>OX465393.1:6836372-11836372 GCA_950005105.1 Lycophotia porphyrea
AAGAATAACCTTTTAGAAGATAAAAAAACCACAGTATTTATACCTACTTAACGTAGACCAAAAAAATATAATTATCTTACCGCAAAACCCTCACAAAAAATACTACACTTCATTCATAACAACACAATTATATATTTCATACACGTTACTTCACGCATAATATTGCGTGATCCTTAGATAATGACTACATTAATACGTTAAAAACTTAATAACACGCTGCTAAAAGTCTAAACAACGAGTTTTTTTTTACCAAAAAAGTCACACCCACTCATTAATATTTAAAGAAACCGGATTATTAGGAACCGCTTTATCATAAAAATGTTCTCGACCAATGTGAACTGCATTTAATTTTTAGTAGAACAGGTTTGTTCATATTTATTGTATCAATGTATATTTATTGTATGCTAGCTGTTGCCCGCGACCTTCGTTCGCGTGAAATTATTATTAAAAAATCCCCTTTATTATAAGCACTTCCCTATTTGAATCGGATTTTGTTACCAATTTCAAGGGTTTTTTTTTCTTTGCACGGATCCCTAATTATTTATCTAAAATAAAAGCAGTAACAAGTAGTAGCCTAAGTTACTCCTTGTTACTTCAGCTATCTGCCAGTGAAAGTCCCGTCAAGATAGGTCAAGCCATTTCAGAGATTAGCCGGAACAAACAGACAGATAAAAATTGTAAAAAATGTTGTTTTGTTATATGTACCGTGTATATATCCATAATATGCACTTAGTAAAAAGCGGTTATTTTAATATTACAAACAGACACTCCAATTTAATTGTTATGTACAGAACATACAATATTATTGTATTAGTTGTTATGTATGTAGTTGTTCACGTTAGTGATATTTGGTAATAAAATTAGGACGAAGCAATAAACACGATTATTAACTTATTATTTTTCCTGCGATTTTGCTCGCTTTAATTTAGAATTCGACAGTCAATTCGGGTTGTACTCTGCTTAATTAACAATATAATTCAATCGATTCTAAAGACACGTGGCGCCATCTATTACCATGAGAACTTTATTGTTGTTTTCCTCGGGAAGTGCTTTTTTTCGGGATGAAAAGTACCCTATGTCCGTTTCTGTACACCTGACAACGTATTTATGCAAGATTACAGGATAATCTGTACAGTGGGTGAGGCGTGAAAAAGAAACAAACAAGCTTACTTTCGTAGTTAGGAAGTATTATTCTTTTTCGTTATTATAGCCAGCTGGCAGCCCGTGTTGCCGTCAATACTCACTATAATTATGTTTTATACAGTAGTAATTAATGATAAAATTATAGAGTCTACTAAACACAATAATTGTACGTATGAATATTGTGCAAAGGTTATTATATTTTTTGCTATGTTTTGTTTCTATTAATTATGCTATGTCTCAGATTTGTCTATGTTGCTCTTATTTAGTTAGTACCTCCAAAACATTTTTTGTCCGCTTAAAACAGCCTTATTAAATGATAAAAAAAGTTTTTGCACTCATAATATCAAGTTTTTTTATTACAAAACGTATGTTACTTGGTTGCATAAATCTAGGCTGAAATAGTAAATGGAAAATATAGAACCATAGCTGCATAAACAGGAACAGGTCACTAACCTAGGTAACGAGCAAGATAAGGAAGTGTTTAACCTTAAATTGCTTAGAATTCAAAACGACTATTCCTAGCTTTCAAGTATCACATTTCTAGACTACTTAAGTAAATAGTAGGGATGCAAAACGACAGCTGTACTTCTTACTCAATAAATTCACGCAAGAAGTCTTAAGTATGTGTACACAACACAATATGCGACGCACCTCAGACGGACGCGGAATGCAAATGGCTTTATTTTAAACAGGTAATTTCCTTCAGTTTTATATAGCAACAGGACGACATAAGTCATCATATTCAATGTTGTCACTTGTATGTTAAATGCTGACATGTTCGTGAATTCCCGACTAACACAACAAGAAAAATAAAAATAAGAACAGATTAAAATTCATATCTACTGAGTTAATTTTAGCTTGGGGTGTTTTTTTAGGGTTCCATACCCAAAGGGTAAAAACGGGACCCTATTACTAAGACTTCGCTGTCTGTCCGTCCGTCTGTCTGTCACTAGGCTGTATCTCATGAACCGTGATAGCTAGACAGTTGAAATTTTCACAGATGATGTATTTCTGTTGCCGCTATAGCAACAAATAATAAAAATATAAATTATAAAATATATTTAAAGGGGGCTCCCATACAAGAAACTTTTTTCGGTTTATGGTTCGGAACCCTTCGTGCGCGAGTCCGACACGCACTTGGCCATTTTTTTAGTTTAGTCTATTGACGAGGTTGATCATATTTTTTTCTCTAAAATTATGCGCGATTTTAAAATGTTTTGGTAACGATACGAAGAATGAAACGAAACAAACTGGTATTTTAGGTTACTCGTAATTTACGTCTGCCCATCCCAAATTAAAAAAGGTAAAATAAAAACGATCAAAGATAGAATTTAAAATTGATGTCCGTCATAAAGACTCGAGACATAATAGACTGTTTATGCGTTAGTAACAATATTGAAAACAAAACGATGCGCCGACGCATACTAACTGCTTCATTTTTGTTGTTTGGAATCGATTTGAGACATCTTATTGGTGGGTAGTTGCTGACTAATGACGTAACATTTATCATGACGGGTTCATCAGTATTTTGTGATTTAAGTTTTTTTTTGTTTAAATTGGTGGAGGTAAAGTTAACTCGTCTGCTGTAGAAATAGGAAACAGATATGTAAATACTTTCCTAACGTTCCGTACGTTAAGAAAGTATTTACATATCTGTTTCCTAACGTAACGTTACAACGTTCGTGGCGTCGTTCGTAACGTTGTAACGTACGGAACGTTAGGAAAGTAATTACATATCTGTTTCCTATTTCTTCAATTATTTTAATTGAAAATTTGAGGTATGCAATTATGCATCATTATTTAAATATGTAACTAAAAAGAATGAGAGTTCTGAATCGGTCATTGGTTACCTATATCCTTCTAAAACAATAGAAAAAACATTACGAATGAACGACGCAATTTTTGAACAGCAGGTGTGTAAAAGTTTAAATTACGCGTATAAAATCATCGAGGTTATTACGTATACCATCTTTATTAGGTCAAGTTAAAACAAAGAATGAATAAAGAGTGGTCGGATGTGCCGGAGTTCGCCCACGTTTCAATAAAGCAAATACCCACCATCACCTACACTCGATTAGATAGAGGAGTCACACGTTGAAGCGCACGCGACTCTTAAATCCGAGGAAAATTAACGACGACTTTTGTTTTATTTTTTGTTTTTTTTAATTGTGATTGGACCAAAGTAAACCGTTACGCAGTTTTTTTTTTAATTTGTTTTATTCTTATTAATATGTAGTTAGGTACTAACTTTTGCTCGCGGTTTCGGTCCTGTTGTGTAGAGAAATTAACCCAAGGGAACGTTTTAAACATAGCCGAATTTAAGACTCGGGGATAATGTAGATTCCCGTTAGTAAAAGTATTTTCGGAATCAGGTCAGTAGTTCCGAAGATAACCTCTTTATAATATTGTTATTATAGATGTGCATCATATAATATTCAAACTAAACGTATGTATAATATACAGCTAGGTATTTATTAGATCAAAGCATGAATAATTTAATCGTTTGTGTTCCCTGATTCGTCCTTCTGTTTAAATCTAAAAATAAAATTGTTAGGCATTGAAGTTTGTGAGAAAATTGCAGTATCCAATTAAATAAACATTGAATTAATAAACAGTGCAAATTGTTGTGCAGCAAAGTAAATGAATCTAGGTATCCTTTGCGTCGTTCTGTAATAGGTACTACAATACTCACAAAACAAAGCTACTGCTGTTGTGTCCTAAAACCTCAGCAGACGGATACAATAATTGATAATAAAACCGGTTTCATAATAAATGTTGCAATGTTCTGTTTTGACAATTTCGGTACAAAAACAACAGTGTTATATAAAACATGATAATATTGATGTCCTAAATTTTGAATGCATATCAGTGATATAAAACTTATATCAACAGACAACAAAACCTAAGCATGATAAGATTACCACCATGATACATAGAACACCACATTTTATCAATGCATTATCTGTCAACGTCGAAAAAAATACAACTTTCATTAATTTAATAAAAGTTGTATTTTTTTTACAAAATAAAACGTAAAAAATAGTTATTTAGCAATACTATTCATCAAAAATATTAGTTATCAACAGAGGATAATGTTGTTCATTAATCCATGTGTTTTTCTATTAATACTCTAATGCTTACAATGTTAAGATTAATAAAATAAGCTTGTTAATGGTTTAAAAAATATTTATGCGATAGTGACTCAGGATGGTAATATTTTGTGTGCGACTGTACTTTTCTTTTACATTGAAATACGATTTTATAATTTCATTTATTTGGTCAAAAAGAGTAACTTTTCCAAGCATTCACCATTTAAATAAATGCTTTTACTTTAAGTTAAATTAACAAAACTTCAGTCATCATTAGTATCATAAGCAAAACAAAAAAAAAACGTTTAATGCACATGTTTCAGTTAGCAGTTTAAAAATGGAAAATAATGTTACTCATATTTAAATTATAAATGAACATACGGGTTAATAATAATAATTATAACAAATGTTACAAAATGCTATGCAGGAAGCGGTGAAGCGATGTAATGACTAGCGAACGTCAGGTGTTTCCCTTTTTTTAGCGAAACAGCACGGGAGTCGGGAACAACAATTTGGGCAAGGGACAGCTGCCGTAATTTCGGGAAAAACGCACTTTTGCCAGGAAACGGAAACCAGCTGTGCAGTGAACCGCGGTTAATGTAGTAAGCCGCCGAAATTGCATTTTTAAGGCTCCACCAATTTGGGCGCGAATTAAAATTCACAAAAAACTGCTGTGACAGTCGAAAGCTCACTTAAACAAATTGTTGTTTGCAAATTGCGTGCGGCAGAAGGCAGAATTTAAGTTACACTTGCTTGTTTTTTTTTAATCGCTTCGTAATAATTATGACAGTGAAAAATTTCGCAACACTTCATTTCATACGTTCTAATTTCAAACTCGTTTCTGTTTTTATTTGCATGTGTCAAATGGCCTTAATTTAAAAAGGATTAACAGTTACAGGTTTTTTTTCATTATGGGTATCTATTGTACAGAATCAAGCTACCCGAAACTAACAAATTCTCCCAATCAATCTTGAACCTAATGCTGTGGCGATAAAGTTGAAAATCTATTAAAGAAATTTGACAGATAGCACAGACAATCACGGGGATCAGGAAGTGAATGGATGTTTTATGAGTTCTAAGATAACAAAATATTTTTTATGGTTTGTTTACTAATAGAGTTTTTATCAATGACTCAAAATATCTATTTACGTTTCTAAGATAAATAATTGGCATGTAATCTTCGAACTTTTTTGTAAGCTTTGCAAATAGGTAGGTATCTAAAAGTATTTTAAGAATTATTTTTGCTTATATTTGATAGAAATTAAAAATACTGAGTTTTTTTTTTTCTGTGCCTCGTCTAGTTTTGAAGCTTTAAATTTCCTGCTTTACACTACCTTTTTATTGCTGAAATAACTACGTATCTATAAAATAGTTCCTCATGTACCTACCTAAAATAATGCTAGTTCTTCGATTTGTCTTTAAACACTTACCTTTCGAAGTTGAATTCGTAGGCAGGTACCACGTTGGTAAGAAGTTTTTATCACCTTTGGGTTAAATAAACATAGTTTGGTGCATGGAGTGCAACTTGCATCTTATCTAAATTCAATAGCGGGGCGTAGGGCCGCCATGCCCGCGCGCCGGCCGGTTTCAGAGCCACTCGCTGCCTCCACTGGCCCAACCAGTTCTATGCCAATTATGTGGGGCTGTTATTCGATACGATATAAACAACCGACAAGAAATGCATTCAACACACACACTACGACGTAGGTGTACAACCTACACAAATAAAATTCAATGCACTCCGGAATCCGTAGGCTAAAGTGTTTATAATTTGTAACGCCATGGTGTTACGATGTTTGAGTAACAAGTAGAGAACTATTTATATTTTCCCTGGCGTACAGTTTTTCCAACTTTCTATACATACCGGGTGCGGCGCGGCGGTTACTCAAGTTGTTTGTAAGTAGGTATATAACTACATAACTGCAGATATTTCGTAATCCTCGTAATGTGTTACAACCTACAGAAAGCCGATAAGAAACTTATAAGAAACAATTGATAAAGTAGCTTACCTGATCCTATCGGAAATAATTTCTGGTTTGGAAATCTTCTTAGCGGGCGTGACAGCGTGAGTTGGGCTGGCTGAAGGCTCGGACGAGGCTGATGGCGGCGAACAGGATCCCGAGCTGGACAGGCTGAAGGCGCGCGAGCGGCCGTCAGGAGCCGCCGGCATGCGTCCGGACCGGGTGCGCCGGCGACGCTTCTTCTCCTCCTCAGCGCGAATCGCAGCACCCGGAGGCGCCCAGTCCAGATCTTTCTTTAAATGCCCTCTACCACACCGGCAGCCACAAGCCTTGAATGCCAGATCGTAGCCTTTTTTGGTCCATAAATTCTGATGCCTCTGGCGTTCAGACCAGGAGCGAGCTCGACCGCAGGATTTGAGATAAGCGAGAACTCCTCCTTCCCATTGCTCGAAGCACTCTCGGTGCATGTACCGGCCGGCGACGCACGTGTCGTTGTTGCATAGCACGCGCACGGCATCCTCGATGCGCACCGATTCCCGGGGGCGCAGGCACTCGCCTGGCACGCAGCACCCGCGAGCCTCATCCGCCTCGCGCTCGCCGGTGGCGCCTTGCCGTCGCGGGGCCATGCCAACGAAAACGAACGTGCTGCGCGGAAGTAGTAGAGCGCGTCACACGAGACACATGCTTGCCGGAGCGCGCGCGGCCGACTAATAACCGCGAGTGAACGAAAGCGAAATTTCAAGAGCGCA
This sequence comes from Lycophotia porphyrea, assembly GCA_950005105.1. Taxonomy (NCBI): domain Eukaryota; kingdom Metazoa; phylum Arthropoda; class Insecta; order Lepidoptera; family Noctuidae; genus Lycophotia; species Lycophotia porphyrea. Next base: position 6,843,315 of record OX465393.1, read on the forward strand.
GCGCGTCGCCGCGCCGCCGCGCCACCCGCCTGCACGCGGGGCTGACCTTGCGCCGCGGAGGGGCGCGCGGTGCAGCGAGGGGCGGGCCGATGCGACGCCGGCGGTGGGGAGAAAGTGCCGAGCGAATTTTCACTTTCGCGCGGTAGCGGGTAGCGGGCGCGGGAGCGGTGTGGCATCCTCTCATCCATCAGGGAAGGGACAGTGATGCCAATGCTGCATTGCAGCCTCACCCTCCGTCGGCGTTGTTTGTTTGTAGATGTTGACATGGCTGTTGAGTGACTTGGATGCTACGTTTTGTTTTTTTTTCGCATATTCTGATTTTATTACTGGTGGAGGCAGACGGCCACGTTAGATATTACATACCTTTTTTTTAATTAATTCAAATTCAGAAGAGGGGTCTTTGTAGGAAATGAACTTATCATTATGAACAAGTTTTACTATGGGCCCAACCTCGAAATGTAAATAAAAATAATACCTGAAAGGGAGCTTTCAGGTATTTTAATTCATACTGTCTTTCGAGGTACAAAATCAAAAATTAAAAAAAGTTTTTTTTTTCACACCGGTACCTACTTAAGTAGGTAAGTAGGTAATTAGAAAAATACCTAGCATTTAAGTACTTTCAGCACGTTCGCTATAGTCTAATACAAAACACATTGAGAAGTTGTTTACTTCACTGATATACCTAAGTACTTAGGTACCTATATACTTGATACTACATTGTATTGTAAGGAGATAACATAGCTTAGTCTTAGACTTACATAACCTTTCACAGGTTATGTATGTACAGTAGCGGCCTTTTCCGCCTGATCATTAAAAAAAAATCGCTTGGATCATGCGTAGGCGTACCGATGGGTTAGAGAGCACTTCATGTTGTGAGTGCAAGCAAAAATGAGCTTAGTGGTGGTCAGGCGGGAGTGTCCGCCATTGTACCTAACCTACTTATACTTGTACTCTCTGCCTAGCCTTTAGAGGATGGCAGGCGTGATGTTATGGTAAGTTGTACCTGCCACTGCCTACCCATCTGTCTATAAGCTATTGCTAGCTAGGACTGTTGTAGGTAGTAATTTGAAGTACTGCGAAGTGGTCAACAATAAAAGCCAGTAGGTACTTACATTGTTACCGTCATACTTATCTACATTAGTAATTAAATGGACATAAAACGACTTCTTTGACATTATGGTTTTCAGTACTTTATGAGTAAGTACCTAGTCAATGAAGTTATTCATTATTTTAATAGTTATTGCATGATTCCTGTTGTAAGTATTGTGTTCAGTCATTAATTTATTACCTACGTCATAAAAAACTGACCTGCACTACAGTGGCGAAGGTTCCATACAACTCGATTCCTACCGGATTCCCTTTGAAAAATGGCGCAGTCAGTATTCTATACACAAATAATATAATCACATAAAATATATGTGTTCCTATATTCCAGTGTGGGCAAGAGACAGAGCTATACTAGCGCCATCTTTTTCCCACACTGCAATGACAACTGCTTTAAGACGTCATGGTACGCCACCGGTTGTATTTATATTTATTATGCTTTGTATGTTAACCTATTATTATTATTTTTTTTTGTTATTTTGTATGCACGCCACAAATAAATACTTTTTCTTTCTTATTCTTTTTTACGCGTTTTCAGGTTTTTTACCACAGTAGGTACTTATGTAAAACCACATAGGTCGGACAGAGGTAAAACGATAGTGCAGCAGTAGCGAAGGGTCAATTTTTGTATCAGGTAAACCGGAACACATACCTTTTATGTGATTATATTATTTGTATTAGGTTATTAGACCAATGAAAGACATAAGTTTAATTTATACAAATAATGTTTAGTAAAGTTCCTTCAGGAAGGTGTGTGTGTTCTACTGGGCTACACGCTACAGACTGCTACAGACTGCTCAATGAGGTCATGTGCACCTATACGTTTTATTTAAGATACAGAGCAACTTATTCAAGTAGTATATACATTTTTGTTATTCCAACAATTTGTGTATAGAATACTGGCTGTGCCATTTTTCAAAGGGAATCCGGTAGGAATCGAGTTATTTGGAACCTTCGCCACTGTAGTACAGGTCAGTTTTTTATGACGTAGGTAATAAATTAATGACTGAACACAACACTTACAACAGGAATCATGCAATAACTATTAAAATAATGAATAACTTCATTGGCTACCTACTCATAAGGTACCTACTGAAAACCAAAATGTCAAATAAGTCGTTTTGTGTCAATTTAATTACAAATGTAGATAAGTATGAAAGTAACAATGTAAGTAAGTAAGTGTGCTGACTTCTATTGTTGACTACTTCGCAGTACATACTTAGCAGTACTACAACAGTCCTAGATAGCAACAGCTTATAGATGGGTAAGCAGAGGCAGGTACAGCATACCATTAACATCACCCCTGCCATCATCTAAGGGTTAGACAGAGGGTACAAGTGTAAGTAGGTTAGGTAGTAGGTACAATGGCGGACTCTCCCGCATAATCACCACTAAGCTCTTTTTTGCTTGCACTCACAACAGCTTGCGCTCTCTAACCGGTCGGTACGCCTACGCATGATCCAAGCGATTTTTGCACGTCCTGACTGCAACAAGCACAGGGCCCACAGCATAGCTCTAGTTTCCAGTGGTCATCCGAGAAAAAAAACCGCACGTAATAAGTACTACTTAGGTATTTCCACCTTATTTTGGTTCCGTACCCAAAGCGTAAAACGGGACCCTATTAGTAAGACTCCACTGTCCGTTTGTCTGTCTGGCTGTCTGTCACCAGGCTGTGTCTCGTGAACATTGATAGCTTGACAGTTGAAATTTACACAGACTGATGATGTATTTCTGTTGCCGCTATAAGAAAAATAATAAAAATATAAATTATTTAATAATTAATGGGGGCTCCCATACAAGAAACGTGTTTTTTTCGGTGTATGGTACGGAACCCTCCGTGCGCGAGTTTGACTCGGACTTGACCAGTTTTTAGAGACTTGCGCGTAAAGTGTGGGACGTCTGCAAAGGCCATGAAGTGAAAAGGGCCATGTGCAAGCTGTACCTAATATAAGTACCTAAGGGCAATTATGCCGCATGCCATCTGCCTGTACTGGGGTTTTCACATGCTTTGTCATAGTTCGAAATCATTCGGGAGATTTCTGGATGTTTGTGTCCGGGGGAAACCCAATTCTTCCAGATGTAGATTAATTAGTCTTGCAAGAATCTATTTATCTTTCTAATCGGATTTCTTTAAAATAAAATAAAATACCCATTACGCCAAAACGTTTATTTTTTTTTAATTTTGTGGGCTTTATTGAAAAAATAAAGTCATACTGAAATTAAAGTTTAACATTTTGTTTTTTTACTTTATAAAAAGGGTTCAAGAAATCAATTGTGACACCGAGAAAAATGTGTGCCAGTAACTGAAACCACGATGTTTCGCTTTACTAAAGGTGAAACCACAAAGATAAATGATTATTATGTTCTTTGTAAACAAATAATGTCAGATGTAGAAACAATACGTTACATACATAAGTATTTATATTTCCATGTTAAATAGTAGCTAAATAAAAAACTCTGACACCAGGTTAGGTACCAACCACACGATAAAGAAAGAATAAGAAGTAGCTAACCAACTGCTATAGGTACGACCAACCGGAAAACGTAAACACTGGACTCAAGAAACCACGTGTACAAACTTCATTGTTATCACCCTAATTCACCGTAATATTATATTCTAAAAAACTAAGACCCTGAATCAGAATTCGGCATTCATGTGAATTGATGTGACGATTCTCTAAGCGCGCACGTGTTTAATAGGGGACGAGTTTGAAAGGAGCAAAGGAACAAAAATCGCCTTGTTCCGTAAACCGGTCCAAGGCTGAGGGCCAGAGTTACTCGGAGGGAATAAAGAACCTAGTGGCGTATTCGTGTGACCCAATTTTATTCCAACTACGTTCCAAGCCAGGTGATAGGTGCATTTTTACTGGGAGGGGAACTCGTAGGTACACGTGTATCGAAACACCATCCGAATTGTGCCCTTACAAACATACTCTTGCGTATTAACAACATAAATTAAGCGGGAAAAGGAAGCTTATGTCTATAGTATAAGACGCGAAGGACCAAAAATAATTGGTCCTGGATATTGGTAAAGGAATAAATTGCGTCTCAACTCGACTCTCAAACAAACGAGTTTTAGCAATATTATTACGAAGCTTTTGTCAGTAAGAATCGCCATCTGTGTGACCTCTGAATAGCTATTCAATATTATTTATTCAAAAATAAGTACTTACGTAAATAAGGATAAGTACTGTACATCTGGCTCTTTATACTCTGAATGGACGCTATCTACTTGCATGTATTCTAATTATGGACCACATATTTTACCAGAAAAATGCCAAATAAAAGCCAATATCGAAATTCTTTTGCGTCTGAATGGGGCGTATTTTGCAGCTTAAATGTATTTGCTAAATAAAATAAATATTATTTCTGTATTGTGAAGTTTTGCAGCGTGCGTCATAAAAAATCAAATACTTAGCGGACGAACATCGTGATGTTTACACAGGTAAATAATTAATGTTACCATAATAATTTGAATTCGCAAAGAAATTATCGTTGGCAACAATAACTGTATTTCATTGACAAACTCGATTAAAATAATGTAGAAAATGATTAAATTAAGTTGTAATAAAAATTGACCTTTTCATTTTTATAGTAGTTGTGTTATGGATGCATACAAAGTTTAATATACGCTAATATGTAGGTATCTAGGTGTAAAAACGACAGTTGTAAAGTTTTACATAGACCCCTATTTCCTTTCGTGCAGTCAAGCGGACGTACATTGGAACATAAAAAATACGTGGGTATGTTGATCAAGTACTTGCATCGTAACTTTCGAGAGCGAGTTGGGTTCTGTACAAACATAATTTTTGTTAGAATTTTTTTTTGAGCTGCGCTCCTCCTTGGTCGAATCATATCGTATCTTTTGAGAAAGTATTGACCTTAAACATTTAGCAGGGGATATTTTTCTACGAAGCAATTCTTTTCTTATACTTAAGAGGGGTGAGACTTTATTAATAAAACCGGTTTTAAATTTTTGCAGAACGATTGCGGGCTTGACCTTCGCAAGTCCACAACATAGGTCATCTTTTGGGCAGGTGTTGCAATGTGAAAATGATTTAGTGATTTTGGCAACACCTGTTGGTTGTTCTGGCAACATCACTGCCCTTTGATTAGGTATCGAAAGACCAGAAGAGACAGCATTTTGTAAAGAATCCTTGCCAATGAATATATTAGGGTCTTGGAAACCTGAAAGGAAGCTTTAATATTATATATAATCAGGAGTAAGGAACAATATTATATAAGGAATAATTTGAATGGCATGTGATTAAAAGAATCCAGCAGGCCAGCAGGTCAACCTACTGAAACGAAACTGTCAGATTTTACCGGAGAAATTCCTAGTGTGGGGCAACGTTTAAAAAAAAAGGAGTTGAAAATCTATTTAAAGAAATTTGTCAAAATTAATCAAATTACTGACGCCCGTCAGTACTACAAACAGACGGAACACACATGCATTTTTAAAAATTAATTAAAAGCTCTTTGTTTTATCCCACGGACCCTTAAAACGTCGCTTTTTATTTGACCCACATCTAAGGGATAATTGTCGGGGAATAAATTATTTAATTAATGCCTTTATAGGTCAGACCATAATGGTAGCAGGTGCATGCATGGATGCACCTGCAGGGGTAGTTCAAGGTCTTTGCAAAATGGGTCTTAAGTATTTACACATGCCTACCTACTTACTTACTTACATACCGACTTTGCAAATGTAGGATCAGTTTGAAAAGTAAAGCAGCTGAGTTTGTTCTTAAAAATTGTACCATTTTTTCAGTAAAGTATCGTTTATTCGTACCAAATTAACAAAAATAAAACAAAATATAATTTTTAGTACTGCCTCGTCGATCCAGTGGTCGCAAACGCGAATGCTGAGCATGAGGTACTGGGTTCGATTCCTGGATCGGGCAAAGTGTTATTGGGTTTAATTATTTTTGTTTGGATTTTCTAAAAAAACCTATGTTGTCAGGATAAACCTGATGCCTGCCAGGGCTGCGGGACTTTTCGAAAGAGATACCGCGGCCCTGGAACACAAAGGGCAAGGAAGGAACATGGATGGGTTTTAGTCAGTACAAGTCTGACACTTCCTTCCGCTCTGCCCGGAGCGGGAGAAGTCATTTGATGATTTCCTATCCGTAAAAACAGGATAAACCTGATTAGTAATACTATAATAAAAAACCAAAAACTAAATTAAAAAGTGATTATTTCAAAAAGTTATTGGAGTTTTAACTTAAGTGGCGCCAATTCCCTCGTGTTCCCCTAGGTACTTAGGTACTACCTATTCTGTGATAAAGTGACCATAGTGAGAAGTTTTAATACATGCTTATTTTGTTGTTAGTACATACCTGGTTATCGTTAGCACTTGAGTTTGTAATGAAACTGTAGTAATTTCGTTCTTAAAATAACTAACTGTGTTGTTATTTCGGCTGTCAGACGACATATTTGGGTCTTTTACTCCTGCTAAGTACCTTTTGCTGATTATCGGTAAAATAATTGTTAGTCACTAGTTAACTCATCATCATCTGCCTAGCCTTTTCCCAACTATGTTGGGGTCGGCTTCCAGTCTAACCGGATGCAGCTGAATACCAGTATTTTACATGGAGCGACTGCCTATCTGACCTCCACAACCCAGTTACTACTGGGAAAAACGATACCCCTTGGTAAGACTGGTTGTCAGACTTTTTGGGCCACTGACTACTTTTAACGACTGTCAAAGATCTTCAAATGACAGCCGGGACCAACGGCTTAGTAACGTGCTTTCCGAGGCACGGAGGAAACTCGGTATGTAATGGGTGGTCACCCATCCACAGACCAACCTAGGCAAGCACGGCTTAACCTAAAGATCGACCCGAGCGGCTGTTATTGTTTAGCCACGAGCTCCTAACTGTTATCCAAAAATCTTCTTAAAACTTTTTTGTAAGTAGGTAGGTAGTAGCGCAGCACAGACACGCGCGCGCAGTGACATAGTATACAAGTGAAGTGTTACTAACATAGTTTAAAGGTTTTATTTACTAATACAATTTGTATTATATCATATGTATGTCTGTAAGGTATATATCTATGGGCCAAAGTAGCCTGATAATAAATGTATGTTGTTGATGTTGTTGTTGTTGTAGTTTAACAATGTTTCGAGCATTTAATAATAGGTATTTGTGTAGGTACGGTAATTGAATCAATTGTTCAGTTTATATTAAACAAAATAACAAGAAAACTACCTCGTATGTCCTATGAGCAAATTATCGTATGTACGGAATAGATTATCGTAAATACGACACGATACGAGTCGTATAAGTACTTCGAATTCTGAATTATAATTTGATAAGGTTTTCGAAGAATTCAGAATTCGCATTAATAATTATTAATGCGAAATAGTAAAGCAGACAGGATGTAGGAAACAGTAATTTCAGACTGAAGCTCATTGCACACTTATTAGCACGGCACAAATGCCTATTTTTTAACTGACCTCTAAAAATTGAGGAGGTTATGTATTCCACCAGTATCTTTTTTTTTGTATGTGCACCGATTTCTCTGTGATTCCCAGTATGATTTACGTGATTCTTTATAACTTGGCAGAAGCTCACGCCGTGGTCCCATATAAATTTTATTAACTTTGCTTGAGTAGTTTATGAGTTAAGTAGCTCTTTTAATACGTACCTATTTTTTTTTCTTCTTGGCCTAGCTACAATGTAAAATTAATTTGTGTGGAATACTAAAACTAAAAAAGGTAAAAAAAAAAACAAATAAAGAAAATAAAAATAAAAAATTACCGAAAAAACACTAAACTAGTCCAAAATAACTTTACATAAAAAATAAAATAACAATATTACTCAACAAGCAAATATTTTAGCAGTTGTCTGCAATAGCTCAGGTGTTTAAACATTGTGTTTAAGTGCATTTCCGTGCCTCAACAATTAAAACAAATTAAACGACTTGTTTAACGAAGAATTGCTTTCAACTTTATCATTGTACCTTTTTATTTTAAAGAACCTTAGGACCACTATGTGGAGCCTTGAGACAGCCAGAAGGACCAGCCGACCTCGTAGAAGATGAATAGGTGAGCTGGACGATATAATCGACCAGTGGTCCACATAAGCCCTAGATCGATTGGCAATCATGGGGAGAGGCCTTGGCCCAGCAGTGTGATGAACTGATGATGCAGCAGTCCCTCATATCAATTTTTATTCTTTATTTTTTTTTATTATGTTGGACACAAGTTCAGAATAACCCTCAAAAAATGCTACGACCTCTTCGGATTTCGAAATGCGTTAGGAAATTATGATTTGAAAATTTGTTTAAACATTTATAAAAATTCACTACGCACGCATGCTTGCAATACTAACACTATGAAATTCAGAGGGACCAAAAGGAGAATAAAGTTTCATAAAAAGCCTTGCCATTCAATGGTTGATGACACCTGAAGCACCAAAATCTTATTTAAATTCGTATTATTATTTGTTTTTGAGCTTTGCATTGAGAAAATACAAGTATGTCTGTGCAATCAGAAACTGCTAAAAATCACATAAATTAACTAAAGAAGGGAAATTTTAATCCCCCTCAATTTATTATTTTATGGATGAAATTCAATATTTTTAATTTATTTGGTAGAAATATTTATTTTACCATACAACGTGGCAACAACGCCGTTCTCTTGAGTACATTACCAGTTGACAGCGCTGAGGAGGACTTTTTGACGCAATTTTTTAAGTTTATTGTTAAGTTAGATTAGGTTATTTTAATTTATAAATGCATGTAATAATTACCTAATAAACAAAAAATAATAATGAACACTTTGATAGAAATTATTTAACGTTCGTTTATTGGTCACGTATTCAAAGAAATAACATTGTGTGAGAGAGAATTTCTCGGATGAACACAACCTACGCGGTCCTCACACAAATATGTTGGTTATAGCCATCCTGCAGAACCGGTGGACCTTGATATCACAAAGGGACCCTCGATCTGCGAGCTAACCTTGAGTTATTTTTAACCCACGCTCGCTGCATACGAATCCCGTCGAACGACTCCTTCCGAGTATTACATAATGCGAAATTATAGTCTTTTCTTTTTGTATAGCGTCTCCTTGAAAAGCGTGTGGCCCTGTCATTTCGGTTTTATACCCTTTGTTTTGGCTCGCACATATTTTATTTCTTTTCTTTGAATCGTAAAAGGAAGAGGCATTGAAGGGTTAGCGTTTTTGTGTAGTGCGATTATTTATGGTGCGGAATAATGGGCGTTCGAATTCGCCGCGAAATATTGGCTACAGCTGCGGTGGTTTCGAAAATATGTAATCGGTCGTTTTCGGTCACACAGAAAGTTGTAACAGTTCGATACTCGCGCCACTACATGCACCTACGAGTATACTCACTATTGAGAGGTGTGATGTGCCTTTGTGTGCTCGCAACGCGTTAACTCTCCGCCATTATCACGGACCATGCATCGCCGTTCCCCCCATTTTATTGTGTTGTTTGTTCACTGAAAGAAATTGGATACCATATAAAAAAGATACTTCGGTAATACCTGAACCTGTATAACTTGTTCCGCTTAATATATTCGTTGTGTCATTCTTGTTGGTCATTTTGCAAGGAAACTGGATATCAGTATGATTGTTTTAATATTTAATGCTTGCACATTGTATAGTTGCACCTGATCGACCATCTGCATGTTACATTTTTTTTTTAAATCAAACTTAATGATTTTGTGTTTTGATGCCTGGTTACGAAGTATGGCATCCAGGTTACGACATAGTTCTTCGACTTAGTAATTCAACTGAACAAAACGAATATAACAGTTTAGTCATGTCATTGTCAATAACATTATTAATTCGTCCTCCATAAATAATATAACTATCAAACGCACTTAAGCTCAACTAACACAATATGTTGAATGTTAATCATGCGCGTGATTCATCTATTGTAGCAAACGTAATAGAAAGCGTAGCCCTGCCAATGTCAATAAACCCTGGGAATGCAAAAGCAAATTATAATCGAGCTTAATCAGCGAATGAAATCCTCTAAACTTCGAAAGCTATGCTCCGAATCCCGGCTATGTTCCCATATCGTGTTCGAATCAATAAAACCTCCGATGTTTTTCTACAAAGCACGTTTCTTGGAACAATCTCACTGCTTAAGTTTCAACGTGGTTGCATAACCGTGGGTCTCTAACAACGCCACACATTGTAGACGATTATTGACCTGACCTTAATAAATTTTAACGAAACGGGAGAACTATTTAGTTATCTCTTTAATGGTCATTATTTGTTAAGTTATTAACAAAGGAGTCTCCAGCAGAAAAGTGTAAAAACAGTAACGTACAATAGGTATGTGTAGCAAATTAGGTGCCATATGTGAGACTGAGACGTGGCTGGTATGCTGAGCACTATCGATACTATATCGGCATTATTTTTACACCCGATCAAGTGTTCGCGTTATATTGTTCTTTATTATGAAAAAGAAAACAACAAACTTAGATCCAGTTAAATTATCAATAAAGAACCACTTGCAAAAGTGATCAGCAGAAACATGTCAATGATTGCAGCGAAAAACAATTTGTTTTATTTCATTAATTTTATTTAATTAAAATTAAGCTGCTGATTTTATAAATAAGGGTTTGTTGAAGTTTATGATGATGGTTCCTTGAAGTAGCGAGTTGGTTAATTTGCACCTGTTGGAGATTATAAATACGGGCTTTAGATAATAACAGAAGCAGTAAAGTGTTACACTGTAAACGAATACGAGCCTGTATTTACTAAGACCTCCTTAAGACCTTAAGAAACTCTTGGCGAAAACTGGAACGAGCTAATATTTAATCTTTCATTATTACTGATGCAGTTGGACTTCCAAAGATAAACATGGATTTAAAGATCCGTTCCGAAGGACCATACGATTCGCTACTGGCTTTTGTGAAAGTACAAAATACACAACCAATTATGATTTTCAAGAGCCCATAAGTTGATAGTGATTCAGTGTTTGTATTTTGTACTCAGAGCTGTTAGTTATAAGAATCGTATTTGTATGAAAGGTTCCGGAATTCCCTCAACTCCCACACCTAACCTATCTGAGTCCTTGATTCGTTCTTGATCTTCTTTTACCTGTCCTAGTCTTGTGTTTTTGGGGCCATAGCTGAAAGGTTTCTTCCTTCTCAGTAAACTGTCATGTTATCCATATTTTCTTTAGTCTCCCTTTTCTATTCTCATAGTCTAGCTCTTGCTAGTAAAAAAATATTAATTGATTCATGCTAAAAACACTTTTAAACTCAAATACAATTTTGTTATTCTAAACGCTAACCCGAGTTCCCGAGATTAGACCATTCTGTGTTTTGTTATTGGACATGTTTATCAACGCAGTATCATAATTGGTACAAAATATAATATCAAAGAACTAAAGCTCCTTTGTCTCTTTTATCGGATTGAGTTTAATATTCTCACGGTACAAAACCACATGTTTTTCATTGCTTATATTTTTGTTCTTATTGGACAATCCTCCTTATGTCATCATGTGACTATAAATTGGAGCAATTTTTGAATCAACTCGTGTTGGCAATAAAATTGGATTTGTTTATTTTGTTTTTTAAACTCATTATAGTCATCTGTTGTAACGAGCACACTGAGCCCAGTCATTTTACGATGTTAAAGTTTTGCTCACAGCAAACAAGACTACTATTTCAACGCTTTAAATGTCACCCGATGTATATGGCCGGATAAAAAAGTAATACAGGCTACTTGTGCGCGAATAAGGACATAAAAATGTCTACTTAATATCCTTGCCAAAATCAACATAGGCAATTTCATAATGCAAATGAGATTTTTATAGCGCTACGGTGAATAATATTAAAGGTACCTCAAGTAGAGCAATAAAAATAGGAAGTGATTAAAAAGATATAACATTTTTTTTATTAAAAATCCCTTTGATCCACCGTTCATAATCACTATGACAGGAAAAAATATGACATCAGTAAAATTATAATGGGCCGCCTCGTAAAGCGCGCATTTGAATAGGAGAGTTACATATCAAAAATTTTCAGTGATCCGTATTTTACGAGGTTGTCGTAAACGTGTACTTAACAGGAAGAATAAAAGGGCCCCTTCAATACGCCTGTGTTTAAAAATCTATGTGAGCATGCGAGGGGACTGCCTTGTAATCAGTTCGCGAACAGTCAACGTTTACGATGTTTCCACATTTAATATCTACATAATATGTTATGGATTTAACCAGGTCTTTCAAAAGCACCCATAAAAATAACTTGAATCGTTTCAAAAACCGGTCGGTTTCGTTGTGTGCAACCAAAAAGAAAATGATGGATTTGTGCGTAACTTCCGCTGGGACCACGATTATAAAACATATCAAATCAAATTTCAGCTTTTAGCTCCATACTGCATTTAAAAACATTAAATACTGCAAAAATAGTAAACACGTAGATTAAAAATGTGAAATACGACACAAGCAGGATTTACGTCTTAAACCAACAACACATAGCGCTGGCATTAAACGAACAAAATCTCAAAAAATCCATTGTATTACAGTCATAAATATAAAATGAACTCAGTCCCTCAAGTAACCAGATTCCCATTGAAAAAACATAATAAGATTTACTTATTTTGAACTTAGCCAAAGGAAATACAGGTGGACTAACAATACGATAGGGCCCCTTGAGGCTTCCCTCTTTGACTATTTTAATAAGAAAAAAATCCTATTGCCTCCCGAGCGAATTACTTTGAAACGAATAAATAAATGAACTGAAGGATCACGAGATTGAATTAGAAAAAGAATTCGTGTGTAATAAAGAAATCTGTTCATTCATAAAAGTTATGAGGGTAGATCACAATGAGGAAGTCGAAGTGTACGATGATGTAAGCGATGACAATGACGGCAGGTATCGAACCGGAAAAAGGATCAGTTTTCCTTTTGATGTCACATCAAAAAGGTCCTTAAAAGGAGAGCCAATATCAGACTTAGTGAACTTTCTGAACTCTCACAAATTAGGTTAATACTTTTATTATGAAAGCTTTTTCAAAGCAATGTCTCTCTGTAATTTTCATCTTGAATTTCTCCATATTTAAAACCGCTATTCGCTTCTCAGTCTTTAACTTTTGCAAGACGTTTTTCTTTGTGCAATTTAATGCATTTCATTCTTTCTTTAAGTACCAAGCTTCACAAAGCCAGAGGTGTATTTTTTACATGCAGACATTACTTTTGAGGAACCAACCCACAAAAATCATATTTTCGCCTCAGCACTCTCCCTTGTTTTACGGTTTTTTCATTGCAGCCACTTTACGAGCATCGGTGATGGGAGCCACTCTTCTTTTACAACCGAGTAACAGTATTCTGAGACCTCAAAGATCGCGTGTTTGGTACTAATTAAACGTCTTCATGGCAGTTCGGATACGTGATTCGTCTGGCCGCGGTGAATAATGTATTTTAACGCCATTTTTATAGAACCTCACCGCCGCAAAAGTTTCGCCACTTTAGTTTTCAGTGCACAAAAAGTGCATGACATAAAAATATTGCATTCATGTGGTGGTATCGAGGGGATTCAAATGCGATCTTCAAATATAGCTTTTACGTCATCAGAGATGTTTTTAAATTAATACCGATTGTAAATCTTGTCGCGCATTTGAGATGTCGTCGTCTGTAAATTGGAAACACCTCGGCTTCACGCTCAGTCGGGGGCTCCTCTCGTTCTATTCCTGTTCCTGACACCACCGCCCCAGGACACGACGCGTCTTTGTTACAGACAACGCAACGCGTTGTAATTATTTCCACTTGTACTTTAACGTCATCCTCTCGATTAGTTAGAGCGTTAAAATTTAAGCTTGAATGTATAATATAAACATGACAGAAACAGAGTGTGTTGTTTTTTGTTACCGTTCACAGTTTTGATTTCTCTCCTCATGACTGGATTTGAAATATGATCCCCATACTTCGTTGTAACAATCGTCTCATATTTCACTGTAATTATGTTGAATGACGATGAATTTCAATAGCTGTAAATATCATTACAAGCGAGTGATCAACATTTATGTTCCTTTTAATCAAACCGCCTTTCGAGCGGCTCTCACGAGTGGATATTTATCTTTGGTCTGTACAAACAAATGTAGCCGTGAAACCATTTCATCATTCAGCACATTGTCGTCAGCGGCATGCGAGATGGGCTCTGACGCAACCGCACGCTCCTTGAGGACAAAGAGTAACACCAACTTGAAAAAATAATATTTTCTCAGATTTTTGTTACGGTAGCTGTCACCGGCGTGATTTACGCCGAATCTGTCAGGTTTAGAGACAAAGGAGTGTTGTCGAAACTCGCGGGAGCATGATGTCATGCGTTCAGGAACCGCCTTAGCCGCGGCCCCTAATTAATAGACCAGCTTTTACGGCTCGCTGGGGTAATATCATTCCGAGATGTTTCAAAGAAAAATAAGAAATATGCGTGTCAGCCAGTGTAGTTTATGGGCCGTTGTTTATTGTGAGCGCTCCAAACCAAAGTCGAACTCAAAACCAATTCTTTGTTTTGTTCAGAATTTATTGCGAGTAGGTAAAGTTCGTGAAATCCATTCAAAAGCAGAGCTCGTTAAGAGAGCGCACCTTTCTATTTTGTGATCCCTTATATCTTATTTCTACTATCTAGCAAGACTTTTATTTGCATTGTTGTGCGGATTACTTTTGTATCACTGAGATCTGTAGTCCTTATTTTTATTATAGTTTATTACAGAACTAAAGGTCCATATAAAGAATTGAAAGCCTCCGACGAAAAATAAGAAAAAGGAGTTTCAATAGTCTGAGCTGAACTTTACGTAGAAATATCAAAGATGAATAGAATAAGTTACATGAAAGCATTCAGTCGCCCACGCGTATAATTCTCGAACAGGGAGGCAAACATTTATAAATGAGGTACTTTCAAAATCTAAAACGCAAATTACCTTCGGAGTGGAGCTTGTCTAGAGTCTAGACAATATTTACAATAAAACAGGCTTGATAGTATGTTCTATCAAGAAATCGTTGTGACAAAGTATAAAATGTATAAGATTTTAACCAACCCAAAGTCTATCTTTTATTATGTCTGTAAGTTGAGACCGTGCAGGAAAATCCGTAATAACAGCTTTGTGCGATGGATCAAGATTGTGAGCCGAAATCGTGTGTTGGGTATTAAAAATGACAATCCGGAACGTTACGAGTGGTTCAAATTGAACAGTCTGTGACAAGGTATAATGTTTATTTATAAGCAGAGTGTTAATGGGAATGACTGTAGATAGATTAATCTATTAACACGATAAGAAAGCTTTGAGTGGATGGCAGCACAGGAAATGAAACAGTTGCGCCTACTTGAAAACCTTGATAGCAGTGGTGCCTTGATAGCCTAGTGGTAAGACCGTCGGAGTGCCAAGTCGAACTCGAGATCTATGACTCGAGTTCGAACCCAAGCCCCGCAACTCTGATTTTTCGGATTATGTGCGTATTGTATAATTTATCAATTGCTTCGGTGAAGGAAAACATCGTAAGGAAACTAGCATGCCTGAGAGATATATCTTGACGGCATGTAAAGCCGAGTCAGAGGCCCATGGGTAGCATAAAACTCTGACACCAGGTTAGGCACTAACCACAGTACCACACAATAAACAAGAAGACCTACTTGAAGCATAGAGAGTAAGATACAATACAGGTCTTACTTAATGGGTTCTGCGTCAACGATAAAAGCTTTTATTTCCAATACAAATAGGCACTGAAATAACAAACAAATTGGTAAAATAAAAGGTAAAGAAGGAAACTTTGCAAAGGTATATAGCACAGCTTATGCGTGAAACACTAGCGCAATATTTTCATGTAAGTGAGTCTTACCTTACATAAAATATTACCGCGCTCTGAGCTGTAAGCTGTAACTTTTCTATTCTATATTTTTAGACGTGTAGTATACTGAGTTGGATAGAAAGAATGATAGATATAGGAAGATGATTGAAAGTAATATATTCATCTTCTGAGAGCAGCGGTGGCCCAGTGGGAGCAACCCTGACTTACGAACAGTAAGTCGTGGGTTCGAATCCAGGCAGGCGCATTACTTTGTGTAATTTATTTCATCACCAATGATCTTAAAAACGGTGAAGGAAAACATCGTGAGGAAACCGGCATGTCCTAGAACCAAAAATTCGAAGAAATGTGACATCTACCAATCCGCACCGGGCCCGCGTGGTTGATTATTGCCCATTCCCTCTCATAGAGATGAGGCCTGTGTCCCAGCAGTGGGAATATTATAGGCTGATGATGATGATGATATTCATCTTTTGTGTCTATCTTGAGATCGAAATCTTGGCCTGAAATCTATAAACTTTACTTAGCCACGAGCTCCTTCCTCAGCTATGCTAAGTAGAAATGTTTAATAGATCTCAACCTTAGTTGGTCCACTTGGTAGCAGGATTATAGTCGAATAAGATTGCAATAGCTTTATTATTAGCACCTTTTATCTCTTCTTTTTCAACTTTAGATATCTCACCACCAAATAAGCTATTAGTCTTATAACGTTCAAGAGTAAAATTATAGCTTAGCTAGCTAACCAAGTTCACCATTAGCGAATTAAAATCTTTTACGTCAGTAGCGATTTCCACTAAATTCTCTGATTCCTCGGGAGATATTACAGTTCCTTTTACACAACCAGTACAAATACTAATAAATTAATACCATTCAATGATCTCGAGGTCTAGACGTTAATTTGACTTAATGTTTAAAAGCCGGGCTTTATGATTTCGTACGTTTTATCCGATTTGGGCACACAGAGCCGACCGCCAGACAACGAAAATGTTTCAAAAGGATTTAAATTGATTTTGGTTTTTGTGTAATGAATGTACGAATTTAATTTCTGTAGAGCGTTTAGTGGTGATTGAAATATTTTTAAAAGCCGTAGCTTGTTTGTACTCTGCGATTGTTATATTTATCGTAGGGATGTCTGATCACGTACTTAACCTCCAAAGCTGATCTCCATATCCACGATTCCAAAATAGTCTTTGATTTGCCTGTGATCTTTTATACCTCCCATTGCCATCACCAAAATCATCATTATCTTGATTGGCTTGTTGGTCTAGCGATTGGCCTGTTGGTCTAGTGGTTAGTGACCCTGACTGCTAGGACGGAGGTCGTGGGTTCGATTCCCACACAGGACAAATCTTTGTGCGATGAGTACGATTATTTGTTCTGTATCTGGGTGTAAATTTATCTATAATATGTATGTATTTAGAAATATATAAGTATGTTTATCAGTTGTCTGGTTGCCATAGTACAGGCTCTGCCTAGTTTGGGATCAGATGGCGGTGTGTTGGTTGTCCCAAGATATTATTATTATTATCTCCTTGCCCTTATCCCAGTTTTCAGGGTCGGTACGGTACGCCTTTTGTTACGTACTATCTTCATCTGCTTTGAATAAACTTTGTTATATCTTAGGTAGGATAGGTTACCTTAACTTAATAAGCTTGTTGCTTGTTCCCAATATTCTCAAATCAAATCAAATAATTTATTCGCATAATATGGGTAGATAGATGGTATATAAATGTTACATTATATCATATAACAATAGGAAACCTCATATTAACCATTTCTGGTATACGAAACATAAAATAATAACTTACAACAACATGAACTGAAAAGGATAGTATAACTAAGTACTCTTTATTTTATAATAAGTTACCTAGCTGTTATTGCACTAGAATAGGAACATAGTCTTTAGTATTTTACAATAATTTTCTATTCTTATAACTAAGGTACTCTTGAGTCGTGTAGAAACATTTATTTACTAACCAAGCATACATTTTTTTTCGGAATAATGTAATGGACCGAAGTTCTTTCAGTTCATTAGGTAATTTATTAAATAATTTAATTGACATAGGGTAACAGTTTCTTCTATACAGATCAGTTTTTATGTTAGGCAAGGAAAAGCTATTTGGATAACGGGTATTAAAATTAGAACAGTCACCAAAGGATTTGTATAGGTAGTGATGTGTTTTGACGAAAATACAAGATTCAAATATATACATAGACGGTGCTGTTAGTAAATTTACTTTTTGGAACAATGGTTTGCAGGAAGTTAATGAATCCACGTTACAAAGTGCGCGAATGCACTGTTTTTGAGCCAGGAATACTCTATTAAATTCTACTGAGCCACCCCATAAAAGAATAAGACATTCTCTTATTTTACTGTTCAAAATATCGATCTATTCTATGAAACGGTAAGAATAACTAAAGCCACACCTACCATAAAATGCTAAGTATCTATAAAACGCTTCTTAGTGCTTTCTACCTTAATACACCATCAGACTTGTCAAACTTACTTGGAACAGCATAATAAATTAATAACTCCTTATACCTCTGAACACTAACTACTCTGTAAAGTTCTGTTATTAAGGAACTAAAATCCGTTTAGGGGATGTTGAGGGAAAATAAATCAGAGGCGACGCCTCGTCGTTCGTCGAACTCTCTGGAGTTGGGAACAATTGGTGCGGAGATGTAAATTAAATCGAGTGGCTGTCGCACGGCTTGGTCAAAGTATAATGAAAGCCAGTAAATCAACTAGGCAGTTTTTGTGAAATCAAATGCGGGTTTTCAACACTATTTTGTACCACTGCAAAGAATCAATAGTGGCACTACCAAAAAAGCGCCAAAACAATGAAGCTCCGCGAGTCCCGGAGAAACAATCTACTTTATTGGATGGATCCAACGATATTAATCAGAAAAGAATGGCGGACTCATCCACGCAACAACGAAGATTGACCTGAGTGGCTGTTATTATTTCTGTCTTTATCTTCTTTGTGTTGCACTACACACATACACATTGCTTCAATGCGACAACCCCGACTTGCTCACCAGTAACCTTTTACCTGAAGCATGCTCAGAATTCGTGTAAACGCTTTGCAAGTGCCTGACCCGATTACGATTTGCTCTCAGTTGAAATACTGCGTGATAATATGTGTACTGTGGCTTGGTTCTCGGCCGGGCACTGACTCGGCAGAAGTTCAACTTTATTGTACAGGTGCGAAAATTATTGAGTCGTGGGAATCTAATGTTAGGCGGATTTTAAGAGACTATCTTGGTATTTAAAATGAGAAATAAAACAGACTTATCTAAGGTTTTGTAGCAATAAAAAAACATTATAAACTCTCTACTCGTTATGTAGACTCGTTCCTGGAGAAATGTGTGGATTACAGACGTGCTGTAATCCACACATTTCTCCAGGAACGAGTCTATACAGGAGCTCGTGGCAAAATAATAACAGCCGCTCGAATAAATCTTCAGGTTAAACCGCGCTTGCTTAGATTTGTCTGTGGATGTGTGGCCACCCAATACCGAGTTTCCTTCGTGCCTTGGAACTCCGTCCTTTTGGCAAGACTAGTTCAGGTAGCGTACCAAGAGGTCTTAAAGCATTGGTCATTCTAGTGTGGGAAAGAGATGGCGCTAGATGACCTGTATAGCTCTGTCTCTTTCCCACACTGTAATTACAGCTGCTTTAAGATGTCATCGTAGGCCGCCAGGTTTGCTCACCAATATTTACATACATTACTAGTATAGGTTTTTATATCAGCCAGTATCATTTAATCAGCGGCCATATTATGCTTATTACTGTATTAGTTCTGTAGTTACTTAATGGACTGGTGAACTATATTTTTTATCTTAGTTTAGGCAAGTTTATTTTTTGTAAATTATTGTGTTGATGATTCAAATAGAATTTGATTTAAATATTTTTTCGATCGTTGGTCGGATAATTGATGATGACCGTAAAGATGATTCAATCGAATAGATTTAGTTTAGTTATTAGATCAGTGATCATTAAGGTTTGGATTAAAGGGAGAAGCGCCTGGTTAGCCACTCAAAAACGGTGAAGGAAAACATCGTGAGGAAACCGGCATGTCCTAGAACCAAATATTCTAAGACTTGTGACATCTACCAATCCGCACTGGACCCGCGTGGTGGATTATAGCCCATTCCCTCTCATAGAGAGGAGGCCTGTGTCCCAGCAGTGGGAACATTATAGGCTGATGATGATGATGATGCCTGGGTAGGCGATATTAAAATTTTCTTAGAATTCTCCAACATAAAGTCTGACACTGACCGGAAAACTTTGAATGCCTCCACAACCACGAGTGACCAAAATTCATCTACATGATCTGGTATTATTATGTATTGTGTGTGTGTGTGTATTAGTATTCCAGCCTCATTGACAACCTTCTGACTGTCGAATGTATCCTTGGCATTTATAGGAAAGACTTCCTTTCTTTTCTGCTAATCTCCCCTGGTATTTGGGGTCCCTCGTAAAGGTTTCACCTTTTACTGTGATGATGTCGTCTGCTCAAGTCTCTAAATAAAAATACGGGGTGGAATCCCCATCGACCCTCTAACAGTTGCCACATATTAAGTTCACCATTCCATAGAAATTTTTCGTCGATAATTAAAAAAAAAACAAGTGTGCTCTAGACCACACGACTGAAGTAAAACTTAAACAAATGACGAACAATCGTGTGTCAAATTCAAAAACGTAACTCTCTCTATCTTCACTAACTTCAACTTCCGTTTGCCTCGTAACGTAACGCATTCACCAGCTTACTCCCCGTAAAGAAGATTTACTTCAAAAAAATCTGCTGTGCATTCACACTTTTATCTCCATACATACATTTTGACCGTGTTGGTATTGCACTTTTGTAGGAAACAGCAGTGGCGAAGGTTCCATACAACGCGATTCCTCGCCTTCCCTT
Source organism: Lycophotia porphyrea (assembly GCA_950005105.1). Taxonomy (NCBI): domain Eukaryota; kingdom Metazoa; phylum Arthropoda; class Insecta; order Lepidoptera; family Noctuidae; genus Lycophotia; species Lycophotia porphyrea. Next base: position 6,864,130 of record OX465393.1, read on the forward strand.
TAAAAAATGGCACAGTCAGTATTCTATAGACAAATAATATAACCACCCGGCTTACCTCTTACAAAAATTGACCCTTCGCTACTGGGAAACAGCACATTCTTTTTAAATAACCCATGAAAAATTTCTATGACTGGGGGGGGGAGGTTCAGAATTATGTACTGATTACGTCGTAATCGCTTGTGAGTCGATGTTCCTTCCAACCTGTAGGGAATAATAGGTGTACTAATTTGTGTTAGTACAAGCCCGCCTTGTTTTCATTTTCATAGGCGACACGGATTGGGTTTTCTACCTCACATTTTTCGCTGTCCCCGATAGGTACTCTCTTAACATCTTCGCAACGAGTTCTTTTTAGTTTTCTAACAAGTTTCTCGGAGTCTCAAACGTTTGTCAGTTTGAGTGGACGTGGAAATCTCCAGTTACCAACTTTTAGGTACGTGTTCACATACTGGTTGAAAATACTATATATTTGCGCATTGGATTGTTTTGAATGTAGTTTTTGAAACTTATTTTTGGAATATTAGTAGTTTAGTCCGGTTAGACTGGAAGCCGACCCTAACGTAATTGGGAAAAGGCTAGGCAGATGATGATGATGAGTAGTTTTTGACGTAACTAACGACTTTCTGGAGCCCTGACACAGTTAGAAGGCGTCGCGGCAGACCTCGTAGAAGATGGGGGGCAAGCTGGACAAAACCAACGACCAGTGGCCCACATTGGCCCTGGGTGGAAACAACTGGAAGTCATGGGGAGCCTTTGCCCAGCACTGGGATGACGCAGTATCAGTAATAGTTTTTGAAAAAGGAGAGGTGAAAATACTGAATGGATTTTTGTTTTTTTTTTAACAAAAAACAAAACCACATCACGGATTGCAAGATTATGCAAAGGCTGATTCATAATCTACGATTACCAACTCATAATAATAAGGTAGTTCAAAATCACTTATGGAAAACTTAGATGTCATTAAAAAGAGATTAGCTACTAATTATAAAATCTAAATATACTAAAAATAACAAAAACCATTTCAAAATCCGTTTATATCATTGGACTATGTATAAATAATTATAAACGACGTAAGTGTTACCACCACACTCTTGACGTCACAATCCAAATCATTTTGAAGGAAATTGAAAACTTATTGCTTCAAGTATTTTATATAACATCGTCTGCTCGACAATATAAAAATAAAGCAATCTATACTAATATTATAAACAAGTAAAGTTTGTGAGTTTGTAGGGGGCAATCTCTGGATCTACTGAACCGATTTTGAAAATTCTTTTACCAATAGAAAACCACATTATTTGTGAGGGTCATAGGCTATATATTATAGGATAATTTTTATCCTAAAAGTATAATCCCGTGGGACAAATATCAAACTCCACGCGGGTGAAGCCGGGGTCATAAGCTAGTGTGAAATAAAAAAAACTGGCCACGTGCGAGTCGGACTCGCGCACGAAGGGTTCCGTACCATAAACCGAAAAAACACGTTTTTGTATGGGAGCCCCCTGTAATTATTAAATAATTTATATTTAAATTATTTGTTTTTATAGCGGCAACAGAAATACATCATCTGTAAAAATTACAACTGTCTAGCTATCATGGTTCATGAAATACAGCCTAGTGACAGACGGACGGTACTGTCGGTCCGTCCATCTGCCAGTCTTAGTGGTAGGATCCCGTTTTACCCTTTGGATACGGAACCCTAAAAAAACATATTGCCATTCCATGTGTGTTAAACTTCGACCAACATATCTGTGCAGGCGGTAAAAAAGAAAACAAAAATAAATGTAGGAAGCTTGACATATTTTTACATTTTTTTTAACTGGTCGTACTGTACGCAATTAGGCTGCTGGTAGATGAACACACTAATTCATAAAGGGTGTAAAAAGACTTAACGAAGCCGAAAGGCACTTGTTTTCCCCATCATTGTGATCATTTTTTGTTCAAGACCATATCTGAGAATCTTCTAGTTACGGAGATATTGGAGCTCAACGTTCCAACTTTTTCACAAGTTTTTTTTTTTAATACATGTTTTTAGTGTAAGATTTTTACCTTTGCCGTCTTCATGACCCCCGTACTATTCAGTCCATCTATCAGCACAATGTTCTGAGTGCGTTACATTGAGTCCTACCGTAAAACGTTATTTTTCAGCCCAAAAAAAGTCGTTTCCCAGCACAAATTTTTGCGTAAAGTTACTTAGTTTCATGTACATAATGCTTGATTGACGGCTTCGTGAAGAGTCTGTTTACACCCTGTATATAAACAGGCCTAAGCACAAATGCGAACAGGAAACCAAACATGTTAAAATTAATTCGTCTGTCTTAAGCAGTCATTATCGCTAATAGGTAATAATCACCGTAATAATGAGCTAAGCTAATCTGAGATGGAGAGAAACTAGGCATCAGCTTGTAGGCACATTAAATTGAATTATCGATCGGGTAACATTACATAAACGCCTGTAATCCCCAAAGGGTTATGCAGAGGTGAAGGTACCTTATAGTACACCCACATTTAGCTAGTTATATTTAAGTCCCATGTAATAGGGGGCGAGCTTATTTCCACCAAACGGGCACAAATCCAGACTCCGTGGCTGCTACTGCTACTGAGAAATTCCTAATGGAAAAACCCAATAAACCTATGTCCGGCTTGGGAATCGAACTCAGGACCTCATGTTCAGCAGTCGCGCTTGCGACCACTAGACCAACGAGGTAGTCCAAGGTACAGACGCAAAACTGTCAAATTTTCCCAATCAACCCTGAACCTAATATTTTAGCGATTAAGTTGAAAATCTATTAAAGAAATTCGACAGATTGTAGTAGCTTGATACAAAAAAACGCATACTATCCCCAAAGGGTTTGACATAACTTCAACTATACAGGTACTGGGTACAGCCACACTGCGCAAGTTACGTTTAAGTCCCATGTAAAAAGGAAGAAACCTATTGCCATCAACAGAGTAATTCATACGTCAAACTACTGTTGGGAAATTCCTACAAAATGTTTCTGATTAGGGAAATTCGTTTTCATGTAGTTAGGTAAATGCTGATCAGATACAGGAGTCTAAGAAGGCTTTAAAACTTACAACCGTACGAATACGTCTCAGACGAAAATCTTCGTATCTTTAAGTCCTTTCATAACATTGTGAGGATATTAAAACCAATATTTACATGTGAGAACAGGCTTACCTCTTATACCCTCTTCAATCCGTGTAGATGGAATATTTCTCTCAAAAACTTGAAATATAAGGACTTTTAGTTCCTGTACGTTTTCAGTTTCGTAAAATAAATATAAAACAAAATAATCGATAAGGCTGTATTTTTTTGTCTTTTATTACCGTTTTATATAAAAGTGGTATAAAACAATAGAATGAACAAGTTTTATAAATATGTATTCAAATGATTTTGAATAAAAAATGCTCGAGTTTCTGTAACTTTAAGGTGCGATTCTAATAGGCAAGACTTGTATGCAAGTATGACGTCACATTTGCATACAAGTTGCTTGCGTTGGAAACATGTTTTCAAGAGTGTACACATTGCATGCAGGTTTAACTTGCATACAAGTAAGCACTATTGCTGTCCATCGAAGTGCAGCCGTTCGCTAAGATAATAAAACACCAATAACTTTCCTAAAAACAACAAAGTTACTTTAAAACTAAGTCATTGCAGGAGCAGTGGCTGCTAAATGTTGAGTGGTAGACCCCGCGCCATGCTGCTTGTTGAGGTTGAGATGGTTGTTGATCATTTCAATAATGTCTTGGCTCTTCCATCCTCTATGAGTGAAATATTACGCACACAAAAGTGGAAAGATAAGAATAATCATTATTATTCTCCCTTTAAGTGCAGGCAGCCGCCATACATGCTACAAACAATCCAATAATAAACATGTTAGGTACAAATAAAGTTACATTTTAAGTGTAAACACTATTGTTGTCCATCGAAGTGCAGCCATTCGCTACCAAAATAAAACACAAATAATATGGTAAAAACTTCCCCACAAACAACAAAATTACTTTTATACTGATGTAATTGCAGAAGCAGTTGCTATTGAATGCCGAGAGGTAGTTGTATGAGAGACTGCGCGCCATGCCAGTGCAATGCTGTTTCTTGATGCTGAGACAGTCGTTGATGATTTCAGACTTGTCTCATTTTTCGTCCTCTTGTGAGAAATAGTACGCACACACAAGTGGACAAAAAAGAGTAAACATTAGTGTTGTCCATTGAAGTGCAGATATGCTATAAATGTTACACGCAGTCAAAATTAACTTGATAAAAAAAAATAGTTTTGTTTTCAGAAAAATATAATTGTACAACATTCCGATTGTTAATGGTGACACGGCCGTTGAATGTCGCAATATTGTTTTATTCTATTTTTCCCGCTAAGGTGGTAGTACGAACACGCTAGTGGTGAAAAAAGAGTAAACTAACACTATTGCTGTCCATTGAAGTGAACGCATTCGCTAAAATAATAAAACACAAATAATATGTCGGGTTGACAGGATTTACTCCGTTAGGCTTGTACATCATACGGGATACGGGCAGACGATGGGTTTCGTGCAATGAAAATACACTGGGTGCGATACACTGTCTGTATTAAACTAACCAATTACTTGAAATTACAATTTAACACAACACGGGGCACTGTTCCAGGACGTCTCTACTCCGCTGCGATCAGAGATTGAATGTAGTTCTCATCTCGAGCTGTGAACATCGAGGGCTTTGTAGAAGCACGCTGTGGTGTTGGTTGACTTGTAAGTACGTTGCGTGATGTTACGTTAGGCGCGCTTGCGATAAATTTTACGTCCGTACCATTGACCTGATCCGACCAATAACTCTATTTAATGTTATCAATATTTTTTCATAAAATTAATTAATTGCAGCAGCTGTAGCTGAGGTTGTTGATGTTGAAACATCTGTTGAATGTTGCAATATTATTCGATCCTCGCTAAAGGCTTGAGTAGTAGTAAGCACACACAAGTGATTAGAAAGGACCAAACACTACTGCTATCCGTTGAAGCGCAGATATCCTGACGTTTAATTGTAAAATTTGAAAAATAAAAGGTGTGAATAGTGCTAAGAAGACCCACGTTGCCAACATTATGTTGTTGGTTGAAGTTGACAGGGCTGCTGATTGGAGCAATCTTGTACATTCTTATCCCACCGCCTTTGTACGAGTAATTCACACACAGGTGGTAAGAAAACAGGTGCACACTATTGCTGTCCATTTTAGTATCTAAGAAGTATATATAATTATGCTGAAACAAATGCATTAGGATAAACATTACATTCATAAGAAGTCATTTGCACGATGAAATTGAAATAAGTGTGCTTCCCACAAAAATTTACGCAAAAGTAGTTAAAAAAGAGTAAACACTACTGCAGTCCATTGAAGTACAGGCAACCGCTAAAACAATATTAATATGTAATGTAAATTACATTTGAGAAAATTTTAAACTAAGTAACTCCAACATCGAAATACATGAATGAATTAGCTTACACAAAGTAAAATTAAACACAATAATATGTCTTTCAACAGAATCATATCATTCCATATTGTAAAGTAATTTCTGGAACAGGTTCTGCTGAAAAACAGCGTTCGATGCCGATAAAATGTTGCATTGATGTTCAGACGCCTGTTGAATGTTGCAATATTGTTTTATCCATGCCAGCCATTCGGGTAGTGTATTCGATAACACGATTGGCCAGCAAGGAGTAAACACTAATGCTGTCCTGTGAACCTCCTAAATGTGAAACACAAAGCAAAAGTCAATGAGAAATGTTAACACTGTTATTTATTGTATATTTCGTTAACCAAGGAAGAGGCATAATAAAGGTTGTAAACAGACTCTTAACGAAGCCGAAAGGCACTTGTTTTCCCCGCCATTGCGATCATTTTTTATGTTTCAGACCATACCTGGGAACCTTCTAGTTACGGAGCTTCTAGTCAACTTCCAACTTTTTCACAAGTTTTTTTTAAAGTAAGATTTTTACTGTAAACACCTCCAGGACCCCCTTATTATTCAATCCATCCATCAGCACAATGTTTTGAGTGCGGTACATTGAGTCTAGGGAATGCAAAATCCGGATTTTTTTGAAATCCGGATTTCTGTATTTTCGTCAGATTAAAATCCGGATTTTTCGAACTTTTGAGTGTTTTAAGTTGATTTGATAAAACTGAAATAAAATAGCATAGATTATTTAAAATCTGCATTTATTTGCTCAATAGGGTAGTTGACCAAAAAAATCTAATTAGTCCGTCAGGTAGATTTCCAAAAAATATTGGACACGTTTTTATTTTTTTCTCGTATTCTAAAAATGAGGACGATGCAGTGCCTCGAAAACTCGTGTGACGTCACATTTCGGTTCACTGTTTAGCGGAAAGTGACGTCACAAGCCCGGGACTCATAAACTTTGATGTGTTTTATGTTCGTTATTTTTTATTGATTTGATAAAACAAAAAATACGTATCCAATATTTTTCGATAATCTAACTGACGGACTAAATAGAAATCTATTTTTTTACTCAGGAAACATGACTATAAAATCAATTAAAATAATCAACAAAACTTTGGGCATCAGTAATTTTTCTCGTTATAAAGGAGATTGCCCAGAAACAGTACTCTTGATAAATGACTTGTGTCTTAAAACCTTGAACGGCATAAAATATCCAAAATAAAAACATTTTTTTAAAATAAGACAATGATTATTTATAATGGGATAGTTTTTTAAACAATAATTTAGTACTTTTAAGTTTCCAACTATGATGTACGCCATTTTTTAGTATCGCCTGTCCATTTTTTCCATTACGGGTAATGCCTACTCTTTGAAATTAACGCTACTTATGCGCAGACTCATGTTGTTTGAGATTCCGAATAATAATGATTAGTAATGATTTCTTCCATGCTTTGCAATTTCATGAAACGCGGGAATAAGATTTTAAAGTACGAAAATGCTCAAAATATAAATCAGTAAGACTTGGTGTGGAGGTAGTCAAGGTGGTCACCAGTAAACCGTTACAGATTTTACACAAATGGGCTCTTCAACGTCACAAAGCACACCAGTAAACCCGTTCAAACCCTTCAAAATAACTTTTTCCAACTAGTTTTTGGTCGAAAAAACCTCAAAATAGTCATTTCATTTTTGTAAATATCTCGGAAATGCCATTGTGGTTTGTGTTAAATCTTTAGAGGTAGTATTAAGACATGCCATCGAGTATTTTAAAGGTGATTTGATGAAGACACAACAATGTTGAATACAGTACATTGGTCCGTACACAAGTGATTAGAAAGGACCAAACACTACTGCTATCCGTTGAAGCGCAGATATCCTGACGTATAATTGTACCATTTGAAAAATAAAAGGTGTGAATAGTTCTGAGAAGGTCGATGTTGACACGGCTGCTGATTGGAGCAATCTTGTTCATTCTTATCCCACCCCCTTTGTACGAGTAACAGTATAACACACAAAGGTGGTAAGATAAGAGGTGAACACTATCACTGTCCATTGTAGTATCTAGATGTATGTATGTGCTGAAATAAAGACATTAGATTGAACATTAACAAACACAAACACACACAAAATACCGAATAAGTTGACGCAATCAGTATGAATTTTTGACGCATTTTTCTCAGCGAAGGTGTCTATTTTGATGATCTGGATCAACACCTTAGATGTATTGCACTTATAGAGTTACCTCCTGACCCTGTACAGCAAAAAACTTTTTTCCAACAAAAAAACCGACTTAAAAAAAAAACAAAATAAAAACTTTTTGGAAAAAAAAATTACCGACTGCCAAAAAAAAAAACGTAATAATAAAATTACAAAAAAAAATTAAAAGTGGAAAATAACTTTCGGAAGTCGGTGGCTTTGTTTGTTTCATTGATTTTTTTTGCCACCGATTTCCGAAAGTTATTTTCCACTTTTAATTTAGCTTTTATTTTGTGTTTTTTTTTTAAGTCGGTTTTTTTGTTGGAAAAAAAGTTTTTGCTGTACAGGGTCAGGAGGTAGTCTAGCCGTGTCAGGGTTCCAAAAAGTGGAAAATAAAAAGTAATATGAGACCACCGCGCGAGCTTCCTCTTCCATATGAAAAATTAATCACGTAAATCGGCCCAGTAATAACGGAGTTATGAGGTAAAAAAACAAAAAGCAAATTTTGATTAACCACAATCCAGAGCCTGATACAAGAATAAAATGAAAACTACACTTTCTTAACTTCTCACCGGGAAATGAGTTCCGATGTACGCTATCCTATTTTCCGGAATTGGTTACCTGCGAGAGCATGGCTAGACAGCAACGCAAATATAGGTACTAGAAGATCTTACTGAAATTAAAGAGCTAGCAACTTGAAATAGGAAACATGCAAACCTACCCAAGAAAGTTAAATTCAGAAAACATGCATTTCTAGAGTTTCAAGAACGTTTATTTATTTATTACATTTGGGAAAACAAACAGTAGTTTAATACGTATAAACAGTAATGGCTTAAAATTAAACTTAGCAAATATACTACCCACAACATTTTCCAAAGATTACTTTATTATAAAAACAAACTGTTAGCAAACGTTAACTGTAGCAAGGCTAACTTAAAGAAAAAAAAATATAAACTATATTCTATATGAGATGAAACATAGAAAAAAAAAAAAAAAAAACGTAAAATTAATACTTAATGCATACAGGTCACTAACCTATTAACAATGATACCTAAATTGTGTAAAACCTATGGAGCCTACTGCCGATCATTTAAAATTTTAATTATTTCATTTTTAAATTTACGTTAAATCTACGAAATAAATAAATGTAGTAGTATATCGCAGTATATCGTTAAATTTACGTTGAATGCATAACATGGCGCTTGTAATCACCGAAAGGTTGGGCAGAGGCGTACCTATAGGACTCAACTTCGCCAGTTATGTTTATGTCTCATATAATAGAAGTCAAGCCTATTGCCATCAATCGGACACAAATCCAGACTCCCGTGATAGCAACTGAGAAATTCGTCATGGAAAATTGAATTATGGAGCCCTCCTAACGATTGACGGTCATAGAGTGGTCAATCTCAGAGGAGATGAGCCGTCAACGAAGCAGGAAATAAATCTTTAGTGCACAAGTGTGCACGCAACCGAATGCCCATCTGTCACGTGGCCGCATGCGCGACTGCTGAACGTGAAGCCACACGTGTTGTCGAACCCTAGGTAAAACAAAGTGTTTCTTATCTGGTTTTTCTATTAGGAATATCTTAATTAGTCTTTTGAGTATCTCTCAGTAAGTCTTAGGGCCTGCGCAGACAAGTGACTTTGGTCCGTTGATAAAAGTGACCGTTCCTATTCATTGGTTTTTGTGTTGTATTATCATATATGAGAGCAGCGGTGGCCCCATGGTGGCGGTCTCGACATACGAACCGTAAGTCGTGGGTTCGAACCCAGGCAGGCGCATTACTTTGTGTAATTTATTTCATCATCATAATAACGCTAGTTACTGTATTAGTTCGGTAGTTACTTAATGGACTGGTGAACTATATTTTTTATCTTAGTTTAGGCAAGTTTATTTTTTGTAAATTATTGTGTTGATGATTCAAATAGAATTTGATTTAAATATTTTTTCGATCGTTGATCGGATAATTGATGATGACCGTAAAGATGATTCAATCGAATAGATTTAGTTTAGTTATTAGATCAGTGATCATTAAGGTTTGGAGTAAGGGAGAAGCTCCTGGGTAGCCACTCAAAAACCGTGAAGGAAAACATCGTGAGAAAACCGGCATGTCCTAGGACCAAAAATTCGCAGACATGTGACATCTACCAAACCGCACTGGGCCCGCGTGCTGGATACCCCATTCCCTCTCATAGAGAGGAGGCCTGTGTCCCAGCTGTGGGGACATTATAGGCTGACAATGATGAATAATAAATCATATATTGGTTGACGTCCGTTGGTTGTTGTAAATTGTTCGCGAACAATCGTCCTTCGTCTGCGTAAGCCATCAAGCAAAACTATAAAACTTAAGAAGCAAAAAAAAACCAAACTAGCTATAAGCTATGAAGCTTATTTGGAAGTTGACGAAATTAATACCCCCGTGCCTCGCCAAGCAGGATAATCCATAGATCCTGCACTATTTCGGTATTGGATAGCCGTCCTATCGATCTATGAGAGTGATGGCGGAGAGAGAGCAACTAGGAAAATGTCGATAGGAAAGTGTTGAGTATGAATGTGGATGGGTATAAGAGGAGAGGAAGACCAAAGAAACGATGGATGTACTGTGTGAAAGATGATATGGCAAGAAAAGAGGTGTTGTGGAGATTTCTTATTAATTATTTACGAACTACCTTATAATTTTGTTAAAACTACTTATGTGTTAACCTTAAATTAACAATGTTTATTTGCTACGTTAGTATTAAGATAGCTTTTAAGTGTTTCAACATCCGGACAAACCTATTGAGGTTTTTGTGATGTTTCTGTTTATTTTTTGTTTTGTTCTCTAATTCTCTTCGTCAACCCTTGGCCACCCAATACTGAGTGTAGGTCTCTTCCAAATCTCTCCACTTTTGAATTTTGGTGTTCTCTAATTAATAAACAATAAAAAAAAACGACGATTAATACAGAAGTGGAAGAAGAAGTCATGCTGCGATGACCCCAAATCAATTCTGATAAGGGCAGAAGACTGACGATGATTTGTTTGACTAATATAGGGATATTAGTCACACGAGTCTAGAATTTTCTCTGAAAGGGTTCAGAGAAAATTCTAGACTCGTGTGAGTGCAAGAATTGCACAAGATCTACCACAATGCTATTTTTATCAAACGGCGCAGTTTGCTACAGTCGTGTACTACGTTTACTTCTATTTTTACGTAACGTCGTAGTTCGCAGTACTAACCTACCTCAACGCAATAAACGTTATCGCAGGCATATACCTACAATTGTTACTTAGGTATGGTTGTTTACCGAGACTCAATGAGTATGGCCATATACATAGTATTTTCTGTATATACATAACTTCAATGCCACTGCACAATAACAAAAGAAGGAATCAATTTCTAATCTATGTTTTCACATGTCCTGTCCATAACATTTTGATTTCAAATGCATAATATCTACGATATTTTTTTGATAAGTCTACCGACCTATATAAGGTCCCATTAAAATAGATGGACAAATTTTAACACAGCTTTCAGTACGTCTAACCAAAGATATTCAAGCAAAAAAACACTGATTAAAGTAATTTTATTTTGACATAAAATAATAATTTTTAGTGTATTTTCGTTAACTGTTTTTTTTCTTGTAAGTTATCTAATGTGTTTTTCAGATATTTTTTTTACCCTTGTCCTTATTTTGGTGGTCTGAATGATTTCTAAAAGGTTGTCCATCTATTTTAATGGGACTTTATATTGACATGCATAATATGTAACGGTATTGAGTCACCTTATTAATTTTAGATAATACATACTGAAATTCGACACTTAGTAAAAATGCACTGTAATATGTATCACGCCTGTACTATTCAAGGTTTAGGCAGAGGTTAATTACGTGTAGAGGCCAGTGGCGAAGGGTCAATTTTTGTAAGAGGTAAGCCGGAGTATATATCTTTAATATGACAAATTATTTGTCTATAGAATACTGACCGTGCCATTTTTCAAAGGGAAGCCGGTAGGAATCGAGTTCTATGGAACCTTCGCCACCGGTAGAGGCTTGTATGTCGCCAGAACAAATGCATTGCTGCTAAATTCACAAGGAAAACAAAATTCTTCTTTCTCATGTCGGTGATTGAGGAGCTCGTGGCTAAATAATAACAGCCGCTCGAGTTGGTTTTCAGGTCCGTGGATGGGTGGCACCACATTTTTTTTTTTATTTACTATTGCTCCACATTAGGAATTTCTCCAGTATCGTGGGTGCGTTTACAAACATTTAAACTCACATACACAAACAGCCAGACCCGGAACAACTACCTGAAGGTCATACAAAAAATTGTTCCGTGCGGGAATCGAACCCGCGACACGCAGCCCAGCAGTCGATCGTTCAGCCACAGCGCCAACAGCGCCGTCAAATACATACGCTATTACATACAAACTGAGTTTCCTCCGTGCCTCGGAAAGTACGTTAAGCTGTTGGTCTTGGTGGTCATTTGTAGATCTTCGACTGTCGTTACAGGTAGTCAGTGGCCTGAAAGTCTGACAACCAGTCTTAACAGGATATGGTATTACCCAGTACTAATTGGGTAATACGGTACCCAGAAAAAGTTGGCGAGACGACCTGGACGCGTACCGCGAGGGCTGGTTCGAGGAGGCACGTATAAAGAGCACGTGGAAGGAATTGGGGGAGGCCTTTGCCTATGAAAAAAAAAAAAAATCGGTTGTGGAGGTCAGAAAGGCAATCGCTCCATGTAAAATACTGGTATTCAGCTGCATCCGGTTAGACTGGAAGACGATTCCAACATAGTTGGGAAAAGGCTAGGCAGATGGATGACTCTTGTTCTTTTTTGACTCTCTCCTCATCGGTCTAGTGGTCGCAACCACGACTGCGCTGAGACTGGTTGGGCAAAATGTTAATGGGTTTTTCTATGAGGAATTTCTCATTAACAGCCACGAAGCTTGGATTCGTCCTCGGTTGATGGCAACAAGCTCTCCCTCTATTATGTATATGGCACATAAAGGGTGTAAACAGACTCTTAACGATGCCGAAAGGCACTTGTTCTCCCCGTCATTGCGATTAATCCATCCATCAGCACAATGTTTTGAGTGCGTTACATTGAGTCCCACTGTAAAACGTGATTTTTCAGCCCAAAAAGTCGTTTCCCAGCAGTAATTTTTGCGTAAAGTTACTTAGTTTGATGTACATAATGCTTGGTTGCCGGCTACGTGAAGAGTCCGTTTACACCCTGTATTAATGGTTTTCAGAATTATTAGGTTTTTTTTAAACCCTTATAAATGTTCGGCTGTTTCAATAAACTCTTAAAAGAGTTTACAATTATAGTAATTAGAGTTTGCAATTATAATATGTTACTTATATGTATGTTTTTTATTACTGTTTTGTGTTTGTTTGCTGTTGTAAATGTGTTTGCAATGTAAACACATTTAATGTCCATAATAATATATTTGATTTATTATCAAAGTCAGACATAAAATTACTTATCGTTTATAACAAACCTATTACTGTAATACGCAACTAATAATATTAAGTACACATATTATACGCAATATAATACCTACCTCAGTGCCAAGATTCCGGTAGTATATTTATGTAGATGAAAAAAAACATAACACACCAACGAATACAACAAAATATGAATAAATAGTACAAGTGGGGAAACCTTGTCATTGCAGCCGAGGGTGTTATGGAGTCGAGAACTGCAGTGACGAATGCCTATGTGAACTAAAGTTCAAGATTAATAACTTATTATAATTGCTATGTAAACACTTTTAATGTCCATAATATGGTTGATTTATTATCAAAGCCAGGCATATAATTACTTATCATTTATAACAACCTAATACTGTAATACGCAACTAATTATATTAACTACACAATTTATTCGCAATATACTACCTACCTCAATGCCAATATTCCGGTAATATATTTATGTAGATGAAAACATAACACACAAACGAATACAACAAAATATGAATAAAATAGTACATTTTGCTACAAGTGGGGAAACTTTGTCATTGCAGCCGAGGGTTATGGAGCCGAGAACTGCAGTGACAAAATATGCCCATGTGTATCATACGGCATGTGTGAATACACTTACGAAGAAATAAAATAATAACGCTTAATTTTTTTTTCATGAATTATTATGAAACTATGATTTAATTTTCTTTTACAAATAGTTTAATTTGTAAATAATTTTATGAACAAATAATAAAAAAAATAAAATAAAAAAAATATATTTTATTTTATTTTATTTATAATATTCTATGTAAAAACATAGCTTAAATATTCATACAATATTAAAGCCTTTAAATATGCGCATCTTTGCTGAGATTAAAAAAACAATCACCGCTGACTATAGTTGAATCACGAGTTTATCCGTGGAAAAAAAACACTGGTAGAAATAAATGAAAAAAAAACGAGTGCCATAAACACTGCGTTACGAACCTAATATTAGTGCGATAAGAGTCACTTTTAAAGGAAGCGTATTGAAAAGGTATTTAAAATGCTAAAACAAACGTTACATGTTTTATATAACAATTGTGAAATGACCAAAAATATCTTAACCCATTCACTGCCCAGAACTTCGCGAAAACTTCGTGAATTTCGTTCGCGTGCCCACAACCCGAATCCGAGTCGTCGTTATAATGAACTATAGGCGACTTGTATTCATGCCCAGAACCCGACTAGCGAGTCCATAGCTACAGATACGGATTGTGCGAACAAATAAATTATTGTTCGACTCATATGATGGGTTCTGGGCACTGAATGGGTTAAGCACAAAAAAAATCAAAGCTTCAATTAGACATGTCAACTCGCGTTGTTTCAGAACGCCATATAATTTTTTTTTTTTGTTATATCTAGAATCAATGACTATAACTCGATGTTTTTCTAAGGGTTACAAAAAAACGTAACAAGTTTCTAAGTAAATATTATTCATTGATTAATTATGGTATTCAGCTGCATCTGGTCAGACTGGAAGCCGACCCCAACATAGTTGGGAAAAGGCTAGGCTAGATGATGATGATGATTATTAATTATGGTTTTAACCGGTCAATGCGGAGTGTATGTAACAGTTATACGACTGTAGCTAAGGTACCTAAACAAATATAAACCTAGTAGGTACCTACATACATTTACAAGCTATAAATAGTTGTTTAATGGTAATGGCATAGCTTATCAGATGCTCTCAAAGACCCTTTAATCTCTCTGATTGAGCTCCCCCTCCCACAGAGTTCGCGAGATACTTTTAAACAAGTCTCCAATGCCTTTGGTTTTTATCATAGCAGAATTTTATTTTTACAACATGTAACTTTTGCGAGCGTAATCTATTGATCTATTCTATTGAATAGGTATTTCTAAAGGCTTTTCAGTTACTTTCTATGGGTGCATTATAGAAAGATTGTAATGTTTTTAGATAGTCTTTCATATTCTAAATATATTACTGAAACAAAATATTTCACGACTAAAGAGTATTTCGTTTAATTATTTAACCAAAACATCGGTTAAATAATTCAACAAAATAGTCTATGACAACGCCTTTCATGTGGCATTTACAAGAAGTCTTAAGATCTTACTGATTAAATATCTCCTAAATTATAATGTCAAATATTAGGTACTATAATAATCTTCTTGTTGATCATTGGTTCTTTTTCCTCGAACTTTTGTTGAATGGCTGAAAAACGAAACTATTATAAAATACTGATATAAGATTATATTATCTACCGAGGGGATAAAACAAGTCTTACGTCACGGGCGCTATTATGAAACCCAAACACAGCGATGGACTAGGGTTCCTGAGTTGAGCGAGGGTGTTTTTTTATAATAATTTTGATCTTGCCCATTTTTGTTTTACTTATTATATAATTTCTATGGGACAGCTGTTTTATTCTTACCATGGAGAAAGTTGTTCAGTTGATAATACGACCACACAGATACAGGGTGTAAACGGGCCCTTCACGAAGCCGTCAACCAAGCATTCCGTACGTCAAACTACTCTACGTAAAAATTATTGCTGGAACATGATTTTTTTTTTGGTGAAAAATTACGTTTTACGGTAAGACTCAATGTAACGCACTCAAAAAATGTGGTGATGGATGAATTGAATAGAACGGAGGTCATGGAGGTATATTGAAGTTACAACATTAAAATTTAGTAGGTATTTAAAAAAAAAGTTAAAATGTTGAAACTAATTATTCAATAACTAGTAGGTTCCCAGGCCAGGTGGAGAACAGATGCCTTTCGGCTAGGTAGAGATTTTTTATACCCATTATGACTATACCTTTCTGATACACATTAATGTATATTTGACATTAGCGGGCAGGGGGTGGTGTGAAAATAATTTTATTGTAAAAAACCTAAACATTGAAATCTCATAAACATACATAGTCATACCCTACTAAGATATAACAAAGTTACGTAACAGTTTCGCAACAAAATATTTTAATTATTAGTAGGGCGTGACCCGATAGCTCACTACCCTCCTCTCCAGGACTTAGGGGATAAAAGTGACGTCATCTCACAACCCCTGCAGGATGACATCATCCGACGCATTGCTACTGCTTGCTACGCAATATCTGGCAGGCGCAACCGAATTACTCACATTTTATATAACAAATAGAATTTCCGTATCAAATTACGTTTTGAATTGTTTCTTTTTGGTTCATTATGGACTTGCGTTCAAGGTTTGTAGGTATAATGCCTTGAAATGGATTCTGTATTAATGAACAAGTTGGTCGTAATTTTCATTGGAAATGTCTGGAAATGACGGTGACACAATGTGAACTTTGATTGACTTTGAATTATTTTAGTGGTAAGGACTCAACAACTAATGAATAATTTGACCCTGGATCTAGACCGTCATTGACTCAGGTAAATGATCCATTTTCATCTATTTTTCTGTCTATATTATTCAGGCACACAAACGCAACAAGGTGCGATCACCGTAATTCACAAATGAAAAATGTATATAATTATGTTCTACTACCTTGTACCCGCGGCTTCGCCCGCGTGGAGTTCGTTTACTGGGTTTTAACCCAGTAATACCCAGTAATACTTTTTAAAGTATTCTATGTGTTATAATCCAGGTTACAAACTCAAAGCCGTTCAGTAGTTTTTGCGTGGAAGAGTAACAAACATCTATCCATTCTCACAAACTTAACAATAATAGTACGATATAATATATTTTCAAGTCTTCACAAATCAAACTTAAAATCATAACACTTAACAACAAACGAGTTTAAGTAAGTACTTCAGAAGCATTACTTAGATTTTATAACGAAAACAGCAAAACGTAGTTAACAAAACACATTTAACGTGAATGCAAACAAGATTTCATGCAGAACATTAATTCTATGTTTTGATCCCCGTCGCGAACATAACCAAAATGAAATTATTATTGCTTCTGTAAACGGTTACGACTTGCGATTAAAACTAACCACAAAGCAGTTATATGAGGAATATGAGAAGTATACAAACATTATACTATAACATGGTTTTATGGCTAATATCCTAGTTGTAATGTGGATATTAGGACTACAGTGTGTTTAAGTTTACATGACTAATTTCGTAATTAAAGTTAGTAAGACAATCGACGATTTTTCACATAAATTTTCAGTGTGAAATGTCTTGATTTTTAGAAATTAAAGACACGTGGTTTGAGATAGTCTGTGGCTCGAAAATTTTACAAACAGTCAAACAACGTACATTTATATCACATAACCCAGTGCTAACTGTGGAGGTCTACTGGTATTCTGCTACATCCGGTTAGACAGGAAGGCGATTCCAACATGAAAAAACTCAAAAGCATTTATTTCAATTAGACCATTACAGGCACTTTTGAATGTCAGAAAAACAAAGAAGGCTAAGCTACAGTCACAGACACAAGGCATAATAACTTGTGCAAGTACTGTTGTTGCCCATTCCAAAACGTAGATCTCTATGGAGAAGAATGGGCAAGAAACTCCATGGACACTATTTTCAATCAAAACATTATTACAAAATCTTGGTTACATCATGTCGGGGAAAGGTATAGAGGTCGGGATAGGTAGATGATGAAAGACATGTGGTTATTATAACTTCGAAATTCATTTCAATGAAATTTTATTCTCAAAATTGAAATCTCATTACGTTAAATTTGTTATAAACAAAATCAGGCAAGTCATGAAAAATACATTTTGCAGCAGCTATTTGAAAGAAAAGCCACTTAGAACCCTTGGTCATAAAAACGTAATTCTAATACCACCTTAGATTTTAAGTACGATAAAAGCTATCCGCTGATGATTCTCGTATAAACGCACCCCTTTTCGAATGGCCAATTCTCTTATGCATCTATGTATGTAGGTACTTGTGTAGACATAAGGGCGTGGACATATTGTGCGACAAAGCGCAGTGTTCTGCCGCGTCAAACGTAATGCAATTTCGTCTGGTTACATGTTCGTCCGGTAGCTGTAGCTATGTTTGGAAGAGGTAACATTACGTGCGTTTCATATTTGATATTAGATGGGTATTTTGGATGCCTGTGTGTGCTTGACTTTAATTAGAGAATGTGTTGGGTGTAATGACTAAACTTTTTGCTATTATGTTAGACCTCAATGATCTATAACACGAAAAAGTCATAGAAAGCCAAATTAATTAATTAGAATTATGTAAACTTCTGGTAGTTTTAAAATGGACGTAGATGAACCCGTATTAGCGGTATTGCACCGTTTCAAAACAAATATCCTTACCCTTCCTCTCCTCCTTAATTAAATAAATGCGAAAGTAAGTTTGTAATCTTTTCACGCCTAAACCGATCATCCTGAAATTTTGCATATACGTTGTCAGGTGTACAGAATCGGACATAGGTAAAAAAGTACTGTTCCCGAGGAAAACAACAATAATGTTCTTATGATAATAGATGGCGCCACGTGACTTTGATTGAATTATGTTCTTACAAGCTGAGTACAACCCGAATTGATTATGAAATTCTAAATTAATGCGAGCGAAGCTGCGGGCAAAAGCTAGTTTTTCTATACAAGTTGTTTTCACCATCATTTACTCAGAGTCACAGTTATTCCAGAAGGTTATGTATTGTGATCTCGATGTTTTACCCATTCGTGCGAAGAGCAGGTTGCTAGTAAAAAAGTAAAAATAAAACAAATGACAAGCGAAATCATTCTGGAACACCGGAAAAATTAAAATTCGATTCTCAAAACAATGTGCCAAAGCCTTACGGTATAAACGTGTATTTTTTCAAATGGATTTTTGAGTACCCGAAACTTTGATGGTCCAATCTAAGTGTCCATATTTACTGAGGGGTGGATTTTTACTTTAACATTTTACTTTCTTTTCATAGTTAGTGTCAATAAAATGCCACATTTGAATTTCGCCTTACTAAGGACGTTTTCACGTCGGGTCTTAGATAGCGCCTTACGATTTACTTTAGCAATCAGACACCGGTTTACAGTTAGTAAATTGGTTCGGCAAGTGCTATGTTCATTAATATTTGATCGTTATAAGCGTTTTGGTTGATTTTCGAGGTGTAGACGAAGTTAGGGATTATTAACCTTTCAAGATTGTGGAGTATTTGTTTGCAAATAGTGGTAAACTTGTTGGGAAAATGTTGAGGTTTACAAGATATGATTTCAGAGGGATCTGTGTCTAAACCAACATATTAAATGAAGAGAATTGGTGTTTCTATTCTTCAAAGTGTTTTAATTAGGGCTTAATTTTCTTTTACTTTCAAAAACTACAGAGATAATAATCTTAGGCCGATAAAATAATTATTACTGTAAACTACTTCACATAACTTCACGCCTGTAATCCCCGTAGGGTTAGGCAGACGTCTACCTAATAGTACACCTACATTTTGCCAGTTATGTTTAAGTCCCATGTAATAGGGGGTGAGCCTATTGCCATCAAATGGGGTCGAATCCAGACTCCGGGGCTGCTACTGAAAAATTCTTGATGGAGAAACCTAATAGCACTTTGCCCGACCCGGGAATTGAACCCAGGACCTCATGCTCAGCAGTCGCGCTTGTGACAACTCGATCAACGAGGAGTATAACAACTAATGTTGCCAAATAAAATTGTTAATCAGTGAGCTTGCAATACGACTCAACAATACAATTTTGTTAAAATCACAATACAAAACCATATAAATTCCTATTCACTTCTAAGAACTCCTAAATAAAACAGCACCAATACAATCCCATTCAATTCTATTTTCAATAAAACTTAGAAAAACTACAACACCGGAGTTTTAAAATCGATAACTTTCAATATCTCCTTATATATCTTGGGAGCTTTATTCTACTATAAGATTGGATATCTGTCTGCTGAATCGCTCTCCGAAATGGCCTTATTAATTCCCTTTTATGTCTGGAAAGCACACACGACCATATAAACGATTTACGTTGCATTTAAAACGTTAGGTTTCTTTATGCGGCTATAAAGTACAGGAGATTGAGGTGGTGGATGGTGGTAGGTGTTAAAGCGACCCCTGAACGTGATATTTTGTTTTAATTGCATACGAGGTTGCCAGTTGCCACCTGATGCCTTCAGTAATTGGGGAGTCTTTGTTTTTGGAATATGTTTTCTGTGTTTGTTTTTGAGATTAAGTGACGATATGTCTTGAGGATAAAACTTTTACTATACCTTAAAAAAAACAAGATTCTACAACCAACAGCGATGAAATTCTTCGTGGGCAGTTTACCGTGTAGGTACTGTAGAGGTTCTATGATGATAAATCGTTTTGGCAACTGGTTGGTACTGGCAGCTTAATAAAGTAAATATATTTGAATGGAAAAAGAATTAAAATGATAGATTGTCAGAAGGACAGACTAGAGATGTCTCATCATCATCATCATTTCAGGCAAAAGACGTCCACTGCTGGTCATAGGCCTCCCCCAAGTGTCGCCACATTGACCGGTCCCGTGCGACTCGCATCCAGGGGATCCCCGCAACCTTCACCAGGTCATCGGTCCACCTAGTGGGATAGTTATCTATGAAGAGGAAAATATGTATTATTTGATGTAAAGTTAATTACATAAAGAATTCAACTGAAAAGGAGTATCATTTAATAGTGTAGAACCCCGTATACTCTACAAGTGGTGGATGCTGGGTCAGATCCCAGTATATTACCAAACTGCAGAAATCGCGAGTTCGCCCCCCCATAATCCGCGAGCGATAATCCTTGGAAGAGGATACATTATATTGAAGAAAAAGTATCAGAGAAGTATGCGTGCTGTATCATTATAATGCAATATTTAGTAGAAAGAATGGATCGATTGAGTACATGTTTTCTGGACATCTCGACTAATCGTTTAAAGAGTTTTTAGAGCAATTCCAAGCTATAACTATTTTTAAAGGATGTAACAGACCGGAAGAAATATTACGGAAGAAATTTTCAGTGACTTTGCACTTTTGTAAGTATGAAACAGCTGCTTTTTAAGCAAGAAACCTACTAAGAGTTCAAAATAACATTAGTATCTGAAGTAGTTGACAAACAAATGAACGAAGAAAAAAGCAATGACATTTTTATTTTTTTTTGAGTTTTTTTGAGAGTCCATTGTTGTTTTTTTTTTCAAAGCTTATGTTCAAGTAGGTTTTTATTATTTAAAAATAAAAACCTACATGAACATAAGCTAAAAATAGTTGGGACTATGACTAGCAGTGGATATATCTATAATATTTAAAATACAATGATGACCAGTGATAACTTTTCTAGTAGGACCTTTAACATTATATTTTGTATATATATTTTTTTTTTTTCACTTGTATAATACACCGTAGAACGGTCATCGTAACCTCAACTTTTACCATAGAATCTGTTTCAAAAAAGTTAAAAATATAAAATGTTAAAGGTCCTTCTAGAAAGGTTATCACTGGTCATCATTGTATTTTAAATATTATAGAGATATCCACTGCTAGCCATAGTCCCAACTATTTTCAGAATGCTTCCAACAATATTTGATATTCAACTCTAAATGTTCGCGTTGGATGAAAAGGCTGCTCCAATAAATTACAAGATAATAGATTAGAATAACATTCTAGAATTAATTGACTTCAGATAACTCAATCGAAATGTAATTTAAACCGTAGACAAAGGATAAAGATATTTGATTTCAATTTATTGCTCACTTTGCATAAGGCCTGCTGGAGATTAATTGGTTTGAGTCAATTCGTCATCTTTGTTACTGAGACTGATCCTATTTCAATACCTGATTATAATGAATACCAAGAATTTAGTTTCAAAGAAACTTGTTGACTATTTTTTAAGGGGTATGATTTTATCAATAACCTAATAATAGCATTTTCAATGACCTATTTGTTCCTAAAATAGTAGATCTATCACCTAAATTGAACCACTAAATAATATCAAAAGGCTTACCTAAATATTAATTAACAATTATTTGTAATTGGTTGGTTGGTTTCAAAATAACAGAAGTGTCACCAAAATCGAATCACCAATGTAATAAAAATGTTTACCTACCTAAAAAATAATTCTGACAGCTGCGACGACTCCATGAAGAGCGATCGCTACGCTTGCATTTTACATTACACACCCACTTATTGTCACAAATATTGTCGTCGCTCCGCCGGCCTTTGGCCTACGCTCCACATGCCAGCTAGCAAGACATTTAGGACAATTTCACTCCGCCCCTAATAGGTATTTTTTCATAGAATTAAGGAACTGATCTATTAATTAGGTGACAGATCTATCATTTTGGATACAAATATATTATTTCTGCCCGTGACTTACTTTTTGAGTTATGTCCTAACTTATGGCGATGGTAAAAAGTGATCAAGCTAAAATTTAAGATACATATTTACATTAATTTGATGATTCATACAAGACCATTTTGATTAATATGATAATTTATATATTTCTTGGCAATATATATTGTAATTAAGGTATTGCAAATTAGTAAAAAATCTAAACTTAACTGACAGAAAATATTGTTCCCCTTTTTTAAATGCGTATTAACTATTTTAAAAACACGAGATTGAAAGAAAAAACAAAAAGGCCAGTTGCGCACGGGTCTTCAAGGTTAACTAACACTCGCCGAGGTCGTCCGTGGATTGGTGACCGTTGACCATCCTCAGAGAGCATTCATTTTTGGAACTGTGACAAACATGGGTAATCAGAATTACGGGTGTTGCCAAGGGGTGTCGTGTCACCTACTAACTGGGTTGTAGAGGTCAGATAGTCAGTCGCTCCATGTAACTTACTATTCAGCTGCATGTGGTAAGACATGAATACGAAGAAAGTTCGGGATACGAACAAAATTGGGAAAAGACCAGCCCGATGAAGTCATATAGGAAAGAACGTGCCCTATTGGAAAGTGTTATTGGGTTTTTCCATCAGGATTTTTTCAGTAGCAGCCACGGAGTCTGGATTTGTTCCCGGTTGATGTAATAAGGTCGCCCCCTATTACATGGGACTTAAAACATATCTGGCGAAATGTGGGTATAGTCTTAGGTACATTTCTGTCTAACCCTTCGGGTATTACAGGCGTGATGTTATGAACTCAAACTCAAACTCAGAAGCATTTATTTCAATAAGCCCATTACAGGCACTTTTGAATGTCAGAAAAACAAAGAAGGCTAAGCTACAGTCACACACACAAGGCATATAATAACTTGTGAAAATACTGTTACAGTTGCCCATTCCAAAGCGTAGATCTCTATGGAGAAGAATGGGCAAGAAACTCCATGGACACACTTTTCAATCAAATAATTGTTACAAAATCGTGATTACATCATTCATGTTGAGATTATGCAAAATATATGTGAAAACGATGTAGAAATACATGCACGTTAAGAGCGTCCAGAGTAAAAGATTATATCAAGAATTTAAAATGTTATGTTTTGTGGTTAGACTCCAAGGGGACATCAACAAAGTTGGGAAAAGACCAACCAGATGAAGTCCTATACGAATAAACTTACCTATTGAAAAGTACCTTCTATATTGGGTGTCATAGATACTTTGCGGTCTCGGACTTTCTAATGACGTTCTTTTCTGTTTTTTTTCTCAGAAAAACACATACAAGATTTACTGGAAAAATTTCGTAGCGGTGAGGCACGATGCAACGCATAAAGTGGTTTTTCTAATAGCAAACTTGTAAGACAGGTTTTCTATTGTGGTTATTACTTTAAACGTACCTACCGATACCTCCATCTAACATAAGTATTTTACTAGGCAAAGACAGCACTGAGGCCTATACAAAAGGCAGCTTAACGATAAAAAAAAAACTAAATAGCTTTTATTTTTACTCTATACTATTTCTAACTAAGTACTTTGTAATCTTGTTATTATATCATTTCAGATTAAAATTAATATTCAGATTGTTATTTTTTATTGCACACAAATTAAAAATGTACATACAAATACAGAATTCTTTATAAATCAGGTTTAAAATGTAAAATATCGTCGCTACCTTGACAAAAATATTAATTTTTGTAGCTTCCGAAATATTTGACAGACTTGGATTTAGTCTGCCTTTGATGAAAACCTCATTTTAATGTTTAAGTTCGCTGATATACGAAGCATTGGTTCAAATCTACTATTACGTACTTTTCAATAATTTTCTCAACAGCTACTTCAACTAATTGAATTTCAACTGTATGCACAAGTCCCAATAAAACCCCTTAAATTCGATAATACAGTCATAATACACAAATCTACATACTACAGCAAAACGATCAGAGGTTATAAAGGTTCAGACAGACATTATGGATACGTTTATATTGCCTGTGGAGATTCTACATCGACAAATTACCCGCGTACAGTCACGAGCATCAATATGTCAACACTTTAAAATTTAACAGCGATTTTCACTTGAAATAACGGTTGCAACTTTGATAAATGTACACGTGTGACTGTACCTACCTTTGTACGAAAATGGATTGAAATTGATCGGTGGAAGCGGTTGGAATCCTCGTTAGTTGCCATTGGGAATGCAATATGGGATTATTAATGTACGATTTGATTAGTACAATGGATGTTTCGTTTGGTGAAAATGTATTGGTGTGTTTTATTCGTTTTGTGTTTATGAAAATTTTCAGTATTCGCTTTGGGGTTGTCAATAAAGGGTGAAAGGAAAGCTTTATTGGTTAGTATTTATAGTGAAAATGAGATGCGATTAGTGATCACCACGTTTGCTCGTTGTCGAGGTTTTCCTTTATAGAAAAGTAGCGAATATCACGATGCGAATGAAAACCAAGCGTGCCCGTTTTTAACCGACTACGGTGAAGCCAAAAGGGAGGGTTATGATTTTAGCAGTCTGTGTTATGTGTACGTGTGTTCCTCCGTAGCGCCTAAGCTATTCTTCCGATTTTGATGAATAAGGAGTCAATCGATTCGTTATTATGGCCCGGGTACGCGGTATCATAAGCTACATTTTAACCGACTTCAACAATAGAAGTAGCCGATTTTACCTTGTAAAACTTGAATTTAATTAGAGGGTGATTTTTCAGTCCAGTTCAGTTCAGTTATTTTAAAATTACAAACATACACTTAAATTTTATTTATTTGTATAGGTTAAGTTTAGATTGGTTAATCAAAATTACCTTACAAAGACACTTTAGAGCTTGCCCGGTTCATACCCGCAAGTTTCTTAGATATGTATTGAAATTTAAAAAAAAAACCGTGTAAATAAATAACAACACCGTACTAAATATAAATTCAATTAGTCATCCTTCTTACCAACAAAGTTTTTCACAAACAAATTCCTTTAAAAACATAATAAAAAAAGTTTCTTCGATAAAATCGAATGGCTCTCAAAGTTAATTTACTTGTTAGCTTTACATTGCGGGCTGAAATCGTCGGGAATCATTACCGGACCATTTGCGGGAGGCAATCTTGTTTAACACTGACGTTAAATAATGATTCCTATTTCCTTTGGTTCCGTTGCTTCGAGATACGGAGCTAATAGATTCGAGACGCAAAGTTTGTAGATGTTTTATTATTTTTTGTTGAGTTTGAGATATAAAATTGATTTTGATTTTGACTGGCTCTTCGTCTAGGACTAGGAGTTTTCCAGAAAAAGGGTGAGGTCTCAGCGGCGTTTGTTTTCAATCATCCTGTGATAGAAATGTAACTAGCGCATTCACTGTATGCTAATATTTTAATTTACTTATGACCACATAAGCCTGATTAATTTGTAGTTACTTAGGGACATTACTGCATAAAATCATGTAAGTAAAAAATAGTAAAAAGCTATTTTAATTCCGTTTAGTTTTCTCCTAAAACATTTCGTTTAGTTTTCTCTCATGTCAATTTTAAATGTCAGAACAAAAGGCTAATTCCCGTATTTTAAAACGTTCCAAATTCAGTCACAATCCCGTCCAACGGCAAACAATGGCAAAAATGTAAGTAATTTACAGGTATTTTGATAGATTGAGACCAAAATTAGACTGATATCGTTCTTAAAAATATAGTTATTGCCCATTGCACTACTCATTACGATTATACCATTAATACCATTTCGAAGATCATAACATATGCTGGGCACAAGAAACTCTAAACAACATAATCAGGGCACAATTCTCGCGTACTCAGATAAATTCTGAGAATATACGTAATAATATGCATTCACGGTCTGCTGCATTCTATAGCTAAACGATTATAATCACGGTCATTGAACGCGAAGTTAACTGGGGGATTGCCCACGTTATATTTTCCGGTATATATATTTATATTTTTATTTTATTAATTTAGAATTTGACAATCAATTCTGGTTGAACTCTACTTGTAATTATATAATTTAATCATGATTCAAAAGACACGTGGCGCCATGTATTATCATATGAACGTTATCGTTGTTTTCCTCGGGAACAGTATTTTTTTTCGGGACGAAAGGTTTTTGCACACCTGACAACGTATATGCAAAATTTCAGGATGATCGGTTCAGTAGTTTACGCGTGAAGAGATAACAAACAAACAAACAAACTTACTTTCGCATTTATAATATTAGTAAGGATAGATGTGCATCCCTGATGAGTCGTGTTCGCGGCAGCACCAACAGTATTCTCAGTGTATTCGCAGATTGGTGGAATTACCCGATGTTGCGGAGCTGGATGCCGCTCCATGCTGAATTTTAATTGTATATTTTTCATCTGTGTCTACTAACATTAGAAGTTAAGTAAAATTATTACTAACCGTATGGACTCCAGTCTGAAATAAAATCTTTCTATTCTATTCTATTCTTAGTTGGTAGTTAATGTCTACCAGAGTTCACTGAATGATCGGTGTAAAATTAATCCATTGGTATTATTTGAAGACATCATCATCTCTCCTAGCTTTTTCCCTATGGTGTCAGCTTCCAGTCTAACCGGCATAAAGCTGAATACCAGTATTTTACATGGAGCGACTGCCTATCTGACCTCCACAATCCAGTTAGTACTTGATAAACGATTGGTAATATTGGTTGTTAGACGCTCGGAGCGCACAAATGACAACCAGGGTCAAACTTGTTAACGTGCTACACTGCTTAACGTGCTTTCTTGGGCATAATGTCTTATTTGAAGACCGTCGTCAAATAACACCAATTAAAGTATCTTCATTAAGAAACAACCCCATTGAAACTGCTGTTAAACAAAACAATACCTTCCCTCGTTTATACTTAAATCCCCAGATGGACTTGATCGAGATGACCAACAATCAACAATCGATCGTTTATTAGACTGGACGTTGAACAAACGATGCATGCGTCCTAGCCCACCCTTGATATATGTCCAACTCTCGATGCATAGACAACTCTCGTTTATATCAATGTAAAGAAAAAAGCTTTTAACGAAAATGTTATTCAAAGTGAGCGCTGTAATAATGAATGTTTCGATGAAAAAGTTCTAATGACAGTTGGGAGTTGCGTCGTGATTCTAAAGTTTGGTGAAAATGTTGTGGTTTTTAGCTGTAAAGTGCAATTTTGTTTATTGGGTTTCGTTAAAAGAGTTTATTTTTTATTTACCTTCGATTTGTATGAGAGCAGACCTGAATATAGTTCTGAAAAGGCTAGACAGATGGGTTTATGATTATTTTGACTTTTAGATTCCTAGTAATCTGTTGGTTCTCAATAAAATATCTTCAAATTTAAATTGAAACTTTGAAAGGAAAGCATCTAAGAAGAAGTGAGGAACAGTGTAACAAGAAAACTTCCCAATTTCTTTGTCCAAAAACTGTAAAGAATCCTCGCAAAATCTACCAGAGCGCCATAAATCAAAGATGGTCGTAAGTGTTTGCGCAAATATAGAAGGAGCGTCAGTACTAGGAGCGAAGCCGGCTGAGACGACCATAAATAATATTTAGGAGCCATCGATAACTTGTCTGACAGTGGCCGTTGATACTGAGGCATGGCCGCAATCTCTTTCTATATGTATTTTAATATTTTCTCAATATATTTAAGAAAAGCAAAGCTTGTCGGATTTGGAAAAAGGTGATTTTGACGTAAGTTTACCTTTTGTTTAGGGATAGAAAGAAATCTTGGAATTTGGATCCATGTTTTTTCGATGTGTGAACGACGATTAAAAATATACGTCAGGTGTTTATCTATTTGCGAAGGTTGAAATTATAGATATCATAGATAGATATGCTTAACATAATTATGAAAAAAAAAATGTGCATCGCATTGATACCTTCTCCTTTTTTTTCGACGGTTAGAAAACCTGAATGCGGCATTCTGGTTTTCCATAACATATTAATTTGCTTTTACCTCAATGAGGGTAAATTATTTAGGTGTGCTGATGTTTTGAAAGCTACGAACATTAGGTACCCACTTTCTTTTTTTCAAATCCGTTTGTATTTGCAAATGTTTTAGGTGTTTCTTTTGACTAAAAAGAATAAAGATCAATTTGTTTATTTTTCTTTATGGAATGTAGATTTTCTCGCTACGGAACTTCCTAAACCTTCCTAAAAAAAAAAAAACTAAAAAAATTGAACGAATGTTATTATAAATGCGAATGTAAGATTGTTTCTTTGTTTATTACCTTTTCACACCTGAACCACTGGACCGATCATCCTGAAATTGTGCATATACGTTGTCTGGTGTACAGAAACAAATATAGGCTAACTTTCTTCCCGGTAAAAAGTACTGTTCCCGAGGATATCGAGAATAACGTTCTTATGATGGCGCCACGTGTCTTTCGAATCATGATTGAATTATATTATTACAAATAAAGCTAGTATAAAATAATTAGAGTAAGTACCTAAATTATATCAAATTTTATCTAGAATAAGCTAGCATTACAGTCGAAATATTAATTAATAAAAACGTGTGTTATTACTTATTAAATAAGACATTTGTTTGATCCAGATTTGGTTCCTAGTAGCTAAGTTTTGGAAGCACTTATGGGAATAATAACGTTTCTCGTATTGAAAGAAAGAAATAAATTATTTGGCACATGCCATAAGTGCACACAACAAAAAATAAATATACAAATAATAACTCTGGAAATCACTACTATACTACTTTATCATAACACGGCAGGAAAATTACCTTGTAGATAACTGACAATGTGTTCACCATTAATAATAAAAATTGGCGGAATAAGGGAAATAACTGTAATAATTGCGTTGTAATTATGTTTCCTATTTATTGATTAATCTTGTATGCATTCGTCATCAATGTAATAATGGCGGCAAATGGAGAATCCAATCATTTCTCATAATTTTAGTGACAATCCTTTTGCGCTCAGTGATGTCATTGCCAGTTGTAATGCTCGGCGTCCATTTGCAAGGTTTATTTCGCAAGTTTATGTACGTAACTTGTACTTACTGAGAAAACAGTCTTTACAAGAGCTTGATTGCCAGCAAGTTTTATAAGTTAACAATTAATTTTCTAAATATTTGGTTTTTGTATTACAATAACTTCGACTTCTTTATTTCTACTCTACTACCTAAATAAGACATAAACATATTAAAACATTTAAATAAAAAAAAACAATTAAAAAATAAAAACAATTAAAAAGATATCAGGAATTGCCTTTTTTTTTAATTCGGGGTTTACAAGGTAAAATCGACTCCCCCTATTGTTGAAGTTGGTTAAAATGTAGCCGATGTTACCCGGCCCATAATAACGAATCGATTGACACATTATTCATCAAAATCGGGGGAATAGTTTAGGCGCTACGGAGGAATATACGTAAAAACAAACAGTCTTGTTTGTTTTTACGTATATTCCTCCTAAACATCATAACCCTTCCTGTTGGCTTCACCGTAGTAATAAAACCAAAAATAAATTTTTGAAGTGAAAACTTCATTAGGATCGTTGTGATTTGAAAGTCGATGAAACGAAAAAGCGACAATAAAAAGAGACAGACATAAATTCATAAGATTTAACGGGAGTAAATGAGATAGGAAGCATTATATACAGTGTTTATCTTGAAGCCAAAATTATTAAAGGTTTCACTTCAACCACGTGTGAATTGCACACATGTTTTTTTTTTTTAATTAATCTACGACTGGATAAATGTCACCCCCATCAGTTTTCCACTTCTCCCTGCATCTCCGGCGAATCATCCATGAACACCCTAGATCATTATTTAGAAAAAAAAGTTACAATTCAAAACAAATTCTAAAAGACACGCAGCAATTTTTAGGAACAAACAGCAAATATCCCAGCTTACAATGCTAGTAGAATCAACGATATCGCTAAGACTTGCAGTCTAGTCTACGGAATTATTTACCAAAGCTTTTGAGACAGTCCAAGAGGCTACAATCTTTGAAGCCACGATCGCCAATTTATCATTGCATCTTTGAACTTCGGAGCCGGAGGGTTATTCTTAAATATTTTGCGGTCCCAGTTCTTATTCTGCAAATTTTTGTTTGTTCGTTTTGAGTGTATTGTTATGTTCTTTTTTTATGTGAGACAAAAAACTGGAAAGGGGTTTTTTCTTCAATGTCATTTTGTTTAAAGTGAGTTAGGTATATTAGAGGTACATTACCAACTTAAAGCGTGTCAACTTAAAGAATGACATACTCTATAGAACTGGCTGATTTGTGCAGCCAATTTTTTTCTAAAATCATATCTATTTCGTCATTTTTTTAAGCCTTTGCCGAGTGTGTAACCCCTATAATAATTAGTTAATTTGATACTTTAGTTTTAGTAGATCAGTAGTAGGTATTCATGTATTTAATTTACATCCAAGTAAACTAAGCTAATTGTAGGTGTCAAAATCTGACAGGCAGTCAAACCAGCTTTCTAACCACTATCGGTTATCCAGTTACTGAGTTGTGGAGGTCAAAGAGAAAGTATGCTCAGGTATTCAGCTGATACGGTAGGACTGAAAGTCTTCACCAATACCGTTGAGGATAGGCTAGGTAGATGACAATGATGCACCAAGCTAATTTCAACCTGGGGAGTTTAGGAGACCCCATACTTTTACGATCAGATTATATTTATAATACGTAGGTATTTCTCAAAGTTTTACTCTAAAAAAATATATTTATAAACTGGCTATAAATATAAATGAGACCAAAAATAGATGCTGCCCATGATTCGAAGATAGACCCCGGTTGACTGCGTTCGGTGCCTCGGTCCGAAACTCCGAGACTCCGAACGTCCGATTGAATACGTGCCTCACAATAGTGCGATTTTCTATCCGCTATATGTATAAACATTTGTTATGTATACATGTTCTGAATGAGATTAAAGTTTTGCCAATAAATACAGGTCTTGTTCTAAAATATATTGTTTATACCTAAGGTTCGGTAGCCGTCACTGTTACAAAACTTCAACCGCAAAGGTGTTTTTTCTTAAATTTTGTATGAGTTGTGGTTACTGGTGGACGGTTTTTTATTTAAGTAATTATTTAAATACTTACATATGCATATAACAAAGGTATAGACGCCAGCAGTTCAAGCTACCCGAAACTCAAAATTTACTGTTTTTCCCTTTCATATCTCATATTTCATACCTCATACAATCCATCCATTTTTCTTTGGTCTTCCTCTCCCTATCCATCCATCACCATTAATATCCATCACTTTTTAGTAACATTCGCTTCATCCGTCCTCATTGTATGTCCATACGGCGATGACGATGACGTCCTTTCAGTTTTTCTGTAACAGGCGCCATTTTCGAACTTCCTCTAATATATTCCTTAGTTTATCTATTCTTGTCACTCCACACATCCATCTCAACATTCTCATCACCGCTACAGGAACTCGTTATTTATCCTGTTTTTTTTTTAATTTCCTCAATTTCAGGGCATCTTTCTCTAGTCTTAAGGTACACACTTCTTATCAAGTCTAAAATCTTAACTATCAAAATCTTGTAAACAAAAAATGGACTCAATTTACATTAATTTAAAGCTGACAGCGACGGCATAATTATTTTAATCTTAAACACAGCGTACTTGCCTAATATTTTCAAGAAACTTTCTGAATCCATTAAAATCCTATTTTATTCTCCCTTTACTCCCAATTATAATTCCAATCAAATCTTCCTAACCTAACATAGCCTATATTTAGCAAAAATAATGAACTATTTCGCCGACTTACAGGCGTATAATCAAATGCTGGAGAACGGAACTAGGGACCCAACGTGATTAGCAGACGAGACCAGAAAGTTAATGATGTTAATAGCTAAACGAATCGCTAGGAGGAAATTGCGTCCCACTTGGGATAGAATTTGGTTGATTGGGCACTGGGTTAGAGGTCCTGCTGGGTAGGTATATATTTTTCTTAGATGGAGAGGGATTAAGGCTGATATGCTATTACGTAGAAAATAACGATGTCGTCTTGAAATGCTTGGATGAAACTGATGAGTATCTTCTCAGCAGTTTCTTTCTCAAAATCAAAAGTATTCAAATCAGAAAAAAAAATTACTTAAGAAAGTTCCCCAGCGGCCTTTCATTATTACTTAACGTCCTAGCTGTGGAAGAAATATTTGAGAAGTGGCCCAGCATAAGATGTAGTATTGAGAGTTGGGCTATAATCTAGATCTCTTCAAAGTTCGAGTAAATCGGTTTCTTCTAGGCAAGCTTGCACCACCCTAGGCCGCGTCATTGCTTCACAGCAAGCGGAATGTGGAGAAAGTCAATGCGAAAGTTTGTCAGGATGGATGGATGTTTGTTGCTCTTTCACGTGAAACCTATTAAATGGATGAAATTTGATACAGATAGTTTAAAACCTGGATTAACTTTTACAGGTTGTAAACAGACTCTTCACGAAGCCATCAACCAAGCATTATATATATCAAACTAAGTATCTTTACACAAAAATTAGTATTGGGAAACGACTTTTTTTCGGGCTGAAAAATCACTTTTTACCGTAGGACTCAATGTAACGCACTCAAAACATTGTGCTGATGGATGGATTGAATAGTAAGGGGATCCTGGAGCTCTACGCGGAGGTCGTGCGGTCCATGGCCCTTTACGGGGCCCCGGTGTGGGCGCGTTCCTTGAGGCGGCGAGCCGCCCACTACCTGAACGCGCCCCAGAAGGTGGTAGCCGTAAGGCTAGTCCGGGGGTACCGCACGATCTCCGGCGAGGCGGCGAGCCTCCTTGCTGGATTGCCGCCATGGGATCTGGAGGCGATAGTCCTCGCGCGCCTACATGAGTGGCGCGCAGAGGCACTACGCCGGGGGGTAACTCCGCTGCCGCGGCAAATTGTCGCACTGCGGACAGACTTCCGGCGCGATCTCATGGCGACATGGAGAGAGCGACTATCGCAACCCCGTGCAGGGCACGCCACAATAGTGGCGATAAGTCCCCTCTTTGAGGAGTGGCTGGAGAGGGGCCACGGCACCCTCACCTTCCGCCTGACGCAGGTCCTCACCGGACACGGTTGTTTCGGGAGGTTCCTGCACCGAATCGGGCGGGAGGAAACGCCCGGGTGTTACCACTGTGAGGGCCGCCCAGAGGATACGGTGGAGCACACGGTAGAGGTCTGCCCCGCTTGGGCGGAGCACCGCCGTGTCCTCGTAGCGGCGATCGGCGGCGGCGACCTATCGCGTCCGGCCCTGGTCCAGTCCATGGTCCGGAGCGAAAGGGAATGGGACGCCGTCACCTCCTTCTGCGAAGCAGTCATGCTAGCGAAGGAGGTGGCGGAGCGTGAGAGGGAGAGAACCTCTCGTCCCAGCCGCCGCGGGAGACGCCTCGGGCGTCGGGGGTCACGTGGTGGCTTCCGGCCACCGTAGACGCGGACCTGTGGACGGAGAGTAATGGGCTAGCTCGCCGTCCGTCCGTCTTTTGACGACAGGCCGTGTTGACGGCGCGTTCGTGATCCACGCGCGCCTCAAAGAGATGTCAGCAAATAGGGAGGGGCCCGCAAGGGCCGATGCCTGCCAGGGCTGCGGGCTGTTCGAAAGAGATACCGCGGCCCTGGAACACAAAGGGCAAGGAAGGAACATGGATGGGTTTTAGTCAGTACAAGTCTGACACTCCCTTCCGCTCTGCCCAGAGCGGGAGAAGTCATTTGATGATTTCCCATCCGTAAAAAAAAAAAAAAAAAGGGGATCCTGGAGGTGTTTAAAGTAAAAATCTTACATTAAAAACATGTATTTAAAAAAAAAAAAACCAGGTATGGTCTAGAACAAAAAAATGATCGCAATGAAGAGGAGAACAAGTGCCTTTCGGCTCCGTTAAGAGTCTGTTTACACCCTTTATGATACTTTTTATACCGGTAGTATGATCCCGTGGGACAGTTACCGAACTTCACGCGGGCGAAGTCGCGGGCATCGAATGAAGTACAAACAATGTCGGTATGTTGCTAGTATCACAAATACGCCTTTATATCAAAGTTGAGTTTAATAGCTAATACATTATTTTATTTAGCTATAAAACCATTCCACAACTTAGTACTTACAGCAAATCTGATAAATTGTAAAGAACAGCTTCAAGAAAATTAAAACCATGTTTATTTTTTATTTATTTAACTTGACCCAATTTAAACGGAAACTAAATAACTTTTTAATTGAAAAGTTTATACTTGACAATTCAAAACTTCACTAATTAAATGTATTGTGAATATAATTTATACCAATTAATTGTGTTCTAAATGTTTATTATTGATGGTATCCTAAATGTTGAAATTTTGTTAATTTGTATGTTATATCAATTTTAAATTCTTATATTGTCAAATTGTGTATACCCAATGGGTAGTTTTTTGAGTTACCATAACCTAACTATAAGACCTACTGTTCACCAAAAATCACACAAATAAATACTTTGACTTTGACTTTGACTTTATTTATCATCATCTGCCTAGCCTTTTCCCAACTATGTTGGGGTCGGCTTCCAGTCTAACCGGATGCAGCTGAATACCAGTACAATACATGCAGCGACCGCCTATCTGGGTAATACGATACCAGGCACGGAGTAAACTCGGTATGTAATGGGTGGTCACCCATCCACAGACCAACCTAGGCAAGCACGGCTTAACCTAAAGATCGACCCGAGCGGCTGTTATTATTTAGCCACGAGCTCCTCCTCCTTTTATTTATTTATGTACACACAAAATACTTAACAGGACAATTACATTAACATAGAAGAGCACAAAGGTACTGCTTATTTCATAAGAAATTGATGTTTATGCTAATTTGTTCTCTAAAGCCATGATAATTATCAATTTCTCTTTGTCGTTCACACATTTAGAGCGGAACTGTTCATACATGTGTCGGTGATAAGAATCCTATCGATACAGGAAAGGTAGATCAATCAAATTGATCGATCGAATTAAATCTATAAAAAAATGAAATTGACGTGTATGTTTGTAATTACAAAATAACAGCTTTTTACTGAATACATATGAAAGTATATGCAGTACATGTAATAATAAAAATAAAATGTCTGTCTGTCTGTCTATCTGTCTGTTTACTCTGGCTAATCTCCGAAATAGCTAGACCGATTTTGACGGGACTATTACTGGCAGATAGTTGATGTAATAAGGAGTTATAGAGAGCATTCCGTGCAAAAATATTAAAGCCCTTGAAATTAAAAAAAAAGTATTTCCTTAATGATATTAATTATGTATTAAGGTTGGTTACCCCTAAAGTGGAAAGGGCCGCGCCCCGCCATTTCCGCACGGCGCTGTAAGATTCGTCCCAGACTGGTCGCCTTTCCATCGACTAAGAGGACTGAATTCCACTCTCAGGGCAGCCCTGACCCATATGTAGTAATAAAGTGTGACTGGTTATACAAAAACCGAAAGAATTACATCGATTTCTTGTTTTATACACTTCCAGTTGCCGCTTTTGTCGCAGCTGGATTTTATTTTTCATCTTTTTTTCACAAATGGCCAATGGGTGTTTGTGTAGGTATTTGTTATTCACCACGTCTTATTTTCACCCGTTCTAACTGGAATTTCCAAAATTCATTTTAAACCATTTATTGCTTTGGATTATCCATTGCTTTTGAGTCAATTTATTGATAACAATATAATTTTCCTTATGAATTTAACCTAATTTATTTGGGGTCAGCGTACATATAACTATATTCTTCCATACATCTCTTTAAGCATAATTTCAGTAGTCATTCCTTTTCTAGCCGCATTCCCATAATCATTAAATGGCAAGTACTAAGTATGAATGTGGAGGTGGAGTAAAGCCCTCACTGAATGGTTACCGAGAGACGACAGAAGTGTACGCAGACCAACAGACAGATGGGTGGAAAGGCATTCAGATGATCGTGGGTAAGACCTGCAAGGGTTACTATGGCGTCTTAAGGCAGTTGTAATTCCAGTGTGAGAAAGAGACAGAGCTATACAGGTCGTCTAGCGCGATCTCTTTCCCACACTGGAATGACAACTGCTTTAACGTCATGGTGGGCCACCTGGTTGAGATTCGCGCAGTTCAGGCAGGACGCATACTGTTCTGACTAGTACTCGGAACAAGGCTATTTTTCAAATCAGGAAAGGTTTCAGAGTTCATTCAAAGGAAATAACTCTTCAGATTTATTAGTATGGATGCAATGGGGGCTATCGTTTTTAAGCTCACCAGATGGCGCCACTTTCGAGTAAGGTCCTGTCATTAATTCTATTTAATACTTTAAAGTACAAATAACATCATAAAAAGTTTATTTAATTTGGTATATCAACATAATGTAAACTTCAGATACATATTTACAAATATTCTCCCTAACATTAACAAGCATGAAATATTTAAAAATCATTTTACTTCCAAGTACTAACAAATAAGATCTTAAGTTGCTACTTAAAATCTTCAAGTCATAATTAAACAAGAATGGCTCAATCTAGACTAGAATCATGAATATTAGTTAAAGTACTTGATAAAAAAGCACGCGAAAACTCTATAACATCTGACATTTTGGAAGACCTTACTCTACACGAACGCCTCTAGCGGCGAATTCATGCGCGATAGCCCGCATTATGCCGACCTCAAATAAAATGGAATGAGACCGTAGGCTAATAATGATGATGCAGATATACACAGTCCTGCAATGTGCCAGATACATTGCATGCTCGTGCGCAGGATACGAGCCGAATGGAGCCACTACAAACAAACAAATTCAATAAAGTCGTTTCCATCATAATATTTAATGGTTTATCAAATAAAAAACTGTGAACAGAAAAAAAACCTGACTACAACAACTTTTTTGCATGTTTTAGTACTTTACCGTCGGCAGGTACAATTATATTATTATTTTTAAGACACGGGTAAATCCGTGAGTCATGCCTGACTATCGGATCTTGAGAAATGTTCGTATCTATGTACGTGTGTTATATACTCGCGAACAAGAAAATCCAGTTATGTGTGTACAGATAGCAAGTCATGTGTTAATGAATGGCTTATGTACTTTTTGTGTAAAGTTGGTTAACACTAAGTAAACGTTATAACTTGTATTATGTATATTATAATCGTTATGGACATTGTAACTCCCGGTTATGGGGGTTTTAAAAAATTGTTTTTTTTTTTTTAATTTTGGGTCGTGGTTATAACTTTGTTTGATTAAAACATGCAAGTGGGTAAAAGCATTATAATGGTGTTATGTTGTTTTAATTACATGATGGTATTTATGTGGTAGGTACTAAGGAAAAAGAAAGATTTTGGAAATAATTAAACATTTTGGGATTTTCTCATAGACTACATAATTATAATACATAACTAGGAAACCCACAAAAATACCAGAAATTAAATAAACAATAACCCGTAAATAATAAATGGGTCCGTGTACCATTATTACTAATGGCGTAAACAATTTTATTATTTTTATTTTATTATTATTAATAATAAAAAATTATCATGCGAACGGTACAAGGAACAACAAAACTACGTATTCGTTAGTATTTAATGTACGGACTTGACCTCCACGAACCAGTATCTAAAGCCGACCACTGCGTTCTGGTCGCATCACACTTATTTATTTATTCAATAATATAATAATATACTATTTATATTCAAAATATATTATTTATTCGATAAAACATTCAGTGATGACAGTGTATTTCATATAAAGTAGTGCTTATTTATTTGTAAAAAATATGTGGAAATATTGTGTGTTTTTTGTATCTACCTTACTATGGAGTTCAGTACGTAAGTATATGATCATCTGATTGAGTATTCAAATTTAGACCTTAATGTTTATGTGCAAAGGTAATATTAGTGTGGAAAATTTTGGAGTTCCGAATTAATATTCTGATCAAACATTTTGTGTGCAACAAGAGTTAAACAAACTGATCATAGCACGTTGTTTTGTGATTGTAGGACGTGATTCTAAGATAAAATATAAACATAATTAAGATCTATCTACATTACACGATTGGGATTGATTACTTTTAATGATTATATGAAGTAAATTGGCTAGCTCCTATTAGAGATTCATCTGCGTATATGAGGAAAATAAGGAAGTTAAATATACCTAAAGATGTCTTCATTTTTGTCGCCATAAAAACTGGTATTTTTTTCTAATTTACAACTCTGCAGCCATGCTGTTAATATGACAAATTTAAATACCTGCCTGGTTTTGGAAATTCTGTTTTTTCTTTTTCTCATACGAACACAAGATGGTGTGCTCAATTTGTTAGCTAATTAGTTTATTATTTACAAGTTTTCTGTAATATTTCCTTATTTACAGCAGTTTCCTATTATATTATTAGGATTAAATTATATTATACCTGGCAGTTTAAACTCTTCAATTAATAAGTTATGAATATAGAAGTACCTAATACCTGCCTAGTAATAAGTGCATAATTATGTTACTAGGTTAGTTAGGATAAGTCCTAAGGTAATATTATTATTGAGAAATCTTTGCAGTACTCGATCACGTCTCGAATCAAATTTATTGATACCAGGATAGCAGATATCCTTATTGGTATGCTTAAGATTGAAGGTAGCTGGATTGAGTTGACTGTAGGAATATCAATGCAAGTATCTTCGTATAAAATCTTTGTTTCTCACGACCAAAATGTAGTGTAAACCTATCTATATCTTATAGGTTAATTCGTGTTGCCTAATATACGTAATTTCTTGCTTTTCAATTATGGTAAGAATAGATTTATATTGCAAGTACGCACGACTAACAATCAAGTTATAAACCAAATTAAGCTGATCACTCATTGTACGGGAAGCTCATACAAAGCGTGGTCAGGTGTTATACTGTATGTATATAGATTGATGTGTTATGGTGTGTACGTCTTATTTGTGGAAATATAAAAAGAAATATAA
Source organism: Lycophotia porphyrea (assembly GCA_950005105.1). Taxonomy (NCBI): domain Eukaryota; kingdom Metazoa; phylum Arthropoda; class Insecta; order Lepidoptera; family Noctuidae; genus Lycophotia; species Lycophotia porphyrea. Next base: position 6,903,355 of record OX465393.1, read on the forward strand.
AACGTTATTTCTTCTCAAAAGAATACAGATATTACAAGTTCAAGTTCAGTGATCATTATCATCTGAGACTAGTGCATAAAATACAGAAAACATCTTTCGAGTAATTAACTTTTTTTTTTTTGCGGTGGGGAAATCATCAAATGACTTCTACCGCTCCGGGCAGAGAGGAAGGGAGTGTCAGACTTGTACTGACAAAAACCCATCCTTATTCCTTCCTTGTCCTTTGTGTTCCAGGGCCGCGATATCTCTTTTGAACAGTCCCGCAGCCCTGGACGAGTAATTAACCTTAAGCCTGCATTACCGGTTTATTTTATACGTCAATAATCTAGCAGTATTCATGTCCTCCTGATATTTTGCCTTGTTGTACTGTTCTGTACCAATCTTTAGTCAATTACTGCATTTTTTACTCTGTGGTAGGTAACCAGTTTTCTGAAGGTCATGGCTATTAACCATATTCAATGGTTTTGTTTACAACAGTTTTGTAAATATGGTTTTAAGGGTATTTAGTATTTACTAAACGCTACAAATTTTGCAAAGTCAAGACAGTCCAGGGGTCTAAACAGTTGTATCCATTTCAAATTGTTTGACATTTATTAATTGATATCAGATGCATGACATTTATTAAAAAAAAATGACGAGCACATTCCAAATCCATCGTTAGTTGTTTTTTTTTATACCGCATTCGGGTGTTGTCTCATGTTGTGTTCGATTTTTAAACTAGTTTTCATATATCTACCTACTCATATTAATTAGATTATTTAGAAACTTTTTGATGCAAATTCAATAATATCCATAGCATACACCATTTCTTACAAGTGTCAGCAATGAATCTTACAACCACGAAAGTGGAAAATAGTGAAAATTTTCGTAGGTTGAACCCTACTAAAGAAAAGTTCACACGGGAATTCCAAGTTCTAACTACGTCAAACATGTGTAAACTAACTAATACGTACGATGAACCAAGATAAATACACTAATGACATATATCAGTTTAATGGATGCATTGCAAGCTATTATGTTATTTACATAATGGAAAATAGGTTTGTAAACGATAGGCGCCTATTTGTCTAATACAGCAATTGAGAGATGGATAAAATTGCAATTGTGTAAGTTGTGGTCTTTTACTGTAAGTTTAGGAGTAACTAAGCTAAATAGTGCCATTACTTGTGTATCTGTGATGTGAAAAAAGTCAAGAGATTTCCAGTTATACACATTCTAATCGATTGATTAAAATGTTGAAGAAACCTCGATTGAACCTCTGATTGTTGACTGCCTTGTTGGTCGAGTGGTCGCAAGCGCGACTGCTGATCATGAGTTTCTGGGTTCGATTCCCAGGTCGGGCAAAGTCTTATTGGGTTTTTCCATTAGGAATTTCTCAGTGGCAGCCACGCAGTCTGGATTTGTGCCCGGTTGATGGCAAAAGGCTTGCCCCCTATTACATGGGATTTACACATAACTAGCGAAATGTAGGTATACTATTAGGTACACCTCTGCCTAACCCTACGGGGACTACAGGCGTGATGTTATGTTATGTGTTGAAGAAAATACGGATCTGATCCTTTCGGAATTTAACTATATTTTTAAAGAAAAATAAAGTAATTAAGTAACGAATCTAATGAGTTTACCACGTAAAGCGAAAGTTTTGTAAATTTTTACAAATTAAGTTAATGAATTGCCTTAATGATTTGAACTTAAACTATGTATTTTTGTATGTAACGAATAAACTTAAAAACTGGACCGATTTGAAAAATTCTTTAAAAATTGGATAGCTACATTATCAGCGAGTAACATAGGCTATATTTTATTCCCGTACTCCCACGGGCACGGGAACTACGCAGGTGAAACTGCGTGACATCCGCTAGTAATTTATAAAGATGTAAGCGTCAAATGTTCATTCGTAGGTATTATTGAGTTAAAATAGTCATAACACACGTTTCCTTCTGACGTTATGGCACTGAGGTTATCGTTTGATTGCAATTATGACATGTAAGACAAATTATTAAAAACAATCGAGTTTTGATAGTAACATAACATCACGCCTGTACTTCCCGAAGGGTTAGGCAGAAGTGTACCTAATAGTACATTTCGCCAGTTATGTTTTTAAGTCCCATGTAATAGGGGGCACGCCTATTGCCATCAACCGGGCACAAATCCAGACTCCGTAGCTGCTATTGAGAAATTCCTGATGGAAAAACCCAATAGCACCTTGCCCGACCCGAGAATCGAACCCTTGACCTTATGCTCAGCAGTCGCGCTTGCGACCACTAGGCTAACGAGGCAGTCACAGGCAGGCACTATTGATAGTAATATCATCGTAATCATGTTTTATGAGTAGTACACGTACATGGTAATTTGTATGGTGTACATTTTTTGCCCAACTCCTGTACAAAGGCCAGTTTCTTTATTATGGTGCACATAATACAGGATATTCTGTGCACCATAATAAAGAGGAGCTCGCGGCAAAATAATAACAGCCGCCCGGGTCGATCTTTAGGTTAAGCCGTGCTTGCCTAGGTTGGTCTGTGGATGGGTGACCACCCAATACATACCGAGTTTCCTCCGTGCCTCGGAAAGCACGTTAAGCCGTTGGTCCCGGCTGTCATTTGCACATCTTTGACAGTCGTTACAGGTAGTCAGTGGCCAAAAAAGTCTGACAACCAGTCTTACCAAGAGGTATCGTATTACCCAGTACTAACTGGGTTGTGGAGGCAGATAGGCAGTCGCTCCATGTAAAATACTGGTATTCAGCTGCATCCGGTTAGACTGGAAGCCGACCCCAACATAGTTGGGAAAAGGCTAGGCAGATGATGATGATAATACAGGATATTCTATCTATCTATCTAGGCTCAAAGAAATCCGGGTTTTTGATCAGCAAAGGCACCAATAGTAGGATTTTTTCTTCAATTTTCTATCTGACTACTTTTGGCTTTGATTTTCCGGCGGCTGTATCCTGTCAGACGGTTCGAAAAAAGATGGATGAAACGGAAATTTCCCGAAGCCCCTTTTTTCGGGAACGCATAAAAACTCCAGTAAAATTTTACTGTAGAAGCGTTGATGTTACAAAAAAAAAACACCTGAGAGTTGACTTTTTTTATACATATTAGGGCATTATTAGGCCTGAAATGTCTATAGAATTTCGATAAAATACAGAGAAATATCTTGAGTAAAGGAAGACCAAAGAAACGATGGGTGCACTGTGTGAAGGATAATAAGGTTAGAAAGGAGGTGTCTGATGAGATGATGAGTAATAGAGAAGTATGGAAGAAGAAGACATGCTGCGCCGACCCCAAGTAAATTGGGATAAGGGAAGGAGAATAATGATGAGAATAAGAAAGAGATATCACAAGCTATATTTAAAACGTTCCCATGGGATAATTTTCGACCATAACGCAAGCAAAACCGCGGGTAAAAGCTAATCTATCTATATCTATATAAAAATGAATCGCCGAAATGTATGTACGCGCATCACTTCCGAACGACTGAACCAAATTTGATGATTCTTTATTTTATTTGTTTCTTATTATCAGGACAAGGTTTGTATATAAGAAAATTTAGGTAGGTAGTAGGTCAATTCGAATTCAATATTAATAGTTGACAGGACAACGTCTGTAGGGTCAGCTAGTATTGAATAAAAAGACCAACAAATAACCTTATTAATCCTATTTCCGTCTCTTACAGTCAGTCAGTCAGAGAGCTGTACAACCCCACTTGGAAGGACAAGTTATTGCGTCTCTCTCTATGAATGTCCGAACCTTCGAAATGCCCTCGAGCAGCGGCCACTATCTAACAGCGTGGTCAGCTTCTTGAGAAGATCACAATGCGGCTTTGAAGGATATGTGCCCAGGGTGTGCTGCGGGCCACTGCCTACAAGCCAAGAGGAACCAGCAACGCCTAGGCCTACGGTAAGAGACAATACTTGATAGACCATCTGTTTTTTTGAGCCTAGTCTGATAAATAGATCCTCATTTTTGGAACAACATTAAATTTCTAACGCGAATTCAAACAAACTTGTGAAAAAGTTTATCCCAGTATCTCCGTAACTAGAAGGTTCCCAGGTATGGTCCAGAACCAAAAAAGGATCGCAATGACAAGGAGAACAAATACCTTTCGGCTTCGTTAAGTATCTTTTTACTCTCATCATACTGAAATATCTGTCGAGTCCGCAGCCAGTTCTTAACGCAGTCCGCTCAGTTAAACCGTAGGTACCTCAATCTAATAATAACCATATACAGCTGACAGAACACCTGAGTAATATCCCCCACAATTTATCAGAAGGAAATAACTTCAAGATAATAGACTTGGCGACCTTTACCTTAAAAGTCGTTCATAACTCTTTAATCATGTTGCTATGGGCATGACTGCCGGAACCGGAATAAACCGCAAAGCTTTGACAAATTATAAATTATACTGGAACACCTTTTGAACTTACTTGTAATAAAGATATGAGAAAAAGTAGCAAAGTTGGAGGATATTAATGAACTTGGCAATAAAGATTTTTTTGCATAAATTCTTTTAACTTGCTTTTGAAAATATGCTATAGTGAAACTGATGTTCCAAGGTTTAAAAATGATTGGACCGATTTCAAATTTTGGACCTACTTTACTGTACTTGCTTCATGCTTACTGTTAAAGAAACGGTACCTGAAGTATCTAGGCTGCAGCCTCGAAGTCACCAAGATTCCGGCTGACTTCCCTTCGGGAACATGGCACTCTACGTTGTATCTAGTGGGCTCGTAGGAAGGGTTTGATGACTTGTTTTTAAGGATCAGTCCTTTAATACTTGACGGGTTTCAACACCTCTCCCGTCTTCATAGCAAAATGATCGGCCTGTATAACATTTCCACAAAAAAAAAAACTAATGCTAAACAAATTCAACAGCAACGACCAACCCAGACCCCGACCCAGGGCAGCAGTGCGTACAACCAAGAGGACTCTTCACCAGCTCCGAGAAACCAGTGTGGTGCGGACACCAATGGAGACAGGGTTTATGGAGGAACCTTTACAGACTTGGATGAGTTCCCCTGGATGGCATTACTGGGATATAGAACTCGTGAGTGCTCTTTTTTAATTTTTTAATCCAGGTGAAAAAAGTCTTGTTTTTTGTTTGGAGTTAAACGTAGTTGAAGTATCCTGTACTACCTAAATGAATACGTAAGAGAATAGTCAAATGAATTTGTTGATCTGTAAGGCAAAGATAATGGACACTGGATAATTCTTAAGAATTAATAAAATCATAAAATAGTGTCAAACATTTATTATTTGGAATCAAACTCAAAGTATTTTTTTTTTGACATTCAAAAGCGCAGGCACTATTGTAAACCATAGAATGAAGCTACAGTCCCAGTCTTAAGGCATAATAACTTGTGAAAGTACTACTGAAACTGGCTTTATTTAATCTATCTGGTTGACAAAAGAAAAAGAAAATTTTCAGTAAGTGTTCTTCAATTGACTGCTCAACGAACAGGTCCATATAATATATCAAGAGCCTTTAGTTCAGAAAGTCGAATGTCTTGATGGAACGAGTAGATGTTCCCAAAAGGGCCATTTAAGTAATTGATGCTGTCTCCTCGTAGACCTTGTAACATTTCAGCTTTTAAAACCTGTTTGAAGTTCAATTCGCTTAAGGTACTTATAGGTATCTACATAAGATACATAGGTATAGTCATATATAACCTGTCGAAGATGATAATTCTTATGTATTCATAGCAGATGTATTTCTGCTGGATATAATTATAGTCTTATCATAAATAGATTCTTAAAGAAAAATTGTTAAGTAAAGTTGTAAGAAATTAACAAAAAAAATTAAGAATATATTTACAATAAAAAAAAAACAAAAATAAGTTAAACATTTCGTTTTGACCGGATTCTCATGAGCATTGACGAACCTGGTCGACTTTGGAGCGCTGTAACAGCGTTTTAAATGAATGAAATTAAAAAAAAATACAGGGAAAAATTCTCCTCAAAAGATCATCTACAAGATTGGTCTGAGGTATTTTTTTTGTAAAATGTATAAAAAAGAAGTTAAAGAGCACTCACTTTTTTGCTTATAACTTCTTTATTTTTTTAATTTAGGGCAAAAAGTTAAATAAACATATTTGTAGGCAAAACAATTTTCTAAAAATTATGTCTTTACGAATTTTTTGTAAGACGCATAGTTTCCGAGATATCTCGAAAAAAGTATTTTCACCCCTTTTTCCAAGATGGCGGCCGGGGGACAAGGGTGGCGACCCCACAAACTTGAGGTTAAACTTCTATTGACCCCCACACATGTCCCAAAAATAAAATAGCGTCCTCTAAAAATGCAATATTCGGTCCTTAAATTGAAACATTTAAGTTGAGTATCATTGGAATATAATGTTTATTTTTTATGTGCAGGCAAAGGAACTACTACATACCAGTGTGGTGGTGTTCTGATCAACCATCGTTACGTTCTGACTGCTGGGCACTGCATCACCGGAGCTATTGAGAGAGAAGTGGGCACTTTGTAAGTACATAATTTGTTTCTTTTGTTTTCTAGTAGCCTTTACAACCCAAACACCATGCTATTTTAACGAGGATAAAGCTCACAGTGATTTTGACCTGGGCAGTATCGAAACATCAATCTAATTGTTACAAAATTAAAACTCACTATGAATTTTATACAAGGTGTAACATAGTAAACTTAACCGATCACGTGTGGTGTCTCGGACCAAGAAACTGGACCACTTTTGTCCTATGAGTTCTTAAAACTCGCAAAAAAAGTAATTGAAGTTTCCATAGGAATTGACGCGATCAGTGGATCAACACATGCGTGGTAAAACTAGAAAAAAAAAGTGTGTATGTGTCAGCTACGACGCACGATTGGAGTTTACTCCTTACGAACGATAATTATGATATATATTGAATGGAAAAAAGGGTAAATGAACGCATCTGCTAAAATGATAAGAGAAACAAACATATATCTGTAATTATTCGGATTATTTATATTACTTCAATAAAGCGTATTACATAAAGTATGTTACAAAATAATATAAATAATAATAATAATTGTGTTCAATTTATACAAATCCAATTTTAGGATGATTGATTTCTTTCACTTTGAATTATAATATCATTCTTAAATACTGTAGCTGACTAATTTCTTCCATCTCATTCTTTGACACGTTCAATCCTACAGATATATATGTTTGTCTCTTTCTACGTAACGCCTCAACTTTTCGTGTTACACTTGATTTTACTCCTCATAAAATTTCCGTACCGGGCCTTATAACTCAAATCGCTTCTTAAGGAGTAAACCCCAAAAAACAAAAGTTGTTCTGTGTCATGGTCTGAGAAACCACAGGAAAGATCTTGCGTTTATTATGTAACAACCTGTATAAAATCAGATGTAAAATAGCGTTGAAAGAATTAAGGCTGGATTTCAATTATATGTCTAAAAATACTACTACTAATATTAGTACCTAGCTGACCGAGCTTTGCTCAGTAAGACGGATAAAAGGACGTTTTCTAAAAATGAAACCTAGCTAGATCGATTTATCGCTTCCGAAACCCCCTGCATACTAAATTTCATGAAAATCGTTGGAGCCGTTTCCGAGATTCAGATTACAAGAATTGCTCGTTAAAGGTATTAGATAGATAAATGCGAAAGTTTGTGAGGATATATGTTACACTTTCACGCAAAAACTATGTACACAGATAGTTTATAACCTGTGTTAACATATAGGACACTATCCCGGGGACCATTACCGAACTCCACGCGGGCGAAGCCGCGGGCATAAACTAGTACTATAATATAAAGAAGTTAGATTGGAGCTAATTGAAAATCATATTTATAGTACATTCACATTACTCATTATTCAATATTGATTTAAATAATTTAGATCTTAATTGGTGTACCTCCATACCTGACGGTAATGTGTAGGTAGGTGTAAATACCAGGTAGATTTTCCGTAGTGCCAAACCAATTATTTTAGATTGTTTTAATTAAGTGTAGTTCTTAGACACATAAAACTTAATTACATCAAAAATACCTTGACTTGAATACATACATATATTAATGTTTTTAATAATATTATACCTGTTTTAAACCCATATGGTGTCTGGTATTTATATTTTTTATCTTATAAATAGATTTTGCTATGGAAAATTTCTTGACTGCAATTTAAGCTGACGCAGACCTCGAAATAAAACAAATTAAAGTTATTTACGCTGATTTGATTGTACCTACATATAGTGAGGAAAACAGATAGACAATAATTATGTAGATTGGTGATTACATGTTTGAGGAAAACAATAGACAATCTGTTTGTATATTTCTCATTCCTCCTAACATTTTTCTACACGCTTGTACTCAAGTTTGAAATTCGATCACATTTTTTTTTTTACTTTAACGGCGGGTCCAATCGACTAAAGAAAATAAAATAAAAATAATAATTTAGTAAACTCATCCCGCGGGTCACAAATGAGCGGGATCAGTTGACTAAAGAGCCATATTATTTTTGGTATCTATGCGGTACATCCTCATTCTTCCTCATACTTCATATTTTTATAAAGATTCTAACACGATCATGACTAATTTTAAAGCCACAAAATTTTGCGTCGTATAAACAAACAGTACAGTAGGGACAATGAACGCCACGAAATAAGTAGTAACACTTGAACTATAAAGATCAACAACTGACAGCCGGGACCAACGGCTTTCCGAGGCACGGAAGAAATTCAGTATGCAATTGGCGGAATAGTGGTCACCCATCTACGGACCAACCTAAGCAAGCGCGGCTTAATCTGACGATTACCCGAGCGGCTTTTATTGTTTGATATGCGACTGTTATATTATTTTTCAACCCAAGACCTTACTATGTTGCTGTTTTTGTCTTATAGTTTCGAAAAAAATATTGGTTATCTGTAAAGTTGGTTTACGGTCGATAGTTTAACGAGACAACGTCAGAAAATCGAGTGGCGTGAGCGTAACGGAACAATGAGCGTAACGGGACACTTTTTCGTGCACGCAGCCGGCGTTCATCGATTTATTAGACGTTGTCACGTCAAAAGGCGTTTATAATCGCGACTACTGAACGCGAGGCCAGGATTGGATTTTCAACCGATCGCTGGCATACAGATCGTCCCCAATATGGACATTAATTGCGTGTAACTATACACTTTCACCAATCTTTCGAAATAATCATGCTAAATGTCAATTAATAATTTCGTTTCCTATTCTTTAGAACAATGGTCCGACTAGGAGAATACGACACCCAGCAAGACGTGGACTGCGTGGACGGGGTCTGTGCTGATCCTCCTCAAGAGATCGCGGTGGCGTTTGCGCAGGCTCACCCTGGGTACTCCGATCAGAACAAAAGCAAGAAAGATGATATTGGTATCGTGAGGATGGCGGCGAGAGCTGCTTATACATGTAAGTATTATTTTATGAATCCCATATGCAAAATACGCGCTTCGGACGTGGAGTTGCGGACACCAACCCGTTATACAATCCAATAGGTATTTTATCAATCGTTAATTTAGTTGTAAGGTTTCTGAGGAAGTAGAAAAGTTACCTACAACTGCTTTTAAAGCAGGATTCGAAATTATCAAGATAATTATTTACTTTGATAAATATCGTTTACTTATCGCATCTTATCAGATATACAATTCTGATTCTTTTCCCAATCTTTTTTTTTTTTGCTTACGTGCAATATTTTCGTTGCTAAATAAAGGATGTAAAAAGACTCTTAACGAAGCCGAAAGTTATTTGTTCTCCCCGTCATTGCGATATTTTTTTGTTCTAAACCATACCTGAGAACCTTCTAGTTACATTATATTGGGGGTCAAAGTTCCAACTTTTTCATAAGTTAAGTTTTTTAAATGTATTTCTTTTACTTAAGACACTTTCACGAGTCCCGTACTATTCAATCCATCCATCAGCACAATGTTTTGATTGCGTTACAATGAGTTCTACCGTAAAACGTGATTTTTCACCCCAAAAAAAAAAGTCGTTTCCCAGCCATAATTTTTGCGTAAAGTTACTTAGTTTGATGTACATAATGCTTGGTTAACGTCTTCGTGAAGAGTCTGTTTACACCCTGTATTATGTAAAGAAATACATTTTATAATAATTAATCATTATTTATTCTTTAGTTTATTTAACATACATTTCGCCCAGCTATGTTCAAGTCTCATGTATGCCTTTTGCCATTAACCTGCCTTGTCATGAAATTCCTGTTGGAAAAACCCAATAACACTTGATAAGCAACTTCTATTCTAAATAATGTTTTTCTTCACAGACTACGTCCAGCCCATCTGCCTGGTTGACAACAGGGTACGTCTGGAAACAGGCAACGATGTCTACGTAGCTGGCTGGGGGAAAACCCTCAATGGTACGTACACATTCATAAGCTATCGATTTTAGTACCTTACGGCTGACTATTTCTACGAACAAGGAGTTTACAATTACAACTGATTGATCGGGTTTTACGTATAATTTAAACGCAAGGTCGGTTTAAAGTCAAAGCCGTTTTTTGGTCGTTTTTTTAATGTGATTGACTGAACTATTTGGGTACTGTATAGTTATGATCTTGTGGTTTGGTTCATATTATTTTTTTGTTGATTTAAGTTATTAATAAAAAAAAAATACGAATGTTAGGTTATAGTTTTGTTAGAGATTAAGTCATGTTATGGGTAATTTCTGGGTCAAACAAGGTGATTTACGATTTTCTTTGGATGAATATTAATTACTCAGTAACCGTTCTAGGCCTTAAACTAACATAAAAAAAAACAAAACAAAAACACATACAAAAAAAAACATCACTGCTTGCATGCTTCAATAACATGTTTTAGGTCATCGGAAAAACCTAACGATGTCATTATTACGTTTAGAGAATAATTGAAAATCGATTTATTCTGAGAAATAAAACCGGAGAACTTTGTTTACAACATACAAGGTTTTCTCTGTAATCTATTCTTTTCTTATCATCACGTGTATCTGTCAGTTGAATCGAGGTTAGAGGTCTAAACGGTTGGGATCGTTGTATAAATAATTCATTAATTGATACCTGAATTGTGTTGAGATGAGTAAACAAACGAAGATCGTTTTGCATATAAAATGTTAGCAACCTACGTTAGATCTATTTAAAGTTGTATTTGAATAAACACATTGCATAGGTATTTTGCTAGAATGCTATCATTAATACTATAAACGGGATATTTACCATGTTCACTAATAATAAACAACGTTACTAATGTTTAATGTTAATATCGGGACCTCAAAACAAATAGTGAACATTGTGACCACTGACGCTGTCAGTTTAAATACTCATTTTGCTAGAATAATTTACTATTTTGGTATAAGACTTGGTTGAATAAAGAAGTATTCAACCAAGTCTAATACAATAAATGACGCAATACTTGAGGTTAATGTCTAATAGAAATATATCGTACTTACACATCTCAAAACTAGCATGATATTTATATGCATATTATAATATAAATCAATAACACAACTACATTAGTTTAAAATGAAGTAACATCGGAGGAAAACAGGCGTGGGAATGGTTTGATGGGGATTCAAACCCGCTCTATTTTAATGAATGGATTCCAGCCCTCTATCACTTCACAGAGACAAGTCCTGTGTCCCAGCAGTGGTACGATTAAGACTGCTTTTCATGAATCTTTATTATTTAATTCCAACATAACCTAGAAATCCCTTAACAACAAAAAAATTCCATACTCTATTTTATTTACAGGAAGGAACAGCCCCATTAAACTGAAGCTTGGTCTCCCGATCTTTGACAAGGCGGACTGCGTGAGCAAGTACAGTACTCTTGGAGCAAATCTAGTAGACGGCCAGCTTTGTGCTGGAGGAGTGTTCGCTGAGGATGCCTGTAGAGGGGATTCAGGTGGACCTCTCATGAGGAGGAGACCTGAAGGCATCTGGGAGGCCGTTGGTGTTGTCTCCTTCGGTTACGGCTGCGGCAGGGACGGCTGGCCAGGTGTCTACACCTCAGTAGCCAATTACATTGACTGGATAAAATCTACGCTTCAATCAACAAATGTCTAATGCCATATTACTAGTCTTCTCAGGATAGTTCAGAACTCTTTCGAATTCTCACTCATATGAAAGAGTTCTGGTCGAAAACCCAGTGTTTTTTTCACGTGTGATGTTTCGTTTTTAATGTTAGTGAAATACATTTATTTTAAGATGATTTTTGTTTGTTTTCTATCCTTTTGGGGTTCCTATTACTGAAGGTGCCGACATATCTTACCATTTTTGTCAAAGGACTGATGGTTGATAGAGCAAACGAGTATTCGGATGGATACCGAGTATTAACAAGCGTTGCATGCAAGGACCGCCAGCTAGATAGACCAACACCACCTCAAAAATGTGGCTGGGACAGGCTGGATGTAGAAAACGGAGGACAGGGTGTTGTGGTGCAGGCACTGCCGTATATACAGCAGTGGAATGCAAAAGGCTTAGTTGATTAACTATTTACTTTCTTACTATATCATAGACTGTAGCCTGGGCGACAGAAAAACCGAGTTTTCCCAGATATGAGACTTAGCTAGATTGATTTTTCGTCCCCGTAAACTCACGCCAGAGCCGTTGTCGAGAACGTGATTACAATTAATATAATATTGCCCATTTAATAGTAATAGGATAAAACTAAAACCCGTAGTCACATGAAAAATAAAACAAATATCAACTTTTCAGTGACGCCAACACGTCAACTCCATCAGTGTCGCCATCAATTAAAAACTTCTCCCTTTCCCTCGTGAAAAAGTATAAAATAAAACAAAAGTTGGCTGTGGTAGAAAATAGTTTTAATTCTTTTATAACAATGCTAGCAATTTGTGATGCATTTCTAATGTTTCTGTCAGTCTCTCCAATTAAGCCGACCGTACTCTTAGGATGGGTTCACCGCAATAGTTCAACGATTTAGATTTTTAAGCTGTGACCCTGATCAATACTTATGTCAATAGACAGATATTTTATTGTTACGTATTCTGACTGTTTGTTTAGACCGTCTAGCTTGGTTGGACATGCGATGAGGAAGGATTTTTTTAATTTATTTTTTTATATGTGTCTGAGAGCAGCGGTGGCGCAGTGGTAGCGACCCCGACTTACGAACAGTAAGTCGTGGGTTCGAACCCAGGCAGGCGCGCATTACTTTGTGTAATTTATTTCATCACCACTGCTCTCAAAAACGGTGAAGGAAAACATCGTGAGGAAACCGGCATGTCCTAGAACCAAAAATTCAAAGACATGTGACATCTACCAATCCGCACTGGGCCCGCGTGGTGGATTACAGCCCAATCCCTCTCATAGAGAGGAGGCCTGTGTCCCAGCAGTGGGAACATTTATAGGCTGATGATGATGATATGTGTCTCGAAGAGTGATGAATATTGATGGATGGAGAAATGTAGACGGAGAGAGAAGGCCAAAGATAGATAGAATGTGTGAGGATGGTATAAAAGGAGAAGGAGTAAATGATAATGAGACGGTTGACAGGGGAGAATGGAAGAAAAAAGCGTGTTGCACCGACCCCGAGTAACACGAGACAACGGCAGGAAGATGGTGATTCTAACTGTTCCTTTAGCGCATCATCATCATCTGCCTAGCCTTTATAGTATTCTGCTATAAAGCAGATACGATAAAAAATAAATATACGTACAATTTACAGACCATGTTTCCTTCGTCTCATTTTTATCATAAATATGCCTTCTGTGGTAGCAGAAAGTAGGTATAAATCACGGCATCCATTATCCATTCAATTTCATCCATTTATTTCCAGTTTAACATTGTAATTTGAGCACTTTTATAAACTTTTAATAATATTTTTCACTAATGAAAAGCAACGTCAATCTGTCAAGCTTACTATTCTTTCTTAATATTTTTCTATAAAGGCCTGTTAAATGAAGGTTGTATTAGAATTTATTACTAAAAATTATTTATACTGATTTGGCTAGTTTAAATCTAGTTTTGATATTGTATTACGTTTGTATACTGACTAATAGAATACTAACTGTTAATTTTAAAATTCATAACGCTCTCTTGGATTGTGAGGTTTTATATGTCTTGGCCAACTACACCTGGCAGGTTGGACGAATATGGGCTATAACAGATATAATCGTAAAGTGAGGCAAATAGTTCTGGAACACTAAAATAGTTCCTTATAAAAGACGCCGCTTACGAACTAAAACTAGTTTACGACGAGATTTCAGTAGTGACCAGTAAAGTGCAGTCCACCCCACTAAAAGTGGACTAGTGAAAGTGTCAAGTGGTAGGGCGCCGACGCTCTGACGTGTCCCTCCACCACGCGGAAGTCGCAACTCCATCCCGGGGCTCCCCTAAACGGAGTTTGGCCCGGGACTCCTGTTCTCTTCAAGCTTCCCGGGGCTCCGCTAAACGGACTCGCCCGGTCACTCATCTCCGCTTCTGCGATCGCCTGCCACCGAAACAGCTAGGACTGACCTGACGCCTGTTCGGTGGGGCCGCAGGACCAGGTGCTCCAAGGGTCTACCCCCTTCGGAAAACAGCAAGTACTTTCTCCACCTATTACCCCCAGTTCTTGAGTGCGTGTAGATAGGTGTGTGTTTTTTTAGCAGACTTGTATTTCATATCTTCCCTCTTTATCTTATTAAATTTAATTGTACTGTCTACCTCCTATTTTTATTTATTTGGAATAGTAGACATGACACCTTTTCCCAACTATGTTAGGGTTGGCTTCCAGCCTAACCGGATGCGACTGAATATCAGTATTTTACATGGAGCGACTGCCTATTTGACCTCCACAACCCAGTTAGTACTGGGTAATACGATACCCCTTGGTAAGACTGGTTGTCAGACTTTTTGCCACTGACTATACCTAACGACTGTCAAAGATCTTCCAATGACAGCCGGCTCCAACGGCTTAACGTGCTTTCTGAGGCACGGAGGAAGCTCGGTATGTAATGGGTGGTCACCCATCCACAGACCAACCTAGGCCAGCACGGCTTAACCTAAAGATCAACCCGAGCGGCTGTTATTATTTAGCCACGAGCTTCTTTAGCGTATGCAGATCTATTTATGTCCCGGCTGTAGATCTTTGACAGTCGTTACAGGCAGTGGTCCTAAAATCTGACAACCAGTCTTACCAAGAGGGTACTTCCTTTCTTCTCCTAAAATTTTTTGTCCGAAAATCATTATCCATAACACGTTTTATTTATAAACTACAGTTACCATAATGTTCCAAATCCCGAAATTTTGTTTAGTATAAATATCTTTAGTTCTAAAAGTTATATTCTGTCATAATACTATAATAGTTGAGTCTCCTAATTTTACATGACCTAAAGTCATATGTCCTAAGTATTGTGTTAAATAATGTGTATTATTCCGAATGTTCCTTTATAATAATTTTTTTAGTCCTAAAACATTTTTTTCATTTTTGACGGCACGGTTGGCGCAGTGGCTGAGCAATTGATTGCTGCGCTGCGTGTCGCGGGTTCGATCCCCGCACGGGACAAATATTTTGTATGGCCTACAGATAGTTGTTCCGGGTCTGGTTGTTTGTGTATGTGAGTTTAAATGTTTGTGAACGCACCCACGATACAGGAGAAATTCCTAGTGTGGGGCAACGTTTTAAAAAAAAAAAAAAAAAATTTAGTGACAGAAACGAATCGCTGTAAATCCGACTCCACGTAGTCTGGTCTGCCCTGCCCCTAGAGTGTAATAAAAACCCACGTAGGCGCGGAGTAGCCAGCAAGCCGAAGCTGCGGTGGTGAGCGTTAAAGCCATCTGCGACGATAATCTCGCGTGCGACCGCCGGAGCCCCGCAGCGCCGGAGCCGTGACAGAAACCATGCTTGCTGCATGCTGCGTGCTTGCTTGCATGCTGCATGCTTGTTTGCATACTGCGTGCTTGTTTGTATGCTGCATGCTTGCTTGCTTCCAAAAACCACATGTTCACAATCAACTGCTTTATTGAGTACATGTATTATATATTTAATGTATAATAAAAATTATAATGCCTAATCAGATATTTTTTAATTATAACAAAAGCTTTGTTATACAATTTTTTTCTAAGAATAATATTATGAATAAACATTATGTAATTTGAATTAAGGACTTATAACTTTTATTGAAGATGGTTTTATGTCTTTTGTATATTATTGATTGTAATATTTATGACAAACGGATTTAGAACATATAATATTTAAGGATTTCAAGGAGATTTCAAGCATTTCAGAGGAGCTCGTGGCTAAACAATAACAGTCGCTCGGGTCGATCTTTAGGTTAAGCCGTGCTTGCCTAAGTTGGTCTGTGGATGGGTGACCACCCATTACATACCGAGTTTCCTCCGTGCCTCGGAAAGCACGTTAAGCCGTTGGTCCCGGCTGTCATTTGAAGATCTATAACAGTCGTTAAAGTAGTCAGTGGCCCAAAAAGTCTGACAACCAGTCTTACCAAGGGGTATCGTATTTCCCAGTAGTAACTGGGTTGTGGAGGTCAGATAGGCAGTCGCTCCATGTAAAATACTGGTATTCAGCTGCATCAGGTTGGACTGGAAGCCGACCCCAACATAGTTGGGAAAAGGCTAGGCAGATGATGATGAATATTTAAGGATTTCAAATTTATGGCATGTGATATTATGTGATATTAAGTTCGAGTAAGTTATCATTCGGACAAATGATGATTAGGACAAAAAAAGTTATGGCACTTTAAATTATGGATAAAAAAGTTAGGTGACACAATAGAGAACCTACCAAGAGGTATCGTATTACCCAGTACTACCTTGGTTGTGGAGGTCAGATAAGGAGTCGCTCTATGTAAAATACTGGTATTCAACTGTATCCGGTTAGACTGGAAGCCGATCCCAATATAGTCGGGAAAAGGCTAGGCAGATGGTGAATTGCACATTTGATACTTTACATATTCAGGCAGGTACTGTTTTGTACAAATTAGATATTTCAAGTACCTATAAATTGTTTAACTCTATCAGCTGCAAGAATGACGGACGTCTAATTCTAGTTCATTTAGAACGCATAGCACATTATTTTGTGGTATTTCATGATGTCACTGTTCACTTAGCTACAGCATCAATTCTTATTCCTCAGAGAATACAAAATGACTTCATCCATCCGCCTCCACATATAGAACTTAACCTACTGACGTAAAATTAGTAAGTTAGATTACATTTGAATGTTTAAACCAACATACTAGGGGTCCAAAAGTCATCGAGGAGTCCCCAAACATTTTGGAACAAAGATATTCAATTAGTCGTAACGTATCATTTGCATATAGGTGTCGCTAGCTATCAAATTAAGTGGCGCGCTTACACTTGGGTTCGCATAATTAAATCATTTACCCTTTTCAAAGTATGCGCTCCTGGTAACCCGAAGGGATGTATGCAAATTTTTGTTGACGATAAAATCGATTTTTTTAGTGTGTTGGCCGATTTATCTGGGCATTAAGCCCATTTTTTTTTCTTTTAAACAAAATGTTGTGGATAGATTTCATTTATAAGATCGCTGATAAGATCCTGGCCTAAAAAGCCCGCTTTTAGAGGTTAATAATATGAATTAAGTTACAATTCGTAAAATATCGCAGACGCAGTTAGTTATTTATATGAATTGTCACTTTTCTGATCATTTAACGAATTGTAACGTAATTCATATTATTAACCTATTCTGGGCCTCCTGATTGAGACTCACGCCGCAGACCAGAGGGAGAAGGACACGAAAGGGTGGAGGCCAATGATGATGATGATGATGAAACTAAATGTGGATCAAATGTCAGAGTTTGTCGCAGTTATGAGGGTGCCTGGTAATTAGTGACCGATACTTAAACACGTGATTGCACTCATGATAACAAACAAATTTTCCAAAGAAACATTTTCACACACATTCATGTGCGCGAGTTCGACTCGCACTTGGCCAGTTTTTATAACAGACATGACTTGATCCTACAACCTTTTTTTTTTTTTTACGGATGGGAAATCATCTGGGCAGAGCGGAAGGAAGTGTCAGACTTGTACTGACTAAAACCCATCCATGTTCCTTCCTTGTCCTTTGTGTTCCAGGGCCGCGGTATCTCTTTCGAACAGCCCGCAGCCCTGGTAATCCTACAGCCTTAGATCTCCTTCTTCTTTTCTTTTTAATAAAAGCTTGTTTTATAGTTATATAGTTGTTATATAGTTATAGTTAAAAGTTTAGTTTTCTTTTCATATATTAAGTACAACAAATATGTACTTCTTTAGTCAATGTTATAAATCATCATCTGCCTAGCCTTTTCCCAACTATGTTGGGGTCGGCTTCCAGTCCAACCGGATGCAGCTGAATACCAGTATTTTACATGGAGCGACTGCCTATCTGACCTCCACAACCCAGTTACTACTGGGAAATACGATACCCCTTGGTAAGACTGGTTGTCAGCCTTTTTTCGCCACTGACTACTTTAACGACTGTCAAAGATCTTCAAATGACAGCCGGGACCAACGGCTTAACGTGCTTTCCGAGGCACGGAGGAAACTCGGTATGTGATGGGTGGTCACCCATCCACAGACCAACCTAGGCAAGCACGGCTTAACCTAAAGATTGACCCGAGCGGCTGTTATTGTTTAGCCACGACCTCCTCAGTCAATGTTATAAATACTGTAGCTAAATCAATTTCCAAAAAAACTTTGAGGTGTGAATATTTTAATAGGTTTATTTATATTTGACGCAGGACACATTTAATTGACATTGATCGATCGATGACTTCATAAGATATTAGCATTTGATAAGCCTTAGGTGTGTGGAATGAAGATATTTTAACTCGCGGTTTCTTATAAGAGGAGTCCTAATAGAATAAATCAATACCTGTATTATTTCGAGAAATTAATATAAGTGTTTAAAATTACGTGAAGTTTGTTCTAGACCATACCTGAGAGCCTTCTAGTTACGGAGATATTGGGGGTCGAAGTCCTAACCTTTTACATGTTTTTTTTTTTTAATCATTTTTTAATGCGAGACTTTTAACACCTCCACCATTCATCAGCACAATGTTTGGAGTGCGCTACTTTGGGTCCCCAGATTTTTAACCCCAAAAAAAGTCGTTTCCCAGCAATAATTTCTGCGTAAAGTTACTTAGTTTGTTGTTCGGAATGCTTGGTTGACGGCTTCGTGAAGAGTCTTTTTACACCCTCTATAGGTACTCGTAGGTACTAATGCAAGTTAAGAGAGACCGATACCCAGCAGTGGGTGAAGTCAGGATGTAGATGATCATGATGTACTATTGCACTTCAGTATTATAAAACTGAGATCTCCTCGGCTCACATAAAATTCTAACAATTTTACATAACTTCTTCTTTTTTCATGTCGATGGTACGACTTATATTTCCTTGGCCCAGTATGTGGCTACGTTAATCGCGACGTCTGTGGCGTCTTTTAAAATGCAGCTGCGCGTCTCTTGATGGAGTGTCCGAAGTGTCCCAAGACACTTCAGACACTCCAGCTAGAGACGCTCTTTTTACAGAGTAGCAATTCACAGCATTTTATTTAAAATTGTCCGATTACGCACGTTTCAGTACAAATTCCCGAGTGTTTTCATGATGTGATTCCAGCCTAACGCTACAAGCATTTAATCTTTTTAGAACTTTGTGGTATCAGCCTTATTTCCTTTTCAGAACAGTCAACCACAAGTCCGTGTCAGTTGAACTGTCAAAACGGCACTTAAGGCTCAAAATCGCATGTCAATGTCAATTTTTACCACGAACGTGCGAAAATACACCATAATAATATATCCTGTTAGCAAAAGGATATATCCGTGTTTCTAGGAACAACCTGGGAAGAATAAACAAACATCTTCGTGTTCTAAAAAGTATTTATTCTATAACAATGATTCACAGTAAGTAATGAGACTAGAACACGGAAATAGCAGTCATTGGGAAATACCTTTAAACAATAGTAATGTTGTAACGCATGCCGCAATGAATGAATGATATTCATTGAACTTGAGTTGGGTATCTAATTTTAATGAATCAATGTCCGATAGATTTTATTATTTTTCTGGTCAATAGAATATTTGGTACGTAGATCGTTATTGAATTTATTTAACACTAGCTGATGCCGCGTGGATGTCGGTTATCGCGACCAAAAGCGTACAAATGTATACAAAAACTTGACAATTTATATACTAAAACCCCAGCGTGAAAATCGGTGCAGTAGTTTTTGAGTTTATCGCGAACAGACAGACAGACGCGGAGGAGGACTTTGTTTTATAATATGTACTGATAGTGATAGTGATGTAGTGGTTATGATTTCGTTTAACGAACAGTAAACATGGGAAATATCCCGTTTTTAGAGTTCTGTTTATGATAATGTTAGTGCCATAACAGTTTAAAACCTTATAACATACGGGTATTTTTACCTTTAAGACTTAGTTCAGAGAATCAAGAAATCCGGGAATTGTTAAAGGATTCGGTTGGTAATCATGGAGGAATAAAAACCATCTCTTAAAGGTAAAAACAGAGAGATTAAAGAAGAGAAGCCTTACTTTGGCAAGAAAGGAGGTGTCTGATGAGAAGACGAGTAAATGAGAAGTATGGAAGAGGAAGACATACTGCGCCGACCCCAAATGTATTGGGATAGGAGCAAGAGAATGATGATCATCTACCATACTTTATCCGAACTATGTAACTATAGATCGGCTGCCAATCTAACCGGATTGAGCTGAATAGAGGAGCGACTGCCTCCAAACAAGAACTGGTATATAACAAATCCCGTAGGTAAGACTGGTCGTCAGACATTCGGATTCTTTACTACTGAGCTTCTTCTTAGCGTGTCGATGGCAATCTATATTGTGTCGGCCCAGAACGGAGCTACTAGTTTGGCGCTTTCGGTAGCATCCATCAGTTCCTGTAGTGAACAAGTGACAGGACAAGCAGGACACGATATTAAGTGGCCCATCGTTTGTGGAACAGCACCACATTTACACTCTAGGGCAGAGTCATCAATGAATCTCCACCTGAGCAGGTTTTCCTTGCTGCGTCCAACCTGGGTCCGGAGTTTACTACTGTTGAACATCATAAATTGGGCAGCATTTGGGTTTTCTAAACGTATATTTGCTTAGTAAATAATTTTCAAAATCTAAAAAACTTATGGATTTGTCAAACTTAGCATAGCCGTGCTAATGTTGTACAAACCAATAATTATATATGTCCAAAAATTGGAACTTTGACACTATAACGTCCTAGTATTTCCAAGAAATGGACCTCATCGGAAGGCTTAAAGTCACCCAAAGGGCAATGGAGAGGGCTATATTTGGAGTTACCTTGCGTGATCGAAACAGAAATGAAGACATCCGCAAGAAAATCAAGGTAACCGACGTAGCCCCAAGAATTGCAGTGATTTGATGATGATTAATTGGCAGTGAGCAGGGCACATTGCTCGCAGAACGGATGGCCGATGGGGCCGAAAAGTTCTGGAGTGGTGACCGCGAACCGGAAGACGTTGCGTTGGAAGGCCTTCCACTATGAGAACCGCTGACCTGGTGAAGTTTGCAGGGATCCGCTGGATGTGAGACGCACGGGACCGGTCAATGTGGCGACGATTGGGGGAGACCTATGTCAGGCAGTGGACGTCTTTCGACTGAAATGATTATGATGATGAGGATGATTTGCCAGCAACCAATTCATTTAAATGATAGGTATATCCGAATAATCCAAAGTGACCCAGCACAGGTTAGCTTTTAATTAATATTAATAAGTTAGGTGTGCACCTAATGAACTTGCAAAACCGCAGAACTGCAGAAACAATAATTTACGGTTTTTTAACTGAATTGTCCTTCAACAATTTAATTTAGTTGATGTTAATTTAATTCATAAGTTTGGTCACGATATAAACATGCAATGTTTGTTGCAAAATAAAGTTGTCTAAACTCCCAAATCTGGAGCCCAGAGACAGTTGGACGGGGTCGCGGCAGACCGCGGAGAAAATGGCGGGACGCCTTGGATGGCTTTCTCGGTAATTGGCAAGAAGAGGCACAACATCGGGAAAAGTGGAAGGAATGGGAGAAATGCCCAGGAGTGGAACAGTTCAGGCAAACCAAAAAAAAACTCCCAGGTCGGGCACAGTGTTTTTGGGTTTTTAAATGAAGTAGGAGCCTCGAACCCAAGATTTGTGGCCGGTTGGTGGCAATCAGCTGGCAGCTGGAATGAAAATCTGACAGTCCTTTCCTTATTAGACTTTAGCAATACTTTTAACACCGTCGATTTTGATATTCTAATCGGTATACTCGTTGAACTCTACTTTGCTAATGATGATTGATTGGTTTCGTAGTTACTTGTGTGGCCGCCGACAACGTACATATTTGAATTTAAGGTTCGTCATCTTCAGGGTGCAATGCATCTGCCGGCGTACGACAGGGGGAATGTTTTATCTCCTATTATTTTCGCAATATTTATGAATTAAATTTCCAATGATCTTCTCTTCAAGGAGTTCAAAGTAGTAGGCCAAAAATGTTGTCTGTTGCGTCAGTTGGTGGAAAATTCCCAATCCACGTAAAGACCCAATACGTGAGTTGCTCAATTTTCTGCTAAAACTGCGGTCGCCCAATCCCTCTTTCTTCTAATCCTTGATTATGCTGACGCCAGCGATCCAGATCTCACTAAAGCACACTTCTGAGGGACTTCAAAATTTTTGTATAAGATTTTTCAGAATTTTGCATTAAACTTAACATACACACATAAGTACACAACATCACGCCCTTAATTCCCGAAGGATCCTTACACTAAGACCGGGGTCTGGGGTACAAGCACATTGGGCACAAATCCCGAGAAATAGGAGGCGTGCCTATTGCCAACAACCGGGCACAAATCCAGACTCCTTGGTTGCTTATCCGCCTGCACCGGGAACCGCATATGCTATCACTGCTGTAAGTATTCTATAACCCAACAACCCCTTCTTATCACACACACACACAACGTACACAACGCGTCACATAACGTTTTAAGTTCCTCCAAGACGCATAATACTAGTTTGAGATCGTCGGAGAATTTGACACTTTTGATGCCTATGCATTCCACCAAATTTTAATTTAATGACAAATCGTTTAGCGCTGTTTGTCTGTGGAATGAATAACCGTTGCCAAAAAGACTAAGCTTTGAGAGTTTTTACACACTGTCTAAAAAAATAACGTGTTTTTAAATCAATTTTTTGAATATGATCTAAGAAAATCTCCGGTCTGTTTTCCCCATTCACAAAAAGGCGAGTGTATGTTTATATGCTCGAAAGCATGCAATATGAATTTCTTCAAGACGTTCCGTTTCACGCGAAATATCAGCTCCGGTCGTCCCGCTGGGAACGTTTGATGCGAGTATGAATCATTTCTTCCTGTTACATGTGTGTAGGAAAACATATATATATTTTTGTAACCGCACCTTTCATTATTTGATGCCAAAAACTCCAAAAGTCGCATGTGCGTAATGCTGTAAATGTTGGAGCAAAACATTTATTTAAACGTAGAGTCTCGCCGTAATAAAAGCAAGTGTCGCGCAAGCGTCCATTTTGATCGGACATCGAATCTGAAGAGGAAGGCCTAGACGCGTGCCAAAGATATGAATGTATGTTAATGTTTATAGCTGATAGAATGTCATTGTACATGTGGTCGCATCGACAGAGGGCGTCTTCTAGTTTTCCAAACAAATTAGGCATACAAGAAAGTGGCGATCGCATATTCGCGCGACCACACGACGAGATGTCTGATATGTAAAAAATATCAAATATTAAAGTTCCTATGTGATATTTAGAATATTGCACTGCAACATAGAAAAGAACTTACCGGAGAGGCACATAATGTAAACACACTAACAGATTTATCGATAAAAAATACCGAACGAAAACAGAGAAAGTTCCAATGATAAAAAAAAGACAAAGTTATATGAAAATGCGTAGTAAATCAAAACTGTGAATACATTCATTCATTTCTCGGTTAGATAACAAACACTGAGAGGGGAAACTCCAATCGGAATATAAAAATTACGACAGTTTAAAAGTAGGCGCCATTTACATAAAACTACTATATTGGAAATGATATACAATGTGTAGGCCGCCCCATTTGTTCCTCTCATGGAATATAAATGTGTTTTGGATGGTGTATTTACACTATATTTTTCTTAGATTTCTTTTTTGGTTGATTCCCAAATAAGATACCAAAGATAAAAATACACTCCAATTAGATTGCATGATTCTTTGGAATTACACAATTTAATTTATTTTATTTTATTTTTTTATTTTTGCTCCGAAATGTAATCGATAAAAACCTGATAGGCTGCTTTGCGGCGATGTTCAAGGCTTTGGAGCTTGGCTTTGACAAGGGAGTCGTTGTCAATGAGCCTCTTGGCACATCGTGATATTTTTGCGGGCGGTGCTGCATCCTGCATCCAATCCTGGATGTATTTGCGGGATTAAAACTAAACATTGAATGTCATGGATTTCCAAATGTCCAATTAATGCATGTTGCCATGACGTACCAAAAAGCTTACGTCAATAAGGTTGAAAGTCGCTGTAGAAATTCTATAGCTCTAAAAGTGACGCTCACTTGTCCAAGCCTTCTTGATAGAAAAAACAAAAGATATAACATTGTAATATGCATGGTAACAACAGTATCGGATGAAATTGAAGTGGTTATGTTTGCCGATGAAGACATTGAAAGGTTTAGTTGATTAATTGTTTGTTTGTCGTATATGGCGGCGGAAAAGTTCCCTTTTGTGAGCAAGGACTAAAAATTATCCCGGATACGTGGGTATTCATAATCTGCCTAGCCTTTCCTCAAATATGCTGGGGTCTGTTTCAGCCTAACCGGATGCAGTTGAATAACAGTATTTTACTTAAAGCAAGTGCCTAGTACGTATCTAGTCCATATTAAAGTAATTTTGCCCATTATGTACAGTCACGAGCTTTTATAATGGTCCAGTTATCAGTGCGCAATTAATAAAACTGTTTTTTTTTCTGATTTGATTTTATGTTTCTTTTTCTCGATTCGATGACTCAGATTTTGACCGACCAGTACGTAGCAACCTGGACAGCTCTGTCGTTGGTCTCACTCAAGTCCTGGAAAGTGCTATTAGTTGTGCACGATGAGCAGGAGAGCAGGTACCCTGTGTTGGTGCTCCACACTCACATTGTGTTCGAGATGGGTCGATTATACCCCATCTAGCCAAATGGAACCGGCAGCAGCCAACTTAAGCCCGCAGTCGGTTCAAAGATTTCCATATCGGCCTCTGCATTTCGTGACCAGGTTACATTTTCTGCTGTTGTACCAATGTAGTAATTTGGAACCTATAGTATTTTGAAAACGGCCTCATTTCAAACTTCAAACATTTTTTCTCAAGACTGTACATACCAGTGCCTATAGCCAACAAACGTGTCATTATATGAACCGTGTATTTGAGTGAGATATAAATTATTTCGAATTTGATTTGAACGATAAATTAAAGACTGCAAAACAAAAAACGAAATAAACGCCGTATCGTGAATGGACAAACCGTGGAAAACCATTAGAAAAACTCAAAGACAAAGGAATCAAGTAATGTCTTCATTGAGAAAATGTTAAGTACAATACACTCTTGTGAGCGATGCGAGTAAATACAAATAACGCAAAAACTAACAAGATGTCTGGATGTCTGTTGCGAACGTTTCTTGTACATTCCTTTTTCTGGACCTTTGTTGCTTGTAGTCTTTTTATGATGCTCTCTCTAGAATTTGTTGTGTTAAGATACTTTTGTAGAAGTTTCGACTCGTTTTATTCCTTTTAGGTAAGAGGGTAAACATTTAATGAAGTATTTATTTTGACTTTGACTTGCAAAGACTTTGTTTCTAAAAAATGGGCGGGCTTTATGATAAACGCGGCTTCGCTCGCATTAATTTAGAGTTTGGCAATCAATTCAGGTTGTACTCTGCTTTATAATAATATATTTCGATCATGATTCGAAAGACACGTGGTGCCATCTATTATCGTAAGAACGTTATTGTTGTTTTCCTCGGGAACAGTTCTTTTTTTCGGGATGAAAGGTACCCTATGTCCGTTTCTGTACACCTGACAACGTACATATGCAATTTCACGATAGTCAAGGTGGTTTAGGCGTGAAAAGGTAACTAACAAACAGACAAACTTACTTTCGCATTCTTCTTCTTAGCGTGTCGATGGCAAATTTTTACTAGATATGTTTGGCCCAAAATTCAGCTACTTTCGCATTTATAATATTATAAAGTTAGAATTAGGGTTCAGAGAAATGTAGAGGAAAAAAGCTGAATGATGACTTGTACTAAGTTAGGTATTGTCTTAGTCGTTCCTAGTATGAACCTCGGATGATAATGTTGACTTAACAAAATGAGGTGTAATTTTAATTGATTCCAGTACCTATTAACATAACTCATAGTTCATAACTGGTCTAGGAATAGAAGTTCTCAGTAACACCTCGATTATTTACCAATCATCTCAATTCCGGGAAAGCTGTAGTGCTCATTGCTCAAATTTCTAGAAATTTCTGATGACAAATACGACGGCGCCACTTCTCGCAATATTGTATAATATAATATAATATTGCCTAGGACAGAGATAGTTTCGGAGAGACAACCGGAAAATATCTTAGACAAGGCTGTTTTATCAACAAAATAATAGGTACTAGGGTAATAGAGTATTTTAGAAGTAGACTAGGCAAAGATGCGAAAAAATTGGAAAGAAAAGGAACTTCTTGGCGCCTGATGGATCACAAAGAGCAATGATTTTTAAGCCAGAGCAACCTTGCAATAACCTAGAATACCAGAAAAAAATGGTTGTCTGTAAAGTTGGTTACGGACGATAGTTTAACGTGACAACGACAAAATACTACTTACTAACCTAACCTAACCTCCTAGCTCCAGCAGTAGGTTAAAAATAATAACCTAGGATTTTCAATATCTGACACTACGAAAGTGGCGCATGCGTACAGTGAGCGTGACACTTTTTCGTGCATGCAGCTGGCGTTTATCGATTTATTAGACGCTGTTACGTCAAAAAATCATCTCTTAATTACTACCAACATAACAAACAAATTACGGAAAAGTATTCTATCAGAAAGTAATTAAAGCGTCCTTGACAGTGACTAACAAGTTACCAACATGCGACATACCTGTTTACAACTCATGCAACCCTGGTACAATTGATAGCGACTATCATTGCCATCAGTTATGTTCGCAACAATAAAGATTGCTATCGGACTTTATATAAAAACCACACCAACACGTAATAACGCTTATTCTTTTATGCAGTGCGACATTTTCAATTAAACATGAGTTATGATAGGGTTGGAATGAATATTCCCATGTTATTCTTGTTCACATTCAGTTCCGTGTTTTTGGGGTCAAATGGAGATGTGAGTATGCAGTTTTGTAGCTATGTGTCTAGTTGAGGGTGCATGACAAAAAGAACTACTGTGCACGGTTGGAGATTTTTTGTTTACGGTGAATTTACTGTCCGTCTCATGCCTCTTTATCTACATATAATCCTTCAAAGGGGTTGTACTAGAGGTCATTAGCAACAAATAAAGTCAATTAACTAGGGGTCAAAATTACATGGTTGAGCTGTGTCGGTTCTTCGTTTTTTTTTTTTTTAATTTTCTGACTAGTTACCAAAAATAATTAATTATGAAAAAACTGCTCCACTCTAAACCTTTAATTGATACTTTTCTGAAAGCTGCTTAAATTTTAATACAGACTTTTCGTGACATAAACAGTGAACAGACTTTTTTATGAGAGACTTCAAAAGAACTGTTCTTATTTAAGTTACTACCATCCTTTCTAAGAACAAAATTAGTAAATCCAAACCCTCACGTACTAAAGCAACTTCTTTTCTAACATTCACAAGGTAAAAGGCTACGCACCAAAATTCACTGACAGCGTGTACAGTTGTGATAACTTCAACAATGAGTATCTGGACTGTGATGGACTTCAACTTGGCTCCTTGAAAGGTGAAGAAGGTGATGATGCAGCTAAACTAAGCGGGAAGATCAAAATGTCAATGGAACTCACTACAGATCATGATGTAAGTAAAGATCTTCCTCTCGAATGGTTCAGATTCGAGTGTGAAGCGACGTCGCAGGATCCTCCCTTGAGGAACTTCCAACGAGGAACTTTTGACCCTTTTTTTTTCGGATGGGAAATCATCAAATGACTTCTCCCGCTCTGGGCAGAGCGGAAGGGAGTGTCAGACTTGTACTGACTAAAACCCATCCATGTTCTTTCCTTGCCTTTTGTGTTCCAGGGCCGCGGTATCTGTTTCGAACAGTCCCGCAACCGAACTTTTGACCCTGATCCTCATATTTCTAAAAATCGTTCGGATCAAAATGTTTACTATCATGCGACTAGAACTCAAACCGTTTTTAGCGTTCATTGAAATGAGTCTTATTTAAAGACAATGGACTTCGGAGGAAACCTGATTTTAATGTTTCGACTGTTTCCGACATCGACGACAATGTGCAGTTGTGCAAGGATGGTAAATTGAGGATCAATATTATTAGTTTTTATTTACGAGATAGATGTTTGCCTTGCAAGACTAAACTGACTGACATAAAACATGTAAGAGTACTTAAATATATTTTTAAAGCAAGTTCTATTTTTCAGATTGAAGTAGAAATATGGAAAATGATGGAATTAGGGGACGAATTCATGTACGCGGCGCGGGTAAACTTTTGTAAAAGCTTGAAGCAGGAGGATGCGCCGTGGACTCCGATAATTGAGAAACTGAACATCAGTAGCTGCCCGGTTCCTATTGTAAGAAGTTGATTTTTATGTCATATAATAATTATATACAGGGTGTAATAAGTCCCTTCACGAAGCCGTCAAGCAAGCATTCTGTACATCAAACTAAGACAGAAACTTTTGCTTGGAAACGAGTTTTATTTGTGGCAAAAATCTCGTTTTATGGTAGGACCTCATCATCATCCTATAATGTTCCCACTGCTGGGACACAGGCCTCCTCTCCATGAGAAGGAATGGGCTATAATCCACCACGCGGGCTCAGTGCGGATTGGTAGATGTCACATGTCTTCGAATTTTTGGTTCTAGAACATGCCGGTTTCCTCACGATGTTTTCCTTCACCGTTTTTGAGAGCAGTGGTGATGAACTAAATTACTCAAAGTAATGCGCCTGCCTGGGTTCGAACTCACGGCTTACTGTTCGTAAGTCGGGGTCGATACCACTACCGCTGCTCTCACGGTAGGACTTAATATAACGTATTCAAAACATTGTGCTGATGAATTGAAGGGGTTGTAGAGGTATTTAAAGTAAAGTTATTACATTAAAAAATTATATAAAAAAGACTTGTGCAAAAGTTGGCCCTTTGACCCCCAATATCACCGTAACTAGAAGGTTCCCAGGTATGTTCTAGAACAAAAAATCGGCCAAGTGCGAGTTGGACTCACGCACCGAGAGTTCCGTATAAACTTGTTGGTATTTTGTTTTTTAAACTACTATTTGCGGTTTTCAGATTTTTCCCTTTATAACTAGGTCAAAGGGAACTACCATATAGGTTTTCGACCCAAGACCTATAGGGTACTTCCGGTTGACCTAGAACTGTCAATTTTGGTTAAAAGCAATGTACTTACAGGTGCTTACAGCACAAAACAAGTGGAAAATTAAGGTAAATTTTGGTACTTACAAGTTTTCGCGAAAATCTGGCCCATATCTTTTTATCGTGTTGATTCGGGACCTTGATTTTATACTTCTAATAGGGACTATAAACCTCAGTATCTGTTATAAATTTCAATTTACTAGGTCCACCCGTTCCTGAGAAAATTGGTGGTGACACACGGACAGACAGACGAACAGATGGACAAGAGAGTGATCTTATAAGGGTTCCTTTTTTACCTTTTGAGGTACGGAACCCTAAAAATGATCGTAATGACCGAGAGAACAAGTGCCTTTTGGCTTCGTTAAGGGTCTTAATTCACCCTTCAGATTTCTTATTTGATCTCTACGCTGGCGAAGCAGCGGTGGTTTCATAAAATTATTCTACTGGAATGATGTACTTCGGAGTAAAAATATCCTAACCCAGCTTTCCAGGTAACGGTCTACCTGTGTGCCAAATTTCAGAGGAATCTGTTCAGCTGTTTAGGTGTGAAATCATAACAGACAGGTCGACAAACAAACAGAATTACCCATAACATTCGCATTCTTGTTTGCATTTATATTATTAACCCTGTATGTCGGTTACAACTTTTTTTCTCGAAATAAAAACTAAAATATTATATCACATAGGCCTACATCGGCACATATGAAAGAACGAGGAATAGAATATCGTCCGGTCGCGACATGTCAAAAGGGAATAGAATCCCACCGCGCCTGATATAATTTTTAAATTCTGGGGAATTGAATCACCGACAGATGCTCAAGCGGGAAAGACTGCAGGGTTCGGGCTGGTCCTTTCCTAAGGAGAAAAACCGGCAAGAAATTATATGGTTAATCTTTTAAAATATTTGTATTTTACACCGGTACTTGGAAAAACTAACCAACACGTTGGAAGCAGAGGGCAAAGCCAAGCTAGTCTAACAAATATTTTGTTTTTCAGAGCGTCTTCGATGTCCAAGGTCTGACGATATCCTTGGACTCGATGAAGGATATCATGTGCCATGACTTCTGTGGGTTTTACCGTGCAGAGATGTCTGTGATGTATAACGCAGATAAACTATCATGCCACGTCATTGAAATCTGTATCGTTGAGGAGAACGACGAGGATGAATAAGGATGTTTGTTGAATAAATTGGTTTAAATTTGAATTTGTTTGTTTTTTGTCATTGCGAAAGTTACTGATTTTATGTCAGACTAGCTGTTGCCCGCGACCTTCGTTCGCGTGAAATTATTATTAAAATATACCCTTTATTATAAGCAGTTCCCTATTTCAATCGAATTTTGTTACCAATTTCAAGGGTTTTTTTTTCTTTGCACGGAACCCGAATTATTTATCTAAAACAAAAGTAGCCTAAGTTACTCCTTGTTACTTCAGCTATCTGCTGCTTTTTATTTTTCCATTTTTAGTTGTAATATCCTATACAAATATTTGCTATGCATTTATGCATTGTTAACAATACATTTCATGGTAATAGGCTTATCCCCAAATAAAATGGAACTTAACATACCTAACAGTCGAAATCTGGGTGTAATGTACACATCTGCGTATCCCCTCAGAGCATACAGGCGTTATGTTTAAACAATAAACATCCAAGCGATTGCAGCAATCACAACAGATTTCCTGTCTATTATAGAAGAGTTCCATTGCATATCTTCGAAGATCAGCATCAGATCTTGACCAAAAAACGGGAATAATATTCTTTCAAACAAAAAAAGAATCATCAAAATCTTCACCATTGGCGAACATACACACAAAAAAAACACAAAAAAAAATACAAAAAAGTTCAGACGAATTGATAACCTCCTCCTTTTGGAAGTCCTAAAACCGACCACTATCTTTACGATTACAAGAAAATTGCTCGCATAATTTCTGAAGTACTCATTTGTTCATCGCCATTCCAGACTTTGCTAGAATTTACCAAGCGATTGTGTTGTACGCAATAATTAGAAAAATAAATAAAGCCAGGGGGAGTGCAGACGAATAAATTTATAATTGCCGGGGGCGGCTAACTTCAAGCGTTATTAACTTTTCCTCTGCCCGTCGCGGATGCCTTTCGTCGTTTGGTCAGCCTAAAACTGTTCAACCCTCATTAATTTTATGAACTCCTGGTATTTTTGTGCAGGCATCACTGAAATAAATATGGCGAGAAGTAATTTTAATAACAATATTCGTTATTTTTCATTTTCTGAATTTAGAGCCGTTATAAGGACTTATAAAAGCTAATTATGTTGTGAAAATTAATAAGTAGTTTTAAGAAGAGTGTATTCCACCTTAAAAAGTTAGAAACTCAAAATATTCATTTAAGTAAACATATTAAAGAAATTTTAAATGCATGATTTTTTAACCCAATTTCCCTAAACTCTAACAAACTTATAAAACGTGACAACACCATTTCCGGCATTAGTATGTTGTTCGATCGTCAATTGTTCATGACGCCATTACCCAAAAAGCTACCCGACCGAAGTGTCACCGCCCGCGCAACAGTGTTGCCATGCCATGTAAGTTTCCCTATTTTATTACATTTTTATCGGGTAGATTTTTGATTTATTTTGGAATTGGACAAAACTCCATGTACGAGTAGTGCGGTCCTAGTTCAATAATTCTATTTTTATGTATTTGTTCGCTTATATTATTTACTAAAAAACATGTATGGATTATTATCTGAATTAAATGAATTGAATTGAATAATGCCCCCACGGATCGGTCAGGTTTTTTTTTACATATTGTATAGATAGAAAATATTGTTAATGTACATATTTTCATCGCAAAAAGAGAAAACCACAACTACAAAGAGCGCTTACTTTAATCTTGCAAATCTTACAAAGAACCTGTCATCTTAAAAAGCAAAAACAAACGCACCACATGTTTTTATTTTCCCATTTATCGTGATATGAATAGAAAAGCAACTCTCAAACATTTTAAAGTCTGATTCAGTAGCATGAAGGCGTTATCAGTCTGAGACCAGCTTACCCATAATGCTAATCTTTGAAAAAAAAACGAGCATTATTCAAAACTAAAAGATTTAGCTGGAGTATTCGCTGTAAATTTTCCTTCTAACGTTCATAAAGTTAGAAAAACATACGTGAAAACTGCATTATGAAGAGCTTCGTGGGTCACTAGCTGTGGGCCCTGAAAGTAGCGGAGAAAAACGCGAATGTAAGTGAAAGTGTTTGGTGAAACGCTGACTTATTTTTGGATTTTGTCAACGAAAATAGAAGAAATGTTTCAAAATTGAAGATTACTAAGAGGAATTATGGTTTTCATTTATTAGTCGTGTATTATTTAATATAGTTTTCAGGTTTTTTTTCCCACGGAGTTAATATATATACCTTACAAAACCATAGGTTTTGTTCCTTTATTAAAGTTGTTTGAAATAATGAACCCAGTAGTTTTTTTTTCTCTTTATTTGTTTTAGGGGTTTTATCTAAACAGATATGTCAACCCCATCGTGCCTTTTGACCATTGTTACATTAAAACTTATAATTAACAAACACATAATACATAATAATCAGTTAAACAATTATATGAAACACTTTGGAACCCAGTAGTTATAGTTTGATCATAGATAAATGTTGCCTTTAAAATTAAACAAATTCCTAGAATTTCTTCGTTATTATTACGTAGGCATGGAGAACTTTAGGTTCAGTTTATTTTACGGAACAAAATTAAGAAAAGAAAGGTGAACCACACTGTAACATTGTGAGTCGCTGTTTTCGTGGCTCATTCCTATCCATATGCAAATGTGGGCCCCGCCTCAGTCGACGTTTCAGCGATTCCAAATTGTAATATTATTCAAATAACACATTTATACGTCATACAGATTTATGTACAGACGGTATTAAGAATTTAATTATGACTCGAACTTATTATATTTCTTATTACATTTTTATCAGAAAGTTTCACTTCAATATTATTCGAAATAAACTCATGATTAGCCTTGTAATTGAAGTTGACTTTAATTTTGTCTACAACGGGCTTATTTTAACAAACTGTGTACAAAATTTCTTATTTAGAGTAATTTGAAGAATTTTATTTAAAAAGAAACTATTTTACAGAGTGTTTTAAGTTCAAATCAGCAGGCAAACACGACTTAAATTAGTTTATAGTCGAGGAGGAGTTCAAAGGTTTAGACAATCAAGTGATCTTGTCGTGTATAAGTCAAGTCTATGCCCAAGGCGACTGATGAAAAGGTATTTTATTATTAGTTTATTTTTGCAAGATTTTTATGAAATATCCTTTTTTATTAGTATTTATTGTCCCACAGTATCTATACAAATAAATAAAATTGAAGTGTCTGTTTGTAGTTTCAAACAGCTTTACAGTTTTTTTAGTTTCAAAACTGTTAAACTTTTTTTCTGACTATCTGTTTGTTCCGGTTAATCTCCGAAACGGCTGGACTGATTTTGATACGCTATTATTTCAGAAAAAGGATTAAGGTTCCGAGGAAAAAAAATAAAACCCTTGAAATGGTTAACAAAATCCGATTCAAATCATCAGGGAAGTACTATTTTTATAATAACTTCATGCGGACGTAAGTCGCGGGTAACAGCTAGTACTAAATCACACCTCCGCTCAAATAGTGTCGTAAATAAAAAAAGCAAACTTTCGAGAAAAAGGCTTTTGAAATTTTTGGTTTGACATAACTTTCACTTAACATTATAAAGACACTAGGGCCCTTTAGGGATAAATATTTAAACTATAAGCATGACTCTATTCGAGGTACGATTTTGAAGTTTTCTGAAACGAATGGTGCAATATAAGAGTTGTTTCCAGGCGTCGCGGTGTTGTATGAAACCGAAAATCACTTTGAAAACCACTTTTTGTAATTGTTTAAAATTATATGTCGGGAATTGTCTGGATTTATTCCGTTAGGCACGAGCATTATGTGGGCAGACGATGGGTTTCGTGCTATGAAAACACATTTGGTACGATACACTGTTTCTAGCAAAACTAACGAATTACTTGAGATTACAACTTAACACAATAACACGGGACACAATGAATCGAGTACTGTTCCAAGACTGTCTCAACTCGGCCGCGATCAGACACTGACTGTCGTCCTCGCGTCGAGCCGCAAACATCAAGACTCTGTAAGCACGCCTCGGTGAGAGTAAGTACGTCGTCCGACGTCACCACAGGCGTACCGCGATTCATTCCAAGTCTATACCAATGACCCGCTTCGACATATAAAATAAAAAAAAATATATATATAATAATATATTAGTAATTATATATTTACTACTTTACTTTATTATATTAACGATTTAAAATTAATTATTTTTTAAATTAATATTTTTTTTTATTGTTGTTCTATTATTATTTTGTTGTTTTTTATGTTTCTTCTCATTTAAGAGAGCCTAAGAAACCTTACACGCGGGTCGGAACCAAGGATGTAAGGTGAAATTTAGATAGAGACAGTGGATGATAATGTAGAAGAAGTCAGAAACTTTCGGGTGATTCGACAGGTGTTGAGAATGGTAGCTTTTTGCAGCATGTAAAGTGTGTGATTAGGCATCTGTAGAGTATTGAGGCTTTGTGTGAGAGATTTTGGTATAATACCAGTAGATGAGAGAACAATGGGGACTATATGAACAGTTTGTACTTTCCATTGGGTTTTAATTTCAATGGCAAGATCCTGGTATTTACTGAGCTTTTCGGATATTGTGGTTTGAATATTATGAGAGTTAGGTATTGCTATGTCTATCAGATAAACTGTTTTATTGGTTTTGTCGTGAACAGTAATGTCGGGTCTATTGTAATGAATTGTTTTATCAGTTATTATGGTTCGGTCCCAGTAAATTTTTTTATCGTTATTCTCTAATGCTACTTCTGGTTTATATTTATAATACGGTTTCATTTCAGAAATTAGTTTATATTTAAATGCCAACTGTTGATGTATGATTGCAGCTACTTGGTCATAGCGGTGTTTGTAATCGGTTTGTGCAAGTGATTTACATGCTCCTGTTATATGTTGAATAGTTTCGGAGGCATTATTGCAATGTCGGCACAAGTCAGTCGGCTGGTTTGGGTCTTTTATGATGTATTTTCTGTAATTACGAGTAGCTATTATTTGATCTTGTATTGCCAGCATAAAACCCTCGGTCTCGGGAAACAATTCGCCTCGTTTGAGCCATTCGTTCGACTTTATTTTATCGACGTGTGGCTGACTCAGGCAGGCTCGATGTCTTCCGTGTAGGGCTTTTTCAGACCATGCTACAATTTTTTGTTGTGTACTTACGATGTGTTCATTTAGTTGTGTGTTTCGGTTTTGTAGATTTAGTGGTGTTAGTTTATTATCTGTCTCCGTTACTTTCTTGTGTAGTGATGAGGTTTCTGCTTTGTTATGGAAGTATGCTCTGAGTGAAAGTATCTGTTTGTTGTGTAAATTGTGTATATCTATTAATCCTCTCCCTCCTTCTTGGCGTGGTAGTGTAAGTCGTTGTATGCATGATTTTGGATGGTGTTTTCTATGTTTGGTTAGGAGTGTATGGATAGCGCGCTGTAGTTTTTTAATATCAGTCTTTGACCATCGTATAATTCCAAAGGAGTATGTGAGAATGGGTATTGCAAAGGTGTTGATGGCTTTAATTGTATTTCTTGACGTAAGGTTGCTTTTTAAGATAAGATTGAGGCGGTGTGAGAATTTTTTGAGCTGCTCTTGTTTTGACATCTTTTGTTGTATTTGTCTGGACTGTTTGAAACCTAGGTATTTGTATGTACTCTGTTCATCCATTGGCTCAATCGTTGCTCCTGATAGAAGTGTATAACTATTATTTTGTATTTTTCCTTTTACAATGGATAAAATTTTACATTTATCAACTCCGAATGACATAGAAATATCCTCAGAAAATTGTTGTGTGGCATCAGCTAGTTGATAAAGCGCTTCTTTGTCAGCTGCATATAACTTTATGTCATCCATGTACATTAGGTGTGTTAACGTATATTGTGTATTATTGTTTTCCAGCGTGAAACCCGCGCCTGTTTGGTCCAACAAGTGTGAGAGTGGATTGAGTGCCATGCAAAACCACAGAGGACTTAGAGAATCTCCTTGAAAAATTCCACGTCTTATACAGATTGGTTCAGTAGCTACAGTTGATGAGGAGGAATTGATTTTAAGAACAGTTTGCCAATTCTGCATGGCAGTTCCTAAAAATTGTTTAAGTTTAGGGTGAATTTTATAAAGATTTAATACGTGTAGCAACCAGCTGTGCGGAACTGAATCAAAGGCCTTTTGATAGTCTATAAACATTGTGTGAATATCCTTTCTGCTTTTTACTGCGCTGTTTATAGTAATTGCGTCAATGGTTAGTTGCTCTTTACACCCTTGGCTATTCTTACGACAACCCTTTTGCTGTTCTGCTAGAATGTTGTTTTTAGTTAAATGCTCATATACTATTTCGCTTACGCAGGCTGTTAGAATTTTGTACAAAGTTTGTAGGCAAGTGATTGGCCGGTATTTCGTTGGGTTTTTGGTGTCATTCGTGTCTTTAGGTATCATGTAAGTTACTCCGTGTGTTATGTATTGAGGAAGTAAATGTGGTGATTGGATGAATGTATTTAAATGGTTATATAGGAAAGGGTGTATACTCGAAAATTTTTTATACCAGTAGTTGTGGATGTTATCAGTGCCAGGAGATTTCCAGTTGTGTGTGCGTTTGATGACGTCTATAAATGTATCTATTGGTATAAACTCAAATTCCATTTCTGGAATTTCTGTTGCAGCTTCTTTAACCCAGTCTGCGTGGTTATTATGGTGTACTGGATTTTCCCAAATGTTAGCCCAAAATTCTCGTAGTGTTTCGGATGTAGGTGTCTCTAGACTTTGGTTAGTGGTGTCTTTGTTTTCAGATGTAAGATTCCTATAAAATAATTTTTCGTTGTTGATAAATTTTGTGTTTTGGGCTTTGCGATTCGTGCATGTTATGTACCTTTTTAGTCTACTCGATGCAGCGCTTAATTTTTGTTTTAAAGTGTCCAAAAAGTGTGGTATTTCTGTATTCGGGTTTTCGTGTTGTGCGTGTAGCTGGTATTTTAACTTTATTTCTTCTACTGCAGCTATTAATTTTAGACTTCTACAACCATTAATGTAATGTGTCAGCCTACCTATGTTTGCTCTTAGATTTTCAATCCTCTTTTCTAATCTGATTCGCCATTTTGGTTTTCTCTGTATATATGGGCGGCGCTCATTTTGGGTAGGGTCTGATATTTTAGCCCCGTTGCATGTAGCTGCCGTCCATGCTGCACAGTAAATTATGGTCTGCAATTTGGTGAATTCAGTGTCAGCATTTACATACTTAGGAAGAATGACAGTATTTATGTAAGAAACAATGGCAGAAAACTTTCGAGAAGTCTTCTGCTTGGGAATGTATGGTCTATTAGTGGGATGTGTGCAATTAAAATTTGTTTGAGCTTGGTGAAATATGGAATCAATTTCTGGGTTGGTTTCTGGAGCAGTATCAACATTAGTTTGCGTAGGTCCAAATTGATCAACATCTATATTGTATAAGAAATTATCTTCTTCTATATTTACGACGGTCTGAGATGCGATGTTAGTGTCTGTGCTATTGTTTAGGTTAATATTTGTCGTAAGAGCATTAATAGGTGTATCATAGAAATTAGTATTAGTAGCAGGTTGTTCTGAGTCGTCTTGGGTTTGTGTGTTCCAGTGATCATGATTTATGTCTTCAATATTTTGTGTGTTAGTGATACTATTCCTTAGTTCTGAAGCTACCTGGTTTTTAATTTCATTTAATCTGTTATCATGTATATATTTGTTATTTATAATAGCTCTTACTTGATCAGATAATCGTTGCTCTGTTACTTAACTTTTTTCTATATGCTGTTCTATTTGTTTCTAACTGTGTGGCAGTAAAGTATATTTTAATTATTGTTTCATTGTATTCGTTCGTCCATCTCATGCGTTGGCCGGATCGTGTACTAGGTTGTGTAGAGTGTTGCTGTATTTGAGTGTGTATCATTTGTAGTTCGGCTTTGACTTCCTCATAGATCTGATCTATTGTATCTTGTGGTAATAATTTTTTCTGTACTATGGCTCTACGCTGGTCACCTATTCTTTGTCGACTGACTTCCATAGCCGGGTATTTTTCCAAGAACTTAGTGTGAAGCGATGGTAAGTATGCATTTTTGTCTGTTTCCATACTAGTAAGGTGAAGATAGGTGCGTAGGATGAATTTATTCATTTCAATGCTCCATTTCCTACGACTTGTTGCAGCTTTAGGGGAGGGTACACTATCGTCGACAAAATTTGTCTCCTGTACAACACCCGCTGATTGTATACCTATTGATGAAGAAGAAGGCGTCGGTGTGACGCGAAAAGATTGGGATGATGAAGGAATTGATGGAAAAAGAGATGAAGGCGATGACGAAGATGGTTGTGAAGTTTCGTCATCTATCTGAGGCAGCTTTGCCTGGAGTTGTTTTTTTGTTTTAGATCTAGTATTCATGTTAATCCCACGAGTAGCTAGGGAGTTAAAAAGTCGACCACAGCAGAGCCCTGCGTTCACTGCGGAAAGGGTAAATAAAACTGGAGGTCCCCTATTATCCAGAGTTGGCACACTAGCGACTAGCCTCTCCCCTAGCCATGCAGCCCTCGGCGTGTGCGACCTTGGCTTGGATTGTATCTCTCTTAGTCTGGCCCCTCACCCTAGGCCTATCTCGGCAGAGTAAACCCTACCGGCATAGACCTAGGGCTCATCGGAGCACGCAAGCCCCACCACGACGTCAACGTAGAGATACAGCGGTGGGGCTATTATTATTATTATTGTTGTTTTTTTTATATTGTGGTACACCTCTGCCTAACCCTACCGGGATTACAGGCGTGATGTTATGTTGTTATGTTAAAATTATAAAAACAAATGATGAAAAGCCTTCACTTATTTATAAGCGAAATTAACAAACGAAATAAAAGCCGTAGTTTTCAAGACACTGATGTTGAACACCAATTCCAAGTTAATGACTGCGTTGAGAACAATGTTGGTGATGTCTTCTAAAGTCCTGACAAAAAGGAAATGCCTTAATTTGCGAACAAGGCTCATGGACGAATTAGTTGGGCCTTTCGGCCTTTGTTTTAGAAAGTTTAACGCTGTGTTTATTTTGAAGTTGAGAAAGTTTTAACTCAATTTTTATTTAAATAAGGGACTATTTCATAGCTATTTAATTCGACAACAAAGATCATAGGATCGTTTAGTATGATAAGATATGTCAAGTTGAAATGAGTGTGTGGATCTTGTTGCGTATCTCGAAATATATGCAAGCTTACGTCAGTCAAATTAGGATTGATAGTTACAGCAAATTAAGTAACGTTTATAAAAAGTTGATAACATAATAATATATTCAGTTTATTTTCAGCAAAATAATATCTAAATCAAAATAACATCTCATTCATCACTTCTAAGTCTCTAATTACTCCACTTCATAAAAGAACATCAAATTAATATCTCATCTCAGCTGATACTTTAATTCCAGTATCTCTTTGAAAGTACCTTCGGCTTAATGCGTCAGTTGTCAAAGAATCGTGTTTGTGAACTATTTACTAAATTGAAAAAGCGTGTCCTCGGTGCTTGAAATAGAGGAGTGAGGAAAATCAAAGCGGCCACTTGAGGAGAGTTCGATGTTAGATGGGGACAACTCTTGAGGACATGTGTTGAGTGTGTCCGCCCCTGACGTTGATTTCTGAAAATCGGACCGCAATTTTCTTTCAAGTGTGAGGTGGGTAACAGTTTTGATTGGAGATGGGTGGATTTTAATGGTTGATACTTTTTTTTTGTGAATTTAAATGTCAATTTATTGATATTTAGATTTGTACGACACTGGCAATTTTAGTGGATGTGTCATTTAGGATAATGGGTTTTTTTTTTTGAATAATAATATTTGTTTAAAATACAGGTGTTACCAATTGTTAAAATTGGTGATTTAGGCATAAACCATATTTTGCCTTTTTAGGGCGTATAGATATAATTTGACACTATTACATAATGCGTATTAAAGTGAAATATAACAAATATTTCCATAAACTAATTAAAAGTAAAATAATTATTAAGAAATAATAAAAAAGAAAGATCTAGGTAGACCTATGTAATTGTTGGCATAAAATGACGTATAAGAAAAATCATAGACCAAAAGTTAATATCCTCAGGACTTACCAAGAGGATGCGGAACTGTTCGAAAGAGATACCGCGGCCTTAGAACACAAAGGGCAAGGAAGGAACATGGATGGGTTTTAGTCAGTACAAGTGTGAGACTCCCTTCCGCTCTGCCCAGAGCGGGAGAAGTCATTTGATGATTTCCCATTCGAAAAAAAAAAGAACTTACCA
Source organism: Lycophotia porphyrea (assembly GCA_950005105.1). Classification (NCBI taxonomy): domain Eukaryota; kingdom Metazoa; phylum Arthropoda; class Insecta; order Lepidoptera; family Noctuidae; genus Lycophotia; species Lycophotia porphyrea. Next base: position 6,944,280 of record OX465393.1, read on the forward strand.
AGACAAAATGAACACCATCAAAAACAGGACTCTTCAATTTCTTCCACACCACAAAAAATGGCACAATAACATCCCACACCACCCAATTCGACCACATCCAATATGACAGTAAGTAAACAGCAAAAAGATCGTGTGAAGTGGTCCAAAAGAGGCGTACACATCAAAAAAACGTGATAACTAGCGTAAAGGGGTCCCAAGGACCCTCATTCTCTTTCAATAATACGGCGGATTCTGCAATAAAATTGTCAAGTCGAGATCTGCTTACGACGCAGTTTCTGAACCCCGAATTGAGATAAACACCGCATTATGAAACGGATTTGGGAGGTATTAAGTCGTGGTATTGTTCATTTTTTGATACTTTTTTTTCTAAAGACTGTAAATGACTTTAAAGTTTTAACATGTTGGCTGCTATCTGACTTATGAGTCTTATCTATAGTGCAGATTTTTTTTAAAGATTTCGTTTCCCGACCATCACATATTCGTATATCGACTTTCTACAGGATTGACATAATTATAGTTTTGCGTTAGCTTATTTCAATTTAATTAATACATTTCACCTTTCCTTTATCTTATCGATACTAATGATTAATTATTATTATTATTATAAATAAAGAGGTAAAATTTGTTTGTTTGTTTGTAAGTGTCGGGGGTAATCTCCGGAACTACTGGTCCAATTCTAAAAATTCTTTCACTGGCAGAAAGCTACATTATTCGTTGGTGCTATATGCTATAAACTATATGTATATCATGTACATTAGCCGAGACATCACTCTTTTTGCGGACGAAGTCGCGGGCGAAGTGCTAGTAACTGATAAAGTGTGACTTTGTATAAGTTCTTTTCTATTAAGTGTCGGACATTATTGGCTAAATAGTGGTTTACTAATTAATCTCATATTTTGTTTATTATCAATTTGTGTCTTCAAAAATATTGCTTTTAGTAACTAAAGTCCTAAAAGACGACAGCTTAGGGGCTTACTTTCGTCATTTTAAGCGTAGTCAAATATTTAAAAAGTTAATATTATCCAACACAGGTAAACATCGTAGAAAATAGATACTTTCGTGCAAACTTGGTGATATTAGATTTTCTTTGTTTGTACAAAAAGTATTAAAAACCTACACGAAAAAGGACCAATTGAGTTCTATTTCAATTGATGAAACTTTTTCTATGTGCTTCAAAGAAATTTTCCCCAATACATGCAGTGGAAACTAATTTGAATTTGGACAATAAAATGTCCAATTTCATTTATGTACGGAACCCCATACGACACAGACATTTAGGAAAAAAGTTAATGGTGCTTAAAGCTTGGCCGCTGTCCTGTAATTACGAATTAAAAAGTTCGTCCACCGGATCCCAGTTTTTTCTCATTTATTTGGATGTGAAGATAATATTGCACCCCAAATCTATTCTTCCTACACTCAACTTAGATTCTTATTTCGCGAACAGTAAAGTTGCAACTTGTCTGTCGACACACTTAATTACTTTTAATGTTATTTTCTCATACGAGACATTTGTACGAAGTGTATGCATCTATTTATAAAGAGACAGAAAATTAACTTTTACGAGAACTTGGAAAACTCAGGATTTTTCATAAAATGTATTGGTTTATTTCTCATGCCTTTTCATTTGATAAGAAGTGGAGAAAATATTCTGAAATTTAATTAACTTTAAAAAGAAATGAATTTTGCAATGCTATAATGATAATTCTGCAAGAGTATGTATGCTGCAAGATAAGGCGCTCTTTAACTTCGATTCAAGAAAATATCTAAAAAAAGAATATGTTTATTTTATAATACAACTAGCTGATGCCCGCGGCTTCGCGTGGATGACGGTTATCGCGACTAAAGTAAGTAATCATCAAATTTTGATCCCGTTCCCTCAACAAAAACATGACAAATTATTATACTGAAACCTTCCTCGAGAACCACTCTATCCATTGGTGAAAACAGCATATAAATCGGTGCAAATCGGAATCGGAATCGGTTTGAGTTTATCGCGAACAGACAGACAGACGCGGCGGAGGACTTTGTTTTATAATAAGTTAGTGATAGTGATTTACTGTCAGAGTCACAACAATCATTTTAATTACACCATTAGCAAATTCGAGAGACAAGTTCTATAGAGTTTTTATTTATCTTCTTTTCTCCCACAAAAAAGTGCAAGTATTCACGCAACAATGTATCCAAAAAAACGACATAAAATATAACATCATAATATAACATTCGTCGTATCATTTTCATTTAGCAATAAAACAACCGCATGTATATAAAAATCATTCACAATGCGACTATAATAAAACTGTAGCGCAGAGAATCCGTCGCGTCGAGATTAGAGGGTGCTCCCATTATTGTTACAGTATTATTTTGTTGTTTTACGACAGGAAAATAATAAGCACCGCCGTTTATGATGGTACAATAAAACTCGTATTAAAAAGGGACGATTGTTTGTGAGGAAAAACGGAAAAAGTTGATTTTTCCCGAAGAGATTAGTTAATCAATTAGTTGTTACTCGTATACTTCAACATGTGGTTTTTTTCCTGCCTCGTAACGAATTCATACACAGCCCTGTCTCCTAATGCACAATTTTAAGGAATCAGATGTGATTGGATACAACTGGCTAAACCATCTGCATAATAAACATGGAGAATTTCGGCAAAGCTCTGATTTCCAAAAACGTTTGCAAAAAAGGAAAGAGAAAAGAATCAAAAAGCGAAATACGACAGTACGGAAAATGCAGGAATGATGCAGTATATAAATGTGTAGATTGGAGAGAGGCTGGCTTTCACTGGCTCGACGGAAATAATATTAATATTAATATTCTATGTTAAACTATTATTGTCTGGCATTCTCGCAAACTGGCAACATTCCTAACCGTCGGAATTCTAGCAAGTACTTGATATTTTCAATCACTTTTGATCAACAAACAACTCAAAAATCTTTATTCAAAATTTAAATAAGCTTGCTTTATTTCAAAACTAAATAGTTTGCGATCCTAGATAGGTATATCAATATACAAAATTATCTTTGGAAAGTTGTTGAACTCGAACAACTTAAGCAACTCCCTTAGTCTTGATTGATGGATGGTCTCGACGTAAAAAACATTTATTTTTGCTTTTGAAATACTCTTGAAGACTTTTACCGATGCCAAATTCCAGGGAATCTTTTAGTAGAAACGATGGGAGGATTACATTGATTTTGTAGTGCTTATTAATATTTAAGTGCGACTAAAAGCGTCGACGTTGCATCTAGAAAAGTTCTGCTTACCCTAAGTGCTTTGTTTGCTTTATATAAACTTTAAAACTTAACTTTAATACTGCATGGAGTTTTAATATCTGCATAAGTTCCTATAATTGCATTGAGTGATGTTTTATAATGCTTGCATTTAAGTAAGTTCGTTTGAAAATGTTTTTATTCAAACTGATCATTAGGAATGGCGTTTCAAAGTTATCAATGAAACCTTTTCAGGTGCCTCCAAAAGCTGTTTCCGGATACTTAAAAAAAGCCGGCCATGTGCAAGTCGGACTCGCGCATGAAGGGTTCTGTACCAACGTAGCTTTCATTTTTTTTTAAGTTATTATTTTGTTGTTATAGCGGCAACAGAAACACACATTTTGTAAAATTTTCAACTGTCTACCTATTACGAATCATGAGATACAGCCTGCTGACAGACAGACGTACTGACGGAAGGATGGGCTGTGGAGGCTTAGTAATAGGGCCCCGTTGGTAACCCTTCGGGTGTGGAACCCTAAGGATCTTAAGTTGACTCACTGACACACAACAGACAGCCTACACCATAGATTCTAGAAGCAGGACATTTTGAAAAATCACTAAAGAACGAAATTTATAAACACCCCCGAGAGGGGTTAAATATAGGATGAAAGATTTATGGAAGTTTATTTAGCCTTTGGGAAATCTTATTGTGATTATGGTTTGTCATATTATTCCTAAAAAACTCTTTACGACGGCTTCATATAAAACCTGATACACACTGACCACAAAAACCAACTTCATAAAACCCCAATCAGGATATAAAAACAAATGACAAAAAACTTTTATCAGAACTTCCAGTTCGGTCGTAATTGTACCAACAACAAAGGGGGCATGCGTATTGGGAGAATGGGAGATCAATGGTGGTCGTTGGCTCGGCCGATGTATTTACGGCTTACTGCACTGTAAATCTGGCGATATCTCGAAGCGCCTAGGGCGTGATATACACCAGTACACAAGGTATATTGGCTATGGTTTCCATATGGTGGAGGAACACTGGTTTGATTATTACTACTTCATGAGCAGTCATTGGAATATTTCGTAAGTCAAACTCTTTACCTTGAAACAGCGTCTGATGAAGATGTTTGTTATAGTGAAAAGAGAATAATTATATGAGTTTTTATTTTAATTTGTTACAAGATGGGCATACTCTTGACCTTGATCCTTGGTGTGGGAGAGAACACACTTTGGCTGTGCGCATAATAAACGTGAAGGACAAGCGCTGAGCGCTGAGTACAACTAGTCGGGATATCAACCAAGTGTGGATGGTACGCCGCATTATGTGTAAAATTTATATTTGTAATTATTTTAAACTTAGTACCCAACAACGAGCTGTAGGCCAAAATAGCCAGAAGGCGTTGCGGCAGACCTCGTAGAAGATGGTGGGACGAGCTGGACAAAATAAACGAACAGTCGCCCACATTATCCCTGGATCGAAACAACTGGAAGTCATGAGGAAAACCCTTTGCCCAGCAGTGGGATGACGCCGGCTAAAAGTATCAGTATCATTTACCAGTAGTACCTGACAAATTTCTTGGAGCATTTGATCTCTACCAGTCGCAGAAAGTAGATTTGCGCAATAGGTATTTGATATGTTATTGTTTGATCACACTTTTGACCCTAATTTACAGTTAATTATTATTAAAAATGAAACTCATTACAGTTTAAACTGTTTCGTTGGTTTTATAAGACGTTCAAGTGACATTCAACCGTAAGATTGTAAAGACGAGGTTGCTTATACCTTTGACATAAATAACGAAGTGGTTATTCTTCGTAATAACCACTATAAAACCAAAATAAACAACTAAAGTTTGAATAACGCAACTAAAAAGCAAAATCAGAAGCAATGAAACACCGAATTATGACCTCATTATGCAACTAGACTCCAAGAGTACAGTTTTAAACAATCGTCTCGTTGAAAGTCTAGACAAAGCAAGTTGTAAGGTTCGCTGCCAATTGCGCCGCAGAGACTGGGAGTACTCCTCTATTTAAATATTTCCTCGCAATTAATTTAATTTAGTTAACAAAAGGGAATGGTGGGGAGTGTTCTTATTCACAATTAGTGAGACATAGTTGCAATTTCAGCAACCAGTGCATTGCTGAGCTAAATATTTGAGAGTTGCAATTCATTGTGTTCCTTTCGTTTTTGTGTTTCGTTAGGATTAATAGTACTTTGGTGATTGGTGTTCATTCTTGGGGGAGTTTTGTGAGAAAAATAGAAGGGTAAATGCCATGGTAATGTGAAGTTGTTAGGTAACATATTATCACGCCTGAAATCACCGAAAGGCTTAGGCAGAGTTGAACCTATAGTAATCCCAAATCTTACCAATTGTCAGCCCATTGCCACAAACCGGTTAGGCTCTAGGCGCTTTAGTTAAAATGACAAAATTCCCTTAGTTTATCATAACCGGTATAAACCAAGCTTGTAAAACACCAGTGTGAAACAATTAGAAACATACTACATGCCGCTAGGCTAATACTCTGAAATGTCTGTAAGAAAAATCCTATAATATTGTAACCGACTAGAGAATCGAACCCAGGACCTCAAGCTCAGCAGTAATGCTTACGACCACTAGACAGCCAAATGTGAGTTAGTTAATACGATCATTGTTTAATAATCACTCTAACGTAAACAAGGATGCTTCCCGCTGTACAAAATTGGAGCTACTCCCATCTGCTAACAAACACTACAAAACTGCAAAACTGCCCACTTACCATATTACACTGTAACTCAATTTACTTCATAATTGCATATCTGCAACAAACTAATAACTAATTAGTTTCCTACCACAAGCCAGTTTACTACTCCTAAGGTGGTACACTCCAGGTTATACAGGGTGTACAGTGTACACGGACCCTTTACGAAAAAGTCAACCAAGCATTTTGTACATCAAACTAAGTAACTCTACGCAAACATTGTATTAATATTTAAGCCTAGCCTAGCCTAGCCCTTGCTTGGACATGTTTTTTTTTGTGGGGTAAAAATCATGTTTTACGGTAGGACTCAATGTAACGTATTCAAACCATTGTGCTGATGAATTGAAGGGGTTGTGGAGATATTTAAAGTTAAGTTGGCACATTAAAAACTTGTATTCTAAAAAAAAATCTTTTTGAATTTTTGACCCCCAACATCTCCGGGACTAGAGGGTTCCCAGGTATGGTCTAGAACAAAAAATAATCGCAATGATAGGGAGAACCAGTGCCTTTTGGCTTCGTTAAGGGTACTTTTACACCCATTATAGGAGCGCTCGTCTAGCCTCGGAGTGTCTAGGCTACAGTGTACAGACTTCCTTTTTTTTTTTTTTTTTTTACGGATGGGAAATCATCAAATGACTTCTCCCGCTCTGGGCAGAGCGGAAGGGAGTGTCAGACTTGTACTGACTAAAACCCATCCATGTTCCTTCCTTGCCCTTTGTGTTCCAGGGACGCGGTATCTCTTTCGAACAGCCCGCAGCCCGTGTACAGACTTCCTTACAGTTGACTACTTACCCCTACAGTCAGTAACCACATACACTTTAAGTTAGAAAGTTCATAAAGGCCAATTATAAGTCTGGTACAAAGTTAGGCAGAATCGAATCTGCCTAGTTAGCGTCCAGTTCCAGATTGAAGTGGTTTCCGAACTTGGCTTGAAAATCGTTATTTTCAGCTTACTTTGCACAATTTCTGGTATTAATATTAGCTGGGTAATTGCGCACACTTACGAAATTGCAATGTGTTTCATTTCAAAGCCAACAATATTTATTGCATTGTATACGGTATTGAGCAGAAGAGTTTTTACAAATCAATGAAACACCGCTACATGTTTTTTTAGTCCTTTGCGATTATGATTGACAGTATATCACGCAATGGCTTTGCTAGTTTGATGATACATGATGATGGGAATTATGATGCAATTTCGTCATTATTTGGGCCCAACCGTGGTGGATAATAGCCTCTCATAGAGAGGAGGCCTGTGTCCCAGATGATGAAGTTGAACGAGCGATTCATTGATTATTTATTTATAATATTAACTTGTTTACTTTCTCAACATAAGTCATAACTTAATTTCAGCGACAGTAAACTAAACTGACGTGTTGACAACTTTAGAAAAAGTTTTAACGTAATTGTAAACATAAAATAAAGTTAAAGTTACAAGTTCTTTCTAAGTATTACCTTAATTGCTGGAGTCATTGTTCTTATGAGGTGAAAGTTCATTTTAAAGCTATTATCTTAGTAAGTCCCTGATAATTGCTTTGTATACATTATATTGGAAAACTATCAATCATATTGATAGGCTTAAATATTAATACAATATTAAGAGACAGATTCTACACTAAATTGATACTTTGCATTGAAGGTGAACATGTTCAATTAACTTGGTAAAGTCAAGAAGGCCAATGAATACAAATGCCAAGCTTTAATTGAATAATGTAATTGAAAATCGTCAATTTTGAGGATACTCGCAACAAAGCAAAGTAAATATTGAAGTAGACAATCAATTTAAATAAAATAAGCGAAAAAGACAGCTAAAAGTTGACCGCACGAAAAATTCATGAGGTTATTGAACTCACTTTTAAAAATGGACGAAGAAATCCATGTGATTAGGCATTCCTGTCTGGTTATCAAATTGCACCTGGACAAAATTCTGTCGTCACATGAAACCAACTTTTACAACCAATACTGTACGCGAATACAAATTGTTTGGCTAGAAAGCTTAAATCGTAAAATGCTAACATGGGAGCGAACCATTGGTTATATGCACGGAGTATGGAGCCGCCTCGATGGACGCTACTAGACGCCGCATTGTCTACACTTTCCATACCGATTGCATGTCACCGTTGATTGCATTATAACATAATATAACATCACGCCTGTTATCCCCGAAGGCTTAGGCAGAGGAGTACCTAATAGTACACCCACATTTCGCCAGTTATTGTTGTCCCATGCAGTAAGGAGACCACTGAGAAATTCATGACAGAAAAACCCAATAGCACTTTACGCGACCCGGGAATCGAACCCAGTTGTTGTGCTTGCGACCACTAGATCAACGAGGCAGTCTTGGATTATGACACTCACTAATGACCTACATAAAGAGGAGTTTAAACTGTAGACTTTCACTTCAGCCATAGACCACCATGCCTGAAGTGGTGCACTCGACGAATGTTCAGCGCTAAGAATTTTAAAAGTACCTACTACCGTCTTTAGACGCTGCATCTGCCGATTGCGGTAATTTGAAAAAACGTTTTTTATTTTTTTATCTTTTTTTTAAAATGAAGTAAAGTAAAATAAATTAGCCAAAGACCTAACATTGCCATTAAACGTGGCCATGCTGACAGTGTTTTCGGCACGTTTCCGGAGCGATCTGGAGGAGTACTTAGAAGTCAAAGCGCCCTTTTGTTTATTTAGTTAGTTTAAATTTAGTCGGGTATTTCATATGAACTAAAATTAATCTCAAATAAATATCCAAAACTCAAAAAAATCCTAACATCTGACAAGGTGCCAAAAAGAGTCGGACAAATCTGGACGAGCGTCATGGAACCCTTGTTGGACGGCGCCGCGCGGTGATTGCGTACTCTGTGGTCCCACGTAAATAAATATTGCTTTACTTAATATTATGCTTGTATTTCACGACGTGAAAGGTAAAACAATGTCGTTGGTTCAGAGACAAATGTTGAGAATTTATCGAGATTTTGGTACAATTGTTGTGAAGGTAATTTAGTGGTGAAACAGATTGCCTCAAGATTTATGTTGGGATTTCGTTAAGCTAAGCTTTTAACTTAATTATTATTCGCTAATAAATCGACATTGTTCGTCTGATGGACAGTGTTTTATAATTGTTTTAAGGCACCAGCAATACAAATTATGAAACAGTACAGTTCTTTAAATAGCGTGTTTGCCATTTTATTTCCTTGTTCGCGTATTTTCGAAAGGAGCTCAATTAATACTAAAGTACAACCAAAAAAAAAAATATATATAATATTTAATTTAATCTACGGCAAAATACACTACCACACTTTTTACTGAAACATAGTACCTACATTTTTACAGCCACGAAAAAATAGTTTAACAACTAACATTAATTAAAAAAGTGAGCTTCGACAAATTAAAATAGACATCAAGGTACTAGATTAAGTGTCTATATACACTGAAATGACTTATTAATCTAAAACTGAAAACGTAGTCTGCACTAAATTTTACCGACCTTATGCAAAGTTTTAATTCCAAAATACAGTGAAAAAAATACGTGTTCTTTGAAATTGTATAGACTAGCATAAAACAGAGGAAATACACTAGAAATATGCTAAAAAATTTTCAAATTACTTCAAAAGAAAAGATTTATACATTATAACTTTGGCTGCGAGGAACGTAAACTACTGCTTTTTGTATAAACAAGAGAGAAAAATATTGTAAGGTAACGCTTAATGAATGTGTAGGAGTGGCCAACACAAAGCCTTTGAAGTTAAAGGAAGAATGGAGCTTTTATACAGTTTTTTTCTTTATATTCACAAGGACTTTATAATATTCTTGGTTTTAGTTTATGAGTAGCAGTGGCGAAGGTTCCATACAATTCGATGCTTACCGGATTCCCTTTAAAAAATGGCACAGTCAGTATTTTAAAGACAAATAATAGAATCACATTAAATATATGTACTCCCGTTTATCTCTTACAAAAATTGACCCTACGCTACTGATGAGTAGCCTATTTTAGTTGTTTCTTCTTCATAGCGATCTACGTTTTGGAATGGGCAACTACAGTTCTTTCACAAGTTATTATGCCTTCTTACTGTGACTGTAGCTTAGCCTTCTTTGTTTTTTAGACATTCAAAAGTGCCTGTAATGGTCTAATTGAAATAAATGATTTTGAGTTTTGAAATGTTATCGTACCACTTTAAGCACTTCTGCAATGAGTGATGGTCAGACTTTGAGCAGAGGAGCACCCTTTTGAACGCCAGAGCATAGCCACGCCATTCCACAATGCCACCTACCATTTTGTACGATTTTTGACATATGTGCGCGCTTGCTTGTCACATATATGTGAAAATGGCGTTCCAAAGTTTAAACGAACAAAATCTCAAAAAAAAAGAAATAGTTCGAACATGACCTTAAATATTTTCGTAATCAGAGCCTAGGTCAAGTAAAACCAAAATCAAAATGATAGGGAAAATTACTGACTCTTCAAGTTCGTTAAGCGTCTTTTTAACACTGCTTTAATTCAAACAATGATATAGGAGTCAATACCGAATGAGATGAAAAATATATCTCCTACACGGACTTTTTATACAGGGATATTCACGCCAACCATCACGTTACGTAACGTATAGTACGCAACGTTGATACATCGTATGCCAAGCAGTCGCCACAACCGCTGACACTTGATTAATTATCCCGACTCTCCTCTCAGTTCAAATAAGCGGCTGTACTATGTGTTCATATGTTGGATGTTATATGCCTGATCTCAGTTAGGTTTGATAATCAGGGTTTGAATTAAATGTTTAATGGAATGTTATTTGGTTAGTGAACCATAAATATTGGTGGAAATATGACCACACCGTCGCATTGTCTTTATTCCAACTGTTTTGTTTTAAGTTTAGCATGTTTTTTCTAGATAACATAACATAACAGCACGCCTGTAAACCTCTGAAGAATTAGGCAGAGGTGTACTTAATAGTCCTCATTTCGCCAGTTATGACAATAATGTTACGTTAATGATGATGATATGATGTTATTGTGTTGTAATGTTATGTTTTTGTTTTATTTTGTGTCTTTTAGATACCTCTACATTAACCATCATCTCATTGTTTACTTTCATCCTAGCCAAATCCATCACACTTTCCAATATTTCAAACTCAAAAGCATTTATTTCAATTAGACCATTACAGGCACTTTTGTATGTCAGAAAATTACTTGGTCTTTTCCAAAAAAAAAAAACTAAAGATATTCCACATAAACCACAGTTTTTTTAAAGCCACTGTAATACCAGAATTTTAATGAAAATCAACTCTATTAATGTTGTACAAAGACTAGACAGGAAGGAAAAACTATTCAACAAAATGATATTCAAACTTTTCACGTACCAGCGAATTAATCAAACTTCGGAGAGGACCTTTCATCCCTCCAGGAGTAGTTCAAAGGTTTCTGATTGGCGCCCCGTGTGTGAACGTAATCCAGTTCCGACCCGGCGGAAAAAATCACTCGCTACTAGTACTCTTTTGAAAGCGTTCCGGTGTATTTTCGTTGAACTGAAAACTTTGCAATACCGTGAACGGCTCAAGTTTAAACTCCCGCGGATAGAGGGGATTCGACGATCATCTGGCTACGTCTAATAAAAGGCCCCGACGTTTCTGAAATATGTTGTCACTGCATAAACTTTATGACTTTAGTTTCGTCTAGCGAGAACTTTCTCCGTCAGTGATGGAGCCGTTTTTGAGCGCTCCTTCTGTCACACGTCAGCGAGAGTTTAATAAAACGTAATACATGTGAGGGAATAAATAAACAATGAAGTCGCATAAAACAATCTATACTTACATGTAAATAAAAATGAAGTGTCTGTTTGTAATATCAAAATTACAGCGTTTTAATGTATGTTTATGAAAATATGTATATACGGCACTTATAACAATAACACATTTCTTCTATTTTTGTCTGTTTGTTTCGGCTAATCTCCAAAACGGATGTTCACGCACCTTTAGGGAAACCAAGCCCTTAAGTCCGAAACGGATGGACCGATTTTAACGGGACTTATAAGGTCTAACTTAGGCTACTTTTATTTTAGAAAAATAATTTAGGGTCCGTGCAAAAAAATTAAAACCCTTGAAATTGTTAACAAAATCTGATTAAAAAGGAAGTATTTTTTTAAATAATAATTTCACGCGAATTAAGGTCGCGGGCACAGCTAGTCTGAAATATAAATGTACACAGTCAAGCAAATGCCACATTAAGAATGCAATTATATGAATTTATTTCCAGTTGGACGATGTTACGCAAATTTTATCGAAACCAATTTCGATAGTGCACTGTAATGTGACTTAAGCGACATAAAATACGAACAAAAGCTATAATTTCTCGATTCTTGAATGGAATTTCCATAATTCGGCTTATATTTGCAGAGCCGTTTGTCAATGGCAGCCGAGTACGCCCCCGCACACGATCCGATATATTATTTCAAGTTATTTAATGTCGAGCCTTTTTCAATTTATTTACATATTTGTGATTTAGCGTGTAGCTATAGCGGTGCATGCAAATGTTTAATATTTATGTTACGACTAAAATCAGCTCTATAGTTTTCATATAGCGAGGCACTCAAATAAATATTTTGATATATGAATCATTCACGCTATAGCAATTTACTGAGTCAATAAAATGAATAGCGGTTATTTGTATCCTTCTACTTAGAGATGAAAATAAACTGGGAGTGATACGTTTTTATTTTAATATTCATCCCCGTAAAAATATCCATTGCATATCCTTAACGACCAGCAAGCGGTCAGCGCAAAATAAGGGTCTTTTCAGCACAAAAATAAACTTTAATTTTTACTGTCGACATTTTCCGTGAATCCTCATTAAGACCAACTACATCCTGAACTCAAAATGTGACCCTTAAATCAACCTTAATAGAGTTATAAACGGGAAAACCAACCCCATTCGTAACCAATATTCTGAATACGTAATTTACCATTTCCAATTTCGCATCAATGCCTGTGATTTAAGTATTTCCCGTATCATTTGTTTCTTCCTGTGTTCCAATATAGCATTTTTTATTTTGTTAAATTGCTTTTCTTTGTACACCCCCCCCCTTCATATAAGTATGTGCGTGGATGCTTCCAACACAGATTTGTTCTTAAGGCCCGACGTTTATTTGTTTTTAGCTCACGGCGAAATTGATCATTTTTTTGTTGTTTATTGCGTGTCTTAGAGTGATGTATTTTTGAATAAGTTTAGATAGAACTGTCTAGGATTGTTTGATTTTCTTTTGATAAAGATCTTGTGATGGATAAGTTTATTTGATTTAGGATTTAGTTTTGGTATTATGATTTTATATTAAATTTCAAAGCGTTTTATTATTTTTGTTACTGGTATCGAGTTTTATAATCTTTTTAAAGTAAAAATGTTTGCTTTTCTCTATAAACTGTCAGAAAAGCAGGAATTGCTTTATGGATTCTTGAAATTTAGTCTTCTTTCTACCTATCTCTAATTTTGTACTGAAACATTTTTTACGAAAAATATTAAAAAAGATGATAATTATCTCATAATTCATCCAGTTGATTCAATCAAACCCAACCACAAAATAAAACGCAAAACATCGTTATCTAATGCAATAAATTCCCAAAAAAAAGATCTCTTGCGCAAACTCATTTTTGATTGCTTACTCACATGAAAGCAATGTCATATCCGGGGTGCTTTTTAACAAGCACAAAACACTCGCGTTGGCATCCATGCAAAACATCATTCATTACGCGCTGACAATAAATAGATTATGTGACGTCAAAAAGTGCACAACACGACGTTTTTTTCTTGCCCTCGTTTTTCGTAATACAATAATAATCAAAGGAATATGAGGGGATCAGGAATCAAACGTCTACATATGGAGCGATAAAGCAGTAAGATTTGGAGATCGAGGTTGTAGGGTTGTGTCTTGTTAAATACGTTGCTGATTTTTTGGACAGTTTTTTTGTTCACTTGTCAGCCTGTCTGTTTGGGATTTTTTTTTGTTATTTTATCGGGATTCAAATTCATAGTTTGTAGAGAAGATAATAGTGAACGGTTTTAATTGATTTAGAGTTAAAGTTCATTTATAATTAAGTTTGTACCGAAGGACCACTTCAAAAAATATTATAAAAAATATATAAATTGCAAGCGGTGTATTTTTGTATCATATGTTTGGCGGATTAGTGTCAAATAAGGTTAGGTATCCTTAATGCGTAACAAATAATTATAATGTTATTAAGTAGGTATGGCAAGCAATTTAATAATACACTTTTGCACTTACTACGATATAAACATTATTACGATCATAATAAATAATACCCTTATAATTTAATCTTGTGAAATAAAAAAGACGATTTACGAAAATAATACACTCAATACCCTACCTGTTCCCGTTGCTTAAGTACCCGGGCCGCAGAGACTGAAACAGCTGTCACGCATGAGATAATCCACCGAAGAGCGAAAAGCGCGCCCTCAGCGAATTGCGACTTCGCCATGTGATCCCCCGGCGCCTACCAGGCACACATGATAATGCGAAAAGTAATTTTTATATTAAACCTTTGCCAAAACATAAAAGAGAGATTTCCGCGAGTATCTTACTCCAGCCCCAACGAATGCGCCGCATAAATTAGTTTTCCCGGAGATTGTTTGTTCAGTCGATGCTTTTTATTATTTTTACGTTAACATTTATGAGTTTTTCATCGTCGGAGTCGTTGCTTAAACATTTTTGTGTTGCTATAACATTTTAATAGTGGAAAAACTAACAACCACGAAAGACAGAGTTCTTTAACCCAGGAATTGTTTAATTACAACGTTCGCTTCGTATGTTATTTTTGTGTTGCTTGTTATATGCAAATTGAATAAAAAAGACGACGAGAGAGTTTTGTTCATATGCCGTTGAAACTTCCCGGTATCTGGCCAGTAATTAATTAAAAGCTTAGGTGGTGCCATTATGGGTTTTATGCTAATAGGCGGCGGCTAATATGGGAGCCTTCAAAGGGTCTGGTACGCGGGCGAAACATTAAATTTCAGCGAAGCGTGTGGCACAAAGCAACGTCGGCCTGCCGCGTTGCGTTATGCACGTAGATTAGATTAGCGACTGTGTTTTGTGTTGGAGAATTTAAACCTCCTTTACATGTCTGATATCCCAGTATCTGCAATTTATAGTTGGACATGTAATGCACTTAGTTCTCAACTGAATTAGCAATTAGTGGAATTAATGTGTAACATGATAGTTTATTAGAAGATTTTACATAAATGATGATTTCGAGTGCCTAAAAGATTGAGCTCAAGTTAATTTAGTTAAGAACTTTGAATTAGTGAGAAATTGGAGTTAAACATAGTTTCTCTCTAATAAAGCGAGCTTCATATTTTCTAAACCTCCCAATTAGTATTAAGTGAGCGTTTTGTAATGAAGTGTCACATCTCTAGCGTGATTATTCACTGCGTGCATATACACAATATGCAAGCAGGGGCGGGCGGGGGGCGCGAGGGAGGGCGGGGGCCTGGGCGGGCGGCAGAGCGGGTACCAGTTAAATTGAGCACCGCTACGCCCAGACTCTCATTTCCTCCATTCACCATTGTGTGCCACTCACAATACAAAACATTTTTTTACGAATTTCGACAAAAAGTGCTTTGAATTTTTTCCAATCTTCGCCTCTATTCAGCTCGTAAAAACTTATTGTCTCGCCGCAAAAGAGAGTAGGCGTGTCCTTCGGGAACGTTAGCCTGAATCGCATTAAAGTACAATAATAAAATTTTACACAATTCTTAAAGTATAATTTAGTGTTGCCACATAAACTCGAAGTTTCTTAATTTTATTGCTGCGATAATTAGGAGAATGATAACTCTTTAAGAACAAACATAATTCATTTAGAACTTCATGGAGATTTGCGTTTGAAATTGCCGTATTATACTAATTAATTGTTCTAAGGATCGCTTAATGGGCGTTATACGTCTAGAGATTTATAAAATCTGTCAGTTAAAACAAGAATAATAACATTTATCTCCATAAATGAGGCTTAGATAAGATGATTCTGAAGTAGATATAAAAGCACATTTAATAAATACCTAAACGTGTTTTATAAGTACATAGTCTATATTATTGAAAACTTCGGAAAAATTCAATTTTAGAGACACTTTGTAATGGAAAATTGATTTTTGTAACAAAACGAAGCCATAATATTTGTAGAATATAAAAATAAAACGTGGTTTCGATATTCATATTGAAGCAAATAGAAAATTGTGGCCTTTTACAAGTTTTTAAGGTTCACACATCACACCAACCAAACCACATTTTCTTCTTTGGAACAAGCTCGTTCTGTTCGTGTAACTGGTTTAATAAAATTAATTTATTTTATAATTTTAATAGCATTTTTATTTTAGAAATGATGTGGTCCTTCGAGCCGGATATCAGTCGATAGTTAGCCGGATTAACAAACAATGTATACTCATTTGTGCTAGTGCCAAGAGACAAGTAAATGAGAATCAAATGGTAACTTGCAGACGATATACACATGATAAAAGCTCAAAGAACCTAATAATTACAGATCAATGCACCTGTCTCTAAAATACTCATCATGAGCTATTTTCAGCCATAAAATAAAATGACACTTTTTACGTTCTCTAACAAACGAACTTAGTGTGACTTACAGTGTAAGGCGGGGCTCATAACTCACGAATTTATAGTGATTGCAGTGGCGGCCAACAAAAATGGCGAACTTTTGATATACGACGCCACCAACAAGATTAATTGGGGACCGATGGATACAAAACTATAAATTACGCCATTTTCTCTCTTTCGATTTTTGATAGATTTAAGAGAAATTATTTTTTTAAGGGTTGGTTAACAAGTAGTATGAAATTCCTAATACAAAATAGTAATCATCGCTTGCTTACATCATTTTAGAGACAGAATTAAAAATGTTATGTGCCTGATACTTTTAATCTAGAAATGCAGTTTCAAGAATTGAATATTAATAAGATTTTACCTTTCCGATAAAAATAATGAATTCGCATTACCTGATTTTCAGTACAGACGAAGAAATTGTTTAGGCAACTCCCTCAAGTGCTTATGACTAAGAATTTGTACTAATAAGACTGATTCTAGTGTTGTTGATGTGCTTGTCTGTCCTAGGGATAATGTGTGCTCTTAATGTGTACGTCTTTCTACATCGTTCTCACATATATGTATAATCTCATGAATGATGTAACCAAAATTTTTGTAACAATATGTTGATTGAAAAGAGTGTCCTTGGAGTTTCTTGCCCATTCTTCTCCATAGAGATCTACGCTTTGGAATGGGAAACTACAGTACTTTCACACGTTATTATGCCTTGTGTTTGTGACTGTAACTTCGCCTTTTTTGTTTTTCTGACTTTCAAAAGAGCCTGTTATAGTATAATTGAAATAAAGGAGTATTCCCATTTGAGCACCGATTTCAAGAGCACCAAAGTTTTTCCCTTTTGAGCAAAGGGAATATCTTTGGTGCTAAGCATTGGTGTTCTTGAAATCGGTGCTCAAATGGGAATACTCCAAATAAATGCTTTGAGTTTGAGTTTGTGGACTATGGAGCACCAACAAATTCATATAAGTCTCTTCAATCGGTCCTCACAAGAACAGCGGTCTACAGGCTAATACATCCACAAACCGCTACATTTTGCCATCCTTTGTCGCGTCGGGTAATAAACTTGAATTCGCATACGGTATTGTCTCCTGCGTTCGTGAATAGTTGTTGGTCCCGACGTTAAACGAGTTACGCCCCAGGAGATTGTGTGCGATGGAAATGGGGAGATACAAGGGAATGGCAGAAGTACTAAACTTGGTATACGATATCCTGACTGTGTAAAGGTATTGCTATTGCTATTGCTGGTCAGGTTCTGTGGTTTTCTGAGAAACAGCCTTGTTACAGTATTTTCAGTTATATCACCGATTACCGATATACGATAAAGACTATAATTAAGTGTAACGAGTATTAATGTAAATAGTGATTAGTATAACATGTAAGAAGAAGATTGTAAAGAGTAACAGCTATAAAGGCTTATTTTATTTATTTATTTTTTATAGTGCACTAAATTATGTGATAGACTACTGCCTATACTACTACATAACTACTACTTTCTTGATTTCTATTAAAAAACAGATCTGAACTTCTCAGTCTACCCTGTCGTATCTAAGCAGATCGTTCGCGAGTTGTGTATAACTTTTGATACAAAGAAATCGTACGCCTTACCGAAGGCACATGCAGTATGCAGGTGTGCGGTTCGAATAATTCAGACGTGTCTTAAAGGTTATCGACATTTCTAGAAGAATTTTATATGTAAAGGCTCTTTGAAATGCGAAAATAAAACAAGTCTTTGAAGGATTTCTTGAGATACGTATGTCATATCATGTTTGAGGCTTATTGCATTGCGATGTGCAGCTACGTGGGTTTCTTGAAGCGGAAAACGTATGTGAACATGTATTGAAAATTGTATTTTACAAAGTGCAAAAGTAAAGTATCGCTGTACTAGGAATACTTAAAAACCTAAACCAAGCGGGCCCTTGTAAAATTTCAACTGTTTATACGCGTAGGAACATAACGAAGAAAATCTGTCTATAATATCTATCTTATTTACGTTTTACACTTTTAGATGAGACTTATTTCAACATTAGGTCGAAAAATTTTAACGACGCAATTATATTTTGGTATGGTGTGTTTTAATAAATTCTCTTTGATTCAACAATTTTAAACTTAAAATACCTAACACCAATATAGATTTAAGCTCCAAAAATAAGATAACACACAACACTTCAAGAGTATTTGAAATATGAATTAATTAAGCAATAAATTAACAAATACCTTGATAAAATGTTTGCACCACACGTTTAAAACCGCAAAATTTTGTTATAAAGTAACATTTTACAACTTAATTCTCATCGAAACTTAAGAGGGTGCAAATAAGCATGTTCAACGTTCCCAAATACTTATTTTATCGTAAAACTAAATTTTCTGTGAAAATAAATTAAATGTTGCAATTCATAGTCAATATTTTAGTGTTTTAGTGAGTGATATTTCTTTGGAGTATCGTGTTAGTTAGAAAAAGGGTCAGATAGGCAGTCGCCTAATGTAAATGTTGGTATTCAACTGTGTAAAGTTTAGACTGGAAGCCGATTGGGGTTGGCTTCTAGACTTTCAAGATGCAGCATATTTGGGAATAGGTTAGCCAGATGATGATGAGAGTGATATTAGCATCATATTTCCATCAGTTATGTTGAGCCATTACTCTTAAAAAAGGAAGGTTAAAAGCTAAATGAATGTAAACTGAGGCCTGAAACCTTATACTCTTATTGAACAGAGAATATCCATGCAACAGCAAAAAAAGCAATCAAAGAGCTATAGAACGAATTAATTGGCAAATATGTAAATAAATTAAAAGCAAATACAATACAAAAACATGTCACTACTCCTCTTTTAGTCGTAATCACTACAAAAAAAAATAGTCACCCGCATTATTTGTAAACGTTATGAATTTACCTAAATTATTCTGAGAATATATTGTGCATATCTATTCTACTTGTGCCTTTGTAGTGGAGTTTATGTGCCACCTGTGCTCAACAAATGAGTGGCTGTCCAATGTCCAGAATAATAATGACTTATTAAATATGCATTTTACAGTGGATAACTGTAGTCACGAGCATAAGTATCTGGCTTATCATGTATCAAATTGTACAGCAGATGGACTAACGGTTTCTGCAGATGGGAGCTCATGGATGGCTCAGAGCTCAAGTTCGTATGCGGCGTCTCCCCACACCATGGCCCACCTTCCATCTTGCACCGCATGCCTTGCTTTGCATCTGTGCACTTGGTGATCTATTTTCTGCATCAATGAGCGAGGTTCGCGTGGCTGTTTTGTGATAAACGCTTTTGAATTTGTTGAAATAATAACAGCCACTCGGGTCGATCTTTAGGTTAAGCCGTGCTTGCCTAGGTTGGTCTGTGGATGGGTGACCACCCAGTACATACCAAGATTCCTCCATGCCTCGGAAAGCACGTTAAGCTGTTGGTCCCGGCTGTCATTTGTACATCTTTGACAGTCGTTACAGGTAGTCAGTGGCCCAAAAAGTCTGACAACCAGTCTTAACAAGAGGTATCGTATTACCCAGTATTAACTGGGTTGTAGAGGTCAGATAGGCAGTCGCTTCATGTAAAATACTGGTATTTAGCTGCATCTGGTTAGATTGGAAGCCGACCCCAACATAGTTGGGAAAAGGCTAGACAGATGATGATGACTTTTGAATTTGTTGCTATCGATATGCTAAAAAGAACGGTTTCTGAATAGAAAACTTGAAGTTGAGAATTTGTCAAACTTTACTTTGGTATCACATAAAGGCGATTCAAGAGCTGTCTCTGGGATGGTAACGTACCACCGATTTCACTGACAGTCCACCACTTATGTCCCTAAGCCTTGGGTTATAAGCTTGAAAAATGGTCGACTGTTCGTGAGTGCAGTAGTACCTGTCAAAAAAAATCGTCTTCAAAAACCTCGAAAGAGTAAATAGGTTGGTTTAATGAGTTCCAATATGAAAGGTCAAAAGTATGCAGTCCAATATTAGCTTGAAAAACATACCTTAGCATAATAAAAAAATATTCTAGATTTTTCATCTCATTCTTACTAAAAACATTTTTAAAAGAAGTTCGTAACAATCTCCAAGACGAAAAAAACATAGCGCTCAAGCAAAAAACAGTCAATTTACTTGCAAAAATCAAAATTAACTCGTAGAAAAGTTCAGAATGACCTGAAACACGTATTTTTTATTCAAGAAATTACTGAAGTCTATAAAACACTGTTATATAGGTAGCTGTGCCACAGTTATAAACTTTCTCTTTTCAAATCCGTCGCTCAATTAGCACTTTATAAACCTGATGGAAAATCCTGAAAAAAAAAAGTCAAGCTGTAATTAAAGGTTGGTTATCTCTGGCGTTAGAGCAATTTAGTTAATTGCTCAAGCGATAGGTGGCAATTTCAACTCTTTACGACATTGCCCACGATGATAAGGGCACTAATTGTCGAATAAAAAAGGATTACAGCTAATCCTTGTTTAATAAAAATGTTAATCATGAGATTTCCGTCGCAGTATGCAAATGTTATAGTATCCACCCCGTTCGTGATTGGCCGTAATATGGTAATATAGGATATCGCATCTATTTATTCAAGTGGGAGTCCGTATATTGAAGGTTTTTTATTTCGCGTTTTGGAGGTGGTTTGGCTTTTATTAAAGACATTGATGACTTGCTAAGTAGGTACTCGTAGTTATTTATTTATTTACTACTAATTACAGCAATATTACAGACTCGTCCAATACGATGCTATAAGGCACAAAATAGAAAATTACACCCAGTAAAAATATGAATAGCTATATTAGTGAAACATGACAATGTTTATAGTTGCACACTCATACAAATTTTGTATAAGTCAGAATGAAAGCTCTGTGCGTAAGACACTTTGTGGCTGTGCTTGCATAATTCTAAGAAATAAAATTGTTTGGTTGAAGTTCTAGCACGTAGTTCAATGCGCAGTTGCATCCGATTCTGTAGTAACGTTTTTTAATTGAAATGGGTAATAAATGCATATTTTTTTGTATTTTAAGGTCTTTCCAGACTCTTAATCCTGACCAAGCGCTTGAGTGAAACAACAAATGTTTATTGATGTGCCATTTTGTCGATAAAAAATACAATTCTGGTCAATATCGCCGTGTACGGAAGCGTTTTCATTAAGTTACATAAAAACAAGTTTTGACGCAGGCTGTGCTCTGTCATAGATTTGTCGCAGCGTTTGTCTCGTCAGTCTGTTGCAGTCGCTTTCGACTTAAGAGCCCCGGCGGAGGCCGCTCGCAACTGCAATTCGAAGCGAAGGCAAAAATCCGTCGAAATATGTTATCTCTGTTTCACACTTCCCGGCGCGTTGCGAAGCCGCTCGTGAGCGTGTGTGAATAGTGTTTACCTACCTACTATTCTATAATTATCCTTTATTCATATCGCCGCTGAACATTTGTGATTAATTTGAATATGTAATACCAAAAATGATGAATGAAAACTCAATGCTTTTCCAATATTTTTTTTATATTAAGTATGTAACTTAACAATATAAGTAATGTTTCGAAATAAACAATATTAAAATATCACCGTTTTTTTATATAGAACAGATGAGATGAAAACATCTTATTTATACTGTAAAAATATAAGAAATTCAATTTATTTATAATTCGTTTTAGGTAAGTATTTTGCAAAACAAAAAAAAAAATGCTCAAACTGAAAATGATTTTGGTATTACGTTTGTATGGACAATTCATCGCCCCTTAAGAGCGTTAACGAAGTACGGCATTTCATACAAACTTTTAAGTCGTTTTTTTCGAGATTTTTGAACCGATTTTAATGAAACTTTATAGCATAAGGAGGATACACAGATCTAAAAGACAAAAACCCATATCCTAAAACTTAAATGCAGATGTTCGGAATGGATTTAATATCTAGACACCACAAGGCAACGCAAAGTGTAAAATATACTCATAAAAGTGGTCTTATTTAACGAGGATTATAGCAATTATTACCTAAGACACAGGTGTTTATCTTATACCCAAGCGACACATCAAACAACACAGCATAGAATAAATACAGAATTATCCAGAAAATAAGCATACCAATTTATCCAAACGCAAAAAGGGAGAAAAAGGGAGACATGGACCATATTTCCCGAAGACCTTTAATAAAGCTCCCGTTTTCAGGGTCCAAAGGTAAAGATAAAGTAAATATCCATACGAATGGACGTATCATTATGGAGAATTCTTGGGGATTAAAAAAGGGCGCTGTGCACTGAGCACGTTTCTAATTTTTAAAGCGCGGTTTTACGATCTGCATACGTAGGTTAGTGTAGTGATGTGCTAGTATAGTTTTGGGTGTCGATAGTTTGAATTTGGGGCGGATTTTTATCGATGGAGAAATGAAAATCTGATTTTCATCATACTTAGTTATGGTCTTAAACTTATTGCCTCTTAAAAAAAATCTGCTTTGAACAAACTAATACATTTGCTAAAACTCCAATTTTTTAAAGCTACAAAAGAAATCGTTAATAAAGAAACAAGTTTTTAAATTGAAAAAACTTCAAACTAAACCCAAGAAAGTTAAAACAAGTGGGCACTTGAAACTAACGTACAAATAGCTAAAGAAAAAAGTCTCGCGCAAATAAATATCGATAAATCGTGGTACCGTAATCCAGCCCAGCCCTAGTGGAGAACACGTCTGAAAATAAAATATATTCTAACAATTCATGCGGAGCTCTCCCACAAGTCGGATTATTGTAAATAAGTATTACGACCAACGCCCGCATTAATCCTCAACGCTTTTTAACGAAACGCGAAAAAGTTAGTTAACTAACTTTTCTGCCCGCGTTGACTCAACAAAAACCACGGGTGAAATATAGTCCTCCCTCTCTCGAGAATTATTTGTATCAATAGAATGTTTGTAGGGAATTTGCCTGTTCAAATATACGACGCTATACCCGGGGGGCGTAGTTTAAAAAGGTGTGTTTGACTTCACTAATAAGCACGGGTATATACGCGGATATTTCTCCAACTTTTACGCATACACGAGGTTTTATTAAATTACATACACCCAAAATTGTTTCATTCTGTTTAGTGAACCAAATTCGCGTTTAATAACTTTGTGTACAATTCAGCTGGTTTTTACATCCCTGTGCACACATCGCGACCTACATCGCGCCAAAAGCTATCTCGTTAATTGACTGTTGGAATAATTTAAATATATTGCGGCCAACGGCTATATTTCAAAAGTCTATTATAAATCAAAGGATTAGCAGCGAACGAAACCGGGTAAATGGATGCTGGCAATATAGATAATACATGTTTTATTCTGCATACGTTATAGGGCGATAACGACAATATAATCGCGTTGGGGCCGGGGGGGCGCGGCGGGGGTGGTGGACAAAAAGTACTAAGTACGAGTTAAATACCCTTTGTGTCGCATGCTCTCCTGGTCGCCATTCATCGACGTACGCCGAGGGTCCTCTCATTATTCAGTCGAAATTCGATTATTTTCCCATTTCGTAAAATATCCATATCGTCCCCAGCTTTCACTCTAATTGAAAATGGAGCGATGGCCGTCATCGTGCTGATCGCACTTAATTTATTTACACTCGAATTTCTGTTGCTTTCCGCGCTCAACTTCATTACGTATACAATATGATTTAGGTGTTCTTTATTTGCAGTAGCATGGCAGTAGCGCGACTATTTTCTCAACACGGATCCTTTTAATAAACGGACCAGTTGTCGTATATCAGGAGAACAGACGGAAGTAAATATCCTGTCCGAAAATGATTACTCGGCACGCGCAGTTAACCGACGTTATGGCCGGCTTATTCCCCATTCCGGAGGTATTAGTCTCGTGGCCACCAATTTCTGTAATTTATTAAGAGTTTCGCTTATATTTTGACCGGTCTTTGGTGGCTTCTCCTTTCTCGCTTGAGGCTGGAAAGAAATATAAGCAGTTAGCGACGTGTGATCAAAGGCTTTCATGGGGCGGACTGATCCCTAATATTTCACTCATAATTGGTTTATTCTAAGCTCGCAGCGTTTCCGTGTGTGGACCTTTGATCCGTCCAGTGTATTAAGTTGTAGCCAGAGATGTATGGAGGACATTATTTGTTCAGATCTGAAGATTTACTCGATGGCGTCATTTGCTATTTGAAAGCGAAGGTAGTGGGGGCGCTTAAAGGATTTCTGGTGGTCGTTTCTGTAATAATATTTTTTATGTAAACATCTGTGTCTCGCTTCCTTCTTTGAATTAAAGGCTGGTTAATATTTATTTTATGGAGTTGGGATTTAATAGAAAATCTGAGTTATTTGTAAACATTATACCCAATCATTTCAATCTTTGTAGTACGGAGGCCTTTTCCATACGATATTCTTTAAGTCTCTTAATATGGTATGGGAAAAGCGTTGCGTATTCTTACCCGACTACGGCGAAGCCAAAAGGAAGGGTTTTGATTTTAGCAGTCTATATATGTATGTTTGTATTTACTTCGATTCGTTATTATGCCCCGGGTAACATAGGCTACATTTTAAGCGACTTCAGTCGATTTTACCTTGACTAACTTATATCGTTAACTTAATAGTTTTGTGTTGTTAGTGGCGGACTGCTTGAGTTTGGCTTTAAATAGGTTGAAAGAAGATGTGTTCCTGATATCTGCCGGTGACTGCTATAAAGTTGAACACCTTCGTACTTTATATTTTTCCTGCAATTTTGCGTTCGCGTCTGCAAAGGTAAGTAAGCTATCGCCAACATGTATACCCACTATCATGATTTACGTACGTTAATTTCCTTTCAATATGGCCTGTTAGATTGTTTTTGCTTAGTTGTCACAGTCGACCCCTCCGGACCGGATCCGCCTGCCCTTGTCCCTTCCATTTCCGCCCGCAAGCCGTCAAAGCCTCGGAAAAGTTTTATGTTATCATACAATACGTATGCTTTTGTTATTTTTGAGTAGAATAATCATATTTATTTGGAAAAATATATATCTAAATACTAAAGAGTATGAAATGGGATACTGATACTGATAGTGTTAACCTGCGTCATCCCACTGCTGGGCAAAGGCCTCTCCCCATGACTTCCAGTTGTTTCGATCCAGGGCTAATGAGAATGAAATGGGAGGATTTTTTATATTTTTATTTTATATGGAAATCGCTGATATATAGGTACTGTAGTGACCTTAACTTTTGAGGTCATTTAAGAATGCACAAAACAATAAAGTTGAAATTAGAATATAAAATGAGAGACGGTAAAGTGTGACAAGAAAAATATGATTTATTTTAAATAATTATCTCAATTAAACGTCAAACACCTTTTATTTCTAAAATACACATGTATCCAAACACTAAAACCACATACAACACGTAAACGATCTCTACGGTACTTGCAATTTTGTTGCAAATCATTAAAACAGTATTAATGCTTGTGAAGTGTAGAAATTACATGCGCTGTCCAATCACCTCAAAGCATTTACACCAAAAACCTGAAAAAAAAAACAGAAATAAGTAGATAGAATAGAGAGTACGTAGAGAATTCTTTCTTTTGACAACCTTACCTAAACCACAGTCTAATTTATATACCATTACCTCCTACCTACACGAAAAGCACATGAAAGAATAAAAAGTCATTTAAATAAATCCTAAAGTGCTTTACCCAGCTGTAGTGAACAACATGTTTAAAAATCCTAATTACCTTTCTGCAAAAATAATTTTGGAAGGAAAAAGCTGCTTCACATGTCTTTAAATATTTAAGATTTGTCTCAGGATACCAGCATTCTGTTCACAAAAGAACAAAACAATATGGTTGTCTGAGTATTATTAATTTACGATCAAACCTGTCTGACTAGCTTATTGTGGAAGAAAAAGGAAAAGAGTTTGTCTACAGAATGTGACATTATAAGAGCGGGGTTATAAAATTCCTTACTTTATATTATAGTTTGTATGTATAGATATATGGATGTTTGTTACTCTTTCACGTAAAAACTACTGAACGGATTTGAATGAAATTTGGAACACAGATATTTTATAACCTGGATCAATTCATAGTAGTATGTTCCCATGGGACAATTATCGAAAACATGTGGGTGACACCGCGGGCATAAGCTATATAAATATATTTATTTTAATCTCAAATAATGATTAACTAGCTTTTGCCCGCGGCTTCACTCGCGTTATTATATAATTTGACAATAAATTAGGGTTGTACTCTGCTTGTAATTCAATCATGATTCGAAAGACACGTGGTGCCATCTATGAGTCATCATCATCATCATCTGCCTATAATGTTCCCACTGCTGGGACACAGGCCTCCTCTCTATGGGAGGGAACTCTCCATCTATGAGTATAATAACATTATTTTTGTTTTCCTCGGGAACAGTACTTTCGGGATAAAAGGTACCCTATGTCCGTTTCTGTACACCTTGCAACGTATATGCAAAATTTCAGGATTTTCGGTTCAGTGGTTTAGGCGTGAAAAGGTAACAAACAAACTTACTTTCGTATTTATAATATTATTATTTATATATAGTTAAGATACCGCAGCTTTTTAAATAAATTAAAACACAAGTGAAGAACAGTGGAAGACCGATTTCATAATTTCCCCGAAGTAAGTTAAATGTAAAATGTAGAAAGAAACACAAGCAAGTTGTAGAAATGTTTAATTGTATTTTGTTATATAACTAAGCAAAGACAGTAAAACATAATTAAAGTAAAAAAAAATCTAAACTAAAATGTTTCACAATTACAAGCCACAAAAACCAAAGACCAAACCCAGCTAAATTGGTACCGTTAATCCGAAAAAGTAATTACATAGAACGTAATCACAAGATTAAAAAAGATCTCCAAATGGCTCTAAACTACAGTCAAAATTATATCGTTAAAATCGTTAATAGCGTCTGCAGCCGATTTAACGATAATAGATTAATACGAGGGTAGTTTCAGCAGACTATAGTTTTCATTAAAGGCCCTCCCCCATTGCGACTTTTTGCTGAAGCGAAGCAAACGTAACACGGCTGCGATAAAGTCGCTGGCTTTTAAAAAGGAGGTAAACACTAATTTCGTATTTGGAAGGATACAAAAAAGTTAAAGATAGCTGGGACAACTGACGGCGTGTGGCATAATAAAAAAACACAATAATGTCACGCTACAGCCGTGATTCAGCATCGAAACATAAATGCATGTGAACGCTTCAGTTGCAAGATGGCCTCCGTCAAGATAACAGTCACGCGTTTGCATCGATACAGAAACGATGCTGACGCGCGTTGAAAATACAACCAACGCGCGATATTAGCGACGAAAAATCGCGTTCACTAAACGCGCTACAGAAAGTCGCCGTGGGCGAAGGCCCTAAGGATCTTATTTCGCATTTTATCCGACGCCATTGTTGGAAATGAAAGGCCACTGGCTGATTGGAAGCATTTGTGAAAAGCACGAGTTTTCCGAGCGGTAAAGGTTCTATTTAACCACTGATTAATGTTTACCAGCGTAGTTATAGAACGAGAAGTTGTGAAGAGGCAATCTAACGATGGTTTAACTTTTAGACTGAAGAGTGGATTATGGGTTTTTAATATCTGGTTAGCGGCGGTTTAGATGAAGTTTATCGGAAGCTGTGAAATGGCTTTTAATTTATTTTTACTGTAGTATTGTTAGTTGAGTTATTTCACACGAAATAGCTACAAACATTCAAAAGACGTAAGCATAATTGACTGCAAAAGTAAAACAGAACCAGTTTGAAGTTTTAATTTTGAAAAGGTTTGTCAATTACCTAAAACATACAGATACACTCACGCCTTTTTCCCATTGGGGTAGGCAGAAACCACAGAATGCCACCTGCTACGATCCCTTTTTTTTCGGATGGGAAATCATCATCAAATGACTCCTCCCGCTCTGGGCGGAGCGGAAGGGAGTGTCAGACTTGTACTGGCTAAAACCCATCCATGTTCCTTCCTTGCCCTTTGTGTTTCAGGGCCACGGTATCTCATTCGAACAGTCCCGCAGCTTTGGCAGGAACCTGCTACGATCCTTACATACTCCTTTAATGAATAACCTAAAAAAAGTACTCAATAAAAATATTTTCATAGGAAATTCAAATTTAATTCTGGAAAATAACAAACAAACAACAATAAGATATTTCCACATCTATCTCACCCAAATTCATCTCTCTATGTATTCTATTTCTTGGTGGAAATAATTACGCATCCGTAAGTAATTGGGGCAAAAACCCTTGTTTAAATCGTCCCGGGGTTCTGTTGGGGACACTATTGTTACGCCCCACAGTGTCGCTCGCCAACTGACCGAGTACATCCTAAATCGTTCGTAAACGGCTAGTTAATAGTTGATTTGGCCTATTGTCATTTATACTTGAGATTTCGAACCCCTAATCTAAAATCTTATTTCTAATTTTCGAGGAAATTAGAGTGTTTCATGTATGGGTAGGTAGAGGAAAACGTCAATTGCAACTATACAATTTTGATTAAGCCAATGATTTTCTTTACCATTCTTGTGTAGGTATATATAGGGACTGACATGACCCACAATTTAAATTTTCTGTTAGATTTTATCACCAGCAATAGAATCATATTATGTGAGCCATTTTGAAAAAAAATCTTCAGTCCATGTGTGAATTTTTTTTCATAAGAAATTGTTGTTCTTAAAAACTTTAATTGTTTGATTAAATCTTAATGTTCTGAAACTTTTGAGAGGGCTTGCCCAAAGACATTCTACTACCATTGATAACGATGGCAGAAGAGAGAGAAAAGTATATTCGGTTGACATCCATGTCCATCCTACTAAAAGACCTTTGAACGCGATTTTCACTCTCGAGTGCATGATTAAAACTTAAGGTAGGTATAGACTGTTCGAAAGAGATACCGCGGCCCTGGAACACAAAGGGCAAGGAAGGAACATGGATGGGTTTTTGTCAGTACAAGTCTCACACTTCGTTCCGCTCCACCCATAGAGGGAGAGGTCATTTGATGACGACCCAACCCAAAAAAAAAAAGCTAGGTATAGCAACTAGAGTTTTCCAATCCACCATCAGCCCTACGAAATAGCCACTCCATTGTATATTTTTTAATAATTACCTTACCTCTCCCTACGTCGATCGAATTATCGCAAACCAGTACCCAACCTCCACTCAAATTACTTGCAAATGGTTTGGAAGTCGGTACGGGAATCAAATCTGCCTATACGAGGGCAAAGGGCCTCTCTCCGGTTTCTAATTCACTTAATTTGAGCCTTAAATCTCATATTGCAAAATGGACGCGGCCAATAATTGTGTTTAGTAAACACCATACCATTTGGCGGCGGACGTATTATGGGACAGAACTGTTGCGCAACAGTCGAGCGACTGACGAAGTATATATATAGTTAGTGGTAAAATTTGAAAAGAGTGAGTATCCAAAATTCACACGACTCTTGTCATTTTATAAACGCTGAAACTTTTCCTGTGGAAGTAGTTAAGAAGGGTTCAAAAAGTTTGTAAAATAATTAATAAATGGAGTGATTTTATAAAATAACGTGAGTTCTCTCAAAATTTTATATAATTTAAGGGTATCTAGCGAGGGTTTTCCACCGCACAAAGCACTCTGGCAGTGTTGGACATAAATCATCATACTTGCCTTTAAGTAATATAAAAAAAATCACGTTTTATAGTATGAAGTAACTTAGTAGCTATTACCACACCTTTGTTACCTGCTAGCTGCCATAGCCTCCACGTCCGACTTTTCATAATACAAGGTGTAAACAGACTCTTCATGCAGCCGTCAACCAGGCATTATATACATCAAACTAAGTAACTTTACGCAAAAATTAGTGCTGGGAAACGACTTTTTTTTTTTGGGCTGAAAAATCACGTTTTACAGTAGGACTCAATGTAATGCACTCAAAACATTGTGCTGATGGATGGATTGAATAGTAAGGGGGTCCAGGAGGTGTTTAAAGTAAAAATCTTACATTAAAAACATGTATTAAAAAAAAAAACTTGTGAAAAAGTTGGAACTTTGACCCCCAATATCTCCGTAACTAGAAGTTTCCCAGGTATGGTCTAGAACAAAAAAATGATCGCAATGACGTGTAGAACCAGTGCCTTTCGGCTTCGTTAAGAGTCTGTTTACACCCTTTATACAATCGTTCTAACCTATAGCAAGGTCTGAGGGTGTGGGTGAGGGTGTAATGGGTTCAACAGAAAATGTACCAGCTTTTGTATAATGAAGTGGGTCTGGCAGTCACGGGATCTCTAATAGAAAAAAAACCAGAGGTCTACATAATGTTATAGATTCATATAAACTACCGAACAGCTTACTTAATGTCGTTGGAAATATATAGGTCGAATGTTTGTCTTCGAATCTATTTCTTATTCAAAACAATCCTGATATGTAATGAAACTAATTGTGGCACAATTTTATTCAAAAAGATGTGTTGATGAAAGTACAACCAGCAACAAAAGTGCAATCATTTTTTTGATTGCACACTAGTCCGTTTACGAATCCCATCCACACAGTAATACGTCCACTTAAGCTGACACATTACACTTTGATACCAAATAGCCCATCTAAAAACACAGGGTGGGCATTAGAGGCCTCGTCTACCGAGCTACGCGGCTAATTGCCCGTAATTATATTGCTCGCTACAACAAAGGTAACTTTGTATACACTTAATGCCCATGGCTGGTCGTCAATAACGTTAGTCCATTATTTCGTAGTAATTAGCTTAGTTGGAACAACGTTCGTATATGATTTTGGACAAAATTGGCTTTGAAAGGAAGCTTTTGAAAGTCTGAAATGGGAGCAGTATTGAGTTAGCGGAGAGTGGGTGGCGGCTTTTGAATGGCGATCGTGTTTTTTTTTTGGTCGTGGATGCGCTTACAAATAGGCGCATACAACAGACGGGCTTTTCCCTTTCATATACTAGTTTCTTTATGAGAGAGCTGGCTGTCTATGTTTATTGTTACTTTTTCATGTTTTTACGGCTGAACAAATATTGGCCAGGTAGTCCTGGTTAGGGCATAACTTTTTAACCCGGTTGTGCATTTCTGCAGGATTATTTCCTACCTATACGTGGGCGAAGCCTCTCGGCAAAAGCTAGTCATATTTTTATATTTATTTAAGCTACTTGTACTGTCTGCAATTTTTTTTTTCTGATGGGTAATCATCAAATCTTCTCCCGCTCTGGGTAGAGCGGAAGGTAGTGTCAGACTTCTACTGACTAAAATCCATCCATGTTCCTTCCTTGCCCTTTGTGTTCCAGGGCCGCGGTATTTCTTTACAGGAACAGTCCCGCAGCCCTTTTTTTTTTTTTACGGATGGGAAATCATCAAATGACTTCTCCCACTCTAAGCAGAGCGGAAGGGAGTGTCAGACTTGTACTGACTAAAACCCAACCATGTTCCTTCCTTGCCCTTTGTCCCGCAGCCCTGGCTCCTCAATTCCCTCTATGAATTCTTTTCTAGAGCGACTTGTAACCAGGCCTCACGGTACGCATCTAGGTCGCCTCACCGCTTTTTTGGCTCGTCTCGGCGCCGATGTCCATCTCTTGGCACCCATTGTGTGGAGACTTTTGCCCAGTCTCTGATGAAGGTGATAAAGGAATTATTAATAATAATAGTTATGTGACGTAAGCAATGGATTGATTTACAGCATGGAGCTAACTAAATCACAAACGTGTATTATATACTCAACCAGATTCTCAATTCGATTTCTTAAAACTTATCAAGTAATTTTGTCCTGTTTTCTGCAATTGAAAAGGGTAGCTACAGTTTCTCGGGTAAGCATGTAAATTCATTCTTTGTCCTCATTGTATTGTACCTCAAAAGAATGAATACAAATTAGTACGTTACTACGTTCGGCTCACTTTAATCTTTTGTAAATCTCTGTTTGAATTGTTTAGGGGTCACTTTTGAATACGAAATAACTGGTCAGTGTACTTATTAATCTTTCGACCAGTTCCTCCCCCTTTAAGTATCCAATTTCTCATCACACACACAAGCACAGTCATAAACAAAATACGTAGGACCGTGAGTACAATAATAATTCCCCTCTTCAGACGAAATAATAAGCGCATTGTGCATTATTCTTGCGTCTATTAAATACAGAGAGAAAGGACATTGTTATTATGTTTTTCCGCACGATTGTACGCATGTGTCGTATCGTATCATGTAATACTTGTAAGCATCATGTTACTTGTGTTAGTAGTGTGGAAGTTATTATTGTTCGTGATTGTACTCCGGCATTTTATTAGCCTTATTTGTCATGAGTACGTAGATTGGTAAGTACGTAATTACTTCGTGATTTTTTCTTGATTATTTTTTTAATCAGAATTTATGAGTGAGTCATGAAATTTTCACAAAATAATGTACCGATTTAGTTTCGGATCACGATCCGACTTATACAGGGTGTAAACAGACTCTTCACGAAGCCGTTAACCAAGCGTTATGTACATCAAAATAAGTAACTTTTCGCAAAAATTATTGCTGGGAAACGACATTTTTTTTTGGGGTGAAAAATCACGTTTTACGTCATGACTCCATGTAACGCATTCAAAACATTGTGCTGATGGATGGATTGAATAGTACGGGGGTCGTGAAGGTGTCTTAAGTAAAAACAAAACATTAAAAACATGTATTTAAAAAAAAACTTGTGAAAAAGTTGGAACTTTGACCCCCAATATATCCGTAACTAGAAGGTTCCCAGGTGTGGTCTAGAACAAAAAAATGATCGCAATGACGGGGAGAACAAGTGCCTTTCGGCTTCGTTAAGAGTCTGTTTACACCCTTTACATCGGCCCAGACTTACTATAGGTAAGTCCTTAGTTCTATCAGTGGTCGTTGCTCAGGTCACGACAAGATTGAGGTCAGGATCGAGTAGGCCCATTAAATAAAATTACCCAAATAGCTCCGCTACTGCGAAAAGTAAAAAAAAGTTTATTTAAAAAAGCGACACTTTAATTATTACTACTTTCTAGTTACTAGTTTAACTTTACAACCACGAAAAACCTGGCTATAAATAGAACTTAGAAACAGTATCCCATTACATTCCACCAAACCATAAATGAACCCATAAATTAATTATAAACTAACCACTGCAAACGTAAATACATAGCAATATGTACCAGGCATGCATAACTAATAGGTAGGGGAATACGAAGCGGACAGCGAATGTCCATCGAATGTCAAATCACCCTGAGAGCTGACGCAAACGCGAGCTTTGGCCAAAACATTCGCTTTGATTTTACTAATGTCGTTCATGGGTTTAGAGCTAAATTAAGTATGGTTTTGATGAAAGCGATTTCAGATACTATCAGAAGAAACTTCATGTGTCATTGGTGCTTTAGAGTAAAATTAAGTAATTTTCAACATTTACACATTTCAGATAAATCGAAGGTTGGATATTGCAAGTACATAAGAATTTTGGTTCACGTTATTCCGTCTATCTTAACTATATTTTCATGTCTTTTAATATAAAAGAAATGTGTTTTTCTTATGGAGAAACTTTGTCCTGTCCTGGGGTCCTTAACAAAATATTTTGACCGTTTGTAATTCGAAACTTTTTGTATGTAGGGACTAAATAGTTAGATTATGTTTGAGTAAGATTTTTCATAACAAGCAAGTCATACGCTAAGCCGAATGAATAACAAATCAAATACTGTATTGAACATTGGACACAATCACATAAAAATCCTACTTTTATTTTTAAAGTACATCAGAAGAGGTACTTCAACCCAACCCTTGTCAAAAAAGAGCCTTATCAAATAATTGTGTCTATTTACCCAAAATCTTCTGATAAACATTCGAGAGGGGTATTACCGTTGCATGGACTTAACAATGCCAATCAATGAAACATAAAATCCGGCTAAGCAGATGCGATGATTCTTCGTCAATAGTCCAAATACCAAGCTCACCCCACACCAAAAGACTTACAACTCTATATCGTCAAAGATACGGCGTAATTTTCTATGTAGAATCTAGAGGTTATAATCTTGTTCAATGTCTACAGGGTGTATTGTTAAGTTGAGCCGGCCAATCAGTTCCATCACCTCTTGAGAAACCAATGAACCGTGGCTAATTCTTCGCTCGCGAACTGAGGGTTAAGTCTTTACGCATTTGGTTTTGTCATTTTATCAATATAGGCTTCATCTGTTGCGTTCGGGGTAATTCGGGGCACTTCGGGGTCGTTCGGCCATGTTGTACGCCTGAATAAAATAGAATAGTCTTTGTGTTGTCAACATATTATCAGCAAGTTTTTTGTATTTGTGATAACGATCTCGGAGCTGCTTTTGAAGAGTTGAATAAAGAATTCAATGATATTGTCAGCTCAAAGCCAGTTGTCAAAGTAGTGATATTTTCGTTTGAAAATTTTTGACGAGATATTTTTAATTATTTTTTCTATCAGAATTGTTTGCACTAAGTAATTTAGTCAATTCCAGAAACTAGAAAATTTAATTATCAGTCCCCGTATTTCATTGCAATTGATAATTTGATATTTATTAAAATTTTCAGCAATGAAATATTACACAAATTGAAATTGTAGCAACCTATTGTATTTGAAATAACACGCGCCTTTCACAAATCATAAAGGCAAATTACAGGCCCGTCTTCGACAAGATATCCAAATAACCTGGCTTACCTCTGTTTCTTCAAGGATAATAACAAACATATTCTAGCACTGATCAAAGGATTATTTCGCATATTGAAAACATAAGATCTGGATAAGCTCATGGCATTCGCTTCGATGTCAATGACATGTCAACAACTCCACGACCTGTGCCCTTTTAAAAGGTTACGTTCAAGGTAGGTAATTAAGTAGAGAGAGTATAAAAGGTATCAGTTCTTTTAAAGATAAAAAAGATATTAAGTAAATTGGTTACTTATATTTTATACAATCTGACGATTTTTCTAAATTGTTATGAAATCCTTACTTTATTATAAAACAATTGACATTTTATGACATTTGAAATAGGTTCTAAAAGTGTTTTGGTGTATTTATCTAGGAAATATTTTTTGGTAAGTGGGCTGACTATGATTTTCGAAGAACCGATAGCTGATGGGGCGAACGAGTCCTGAAGTAGAAACCTTGTATCGACAATCTTAGCGTAGGACACCACCAGCTAGATAGTCCCGCGACCTTGAAAAGGTGGCTGGGCAGCTTGGATGCTGAAGGTGGTGGACAGGTTGAAGTGGCGCAGCTTGCCAGAGGTGTTTGACAGCAACAGGTCGAATTGAATTTTAAGAATCTGAAGAAAAAAGAAATTACCACAACGCGCTCTATTATAATTTTTTTACCAAAGAACGCTGAGGTTTGGCTTTAAAATAAAAATGATTTTTCCTTTTTTGTGAAAGATACTTACAAAAAGTTTAAACCTACCCACGTAAATTCTAATCTGAAAAACCGGAAACTGCCATGACTCATCCCCACAAAGATGAAAGATGACATCACTAATCCGAGTACCAACCAACCCAAGACGCGTCACCGCGTCTGCCAAATTTCCTTCCGGGTCAACAATAACATACTACCTCCACATTTATTACGGCATACCTTGTAATAGGGGCAAACCTTCAAATGGGGGCAATTAAGTACAGCAGGATTACTCCAGTGGTTGTTGCCTGGTGACGTCACTGTACCCAATGAACGTAATCCGATTAAGATAATTGCCTGAAATCTTATCGAACAAAGGCTTTGGAAGTAGTTATATGTAGGAACGGAAATATGTGGAGCAATATATGGGGTATTAATCATATTTTGAGCATATATTTTGCATAATAGTTTGTTAGTGAAGGTGATTATAATTTAAGTGGTGGTCCGTTAGTTTGTTGGGGTACTCCTCAAAGCGCAGGTATTTGTGAGCGCCAACCATTAGTTGCGCTCACAAATTCAAATTGTTCGAATGGTTGCGCTTTCGAGGAATAATTTAGTTGCGCTTAGTTGGTTGCGCTTAAAAACAGTTGCGCTTTGAGGAATACCCCAGTTTGCTAGGTAAGTGAGTTTTATTCAGTTACTAGCAACTAGCCCTTTCTTCGCAGTAATCTTGCGACTTGACAAAACAATGATTCTGTCGAAATGAGATTTTTCTGTTATATGAAAGTCTGATTGTAGTTTAAGTAACGTATTATACACATTAACCTTCTGCATGATGATAGTGTAAATCGTATCAGAATTCGTTGCGTATTTCAGAAGAACAACGCTGTTATATTATAATTAGTAAAGTTTATTTTGAGGAGGACTGCCTCGTTGGTCTAGTGGTCGCAAGCTCGAATGCTACGCATGAGAGGTCCTGGGTTCGATTCCCGGGTCGGGCAAAGTGTTATTGGGTTTTTCCATCAGGAATTTCTTAGTAGCAGCTACGGAGTCTGGATTTGTGCCCGGTTGATGGCAATAGGCTTAAGCGACTTAAACATAACTGGCGAAATGTGGGTGTACTATTAGGTACTCCTCTGCCTAACCCTGCGGGGATTACAGGCGTGATGTTATGTTATGTTATTTTTTTTGCCAACATTTTTTTTTACAACAGACCTTCAAATTAACAGAGCTAATAATTAATTAATTCTGATATGAAAAGCATCTAGAGCTACAAAATTATATGTTTATATGACCATTGAATGGACTAATTTATTATTAATTTAGTCTTCCTCATTAAGAGTACTTTAACAATCTAAAAGACAAGCAATACAGTTAGTTTTAATACCTTTGATGTTCTCAGGATAATTTAATACGTACCTTACCTTTTCTCTATTTAAATTGTAATATTAATTTATTCCTCTAAACGAA
This sequence comes from Lycophotia porphyrea, assembly GCA_950005105.1. Taxonomy (NCBI): domain Eukaryota; kingdom Metazoa; phylum Arthropoda; class Insecta; order Lepidoptera; family Noctuidae; genus Lycophotia; species Lycophotia porphyrea. The sequence goes on from OX465393.1 coordinate 6,981,566, forward strand.
ATATTCATCATTCAGGAGAATATTATCCTAACTTTCACAAATCCATTTAAAGCTACGCTGAAAATTGTTCCTAATTTCGCATGAAGTTTACAAATCGTTTTTACATGTCTAGACTTAAAAACAAATTATACAGATCTGTTTATTTATACATTTGGAATTGTATTTTTTGTTGAGTTCGCGTTGTCTTATCCTCGATAAATTGAGTTCTTTCTATTCTTTGTAATGGTACTTAAGGATGTTGAAAAAACCCGCCAAGTGCGAGTCGGGTTAGTGCATGAAAGGTTCCGTACCATCGTAGTAAGGGATCCCCCTTTTATTTTATTTTTATTATTTGTTGCTAAAGCGGCAACAGAAATACACATTCTGTAAAAATGTCAACCGTCTACCTATTATGGATCATGAGATACAGCCCGCTGACAGACATCAGATGGATGGATGGACAGTGGAAGCTTAGTAATAGGGTCCGTTGATTACCCTTCGGGTACGGAACTCTAAATACAGAAACCTATCTAGTTATCGATTGTAGCCGGGAGCTGTTTAGTAAATGCTGATGGGGCATTGCGTTAGACAAAGAGGATTCTGAGCTCAGGTGGCAGACACCTGGGTAGCTGGGTAGTGGCAGCTAGGCTAATTGCCAATCAGACGGTTGGCTACCCCTGCTCAGGGATCATGAGTTGATTGAGTAGCAGTACATGATTACCTATTATTGATTGACGGCTATTTAGATTTGTTTGATGGCTGCAGGGTTAATATCTGTGTGGTATATGCAGTAAGTGTTATTAGCTGTTACCGCAATGACGTATTTTGGTATTCGTCTATGTTGTTTGGGGTTTATGTACAGAGTGATTCCTTTTTCATGTGCTCTCGGATTTATTTTTCGCATATACTTTTTTGCTTCAGCAAAAATATAAAACGTCAAAATAAATTAGGTAGCGAAACTCCGCATTTTTGGAGGTAATCGATATCTAAACACAATCAAACAAAAAATTATAATTTGATAAGAATTTTTTGGGGTGAACGGCCGCGCACGGGTTTACCTGAAATATGAGTTTGGAAAATCAATCTACAGAGTAGTTCACCAAATTTTTCAGGGTATAAAGGGTGTAAACGGACTTTTAACGAAGCCGAAAGGCATTTGTTCTCCCCGTCATTGCGATCATTTTTTTGTTCTAGACCATACCTGGGAACCTTCTAGTTACGGAGATACTGGGGGTCAAAGTTCCAACTTTTTCACAAGTTTTTTTTAAACACATGTTTTTAATGTTTTGTTTTTACTTAAAACACCTTCACGACCCTCTTACTATTCAATCCATTCATCAGCACAATGTTTTGAGTGCGTAACATTGAGTCTTACCGCAAAACGTAATTTTTCACCCCAAAAAAAAAGTCGTTTCGCAGCAATAATTTTTGCGTAAAGTTACTTAGTTTGATGTAGAGGATGCTTGGTTGACGGCTTCATGAAGAGTCTGTTTACACTCTATATAGTTTGGGTAATTTTGGGTTTTAAGGGTGTCCAAACTCTAAATTGTATTACCAAAGGTTTGGTATTTTGAGCAAATTGTAGTTATTTACCGTGTGGTCTAACCGTGATCATATTTTACACTAAAATGTTTGGAGAGCAGCTGGTTCTAAATGATGTAGACATCGAAAATTAACGTTTAATTTAGCTTGTAAGCGATACCTCTCCTTGTTTGTCAATATTACCTTTCATCCTATGGTGTAAATAAACTAAGGTAACCTATCAGATAATGCTACAGCTAAGTTAGAAATGGTTTAATTTTGATTTTGACTAAAATGTGAACTGTTTATACCTTTTTTATATTAAATGGGCCTATTCTTGACCTCGATCTAGTCCTGAGGACAGAGATGAGGTCGACGATAGGAACGAGCTAACCATTTATTTGCATTCCATAATGTTTGAAGACCTTACCCACGCCTGTGCATCCATTACTACATTTTTTGAATCTTTTCCTTAGCTTTTTCAGTAAGTTTTAAGCAATATTCAGGAAACTGACGTAAAGCATACAAAAATATATAAGGTCCCATTAAAATAGATGGACAAATTTGAACACAGCGTTCAGTACGTCTAATTAAAGATATTCAAGCAAAAAAAACACTGTTTAAAGTGATTTTATTTTGACTTAAAATAATAAATTGCCGGCATTTTAGTGCATTTTTGTTAGCTGATTTTTTTTCTTGTAAGTATCTAATGCGTTTTTCTTATTATTATTGTTTACCATTGTCCTTATTTTGGTGGTCTGAATGATTTCTAAAAGTTTGTCTATGTATTTTAATGGGACCTTATATAAAGAAAATACAGTTTTTATTTCCTAATTGTTCCTGTCTAAATAGTAACTACTATCAAAGAATATTTTGCCGGGTAGTACCTACAGTTACTTTTTTGTTGTTATTTTTACATTTGACTGTGCACTAAATCAATTACACCACTTGATGCAGTACTCTCTCCGACTCCCTGAAACTCTAAGTTCGGTAAATACCTGCGACATACTCGCTTCAATTAGCACGTCTTGTTTGAACTTAATTAAGGGCACACGTTTGTAACGAAATGAGCGTCGACTGCTTAAGATCAAAGCGCCCAATGTTAATATTTGCAAACCTGTATTGAAAGAAGTCCTTGGCACTGAGAAACGCACACATACACACACACACAAACAATCTTATAAGAACACCCTGTATAAACACTTTGGCACAAGTTAGTGTTTTCATTATATAAACTTACCTATTATAATATAGAACGATTTTACATGTCTGTCTGTTTGAACATATTTTTTTCTTAACTACTATTTTGGAGTTTGTCTCAGCCGAACACGTTATCAGGTTGAGTGAGCCACGGAGCACGGCGAGTTTTATCCATTTTTTTTTTACCCACTGATCACGATAACTTTCCGTAGCTACAAGAAGAAATAAAGTATAATATTAACAACAGTAACAGCTAGTATTATATAAGTATTATAGTAAAGATGCAGTGTTCCTCTGCATAAAATCTCAAAAATTGTAACTTCTTAATTCAATACTGACTTACGACCTTTTATTTGTTAAACATTAAAATTTTTGGATTCGATGAGGAAAAAAATTTTACATTATTTGATGTTGAATATTTCAGGCGCGGGGTGAATTTGCAGTTTTCACCATCAGGCAGGAAGGTTTTTTCATTTGATAAGTTAATGTTATACTTGCTTTTGGTAACGAAATCTTGACGTTTTGACAAGTCGTTTAAACTGTGCGAAGCATAGGCGGGTCAATAGTCATGCAAATGAAATAAATAACAACACTAGTAAAGGTTACTGAAAGTCAAATTGAAGTGAAATTGAGTGTTTTTTTTTATTTATTTTATATTTACATTTTCCAATTGCATTGGTTTTAACTTAAAAAAAACACTTTTCTGATCGTTTTAGGTGAAAATTTATCATAGTGAAGTTTTGGTTACGTAAAATAAATTGTGGCGCTGCCGTTAGTGATTTATTTTTCTTCGAAGTTCAATTACATAAGAAAAATGACTTGTCTAAAAAAAAAATATATTAAGATATGTACATGAATAAAACTACGTGATTCCAATATAATATTTTATAGTCCCACCAACTTATTTTTTCAGGTGACAGCGTGGCTAGTGGAGGATTTGGTATTGCATTTAAGAAAATCCAAGAAATAAGGAAAGTTTTTAAGAATATAATAGTACCTTACAAAATAAAAACTTGTTGCCACAATAATTCATCTTCTGAGTCACTCGAATCGCTTTCACTGGAGTAGAGACTGGAGAACATCAAGCTACTACAATCTGTCAAATTTCTTTAATAGATTTTCAACTTTGTCTTTGAAATATTAGGTTCAAATTTGGTTGGGAAAATCTGACAGATTCGGGTAGTTTGACCTGCTGGCGTCTGTACATTACCCATATTAGAAACATTTTGAATTCTTCAAAAATAATAAATAAACAGAACATCACACAAAAAAATAATACGGTATGAATACAACATCAAACATATTAAATACAATTCATAGTTAAAAACAATATTAATTCAGACTCAGTCATAATCAATTCATTACAATAGTCTCTTACATGCATGTATATGTACCTTGTCTGTCTGTAAAAGGTTGATCTAAATATTTGCATTTTTTTGTTTGTATTCATTTTCAATTTTTTTCACTTGATTGTTTTGGTGTTTTCACTCCGCTTGTGTGATTTTGCAGAATGCATCTTCAATAATCTTCAATTCAATGACTTTGGTAAGGTTGGAATTTATTTTTTTACTGAATAAAATTCATGAATCTTTCTTCTTATAACAAAAAAGTCAAAACCATCAACTTCTAGTTTCGTTAGCTTTTCCTGTTCTTGCCAGATGTGAGAAACAAGTTGAAGAAACTGATTCTTAAATACCAACGTTTAAAAATCAGTTTTATCAGCTTGTTCTTTGATTAGTTTGTAGACAAATCACTGGGAAACACCTGTAACAAAGCGGACAAATAATCATTTTAAAGGTTTATCTTACCATGCACGACTATAACATAAATAACTGCAATCGGTTTTGAAAAATCATGATGACTTACATAACTACTTTCTGATTGTTTTCGATAATTTAGAATAGTTATAAATAAAAACACCAACAAAAAGGTTATTTTATTTAAAATCACCTTGATCTAAAAAAATATGTATGTTTTTTTGTGTGTTTTTATTATTAAAAAATGGGTGATTTAATTTTCCATATGTGGCAGCACTGACCTGTCGCAGCCGCAACGCGTTCATTCAGCTTTTCAAATGGTATTATTGGAGCTTGGAGCCGTTTCTTTCTTTCATAAAAGATAAAGCTTTTAGAATAACTAGCCGTACAACACTTTTCAGTGGTTTTCGCATTTAATTTGCGATAAAACACGGGAGCACTCACACTAGGTAGACACTGACAGCGGAATGACGTTCTCAAAATGGCGGCTGTAGTTCCAATTTTGCCCACCTGAACAACTAAGTCGGTGGCACTATAGCTTGGATTAATATAGACAGATATGACATGAACAATATGTTACTGGCCATACATTACAATTATTTTATGATTTTTTATTATAGAAAAGTATTGAAAATTACTTGTAATATTTTCATGTTTTTTTACTCGGTAGATATACATATTGAAATTCAATAACATCACGTATTTTTTTATTACGTGGATCTAGTTCCTTCCGTCGTCCACATCTGTGCTAATATCTACAAATAGTTTTCACCTATTACTTTGATGTCTAAGAATCCACTCTAGATACTAAGCATGGTAAAGTTGACGCGTTCCACCGACGAAATGACATCCTGTATTATATTGACTTAGGAGGAGGTCTTACTAATGGTTTCGGAAACTGTGTTTCGGGAAAAGGGTTTAAATATAATGTTCCAAGTTTCTTCGAGAAAAAAGTGTGGAAAAAGGAAAAATGAGGTAAATGAAAATAAATTGTGGTTATGCCGTGTTTAAGTGAGTGAAAGACGTCATACAGAATGGTTCTTTTAAATATAATAAGCTGAAAAAATCTTATTTTTTTTTTCACATAATAATAGTTTTGCCGAATCCCTGTAGTTTATCACAACTTTTTCAGACCGATTGGCAGGCGGTCCATGTTTAAAAAATAGTTTTCGTTATATCTACAAAGTTAAATTAGAATCCGATTCCACAATAGATGATGGAATACTCTTTTTTATGACAAATCGAGAAACAATAGTACGTAATTTGATGCCAAGTTTCGAAATCTCGCAATAAAGCGCTGAGAAGATCCCATACAGCCGCCGGCCACAAGTTTCCAATAAGTAATTAAAATCCTCAGACGCGGAGATTACGGCTCCTATGTCTCCAGAGTGTTTGTTCCCGGCCACTCCAAATATCTTATGATTTCCTGGTATTTCCAATATTGTTAGCCGGTTCCGTGCAAATATATTAAAGAAAAAATTGTCTGTTGAGTGGGAAATTGTGGGTTTTAATGGCAGTTTAAATTGAATATGGATTTTGAAAGACTTTTTTTTTAATCAGACAGAATTTGGTGGAAGAGGAAGCGGGAGGCCTTTGCACAGTTGTGGGACAACATAGTTAGTTACTTTTGGTAATATCCTCAGACGCGGAGATTACGGCTCCCTATGTCTTTAGAGTCTATAGTGTATTTCCCGGCCACTCCAAATCTCTTATGATTTCCTGGTATTTCTAATATTTTTAGCCGGATTCGTGTAAAATATATTACTTATGTTTTTATTCATAATAACTGCTTAAAAATTAAAGATTTTTTAAGTTCAAAGTTGATCGTAAATTATCTTTAACGTTCAAGAGCCGGAGTAAGTCTCGTAATTGTTATGAAATATTACACTGGTATAGTCCTTGAACGCTGGTCAGACATGTTGATCGCGTTCATCTAATTGGTAAATCCACTCTTAAAATAAAGTTTCAAACTGCTTATTTAAACTAATTCTGACTGAACAAGGACAACTCATGTTAGATTACGGATAACAATAGAAAAAAGAAGTACATACATAAGTACGTACATACATAAATTACAACCAATCCTGTTCAACAAACCACAGAAAGGATTACAACCCGATAACATCACAAAATCCACCGTAGAATGTTATTAAAGGTTGCCCTTGTTTATCCGTGCTACTGTTCGGGCATTTTTATGAAGAAGCGGGCAAATAAGCGGGCACAAACATTAATCTGCTTTGAACAACAGGCAAGATGTAAAGGGACCGTTCTAATGTCAATATTGTTTTAGGGGACAAAACTCCGCTCTCTGTTATCTCTTGGCGACAATTAGAGCGTGATATGATTTTTTATGTAAACTTAATTTACTTGAGTTCTGGTAGGATATTTTGATTTTGTTTAATTTTACTTTCTATATTTGCAGAGACTGTATTAAAGAATATCTGTAGTTGTTTATCTGTACTAACCTCATTCTTTGCTTAGGGCCTGGCAATACATACATTAACTCACGCCTTTTTCACATGAGGGTAGGCAGAAACCACAGAACGCCACCTGCTACGATCCTTACATACTCCTTTTGCCTCGCCCACGTTCATACATCTGGTATGAACGTGGATACACGCACGCACCTGACCTATCTGAAGAACCTTACCAATGAGGTCAGCGTATGTCCTTCAATGGCGTCCCCATCCAAATAGCCAAATCCAATAACCAAACTATCTAAGCATACTCTTTTCAATTTTTGTCACTACATATTTTTTTAAACCGCAACGTTCCCGTATAACCTCATTCCTCACTTGGCCTGGCAACGTGTAATGTTTTTATTTGTTATTACCTAGATATAGTTAATAAATTATCGGGGCAGAGAAAAGTTACGAATGACGCTGAATATTTTCTTTATTAATTTAAATAATATATTTTAATCACCGTTTTAAAAACCTTTGCTATATCTAAATATAAAAAAAAATATTGACCATCTTACTTTAATAATAATTAAAACTTCTACAATAAACAATAACCCTAAACACATAACATAAACATCAACCCTACAACCTCTGCTACGCTAACTAAATCTTTCATCCCTTTAATGCCTACGTCAGCGACAACAATTTAATTATAAATGTCGTTAAACAATCGATGCGTGTCTTCATTTATTACATTCTGCTTTAGTTTAAAATGTGGTTGTTATAAACTTATAACTGTAATTTATAACCGCTGTTTTAGGGTTGATTTATCGGCTGTAAGTCAAGGGGTTAAGTTATGTAGATTGTGCGTTTTGTTGCTCCTTTAGCTGTTCCTTGGGGAGGTATAGGCTGTTTCTAAATGTGACTGAGCAATTCAAAGGTTATTAGCTAAAGAAAAAAAATGATATGGTACTTTATAGGGTTCTGTACACAAAGGGTAATAGGGTCCCTATTACTAAGACTTCGTTGTCTGTATGTCTGTCTGTCATCGGGCTGTACCTCATGAACCGTGATAGCTAGACAGTTGAACTTTCACAGATGATGAATGTCTGTTGCCGCTATGACAACAAATACTAAAAACAGAATAAAATAAATATTTCATATAATATAAATATTACAACGGCAAAAAAATCACGTTTGTTGTAGGGGGGGGGGGGCCCATACAACAACCGTGATTTTTTTGCCGTTTTTGTCTAATGTTGTATAGATAATGGTACGGAACCCTTCGTGCGCGAGTCCGACTCGCACTTGGCCAGTTTCTACATAGTAGCTGGTAATCTTCGAACATTTAAGTAGTCATGATAGAAAAAGAAAATTTTTATTTAACAAAATACTGCACTAAAATAAAATAATTATGGTATTTATTTTAGAGTCTGCACACTTACACTGTAAATCAAGTTACCAAGCTAAATTATTCTAACACATTGTAATTTTAAAATCGGATCTCTGAAATCAGACTTTACAAAATTCATGTGAAATTCTACATTACTTCTACTTAAAAATACAAGTGTGGTATTATAAGGGATTCCAACGAAACTCAAGTTAGCGAGAAACATTAAAAATGCAACTTTGAAAGTTATCGTTATTACGAACTTGTGCGAAGCAAACGAAATGCGCGTCGAAAATTAATCCTATGAACCTGAGAATGTAAACACCCTGTATAAGCGATTTTCGGGTACCTGCATATAAAGGCGGCCTGAGAAAGTTTAGATTTAAATTAATTTAGCGGATTATTAATTTTGAATAATGAACTTAGTTCTTACCTTTTAACGCATCGATGAATAAAATTTACGTAAAAGTAGACGACCCGGCCGTTATTCATTTAGTATTAATTCTAACTGCATTTAGTTGAACTATTTTTAAATTAAAATTCGAATCTAAAATAAAACTTTGATTTATACTTTTAATTTATTATTCAAGGACTTGGCATAAAGTTGAATTTTAATTTTTGAAATAATAGCTTGATTTAAAGTTTTCTCCTTGTGGATTTAAATTTCTAAATTCTAGATCTCAATTTCATACGTAGAAAAAAGTGGACTGGAAAAAATTAATATTGCATTAAAAAACTGAAAAGATAAAAAGGTATAAAAATAAAAGACGTTTATTTAAAGTAGTACACATACATACATACATACATAAACTCACGCCCTTTTCCCATGGGGGTAGGCAGAAACTACAGAACGCCACCTGCTACGATCCTTACATACTCCTTTTGCCTCGTCCACGTTCATACATCTGGTCATACACGCACGCCGGTTGCGAGTACTACGCACCTGACCTTTCTGAAGAACCTCACCAATGAGGTCAGCGTATGTTCTTCTAGGGCGTCCCCTCCTGGCGTTGCCACTCACATCTGCCTTGTAAACACCTTTTGTTAGTCGCCTTTCACTCATCCTCTCCACATGACCAAACCATCTAAGCATACTTTTTTCAATTTTTGTCACTACATCTTCTTTTAAGCCGCAACGTTTCCGTATAACCTCATTCCTCACTTTATCATTCAGAGTTACACCACACATGCTTCGCAAGGAACGCATTTCCACAGCATTAATTCTACTTTCATGCCTCGTTTGCCATACCCAACACTCACTTCCATACATAAGTGTAGGCACCAGCACACCATTGTGAACAGCCAGACGAGCCTTATTTGACATCGACTGGTTGGTCACAATCGTATGTATAGCACCATTCACTTTATTTCCCGCATTTACTCTCCTTTCCACGTCTTCGTCAATCTTTCCATCTCTTGTAAACATACTGCCCAAATATACAAACTCATTCACTTGCTCCACACTCTTATCATTTATTTTCACATCACACACCGATACATCCTCTTTTCTTTCAAACACCATAACCTTGGTCTTATTCACATTTACATTCATCCCTTTTCTCTTAAATGCTTCACTCATTACAGTTACCATATCTTGCAACTGTTCCGCTGAAGATGCAAGAATAACTTGATCATCTGCGTACAGAAGGCATTTGACAGGCAACTCATTCATCCTCAATCCACACTCACTTTCTCTTAAATCTGTCAAACAACTATCCATGTATAGGTTGAACAGCCAAGGAGATGCTACACAGCCCTGTCTAACACCTCTTGAGATGCCGAACCAGTCAGTGTATGCCCCATTTATCCTAACACAAGCACTAGAATCCTTGTATAAAGATTTCAGTGCTCGTTTCAGTACACCCATTTGCGTATTTAAATTATAAACGCCCAGTATACGAGATTACCGGGATTCTGGCAACTGAAGCTAATTGCAGTTGTTGGAGTTAGCGAGACTCAGGCCAGATCTGTTAAACCCCGAATGAGTGTTAAAAGATTTATATCAGTAGATAACGGCGATTCAAGATCTTAATCCCGAACCCCACAGCGGGAAATTAAGACGTTCACGAGATTTTCCCGTTTATTTCTCGCACTTGTGCCGTAAAGTCGACGGAATGCGAAAATATGAAATCAAGTTTCAAACGCGTTGCGCTGCATTTTCAATTTGTTTGTGCGAATGGAAAATTTCATTATGAAAAAATTAATGTTCACCGTTTTCAATCTTTTAGGTGAGCTTTCTTTTTATTTGATTTTTATTGAAATTCGTTTGGTGCAGGGATTTTTTTATTAATTATGTTTCTGGAGTTATTTAGCTTACGTTAGAGATGTTTGTAGGGGGGGTGGATACTATTAGATACAACTCTGCCTAACCCTAATGTTATGTTATGTTATTAACTTGTAGTTGCGGACTAGATCATAAAGCCGTCATAAAAAAAAAAAAACTTATAGTCATTAGAATCTTGAAAAAAAGTAGGCCTACACGAAAAGTTATGTTAAAATAAAAATTCTTTGCAAAAACTTGAAAATACTTGCTCCGAAAATAGAAAATAGATAACATTGGTTTTATCAAATCTTCGGCAATGTACCGGTGACTGCGTCACTTAACCCAAGTGTCAAAGTTGTAAGAAAATTCTGGAGAATCTCTCTTCTAATAATATAGAACTTTTAAACCTCTTCAAATTTTATTTGAAAAGCAATTTTTGCGTGAGAAAAACCCCACGAAGCAGCAGACTGTTGATAACGAAATGTTTTTATTATCTATTGTACTTATATTTTTCTTTTAATACTTCTATTACATGTCTTTAAATGTATATCTATTGTAAATTCACAGAAAGTACAGAGTCTACAATAAAAAAACCGGTCAAGTGCGAGTCGGACTCGCGCATGAAGGGATCTGTACCACCGTAGCAGGGGAAACCCCTTTTTTTTTCGGATGGGAAATAATCGAATGACTTCTCCCGCTCTGGGCAGAGCGGAAGGGAGTGTCAGACTTGTACTGACTAAAACCCATCCATGTTCCTTCCTTGCCCTTTGTGTTCCAGGGCCGCGGTATCTCTTTCGAACAGTCCTGCAGCCCCTTTAATTTTGAATTTATTATTTTTTGTTATGGCGGCAACAGAAATACACATTCTGTGTTATTTTCACCTGCCTACTTATTATGGATCATGGGATATAGCCCGCGGATAGACAGATGGACGGACGGACAGACGGACGGACGGACAGACGGATAGACGGATGGACGGACAGTGGAGGTTTAGTAATGGGGTTCCGTTGGTTACCCGTCGGGTGCGGAACCCTAAAAATTAAGATGAAGACAAATAAATTATATTCAATGAGCAACGTAATGTAGTGTGAATTTAGGTTTTTAAAGATAACATCTACTTTGTAGAAACTTGGAAAATAATATACTTTTAGATATAGAATAGAAACCTAGTTAAATAGATGTAAGTATTCTGAAAAAAAATAATGATGTGTTTAATGCTTACAAAGTTTTATATTTAAATGTTGAGGTTTTTATCAACATAATTTAATTTGAGTAAAAACATTATAATCGGAACAAGTGTATCATTATTTAATTACATAACTTTATTTCATTTGTAACTTGTTGTACTAAGTACATGTTTTTCAATAATACTATGTGTTTAATGACTATGCCACAGGGTTATTTCGTGCTGGATGCGAGTCGCACAAGACCGGTCAATGTGGCGACACTTGAGGGAGGCCTATGTCCAGCAGTGGACGTCTTTTGGCTGAAATGATGATGATGATGATCCTGTGAGTGATATTTCCGAATAGTTATCCTCTTGAGAGCAGCGGTGGCGCAGTGGTAGCGACCCCGACTTACGAACAGTAAGTCGTGGGTTCGAACCCAGGCAGGCGCGCATTGCTTTGTGTAATTTATTTCATCACCACTGCTCTCAAAAACGGTGAAGGAAAACATCGTGAGGAAACCGGCATGTCCTAGAACCAAAAATTCGAAGACATGTGACATCTACCAATCCGCACTGGGCCCGCGTGGTGGATTACAGCCCAATCCCTCTCATAGAGAGGAGGCCTGTTTCCCAGCAGTGGGAACATTTATAGGCTGATGATGATGATGGTGATCCTCTTGTACTTACACGCATTGTTGCTTGGTTCTCAAAACCACACAAAAGCAGTGAACAATCACAAGCACATATATTCAAAACACCATGACGCAGCTTACGATTGCGAACCATTGTTATAACTACCTATATATATATATTTTTTTTATTATTATCAGCCATTAGGGTATGTGACAGGAAGTCAAAATAGTTACTTTTTTATGAACTGTCAAAACGCAAAATGTGTACGTGATTTGTATGAAATAGCACGTTGTGACGTCATACTTATTTGGGATCAAATGTAATACTTATTATCAGTAAATCCAATTTTACAATTATATTGTCCCCCAATATTTAATTTCTGTACGGTGATGGTAGTTTTTAAGATGAGTGGCCTTATTTCTACGTATTTTTATATTTTATTTTTGACCTTGTCAACTAGCCTTTTCTGTAGCACTCCAGGGCAAAGGCCTCTCTTCCGTCCTTACACTTATCTCTCTCTTTCTTATTATATGTCAATCCTTGTGGAAAGAGTCGAGTTCGTCACGCTATCTCTTTCTGGGCCTACCGCGTTGCCGTTTGCTGCTGTTTGCTGTTTGCATTTTACCTTGGCAGCTGTGTGACCTACATCGGCAATTTGAGTTTTAGAACGCAGTATCGAGTTCCTTATTCGATCAGTAAGTTTAACTCCAAGGATACTGCGCTCCATTGCTCGCTGGCAGACCCCGAGTGCGGGCTTTTGGCGGATGGTTAGTGACCATGTCTGCGCTCCATAGGTGAGGAAGAATGCACATGTCCATGAGTTTTCTCTTTAGTGAGAGAGGGAGAGTTCCCTTCATTATTTGCTTCATCGACCAATAGCTCTTCCAGGCGTTCTCGGTGCGTCGAGCAACCTATATGATAATTATTTATTTTTTTATTTTTTTCGGATGGGAAATCATCAAATGACTTCTTGTTCTGACTAAAACCTATCCATGTTCCTTCCTTGCCCTTTGTGTTCCAGGGCCGCGGTATCACTTTCGAACAATTCCCGCAGCCCTGGCAAGCACCTATATGATAGCTCCCTTACAGAAAACCGCTAAGCGAGACATTCAAAAATAGGTTCTATACACTTTTCCTCTCAATCTACGGTTTCCTTACTGTTTCAGAAACATTCAAGAACAATAAAAGATGGCCTACGCTGTCTCCAATAACATAACATCACGCCTGTTATAAACCACGAAAGATTAGGCAGAGGTGTACCTAATAGTACACCTACATTTCGCCAGTTCTGTTTAAGTCCCATGTAATATGGGCGTGCCTATTGCCATCAACAGGGCACGCTGGCTGCTGCTGAGAAATTCTTAATAGAAAAATTAAATAAGCCTTTGCCTGACCTGGGAATCGAACCTCATGCTCAGAAGTCGTGTTGCGACCACTAGAGCAATGAGGCACTCCCCCTATACTAAAATACTAATGCTGTAACATAATAATATTGTGAAAATAAATCATTATAAAAGAAGAACTGGCGAGAAACTCCATGGTTACTCCATGGAGTTTCTCGCCAGTTCTTCCCCATAAGTAACGACTAACCCGAACCGTGCACTTTCTCTCTCTTTTCTCTTGTACTCAATCAAAAACAAAACAAAGCATTTATTTCAAGTAGGCGAGTTACAGGCACTTTTGAATTGTCGAAACAAAGACAGCAATAAAATGTAGCTACAATCCCAGTCACAAGGGATAAGAACTATGAAAGTACTGTAGTTGCCCATTCCAAAGCGTAGATCTCCATGGAGAAGAATGGACAAGAAATTCCATGGACACTCCTTTATTTAGAATTAGAATCATCATCATCATCTACCTTGCCTTTTCCCAACTATGTTGGGGTCCGCTTCCAGTCTAACCGGATGCAGCTGAATACCAGTATTTTACATGGAGCGACTGCCTGTCTTACCTCCACAACCCAGCTAGTACTGGGTAATACGATACCCCTTGGTAAGACTGGTTGTCAGACTTTTTGGGCCACTGACTACATAACGACTGTCAAAGATCTACAAATGACAGCCGGGACCAACGGCTTAACTTGCTTTCCGAGGCACGGAGGAAACTCGGTATGTAATGGGTGATCACCCGTCCATAGACCAACCTAGGCAAGCACGGCTTAACCTAAAGATTGACCCGAGCGGCTGTTATTATTTAGACACTCTTTTAAAATTAGAATATTGTTACAAAATCTTGTTTACACTATTCAAGTTGAGATAGTGACCTTTGTGTACTTTCAAGCATTATTACGAAAACATGTCACTGTAATTTACAATTTCACAAACTAAAATCTCACAAGCACATTAATTCAAAACGACACGTATCTACTTAGCTTTCGACTAGTTATATGTAGAAACCGATACCTCCCTTACAGAAAACCGCTAAAGCGAGACACTGATTCGATTTCACGTTGAACGCTCATAGTTATCTCAGTAAATCTCTGAGTTGATGTGATTTAGTTTAATTTAATTTTGTATATACGTTTTCGCCCTTTAATTACGTTTAAGGCTGAATTTGTCATGTGGGGTAATTGCAGTCTGTGGTTTATAAATCTGTTGTTTCAAGCTGCGATGATTTTGGTTGGCAGGTACTATATTGATGATTAAAATGTGTATGGTGTGTTGGATTATGGGATAGTTGAGCTTTTTGACTGTGGTTTAATTTGCAGGTACGTGTTTTGTGATCTGGTCAAGTGTACCGTGTACTGGTCGTGACAGTTTAAAAAAAAAACCCAGTTTAGTAGTTTTCACGATTTACGCTTTAGCATGATATCTTAGAGTTGTTAAAACTATTGAGTGTATTATAAATATAATACAATATTTTTATCAAACTGCCTCGTTGGTCTAGTAGTATCGCCAGCTTGACGGCTGAGTATGAGTTCGACTGAGGTTCGACTCCCAGGTCGGGCAAAGTGTTCTTGAGTTTTCCATCAGGAATTTCATGGCAATAAGCTCACCCTCTATTATATAGGATAAAAACATAACAGGCGAAATATGCGCGTAAGGTGTACCTCTGCCTAACCCTTCGGGGACTAAAGGCGTGATGTTCTCATGTTATTTTAATCAATAAGGTTTACTTCCTAAGCTGTCCTATATCCATTGATTTTAAAAACTATTTAAACGAAGAACCAACAAAACAACATTCCCAAGATGTGTTCTTTATGACTCAAAAGCCTCATTAATTCACGTCCTTTGTAAAACTAATCAAAGTGAAAACCGCGGTAACACAATACGCTTTCAACACCAATGTTGAATTTCCCAATAATAAATTTATTATCAACATTTTCCTTAGCTAACCCGTCTATAGCATGCATGCTTGTCAAATTATGTTATTAGCGGCTACCCAGCGTCGAAATTATTCGCAAAGTGCCTACAAATCAACGCTATTTTCGCATATACATTAAATATTAACAAAGTTTCTTAAACATGTGTTCTTGACTCGCACGCAGTGATTTAACAGAGTTTTGCGTGGGTGCAGTGTGAGCGGTTAATTAAACTGCCTGATGACTAGATATAACTGAAGAATTTATATTTAAAACCAGCATGCCTGAGAGATATTTCTTGACGGCACGGTCAGAAGCCCACAGGTGGCATAAAAACTCTGACACCTGGTTAGGCCAAACGCAAACTTATTTAGTTTTATAAAAAAAAATCGCAGTCGGGTTTTGTTTTTTTTTTACACCTTTTAGTTACATGGTATACCATTTTAAAATCATCATAATGAGCCCTTTAATTTGATACCCGTTTAGCAGAATCCATTTTTTTTTTACATTAGACAATAGCGTCTCACAGCCGTCATGTTGGTGGTTTTCGTGTCACCTATCAAAGAACACTTGGGTTACCAAGATGCATCTAACGGTATGTTAATTAAATAAATACGTGCAGTGGTTTGGAAGATATGAGGTAATAAAGGAAAGCATAACCGTTCCTTGGCAGTCGGGTGCAAAAAACAATCGGCAATCGTTTTCAAAGGAAAGACTTCATCGATATAATTATAAGTATGACCACATTGTGTGCTGTTCAAGGTGGCGTTGCCATTTGCATCAATATGTCAAACTTGTTACATTTATTTTAGTTCTGTGTTTTCCTCCCTGACAGATAAGTTGGTAGAAGTTGTAATGCGATCTGTACTATCTTTTGACGTTTCTATAATTGTTGTCATTGATAGAATGCTTGCTTGTCTATTCCTTCTGGCCTCACAAACCCATATACGAGTTGTTTTTGTTTTAGTCAGTTCCACATGCGATTCATTACTTTTCAAAACATAAGGTATTGTAATACTGTCGAAGTCCATATTCATTAACATATCAAACTGAACCAAAACGATATTATTCCTTATCCATTATACTCCTATTCCCATTGAATTCCGCCTCCCGCATCTTATTCAATCCAGTAGATACCACAGGACATCGCCAGTCTATTTGAATACGTCCAGATTACTCCTGCGTTTGCCAATTCGCCGTCAGCACGTGAGGCCCGTCTGTCTCAACGACCATTGGACCTAGACATATTGCCTCCCCACTGTTCAGTTTGCTGAATGTGCTAGTTGAATGTCAATAGCATTACCTATATGTGTAACTTTACAAAGCCGTTTCAATCTAAATTGACAATGTATAAGCTATATCTACAGATATGAATAGATTGATAGGCTTCTGTTTCGCCTAACATTTAAATGGGATTATCTCGCTCATATTAGAAATCGTATCCATTGTCTCAAGCAGGGTATTTGGGCTTACTCTTTTCCATATAAACATTTTTTTACACATCCTGAGTAAATCCTTGGCTATAATCACAAATGTAGTCACAAATGTGCTCGCTGAGCAAAAGTAACTGATCATAAAAATTATTTGATATTACATAAAGGCTATTATGACGATTCCCTGCCTCCTCTGCCAGACACTTTGTGTGTTGGGAAACCCCGCCTTCGTAAGGTACTTCTACAGAAAAAGTTTCAAATTTTATAACATGTCGTAATTTGGCGGTCACTGGATCTCCCTCTATTAAGTTTAGAACAACAGTTTTCGTCATAATCTGCCTAGCCTTTTCCCAACTATGTTGGGGTCGACTTCCAATCTAAGCGGATGCAGCTAAATACCAGTATTTTACATGGAGCGACTGCCTATTGGACCTCCACAACCCAGTTAGTACTTGGTAATACGATACCCCTTGGTAAGACTGGTTGTCAGACTTTTTGGGCCACTGAATACCTAACGACTGTCAAAAATCTTCAAATGACAGCCGGAACCAACTGCTTAACGTGCTTTCTGAGGCACGGAGGAAACTCGGTATTAATAGGTGGTCACCCATCCGTAGACCAACCTAGGCAAGCACGGCTTAACCTAAAGATCAACCCGAGCGGCTGCTATTATTTAGCCACGAGCTTCTCTCAGAACAACAACTTTCACCAATCAAGAATATTTAATTTGATGAAAAAGTTGAAAGTTCATCTCACAATTAAAATAAAATGACTAAATCGCTACCCGCTCCCACTATGTCCCCACCCAAAACAGAATCCCTCCCGCCATATCCCTAATTACTAATCGTGATTACACACGCGTCACGTAACCGTGTTTACCTAGACTATAATTAAAGCAAGTTAATCTAAAATGTTCCCGTCTTTCCCCGTCTTATACAAAATGCAAGGTGCCGGGGGTAACATAAAGTACTCAAAGTACACAGAGTACTTCTTACGGGTTTTAGAAGCCACTTAGAGAAGCGTCTTACGAGAGCTCCCAAGTTTTTATTTAAAGGAAAATTTCGCGCGTCGACAGGTCTATTGTTTTTGTTGCAGGGACGAGTGTTTAGTTGCGGGTTAATTTTTATGCTAGACTAGCTGTGCCCGCGACTTCGTCCACGTGGACTTAGATCTTTCTCAGCCTGTTACTTGCACAGGCACTTTGTAATTTTTTGCTGGATATTAAACATAACTGGCGAAATATGAGTATAGGTACTAAAGGTAAGCCTCTGTTTAACCCGTGGAGGACAACAGGCTTGAAGTTATGTTCTGAAAAAAAAATTTTTATGCTTGAATCTTTGTATTTGTTTCTTTTGTCATTCATGGTATTATCAACTCATAAATTTGGCGACTGCATCAGGGTCTCTCCAATTGACCATTCCAATGCATGATTTTGGGGGGATAAGGACACTATCGGGCGTTTGTCAGGGAAATCAGTGTCCACCGAATGATGTACCAACCAACGGCCTTAAAACATCCAATAAATTATCTTTATTCTCGCAGATAGCGATATATGCCACAGATGTATTCCCAGAGGTACTCAGTTTGAGATAAACAAAAAACCTGTCGGCACACACCCTATGAGAACGTGGTCAGTCGATACACACATACACAAACATTCATTTCAATGTCAGAGTAATAATAAAGAACCATTACAACACACAGAAGCCTGTATTACGCAAATAATGAAACGCTATAAAGGGTTGCAGGGGATATTCACGAGGGGATGTCGCTTCAAGGTCAAAATCTACACACACACTTATATGCACGTAAATGAGTACTGCACGGAACCCCAGGCGAATATATTTAAAACACAATATAATATGATTATCAGGCTGTCCCCCTAACACAGACAAAATCAATAGCGTCTGCATGAAGGTATATGCAAAATACTGGGATACCTTGCGATGCGGAAAACTCGTTTAAAGGCGGATATGCACCACTCATCTGGCTATCCTTGTCCAAACTTTATTGGGCTCGGTTTCAAGTCTAACCAGATGCTTAATTTTCCAATTTCTTATAGATAATTATTATTAGATACTTTGTTGCTGAATTTTTATCAACTAGAACTTTTTGAATGTTTCGTGTCCGCTTGACGATAAATTATTTTTGTTGTTTGTCTTGTGTCTGTCATGCATGCTTAATTGTAATATAAAAAAAAAAACTGAAATGGAATTTATATTATATCATTAGAATTTAATTTTATACTTATATTTTCATTATATTATTTAATCATTTGTATGCCCAAGTCGCTGATCATGGAATGAACATTATAAGTATATAATTAATTAATTATATAATAAACACCTGTATGTAACCCATGTATCACAAATAAACGATTTGATTTGCAGTTGAATACCAGTATTTTAAATGGAGCGACAACCTATTTGACCCCCACAACCCAGTTAGTGCAGGGTATATGCACCACTGATGAGTCTAAAATAAAGTTCAAGCGGTTTTAATATTAAAAAAGGTACTAAAAGCACGATTAAGATGTACCGTAACGAGATCAAAGGTGAAAAGATTCTAAAGATAATTTGGAACCCTTTTTTTTTCGTTGAATGGTATTTTTTAGTTTCATTCACTGACAAAATTCTATTGTCATTTTAAGATTTTTTAAAGAAGAAAAGAGTCGAGTTCTATTTTATCAAATCTAAGTGGGTTCATTTAGATATCTTTTTGACTATTCACCTCACTAATTTGTTAAGTTCTTTTTTATGTAGAATGTGTTTTAAGATGCTAAACCCTTAATGCCAAAAGGCCAAAAGGAAGGTGGTCTGCTCTCAGAAGAGGGTAGAATAACTATCAAATGATACCACTTTGTCACTCCCCATGGTGTCACAGCATTATGCTGAGAGCGATGGCCGTCTTGCGTGAATGTTACGTACGTACGTCCTACTTATTCCATTGTGATTTCCTATGTTAAGCGTGAAGTTTTAGTAAAAATAAATGTTATTTCTGGGTTCGATTCCCAGGTGTTATTTCATTATTAAATAGCAGCCACGGAGTCTGAATTTGTTCACTGTTGATGGCAATAGGCCCGGCCCCTATTACATGGGCTTAAACATAACTGGCGAAATGTGGGTGTACTGGTTAGGTACACCTCTGCCTTACTCTTCTTAGATTATAAGGCGTGATTTTATGTTATGTAAATTTTATTCTCTTGATGAGTAAGTTCTTTCAATATAAAACGATCTGACAATTTCCCATATACACCGCCATCAGACGGCCGGCAGATGTACCTGTTTGTATAGTACTATTTACAGTGATTGCTTCGTAATATTTATGTACCGTACACGGACCGTAACCGAGCCGGAACGTTACTTTGTGTGTGAAACTCTCTTTTAACTTCCATGTAGACGAAAATTGTGGGAAAAGGAGTTATTTTGTGATATAACTGTAAACTTGTATAGTACCTAACGTTTGTACTCATGTTGTGTTGTAAGCTCCATTTTATGTTGATATTGCTTTAAGTAATGATAGCCTAGTGGTATGACCGTGTCGGACTGCTAATTCCCGCTCTGGGCAGAGCGAAAGAGAGTGTCAGACTTGTACTGACTAAAACCCATCTATGTTTCTTCCTTTCCCTTTGTGTTCCAGGGCCGCGGTATCTCTTTCAAACAGTCCCACAGCCCTGCCAGGTAAGTCATAGCCCTCAAGTTCGAACCTCTGATTTTTCAGATTTATGTGCGTATTGTGTAATTAACACTTCTTAGGTGTAGAAAAATATCGTGAGGAAACCAGCGTGCCTGAGAGATATTTCTCGACGGTATGTAAAACCAAGTCAGAGGCTCATGGGCGGCATATAAAAACTTTGAGGTTAGGCCCTAACCAAACGATAAAGAAAGAAGATTTCTTTAATTTCAAAATCTTCTGTTTTCTTAATGTTACGAATGAAATGATTGTCGCTACGTACTGGTTGGACAGTCATAAACACGAGAAGAAGAACTATTGAAAGAGATCAGCAGCCATTTTCTTTTAAGAGAAAAAAAGACAAATGAATTTTCTTGACACATACGATAGTAGTAATAAACATAGTGGAAGAATATTTACGAGTACGGGTACAAGACGCTTGTAGTTTTTGGTGGGTTATCGTTCCGAGACACGAAAAGTAGTAACACTTACGCGCCACAAATAATTCCTAATTTCAGACCACCATAGAGATGTCCACTTTACCAGTTATTTCTTCCAAGTACATTGTTAGTCATCATCTGCCTAGTCTTTTCCCAACTATGTTGGGGTCGGCTTCCAGTCTAACCGGATGCAGCTGAATACCAGTATTTTACATGGAGCGATTGCCTATCTGACCTCCACAACCCAGTTAGACTGATTGTCGGACTTTATTGGGCCACTGACTACATAAGAACTGTCAAAGATCTTCAAATGACAGCCGGGACTAACGGTTTAACATACTTTCCGAGGCACGGAGGATTCTCGGTATGTAATGGGTGGTCACCCATCTACAGACCAACCTAGGCAAGCACGGTTTAACCTAAAGATCGACCCGAGCGGCTGTTATTATTTAGCCATGAGCTCCTCCTAAGTGCAGTTAGTATTTGCGAAAATACCACCTTTACAGGTAAAGTTATAAGAAAAGTGCCGAATACCCCATTTTTAGTCGTTCATTCTCTTATAAAAATCTTCACCGATATCATAAAGCGTGTAATAATATTTTACTGAAGCGCGGTTTCAGTGTAAAACATCCCCAGACGATAGTTTGTTAGTAAGAAATCGCACACTTGAGATAAACTCCTTTATAATTCCAGTACTTCTTAATTTGCTTACGCTGGTTAATTTAAATAAAATGGCCATTTGAGTATTTTTGCCTTTCATTTATTTCTTCGAAGGAGTGCAAAGTATTCGTTTATTTTAATTTGAATGAGATGTTTTCTTCTTAGTTAATTAGCTTTTTACAGTTCTGTGAGTAGAAAGTACCAAAATAAAAGTCTCGTAATTTCATTCTTTCTGTCTGTCATTCCATCGGATGTGTTAAAACCATTTTACTCGTAGTTGAAATAACTTGATTTTTCATAGTTTTTCGAGAAATATTTTTGATCAAAACTAATTTTTGCTAACCATAAAATTAATATTGTGCATGCGTACCAAAATATAAACCCCGACTACGTAACCCTTCACTGGGTGTGGTCCGACACGCACGTGGCCGATTTTTATTGTGTTTATTGTTTCTTATTATTATTATTTTCTTTAATGTCCTTATTTTTTTTCCATGATGTGAAATCATCAAATGACTCCTCCCGATCTGGACGGAGCGGAAGGGAGTGTGACTAAAACCCATCCATATTCCTTCCTTGCCCTTTGTGTTCCAGGGCCGCGGTATCTCTTTCGAACAGTCCCGAAGCCCTGGCAGATTCTTGAATACCCCTTAAAAGCATACAAAAGTTTTATCAACGTTAGCTAAATATTATTGACCCATCTCGTACACAATACGAGTGTGGAGCCCCAACACAGGATATGCCACACCTCTCCTGCACGTTGTGTACAGCTAATTGCACACGCCAGGACTTGAATGAGGCCAACGACAAAGCTGTCCAGGTTGCTACATACTGGGGGGTTACTATGACGTCGTAATTCCAGTGTGGGAAAGGGACCGAGCTACACAGGACGTCAAGCGCCATCTCTTTCTCACACTGGAATTACTCCTGCTTTAAGACGTCATGGTAGGCCATCAGGTAGGATAAAAAATCTAAATCTGAGTCATCGATTCGAGAAAAAGAAGAAGAAGCTAAATACTACTTAGAATTGCGTAATTACTGTAGGTAAAAATAAACCTATAAATAAGCGAGCTTTTTACCCGACTGCCAAGGAAGGGTTATGTTTTTCGCGCGTATCTTGTATGTATGTATGTATGCATGTAATATTCTTTATAACCTCATATCTTTCAAACCGCTGCACGGATTTATTTAATTAACATATCGTTAGATTCGTCTTGATAACCCAAGTGTTCTTAGATAGGTGACATGAAAAAAAAACCAACATGACGACTGTGAGACGCTATAGATTAAAGTACATTTTTTTTTTTGATACTTCTATATGGGTATCAAATTAAAGGGATCAACATGAGGACGGGTATTTTTATTTTTTAAATTATTATTTTTTATTAATTTTAAGTTCAACTACACTCATGACCTCATTTAGTTATGCACCACGTACCCTCCTGTAATACAAATAAAGTTCAGTATGCAAAATAAATCGTTAACTTTGCAAGTAAAGGTGTAATTTTAAGGTAAATTATTTACATGAAAACAACAGACAAGCCACCCTTTTATTATGTGTAATGTTGGTCTCTAATTTTGAATACGTAATAATAAAAACATATTTTTTATGCGTATTAAAATGATATTTATCTTAAAGACCACCAGCGCAATGTTCTGATTATGGTAATATGGAGTTAGACACGTTATGGCAATATGGACTAAATAGATAATTTTTATTGTTTTTAAATATTATATACATTTATAAATTAAAATAACCTAAATTAACTAACTTAACAATTAACTTCAGCGTCAAAAAACTCCTCCGCTGTCGCTGTCAACGCTGTCAACCGGTAATGTATCCAAAAGACTGGTGGCGTTGACACGTTGTAATAGCAATGCTCAGCTTTTGGCCTAGGTAAAAACCAGTCTTTGGGTCACGGGAAGTGTCAACTAAGCGTTTTGATATTTCCTCGAAAAGCCTGTGAGCACTCGGACCCCAAGGTCCTGTAGTTTCAACCCCAAACAGCTCGAAAATATAGTTCCAATGAGGTTACTATATTTTCTTTTCATTTAAATAATATGAACTTAAATTAAATCCCTTCTTGATTGACATTCAGCCAGCTACAAAGTCACCCAACTGCGGAAAAGTCAGAAAGAAGGGTAATGATTTTTACCATACCAGTATTCCAGCGGTGAAAAAGTACTTCTGAGAGCCATCATCTTCTCATCTGCCTAGCCTTTTTCCAGCTATGTTGGGGTCGGCCTCCAGTCTGACTGGATCAGTTTTTTACATGGAACAACTGCCTATCTGACCTCCACAACCCAATTAGTATTAGGTAATTTGATACCCTGTGGTAAAGTCTTACCACGGGGTATCACATTACCTAATACAGCAGTCAGTGGGAAAAAGTCGGACAACCAGTCGATTGTCAGACTTTCGGGCCACTGACTACTTGTAACGTTTGTCAAAGATCTACAAACGACACCCGGGACCAACGGCTTAACGTGCTTTGCAAGCGCGAAACAGAGGTACGAAAGAAACTCGATATGTGTGGGTGTGTGTGTGGGATCATCCATCCATGGACTAACCTATGCAAACGCAACTGAACCTGGAGCGGCTGTTATTTATTAGCCACGAGCTCCTCTACGAGCAACTTGTAAGAGCCATCAATAAACCATAATGAAGGAGTTTGCACGCAATAATCAATTAGAATACACACATAAGTCTTCAACAGATAATCATGTTCGCAACAAAAACGGGTCACATTTCCCTTTTCATCGACACCAAAGGACACCTAAACGTTTTTGCATTATCAACTCTCGGCTCAGTGCCGTGAGATAAAATTCAAATAATATTTAGTCATTAATTTTGGCATCGCCCAGCGAAAACGAACCGTCCTTTTAGTATTTTAATCCTTTGGCGTTTCAATAGGTAATACACTCGCAAAATTGCATGTGTTGTAGTAGGTATGTGTGCGTCTGAATGCATCTCTATACGGATTAATAAAATTACAGACTGACCCTCCGGCATTCATTCCCCTAGCTGGCTGCTATATTAAAATAATCTGGACACTATAGGCTTTCACAGAGAGTTCCGTTTCAATCAAATTGTAGGGCTTTTTGCCGGGATTTTGTTTAACAAATAAAGTCCTGCGAAGCAACAATATTGATTTTTTGACCATGCGAGGGGAATGAGATGAATGCACGTTTATTTTACAAGGTTAAGTTCAAATGTGCATCCGTTTGTAGCTAAAATTGTGACTGCATAGATTTCTGAGCTGTTCCGTCTTTGGGAAGTTTAAAGTACGTCAAACGTTTGTCTTTTGTGCTGTTTTTTTTTCCGAGATCTATATTGAAAGTTAAACTAGTTAGCCCGCGTAGTGATGTGAGATTAAAATCTCAAGGTGGAAGGAAAGTAAGCGTCATTGTCATTTTCCATGAAAAATCGTCTACAAGGTGTAAACAGACTCTTCACGAAGCCGACAATCAAGCAATATGTACATCAAACTAAGTAACTTTACGCAAAAAATAGTGTTGGGAAACGACTTTTTTTTTGGGCTGAATAATCACATTTTTCAGTAGTAGGACTCAATGTAACGCACTCAAAACAATATGATGATGGATGGATTGAAAAGAAAGGGGGTCCTGGAGGTGTTTAAAGTAAAAATCTTACATTAAAAACAAGTATTAAAAAAATCTTGTGAAAAAGTTGGAACTTTGACCCCGAATATCTCCGTAACTAGAAGGTTCCCAGGTATGGTCTAGAACAAAAAAATAATCACAATGACGGGCAGAACAAGTGCCTTTCGGCTTCGTTAAGAGTCTGTTTACACCCTTTATACATCTATACAAATAAATAAAAAAAGAAGTGTCTGTTTATCATTTCAAAATAACGGCTTCTTACTGAATGCATATGAAAGTAAATACGGTACTTATAACATTTTTTTATCATGTTTGACTGTTTGTTCCGGCTAATCTCCAAAACGGCTAAGCCGATTTTCGAGGGACTTTTAGTGGCAGATATCTGCTGGTATAAGGAGTAACTAAGGCTACTTTTGTTTCAGATAAGAATTAAGGTTCCGTGTAGAAAATTAAAACCCTTGAAATCGTTAAACAAATCCTATTTCAATAGGGAAGTAGGTAATATTTTTATAATAATTTCACGCGGACGCAAGTCGCGGGCAACAGCTATGCTAAATAAATGCTATTTTAAAAGTTGTTTACTTATAATGCTATGTGTGCCAGCGACAATAGCATCTTCGGTATTTTTGGTGCTCTAGAGCCTTCACGCAGACGACGTCACGGGCAGCAGCTAGTGCTAAATAAAATTGTTGTAAAAATAAATTGTTTTCAAGAAACTTTAATTGTTGAACATGTGCTGCACTCAATACGTAATAAAAAGGTTAGAGATAATATAGCTAAGATCGCTGAATAGTTATGATTCTTCTTACTAAAGTCTTTCAAACGAAAGGAAAACTAAAGACTGGTTTAAACTTAAAGTTGTTAGTACTAAGTTTTAATGGATTCTGTTTCCACATCAAGAACTGTTCAATTAAATGAACCTTTGTGAGAAACTTGTAATATTTCTTCAAGGGAGGCCGATCCTTTATATAATCTGAATGGGTTGGGTGAAGTCAGATTATATAGGTCAATTTATTGCGTAGAAAATATTTGCAGGTGCGCCTTTTGCTTATGTTTGTATGAGTTATCTTTGTGATGAAATACCGCGTAGTTTGTAAAGTATTTGCTATTTTGTATTTGTTGCTTGGAATATATTTTATTTTTGTTTTCTTTTTTGCAAATATTGTACAATGTAAGTGGGCCAGGCTTTTGTAATTGAAATCCTTTGAGTTGAATAAAAGGTGATGTCATTTATTCCTCGAATAACTAACATTATTCAGACTTAAATTGAAATTACCGTTTCTTACAAATGTTTTTGTTCTCTTGCATTGAAGAACATTACTGTAACAATAATCATTTTATTTCGGATATCGATTCACCTCCATATTTTATTGGTAAACATTCAATTAAAACAGGTAGGTTTAAACAGACAATAAATTCCCCGCAATGACATTCAAGGGACTGTTTGAGCTGCCCCGAATAGTAGCGACGCAGCACGCTTACGTCTGTCCGCTGCGAAGCCATCAGTGTGTGCATCAGCAAACATTCCCTACGCACTAGAGAAGCGTGGCAGCCCTAGCAGCATCCTGAATGCATTGTTATATTGAACTATGAATTATTGATTTTCCAAGATTCTTAAGATTCTAGGATCCTTATATACTCCTTTCGCCTCTACAGATATGTTTAAAAAAAAGAAAAGCGTTTTGTTTTCCTAAGTCACTCAAAGTAAGGTACGTATACCTCTTTCCTTAACAAAACACCCTATAAACTATCCAACTATCAGATTTATATAGCCTTCTAATACCATTTCAAAGACAATAAAGCTAGGTCCATTATGCGAAATTGGCGCCACAATGTATGGCCATAACGCATCGTTCGTATAACGCTTGAAGACAGGTATAAGCCATCAGGGAATAATAAAATACCCTTATCGGCCCATTAGATGCTCGTAAAATAACAGTTAGGTAGTCATAATATAATAATGTGATGGATGTTAATATCCGTGTTTTTCTGAAGAGATTGTCGTTAAATGGGTGTAGCACCATTTATAAATAAATAAATTAGTTAGTTTGTGTTTTACGTGACGGGTGTGCAATAGGACAATGTTTTTAAGCTTACATCGAAGTGGGTGATTGATTTGATTGGGTAATTAAAATTAGGTGTGCATTTATGTCGCTGATCATTTTTTTTTAAATTTCGTATTGTTAGTCGAAAACAAAAGAAACCGATTAAGAAGAGTGCGAGTCTATGCACACGGTGCGTTGCGACGGGGGCACGGTAAGATTTATATAGGCTTATTATGCTATTCTATGCTTATGCTACACGAAAATATTGAATTGGAGCCTTAATTGCCTTATGATGCAATGATGGACAGTCTTTCGCCAGGAATATAGAGAGTTGCTGACCAACAAATAGAAATTTTGCCACATAAACAACTGAGCGGTGCCGTTCCAGCATCGCAACGCATACACCCCTCCCCGGTTCGTCTCGCGGGTAGCATGTGCGGTGTGCGTGCGGCGCGGAACCGGAGTGCGCGCGGCGTCGTGTGACATATCATGGATTTTTATATGCAGGACGTCGCTGCGACAACGCTCCAGCACCGCGCCGCAACGCACCGTGTGCCGTGGCCTTTAATGTTTGGTCAAACTAGTACGGAGAAATTGCGACCCGGCTGCGGACTCCGGCTACTGACAAATACTCCAGTACATTATCTGTTAGTATCTGATGTGCGGAGCCGCGTCTGCAATTTACGTTGTTTACCATTTTGACTGAATCTTCAGATGGCCGCAATATTTATAAAATTGTCATTAAAACAAAGCACCAGGGAAGCCTGGAAAAGATACATTCTGAAGAAGACTCAAATTAATTTCCTAAAAAATCTGGAACACCTAAGTACACTTGTTCAAGAAAATCATCAACACAGCTGAAAAAAGTTAACAAAATAAGAACTATCAATCACTCACCTGAGCTCCGACCAGCACGCGCCCTTCTCATCGACTCGCTCGTTTTCGCACTCCCCTCCACTTTCGCACCCCCCTCTATATTCGCACTACCCGCCATTTTTGGCTTCGTTCACCCTTCGGCATTCTTTCGTCAAAAACGAAATCGCGCGCGTGATGTTAGGAAAACATACATCATGTGCACAATAGTGCAGTAATAGAGTGGTACGATAGCGATTTTAATATGGAAATTCATCCGATTTTCGCTTCCCGCTTGTAATAACATTTCTGATCGATAAAACGCGTTGTTCCCACTTTTTCCTGACATCACTATTGTTGGTATTATCAACTATTTTCACAGATCAAATATAATCATATTTATTCTTAGTAATTGGATTGAAATAAATTTAAAAAACTGCTAATGGGCATTCAGCAATCGGAATTCAAAGAAACTTGTTAAATAAAAAATGTTGTAAAGAACACTTTAGTACAGGCTACAGACCCACCTCATTAGTGCAGAAAATCTCTTTTAAGAAAATTAAATGGATTTTCTATCAATATCCAATTTAGTATTGAATATTCATGAATCATAATAAGCAAGCAATTTCTCTATGAATGCGTTTTGAACTTGTTGGCGTTATTGAAGAGTAAAAAATACGATTATTTGCCGATAAACATCTATTGATTTATATTATTGTTTTTTTTTTATCTAAATAATGTATTGAAATCATTCGACTGTGTAGGTAGCAGAAGATTTGATTATAAATGACAAATCGTGTTTAGGTTTCAATAATAGTTTAAGGTTGTTTAGGTTTTTAAAAGAAATCTCTTATTTGTTGTTTTAATAACTTTACACCCACCACTTTAGCATTTTCCCAACTATGTTGGGGTCGGCTTCCAGCCTAACCTGATGCAGCTGAGTACTAGTATTTTACATGGAGTGACTGCCTATCTGACCTGGTGGTTGTCGGACTTTCAGACCACTGACTACCTGTAACCATTGTCAAAGATCTACAAATAACGGCCGGGACCAGTGGCTTAGCGTGCTCTCCAAGACACGGACAAAACTCGGTATGTAATGAGCCGTGCTTACCTAGGTTGGTCTGTGATCGGCGACTACACCCATTGACAAACCATCCTAGGTGAGCACGGGTTGACCTAAAGATCGGTTTCCGCGTTACCCGTGCTTGTCCTAAAAGCACTTCACATGTTATTTATTTCCATATCACCTCAGATTTATAACTCCTTTCAAAACTATCCTAGTTTCATTCTTCAGGATAAAAACCCGCGTCATACTAATAAATAATTCATACATCAGACGCACCTCTGACATTTTCAAAGATAATGTGTTATGATTTATTGCGGAGTCAAGTCCTTACCTTAAGTGGCACGTCTTAGAAGCTTGTTTAGAATTGTTCGCGACAGTTATACGTGTGCGAATTTATGTAGACAGTAATAAAAATAGCTGAAGTTGTATGAAAATGTTTTAAAAATGCTGAGCAAGAATTGAAGTAGACATAAGGACGACGGAATAATTTTTCGAGTCGTCGACTTGGATGAAAATAATGGTACCTACCTTAGTATATTGCAAAGTTTTTATTTTTATATTCACAGATAACAATAAAATAATTTGGACGAGTAGATATTGTGTGAAATCATCATTTGCGTGTGGGAGTGAATCTCGTAGCGCCTACGCATTTCTCGTAGCTTCGTAGCACTGCTACGCCAGTTAACCGTAGAAGTTTTCAATATTGTGTGTACAAGACTGCGATCGTAGCTAGATACATTTATCGTAGCATAACAGCAGTAGCTCTCTAAAGTTTGTTCCTTTGTCATAAAAAGTACTTTGTCTACGATAACTTTAAATAAAAAAAATCATCATAACATCACGCCTGTAATCTACGAAGAGTTAGGCAGAGGTGTACCTAATAGTACACCATTTTGCCAGTATGTTTAAGTATCATGTAATAGAGGGTGAGCCTATTGCCATCAACAAGGCACAAATCCAGACTCCGTGGTTGCTACTGAGAAATTCCTAATGCCAAATCCCAATAACACTTTGCCGACCCGGGAATCGAACCCAGGACTACAAACTCAGCAGTTACGCTTGCGACCACTCGACCAACGAGGCAGTCAACTTACAGATAACATGACAGAATCCAATGATTTGCCTTTCGCAAAGGTAAAATGTAATTCCGTCTTCAAAGTAATGGAACCTTTCAAAAGTAATGTCCCCAGCAAAAACTCCTCATTTTCATCTCAAATTAAGTCATAAAATAAAAAGGGCACGTTTTACAAAGATCCAAACATTATTGAGTGATAACATCGGCGCCACCGCAAAGGCTTTAGAAATGAGGTATTACGTAGTATGAATGGGGCATTGCCGCAGTTTGTATTCAGCCAGAGGGCCGGCCCTTTACCGATATTGAGTCATTCCTAATGGATATTGGAGTGCGATGCCAACCGGCAGCAACCGGCAATAACCAGCGGTAACCGATATTTTTTAAACCCACATGTGGTTTATGGGGATGAGTAACTGTTGATTTTAAACCTCAGGGGTGCTAGCAAAGTAAGATATTGTATTATAAATAATAGGGCGAATCTGCCCTGAATATACAGTGAGTGTATTTGCGGTAAAGCCTCTTTTTCTTTTTATGATTCCCACAAACGGCCTACCGACTTGAAAGAATTTTAACTATGGAAAATTTAAAAATTAACAACCGCATTTTACAGGAAAAACTTCAGTAGGGGTAGTTTAAAAGCTCTAAATTATACATACCTAAAGATAATTAATGATATTTTGAGCTCTTAATGATAATTAGGTATCTAAAAAGAAAACACTTGCTGTTCCTAAAGTCACAAACTACTTTGGTAAGCGCACAAGAAAATATGTAGTACCCTCATTAGTGAATGAAATACACACACAGCTGATATCGCATGTTAAATCCAAACACCAACTTAAAAGTGTTCTTAAAAAACACTACCTGTCATTGTGTCCATAGCTCATTTTGCATCTATGGACAATAGCAATTTTCCATAGGTGTAAAACGTTTCTTTCTGCAAACTCACTGCCCTTATTTTATGCATTGTTTTATAATAAAAATCGAAATTTGTTATAATGATATTGAGAAACGAGAACAACTGCCGACAAACTGTTTTGCAGTTTAGCAGACTTTTTATATGTTATTGTTTAAACAGATTTTGAATAAATAAATAAAAAAAAAGTTATGTATAATTTTGAGATTTGTTTCCGCGACTTGACAAAACTTCAACATTTTTTTAAACTTACACTGTCACGGGATATCTTCCCTGATTATCAATTATTCTGAGCTCCCGATATTTTGATGCTGTTGCAAGCGCCAGAATAATTCCGGGAGTATCCCGTAAGTGATAGTGTAACTTTACTTACAAACCGTGAAAGCTTAAAACAGTATTTATTAATTTGTGCCTAATTGTTTGCAATATTCGTTATAGCTTGTGTAAATGATAGAAAAATTGCATTAAAATCCGCAACTTAGTTTAGAAAAACAACACCGTCGCAAAGAGCCGAAAAAACTCTTTGTTATAAAAATAAAAACTTAAACATAACTCTTAAACTTTATGTTATAAAGTTTCTATAGAAATTAAAGGTGTATTTTTAAATATAAAACTCCTACATGTAAGCTTACTGTTGAATTTGAAAAACTTGTGAATCCAGTGAGTACTTAAATTAGTTTATTCAAACAAACTAATATACATACAGAATTCGTACCAAAAGGTCAGCAGATTTTAACTCAACTTTATATATTTGGATCATAATATTTGCTCATTTGATTCAAAGTTTAAAATAGCAATTCTTTTAAACCTAATTCTGAAGCTAGCTTAGTTTTAATGTGTGGACTTATTGTAAACTAGCTGATGCCCGCGGCTTCGCCTGCGTGGATATCGGTTATCGCGACCAAAAGTAATCATGATGATCCCATTCCCTCAACTCATGGGAACCTAGTTTGCCCATTTTCAAAGTATTAAAATGGATATAGTATATTATCCTTAAGAGATAGATATAAGCCATAGCGGATTTTTCTGTAGACCTATATAAGATATACAATTCTACCATTCATTATTTTGTTATATCTTAAAGGGCAGCGTATTCGTTGAAAGCTCCCCCAGACGGCTTATTTTTTTCCAACACCTCCAACAAATATCATTATATTTTAGCCAATCTGTACAAAAACTTGACGAATTATATACTAAAAAAATCCTCGAGAACATCTGTTTAAGAAAACAACATGAAAATCAGTGCTGTAATTTTTCAGTTTATCGCGAACAGACAGATAGACGCGGCTGAGAACATTGTGTTATAATATGTAGTGCTGTTGGGTTCGGCTTCTAGTACATCCGGATGCAGCTGAATACCAGTATTTTACATGGAACGACTGTCTATCTGCCCTCCACAACCCAGTTAGTTATGGGTAATACGATACCCTTTGGTAGAAATACATTAAAATTAGTGATAGCTTTAATTTCCACATCTGGTGTTCCAGATCTTCAATTTTTATTCGTCAACAGAGAGTACTCATCAGGCTGAACAACTTTTGCTAAGACGTCATTCCTATATATATTATAGTGTAACTGGGCTCTTGGAGCTCCACGACAGGTGTTCCACATCTTCAATTTTTATACGTCAACAGAGAGTGCTTATCAGTCTGAACAACTCTTGCTAAGACGTCATTCCTATATATGTATGTTATAGTGTGGCTGGGCTCTTGGAGTTCCACATCAGCTGTTTCAGATCTTCAAATTTATTATCTTAGCAGAAAATGCTCTTTACGTGGAACAATTTTTGCTATGGTACCATTTTTGTATCTCTTATAGTTTAGCTGATCTATTGCGGTTCTGCATCAGGTGTTCAAGTTTCCAAGATAAATTATAGCCTATATGTTGCCCAGACTTAATACCTATACAACCAAAAAAAACATTCAAATCCGTCGAGTAGTTCCGAAGATTAGCGTGTACAGACAAACAGACAAACAGACAGATTTTTTTTTTTGGATTCGTGCTCTATTACTGTTTCTAAACACACCCCAATTTTCTTCAATGTACAGACACAGTTTTTTTACTGTCTTATTATATGTATAGATGTTAAAAGGTGAAATTATTTAAATACCTAGAATATAAAATGAAGATAGTCCCTATGTAACTATCTTGATATCATTCCATGTGTGGTTTTGTATGAGCCGTAAGATTATCACCATCTGCCTAGCCTTTTCCCAACTATCTTGGATGCAGCCGAATATCAGTATTTTTCATGAAGCTACTGCCTATCTGACCTCCACAACCCAGTTAGTACTGGGTAATACGATACCGCTTGGTAAGACTGGTTGTCAGACTTTCGGGCCACTGTCTACTTGTAACGACTGTCAAAGATCTACAAATGACGACCGGTAGCCGGAAACTCGGTATGTAATACCATCCACAGACCAACCTAGGCAAGTGCGACATAAACTGAAGAGTGATCCGAGCGGCTGTTATTATTTAACCACGAGCTTCTCCATGAGCAGCAGAGCAGCGGTGGCCCAGTGGTGGCGGCCCCGACTTACGAACAGTAAGTCGTGGGTTCGAATCCAGGCAGCATTCATTTGTGTAATTTATTTCAAAACCACTGCTCTCAAAACGGTGCAGAGAAACATCGCGGCATGTCCTAGAACCAAAAATTCGAAGACATGTGACATCTACCAACCCGCACTGGGCCCGCATGGTGGATTATAGCCCATTTCCTTTCATAGAGAGGAGGCCTGTGTCCCAGCAGTGGGAACATTATAGGCTGATTATACTTCTCCATGAGCTGAAAGATTATGTGATACGATGATAGGACTGACATATTTTAACTATCTTACCGTTCGCGTTGCTCAGAATAATATAAAACATATAATTGTCATGACCAGATAACTAACATTACCAGAAGTTGTTTTAAAACGTTGAAGACTCATGCAACCGAATCGTTTTCTCAAAACAAAAATATTTACATAACATAATTTCAAGCTTGTAATCCCCGAAGGGTTAGGTAGAAGTGTACCTAATAGTACACTCACATTTAATTAGTTATGTTTTTAAGTCCCATGTAATAGGGGGCGAGCCTATTGCCATCAACCGGGCACAAATCCAGACTCCGTAGCTGCTATTGCAAATTCCTAATAGAAAAATCCAAAAGCACTTAATACAATAATATTTGTTTAAACACAACATAAACATAACATCACGCCTGCAATCCCCGTAGGGTTAGGCAGAGGTGTACCTAATAGTACACCCACATTTCGCCAGTTATGTTTTATTTATATTTCTTTAAAATAATGTAATATTATATATATATTGATAGAGAAAATAATTTACTCTAAAAAAAAACAGATACTAAACAAATCAACCGTGATAATGATATACCTCACCAATACCCCAATAATATCCAAAGGTTATGATTTAAAATCACCGATCCATACGTGTGGTGATATTTTGTTTATTTTATTTCATTTTATCGGTACCTATGGGCATAAAGCCGGGATAAAATTTCAATTGGCTGTACTGCAGACAGCGGTGGCGGGTCTCACCACTTTATTTATTGTAGACTACAAAGTACTTGTGTTATATGGATTGGGAGACACTGGATGTGGCATGAAAATTACAGTTTTATGATATTTTGTTTTATGATAAAACGTTTGACAATATACGCCTCTGCCTAACCCTTAGGGCTTTTTCGGGGTTACAGGCGTGATATATGCATATTTCACAGCGTTTTTGAGACTGTTTTCTGCAAGCCTGTAAGGTAAACTGAGAGTTATTTGCTTGTTTTAACGTCATCTAAGAATCTATCCAAGAAATTAATCACTGGAACTATAAACTACTAAAAAGGAAAAAGCTACATATACTACTTACACCTCTATTTATAACATTAGATGAATTACACGTACACATTTACGTTCGAACTCGACAAAGCAGCATACAGTCTGAAAGCCTCCCACCTGGACAAGCTTTGCCGTTTGCCGATTTGGAAATTTCTAAATCGACTCCGAACCCAAGTCGGCCGTAGCAAAGACAATCTCTTCAGATGGAGGTCTCATGGACGGCTCAGATCTCAAGTGTGTATGACGCGTGTCTCCACAGACAATGGCCTACCTTATCTTGTTCCACACCCTAACACCTGCGCTCTTGACGGTCTTATGACATCAGCGAGCGGAGATTGCATAGCTGAATTTTGGGCCAAATGTATTTAATGAAAATTTGCCAAAGTCACGCTAATAAGAAGTATAAAGTTAGTCATCACGCCTCTTCCAGCCCTCCCATATCCAAGTCCTGGGTAAGCCTTGTCGCTTCCACTCGAAAAATTTCAATCGTGCCTAGCCACAGACTGAGCCCGCCATGAAAATCCCTAGAAAACGTGAAAATGTTCCCGAAACTCTTGCAGCAACGAGATATACCTTTAATTTGGGATCTAATTAATTCTCGAGCTCAAACCCTCTGGAAATCTGCACGGATTCCTTCAAGCTTTGAGGGATTTATTTCTGTTAAATGGATATGAATTAGAGGATGGAATTTGGTTATGTTAAATCTAGATGTACGAGTACTATGTTCAAGTAGGTTTGTTAAGATATCTTGTATTATTTATTTCTATTTGTATTGATTATATTTTTAAATATTTCACTCTTAAGTAATATATAAAATAAAAAATTATATAAAAATATATATATTATTAGAACAGATATAGTACAGGTTGCTTAAGCATATAGCACATAATGCTGCATTCTTTCTAATATGTACTTGTCTAGACCCGTATTATGCAACGATTTTATCTGAGTGACGGTAGCGAATGTTTTTTAAAAATAAAAAGTTATTTATTCAAATTAGGTTACTTTTTGAACGCACGCCCTTTCCCTAGTGTTAAGTGTTTTGATAGCTCAAGTAAATCCAATGTTTTGATGGAATATCCCTTTGTTTTGGACTTATATTTAAATTTAAACCATCATGCATTGCAATATAATACGTTTGAGGTAAGCTAAATATTACCGTGATCTACATCGTTCTTATTTTGGCTTATTTATGAATTATTAAAGTTTACCAACACAGTACAAAATAAAGCCAAACAAGTGAGTGAACACATGCAAATAAACATACAAAAGTCATTTGTTCGAAGCCCGATAAATAAGGGTCGAGATACAATTTTTATCAGCTTGTCGGTGTCCATAAATTTGGGATTACAAGCTGGAATCGCTATTGGAGCAAGCGGCTGGCTGTGTTCCGATTTGGCGATAAAAAATGTAGGACAAAAATGAAAATGTGTGTTTATTTATTGCGAAATGGGATCAAAGCTAAAATATGTCCAATAACCTATAAGTTGGACCATAACATTTTAAAAGTGGATAGTCATCAACTGAGTCGATTGAAAAAAGGATTTATCAGAAATTCAGTTTTGTTTTATTATTTTTAAACTTGCTTTTGCTTGCATGTACGGAATGTGAAGATGATGTAGCTTCCCGTTAGTAGAAGAATTTACGGAATCGGATCAGTGGTTCCGAAGATTACCCCCTACAGACAAACTTACAAACAAATTTTACCTCTATATAATATTAATATAGATGAAACGCGTAGTTAGGATAATCGTGGAGATAAATCTCGTAGACTATAATTTTTATTATTATTTAGGGGCTCAATATAAAATTAAATACTGTTCTTCAAATATTTATTTAAACATCAAAAATAAAAACTAGTATACAATTTGTAAGCGCATACTTTTGGTACTAAGTAACTGAAATTCAATTACAATAAAAATATCCATGTACTTTCTAATTCAATTAAAATGAATAATAAATGACGTAGTTCTATTTATTTGTAAGCTACGACTTCAATTAGGATTATTTTTCAATTTGGATTTTGATGTAAGTACAATCTAATAAGAAAATATTATTAGATTTTTCACTTAAACGCGACGAATAATAAACAAAGAAGTGTAAAAGACATAATAACTTGATTTCTCAGGTCATTTTTTTGTTGGTTATTCAGTTGTTAATATAAACATTCTTCTTTATCGCGGTGTGGGTAGTGCCTAACTTGATGTCAGAGTTTTTATGCCGTCCATGGGCGTATGACTTGGATTTACATACATACATAAACTCACGCCCTTTTCCCACGGGGTTAGGCAGAAACCACAGAACGCCACCTGCTACGATGCTACTTTACATACTCCTTTTGCCTCGTCCACGTTCATACATCTGGTCATACACGCACGCCGGTTGCGAGTACTACGCACCTGACCTGAATTGGATTTACATGTCGGCGAGAAATATCTTTCAGGCATGCTGGTTTCATTACGATGTTTTCCTTCACTGAAAAAAAAATCATCAATTTTGCTATGCTTTACACAATTTGAATAAGGTTGCAAATCGTAATACTGTCCTTACTGCATATCATGCAAATGTCTCCACAACTCTTCGTTACGGCATAATATTTTGGGGCAACTCTACCAACAGAGAAATGGCATTTTAAGCCCAAAAACAATGTCTTCGAGTTTGTTAAAAACCACCGAAAGTTGTAAACCATTTTTCGTTAGTTTAAAAATACTTACGCTTCCATCACTTCATATTCATGAAATTTCAATATTGTTAAAGAGAATCTGTCTAAATTTGAAAAACTTAAAACTAGACGTCACCAAAGCACACTAAAATCCAATAAACACAATACTGCACTTTTCTCAAAGAGTTGCCTCGGCATGGGTCCGAAGATTTACAATAAACTACCAAAAACTTTAAAAAGCATGACCAACATAAACTATTTTAAATCGCAACTTAAGAATTTCTTGATTGAAAAGGCTTACTACTCTAACAATGAGTTTTTGGATGATAGAAGCATACAATAAAAATGTCCGATCCACTTGTTATTCTGTCTCATTTACGATGTTACTTGTTTGAAACAGTTTTATTTAGTTTGTAGTGTTTTTACGCCTAATTTGTACATCTTTTTTTTTTTACGGATGGGAAATCATCAAATGACTTCTCCCGCTCTGAGCGGAAGGGAGTGTCAGACTTGTACTGACTAAAACCCATCCATGTTCCTTCCTTGCCCTTTGTGTTCCAGGGCCGCGGTATCTCTTTCGAACAGCCCGTAGCCCTAATTTGTACGCCTTGCAAGGCAAAACATAGTACCTATGTTCAACAAATAAAATACTTTGACTTTGACTTTGAAGTAACTGATAAATATACAATACGCAGTGCACAATATAACACCAATTATAATTGATGACCATCTCAAACAACTTGGCAACTTACAGCTCGTGCTTACGATCGATTTTTCAATTAATTCATAACTTTTTAACTAAAGAATAAATAAGGTAGTTTCATATTCCTAAACAAAATCCTTACGTCAAACCGTAATTTTCGCATCACATAACCACACCAGTAATCCCCAGAGGATTAGGTAGAGGTGTACCTAATAATACATCCACATTTCACCAGTAATGTTACAAGTCTCTTGTAATAGGGGGCGAGCCTATTACCATTAACCGGAATAGACTTCGTGGCGGCTACTGAAAAAATCCTGATGGAAACCCAATACCACTTTGCCCGACCCGGGAATCGTACCCATGACCTCCCATTATGCTCAGCAGTCGCTTGCGACCACAAGACGAACGAGGCAGTCTAGTTAACCAGTCTAAAATAATATGTATGGCATTGTCTATCGCTATCTATATTCAATAGAAAACCTTACCAATACTAACATTTTCAGCAAAATAAATAGCAAACCGACGTTTTTCAACAAAAATAAACTATGTGCTACACGATCCAAGCGATAAGTGCGGGGTATAAATTATGCATGCAAGCCGAAAAGATGCGAGAAGACGCAAGAGATAATCTCCGGTGATTTACGATGTGAACTTG
The DNA here is from genome assembly GCA_950005105.1 of Lycophotia porphyrea. NCBI lineage: Eukaryota > Metazoa > Arthropoda > Insecta > Lepidoptera > Noctuidae > Lycophotia > Lycophotia porphyrea. The sequence goes on from OX465393.1 coordinate 7,020,825, forward strand.
CATTTATACAGCTATTTATAAGATCACAGAGTGTTTGTGTTGCTTTGATGTATAGTTGCATGCAAACTGCACAAAGACGCGGTATAAACATGATGTAGATACGTATCTTCCGTTTTATGGATCTCATAAAGCGAGAGTTTTTATTTATAAAGTTGGAGTTAGAAAACATGGAATGGACTGTTTTATTTCTTCAAAATTTGAGATACTTGTTTTTCTTTAACAATATTAGTTATTTTGGATAAGAAATGAATATTCGCTATTTTGGTTTGATGTTCGCTATGTTGAACAAATTTTGCCAAAGAGCTTTGATTTTTACTACCGATGTGGATTTGATGTTTTTTTTGTGCCATTGTCCAATTGGTTTGAATGGGTCTTTGTGGAACAGTGGATGTCATTTGGCGGGAATTTTAAAGAAACCCAGCTATAATTAAACGGATTTAAGTACCCGGCATTTGCACCTCCTAGTGAAACTAACAGATTTATTAAGGTGGTTAGTTATTTAATTAGAAATATACTAGAAACCAGACGACGTAGATGCAACTGTATTAGTCCCAACGGGAAGTTTGCAATTGAGCAAATTATTTTCTAGCAAGATGGGGTAGAAGTTTCTGTATCTCAAACCTCATTAGGTTTACTAATAATAAAGTGGCATTGGTAGGTAGCTTGGACCCTGTTCCCGATACCGGTGGGCTCCTATTTTTACTAACCTAACCTAACGTTTTTTTTTTGTTGACGCTGGGTAAAAATGCATTACGAATACCCTCCCATTAGGGGAATGCTATCCCATTGGGCTATGTGGAACTCCCTGGTCTGACCCAGTATACCCACTAAAAGAACCCAGCGATACTCCCGCTTCGTCCGAATGGAGGGGGACTGAAATACCGGCAGAGCCTTTACGTCCAGTCCTTCACCGCCGACTGCCCGCCTTTCCGGCGGGCCCTTCACGCCCTTCCCGAGGGGAGGGGCTCAGGATTTACCGACGAAGGTGGCGAAGAGTGCAATTCGGGCGAAGGCGCCCCCGCACCTCTCGCCCGCCTATCACCACCACGAGCAGGGAGAACCTCCCCGAAGTCCGACAGAGGTTTGGGGAGAAATAGACCCCCACCAGGGCCATGTCCCCCCACGCGGCCACGTATCCCGGTCCCCTCTCACCACCGCACCCGCGACACCAACGACACCAAGCCGTCCCGATCACCCAGCCGACGGCCAGGGACCAAGTCAGGCTTGGCAACCACCGCCAAGTCCACCAACCAGTCAACCATAGTCTGCATCAGCAGATCCTGGGCTGCCCAGCAGTGGTTGGTGTTCGACTGGAGGATGCGATTTCCGATTGATGGATAGGTATCCATCAATCGGTCCCCCCTCCGCTACCACCGCGGTTCCTGTCTCGGGAACGATGGTGCTAGCGGCAGGCCCGATCGCCGCCTGCGCTGTGCCCCGCTTACGGGGAGGATTGCAGTACCTCCCCTTCATCACGTGGCCCGCCGGGAACCTAACCTAACCTAACCTAACTCAATGCCACACCCGTTTTCACCAATAATAAGTGACACCTAACTCGATGCCTAGTGCCCGTTTTCACCAATATTAAGTGACACCGAACTCAATGCCTACTGCCCGTTTTCACCAACACTAAGTGTCACATAACTGAATGCCTAACGCATTTTCACTAAAAATAAGTGTCAACTAACTGAATGCCTAACGCGTTTTCACCAACATTAAGTGTCACCTAACTCAATTAGCTATTAGGCAAGTTTCATTCGCATCGGCATTCGCATTTCATTTGGGGTATTCGCATTTTTTTCATGTTAGATTAACGCATTTTATTTCTACTGATTTCGTTTATTCATTTTTCTTTAATTTTTTTATATTTTTACATATTTCTTTAAAAAAATGCTTTTATTGTTATTACTGATTAAGTAAGAGTAACTAATCGCATTTACATGAATACCATTATATTTTAATCACGGATAGCCAACACATCACATGTGCATGAAAAGCAAGCAGATATGTTCTCTTATAAATTAACTGATATAATGTTAAATACAGATCTAAGTGCAAAATTAAATGAAGAGATAGAAAACATCCCTGAAAATGCTGTGAAACTAGCTACTACGTTGTGCACAAATGCTAGAAAGCTAAAGGTTTAACTTTCAAATCACTTCACAAAGAAGTAAAATTATTTTTAAAATCCCTACGCGTGTTTTCAGGCGTCTCTCTTGATGGAAAATAAACATTATTACAGGATAAGCTTGGGAGAGGTCCCAACCAATCTAACGCATGGGATTTCTTATAGTTCACTCTTTTACTAATATACTCGTCACTCGTCACTACAAAAGGCTTAACCCTTTTGAGAATCTGAATAAGGCGGACGTGCCAATTCTTAAACCTTCGAGTCGGTGGTGATTAAGTGGAGGCTTCAGTGTTAGCGGATCGCGTTTTGTAGCACCGCAAAATTTTGCTATAAGGGTGTCGAGTAGCTGTGGTTAATCTGACCCGGTCAGACCCTGGACTAGCAGCGGACCTCCGACTTTCACCAACAGAAATTTCAGTAGGTACATTATACGTTAAGCCCGGTGTCTAAAGACAGTTCCCTGCGTTCACTTCGGTTAGTTTGATCGCACCCTAAAACCATTTTCATCACTTTTGTATCACGGCACTTTGATACAGTTTATGATAGTTGATATTTAGTACCGTACATGCAATGAATTTTATAAAATACAACGCAGCGCGAGCGCGTTCAAGCACCCTAAATTTGGCAAATTCGCTCCATCGATCAGTGAAGTCTAAGCTTCGCTGATTGGACAGTTGCCTGGGCGGATGCGCGCGCATAAAGTTTTGCTTTTCCCGGGTCCTTGGGCCAATAAACTGACTTACACGCCGTCCCGAATATACCCGAGCAAGCCCGAAGGCGCAGTCGCGGGCCGCATGCGCGGTTTCGTACTTCTAAGTATAGATTACCTCTATCGATCTGGTGCAAAGACCGGGGCAATAATTGAATGCTCGTTTGCTGAAGGAAAATAATCAAAATCATAAGAAAATCGGCATACCCTAGAACCAAAAATTCATATCGTCCCGCGTCCACCTGATCATTGACATCCACCACAGCGCCAGTGCGTTGTATGGCCCGCGTGCCGGGTCCACTCACTCTCACAAAGAGGCGATTTGTGTCCCAGCAGTGGGAATGTTATGGTGGTTTATTTCAGGAAAGCAGAATCAAATGCCGTCAGAATACGCGAGCATACGCTACGATATTTTTCATCAAACATTAGATACATGTACTTTTATAGCTTTATACTAGCTCTTTGTCCGCGCTAATCCACCCCGACACTGCAATGCTTCTTCAGGCGTAAATCGCTCCTAATCTTAAAAGAACACGCCCACGATCCCCGCTACATTTAGCACCACACCCAAAAAGTAGAGCTTTTCTAATCTTTTTCCACTTTTCATTGGATTCAGTACAGCGAATCGTATTTACGCCTCAAAGAAATGTCTAGGAGATTGTGTGTCGGCAAGCAAAACGATCTGATAAGCCATGGGAGCGACTATGGGAAGTGAGGGGGTTGAAAGGGGAGGGGGAGGAGGGTGTGGTCCGAAACTGAAATCCGGGATAGCAAAATAAAAACGCACTGCACTTTTGACACTAAGATCTGTAAGACTTTCTATATACCACAACACTATCACTCCATTAAAGTTTTCAGTCTTTTGCTTCTGTTGGTCCTTTGTCCCGTGACCTACATATTTTGGACCACATTTTTTCCAAAAATTTTAAACCGCGCTTTTCTCTATTTCACTTATTTGCCGAGAACTTTTAAATCGTTTGAGGCACTTGTTGAATTAAGGCGTTAGTTTTTCAGGAACACGATGTTGAGATGCATAAGGTTGCAAGGCCTGGACTACACTGCTGCGTTGCTCCAGTAGCCCATTGCAGCCGCGCGCAACTGACCTCGACCGATAGCGAGAGTGAATCAATACTCGCTCTTCTTGTATCACCTCCCCTTCCTACTTGTAATTACGAGTAGCTTATCAGGATTATTTATAGCCTTTTTTAAATGCTAAATTAAATTAGGCTTGCCAAAGATCTTCTATGTGGCCCAAAATCTCAGTTTTTGGTAGCTTTCTGAATAGCAGGCAGCAATTAATATACCTGTCGTTTATGGAACTGCGCTTTCGAAATATCGATATTTTAGCGCAGGTTCATATACCTATCATCAACGTGGCCTAGATCCGGGCAGGTACCTATGACATTTAGATGACAATAATTTCTGGCATCAATCTTCAGGTAGATCTGGGTTGAGCAAACAGAAGAAATTAAGCAACAAAGCGTGGGCTACTGTAAACTTAAGGTTGACTGACAAATTTCAAAGACCATAAAATTTTTCATTCGACCAAGATTCAAAGAATATTTAGGAGGACTTGTATCAATACCTCTGATCTATTTTCGAAAGATATAAAAGTATAAAAATAGGATTTAATTTATTTTTCATCATCTTCACCGCTGGAGGCCTCTCCCAAGCGCCTCCACATCGATTGGTCCTGTGATTCTCGCACCTAGCGCATCGGTTCACCTTGTAGAAGATTTCCAACACTGCGCTTTCCGGTACGTGGTCGCCACTCCCGGAACTTTTGGGACCTATCGGCGCGGCGGTTCTACAAAAAGATGCATGCACCTGCTACTTGACCTTGACAATTGTTACCTTAGTTCTCCTTTTTTTTCGGATGGGAAATCATCAAATGACTCCTCCCGCTCTGGGCGGAGTGGAAGGGAGTGTCAGAGTTTTAATGACTATAACCCATCCATGTTCCTTCTTAGCCCTTTGTCTTCCAGGGCCGCGGTATCTCATTCGAACAGTCCCGCAGCCCCGGCAGGCTTCGGCCTTTGCAGTCCCCTTCCAACCTTAGTTCTCCGGAGGCTCGTTCATATGAGATTTGATAGCTTATAAAAACTAAAATAGCTCAGATATATTTTGGCAAGATATTCATATCTATTTATTTATTTTCCTTTTACGATACAACCAGTTTAGATTAAAAGTCTCGTAATTGCTCTTCAGTCCAGGATTCTTCACTTTTCTCGACCTGACAGAGGAAGAATGGTTTTCTTCCCACATGGATGCCTTAAGATACCTTTTACATAGCTTTGTACATCGCAGAGGGCCTGGACAAAGTGTCGTTCTGTTAGCAATAACATAAGTACATACGAGTACATGCCTTTTTCATATTCCTAATCATATATTTATTTGCATTCCAAAATATGTTAACAATTTTAAAGTTATGTCCCTAATATTAATTACCTTCATATTTTTCCATGGGAAACGCAGGCGGCGTTTTATGTTAGAATCCCTTTTTTTTTAGATTTCTTCATCGTCGTTAATCCAGAAATAATAATTCATGACAAAATCATAAATAAAACATCTAACAATATAATAAATTCTGTCTAAACGCCAATCTTCTAATCAAAATCGTGAGATAATCTTCTTATCTTCAGATCCTTAATTATCAACAATAAAATTCTTGGAATCACGAAGGAAGTCGGGTGTGAAGGATTATAAAGGGGCCAAGACTGGTTCACTACCCTCCCTGCCCACCCCAATTTCGCACAATAGATGGGGAGTTATTAGATATTAAATAGCTATTGTTGGACTCTCACGGTATAAAGAAATCAAGGAGGTGTGAAAATATTTGTTGTAAGAATAAGACACGATGGATTTTTTGTTAAGAGGATTTCTTCGGTGTCATTATTACCAGTAGGTAATATTTGTTAGATCATCTGTATCTAGTGAGGAGAGACATGAGAGTAGGATTTCAAAGAAGAAATGCATTTACGATTTTAAGGAATTTTATCTTTTAAGATTCACAGAGCACAAAAGAAGTATGGAAGAAGAAGACATGCTGCGCCGACCCCAAATAAATTGCGGTAAGGGCAAAGTCGCGGGAAACACCTGGATGAGGGACGCACAGAACCGGGAAGTGTGGCAGAAAAAAGGGGAGGCCTATACCCAGCAGTGGGTGATTCTGGGCTGATATGATGATGATGATGATGATGAAAGGCATGAAAATGCTGATGATTATGAGAGGATAGAGATGCCTCTGCGACCGCAGCTAGAGAAATTATTGGCAACACTTTCTATACTAACTAGCTACTCATGGCAATATTTTCTGGCACTGTGATCAACGATTTCCAGAAACGGCTTTGCATGGCCGTTCATGACAGAAGTTTTTAACTTTTGTTTAGTAAGAACCATAGATTATTTATTTAGAATGGATATCCGTTTCATGAAACATTTCAAGGTACAAGTAGGTTAGACAGAACCAAGGAAGGTTTTGCAAACAGTGTTGTAAGAATATCTTGTTGTCGTCCATAAAATTTATTTTTCCCGGTTATCACAATCTAAACGTAAGTGGTGGTAGGTAAAGCGTATGCTACCTGCGCCAATTGATAAAAAACATAGTTAAACTGCAGTTGCCTTTGATAAAAAACTCTGTTCGACGGATTTTATCCGGAGTTTCAATTTAAATTGCGCCGACTTGCCTCACAAAGCTTTTACTCGTAACTACCTACTAACATACCTATCTACTACATAGGTACCAGTGTTATGTAAACTCGGCTGTATGAACCAGGACTTCATGATTCCATATTCTGTACAACACAGTATGCACAATTATGTTCCGTATAGCATTTTAATAAAGCTTGTTATTGCGTAAACAAAGCTACAGTATGCATGGTCCGAATCGCCCCGCACAGATCGAATTTGTCTGCAAAGTTTGAATGTTTCTGTACACAGGGTGGAGTTTAAAACGGCGGTGTATGGCCGTGGTGAGGGGACGAGTTATTGACGCAACCTGTATATGATGAGAGATATAGCTTATTTGACGTGAGTATTGAAATTGAATGTTTTGAATGTTACTGAAACATGTAAATTGGAATTTAAATTACTGACTGAAACAGTGCACATTCCCATATTTTACATAATGGTAGACAGTGATAAATGATGTTCATAATTGATTTAAAGTGTGGTAAGAACTCACCTTAAAATAATTCTAAGGTCCCTTTTCCAGTTCATTAAATGCGGGTACCTTTTAAAATAATTACAAATAAAAATTATTCGCTCGTAAAATTAATAAGCTTAATCAATAATCTCGAAAATTTCTTAATACAAATTAACAATTAACAAAGGCGAGTAAGGACCAACCGTGAAATTGGATGAGGCGCATCTCAGGACCAGTGAGGCGTATCCTTCCATTGGCTTCGTCTTAAATAAGGCTTTTAATAAATACTTTGTTTATTGGATTAAATTGTATTATCTTCTTTATTTCGTCTTAGAGTTTTATCGCGCATTGCAAGACCGTGTTTTTGTCGTTTTCGGAAATAATCTAATGGACTCATCGTTTCCGTTTCATCTAAGCTCTCAGGTGCTGCGATTTGCGACGCACCTTGTGTTAAAAAGGATGCGATTTTTTTACGTTTTTTCATGAAAAAGTGATTCAATGCTATTAAATGAACTTATCGGATTGTATTGATGATTCTAATGATTACAATTAAGTAAATACATACAGGGTGTAAATGGACTCTTCACGAAGCCGACAACCAAGCATTATGTACATCAAACTAAGTAACTTTAACACAAAAATTATTGCTGGGAAACGACTTTCTTTTTGGGGTGAAAAATCACGTTTTACGGTAGGACTCAATCTAACGCATTCAAAACATTGTGCTTATGGATGGATTTAATAGTATGAGGGTCGTGAAGGGGTCTTAAGTAAAAAAAAATACATTAAAAATATGTATCAAAAAAATCACTTGAGAAAAAGTTGGAACTTTGACACCCCATATCTCCGTAACTAAAAGGTTCCCAGGTATGGTCTAAAAAAAAATATCGCAATGACTGGGAGAACAAGTGCCTTTCGGCTTCGTTATGAGTCTTCTTACACCCTTTATGTGTTACGGTTGCGAATCATATTTCGTTCAACATACAGCCAAGCCAGTCAGTAAATTGCAAAAAAACATAAGAAAAATTGATTTTCGCGGGCTATTCTGGTGTTTCCTCGCTAAGCAAAGCGAAATAAAACGTCATGTTCCCTTCCTGTGAGTACTGTAGTATAGCGAGGTCTTGTTTGGTAGCATGTTCTTAGGACCTCGCCGTCGCAAAACGCGTGTCGCTAGTAGTTGTTTTGGCCAAGCGCTAAGAGTATGCGTCATATTGGCGAGAAAAACATGAATTTGCACTATTTTTAACAGCATCATTACTGAATACACTAACTGAACAATCAATTAGTCTCTTTAATCTGCGTATAAAATGTTTTTAATGATCATTGACATCAGTGACTATTGGGATTTATAAATAATATATCTGTTATAGATAATTACGGTAAACACATTTATAGTTGGCCAACGCACACTTTTTAATCGCCTTTAAAAGAAAAGGGTCTCGTCATTTTAATGTACCTAAATTCAACTTCATACATTCAACTAAGTAGACCAATTGATGCAGAATCGCAATTCTTTAAAAGAAAATATAGTTAAGAGGTCCCCACTGTCAACTATATTCTAATAATGCGCACACCATTGTCTACAGCTTCACATTAACAAGTTGAAACAAAAGCTTCCAACACGAGAAAACAAAGAAAATTATTACCTTCCCACCATTAACAATACCTTAAACCCCTTGTTTGACACATTACTATAATGGAGCTGTCATCCGAACATATTTCGCGACTTCACGTTGCTTCGGATCCGGCTCGAAGGACCAGTTTTTCAAGACCCCTTATTTTAACAACGTGACCTTTTTGTCTGCACTTTGTTGCCGAGACGGCGGGTCTTTTTAGGGTGGCGCAGACAGGGTAGAAATGTAGCCGTCAGTAGCAGGTGATAACTGGATCGAGTAATTAGAAACTGACATGCCAGTTAATAACTGTGGATAACTTTGACGTGCTTGCAACGCAGACGTGGAGCGACGTCGCGAACCGTGACAGATTCTTCTCTTACGAGTTTTTAATGAGCTTTTCCTAATGTTTGTATCCGCAAGATATATTGCTCGCACCTCCTCATAATGGCCGCATTATTATCTGCGTGGAAGTGGGATAAGTCAATTTAATTGGGTATTAGGATTGGTCGAGGGCGATGGCTTATTGTTATTAATGATCATACCAACGCTTCTTAATGATCAAGTAGTCCGTTTTTAGCAGAAACGACATGATTTTGGTTTGCATGTAGATTGAGTTAATTAAATGAAGCATTTATATTCACTACTCAGTTTAAGCATTAACTTTTAAATACCCAGACTTTACATTACCTAATTTTATTTGACTAAACAACAATTTGATCTAACAAAAACCTAGAACAACACGCTTTCCAATCCTAACAAGTAAACAAAAACAACAAATAAGAGTTTCCTTCATTTAAACACACGATTACGTGCTTCCAAACATTTGTTTGAAGTTCAAAGTGAACGCCCGTTCGACAACAAAATGAGTTACTGCAAAACTAAGCTCATGTTGCTATTCAGACAGTCATTAATCCCAAGTACGGGTGAAACTTCGGTCTCAAATTAGTGTGGGGTCCAACAAAATCATTTATATCAATTCTCTTACATTGGACGGTGGGAATTATTAAAACCGCACTCGGACCTCGGTTCGCAAAGGCTTCTAATTAACTTCGGTTCACGTACAGAAAGCTGAACAGCTGTTGCTGGCTAATGCCTTCTTGGTTATGGGTGCCTGGAATATACGGTGCAACAATGTCGTGCATACGTGCTGGTTACGGTTTACATTTTGTGCACTTCTAAAAAAATAACAGTAGAAATGCACAAAAGGAATAAAGAAATGGCTATGGAAAGGGAAACGTTTTGGCAGGATTTTTGTGTAGAAGCCAAAAAGGGTAATACTTACAAACTACAAGAAGATAACGTCAAAACAATCCCTAGTCACGGTAGCACTCCGTAATCAATTATTCTAACACTGTATTTTCTAACTGTAAAGAGCACAAGCCATCTATCTACAAACCGTTGAATAAAAACATTGTAAGAAAACCAAAACGTTTGTAGCAAAATCCAACGTGTGCAATGCACCGTAAAGAGCGATAGGGCACCACCTGCAATGAACTATCGCTTTATACCGAATGCTGAACACATCACTACGTTTATTTTCAACAAATACAAACCAATTTTCACTCACGTTAGCTTTTGAGAGACGGGCTGCAATGCTAAAAAAGTAGCTAAATTTGAGGAAATTCCTAAATCATCGTCCCAATTTATTAAGGTCCGGCGCAGCACATCTTCTTCTTGTATACTTCACTTTTAGTCGTAATCTAATGAGCCACTCCCTTTTTAGCCATGGAAAACCTTTTAATAAGCGACATTAATTAAAAACGAAACACTCACTATTCAAACAATGCGTGAATAGATCCTAAAAAGCAGACTTTCCTCTTAATTTACGTCATTCGATCTTCCTTTGTTAACGTCAGCAATTAAAAGAGGAATAATAAAATGGCGGATTTTTAAAAGCTTCAGATATGCCTTTTAAAATGTTTGGTGGATTTCATAGTGATTTTGTTTTGTCTCGTTTTTTACATTGAGTGCTGGGGTGGATGCTAAGTATTTTAGCTCTGAAAATATTAGGCTGTTTTGTACTACCAACTACAGTTGATACGGACTAGATACAATAAATACAGCTATGTAGATAGGTTATTAAAAAAAAACTAAACATCCACAATCCGTGTTTTCATTCGCTACCTTTGATTCTGTAAGCATCATGAAAATCTAACACATCGTAAGTAAAATATTTTACTATTTATGTTTAGAAAACAATCAATCATTATTTCTCACAATGACCATTAGTAGGTACCTACCTATGTACAAACTTTACTCACAAAGTTAGGAGATCTTTTAGAGTGTCCTCACAAAAAATAAGTACCCCCAAACTCAATAGTGCAAAAAGTAACTTTAACAAAAAAACAAAAGGGGCTCACCCACCTTTAGTTTCCGGCACTAGTGGAATAAAGGGCCTCTTGAAATTCGGCGCTCGGCCGCTCGGGTCCTTAGCCGAAGCCGAAACCCAAATTATACGTTGCGACTAAATTGTCTCCGCTGGCCTATCTGCTGGATTTTGAGATGTCTGTGTACCGTCCGCATAATCGAGACGAAAATATTTATTGACGGATCTCTGAAATGTGAAATATTTTTGCGTTTGCTGCTGACAGATTTTAATAAACCTAGAAACAACGCAGCTTGAATTTTCAATCTGTTTTTAATGAGCTCGATAGATTTTCTGACTCCGTCAAATTCTACGGGGATTGTAAACAATAAGAATCGTATAGCACAAGGAATAATCCGACTAAGTACGTTCAAATAATATGAAATCCCTACTCAAGAGAAAGCATATAGGTACCTACGTTTCAATAGAAAAGATTTGACGTTTAGAAAATGACAAGCTTGTTAGACACACTCGAGGAAAGGCTTACATTCCCGACGGTACCAGCAAAACCGAGTGCACTCGAAAAGTTAATAATTCGAAACCCGTTCGTGTACTTGTCTGATTCCCCATTCATATTCATATTTATTTCGTTTCACCTATTCGCCCCAGGACGCTTCACAAAATTTAAATTTAAATCCTTAATTTTAACAAGATACGCGGCGTAACTTATATTCAAATTTTCTCTTTAAACATATTGCTCGGCGGGTCGGAAGCAATCTTCATTGTACCACAGTTCCGAATCAACGGTGTTTAAGTATGATTATTCGCGAAAATCTCATATTTATGTAAATTAGACGTCAAATGAATGCGATTGTTGTTCTTTGTTCGTTCTTGGGTTTGGTTGCTTAGAATTCTATTGAGAATGAGGGTTTTACATAAACATTCATATGCGCAGATTAATTTTTGCGTGTAATTAGAAGTTTAGAACACAAATTTTGGTCCTTTACGTTGTATTTTGAAATTCTTTCGTATGGATTTAAATCCAATTAAAATTTATGGAACATGGCTGAAAAATTAGGCAAATGCCGACAGAAAAATTGTGTTTTATCATTACATTTGGTAGCGGGTACCGTTTGCTTGCACTTTTAGAAAAAACATAAAAATAAATCTTTAATATTAAAAACCGAACTCCACTCTCCCGCACCGAAGCCAGTAAGCTGTCATCTTGAGAACCATTACTAATTTATGAACTCAAATAACTATGGAGACCGCGACCAAGGAATGCAATCACCATTCAGTTAATTAATAATTCTAGACCGGTCTGAGGACATAAAGTCTGCGGTTGGGAGCGCCCCTCTCCCCTATTAGTACTCCGTTTTAATACTGCCCACATTTAGCAAGAACCACTCCCTACATATTAATTTTACGAGAATACCTCTTATACTCTCGAACCCGACAATTTGGCTTTTCACAATTGCGGTGTACCGCGGCTAGACATCCGACTATGGCGTCTGTACTGAATATGTTTATGATTTACGTATCAGACTTTGCGTAGTACTACAACTAAGGGTTTTTGGAAGTTCAGGTTTATTTTTGGGCAGTCGAGTCTGAAGTTTTGAAAGGTATTTTTGAAGTTTCTTAATTGGGTCCTTAAAATTTTTCTAAGTATACGAAATTATATCATTTTATTTCTAAGTTCCGCAACGTGACCACGAAACTTTTAGCATGACAAGTCAAAAGGACCCCTAGGGTATCAATCCTTGGGGTATTTTTGTCTTTATTAAACCCCATTATTGTATCACAGATATGGATGTATGATTAAAAAATAAATATGAGTAAAGAAAAACTTTGAATTAAATAGAAGATCATGAAAATCGATGAAAATTGATTATTTAATACCACAATGGGCACGAATTCTTTTTTATTAAAATATATGTATTTACATAATTTAAGTCAGTCGCACATCGTTATAATGAAAGCTCAGTTCACATTTATCTAAAAGAAAACCTAGTAAAGACGAATATAGGCAAGAATATAATATTCAAAAATACATATCTTTAGCAATATATTTCTCACTTTCTATAGCAAAAATACTTTTTATTTAAAAGGTCTCAAGACGGTTGTACTCAGAAAGAATATAGCAACTACTTTTAATAAAGAGTCTTCAGTTTAATTAATGTTTATGAAGTGTTCTCGCGTGCTTTACATATTTTTATTTTAAATTAAATGTTTTAATTTTAATAAAATATGTCGTCACGTGCTTCGTTGCTTTTATGAGGTGAGACAGTCAATTGTTAATAATATTATTTTATGATAGTAATTTTGTCTTAATTAAAAGATTAACCAAGGCACACCTAAGTTTTTAGGAGTCACAAATCGTCAATGTAACTTAAAGTTATGTGGTGTTTATTAAGTACTATTTAGTTACAAGTTTTATTTTAATCAACAATTCTCCAAATACGGTTGAAACTAGAATTGCGCTATTTCAATTTGTGATTCTTAGTTCCGTACCACACAAACCTGAGGAGCTCATGGCTAAATAATAACAGCCGCTTGGATCAATCATCAGGTTAAGCTGCGCTTGCCTAGGTTGGTCTGTGGATCGGTGATCATCCATTACCTACATACCGAGTTTCTTCCATGCCTCGGAAAGCACGTTAAGCCGTTGGTCCCGGCTGTCATTTGTACATCTTTGACAGTCCGATCAGTTACGTCCCCATGGAGTTATTCCCGACACTCACACAGGCGAAGCCGCGAAAGAAATCTATGTAGTTTAGTATAAATATAATCTAAAGTTAAACCTGATATCCCAAAACCTTTCATTATCAAAAGGTTGGGATGTAGTCTCGCCAGACATTTTCCTACGGCTTTAATGAAACCACATACTAACGCTAACGTATACCGCTGCGTTTGCGTTACGTTATTATGACGGGGGAATTAAGCTGCAGAGAGTTTTAGACAGGATCCTAGTTTTTTTCTTGTGTAATTATATTTTAAAGTTTCATTTAGTTTGCGTCTAAGTATGTGTTTATTTAATAAAGCCAAGGGTATAAAGCATGATGCCGTTATTTATAGACAAGATACTTACTGAAACTGTTAGCCTGCGTTATCCCAACGCTGGGCAAAGGCCTCTCCTCATGACTTCCAGTTGCTTTGATCCAAGGCTAATGTGGACCACTGGTCGATGATTTTGTCCAGCGCGTCCCACCATTTTCTATGAGGTTACGAGGCCTTCTGTCTGTGTCAGGGCTCCAGAAAGTGGTAATTATGGCCCTCAGCTCATTGGGCATGCGGCAAACGTGGCCAGTCCAGCCCCACTTCAGCTTAGCGGCTTTTTGAGCAACGTCAGCACAAGCATTTAAAAGTAAAATTTTTGTTTGGCAAAAACTAGTAACTTATGCTCAAACCGAATAGTTACAGGGTTACTGGCCAACGCTGTGTCGACCGTTATGACACGTTGCTCTAAATTTGGGTGTGTGCATTTAGGGCTAAGGACCTCCTTGTGTCCCTTATGCTTTAGTCCTGGCTGTACCCATTTAGCTGCAGTGTAGTTATTATTAATAAATCTTATATTCATGGGACTGCTTAGCGTTTTTGCCTCTTCCAAATTCTAACTTGAAGTTAGAACTGTCTAAAGTTAGAATTCTTAGCTTTGCTTTCTTTGACGGACAAGAAGACAGGAGGTCAGGAAGACAAGAATTTAAACGAAGTAAGAAACTTCGTTTAAATTCTTGTCTTCTACTTCAAAATCGCTGCATAATCAAGTAATTATTTTAACTGGACTATAGATGCAAGTATAAGAGAGGATAATTAAAATAACTTGTATATAATTAAAGTGTGCCTATCTATACGATGATTATTTATTTATTTGCTCTCATGCAGGTCACACATTTTATACATTACTGTCGGTTTCACACAATGCTGGTTTGCAGTTGAGTACAATAGATTAACATAATAAATTGATTAAAAACAATAATACAAAAATAAAGTCATATTTAAGTCAGATAGGTAGGTAGGTGGTAAAAGTAGAATAAACAAAGGACAATAATACGGAATAGGTAATAATTACAATCATGTCATGTCAATATTGTAAGTGATTAAATTGAATTATGAAAGTATTCCCATTTGAGCACCGATTTCAAGAGCACCAATGCTTAGAGCACCAAAGATATTCCCTTTGCTCAAAGGAAATATCTATGGTGCTCTTGAAATCGGTGCTCAAATGGGAATACTCCGAATTATGGTATGTCATTTTGGTATCTGTTAGCCCCGTTATCTGAAAAACATAATATTAAAATCTATATACGTAATTCTGTCCATTACATACCTACTTTACATACATAAATAAATTGAGTGATTTTTATTTAAAGAATCTACGATTGATATGCTTGAATTCTAAAAATCCGGTATTGGTTTCGAGAAGGGATTGTTTCAATAAATTGTTACCAAAACAACCCTTTAATTTATTGTAGGAATGTTTTCTAAACCAGTTTGTGGTTAGACCGACTATTTATCTTAAATCTAAAATAGTTTCGATAAAATCTTGCGAGTTTTTTAGTTGGATGAATAAATCTTAAAGTTTTAAGTAAATGCTTTACGCTTGATCTTTCTTTAGATTCGTATATATAAGGTCTTGCTTTATACTTCGTAAAATTAAATAACTTTATAATGGGCTAATTCTTGTTTAAGGTTTCTTACAAGGTTTGCCATAATTGAATTAAAATTACACATCTACATATAAAAATTGACTGCCTCGTTGGTCTAGTGGTCGCAAAAGCCACTGCTGAGCCTGAGGGCTTGGGTTCGATTCCTAGCTCGGGCAAAGAGCTATTGTGTTTTTCGATCAATAATTACTCAGTAGCAGCCAAGGAGTCTGGATTTGTGTGTGGTTGGTGGCAATAGATTCGTCCCCCATTTACAGGGCTTAAAAATAACTGGCGAAATGGTACTAATGCTAACCTTTCGGGGATTACAGGCGTGATGTTATATAAACTTTGTTTGCAAAATACAACAGGACTGACTAGCAAAAAAAAAGCCATACATATATCAACATGTATCAACATTTTACACGTACAATGCTTCATTTTTAATATTGAAACTACGATTTGATTTGACGATATGGAAATCTTATTCCAGTTGTATTCATATTTGACAAGTGAAGCGCGAAAAATCTCTGCAAAGGGCATATAAGCTTCAATAATCCCAATCTCGGAGAACTTCGTAGTTTTGGAGTAATATTGTGCGTGACAGTTTACGTGTTAAGGGCAGGGTTCGCATGTGTGTGTTTTGTACGAGATTTCTTTAAGAGTGATTTTTTTTAATTTGATTTTTAAATTGGAATCTTCTTTTGGCGCGTTGGGCATTTTTGAGATAGGATGGGGAGATGAAAAACAATTGAACTCGCGACACCATTAAACGACCTCTTTTTCGTTGCAGAGTAAGCCGTATTGCTACATTTATTACAAGCCCAAAAAATATAGTGTATAGTCAAATGTATAAGTGAAAGAGTTACGTAAAAATATTTTCTAAAAACATTCCAGAATCTTGAAAAAAAAAACTTTTCTCTTCTGTCGGCACTCCCGGAGTGATTTTTCTGTGAAATTCACTTGACTGACTAGCTAATAAATAGCTAAGTAACACGTGAATTTGACAAAAACAATTAGGTACCTACTTTATAAAACTGAGATGATAACCTAATTACATAGTTCTAGAGATAGTTTTATGTGTTCTCGTTGGTCTAGTGGTCGCAAGCGCGACTGCTGAGCCATGAGGTCCTGGCTTCGTTTCCCAGGTCGGGAAAAGTGTTATTGGGTTTTTCCATCAGGAATTTTTCAGTACACGGAGACTAAATTTGTGCTCAGTTGATGACAATAGGCTCACCTCCTATTACATGGGACTTCAAACATAAGTGGTGAAATATGGGTGTACTAAAGGGTGTCTCAGTAAGAGTGCACTTTTTCATTTTAAAATAAAAAACAAGTATTATTTGACAAAGTTGTGATATTTTTATTGTATTGTAAAGAAGACATGTTCCGATTAAGTACGGAATAAAATATCCGGCAAATGACCTCCACAGCTCCGATGACAGGCCAATAAATTTTCCATGACTTTTGCACAGAGATGTGGCTGTATCTCACCGATGACGCGTTGGATTTCCGATTTGAGCTCAGGAATTGTTTCGGGTTTATTCGCATAAACCCGAGATTTCACAAAACCCCAAAGAAAAAAATCGCACGATCTTGGTGGCCAGTTGACATCAGAATTTCGTGAGATAATGTGTTCTGGAAATCGTTGCTGCAATAAGTTGATTGTTTCATGCGCGGTGTGGCAGGTTGCGCCGTCCTGCTGAAACCACATGTTGTCCAGATTCATTTTTTCTTTGGGGTTTCGTGTGTGTGGGAGTGATTTTATATAATGTTTCTTATATGATTCCAATAAAATTTCCCAGTAATTGTAAATTTTCCGCACATATGTTATAGTATTCTGCTATAAAGCAGATACGATAAAAAATAAATAAACGTACAATTTACAGACCATGTGTCCTTCGTCTCATTTTTATCACAAATATGCCTTCTGTGGGAGCAAAAAGTAGGTATAAATCACGGCATCCATTATCCATTCAATTTCATCCATTTATTTCCAGTTTAACATTGTAATTTGAGCACTTTTATAAAGTTTTAATAATATTTTTCACTAATGACAAGCAACGTCAATCTGTCAAGCTTACTATTCTTTCTTAATATTTTTCTATAAAGGCCTGTTAAATGAAGGTTGTATTAGAATTTATTACTAAAAATTATTTATACTGATTTGGCTAGTTTAAATCTAGTTTTGATATTGTATTACGTTTGTATACTGACTAATAGAATACTAAATGTTAATTTTAAAGTTCATAACGCACTCTTGGATTGTGAGGTTTTATATGTCTTGGCCAACTACACCTGGCAGGTTGGACGAATATGGGCTATAACAGATATAATCGTAAAGTGAGGCAAATAGTTCTGGAACACTAAAATAGTTCCTTATAAAAGACGCCGCTTACGAACTAAAACTAGTTTACGAAGAGATTTCAGTAGCGACCAGTACAGTGCAGTCCACCCCACTAAAAGTGGACTAGTGAAAGTGTCAAGTGGTAGGGCGCCGACGCTCTGACGTGTCCCTCCACCACGCGGAAGTCGCAACTCCATCCCGGGGCTCCCCTAAACGGAGTTTGGCCCGGGACTCCTGTTCTCTTCAAGCTTCCCGGGGCTCCGCTAAACGGACTCGCCCGGGAACTCCACTCCTGGTTCTGCGATCGCCTGCCACCGAAACAGCCAGGACTGACCTGACGCCTGTTCGGTGGAGCCGCAGGAACAGGTGCTCCAGGGGTCTACCCCCTTCGGAAAACAGTTAGTACTTTCTCCACCTATTACCCCAGTTCTGAGTGCGTGTAGATAGGTGTGTGTTTTTTACCAGACTTGTATTTCATATCTTCCCTCTTTATCTTATTAAATTTAATTGTACTGTCTACCTCCTATTTTTATTTATTTGGAATAGTAGACATGACAATGTATATTATTTCCTACCAGTCTTAAAGCAAACCCTGCCTTAACAAGTGGTGGTGTGTACGACGGAAACGAGAACGCCGGTCGTGCGATAAACGTCCCGTTTCGTACGGAACCGTACGTATGTTGTAGATAACACAGTACTATCTGCCTTCCTAATGAAAATATGCCGCACAATAGCCGGGCTGAGGATAGTAATACTCAGGAGCTTTGCGGAAAACGTTGCGTTAGGAGGCTGTGTTGATATGAGAAGGAACGATTAGGTTGTTTGTGTTTAATGAAGCTTACCATACTAATATTTTTTACACATAACATCGCGCCTTTAATCCCCGTAGGGTAGCGTAGGCAGAGGTGTACCTAATAGTACACCCACATTTCGCCAGTTATGTTTAAATCCCATGTAATAGGGGGCGAGCCTATTGCCATCAACTGGGCGCAAATCTAGACTCCGTGGCTGCTACTGAGAAATTCCTGATGAAAAAACCCAATAGCACTTTGCCTGACCTGGGAATCGAACCCAGGACCTCATGCTCAGAAGTCGCGCTTGCGACCACTCGACCAACGAGGCAGTCCACAGATATTTTTAACATTTATATTATGAACGAGAAAGTGCAGTTAGCAGCGTATAATCAGTGATAGCGTAGTGGTGTGTCCATCGGACAGCCAAGTCATAAGTTCTCAAGTTTGAACCCAAAACACGCACTTCTGATTTTTCGGATTCATGTGCGTATTGTATATTAATTATCATTTGTTTCGGGGAAGGAAAATGCCGTGAGGAAACTAAATCAGCATACCTAAGAGATATTTTTCAACGGCTTGTAAAGCCAAGTCATGGCCCATGGCCGGCATAAAAACTCTGACACCAGGTTAGGCACTAAAAATAAAGAAAGAACGAAACTCAAACAAAAAATAAATATTGAACTCTATCCATCTGTCTGCGTTTTCACGGCTTGACAGATTTCAGTGTTTGACACACAGGTTCCCCTTGGCCTGGGTCAGACTCAGAGCATAGGATACGTTTTATCCCAAAAGCACCTTCCCATTGGGTCATTCCTGACATCCACAAGGGCAAAACCTGTCACTGTTTTACGCAATAACCACTGAACCAATGGCTATTAATGACCAATAGTCTGTCATCTGGCAAAGTACTTGGGCTACTTTTTAACCTGAATATTTGTTTTAAAAAAAACTTTAACGCCTTCTAGAACAAACACAAAACAGAGGAAAATATCTTTACTTCTGGAAAAGTGACTTATTGACTTTTTGTTGCCGACTAAAAGAATCTCGTAAATTGGTCCAGTAAACACGGAGTTATGTGAAGTAACAAATAATAAAAATAAAAACAAAAAAGACACTCGGAGAACTGGCTTGCAAGTCTAATTTCAAATAATAATCAATCTAGATATAGAGAAAGATGATTATTTATTTGAGAATATATAAGAAGATATGGATCCAACCCCTAATAAATTGGATAAGGCCAGGAGAATAATGAGTCTCAACACAAATTACTAAACTTATTTTAATCACCAAAAAGCAATGGTTATGAAGTCACGTACCTTAATTATAAAGTTGGACATATTAATATAACATATGAGTATCTGAAATAAACTTTGAATCCAAGTTATATTACTTATGTTAGTCTTACATTGTATCATTCATACGCCGAAGCAAATTGCAATTAGTATCAAAAACTTTTTGAATGCACGTTTGGGATAAGTCATGCTAGCACTGAAACTAGTTAAAAGTTATGTACAGAACTTACATCATATCTTTATATGAATTCTTAAGCTTGTATATTGCCATGAATATTCTTGAGGTTAAACTATGATGTTAAACGTACTTTTACGCATGTTTAATAAGGTATTTTACCAAAAAATATAATTATTCCGTTAGATAGATTTTCAAAAAATATTGGGCGGACATTTTTTCTTTTTTCACGTAAACAAAAAATGAAGACGAGACAGTGTGTTGAAAACTCGTGTGACGTCACAATGACAGTACACTTTTACTGGCGAAGTGACGTCACAAGCCCCCACTCATGATCTTTGATGCGTTTTATCTTCGTTAGTTTTTATTAATTTGATAAAACAAAAATTACATATATAATATTTTTCTATAAAAAAAAATGATTCTATTTAGATTCCAGTTCTAAATAGAATCATTTTTTTTAATTCAGGAAACATCCCTATTGCAACGTGATTAATCTTGAAGACCAGCTCCTATTGTTACTGAAATTAAGATCACTGATTTATATATATATATATATATATTTTTATTATAATATAATAATATAGAATAGAGTTAATCAATATTTACATTATATACAGACTACAAAAATAATGCTAAAAAAGGGACAGAGTAACTTAATATAACTGTGAAGCGACTGTAGATATCTTAAATAATCAGAAGAAAACTCAGACGATAACTTTGGTAGAAATTGCACCTCTTAAGATTTTTTTTTAACTGACGCTGTAAAATAATAATATTGCCAAACCAAATATATTATTAAATAAAACGAAAAAAAAACATATATAAATAATTTATTATCATATTATTTTTAAAGAGTAACCACGGAGTTTCATACTGTTCCTCTCCATAGTAAACGACCAACCCGAACCGTGCACCCTTTGTCAACGTTTTGTAAGTGTCTATGTAGGTCTATTTGAAATAAAATATTGTGATTTTATTTGGATTTTGACTGAGTTCATGGTTTATACTATGCCCGGCCATATATGCACAACCCCCTCAACGGCCATCCAAATATATCTTCCAACACTAACTCCAACATCAATAAACCATCTAAAACTCTAGGGTAGTTAAAATTTTACGATCTCGTGCGAAATTTAATTAGAGACATGTCACAACTGTGATGCGGTATTTTAATAATGTCCTGCTATCCCCAGAGGCGATTTATGACTCTTAAGGATGCCTGACATCGTTAAACTATGAATGCGAATTAAAGTTTTATATTGCTTGGTGTCTGTGAGATGTGAATTAAAAATAATTTGGTCTGATAGAAGTAGAAAATTGGAAATTATCAGTTGCACTCACTGTGACTGAAACAAACCAATTTCTTTATAAATTAGAGACTTTGCGTTATTTTGATGCTTAAGCTATAATGTTGTACAGTTTCATCAAAATCTGTTCAGTGGTTTTGCTTGAAAGAGTAACAAACATACACAAAAACTTTCGCGATAAATAGTAATTAAAAAGTAAGATGCTTCGAGATTATTTCAGATTTATGGCATAAAATAAATCAAAACTTTGATTATGAAGCAAACAATTTTCGATCTCCATTTTAGCCAGTTAAGTAAATCAGAAGTTTTCCAAACAAAAAATACAAAAAAGAATGAATCTCGTTGCCAACGAACGCCATAACTCTGTTTGCTCTTACAAGGAAAACCGACTTAGTCGAGTGGTTTTCCTGCAATCAAAGAAAAATACTCCCGGTCGTATATAATTCTAATACAATACTAACACATTAGGAACACGGTAACGTAACCGTATGTACACAGTGGACCAAGTAATGAATGCTCCAGAGAATAATAAGCTAACAAAAGAAAATCGCTATTTGTTTTCCGCATTTCTCGTTCCCTAGAGGCGGATCACGTCATTATTCTATGGATTCGAGGCTTTTATTCTTTTTTGGGTTCCGTAAGGAGTTTGAATTATCTAGTTTAGTAGACTCGTTAGCGCTTAAAACTATATTGAGCGATAAACCAGGCACAGTACTAGTCAGATTCGCGCATGTAGGGTTCCGTACCATTGTAGATGGCTCGCTCCATTAATTTTTATGTTTTTTTTTTAATTATTTGTTGTTATAGCGGCAACAGAAATACATCATCTGTGAATTTCAAATGTCTATCACGGTTCATGAGATACAGCCTGGTGACAGACAGCCAGACAGACAGACAGACGGACAGTGGAGTCTTAGTAATAGGGTTTTCTGCCTTAGGTACGGAAAAAGAATTTAAAAGCAAAAGAAGCATAGAAGCAAAATAATCAAAAGAAAGCAGAGTAGTTAGAATTACACTAAAATATACATATATAAGCACTACTTGAATACATTTCTCTCTGTGAGTGTAAAATACATATTATAGATATTTTTTTCAGCTTGTAAAACTAAAATTGAAGTAGCAGCTTCATAGCGCCAGGGAAACCCATAACAGTGTAGGCTCAAGCTAATTCAAGTCATTCGTAACGATGAGTAAGTGAGATACGCTTCAGTTATGGTTATAAAAATGTCTGAGTAGGTAAAAACAATGTTAAATAATTT
This sequence comes from Lycophotia porphyrea, assembly GCA_950005105.1. NCBI lineage: Eukaryota > Metazoa > Arthropoda > Insecta > Lepidoptera > Noctuidae > Lycophotia > Lycophotia porphyrea. Next base: position 7,043,550 of record OX465393.1, read on the forward strand.
GATTCAACACACGAAGTGTTTGAATAAACCACTCAAATTAATAAAACAATAGTTGTACACCAAAATGATTTAATCTTATACAAACCCTCAGCAACTTTGTAATAAGTCGATTTTCACATTTTTAGGGTTCCGTACCCGAAGAGTAACCAACGGGACCATATTACTTAACCTCCGCTGTGCGTCCGTCCGTGCGTCCGTCCGTGCGTCCGTCCGTCCGACCGTCTGTCTGTCCGTCCGTCCATCTATCTGTCGGTGGACGGTTTCTCATGATCCGTAATAGGTAGACAAGAAAAATTTTGACAGAATGTGTATTTCTATTGCCGCTATAACAACAAATAATAAAAATACATCCAAAATTAAATGAGGCTCTGCTAGTACGATGGGACGGAACCCTTCATGCGCCAGGCCGACTCGCACTTGGCCGGTTTTTTCAGTTTCATCGAACGTCATGTAGTAATTAAAGATAAATATAATATAAAGCGTTCCACTTCGGAAAGATCGTGTCTCATTTAGCTATTGTTTTCTCTCCTGTAGATAGATTGTCGGCCATTGTTTATTTAATCTCTGGCGAAAAGAATAAATGATTTATAAGTTACTTTTGAAAGAATAAAAGGACGATGGACAATGAAGGAACAAGGTACATGCCCACTTGTTTTTTTTATGGCAAACTTGCGAGTAAAGAAGCTTTTGCTTGTTCAATTAAAAATACAATGGCTGCAACAAATTAGTCTACTGGTCGTAGTCAAGTCGTTTTTACCTTGTATTTTTCCGACAATGTTATTTTAGAAAAAATTTTCATTGTCGGTTATTTATTTTGCTTTTTGTATCTTTTATTATGGGTTAAAAACGGAAACAACGGAAACGGAAACGTTGCGGCTTAAAAAGAGATGTAGTAACAAAAATTGAAAAAGTATGTTTAGATGGTTTGGTCATGTGGAGAGGATGAGTGAAAGGCGACTATTTACAAGGCAGATGTGAGTGGCAACGCCGGGAGGGGACGCCCTAGAAGAACATACGCTGACCTCATTGGTGAGGTTCTTCAGAAAGGTCAGGTGCGTAGTACTCGCAACCGGCGTGCGTGTATGACCAGATGTATGGACATGGACGAGGCAAAAGGAGTATGTAAGGATCGTAGCAGGTGGCGTTCTGTGGTTCCTGCCTACCCCCATGGATAAAAGGCGTGAGTTTATGTATGTATTATGGGTTAGTGTAAAAGCTACAGACTTCTAACAAGCCAATCAGTTGATTTAAATATGTTAATTATTAGATTAAATTAAAAGACTTTTAAAAAATTTTAATATCTTTTGAATAAACGCTTTTTCAACGTAACACCTTAGTTTCACTAAACTTGCTTGTAGAACCGTAATTTCACTTTTTATTTCATACCTTTATTTTTATCAATTCCCAGAAACTGTTTTCTACCACAAAGGATACAAAATGATACCAAAAGTCCCATAAATAAGATGCCATCTAATTCCCTTTTAAGAATTTAAAATAAAACGTTAAACCTCCACATTACACCCTCACACATTGTATTAGTGCGAAAATAAAGTTGTAACAGAAAATGTAACAAGTTATAAGTGAGGACTGTGGCCAGACTACACCTGTTTGTTCCCACTGTGCACGCAAGATGAGAGAAGGAGCCTTCTCAAGTTTTATTTTACTTTTCTTCTACTTAGAAGTACTTATTGTTGCATTTTAAATGGCGAGATTTGTTAATAATAATTTGCTGCATAAAACTAACTATAACTGTTAAAAATCTTGCTTCTATTTTTAAATGTTAAATAAAAAGGAGTATGTAAATGATAGCGTAGTAATTAATTCGGGGGAATGGGAGATTAAAGTTTTTATCTCGATTTGTGGGCAGGAAGATGGTAAAGTTATCAAGAAGGATAGTTTAAGCATCCATGGCCGTTGAGAGCATGTTGGAACATTTACTGCTGAATACCTTTCAAAAAAGCATACAGACTGAAAGTATTTCAACTTAATCATGTAGAAAATCGATTTTTCATCATGAGTCACCACCAAAAGACCTCTGGGCTTAGGCTGGAAACAAAATATGCCTCGTCTTTCATAGTCACCGTACTTTTCTTGATATGATTATATTATATATTATATTCACGCGTAACTTTCACAGGATGACTGGACAACCCTGATTGGCTCTTACGACACTCCAGGGAATCGATAGCCTGATCTATTCCTAGACAAATCATACATCATATAGCGAGACAGTCATCGTGCAATCTAGTATCATAAAAATGTTTATTTTCAAAGACGCCCAGTATATCTTGATCTCACACAGTGGCGCTGACTGTTTTGACAAACGTCAAGCAGCCTACGACGTTCCCACTGTCTCCTCTTCTTCTGACTCATCTCCATGAGAAGGACTGAACTGTAGTCCACCACACGGGTCCAGTGTGCTTTACTGGGTTTCACGTGCCGTCGATTTTTTGGTACCATTTCAAGGCCAGTGGTAATTTAATCAATTACATAAAGAAAAACGCATGCTTTGGTTCAAATCTACGGTTTAAAATTCGTACGACTGTTGTCATGCCTTTTTTTACGTATGGTAATCCTCAATGGATGTTCTCCGCCATGGGGCCGGCGGCGGAGGGGTCTGTCAGACTCCTGCTGACTAAAACCACACGGTGTTCCTCCAGTAAAGGGACGGAGTCGCCATTCTAAGTAAGAGACACACGGAAACGCCAAGTGACGCCAACTTGGGCCTATTTGCTTAGACCTAGACGGACTTACTGTTATCACCCCTGCTCTAACCTATGTTTGAGAAACGTCAAATCAAGTCCAGCATTTGAACTTAGTTCAGTTTTCGACCGCGTTTCAAGTAATGCTGGCCTGTATAATAAGACCAGGCGAAATTACCCGACATATTGACGTAAAATAAGCAATTTCCTTTTGTATCAACCAAGGTGTTTTCTGTTTATGACGCTAGCTTTACGATTTGTTTGTGTTTGAACCACGGAGCGGTTTTAAAATCGAATTTCTAAAGTAGTTTCAATAAACATGAACGTAAAATGTAATGTTTTATTAAAATAACGTTACTTAGACTGTCTGAGTTGCCACAATTTTAATTGTGTGTTTACGTTGGTCTGTGTGGATGTAATGGACGCTTTGGCTTTATGGTTGATTGTTGCCAAACATTTGATGTTTACTATTAAAATTATTCCAGTTTTTGGTTTCGATATTGAACCAGCGCCGTCACTAAATCAATTAGGGCTGATCAAAGTAAAAATACACTTTATTGAATTTTCGTAGAAAATGGTATACCTATTCAATAAAAGCCTGTAACTGTGACTTCTGTTATAATCAGACTCCTAAATAAAACTTTATTTATCAAACAGCGAGAATGTAAAGAAACTAGAATAGAATAATCATTTAATGTGTAGGGGGGTCAGAAATAGAGGTGGTAAACATTGATACAAATATTTCTACTACAAACCCGTAGGCTATACAATAATAGTTTAAAAAATATATATAAACAGTAACTATATATAATACTTAACAGTTATTAAGTTACTATAAACTAATAATAATTCATAAACTAAACTAAACAACAACTAAAATACGTATTCTAGGAAAAGATAGAAATAGGTATATAGGTACACATGGATTTAGTGAGAAATATATAAAGTAAAAGCCTATAATTCTACATAATCTTCTAAATATTAATTTATTAGCAAAAAGTAATTAAACAAGAAGAACTTTCTACCACGGGTTAAGCTATTTTTTACACAAAAATCCAACACAATTTTCCAAACACACTTGAAAGCACAAAAATTGCAACACAACCCGTCTCAAAATAGTCAAAAATATACAAAACATGATGCCATCAAACATTCACATCAGGGAAGCAGCGATAAAAGACTCGAATCAATACAATAGAGAGAATCAAAACATCGCAGGATTTCGACGGAAAACACTGTAATTTTAGTCAGGGCACATTCTGTTGCCTGTTAAAAAAGAAACGCAAACGTGAGAGGAATGAGGAACAAAATGGCCGCCGGACTGCATGGACGAATGGACACGGAATATATTAAAGAGGAGATACTGGATTGTGGAGCTGTGCGGGCACGTTTTCACCAACACTAGGTTATAAGGCCTAAATAAAAGCAGAGTCCAGAGCTGTACGACAGTTGATATTCAAGTCATGTAGTGATTTATGTGAGACACTCAGGTGTAGCTTGGTAAAGCTAATGTTATTGATAATGAACACAAGCATTACTGTATAGACCGACGATCTTGTTAAAACTGCAGCTGCTTTTGCTATAGCTATGTCATGGCTACGAAGACGCATATATCATAAACATTATCAAAAAAACGGCGTAAAACATATTTTTTTTATTTTTCAATCAACTTTCTCCAAATTACATCACCTTATTTCATAATTTTCCTTTACTACGGGATCCGTGATAATCGATTTTCTAAAGTAATCAACTACAATCACTCTTCATCATCGTCATCATTATTTCAGCCAAAAGACATCCACTGCTGGACATGGGCCTCCCCAAGCTGGATGCGTGACGCATGGGACCGGTCACTGCGGCGAACATTGACCGGTCCCATGCGTCTCGCATCCAGCGGATCCCCACAATCTTCACCAGGTAATCGGTCCATTTAGTGGGAAGCCTTCCAACGCAACACTCACTCTTCAAACTCATCTAATTCTTTGTTATTTATTCCCTTATGCCAAGTACATGTGAGTGTGCAGTTGTTGAAGACTTACACCACTTATTGATGGACTGCGTTCGGTATGAGTCTGAGAGAAATGACCTGTTTAGATTATTGAGGTTGAACAGACTTGAAGTAGGCACATTTCATAAAATCCTGGCTCAACGAAATAGCGATGATGCGAAGAGTCTGTTTAGGTTCATGGCCTAGATATGAACAATGTGTATTTAGGGTACGATAGGACTGACATACGTATTGCGATTATAAATGTCCGTAAATAAATAAAGAAAAAAAAAAGTACGTCTAACGTTAAACTCCAAAAAGCAGGCATTTAATAACAACAATACGAGACAGAACAGGTTAACAACCCACTACTATAAACCTTGATCTCTCCAAATATTTTCTAAAGAACTGCCCACTGGACATCGCCTCCAAGATATAAATAAATCCCTTTTCCCGACAATTCCTTCTTTATTCTCGAACGGTGTATATTATTGAAAACGTGTTCATTCGTGCGACCATCCATATGTGTGACCAAACTCTAGTATCTTTTGTGAGACATTAAGGCCCCGGTACGGCCTCGGGCGATGCGACTAGAGCTGCGCAAATTGCATCCAGGGCTTGCGGGGTTATTAGTTTCCTTCTACGTGAGCACTGCCACTCTGAAATCACAGTCGCTCTCGGGACTGCGGACTGGCTCTGGACTGGAAACGACAGATACTGTACTGAAATATTTGTCTAAGTCCGGTGTCCGCAGATCGGTCCGGAGTGCAGTCCGCTAGGTTTGACTCAAGACATGCCCTAAGCAAGTTCTTTCACTTGGTATCTCCGTAGTCGCTGTCGCTAGTCGCGTGTCGCTTGATCACATAGCTCGTGGCCAAGGGCTTAGGTTTTCTTTTCACGGTGCATTTGCCATATGAAATAAGATTTCGATTAGTGTCCTTACAATTTAAAAGCATCACTAGGATATAAATTGTAGAATAATGGAATTTTATTTTGGATAGTTTCTGGCGTGGTGCTTCATTTTGTTGTTGAGTTATGGCTTTATGACGGTAGTTATGTTCGGTTTGAATTAATAGAAGATACTTTTGGTATGTATAAAGATTAAAGATGTAATTATGTTAAAATATACTTAGAATTAAACTTAAAAACGAAATAAGTTTTAAACAATTTTAAATATTTAGCTTACATGATTTTCTTCAACCTTTCATTATCTTTTTCTTGTCATGTCAAGCAAAATGACACACAATACGAAATTAAATATTAATATGAGAAACAGCTACTTACTTTGCATACGTCACCAAAGTTCACGGCCTTCCAAAGTTCAAGCATAATTGAAAACTTTGATAAGAATCCCAAACTTGGCAGTACTTGTGGGGTTAATAACTTTCCAATGTCGAATACAAATTTTTCAATTATACGAGTAAGTCCGAGAAATATTCGATTAATCGGTTTGGTCAAATTGAATCACGAAAAGGTCAATAATCAATATTATATGGAGTTTAGTATTCATAGTGAGAACACCCTTTAGGGTATGACGCAGATGTGTAAATGTAGGAGGGATGGGTTCTATAGTTCGAGCAACAGAAGGTTGATAAAAGAATAATTTATTTGGTAATGCTGCCAATAATTATGCCACAGAGCTATAATAACTAACGTTTAAAAGTTTTAGGTGTAATTTAGTTTGATAAGCCATTTTCATACAATTTTTCCCAACAACTAGATACTGCCCACTGCTGGGCAAAGGCCTCTCCCCAATACTTCCAGTTGTTTCGATCCAGGGCTAATGTGGGCTCTCATAACTTTAAAATATAGTGTACATATTATATACACCAAAAAAATGACATTCACATTTAAAAAATATCAAAAGCATTTCACCCACTATAATCCCATTGATAAACCTAATGGCACCAACAAAATGGCTTCTACTTCTCAAACAAAAGAGAAATAAATTCAAAGATCCGTCTGTCTAATCTAATTTAATCTTAAAAGGATTGATTTCTGTATCGGATATTGAAAGCACTAGACTACGTCGAAGGTAGGAGACAGACCCATGAAATGGAACCTATCAATTTTATTATTTCTCCTTGTTCCAATGTAAGATGCATTGTGCTGTAGTTTGAATTCAAAATATTTAAAAGAGGTTATTTAGCAGATACGAGTAGATTTTAGTCGGATGCCATTTAATTTTTATTAAAAGTACTTTATTATGATAAATAGCTCATGTACAAAGACGAGCTTAAAGTTATTTTTATATTTAGAATAATAATAAAAATATATCTATCTATGTATACTTCAGCCTCTAAAACCATGAAAATCGTGGTTCTCAGTTCTAATTAAAATTATAGAAGCAGGTAGGCAGGTTAAAGAAGAAAATTTATGAATAATTTGTTATTATAAGAGCAACCATCTAATTATTATTATAAAACAATGTAAATATAGCCCAACTTTTTTTTTTCAACATAAAAAGTGCAAGTCGATCAACAGAGTCAGATAATCCATTATCATGAATGTACACAAAATAATAATGAAACAATGTGAATGCAATCCTGCAAATTTTTATTCACGTTCAAATAAAAGTAAAAGTCAATCGAAGGATAGGTACTAATATCATTGATTGCTCACAAAAGTTAATGAACATAAATATTTCAATATTCGTATTGTTTAGTATTTTCGCGCTCCCGTACGATATTAATGACGATTTCACGCATGGTTGAGCTCGATCGGAATGGCAACCGTTTGTATACGAGTAGAGACCGCGGGGTGGCTCCGATTTCATTACGTGATTTATTTTTTTGCATCTCCCCTTTCCAATAAATCCCTGCGCGGCGATGGCAGGTTAATTAATAATTTAAGGCCATGGAAACCATACTAGATATCCTGGCTAATGGAAAAGAGGTGACAATTTAATTTAAGAAATTTAAACTTCAAATTGCGTAGATGTTAGCTCGTACATTGTTACTGAAGTTTCCAATTGAACCTACTATCGGATTCTGTTCATACGGTATGCGATCGAACCGATTTGATTTGATCGTAATTATTTTTACTATCACTACACTTTTAATTATGATGAAGATTCCAACTTCAACGTTATATTCATGATGAAAAATATTTATTTTCGTCCGTAAACAAGAACGACAAAATTAATTATCGCCAAACTTTTTACGGGAACATTAAAATAATTGCACCTACAATACTCGGACCAATTTAATCTTTTTTTCCAAATTACATCTCTGACAGTGCACTCGGGCAATTGTACGAGTTATTTACGACTTCAATAAAGTGAACCTTAAAATTGTTAATGAAAAGGTATTAAAACACAACGGACCCCTCGTAAATTACCCGGTGACAGTGCAGAGGAAAGAAAAATTCACTTGGATTTGAACAAATTGTACCCGTTCGTTGCGTTATGTTATAAGTAGATTGGTGCTATATGTTAACCCGATGGTGTTCATCCTTTTCGCTAAATGCCGGTCGCATTCGCAGGGTTAATTTCGTACTAATTGAGTGACATTATTCATATGAAAAGATTGATAATTGTAGAGGAATGGTTACAAAAAATATTGTATTCATTGAATTTGGAGAAATTACGATTCATTAAATGAACATTTAAAAAGTTTATAGTACCGGTTACACCTAGTTTTATGTTTCTGATTTATCATGTTACAAGGTATGTTTGCGATGTGTTTTTTCATTGAAAAATAAATGTGCTTTTTACAAACCTTCATCCCCTATTATCCCACAGGAGCTGATTTTTCTCAATTATTTTAACTGTGAGACCTTTTAGATTTTTATCAAACCTAATGATATATTTTTTGTGTCATGTAAAGTTAAACTCATACGCCTATACATCAATCTAAACGAATGCTAGACGATTCTGTTTATCTTAAAAGCATCTCAAATCAATATGCAATATATACATCTAATCAAATCAGTCAATGACAAGTCCCTGCAGAACCACAAACTACATTTATTTACTGGTCTATGCATTTATTTAAAAGCATGCTCGTTTATTTATGCCATTCTGCTTATCTCCCTCCCAGCTGACTTCACAAATATGTGGTCTGACGCTTCAGTAGAAATATATTGAGAATTCGATACAAGTTTTTTACCATTTGCGGTATCAAACGTTTCTAAACCACAAGAGACCGATAGCTAATGCAGACTTCATGTCCAAAATATAAAATTCTCAATGTAAAAGAGTTTTATTGAAGTTTGCTGATATAATTTGGAGGTGCATTACAATTTAAAATATATGTATGTAAAACTATTTTTGAGACATAAATCAAGAAAATAAATAACTATCTATGTTTGGCATGAAGTTTCTGGCCGGTTCTTCTCCATAGGAAACGACCAACCTGAACCGTGCACTTTTTGTCGACGTTTTATAAGTGCCCACCTGGGCCTATCACTGTCACTACATATTATAAAATCTTCCGCCGCGTCTGTTTATCTGTTCGCGATAAACTCAAAAACTGCTGCACCGCTTTTCATGCGGTTTTCACCAATGGATAGAGTGGTTCTTGAGGAAGGTTTTACTAAATAATTTGTCAAGTTTTTGTATACATTAGCTAAAAAATGATGATATTTCCCATGGGTTGCGGGAACGGGATCAAAACATGATTACTTTTAGTCGCGATAACTGATTTCGACGCGGGCGAAGCCGTGGGCATCAGTTAGTATAAAATAAATATTTTGATTTTGATTATTTGAAATTACTTGCAATTAAAGAAAAAGTAATTATACAAACTTATACTGTTAGTTACGGGATGTCTTCCATGATTATCCATTATTCTGAAATCCCGATCTTTCATCGCTGTTGCAAGTGCCATGGTAGCGGGACGACTTCGTCATCATCATGGCGTTTGCAACAGCATCGTAAGTGACAGTATATGTTTATTTATAAACCGTGAAAGCTTAAAACAATATTAAAAGTAATTATATTTTGTACACCAAATGGTAAATTCAGATGTTGTTGCTAAAAAGGAAGTAGATATCATGATCGTTAATAAAATAACAGTCATAATTAAAAGCAATAAGAACCAATTTACGTCTCAACACAATACACTAAATTGATCTATCAAATTCACAAAAAGAATGCAGCAAGTTTCAATCAACATTAATCCATCCTACTCACCCGTTAATAAATAAACAGACCAAAAAATAACCAAAACACAAGACCCAGATGAAAACATTAACAGAAACACAGCAAAAGAACAACTTACTCATCCCTCAACGGACATATCCGTAGTAATTATAAACAAAGTAAAAACGACCAATGAAAAACCCTGGAGGGACATCAAAGGCAACAAAATATTCGTCCTAATAACACCAGTACAAAATGAATCGATCGCAAGTACAAGCCACCCCTCGTATAATTTGATAGACTATATAGAACCTATATGCGCTTCTGACCTTGGGGAAGTCTGGTAACCTAGCAACGGCAGTATTGTACTTGGGCTCCCTAGGAGGGTCTAATCTGCACATGATCGTACTTATAGGGTTTCTATATCTGGTGTTTGTGAAGTTAGAAAATTTGGAGTTTTCGGTGTGCGCTCATTTTTGTTTAAATTGGGTTTGATTTTGATTTGAATATCAAAACTGATATCCTTTTGTTGTTCTTTGACACAACAACGAGGCAACATTGTACCTTTCTACGTTGTTGTAAGTCGGTCCCTCATTTGATTTTCTACAGACTTTTTGCTGCTACATCCATTGACAAATCAAAACATTTTCAATGGCCTTCAATTACGTTTTGACTAAAACAAGACACAAGTTTTATTTATGTGGAGGTTAACAAGAAACATTCTGTTCTATTTCTAAATACAAACGTCTTCAATTCTTACACCTTAATTTCCTAACATCAGCCTTACCAGCACACAGCTCAATAACCCACCCCAAAACACACACATCAGTTAAAAAGTCTACACATTCTAAGAATTCAGAAATAATAGCTTTAATTCCGTCATGTCCATCCGTGAAGCCTTCATAGGTATTCCCTGTCCATGCGTCAGCAACCCCCCGCGGCCCGCTTGGCAACAGGGTTGCGCAACCCTGCCTCGCCCAACCCTCCCGTGCCACAATCAAACTGATGAATACTTTCAACACTATATCAACCTGTATTGATGTTTGGTACAGATTCTCTGCAACTGATGGAATTGAGATGAGAAAATTTTGACGGAAATGTTATTGGGAGAATGCATGGCGGAAAAGTTTTGGCGCTCAGTAAGTTTGATATTGGGTTTTGGATACATATCGTTGGAGAGCAAAGAAAGTTTTGTGCAAAGAAAAGATTATTTCTTGTAAAAGGAAATATTTTTAGCAGATCTTTCAGGAACTGCCGTTCATGTTTTTTGTTTGCTGTTCATCTTGTGGGTCTTCGGTACTTTTTCTGTTGATAATATCGTCATACTTAAGCATACCATTTATATTCTACTGAATCTGTTATTTCATCAACGTTTTTCAATTTGTTCTTTGTATTACCTTTTAACTACTTCATCATGATTGGTTTCGTTCTTCATGATTTTATCAGTATCAAGGAATATAAATATTTACTCCAAGCTATAGACATGCAAAGAACAAAGTTCCATTAATAAATATTCACAGTCACGCACGTGCTTAAAACCATTTCACAATGCAGTTGGTATATGCAGAACATTTTTCTGCTGCGGGCTCGCATGAATTCGCGTCCCCCAAAAACTGCATATATGTGCGTGGTGAAAGTTATACGAAACATCTTCAAAAGATCAGCACTGACACAGTGAACTGATGCGTAGCGACACACTTACCTTCTATGCAGTCAGCCCTAACATTTTTGTCCTTACAACACAGTCTCCCTGTGACACACTTGATGTTTCCCCCCAGTAATTACTTCCCCTTACCCTCGCCCCTTCCCCAAACCATAATACCTAGGTACTGACTGAGTCTAGGTATATCTACATTTGGGTGCTCGACGGGATTTGCGAGGGGAATGCTAAAAGGGTGCGAGCGTCGTGTGATATAAATTCGTATCAAAGTTATAGTGTACATGTTTGTGCGCGGGGGAGCAGGATCCGCCGCGTCTGCCTTGTATTTTAAACAAATACTTTGCATGATGTACACGATATCCGATACTTCACGAGCAGAGGATTAAATCTGTTTACCTTTTATCGTATACTTTGAATCAAAGAAAGACGGGAAATTCATCAAAGCATTTTTGGTCCATCGTTAAAAGGATATCAAGTCAATGCTCCGTTTTAATGAATATTCCAGTCAACCAAATAAATTGGAAGTCACCTAAAAGAGTGTCCATTAAAAGGAATCTAACATCCACCTCAAATTAACTTCGGAGAAAGTTTACCCTCAAAATAATTAAGGATTCACCACGATTATCACCGCAGAATCAAACTTCTCTTTGATCGTTATTTAGAAAAATTATAGCAACGAATATTTACTTTAGCGTGAGCGGAATACGGTGGAAATTCGTGCAAGCGTGATGTTTAGACGAATTTGTGTGGAGAAAATTTTAATAACCAAGAGGGCGTCACAAGAAGTTTTACACTTTGCCTTTTTGTGGAATCACCAGAGGGAGCCACAGTGATAATTATAATTATTTACCAATTGTGAATAAAGTTCGGAGTAGGTCCTGCGTAATTGCGAGCCGCTTAAGGTATCATTTAATGAATAATGTTCCTATTTCAATGGGGAGTTCGACTCGGCGCCGACGAGGGCACATTTATCGAGGAGTCGGGAACTCGAACGTATTTTAATTTTTCCTAAAGAAGTCTCCTGCCAAAGTTAAATTATTTCGCATGAGGAAATTCTTTAGGGCTTTACAATTTGCTTCTGAATGTATTTGATACTAACACGATGTTATGAAAATCTGATTTAATAAGGCTGCACTTCAGACAGACAGTCTGTCGTCGCGGACTTATCAATGAAAGTACTCTTTGTTATTTGCCTCCACTTAAGCATTTAATTTAATATCATTATGTTTCAAGTTGGCAATTTGCAATCTATTTACGGATCATCCAATTTAAACTTGTAATCTAAACATTGGCAATTAGTAAAATAATAATAGTTGTGCAATTAAACTGATCGTACATTCTGCTGTATTAAACAATTTAAATAGAGTATGAAGATATCGAGTAATAATTACCAATTATACCTCTATTTGAATTTTGATACTATCAGCAAAGAATCTTTCGACCGAACTTGCGTTTGCTGATATTCGTTCAAACTTGACAAGAAGTATCGTATTACTCAGTAACTGGATTGAGGGGATCAGATAGGCAGCTGCTTCATATAAAATAGATGATGGGTGGACCGGAAGCTGACCCTAGTTGGGAAAAGGCTAGGCAGATGATGATGAGTCAATTCAAACTTCAATAATAAAAGGACATTAAATTACTAAGAAGGTTATTCACGTTCTTCTGTCCACATTTTTAGACTTCGAACCTACACACAACAAAAATAAAAATAAGTTACTGTACTACCTCGCAAGGAAATCAGAACTGCCTTATCGTGGCGGTACCAATACATTTCATGTCGTTACAGCATCGAATTTCCTTCGCAGCATAAAGGAAAATAGCGCGAGGGGCATGTACAATGTTCCTATATTGGTATATAAAAGGAATATGTTGTGCAAAGTATGTGTTGTGAGTTACTTGAATGTTAGTGGCTCTGTCAGCGATGTTTGGTCAAAAGGGTTTCTTCGTTGGCAGAGTTATTTCTTCTACATTCGTGAAGGTGGATTAGAAATCTACTGGTCTATACCAGCGGGGTACTAAATGGCATAAGACACTTCACACTTGCGTTGCCAGTTCTATCCATTTCGATAATTCAATTTATATGTACATTACTTTCTGAAAGTTCAAACATAAGAAGGACTCTTTTGCGAATTTCGTCATAAAGAACACACTTCAGTCTGGAGCTGGACATAGGATTCTTCTTAGATGGACTGCAAACTGAGACGGCCACTTTGCACCTTTCCACTCATAAATATGAATCAGGAATAAGAAAACTTTAAGTATACTTAATCCATTATTGCCAAAATTATAATTTGACAATTAATCACCAGAGTCTGTTCTTATGAACACATCATCAACTGCCTAGCCTTTTCCAAAACTATGTTGGGGTCGGCTTCCAGTCTAACTGGATGCAGCTGAGTATTTCAAATGAAGCGACTGCCTATCTGACCGCAGTAACTGGGTAAACCTACCCTAATCTACCTCTTAGTAAGAAAGGATGTCACACTTTCAGCTTCTGCATGACTACTCATAACGACTGTCAAAGACCTACAAATGACAGTCGGAGTCTATTCTTATGAACATCATATCGAAAAATCAATCCTTGCTAGGACGAAAACCACGTCAAAGTCACTCACCATTTTAACCTGCCAGTATCATCATCATCAGCCTATAATGTTCCCACTGCTGGGACACAGGCCTCCTATCTATGAGAGGGAAACCTGTCAGTATAAAAAACCGAAAAATCTTGATCCATACCTCTGACATTTTTATTATAAGGTGTAAGAACTACTCAAGACCTCTTCTCAATCAATCTTCGTTATCACACTCTTATCATGCACGGCTTTATTTAGTAAAAAGCCATGAAATGAAGCCGTCAAGGGTTCGACAGTGCCATCAATCAGACGAGGAGTCTGAGCTTGTCAAATCTTATCGTCTCTCGTCCAACGGAGCGGGTAATAGCTATTTACCTGTTTCTCGTTTCGGATTATCTTGGTTTGATTCTTTTTAGATATGAGGGGTCGTTGGTTGCAATTTGTTTGAGGAGATGTGTATTAAAATTGGTTGATACGGATTTTTTAAATTGAGTATTTCATGTGACGTTTTTCGTGTCGTGGCATAGCGCGATTTTACGGCGCGGAAATCGTTCAGCTGTGTCTGCGTTTCTTGATGGATCAATCGAACTGGTACACAAGGCGACACATTAAACTATACATATCCGTATAACCTGACCCCGCTTCGTATGAACTCCCAGTTTGGTTTTAATTGGCTTGATTGGTCGTGATGCATACAGGTACGGATCACTGGAAACATTGTGGACTGTCGGCACACAAGTTCGCCTGTATTCATGCCTCCGTGTCTTGATCATACAGGTCTGTCTGAACTTTTAAAATCTTACATGTTAGTCTAGTGGTCGCAAGTGCGACTGCTGAACAAGAGGTCCTGGGTTTGATCCCCGGGTCCGGCAAAGCGTTATTGGGATTTTCGTTCAGGAATTTCTCAGTAGCAGATACGGACTTGGGGTCTGTGCCCTTTTGGCTCGCCCCCTATTACATGCGACTATAACTGGTGTGAAATTTGGGTGTATTATTAGGTACACCTCTGCCTAACCCCGAAGTGATTACAGGCCTGATGTTATGTTATGAAACACAATCATGTAAGTGGCTCTCTTTTAGTTAGATACCTATTTCGAATACATCGATATATGTTCCCAGGTTTTCTAAAAGTATACTGTTTGCTCATTGTCTGATAAAGTTCTGAAAGTTCTAATGAACCCAAGAATATAAACAGTCATAAACTTAAACCTTTGAAACCAGTAAACATTAAACTTGCTACACTTTCTACTGAAATCGAGCAAAAACCCGGGTTGTTAAGACGGGTTCGTTATAAAATAAATGTATTAGCAATTCCTTTACCTTGAGTTTTTTAAATTAAGTTTAGAGGGAACTTTTAATTAAGTTTAGATATCGTAGCTATAAAAATAGTTATCAATATCAGTACTTACTTTTCATTTATCCCGTAGCTTAGATATTATGTGTTTGATTCTGCACCTAGTCGTTCAAAAGACATATGCCCGACTCGTCACTGTCTTGGTTGGTTACCAAATTTTTCAATACAAGAAGTCCCAATTCGTCATCACAAGCAAACAAATTAATTTTTATTTAATTTTGATGTTCCCAATTCGTCATCAATATAGTATGACTTTTAAATCAAAATGTATCTGAAGTCGCAGAAAATGAAAAAGCTGCATGTGCTTTTGGATAATGGAATGGATGATATAATCAAAATGTATCTGTCATCTGCGCCTTTGACGATCTATTTACTGCGTCAGTAAGCAGGGTTCGCGTGGCTGAAATTTTGGGCTAAACACATTTTGAACTTTTTCCATCGATACGTTCAAAAAAAGAATATATTTGTTCGATGACTGCCGAGAAGTAAAACGATTTAAAGCCAAGAACATGTTTTGGGGTTGGACTCGGTAGAGGCGACGCAAAAGAAGGGTGCCTCAAAAGATAAGACGCATTAATAAATAACATGAGAGAAAGTTTCCAAGGCCTTGACCCATATATAAACAACCTTGTTTATTGTAGTTATTTCTTCTACATGATATAGGTATTGAGATTATGATATCCTGTTTACAAACACAATTTATTTTATTTTCTGGGAATAAAATCTTTTTAATTACCCACTAAAAATCATAGCTATGAAATAAATTAAAAGGACACTAATCTATATAAAATAAACTAATTATCTAAATATAAGATTATTTTTTGGTTTTATACCTGGACATAAGTATAACTGATTAATTGATCGAACTATAATCTGATAAATATCAACCGATTTTAAAATTTATGAACTATAATCATTTCAAAACGTTTTTAACCAAGCGTAACTCATACCGGTCCGAAAAAAGAAACGTAAAAATAAAAACAAAAAACGGAAAAATAGCAAATAAATATACGTTACACACTACCAACATGAAACAGCGCTGTTAAATTATTTGCCACCCGCAAATTGCAAAAGCATTAAATATTCCAACATATCGCATGCATCAGGGTTCCGTACCCATTATCCCAACGGAACGAACTGATTAACACTAATTCTCGCCCGGAATAAAATACTACGGTGTAAAGTTATCAACAAGACTGGGACCTCACAAAATATAAGCGGGTCTAACGGGTCACAAGGGACCTCTTCTTTAATGGCCACTCGTAAATTGAACGAAAATAATTAAAATCGCGTCCGTTCGTACAGTGGGAGACCAAAACATGGCCATTAGGAAAGTGGACTCGTATGGGACAAAGGGGTTTCCCATCCGATAAATAAAGTCGGCTTTGTAGGTGTTGAACTTAGAGTAATAGGAACGTCTATGTGTATCTGTCAATGCGGGAACTGAGAATTGGAATAGGATTTCCTTGTATAGAATAGTATAGAGTCTATACTATTCTGAGACCTAGGCAGGCACTTTTGAATGTCAGAAAAAACAAAGAAGGTTAAGCTACAGTCACAGACATAATAATTGGTGAAAGTACTGTAGTTGCCCATTCCAAAGCGTAGATCTCTATGGAGAAGAATCGAGAGTCAGTCTACGTTTTGCAACGGACAATTTTCGCCTAACTGACCGTCTCCTCCTCCGGTAATTATTCTTTTCTGATTACTTTTTTTTGTTGCGGGATCCAAGACAGTCAAATTGTTTCTCGGGGACTTCATCATCAATCATATTTATTTTTGTACCAAAATTGATTTTGCATAACACTTTTACATGTCACATCTTGTTTAGTTTTAAAACTAGATGGGGCCGCTGTTTCGTACCTGTGCATGACTACTCTGAGAACAAACATCTGAAACAAACTCAGAACTTCGTCGAGCTTCATTGTCTTGGCGCTTTTCTGGTGGTCGCCACTGTTGAATCTGGCTTTCAGGAGATGCACTGGTTTGGGAATAGTGTGGCGGGCTTGTGACCGTCTTTATATCAAAACATAAGTAAATTTGAATTAAATTATAAAATTTTAAAATTGAAATAAAAGCTTTGGGTATGATTCGTTTACCAAAACGTTCTTACTCAGAGATTTTATGTACATGAAACGTTTCTGAGCTCAATAGCAAAAAAAAGAAGAAACAAACACATAATTTGCACAAAAACCAACAATTTCAATTAACAAAACGGTTTTGGATGATATATTCATTACAAATTCAATTCTGAAACGAAAGGGACAGACAAAAGTGGTATTTTCCGGTCGTTTGAGGACAGATCATAAATACTGCAAGCCCACTGTCCACCAAAAAGACCGTATTTCCAATCCACTCAGTTAGATTAAATTTGAATGTAGTTATAAAAGAAAGATGGCCACTG
The DNA here is from genome assembly GCA_950005105.1 of Lycophotia porphyrea. Classification (NCBI taxonomy): domain Eukaryota; kingdom Metazoa; phylum Arthropoda; class Insecta; order Lepidoptera; family Noctuidae; genus Lycophotia; species Lycophotia porphyrea. Next base: position 7,061,316 of record OX465393.1, read on the forward strand.
TTTTAGATGAGAGTGACCATTAAAATTCTGTGAAAAACTATGGGGAATAAAACTGGTCGGTCTTCGGTGCACTGGTCAAGCTTTTAGATTAAGTACTTAGGATAGTTTTATTGCTCAGTTCAAAATACGTTACTTTCTAAATGTAATTCAGTTATAACCTCAAATATTTTAAATCGAGGGTCGTAAAACAGAAAATATTTTTAATAAACAGTATATTGTAGTAAAAAATAAGTTTATTTATTTTTAATGTGAACCCGTAGGTACTGTTTATGCGCATTGTTATCTCCTGTGTCCGGATTATCTAGACATAAGAAATTACTTGTTTGACGAAGTTAGATTCGTAAAACGAAACACAACTCCAGTGCTTAACCTACTTGCCAGGGTTACGGGACTGTTCGAAAGAGATACCGCAACCCTGGAACACAAAGGGCAAGCAAGGAATATGGATAGGTTTTAGTCAGTACAAGTCTGACACTCCCTTCAGCTCCGCCCAGAGCGGGACGAGTCATTTGATGACTTCCCATACTAAAAAAAAAAAAAAGAAGTGCTTATCCTGTCCTGCTGATGTTATAAATGTGAAAGTTTATGAAGATGTATGGATGTTGGATGTTTGTCACCCTTTATCTCTATATAACCTGGATTAACACATGGGATACTTTTGAACCCAGTAGTACGATCCCGTGGGACAATTACCGAGCTCCACGCAGGCGAAGTCGCAGGCAACAGCTAGTATAAAATAAAAATATGTATAGTTATTTTTAATATAAACCCGTAGGTACTATATATGTGCATTCTAATCTCCTTTCTGGATTATCCAGACATAGGAAATTACTTGTTTGACGATGTTAGCTTTGTAAAACGAAACACAATTCCAATACCTAAACGAACATGTTAATTTAGCCAACCGCTATAGGGTTAATCCAACCACCCTCACATATAGGGTTGTACTTTACAATCCACCTCTAAAATGACGAACAGCGTTGTTGTCCTAATATACGCCTCGGCTTTCGGCCATTAGTGTCTGCGAGCGACTAAGTGAAAGTTGAATAATACCCGTTTGTCTAGACGACCCATTGTAAGAAAAACAAATTAATTCCCCACTCTATTGCAATCCTGTCGAAAAGTGCTGTAGGATAAATTTATGTCCTCCATTGAATTATAGCTCCGCTAAAAATGAAATTGAAAATTAACTAACGCGTTTCAGAGCAAAAAATATTAATGTGTTGAGCTAAAAGTTTATTGGATAAAGTTTAGGTTTTTGGGCTGTAAAATACTAAGTCTGGATTTAATAGTTTCGGCCTTAAAAAGTAGAGGTGGATTATACGATGAAAGGGTGTTAAATTTTTAAGTAAAATATTAACTTTATAAGTGAAACGGGTTAGTGGTGATATTTTATTACCACGCCTGTAATCCCCGAAGGGTTATGTAGACGTGTACTAGTACACCCACATTTCGACAGTTATGTTTAAGTCCCATACAATAGGGGGGGCCAAATCCAGATTTGGCTGCTACTGAGACATTCCTATAAAAACCCAATAACACTTTACCCGACCTGTCAAACCAAGGACCTCAAGCTCAGTAGTCGCGATTGCGACCACTAAACTAACGAGGCAGTCATATTGGAGGGGTGATATTATTATTATAACAAAACAACTGAAATACAAAGTTTTGAAAACCGTCATTTCTTTTATCTTTAAACAATAGTAATAGTATTTAATAACATAGCTTATTATAACTTCAAAATAAATGGTTCCTAAAACTAAGCGTTTGAACTAACTTTGACAAATACGACATCATTAGTTTCGCCCCACGTTTTGTAGATTGTTACTATAATTAGTGCTTTTACATTATTTCTAGCCGTTTCAGCTGTGTTTAGGATTTATTTCTATTATTTCAAAGTTAAGAGAACGTTGCAAAATATTATTTTTGATGCTTATTCTTTTTATTTCAGGTAGTTTCTGATTTGATCGCGTCTGGAAATAAAGAAAATCGAGAAACCTGAAAACATCGAACCCATAACACATAACATAACATCACGCCTGTAATCCCCGTAGGGTTAGGCAGAGGTGTACCTAATAGTACACCCACATTTCACCAGTTATGTTTTAAGTAATAGTGGGCGAGCCTATTGCCATCAACCGGGCACAAATCCAGACTCCGTGGCTGCTACTGAGAAATTCCTGATGGAAAAACCCAATAACACTTTGCCCGACCTGGGAATCGAACCCAGGACCTCATGCTCAGCATTCGCGTTTGCGACCACTCGACCAACGAGGCAATCCAACATCGAACCCATTAAAGTATAATTTGTCAGAAGAATTTTAGCAAATAGATATATAGATAAACCATTTATTCAGTGCACTCAAAAGACAGCACAACACACAACACAATTAAAAGGTACAAATTACATGAATAAATAAAAACAGGGTACCAATATAAAAAAAGAAAAACAAAAAAAAAATGCAATCACAATAGATGAGCAACAAAATAGCTACAGATTCTCAAAGATCGACTTTGGCCTTTATATCGCCTACCCTAGAATACTTATTGCTACTACTAGTCCTCGTTTAACCCTTCTGTTTGAGATTGAAAAATAACCGATGCAGTAAAGTCCATTTTCATCATCTGCCTAGTTTTTTTTCCAAATTTGTTGGGTACGGCTTCCAGTCTTACTGGATAAAGCTAAATACCAATATTTTACATGGAATCTGACTTCTACAACTCCTTGGCCAGTAAACTTTCTAATATCTTAGAAAAAACAGTAATAAATTTACCTACTAGGTCAAGTTCGAAAATTACATTACACACGAACTATTTGCAAAGACATATGAAAGGTCGAATCTCCAGATTTTATTGCTGAACTCAGAATGTAAATCACTTCACCAATCCTCTTTCTTATTTACGATTAAAATAAACACAAAGTTAAATACAAAGCAAGTACAAAATAAAGCTGAGGACACACTAGGGCATTTTCAACGTAACATTATTTTTATCAGAAATGATTCAATACAAGAAACTCAATTTTAACAATAATTGCTGAACGTAATATTCGTAAAATGTCTCAGATATTTTACCTGAGTGGTTGTCTCTTTTTAAGTCTCGGTGTGAGTAATCATACTTAATATTATAAATCCGAAAGTTTGTGAGGATAGATAGATGCTACTCTTTCACCCAAAAACTACTGACTGGATTTAGATGAAATTTGGCTCACAGATAGTTCATAATCTGGATTAACATATAGGATACTTTTTATCCCGGTAGTACAAACCGTTGGACATTTACGGAACTCCATGCGGTCAAAGTCGAAGGGCATAAGTTAGTAGTAATGTAATATCGATTTTTTTTTTTCTTTTGGTCAAAGAGCAGGTGGCCTACCATAATGTTTTAAAGCAGTTGGCATTCTAGTGTAGGAAAGAGATGGCGCTAGACGACCTGTATAGCTCTGTCTCTTACCCACACTGGAATTACAACTGCTTTAAGACGTCATAGTAGCCCCGCAGGTCGAAGTTCTATACAAGTAAAAGCGCCATTGTATCCTCATCCTAAGGTGTCGTCGCTCAGTATTTCAAAGTCTGTGTCGGTACGGCGACTTCTAATGTTTATCTGTAACGGTTCGTTGATTTTACTGCCAAAGTTACAGACCTTTTTAGTGGGGGTGACAGAAAAACTATGTATCTTCTTATAATCTAGTTAGGTACCTACAAACAGTGTAGTGTTTGATCTTTAAGAAGTGGTGCAGTTGTAGAATGTAGTTGAGGTGATAGGTATATACTTCACAAGTTTTGACTTTTATATGAATTTATTTCTATGATAGATAATAAGTCATATCTAGACACGCGGTAGCGTGTCAAGCCAAGTTCAAGCTAACAGAACTGGCGAGCAGCACCGTGTGTAATATTACACGAACCATTTGGAGCCACTTTTGACCCCCTCATAACTAAAAAACTTTTTCACGTAAACATGTCAAATTTCGCTCATATATTGAGACTTGCGAGGTACATATGTGTTCCAAATTTCATAAACACATCTCAAGCGGTTATTTAAATATAAACGTCCAAAAATCGTCATTTTTATCACTGACTGACCTATAGATCAAAACTCTAACCCAGTCCCAGATGACCTAGAAAGTTCAAATTTGGCATCCAGAAAGGTTGTTGGGTGAATACAAAGGAATAAATCAGAAACTAGTAAATTTTTATAATTTTAATATAATTTTTCAATTAATTGATTCTATTAGGAAAACTTACTTAGATAGTGTCAGTAATGTAAGAATCAGCAATCAAAATTGATGACAGCCGGTCTTTATGTAGATTTTAAGGTCTTCACGTGAATACATAACGAGTGGAATACCCCCTTAATTTTTTTTATATAGAAAATAACACAAAAATACAATTATACCCCTTAAACGTAGGAAAATACAGTAAATTGACAAAAACCATTTGGTATTAATTTTAATTATGAATAAGAATAATAATTTCTGTACAAAAAGTAATGATATCCCATCAAAAACATAAATGTGAAATGAGAGCCAAGTTCAACGACAAAAGAAGTGAGATCTAAATGGGTGCCAAGTTCTATGGTCAGTCTTGAAATTTATTTATAACAACATAAAATATTATATAACAACTTATAATATTATTTCTTCTCAGTTATAAGAAGAAATTATATTTTAATTATATTTCCTTTCCTTTCGACAGTAATTTATAACATAGCGATACCTAGGGTACCCTATATTGTCACCGTTTTAGACTACTACTCTTTTCAATCAAAATATTGTACAAAATCTTGGTTACATCATTCATATTGAGATTATACATAATTATATGTGAGAACGATGTAGAAATACTTGCACGTTAAAAGCGTCCAGACGAGCGAATTCTTTAAAACATTTTAATTTTCTTGTTTCAAACAACCAGACACCGTCTTCAAAATCTCCATAACAATAAACCTATTTAATAATACCGAAAAATATCTTGTGGCGCCTATAATAATTAATATTCGTCGTTAAAACTACACTTAACACCACTTTTATGTCTTATTAAAGGGTTGTAAAATTTTATGTTGCGTTAGAACTTTGTTTAATTAAATACGTCCCCTGAATAATCAAGATGGTTTTAATATTTTAATATCTACGTTTAATCGCGACATTATTTATTTCATGTATGAACTATGGACGTTATTAAATGATCTTTTGTGGCTGTATTTTATGTTTTATGTGATAACTTTTGGTCTAGAGAATGAGTTATTGGGGTAGTTAATTTAGTTTGGGGATTCGATTAATTGAAACCTAGCTCAACTGAAAATTACTTGTCTAAAAACAAAAACGAGCGCGTATTTTAAGAAAATCTAATTTTGGGAACCATTTCGTTTGGAGGGAAACCTACATCATCCATACTATTTCATACCTCTATATTTTATATAATATTATAATTGCGAAAGTAAGTTTGTTTGTTACCTTTTCACCTAAACCACTGAACCGATTATCCTAAAATTGTGCACATACATTGTACAGAAACGGACATAACCTTTCATTCCGAAAAAAGTACTGTTCCCAGGAAAAGAACAATAACGTTCTTAAAAAAAAAAGAATAAAAGACGGTAACACGTGTGTTTCGAATCATGATTTAATTATATTATTATATAGAAACTTTAGTAGTGCGAATGATTGTCAAATTATAAATTAATGCGAGTGAAGCCGCGGGTAAAAGCTAGTTCTTGATAAAATATATCTTAACGTAAATCTTTTTACGCCGTGACAGACAGGTTCTGAGTAATCAATTCTTTATCAAATATTTTTCTCACTAAGCAAGAAAAAATATTCTCCTCCCTCGTATTTGGTTTGTCAGTGAAAAAAGATATAGCAAACCAATACCAACTGGTAAAAAACACGTACCAATATGTCGTTGGTAAGATTCTGATATCTTTAAATTGTGAAAATATCTAAATTTGTAACCCTAAGATGATATTGATATAGACTTTCAATATCAATTTCTTAACATGGTACTAGTAGCAAAATTGTACTGAATACCTGAAATCTTAGAACTGCTGCATACAAAGCAACTTGATAAAATTGGATGGCAATCTATAGATAGGTAATTCACATTACGTGACCTTTTTATTTACATGCAATGCGTAGTGAATTCCATTGTTGGCTTGTTCAACCATTAATTTATTGTAGCAAGGGATTGAGCTTGAAAACGAATATCTATACCAGTACTCAAAACAGAAGCTAAGAACTGCCAAACTTAAGTGGCAATGGGCAGCCCCGGCACATTGCTCGTAGAAGAGCATGACCGATGGGGCCGAAAAGTTCTGGAGTGGCCACTGCGACCTTGCGTTGGAAGGCGTCCCACTAGTCGGACTGATGACCTGGCGAAGGTTGCGGGGATCCGCTTGATGCAAGACGAACAGGACCGGTCAATATGGCACACTTGGGGGAGGCCTATGTTCAGCAGTGGGGTCGGCTGAATTCATGATGATGGCAATAGAAGCTGTAATTAAATTTTGAATAATGCCAAGTACAGTTAAATCAGAAAAGTTATGCGCTCCGGTAATCTTCGTGCTTCGAATTAGCACGAACGTTGAGCCACACAGTAACCCCCAGAGAAGCAAAGTTTCGGTTGTTCTTAGTTTAGAAGGTAGACTATAATTTCCGAAGCGCATACTTTTCTTTAACGATTTGAGTAAGACTCTAATAAAAACGTGGCGCATGCAAAGACGTTTATAAAACACACAGAAAAAAAATAAAAAAATCATGAATCATGAAATATTTTCTTTTTTCCGTATGAAACTGAAGCCCTTGACTTAAGTGTCGATTTGCATGCTAACATACTATTATGTAAGCAGCGGTATGTTTAGTAGCAGCATTATGTAAACACAGAACCACGTATGTCAAAGTTTCAATTATTCATCACGTACAGTTGGATAGTGCACCCCTATTTGCATTGTTTTGTATGCAATTATACAATTTTTCCTGTAAAAAGTAAAAATGCAGTTGCCTTTAAAATATGGATAAGGCTTTGTGGTGTGTTGTGTTGTGTTTAAAAACATAGCGTTTCTCTAAAACATGAAATGGATATCATTTGGGTAGCCCTTGCAAAGCGAAGTGTTTGACATGTTGCTACAATACTCGAGACATCTAATGTTAATACTTGTTATTATGTACAGCATATTTTATTTTATGACAGTTAAAAAGGTATCTACTGTTTTTTTTTTATTGTTGTCTCCTTTATAAGTTGTGTTCTCGTTTAAATTATGGGGTCACCAGGTGATAAAAGGTTCCCACAACATTTTATCTTTCATTGTTTCGGATTGAAAACTATTCACAGTACGTCTCTTTTGACACCAACCCACTTTATTCATATTTACTTATACCAATCAGAACCAAAAGCAATAATCTTCGTCAAGAAAAACGAGGTAAACTACCCCTGCACATAACTTCTGTTGAAGTGGCAGTGGGCTGGTAAATGTCATGTGATTGCAGCTTCCCCAACCATTGCGAAGATATTTATGTTGATCGTCGTATGTCCTCCCGAATCACTTATCGTTATTCAAGATTATTTTAGTGATCTTGACAACATAAGTTACGTAATTTACTTAGAAGTTGCCGAGAAAATGTTTTGGGGGATACCCCAAAACATTTTCTCACTAAAAATATATTTTGAGTGAGAGTCATAAATGGACAGCTTCTTGCTACTTATGAGGTTAGTAAAGGTTAGTAAAGGTTAGTAAGGTCCGAGGTAAGCCTGATTTCTGAAACGAAAAGCAACACAAAAAGCCAGCTCACGAAATATTGTTAACTGCTGTGATTGCTTGAACGAATTATTTGTCAACAATTCACATAACTGGAGTTGATACTTCCTTGATTATTGACCCAGAAACTTTCCTGCTAACTGGTTAGTGCTAGATGCTAAATGCGAAGGCGAGGCTCTTAAGATGGAGCTACTGTAATCCTCGAAATACTAGGCAGAGGTGATGTACCTAGTATAGTACACCCACATTTCGTCAGTTATGTGAAGTCCGATGTAGGAGGCGAGCGTATTGCCATCAACCGGGCACACAAATCCAGACTCCGTGGCTACTGGGAAATCCCTGATAGAAAAACCTCATGCTCAGCAGTCGCGCTTGCGACCACTCGACCAACGAGACTGCTGTGATTGGTTGAATGAATTACCAACAATTCACATGACCAGACTTGATACTTCGGTGATTATCTTCCCAGAAACTGGAATGCTATTTGGTAAGTGCTAAATGCTAAGTTCGAAGGCCACATCTCTATAGATGGAGCTGTTACTGATGGATTTTATGAATATACTTTTTCAAACGACAGAAAACTTCTCTCCCAACTTATTCATTGAATGAAGGTGCCGTACTCAAAGGAAACTAATTCTCACTTATTTTAAATTAAACTATAAAATCTATTAGACGCGTCACTTACTGAAAAGGTTTGTTTCAACCGTTTCTTATGGCTGAAAGTGTACTTGTTCATTAACACTAAACTGCTCGCGGCTCGATCACGTACAAAACAGATTTGAGCAGCTGCCGCCGGGGTTAACAAATTGTGTGAGGAGAAAATACTTGCCTTTAGAATGCATTGTTTTAAGAGAAAAAGTATGAAGTAATCAATGATGGAAGTAATTAGTATTGGTAATGGTTTTGAGTATGTGTTACATTCTATTATAACGTAATATAATATTATGCTGGTAATCCCCGAAGGGGTCAACAGAGGTGTATGAGATGTAATAGAAGGCAAGTCTATCGCCAAAATAAAAATCCGGACTGCTTTGAATTTCTGGTAGGAAAACCCAATAACACGTTGACTGACCTGGGAATCAGAACACCATGCGCAGCAGAGGCACTAGACCAACGACGCATTCACTTCCTAACAATCAGTTTAAGAAACAAAAAAAAAGGGCAAGTGCGAGTTGGAATCGCGCACCGAGGGTTCCGTATAAGCCTGCAGGTATTGTTTTATTAAACTACATATTTACAGTATTCAGATTTTTCCTTTTTCATATGTTGTAGGTCAACGACTCCCCTTTGACACTTATAGGTCATTTGTTTTGATCGCGTTGACTATAACTGAGTATTTGATATTAATTTCAGCTTGATACCTCTGGACAGACGGTCATACTGACAGACGGACAACAAAGTGATCCTAAAGGGGTTGCATTCCCGGTGACTGAGGTACGGAACCCTAAAAAGAAATTATCTATGACAAAAATATAGACTAGTGTCTTCGCGTTCATTGTGGACACTCACTTGAGTGAGATTCGAAGTGTCTAAGTCCTGTGTCTAGCAGAAAATGCCATTTTTTCTTCAAATAAACACCCATTCAATTTACCAAATTGCTTAGAACAGCTACTCTGAAAAATACACCGATTAAGCAACGGCACTTTAGGCACATAAAACACTCAAACACTTGAATCAACAGAAAAAAAACATTTTAAATTAAACTAAAATCCTTCTGAACGACTATAAAATGTTCAGTTACGACTCAACTACCGGACACCATCTCTTACAGTATCGTTTGATAGTCGTAAAAACCTCCCTTAACGGTCGTCCGATCTCACTCGCCCTTAAAGCTGTGAGCAGAGAAGAGCAGAGCGGTAAAGAGGTACGAATAAAGTTCAAACTAAGCTCCGTTTCAGTGGACATTGTTTCAACGGATCAAAGATATGGGGAAGGGGAATGAATGAGGGGAATGGGTATTCACATTAATTTTTTCACAGAGGCCCAGGATTAAGACAGTTAAGACTAACAAAAAAAGATTTTAGGTTTATTTGGATGGCAAACCAGCATACGGCCCTTCCAATGGTAAATGATCACCGTAATTCCAGGAGGACTTGGATGCAAGGAGTGATGTTCCGTCGCTTCAAAGGGCAAGTGCCACATGAACGCGCAGTAACATAGTGCACAAGTGAAGTGTTACTAACATAGTTTTAAGGTTTTATTTACTAACACAATTTGTATTATATCATATGTATGTTAGTCTGTAAGGTATATATATCTATGAGCCAAAGTAGCCTGAAAATAAATGTATGTTGTTGTTTTTGTAATTCAAGATCCTCGGCTATACCAAATGCATTGCAGTCGCTTTACTATTCCTTCGGTTTGAACGCCTCGTCGAAGACGAGAAAGACAGATGTGAAAGTGAAATATGTTCCCCTCAACTTTGCGTTCGCTCTGCTTCTTTTCTATGAGACAAGCCCACCACTCTATTTCTAACCACTACATCTCCTGGAAGATGGAACCAACGGTCATCATCATCTTCATTTCATCCCGTTGTTGTCCACTGCTGAATATAGGCCTCCCCAAACGATTTCAAACGTGTCCGGTCCAATGCCACCTGCATCCAGCGACTTCCTGCAGTTTTAAGAACGTCGTCGGTCCATCTGGCAGGTGGCCGTCCCACGCTGCGTTTTCCAATGCGTGATCTCCACTCACACAATGCGTGGTTGATGGTGGAACCAACAGTGGTGAACAGAAAAGCGCTGTGGTAATAAAACTCGAAGTCAGTACAAGTCCCAGAAAAACAATGTCTGGGATTCCATCACGAAATTAGTCAGAATTAATTCTGCTTCTGTGGACAAGGAAACTCCAATTCATTGCTCTTTTGCTTTTCTCCGCTTACTCGCTCCGCTCATTAGAAAACGCAACCTTAACCCCGCCCACCCTGTGCGCCAGCGCTTAACGCCCTGTTCGTCTTAACCCCAATAATAAAATGCGGGTTGTAAATAGATAATAAGGGCGAAATACGCGTAGAAACCATTAAGGGCGCCATCACTGTACTTTAACTGTCGCTATCTGAACGCACTAATCGACGGCATGTACTATTTTAATAAAGGTTTTATTGCACGATATGTATCATTCTGTTGTGGTTTATGGTGGAGGAAAAGAGCTTGTATAACATAAACCATAGAGGAAGTTGGAATAGGATTTTCTTTGATTTTTTTGATGGTGAATATGCAGGAAGATTTTGCAAGGATCGGTTCAAACATACATGTAGTTGCCTAACTAATGTACGTAGGTAAGCAAATTGACTAGTAAGCAAGTGGCTGAATTTGGTGGGCTTGTGTTCTGTAGGTACTCGTATGTATGTAATATGACCATCATAATGATTACCTACAAAAATGCTATCTATCGTAAAAGCACTTACCCTACACTTAGCATAAAAGCTATCTCGCCATAAACATATATGTTAAATGTTTCATCAGCATCATGACTCGTTAATAAACCAATATTTTTTAATACGTAGCGTACTGAATAGTTTTCAATAGCCGTAACTGATGACGATCAACACACAAAAAAATCGCATTCAATTCCAACTTTTTATTTGTGTTCATTTGTGATGAAAAAAACGTATTTTTTTTTTAATGGTTTCCTCGATTTCATTGATTCAATGTTATCAAAACTTTTCCATTTGATCGATCGGTACTTTTGCATAGTTACTACCATTATGGCGTGTTATTTTATTGCTGTAGATCGTGCGATGTTACATCAATATATTTGACTTTCCTTGTGATTTGATAACCCCTGATATTTGCTTGGATCCAATTTTCTATTTCAAATTGCTTCATTCTAGATTTTTTTGCGCGATAGACAAATGCACCGGTGAGTTTAATCTGAAAAAAGACCTGAATTTTTCATATTCATATTTTTTTTCTTTTGATTTATGTACTTTTACTTCATAACCATGTTTTTTTTTGTCTCAAGAAGGTTTATCGTGTTACCCAATATCTGGATTGTGCAGACGAGACATGCAGTCGCTCCATGTAAAATATTGGTATTCAGTTGCATTTAGTCACGCCGGAATTTAATTTCAACATATTTGTGAAAAAGGCTAGGCAGATGTAAGCTTCTTTTTACTCAATTAATTACTTTTTTATCATCATTGTCCTTGTTTTGTATGGGAACAGTCTCCGGTTCTCCTCCTTCAGACGATACAATGGTGAAGTTACCTTCATCACCTCCTGTAACAAAAAAAAACACATTCATTCCCACCCATCCATTCCCAAGCAAATCATACAACCTAATGAATATTCCTAATTCACTTACAAAGACATTTGAGTAACTACGAGGGCCATACAACATCATCTAATAATGTGGAAAAAATAGTTTTGTCTGGGCGATTACAATGCGAGACTCGTGTCAGGTAATCTAGTTAGTGCGGTCGCCCGACGCCGTTCATTACAGTTGTGCGGGCGACCACGTACGAGGGACGTGGAGGTAGAATTTGTAGATGTGTCTAAAAGAAAATATTGGAATCGATGTGTGATGTCAAGTTAGAGTCTTCTACACTTTTTTTATAAAGACAACTGTTAAGTTTTGTGTTTGTGAAAATACTGTTACTGTTAGCCTGTGTCATCCCACTGCTGGGCAAAGGCCTCTCAGGGCCAATATGGACCACTGGTCGTTTGTTTTGTCCAGCTCGTCCCGCCATCTACTGTGAAAATAAATGATGAATTTTAAGCATAAATCTACATAATGCTGTAAGACGAAAACGAACTTGAAAAACGATTGAGTCATACTCGTAGAGTGTGAAAATACCGTGTTCAAGAGTACTCATAGGTACAAGTGACGCAGAAACTATGACGAAGGCAATTATGGAGGGAAACCTTTGCCTGAAAGTCAGTTTTGGTTGACAGTCCAGGCTAATAGCGATAATCATAGTAGGATTCCATAAACGACCTCTATAAACAAGAGTGTAAAGTTACCTAAAGAACATTCACACTACCCCTCAGTTTCATAATTCATCATCATCATTCTCTTTCTCTTGTCCCAATTTATTTGGAGTCGGCGCAGCATGTCTTCTTCTCCAGGGCTGTCGGACTGTTCGAAAGAGATACCGCGGCCCTGGAACACAAAGGGCAAGAAGGGAACATGGATAGGTTTTAGTCAGTACAAGTCTGTCACTCCTTTCCGCTGTGCCCAGAGCGGGAGAAGTTATTTGATGATTTCCGATCCGAAAAAAGAAGCAAGTCTTCTTCTTCCATTCTCTATTACCTACTCGTTATCTCATCAGACACCTCCATTTGTGCCATAAAATTCATCAGTTTCATGATTGCCTTGTAGGAAAAGAAAACAAGGTCTTGCAAACATAATTTCGCCATAAATGCACCAGTTGAACGAAAGTCTAACCTGTCACATCCAGTCCTTTCAACAACGTCGCAGTAACGTCTTCATACCGCGTCAGCAGTTTTGGCGAATGCAGGATAATTTCGATCGCTTTCCGAACGGTTCGCCCGTGTAAACTTGTTACCACACATACATGATACGGATTCTATCATTTCATTTTTACAATTGAGGAACATTGTACCGAATTACGTGTTCATTTCTTGCGCAATTTATTTGGTTACAAGGTGGGAGTCGGTGATGACGGGGTGCAAACAGATTTTATTGCCACAAGAGGGAGCAAAAATAGGTGGCTATAGGTATAGATGGTCTTTTACAGCAGTGAACATCATGATCATCATCTGCCTAAGCTTTTCCCAACTACGTTGGGATCGGCTTCTAATCTAAGCGGATGCAACTTTCACAAAAGTGTCAACAAAAATTGAATACTTTCTTTCAAATTAGACAGATTTTTGAAGTTATACTTCTTTTGGCGCGTTAGGGAAAATTGATGAGAGTAAATTTTTACGATGCGCGCGCGCACCGTCACGAAAAACCGACACCCTTTTTTTTGCGGGTGGGTAATCATCAAATGATTTCTCCTGAAGGGAGTGTCAGACTTGTACTGACTAAAACGCATCCATGTTCCTTCCTTGCCCTTTGTGTTCCAGGGCCGCGGTATCTCTTTCGAACAGTCCCGCAGCCCTGAAAACCGACATACTGAAGTTAGCTAGTCAACATTTTAATTTTATACGCCAAAGAAGTATAAGTTCTTACTTGCGTACATAAGTATACACACACTTTTTTTTTTTTTAAACTGTAATAGAGGTAGACAGACCGTTTTTTTTCTGCTCCCACTGCTTGGCAATGTCTACCCTTTTTGAGTCAATTTTCTGTTTTGAACTAGCATGGACCAATCCATATAACATCTTGGGAAAAATATTAGTCTGATATAGATGAGTATGCTGGCATTTAATGGAAGAGGCGGACACAACAAATGATTACCCACTGAATATACATCTGCTAGAAATTCGATTGTTTCCTCAACAAAAAGATGACACTACACGGAGAATATATTCCACTAATAGTCCCAGATACACAGGACAACTCAAATGACAAATTAGCAAGCCTGTCAAAACGCGTATCCATTATAATGGCATTTCCCGATGCTGTCGGAAACAAATAAATCTGCACAATAACATTAGACGTCAGTGGAATAAATGTAACGTCAATCCGTGGCCATTTGTCGTCGTTAAATCTTTGGGAGTGACCTACGGGATGAATGGTTGGTTAACATTTGGGAAGAAGTTTGGACCGTCTTCAGATTTGTGTGTAGGAATGGAGAAGGACGTATATGCTTATTATTCATTGGTAACCGGAGTAAGTGATTCAATCGAAAAAAAATGTGCACCATTTCCTTTACACGGTGGGTTACAAAGCTAGCTTTTTTTTTATTCGTCAATCTTCTATATAAAGGTTAAAAAATCTTATTTATACATAGTACTTAGTTAATAAATTATTTATTTTTTGTTTCAGCTTACAGCAGAACGTTTAGGCAGCCGACAGGCTATCACAATTAATTTCAGTCTGGCGAAATAACTTTTTCTTCCGTCACATAATTCCAACTAAATTGACACCAATATTTGTGTACAACTTATACAAAAATATTGGTCACTCTTCCTCCCCGTATTCACCCAACCATAAACCTTAACATCCAAGTGTAAGAAGGGGGAAAGACAAAAACTTAATGACAAGTGGACAATGAAGGCGATTCGAGACGCTTGTCGCCGCGAGATTGTCAGGAAACGTCGCGAAACAGGGGGCTCTGACAACTTTATATAATCCTTAATAGAAATCTTGCTGTCTTTTTTAACAAAGGAAATATAAAAGGGAATTGTCTCTTATGACAAGTTATTGTTGTTATTTTTGTTCATAGTTTGTCACACTCTTTTGTAACGTCTAAATGGAAAGGATATTTTTTCCGTTTCGTAATTAAGCCGCTTACATAGTAAAAATTCATACCAACTAGTTACGCCGTTGGTCTCAGCTGTGATTTCTAGATCTTTGACAGTCAGAAGTCTGAAAGACTGACAACCAGTTTTTCCTAGAGGTATCGTTTTACCCAGTAACTGCGTGATAGAGTTCAGATAAGCAGTAAAATACTGGTTTGAAGCTGCATCCAGTTCAGGTTGGAAGCCGACCCCAATATAGTTGATAATTATCACTTCTGATGGCATAGTGTGATTAAGTCTTACTGCCACGGCACGTAGAAGTACGATAAACGAGAACATACTAGAAAGTAGCGGTCGAACATCAACTGATTTCAAACCTCAAACCATCATTTCAAATTGTTGCTCCGTCAGCCACATTAAAATAATAAATATCCAAGAACATAAATAATATTGAAACTCAACACACGAACATTTCAGTCCCAATCAACATCGAACCAGACCCGAAAATAAACCAAAAACGAAAACAAACTCTTTTAGAAAAGGTAAATGGAAACCCCGGACTTGTCCGAAGAGGATTATTTCAGACAATCTATTTGCTCGGCAAGCTAAGAGGAGGCCCTCAAGAAAATCAAATCAGACAATCAAGTGGAAAAATCTATGTTCGCTGAACAAACAATCAGCTTTAGTTACTGTGGGCAGAGTGACGTAGGGTCCTCAGTTCCTCACCTACCGTTTATTTGATCTCCTCTTCAGTCTCCTGGGAACCTGGTACCTATTTGTTTTAAAGCTTTATTGGTAAGTAATGTGTGCATAGGTCAACCCCTCTAAATTTTTCTCTGGAAATGTTGACCAATATATTTAATGGAGGTTCAGTATGCGTATTTTAAAGTTTATTTGTTTGTACAGTTGTTGAAATGGACGGAGCATTTGGTAGTCATTTAATTCCAATTCTAATTAGCATTTTCTTCCTGTTTATTTAGTGAACATTGTATGAATATGGTAAATAAAGGTCCTTTTTAAAAATTTTGTGTTCCTTACGATTCGACATATCGGCTCATGTGGAGAAGACAGTATTACGTACTAGACTCCTATAATACATATTAACGAAATCTATTAGATATTATCAACTTAATTATGCCTTCCATTTCCTTTCTTAAAATGAATCTTACATGTTTAGTTAAGGTTTTATTCAATCGAGAAGCTGACACTGGCTTAATAATTTATTTATTAAATAATCGATACTGAAATATCGCCCGAACATCCGACAAATCATTGATATTATAATCACATCAATAAATAAACCATTAATATATTTCATTACTTTCCCCACAATAAATTAAACGCAGTCGTAAACCAAAAACCCCATTGTGTCCAGTAATTTATTCACCGTTAGCAACACGGAAAACTTGTCCATCCCGGGAGAGGGTAACCCGGTAAAAAGGTGTCAATTTTTGAAAGATTGTACCCTGTCATGAATATTATATGAAGGAATCGAGTTAAGGGTATTTTGCGATAATGTTCGACGTCGGTGGATACTGTCAGCCTATGTCATTTCATGAGGATTTGCCCTTTGTTAAAAGTAACACGTAGTATGTCAGGGGGGGCTATCGTGTGTGAAATTTGCTGCTGAAAGCCCAGTTATGTTAACGTGATGTTGAAGGATGGGCTGCGGATTTGTATTGAGATTTTTGTTTGATCAGTTTGTTATCTATATTCTACCTATGAAGCTTTGAAGTTTGACATCTTTTTCATATCTAATATTAAAATAAGTAAACCTTGAGTGTGTGCTAGATACAGTTCTGCAGTAGCCAATCTGGGAATCTCTTAACGGTTTGCGGACCCAAGTTGGTCGCTGTAGAAATAATCTGGCCAAATGGCGTATCATCGACCAGTCCTAAATACAATCCCAGTATGGAGCCCCTCTGCAGGATATGCCTTCCTTTCTTGCCCATCCTGCACAGCCAGCTGCACCTTCCAGGATTTAAACGTAACAAACGAAAGAGCTGTCTAGGTGGCTATATACTGGTCGGATATTAATTGAGTACTTCGACACGCAAAGAATTCTGTAAACATTTTTAGTCCTAACGGGTTCGATTCCTTTCTTACTTAAAAGTTGTTTTGGTTGGTTATGCGAATTATCGAACAATACTTTCTGCATGTTTTATGAAATAGCTTCGAAGTTATTTAGCTCGCTTGTTTTTTTTTACATGTATACTGTGGAAGTGTCCTTCACTAACATTCCAAGACGTCTTCCCAAGAATTTTCTAGTCCACTAGTGACCGAAACTTTCAATAAAGGGGCGATATTATTTACTATTCAGCGAAAACACATAAAGCGTTAACGTCCCTATGTCTGCAGTTTTATAAAAACTAGCAACAAATGTAATAAATAATAAATTTTACGCGTTAACAGTTCGATAGTGGAATATAAGAACGGAAATCGTAAACTATCGTAAAAATAAGTTTTTATTCGTCGCCGCCGTCGCCCGTCGAGCGACCGATCTTGTTTCTGATATTACCATAGAGCTTTTTCTATTCTATTTTTATACCTGAATGCTTCGTCTCGAAATGTCTAGATATTAGATGAAGAAAAATCTATCGTAAATAACTTAATTTAAATATCAATCTTTTGATTTTCGCATAGTAGGACGCTTCACTGTTATTGCACTGATATATCTTGTCAGATAGAAGTTGTTTGTAAGCTAAATTTACAGTGTAATTTCTAGTACCTAGAGCACAAAATTATAAACCTTAAGTTTATATTTTTGTTTAAAAATACATATTATAATCATTTTAAATCAAACTAAATGATGATTAAAAAATATACCCAAAACAAACTGTGAATGCCGTAGGTACCTGTACTAACTTATGTATACCTAGCTTATTAATTAATTAGCTGAATGAAGACGAATTTGACGCAGAAATAATTGAACAAATATTATTAATGAATCTTGTGACAGAACTAACTGATTAGATAATTATATTTATAAGACAAAGAAATCATGAGTATATTTAGTTGAACTCAATTTTAATACTATTGCAAACAGTCATTACTTTGAATATTTCATGTTCGTTAGAAACGATTCTCTTTTGTCTTGAAATAATAGATTTTCAACCTTTCTTGTTATTAAATTAGAATCTTTTGAACGTTAGAATTTGTTAATGAACTTCAAAAATTCAGTTTTCATATACAGATATGAGATTTTTTCTATTATTAAGAATATAGAAGAAGCAATTATCTCGCAGAAATGCCTAGCGTAGGTAGGTACTCCTTAAACACATTATAATTAAAGTTTCATTAAAATATAATAACGAATTAATTTGGTCTAACTTTATCAAAATTTTTAGCGTTGCAATAATGTGTACATCGGTATAATAAAATGAATTCTAATCATATTTTTTAATAATGTAAACCGAATGAGGGAATTCTAACGAGATGTAAAAAAAACCTTGCGTCTATTATATCAAATCTAATAAAGTAATAAGTGAATCGTTTAGTCAATGCACCCGAACGTTACGAAAGTTTAAAAAACGTACCAACATTTTTTACAATTCACCGGCGTCGACACTTCAATTTCATTTTACTTTCCCAATTTTTTATTAGCCATCATTCGCAAGCAAGTCAATTTAAAGTTGTTCTCGTGTTGTATCCGAACGAATAATGCTTATGTCAAACACAACGTTTTGGCGCCAACAAAGATGGCGGAGTGAAACGTCAAACTGCAACACAACACTTGGATATTTTTTATTGTTGTAAAATTGTAATCTGAATTTTGTTGCTGTAGAATTGGGTTCTGTGTTTGTATTGAAATGTTTTTATAGGAATAAATGATTTTTTCTGAAAGTGACGTGGATTACTTCTTAAAATAACACTACTTATTGTATTTTTTCATTGCTTGCTTGCTCAAGTTGGCCGCTGCCGATCCAATTTGCTTAGATGGGGTACAATCGACCCACCTCGGATACAGTACGAGTGTGGAGTCCCAACACAGAATATGCCACACCTCTCCTGCACGTCGTGCACAACTAATAGCACCTTCCAAGACTTGAATGAGGCAAATGACAGAGCTGTCCAGGTAGCTACGTACTGGTCGGACAAAATCTAAGTCATCGATCCGAGAAGGAATAGATTGCTCCGTAAAATTGTTTGCACATCTTGAATGATAATAATTAAACTATCTACTTGACCCTACGCTAAAATTTTACCAACGTTTTTTATTGTAGCTCTGATTCTGCCGTCACGTCGACGTCGATAATGTCACGAAATAAAATAATACTTTTTCAAATTCTTCGGAAAATTCTTGAAATTTCAAGAGAACGGCAAAACACCGCATCTCGTTTTTGTATGAATAAAATAGCACACCTACCTATTTATTATTCAATTCCGAATATCGACACGTTGACAAACCCCAAATGAATTCTCTTTCATGTCGTTAAAGCAACAGGAGTGAAATGGGAAATCATATTAGTATAAGGCGGTCCCACTTGAAATTCATTAAAACCTGTTCTTAGTCAAATGTAATAATTTATTTAAGCAACAAAAATCCCCAAAAGTAATATTCATTGAAGCGTATTTAACACAGAGCGGAGATGAGGAATAGTGATGGGGGAGTACGATAAATTGGGATTTGAATGTCGTAATTTGTAAGGCGTGGTGAATTGATATATACTTATGTAGGAAGAACAATAAAGATTAAATCATTGATCAATGCTAAAGCTAGTTTTTATTTATTAAATGTTCTTCAGTAAATGCAGCTAATATAATGTAACTGCTGAGCATTAGGTCCTGGGTTCGATTTACAGGTTAGGCAAAGTGTTATTGGATTTTTCTATGAAGAATTTGTCGATAGCAGCCGCGAAGTTTGGCTTTGTGCGCGATTGATGGCAATAGGTTTGCCCCTATTACATGGGACTTTAACATATAATATATGTTAAAGTCCCATGTAATAGGAGTAGGAGTGGGTGTGTAGGAGGTGTAGTTATATATTATATAACTGGCGAAATGTGGGTGTACTAATAGGTACCTACACTTCTGCTTAGGCAGAAGGGTTAGCCTTTCGGAGATTACAGGCGTGATGTAATGCCTTCAGTAAATTATACGATGTTGTTACATAATTATAATACAAATAATGGCACAGGAGATTCAATTTCAGGAGGATATCACCATCTGACTTTTCCAGCTATGTTGGGGTCAGCTTCCAATCTAACCGGATTCAACTAAGTACCAGTATTTTACATGGAGTGAGACTGCCTATTTAACATCCACACCAAAATTACTGGGTAAAATTTGACAGGACCAGTTGTCTGACTTTCATGCCGCAAAAACTATCGATGACTAACGAATGACTACTAATACTTTCTAAAGCACGGAGGAATCTTGTATAATTCTCCCATTTACATCCTATTTCCAACCTCGGTAAGTATATCACATAATTCAAAAGTTAAACTAACACTCGATAAAATGCACTGCACTTTAATTTGCCCCCTCACTAAAAAGTCAAGGCTCACAGCGACGTATTATCATATAAATAATTCAGCATATCTTTCTCCGTATTATGTCATTTACAGCGTTACCTTTTAGAGGAGTATTTACACAAAAGAAGAGAGAATCAAAAATGATAATTACATGCAAATCTGGGGATCGTTTGAGGGCACTTCTCTTTAAAATGTCTGCCTCCATTTGATGTTTAGGAAGATTCTTTTTTAGATCCTTAAAATGGTTGAGTGGAGTAATGACAAGCTTGAATGAGCTGTTAGCTGCGTTTAATATTTATGTCTGTTAATGCAGTTCAAATAATCCCTTGTACTTACATTGTTTTTGAGAGGAACTTTTTTTTAAGTAAGACAATATGTAAGTATACGTATCTATACGAGTCGTTTAATACGATGGTTGGGACAACGTCAGTTATTTATTGTTTTATATAAAAAATGAAAATGTCCACTGTCTTAATAGGGCCCCAGAAAATACATGGTGTAAGCGTAAAAACGAATATAACACGTATTCAGTTCATCGTTCTGTACCTATGAAAATAAAATACAAAAATAATGCTGTTTCCTATAAAATTTCAATACTTACAAGGTCAAAATGTATGGAATATTTAAAAATTTGGCATATTTAAAAAAAAAATACCGATGAAAAATTTCTACGTGGGGTTTAGGAATGAAGTACCTACTAAATACGTGGTAACCGTTTGGGCATCGATATTCCTTCCACCCTGTATATAGGGTAATCGACACGTAATTATGAATGGTGTATACTTCCCAATCATCGTCTCATATACCTTAGATACACCGTGTATATTTCACTTTTCAGCTTCTTAAAGAAAGTATAAAGACAACAGAATATTTTCCGCATATCTTACAAATGTTTACTACTATGTAAAACAACAAACAAACCCTAAAACATTGTATATTCAAACACTGTTGCTCCAAGATTCTTTGAAGCGCATCTTCAGTCCAAAAAAACAAACTAAAAATTCTCGTTGACATCAAGTATTCGTGGAACGAACGGTCTTCGTTAGACCCGGCCATACCTGCACTGCATATGTTACCATGCACAGTTCTTCAACTAAAATCCCATTCGCATTGTTTATTCGCTACAGGTTGACGTTTTGGGTCGACAAATCGAATTTTCCCTTTGATTTTTCTGATACAAGTTGCTAAGAAAAACAAAAGAATAGAGAATAAGTTTATGATTAAGCATGTAGTTTCGAGAAATGTTTGGGTTGTGTTTGCCTGAAAGCATATTGAAGAAGTCAGTGAAAAGAGATGCATTTTTATAGAAAAGAAAATACCTACGGTAGCTAGATATTTATTATGTGAGGTTGTAAAGGACGTAACGCTGAAAATTCGAGGAAATGAGGACGTAGGATTTTGTAGGTAAGTTTTCAGGACGAAATCCTAAAAAAATAAAGAAAATCTTTAGAAATAAAATTTTGTTTCCTATTTTTCAAGGACAACAGATCTCTTACATTTAAGTCGGCTAAAGCAGCGAATATTCCAAGCCATAACATCAAATTCGTCCAACATAGAATTGACGATAAAATAATAAAAAGCAATCAACAAACTTCTGGTGGTGACTTGTCTTAAAACCCTTCTCACGTTGAACCATTTCAACAAAGTCCGTTAATTCCCCACTGGATTATCACTCCTAAACATCTTAATCACTCACATTAACATCACCAATCTAATATTTCCCCGAATAATGCCAAAAAGCGCCATAAATTTCTTGGAATGTCCCCATAAATATGTATTAACGAGAGATCAAGACAAAGGAGCTAACGGCTCAACCCTTCTCTTTAACTAATGTATTTCATTATAATAATTGCTGTAGCCACAGGAGTGACCTCTTAAGGCGAGTTTCACTGAAACTAAACGCGATCAACGGATCTTAACCGGTATTCAGAGCACTGACAGCTCTGAATCACAGAATCGCTATAAGGAACATTGACACTGAGGACTCTTAAACTCTGTATAGATGATGACTGAATCCCATTCAGGTACTATATATTTCATGAAAAAGTTTTTCAATGGGTGAAATGATCTAAGATGCTTGTATTGATGATTTTGATGATTATTATTCTGTAACTACCTAAATGTTACAGACGAGAAATCATATTTTCATCAACATACAACCAGACACTGACCTGGAAATAACAAAAAAAAAAAGAAAATAATTTCGCGGGGTACTCTGGCACTTCTACCTTAAATGTGGTTCATATTCGGCTAAAGCGGCTATTTTAGGCCCCCTGATCGTGTTTAGTTTCGTTGGTAAAATCGGCTCTTAGACGATGAGTCGAAGTTCGTTTGGAGAATATTAATTAATCATTCTATTATTAATATTGTGTGTTAATAATGAAATTGCTTTTGATTATGATTGTTAAGTCAATTTGTTTTATTCTATTTGCGTTGATTTTGGAGTGGTTCGATTGTTCTACGTTTCTGCAACGGTTTGAAAATGTATAATGCCTGTTTTATTCAATAGTATTTATTTAATACTAGCTCTTGCCCGGGGTTTCGCCCACGTGGAGATCATAAATTACCCCAAGGTAAATTTTCAATTTAAAGTGGCAAAAAGTTTCCATCTAATTTTCTTTCTTTACGTGCTTATGGTCAGATGTTCAGTTGGTAAACCATAATTTTATGCTTAAGGGAAAAGTTACGTTTAAAAAAAATCCGCTTCCTCAACATTTTGTTCCGAATGTTACTTGCAGCGCCATCTGTTACGGCGACACTGCACTATAATACTGAGGTACTAATTTGAAAAATGAAAATGTATTGTATGAAAAAAGTTACTTACATAAGTTGTTTTGAAGTAAAACCTGTGTAATAAAACAACATAAATTGGATTAGCAGACACTCAGAACATTAATGTTAGAAGTTAAATTAATACGTGATCTCATTGACAAAGTGCTTTCGTAACAAACTATTTTAATACAAGTTTGTAGTATTTTTGCATCACCATAAAACGATGATTTAATAGCTCGATAAATACTAAATGTGAAACATAAAGCTTTGTAGCTGACTAACAAGACAAATAGTTTATTGTTGTAGATCTTAATATATTTATACGCCTATTTATTCGTATATATTATTCGTAAAGGTGGTATTTCTTGTTTCATTGAGATTTCTGAATATTCACGGTCACTCGGACTCTCAATAGTATAAAAGTCGACCAACAAAATATTTCTCATGGTCACATACTTTTGCGTTTATTTAACTTGGCAACTTTTACAATAAAAACTACATCTATAGACTTATAACACGTTTTTCAAGTTACGTGCCCAACTTTTAACAAGTCATTTAAATAAAATTCAAAAATAATATCTTTAAAATGTTTAAACGTCGAAGTTTCTACAAAGTTTGTAGCGAATAAAAGAGATTTTATTCGGCCGATTAAAGTTTGAAAATAAGCAACTCGCTCAAACATATTATAACTTACACAGCGAAAAAAAAGAATCAAAGTTATATATAAACCAAACGAAAATTAACTTTATGCAAATACAAACAAAACCAATACATTCACGAAAATCTATGAAGAACAAATTTTTAATAACCCGTCTAGACCAACATTTAACAGAAAGCGATTTCAGCTTCGCCAATCTCAAGTTTTCTACTTAAGCAGCAAACACAACCGACATTGATCGAAATACTGTTTTATTTGTGGTGGTTCGACTCCGTTCACTCAGCATTCATTCACTCATTCCTGTTGTTTAGAGTCAATCACATTCAACGTAATAAAAGAAGTTAGTTCATCTTGCAAATATTTTCTCGTCTGCCAGCAGTAGAAATAATGATCAAAAAGTTGTGCCAACTTTGCTAAAGTTTCCTCTGTATTCGAATTCGCTGTTACGGCTAATTTTAACGTTAGGGTTTTATTATTATTTGCATTTTTACTACATAGGAGGTTTTATAACTCCTTTGGCGTAATGAATAATAATAAATCTGACGAAAATAAAAATCAGAGAGACTTGAAGGCAACATAGCAAAATTAGAAATTGCGCAAACGAAAATAAAACATCCTTTTTTGACATGGTCAACAGCTTAGGTGGCAACAGTTTATATCCAGACATAACGCGGCCGATTAGGGTATTTTACAAAAAAAAACTACACACTACTACAAAAAAGAAAAATACAGGACATGTATTTTTCTTTTTTCACGTAAACAAAAAATGAAGACGATACAGGGCGTCGAAAACTCGTGTGAGGTTACTTTGTGTGAACACTTTACCGGCGAAGTTACGTCACAAGCCCCCACTCATGATTTTTGATTCGTTTTATTATTGTTTCTGAAGTACCGTACTACAAGTATGTGCCCGACCCAGTTCTCGAGAAAGACCATGTCACGCTGTACTGGGATCGGTCTATCATTACTGACAGGACTATTGTAGCCAATAAGCCTGACATAGTGATGATAGACCGATCAGCGCGCCGCGTAATGATAATCGATGTCACCATCCCGCATGACGAGAACCTCGTGAAAGCTGAGAAAGAGAAACAAATAAAATATCTCGACTTGGCACACGAGGTTGTAGACATGTGGAATGTAAACTCGGCTATATTGTGCCGATTGTCGTGACGGCCAATGGCCTTATGGCTAAGAGCCACGACGACCATCTCCTGAAGCTCGCCTTAGGCGGTTGGATCAAGGGCCTGATTCAGGAGGCAGTACTCCTCGATACGGCTCGCATTGTGAGGAGGTTCCTGTCTCTGGATCCCTAACCACCGGTAGCTTGGACCCTGTTCCCGACACCGGCGGACCGCTATTTTTTTATATTTTTAAATGTTTTTTTTATATTGTTTATTTTAAGAAATATGTAAAAATATAAATAAAATATGAATAAACGGAATAATAATAAATTTATTTTACAGATCATACAATCCAATAAGTTAGTTGTAATGACTTGATAAAACAATAAATACGTATCCAATATTTTTCGATAATGTAACTGACGGACTAAATAGAAACATTTTTTTTTACTCAAGAAACATTCCTATTCCCAATATTTTCATTTGTTTTACGCTTGAAATGTTTAGTTTAAACGAATGATATAATATTGTATATTATTTAAATATTTTAAAATATTTTTAATTATTTCGTGGAAATGAACATTTTTATTGGATGGAATCCAAGGAGATCACAAACAAAAGTCAGTACTTACTACTCTTACTTATAACTTTTGCTCGTGGCTTCGCTCTCGTTGTGTACAGAAATTAACCCACGGGGACGTTTTAAATGTAGACTATACACTCGGGAATAATGCAGCTTGCGTTACTGAAAGAATTTCCGGAATCGGATCAGTAGTTCCGAAGATTATCCCCTACATACAAACTTACAAACAATTTTTACCTCTTTATAACATTAGTATAGAAGTATAGATTTCTACGTAACCCGCTCTCTTATCTTCAATTTTTTTTTCTCTAACCGCTCCTTAACATGCCATAATATTCAAAACCAATACACGCATTCAAAATACCCAATACCCAGTAACTGCCCCTTAACATTTCCCGGTATAAACAAGGATTATACACAAGTTTCTCAACAACGCAATATTGACTTAAGTCCGTTGTCTTGTTGCCATCAATCTGCTAAAATGGCCGCCGTTACAAAGTTGCGTCCCTCAAAGCCCAAGAGGTCACTTCCTCTTATAGTTAATTATAATAATTGGTAAAAGGGTCCACCACGTGCGTTATATTGAATAGCCACTTTGTGTTAACGAACTGTCAGGGCGATTTATGCTTTTAAATAGAATACATATTTGAGTGCGTGCGTGTGCCAGTTTTTTAGCGAGGGGAGATTTTTTGAAGGTCTACATTTTCAATAGGTGAAACTAAACAAAGTATTATAATAGACATGTACTTATTGCAAAGATTGACATGTACATAATTATTCGTGGTAAAACTCGGTCAAGTAACTCCATATACAACTCGATACAGTATTTAATTATAAATAGACCTGACCTTTATGGCCGAAATGACTGGTACAATTTTTAAATTAGTAAAAAGAAAAAAAAAATCGTTTTGTGGTAGGAATATATTTTTTTCCACCCCTTTTACACGAACTGACGATACGTAGGCTAAAACCAACATTACTTATACATATAAGCAACAACGCAGTGCAAAAATTCACCGCAACAAACAACATTCATAACAAGAATAAAATTAAAAAAAAACAGCGTAAAGCTTATAAAATTTCCATTTCCTTTACAAGTACAAATTACAATGAGGGTCTCAATTGACGCATAAACTAATTACCTGTTCTAGATAGCATGAGACCCTTCATTTATACTGTGTAACTTAATTACTCACACTCACAGAGTAGCACCATACTACACAACCGACCAGAACACCCAGATCCCTGGAAACAGGACTATACGGGAACAACACACGAGGTTAACAAAACATTGAACTCGCAGAGAGGTCAATAAAACTGGCCGGCTTACTACGTATTGCTGAGGTATATATTTGAAAATGTAGATTAGCTTTTGCCTCTTATAAGATAACGGAGAGGAAAGTCAATTACTTGAACATAGTTCGAATGCGTTGTATGTTAGTTGAAGAGCAATTGTGCTGTTATGGAAACTAATAAATTCGCGAAATTGCCAATATAATGGCGTCTTTGACGAGAAATCGAATTTTCAAGGGTTTTAGATGCTCGGTATTTGATAGGACGACGTTTATGTTCGGGTAATGACTCTAAAATCTGATTATACATATAGATGTAAATCGTCAACAACAGTCAACTAAGAGGAATTCTTAAGACAAAGTTCAAATATCAGGTTTCTTACCCACAAGTGACTCAAAACAAAAATAACTCTTTTTACACAACGTCGGGGGCGTTTCACTCCTTAGAACTTATTTTCTTAAAAAATTACGTGATTAAAATGTATTCCAGCCAAAACCTAAAAGCATCGATAAATACTGATTTGCGTATTGCATTCATTTTTCAAAGTTCTGTCTGCAGAGCTTGCAGTCAACACATCACTTACTTGCTTGCAACTTGGCCACAATTCACAAACAATAACAGTTATAAACAAAACTTCTTATGATACACAGCCCACAGTTTCATTTAAAAAAGAAAACTTTAAAATAGTTATCCTTTTTCCCACAGTATGTTTATATTTTGCCGGTAAACTTTTAATGTATGCCCGTTTCGCCTGTGAATAGGGAGATTCTGTGGTGGGGGGAGGGGGGTGAAACTTGCTCCGTCGATTCCAGAAGCTTGAAGAACTAATTTAACTGCGTCCCCTAACTGCCACTTCAATAAATTCTAAACTAGATATATATTTTTTAAGAAGTTTCAATCTTTTAGAATTTACAACGACCTTGTAGAAAGTTTTGAAAGTAGAAATAGATTCGAATTGCGAGTTTTTGAATTTGGAGATGGAGCTTTTTAAAAAAAGAATGTTGTACGTCATGGGTGCGTGATACGAAAAAGGTTTTGTTTTTTTTTTTTCATCTGAGGCAACATCATTTCATTTGTCTAGATGTTATTTAATGTCTGTAACACCTGGTGATTGAAATAGGTTTATTAAGACTAGAACTACAAGATAAAATGTTCATCCCATTCGAGAAAATATACAACAATAGTGTACTTGTACTAAGTATTTGGCCAGTAATCCCTTGAATTAAGTTGGCACTTAAAATGTACTTTATATCATAGTTGGTTCAAATAAAGGGTGAAAGTAATCGTACCTTCAGAATACTAAACCCGCTATATTATAACAAACAGCCAGACATAAACACCCACTCTAGGAGGTAATATCTAGAAATTTTCATAGTCATTTCGCAAAATGATATCTGCAGTCCTTGTCAAAGTAGTTTTCCTAATTAGACGGCCGACTTCACGCCATGCATGTTAACGACTGACATTTGCATTCGGATCCCGGTTCATGCCTTGAGGGGTGGTTTCACTGTGCGAGCCGAAGGATTTTAAGAAAGTGGTTCTTACGAGAGGTGCTTGCGTGTAGTTGACTTGTTTTAATGTCGCAGTGATTTGACCGTCATAAAATTGACAGTAATTGGACTCTTTAACGTCATTATTTTTCAGGCAAACGTTGGCTAAAAAAGCCTTTTTCTTTGCCATTCTTACTTACCTACTATAATAAATGCGAAATTTTGAGTGACTCAATCGTACCCGAACGACTAAACGGATCAGGATAAAATTTGTCACAGAGATTATAGTTTGGAATAGTACAGAAACTATTTTATTACTAACTATTCTATTTTTCTCTCACCACCTACACATCAAAATTTCCACGTGAACGAACTCGCGGGCAACAACTAGTATTATTAAAATACTGGAGATAGGAAATCGAATGAGCCAGTCAGGAAAAACCAAGCCTAGAAAAGAAAAGCCAAATCCATGCAACAAAGTACGTTCACTCGCTTAGCTTTTGTCAGATCTGGGCCCAAGGGTTTTTATACATATCCTATTATATTATAATTAACTAAGCGTACTTGCATGTCTGTTTATCCATCTAGCTTTACCATTCAATCAGTATATTTTTAAAATACATATATAAAGCCAAAAACCCACGAGCACCGAACGAACATTCGCCTTCCTAAAACTTCAACATAAATGACAACATGAACGGGCAAATCCGGGGCAACTGTCAAAATCACCACGTGATCATTACACCGGGGAATGAGTCGGAAAATGAACGCTCACGGATAATTGGCGACCCGGAATGAATTTGTGATTCTGTAATGTGATATTTTGATGAGGTGCGGGTGACGTTGACAGTACATTGTAGAAATGCTGCGTTGTTTTGGTCCAGTGGTTGGTATGGTGTGTTAGCGTAATGCTCAGTTATTGGGTGTTTGAATTTCGAATTGTCATTTAGGTTTTGTTTCTGTTTGAATGGGAATTCATTCTGTCGGGAAATCGGAGTATGTAAGAATGTAAAAATGCAAAGCAGGTAGCTTTTTGTAGATTTTGCCAATCACCATGGGAAAAAGGCGTGAACTTATGTATGTATGTGCAAATGTGTCTGCAAATCACATATCTAGGCACTGATTTTCTGACATTAAGGTTTCATTAGATAATAACATGTTTCTAGGTTTGTAATTGTTAACAGGTTTTAGAAAAACTACTTGAGCGACCAACCTCTGCTCAGGTAAAAAAAAAGGAAACGAATTTTCCCAGATATGAGACCTAGCTAGATTGATCTTTTGCCTCCGTAAACCCCTATTTTCAAACTTTTATCGAAATCGTTTAGAGCTGTTTTTGAGAACGTATTTACAAATATTGGTCATTTAAAAGTAAACGATAGGATATAAGATTTTCTAATATTCTTATTACAAAGTATAAACGAATCCTTCACGAAGCTGTCAACATGTATTATGTACATCAAACTAAGTAACTCTACGACAAAAAATATTGCTGGGAAACGACATTTTTTTGGGGTAAAAAGTCGGTAAAACTCAATAAAGCACCATCAGAACATTATGCTGATGGATGCTTTGAATAGTAAACGGGTAAAAACTAGTATACATTTAAAAAAAAACTTGTGAAAAATTTGGAACGTTGACCTCCAATATGTCCGTAACTAGAATGTTCCCAGGTATGTTCCAGTTTCAAGATCGCAATCACGGGGAGAACAAGTGCCTTTTGGCTTCGTTAACTGTTTATTTTTTACACACTTTATACAAAATCATCTTTTTCATCTAACATACTCAAAAATCCTGTTGATTCTACAATGCAAAATATACCAAACAAAAGCCAGGTAAGCACTTGCTAATAAAATCAGAAGCTCATCCGAGATAAAGGTATCTTCATCCAGCTTATGAGTTTCTGAAGCTATTGCTACAAGCATATAACCGAGCAATTCGAGCCAACATTATATTGTTATGGCGCTATTTACCGTAAACTGTTATAAGTGGTGTCTGGGGCTTGTGCACTGTGCTTTATTATTGAGGAAGAGGCCAGACGAGTGTAAACTAGCGTAATTTGAGTCGCTCAGAGTGAGTTGACGAAGTTATGTTGCATTTTGTTGTAGGGTTTATTTTTGCAAGAGCGGCTAAATGGTTGGCTTCGAGTGAAACTTAACTTTAGCAAAAAGTGAAAGGAATAGTGTAGTGTTAGTTTTGAAGAACTAAATATTCGAAGAGATTAGATCCTCAGAACCTCTGGGCCTCTTATAGAAAGTTGGCCTGTGTCCCAGCAGTGGGAACATAAAATAATAACGTCACGCCTGTAATCCCCGAAGGGTTAGGTAGAGGTGTAAGTAATAGTCGCCTCACATTTCACCAGTAGTGTTATAATCCCATGTATTATTGGGCGAGCATACAAACGGGTGACTCAGACTCTGTGGCTTCTAAAGAGAAATTCCTGGTGAAAAAACCCAATAACACTTTACCCGACCCGGGAATTGAACCCAGGACCTCGTGCTCAGTAGTCGTGCACCACTGGACCAACTAGCCATTCGAGGCAGTATAAAATGAATTCAGCTTTCCAATGTGAATGATCGCGACACAATGACGTGTGTATAATGAATGACACTTGTTCAGCCTCTACTTACAAACTTTGCTGTACTAAAGTTTTCCAAGAAGGTGAATTTACCGGTTATTAGATTCTAATGTCTTTTTACTAGACTTTTTCTTAATTAAGAGACTCTCAGCAGTAAATCAGTGCGTACTTTCTTTAACGAAGCATTTAAATTATCGTCGAGTTTCAGTTAAATTGCTTTACGTTGATAAAACTGTTATAAAATAATAAATTCACCTTTTATTTTAGCTAATTACACTTTCTTTTAAAAGAAAAATATTAATAAAATTTATATAAACCGAAAACCATATTGCAGATTTTAAAATGATTATTAATTTAATTAATTAAAATTACGATAAAACTTAACACACTATTAAACCTGTAAAAGAGTTAATCCTATTATTAAAGGCTTTTACATTCCAATCTTAAACTATTTAAAAGTATTACAAGAACAAATAAACCTTGCATTTTTGAAAAAGAATAAAAACCAGTTGCCAATAAGACTAGCTCTTTCATCCTTTTTTTTTTGGATGGGAAATCATCAAAAATCTTTTCCCGCTCTGGGCAGAGCGGAAGGGGGTGTCAGACTTGTACTGACTAAAATCCATCCATGTTCCTTCCTTGCCCTTTGTGTTCCAGGGCCGCGGTATCTCTTTCGAACAGTCTCGCAGCCCTGGCAGACCTCTTTCATCCATCTTGTAAAAAACAACGAGTTGCCAATTAGACAAGTTTTTTCATTTCCCGACTGGTAAATCTATAAATTATTCAAAATATAGAAAAAAATCAAGTATCCACACATCATAAACAATTTCAACAAATATCTCTAGAAAAAACAAACACAGCAATTTAGTTTTAAAAAAAAGCAACCAGTTTCAATAAGACAAGTTTTTTCATTTCCCGACTGGTAATACTTTCATGTATAGTTGCTAGATGGTAGTGAAATTGCAGTACTCTCCCCTGGGATATTACCGCGCTTCCTTGCTATGTAAAGTACCTTCCTGTTCATCGAAATATTGTAGACTTGATACTATTATAGTGTATTTACGTTTTGTTTACATTAACTTTGGCTGGCTCCCGGAGGATGGAAGAATATTTTGTGGATATCGGTTTGCGATGTTGTTGGGTATAAAAATAATGGTGTTTGACGGTTTTGAGTATGTTTTTAAAGTAAAATTGAGGCTAGGTTTTTCTTTTATGTCTGCACAAGCTACAAGTATGTATTTATGAATCTGATGTAGTATGCAGAAAAACCAGCAAGCAAGGTTGGTTGCGAAATCGGCGATTTTCCGACCAGTTTGCTTTTTCAAACACCCTGTACAGGCGAATAATATTTAGGTACTTATTAAAAATAAAAACAAAGATTCACTGACGGACAACGCACTGTCCAAAATGCTAGGTCTAGAAGAATGGAATTTGGCACAAGATTTACTTATGGTAGAAAAAGTGAGCTTATAGGAAGAATTTCTTAAAATTCTTCCCATGCCGCATCATCATCTGCATATATTCTAACCGGATGCAGCTGAATACTAGTATTTTACATGGAGTGACTGCCTATCCGACTTCCACAAACCAGTTAGTACTGGGTTATACGATACTCCTTGGTAAGACTGGTTCCCATGCTGCATGTTGGGGTTAAATGGGGAATGAAATTTTGTGCGCAAGATCGTCATTTTTGCTAATGGAAAATCCCATCAGCCACGGCTTGCTACCAACAAAAATCAAACCACTAAAACAAAGCCATGTATTTAAACAACCTAATAAACAAAACAAGGGTCCAAATAATTACTCAGTACAAGACTACAGGTACTCGTATTTATTAAGAACAGCGGGAGGGGTTGATTACGCACATGCCTGCCGAAAGTATTATAAAAAGGCTTTTGTGAACCACCCCTTTCAGAGTACGAAACGTTCTATGAAATGCTCTTTTATTCGTCAAGAGACGTACGAATAATGGCTTCGAAAACATGAGCTTGCAGAAACAGATACTCGTACTTTTAAACAATACGTGTTTTGATAATATAACGCTTTTTGATGAGGGTTCTCTACAAAGCCAAGAGGTTCCGCGCAATTGGTGGTGCAGTAATTTTTTTGTTTTTAATTTCGCGATGCCTTTTTTTTCGGTTGCTTTTAAACTTAGAAGGGGTTAGTAGTAAGTGAGAATGTTTGCTGATTCCGGATACCTAATTTACTTTTTGATAAACATTCTGAGTACAAATTAAACTCATACACTTAGATTATTGATACTAGGTACTTAAATGAATATCAGCTTCGTGAAAAAAGAGAAAACTTTAAATATATGATAGGTTTGGGGATCGAATCCTTTAAATACAAAGTTGGCAGAGCAGAATCTTTTGGCGCATAATGTTTCTAGTATTTACTAAGCAATCAAACGTGCGGTAAATTCCAACTTCCAAGGAAATATCTCCGACTCAGTTAGGGATGCGAAACATTTTACATAATAACCAAAAGGTAGATAAGATAACGTCCAACTTCAAACATAGTTCCACCACACATAAATAAAGTTACATCTGCGTAATAATCTCCAGAATGCAAGCTCTTCGTCCCTATCAAAGTTTGAAGGTACCAATCAAAGAGGTTTATGATATTAGAGTAGAATTTACATCGTAAACACTAACTGCTATCAAAATTCCCCAATAGTTCCTCTTAAAGGATTACCTTTTGTAAACTAAAATGGGACGCAATCATCATCTTGCGGACCAGGATTACATGAGGGCATAGGATTATTGGACAGGGCTGCCCAACATCAGTTATGGAAATGGTTGACCATTCCATGTATAACCATCTAAAAGGATTATTATCATAAGATCTATAGACTACAGCACAGTGCGCCAAATTGACTTCAGTTTTCAGTATATTTTAATCACAAAATACAAGACTAGATCCTAAATTCCTGTCTCCAAGATGAGATCACACATATTTTTCTTTAGTTAGAAGAATTGGCGAACTGTAAGCGTACTAGGCACACACCTCTGCCCAATTCCTCGGGGATTACAGGCGTGATGAATTAGGCTGTGTGTAGTTTTATATCGATCTATTTACTCGTGTTCTAAAAAAAGTGTCATAAGTAGCTGTAGGGAGTTCAACCCCTTGGTGAGACAACCCTGCGTCCAACTATGTCTTACTTATGCAATAGCCGTCTCGCCCGCGGCCAAACATCCCTTTGGTCCTCTACAAATATTCTATATAATGATTCGCTTTTAATTATTATTGGTAGTGGCTAAGTTTTGTTTGATGTATTGATTAAAATCGTGTTTGTTGCCAAGTGCCATCATGGTGGCCCGTACTTGTGTCAATAGAGCTCCCATGGGGGGGCGTATGTCGTGAGTATTGTGGGGTGAAATCGAAATCCAGTGACAAAGTTTTGAGGAGTAATTATTTTGTGGTTTTCATTTGGAGATGGCATTAAGAACAATGTGGTGTTTTGGGGGTGTTGATTTTCATTTGTTTATTAATGTCTTTTTAAAGAAATACCCATTCTACATCTTGTTGATGAAACGAGACTCGTATGTCTGACGAATTGATGGACAATAAGATGATTATCACCAGTCATCCTTAAAAATAAATAAAATTGAAGTGTCGGTTTGTAATATCAAAATACCAGCTTTTTACTGAATACATATGAAAATATAATACGGCGGCACTTATAACAAAAAACACATTTTGTTCCAATTTTCTTCTGTCTGTCTGTTTGTTCAGGCTAATCTCCGAAACGGTTGGACCGATTCTGACAGAACGTTAAAACATTATAAGGGAAAACTTAGGCTACTTTTTTATTTTAATTTAGAAGAAGAAGTAAAATCCGTGCAAAAAATTATAAAACCCTTGAAATTGGTAACAAAATCTGATTCAAAGAGAAGTAATATTTTTCTATAATAATTTCACGCAAGCAAAGGTCGCGGGCAATAGTTAGTATAAAATATATTTTTGGAAAACAATACCCAGACGACCCATCCCCAATTCAATTCACTCAACAAAATAGCTTTTGAAATAAACCACAATCTATTTACATTATCACCACATAAAATAGATATAAGAAATGTAGAAAACACGACATTAAAGGGCGTTATCAACACGGTATCACGCCTCAGTAATAAATACTCGCTCAGTGCCTGTAACACTGAAAATTTCATACTCGGAACGTAAACAGGAGCGAACACTGTCGCAAACTAAACGACTAGAAACTTTACGAGGACATAAACATAAAAAAACTCATCGGAAAATATGAAAATATACCTAATGTTCCATACGTATGTGTTGGAATAAAAGTTTACCCCATCTAGTGGGTACATCGCATTGTATTTCCCTATAGAAGTCATAAACATGATGC
Organism: Lycophotia porphyrea; assembly: GCA_950005105.1. Classification (NCBI taxonomy): domain Eukaryota; kingdom Metazoa; phylum Arthropoda; class Insecta; order Lepidoptera; family Noctuidae; genus Lycophotia; species Lycophotia porphyrea. The sequence continues at coordinate 7,096,716 of OX465393.1, forward strand.
TTAGCGGGCAGCGTCTCTTCCCAACCGCCTTTGCCCCCCTCAGACGGGTTTTAACGTCTAAAGTTCAATTTTATTTCAGTCTTCAGCGCAGTCTATGCGAGAGAAAATGTTGTGCTTCCCTGTCCATTAACCGGTTTTAATTAGACTTTTAATTTTTAAAATGAATTTATCTTTTAAAAGAATCGGGCTTTGATAAAAAATGGAGGATTTGCGCTAAAGGAAAGACGTCATACAGAGGTTTATGGGTTTCTTTATTTGAAAATGAATTAACTAGGAAGGTACCTAGCTGTTGTTAGCAAGATACTTAAACCCAGCATAGCTGTCTGCCCGTTTCCACCCTATCTTTAAGAATATATTTGCATATTTTTTTTCTCGTTTACTGACTACAGGCTGATCAGTTTAGAATTAAAGCAGTTATCATTATATATAGGTAATCATCATCATTATCATCATCATTCTCCTGCGCTTATATCAATTCATTTGGGGTCGGCGTAGCATGTCTTCTCCTTCCATATTTATTTATTAATCGCCACCAAAAACATTATGAATATTTTTTTTCTTAATTTTAAACATCACAAACAAAGAGCCAACAGTGGATCACTTTAATTTAAATTAAATTAAACATGTAAACAATTCCTACAAAGCATCAACATGAAACAACGCAATAAAAACAAACGCAACGCGAAAATTTTCCACAAAATTAACTACGCTTTGAAAAATGTATTCTAATAAAAACCATTTCCCTGTAAATAAAGGCAATTTTTAATAATTACGTTATGTTGCCGTTTGAAATAAGAACGTCTATCAGTGGCGTGCCGTTTAGGGTATCAAGAGGCTTGAACAGAAGCCGCCGGAGCAAATAAAGTTATGCCCAGAACGCTTCGTAATGAGAGTTCATTGGATTACGAGGCTTATGTAACCCCCAATAATAATAATATTAACCCAAAAATGCACGTGTACCCTGTGGTATTAAATAACTGACTCAATAATGTCTAATTTGGTCTGAACGGACCCGCGTGAATTCTTGCCCCGGGGTAAGGGTTTTACGAAGCCCGACTTGCGGTTCTATGTTTACGGTTATTTTCATTACGCTAAACGTTCAGTCTCTTGTGTTTATTTTTAAACATAATTCGTGTCGGGTTTACGAGAACAAGTGAGTGTCTAAGTTATGTGATGTAGGGAAGTACAATTAAGGCAGTCTATTGCTTGTTCCGAAAAAATATAGGGACTTTCTGAAATACCCCACGAATTACTTTGTATTTGTTTCAAAATTGAATAATGTTCATACCTAACTATAATACTTATTTCTAATTAAAATTGACATTTATATTAGGGATTAGCATTATGATGACATTTTCTACAGCTCAGAAAACTCACTGGTAAATGATGATGATGTACTGGAATTACCCTAATATTTTATATGGTATGGTCAATCTGTAACAAATTGGCCTCAAGTAGAACAAATATATTTTTAAAAACACTTACGTATGTCCTGAATCTAGACACACACATTAGCAAAACCTTTTCGTCCAAAACGTCCATTAAAGAACGTAATTCCAATTTCCTTTAAAATATTTAACAAAAGAGGTTTTCGTTCAATCTTTCCGATGCAATTTACAAGAACATAGACAATACAAGGGACGGGACGATCATTTATTTATAAAGCTATAGCGGATAGTCTGGGATGTCGCCTAGACACGTCCCAAGCATGCTTTTAAATTTAATACAGTGACATTACAGTGATTTTCTAGTGCTGAAATAACACTGCTGCTTGTTTAACTTCAGTTTAGTGAAATTCAGTTTGCAAATAAGTTGAAGGATTACACTTGGTTAGCTGGCTTTTAAGAGGGACAATGTAGTCAAGCTCAGCATCATGCTGAGCGGTAACCTGCTTGTCGCAGTCACGACATGCAAGCTGTTAACTTTTTTTTTGTTCCGTCCAGAATGATGACGTTGTATGTTTATTGTTTTTTTTGTCATTTTGTACGATGCACGTCATGTCCCTGCGGCAAATAAATATTTTTTCCATATTTTTCTACTTCTTTCAGTAATCTTAAAGACTGTAGACACTGCGTAGCACATCTTAGATGCTGCGTAGGCGCCGTACAAAATATAAGTATTAACAAAAGGACTGTCAATTTTCATTTGTTCATTCTTTGTGGACAATATTATATTTACGTTTTTTCTCGATTCAAGCATGTGCATACATCCGGTACAGCTGAGCACATCACTAGTCAGCGCAGGTGTCGTATCGGAACAATTTGGAGTTGTTCATCCCGCGCCGGCGACGCAATAATGCACCACGCTCCATTTGTACTTGCAGCAATTTCTTTTAAATTACACGTGCATTTTTATCACATAGGTATCTTTTTCACTTCGCTAGAGCACTTTAAAAACGATTTGGCTGTCTGTTTTTTGCTTTTTTCGCGCGTAAATGGCTGGCGCTTTCATATTTTTTGAATTAAGAATGATAGCAAAATAAATTAACGGTGGCCAAGCCATTCATATTTAGAAAGAATATGTGTTTATTTAAGATGAAGAATAGGTTACTGAAAACACACTCAAAAATTTATAAGACCCCAGAATTTTTCTCAACCCGAACCAAATCTGAATCATAACAAACCGATACAATTCAAAACAGCATTAATACAGAAGAAGATTCAGTACCACGTCGTTCCCTTATATCTCTTGTTTCCGTTTTGTAAAATTTCACCCCATAACATTATGTTGATGGTGGTAATAAAGATTGAAATATTTACGAATATCCGAACAAACGAGGCGAGCTGTGAAAAATAGTCGGTGTTCTGCCGGATTGACCGTTTCAGAATAAAGATTAGCTAGAGACCGCGAACATTTTTCACGCGACAACCATTTGTTGTGAACTTCGTCGTTTTGCAAGAATTTGTTTTATGGACTTAACACTATCTCTCTTGAAAATAAAATAGACGGTGATTTTTGTACGCTTGTGTTAATTTTCCAGTCTTTGGTTTTAGATAAATAACGAAGTGATGTTTTTCTATCGTAATTCGTAACCTTTTATTTGTAAACTTAAAAACACCTTTAATACCCAAAAAAAGAACAATTACCGTATAAGTGCTTCATGAGTGCTGTCCTTCAGACTATTTCATAACCTTCTTAATGTTTTTTTAAGTAGTATTTCACCTACTTTGTGCACTTCATATAAGGGATATGAAGTGAAAGAAAGAAAGAAAGAAAAAATATTTATTAGTCGCAGTGACACGACGTGCATACAAAATTAGGAAAAATAAACAGTAAACATACATCGCATAACAAAACATTTAGAGTTCAACAGAACTGAACAGCAACAACAAAAACACTTAAAACTTGACAGCTTGCACATCAAGAGTGCGATAAATAGGTTACTACTCAGCATGATGCTGTGCTAAGGGGGGCCCACAGCATAGCACTGGTTTTCAGTGGTCACCCGTGAAAAAACGTGCGGAACCCAATACAGCATAAATATTAAAACATATGAGTACAACAAACAGTTCATAGTTTAGGTATACAAAGTAAGTGCTCAAAGTAAGTGAAATACATTTCATTTGGCTCATCCAAATTCCTAAACAAATACTATAAATGCGAAACGATCTCTGTCTGTCAGTAACTTACTCTTTCACGTCTTAACGGATGACCTGAGTTCAGTTTTGAAGAATTTACGAACTCCACGCAGGTGAAGTCCTCGAGAAAAGTTAGTAATTATAACAACGTAAAGATATACGTCAAAAATGATACAAAATATTAACAAAATCACCGTCCTAATCACAAACTATCTCACCGTAACGCCGCATCATCGACAGCCCTCCTTCATTAACAATAGATCTGACGGGCGTGGCGTCAAGCCCTCCGACCCTCAGTCCCTCTCATCACAGATTATATCGGTTCTAAATCCCTGACGCACAGACCGACAACCACTTGGATGATGCTGATGCTCGTTTTGCAATTTGTCTATTGATACATACGGGAGGATAGTTTTGACAGCATAAATATACCGCTTGCACCAACCCTTGCCTAGCCTTTTCCCAACTATGTTGGGGTCGGCTTCCAGTCTAACCAGATGCAGCTGAATACCAGTATCTGACCTCCACAACCCAGTTAGTACTGGGTAATACGATACCCCTTGGTAAAACTGGTTGTCAGACTTTTTTGGGCCACTGACTACCTAACGACTGTCAAAAATCTTCAAATGACAGCCGGGACCAACAGCTTAACGTGCTTTTCGAGGCACGGGAGGAAACTCGGTATGTAATGGGTGGTTACCCATGCACAGACCTACTTAGGCAAGCACGGCTTAACCTAAAGATCAACCCGAGCGGCTGTTATTATTTAGCCACGAGCTCCTCTAATCCAATATATAATAATCCAAATATACCGCTTGCACTATAAAACACTAAATTCTCTTATAGTGCTAAACGTATGTATTTTAAACATCGTTCTTTTGCTAATCCTTCATAGTTTTGATAGTCCCTCAAGATCTGAATAGATAAGTTTGTAGATACACCGTGATGGTTCGTAGTTCGTTCAACCTGTGTGTAACATGCGGTCAGTTACAATAAAGTCGAGTCGTGTACCAACCCCTAATTAGGCCGGCCCTTACACACCCAATTAATATACACATTTTGTTGTAACACTAATTGGCGAATTTCGCTTTTGAAAGCTTTGTAGCTAGTATGAAGAGTTATAATATCCGGGTAACTAGTAGATATATGTATATAAATGTAGGCAGGTAACTAGTGATTGTGTTTTTTAATATGAAAGGGATATTCTGTGCAATGTAGCTGATGAAATTAATTGGCATCTGGTTTTGTGTGACCCATGTCCGTATTCTAGAACGATAATTGTTTTAAAAATAAATATAAACTTAAATTTTTATTTTAAATTTTAACACAATATCACGGCTGATATGAGAGGTACCTACAGTTATTGTCAAACTACAGTCGGTACTACTACTGTCTATTGCGATGCGTTTTCTGGATTTTCCTAACTGAAGAACCCTGTAATACTTTGCCCGACCTGGGAATAGAACCCAGGACCTCATTATCAGCAGTAGCACTAGCCTACTATACATAGTATACACAGTATTTTTATTTGAAGTCACAATTATATAAAAATACTAAAGAGTGAAAATCAGGATTAAATCATGCAAATCTACCCCCAACTGACCACACTATAACTTTACAAAGGCCAAATGATCCACAACAAAAGCTCCATCCTTTGATCATATATTCACAACCTTTGTTAGTTAACAAGTAAATCAAGATACGGAGCTTATCTTTCCTAATTCATGCGACGTCACGGCGTCTCACAACCCGATACGATTTCCCAACGGACCGACTCAGTAAGATGAAGATATCTAATTACAAATTCGATGTATCCAATAAATATTCCAATCACATAAAATTTACATAGCCTCCTACATTAACAATGTATCTATTATATTACAAACTAGCTGATGCCCGCGGCTTCGCCCGTGTGGATGTCGCTTATCGTGACCAAAAGTAATCATGAAATTTTGATCCCGTTCCCGCAACCCATGGGAAATATCATTATATTTTACCCAATGTATACAAAAACTTGACAAATTACATACTAAAACCTTTCTCGAGAACCACTCTATCCATTGCTGAAAACAGCATGAAAATCAGTGCAGAAGTTTTTGAGTTTATCGCGAATAGACAGACAGACACGACGGAGGACTTTGTTTTATAATAAATGTAGTGATGAGAAAGGCAACTCTGAGTGTATGTATGTTAGGTACCTTTTCATGCCGATTTCGATGTTTGGGCCACAGGTATATATTTTATCTCAGTAATATATTTCCTGAAGATAATTTCCGACCAAACCAAACCACGGGCTAAATCTAATCCTACTATCTATATAGCATAAGCATAAAGCATAATCAGCCTATAATGTTCCCACGCCTGGGTCACAGGCCTCTTCTCTATGAGAGGGAATAGGCTATAATCCACCACGCGGGCCCAGTGCGGGTTGGTAGATGTCACATGTCTTCGAATTTTTGGTTCTAGAACATTCCTCACGATGTTTTCCGTTATCGTTTTGACAGCAGTGGTGATGAATTAAATTTCACAAAGTGATGCGCCTGCCTGGGTTCGAGCCCACGACTTACTGCTCGTAAGTCGGAGCCGCTGCCACTGGACCACAGCTGCTCTCGTTACTATCCTACAAATATTATAAATGCGAAAGTTTGCGATGATATATGGATTTTGGGTGTTTGTTACCCTTTCACGCAAAAACAACTGACCAGATTAGGATGAAATTTGGCGCACAGATAGTTTATAACCTGGATTAACACACATGATACTGTATCCCGTAGTACGACCCTGTGGAACAAATACTGAACCCCAAGCGGGTGAAGCCGCGGGCATAATCTAGATATCATAAAATTGATAATTTATTTTTTATGTAAACAAAAACTGTTGTTGTGTATCAAACAAAGCATGAAGCAAATCAAACAGTATGCAGACGACATCAAAGACTACAAAGAGACTCAATTACAGTTTCCAATTGATAGTTCCAGAAAACCCTTATTAGGTACACCACGAAATAAGGCAATTTCGCGGACAAAAGGCTGTCCCTCATTGTACGGACGCTGTCGGCGATTCAAAAGTTTCCAGTTGACGGAGATGGGGCCACCCTAGCTGTCCGAATTTATTGAATTTCGTCCAAAGAGGATGACCACACGGTATTGTTCCCTCGGAACATTGATTAGGGTGAACATTGTAGCAGGTATATCGAATATGTATGATTTATAATGATGTTGGGGTGTACGGTGCTCATATTTTATCTAATTGAAACTTTGATGGACTGTTTATGTAAATTATTTGGGGAAAAACTAATGCCCTTGTATAATATTTCAATTGACCAGCAGTACCTACACAGTTTGAAAGACAATAGATACTAATATTATAAAGGGGTTGAGTTTGTAGGGCTAATCTTCAAAACTACTGGGGGGTTACTATGACGTCTTAAAGCAGGAATAATTCCAGTGTGGGAAAGAGACAGAGCTATACAGGTTGTCTAGCGCCATCTCTTTCTCACACTGGAATGACTCCTGTTTTAAGACGTCATGGTAGGCCACCTGGTCCGATTCTGATTTTTGAAGTGAAAACTTCTTTAGCGGCATTGTGCACTTTTTGGGATGGGTAAAAACTGTTAAACTCGCGTCAGATCGTCAGATCGCCAGATCGAATCGGCGACGCAGGGCACTTGCGCGAGTGTGCCTGTAGTTTAAGCTAGATGGTGTTGTTTCAAGTTCACTTCTGCCGGCACTCCCGGAGTGCAACCTGTTTTTTTTTTCACTAACAACACATACACTATCCCGACACTAACATTATCCCCAAGTGCCATAGACTTTATTTAAAACGTTCCCGTGGGATAATTTCCGGCCATAACACAAGCGAATCTGCGGGAAAAACCTAGTAGGTATTCCATATTTAAATTCTTTATAAAGTTTAACATAACATAACATCACGCCTGTAATCCCAACGGGTTAAGCAGACGTGTACCTAATAGTACACCCACATTTGGCTAGTTATGTTTTAAGTCCCATGTAATAGGGGGCGAGTTTATTGCCAGCAACCGGCCATAAATCCAGACTCCGGGGTCGCTAATGAGATATTCCTGTTGCAAAAACCCAATAACACTCCGCCCAACCCGAGAATCGAACCTAATGCCCAGCAGTCGCGCTTGCGACCACTCAACCAATGAGGTAGTTCAGTTATAAACATTTTTTTTTTATTTATAACGAATTCAAATGACTACTATTAACGTTAGATACTATCTTCTGTATCAGAATTAAAATTTACGACATTTTTAGACATTTTTTTTTCAGTATGTCTTCAAACTTTTGTTTATTTACAGTTTCGCCATATGAAGTAAAACATAAAATCCTCATATTTCTCGACTGGGAGCAAGAAGAACAGACACAAAGCAAACCGCTCCTTTCACGAAATATGACAGTATCTTATAAGCGCACTGTAAGCTTTCTGTACTTTGGTATCAAATAATGTTACAACTCCACAATAGTTTTGTTTCCACATTGAAGTTTCAGTAAAAGAAACCGAAGTCATATCTTTTAAAATAAAAATAAAATTTGGTTCTAGTCGTCGTAAGCGCAACTGCTGGGCAAGAGGTCTTGGATTCGATACCCGGGTCGGGCAAGTTTTTATTGGATTTTTCTATCGTCTCAGTAGCAGCCACGGAGTCTGGATTTATGCCCGGTTGATGGCAATAGGCTCGACCCAATTACATGGGAGTTAAACATAACTGCCGAAATGTGGGTTTACTATTAAGTTCACTTCTGCTTAACCCTTCGGGGATTACATGCGTGATTTTATGTTATTTTAAATAAAAGTATGTTCTTCACCAAATATGATAATTTGTAGCTCCATTTTTTATGATCACAAGCATCATTCATAATCTTCAATATTAGTTCTGATTTTTACATGCAAAAGCATCATCGGTCTAGCCTTTTCCAACTATGTTGGGGTCGGCTTCCAAGTTAACAGCTGAAAACCAGTATTTTACATGGAGCGATTGCCTATCTGACCCCCACAACCCACTTAGTACTGGGTAATTCGACAACTCTTGGTAAGACTGGTTATCAGCATTTCAGGCCACTGTCAAAGATCTACAAATGATAGGCGGGATCAGCGGCTTAACGTGCTTTCCGAGGCACGGAGGAATCTCGGTATGTAATTGGTGGTCCCATCCACAGACCAACCTAGGCAAGCCTGATTTAACCTGAAGATCGACCCGAGCGGCTGTTATTATTTAGCCACGAGCTCCATACATGGAAAAACAACGTACTAAAGTATTGCCTGTAGGTCTGTATCAGGTATGATGATGTTGTCCTAGTCTAAGAACTGTTTTATTTTCGTTTTCACTTTTGTATTTAAATATTTATGCTGTATTGGCTTCCGCACGTTTTTTCACGTGTGAGCACTGAAAACCAGCGCTGTGCTGTGGGCCCCCATAGCACAGCATCATGCTGAGTGGTTACCTGTTTGGCGCACTCACGACGTGCAAGCTGTAAAGTTTTAATTTTATTTTCATTTTTTGTTGTTGTGTTTTGCTATGCGATGTATGTTTACTGTTTTTTTATTTTGTATGCACGTCATGTATCTGCGACAAATAAATATTTTTTCTTTCTTTCTTCTTTATTTCTTTCTTAAACTTAAAACTACATTTAAAAATTAATAATGCTAACTAGAATTCACACTAATCTAGAGATTAGTGGGTAAACTGGGTTGGAGTAGACTCCAACCCAGTTTCATCCCAGCAAGTTTTTACTCTCAAACAACTATGCAGCATCAAATTAAAATCTTTTAATTGAGATCACCCTCCACAGACAATATTCGTCGCCTTCAACTAAATCAAAACTACAACGGTAAACAATAAACCTTGTGTCCCCACACGGCACACGGTGGCCGCCGTCGCCCCGCAACGCTCGACAATTTGTCCAAAACCAAGGGAGCTTTTCAATAATAATTCCTCTATAAATTCTACCGGTGACCGCATCTCGTATTATAGCCACTGTAGGGATACAAAACAGTAGATCAACTAAGCTACTCGTAGTTTTGTGACAATTAGTACCTCCGACTATTTATTTTAGACTGCCCCGTTGGTCTATGGCGTCAAGTGCTACTACTGTGCTAGAGGTCTTGGGTCCCCAAGTTGTGAAAAGTGTTATTGGATTTTTCAATAAGTAGCATCCCGGAGCCCAGTCGTTGGCAACAGGCGCATCTATAACATGGGACTTAAGAATTCTGGGTTTATGTAGGTGTACTATAATTACATATCTGCCGATCTCATTGCAAATTACAGGCGTGATCTTATGTTATTTGCCTACGCTCTGATCTTGCTTTAGGGTTGTTAATGAGAACACATCTAGGTGACCATTCGCCTACCAATCTGGCATTAGTTCGATAGGGTAAATTTATTGTCAATGGGATCAAGACTGATGGTACGGATCAAAATACTATGACGACAAACGCGTTAATACAGTAGAAAATCTATCAATTAGGTAAATATTACCTCTTAGTCTTTGACAGCCAAAGAATAACGCATTGTTTCTGGAAATGGTTGAATAAATTGTCGATATTGTTTCAGAAAATCAAAACAACTGCATTACAAAGTTCACATTTAGATCATGTAATGATCAGTGTAAACAACTTGTGAATACGACTTCGGAAACTGCACTCTGAGAAATACTGTACTGATCTACAGTCTGTCTGACTGAAATTTGTAGTAGTTTGACTAACCGTATAGTGTGGTAATTTGGGTTTTTGTTCGCAATTGTTCTTCTGTTTGATTTACACTGTGCCAAAATGAACGTAGACTAGTGGACGTTAGCTATTAATGATTATATTGCCTTTTTGACTGCATTCGTGAAATAGTTTCTTTATTGAGTCCCTTTGTTATTTAGTTGGTATTTTGTGCTGTTTTGATTCTCTAGTAAACAACCGAGTTTCGGTGAGGGATGAGGTTTCATGAAAAAGGAATGTTATTTATTGTTTAAATTATGTACTTACCGTGAATCAAATGTGTCTTTGGTTACCTATTATGTTGTATTTATCGGTTGATAATTTTTGTTTGTTTTATTGAGCTCTTCTCATTTCATATTAGATCATTTCAGTTAATACATCGAGTGAAGTTAATATTTAGTCACTCACTAGGAAAGTATGTAGAGAGTAGGTCAGAGGTTAATTCGTCATAGAACAGCGTTGAGGATGAGTTTATTTTTAAGTAAGTTACTTTAAAGTTATATTATTTTATAAGTAGGTATATAATATTGTTTTATATGTAGGTTTGAAAATAATGTCTCAATAAAATCATCATGGAACTATCTAACAAGTAACATTTAGTTAAAAGTATCAAAAAACCCGACTGCAAATTGTATTATGTACATAATACAATTTATTACCCTTTTAATTTCCTTCGTGTTGATACCTTAGATAGTTTTGGTTTGGTTGTAAAAATGAGTTACAAATTAGCGCCAATAATTCTTTATTACTTAATTTCATTTTGTTTATGTTATAAAACGATCTAAGGAGACTAGGGTTTTTGAGATGAATCTAATGATACCTTAATTTTCGAAATCCATACAGTCATATGGAACATACGAAGGAAACATACAAGATACGCGCGGAAAACAAAAACCCTTCCTTAAAAAGTTACTTCAAATGAAAGGGTCTTAGTTAGCAAATGAATGTGGAGTTATTCCATTTTCAAAGCCGACTGATGTTTGCAAATAATTCAAAACAATGCTGACGATACCTGTACCAGTACACAGTAAATAAAACTAAAAACCCCAACAAAATCGTAAACAGATTACCGTGTATTACCATAGTTGAGCAATATTATAAGTTCATCCACCTCCGGGGCAGTCTGGTGCAATTCGTTACTGTAATGTGAGCAATCTGTCGTTCGCGGGGCAATATTACTCAGACCGCGTTATAAGCGCCATGTTCGCTGTAATGGTGATTTTGCTAGCTTTTTTATTGTTATTGTGATAGAAAATAGTTTTTTTGGCAGTCGACAAGGAAGAAATGGATTGACGCGATCAATTTGGCGGAGTTATTGGGCAATATTTTTTCAGTGATGAGCTGGGCTGTAAATTAAGAACGGAAAAAACAATAACAGGAAAGATGTGGCTTTGAAGATTTTATTCGTTGTTTATGGAGGCAAGGAAGTAATGAAAAATACTACTTCAAGCTACGTTGATCGAGCTTTATTTTTCTGAAAGTGTATTTTTACACTTCTATGGTCAACACTGCAGACCCCTGCTATTTATTCAGTCAGTTAATAATCACAATACCTAATTATTAAAAAAAAACCATCCATATTTTATGCAAACCAAGAAACATTGTACAAACAACAAACCATAAAAGTGCTTTATGACACGACCCCTGATTATACCAACCCCTGCATAATTTCCACCCCTTAAAAATAATTTAACCTTGACTCACATGCTACCCAAACTCTAAAAGAACCCTTATCTTTTACTTTTAAATAATTATTTATTAAGATCTTTACAACTTTGAGTACCTATTCATTTTCGGAAGCGACTCCAAACAGATTTAGAAATCTATTGTACAATCAGACGGTAAGATAATCCTTACCCCACAAAACTACAACAATTTTGATACAACTTCAACTTCAATTTCATTTATTTTCTCTCCACAATAATGGTTTCCTTAAAGATTAATGTATTTGTCACATGTTATATTCCACCATTGGAAGAGACTGGTGCCTGAAGTAGGCTTTTGAACAAGCCTTACAGGTCACCAGGGCCCCCCACAGCAAAACAATACAGTAAGAGGTTTAAACGCGATCTTGTGCGAAAGATCATTAATGGTACCAAGAAGATCACAAAGAGACAATCAGTTAAAAATTAAAACTTTAAGACTTAAAACTAAAAATAAAAATAAAAACTAATATTAAAACAAATACTAAAAAAGGCAAAATGAAAAATGAATAACTAATGGTTCATGCGAAATTGTAGTGTCGTGTATGAATGGATGTTGGAGTGCCTCGGAGATACGGATCTGTAATAAAACAACCATAATAATTTGAGCACGAAAATATCATACAGGGTGTAAACAGACTCTTCACGAAGCCGTCAACCAAGCACTAATGTACACTTATGTACATCAAACTAAGTAACTTTACGCAAAAATTAGTGCTGGGAAACGACTTTTTTTTTGGGTTGAAAAATCACGTTTTACAGTAGGACTCAATGAAACACACTCAAAACATTGTGCTGATGGATGGATTGAATAGTAAGGGGGTCCTGGAGGTGTTTAAAGTAAAAATCTGACATTAAAAACATGTATTTAAAAAAAAACTTGTGAAAAAGTTGGAACTTTGACCCCCAATATCTCCGTAACTAGAAGGTTCCCAGGTATGCTCTAGAACAAAAAAATGATCGCAATGACGGAGAGAACAAGTGCCTTTCGGCTTCGTTAAGAGTCTGTTTACACCCTTTATAATGTATACAACAACAATCTTCCCATATCATAAGTTCGAAACTGCTTAATTCGCGGCCCGTTCCACTAATATATCTCCGAGGCAAACTAAGGGAAAATTGTAAAATTGAGATCGTTACTCATATAGAACTGCACACAAGGACCTTATTAAACTTTTAAGGTCCGCCCTATTATTCATGAGTTGGATACGCTTGGATACGGTAGGATACGGTCTCAGTTGATTCTCCACACGTAATAGTCACTATAAATTTCGTGAACTTTATTGGCTATTAAAATAAGTAATGAAATTGTTCGTGTTTCGTAGTTTGCGAGAAAGTGCCAACAATTAAATTGTAATGTTTTAAGAATGCTCACGATTCCGTTTATTGCGTGCCTTTTTAATTTTCTTGTGGAAAATTCTGAGTTTTACTTTTAAGTGCCATAAAATTCGTGTTAACATTTTTTTTATTGCTGAATCAAACAGAATTGTTTTCTCATGAATATTTCTATCTATTCGCCATTAAAGTATCAAAATAAAGACGGTCGGCTTGAGGTCGGGTGTGATTCCCGGGTCGGGCAAATTGTAATTGGGTTTTTCGTTAGGATTTTTTCAGTAGCAGCCACAGAGTCTGAATTCATGCCCGGTTGATGGTATTAGGCTCACCCCCTATTACATTGGACTTTAACATAACTGGCCAGAAGTGGGTGTTATTATATTAGGTACACCTCTGCTTAACCCTTCGGGAATTACAGGCGTAATGTTATGTTATGTGGTGATAAAAAATAATTTAAGATTGAAAACAGTAGGTACTTGATGAGTGATCAGGTTGAAAAATGAAGAGTACAAAATCTCTTGACCACTTACTTACACATGATGTGTGTTATGTAACGAAGAGGGTAGTCAAAGGCTATAATTTGTCTAATAGATCTTTACAAACGTACGTTCTCTTACAAAAACTCCAAATAGAAAAATACAGTGTAAATAAACCACATATTTATTTCATTTGATGTCGAGCGGCTATCTCATCAAAAATAGTTATTTTATAGCAAACAGTTTCTCTTTCTCAGTCGCCAATTAATTCTTTCAAAAGCAACACACTGGGAGCAGTTCTTTACATTTTTCACGAGCACAAAATTACAGTTGAACAAATGTAAACAAAGAACTCGTAGTAAGTGGCTCGTACTGCAAGGCACTTATTTTGAGCTTCAACGAACGATAAGTATGCTCATTCTACTAATTAAAATAGTCTCTACCGAAGACTAGGGAGGTATTACACAGAAGTACACTTTTAAAGTAAATAAAATTGCAAATTAGTAGTATCTTTGTAAGGAGTGTACTTGAACATTTTCGTCGAGGAAGATTTCTTTATATTTAATGAGCCTGTTGTTCAAACCGTCTGTTTGTCGTCTGATCTTGTCATCTAATGAATATAAAATATCCAAGAGTTCTGAATAACTCTAACAATATCTCCTGTTTTATATTATTTACCTGAGATCTTTGAGGATAAAAATATGAAAGTTTCAACGTCAGTGTTTTTAACCTTTTGACCGTTTTTTTTTCGGATATCATCAAATGACGCCTCCCGCTCTGGGCGGAGCAGAAGGGAGTGTCACACTTGTACTGACTAAAACCCATCCATGTCCTTGCCCTTTGTGTTCCAGGGCCGCGGTATCTCTTTCGAACAGTCTCGCAGCCACCTTTTGACCGCTTGTGTCGCATTTATGCGACACATATTTCCGTGCCCCTACCACTCGTGTCGTATTTCTGCGACAGAGAACACGCATGATTTTTCATTCAATTTTGTCCTATTAACTGCGTGGTACAACTAAAACCATTATTAAACAGAGATATTATCTACAACAATTATTTAAAATTATGTCTCGTAGCTCTAAGTATTGAAAAAGCTTATTTATTGTAAGTATTATTTATTTAATCGATTTGTAACCGCGCACTAGGGGCACGGCAATTGATATTTAGCCAAGCGGTCAAAAGGTAAAATGGTGAGGTAAATAAACTGCAATTGTAAGAACGGAATTTTTTCGTATATTTATTTAGTTACTAGCTTTTGTCTGCGGCTTCGCTCGCGATAATTTACATTTTTACAATCACTTCGGGTTGTACACTCTGTTTGTAATAATATAATTCAATCATGATTACAAAGACACGTGGCTCCATCTATTATCAAAAGAACGTTATTGCTGTTTTCCTCGGGAACAGTACTATTTTTGAGATGAAAAGTACCCTATGTCTGTTTCTGTACACCTGACAAATGATATGCAAAATTTGAGGATGATCGGTTCAGGGGTTTAGGCGTGAAAAGGTAACAAACAAATAAACCAACTTACTTTCTCATTTATAAAAAGGCATTTTTTAAAGGATAAGGAAGTAAGGATTGATGTCTACGAAGGCAGTCCAAACGTTATTTTTAGGCAGCAAATGTAACATGGAAAAGAAAGTGTAGGAGATCATTGAAACTCAAAAGATTAACCGTCTTTGTAAACATAATAACATCACGCCTGTTAGCCCCGAAGGGTTAGGCAGAGGTTTACCTAACATAGAAACACCCAGCGTTTTGCCAGTAATGTTTAAATCCCATGCCATAGGGAGCGAGGCTATTGCCATCAACCGGGCACAAATCCAGACTCTACTGCTACTGAGAAGTTTCTGAAGGAAAAACCCAATATCACTTTGCCCGACCTGGGAATCGAACCCAGGACCTCGTTCTTAGCAGTTGCGCTTGCGACCACTTGACCAAAAAGTCAGTCCATCTAGATAAACACTAGATACCCTTTTTTTCTCCAATAAATTAAACATCTTTACATACTCAACGCAATTTTAAGACACACCAATAAACGACTCAACCCTCAATTAAGATCAGCTTAATACCCAACCGTAATCAACTGCGTCGTAATTAAATCAAACATGAACTTCAGGAACTGCGCACAATCCTTTGACTTCACGGCATCCGACTTTCGAGATCAGGATTTCCATTAAATTAAACACCGTCTTCGCAAAACTATTTATAAAGATTCCGGATTCCGTGGTAAGGGGAGCCCTATTCAGGATGTGAAATTTGACGTGTGAGACCTTCACCGGTTCTAATAAAGCGTTGAAGAGGACCCATTGTGTAGGGTTGAAAGGTGGGACATATCTATCTCATAACCATCGCGACGTCTTATTATTCCTTGTGATTTCTTCATTTTGGTGGAAAATGGAGGTTTTTATAGAGATGTTAATACCGATGACAATGTGGGCATATATTGTTTAGTATGAATGCACTCACATTCATACTAAACAATGGTGCCAATTCCCTTGTTTACAAACTAAACCAAATTTAAGTTCAGTGCATCTTTTTCTTTCTATTTCATTAAGAAAAGGACAGAAGATAAATTTTAGTTTAGTCCTGTCAAATTAACCAGCGCCTGACACAAGTTTAGACGTGATTAAAAAGTTGCCTACTAAAATTGCATCAAATTACGTCAGGTGCTGACTAATTTGACAGGACTAAACTAATAGTTATCTTCTGTCCTTTTCATAATGAAATAGAAAGAAAAAGATACACTCAATTTAAATTTACTTTAGTTTGTGAACAAGGGAATCGGCACCAATATATACCCATGATGAATTTTTGAGATAACACTGAAATATTCGAATGAAGTCACAGTATACCTATATAGTATGCATACCGTTCACCTATTAGTAAAACTTAGCATCAAAATACAATAAATAAAGGCTTAGGTTTGCACCGTCTTATGTTTTTATTTTTTTACATTTGAGTAAAACAATATTTCAGTAGTATATCATAATAATACACGACTGGAAGATTCCGTGTTGTAACTTAACTTATGAATAAAGAAGCTTATTGAACCCTATTCCCGATACCGGTGGGCTACAATTTTTTATATGTTTAAATGTTTTTATATTGTTTTTTTGTAAAATGTATGTAATTTGTACCTATAGGAAAAAATGAAGAAGCTCACAACTTTAGTTGGTTTAATTTAACAAAGTACTGTAACTTTTAGAAAACAACTAAGTAACTAATAGTGGTTTAAACAACTCCAACGATATTTTCATCTAAGATATGAAAACGTAGCCCATTGCGTGTGAATAAGAATACACGAAAAGGGCTCATGCGACCCACGTGTATAACACGACCGATATCAAATGGCCCTCGCAAATTCGTTTCAAGAGCGCTTTTCTTCCCTTATTTTCAGAAATACGGGGGAAGTGGAGTTCTAGTTACACCGGTCGTTTTTGAAGATGATCGCAAAGCGTGTAAGTTCGCATTTATAAAGATTCTGAAAGCATTCCGCAAATGAACACAATTTAAAGATGGATGCGTTTTTGGATTCTCAATTTGAATGAACGTTTGGCGCTCGATTCGACCGTAATGACGCCATATTTTGTCGGCTCAATGTTTGGGTAAGGCACAAAAGAATGACAGCTAAATCGTTTATGCAGATGAAAGAATTACGATAAGTAGCAACTGGGTTCAGGTATATTTATTTGCTTGTTTCCTTTCTACGAATAATTTAAGCGCAACATATATCTATTTGGCCGTTTAAAGAACTGTCAGGATGACACATAATACACGCTTGTCATGACTTATGATACAAGATACATGTGCTTTTTAAAAGGCTTTTAATAACTAACTAAGTAAAAAAATCTTAGATGTTTTTGACCCACGTTCGGGTTTCCGATTTGAAAAGAGCTTTTCAAAATGTATGAAATGTATGGCCAGATCTTTGTACACCATACTAAAAAAGGGGGAAAAACAATTAAAACAGTTTTCAATCATCCAATTACTTTCAATTCGCTTTGTTTGGTAGTAAAGCACAAGAATCTACACTTGAAATTGACACAATAACAAAAACCCGTCATGGCGGTAAGCTGTCATGTTGATTGATTATTGACGTGTGACATGTTTATTTCTGTCATATTACATTGTCAAAGAGAATCACTACGTTAGTCATACTTTTAGTCTTTTGTAATATTATTTTAGATCTAGTTGTAGTTTCTACATAAAGTATAGTTTAAAGTATAGGTTTTTAAAAATAACTCGAGAAATTCAATCATCAAAACACGATCGATAACGAAAGCGACTGAAGTGACAGTAGACAGTTCACGATATGATCAATGGTCGATCTATGCCAATATAATAATAAACAAAATCAGTAAACCATAGAATCTATGGTTTACTGACACTATGTCATTGTTTTTTAACCACAGAGTACCTAAATTGGCGAGACGTCATATTGAAAGTCGATAAGAAAAAGTGATAAATATCAAATAATTACAAGAAAAATATGCATTTATGCAATACATATACTGGGCCCTCTTTGATACATCACCTTTGGCCCGTTGTGTTCAATACTCCTATCACAGCCTATATGCCTTAAGTCTTTCAGTTTTTAGAGACAGAAAACCGTAGTAAATAAATGTGTCTGTTTTAGCTGTAAGTTTTCCTAAAATGAAATAAATAAACTCACATTCTCGTCCAGAATGAGTATGACAACAACATATTTGCCTCTTTACTTTTCATAGAACCACCCGAAATTGTTTTGAGTACATAATTGTATATCCTTCACTCAACTCAACTACTGACACTCAAGTAAAGTACATGATAACACTCTAATACCATCAGTTCTTCGTACTTAAAATGCAAATTAATTTCACCAATAACAAATACCAGTTGAAATGCTCATCAAATTGTAATATTTTGTTCAGCAAATAACCTGAGGGAATTGCAAAGCTGTAGTAGAAAGCCATACTCGTATGGCATTAGCATCAAGTATATGACATACACTCGACGAATTAATCCATATTAGGCATGCATCAAAGACTCCATACGTGAAGGGGTACGCCTGTGATTTGAACAATGGGAATTATGAGAGATCGCTACGTTTGAGAGTCTCCTTGACCTAAAATTGAATTACAGAGCTGGGTTATAAGGGAAAATGAACTTTGCGAAGACAGGTTAAGATTCAAAAATGTTTTTTTAGGGTTTGTGGGACAACACGAATGGGGATCTTGGATGGCTTTTAGTGCCGTATCAATAGATCTGTGAATTTTAAATAATGAAATGATTTTTACTCTATGTTTTTGCTATCTAGCTAAGAAGCCCTTTGAACAAATATTAGGACATAGACTAAAAAAATACAGTAAATGTATGTATGTATGTATGTAGTTTAGTTTTTAAAATGAATTATTTTTATAACAAAATTTAATGTTAATGCACATAAGTGTATCCTCTTTTGCAAATCTCGAAATCAAAATTAGGTTTGCTGTAAGAAAACCCAATTCTGGGTTAAGCTCGCCATTGTACATAAGTAATACCATTGCAATTTGTATGTATATTTTTGAATTGTTTGCAATAAAGAATAAGAATAAATAATGAAATAGCTCAATGTTTATAAATATTCACACGTGTCACACATCTTTTATATTTTCACATATTTCTCAAAAAGAAATAGTAACCCTCCAGCAGCAGCATCGTAAACAGGGTCCGAGCTACCGGCGGTCAGGGTCCTAACTATACGAGCCATGTCCAGATAAGTACTGCTTTCTGAATCAAGCTCTTGATCCAGCTGCCAAGCAAGAGCTTCCTCAGATGTTGGTCGAGGCTATTGGCTATTCTGCGGGACTGTTCGAAAGAGATACCGCGGCCCTGGAACAAAATGGGCAAGGAAGGAACATGGATGGGATTTAGTCAGTACAAGTCTAACACTCCCTTCCTTCCCTTCCCTTCCTTCTTTCCTCCGCCCAGAGCTGAGTCATTTGACGATTTACCATCCGAAAAAAAGGCTATAGGCTATCAAGCCATTAATTATTTATTTTAACTATACACATGTACAATAGTTAAGTTATCAGAAAACTATGAAAATTTCGTTTATTATTTTTATAACTGTCACGCTATCGATCTAAAAACTTAATATTTATGCAATTAATTTTACTTATCTACATTTAATATTCACGAATTTCACGAAACAATAAAAAAATATAGCTCCATATCACAATATGGAGCTATAATTTTTTTATTGTTTTTACCTTTTATAAGCTCCTGTAATGTTCTGGTCGTCAGTCTGTTCTTTTACTCTGTTCAAGATGCTGGGCAAAGGGGTTGTAGTTGTTTGTCTCCTGTTACTGGTCCCATTGGTTTCAGGGTCTTCACAATCTCAGAATAGCGGCAGTAGCCGTGAGTATTTGTAAATTTTGTCATTTTTAATCGACTCCTAAAAAAGTGGGGGTCAAAAGACTTATGTAAATACTAATCAAATGATAGGAAGTACATTTAAGCAAAAACTTGCTTATATTAAGTACTTCCGCTCTTCCGGTTTACATTGACAATACATAAGTTAGAAATTTAACAATAAAATCAAATTCAAATCATAGAGGTTTATAATTAAGTAACTCTCTGGACTCAGATAAGACATATTTTAAAAGAAAAACTTAGTTCTTAACTCACCCCGTTGGGTTCAAACTTTAGATGTGGTACAGCTTTCAGCATCTTTTTTCGGATGTGGGAAATCTTCAAATGACTTCTCCCGCTCTGGGCAGAGCGGAAGGGAGTGTCAGACTTGTACTGACTAAAACCCATCCATGTTCCTTCCTTGCCCTTTGTGTTCCAAGGCTGCGGTATCTCTTTCGAACAGTCCCGCAGCCCACTTTTAATCACCTCAATAAATACATCACGCCTGTAATTCCCGAAGGGTTAAATTTCTGCCCGGTTGATGGCAATAGGCTCGCCCCCTTTTACATCGGACTTAAATATAACTGGCGAAATTTGCGTGTAAGTAATACATATACATCTCTGTCTACCCCTTCGGGGATTACAGGCCTGATGTTATTTTATGTTCAATTATTTAAATAAAGATTTTTATTCTAGTTGCGTTTAACAGCGCAGAGAGTGAGTATTGTGGCGATCTTCCTTTCTACTATCAGGACCCTGTAAATTGTAAGTGAATTTTTAGTTTAAATAATATTTGTTTTTATTGTAATAGGTTCTTTGTTTTTATTATTTTACGACTAGAGAAATTTTCGAGCTTTCTTTACTATATATAGGTACATAAAGTACCAGGGCAACCGTGCTCTACTCCGGTTAAAATAGACAAAAGGAATTTTCTCAGTTAAGGGACCCAGCTTAATCAATTTTTCGCCCCCGTAAAACCAGAGGACTATGCTCGGAACTTTTTTGCGTGATCAAATCAAAAATGAGGACATCCGCAAGAAAACCAACGTTACCGACGTAGCCCGAAGAATTACCAAACTTAAGTGGCAGTGGGCAGGGCACATTGGTCGCAGAACGGATGGCCGATGGGGCCGACTGTTCTGGAGTGGCGACCGCAAACCAGAAGACATTGCGTTGGAAGGCCTTCCACTAGGTGGACCGATGACCTGGTGAAGGTTGCGGGGATCCGCTGGATGCGAGTGGCACGGGACCGGTCAATGTGGCGACACTTGGGGGAGGCCTATGTTCAGCAGTGGACGTCTTTTGGCTGAAATGATGATGATGATGATAATGATGACACGGTAATCAGTACCGGGACTCGTAATTTTCAACTTTCCTATCATGACACGATTGGTTCCAACTTCAAAGGAGTATATTTTTATTCTAACAATTTTTGTCTTTTTTTTCAGTGGCTTACACTACTGAACAAAGCTCAGGTATGATAGGCAAAGGATCGACATCTGTCATTCTGATGCCATTGCTTTTTTCTAGTAAATTGTAGCTGGTTTGTCGCTAAATAAAAATGGTTGCACGGGTCGCAAGCCTGTCCTGAGACGTGCCGTTTGTCCCGGCCGTCATTTGTAGATTTTGGGCTTTGACAGTCGTAACAGATGAACAAAAAGATATAGCTACAGTCTCAGTCACAAGGTTTAATAACTGAAATTACTATATCTAGCCATTTTAAAGCGTATATGATGTCTAAGAAGAAGAACGGGTAAGGAACTCCATATATGCTTTTAATAGTAACTGGATTTTATTATTATTTTATTTCTAATAATAATACATTAAGTCACAGTAAGTCGTGGGTTCGAACCCAGGCAGGCGCATTACTTTGGGTAATTTATTTCATCACCACTGCTCTCAAAAACGGTGAAGGAAAACATCGTGAGGAAACCGGCATGTCCTAGAACCAAAAAAAATTCGAAGACATGTGACATCTACCAATCCGCACTGGGCCCGCGTGGTGGATTATAGCCCATTCCCTCTCAAAGAGAGGAGGCCTGTGTCCCAGCAGTGGGAACATTTATAGGCTGATGATGATGATGATGATGAATAATACATTTAATTACATTTAAATTTCGAAACGCCTAGTTGACGCTTCCCGTGACCCAAGGGCTGGCTTTTACTTTGGCCAGAGGCTAAGTGTTGCCATACAACGTGGCAACGCCGCCAGTCTCTTGGGCACATTGCCATCTGACAGCGTTGAGGAGGAGTATTTCGATGCCCTTTTATAGTTTGTTGTTAGTTTATCTACTTTAGTTTAATAGTTTTTAATTATCAATGTATATAGTTAAATAAAATAAGTTATCCTTGGGCAATTATAAAATTACATTTATACATTTACGGAAACATGGACATAGATTATTATATATATATATATATATATATATATATATATATATAGTAAAAATATTTGCTCTATTTTTATTTCCCAAGGTGAATCCATTTGTATGGGCTAAACGCCGCTAGCCTTTCCTTGTAATAGAATTATGTACTTTCCGTATATCTACCAATATAATTCTTAAAAGTAGGTCTTAATGTTACCTAATGTTACAGCACAATCTGACGATGATGGAGCGTCCTCCTCTGGTCAAAATTCTGCGGGCGCAGGTACGTATGATGAAGACTCAAGGCATATCATTCAGTACCTTATCATCTATCTATTCAAGAACCGATATTATCCGATCCTTTTTCTATTATCCTTTTATATCATCCGATCGATGTACTAAGGTGAAACTGAAATTTTTAACCGTTATGAAAATACTTGTTCAGATGACGACATCCCAACTGCTAACTTTCCCGGTTCGCTAACTAAACAACGTACTATCACAAGAGTGCAGTTTTGCAACTATTTTGTAAGCTTTTTTTTTCTTCGTCCATAGAGTCAATACCCAAAAAAGGTACACGCTATTAGTTAATTATTTTAATCAATTCCTACTAGACTCAGTCAAGACAAGAGTTTTAACATTTGTGAATTGTATTATATGTTTACCCTAGGATCAAACAATAATGGTGGTAACGCACAAACAGCATCTCAATCGCAAGCATCGGCTGGACAAACCGGTAAGGCGCTTTTAATATAATTAGATGCATTGTAGTGATATGAAAAGAAACGTTGGCTGGACTGAGTGAAGGATTTATTTATTTATAGTTAATTAAAACGTTATAACACCAATTACAGTAATTAACATAGAAACAGAAACAACAAAACAAAGCAAAAGTAAAAAATCCAGTTGATACCATTCAATGGCTTGAATTAAGTTACAATAATATAGGACTAACACGGAACAGTGGACACTCTTGCATACTTTCTCTCACAGAACATCAGACATATACGCATTACCTTTCTCCATTCATCCGCAAACACATCACATTCAGGGTTGGCAATCAGAAGGGCGTTGAGCATCTTAAGGGTACGACACACCGGAGATTCAGCTCTGGCGACAGTTTTGGATGACGGTGGGGCGAACAGATTGTGCCGGCGGCACTGACGGTGTCCGATATATTTGTCGGGCACAAATAGCCGGCAGAAAAGGCTGAGGAGCTCTGGGGAGTCGATTAGCCCCCGTAGAGTTTTACAGGCTACCGTGAGCTGCTCAGAGCCTCTTCTCACCATCAAGGAGTTAAAGCCTAATATCCCTAATAGATAGTTGGTAGGGTACATGAAGGGAAAGTAGCAATACAACCTTTGGAAAAAGTTTCTTAGAAAGGTTTTCTGTACCTTTTCGAGCATCAATGTTAGGGTAGCGGTGTAAGGGTGCCAGACACAGGCACTAGACTCAAGCTTGCTTCGAACCAGAGTGGTGTATAGTAATCTAATCACATTAGGATTGCGGAAGTCACAAGCATTACGCATAACAAAGCCTAGGCGCCTGAAAGATTCCTTCGCGAGGGTAAATACGTGGTCTTTAAATGTCAGACAGCGGTCGAAGGTCACTCCCAAATCCTTTATGTTGTTGACTCGAGAAATGACTTCACCACCCAATCTGTAGTTGTAATGGATTGGTCGCAACCCTCTACCGTATGTCATGACGTGGCACTTTCTTATATTGAAAGGTAGCTTATTCACCATGCTCCACGTATAAATGGAATCAATATCCCTCTGTAGGTGTTCGCAATCATCGACCGTTCTGATTTGTGCAACCAGTTTTAGGTCATCGGCATAAAGCAGGCATTTGGCAAACTTAACCCTTGTTACCAAGTCATTAAACATTATCAGGAACAGAGGCGGCCCCAACACGGATCCCTGGCTTACACCCGAGCGGGTGTTGTAAGACTCAAAGCAGCCATGTCTGACAAATTGCTTGCAATCTCGCAGGTAGTCGGCAAAGAAGCTTACTAATCCCGATGAGAAACCTATGGCCTCTAGCTTTGTCAAGAGTACATCGTTATCGACTGTGTCGAAGGCTTTTCGGAAGTCGAAATACAGAGCGTCGATCTGCCTCCCGATGTCCAAACTACTGGATATATAATCGACATGAATTAGTAAATTCGAATTTATGGAGCGACCCGGTCGAAAACCGTGTTGGGCATCAGACAACAGGTTATTTACGCCTTTGTAAAGAACGGTGTGGAGAATATGCTCAAAAACCTTGGCAACGGTTGGGAGGATAGCGATGGGTCTGTGTTCCTCTACCGATGTTTTGTCGGAGGTTTTAGGGATGGGAGTGACTCCGAAGTTTTCCATTGCTCAGGGTATACGCCAGACTGGAGGGCTAGGTTAAAGATATGACAAAGAGGAGCTGCCAGGGTGTCATTACATCCCTTAAGGATAAAGGCTGGAATGTTGTCAGGGCCAACCGAGCTAGAGGGTCTAAGTTTGGCAATCCCTTTTACTACGTCCGGTGGGGTTAAAAAGGGGAGAGGAATACTATTTACCACAGCACTTAGATTGGAGTTCCTAGGGTCTAGATTAGGTGTATCTGGCTGAAACACGCTAGCAAAATACTGAACAAATGCCTCGGGCGCTTTGACACCTGAACAAGTCTCACCATTGTGAACAACGGTTGGCTCGAAACCGCCCTTAGCTAGAAAAATGCTGCCAAAAATGTCGTGGATTTTTGCGTATGCTATTCTCTACGCTGCTGCAGTGCTACCTGTAGGCATCCTGGGTTCTTACTTTTAGGTTCGACCGCAGTTCGCTAAACTTTGCATATGCGACAACACAACGCGAGCGTTTCAAAATATTATGGAGTTTAATTTTTCGCCGAGTGGCATTCACTATATCCCGCGTGAACCAGACTGGATACCTCCTATTACTAGCGATCATTCTCCTCTTCTTTGGAATTGAAGAATCAAATAAATCATACATAACTGCATAAAACTTACCAGCAGCAGAGGATGCGTCATTACAACTTAGAACGTCATGCCATGGAGCAGAAAGAATTAGATCACTTAAAAGTGAGTAGCCCCCTTTGACAAAATTCCAGTCCCTACTCCGATCAAAGTTGCTTAGGTCCAATTTTTCTCTATCCTTGCGCGTTTTGATAGTAAACGCAATATCTAACGGAGGATGGTACAAGTCGATTGGAACTAACTCCGTACCCTTGCTCACAGTTTACTTCGGTGCCCTCCTGAGCCAACACTACATCTAACTTACTCCCACACATATTCCACACTTCATTCATCTCAGTCAGACTACAGAAGCTTAAGAAGTAACAGTAATAATTGTTTACATTTACAGAAGCACTCTTCAAGTTAAGGTCACCTAATATCACTATAGTTCCATTCAAATTGGAGATAATGCTCTCAACTCTGCAAAACCAAGTCATGTAGTCGTCGTCAGTTGCAGTGGGCCTTATATAGACAACACATACATATAATTTCTGGCCATAAACGGTAATTGTTGCCCATAAATCTTCACCACCTTCAGTTTCAAGATCAGGCCGCCTCTTCATGGTTAGGCCGGAACGCGCAGCAAGCAACACTCTGCCGCCGAGGTTCACTCTGTCTCTGCGTAGAATGCGCCAATCACCGGTTGATGTTTCCGAGTCCTCTACTGAATTGTCTAAGTATGTCTCTGTTACGGCTATTAGGCCGTGCTCGGAAAGCAACAAGCTAGATCTCCATATTGGTAACTTGGTTTTGAGCCCTTGCACATTCTGGTACAGTATATGCAGATAGTCGTTGCTATCCGTAGAAATGGGAAGAGCAAGAACATTATGGGGCTTCTTGGGTATCATTGCTATGGCCTCGAAAGTTACGGCGCCATGGTTTGACGCAAATATCCTCAGCCCAGCTTTGAGCTGCCATAACTAGTTCAGCCAATTTCGAGGGCACACCCAACTTGAAGGAGGCGTATTTGCCACGGGGTTTGAGCACTTCTACCGTACACACATCAGTTCCACAAATGGTAATTAGGTAATCTCGCACCTGGCTATCAGATGTACCCTGCTTAACGTAAAAGAGGTGCAGGCATTTCCATCTTCCTGAGGCCTCCAATTTTGTAGTACCTGGAGCCGCTGTCCCACGAAGAACATTACCGAGTGAACGGCGGGAGCGCCTGTGTCGAACTTCCGTCCAACCATCCTTCAATAGTCCGTCCCTGTCAGTGTCGTTCATAGTAACGTCCGCTGCAGCAGCTGGCACTGGCAAGAAAAGACGGGGTTTAGAAGCTTGGCGGGTGGTTGAAGCTACTGGTTTACCCGGATGGTTTTTATCTCGCGGAATCGTCGCGCGGATATCTCGATCTACAGTCTCTACAGCCTTCCCCCCTTTTGTCGCAATCGTTATGGGACCCTTTAGATTTCCGGGGTCGACGTTTGGTGGAGCATTGGGTAGCTGGGAAGTTGACGGGTTTTTATTTAGGTCTTGCATTCCATCAAGACGCTTATCCTGATTCTTCCCTTTCGCTCTTATTTGGTGACTAGCTGACCTTCCTTCGAGCCCAATGGTAGTTTTTTGAATGGTTACACAGTGAATTTAATTTCAGAGACATCCTTGACCAGTGTGGACAGCATTGCGTCATGTTTCGCTTTCCAGGTTGACAGCTTCTGGTCATATTCGGTCCTCCATGCACTCAACAGCTCCATGAGTTCGGTCTTCATGAAAGACATCGACTCAACCACATTCGCTATTTCCTTTTTAATTGGTGCTTGTTCTTGGCTAATCGTGGTGATAATAGTGTTGTTAAACATAGCCGCCATCTCACTTAATTCATGTTTTATTACTTGTCTTATAACGGAACGCAGTTCATCGTTATCATTGGACGTGACAGGAGGCGAAGGAGGCGAAGGCTGCTCAGTGGCTCGTCTTTTCGGGCCTCTGGACGTAGATACGTTACGAACTGGAGTTGAATCATCCCTGCCAAACTTTGGCGTTTTGCTCAAACATGACGGACATTTCCAGGTAGCCTTCTTATGAGGAGATTTAGTACGGGATATACAAGCATAGTGATAACACTTTTCACAAATTGGGCACTTTATTGATTTTGCATCTAAACCTGTGCCACTTTCATTAGTGCAACAACCCAATTGCAAATTTTTATCAGCCATAGTAATTATAATCTATCCTTTATTATTATTGTTAGTGAGACAGCAACTAAGAATAGTATGCGTGTCGTCCTCTTAGATGCAATCAATTATAAGCATCAATTACTGTCCCGTCTGTGTTAACTTATCTTTGATGTGAGCCGTCGCTTGAGTCATCGGTCCCCGCTGCAAGCAATATTGGTTCTGCGCACTGCCGAACCGTGCGAAGGATGATATGGCTCGAAAGGAGGTGACTGCTGACGACGAGTAATAGAGAAGTATGGAAGACGAAGACATGCTACGTCGACCTCAAATACATTGGGATAAGGGCAGGAGATTGATAACATTGTACTGATATACCTTAAGGCGACTCCTTCACGACACCGCTCGTCCGCGCAGTTGAGCGCTGTACGTATGTAAGGCATCAACAGATTTCATTCTAGCCAATGCCACGAGAGGTCCGCTACTCTGCACGATCGCGCGTTCATGGGGTGTCGTGTGTTAACCTTCATGGGGACGCTCCTATCTTACAGAAGGTTGCATTGTCTAACCTTAATGACATGAAATGAGGTATATAAAATATAAAAAAAAACCTTGTTTTGTATTCAGACACAGAAGTTGTTACAGTTTATGACCATTGTGGTCTTTGGGCCCAGCAATGACCACCACAGAAATATAAAAAATCTATGCTCTCGCTGCAGCTTTGATAATGCAGAATGTCTTTTTACAAAAACAATGGGGTTCGAATTCTGAATCAGGCAGAAGGTTTTTGAAAAAGCAAATATAATTATTTTTTTCTCAAAAATCAAATAATAAATAAATCGATACTTAAATTACGAAATAGTTAGCGTTACGACGGCTCTGACGTCTGTTCAACACTGAAGAGAATAAATACGAGCATCGAGTTATATTTTTGTGCTAACTCATGGATGTCCGGAGCGCATATAGGTACGGAATTTTGAGGTGGTTATATTATGTGGCCTGCAGTTAGCATTTTTATGACATTGCAAATACTACAAAAATGAAGACAGGTGTCTCCAGGAGGTGGTGGAATTAAGTATTATTTGTGAAAGTTTAGCCTTGTTATTTATTGTGTGTCATAGTCAATTATACAAACATAGGTTAAAGAATGCTAACAAATTTATGGGTTATCTACTTTAAATGAAAGATAAATAAATGAGCGCGAACGTAAGATATACAAAGGGTGTAAACAGACTCTTAAAGAAGCCGAAAGGCACTTGTTCTCCCCATCATTGCGATAATTTTTTTGTTCTAGACCATACCTGGGAACCATCTAGTTACGGAGATATTGGGGGTCAAAGTTCCAACTTTTTTACAAGTTTTTTTTTTAAATACGTTTTTTTCATGTAAAATTTTTACTTTAAACACCTCCAGGACCCCCTTACTATTCAATCCATCCATCAGCACAATGTTTTGAGTGCGTTACATTGAGTCCTACTATAAAACGTGATTTTTCAGCCCAAAAAAAAGGTCGTTTCCCAGCACTAATTTTTGCGTAAAGTTACTTAGTATGATTCTTGATGAATAATGATAGCATGTTAAATTAATTAAAACCTATCGCCTATACATTGCTGTGCCCTAGCAGGGTTCATCGTTTGGAACTATCATAATGTAACAACCTGTAAACAACATGAAATGCAATAAATGAATGATTATGATTATGATTATGATGTACATAATGCTTGGTTGACGGCTTCGTGAAGAGTCTGTTAACACCCTGTAGGTAAGTGTTCAACCTTGGTAATTATTTTTTTTATTGTTTTTGACAGCTCTCCCTGCAAAACTTTGTCCCTAATTATTGCTTCATCTACAGTTTGATGATCAGTAACTTGACAGGGTCATTAAATATTAATACTCACATTTTTTCCTCATTCGCAGGTAGTTCACAACCTTACTGCAATGATAATGGAGGTAAGTACCCAAACGAGTAGCTTTTACCCGCGGTTTTGCCGGCGAAGAGTTCGGTAATGGCCCCAAGGGGCGACTACCGAGCCAAAAGTATCCTATGTGTTAATGCTTATAAACCATCTCTGTGCCAATTTCATCCAGATCCGTTCTACCGTTCTGGCGTGATTGATTAACAAACATCCATCCAAACATTCGCATTTATTTATAATAGAAAATAAGATTTATAATGCAACTTGAAAGGGCCATTGTTAAATTGCCAATATTTATTAATTACAATATTTCCATATCCACAAGATATAATCAAGGCTACAAAAATGATGGTAAGTAACAAATAAGAAGTTATATATAAAAAGGAAAGAAAGGAAAGAAGAAAAAAGAAGAAGAAAGAAGAAAGGAAGGTTTGTGTTTAAATAGGAGTTATTTTATCGAGTTTCGATACATTTTAGTAATTCCTATGTATTTCGTAATAAATGAAATCCTAGGTATCTGAAGAGGGGTAAAAACACAGTTATGAGGATCTGTAATTTGCAGAAATCCTTACTATAATAAAATTATAAATGCGAAAGTAAGTTTGTTTGTTACCTTTTCACGCCTAAACTACTAAACCGATCACCCTGAAATTTAGCATATACGTTGTCAGTTGTAAAGAAACGGATATAGGGTACTTTTCATACCGGAAAAAAGTACAGTTCCCGAGGAAAACAACAATAACGTTGTAATAGTAATAGATGGCGCCAACGTGTTTTTCGGATCATCATTACAAACAGAATCACAACCCGAATTGTCAAATTCTAAATTAACGCGAGCGAAGCCGCGGGAAAAAGCTATTTACATTATAAATGCCAAAGTAAGTTTAGGAGTAAGTTAAGAAAAACCCAACAACACTTGGTCCGGCCTGGGAATGGCACCAAAACCTCATACTCAGCAGTCGTGCTTACGACCACTTAGCCTAGAGATATAACAAACAAAAATTACAAAATTTATTATAAATATCATTAATTCTGTAATGTTTGTTTAATCACACTTTTAAGAATTTGCCTTAATGGGTCAGCCCTCCACAAACTGATGGTGTGGATTCAGTACATCATACTAAGATGACCGGTACAAGAATTTTTTTTAGGAATGTTATGGGAACCCAATAAATTTGATTTGTTTTATTTCTACATACGCAATGTATCGTTACCGTGACAAAACGCACTAAGCGAACGGCAAGCGAGACGACGAGTTCAATGACCTCTGTTGCTAGGCAGGAAGTGAACAGCTGATTTCACCCTTCCATCGTTAGATTATTTCAACATCCATTGTTGGTTCTTTTTTTATTTTAGCCGTATTATTTACATAAAATACCGGTGGAATATGATTCAAAATAAGGAGCAGAATGCACCCTGTCAGTTTGTGACGGGCAATCCCTTACACCATGTATGCAACTAACTGATCACTACCTACTTGGATATTTAATGTTTGTACATTGTGTCCGTATACACCTTTATTATAAACATAATATTACGCCTGAGTTCCTCCAACATGTTTAGCAGAGGTGTATAATATAAAACACTTAGTTTTCTGCAGTTATGTTTAAGTCTCATCTAATAGGGGGCAGGGCCGGACTTTGTGGCTCGCTACTGAGAAATTCCTGACAGAAAAACCCAATCAGACTTTGCCTGACCTGGGAATCGCACCGTAACCTCATGCTCAGCAGTCGTACTTGCCACTTAACCAAGAGATATACCAAACAAAAATTACAAAATTAATGATATTTAGGCAAATTCCTAAGAATAAGAATATTTTTGTTGCTTTTGAAAATGAGTTTGAACATCTCATAATGGACTTGAGGGAAGGTGCGGCAGTTGGAGTAGATCAGGTATCGGTTGAAATTGTAAAACGCGACGTTAAACAGCTTACTCCTCCAGTTAATCACCTACTACCTTACCTTTCCACTGGCATAGAAGATAGCCCTTGTTAAACCTATCCATAAAGAAGGAGACAAAGACTGCATTTCGAAATACAGGCCTATCTCGATCTTGCCTTCAAAGTTCAAAGTCTTAGAGCGTCTTATTAATAAACGTCTCATGAACTTTATGGAGACAAATACCCTTCTGTCACCTGAGCAATTTGGGTTTAGATCGGGTAGGTCGACTGATGACCCTGTGTATGAACTCACTAACCATATTGTTATTAATCATGACAATCAGAGGAAGTGTGTAACAGTATTTCTAGACTTAGCCAAGGTCTTTGACACGGTTCCTATTCCATTGCTATTGCAGAAACTTGAGAGTATAGGAGTTGGAGGGCTGCCATTGCAACTCCTCAAAGATTACCTAAGTTGTAGGAAGCAACGAGTAAAAATACACAACATAGACAAAATAGACAACTGGATATGTGATGAACTCTCTGTTCATTATGGCGTTCCACAGGGCAATGTCCTGGGTCCTAGTCTTTTCCTTGTCTTTATTAATGACTTGCTTCAACTCCATATTAAACATAGACAGCTAATATAATTTGCAGATGATACTGCGCTATTTTTTTGTGGTAAAAATTGGGAAGAAGTTTTCCAAAGTGCTCAAAATGGTTTAAATGAGGTTTGTCAATGGCTTAAACATAATGTCTTGACACTAAATTTATCCAAAATCAAATATGTTACCTTTGCGCCTAGGAGAAATCTTCTTCCATCTGCAACTCGCAGTATCATGGCTCACACTTGTTCCTTGTCCAATTCCTCATGCCTTTGTTCATCCCTTCAGAATATAGACGTCATTAGATATCTTGGAGTGTTTATAGATCAAACACTAACCTTTAAGCCCCACATTGACATACTCGTTACTAGGATTCGTAAGCTTATGTGCATTTTTAAGACATTTTGCTGATCTTAATACTACCAAGATGGTCTACTCAGCACTCTGTCAGTCAATAATAAATTATTGCATAACCTCCTGGGGAGGAGCAGGCAAAAGTCACCTTCTGGAGGTTGAAAGAGCTCAAAGAGCGGTTCCCAAGGTAGGAGCTTGACTTCATTTTCGTTACCCAACTGCTGACCTTAATAATCGTCTGCGGGCTGTTCGAAAGAGATACCGCGGCCCTGGAACACAAAGGGCAGGGAAGGAACATGGATGGGTTTTAGTCAGTACAAGTCTGACACTCTCTTCCGCTCTGCCCAGAGCGGGAGAAGTCATTTGCTCATTTTCCATCCGTAAACAAAAAAAAAAAAAACCGTAATAATCGTTGGGATGTTCTAACAGTCAGGCAGAGTTTCATACTTTCCATAGTCTCTAAACAGCATAAACAAATAGTATTTGATCCCAATCTTAACAAAGATAAGTGTAGGAACGGTAAAGTCTGTCCCACAAGCTTTTTCGTACTGTTCTCTCCCAAAGATTTTACTGTTCTCTTGGAGATATTTATACAATAAAATCAATAAAACACTTACAATTTACCCACTGCGGAAAACAGTCTGTAAATTAACCGTATGTAAATGGTTTAAAACTATAGACTATCAGGCAACTGAAAGTCTATTTATTCCAATCCACTAAACATCTATCTGCTACAGAAATACACAATATCTACCATAAATCACACATTCCACATAAATCACACATGTATATCCCTCAAGACCTAGATTAATTATAATTTTCTTTTTCTTTTTTCTATAATTTTTATTTTATTTTATTATACAACATTCTTTTTAAGTAAAATCATCACGCATAAGTTGTTAATCAGTAATCTAAGTTAGTTGTATACTTGTAAGTCTTTGGGGGGGCTGGTGACCCGTAACACAGGTATTGTATGCCTATTTCGGGCACCAGTCTCTCACAAATGTTTGACCCTGTCTGTTCGATTTAATAATTCTTGTTCACGTAACGTTTGTGATGAGAAAATAAACATATATTATTATAGATTAATATAGTAAAAATATTTTCTCTAGTTTTATTTTCCAGGGTGAATCTCCTTTGTATGGGCATAACGCCGCTAGCTTTTCCTTGTTAGTCTTTCCCTATATCTACCGAAATAATTCTTAAAAGTAGGTCTTAATGTTACCTAATATTACAGCAAATTCTAACGGTGGTGGAGCGTCGTCCTCTGGTCAATCTGCTGCGGACGCAGGTACGTATGATGAAGACTCAAGACATTGCATTCAGTATCTTATCATCTATCTATTCAAGAACCGATATTATTCGATCCTATTTCTTGTATCCTTTTATATTATCCGCTCGCTGTCCATTTGACCTAACCCGACATATATGTTTTTTATAACGTTGACATAACTTCTCTTACTTTTGATTCCCCCACTTCTGGAGCAGCTGACGCTCAGATCTTTGCTGTACTAAGGTTAAACTATTATTTGTTATGGTTTTTAGGCGTTTTGAAAATACTTGTTCAGATGACGACATCCCAACTGCTAACTTTCCCGGTTCACTAACTAAACAAAATACTATCACAAAAGTGCAGTTTTGTAACTATTTTATAAGCTTTTATTTTTCTTCGTCCATAGAGTCAATACCCAAAAAAGGTACACGCTATTAGTTAATTATTTTAATCAATTCCTACTAGACTCAGTCAAGACAAGAGTTTTAACATTTGTGAATTGTATTATATGTTTACCCTAGGATCAAACAATAATGGTGGTAACGCACAAACAGCATCTCAATCGCAAGCATCGGCTGGACAAACCGGTAAGGCGCTTTTAATATAATTAGATGCATTGTAGTGATATGAAAAGAAACGTTGGCTGGACTGAGTGAAGGATTTATTTATTTATAGTTAATTAAAACGTTATAACACCAATTACAGTAATTAACATAGAAACAGAAACAACAAAACAAAGCAAAAGTAAAAAATCCAGTTGATACCATTCAATGGCTTGAATTAAGTTACAATAATATAGGACTAACACGGAACAGTGGACACTCTTGCATACTTTCTCTCACAGAACATCAGACATATACGCATTACCTTTCTCCAT
This sequence comes from Lycophotia porphyrea, assembly GCA_950005105.1. Lineage (NCBI taxonomy): Eukaryota > Metazoa > Arthropoda > Insecta > Lepidoptera > Noctuidae > Lycophotia > Lycophotia porphyrea. The sequence continues at coordinate 7,131,307 of OX465393.1, forward strand.
TCATCCGCAAACACATCACATTCAGGGTTGGCAATCAGAAGGGCGTTGAGCATCTTAAGGGTACGACACACCGGAGATTCAGCTCTGGCGACAGTTTTGGATGACGGTGGGGCGAACAGATTGTGCCGGCGGCACTGACGGTGTCCGATATATTTGTCGGGCACAAATAGCCGGCAGAAAAGGCTGAGGAGCTCTGGGGAGTCGATTAGCCCCCGTAGAGTTTTACAGGCTACCGTGAGCTGCTCAGAGCCTCTTCTCACCATCAAGGAGTTAAAGCCTAATATCCCTAATAGATAGTTGGTAGGGTACATGAAGGGAAAGTAGCAATACAACCTTTGGAAAAAGTTTCTTAGAAAGGTTTTCTGTACCTTTTCGAGCATCAATGTTAGGGTAGCGGTGTAAGGGTGCCAGACACAGGCACTAGACTCAAGCTTGCTTCGAACCAGAGTGGTGTATAGTAATCTAATCACATTAGGATTGCGGAAGTCACAAGCATTACGCATAACAAAGCCTAGGCGCCTGAAAGATTCCTTCGCGAGGGTAAATACGTGGTCTTTAAATGTCAGACAGCGGTCGAAGGTCACTCCCAAATCCTTTATGTTGTTGACTCGAGAAATGACTTCACCACCCAATCTGTAGTTGTAATGGATTGGTCGCAACCCTCTACCGTATGTCATGACGTGGCACTTTCTTATATTGAAAGGTAGCTTATTCACCATGCTCCACGTATAAATGGAATCAATATCCCTCTGTAGGTGTTCGCAATCATCGACCGTTCTGATTTGTGCAACCAGTTTTAGGTCATCGGCATAAAGCAGGCATTTGGCAAACTTAACCCTTGTTACCAAGTCATTAAACATTATCAGGAACAGAGCCGGCCCCAACACGGATCCCTGGCTTACACCCGAGCGGGTGTTGTAAGACTCAAAGCAGCCATGTCTGACAAATTGCTTGCAATCTCGCAGGTAGTCGGCAAAGAAGCTTACTAATCCCGATGAGAAACCTATGGCCTCTAGCTTTGTCAAGAGTACATCGTTATCGACTGTGTCGAAGGCTTTTCGGAAGTCGAAATACAGAGCGTCGATCTGCCTCCCGATGTCCAAACTACTGGATATATAATCGACATGAATTAGTAAATTCGAATTTATGGAGCGACCCGGTCGAAAACCGTGTTGGGCATCAGACAACAGGTTATTTACGCCTTTGTAAAGAACGGTGTGGAGAATATGCTCAAAAACCTTGGCAACGGTTGGGAGGATAGCGATGGGTCTGTGTTCCTCTACCGATGTTTTGTCGGAGGTTTTAGGGATGGGAGTGACTCCGAAGTTTTCCATTGCTCAGGGTATACGCCAGACTGGAGGGCTAGGTTAAAGATATGACAAAGAGGAGCTGCCAGGGTGTCATTACATCCCTTAAGGATAAAGGCTGGAATGTTGTCAGGGCCAACCGAGCTAGAGGGTCTAAGTTTGGCAATCCCTTTTACTACGTCCGGTGGGGTTAAAAAGGGGAGAGGAATACTATTTACCACAGCACTTAGATTGGAGTTCCTAGGGTCTAGATTAGGTGTATCTGGCTGAAACACGCTAGCAAAATACTGAACAAATGCCTCGGGCGCTTTGACACCTGAACAAGTCTCACCATTGTGAACAACGGTTGGCTCGAAACCGCCCTTAGCTAGAAAAATGCTGCCAAAAATGTCGTGGATTTTTGCGTATGCTATTCTCTACGCTGCTGCAGTGCTACCTGTAGGCATCCTGGGTTCTTACTTTTAGGTTCGACCGCAGTTCGCTAAACTTTGCATATGCGACAGCACAACGCGAGCGTTTCAAAATATTATGGAGTTTAATTTTTCGCCGAGTGGCATTCACTATATCCCGCGTGAACCAGACTGGATACCTCCTATTACTAGCGATCATTCTCCTCTTCTTTGGAATTGAAGAATCAAATAAATCATACATAACTGCATAAAACTTACCAGCAGCAGAGGATGCGTCATTACAACTTAGAACGTCATGCCATGGAGCAGAAAGAATTAGATCACTTAAAAGTGAGTAGCCCCCTTTGACAAAATTCCAGTCCCTACTCCGATCAAAGTTGCTTAGGTCCAATTTTTCTCTATCCTTGCGCGTTTTGATAGTAAACGCAATATCTAACGGAGGATGGTACAAGTCGATTGGAACTAACTCCGTACCCTTGCTCACAGTTTACTTCGGTGCCCTCCTGAGCCAACACTACATCTAACTTACTCCCACACATATTCCACACTTCATTCATCTCAGTCAGACTACAGAAGCTTAAGAAGTAACAGTAATAATTGTTTACATTTACAGAAGCACTCTTCAAGTTAAGGTCACCTAATATCACTATAGTTCCATTCAAATTGGAGATAATGCTCTCAACTCTGCAAAACCAAGTCATGTAGTCGTCGTCAGTTGCAGTGGGCCTTATATAGACAACACATACATATAATTTCTGGCCATAAACGGTAATTGTTGCCCATAAATCTTCACCACCTTCAGTTTCAAGATCAGGCCGCCTCTTCATGGTTAGGCCGGAACGCGCAGCAAGCAACACTCTGCCGCCGAGGTTCACTCTGTCTCTGCGTAGAATGCGCCAATCACCGGTTGATGTTTCCGAGTCCTCTACTGAATTGTCTAAGTATGTCTCTGTTACGGCTATTAGGCCGTGCTCGGAAAGCAACAAGCTAGATCTCCATATTGGTAACTTGGTTTTGAGCCCTTGCACATTCTGGTACAGTATATGCAGATAGTCGTTGCTATCCGTAGAAATGGGAAGAGCAAGAACATTATGGGGCTTCTTGGGTATCATTGCTATGGCCTCGAAAGTTACGGCGCCATGGTTTGACGCAAATATCCTCAGCCCAGCTTTGAGCTGCCATAACTAGTTCAGCCAATTTCGAGGGCACACCCAACTTGAAGGAGGCGTATTTGCCACGGGGTTTGAGCACTTCTACCGTACACACATCAGTTCCACAAATGGTAATTAGGTAATCTCGCACCTGGCTATCAGATGTACCCTGCTTAACGTAAAAGAGGTGCAGGCATTTCCATCTTCCTGAGGCCTCCAATTTTGTAGTACCTGGAGCCGCTGTCCCACGAAGAACATTACCGAGTGAACGGCGGGAGCGCCTGTGTCGAACTTCCGTCCAACCATCCTTCAATAGTCCGTCCCTGTCAGTGTCGTTCATAGTAACGTCCGCTGCAGCAGCTGGCACTGGCAAGAAAAGACGGGGTTTAGAAGCTTGGCGGGTGGTTGAAGCTACTGGTTTACCCGGATGGTTTTTATCTCGCGGAATCGTCGCGCGGATATCTCGATCTACAGTCTCAACAGCCTTCCCCCCTTTTGTCGCAATCGTTATGGGACCCTTTAGATTTCCGGGGTCGACGTTTGGTGGAGCATTGGGTAGCTGGGAAGTTGACGGGTTTTTATTTAGGTCTTGCATTCCATCAAGACGCTTATCCTGGTTCTTCCCTTTCGCTCTTATTTGGTGACTAGCTGACCTTCCTTCGAGCCCAATGGTAGTTTTTTGAATGGTTACACAGTGAATTTAATTTCAGAGACATCCTTGACCAGTGTGGACAGCATTGCGTCATGTTTCGCTTTCCAGGTTGACAGCTTCTGGTCATATTCGGTCCTCCATGCACTCAACAGCTCCATGAGTTCGGTCTTCATGAAAGACATCGACTCAACCACATTCGCTATTTCCTTTTTAATTGGTGCTTGTTCTTGGCTAATCGTGGTGATAATAGTGTTGTTAAACATAGCCGCCATCTCACTTAATTCATGTTTTATTACTTGTCTTATAACGGAACGCAGTTCATCGTTATCATTGGACGTGACAGGAGGCGAAGGAGGCGAAGGCTGCTCAGTGGCTCGTCTTTTCGGGCCTCTGGACGTAGATACGTTACGAACTGGAGTTGAATCATCCCTGCCAAACTTTGGCGTTTTGCTCAAACATGACGGACATTTCCAGGTAGCCTTCTTATGAGGAGATTTAGTACGGGATATACAAGCATAGTGATAACACTTTTCACAAATTGGGCACTTTATTGATTTTGCATCTAAACCTGTGCCACTTTCATTAGTGCAACAACCCAATTGCAAATTTTTATCAGCCATAGTAATTATAATCTATCCTTTATTATTATTGTTAGTGAGACAGCAACTAAGAATAGTATGCGTGTCGTCCTCTTAGATGCAATCAATTATAAGCATCAATTACTGTCCCGTCTGTGTTAACTTATCTTTGATGTGAGCCGTCGCTTGAGTCATCGGTCCCCGCTGCAAGCAATATTGGTTCTGCGCACTGCCGAACCGTGCGAAGGATGATATGGCTCGAAAGGAGGTGACTGCTGACGACGAGTAATAGAGAAGTATGGAAGACGAAGACATGCTACGTCGACCTCAAATACATTGGGATAAGGGCAGGAGATTGATAACATTGTACTGATATACCTTAAGGCGACTCCTTCACGACACCGCTCGTCCGCGCAGTTGAGCGCTGTACGTATGTAAGGCATCAACAGATTTCATTCTAGCCAATGCCACGAGAGGTCCGCTACTCTGCACGATCGCGCGTTCATGGGGTGTCGTGTGTTAACCTTCATGGGGACGCTCCTATCTTACAGAAGGTTGCATTGTCTAACCTTAATGACATGAAATGAGGTATATAAAATATAAAAAAAAACCTTGTTTTGTATTCAGACACAGAAGTTGTTACAGTTTATGACCATTGTGGTCTTTGGGCCCAGCAATGACCACCACAGAAATATAAAAAATCTATGCTCTCGCTGCAGCTTTGATAATGCAGAATGTCTTTTTACAAAAACAATGGGGTTCGAATTCTGAATCAGGCAGAAGGTTTTTGAAAAAGCAAATATAATTATTTTTTTCTCAAAAATCAAATAATAAATAAATCGATACTTAAATTACGAAATAGTTAGCGTTACGACGGCTCTGACGTCTGTTCAACACTGAAGAGAATAAATACGAGCATCGAGTTATATTTTTGTGCTAACTCATGGATGTCCGGAGCGCATATAGGTACGGAATTTTGAGGTGGTTATATTATGTGGCCTGCAGTTAGCATTTTTATGACATTGCAAATACTACAAAAATGAAGACAGGTGTCTCCAGGAGGTGGTGGAATTAAGTATTATTTGTGAAAGTTTAGCCTTGTTATTTATTGTGTGTCATAGTCAATTATACAAACATAGGTTAAAGAATGCTAACAAATTTATGGGTTATCTACTTTAAATGAAAGATAAATAAATGAGCGCGAACGTAAGATATACAAAGGGTGTAAACAGACTCTTAAAGAAGCCGAAAGGCACTTGTTCTCCCCATCATTGCGATAATTTTTTTGTTCTAGACCATACCTGGGAACCATCTAGTTACGGAGATATTGGGGGTCAAAGTTCCAACTTTTTTACAAGTTTTTTTTTTAAATACGTTTTTTTCATGTAAAATTTTTACTTTAAACACCTCCAGGACCCCCTTACTATTCAATCCATCCATCAGCACAATGTTTTGAGTGCGTTACATTGAGTCCTACTATAAAACGTGATTTTTCAGCCCAAAAAAAAGGTCGTTTCCCAGCACTAATTTTTGCGTAAAGTTACTTAGTATGATTCTTGATGAATAATGATAGCATGTTAAATTAATTAAAACCTATCGCCTATACATTGCTGTGCCCTAGCAGGGTTCATCGTTTGGAACTATCATAATGTAACAACCTGTAAACAACATGAAATGCAATAAATGAATGATTATGATTATGATTATGATGTACATAATGCTTGGTTGACGGCTTCGTGAAGAGTCTGTTAACACCCTGTAGGTAAGTGTTCAACCTTGGTAATTATTTTTTTTATTGTTTTTGACAGCTCTCCCTGCAAAACTTTGTCCCTAATTATTGCTTCATCTACAGTTTGATGATCAGTAACTTGACAGGGTCATTAAATATTAATACTCACATTTTTTCCTCATTCGCAGGTAGTTCACAACCTTACTGCAATGATAATGGAGGTAAGTACCCAAACGAGTAGCTTTTACCCGCGGTTTTGCCGGCGAAGAGTTCGGTAATGGCCCCAAGGGGCGACTACCGAGCCAAAAGTATCCTATGTGTTAATGCTTATAAACCATCTCTGTGCCAATTTCATCCAGATCCGTTCTACCGTTCTGGCGTGATTGATTAACAAACATCCATCCAAACATTCGCATTTATTTATAATAGAAAATAAGATTTATAATGCAACTTGAAAGGGCCATTGTTAAATTGCCAATATTTATTAATTACAATATTTCCATATCCACAAGATATAATCAAGGCTACAAAAATGATGGTAAGTAACAAATAAGAAGTTATATATAAAAAGGAAAGAAAGGAAAGAAGAAAAAAGAAGAAGAAAGAAGAAAGGAAGGTTTGTGTTTAAATAGGAGTTATTTTATCGAGTTTCGATACATTTTAGTAATTCCTATGTATTTCGTAATAAATGAAATCCTAGGTATCTGAAGAGGGGTAAAAACACAGTTATGAGGATCTGTAATTTGCAGAAATCCTTACTATAATAAAATTATAAATGCGAAAGTAAGTTTGTTTGTTACCTTTTCACGCCTAAACTACTAAACCGATCACCCTGAAATTTAGCATATACGTTGTCAGTTGTAAAGAAACGGATATAGGGTACTTTTCATACCGGAAAAAAGTACAGTTCCCGAGGAAAACAACAATAACGTTGTAATAGTAATAGATGGCGCCAACGTGTTTTTCGGATCATCATTACAAACAGAATCACAACCCGAATTGTCAAATTCTAAATTAACGCGAGCGAAGCCGCGGGAAAAAGCTATTTACATTATAAATGCCAAAGTAAGTTTAGGAGTAAGTTAAGAAAAACCCAACAACACTTGGTCCGGCCTGGGAATGGCACCAAAACCTCATACTCAGCAGTCGTGCTTACGACCACTTAGCCTAGAGATATAACAAACAAAAATTACAAAATTTATTATAAATATCATTAATTCTGTAATGTTTGTTTAATCACACTTTTAAGAATTTGCCTTAATGGGTCAGCCCTCCACAAACTGATGGTGTGGATTCAGTACATCATACTAAGATGACCGGTACAAGAATTTTTTTTAGGAATGTTATGGGAACCCAATAAATTTGATTTGTTTTATTTCTACATACGCAATGTATCGTTACCGTGACAAAACGCACTAAGCGAACGGCAAGCGAGACGACGAGTTCAATGACCTCTGTTGCTAGGCAGGAAGTGAACAGCTGATTTCACCCTTCCATCGTTAGATTATTTCAACATCCATTGTTGGTTCTTTTTTTATTTTAGCCGTATTATTTACATAAAATACCGGTGGAATATGATTCAAAATAAGGAGCAGAATGCACCCTGTCAGTTTGTGACGGGCAATCCCTTACACCATGTATGCAACTAACTGATCACTGCCTACTTGGATATTTAATGTTTGTACATTGTGTCCGTATACACCTTTATTATAAACATAATATTACGCCTGAGTTCCTCCAACATGTTTAGCAGAGGTGTATAATATAAAACACTTAGTTTTCTGCAGTTATGTTTAAGTCTCATCTAATAGGGGGCAGGGCCGGACTTTGTGGCTCGCTACTGAGAAATTCCTGACAGAAAAACCCAATCAGACTTTGCCTGACCTGGGAATCGCACCGTAACCTCATGCTCAGCAGTCGTACTTGCCACTTAACCAAGAGATATACCAAACAAAAATTACAAAATTAATGATATTTAGGCAAATTCCTAAGAATAAGAATATTTTTGTTGCTTTTGAAAATGAGCTTGAACATCTCATAATGGACTTGAGGGAAGGTGCGGCAGTTGGAGTAGATCCGATATCGGTTGAAATTGTAAAACGCGACGTTAAACAGCTTACTCCTCCACTTAATCACCTACTACCTTACCTTTCCACTGGCATAGAAGATAGCCCTTGTTAAACCTACCCATAAAGAAGGAGACAAAGACTGCATTTCGAAATACAGGCCTATCTCGATCTTGCCTACAAAGTTCAAAGTCTTAGAGCGTCTTATTAATAACCGTCTCATGAATTTTATGGAGACAAATACCCTTCTGTCACCTGAGCAATTTGGGTTTAGATCGGGTAGGTCGACTGATGACCCTGTGTATGAACTCACTAACCATATTGTTATTAATCATGACAATCAGAGGAAGTGTGTAACAGTATTTCTAGACTTAGCCAAGGTCTTTGACACGGTTCCTATTCCATTGCTATTGCAGAAACTTGAGAGTATAGGAGTTGGAGGGCTGCCATTGCAACTCCTCAAAGATTACCTAAGTTGTAGGAAGCAACGAGTAAAAATACACAACATAGACAAAATAGACAACTGGATATGTGATGAACTCTCTGTTCATTATGGCGTTCCACAGGGCAATGTCCTGGGTCCTAGTCTTTTCCTTGTCTTTATTAATGACTTGCTTCAACTCCATATTAAACATAGACAGCTAATATAATTTGCAGATGATACTGCGCTATTTTTTTGTGGTAAAAATTGGGAAGAAGTTTTCCAAAGTGCTCAAAATGGTTTAAATGAGGTTTGTCAATGGCTTAAACATAATGTCTTGACACTAAATTTATCCAAAATCAAATATGTTACCTTTGCGCCTAGGAGAAATCTTCTTCCATCTGCAACTCGCAGTATCATGGCTCACACTTGTTCCTTGTCCAATTCCTCATGCCTTTGTTCATCCCTTCAGAATATAGACGTCATTAGATATCTTGGAGTGTTTATAGATCAAACACTAACCTTTAAGCCCCACATTGACATACTCGTTACTAGGATTCGTAAGCTTATGTGCATTTTTAAGACATTTTGCTGATCTTAATACTACCAAGATGGTCTACTCAGCACTCTGTCAGTCAATAATAAATTATTGCATAACCTCCTGGGGAGGAGCAGGCAAAAGTCACCTTCTGGAGGTTGAAAGAGCTCAAAGAGCGGTTCCCAAGGTAGGAGCTGGACTTCATTTTCGTTACCCAACTGCTGACCTTAATAATCGTCTGCGGGCTGTTCGAAAGAGATACCGCGGCCCTGGAACACAAAGGGCAGGGAAGGAACATGGATGGGTTTTAGTCAGTACAAGTCTGACACTCTCTTCCGCTCTGCCCAGAGCGGGAGAAGTCATTTGCTCATTTCCCATCCGTAAACAAAAAAAAAAAAAAAACCGTAATAATCGTTGGGATGTTCTAACAGTCAGGCAGAGTTTCATACATTCCATAGTCTCTAAACAGCACAAACAAATAGTATTTGATCCCAATCTTAACAAAGATAAGCGTAGGAACGGTAAAGTCTGTCCCACAAGCTTTTTCGTACTGTTCTCTCCCAAAGATTTTACTGTTCTCTTGGAGATATTTATACAATAAAATCAATAAAACACTTACAATTTACCCACTGCGGAAAACAGTCTGTAAATTAACCGTATGTAAATGGTTGAAAACTATAGACTATCAGGCAACTGAAAGTCTATTTATTCCAATCCACTAAACGTCTATCTGCTACAGAAATACACAATATCTACCATAAATCACACATTCCACATAAATCACACATGTATATCCCTCAACCCCTAGATTAATTATAATTTTCTTTTTCTTTTTTCTATAATTTTTATTTTATTTTATTATACAACATTCTTTTTAAGTAAAATCATCACGCATAAGTTGTTAATCAGTAATCTAAGTTAGTTGTATACTTGTAAGTCTTTGGGGGGGCTGGTGACCCGTAACACAGGTATTGTATGCCTATTTCGGGCACCAGTCTCTCACAAATGTTTGACCCTGTCTGTTCGATTTAATAATTCTTGTTCACGTAACGTTTGTGATGAGAAAATAAACATATATATTATTATAGATTAATATAGTAAAAATATTTTCTCTAGTTTTATTTTCCAGGGTGAATCTCCTTTGTATGGGCATAACGCCGCTAGCTTTTCCTTGTTAGACTTTCCCTATATCTACCGAAATAATTCTTAAAAGTAGGTCTTAATGTTACCTAATGTTACAGCAAATTCTAACGGTGGTGGAGCGTCGTCCTCTGGTCAATCTGCTGCGGACGCAGGTACGTATGATGAAGACTCAAGACATTGCATTCAGTATCTTATCATCTATCTATTCAAGAACCGATATTATTCGATCCTATTTCTTGTATCCTTTTATATTATCCGATCGCTGTCCATTTGACCTAACCCGACATATATGTTTTTTATAACGTTGACATAACTTCTCTTACTTTTGATTCCCCCACTTCTGGAGCAGCTGACGCTCAGATCTTTGCTGTACTAAAGTTAAACTATTATTTGTTATGGTTTTTAGGCGTTTTGAAAATACTTGTTCAGATGACGACATCCCAACTGCTAACTTTCCCGGTTCACTAACTAAACAAAATACTATCACAAAAGTGCAGTTTTGTAACTATTTTATAAGCTTTTATTTTTCTTCGTCCATAGAGTCAATACCCAAAAAAGGTACACGCTATAAGTTAATTATTTTAATCAATTCCTACTAGACTCAGTCAAGACAAGAGTTTTAACATTTGTGAATTGTATTATATGTTTACCCTAGGATCAAACAATAATGGTGGTACCGCACAAGCATTATCTCAATCGCAAGCAATGACTGGACAATCCGGTAAGGCGCTTTTAATATAATTAGATACATTGTAGTGATATAAAAAGAAACGTTGGCTGGACTGTGTGAAGGATGATATGGCTAGAAGGGAGGTGACTGCTGATGAAGAGTAATTGAGAAGTATGGAAAACAAAGACATCCTGCGTCGACCCCAAATTCTATGGGATAAGGGCAGGAGATTGATACCATTGTAGTGATATACCTTAAGGCGAATCCTACACGACACCGCTCGTCTGCGCAGTTGAGCGGTGTACGTGTGTAAGGTATCAACAGATTTTATACAAGCCAATGCCACGAGAGGTCCGCTACACTGCACGATCGCGCGTTCATGGGGTGTCGTGTGATAACCTTCATGGAGACGCTATCCTATCTTACAGAAGGTTGCATTGTCTAACCTTAATGACATGAAATGAGGGATATAAAATATAAAAAAAACCTTGTTTTGTATTCAGACACAGAAGTTGTTACAGTTTATGACCATTGTGGTCTTTGGGCCCAGCAATGACCACCACAGAAATATAAAAAATCTATGCTCTCGCTGCAGCTTTGATAATGCAGAATGTCTTTTTACAAAAACAATAGGGTTCGAATTCTGAATCAGGCAGAAGGTTTTTGAAAAAGCAAATATAATTATTTTTTTCTCAAAAATCAAATAATAAATAAATCGATACTTAAATTACGAAATAGTTAGCGTTACGACGGCTCTGACGTCTGTTCAACACTGAAGAGAATAAATACGAGCATCGAGTTATATTTTTGTGCTAACTCATGGATGTCCGGAGCGCATATAGGTACGGAATTTTGAGGTGGTTATATTATGTGGCCTGCAGTTAGCATTTTTATGACATTGCAAATACTACAAGAATGAAGACAGGTGTCTCCAGGAGGTGGTGGAATTAAGTATTATTTGTGAAAGTTTAGCCTTGTTATTTATTGTGTGTCATAGTCAATTATACAAACATAGGTTAAAGAATGCTAACAAATTTATGGGTTATCTACCTTAAATGAAAGATAAATAAATGAGCGCGAACGTAAGATATATAAAGGGTGTAAACAGACTCTTAAAGAAGCCGAAAGGCACTTGTTCTCCCCATCATTGCGATCATTTTTTTGTTCTAGACCATACCTGGGAACCATCTAGTTACGGAGATATTGGGGGTCAAAGTTCCAACTTTTTTACAAGTTTTTTTTTAAATACGTTTTTTTCATGTAAAATTTTTACTTTAAACACCTCCAGGACCCCCTTACTATTCAATCCATCCATCAGCACAATGTTTTGAGTGCGTTACATTGAGTCCTACTATAAAACGTGATATTTCAGCCCAAAAAAAAGGTCGTTTCCCAGCACTAATTTTTGCGTAAAGTTACTTAGTATGATGTACATAATGCTTGGTTGACGGCTTCGTGAAGAGTCTGTTAACACCCTGTAGGTAAGTGTTCAACCTTGGTAATTATTTTTTTATTGTTTTTGACAGCTCTCCCTGCAAAACTTTGTCCCTAATTATTGCTTCATCTACAGTTTGATGATCAGTAACTTGACAGGGTCATTAAATATTAATACTCACATTTTTTCCTCATTCGCAGATAGTTCACAACCTTACTGCAATGATAATGGTGGTAAGTACCCAAACGAGTAGCTTTTACCCGCGGTTTTGCCGGCGATGAGTTCGGTAATGGCCCCAAGGGGCGACTACCGAGCCAAAATTATCCTATGTGTTAATGCTGGTTATAAACCATCTCTGTGCCAATTTCATCCCGATCCGTTCTACCGTTCTGGCGTGATTGATTAACAAACATCCATCCAAACATTCGCATTTATTTATAATAGAAAATAAGATTTATAATGCAACTTGAAAGGGCCATTGTTAAATTGCCAATATTTATTAATTACAATATTTCCATATCCACAAGATATAATCAAGGCTACAAAAATGATGGTAAGTAACAAATAAGAAATTATATATAAAAAAACAAAAAAGGAAAGAAAGGAAAGAAGAAAAAAGAAGAAGAAAGAAGAAAGGAAGGTTTGTGTTTAAATAGGAGTTATTTTATCGAGTTTCGATACATTTTAGTAATTCCTATGTATTTCTTAATAAATGAAATCCTAGGTATCTGAAGAGGGGTAAAAACACAGTTATGAGGATCTGTAATTTGCAGAAATCCTTACTATAATAAAACTATAAATGCGAAAGTAAGTTTGTTTGTTACCTTTTCACGCCTAAACTACTAAACCGATCACCCTGAAATTTTGCATATACGTTGTCAGTTGTAAAGAAACGGATATAGGGTACTTTTCATACCGGAAAAAAGTACAGTTCCCGAGGAAAACAACAATAACGTTGTAATAGTAATAGATGGCGCCAGCGTATTTTTCGGATCATCATTACAAACAGAATCACAACCCGAATTGTCAAATTCTAAATTAACGCGAGCGAAGCCGCGGGAAAAAGCTATTAACATTATAAATGCCAAAGTAAGTTTAGGAGTAAGTTAAGAAAAACCCAACAACACTTGGTCCGGCCTGGGAATGGCACCAAAACCTCATACTCAGCAGTCGTGCTTACGACCACTTAGCCTAGAGATATAACAAACAAAAATTACAAAATTTATTATAAATATCATTAATTCTGTAATGTTTGTTTAATCACACTTTTAAGAATTTGCCTTAATGGGTCAGCCCTCCACAAACTGATGGTGTGGATTCAGTACATCATACTAAGATGACCGGTACAAGAATTTTTTTTAGGAATGTTATGGGAACCCAATAAATTTGATTTGTTTTATTTCTACATACGCAATGTATCGTTACCGTGACAAAACGCACTTAGCGAACGGCAAGCGAGACGACGAGTTCAATGACCTCTGTTGCTAGGCAGGAAGTGAACAGCTGATTTCACCCTTCCATCGTTAGATTATTTCAACATCCATTGTTGGTTCTTTTTTTTATTTTAGCCGTATTATTTACATAAAATACCGGTGGAATATGATTCAAAATAAGGAGCAGAATGCACCCTGTCAGTTTGTGACGGGCAATCCCTTACACCATGTATGCAACTAACTGATCACTGCCTACTTGGATATTTAATGTTTGTACATTGTGTCCGTATACACCTTTATTATAAACATAATATTACGCCTGAGTTCCTCCAACATGTTTAGCAGAGGTGTATAATATAAAACACTTAGTTTTCTGCAGTTATGTTTAAGTCTCATCTAATAGGGGGCAGGGCCGGACTTTGTGGCTCGCTACTGAGAAATTCCTGAAAGAAAAACCCAATCAGACTTTGCCTGACCTGGGAATCGCACCGTAACCTCATGCTCAGCAGTCGTACTTGCCACTTAACCAAGAGATATACCAAACAAAAATTACAAAATTAATGATATTTAGGCAAATTCCTAAGAATAAGAATATTTTTGTTGCTTTTGAAAATGAGTTTGAACATCTCATAATGGACTTGAGGGAAGGTGCGGCAGTTGGAGTAGATCAGGTATCGGTTGAAATTGTAAAACGCGACGTTAAACAGCTTACTCCTCCAGTTAATCACCTACTACCTTACCTTTCCACTGGCATAGAAGATAGCCCTTGTTAAACCTACCCATAAAGAAGGAGACAAAGACTGCATTTCGAAATACAGGCCTATCTCGATCTTGCCTACAAAGTTCAAAGTCTTAGAGCGTCTTATTAATAAACGTCTCATGAACTTTATGGAGACAAATACCCTTCTGTCACCTGAGCAATTTGGGTTTAGATCGGGTAGGTCGACTGATGACCCTGTGTATGAACTCACTAACCATATTGTTATTAATCATGACAATCAGAGGAAGTGTGTAACAGTATTTCTAGACTTAGCCAAGGTCTTTGACACGGTTCCTATTCCATTGCTATTGCAGAAACTTGAGAGTATAGGAGTTGGAGGGCTGCCATTGCAACTCCTCAAAGATTACCTAAGTTGTAGGAAGCAACGAGTAAAAATACACAACATAGACAAAATAGACAACTGGATATGTGATGAACTCTCTGTTCATTATGGCGTTCCACAGGGCAATGTCCTGGGTCCTAGTCTTTTCCTTGTCTTTATTAATGACTTGCTTCAACTCCATATTAAACATAGACAGCTAATGTAATTTGCAGATGATACTGCGCTATTTTTTTGTGGTAAAAATTGGGAAGAAGTTTTCCAAAGTGCTCAAAATGGTTTAAATGAGGTTTGTCAATGGCTTAAACATAATGTCTTGACACTAAATTTATCCAAAATCAAATATGTTACCTTTGCGCCTAGGAGAAATCTTCTTCCATCTGCAACTCGCAGTATCATGGCTCACACTTGTTCCTTGTCCAATTCCTCATGCCTTTGTTCATCCCTTCAGAATATAGACGTCATTAGATATCTTGGAGTGTTTATAGATCAAACACTAACCTTTAAGCCCCACATTGACATACTCGTTACTAGGATTCGTAAGCTTATGTGCATTTTTAAGACATTTTGCTGATCTTAATACTACCAAGATGGTCTACTCAGCACTCTGTCAGTCAATAATAAATTATTGCATAACCTCCTGGGGAGGAGCAGGCAAAAGTCACCTTCTGGAGGTTGAAAGAGCTCAAAGAGTGGTTCCCAAGGTAGGAGCTTGACTTCATTTTCGTTACCCAACTGCTGACCTTAATAATCGTCTGCGGGCTGTTCGAAAGAGATACCGCGGCCCTGGAACACAAAGGGCAGGGAAGGAACATGGATGGGTTTTAGTCAGTACAAGTCTGACACTCTCTTCCGCTCTGCCCAGAGCGGGAGAAGTCATTTGCTCATTTCCCATCCGTAAACAAAAAAAAAAAAAAAAACCGTAATAATCGTTGGGATGTTCTAACAGTCAGGCAGAGTTTCATACTTTCCATAGTCTCTAAACAGCACAAACAAACAGTATTTGATCCCAATCTTAACAAAGATAAGCGTAGGAACGGTAAAGTCTGTCCCACAAGCTTTTTGTACTGTTCTCTCCCAAAGATTTTACTGTTCTCTTGGAGATATTTATACAATAAAATCAATAAAACACTTACAATTTACCCACTGCGGAAAACAGTCTGTAAATTAACCGTATGTAAATGGTTGAAAACTATAGACTATCAGGCAACTGAAAGTCTATTTATTCCAATCCACTAAACATCTATCTGCTACAGAAATACACAATATCTACCATAAATCACACATTCCACATAAATCACACATGTATATCCCTCAAGACCTAGATTAATTATAATTTTCTTTTTCTTTTTTCTATAATTTTTATTTTATTTTATTATACAACATTCTTTTTAAGTAAAATCATCACGCATAAGTTGTTAGTCAGTAATGTAAGTTAGTTGTATACTTGTAAGTCTTTGGGGGGGCTGGTGACCCGTAACACAGGTATTGTATGCCTATTTCGGGCACCAGTCTCTCACAAATGTTTGACCCTGTCTGTTCGATTTAATAATTCTTGTTCACGTAACGTTTGTGATGAGAAAATAAACATATATTATTATAGATTAATATAGTAAAAATATTTTCTCTAGTTTTATTTTCCAGGGTGAATCTCCTTTGTATGGGCATAACGCCGCTAGCTTTTCCTTGTTAGACTTTCCCTATATCTACCGAAATAATTCTTAAAAGTAGGTCTTAATGTTACCTAATGTTACAGCAAATTCTAACGGTGGTGGAGCGTCGTCCTCTGGTCAATCTGCTGCGGACGCAGGTACGTATGATGAAGACTCAAGACATTGCATTCAGTATCTTATCACTTATCTATTCAAGAACCGATATTATTCGATCCTATTTCTTGTATCCTTTTATATTATCCGATCGCTGTCAATGACCTAACCCGACATATATGTTTTTTATAACGTTGACATAACTTCTCTTACTTTTGATTCCCCCACTTCTGGAGCAGCTGACGCTCAGATCTTTGCTGTACTAAGGTTAAACTATTATTTGTTATGGTTTTTAGGCGTTTTGAAAATACTTGTTCAGATGACGACATCCCAACTGCTAACTTTCCCGGTTCACTAACTAAACAAAATACTATCACAAAAGTGCAGTTTTGTAACTATTTTATAAGCTTTTATTTTTCTTCGTCCATAGAGTCAATATCCAAAAAAGGTACACGCTATTAGTTAATTATTTTAATCAATTCCTACTAGACTCAGTCAAGACAAGAGTTTTAACATTTGTGAATTGTATTATATGTTTACCCTAGGATCAAACAATAATGGTGGTACCGCACAAGCATTATCTCAATCGCAAGCAATGACTGGACAATCCGGTAAGGCGCTTTTAATATAATTAGATACATTGTAGTGATATAAAAAGAAACGTTGGCTGGACTGTGTGAAGGATGATATGGCTAGAAGGGAGGTGACTGCTGATGAAGAGTAATAGAGAAGTATGGAAAACAAAGACATCCTGCGTCGACCCCAAATTCTATGGGATAAGGGCAGGAGATTGATACCATTGTAGTGATATACCTTAAGGCGACTCCTACACGACACCGCTCGTCTGCGCAGTAGAGCGGTGTACGTGTGTAAGGCATCAACAGATTTCATACAAGCCAATGCCACGAGATGTCCGCTACACTGCACGATCGCGCGTTCATGGGGTGTCGTGTGATAACCTTCATGGAGACTCTCCTATCTTACAGAAGGTTTCATTGAGGGAGATAAAACATAAAAAAAACCTTGTTTTGTATTCAGACACAGAAATTGTTACAGTTTATACAGTTTATGACCATTGTGGTCTTTGGCCCCAGCAATAACCACCACAGAAATATAAAAAATCTATGCTCTCGCTGCAGCTTTGATAATGCAGGATGCTTTTTTACAAAAACAATGGGGTTCGAATTCTGAATCAGGCAGAAGGTTTTTGAAAAAGCAAATATAATGATTTTTTTTTCCATAATTTTTATTTTATGTTATTATACAACATTCTTTTTAAGTAAAATCATCACGCATAAGTTGTTAGTCAGTAATCTAAGTTAGTTGTATACTTGTAAGTCTTTGGGGGGGCTGGTGACCCGTAACACAGGTATTGTATGCCTATTTCGGGCACCAGTCTCTCACAAATGTTTGACCCTGTCTGTTCGATTTAATAATTCTTGTTCACGTAACGTTTGTGATGAGAAAATAAACATATATTATTATAGATTAATATAGTAAAAATATTTTCTCTAGTTTTATTTTCCAGGGTGGATCTCCTTTGTATGGGCATAACGCCGCTAGCTTTTCCTTGTTAGACTTTCCCTATATCTACCGAAATAATTCTTAAAAGTAGGTCTTAATGTTACCTAATGTTACAGCAAATTCTAACGGTGGTGGAGCGTCGTCCTCTGGTCAATCTGCTGCGGACGCAGGTACGTATGATGAAGACTCAAGACATTGCATTCAGTATCTTATCATCTATCTATTCAAGAACCGATATTATTCGATCCTATTTCTTGTATCCTTTTATATTATCCGATCGCTGTCCATTTGACCTAACCCGACATATATGTTTTTTATAACGTTGACATAACTTCTCTTACTTTTGATTCCCCCACTTCTGGAGCAGCTGACGCTCAGATCTTTGCTGTACTAAGGTTGAACTATTATTTGTTATGGTTTTTAGGCGTTTTGAAAATACTTGTTCAGATGACGACATCCCAACTGCTAACTTTCCTGGTTCACTAACTAAACAAAATACTATCACAAAAGTGCAGTTTTGTAACTATTTTATAAGCTTTTATTTTTCTTCGTCCATAGAGTCAATACCCAAAAAAGGTACACGCTATTAGTTAATTATTTTAATCAATTCCCACTAGACTCAGTCAAGACAAGAGTTTTAACATTTGTGAATTGTATTATATGTTTACCCTAGGATCAAACAATAATGGTGGTAACGCACAAGCATTATCTCAATCGCAAGCAATGGCTGGAGAATCCGGTAAGGCGCTTTTAATATAATTAGATACATTGTAGTGATATAAAAAGAAACGTTGGCTGGACTGTGTGAAGGATGATATGGCTAGAAGGGAGGTGACTGCTGATGAAGAGTAATAGAGAAGTATGGAAGACGAAGACATCGTGCGTCGACCCCAAATTCTATGTACAGACAGAACATTACTACATACAAAGGCTAAGCAGAGATTAATATTTGATATAGACCAGAAGAAGAGAATATACATACAGAACAGTCATATTTCACCAGCTGTGTTTAAGACCCATTGGCACGATTGATGGCAACAGGGTAGCCTACATACAAATTGGTTGCAACAAATCACTAGTAGCAACCGCAATTTCCAATGCGGACCCAACATTTTCATTGTGGCCATACGCACCATGCGTATGGTGGGTATAAAACTATACCACTAAAAAATTGCGTTGTAGTTTATTTATATCTGGCGAAATATGGTTGTACTATTAATTACGCCTCTGCCTCACTCCCATCCAAGGTACCGTGAACATTTTTGGCCAAAGCGTTGAGGCTGGACCTAAGTTTAGCGGAAGAATCTTAAGTTTATCTTCACACCTATCCTTAGCCATAACACTACATGTATTCAACATATTATATACAGAATTCATACTATTATTAAAGGCAATGGCAATAATGGTCAGTATGCTGCTTATTCTGGTGCCAGTTTTGAGACAAGTAAGACCTAGCTTACTACAAACCTCTTGGACCAATCATTTCAGACAGCTACTGCTATAGAAGGATCTTTGGACGCGTTACCAAAATCGGACTGCCTTTTATCATACAGCTCCCCTGTATCAAAATCATTCATTCGCCAAAATATTATTGTACATCATAACCGGCATTGTGTTTTAATTTTTTGGTGTTCACGATGGTTCTGCAGGTTTTTTTTCATGTTAGACTTTAGTTCATTGATTGCAAAACTACATTAAGCGTTTGAAACAACGATAAGTAAAAAAAAAAAAAAATTTTTTTTTGTAAAAAATATAAAATCCACTTCCAAAAAAACTGTAAATGTCCAAAATAACCTTATTTTTTGAAGTCGGTGTCAGAAAATGAATAATAATAATAAGCCCCCTAAAATCCAACCTTACGTCCGAGCTGAACACCTAGCACACGTGGGGGGCGGACACGCGTACTGTACAACTGTACAAAAAACTTCCGCGGCTAACAAGGCAGGGTAACCTTTTATGGAGATGAGTAAAAGAGTATATAATTTACGGTCGCTTCCCGGGGAGCGCCGGGGCGCATCTGGAGCCGATGCTAGATGCCACAGCATTCGAACCATCGGCGGTGAGGAGTTGAGCAAGCGGGCTCCCACCGATAAGATAGTTACAGCTGGTCGTAGTGAGCTGAACAGGCGGGCTCACAACGTAGAAGCTACAGCCGATTCCACGGGCGATGATACCATTTCTTTATTCTCATCCATCCCTTCAACTCGCCCATCATACATGACAAGAAGAACAACTAGCTTGTCCACCACTACAACGCTTGACAGTGTTGTGCAAGAAGTCAACCTTGACTCTGAGCTTGCACCCGCTACAAGCGCTCCTAGAACACGCAGACGATGGACGCCAGAAATGAATAAGTTCATACTGCGTACTTATCTTCAACTTACCTCATTAGATACAGATAGAAAAACTTACCTTGAGCCGCTCCACCTAAAATTCATAGAAAAATACCCTAGCATGCAAGTCAGCAGACAAAGAGTAGGAGACCAACGCCGAGCTATAATTAATAACAAACTACTAACACAAAAAACAATAGATGAAATAGAAGCTGAAGTCAGAAAAGAATTAAATCAATTACAATTAAGTGCTCAAACTCAATTCCCCACTAATCATACTCCATCAACAGCCACGACTACACAAACACAATCTACAACTCTGGAAACACCTAGGGCACAAAATAAAAGGCAAACTCGATTGAGATGGACCAATCAACAAAATGAAGCCATCATGCGGTCATATTATCGAGTTACAACTATGGAGACTAACCAAACGGTATATAGAAAGCTCATGCATGAAGATTTCATTAAAACATTTCCCTCACTTGCTCATTTAAGTGAGCAACGAATAGCTGATCAAAGAAGAGCAATAGTAAACAACAAATATATTAGCACTGAAAGGTTAAATTCATTAAAATTAGAAATATCGAACGAATTACAACTAGACAACAGCAACTATAATAATTCAACAACCACAGTCAATGACAATACGACTGAAACCCAATCAAATGCAAATAACGTCGATTTACATTTTGTAGAAGATCCAATAGTACAAATATTAAATAACGATCAAGGAGATATAGCAACAGATGAACTGGATAACTCTCAAACAAGGCTAAAAGAGAGAGACCAATTAATAGACGCAACTTTCCAGCAGACACTCCAATTTTATATAGCAACTAGTCCTACAAACAGAATGTACATCCCTAAACAAACACCGTCTAAGAATTTGGCCAGAATAGTAGACTACATCAACAAAATAACACTCCCTGAAAACGTAAAAAAAGACACTGACTTTCAGACGTTACAGACTGCTATATACAGTGCGGCATGGACCGCAGCTAAAGTTGCCAAAGTTAACACTTCAGCAAAGGGAAATGGACATAAACACAAACACAAATACAAAAAAAATATACACGCCCCATTGGCAAAGACGTTTAGAACGAAAACTAAAAGACTTACGATCAAAGATAGGCAGGATGACACAATTTATTAACGGTAATAGAAGCAGAAAAATTATAAAACATGTAAAACGTATAAACAAACAGTATAAAATCCACACAGTACACGAAGAACCAAACACACAACCCGAACACACATTAGATACATTAAAACAAAAACTTGCATTTGTAACAGGCAGGCTACAAAGGTATAAAGCATGCACCCAAAGAAAACGGCAAAACACCCAATTCATCCTTAACGAAAAACTTTTTTATCGTACCATCAGACATGTTTCCACCAATGTTCAAAATATCAACCCAAGTAATGACGTTGGTCATAATAATCTGGACCTAGAGACCTTACAAAATTTCTGGGCAGGAATATGGGAACAACCTATCGAGCATAACACCCAAGCAGATTGGATACAAACTGAACTGTCTAATGCCAGCATAAACATTCAACCAATGGCATTTGAATTTATATCGCCAAAAATATTTCATGAAGTGCTAGCTCGGTTACATAACTGGAAGGCACCCGGATCGGACCAAATTCATAGTTACTGGTATAAAAAGTTCACAGCTGTTCATAGCTTTCTTTATAATTACATAAATAATTTCATCCAGGACCCCAAAACAATTCCGCCCTACTTAACTTCAGGTACAACATATATGATACCAAAAGACCGCAACGACCTCTCTAACCCAGCAAAATATAGACCTATCACATGCCTGCAGACCTTGTACAAAATTATTACATCCTGTATATCCTCACTAATATATCAACACACTGACACTAATAACATCTTAGTTGAACAGCAGAAAGGATGTCGAAAGTTTAGTCAAGGCTGCAAGGAACAACTAGTCATAGATTCTATAGTTCTTAAAAAGGCTCAAAAAACCAAAACTGACCTCTACAGTATGTATATTGATTACAAAAACGCATATGACTCTGTTCCCCATTCATGGCTAGTACAAATTTTAGAAATTTATAAAATTCATCCAACAATTATCACATTCCTGAAAACTACGATGACAACCTGGTCTACTGTCCTTAGATTCAATACTTCAACCGATTCAGCTGATACCCGCCCAATCAAAATACTACGAGGTATCTTTCAGGGCGATGCACTGAGCCCGCTGTGGTTCTGCCTCGCCCTAAATCCTCTCTCTAACATTTTAAATTCAACCTGCACAGGATTCCCCTTAGATGATACAGCCCGTGACGAACAGCGTGAGGTACAAAATAACACTTTAAATCATTTACTTTACATGGATGACATTAAATTATATGCAAAAAGTGAGAGCCAATTAAATGAACTAGCGAACCTTACAGAACAATTCACAAACGATGTTAAAATGGAATTTGGTATAGATAAGTGCAAAATAAATTCAGTTAGAGCAGGACAATACTATCAACACCAGTATACATTAGAAACAGGAGAACATATAGAACCATTAGATGAACACGATACATATAAATACTTAGGGTATAACCAATCACGACAGATTAACCATAAAGAAACAAAACAAAAATTAAAACAGCAATTTCAACACCGATTAAATACTATTTTGAAAACACAACTTAATTCTAAAAACACAATAAAAGCACTCAACACTTTTGCAATACCCGTACTTACCTATTCCTTCGGCATTATCAACTGGACTAAAACATACCTAAAAAACCTACAACGCAAAATAAATACCACAATGACCAAGTTCCGAAAGCATCATCCAAGATCGTGTGTGCAAAGGCTAACACTGCCAAGGAAAGAAGGAGGCTGGGGGCTCATCGACATTCTAAATTTACACAATAAACAGATAACAACCCTTAGACAATATTTCTTCACTAAGGCAGAATCTTCTACACTTCATAAACAACTAGCAAACAACGACAACCACTTTACCCCTCTAAATTTAAAAGACAAATCCGAACAGAATAACGAAAAAATAACCGACAACAAAACCAAACTACTTGAATGGAGTCAAAAGTCTTTGCACGGAAGACATTACTAAGATTTAAGCCAAATTAATGTCGACAAAGAAGCGTCGAACGCATGGCTTAAACGAGCTCTTCCCTGAGACTGAGGGCTTCATGCTGGCAATACAGGACCAAGTTATCGAGACTAAAAACTATAGGAAATATACATCATAAAAAACTTGAGCACTGACACTTGTAGAAAATGCAATAGTTCACCATAAACCATCCAGCATATTACAGGAGCGTGTAAATCAATAGCCCAGACAGACTACAAGCATAGACACGACCAGGTAGCTAAAGTTATCCATCAGAAGCTAGCACACCAATACAAACTAATAGACTCCATAGTGCCCTACTACAAATACAATCCAGAAACTGTGCTAGAAAATACTTCAACAAAATTATATTTTGACCGAGGGATTTTTACTGACCGAACCATTCACTTCAATAGACCAGACATCGCATTAATAAATAAAACAAACAAAACTGGATATCTCATCGACATAGCTATACCAAATACACACAACTTACAAACTACTATTGCAGAAAAATTATCTAAGTATACCGAATTAAAAGAAGAAATAACTCGCCTTTGGCATCTGCAAAAAGTAACCATTGTCCCCATAGTGTTGTCCACAACAGGAGTAATACCAAAGCACCTCCACCAATCCCTTACTTCTCTAAACCTGCCCTCTAACACCTACCATCTGCTGCAGAAGGCAGTGATACTGAACACGTGCAGACTGGTGAGGAAGTTCCTACAATGTGAAACAGACAACCCGCACCAATATACCCACTTAAACATACCCTCATCTCTCTTTCAAGCTACAATGCAAAACCGTATTGTACCTTTTACTACCTCTTTAACTCATAACCCAGCTGATAATCACTTGGCTTAGGCCCGTGCTATCAGTATTTTCCGGCTACCCGGCTAGCCGAGCAAAAAAAACGCATAGAAAATAATAATAATAATATCTTGGGACAACCAACACACCGCTATCTGATCCCAAACTAGGCAGAACCTGTACTATGGCAACCAGACAACTGATAAACATACTTATATATTTCTAAATACATACATATTATAGATTAATTTACACCCAGATACAGAACA
This sequence comes from Lycophotia porphyrea, assembly GCA_950005105.1. NCBI lineage: Eukaryota > Metazoa > Arthropoda > Insecta > Lepidoptera > Noctuidae > Lycophotia > Lycophotia porphyrea. The sequence goes on from OX465393.1 coordinate 7,155,755, forward strand.
AATAATCGTACTCATCGCACAAAGATTTGTCCTGTGTGGGAATCGAACCCACGACCTCCGTCCTAGCAGTCAGGGTCACTAACCACTAGACCAACAGGCCAATCAAAACAAACTAAATCGTTTGTAATTTTGTTCCAATAAGTTTTACTCAAAACTTCAATTACTATATTTATTTTATTATTGCAGGCAAAACGGGCCGCGGCGGCTAATTTCATTTCTCAGTCGTCAGGTAAGACTTAGGTTTCTATAAACCTCTTTGCACCAAATACATGAGGTAGCTTTAGTATTCTACATTTGTAGACTGTTTATTACTGAAACAACAAGTAATAAAATGATACTATTGTGATTCATATGTAGTAGACCTATGTTTTTTCACAGTTGGGCAAAGGTCTTTACAATATTATTCCAGTGATCTCAAAAGTAATTTTATAAGTACGATGTATACCCCTTTTTAGGTCTGAACACCATTTGTATAATAATGGAAGTCATACATAAGAAAACTCTTTTGTTTTTCATTCTAATCACAGTATTAATATATTTGTTACAGGCAGCAAGTATTCCAGTTGGCCGTCCATTTTGAATATTTCCATTTTGCAAAAAAACATTCCTGACTTCCTTACCGATACAGTATACAATCATTCTACATCCAAATAATTCTAAATCCATATCTATGTTTCTTTTTAATAAATAATTATTTTGGCAGATTAAATATTGTTTTTTAATCAATTGTTCCTCTGTTCCTCCTGTGAAATAATTACGTGGCTCACTCACAATCTCAATGCCATTCATTACGACAGCTTCAATAACATTACTTGCGTTTGATAACTTACTAGCGGACGTCACGCGGTTTCACCCGCGTGACGCGCCGTTCCCGTGGGAGTACAGGGATAAAATATAGCCTATGTTACTTGCTGATGATAATGTAGCAATACATTGCCGAAAGAATTTTTCAAATCGGTCCAGTAGTTTTTAAGTTTATTCGTTACATACAAAAATACAAATCTTTCCTCTTTATAATATTATTATAAATATAGATGATGACATGAGTAACGAATGACTTTAGGATTGCGATTGAAAGTGTGTCACGAATTTGGGATGCCGATTTTAATTTATCCTATGAATAGACATACATACCTAGAAAAGGACATCTAGGTACCTACATCACGTAACTTAGGCGATTCTTACACGACACCACTCGTCCACGATTCGGGAAGACAAGCCAATGCGACGTAAAATCTTCTTCACCACCCGACCGCGCGAAATATGAGCAGCAAAATAATAATAACTACAACACAGAATATATTTCAGATCTAAGTTAGAAAATATACATCTGAAGATGCACTTAACAAAAAGTTATGTTATATTTTTCCATTAGCAAACGAATACAAAGTACCACTTTTAAACTTAGCTAATCATAAGGCTTAATATACCAGTAAGTTATTTGATCAAAGCGCATTTACGTTGAATTAAGAATTATTAGGAAGCCGCCCTTTGATCCCTTTGATCTAAGGAAACAGCCGGTTATTTGTTACATTGTGATCGACTTAAAAGCTCCTTTACACGTCACGATTTTATAGTTAACTGTACACAATTTGCTTAGAACTTCACCAATTCTAAATAATCGAATGGTGTAAAATGGATGGATATGCAACAATGTCTACATAGACAATTCCAACCGTTGATTTAAACGAATATAGCGTTATTACACTTCTAAATAAACAAGTGGTAAGAAATCACTTAGTCTATGTCTCACAAACATGACTCAAGCATACAAAACGTACGATGCTTTGAAGCAAGATTTTCTGTGTGAAATGGATTTCATCAGCAACATTGGTGCAAAGTTTTTTATTTATCCTTTCATTGGTCGATCTAAACTTATTACGTACTGTTTCTATTTCACCTATGGCCTCCTATTTCTCACTTCGAGTCAGTTACTCGTTACTCTTGGTTTAATTGGGATCAACGACTGTGACTGGTTCGAGATAATTAACGTAGCTCCCAACATCGGAGTCTGCCTCATGATCTTGAACAAATACAAAAAGATCCAAGATAATAAGGAGTTGTACGACGAAATATTTCAACATTTTCGATTTGACCTATGGGAAGCTGTATCTGATACAACAGATCACAAGAAGATTTTGAAGCGATACACGAAGACTACAAGGCTCATATTGAGATTTGAGTTCTATTACACCATTGGGCTGACTGTGGTTGTTGATTTATTCCCAAGAATCATTATGGTTTACCAGAACGACATTCTTGGTGGAGAAATGCAGTATTTGTACCCATTTGATGGTTGGTACCCTTTTGACAAGATACAATGGTATAACGCTGCTTATATCTGGGAATTTTTTATGACCACAGTCGTCATTTTCATCTTTGTTTTTATTAATATGCTACATATTTCTTACACCCGTTATATTTGTATGGAACTAAAAATTCTTGGGAGTTCTATGCAAAGGCTCATTAGTGATGAAGACGTGGTTAAAATTAAGAAAGGAAGAGAGGTTGAACAAACTCATGACAAGATTAGAAACAAATTGAAGTTTATTATTTGCAAGCATCAGTATTTGGCTAAGTAAGAAAATAATATCTTCATCTTCTTTTTCCTTGTCCCATTTTACTTGGGATTGGTGCACCACGTTGTTTTTTTATTCCGTTTTCTTCCGTCAGCCGGCACGTCATAATTTACTTCTTTTTCTGTATCATTCACTACACAGTCCGTTTATCTCTTCTCTGGTCATCCTCCATCAATATTTATAAGTCTACAAGTAAATAACAAAACTGATAAATTATAAAATATTTAATCAACTAGCAAAGTAATTAAAAACCTCTTATGATTACAGGATCACATCAGAGCTAAATGAAGTTTTGGGAGTTGGAATGTTTCATACTTATGTCTTTGGATCCGTATTTCTATGTCTAACAGCATTTACAGCAACAGTAACTGTTTTCATTTACCTTTTATCAATTCTTACTGCTTTAACAAAATAACTAACGACTGTTTATTTTTCAGGTGGTTGATGATCTGTACAAGTCTATGCGATACTTTTGTTTCTTCTGTTCTTTGGTTGTTGAAGTATTCTTTCAGTGCATCATGGGACAACTCCTCATTGACCATGTATGTTACTTGATTTTGTTACCGTGATTCTTAGATTAATTCTTGTTTGAGTAGTTTTTTACTTATCAAATCTTAGCTTAGGTTCAATCAAATTTTTGATTGAACCTAAGATAAGATGATTGGTAATTGGGTACAGGCCTTTAAATAAATAATAATAATATATATTTATTCGAAATTAAAGTTGACAAAATAATTACAATGTAACTCTTAGAAGTAACGTTGGTATAACAAAGTTCGATGCCTGTACTAGGTTAAACCTGTATCACAGGCGACATGTTTCTAATATACCTATTACTATTTGGACAATAGATTTCTTAACAATATTTAACAGTATAGTGGATAAAAAAAAAACATAATAGTAAAAAAAAAGTTAGTATGATTTAATATATTATGATATACCTAATGTACTTAAACTCTATTATAAGAAACGAACAAAAATAATCAAGGTCTTAAACATGTAGATAAAATCTAAGGAAAACAATTTGTAGCACTGATTTGCTTATACTAATATGACTGTCAGCAGTATTAAACAAGTAAATATTGCAAAAAGACACCGTTAAGCCATTTTTGTTGCGGGCGACAATTTGCTTAGATAAGAGAAAATCAACGGATGTCTGGCCTAGCATATGACGCACTAGGTGTCCTCATAATCGACGGAATTTATATATCTGTGTTCCGCTATTTTTCTAGCAGGGCATTCAGCGTCTCCCGTTTTGTGGTCACTGGGCTTTTTAAAGCGGGAGCAAGTCGCGCATCTCGGAGTGTAAGCTTTCTTCAAGCATTCAGACATCATATGACCTGCTTCGCGGCAGTGACCACATGTAGAATTTACCTCTCTGCAAAATTTGGCTGCATGGCCAAACTGCTGGCATTTATAGCACCTTGTAACTAACGTGAAGTCCCTGACCGGGCATGATGTCCAATTTATAAAAATCCTTGATTGAGGTATAAGTATTTTTCGTATATTGGCCGCAACTTCAATAACGTAGTTACAGGTCGCAGCCTCTCTCTTCCCAGATTTGTGGCTTAATTTTACCAAGGTCAAAAAGGATTCCAAAGACACCGCTGGTAACTTGTCGGCTACATTTTGTTCGAAAATACACTTGAAGACCTCATTTTCAGCCAATGAAGTCGGCACTCCTACAACCACGATCCGGGGTTTACGCTTATTGGGTTCGTCGGCGATAAATCCAGATGTTGAGAGCTGGACTGCGTTTTTCAGTTTATCGGCGTCATGTTTCGTCTCGGTACTTATTATTACGCCACCATTTTTCGTTTTTCAGACACCACGTACTTGAAGCTTCATTTGCTCGGGCCGTATGATACTTTGCACTAGTTCTTTTGTTTCGTCACTGGTTTTCAATTTATCATTGGGATAAATGGCGACAGAGCTTAAGTTATTAGGTTGAAAATGGGTGATACTGGAGCTCATTTGCAACAAATTTGACCCGATAACTAGGGGTCCCATCTGAGACATTTATTTTGAGTAATCTGCCTCGAAAAGCAAGGGTACTTTAATTTTTTGTCATTATTATGAACTTTATGAAGCTCTTAAACCAAAGATTTGGGTTATTTTTTGATAAATTTGTTTTCGGAATATTCATTCGTTTATGCGCTCTCTGAAAAGTATCATATCAACGCTCTGAACGACGTAGACGTTCTCACAATTATCACTTTTTGGTTGAGAGGAGGAAAATTTCCAAAAAAACTTAAAAGTTCGATTACTCCGAAACTTCTCAGATAGGACCCCTAATTATCAGGCCAAATTTGTTGCAAATGAGCTCTAATATCACCCATTTCAAGGCCTGTACCCAATTACCAATCACCCTGTATAACGTCTATCTATTCATACAAAAAAAATCCTGACTTTTTTTTTGCGATTTCAGATTTGGTCCCATAGTGAAAGTTGTTCGTAATGATGAGTACACTGACCCCTTAAGAGATTTCATGTATGAATAGATATAATTTATATAGGCCATGAACACCCTTAATTAAATGTATTGATACATTTTTCAGACATCAGTATTATCAAAGACAAGTGTGTTTCATGGCTGGTTTTAAAAACTGCATGAAAAATTACTAAAGTAGGTGTTGTTTTCCAGAGCAACAAATTGGAACAAGCTATATATTTCGCAGACTGGGTCTATGCTGATTCTTATACGAAGAAAATGTTGCTGATTTTCCTGATGCGTACCCAAAAACCTTTCATGTTAAGCGCCAGGGGCTACACGGTTATGAATTTAGGTACTTTCAGTGGGGTATGTACAATGCACATAAATAAGGAATAAGAATGCAGTATAATTAAACTACGACCTCGTTGTCTAACGGTCGCAAGCGCAAGTGCTGAGCACGAGGTCCTGGGTTCGCTTCCAAGGTCGGACTAACTGTTATTAGGTTTTCCCACACGAATTTCTCAGTAGCAGTCACGGAGTCTGGATTTCAGCCAGGAATAAGCTCGCCCCGTATTATATGTGACTTCAACATAATTGTAAAAATGCGGGTGTACTATTAGGTACACCTTTGCCTGACCCTTCAGGGATCACAGGCGCGATGTTACGTTAGACTGCATATGGAAGGAAGGACAAGGAATCGTGGTGCAGCTTGGGAGAGGCCGATTTTCAGCAGTGAACAGAGAAAAGGCAGTAATTGATTGATAAAAATTTAAGCCTTAATATAACGGTCCCGCATGTCGAGAACCTCGTGAAAGCTGAGAAAGATAAACAAATCAAGTATTTCGACATGGCTCGCGAAGTTGTTGACTTGTGGGATGTGGACTCAGCGATCATTGTGCCGGCAGTCGTATCAGCCCATGGCTTAATTGCCAAGAGCCTCGACCAATACCTGAGGAGGCTGTCGTTAGGCAGCTGGATCAAGGGTTTGATTCAGAAAGCGGTACTCCTGGATACGGAGGTTCCTCTCTCTGGAGAACCGCCGCCGGTAGCTTGGATCCTGTTCCCAATACCGGTGCGCTACTATTTTTTATATTTTTAAATGTTTTTTTTTATGTTGTTTTTTATTGAAATATTTAAAAATGTAACAAATATGTATAAAGATAAAAGGAAATAATTTCTTGAATATCATGATTATTTTTTAAACCTAGTAGTCACACTATGGTTTGCATTGCAGGTTTCTGTATATAATTAATGACCATTATTTATTTTTCAGATCTGTAGCTTGTCTTTCCAGTTCTTCAATTTGCTACGGACAGTATATTCCGAATAGCTGAATAGTTTTTCTATCTTTCTCTATTATGTCTTTTACTTTTCTTCAAACTTATATCAATATGCGCATTAACGTTACTTAGTTTGATGAATCAATGATTTATTTAGCATTCGAAACAATTGTGAAATTACGCATGATTAAATTACTAACGAACGAAACTATGTCGTTTTACTCATATCCTCAATCGCCTGTTCTATCTACAACATCTGCCTAGCCTGTATCTATATTAGGATCAGCTTCTAGTCTAACCGGATGCAGCTAAATACCAGTATTTTACACGGAGCGACTGCCTATCTGACTTATATAACCCAGTTCGTACTGGGTAACACAATACCCCTTCGTAAGACTGGTTGTCCGACTCTCAGGCCACTGACTACCCGTAAGATCTACAATTGATCACAGACCGACCTAGGCAAGCGCAGCTTAACCTTGAAGTTCGACCTGTGTAGCTGTTATTATTTAGCCACGAGCTCTTCTGTTCTCTTCACCGGTTATCTACAACATAAGATTTAAAAAACAGTTGATATTGATTAAAGACGATATTTACCTGTTTTTGGTCTTTCATTTATTTGCTTTTACACCCTGGTTCTATCCATAGCTGAGTATGTGTTTCCTATCTTTTATGCCATTCTACTCTGGTCTGCGCAGGGCTCAACCAGTTTTTGATCTTCAACTAACGTTAAGATGTCTGACTGTTTGATTAGATTAATTATTTCGTTCAACATCATCATTTCAGCCGAAAGACGTCCACTGCTGGCCATAGGCCTCCCCCAAGTGTCGCCACATTGACCGGTCCTGTGCGACTCGCATCCAGCAGTTGCCCGCAACCTTCACCAGGTCATCGGTCCACCTAGTGGGAGGCCTTCCAACGCAACGTCTATTCGTCGTTATTATTTCGTTGCCTAAAAAAAAACTAAACAATTACAGTCTTTTCGTGTTACCTGGTAAAGTAGATTGTGGAAGCCGGAAAGACAGTCACTCTATGTAAAATATTGGTATTCAGCTAGATCCGGTTAGACTGGAAGCCAACCCCAACATAATATGTAGTTGGGAAAAGGCTACGTCGATGATGATGTTGCATTCCAAATGCACAACACTATGTATAAAGACATCAGCAACAGACTAGATTTTGCACATAATTTTTTTACCACAAAAATCCCTACCTACATTGAAAACGAGACACCTACCTATACTAAAACTCGATTTCCATGTAGAACTAAACATAATATGAATATTTGTGAGTAGGTTTCCCAAAATAACGGTGTGCACACGACGGCGACGGTGAAAACGTAGAAACATAACATGAACAGGCAATGCTCCGTATATTGAAATCAGCTCAAAATGTACTACAGAATACTACAGAAGTTCTGTCCCGTACAGCAAGCCAGAACAGACACACGTAGGCGATGATCTTAGAAAGTTTTAAAGGTCATTTTTCTTCTTTTTTTGGTGCCTCTCCAATTACTGAAGGTTGACCATCAATTTCTCCTTGTCTTATGCTAGGAGGACTAGTTCAGCAGCACTCGTGATTCCGCACCATTTGCGAATGTTACGGAACTTTGAGCGTGTGTTATCAAGCCTTACAAAGTAGTCGAATCAAGCCTCAGTCTTATCAATCTTATTCTTACTTATTTTCTTACCAAGGAGTACCGTAGTACTCAGTGGCTGGTTCGTGGTGGGCAGATAGGCAGTCACTCCATGTAAAATACTGGTGTTCAGCTGTATTCGGTTAGACTGGAAGCTGACGTCAACGTAATTGGGAAAAAGCAGGATGATGATGATGATTCGTTTTCGCGCACTCAACGGAGTCAACCTTCTCTTAACAATCTATTCTGTGGCTCAACGTCATAAAAGCCAGATGTCTACATTCATATCGAGAGATTTCGTGAAAAATAGGCATATTGAGACCGTATTGTCTCACTGCATATTTTGCACCCTGTATTGAGTCGCTTTATTTCGGAAATAAATGCCTAATGATTTTATTTAAATGAAATATCTATGCAGAGAGAGCAGTGGTGGCCCAGTGGTAGCGACCCCAACTTACGAACAGTAAGTCGTGGGTTCTGACCCAGGCAGGCGCATTACTTTGTGTAATTTATTGCATCACCACTGCTCTCAAAAACGGTGAAGGAAAACATCGTGAGGAAACCGGCATGTCCTAGAACCAAAAATTCGAAAACATGTGACATCTACCAATCCGCACTGGGCCCGCGTGTTGGATTATAGCCCATTCCCTCTCTTAGAGAGGAGGCCTGTAGCCCAGCAGTGGGAACATTATAGGCTGATGATGATGATCTATGCAGATATTATCAAAGAAAATATTTTCTCGCGCATTTTCTTTTATAAATGAAAGAGTAATCGCTTTTTTTTTATAAATGAAAGAATAAAGTTTTTTATAAATATTATTTGTAAACAAGTGAATTATTATTCATTTTAAGTGTCAATACGCCACAATATTTACAATAACGAGTAAGCTATCAAAGAGTATTACTATACACTTTGATAAATTACTCCTTAATTTAAAAATAAAAAAATAATATTAATTATTATTCAAATAATATTCTTGGAAACTTTTTTATAAATGTTACGGCTAAAGATGCGTGGGAATGTTAACTCAAGCTAAGCCGTCTAAACTGCACTTTGGTTTAAACGGAACTGCTAATAAGCATTCCTATAAGCAAGTTTACAAATATTGTATAAGTGTATTGCTTTGTAAAACTGCGTAAATACTTTGTTTAGCAAAAATAATGGTTTCTAAGACTGACTTCATAGCCACGGTACTAGAGTGCGTGATCATTCACGACCTATTGGTGTAGTTCGATGACGAAAAAGAAAAAATGAAGAAGTCGAGTAAAACGGACGGCTGCCAGGCGGTGCTTTACAAAAGACCGGCCTCCCTGCGCTCTTGGGTAAAGGTTAGCACCAACTCGGTTCTGAGCGTAGTCTCGGACAGAGTGGACCGCCAAATCCTGAGGCAGTGGTCGTTCATGCATGTCCAAAATAATAATTGTTTTCTAAATTTTACTAACAAAGCTATAAGTTGATCCTTCTAATATAATATAGACGTGTATCAAATAATGTGTGCTCGGTCTGAAATAAATATTTTCAATATTTAATTAAGCAGCCAAGTGCTTCTCAGAACCCACACTGTCAAGGGTTCCGTAGTCGGGTCGATTAATTAAAAAAAATATTTTATCCCAAGAAATAATTTGCGCACAAAATAGAGAGATCTATCCAGATTCCAGTTTAGTCCAGTTTGGTCTGGACCAAACTAAGCTTGTTGAAGGTTCCCAGGTCAAAGTAGTAATTACTTTGACTTACAAACCTGCAACAGGCTTAACATTTCTTTGGTATAACTCCGCGCGGTACCTTGCCGTTTTCTATGCAGTTACCGTCATCTGGAAAGACGGACCTTTTTCTACGAGCTTCGGGCAAAACACTAACAGAATTGAAATACATTATACAATAAAATCAGGACTTCCCTTCATAGTAAAACAATTCGTACCTAAGTCGCCGGAGAACAGCTAAAGAGCCACTTGAAATATGTATTTTGTCAAAACTTTTTCTGTATTTTGCCAAAGATACCTAAAGACCTATTATTCAAACTAATAATAAACCTAGTGTCAATTACTAGGGCGTTTCGTAATACAACCTCAACAGTCCTTAGTCGATTCTAGGACCACTTCGGCCTTGCTCGGATTAATTACTGTGTGCTTGGCTAAGCACAATGTTTTGAACATGTTCTACTTCAAACACAAATGACCGTGTCAGTCTGTCCGTCTGTCCGCGGTTCGATGAGGAGCGCCAGGCCGCGGCCGGGGCACAGGTAAAGCTGGGCTTGCGGCGGTGAGTGCTGGCCCGATGCAAGCGTGTGATTTGGAATGAAGTGATGGAAGCCTGGCAGAAGACATGGGTGAGCGAGGAGAAGGAACGGGAGCTGTTCCGTTTCTTCTCGGACGTGATGGACGGGGTCAGGTCACATTGGGTAGTGCCAGACCACCAGCTGTCCCAGATTCTCTCGGGGCACGGGGGCTTCCGGAAAAGACTGCATGAGATGGCGCTATGTGAGGACAGTATGTGTATGCGGTATGGAAGAGGAAGACCTGCACCACGCTCTGCCCCTTGTATGCGGAGGCTAGGTGAGAGATGATTAATGGGATCAGTCTGCCGCCCGATCTCGTGATCTCACCGGCGAATTATGCACGGCTGCGGGATTTCGCGCACAGATGGCACGCCGCCCGGAGGGAATTGGAGCTTGACGGGGCGACGACGCAAGTGCAGGCGACGTAACGTGGAACATCAAGGCTAAACATAAAATTCCGAAGCCGATGGGCAGTGAAGTGGATTTCTTGTTGTAATGTCCTACTAAGGGAGAGAGTTGCGCAGGGACACATATGGCTAATTTGTAGGGATCAAGAAGCGCCTGTGGACAGCAATATAAGATAGCCAAGGGTGTCTGCAGCCGCCCCATGTTTCGGCTTGTATGACAAGTGTTGCAAGGGCCACGGGAAGGATGGAGGGAGTGTCCATCTGTCCGTCTGTCTGTCCGTGTGTCACCACCGAGTTTCTCAGGAACGGGTGGATATACAAGTTGAAATTTATACCAGATACTGAGGTCTATAGTCCTTATTAGGTGTATAAAAATCAAGGTCCTGAGTCAACACGATAAAAAGTTACAATAAGAGAAAGAGGGCAAATTTAGATTTTCTCGAAAACTTGTAAGTACCAAAATTTACCTTAATTTTCAAATTTATTTATTTTTCGGAATTTTCTCTTAACTTGCGCTGTAAGACCTTGCTTTAAACCAAAATTGACAATTCTAGGTCAACCAGAAGTACCCTATAGGTTTTGGGTCGAAAACCTATATGGTAGTTCCCGTTGACCTAGAATCACAAAATTTGGCAAGAAGCAATGTCTTACAGCACATGTAAAGGAAAAAATCTGAAAACCACAAATAACAAAATACCTACAAGTTTATACGGAACCCTCGGTGCGTGAGTCCAACTCGCACTTGGCTGGTTTTTTTTAAATAACCGATGAAAAATTTCGTAGCCCCCACATAGAAATTTTTGTGTACTGAGTATGTGGAAACCATTTTCGCGTCCGCGTCCCTTACACCCCGTATAAAAATTGCAACAATTTCAGTTGGCCGTAGCTCCGGTCTTTGGGGACTTGTCGCGAACTCGCGATACTATAAATTGGAGAACATATTGAAGGCTATGATTTGAAATATAAATATTTCAATTCTGTTGGACTTACACCCATTTTGACCAAGACCCAATTAGCAGCCCCGTTAAGGTGGAATGGCCAGGGTAACCCGTGAAATTAGTTATTGAATGAGATTAAATGAATTTAGGGGGTTGTATTGATGATTTTAATGATCATAATTCTGTAACGAACACGAATCATATTTTCATCAACATACAATCTGACAACTGAACTCCAAATTGCAAAATACGTAAGAAAATACAAATAAATAAAATAAAAAATTGAAAATTTCACCTTAAACACAATATGTGACTTTTCCTAGTAATACCGAATAGCGTGTTTACTACGTAACTTTTCTGGTGAAAACGATATGGAAGCGAAAATGGATTTCGCGACCATTTTTATATATCACAGTAAAAACTGTTATCTATGATGGCCCACGATCACAATAAATGATTTCAATTACCTCGACTTAATACGACTTTCAATAAATTAATTACTCACGAATATTATGTTATGTGTTTTTTTAATTGTTTTTCGTTTCCTTAAAAGCCGGGGCAAAGTTGGCAACCGTCAGTCCAGTCACTCGTTTCAAGATGGGTACTATGAAGTTGGCTTTCTTTTGTGTGCTATTTATTTTGCCTTTGGGCTCAATAGCAGGTGAGTAATTTTGCCATTTTGATTTCATCACATTTTGCTGTTTCTCATTTGGTATTGCATAGCATAATCAACCTATAATGTGCCCTCTGCTGGGACACAGGCCTACTATCTATGAGAGCGAATGGGCTTAATACACCACACTGGCCCAGTGCGGGACGAAAAAAACGAAAAATGTGATATCTACCGAAGATGTCTGATGTCTTCAACTTGTTGCTCACGATGTTTTCCTTCGCCGTTTTGAGAGCTCACCACTGCCCTGAAATAAATTACACAAAGTTATGCTTAGTCAGATGGTAAGTGGTCGGTTCGAACCCACCTTGGTTTCAAATATTATTTCCGTAGCACGCTTGGGGCATTTACCACTGGGCCACCAATACTCTTAATTATTTCATTATTATAAATGCTTTCTTAGTATATCGATTGGACCTGACTTCAGGTCTTAGGTTCGAAGACTACATCAGGCATAGCATTCTCATTACTTTTCAGAAAGATAACGAGTCATTCGTAGCGAATGCCAGTGGGGTCGCAATTACAATAACCGTATCTTTATTTTCTTTTTAGACAGATCCGAGAGTTCAGCTAATGCCATGTCCGAAGCCCGATCAGGTATTATAACTTCTTTTTTCTCATCGGCTAATGTTACATTAAGGTACTGAAAAAAAACCCAATCGCAAGAAATTCACCACCGAACTTATTTGTTTTTTTTTTCAATTTATCATTATATATGAAAAAATATATATTCACCTCTTGTAACGATTATAAGTAAAAAGTACAACTTTTTTTTCTCATCGTCTAATGTTACATTAATACTGAAAAAAAACCAATCGCAAGAAATTCACCATTGAACTTATTTGTTTCTTTTTTATATATTCACCTCTTGTAACGATTATAAGTAAAAAGTACAATGAAAATAATTAAAGAAAAACAAAAGCAGAAAAGCAATCCCTAATATTTTTGAATAAACATCCTGATAAGTATCCTAAAACATAATATGTATTTATATGGCGATGTATGCTTAAAACATAATTATATGCTTTTAATACTGCATTTAGTACTCGTCCATAACTACATGAAGGACTCGCCCCCTATTACTTGGGACTTCAAATTAAACTGGCGAAATGTGGATTTACTAGATACACCTTTTTTTATGGATGGGAAAACATCAAATGACTTCTCCCGCTCCGGGCAGAGCGGAAGGGAATGTCAGACTTGTACTGACTAAAACCCATCCATGTTCCTTCCTTGCCCTTTGTGTTCCAGGGCCGCGGTATCTCTTTCGAACAGCCCGCAGCCCTGGAACAGCCCGCAACCCTGGTTACTAGATACGCCTCTGCCTAACCCATCGGGGAATACAAGCGTGATGTTACGTTATTTTTTCTGTCTGATTGATTGATAACTGATAATTTTTTGTACCAAACTTGCAGGGTTTGACGGAGATGACTCAGATTCAGATGCACAAGCTTTCAGCGACGGTAAGATTTTAATATGTACTTATACACAATATTTAGAGGAGTTATTAGTTAAGAGTATTTTTGAAAGAAATTGCAGCAACTCGAAGTAACTCATGGCTAAATAACAGCCGCTCCAGTCGATCTTTAGTTTAACCGCGCTTGCCTAGGTTGGGTGACCACCCATTACGAACCGAGTTTCCTCCATGCTTCAGAAAGTCCGTAAAGCCGTTGGTTCCGGCTGTAATTTGTAGATCTTTGACAGTCGTTACAGGAAGTCAGTGACCCGAAAGTCCAAAGTGGAAAGTATTACCTAGTGCTAACTGTGTTGTAGAGGTCAGATAGGTAGTCACTCCAAGTATAATACTGATATTCAGCTGCATTGGGTTAGGAAAAGACAGGCAGATGATGTTGACTGTTCAAATGGGACTTTCAATAAAATCGTGACGTGACAATGTGAGAAGGGAAAAAGAATATTGGTTATAATTAATAAGGTACTTACTTATTGTATTTTATTACAGCTTTTAGTAATGGACCTTCATCAAAATCGTTGGCAGAAGCTGAAAGTGGTAAGTAAATGAAGACTTAATGCATTTTTTTTTGGGTTGAAGTCAGAATGTGTGGGCCATGTCTGTAGAATGCATCAGGACCAATGGGCCAGAGTCGTCACTCAGTGGGTGCCAGAAGACGGGCGTCGAGGTAGGCCTAGAAAATGCTGGCGTGACGTCTTAGAGGCGTTTGTGAAAGATTGGCCTGAGAGAACCGCATGTAAAGAAGAGTGGCAAATAAAAAAAAAAGTTTTGCCAGTTAATTTAAAACAGGACTAAGTTAAATCGTCAGTCCTTCTGAAAATAAATTTTGATGATATTATAACAATGACAAACAGTAATATATTTAAATACTCGATATAAGTAGGTATAAAGTTTTAAAATAATAATTATATATATATATTTTTTAATGTTATAGATTCTGATGGAAAAGGTGGAAAAGGCGGAAGTTCAGCCTTCTCAAGTTCATCCAGTAGTAAGAATGATTTAATTAAATAACAAATTATTGAAACGATTTAGGTACATAGTTATAAAAGTTATTATTAGATAACCATTCATATAATTTAATTTTCAATAATCCTATGTTTAAACATTTGAGATCACTTGGTAACATTGTTAGACAGCTTTTATTTTATTTAGTAAGATTTGGGATATGACTCAATACACAGTCATTAGACGTAGGTATACAAATACCTGTTAATACCTATAATGTTATCATCCTTAGTGCATAAAAAGTTAGAAATTAATGTAAGTTTTTTTAATGATATAGAAGCTGATGGAAAAGGTGGAAGTACATCTAAAGCCTTCACAAGTACATCCAGTAGTAAGAATTATTTAATTGCATTACTAATTATTGAAAAGATTTAGAACCTAAAGTTGAGTACCTACGCACAAATGAACACGAAAATCACGCTCAATCTTTTTGAGGCAAGATTATAGGTACTCGTAGTAGGGGGCCGTAGAAGGGATTTTGGGAGTTACTCGAGCGCGTCAGATTAATATAAGGGAGGATACCTTACATATTGACAAGTACCGCCAGCCAGTAAAAACCCTTAATACAGAGGGGTGCGCTCAGGGGGACCCGTCAGATTAGTAAAAAGCGATCATCGGATTTACACGAGCGCGTCAGATTAAGATAAAGGGGGTTCATTATTTACTAACAAGTATCAATTTTGCTAATCTGACGATTTGAGCAAAAATTTGGTAGCAAAGTTGCAAAAAAAAATCGATGTCTGGATTTACTCGAGCGCGGTCGTTTTTTTTTTTATTTTAGAGGTAACCATATCAGAATAACAGAAATTAATATTAGAGCTATATAGCATACTTACCTTACGAAGATTAATCGAATTATATTTTTTTTGATATCAAATCCAAAATAAATAATATTTTTAATTTTTCATCATGCATCATGGGCTCCCCTACTATTATGTGCGCTATCGATTCAGATTTAAGTTACCCGCTCACATGTCTTTGTCTGGTAGTGGACCCACCCGCACGTCTACAACATTCTAAACTTTCCAACGGTGGAGTGGATTGTGAAGTGTGAAGTGTTTTTCATTTGTGTGTGTTTTTTGTTTTCCAATTTTTATAACAGCAGCAGTTTTGGTGTAACAACATCCGTAGACCTTTTTCATGTTTAATGTTAGAAATTCATTAGTACACAAATATTATCTGTTGATACCTATTAAGAATAATAGGTATCAACAGATAATATTTGTGTACTACTTAAGACAAATTAAAATACTATGTATCATTACAGGTGGAAATGGTCAAAGCTCCGCAGCAGCTATTTCAAGTGCTGAAAACGGCAAGTTTTCTTCGTGAAATTATAACTTCTTTAATTTTAAAGATACAAGAAACACCTACCAGCGCTTAGCCATACAAACGTATTCCGCTGTTTTCTCTCTGAAAAAAAAAACTAGAGAAAATATTTAAAAAAAAAAGTACCGGGCTAGGGCTCATCACAAAAAGGCGATCATAGGGAACCCTGAATAAAAGTATTTTGGTAGGTTACAATTGCTAATGCAACATCCAAGTTGGTGGCAGTGTAATTGTTTTATACGATAAACCGGTATGACAAAGGACAAACTAATTCGACCTGAAATCGTGTTTGACCGTCAACTAATCCACCGTTTCGAAAAAAATGATGGCGTCCTAAGTTGTAAACCACAGAGTAAATAATATTATTCTTGAAAAAATAACAAGGTGTGCTGGTGTACTCTTATACATTTTCCTTCTTGGGACATTTCAAGACGAAAAATGTACAATCGTATACCACCGTGCTTAAGCGGTAACTCATCGCTTCCCCTTCGAAAAGTACCTGAACCATGTTCATTTTTCTCACATTCTTGTAAAGGAAGACTGTTTTTACATAGGTATAGAATTTTATAAAGCATTCAGCTGGATCCGCTCAGAGAAAAATCAAATTATCACAATTATGACTTACAGGATCAGATGAGGACGAAAGTGGCTCGAGTGACGAAAGTGGTACAAGTTCCGGGGAAAGCGCCGAAGGTAACGACTTTTTTTGGCACTTTTATTTTAGCGAACGCCGTCCTTCCTTCAAGATTAATTAGAAAGACCCATGGTCAGTTTGACGCTATTTACTAGTTAATCTGCAAAAGGAAACTTATGCATCATCAGGAGGTTTGCATTCATTTTTGTATTAAAAAATTAAATAATAGCGACTAAACAGACATCTCAAGAAGGAAAATGTACAATCATACTCCACCATGTTAAAGCGGTAGCTCAGCGCTTCCCCTTTGAAAAGTACCTGAACCATGTTCATTTTTCTCACATTCTTGTAAAGGAAGACTGTTTTTACATAGGTATAGAATTTTATAGAGCATTCAGCTGGATCCGCTCTGAGAAAAATCAAATTATCACAATTATGACTTACAGGATCAGGTGATGACGAAACTGGCTCGAGTGACGAAAGTGGTACAAGTTCCGGGGAAAGCGCCGAAGGTAACGACTTTTTTTGGCACTTTTATTTTAGCGAACGCCGTCCTTCCTTCAAGATTAATTAGAAAGACCCATGGTCAGTTTGACGCTATTTACTAGTTAATCTGTAAAAGAAAAGTCATGCATCATCAGGAGGTTTGCATTCATTTTTGTATTAAAAAATAAATAATAGTGACTAAACAGACATCTAAAGAAGGAAAATGTACAATCGTATAGCACCGTGCTTAAGCGGTAGTTCATCGCTTCCCCTTCGAAAAGTATCTGTACCATGTTTATTATTCTCTAATTTAAGTAAAGTAAGACTCGTTATATATAGTTATATAATTTTATAAAACATTCAAGTGAATCCGCTCCAAAAAAATCAAACTATCACAATTATGACTTACAGGATCAGGTGGGGACGAAAGTGGTATAAGTTCCGAGGAAAGCGCAGAAGGTAAAGACTTTTTTTGGCACTTTCATTTTAGCGAAAGCCGTCCTTCCTTCAAGATTAATTAGAAAGAGACATGGTCAGTTTGACGCTATTCACTAGTTAATCTTGAAGTAAAAAGTCATCTTTAACATAAGTAATGAAATTTTGTCACTAAATGTATCTCGCTGGGCTTTACAACTTTTCCATCTTATATATTACAGCTTCCTCCGCGAGTGAAGCTGCAAGCGCGTCGGACGCAAATGCATCAACAGGAGGTTTGCATTCATTTTTTATTTAAAATTAAATAAAAGCCACTAAACAAACATCTCAAGAAGGAAAATGTACAATCGTACTCCACCATGTTAAAGCGGTAGCTCATCGCTTCCCCTTCGAAAAGTACCTGAACCATGTTCATTTTTCTCACATTCTTGTAAAGGAAGACTGTTTTTACATAGGTATAGAATTTTATAGAGCATTCAGCTGGATCCGCTCAGAGAAAAATCAAATTATCACAATTATGACTTACAGGATCAGATGAGGACGAAAGTGGCTCGAGTGACGAAAGTGGTACAAGTTCCGGGGAAAGCGCAGAAGGTAAAGACTTTTTTGGCACTTTTATTTTAGCGAAAGCCGTCCTTCCTTCAAGATTAATTAGTAAGACAAATGGTCAGTTTGACGCTATTCACTAGTTAATCTTGAAGTAAAAAGTCATCTTTAACATAAGTAATGAAATTTTGTCACTAAATGTATCTCGCTGGGCTTTACAACTTTTCCATCTTATATATTACAGCTTCCTCCGCGAGTGAAGCTGCAAGCGCGTCGGACGCAAATGCATCAACAGGAGGTTTGCATTCATTTTTTATTTAAAATTAAATAAAAGCCACTAAACAAACATCTCAAGAAGGAAAATGTACAATCGTACTCCACCATGTTAAAGCGGTAGCTCATCACTTCCCCTTCGAAAAGTACCTGAACCATGTTCATTTTTCTCACATTCTTGTAAAGGAAGACTGTTTTTACATAGGTATAGAATTTTATAGAGCATTCAGCTGGATCCGCTCAGAGAAAAATCAAATTATCACAATTATGACTTACAGGATCAGATGAGGACGAAAGTGGCTCGAGTGACGAAAGTGGTACAAGTTCCGGGGAAAGCGCCGAAGGTAACGACTTTTTTTGGCACTTTTATTTTAGCGAAAGCCGTCCTTCCTTCAAGATTATTAAGTAAGACAAATGGTCAGTTTGACGCTATTCACTAGTTAATCTTGAAGTAAAAAGTCATCTTTAACATAAGTAATGAAATTTTGTCACTAAATGTATCTCGCTGGGCTTTACAACTTTTCCATCTTATATATTACAGCTTCCTCCGCGAGTGAAGCTGCAAGCGCGTCGGACGCAAATGCATCAACAGGAGGTTTGCATTCATTTTTTATTTAAAATTAAATAAAAGCCACTAAACAAACATCTCAAGAAGGAAAATGTACAATCGTACTCCACCATGTTAAAGCGGTAGCTCATCGCTTCCCCTTCGAAAAGTACCTGAACCATGTTCATTTTTCTCACATTCTTGTAAAGGAAGACTGTTTTTACATAGGTATAGAATTTTATAGAGCATTCAGCTGGATCCGCTCAGAGAAAAATCAAATTATCACAATTATGACTTACAGGATCAGATGAGGACGAAAGTGGCTCGAGTGACGAAAGTGGTACAAGTTCCGGGGAAAGCGCCGAAGGTAACGACTTTTTTTGGCACTTTTATTTTAGCGAAAGCCGTCCTTCCTTCAAGATTATTTAGTAAGACAAATGGTCAGTTTGACGCTATTCACTAGTTAATCTTGAAGTAAAAAGTCATCTTTAACATAAGTAATGAAATTTTGTCACTAAATGTATCTCGCTGGGCTTTACAACTTTTCCATCTTATATATTACAGCTTCCTCCGCGAGTGAAGCTGCAAGCGCGTCGGACGCAAATGCATCAACAGGAGGTTTGCATTCATTTTTTATTTAAAATTAAATAAAAGCCACTAAACAAACATCTCAAGAAGGAAAATGTACAATCGTACTCCACCATGTTAAAGCGGTAGCTCATCGCTTCCCCTTCGAAAAGTACCTGAACCATGTTCATTTTTCTCACATTCTTGTAAAGGAAGACTGTTTTTACATAGGTATAGAATTTTATAGAGCATTCAGCTGGATCCGCTCAGAGAAAAATCAAATTATCACAATTATGACTTACAGGATCAGATGAGGACGAAAGTGGCTCGAGTGACGAAAGTGGTACAAGTTCCGGGGAAAGCGCAGAAGGTAAAGACTTTTTTGGCACTTTTATTTTAGCGAAAGCCGTCCTTCCTTCAAGATTAATTAGTAAGACAAATGGTCAGTTTGACGCTATTCACTAGTTAATCTTGAAGTAAAAAGTCATCTTTAACATAAGTAATGAAATTTTGTCACTAAATGTATCTCGCTGGGCTTTACAACTTTTCCATCTTATATATTACAGCTTCCTCCGCGAGTGAAGCTGCAAGCGCGTCGGACGCAAATGCATCAACAGGAGGTTTGCATTCATTTTTTATTTAAAATTAAATAAAAGCCACTAAACAAACATCTCAAGAAGGAAAATGTACAATCGTACTCCACCATGTTAAAGCGGTAGCTCATCACTTCCCCTTCGAAAAGTACCTGAACCATGTTCATTTTTCTCACATTCTTGTAAAGGAAGACTGTTTTTACATAGGTATAGAATTTTATAGAGCATTCAGCTGGATCCGCTCAGAGAAAAATCAAATTATCACAATTATGACTTACAGGATCAGATGAGGACGAAAGTGGCTCGAGTGACGAAAGTGGTACAAGTTCCGGGGAAAGCGCCGAAGGTAACGACTTTTTTTGGCACTTTTATTTTAGCGAAAGCCGTCCTTCCTTCAAGATTATTTAGTAAGACAAATGGTCAGTTTGACGCTATTCACTAGTTAATCTTGAAGTAAAAAGTCATCTTTAACATAAGTAATGAAATTTTGTCACTAAATGTATCTCGCTGGGCTTTACAACTTTTCCATCTTATATATTACAGCTTTCTCCGCGAGTGAAGCTGCAAGCGCGTCGGACGCTAATGCATCAACAGGAGGTTTGCATTCATTTTTTATTTAAAATTAAATAAAAGCCACTAAACAAACATCTCAAGAAGGAAAATGTACAATCGTACTCCACCATGTTAAAGCGGTAGCTCATCGCTTCCCCTTCGAAAAGTACCTGAACCATGTTCATTTTTCTCACATTCTTGTAAAGGAAGACTGTTTTTACATAGGTATAGAATTTTATAGAGCATTCAGCTGGATCCGCTCAGAGAAAAATCAAATTATCACAATTATGACTTACAGGATCAGATGAGGACGAAAGTGGCTCGAGTGACGAAAGTGGTACAAGTTCCGGGGAAAGCGCCGAAGGTAACGACTTTTTTTGGCACTTTTATTTTAGCGAAAGCCGTCCTTCCTTCAAGATTATTTAGTAAGACAAATGGTCAGTTTGACGCTATTCACTAGTTAATCTTGAAGTAAAAAGTCATCTTTAACATAAGTAATGAAATTTTGTCACTAAATGTATCTCGCTGGGCTTTACAACTTTTCCATCTTATATATTACAGCTTCCTCCGCGAGTGAAGCTGCAAGCGCGTCGGACGCAAATGCATCAACAGGAGGTTTGCATTCATTTTTTATTTAAAATTAAATAAAATCGACTAAACAAACATCTCAAGAAGGAAAATGTACAATCGTACTCCACCATGTTAAAGCGGTAGCTCATCGCTTCCCCTTCGAAAAGTACCTGAACCATGTTCATTTTTCTTACATTCTTGTAAAGGAAGACTGTTTTTACATAGGTATAGAATTTTATAGAGCATTCAGCTGGATCCGCTCAGAGAAAAATCAAATTATCACAATTATGACTTACAGGATCAGATGAGGACGAAAGTGGCTCGAGTGACGAAAGTGGTACAAGTTCCGGGGAAAGCGCCGAAGGTAACGACTTTTTTTGGCACTTTTATTTTAGCGAACGCCGTCCTTCCTTCAAGATTAATTAGAAAGACCCATGGTCAGTTTGACGCTATTTACTAGTTAATCTGCAAAAGGAAACTTATGCATCATCAGGAGGTTTGCATTCATTTTTTATTTAAAATTAAATAAAAGCCACTAAACAAACATCTCAAGAAGGAAAATGTACAATCGTACTCCACCATGTTAAAGCGGTAGCTCATCGCTTCCCCTTCGAAAAGTACCTGAACCATGTTCATTTTTCTTACATTCTTGTAAAGGAAGACTGTTTTTACATAGGTATAGAATTTTATAGAGCATTCAGCTGGATCCGCTCAGAGAAAAATCAAATTATCACAATTATGACTTACAGGATCAGATGAGGACGAAAGTGGCTCGAGTGACGAAAGTGGTACAAGTTCCGGGGAAAGCGCCGAAGGTAACGACTTTTTTTGGCACTTTTATTTTAGCGAACGCCGTCCTTCCTTCAAGATTAATTAGAAAGACCCATGGTCAGTTTGACGCTATTTACTAGTTAATCTGCAAAAGAAAACTTATGCATCATCAGGAGGTTTGCATTCATTTTTGTATTAAAAAATTAAATAATAGCGACTAAACAGACATCTCAAGAAGGAAAATGTACAATCATACTCCACCATGTTAAAGCGGTAGCTCATCGCTTCCCCTTTGAAAAGTACCTGAACCATGTTCATTTTTCTCACATTCTTGTAAAGGAAGACTGTTTTTACATAGGTATAGAATTTTATAGAGCATTCAGCTAGATCCGCTTTGAGAAAAATCAAATTATCACAATTATGACTTACAGGATCAGGTGATGACGAAACTGGCTCGAGTGACGAAAGTGGTACAAGTTCCGGGGAAAGCGCAGAAGGTAAAGACTTTTTTGGCACTTTTATTTTAGCGAAAGCCGTCCTTCCTTCAAGATTAATTAGTAAGACAAATGGTCAGTTTGACGCTATTCACTAGTTAATGTTGAAGTAAAAAGTCATCTTTAACATAAGTAATGAAATTTTGTCACTAAATGTATCTCGCTGGGCTTTACAACTTTTCCATCTTATATATTACAGCTTCCTCCGCGAGTGAAGCTGCAAGCGCGTCGGACGCAAATGCATCAACAGGAGGTTTGCATTCATTTTTTATTTAAAATTAAATAAAAGCCACTAAACAAACATCTCAAGAAGGAAAATGTACAATCGTACTCCACCATGTTAAAGCGGTAGCTCATCGCTTCCCCTTCGAAAAGTACCTGAACCATGTTCATTTTTCTTACATTCTTGTAAAGGAAGACTGTTTTTACATAGGTATAGAATTTTATAGAGCATTCAGCTGGATCCGCTCAGAGAAAAATCAAATTATCACAATTATGACTTACAGGATCAGATGAGGACGAAAGTGGCTCGAGTGACGAAAGTGGTACAAGTTCCGGGGAAAGCGCCGAAGGTAACGACTTTTTTTGGCACTTTTATTTTAGCGAACGCCGTCCTTCCTTCAAGATTAATTAGAAAGACCCATGGTCAGTTTGACGCTATTTACTAGTTAATCTGCAAAAGGAAACTTATGCATCATCAGGAGGTTTGCATTCATTTTTGTATTAAAAAATTAAATAATAGCGACTAAACAGACATCTCAAGAAGGAAAATGTACAATCATACTCCACCATGTTAAAGCGGTAGCTCATCGCTTCCCCTTTGAAAAGTACCTGAACCATGTTCATTTTTCTCACATTCTTGTAAAGGAAGACTGTTTTTACATAGGTATAGAATTTTATAGAGCATTCAGCTGGATCCGTTCTGAGAAAAATCAAATTATCACAATTATGACTTACAGGATCAGGTGATGACGAAACTGGCTCGAGTGACGAAAGTGGTACAAGTTCCGGGGAAAGCGCAGAAGGTAAAGACTTTTTTGGCACTTTTATTTTAGCGAAAGCCGTCCTTCCTTCAAGATTAATTAGTAAGACAAATGGTCAGTTTGACGCTATTCACTAGTTAATCTTGAAGTAAAAAGTCATCTTTAACATAAGTAATGAAATTTTGTCACTAAATGTATCTCGCTGGGCTTTACAACTTTTCCATCTTATATATTACAGCTTCCTCCGCGAGTGAAGCTGCAAGCGCGTCGGACGCAAATGCATCAACAGGAGGTTTGCATTCATTTTTTATTTAAAATTAAATAAAAGCCACTAAACAAACATCTCAAGAAGGAAAATGTACAATCGTACTCCACCATGTTAAAGCGGTAGCTCATCGCTTCCCCTTCGAAAAGTACCTGAACCATGTTCATTTTTCTCACATTCTTGTAAAGGAAGACTGTTTTTACATAGGTATAGAATTTTATAGAGCATTCAGCTGGATCCGCTCAGAGAAAAATCAAATTATCACAATTATGACTTACAGGATCAGATGAGGACGAAAGTGGCTCGAGTGACGAAAGTGGTACAAGTTCCGGGGAAAGCGCCGAAGGTAACGACTTTTTTTGGCACTTTTTTTTTAGCGAACGCCGTCCTTCCTTCAAGATTAATTAGAAAGACCCATGGTCAGTTTGACGCTATTTACTAGTTAATCTGCAAAAGGAAACTTATGCATCATCAGGAGGTTTGCATTCATTTTTGTATTAAAAAATTAAATAATAGCGACTAAACAGACATCTCAAGAAGGAAAATGTTCAATCGTACTCCACCGTGCTTAAGCGGTAGCTCAGCGCTTCCCCTTCGAAAAGTATCTGTACCATGTTTATTATTCTCTAATTCTAGTAAAGTAAGACTCGTTTTATATAGGTTTAGAATTTTATAAAGCATTCAGCTAGATCCGCTCTGAGAAAAATCAAATTATCACAATTATGACTTACAGGATCAGGTGATGACGAAACTGGCTCGAGTGACGAAAGTGGTACAAGTTCCGGGGAAAGCGCAGAAGGTAAAGACTTTTTTTGGCACTTTTATTTTAGCGAAAGCCGTCCTTCCTTCAAGATTAATTAGTAAGACAAATGGTCAGTTTGACGCTATTCACTAGTTAATCTTGAAGTAAAAAGTCATCTTTAACATAAGTAATGAAATTTTGTCACTAAATGTATCTCGCTAGGCTTTACAACTTTTCCATTTATATATTACAGCTTCCTCCGCGAGTGAAGCTGCAAGCGCGTCGGACGCAAATGCATCAACAGGAGGTTTGCATTCATTTTTTATTTAAAATTAAATAAAAGCCACTAAACAAACATCTCAAGAAGGAAAATGTACAATCGTACTCCACCATGTTAAAGCGGTAGCTCATCGCTTCCCCTTCGAAAAGTACCTGAACCATGTTCATTTTTCTCACATTCTTGTAAAGGAAGACTGTTTTTACATAGGTATAGAATTTTATAGAGCATTCAGCTGGATCCGCTCAGAGAAAAATCAAATTATCACAATTATGACTTACAGGATCAGATGAGGACGAAAGTGGCTCGAGTGACGAAAGTGGTACAAGTTCCGGGGAAAGCGCCGAAGGTAACGACTTTTTTTGGCACTTTTATTTTAGCGAACGCCGTCCTTCCTTCAAGATTAATTAGAAAGACCCATGGTCAGTTTGACGCTATTTACTAGTTAATCTGCAAAAGGAAACTTATGCATCATCAGGAGGTTTGCATTCATTTTTGTATTAAAAAATTAAATAATAGCGACTAAACAGACATCTCAAGAAGGAAAATGTACAATCGTACTCCACCGTGCTTAAGCGGTAGCTCAGCGCTTCCCCTTCGAAAAGTATCTGTACCATGTTTATTATTCTCTAATTCTAGTAAAGAAAGACTCGTTTTATATAGGTTTAGAATTTTATAAAGCATTCAGCTAGATCCGCTCTGAGAAAAATCAAATTATCACAATTATGACTTACAGGATCAGGTGATGACGAAACTGGCTCGAGTGACGAAAGTGGTACAAGTTCCGGGGAAAGCGCAGAAGGTAAAGACTTTTTTGGCACTTTTATTTTAGCGAAAGCCGTCCTTCCTTCAAGATTAATTAGTAAGACAAATGGTCAGTTTGACGCTATTCACTAGTTAATCTTGAAGTAAAAAGTCATCTTTAACATAAGTAATGAAATTTTGTCACTAAATGTATCTCGCTGGGCTTTACAACTTTTCAATCTTATATATTACAGCTTCCTCCGCGAGTGAAGCTGCAAGCGCGTCGGACGCAAATGCATCAACAGGAGGTTTGCATTCATTTTTTATTTAAAATTAAATAAAAGCCACTAAACAAACATCTCAAGAAGGAAAATGTACAATCGTACTCCACCATGTTAAAGCGGTAGCTCATCGCTTCCCCTTCGAAAAGTACCTGAACCATGTTCATTTTTCTCACATTCTTGTAAAGGAAGACTGTTTTTACATAGGTATAGAATTTTATAGAGCATTCAGCTGGATCCGCTCAGAGAAAAATCAAATTATCACAATTATGACTTACAGGATCAGATGAGGATGAAAGTGGCTCGAGTGACGAAAGTGGTACAAGTTCCGGGGAAAGCGCCGAAGGTAACGACTTTTTTTGGCACTTTTATTTTAGCGAACGCCGTCCTTCCTTCAAGATTAATTAGAAAGACCCATGGTCAGTTTGACGCTATTTACTAGTTAATCTGCAAAAGGAAACTTATGCATCATCAGGAGGTTTGCATTCATTTTTGTATTAAAAAATTAAATAATAGCGACTAAACAGACATCTCAAGAAGGAAAATGTACAATCGTACTCCACCGTGCTTAAGCGGTAGCTCAGCGCTTCCCCTTCGAAAAGTATCTGTACCATGTTTATTATTCTCTAATTCTAGTAAAGTAAGACTCGTTTTATATAGGTTTAGAATTTTATAAAGCATTCAGCTAGATCCGCTCTGAGAAAAATCAAATTATCACAATTATGACTTACAGGATCAGGTGATGACGAAACTGGCTCGAGTGACGAAAGTGGTACAAGTTCCGGGGAAAGCGCAGAAGGTAAAGACTTTTTTTGGCACTTTTATTTTAGCGAAAGCCGTCCTTCCTTCAAGATTAATTAGTAAGACAAATGGTCAGTTTGACGCTATTCACTAGTTAATCTTGAAGTAAAAAGTCATCTTTAACATAAGTAATGAAATTTTGTCACTAAATGTATCTCGCTGGGCTTTACAACTTTTCCATCTTATATATTACAGCTTCCTCCGCGAGTGAAGCTGCAAGCGCGTCGGACGCAAATGCATCAACAGGAGGTTTGCATTCATTTTTTATTTAAAATTAAATATAGGCGACTAAACAAACATCTCAAGAAGGAAAATGTACAATCGTACTCCACCATGTTAAAGCGGTAGCTCATCGCTTCCCCTTCGAAAAGTACCTGAACCATGTTCATTTTTCTCACATTCTTGTAAAGGAAGCCTGTTTTTACATAGGTATAGAATTTTATAGAGCATTCAGCTGGATCCGCTTTGAGAAATATCAAATCATCACAATTATGACTTACAGGATCAGATGAGGACGAAAGTGGCTCGAGTGACGAAAGTGGTACAAGTTCCGGGGAAAGCGCCGAAGGTAACGACTTTTTTTGGCACTTTTATTTTAGCGAACGCCGTCCTTCCTTCGAGATTAATTAGAAAGAGACATGGTCAGTTTGACGCTATTTACTAGTTAATCTGTAAAAGAAAAGTCATGCATCATCAGGAGGTTTGCATTCATTTTTGTATTAAAAAATTAAATAATAGCGACTAAACAGACATCTCAAGAAGGAAAATGTAAAATCATACTCCACCATGTTAAAGCGGTAGCTCATCGCTTCCCCTTTGAAAAGTACCTGAACCATGTTCATTTGTCTCACATTCCTGTAAAGGGCGACTGTATTTACATAGGTATAGAATTTTATAGAGCATTCAACTGGATCCGCTTTGAGAAAAATCAAATTATCACAATTATGACTTACAGGATCAGGTGATGACGAAACTGGCTCGAGTGACGAAAGTGGTACAAGTTCCGGGGAAAGCGCAGAAGGTAAAGACTTTTTTTGGCACTTTTATTTTAGCGAAAGCCGTCCTTCCTTCAAGATTAATTAGTAAGACAAATGGTCAGTTTGACGCTATTCACTAGTTAATCTTGAAGTAAAAAGTCATCTTTAACATAAGTAATGAAATTTTGTCACTAAATGTATCTCGCTTGGCTTTACAACTTTTCCATCTTATATGTATATTACAGCTTCCTCCGCGAGTGAAGCTGCAAGCGCGTCGGACGCAAATGCATCAACAGGAGGTTTGCATTCATTTTTTATTTAAAATTAAATAAAAGCCACTAAACAAACATCTCAAGAAGGAAAATGTACAATCGTACTCCACCATGTTAAAGCGGTAGCTCATCGCTTCCCCTTCGAAAAGTACCTGAACCATGTTCATTTTTCTCACATTCTTGTAAAGGAAGACTGTTTTTACATAGGTATAGAATTTTATAGAGCATTCAGCTGGATCCGCTCAGAGAAAAATCAAATTATCACAATTATGACTTACAGGATCAGATGAGGACGAAAGTGGCTCGAGTGACGAAAGTGGTACAAGTTCCGGGGAAAGCGCCGAAGGTAACGACTTTTTTTGGCACTTTTTTTTTAGCGAACGCCGTCCTTCCTTCAAGATTAATTAGAAAGACCCATGGTCAGTTTGACGCTATTTACTAGTTAATCTGCAAAAGGAAACTTATGCATCATCAGGAGGTTTGCATTCATTTTTGTATTAAAAAATTAAATAATAGCGACTAAACAGACATCTCAAGAAGGAAAATGTTCAATCGTACTCCACCGTGCTTAAGCGGTAGCTCAGCGCTTCCCCTTCGAAAAGTATCTGTACCATGTTTATTATTCTCTAATTCTAGTAAAGTAAGACTCGTTTTATATAGGTTTAGAATTTTATAAAGCATTCAGCTAGATCCGCTCTGAGAAAAATCAAATTATCACAATTATGACTTACAGGATCAGGTGATGACGAAACTGGCTCGAGTGACGAAAGTGGTACAAGTTCCGGGGAAAGCGCAGAAGGTAAAGACTTTTTTTGGCACTTTTATTTTAGCGAAAGCCGTCCTTCCTTCAAGATTAATTAGTAAGACAAATGGTCAGTTTGACGCTATTCACTAGTTAATCTTGAAGTAAAAAGTCATCTTTAACATAAGTAATGAAATTTTGTCACTAAATGTATCTCGCTAGGCTTTACAACTTTTCCATTTATATATTACAGCTTCCTCCGCGAGTGAAGCTGCAAGCGCGTCGGACGCAAATGCATCAACAGGAGGTTTGCATTCATTTTTTATTTAAAATTAAATAAAAGCCACTAAACAAACATCTCAAGAAGGAAAATGTACAATCGTACTCCACCATGTTAAAGCGGTAGCTCATCGCTTCCCCTTCGAAAAGTACCTGAACCATGTTCATTTTTCTCACATTCTTGTAAAGGAAGACTGTTTTTACATAGGTATAGAATTTTATAGAGCATTCAGCTGGATCCGCTCAGAGAAAAATCAAATTATCACAATTATGACTTACAGGATCAGATGAGGACGAAAGTGGCTCGAGTGACGAAAGTGGTACAAGTTCCGGGGAAAGCGCCGAAGGTAACGACTTTTTTTGGCACTTTTTTTTTAGCGAACGCCGTCCTTCCTTCAAGATTAATTAGAAAGACCCATGGTCAGTTTGACGCTATTTACTAGTTAATCTGCAAAAGGAAACTTATGCATCATCAGGAGGTTTGCATTCATTTTTGTATTAAAAAATTAAATAATAGCGACTAAACAGACATCTCAAGAAGGAAAATGTACAATCGTACTCCACCGTGCTTAAGCGGTAGCTCAGCGCTTCCCCTTCGAAAAGTATCTGTACCATGTTTATTATTCTCTAATTCTAGTAAAGAAAGACTCGTTTTATATAGGTTTAGAATTTTATAAAGCATTCAGCTAGATCCGCTCTGAGAAAAATCAAATTATCACAATTATGACTTACAGGATCAGGTGATGACGAAACTGGCTCGAGTGACGAAAGTGGTACAAGTTCCGGGGAAAGCGCAGAAGGTAAAGACTTTTTTGGCACTTTTATTTTAGCGAAAGCCGTCCATCCTTCAAGATTAATTAGTAAGACAAATGGTCAGTTTGACGCTATTCACTAGTTAATCTTGAAGTAAAAAGTCATCTTTAACATAAGTAATGAAATTTTGTCACTAAATGTATCTCGCTGGGCTTTACAACTTTTCAATCTTATATATTACAGCTTCCTCCGCGAGTGAAGCTGCAAGCGCGTCGGACGCAAATGCATCAACAGGAGGTTTGCATTCATTTTTTATTTAAAATTAAATAAAAGCCACTAAACAAACATCTCAAGAAGGAAAATGTACAATCGTACTCCACCATGTTAAAGCGGTAGCTCATCGCTTCCCCTTCGAAAAGTACCTGAACCATGTTCATTTTTCTCACATTCTTGTAAAGGAAGACTGTTTTTACATAGGTATAGAATTTTATAGAGCATTCAGCTGGATCCGCTCAGAGAAAAATCAAATTATCACAATTATGACTTACAGGATCAGATGAGGACGAAAGTGGCTCGAGTGACGAAAGTGGTACAAGTTCCGGGGAAAGCGCCGAAGGTAACGACTTTTTTTGGCACTTTTATTTTAGCGAACGCCGTCCTTCCTTCAAGATTAATTAGAAAGACCCATGGTCAGTTTGACGCTATTTACTAGTTAATCTGCAAAAGGAAACTTATGCATCATCAGGAGGTTTGCATTCATTTTTGTATTAAAAAATTAAATAATAGCGACTAAACAGACATCTCAAGAAGGAAAATGTACAATCGTACTCCACCGTGCTTAAGCGGTAGCTCAGCGCTTCCCCTTCGAAAAGTATCTGTACCATGTTTATTATTCTCTAATTCTAGTAAAGTAAGACTCGTTTTATATAGGTTTAGAATTTTATAAAGCATTCAGCTAGATCCGCTCTGAGAAAAATCAAATTATCACAATTATGACTTACAGGATCAGGTGATGACGAAACTGGCTCGAGTGACGAAAGTGGTACAAGTTCCGGGGAAAGCGCAGAAGGTAAAGACTTTTTTTGGCACTTTTATTTTAGCGAAAGCCGTCCTTCCTTCAAGATTAATTAGTAAGACAAATGGTCAGTTTGACGCTATTCACTAGTTAATCTTGAAGTAAAAAGTCATCTTTAACATAAGTAATGAAATTTTGTCACTAAATGTATCTCGCTGGGCTTTACAACTTTTCCATCTTATATATTACAGCTTCCTCCGCGAGTGAAGCTGCAAGCGCGTCGGACGCAAATGCATCAACAGGAGGTTTGCATTCATTTTTTATTTAAAATTAAATATAGGCGACTAAACAAACATCTCAAGAAGGAAAATGTACAATCGTACTCCACCATGTTAAAGCGGTAGCTCATCGCTTCCCCTTCGAAAAGTACCTGAACCATGTTCATTTTTCTCACATTCTTGTAAAGGAAGCCTGTTTTTACATAGGTATAGAATTTTATAGAGCATTCAGCTGGATCCGCTTTGAGAAATATCAAATCATCACAATTATGACTTACAGGATCAGATGAGGACGAAAGTGGCTCGAGTGACGAAAGTGGTACAAGTTCCGGGGAAAGCGCCGAAGGTAACGACTTTTTTTGGCACTTTTATTTTAGCGAACGCCGTCCTTCCTTCGAGATTAATTAGAAAGAGACATGGTCAGTTTGACGCTATTTACTAGTTAATCTGTAAAAGAAAAGTCATGCATCATCAGGAGGTTTGCATTCATTTTTGTATTAAAAAATTAAATAATAGCGACTAAACAGACATCTCAAGAAGGAAAATGTACAATCATACTCCACCATGTTAAAGCGGTAGCTCATCGCTTCCCCTTTGAAAAGTACCTGAACCATGTTCATTTGTCTCACATTCCTGTAAAGGGCGACTGTATTTACATAGGTATAGAATTTTATAGAGCATTCAACTGGATCCGCTTTGAGAAAAATCAAATTATCACAATTATGACTTACAGGATCAGGTGATGACGAAACTGGCTCGAGTGACGAAAGTGGTACAAGTTCCGGGGAAAGCGCAGAAGGTAAAGACTTTTTTTGGCACTTTTATTTTAGCGAAAGCCGTCCTTCCTTCAAGATTAATTAGTAAGACAAATGGTCAGTTTGACGCTATTCACTAGTTAATCTTGAAGTAAAAAGTCATCTTTAACATAAGTAATGAAATTTTGTCACTAAATGTATCTCGCTTGGCTTTACAACTTTTCCATCTTATATGTATATTACAGCTTCCTCCGCGAGTGAAGCTGCAAGCGCGTCGGACGCAAATGCATCAACAGGAGGTTTGCATTCATTTTTTATTTAAAATTAAATAAAAGCGACTAAACAGACATCTCATGAAGGAAAATGTACAATCGTACTCCATCATGTTAAAGCGGTAGCTCATCGCTTCCCCTTCGAAAAGTATCTGTACCATGTTTATTATTCTCTAATTCTAGTAAAGTAAGACTCGTTTTATATAGGTTTAGAATTTTATAAAGCATTCAGCTAGATCCGCTCTGAGAAAAATCAAATTATCACAATTATGACTTACAGGATCAGGTGATGACGAAACTGGCTCGAGTGACGAAAGTGGTACAAGTTCCGGGGAAAGCGCAGAAGGTAAAGACTTTTTTTGGCACTTTTATTTTAGCGAAAGCCGTCCTTCCTTCAAGATTAATTAGTAAGACAAATGGTCAGTTTGACGCTATTCACTAGTTAATCTTGAAGTAAAAAGTCATCTTTAACATAAGTAATGAAATTTTGTCACTAAATGTATCTCGCTGGGCTTTACAACTTTTCCATCTTATATATTACAGCTTCCTCCGCGAGTGAAGCTGCAAGCGCGTCGGACGCAAATGCATCAACAGGAGGTTTGCATTCATTTTTTATTTAAAATTAAATAAAAGCCACTAAACAAACATCTCAAGAAGGAAAATGTACAATCGTACTCCACCATGTTAAAGCGGTAGCTCATCGCTTCCCCTTCGAAAAGTACCTGAACCATGTTCATTTTTCTCACATTCTTGTAAAGGAAGACTGTTTTTACATAGGTATAGAATTTTATAGAGCATTCAGCTGGATCCGCTCAGAGAAAAATCAAATTATCACAATTATGACTTACAGGATCAGATGAGGACGAAAGTGGCTCGAGTGACGAAAGTGGTACAAGTTCCGGGGAAAGCGCCGAAGGTAACGACTTTTTTTGGCATTTTTTTTTTAGCGAACGCCGTCCTTCCTTCAAGATTAATTAGAAAGACCCATGGTCAGTTTGACGCTATTTACTAGTTAATCTGCAAAAGGAAACTTATGCATCATCAGGAGGTTTGCATTCATTTTTGTATTAAAAAATTAAATAATAGCGACTAAACAGACATCTCAAGAAGGAAAATGTACAATCGTACTCCACCGTGCTTAAGCGGTAGCTCAGCGCTTCCCCTTTGAAAAGTACCTGAACCATGTTCATTTTTCTCACATTCTTGTAAAGGAAGACTGTTTTTACATAGGTATAGAATTTTATAGAGCATTCAGCTGGATCCGCTCTGAGAAAAATCAAATTATCACAATTATGACTTACAGGATCAGGTGATGACGAAACTGGCTCGAGTGACGAAAGTGGTACAAGTTCCGGGGAAAGCGCAGAAGGTAAAGACTTTTTTTGGCACTTTTATTTTAGCGAAAGCCGTCCTTCCTTCAAGATTAATTAGTAAGACAAATGGTCAGTTTGACGCTATTCACTAGTTAATCTTGAAGTAAAAAGTCATCTTTAACATAAGTAATGAAATTTTGTCACTAAATGTATCTCGCTGGGCTTTACAACTTTTCCATCTTATATATTACAGCTTCCTCCGCGAGTGAAGCTGCAAGCGCGTCGGACGCAAATGCATCAACAGGAGGTTTGCATTCATTTTTTATTTAAAATTAAATAAAAGCCACTAAACAAACATCTCAAGAAGGAAAATGTACAATCGTACTCCACCATGTTAAAGCGGTAGCTCATCGCTTCCCCTTCGAAAAGTACCTGAACCATGTTCATTTTTCTCACATTCTTGTAAAGGAAGACTGTTTTTACATAGGTATAGAATTTTATAGAGCATTCAGCTGGATCCGCTCAGAGAAAAATCAAATTATCACAATTATGACTTACAGGATCAGATGAGGACGAAAGTGGCTCGAGTGACGAAAGTGGTACAAGTTCCGGGGAAAGCGCCGAAGGTAACGACTTTTTTTGGCACTTTTTTTTTAGCGAACGCCGTCCTTCCTTCAAGATTAATTAGAAAGACCCATGGTCAGTTTGACGCTATTTACTAGTTAATCTGCAAAAGGAAACTTATGCATCATCAGGAGGTTTGCATTCATTTTTGTATTAAAAAATTAAATAATAGCGACTAAACAGACATCTCAAGAAGGAAAATGTACAATCGTACTCCACCGTGCTTAAGCGGTAGCTCAGCGCTTCCCCTTTGAAAAGTACCTGAACCATGTTCATTTTTCTCACATTCTTGTAAAGGAAGACTGTTTTTACATAGGTATAGAATTTTATAGAGCATTCAGCTGGATCCGCTCTGAGAAAAATCAAATTATCACAATTATGACTTACAGGATCAGGTGATGACGAAACTGGCTCGAGTGACGAAAGTGGTACAAGTTCCGGGGAAAGCGCAGAAGGTAAAGACTTTTTTTGGCACTTTTATTTTAGCGAAAGCCGTCCTTCCTTCAAGATTAATTAGTAAGACAAATGGTCAGTTTGACGCTATTCACTAGTTAATCTTGAAGTAAAAAGTCATCTTTAACATAAGTAATGAAATTTTGTCACTAAATGTATCTCGCTGGGCTTTACAACTTTTCCATCTTATATATTACAGCTTCCTCCGCGAGTGAAGCTGCAAGCGCGTCGGACGCAAATGCATCAACAGGAGGTTTGCATTCATTTTTTATTTAAAATTAAATAAAAGCCACTAAACAAACATCTCAAGAAGGAAAATGTACAATCGTACTCCACCATGTTAAAGCGGTAGCTCATCGCTTCCCCTTCGAAAAGTACCTGAACCATGTTCATTTTTCTCACATTCTTGTAAAGGAAGACTGTTTTTACATAGGTATAGAATATTATAGAGCATTCAGCTGGATCCGCTCAGAGAAAAATCAAATTATCACAATTATGACTTACAGGATCAGATGAGGACGAAAGTGGCTCGAGTGACGAAAGTGGTACAAGTTCCGGGGAAAGCGCCGAAGGTAACGGCTTTTTTTGGCACTTTTATTTTAGCGAACGCCGTCCTTCCTTCAAGATTAATTAGAAAGACCCATGGTCAGTTTGACGCTATTTACTAGTTAATCTGTAAAAGAAAAGTCATGCATCATCAGGAGGTTTGCATTCATTTTTGTATTAAAAAATAAATAATAGTGACTAAACAGACATCTCAAGAAGGAAAATGTACAATCGTATAGCACCGTGCTTAAGCGGTAGCTCATCGCTTCCTCTTCGAAAAGTATCTGAACCATGTTTATTTTTCTCACATTCTTGTAAAGGAAGACTGTTTTTACATAGGTATAGAATTTTATAGAGCATTCAGCTGGATCCGCTTTGAGAAAAATCAAATTATCACAATTATGACTTACAGGATCAGGTGATGACGAAACTGGCTCGAGTGACGAAAGTGGTACAAGTTCCGGGGAAAGCGCAGAAGGTAAAGACTTTTTTTGGCAGTTTTATGTTAGCGGAAGCCGTCCTTCCTTCAAGATTAATAAGTAAGACAAATGGTCAGTTTGACGCTATTCACTAGTTAATCTTGAAGTAAAAAGTCATCTTTAACATAAGTAATGAAATTTTGTCACTAAATATATCTCGGTGGGCTTTACAACTTTTCCATCTTATATATTACAGCTTCCTCCGCGAGTGAAGCTGCAAGCGCGTCGGACGCAAATGCATCAACAGGAGGTTTGCATTCATTTTTTATTTAAAATTAAATAAAAGCGACTAAACAAACATCTCAAGAAGGAAAATGTACAATCATACTCCACCATGTTAAAGCGGTAGCTCATCGCTTCCCCTTCGAAAAGTACCTGAACCATGTTCATTTTTCTCACATTCTTGTAAAGGAAGACTGTATTTACATAGGTATAGAATTTTATAGAGCATTAGCTGGATCCGCTCAGAGAAAAATCAAATTATCACAATTATGACTTACAGGATCAGATGAGGACGAAAGTGGCTCGAGTGACGAAAGTGGTACAAGTTCCGGGGAAAGCGCCGAAGGTAACGACTTTTTTTGGCACTTTTATTTTAGCGAACGCCGTCCTTCCTTCAAGATTAATTAGAAAGAGACATGGTCAGTTTGACGCTATTTACTAGTTAATCTGCAAAAGAAAAGTCATGCATCATCAGGAGGTTTGCATTCATTTTTGTATTAAAAAATAAATAATAGTGACTAAACAGACATCTCAAGAAGGAAAATGTACAATCGTATAGCACCGTGCTTAAGCGGTAGCTCATCGCTTCCCCTTCGAAAAGTATCTGAACCATTTTTATTATTCTCTAATTCTAGTAAAGTAAGACTCGTTTTATATAGGTTTAGAATTTTATAAAGCATTCAGCTGGATCCGCTCTGAGAAAAATCAAATTATCACAATTATGACTTACAGGATCAGGTGATGACGAAACTGGCTCGAGTGACGAAAGTGGTACAAGTTCCGGGGAAAGCGCAGAAGGTAAAGACTTTTTTTGGCACTTTTATTTTAGCGAAAGCCGTCCTTCCTTCAAGATTAATTAGTAAGACAAATGGTCAGTTTGACGCTATTCACTAGTTAATCTTGAAGTAAAAAGTCATCTTTAACATAAGTAATGAAATTTTGTCACTAAATGTATCTCGCTGGGCTTTACAACTTTTCCATCTTATATATTACAGCTTCCTCCGCGAGTGAAGCTGCAAGCGCGTCGGACGCAAATGCATCAACAGGAGGTTTGCATTCATTTTTTATTTAAAATTAAATAAAAGCCACTAAACAAACATCTCAAGAAGGAAAATGTACAATCGTACTCCACCATGTTAAAGCGGTAGCTCATCGCTTCCCCTTCGAAAAGTACCTGAACCATGTTCATTTTTCTCACATTCTTGTAAAGGAAGACTGTTTTTACATAGGTATAGAATTTTATAGAGCATTCAGCTGGATCCGCTCAGAGAAAAATCAAATTATCACAATTATGACTTACAGGATCAGATGAGGACGAAAGTGGCTCGAGTGACGAAAGTGGTACAAGTTCCGGGGAAAGCGCCGAAGGTAACGACTTTTTTTGGCACTTTTATTTTAGCGAACGCCGTCCTTCCTTCAAGATTAATTAGAAAGACCCATGGTCAGTTTGACGCTATTTACTAGTTAATCTGCAAAAGGAAACTTATGCATCATCAGGAGGTTTGCATTCATTTTTGTATTAAAAAATTAAATAATAGCGACTAAACAGACATCTCAAGAAGGAAAATGTACAATCGTACTCCACCGTGCTTAAGCGGTAGCTCAGCGCTTCCCCTTTGAAAAGTACCTGAACCATGTTCATTTTTCTCACATTCTTGTAAAGGAAGACTGTTTTTACATAGGTATAGAATTTTATAGAGCATTCAGCTGGATCCGCTCTGAGAAAAATCAAATTATCACAATTATGACTTACAGGATCAGGTGATGACGAAACTGGCTCGAGTGACGAAAGTGGTACAAGTTCCGGGGAAAGCGCAGAAGGTAAAGACTTTTTTTGGCACTTTTATTTTAGCGAAAGCCGTCCTTCCTTCAAGATTAATTAGTAAGACAAATGGTCAGTTTGACGCTATTCACTAGTTAATCTTGAAGTAAAAAGTCATCTTTAACATAAGTAATGAAATTTTGTCACTAAATGTATCTCGCTGGGCTTTACAACTTTTCCATCTTATATATTACAGCTTCCTCCGCGAGTGAAGCTGCAAGCGCGTCGGACGCAAATGCATCAACAGGAGGTTTGCATTCATTTTTTATTTAAAATTAAATAAAAGCCACTAAACAAACATCTCAAGAAGGAAAATGTACAATCGTACTCCACCATGTTAAAGCGGTAGCTCATCGCTTCCCCTTCGAAAAGTACCTGAACCATGTTCATTTTTCTCACATTCTTGTAAAGGAAGACTGTTTTTACATAGGTATAGAATTTTATAGAGCATTCAGCTGGATCCGCTCAGAGAAAAATCAAATTATCACAATTATGACTTACAGGATCAGATGAGGACGAAAGTGGCTCGAGTGACGAAAGTGGTACAAGTTCCGGGGAAAGCGCCGAAGGTAACGACTTTTTTTGGCACTTTTATTTTAGCGAACGCCGTCCTTCCTTCAAGATTAATTAGAAAGACCCATGGTCAGTTTGACGCTATTTACTAGTTAATCTGCAAAAGGAAACTTATGCATCATCAGGAGGTTTGCATTCATTTTTGTATTAAAAAATTAAATAATAGTGACTAAACAGACATCTCAAGAAGGAAAATGTACAATCGTACTCCACCGTGCTTAAGCGGTAGCTCAGCGCTTCCCCTTCGAAAAGTATCTGTACCATGTTTATTATTCTCTAATTCTAGTAAAGTAAGACTCGTTTTATATAGGTTTAGAATTTTATAAAGCATTCAGCTAGATCCGCTCTGAGAAAAATCAAATTATCACAATTATGACTTACAGGATCAGGTGATGACGAAACTGGCTCGAGTGACGAAAGTGGTACAAGTTCCGGGGAAAGCGCAGAAGGTAAAGACTTTTTTTGGCACTTTTATTTTAGCGAAAGCCGTCCTTCCTTCAAGATTAATTAGTAAGACAAATGGTCAGTTTGACGCTATTCACTAGTTAATCTTGAAGTAAAAAGTCATCTTTAACATAAGTAATGAAATTTTGTCACTAAATGTATCTCGCTGGGCTTTACAACTTTTCCATCTTATATATTACAGCTTCCTCCGCGAGTGAAGCTGCAAGCGCGTCGGACGCAAATGCATCAACAGGAGGTTTGCATTCATTTTTTATTTAAAATTAAATAAAAGCCACTAAACAAACATCTCAAGAAGGAAAATGTACAATCGTACTCCACCATGTTAAAGCGGTAGCTCATCGCTTCCCCTTCGAAAAGTACCTGAACCATGTTCATTTTTCTCACATTCTTGTAAAGGAAGACTGTATTTACATAGGTATAGAATTTTGTAGAACATTCAGCTGGATCCGCTCAGTGAAAAATCAAATTATCACAATTATGACTTACAGGATCAGATGAGGACGAAAGTGGCTCGAGTGACGAAAGTGGTACAAGTTCCGGGGAAAGCGCAGAAGGTAAAGACTTTTTTTGGCACTTTTATTTTAGCGGAAGCCGTCCTTCCTTCAAGATTAATTAGTAAGACAAATGGTCAGTTTGACGCTATTCACTAGTTAATCTTGAAGTAAAAAGTCATCTTTAACATAAGTTATGAAATTTTGTCACTAAATATATCTCGGTGGGCTTTACAACTTTTCCATCTTATATATTACAGCTTCCTCCGCGAGTGAAGCTGCAAGCGCGTCGGACGCAAATGCATCAACAGGAGGTTTGCATTCATTTTTTATTTAAAATTAAATAAAAGCCACTAAACAAACATCTCAAGAAGGAAAATGTACAATCGTACTCCACCATGTTAAAGCGGTAGCTCATCGCTTCCCCTTCGAAAAGTACCTGAACCATGTTCATTTTTCTCACATTCTTGTAAAGGAAGACTGTTTTTACATAGGTATAGAATTTTATAGAGCATTCAGCTGGATCCGCTCAGAGAAAAATCAAATTATCACAATTATGACTTACAGGATCAGATGAGGACGAAAGTGGCTCGAGTGACGAAAGTGGTACAAGTTCCGGGGAAAGCGCCGAAGGTAACGGCTTTTTTTGGCACTTTTATTTTAGCGAACGCCGTCCTTCCTTCAAGATTAATTAGAAAGACCCATGGTCAGTTTGACGCTATTTACTAGTTAATCTGTAAAAGAAAAGTCATGCATCATCAGGAGGTTTGCATTCATTTTTGTATTAAAAAATAAATAATAGTGACTAAACAGACATCTCAAGAAGGAAAATGTACAATCGTATAGCACCGTGCTTAAGCGGTAGCTCATCGCTTCCTCTTCGAAAAGTATCTGAACCATGTTTATTTTTCTCACATTCTTGTAAAGGAAGACTGTTTTTACATAGGTATAGAATTTTATAGAGCATTCAGCTGGATCCGCTTTGAGAAAAATCAAATTATCACAATTATGACTTACAGGATCAGGTGATGACGAAACTGGCTCGAGTGACGAAAGTGGTACAAGTTCCGGGGAAAGCGCAGAAGGTAAAGACTTTTTTTGGCAGTTTTATGTTAGCGGAAGCCGTCCTTCCTTCAAGATTAATAAGTAAGACAAATGGTCAGTTTGACGCTATTCACTAGTTAATCTTGAAGTAAAAAGTCATCTTTAACATAAGTAATGAAATTTTGTCACTAAATATATCTCGGTGGGCTTTACAACTTTTCCATCTTATATATTACAGCTTCCTCCGCGAGTGAAGCTGCAAGCGCGTCGGACGCAAATGCATCAACAGGAGGTTTGCATTCATTTTTTATTTAAAATTAAATAAAAGCGACTAAACAAACATCTCAAGAAGGAAAATGTACAATCATACTCCACCATGTTAAAGCGGTAGCTCATCGCTTCCCCTTCGAAAAGTACCTGAACCATGTTCATTTTTCTCACATTCTTGTAAAGGAAGACTGTATTTACATAGGTATAGAATTTTATAGAGCATTAGCTGGATCCGCTCAGAGAAAAATCAAATTATCACAATTATGACTTACAGGATCAGATGAGGACGAAAGTGGCTCGAGTGACGAAAGTGGTACAAGTTCCGGGGAAAGCGCAGAAGGTAAAGACTTTTTTTGGCACTTTTATTTTAGCGGAAGCCGTCCTTTCTTCAAGATTAATTAGTAAGACAAATGGTCAGTTTGACGCTATTCACTAGTTAATCTTGAAGTAAAAAGTCATCTTTAACATAAGTAATGAAATTTTGTCACTAAATATATCTCGGTGGGCTTTACAACTTTTCCATCTTATATATTACAGCTTCCTCCGCGAGTGAAGCTGCAAGCGCGTCGGACGCAAATGCATCAACAGGAGGTTTGCATTCATTTTTTATTTAAAATTAAATAAAAGCCACTAAACAAACATCTCAAGAAGGAAAATGTACAATCGTACTCCACCATGTTAAAGCGGTAGCTCATCGCTTCCCCTTCGAAAAGTACCTGAACCATGTTCATTTTTCTCACATTCTTGTAAAGGAAGACTGTTTTTACATAGGTATAGAATTTTATAGAGCATTCAGCTGGATCCGCTCAGAGAAAAATCAAATTATCACAATTATGACTTACAGGATCAGATGAGGACGAAAGTGGCTCGAGTGACGAAAGTGGTACAAGTTCCGGGGAAAGCGCCGAAGGTAACGACTTTTTTTGGCACTTTTATTTTAGCGAACGCCGTCCTTCCTTCAAGATTAATTAGAAAGAGACATGGTCAGTTTGACGCTATTTACTAGTTAATCTGCAAAAGAAAAGTCATGCATCATCAGGAGGTTTGCATTCATTTTTGTATTAAAAAATAAATAATAGTGACTAAACAGACATCTCAAGAAGGAAAATGTACAATCGTATAGCACCGTGCTTAAGCGGTAGCTCATCGCTTCCCCTTCGAAAAGTATCTGAACCATTTTTATTATTCTCTAATTCTAGTAAAGTAAGACTCGTTTTATATAGGTTTAGAATTTTATAAAGCATTCAGCTGGATCCGCTCTGAGAAAAATCAAATTATCACAATTATGACTTACAGGATCAGGTGATGACGAAACTGGCTCGAGTGACGAAAGTGGTACAAGTTCCGGGGAAAGCGCAGAAGGTAAAGACTTTTTTTGGCACTTTTATTTTAGCGAAAGCCGTCCTTCCTTCAAGATTAATTAGTAAGACAAATGGTCAGTTTGACGCTATTCACTAGTTAATCTTGAAGTAAAAAGTCATCTTTAACATAAGTAATGAAATTTTGTCACTAAATGTATCTCGCTGGGCTTTACAACTTTTCCATCTTATATATTACAGCTTCCTCCGCGAGTGAAGCTGCAAGCGCGTCGGACGCAAATGCATCAACAGGAGGTTTGCATTCATTTTTTATTTAAAATTAAATAAAAGCCACTAAACAAACATCTCAAGAAGGAAAATGTACAATCGTACTCCACCATGTTAAAGCGGTAGCTCATCGCTTCCCCTTCGAAAAGTACCTGAACCATGTTCATTTTTCTCACATTCTTGTAAAGGAAGACTGTTTTTACATAGGTATAGAATTTTATAGAGCATTCAGCTGGATCCGCTCAGAGAAAAATCAAATTATCACAATTATGACTTACAGGATCAGATGAGGACGAAAGTGGCTCGAGTGACGAAAGTGGTACAAGTTCCGGGGAAAGCGCCGAAGGTAACGACTTTTTTTGGCACTTTTTTTTAGCGAACGCCGTCCTTCCTTCAAGATTAATTAGTAAGACAAATGGTCAGTTTGACGCTATTCACTAGTTAATCTTGAAGTAAAAAGTCATCTTTAACATAAGTAATGAAATTTTGTCACTAAATGTATCTCGCTGGGCTTTACAACTTTTCCATCTTATATATTACAGCTTCCTCCGCGAGTGAAGCTGCAAGCGCGTCGGACGCAAATGCATCAACAGGAGGTTTGCATTCATTTTTTATTTAAAATTAAATAAAAGCCACTAAACAAACATCTCAAGAAGGAAAATGTACAATCGTACTCCACCATGTTAAAGCGGTAGCTCATCGCTTCCCCTTCGAAAAGTACCTGGACCATGTTCATTTTTCTCACATTCTTGTAAAGGAAGACTATTTTTACATAGGTATAGAATTTTATAGAGCATTCAGCTGGATCCGCTCAGAGAAAAATCAA
The DNA here is from genome assembly GCA_950005105.1 of Lycophotia porphyrea. Lineage (NCBI taxonomy): Eukaryota > Metazoa > Arthropoda > Insecta > Lepidoptera > Noctuidae > Lycophotia > Lycophotia porphyrea. The sequence continues at coordinate 7,198,401 of OX465393.1, forward strand.
ATTATCACAATTATGACTTACAGGATCAGATGAGGACGAAAGTGGCTCGAGTGACGAAAGTGGTACAAGTTCCGGGGAAAGCGCCGAAGGTAACGACTTTTTTTGGCACTTTTTTTTTAGCGAACGCCGTCCTTCCTTCAAGATTAATTAGAAAGACCCATGGTCAGTTTGACGCTATTTACTAGTTAATCTGCAAAAGGAAACTTATGCATCATCAGGAGGTTTGCATTCATTTTTGTATTAAAAAATTAAATAATAGCGACTAAACAGACATCTCAAGAAGGAAAATGTACAATCGTACTCCACCGTGCTTAAGCGGTAGCTCAGCGCTTCCCCTTCGAAAAGTATCTGTACCATGTTTATTATTCTCTAATTCTAGTAAAGTAAGACTCGTTTTATATAGGTTTAGAATTTTATAAAGCATTCAGCTAGATCCGCTCTGAGAAAAATCAAATTATCACAATTATGACTTACAGGATCAGGTGATGACGAAACTGGCTCGAGTGACGAAAGTGGTACAAGTTCCGGGGAAAGCGCAGAAGGTAAAGACTTTTTTTGGCACTTTTATTTTAGCGAAAGCCGTCCTTCCTTCAAGATTAATTAGTAAGACAAATGGTCAGTTTGACGCTATTCACTAGTTAATCTTGAAGTAAAAAGTCATCTTTAACATAAGTAATGAAATTTTGTCACTAAATGTATCTCGCTGGGCTTTACAACTTTTCCATCTTATATATTACAGCTTCCTCCGCGAGTGAAGCTGCAAGCGCGTCGGACGCAAATGCATCAACAGGAGGTTTGCATTCATTTTTTATTTAAAATTAAATAAAAGCCACTAAACAAACATCTCAAGAAGGAAAATGTACAATCGTACTCCACCATGTTAAAGCGGTAGCTCATCGCTTCCCCTTCGAAAAGTACCTGAACCATGTTCATTTTTCTCACATTCTTGTAAAGGAAGACTGTTTTTACATAGGTATAGAATTTTATAGAGCATTCAGCTGGATCCGCTCAGTGAAAAATCAAATTATCACAATTATGACTTACAGGATCAGATGAGGACGAAAGTGGCTCGAGTGACGAAAGTGGTACAAGTTCCGGGGAAAGCGCCGAAGGTAACGACTTTTTTTGGCACTTTTTTTTTAGCGAACGCCGTCCTTCCTTCAAGATTAATTAGAAAGACCCATGGTCAGTTTGACGCTATTTACTAGTTAATCTGCAAAAGGAAACTTATGCATCATCAGGAGGTTTGCATTCATTTTTGTATTAAAAAATTAAATAATAGCGACTAAACAGACATCTCAAGAAGGAAAATGTACAATCGTATAGCACCGTGCTTAAGCGGTAGCTCATCGCTTCCCCTTCGAAAAGTATCTGAACCATTTTTATTATTCTCTAATTCTAGTAAAGTAAGACTCGTTTTATATAGGTTTAGAATTTTATAAAGCATTCAGCTGGATCCGCTCTGAGAAAAATCAAATTATCACAATTATGACTTACAGGATCAGGTGATGACGAAACTGGCTCGAGTGACGAAAGTGGTACAAGTTCCGGGGAAAGCGCAGAAGGTAAAGACTTTTTTTGGCACTTTTATTTTAGCGAAAGCCGTCCTTCCTTCAAGATTAATTTGTAAGACAAATGGTCAGTTTGACGCTATTCACTAGTTAATCTTGAAGTAAAAAGTCATCTTTAACATAAGTAATGAAATTTTGTCACTAAATATATCTCGCTGGGCTTTACAATTTTTCCATCTTATATATTACAGCTTCCTCCGCGAGTGAAGCGGCAAGCGCGTCGGACGCAAATGCATCAACAGGAGGTTTGCATTCATTTTTTATTTAAAGTTAAATAATAATGACTAAACAGACATCTCAAGAAGGAAAATTTACAATCATACACCACCGTCCTTAAGCGGTAGCTCATCGCTTCCCCTTCGAAAGGTACCTGTACCATGTTTATTTTTCTGTCATTCTCGTAAAGGAAGAGTCTTATCACATAGTCAGTCACTAAATGTATCTCGCTGGGCTTTACAACTTTTCCGTCTCATATTTTACAGTTTCCAGTACTCAGTTACAGTAATTCATTCCATACCAGCTACTGGGCTAGGTGTCACAAAATAGCGATCATAATTAAAGCGTTATGTTATGTTACAATTCCTATTGCTTCATCCAAGTTGGTGGTAGTGTTATTGTTTTTTTTCGGACGGTATACATATATCCCGACACGATAAACTGGTATGACTATGGACAAACTAATGATTTTATTCCAGCCGTTCGCAGTATAGAGACGTGCTCTTTAGCAGTATTTATTTAACGCAATAATTGACCTTCTTTAGTATTTTGCTAAATGTGTAATTTATTAAATAATGGAAACATAAAAATAGTGAACCGGTAGAAAAATGGATACAACTCCGGTTATTCAAGTAGTCGAGTGCAACCCCATGCCTCGCCCATGAAAAACTCCCAGTCTAACTTTTCTATCGAATTTGTATCCAAGCCCGACATCCAAAAATAGATGTCGTCAATTCAGCTGAGATTGAATGCAAACTCAACTCGGAGAAAAATTGAAGGTTACCAACCTATTCCGTAAAACAGGACACCTCTCAAATGGCTGTGCTTTATCAGGCCCTGAAGCAGAAATCCCAACAAACCCTCATCAAAATCGATGACCTGAATGAAAAACGCAACCTCACAGAACAAATTGCGGAGCTTAATCAGGCGATTAAGGACTCTGGTGCTGTGGGAACCGCTTTGTTTGCCGATATGGTGAAAAAGGGATCCAGTGATTTCGTTCGACCTAACAATTTAAGTTCCGTAGCAGTTTATTCCAACGATAAATTGAAGTCGAGTGACGAGGCAAAAAACCTCGTTTAAAACATCATACGGCCTGTCGAAATGAAGCTCCATGTACGTGGTGTACCAAAAATGGAGGTGTCATTATCAGCATTGAGACCAAACAGGATGCTGATAGACTTAATAATGCAGTCCAGATATCTACATCAGGACTCACCGCCGACGAGCCCATCAAGCGCAAACCACGGATCACGGTTGTAGGTGTGTCGACTTCTTTGGCTGATACTGACGTCTTCAGGTTCATGTACGAGCAGAACATCGCCAATGAGTTTCAGCGATGTTACTGGGAGACCTTTTTGACCGAAGTTAAATTTAGCCACTAATCTGGGAAAAAGATGCATCGACTTGTAACTTTGTTATAGAAGTTCCATCCATGATACGTAGAGCTTTAATACCTCAGTCAAGGCTTTATTTACTTTATAAATTGGACTTCCTGCCCTAGAGATAGAGACTTCACCTTGGTTACCAGATTCTACAAATGCCAACAATTTGGTCATGCAGCAAAATCATGCAGAGAGATAAAGCTGAGAGATGAAACAAGACGCTCGATGTCTGAGTGCGCGAAGAAAGTGGACACCCCTAAATGTGCAACCTGCTCGCGGTTTAAAAAGCCCAACAACCGAAAAACCGGAGATGTTGAATGCCAAGCTAAGAAATTAGCAGAATATAGGAATATCAACTCAATCGACTACAAGGGCGCATAGAGCGTCATACCCTAGGTTAGACTTCCGCGTTTGACGCATTTTGCTAACACAACATGGCAATAACAGACCACTGCGCTGACATACTTACCATCGATTTAATTATTATCTAAGCATATTAGTCGCTAGGCGCAAATATCGAATATAAACAAGAGCGCCTCAGATGTGTGTTTATAATAGTTTAAGTTAATCAAAACAATATAATTTAATTATAAGTTAATCAATATTTACATTATATACAGACTACAAATAAAACAAAAATAATGCTAAAAAAAGGGAAGACTAAAAGTAAGAACCTACATATTTACAATTACAATAATAGGACACTTAGGCGTCAAAGTACTCCTCCGCATCGCTGTCATCCGGAAACGTGCCCAGAAGACTGGCAGCATTGCCACGTTGAATAGCAATGCTAATTCTTTGGCCAAAGAAATAGCCAGCCCTCTGGTCACGCGAAGTGTCGACCATTCGGCGAGATATTTCCTTAAAAAGGAGACACGCACTCGGGCCCCATGACCCGAGCGTTTCGACCCCAAACAGCTCAAAACTGTAATTACCAATAAGGTTACAGTATTTCCGGCGCTTGAGGATCTCAGCAGCCGCAGCAGCAGCTCCTGCACAGCCCGGCGTGGGATGGCGCAAGGGTGTCGACACAAGTTGCGTCCCACACCAAAGGCCTACCCACCTTCCAAGGCACCAACGTCATGCCGTCTGGTCTCTTGCCATTGTTACGTACCAAGCCGTTTGGTTCTAAAACCGCTGGCACACCGGCGCTGGCAAGAGCTCGACGAATAATGTCGTTAATGCTGGCGTGCCGTGCAATGCGACCTGCGTTCCTGTAGTAAGACAGGCCATAGTGTCCGAGGCTGTCGACAGCTTCACCGCAGTGACACCGATGCGGAACAACACAAGGTGCAAGGTGGTGTAGACTCGTAGCGACACGGAACGATGTGTCATTCATCATAGTGCCAATGGTGAATGAAGGAAGTGCCTGAAGCCATATGCCCGACTCCCATTCCCATTCCAATCAAAATAATTGTATCATTATGTAATGTTAAATATTTAAAATATATACTATCCTTTATGTATATAGAATATTCTTAAAGCTCCTCCAGCCTGTCATTCAGGATTATCCTAGTACAGGCATCATACATTATTATACCTACTTTGTTAGTTTTAGATTCATATTACACTTTACCTTCTGAGATTCTGAATAAAGATTTATTATAATAAAAATAAAAAATCGACCTGAAATTGTGTTTGGCCGTTAACTTATCCACCGTTTCGAAAGATGATGACGAATTAAGTTGTAAACCACAGAATAAATTAAATTATTCTTGTAAAAATAAAAAGGTGTGCTCTCATTAGTCACCGGGTGACGTGTTTATTTCCAACTCCCGCGCCTAATAAATTATCTAATTTTATGGCAATCCTAATGATATTTAGTTTATAATTAATCACATACACAACAACACGCCTATTATCCCCGAAGGGTTTGGCAGATGTGTACCTAATAATTAGTACACCTACATTTCACCAGTTATGTTCCCAATAACACTGCCCGACCAGCGATCGGAATTGGAATCGAGCCCAGGACCTCATGCCCAGCGGTCGCGCTTGCGACCACTAGAATATAATGTCACTTGATCCTTAACATTAACAAATCAAGTTTTAGAAAGCGACTGTCACGTGAATTCTGAATTCACGTATTCAACTGACACTCTGTAATAAATTCAAACATGTTCTAAACCTCGATGAGCAATATTATCCACTGCCTATCACAAAAAGATGTGCTCCCTCCTCCCGCTGCTGTTTTAGAACCTACACTGACGGACTGTGAATTTGGCTGGTTGGCAGACAATATTGTGGTATCGGGCTATTTCTAATTACATGTCATTTCTAATTTGCAAGCAGGAGGTGACACAAAGGAAACATCTGAAGGTGATGACTCAGAGGAAGGTGATGACTCAGGAGATTACACAGAGGAAATAGGAGATTACACAGAGGAAACAGGAGATGACACAGAGGAAATAGAAGATGACGCAGAGGAAATACCTTATCCGATTCTAGGCTTCCCTATTGAAGACCTTTTCCGAGACTTACCTTTTTACGAATATCTCAGTCCTATCTCATTCGGTAAGTTTGACCCTGTTTACACGGTTTACTTAAACAATGCGATAAGCGCCGCGATGCGCTTGCGACGATCATCTTTCTCGCTCGTACGAAGGTGACAGTTGTGTGCGGGAAAGGGATGGGAGAAGGAAGCAATGTTATACTCAAAATATCTGTCAAACCATTTAGCCAATACGAAAACGAAATCCAATGAATGGTGATCTAATCGAATAAGTTTGCCGCGCAACCATTCCCTCAGGTTTGAAGGGATGTTTTCAAGAGATTAAGCAAAATTTACGAACCTAAAATAAACGATAACTTATTACCTATTCCAATGAAACTGAGTACCTAATTTCTAATATTAATCTAACCTTGAATGATGAGTTTGACGAATCTTATGGTTAGGTAACGGGCAAAGTCGCACGACTGGACGCAAGTCAGATCCAGTCGCTGTCTTAACCCGAGCGATGTGACTGACTCTGGTGGAGTCAGGGGAAACTTCCTCCACGGCACCCAAAGGCCAGTGTAAGGAGGCAAATTGTCGATTATAAGAATCACGACCATGCCGACAGCGACGGGATCGACCGGCGTGTTCCATTTGCGACGAGATTGCAAAGTATGGAAATATTCACCTCTCCAGCGTTTCCAAAACGACTAAACTAAACTGTTCTCGCAACTCGTGTCTAGCTGTAATACTTTTTTCCTCTATTTCCTCTGCAGGCAAATACTTCAAAAGCGTGAGATTCTAAAAGTGCGCTGGAGTCAAAGCTTGCGGTTCCGAAGGATCACTAGAGAATGACCTACAAAGAGGACTAGTATTCATTACCGATTCGACTTAATAAGCACGGTGCTTAACTCTTCAAACGAAAGAAAAGTATCGCCTATGACTCGATATAAGTGCGATTTTTTACTTTTTATGTTAGCCCCCCCATTGCCACTGAAGTGACTAGTAGTCGGGACATTGAGTGACCAATCTATGCGATTTTCGGCTAACATATGACCAAAGTCGGTATTATGGTGTTTCTAACAAAGAAATTCCGGAAGTTTGCGCTTAGCGCCTATGTAATTAGTCCCATTGTCCGAGTAAATTCTACTCACCGGGCCACGCCTAGACAGGAACCAAAAACTAGCTGTGCTAAGATCACCAGCGAGTTCTATGTGCACCGCGCATAATCATGCAGACGAACAGACACACGTAGGCCTTGGTGGAACGAATACCTCGACCGCGAGACATAGTGACTTTAAACGGACTGGCATAGTCCGTGCCTGTGTGGACGAACGGTTTAGCGGATTGAACGATACGACAGGAACAATGATCTGCCATCTCAGGGAAACTTAGCTTAGGACGAGGACGAAAGCAGAAATGAAAGCGTTGAAATTCACGAAGGACGAGTAATTCAGTGAAGTCGTAATCCGACGCTGACATACGGTATCTAAGAGGTAATAATCTAGCGAAACGACAGATGTAAATTACTACGCGAAGTAATTTACTCCAAGACGATATACAATCGACCAAAGACAGAATGGGAAATCTTTAGTGCATCGAAAAACGGTCATTTTTTTAAACCGTTTTTTTTTCGGTTCCGGGTTTTCTCCCAAACCGGATACCCGGGTTCGTCGGGTATTTCCGCGTTTTTTTTCTTTTATTAATTTACAATATACTTTTGCTCTATTTGTTAATTAACAATTACAAAGTATTGGCCCAGGTGCTTGATCAAATGGTGGAATTCCCAGGAAATCCAAACTTTTGGAGGAGACAAATAAATTAACTCTGAACTCTGAGACTCTGGAGCTTATGACGGAACGACGTGAAAACAAAAACCCACCCATCACTTCGGCAGAACTACAGGCACTCAACAAAACCATTACAAACTTGGTAAGATGCGAACTTCGATGCTCCAGCACACGCTCAATAGAAAAAGCGATTGAGCATAACCGGGGATCCAAAGTGTTTTTGTAATCATTTGGAAGGAGCCACCTGACGAAGTTGACCAAATCTGGTTGGGATATCGTCGTTGCAAAGCCAAAGTACATCCATGTGCTGAGACGTCTTTATTAAAACGCCGCAATGACCGTCCAAATTCAGAACCAGCAAACATAGCATATCCCATTGCGTCAAAGGTGAGGCAAGGAGACGTAATTTCCCCGAAATTGTTCACCAACGCACTGAGAAGAACCTGGTATTAACATCAACGACGAGTACATCTCACACTTGAGATTTGCAGATGACACCGTCATACTAGTTGAATCGCTGCATGACTTGCAGCAGATTCTGGATGGCCTAGTTGACTCTTTATTCAGCATTGGTCTCAGGGTGAACTTGGACTAAACCCAGATTATGTTCAACGAAAATGTCACCCCAGGACATAGGTCCTGGGGTGACATTGTTGTAAATGGCGGTCCCCCGAGGTGGTTCGAGAATACACTTACGAGTACCTCGGACAAACTCTGCAGTTTGTTAAGAATAACTTTGAAAGGGCTAACAGAAGAATCCAACTGAGCTGGGCAGCATTTGGGAAGCATCGTAAGGTCTTCTCGTCGCATATTCCACAGCGCCTAAAGAGTAAGGTCTTAAATCAGTGCGTCCTGCCTGTTATGACTTATGGGACCGAAACGTGGACACTCATGGTACCGGTGGTCCATAAATTCATGGTCGCTCAGTGAGCTATAGAGCAGGCTATGCTTTGAGTCTCTCTAAGGGATCGCATCCAGAACGAGGTGATCCGACAGAGAACCAGAGTTGTCAACATAGCTCATAGAATAAGTAAGCTGAAGTGGCAATGGGCCGGCCATATTAGCCGTCGAACCGATGACCGTTGGGGTAGACAAGTTTTTAAGTGAGGACCGCGACTCGGCAAGCGGCCCACCTAACGCTCGTCGCGACTATCTTCGCAGGCTGGCTGGTAGCAACTGACTGTAAGCTAACAGCTTATGTGGGCTACTATTTTTTATTATGTTTTTAAATGATTGTTTTATACATTTGTTTTCAAGAACATTGAAAATAATTATATAAATCTCAGAAAAATTATACAGAATACTTTTAAGAAATTATAAACGCGAAAGTAACTTTGTTTGTTACCTTTTCACGCCTCATCATCTTGATATTTTGCATAAAATTATGTACGTTGCCAGGTGTACACAAACAGACATAGGGTACCTTTCATTCCGAAAAAAAGTAGTTGTCCCGAGGAAACAACAATAACATTTTCTTAAGACAGCGCGCGTGGCACAGAGCGTTGCGTAGAGGCCATTTAAGTTTATTGTGCCATCAACGCCGCGAGGCGCTTGCGGCAATCATCTTTCTCGCTCAAAATATCTCTCAAACCATTTAGCCAATAGGAAAACGAAATCCAGTGAATGATGATCTCATCATTCATTCATTTATTCATCTCATTCGGGTTATTCGGATCAGTGAAAAACACGCTAAGTTTCACTGACACCACATTTATATGAGTTTACAAACTGACATGGTCACTAACATTATTTACACTGAAAACGGGATATTTACCATGGGTACTATTTGTTTTGAGATCCCGATATATCAATCTAATAAATAGAAAGTAAACATGATAAACTAAATATCCTGTTTTCAGTATTAACCACAAATATCATCAAAATTCTATCACTGTTCAAATGTGTTTAGCGTTTAACGTATTTACAACTTCTTTCTGCTTATTTTTTTGCCTGACCTAACCCACTCCGGGGCAAAGGCCTCCCTCCATTTTTTCCAATTTTCTCGGTTTTGTGCTTCTTCTCGCCTATTTGTGAGAAACTCATCCTTCTTCTAAGTCTGACTCTCTCGCGGTAGTCCTGTTATACACGGGCTCACAGCATTGCCGGCAGACATGGCCTGCCCATTCCCATTTCATTCTTGCAGTTTTATGAGCTACGATCGCAATTTGGTTTTGGAGTGCAGTATGGTGTTAGTTTCTATTCAGAAGTTCGTCTAACATTCACACTCCATCGCCCGTGGGAAAAACTTAAGTTTGGATTTCTGAATGTTAGTCAAAGACCAAATCTGTGCACCATAATATGAGGATGGGGAGAATACATATGTCGCTTTTGAATAGCTCTTTCATGGACCAGTAGCTTGTTATCCGTGCACCTTGCAACTTCTTTATCTTGTCTGGCCTGTAAGGCAACTAGGTGGCCCAAGTTTTGAAATACAAATTCTACCAAACGTACGTACTGACGTACCGTATATTGGTGAGCGCTGGGCTTTAAGCGCAGTATTCGACATGTTCATCTTTAATCCGACCTTTTTTTTTTTACGGATTGGAAATCATCAAATGACTTCTCCCGCTCTGGGCAGAGCGGAAGGGGGTGTCAGACTTGTACTGACTAAAACCCATCCATGTTCCTTTCTTGCCCTTTGTGTTCCAGGGCCACGGTATCTCTTTCGAACAGCCCGCAGCCCTCGAACAGCCCGCAGCCCATCTTTAATCCGACCTCAGCTTAAATTTCTTAGTTCTTGAAGTATTTTTCCAGTTCCGCACCTGATGAAGACAGGAGTATAATGTCATCATTTTAGTAGCGACGAATTATAACCAAAAGTAAGACAAAATATTTGAATAGACTTTTTTAATCTTATTATGTTGTTTTTACAGCTCGAACTCGTGCAATGAAAAGATACACACCGACAAGAACACGAAGGCCGAAACTGTGCCTCTGTGAGAACCAAGCTGATTTTGACTAGAGGTACTCACACATTTCTATGTACTCATTTAATATGCTGTTCACTCACACATTACACACATCGTATGGGGCTTTTCTTTCGGTGGGGAAACAGTTGGGATCTTGTGGCTAAAAAATTACATTTAATCTTCAAGGGTTAATCTTCAAGTTTAAGCAACGTTTGCCGAGTACCGTCTTAATGACTAGTTACATACCGAGTTTCCTCCATCCCACGGAAATTAGTTATACCGTTGATCCCAGCTGTCATTTGTAGATCATTGATCGTTGCGGGTAATCAGTACTAATCAGAACACAGTCTGAACACCAGTCTTAACAAGGGGTATCGTGTTATTCAAGTTGCAAGTCGGATAGGCTTCATGTAAATACTGGTATTTAGCTGCATCCGGTTAGACTGGATGTACAGCATAGCCGGGAAAAGGCAAAAAACATTGACTCTAACTATTTTTATTTATACCTAACTATATCTATCTAACTACAATTGCCATGATCTGAGTAAGACAGCACAAACTTGGTTTAAATGAAGATGATGACAATGGAAAACAATTTAAACATTTTAACTTACTAATATTTATTGCATCCTTAATTTATAATTATAACTAACAGATCATGTTGCTCTGTTCTTCCGAAATAATCCGAAATAAATATTTTAGTCTCCAACAGGCTCTCCTATTGGAGTTTAAAAAATTGATTCATCATTGGCTTATGACTTGAATATTTTTGCGAGAATGTAATAAAAGCCTTGTCAAATGTTATAAAAGAACCAGACATTAATGTTAGAAAAAGAATATACAAGATTAATGTTACTTATTACTAACAGCAAACTCCCTTATCAAAAATAGAAATATTAATCACAATCTAATCAATTTTATACTGTTTCAGTTAAAATAAAAAGAAAAAGAAACAAAAAAGGGACGTAATGAAATGACTGCTGCATGAAAATGGACTCCGATTTATAATAAATATAGTAAAATTATAAATATTCATGGTGATGGTAAACTTATATTTAATCGCAATATATTGAAGCAAGCATAATAATTAATTTGTTTTATTGTTCTGTATTTTCCCTATCCCTATTTCACACAAACACACACATTTCAATACTTCTATAGTGGTTAAGACTAGGTTCAAATCCGTATGTACAGTCAGCGTCACGATGTGGGGTACCCATTTGATGCAGCCCACCGTACCATAGAGGACACATTTTTTGTATAGAGAATAGACCCACCATAAATAGTGGCGTATAATAATGAAACACGTACTGATTTATGCCTTATAATCTCAAGATAACAGTGGAAATGTTAACTAAGCCTTGTCCAACGGGAATATTGAGGAAAACGAAAACGTGAATCTTACAATAAACTAAAAACGAGCGATTTTGTCTAATCACAGAATATATTCTAGTGATACTTTAAGTTAAAATAGTGCTCTGATCGAAAATGATTACCTCAACCGTACTATTATTCAATACATCCATCAGCACAATATGTTGATTGCGGTACATTGAGTCCTATCGGAAAACGTGATATTTCACCCCAAAAAAAGTCGTTTCGCAGCAATAATTTTTGCGTAGAGGTACTTAGTTTGATGTACAGAATGCTTGGTTGATAGCTTCGTGAAGGGTTAGTTACACTTTGTATCGAGTTACAAGAGAAAATTACCAGAGTTTGGAAAATCCAAGGGTGTAGTCCCAATAGCAATCTGAACTGCAGGTGTTATCCCGAAGCAATTGTACAATAGTTTTAATGCTCTTAATCAATCCAAATACACCCATATCTATCACTACATAAAGCTGGCATCCTATAAACACTTACCGCATGGTTAATTTTTTTTCAACTAGACCTAGATCACAATTTTACTAATTGCAGTAAAATTGCCGGACGTATTGACGGAGCAATTTAACCAAAAGCAAAAAACTTATAAACTAAGCGACTACACGCTACGGGCGCCCCCTGAGGGGTACGAGCCTCAATTTAGGGCGTCGCTGGGGGAGGACAGTAAGAAGACAGGCTGAATCTGACTGTTGATTTTGGGGCTGATTTAAAACTACAGGCTCTACAGGGTCTGTGCTTCTTGAGCGTGCTAGTTTCCCTACTGCTTTCCTGGAGGAGGGTGATAGCGCCATCGGGGTCGACGAGAGTATGCCTTGGGCGGCGAATCTGACTAATACGCGAGGGCTCGTATTGGGCGGCCGATGCGATCAGGGGGTTACGGTGCTTAATGGGAGAATCGAAGAAGCGCTTAGAGAGGCGCTTCATGAACTGCTGGATAGTGGACATTCTAAGGTCTATGTGAAGACGGTCATTGCGGACATAGAAAGGGGCTCCCGTGACTTTGCGTAGGAATTGGTTCTGAAGTACTTGCATTCTATAAAGGTATTTTGGCTTGGTATGTGCGAACACGACGCAAGCGTACGTCATGATGGGACGGATCACCGCGGTATAGAGGCGCAACTTGCACCTGAGAGACAGTTTGCTCTTTGCCATAAGCAAGAAATGGAGTCTGCTCATAGCGAAGAAAGCTCGGTCATGGGTGCAGTGATATGGGGATTGAAGGACAGATAGTTCAATAAGCTTGTAAAAGGCAAAAACTTAACAATTGCCACCTTACCTTTCTTAAAAAAAGAAAAGATAGAGTGACGTTTCTTTAAAAAAAATTGGTATTTAATAAGTTCTTTATTACAAATAGAGTGATTTTCAGAACTACAACACATCAAAATTAACACATTTTTTTCTAAAACAAAGGGTTTGTTTTAGAAAAAAAATGTATTTTAAAATTAGTCACAACTAATTCATCCATGAGCCTTGTTCGCAAATTAAGGTCTTTTTGTTAGGATTTCAGAAAATATCACCGACATAGTTCTCACCGCAGTCCTTGACTTAAAATTGGTGTTCAACATCAGTGTCTTGACAGATGCGACTTTTTATTTAAGTCAAGTTTACCATCAAATAATTCCAAGTTTTTCACTGATTATTGTGTCTTCTCTAATATCTCCCTAACTAGAAGGTTCCCAGGTATGACCTAGTCCAAAAAAAAAGACTTTCGGCTTCGTTAAGAGTGTTTTTAGCAAATTTCAGCAGGTGGTGATGGAAACTTTGGACCGGAGTCGACGGTGGCAGACTGCCCGTTTAAAGTGACCATGATCCTTAGTAATAAGGGACCGATTGAAGACGAGAGAGAAGAATGGATTTACACCCTTTATGTATAACACCGCGCTCGTGCTAGTGCCTCCAGATTAAGCACGTATAATTTTGAATTGGTTGAGGAACTAGTGGGAGGAGCTTGTAGCTAAATAATAACAGCCACTTAGATCCATCTTCAGATTAAGCCGCGCACGCCTAGGTTTGTCTGTGGATTGGTGACCACCCATTACATACTGAGTTTCCTCCGTGCTTCGGAAAACACGTTAAGCCGTTAGTCCCTGTTGTCAATTGTAGATCTTTGACAGTCGTTACAGGTAGTCAGTGGCCCGAAAGTCTGACAACCAGCCTTACCAAAAAAAAAAAAGAATATTTTATTACCTTCAACAATTGTACAAAAAACACTTATCTAGGCAATATGCAGCGTTACAACTAGGGAACAGAGTGTTTTCGATGAGCTCTGGCACCCAATATAAGATTTAACTTGTGTTTAGGGTAATAAGAGGTGTCGTATTACCCAGTACTAACTGGGTTGTGGAGGTCAGATAGGCAGTCCCCCCACGTAAAGTACTGGTATTCATATGCTTCCGGTTAGACTGGAAGCCGACTCCAACATAGTCGGAAAAAGGCTAGACAAATGATTCATTCTTATATTTGATGCTTCTTATTGCAAAAATTATATTGTGCATGACTTAAAGTCACGAAGCAACAATAAAAGATTTACGTAAAGTTCATTAAAAATAACACGATTAAAACATTGCATGTACCATCGATAAATCCTGTCATTTTATGCCCTATATAAAACATCGTATACCTAAGATTGTACCTATTAGTGCTATGAAAACAATATCGAAGAAATCATGACGAAGAATCGTGTCATTTTAATATATGCTTTGGTCTTATCGGTGGCTGTTGGTAAGTATCCCAATTAATATCTATATATATATATATATATATATTATTTATATATATATATATATATAATTAATATCTATATATATATATATATATATATATTATTTATATATATATATATATATATTAGCAAATAAATAAGATTAAAGTTTCTGTTTGTAATATCAAAATAACAGCTTTTTACTGAATGCATATGAAATGCATATTTTTTCGGGAGTTTTAGTGGCAGATAGTTGATGTTATATGGTATAACAATATATTTTATTTTAGAAAAATAGGGTTTCCATGCAAAAAAATTAAAACCATTGAAATCGGTAACAAATTCCGATTAAAAAAGGGAAGTAATATTTTTTTATAATAATTTTACGCGAACGAAGGTCGCGGGCAACAGCTAGTCCTAACTAATATTTTAATGCAAAACTAAGTTTGTTTGTTTTTTACCTTTTCACACCTAAACCACTGAACCGATCATCCTGAAGTTTTGCATATACGTTGTCAGGTGTACAGAAACGGACATTATCCTTTCATCCCGAAAAAAAAGTACTGTTCCCGAGGAAAAACACAATTACGTTCTTATAATAATTAGATGGCGCCACGTGTCTTTCGAATCATGATTGAATTAAATTATTACAAGCAGAGTACAACCCGAATTGATTGTCAAATTCTAAATTAACGCGAGCGAAGCCGCGGGAAAAAGCTAGTTATTATTACATAAGGCGCTCTACACACCAGAGTTATCGCCGGCATGTCGACGACTTGGGTACGCACCCGCAGTTGCCCAGCGTCACTCAAGCTGTAGTATCAGAAAGTTGAATATCGCGTGCAGCCGAAATACCGCTGACGATATGCAGTGATTTAAAGCCGCCAACAGCTAAGTCGCCGACCAATGGCTTTGGTGTGTAGCGTCTTCAAGTCATTCGTACTTTTCATTATGAAGACTCATGTAAGTTAGAAAGCAAATTAAAGTAGTATTTTAATCGACTTCAATGAGTGGAGGAGGTTTTGTATTCAGCCAGTGTCTTTTTGTATGTATGTACACCGATTTTTCCTTGATTACTGGTCCGATTTAAGTGATCCTTTTTTTATTTGGTAGAGGAGGCTCGCGCGATGGTCCGTCATTAATTTTATTAACATTGCTTCTGTGCTTTACGAGTTATCCTCCATAATATGCATTTTTTCTTCTTCGTGTATGTGGATGATGTGCTAATAACTTCTAGTTACAATGTCAAATTGATACTCAACAAGTATTTGTGTGAGATACCACAACTAGGAAGGGTAAAATACAAAAAACTTTTTGGCAAAAAAATTAACCGACTTCCAAAAATTTACTTACCTACTTTCGGAAGTCGGTGGCAAAAAGTTCAATGAAACAAACAAAACTCACCTATTTCTGAAAGTAACCAGTTTTCTGATTTTTTATGATAGTTGGTTATTTTTTTTATAATTAGTTAAAGTTTCGTTGCTCTAAGGTTTTTATATCGTTGCTGCCACTGATACCCCTAAAAGTCTATCAAAATCACAATGATCGTTAACCTCATTTCAATAATTTTGTTATTGGGTTGCAGCTACTAGTAGTAAATGGAATATAATGTAGTAGGCCGAGTTTGTATTTATTTCCCATATGAGCTACATATTGCTCTTAAATTTATATTGGCGCGTAACTTATTTAAGAAATATTAACATAACAGGAATACTCAGCAAGTTAAGCAGAGTTGTACCAATACCTATGTTTTATCTATGGTAAACCATATTATGAGTTTTATTTCAGATTAAATTTCTCCGACTCTAAAAATACACCCTTTACTTGTTACAATATTTACTTAACGACGAACATCTACATATACGAGTATCGAACATCTTTCTGCTCTTCTATGTAAATAGGCGCAGTTTCAAGTAGTAATATAATGCTAGAACGTTGTATTCAAAACAGGAACATGAGGTACGTTTATTAAAACTAAGCCATGGATTGCTTAGGAGAAGCCTGAGTCCGACTGTGAAATTAAACCACAACCTAAATCTGAACCTTGCGAGACTGAACCTCACGAACCAAAAACCGCTCCAGAGCCAAAACCGAAAACTACAAAACCGCAACCTGAAGAACCCAATTGCGAAACTGAAGATAAGCCAAAACCGCAACCTGAAGTACCCAATTGCGGAACTGAAGATAAGCCAAAACCGCAGCCTGAAGAACCCAATTGCGAAACTGATGATAAGCCAAAACCGCAGCCTGAAGAACCCAATTGCGAGACCAAAACAAACCCGGAACCTGCTCCAGAAACAGATTGTGAGACTGATTATGAGAAGAAAAAGAAATACAAAGGAAAATGTCAACGTAAGAAAAATGGAATTTGACACTATTAAATGGTAATACAGTGTTTTTTTTTTCAAAATAAGCGGGTTCGATTCCTGGCTAGCAATATCGATTTTTCAAAAATCCTATGATGCAGTTTTAGTGCTCTTCAAAATCGGGCTGGAGACTGAGTATTTTTCGCTATTCCTCATAGATTCCGATTTGAACATCCACGCCCACCTCAAAAATCCACACTGTATACACCTCTGACTAACCTTTTTGGTACAAAGAGGCGTTATGTTTTATGTTTGTCTATTGGTAAGGTATTAGTTGTTTTTGTATTATTTTCATGTGCCTGCTCACCGGTGGACCAACAGCCTTTTTTGGTTAAGGACCTGTATTAAATTATCATCTTTGACCTTATTGATCTTGTATGCAAAAGGAATATTTTTGAAAACAAGATTATCATAAATGAGATTTTATTCACAAAAAGCAAAACTGGAAATAAAACTATATAAATAGTTCACCCACACATCCTATATTACTTTACCCAACAGTAAATGGATTTTCTTATGATTTGAATATCAAAAAAAGCCCTTTTAAAAAAGAATTGTCTTTGAAGGATGTGTGCAGGCATGATAGATTCCACATAAAGGCATTGGATACAAAAAAGAAGGTAGGCCGCATCCGAAAGCAAATCTAATTTAAAAATAAATAACCCTCTGAAGAGGAACATACGTATCCTGAGGGGTCTGGTGAACGCAAGAGGCATGGTTGCCTTACTTGTTACTTAGGTCTATTTTTCAACTGGCCTATATGACCTCCTTATTTTTTTACTGAACTGAGCCAAGCGCAGCAGTGACTGAGGCACACAGTTTCACATTTTTATTATTATTATTTAATTCAGTACGCTGTATGGCATGTCGCAAATAAATGTATTTTCAGACATTTCTTTCTTTCTTAAATGATTGCTGATTATAATTTAAAAAGATGAATTGAACATAAAAAGGAGTTAAATAAGGTACCTAAAATCAACAATAATAATTTATGTTAAGGGATTTCATATAAACCACCTAATCAGCCTATAATATTCCCACTTCAGGGATACAGGTTTGAGGAGTGGGCTGTAAAAATGGATCTTTTGATTGATAAATAAACCATAGACCTATTTTTTTTTTTCATTCTAATAAATGCTGTTTTTTAACGTTTAATTTATTTATCTTTGAATATGTTTCTTTACGATATTTTCCATCACCGTTTTTAGAGCAGTGAGGATGAAATAAATTAGAGAAAGGAACGCGCCTTCCTGGGTTTTAACCCAAACCTTACAACTAGTAAAACGCGGCCATTCCTCCTTGACTACCACTGTTAATATAATCTGAGACGTACCTCATACTTTAAACACAGTAGAATTCGTTAACACATAAAAATTATTGCGATAATGATCAAAAACAAAAAAAAAAACCTAAATCTGTTATGGAAGTAGATCGTTTTTCTAAATAAAACTGTGTATAGCAATCCGTTTGTCTAACTATATGTAACGAAACAATACAAGTACGTAATTAAATCGTGATTCTTCTCATGTTAATTTTGCTTTTACGATTACACTGAGTAAACTAAACTATCAAATATTTGTACAAGGTAACATTTTGCTAGGAATTAACATAAGCTTGAGGTGGTCGTGAATGCAGATAAAACGCTGGGACATTGAGTAATTGTAGCGAGTTCGAAAGGCAAGAATAATTTGATCAATTAACAAGATGAGGTTATCCAAGTTGTTAATTCTTAGTTGGTGTGTGTTTCCTGTGCGCAAAGTTAGGCCTCACCTTTTCGAAAAAAAAATACTTTTTGCCATAACCAAATAAAGGTATTCCACCGGCCGTGAAGACTTGACCAGAAGCAAAAACCTTTTAATCCTACGGACTCTTTTTTTTCGGATGGGAAATCATCAATTGACTCCTCCCGCCCTGGGCGGAGCGGGAGTGTCAGACTTGTACTGACTAACCTACCCATGTTCCTTTCTTGCCCTTTGTGTTCCAGGGCCGCGGTATCTCTTTCGAATAGTCCCGCAGTCCTCGAACAGTCCCGCAGCCCAATCCTACAAACCCACCGACTATGTTACAAAGAGGAACACCCTAGGCAAGAAAGATTGAGCATAATGCGAGACATCTACTGACTAAACCACACTGTAGACATCTTGAGCAGTGCTTCGTCGTAATATTTGGTTCCTAGGCCTATGTTATAAGATAACATCTATAATTAGACAATATATGTCACAATATATGTCATATTTGAATCCATACTCTGTATTTCAAGAAGACTATTGATTTATTAATAATAATCGAACCCCATTTTGAAATCTCATTCCATAGCCAGGTACATTTTTCAATACTTTATTGTATCGCCTACAAAATACCATACCTTCAATTCAAGGTTAAAGTTCAGTATAAGAGTACGGTACACTGTACTTTTATCCATATTATGACATATTCACCCTTCAAAAGAGCCAATTTCGTTTAGACGATGAAATGAAGCGCGAGAGCAGATTGAAGTGGCTGGCAACTACATCTGTGAGACGCAAATCTCATTTACCTTTACTACATATTTCCAATAACACTTTTAGAGCACATGCTCTGAGGGAAAAACCTTCATAAGATCGGACCCATATGAAGGATTCTTTACTTTGAATTTGGTTATTTTTTTTGAGGTAATAAGTTTGTAACGTGGGCAAAATAAATATATTTAGATCAGATAACTTATATATGCAATGATTCTTTTTGACGATAAGACCAAATGATGAGATGGGAGCTCAATAAATGTTACAATGACGATAATGATGATGGCAATGTTGTTGTTGTTGCTCTAATTTTTCGGATTTATGAGCGTATTATATAATTATTACTTGCTTCGTTGAAAGAAAACATCGCGAGGAAACCAGCTTGCCTGAGAGATATTTCTCGGCGGCATGTAAAGCCAAGTCAGTAGCCCATGATGGCATAAAATACCAGGTTAGGCAATAACCACACTATAAAGAAGACGAAACAATAAATATTACCTAGTAATTTTTTGGGAATTCTTCTTGTTAGCGTGTCTATAGATAAAATGTTTAAATATGTTTGGCCTAAAACTTAGCTATGTGAACTCCGCTCCGTTCGGGTCACCAACTGCGTAAAGTATCCAAGTCCATTCGAAAGTTTTTGAAAAACATTTTAGAGAACTAGCTGGATCATATACACAGTTTATATGATCCAGCTAGTTCTCTAAAAAGTTTTCATTAAAAATTTTCAAGAAAAAAAACAGCTTATACAAATACACTTTTATTTACATACATTTTCATATTAATATTTACATTATTTTTCACATAAATTCCCATAATTCATACAAAATTATTACAAAACATTCGGCACATTCTATACGGTTTAAAATACTTTACATCTGTCATTCGTTCATTGTAAATACATACTTATTTTATTGTTATCACAGTTTTTCGTCATTGTGTTGTATTTACATAATATTATAAGAATATATAGAGAAAAAGAATTGTTTCACCATTATTTAAAAAGTAGAAGGTTTGGAGTTCCTAACACACTGTATAAAATCTAAGTTATTTAATGTAAACTCTTATACTCCTTGTTATTTTTTATGTATTATCTAGTTGTCAACATGAACTTTTCTGTGAAAGTTTGTTTTTAGAAGATATAAAACTTATCAGGCACCAAAATTATTACGTACAGCCATGCCACTGGTACACGAATTCCTGATACTTCGGAGAGCACAGCTTGCCATGTAAGTAACACGACTCGGGGCAAATATTTCTATATCTGTTCTCAATACAGGGTGCATTATGGCAACAATGCCTAAATAACTTACATGTTAACTGTCAGATAACTCAAATGTCATGAACCTAAAAACGCAAGTTTATTCCGAAGGTTGGTCAGCAAAAGGATACTGGACATTGGACTTAAATAGCTATTGTATAAAGGATCAGATAGTCTTAAATAATATGCAATACAAAGCCATAGAGCATAATTTTAAGCATGGAACGTTAATTTATTGTAATCTTTGCTGGCACAGATCCAAAATTAATAATCGAAAATCGGTACTTGCAACAAAATTCAGCTTCTCTTTCAAATTAAGAAGAAATGCGGTAGGTATTTGAAGAAACTATCTCTGTCGCTCTGCGAGCGCGATTTCGACATTGCATTGGTGCGATAAGGACAACTACAGTAAGAAGTCATAATTGGAGGTTTGGCTCTCGACTGTTTCCTACTCCAATATTCGACCAATTTAAAAGATACTTCATAAACTGAATAAAAAGGATATATACTATGTCCCTATGTTTTTCGTTTTTCATTAGTAGTTGTCAAATTTGTACACTAGGCCTCTGTTGACAGGCGATCTAAATAGGTAATTTTGACCATTTTTTTTTTGGTTGTAGAGCTCATACCAATTACTTATCATCCAAAAGGAAAACAGGGACATAGAAGAGGTTGGTATTTATTAAACTGTTTAAAATCATAGCTTTAAAGTCATAAACCAGAAATAAAATAGGCGAGAGCGTTTGTATGGAGAAAAGACCACCTGCATTTCCTATTAAAGCAAATTCTTTATGTAGTATTTATACTTCATAGCAGATTATTATGTTAAAGATATTCGTCTTAATTTAAAGATGAGATGATACGAATATGTATTTTTTTTTAGTCAAGGGCACTTTTTGATGGTATTGGTTAATATACGGGGTGTTTGGCGCATGGACCGACACAATTTTTCCAGGGATTTGGGAGGTCATTAGCTTGGTTCTACCCATACACCCTTTGTCCCAAATGTCACGGTTGGTTACATATGATTTTTTTTTTTAATAAAATAAATGGCCAAAATGTTTCCTTTAATTCGAAATAACTTTTTTGTTTGTTTTTTGTTTCTTTTTTAACCTAGCTAATGACCTCCCAAATCCCTGGAAAAATTGTGTCGGTCCATGCGCCAAACACCCTGTATAGCAAAATTCAGCTTCTTTTTCAAATCGAGGCAAATTCTTTACGTAGTATTTTTACTCCATAACAAGATTATTATGTTAAAGATTTGCCTTAATTTAAAGACGAGACGACATAAATCAAATTTTTGAGTCAAGGGCTCTTGAGCACTTCATGATAATCACTATATTATACACAATGGTGAAACATGTCTTAATCAATATTTATATACACACTGCATACACGTTCATAAATCAAGATTTTCATTAATTTTACACAAAAAGGTACTCAGGTAATAATTAAATAATTATTTTGTACAAACAGACGTAGACACCATTTCGTGTTTTTATATTTTAACTAATTGTTCTACCTTCTTAGATAAATACGTCTTCTGTAGAAAAACCTTGGTATCGCTGGTCCTGAAAATAGAAAATAATACGTGAATAAAGTTGTATAGGATATTTTTTGTACTCTGCAGTAAGAGGCTCTTGCAAATTAACAAATTCAAAGTGGGTAACGCTGCCTAGGTTAAGTCTCAGAGATTTTTCAGGAAGACATTATAACATAACATCACGCCTGTAATCCCCGTAGGGTTAGGCAGAGGTGTACCTAATAGTGCACCCACATTTCTCCAGTTATGTTTAAGTCATGTAATAGGGGGCGAGCCGATTGCCATCAAGCGGGCACAAATGAAGACTCCGCGGCTGCTACTGAGAAATTCCTGATGGAAAAACCCAATAACACTTTGCTCGACCTGGGAATCGAACCCAGGACCTCATGCTCCGCAGTTGCACTTGCGACCACTCGACCAACGAGGCAGTCAGGAAGCCATTATAAGCTGTTAATATCGACAATCCCCTTTTCCACCTCACTGTTTGAGAAAGAAGAAATCGTCAAAAACTTTCTAGATCGAGGAGAATTTGAATTGTTCCAGAAAGCAGATGATATTTTTTCGTCTGGTCTATCTTTGAAAAGACGATAGTCGTTCCATATAAAGCCGTTCCCAGCTCTCAGCCTAGAATTGGCACAAAGGTCGTGCCTTTGTGTACTGAATGTATTTAAGAACCCCGGTCGTACAGTCAATGCTTACGGCCTACTTTAGATATCTTTAACCTGGTATATGCAGCCACTGGACGCGGTCATGGTCACATAGTATATCAGGTATTACTTTGGAAAACTCTACGATAAAGTAGGGCATTCATAATTTTCTTCATAGAAGTTATTCCAATAGAACATGCCTTTTATAGGAATACGTCCACGTCGTTCGTTGAACAGGAAGAATTAGAACTCACTATCGCTCCTCGGCTTTCCATCTGGTATTCAGAACAATCTTCGGGAATAATCTTCGAAATAACCAATCTGATTTTGAAAATTCTTTCACTAATGCACATCATCAGCCGATAATGTTACCACTGCTGCGACCCAGGCCTCCTCTCTATGAGAGGGAATGGGCTATAATCCACCACGCGGGCCCAGTGCGGATTGGTAGATGTCACATGTCTTCGAATATTTGGTTCGTTTTTGAGAGCAGTGGTGATGAAATAAATTACACAAAGTAATCCGCCTGCCTGGGTTCGAACCCACGACTTACTGTTCGTAAGTCGGGGTCGTTACCACTGGGCCACCGCTGCTCTCACTTTCACTAATGTGAAGTTACATTATCCCCGAGCATATTCCGGCTATATTCAAATCGTTTGCGTGGAATAAATGCCGTCCAAGACGGGAGCGAAGGGAAGAGCAAAAGCCAGTAGTAATATTTGAAAATTCCTTTTCATAAACAATCAAGAACATTATTTTCCTATTAGAACATGACTGCAATACGAGTATATTGCAGATTCATACTTTCAAAAAATTATGACACCAAAAAACCCTAACGTATATTTGATTGGTTTCAATATTTACAACCTAACCACAAGGTTATAAGTAAATGTACAATAAATTGCTTGTAATAGATATTATATTTTTTGACTAGTTTTCATTTCTATTGTGTCGCTTTCAGTAATGTATTATTAATTTTATATTATTATCTATCATATCACTACATAGTATAAAACATAGTCGCTTCCCGCTGTCTGTCTGTCCCGATGTATGCTTAGATCTTTTAAACTACGCAACGGATTTTGATGCGGGTTTTTTTAATAGATAGAGTGATTCAAGAGGAAGGTACATACAGGTTATATCTACATTGCACCCGTGCGAAGCCGGGGTGGGTCGCTAGTGTCTAATAATTTAATTTGAGAGAACATTGAGCTACTGTAGCTTATGACCAAATAGTATCAAGATGTCACCAACCAATAATGCATTGTCAACCAAAATGACGAAAAGTGTGAAATACTTTATGACCATACTAACCTAACACTGTTTTAAACTTTCACGGTTTCAAACTAAACAGGATATATCTTCCGTGATTGTTAATTATTTTGAGCTCCCGATATGTCAACGCTGTTACTATAATAAACAACTTTTAAAATGCGAAAGGTACCCTTTCTATCTATTTCCTTTAAAGCCAGGTGCCAGGGTAGCCCCACGAAATACAAATTTTCTCAGGTTTTTTGCAGGTGAGTATCTGGTTGTATATTGATTAAAATATAATTCGCGACCGTAACAAATATCATTAAAATCATCAATACAACCCTCTAGTTGCAAAACGGATAGACCATGACATTAGTTGATTCATATCACACATTTTTCAACGATTAGACGTGCCTGTGGCATAATTTCCGACAGCCATATTGGCGAAACCGTAGACAAAACCTAGTTCTCATCAGTCACTGATAAGCAATCACCTTATCTAGATAATCAGTAAAGATTTGTGAATCAGCATCCTGTGTTATTGCAATTATCATTTCTTAATCCATTTAATCATTTTATTTGAGCATGAACAGATTTCTTTCATTTTTTTTTCATTTTTATATGCCATGTTGGGGTGAGTTTCCAGTCTAACCGGAGGCAGCTGAATACTAGTATTTTACATGGAGCAACTGCCTATCTGACCTCTACAGTCCATATATACATCACGCCTATAATCCCCGTAGGGTTAGGCAGAGGTGTACCTAATAGTGCACCCACATTTCTCCAGTTATGTTTAAGTCATGTAATAGGGGGCGAGCCGATTGCCATCAATCGGGCACTAATCCAGACTCCGTGGCTGCTACTGAGAAATTTCTTATGGAAAAACCCAATAGCACTTTGCCCGACCTGGGAATTGAACCCAGGACCTTATGCTCAGCAGTCACGCTTGCCCACTTGACCAACGAGGCAGTCTCTACAGTCCGTTACTGGATAATAGGTACGATAGCCCCTAGTAAGACTGGGTATCACACTTTCGGGTTCCAAGTACTCGTAACAACTACTACTTGCCACAGACACGACGTGCAAGTGACTGCTTCCAAACAGAACCATTCAACTCTTTGTTTACTCACGCTAACAATTTAATACAAAATGTTACAAACACATTCAATATACCAAAAATAATCACTCAAGTAAAGTTATATCAGTATTGAAGAGTACTTGAGACAACACTCAGAGAATTTTGGGCCTTACGGAATTAATTTTAAGGTATAAAGTTCGTCGTAGGTCGTTTGTGTCGGATTTCACGCTTGTCGGCTCGGAAATGCACAAAGTTTCCTTTTGTGGCGTTTCTCATAACTTGATTTGTGACGGGGCAACCCTTCAACCGGGTTCCGGCGTGGCGCCGCTACGGCGAGACGCGTCACTTCCGTCATTCTGCCGCCCGAGTCATAGGATGTAGCGGGACCAAAAGCCGAGGCTAAATTTTCTTAGATTAGGTTTTTATTGAAAAAAATTTGCGAGTGTTGGAAGATTTCGTGCTGTTTACTATTGAATTATACTAAATTGCGCACTAAAAATTTTGTGCGCAATTTGCCCTTAAAGAGAATTTTTAGCAGAATTTTGAGGTACAGAAAATAATTAAATTATGCTTATTCTAGCAAATATCGATGAATTTGATGAGTTCTTCTCTTACAGTAAGATCTATCCTAGTGATCAGATTTTGAACAAAAACTTGAAGATGGCTTCTTTTTGTTGAAAGTGGATTATTTAAACATCACTATTTAATATTCTTATTTTTATTATGTCTTCTCTATTAGTTATATTCAAGAATATTATGTCGTCAATTAAGCCCAGTTTCTTTGAAAGTATTTACTTTTTTTAGTTAGAATTTGATTCTAGAACGAAGATTTCTTCGTAACAATAACTTCCAAACGTCGTCCTCAAAACCCTGCTTCATAGCATCAAAAGTATTTTTACTAAAAACGCTCGCCGTTTCTCGCTACACCTATCACCATAACCCCACCCTAACTCAGAACAAGCGATGCACGTATTACAGACGTGCAAAGTTTTAAGTCAGACAAGAACTCGTGTTCATTATGGAAACCTAAAATTTAATTCGTGTTACAATTTAAACTGACTTAAATGCACGTAGACTGGTTCGTACTATGTTAATTTTGGGAACAGATAACGCTTGTTATTATTTTAAAGATGGTATGTAAAGTACGTACATTATAAATGGTGTAAACCGACTCTTAACGAAGCCGAAAGGCACTTGTTCTGTCCGGCATTGCGATATTTTTTTTGTTCTAGACCATACCTTCTAGTTATGGAGATATTGGAGGTCAAAGGCCCAACATTCCCACAAGTTTTTTTTTAGACATGTTTTTAATCTATTTTTTTTTTACTTTATGACACCTTCACGGCCCCGTACTATTCAATCCATCCATCAGCACAATGTTTTGAATGCGTTACATTGAGTCCTACCGTAAAATGTTATTTTTCAGCCCAAAAAAAAAGTCGTTTCCCAGCACAATTTTTTGCGTAAAGTTCCTTAGTTTGATGTACATAATGCTTGGTTGACGGCTTCGTGAAGAGTCTGTTTACACCTTGTATACTCGTGTACCTAAACTGTACGGTAACCTAACCTAACTTACTATATGGAGGAAGTGATACGGTTATAATGAACAGGGTGTTAAGTTCGTCATCCCCCATCGAAAAAGGAGGACCTGACAGGTCTTGTGTCCGATGGGCTACTGCCAGAAAGTTTTTTTTTTTGAATGGCTTCTCGCAGTTCAACATATAGAGGTTGTCGTCTGCTTAACCGGACTATCCTGTGGGTGCCTTGAATGTAAGGCTTCTAGTCAGGATATGCCCTAGAGTTTCTGTCGGGTTTTATTTTATAGTCTTAAGTCGCGGATAACTTTAACTGAGCGATTTAGAACTTTGACGTATATCTTCGTTTGTGTCATAGTAGTCTGTAGTACTTTTTGTACTGTGCTGCTGTAGTACTTTTTGTAAAGCCATTATAGTGTCACGTAAGTCTCCACAATGTACCCATTACGTTCCATTTATTTATTAGAAACAAATGCGAGTCGCACGGGACCGGTCAATGTGGTGACACTTGGGGGAGGCCTATGTCCAGCAGTGGACGTCTTTCAGCAGAAATGATGATGATGATGATGATGATTAAAAACAAGAACATCAGACAATTGTCAGAAGGTAGGTAGATTTTAAGATGTACCTTTTCAGAATTGGTTTTGAGGAAACTTTTTTATTCTTCCTAGCTCAAACTTTTTTCTTTATAATCGATAAACTATGCCTCTATCTAATTATAACTCCACATCACAATAACTTCATAAAATAACATAATTGATATAGGTAGCTATATATCATAGGACTTCGAAAACAACTTAAAAGAAGATACGGGGAACTTTTATAACAAATCTTATAAGGAATGTCTTCAGAACAATGACAAAGCAAAACAAACAGTTCTTTCATAAAACAGAATACATGTCTGAGTTGTCACAGCAAAAAAGCTTATGAAACTAACTGTCTTAAGTTGGCAACATTGGGGAAAGTTTTCAAGACGCATCCGTTTTTCCACCCTCGGTTAAAACAATTGTTGTCTTACAAGTAACGCTTACAGACTATCTAAAGATATTAAAATGAAAATGTATAAACGTTAGGCATGAAATAAATAATGTAAAATGGATGCAGTGTGTGTTAATTTAAAAACACAAAACAAAAAGGGTTCTAATGTGAATTAATTAAACAAACACACAAAATAATACCCTGTTTTTGTGTGAGCAAACATATAAATATGCATTAGATAAATATCAGAGGACTGGCCTAAAATGGCGGAGGCTGGCTCAAATTAATTTCGTAAGTTCAAACTCTTTTATTAAATTACAAAATGTGCGCGGCCCATGGACTTGTGATATGTCAATTTCATAATTAAAATGCATTTGACCGTATAGGAAGGGCCCAAGAGATTATGAGTACCCAAATTGAATATTCCGGGTTGAAAGTGAACCCGAAAATATAAATGAAGTCATCGAGAAATTTCCTCAAACACAATTAAAAAGGTCCGTTATGAATAATTTAATCCCATACTGTTTTGTGTTATTAATTTGATGAAGTCTTAATTTAAGCGAGTGTTTGATTGGGAAAACGTTTCTGGGGATATTTATTTTTATCATACTAACTAACTTATGCTTCGCCCGCGTGGAGTTCGATAATTGTTCCACGGGCTCATACTACCGGGATAAAAAGTATCATATGTTTTAATCCAGGCTTTATACTATCTATGTACTAAATTGCATCCAAGTCCGTTCAGTAGTTTTTGCGTGAAAGAGTAACAAACACAAACCTTCGCATTTATAATATTATTATAAGTAAGATAAGCATTTAAATTACGTTGAAAAAATGTTTATTTTGAAATTAATAGTAAATTATCACCCTTTATAATGCTAATCTATTTAAATCGTACTCAAACGAAGGCAGTTTAATTTACTGAGCGCAAGCTGTCTACGAGTATTTGTGTGGTTGCATTTCAGGAACAATGCCTGTTCAATGTAACAGACATTTCAACAGCAAAGACTCAGCTATTATGCACATAGCTAAAGCTACTTTAAACTGCTTTATAATTTTTCCTATACAAAATTATTACAAACTTAATTGATAGATATAACTTGACGTGTCAAAACGCAATGCCCTCAGGTCAATTCCACAGTTCGTAATCTATAAGGCCCCCTACATACCGTGTGAGTTAGTCAACTGGCCATGATTTGAATCACCTGACATGTTCACATTTAATCAGTTTTTTTTATTTTGGTTTACTCATTGGAGTTTCCCTTTTAAAATTATAAAGGGGTGAATTAGTGTAGGTGCACTTTGCTTATAGCTCGTTAACAAATAACCGGAGCGGATCAAAAGAGCTATCTTTTTTTTAGAGAATTCTTGAAACCTGAATATTATCTAATTTTTAACATTGACTATAATTATTACAAAATTGATTTCACAATCTGATAATGACACAAGTTTTATTCTAAGAGAGTCTTAATACTGTCATTTTACAATCTAGGCACCTTCTATCTAAAACAATAGAAAAGTGAAAGACGATTGCCTCTTTTATCTAACAACAAATCATCTAACTATGGCATGCTCACTCGTTCCGTTAAGTTAGTAAAGTATCTGGTCTAATTAGGAAAAGGCTGTTCCTACTGTGTATCTACTTTGGGGTCAAAGCTGAATATCCGAATTTTAATGGAACGACTAATCCAACCTCCATAGCCTATCTTTTGTGTGCGAGCTGTCAAATAATAAATTAATTAGACGTAGCTAAGCAGAAAGGACTCAATCCACATTAAGTCACATGTGGATTGAGTTCTTTCTGCTTGACTACGTACAATTATAAGTTTATTTATTGCTCCTTAAAAATATAACATGTTGAACAATATTGAAATATTCAATGCAGTTAGGATTAAGCACAAATAATTCAGTTAATCGCTTTTTATATACAGAAATTTTAAATACATATTTTCCCAAAAAGTAATTTAGTACTATCGCCAAACTATCCTCGTGTGCAAACAGCCTAATATCAGATCACTCGTTCCGGCAAGTTTACGTGCATGATCGAGTGACCTTCATAATGCCGGATCAGAAAGCAAGCACTCGTTTCCCTATTAAGTTTATTTATAATTATTTTCTTTGTCCACTATATTATTGTCGAACCAATCACGACTTTCAAAGTTTCGATATGGACCGAATATCGAGTAATATGTCGACAATTTTATTTTAGTACTCGACCCAGTTTTATTGACATACTTTTTTAGTTAATTGTTTACGTTTCTAGGTTTTGTCGTATAAATGTTTATTTATCTGTTATCGTGTGAATAATGGCATTTTGATTTTTTTGTGTTTGTTTTTATGTTAATTTATTTATAATAATATATTAATAAATTCTTATATAATCAAAAAAAAATTATTACTATATTTTAATAAATAATATTAAAATATAGTAATAATTTTTTTTATAATAAAATAAATTGGTTAATTTAATAATTTCCGGGCTTTTTTCATTTTAATATTTATTATTGTTAAATTCAGCCGAGTGATGTCACCAAAATTATAATAACCTGTTTTATCTTTTCCTTTATCTATTATTGAATGTTACTTTTTCACTAGCTATTATTAACAAAACTAGTTTCCGGTTGTGGAAGAATATTTCAAAACAAACAAAATAATGATTATTTTATGGACTGAGTAATCTTTGTTTTTAATCACAGTATTTTAATGTTAATGTTTTAAGTTTATTTCCTTTATTATGTAGGTATTGTCTTAGAGCTAAAATCACCGTGATGAATCGCTGTTGTCATGACTTCTTACCAAGTAAATCGTGCAGCCGTCTGAATCACGACTAATTTGACTATATTAAGTACTGTACAGAGTAATTAAAAAAGCTATTAATGTACTACCCCACAATACTAATTAAAATTACATTCTCTATTGTTTTATATACTATATGTACGTATTAGTAGATACCTATCTAGATACTTATAATGGCAGTGCAAACATGCAGATTATTGTGCAACGCAAAGGTAAAAAATAAAACAGATAAAAATTCATTCCTTTATTTTTATTATAAATTATAAATAACATGGGCTATAATCACAACTTCATTCACAACACTTATTATAATACATTATTTTTCAGCTCACTTAATATACAATTTAAATACACATGCCTAATATACCAGTATAATTTTTCTTTTATATATATACAACAGAACTGATATCCCATTTTCCGAATACAAGTTCGGCCAAAAATATATAATTACCAGACCCGTGAGATACAGTCAGTTGGGAACAACTCATGCAAAAACTACCCATGCAATTAAATAAAACTACAGCAATATTTAACAAAAAATAATTTACAATCAATATGCTATTCTTCAATTAATAGTTCTTGTTAGAATAACATATTAAATAGTTACATTTATTTGTACAAATTTGTAACACGAGATTAGAAAATTTGTAAGTTTGCTAATTGTTAGTTTTACCATAACGCCAGTCTTCGTCTTACGACGACATTCTCTACTTACATTAACGCATACATAAATAAACTATTTTCATTATTTTACATAATTCGATTTCCTGTAAAAATCGCAATCATAACCTATACACCTAAGTTTTTCAGCCACCATTTTGTTAGTAAACCTTTCAAATATTTGCATAATTATAAAGCCAAAGTAAGTATTTATCTAAATTTGAAATTTAATAAAGAAGAAATAGAATCCTGTTTGGCTATTCCTGGTCAGAAATTGTCGAACAGGGGTCTATTTCTGAGGCAAAAATGCCTAAAAGAATTACCTGATGTGCAGATAAAAGGTATGATTTTCTAAAAACCTCGTGTTACAATATGTACTTTTATATTAGTGCTAACTACGTATGACTAGGGGGTAATCATCGGCCGTAGGTTTTACCTTGCGAGCCGGGGGGGACAAAGCCGTAGCCTGATGCTCCTACGACCACACCGCTGGTCTGCGACGGGTCACCGCTCGGGGAAGGAGGGAACAGCACTGGACCTGGAACAGGTATACCTTGTGTTATTACTTGCCTTTTGAGTACATACATATATGTGGACACACAACACACACTGTGTATGGTGTCGTCATTTTAGACTCTTGGTAAGAAACTGATGTTAAAAATTAATATCTGGATATCTGGGGAGAAACTTCATCATCATAATCCACAATCAGAATTCACTCACTGCTGGCTAATAGGCCTCTCTTTTTTTGCCAACTTTGGTAATTTAAATAGATTTACAAAATCTCTAGCTGATTCAATTCCTTTCCAACCAAGGGAAATAATATACAAAGTCCAGTCCCAAAAAGATTTTGAAGAAAACATAACCTCAAACCAACCTCAACATTAAAAATATTCTCAGAAACGAATCGAAAACGAACAAAGGAACGTTTCTTTTTGATCAAACTAGACGGAGCGATTATAATCAATCTGTCAGTTCAAAGATCAAATAACCACCATTATAAAATTTGTCAGCAGCCTGACAAAAGTTCAATCTTAAATCGTAAATCAATTGTCAAGATTTTATCAATTAGGTAAACGTGAATTTGACAATGAAAAAAAATAGTACATTGACACTTGATAATTGAACGACAGTGGCCTTTGGGCAAAATAGAAGGTAGGAGTCACGCAAGCGCACACGCAAAATGCTGGGTTATTTTAAAACAATTATCTTATGAATAACTTCATTGGTTAACTCAATTTTGGTACGTTTGACAGTCAGAGAAGAGCAAACAGTGTAATTGGTTGGATAAAACGAGTAGTTTTGCTTGATATTGTGATTAAGATCTTAAGATCGCCATAGTCTGGCTACCTCTTGACCTTGGTTTCCTGAATGGCTAACTAAGCGTTTAAATAGACACAGTGGTGCCGATTCCCTTGTTTACAAAATAAACCAAATTTAAGTTCAGTGCATCTTTTTCTTTCTATATCATTAAGAAAAGGACAGAAGATAAATTTTAGTTTAGTCCTGTCAAATTAACCAGCGCCTGACACAAGTATAGACGTGATTAAAAATTAACTACTAAAATTACATCAAATTACGTCAGTTGCTGACTAATTTGACAGGACTAAACTAATATTTATCTTCTGTCCTTTTCATAATGAAATAGAAAGAAAAACATGCACTCAACTTAAATTTAGTTTAGTTAGTGAACAAGGGAATCGGCACCACTATCCGTATTGTTTAACGCTCTCCAAGTTAAAATAATGATTAGCAGCCCGATATTTCATCCAAGACAGTTAAATTGTTTTTCTAAGCCTTCGTCGAGCTACATTGCAGTCTTGGTACTTTACTGGTGGTCGCCACTGCTGATTTTAGCTTTCAGGAGTTGTAGTGGTTTGGGAACAATGTGATTGTCTCTTAAAAAGTCGAGATTTTAATTATTATATTTGTTAGCTATCCTCTGATATAATGGCCCATAAAATGCATATACCAGCATTGCCTTCTGGGTATGACAGTATTTAAGATAAATTTTAGTACTTGATTAAGAAACTGGTTTAGCACACTCGCAAATTATGAACCGACTGAACTGAAATTGGCAGACTTACTAATTACTAATATTTGGTCTAAACTGTCCTTTCCAGAACATTTATTGATTATGGTAACAGTAGTTCAATTGCATTAATATTTAACAGACTTTAACAAGGTAATAATGTGAGGTGTGACGTCACACTTTTATCAGTTTTACGGAAATTACAGGTTACAATCATTTCTATCAAACATCACTTCCTTTTAAGAAGAGGCCTAAGATCACAAGTCTAACAACGATCGCAAGATAGATTACACAGATACAAGACCAACAATCAAGTCTATTGTAGACGATTGCTTCAGTTTTTACTTCACAGATCTAAGTCCGATACGGCAAGATAATCAAATTATACCGCTAGAAACAAAGTTTCAATAAAGGCTAGATCTTAGATAAACCATTGACTAGTTCAAAACACTAGATAAACACCCTTTCCCTCTTAACATCTAGACTAGACAAATGCTTAACTGCATTTCCATACCGATTTTATCAACCAAAGTACTCAATCTCAATATAGCGAAGTAAATTTTATTTATCCTTTGACACTATAATGAAGATTTGCTGCCAATAATTTTATCGGTAATTGAGATATTATGCAATTACGCCGTATTATGTAAAACAAGCCGGATTAAGATCGTATTGCGATTGCGAGGAGATTTTCTCATTTCTGTAAATAACTAAAAGTTATGTGCCGTAAATATGCGTCATTTTATCATTCATGTTTGTATCTGTGCGCTTTCTTTATCGTAAAGGCCACAGAAAGAACAAAACGTTAATCGAACTGAGGAATCTGCGCTCGGCTGTTGCGCTTGGACTAGACTACAGAGGCATTCGTGCTACAATAATTAGGTTTTATGTACCATCTCAAAGCAGTTCAATGGTCTTCCAAAAATTAAAGAAGTAGGTACGAACCCAGGCAGGTACTATACTAAAGATCTGTGTCCCAGCAGTAAAAACATTATAGGTTGGAAGTATTTATGTTCTGCTCATAAAACCGCTAAGCTGAAGTGGGACTGGGCTGTCACTTCTGTCAGATGCCCAATAAGCTGTGCGTCGCGGCAGACCCCTTAGAAGATGGCGGAGTCAGCTGGACAAAACCAAAAACCAGTGCTCCACGTTGGCCATGGATCAGAAGAACTGGAATTCATGGGCCATGTGGCCCAGCTTTTGGCCAGTAGCATAATGACACAGTCAAAAGTATCAATATGTTACTGCTATGCTTATACTACCTATGTATGTACTGTCGCCACGACATCAAGTTACCTGCACAAACTGTCAAATTTCTCCAAATGATTTTAAGTTAAATCAAATGAGAAAATTTGACAGGTTGTGGTAACTTGATATGCTGGCGTCTGTACCATCCCATTACCACCCATGCTAAAAGGAACAAAGTACTTAGTCACGAGATTATGTGCGAGGGCAAAACGATTAATTCTTACATCTAAGCTACTGCAAGGTTTAAAGTACAGACGTATAATCTGAGCAATCTGACATTCGTCACACTTATTAGTGCCGTGTTTCCGCATGACTGTATGATGACAGTTTGTGTAGGTAAAGACGCTTTGAGAGTGTTCCGTCTAGATATTTCCGAACGAATTTCAGTCAGTCTCAACGGAGATTAGGACGGTAAAAAGTGAATGCACAAAAACAGATGCATTCTCTCACTACCGTAATAATGGGTGTTCAAATACCCTGGCGAATGGTACTTGGGACCGTATCTGGGAATCTTCTAGTTACGGAAATATTAAGGGTCAAAGTTCTAAGTTTTTAATGCTATAACTTTACTTTAAATACCTCAACAACCCCGTAGTATTGTTCAAAGCATTCATCAGCACAATGTTTTGAGTGCGTTATATTGAGTCCTACAGTAAAAAGTCGTTTCTCAGCAATAACTTTTTCGTATAGTTACTCGTACTTAGTTTGATGTACAAAATGCTTGGTTGACGGCTTTATTTTTTAGGATGGGAACTCACCAAATGTCCCCTTCCGCTCTGGGCGGAGCGGGAGGGAGTGTCAGACTCGTACTGACTAAAACCCATCCATGTTCCTTCCTTGCCCTTTGTGTTCCAGGGCCGCGATATCTCTTTCGAAGACGCCCGTAGCCCCGGCAGGCATTGGCCCTTGCGGACCCCTCCTGGTTTGCTGACATCTCTTTGAGGCGCGCGTAGAACACGAACGCGCCGTCGACATGGACTGTCGTCATAAGACGGATGGCCACCATCCACAGGTCTGCGCCTACGGCGTTCAGGCGTCTCCCGCGGCGGCTGGGACGTGAGATTCTCTCCCTCTCACGTTCCGCCACCTCAATTGGTTCGCACCTCAAACCTTGTATAGTCCCATGGGAAGACACTCCGTCATGACCGGTAAAATCAGGCGCAGAAGCAAAGACTTTACGGCTTTACGTGCTTTCACGGGAGTTTTACACCCCCACTTTTAAACTGTAGTCTGGTTTGGTGTCCAATAGGAAACGTATAATTTCTTCATCTTCTTCTTAGCTTCGTCAAAATTTAATCTGCCTCCAATTTTGTGTTTGGAACTTTTAGTAGCCCCCCTTAGCATTAGCTCCTGTAATGTGCAAACAACAGGCAGGGCAGGACATGATATCCTGAGTCCCATCGTTTGTGGAATCACACACTTCTTCTTCATCATCTGCGTAGTCTTTTCTCAACTATGTTGGGGTCGGCTTCCAGTCTAACCGCAAATGCAGCTGAATACCAGTTTTTACATGGAGCGGCTGCCTAATTGACCTTCTCAACCCAGTTAATACTGGGTAATACGATACCTCTTGGTAAGACTTGTTGTCAGACTTTTTGGGCCACTGACTACCTGTAACGACTGTCAAAGATGTACAAATGACCACCGGGACCAACGGCTTAACGTGCTTTCAGAGGTACGGAGGAAACTCGGTATGTAATGGGTGGTCACCCATCCACAGACCAAGCACGGCTTAACCTAAAGATCGATCCGAGCGGCTGTTATTAATTTGCCACGATCTCCTCGTTTAATTACATACTTCTCCTTATGCTCGAGAAATTCCTTGCTAACCTAAGTGTGGAAGCATTAACAATTTCGTCATATCCGTCTGTAGTTTCCTCTATCAGTTAAAATAGCCTTTACGCACAGGTTTTTGTTTTTATTTCCTCATACCGAACGAACAACTGTCTTCATTATAATGATTCAATAATATTAATTATATGTTAAGTTATTCACTTTGATAATCTCTTAGAGATTATAATGATTTTAACTATTAATGAGTTCATCGCTTTAAATTAATTTATTTGTTTTTTATTTTCTTTAATTTATTTGATAAATAAATATTGTTACACTAGCTTTTGCATGGGCAACTATCATTCTTTAAATCAAAATCTTTTAATGAGATCTATTTTTTACCCTGGAGCTAATTAAATTATCTACATCAAAAAACACTGCAAAATCTGATTAAAATTTAAGCAACCTATAAAGCTACCCCAACCAAATATAATTACGATAAAAAATCTAGATAGTTACGCATACCAAATAGAAATCCTTTCAAATAAAAAGTCCTTGATACACTTGGTAATTAGCGAACAATAAATTCGTCCAAATATGTATTAACGTACAATTATAACACAACTGATTACAAATGTAAATCAGTAGTAGCACGATAAGCTTTCGTTAACCTTAAACTAAAAGCTAATTATATCTGTACATTAAATTATTAGGTACGAATGTCTATGACAAATAAGATGTTTAAGACATAAAGGCTCCACAGCAACCCACGGCTAAGCTACGCCCGTGTATAGCTTCGGTTTGAAAGAAAATGTAAGAGGCCCATTAAACCCACCCACCCACCATGGTTGTGTGACCCATTAAATTCGGCCACAGCCGATAAGTTATGCATGCCAGTTTTAAATGCGCATTGAAAACGTTCGTGCAAAACCAAGTTCTATGGCAAAGCCATATGTGATATAGTTGCTTTAGTGGTCTTATTACTTGTTATAAAAATTAGAACACAACTGAGAACCGAGAGCTGTGCATGCAACCTGCCACACACGCCCGGTTATGCTTGCAGTTGTACCGTGCAGACATAACCGAGCGGAGAAAACATCTATTTCGATATTCTCTAGGTAACATGTACAGGCCAGGATAACCATACAGGTTAGGGCTGCGGGACTGTTCGAAAGAGATACCGCGGCCCTGGAACGCAAGGAAGGAACATGGATGGGTTTTAGTCAGTACAAGTCTGACACTCCCTTCCGCTCTGCCCAGAGCGGGAGAAGTCATTTGATGATTTCGCATCCGAAAAAATAAAATAAAAAAAGTATAACCATACAGGTTACTGCTGCACGCGTTCATGCATGCCTGCACAGTTTGACTGTACAGGAAAAACTACACATGCATAACCACTTCTCCTTTTTATCTGACTTCTCACTTCCAATATTTATGCTCTGCGCACAGCAAGACTCTTCGATCTTCTAATAATCGTCTTCTACGATGTCCTACTCACCGCTCTGGTTTTCTTATATCTTCTTTTCTTGTCCAGGTGGTTTTCCTTTAGAATGCACTCCCTCTGAATCAGGACGGCAACCAGTCGGTTCACTTTTAAGGTAAAAGTTCGCGAACACTTTCATAAGAATTTGGCAGACTCGTCTCACAGTTAATTTGTTGTTTTTCTTCATTTTTGTATTTTTATACCTCTCTTTAATTTATATATTTTGTTGTATGAATGTATTACTATATCTATTTTTTATATTTTATGTGTGTTTATTATTATATTTTATTCTTGGAAATTTTCTATACTATTGCACCTACTGTTGGGCCTCTGCATCACCCTAAGGTAGACTGGTATAAAATGCCCAAGGCATTAAGTCCGCCTTTGTACATTATGTGCATAAAGTTTAATAAAAAAATAAATAACCTATCGTCTATGGCCAACTTGACCCACGGTCACGTTATTTCCGAAACAAATGCTAGCCAAACAAATGAACCACGCAAGTAACGTAGCAAACTTCCGTGCGTAGCCCGTTAGTGGACTAACACCTTTATAGAAGTACGTAAATGGACAAAATTATGCCATTAACGTCTAGGTACTCAAGGATAAGTCAAATTGTAGTTCAAATGGTTTACCTGTAGTTTTTGCTGTAATAGGACATAATTTATGTAAATAGATTGTTTGTTTGTGGTGATAAAGCTTTATGGTTTGTGTAGGCGGAAAATATTTTAGTAGAAATACAACCTCATACTTTTTTTAAGCATAAGCTTGCGCATAATCAGCCTGTAGTGTTCCCACAGCTGGGACACAGACCTCCTCTATGTGAGACGGATATAAGTTAAATATTCTATGATGTTTCCTATGAAAAACAAGTGTGGTGCCGACTCCAAGTAACATGGGACAAAGGATACTGATGATGATGATTCTAGCATATTTCCTAAACCTATTATGTATGAGAAAATTTACTAATCGGAGAGTAAATCTAGATGTTACGAATCTATTGTTTTTGACTGTCTTAATTATTTTCTAAGTTTTATAAATAGACATGCATAATACAAATATCAATGATGAATTTTAATGTATTCACAGAACACGTGATTAGCAACCGGGAAGTAAGACTTCCTAATTAAATCTATTTATAACCTATAACAGTCTTATTAAAGATTTAAGTATTAATAATACCACGATTTACTGCATATAACTTTAGTTATAAATGTTTTTATGTACTGGTAATATTCTAGTATTACATCTCTATAAATAGACATATTGAATGTCTTAATAAATGTTAAATAGGTAGCCGCTTATTTTATTTTTTTTATAATATTTTTGTTTTTATACATTATTTACAAACTATAAGATGTACAGCAATGTGGCACTGGATGACCACTCATCGTGCATCTTTTAAATATTTAAAATAAGAACTCACAATGTATGTAGGTAGCTTTTCGTTTTATGTAATTATATGTAATAAAAAATAAATATAATTGTATGTAATATGTAATTGTTATGTTTTTTTTTTTAATATGGACTTAGTCTGAAAATAAAAATATGTCCAAGTATCAAAATAGGGAAACAATAAGGCTCCATCGTCCGACGTCCTTTGGTACCGCGTAAACGAAGGTGGTCAGTAGCTGCCACGACTACGAGTGGTCGGTATTTATTTATAAATCGCTACCGGTGGCGTTTTGCGGACACTGAGTCGCGAGTGGCCGCCACCGTTGTAGCGTGTCACGGCCACCGGGTCGCGAGTGGTCCCCACTCGCTACACGTGTGCAGCGATTCCATACAAAAATCATGTAAACTGCTCGTCCTCGGCCGCCGGTGGTCCGTTTTGCGCGGAGCCTAACAGGACGTCAAAAAATTCGTCCACAAAGTTGTCAATCAGAACTGGGTCCATGAGCCTGGCAGCATCGGCAGGTTAAAACTGCTGAATTGAATATTTTAAAGATGAGCTGCTAAGCATGAGGTTCTGGGTTTGATTTCCATGTCAGGCCAAATGTTACTGGGTGCTCTAGATTTGTGTCCGAATTGATTGCATTAAGTTCGCCCCCCTTTTTCATGGGAATGAGATGAAGGTGTGCCTACTATAATGAGGATTCTTCTTCTAACAGGTGAAATGTGGGTTTACTACACCTCTGCCTAACCCTACGGGGATTACAGGCGTGATGTTACGTGTGTGTGTTTCTTCTAACAGCAGTTTTAGCCTCATAGATAGAAAGTGGGTGACTATAAAAATAGTCAATTAAATAATTATTTATCCAGGTCTCACTTACCTAAATTATCTAGGTAAGTAGATCATTTTATATTATTGTAAGCTAAGCTGGCAAAGCTTATCGTTACTTCTGTATGTACAATCCTTACTATTATTAATATTATAAATGCGAAAGTAAGTTTGTTTGTTTCTTTGTTACCTTTTCACGCCTAAACAACTGAACCGATCATCCTGAAATTTGCATATACGTTATCAGGTATACAGAAACGGACATAGTACCTTTCATTCCGAAAAAAAGTACTGTTCCCGAGGAAAACAATAATAACGTTCTTATGATAATAGATGGCGCCACGTGTCTTTTGAGTTATGATTAAATTATATTATTACATGTAGAGTTCAACCCGAATTGGTTGTCAAATTCTAAATTAACGCGAGCGCAGCCGTGCGCAAAAGCTAGTGCAT
The DNA here is from genome assembly GCA_950005105.1 of Lycophotia porphyrea. NCBI lineage: Eukaryota > Metazoa > Arthropoda > Insecta > Lepidoptera > Noctuidae > Lycophotia > Lycophotia porphyrea. Next base: position 7,238,619 of record OX465393.1, read on the forward strand.
CATAAACCTAAATTATTAGAGCAAATAAGCTTAAGTAAAATCCTATCACGTCAAAATCTACAAGAGACTAATAGAAAATAACCTCATTACTTCTAAGTAATTACTTCTATCGCCTACGCATGTCATAATCTATTATTATTAAATTAGGTCCTTAAAAAAACCGATCGGATTTGAAATCGCATGATTGGCCCCGACGGCCATTTCAGTGGCCCACATACATTTACGCAATCAGCGATTGTACACATTATTATGATAATGTAACTAACGCATAATTAATAGTATGGTAATAATGTGATGAAAGAAACAATCAGCTAATAATGTCCCTACTGCTGGGACACAGACATCTTGTATGTGAGAGAGAAAAGGGTCGTAATCTACCACGCGGGCCCAGTGCGGGTTGGCAGATATATTTTTGTAATATAATAAACGTAAGACCTCACATGTAGTCGGACCAAGAAACTATACAGCTTTTGTTTTACGAGTTTAGAATCGAATTTTGCAAAAAAAAAATAACTTTGTATAGGAATTGACGCTATCAGCTGATCAATATGTATGGTAAAGGAGAAAATTTTTTTTAGGCCCACTTGTATGTTACGTATAATATTCATATTACACCAAAAAAAAGTAACCAATTTATTATAGTAATAAACAAAAGATTACATATAAATGTAACCGGAACTCTCAAAAGTCAGAAGAGAAAAAAGAAATGAACAATGTGTTTGTTACAGAGGATCATGAGAGAACTGCGAACTGCGAACATGAATTCAAAAAAATAATTAGAATGACACCTTGCCAATTTGATATCTGACTGTCCGGGCGTTTACTGTCCTTCGGCACTGACCGGCCACCGTCTTGTTGCCTTCGTATGGAGCAAGTGACGACCCAGTAGCTGTCCTTGTGGGAGTGGGGGAAGGTCAGTGGACAGTAGAAACAAATAAAATTTGAAGTAGCTGACCGAAAGCAACTGAACGGGTCAGTACTGGCTCAACTTTGTTTTCACGGACCCAGTAACTGTCAGACAGTAACTTTCCTTCACTGTCCGCCAGCTACTGCATGGGCCTGTGAAAACCAGGCTTAACGCTGGCAACCACTAGACAACGAGGCAACTGAGACAGGACATGCATGACTCTTACTAAATAGGAAACAGTCGTATTGGCACGAGTTTAAAAACAAGAACAGCTGATAAGATTACTCAGCCAGCATTACTGCCGGGTAATTCTTCACAAAACATCTAGGTAGTTAGACACTTTTTAGCATTTCCTTTCCATTCTTGTAAGCTAACGACATATTTGTTACAATGTACAGTCAGCTTCACGATGTGGGTCCCTGAAAGCACCTACGTTCTCAATTGGAGTACCCAATTGATGCAACCCACCGTACATTATCATCTATTTTGTTTTAATTCTCATGCAAATAATCGGTGACTACTTTTAACTGTAGGTTTTGTAAAGAAATGCATTTTGTTAAAATAAAGCCGTATTCTCACATTCACTCTTCCCACCCCCTGTTTTCGCGCAATAATTACAGCTAATTAATACCTGTTTATTGAAAGTATCTTATCTACAATTATTCAAAAACTAAGGTCACAAAAACGTAAATATACAACTGAAATTCATACTTGGCCTCTTTTTGGATCTGATACACATATTAATTAAAATTACACACATGCGTCTCTTTTCCTCGCCTTTCATATCCTGTTGCAAAATCTCTGTGGGTGGTCATTGACGTTGGCCTACAGGATGTATCAATAATATTGTAAAAAAAATATGGTTGTCCTTAAAGTCGGTTTACGGACGATAATTTTACGTGATAACGTCATAAGAAAACATTGATGAAAAATGTCATACTTTTATGAATTAAATTGAATTATTATCACTGAATTATCATTATTTTGTATAATACATAGATGCGTCACAAACCGAACGCTTAGGCCGATCGTGCTTCTCTATCGCTTGCTCCGCGCTCTCGCTTGCACGCTCGGCTCAGGTAGAACGTGACATGTTTTCGTGCATGTACCTCCTCTCTAAGAGAGGGAATGGGCTATAATCCACCACGCGGGCCTAGTGCGGATTGGTAGATGTCACATGTCTTTGAATTTTTGGTTCTAGGATATGCCGGTTTCCTCACGATGTTTTCTTTACCGTTTTTGAGAGCAGTGGTGATGATATAAATTATCACAAAGTAATGCGCATGCCTGGGTTCGAACCCACAACTTACTGTTCGTAAGTCGGGGTCGCTACTACTGTGCCACCGCTGCTCTCTGGGAACACAATAGATTGATAAAAATATTTATTTTAAATCTACGTAAAGAAATATTCAATTGATTCACACAGGTTATAACGTTGATGTTTTTTATGGAATTTCGTTAATTTTGCCGATGGAGACACGACTCGAATTAGTTTTTGGATGGTTATATGGTTACATTAATGATATGTGATAGAATATTAAACTCAAACTCTGCAGCTGATGAATGATTACCCACTGTTTACACAATACCCTGTACATAATATGTTCGTGAGTATAATTTACTTCCGAGATACATAGTTTAATGATAAATGTTATTGTCTTTCATTCTACAGCACGCGACATAAAAGTTTGTTGCAAAATATTTGTCTGAGGTACACTCGCGAGCATAAATATGTAAACATACACTAAGCTAACATCAAAAGCTAAGTATTTTCTTCTAAATCATTGTTCTCCCCTTTGGCCTAATTTATTTGGGGTCTGCGCAGCATGCCGCCATCTTCTATACTTCTCTATTACTCGTCATCTCATCAGCAGTGATCGGAGTAAGTAGATTGATTTTTGGTACTTGTATCATAAATGTTCACAGAAAGAATAACATGGAAAGTCATTTTCCCGGAAAGTAATTCCGGTATTTCCGGATCCAATTAAGTATTGTTAATGTTGGTAGTGATATTATTACTACTCAATTCATTAAAAGGAAGTTTCCACCGTTTAGATCCTTTGCTCTGATTGGCCGTTCGGTTGTGTCAAATCGTGACTGGGTAACGTTAAAAAAAAAATATGAACAATTTAATATTGCTCATTTTAATACAATTCCTCCCTAAATTGTATTAAAATGAGCAATATTAAATTGTTCATAATTTTTTTTTAACGTTACCCAGTCATGATTCCGATCCTGTTCCGGTTTTTTTAATAATCAACCAATTCCAAAAATCCGAAGGGATATTAATATATACGTTTCGGATGAATGACCCCAATTCAATCTACTTCCGATCTCTGCTCATCAGACACCACTTTTCTAGCCATATCATCCTTCACACAGTGCATCCATCGTTTCTTTGGTCTTCGTCTACTCTTATAGGCATCAACATTCATTATTTGGAAAGGAGATTGGTTTTTTTTTTTTCATTTGCTGTAAGGGAGATTTTAATAAACAAATAATATTTTCTTAAAAATATTTATTGAAAATATAGCGATACAAACACAGCATATTCAAACCTATGCTATGCTATTATGATATGTCTTATCTCAAAGTTTCAATTGTTATTAGTCCAGAAAGTGACCTTCGAACTTTACAAACTTTTTTTTACCTTTATACTGTACATATTTCCGCTCGTGAGTGTACATAAGTAGGTACCGTTGTAAAGTAGGATGTCAAGTTCTGATACTAAATAGCTCGTGTATTACAAATGTTTGTGAGTCATTGTGTCCCTTTGTGTCGTTACGAAAACACTAAGTGTCAAAAGATATTTCTACTATTAAACTACAGGTATAGTCAAAATAAATTGAACGTCCTTTGGTTTTCATAGACATATATAATAGACCTCCATCTTCGTTGTTATAGGAAAATATTAAAAAAAAAACGATAAAATATTCACCTAAAAAAATAAACAGAGATTATTTTCTACTCTTTGTTTACCTTTTTCAGCCATTACAGACAATAACCAGAAACAATAATAATTACGCATAAATCTATATCTAAAAAACTTCACGCAACGAGAACCATGCTCCAATTGCAAAACGAGGCATCGCCATGACATTGAAACAAAGAAACAGACCGCGTGAACGTATTAGCAAATGCTAAGCTAATCGTGACTCAAACACGAAACAATTAAATTAACCACACTTACCTACATGATATTATCTAGTTTATTTTCAAATGGTTTATAATTAAAATTCTAGGCGAAAACACGTTCTGGTGCCAGATGATGATAATCGAAGTTATTAATGAGGATATACTCAAAGGATAATCTGGTTTCGAAACGTTTGTTCGGATGGATTCCAATGTGCAAATTAACTTTAGTCGAATCAGTCAAAGGTTTGTTGAAAAAAATCTGAATGAAACCACGTTTAGTGCTAGATGTTGGCAATTAAAGTTGTTAATCCTACTTCCTATCCTACTTTCTACTAATTGTAGTTTGTGAGGATGGATGCATATTTGTTCTTCTTTCATACAAAAACCATTGAACGGATTTTGATTAAATTTTGGCTCACAGATAGTTTTAACCTGGATGTATCCTGTGTGTTACACTGTTTTACTAGAAGTACAACAGTGTACGGAACTCTAGAGAGGAAAAACAAGTCATTATGGAGCGATAATGGTCCCTATTGACCGTATGTCAATGTCCATTAACAGGTTACTACTGCGACATTATGGGCTCCTAGTCTTCTTAAAAAGCCGTCATTTATTTTTAAGAAGTCATTGGTATAACGGAATTGACACATTAATTCCATTTTTTAATGTTTTTTTACAAACAAAGGGATCACCAGTTTCGTCTAAGTTAAAAATCAAAAAAATTCCATCGTAATCAAAATTGACCCAACTAAATCTGCTACCTAACAGTCAAACAACACACAAACTTTATTTATTTAGGAACACAAGCTGTAGCCATAATTAATTCTGATCGAGGGATGCGTATTGTCAAACGCGGGTTTGCAACATGTCCTCGGTTTTTGCTCGACGAAGCATGATTCTGTCATTAGGACCCTTCTAAGAGCTTGTCACACTGCGGTTACGCATGTTAAAATTGAACGGAAAATATGCCATGGCTAGATGACCAACGAGAGCATGTATGGCTTAATTTACTTCGTTGTAATGGACAAGTGGTGTTAAATTGCCGGCTTATTAGTTTCGTCTGGAGCTATTGGCTCGGAAAATCGGTGTGGACATTGTGGCCGAAATTGGCTAAGAATTTTGATTACCTATTTTCTCTGAATTTCTTTTACACGCCATCCTTTTATTCCCATTTCTTAAACTCTAGGGCTACTGTTTAGTCGTAAGATTCATTGAAAACTTCAAGATCGGTATCGTTTTTTTTTCTAGTCGATTCACGCGGCCCGATCTACGAGTATTATCGACGATAAAAATCAATAGAACCAATGAGTCTCCAATCAGTTGAATTTGCAGTAGAAATAACCTTCTCTACACAATACAACAAATTACGTGTTACTAAGTACTAGTAAATTTCTAATTTTATGTAATGTTTTATGTCGAAGTGTTTAGCACATAAGCGTTACCTATTAACATTCGTCTCAAACAAAGTTTGCTAACAAACACTTGTGACAATGGTATGTGTCGTTGTTTCTAGCTAAAACAACCTAAATCATGTACTATGTATTACACAGTTGGGATCAAGGCCCGAGTTTTCGCTACTTTTGCGTCATTTACATCACTTTACCGACTTCTAACTTCACACGAATCAAGGGAACCCGTAACAAATGCAAAATAAATAATATCGTTAAACTTTTAACTGACTGTCGCGTAATTTTACACTGCAATGTTAAAATTCGAATTGGCAAGATGATATATTACCACGAGAATTTATTAAAGACAATGCCAAAATTATGAGTCTGTCGGTCATTAAACTCATTCACAATAATGATCCCGCGCTTTTTCACACAGGTAAAGAAATATTAATGAGTATAAAACAAACACCAAGACATGACCTTTTTGGAATGCATTTTAAAAAATAAAAGAAAAAAAAACTGTTCCATTTTTTGTCGTAGTGTTGGTGTAGTGTATTTAACGAAATATTTGAAATGAGAATTTTGATAACATTTTTTTTATAAATGCATTATTTATTAATGCATTTTTATAAGATGCTATATTGTACGATATTACGAATTTCTTTCACTACAGCGTTCACAAGATGCCCTTGTAAAATATAGACTGGCAGCAAAAAGTATTTATGGTCTATTATGCATGGTTCACTACCGTCTGGTCCATTGTCCGCGTTATTTATTTACAGCAAGATAATTATTGCCTTAAACAAATTGATATTGAAATCATCTTAATTAAGAAATCACTCAAACAGTATAACGAGTTTTCTGTTTGTTTAGATGACAACCAGAAATTCGTCCTAAAATATATAATTCACGTCATTGTAAGCGAAGTTTGCAAGTTCAATATTGAATAAAAACAAAACTCCTAGTCAAGATACTTTATTGAATAAGGGCCCGCGTACCGAAGGCAAGCAATGAGTCGGTCCGTTAAGCAGGACGAATTTAGATATTTTCAGAAAAAAGAACTGTTCTAGGGGTTATTCTACATCAGACAATTGATAAAATTAAAGTCGAGGAGGTGTAATCGTCATTGTAAACCATGGTCAAATGCTACCTACCTTCTTGAAAGGGTTTTTTAAAGAAAGTAAAAAATGAAAAAAACTTTATTAAAAGACGTTCTATCAATGAAAATAGTTTGAGTGTCAAAGAAGACCAAAGTGTTCTATGTAGAATATTTTTGTATCAAAATCCAGTCGATTTTCTGATGCACTAAGTTCAATCCCTTCACTCCAATTTACACCAGATCCCTCCCAATATCTTAACATGAATAAAGTCAAGATAGCTTACATCAAAAAATGCAAATAGACTAACAACTGCGGTTTGTTTAGCCGTAGAAAAGGACCAGCCATTTAATTATGTTTAATTTCCATACAGCAAGCCTTGTATCAATCTACAAAGGTTCCGTAACAGCGAAACTTTGTTCGCTCATTCCAATTTGTTTTATTGCACACAGCTTTTACAAATACTTGTTGCAATGTAAATAAACCACGGATAAAAAGACCAAAGTATTTTATCAAACTTTCCGGAACTGTGTACTGCGGCCGCCATTTTTTTTTCTCCTGCCGTGTTATGCGGTAATAATATGTCTTGTACTTAATGCTTCTATGTCCCGGAATTTAGGTGTGTCCATTAATCAAAGTGTATTGGATTGAATGGATAATTAATTATAGGTATAAGCTTAAAATCCGAGCATTGGCCGTATTAAACGCTTAATCTACTTCCTGCAATGGGGTTTTAGGGCGCAAGGTGGTCTCGTAATTTAAATCACGTGATAAAAGGTGCTATTTGTGTTATAAACTGCTGTCTTTAAGTGTACGTTTTCTTCCCACAGCAAAGGAATTCTATTTTCGCAATGCAGCTACATCGATTTACTAATGGTGGAACTGAGACAAATGACATAAAAACAAAACACAACGGGGGGTTTATCAAACGACACAGGACATTAGCCATCGAGTAAAAGGACCAGCGTTTTGTACTGGCAACAACAAAAGCGTTTACCAACGACTGTTATATCAGTTACATGCAATTAATTATAGTACAGTCGTCTACAGTCGTACTTCCTCAATTTCATCGCCACGGACATTAGTGAGTGCCGCGCCCGCCGCGGCCCTAGGGAATTGGCGCTTGTGCAACTAGAAAAACGTCATTATGGTGCTATTTCACCAATAACTAGTTGATACTGCCTGAGCAAGATCTAGTGCAAGAATAGTCACATCATGAACAGATCATGAACTAGTAGGTAACTAGTGGTTTGGTAACCGATAGTTTTGTAGCTCATTTCCGTCATACTAATTGAAGCTCAATCAAACTGAACTATGAAATCGCAAACTAATTATTCATCCGGTCCTTCGGGACTTCATCGTGTGAAAAACACTATTTTAGTACAGTTTTCTTCGTTTGCAAAATAGGAACTTGTCTAGTTTACGTACGGCATCCGTAGCTACTTACAAAGAACGAATATTTGAATAATAAACGTGCACTTAACTGCCAAAAAATGTACGCAATATAGACTTTTCGTAACATTCAAATGCGATATATATCTACATGGGCGAGTTACTTATCAACCATGTCCGTTTTTGGCCAACATTGTGAAATGTTTTGACCAAGTACAAGTAGATTGAATAAATCGGTGAGCTGATAAAATAACGATGAATGATTGCGATACGGAATAATTATTATTCAGCGATCGTTTGAATGAAGGAATGTCATTTGCATAGTTGTAGGAAATTGTGGAAATTGGCGATAGCGTGTCTATTGATTCGTATGTATAGCTATAGAGTTTGCGTGCATGCTAGAAAAGTCGATGAAAGTGTTATGGGATAATTACTTGGTATATTTAAAACTAATTTCTAACAGTACTTAGTCACTACAATATTTTCTATACATGTGTGCGTGTTTTTGTCTGGTTAAGAGGTGGTGGTTTTCAACTTTAAAAGCTATTGCGTGTGGTTTAACTGTCTCAGGTAGCTTATCTACTAATTCTTTCAAGCTTCTGCAGTTTGAATTGTTACCAAATTCTGTTTACTTCTATCCAGTCCATGCATGCCCATTTCTTATACTTAGCAATTATTATTAGGCGCACCGACGTTACAACAAGTATGCAGAAAAAAACACACATCACCTTTGTAGAGATTTGCCAATACAATATAGTACAGACTAGGTCAGTAGTACGGACCAGCAGGTCAAGCTACCCGAAACTGTCAGATTTTCCCAACCAACCTGGAAAATAATGCTTTAAAGATAAAGTTTAAATTTGACAGGTTGTAGTAGCTTGATGTGCTGGCGTCTGCACATAACATAACTCACACACATGACATAGTTTTGTAAGGTTTTTAATGTGTATTAGTTTATTATAGTATAAGATTATTTTGTGTATTCTATTTACGGGCCTTAGTTGCCTGAAAATAAAATGATTATTATCATTATAACATAACATCATGCCTGTAATCTCCGAAGGGTCAGGCAGAGGTGTACCTAATAGTACAACCACATTTCGCCAGTTATAGGTTTGTCCCATGTAATATAGGGGGCGAACCTATTGCCATCAATCGGGCAGAAGCCCAGACTCCGTGGCTGCTACTGAGAAATTCCTAATGGAAAAAACCCAATAACAACGCATAACACACACATAATACAATGTCGCCCATGCGCATGTGACCGCCCGTAATTTTCTGAATATTCATGAAAAACTGTCGAAAATAAACTTCAAAAGGGGGGGTCTATCTATAACATTTTTCATGTTATTCAACTTTAAATTTTTTAAGTAGAGTTTGTAGATTTGCTTTCTATTTTTTGACACATCTCCGAAGTTTATGGGTCGATTTGGATTCTGTTTATTATTTCTAAAAGCTTATGAGTTATTTTAACATTTTAATTAACATTTTACTGAAAATTAACGACTACGAAAAAAAAAAACGGAATCGAAGTCATTTTTTCGGTAAAAAATTGTGAATTTATTTAAAAAAAACTAGTGTAAGTCCATAAATTATCCCCATAGGGCGACTTTTTTAATCATTATTTGTAATCTACTACATAGCAGCTACAAATTCACAGAACATTATTGATACCTAACTGTAACTAAATCCAAGCTAAAACTCTAAAACTCTGAGTCAAATTTAGGAAAAGAAAATGTTAAAGTCAATTGAATGTCCCCGCTCTTAGTAGTGAGTACTAAAAGGTTAACCTAATAATGAGGATGATAATGGAATTAAAAACAAACAAGCAATAGCCAGAGTTTTACTAAAAAAATAAAAAATACAAGAATTTTAATTAATTACATTTTCGAAATGGCCCCCATTCTCCTGTAAACAAGCGAAAGCCCTCATGGCAACACTTTTGATTGTACGACGTAATTCGTCACGGTTTTCTTTTATTTCCGCAGCAGCAGCAAAAATCCTAGTCGTTAATTGCTCGCGGCTTTCAATGGGCACGGCATACACTTTTTGTTTCATGTAGCCCCAAAGATAAAAATCTAAGGGTGTAAGGTCGGGAGATCGCGGCGGCCAAGCAATGGGACCTCCTCTGCCAATCCACCACAAATAATTTTTATTTAAATAATCACGAACTAGTCGTGCAAAGTGTGCTGGAGCTCCATCTAATTGCAGATACATCCGCCTTCTTGTTTCCAGCGGTACTTCCTCCAAAAGCAACGGCAACGTATTGACTATAAAATCTAAAAACGCGTGTTGATCTAGTCTGTTTGGTAACACGAAAGGGCCAATAAGTTCATCGTCAATCATTCCAGCCCATACATTTATGGAAAATTGAGTCTGGAAAGTTGTTTCCCTAATGACGTGTGGATTGACCCTTTTATTTTAATATTTGCAATGTTCAACAAGATGTTTGCTGGCTTTGTTTTTAGAGATAGGTATTAGTAATGTTCTGTGAATTTGTAGCTGCTATGTAGTAGATTACAAATAATGATTAAAAAAGTCGCCCTATGGGGATAATTTATGGACTTACACTAGTTGTTTTAAAATAAATACACAATTTTTTACCGAAAAAATGACTTCGATTCCGTTTTTTTTTTCGTAGTCGTTAATTTTCAGTAAAATGTTAATTAACCTGTTAAAATAACTCATAAGCTTTTAGAAATAATAAACAGAATCCAAATCGACCCATAAACTTCGGAGATGTGTCAAAAAATAGAAAGCAAATCTACAAACTCTACTTAAAAAATTTAAAGTTGAATAACATGAAAAATGTTATAGATAGACCCCCCTTTTGAAGTTTATTTTCGACAGTTTTTCATGAATATTCAGAAAATTACGGGCGGTCACATGCGCATGGGCGACATTGTATAGTAACGTTTCCAAAACAAGAGCTATACATCAAATTGGTCTCTTATTTCTGCATTTTTGATAAGAAAGAAACCATTTTTCAAGCCCAAAAACGTGTACACCAGCCGTAGAATGCATGGGCTAACGTTTTACGTTTTGCAACTTTAAGATAACCATCAGACTACAATGTTCTTCTCACGACCTTGAGACGAAGTTGGTGTCTTAATGATCACACTATGAAGTAGGTACCAAATTATACAGTAACAGTTTAAGCTGGTCCGTCATTGTACGAAATATCTATACAATGTGAGGCCTGGTTATACTGGGAATGCATAGGTTGAAATGTCGTCAAGTGTACCATAAAACATTAGGCTATTTGACATTGTTTTTAATACCCAAAGCAGTTGACATTTTTAATTGCTTTGAGGTTATTTACATAGCTTATAATTAATGTTTATCTTATTTTTTTTTATAATGTGTGTCATTGAAAACTAGAGCTGAGTATGACATGTTGTTCATGGAGGTTGTTAATGTCACATGACGTACAAGTTTTTTTTTTACTTTTTTTCTGTTCCTGCCTCTCAAACAATGGCTTAAGTCACAGCATCGTAAACGTTTTTTTTTAATTTTTGAAGTGAAAACTTCATTAGCATCGTTGTGTTTTGAAGTCAATGAAACGAAAAAGTGACAGTAAAAAGAGACAGACACATAAATTCATAAGATTAACGTGGGAGAAAATGAGATAGGAAGCAGTGTTTATCTTGAAGCCAAAATTTTTGAAGGTTTCACTTCTACCACGTGTGAATTGCACACATGTTTTTTTTTTTACAGGTGCACATATTTCGAATAAGAGAGTCCCTACTAGTACTACTAGTAAAATAATAATACAACATGCATCCATAAAGCGAATAACATGCAAAATCCCTATTCTATTAGATTTGCATTTACACGAATAGGCAGAATATAGTAACAATCCCTAGTGGATTTAGCCGTAGGTATTATAATTGGTACCACAGTGACTGACAAACAACATGATTTTGTTGTGAATAAATTGAGTTTAACATGCATTTTATACAGGCAATACATATCTACGTCATACTACTTATCTGCATCTTATACTTATCTTTAGCTTCTAGTGCAATTATTCAAGTTTTCATGCATGCGAAAGATCTGTCAGTAAGCTGGTCTGATCCTACGACATGCACAGTCGGCGGGTCAAATCATCATCAGCCTTATAATTTTCCCATTGCTGGGACTCAGGCCTCCTCTCTTATGAGAGGGAATGGGCTATAATCCACCACGCGGGCCCAGTGCGGATTAGTAGATGTCACATGTCTTCGAATTTTTGGTTCTAGGACATGCCGGTTTCCTCACGATGTTTCCCTTCACCGATTTTGAGAGCTTTGGTGATGAAATAAATTACACAAAGTAATGCGCCTGTCTGGGTTCGAACCCTCGACTTACTGTTCGTAAGTCGGGGTCGCTACCACTGGGCCACCGCTGCTCTCCGTGCAAATATATACGTGGATCTTCAAGGCCTCTGACTCATGGTAGTGGTAGGAACCGTTTATTTTAGGTGTCAGGAGTTCGAGGAGGGCAACCATAAGAATTTTGATACAGAAGCAAAGGACAAAGACAACTTGCGAGAGGCACATGACAGCTGTTTTCTGCAACAGGCTAAGTTGAAAGATTGATTTCCAAAATACCTACACAACATCTGTACTACTACCAATAGGTACCAAGCAGGCATGCAATAATAAAAAACAGAAAAACCTTGGAATTCCTTACCGGGGTTAGCCCTGGGGTCTCTCGCTGCAGCCGCGAAGTTGTTATAACTCGGGGCGCCGAAGCTAGTGCCGAAATCGGAAAAGTCGTATTGTCCGAACTGAGCCGACGTCTGCGCTATGCATGCGCACACGACTAGGGCCTGGGGACAAAGGACAAAAGACTTTAAAACATAAAGAATTATCATTATTTTTCTTTAACAGATAAGGAAGAGCACCGAGAGCAACTGAAAAATTTGAAGGCATTTTACATCTACCAACCCGCATACGACCTGTGTGTTGGATAAGGAGCCACCTGCTCTCACAGAAAGGAGGTATGTGTCCCAACCCAGGAAATATAACAGACTGACTCTGCTATACAGGGTGTAAACAGACTCTTCACGAAGTCGTTAACCAAGCATTATGTACATCAAACTAAGTAACTTTATGCAAAAATTTGTGCTGGGAAGCGACTTTTTTTTTTGAACTTTCAAGAATCACGTTTTACAGTAGGACTCAATGTAACGCACTTAAAATTGTGATGATGGATGGATTGAATAATAAGGGGGTCCTGGAAATGTTTAAAGTAAAAATCTTACGTAAAAAAACAAATATTTAGAAAAAAACTTGTGAAAAAGTTGGAACTTTGACCCCCAATATCTCTGTAACTAGAAGGTTCCAAGGTATGGACTAGAACAAAAAAAATATCGCAATGGCGGGGAGAACAAGTGCCTTCCGGCTTCGTTAAAAGCTCTGTTTACACCCTTTATACCTCAGGCTTTACTTAATCCAAATTATTGCTGATTTTGTGTTGAGTGAAGGGGTATGTACGGTGATGTGCAATATTCCAACGTTTTGACGGAGTATTCCCATTTGAGCACCGATTTCAAGAGCACCAATGCTTAGAGCCAAAGATATTCCCTTTGCTCAAAAGGGAAAATCTTTGGTGCTCTTGAAATCGGTGCTCAAATGGAAATACTCTTTTTTGACAGTTATTTTTCGGTTCTATATGATGTCATAATTATTATAGTCTAACCTAGGTGGTAAAACCTTGGTATATGCTAATGTGCTGTTGGCCTCTTTATAGTAATCAAGGACTATCCCTTTTTACGACACCAATTGAAAATATTATATATAAATTCTACCTTTACATAAACCACAAAAAATACGTGGTTTACCTTTCCAACTTTACCAAAAGATATAATATATATACCTAATGACTACAAAAACTATATACATGCAAAAAGCATGCATATAATTGAACGCGTGCCTTTTAATGTCATGGGTTTTTTATTATCCGTTTTAATGCTCAACAATGGTTATTTTTTGTTATAATTACTGAGATATTTTCAAACTTTACGTGACGTGGAAAAATTATTCAAACGTTAAGGTGTTAAGAGGTCATTACACTAAAAACACTAACCAAATAGATTCCTAAAAAGCTTACAAAGAAAAAAGGTGGACTATACCTCATCATCATTCATAATTCTCCAGCCCTAACCTAACCTAACCTAAAGATTATAAAAGACTCTTAACGAAGCCGAAAGGTACTTGTTCTCCCTGTCATTGCAATAATTTTTTTTTTTTAATCTGTATTTTGGTAGATAATTAAAGAAGGCCAAAAGAAGTCAGAAAATTCATACCCTGAACCACGATTTTTTTACGAATTAAAGCAGTAAAAACTACAATCATTGGGAATACAGAGATATTTAAATCTCATTTTAACTATAAACTTTTTGGTCCAGATCATAATCACATACATTCAAATGATACATGAAGGAAACGACATATCAAACGAACAAAAACATAAAACAAAATCGAATCAAACATATCTCACAAATTAGATTATATCTTGCAGAGATAAAATAAAATAAAATATTTCATACATAACATGACTCGTAACATATTTATCATTAGAACAAAGAGCCTTTTAATCGATATGAATATGTTACAATTTAATCTATTCAATATATATATATAGTCAATGTAAGAGCTTCTGTATTCAAAGTATGTCATCTACGCAATTATTAACATCAGAATCTACAATCTTCCATCAATTATGATGGAATCAACTTGCTCTGCATAAGAACACTCAGAATCTATCTACCGGAAAATTCAAGTTATAGCCGGTTAAGGTGGTTGCGTCAGGGTAACCCGCGAAATTCATTTTTTTTTTACGTTTTTTGCAATTAGATTGTATATACATAAATGAAAAATGAGTCGCGCCAGTAACACGTATGTACTTTAACCCTATTGAATGACTTTTTCATGAAATATTCATTGATTAGGATTACATGAACTTAGGGGGTTGTATTGATGATTTTCACGGCCTTGATTTTTTTTAAATTTCGCGGGCTACCCTGACGCAACCAAATTCAAGTCATCAGCCTTTCAGGCTCCTAATCCAAAAAAAAAGCAAAGTCTAACGGCAACAAATAAAACAGGACTTGAAACTTTCTGCCAAAATACATAGTAACTTCTTAGCCAAACAATTGTTAGCCACCCAATACTCCATATTCATATAAAACAACACAACTTACACAACCGGCTTTTATCAATTCACAATTGCGATAATAGGAAGGTAGTATACAGTATACGGAAACCTAGTGACGTAAGCAATGCATACATTCATACGGTCTCGAACTGGTTTAGAACAGATTCGAACAGGTATGTGATCTTGATATGTGACCTCAGACGAGGACGTGGACTGGGCGTGCGTGAACCCTGTCTCGGCAAGTCGGCACTCAGCTGATATATGCACACGTGTTTGGGTGTGTAGACCGGCGGAGTAAAAGACTTTAGTTTTAATTTTACTTTCTATAGCGGTAATACAGATTTTGCTTTTATTTTATCTTTCTTTAAAATTACTTGACCTTCACCTAAAAACCGAGGATACTGGCATTCCATTTTTTGCTTGATATTTTATTTAGAATGTGTACAGTTTAAGACACCTTTAATACGCACTATTAAATGATCAAGCAAGTATTAAGAATGATCACTGTAAAGTGTAAATTAAGCATAGGAACTCGATTACTTTTTCTACCAAAAGAAAGGTCGTAAAAGCTTTCACAACAATAGCCAGCTTAATTAAAATAACATAATCAGTAACAACAAGAATTAATAAAGTAACTACTTTTGAACTGATTGCTTCCGCATCTAGAAACAATTTATCTGCTACTGGACTGTCTTTCGCAACTAGTCTGGCCACCCGCCCGTCTGTACGGCCCTACGCAACATACCGACCTGTTCCCATTAAAGGACACGTTGTAAATGCTTTCCGAATCGAATATGGTAATAAGTTCGATACCTACACTTTACTTGCAAAACTGTGACAAATTTTATTGCTTAGTGATATAGGTACTCGTATTTTAGTAAGTCAAAGCCCTTTGGAGGTTTCGTAATTAGCTATGGTTATTGTTTAAAAAAATACTGTTGTTTTGTTTATGGTCATAGCGATGGGTGTCAAGGCAGATTTTTAACAAAAAAAAAAACATAACGAATTATAAATTGCGTGTTGTTTGTCGTCTAATTTCCCATACTTAACCCAGTTCAACGTTATTCATAAAATATTTCAATTAGACGTATTTTTGACGAATTTCCAATAGGAATTTATTTGAAGTGAGTACCACACTAACCATCTTCTTAAGTATTCACAGGTTCAATTAGCATTGTATTACCACTGTTTTAGTATACATCAATCACTGCCTAACAGATAAAATTGCACTTAAACAGAACCAGGTTACTGATTAGCCCATCGCATATCCAAAACAATCGGGCTCTCTATCAACAAATCGCTTTCAAAATGCGGTTTACTGCACAATAATTATTCATTATGAAATGCCAGTAATAAATAAAGTAAATAGAGTAAAGAGCAATATAATACTTTAAATATTCTAACTTGGTTATGTGAAGTAACGAAGCGGATTTAAACGTTGCCTAGGAAGTTTAGTAACTAGAGTGTTCAATTGATGAAACTGTTCGCGATAGAACTATACAGATTGTGTTATACAACGGCTTTTAGAAAGGCTTTTAGGGTCTAGTGGGTCTACTTCAAGAGTGGTGAAAGACTTATCATCGTCAGGTGTCAGAATTGTTCTAGTGTTTAATATTGCCACTATAATTTGTGAGAATATACCAAAGTATGTAGGTGTTAGTTAAAATAGTCAAATAGAACGATTGATTAACAAACTAAAAGTTGGTTCGTGTGATAATTCCTTGGATGGGTAACCATTTTTACACATCTGAACAAGCGAGTTAATGGTCGATATAAGATGTCAAATGGCAGTATTATGTTTTTTAAATACTTCAATCTAGGTCTCATCTGGTTAGTCCTGAAATCAATGAAGTTATTCGGGAAGAGGTTAGACAAATAATAATTCTATTTTTATCATTACCGACCTAAGATAAAAGACACATGCAAATTGCTTCATTCACTTCTATTTTATTTACGTAAATTCTCAGTTGACAGGTATAATGTGATTTTCCGATTACAAGCAAATTGCTAAGAGTGGGTGAGACTGCAGTGAGACTGGTCGTTGCAAAACTGACAGGGTGCAAGTTTCGATAGCACTGAGTTTCCGATAGTTTCGATAATTAAACGATTAATAAAGTCAATGGAAACACGAGTGATGCGAAAATTGGACCCTATTTTATGAGTAGATTTGTCGAAATTAGATTAATCTATTAGATTTTTTAATCGATATTTCTGACTGTGTTTACTGCGAAAAAGTGAGCGTATCTGTCTTTTGGGAGTAGTTTCTTGAAAAAACTACCTTACACCATTGAGTTTGTTCCGAACCTTGATACAGATTGATTAGAAAATCCACAAAGATCAGTTCGGAATGCTGAAATTATGATTAATTTAGTACGCAGTCCTTAAAATAATGCTATTAATTGCGATGCTAACTAAACCAACCACAATGTATCGTTATACGTATAATTAGGTATACTATTTTCTACGAATCTAAAGTTAAAGTTATGACTTAATGATTATTCATAGTTAACGCAAATCGAGAAACAAATTGTTATCGTTTATAAGTTATTCAAGTTTATGTGGCCTGAGCCTAAAACCGAGATTACATTCGCCAATTAGCTGACATTTTCTCTTAAATTATTTCGTAAGTCTATACAACTCAACCTATTCTAGTAAAGAAACATTATTTCCGACTGAAATCTATCATCAATCTAATCGCTAGAAAGTTCGCTAGTATACCTGTCTTCTTACGGCTTATCTTTGTGTTATGTACCTATTCTAGAATTGTTTAAATAAATCTCTCACAAATAATTAGCTTAGATTACCTAATAGTTATTCTGAATCCAATAGTTGTCTACATAAGTACCATAAATCTGCCTGAGGTCTCGGTAACAACTCTTCCTGACTAGTTTCTACCTTCCTACTTCTGCTAACTAATTGATTACTCAATCCAATAACACAACTTATTCAAATAACAACAAAAAGGTTCTATAACCACCGCCATTGCTGCCATTTCGCTATTATATTTATACCTTTCGTAATAATGTATACCTAATATCGAGACAAGTGATATTAAATTACGCAAATGTAAAGAAACTGTAACACAAAGTTTCTAAAAATAACCTTTTGTTTGTTGAGGTCAACCTGTTATTAAATAATGGTCTGCGTGTATACACAATGGTCCACGTTGGTCACTTTTCATCGTCCATCGATCACTTTGAACCAAAAAGTATTTGCAGTAACAGAAGACTGGTAGAAAAGATTCATTTTAAGCTTAGAATATAGACAAAAATATTTCCTTAATTCCAATCAAAGTGGGGTCTATTTTTTTACCAGCCAGTCGTTTTCATCCGTTTTCTCCCAAGGCATAAACCTCTTCCTTTTTATGCGATTGTTCCTTGTTTGATGACAATGTAGCCTTGAAGAGCTATTACGTCGTTGGTCAGCCATCTTTTCTGAAATCCTAGTCTAGACTCATGGTCTCCATCCGTCAGAAATTGCCTAATTCTGTTCTATTCTGATTCTCATCATAAAATTGCACCAGAATCAACAAGGTCCTTCACTAAAGTCTACGTGTACCGAGTACAGACTGCGGCGATCATGTGATTTGAATAACATTCTCTTAGTCAACCAACTGGGTATGATTTTGGGAAATAATCGAATCGGACAGTCCGATTTGGGAGTCAAATTGGGTGGCGAATCGATTTGAGTTAGGCTTTTGGTCTAGCTAGTGTTGTTCCGTTGGGCGTTATAGTGTGGTTCTTTTTCGTTTGGATTCGTAGGAAACTTTTACCAAACCTACCATATCTATACCATAGCGTACTTTTTACCATAAGCTAAGAGGTAAAGAACCATGTACTGCATTCCATAGTATAAGTTTGTGTCACGATGTCCCCTCCAGCGTGTATTTTACAACAGTAATATTACTACAACTATATGGCATAAAAACTAATATAACCTCATTTTATTTTGATTTACCTAGAATTATCCAAGCTTTTTGGGTAAAGGCCAAGATCAAATACTAATAAAACCCAGTCATCCAGTCTAAAATATACGTTTAGTTTGACATTTTGATATCTTATTAGCGTTATTTATATGCATCAATCATGAGTATTCATTGTCAGAGCATTGGTATATTTATAAAATTTCAAACTGAAGGCAACCATGTTCAATCTTGTTTGGTAAAAAAAAAACTGAATTAAATCTACATTATTAACTACCAAAAACATTTTATACTATGAAATAAACTGTCTAAAAGGTATTCTCCAGCTATTAGTAAACGCAGACTAATCTCTCATGTCAGAAATTAAAGCAAGGTTAAACAGCGTTATTAATTGACTGACTAAAATACCTTTACATTACATTCTTGGAATATATCAAATTCTTTGTGTACATATTAAGTACACTGCACATGTGGAAAGCCAGCCAAGTCAAATTGAACCTTGTTTACAAGTTATAAGTTTAATATTTACCTGAAAGGTAACTCAATAGCAAATTTGTTTAATGACTTTAACACATGCCTCAGGCAAAGTTATATGTAGTAAATTAATTATATTAAAAAGCTACTCCACATACATGCCAAGTTGAAAAATGATCTGTAAATTAATTTATAATGGTGCAACATTTCGTAACATCTACGCATCATTTGGTTGGCAAAGAGACTCTTTTATAATAATTAACTCTAGGGGTCATCTAACGAACGCCTAAATTAAAGCACACTGTTGGATTGAAGAAAAAGCAGGCTCCAATAATATTTAGGCATTAAAATGCTTCAAATCTTTAAGCCTTACTTAAAGACTGATCTAAGTTATTCAGATCATTAAGCACAAACATGTCGTCGGATTGTTTACCTCAGTCAACTCCTTTAACAATCAAAGTCCTTCACAGAGATTCCCTGAGCTTTACGCTTTGACATACTGGGTAGTCATAATTTAAAGACTTTCGAACCTTGTGGCCAAACTTGGGAAGGTGGTGATGATGATGAAAATGGTGATTATGATGAAACAACATTCAACAGACGACGTTATCTAAATGAATCTGTGTCCCCTTTCTCCCAAATCTGGGATCTGAGTTTTTTCAGACTGAACCCTTGAAGTTTATTGACCATAAACGCCAATACTTTGACAAAACTAAAGACTTACATAATCCACGCCTTTTTCCTCTGAACTGAGGCAGAAACTAACGAAGCACCCTAAACACCTGCTAATTCCTAAGCATTACAGACCTATCTAGAAGAATCAATGTCTGCAATGTCAACAGTGTACCCAGAGCCTAAGCATCAAGTATGTACGTACAATTCACAAATCAGGCGCATGCGTGCGACGAAACCGAATCAAGTGTGAACGCACCGAGCTCCGCTTGCGACACTGTGACGTAACCGACCGGCCATTGTGTCGAGACACTGTTGTAAGTCCATATTTAGCATTATTCCTCTAATGGTCTGATCTTGGGCTAGTTTTATGACTTTCTGTGCTATGAGAAATTGATGGCGTTTATGGGAGGTTGGCCGGAGAAAAACGCACATCATATGGGGGAGACCTTTACCCAGAAGTGGTACAATCTAACTCAAACAAAGAAAAATTTGAGAATATCTCACACTCTTAGCTCTTGTTTGCTCATTGAGCTATGGAATAAAAGAACCACCGATTAGGTCCCGTTCAATACTAGGCGACATCGTGAGTTCGTGACTGATCAAGACGAAAGAGGAAGGACGAACTTGACTCCTTTCGATAGGACTGGCAACCAAAGGCAGACGGGTGAGTATAAGGAAGAGGAAGGCTATTACCCAGTAGTGAGACATTAGAGGGTAGATGAATAGGAAGGTCAGGTGGCCTAGGCGTTATTGAAGTATTTCTGCTGCAACTCAAATCATATTTAGGGTTTTCACATAGTCATTTATTATTTGTATATGGTCTATCTGATGGGTACACTGGACCGTTCAAAGTAGCGACACCTAGGGGAGACCTATGTCCAGCTGTGGACGTCTTTCAGCTGAAATGATGATGATGATCAAATGGGCCATAAAAATAGCAAAAAAACTGATAGTAACGATATTAAGTAATTAGTACTTATTTACACCTGTCTTCAAAACCAGCCTAAAATGGATAAGCTGACCGCCTAACCCACTGAAGAACCAGAGTTACACACGTTTTATTACGAGCACACTTCAAGAGGCAATCGACAGTAAAATTACTATTTCAGGTCTATGAAATAATACTATAAATATGTAGCTTATTATGGAACAGTTACATTTATATTGCACAAGAGATTTCGGAACGGGCAGTTGATGATTGTTTTACGACGCAACGTGTTTAAAATTCGTTGGGTATGCTTGGCTAAAGATAAATGGCTTATGTATGGTAATAGACGTCTGCATTTCTTCTTTATTGGGTCAGCTAGATTAGCTGGTTTGGGAGTAGCTTACCTAGGCTTGAAACATGATGTAAAGCAGACATTTTTGAAAGAGATCTTCCAACTCATAACGCTAAAAAAGGCATATATTTTTTTACGGGTTTTTAGACTTACAACCTCACGCTTGGTTTCCCCTAAGAGTTGGGCAGAGGTATGATATAATGCACCCTAATTCCACCAGTTATAATCTACTACCATCAACAACCGTTACCAACTGGACACAAACCCAGACTAGAGGCTACTACTGAGTATTCCAAATGGAAAACCCAACAACACATTCATTCTGTCTGTTCTATAGTAGTTTAAACTGTCCCTTAGAAAGAGAACCTGCCATCCTTTTATACCTGACCACTCAACTACAGCACGACTTATTTAAACTGGAGTCAGAAAAACCATGAGTTTGCTAGTGACAATTAGAGTGCAGACCAAGAATCCAAGATTCTCGTAAGGTCACGATGGATCAGCGACCAAACGAAGTACGTCAATTATCCATAGTTATTCAATTTCGTAGATAATGCTATGTTTACGGCTTTAACCAAGAAAACTGAATCCAAGTTGTTCTAATAACTCATTTTAAATGCTGAATAACGGATATGCCTCGGATCTTAGCACATAAATTATACTCACGAATCTAATCCATCTTGACTACTGTATGGAATTAAAGGATTTATAACTGGTACATTAGCCTCTCACTTCGAAGATGATCAGGTTTCTGGTCCTGTTGTCATGGTTACGAGTTTATGAAAGCACGACAAAACGAACTAAGGGCCTCGACAAAGTTTAAATTTTCTACTGCTTTGACATATGGATTTCGACAGCTTGCGTCAAACCAGTGCAATTTTTACTTTTTCAGTCACT
The DNA here is from genome assembly GCA_950005105.1 of Lycophotia porphyrea. Classification (NCBI taxonomy): domain Eukaryota; kingdom Metazoa; phylum Arthropoda; class Insecta; order Lepidoptera; family Noctuidae; genus Lycophotia; species Lycophotia porphyrea. Next base: position 7,260,932 of record OX465393.1, read on the forward strand.
TTGCCTGTAAAGGTCTTCTTGTTTGTCTATCTGGGAGGCTAGATTTCGAACTTCATTTAAATAATGGGTTGCATTTGGGGAATGTTGGGTATGAAACGCATGTGACCAAAAGAGTGATGGACATGAATGTTGATGGATGGAGAGGGAGAAGAATGCCAAAGAAAAGATTGATGGATTGTGTGAAGACTGATATGAAAGAGAAAGGAGTAAATGATGCCGTGACGTCTGACAGGGGAGAATGGAAGATGAAAACGTTTTGCGCCGACTCCAAATAGAATAAGATAAGGGCAGGAAGATGATGATTTTAGGAATGTTGGGGTAATAATCCTTGCGAAGACACTGTTGCTATAAATTGAATTATTACTTAGAGTTCAGAACTATGTAACGACATATTTTTCAAATTCTATATCTTAAAAAAGTATGCAAAGATCGGTGTCAAGTCTTATGAAAAAAAAACTAAATATCAACGTACGAAACGATTGCAAATATATTGAGCGCTATAACGCAATGTTATAATGCTGCAATTAAAGTTCATCGTCATCTACGCAAAGCAGACCTTGAAACGCAGAGAAAACAATAGACCTTAGAATGCCCAATAAATCACAGATAATGAATATTAAAATTGAAAACAGTCTAGGCGATAACATCCTTATTTCTCATGAATCATGGACATTACACGAACACAAATCTTCTGAACAAAACTTAATTTAATAATCATGTAATTGGTAATTATGTTTTATTTATGCGAAGATGATTCGGTGTTAAGATTATTATCGGAGTTTAGGTTAGCTTAACAGATGATTTTTATCACGAATACCGGATATTCTCCAGGGTCAGGCAATAGAAAAATTTTGAACATCACGCGTCTAGTTTCACCTATTATTTTATGATAATTATTGTTTCATATCTGATTCATGATTTATCTGAGGTCATTTTAAGATTATTGCAATTATTTAGGGTACTATAATGCGAAGTCCCCCAATTGATTAACATTCGTATTGTCTTAACCGTCGTGAGACACTTAATTTAGACGGGAGCCCATATCTGACACTACAAGATTCCTTAAATGGCAACCAGGACCTTGCTTAGTGTTGGGAAATCCTTCTAACATCCGCTCTGCTTCAAATTCTTAGGACACGGACGGTCAATAACTTAATCGAATGCTCAGACGGTGGTCCTATTATTGCTTCTATTAATGTGAATAATATTGCTATTTTTGTTTAAGAAAATATGTATTTCTACTACACTGAACTTCAGTAGTTGCTTCGTTGGTTGCAACCGCGGTTACTGAGCATGAAGTCATGGATTCGATACAGGACAGGCTAACACCGGTATTCATGAACGTTACTCAGAGCGCGCGGACGCACAGTGTCCCAAAAACCTATTCATAAACAATACTTGAGGGACGAACGACACTATGCGCACATTATAATGAACTCACAGATATGTCAGTCAGTCAACCCGAGTGAAGTCGCTTCACAACGTTAACCAATCACAGCGTCCCATTCAATGCTATGTGTCCGCACAGCAAAAAGTCGTTCTTGAATACCAGTGTAAGTGTTATTGGGTTTTTTCATCAGGAACTTGTCAGTAGCAGCCACCCTGTCTGGATTTGTGCCCGGGTGAGCAATAGGCCGGCCTTCTATTATATAGGACTTAAATATAATTGTCTAAATGTAAGTGAACTATTAGTTTCACCTGTGCTAAACCATTCTGGGATTACAGTGTGATGAACTTCGGTACTTGAAGTGAAAGTAAACTAATAAATGCACAGAAGCAGTTTCCAATATCTCGTAACTGTACTTACGCCATTATTACTTATGATCAGCTGTTCTAACGATCAATAAAGAAGGCCCTATGTCCAGCAATAAACATTTACGAACCATTATCGATTCGTATCAAAGTAATATGTTGTCTAAGGTCATACCTATTAAGCTCTATATAGAGCAGATCTGAATATTGTGTATCATGATTTACGACATCAAAAGCGCTATTATGCCGAGTACAATGTTTATTACATCAATAAATACTGTTGGTAGTATTTTAAGATTTTATTAGCAGGGCACTTCTCCATAGGAATGCTTTAAACATAGTCGTGGGTAATTTTATTTCCGTATTTGAGAAATAACTGAAACCTAGTACCTTTAGATCTTTCCTTCGAATGTACTCTTGATTCGGTTCATACTGCTATAAAGCAGTATGAACCGAATTCAGCTTTAATCTATACTATAATAATAATATTATAAAAAGGTAACGTTTGTTTGTAGTTTGTATATAGGGGATAATTTTTGGAACTGCTGATCTGATTCCGCAAATTCTTTCACTAACGGAAAGCTACGTTATCCCCGAGTGTTATACCACATTTAAACTACATTTAAAACGTTCCCGTGAGTACATTCCGTACATAACTGTGGTGAAACCGCAAGCAAAGGCTAGTAAAAAATAAAATTTCTTACAATGAGACGGGGGGTGTGAACTTCATTGAAAATAAACTTCTTAAAAAATCATGGTTCTCTTTGGCTTTTACCAATAAAACTTTAAGGAAAAGTGAACAAATACGACGTCCTGTTTCGAAAAATCAAAAAACCGTTGCATACAGCTGCGTTTCTCGCAACGGCATTATCCTGTTGAATGCATATTGAATGCCACTAATTATACCAATAACTCAAACGAGGTCGTTTCCGTTTTTTCAAAATATCCATGACATTTATAAAGAAACGTGTCAGTATAAATAAAACTTTGAAATGCGTATAAATAATTCAAGCAAAACTGCCGCAATTGCTCGCTTTAAATGTTACCGTGCATCTGTAATGCCACACAGTTACTTACTTTAAACACTTATGCTAATTTTAATACCACTTCTCTAGCTCCTACTCGCTACTATAGTCCATTCACTAAGACATTACACAAAATGTAAACAAAAAAGTGACATACTAAATCACTTCGGTTTATTCAAATTAGGGTCGTTGATTGAATCGTTGTTTTTATTAAGGTTCTAACGTGCCAATGTAGCATATTGAATGTATTCGTACATGCAATACTGGTAAAACAAAGTGTGTTTAAAATACAAATAAACACTACGGTATTTTTGTTGAGGGGAGGATGGCACTACTTTTCCCATCTGGCATATGTAAGGACAGAGGTTTAGGGACGGATGAGAGCAAGTCAAATATAGGTAGGCTTTTTTATGGTATTGTATAGATTCAGTGTAGTATTAAAATCAGTGAGCTGTGATTATAAACTAAGCAACAAAATCATTATGAAAAATCATAAACAATTAAACTAAGGCCAAACAATGACATCTCACTTGAATGAACAAACATAACAACATTGCGTTGACATCTTCGATGAATGCGATACTAATCGCGATCTCCAAGTGTCACCTAGATCTCCAAGGTCTGCCTGCTACGTCACAACGGTCCAGCGGTCCAAGCCAACATCATTATAGCCGCGCCTATTCAGAGCTACTATGTTACCTTAGTACCTAAAACAACTTGCATTCGATTATAAAACTGTCCACGCCACGAGTATATTATTGAAAGCGGAGTATTGAGTCGAGAAGGTCGCATGTCTCCAACGAACAATTTAACGTATTACTTTCAAAGTTTATTTTTAAATTTAAGTCTACATTGTACAATGAAGGACGTCTAGAGCCTATTTTCCGAAAGAAACCTGAAGTATGAGTTTCACTTTTTTATCAACATTACACAATTTTACTAATCTTCTGTCTGCGATTATTTATTTATGATTAATTTTTTGTTCAACAAAAAAGTGTGTTCAAACACGATTTTGATCGCTAATTTATGTACAATTTAACCGTTTGTTTTAAACTGTTCGTTGGTTATAATTTATGATCTTTAATATCCTCATATTGACAAGCAGAGAAGTGGTAACAATGAGGTATTTATCAAAGTCCCCTTGACGTACCCTAACGACCACCACTAGTTTAAGTTATCTAAATTATGATACGGGGATTTAATGTATTCCTAAACATTAATGCTGTAGGCTATACAGCCTTCAAGTACCATTAATAACCATCAAACAATATCTGCAGTACATTGATATTTATGTACACGAATGTTTCCGAACGGTCTCGGATACGAATGAAATATATTACTTCCCGTTGATTTAACAACGTTTTTTTTCTCACGATGTAAGAGCTGACAAGACATGGTTTCCGCATCAAAAATCAAACATTAAGCAATACCATTAAGAGGTTTGTTAAAAACCGAAACAAACTGGAGAACCAAAAAAAAACGACTACAGGAAAAAAAAAATCAAAAACTAATTTTTTCTTGCCTAAAGTCAGCATCAGGGCTCGGTTATAGGCATGCTCACGCCCTATCTATCATACGGGACCTATTCCATGAGACTATAACATAGTTGGCCCAAAATACAAGCCTGCTGTAATGTAAATTTACCAAACGATTTCTCAATCGGCACCTAGGCCAAGAACACAGTTGTAACCATCACTTAACTATGACCACATAGCTCTAGCCCTGCACTGAATAATCCACCAATATTTATTAGGTCTACCAAAAGTTCCGCATTCCGATATACCAATAACTCAACTGTGGTAGACCGAACAAGCGGATTCCTTACATTCTCGTGTTTCTCCGTATTATTCTATTACATACGGATGTTTTTTTTTTTCAATGATTGCGTATGTCAGTAATTGTAGCTAATTAGTGTTGCATTGTATCCGCGATAAAAATAAATAAAAAGAGGTCTTATCTGTGTCCGTTTGAGCGTCTTGTAATCTCGGAAACGGTCGAGTTAATTTTGTAATGGCCAAGACATGGAGCTTCTTTTGACGATGGATTTTCATTAGATATTACTTTATAAGAACCTGAGAGCCTTAAACAAACTGAGTTTCTTTCAGCGATAACGGTTATAGGTAAAACAAAAATGGCCGAAAAGATTATTATGTCAATCTTGTTAAAAGGAACAGCCGAAATATGATTTTTTTGGAAACCAATTGTCATTTTCCTTAGGTCTTCTTAGTACATGCTGGAAGCACTGAAAAACTATAACCATCAAATAAATTCTTGTTCAAAGCCAAAATCACCGTACTGCTACAGGAGATAATCTTACTTGAAATCCAATCCTAGCTTATGTTGTACCTACCTCCGTATGTGTGATATCTTTAGTAATCCTATTTAATATTATAAATGCGAAAGTAAGTTAGTTTGTTACCTTTTCACACCTAAACCACTGAACGAAACGGACATACTGAGTACGTAAAGTACTGTTCCCAAGTAAAACAACAATAACGTTCTTATGATAACGGATGGTGCCCGAATATTGCAAATCAAGACTGAATTATACTATTTATTACAAGCTGAGTACAACCCGAATTGATTGTCAAATACTAAATTAATGCGAGCGAAGCCGCGGGCAAAAGCTAGTACCTACTATAATAATTCTAAGCTCACTGATCAGTGAAATACAATCTCATTGAGTAAGAAATTCATTGATTTATTGAATGCGGAGTATCGGATTATCGCCAAGCGGTTGGTCGACTCTTCACGTGACCAGAGGGCGAGCCTATTTTTTGGCCAAAGAATCAGCATTGCCATCAACGTGGTAATGGTGCTAGCCTTTTGGGCACTTTTCCTGTTGACGGCGATGTGGACGAATTTTTTAACGCCCTGTAACCTGTAACGCAGATTAGCAACTGTGCGTTAAATTATTCCTATTATGTATCCACATTTTTGTAACATTACATTTCCTACTTTTCCGGTCAAGCGGGGTATGATTAGTATGATTATTTACGTTAAGTAATCATAAAAGCTAAACGTTCTTGTCATGCATTTTTAAACTAGGTTAACACTGACAAATACCTACTTGTAAGGACATAACTGTAAACATATTTGCTAAGTCAGTAACTTATTTGAGTACATAGGTATTGAATATCACCCATATTGGGAGGATATAAAACACAGTTACTTTAAAAAAAATCTGAACATATTTAGCATAATTATTGACGTCATATATCAATAATTCTGACATTTAAGTGACAAATAATTTGTAATTTTATTCAAAATAAATCATCAATCATTTATGCGATCAGATTTTTATGTCGATTTTTTTTTATTAATTTAAGTCAATTGCGTCATTAAGCGGCTGATAATCCTTTTTAAGAATAATTTATTTAAATGCATGATAATAATTAACATTTTTTAATATAATTATGTCAGATGACCACGACCTAGCACACATACTGACGTGCTGTAGAATGAGGAGAATGGGGGAAATTAGAACTACAAGGCAAGTATCAAAATTATTGGAATAGCATAACCCGGTTTGGCCTCCGATGTAACAAAAAATACAAAAACATTCGTTTCAAAAACGACTCTTCTCAAGAAAATCCGGAAATTATTTTTCTAACTTTTCATTTCACTTCTCCTTCAATTTCTTCTATAGAAACATTAAATTATAAAATCTAAAAACTGGTAGAGAACCAGTAACTTATATCACGTAATAAAAAGCCTGTACGATCCATGAATGGGCAGTGTAGTGCGTACGTCACATAGCGGGAAGCCGGCGCGAGCGCATTAGTAATACTCACACGATAAAGGAGCTAGTCCACTTGTTGTGTATTCCGATATATCAAAGTGCGACTGCTGAGTCTCATCGGTTTATCACAGACGAACGGCCTACCTCCTGTATTTACGTTACGTTTACACCGAAACTCGTGCCAGGGCTTCTGCTCTTTGTGCAACTCTACCTACACTTAGAGGGACTTGTCCGAGGCCACTATCAACGTTGTCAATGTAGCAGAGTTCTGATCGATGCCAATCTTGGCTGAATTCAGCTGTTTGAATCACACAATACATTTAATTAGTTACTAGGCCTGCTTTTTCCATAATCAGATAACGTATATTTGAAGAATAAAATATGACTTTAATGGACATATTTTCTTCACAGGAGATTTTGCAGAATGATGTAAGACGGAGACAGAGATGTGTCGCTATCGGAATTTCTCCGTGCCAGTTTAACCGACCTTTTTATTTAGCCAAGTGGATTAGGTCCGTTAACATTCTCATGATAACCCGTGCCGACCGGTCTGGCTACCGTCACAACTTCCGCTTTTCGACTACCGCAATAACACTTATCGATTGTATATCATACATAATGTTTGTTTATTTATAATTCAATATATTTACATGTCTAACCAGCTGTGACGCTGTGGCCTTTGAGTGTCCGGAAAAATACTAAATAACGCGATAAAACGGATTTATGATAGACTTTTGATTAAAATATTTTTATAGCTCGTTAATATGGAGTCATCTTCTTTTAGTTACCTTGATTGTAACTTGAAATCTAATGACCTGATTTAGTTTTAAGGTAAATCGACACAATGATATATAATATAAGTTATAGGTTAATGATACATAGTCTTAGTGGCGGTGCTTTCATACAAGCCTATAAGCTTCGCTTGCCTATAGATTAGGCACTTACTACTCTTAATGATTAGGGTTTCTGAACAGTCTGCTTACCTTATAGGCTTGCCGTATTGTTGGCCCCTAGGCACGTCACTGATTAGTCAATACCCGCGTGGTTGATTGTGGATATCTCCCTCTCACATAGAAGGGGGCTGCAACCCAGCATTGAAAAACGTTAGAGTTTAAACAGAGCTCAGTTGTTTAATTTCCAACTGACTAAGACGCTGCGTGCATAGAAAAGTTCTTTTTCGCGAACTTATTTAAGTACCCAAAAAAACTTGCTAAACACTCTCTAACACTTTATTTATGTATTTCTTGTTTTCTGCTTACCCACTATAACTAATAGCGTACGCTCTCACATATGTCACACACAACTGCAATACTAAACTGCCAGCGTTTTGCAGACATAAGTGACGTTTGCGCACTCTCTCCGTTACATCAGTAAAGAAAAATACAAAAATTCCTCATCAACCGTACGTTGCGAAAACTGCCGACCGTAGCATGACTCGATTTATCGACAAATTATGTAATATGATGATCTTGTACTTATGTATGTGGATTATAAAAATAAAGGAGAGATGAAATGCGGTTTACATACATATTTTACGTAGTTATCGTTACTAACATTAGAGATTAATGGCGCTGATGATATAAACTCTCGGAGAAGTCAGCACTCCCTTCAATAGATCTTCTGTTTTCATTTGTGAACATTTCCGAGATGATTATTAAGATGATCTATAGAATATTGTCAATAAAATCATCGTTAGTATTTATAATTGTTGATAATAGCGTTCAACCAGCCAATAATTAAACCCTGTCTAAAAAAATTTACAAAGTGAAAATGCGCAATGAAAATTAGGTTTTTTACACCGAATTAATAAAAGAAAATAGAGAAATGCGTGGAGTTGATAATAGTGGCTTCAATAAATTATTAAAAAATGCTAATAAGCGTAAAATACTATTCAGTTTGTAAGGTGTTTTCCCATTGGCCCCCCGTCCGTGTCCCCACTGGTGGGGCCATTGAGAATTGATGAAAATAATTAAAAATTATTTTCGTTGGTCTGTTGTATTCACACAAATAACCATAAATCTTAAAAACAAACGAATAATAATGTCGTTTCTATCGTATCGCTAAAAACAAGTGAAACACACAGAACTATTGAAAGATGTCAATTATATAGAAACTGCAGTTACGAGGTCGACATTTATGTAAACAGAGACACAAGGCCTTTATAACGTATTAAACGACATATTTAAACTTACCTTGACAACAATGAGGCCACAATGTTTGAATTGGAAAAAGGAAGTCGGACCTTTTACAATGAAAAATTCGTCCATTGACTGTTTACGAAGTTAAGAACGTCGTTTCATGAAGGCTATAATCCCTTTGGCATTGGCATGATAAGACTATGGTATTAAAGTATCGTTAGCTTTACTTCCCATTTGATGGAGCCATTCAATTGTGTTGTACCTACCTACAAATTACTGTTTCATTTAGTGATTTGATTATAATAGGTGTTATTTGTGTACTTTGTTACTTTTTTGTAACCTGCCTCTTTGGTCTAGTGGTCGCAAGCACGACAGCTGAGCTTGAGGTCCTGGTTTTAATTCCCGGGTCGGGCAAAGTGTCATTGGGTTTTTCCATCAGGGATTTCTCAGTAGCAGCCACGGAGTCTTGATTTGAGCCCGGTTGATGGCAATAGAGACACAACCCCGATTGCATGGGGCTTAAACATAACTGGCGAAATGTGGGTGTACTATTAGATACACCTCTGCCTATCCCTTTGGGGATCACAGGCATGTTATGTTACTGGTTTTTTCTGTAGTGTCTATCTGTTTCCTAATTTTATAGACCAACCTAAGACAACCCTAAGACAAGTGCACACGTATTAGCAAGACCATTGTATTGCAGGAAATTGCTCAGGCAATCATAAACATATATCAACGACATTACGGTTTATAATCGCCATAGAAACAGAAACTAAAACAAGCGTTGAATGCAATCACTGTTTTCGCTTTCTATAGCACATTTTACGAATGCGCTTTCTGTCTTACACAATCTTACAACACTGCTCTTAAAACTACGCTAACCCTATCATTAAAGTCCTATTATTTTGGTCACATACGAATTGTGACATTGCACATTATGTCCGCAATCACTTGTTTAAAACTCAGCATAGTTGCGCTTTGTTTCAAATAAAATATCAACGTAATCACGCTTCAATAGATCGTTAAAGAACACAATAGTTACTGCAGATAAATTAGACATCACATCATTAGATTTAACACACAATTAACGCACTTAAAAAAAACAAAGTCAACATACTATGTCATACAAAATAGGTCATTCACCCACTGTACGTAAAGTCGTGAAGGTCGCTTTTTGCATATCTCGGTCACGAGTCAACTGATGATCATCCGGCGATCATGAATTCATAAGAATTTATGCGAATAAACCACACAACAAAAAATACTGCAATTATCATGAGAACCATTGTTTGTACACGACACCCTTGGCCGTAATTAATCAAATACTTTTGTTTGATTAATGTATTGAGGTAGGAACTACTGACCGACTTGTGAGAGGGAACATGGAAACTGTATCTTAGAGAATTAATTGATTGATGTCTGAATGCGATCTGCCATTGCCCAACTAGGAAGCGTGTTCACAGTGATGCAACAATATACATGGTTATAATAATAAAATAGCTAAGTAAATCAACGTGTATTGAAAAATGATGTGACGTAGAATTAGCATGAATTTAAATGATTAAAGTCATTTGTTATATCTGATTGACAGCTCAGACTTAATATCATTAGGAAGTAAGTTATACAAGACCCCCGAAATTATTAAGTATCCTTTCAATACATTGCTTTTACTTACTACCTACTTTACTAATCCAAGATTGAAAATGAAACTGAAGTTTTTTCGTCAAATAACAGTCACTGGGAATTACTATTTCCACCAAGGTCTCGTAAATGGAATGTAAATAAGGTGGTTTAAACTGACGTTTACGCCAAAGGAATAAAGTAAATAGTTTAAAATTTAACTAAAATTTACCATATCCAAGCAACGATGTTGAAATACGCAATGCAGTGCAAATGATACATTAGTTATAAAATAATACACTATTGACACTAGTAACATTAATAACCTATAGGTATTCCAAATGACAAGTCACAGGTCAATGTCATCTGGCAAATATTTGCTCTCTGCTCTAAAACGTGCATGATTATATCATAATTTTGACGTATAATATAATTTTAAATTTGATTTATCGCAGCAAACAATTGGACAGGCGCGGTACAGAAATAAATAAGATTGGGCAAAAAAAACAACACATTAAGTGAGAGGTTGAGAATAGTTTAATGTCATTGTTATGTAGATGTAGGATTTTGTGGTTTTCTTATCGTTTAGGAGCGTGAAATAGAGGTAAGTAAAGCGCTTTCTGTGAGGTTTAAGGTGTGTAAAATACCTATGTATTTTTACGAGGCTCAAAATATCTAGAAAATTAAAATATTTTTTTTTTATTTAAACTTCATGTACAAGAGAGGTACATAGGCGGACTTAATACCACAAGGTATTCTCTACCAGTCAACCTTTGGGTCAAATATATTAATTGTAATTAGTACCTAATCCTGCGAGAGGTAAGCAGCAGTAGAGTTTGTCAAATACCGGTAACCCAAATAATTATAAACTTCAGAACATTTTTTTTGTAATGTTATAAATTTTAACTTTTTTTAAAACATGTCCTTTTTAATTTTTCCTAAAGAGCAGACCTTCAGCTAACCAGGCCTTACAGCTTTATGGCAAACCCTATAAAGATGTATTAAATGTTGCCAATTTATCCTACAATGTAAAACAAAGCACGATTTACATGTATGATATTCCATTCATATAAACAATCGTTACTTTTCACAATATCTTGATTTTCTCATACAAATGATGTTATTTCATTAGTATAAATTGTTTGGTCATTTATCATGCGAAATTTATGATGGGTGTGTTTGTTTTTAATTTGAGTAAGAATTTCTTATTATATTAAATTTACGTGATTTGCGATTGCGAGGATCAAGATTGTAATTTACTTTAATTCATTTTCTTTTACTAATTTTCTGAGGACGTTTTTTTAATGCACTTAGCATCAAACTTCGTCCATTTTTAGACAAATTACTCAGAAAATATGAAAGCAATATATAGTATATAAATGTATAAGCAATACCTAGGATATACAACAAAAAAGACACTTATTTTTCTTCTTTACGTGTCGATGAATTCAAATTGTGTTAGACCAGCATGTAGCCACCTGCACAGCTCTAACATTTGCTTCGATTAAATCTTGATAGGTGCAAGTGGTTGTGCAGAATGGGCAGGCCAGGAGGTGGAGCATGTCCTGCAGAGAGGCTCCACACTAGCAATCTATTTAGGATGGATCGAGGATACCCAAATGGGGTATCCTATGGGTCATTGGCCAGATTATATCTACAGCCTTGAAAAAGACACTACTTTTCAATCAACCAACAAGTTGATAACAATTTTATTTACGAACAGCGATGCCGTGATAATTTATTCAAACAAACACTTACTGAAACTAGATTAATTTTTCATAATCTCAGTGTTTATATTAAACTGTTTTCTGCAATTTATAAGCTTGGAATCGTAATAAGCAGTTATCAAACGCGATCGTTAGGAACAAGTCTATCGCTCTATCGCTGTATCGCGAACTGCGATTGTAAATTGAGAAACTATTACTGGATAATAGTTTAATATCAAACTATTTCACCTTTGTATGATTAAAATGTAAACCGAAAATTGTTATAATTTATGATAAGTATTTAAAATTGTTATGGCGGCGGGTGTGGCGATAGTAACTACTAACTATATTATATTAAGTTATTGTTTTAGGCTAATATTAGCAAGTTAACTTATTTACGTATGTATCTATTTCATAGAGGAATTTATAAATATAAGGGTTATGTTACTGATTTTGTATTAAACCCTTAATACACTAGAAACATTTTTTGGAAAATAAATGTAAACAATAGCAAAAATCTACAACAATATAAAAAAAAGTTAATTTTAGCTAAGTATTTAAAAAAGAAGTCTAGTTACTTACGTAGGTAGGAAAGCTAATTAACTTTTAGAATCTGATAAATACTTTTTCATATTCACGCGTGCAACAATACAATACTTAAATGAAAGGATGAAAGATGAGGAGTAAAAGGCTTTTGAAACCAATTAAAACTTATATAACGCAATCTTTTATACTTATCAATACTTTTTATCAGAATCCAAACGTCAATTTTGAATAGTATCTTTTAATAAGGATGAGTTAGGTTACTTACTTATTAAAGATTGAGGTTTTTAAATGTCAGTTAGTTTTTAAAAGTAAAAGAAATCGATCTTGGATATATACATATATATATTTTATAGATATCAATTGATTGCCAATGAATGATAATTAAATTATAGGTACTTTAATGCATTTATGTCGTAAACTTTTGTAATTCAGGATAAACATGAAACTTCAATTACTAACTCCAATAGATTACAATAAACTAGGAGTCTTTAATTGAAAGTGCTAAATGGCAGTTAAAGTAACGAAACTTTACCGTAACGAAACTAATTAGGTACGTTCATGCAAACTAATTCAGATCATAAACAAATAAAGTAGGATTACTTTGCAATTAAATCATTTAATGAGCTAAGAAATTGACCAAAAACTGATAGTTAATATAAACTAGTTTTTTACTCGCACTTGTTATATTTTAAATATTATATTCCGGATTGAGTACTTATAATTTATGTAAAATATTCATAATTTAACAAATCGGCAACAGCCTGTTATCAAGGAAATCCGTGTCCTAAGTTATCGATTGACTGAATTATGTCTACAGCAGTCAAATGACTCACTCTAACAATACAAATTACTTACAGTTTCAATATAATTAGAATTTACTTCGGTGCTTTTACCTGACCACAAAATTAGTTCATTAAAATAATTGTTTAGCAATCTTATCTAGGAAATTAAAAGTTTAATGTATTATAATATCGCCTTTTGTTATATCTTTGCTTTAAATCTGATTATTAAAACAATATGGATGGTTAAAATGTGGCATAATATATCTTGGAATTAAATGGAATTCTTCTTGACAAAATGTAACAAACTAAGCTGATAATTATGTATTTATACTTGACAATTCAAAACTTGACGAATTAATTGTTTGTGAATATTATTTATAATAATTAATTGTGTTCTGAATGTTTATTATATAAAATAATCATTGATGGTTTCCTAAATATTGATTTTTTTTTCAATTTGAAGGTTATATCAATTTTAAATTGTTATATTGTCAAATTGTGTATAATGGGTAGTTTTTTTAATTACCATAACCTAACTATAAGACCTACTGTATCATCTAAAATCACACAAATAAATACTTTGACTTTGACTGTCTTGGTGTTACTTCGTTAATCCACTTCCTGAATAATATTGGAGTTATATATTGGGTTATATATGGTTTATCTTAAGGTTATTTGTTACTTTTTCCACGTTTATTAACAAGGGGGTTATTATTTAATTCCTAGAGTAAGATTTAATTATATTTAACATCGCGTATTTGTAAAAGCTATTCTGGAATTGTCTTTAAATAAGTAAATAAATTAAACTGTCGTAAAAATCTCAGTCTCTCAATGAATCAGTTTACAACTGTTAAAGTTATGTAAAACCCAATAATTTTATGTTTTATTAAAAATTGTGGTTACGGATAATCCTTGTCAGAGGAACTGGTTTCTTGCTTCTTACATAAGTTGAGAAACGCACTGCGCAAGTTATGCATGTGTATCACAATCTTGTAATTAACATGCTAATAACTATATTAACTACTTCACTAATTATGACCAACTAAAATAGTTAGACTCTTTATCCTTCAAAGTTATTGTTCTACATATTTAATACTAGATTTAAGGATAACCCTATCATATTCTGTAACTAAAGTACTGTACTATAGGCATTGTATGTATTTCTATGTCCTTTTGCAGAGAAATATAATAATGACAGTAGGTCTCAATCTGGCCGATTAAAAAAAAAAAACGTGCCTGTAATCCTCGAATGATTAGGCAGAGGTACCTATAGTACAGCCATATTTCCCCGGGACGTTTTAAAATCCTTAAACTGTCAATCGGGAACAAATTCTAGCTAACTAACTGTTACTGGGTTAGATCATCACAAAACGAATAGTAACTTTCTTTGTAGCTTACAAATCAACTTAAATCTTACTATAAAATTGCACTCTATTTCTCACTTGTAAAATTTAGTTCACATAAGCATTTTACAAACATTACACAAATGCGTAACATACACATACGTAAACTACGAATGTCCATTTCATCATTATTATTCAAGTTATATAAAGTAATTTTTTATAGCCGTGTGTTAAAGAACTTGACATAAATGGTACGAAAACTGGATCATTGACACTTTAACACTTTGACAGCGACTATCGTGACTTACTGACATTGTTAGTACACGAAAAAAATCAATCAATTACGTACATGTTTCCGATTATTTAATTATAAACAATTGCTTCAAAAAAATTGGTCAAATAATTGTTTGTTTTTTTTACAGTAGCAAAGTTCTTAATTTAAATTAACTGTCTTAACGGCTAGTAATTTGAATAAAAAAAAACACTGAACCACGAAGGTCGTACTTGCCAAAGAAAAGTAAAATTACTTACGATTTTCACGTAGTGGTTCATGTTGTTAAGGTTTACAAGTACTGTCACTGTCACAGTATCACTGTGTTGCGCGCGCACTGTGTCCGAGTGGTAGATGCGTTCGCGCAGACTGACTGGTCTCGGAGCTGCAGGACTGACCGCTCCCGCTAGAACCAAACGAACAGTGGTGGGTCCACAATTACCAACACAACGACACGACCGGACTAACGTAACCTTAAGTCGTTTTTACACACGGATTTTCGAAAAAAAAAGTTTAATAGCAACCTTGAAAATTGTAATGTAATTAATGTTATGTTATTTTTAAAATATCCTTTATTACGTACAGTGTTGAGTGGGTGGATGTTGGCGGCAAGCGCGTGAGTGTGGTAGTGTGCGCTTGGGCAACTTGTTCACATTATATAGAACGCTGCGCGACCTCCGACACGCGGGAAGTGCGTCCGCACACCACGTGGAGTTGCCATGGCGACCGATGCAGGTAGGCAGGATCAGGATGTCTGAAAAGGGGGCTGTTAGAAATACTTCTGTTCTGTCAGTTTCTGAGATAATTGATATGGTGTCCCGTTATAATTGAACTAATTGGACTCTTAGTTGCAACCAAAGTAGACAACTTTCTTGGAAATTTATTTTTGTTTGTCATTTAAGATATGGTAGAACGTTTGATTTGATTTTTTTTCGAAGTGCTATTCATTTATTGAGTGTCTTCATTTATTGAGTGTCTTGCAAATATTGTAATGAACTAGTTTTTGATGTGTGTATACAACGTGTAACGGAAAGGGCATATACAGCCGAAAGGGGGTCACACAACTCGTCATTCTGAAAAACTTTTGTTCTACGACTTTGGAAAATTCGCGAAAAAATAATTTGCTTCTCCATACAAACTTTGTTGGTCACGTGACTTTTTAGTATGGAGACAAGATTTTTTTTTTACGAATTTCCGAAAGTCGTAGAACAAAAGTGGTTCAGAATGAAGAGTTGTGTGACCCCCTTTTGGCTACATATACCCTTTCCGTTACACTTTGTATAAATAGTCTTAAACTCTACTATTTACAATATTGTGTTACTGATACATAGAAGCTAGATAATTGATTATACTAACGAAAATCCAGGATACAGTACAGCGTTGATTCGACTAGTTAACTAATAGCCTAATTAGTGCGATTACCTAAATTGTTTAAAGAAGTG
Organism: Lycophotia porphyrea; assembly: GCA_950005105.1. Classification (NCBI taxonomy): domain Eukaryota; kingdom Metazoa; phylum Arthropoda; class Insecta; order Lepidoptera; family Noctuidae; genus Lycophotia; species Lycophotia porphyrea. The sequence goes on from OX465393.1 coordinate 7,277,299, forward strand.
TGATATATTAGACGTGCAAACCGCAATAAACAAGCATGCAAATTAAAATATCGAATTAATGAGTAGCCGTAGTATTTAAGTAATTAAAATAACACATCCAAAAGGAAGCCACAATAATATTAGGCCTTCATAATAGCTAGCCTAAGTAGAACTGCTAAAACCTAAATACTTGGGAACATTGAAACACACAATGTAACACAGTGAGTTATGTTAGGAATCTGGATTAGCTATTGAGGTCCTTGCGATGAGCCAACAAGCCGACTTCGACATGGTTGTGTGACTAGTAAACCAATATGTACCGACCGTAGCCTGGTGAAGCAATACTTCACCAGGCTACGATAGACATTCATTAGACTATTAGAGAACGCTATAATGCGTATAAGAATACCCTTAACAAAATCGAAAGGTATTTGTTCTCCCCGTCACGTCATTGCAATCATTTTTTTGCTGTGGACCTACCTTCTGGTTACGGAGATATTGGGGGTCGAAGTTCCAACCCTTTAACAATTTTTTTTTTAATTACTTTTTTTAACGTTAAAACTTAACTTTAAATTAAATACCTCCACGACTACCGTACTATTTAATTCATCCATCAGCTCAATGTTTTGAGCTTGCATTACATTGAGTCCTACTAAACCGTGATGTTTCACCCCAAAAAAAAAACGATCAATGTTTTTTGCGTAGAGTTACTTAGTTTGGGGTAAAGAATGCTTGGTTAAGAGGAAATGCGGGTGGTATTTTCTCCATACAAATATTGAACATTGAAGGAGGAAATAGTCAAGAGCCAAACCTCGAATTATGACTTTTTACTATAGTTGTCCTTATCGCACCAATGTCGAAATCACGATATATATATAGCGATAGTTTCTTCATGTGAAGATGCATTGTGAAGAGTCCGTTTATTAGCGAAGGGTACCTGAAATCATCATCCGCCTAGACTTTCTCCAACTTTGGGCTCGGTCAGCTGAATACCAGTATTTTACGTAGAACGACTGCCTTTCTGCCTGACTTCCATTACTCAGTTACTCAGTAAACAATATACCTGATATCGTAACACCAAAGAGCATGTACTATGGCTTCTTTGCTCAACAATTTGGGCACATAAATGGGTCACATAAATAAGCTTTGTATATACGTAACTATCTATGTATACATAAAAAATTTGATTGTGGAAAACATGCGTTAGCCTGCATAGCTATTGTGCTGTAGATACTTGAACGTACATCAGAATTCGATTTAGAAACATCTTAGGAATCTGCTTTACTTAAAATGCGATGAGCTAAGATGCATAGTTGTGAATACTAAACCAATACATTACTACACATAAGTTTGAATGAAGCCGACTAACGTCGATATATTAAATGGACCTCAGTCACGTGTAATCCCCGCTCATCAAAATAGCGATTTGGAACTGTTAGTGTCAATATTCTATAGCAATTATAAATCTGACAGTTGAACGCGCTTAAGATATACTGATAATCGCGATCAGATGCATCGGTAAAATTCGTCCTTAGTCACCTTCTTCGTCACCTACGACATTAAATTGTATGATTCACTACCATTCGTAACAAACCTTCATGGAGACACGTAGCTTGAGGACGACCGAAGGCGGAAATAAAACGGTTTTCAATAGATTCGATGTGTGACACAGCCAGCACCTACTCGTATGTATGGTTGAAATCAAAAGTATTTTGTCGAATCTGTAGCATTAATAAATAAGAATGAAGATGACGAATACATAAAGACTTGCATCAACTGTAAATCCAAAAATGGAACTCATTAGACAGACAACAAAAATGAATCCAAATCAAAGGGCAAAACAAAAGAAAATCAAGAAAAATATAGAACACGGCCTTTGATATAAAAGGTAACACAATGCCAGGACATAATCACAACACATATATTTGTAACAATATCAAGCAACTTTCGCGTAAATAAAACTGCAAGTTGAACTTGCCCTTGCTGATGTCGAAACGTAAAAACTGTTGGTAGGTAACTGGTAGGTTAGCTTCCGCGTTGGACGTGGAAGGTGAATGCCCGTGGGCTGGAAACAGGGCAATGTCACCGGACATGGACAGAGAGTGGGACATTCAAAATCCTTATAATTTTTATTGCTTAATTTTTCCACGGTTAAACTATCGATTGTTTTTTCATCGATTAAGTAAGAGGTGATATTTTAATTAAAGAGATAAGTTATTTTATGTTGAAAGCATTTATATATTTAAGAAACATGTAATAACTAGGAGTAATTTTAATTCGTTGTCTTAATATTATTATTTGGCTCAAAAAGCTGCCCAACTTAAATGGGACTGGGCGGGACATGTCGCATGCCGAACGAACTGTGGGCCCGTAAAGCTTAGGATTGGTGCCCTGAAACAGTGACACGGGGTCGCGGCAGACCACGTAGGAGATAGCGGGACGAACTGGATGTCTTCCTTGAGAATTGGAAAGAAGTAGCACAGAATCGCGACCGTTGGAAGGAATGGAGGGAGGCCTTTGCCCAGCTGTGGGACAATATGGGCTAACTATAATAATAAATAATTATTTTGCATATGTTGTGTCTGTGTTGAATTTTAAGGAGAAATGAGCGATAGAAAGACAGGAACTGACAAATTGCTTCAATTCTTTTCCGTGTAGTGAAAATAGTAAATAAACGAACTAGGGCACAGAAAAGATAACATTTTCGGTTTATTAATCATTCAATTAACAATGCTAGCCTTAAGACTAACCCTGAAAAAGTTTGCATACCAAAACATCTTTTTTGTCTAATCTAAACTTAAACTGTTTTTTTTTTAAATAAATTCCGTGTTAAATAACTTTTTGGTCTTAACAAGGACGTCAGTCTGTAAATAACTGATTGTTTCACAAAAACTAGTACCTAAATACCTCATTAATTATTATCATTTAAGCTATCAAATAGTGTAGGTTTAGAAAGTTGCTTATTCGGTGTATAATAGCTGGGACTATTGTAATATATCGCAAAAAGAAATCAGCTGCTCCATGCAGATCATCGATCAGCTGACACTTTGAGGTTGGTATTATAATAAAAGTTGTATATTATGGTGAGTCATAATCATTTGCAGCCTTGTTCCATCCACCTGTGTGTAGGCCTCCTCCCGTATAATAGCAGTGGCTGAGCGATTTGACTGCTACGCTGCGTTTCACGGGTTCGATATCCGCACGGAACAAATACTTGTATGACTTACAGGTAGTTGTTCCGGGTCTGGCTGTTTGAGTATTTGAGTTTAAATGTTTGTAAACGCACCCACGAATGCCCACGATACTAATTCCCAGTGTGGGACAAAATTTAAAAAAAAAATTAGAACATTGGGGTTTTCTAGTTTTTCAGTTAAGTATTTCTTTCAATGACGTCCTAGAAAGCGCATAATTTGCGTATAATTTTGCTGACCCAAACCGGAGATCCGAATCTGTTACTGATGGTTGTCACTGACTTTAAAGGGAAGTTTGATAATGATGCATTGTTTACTGTCTTCTGTCTCTCTGGAGTTTTAGGTTGAAACTTAAAAGTGCATAGTTTGGTCTATTAGGTAGATAATATATCGCGTTCATAGTTCTATAGTTTAAATTTAACCTGTTCGTGGATTAACACTCTTTAACCTTTTGGACACCAGCATAAACGCACGCGCCTGCCTTCCACGCCAAACCGCAATTTCACTTACTATTTTGTCACATATTTGTGTCGTTTGGCGTACAGGGCACGCGCTTGCTTGTCACGTATATGTGACAATGGAGTTCAAATGGTTAAAAGGGGATTGGTCCTGATTTTCGAAAGCCATTTCTACTACGCCATAATCGAAGAACCATTTTACTGAACGGACATTTGATCAATGTGCCATTTCATCGAAAAAAGACAACACAGGTTTGTAGTAAGGATCGAGGTGAGATAGGCAGTCGCTCCATGTAAAATACTTGTAGGTATTCAAAAGTTGACAGATGATATGATCGAAACAAATTTATTTTAATTTAAGAAATGCCCTGTACAGGGTATAAGCAGACTCTTCACGAAGCCGTCAACCAAGCATTATGCACATCAAACTAAGTAACATTAAGCAAAAATTAGTGCGGGAAAACGACTTTTTTTGGGGTGAAAAATCACGTTTTTCAGTAGTAGTACTTAATGTAACGCACTCAAAACATCGTGGTCGTGTTTAAAGTAAAAATCTTACATTAAAGTTTGTTTCCCAGGTATGATCTAAAACAAAAAAAATGATCGCAATGAAGGGGAGAACAAGTGCCTTTCGGCTTCGTTAAGAGTCTGTTTACACAATTTATGTACACATATATTATATGAAAGATCAACATCACAAATATCACAACATAACGCCTGTACTCCCAAAGGGTTACATACCATTTCGCCTGTAAGGTAGGTTCCATGTTATAGAGGGCAAGCCTATGTCTAACAATCGGACACATCAATACTCCGAGCAGTTAAAATACAACTTATTAAGTAGAACAGTAAAAAATACCTAAGAGAAATACTGATGTAAGAACTCAACAAATTTCAGAAGAGTCAGCAAGGAAAACGATTTCAGCAACACATCACTAATGAAAAGATTAATAAATTCAACTAACACCCGTCCACTTTAAAATAATTTTGAACTGAAACACAAATAAAATACTGAAAAGAAAACTCCTAGACATTTCATTATTTTTACCGGGAAATCAGTGTTAAAATCTTGCTGTTCTGTTATAATATAAGTGTCATCGAACTTTGACTCGGTCAGGGCTAATGTTGCAAATAAAATGAGGTGATTTGATCGAAAGTAAGATCTTTAATAGCATAAACGCGAAAAAAAGCTGGTCTATTTTGCATAACAACGGAAATGACTTTCATGCTTTACAGAATCAACTCAACAAATTTACTGATTTCATCCATTTTTTTTTGTTTCTTTTTTTTAATTATTGATTAATTGTATTTTTTTTAATAACCAATTATTTTTTGTTTTATATTTCTGAGTAATGCTAATCTACAAACACTTACTTTTTACCTTATTCTAATTTTATTAACATGTGGATAATGTAGTGGGCTGCAATATTGTTAATACTACATAAATTATGTATATATTGTTATATTGTTATTTGTAAACATTATATATTGTAGCTGTTTATTGTCCCATAATAAATAAAATAAAACTAAAGAAGAACGTAGATGGTAAATCTATGACAATAACTTCCAAAGGTGAGGAGAATAAGGCATTTGGAAGAACAGTAGTCTACCTGCGCTAGTTTGCTGAACTGGGCCTATTTGACGCAGCCGCGAGAAACAATTTTGTTATTTTGTTTAATATTGTGTGCACTTGTAGCATGTGCCAAATAAATCTATTTTCTTTGTTTCAGTATGTGGATTTAGTAAAAAAGTTATTAAGACTAGCAGACGTACTGCGGCGTACCATCCACACTTGGTTAATATCCCGACTAGTTGTACTCAGCGCTCAGCGCTTGTCCTTCACGTTTATTATGCGCACAGCCAAAGTGTGGAACTCTCATCTTCTGGGCACGCTCGTTCCATCATAGACCTCACCCATCGCTTTCCATCAGGCGGGATCGAGGTCAATAGCAGTACCATCTTGTAATAAAAAAAAGCAGACTACTCTACTGACCTTAGAAAAAGCATGCTACTTTAGCACCCTTCAAGTTGGTAGGGCTGTAACCCTTTTTTTTTTATGGATGGGAAATCATCATATGACTTCTCCCGCTCTGCCCAGAGCGGGAGTGTCAGACTTGGTACTGACCAAAACCCATCCATGTTCCTTCCGTGCCCTTTGTGTTCCAGGGCCGCGGTATCTCTTTCGAACAGCCCGCAGCCCTGGCAGGCATCGGCCCTTGCGGGCCCCTCCCTATTTGCTGACATCTCTTTGAGGCGCGCGTGGAACACGAGGGGCTGTAACCCTCAAAGCTGGACTTAAGCCATTTGTTTTACTTTATATATATATAGATGTTTTAAAGAAACTGTCTTGTTAATAGTCTATTGGTCACAAGCGTGACTGCTGAGCATGAATTCCTAGGTTGAAATTCCAGGTCGGGCAAAATGTTATTGGGTTTTTTCAGAGACTTCTCAATAGCAGCCACGGAGTCTAGATTTGTGCCCGTTTGATGCAATCTGATCGCCCCCTATTACATGGGAGTTAAACACTGGCGAAATGTGGGTGTACTATTAGGCCTCTGCCTAACCCTTCGGGGATTACAGGCGTGATGTGTTTTTTAAAAACGAGTACTCACCTCTACATTAATAGAGTTAGTGGTGAAACGCGAGCACCACCAATAAAAAAAAATTACGAGTCACTGCATCCGTACTGAGGAAAAAATATGTGTAATACTATCAATGATGTAATGTTAGAGAATCGTAATAATTATATAGTATTATGATAATTATTTCACGTGAGTTACCTACATCGATATGAGAATGCGCTGACATAAGCATGACGAAGACAATTCAAAGATGGCCTATTTGAAACGCTATGATCGACCGCAAAAGATGATGGTTATCGAAAACGAAATTTACCATTTCAACTATCTATTTTACGCTAGCTATTTTAGCTTTTAGTTTTAGAGAAAATAACATTATACCCGAATTCACTGAAAAAGACAGAATCGTATGTATACCGAAGGTAGGTTACTAGGTAGAGGTACGGTCTATGTATGCCAATCATGTTTCAGTCCATAATATAGTCTTGGGATATGATAAATGATGTGTATTTTACAAATAGATTTTTACTAACAATTTGACTCAATTTTTTAAACTGGGTGGGGCCTGTTCGTCGTACCAGACTAGTAACTCTGAGAAGAAACATGCAGCCGAAACAAACTCAGACTTTAAAAGACTATAACTTTTAAAGTCCAGACATAATCTTGGTCAACTCACATGAGGACTATACAGATTAGTGTCTGAGATTGTCTTTTGAAAAAAGAACCAGACAGATTTGAGTGGACCTGTCCAGTCAGTGCAAGCATTTGTCCGTTATCGTTTAGCTCGACTCAAGAATGAACCTATTGCCATCACGGGACAAATCCAGAATACTGAAAAGACCCAATACGACGAAAAATAACGCCCAGTACTGCTTTCTTTGCCCTGGAGACGGAAACCAAGACTACGCTTAAGACCTCTAAACAAAACAGGATAGTACCACATCTATACATACAGGGTGTAAAGAGCCTCTTCACGAAGCCGTCAACCAAGCATTATGTACATCAAACTAAGTAACTTTACGCAAAAATGAGTGCTGGGAAATGACTTTTTTTTGGGCGGAATAATCACGTTTTACAGTAGGACTCAATGTAACGCACTCAAAACATTGTGCTGATGGATGGATTGAATATGAATAGTAAGGGGGTCTTGGAGGTGTTTAAAGTAAAAATCTTACATTAAAAACATGTACATATTAAAAAAAAAATTGGAGAAGTTGGAACTTTGACCCCCAATATCTCCGTAACTAGAAGGTTCCCAGGTATGGTCTAGAACAAAAAAATGATCGTAATGACGGGGAGTACAAGCGCCTTTCGGCTTCGTTAAGAGTCTGTTTACACCCTTTATAATAAAATCGTAGAAAAGTCAAAACTGTACATTGAATATTTTTTAAAAAGAATACTTGGGGCGTGATCTACAATTGATATCGAAGCCAAAAATATAGTTTTTAGAATTTTTGAACTCAAAAGGTACTACATGGATTTACTTAAAATTTTGCATGAATATTACTAAGAGGTCGGGTCAACATATAGGCTACATATTATCACGCTATCACCTACGGGGGAGGAGCTGTGAATCTTTATTGTTCTTACGCATTCTGTGACAGCGTGTAATCTGAGCACGCATATTTAAATGTTGTTTTTGAGTAAGCCATGCTATTATCTAGCTTTATACTATAAAAACTATGCCATTTAAGTAACTTGAGCAGAGAAACATAGTTTAATGAATGTTAGTAGTATACAGACAATTTTGAAGCAGCGCCATCTATGAGATTTCATAAAAATCAAATCAAGTTACATGTTAACACTGTTTGGAAATTAATAATTTAAATTTGATCATGTTGGCGAGGTAGGTAATGTGCATTATCTTTTTTAAAAGTTGTATCGTTTAAACAAATTCAAGTTCCAACAAAACCCTCAAAATCTTGAGCAGAGTTGAGGAAGACAATTTAAAAAAAATGCGGTTTATGTATTACAAAAAAGTTACGTTCATTGATGATGATCATTCTTCTTCATCAATTTCATGTTGTTAGTACAAAATAAACATTGACTTTTAATACTTTTGCTCGGTATTTATCTGTGTGATTATTGCTTGGTAATTAATATATTTTCATGTTGTATACCTAATTATAAACTTAAATGTGATGTAAAACTAGCTGGATTTATTTTTACTCAATCACAGCCATTTATTTTATGTTCAAAATGGCAAAACCAGGGTAAAATGTTTTTCTTTGATGCTCCTGGTAGAACAGGAAAAACATTTGTTACCACTGGCATACTTGCAGAGGTCAGGAGGCAAGGCAAAATTGCTATTGCTGTAGCGTCGTCGGGAATCGCTGCCACACTGCTTCCGGGTGGCAAGACAGCACATGCCATGTTTAAAATTCCCATCGATTTAGAGAGCGCCGAAACGCCTGTTTGTGGTGTGTCACGTAACAGCGATAAGGGACACGTGCTCATGGATTGCTCTCTGATTGTATGGGATGAGTGTACGATGGCCAATAGGAAGGCAGTTGAGGCCGTGGACAGAACCCTGCAGGACATCCGCAGGAACAAACATTTGATGGGTGGTGTCACAGTTCTGTTCAGTGGCGATTTCCGGCAAACGGTTCCCGTGGTGACACGGGGATCTAGGGCAGACGAGGTGAATGCTTCGTTGAAACGATCTTCGTTGTGGTCACGAGTTCGTACGCTGCGCTTGACCATTAATATGAGAGCTCGGCTCAGCGGCAATGCACGTGCTCAGGAATTCTCCGATGTCCTTCTAAGTCTTGCCGAAGGCACTCTACCAGAAGAGAGAGGTGGACAGGTGGTGCTTCCAGAGTCTCTCGGTAGAGTGGTATCCAGCTTAGAACTCATTCGCTGTGTGTAAGGAGACGTCAGTCGTATACCGCACCAGCAAAATGCTTGGGTGATTTTAACGCCCAAAAATGATCAGGCTACAGCATTTTGCAAAAATGATCAGAATGCATTCGTTGATACGAATGCATTCTCTCGGAAATTGAGGGGAATGAAGTGGTCTACACCTCGATAAACACTGTTGTCGAGCAATATGACGGCACACAATATCCCGTAGAATTTCTGAACTACCTGTCAGCAAGTGGACTTCCAGCGCATACCATCAAGCTGAAGGTCGGTGTCCCGATTATGCTACTTCGGAACCTATCTCCTCCGAAGTTGTGTAACGGGACCCGCCTTAAAGTCATCTCGCTCCACAAACACACCATTGAGGCGGAAATTCTTACGGGTTGTGGCGTCGGCGAAGCAGTATTTATACCACGCATTCCCCTCATACCTCATAACTTCCCGTTCCAGTTAAAGCGCGTACAGTTCCCCGTGAGTGTTTGCTTCGCGATGACCATCAATAAATCGCAGGGGCAGACACTGAGGGCAGCGGGTGTCGACCTCAGGACGAGTTGCTTCTCACACGGGCAACTGTACGTCGCTTGCTCCCGCATCACCAGTCCTGACTCTCTTTTCATTTTGGCTCCTGGCAGCATAACTGCCAACGTAGTTTATAGGGAAGTGTTGTAAGGTATGATACCTTTGTACGTATTTTTACTCTTTTGTGTCCTGGAATGTATTCCTGCATTATTTTCTTTATTTCCTTCAGTCACATCTTATGACTGAACTCAGCTGGATTCCCATATAACTCTCTTCAATTGCTTCGCTTGCAAAAAAAAAAAAAAAAAACTTATATTTTAATGCTATTTTAAAAGTTGTTTACTTATAATGCTATGTGTGCCAGCAACACTGGCATCTTAGGTATTTTTGGTGCTGTAGAGCCTTAACGCAGACGACGTTGCGGGCAGCAGCTAGTATTTAAATAAAATGCAAAAGCAACAAGATAAACCTTACAATGAACAATACAAAAACCTAGACCTCACTACGCGACTGGATGTTCCAGCCTTCGATTTGCGAAACAGTTATATAATCATGTAAAAGTAAACATTTTTTACAACCGCCACAAACATTGAACTTGAGTAAAAATAGAATGACATCGACCTAATTATTACATCCATGGTCCGGTAAATAAACCTTTGCGAGTGAGTTGGCAGTAATTAAAAAGTCTTTTTTTATGAATATGTAACAATGCCAGGCTGTGAGGCTGATAGTCTAATAAAGGGGATAGATTGATGATCCTGTATAAGAGACAAATATCATCATCTGACTAACCTTTTCCAACTATTATTTTTGGAGTTGGCTTCCAATCTAACCGGATTCAGGTGGATATCAGTATTTTGTATGGAGCGACTGTCTATCTGACCTTCACAACCCACTTAGTACGGGGTGATACGATACCCCTTGGTAAGACTGACTGTCGCATTCTCGGGCCACTGGCCAACGACTGTCAAAGATCTACAAATGACAGCCGGGACCAACTGCTTGCATTGCTTTTCGAGGCACGGGGGAAATGTTCGTCAAAATATACTTTTGATCATTGCGAGAAGGTTGCGGTTATCAGAATGGCCTTACTAACACTAAGGAAGGTTTATTTTCTGCCGTGTTGACGGCGCGTTCGTGTACCACGCGCGCGTCAAAGAGATGTCAGCAATCAGGGAGGGGCCCGCAAGGGCCGATGCCTGTCAGGGCTGCGGGAGTGTTCGAAAGAGATAGCGCGGCCTTGGAACACAAAGGGCAAAGAAGAAACATGGATGGGTGATAGTCAGTACAAGTCTGACACTCCCTTGCCCTCTGCCCAGAGCGGGAGAAGTCATTTGATGATATCCATCCGAAAAAAAAAAAGAAAAGGTTATTTTTCTCTAATCATAACTCACCTCAGGGTGAGGTACTAGGTTACACCTATATTATAAGAAAACACGTATGGTCTGATATTGCAAATGCCCACAGATGGCAGTGACGATTACAGTAACTGTTGGGCAGCCTGAATAGAACAATAAACCGATCTTATAGAAAAGTATTAAAGGGTATCCCTAATTACAAGTGATTTGTAATGCATATCGAAATCAAATAATAAAATTACTGAATATTAATACGACACCGTGGAAATTGAATCTAATCTTGTTTCACACAAATTAGTAAGGGCTAACATTAATTTATGGGATATCGTTGTCACGCCATTTTAACTCACAATGGACGTATTTCCCATGTTACTACTATTCTTAGTAATCTGGGTATTGGGGTAATTTATTCAGTTTTGTAAATAAGGGGTGACCCACATTATTGATACCACTTACGGGTAAAATTCTATTACAATCACGCAAACCTAAAAAAAACTGCAGAACAACCTCATACCACGGCTTTATGATTAATTTTGTTTTAGTTAACATAAAATCTCGCGTGTAATCCCCGTAGGGTTAGGCAGGGGTGTACCAAACTTTACCAGTTATGTTTAAGTCCCATGTAATGAGTGGGCGAGCCTATTGCCATCAACCGGGCACGTATCTAGACTCCATGGCTGCTACTAAGAAATTCCCGATGAAAAAAACACAATAGAACTTTGACCGATCCGGGAATCGAACCCAGAACCTCATGCTCAGCAGTCGCGCTTACGACCACTCGACCAACGAGGCAGTTTGTTCGTATTTCTAATTGTCTGTTTGTTTTATTAACTCTTTCAGCTTTAATCCAGTTTTTGTTAAAGTTGAAAAAAAAGCACTTATTCACCTACACGCTATTATGTAAGTTATAATTTCCAAAAATTGAGCTTGTTGTGATTAACTAGGTACACATTCAGAGATACAAACTGCTACTTTTTTCTGCCTCAGGTCCACTGCTCAGCATCTGCACTTTATCATCATCACCATCAGCCAACAGCAGTCCACAGCTGGACATAGGCCTGTCCAATTGCTGCACTTATTGCAGCCACCAAACCAATAGTAAGACGAAATTATACCATAACAATTAAACGGTACTAGATAAAAAAATATCAAATATGCCATACAAATAAATAAAATTTAAGTGTCTGTTTGTAATTTCAAAATAAGAGTTTTTTACTGAATGCATATGAAAGTATATACGGTACCTACTAAGAACAAAAAAAATCATTTTTTTAACATTTATCTGTCTGTCTGACTGTTTGTCTGTTCCGGTTAATCTCCGAAACGGCTGAACCGATTTTGACAGGACTGGCCGATAGCTGATGTTATAAGGAGTAAGGGTACTTTTGTTTTAGAAAAAAGGATAAAGGTTCCCTGAAAAAAATTAAAACCCTTGAAATTTGTAACAAAATCCGATTCAAACAGGGAAGTAATACTTTGAAGGTTGAGGGCTACAGTTAGTTGAATACAAGCTTGAAATCAATTACCAAAGTGTCACACCGATCTTCATTGAATCGATGACACTCTATTCCGATGTAAATATTTACTAGCAAACATTACGACACGGTACATCAAACATCATAGGCACACTCGACAATCCTTCACCTTGCCAATCTGCCAATCAAGCGTGACTTAGATCGCTAAAAAACCGTTATTACCTAATAAGAACAGAATGATGCCAAGTTCATTGGGCATTATAGCTATTTCGATTGTCTGAAGTAAGTGCGAGACAATGCAACCGATTGTAGACAATATAATGTAGTTTCGTGTGATTTTTCCCTTCAAAACTAGTCGACACATTCGTTTATTGTCAATTGTTGCGTGTATATACTACATAACATAACATCACACCTGTAATCCCCGAAGGGTTAGGAAAGAGGTGTATAGTTCTGTTTATACTTTATGGTGGCTCGGAAGTTAGCTGCAAGTAACGGTCTGCGCATTACACAGTCAAGCAAGACGATGCTGCCTCTGCGCTGCGCTGAAACCTAAAATTGTGTTCTGCGCAGCTTACGTTAGATGTTTCGAGCCGCAATAAAGTTTGAACCGTAATACCTGCGCTGACCGTCATTCGCAGCTAACTTCCGAGCCGCCATAAAGTTTAAACGAAACTATACCAAATTCTACTATTTTGCCATGTTATTTTTAAGTCGCATGTCATAGGGGGCGGGCCAGAAGCCATAAACCAGGTACAAATCCAGACTACGTGACTGCTACTAAGAAATTCCTGAAGGAAAACCCCTAAAACACTTTGACCGATCTAGGAATCGAATCCAGAACCTCATGCTCAGCCATCGAGAGTGCAACCGCTAGTACAACAAGCCTATTTAAATAAGAATGCAGACGAATTGTGCAAAAAATGATAGGAAAAAAACAAACATAGGAGATCTGTGTTCCAAGTAGCGTGAATATGGAAATAAGTAATCAAACCAATCAAAGTCAGCCTTATTAGTCCATTAGACGTTAGATTATAGCTATACGGAAGGTATTATTACTTATACTTCCTAAGAATGGCACCCACGGACAGACGCTAACCAAAAGAAAACTCCTGTGATATAGGAGGCGGAAGAATTTGCTTTTCTGCAGTTTGAAAAATACATAATAGGCACAATGGTATACAGTTTGTTTTTATGGCGTTACTAGCTTATGCCCACGGCTTCGCCCGCGTGGAGTTCCGTAATACACCCACGTGATCGTACTACCGGGATGAAAAGTATCATATGTGTTAATTGAGGTTATAAACTATCTGTGTGCCAAATTTCAACCAAATCCGCTCAGTAGTTTTTGCGTGAAAGAGTTACAAACATCCATCCATCCATCCTCACAAACCTTCGCATTTAGAATATTTAGAATTGGTAGGATAGGACCGCTCGGTGAGAAGTAGACAGACTTTTTTCGCTTACTGATAGAATAGAATATAATTTTATTTTGCAAATATGGGTAATACACAACAGTTGTTACCAAATATCAAAGATCAGCCATATTTTACCATTCGGCAATTTTTTTTTACATTATTTATGAAATTCGTTTTAAAAACAAACGCTTACATTATTTTACTCACAAAGACAAACATTTACATTATTTATGAACATTTTATATTTTAAAGACCAGATCATTTTATAAAGTATCATTATCATTAAATTAATAAATTATCATTTTCATTACAATTATCATTCAATAAATCAATTAATAAATTATCATTTTCTTTACAATAATTGTCATTTAATAGATAATAGATCATCAATTAATAAAATATCATTAAAATTAATCTACAAATATATTTTTCTCTATGAAAAGCATGAATCCTCATGCATTGTAAATCTCGTATTATAATGTCTTTTATTTCCAGCAGAATTTAAGGCTTGAATTGATTTTTATTAATGTTTGAACCGTCAACTAACCTCTGTTATATTCGTATCTACATATCAGGACATTGATAACTTTGTCATGACGGAGGTAGCATTATCAATTCATAGTTATCGACACATGTGCGTCAAAAAACCTCTTCTGAATATTGATTAATCTATAAAATATTAGTTAATGCAAATAATGATAACTTTAAATGAATTATGAGACTAACAGAATGTCCACCCAAAATGTCTCTTTCGTTTATCCTCGACCCGACATTGAAACCGAATTGGTCAAATGTAAGATACATTTAAATATACTAAAACATTCAAATTGCATGCAATCGCGTAATAATTACCAAGTTACGAATCAAACATTGAAAAATGGTATATAATTAACACGACTTTTTTACGGTTACAATTCGTATCGAAATAGGTTAGTTAATATCGCTGTTATATTGTGAATAATTTAAAATACCTGCGTTTGTATTAGGATATGATAATCTTATAGCGGAAGGAAGGATGACGGTGGCATAGACCTTGCAACTACTTCCTTTAACTTAATCGGAACTGGTGCACTCACTATCAACCTCCACACGACCCAATGAAACGTATACCGCGTATAAACTTGTTAATTTCTTATTAAAAAAACAATGTCAAGTCAACCGATTACTATCGTAGAAAATGCTTGTTTTTAAACTTGTTTTACTTGAAATTACGATATAATAAATTCACAGGTATTTTATACCCAGTTACACGGCTCCACTTTGTGGTTTGGCTATAATCCATCGTGGACGGCACATGTCTTAAAATTTTTGGTTTTAGGACATGCCAGTTTCTTCACAATGTTTTCCTTCACCGTCTTGAGAACAGTGGTGATGAAATAAATAGGCCAGGATTCGATCGCACGACCTACGACACCTACTCACATTTGGCATATACAATCGCGCCTAATGCAAATACCTACTTACGGTTTTTCACATTGATCATGACATAAACTTGATAAACTAGTAACCTGGTGTCAAACTCTGTAATGCAATTTTATTATTAAAATATACCTCACCATCATCATCATTTCGGGCGAAAGACGTCCACTGCTGGCCGATGTTCACTCCCGTGCGTCTCGCATCCAGCGGATCCCTCATCACTGCAACCTTCACCAGGTCATCGATCCATCAAACACAGTTGTTATTACATACTAGACTAGCTCAATACCCGCGGCGTCTCCCGCGTGGAGTTCGATGAATGTCCCACGGGGACACACTATCGGGATAAAAAGTATCATATGTGTTAATCCAGGTTATAAACTGTCTGTGCAAATTTCATCCAAATCCGTCCAGTAGTTTCGGAGCCTATTCGGTACAAACAAACAAACAACCAAAAAAATCTTTCTTCTTTATAATATTGGTATAGACTAGCGGTCGTCACGCGGTTTCACCCATGAAGTGCCCGTTCCCGTGAGACTACGGGGATAAAATATAGCCTATGTTACTCGCTGATAATGTAGCTATCCATTGCTGAAAGAAATTTTCAAATCGGTCCAGTAGTTTTTAAGTTTATTTGTTACATACAAAAATACAAATCTTTCCTCTTTATAATATTAGTACAGAAGTATAGATATAGGTTGTACCTATTTATAGATAGCAGTATATACGAGCAATGGTGCTGATCATTGACAAATTTGACATAACCTGCTCATTGAATTGTCTGTCTGTAAAATTAGCAGAGGAATGATTAAGTAGTATTCAAACTCAAACTCAAACTCAAACGCACTTATTTCAATTAGACCCTTACAGGCAATTTTGAATGTCGGAAAAACAAAGAAGGCTAAGCTACAGTCACAGTCACAAGGCATAATAACTTGTGAAAGTACTGTAGTTGCCCATTCCAAAGCGTAGATCTCTATGGAGAAAAATGGGCAAGAAACTCCATGGACACTCTTTTCAATCAAAATATTATTACAAAATCTTGGTTACATCATTCATGTTGAGATTATACATGTATGTGAGAACGATGTAAAGAGGCGTGCGAATTAAGAGCATCCAGAGTAAAAGAATAAATCAACAATAATTTAAAAATAAAGTACTTAATTAAAATAAACCGTGACAGCTAAGAGATATACAATTAGGTATGTTAATAGCAACTTGTTTATGGTTGGTTTTAAGACCCAGTTGAGACAATTATAATTTAATGAAACAACAGCAAGTGCCCAATCACTAGTACCTAAATGAATCGTTAGTATCAGCTATGTTTCCACATCAAATAAAGGCCAAAGAAAGGAATGTTGGTAACTATTCTTTATACCTAAAAAAAATATATCACAATACTTCTACGAAGTTCGTTGATCATCAGTGTTTAAATTTAAAGAAATAAGCTAACTAAAAAATATGTTAATGTTAGAAATTATATTTTTATGAGTTTATGTTAATGTTAGAAATTTAATTTTTCTATTTTCCGACTATTTTTCTATGTTCCAATATCTTACTAAAGTTTGTGTTTTTGCATTCTTAAACTACCAAAATTTATTTTCTTATTAGGGGCTTAATTTGTTAGTTTAGTTGATAACTTTATTGTGCATGCTGTGGTCCTTAGTTGTTCATTATCTAGTAATGTTTTGTGTAGATATATATTTTGTAGGAGATCCTAAAATACGTATATAAACTAAATTGACTTGCAATGTTGTCAGTTGGATGAATTAGCATATAACACGACAAATTGACGTAGTATTTCTATTTGCTTATTGGTTAACTAACTTTAGCCGCGGCTTCGCCTGCGTGGAGTTCGGCAATTGCCCCACGGGATCGTACTACCGGGATAAAAAGCATCATGTGTTAATCCTGGTTATAAACTATCTGTGTGCCAAATTTAATCCAAATCCGGTCAGTAGTTTTTGCGTGAAAGAGTAACAAACATTCAGACATGACATCCTTAAATCCTCAGAAACTTTCGCATTTATAATGTTAGTAGGATTTTCCTTACAAATCTAGCAGCCATTTTTCAAAATTTTAACAATGTTCTAAAAGATATGTGTGATGTAAGCATACTAGATCATTAAAACGCAACCCACATAGCTGTGGTTAAGCCCTATGGTTACAAAGACAGTAGGTAGATCTCGGACAGGCTTACGTGACCACTTGCACGACTCAGAATTCGTGCTAGCTCCATTGTGATAACAAAGATGCCTTTGCTGTTCAACGAACCTTGATTCTACGAAATACGTGCTAAACTCCAATACCTTGAGAAAAGAAAGAATTGCAGTAACAAAAACGGATGTTAATTTAAACATTTTTCAATATCATTTACTTTATATTCACATTGGCCATTTTTTTTTATTCCATTAATACTTTGAAAAATATTAAATATCTATTAAATTAAAAAATAAAATTGAAAAAAAATATCTTATTGGCTAAACCATACCAGCTTACGAATTTGTGCAATTTGTATACTTAGAGTTTTTATATGGTAGGTTTCGTAAAAAAAAAACATGTGTGCAATTCACACGTGGTAGAAGGGCAACCTTCAATAATTTTGGCTTCAAGATAAACACTGTATAATGCTTCCTATCTCATTTTCTCCCACGTTAAATCTTATGAATTTATGTGTCCGTCTCTTTTTTACTGTCGCTTTTTCGTTTCATCGACTTTCAAATCACAACGATGCTAAAGAAGTTTTCAAAAACGATTTCTTGCAAAATAATCTCCCGTAGCAGACGTAGCGGACTACGGGAATAAGTTCCAAGCTCGTAGCACTTGTTATAGTCCTTCCGACTACGGCGTTGCAAGGATTGCGTAGCTGTATCTTCTTTGGATTTATTGCTTACACAAACATTGGTTTACGGCTTTTTAGGGTTCCGTACCCGAAGGGTAACCAACGGGACCCTATAACTAAGGCCCCGTTGTCCGTCCGTCCGTCTGTCAACTGTCCAAAGACAATTGAAATTTTCACAGAATGTGTATGCTGTTGCCGCTATACCAACAGAATAAAATTAAATAAAAAATTGAAGGGGGCTCCACTACTAAGATGATACAGAACCCTTATGCGCGAGTCTGACTTGCACTTGGTCTGTTTTTTGTCTAATATCCATAACTTTTTACCGAACAAAAAATTTGAAGTTTTTTTTGTGCTGCAAAAGTAATATCTGTTAGATAAAATAATATTACTACTATATATAAACAAGTTAGTTTCGTAGGCGTTGAGGATTATGTATTGTAAAACATAATCGTAATCCCTGAAGGGATAGGCAGAGGTGGACCTAATAGTACACCCACATTTCGCCAGTTAGGTATGTTTAAATCCCATGTAATAAAGGGCAAACCTATTGCCATTTACCGGGCGCACTTCGTGGCTGCTACTGTGAAATTCCAGATGGAAAACCCAATAACACTTTGCCCGACCTGGGAATCGAACCCAGGAACTCATGCTCAGCAGTCGCGTTTGCGACCACTAGACCAACGAGGCAGTCATAAGTAAAATTAGTCTGTAATGTTCCTACTGCTGGGCCAGTGAATTGGTGGATGTGTTCTCTTTACAGGAAGTATATATGTATCTTTTATGTAATCGTTGATGTGAAAAATGACTATTAAAGCACGCAACGGCGACCTCTAGCGGTGCATTAAGTAATTAACACACACTATGTCGACGCGGTGTTGAGGCCGCACTAAATAGGACAGAACCGGCGGAAATTGTTCTACGAATGTTTTGTTTACTAATATTACGTTAGTCTGTGAACTATGTCGTCGTTACGGTGTGGGGATTAGTGATAAGAAGGTACTTTTTACCCGACTACGGCGAAGCCAAAAGGAAGGGTTATGATTTTAGCAGTCTATGTATGTATGTGTTTGTATTTACATATGTCCCTCCGTAACACCTAAACTATTGATCCGTTTTAGATGAATAAGATATCAATCGATTTTTACTATGGCCCTCGGGTAAAATTTTACCTAGTAATCCCCAAAAAAAATCTTAGACAGTGATTTGAATGTTAACAAAACCTTGAATGAAATATCAGTTCTACACATGTTTTAACCAGACCTTACGGAGAATTACCAGATACGAATTATAATAAATATATCAACAACATCTTCCTACCCTCGTCCCGGTCGGCGCAACACGTTTTCTCTTCCATTATCCCCAGTCAAACGTCACAGAAATATAATACATAATTGGTTATGTTTACAAGGCAGATGTGAGTGACAAAGCCGGGAGGGGACGCCCTAGGACATACGCTGACGTTATCGGTGGGTTCTTCAGAAAGGTCAAGTGCGTAGTACTCGTAACCGGCGTGCGTGTATGACCAGGTGTATGACCAGATGTATGAACGTGGACGTGACAAAAGGAGTATGTAAGGATCGTAGCAGGTGGCGTTCTGTAGTTTCTGTCTACCCCCATGGGAAAAAAGCGTGAGTTTATGTATGTTATTTTTTTACAGACAAGCAGTTGTAAGGGTCAACTCACACCGAAAGAACGGCGAAGGGCAGCGACCCGCTCGGTAGAGAAGGCGCGCGGATTCCCGCGACAGCTCGAGAAGCCGCTGGAATGCTCGAGAAGTCGCGGGAATCCGCGCGCCTTCCTCCTATGCGCAGTTCACTTTCAACAAAACTCGAGGAAACTTGTTTAATAGACGTGCGCGGGGAGCGGGCGCGAGATATTGCCAGCGGCCGCTCGCGACTGCTCGAGCATTCTCGGGACTTCCCGCGACTTCTCGCGCAGTGGCACGGCTCCGTTCATGGAATTCGCCGGAATTCCCGGCGCGCCGCGGGCATCCGCCCGACTCGTTCGAGTTTCTCATGCGATAATAAGTATTATAGTAATGAAAATAAAGTTAAAATTCATATGACACTGAAACTGCGCTCCGCTCCGCTCGCTGCCCTTCGCCGCTCTTTCGGTGTCTGTTGACCCTAATTTTAAAGTGGAAAACACTTCCTAGGTATGTGTTAAGACAATGTTGGAAAATAAAAAACACCGTCCCTTAAATAAATATTTATTTACTAAAGACTTAATTTAACTAGAGATACAGATATTAAAACACGATTATAACAGCGGATGTGGTATGGTATTCTACAGATACCACAGAACACCCTGTTTATTAAAGTCTTAGCGATGGCTTCGATTTCATACAGCGTCAATTATCATAGCTTGATTTACCATACACAGTTATCAAACTTATAGAATCGACGAAGCGCAGTTCAATGCGGTTTTCACGGCCAAAATGATATCAGTTTTGCATACATTGAAATAAAGTCTAAAACAAAATAAACTTAATGATCTTAGACTATGGTTAAAAATGACCCACCATCGCAAAAACAACTAACCTGTGGAAATCTAGTACTACCAAATTCACAGACGGTCTGCCACTTTCACCCTTATGCCAAAGCAATAAAGTTTAAAGTATAAAGGAGTCCTTACTAAGTGATGATAATTTCAACACACCCAAACTATTTTTACACCTATTGTGATAAAGGCTGCTTTCCCGCCAACGGGCTGGCGCAGAACAAGTGTCCAACGCAGTGCGGGTTTCTTTGTCAAACAAATATCAACTTTGCAAGGATAGAATTAAAGTTGAAAATAAACTTTCAAAATGTTTGAGAGCTTTAAAATGGTAACCACATCCCTACGACCTCTTTGATACTCTCTCGGACTAATTATTTGTTTTCAATTTATTTTAGGACATACAATATTGTTATTTGATTGCCAATTAAAATCGTGCTTCGCAAGGTCTCATGACATGGTTCCCACCTCCACCCGCCTTAAAAGCTCTTCTGAAATTCCTCTACAACACTCAAGGAGTCATGGGTTTCATTAACCAGCAGTATTCTGATGGCATATAACTTCCCTAACCCTAGTTAATCACTGTACATACGAGTCCGTCATGGTTCTTTTGCAGCGTATGGCGTGGCCATAGTCGGAACTAAAATCCTCTAAGCATTTATTTCAATTAGACTATTAACAAGACCCTTTAGAATGTCAAAAAAAAACGGAGCTACAGTCCCAGTCACAAGACATAATAACTTGTGAAAGTACTATAGTTGCCCATTCCACAGCATAGATTTCTATGAAGAAGATTAGGTAAGAAACTCTATGGACATTCTTTTAAATCAAAATATTGTTACAAAATCTTGGTTACATCATTCATGTTTATGCAAGTTAAGAGCGTCCAAAGTAAAAATATATAATTAACAATTCAAAAATAACCATGGCAGTTAAGAGAACACCAGTCCCTACTGACAGCGCCTGTTCACGAACATAACACATAGATCAGCACCATTCATATCAACCATTTTGCTCAAAACGGTTGAACTGAATGGTGCTGATCCACGGTGATGGCGATGCACGACACACGCGCCACCACCAGCAAGACATTTGCGTGAGCATGACATTCTCTCAACCACCAGGGCAAATTCGAGTCGATGAAAGATGTAGGTACCCAGTAAATGGTAGCTTACTTGCTTGGTACATACATTGAATCTATAAAATGCTTAGATTTTTACAATCTGCAACTTCCACAATAACTTCACATGGTCAACAAATTCAAATAGTTTGCCCCCATGATTGTGGAGCAGGCCCAGCATTGAGCCAAGCATCTTAATCATCACAGTACCCCATGAGAGATGAGTGTGAATCTACTTTAGCTAGCCCGAAACCTGGCTGAACTAGTTGATCCCTGTTTCTAGTATTAGACCCGGACTCCAAAAAAGCGGAGACGAGCGGAGCAGAGAGACATGCGGAAACCGACCACTCTCATTGGTTGAGATCTCGTCGGGTCGTATCTTGCACATGCTCCGCTCGTCATCGCTTTGGTTGAGTTCCAGCTTTATAGTAGTGTCTGTCACCCTAAATAATAGTAGATTTTTTTCTAACGCCGCCTTCTCATTTTTAAATACAAATTGATGGTTAAAAAAAAACAATTTCATTCAAGCGTTAAAAGAACCAAGGCGAAATAATAATTGTGCCTGCAAGCAATGAGAATGAAACCTGTCAACCTTGAAGATAAAATGATCCTTCAATGAAATACAAAGAACACATCGACAAAATCACTTTGAATTTGCCAGACTCGTCAGTGGAAGCGTTCTCACAGTAACCTTTTGGCTTATCGTAACGAAAATAAGGATCGCAGTGACTGACGGTGTAAAATCAAAGGTAAAATGATTGTTAAAGGGCTATACAAGTACAGCGATCTCTAGATGCCACGGTAAAAATTACCTTAACTAAAAAAAAAAAACAATTTATTTGCGAGATTATTTTTATGCAATTTTTTAAATAATACAAAAAGAGACTCTCAGGCTTATATATAAGTAATAGCATAAAAATAAAATACAAAATTTAACAAAATATCAGTCACAAACCAACTCCTGTCATGACTTATTCATTAGTAGCGGCCCCTCTATATTTTTGGAATAATATCTAGATTATTACGAAATAAAAAAGTGCATAGTTGTTGTAATAACAATCAGAGAAAAAACTTTTTTTGAAAATGTTGATTATATAATCCTATAATTAATATTATTTGACACAATCCCTGCATAACGATCACATGGCTAAATACAAATGATTATAAACAAAACAAAGGTACACACTATTAGTAAAAAGTAACAGGTGAAAACTGATTCCTTTAAATTACGTAAATTAAATCTCTGATTTAATAAGGAAAAAGAATATGAAAAATACAATAAAAGAAACGCACATTAATAAAATTATTTTTTATATAAATCTTAGCTAACCCTCCTTTCACACTTTTTTTGTTTTTTTTTTTAGTTTTACTGGTCTATTTTTTTCTTTTTTTTTATGTTTGTGCGTAAATGCATTAAGATGACATCTCAGTATTGCAAATTACGATATTGTATATATAAGAATGATACAGACGTCCAGAATGACAAAAAATACGAAATAATTTTTAATAATAGTAGTCGTAGTTTAGACGAAAAACATGCGGCTGAATTGCAGCATCTTGTCGAGGACACGAAGGCGCTTTGGTCTCTGTTCAAGTTCACGGTTGTCGAATCGCTCGCCACTGTAAATAAAAAAGAAAACCTTAATTATAAAATAACATCACGCCTGTAATACCCGAACGGTTAGACAGGGATGTACTCATTAGCGCACCCATATTTCGCCAGTTATTTTTAAATCCCGAGTAAAAGAGGGCGAGCCTATCGCCATCAACCGGGCACAAATCCAGACTCAGTGTCTGCTACTGAGAAATTCATGATGGAAAAACCCAATAACACTGCCTGACCTGGGTATCGAACCCAAGACCTCATGCTCAGCAGTCGCGCTTGCGATCACTAGACCAACGAGGCAGTCCTTACCCGTACAGTCCAGCAACCTTGGCAATCCGTGTCCGTATATAACGTATTTAGCAGATAGATAGGTTTTTAAAAACTCGCCAAGTGCGACTCGGACTCGCGCACGAAGGGTTCCATACCATAAACCGAAAAAAACACGTTTCTTGTATGGGAGGCCCCTTTAATTATTAAATAATTTATATTTTTATTATTTTTTGTTATAGCGGCAACAGAAATACATCATCTGTGAAAATTTCAACTATCTAGCTAACACGGTTCATGAGATACAGCCTGGTGACAGACAGCCAGCCAGACAGACGGACAGTGGAGTCTTAGTAATAGGGTCCCGTTTTAACCCTTTGGGTACGGAACCCTAAACACGACCGTTGCGCTTCTAGGTTTATTTTACTGGTTGCTTATTTAAAGCACGTTCTGTGTTTTCTACCTACCCTCATGAGAAAAAGCCGTGAGTTTATGCATGTACATTAATTCAAGCTAGAAGCTGTAATGAATAAACGCTTGATCTATTTTTTTTGTATGGGAAATCATCAAATGACTTCTCCCGCTCTGGGCAGAGCGGAAGGGAGTGTCAGACTTGTACTGACTAAAACCCATCCTTGTTCCTTCCTTGCCCTATGTGTCCCAGGGCCGCGGTATCTCTTTCGAACAGTCCCGCAGCCAGACTGTAAACCCTCTGGTTAGGTTCTAGCACGAAATAAAATTTGCCGTGGTTCTAGCCCGACAGATTGAATTCTTAAGAATAAAAATACTTACTGAGTGAGAGATCGGGCACGAAGGCAGGCAAGATGCGCGTAGTACGTCGGGGTCGGGTAGGACACCGACCTCATGCACCGAGAGTACAAGTGGCACAGGTAGTACGTGAGCTGCTCTACTTCGTCATCTGGGATCTTGCCGTCATTGCAGACCGCGTGGTAGCGTGTCGGACGAGCTGTGCCTTTTATGGCTTGGTGGGATACCTGGAAAACGTAAAAAAATATAACATTTTCGTATAACAAAAAAATAAAGCACAAAAAGAACAAAGTACTGCATCCTGCAACAATTCTGACTCCTGTTTTGAGGTCTATCCAAAATACAAACAGAGGTAGGATCTAGTATCTGCCAATCGGTCTAAGATCAGATCAGGGATATTATGGAGCTCCGTAACCGTAACCGAAACTAGCGGATATCCGAAATAAAAATGTATCCGTAACCGTAACCGCATCTGTTTCACAAGTTTCGGATAGTTTCGTATAAGGGCGGAGTCTAAATAAAACGATATGTTCCGACAGGTTTTTGTTTCACCGCTCGCGCGTCACGTGAATCTTGCAGTTTGTTTGTTATTTCTAGTGATAAAATAACCTCTTTCATAACTAGTTAGTTTTTTTATTATATCCGTAACAGAAACTATCCGAAACTAACGGATAATCCGAAATAATTACATATCCGTAACCTTATCCGAAACCGATATCATTTTATTCCTATATCCATATCCGTATCCAGATCCGAAGTATCATATCCATAACATCTCTGGTTCAGATATTTACAGTTGAGCAGTAGATTTGTGACATATTTAATAATTATCTTCCACAAATGCTGCAGAAAAGCTGAGCATAGGAAGATAAATCAAACTTAACTAGATTGCAGACTCGAAAATGATTTACTTTTCTGCAATCATCAGCACATAATTAAATGCACTATCTATAATACACCGTAAATTTTAATAAATCTAACATACCAAGTAAAAGTCCAATTCAGCAGAGTGAACGATATCTGTATCGACAACTGTCCCAGGTTCAACATTGTAGCGCGCGTTGGCTCCTTCGTTGAACAGTCTGAAAATCGAATGAGATTTTAGCTTATTGAGCTATACTGTATGTATATAAGAAGAATAAAAGAAGTGGGAGGATAAATGGATTGTTTGAAGATAGACATGAAAGATTCGAAGAGCAAGTCATTTTGTGTCACCTCCAACTAACATAGAACATCTAAGTTCACTGACGTTAGACCACTTTTCAACCTTATTACTTAGGGCAATCAGATAGAATAAGAAATGAGGAAATCCGTAGACGAATCAAGGTCGTTAACATAGCCCAGCGGATAAGCAAGCTTAAGTGGCAATGGGGAGGCCACATAGCGCGAAGATCAGACGGCCGGGCAAACAGATACTGGAGTGGAGACCACGCATTGGAAAGTGCAGCGTGGGACGGCCACCAGCCAGATGGACCGGCGACCTTGTCAAAACTGCAGGGAGTCGCTGGATGCAGGTGGCATTGGACCGGACACGCTGGAAATCGATTGGGGAGGCCTATGTTCAGCAGTGGACAGGAACGAGCTGAAATGATGATGATGACTTAGGACATAAGGGTGAAAAGTGGTAGACCGTCTCAGCACATTTGTCGACGGCGTTCAATGTTTGTCTATACATAATTGCGACGCATATTTTTTTCTCTATACAGACTTTTAGGTCGTTAATCATAATAAAAACATAACATCACGCCTGTAATCCCCGAAAGGTGGTACCTAATAGTACACACACATTTCAACAAATATGTTTAATTCTCATGTTAAAGGGGGCGAGCATTTTGCAATCAACCGGGCACAAATCGAAACTCAGTGGCAGCTATTGAGAAAATGAAAAAATCCAATAACTATTTCCCGACTTGGGAATCGAACCCAAAACCTCAAGCTCAGCAGTCGCGCTTGCGACAAGGCAGTTAACATAGCTATTTATGGTATTAAACCTATTCCAATACATTCTAGAACGCATTTGTATCCGGCTCAAAGGACCATTGAATGGGCTAAATCAAGAGTTCATAATGGACTGTTTTAAAATCTAATGCATGAAAATACGTGCCTCGTATGATGCCGTTTCTGCACCAATAAGAACAGTACTTCTGGCTTCTTATTTGGACCCGCCATTCGTTGGTAAGCCAAGTGAACAGCCTGAAGCTCACCGTTCATTACCTGCAAGAGCACAAATTAATAAATGAAAACAACCTTGGTAACGTCACTCTTCAAAACATTTTCGGGGAAGTTCTCTGTTCCAGTTGCAAGAAATGAACTATTAATTAGTTTTAAAGTTATTCTCAACAGCCATCTTCTTTAGGCCGTATTTTTACGATGGAGACAGTCCCATATTACGAGCGATTGTTGGGGGAGGGAAGGGGAGGGGAACCTTCGCCCGGTAAGAAAATCGGTCTATGACGAATCTAAATTCAATACTTTTTTAATTCCGGAATCAAATCCTAGAAAAATTACTGAATTGTATACCTGTGCAAATTGTCCTTCGGAAACGCCATCGCGGAACACAAATATCTTCTTTGGAAGGAAGTTATTGCGTTCCTTGTACAGCTTTAGGTGATCAAACATCATTTCTTCAAACTGGACGATCACCTCTTTCTGTTAATATAATAGTTAAAAACCTTAGATTTAATTTATTTTCATTGCCTCTATTGCAAGTATCCTTTTTAGAGCTATGTAGTCTAGGTTGATTGTTTTTTGTGATAAAAAGGCCTTAAATAAATAATGCTCTAATTGATGGTTTGTTGGAAAAAGAAAAAATAATCTATGCAGTTGACTATAGGTTCCAAATAACAATTTTATAAACTCTGAAAATACTTACCTTTGGCGTTTGTATGCTAAGCTCAATGTTATACACGAAACATTTAGGGTCCAAGGACGCGGTCACCGCTGCAATGCTTGGTACATTAGACTGAAAGAAAATTATTCAGGTATAGTATGTACAAAAGCTTGCATGATTCAATATTGACCGATCGAAGGTTCGGTTCGGCGACCGGAGAAAGTAATTCGACAAAGAGAAAACTTCATATAAACGCAGAATAGTAAGTGCACTAGCACAAAGAGCGGCAAGTCCCACATTTTGAAGCTTTGCCTCTGTGGGATGTTACTCTGTGACGCGATGTTTTTGCTGTAAATACCTGCTGAATATTTACCGTCTAAATATAAAACCGCTTTTTCCCATTTTGACGCTTATTCGATTCGTTACGAAAAATCTAAATTTAAAATGAGCCTTAGGTTGGTTCCCAGTATAGCTAAAGTGCGATTTGAAAGATTCCATGACTACCAAGAGTCTTGGTGTTCAGTACAGTAACGAGCACTAATATGTATAAACGAAGCAACTTTTAAAAAGGTTTTGCTGCAACTGTATTGATTCATGTTTTACGTTTTCACAAACATAGTATTTCAGAAGCCATTATATGACGAAATAGATGAATCTCAAATTAGAAACCGTTATTTCACGAGAAAATTGCTTTTGAATTTTGCTAAGTGTATACAACATAATAAAGATTGCAACTGTTAATACCTGATCAGGTGAAGGATGAGTGACATCAGCACCCACGACCATGACTCCTCCGTCTTTCAAACATCTGGGCGTGGTACCAGAATCTAATGCTTGATTTATTCCCATCAGCTTTGAATTGACCTGTTGGTAAATAGTACACTTATTGTGACTGACTGACAACATAAACTACTGAAGATCATAAAGTCATTTTCAATGTTATCCTTAGCTTCATAGCATACTTATAAGCAGTGCACACAATCATCATCACATTTTACTAGCTGATCCCGGACCGAGGCGATCCCGTTCGTGACGGTGCTTATCGAATCTTATATAGAATCCCGAGCGGCGCGAGTTCAGGCGATGCTGGGAAGTGCTAATGACTATTCATTGACTGTAGGCCTCATCCATGGTGAATACCATGTATGGTTGCAAGTGGCAGCAGAACTTAATCGTGTTCCCACAAGGTAAAACAATAGAAAATCGCTTATATAGCGGCTTGGAAATTAGCTGCGCTGCTAGTAACGATCTGCGCGAAAGTTACTGACCGCGGGCGAGGATTTAAATGGTGTAATAGTGCACTAAGAAATATAATTTGGAAACATGAACGTAAAAAAACACACTTCATGACAAAGTTATTGTAATAAAATAATATTGGAGAAAGACAGCCAAGCTGAAGAGGCAGGCCATGTCGCACGGATGCAGAGATGGGCCAAGATCGTCACATACTGGGCGCTTGAGGAAGGACAACGCCGTCGAGGTCAACCGCAGTGGAGGTGGTGCGACGATCTGATCATGACTGTGGGGCTAACATGACCAGATATCGCACAGGATAGAGATGTATGGAAGGAGAAATGGGAGGCCTTTGCCCAGCAGTGGAACACGATGTAGAATAGTGAATAATAATAATATTTACCTTCAACAGAATGTTCCTAGCAGTCATATTATTCATCCGACGCACTGTCGCTTCCTTCACGCACTGCGTCAAAATGCCCACTTCACGCTCAGCTAGTTGCTTTACCTGTGCAAAATCGTTAGTTTAGTGTTTAACCAAAATACCTCACGTTGTTAGTTTAACTTTATAGGACTATACATACTCGTTGGAACCAATATGAACGGTGCGTTTAAACCTAAAGGTAGGTACTTTCAAATGATTGAATCTCATACAATACCTTATGGTAGTCATCCTTGCCCCTCGCAGAAACGATGATGAAGACAAAACGTACATCTTTGTACAATTTCATCAAATCGCTGTGTAAAGTCTTCATTTTACCATTCACTATGACATATTTTGGGCTTGCAACATTCATACCCATCTGTTTGCCAGTACTTATAATCTGAAATATTTTAATATCATCAATGGTATCATTATGCCATTCTCGAGGGATAATTCTACTACGTATAACTAAATGTTTAAACATCTCATACGGATGTAATGAACACTCGTGAAATGAAAAAATTACGGGTCCCTAAAAACAGAAAATACTACTTTTTTTCAGACAAATAGGTGATATATAACTGTGTCACATAAAACATACCAGATACCTTATAATTACTGAAGAAATTTGAGCTGGAAAAAGTAATATTTTCATTTTTAAGGTGGTTGCGTCAGTGTAACCCGCGAAATTCAAAATTTCTAACGTTTTTTGCAATTTCCAGATCATTGTCAGGTTGTATGTTGATGAAAAATGAGTCACGCCAGTAACACGTATGTAAATCATGAAAATCATAAATATAACCCTGTAAGTCCATTTAACCCTATTGAATGACTTTTTCATGAAATATTCATTGAATAGGATTACATGAACTTAGAGGGTTTTATTGATGATTTCATAGTTATAAGTCTGTAACTACATACGTGTTACTGGCGCGACTCATTTTTCATCAACGTACAACCTGACACTGACCTGCAAATTACAAAAAACGTAAGAAAATTTGAATTTCGCGGGTTACCCTGTCGCGACCACCTTAAGCACGTTTCGATCTATTTGACTTATACCGTGCATGAGACTTATTTTATCCGACAATGTTCTAAAAGCAATATTTTGAAATAAGAATGTATTTGAATCATGCTCAACCTTTTATTTAAAAAGTTTACGAACAAAAAAAGTTGTTTAAAAGCGACACACTCGGAAAATAATGGCAAAATCTTACCAAGTTAATCATAGTATCATACTCATTCCTTGGGTCGGTATCAACAGCGATGAGAGCCCATGATTGTAGCGCTTCCGGTTTCAGGAGGCGCACTGCCTGCCATTGTCCATTTCTACGAAATTAAATATGTTTAATAGCATCTAGAAAACTTACTCTACCTGTAAGTAATTTAATAGATTTCAATGTAATATACTGGTTTTCATACTGCTTCTGCAGACACCAACATACTTAAGAAAAGACTAAGCAGTTTGTGATGGTGTAAACCGCATTAGTAGACATGCTACTTTTAGCATTAGCAGTCAGCGAATTTCCAGATTAATGCTGAAATTGTTTTAAAGACTTGCTGCTTTTGAATAATTATTCCACATAAAGGGTGTAAAAAGACTCTTAACGAAGCCGAAAGGCACTTGTTCTCCCCGTCATTACGATCATTTTTTTGCTCTAGACCATAGCTGGGAACCTTCTAGTTACGGAGATATTAGGGGTCAAAGTTCCAACATTTTCACTTTTTTTTTTTTAATACATGTTTGTAATGTATTTTTTTTTACTTAAGACACCTACACGACCGGGGTACTATCCAATCCTTCCATCAGCACAATGTTTTGAGTGCGTTACATTGAGTCCTACCGTAAAATGTGATTTCTCACCTAAAAAAAAAAGTAGTTTCCCAGTAATAATTTTTGTGTAAAGTTACTTAGTTTGATGTACACAATGCTTGGTTAACGGCTTCGTGAAGAGTCTGTTTATTATGAATTGACTAATTTTCTTCGTCATCAAAAGTACACACACCCGTCGTAGTATCTTTAATAGTCAAACACCTTCTCATCTAGTTTAAAAAAAAAAGTCTGTACTAATACTCTAAAGTATGGTGATATATAATACCTGGGTCTAGCCTTTCCATTTCCAATTTCCAAGGTCGGTGGTTCCAAAACTTTAGCGTTGACAGTGTAATACTTATCAGAGATCTCCAGGCCAAACTTCTTGAAGCTTGGATTTTGGGAATATTTCATCTAAAAAAGAGTGTAGAACATTAAAATGAACCCCAAGTAATATGGGATACCACCTGCCAGATGGACCGACGACCTTGTGAAAACAGCAGGGAGTCGCTGGATGCAGGTGGCATTGGACCGGACACGTTGGAAATCGATTGGGGAGGCCCATGTTCAGCAGTGGACAGCAACGGGCTGATATGATGATGATGATGAATATGGGACAAGCGCAAGACAGTGATAAAAGAGTAAATAATATTATTGTTATGAGTCGGACGGCATATTCATTAATAGATAACTGCCACGTTGGACCGTTGGTCTAGTGGTGGCAACCGCGACTGCTGAGCATGCGGTCCCGTTTCGATTCCCGGGTCAGGCACTAGGATTTTCCATCAGGAATTTCTCAATAACAGCCACGACGCCTGGATTTGTGCCCGGTTGACGGCAATAGGCTCGCCCCCTATTACATGGGACTTAAACATAACTGGCGAAATTTGGGTGTACTTTTAGGTACACCTCTGCCTAACCCTTCGGGGATTCCGGCGTGATGATGTTTGATTGATAAATCTCTATCAGGAAGAAACATAAAATATTTCCCCATCAACAATCCATTCAAATTCACCTGCTATTCAATGTTGTCCCATCTCAGTATGATTGGATGTTGGTACTTCTCAAGCCCAGCACAACGTAACATGATATTTGATAGTTTCGGTGATGGAGGAGCAGGTAGTGAAATTCGAAAATTTTTGATTTTCGTTTCGAATTGGATTAATACCCAATACGTGAAGAGTTGTAGGAGTGAATTTTGATGAAATAACGTCTCATTTTTAATAATACACCTACGACAGTAGCTACACATATTAATTGATACTTACGCTGGAAACCACTTCAGTGATTTTCCTCAATCGCTCATCAGGTGGGGTAGCGGCTTCCTTTACCATCTTCGATACTTGAATTTCGTTTAGTTGCCTAGCCAATGGCTGCAAATATGGGTTTAGGTTTATTTATATTCAAGTTTGTACAGGTAAAACTGCGCATGCATAACCTTTCGTCTATGGCAGGTTTATGGACTTTCGGAATAAAAGTAGAAAATTTATTTATTCGCAATGAACGATCTGGTGCATAATTAATTAAAATAACAGCACATAGTTGTATTTATGCGTGGCGTTCGCATATGTGTTTGCCTACACATAGTCGACTGCAATTGGAAGAAGTTCACAGTGGTCGGATTTTCAATTCAATTCCTTTATTTCAAATATCAATTAGATCATAGCATTAGGTACATAAAACAGAAAAATAAATAAAAATAAGACAGAACACAATATTTACTAAAAATTAAAAAAAAATATATAATTTTAAAAATTAAATATCAAATTGGCAAAGTCACATTCAATTACAAATTAAATTAAATAAACAGCAAAAACCAAAAAAACAACAAAAAAAACTCCCATGAAAATTCGACCACTAAAAACTTTGTTCACCTTTGGAGTAATTTTTCTCTAATTGCACTCGGCTAATATAAAAGTGTTTATTATTTTAATTAAGTATTTTTTTACTGATAGAGAAAATACAAGATTACATACCTGCCCTTCACGCACAGTTAGAAATTCTATGGGGAAGTAAATGGTTTTGTCCCTGGAGCCAACCCACACGCAATTGAGATTAGGGTATTTAATCCTGAAAAACAAAGGTGCATTAACTAATTATTGTTCTTAAAATATAGGTTCTTATAACGGGTGTGAGCAAAAGTGTTGAAAGTTTTAAATCGATTTCTTTGTAGGTTTAAAAGAAGTGACTATAGACACATTTCAAGTAAGTTAGGGCTCATTTACGGAGACGCGGCGTGTCACGCGGCGCGCTGTGCGGAAAGGTCCGCAGTATGAGATCGTTTACTGAGAAGCGATTCAACACGTGTTTGCTTGAAATGCAGCGACACTTGCAGCTGAGCCTGCAGGTAATATAGCCGCGATGGCGCACGCAGTGTTACGGTCAGCCAACTTTGTTCACGGAGAAGCGGCGTGTAAAACGTAGCGATACCCGCGACGGAACACGCGGCGGTTCACACGTTAAACGGAAAAAAGCGCAACGCACTACGTCTCCGTAAATGAGCTTTAAGCATTGATAATTTTATTGAATATAAGCTGTTACTCCGTAAAAAAAAGCATGTCTTATCACGCCAGCGTTCAAAGATGGCAGTACTAATAAAATTCGTTGCGCCGAAAGTGCGTTGAGCGCATCAATCCTGTCACGAGCTCCATTCAAAGGCGTAAATTTCTGTAAGTCATTAGTGTCGCTGTGCTTGTAAACGATGACACGCTTGGATTGCACGGTGTTGACATTGTCGCCTCGAGCTTCCTCAATGCTCTGTAAACAAAACCAACACTTACGTGTATTGCTTGTCTTGCGCGAAATAATCATAAACAGTGGTTTTTCGCGAGCGGCCATCCTTTTCAACGATGGTGAAATACAAGTCACGAGGTGGGGCTACTATGCCATTCGCAACGAACTCGCGACGATCACCCGAGCTAACACAATTGCCGACCAAGAGTGCAGTTACCTGAAATAAGAACAGACTGTAGCATTTCGTGATGGTTGGATGACATTCATTGATGGCTGATCGCTGGTCGGACCTGGTTAACACTCTCGTAGACAACGCAAACCTGGTATAAAAAAGAGGTCTATGCTCCAAAGTAAGTGGAACAAGGCTACGGATGGTCATAGAATTTTGTGTTTTTATCCTTTGCTTTTTTGAGAGCAGTGGTGGCCCAGCGACACCGACTTACGAACAGTAAGTCGTGGGTTCGAACCCACGCAAGCACATTACTATGTGTAATTTATTTCATCATCACTGCTCTCAAAAACGGTGAAGGAAAACATCATGAGGAAACCGGCATGTCCTAGAACCAAAAATTTTGAAGACATGTGACATTTACCAATCCGCACTGGGCCCGTGTGGTGGATTGCAGCCCATTCCCTCTCATAGAGAGGAGGCCTGTGTCCCAGCAGTGGGAACATTTATAGGCTGATGATGATGATCTTTTGCTTTTATCTACTGAAAACTTGTATGAAAAAAGCACTGGTGCTGTGCGTCAGAAAAATATTCATTAATGAGTATCTACGGAGAAAATATCACCGGCTTACGGTCCCCTACTTGCCAAAAACTAATAAAAGAACAGACAGATATCAGATATGCTGTACCATGGACAAGAAGCAAGTTTGCCCGTTAGCACTATAACAGTTTAGCGCCACGCCTCTACTTCAACATTTACCAGTACAAAATTAGTTAGGCATGTGAATAATTTTCTAGAAGTAATTTGTATTATTTACCCTGAGGCCTTTTACAAAGGTTACGAAATAGTCCCCGCCGCGTTGATGCTCGACCGGACGATTGGGATCCAGATTGAAATCTTTTACGAGAGCGTCGAACAAACTCTGGTGCTTAGGAAAGCCTTTATGAGCAACTGAAATATAAAATATTTATGCTTTATTGTGGACCTTTTTGCAAAAAAATAATATTTTGTACAGTAAGTAATGTATTATTATTCAAGTAATTAAAGAAGCATCATCACAGCTTCTTGAAACTAAAAGGCCAGAATTATGAACCTGGTTTCAGCGATTATAACAAGCAATGACATTGGAAATTTCGTTCGGTTACAGGTAAAGTCAACGGATAAAGTGTTACTAATATATTGTAACAAAAAAAAATGTTATCTAACATTAGTACTACAAATCTGTATTTTGAACTTCTATTATATTTAGCAGCTAATTATGTCACAGAAAACAGTCAAGTTTAACAATACCAGACATAATAATCTACACAAATATCAACTCTAATAGAATAGATAGAATAATTTACATATTTCAATTAACAAACACTCATAAAATCTATACAAATAAATAAAATTGAACTGTCCGTTTGTAATATCAAAATGACAGCTTTTTACTGAATGCATATGAAAATATATACGGCACGTATAACAAATACACATTTTTTTCCATTAATGTCTGTCTGTCAGTCTGCCTGTCTGTCTGTTTTTTTCAAATACTCTCCAAAACGGCTGGACCGATTTAGACGCGACTTTTACTGGTAGATAGCTGATGTTATAAAGTCTAACATAGACTACTTTTGTTTTAGAAAAATAATTAGGGTTCCCTGCAACACAATTAAAACCCCTGAAATTGGTAACAAAATTCGATTCAAATAGGGAAGTGCCTATAATAATAGGGATCTTTTTATGATAATTTCACGCGCACACAGGTCGCGGGCAACAGCTAGTCACTATCACTACATAGTATAAAACAAAGTCACTTCCCGCTGTCTGTCCCTATGTATGCTTAGATCTTTAAAACTACGCAACGGATTTTGATGCGGGTTTTTTTTAATAGATAGAGTGATTCAAGAGGAAGGTTTATATCTACATTGCACCCGTGCGAAGCCGGGGCGGGTCGCTAGTTCACTATAAAATTACAAATCTTAAACTACAAGTACTAACCTAACACTAAATATTTCAATTGCTCATGCAGCAAATGAACCATTCAGCAATGTTCTAATGACATGTTAAGTAAGTTCATTTTAGAATACCAAAGGAAAAACCATTGTGAAACGGAAAATTTTACTTCATAAATGCCCATAAAGGGTGAAAGGTACACGAACGCACCAACTGTTATACATAGAAATAAAATCTTTATTTATTAAAAAATAAAAAACTCTTTCCTACAAAAGTGCAATACCTACACGTTCTAAATGTATGGAACAGCAGTATTTTTTTTTAATTAACTATGAAATTTTCTTTCAAAATGGGGATACATTTTGACATAGAAAATTTCCACCATTTCACCCTGTATCTACTAAAAATATTTTCACTCACCATCAATGTTGATAAAGGCCTTGTTTGTAAAAATAGCCGATTGGAACAATCCTGTCCACATTTCAAATCCGTGGCCAAGATCTACAGGATTTCTCGGCCGCCTGAAGAATTGTCTACCAGCCTAAAAAAAAATTGGCAGTTTTAAAATTTGGCAAACCAAGAAGTCAGTGCGGTGAGTCAGTTAGGACTTAGAGCAAAAATAGAGCCACTTGAAATATCATGTTGCCTTTTCTGTATTTTGCCAAAAAAAATGTTTAGTATTTAAACTGCTAATAAACCTAGTTGAACAGATTCCGTTACACAGCTTTAATCGATTCTAAGAGCTTAGCCAGCCTAGCTTGGATTAATTACTGTGTGCTTAGCTTCAGCAGAATGCTTTTAACATCATCTACTTTTAAAACAAATGACTGTTGCAGTCAAAACTTCGACGAAATACAGGATGATAGGACATTTTAAATTGGCCCTACCCCTGTTCTCCGGCGATTTTGGTACTTGTCATAAATTCATGAATCGGAGAACATTCTCAGCCATGATTTGAGATATATGTATTTCAATTCTTTTAGACTGCCACCCAATTGACCAAAACCCTTTTAAAACTGCCGCAACAGAAAAGCAATGGAAGCCACTCAGAGTATCGACATGTTCTTTTTCTATTAATTAGTAACCAATTTCTATAATGTATATAGTTAGTTTAACCTAATAAATAAATTTCTTTAATAAATAAATTATTTATTTCTCCAAAAAAATATGTTGGGAAACTGACAAAATGAAAGTAAAAAAGTTAAGTATTGTCATAGAAAAAGTATTTAGGTCAATATTTGCACAGCTTTTTCTTACATCCTACTCAACTACAAAAAATACCCACGTACCTTTACATACGACTCCAAAGCGCCCTGGCGCAGAATAACATCAATGCATTGGATCTCTTCAGTAGGATGGCACAGAGACGAACCACGGGATGTCATGTAACTATAACATTAATAACGAATATAAACTTATAATGAAAACTAAAACTATATGTGTAAGCATTAGAGATGTTATGGATATGATATTTCGGATCTGGATACGGATATGGATATTGATGAGGAGCTCGTGGTTAAATTAGGTTAAGCCGTGCTGGCCTAGGTTGGTCTATGGATGGGTGACCATCCATTACATACTGAGTTTCCTCCGTGCCTCGGAAAGCACGTTAAGCCGTTGGTCCGGCTATCATTTGAAGATCTTTGACAGTCGTTACGTAGTCAGTGGTCCAAAAAGTCTGACAACCAGTCTAACCAAGGGGTATCGTATTATCCAGTACTAACTGGTTTGTGTAGGTCTGATAGGCAGTCGCTCCATGTAAGATACGGTATTCAGCTAGCTCTAGCGGCTAGGCGGATGATGACACGGATATGGATATTGGAATAAAATTATATCGGTTTCGGATACGGTTACGGATTTGTAATTATTTCGGATTATCCGTTAGTTTCGGATAGTTCCGGTTACGGATATAATAAAAAACTAACTAGTTATGAAAGAGGTTATTTTATGACTAGAAATAATAAACAAACTGCAAGATTCATGTGGCACGCGAGCGGTGATACAAAAACCTGTCGAAACATGTCGTTTTATTTAGACTCTGCCCTTATACGAAACTATCCGAAACTTGCGAAACGGATACGTTTATATTTTTATTTCAGATATCCGATAGTTTCTGTTACGGAGCTCCATAACATCCCTGGTAAGCATTAAAGTTATTTCTCCAAAATCACACATATTAAAAGCACTCACCGCTTAATGTTCTCGAGATCAACAACACCAGTAGATTTCAATGATACTTCAAAAGTCAAGGTCTTTCCATTCTGATCCTTTAATTCGACCTGAAATCAGTTGAATAAACAATATGAATACATAATGATATATTTATTCGTAATAAAAAGACAGATCACATATAAAGCACTTAAAGAAAAAAACAAATACTAACGGTTTGCTGGAAACGCTCCGTCGCTGTTATATTCTGCAGTGGATTCAAAGAATAACAATTTTTCATTTGATCAAACGCAATTAACTCCCTTGCGAAATACTTAGCTTTGATTTTTGCGAATGCTTCTGGTAACATCCTTTTAGGTCTGTCAGGGTTAAAGCTGACATCGTAACGGGACTGCAAAATACGAATTAAATATCACTTGCACTTGTTGCATCAAAATATAATTCAAATTCTGTTAAAAAGCTGAATTCAGATCCAAAAAATATACAGGATAAGTAGTACAGTCAACAAAATAGATAGGTATCCATGGTCGTAAGTGGTGTATTCTCCATTGTTTGTCTTTTTATTTTAGTATACCCATGTAATTGTCTATCTACATATAGATATACTTTGTACTTATATATTTATAGTAGTATTTTATATATCCTTGTAGTCTATCTTAGTATAAAATTAAAAATATTTACTGATTTATACACCTACCACTGTTTGACTCTCCATCACCCAAAGGTTGACTGGTAGAAAATGCCTATGGCATTAAGTCCGCCTCTGTACTTTGTGCTTGAAGTGTTAAATAAATAAATAATAAATAAATAAGATGTCATCATCATCAGCCTATAATGTTCCCACTGCTGGGACATAGGCCTCCACTCTCTATGAGAGGGAATGGGCTATAATCCACCACGCGGGCCCAGTGCGGATTGGTAGATGTCACATGTCTTCGAATTTTTGGTCCTAAGACTTGCCGGTTTCCTCACGATGTTTTCCTTCACCGTAAATAAGATGTAGTTGCAGTTTTTTTAGAAACTGTTGCACATCTTCAAATGAAATTTTAATTAATTTAACCAATTGTTTATTTTTCTTCATTTAATTTTAATTTCATTCGAAAAAATCGATCGGTTTTTAAGAAAAAAACAATTATATCTTTGGACCCTGGATACTTATCTATATTGTTGACTGTACTCTTAAAAATGAACAACGCTTACTATTGGACCAACTAAGAAATTAAAAAAAAAAACAGACAATCCTTACTGTTTTTCGAATGAAGGAACAGCAGACTTTTTTCGGCAAATTTCTGGTTGGTCCAATAGCCAATTTTAAGTTTTCCAATTATAAACTTACTGCCTGCTGATTAATTATCTTATCTCTTTAACAAAGTCACTCATGTCATATGACACTGCAGGATAAAGACCTATTCACATAAACCTCGTTTTAAAGAGAATTGAGTTGGAAATTTTAAAGATCACTATGTTAAAGCGTAAGACCATATCAAAAATTAGGTACTTACTATTTTAAGAGATTTGAACTGCATTTCCAGATAATTTACCAGTAATGTTATGGGTCTGTGCCTGACCGCACCACCAGGAATTTTGCGAGGTATCTTGTATAGGCATAAAACCGGTTCTAGAGACTTTTGCCGAGCAGATAATATTTGCGGTTGGGCAGCACTTGTCTGTGCAACACGCTGTGGCGTTGGAATTGGCGTGGGTAAAGCCATGACTGGCGGCTGGCCGGGAGGTGGAGCTGTAGTCGCAGCCCAACCACGACCCTTACCAGCAGATGGCCCTTTACTCCAAGGTGGCGTTGGCGCAGCTAACACAGGCTCTGGCATTTGCA
The DNA here is from genome assembly GCA_950005105.1 of Lycophotia porphyrea. Lineage (NCBI taxonomy): Eukaryota > Metazoa > Arthropoda > Insecta > Lepidoptera > Noctuidae > Lycophotia > Lycophotia porphyrea. The sequence goes on from OX465393.1 coordinate 7,316,800, forward strand.
TGGGTACAGGAGCAGGGCCTGAACCTGACACAGGCGACACTGACAGGGCACCCAGGGCACTGGTAACAGCCTGTACTTCCCCGGGACGCGATATCTGCTGGGCTGCAGGTGGCTGGGTTGCAGGTGGTTGGGCTGCAGGTGGCTGGGCTGCAGGTGGCTGGGCTGCAGATGGGTGGGCTGCAGATGGCTGGGCTGCAGGTGGCTGGGTTGCAGGTGGCTGGGCTGCAGGCGGTTGGGCATCCCCCTTCTTCTTTCGAGGTCTCTTTTTCTTGGCTGACGTTAATCCTAGTCCAGTGTCGTCTACTTCTTCAGTAATTGGTTCCTTCTCCTTCGCTGGTTTTACTGGTGCCTCGGGTGGAACATCAGATGGCAGCTGTGCCTCAACTGATGGTTCAGAAGGGGCCTCAGATTGAGCTCTAGATGGTTGTTCTGAAGACACTTCAGCTTCCGCTTTAGAAGATTCGGAAATTGATGCTGGTTTTCGAGATGCTTGCAGAGATTGCAAAGCCTGCATAGCCTTCTCCTTCTTTTCCTTTTTTTCTTTCCTTTTGCGGGCAGCTCCCGTAAGACCTGCGTCATCTTCTTCCTCAGCTAGTACAGGTTCTGAAGTAGATGGTTCTTCAATGCTTTGTGAGGGCTCCTCTTTTGGAGTATCCTTTTTTCCGCCTTTCTTTTTTGCTGTTGAAAAAGTCATAATTAATCATTTAAAATATTAATAAACAACCAAGATTGATGTCTGGACTTTAAAAAAGACATTGACCTCTGAGTTTATTTCATCTATTAAATTGTCAGAGTACTCATACGAAGCACTAACCTCATTTAATTTTATAACATGTGATGTGTAAAGTGTTTTTTTTAAACCAATATTATACAGAAATAAATATGATTTATGTTATGATTTATTTAAACACTGGCAAATTAATTGTTTGATTGACTCATTTGATTTGTTTGTGGTAGACTACTATTAGACCATTTTTTTAGGTTTAGAGAAAATCTTCATGGTGAACAGAAGGTTATGACTACTACCGACTAAGACCCCACTGTTTCTTCTACTACCATGAGGTAGAGGCCCGGTACCCCTCACTATGATAGATATGGGTGAAAAATAGGTAGACCACCAGCTAATCTTTTGAGGACAACAGACATGATGTTATGTGACAATCAAACAATGATATGACTATGAAATCAATTCATGAAGTCACGTCATCCATAATTTCACAATTTCCAATGCAGTTGCATCACATATTTAATTTTCACTATAACCTTCAGACTTCTTTTTAGTAGAAGTTTTTAACCCAAGCATCACTGTTTCAGTTTATTGGAATGCAAGCAATTAAATTATGGTAGTAAAGGATGCAAGTACTATGAAGTTTTACTTACCTTAGGAGGCCAAAATCAATAAATGATAAGAAATTCAACACTATTTTGCACTGCACTATGCAGTTTTTTAAGTTTGATCACGAAATGGTTGGAAAACATAAATAGATTTTTGTTTTACAAGATTCTTGGCTTACTGCTTATTTACTTAGTTACTATATAAAAACAGAACACTCTCCAAAATACTAATAAAATAATATCATTGAATGATTACTTACGTGGTTTCCCCATTTTAAAAACTTCTCACTTTAGGTTGTAATCTGCAATAGAATATAATATTAAACAGAATGTTTAGAACAGTATTTAAATAAGATTTAAACAGGTGCTATTATTTTCACTTGTGGTTTCAGACTGAATTGTTTTTATGATTATTTTTAAACACTATGTAGAATGAATGATGTCAGAAAGGTAACTTCTAGATCAGTGTTGTGAAAGATAAAGGATTCCCCTACAACAGTGTTGCCACTTTATTATATTTTTTTAACTAGCAACTGTGTTTAGTAATTTTATTTTAGTAGGTACAGACACCAGCAGGTCAACCTACCCAATCAGATTTTCCCAAGCAGCCTTGAACCTAATGCTTCAGAGATAGTTTCATTTTTTAATTTGACAGATTGTAGAATCTTGATGTGCTGGCGTCTGTACATACCTACATTATTATTTAGATAATAAAATGAGTATGGAAAAAATATGTGGAAAAAAAGAAATTTACTTCAATTTCAATTACAGTTGCTAAACAATCAACATAAGATTTTCAACATCCATGATAAGGAAGTAAATTCAAAAGTGTGGTAGGTATAATAAAACAGGATTTTATAAAAACAAAAGTATTACATTTATTATTTTTAGGGTTCCATTGCCAAATGTCAAAAACGGAACCCTTATAGATTCACCCTGTCTGTCTATCAGTCTGTATATCACAATGTTACTGGCCCTTTATTCCGAGATTGTTGGGACCACACAGTTGTGGAGAGTAGGTTCTATGAAACGCTAAACAAATATGATGTCAAATTAAGAAACAATTAAAAATCCTTACATTTAAAAAAAATATGGGTTGGAAAAAAAATAATATGCATGCAATATATAAAAAAAACCTGTCCAATCCATGGGGGTATTATTAAGTACCAAGAATATAGTTATATAATCCTTTTTGAAACACTAAGTGTGAACATTTTCTGACTGAGGCAAGTAACCTCATTCATTTTCGATTTGTGGATTAATGTTATCATAAGATGCAATAATATGTTTTATGGATAAGCAAAGGCCTAAGAAAGCTATGCATGAGATCAAAAATGCAAACCAGTTGATAGAGTACAAATTGCTTGCTTCTAGGAAACTGTAATTCTTGGACAATCCTTTGTAAAGGCTTCATTATGAGCTCCATAGTTTATAAATGATTCTCCAGTAAGATGTCCTTTGAAAGGCTCTATTTGATATATAGCTCCCATTTGGAACTAAATAATAAAACGAAAATCCATTACAATCATTCGTTATTCAATTGCATGGCAGGCATGTTGTTGTTATCTTCTCAATCACAACTCGCAGTTCCAGCTTTTGAACGGTAAGGTACTTGAGATACGCGAAACTAGAAATGGCAAACGTTCACCACAAGGCTATTTTACCGAACATGTCAGCCATCACTGTATTTGACTCAATTTGTTTAAGAAAAGACAGTAATTCTTTAAATGACGTTTATTTACGAACAACAGAACTACGCTTACTCGAAATATGACGATATTTTGTTTAAACGTTGTACATTTTGCAAGTATACTTTGTTATGTTTTCCCACAGGTCATAGCTAATTTACAGGTGTAAAAGTTTACTTACAGAATTCTTCTTTTCTACTTGGAATATTATAGAATTCGGAAATCTACTTCCTGAATTGCTGACTTTGATGCAACTTTTCCTTCGAATTTAGTATAATTTCACCACTTCACATAAAATTGTACAATAATGGCCGGCCACCAAACTGTACTTACTGTTTTTATTTATGTTTTGTTTTGCTGTGCGTTGGCAATCAATCAATCGTTCACGTTATCTCAAAAGTATGGAAATATGGAAATGGACCGTGGACGTCAACACAACCCAACGATAGAGTCCATAGAGTAAATAGCCCCTAGTGATGGCATAGCTGGCATAGACTTAAAAGTTAGTACAATTTTTAAGATTTATTAGGAAAGTCTAGGAACTATAAGAAAATTCAAGCTCTCCACTCAAGAAAAGTTAGCTTTTATTTAGTCCTTTTATTCAGAAATCTAAAGGGTGTAAAAAGACTCTTAACGAAGCCGAAAGGCACTTGTTCTCCCCGTCATTGCGATCATTTTTTTGTTCAAGAACATACCTGGGAACCTTCTAGTTACGGAGATATTGGGGGTCATAGCTCCAACTTTTTCACAAGTTTTTTTTTTTAATACATGTTTTTAATGTAAGTTTTTTACTTTAAACACCTCCAGGACCCCTTACTATTAAATCCATCCATCAGCACAATGCTTTGAGTGCGTTACATTGAGTCCTACTGTAAAACGTGATTTTTCAACCCATAAAAAAAAATCGTTCCCATCACTAATTTTTGCTTAAAGTTACTTAGTTTGATGTACAGACGCCAGCACGTCAACCTACCCGAATCTGTCAGATTTTCCCAACCAACCTTGAACTTAATATCATAGAGATAAAGTTGAAAATCTAGTAAAGGAATCTGACTGATTGTAGTAGCTTGATGTGCTGGCGTCTATACATAACGCTTGGTTGACGGCTTCGTGAAGAGTCTGTTTACACCCTGTAGACACGCGGTAGCGTGTCAAGCCAAGTTCAAGCTAACAGAACTGGCGAGCAGCACCGTGTGTAATAATATTACACGAACCATTTGGAGCCACTTCTGACCCCCTCATAACTCAAAAACTATTTCACATAAACATGTCAAATTTCGCTCATATATTGAGATTTGCGAGATACATATGTGTTCCAAATTTCATAAACACATCTCAAGCGGTTATTTAAATATTAACGTCCAAAAATCGTCATTTTTATCACTGACTGACCTATAGATCAAAACTCTAACCCAGTTCCAGATGACCTAGAAAGTTCAAATTTGGCATCCAGATAGGTTGTTGGGTGAATACCAAGGAATAAATCAGAAACTAGTAAATTTTTATCATTTTATTATGATTTTCAATTAATTGATTCTATTAGGAACACTTACTTGTATAGTGCCTGTAATGTAAGAATCAGCAGTCAAAATTGATGACAGCCGGTCTTTATGTGGATATTAAGGTCTTCACGTGAATATATAACGAGTGGAATACCCCCCTTAATTTTTTTTTATAAACAATAACACAAAAAAGACAATTATACCCCGTAAACGTAGAAAAATACAGTAGATTGACAAAAACCATTTGGTATTAATTTTATTATGAATAAGAATAATAGTTTCTGTACGAAAAGTAATGATATCCCATCAAAAGCATAAATGTGAAATAAGAGCCAAGTTCAACGACAAAAGAAGTGAGATCTAAATGGGTGCCAAGTTCTATGGTCAGTCCTGAAATTTATTTATAACAACATAAAATATTATATAACAACTTATAATATCATTTCTTCTTATAACTTAGGATAATATATCGAACATAGGGCTGTTCCATGACTGTTTTAGTAGGTACTTAATAATAATTCGTATATGAGAACTAGCCAAGACAGACCTTAGGCTTCAATATAAATTATCCTAAGTTATAAGAAGAAATGATATTATAAGTTGTTATATAATATTTTATGTTGTTATATATACATTCCAAGACTGACCATAGAACTTGGCACCCATTTAGATCTTACTTCTTTTGGACTGCCTCGTTGGTCGAGTGGTCACAAGCGCGACTGCTGAGCATGAGGTCCTGGGTTCGATTCTCAGGTCGGGAAAAGTGCTATTGGGTTTTTCCATCAGGAATTTCTCAGTAGCAGCCACGGAGTCTGGATTTGTGCCCGGTTGATGGCAATAGGCTCGCCCCCTATTACATGGGACTTAAAACATACTGGCAAAATGTGGGTGTACAAATAGGTACACCTCTACCTAACCCTACGGGGATTACAGGCGTGATGTTATGTTATGTTATGTGATGTTGTTATAAATAAATTTCAGGACTGACCATAGAACTTGGCACCCATTTAGATCTCACTTCTTTTGTCGTTGAACTTGGCTCTTATTTCACATTTATGTTTTTGATGGGATAGACGTTACTTAGAGAGACAATTTTAAAAACAAAACAAACTGGACTCAAAAGCGAACTTGATTTTTTTTTCTAACCTATCCAGGGTCTGTACGCTGGACAGTTTAGATTTTTTTTTTAAATTATATTGACCTTGATATAGGAGTTACTTGGCTGACTTGGTCAGCAAAGCGAGCTCTGGAGTTACTTAGGGGACTTACAGACAAAGTTAAGGTTTGAGAGAAACTAGGGTGCAAGAGCGAGCGTAACGAGCTCAAAAATTTTTACATCTTGATTCGAATAAATTCAGTTTAATTTGAGATCAAAATGTTCACATGCTCCATTTTTTTCTGCTACCCCCCTCCCTGGTGACTACACCCATGGGCCCAGCCATGGAGCATGATTTATGGAGGAAGCGCCGGTTCTTGGAAAACATAATGCCGTCTCGACCCGCTTGGATACATAGGCCTTGCCGGTAAACCATAAATGAGTATTTATTTATAATGTATTTTTTCGTAAAAGACTTGTATGTTGGGCTACATCAATTGGTTACCTCATTTGGGAACGTCGATACTTTCAAAAGGGATACCTACATCGTGGCGCTGACTGTACATACCAACTATAAAGCAGCTGAAATGCAACCAGTCTGTGCGGAGGAGGTCACGGTTTGTTGTAAAAACGGTCGCCCGTCTTTGGACTGACCTCGGTTCACAGCAAGTGCAGCCCAGGGTAGTACTCGAAATTCTTTTTTTTTTTTTTTTGCAATTTGCAGGTCAGTGTCAGTTTTTATGTTGGTATAAATATGATTCGCGACCGTAACAAATATGGCGTTACAGAATTAAAATCATTAAAATACAACCCCCTAAATTAATTTATTCCCATTGAATGGCTTTTTCATAAAATAGACATTGGAAGTATTGATCCGCACAGCTACCGACCTAGCTGGCTTAGCCACGAGCCCCTCAAAATAGCAATATTTAAGTATACTAACTCTGGTTCCGTGGGGTTGGCGTGGCCAAATGGCAACACAGAATATTTTGGTTTTTGGTCCTTTTTACATACATCTATTTTGTTGTCTGTGCATTGAATTCAGCACTTCAGGCAAGCAAGCAAGTTCACGCAATGTTGTGAATGCAAATCGAATTTTTATTTTGTTGTTTGATGACCTGTGGAAAAACAAAACATTAAATTATATAACTGAAAACGGTTTGTGGTTCTTCTACAATACTTAGTGGTATTTATTACCACGTATCCGAAGTTCTGAAAATTTTAGTCATGTGTATTGAAGTGTTTACGGCGACGACATTCGGCAGCAATATCGTGACTGTAAATGAATTATGGCTTATTACAATGCCGGCAATGTCGTAAATACAATTAACTCATCAGATCAAACTGATGATACAGATATTACGGACGATCTTTCAATAATACCACTAGAAAAAGACAGTTTCGGTGAGTACATCTCCAGGTAATGAGAAAATCGAGTGTAAAGATCAATTATTTAGTGTTATTATTACAGCACAATGCGAGTTATGTGGTCGCATCGGTCGTCGGGGACAGTTCTACCTGAAGAACAGTAAGTTTTGTTCGCTTAGATGCAACGCGAGTAACGTAAGAAGACGACATTGTAATTGGAAGTTCAGGTTGATGGAAAGTGCCGAACACATGGCGGGTATGATACCGATGGAGCCGCTGCCTCAGCTGCAGCACTGGCAAACTTCATTGAATGAAATACAGGTAAATAAAGATTAGTAAATCAATAATGTATTCTGTGATAAAGTCCTTCTTTTTCTTGTGTCAGCTGATTGTTGACAGTACAAAGAATAATTTATTGTTTTATTTGTTTTAATGCTTACTTAATCAAACTATAAGTCTCCTACAAGGTTCATTGCATTTTAATAATATGAATACAGTTTATTTACATTTCATTAAGATCAAGTAGCATGCTGCCTAATACCTATAACAATTAACTCATTCCCTCTGCTGAAAACACGCGCAATGGTCCACCTTTAAGGACTAAATCCGGAAACCAAACCCTTATAGATTCCCTCTGCTGGGAGGCCTCTCCCTGTGACTTCTTCTTCTTCAGTCCACTCTATGTTACCATCAACTTAATGTGGTACAATATTGTTATTAGGCTGGACCCATAAAACAATCAGCTGCAGTAGTAGCCAACAGTTATGAATGGAAGGACGAGTTGTTTGGCTGTGACTTCCTAGCCGCACCAGTGAGCTTGTTCAAACATGCTCCCCTACATGAAATGTGGGATAGCACATTTGAGGGCATGAAAGTGGAAGTCAAAAATAATGATATAGAGAATAGTAATGAGAAGATGAGTGACTATTTTTGGGTAGCTACAGTATTGAAAGTAAGTACCTTGTACTGTTTTATGATTGACTTAATTTTGCCTGTGACTTTGACCACATGTTGGTCAGAAATTATCTAATGATGGTCAATTACAGGAACTACATCCAGACAGACATTTACTTTCCCGTTGTTTTATAATTTTAGCAACCAGTAGTAACAAATGTGCAACATTTGGGTTTAGCGTCCTAGACAGTTATTTGTAACTATTATTGACCAGGAGGATTCTGCCACCATGCTTTTTGCAAAACTCAATAAAGATAGGTGATTGAATCTTGCTGGTTGATATTTTATTGCAACCGTTTGTATTTTACCCATGTTTCATACCAGTTAACAATTTATCCATATTGTCATATGATGTGTTGACTCTTAACAGAGATTTGGTTATCAGTGGTTCAACCAAATCTTTTTTTGGCACATCTACTTTTTAACCTTTTGAAGGTCGGAGCATAAAGGCACACGCGTGCCCTCCACATCAAGCCACAATTTGACCTACCATTTAGTCACATATTTGTGTTGTTTGGCGTACAAGGCATGTGCGTGCTTGTCACGTATATGTGACAAAAAGATAAAATAATAAAGTCAGTGTGTGCAGTCAAATGGCTGCTTATTTTTTTTTAATGACTTTCTATATTTTCAACTGTTCTTACAGGTGAAAGGTTACATGGGACTTTTACGCTATGAAGGTTTTGGCAGTGATGATTCTAAAGACTTTTGGGTTAATCTTTGCTGCTCAGAAGTTCACCCTGTGGGTTGGTGTGCAACTAGGGGCAAACCTCTTATACCCCCTTGTAGTATTGAAGCAAAATATACAGACTGGAAAAGGTATGTTAGTCATTATCAGCACATGTAATGCTTTATAAATAACAAAATATTCAGTATTGTATATTGTGGCCTGAGGAATAAAACACATGCAAACAATACGACGTTGCATTATCACACATTGTGACGTTGTGTCGTGAAACTCTACTTCGTGCATAGTTAAAAATCGAGATACCAGGTCCGAAATCTGATGGACAGAAATTTATGTGCCATGCACCATATAACATGGAATCGAAAGGAGTTTATACTTCAGTTATGGTTATTAAAAATGAAATACAAATTATGTTTCACTTGACAATATATGTCTATCTAGACAAAGAATAGTACTAATGAGATGTAAGAATTGTTTCATGTTTACTTCTAGACTCAGAATATATATTATTTTTATGCAATCACTTATCATATTTAATTATGATAATTTCAGATTCCTTGTGAAGCAGCTAACTGGCGCGAGAACACTACCCGCCAATTTCTACACTAAATTGAATGATAGTATTTTATCTAGGTTTTCTATTGGCTCCATCATGGAAGTTGTTGATAAAAATAGGATCTCACAAGTTAAGGTACATTTTTGTATTTTATTTTTATGCCTTACGTAAACCACCTGAAAACTTACCCCTTAAGGCTTAAGGCATGGGGTTTCAGGTGGTTTACGTGTGTGCAATATTTCATCGATATCTGTTCAGCCGTCAAGGCGTGACGAACTTACTCACATCTACATTTAAAATATTAGTTACGATGATTCTTTATTAATTAGCTGATCTTGTGAAGTACCTAACCTCTGGGATCTAAGGCCTGTATTCTGTGACAGTTAATTCTCAACAAGCATTGTTCAATTTATTTAAAAATCTATCATTTTCTCGAAAACTAATGCATGCGTAGTTCTCTAGAGTACACACCTGAACAGAATAAATACTCCCTCCTATGAAGATGTGTATGACTTGACTGCCTGATAATACCTAGTTCTTTTTGTACATTCCAGGTAGCTACTGTGTGCGAAATTATAGGAAAACGCTTACACGTGAAATATTACGACAGCTCACCAGAAGACAACGGTTTTTGGTGCCACGAAGACTCGCCACTAATACACCCTGTTGGGTGGGCTTTTAGAATTGGCCATCCTTTGGATGCACCTCAAAGTTATTGCCAAAGAGTAGCCGCCGGTCGGCTGATACCGAGTGACAGTACTCCAGAGATGTTTTATAAATACCCGAGTAATGAACCTCCTTTGTTTGCTGAGGGAATGAAGCTCGAGGCAATTGACCCTCTGAACTTATCAGCTGTTTGCGCTGCTACAGTGATGCAAATATTGAATGAAGGGTACATGATGATCAGGATTGACTGTTATCCTGCTGACGCGTCGGGGGCCGACTGGTTTTGCTATCATCAGAGATCGCCGTGCATATTTCCTGTAGGCTTTGCACTGGCTAATAATATACCTCTTGTGCCTCCCTCTGGGTAAGTCTGCTTATCGATAGTGGTAATATGAAGTATGAAAGCATAAAGACATTGTGTGCTGTTCGATTTTTAACTTTAGTTGTCCATTGTAAATCTTTTTTCAAATTCAAATTTCAAATTCACATTAGTATCGATTCTTATCAATCTTGTCATAAAATCGTACAACTTCGCATTTCACCATTCGCTATTGATCATTCCGCCATAAAAAATGCTATTTTGAATTCCATATTTAATTCCAATCAGTCAAAGTAGTAAGCCGAACAGAGTCACGAATTACTGGAGGTTGTCGTAAGTGAGAGCTGGATCTAACTTACTACTAGATTTTCTTCTGACACGTTGATTTCTTCCACAGTATTACAATGGAAGAGTTCAGTTGGGAGCATTACTTGACCGTATGCGGTGGACAGGCGGCCGATCGTTCGCTGTTCGCGGCGCGAGGTCATGTGGTATCGCACGGGTTCGTCGCTGGCATGCGACTTGAGTGCGCTGATCTAATGGACCCACGACTTGTGTGCGTGGCCACTGTCGCTAGAGTTGTCGCTGATCTGCTTAAGGTTTGTTAGTCTTTATTTGTGTTATTAGATAGATAATTGGAGGTAATTGTTAGGTGAGGTTATGTTATAGCCAGCTTTATATAAGCTGCATCCGGTTATTCCGGTTAGACTGGCAGCCAAGTTCAACATGGTTGAGAAAAGGCTAAGCACATGACGATGCATGGCAGACGAAATGATGGTTAATGGTTATGCAAAATAATACAATGTAATTATACAGTGCTGCTTACCCGCGGGCCATATTTGCCTCACTAAAACTGGAGATAGCAATGAAAGATTTTATTATTTTTATTATTAGGTCCACTTCGACGGTTGGGGCATGGAGTACGACCAATGGCTATGGGCGCATAGTACGGACGTTTACCCAGTTGGTTGGTGTCGTGCGGTAGGTCACAGACTCGAGGGACCGCTTCAACCTCCTCCGCGGCCGCCGCGCAAACTGCCTATCAAGCAGCCAAGAAGACGACGAAAGCAAGGTAACTCGTAAATCAGCCCCGGATCTACGTTTTTTCCAATTGGGGCAGAAACTTGATAGTGGCGCCCCCCTCCAGCGTTTGAGGCAAAAAAACATTTATTTGCATAAATATGGTACAGGAGGTATTGTAAATTAAAATGGAGAAATCAAATTAGTTCAAATAAAATATAAATTTTCGAAATATTTTTTTAATAGCTAAACGACGTCAATTTCAGTAAAAAGACGTCAATTGTTGACACAGCAAATCTGAAATAGGCATCTCGAGTCCACAAGTTCACTTGTGGTGTCGTGGTGTGGGCCTGTATGGCACCTTTTTCTCGCAGTTGGCAGTCGACTGTGATCCAGTCAGGCTTCCGTATGCTAGGCGCTTTGTGGAACATGTTTTTTTTATTTTTAATCATACTATATTATGGTATTGGCGCCCCCTGAAAGTGCCGCCCGGGGCGGGTGCCCCGGTTTGCCCCCCCCCTAGATCCGGGCTGTCGTAAATACAATAATTTATTATAGAAGCACTAACACAAAATATGACTGCAAAAGCATTTAAACTCAATAAATGCGGTGTGAAGTTCTACATCCGCAGTTGAAAGAGAGGATCCTCCGACCAGACGGGTGTTGTGTCTGGTGGGCTACTGCCTGACAGTAGTTCTCGGGTTTTCTATATGTTCGTAAGTCACGGATAACTTTAATAGCGCGATTCAGAATGTTGATATTAGTTTTGTGTCATATATGGCGCTGTACTACGTTTGTAATGCTGCTGTACTAGTTATGTAAGAGTATCAAGTAATAGAAATGTTTCCCGAGTAAAAAAATATGATTATATTTAGTCCGTCAGATAGATTATCGAAAAGTATTGGATACGTATTTTTTGTTTTATTAAATCAATTAAAACTGACGAAAATAAAACGCATCAAAGATCATGAGTGGGAGCTTGTGACGTCACTTCGCCAGTAAAAGTGTACTGTCATTGTGACGTCACACGAGTTTTCGACGCACTGTGTCTTCATTTTTTGTTTACGTGAAAAGATACGTTTAATATTTTTTGGAAATCTATCTGACGGAGTAATTCGATTTTTTTGGTAAAATATCCTATTACTAGTTAAACTAATTATTGATATTACTCTCAATGACAGGGTGCGTGGAATGAATATGGTTAATTAATTAATTACTTAATTTACTATTATTATTACTTAATTTTAAAGAAATCGCGACATTATTGGTAGCAATACTTCACACAATACTTGTTGAATTAGACGTAACGAACTTAAATCTTGCTCTTTCAGGAGGAATAAAAGTCGCTCAACCGCCAAACACGACCGAAGATAGCTCACAGAACTCTGACATGGGTGATACCAAGAGCCTATCCCCCCCTACAAGCGTGTCTGAAGTGTCCCCAGACCCTCCATGTCCGCCTGAAAATGACTCCAACCAGAACAAAATGGATGTTGATACGGAATCTAAGGATAGCACTGAGCCTTCTGAAGAAAGGCTTGCAGATATGAAGCCGGAGACCCCAGTAAGTTTAACCTTGCTTGTATGTCTTTTAAGTAGTAAATTATTTGAGGTGTGTGAACTTGAAGAAATCTGTTTTGACTACTTGACTGACTAGTGCAGTGCTGCTGGTGTTTTTGTGGAACTAAATTACCTATCTTATTTTAATACTCATATTTTATTCATTTCAGAATACACCTACAGACACATCTCGGAACACACCAACTAATATATCTCAGAACACACAAGATCACACTGACATATCTGTAGATTCAAGTCAGAACATACCGCAGCTTTCCCCAATTGCCCCCTTGATTGAGGATCCAGACCCTGACAAGGTGATACCTAGACTAGTCAATACATCAGTACCCTTAGATGTCCTTAATTCCATTAATCCTAAAGATTGGACTCCAGCAGACGTTGCCAGATTTCTAACTGTCAATGACTGCCAACCATACTGCGTTAACTTCGCAAATATCACCGGCGCTACAATGTTAAAGTTGACAAAAGACGACATCATTGAAATATTAGAAATGAAAGTAGGTCCTTCATTAAAAATTTTCGACCTAATACAACAATTAAAATGTAAAATAAAACAACCTCAATGCAGAATGCTAAATAATTTTAATAAATAAATACGCTTCTTTAGTTTACGTTTGTAAGTTTTGAAAATTGTACCTGGCCATTGGAAACTCGCGTCCTCATATATCTCCGCGATGACAAAGTCAAATGGCGCCACAACCACAAACGAAGAAGGGTCACGGTCCATACAATATTTTTGTAAACACTTCAAATAATAAATAATTCTTCTTCGAATTGAATTGGTTAACCCAGAGTGGATTAAGTTCACTCTATTGGCCTTTGGAATGAAATCATAAGATCTCATCTTCAATCATGAACTTATACAAACGTGTAACGAAGTAGCTTTTTAAGCAGTTGAATATATTTTAAAAATAGCAAACATATTCGACACCCGCCTATATTTTGGTAGCGCATAATAGCTGAGGTTGTTTTATAAAATAAACAAATTTTGGCCAGTCACTAATGTTTGATATCAGATTTGTGTGTAAGGCAGAACCTAGTCCTTTCACGTTATTGCAGCTCTGATTTTGATTCACCACCAAATTACTGTGATACAATATGAGTAATATGAGTATTTCTCAAAATAAATGTACGTAACGAAATGGTAGTAACGAAATATTGTTACGAAATAGTCCTTAGATGTAACTAAATAGTAACCATAAGGCTGGTTACACATTGGCGAAATATTGTGAATGCTCTTCATTTATTCAATACGAAATATTTGTAAGTATGTACCCAAATACTTAAGGGGTTAGAAATAAAATAAGGGAGTAATCATTCATACTATTTTAATCAAATTATTTTTTTTTCCCAATCTTTTAAAAATGAAAACCTGACGTTATTTTAAACATAAAAAAACTTAATTAGAATCACTATCCATTAGCGCTTTATAAATTTCTTCCTTATCTTTATAATAATTGAATTCTTTCCGAAACACATTTGGTTTGACAATCCGTTTTTTAATCTTTGGATCACATCGCTTTGGCGCGTGAAGATAATTATTAAGCGATAGAGGTTTAAGTCCTTTATAAACCACTTTCTTTTTTGTGTGTATATTTTCCAGTATTTCGTCGTTAAGAATAGTCAGTCCACATGTTTCGCCTTTGACTTTGTGAGTGCCTTCAATTGGTACATTTTCATTATTTTCATATTCAGTGTTATTTTTTGTTGCATTATTATTTTGTATTATAACATCTACATTGTCCAAATCATTGAAATTAAACTCCGGTTCATTAAATGACATTGCATCACTCATATATTTTTCATCCGTAGTTACAGCTTCGTCACTTATTAAATCCTCGAGAATTATTGGCTTTGTATTGATATCAGTTGTTGATCCTTCTTCCTCATGACTTTTTATTTCTTTACTTGGTTTGTCTGTTTCACCTTTTTGTTTTAATACATTCATTATATCAATTGGATATTTGTCTTCTTCCATATCTTTTTGTTGCTTTGCTGTTTTCTTCCCTGTTCCTTTTCCTTTATTCTTAAAGTTTTCTTTGCCTTGTTGTGTTTCGTCTGCCTTGAGGCATTTTACTTCAGTATCATAGAAAGCATGGTTTGCAGACATAAATCTTGACGAAGATAACAATGTTACTTGTTCTGGGGGTTGCCGTTTAACATTTTCCTCCTTTGATGTGTCCTGAAAATTAAAAACATGACATCAAAGTGTATTTAAAAATATTTTTTTTTTTATGATTGATTTTGAAAGGTATTTATTAGTTTTTTATTTGTGTTTGACCCTAAAATACGTCAAAAATCATAAATAAATCTCTTTTATATTTGCTCTCAAATGGACATTCACCTCTAAGTCTTGATCACTCTCTCTGTCATCTATCCTGGGTAAATCATTGTCCTCACTCCAAAAATCCGCATCTATCAGATCTGAATCACTATGATAACTTATACTGACATCACTCTCCGTCGTAGTAGAACTATTTATTCTTTTGAATCTTTTCGCTGCTGGTTTTTGTTTTTTCAAGGCTTGCGGTTTGTTACTGAATGATGCTTTTGGTTCTGATAGGGTGTTGGATAGAAGTTCATGTTCTTTAGTGTAGTAGCAATCACAGCAGATGTTTTTCTGGCAATCAAAGCAGCTCAGCAATTTATATTTAATTGTCGTGTTGCAATCTGATGCAGCTTCATTGTTCCTTTTATGGGAATAATATTTTCAGGGATATTTTTGGTCATCTTCTGAATGTCGTTTTCATTAACATAAAACATTTTTACTTTACTGTTAACCATTAAATAGTCATATGCTTCTTTTGCGTTGGTTATGTCATTGCCATGTGAAATATGATTGTCAAGTTGGCGCTTTAATGCCCCACCAACCCCGTCAGCTGGCCCTTTGCCGTGAGAGGCTTCAAAAAAATTCCAAGTTGCATATTCAAATCCGTATTCTTTTATATTATGTTGGAACAAGAAAAAATTATGTTTTTGGCGGTACTGAGTTGTAGGGCTATCAGAAAATATATGAATCTTTTTAATGGTAAAGTGTTGGCACAGTTTCATTATTGGATCCAAATGGGCCCAGATTGCTCCAGGACCATGTTCATTATTTGGGGATATGGAGCATATCGATTGGGGTTTCACATTTTTTCTGTAAAGGACGCAAGTGTGCAATGTGACTTGATTTCTAGACCCTCCGAAGTGTATCGCCTGAATTTCTTCAGACTGCTTGCACGAAAAGTTTTCTGAAAAATCGCAAATCAATGCAGCTTCGTCTTCATCAAGGTTTTCAATACACTTTTTCCACGCCAAGTACTGATGTTGAACATTGTAGTAGTGAGTTTTAAATTTTTGAACATCATTTTGAAATTCTTTTATCAATGCATTCACTGTCCCTTTCACTACCTGTTTTGAATACTTTTTCGTCTGTTTTTCTACGCATTTCTTTTTGTCAATTTTAATATAAGTGTGTGTGCCTATTTTCCATTGAAGCCACTCCACAGGGCTGTCTTCATTTATTGTCAAATCAACAGCTAGTTTCTTATTTTTGCATTCAGAACACTCAGAGTACATGCATTTAAAACATTTACTGCAAGTGACATTTTTCATAAGTTCGTCAATGTCAGATGTCTGAAGCAAACCTAGCTTCTTCAACGATATTGCCTTGAAAGATAAATTACTATGCTTTATGCAAGCACAAGTATTCCTATCTTGAAGTCTTGGTTTCACAACGGAGAACGGTCGAAAACGATAAAAAGTTTGCAAAGACGCTTTACCACCCTCTAACCTGTATTTTCTATAGAGCTTGTATATTGGTTCCATTAAATATCTCTTTTGCACTTTTTCTTTGTTTCTCGTTATGCACTCGTTTTTTCCCGCACTAGGTCTACTTACATCTTCTCTTTCAAAGAAATCTTGTATATCTTTCATGAATTTCTTTTTCATTTCGTTTATTGATTTCGTCTTTCTTATTCTTCCTTTCAGACCAAGAACATTAGAAATAGCTGTTTTTAATTTGTATTTATTTGCAATATCGTTGGTAGCAACTTTTTTTAGTACTTTCTTCTCTTTGGTATCTGCTTTATTAAACTCTGTTTTTAAAGAATCTGTAATTGTGTTAAGCAAAATTAACTTCTTTTTTACCTTTTCTTTTTCCGTCACGGACACATTTGGTAAAGTTTCTTCTAAAAAACTATTCGATTTTGTTAACGGTGTGTCATCACACTGACGAGTTTCAATGGAAATAGCATCATTATCAGGCCTAATTTGTTGGGGTAGTCGTTTTTTCAGAATTTCCACTCGCTTTTTCATCCGATTGCAGGCCTGTCTTAAATTTTTATTTCGTCGTTTTAATTGAGTATTTTCTTCAGTAAGCTTTTGTAGTCTCTCCTTTAGGATATTTGTATTATTTTTAGCATTTTTTCTTACTTCCAATGTGTTGTTTTGTTTTGTCGTAGAGTAGGCCTTTTTTTTTCTTTCAGCTCTTATAGCATTGGCTTGTCTCCACTTTGCTCGTAGCTCTTGTTTTTCTTCTTCTGTAAGAATTTCTTTTTTCTTTTTGATATTTTCTTTAACTTTTTCCAAATGTTTGACACGGATTTCCTCATATTTATTTGGTTTATCCTTTTTGAGTCGTTCTCTGTAAGCTTTTTGCCTTTCGGCATTGGTTTTTGGCGGCATTCCTTAAAAAACAAAAGAAGTAATGCAGTTGTATATAAGCAGTTGTAAGTAATAACCAATTTGATAAGTCAAACCAACAAGTATAGTGGGCATCTCTACAGAAGTGTCATTAGCAAGAGTTAAGTATTTGTAACAATCGGTATAATTCTATTCTCAAGCGAATTGAAACAAAGCCGCGAGGTTTTTTAACCGACGAAAAGGAGGAAGTTCTCAATAGAACTTCATGTAAGTAATATCAGGGGTAAAAAGTTGTTAAATCACATAAAAACGTAATTTAAATTATTTCATTATTTTTTGCTGGTGGCACTTCTATACACCGAGAAATTTTAATGGTTGTTTTCCCGAAGCGAAATGGTTTAGTCTTGGTAATACAATCGTTGTATAAGCAAATTAAATATTAGAAACAAATCATGGCAGATATACCATTGTGAAAAACTAAACTCGAAAGCGACCACGAAGCAATAGTAATACATCCAGATACCTACGCTCAGCGCAAGCCGGGCGCCGACCGGCCGCGCGGTCGTTGACCCGCGTGGTTTTCAATCAGCTGATATCTTACAATCAGCTGATAAGTTTATGAGTTTGTGAAACATGATAATAATAAGCTTTACCCAACAAGTTATTAAAATTTTCCCTCCCTACTTTTACTGGCTTAGGACCGTCTTAAATACTTTTTTAGCTGCAAATTACTGAACAAGAAATTAAATAAAAACAAGTTTATTATTTAAGAAAAATAATTTTCTGAATTAGATACATCGCGTAAAGGTTGCTTCATCCGTCTCACAAAATGTTCTTATTTTGATTGTCGATCAACCACTGACTAAAAGCAATTCTGTTCTGCGTCGGCGCGTTGTTTTCCTGGAGAGCATAAACTCTGTGAAAATGATACGGATGCGGATCTTCAGAGTTGAGCAGTTTCCAGACGTAATATTGGCTTACGCCAAACCTAACCGCAGCCCTACGCGTACTTCGACGAGGATCCCATTCGAGATCTCTTCGTCGAGCTCTGGCGAAATAACGGCCGATCGTCCCCTGCCTTGTGCATGTGTTGGTGTCTGGAACTGCCCATGATCGATTAGCCGCTGTGTCGCCGCTACGATCGTCCTGGGCGATGGGACTAGGGGGTTCAGAACCCCGCGAAGACGGAGCGACTCCCAAGTGTCGCGGCTCCACGTAAAGTCGCCGGGCAGCGCGTAATCCGCCCTCGCATACATTTGCACCATAGCGACGTATTCCAAATTGGACATAACTTTAATGTCGATCCATTGCACTGATAACTGATACGCGTGCTGCGCGTACGACATTCGCGGGAAAACTAAGTTTTACTAAAAAAGTGCGCCGCCGCGTCAACACAATAGGAGGCCGGCGCGCGGCTACGTTTGAAATTGTTGAGCGCAGGCTAGTTTACGACGTACCACTACACGCGAGAGCTTATTTTGCTTTGAACAATTTTATATCGGTCTTTCCTTTGTCGTTGTTATGTATTGTTGCGTGCAAACTAGTTTATTCCGTATTACTACGTGCGAGAGCTTATTTTGCTTTGGACATTTATGCATCGCTTTTCCACTGTCGGCGCTCGGCGGCGGCGCGTGCGATTCGAGTAGTACCTACAAGTAACGTCTAATGTTATACTATCGTTTCTCACGTTTTCGAGTTGATGAATATTTTTTAAATTATTTTAAAACAAAAACACCTTTATTTTTTTACTTTTACTATATGTTTCGAAAGTACTCCTTATGGCAAGTTGTTCTGCCGCGGGAAAACAACCATTAAAATTTCTCGGTGTATAGCAGATAATATCCAATCCTTTAGTTATTGACGCTCTATATATTTTTTTTTCATAAATTAAGTAGTGAATATTACTATGCTTAGTCAGGTTATAACAGTATACACTCAGCTTTATGTTGTACTTTTTCGTTACGTAACGAAATTCGTAAAAAACGT
This sequence comes from Lycophotia porphyrea, assembly GCA_950005105.1. NCBI lineage: Eukaryota > Metazoa > Arthropoda > Insecta > Lepidoptera > Noctuidae > Lycophotia > Lycophotia porphyrea. The sequence goes on from OX465393.1 coordinate 7,336,185, forward strand.
TACGAAATATTAGACAAATTGAGGTCAGAATAAATATATTTATTGATAAAAGCTGTTACAGCAAATATAAAAGCTTATTAAATATTCGTACAACACGTATTACAAAAAATGGGTAAATGAAGACTTACCGTTCTATGAAAAATCGCTGATTTTACTTCCTGTCTCGAAAAAGTAACCCCACAAAACACACACGTTCTCACTGATTTTCACGATAGATGTAATGGCGGAGACGTCAAACCAATAGCCAATCAGAGTGAAGCTAGTGTTGTCCGTGTAAAAAAATTACGGAATCGTTCAGAAATCATGGGAAAGTAGAAATAAATCGTAACTAAAAAGTAATAACTAAATAGTAAATGAGAGCGACTCATTTTGTTTTTTTGCTTTAAATTGCCAATTCACTATGACACCCCATAGAAAATCAATTTGATACAGAAACTGCGATTACTGTAGAACGATGATACAAAGAAATTTACAATAATTTAGTTACGTATCGCATTTTATGAAACAAAAACACATGAAAAAGGTAGAGTGGCAAACAGGTTTTTGTATGAAAGGTAAAAAAAGCTATTTTTAAAATATCGAAATATTTGATAATAAGTATGATTATAGCTATAATTCTTCGTTATCTTAAAGATTAATATTCATCCTACAAAATTGAGTGTGTGTTTTTTTTGTGTGATGATTTATAAATATAAAACTTTTGAACTGTTTCAAAGCACACTTTTTTTTTCAAAGATGTACATGTATTTTGAGAAATACTCATATAATAAGGTCGCTGTTGGGGTGCTGCCACTGACACGTCTGTCAACACAGTAGTTTTTATTCCTGTTTGAACAAGGGGACTAAAATGGCCGCTTTAGCAGAATTATAATAGGAAAATAATATGACGTTATAATTCGTAAAATGGTCGTAAAATATTAACTGTGTCTGTGACCATTTTAAGAATTTTAACGTGATTCATATTATTATGATTGCTAAAGCGGCTGTTTTAGATCCCCAGGTTGCTGTTGGCTTGCTGCGGTCAAACGAAAAATAACTGAAAGGACTGTATAAATGACTTTTATAGTCGCCATTATATTCATTTTCATATTTATTGATTTTCGTTTAGTGAGAATGGCTTTGAAATTATACCCAATGTAGTTTTACTCTTATAGACTAGGCATGTCCTTATATTTTAGCACAGGTGTACTTTTATATTGTTCCGCAAGTACCTAGTGGGAAATCGGAAACCAGATCTAATACAATTGTCGTTTTGGTCAACCATATAATTGACAACTGAAGAAAAATTGATATAATTGAATTTTATTAACAGAAAAAAGGAATTGATGGTATTTATAAACATCTAAATATGTTAGCAGTAATCACAAAAAAAAAAACATCAAAGAATATGAAAAAAGGTTTTAACTAAATAACATGAGGTGATATTGGTGCCGATTCCCTTGTTCACAAACTAAACTAAATGTAAGTTCAGTGCATCTTTTTCTTTCTATTTCATTATGAAAAGGACAGAAGATAAATATTAGTTAAGTCTTGTCAAATTAGTCACCACCTGATGTAATTTGATGTAATTTTAGTAGTCAACTTTTTAATCACGTCTAAACTTGTGTCAGGCGCTGGTTAATTTGACAGGACTAACCTAAAATATATCTTCTGTCCTTTTCTTAATGAAATAGAAAGAAAAAGATGCACTGAACATAAATTTGGTTTAGTTTGTAAACAAGGGAATCGGCACCATTGTTGACTAAAATAAAATGTGGCATGTTTTCGACTAAACTTCTAGTTCTATAGATATATGTTACTGAATGATGGCTATTAGATGAGTGTTGTCTACATTATACCTATTCATATTTATGGACATAATAAGTCTGCCTGAACTCCTCGAAACTACAACTGAAGCAATATCATATTTAATCACATCATTGACAATGACGAAATTGGTGATAATTATAACGAGTTAATTTATTTGATGTGGACAGAAATCGATATTTTGTATCAATACATTTTAAAATCATGAATCTTTTATGAATATGATTAGAAAATAATGCTTTTTCCGTTGACCAATACAAAATTATACAATAGAATTGTAATGAGAGCAAATGTATTGTAAATATAACTATTATGGCAGTTCTCATTTTAATGTATCGGCGTGAAATTATTGTGTTAATTTTAAATGTGACCAAACAGGATTTAAAACAGTTTTATGCTTACAAAGAGTATGAGTGATAAATACCTACATTGCCTTTTTAGAGACTTACATATGAAATAATATCATTTAGTACCGTCTGCATAGTTTGTGTAATAGTTTGAATGGTCTGATATTAAAAGCAAAAGTGTACAATAATACTGATTTTTCATTTATTTAAACATTAGCACATCCTTATTTTTGGAAAAGTTGTTTTCAGGAATATTTACCATCTTCACCTTGTGAATTGCAGCTTCAGTTCCAGGCCACAAATGATATGCCCTTATCTTCGGCAGTGTTCATTATTGTTACGAGCTGGGTATAGGATAAATTAATTACTACCGATTAAACACGAGATAACTTTATTAATTACCAAACAAAACTTAATCACAAATTCGCTTCCTTGTGTAGCCAAAATCAGACTGACTGCTCCCTTTTTTTTTTGAATGGCTTCTCGCAGTTCAGCCTAGAAAGGTTCTACTATGCCTGACTGCTCCCGCAAACACGACGGCTATTTATATCGACGGCCGGTTGGCGCATGGGCTGAGCGATTAACTGCTGCGCTGCGTGTCGCGGGTTCGATCCCCGCACGGAACAAATTTTTGTATGGCCTACAGATAGATGTTCCGGGTCTGGGACTTTTGTATACAGGGTGTAAACAGACTCTTCACGAAGCCGTCAACCAAGCATTATGTTCATACATCAAACTAAGTAAAAAAAGTGCTGGGAAACGACTTTTTTTTATAATAATAATAATAATCTCTTTAATTCAGAATAAAATTCCATAAAAATATGTTAGTAGAAGATCACTTAAAAACTATGTTAGTGTACAAAAACAATTACATACAAAGATGATAGTAACATAAAAACTTAACAACTATGTTTTTGGGCTGAAAAATCACGTTTTACAGTAGGACTCAATCTCACAAACACACTCAAAACATTGTGGTGTTTAAAGTAAAAATCTTACATTAAAAACATGTATTTAAAAAAAAAAAAACTTGTGAAAAAGTTGGTACTTTGACCCCCAATATCTTCGTAACTAGAAGGTTCCCAGGTATGGTCTAGAGCAAAAAAATGATCGCAATGACGGGGAGAACAAGTGCCCTTCGGCTTCGTTAAGAGTCTGTTTACACCCTTTATGTGAGTTTAAATGTTTGTGAACGCACGCACGATACAGGAGAAATTCCTAGTGTGTTAAAAAAAATATGACGAGAAATCCTGAAACTTCTTCACAGTGTTACAGAGTAACATCATCCCTCAAGGAAGTTCGACATCTTTCTCGATTGTTCTAGACAGTTCCGACGTAACATTATTTTATTTGTTATTTAAATACTAAGTATAATACATTAAATTTTCATCAGCATATCACCAGTAAACATCTTTATTTGAGCTAATATCTTGCAGTATTTGATTTGTTATCAATCTGAAACATAGTAGCAATTTAGTAAATAATCCATAGTCACTGGAATTTAATGTCTAAACTGAGAGTGTTAAAGATAATTTAATAACATTGTTTGTGCGATTAATTAATCATGTTTGGGTCGGCATGACACAGCACAGACCGGCCGCAGAATGTACATTCCATTTTACTGTCCTGTTCCGAATTTCTGACCCGAACATTATTGTGTATCATCCGTTACATACCTTATAGTGTGCATTTGGACTGTTGATGCATAAAGTGTACAACACAAAATGTTTCCAGATCTCTGTGCGTGACATTTGTGGTATTCAGAACACCAATAGGCTTCGCACATATTAACAATCTCGTCATTGATTCCTAAAATTAATTAAAAGTTGAGAATAACTGGCTAAGGGCTGAATTCTCAGGGTAAGGGTTTTTGCTCCGGCTGTCAAAAGTGACAGCCAGAGCATAAACGCACGCGCGTGCCCAAGCCAAGCCATAATTTTACCTACCATTTTGTCACATATTTATGTCATTTGGCGTACAGGGCACGCAAAATTGTATGCCACGTATATGTGACCATGGCGGTGAAAAGGTTAATCGTCAGATTCATCATCATATCAGCCCGGAATCACCCACTGCTGGGTATAGGCCTCCCCTTTTTTCTGCCACACTTCCCGGTTCTGCGTATTTCCCGCGACTTTGACGATGTCGTCAACCCAACGAGCTTTAGGACGGCCCTGGTTTCTATGGCCTTTTTTTTTACCGATGGGAAATCATCAAATGACTTCTCCCGCTCTGGGCAGAGCGGAAGGGAATGTCAGACTTGTACTGACTAAAACCCATCCATGTTCCTTCCGTGCCCTTTGTGTTCCAGGGCCGCGGTATCTCTTTCGAACATAACAGCTGAAAGTCGTCCGGAATGCCTGACATCACCTTCGTCTTGGACATGTTCATTCTTAACCCAACTTTTAGGGAAGCATCGAAAAGTTGTTTCAGCATGCATTGAAAATCTTCCAGGGATTCGGCGAACAACACGAGGTCGTCCGCAAACCGAAGGTGTGACGAGTAGACACCATTAATGTTTACACCACTGTGGTCCCATTTCAATGTTTTCATCACGTCTTCCAGGGCAGCAGTGAAAAGCTTAGGCGAAATGGTATCTCCTTGTCGCACTTCTCTTTTGAGAGAAATCGGTGCGGTGAGTTCATGCAATCTGACCTGCATTGTTGCCGCATCGTAAAATTCCCTGAGTATGTCTAAATACCCACTATCGATCTGGCAGCGATGGAGAGAGTTAAACACGGCCCAATGCTCGACACTGTCGAATGCCTTCTCATAATCGACAAAAGCTAAACACAGTGGCCGATTGTATTAGATTATAATTTGTTATCTAAAGATAATTTACGACGATTTATTAAGCTGTCAAACTGTCATAATTATTTATATTTAAATTATCTAACTGAAGGAAATTTAGCGAAAAATGACACAGCATGGTTAAAAGTCTTAAGTGCTAGGCCAAAATAAGCGCGTGCTAAAATTACCTTTCTGATTCCCATCCTTGGGTTTCAATTCGGGCGCCAGATCTCTCGCAGAGGTAACGTAAAAGGTCCTCAATATGTCCATTCTGTGCGCCCCTGACATCCCTCGACCCTTCTGATTGGATAGGTGTAAATGGCGCGAGAAAACACATCGCCGCTTATTTATGTTTATTACAAGTACTCTGAAATAAGAAATGGTGATTTACTCAGTAGTAAGTAGATGGCAAATATTTCCTGCGCAGACGTCAATAATTAATCGGCATCATTGATAGCATAGGCCTCGACAATAATATATTAATTTTCCTTTGCCTATGGTAGGAAAATTGGTACCTATATTTATCATCGGTCTAGATTTAAAAATATTTATACTTATGCTAATTCATTAGCTGTGACTAAATAAAAGTACTGAGTCTACTTACCCTAAGACACATGACTCAAATGTCAAGCTCATTGGAAAATTTCGAGGGTGTGCAAGTTTAGCTTCCTTTATAATTGATGCATAACCTTCCCAGCACTGCAGGACTATTTCGTCTATCTGTGATAAAGCAGGTGTTGCTCCACATACTACCAATATGTAAACATCTGCCAAAAGTTTACATGTTACTGCTCTAAAGGCAACCTGGAAAATTATTTGCTATCAAGAAGTTGTAGAAGTTGTGTTAAATAATGTTACTAAGTCCTGGGCTGCACCCAGCTGGCCATTCAGAGATAAAGAACACATTTTGGGGGTGGGAATGACTAAGAGTGTTTATGTCCCTGTCCATTAAGAGTTTCTGTCCAGAAACATCTATACTAATATTAAGTATAACGCTGAAGGGTTTGTTTGGTTGAACCAGCTAATCTCAGAAACTACTAGTTCGAATTGAAAAATTCTTTTAGTGTTGGACACACTTTCACAGGTCAAAAATATATTATATTAAAATTAATAAAGATCAAGATGGTGTCAGTGACTTGAAACAAAGGAATATGAGATGAAACATCAAAACAAACTTAGAGGTCACAGTCTCTTAAAGTCCAGACGTCATGACCAGTCAAGTCATATGAGTTCATAATATGATGAACCATGCAGATTAGTATCAGAAGTGGACTTTGCAGCAAATAACCACACAGATTGTTTTTATGATTCAAAACAAAAAGCGTCCCGCACGCAAATACGCACTTGGACGTGGAGTTGCGGACACGAGCCCGTTATACAATACTAAACTAAGGATACTAACATTAGGACTCATCTGTGGTAAATATACAGGAGTATCTCTCAGTGGTGCGCCATCTTGAGCTGCAGCAAGTAGCAGCATCAATCGAGCTTCCCTTGGGTCCAGCTCATGGAAGTCTGAACTAGTAGCCACCAGGTGTCCGTGTATAATAAGACACGCCCAACGGCCTGTCACACTTTCTGCATAGTTGTCAAGTGCTTGCTGTAATCAATAATTTATATATTTTTTAAGTACCACATAATACAGGAAATAAAAGAAAGAACTCGCAAAAGTCTCACCCAACATAATAATAAGTATGATGTTGGGTGAGACTTTTGTGAGTTCTCAATATTATCGTTTTAAATGCAACAATATGCTTTTCTAGCTTCAATGGATGAATAAACAAATAAAAATCAGAATAATGAAAATTAGAAGAATACCTGTAATTGCTGAGCTTGCGGACACAAAATACTTTGTATCAAATCCAACACCAATGTTGGAAGGGGGCTAGACAATGCATTAGGATCTAAAGACTCCAATAAGTAATCCAGAATAGGATAACAATTTCTCAAATCCCTTTTAATTTGGTCAATATTTTTTAAGTTTTCCAGCTCTTTCTTTCCGATACAGAAAACCATAGCATCGTGGACAAAAGATAAGAGCAGTTCCAAATCACATTCAAGTCCTCCAGTTGCTATCCCGATTAATGTAACGCTGCAAAATTTACATAAAAACACTAGTACTACTGAGGATTTATTAAGTAAAAAGAAATATTATCACTCATCATAAAACAAGAACAAGTCTTTTATATTAGCACCATTATAAATTGAGCCAAACATATCCACTTCTGGACATACGGCTTTCACAAGGGTTGCACATTGTTTGCTGTGCTTCCCTCACCTGTACAAAATGTACTTTATGGGACCTAATTCAAATTTATAAAAGGAATATTTTTTATTTGATTTGGTCATAACTGGAAGCGCTAGCCATTCAATCTTGTCATGAAAGATAAACATACCTTTTACAATATTCCTTCCAAAGAATAGTTCCATTATCAACTTGAGTGTCTATTATGGATAAATTGTGGCATTTACTAAACATATTGATGCCATGTAGAGAAGCTATGGTTGAGAATTGAACCTAAAAGGAGAATAGTTTAGTATGCCTGATTTGTTTGAAAAAATAAATTTACAAAGTAAGTTAAAAAGTAAGGTAAGTTATAAAGAATAGCTACGATTATTTTTATTTCTTTTGGAGTTGTTTAATATTTTTTCGAGATTAGAAAATTTCATATAAGTTTCTAGTAGGAATGCGATCTAGAATTTTATTTTTGTTTACTTACATTTTCATTATTACCGCGTTTTCTTGAAAATATAGGAACACCGCTTTCAGTGGCTACAGCAATTACGATAACAGACATTCTAACGTAAGTTTGAATGCCAGTACTTTTAGTACATTTAAACGAGTTGCGAAAAGTTTTTCGAAGTTTTAAAAGTTTGTTGACCCCACAGAATCCTCAGATGACATTGACAGTGACCGTCCAAACAGTGTTGCCAGAACCGATACAAACAAAGTTCACCCTTACATTTGATATTAATGATATCTTATCTATTTTCGCGGATTGTTAGTTTTTTGGTAAACAGGTTTCTGTATAAACAATATTATAACTTTTATTTCAAGGTTACTTGCAAAGCATAGGTTAACGGAACCGTTCAATTAGGTACTTACGAAAAAAAAAACAAAAAAACTACAAAAAGGGTTCAAATAACACATCAGAAATTCACAATTATTTTACAATATAATCATGTAAATGTGTAATAAGAAAACAGGCACAGTGAACACACGATTTACAAATTTAATAAATAATTGAACTCTTTGTTTTCAGACTAGAGATCCATAATGAAAAAACAACTTGGCACTTTTAACTAAAACACGTTAAACAAACTAACTATAGTACATATCTGTGTCTGTTTGCCGCCTCCCAGTAACACATTATTTGACCATCCACACTGCCGGCTACAGTAGCCACGAGGTTGTTGGGGCTGTCGTGCAGCCGATGCATCAGTGATGAGATTCGCAGACGCAGCAGCGAGCCGAAATCTGGAACGCGTGCGTCCGCCAAGCCAACATCCCCGACGCGCTACAGAAGCGGGGCAAGCCCAGCAATACTCGGAACGCATTATTATACTGGACTCGTAGAGCACTGTACGAGCCCTGTGTATAACTGACCCACAGGGCGCACGTGTACAGCGACTGGCAACAGGCCCTGAACAGTGTTATCTTAACTTCTCGCGTACACCGTCCGAACCTGCGGCCTAGCATGTTACACTTTATAGCCAGTGCTCTAAATTCCCTCTCTAAACCGGCGTCATCCGACAGCCTATCGGTGAACCAATGCCCCAGGTATTTAAAAGGAGTGACTCTTTCCAGCGGAACTCCGCCCAAGGTAACCGAAGGAATAACGTCATAAATTTTATTTTGCGCCCTAATAATCACTAGAATCTCGCTTTTGGTAGAGTTGTAGCTGAGACTGTGAGTTACTGCATAGTATTCATAGATTCGGAGTAGCCTTCTTAAAGCACTGATTGATGGGCTCAGCAACACCATATCATCTGCGTAACTAATAATATTGATACATTGCCTTGGGTGTTGCTGAGCTCACATATCAGCCAGTTGACATACAAGTTGAAGAGCCTGTCCTGGTTGGATTGGGGTAGTTGGACTGGTTGCTGTACCAATACCTCAGTACAGCAATCAACTCCCACGAAGGTTAGAGTCATGGGAGAGTTTCCTCCAGATGCAGTCATAGGATATTAGGTCGAATGCCTTGGAGAGGTTTAAAAAACACGCATAAACAGGTGTTTTCGTTGCTGCATAATAATGGACAGTATGCTTGAGACAGAGGCTCGCTGTTTTAGTCGACAAATGTGGCCTAAACCCAAATTGGGCGTCACGTAGGGTGATATATTCATCCAACTGCTTGACTGCTGACAATCAGACCGTTTAATACCTTCGCAACAATGGAAATTAACGATACATTAAATATGTATAAATTGTATAAGTACCTACTTAATAACTACAAGATTTAAAATATTCGATTTTGTTTAAGTACTTATTTCTTAAGCACCATCGTTGTACAATTCTAAGGTATTCCCGAGTTATAAATAGAATGCACCAACTAGGTAAGATCACGTTGTATTATTAAAATATTCGTTTTATAAATTCATATTCGTACTACGTACGTTCTATGTAACGTGCATATATAAAATAAAATGACTTTTATTAAGTACCTAATCATTACAAGAACAGAACATTTTCTGTTCCGTGTACGCACGGCGGTTAGTCAAACTATGCAAAACCAAATTAAGCTGATCGCTCATCGTACGGGAAGCTCATATAAAGCGAAGTCAGGTTATACTGGTTATGTACAACTTGTGTGTGTACCTACTGGATTCCGATTGTCAAATTTGAGTAGACTGTTGATTTTCTGGATCTTGAGTTTGTATCTCGTTAGCTGTAATGTAACAAAGCAACAATATAGGATGACTATCTTAAAAAAAAAAAAACAAATTTTGTACAGTTAATGTTCATTAAACTTACGGTCATCCTTAGTGAGCAATTTAGGTCCAGCAAGAGCAATGAGTAACGCTCCTAGAGGTGCCGATATCATTACGCTTAATACACTGACAGCTAAGATTGCCTTGGCATAGTATTCTTCATCTGTTTTAGCAACACCTGATGTTTGTCCACTATTAACTAAGTCTAAAGCAGCTGGTCCTAACGCTGCCTGGAAATCATAAGTAAACACAGATTTATTATTGATACAATGAGTGTTCGAAAGGTTTTGAAGAAGAATACGCATAGATGCATTAACAAAGGCCAGTGTACCTGTACAGTAGCTTTCGCTGTCCACGTAAGACCGATAAAAATTTTCTCCTTACTATTGAGACCACAGCCAAAGCTCACAAAATACGTGGCGACTCCGCGTATAACTAAACAAGACACAAGGCAAATAGTAGCCATTTTTATAACTTGCGGGTCTAAGGCACTAATCTGTTGATAAAATGAAATAATTATAAAAACTCTTGAAGATCTAGTTGATTATAATAATAAAATCAAGTTGTTAAAATAAAAGCTTCTCTCACCGTAACTTGAGCTCCTGTAAAAGCAAATAATATGGGTTCGAAGAATATCCACAAAATTCTAAAAATATTACTGACTGGATTTTTATTTACAAGCCAACCCTGTTTTTCCCAAAAATATGCCGCTACGAACCCGGACGATACTATAGCCAAGGGACCTAAAAGTAATATTACAGGTAACATTTTAAGTTTCTAAATTCTGAGACCTTAAAGAACTAGCTCTAAGATTATTTTTTACCTGCACCACTCCATCCAATCATGCTTGATATAAAATAAGAAAATAGGCCTCCCAAAAAGAGAGCTAGGAATCTTAACGGCACTACGTAAGTGTCTCCTTTTTCAGGAATAATTGAAGTCATAGCTCCCCAAAGTGATCCAAGAGCTACACCAGCAATAATAGATAGTGGGCCCTGAAAAAAAGAAAGATTATCAAAAACATAAAGTTACTTACTATGCTATTGCATTTGTGTGTGTTTGCGAACGCAAGCGCATAATTTGAGTAAAACTCGAGAAAAAAAAATTGCTTTACCTTAATGATATTAAAAGTAGCAGATCCTGTTGAAAACATAGCGTTTAGAATAATCGCGAATATAGCAACACTTATGGAGTCATCCACTGCAGCTGCAGCCACGACAATTGTTGGTATACCCTTGGAGACTCCATAACCAACGTCACGTAACCTAAATAGGCATGGGACTACTACTGCTGGTGACACTGAAGCAATCATTGAACCTAGTAGAAAGCCTAAAACAAAGTCATAAGTATTAGAGAGACGCATGATAAGTGATGTGAAGGTTATAATAAAAAAGAACTATAAATAAAATATGCATATCTACCCAAAGCAACAAAACTACTAGATGTCTAACTAGAATTTAAATCTACTAACCCCATATCCACGGTAAATTTAAGAGAAAATGTGTGCTGACTGTTATTGCTACACATTCCACGGACCAAGGTAAGAGACCTAGTTGCAGGACGGCAGCGTAGTGTTTCCTTAAAACTGCTGCATCTAGACCAAGTCCAGCTCTGGTTAAGATAATGACCAACGCAATTTTCCTGAAAAGTTTAATGAAAAATAAAAATGTTGGCGCTAAGACTTCGACTGTCAAAGAGCTACTTGCGAAATGAACAATTAGACATACCTCAAATCTTGATTAAGTTTTCTATAAGAATCCGTCATGTGCACTAGTTGAAGATTTTGGAAAGCTATACCAGTCAGCAGCATGCCTATTAGTGCTGGCAGTGTTGTGATCTTCAACCATATCCAGCCAATTAAGTACGCGGAGATGACTAGCAGTGACATACTAAGTAGCTCGCCATTTAATCCTATCGACTCACCAAGCTCTGCATATAGGATACCCCATGTGAGAAGGACTGAAACCAGAAGTTAATCGTAAATTGTTTTATTCATCATTACATTTGGTTAATTGTCAAGATTTATTCGATTTTTTGCCGACATCTCGTGACCGTTGTCATAGGATACTTTGTCAGGTGCTTTCATTGGCGATAATGAGAATGGCGTCAATATCAGAGTCAAGCACAAAGTCATTTTAATGTAAATGTGTATTATATACGTTGACTATTGGTGCGAGTGACTTAGATAAACATAAGTAATGTTATTAAACTAGGTATAGTAAGGTCGCAGTAGCCTTGCATTGCCCGCAATGTAGGTTGATTTTCAAAAAACGTAAGATGATTTTATTTTTTTTGCGTATTTATTTAATCTGTTCTTTGTTATTTCTAAGTACTTATGTTTACCAAGTTACCTAATGTTTGTTACATGCAAATGACCTTTTTAATTATGGTCTACGTCTTAAACCATGGAAAAAAAACTCACAGAACATTATAATGCAAATTTGTTGTGCTGATTGTCTGTAGGTTGAAAAGAAAGGAAAGGGAAACACTTTTGACCACCATGACGGTTGCCATGATGGTGTTGAGTCTTCTTGATGACATCGCAGGCAAAATGTTTCCCACCATCTGTAAGTTTAAAATGAAATAAACAGGTACCCATATCTTGAATACAAGAATTCTCGTTTGAAAGTTATATTGGACCTACCTGTTATAACTTTTCCGATTTTTGCCATTGTCATCTGTATAATATATTAAAAAAATTAGATAATGTTCAAAATATGTGCATGCATAGCGTATCTCAAAAACATGCAAATAGACAGAAAGACAGGCAAACAGATAAACTCAGAAAAGGAAAAAATAAGTGTCAGCAAGAAAACAAATAAGACAACGAACAAACACAGAGTAGTAAATAAATGGAGACCTGCATGTAACTGCAAATATGACGAACAGAAGCGGAATTTGTTTCTTGCAGGAAATGATACTTAGCAAATAAAATTTGCAGCTGTGTGTGTAATTGTGTAATACACTCAATTTCTTTACTACTTGTATCTAAGCAAGGCGTGCAATAAAGTCCCATAGCTTACAACAAAGATTTGTTTACCTACGAACGTATATACCCGAACACCTATAAACAGTAAATACACAAATGAATGAGACATGTAAATTTATGATGAGACACATAGTTAGATAATACACCAAGGAAAAAAAGAAAATGTTTGTCTGACCTGTAGTTTCATGATTTTGTTCCATATCTAAGTCTATGTAACCAAGCCGCTTGGCTGAAAACATTTTGGCGTATATAAGTATTAAACACTTGAAAATTAATTTACTTACACGTGTCTAACGTGTATGACAAGACCACAACAATATTTATGAAATAGTACCTAGATAAGTTATGATAAGGTTATCATATGTAATTTGATTGGCGCATAGGATGCACGTAGAAGAAAGAAAGTATAGGTTATTTAAGCTTTTAAATAGTGCAATTGTATGGTCGATATCAAATAGCTTGTTCGACATACGATGCAAATAAAATAAATATTAATCGTAAATTGGTATATTAGCTATACGTCCCAAAGTAAGCTAAAGATTTTTATCTGAAACAGCAACTAACGCATCTTCCATTTTATGTACAGACGCCAAGCACATCAAGTTACCCGAAACTGTAAAATTTTCCCAATCAACCTTAAACCGATACTTTAGCGATGAAGTTGAATATCTAATAAAGAAATTTGCACAGATTGTAGTAGCTTGATGTGCTGGCGTCTGTATCTTCCACCTACTTATTAATTTAGTCTTGGAGTCCATTATTAATGTTCTAGTTATCTGTATTGAATTCTAGACGCTTGTGCTTACCTATAGGTCTCAGAAGTAATAACACTAAGACACTTTATAATGTAACTTTAATGTGGTTTAATTTAATCCCAACCTTGTCTTTCTCTTCACCAAACTACAATTAACTCGATGTTTAATGAGTTTGGTTTGTTTAGCTTGGTCCTGGATTTCCAAGGTTTTTTTTAGGGTTTGTTGTGTATTAAGTTAGTATATAATGTTGAACTTTATGATTCTGTGTCAATTGAAATAAATTATTCTATTCTGTTCTATTTTAAAGCTCCGACTGTATCCCGCAACCACCATCAACCACCTTTCTGTAGCTTAATCACCGTTCTGTCAGAATTCGTTTAGGGCGTAAACATTTATTCGCGTTTATTTCGTAACCAAATATAAGAAATTAGGAATATGAGTCACTCAATGTTCAAAATACTATAATATTATAATACGATAATATAATAAGTAAACTAAACAAACTAGCGAACAAACCGCTTCAAAAACTAAACAAAATTAAAACTACTAGAAAGTAGAAAGTCTTTTATTTTCTCCCTTTGTATAAACAATTTCTAGTGACTGAAAAACTGGAAAGATTTTTTTCGATCAAAGTGGTTATTTTGTTTGCATTAACATTAGGCAACACCTAAATATTCAATAATATTTAGGCATTAATTTAGGTATTAGCGAAAACGGACATGAATATGGTGTCTACCGGACGTTTCGGAATTGCTATTGGTGGGTCATTAAAGTTGTCTTGGCTTGGTCTAATAAGAGAAACAACAAAAATATTTTTAATAACTTACCAATTGTGTAAAAGTGCCAAATATTTCGTTCAAAAAATTCGAACTAAATTCTAAAAATATTACACACTTTTACGTACTTTTCTTTATGGAAAATAAAAATTTAGCACAGATTTATGAAAATGTGAAATTCTAAAATACTGTTTACTTAAATAATAATCTACTCGGTTTCACTTTTGTTTTCATACTAGTGTCCAGTAGTTAACTTGTACATATAACGTTTGCGCCATGGGAGAAGGCCGCCTAAAGTCAAAAGTCAACAAGATAAATGAAATAACTGAAAACATGTGGTTCCTATCGCATGTGATAAGTTTATTTGCTCTGGCAACACTGGAAAATGTTAATACTATGTATACAAGCACGAGATTTCAGATTAAGAATAATTTTGAATTACATTATTATTATTATTTTTTCCCCGTAGGTTCACATTCGTAAAATAATATTGTTCAAATCTAAAATTACTGCCCGGCTGCCCGAGTGCCCGCATTTACATCAATGCAATGAGAAAAAAACCGTGAACTATGAACCTACTTTCGGGAAATCAATGAACTTTTATGAGATATAATTATTAGGTAACCATTTTGCCACGAAACCAGCGACTACCACGAATTGTGTTTCCCTGAAGTTAAGGTAAATTTTATAACAAAAAATGAGCGTAGTGGAAAACAGCTGTGTTTTGACAGCTTTCAACTTTGTTGTTTGTTTGTTTATGCTTTGAGTCGAGCTGTTCTCTACTCGTAATTTCGTAAAATTTTGCTAATAAGGATAAGCCCTATTAAAAGGTTTAATACAGTGATTTAAATCCTAAAACATTCTTAAATGTAAACATAACCTCAAAATGTTTCGTTGAATGCACAAGTAATAGCTCACGATTCGTTTAATTTTTATGTCTTTGAAAAAAATGCATAAATACCAAATTAAGTACTTACCTATAGTGTGCGGCTTATATTCAAGTTTTTACATTTATTTAGTTTTGTTACCACTACAAACTATTACCTACTACTAAGTACTAGTATGTGTAAATGTGTATGTACGCAAATAAACTACATAGTAGGTATTTCAAGTATAATATCAATGTGTTTCACACGATTTCAAGTAACTTGATAATTTAATATATGAACATATAAATAAAAGGAAAATGAAATATGTTAAAGAATAGTTAATTAATTTATTTTTATTCTATTATGTAAATAATAAGATAGGTACATGAGCATTACGAAAGTGACCAATGGCCAATGGCAATTAATAATAGTTTGACAAGATGGCGTTAGATGGCACTAAAAGAAATAATTTAAAACTTGGTTTATCAGAGGTAGTAGCTCCTTTCAATATAATTATTATTAAGTGTTTGTGGGTTGCTACTAAGTTATATTCGTTGGACATAGAGAATAAGACTATAGGGATTATTTGTGAAGCGCTTTGTTTCAATATTTACCAGATTTTTTTTTAAGGTTGTAGGTAATGCCGCAATGTTATTAATGCCGATTCCCTTGTTCACAAA
The DNA here is from genome assembly GCA_950005105.1 of Lycophotia porphyrea. Taxonomy (NCBI): domain Eukaryota; kingdom Metazoa; phylum Arthropoda; class Insecta; order Lepidoptera; family Noctuidae; genus Lycophotia; species Lycophotia porphyrea. Next base: position 7,352,132 of record OX465393.1, read on the forward strand.
CTTAACTAAATTTAAGTTGAGTGCATCTTTTTCTTTCTATTTTATTATGAAAAGGACAGAAGATAAATATTAGTTTAGTCCCGTCAAATTTGTCAGCACCTGATATAATTTTAGTAGTCAACTTTTTAATCACATCTAAACTTGTGTCAGGCGCTGGTTAATTTGACAGGAATAAGGATTAATTAAGTTCGAGAGTTCTAAGTTCGAGAGTTAATTATGTATGTACTTCGATAAAGTTCAAGAGTTATATATTAAACACATATATTTAGCTTGGGAGGTCCCTAGCAACTACCTAGTACCGAATAATTACTTATGTTGAGAAAAAACCGGCCAAGTGCGAGTCGGACTCGCGCATGAAGGGATTCGTACAATCGTAGTAGGAGAGCCCCCTTTTATTTAATATTTGTTATAGCAGCAACAGAAATATACATTCTGTTTACGGATCATGAGATTGGTACAGCCCGCTGAAAGACAGACGGACGGACGGACCGACAGCGGAGGCTTAGTAATAGAGTTCCGTTGGTTACCCTTCGCGTACAGAACCCGGTGATAAATTACAACCAAATGAAAATATTCACCATATTTTTCGTGATGAGCAGTGGAGCCAAGGCTTTCCCAAAATTCTTCCAAATAAGTAAGTAGGTCTAGGTATTTTTATTTTGCACCACATCGAATCAGCCCTCAAGGTGTGCGGCTTTAAGGTCCAGGAGATTTTACCATATTTTCCGTCTTCCATCATCTTACCTTATATATTTTTTTTTACCGTCTTCAGACACTCAATCGACCCATTTAGGCCATTTATGTATATATACTAGCTGTGGCCCGCGACCTTCGTTCGCGTGAAATTATTATTAAAAAATCCCCATTATTATAAGCCTTCCTTAATTCCCTATTTAAATCGAATTTTGTTACCAATTTCAAGGGTTTTATTTTTTTTGCACGGATCCCTAATTATTTATCTGAAATAAAAGTAGCCTGGTTACTCCTTGTTACATCAGCTATCTACCAGTGAAAGTCCCGTCAAAATCGGTCCAGCCATTTCAGAGATTAGCTGGAACAAACAGACAGACAAAAATTGTAAAAAATGTTGTTTTGATATAAGTACCGTGTTTACGTCCATATGCACTTAAAAAAGCGGTTACTTTGATATTACAAACAGACACTCCAATTTTATTTATTTGTATGTATGTATGTATAGATTTAAACTAAATGCAACATAAAGGTCTTACAAATAAGTAATAAGTAATCGAATGATGCCTGGTTAGGAATCTGTCTATTCACTAAGTCGAGAACGAGAGGAATCTTTACCATTAAGTACATTATAACTCAATGACCATTAATAAGTATGTCAACTTTCAAAACAGTCTAAAGTATTAACATAAGTACACTCCTTTGGATCATTCAAGGTGCAAAGACTTAATTACAACGAATATCTAGGTATTAACCTTATTCCCAACTAGGTACCTAGACCTAGAAGAACTTAGACCAGATTTATTTCTTTCGTTTCCGAATACCATCTCGATAAGAAATATTTTGGCCATTCATTCCAACAACATTCATCACCTAATTAGTTATGAAAGAAATTGAAGCAAGAAAGGATAAAAGCAGCAATGAACGTGAGTTAATTGTTTTGTTCAGCTACCGTATGGGTCAACAGCAATTTGCACCGTAAATAGCGATCAAGGGGGGCATTTTAATTTTCTCTGCGAGTCTGCGTGCTGTGTGTTGATTTCGCGTCGTTGCTTACCGCTTCACCGTTCGCGCTGCACCGACAGCGCGCGCATTGCGTTCCTTTTATAAATATTTAACTTTTTTTTAGCCATTATTTTTTTAAAGAGAAATCCTCAATGAGGTGATAACTGTTTTTTTTTTGAGAAAAGTGTTTTGTGCCTGTGATAATGTGCGTTATAAAATGCGGGATATTTTTGTGTTTGGTATTTTTGTCCACTGAATTAGGCAAGTACTTATTAACTTCATTAAAACCAATACCTATTTTTCTGGTTGAATAGAAATATTCTTTCTCTCTTATATGTACAGCCCCAAAAAATGCCTATCTTCATGTGAGCAGCATGAAAGCAATGAAAGAGAACATTAATACAATTTCTTCAAATGCAAATGATTAAAAGGTATAAGTATTAAGCAAGAAGGATTAACATGAATTTTTAACAAACCAACTTGGCCAAACCGTAATTTTTTTAAATGTTCCAGTAGATCTAAGTATACCGATTAGAATGATTCTACCGAACCAAAAGAGCGACTCCTATAATACCAGACCAGAGATCAATTCTCTTAAATTATGCATTAGTTTCCACCGATGTTTGCTACTTAATCAATCAAAATTAACCAAAAGGAAGATTCACTTAATTTCATTTCATTTATTTATTTTGTGACCACAGGGTATATACAGAAGATGTTAATACTGTATAACTAAGTCTAAATCTGAGCCAATAACGTAGAAGTTATCAAACTAGTGCAGGTTCAATGCTTTAACCACTAACCGCGACTTTAACCCGTTACTACAGCCACGAAGGCGACGATTACTAATAATAGATACGGTTTCTGTTTGATACTACCAACATGCAATTATTGATATTTTTTTTACTCTAATGAGGTTCGCTGAGAATCTGAAGAGAAATTTAAGTGTCTCTTAAGCGGTTTACATACACATGCCCTGTTTATCTTGTTTACTTGGTCATTCATGCGAATAGAGCTGGTGGCTGTATGCGCGTGACAGATCAAGAATGAATAAGTTGGTATTTGTTTCATAAAGACAATTCACAATTTTTTTTCCTAACACGTCGAGTGTAGTATTAGGAATATCACGTCTATATTCCTGTAGGGGTTGGTATTTGTTAGAGGTGTTCCTAGCTATACCTATTTATTCCCTCGGGTATATCTAATTGCGTAACAGACTCGATGCCGCGTTATGCTACAAATTTTGAATTGGTCATCATTGCATTCTTTAGATTGTGGTGGAAGCGCCAGGGTAGCCCACGAAATTCAAATTTTCATACATTTTTTGCAGGTCAGTGTCAGGTTGTATGTTAAAATATGATTTGCGTCCGTAACAAATATGGCTTTATGTAGTTATACAAATCATTAAAATCATCAATACAACCCCCTCAATGCATTAAATCCCATTAAATGACTTTTTTTATGAAATAGTCATGGGTTACCTTGGCGCTTTCACCTTATGCAGACGAATTTTTGAAGAGTATGAAGCAATGTATTCGATATTTCCCCCCAAAACCTTCGTGTTGAGATAACAACTGTGTTACGCAGTTGGCTTGATGCACGCTGGTCTGTTGCTGATTGTAAACAAAACTGAGTCACCAAGAAAATTAACATATTTATTCCACAGCTCATTAAATGGACCGTTTGACCGGTAAAACAAACTTTATAGGCTATTTGTACTAACTGTGAAAAATACTAAGAAAAACCTTAGCTGGGTTGGCGCCGGAATAAACACCACCGCTATTCACAAAATGTTTCGTTTACGTAATACTTAAGTTCATTGTCTTGAAAACTACTGAACCAATTTTGATGAAACTTGCCGTGTGCAGCATCTCTAAGTTCGCTGAATTATTGCAATTCGATCTCAACCTTTTGAGAAATACGTGGTCAAACATAAATACAAACAAACATATGAAAACTTTTGGCGCACGTCTTTAAAATGCCACATCGACTCACAGCTATTATTATACGAATATTATATTAATTCCAATAATATTGTAGTAGGTTAAAAATCGTTTTCTTGATATAATCAGATAAACAACTCAAAATACTTAAGTACACACAGGTCAAAAACATAATCCTCCTTCTGGCTTCGCCTCAGCTGGGTAAAAACAATATTAAACTTAGATCATTATTAGTGCCAAAAATCTAAGCTATTCATTGCTTATGTAGGTCTAACCGTCTAGATATCCGCAGATTGTTGTTTTATTTTTAGCTACACCAACCTATCACCAACTACTTTCACTTGGTCTGGTTTCAATGTGATATCGTGTCTGATACTTCTGAATCAAGAATTCAATCAGTTTTATAGACATTTGTTCTTCTTTATATTATACTAGCTGACCCGCGCAACTTCGTCTGCGTCACATAATGCAATTAAATAATATTGCGACTATAAGGGACTACTTGTATGGAGACGCGTACGCAGCGGAAAGCTGAATGGATGCGTACACGTCTCCATACAAAATCGTTCTTTTCTATGGGCATAAGTTGAATTGAGCTGAAAAGTGTGCGTAGTCCCTTAATTGAGATGTAAGCTATCCTATCTTTCAAGTTGGATCAAACTACACACGGTGTGCAAATTTGATTAAAATCAGTTAAGTAGTTTAGGAGTCCATCGCGGACAAACAACGTGACGCGTAATTTATACATATTATATTAGGAAGAAAGAAAGAAAGATATGACCTAATATGAGGGCCTATTTCACGATGTCCGAATAGCCACTACTTACTGAATAAATTAAAAAATGGAACAGAATTCGTATGAAATTATCTGCCAAGTAAGTTAACGGGAACTCAATCTTAGGTGGTGAAACAGGCCCAATAGGTGTTATTTATAAGTATCTATATAAATAATATATTAATTAATAATTTGACTGCCTCGTTGGTCGAGTGGTCGTAAGCACGACTACTGAGCATGAGGTCCTGGGTTCGATTCCCAGGTCGGGCTAAGTGCTATTGGGTTTTTCCATCAGGAATTTCTCAGTAGCAGCCACGGAGTCTGGATTTGTGCCCGGTTGATAGCAATAGGCTCGCCCCCTATTACATGAGACTTAAAACATAACTGGCGAAACGTGGATGTACTATTAGGTACATCTCTGCCTAACCCTACGGGGATTAGAGGCGTGATGTTATGTATGTATGTATTAATTAATTATAAAATTGAAGTATCTGTTTATAATTACAAAATAACATAAGTATTTTTACTGAACACATGATAAGAAAGTATATATGTATAATATACTAGGTAGTTATACGGTAGTTACACTAGGTACTTATAACAAAAAAAAAAAACAATATTTTTTAAATTTTTTGTCTGTCTGTTTGTTTCGGTTAATTTCCGAAACGGCTGGACCGATTTTGAGGGGACTCTTTCTGGCAGATAACTGATGTTTTTATAATAATTTCAAGCGGATGAAGGCCGTGAGCAACAGCTAGTGCATAATATGAATATAAATTAAATATTTATATCAGTAGGTGGGTATACTTAGCTAAAGTTTATCAAACCGGTACAATAAAAACGTAATTTTAAATTCACTTTCTTTTAACAGCCTCTCAATGTCTCAACTGTTAACACGCGACAAAGTTGCAAGAAGATGAATTTATTTGGTATCTAAAAAAACGATATCATTGTTCTATTATAATGTTTACTTTTTCAAAGCAAAGATGCTATATCAATGGCATAATAATATACGATTGCATTGTGCTGTTAACAATAACTGTTGTAAGTAAACATTGTCTTGAGAAAGTAAAAGTACTAAGTACTAAGTCTTTTATGATAGTGTAATGACCTTTTATGTCTTTTCAATTACCTTGATTAATTCAGTCTTGATGAATACACACAAAAACGTACATTCCATGAAACGTATGTTGTAAATCCCGAAATCAAAGAAGAATCGACAAAATCACAGATTTCTTTTGTTGATCTGTCATTTTGTCGATTCTTCCGTCGACAAAACCCGTAGCGTAGGTAAGACTTATGTCAATAACGTAATTTTTAGTCATTTGGAATAAGCGCCTTGCCAAAAATGAAAACCTTTGAACTTATAAATCAATGAAAGGGATAGTGGAGCCCGTAAAGTATTCAGCTGTTGTTTTATCAATTACGCTTCAACAATGACCAACCAAGTGGATAACTAGTGTGATGATGGATAAAAAGTGGGTCAACTTTCAGAGAAATCCAAATAAATTGTCACTACGTTGGTAGTGTGCGGAATTAAACAAGAACGAAAGTAGTTGCGCAATGAATAAGCGCAATAGCGGAAAGTTTTGTTGTGGTAGGTCGGCCCGGTGCGCGGTGGCTGGACAGGTATGAAGGTATGAGAGTGGTCCTAGTATCCAGTTTAGTGGCTTGTATTTGGAAAGGCCCATGGGCCTCTTTAGACACCACTTTTTGAGGTCAGACGACGAAGATGTGATGTTACATCTAGTTATTATAGTTGGTAAGTGAGTTGCTCCCTTTTTACCCGACTACGGTGAAGCAGAAAGGAGGGTTATTATTTTGACCCGTTTTTATTAATACTTGTATTCAGCTGCAACCCATTCCCGACATAGTAGACTGGGCAGATGCTATGCAGCTGCCTAAAGATGAGCCACAGAATAACAATACTGTTTCTTCATCTGCCTAGCCTTTTCCCAACTATATTGAGGTTGGCTTCCAGTCTAACCGGATGCAGCTGAATACCAGTATTTTACATGGAGAGACTGCCTATCTGACCTCCACAACCCAGCCACAACAACATTACAATACTGTTATTACTAATCAGTACCTGGATGACCAAGCCTTGCTCGTTTTTATTTTTGAGGTTTTCTAAAAATGAAACCTAGCTAGATCGATTTATCGCCCCCGAAACCCCCTGCATACTAAATTTCATGAAAATCGTTGGAGCCGTTTCCGAGATTCAGAAAAAAAAAAATATATATAGGTACATATAAAGGGTGTAAACAGACTCTTAACGACCCGTCACCCCGTCATTGCGATAATTTTTTTGTTCTAGACCATACCTGGGAACCTTCTAGTTACGGATATATTGGGGGTCAAAGTTCCAACTTCTTCACAAGTTTTTTTTTAAATACATGTTTTTAATGTAAGATTTTTACTTTAAACACCTCCAGGACCCCCTTACTATTCAATCCATCCATCAGCACAATGCTTTTAGTGCGTTACACTGAGTCCTACTGTAAAACGTGATTTTTCAGCCCAAAAAAAAAGTCGTTTCCCAGCACTCATTTTTGCGTAAAGTTACTTAGTTTGATGTACATAATGCTTTGTTGCCTGCTTCGTGAAGAGTCTGTTTACACCCTGTATACAAGAATTGCTCGTTTAAAGGTATAAGATATAAATGGAACATAAAACGTCAAAACTGACTAGGTAGGTACATAAATATGCTAATCAAATATTATTCCACATCCACTTTCTATTCACCATCTTCATGCTAATAAACCCACCAATTTAATTTATTTTAATGTATTTCCAAAATTCCGAAAACTCTTTAATCAGTTCGTATTCGTATAATCAATATCAACAAATGAGTGAGGTCTCCCACTTTTCCTGTCAAGCATTTTGCACTTTTGCAGTGAAATCTTCTCCAAATCTTAAGGTTAAGAAATCAAGTTTAACGGCATGGCATTTTAAAAGGGCATTATTGCCTCATACGTGAGCCGAATTGTTTTGGTTCCTCATTGGTATATTATGTCAGTCAACATGCTTACCACCTCAAATTTATGTCCTCTTTGGTATTCGAAACAGCAGTGCCGAAGCCCTTTTAGTGGTGCTGTTGTATTCCGTTCATTCAATTATGTTATAATATATTACCTACGTGTTTTAAATATATTCTAAGGCAGAGTAAGACTCATGATGAAAGGATTTGGGTCGCTGACTGGCAATTTGTTTGCAAAAATGCCTATGATCAATTGAGTGGGTGTCAGAATTACCTACATCTAACAGTTCTGTCTTATATTTGTGTTGACACTTGGCTTAAGGTTTCAAACGTTCACGACAAAAACCGGATATTTAAAAAAAGTCCGGACATTTAATTTACTATCGTTATTAATTTAACTTTTTTTCAAAAAAGTCCATACAAATGACAAGGCCAAACAAAATTCGGATTGGCACCCAAAAGTTGAACATGTCCAGACAAATCCGGCCTACGTATCTGTATAACCTGATTGTATACCAGCTGTCTGTTTCATACAAACTGGCCAGTCCAGTGGTCGGTTGGAGAAAGTACAGATTATGCTAGTGAATAGGCAGTATGTTCCCCTTCACTCTACCTATTAAAGTTAAAAACTATGGAGCATCGTTCCATCATAATGCAATGGTTTCATATTCAATCTTAGCATGTATAATCCTACTCTCCCTTTTTTTACGCATCCTCGACATGAATCTATAGTTTTGTTAAAAGAGTGGAATACTTATACCAGTTTCCCTTACTGCGTGTGCGACGGTCTGCGCAGGTACGAGTATAGTTCGGTTCAAATTTTATGGGGGCTCGGAACGTCTAACGTAAAGCTTCGCAGAACACAATTTTAGCTCTCCAGGGCGCAGAGGACGCATCGTCTTGACTGCATAATGCGCAGACTGTCACTCGCAGCTAAACTCCGAGCCGCCATAAAGTTTGAACAGAACTATACAAATATAATATATACAGCTTCAAGAAATAAGCAAGGAACTCTGCAAAATTCTCCTATTATCAATAAAATATGGTTTATAATACTACTAACTTATGCCCACAGCTTCATCTGCGTGGAGTTCGGTAATTGTCCCACGGTATCGTACTAGCGGGATAAAAAGTAGCCTATGTGTTAATTCAGTTTATAAATTATCTGTGTGCCAAATTTCATCCAAATCCGGTCAGTAGTTTTTGCGTGAAAGAGTAACAAACATACACACAAACACACATAAAAACTTTCGTCTTTATAATATTATATATTTAGTGTGATGGGTGAGAACGAGCCAATGTATTAAAGCTTAGACCTTTTATCCTAGATTGCTGGCTTTATCAAAATAAGGGTTAGGTAAATGATACCGTATCGTTGGTTTAGCGATAGCGGTCGCAAGCGCATCCCATGTATACTGTCATAGTTTGTACTTTCAAATTCACTGCACTTAATATACCTGGCATAACTTGCGAAATGTGTCTGCACTATAGTTTCTGCCTATCTTTCTAGGAAAAACAGGCGTCTTATTATGTTATAGCATTTCTCACGGAAGCCTTCACATCGTGCGAATAAATAAACTGTTCCGTTTCTTATGATTACAGTGTCTGAAGTTGATGGCGATCTGGCGTCCATGTTGGATTTCCGTTACTTTCGATGTGTTATGAAACGAGAATGGAAGTGTCCGGACAGCGAGATTAACTTTTTCATGTATACGCCGTAAGTATTTATTAACAATAAATATTTAGTATAGCGGTAGCTATTAATAACACACAAAAGCCACTATTAAGCTTTGGAACGCGCTACCCCTTGGCATTAAAAAAGCTGAAAGCAAAATGGCTTTCAAAAGGGGAGTTCGGAAGTTCTATTTAAAGTCAGACTAAATTGCTTACTATCTAGTCTTCACTAGAGTTATAGTAATTACTAGCTGTGCCTGCGGCTTCGCTCAAATGAGCGCGTTTTCTTTTGGCATTATCAGGGAACATATTACTTGTTAATATAAGGTTTCTCGTATTTCGGACTATTTGTATGTATTATAATATATATTAGATTATTTTATCTTTATATAATATATGTATTAGTATGTACCCATTTAGGTGTATCACTACAAGTTAACAAAATGTTAATTTTCTTATTTATTGCTTTTGTACTCTACCACAATGCTGTCCTATTTGACCCAAAGGTTGACTGGTACAGAATGCCTTGTGGCATTAAGTCCGCCTGTGTACCACTCTTGTACATGAAGTTTAAATAAATAAATAATACTAAATTATGGTATCCTATCAATCTGTCGGTCCACGGAACCGCAAACATTCTAACATTATCGCCTTCCATTGAATCGGCAAGTTTATGGTCCTATACCAGTTTTGAGATCTATGGATTCATGTATTGCAACTTCTATGGGATTAAACTATCATCGTCGGTTTCTATAATCTATACAACTAATAAAATAAAGCTGAATGATTCTAAAATTTTACTCCTATTAACGTACTATTGTTTGTATGAACAAAAAAAACCTAAATTCCGAGAATATCCCAAATTATTCGAGCTCGCTTCACTCGTGCCTTGTCCTTTGAGTTTATAAGCTTTTCTTTATAAATAGACAGAATTAGCCCTATTTCTATAATAAAGGGCAAAAGAAAACCTATCAAGTTCGAGGTAGGTGCTGAAATTTTTAAGCTCACTACGCTCGCTCTTGCATCCTATTTTTTTTCGATTAATAGGCATTTCTGTATACATCGACAAAACGATTCCTTGTACGAATTGACAAACGAAAATCTAGCATATCCGAGGTGGAGTGGAAAAATTGTCGGCTGTTTTCAAAGAACTGAAGATGGGAATAATCCTATGCTGTCAGATTCTAGATTCTAATCTGCTTTCTTCCTATGCTTTCAGAGAAAATTCTCACAAGTACTTCGTAGATCCCCGACATCCAAAACTCCTTCGCGATTTCGGTTGGAAGAAGACGAGGAAGAATGTTCTCATCATCCATGGCTTCAACGGTACATACTCTAAAACACCGATGACTTATATTCGTGATGGTGAGTTTTATTTTATTTATAAGAGCACTTATTATAACTAGACACATGGTTGGATTGGATATAGATTTTAAACTGAAAAAATATTTGCTCTAAAACATGTGTATGAGATAAACGCCCCGCTTTTTCTCTAAAGATGTGAACTAAACGCCGCTAGCCTAGCCTCTTAACGGCTGAACAGATTACGATTAAATTTGACACACAGATAGACCATGACCTGGGATGGAATTGGGATATTTATTGGTAGAATCTCATGGTATTTTTTTTCAGGCGGACAAAGTTCGAGTAAAACCTATCATACAATAATTGTACCACGCATTCTTCTCACGGAAGAATGAATAATTCATTATGTATTGTAGTTTCGGTATTTCAGCGACCAGATAAAAAATGACAAAAAAATTGTATGAAATGAAAGTGTGAAAGTATTAAAGAACCAGACTACAGACTGTGCGCGTGATCATACAGAAGGCAGAGCGCTCGCTCTAGCTATTTTGGACATTATCTGTGTGTGTTGAACCCAGTGTCCAATTTTATAGCAATCGGTTCAGTGCTTACGCTTGATAAGCAAAACCCTGTCCTTGGTGTCGGGTAAAAATAATGCAAAATGTTTGTAGTTCTGATTATGATCAACTAATTTTTTCCCGACCCACAGTCACCATTGATCTTTCGCTCATCTTTAGTCTATACCAAAGAGACTCAGGCTTAATTATCACCAGCCTAAATATATCACTCGATTTTTGAGAAAGTTACGTTCAAAAACACAAAATAAAAACGTCAAGACCCAAAAATCTCTACACTTTCTCTTTGTAAAACTGATAAGGTCTGCTGAATTTAAACTATGCAAAGATTACGTTCAATCTCCATCACATCAAGCTACTACAAATCTGTCAACGTTTTTAAATAAATTTTCAACTTAATCGCTACAGCATTAGGTTCAAGGTTGATTGGGAAAATTTGACAGTTTCGGGTTACGTACCACCGCTATAGCAACTATTCCGCCTATTTATTTACCTACATTGTCTCTAATCTCTTTAAATATCTGTTTACAGCGTACCTGTCTCGCAAAGACTACAATGTGTTCATGGTAGACTGGTCTGTTCTCAGCAGGTTTCCTTGCTACCTTTCTGCGCTGTCTAATATGAAGTAAGTCTATTTGAAGTGATTGTTCATTATCATACATAATGGTGCCAATTCCCTTGTTTACAAACTAAACTAAATTTAAGTTGAGTGCATCTTTTTCTTTCTATTTCATTATGAAAAGGACAGAAGATAAATTTTAGTTTAGTCCTGTCAAATTAACCAGCGCCTGACAAGTTTAGACGTGATTAAAAAGTTGACTACTAAAATTACATCAAATTACGTAAGGTGCTGACTAATTTGACAGGACTAAACTAATATATATCTTCTGTCCTTTTCATAATGAAATAGAAAGAAAAAAGATGCACTCAACTTAAATTTAGTTTAGTTTGTGGACAAGGGAATCGGCACCATTACCTAGTTTCCTTTACTGTGATTGTTAGCTTAAATTACTTCTCATTCAGTAAACACGCATTAAATTATATCAAACTTAAATGATATAATATTTCTTAGCTAAATTACACATTTGTCAAGTAAAATATACTTTTACGGACATTATTTCATGTAAGCATTCCGCAGTGAATGCCACCAAGTATTTTATCACCACTGCTCTCAAAACGGTGAAGGAAAACATCGTGAGTAAACTATCTAAGAACCAAAAACTGAAAAAAAAAGAAATAAAGTATCTAAGAACCAAAAACTCGAAGACATATTGTGACATGGGCCCGTGTAGTGGATTATAATAGCCCATTCCCTCTCATAGAGAGGAGACCTGTGTCCCAGCAGTTGAAACATTATAGGCTGAATATGATGATGATGATGTCCCAATCGTAGGTCTTTCTCACGATCCCTTACGATTAATATCAGTTAGACGATGTTCTCTGCAACATTACCAATTTGTCCGTTTTTTTTCTCTGTTTCTTGGTGAGTCTATTTTCTTGAAGCTTGCCTTCTGATTTTTAAGGTACTGTAGTTGTTTTTGGTAACCAAGACTTGACTTAGAAATATGAATCTGACGCTGAAATGCAACACAACCTTATCGACAATATGTAACCTCATCCTCCAACTTTCCAGAAAAGCAGCTCAATGCACGGCTCAACTCTACTCAGCAATAACACAAGCTGGTGCATTGGCAAAGATGATCACCTGTGTAGGACACTCCCTGGGCGCCCACATCTGCGGCATGATCTCCAATCATCTCACTGAGAAGCAGTACAAAATTTTCGGTAAGAATCTTCTCCGAAATAACTGAAACCCAGTAAAGCTCAGGATTGGTGCCCCGAAACAGTAACACGGGGTCGCGGCAGACCAAGAACGAGATGGCGGAATGAACTGGATGTCATCCTTGAGAATTAGAAAGAAGTAGCACGGGATCGTGACCGTTGGAAGGAATGGAGGGAGGTCTTTGCCTAGCAGTGGGACGATATGGGCTAGCTATAATAATCTTCTCCTCTCATTGCACGAACATACCCATCAGCCAGACAGTATGGTGGTACGGAGCCAGAGAGCCACTACGCCTTGGCCCTGTTCACGACTTCACTTCACCCGCACTAAAGTCGTCTAAACATTTGATTCACTTGCCTGCCAAATTGCTAATCACCTGTTAACGCCGCGCGACAAATACACGCCATATTGTCGAGGTGGCTCGTGATTTGACAAGCTCTTATGGATAATTCAATGGTATTTAATTAATTCATTTATTATTTGACATTGATAACATATAGTTTTTATGCACTTTTGACACGTCCGTACAAAAATAATGAGCTGTACGAATTTATAATTTATATACTTATTTTTATTGTAAATTAAATAAATACGTAACGTTAAGATCACAGCTGCGGTTGTTTGGGCAACGCCAGAGTGACAGTCTTAATTTCCAGGTATTGGTTAATGCCGTCTTCGCCCCTGAGAACAAAAAAAATTGGTGTTATTCCGGCGTTTCTTATAGTCGTCTACAATAGAATACCAATATTTATTTGTTTCTTCCCCAGTGAATGCATATTCAATCATGTTGACTAAGAGATTAGCCTATACTTACAATTCTCTACCAATACCAGAGTCCTTAAAACCGCCAAATGGAGTCTGACTTGTTGTGTGGTCATATGTATTGATCCTGAAATACAAAATTACAACTCATGAGAACACAGGGAATGTATTAATTATCAATGTGAATGGCTTGAAGAAAAGCGGCAGACCAAAGAAAATATTAATAGATTGCGTGAAAGATGATATTATTGCTAAGAAGGAAGTTTTTTTATATTAAATGGTTATTTTGACCTCAATTTAGTTTTAAGGACAGAAATGAGTTCTAATAAATAGTTAACTCTAAGAAGCCGTTTAATAAAGGGTGTAAACAGACTCTTAACGACGCCGAAAGGCATTCGTTCTCCCCATCATTGCGATCATTTTTTTGCTCTAGACCATACCTGGGAACCTTCTAGTTACGGAGATATTCGGGGTCAAAGTTTCAACTTTTTCACAAGGTTTTTCTTAAATACATGTTTTAATGTATTTTTTTTACTTAAGACACCTTCACGACCCACGTACTATTCAATCCATCCATCAGCATAATGTTTTGAATATGTTACATGGAGTTTTACCGTAAAACGTGATTTTTCACCCCAAAAAAAAAAGTGGTTTCCCAGCAATAATTTTTGCGTAAAGTTACTTAGTTTGATGTACGGAATGCTTGGTTGACGGCTTCGTGAAGAGTCTGTTTACACCCCGTATAGATAAAACACTTTTTGTGACAATCCGAAATAGATTGGGACGTAAGACGTTATTAAGATAACGATGACAATATGGATCAAACACTTTTTTTGCAAAATATGTTCAGACGAATAATGCTTACCAGATGGAGCCAGCACGGACTTGCTTGGCAAAGCTAAGAGCAGTAGTGATATCATTCGTGATGACTCCAGCACCGAGACCGTAGTTAGAATCGTTTGCACGATCGATAACTTCCTCGAACGTGTCGAATTTAAGGATGCTTTGGACTGGACCGAATATCTGGGAAAGATAAATTATTTTGTAGGCAATAAGATAAAACTTGAAATATTAATATCACGCCCGATTGACAAATTGAAATACACATTAAAATGTTCTGTTTCCAATTGAATAATAAGCGAGTAACCGCATGAATATCTAACAGTGGTAGGCGAAGAGGAAAGTCGGCACATGTATAATATATTTGCACTGTTACACAGAGTAAGATAAGCATATTCTTGACAAGACGGACTTGGTTTTCAGCAACAGCCATCTAGAATCTTACCTCTTCTCTAGCAATCTTCATGTTATCAGTAACATCAGCGAAGACAGTAGGCTTGATGTAGTACCCCTTGTCTCCCACCTTGTCACCACCAGCTACGCATTTTGCTCCACCGTCTTTACCAGCTTGGATATACCCTAAGACTCTGCTGTACATGTCTTTGTCGATCTGGAAGTTAAAGTTTTGTAGTATTAAGAATTACTCCTTAGGTGGCCCTTAAACCGGAACCAAAAAAATTAAGTGAAAAATTTAACACATTTGTGTACTAGGAGTGTTAGAGAGGCTCAGATCATTTCAGCTTATAATACTTGAAGTGTAAAATTGTATATACATTTTAGCTTCTTTAACGGGTCAAATATTGAACATTCAGTTGTCCCTTTTCAGGTGTGTTGTGACTGCACCAACATTGTCATATAGTATATCCAGGTTAAAATTACATCATAAGTTTAAGATCTCAAGATGCCATACCTGAGGTCCTTGCTGTACATCATCGAAAGGATTGCCCACAGACCTCTTGGCGGCGATCTCAGCGGCCTTCTCAACGAACTGGTCGTAGATACCAGACTGGACATATGTCCTAGTCCCGGCGCAACAACATTGACCGCCATTTGCGAACGCTGCAGCATGAGCTTTCTGAGCTGCTTTTTCAACTGGAATAGATAATATCGC
The DNA here is from genome assembly GCA_950005105.1 of Lycophotia porphyrea. NCBI lineage: Eukaryota > Metazoa > Arthropoda > Insecta > Lepidoptera > Noctuidae > Lycophotia > Lycophotia porphyrea. The sequence continues at coordinate 7,367,575 of OX465393.1, forward strand.
AAATGTATTATCATTATATTAAAAATATTTGACAGCCTCGTTGATCTAGTGGTCGCAATTGCGAATGCTGAGCATGGGGTCCCTGGGTTCGATTCCGGGGTCGGGCAAATTATTATTGGGTTTTTCCATTAGGAATTTCTCAGTAGCAGCCACGGAGTCTGGATTTGTGCCTGGTTGATGGCAATAGGCTCGCCCCCTATTACATGGGACTTAAATATAACTGGTGAAATGTGGGGGCACATACTAATTTTATTATTAGGTACACCTCAGTGTAACCCTTCGGGAATTACCGGTGTGATGTTATGTTGTAAAAATATCTGGATCATTCCTAAGACTGAAATAGAATTAAAATCTGGAATGTACATGTTCCACATAATGATCAAGATTCGATGAAAGTTAATTGATAGCCTAATATTTGAATGTTTCAAGTAGAGGGCATTGTTGTGGTACAAATAAATATACTTTTTACCATCAGCATCATTGAAGACCACCAAAGGACTCTTGCCTCCGAGTTCCAAAGTGACTCGCTTAAGGTTTACAGCAGATGCTGCTCCCAAAATCAAGCGGCCTACCTGGAATAGTAAAAGCAATTAATCAGTGTTACATAGTAAAGCATAATCAGCCTATAATGTACCCAGTGCTGGGACACAGGCCTCCCATGAGAGGGAATGGGCTATAATCCACCACGCGGGCCCAGTGTGGGTTGGCAGATGTCACATGTCTTTGATTTTTTGGTTCTAGATTCCTTCACCGTTTTGAGAGCAGTAATTATGCATGCGCCTGCCTAGGTTCGAACCCACGAATTACTGCTTGTCAGTCGGGGCCACCAACACTGGTCTACCACCGCACTCACATAGTAAAGAGCACTTGTTTTTCCACCCAGGGTCGGGAATCATTCTTGTTGTTAGTAGCATTATCAATATCGTATTTCTGAGTCGCCTTAAATTTTGAAAAACTAAAGAAATGCAACATACCACAGTAGACCCAGTAAATGCTATCTTATCAACATCAGGGTGATGAGTAAGCGCTGCTCCAGCTGTAGGCCCGTACCCTGGCAGCACGTTTACAACTCCTGGAGGGAACCCTGCCTCTTTGATGAGAGCAGCTACTGCTAGCGCAGTAAGAGGAGTCTGTTCTGCTGGCTTTAGGACTATTGTGCAACCTGAAAGACGATCGATTTTTTATTGCCTGCCCCAGTAAGTGGGCAAGGTCAGGAGGCAGTGGCGCCATGTAAATTATGGTATACAGCTGCATCTGGTTAGACTAGAAGCCGACCCCAATATACTTGGGGAAAAGGCTAAGCAGATGATGAAAAATTCATTCATTAAAATTCATACAGATTGAAATCTTTTCGAATATAAAAGCTTCGCTCTAGATCAACCAGCAAATTTATCATTGGTTTAGAGATCTGATTTTTACCCATTGAAATTTCAAATCATTATCAACGTTTAGCTAACAATAGAGAAGCAAATACGTTAGATCTTTATTTACATTTCCTTATTAACAAGATCGTAAACAGTCGCTAATGAAACAATACGTATGTTGTTAACTATAGTAATAAACAAAATATACATACCCGCAGCTAGCGCTGGTGCAATTTTCCACGACATCATTGGTATCGGATAGTTCCATGGTATGATCTGTCCACATACACCTACTGGCTCTTTCAGTGTAAAAGATAATACTTCACCATCTGTAAGAAAAAGCCTCAGGAATAGGGTCTGGTTGAAACTGATGCATCAGCGACACACCGAAGTGAATCAGCCTATTTATTTTCCCACTGGTGTGACACAGGTCCCCGTTCCATGAGGGGTAGTGGCCAGTAATCCTCCACGCGGGTTCAGTACGGGTTAGTACAGGTAAAAATGTGGCTACGTAAATGAGCCCTGTCCCTCATAGACATAGACAAATAAGACCACGAAGAGCACACACTTCTCAGCAAAGGTAATGGGACCTATTAGAAAATTACATATAGATTAGCAGCACAAAATCGTTAAAGACTTTGTGTCAGCTTTTAGGAATAAGTAAATATCAGATTTGTTTATAATATTTGGATGCAAGATATTCATTTACGGTGACATGAAACTCAATCATGTTATCTACCTTTAACTAAATAGATTCACAATGTATGATATCAACGATTTGCCATTTATTTGCTAATGGCAAATCGTTGATATCATACATTGTGAATACATTACGCTTATTATTACCTTGATATTCAAACACTATCAACTAGAAAACAAATGAACAGCTGAGTTGAGAGTAAGATTTCGTAGAAATGCATATAACACACTGCAATCACGCTAAATAGAGTTTGCATGATCGTGACAATAGACGTCAATGAATTATCTTAATGTCTGGGAGAGATAACATTAACAATGCGGATATAATAATGATGATAATTTTGTGAGAAGAAAATGATATTCATGTGGCACTTATTCATCAAATCAATGATAACAATATTTTTTTTAAGATATTGATAAGAAATCGATGTCATAACACCTAATTAAACTAGGTAGCTCATTTCTAACATATGTAACTATTTTTTTTCAGTTAGTCTGAAAGATATTTTCATTTCGTACGTAACCACTATCGATGATTCATCAGACTGTATACATTTTTCAGGATTTATATAAAGATGCAGAGTTAGAGCAGTACGTTGCATATTTGTTTGTTCCTCTTTTAGTAAATCAAGACGCAGTTTACCTGCAGGAATCGTGTTTCCCAATATTTTATCGGCTTTGCCGGCGTAATATCTCAAAACTGTCGCTGAATAGTACACTTCTTCCTCGGCGTCTTTAACTGGTTTCCCGCAGTCCAAAGTTTCAAGTTCTGCCAAGTATCTGGCTTGGGATTCTATCAGATCTGCCAACTTGAGCATAAGGAGACCACGTTGTGAGGCATCCATTGTGCGCCATGCTGAGTAACGGGCGAAGGCTTTTTTGGCTGCTGCAACCGCCAAATCTACGTCAGCCTGTCAAATACAATGAATTTTACAGTTTTTTACTTTGATGATTTTATTATTTTCAGAATGATTGCATCAATGGATAAAATTTCGTTCAAAAAGTTCGTTAGAAGAATATGGTTCGTCGCATTTGTTGCAACCAAATATTCGCTGCTAAGCCGCTAATAAATGCTAAGTTTTTGATTACTATTGCGGCAGTTGTTCTAATTATGCTGGTCTTTTCCTTAATGATAGATTGATAGTCTTAATATTCCGACAATAGCGCTCAATTATTATGCTGCAATTAATCTGATTAAAGTCTTGATCCCTAGAATCGCATTACTGCAGTTTTCGGCGAAATTATTTTCTTGATCTTAATTATGACTAGATTCCTAAGTACCACGTGTGTGTTGTAGTTTTATCACAGACTTTATCGTTGTCATAATCAACGTTACGAGTGATGAAAAAAAAAAGTAATGTCTTCTTATCTCTCTACAAACAGAGCAGATGTTTCAGTGATTATTTTAATAGCCATTGTCTCTTAGCAGTTGTTCGGGGTTTTTACAGATTTTTTTCTTTAGAACAGAGAATTTGAGTAGTTTGTCCATTGTTAAAAAGTATTACGAGACACAAGTACGGCTTCTGCACCTTGAAAAACATGTGATTGAATGTCACCTTAGGTATATAAGTTCGTGAAAACCCGAATAGCTTATTCAGTCTAAGCTGTGGGGACACAAGCCTACGCTCGTAAGAGGGAGTGGGTCTAAATCCATTACGAGGGCTTGGACCGAATATAATAGATAGCTATAACTGTCCCTACCTTATCTGCTTCAGCCACTTGTGTGATGACGCTCTCATCCTGAGGGTTGATGGTGGGGAAGGTCTTCTTGCTGACTGCGTCCACCCACTCATTGTTGATGAACAACTGTGTAAAAAATATTACAAAAATGAGAATTTTGGTATTGATGTTTAAACTAACTTACTTAGAACATTGACTTGATTCCTAAACAGCAGGATTACGAAAAATTTGTGTCTCAAGGGTATTTATTTTACAGCTCATGTTAATATTATATGTATTTGTGAATGGATCGAGAGGGAGTGGAAGAGCAAAGAAAAGATAGATAGATTGTGTGAGGAATGATATGAAGGAAACAGGAGTAAATGATAGCGTGACGATTAAAAGAGGAGAATGGAGGAAAAAAACGTGTTGCACACACCCCAGATAACATGGGATAAGGGCAGGAAGATGATGCTGTTATTATTTTAGTTTCCCATACATTTAAAAACCTAAAAAAGACTTCGATAGACGAAGTCCCTTCCCTAACACTCATGTCAATTATATGAAATTGATCTCATCCTCTCATAAGGCAATCACCTCATACGTCGAATGGATGGGCTAGGAATGTCTGCACAGGGTAGGTAATGCTATTTGCGCGTTAAACTGGTTTCTAGGTCAGGTTCTTTGCAATAGGAATTTTATTTTGTACTTCGTCTTATTGCAGTGGCTAGAGGGTACTCTGAACATAGGGTGTAAAACTTTGGTCGCAAAGGCTGCCTGGTGATTTTTATGTCATAACGAATTTGAGACTTTTATGCACCGAAACATTGCCCGTATCCGTGTGTTCACAGAGTCAATTTTCAGTCTTTACTATTGGTTTTAAATATTAAAAAAAAACGTCTAAATACAACTCATATAAATTAACATGTATCACTTTGTTGTGCTTAATTTCTTTAACCATTTTCTTGGTTAGTTCCCGTTTTCTGTTGTTGATACAAGAAATGTACAATAATCTGTGCTTGATTGACAACAAACTGAAAATATACATTCAGTGACTTTAGGTAAAAATGTTGCAATTTTTTTAAATGAAAAGTTTATTTTCGCGGGGAAGATGACACAATAAGAAATGAGAAAAAAAATCGTCATTAGATCCATTATGGATCTGGCCAATGGATCTTCTGAGATTGAACCGAGCATTTAAATCTAAGTTAGTAAAAATTCTAGGTCATCTAAACATTGAATTTTCCTTGTTGCTGCGCATTCGCTATTAAAAAATAAAATCTAAATCTTTAGGTATTCTTATTTCCAGTTTGTTTATAGTTTTAAAGCACACAATTTTCAATTTCTGTAATTGAAAATTTCATTGTGTATGTTGCTATGTGTATTGTTCTGCGGGCTCATTCAGCAGCGAAATGCACGACTTTCCATGTTTTTAAATAACGAAGTTTATTTTGAAAACCAGATGAAAAAGATTCGTCTGTTTTGGTATGGAAATGTGAAGAGGGGGGATGAAACATATGTGACTAAAAGAGAGATGAATATAAATGTTTATGCACGGAGAGGGAGAGGAATAATAAGGAAAAAATGGATAGATTGTGTGAGGAATAATATGAACAAAAAGGAGTGTCAATCGTCGTCCCCGCGACGAATGACAGGGGAGAATGAAAGAAAAAACATGTTACAAGCGCAGGAAGATGGTCATACTTTTCAAAACTACTGACAATTCATGTAGTATCCAGATTTGGCTTCAGTTTAAAAAGCGTTTGTTTTAGAGTAAAAGGTGGATTGGGGGTCAAGAATACATTTAAAACACACATAGATCAATTTAAAAAAAATATATTCAAAATCTGTTTAACAATAACATATAAAAAGTCTGCCAAACTGCAAAACAGTTTGTCGGCAGTTGTTCTCGTTTCACAATATCATTATAACAAACGATTTTTATTAAAAAATAAGGGAAGTAAGTTTACAGAAAGAAATACATTTTACACCTATGAAAAATTGCTATTGCCCATAGATGCAAAATTAGCTATGGACACAATGAGAGGTAGTGTTTTTAAAAACATTTTTAAGTTGGGTGTTTAGATTTAACATACGATATCAGCTGTGCGGGTATCTCATTCACTAATGAGGGTACTACATATTTTCTTGTGCGCTTATCAACGTAGTTTGTGACGCGAGCAGCAAGTGTCTTCTTTTTAGATAAACGGGTTTTAATTCAGCATTTCTTTTCATACATCATCAAATTGGAAGTCAAAAAATCCCTAAAACATTTTACTGGCTTCAGTTCATTAGTCAGTCAGTGTTTTTTTTTATCGGAAATGTATTAAGTAAAAGTAGATAAATAATGATTTATCTTCAAGAGCATTTTGTTTTACTAGTGATAGCAGAACGGTGGCATGACAAACAAGATTGTCCAATCATATTATTAACACTCATTTATTTTTATTAACTCGATTTGTATGTAGGTTTTTTCTATTGACTCCACCTGATAGTGGAGTCAATAGAAACATCTATAAAATATTGAGCACCGTAAATAAAAATAAAAAATATGTTCTAAACTTCCACGCATAAAAAAGAAACATACTAATGCCCGGCATCCGCTGTAACGCAGTCTATAAATAATTTAATAAACAACTACAGATATTTTAGTTTCATATCACGATTTTTCTCAAAAATTACTCATTAATTTAATCTACACTTACCTTAGTATATTTAACATCTACTTTCACCATAATTTATGTTTTATTAGCAACTGTTTTGCTTATTACACTATTCGCTTACACGCCCGAAGCCGGCTTCAAGCGAACTGATGGGAGTTGGAAGTTGCCAACATTAAAATTTAAAATAATGCGACGTGTGACCTACTTGCTTCGAACTATTTCTATGAAATTGATTAAATACATTCAATATGAATTCATTCTAATGTTGTTTTTTCGAATAAAGTTGTTTTATGGTTTTGGAATAGGCAGATGTTTGTTTGTATGTTCTTAAATGAAGTCAATAAATTATTATTACCTGTGGGTTTAAAAAAAGCTTTATTAATACAATAATCTTTACGATTGCTTAAATACTAGTTGCATGAATTTTAGTGAATTAAAGGTCATACAGGTACAGTTAACCCTGACTCCCAAATATAAGAGATTCTATGACTTAGGAGTCAGCGTTCTGCTGTCACTAAGATATTTTTTTTTTTTTTTTTTATCCGGAAGTCCGTTTCCATGCTGCGATATTGATTATTTTAGTACAGACGCCAGCACATCAAGCTAGGGCTGCGGGACTGTTTGAAAGAGATACCGCGGCCCTGGAACACAAAGGGCAAAGAAGGAACATGGATGGGTTTTAGTCAGTACAAGTCTGACACTCCCTTCCGCTCTGCCCAGACCGGGAGAAGTCATTTGATGATTTTCCATCCGAAAAAAAAGCACATCAAGCTACTACAATCTGTCAAAATTCTTTAATAGATTTTCAACTTTATCTCTAAAGCATTGGTTCGAGGTTGGTTGGGAAAATATGACAGTTTCGGGTAGCTTGACCTGCTGGCGTCTGTACATTCTGAAATATACTTTTTATTACTAGCATGAGAGAGAGGTAGGTACGAGATAAGTACCTAACACGAAAAGAGGGAATTTTCGTTATCTGGCAACTCTGAACTTGGACTAGAACTTGTCAATGAAACTTCGCCTGTTTAGTGTGAAATAAACTTTATAGCAAAAGTGTTAATACTTTATTTTAAATGGCAAAAATACGAGAAGTTTTAATGTTTTTTAAATCGATGCCTGGCCTGGCAGTATCATGTCTTGATATGCAACTTTGTTTTTTTTTTTTGTTTTGAAGGTGTGCAGGCCGATCTGCTCGTTGGAGATAATTCTAGGTAGCGCAATGTCTGAATCCTAAATCAAAACTAAACAGACTGATGGTGTTCCTAATTTGACAATAAAATAAACCACATAATTGCAATTAGTGGGAATCGAGAGGGTTATAGTGACCAGAGTTTTCTGGGCCTTTTTCGTGGAGTTCCTAGATGTAGGAGAAAGAAAGTAAAACAAATATTCGACGCTCTCGAATATTTTTAATTGTTCTTCCATATAACTTTTTTCGTTTCTGAATAGCTTGTAATTTGTTGAACTTTTGTGGCGCAATAGTGTGACATGTGTTTTCATTTTCATCCATTTCAATACCTATTTGGTCGGTCTGTTTGTTCATAGTTTTCAAAGAATTGCGATTTTTAAGTTACTTTTCGAAAATCTCCCCTAAGACGACCCACTGACCTTATTTTTTACGTCATGCTTGTCTAATTACACTCAGCTAAAAAGTGAAACACCCCTTTTTTTTTTTTTTTTTTTTTTTTTTACGGATGGGAAATCATCAAATGACTTCTCTCGCTCTGGGCAGAGCGGAAGGGAGTGTCAGACTTGTACTGACTAAAACCCATCCATGTTCCTTCCTTGCCCTTTGTGTTCCAGGGCCGCGGTATCTCTTTCGAACAGCCCGCAGCCCTGGCAGGAAGTGAAACACCCCTTCATTATTAAATCAGGGTAGTTACCCACTGATTTCTCTTACTGCATAATATGCAGTATTCAAATTCTATTAAAGACAACAATGCAGAGTGAACCCTGATGTCATGATTACTCTTTTGTTCCCAGGTTTAGATCCAGGAAGACCTTTAGTATCAGACTATGGGTCACGCCAATTCCGCCTAGGCAGAGATGACGCTTACGTGGTTCATGTTATGCATACAAACGCTGGTTTCCTTGGCGAAGCGGGACTGATTGGCCATGCTGACTTCTGTGTCAATGGTGGAAGACTGCAACCTGGCTGTAAAGGACATGCCATGCGTAAGTTCTGGAGTGTTTTGTTTTGCAGACCTGCATAAGTATAATCAGCCAATGATATTCCCACGGCTCGGACACAGACCTTTTCTCTATGAGAGCAAATCGGGCTATAATCCACCACGCTGGCCCAGACGGGTTGGTAGATGTTACATGTCATGTCTTCGAATTTTTAGTTCTAAGATATCGGTTGCTTCTTGATGTTTACCTTCACCGTTTTGAGAGTAGACCTGCCTATTTCTGAATTGTCTAGACTGAGGTGATTGAACACATTTATCTTTATGCCTACTTGACTTCTTGACAGTTCAAAAGTAAATGTAATGTAAATCGTTTAATTGGCAAAATGCTTGTGTTTGGATTTACTCTTAAAAGACTATAGACATCAGTCTTTCTGGTGAATCACCGCTTCTTCCATACCTATCGAGATCGCTTGTTTTGTCGGAGAGTACGCTGTGCTCTCTGAGCGCGTCTTAATATAACTATGTAAATATATCGATATTACAATATAAGTATGTTATATACTACTATTACCGTTTAACTAATTCCATTCCTTTCTCCAGGTATTGCCCGTTGCAGCCACTTCATGAGTTCATGTTACTTCGCCGCAAGCGTGCGTAAAAGACGCCGCCTGGTCGGAATACCATGCGAAAGTACATGTCCAAAGGAACGAGGGCATTGGGGTATCAAGTCCGACAGAAAAGCCGTGCTGCTTGGTGACGACGTTCCTGATTCGTAAGTTCAAACTTTTTAGGGGAAGCACCCTGTTTCTGAAATGTCGAGGTAAAGCCTTAGTTAATCTAATTAACGCACATTACACTTGTAGGTAGTCCCCAAAAGCTTAAGCAGAGTTCTATCTATTAGTATATTACCCACATTTTGTGAGTTTGTAATGGGAGCGAGGTACATTTCCAAATTCTGGGCTGCTACTGAGAAATTCCTCATTGAAAACCTAATAATACTTTGCAAGTTTACACAAATTCCGTCAAACTGTTTTTTAGAATTAAAGTGTCTGAAACACCTTTTATTCTGAGCAGTTCCATAACATACTTCGATTACCATTGATCTTGTACTCATTTCTAGAATTTAATTCATGTTTTTTTTTCTGGATCCCAGGGCCCGAGGGATGTACTGCGTCAGTTTCGAACACAACGAAGATTGTCCATTCGACTGATTTGAAGAAAGTAATTCATTCTTTCGTCTCCAAAGAGATGGTTCAAAGTGAAGGATTACTTTTATTTCGTAACAAATCCAAATTGAAACGTTATGTTGTTTAGTATAATTTTACTATAGGTAATTTATTTGTTAAATAAGAAATAAAAAATAAGTTTTGTTACTTTTATCAATGAGTTTTATTTGTATTTCATACAATAATATGTAGATTCTTTATGCTTTCTGATAAATACATCAAATGGTCCTTCGAGCCGGATAATAGATTTCTGTATTTTAATTTTACAAAAGCTAATAAATGAAAGTATGTGTTGATTTGAAAACAAGTTACCATATCCAGAATATAACCAACCATATTCAGAAACCAGCATGTATTAGCATTGGATGCTGGTTTCTGTGAACATGGTTGGTTTTTTAGTGGTCCTTTTTTGGAGTCATTACTACTTTAATGACAGCACAGGAGAAATTGCAAGCATCGTTGTAGAATAGTGATTTGAAAGTCCAATTGCCGAAAACGAATGTACCACCAAAATACGACTGCGCTATTGCCAATATGTCTAGGTTGAATTTGTAGTGTCCCTGTAAAAAGTACATGAGGGTAAAGACAGATAATCTTGGTTAGAGAAAGGTAGGTAGCCAGCTAGATGTTTAAAAACTTAGTGTAAGCTATTGAACAACTTAGTGTTTCTTGCTTAAGTAAAAACGTACGTTTGATTTTTATTTTTCCTTATTTATGTTGAGTGGTTATCAAAATTAAAATTCCTACATTTATTAGTTTTAAAGGTAATATATAATTGTGCATTAAAAATACCAGATACCTCATGGTTATTGAGAAATTGAGCTGAAAAAGTAGTATTTTCTGTTTTGCACGAAATTGATAGGTATTCTTAATATTTTTAAAACATACATATGGTACATGGCTAGTCCCATAGAAATATTTGCTCTTAGTCTTTATTGGTCTCGTTAAACCAATAACCGAGTTCACACATTTACTTACTTTGACAATAAAACAATCTTTCGTTACGTTCATGATTGAACTGAACAGAGGTCTCAAGAATAGATGTTCGCATGGTTTCTTCACCTGTAGTCTAAGGAACTCTTTTCCGTTTGTTGTCGCGACGATTTTACCCTGAAAGAGTAATTTTAGTAAGTTCTTTCCGTTCTATTAGGAACACACGTTCCGATAATTTTAGTTGAACCACAGGCTAGAAGCACGTATTCTTCTCTGCTTAAACAAAATCTTCATCACCTCTGTTGGTGATCATCATCATAATCTTCTTGCCCATTCAGTTTTCATATTTCATCCTTCCCTGTCGACCGTCATAATATTATTCGCTTTTCTTTCAAATCATTCCTTTCAAAATTATCTTTTCTTGGGCCTCTTTTTCCTCTCCATCTATCAACATTCCATTTTATTTACGTTCATCACCCTTTCATCACATGCGTTTCATCCATCGTCGTCATTGTATACCCATACTAGCCCAAACTATTTCCTTTTAACTTTACCTTTGTTGGGGATACATTCTGTAAAACCGTTATTTCATAACTTATAATCGCGGTGTTGTTGATACTAGCCGATGACATCGCACAATCTTTTTGTTTCGGTCCTTTGCATGTTTCGAAAGATGTGATTGCTAAATTGAACGTTCCCTGAAAATTTATAAAAATTTAGTAAATAATCAAAATCAGTAGGTACGATTACAATAATTATAAGCCGGGAGACGTCAACTTTAGAATAAATTATCCTTATTCGGAAAAGCACCACTGCCAAACGGATAGAAAACTGAAAGACCGAGGAGGAGTTTCGAAGGTAAAGAATAGTGACTTACATAATCCTTTTGCGCATTCGGTTCTACGAAGACAGTATGAACTGTGACCAGCACAAGAAGTGTTACAAACATATTTGACTTCAACCTAGGTACACGCTTGATAGAAATTTAAATAACAATACTATTTAAATTTAGGATTCTTTTTTGAAAAAAGAAATACCAAGTGATTACTAACCAATGAAACGGTTCGTTGAACAGTAAAATTCCTTGATGATTACTGTGAATTACTGGAAACTGAGCATTTAATTTCGCTCGCTGGAAATCATTTATGGAACAATTATGAATATTTATAGTAAGCAGAAATAAGTGATGATAATGGGTACTTATTATACAGAAACTGAATCAGATAAGGTCGTTGTTTTGATAGTTATTATATGAAGTTTCCAGAAGCTTTTACTGTCTGGGTCAAGAGACTAGATCCTCCACCTTCGTCTAAAAGTGATGCTAGGATGGACTACACAAGGCTTTTCCCTGAGGAGTCATCAGCTGCAACGGTTGTTCTTCAAGCGATTGGCCTAGCCAACTTCTTCTGTTTAGCATGTAGATGGCAAAAACGAAATTAGCCCCGCGAACCCCGCTCACTGACGCAGTTATTAGGTCATCAAGTGCACAGGTGTCAGGGCATGCGGTGCAAGATGAAAGGTGCCCATCGTCTGTGGAGTATCAACTCACAGGGACGATATTATAATCATCGAATTATTTAGCGATACTTAATTACACAGACACAGAAAAACTTCTAGAAGTTGTGGTTTGACTATGATATATCCCCTCGTATCTAATTGCACATATTTTAGTGTTTTTTGTACCAATTTGATTATACTTATATAGTTAATTTTATTTTATAAATTTACTGTCCTTATTTAATTAAGGTGTAAGTCAAGTAAGTCAAAGTGATGGCCTGAAACAGGTTCACCTAGATCGGGCTGGTCGCTAACAAATATTTGAATTGGACATTATCATTACTTGCACCTGTTGAATATATTTCAGTTATAGTTTACTTATAAGTACTAATTATATCATTGTATGTTAATAATACTAAATGTAGGTACACTTTTTGTTGTAATACTTTTTAAATAAATTATTCAAATAAAGTGTTACAATGTATCCTATATCTCTTTTCCACTGTATCAATGGCTTCGGTCCTGCTCCCTGAATAGGAAAGCTATGTCGGTGGCTGAGCTTGCTGTCTCTCTGTTATATTGGTGACAGGTTATTGTTTGTCGGCAGTGGTCTAAAAACCAGCCCTTAGATTTTGGGAAGTCTCTAAAATTGGCCCTAATAGTAAGTCACGAGTTCTGTTTGAATACATATATCGTAATTTATAATAAAATTTAAACTAGCACTTCGACTGCGACTTCGTCCGCGTGGATTTCGAAAATACAGCCCTTGGGTAAAACATTATTTTCTTAAGTGTGTAAGATATCTTCGGTCATCGTAAGGAAGGAGAGAATAGTATAGCATTCATCATCATCATCATCATTTCAGCCGAAAGACGTCCACTGCTGGACATAGGCCTCCCCCAAGTGTCGCCACATTGAGCGGTCCCGTGCGACTCGCATACAGCGGATCCCCTTTAGGGGAAGTTTGAAAGTGGCAGCTGTTACAGAAAAACTATAAGTCGTCTCTTTTTGTAGTTTGGCCCGGTGCCTAGTCAACATCGGTGACATTTCGATATATTTTCGATGTGGTTATTTTATGGGTCAATTTCGATGAAAGTACAGTAACTGTGTAGCTGTATTTTTTTCCTTTTTATTGTATTTAAAATCGATTTACTGGGATTAAACTGGTTTATATTAAGATAAAATTTGTATCGGAAAAATGATGTCTTGTCAATTAGACACTCAGGCCAGATTGTTTTTAGAATAAAATCGGATTGATTTATGCACTACTGAGTATTGATATCAACTTCGATGCAAATCATCCCCAAAATAACTTTCTACCCCTTTTTAACCCAGTTAGGCGATGAGTTTCAATAAAATACGAAACACAGCTTGCATCAATTCTGTTAAAGAACGTTCATGCAAAATTTGAAGTAGATAGGACCAAGGAATCACGTTGTCCCATACAAACTTCACCCCCGTTTTTCACCCCCTTAGGAGTAGAATTTCGGAAAATCCTTTCTTATCGGATGCCTACGTCATACAAAGAACACACTCTCCAAGTTTCAGGTCTTTACGATCAGCGGTTTAGGCTGTGCGTTGAACCGTCAGTCATTCAGGACAAGCATTTTATATTATATAGTTTTAGAAATTGAAATGAACTAAATATCAGGACAACAAATGTAATATATCAAAACACAAACAGTTAAAACACAAAAGTTATTATAACGTAACAAAATTAATCGAGTGAACAAAATCAAGGGGAATAGTTAATAAGTGCGCGCCGCCGAATAAGGGAATGAGCCCTTGGCCACGCTACGCGTTGACTTATATAGGCTCGGTCATATGGTCCGGGCTTCCAGGTGGGGTGTAGGTTGAAGATTCAGCTATGAGAGGCAGCTAACAATAGATTAAGAAAAATCCACCCATGTCTATGTGAAGGCGACCAGTCTCAGACGAACCTTACATAACCATGTGGCTGGCGGGGCGAGGCCCTTTTCCCTTCGGGGGAACCAACCATAATACTAATATTAACATGAAACACGAAAATTTTATCAGCTAGGGTAATTTAGGAACAGTTCCACCACAGTTTTTTTAACTTCTTTTATTAAGAGTCCCTACACGACTGTGAATACTCTACATTAGCGGAGCATTGCTTTGAAGCGTAGCAGCGTCCATCAGTGCTGTCACGCTGTGTAGGTTCTGGGTTGTTGAGTTGGATGTAAAAAAACAATTTAAACTCAAACTAACACATCTTTATTATTTATCCAACTGCAGTTCCTTTTGGAGTCAACGAAAGAATCATAGTATTGCATTGAAAGTTACAGTAGTTGTTATAGAAAATCCATTTAAAATTCCAGTTTCCGTAAATGAACTTTCCTCCGTAGAACGTCCGAGCAATCGTTTGTATGTTTACGGATATATGATAGCGACCCTAAAATCAAAAAAATCTTTAATGTCACGTATTATGTGTTTTAGGTACCCACCATTCCCTCAGTTAGTGTAGGTACATGAAATACGTTGATGCTTTTGGAATGTAAAGCGTTCTACGGATATGCACTTGAACGTCAACTTCTATGCATAGGATATAAAGGGTCTAATAAGGGTAAAATAGTGGCGTAATTTCCCATTTTAGCTAGACACCAAAACATCCTTTTATAACGGTTGTACCCTGAGAGAAGCTTATTCTCACCATCATTGCGACCTTTTTTTATTCTAGAAATCTAGACCCTACCTGGGAACCTTCTAGTTACGGAGATATTGGAGGTCAAAGTTCCAACATATTCACAAGTTTTTTTTAATGCATGTGAAATGTTATAACTTTAAATACCTCCATGACTATTCAATGCATCCATCAGCACAATGTTGATTGCATTACATTGAGTTCTACCGTAAAACTTGATTTTTCTCCAAAAAATGTCTCGTCGTCGTTCGTTTCTCAGCAATAATTTTTGCGTAGAGTTAGGTACTTAGTTTGATGGTTGCTTAACGGCTTCAGGAAGGGTCTGTTTACACCTTTATTTCGGATGGGAAATCATCAAATGACTTCTCCCGCTCTGGGCAGAGCGGAAGGGAGTGTCAGACTTGTACTGACTAAAACCTATCCATGTTCCTTCCTTGCCCTTTGTGTTCCAGGGCCGCGGTATCTCTTTCGAACAGTCCCGCAGCCCTGGGTCTATTGACACCTGCTATTAATGTATGTCGTGTATTTTTACAAAGTCCATTATTAATTCCAATATACATAGGAATATCTTCTAACGTTGTTCAGGTTACCTACCTTTTCAATCCCACAATGGTCAGAATTGTTGAACAAACTCTTAATCATCGGTTTGAAGAAGATATGGTCGCACAAGTTCCTTATTTGGAGTCGTACCAGCTCTTTGTCGTTCATCGAACCGATAATTTTAGCCTGTAAAATAAAACCTTAATGGATTCTACACATCAAAGCCATTGGGCATTTCGGTGACTTTGGTATATAGAGTCCATAAGATTATCTCAAGAGGATCTCAATTTAATTAATAGGAGCCTAGGAGGAAAGGATATAAAAAGAGAGAAATTGCTAACAAAATCTTCTGCGATTTCATTGGTTGTTTGCGTTAGAGACAACCAATCACATTACTTGAGACTGTTGCAGGTACCTTTTTTTTTTCGGATGGGAAATCATCGAATGACTTCTCCTGCTCTTGGCGGAGCGGAAAGGAGTGTCAGACTTATACTGACCAAAACCCATCCATGTTCCTTCCTTGCCCTTTGTGTTCCAGGGCCGCGGTCTCTCTTTCGAACAGTACCGCAGCCCTGGTGTTGCAAGTACCTTAATCATTTTCATATCTTCCTTTACATCACAATCCATTTCTAAGATAACGTCATCCACAACTTTTGCTTTAATCTCAACACAGTTCTTCCGTTTAGGTCCTTTGCATGATTCAAATTTTGACACTTTTAAGTCGAATTCACCCTAAAAATCAAACAAAACTGGTTATTGAGGACTTATAGGTAGTGCCAAATTCATCACTTTTGCAGTGAGATCAAGATATTACATTGTGTGCTTCTTGCATTCAGCGGATTCCCATTGGCTCTAACTTAGTTGAGTTGTGAACTTCTGAGGTTCGAAGCTTTTGCAGAGGTCACTCGTGGACTCGTGGGTAGGTGACCGCCAGTTATATGTCGAAGCGCCCCGTGTCTCTTCCGTGCCTCGGAAAGCACTTTGACCCAGTAGTCCCGTGTTTCATTTGTTATTTTTGACATGCGTTACGTTTAGTCAAAAGCCCCAGAGTCCGACAAGTCAGATTGGCTAGATTGGGGTCGACTCCAGTATAGTTGGGGAAACGCTAGGCAGATGGTAAACTGTCAATATTGTGTGATAAGCAATAAGCAGTCTGCTTTGAAGTATCCGAAATCATTAGGTACTTACATATTCCAACAATGACTTTGAAACCATGAAATAAAATGAAAACACAACGAAATATTTTAACATAACGTCGAATTTTGTTCGTATATTGAATGAATCTGTTTCTACAATATACTATTTTAATACATAAATAATACATTCCAATTTGACTCTTAACCATAATTATCATGGTTCGTTGGCTCCAAATGATTATGGTTTTTCAATGGGTTTTCTATTTATTTTAATGTATCATTAGGTACATTATGTACCTGAGTACCTACTCAGGTACAGTACTCAGGTACCTACTCAGGTGCTACTTGTGTACCTATACAAGGGTATCGTTACATGGTTTATCGCACAAAATAATTGGTGCCTTATTATTTATATTTTTCAATATACTTTCTCGAAAACTGGTTCTTATCGCACTACGATTAGGTTCAGTATGCAATGTATTTCACACGCGTGGATTTTTAATATTTTTCCGCACCCGTGTGGAAATAAAAATTTCCACAGACTTTTAATAATTCCAAATTAGTTCAATGACTATAATAGTCGGCGGTGATTGTTTTTTTTTAATTCTCGGCAAAAAGTTAAGCGTCTTTACGGCGTAAATATGTTTTGAGTATTTAAATTGTGTTTATAAATAGAATATCATAGATAATGATTATTTAAAACAAATATTTACTTTTATGAACAAATTTACTTTTATTTGTCTAAACTCAAAAAATATCTGAATTTTCTAATTTTCATCTTAGGCTACTTAGCGGCATCATACCTTTGCTTCTTCTTCAACCTGGCAAAAGCAAAGTTTCCTAATAATTCCTGACAAAAGTACTTTCCGTTCTAATATTTTATTTATTCGAAAGTGTATTAAAAAACGTCGTTTGATACGCGTGGGGATTTGTTACTACAGTTTTCGGCTCTATAACACCTTCGCTTGCAGCTCGGGTGTTAATTCCGCCTCGAACGCAATAACAAAGTTTCCCCACTTATATCAAAATGTACAATATTGCCGCTCTCACAAAATTTAAACGAAAACTAAATACATAAACAGGCAGAGGTAGATCTGGCGTCCGTAACTGCTAGTCAGAAATTCTAAATGGAAAAACCTAATAACACTTTGCCCGACCCGGGAATCGAACCCAAGAGCTCATGCTCAGCAGTCACGCTTGCGACCACGAGACCAACGAGGCACAGACTAAATGTATGCCAAAACATTATTGCACTTTTGTAATTTCATCTCTCGGCGCTGGGCTGCGTGCGTAAAATCTAAATGTTCATTAAAGTGTTACTAAGTATTGTAAAATCTGTTAGAACATTTTTAGCACTATAAATACGATAATCCACTATAAACATTTTATTTTTTTTACTATATTCATAGTCACTATGAATATAATCAAAAAAATAAAATGGTTGGAAAAGTCTGAAGGGTTATTTTTGTTTCATTGGATTAGTGGTTGCAATGTTCTGCTGATGGAAAACTCTTTGTTCATGAGGCCACTAGTTTCATTCTCAGATCCGGCTCGAAGGACCAATGTTAGCTCGAAATAAGTCGCCAGCCGTCAGTCGGCTCTTGGTCAAACATTGAGGATGGCAAAATAAGTAAAAAATATGCCCTGAATTTCTCTTCAAATAGTCCGATGCTCTTTAAAAAATCTCAAGATTTTTGAAGGCAAATTAAATTAAAACTGCTATCAGGCTGATAGCAGTTTTAATTTAATTTAACAAAAAGAAATCATTTAATTGCATAAATAAGGTACAGAAGGTTGGTAAAATATACAAAATTGTCCTCTTATTCTGCCTTTAATTTCAGCCTGCAAATATAAATTGTTCCATATTTTATTTAATTTAATTATTGTTCATAATCATGCAGTCATTATACAGATAATCCCATTTAAATTGAATTATTGAATTAAATAAATATCAATAAAATAATGAAACAAATACCAGTTCTTGATAATGGTAATATCACGTTGTATTGGGATCGACCTATCACCACTGACAGGACTATTGTTGCCAATAAACCTGACATTGTGGTGATAGATCGATTGGAACGTCGCGCAACGCGCGAGAACCTTGTGAAAGCAGAGAAAGATAAGCAGTTCAAGTATCTAGATCTGGCTCGCGAGATTGTCGACATGTGGGACGTGAGTACAGCAGTCATCGTGCCGATAGTCGTGTCGGCCAATGGCTTAATAGCCAATAGCCTCCAACAACATCTGAGGAGACTCTCGCTTGGCAGCTGGATCAAGGGCTTGATCCAGAAAGCAGTACTTCTGGACACGGCACGTATCGGTAGGAGGTTCCTCTCTCAAGAACCCTGACCACCGGTAGCTCGGACCCTGTTCCCAATGCTGGTGGGCTACTATTTTTAAATGTTTTTTTATTTTGTATAATGTAATAAGTATATATGTAAATAAATAAAGGAAACAAATAATAAAAAAAAAAAATATTAATATATATTCAGCGTTGTATAAAGAATTATGAAGACCTTGTTATCGAGATAGTCTTCGCAGATTATAATATGTGAGCCCTGCCTATAACCCACTTGCCTTTAGCATCTTAAGCTTAGAGCTTTTAAAAGGTTCTGGGCTCGTTCGTTTCATCGTAGACCTCTTCCCTAGCTTTTTACCAGCCGATGTGACGATGTCACAAGCATGCATCAGGCAATAAAAACAGGTGCAATTTATTGAAATACTCTTTATTCTAGAATGTAATAATGTGAATGAATCTAACTTTTATGACTAAGTTTTCAACATTTTCTTTGGAGTGACCATCGTCTGTAGAATTTGGCAGTGCAAATTGCAGTAATCGTTGAAATATACAGACTTGTACGTCCAGTTGCCATACATGAATTTTTCACCGTAGATTGAGCGGGTAATAGCCTGGAGGTCCACGCTGAAAACATGGTGACCCTGAAAATTTTATTGAATTATGTATCGATTTGTACAAGGTGTAAACGGACCCCTAAAGAAAGGCACCTACTACCGGGATAGTATAGTCACGAAGCAACGCATTGTAAATTATTCGACACAGCCAATATCTAGAGTATCTAGAGAAGAAAGAAAGAAAGTGAGTTTGGGTAAAAGTTTGCTTCTAAGAAATGGAGACACATCTGTTACAAGCGAGTCTAATAATTAATTTATAGGGGGTTACCATAACATCTTAAAGCACGGTGTTATAGAGGAGACGGAGCTATAGTGGACGTCTAGCGCCATCTCTTTCCCACTCTGGAATATAGATTAAAACGAAACTGCTTTAAGACGTCATGGTCGGCCACTTGGGGGGCTACTATGGCGTCTTAAAGCAGTTGTAATTCCATTGTGGGAAAAAGACAACTATACAGGTCGTCTAGCGCCATCTCTTTCCCACTCTGGCATAAGATTAAAACGAAACTGCTTTAAGACGTCATGGCGGCCACTTGGGGGGTTACTATGGCGTCTTAGCAGTTGTAATTCCAGTGTGGGAAAAAGACAGCTATATAGGTCGTCTAGCGCCATCTCTTTCCCACTCTGGAATAAGATTAAAACGAAACTGCTTTAAGACGTCATGGTCGGCCACTTGGGGGGGTTACTATGGCGTCTTAAAGCAGTTGTAATTCTAGTGTGGGAAAAAGATAGCTACACAGGTCGTCTAGCACCATCTCTTTCCCACTCTGGAATAAGATTAAAACAAAACTGCTTCAAGACGTCATGGTAGGCCACTTGGGGGGTTACTATGGCGTCTTAAAGCGGTTGTAAATCCAGTGCGGGATAGAGACAGAGCTATACAGGTCGTCTAGTGCCATCTCTTTTCCATACTGGAATGACAACTGCTTTATTAAACTCTCAAACTGAAATTGTTTTTAGGGACCTCGCACACTACGCACCCACGACCACGACTACCGGCCACTATCATGAACAAAACTGAGCGGACGATCAAACTTTTATCCTGCTTTCAACCAAAAGACGTTTCTGCGGCCAAAAGTCATGGTCGTGGCCGCTAAGTAATTAAAACTACAGCAATAATTTCCACTTACTTTATAAACGCCACATCTTCCCGTAACGTTGTACATAGCCTTGAGTAGCGGCTTGAAGAAGATATGTTCACATAAGTTGTTTATCCGTAATCTGATTATTTCCTTGTTGTTTAATGTACCCACGAATATTGACTGAAATTGATTACATGTTGACTTTAGTAAACATTATTAAGCGACGAGGTATGAGCACAATTCCGAAAGTGACAGATCACTAGTTTGATGGCTTTTTTTTCGGATGGGAAATCATCAAATGACTTCTCCCGCTCTGGGCGGAGCGGAAGGGAGTGTCAGACTTGTACTGACTATAACCCATCCATGTTCCTTCCTTGCCCTTTATGTTCCAAGGCCGCAGTATCTCTTTCGAACAGTCCCGCAGCCATGGCAGGCACCGGCCCTTGCGGGCCCCTCCCTGTTAGTTTTATGGCTTCACGTTGAGTTTGACTCATCTCCTTTCCCGCACCTCTCGCTGTGTCCAAGACAACCTTAGCCGTCAGTACGATCTGTCTTCAGCAGTGAGATAACCATTTCTTGTGTACATTGCACGCATATTTCTATTTCCCTACCCGTCGTCGGTTACTTTAGGGGCCATAGTAACAAGTATCCCGCATTCCAAGCCAACATTTAACAGGGCGATAGGTAGGTGTTAAGAGGAAATGTGGGTGGTCTTTTTTCCATACAAACGCTCTCGCCTGTTTTCTTTTGAGTTTATGACTTTAAAGCTATGATTTTTTACAGTTAAACAAATATCAACCTCTTCTATGTCCTTAGGTTTTCATTTTTGATGAAACATACATAATCTCTATAAGCACTAGAACCTTTACAAAATGCTCAAAACTGCCTATTTAGATTGCCTGGCAACAGAGGCCTAGTGTACAAATTTGATCACTATTAATGAAAAACGAAAAACATAGGGACACAGTATATATCCTTCTTATTCAGTTTATGAAATATTTTTTAAATTGGTTGAATATTGGAGGAGGAAATAGTCGTGAGCCAAACCTCAAATTATGACTTTTTACTTTAGTTGTCCTTATCGCACCAATGTCAAAATCACGCTCGCAGAGAGACAGCGATAGTTTTTTAAAATACCTACCGTGATTCCTCTTAAGTGTTAGAGCACGAATGGGTTTGGTAGGGTTGAACTGTCTTTTTAGGTACATTTTGGCTCATACACTTTGTTGCTTGTTCCCGTTTTAGTGTACTGAGGGTCGACCACTTTTGACTCTTATGCACTGAATAATAAGGTTGAAAAGTAGTCGACCGTTCATTGTGTGGATGTTGTCAGTCATTGCGATGTAGTGGCTTTACTACTGTGGTTTTCAGTTTTGCGACTGCCTTCCGAATTGTACCTTAATAGAAGGCTCCTAAACTACTTAATTCAATACATACTTTGAGTGTCGTCATATTTTCATGCATCATGACGTCATATTTTATCCATACATCGTTAAACCTGTAGGCCTTAACTTCGCCGCAGTACTTTCTTTTAGGTGCCTTACAAGATTCGTAGTTTGTAATCTTTAAATCAAATTCTCCCTGGAAAAATAAAAAGAAGTTTAAAATCACCAAGTCAATCTATCTATCCTACTTATTATAGATACTTAGTTCTTGTCCTCGTTGGTCGCAAGCACGACTGCTCGACCATATTCTAACAAAACATGTTATCGTCGTGGCAAACATTTTATGATAATGTAAGTTGAATGAATCTAGTATTTATTTATTTATTTTGTAGCACTATATAATAATGACAGTACTCGTGACCATTTTCGGTTATTGTGGCCAAACTGTTAGCTAGAAAAGTAATTAGTCATTGACGCAGGATATATTAAAGAGAACACGAGGTGCACTCTCTTCGCGCACTCTCGCCAATCCGAAAGGTTTATTCCCAGGCGCTCCATAATTTTACTCCCGGCGGCTCCAAATTAAATAAAATATATATAAGTAGTATTTTATTATTAAATATATAATAAAATTATAGAGCTGTTGGGAATCAATGTATTGAGAGAAATTGTTTGGGTTTGGAGAACAATAGATTTGGAGCTCCTGGGAATAAGCCATCCGAAACTATCGGAGACAGGCCCACGACCAACAGCTGCTCCGTTGGTCTCATGTGGTCATCTCGGTGGGTTCCTGGGTACGCTTCCCAGATCGGGCACTGTCTCAGTAAATAAGTAAGTTGCGGTACTCACATACTCAAACATAGATGATACAACCATGAAACAAAATGAAATAAAAGTGATGAATATAAACATTGCGGGGAGTGTACTCATAACAAAAGTACCTACCTAATAAAAATGCTACATTATAATATCGTATCACTTAAAAAGTATATAAACAGTATTCGTTTTAATTTGTTGGATATGAATTATTAAATGTGTCATGGTCTGTTGAACAGAAATGATTTACGAACTTATCATGATATTTTATAAGTATGTACCTAAGTAGTTATTATCTTTGATCTAGTAAATGTATTGTGATCGAAATTATTTGAAAATAGATTTAAAAATAATCTTTAAATGAAAATCAATCTTAGATAAATGATTATTAAAAATGATTAACCATAGATAGATTACACAACAACATCACGCCTGTAATCCCCGTAGGGTTAGGCAGAGGTGTACCTAATAGTACAGCCACATTTCGCGAGTTATGTTTTAAGTCACATGTAATAGGGGGCGAGCCTATTGCCATCAACCGGGCACAAATCCAGACTCCGTGGCTGCTACTGAGAAATTCCTGATGGAAAACCCAATAGCATAGATAGATTATTAAAATTACTATCTCCTTTTATAGTTATCATTTCTTTTATTTCATACATTTTTAAATATATTTGAAAACAAAAGTGTACAAAACATTTTAAAATATAAACAAAAAGATGGCCCATCGGTATCAGGAACAAGGTCCAGGCTGCCGGTGGTCAAGGCTCTAGAGAGAGGAACCTCCCCACTATACGCGCCATTTCCAGGAGTACTGTTTTCTGAATCAAGCCCTTGACATAACCGCGCAATGAGAGCCTCCTAAGTGTCTAAGCACACTATGCCGAAGGTAAGCGACCGAAGCTCGGCATGATTACGCCTGCAATGCTATTTTGATTACTGACGACACATTATGTCGAAATTACGTTGCGTTATAGCGTACAGCCGAACTTCGGTCGGGCGTAAGTTCAGCGGCAATTCGGCGGCAACGTATTCTGTATAGCACACATTACACGCGACCGAAGTTCGGTTCTATTCGAATATTATTTTCTGTATTTGTCCTGTTCTAAGGCCTCTGCAATTACTATTACTGTAAAATAGTCCATTTTTCGGGTTTTGCACTTCAAAAGTATTAACGGAACCCTAACAGGATCACTTTGTTTTGCGTTTGTCTGTCCGGCTATTTAAATAACACAACACGACGCCAAGACAGCGCTCGAGACACTGAATTCACACACAGTTGCGCAACTGAATTTCTGCCGCGTAAGTTGTGGTGTGTCATATCTGTCGAATACGTCAGAACGTAAAATCGGTCGTGGAACTTCGGTCGTGTACCTTCGGCATAGTGGGTTTAGACACTTAGGTGTTGGTCGAGGCTCTTTGCTATTATTCTATTAACCGTAACGACTATCGGTACAATGATTGCAGAGTCCACATCCCATATGTTGACAACCTCGTGGACTAAATTATTATTATTAATTATATGAAAATAGATTGATAAATAATCTCAACATGAAAATCAACCATAGATAAATGTACTTGTCATCATCATCCTATAATGTTCCCACTGCTGGGACACAGGCCTCCTCTCTATGAGAGGGAATGGGCTACTTCACCACGCGGGCCCAGTGCAGATTGGTAGATGTCACATATCTTCGAATTTTTGGTTCTAGGACATGCCGGTTTCCTCACGAGGTTTTCCTTCACCGTTTTTGAGAGCAGTGGTGATGAAATACATTACACAAAGTAATGCGCCTGCCTGGGTTCGAACCCATGACTTACTGTTCGTAAGTCAGGGTCGCTACCACTGGGCCATCGCTGCTCTCACTGGGCCACCGCTGCTCTCAATAAATGATAAATGTACTTATCAAAAGCAAATTAAAGGTTTTGCCCAAGTAAGAGAACACACCATATCACCAGCACCTTTTGCAATTAATGTCGACGACTTTGTAATATGGTCTCTGCCTCAAGTGTAAAATAAACAATAAGCGAATAAAACAAAGACAAAGAAAAAATCGACAAAGATTTTTTGAATGATATTCATATAATTATCCACTGGCAGGATAGTTTCAGTATCAAGCAACGTTGCTTGATACCTGTTGAATAAGGGCCCCGATGACAGATGTACAGATACCCTTCCCTTTCAGTTGTTTTCGTTGCCGGTGCTGGCTGTTGTTGACAGTATGAAAACTTGTGTCAGACAAAGGCCCTTTGGGCAGGGGCCCAGTTTGACATTTTAAAAAGGGACAAAAACTAACAGCGGTTTGTTCAAAACCGTTGATTTTTATTTGGCTTATGTTTAACCAACCAGCAGATTTAAAATGTAACGGCAAAAAAAATAATTTTGATTGCCAAAATTAGTAAATGATCACCAAAATTAGATCTCCATTTTAGCGTGAAATTAGAACCAAAATGAGTTAATGACCACCAGAAACTGAACTGTTATGCTCTTGCATCCGAGTCGAGGGAGATCCGATTGACGGAGCCGCGCTTCGTGGGGCTCCTACTTCTGAATGGTTTATAAAAAAATAGCCATAGCCAACTACCTCATCAATTGTTATTTTAGGTGATAAATGTTAGTGGTCACAAAATTATTTTTGGTGGTTATTATATTTATCCCCTTTTTATTTGATCGTTCGGGGCATGAACCTAAACGACGCGACGTAAACAAGCAAAACTTCTTGAAGATATAATTTATGTAACTGCGCTGGTGTGAATATCTGAATTGCCTGCCAGCGCGGGTATAAAAAATAGAGGTAAATAAGGTCGATAAAAAAGCAATTTAAAAATAATTGATATTTTGTATTTTCACAAATTAATCAATAACAAATATTATATTAAAAATATAGTAGTCTCGTATTTAGCTGTGGATTTTGGCTTTGGTTTCAGTTCTTGCTATGGTTGGTTTACAGCAGTGGTTTCTTGGGGAGGCTGAAGGAAACTGTCTTGGTTTCCAAGTATTGCAGGATACCGTCCTCACCCCTAGAAATAGGAAAATTACACGATAAAATAGTGAAAAGAAGAATCGTTGCAGCAATGGACAATTTGGAGAAAAATAAAGTCAATGAGTGTTTGCAGGACTGGAGATAATTCCATATTCAAGAAAAATGGATTAGTAGTTTTTGAGAAAATTGTACATTCTTCGTGATTCTATCTTTCCATACTCATTTAAAACTGAAATCAAGTGATTAAAAAAACAACAGCAGGTTCACGCAATTTCACAATAAAGGTCACAGTAAAATACTCTAATCATTTCTACTTCTTCTTCACCATCATCATTTCAGCCGAAAGACGTCCACTGCTGGACATAAGCGTCCCCCAAGTGTCGCCACATGGACCGGTCCCGTGCGACTCGCTTCCAGCGGATCCGCGCAACCTTCACCAGGTCCACCTAGTGGGAGGCCTTCCAACGCAACGTCTTCCGGTTCGCGGTCGCTACTCCAGAACTTTGAATATCTGAATTGCCTGCCAGCGCGGGTATAAAAAATAGAGGTAAATAAGGTCGATAAAAAAGCAATTTAAAAATAATTGATATTTTGTATTTTCACAAATTAATCAATAACAAATATTATATTAAAAATATAGTAGTCTCGTATTTAGCTGTGGATTTTGGCTTTGGTTTCAGTTCTTGCTATGGTTGGTTTACAGCAGTGGTTTCTTGGGGAGGCTGAAGGAAACTGTCTTGGTTTCCAAGTATTGCAGGATACCGTCCTCACCCCTAGAAATAGGAAAATTACACGATAAAATAGTGAAAAGAAGAATCGTTGCAGCAATGGACAATTTGGAGAAAAATAAAGTCAATGAGTGTTTGCAGGACTGGAGATAATTCCATATTCAAGAAAAATGGATTAGTAGTTTTTGAGAAAATTGTACATTCTTCGTGATTCTATCTTTCCATACTCATTTAAAACTGAAATCAAGTGATTAAAAAAACAACAGCAGGTTCACGCAATTTCACAATAAAGGTCACAGTAAAATACTCTAATCATTTCTACTTCTTCTTCACCATCATCATTTCAGCCGAAAGACGTCCACTGCTGGACATAAGCGTCCCCCAAGTGTCGCCACATGGACCGGTCCCGTGCGACTCGCTTCCAGCGGATCCGCGCAACCTTCACCAGGTCCACCTAGTGGGAGGCCTTCCAACGCAACGTCTTCCGGTTCGCGGTCGCTACTCCAGAACTTTATTTCTTCTTAAAAGCTTTAAACTCAGCATAATTGCTGTTTTTTTTTTGAGAAAATGATACTTACATCTCGCGACCAATGCCGGACTCCTTGAATCCACCAAAGGGAGTTTGAGGAGCCACGTGCTCGTATGTGTTGACCCTGGAAATAAAACAATATCAAAATCTATACATCAATACAAATAAATAAAATTGAAGTATCTGTTGGTTATTTAGAAATAACAGCTTTTTACTGAACGTAGATGAAAGTCTATACGGTACTTATAACAAAAGCCATTTTATTTTATTTTTTGTGTGTTTGTCTGTCTGTTGGTTCCGACTAATCTCCGAAAAGGCTCGACCGATTTTGGCAGGACTTTTACTGGCAGATAACTGATATTTCAAGGAACTTAGGTTACTTTTATTTAGAAAAAGGATTAGGGTTCTGTGCAAAAAAATTGAAAACACTTGAAATTGTTAACAAAATCCGATTCGAATAGGGAAGTCATATTTTTTTAATAATTTAACGCGGACGAAGGTCGCGGGCAACATCTAGTTTAAAGTATTTGTAAATCAATCAATGTTATTAAAACACAAAAAATACATAAAAGTCTTTGGTAGTTGAGTATATTTAAAGATACGCGTTGTTCTATTTATACACTTAGTGGGCCTTGAAGTGCTTCTAATATAGACTTTGGATTTTACTTGCTAATAATAACACACACACACACACACACACACAGGACGCAATTATTACAATTGATTGAATTGGATCGTTGGTGGAATATTTTTCTAACCGCGGAATAAAGTATACAACAATTTTAACTTTAGTTTAGCCATACATTTTTTGATGGAGTTTGGCATAACTTTGAACTTTGAAATATTTAAATTACAAAGTAGGATTTAGGCAACAGTGTAGAATTACTTCCAATTAAAAGAAAAGACAGTCGAAGATAATTTAAACAAAACATAAAATCACGCCTGAGATCCCCGAAGGGTTAGGCAGAGGTGTACCTAATCCCTATACCCACAATCAACCAGTTAATATGTTTAAGTATCATGTGAGGCGAGCCTTTTACCATCAACCTAGCACAAATCCTGAGCCCGTGGCTGCTACCGAGAAAAACCCGATAACAATTTACCCGACCCGCAAATCGAACCCAGGACCTCATGCGCAGCAGTCGGGATTGGGAACCACTAGAACAACGCGGCAGTCATAATTTAAACTACGAAGAAAAACAAATCTTACCACAAGGAACCGGCGCGCACGAACTTGACGAAAGCCAGAGCGGTGGTGATGTCGTTGGTGATGACACCAGCACCCAAGCCGTAGTTAGAGTTGTTGGCTCTGTCCACCACCTCTTCGAAGGTGTTGAACTTGAGGATGCTCTGGACCGGCCCGAAGATCTGGAGACGGAAATTGAAATATAGTACATAATTTAAGATGTACACGGACCTGTCACGAATCCGGCCACCAAGCATTCTCTGTAAATCAAACTAAGTAACTTTGCGCAAAAATTATTGCTGAGAAGCGATTTTTTTTGAGGTGAAAAATGAAGTTTTGCGGTAGGACTCAATGTAACGCACTCAAAACACTGCGCTGATGGATGCTTTGAATAGTGGGGTATTTTATTTATTTTTGTAAGTTATAACAAACTTGTGTTTAAAAAAAAACATTGAAAAAGTTGGAACTTTGACCCCGAATATCTTCGTAATTATAAGGTAAAGTCAGTAAAGGTATGATCTAGAACAAAATGATCGCGATGACGGGAAGAACAAGTACCTGTCGGCTTCGTAAAGGGTATTTTTACACCCATTATAATACATATCTCACACCATTTTCTTATTGGGGTAGCAAGCTACTCCAGAATCCTTACATACTCCTTTTACTTCGTCCACGATTATGCATCGAAATAGAGAATCTTTTAAAAATCATCCAAATGTCTATTGTATGCTAAAATGTTTTTTATTTGGCACAAGGATCGATATGATGGATTGACGTACTTATGATTAAAATTATAGTTTAAAAAAAACTGGCTTTGAATTGAGATTATAGAGTCTACTTCATAAAAACAACCGGTGCGGTTTTATGTAATTATAGACTCTTTGCTAAACTTATGATCATACAAACATACACGAATGTGCAAAATTAATCATCTAACCATGAATAGAGTTATTGATCTAGTCAGATACTGGAGTTTCGCAAAATATTCCACAGTTGTTAGGATTCACGTATTCCGCTGAAGCTGTCCTGTATGATTTCTGGATCATATGGATCTAGTATAATTTCTATTTTTTGAAGTTATACTTCTTTTAGCGCGTTAGGGAAAAATGGTGAGAAAATTAATTTTTTACGATGCGCGCGCACATCGTCACGAAAAACTAACACCCTGAAGTTAGCTAGTCAACATTTTAGTTTTATACGCCAAAGAAGTATAACTTCTTACGTGCGTAATATAATAAAAAAAAGTGTGTGTGTACACACACACTTTTTTTTTAATATAGTATCCCACTGTTGGGCTTAGGGTCTTCCCCGTATTGCTCCAGTCTCCTCCATATTTTACCTTTTCCAGCCAATCCAGCTAGGCAGCAGAAATCCGTTCAAGTAGTAAATGAAAAAACAACAGAATCGTTTTTTAGTGATATTCCAATTAGTCGTTACCCACCTCCTCCTTAGCAATCTTCATGTCATCATTGACATCAGCGAAGACGGTGGGCTGGATGAAGAAGCCGACCTTGCCTTGGCGGTCACCTCCAGCGACGCAGCGGGCGCCACCCTTCTTACCAGCGTCGATGTAGCCCATCACCTTGTTGAACATGTCTGTGTCGACCTGAAAAGAGCAGTGGAAGACGCCTGATGAAGATGGCTTTTTTGTTTGAAAGAGTATACTCCGGAGTTGGGCCCACATAAAATTGTCATCTGATCATGGAATTCGGAGATATGGAACAGAACTCTTCAATAATGGACAGCAAATCTGTCGTGATTGCTGCAATCGCTTGGATGTTTATTGTTTACACAACATCATAATATAACATCATGCCTGTATGCTCTGAGGGGGTACGCAGATGTGTACAGTGCAACCACATTTCTACAGTTAGGTATGTTTAGTATCATTTTATTGGGGATAAGCCTATTACCATGAAATCGAACATGAAGAGGAACAACTAAAAATGGAAAAATAAAAAAAAAACAACTAATGATTAAACTTAACTTCAGAAGTCGGTGAAACTAAATAAAAAAAACAAAAGTCACCCACTTCTGAAGCTATAGTAATTTTTAACTTTTTTGTGTTTTTGCGGTTTAATTTTTGCAAAAAAGATTTTAATTATTAATATTCATGTGGCAGAGATCGCTCACATTATTATTTGAATGTTTTGGACTGAGTCAGTAATCTTTTCCGGTAGTTTAATGAGTAAGACTGGGATCAAGAATGAGTTCTTTAAAACATGAACAATCATGAAACTGATCATCATTTTATTTATTTATTTATTAAAACTTTATGCACAAGTAGAACTGTACAAAGGCGTATTAATGCCTTGGGCATTTTCTACCAGTCTACCTTGGGGTGATGCAGAGACAATACACAGTAGGTGCAAAAACAGAAAAAGAGGAAAATATTTATAAACATTTAACAATAAATACATAAATACATACATATAACAAAATATATAAATTTGAAATAGGAGAAAAACTACAACTTTATTCTGAGGCGAATCTGCCAAATTCTTGTGAATATGCCAACTTCATATCATAATTATGGTTATCTGTTGTTATAGAACCTTTCACTAACCTGAGGTCCTTGTTGAACATCTGTGTAGGGGTCTCCAACGGTCCTGCTCTTGGCGATCTCGGCGGCCTTGGCGACAAACTTGTCGTAGATACCAGCCTGGACGTATGTCCTGGTTCCAGCGACGCAGCACTGACCAGCGTTGGCGAAAGCAGCCCTGTGAGCGATCTCTGCCGCCTTTTCGACTGTGAATTGAGTAAAATAATGTTAGGTAGAGGTAAGGAATTAGCGACCGATTCGCGAAATACTGAGGAGTTCTGGTCTGCTTTTTTGGCATTAAATAGACATTAATATTATAAAGAATATTGTACACCACCTCAATTTGCCGCGGCGTTTGAATTGTCGATGAAATGTTGTGGCATACTATAAAGTGACACGGCAATATACATTTTGCCTTCGGCATAATACATACCTGCGAGCGTTTTTAATCCTATGACTTATACCGTATGTAAACGGCGGAATCATACAAATTGCCTGCGACATTGATATATAGCCTTGTCGTACTATTTCAAGTTCAATGCTGAACATTAAATACGGCTTAGTAAGTTCAGTAGCATTTGTTTTTTTTTAATTCCTTGAAAATAATTACCGGCCGATTCACAAAACAATACAAACGGTAGCGAGAATGGATTAGCTTGGATTTCAATGAAACAATAAAGCAGGGCTTGTCAACCTTGCCCGCTACATGGAAAATACATTGTAGCAAGTATCTTTCGTGTTAAAACAAGAACAGTTCATGAATTTTTATGATGCTAAAACGATCAGATACAGAATAAGTAATTATTTGATCACTAGGACAGACCTTTTAGGGAAATTAGAAATCACGCCATCGATATTGTTAAATTAATGGTACTAAAATGCTCCTAAATGGTTCAATTTTGATTGAAGTAACAGCTATTTCGCTTTACGAATCTCTAAAGGATAAGAGAAGAAACCTTGTACTTGGCAAAAAGCCAGATTGAAGGTTTTCGAACCTAAAATCCCACTATCCTACTATTATTATAAATGCGATAGTTTATGAGAATGGATGAATGGATGTTTGTTTCACTTGCACGCAAAAACTGCTGAACGGATTTGGATGAAATTTAGCATACAGATAGCTTATAACCTGGATTAACACATAGGATACTTTTATTCCGGTAGTATGATACCGTGGGATAATCATCGAACTCCAAGCGGGTGAAACTGCAGGCATAAGCTAGTCTAACAAATATCTCTTTCAAGGAAACGATTTCTATCTCTGCCACAGTAATATTGGTAATGGATGTCAGTACCCCGCCAATAAATACACAATTTTAAAATTGGAATATTAAGGGTGAATCTTGGCGTACTCTGTTGATTCCCCTGGTGCAATATTTAAAAAGATTTTTTTACAAGCAATAATGAAATATAAAATTTAACTTAATTATAAACACATTAAACTAATAGGCATCACTTTTGGCGGGCTGGTTCCGAAATAGAGAAATTTAAATTTTTGTGGGCATGGGAATCAAATAAATTGCGCCAGGGGAATCAACGAATTTCAAGATTCACCCTTAAACATTAATATGTCCAAGTTAGTTTAAACAAAAAAAAAAAACTATAAAATATAAATTATCACGGCGTGTAACAGCAAATACTGGTTTACATTTTTATATCTACGAGTTTTGTAGCAATTACTCATTGTAAAAATGAGTTCACGAATATACTCCGTTTTAGATAATCTATGAAGTAATTAGTTAAAAGTCAGATAGCAACAACAGTACAAGTCTGTATTGAACCGATGTATTCACATCCGTTAATATCCTCAATGTAGTAATCACAATCAATTGAACGATTTAAAAGAAGACACAAACAAGACTGTTCAACGGTTCTCGGCAATTCCATTCTAGTTTGTACAATGATGATTAATTATATAACTTCTTTGAGTTGAAACTGTTTTGTTTACAAAATATTTATAACACAACATCACGCCTGTAATCCCCGCAGGGTTAGGCAGAGGTGTAACTAATATTACACCCACATTTCGCCAGTTATGTTTAAGGCCCATGTAATAGGGGCGAGCCCATTGCCATCAACCGGGCACAAATCTGTGGCTGCTGCTGACAAACTCCTGATGGAAAAACCCGTACGTACTTACGTATTCGATATTTGTTTTAGAATTTGTATTTCCATCATCATCAAAAATAGACTTCTTTAATTTCAATATCAGTAAGAAAAATATTTAGTTAATTAGAAAAAATTGGCCGGCATGACATCATCAGAAATACTTAAGTTACGGATACCATATGTTTACAATGAGAAGAACCAGATCATAGATTAATAGTTTCGGTTTTCAGCACGACTGAGTAATTTATTCAAATGTTATTGACAAAAAAATAAAAAATTGCATTATTTGCCACGATGGGGTGAATTAAGCAATTCAAATCTTTGATGATATGGTACTAAGTTAAAGTTCCCTGAGAGAACAAACTCCTGAGCGGACATGGAGATCAAAACTCCACGCTGATGTGATCTTTCCTGGCTTATATAAAGGTCAATTTACCATCAGCATCATCGAAGACAACCAGCGCACTCTTGCCTCCGAGCTCAAGTGTGACTCTCTTCAGGTTGACAGCGGATGCAGCACTCATTATGATCCTACCCACCTGTGGAAGAAAAAAAAACATTCCTACATGAATCACTATTCGAAACGCGTAATACCTACATATTTTGCATTGCTAATATAATATCGCATTATGTTGGAATACTAAGTGGGAGTAGACATAACGTAAGTTAAAACTGCTCTTCAGACAAAATATTTGAAAAATATCGCATTCCTTATGGACTAAGGAACCCTAAAAAGGCCTTTCTTTCAGTTAAAGCACTCGAAATTCAGGATTAAACCATTATTATTCAATTCAGATACCAGCAAATTATTATTTAGATTTCCAACAAAATGTGCAAATTAGTGTTATTATTGTGACGATTTACAAATCATTGCGTAACATTCTTAACTTATCTTCATAAGGCGTGAAATCGACTTGTATTGTAGTTATTTTTGTCAAGTCATTTCAAATATCATATCTACTGATTTGATTGTTTTGACTAGAACTAGCGAGTAATACGGTTTATTCCGATCTCCCTCCACAGAGCTGCTGTCACCAGTGGTGGCAGTTGCTAGTATTTTACCACTGCTGGTGGCAGTATTTCTGACATTTGCTTGGAGTTTGATGTAGAAATGACTTTTATGTTGTTACTATCGATTCTCACTGAATGTTCAAGGTTGAAATTCAATATAACGAGCACGCCAGTCAGTCATCAAGATCCAGCAAGTATGGCTTCACTCACGCGATGTCAGGAACCTAATATTTATTGGAATTTCTCAGATTTGTCACTTCCTCCATTTATTTTGGACTAATAAATGTAGGATATAAACTAATAAATAGGATCCTCCTTTTTATGAAAGAAGAGGAACTTCCAACCTGTTCTTCATACCAAGTTGAAACATAATAAATACCCAACCTCTTGTGTGGTGACTCAGACCATGATACTGAAAAACTTTTTTATTTTTACCATGACATGTGATGTAGATCGGCTGCTCGCGTCAATACCTATAGAAGTTCAGAATTTATTTTTACGAATCTCAAGCACTCGTAGAACAATAGTTGTTTAGTTTCATGGTCCGAAATCATACGAGAGGTAGTGTGTTTGTTATGTTACATCATGTATAATTATACATGTGGGACATCTGGGACTATGAACTAGTAGGTACTAGTGGCGAGGTTCCATAGAATTCGATTCCTAACGACTTCCCTTTGAAAAATGGCACAGTCAGTATTCTATACACAAATAATTAATCAAATTAAACATTTATACATACATTACGTCTTACAAAAAATGACCCTTCGCATCTACTACATTTAAATTTACCTCAGTGGAACCAGTGAACGCCACTTTGTCGACATCGGGGTGGTGGGTCAGCGCAGAACCAGCTGTGGGTCCGTATCCGGGAATAACGTTGAGGACACCAGCGGGGAAACCAGCCTCCTTGACTAGGGCAGCCATTGCCAAAGCAGTGAGAGGGGTCTGCTCAGCGGGTTTCAAGACTACTGTGCAACCTGTAGAAAAGCTTAGAATTAGTTCCTGTGTTTTACACAATACCGCCAATAGTGTAGAGATTTGGAAGAGACACAAACTCAGCACACACTCACACACTCACTCACTCTCACTCTTGAGTGGTCACTCAGCACTGAGTGGCCAAAGGTTGAAGAAGAGAAGTAAAGAGATTATTTAATGTTTTCACATTCGTTCAAAAAATGTATTCACCAGACTTAAAAAAATAATCTAAAAAGTTACATGTAGTAGTTTTCTTATTCGAAGCTTCACGATTTTGTGTTTTTTTAAATTGTGAAACCAAGATATTCCGTAAAAATAATACCGATCTAGTATGACCATTTTGATAATTGATAGTGATTATTTATGGTTTTCAATATCGTTTAGAGAATTTCTTGAGAAAGGTATCTTTCAAAATTAAATAGCTAGGGTTACATAAACAGGAAACTTACCGGCAGCGAAAGCGGGGGCGATTTTCCACACAAACATGGGGATGGGGTAGTTCCATGGCAGAATTTGGCCGCAAACACCCACTGGCTCTTTCAGTGTGAAGGTCATGACTTCACCGTCTGAAATATAATGGCGGCTTTAACCAACGGCATCGTATGAGGTCATGGCTAAATTAATTCTATACACTCTGCTTTTTTACAGCACCGCGAAATTGTCGGTACTACAAATTGTGGGTTTAGTATTATTTAAGTATAGGGTTAATTTTAGTTTGGTTTGAACCCAATTCATTAGGAGGTTGGTATATTTTATCTATAAGGGGAGCATGAGTTAATACTTTGGGTTATGAAAATACCCGATTAATTTGTTTTATTAATCAGAATCACGTTTATTCAAGATATTATCGAACTTAGATAATTAAAATTTTAAACAGTTGATGGTTGGCGTATGTGATTTGTTAACGCAATATTTTCTCGATTAATTATGACCATTAACTTCTTCATTAATTAAACTATCTATCTTTACCCTTAAAGACATTGTCGGCGACATAGTGGTTACTTTATATTTTGGGGAGGGCTTGTATTTATGCTTTTGCGGTTGCACAACGACACGCTTTGCTTCTGCTTTGCTTGGTAGTATAGATGCAGGCCTACCTTACTGCTTCCCTCAGAGGCGGTAAGGTGGCGGGGCCTTGAGGGGGAGCGCTACAATCGTGTAGATCCTCAAGGCAAGTCTGGTGGTTCTCCCTTCACGTGGTTGCCGCCCTGTTATTGGTCTAATTCCCTAAGAAATAGACGTAACTGAAATCCACCAGGCGCTTTTTAGCCTAACTGCGACCCTCCGTGACTAGGTGGTCGCAGGCTTGGTTGCCACTAAACCCAGCTGGCGCCGAGTAGGTAAAGCAGTCACCTGCGCTAGGACCTGCGCAGTTGAGCGCCGTAAGCGGGGATGAAGGAGTCCTGGAGGGTTGAGCCGATCGGCGCTGGCGGTAATGCGTCGTGAGGCAACACGCCCTCTTTGGTCCAGATTTCCGGCAAAACGGTGGCCCTACCCAGTAGCCAAGGGTAGGGAAATGGTCACAGTGTCCCGTCAGAGGGCCACGGCGAGGGGCGGGGGGTCCGTGGAGGTCGTCCTTGGACGGCCGAAGCGGTGGGCGAAGGTCATGCTGACGGTGCAAGTGAGGGTTAACAACCCGAGCGAGCACCCGATGTCGCACTGTAAGCCAACCTCACGCCCCTATATCCCGATGGTAGTCCTAACGACCGAGCTAGCTTGTAGCGAGGCGTTCCCAGGTGCGGGCTCCAAGGAGGGTGGGAAGCCGGAGGGATGAATTTTCAACACTGAACTATGGAAAACTCAAAACCATACGCCACCAACACACACACACCAAACACACCTACCACACTCACTCCAACCACACACACACCAATCACTAACACAACATACAGTCACACACAAATGCACACTATACAGCTACACACCGGAGGTGAGGCGAAAGCCAAAGAGACTCCAAAGAGGAGTGCCAGCGGCACCTCTCTCGCCCCTGGGTGCTCTGCTGCCAACGCGGCGGGCCCTAGTGTGGGTGTCGGTCCGGTAGTGGCGAGAACCGCTGCCCAGACCAAAACCAAGTCCCGTAACAGACGAAGGACTCCGGCGCTGATTGGGACCAGTACCGATCCTTCTTCCTTCTCAGGTACACAGCCTCCCACCGTGAGTAACTCCGGTGGTCGGGGCCCCCTCTTGCCTCTTCCGCCTACGGCTCATCAAGTCGTCCCTCCCCCGATGGCCGTCACTGGCCAACCGGAGGAGAGCGGCAGCACCACCGACGATGCTTTCGCGCTCGCCTGGCAAGTGCAGAGGAACAGGCGTCAGGAGAGCAAGAGGAAGCAACGGCGCGTAAGTCCCTCAGCGCAGACTGCTCTGGCTCCTTCGGCAGATAATGCCAGGAGGAGAAACAGGCCGTCACGGAAGGAGCGGCGTCAGCTACGGTGGCAAGGTAAGGCTCCACAAGCTACACAGGGCAATCCCGCAGGTCCGGTTAAACCGACCAGCGGCACTAATTTAAACTTCTCCGCAGGCAAGCGAGCGCAGGCCGTGGCCGACACTAGCCGACCAGGACCGAGCCAACCGCCAACCAGTGCCGCGGAGGGACCAGCCCAGCACACTGCGATGCGACCCGTTCGGATGGATCAGGCCGCGGCCAAGCGGGCTCTCAACGAGACTTCATCGCCTCGAGGGGAGCGCAAGCGGCCGCGTCTTGATAAATCCAAACGGGCTGCAAACAGAAGCTACGCCCAAGCTGCCAGCTCCGATCTCGACGTCGCAGTCACCTGCGGCCGCACGGGACGGATCAGCAAGGAGGTGTCGGAGCAGGTCCTTGAGGCTATCCAATGGAGGATAGTCGCGGAGGCCTCCTCCCCGAAACGGGACTCACCAGCACCGACCTTCAATGCAAGGCCGGTATTCGCTGACGGGGTCCTGAGACTGTGGTGCGGCGACGACCACACCTTAGCCTGGCTGAGGACAATAATCTCCGAGTTGCCTCCCTCCACCAGTACCTCGCTGGTGGTCAGGAGGCAGGCGGAGATTCAACGACGAGTAAGATGCGGCATACTCATCCCGGATGAGCAGAAAGTGTTCGCAGAGTCGACCAACATCGGGCGAGCTCTGTGCTACCAAAATCCCTGGGTGGACATCGAGGGATGGGTATTGCTGCACATCAACAAGCAGGCCGATGCATGGTTCGTGGTGGTCGGAGTCCCTGAGGACCAAATTCCGACCCTGATGAAGGCTGGACGCCGTCTCTCCTTTGGGGTAGGGGCGGTGTACCTGAAATTCCAGGGTCCGAACGGCAGGTATGTCGACGTCCCTCAGGGATGGGATCCGGCCACGGAGACCATCACCGTGACACAGGAGGAGGTAACAGCTCCCCCTACGAGCATCGCGGCTACACCCGCCGATGTTCCTGCAGCAGCAGCACCAGCCGCCCCTACCGCCACCAGCGTGGGCGCCGTTCTCTCCTCGGGAGATGAGGTCGACGGCAATATCTTGTCGTCGGCATCGGACCTGGATGGGGACGGCTTCGACGAGGGTGACCTGCTGGCCGGGCTGCGACTGGAAGGCGACGACGAGGGATCGACCAGCAATGGCACCCCCTTCGTCGTGCTGTAAAGTTCTGCAGGCCAACCTCCACCACAGTCAGACCGCGACGGCTCAGCTGCGGAAGTGGTTGGAGGTTCAACAAACGGCCATTGCCTTGATCCAGGAGCCGTGGGTCAGGGCTGGCCGCATACAAGGCCTCTCCAGTCTTGGCGGTAAGCTCCTAGTATGCACAGATCACGATCAACCAAGATCGTGTATTTATACGACACGTAACATCAAAACACAGCCATTAACAGATTTCTGTTGCAGGGACCTCTCTGCAGCTAGGCTGCTATTACAGCGTGGAGACACGGAGGTGACAGTGGTCTTCGTCTCGGCATATATGCCTGATGGAGACGAGCCGCCCCCGCACGATCTCGCCCGCCTCGTGAGACACTGCGAGAGCACAGGGCTAGAGGTCATCATAGGCGCCGACGCAAACGCCCATCATCCTCTGTGGGGCATGGACACGCAGAATGCAAGGGGTAAGGCTCTAGTTGATTACTTATTTACTACTAACCTAACCCTACTAAACACAGGGTCCGAACCAACATTTGTAAACAGACGAAGTCAAACAATCATAGACCTCACTCTGGCATCGGAGGGGGCAGCGGCCATCACCACCGGCTGGCAGGTCTCCAAGGAGGCCTCTTGCTCGGACCACAGATGGATCCGCTTCGACATCCAGGTCTGTGTCACCCCAACACTGCCACGGCGCAACCCGCGAAATACAAACCGGGTAACCTACACACGCATCCTCGAAACGAAGCTTGCGTCAACAAACTATGAGACGACTTTCGAGGACACGTCGAAGATCAACGGGCGAGTAAGTCATCTCACGAAATCTCTGCTAGACAGCTACCTAGCATCCTGCCCAGAAACCACTCCGCCCGCAACACCAGGGAAGCAACCTTGGTGGGGTGCGGAATTGGAACGCAAGCGCGGGAAGGTAAGGGCAGCTCTAAAAGAGCTATGAATACCTGTGCTGATAAGGATTGGGATGCATACTACGCGGCCAAATCCAGCTACAAGAAATGCATCAGATACAGGAGCTCTACCGGTTGGCGGAAATACTGCGGCAGCATCGAATCCTGCCAACAAGCAAACAGGGTAAGGAAAATACTGGCACAGCAGAACCCAACTAGACCCGATGTTCTCCGGAAACCAGACAACACACTCGTGGTGAGTGTGTTGTCTGGTTTCCGGAAGAAGAGACGAAGCGCGTCCTCATCGAAACTCACTTCCCGGGTTGCGCTTTTGTACAGACTGTTGACTGGACGGAGGAAATTCAAACACCGTCAGATAACGACTGGCGCTACGCACACAAAGTGATCACGCTGGAGAAACTCCGGTGGGCGATCCGGTGCTTCCATCCTTTTAAGGCGGCCGGTCCTGACGGAGTCTTTCCTGCCTTACTGCAGTGGGGCGGGGACTCGGTCGCTAGCAGACTGGTGCCCATAATGAGAGCGTGCCTGGCCTTTAGATACGTTCCAAAGGGATGGAGGGAAGTGAAAGTCATATTCATTCCGAAGCCAGGTAAGAGCGATTACACTAACGCCAAATCCCACCGACCAATCAGCCTGACCTCCTTTCTTCTAAAAACCATGGAGAGAATCTGCGAGAGAGAGCTGAGGGATGGGGCATTGAAAACGATCCCACTCCATGTAAACCAACACGCATACAGCTCGGGTAAGTCCACTGAATCAGCTCTTCATCTAGTGGTCAGCCGGATAGAAGATGCGATACACCAGAAGGGCACCTGCCTGGGCACCTTCATAGACATCGAAGGAGCCTTCGATAAAAAAACTTCTCCAGCATCAACACCGCCCTCTCCCGACATGGAGTAGAACAGGTACTGACAGACTGGATTACTAACATGTTAAGCAAACGAGTGGTTCGCCTTGAAGAGGATCGGCAGTTGGCCATGATAGCCAGAGGCTGCCCCCAAGGAGGAGTATTATCACCCCTCCTCTGGAATCTGGTAATTAATGACCTCATCACATCTCTCAACGCTAACCACTTCTATACAATAGGGTACGCGGATGACCTCGCCATCCTCATTTCGGGGAAAGTGACGGGGACCATCTGCAATCTGACTCAACAGGCACTACGCATCGTCGAACGATGGTGCAGGGCGTACGACCTTTCAGTGAACCCCACGAAGACTGAATTAGTCATGTTCACCCAAAAAAGAGCACTAGGCCCTTATCGCCTACCCAAACTATTTGATACAGAACTCCAGTTAGCCGACGAAGTCAAGTACCTGGGAGTCACCCTGGACAGTAAGCTAAACTGGAGCAGTCACCTAGACAACAAACTGAACAGGGCCTGCATAACCTTTTGGCAATGCAGGAGGATGATAGGTAAGAAGTGGGGCCTATCCCCTAAAATTATACTTTGGTTATACTGTGCTGTGATCCGACCCATGATCACGTACGGGGCAGTGGTCTGGTGGCCTCGCACCAAACTAGCCACAGCCTCCACCAAACTGCAACGCATGCAGAGGCTTGCTTGCATGGCGACTACAGGCTGCATGAGGACTACCCCGACCGTGGCCTTGGAAGCCATGTTGGGGCTCCCGCCGCTCCATCTGTTCATACAGCAGGAAGCAACGATGGCTGCAGTACGCCTTAAAACTCTTCAATTATGGGGTAAGAAAGACACACAGCACACCGCGACACTAGAGAAATTCTACCAAGAGTTTCCCATAGCGAAAGCCATAAACGATCGGATACCTAAGCAGTTTGCATTCGATAAAAAATACAAAATCCAACTCCACGAAGATCACCGCTGCGAGGGACTAAACCCCGCAGAACTACGAATCTTCACGGATGGATCCAAAACCGATACTGGCACTGGGGCTGGAGTCTTCTCAGAGGATCTCAATATCCACATTGCCACACCTTTGGGGGTTCACAACACAGTATTTCAGGCAGAATGCATGGGCATTTCCCTGGCGGCGGCGGCCATCCTAGCCCGGAAGGTTGTGGATCACTCAATTCGCATACTCTCAGACAGCATGGCTGTACTGTTAGCACTGAACAACCACACAGTCAACTCTGGGTTAATATACGAGTGTCATCAACGCTTGAACCAGGTTGGTAATCTCAATAACATAACCATTCAATGGATCAAAGGACACAGCGAGTCCCGGGGCAACGATGCAGCGGACGAACTTGCTAGAAGGGGATCGAGTATGGCAGCTGTGGGGCCTGAACCCATCGTGCCGCTCCCCTTCGGGTATCTTCGCACACTGGTAAGGAAACGAACCATTGAGCAGCACCACAAACTTTGGCTAGACCACGGTGAGTGCAGGCAGGCCAAGGAAGCTCTTCCTACTATCGACGGCCGCCTCACCAAACAGGCGCTTCGGCTGACCAA
Organism: Lycophotia porphyrea; assembly: GCA_950005105.1. Lineage (NCBI taxonomy): Eukaryota > Metazoa > Arthropoda > Insecta > Lepidoptera > Noctuidae > Lycophotia > Lycophotia porphyrea. Next base: position 7,409,315 of record OX465393.1, read on the forward strand.
ATTACAGCTACGCGCAGTTACAGCCGCCATTACTGGACACGGCTCTTTTAACAAACACCTCTTTGTCATAGGAGTTACAGACAGCCCCCTGTGCCGAGCCTGCATGGAGGCAGACGAGACAGCAGCCCACGTGCTTCTGCACTGCCCAGAGGTTGCACCATACAGGGCAAAGTACTTCGGTAACCCAGGTACTCTCCGCGAGATTGTCGGCAACATCAAGGCGCTGCTGGCCTTTCTCGGGGAGTTGGGGTGGATCGAATAAATTTTCCCACCCGCACGCAAAATACGCGCAATGGACGTGGAGTTGCGGACACCAGCCCGTTATACAATACAATACAATACAATACAATACTGTATATTTTGAAGCCAACTTGTCATCAAGCTGCTTGTATTTTATTTCTACATGACATGTGACCTGCATGTAATAAATATGAAACTAATGTAGTTCATTAAAGGCGTATGGCAGTGGGGACAGAGCGAAAAAAATTGTAGACTTCCCGTTGACCCCACCCATGGGGTGAAGTAGTGGGACCAGCGGGAACAAAATTGAAGAATTCCCGTTGACTCCACCAGTAGTGTAGGGTAGTGGGGCCAACGAAAGGACGGTTTTGATGTTTCCCGCTGACCCCACCAGTGGGGCCATGGCAGTGGGATCAACGGGAATACACCAGAATACTTAGCCGTTTTTACGGTTTTTTTTTACATCCCACATTTGACCTTAGTCTTGACAACAGTAAAAAAATGCCTAAACGTTGTATTTATGTAATTCAGGTAACTGCTTATATATTCTAAACTACCTGCGGGAATAGTATTGCCGAGAATTTTGTCGGCTTTGCCAGCGTAGTATCTGATGATGCCAGCAGACCATAAAATTTCGCCTTCAGCCTGTTTGACGGGTTTGCCGTTGTCCAGGGTTTCCAGTTCACTCAGATACTTGACATCCCTCTCGATGAGGTCAGCCAGTTTTAGGAGGAGGAGACCTCTGGCGGAAGCATCGAGGGTACGCCATTCTGAGTAACGGTGGAAAGCTTTCTTGGCTGCAGCCACAGCAAGGTCTATATCAGCCTAAAACAAAAAACGATTGCTGTAGTCATATAGTATTTCAACTAAAAACAAAACAATCCCCGAAGGGTTAGGCAGATGCGTACCCTAATAGTAGGTAAACCCACATTTCACCAGTGATGTTACGTCCCATGTAAAAGGGGGCGAGCCTATTGCCATCAACCGGGCACAAATCCAAACTCCGTGACATCTACTAAAAATTCTTGAAGGAAAAATCCAATAACATTTTGCCAGATCTGGGGCTCAAACCCAGGACCTTATGCTCAGCAGTCGCGCTTGCGACCTTTAGATACAGGTAAATAGTAAATAGTTAGTCTAGGCTGCCGCATCGAGATCACATTTTTTATATCGTACTCCTACATGTATCTCATCTGTGAATGTGAGGGCATTGAAAACTACTAAAAAATGACTTGTACAATCACCTGACCATCTCATCGAGGTTTGATAACAAAACTCTAATAAATTATGATATATTTATAATACTTTGCTTAACATGTACGATACAACATCGAAATTGAGTCTTGTTTTTGTAAAAACTAAAATTCATATTTTATGTTCTCCATGATAAGAAATGTAGGTAAATAATGTGTTTACACAAAAAATATTCGTTTATGAATAGTAATAAAATGCAATTCATTGTACACATTATGTGACGTAGGCTTCATCTTAGGTACAGACGCTATTTCATAGCACATCAAGCTACTAAAATCTGTCATTTTTTTTAAATATATTTTCAACTTTATCACTAAAGCATTAGGTTCAACGTTGATTGGGAAACTTTGACAGTTTCGGGTAGCTTGATGAGCTATGAAATTCTAATTTCTGCCAACGACTTAGAAAACATAACGTCAACCTAATTCAAATAAGTTAAAATTTGTCCAACCAAAGTGTTTTTGGAATTTATCTAAAATCAAAGCAAATTACCTAATACTTTCATTAGAATACTAATTTCAAGTTTCGGAAAGGTTTTTTTCCGCATCCTGGACAATTATGACTTACCTAAGCCTTATTAAAATTACGCCTTACATCAGTGAAAGATTATTGAAACCAGATAAATAGTTTCGGAGATTACTTCCATCTTCCAAAGGGATTTGAATTTAATGGCCGGCCTAACTTCCGCCATTTTAATTATTTTTCAGTTCAAGTTATAATAAAACTCATAAAACTTACATTAATCAATGCGGATAGCTGGCATTTTTTTTTTGTTTGGGAAATCATCAAATGACTTCTTCCGGGCTGGGCAGAGCGGAAGGGAGTGTCAGACTTGTACTGACTAAAACCCATCCATGTTCCTTCCTTGCCCTTATCGCCGCGGTATCTCTTTCGAACAGTCCCGCAGCCCATAACTGGCATCAATACAAACAAGTTTTGTTTGACACTTTAGAACATTATGTCTCATACAAATCTTGTTTGTGGCGGAAATTAGGCCAGCCAGGCTACATACAAAAATCTTCCAAGCCCTTTCCAATCTATGTATACCTCTTTGTAATAATAGTTTAAATTTTTCACTCACTTTGTCGCCTTCAGCCACCTGTATGATGACGCTCTCATCTTGAGGGTTGATGGTGGGGAAGGTCTTCTTGCTGACTGAGTCCACCCACTCATTGTTGATGAACAACTAAACAGAAGAAGAACATCATCATCATCATCATATTTTAGCCGATATACGTCCAATATGACAGGGTCTACAACGGCTCTTAGCTCTTAGCTAAGCCTTTTGTTAACACTATGTTTTTGCCTTTTGGAATGCAAATAAATGAATATAAATGCTGGACATTGGAAATAGGCCCAAGACATTGGTCCTAGTTCTGGAATTCTTGATTAGCTAATCTTAAAACTACATAAAATAACATTACGCCTTGGTGTTCCTAACAGCACCAACTTCTAAATATTTTTTCTCCAAAATAAAGAAAAACTTGTTGAGGTACCCACATAAAGTGTTTATTCATAAAATGAATGAACAACATTTTTTTTAGGAAGGAATCAATTCTTTAATTTGCTAAAAAAATATAATTCTATTTTTTGTAGTGTTTTTTATTTCTTATGGTTATATATGTATTTATAATTCAAGTACTATGTATTTCAAATATTTATGCTGGCTTGGCTTCCGTAAGTTTTTTTACGGTTGACCAAAACCAGCGCTGTGCTGTAGGCCCCCCATAGCACAGCATCATGCTGAGTAGTAGCAGTAAGCTATCAACTGTTTTGTTCCATCCTGTTGTATTTATAAACTTTTGTTATGCGAAGTATGTTTTTTTTTTGTTAATTTGTATGTCATATCCCTGGAACAAATAAATATATTGTCTTTCTTTCTTCTTTAAGTTCAAAAAACGAACACTCACATTCATGAGTTTCCTGATTACATGTAGGGGAATAACAAGCCAATCCTTTCACAGAATCGTCAATGTTTTGACTGAAAATGTATTTGGTACAATACATATTGACCCGCAAATCACCTATTGTGGTTTTGTTGTCCGATTCAATGCTTGAGTTTCCAGTACTTTGCATTGTGTATACCGCAAGTATTGAATAGGTACCCAAGTCTAACATTACAGTCTGTTGCTAACCACTTTATGTAACCCTACATTTGACGACCACTTTATAAAATTACCAACTATCAAAACAACTACCATAATGTATTTCCTTTATTTATTTATAGACATATTCTTTACATTTTTAAATATTTGAATATAAAACAACATAAAAAAGAACATTTAAAAATATACAATTTTTTTTTTTTTTTAATATTTTCTTAAACTACCATAATTTATTTAATTATAAGGGGCTTAATTTGTTAATATTACTGTGCATGCTGTGGTCTCCTATAAGTGAAGGAGTACACCTACCTAATACCTTGTGCAAAAAAAAGCATTATTAGAAACGGAACAACACCAAAAGATATGGACTCCTTTTGTTGCAGATCTTCAAATAAATAAATAAAATCAAATATCAACACAGGAAATACACGGAGTTGTGTGCTGTATAAAATGTTGTTTACTTTGTGTAGCTTAAAGAAACTGATGTAAAAAAAGAGTCTTTAAAAAATAACCTAGTAGACGGAAATTGTCACACAATAAATATAATAAAATAATAAAAAAATTGGGGTAATATTTTAAAACAAAGTTTTTGATAAAAAAGAGTTAAAGTTAAGTTAGTGTTAAAGTTAGCTTTAGAATAGTTCATTCAAATTGATTAGTAAGAAGATTCTCTAAATACATTTCAAGTTCAACGTAAATCTTAATCTATCTCACAAAATTACATAGGTAGTTATAAATCCTTAATCTAAAAACGTCGCCGCCGTATCAGGCAAATACGTGGTTACAAGCGCAAATAATCATTTATGTAATTCATAGTCCACACGTAAGCCGGCAACCAAGTGAATATTTTCGTCAACACATTCATTTGTTTTTTTAACTCTACTTTGTGAATTTCACTGTAAGTTTTATTTAGAAAATAAAGTGTAAATAAATCTTACCTTAGTGTATTTGATGTCAACTTTAACCATTTTCAAGCCGGTTTTTGTGTACACGTGCGTCCGCTACAGTGCTCTGCTATAAATGGTTGGTTCTCGCACCGCGCCGGCAATAAACACAGCGCCACACACATGTGTGATTAGATAAAGTACGCCTCAATATAGATTATATTGACCAGTGTTCCGTATGTTTTTATAAGAAACAATAACAGCTTTGTAGTTAAGTTCTTTTGCCTGTTTTTGTAGTATTAGATACATAAACTAGTGTGTTTTTGTCGCCATCTTGTGTCTTCTTATTACGCATGCGCGTAGTACTACAGCGCATGCGTCAAAACTTGTTGATCTCTTTAGACAGACGAGGAAAGCTGGCAGAAAAATATCCTACACACTTCGCCTATTTAAGCCATCCGTTGCTATGACTACACATATAAAAACTAAGATACCCTATCTTAGTTTTTATAATGACGAAAGAGTCTCAAATGTTTGTTCTATTGTTTCTAATTTTCTAAAGTTGTCATTGAGTAAGGAATTATTTCAGTACACTAACTAAGTGCGGATTCAGGAAGTCTAAAATGGCCGCTTTAGAAGAATAATAATAATAATTATAATAAGAATTACGTTACAATTCGTAAAATGGTCATTAAGTGACAAATTCACAATAATGTATTAACTGCTGTAGCAGTCACGAAGTCTCGATTTGCACCCGGTTGATGGCAATAGGCTCCCCCCCTACTACATGGGACTTAAACATAACTGGCGAAATGTGGGTTTAGTATTAGGTACACCTCTGCCTAACCCTTCGGGGATTACAGGCGTGACGTTATGTTATGTATTAACTGCGTCTGTAACTATTTTAAGAATAAAGAAATGTAGAATTCACTCCTGTACACACGGAGTCATTTGTTTTTTCGTATTGGTTGCGTCCGCGTCAGTACTGAATCCTGAAAATAAATCTTGGCATTGGCATTGAGTACAAGAGGTTGACAATGTTTAATTATATCACATAAGTAGGTATAGTTGTTATCTAACTCATGTATGCGTGAGTTACCCGAATTAAAAACTGCATGATTTTACAAATTACTTTATTATGGCTTGGTAATTTATTTATAACACTAGAGTGTTTTGATTTACGCACCTTCAGGTTTTCTGCAACTTCATTACATTTCAGTTTTTCTAGGGTAAAGAAAGGAAGAAAGAAATAAGGAAAAAGTTTTAATATGAACCGCACAGGACAAAACAATAATGCAAAATTGAATAAAAATGACACAACAAAAAATACAATAAAAAATAAGACATACTTAAACTAAGGTAAGGTTAAAGTTCTAATACGAATTCCTGAATAGACTATATCAACATATGACTGGACTATTACTGGATTCACGATCCAGTAATAGTCCAATCATTTGTTAATATTATAGATTTCGACGTGCTCTTTCCGAATTTTCACTTTGCCACCTCGTATCTCTGCCGCTAGCGCCCTCATATTGGAAAAATGGCGCTTAAAAACAGGAAATATACAGTTAATATAAGTTAATTTAGTTTTTTAAAGTACTATTTGTGCACGTAGGTATATCCTTTTCTGCAAACCTCGCAATCGAGGTAAGGTTTGCTGTAAGAAATCCCAATTTTGAGTTAAGTTCACCGCTGTCCATAAGCTCTATATTGTAATTTTGTGTGAATGTCTGTTACTCTTTCTAGATGAAATATAACAGACAGAAAGGCAGTTTATAACGCATAGGATACTTTTTATCCCAGAAATATGATCCCGTGGGACGATTACCGAACTCCACGCGGGCGAAGCCGTAGGCACAAGCTAGTATTCAAATAAAGTAAACCAAAGAATTTAGGAATGTGTTTCAAAATCCTTTGGACTGTGATGTAAAATTTGTACACAATTGGGTGCTTTTATACTATACTAGCTTCCCGCCCCGGCTTGGCACGGGTGCATATAAACCTATATAAACCTTCCTCTTGAATCACTCTATCCAATAAAAAAACCCGCATCAAAATCCGTTGCGTAGTTTTAAAGATCTAGGCATACATAGGGACAGGCAGCGGGAAGCTACTTTGTTTTATACTATATATATAAATATAGTGAAGATCCAACTGTAATTGATATATAGCGTAGATTAGATATGCACATAAATGTTTGTCATGTTAGAGATAGGTACAACAAAGTTTAATTTTACTACCTGATGTTCTGTTTCCGAGAGCAGCGGTGGCCCAGTGGTAGTGACCCCGACTTACGAACAGTAAGTCGTGGGTTCGAACCCAGGCAGGCGCATTACTTTGTGTAATTTATTTCATCACCACTGCTCTCAAAAACGGTGAAGGAAATCATCGTGAGGAAACCGGCAAGTCCTAGAACCAAAAATTCGAAGACATGTGACATCTACCAATCCGCACTGGGCCCGCGTGGTGGATTATAGCCCAATCCTCCTCATAGAGAGAAGGCCTGTGTCCCAGCAGTGGGAACATTATAGGTTGATGATGATGATGATGATAATGTTTTGTTCCTGAACCTTTTATATTTTCAAGAGCTTCGGTACTTATAGTTACTATCAATGATAAAATTCGTTGAAGGTAAATAGAGATAAGATACACAGTCAAGCATCCGTTATAACATATATTTTAGGGATAGAGAATTATAATGAAAAAGATAGCACCTGCGATCCCTGTAAACATAAGTTGTAGCTCTTGCAAAAAAAGAAATGAAATACAGGGTGTAAACAGACTCTTCATAAAGCCGTCAACCAAGCATTATGTACATCAAACTAAGTAACTTTACCCAAAAATTAATGCTAGGACTTTTTTTTTTTGGGAAAATTGAAAATTTTACATTAAATACACGTATTTAAAAAAAACTTGTTTTTAAAAACTTGTTTTTAATTATTAATGTATAAAGGGTGTAAACAGACTCTTAACGAAGCCGAAAGGCTCTTGTACTGCCCGTCATTGCGATATTTTTTTTGTTCTAGACCATACCTTCAAGTTACGGAGACATTGGGGGTCAAAGTTCCAACTTTTTTTTTAAATACATGTTTTTAATGTAAGATTTTTACTTTGAAAACCTCCAGGACCCCCTTTCTTTTCAATCTATCCATCAGTACAATGATTTGAGTGCGTTACATGAGTCCTACTGTAAAACGTGATTTTTCAGCGCAAAAAGAAGTCGTTTCCCAGCACTAATTTCTTGCGTAAAGTTACTTAGTTTAATGTACATTGACGGCTTCGTGAAGAGTCTGTTTACACCTTGTATAGTTAGTTTATCCAATAAAATTGATACATTTTTAATGAAAGTTAAATGTTAATGTACATAGACAATTGATACATTTTTAATGAAAGTTAAATGTTAATGTACATAGACCGCATTTAATCCGTTGTGTAGTTGAGAAAAGCTTTCAATACTTAGCAATCACCAGATTTAATTTATAAATAAACTTTTATTTATCAAGTCGAAAGTGTCAAGTTTTATCATTGGCTGTCCTCATTATAAAACAACGGAGGTCTGTCTTATCGGAATATTATTAACAATAAATAACAAACGACATAAAGTGAAATGAAAAACAAACAGATAAGAGGAACAATTCTTCTCTTTAATGCAATTAATGATTGAACTTAACTAACTTATTGTGGTGGTGTGATGAATTTATTGATGATTATTATTATTCCGTTGCTGGGGATTTAATAGTACAGATCACCCAGGAAAAGTTTACGCTTTGACAATGGTTGTCTTACTTATGAGCGATGACAGGTGCACCAGGTATTAATTGCATAGCAAGGTAGTACTAAACTCGGAAGTCTTGCCTCTGATTCATGATTCTTTATTTGCATCTGTGGGGCTTATCTTTAACACGATGTAACTGTTAGGTACTGTTAGTCTACGTCATTCTTCTTCTGGGCAAAGACCTTTCCCCGTGACTTCTAATTATTTCGATCAAGCGTCGACGTCCCGCTGTCTCTTACGAGGTCTGCAGAGGCGCCTTTTGGCTGTGACAGGGCTTCACATAGTGGCGCGACGAGCACTTTCCCGGTAGAACTGTAATTACATAATAAGCGGAGATAATAGCCATATTATTGTAGTAAATTGTTATAAAAATAATTCATGGGTGCTGGAAGAGGTTTAATGAAGGCTAGAGATTGTGACATTGGAAAGATCTATCCTATATCTCACTGTTTAAGAACTCAAGGCTACTTCACTAAAAACTTGACATTGATGATAATTTAATAATATGTAAATTACTTACGGGTTGCCATTGTGTCCATATTATCAAATGATATGCAGAATATCATGTAAACATACCACTTGAAAGATTATAATGACATATGTGAGGGAATTCAAGGTCTAATATAGGTAATAATGTAAACATTGCTTGAGGTGTGGTCTAATACAATTATAATTAGGTATACGAGTAAATAAAAAAATAAAAAAATAAAATACCTACATAAGATGAGGTTTGAATAATGAAGATCCAATTTCGTCTTTAATTAGGGATGTTTGCAATTTCGCTGGTCCAAGTAATAACAGAAGAACTGCTAAAACTCTAACCTGATCCACAGAGCTCAATTAACCAGGTAAACAGGTACTTTGCAAATGTTGGATACAATTTAGTTAATCGTGTACAGAGTAGAGGCCCCGGGGTTAAGTAAGACTCCCTCCACTGGGCGATCTAATACCAACTCTCTCGTCCTCTTGCCAACGGATATTGATGAAGTAAAAGCCATCATACTGAATTTAAAAAAATCTAACGCAACTGGTTACGATGGCATTCCAATTTTATTGCTAAAATTTGGAGTCGGACTTTGGCTCGGCCCATAGCAATGATATGTAATCAATGCATGACAATGGGCGTTTTTCCAGACGTCCTTAAGAAGGCTTTAATTGTTCCTATACACAAGGCAGGGGATAAAGACTGTGTCTCTAACTATAGGCCAGTATTGCTACTGCCCTCCTTATCGAAGGTACTTGAGAAGATTATTAACAAAATACTAACTCGTTATTTTGAGTCCCAGAATCTCCTCTCAAACAATCAATTCGGTTTTAGAGAAAACAAATCTACAAACGATGCTATTAAACACCTAACTTCTACCATTATTAATGGCCTAGATAGAGGAAAGAAAACCATAGCCGTATTCCTAGATTTGGCAAACGCATTTGACACGGACTCTGTTCCCCTGCTTCTTGCAAAACTGGAAAATTTAGAAGTTCGCGGATAGCTCTTAAACAACTTAAAGACTATATGTCTAATAGAACGCAATGTGTAGGAATAAATGGCTTGATGAGTGACCTGGAGAATGTGACTTTTGGTGTGCCTCAAGGTAGTGGTATGGGACCTTATTTACGTAAATGACCTGTGTGATGTACAGCTAAACCAAGGCCGGGTCATAGCATACGCTGATGACACAGCCCATTTATTTAGTGGGAAAACATGGAAAGAGGCTAACGAACTGGCTAATGAAGGATTCAGACTGGTTTCGGAGTGGCTGCAGTCAAATCTTCTGACCCTTAACACGCTCAAAACTAAATACATAGCTTTCAGTATTAAAAAAAACAGTTAACCACCTCCAGGCATTATTCAAATAAAGGCTCACACATGCAATATGACGGGGAACTGCTCTTGCCAAGAACTTTCTAAAGCAGCCTCATTAAAATACCTTGGACTGATCATTGACCAACATTTAAACTGGCAAGAACAGGTCTCTACCCTTACCTCCCGAGTGAGAAAACTTATATATATATTTAAAAATATACTTTGCTTTTGCCCCCCAACCTTATCATTGTTAGTGTATCTTTCGTTGTGCCAATCCATTATAACTTATTCTATTACTGCTTGGGGGGGCGCTGCCAAAACTGTTCTTATTACTTTAGAACGAGCACAACGTGCTGTTCTAAAGGTGATGAGGAAATTTAGATACCCTACTTATCTTTTATACTCGAAATTATAAGTTCTAACAGTAAGGCAATTATTCATCAAATACCAAATATTAACCCAACACAAAAAATCACCTGACTATACAGCAAAAAGAAGGCAAGACATTGTTTACTCTGTGCCTTACTGTAAAACCTCATTTGCAAACCGATTTTTTAATTTCCTAGGACCTTTCATGTATAATAAAATTTCAAAGTTAATTCAGATTTATAACCGTAATAGTCATACTTGTAAAATTGAAATTTCTAAGTTTCTTAACTCACTAAACTACGATGGTACCGAAAAAATACTTAAAATTACCAGTTAAAAAAAAAAACACTAAAATTGCATCATACACTCACACAATGACATTTCAAGACACTTAACATACAACGTACACTTTCTACACATAAAGATAATCGCAAAAAATAAATAAAAAACGAGACCTACTTTTAATTTAATTAACTTAAAATTTAAATATATTTTGCCACTAGTTTTCATGATAGGCAAACATTATAAAAGTATATAATTAGACGCAATGTAAACAATCTAAGCATCTAAATATTTTGCGTATACTATGTCAACTTTTACATCTACCTACAAGTTAACAGAAATCAAGTTTATTCGGCTTCGATGATGGAGCAACCCTACCTTGACAAGACTGATGTGGGTGAATATATGTGGATAAATCGTAATGGATAAATGCGCCTGTTTTATAAAGGAGGATTTCTACCAAACTGCTCGCATCGTATCGGAGCGGAACGGATTTTACAATCTTTAAACGATATTAAATCGTGTAAACAGTATTTAAAGTCTATATTACCAAGTAGCGCACAGCGGCTTGGCTGCGGGCGTCTTCCGCGGCACACGATCGTAGTTGAAAGTATGCTTCGACGCACGATCTGCTCCGTTCGCCTGTCATCGTATTCGATCGGATCCTTTCGGCTGTAAACACGGTAGGATTGAAACTATTTGACTACGTGGAGAAACGAATACGTTCGCAAGCGACGCGCGGTACGGAGCCCATCGTATGCGTCGACATCCGGCCGGACGCGTTCGGCTGTCGCCACATCTGTTCGTATACTTTCCGGTTCGATGCCATAATGCGAGCCGTTTGGTGAAATAATTTGACAGTACTGTAGTTTTAGATTATTCTGTGTTGAAAGTTTGTCATACCAAAAGACTCCTATCGATTAATAAGATGTCCATTATGATGTCCCTCCTTCGTAGAGGGACCCATGAGAATTCGATCAATAAGGCGAACACCGAGTATGTTAATAAAAGCAAGATCGGTAAACCCTGTGCTTCCCTCTCTTTTGTCATCGAAACAGACAACCTTGAATAGAAGTCGTTCCAGTCTGGGGTTCTATTGAATAGAGCCCCATTCGTTTTTAGACGGGTTTGGTTACGACTCGAAATGGTCCAGTCAAAATTGTTAGGCAATTTTTTAGGGTTCCTTATAGTCAACAAGAAACCCCTATAGTTTCGCCATGTTCGTCTGTCTGTCCGCAGCTTAGCTCAAAGACTCTTATTACTAGAAAGCTGTAATTTGGCATGAATATACAAATTAGCTATGCTGACAACGTGGTGCAATAAAATCTCAAAACTATTTTTTTATTAGGGTAGGTATCTCCTGTACCTACACGTAAAGTGGGTATTTTTTTTTCTCGCGTACCCCATAGTAGAGGATGTCGTTGTACCCAACGACCAACGGTATTTAAAAATATTGCGTGTTTGTTAGAATCATTTTTTGATTAAGGGATTCGTTTGTAAAATATTAAGCTTTAAAGTGCTCATTTTTGTTAGACTCAAGAGGGGGGGGGGGGACTCTACCAGCCAAACGGTTGTGTTTGGGAGTGTGAAAAAATTCACTGGGCAAGTATATATAACGAAATTAAAAGAAAAACTATCACGCCTAAGTAGGCTTTACAAGTTTACGAGTAATAGTCGACCAACTTATAAAATGTACTTCAATAACATATTTTCCTAAGCATAATGTATGGGAGCACAGGTTTTTCGACTGCAAATGTAAGTTTGTTTTTTATATTGCAAAATAAAAATCGTCGTTCGGAGGCAAATCAGACGTAGGAAGTGTCCGCATATTTTGATGGGCAACTACGGAACCCTACATTATGCGTCGCCCGACACGCACTTGGCCGGTTTTATTTTAAAATTGTTCTCTTCTAATGGCCTTGGTTTCTCGATTCCTCACAAATGTTAAGGGGTGAGTATTTGCTACAAAATATGAAATGTGTCAATGTATGCAAGTACAATAGGCAATAAAAATAGTACCTATACCTAAGTCAGCAAGGCGTCGACAGAAAGTTTCGTCATTGGTAACGATTGGTAGTACAGACGCCAGCAGGTCAACCTATTCGAAACTGTCAGATTTTCCTAACCAACCTTGAACCTAATAAGCTTCAGAGATAAAGTTTAAAATCTATTAAAGAAGAAAGATTTTTTTATTTTTATTTGGCATTAATAACACCTTAAAAATTATACAAAATATAAAAGAAATTTGACAGATTGTAGTAGCTTGATGTGCTGGCGTCTGTCCTCAGATGAGATCTTAGTTCGAATGTACAGATATAGGTATTGGATGTATCAACTCGCCATTGATATTAATATATAATATTAATAATAATAACTAGACTGTTCCGCTATTTTCTCCACCAACGTTCAAGAATTTACAATTTTTATACCTATCGCCTTGTTTGAATGAGAACTTTTGTTATTACAAGTGTGTTGATAACAAATTATAGAGGGTCGTTAAGATAGTCGTATTTGCGGTTAATTAATATTTATCTACGTCGTATAGCAACAATGAACCTACCTAGGTATAATTGTTTGTACGAAATTGCCCAGACCTTCTCACCTTCCGCCTGACGCAGGTCCTCTCCGGACACAGTTGTTTCGGGAGGTTCCTGCACCGAATTGGGTGGGAGGAAACGCCCGGGTGTTACCACTGCGTGGATCGCCCAGAGGACATGGTGGAGCACACGGCGGAGGTCTGCCCCGCTTTGGCGGAGCACCGCTGTGTCCTCGTAGCGGCCTATCGCGTCCGGCCCTGGTTCAAGCCATGGTCCGGAGCGAGAGGGAATGGGACGCCGTCACCTCCTTCTGCGAAGCAGTCATGCTAGCGAAGGAGGTGGCGGAGCGTGAGAGGGAGAGAACCTCTCGTCCCAGCCGCCGCGGGAGACGCCTCGGGCGTCGGGGGTCACGTGGTGGCTTCCGGTCACCGTAGACGCGGACCTGTGGACGGTGAGTAATGGGCTAGCTCGCCGTCCGTCCGTATTTTGACGACAGGCCGTGTAGGCGGCGCGTTCGTATTCCACGCGCAGAGATGTCAGCAAACAGGGAGGGGCCCGCAAGGGCCGATGCCTGCCAGAGCTGCGAGCTGTTCGAAAGAGATACCGCGGCCCTGGAACACAAAGGGCAAGAAAGGAACATGGATGGGTTTTAGTTAGTACAAGTCTGACACTCCCTTCCGCTCTGCCCAGAGCGGGAAAATTCATTTGATGATTTCCCCCCATCCGTAAAAAAAAAAAAAAAAACTCTTCCAACAAAATTATGGATAGAATGGTTTTACGCTTTACTGAGAATGGAATTTGATAAGGCAATGGTAATGCAGTAGGAACGAGGTGATCCAACAGAGAACCGGAGTTGTCAACATAGCTCACAGAATAAGTAAGCTGAAGTGGCAATAGGCCGGCCATATTAGCCGTAGAACCGATGACTGTTGGGGTAGACGTGTTCTTGAGTGGAGACCGCAAATCAGCAAACGTAAGGTAGGACGCCCTCAGGCTCGGTGCAGCGGCGATCTTGGCAGGGTAGCCGGTAGCAACTGGATGTGAGTTGCTGAGAATCGAGTTGAGTGGCGTGCGATTGAGGAGCCCTATGTCCAGCTGTAGGCTCATGATGATTGCAGTAGTGTATTAACACCAAAATAACTAATGGTAGGTTTTTGGTCTTATCTATCTTCTCTGTTCACGCAGTACGTTTGTGGAACTCAGTTCCGCCTAACATTCTAGATTCTACATACAATGAAAGAGCATTATCTCTCCTCTATATTGTAATATTCTGATACTAGTATTTATTTTGTTTATATTTGTGTGTATGTTTATTTTATATAGGTAATTTTCTGTCTGTTTCGTGTCTTATTGAAATTGTCCTGTTTTATTTTTTCTACAAACTGTGTCTACATTCCTAATCCAAGTTCCTCTCGCAGGTCTGCTGGAAGAAATTTCTTATGACATAAGCGGTACCTTTGTGCTCTTCTATGTTAATGTAATTGTCTTGTTAAGTATTTTGTGTGTACATAAATAAATAAATAAATATATTTTTTAATTGTCTTGTTTATCACTCCAACCTGAACTGCAAGTACAATACATGGTGGCAGAGACACCGATGCTAAAACGATTACGACGTATTCAGAACATCATTCTGAACACCCCAGTCCCCTCACATAGAAAGTTTTCTACAAAACTGCAATACAAAGAGAGAGAGATGGAAAGATTGACGAATACGTGGAAAGGAGAGTAAATGCGGGAAATAAAGTGAATGGTGCTATACATACGATTGTGACCAACCAGTCGATGTCAAATAAGGCTCGTCTGGCTGTTCACAATGGTGTGCTGGTGCCTACACTTATGTATGGAAGTGAGTGTTGGGTATGGCAAACGAGGCATGAAAGTAGAATTAATGCTGTGGAAATGCGTTCCTTGCGAAGCATGTGTGGTGTAACTCTGAATGATAAAGTGAGGAATGAGGTTATACGGAAACGTTGCGGCTTAAAAGAAGATGTAGTGAAAAAAATTGAAAAAAGTATGCTTAGATGGTTTGATCATGTGAAGAGGATGAGTGAAAGGCGACTATCAAAAGGTATTTACAAGGCAGATGTGAGTGGCAACGCCGGGAGGGGACGCCCTAGAAGAACATACGCTGACCTCATTGGTGAGGTTCTTCAGAAAGGTCAGGTGCGTAGTACTCGCAACCGGCGTGCGTGTATGACCAGATGTATGAACGTGGACGAGGCAAAAGGAGTATGTAAGGTAGCATCGTAGCAGGTGGCGTTCTGTGGTTTCTGCCTACCCCCATGGGAAAAGGGCGTGAGTTTATGTATGTATGTATGTGTGCAATACAAAATGTATGGCATAGCAGATGGGGTTCCGACTGATGTACGAACTACGACGGAACCGTTTAGACGTCGGCGTGCCTTCCACTTTGTATAGCGAATTGGGGATCATAGACCTCACTGACACCAAGTGCAGAATCGCTACTGATCAAAAAATCTATTGGAGTGTCCGAAGCGACCGTATACCAGCAGAAGACCCAAAATGATACATAGCATCAGTGGCTCATTGGGCGTTGTATTGACGTGGTCAACTAAGCCGAACTCATTTAATCTGTCAAGCGATTGCCTACAATCTTCGCTCCATGTTTTTAATGATAATACAGGGTGTAAACAGACTCTTCACGAAGCCATCAACCAAGCATTATATATATCAAACGAAGTAACTTTACGCAAAAATGAGTGCTGGGAAACTACTTTTTTTTGGGCTGAAAAATCACGTTTTACAGTGTAGGACTCAATGTAGCGCACTCAAAACTTTGTGCTGATGGATGGATTGAATAGTAAGGGGGTCCTGGAGGTGTTTAAAGTAAAAATATTACATTAAAAACACGTATTTAAAAAAAACTTGTGAAAAAGTTGGAACTTTGACCCCCAATATCTCCGTAACTAGGGTTCCCAGGTTTGGTCTAGAAGAAAAAAATGATCGCAATGACGGGGAGAAGTAGAGCCTTTCGGCTTCGTTAAGAGTCTGTTTACACCCTTTATTTATTGCAATTCCGAGTACATTTTTGATATGGACTCTCGTCGTTTTATACGACCTTATTATGTACGGTTTTAAACAATTATCATAATCTGTCTAAGTGAATAGCCTTTTCCCAACTATGTTGGGGTCCGCTTCCAGTCTAACCGGATACAGCTGAATACCAATAATTTACATGGAGTGACTGCCTACGTAGGATGCTTTTAAACCATCGCCTGGAAATAAACTTATTCCTTAGTCTTCATTATATTTAAAGATCAGATCAGAAAAACAATGAATTTGAATTTAAAATATGTGAACTTTTATGTCTACACAATAAAAATTGCATTCGTCACTGTAGAAAAGGGATTTGAAAGTCCAATTTCCGAGCAAAAAGCTCCCACCATAGTAAGAATGCATAATTTTTTGAACATCCACACTGTATTGGTATCGACCCTGAAAAAAATTAGAAAATTAATTGAAAAATAAAAGTAAGCTACAGTTGAAGGTTCGCTTTAAAATTCTAAAGTATCTTTCTCTTTCATTTCGTCGAAACTGGAACAGCCAACATATCAGAAAATAATAGTTCTCTAGCCAGTATTTTATTTATATTAACTGGGCGGGGGCTGAGGCAAATAAATGTAGTAACCAGTTATGTTCATAATCCCAAAGGAAGCGAGATTATTGTTTACTCGCGCTCACCTGCAGTCTGTGGGCTGTTATTGAAACATTTACTGTACGACAACGCAAAGCCACAGAAGTTATAAAATTATATTGCTGTCGTTTTCCTTAATTATAAGTATCTGCTAAGGTCACAGCATACATATTAATTCGGAAAGGGATCGCCACCGTATGAACTCGAGCCGTCCAGTATTCTTTGTATGAAAGTCCCTATGCAAAGCACACTAATCGGAATCATAACGTAATCGCCTCGGGACAATCTGCATGTTTGACGGCAAGGCGAAAGGCGATACGGTGACGATCCGATCGAGACGCACACCGCACCTTGTATACTCGTTCTTTTACTGAAGTATGTCATGGTGTTACTTACTTATACTTCTTTAAGTAAATATGTTTTTTTTTTTATATTGGCACCCTGTTTTTATATAGTCAAGTAATTTGTATCTTTTTAATTGTGTTTCTGTGTGTTGTGCTGTCTTTTGTGTGCACTGAATAAATGGTTTATCTATCTATCTATCGAGTTTATAAGTGTGCCATGACCTTATCGGGAAAACGGGAGGAGTGAGTGCAGTTCAAGGTGGCGCTGCTTGTCAAGCAAACATGCATCGGTATGTCAAACTTGGTACAGACGCCAGGACATCATGCTACTACAATCTGCCAAATATCTTTAATAGATTTTCAACTTTATCTCTTAGGTTCCAGGTTGGTTGGGAAAATCTGACAGTTTCGGGTAGGTTGACCTGCTGACGTCTGTACATTTATTTTAGTTCTGTGTTTTCCCGTCTGCACAGATAGGTTGGTTGAAGTGTAGGTTGTCTATCATCCGTCCCTTTTTTTTTTTCGTATCTTTCGCCCCATTCCCTTCATATTCAGAGTTTAGCCACCTCTGCGTTAGATGGTGTTGTGCCGATCTGGTCGTTTCCTGAATCGTGTTATGGTTTCGTTACATGCATTCATTTAACCTAAACCACCGAGGCTCGAGTTCTTAGAGGAAAACAGGTTTGACAACCGTTACCAAATTTTTGGATAACCACATGGCTTATTTATACCCCATGTGGTTTTATAATTTAATGCATGTTTTCGGAAACAAAGAAAAAGTGCGTTTCTGAAAACTAATGAATTTGTTTTATATTGACATTGTAGTGAATAGATGTATTTATTTAGTAATAATTATTAAAGTAACTAACTTAAAAATAAACTAAAAAATGGCGTCAAAAAACTTCTCAACGCTGCCAATTGGTAAATGCCCCAAAAGACTGGCGGCGCGGCGTTGCTACGTTGTATGGCAACTTAGCCTCTGGCCAAGGTAAAAGCAAGCCCTTGGGTCATTTTAATTTAGTAAATTATATTCATTTAATGTTCGAATTACTTCAAATATCTGAACTCTGTTATAAAAACTGGCCAAGTGCGAGTCGGACTCGCGCACGAAGAGTTCCGAACCATTATATATAATCTTATGTTGTACATAAGATTATATTAGATAAGAAAAAATCACGTTTGTTGTATGGGGGTCCCCCTTAAACACTTATTTTAATCTGTTTTTAGTATTTGTTGTAGCGGCAACAGAAATATATCATCTGTGAAAATGTCAACTGTCTAGCTATTACGGTTCATGAGATACAGCCCGGTGACAGACGGACAGACAGACAGACAGACCGAGGGGCAGACAGAGAGACCGTTTTACCGTTTGGGTGCGGAACCCTAAAAACAATACCATTGACTTTGTACTTGTATATCAACCGTCATATCAAAATCATGGTAAAAAGATAAGATGAAATTGATATCTACCTGTAATATTACACAATCTTTTGTAATATTGTAAATGGAGTATAGTATAGGTTTCAAAAAGAGATGTTCACAAGGTTTCTTCATTTGAAACCTAAAGTATTCTTTGCCATTTGTTATTGCTATCATTTTACCCTGAAAGATAAAAAAATAATGATGTAAATGAGTTTGCGTCGTAAACAAAAAGGGAATATCTGATAAATATGTACATAAAATAAGCTTTTAGTTCCTCACTTTCCCCATTCTATTTCCTCAGATGCGATTAATTACAACGTTTCTATCATATCTTAGCATTTCACACTACTATTTTATGTATGTTCGTTACTCTTCTTCTCTCTCTCTACTTCTCTCGAATTCAACGCGAACGAAGCCGCGGGAAAAAACTAGTTATTAATAAAAATAGGTGGGTAGGCACTTACTCTAGTTGGAGCAAAATTTTGTGTGACATTGACATCATACTGTATTAAATTATTGCTGGTTTTGTGAACTTTCATAACAGAGCACTCTTTGTGTTTGGGACCTCTGCACAGTTCAACACTAGTCACTGTTAAGTTAAACGACCCCTGAAAAAGAAATTGCTATTGTAAAAGATGCAGGCGTTTTTATTTTAAGAAATATTGAGTCAAGTTTTTTTTTTTTTGACAGCCTGGTCATGGACAAAGTATTATTGGGCTTTTCCGTTAGAAATTTCTCAGTAGCAGCCACGAAGTCCGGATTTGTACCCGGTTGATGGCAATAGGCTCGCCCCCTACTACATGGGACTTAAACCTAACTGGCGAAATATGGGGGTACTATTAGGTACACCTTTGCCTAAGCCTACGGGGATTACAGGCGAGATGTTCCCATTTCCCATCGGGGATAAGGTCCCATTAAATAGATGGATAAACTTTTAGAAATCATTCAGACCACCAAAATAAGGACATTGGTAAAAAAAAATAAGAAGAACGCATTAGATACTTACAAGAAAATAAAATCAGCTAATAAAAATACACTAAAAAAGCCGACAATTTATTATTTTATATCAAAATATCACTTTAATCAGTGTTATTTTTGCCTGGATATCTTTGGTTAGACCTACTGAAGGCTGTGTTAAAATTTGCCCATCTATTATAATGGGACCTTATATAATGTGTGTGTGTGTGTAGATAAGTAGGTATGCTACTGTTTAAAAATAAATCTTATTAAAATGTCATTGTACTCACATAATTTTTGTCTGATAAAACGTTAAGAATGTTTAGAGCCAACAGAATGAGATGTCTCTTTGACATTGTCGACTTCGGACTGAAACTAGAATAAAGTCGTATGCAGATTATGGCTTTTATGACCTTCGCTCATGCTGCGTCTTTTCCACTGGACCATAAAATCTAGTGTAGATTTTTCTAAGGTACTCTTAAAACTATTTAAATATTATTATTTATGTAATCAGGTAAACGTGGTCATGTATAGACAGACGCCAGCACATTAAGTTACTACAATTTGTCTTTCTTTATTAGATTTTCGACTTTATTGCTAACTAGCTGATGCCCGCGGCTTCGCCCGCGTGGATGTCGGTTATCGCGACCAAAAGTAATCATGAAATTTTGATCCCGTTCCCGCAACAAAAACTTAACAAACTATATACTAAAACCTTCCTCAAGACAGGCGCGGATCCAGCCCTCAAAATAGGTTGTGGTCACGGTCGCCCCAAAATCGGAAAAGGCCGTCGAAATAAAAAAAAGGGAAAAATTTTCGTGAAGTATAAGAAGAAATTAATACGCTTATTATGCTTATTAATATATCAGTAATATGTTAGATTTTCAGAATAATCAACAGGCTTTAAAATGCAGGAGCGAGCGCAGCGAGCTCGAAAATTTTAGCAGGTGTCCTCCAATTTGTAACACTATTTGTGTAGAACATCATACTATCGACCTCAATTAAGGTTGTGGGCATACCCATCGTGTCCTCAATGGTGGAGCCGCGCTTGCCTCTAGGACCACTCTATCCATTGGTAAACAACATAAAAATCGGTGCAGTAGTTTTTGAGTTTATCGCGAACAGACAGACAGACGCGGCGGAGGACTTTGTTTTATAATATGTAGTGATAGTGATTGTGTTGATGGCGATAGTGAAGTGAAGCATCAGGTTCAAGTTTGGTTGGGATTTGACAGTTTCGGGTAGCTTGTTGTGCGGTGATTTAAACAGATTTAGATCAGGGTTTCTTTTTGACTACCCAGAGGTGTCAGTCTCTTTTCAATTTCAGACATGGTCTTGGTTAGATTATGTGAGAATCATGCAGATTAGTGTCTGAGATGGTCCATTGAGGAAATAACTCTGTCCAGTCAGTGCATGCAGTAATGTTACAATCTTATAAGAAACTATGAAAAATTGTGTACAAAACAAAAGTATAGAAATATAAACCGGCTCACCACCAAGCAAGTAGGTAAATAATCTAAAATGGTTACGCAAGTTCATGTGCGCAAATGAATGGTGGCTTAAACGTATGTTAATGAGCCCTATTATATTTTATAAAATAGTAGCAATTTCGGCTACAACTAACTACATAGACATTTTAGGGCTATGGTTGGATGAGCCTGAAAATAGTTACGAAGAATGTGAATATGAATTATTATAATAGATAAGTTCTATAAAAAACCATGTCTATCCTATTCCTCGTCATCTTCATCTGTCCTCTTCCCAACTTTATAGGCGGTGGCTTCCACTCCAATCGGATGCAGCTGGATACCAAGTTTTTTTAGTAGCAACCGTACAGCTGCAGTTTTAAGACAGAAACACACCGCAGCGCACGCTATGCACGGCCACGCAGTGCATTTTACCTGCGTGGATTCATTTGTTTGACAACGTGGGTCTACGTTTCCACTGCAGTACACGCTACACTCATACACAATTATGTACAGCTGAAGCGTGCGTGGCACACCGCGACATAGTCGTGTAGTCGGCATATTCGTGTACAAGGTGTACCGCGTGCACAGCGTGCATGTCGTTGACAGCGTTGAGCTATGTGAGCGCCTTATTCGAACAATCCACGCGTGTACTTATGACGTCAATTGATGCATAGCGTGTCCGTGGTTTGCAGGGGAAACAATCACAATACATTTTCTGGCAAAGCGAGGTTTAACACATGTTAGTAGTCTATCTATCCGTGCACCGCCGTGGGTATGCGCCTTTGTGAAAACTGTAGCGAAGGAAAGAAAACATTTTGTAAAATTGTATGAAAGTAAAAATTTCGGTGAAAATTACTTGATTCATAAATATCTAATTACAAATAAAAAACAGATTCGTTTTTCATTGTAGCTGATAATTTTTAGGCTAAAATTGTTGGTAAACACAAGATTTATTTGCCAGGTGACAATGACGTAAAAACGAAGAAGGCAAGCGCACACCGGCGAGCATCGTAGCTAGTGGTAACAGGATACAGATTCCAATGTTTAGAGATCAACGCCAAGGCATCTAAGGAGATTTCTCTTCGCGGCATTTTAGAACGCGCATTTTAGATTCCAAGGCACACGATGGTATGCGCTGGAGTCGATGGATCGCGAGGTAAGGCTTGTGTAAACGGTGTTTATGCCCATGCCGTGGCAAAATCCCCTGCTCTGCCAGCTATGATGTGAGGAGCCGTCGTCATGCCTCAGCCGGCATAGGCCGATGGTATCATCAGTGCGTGATAGCCAGTCGCCAGTCAAATCCCCCACGCTATGGTTCCATGCAGCTGCAATGTGAACCTAGCGCCTGTTCTAGAAATTGCTCAACAAACGTTGTTCGCTATCGCGCGTCACGTTGCAATGAATAGTATAACTATTTTAATAACTAGTAGTGAACGAATTTCGTCGAATTCCGACCATGGGACGGCATGGTTGGAATTCGACAAAATTCGTTCGGCAATGGCTTTCTTATGTCTAAGGTAGGGAAAAAAATACTACCTCCATTTTCTTTTAACACTAAGTACATCTCGTTCAATACCAACTAATCAACAAAAACAAAGTCGATTCACAGACAAGAGAAAATGGTACTTAAGTTAGAAACGCAAGGGTAACCCGCGAAATTAAATTTTTCTTACGTTTTGACGTGAATACGCTTCTTTGGAAGCAATTTTAAAATTGCTTCCAAAGAGGCAAGTAAAAAAAACCGGCCAAGTGCGAGTTGGACTCGCGCACCGAGAGCTTTTTTTTTTAGTTCCGTATTAACTTGTGGGTGGGTATTTTGTTATTAAACTACATATTTGCAGTTTTCAGATTTTTTCCTTTACATGTGCTGTAAGACATTGCTTCTTGCCAAATTTCGTGATTCTAGGTCAACGGGAACTACCATAATTATATAGGTTTTCGACCCAAAACCTATAGGTACTTCCGGTTGACCTAGAATTGTCAATTTTGGTTAAAAGCAGTTGAAAATTAAGGTCAATTTTGGAACTTACACGTTTTTGCGAAAATCTACATTTGCCCATATCTTTTTATCATGTTGAATCAGGGCCTTGATTTTTATACACCTAATAGGGACTATAGACTTCAGTATCTGGTATAAATTCAACTTGCTAGGTCCACCCGTTCCTGGGACACACGGACAGACTGACGGACAGACGGACAAGAGAGTGATCTTATAAATATCCTTTTTTACCTTTTGAGGTACGGAACCCTAAAAACGAATGATTACAAAATCGGGGGATACAGTTTGGTGTTGCAGCTTCTTATCTATCATCTCCATCCTAAATTCCATTACACCATTGGATAGCTAAAGGATCAAAAATTTTAGTTCCTCTTAGTTCATTTAACCCCATTGAATTTCGATTGGCCTGTTGGTCTAGTGACCCTGACTGCTAGGACGGAGGTCGTGGGTTCGATTCCCACACAGGACAAATCTTTGTGCGATGAGTACGATTATTTGTTCTGTATCTGGGTGTATAATTTATCTATAATATGTATGTATTTAGAAATATAAAAGTATGTTTATCAGTTGTCTGGTTGCCATAGTACAGGCTCTGCCTAGTTTGGGATCAGATGGCGGTGTGTTGGTTGTCCCAAGATATATTGTATTGATGATTTTAATGATCATAATTCAGTAAAGCTGCATCCGGTTAGACTGGAAGCCGACCTTGGGGTCGGCTTCCAGTCTAACCGGATGCGTAGTTGGGATAATGCAAGGCAGATGATGATGAATTCAGTAAAGCCATTTTTGTTAGGGCCGCCAATCATATTTTAATCAACATACCAAAAATGCGTGGAGTAACGAATAATTATAAGAAAGATTTAGTTATTTTAAAAACTTTATTCATATATATATTATGGTGATACTTTTTTTTTTTTAAACTTTGCCCCACACTGGGATTTTCTCCTGTATCGTGGGTGGATACTTATCATCATAAAATCATAGCGTCTCTCGCCTTTCTCAGAGTTTCATCAAAATAGTCCAGCAGTGGACTGCTGTAGGCTGATGATGATATGTATAACAATACGACAAAAAATTAGTCTGCGTATACCTCAAGACGTTCCCAGTCTGCATACAAAAATCATTCGGATATAATAAGTAGTTTAGTTGATCATCTGCCTAGCCTTTTCCCAACTATGGTGGGGTCTGCTTCCAGTCTAACCGGATGCAGCTGAATACCAGTATTTTACATGGAGTAACTGCCTATCTGACCTCCACAACCCAGTTAGTACTGGGTAACTCACTTTGGTAAGACTGGTTGTCAGACTTTTTGGGCCACTGACTACCTGTAACGACTATCAAAGATCTACAAATGACAACCGGGACCAACGGTTTAACGTGCTTTCCGTGGCACGGAGGAAACTCGGTATGTAATGCGTGGCGATTATGGCAGAACCCTCCTAAATGGGTGGTCATCCATCCACAGAACAACCTAGGCAAGCACCACTTAACAGAAAGATCGACCCGAGCGGCTGTTATTACTTAGCCACGAGCTCCTCAATAAGTAGTTTAGTTACAGGACATTATTGTTAATTATCAGATTTTTCTACATGATACAGATTAATAGGCTAATAATAATAATAATCCTTTTATTTCAAGCAACTAAGGCCCATAGGTAAAATACACAAAATAATCTTATACAATAATAAACTAATACATATAAAAATAAAAACCAAGCTAACTAAGCTAGCATAGTCAGGTTAACGACACCCGCATCGGTTATAAACACTAAACAAATGGCGTATAAACACTAAACAAATGTCGTCAACTTGCTACTTCCACAACTTTTGCCAAATTCGTTTCTCAATATTTATAAATGGTGTTTATTACGTTAACAATGTTTTGCTATTTAGTTTGTTTGATTTATTGTCGTATTGTCGGCGCCACCCTGTATACAGACAGTGATGACAAAAATAATACCCAATGATAAAGAGTGTAAAAATAAAAAAGACTTAACGAAGCTGGAAGGCACTTGTTCTCCCCGTCATCGCGTCGTTGCGATCATTTTTGTTCTAGACCATACCTGGGAACCTTCTAGTTACGGAGATATTGGGGTTCAAAGTTCCAACTTTTTCACAAGTTTTTTAACACCTCCACTACTATTAAATCCCCCGTACTATTTAATCCATCAATCAGCACAATGTTTTGAATGCGATTGAGTCGTACCGTAAAACGTAATTTTTAATTTTTCAGCCCAAAAAAAAAGTCATTTCCCAGCAATATTTTTTGCGTAAAGTTACTTAGTTGGATGTACATAATGCTTGGTTTACGGCTTCGTGAAGAATCTGTTTACATCCTGTATAAGGTATATCTAGGAAACAAGGTGCGCGCCTTTGATGATTAGGTCATGCCGGTTTCGATGTATTCTTACGGCATACTCAAATTGACTCAGACGGAACTTGACACCCTGGATAGGAGGGTCCCCAAACTACTGACCGCAAACCGGATGATCACCCACGGTCATCGGTGATGAGACTGTATAACCCGCGGAAGTGCAGAGGTTGTGGCTTCTTAAATGCTAAGACCCTGCACAACCGCGAGGTATGCAGTCTCAGAGAATATTTTATCGAAACCCACGTGGGGATGCACCGAGATGTAGTCTCAGTGGACAAGGGCGTCACCCCGCTCTCGTTGGCTAACGAGAACTGGGGCAAACCGTGGTATTGGATACTAATAACCGCAGGGAGGTATGGCAGAGCAAGGAGCTACACGGACACATATTCTGGGCCCTACATGGGCCTGATTTAGACCTCTTGGCATCCGTATTCTGGCTACGATTCGGTGACCTCTTTGGGGAAACCGAGGGTTTCTTCTGTGCGATTATGAATGAAGTTATCATGACGAACAATTATCGGAAATACATTGTCAAGGACGGTACGGTTGACATCTGTCGGGCATGCCACCGTCCCGGTGAATCGATCCGACATATTGTTTCCAGTTGTTCTCGTCTTGCTAACGGTGAATACTTTCACAGACACAATCTAGTAGCTAGGATTATCCACCAGCAACTTGCCTTGCAATACAACCTTGCAGGTTCTGAAGTGCTATACCTACTATAAATATGTGCCCAACCCAGTTCTTGAGAACGGTCATGCTACATTGTATTGGGATCAATCTACTTTCACGGACAGGACTATTTTAGCAAATAAACCTGATATTGTGGTGAAGGATCGCCGAGAGCGCCGTACAATGATTATTGACATCACTGTCTCTCATGACGAGAATCTCGTGAAAGCTGAAAATGAAAAAAAAAACAAGTATCTTGATTTAGCACACGAAGTTGTCGACATGTGGGATATGGACTCTGCAATCATTGTACCCATAATCGTTACGATTAATGGACTAATAGCAAAGAACCTCGACCAACACCTTAGGAGGCTCTCATTACGCGGCCGGATCAAGGGCTTGACCAGAAAGCAGTTATCCTGGACACGGCACGCATAGTGAGGAGGTTCCTCTCTCTGAAGGCCGCACCAGCAGCCAGGACCTTGTTCCTGATGCCGATGAGCCATCTATTTTTTATAATTTTAAATGTTTTGTATACGTTTGTTTTTTAAAATATTTAAAAATGTATAAAATAAGAAAAATCATAAATAAATGAAATAATAATTTTAATAATTTATTTATTTATTCAGACAACAATGATCCATGGGTTAGTTACAAAAAAAAACTTAAAACAAAAACTTATATTACTCATCATTACGAACAACTTTCATTATGGAACCAAACCAGAAATCGCAAACAAAAACAGCCTTTTGACTATATTTCGTGTATGAATAGATAGAACTTATTTGTGTAGTTTTTATTACTAGCTATTTTCGGGGTGTTAAAACTAGAACTGAATTAACGCATAGAAAATTGCAGTATTTACTATAAAACACTGTTTTGAAGGTATGTGTTCCATACAGATACATTCCACCGTAATATTTATGAAAAACATCTTCGAGATTCATGCTGATTTTATAGAGGCCCTGAAAAATTAAAAAAATCCAGAATTATTAGAGTTGTATGTAGCTATTTATCATCGAGCCTTTGAAAATCGCATACCTACTGCAGATTTTATTATCTATTTACGTTAGCATAGGCCGCATCCTAACCAAAACGATCGTCACGAGAGCACACTACCGTCGCGTCCATTTTCTTGGGCGAACGCATGTTCGCATTGACATAGGGCGCTTCGTCTTGCGGTTTTCCGTAGAGTCATATATCCGAGATGATTACGTATTCACTCGATCGCTTTGAGACGTGGGTTTAGTCATAGCCAAATAAATAGGTACAAAATGAACATACAGTACTTACTTTTGATACAAGACATCGACTGCTGGCATTGAAAAAAGCTTGAAAAATTGGCTTCAGGAATAAATTGTCACAAGGCTTGTTGAACGCCATCCGTAGGGTTTGATTGTTTTCTGTTGAAAATGACATCACCTTAGCCTGAAAAATTAATCTTATTTGTATTAAAAAAAACACGCTCTTATTTTTAAAATGCACTTAAAGAAAATCATGTTTATCTTTCAAAATTAAACCATACAAAGTTTCAAGATCTTGCTATTAACCGTTGAGGAGTTCTTTCGTGAGGAGACGATCCTGGCTGTAGAATCAGGACATGTCTATCATAAAAATGTATTGGCACCATAACCGTGGTCGTATGCCACCTACCCTAAAAAACAATATATTCTAACAGCACTAAGGGATCATAAAGTTTAGGACAAAGTGGTAACATACGACCACGGCTATCCTCAGAACATCATTATTATCAATAGACGATATTATCGATATTATTATTATACGATATTTATCGTCTATTGATAATAATAGGTAAATAACAATTAACAGACAAGAATATTTTCTTGTTTCATACATTTTAGAGCGTGATTTTTCAATAGTCGGGTTTTAGTTTTTGAACTTATTTTTGCTCCCTACCATACCTAGGAACCTCACCTTAATATTGGGGGTCAAAGTTCGTACTTTCTCACAAGTTTTTTTTTTTTTTAATACATGTTTTTAATGTTATAACTTTACTTTAAGTATCTACATGACCCCCGCACTTTTCAATGCATCCATCAGCACATTCATGTTTACGAAAACCATTAAAACTCGGGCCTCAGAATGCTTGGTTAACGGTTTCGTGAAGGGCCGTTTACACCTTGTAAAATGAAATTGAAAACCTTACTTTATCCAGTGTAGCATTTTCAACAACGTCCATTTCCACAGAAATAGTACTTTCAGCAGTTATATTGACGGAACTAACCACACAATCCTTGATTTTCGGTCCTTTACAGAGCTCAAAACTCTTCACCGAGAGATTGAATAAACCCTGAAAAAGATAGAAAATATGTAAATCATAAAGAAAAATGGCACAGTGGTCTTTGCTAAAAGCATTTTTGGAGTTTACTCCTTAAGAAACGATTTGAGTTATAAGGCCCAGTACGGAAATTTTATGAGGAGTAAAATCAAGTGTAACACGAAAAGTTGAGGCATTACGTAGAAAGAGACAAACATATATATATATGTACGATTGAACGTGTAAAAGAATGAGATGGAAGATATTACACAGCGTATCTCATTCTCGGGGTCTCCTCTTTGCGCTATACTTTTATTATTATTATTATTTATATTATTTTGTAACATACTTTATGTAATACGCTTTATTGAAGTAATATAAATAATCCGAATAATTATAGACATATGTTTGTTTCTCTTATCATTTTAGCAGATGCGTTCATTTACCCTTTTTTTCTATTCAATATATATCATAATTATCGTTCGTAACGAGTAAACTCCAATCGTGCGTCGTAGTTGACACAAACACACTTTTTTTTTCTAAGAAAAGATAGTTAGATATGAAAATAAATACACTGTAGAAATAAGTGAAAAAATATTACATATTGTTTTGCTGAATCAATTAGTACGAAAAAGGACGATAATATCATGAAAATTACATGTAAATTATTCATTTTGAAACCTTATATATTTCTGAAACGATGAATGTAAGTAAAAGCCATGATACAAAAAACAATATATATAGGTACATAATTGGGATTATTATTCGTATTACACCGGAAAAAAACGATTTAGTAAATTACAAGTCAGTGTAAACATTTTAAACTATCATCATCATTATTCTCCTCCCCTTATCCCTATTTATTTGGGGTCGGCGAAGCATTAAGCAGTACAATTATTTATTTTTTAAATAGGGCCGATTATTGATAGTTTCTTACTTTTATATTTGAAATATTCCAATTAAATTCATATGAATTTACATTTACATAAAATATTAAATAAAAATGGAGCCAATGGATCTCCTTAAGGTAGCCCACGGCCAGTAAATCTAACAACATCACAACCGTACGTCGCCACTTGCAGATGTCTATTTGATAAAAAGGACCACAAATAAACACAGATTTTTGATCCAACCCCAAACTGGTCTAAAATTCGTAGCAGGCAAGGAATATCAACATTGTTATAAGCGCTTTTGATGTCTATAAAACACGCCGCTGTAACCAAGTTTTTAGAGAATCCTCGTTAAATTTCAGAACCAACCGCGTAAAATTGTCCAGACAAGATCGTGCTTTATGAAAACCTACCATGTCTTCAGTAAAAAGGCATTGTTTTTCAAAGAACCATTCTATACGTTTAGCCAAAATGGCATGAAAAATTTGACAAATACAAAATATAGGAGATGAAAAGATGAAGATGAACTACTGTGCTTGGGAATTGGAATTATTTTGATTTGGCGCCATTGTAGAGGAACAAAACCGTCAGAGAAACATTGATTATATATTGAAAGTAACATAAATTTACCAGAAGGTGGAAGATGTTTAATCATCGAGAAGGAAATTTGATCGGAACCTGGGGCTGCGTCGGTAATTCGCCATCGTTCAAATGAATAAAAAAAATCCAACATTGAAAGCGAAGAACTGTCCTCCATTGCCCCATACACGACATCAGGAAGGTGCGCAGAGTTGCATCAGCTTTATACAACTCTAGCACCCTCATGAGCCATGTATGTGGCACCGAGTCATAGGCCTTCTTATAGTCTATCCAATATGTCGACAGATCCTTTCGGGAACGGCGAACCTGTTGGCTAATGGCCTTATCAATGAGGAGTAGCTCCTTAGTTACCGCGGGACCTGTTCCTAGATCCAAATATTTCGGAGCCACGCCGATCAGTACTTACAGACCAATTAGCGTGAAGAGCATTAAAATCTTCTAAGATAAGACTTTTACTGTTCTCAATAGAAAATATCGCATCCCAATCCACTTGAGTAGTGTTTACTGTCAAAGGGCAATAAAAGGAAATTATATTCTCAATATACTGACAATTCAGTATTCTATTATTCTATTCAATCGGCATTTGGGCACGGGTTGCGACTTTTCGTTGTACAAACAACATACTTTACAAAGTGATGAGTCATAATGTCAACACCACCGTAACCATCTTCTCTGCCCTATATTAACGTATTGTACTCACTCATTTTAAAATAACTCTCAGGTTCCAACCATGTTTCACTTAACACGGCAATGTAGTTTTTTTCTTGATATAGATGTAATTCCAGTGAACGTGATTTGGGCCTTATACTTTGGCAATTCCTTTATACAATATTTAAGTTCGTACAATCATTATTATCAGCCATTTCTAACAAATAAATCTAATAACGAATCAATAGATAAGCTACTTACAATTTTATGTGTCAGCCAGTCTGAAAAAATAATATTATAATAAATATTTTCTAATTTGTTTTCTGTTAGTGCACTGTGTTACTGTCTCAGCATCACCCTAAGTTAGACTGGTAGAAAATGCCCAAGGCATTAATTCCGCCTTTGTACAGTTTTATTTGTGCATAAAGTTTAATAAATAAATAAAATTTGGAAATTGATTGCTGGATTTTATTCTGAAGAGATTCTTTGCTTTTTATAATATTTCTAATTTTTGTAATCAAATTCCAAAAGTTTTGAGTATCGGAAGACTTATAATAGTTTTTTCCAAATAAGGTGTATTAATTTTCTTTAAAGTATCTGAAGACTCTGAGACTTGACTCCATATTATCATGTCCTCGGCAGGCGTAGAGGTTGCTGGTCGGGGATTTTGTTTCTTTAAATTGCGATTAGACAGAGGTTTTATTTAAGGGCTGGAAAATGTTTTGTCTGTTAATGTTTCCACAATACGTTTTTTTCATCCATTCTACTTTGTCAGCTTTTGTAAACTGAACAATAAAATGAACGTACTGTTTACTATCAATCAATGTCAATTCTGAAATCTGTCACAAGTGTTTTTTTATTATGATTAGTAATATTTTCTAAATTTAACAATATTTAAATTTGTAAAATAATAATTGTTCGCAGACCAATATGCATAAAAGTTACATTTGAACCCAATTTTACACTAATGATAGGATATTATGTTAAATGTTTTTTACAATTGACCAGTATTTTTTTAGTGATAATAATAGCTGGATTATGGGCAGGGGCAGGTTTACATTATAGGCCCACAAACATAGACGAGCAGACTCTGGTAGGGGGGACAATCTGGAGTCAAATAATAGTACCTATTGGTCTCTTGATATCCCAGGTAGTAAATGAAAAATTGGATCATTTTATATCTGGATATTATTTGGTTACTGGAGTTTTACTTCTGTGGACAACTGGAATTGTTTTGGTTAGTAATGTTATACCTTACTTCCCAACTTCTTAACCACTGCATTTAAATTCAGAGTGAACCCGAAAGTCCCGTAGCCCACATGCTGATAGTTAGATTAGGTTAGCCCTTGCAATGGTTTTGGATGCACTTGCGGGTTCTTTTTCTCAAAAAAGCGCGTTAATCTGTTCGTTGACATCGACGAAATCTTTGGAAATGCTGATTCAATTATAAAAATGAATTTACCTTTAGAATGCTACACTATTTCTGATCGACATAGGTTATTTTTATGCCAGAAAAATACACGGATAAAGGATTCTGCTGGTATATATTTATAATACTTAAGTTTGGTTTGTTTTTTGTCTAAAATTATTTAAAATAATTTAATGCATTAAAGTTTCTGTTTTAAATGCTTTGCAGATAGTTGCCGAGACGGCACGCTATAAAGAAAGAAGAAGACGACGGGCAGAGGGTGGGGAAGAGCAAAATTATTTTTTAGATCATAGGAAAACTGATTACGACAAAGAGTACTATGTGATAGGCGTCCTATGTTTCATTGCCGGAAGCGTGAAGTTCGCTGAATTTGTCGTGTTTGTGATAATAGGCAAAGAATAATCCTACAGCGAAAAAAAAACTATGAGCCGCGGCCAGACGGATCGGGGTTGAACGCGCAGCTGGACTTGGCTAAAGGTGGAGTGGTTAAGCCCCGGTCTCAACCAAAGCGGGTAAGACTGAGCAGAGAGGAGACTTGCAAGATTTGACCGATTCCAGGAGAGACGAGCGATGAGGATTTCAGCCAATGTGATTGGTCGATTTCCGCACATCTCCGTTCCGTTCAGCTATCGCCGCTTGTGTGGAAACTGCGCATTAAAAGGCACAATAAGATATATGTGCATTGATTGGAAACCCGCTCGATAGTGCGCTACGTCTTTGGTTCCGGGTTACGGGTATTACGGGTTTGGCCTGATGGATTTGACCGGACAGTCCAGGTCCAATATTGACTTTGACTTGCGTATTGCCTTAGAAACCAAAAGGGGTCGAGCAAAGAGGTTTTCTAGGAGGCACAAGTAAATATCAGTGATCTTCATAGTCTATGTTAAAAATTTGAAGATTTTTTTTTAGGTACACCCATTTTTTCTTTGCTGGATTGAAATTGTAAATTATTTACAGTTACTGAAATATAATATGATTTAGCAAAAAGTGTTGTTTTTAGGGTTCCGTACCTCAAATGGAAAAAAAACGGAATCCTTATAGGATCACTCGCGTGTCTATCTGTCCGTCTGTCACAGCCAATTTACTCCGAAAATACTAGACCGATTAAGTTGTTTGGCACACATATGTAAGTCGGTGACCCTAATACGAACGTGTTACGTAAATGAATAAATTTTAAACATGGGGGCCACTTTTCAGGGGGTAAATTAGAAAGTGAGCAAAAAAAGTTTTGAAAACTATATCGTGTTACATATCAAATGAAAGGTTCATTGTGAGCATCTCAAATAATATATATTTTTTTATATTGAAGTTCTTTAAGATGGGCGAAAATTGACCATCCCCCCCCCCCTTATTAACTCGGAAAGTACAGACATGAAAAAAATACAAAAAATAGTTTTTTGCCTATAAATTACAGAAAAAGTGTCACGGCTAAGTAGGCTTTACAAGTAATGGTCGACCAACTTATAAAATGTACTTGGATAACATATTTTCCTAAACATAATGTATGAGAACAAGGGTTTTACATCTGCAAATGTAAGTTAGTTTTTAAATTATTATGGACAACTACGGAACCCAACTACGGAACATTGTGCGTGGCCCTGTACCATGCACTTGGCAGGTTTATTCTAAAGTGGCGCCGTTGACTGAAAAGTTGTGTAGTAATCGGTTATCATGGTATGGACATGTGATGCGGAGGAATGAGGAAATTTTAGTGAGGAGAATGTTGAGTATGAATGTAGATGCAGGCTATAAGTGTAGTGGAAGACCAAAAAGCGATGGATGGAAGATGTGTGAAAGATGATATGGCTCGTAAGAAAGGAGGTGCCTGCTGAGATAACGAGTAATTGGAAGAAGAAGACATGCTGCGCCGACCCCAAATAAATTGAGACAAAGGCTGAGAATGATGATGATGCGATCTATGTTTCACAAGAAATAAATACAGGTGAATTTTTAAAGCTGCAATGTCACACAGTTGTTATTAATAACAAGTTTGGGGTCTGTGTGTGAAAATAAATGAATACAATGAATGATGATATTTATCATCCACATGGCATATATACTATACAAGACGTGTTTATACAACATTTGTGATAACTATTCGAGTAAAACAATTACTTACGTTTGTGCACAGTGAATGCTATAAAAGATGTTCAAATATATCTTCTTCGTCGTTCCCTCAATGCCGAGAATCGCCACCACGTAATGACACTTCTCCAAGTCCTGAGGTCTCCTGCAGTGTGGACCGCTCGGTACGGGGTGTCTCCAACAGTCTTCTTAATCGAGTCTGACCATATTGGTTAACGTTCTACTCGGCCCAGTACCATTAGCCTTTCGGCCAACGCATAAGTGTCCGAAAAAGCTGAGGACATGCTCCAGGCAGATTGTGGACAGAGTTTGGTGATATTTGCACTATACAGCCAGATCCCAAGGCCGCGAGACAGATTTTCTCACTAACAAAATGTGTGGTAATAGGCTCACCCCTGATTATATGGTACTTCAACATAAGTGGCAAAATGCGGGTGTATCAACATCATCACCAACAAACTTTGTTCTTTTGCGATTATTTATTTTGTTAGCGTTGTTGAAGCGTAAGTATCGCCTCTGCTCGCAGTGTAGCACGCACTTCATAGTGATCAGATATAAAAGGTATTCATTGTTTTTATTCTAATACTACAACTCAATGCGTTTTGCATATGACATGTGTGAGGAATTTACTAAGCGATAGAAAAAAAGATATAAAAATAGCAAAAATGCCTTTCGGATTGTAAGTGTCGTAAAACAAGTGTTTTTATTTTTGTGATTGATGATAATCTTTATAATATCTTGTGTGCAATCAAAATCGCGGAGTTCTAATTGTTTCTGGAACCCAAGTGATTGGACTTTGTTTGTTATACTTGTTTGAGTTTGTACAAAAAGTGATCCCGTAGGGTAATTTATATCGAATATTTACGAAATTTGTTATAAGTAGTAATTTCGAGTAGTCTTACGAATGATTTATACAGTGCCTGACATAAAAAAAGACGTTCAAAGAAACACAGAGTGAAGTACCAACGTGATTAAAATTAAAAGCATTTTTGTTTGAAGAAACAAGCACTGTGCTCCTAAAAACAGCTTTACGTTGGTGGTAAACTTGGAGCGTTTATCAGGAATTGAGTCATTCACTTTCAGCCTGTAAAAAGACTGTTAACGAAGGCGTCATCCAAGCATTCTGTACATCAAACTAAGAAACTTTACGCAAAAATTATTGCTGGGATACGCCTTTTTTTTTGGGGTGAAAAATCACGGTTTACGGTAGGACTCAATGTAACGCACACAAAACATTGTGCTGATGGATGGATTGAATAGTACGGGGGTCGTGGAGGAGCTTAAAATAAAACTCTTACATTTCAAACATGTATTTTAAAAAAAAATGTGAAGAAGTTGGAACTTTGACCCCCAATATCTCCGTCACTAGAAGATTCCCAAGTATGGTCTAGAACAAAAAATCACAATGACGGGGAGAACAAGTGCCTTTCGGCTTCGTTAAGAGTATTTTTACATCCTTTGAAGGCTTTAACACCATGCATTGGTTTCTATAGCTTTTCTAATCATAGAAAAAAAAATAGAGGAGCTCGTGGCCAAATAATAAAACAGTCGCTCGATCTTCAGGTTAACCTGAAGATCGCACTTGCCTAGACTGGTCCGTGGATGGGTGGCCACCCATTCATCATCATCATCATTTCAGCCGAAAGACATCCACTGCTGGACATAGGCCTCCCCCAAGCGCTACTCATTAGGGGGGTTCTGCCATAATCGCCACGCATTACATACCGAGTTTCCTCCGTGCCTCGGAAGCACGTTAAGCCGTTGGTCCTAGCTGTCATTTGTAGATCTTTGAGAGTCGTTACAGGTAGTCAGTGGCCCGAGAGTCTGATAACACGTGTTACCAAGGGGTTTCGTGTTACTTAGTACTAACTGGGTTGTGGAGGTCAGATAGGCAGTCGCTCCATGTAAAATACTGGAATTCAGCTGCATCCGGTTAGACTGGAAGCCGACCCCAACATAGTTGGAAAAAGGCTAGGCAGATGATGGTGAACTTTCCTAAGCATGTAGTTTCTTGCCGGTTCTTCTCCATAGGAAACAACCAAACCGAACAGTACACCTATTTTTTTGACGTTTTATAACTATACGATTTTTAGCGCATTCGTACCAATGCATGTTACAACCCCCTCTTAACTTAAAGAAGGTTTCAAGTTCCTTCATGACACATCATCATCATCATTTCAGCCGAAAGACATCCACTGCTGGACATAGGTCTCCCCCAGGTGTCGCCACATTGACCGGTCCCGTGCGACTTGCATCCAGCGGAGCCCCGCGACCTTCATCAGGTCTTCGGCCCAACTAGTGCGAGGCCTTCCAACGCAACGTCTTCCGGTTCGCGGTCGCCACTTCAGAACTTTACGGCCCCATCGGCCATCCGTTCTGCGAGCAATGTGCCCTGCCCACTGCCACTTAAGTTTGTCAATTCTTGGGGCTACGTCGGTAACCTTGGTTCTCTTGCGGATGTCCTCATTTCTGATTCGATCACGCAAGGAAACTCCGACCGTAACCCTCTCCATTGCCCTTTGGGTGACTTTAAGCCTTCTGATGACGCCCATTGTGAACAACCACGTTTCGATCCCGTATTTAATCTCTGGCAACACACACTGATAGTCTTTCGCCTTGAGACACTGCGGTAAGTTGGACGAGAAGATACCACGCAACTTCCCGAACGCTGCTCAGCCGAGTCGGATTCGACGATTGACCTCTTTCTTTAAGTTAGACCTACCTAACTGGACCGTTTGTCCGAGGTAGACATAATTGTCTACAACTTCGATTCTAGAGTCTCCGATCTTGATAGGAGTAGGTGTTACATGGGCATTCAACATGACCTTGGTTTTGTCCATGTTCATTTTAAGACCCACTCTTTCGGAAGCTCTACTGAGGTCATCGAGCATTGTACTGAGGTCCTCCATGGTCTCAGCCATGACTACTATATCGTCGGCAAACCGAAGGTGAGAGATGTACTCGCCATTGACATTGATGCCTAGCCCTATCCAGTCCAGAACCGGTGATATGGCGTATCGTACCGATTATATCGTATACCGGCGATATCGTATACCGGCGATCTTGGCGTGAAAGTTTCGGAGATATGGCGTCTCCTTGTCTCACACCTCGCTGCAGAAGGATAGCTTCCGAGGTCTGGTCCTGAAGTCGGATCTATATGGTGGCGTTTTTTTACAAACACATGACACACATAATAGATATCTAAGGTCGTCGGAAAACTTGAGACTAGAGATGCCAATACATTTTGACCGTGTAGAATTGTAGATATTGCACTTTTATAGGAAGAAGATGATTTTTTTTTAATAAGCGATGAAAAACTTGTATGTGGGGGCTCAGAATGATATACTGAATACGTGGTAACCGTTTTCGCGTCGGTGTCCCAACCACCCCGTATACAATATGTAAAAAAACCCCGTTCGATCCGTGAGGGTATTTATTATAACGTATCAAGATAAGGTTCTGTTTATGTAAACATTTTAAGAAAAAAATACCCCGATGAAAATTAAATAAAATGTACAAAAATGAGGAAACTTACATGGCAACACAAGGGCGCGGGCGGCGACTTTCCGGCCGCTTCTCGGGTAATGTTGTCATAAAAAACTGGCCAAGTGCGAGTCGGACTCGCGCACGAATGGTTCCGTACCATTATCTATACAAAATAGACAAAAACGGCAAAAAATCACGTTTGTTGTATGGGGGCCCCCTAAATATTTATTTTATTTTAATTTAATTATTTATTTCAAAGTTAATATACAACTAAATATTCTGTGAATATTTCAAGCGTCTACCTCTCGCCGTTATTAATATTGAGCAACAAAACTATTTTGTTTTTAGTATTTGTTGTTATAGCGGCAACAGAAATACATCATCTGAGAAAATTTCAACTATCTAGCTATCACGGTTCATGAGATATAGCCTGGTGACAGACGGACAGAAAGACAGCCAAACAGACATACAGACAGACGGACCGACAGCAGAGTCTTAGTAATAGGGTTCCATTTTACCCTTTGGGTACGGAACCCTTAAAACAATTGACGATCGAACATGCGAGTACAGAAGTGTCGAAGATGTCACGTTTTAAAAGTTTGTTATAATTTTAGGAAATGTTGGTAATTTGGGACAAAAATCATTTTAAAATTCATTAATGATTTAACTTTCATGAATATTTTATTTTTCTATTAATATGCGGTATAATATACCCATTTCGGATAGGATAGGTTTTTTTTTTACATATTGTATATATTTATGTATATAGATTAGTATATGCTTAATGATTGTATGTATATTATCATCTAAATAGTACACCACAAACTACCTGCAGTATTGTTTCTCCCTCTTCTTCTAATCCATTCAAAGGTTGTCTTGAAAAGATTGCTTTTAGCGCTAATACCGCCCATTGTGTCACCTTAAATATATAAATTGAAATTTATGCGGTGTAGATAATATAGACTATTCTATCTATCTAATGAATTCAATACAATTTTCTTTTTCAGTATAATTATCACTGGATTGCTGGCTTTC
Organism: Lycophotia porphyrea; assembly: GCA_950005105.1. Taxonomy (NCBI): domain Eukaryota; kingdom Metazoa; phylum Arthropoda; class Insecta; order Lepidoptera; family Noctuidae; genus Lycophotia; species Lycophotia porphyrea. Next base: position 7,447,913 of record OX465393.1, read on the forward strand.
GGCGCCTATTGGACGACAAAATATTTGATGAGCGTTTCGGATGCAAGTGCCGCGACCCCGAGGCCCCTAAGTCCCAACAACATTACCGGCAATCTGTAACCAAGTAACCATGGCAATTACGACAGCAAGAATGCAATTATAAGATGTACAAGGACCTTTTGGCGCGTGGCCATCATCTTGTTTAACTAAAGAATCGTCATCATCATCAACCTAACTGAAACTGCTTAAAAAAGGCCACTCCAATCGGATGCAACTCAATTCTCGGCAACTCTAATCCAGGTATTACCAACCACCCTACGGAGATCGTCGCTTCTCCTAGCCTGAGGGCATACCACCTTACGTTTGAAGAACACGGCTACCTAACTTCAATCGGTTCTACGGTTAATATGGCAAGCCAACTGCCACTTCAGCTTCTTTATTCTGTTACTACAAATTTCCACCAGCGCTTTTTTATTAACGTCATTCGAGCGCTAAAAGATCTATGCAATATTTAAAGTTTATTATACACACACAGGTAGTATTAAGAATTATGGTCTGCAATTGTCTAGGGTGTAATCTTAGTTTTATTTACTAGATATTAAATATTATGTGTGCTGAATTTTTCGCTTGTTCTTTTATTTATTTATTGGTATGAACATGGTCCATCGTCCATGAAGGCGCTTATGAAAGGGAACCTTCCATTGTCACTAAAGCAAAAAATCATTGACGTGTGCATTCTTCCCATTTTGACTTATGGATCCCAGACTTGGTCCCTGACAAACTTTCAAAAGTCCAAACGCAGGGTCTGCCAACGTGCAATGGAGCACAGTATTCTAGGCTTCAAAGTAACCGACTATGTATGCAACACCACACTACGCTCCAAAACACACTGACGTTGCTCAAATAGCCGTTAAGCTGAAGTGGAACTGGACTGGCCACTTCTGCCGCATGCCCAATGAGCTGTTGGCCAAAATAACCACTTTCTGGAGCTTTCGTAGAAGGTGGCAGGACGAGCTGACCAACAACCAGTAGTCCATATTAGCCCTGGATCGGAACAACTGGAAGTCATGGGGAGAGGGGTTTGCCTTTAGCAGTGGGATGATGCAGGCTAACAGTATTAGTATGGCCCTGTCCTTGTCCTTGTTGACATATATGTCAGAATTTAGGGTCACAGATATTGGACTAGCTAGCCCCCCGTCTCACTAACTCCGTAACTCATATATTCAATCACAAATTGATGACAAGTTTTGTAGATGGCCATAAGAATATAATACGAAAGAAAATATGAACAAGAACATAACATCACGCCGATCTCCGAAGGATTAGGCAGAGATGTGCCTTCCTAATAGTCCACCTAGGTTTAGCCTATTGCCATCAACCGTACAAAAATCCAGCAGTTGCTACTGAAAAATTTCTGATGGAAAATCCCAATAGCGCCTTGCCCAAACAGGGAATTGAACTCAGAACTAACTATTAGAACCATTATCGTCTTCTACGCGGACGAAGTCGCGGGCAAACTCAGTAGTAGACGGCTTGAGGAGTCCATTACCTATCCTAACCTTGAGGATTAACCCGTGCGGCTGTAGTTGTTTAGCCACGACTTCATCATATCATTCATATCTAATGAACCTATAATAATGAAAAGGAAAACAAAAGTAATGATAGACAATGGGTAAATTCTGATAGATATGATAGTGTCACCAGAACCAGAACAGATTGACAAAAGGTTCCCATGGATCATGTTGGTGTTTACCTGACGACAATCATTGTGGAATTCAGAAAAAATAAAGGCTGCTTTACAATGCCGCACGGAAAAGTTAAACATTAGTTTGATGGGTTCTTCGGTAGTTTGAAAATGTACTAATACCAATTAGGTACTCTATCGAAGTTTGTAACACTACAGATTATTGTTCAGCCCTTGTCCCATGTTACTTGGGGCAGGTGCACAACTTTCATCCGTTACTTTGCATAATACACACGTCTTTTCTTCCTCTTTCTCTCTCCATCTTATATTCATCAGTCTTTTAGTAATTTAGGAGTATGAGGAGCAGGGTGTAAAATTTCTCATACTCACTTTGAAAAGGAAATCCTTCCTTTTCTTCGAACAGACGGGTGTTGTGTCTGGTGGGCTACTGCCCGATAGTTATGGTTGGTCATAAGTCACGGATAACTTTAATATCGCGATCAAGGATTTTGATCTTAGTTCTTTAATTGCGTCATAGATGGCGCTAGCGGAGGCGCTCGTGGCTAAATAATAACAGCCGCTCGAGTCGATCTTTAGGTTAAGATGTGCTGGCCTAGGTTGGTCTGTGGATGGATGACCAACCGTTGGTCCCGGCTGGCATTTGTAGATCTTTTACAGTCGTCAGGTAGTCAGTGGCCCAAAAAGTCTGACAACCAGTCTTACTAAGGGGTATCGTATTACCCAGTACTAACTGGGTTGCGGAGGTCAGATAGGCAGTCGCTCCATGTAAAATACTGGTATTCTGTTGCATCCGGTTGGACTGGAAGCCGATCCCAATATAATTGGGAAAAGGCTAGGCAGTACTTTTTGTCAACTGATTTATGTCTGCTAACACTGTACTGTATGATGTCGGATGTAAAGAATAGCACCATTCCATATCTTCCCGTGGGAGTCGTAAGGACTAAGGTACTTACCAGAGGATGGGCAGCAGCGTTCTCTGTGCTTTTGTAGCGCGGCGATTATAGCACAGTGGACGTCTTTTGACTGAAATGATGAAGATGATGACAATAACATGATTGTGTTTCTTTTCAAGTTCAATAAGAAGGTAACTACGCCCGTAACATTTTCATAAGATGGGCAGTTTTAGAACAACGCGTTGAAATTAAAAGTTAGACGCAAAGCACATGGATCAAAATGACTAGAAATTAAAAAAAAAAATGCCAACTGTTTACCAACAGAACAGTTTAGGTATATATACTCCCATCATCGATATAACAACAAGGATCACCGGGGTAAGCACCCCGATCCAACACCTTTTTATCTTAAAATTTTATATTAAAAAAAAAGAATTTCTCAGTCACTTCATATAAAGTTAAATAATTATCTGAGTAATGCCAAAGTAGTGGCTTGCTAGTCTTTTTACCTAATTTTAATTTTGTTAACATTTAGATAATTTCAATATTGTTTATACTACCTAAATAATATATTGTTATATGTAAACGTATTATATTGTAGCTGTTTATTGTCCTATAATAAATAAAACAGTACGTGGCGGCAGGAAAACATATCGTTACTGTTTTCTGAACGACGTGGTACTCCGCTGAACGAGTTCTTGTACAGACACAAGCAGGTCAAGCTACCCGAAACTGTCAGATTTTCCCAATTCACCTTGAACCTAATACTTTAGCGATAAAGTTGAAAAGTTATTAAAAAAATCTGACAGACTTCAGTAGCTTGATGTGCTGGCGTCTGCACAAGGGCTGTATAAACATCAGGGAATTCCGCAACTATCATTGTACCTAAAGCAATCAAAATATTACTATGAGAAGTTTTCAGCGACAGTGAAAACACGCCCTTACCTGTAATACACAGTATTTCACTGTGGTTGTAAAACCTCTTTTATCAATTCACACTTTGATTCAAGAGTTTGTCTTAAGAGCTTCAGGTTATAAGGGAATTTTGTGTTTTGGACAAATGGTTTTCGGGTTGTAAGTTTTTATTTGTGTTATTACTTTTTATAAAACAAGTACAGTCAAGGACCAAATACTTTTGTTTTACTACCGAGAACCAGCGTACTTAATTCGGTAGTTAATAACTAGCACATACAGGTGTAAGACCCTTAACGAAGCCGAAAGGCACTTGTTCTCTCCGTCATTGCAATATTTTTTTTTGTTCTGGACGATACCTGGGAACCTTCTAGTTACGGAGATAGTTTAAAAAAATACTAGTTTAGTCACAACTTTATTAACCGACTTTCTTCAAAAAGGAGGAGGTTCTCAATTCGGTTGTATGTTTTTTTTTTTTTTTTTTTGTGTTTGTTACCTCATATCTCCGTCGATTCTTAACCGATTTCAAAAATTCTTCTTTTATGTGAAAGGATATACTTCCCGATTGGTCCCATAGAAATTTCATCGAAATCGGTTCAGTAATTTGGTATGTTTTCACGTTAATTGCTATATCACGCGACGACGCCTGAAGTCTTGCATGTTTAATTTGACACACTTCCTGATTTCCGATTGAATTAAAATTTGCACGCTTATGTATATCGCGTGGTAGTACAATATATGGATGACATGGAGCTGATCTGATGATGGAGCTGGACGGCGGCCTTAGGAACTCCGTTATGAAACGACATAACCCCATCGAGTTTGGGCTCGTATGATTCGTCTTGACGAATACTTTGTCTCTAGATGGTATCCAGGGTCTGATGATGGAGCTTGAAGGTGGACATAGGATCTCCGTGATAAAACGACGTAACCGCATCGAGTTTGGGCTCGTTTGATTCGTCTTAATGAGTAGTTTGTCTTTAGATAGTATCCAGGGTCTGGTGATGGAGCTGTACGGTCACCTTAAGAACTCCGCTATAAAACGACAACCCCATCGAGTTTGGACTCGTTTGATTCGTCTTGACGAGTACTTCTTTAAAGTTCTGGTTACAATATAAAAATTAATTCATGATTAGAATTTGTGTGGTATGCTAAAAAGTCTACAACTAAAAAGGGTAAAATAAAAAACTTTCTGCGAAAAAAAACCGACTTCCAAAAAAACACTAAAAATAAACTAAAATAACTTTTTTTAAATTACTTTCGGAAGTCGGTGACAAAAAATGACAATGAAACAAACAAAGTCACCGACTTCCGAAAGTAATTTAAAAAAAGTTATTTTAGTTTTTTTTTAGTGTTTTTTTGGAAGTCGGTTTTTTTTTTAAATAGCCGTTTACTATTCAATGCATCCATCAGAACAATGTTTTGAGTGCGTTACATTGAGTTTTACCGTAAAACGTTCCACTCCAAAAAAAAAGTCGTTTCCTAGCAAAAAATTTTACGTAGGATTACTTACTTTGATGTGCAAACCGGATCCGTTTACACCTTGTATGTGTTTAAACTTAACAAACAAAAGCGTCTTTCACGTGAAATGACGGTTTCTACTTTGAGATAAGATCTATTTCCTCGTAACAGTTCATTTTCTAGTACCAGTGACTTCCAAAATACATCCATATCACAAACTTTAGTCCAACCATCCTGAAAACCTTTCACATTTATAATATTAGTAGGAATAGGACTATCATTAGGAAGTCCTCATGGTATTTGCCTTCACGGAAAATGGAACAGCTGTTATTTTTTCTATGTGGTTTCAGAATGATGTGGAGCTCGTGGCTAAATAACAACAGCCGCTCGGGTCGATCTTTAGGTTAAGCCGTGCTTGTCTAGGTTGGTCTGTGGATGGGTGACCACCCATTATATATCGAGTTTCCTCCGTGCCTCGGAAAGCACGTTAAGCCGTTGGTGCCGGCTGTCATTTGTAGATCTTTGACAGTCATTAGGTAGTCAGTGGCCCAAAAAGTCTGACAACCAGTCTTACCAAGAGGTATCGTATTACCGAGTACTAACTGGGTTGTGGAGGTCAGATAGGCAGTCGCCCCATGTAAAATACTCAGCTGCGTATTCAGCTGCATTCGGTTAGACTAGAAGCCAACCCCAACATAGTTGGGAAAAGGCTAGGCAGATGATGTTGACCTTACCAATTTCAGAAGAAATCTTAGTCTTAAAATAGGATATTTTAGAAATAATTGAAGAAAATAGGAAATCTTTCAAAAAATACTTGAAATATGCATTACAACTGACACAAAGTAACGGGCCAAATTTGCGTTTGATGGATGCATGCAGGTCACACTATTATGCCGAATTAATATTTTTGAAGTTATTCATAAACGAAAAAAAAATATTCCAAAGGAAATTTAAAAAAAAGTCACGAACGGAGATTTTTTTTTTAACTTTCTTCTACACTCCTCTAGGAACTCAATAAAAAAAGTCCCATGAAAATCCAACCGCTATAAACTTCGTTCCCCCGTATTGTCTAATTTTGCACTCGACTACTTCTCGATACTTAAGTTTTTTTTTTTCAGTGTACTGGCCCTTGGAATGCTGATAGTCTTAGGGTATTTCCTGTTGATGACCTCTATTGAGACAGATGCGTTTTTGCCACGTCCGGATCCTAAGGAATTTGTTCCAACCACGGAAATCCTGAATTATGATGACACGTGGAACCGCTACAGATTTATTAGAAGAAGAGCAATACGATCCACAACAAACCCTAATTTATAATAATTAAATTTTTGTTTAAATACTTTCTGATTTTAATGGCTGGTTTTATTTTTATTCTTTTTCCATTTATTGACAAAAAAATCTTAGTAGCAAATGCTCCGGTAAAGGAGCGCCTTAAAAGAAATTGCGTTATATTTCGAGTTGAATATACGAAGTAATAATTTGTGAACCGAATTCGAATCATCACCATTTATTTATGAAGCGTTTTTGGGATCGGCTTTCGGGCTAACTGGAAGCAGCTGAATACCAGTAAGTGTTTTTCAAGGAGCGATTGCCAATCTCACTCCACAACCATAGCCGAATTAAAATACTATAAAATTCATAATACACTGACTGCCTCGTTGGTCGAGTGGTCGCAAACGCGACTGCTGAGCACGAGGTCCTGGGTTCGATTCCCAGGTCGGGCAAAGTGTTGTGAGGTTTTTCCATCAGTAATTTCTCAGTAGCAGCCACGGAGTCTGGATTTGTGCCCGGTTGGTGGCAATAGGCTCGCCCCCTATTACATGGGACTTAAAACATAACTGGCGAAATGTGGGTGTACTATTAGGTACACCTCTGCCTAACCCTACGGGGATTACAGGCGTGATGTTATGATGTTATGTTGTCATAATACAACTGTGTTGTTTTCCACGGCTTACACAGCGTGTATCGCTGATATTTTTTTCGTGATCGATGGTGGTTCCACGGAGAAAGTTGTTCAGTTTGAAGATCAGAATCACACGCTCAAATATGATCAAACCATTCTGATACACACTGTATAAAAGTCCTTTCTAAAGATCACTTTTCTCTGTTTTCAATTGACGTTTAATTTTATCGCAAGATTCACCTTGTAAATATAAAATAACATTAAGAGGGGCAGAAAGTGTTTTTACTGTTGTTTTAAGGTTGGTATAGGAATTTCCGCCCCTTATACACCACTAGCTTCTGCCCGCGACTTCGTAGGCGGATCCTGTTGCTTATGCCAGCGACAACGGGGTCGTCAAAATCGAAGATCTGAAACGTCTGATGTAGAATTCTAAGGCCCGGGGACGGGAAAACAACGGGATGAGCGAGACGATTGGAGACGTTCCAGATCTTTCATTTTTGTAAGTCCACAGGAAATGCCCATCAGACTAAACAACTTTTGCTAAGACGTCATTCCTTAATAAGTAATAATGTCGCTGGGCTTTGAAGTTCCAGAACAGGTTTTCTAGATCTTTAAATTTATTCTGGTGTTCAAGTTTCCAAGATAAATTATAGCCTCTTGTTGCCCGGACTTAATAGCCTATACAATAAAAAAAAAACATTCAAATCCGTCGAGTAGATCCGAAGATTAGCGTGGACAGACAAACAGACAGAATTATTTTTTTTGGATTCGTGCTCTATTACTGTTTCTAAACCCCCCACATTTTTTTTTTTAATATATTCAATGTACAGACACAGTTTTTTTACTGTTTTATTATATGTATAGATTATAGTATGACCGAGTGTTGTGGCGCAGTTAAGGAGGGCTCTCCTTAACTAGCAAAAAGTGGTTTTTAAACTATCCTAAAACCATCATTTATCGAGGACTATATGAGACTTATATCCGCATATAAGTTGCGAAAAGGGCCCACTTTATAAGTCTACTTTTACTTATAACTTATTTATAAGAGACCGCTGAAATTCCATATACGCCTATATTGCTCCTGTAATTGGATTAAGTCAATGCAATTAGTCCTGTAAATCTCAATGTAAGTAAGTTATGGTAAAAAATTAGATTAACCCATTCACTGCCCAGTACTTCGCGAAAACTTCGTGAATTTCGTTCGCGTGTCCACAACCCGGATCCGAGTCGTCGTTATTATGAACTATAGGTGACTTGTATTCATGCCCAGAACCCGTCTAGCGAGTCCATAGCTACAGATACAGATTATGCGAACGAACAAATTATTGTTCGACTCATACGCTGGGTTCTGGGCACTGAATGGGTTAATATGCGCCTAGAAATGCTTCTATAAGCTCATACATTGTGAACAGTCGAAGTGAGTGTATCGCACATTGTTGTGCTCTGTAAAAAAATATTTTTAACATCTTCAGGGAATCAGAATTTATTTATGTCAACTATAGTAGAAAAACAAAATCTTATTGTTGTCAAATTGCTAGTCTTATAGCTTATTCGTAGGGGAACGTGAATTTTCTGTGAAATCTATCATGGTTTTGATTAAAAATTTAAAGCGCCTCTTAAAATTTGCTTATTTACATTTTAGTATTAATTAATATTAAATAAATATTATGAAGGCAGCTGCCATTTTCTTGGTGAGCATTTCCAAGTGTGAGATAGTGCTAAAATAAGTATTTTTAGCATTTCCAAGTGTGATATAGTATCAATATAAGTATATTGGTTCTATATTGGGTTATCTCAAAACCGAAGAAGATTCGCCATTGTTACCGATTAGGGTTCCGTAATGCCCAGATGATAATGCCCTTCTCCATGTAAAATATTGGTATTTATGGGTGTCGCCAAGGGGGGCAACTACCCCTCCAAGAGACTCTGGATTTTTAAAACCTATAAGTTTTCCTAGTTGATGCCGCAGAATTGTATATACGAAATAAATAGTGGCGCACTTAATGTAGAATCACTCTCGAACTAAAATATTTTTAAGGCGAATGAGCATCTGAGTACTCGTACTAGCGCTACAAACTTATACATTTTTAAACCAACGCTTGCGGTTTGTACTTTGAACCCTGAAAACTATCACTTATTATGGTTAAGACAGACAAAGCCTGAAATTAATTAGGAGCCCCTTGCCTGAGGCCTTAATAGGCAGTCATGGCAAAAATAAGGTTGCAAAAAAATTAAGCATGTGGACAATTTGATCTCAAATTACATATTATTTGAATTTATTCGAGGCAAGATGTAAAAGAAATTAAAAAGTCGCTTTGCTATTGCAGCCTACTTTCTCTTGAATTTATTTTTGTCTATAATTCGCTCAAGTTACTGCGGTAGGTCGAAACAATTCTAACCTATAAAAGATAGGTAGGGTGTTAAAGTATTTGAGATCGCTTCGCTCGCTCTTCAGACTACTTTTCTTTAAATCTTGCTTTGTCTAAAAGTCGTCGTATTGCTCATATGAAGCATCGAATTAATTCTAACCTGACCAAGGCAAGGTGTCAAAATTTTTCGAGCTCGCTTAGCTCGCTCTGACAGCCTGCTTCTCCTCAAATCTTGGCTTTGTCTGAGAATTGGGTAACTCCTGTATGAAGGGTCGTAACAATTCTAACCTTAGTCGATTAAGTAACAACTATTTCTGAATAAAAGGACTAAAGAAAAGCTAACAGCTGGTCTGGACTGGAGACCTTAAATTTTCTTTTAGTTCCTAGACTTTTCAAATTACTCTTCAAAATTAGTAACTTCTACTCCTTAAACAAGTATGAAAATCTATTCAATCCGAGGTGCTAACATTTTTGAAGTGGCTCTTGCATTTTAGATTCTGAAGAACTTCAGCTACATCCGTGAATAGTAAACTTAACATAACATCACACCTGTAATCGCCGTAGGGCTAGGGAGAGGTGGGCTGCGGGACTGTTCGAAAGAGATACCGCGGCCCTGGAACACAAAGGGCAAGGAAGGAACATGGATGGGTTTTAGTCAGTACAAGTCTGACATTCCCTTCCGCTCTACCCGGAGCGGGAGAAGTCATTTGATGATGTCCCATCCGTGAGACACCCTCCTGCCCCCCCCCCAGAGCAAAAGCTGGTGACGCCCTTGCTGGTATTTAGGTGCATCCGGGTAGACTAGAAACCAACCTTAACATAGTCGGGAAAAGGTTAGGTAGATGATGATATGTCAAGCATTGGATAGCGATAATAATCCGAGTGGATTAATTGATACTCTCTGTCCTGTTATTGGACAAATATTTGGCGTAATTTAAGCCGTTTCCTTTACATCTACCAAAGCAATGTTTATATTCAAGAAATATTCTCACATTCATTCATTATAAAGAGCTAATAAAAACACTGCTACGTCATGAGTGAATTTCTTATTTCAAATATACCTTTGGCCAAGCATGTTGTGTAGTAAAGAAACGCTTGATAAATTGATAAAGTAAAACAAAATGCCGGTTTTTGGTGGACTGTAAGTGTGAACTCATTTTTTGTACTGTGTGGTTGTGTCATGGTGTTTTGTGATTAGAAACTATACCATAACGCAGATCGTCACCAGCTCATCATCTCAGCCTCATCTGTTTGTTAATGTAATAATAAATGGATAATAGTTTACTAATGTATACAAGTTTACTAAATGTATACTCTTGAAGATAAGTGTTCAAAAAGCTAACGGCTAGTTGGGAGAGAAGCGGTATTGAAATCGATGAGGCGCGGTTAACAAACCTTCGCTTCGTTGACGACATTGTCGTATTCCCTTCCATGGCGGCAGAACTAGAACTAATGTTAAAACCAACTCGGTAATACAAGTGTTGAGGTTGGACTGACGATGAACATGTCGAAGACCAAACTGATGTCAAACACCACTAAGCATAGGATCAAAGTGAATGGTGAAAAATTGCAATATGTCCATGAATATATCTACTTTGGCCAGTTAGTCTCTTTCCAGTCCGGGCAAGACATGCCTGGAAGAGCTACTGGTCCATGAAGGAGCTTATGAAGGGAAATCTTCCTTTATAATTGAAGCGAAAAATCATGGACAGGTGCATTCTTCCTATTTTGATCTATGGATCCCAGACTTGGTCTTCGAAAATGCCTGGAAGAGCTACTGGTCCATGAAGGAGCTTATGAAGGGAAATCTTCCTTTATCATTGAAGCGAAAAATCATGGACATGTGCATTCTTCCTATTTTGATCTATGGATCCCAGGCTTGGTCTTTGACAAACATTCAAAAGTCCAAACCCAAGGTCTGCCAAAGTGCAATAGAGGGCAGCATTCTAGGCGTCAAACTAACTAAATGTACGCAACACCACACTGCGCTCCAAAACACAAATTACTGACGTTGCTCAAAAAGCCGCTAAGGTGAAGTGAGACTGGACTGGCCACGTCTGCCGATGAGCTGTGGTCCAATGAGCTGCTAACACAGCCAGAAGGCGTCGTGGCAGACCTCGTAGAATTTGGTGGGACGAGCTGAATAAAACCTACAACCATTAGCCCTGGATCGAAACAACTGGAAGTCATGGGGAGAGGCCTTTGCCCAGCAGTGGGATGACGCAGGCTAACAGTATCAGTAATGTATACAAGGTGTAAACCGACTGTCATGAAGCCGTTAACCAGAAATTCTGTACATCAAACTAAGTAACTCTACGTAAAAAAAATTGCTGAGAAACTGCTTTTTTTTTGGAGCGAAAAATTACGTTTTTTGGTTGGACTTAATGTAACACAATCAAAACATTCTGCTGATGGATGGATTGAATAGTACGGAGGTCGTGGAGATATTTAAAGTAAAGTTATAACATTAAAAACTTGTATTAAAAAAAAAAAAACTTGTAAAAATGTTGTACTCTGACACCCAATATTTCCGTAACTAGAAGGTTCCCAAGAAGGTATGGTCTAGAATCAAAAAATGATCGTACTGACAGGAAGAACAAGTGCCTTTCGGTTTTGTTAAGGGTACTTTTACACTCATTAGATAACAAACAGCCTCAAGGTATTTTTTTAACAAAAAGCGACTACTTACTCATATTTTTTGGATATTTTCTTCCTCTTGCCTCATGTTCCCAGTTGGCTACGTTTATAACCCACTTGCTTCGTTGGTTTAGTGGTAGCAAGTGCTACACTGACTGTGAGTCTTGGGTTCCATTCCAGGTCGGAGAAAGAACTGTATTGGGTTTTCCCATCAGTAATAGGCTCTAGTCCAATGTGATGGGGGGCGACGGATATCCCCGAATTCAACCTGTTTAGGGGGGCGGAAGAGGGTGTTGTCCACCCTCTGCCGACGCCCGGTGTGTCTGCTGCAGGATGGGTGGGAGTATCTCACTCTCCCTTTCCGCAGCTTCTGCGACATGACGGTTTTGCAGAAGGACATCACCACACCCCAGGACTCGGCGCTGCTGACCATTGAGCGAACAACGGTCGGCAGCGACAGGTCTCCTCCTACCTCTGTAATTAGGACACGGTGCGGCTCATCCCACGCGGCGCACTTGACCGCGCCATATTACCTTGACAGTGGACGCAGTGATGACAGTGTCCGGCTCCCTGCTTATGCGACACAGGTACTTCCCGAAGCTGCCGTGCCCCGAGCGCTATGCACCGCCCAGTCAGGTCAGGGTTCCCTGCTTCCTCCCGAACTTCGAGTATTCGCCGGATCACCGATCGATGGTGTCGAAGCCGGTAGTATGGAGCTATAGCCTTTCCCGTCATTCCGCCACCATGACCTGCCAACTGAACCGGAACTGAGACCGTTGCAGCGTTATTTGTCGCTGCAACAGCCTCTCGCCCCGATCTTTGGCTTCCTCGCGCCGCTGTTATAGTGTCATGAGGGTCTTCGCCTTCACGTCCCTCGGCGGGGATCTGGCCAGTACACAAGCCACCTGAGGGGAGATCGTGTGATATCCCCTTATGATCCCGACGGCCATCGCTCTCTGTGGTCTGCACAGAACCGCGATGGCGGCGACGGCCTGCATTATCGCGGTATATACCATAGTATTATTATAGTATATACTATAGGCTAATATAATCCTTTGGTGATTACATTTATTATAAGCAAAATGATATGTTATAATATAAGGTTTGTTGCTTACTAAGAATATATCCTTTTTTTTCAGAATTCTTTTATGGACTGCCCTCATGGTGTCTATGTTTCTTGGTGGAAGATATCTTGTAGAAATGGACCGTAAAAACAACCCTGTACCGATTGGAAATTTAACTGGAATAGGTTAATAACAAACTAGTAACATTAAAATCTTTAAGATAATTTAATTTTGGTAATTAATATAAGTAAGAATTTATAAAGTGGTAGCAAGCGCGACTGCTGAGCATCAAGTCCTAGGTTCTATTCCTAGGTCGGAAAAATATTATTGGATTTTTCCTTCAGGAATTTGTCCGTAGCAGCCACGGGATCTAGATTTGTGTCTGATTGATGGCAATAGGCGCGCCCCTTATTACATGGGGTTTAATCATAACTGGCGAAATGTGGGCCTACTATTAGGCACACTTTTGCTCGAACTTTCTGGGACAACAAGCGTGATTTTGTGTATCTTTAAGACCAGCCTAATTTTTTTTTCTATTTTAGGACAAGATAGACTCCAGAGACTGCTGATACTGAATAATAGATGATTCAATGTTTTTTGAAGAAAATATCTTAATTGTTGTTAATTCTAAAGAAACGTTTAATTTGTGTTTTATTGTTATTTTTAAACTACAATGCAAATTTTGCTTGAGAAAAGAAAAAAAATCATAATAATATAAAAATGTATAAGATACATAATATATGTTTCAGATTTTTTTTTATTTTATGTTAATTTCATGTGTTCTTTACAAGACTGTAATAATAGCAACGAAACAACATCCTATTATTTTCAGGCTACCTTAGTATAATATATGTAGATGACCTGCCTCTTCCTGCCTTTACCTTACAGACTAACATACATATGATAAAATATAAATTGTGTAAATAAAAACTAAAGACTTTGTAACATTTGACTTTAAATAATCTTGAATCTTTTGTATAAGCAATAACATTTTTGCTTCTTAAATTGAGTTTGATTTTATGAATAGAGAAAACTTAATGCCTCTGTCATCTTCTACGCATCATCTACATGGGGCGACAGCCTGTCCACAACCCAGTTGGTACTGGGTAATACAATATCACTTATCATGACTAAATTGTAGACTGTCAATGTCAATCTACAAATGACAGCTGGGACTAACGGCTTAAGAGCCCGGTGGACGCCGCTCGCAACTGCAATTCGAAGCGAAGGCAAAAATTCTTCGAAATATGTTTCTCTGTTTCACACTTCCCGGCGCGTTGCGAAGCCGCGCTTGAGCATATGTGAATATTGTTTACCTACCTACTATTCTATAATTACTATCATTCATTCATATCGCCGCTGAGCTTTTCTGATTAATTTGAATGTGTGCCGTAATACCAAAAATGATGAATGAAAACTCAATGCTCTTCCAATTTAAAAAAAAATAAAAAATTAATGTCATGTTTCGAAATAAACAAAATTAAAAAAATTACCGTTTCTAATATAGAACAGATGAGATGAAAACAACTTATTTATACCGTAAAATTGAGAAATTCAATTTTTTTACTATTCGTTTTAGGTAAGTACACACATCAAAAGTGTCTAGGGGTCATGCACATTTATTAGCATAACTTTAAAAGTAATGGATATTTCAAAAAGATTTAAACGCAAATTGGTTCCTGGTACATTTATCTTCCATACTAAAAAAAATAAATAAATCAGATGTGGAAAAATTCAGTATACTTCATAAAATCATAATTTTCTTACCTACATGTGTTAAAGATTTTACTGTTTTTTTTTTATTTTTCTTACATTTTTGACTTCAATCAACACTGCTGAGATGTTGAGAGCAATAGGCTTGATGGAACCAGGCACGCGCCAGTGCAATTAAATATTGCTGATACCATTGGCACCAGTTAAAGTGTCATATCCAGTTTGTGTTCTTGTTATCGCGATACTGGTGAGTCAGCTGAGCAGAAACCGGGGAATATTCGGTAAGCCACCACCAGACAAGACCGATTTTTACAACGGTGAGAAGACAACCGTACGCTACGACTTGGCGATTGGTTTTAAAGGTACAGTCAGAACACCTGATCTTCGTTAGTGACCAAACTGGCAGGAAGGGATCACAAGCAGTCAACCTTCATCCTAGTACACCATTTTTGCTTCTAGCACTACGGCGAAGCAATCGCGGGCAAAGTTTAGAAAAGGCAAAAGAACATTTGGCTTGGTATGATCGCCAATGGTCTAGATGTTACTCTCATATGAATCCCGGCTCGGCATCCTTCCAGATACACGAAGAATACGTGTTTGGCGAGCATCTGGACATGAGACCAGCTTGCGAAATCCCCAGAAAGTTTATTCATAACAAAGTGAAACAAATCTTTTCGTGCATTTTCGTCAGACCTGGTACCTTACACCACAAGCCAAACTTGATAACATTGTTTTAAGCTTGATAAACGTTTGTAGAAGTGTTATAAACATTCGAGGTACTCTCTTACAATTTATTAATTTTTATTTTATATAAAATTTATTATTTCATTTAATTTTGTTTCCTGCTTTAATCACCAAAAACAATGAGTCTAATTTTAGCAAAATTTTAACTTTTTCATATTTATCTTAAAAAAACCCTCATAAAATAAAAAAGTTGAATTTTTTATGATATATTCTGTAAGAGTATAACATTCTGCACACTTTGATAAAAGGATGCTTTCAGAAATTCTTTATAGTTTCTTTTAATACGTGAATAATAAAATATTCCTAGACACTTTTGATGTGTGTATTTTGCAAAAAAAATAAACACCTAAGTAAATACTGTCTTGTTCCGAATAACAGCATAATAAGGTGGAAATATGCTCAAACTGAAAATGATTTTGGTATTACGTTTGTATGGACAATTCATCGTCCGCCAGCCCCTTAACGAACTTTCTGTGGCATGGAGGCAACTCGGTACATAATATAATGGATGGTCACCCATATAGAGACCGTCCTAGGCAAGCTTGGCGGCTTTAACCTTGAAGATCGACCCGTGCGGCTTTTATTATTTAGCCACAAGCTCTGTTATTTTCAAATAACTGACAAAAATAAAATGGTTTGAAGGTTTAAACGCTTAAAGCATTTAGCGATTTGTGGGGCCAAGTGGGCCCCTTTCCCGCAAAAGTTTTTATTATTTCACTAGCTACGCCCCGCGGTTTCACCCGCGTGGTGATGGCAAATTGTGATAATGATAGAAAGTATTTTATTTTTTCCTCAATTTTTTAATGTTTTTATATTATTCTGCTATCCAGGACGGAGACAAATCCAACAAATTTAAAATCATAAAAATCGGTCCAGCTGTTCTCCAGTTATAAGTGTTCGAACAAGTGTATTGTGTAATGTATTTAATACCACTGGACCAGTAGTGCAAAAGGGAAAAAATATACCCACGACACTATCAGTAGTGCGGTTTAGTAGCGTAGGGAAGGAGTGAAGGGAAGGAGTGGTAAATTGGAACTAAGTATTTTTTATGATGATCTCACTAATAGGTATTATAAACGCTATAGTTTGTAGGGATATATAGGTACGGATGTAATGATGATTGATAGTAATGCAAAAGTTTTAGGTAGCTACTGCAATATACTCCTATAAAATATGTTACACAATTTATTTCGGTCAGCATAAATATGAAGATTTTGCGATTTAGAAACGCGTGAGCAAACCACGTAAAGCTGGCCGTGGGAAAAACATGGCTTGCCGAAATGTATGCCTGCTACCTTTAAGGTTTGACCCTGCGATTTGTTGATAGTCATTGAAAATTGTACTTTTAATGGGAACTGCAGGCGTTTAAAATTAAATGGTAAGTTATTGGGATACGTGGTATAAGAACATTGTCTCCCTTGGCTTCTCCAGTTAAGATTGTGGCCTTCACTATGCCTTCCTAGTTCGGTGACTCGCAACCGAGTACCGTTGCATAACCTTGATGCATCCAAGTTACGCACCTACTTTTAATTTAAACTTATGTGATGGTACCCCAGATAACTCCAAAGAGTTTAGGAACTCCACGGGGTAGCTCGAAGAATCATCGGATGACATAATTGTGTCGATGGAGATAAACACAGATGTTTCGCTGGTTATTTCGTCCAAGATTTTTTTATTTATTTTCGCAACAGTCTCATTTTTTGGTGCCAGTATCGTTCTTTCACACAACCAATTTCCGTCAAGCATATATTGTTGCAGATTCGGAAAAACTTGATCAATGAGTTCATCTTCCGATACCACGACATGGCTAAATTGGTGTGTGAAAAGATCTTCTTAGTCGATGGCCTTCACCAATTTCTAGGAGTTTTTGAGCATATTTTCCTGACTCGACATCGCTGAATAACCCAGTTATTCAGCGATGTCAAGTCAGGAAAATATGCTCAAAAACTTTACTCGCATGTTAGTGGGAAGATAAAGCTTTTCAACTATAGTCCACAGATTTGATGATTTCAGACAAACAGCATTAATCTCGTCTGCTGCAGTGCCTCTCTCGATAACAGGTAAAGTCTGTCTAAAATCCCCTGTCAATAACACTACCACACCACCCATCAACTTTCGATTGCTTTGAATGTCTTGTAGACAGCGATCAAGCGCCTCGATGGCGCGTTTGTGTGACATTGTGCACTCGTCCGACACGATCAGCTTACATTGTTGCAAAAGGGCGCCGCGGGCACTGTTCTTACTGATGTTGCACGTTGGTGTTTCGTCGGCCCTCACGCGTTTGCTCGCGTTTGGGGCGCACTCAGCGATGAGCGACCTCTTCCCCCGCCCGCCCGCTGTCGTCCGAAAGCACGCGCGCCCGTCCCATTCGGTTCAACATCAAGTCTTGTCATCGAAAAATGGCCATATTTTTTCTGCCAAATATATAACCATTATCAAAATATTAGTAATATTGTTTCGTCGAGCTACATGTGTTAACTGTAAAGGATGTTCGTAAATCAATAAACAAACAAATAAAGAATGGATACAGTGCATTCCTCAAACTAACAATAACACGACTTTCTTTAGTTGACTCTAATCTTTGACAAAGTAACTACTACTGTATACAAACTGGAATGGCTGGATTGTGAGTTATTTTTTAAATATTAGTTAATTTCAACTAACTTTCCTGATAATATTTCATTTACACCGTTTTCAGTAACAGTCCAAGATTTTAAAGTTGCTTATTTCCTCAGGTGTTGGTCAAGGCTCTTGACAATTAAGTCATTGACACGACTATCAGCACAATGATCGCTGAGACCACATCCCACATGTCGACAAGCTCGCGAGCCTATGTATATACTTGATTGTGTAAACCCATCCGGTCCTGAAGATTTCCAGTTTGACATTAGGTGAACTACACGAGCCATGTCTTTGGGGCTAATGTTGTTTGCCCCTATTTCTGGTACTAGATTCGCTCGACCTCCCGAGTCCAGCACCGATCAGATGCTTTGCCAGGATGATCACGCAGCGTCCGGTCGCTCCCAAGCCCTGTAAAGTTTCATCGTTAAAATGTGCTTTATGTAATCTAATTTACTGCCGACATTCATTGGTAATTTTATCATACCTCGAATAACGAGTTCTAAATCTTGTAACAACTGTCAATAATATTTAGAGCTAAACAGTACAAGTGATTTTTGTTTTGCAATAAAAAGAGTTGTAAGCTGGCAAAAGTTTATTAAAGTTTTCCATTAAAAAGCAATAAAGTTTTAGTAGCACTTCGGTTTCTGGTTCAGGTGCATCCGGCAAGACCAGAAGCTCCAACACAGTTGGGTAAAGCCTAGGCAGATGATGATGATGACCTCAATGTCTAGGTTTGTGCTAGGTGTATGGCATAGTTTATTGTGGGGTCTGTAAAATGTGTCCTTAAGTAAACTAAGCTCTAGCTACTGGTTAGCCCTTTTTTTTTCGGATGGTAAATCATCAAATGACTTCTCCCGCTCCGGGCAGAGCGGAAGGGAGTGTCAGACTTGTACTGACTAAAACCCATCCATGTTCCTTCCTTGCCCTTTGTGTTCCAGGGCCGTGATATCTCTTTCGAACAGTCCCGCAGTCCTGGCAGGTACTGGTTAGCCCTACAAGGAAAACAGACAGGATTTTTGTTCCGTTGTAAAGAATTCCTAATCATACTACTACTATATGTTCGAGTGTTTCTATGTGTTTGTGTGTGTGTATGTAAGTTACTCCTTCACCCTGAAATAATTATTATCAGCCATTTGTGTCCCACTGCTGAGTAAAGGCCTCCCTTCCCTCTTCCACTTATCCCTGTCCAGTGTTGTTATTTGCCAATCCTTTTGGAAAGAGTCGAGTTCGTCCTGAAATGGCTGGACGAAATTAAATGAAATTTTGCATACTAAAATCGATTTAAGTTTGTAATGTATGCTTAATTTATTCTCAGTGCTCTTCTGTCAGCTGCCCTTATGATCTCCGTATACCTAGGCGGCAAGTATCTCCTAGATATGGACCGCAAAAATAATGCAGTTTCCATAGGAAAACTTACCGGACTAAGTAAGTACCTAACTCAAAATCATTAAGTAAATTAAAAACTGTTAAAACTTAGAGTCATGACAACTAATTTATGTTTTATTCTAGGCGATGAAAAAATCATCAAATTGATGTCAGGAAAAATGATTGGATGATCTGAAGAACACCAATCAAGTTTAGGATAGTATTTTTTAATTTATAGTTATATATTTACACAAACATTGAAGTGCCTGTTTGTAATATCAAAATAACAGCTTTTCACTGAATGCATACGAAAATATATACGGCACTTATAACAAAAATATTTTTTTTTTCAAGAGACTAATAATGCTCAATTAATGATTAATTTCGTGATTAATTTGTTTAGTACTAATTATAGTTAACTGACTTCCAGTATATCGGCATTTTATGTTTAAATACATACTTCTTTTTGCTTAATAATTTTTTGTTATAAAATAAATAACTATCTGATATAAGTTTGGTTTTAGTTAATTAAATAATGGAACTAATTTTGGATACATTTATTATTATCAGGTATTATTGTTTTCATCGGTAACAGTACTTTTTTCGGGATGAAAGGCCGTCCGTTTTCACACCTGACAACGTATATCGTATATGCAAAATTTCAGGATAATCGGTTAAAGTAGTTCCTGAGAGTGCACACCCGACACAGATTGATAAATATGATAACTTTAGTTCTAACTTACAAAACCTTTAATAGTTTTTGAACTTTATAACATTAAATTATTCATCAAGGGATCATGGGCATTTTTTATTAAATCTGGGCGTATGACTAACAGTAAACAAACAAATCAAGTAGTAGCTTAAAAAGGACTATTCTATTAGTATAACAAGTACTTTAGTCACCGGCGAACAGAAAAGTAAATAAAGGGGTGTTCCCTTGTTTCGCAGACAGAAATTTCCTAGAATTTCGTTTCACAGAAAATTTTATATATAATTTTTGGTCCCTATATTTTTATTTCGAAAATCATTGTTATTACGACTATTTACTTAAATGAAAAATATTTCACAGAAACACAATTTAATGAATTTTATAATCACATTTTTTACTGAACAAACTTATCAAACAGTAGATTTTTTTTTAACGAATATTGTTTGTTCGATGTATTTTTTCCTGGTATTTCAACGAAAATGTAAAAGTGGACGCGTTTGGTTACTTTAAACCCTGCAGATAGAAATGGTAGCCCCGTCCAGCGGGGCTACGTCGACTACGCCGTATTACAATATTTTGTATTACATTTTTCATATTTACGTTGACGTTGAAATGTTCCGTTCACTCCGTCCACATAGGTTAGGTTAGAACTGTGACCTCGAAATTGGTCGCAGTAAAAAAAATAGGGCAATCCGACACTTATGAACTTAAAGTGTTTTCAATTATAAAATAGTCCAAGTTAAATTATATTTAAAGGTGTGCATTGTTTTTGTGAACGTGGTGTTGTAATTTTATAGGAGGGTATGCATTTTGTCAAATGTATGAATTGAAACATTTATAAACTGCCACAGGATACAATGTTTTTCCTGTTAATAAGTTTAATGTTAACTAAATAATATGAATATAAAGAATTGATTTTTTGTTATTCTATGATATAAAAATCGAAGCATAAAATTTTATTTGAAACAAAAATCAATGATTTAAATATTATCTTCGAAGCAAGTATTCTGCGTATTGATGATCATATATGAGAAAAAAAAATGCACAACAGTGTACAACCAAATAAAGGAGATACAAGCTATACTTTCAATGTTTTTTTTTATTGAGTTTTTAAAGGGATAGTAAAGACTGCAGGGAGTCGTTGGATGCAGGTGGCATTGGACCGGACACGTTGGAAATCTATTGGGGAGCCCTATGCTCAGCAGTGGACAGCAACGGGTTGAAATGATGATGATGATGATGAAAGGGGTATTTAAAAATATAAAAGTAATTAAGATAAATGGTAAAGCAGAATCACCTAGTTGAACATGAGGATTCCGTTACACAGTCTTAAACTGTTAAGGTGGTTTTACCGATTTTAGAACTTCGCCAGCAGAGTTAGAATTATATAGTATGTGCTTAGCTTCAGCACAATGTTTTCAACGTCTACTTTAAAAACAAATGATTATTGTTTGACAAAATACAGGAAATTACAACATTTTCATTAAGTAATTGTGGTATTACACCTATTTTATACACTCCACTGGTTTTCTTGAAAAGTGCCAACCGAGTCTATTCACCATACCTGCGGTGTCCGGCGACTTTGGCACTTGTAGTTTTAATATGATTTCAGATATATTTTAATACTGTCAGACTTACGCCTATTTTAACCAAAATCAAATTCACAGCGTCATTTTTACAGTAAAAGTATAAGCTATCTGCCTCTACTTATATGGATGTACTGGCAAGATAAAATATGTGATGTAATTTATGATGGAAGCACTCACACAAACAGATACCGTACAAAAGACAAACATAATATATTATTTCTTCTAATCATAACTCAGTCCATCCATATTACTTCATAGCTCTTCCAGTGTCTATTACAATGGTTGATGACAATTGATTATTGTTTCTTATATTTACATAATACCGCTCCTCTATCCTATATGCTAACTAAAACAAACACGCGCGTGACACATTAATTGTGGTCGGTGAACTTGTACCCGGGATTTGGTCGTAACTTGTACTTCATTGCCTCGGTGCTTTTCTGGTGGTCGCCACTGTTGACTTTGGCTGTCAGAAGATGGCGGGGTGGTTTGGAAATACTGTGGCGGGCTTCCCACTTGTCCAGGCCCTCTGAACATGGGACGTCTCTTGCACAAGTTTCCTGATACTCTGAATACGTCTTTTTTTTATCTTCCAAACAAATGAATGTTATCCATTCTGAAATTTTAATGTTCGTTTTCCAGCAGCGTAATGGTTTTATCTTGGTAGTGCAGTCACAGAAAAAGCGGAAGCAGCTCGTGGGAAAAATAATAATAATCAAATGGGTCGACCTTCCAGGTAAACCAGTGGATAGGTAACCATCAGTACATACCGAGTATCCGCCGCCTTACAAAGGGGTATCGTATTACTTAGTAACTGGGTTGTGGAGGTCAGATAGGCAGTCGCTCCAAGTAAAATACGGGTATTCAGCTGCATCTGTTAAGACTGGAAGCCAACCCCAAAATAGTTTTGGAAATCGCTAGGCAGATTATGAATGCAGCCAAGCGATTCGCAAAAACCACATAAGCGCGCCAAACGTATACTCGCGCGTCGGATCGCACTGATTAGGATACGGGACACCCATGTCTGACTTATTGTTACGTTTGGATATATAATAGGTAGGTCTATTTTGTATACATCGCCTCGACGTTGTTTATTATTTCGGAACCTTTAATAAGCGATGTGTGTTCACAAAATTGGTAGTGCTATTCGAGTTGTGAGACCGAGAGCCCTTAAATTACATTGAAATAAATAAAAAAGTTAGCTGATTCCGAAGCTGTGAACATTTATTTTTAAAGTGGTCAAAATCTTTATTTTAAATTTCAAAGCAAACCGAATATACCTACATACATTTTGGAATTTATGGGTGATTCTATGAAACAATTGTGTTTATTTGAATTGAGTAATTGTAAAATTTGGAATCATTCATTAATCAGAGGACAACAGTTTGGTGTTCTTCTATGAAACTTACATGATATCTAACAAGAGTTAGAGAGATTTTTAATAAGAGAAACCGAAGACTACGGTGTATAAAATCGTAAAACGATCATTGGACTGAAATTTAAAAAATGGCAGCGGGTCTGTGAGTATTTTTGTTTTTATTTTTACGTTTATTGTTAACTGGATACATAACCAATAAGGTGATTAATTAATATTATGAGCATTTTGCTTTTCACATCAAGCACTTGCATTAATTTAGGTTTGCCCTGAAACCTGTTTTTACTTAATCATGTCCTGAATAAATCTAATAATTTCACTCACAGACAATTTTAAATTACTACACAGCCTAAACCACTGCTACTAAAAGTATAAAAATCTAAAGAAATCGAAATGCCAAATCCATGAATTGGGTAAAATAAGGGATGAAAGTTGGTTATGCATTTATTTAAAATTAAAATTTATATATTTTCTTAATAACTAAAGATTTAACACTGATTTCTGGGGGATCTTAATCTAGAACATATACCGAAGACAGATCAGATAGAGACACTTTAGATATAGTAACGTAGTCTTTCACATTTTATTACAGTTACTTTCTTCTGCTTGGAGCATTTGCATTTTCAGCTTTCTGGACCACGAAATTCGTCCGTGAGGTTTATAACAACTATGACAAGCCTACAACGACATTCAGACCATTATTACACGAATATTTCCCGATTTTGGATAAAAAATACAATCAATTAAACATCGCAAATCTGTAATTGTGGGTTAAGTAGTAACAAAATTCCTTACATTGAATAAGATAATAATGCAAAAGTAGAAATATTTATTAGACAAATAGACAATTATAATATTTACTTCAAACCTAACTTATTATTAGCTTAGACTTCTTAGATCTTAGATTTCATATAAGACATTGTCAGGATCGAATGAATGGTCAAATTGTATGAATCGAATGTTTTGTAAATAAAACAAGCACAAAAAATGCACGTTGCATTAAATGTAGTAACGCAGCCTTTAACATTTTCTTGCAGCGTCCTTTTGCTTGGAGCTTTTGCATTTTCAGTTTTCTGGACCACAAAGTTCTTACGTGAAATTTATGACAGCGGTATGCGCAATGTCACAACGACGGCACCAATAACAATGGAATACTTAATAAAAAACATTACAAAAATAAAGGATAAGGAGTTCCTTGAATACGTAGAATCACCACAATTATGGTAGATATTGCTTTTTAATTTGCTTTTAACTTCCACATTTATGAACCACTCTTGAAAATAACGTAAGTACTATTCTCAATTTGATTAAGAAAATCGTACTTTTCGATTCCTATTTTGAAATTGGTTTGTTAATATGGGGCTCATAATAGCTATGTATGTTACTGCAGATTCACTACACATTCTAAGTTGGAGGTTAATTTGAGCTATATGAGATGATGAATTTAGTATGAAGTGAAATGTAAGATTAGATTGCGATTTTGATAAAGTCATCACGAAAAACCGGACAAGTGCAAGTTGGATTCGCGCACCGAGGGTTCTGTATAAACTTGTAGGTATTTTGTTATTAAACTAAATATTTGCTGTTTTCAGATTTTTTCCTTCACATGTGCTGTAAGACATTGCTTCTTCCACAAATTTCGTGATTCTAGGTTAACGGGAACAACCATATAGGTTTTAGACCCAAAACCTATAGGGTACTTCCGGTTGACCTAGAAATGTCAATTTTGGTTACAAGGTCTTACAGCACAAGTAAAGGGAAAAAAATAGTTGAAAATTAAGATAAAGTTTGGTACTTACAAGTTTTCGCAAAATCTAGATTTGCCCATACCTTTTTATCGTGTTGACAGACTTCAGTATCTGGTATAAATTTCAACTTGCTAGGTCCACCCGTTCCTGAGAAAATCGGTGGTGACACACAGACAGACAGACGGACAGATGGACAGACGGACAAGAGAGTGATCTTAAAAGGGTTCTTTTTGTTATCTTTTGAGGTACGGAACCCTAAAAATGTTGCATAGATGATCACAGTCATGATCGAAATTTGTTTTTGTAATTTTGCCTAGTATCCTTTAATTTCGATTTCTTGAATTTTTTTTTATTAGGTCTCATCCTGGATCCTAATTGTCACCTAATTTAAGTAGAAATTCAAAATTTGTTTGCTTTTTTTTTACAGATTTTTAGTGAGTGCTACTTTTTGTTATGTGGCGTATGTAGTATACCCACCCGTCAAATTAGTGATGAGAAGACTTTTAGGAGTAAGTAGTGAAGATATTGGCTTTAGTGATCCTGATCCTGAATCTTACGAGACTTTTGCGAACTGGACGGACACTTGGACAACAAATTTTACTGGAAATGAAAGCACATCGGGAATTTTGGATAGATTACAACCGAGGTTTTAAGACAATGTATTTACCAAACAAAGAACGAATTTAATACTCACTGTTACGGGGTGGAAGGGACATCGATGCGAAAACGATTACCGCTTATTCAGTACATCATTTTGAGCCTGAGAGTATAGAAATTTTTCATCGGTTATAAAAAAAAAAACGGGTTGCACTCCGGGAGTGCCGGCAGAAGTGAAGACTTGAAACAACGCCATTTAGCTTAAACTACACGCACACTCGCGCAAGCGCCCTAAGCCGCCGATCTGACGATCTGACGCGAGTTTAACAGTTTTTAAGCATCCCAAAAAGTGCACAACGCCGCTAAAGAAGTTTTCTCTTAAAAAAAACGGGTGTTCCATACACTTTGACGTGTAGGTATTGCACTTTGGTAGGAAACAGCAGGTTTTTTTTTGCTCAGAATTATGTACTTAATACGTGGTAACCGTTTTCGCATCGGTGTCCGTTCCACCCTGTATAGCGAGAGATAGTATGTAGTTGTTTTTGATATTAATTTTTACTACTTTATGACGCTATTGATTTATTTATTGTATTTCATTTGGTAGCTTTCATAATCAACATTATAGAAGAGTTTAAGTACGAAACTGCTTTGATGGTGTAGTGGTTACAAGCGCGACTGTTGAGCAAGAGGTCTTGGGTTCGATTGCCGGGGCGGGAAAAGTGTTATTGGGTTTTTCCATCAGGAATTTCTCAGTAGCAGCCACGGAGTCTGAATCTAAGCCAAATTGGAAATGGGCTCTCTCCCTATTACATGGGACTTTAACATAACTGGCGAAATGTGGGTTTCTATAAGGTTATATCTCTGCCTAACCCTCCGTGGATTACAGGCGTGATGTTATGTTATGTTTAACTACGAAATCAAACACCTGACTTAAGACAGATCAATTAATATCAGATAAGACAGTATGCTGTTTTTTGCTGCTACCTGTTTTAAAAAGAGCGAGTAGAGCACAGACGCCAGCACATCAAGCTACTACAATCTGTCAGATTTCTTTAATAGATTTTCAACTTTATCTCTGAAACATTAGGTTTAAGGTTGGTTGGGAAAATCTGACAGTTTCGGGTAGGTTGACCTGCTGACATCTGTACATAACATTTAGCCGTTTTTGTTACTAATACGTATTGTATAAAGAAGAAATATTGATGTTTCTCGAATATGCATACAATGAAGCGCTCAGTATGTTGGGTGATAAGTATTTTATGCAAAAGTTAATATTAATTATACAGGGTGTAAACAGACTCTTCACGAAGCCGTCAACTAAGCATTATGTACATCTAAGTAATTTTACGCAAAATTTATTGCTGGGAAACGCCTTTTTTTTGGGCTGAAAAATGTTTTACAGTACGACTCAATGTAACGCACTCGAAACATAGTGCTGATGGATGGATTGATTAGTTAGGGGGTCCTGGAGGTGTTTAAAGTATAAACCTTACATTAAAAACATGTATTTAAAAAAAATAGTTGGAACTTCGACCCCCAATATCTCCGTAACAAGAAAGTTTCCAGGTATGATCTAGAACAAAAAAATGATCGCAATGACGGGGACATCAAGTGCCTTTCGGCTTCGTTAAGAGTCTGTTTACACCCTTTAGATTATAAACAAGTACTTACGCAAGTAATCCTAAAGACAAATTCGGTAAAATGTTCAGAATCACCAACTTTTGTAAATAAACGAGAGTTTGTAAATAAACGAGAATTTGTAAATAAACGAGAATGAAGATATGACTTTTTGTAAATAAATGAATAGGATTTTTTTGTTTTTTTTTTTGTCTTCGTACATATACCCAACTTTTCCTCGTCTCAATGAATGGCTGACATCAAGGACTCGTACAAAATCTTCTGCTGTACGATGGGCAAAGAAGAAATACTGCTCGACCATCAATAGGATTAACGGTTACTAAGCGGTAACGGCGCCGACTTCCGAATCTTGGGTTCGAACGCCCGGCATTCGCATTACTTTGTGTAATTTATTTCATCACCACTACTTTTTTAACAACAACAACAACATTCATTTATTTTCAGGCTACGTACCATACATATGACATAATGAAAAAAAAACTTTCTGCGAAAAAAAACCGACTTCCAAAAAAACACTAAAAAAAAACTTAAATAACTTTTTTTTAATTACTTTCGGAAGTCGGTGACTTTGATTGTTTCATTGTAATTTTTGTCACCGACTTCCGAAAGTAATTTAAAAAAAGTTATTTAAGTTTTTTTTTGTGTTTTTTTGGAAGACGGTTTTTATTCGCAGAAAGTTTTTTATTTTACCCTTTTTAGTTATAGACTTTTTAGCATACAACACAAATTCTAATCATGAATTAATTTTTATATTCTAACAAGAACTTTAAAAAAGTACTCCTCAAGACGAATCATACGAGTCCAAACTCGATGGGGTTGTCGTTTTATAGCGGAGTTCTTAAGGCGACCTTACAGCTCCATCACCAGACCCTGGATACTATCTAAAGACAAACTACTCATTAAGACGAATCAAACGAGCCCAAACTCGATGCGGTTACGTCGTTTTATCACGAAAATTTCTATGGGACCAATCGGGAAGTATATCCTTTCACATAAAAGAAGAATTTTTGAAATCGGTTAAGAAACGACGGAGATATGAGGTAACAAACACAAAAAAAAAAAAAAAAACATACATCCGAATTGAGAACCTCCTCCTTTTTGAAGAAAGTCGGTTAAAAAAAAAAACGAACAGGATGATATAAAACATGGTGGGGAAACCGGTATGTCCTAGAACCAAAAACTTGAAGACATGTGACATCTACCAACCTACACGGCGCCCGCGTGGTGGATTATGGTCCATTGCGTATCATAGAGAGGAGGCCTGTGTCCCAGCAGTGGGAACCTTATAGACTGAGTATGCTTTTGTGAATCCATAACTCAGTTAATCGGTTGCTTGTTGTAGCCCATAGACATCTAAAATGCTAGCAGAAATGTGTCATGTTAAAGCGTCAGTCCCACCGTTGGCCCCAGTTAATTCGGCGCAATTCGTAGATAATAAGATTTTAGCTATAAGTATTTTATCAGGCGTTTTACCTTACTGTTCTTGCTTTCTTTTTCAATGTCATCCTTAGCCTTACTTCCGTACTATAAATATATATATATTATATTTAATATAATAAATGCAATAGTAAGTTTGTTGTTTGATTGTTACCTGTTCGGTGGTCCCACCTAAACTACTGAACCGAGCATCCTGAAATTTTGCACATACCTTGTTAGGTGTACAAAAGTGGACATATACCTTTCATCCCGAAGAATGTACTGTTCCCGAGGAAAAGAACAATTATGTTCTTATGATAATAGATGGCGCCACGAGTCTTTGGAATTATGATTGCATTATTATTACAACCCAAATTAATTGTCATATTCTATATTAACGCGAGCGAAGCCGCGGGCAAAACCTAGTATTCAATAAATCAAAGTTGGCTCACTGCGTGCTACATCCTGGGTTTTAAATTCCCTAAATTCCTGCGAAGTTCCTTCAGTTTTATACATGTCATGTGCGTCTAAATACATCGGCTCTCATTCTCATAAATGCAATAAGCATTTGGGTTTTTCTTGCTTCTACAATGTTTCTTCTCGTTATACAAAATAGAGCAGCGGTTGTCCAGTGGTGGCGGCCCAGACTTACGAGCAGTAATCGTGGGTTCGAACTCAGGCAGGCGGTTTACTTTGTTTAATTTATTTCATCACCACTGTTCTCAAAAACGGTGAAAAAAGAAAAACATCGTGAGGAAACTGACACGTCGTAGAACCTAAAATTCGATGACATCTGACATCTACTAACCCGCACTGGGCCCGCGTGATGGATTGTAGCCCATTCCCTAATTATTGCTATTTCTTCATTCAGCAACTTTCCTCTATTTACCAAACTCCGCACCGAATTATATATTCTTTTCCAACAATTGTTTTCTGCTCAAATGACTTACGTAATTTTCATCCTCTTTATCATGTAGTTAGAGCCTGTTAAGTTCTTGGTACGGGAGACAAGTGAAACACATGACAGCTATTGACACACTGATCTATTTACTCTTTAGACACATCGCGTGGGCGCAGCCACGCACACATAGTCATCATTAGCGTACATACACAACAGTCCCTCCAGAAAAACACATATTAATTTTAAAAGAACTGCTTTATAATCAACCTCATGCGGTTTCCTGATGTTAAGGTACATAAAGCCTATTAGCCTAGTAAGTAGTAATAGCATTTATTAAAGAGTTTAGTTAGGTAGCTGATGCTGATGCATTTAGTGGAGATCATTATTTTTTCTAGATACCATGTTTTTTGTTTTACTAGGTACGGCAGACGGAGTATACCCATTTGAGCAACGATTTCAAGAGCACCAAAGATTTTCCCTTTTGAGCAAAGGGAATATCTTTGACTCTAAGCATGGGTGCTCTTGAAATCGGTGCTCAAATGGGAATACTCCCAGCAGACGAGTGGCCGTTCTATTGAATGCTCATTCGTTACCGTATCGCCTTTTGCCTCGCCGTCAAATAGGCGTCAACCTAACATAAGTTCATGTAACCAATGCGGATCAGCAGGTCCGATACATCGAACCGGCTTCGGTTTGGCGACGCGACGCTGTGCCCACGGCTCGCCGTTCATGAGCTACAAAAAAATGACGTTTTCCACAAGCTATTTACGGTTGGTGTAATGCTCATATTTTAAACTTGGTACTTTCCAAATCATGGTAGTAGGATTAGTGAGGTACACCTCAGCCAAACCTTTCGAGGATTACAGGCGTGATTGTATGATGTTATGCTAGCCGTGTTTGATTTAATCAAAAAGTAGAATTTGGTTAAAATAAAACAGTAGAGTTCTAAAAATTCCTTACTTTCACCGACTCGATGTATGTAGATAATGTAGAGTTGGTCAGGAGTGACCGGGTGACACAAAATTCTGTCGTGGACTAAGTATTTTTTTGTAGTTTAACCATCACACGAAGACGTGTGCCAGCAGCATGGCCGTGTCAGATCCGGCCATTTGGTACGGACGTAAAATGTAAAGCAAGCGCGTCCGTAGGGACATCAGGCGACCTACTTACAAGTCTACCAACACCACAGCGCGTGCTTCTACAGAGCCCTGTTGTTCACAGCTCTAGGCGAGGACGACATTCAGTATCGCAGCGGAGTAGAGACTTCCTGGAACTGTACCCGATTCATTGTGCCGTGTTATTGTGTGAACGTGTAATTTTAAACAGTGTATCGCACCTAAAGTGTTTTCATTGCACGAAACCCATCGTCTGCCCACATGGTGTACGAGCCTAACAAAATAAATCCCAACCCAACCCGATAGATAGATGTTCAGAAATGTTTAAATTACAGTTTTTCCAATTGCTTAATAACAAGAAATTTGATAATTATAATCAAGCTTTTCAAACAGCGGTATCTAGATTCGTTATTCTCCATTTATGCAAACTATTTTGATAGGGAAACCTTAATCTATAAAAATCTTAACAAAACCGTTTGTTTGTCTGTGGGAACGGAACATACAGTGCGGACTCTTAATTTCTACTTATTTTACTTAAAAAAGTAACAAACAATTATATCTAAACACTGTTTTAAGCTTTCACGGTTTACAACTATACTTATATTGTCACTTACGGGATATCTTCCGTGATTTTAATTTATTTTGAGCTACCGATATTGCTCCCAGTAGTGCGCGTAGCAAAAGACAAAGTACGAGGGTAGACAGATTTGTCTGCTCCTAACATTTTTTTTTTCATCCAGCCGCATTCTCCAGTCAAACCATGATCATAGCACCTGCAACAGCGTCGTAATATCGGGAGCTCAAAATAAATAAAAACCGCGGAAGATATCCCTTAAGTGACAATATAAGTTTAATAATATCTTATCTATAAGGTCCCATTAAAATAGATGGACAAACTTTTAGAAATCATTCAGACCACCAAAATAAGGACAATGGTATAAAAATTAATAAGAACAACGCATTAGATAACTTAAAAGAAAAAAAACAGCTAACGAAAATACACTAAAAATTATTATTTAGGTCAAAATAAATCTCTTTAATCAGTGTTTTTTTTGCTTGGATATCTTTGGTTAGACGTACTGAGCACTGTTAAAATTTGTCCATCTATTTTAATGGGACCTTATAAAGGGTGTAAACAAACTCTTAACGAAGCCGAAAGGCACTTGTTCTCCCTGTCATTGCGATCATTTTTTTGTTCTGGACAATACCTGGGAACCTTCTAGTTACGGAGATATTGGGGGTCAAAGTTCCAACTTTTTCACAAGTCTTTTTTTAAATACATGTTTTTAATGTAAGATTTTTAGTTTAAGCACCTTCAGGACCCCCTTACTATTCAATCCATCCATCAGCACAATGCTTTGAGTGCGTTACATTGAGTCCTACTGTAAAACGTGATTTTTCAGCCCAAAAAAGAAGTCGTTTCCCACCACTAATTTTTGCGTAAAGTTACTTAGTTTGATGTACATAATGCTTGGTTGACGGCTTCGTGAAGAGTCGGTTTACACCCTGTATATGTATGGACATGGTATCAAATGACTTATATCTTATAAAACTACTTAACTATCTATTAATTCGTTCTCCCTCAACAATCTGTAAACCACTTTCCTAAGAACATAGTTTACAAACTCGTGAGAAAGAACAGCTTAAGTAATGGCAAATTTGCCTTTTATTCATCACCTGAACTAAAGGAACGCAATATTTTCAATTTAATTGATTTCCTACATGAGAATCCCCTTCTGGATGATACACAAGGGCATGAGTGGCTTTCCGAATTATCGACAATTTCTATAGAAAAACAGCTGTTGGTAGAATTAAAACGTTCACCAACATTTTATGCTAAAGATAGACTTTTTGATTTAGAATACAGAAAGTAATTAAAGTATTTTTATAATACATTAACTGTTAAAATAAAAGCATCCACCAAAATCATTTACTCAAATAAAATATTAAAAAAAAACAAAACCGCGTTCAAAAACTTACCTTTTATCTACACTAAAAAGTTGTGAATAATATAAAAATATTGGATAAAAAATTGGATAAAGATATTTAACATTAAGGTGGCTGCGTCAGGGTAGCTCGCGAAATTCAAATTTTCTTACGTTTTTTGTTCCAGGGCCGCGGTATCTCTTCGAACAGTCCCGCAGCCCTGGCAGGCATCGGCCCTTGCGGGCTCCTCCCTGTTTGCTCACATCTCTTTGAGGCAGGCGTGGAGCACGAACGCGCCGTTAACACAAAGACGGACGGACGGCGAGCTAGCCCATTACTCAACCCTATAAGTTCATTTAACCCTATTTAATGACTTTCTCATGAAATATTCATTGAATAGGGTTACATGAACGTAGAGGGTTTTATTGATGATTTTCATTATTGTAATTCTGTAACTAAGTACGTTTTACTGACGCGACTCATTTTTCATCAACGTACAACCTGACACTGACCTGCAAATTTCAAAAAACTTAAGAAAATTTGAATTTCGCGGGCTACCCTGACGCAACCAACTTAATCAGTTATTTTTGGAGTCGGTGCTAGCCAAAGCTTTCGTTCGTTTCGTTTATATAATAACGTAGCCCCACACTAGGAATTTCTCCTGTATCGTGGGTGCGTTCACAAACATTTAAACTCACATACACAAACAGCCAAAACTGCGTGCGTAAAAAAATTCGGAGTGTAGTATAGATAACGAAATTAAATGGAAAACTATCACAGTTAAGTAGGCTTTACAAGTTTGCGAGTAATAGTCGACCAACTTATAAAATGTACTTGGATAACATACTTTCCTACACATAATGTATGGGAGCACAGGTATTTCAGCTGCAATGTAAGTTTATTTTTTATTATTGCAATAAAAATCATTGTTCGGAGACAAATTGGACCGTAGGAAGTGCCCGTATATTTTAATGGGCAACTACGGAGCCCTACATTGGGCGTGGCCTAACATGCACTTGGCCGGTTTCTTTCTAAGTACCTGATGTTACTCGAATGATATAACGCGAGGATTTTTTTTTGTAAACAGAGAATGTTATTCCCACGTAGACATCTTTACTTTACACCTACATTTAGATTTGTTTACCCAAAAAATGATTCCTCTTGGCGTTGACGTCAAATTAGATCGCGCTATGGTTTAGTTCACAAAAAGTGATGTTAAGGCTAATCGGTATCGCGCTCGCGACGTAAAGAAACTTTAATTTGATTTGATTTTGTACCTACGTGATCTGATACTTTCTAAGTACCAAGTACAAAACATACCAATAACGTTATGTTATTGGTATGTTTTGCAATGGTTTATGAGTTTGATTGTCTATCTCCGAAGATTTTCACCAAAATCATACGAGACCACGACAATAGAATCTTCTAATTCTAATCAGAAATTGTTAAAAAATGCTGGGGACATCGCTGAGCATACCTAACTGGCGAAATGTGGGTGTACTGTACATATCTGCGTACCCCTTTAGAGCATACAGTTACAAACATTTTCAACAATGTGTAGTTAGAAACCAATTTATTATTTGTGCGCCATCTAGCGGTAGGTGATTTTAATATTTTGCCCTTAGCTACCACGGCGCCCAGGGCTCATTATCCGTTGTTAAGTTCAGCGATTCGGTGGTGATCGACATTGGTGTTGTCGATGTTGCCAATCTCCTTTCAGTAATAAATCTCATTACGTTCATCGTTCCCCAATACGCCATGAACACCATCATTGAACCAACCAATAAACTGAAAAAAAAATCTTCATAAATAACGAGACATCGTTTTTTTCACGTAATACAAGGTGTTTATTACCGTGTCCGTGTGTATATCCGTGTCGGTCACGGAGAAAGAATCTGACTGACTGAAAAAGAGGAAATTCAAGAAATGGCAGAGTGTTGAAGTTTCAAGGGTTAGTTTCTCTCAAGAAAAAGGCCAAGAAAGCTGTGGCCATAGCTAGACCAAAGGCCCAAGACAAGCTTAATGACACTTTGGATAGTACAGCTGGCCAAAAACCACTTTACCGGCTTGCTATAGCTGGAGAGAGAAAGGTGAGGGATGTATGTCAGATTAAATGCGAAAAAATGAGCTGAAATGGTTCTTTCGGATGATGAGGAAATTAGGGATAGATGTACTTTGAAAAACTGATGAACGAGGAGAATGACTGAACTGATGAACGAGGAGAAACATTAGCATGAATGAAGTGAGAATAGCAGTAAATCGAATGGAGAATGGGAAAGCCTGACAGTATACCAGTTGAAGTTTGGAAGTTATTACGGGTGGATTATTTTTCAATAAGTTGTATTTTTTGAAATAATGAAGGGGCACGTGTACTAACAAACAAAAGAAAATATAGATAATTCAAAATAGATTAATTATATTTTCAATTCAATATAGATTATTTCGTATATTGACTGACAGGTAGCTAAACATCAATAAAAAAAACCGGCCAAGTACGAGTCGGACTCGCGCATGAAGGGTTCCGTACCATTATCTATAAAAACGGCAAAAAAATCAATGCCCCCTTAAATATTTGTTTTATTTTAATTTAATTATTTATTTTTAAAGTGAATATATAAATAAATATTCTGTGTATATTTCAAGCTTTGCCGTTATCAATATCGAGCAAAAACGAGCAAAATATCACATTTGTTGTATGGGAGCTCCCTTAAATATTTATTTTATTGTATTTTTTGTTATAGCGGCAACAGAAATACATCATCTGTTAAAATTTCAACTGTCTAACTAACACGGTTCATGAGATACGGCCTGGCGACAGACGGACGGACAGCGGAGTCTTAGTAATAGGGTCCTGTTTTACCCTTTGGGTACGGAACCCTAAAAATTCAGTTGAAAACTAACAACAGTCCTATAATAATTTTATTATATAATAATTTTTAACTTAAATAACAGGTACATAAAAAAAACAATATGTTTTCAACTAATAACTTTAAAGTTAGATACGATACACAGTTTAGCAATTCATTAGTACAGACGCCAGCAGGTCAACCTACCCGAAACTCTCAGATTTTCCCAACCAACCTTGAGCCTAATGTTTCAGAGATAAAGTTTCAAATCTATTAAAGAAATTTGATGTGCTGGCGTTTGTACAATAGTATTTATAACTCTTATTTATTCTACATCACTAAATTCTTAGCTGGTTTACGTCCCGTGTTTGAAGAAGGTCGCCCACGCGCCTCCTTTTCGTTTTTTCACTTGCTTCAGTAAAATCCACTGATGGACGCCCAGGATCCATGGTGCAATGTTGATGATGTTGAGTGGTCGATAGACACTTTAAAAGTAAAATCCCCAGACCACCACTCGGAATTCGCGGCACTTTCCACTTTTTCCCATTTTTCTGCGCACTTGGATGACAATCCTGCAATTTTCATTTTGATTTTCCTCGCAGAAGCTTCCGTGATACTTGCAAGGTATTCATCGACAGAAAATCATGAAGTCTACTATTACGATTCTCTTTGGGGTGTTTCTGCCATTCACCAAAAATCTTCATTTTTGAGACAGAGAATTCGTATTCTGAAAAACAGACAAAACGAACAAGTTGCACTAAAGTGCGAGGGCTAAAATGACTAAACTCTAATAGATATGGCTATAATACAATACATTTTTTGCCCGGATACATGAGGATACAAGTATACTTTATAATCTGATGAATTCAGAAAATCGTCAATAATCAACATTTTTTTAAAACTCGATGTGATAAAATAAGGCGTGGTTGGAGTATGTCCATTTTCTAATAGGAATTAAAAATACATACCTTTAACTTGAATATCCATCACTAACACTTTCAAAAAAACTCACTGACATTACGATGTAACTTTGGTAACCGCAAAAATGTAAAAATTTAGTAAATTATAACCCTCTCTTCTTATACTCACCTCATTACCTTATCAGCAGGTGACAGTGGTGCAAAACAATTGTTAGTATTGGGACAGGTAGGGATGTGACTAGGGGCTCAGGTAATAAATTCCAGGAAATTCCGTAGTGACATTGGTCTAGCTAGGTGGTTTTGATGAAACCACTGTGCGGCGATGCGAAATTCACGTGAAATCCGTTAATGCCAAACACGTTCACGGCCCAACCGCGCGGACAAGTGGCGCCCACCACTCAATGCGGCACACCGCCAAAACATTTGCTTTGTCGCTTCGGCTCGGCCCCGCAGACGAGCGGTGTCGTGTGAGAATCGCTTTAGCCTTTACCTACTTATTATAAGATTAAAATATTTAATAAATATTCAGTAACTTACTATCCGAAAGCCATTTTCCCATAAATTCCCCCGCTGCCGTCCAAAGGACGAAATCTTGAATCAAAGAGTGAATTATCAAACTGATTGTATTACCACAATGGCATAGTGTGTATGACTGGTAAGGGCACGTTTCCACAAACGCTGAAAACTATTCATAGTAATTATTAGGTAGTACCTTGAACAATGCTAATTGAAAAAGAGCCTGTTACAAAAGAGCTTGTCCAGGGAAGTATAGAGTGGGGCAAAACTGATATATCAATATGAACTGGCTGCTATTGTGTTGGAAATAAAAAATATATATTTTTACAAGAGAGTTGGCGGAGTTGGTGCACATTTGTGTCAGAGTTACTTTTGTTACAAGTATCTTTTTGATGGAACCTGTACCTACATGGATATACTTACCGATCTGAATTTCAATAGAATTGGATTTTCGTGCGGCATTGTAAAGAAGCCTTTACTTTTTTTGAATTGGACAATGATTGTTGTTGGGTAAACAGATATATGAACCATGGGAATCTTTGGTCATTGGGTTCTGTTGGAACATGCCTATTTCAATCAACTCACGCTCACGGGCATTGGTCTCTCGAAAGCAGCGCACAGTGGAACGAATGTATGGGAGCGGTTGGACGTAGACATGTCCGAAAAAAAAGAGTAAAATTGTGCCAAACTAATGATGCCATCTTATTCGATTACTTAATGCCTTCATAACTTGTGGTGATGAATTTCTTCATAACTCCCATATTTCGGGAGTAATTTGAGAAAATGTGAAATTTTACTATGAAAATGAGTGTATCGAGCTCTCTCCCTCCTGATTCCGGGCTTGTTTCAAGTAGCGGTCTCTAATATCATAATGCTAATACTAAGAGCTATATTTAATACTAAGACACATAGTGCGCCAAATGTGCACTTTCTGGGATAAAGAGTGATGTTTATTTTATAACACAATTTTTTTATTTTTTGTTTATTTTGTTGATTAAAACCGTTTTTCTAAAGGTTTACCTTATTACAATAACATTTCTGACCAGCCAATTAGAGAAGATATAAGCTAATTAGGATATATAATTAGGGACTTAAGGTTTACATATAAAACTGATGCACTAATGATTACTGATAAGAACATTGCTATTATTTAATTACTAAATGGCTCTTAATACACTAATTTAGCATGCATCATTTACTAATTATCACAATAACTAATTACCTTGCAATATTTAACAAAGGATACCTGGGATACCTGGATTTTATATAAATAGGTCACTATTAGTAACTTTAAAATCAGTGTTGATTTACACCTCGTTGTATCCAAGCTAATCTCGCAATGTATTTTCCAAATTTTAATACAAATCTTGATATTCACGTTGCTTTATGCGCACGCGCACATAAAGATTTACGCGACTTTAACTATTTGTTCAGTGTTTTAAAAGATAACAGTTGTGTTCAGTTATGTGAAAGTGCTGAAACAAGTTTAAAAGACTGGTGTCGTCGATTTTGCTACCGCATTTATGCAAAATGGACACAGTCTGGAAGAAGCACAGATAAGTTTCGGAAGAAACATGAGATTTGGCTACAGGCTGCAATTCAATGGCCGGAATTACAGAATGAAAATATGGAACCTTCTACAGAAAATATAAGTGACGTCATCGAGCCCATAATTTCTCCTGCTAAATCTGATGCTTCAACTTGTACACATCCTAGTCCTCGTAAATCTTTTGAGGACCTTAGTAAC
The DNA here is from genome assembly GCA_950005105.1 of Lycophotia porphyrea. Taxonomy (NCBI): domain Eukaryota; kingdom Metazoa; phylum Arthropoda; class Insecta; order Lepidoptera; family Noctuidae; genus Lycophotia; species Lycophotia porphyrea. The sequence goes on from OX465393.1 coordinate 7,486,323, forward strand.
CGGCAAAAAAGAAGACGCACTGAAGATAGTCTTTCATGCAGCAGTAGCAGCGCTGAAATTATGTTTTCGGCCGAAAGGGCGCTTCAAAAGGCAGGACAAAGCGATACAGCTTATGTTATGAAATACTTGACGGAGAATCCAGAAGAGGCCTCAAAAATCAAAGCCTTCATTGAAGGTAAATCAATTCAGGTACGGGAAATATCCCCTTTGAAGGCATTGGCTCTTTATGTATCGATGAACTTATCGAAATGGCGCTATAACACTCTTCGGGATTTCAACACTCAAGAAGGAGCTCTTCAATACCCGAGTTACTACATGTTGGTTAAAGAAAAAATTAAGTGCTATCCGGCCAAAGAAGATCTCACAGTTACAGAGAGCTCTGCAAAAATCAAATTACAAGCCTTGATGGATTTAACCTCAAGAAGACTTATTAGGTCGTTAGAAACCCCTGTTGATCCCAATCAACAGCTCGTATTGACCAGCAAATGGGGTTTTGACGGATCATCTAGCCAAAGCATTTATCATCAAAGGACGAGTGAAGATGAGCAAATCGATCTTGCTAGTAATTTTATGATTAGTCTTGTACCACTGCGGCTCGTCTCAAAAGGTGTAACAATTTGGGAAAACGAGCGACCATCTTCCACTTCATTTTGCCGGCCAATATTGTTTAAGTTTATAAAGGAAACCAAAGAAAATGTGCAGAGAGAGATGGCTGAAATCGAAGCAGAGATTGAAGCCTTAACTCCATCCACCATCACTGATGGAATTAGTGTCAAACACCAACTGCTGTTGACAATGATTGATGGTAAAATTCATTCCATTATATCCGATACAGCAGCTTCAGTGTGTGACATATGCAAGGCTTGTCCTAAAGAAATGAATAATTTAGAGTTAATCAAAGATAAACACGCAAACGAGGACATGTATAAATATAGCTTAAGCACCCTTCACGCTTGGATTCGCTCAATGGAATGCTTATTACACATTTCCTACAAATTAGACATAAAATCATGGCAAGTAAGGGGTGATATAGCAAAAAGGCAAGTTGATGACAGGAAGAAAAGAGTTCAAGAGGCTGTAAGAAGAGAAACGGGCTTACTTCTCGATGTTGTGAAACAAGGCAGTGGATCCACCAACAATGGCAACTCGGCAAGGAGATTTTTTGAAAACTACACTAAATCTGCTGAACTGACCGGAATAGATGCTATGCTTTTAAGAAAAATCTGTGTGATCTTGCAGTGTATTTCATCAGGAGAGAAGATCAACGTAACTAAATTCCGAGAGTTCTGCTTTGATACTGCTAAGCTTTACGTGGAGTTATACCCATGGTATTATATGCCTTCTTCACTTCATAAAATTTTAATGCATGGGCCAGACATAGTTCAGAACATGTCAATTGTGCCCATTGGTTTTCTATCCGAAGAGGCATCTGAGGCTAGAAATAAAGATTTTAGAAAATATAGAGAGGGGCATTCTCGAAAGCATAGCAGTATCTCATGCAATGAAGATATTATGCACAATCTTTTACTGTCTTCTGATCCACTTGTTACAAGTATCCGTCCAAAAGGAAATAAGTTTGTAAAAAAATCTTCTTTTAAGGAATTTTATGAGCTTACGGATTCTGAGAAAAGTGATATCGAATTTGTTAACATAAATGATTTAGCGGACATCGATTCTGAATTTGAATTAATTGATGATGATGATGATGACGAAGATAATTAAATGATGTTATTGTTTTAAAATGTGTAACTTAGTAAATTAGAGCTTACATCTTAATTATTTATTGTACTTTTAATGAAACTAGGTAATTTATTATCAACTTACTTAAAAGTCATACTCTCATCAGTTCTTGTGAATATTTTTGTTAATATATATTTCTGTATATATATAATATATTTATAAACCTCTTAATAAGTCTGTCTGCGGTTTAAAGTAAATACAAATGGGGAAAAAACGTTTTTTTTTTTAAATTTTCATTTCCTTTTATCCCAGAAAGTGCACATTTGGCGCACTATGTGTCTTAGTATTAAATATAGCTCTTAGTAATAGCATTACGATATTAGAGACCGGTACTTGAAACAAGCCCGGAATCAGGAGGGAGAGAGCTCGATACACTCATTTTCATAGTAAAATTTCACATTTTCTCAAATTACTCCCGAAATATGGGAGTTATGAAGAAATTCATCACCACAATTTATGAAGGCATTAAGTAATCGAATAAGATGGCATCATTAGTTTGTCATAATTTTACTCTTATTTTTCGGACATGTCTACGTCCAACCGCTCCCATACATTCGTTCCACTGTGCAGCGCCGCGACACCCTCTGCCATTTGTATTCATGGATATTTATTTAAAACCGTACTAGACTTCTGCAACTAAATAAAAGTTAACATCATCATATTTAGATTGAGGAGCTCGTGGCTAAATAATACCAGCCGCTCGGGTCGGTCTTCAGGTTAAGCCGCGCTTGCCTAGGTTGTTTCGTGGATGGGTGACCGCCCATTAAATACCGAGTCTCTCGGAAAACACAGAAAACATAGATCTTTAACAGTCTTACCATGGGGAAATGAAATGAAAAAATGAAAACGGAATATGTTATGGAGGTCTGATAGGTAGTCGCTCCATGTAAAATACTGGTAATCAGTTGCATCCGGTTAGACTGGAAGCCGACCCTAACATAGTCGGAAAAAGGCTAGGCAGATGATGATCATCATAATATTTGGATTCTCATACCTTCAGGTTTCGCCCAAAGATGTTGCTGACGGAAACAGCCACATGTTGTTACTTTTGAATTGGAAATAAGGTTAAACATAAACAGTTCAGTTTTTTTACATTTATCGTTTTTTTTTTTTTTTTAAATAATCAAATCCAACACATGATTTTTCAAGCTATACAACGTTTGTTACAGCATTCTCTAAGCACAATAAGGCAGTGATAACCTAGTGGTGTGTCTGTCGGATTGCCAAGATTAGGGGAGCGGGAAGAGAAACGAGACAACCCTTTTGTCTCGTTTCAGGATGTTGATGAGCGACAAGGTTCAGAATTGTAAAGAACGGAAATTAGAAAAAATACATTTCTTTTAAATTACTTATTAAATATTTATTTTTTAAAACATTTACAAATATATCATTTAAAAGAAATTTTAAAGTAAGTGACATGTTTTTATCACATTTTAGTAGCTCTTAGGGTAATAAAAACATGTAATTTGCTTTAACATTTCTTTTAAAGGATTTGCGTTTTTTTTTGTTGTTAAAAGGAAAGGCTTGCGGTGTTTAGCCCATACTCAAAGCATTTATTTTAATTAGACCATTACAGGGACTAAATGCCCTACGTGTCCAATTTAATAATGCTGAGTTTCAGGATGCTGTTGGGTCTACCTTGGCGCTGTAGTCAGGAAGGTTCGCGGTGACTCGCACAGATGAAGAAGAAAGCACCATGCATAAGAAAGTGACGTCATTACTACAGCGCCTGCATCGTAGTTACAACAGCATTTCGAAGATGTTTGCTGCCAGACCAGACTGCTTTAACCAGGGCGGGGACTGTCATAGGTTTGAATAAATGATTACATTACATTACCTACTACTTAAGCATTATTCTTACTACCGTTAAACACTAACAAAATTATAGACAGTAGTCTATATATCATATAAATAATATAATACATTTTTACTAAGTATAAATAAAGTTTGATTAATTTATTTATAAGTAATCGAAGTTAAAAATCTTTTCACTGATGGCACCATCAGTATTACAACTTTGGCTTTATTAGCCACGCATAAAACCTGTATCAATCAATAACTGTCATCAATACAAACAAGTGAAGATCGTCTAAAACGTCACATTGCAGAGATGTAGTTAGTTATCTCTCAAGCGGAACTGTTTATTAAACATGTTTTTTTATTGGGTTTAGCGCTTCTTCAACTTCTCGTTTCACATCAACGCCTTTGTATCCTGCAAAATAAGAGTACAAAACGATCGATGCTGTTCCGAGGAGTAGAAATCTGAAAAATAAATTATACCTTTTAAAATACACAAAAATTCTACAACAGTTCTCAAAATTCTACAAGATTCTAGAACAGTTCTCCAAAATGCCTTCGCTTTTTCACTTCTTAACGTTTGAGTTGGGAACAAGAAGTGGAAAAACAAACTCTAGCAACACATATGTTTGTAAAATTTATAAACAAGAGATTAAACAAATGGGTGAATCTTGTGATAAAGAATAGGCGGGTACCTACCCCCAAAGATACATCTTCTGATTTTTGATCCAACTGTTAAAAACTTGAACTTTATTTCACTTTTTATAGTCTTCCGGTAATGGCTGATGGTCATGTAAAACTGACCTCGAACACCGAAGACCTCTTACCTCTTACCGAAGAACGAGACCATTTATGTAAAGAAATTGAATAGCGTTATTAAGAAAGGGCATTGTTTTAATGAACAAAGCAATAAAATATCCTTGAGAAATTCCTTTAACGTAAGCACCAAGAAAGATTGATGATCAGTGGGTCAATCACTATAAACAACGCCACACAATGATTTGCACCGTGTATCCTGTAACTGATAATACAGTGCAAGTTCCTGTGGACCAGTTGGTCTAGAGCTATTCATGAAATGTGTAATTATTATAAAAAAAATCCCATTATGATAGGCAATTCAATCTAACTTTGTTACCAAAATCAAGGGTTTTAATTTTTTTACACGGAACCCTAATTAGTTTTCTAAAATAAAAGTAGCTTGTGTTAGACCTTATAACATCAGCTATTTACCAGTGAAAGTCCCGTCAAAATCAGTTCAGCCGTTTTGGAGATTACCGGAATTTGATTGCCGGAATAAACAGACAGAGAGACCGACAGACACAAAAACTAAAATAAATGTGTTTTGAAACTATATGGAAAGACACATATCAAATGAAAAGGTTCATTGTGAGCATCTCAAATATATTGTTTTATAATTTTAAGATAGATAGTTTTGGAGTTATTTAAGAAAATAGACGAACATTTTGGAAAAAATACAAAAAATTGCTCTTTGTCTATAAATTACAGGAAAACTTATGAGAAATCTATGGTATTAAAAGCAACATAGAAAATTCAATATTTTTGCCTTAACTTATTAACAAAATCTGATTCAAAAAGGGAAGCAAGCCAATTTAATGTAGTCAATATATTCAGCAATTTCTCTCTACAATATACATACTTTTTTAGATATCACAAACAAATTTGGGTCATATTTAAAACAACTAACGAAATTTAGATTTTTAACATACGAAACCCTCTCCACGCGAGTCGAACTCTTACTTATTCTATTATGGTTATTCTGTGGTTTACAATTTATTTTGTAGCGGTTATCACCGAATGGGGTTGTGAATGTCATGGCGGCGGTGACAGGGCCTTTCATGTGACTGTCACTCGATGATCATGCAGAAATCCATTGCCTCTAAACTCAACTCTAATAATTATTGTAATTATGATTTAATCAGTAACTATCATTGTATTTTCCAACCACCAACAACAAATAACGGATAAATAGCGACACGTGGTGTCTCGGCTGCTACCGGCCAATATATGTATTGCTACAACGTTATTAGAAGTAAATGTAACAGCTAGCACCTTGTTTTTTTAGTCAATGTGGAAATCCTATATGGAGGTCCTGTTCCGTCAGTCTCGTGCTGACTGAAACCACTCCAGTGTTTCCGGCGCACTTGCATCGCGCAGCTGGATCTTAAACGACGTCTGCTGCCCCGGACTGATGCCTCGTCCCGTAGGTAGGAGGGGAGTGAATTGTAAACCTGTTACGTCTTTGAGAGGCGCGCGTGGAACACTAAGCGCTGTTTATGGGTTGTCCGCCCTGTGCAGTCGCCCAGTACCCGTTTTTTCTGCCTCTGAATTGGCATTCCTGCTGGATTTTCGCATGATCGACTAGTATAGACAGAGGCTGAAATAAATTAGGAGCCCCCTGCCCCAAGGTCTTGATAGGCAATCATAGCACATACACAAGGTTGCAAAAATTAGAAAATGTGAATATTTTGATCAAATCAAATAATTATTTGAATTTATTTGAGCCAATGATGTAAAAATTTTGAGCTCGCTTCGCTCGCTCTTGCAGCCTAGTTTCTCATCGCCCAGCCTCCAGTAGGTCGAAACAATTCTAACCTGTTCAAGATCGAATCTCAAGAAGACGCCAGCAGGTCAACCTACCCGAAACTGTCAGATTTTCCTAGTCAACCTTGAACCTAATGCTTTATAGATAAAGTTGAAAATCTATTAAAGATATTTGACAGATTGTAGTAGCTTGATGTGCTGGCGTCTGTACATACCGGGTGCGGCGATTAAACTGTCCGTATGTGAAAATAAAATATTTTTGTTAATTTTCAATATTTATTTGTACACTTTTGCCATGTGAAAATAGAAAGTTCAAAGTTTTATTAAGACTTATATACCTCCAGGACCCCCTTACTATTCAATCCATCCATTAGCACAATGTTTTGAGTGCGTTACATTGAGTCCTACTATAAAACGTGATTTTCCAGCCCAAAAATTTAAATTAATTTAAAGCTCAAAATTTTTGCGTAAAGTTACTTAGTTTGATGTACATAATGCTTGGTTGACGGCTTCGTGAAGAGTCTGTTTACACCCTGTATTGGCCAAAACTCCCATTTATTATTTTATTTCCACGCGGTGAAGGCGGTAACAGTTTAGGAATGAATCATTGAAAATTTGACTCTATTGGCCAAAACTCCCATACTAAAAGCGACCTACATAAATGTCCTAACTTTGGTATTCGTTGGTGTTCGTCGTGCCGTTAGGCTCCTTGAGTTATGAGTCGAGCTACACTACACCTGACAAATACTTGCACTGACTCAGACAGCTCCACTCAAATCTGTGTAGTTCTTTCTTTAAAAAACTATCTCAGACCCTTATCTGCCTTATCTTGATCAACTCACATGAGGACTAAGCATTAACCTCATAACACCGGCCTCAGTTAAAAAAAAAGACGATGTGTTTTATGTTTGTAAAAACCTATTTGCAAAATAAAAAAATAAACGTCATTTACCATTTACTACAAAAAAAAATGCATTCACTAAAAAACTGTGATTTTGAAATTACACCCAGACACTTGAATTATATTTAGTTTTATACATTAATTAATCATAATATACAATAAACCAGTACAGTGTATCCCCAAACGGCTTTTATAACACGGCATAAAATAAAATAGTCATATACAGTATTGCAAAAGAGTGGAGCAGTAAGTGGTTCAGACTGTATAGTATTGATAGGTTGCACAAAAACACATATTTTAAACCATTTGTATATTTAGCATTTAGTATTTTACTTCACATATCTTTGATTGATTCGACGAAATTAGGCAAAGTCTGGTGAGATAAAAAGGCAGTTTCCCTCCATTCCTGTGATCAATTAATTTTCTCTTCTCGGCCTCTAATCCGTCCTCTAACATCTATTATGCAATATCTATTACACGCTGCAAACCGCGTTCTTACAGCGTGTTCTGTGAGCTGTTGGTGGAGATGCCTTGAGGACCTCCATGTCGCCGATCCGCCGCGCATTCCGCTGCGCAACGCGTGCTCTCCACGACACCACCTGTATTGCGCTGCCCCCACTTGCCCCACGCTACCAGTAGTGCCAAGCGGACTCGCTGCCTTCTACTTGGACGGTCACGAACGACATCCTGCTGCTGACTCCGAGCGTCCTGAACCGCGCGAAGTCATAATTCAGTTTTTTTTTTTATTATTATATTACATGGTTGTTAAAAAAAAATTGACCAACGATTAACTCTTTGGCTAATCGTAACATTACAAGGTATTTAGATTTAACCTAAAAACTTGGCCAAAATTGTTCTCTATCCTTTGATAATTGCATAGGTGCAAACAAAGAAAGTCGTTTTCAGAGATGTATATTAATAAAATATAACCTTAAAACTAAAATCATGTATGTACAAGTCAAAAGCCATAGGTCCAGTTGCATATCAATGTTCATATCGCCCAAACGGTTCGGTGCATATCTTTGTGTGTGTGATGTTTTAACGCATACAGCAACACGTCATACATACCTGTTACGAGAAGACAATGTTAGTCAGATGCATGTGGTCAACATCAGACAAAGATAACAATATTAGTCGTTTTCTTTTATTGAATGATTAGCGTCCGGGCCGAGCCGATTCAAAAGAATTTCTATAATTCATTAATACAGTGAGTGACGGCAAAATCGTAAGCCAGTGTGTCATCATCATCATCATTCTCTTATTCCGATTTGTTTGGGGTCGGCGCAGCATGTCTTCTTCCACACCTCTCTATTTCTCGTCATCTCAGCAGTGACCTCCTTTTTTCTAGCCATATCTTCACACGGTCCATCCATCGTTTTTTTTGGTTTTCGTTTACTCTTGCGTGTGTGTGTGAAATTTCTACATGTAAGTGCAACTAGTTTTGATGCTACAGGTTTGTGAGATTGCTACTGGAGTTCTGACCGCGACCGTACCTTGTACATACATCATAAGTCTGACTCATCGATTTCGACTTCTTCGTTGTCTTTTATTTCTTCTCTACTACAGAGAGCTGAAGACTAAGTTTCCGGGGAGAATAGCTTGCTTTTCTTATGCGGTTGCTTTCAGCTGCTGCTAAGCAATGGACCAGATGTTAACAAAAATCTCTTAAATTAAAGATTTGTCTGGTTTTAATATTTATATAAGTTTGCATTTATAAACGTTATAAAATATGAATCATCATCATCTTATCAGCCCGTTGCTGTCCACTGCTGAACATAGGCCTCCCCAATAGATATAAAATATGAATAAGTTTAAGTAAAGTAACCCATCCAAAAAAAAAGGGCTATACTGAGGTCTGAGCAATCACCTGTCAATAAAGATTTTTATTATTATCGACATCATAATATTCCGAGAGAAGTAATAAATGTAGATTGCGCACGGGAAACACTGAAAAAAAAGTCCGTTTGATTGAGCATGACACGCGGCTTAAAACAATGATTTATTATTTTGATAATCGAATATCCATACTAGTCAACAGTCAAGCTCAAGGTAAATGCATCCGAATATCCGTAATATCTCTAGTTATCACTATCACTAAATTGCGTTTTTTTTTTTGGGGATAACTTAGTTTGATGATAACGTGACATTGCAGTTGAAGTAAATAAAAATTAACTAACTTTTGGAGGCCTCTGTTATTATGCAACATCAGAATGGAGTTTATAGATTTTTTTACAAAGTTCAAATTTTGGAAAATAACTTGTGTTTCCCCGAAAACGAAAGAGATCATGATGTTGGTGGGTGACAATATTGAGTTTAGGAATGAAAACGTTCTCCAAGGGACAGAATTATGAAAAAGTGGGGAAAGATGAGAAAGAAAAGACGATTACATTTTCAATTATATATTTTTTTAAACATTAAGGGTGTAAAATCTCTCTTAACGAAGCCGAACGGCAGGTTTTTTTTTAATTTATTTATTCAAAATCGGTTTAAACAATAACACAACAGTTTGTCGGCAGTGGTTCTCGTTTCACAATATCATTATAACAAACGATTTTTATTATAAATTAATGCATAAAATAAGGAAAGTGAGTTTGCAGAATGAAACGTTTTACACCTATGGAAAATTGCTATTGTCCATAATATGTTATATGCAAAAAGATATAGATATATATTATATATAGATATATAAGATATAGATATATATTATATGCAAAAAGAGCTATGGACACAATGATAGTAGTGTTTTTAAGAACACTTTTAAGTTGGTTATCAGCTGTGCGGGTATCTCATTCACTAATGAGGGTACTACATATTTTCTTGTGCGCTTACCAAAGCAGTTTGTGACTTTAGGAACAGCAAGTTTCTTCTTTTTAGATAAACGGGTTGGGTACTTATGCTTACGTTCCTGCTTGTAATATTCATTATTAAATTGCTCAGTCAAGATATTAAGTTTACTTTTGATATGGACCGGAAGTATTTAACAAATTTTGAACAGTGTTTCATAGTTTTTATTTAAGTTATTTTTTTATCCACAAGTACTTTAAGTAGCCGTATCTGCAAGATTTTGATTTTATTTAGATGTATAGGAACGTAAGGGCATATCCACCCAACCCATATTCAATAACTGAGTCAGATAATGCATAGTATAAAGTATACAATACTTTTGTTTGACAAGCAATTTTTTTTGTTGTACTGCACCATACCGGGCAATCTTTTAGTTACAGATATATCGAAGTTCAAAGTTCCAACATTTAGATACTTTTTAAGAAAAATGTTTTATATGTTATAATTTTACTTTAAATACCTCTATGACCATGTACTATTCATTGGATCCATGACCACAATGTTTTGAGTGCGATACATTAAGCGCTAACATAAACCGTGATTTATGATTTAAAAAGTCGTTTCCTAGCAATAATGATTGCGCAGTGTTAATAAGTTTTAATACGGATGAATGGCTCAAATCTTAAGTGCGAATGTGGTGGCGTCTCCCCACAGACAATGGCCAACCTACCATTTTGCACCGCACTTGATGATCTTATTATACATGAATAATGATAATTATGTATAAAATAATTAATAATAATAATAATTAAGTAATCAAAATATACACACAAACAGTGTGTATATTTTGTATAAGATACAAATAATACTAATAAAACAAAATTACCAACGATTTTTTTTCCATGGAAATTGGCTATAAATAACATCATTTTTATTTATAGTATCTTACATTATCTAAATTAATAAAATACATATTAATTCACATGTATAATGTGGCAGGCAATTTGTATGATTCCGCCGTTTACATACGGCATCGACAGTTTAAAAACGCTCGCAGGTATGTATTATGCCGAAGGCAAAATTGTTGCCGTGTCACTTTATAGACTGCCACAACGTTTCATCGACAATTCAAATGCCGCCTACATAATGCCGCGGCAAATTGAAGTATATAGTTCTAGTTCTTGCCACGCGCGTCGCTGTTGATCAAAACAAGAAAAATGGCGTCTAATAGTGGTTTTGTGACACAAAATGTTACAGTAACCATAATGTTCAAAAACGCATGGGAAATCAGCAATTTTCCTAAAAGTCATGCTAGCTGTTATGAGGAGCGTAGGCCGAAAGCCGGCGGAACGACATTTGCGTACGAAAGTGGGTGTGTAATGTAAAATGCGAGCGTAGCGAGCGCGCGTCACATAGTCGTATATCATGGTCACCCTAAAACTCCTACCAACTCCGAAATTATAACAATTGAACCAGTTATCATTTTGCCTTCGGCATTTTTCAAAACAGCGAGCGTTTGTAAACGGACGACGCTGTTTGTAAAACGCGGAGTCATACAATTTGCCTGCGACATATACACAAGACAAAAAACTTGTAATAAACCGATCGTTGCAAATTCAATACCGTGGTCAATGTCCCTTACCACATTTCAAATGTTCACAATCGCTTTTATTTAGTTTACAAGCGGAACTGCTTATCAAGCGCTTCAAATGTTTAGCTTTGTCATAATTACTTGTTCAACATCTATGTGTCTGTAACCTACATAATAAGCGAGCGTAACCACCGATACAGCTCCAACGATTAAAACTCTGTAACAATAATAAAACCTTTTAAAATACACTGAATTTCAGAAAAAATGTCACCTCGGAAGACATTTCCCCAAAACGTTTTCCCACATCCTAACGTTTTAGCTGGGAACAAGAAGTACAGTAAAAAACTGCCCACTAACACATCTGTCTGTTAATATTTAGAAACTAGAGGGGTTTTTGTACATACTCACATCAAGCTACTACAATCTGTCAGATTTCTTTAATAGATTTTCAACTTTATCTCTAAAGCATTAGGTTCAAGGTTGGTTGGGGAAATCTGACAGTTTCGGGTAAGTTGACCTGCTGGCGTCTGTACACTAAGTAGGCTCGCGATTAAGCGCAACTCGCCTGATGTGAAGCGATGATGCGTCCTTGGGTGGAAAACGCTTGCCTAGAAGAAACCAATTCACTCGCACCTTAAAGAAATCCAGATTATAGTGGCCAGGGAACAGAGAAACGGACCCAGAATTCCACAGACTGGTGGTTCATACAATAAATGTGGAAGCATCCGATAAAATAATTCCCATAATAAATATGGTCCGCTTTAAAGAACAGGCCCAGAATAAAGTTCCAATCGATGATGTTTTATTTATTTATTCTTCCTTTTAATTTAACTGTATACTAACTTTTTTGTATACATGTAAAGAGTCTCATATTCGCATTAACGAAAAAACTATTTAAAAAAAGAAAATAAAAAAATAAAAAATTTGGTTCCACTTCAACCAAATAACGGTGACGCTTCACTGTATCTCTGCTGTTTGATAATGGAATGGGGTTAGAGGAATTAACCTATGTCATTCTAAAGCGCATTCTCCAAAATGTAATTTTATAAACGAACAGACAGATGTGTGAATTTCGTGACTATTCTACTAAAGAAAAGGCGGGTACCTACCCCCAGATAAACATCTTGTGTTTTTTTAATCCACTTGTAAAAAATTTGAATTTTTTTCACTTATTTTCTTCCATTTATGGCTGATGGTGATATGAAACTGACGTCGAACAATAGCTCTAACCGAAAAACAAGACCACTCATCTGAAGAAATTGAATAGGCTCTTTAAGAAAGGGCTTTGTTATGAAAAACAAAACAAATAATTATCCTTGTTGAATTCTCTATTAACAATCGCACTAAGACAGATGTTCAGTGGGTGCAAACTACAAATGATTGATTTACGCTGTAAATCACAGTGACCAGTTTATTCTGGAGCTCACCAACGCGTTGCGCGTTGAGCGTTGATCTCTAGACCAGACTGCTCCCTGATAGTAAAAGCTAAAGAAGAGTGTGAAAATAAACTTAAGACCGGTTAAAATGCAAAATGCTAAGCTTACCGAGATGGCCAAAATAAAAAAAAATCGTTGCTTTTTTTTCTTTTTTTTTAATTTGCCTCTAGGGTCCAAGTATTTTCTTTCGTGATAGGTTTTATACAATAATGTCTTTCGTGTTAAATTTTCATATTTAGTTTTTTAGTATTCTTATACTGTCTTTAGTAAATCCGTTAAAAGTTTATCATATCCATTTTTATCAAATCCAGGGTAATTGAACGTCATTTTAATGTCAAGTCAAACGACTTGAACATACATGTCAAATTATAGCTATCTCCTCCTAAAAACGTAACCTACAATCAAAATTTTGTTAAAAACTTGCGGCGCTAAACAAAATATGCTTTTCCGCGCAATATATCATTCCGCCTGTTACGTTTTACTGTATCTGATAGGTTGGAAAACAGGTGTGAATTCAGCTTAACAAATAAGGCAGTTTCATAAATATACATAGACGGTAGTGTTCAAATTTTGTATTTTTTTGATAAATGGTTCACAACTGTCCGTTACTAGTAGTCTGAACATGGTTCTGATGGATCGCTTTTGCGCTTTATAAGCAGTTTCCCTATTTGTGGAGTTACCCCAAAATATAATACCATATCTTAACACAGATGCTACAATACCATGGTACGTACCATGTAAGTAGTGTATCTATTTTAACTGTGGGGGCAAGTTTGTACAAGGCATAGGATGAGCTACTAATTTTCTTGCAAAGCGCTTCAATATGATCCTTCCAATTGAGCTGCCTGTCAATTACCAGACCTAGAAATTTTGCACTATCGACATCGTGAATTTTGACATTCTGGTATTGAACCTCCATCTTTGAGCTAGGTTCTTTATGAGCGAAGTGCATTATTTGTGTTTTGTCAAGGTTAATTTTTAGATTATTATTATCCAGCCAAGAGATTATTGAAGTTACCGCATTATTAACATCAGCTTCATACGAATTAGGTTTATCACATGCTATTGTGCTATCGTCAGCAAAGAGTGTCATTGGGTAGTCTATAGCTTTAGGCAGGTCGTTAATATAAATTAGAAATAATGGCGGCCCCTTACAGTGCCCTGTGGTACACCAAAGTATACAGTGCGTTCTTTAGACAGGTATGTTACTTCTTCTTTAGCCTTTAAGTTTAGGTTTGTTATAGCGGTAGACTGTTTTCTTTTTGACAGGTACGTGCTTAATAAGCTACGAACGTTACCTCTCATACCATATGAGTCAAGTTTGTTGAATAAGATTGAAAGGTCAACATAATCAAAACCTTGCGTCATAGCACAGAACTCAGAACAGACAGGTTTTTAATTATCAAGATAGTCATAATTTTATTTAAAAAATCATAAATTGCCATGTTTATAGTCATGTTCTTTCGGAAACTTTTTGTTCGTTACAGAAAATCTTTTCTTTTTCTAAGTAACTGTAAAGTTCATTATAAATATACTTCTCGAATATTTTGAAAAAAATTGGCAAAAGCGCAATAGGTTTATAATTCTGCATTAGTTGCTTATTACCTTTTCTAAATAGGTTTCACAATGGAGACCTTAAGACGGTCCGGAAAAACACAAAATAAGGTAGATAAATAAAATATACAATTTATATGCTAAAAACACGAAATGTAACCTAAATGTCATTTGCTGTGACCTGAATTGCAATTTTGAAGAAGTTTCAAAGCACTCAAAATAGCAACAGCTTCTTCTGTAAAAATACTGGCATTTTTATCAAATTTTCGACCAAAACGTATATTTGAGGTTGGCTCATAAATAGCAAAGGACTCTACTCTATCATTTTTAGAACCTATACTAACTATACACAAATTTATGATCTGACCATTCTGACAACACTGCATTAACTTCCTCTATTGAGGACAGGTCCTTTTTAGTTTTTATAATTATATTTATATCTGAAAATTTTGCGATAAAAGCTCCTTGATAATGAGGCAGAATATGTTGTTATTGGTAGATGTTTATATCTTTAATAACATTTATAAAACTATGAATATCCTGTAACATATAAAATGGTTTTATACCTAAACTAGGATTAGAAAGCAACATATTGACCAAGAGACTATTACTGGATATGCTAAAAAGTTTTAATATGAATCTTTTTTTCAAGTAATCAAATCGAATTCTTAATGTTACTACAACACTCTATCCGCATTGCATTTATAGGAATACTTCTGAATGCCCCAGTGATAACACGCAAGCATTTGTTTTGCAGAACATCTAAACCATTTACAATTTTGGTATCTGAAGCGAAATAGTAAAAACCAAAGATTTGTGCAACAATAGCAAAATTTTTGGGTCTGCACCCCAGTATGAACCAGCCAAAGATTTCAATACATTATAAGCTTTATTTGCTTTCATAATTATATGTTTGGTATAATTGTTCCAGTTTAAATTATATGAAAAAAAGGACCCCTAAAAATTTGACTTCGTGTGGGTTGGGCAGAGTACACTTGTTGTATTGCACGGTGGGCATGCTATGACACTGTTTACCTAATACAACCATTTTGGACTTTGATGGACTGGCATTAAGATCAAGGTAAGAGAAATATTTACACAAATTTGACAAGGCATCATTAACTATATGAACACCCTGTGATAAATTGGTTCCAGAAGCATAACAACTAAATCGTCTGCAAATTGTAAATTTTTGATTTGAGACACTAAAATTAAATTTAATCTCCGCATATACAATATAAATGATAAAGGTGATAATATACCTCCTTGACAAATTCCTTATGGAGCAAGTCTAGGACAATAAAGATGTCTAATAAATTTAGCAAACACTTTTCTATTGCTCAGAAAGTTTCGAACCCAAATTATAATTTTCATGGACTAAAATATCTATATTTACACTATTAAAAGCCCCAGCCACATCAAAGAAAACTCCAACGAAATTATTAGTAGCCAATAGAGAGTAATGTATATCAAGCTGCAATTGACAGACACTTTCCCTAACAGACCGATTTCTACGAAAAATTAAATTGATTAGAAGGTAAAATATGTTTTTTTTTCACACAAGATGTCGTGTGATGGTGCCTTACAATTATGTATGAGCCATAAAATTTCATGATTGCATGCGGTGGCGTGAACGGCCACCGCAGTACAGGCCCCTTCACGCGGAGTCGCGTGTTGTTAATGAACGTGTTAAAAGCTAATCGTAGGTGTAGCTGTAACCCCTTGGCTAAAAATGAAGAATGTTCACGGCGCAGCATGTCTTCTTCTTCCATACTTCTATATTACTTGTCATCTCAGCAGTCTCCTCATTTCTGGCCATATTATCCGTCACTCAGTCCATCCACCGTTTCTTGGTCGTCGTTTGTACTAGCATATTATTCGACTTGTCTCTAAGTGTTATCAGTTAATACGAAAAAATATGTGTTGTACAGTATGATAATTCTGATGTGCCAACAATAATAAAAAAACATCTTCTTAAGTTAAAGTTATTTTTCACTTTGTTGTGTTTTTGAAGACGGTTTTATTTTTTGGACAAAGTTTTTTTATTTCTCCATTTTTAGTTGTAATAAACTATACAATTATTTGGTAATAGGCTTATTCCCTAATAAAATGGAACTTAACATACCTAACTGTCGTAATGTGGGTGTACTGTACACATCTGCGTATCCCCTCAAAGCATACAGGCGTGGTGTTATTTTATGGTGTTGTATAAATAATAGACTTCCAAGCGATTGTAGCAATTACGACGGATTTGTTGTCTGAGTTCCGTTCCATATCTTCGAAGTCCATGATCAGATTATGACAATATTTCTATGGGATTAACTTTGGAGTAAATAATCTTTCGAACAAAAAAAGAATTTTCCAAATCAGTTAAGGCGTCATCGAGTAATCGGTAAACATACATAAGAAAAAAAAAACAAAGATTCCGACGAATTGAGAACCTCTACTCCTTTCTAAAGTCGAGTTCGAAGTCGGGTTAAAAATATATTATGTAACGCCGAAAGATCTATCTGCTATATCAAGAACTTTTGTTATTATTTCAAATGTTTCGTTAACGTTACACCCACATAAAATTGTGTAACAGAATACAAATATAAAAGAAAAACATAAAACATAACATCACGCCTGTAATCCCCGTAGGGTTGGGCAGAGGTGTACCTAATAGTACACCCACATTTCGCCAGTTATGTTTGAAGTCCCATGTAATAGGGGGCGAGCCTATTGCCATCAACCGGGCACAAATCCAGACTCCGTGGCTGCTACTGAGAAATTCCTGAAGGAAAAACCCAATAACACTTGGCCCGACCTGGGAATCGAACCCAGGACCTCATGCTCAGCAGTCGCACTTACGACCACTAAACCAACGAGTCAGTATAAAAGAAAAATGGAGTAGTTTTAATGTATTTTTTTCCTAATGATTGTTACGTTTTATAACTTAGGAAAAAACTATAAATAACATCATGTTTATTTTAATTTAAAGTATTTTACAAGGTGTAAACGGATTCTTCACGAAATCGTCAACAAAGCATTATATATATAAAACTCAGTAACTTTACGCAAAAAATATTGATGGGAAACGACTCTTTTCTGTTGGGGTAAAAAATCACGTTTTACGGGCGTTCAAAACATTGTGCTGATGGATGGATTGTAGCCCATTCCCTCTCATAGAGAGGAGGCCTGTGTCCCAGCAGTGGGAACATTATAGGCTGATGATGATGATGATGATGATGAAAATGTTGGAACTTTGACTCCCAATATCTCCGTCACTAGAAGGTTCCCAGGTATGTAGTCTAGAACAAAAAAATGATCGCAATGATGACGGGGAGAACAAGTGCCTTTCGGCTTCGTTAAGAGTCTTTTTACACCCTTTATTATCAGGATTTACAAAATACAGAATTAATTTACATGTAAAGACAAGTCAAAAAAAGTCATAAGTAGATCGTTGCATATCCAAAAGTGAGGTCAATGTCCCTTACCACTCTTCAAATGTTCATTATCGCTTTTATTTATCTATAAAGACGAGGTGTTTTATCTGTTGATTTTCTTAGCTGTGATATAAATTGTTCTTTGATATCTACGCCTTTGTAATAATGTTGATAGGATGCATACAAACCAATCGATGCAGCTACAAGGCTTGCAAATCTGTAATATAAATTGTACCATCAGTCATTTTCAGCCATGATCGCGAGATGATTATACCATCAGTAATCCCGAGATCATCGCGCTTGCAACAGCTTTGAAATATCGGGAGCTCATAGTCACGGAAGATATCCCGTACCTGCACAGTTTTCCGACATACACACTAGAATGTATCTGTCATGTTAACCTGTACCAACAGTTGAACTGTACCTTCAGGTAAACCAAAGCGTGCATGTTGCAAAACTGTGCAGGTTTGTCCTCTACGCAGCTAGGTATAGGTATATGTAAACCTGTCAGGTACATCCTAGCGTCCTACCTTAACGTTTTAACTGGGAACAAGAAGCGGAGCAGTAGAGTCCCCAGTAACACATTTATCTGTTAATTTAGAAACTAGAGGGTTTTTTCACACTAAGTAAGCTTGCGTTGGGCCGCAAATCGACTGTTGCGAAGCGTGGCCTAGGGTGAATCACTCGTGTAGAGAAGAAACCATTTCGCTCGAACTTTGAAGAGATCTAGATTATTAAAATCAGGGAACACTAACGCCGACAGTGAATTCCACAAACTAACTAACTGTGTAATAAATGTGGAAGCAAAATGCTTTGTTCGGGTCCGTGGCACTTCAACCATATAACGGCGACGCTTCATCTTATATCTGCTTGTTCGATGATGGAATGGGGATGGGGGAATCAAATTATGTGATTTCAAAACGCATTCTTCGAAATATGACCCATAAGTTGTATAAATTACCAGACATATGTGTGAAGTTCGTGACTATGCCACTAAGGGGCCATCCTTTAATCACGTGAGGTTTTCTAGGCCACTTTTGTAGTATGACGTATCACCTAGAGGGAGGGGGCTCTTCCTAGGTTGATTCGTCATGAGGTTGTAGGCAACCCAATCTGCCCCGCCCAGCATTATGTGTATTTTTTATTATTGAAAAAAATGAGATAGGGTCAGAATCTGTGTTAATAAAACAAATTGGCTTGGGTTTTTAACTCATAAGGGGTCATAAGAAATTTAAACGTCAAACTTAATATTTTTTTCGTCCCTGTCCTTCCCCTTTGCCTTTTCGAAACTCACGTAATTAAATGACGACCCCTAAAGAAAAGAGGTGTGTAATGTATGGCATAATAGCAGATAGTATAATATTACTTGAAATAACGTTCATATGCTAAAAACAAATACCTAATTTCATGTGATCATTTCATATAACCTTTTGCTCTAATAACATTTAGTATAACGTTCAGTTGCCCTAATTATAATTGGACCTAATTTATTCAAAATTCTGTAATGGATAAGTAAATATCAGGAAACATCGTACTGTTATTACTTTAACTAAACCCAAATGATTCACCAACAGTAGAGGGAATCTGGCTAATGGTCACTGTTCTAACCTAACCTAACCCAGATGATTCAATAACAGTAAATGGTATCTGACGTTGAAATAGGCAGGCGTTTAAATCTATTCAGTTAATATACCATACCAAAGTAGACGTTTCTTAACTATATTAATCGTTACTATAGATTTTTAATATTATAATAACTGAATATTATATACTAATTAAATATTAGTTCAAATGTGCATTATAGGAAATATTCATTAAGCCATGTACAATTAGGTAAAATGAAATTATACCAATAATTCATTATGTCATTTTATCGCTGCTTAAAAAAAAAAATTAAATGAAAATAGGTCATCTGATCATTAGAATTTTTGTTATTATTTCAAACGTTACATACCCAAAGAAAAGACGGGTACCTACCCTATCATAAACGTATTAAACATCTTGCAACTTTAATCCAACTATAACAAACTTGAACTTGAAACTTCCACTGTTGGCCGATGGTGATACGAAACTGACGAGTAACAATAACGAAGAACGAGATGACTTGTGAATAAATTGAATATATAGGAAAGGGCATTGTTGTATTAAACAAAGCTTATAAATGTCCTTGTTAAATTCTTCTATTTGTCTAGTGTTAATAAGCACAAAGAGAGCAGTGCTGACCCAGTGGTGGCGGCCCCGACTGACAAACAGCAAGTCGTGGGTTCGAATCCAAGCAGGCGCATTACTTTGTGTTGGTATGTGAGATTTACCAACCCGCACTGGACCCGCTTTGTGGTTTATAGCCCATGGGAATTAGAAACCTCTGAGTAAATTCGTGTCATCATCATCATTATCAGCCTATAATGTTCCCACTGCTGGGACACAGGCCTCGTCTCTATGAGAGGGAATGGGCTATAATCCACCACGCATGCCCAGTGCGGATTGGTAGATAATATCTTGAGACAACCAACACACCGCCATCTGATCCCAAACTAGGCAGAGCCTGTACTATGGCAACCAGACAACTGATAAACATACTTATATATTTCTAAATACATACATATTATAGATAAATTTACACCCAGATACAGAACAAATAATCGTACTCATCGCACAAAGATTTGTCCTGTGTGGGAATCGAACCCACGACCTCCGTCCTAGCAGTCAGGGTCACTAACCACTAGACCAACAGGCCAATGAATAAAACATCTGCTGTTTAGTACATTTTGACCAGTTAGGCAAACATAAATTACTGAATAGCAGTTTTTTTTTCGCGATTTCAGGTTTAGTCCCACAATAGAAGTTGTTAGTTATCATGAGTCCAATCACGTGTTTAAGTATCGGTCACTAATTACCAGTCACCCTATATAAAATAATTTAAAAAAAAAAATAGGACCGCCTTCAAAAACTTACCTTTTACCCACACTAAAAAGTTGTGAATAATATAAAAAATTGCATAAAATATTATTGAAATATTTAAGATTAATCTGTTCTTTTTGGAGTCTTGAAAACTTAAAAATACAGTAAAAATGAAAGACGAGACGAGTTAAATATTACCTTTTAGTTATATTTTATTTTTCTTTCTATATTTTTTTTTGTTTTATAAGTGAATTGTTTGTACAATGAGAAGAGGCATAGAGAGGGGGAGGAGGGGGTGGGGGGGATTGTAGGGTCGTCTTGTATCTATTGTTATGTTCGATAACTGGTTGTAAATTGGTTAATTTAAAAGAAAATCCGAGTAATTTACTCTTCATATATAAATTCAATTACAATTTGTAATCAGGTTGTTTTGCTATAGATAGTTTTGTGTGTTCTTTTATTTCGTTCAGTATACCAATAACTTAACTGCCAAAATGTTGGTGTTCTGTACACATTTGCTTCAAAGATACAGGCGTGATAATACGTTATGGAACATAACCAAGCGATTACAGCAATAGCGGGAGATTTGCAAAGTTTTATTGAAGAATTCCAATGTCCATCTCCGAATTTTTTTACTAAAATCATACAAGACCACCACAAAAGATTCTTCTTCCAAACAGAAAAATATATAATCAGAAATTGTCAAAAAGTGCTGAAGATATGGCTGAAAAATTGAACATTCATAACTGGCGAAATGTGGGTGTACTGTACATATCTGCGCACCCCTTCAGAGCGTACAGGCGTGATGTTACGTTTCATATTATTTTACTACTGTAAATATGAGGATTATGTGGGTCATTTTTTTTTTTTTTTAATAGGATTTAGTTTAGTTTCACTATTGTCTGGCAGTTTGAGTACTTTATGCGTCCTACCCAAATGTCCTTTCTTTGGTATTGATCGTCGTGTCGTTGAGCTCCTTGGGTTACGAGCCGAGCTACACGATCACTGACTAATGCTTGCACTGACTGGACAGGTCGACTCAAATCTATGTGGTTATTTCTTCAAAAGACCATCTCAGACATTAATCTGCATGGTCCTCATATTATTTAACCAATGTCTGGACTTTAAAAGAAACTGTGACCTCTGAGTTTGTTTCGGCTGTTTCTTCTCAGAGTAGTCAGGTACGAAACACCGGCCCCATCTAGTTTTAAAAAAACATGACGTGTAAAAGTGTTTGAAAAACCTATTTGCAAAATAAACATCATTTATCATTTATCATTTACGTTATGAAATTGTGTGTTTATCCAAGCAATTGCAGCAATCACGACACATTTGCCATCTATTATTGAAGAGTTCCATTCTATATCTCCGAAGATCAATATCAGATCTTCACAACAAACGGGAATTACATGTGTACGTTGTCATACAGAGTGAAAACTGACTGAAAAGTGCAACAGGTACCATTTTGTCTTTTGTTTCGTATGTAATGAGAAGAAGAGAGAAAAAATTATAGCAGCTGACTCTACTAAAGTCCTCACCTCACCGTGCCGCTACTTCACCTCGGAATGCCAGTGAGCGATGCGCCTAAGTGAGCAAGCTGTCAAAGTATACAAAGAAGTTCGGCATATAGGTGCTCTATTAATGAAATCAGAAGCGTTCATCAATATAATATGTAATTCAACAATAATAGTAAGTATTATATAAAGCAATCACGGGGCTTCGACCTTGGAACTTTTACCCCCAAAATCTCCGTAACAGACCTGGGAACCTTCTAGTTACGGAACAAAAAAATGACGGGGAGAACAAGTGCTTTTTGGCTTCGTTGTTAGTCTTTTTACACCCTTTAGAGTATTTGACATTTTTGTTGAGAAGAAATGTTTCTACTCCTAAGTGTCAAAGGTAGATAGAAACAAAATTGGCGTCATGCTTGGCGTTGTAGACTTTTATCGACCGAAGTATTGAAATATTCCTTTTCTACATTTGTAACTGACTTTGTGACTGCCTCGTTGGTCTAGTGGTCTCAAGCGCGACTGCTGAGCATGAGGTCCATGGTTCGATTCCCAGGTCGGGCGAAATGTTATTGGGTTTTTCCATCAGGAATTTCTCAGTAGCAGCCACGGAGTCTGGGTTTGTGCCCGGTTGATGGCAATAAGTTCGCCCTCTATTACATGGGACTTAAAACATAACTGGCGAAATGTGGGTGTACTATTAGGTATACCTCTGCCCAACCCTTCGGGGATTACAGGCGTGGTGTTATGTATGTATATTTGTAACATTGCCATGCCTACGACGTTAGAAACCTTTCTACAATCTGTAATTTTATCAATTTTTCCGTCGACAAAACCCGTTTCCGTAGTCATGCTACGAATGCTGGTGGTGGTCAGACAAATCACAAGAGAGTGAAAGAAGAAGGGTCACGACCCATAGAAAATTTACCCAGGACCGACACAAACGGAACATATCTCAATTATTTAGACATAAATTAACACTATTCTGAATATACACCTCCATACACACACCTGACACCTCCATATTGCCGTTTGATTTTGTTCAGGCTAAATATTTTGAAATATTTTATTTTAATGAATAGTTATTATATCTATTTAAAATGACGCCAATTTAGATAAAAACACAAAAAATAAACAGTCATCAACCTTTTAGCTCCATTAGAGCTAAAATATTCTTAGAGCCGTTTGTGATTTTGACAGTTTTTGTATGGACGGATTGTCAAAACGTCACATTTACTCTTCAGGTAAATGATTGAAAAATCAGCTCTTACACAGACATGAATTTTTTAAGAGGGCGTGGATGGCCGAAACTATGAGGAATAGTGTAAAATACTCAAAGGAGTTTCGAGCCCGATTTTGATAAAAACTAAAACTGCATCTACATCATTAGATTTTGAAAAAGGGGTATAAAACAAAAATCGCTGGAACAAAAACATTAGGCAATATTTTGATGTTAGCCATTAATTTTGAATATAAAAAATATATATTTTAGCTATATTTAAAATAACAAAAAAAACTGAGATATATCTCATTCGTGTCGGGTCTGGGTCACAAATGACCGTTCTTCTTTCACTTGATTACACGATTGTGACCGTGTAGATATTGCACTTTTGTATTGTAAGAAACGGCTGGTTCTTTTTTTAACTATCGATGAAAGAAAAATAGATTAAAAATAAAAATGTGTTGGGGTGTTCAGACAGATGTATTGAATGCTAGATGGTTTGGTCTATTCCCGTGATTCGGAAAGCAGCTTCTGGATTAGAGGGTCGTCAATTCTCACCTAGCAAGTCGGCTTCTTGGCGACTCCTTCAATAACCAGGACCTAATACAATAACTAATAGCTACCGGTGAGTACATAATTGTTCGAGGCAAGAAAGACGTGGACTTAAAAATGTGTGATAGAATACAAATATAAAAGAAAAGTGTAGTAGTTTTTAATGATTTTTTCTTTATGATAGTAAAGTTTCATTATTTAGATATTTATTTCAATTAAAAGCATCTTATACTTATATTATGTTAAAACTAAGCGAGGCAGATCTAGCTCGTATCCTTTATCTATGACGGATGGTACAGTTGCATCATCAGACGGAGACGATGGAGATATATGAGTTTTTTGCTTCTTACTTCTCTTCTGTATGCAGCCCTGCTGAAAGCGTTTGCAGTACCCATAAAACAACAAATAATAATAATATTCAAGAAAGTAGCATATCTTAAATCAACCTAGTTTTAGTGCTTTTTGTATAAAGCTTCACTGTCAATCAGTGAAGCCTTATACAAAAAGCTAAAAAGTTTAGACTGCAATAAAGGTGCTGGTCCAGATTGCATGCCTTACGCTTATTTTTAACAAATCGTGGTCTAGTGGAGTCTTCTCTTCGAAGTGGAAGGAAGAAAAGGTCGTTCCCATTCATAAATCCGACGATGAGGACTTAGTCTAGAACTATAGATCCATTTCAATTTTATCAACCCTTTGGTTAAATGAGGTAAAATCTTTGAGTCTATGATCTGCCCTCACATTCAAAATCATCTAAAAATTTACTTAAATGAGGGACAACATGGCTTTGTAGAGTTTCGATGCACAAATACTAATCCGACACTTTTTACTGAGTTATTGACGACAGCAAGAGACTCTGGCCATCGAGCTGATTTCAGCAAAGCGTTCGATCGGGTCACGCATCAAATTCTTACTGACATATTAAGAACTTATGGTATCGCTCGAACTTTACTCTCACGGTTGAGTTGTATCTTGAGAATAGATAGAAAATACGTTCTTATAGTGATAGGCTCAAACATTTTAATATGTCTTCTTTATACAAACTTCGACGTCTGAATGACGCGATATTTGTGTGCAAAGTTATGGCCCATAAAATCGACTGTCCGCAAATATTAAATAACTTTAACTTCCGTGCCCAGAATCCGTGCAAGAATTCCTCGCAGTCCTTTAACGCCACTCTGTCCCCAGCAGAGAAGAACAGTTCTGGGTGCAAATTCTCCTTATGCGAGGTTATGCAGGGTTGTGAACGGTTGCAGTAATCAGATCGACCTCCATTTTGACGGTTTAGGCAAATTAAAAGCCAGCTTTTTTAAGTATCTTCCTGAACATTCTTAGCCTTGCGTTATCTCACTGGGTGGGCGAACTACTGCATATTACCTTTTTTAATATTTTTGTATTACCTAGTTTTATTTGTTTTAATTAGATTTAATTAATTTATTTTATCAAAGTTTAATTCAGTGCAACTTGATAATTTAGTCTTTTAATTTTTAGTTTTCTTTTTAAGTACCTAACGACAACGTTTTGTGTGCATGCAGAGTTAACCTATAAGTGATTGTTACACTTAATTCTGCATTGTTGCTTCTGTTTCATTTGCTTATACCAGTGTATACAATTGTTGGTGACCCAAATAAATAAATAAATCTTATACTATCGGAATTTACAAAATACATATTTATTTACATAAACAAGTCAAAAAAGTTTAAAATGAGCTGATTGTTGCAGATCCAATGGTGTAGCCAATGTCCCTTGCCACTTTTCAAATTTTCACAAAAGCTTTTATTTATCTCACAAGAGGAACATGTTCATCTGTTCTTCTTAGCTGGGTTACAATTTCATCTTTGACATTAATGCCTTTGGTAGATTGATGATATGCGTACATAGCAAACGATACAGCTCCAAGAGCTAGAATTCTGTAATAAGTATAAATTATAGCATTAGTCATTATCAGTCATGATCGCGGGATGAATATACTATCAGTCATCCCGCGATCATGGCACTTGCAATTGCGTTGAAATATCAGGAGCTCATAATAATTACACCATAGCGTGTATACTTTGACGTTTTAACTGGAAACAAGAAGTGGAGCAGTAGACTCTCCAGTAACACATCTGTCTGTTAATTTAGAAACTAGAGGGTTTTTTTTACGGATACGGAAATCATCAAATGACTTCTCCCGCTCTGGGCAGAGCGGAAGGGAGTGTCAGACTTGTACTGACTAAAACCCGTCCATGTTCCTTCCTTGCCCGTTGTGTTCCAGGGCCGCGATATCTCTTTTGAACAGCCCGCAGCCCTGGCAGGCATCGGCCCCTCCCTGTTTACTGACATCTCTTTGAGGCGCGCGTGGAACACGAACGCGCCGTCTACACGGCCTGTCGTCAAAAGACGGACGGACGGCGAGCTAGCCCATTACTCACTGTCTACAGGTCCGCGTCTACGGTGGCCGGAAGCCACCACGTGACCCTCAACGCCCGAGGCGTCACCCGCGGCGGCTGGGACGAGAGGTTCTCTCCCTCTCACGCTCCGCCACCTCCTTCCCTAGCATGACTGCTTCGCAGAAGGAGGTGACGGCGTCCCATTCCCTCTCGCTCCGGACCATGGCTTGGACCAGGGCCGGACGCGATAGGTCGCCGCCACCGATTGCCGCTTCTTAGCTTGCGTTGGGCCGCAACTCGACTGCTGTGAAGCGATGGTGCGGTCTAGGGTGAAACACGCATGCGGAGAAGAAACCGATTCAAATGATCTCTTCAAATTATGATCGCGGAACAGGGATGTGGCACAGACTAGAGGTTCGTACAATAATGTGGAAGCAAAGCGCGAACATCACACCGCATTCTCCGAAAGGTGACCCATAAGTTTTATAAATTATCAGACATATGTGTTAATCTCGTGACTTTGCCTTTAAGGTTTAATCACGTGACATTTTTCAGGTCACTTTTGTAGCCCCCTATCCCCTTGGTGATACGTTATGAGATTACCCCTCCCCCCCCCCCTCCCCAGCATCATGTGTGTATGTGTTATTGAAAAAATCAGATAATTAGAAAATCTGTTTTAATAAAAAAATAAATTTCTAGACACACATTCTTGCGTGCTTGGGTTTTAAACACTTACTGGTAAAAATAAATTAAAACGTCACATGAAATTTTTTTTTTTCGTCCCTGGAAAATATACACGCGATTATCACATTACCTCATCGTGATTGATTGTGATTATTTTTGACCCCCGCCCCTTTTTGAACCTCACGTAATTAAAGGACGACCCCTTAAGAAAAGGCGGGCACCTACCCCCACATAACCATCATCGTTAATCCAACTATAATAAACTTGAACTTGAAACTTCCGCTTTCGACCGATGGTGATATTAAACTGACGACGAACAATAACGAAGAACGAGGTGACCCATGTTAATAAATTGAATAGGTTCTTTATGAAGGGCATTGTTGAAATAAACAAAGCTAATAAATATTTTTGTTAAATTTTTCTATTTATCCAGTGTCAATAAGCACGTTGGCCCAATGGTGGCGGCCCCGACTTACGAACAGCAAGTCGTGGGTTTGAATCCAAGCCGATGCATTACTTTGTGTCATTTATTTCATCACCGCTGCTCTCAAGACGGTAAAGAAAAACATCGTGAGGAAACCGACATGTCTTATAACCAAAAAACTCGAAGACATGTGACATCTAGATTTAAATTGTATTTATTATGCTAATTCAAATTTTGAATAAATTCTCGCGAGCCAAGTCAAGATACTCGATTTGCTTATCTTTCTCGGCTTTCATGAAGTTCTCGTCATGCGGGACCGTAATGTCAACAATCATTATATTACGCGCCGCTCTGATCGATCCACCACCACTATGTCAGGCTTATTGGCTACAATAGTCCTGTCAGTGATGATGGATTGATCCCAGTACAGTGTGATATTGCTATTTTCGAGAACTGGGTCGGGCACATACCTATAGTACGGCATTTTTGATTCCACAAGGCAGTATTTTAGAGCAAGTTGCTGATGGATAATCCTGGCTACAAGGTTGTGTCTATGTAAGTACTCTCCGTTAGCCAGACGAGAACACCTAGAAATAATGTGACGGATTGATTCGCTTGGACGGTGGCATGCCGGACATATGTCAACCGTGCCGGCCTTCACAATAAATCTCCGGTAGTTATTCGTCATCATAACTTCATCCATAATTGCACAGACAAAGCCTTCGGTTTCTCCGAAGAGGTCCCCGGAACGTAAACAGGCTACGGACGCTGATAGATTTACACTGGGACCATTCAGGGCCCGGAAAAAGCGTCCGTGAAGCTCCTTACTCTGCCATACCTCTCTGCGGTCGTTAGTGTCAAGCACTACAGGTTTACGCCAGTTCTCTTTAGCCAAGCAGAGCGGGGTGGGGCCCTTGTCTACCGTGACCACATCTCGTTTCTAGGAAATATTCCCTGAGACTGTATATCTCGCCATTGTGAAGAGTCTTAGCATTTAAAAAGCCTCGACCCCCACACTTTCGCGGTAAATACACATACAGTCTCATAACAGAAGAACGAGGGTGATGCATTCGAAATGCTGTCAACAATTTACGGACCATCACGTCAGCCAAGCCGGTACGGCTGGTTTCAGTCGTTTAGCTCTGTCATCCGGAAATTTGACCTGAGCCAAACGATATGCCGCAACAGCCGCACAATACAGGATTAAATGAGCTTCGGTGAGGTTTTCGCAGTTATCAAAATAGTTTGACAACTGCGAATCCAAAACAGCCACCAGAACCCTAGTTTTGTTATGCATGGGCAAAAGAAGTAAGCGCGGTCTAAGTTCGGGTGTCAAGAACCGATATTCTTGAATCGCACCCTCCAAAGCACTCCTCATATCCTCACTGCCCTGGGTACTTTCATTAGTAACCATGTCACTACTCACATCGTTATTGTGATTTGGTATTGTGGTAGGCTGTGATGGAATGACAGCCTGCGACGGCGTGGCAATTACATGACTACTCTGCATTTCAGTCCGCAAGCGATCAAGTACGGTGTCATCCTACATACGATTACGCAGGATGACTCGCACCTGATCCGACAGTCGTTGCGCCGATACTTTGACAGCTGTGTTGAGCACCTAAAATAGAAAGAGTATGCGAACACGGACGCAGACAGGTTGATTCCCCCCTATAGCCATGCGCGCGCGCGGCCGGTATCACACTCACGACGGGGCTGGATTCCAGCCCCGTCGTGAGTGCTGTGATACCGGCCGTGGCAGTTGCGTCGAGCTCGACGAGTATTTCTCTCCGCCCACAACGCCACCACCTGATCGTCGACGGGGAGGACGCCGGCCACTGGACGGTCTGATATGGTCCCAGCTCCCGGCGGGAGAGTGCAGCGCATGCGATGGACGCAATCCATCAATGGAAATGTCATGCGCACATGGCTATAGGGGGGAATACTCAAAAGATATTTAGAGAAGATTCTTTAAATAATTGATAATGCACACGAAACGATAAACTATACAATAAATTACATGTGTACGTTGTCATACTGAGTAATCTGACTGCAAAGTGCGACAGGCGCCATTTTGTCTTTTGTTTCGTATGTAACGAGAAGAAGAGAGTAGGAATTATAGCCAAAAATCGTGTCGCGACTCCACCTCGGAATATCAGTGATCGACGCGCCTAAGGGCGCAAATTGTCAAAGTATACAAAGAAGATCGGTATAACAGTGCTCTATTATGAAGAAATTACGGGGCTTTTCTATCAATGTTGTATCTTTTTCTTTATTAAGCTGCACATAGTAAAAAAAAGAAGAAATAAATAGTTTACCAAATCTGAACATCTAAATGCAATTATTTGCAATATCTGCACGTAGAAACAGTGACGGAAGCAATGGAGTTACCAAATTCAACAATATGGAATCCTTTTTCTATAATAATTATCAGCAGGATTTTGACGGTATTACATAACATAACATAACATCAATCACGCCTATAACCCTCGAAGGGTTTGGCATAGGTGTACCGAATCGTACACCTACATTTTGCCAGTTATGTTTTAAATCTCAATAGGCTGTTGGTGAACTAGTGCACTGAGTTAGGTATCAATTAGTGTTGGTGAAAACAGAAATTAGGCATTTAGTTAGGTGCTGCGGGACTGTCACAAGGAAGGAACATGGATGGGTTTTAGTCAGTACAAGTCTGACACTCCCTTGCGTCTGCCCAGGGCGGGAGAAGTCATTTGATGATTTCCCATCCGAAAAAAAAGGGATTCAGTTAGGTGTCGCTTAGTGTTGGTGAAAACGGGCAACCAGGCAATGTCTGGTAACATCTTTGCCATACAAGAGCTCCGTTTAATGCTCGCACGGCATTCCTTTCGGAGTTACTTTCATTCTTCTCTGCCTAAAAGCTGAGGAGTCATAAAAATAATCTTGTCTGGGTCCGATTTAATGTACTATTTGACTATTTGACATTTGTTGAGAAGAAATGTTTCTACCCCCAAGTATTAGAGAAAAAATTGGCATCATGCTGACTTGTAGACTTTTATCGACTGAAGAATAGAAACATTTCTTTTCTACATTTTTAACATTGCCATGCTTACGATGATAGAAATCTTTTACAATCTGTCATTTTATCGATTCTTCCGTCGACAATACCCGTTTCCACCGTAGTCACGCTACGAATGCTGGTGGTGGTCAGAGACGTAACACAAAAGAGTGTAAGTTCACATGATTACACGATTGTGACCGTGTAGATATTGCACTTTTGTATTGTAAGAAACAGCTGGTTTTTTTTTAAATACCGATGAAAAAAAAAACAGATAAAAAAAAATGTTTAGGGTGTTCAAAAAGATGTACTGAATGCCACCATTATATGGTTTTCTAGATTATTTTGAACTGATGAATAAAAGTTGATAATATTCCCGTGATTCGGAAAGCAGCTTCCGGATTAGAAACTACAGTACTTTCACAAGTTATTATGACTTGTGTCTGTAACTGTAGCTAAGCCTTCTTTGTTTTTCTGACATTCAAAAGGGCCTGTAATGGTCTAATTGAAATAAATGCTTAAGATTTTGAGTTTGAAAAAAAATCTTCGGGATATATTTCCAGTGTCAGTTTGCCACTGCTTTATGGTCAAATTGTGTGAGAGATGTCATGTAGCAGCCTTAAAGAATTTAAGTCTTGCAATATGAATTGAAAGCCAATAAAAAAGCATTTCAGGGTTCACTTAAATTCTTCTCTTCAGATCGTTAAAGTTTTTGAAAGCACCATGTTCGCCGTGGGACGCGCACTCTTCTGGCAGGCGCTGCGTAGCTAGTGAGACCCTACCGGTTCCTGCAGTCCCCTTGATGCCTTCTAACTAGATACACGCTTCAACACACAGTTACACTTTTGCAGCGCTAGGTACTACACTTGTGGAGAATGGGGTCATCTTTGGTCAAGCTGTCCTTGCCAAAAAAGTAGATATCTAAGTAGGTACTCGTATGATACGAGTACCTACTTAGATATCTACATTTTTTTTATATTAACACTTATCAGAAAGAAAATATGTTTTGAATGGGGTTAATAAATTATAAACTAAATCGCATAGTGAACAAAATAATGTGTATTCCATAATGGTTTGTACAGTACATAGTAAACAAAACAATCATAATATAAGTATAATTAATCAACTTGACAAAATCCAGAGTTAGTTATAAGAAAAATACTAACAAAAACTTAATTTTTGAACAAAATTCTTCGCAGGCTTCGTAGACGATCTATCGCAGTAACGTGCATCGCAATTATGTAGCATTGTATTAGCATTTATCGATGTTTTGTCCGTCGAAATTCCGTATTCTACACCGTTTTACGGTAGGACTCAATGTAACGCATTCAAAACATTGTGCTGATGGATGGATTGAATAGTACGAGGGTCGTGAAGGTGTCTTAAGTAAAACATTACATCAAAAACATGTGTTTTAAAAAAACTTATGAAAAAGTTGTAGCTTTGACCCCCAATATTTTCGAAACTAGAAGGTTCCCAGGTATATAGTTAAAAACAAAAAAAATATGGCAATGACGGGGAGAACAAGTGCCTTTCAGCTTCGTTAAAAGTCTTTTTACATCCTTTATTATCTGGATTTACAAAATACAGAATTTAATTTACATGTAAAGACAAGTCAAAAAAGTTTCATGAGTAGTGAGTGAGTAGAGTTTCGTTGCATATCCAATAGTGAGGTCAATGTCCCTTATCACTTTTCAAATGTTCATCATCGCTTTTATTTATCTATAAAGACGAGCTGTTTTATTTGTTATTCTTAGCTGTGATATAATTTGTTCTTTGATATCTACGCCTTTGTAATAATGTTGATAAGATAAATACAAACCAAGCGATGCAGCTGCAGCTACAAGGCCTGCAAATCTGCAATATAAATTATACCATTAGTGATTTTCAGCTATGTAAAATACTGGTATTCAGCTGCATCCGGCAAAACTGGAAGCCGACCCCAACATAGTTGGGAAAAGGCTAGGCAGATGAGTCTTTTTTCAGCCATGATCGCGGAATGATTATACCATCAGTTATCCCGCGATCATCGAGCTTGCAACATCGTGGAAATTTCGGCGGCTTATAATCACGGAAGATATCCTGTACCTGCACAGTTTTCCGACATACACAGTAGAGTGTACCTGTCATGTTAACCTGTACCTACAGTTGAACTGTACCTTCAAGTAAACCGGAGCATGCATGTTGCAAAACTGTGCAGGTTTGTCCTCAACGCAGCTCAAAGTTACCTGACGGATATGCCTGTATAGGTAAACCAGTCAGGTACACCCTAGCGTGTATATCTTAACGTTTTAACTGGGAACACATCTGTCTGTTAATTTAGAAACTAGAGGATTTTTTTTCACACTAAGTAGGTTTGCGTTGGGCCGCAAATCAACTGATGCGAATTGCATGCTTTTACGGTAGAACTCGAAAGGCATTCAAAACATTGTGCTGATGGATGGTTTGAATAGTACAGGGGTCGTGAAGGTGTCTCGTATTTAAAAAAAAAAAACTTGTAAAAAGTTGGAACTTAGACCCCAATATCTCCATCAGTAGAAGGGTCCCAGGTATATAGCCTAAAATAAAAAAAAAATCGCAATGATGGGTAAAATAGGGCCCGTTGACTTCGTTAAGAGTCTTTTTGAACCCTTTATTATCTGGATTTACAAAATACATATTTAATTTACATGTATAGACAAGTCAAAAAAAATGTAATAAGCTGATCGTTGCATATCCAATAGTGTGGTCAATGTCCCTTACCACTATTCTTTTCACCATCGCTTTTATTTATCTCACAAGCGGAAACGCTTAATCTTTTCTTCTTAGCTGTGATACAATTTCTCCTTTGACATTTAAGCCTCTAGAAGTTGCATAATATGCGTACAGAGCAATCGATGCAGCTCCAAGGGCTATAACTCTGTAATATAAATTATACCATTAGTCATTGTCAGCCACGCTCGCGGGATGATTATACCGTCAGTTATCCCGCGATCATGGCGCTTGCAATAGCGTTGAGATATCGGAAGCTCACAATTACGATAGATATCCCGTACCTGCACAGTTTTGCAACATACACGCTGAGTGAACCTGACAGGTTTACCTGTACGGTTGAACACTTGAACTGTACAGGTTTATCCTATTCGCAGCTCAAGCTTACACGCCAGGTTGGCTACCTTAACGTTTTAACTGGGAACAAACAAAATGGGCTAGCTCGCCGTCCGTCCGTCTTTTGACGACAGGCCGTGTTGAGGCGCGCATGGAACACAGTACAGGGAGGGACCCGCAAGAGCCGATGCCTGCCCGGGCAGCGGGACTGTTCGAAAGAGATACTGCCGCCTTGGAACACAAAGTGCAAGGAAGGAACATGGACGGGTTTTAGTCAGTACAAGTCTGACACTCCCTTCCGTTCTGCCCAGAGCGGGAGAAGTCGGTAGATGATTTCCCATCCGAAAAAAAAATACAAAAAAGGGTGTCTTTTAATCATGTGAAGTTTTGTAGCCCCCCCCCCTCCCCCCAGGTGATAAGTCATGTGTATGATTTAATAAAAAAAAACGGATTTCTAGACACAAATTTTGGCTTGTTTGGGTTTTTAATTAATAATTGGTAAAAAAAAAAAACGTCACATTAAATGATATTTTTTCGTCCTTGAAAAAAATACATGCGATTATTACACAACCCAATCGTGATTAATCGTATTTTTTTTGACCCACTCACACCTTTTCGAACTTCAAATAACTAAAGGACAACCCCTAAAGAAAGGCGGGTACGTACCCCCAGATAAACATCTTGCGATTTAAATCCAACTATAATAAACTTGAACTTGAAACTCCCGTTTTTAGTCGACGATGATATGAAACTGACGAAGAACAATAACGAACAACGAGACGACACATGAAATTCAGATTGAAAAAAAAAATAAACAGTTGAAATTGAATAGGCTCATTACAAAACTGTAATGATAAACAAGTCGCTCGTTTGCAACCAGAATGACATAACTCAAATTATTGTTTATTCGATGTTGTTTGTTGTTGAATAAAGGGTGTAAACAGACTCTTAACGAAGCCGAAAGGCACTTGTTCTCCCCGTCATTGTCATCATTTTTTTGTTCTAGACCATACCTGGGAACCTTCTAGTTAAGGAGATATGCGGGGTCAAAGTTCCAACTTTTTCACAAGTTTTTTTTTTTTTAATATTTGTTTTTAATGTAAGATTTTTACTTTAAACACCCCCAGGACCCTCTTACTATTCAATCCATCCATCAGCACAATGTTTTGAGTGCGTTACATTGAGTCCTACTGTAAAACGTGATTTTTCAGGCCGAAAAAAAAAGTCGTTTCCCAGCACTAATTTTTGCGTAAAGTTACTTAGTTTGATGTATATAATGCTTGGTTGACGGCTTCGTGAAGAGTCTGTTTACACCCTGTATAAAATTAACGAAAGTAACACATAACATCACGCCTGTAATCCCCGTAGGGTTAGGTAGAGGTGTACCTAATAGTACACCCACATTCCGCCAGTTATGTTAAAGATCCATGTAACGAAAGTAAGTATTAGCAACGACACACGTGAAATAAACCTTTCATCTTTTGATAAAAGATTTTTATGCTATTCTTCGAATCGGTCTCGCGTGCCGAGGGTTCCGTATAAATAAGTACTTCCGGTTGACCTAGAATTGTCCATTTTGGTTAAACGCAAGGTCTTACAACACAAGTAAAGGGAAAATTATAATTAAATTAATACTTTCAAGTTTTCGCGAAAATCTAAATTTGCCCATATCTTTTCATCGTGTTGACTAAGGACCTTGATTTTAACCAGGAATACACCTAATTGGGACTATACTCCTAAGTATCTGGTATAAATTTCAACTTGCTAGGTCCACCCGTTCCTGAGAAAATCGATGGTGACACACGGACAGACAAACGGACAGAAGGACAGACGGACAAGAGGAACGGAACCCTAAAAATAATATAATAAAACACGAAAAGTATGGTTATAAAACATATTATTGTAGCCGAATCCAATTATAAAACATATGCTGTGATTACCTATTATCTTAATTTGACGGAGACCTTTTATTCTTTAAGACTATTTTTACAAATGTGCTCAGCTGAGTGTGTAACGCGAGCTCTAAGCGTGGTCGTCTGCCTTTGTTTTTTGATGTGCTGTTTCATTCTGACGATTTCAGTTTTGAAAAGTATTTGGCCAGGTGCCAGTTATATGCATCTTGACAAAAACCCGCTTCGCCCAGAGCGGAAGGACTGATTTGATCATTTCCCATCCGAAAAAAAAAAAGAAAACATAAATCGAGGCCCTTTGGCCTCGATTTATGTGACTTGCAACCAGCAAAATGTTTTGCTTAAGTACCTCAATTCGTGTGGCTAAACTCAACACAACATTTTTTTATGCAATCACTCTTGTTGTAGCTCGTGACCAAAGTATTTGAGACGACATTAAGAGGAAACACGGTAGGTATTTGAAAAAACTATCGCTGTCGCTCTGCGAGCGTGATTTCGACATTGGTGCGATAAGGACAACCATAGTAAAAAGTCATAATTCGAGGTTTGGCTCTTGACTATTTCCTCCTCCGATATTCAACTTATTTCAAAGATATTGAATAAGAAGGATATATACTGTGTCCTATGTTTTTCGTTTTTTATTAATAGTTGTCAAATTTGTACACTAGACCTCTGTTGACAGGCGATCTAAAAAGCTTATATTATAATTTAGAGCATTTTGTAAAGATTCTAGTGCTCATACAGATTATGTATCATCAAAAACGAAAACATAGGGACATAAAAGAGGATGATATTTATATAGCTCTAAAAAAAATCACACCTTTAAATTTTTAAACCAGAAAGAAAACAGGCGAGAGCGTTTGCATGGAAATAAGACCACCCACATTTTCTCTTAAGTCCTCTTATAAATATTACAAAAATAACGTATAATAATGATTATATATTATTTTTATTTATTTTTTAATAAAAGTGTTAAGGTGTCACTCCGATGATGTAAAAGGTAAAAAAAATCTTGCAGAGTAACTAGGTAACCTTTTCACGGTATAAATTTTAGTCGTAAATAGTTTTCATTGGTGGCCCAGTGGTAACAGCCCCGATTTCACGAGTTGTGGGTTCGAATCCCGGCATGGTGCAGGTGCGTTACTTTGTGTTATTTATTTGATCACCACTGCTCTCAAAAAGATGAAGGAAATAATCATGACTAAACCACCGTCTTAAAGACAATGACATCTACTTACCTCTCATGGAAAGGAAGCCTGTCTCCCAGCTAAGGACACATTATGCTGATAACGTTTATATAATTGTGAAAATAAATAATTATGTCGAAAAAAAGGATCTGTACATAACATAACATAACATCACGCCTGTAATCCCCGCAGGGTTAGGCAGAGATGTACCTAATAGTACACCCACATTTCGGTAGTAATGTGTGTGTTGTGTGTAAAAGGATTTGTAAGAAGCAAAAACCAGTCGAGTAAAATTACTTTTGTTTAATATAGGTGCCACAGAATTACAACAGCTAATCAATCAACATAATTTGTACTGATAACAAAACAATTTTGACATCTTTTCTCGTTGGGTAATTAGCTAGGTACCTATGTGCATTACAAACGCATGAAACAAATGAAATTAATTACAATTCTCGTGTAGAAACACTTACAAAGCACTATATTCATTAATTACAATTTA
The DNA here is from genome assembly GCA_950005105.1 of Lycophotia porphyrea. Taxonomy (NCBI): domain Eukaryota; kingdom Metazoa; phylum Arthropoda; class Insecta; order Lepidoptera; family Noctuidae; genus Lycophotia; species Lycophotia porphyrea. Next base: position 7,523,493 of record OX465393.1, read on the forward strand.
ATTTAAATAATTACCATATAACTAATCCATGAAACAATAGGCTTATAGTGCTGTCAAATTAGACAATTTTATCAATTTATTATATCTATCAAATTATTTAGAACTGCAGGATACTTAAGACGCTGCGGGCTGTTCGAAATAGATACCGCGGCCCTGGAACACAAAGGGCAAGGAAGGAACATGGATGGGTTTTAGTCAGTACAAGTCTGACACTCCCTTCCGCTCTGCCCAGAGCGGGAGAAGTCATTTGATGATTTCCCATCCGTAAAAAAAAAGGTTACTTAAGACTGGCTTATGAAGATACATAAATATAAACAATACTTTGTTCATGAATAATTCATACAATTAAACGTATATAAATCTGCATAATAACTAACTACAAACATTGCATTTACAAAAGAAAATAGGAGGCACTTATGCTAACATTTTTCAATCAATAATGTAGGTATGTTAGCAATGCTAAGATCGGAGCTTGTAGCTAAATAATGACAGTGGCACGATAAGCTGCTCCTGCTAAGGTCGGTCACCTCCAGGTGGACCATCCATTACCTCATCATCATTACATTTCCTCCGTTAAACCGTTGCTTTCGGCCGTCATTTCTAGATCTTTGACGCTACTAGTTAGTACTAACTAGTTTGTGGAGGTCATTACGTTTGAGGGATAGGCAGTAGTTTCATGTAAAATACTTATCAGCTGCATCTGGTAAGACTGTAAGACGGTTAGGCAGATGATGAATAACAATACTCCGATCAAAGATTATCCGACATATTCGATGTTAACCATTTTCATGTTTAATGTGTATCTGTTGTTCCGATTGTGGTCTCATTTTCAGCAAAATTTGACGTCCATATGTCTGTCCAATTCGCATATTGCTCGTAAGATCGCGGGGGGTCGTACGAAGTATCGTCTTTTTGTAAAGCAAATATTTCCAAGAACAAGTGTTTCAATGTAGGATATATTAGATATAAAGCGTAATACACTGAGCCGGTAAACAAGAACCTGCGAAAGAAACAATGACCAACCATGATTTTTGTTTTAAAATTTAGGCATAAGCGCTGAATGAGCAAAACTCAAAAATAAAATTGTTGAAAATTTGAACGCAACTGCGATAAAAATCGCATCAGTATATTTGGTCCCATTAAAATAGATAGACAAATTTTAACACAGCTTTCAGTACGTCTCACCAAAGATATCCAAGCAAAAAATACTGCTTAAAGTGATTTTATTTTGAATTATTTTTTTGTGTATTTTCGTTAGCTAATTTTTTTTCTGGTACTTAAGTACCTATGTAATGCGTTTTTCTAATTTTTTTTTACCATTGTACTTAATTTGGTGGTCTGAAAGATTTCTAAAAGTCTGTCCATCTATTTTAATGGGACATTATATAAACAACAACCAGATACGTGTGACTCAGACAAGATGCAGGTTTATTTCAATAATGATTTTACTACATCAATGACCTCAGAATTTTGTCCTCTTTCAAACAACATTCCACTCGTTAGGACAGCAAAATAGAGACCCTAACTTTTTGGTATGTATATTCGTCATTTTCATTTAGTTAGTACAAAATATAATAGCCTATGTTGCTCTGAACGTAATAACGAATTTAGAGAATTAATTTATCAACATCGTGTCAGTAGTTGAGGTGCTAATGTTATAAACATACATACATACATAGACTGCGTAAAACCATAACCCAGGAAGGGTTTGGCTTTGCCATAGTCGGATAAAAAATATAAGTACCATCATGATAATTTTAATTTATTTTTAAATTCTTCAGAAAATGGAGAATGAACTTAAAAATCAGACGCAGCACATCAAGCTACTAAAATCCGTCAAATTTCTTTAATAGATTTTCAACTTTATCTCTGAAACATTAGGTTTCAAGTTTGGTTGGTAAAATCTGACAGTTTCGGGTAGTTTGACCTGCTGGCGTACATGAAATCTAAAATGAGCAATATGAAGGGCAAAACAATGGGCCAAATTGAAAACAAAGTAACGCTGTGGCGAAGTGATTCAATAAAAGTAGTACTTCATTATTTTTTTGATGGAGAAAAACAAGTACTCACAGTCCTGGTGCTGATGCTGCCATTTCGTTGGCTTCAGTTCAATGACCTTCAGATTACCCGCACGCATCGACGTCTCAACATGAACTAATGTATGTTTTCTTATGATTCCTATAAAAACCTCGCTTTTTCATAACATGCTCTATTCAATAAATAAAATATTTATATTTCTCAGTATTGTTTATTATATGCTATATTACCATTTAAGAGATCTAACTAGCTGTTTTTTGAATTTAATAAATAATCTCTCTTATACACCAAAGCAAAAGTTAAACATAATGCAAAACAATAGTTTCCGAGTAGGTCATGTTTTCGAACCCAGGTGGGCGCATTGCTTTTTACCCGACTACAGTAAAGCCGAAAGGAAGGGTTATGATTTTAGCAGTCTATGTATGTATGTATGTATGAGTGTTTGTATTTACGCGGAAATTAAATCTATAAAATGAGTATCGTATTGCATAAGTTAGAAACATATTTAGTATAGACAGCCTGTTTAACAGAACTAAAATTAAAACTCATCAAAATTGAAGATGTCTGGATAGAGTAATATTTCCTTATTTTATTTTTCAACTAGCTGACCCGCGCAACTTCGTAGGTACTTGATCATTTTTCTGCTGCGGAGTTATTTTAAAACTGTGATATCTTCTTAACTATTTAATTAAATCAAATGACGCAAGGGCAGTTTTGTTCAAAATTTAATTCTTATGATGAAAAACGTATTTATTCGGATAAGGATTAAAACACCATGTTTTTAAAAACACCTTCGCAAATAATGCATTATTTTAGAAAAAAATCGGGTCAGTGGGTCGTCTTAGGGAAAAAAATGTGGGGCGTAGAGTGATCCAAAAAAATATGCTGTGATTACCTTGGCGGCGGGCCGCGACGTGCGGCTTAAGTATTTATTAAAATTCATAATTTCGCCGCGGACTGGGAGCGACTGACTGCAATAGCGACAAGTCAATTGGTTAATAAAGTGCAGGCACAATGTTCTCACTAATCATTAATAGTATGTTGTACTTCAGTTATTTGATTAAATAAGTACCCACTTATGAATAATAAAGTCCATTAAAGTTTTCATCGTTTGTTTTATTTCCATCATTGTTGGGTTGGGACAAGGGGGGCGTAGTTTTTTAGCGTAAAGTTGAGGGAGGCGCATAGGGAAATAGGTTGGGAACCCTTGGTCTTAACCATCAGAAGATTCTAGATTGGGCTCCATCTGTCGATTTGGACAAGTTACATAATACAGTATGGCTTCAACTAAATCCTTTTATATCAACATCAGTCTATAATGCTCCCACTGGTGGGAAACAGGCCTCCTCTCAATGAGAGGGAACGGGCTATAATCCACCACGCGGGCCCAGTGCGGATTGGTAGGTGTCTTCGAATTTTTGGTTCTAGGACATGCCGGTTTCCTCACGATGTTTTCCTTCGCCGTTTTTGAGAGCAATTTAATCCTTTTATATAAATAAATAAATTATTCGTTATTTGAAGTATGAATCTTCTAACTTACGTGGTGATAGAACTTCAACGTCATATTATATTTCGCGATTTTGAAATACCATCTAGTAAGTTACTGGCATGCCTCCAATCTTCTGGCAGTTACTGATTACTTTCGTAAACTAAGAAAAAAATTAGACCGGGGACTCGCACGTACCCACAACCAGAAAAAATAACTTACAATCACCGTTTAAAGTCAACCTGGCAGTCGAATTTGTCGAATATTCTTAAAAACAAATGAAAAAGAAAAATATATTTATAGGCAAGTACACAGTTACACGCCATGTCTTGAACTATTGAGGCAATTGGTGACTTGAGTACCGTCGAATATACACATGCATGAACAGTGATTAAGTTGCTGAAACACTGAAATACGCTTAAAAAATCCATCTGAAAAGTAGAACTTTCATCATCTAATTTGACTGCCTTTCATGATTATTCTAGAGAAGAAAGCACCTATTGTTACATTTTCTTATTATTCCGTGAGACATCATCATCATCATCATTTCAGCCGAAAGACGTCCACTGCTGGACATAGGCCTCCCCCAAGTGTCGCCACATTGACCGGTCCCGTGCGACTCGCTTCCAGCGGTGCTGAAAAGTGCTGTCAGAAAAACAAAATAACATTAGGCACCGAATTTGGTGAGTGATTCGAGCGATTGGCTATCGCTCGAATCACTTTTGATCCCCGCACGCAACCATTGTTTGTATGGCCTACAGGTAGTTGTTCCGGGTCTGGCTGTTTTATCATGTGGATTTAAATGATTATGTATGCGCTCACGCAGGGGCGGATTTCCCTACAGGCCGAGTAGGCCCGGGCCTAGGGCGGCAAAATTTGGTCGTTTTCTAATCGAATAATCGTTCACCAACTGTGAACGATTATTCGATTACTACGGTCTTCAGATTGTGATGATTTTATAAACAAATTCGCTGCTCAGAAAGCCAGGCAAAAGACAATTTGTGAATAACGATTCATTGTTACTCACAAATAGAAACGGTAAGAATCATTATCTGAAATACTGATTGAGATAATTAAATCATTTACTGACACTATCGTTTTTTTCCATTTTAATTTAATGTCTATAGGTTTATTTAATTTTTCATGCTTTACAGCACATCGGGCAGTCTTTCGTATCCAATCCGCCCCTGCGCTCACGATAAAACGAAAGTTCCTAGTGTGGGGCAATGTTTAAAAATTATGAAGAATTTCTTCCTAAGAGTGTTGAAGTTCTGACGACTGATAGTCTGTGGAATACACAATTACGAGCATTTGCCCGTGACTTCTTCCGCAAGGTTGTCGGAAATTATCCCACGGAAACGTATTACCGGGATAAAAAGTAGCCTATGTCTTACCTAGGTCAAACTGTCAATGCGTTGAAAGGTAACAGACAGATAGACAATTCTTCAGTATCTTAGATCTGTGGCAGCCGGAGAGTTGAAATTAATACCTATCTTAAATAACAACAATAACCTAGGCAGAATTTTCAGTCGACATTCATCTAGTTCAAAGAGACGGTATGCTTTAAGCAATAATGATGATAATAGGTCTAATTTCATGCAGCATGTGGTGCAATGTCGCAGGCGCGGATCCAGCCCTCAAAATAGGTTATGGTCATGGCCGCCCTAAAATCGGCAAAAATCCGTCGAAACAAAAAAGAGAAAAATCTTCGGGGATTGATAGTAGTTTTGGTTTTAGTAGTAGTCCAGGGCTGCAGGACTGTTCGAAAGAGATACCGCGGCCCTGGAACACAAAGGGCAAGGAAGGAACATGGATGGGTTTTAGTCAGTACAAGTCTGACACTCCCTTCCGCTCTGCCCAGAGCGGGAGAAGTCATTTGATGATTTCCCATCCGAAAAAAAAAGAGAGAAGGACATGCGATTGGCGATGCGATAGTCGTAATTATAAGGGTGAAGGCTGACAGAGGTTGGTTGCACTGACCCTAAGTAACATGGGACAACCTTTATTCGAAGAATATTATATTTAGTAACACACCCGCCTTATAAGTAAAGGAACTTAAATAAGTAAATTCGAATGAAGCATAAACAGCTGAATATTTATTTAAAAAACTTACTTACTATCCAACAAAAAAAAATTGGCAATAAAAAGGCATTAAATGAAGGTTATCATACACGTATAAGCACGGGATCGACAACACCTCACCTCATCGGCTCGTCGTCAAGCAGACTTAAGCGTACGATCCATCAGGTATAGAGTTTCACAGAAAAAATCCTTAAGGCCAAGGTTAACACGATGTTGACCCCGTGCAGAGCTTGTAGATGTGCATTGACCTTAAATTATGAAGTTCTTAAAAATTAGTTAAGCATTGTTAAGGGCATTCCATTGTTTTGGAAGGTGATTGTTTCATTTGTTGATTTAAGTAGGTATACAAAACCAATATAAGATGTAATTTTCTTGTTTGTAAATTACTGTACTGTTTATATAAAAAAAAACTTGAAGTGTTTTTTGAATATCATCCAACTAATTTTCCTGAAGACTCATCGCCTAGAATTAAAAATAAATAAATAAGTTTAAATTAATTAGTCTTATATTATAAATTAGTGATACATTTTATAAGTCTTATATAGTTATTAAAAAAAACATCAATGTATATATTTTTTTAATTTAATTAAAGTTCTATTACTCGTATTTAACATATATTTAAATTATTTTGAGTGATTTTACCTTATGCTCTGGTAAAGTTTCTAACGGGAATTTGAGTGTTATTCAAATCTATTAGATACTGGCTGCCCAAGTATAAGGTGACCATCATTGCAGCTGACATAATAGCACTGAGAACAAATAAATAAATTATAAAAACGAGGTCTAAAGAAATCTTCACAATAGAATCGAGAATCTCGTCTGTTTTTCCTCGTAGGGCTAAAATGTACGTAGTATGGATGACACAAAAACCAGGGATTTTTAAAACCTAACAATGAGCATTTGCCATGAACCTAACAAAAATTAAAAAAAAAACCGGTCAAGTGCGAGTTAGACTCGCGCGCAAACAGTTCTGTAGCACCGAATAATAATATAATTTTGACTTAAAAATAAACCTCATTTATATGTCAATTTACACTGCAGTAAAACCAAGTTAGTGGTGCAGTTTCACTAAAAAGACCCATATCTCAAAAACTAAATAACAACTTTGCACCTATTTTGTGTTCCTTTCTTTTTTTCTGTATTCTAGTGTGTACCAAAATTGTTAAATAAATAAATATTATTCGAACCAATTTTCATTGAAAGTCTTTTTTACGTTATACAAACACACATTAATTCAGAATGGAGATGACCAAAAATTTTATGCGCCTGATCCCTAGAATGTACAGATATAAAATCTACTTCATTTAATAGTAAAATTCTTCTTTAACAAAAATAAAAAAGGGCGATTTTGGATAAATGTTGTAATGGTTTCAAGAAGGATTTTTGTCGCCACGGCTAAAGTATTTTTATCTATACTGTAGTTTATATAATGTATATATATATATATATCTGTCCCAGGCATTTAGTAAACACAGAATATTGGTTAAAAAACACTGGGAGACAATTATTCTTCAAACTAAGACAATCTATTCGTTTGTAACAGTAAGATCACCGGCGAAAAAGCAGGTATGTAATCTCTTGGCTTTACACAAAGAGATTTAAGTCTGACAGAAAACAAAACACATTCAAATTATAACAACTTTACATTTTTTTTTCAGTCCATCAAATTGACTATGAAATAGGGTTACCAGCGTAATGAAAATCTATCCCCATTCAAAATTGACATTAAATCCCTTAAGGATTTTCAACAATTCAAGGGACCGAAAAAAACACGTTTCTTGTTTGGGAGCCCCTTTAAATATTAAATAATTTATGTTTTTATTATTTGTAGATATTTAGATATAGCGGCTACAGCAATACATCATCTGTGAACAGTTCAACTGTCTAACTATCACGGTTCATGATATACAGCCTGGTGACAGATCGACAGACAGACAGACAGACGGACAGCGGAGTCTTAGTAATAGGGTCCCGTTTTACTCTTTGGGAACGGAACCCCAAAAACGATGGTACAACTAATTTATCAATAATTTCAACTTGCAAATTTCTCACTTCAAAAGTAACCATCTATACTTCTATACTATCTATAATAATGTTATAAAGAGGTAAAATTTGTTTGTTTGTAAGTTTGTATGAAGGGGGTAATCTCCGGAACTTATGGTCCAATTCTAAAAATTCTTTCACTGGCTGTAGCTCCATTATTTGTGGGTGCTATAGGCTATATATTAGATTTATATCATGCAAATTAGCCGAGCTAAGACAATTTTTGTAGACGAAGTCGCGGTCTTAGTGCTGGTACAAACTATTATAGGAGAACAAATTTGAAAAAAACCCTTCCTCGTCATTTGTTTTAAAGCAACACCCTTTTTCTCTATTCACTAAATTCAACAGCGATTACCATTACGCATGTCTGACGTAATTCATGTAGTAAGAGGATTTTGACAATACAATTGTTTATTTTCTTTGTTCATTATTAATGTTAAAAAGCCTATTTAAAATCAATCGTGCCTCGTTTCAGGTTTAAGATTCACTGTCTTTGGAAGGCTCTGCATTTCAAACGTGACAAAAACAATAAAAAAGCATATTTAAAAGATTTCGTGAATTAATTTAATGGTTAATGATTTTACCATAAATGAAATACGATTTTTGGAATATTAAATTTTATGCGATGTGGACGTAAGTAGTTAAGATTAACAGGATATTTTTGGTTTAAATTTGTGTATACTTTACAATGTGTATATCATTTTATATTACAGAATTTTACTTCTTGGTGGAGCAGCATTTGCTCTGTTCTTTGGTATAAAGAACATGATTAAACGCTCTCTTGAATCAAATTATACAGAAATGCAGTCATATGAAGAATTGGCCAGATGGGTGTACAATCAATCCACAAATGCTCCTAGTATTTAAAGTTTATAACAATGGAGCTCATATAATACCTACGTAAGTGTCTTATATGTTGAAGAAAATGGCTTGTCCCAAAAGCCAGAAGACTGTTATTAGTAATAAGCATTCAAAATGTTTCATATTATTGTAAAAATTGTAAATAAATATTGTGTATAACTTTAATTAAAAAAAAAAATCGGTTGTTACAAACTTTTTAGATTTTAATTTAATGATATTATGTACCATTGGGAGCATGTCGGTATTGTCGCAGATGGCTTCTGTGTTTTCTGCCTTTCTCAATGCAATAGAAAAAATGCGTGAGTTTATGTAAGCGTGATGTAACTTAAAAACCATGAACAAATAAAAGATTTTCATAAATAAACTACTTATTTAATTTATTTTGTCATTTAGTCAGTAGTAGCAGTAGTAATCTAATTTAACCAGGAAAATTTTAACTCTCTCCCTGGTTGACTTGCTAAACCGACGCAGAGGACGCCTGGAAAATGGCTTGCTCGGATACGGATCGTTCCGAGAACCCGTTTTCCCAGAGACAGTGGCATGAGCCGCTCTGCTGGTTGGTACGGAATAAATTTATTAATACGTCTACCAATACTGCTGAGCGTGCCCGCTTGCTGGCTGTGGCTGAGTGCTAATATAGGTACTATTTTATCCACCCTGAGTTGATTCGGTGCGTTACGTCCCAGTCTACTTCGCCATTCTCCTTTTACAAGCGACCCGAGGTACCGAAAGTCGAAGCAGATCGGTATGGGAATTCCGTCAAGAGTTATAGGCCTCATTTATATGTCAATTTACACTGCAGTAAAACAATTTTTTTTCTGTATTTAGTGTGTACCAAAATTGTTAAATAAATAAATATACTCGTATCAAATCTTATTCGAACCAATTTCGCCATCAAGTATTAAATATCATGAAAATATTAAAAAACGATTATCTCAGTAAAGCCATATTTTTTTTAAATCGCGAATGATATCAATAAACAACCTGGCACTGACCTACTAATTGCAAAAAACGAGAAAAATTAAATTTCGCAGGCTACCATTTTAACAACACTTGTTTCCAGGTTGCCAGTTTTTGTTTTCGTTGCAGAAATCATACTGTTTTTTCTCTAAATATGATTGGGCTTTGTAACAAAGGTATTGTATTATCCAGTCACTGAGTTTTAGAGGTCAGTTGTTCCATGTAAAATACTGGTATTCAGCTACATCCGGTTAAAACGGAAAAGGCTAGGGGCTCTGATAGAATGTTCAACGCTTGATAGACGTGAGTCAGATTTATGCTTATATTCAAATCAAAATAAATATTTAATTTATTTCTCTAGCAACGATTCGTTTATTTTATACAACCATAAATGGTTCCGTCTTACTATATGTTATATAGCTCGTAATATTTGAATGTATTTGATAGTAAATAAATAATAGTATGGATGGATGTTTACTGTAATATAATCAGCTAATGTTCCGCCTGCTGGAAAACAGGTCAGCTGGTCAGCAGGAGCATGGCTGGGTTTTCGGACTAAAACCCAGCCATGCTCCTTGTTTGCCCTTTGTGTTCCAGGGCCGCGATATCTCTTTCGAATAGTTCCGCCGCCATATTACAATAGACCATGCGGGGCTAGTGGGGGTTGATAGATCTGATTTGTTCTAGGATATGCTATTTTCTCAGAATGTTGATATTTACAGTTTTTTGAGAGCAGTGGTGATGAAATAAATTTCGCAAACTAACGCGCCTTTCTAGGTTTGACTCAAAGACACTATAGTTATATATTAATCAAAGTCAGTAATAATGAAATATTCATTACATGAATGAATAGTCTTATTTTTGTGAATGCTGGTTAACCAGTAATTGGCGACTGTGTAAGTCCAATATTGTAAAACCTTTGCTTGTGGTTGTTTTCTACAGAAACTGTTGGTAAAACTCTATAAATAAATAAATAAATTACTTTAGTGCAATAACAAGGTAAAGTTACTTCAGTGCAAATTCCATTATTTTTTTGAGAACGTAATTCTATAAAAAAGTATGATTGAATAGGTAATAGATATTAATTATCAATTAAGGCAATTAAGAGAATTGTTAGTTAAAGTATATAAAATTCAAATAGAATTAAATGTGAGTTTAAATCCAACAAATTAAAATGTAACGAAGTACATTTTAAAGTCTTGCTGTTAATGAAAATTAATAAAAGTAAAAATAAAATCACTTACAATCCAAGCATTTTAAAAATAATGTGATTGTTACTTTGTCCAAGATTAAACTCAACTAAAGAGGGTCGTTCGTCTCAGTTCATCGTTTATTGCAGTATCATATTGCGCTGTTTTATATCTCGCTGTTTATTATTTGTTTATATCCTTTATTTTTAACATTTGATATGAATGTATAAGAATACTTAAATTTTGTTTACGGTTTCACATAATATGCATATACTCCATGCCTGGTATAATGTCGCCGATGGGATTTCACATTGGTAAATTCTCAGGAGCCTTTACGGGGTCAGTTTCTAAAAAAATACATATTATTATTTAAAAAAATACATGAGTATTATCAGTTTTTATTTCTAAACTTTGAATGTTTGTTTATTGGCTAAAAACTAACTATAAACATTAAAAAATTAGAACGGTAAAATAACCTAAAGTAGTAAACCTAACATTAATTAAAAAAAACTGGCCAAGTGCGAGTCGGACTCGCGCACGAAGGGTTCCGTACCATTATCTATACAACATTAGACACAAACGAAAAATTACGTTTGTTGTCGGCCCCCCTTAAATATTTATTTTATGTTAATTTCATTATGTATATTTAAAGTGAATACACAAATAAATATTCTGTGAATATTTCAAGCGTCTACCTATCGCCGTTAAGTATTAAAATCGAGCAAAAAAAACGGCAAAAAATCTGATTTGTTGTATCCCCTTAAAGTATTTTTATTTTATTCTGTCTTCAGTATTTGTTGTTATAGCAGCAACAGAAATACATCATCGGTGAAAATTTCAACTATCTAGCTATCACGGTTCATGAGATACAGCCTGGTGACAGACGGATAGACAGACAGACAAACAGGCGGACGGACAACAAAACCCTAAAAATGACGTCAAAAACTTCTCTTCAACACTGTCAACGGGTAAGTTTCTCAACTTCATTTTAAATCATTTTATTCAAATTCATTACTTATCAAAAATATCATAGCAAAATATGACACGACTTATGAAAATGAATATAATGAATTTCATAAAAAAGTATTTAGTAATGTTCTTTATGAGATGGTTTTTATATCCCATAACTCTATCAATGAGACCAAAGAATCAACTGGCATATAAATTATTTTTAATTATCATTTTTATATATTTTCGTTTTTCATACAAAGTTATTTGAGAAAGGCACGATTATTAATGTAAAACACCCTTTCGTGACATACGACAAGTTCGCATTTTCTTAACTTTAAATATGAATGATTGGTTGAATAAAAATATACTCGTGTTTCTCAATAAAACTTAAATAGTAGGTATTAAAGTTTCAATGAATATATATGATTGATGATATCTTCGAAATTATGCATTTTTGGACCACATAGTCTAGGACTTTTTGTATTAGTTTTACTAATAAAATATAACCCCAGAGTAATCGTATATAAAAAAAAAACCGGCCAAGTACGAGTTGGACTCACGCACCGAGGGTTCCGTATAAACTTGTAGGTATTTTGTTATTAAACTACATATTTGCGGTTTTCAGATTTTTTCCTTTACATGTGCTGTAAGACATTGCTTCTTGCCAAATTTCGTGATTCTATGTCAACGGGAACTACCATATATAGGTTTTCGACCCAAAACCTATAGGGTACTTCCGGTTGACCAAGGATTGTAATTTTTTGTTAAAAGCAAGGTCTTACAGCACAAGTAAAGGAAAATTTCCGAAAAATAAAATAAAGTTGAAAATTAAAGTAAATTTTGGTACTTACAAGTTTTCGCGAAAATCTAAATTTACCCATATCTTTTTATCGTGTTAACTCGGGACCTTGATTTTTATATACCTAATAAAAACTATAGACCTCAGTATCTGATATAAATTTCAACTTGCTAGGTCTACCCGTTCCTGAAAAAATCGGTGGTGACACACGGACAGAGAGATAGACGGACAGACTGATAAGAAAGTGATCTTATAAGGGTTCCTACCAACTACCTTTTGAGGTACGGAACCCTAAGAACAACATGTCACCGATTGATGACGTAATTACGGCCAAACTCCTGAAGGCGTGTGGAAAACCAATTCTTAAGGCCCTTTTAAAAGCTGTTTGATTTCGTCATACTCGAGGTGAAAACACCACAGGCGCTTGGAAACGATGCAGCTGATGAGCTCGCTAGAAGGGGCGATCCAGCACAAAAGTCATTGGACTCGAACCCATTGTGCCCATTCCTTTTAATCAGCTAAGGAGTTGGTTAAAGGAACACACTAAGACACAAGCGGGAAAATGTTGAACCTCGACAACAGGGTGTAGGCAATCCAAGGGGGCTATGCCGTCCCTGGATGCAAAGGTGACCAAGCGCCTTCTGCGCCTGGACAGAAATAGCCTGCGAGCCTGGTGGCGGGGACCATCACTGGGCAAACACTTCTATTTATATTTATTTATTTTATTTCTAATACGTATTACTGACAGCGCTCTGTGCAGAGCGTGCATGGAGGCGGAGGAAACAGTGACGCATGTGCTCCTCGAATGCACCGGCGTCACTCAGATCCACGAGGAGACTCTTGGAACACAAAGATCCCTCGCGGATGCCCTGAGAAAACCGGGAAGTTTGATCTACTTCTGGAGGGAGGTGGGCTGATTGGAGTGCGTAACAGCCACCACTAAAGTAACTGAACAACCAATGACACTTTTTGCTGACGATTGCACTTTGACAATAGCTTGTAAAGACATAAAAACCTATGAAAATGACATTAATAATACACTAATGTCTATTATAAATTGGTTAAATGATAATAATTTAATAAATAATTTAAAAAAGACTAACGTAATGCACTTTAGACAACGTACACAAACAATCAACAATCTTAATATTAAATTTAATAATATAAATATCATTGAAGCTGACACAACAACATTTCTGGGACTAATTATAGATTCTAAATTGAATTGGAAACCTCAAATACAAATGCACTTAGTAAAAAATTGAGTAGTGCAGCCTATGCTCTGAAACAGCTTACTGTGGTTCTCAACACAGATGCGCTAATTACTGCTTACTATGGTTTAGCCGAATCAATCCTTAGATATGGAGTCATCTTTTGGGGTAATAGCACGGACAATGAAATAGCGTTTCGGGCACAGAAAAGGTGCATTAGATCGATGTTTAGACTGCAAACAACGGACAGCTGTAAATCTTGTTTTATAGAACGTAAGATATTGACATTGCCCTCATTATATATCCTGGAAACCGTAATGTTCATCAAATCAAATAATCATTTATTTCAGCTTTTGTCTGATGTTGTCCCTAGGAATAGACGTGATAATTTCAAACTCTGTGTTCACGGCACTAAAACCACTCTTATGCGTAAGAGCATCTTTTGCATGGCTCCGACCATCTTTAATAAATTGCCTAAATCTTGGAGAACATTAAATATATCTGCTCTTAAAAGTAAATTGAAGAGTTTACAAACTGAAAGAGCATATTACAGTATAGCAGAGTTTATGAAAGAGGTCAATTTTTCTTCGTTTTTGAGATGACGATGTTGTATTTTTGACATGCTATTGTATGATATTGTATTTTGTGAAATAATTGTGACTTGGAATTGAAATTCTAATGACATTAATTCATATTTTTTGACATTTAATTTTATCTAAAAAATATGCCTGTTGAATTGTAATGATACTTAATTTTTAATCAATAATGATAATTTAATAAGTAGCTACATAATTTGTATGATGTATTGTATATATAATTTATATTTGTATGTTTATATAATTTATATTTGTAATTTTGATGAATATTATCACGGTTTATGCACCATCTCTTCCTACCAATTTGTACGCCACGATATGAGGCTGAACATGTTAGAACTTTTCTGTATATCTCATTATCTTGCATGTAATGTATCATGTACACCATGTTTAAACAAATAAAAATCTTACTTACTTACATGGCTCACGCACAATGGTCTAACTTTAGGGACTAAGTGCGGAAACCAAACCTTTTAACTAGAACTAGAACTAGAACGCCACAGGCACGGTGGAGAGGTGTGGTGGTACTCTTCTTCAAAAAGGGCGATAATGCTCGGCTAAAGAACTATAGGCCTCCGCTATCTCACTTCTCAGCCATGTCTACAAGTTGTTTTCAAGAGTCATCACAAATCGTCTCGTTCGCTGGTTTGACGATTTCTAGCCTCCCGAACAAGCCGAATTCCGAAAAGGCTTCAGCACCGTAGACCACATACATTCGCTGCAGCAGGTTATACAGAAGACCGAAGAGTATAACCAGTATCTCTGTTTAGCATTTGTGGATTACAAGAAAGCCTTCGGTTCGATCGAGACTTGGGCCGTACTGCACTCTCTGCAACGGGGTCAAGTCGACTATAGGTGCAGCGAGGTATTGAAGTGTTTGTACAAAAACGCCATAATGTCAGTCCGACTTCAGGAACAGACCTCGGAACCTATCCTTTTGGAGCGAAGTGTGAGACAGGGAGACGTCATATCTCCGAAACGGTTCACCGCTGCACTGGAGGATGTCTTCAAGATTCTGGACTGGAGAGGGCTAGGCAATAACGTCAATGGCGAGTACATCTTCCACCTTCGGTTTGCCGACGATATAGTGGTGATGGCTGAGACCATGGAGGACCTCAGTACAATGCTCGTTGAACTCAGACTAGCCTCCGAAAGAGTGGGTCTTAAAATGAACATGGACAAAACCAAGGTCATGTTGAATGCCCATGTAACGCCCAATCCTAGCAAGGTCGGAGACTCTACACTCGAAGTTGTAGACGATTATGTCTTCCTGGGACAAACGGTCCAGTTAGGTAGATCTTACTTTGAGAAAGAGGTCAATCATTGAATCCGACTCGTCTGGGCAGCATTCGGGAAGTTACGTGGTATCTTCTCATCTAATTTACCGCAGTGTCCCAAGACGAAACTCTATGACCAGTGTGTATTGCCAGTGATTACATACGGGACCGAAACGTGGTCGCTCACAATGGGCCTCATCAGAAGGCTTAAAGTGACCCAAAGATCAATGGAGAGGGTTATGCTCGGAGTTTCCTTGCATGATCAAATCAGAAATGAGGACTTCCACAAGAGAAGGTTGGCGACGTGGCTCGAAGAATTGCCAAACTTAATTGGCAGTGGGCAGGGCACATTGCTCGCAGCACGGATGGCCGATGGGGCCGAAAAGTTCTAGAGTGGCGACGAAGACGAAGACGTTGCGTTGGAAGGCCTTTCACTATGTGGACCGATGACCTGGTGAAGGTTGCGGAGATCCGCTGGATGCAAGTCGCACGTGACCGGTCAATGTGGCGGCACTTGGGGGAGGCCTATGTCCAACAGTGGACATCTTTCGGCTGAAATGATGGTGATATTTTCTCTATTATCCCATAGTTAACTCTGTTAGTTTAAAAAAAATCCTTTCTTACCCGTCGTCTTCTTAGATATGTTAAAAGCAACATGCTCATTTCCATACACCAAATTCCATTACTAGGTATTATAATACTAATTGTCTTCAACAACTATTTTCCACATAATTGACGTTGTATGTAAATAATAAAATAATTACACAATACATGTTTATTTTCTTTGTTCATTATGAATTAAAATTGATGAAAAGCCTATATAAATTCTTTTCATGTCTTTATGTTTAATTGTCACTGTCTTTTGAACGCTCACAATGCGCCAATAGCAATTAAAAATCATTAAGAATTACTTCAATTAGTACTTAATTGCTCATGATTTATCTGCGAATAACTCAAAGAAAATTCGTTTTATTTATTGAAAGACTTATCAATCTCGAAATGTGGATGTATGTATCTGCCTGCTTGACATGTTATTTTTTTGAATTTTTGTTTTTTTCAATAACCATTTTTTACAGAATTTGGTGGGTAGCAGGTTGTCTTTATGCTATGTTCTTAGGTATAAGGGGCATATATAGACGTATTAAACGCTCAGTGGAATCAGACTATATAGAAATGGAAGAATATGAAGAAATGGCTAGTTGGGTTTTCAATCAAACCAATACTACTTCTGGTGTTTAAGTTCTTATGTTTTATAATTAAGCAAATGAAGATCCTAGGTAATAAGTTGATAAAATGGTATTGTCCCCGGTGGATTGCTATTAATGTTAGGTATTAGAAATGTTTGTAAATAAAGAGAGTGTAGGTTTAATATAATAAATTTAATCTTTATATAAGGATTGTTGTAACGTAGAAGACTAGTTTTACTAAGCCATGAATTCCTGTACAATGTAAATTATGTGTACTATGTATTTCTCATAGTTAGCTTGCTTGAAGATCATGATCACAATAAAGGCATTTACAAATAAATTCTTTGTTTTATTTTCAACCACTTCTGTATCGTGTGGTTAGTGCCTAACCTGGTATCAGAGCGTTTATTCCACCCATAGGCCTCTGACTTGGCTTTTACATATCGTCTAGAAATATCTCTCAGGCATACTGGTAAGTGGAGTGGTTCTTTCAGTTACCTAGTTGGGTTGCCGTATCAAAATGGTAAAGAAACCCTTATGTGCGTCTTTGTTTGCCTGTCTGTCTCATTCGTCTGTCACAACTGGTTCTTATAAGTATTTATTTAATATGTCCTAACAATAAAATTAACGGTGCCATAATATAACTCGTAGTTACAACTAGAGAATTCTACTACAAAAAAAACCCCGACACCACTCGATCCGGACGATTCAACCCCAATAAATCTTGTGACAACTCAACCCTAATCGAGCGAGCGAACGAAGTCCTCGTGTTCCACTTCGTTAAATGGAGATAGGTTGTGGAGAGTAGGAGGCGAGTTGTCCACGTCAAGTTGAGTCGAGTCGTTATCTATTATGACTCAAATGTCACCGGTGGAAGAGTTTCCACAACTACGCTACTGAAATTGCCAAACTCGTCGCCAATTTGAACTGATACAATTCAAATTGGGGATCAATTTGTCGCGGGTTCGAACTTTCGTGATACCAATTTATTCGGACGGTAATAGGTAGCCGCTGATAAGACATATTTTCCAATCTGAATCATTTACTGGGTATTTTTTACCAACACTTCTTTTTTTGAAGATTTCCATAAAGTGTGTCCACAGTCGGTCTGATACTGTGCCGTATCAATGAAACCTAAGTCGTCATCTATATTATTTTATTACATATAATAAAACATTTAAAAAACTGTCTGTACATTGAATATATAAAAAAAAAAATTGTGGGGTCTTTAGAAACAGTAATAGAGCAAGAATCCAAAAAAAAAATCTGTCTGTCAGTACACGCTAATCTTTGGAACTACTCGACGGCGTCTTAGCAAGAGTTGTTCAGGCTGATAAGCACTCTCTGTTGACTTATAAAAATTGAAGATCTGGAACACCTGTTGTGGAACTCCAAGAGCCCAGTTACCTACACTATATTATATATAGGAATGACTTTTTAGCAAAAGTTGTTCAGCCTGATGAGCACTCTCTGTTGACGTATAAAAATTGAAGATCTGGAAAACCTGATGTGAAAATCAAAGCTATCACTAATTTCACTGTATAATTTCACAGGGTGTGGTGCCGGTGACACTGTGTTCATACCGCGCATACCACTCATCCCCAACAATTTCCCCTTTCAATTTAAGCGCACACAGTTCCCGGTGACTACATGCTTTACCATGACAATAAACAAGTCACAGGGGCCGACGCTTAAAGCCGCTGGTGTTGACCTGACAACCGGCTGTTTTTCTCATGGCCAACTTTATGTTGGTTTTTCAAGGGTCAGCAACGCTTCCGGTCTTTATATATTAGCTCCTGAAGGAAAAACCCCAAATATAGTTTATAAAGAAAAATTTTAAAAGTTATTTGCAATATCAGTGTACCCTTGGGATCCGCTGCGGAATAATGGGAAGAAAAGTTTTTTTATTGTATAGGTATTAAGTCTAGGCATCATATAGGCTATAATTTATTTTGGAAAATGGAACACCTGATGCAGAACCGCAACAGACCAGCTAAAGTATACCAGCTAGAGATATAAAAATGGTGCCATAGCAAAAATTATTCTACGTGAAGAGTATTTTCTGCTGTGAGAATAAATTTGAAGATCTGGAACACCTGTTGTGGAACTCCAAAGCCCAGCGACATTATAACATTTTAAGGAATGACGTCTTAGCAAAAGTTGTTTAGTCTGATGTGCATTATCTGTGGACTTACAAAAATGAAAGATCTGGAACGTCTCCAATCGTCTCGCTCATCTCGTTGTTTTCCCGTTTGGCCTTAGAATTCTACATCAGACGTTTCAGATCTTCGATTTTGACGACCCTGTTGTCGCTGGCATAAGCAACAGGATCCGCGTACGAATTCGCGGGCAGAAGCTAGTCTTCAATATTTACAGGGTGATAGATGCAGACTGTAACTGGACTGGAGGTGGAGCGATGATATCGGCAGAGTGGCTGGTAGAAGCTGGTTCAGAGTTGGCGAGAATCGAGCTGAGTGGCATTCAATTGGAGAGGCCTATGGCGAAATAATATACAGGATGCTGAGAGCTGATGATGAGGTACAGAATGGATAACTCTAAAAACAAAGAATTTTTCATCTTTACAGTATTTGTAAACATTTACGCAGTACGAAAATCATTGTTTAAACATTTGTTTACGTTTAGCTGACTCAAATTTTTGGAGCAAGTAATATGTGACTAACTCAAGTACTTATTGTAATGATTTCATAATAGAGAATCTGTATGATGTAGGCCTATAAAACAATGAGCGCATTTTTTATTCGTTTCAGCATGAAAATTCAGTTAAGTCGTTTGGCGTCGAAGAAAATATCTATTACGGGTCGTTTTGTTTAGTTAAATACGTGATAACCGTTAGTTGATTTTAATTTGAAATGAACGGATACAATATTCATACTTGATAGAATATTATGCTATATTGTTTTTATTAAATAATTTCAAAAGATGTCTTAATTTGGGTGAAGTATACATTTTATCATAATTTTTAATTAATTTTTCGTATGTGAACATCATGGGCGAAAGCGGGTGCATTTACACGAAAAAAAAATGGGATAATAATATTGTGTAGGATTTATTATTGTGTGTTTCAGGAAATATACAGGGTTTTTGGTAATATGACGGCAATCCGTCAAGGGGATGTGGGAGAGATCATTTGCAACCAAATAACCCCTATGACCCCTGTGCAAATGTCAAGCATTTCAGAGTAATTTGAAATTTTATATTTTTTTAAAGATATGTGCGGTATACGACTTGGAAGATTTATAAAAAAAGACCTATGTATGAATTTTTTTTTTTTAATTTCTATCTGCTTGCTTACAATTTCATACATAGTAATCAATTATAAAATTATCAATATCTGCAAAGGTTTTTAAATCAGAGCTACAAATTGTTAGACTTTCATAATTTGGGCAGATTTTTTTTACTAAATTGGTCGATTTGGGGCAAAAAACACAGAAGCACTTTATCGGCAGAACATTGCAAGCCGTCAAACTTTACGGTTACATTTTTATTTAAACTTTAGGCCATGCAATGAGTTAGAATGAACCTTTACAGTTAATTTCCGGAATATGAAGCTCTTAAAATAACGTTCAACAAAAAAATCACTTGCATGGGAGTTCCAAGAACGTCACTTTTTGACGCTTTGTTCGAACACGTGCATCGATCAGTCCACTCGGGCGATAAGAAGTGCAATAAAACATAATTTAGCAACTGGAATAAATAGTCCGATTTACCTGACATTTTCCAGACAATAGGATAGAGGTAAGAGCGTCGGCCAGTACAGTAAAATTATATGATATATCTTAGTTTCTTTAATTGTATTGAGAATTCTTATTTGAATCAAAAGATTCATAAGTTGTATTGTATTTATAATGCCAGTGTACCCTCCACCCGTCTAACTCCCACCTAACAATTGGTGTTTAAATGATAGAACGGGTGTGTAGCTAAGCAAATATTTAATGTCAATAACACAATCCAGTAAAGCTGGAGGCACACGAATTTGTAGGGTCGTTGGTTACTATTTGTCTGCTGTCACTGCTACAGGGATAGGTACTCCCCTGGCAGGCGAAATCTCGCAGCTGACCGGAGATGGTAGTAGGTCGAAGATCTGTGTAGCGCGGTACGGTGATGTCGCACGTAGGTAGCTCAGACTAAATAAAAAACCAGCACATAGCACTGCGAACAAAACAGTGTAGCATGCGCAAACCACGCCTCGCTCTGTGCATACATGCTCACACGCACACATTTACATCAAACTACAATTAAACTACGCTCAAAAACTAAGCTCACAGTGCACACATGTTTACAAAACCGGCTTCACGTCAGTTGACAGTGCTGTGTCTTAGTTTTTTATTTGGTTTGAGGTAGGTAGATGGAGAATCGGAGCGGCCGGCGGTCTTGCTCGGCGCACCAGCCATGGAGCGACGTGGAAGCTTCGAGAAGGACCCTGACGAGCCGAGGTAGGTACTCGTGCGTAGCCGCTCGGAAATGGAACTCGGTAAAAGAACCCGTCGCGTAGTTGCCTGGAGCGTAAATCCAGTGTGTAACAAGAAATATTTGGGAGACTTGCAACTATATTGAACACTAACTGTGTCCGCGGCTTCACTCTCTATAATAATAGTCTAAGATCTGAGCTAGGAACGATCTTCACAAACTGTTTTATATCAAATTTAGTATGTTGAAAAATGGGTAAAAAAAAATCCATTTAGCTATTATTTACTCATTCTAAGCAGATTTTTTTTATAAAATATATCATCCGAAAACAGTTTAAAAATTTGCTTCGAATATTTTTGTAAAATACGAGGTGAATTCAATAAAAACACTCTTTTTCTATTTTTTGTAATTTTACTATTAGAAACAGACATTACATCAAAACAACAACAAAATATAAAATAATATTGTACAATATCCTGCAATACAATTAAAATAATAATTGCTCCCTTAAGTACCGATTGAACACTAATAGATTACTAAAACTATCGATTATGTGATGTTACATTATAATAAAATAACTTTTCTGGCCTTGAAAGCGGCGGTGGCCAAGTGGTGGCGGCCCCGACTTACGAACAGTAAATCGTGGGTTCGAACCCAGGCAGGCATTACTTTGTGTAATTTCTTTCAAGATCACTGCTCTCAAAACGGTGAAGGAAAACATCGTGAAGAAACCGAAATGCCCTAGAAGCAAAAATTCGAAGACTTGTGACATCTACCAACCCGCACTGGGCCCGCGTGTTGAATTATAGCCCATTCCCTCTCATAGAGAGGAGGCCTGTGTCCCAGCAGTCGGAACATTATAGGCTGATTATGCTAATATAACTTTTACAAAGTTCTATTCGATGCAATCTTACGAGTATATCTTACCTAGTAGGTATTGTGCGTTACTACATTTAACATTAAATGTGTTATATTATTTAGGCTCTTCACATTTTATACAATACAATAATATCATTATTATGATAAAGTCATCTATTCAGCCTATTCACTACAGTTTTCAAAGAATTGTCGCGAGCAAACAAATTAATAAAGTAATTCACTTTATGTTTGATTTTTAATATGAGAGCAGCAATGTTTGTAGATAGATTGAGGCTGCCCATCTTTGTCACAATGAAATATATTATTAAGTTTTACTACATTTTATTAAGTTTTGTAATAATTGAATTAAGTAGATACTGATTTATTAAATTGTTATTATTAGTTGAGTACGATATATACGTATTGTGTAGTATAATGAAAATTAGAGTCAAGCAGGAGGTGCTTACCTAAGCGCAAAAATAAAGTTTTTTTTTTTTATAAAACTTGAAGAATGTTTTATTTTGTAAATATTATAAATCAATTATTAAGTATTCATTAAATTAAATTCTAAACTAACTATTGAACTCTACTATTGTTTGATTTAAGTATAAGTTTGCTAAAAAAAAACATGATTTCTGATAATTATTATTATTCACATTTAAAAACATACGTTATTTAGAGAAGCAAAATACCTACTATTTAAGTAAAAATACAAATCACCCTTTTGCTACCCCTTAGGAATGAGTTCACGTTTACCTCAGAAAAAACCTTGACTGAAACATAATTTGTTATTTTTTTGTTATATGTATACTACTATCATCATCTGCATAGCCTTTTCCCAACTATGTTGGGGTCGGCTTCCAGTCTAACCGGCTGCAGCTGAATACCAGTATTTTACATGGAGCGACTGCCTATCTGACCTCCACAACCCAGTTACTACTGGGAAATACGATACCCCTTGGTAAGACTGGTTGTCAGACTTTTTGGGCCACTGACTACTTTAACGAATGTCAAAGATCTTCAAATGACAGCCGGGATCAACGGCTTAACGTGCTTTCCGAGGCACGGAGGAAACTCGGTATGTAATGGGTGGTAACCCATCCACAGACCAACCTAGGCAAGCACGGCTTAACCTAAAGATCGACCCGAGCGGCTGTTATTGTTTAGCTACGAGCTCCTATATGTATACTACTATGCAGAACGATAATAATTGGGTACGGTAGAACCATGTTCATTTATATATTATTTCGATTTTTATTTCTTTGTTTGCCAAGCTATATTTTACTAAATTCTCTACAGGTGAAAAATAAAACAGAATTTTCTTCCTTTCTTTATCTTAAAATATATAAAATCACCTATCAAGATCAAAATGTAACGTTTTTTCGTTAAACCTCACTAAACAACGTATTTTAGTTGTAATAAAAAACTTAACGTTACTTTCCTTATGTTACACCCAGCGCCATTTTGCTAACATTTATACTAAGAATAATAGTATCACATTATTAATTTCAGTGTCAGTGTTATTGTGATAAAAAGTCACTGTAATAAAAATGTGATAATTTCTAGGAAATTTAGAGGAGGGCTTTAGAGGAAAGCCTCTGTAATATTGCACTAATAGATTTCGTACTAAAAGGTACTTTATATACCTAGTCATATTTTAAAATCCACTGAAAAAATTAAGTGGAGTGATGCGTTAGTTACCTCGAAAAGTTTGGCAATACTCAATCTTATTCCGGTTTCCTTACAAGCGATTTCGTTCATAATTTTTTAGCATTAAGGTTTGTTACCGTTCAAAAAGTCGAACACTTTAGATTGAGTATCGCATTATGATTGCTTTAAAGGACACCGTTATTCCTTCTTCTTTTAATTTATTTTTTAATGGAATTCTTTTTACTCTTCGGGTACAGTCCATCCATTCCTTTTCCGAACGGTGTCTCGGAGTTTGTCGTTAAATAATATGATCCTTGAGCACTGAAAATAGAAATTAAAGTATATTTAAAATTAAACAAAGAAAATTTTTTTGGCGTTTGAATGATATCATCATCATCCACAGCCCGACTTAACCTAAGTACTGCTGGGTGTAGGTGTCTCTTTACTTTTGTGCCAAGCTCCACGAATGACATTGAAGGGTAAATATTTGTGTAAATTGTTGACGAAAATATATGAAAAATCAAGATGGCGAATTTAGTTTATTTTTATAAAGATTCAAAAGAACCATGTATAACTTATAGGTATGTTATTACGTCACAAGTGTCTTAGTTATGTGGGTTGATTTGTATGGTCCAGCAGTCCGCAAACGCGTAAACACCCGAGCTATATGTGATTTAGGACTGGGTTTTCCTTATTAAATGTATGATGTTATTTAAGTGGGTAGTATGTTTAAAACAATAAGTACATAAATGGATTAACGATCAAAGTTAAGGTGACATCAGTGTTTTTGGGAGTATATGACATTACTCTTTTGACACACCTGGAAGAGAAGCCAGTCTGCTTAACCCGTGATCTTGAACAAAGCAATGTTCATCAATAACCAGTACGTTCAGTTTAAGATCGACTGCGTAAACCGTTTGGTTAAACCAATACGTTTAGGTTGAAGGAAGCTGTGACCCCAATTTGTCTGTACCGGTTTGACCGAACTTTTAATGAGAGACGTGGCGGATTAGGTTGTAGACAAGGTGGATGAGATTCAGAAGATCCCTGGAAAGAGACAAACCGGGAAAGCCTATAGGTACTCAGCACGCTTGCACTCAGCCTCCTCTCTGTTAGCCACCACTACTTATATTGTTTAAGCGATTACGTAGCGATTTAATAATTTATGGTTTGGTCAAGTAGAGAGGCGACTAACAAAAGGCAGATGTGAGTGGTAACGCCAGAAGGAGATGCCCTAGAAGGACATACACTCATCTTATTGTTAATGTTCTTGAGAAAGGTCAGGTGCGTAGTACTCGCAACTGACGTGCGTGTTTGACTAGATGTGAGAATGTGGACGAGGCAAAAGAATTATGTAAGGACTGTAGCAGGACAGGTGGGGTTTCAGCCTGTAAGTACGTATGTATGTTGATAACTTACTTATTATCACAGTTATAGCCCATATACACCATGCCTTCTTCTGGAGCGGAATTTTCTCTAAATTTGCTGTAAGATTCAGCAGGGGAGGCTGGGAACGCTTCAGGATTGATTACTGATTCCGCGAAGAACCGCCATGACCGCCAGTGGCTGCATAAGTCTGAAATTTTTGAAAAACAAAAAGTAAGTTTAGTCAATAATAAAAAGTAAGTAAATAGATGATATGGTAGTTATTTTTCAGATTAGTTTGTTACAATTATGCCCATTAGCACTTACACTTGCAGACATTTTAACAACGCTTAGTCGAGGTTTTTAAAATCCAACTTTGCGCTGTTGTTAGAGGTAAATGAAAAAAGGCATAAGGTACCTAATATCCCAAAATTGCCTTAAGTCAAAAGGCAAATGTAAGTGATGGTGTTATGTTGTTATTAGTACAGTGAAAATATCCTGCTGGATGGTTAAATTCACTCATGTCACAATTCTGTAGCCCAATCAGAAATTGCAGAGATGTATATTGTTGTGGTCAAATTGCCGTATGTCCCGTACCGAACCCTATAATTAACTTTCCATTTATTTAAAAAATATTAAATACATACACCAATATTAAAATATATGTTAAAAAACTACCTACTCTTCATCCTTTTAGCGTTTTTCCGAGAACGTTGGGCTCGTCTCCCAGTGTTACCAGATGAGGCTGAATTATTATTACATTTTAGAAAAATATCTAAAATAATAGATTTTCTAATAATAGTGCTAAACCATATCATACCCTAGGCACAAATAATCATCGTAAAGGTACGCACGAGGGTTGATCAAGCTATACAAAACCAGTTGATGCGGATCTCTCATTGTATAGAAAAAATATACAAAGCGAGGTTACGTTATGCTGGGAATGTAAAGCTTGATGTGCCGTCGTGTGTATATCACAATAGCGTAATAGGCGTTTGAAAAGCGTAAGCGCAATGCAACTTGAAAAGGTCGGCCATTGGACAAGTTGTTGTTTTCTTGCAAGCGTAAAATAGCAGAACATCACTTTCGTGCCCAGTATTTGGAGCTGGGAGCATTAGTGCACTGCTTAAAAGCTCACTTCTACAGTCTCTTTCCCCGTTCTTCTTTGTTAGATACAAAGAATATAGGGGCAAGAATGG
Organism: Lycophotia porphyrea; assembly: GCA_950005105.1. Taxonomy (NCBI): domain Eukaryota; kingdom Metazoa; phylum Arthropoda; class Insecta; order Lepidoptera; family Noctuidae; genus Lycophotia; species Lycophotia porphyrea. Next base: position 7,549,673 of record OX465393.1, read on the forward strand.
TCACTCTACTAATGGTGCTGCTGTTAATAGAGAACTATGGCATTTCACACTAGTAATTAAAACACTCAATACTCACTATCATCGGAGAGAGGTACAGGCGCAAACCGGGGACATCCCGGTTGTATGCTTTTTCCACCGTTCGGCCAGAAGTCTGCCGTCCCGGTCCGGACCGGTGCTCCGTAGCCACCGGCATCCGTGTGGATCACGTCAACAAACTCTGCATCTTTCGCGTTGACGTGTTCCATCACCACACCATCGGGGTAGAACGCTGGAAAAGCAGGATCGAGTGCCGTTAATCTGAAATATTTGGAGGCTGATGTTAATTTAGTGCAGTTTATTTTATTATATTCGAGGAACTCGTGGCAAAATGATAACAGCGGCTTGGGTTGATCTAGAGGTTAAGCCGTGCTTGCCTAGGTTGGTCTGTGGATGGGTGACCACTCATTATATACCGAAGTTCCTGTACATCTTTGACAGTCGTTAGGTAGTGGCACAAAAAAAAATCTGACAACCAGTCATACCAAGAGGTATCGTATTACCCAGTATTTTCTGGGTTCTGGAAATGGAAAGAGGAGTGTTGGCCGTCCGGCGGCGAGATGGGCAAACGACATCGTAGCCATTGCGGGAATATCTTGGATGAGATTGGCACAGGAACTTGGAGCTTGGCATAAGCAAAGAGAGGCCTATACCCAGCAGTGGGTGAAGTCGGGCTGTGATGAACTGGGTTCTGGAGGTTAGATAGGCAGTCGCTCCATGTAAAATACTGGTATTCAGCTGCATCCGGTTAGACTGGAAGCCGACCCCAACATAGTTGGTAAAAGGCTAGGCAGATGATGATGATGATTATATTATATTAGAATGAAAGCTATACAGAACGTCTCGCTCTATCTCTTTCCCTCACTCAAACAGTTCATTGAATCCTGCCAATTTGGGTTAGAAGAAAATGTGCTATTCATTAAATAAGTGATTTTATTTTACAATGAATTTAATTTTATGGCTACCCGCCACTAAGAGCATAACTGGTGAAATGGCTCGAAAGATCCAATGTGTACTACAATACATTAATTATAGAAATAATTGCCCTGACTGTATTGAACATAAATGCACCAAGCATTTAAGTTAGATAGATATATAGAGTTATGTAAACAAAATGAGGAAGGGATGAGAAAAAAATTGTGTTATCAAAGTTATTAAAAAATCAGGGGATTACTTAATATGATGTCAAAGTTAAAACGACCCTTACCTACTAACTTTTTCAGATCAAGATGATCTGAAAAAAGATTAAGGGTCGTTTCTGATAGCAAGATATGACATGTGACATGGCAATGTTATCTTAACCCATTCACTGCCCAGTACTTCGCGAAAACTTCGTGAATTTCGTTCGCGTGCCCACAACCCGAATCCGAGTCGTCGTTATAATGAACTATAGATGACTTGCATTCATGTCCAGAACCCGACTAGCGAGTCTATAGCTACGGATACGGATAGTGCGAACAAACAAATTATTGTTCGACTCATATGGTGGGTTCTGGGCACTGAATGGGTTAAGAAAAGTTGCAAAAATACTGCCTAATCTAAGATTCCATGGTGTGATAATAATAATTAGATAATAAGATAACACTGACACTGCAATGTTATTAGTTTTAAGTTATCTTGCTGCGCCTTAACAGGGTCATGTACTCTCTAGTATTAAGCCTAGCGTGTAAAATTGGTTGTGTATATTGTGCGTTAAATGAATAAACAAATTATAAATAATAATATAGTGACATTAATTTGCTTTATCGTTTTCCTTGGGTCATGATTCGCTTGACATTATTTTAGAATCCTTCTATAGCGAGGGCGCATATTTACGATTCTAACAAATGCAGTGTCTACTACAATTAATAGCCTTTATATCCTAACTCAATAAATTGCGCACGAATACGCAAAAAAGAAACAAGGCAATGCCCAACACGCAGTTCGAATTTCCAATAAATAAAATGCAAGGAGGTTCATACAAGAAAATTAAAATTATATTTACCTTTTCACTACTTTGTTGTATTTAGTCTTGAGTTCCCTCGCGGTGTATCCAGCCACATGGCTTCCTAGAGAGTGGCCTATAACGTGGATTTTCTCCAGAAGAAGTCCTGATTCTAAGAGTTTGTTTAATTGTTCTGCCGCTGCTGTTCCCACCTGAAACGAGAGAGAATTTTGTAAGCTGAGGAGTTCTTTTTAAGTATTTTTTATTTAATTTTAGATATAATCATAGAGTAAAAATCTTGCATTCAGAAGACTTTGATTTCAGTTAAATAATAATGGTAAATCGCTGTTGCTATCGGGATGCGCGTGGCATAGCACTAAGTTTAATAGAATTATTTCCAGCAGTAAAATATGATTTAAAAAACAAAAGAACGCCTGTAATCCTCTAGGGTTAAGCAGAGGAGTACGTATAAAGTGTACAGTGCAGCAGTGTCATCGTTGATGAAGTTACCTATTGGCATTTTGTACACGTTTAGAACTTTAAAATCATTTCCATGTTATACAAACTCCAAGCAAATCAAGCTTCCTGAAACTGTGTAATTTTCCCAATCAACCTTTCACCTAATGCTTTAGCGATAAAGTTAAAAATCTAATAAAGAAATATGACAGATTTTCCAAGCTTGATGTGCGCGTCTGTACAGTCATACTTTATTCCAAAAATATACCAGCTCGTGTAAAACTTTATAGTTTTACACGAGCTGGTATATTTTTGATACATTAGTTGATTTTTGGTTCATTGGATACATTAGTTTATTTTCGACATGGTTCTTCAATAATAATACCGTAGCACTAATGTACCTGTAGACTTATAGACGAACAATAAGTCTATTGCGAATATCTACATATACCTAGATAAATGAAAATCAAACAGTCATCTCACAAAGTCCAATTTATTATTTAAAAATTTTAGGTGAAATTCTTGTTTTTTAATCGTTTCCTAACATTATCGGAAAATCGCTGAAGTGACCTGATAATTCTACCGCAATAGACCTGTCCTAGATTCGTCAATACGTCCTTCAGACGTGCCTGTATAGCGGTCTAATTTTAAACTGCTGTGATTTCTAGAACATACTGCTTATGAGTAACACAAAACTAGGTTACTCACGTAGTTCGCCGCTATTTGCCTAATATTCAAGACTTTATAACGGGGATAAATATAATGACCACCAAAAATAACTTTGTGACCACTACTAACATCTATCACCTAAAATAGCAATTGATCACCAAATTTAGTAAATGAGCACCACATTTTAATGAGGTGGTTGATGACAAACTAGTTTTGTCTAGGCCGACTTGGGGCACCCCGACACGGATAGACATGATTGGAATTTATTGTCAAAATTAATTAAATTAAAGAACTAAATGTTTATTTATTATATTTTATCTCCCAAAGTTAATTTTATTCACAAAATGTTGACCACTTTTCTGACATAAAAACTCTTTGCTAAGATTTAAAAAAGTACCGTTCGTTTTTGACGGAGCATCTTGATAAACTGTGCGTTTTACATTACATTATCGCACAAGTACGTAATGAGATACAATAAGATATTGAAATTGGTGAATTATGAGACCCTTTACGAGCAAACGTGTTATAAATAACTATTATAATACATAAAAGCTACTAAAATATTAAAAAAAGAAATATCGTGTTGCGGAACTTTTTGTAGAACTATTTAAGACGGACCAGGAGTAAGTATTCCAACACTTTTTTTTTACGTCGATAAATCTATTTGTAGTTATTGAGTTCCGGTAGAGAGCTCTTGAGTCGAACAATGAATTTATAAAATCACGTTTTTGCGCTGGCCCTTAGGATTAAATTTATTTTTGCAGTTTATGTCCGTTTTTAAACTTGATCTAAATTTTCGCGCTCAGTGCCGATGTTGGAATTCGTACAGATGATTAACTGGTGATTAACTGTCATAAAAAAGGGGATTAAAAGCAAATATGGTATTGATTGATCGTCACACCGTCAGGTCCCTTTGAATTCTAGCATGTGAAGAGCCATACAGGGTGTAACAAGATCCTTCACGAAGCCGTCAACTAAGCATTCTGTACATTAAACTAAGTAACTTTATGCAAAAATTATTGTTGGGAAACGATTTTCTTTTTTGGAGTGAAAAATCACGTTTTACGGTAGAACTCAATGTAACGCACTCAAAACATTGTGCCGATGGATGGATTCAATAATAGTACGGGGGTCGTAGAGGTGATATAAGTAAAAATCTCACATTAAAGACCCGTACTTAAAAAATAAACTTGTGGAAAAGTTGCAACTTTGACCCCTAATAACTCCGTAACTAAAAAGTTCCCAGGTATGGTTTAGAACAAAAAAATATCTCAATGACAGGGGAGAACAAGTGCGTTTCGATTTCGTTAATGGTCTTTTTACACCCTTTATAGACGCCACTACCGACCTATTAGTCTATTTACACATCGCAAAAACCTCTATTAACTACCGCCAAATAATTCTACTGAGTAGACATCACACTAAAATGTAAAAACTGAAATTGTACATACCTAAAATGCAATACTTTATGTTTGTTTTGTCTATTATTTATGACTAGAGTTACTAAAATTTACCCACGTCGGCGTCGATAGCGTCAGCCATGGCTTTGCACGACGGCTGATCAAGCTATACAAAATCAGTTTATGCGGATCTTTCATTGTACAGAAAATATATACAAAGTGAGGCCACGTTATACTGGAAATGTAAAGCTTGATGTGTTGCCGTGTGTACCACAAGACTATGATTATTATTGTGTAGACAAATTGTCCATTAAGCCTTATTAGTAAATATTAGTGGGTGTCCAAATAGTCCCAACTTACATAAAATCTTACCTTTTTGGTGTTTCTCGCGGCATTAACTAAGTAAGAGCCATGTGCCATATTGGACCAGTCCAATAATATAATGTTTGTCTCCGGCCTTGCTTCCAAGTATGAGCTCACTATGACCTGAAGGTAAAAGAGGAAATCATTAAATACAGTATAATCTAATTAGCAATAAAAATAATTTATGATGTATTTTGATTCGATAACTTAATTTTATTTGATTCGATAAATAAATTAGTTACATTTTACACAATATTAAAATGTTAATTTTAATATTGTGTAATATTACAATGTTAATTTTAATATTGTGTAAAATCTAACTAATTTATTTTAAAGTCATTGTATTGTATAACGTCTAATCCGAGCAGAGGATAAATCTAGAGTAGGATCGAGGCGCCATCTTGTCTTTCTTGACTTTTGTGTGACGAAGCGAGGATTGTTGGAAGAACGGTGGCTGATTGATGTGGATCTCTGGTCATAAAGTTTTTTTTTTAAGATCATTGCCCCACACTAGGAATAACTCCTGTATCGTGGGTGCGTTTACAAACATTTACTCACATACACAAACAGCCAGACCCAGAACAACCTACTTGTAGGCCATACAAATATTTTCTCTGTGCGGGAATCGAACCCGAAACACGCAGCGCAGCAGTCGATCATTCAGCCATTGCGTCAATTGCTATGTCAAAAGTTGAATTAGTGTCGCGAATCTGCTGCTCAAATAAAACTGTTAAGCATTAAATAGTGTGACAATTACATTCATTGTTTTGTGCTCGCATTATACCTTAATGACACTCCACTAAACTTCTGAACAATAATGATGAAATCCAGGAGAATACTCCTTCTCCGACATCATCATAATTTGCCAACAGATATTTAAAGTCTGCCAGTTGTTCCTAGAGTGGCTTAGACATTTACTTCCTAAGTACATACAAAACAGTAGAATCTATCAGATTTGTTGCAGATGATGTTTAAATAAACCTAGATCGGACAGGTCGCTACCAAACATTTGAATTCAACGTTATCATAACTTACAACTGTTAATATATTTCAATTATACTTACAAGCACTTATTATACCATTGTATTAGAAATAACACTACTTCGCCTAAATGTACACTTTTGTAATACTTTTTAAATAAATTATTCTTACTTTTCAAATACTTACTAAAAGCCTGATTATTTCTTAAATTGTTTTCTGTGATGGCTCGGAAGTTTATACCAGTAAGGAAGTTTAAACCTATCGGAAACCAAGGGACGTAGGTCCTTTGGTTTCCGATCCCAGGAGGGTTTATCTACATTGACTTCAAAGACAACATTAGTAGAATTATGTCTACATAAACACCATACTATCATTAATCCTCTTCCGAGATTGAGCAACCTTTTCCCATGGCAGGAGATAGCGTAATGGAAGACAAATGTCTTCCTGTTGAAGGGTTAATGGCGAGATAACACAGAAGCGTATAGCGAACGTAGACTTGGGGCGTTATTGCGAATGTTATAGGACAAAAGGGATGAAACCTTTATAACTAACTTAAACTAGTGATATGTGGCTTGAGAAACGGGAGAGTTCGAAATAGCTTAGATAAAAGCAGTACAAAGTTAATTAATTATTATACAGGTTGTAATCAGACTCTTCACGAAGCCGCTAACCAAGCATTATGTACATCAAACTAAGTAACTTTACGCAAAAATTATTGCTGGGAAACGACTTTTTTTTTGGGGTGAAAAATCACATTTTACGGTAGGACTCAATGTTACGCACTCAAAACATTATGCTGATTGATGGATTGAATAGTACAGGGGTCGTGGAGTTGTTTAAAGACAAAATCTTACATTAAAAACCATTTCAGTAAAACTTGTGAAAAAGTTGCAACTTTGACCCCCAATATCTCCGTAACTCTTAGGTTCTCAGGTATGGTCTAGAACAAAAAAAATATCGCAATAACAAAGAGAATAAGTGCCTTTCGGCTTCGTTAAGAGTCTTTTTACACCCTCGCTATCGCTAAAATCACAAAAAGCTTGGTGAATTATAATCGTTTTCCTCACGGAGATTTCATTTGTTTTCATGATAACGAAATGACGTAGAGGAGCTCGTGGCTAAATAATAGGAGCCGCTCGGGTTGATTTTGAGGTTAAGCCGTCCTTGTCTAGGTTGGTCCGTGGATGGTTGACCACCCATTACATACCCAGTTTCCTCCGTGTCTCGGTAAACACGCTAAGCCGTTGGTGCCAGTTGTTATTTGTAAATCTTTGATAGTTAGTGGCCCTAAAATCTGACAACCAGTCCTACCAAAGGGTATCGTATTACCCAGTACTAACTGGGCTGTGGGCGTCAGATAGGCAGGCGGCTAGACTGGAAACTAACCCCAAAATTGTCGAAAAACTTCTAAAAACAGCTTTAAAGCTTTAATAGAACAGAGATGCTTCTTCGGTGTATCCTTAAAAAATTCTAATCTTTGTAATACCAAGAAATTCTAAAGACTAGAATATTAATTCAGAATATTAATGAATCGTTTCTTTTAATATTGTTCATGAGTTTGAGTGCAATCCAAAGAATGCTACTTATGCACATCACAGAATGCCAAGTTCATGATTCACTTTGCGCCAATGTTTGTGTAATCAATTGAGTAAGACGTATTCTTGAACTGACAACATTGACGATATTACAGTTAAGTACTTGGTTATTTATTATTTAGACAAAATTGAAGACCAAGGAACATCATAAAACATAGTGCAGAACAAGCCATGTTTCGTCGACCCCAAATGGAATTGGATTAATGATGAAGATGCAGAAAAACCTAAAGATGACATTAGTATAGAGAAAAATAATGTTTCTAAACTTTGTTAGACTCAAACCTTTATTTGACACAAAAAAAAACTATTATGGGAAGTGAAAATGTCCCAAACAGTAGATAACAATCTACTACACTACCAATTAGTAAATTAAGGTAGCCGTATTCATGTATTAGTGCTATTTAGTTTACATTACTTTTTGGCTTGCCTTATATCGGAATGGACTATCTAAATTTTGAAGTAGATTAAGAACTACTTCGATATTTAATACCAACTATTTATCTTGTGTTTACAGTATCAACATATTATTATGACTCACATTTGAGTATGTTGGGCTGAGTCAAACTAGATACAGGTAAATATAGATCTGGTTTGGTATGTTTTCAATATTGTTTTAGACACTGACTTTTTAGAAGATAAAGAATAATGACTCCTTTGATACGAGTGGGAGCAACATCGCCGTGTTAGTCAAAGGGACTAATAAGATTCAGTTTTCGAATAGGGTTGACCCTAGTGACATCAGAAAAGGTACAAATATTATATCATCTACGTAGGCGTGATTCTCTAAGAGAACTGAACTCAAAGAAATTAACATCATGACAGTACCTTGTCAATACATCTATGAAAACATCATGTACGTTAGGAAAAATCTGCATTTATTTAGTAAAAGAGGTGACAGGCACCACTATAGTACTAGAAACAGGGACCAACTAGTACAGCCAGGTTTTAGGCTAGCTAAAGTAGACTCATCTTTTATGGGGTACTGTTTAAAATGTTACAATAAAATACCTCCCCACATTCTAAAACTAAATGAGACGAAATTTAAATCTTGTATAAAACGCACACTATTTAGGCAAGCATATTATAAGTTGGGGGATTACATTGATGATACATATGCTTGGCTCAATGCTGGTCCTGCTCCACAACCATAGGGGCAAACTAATTGATTACCATGTGAAGTTATTGTGGAAGCTGCAGAAGATTGTAATAATATCTTTGCATTGTATAGACTCAATATCTTAGTATTATATAATTGCATAGCACATGTGTGAGTACTATGTACTGTAAAGCTACCATTTACATTTGGTTATCTTTCATTGACTTGAATTTACCCTGGTGGGTGAGAGAATGTCATGCTCACTAAAATGTCTCGCCGATGGTGGCGGGTGTGTCGGGTCATTTAGCTTCCTTCAATATGGTTGAGCTGAATGGGGCTGATTCATGCGTCATGCTCGTGAACGGGCGCTGTCGGTTGGGACTGGTCATCTCAAAGCTGCCACGGTTTATTTTAACTACTTACTTCGTTTTTAAATTGTTGATATAATATTTTACTCTGGACGCTCTTAACGTGCACGTATTTCTACATCGTTCTCACATATATGTATAATCTCAATAAGAATGATGTAACCAAGATCTTGTAACAATATTTTGATTGAAAAGAGTGTCCATGGAGTTTCTTGCCCATTCTTCTCCATAGAGATCTACACTTTGGAATGGGCAACTACAGTACTTTCACAAGTTATTATGCCTTGTGTCTGTGACTGTAGCTTAGCCTTATTTGTTTTTCTGACATTCAAAAGTGCCTGTAATGGTCTAATTGAAATAAATGCTTTGAGTTTGAGTTTGAAAAATGCGACTTCAATCGTAAACCACAGTGACTGGACTCTCAACTCTATAAAACCCATCCGTAGACGCTGACATTGCCACATGTTGCAAATCAAAATCAAAGCATTTCAAGTAGGCCAGTTACAGGTACTTTTGAATTGTCGAAACAAAGATACCAACGAAATGTAACTAGAGTCTCAGCCACAAGGCAAAAAACTGTGAAAGTACGTACTGTAGTTACCCATTCCCTAGCGTATACCTCTATATAGAAGAACGGGCAAGAAACGTTGCTTGCTATGCTTATATTAATTTACTTGGTGTACTTTTCGCGTATAGATTTTAAATTTTCACGTAAACTATCTTTAGCTTCATCTTAGACTATAAGTAGGGTAAGATGTGTAAGGGGAAGCATACACGATTTGCTTTTGTTTTTACTAAGTACATACTTTGTAGTTTTGCATAGCCCGACCAGCCTTGAGAAAATGAGGAGTGTTGGACTAATAGTAACGCCTCTGATTTACGAGTTATTAAAGGTCATGGATTCAAACCCACGCATGCGTCTTATTTTGTCAAATTTATTTCATCACCACTCACACACTTTCAAGGCGGTGAAGGAAAGCAGCGTCCTAGAACCATATATTCAAAGTCAAGTTCGCTTGTGGCATCTACCAACCCGCATTAGGCTTGTGGGGTGGAATTGAGCCCATCCCTTCTCTTAGAGAGGAAGCCTATGTCCCAGCAGTCGGAACAATACAAGCTGATTAAGAAATGATGATCAAAGTCGTATAATCTTACCTGTATACTCTCCTGTTGAGCGACTTCAATAAAGCCATGGATGTAGAAGACAGTAGGGTTGTTCTTATCGAAGCCTTTAAGTTCGAATAATCGGCTGGCTTGACTGAGAGGAATGTCCACGTAGTCGTCTGCTGTTTGTCTGTGGATTAGAAACATTTTCAAGTAAGATTCAAGTTTCCATGTTTGCTTAAGAGGAAATGTGGGTGGTGTTTTCTCCATACAAACGCTCTCGCTTGTTTTCTTGCTGGTTTATGACTTTAAGGGTTTGATTTTTTCAGTTAAATAAATATCAATCTCTTCTGTGTCCATATTTCTTTCAGTCCAATTTTCCTTTTAGATGATACATAATATTTATAGAAGCACTAGGACCTTAACAAAATGCTCAAAATTGCCTATTTAGATCGCCTGTCAATAGAGGCCTCGTCAAAGAGTACTATAAGTATACCAGGTAAAGAGTGCCCTCTTACGGCATTTTTATGCCAACTACCTAAAGTAGACAGTGGCGCCTCTACATTTTGTATCCGAACTAATCCGGGGTCTATAGCTATATAGCTATAATAATAGTGGTATATTATTGTAGGTACTGTGATTGAACACTATATGTGTCAAACTGTCAACCACATTTCAAAGATAACAAAACTATTTTAAGCAGACACTGGCTTCATTTATAGGTTTTACAGAAGCAGGATCTGCTTTTACTAGTTTTGTTACCATTGATATGCGGTTGAGTAATACCAATAGGAGACAGAAATGGCGTGAAATGATAAAGTCAAATGTTTTATTCATTTTTTATTTTTATAATGTTTATGTTTATCATAATAAACTTGTGCCGCCACTTTTGTTTCATCATCTCCATTATATGTCACTTTTCCGGTTAAAATACGATTTACGGATCTACACCAACTATGTAGTATGACCGTAACCGTTAAATTAAAAAAATACTCTTTCAATTTTTTTTTATGTATACTACATTTAAAAGGTGAGTCAACTAAAACATCTGCAAAGGAATTGATTGTTTCCAGTACATTTTGTTTCGGAACCCTAGTTTTTATAAAAGATTAACAACACAAGTTAATAGCGTCCTATCGCGAAATTGTACACAAAACGTATTACGGGGCGAAGTCACCACGGCAAGGCGGAGGAAAGATCAACTCGACGCACTTCCTAGCAGAATTCACAACCGAAACACACACGAAAAATGGAAAAGATCTACAAACGTGAGCACACGCAGAGAGCAGTTACCATTTTGATTTTTTTTTTGAACTATCAGTAAAGTAATTATTATTTTGACAGTTACCAGTAAAAAAAAAGACCAGTATATAAAAAATATCATAATACATAAAAAACATCTTTGATGTCTCAAAATATTAAATTATATGCTCTCATATTATTAAAATATAAAATAAATATTGTTATGGTATAAAGTTATAAAATGCATTTCTTTTGCAGTGACATCTGTTGTGTAGCAACTAAACCTAAAGTTACGGATACAACGTGTAGATGGAGCCACCTCTTTGAAACAATGCCAATTCTATGGGACTGTCCCCCCCCTGGGCCTCGTGTACAAATTTGACAACTATTAATGAAAAACGAAAGGCATAGACAAAGTAGGTATATATCCTTCTTATTCAGTTTATGAAATATCTTTTAAATTGGTCGATTATTGGAGGAGGAAATAGTCGAGAGCCAAACCATGAATTATAACTTCTTACTATAGTTGTCCATATCGCACCAATATCATGCTCGCAGAGAGACAGCGATAGTTTCTTCAAATTCCTACCGTGTTTCCTCTTAAGAAGCCAGATCTTTGAATAGAAGTTCACTGATCGGGTCATATGTAAAACTATACACCCTTAGTTAACCAAAAACCATACACCCATAAACCTAACCATAAACCATTGGTTGTTACATAGATGGCGTCTGTTTCAATAACATCAGCTACGCGGACGATATGGTGCTGCTGAGTGCCTCGGTGTGCGGACTCAGAAAGCTGTTGAGTATCTGTGAGGGTTATGCAACTGATCACGGATTATTGTATAACATTAAAAAGAGTAAGTGTATGGTCTTTCAGGGCGGGCCGAGAAAAGTGAACGAAATGCCAGCTATTCTTCTGAATGGCAAACCCTTAGAGAAAGTAGATATTTTTAAGTACTTAGGTCACTTAGTAACTCCCGACTTGAAAGATGATGCAGACATCGAACGGGAGCGAAGGGCGCTGTCGGTCAGATCGAATATGGTGATCCGTAGGTTCGCACGGTGCTCGGCTGATGTTAAAATTACTCTCTTTAGAGCATACTGCACAACTTTATACACGTGCAGCCTATGGACCAACTATACGCAAAGGTCGTACAGCGCCCTTCGAGTCCAGTTTAATAATGCGTTCAGGATGTTGTTGGGTCTCCCCCGTTACTGCAGCGCTTCGACAATGTTTGCGGAAGCGCGCGTAGATTGCTTCTATGCAACGATGCGCAAGAGAGGCACCTCGCTGGTTCGTCGAGTGCGAGGGAGCTCCAACAGCATGCTGGCCGCACTCGCGGAAAGGGTTGATTGCGCCTACATCAATCACTGCTGTAGGTTACACATTTGACGCAGGTGATGTAGTGACACTGAGACAGGCCTATTATATGTACCTAGTTATGTGTTTGTTATGTTTTTAATTTTGATATTTTGTAATGTGTTTTGATTATGATTATGTAATGTGACTGAGTGTGTTAATAATAATTTTATGAGTCTGTGACACTTGAAATAAAGTATAATTTAATTTAATTTAATTTATAAACCTTTTAAGGTGTCATTGTAGTCGTCATTACGAACAACTTTTTATTTTGGGATCAATCCTCATATCGTGCAATTAAATCAGCTGTTCCCTTCGTTTTAACGATATAAATGTACAAAAATAATAATATATTGTACAATTAATTTTCTCTGTATTCTCGGTTGAACATGTAGTAGAAGCTGTTTATACAGGGTGTAAACAGACTCTTGACGAAGCCGTTAATCAAGCATTATGTTCATCAAACTTAGTAACTTTACGCAAAAATTAGTGCTGAGAAACGACTTTTTTTTTGGCCTGAATAATCACGTTTTTCAGTAGGACTCAATGTAACGCACTCAAAACGTTGTGCTGACGGATGGATTGAATAGTAAGTGGGTCCTGGACGTGTTTAAAGTAAAAATCTTACATTAAAAACATGTATTATAAAAAAAAAACTTGTGAAAAAGTTGGAACTTTGACCCCCAATATCTCCGTAACTAGAAGGTTCCCGGGTATGGTCTAGAACAAAAAAATGATCACAATGACGGGGAGAACAAGTGCCTTTCGGCTTCCTTAAGAGTCCGTTTACACCCTTTATAATAGCTGTGTATATAATAAGTACAAAGTTTTTAAGTGGTTTCTCCATTTAAAAACTAAGTTCGTATAAGAAGATACCTACGTCACAAAAACCTTGCTCGGTCCCAGTTATTAGGCATATACCACCAATACGACCTCTAGTGAACTGGCGTATTAGTAAATTAGTAGTACTGACTTGCTGTGAACCTAATATATTTTTTAAACCTAATCCGGTTTTATAGACTTGTTTGCAGTGACTTTTGATCGCGTGACAACCAGCAATACGATGAGTTTTCCAATAAGCATTCAATTTTCTTTTCCCGACTTATCGACGCTGTGTTGGATTACAATTTCTTTTTTTATTGGACTTATGGTTTTATTAACCTAGTTTTACTCTCTTTCAAATAGGAACTAACACTTTATGGTGTAGTAGTTTTTTATTATAAAATACACGAATATAAATCACCTTGAATACAGCACACGATTCTAGATTTTTAACGCTTATGGTGATATACCATGAATTCACTAAATGATATACTGAATTCATTGTAAATATTTGCACTCTTTCTTACACTATTCTTTAGTCTCATTCAATTAGTATTTCATTTAAAACATTTACTCACCCATTATAATATCTTAAATAAATATCTTCTATTCGGTTTGTCCTGTCTGGCAAGATTCCTGAAACAAAAATTAAAATGTGTGAATTTGCAACGAGAAAAATGTGAACTTTATCAAACAAATATTGTCTCACGTTTTTTGCGCGGACATCATCGTGTGCAAAATATACGAATGAAATTGTAAGATCAAAAATACGACTACGGATTACGAGCGAGCGGTAGTTGTTTTGCGAGAGATACAATTAGTATCACCCATAAAAATGAACAAATAGTTTGGAAACTACGAGAAACTAGATATTGTATGCAAAACACGCATTTTCATTTCAAAATCATTCGAATTTACGTTATGTATCCGCACGTCCGGGGTAAGCCGACTGTAACCCCAATTTGGCCAAAAAAAAAACCGCAATTTTTTCTTTCCAAAAATGTTGCCATAGAAAAATACTATAAGATTGCATTTTGTTTATTCAAAACTGTGGAAACATGATTGGAAAAAAGCTAGGTAGCTAAATATGATGATGATCTATAAATTGTGAAAATCTAGGGATTACCGTCGCCAGTAATAGGATCTATTACTGTTCTTTTAAACCAACCAGCAGCTATTCCCGTCGCGCAGTAGGTTATTAAAAATACATAAGCGATATTCTTAGAAAACATTGTAGCGTTTCACTTTGGCCTATTTCTTTTAAATGCAGGAATGTTCCAAGATTTTCTTTTACTACTAAAAAACCGGTTTTAATTTTAAAAAATAACTTCGTCTTTCACGTTATAGATAGTGTTTTTTATAAAGAAACCGTGGAAAAACTGAAAATAGAATGTCATGAACTAGCCATTATATGTGCGATAGAAAATTTGAATACAATGCAATTTTATTGCAGTAAGTACTTAGTGGTGAATGATTTTGCAATTTATGCAATTTGTAGAACGCAATGGAAAATGTAAGGAGGCCTTTGCCCAGCTGTGGGACAGTACATGCTAGCTATAATAGTAATAATAGAACGCAGTTGTTCAGAAAATGACGGCGATGTTTGGACTTGTTTACCTTACTGATCTTTGATCGCTCAAGTTGCTTATTAATACGTCCGTCAGTCAAACGACAGTGAAAACCGTAAAGATATTCCAATATTACAGTTGTTACTAGTAAAATTGTATTGATGAAAACTTTGTCACGATTGGGTTTGAGAATGCATTAGAAATTCATTTTTATCTACCTATTTACCTTTGACAGAGAAGGAACTTTTCCACGCCACTAAACACACACTTTAAAATCGGAAAATTCACCTTAAAATTTGCCGATTTTATAATTGATTAGGAAAAATCGGCTCTTAGTTTGTTGATTGGTTTGGTTAAGTTAGGATATTTTATTAAAATAAATAAATAAAAAAAGCCTTTTATTTCTTGGAATTACAGCGTCTAAAGTAATAAAAGTAGAAAAAAGTAATTTTAAAAGTATTATTATTAATTTTGTATAAAATCTTAGTAGAAAAAATAAAATAAAAATCTTATGCACGAACCCCTCCTCAGGCGAAGGTCCTGGTCCCTCCTCTAAAGAAGTTCATTTATCTCTCTCTATCTTTAGCTATTTGCGGCCAGCAGGGGCCAGCTATTTTGATTATTTCGTCTGCCCATCTCGTATGAGGTCTGCCTTTGAGACGCTTGCCGTATCGACCCTTCCACTTTGTTACCCTGCTAGTCCACCTATCGTCCTCTAGCCTCGCTACGTGCCCTACCCACTTCCATTTTAGTTTTTTTTTGTGATGTTTTTTTTTGCTTTTTTTATATTAAGCATGCTTCGTTCTATTCCGTGTTGGCAGGTAGTAATTTTTTATATTTTATTACTATATTTGAATTATTTTTAACATTAGTTTATCTTAGGTATACATTTTTCTGTATAATTAAATATCACCTTGGTAGTTTTTTTGTGACTATTATTCGTAGATTTTGATTGGATTCACGTTCTAAACACGGATCTTGTAAATTACACTGTGGTTTTTACATCTATTTAGTTTAGTACCTACTTGTTAATTAATTAGCAGAAATGCCACAGGAACTTTACGCAGGTAGATTTTTTATCAATTTATGTTTAAGTATTTTAATCCGATAATATTATAGTTAATGGACATAATTAGATAGATAGATCTTCTAGCGGCCAGCTAACGCTACATCTTATTTGGACGTTGTTACTATGCTGGGTTCATCACAAAAAGAAGATCTGGTATTTATGTAAGTACAATTGTTGGAGGGTCACGGAAATACCATTTATTAAATCTATACTTAATATTATAAATTTCTGCGTACTGGTTCGAATTGAAAAAAATCTTTTAGCGTTGGATAGCATTTTTATCGAGGAATGCTATAGGCTATATAAAATCACGCTATAAATAATAGGAGCGGGGCGTCAATGAAAAATTTTGCATAAACGGGGAAAATAGTATTTTATAATTAAAAAATAATTAATACAGGCTGTAAACAGACTCTTCACAAAACCGTCAACCAAGCATTGTGTAAGTACATCAAACTATGTAACGTTACGCAAAAATTATTGCTGGGAAACGACTATTTTGGGGTGAAAAATCACGTGTTACGGTAGCGCTCAATGTAACGCGTTCAAAACATTGTGCTGATGGATGGATTGAAAAGTATGAGGGTCAGGAAAGTATCTTAAGTAAAAAAAATACATTAAAAACTTGTATTTTCAAAAAAACTTGTGATTAAGTTGGCCCCCAATATCTCCGTAACTAGAAGGTTATCAGGTATAGAACAAAAAAATGATCGCAATGACGGGGAAAAGAAGTGCCTTTCGGCTTCGTTAAGAGTCTTTTTACATCCTTTATAGGAATCATATGGGGTCGATTATATTCAAACCAGTAACATAAGGTTATAAGGTTGAATTTTCCCTCTCTTTTACTCGTTTCAAGATTATCGTAATAAGTCACATAAGGCCACAGGTGTATAACCCTTATTAAGTTACTTAAGGGCTTTTCTTATTTTATGACTATGTTGGAACGGACTGAAGTTTTCCGGAAAATTCCTGACATACTTACTTATAATATTTAAGTCACCAAGTTCAAATTACGAGTTAAACATAAAACGTAGAAGTGCGTATAGAATAAGTCGTTTTTGAATTAATTATGTATTAAAATAAATGCAGGCAAACCGCCATAAACCAATTACAACTTAAGCTGCAACTAAGCATAACATATAACATAAACGCTATATGTATTACCTGTGTTCATACAACAATGTCAGTACGCATTATGAGGTGTGAAGTGTTAACAGCTACAAAAATGTCAGTACGCATTATGAGGTGTGAAGTGTTAACAGCTACAAAAATGTCAGTACGCATTATGAGGTGTGAAGTGTTAACAGCTACAAAAATGTCAGTACGCATTATGAGGTGTGAAGTGTTAACAGCTACAAAAATGTCAGTACGCATTATGAGGTGTGAAGTGTTAACAGCTACAAAAATGTCAGTACGCATTATGAGGTGTGAAGTGTTAACAGCTACAAAAATGTCAGTACGCATTATGAGGTGTGAAGTGTTAACAGCTACAAAAATGTCAGTACGCATTATGAGGTGTGAAGTGTTAACAGCTACAACAATGTCAGTACGCATTATGAGGTGTGAAGTGTTAACAGCTACAAAAATGTCAGTACGCATTATGAGGTGTGAAGTGTTAACAGCTACAAAAATGTCAGTACGCATTATGAGGTGTGAAGTGTTAACAGCTACAAAAATGTCAGTACGCATTATGAGGTGTGAAGTGTTAACAGCTACAAAAATGTCAGTACGCATTATGAGGTGTGAAGTGTTAACAGCTACAAAAATGTCAGTACGCATTATGAGGTGTGAAGTGTTAACAGCTACAAAAATGTCAGTACGCATTATGAGGTGTGAAGTGTTAACAGCTACAAAAATGTCAGTACGCATTATGAGGTGTGAAGTGTTAACAGCTACAAAAATGTCAGTACGCATTATGAGGTGTGAAGTGTTAACAGCTACAAAAATGTCAGTACGCATTATGAGGTGTGAAGTGTTAACAGCTACAAAAATGTCAGTACGCATTATGAGGTGTGAAGTGTTAACAGCTACAAAAATGTCAGTACGCATTATGAGGTGTGAAGTGTTAACAGCTACAAAAATGTCAGTACGCATTATGAGGTGTGAAGTGTTAACAGCTACAAAAATGTCAGTACGCATTATGAGGTGTGAAGTGTTAACAGCTACAAAAATGTCAGTACGCATTATGAGGTGTGAAGTGTTAACAGCTACAAAAATGTCAGTACGCATTATGAGGTGTGAAGTGTTAACAGCTACAAAAATGTCAGTACGCATTATGAGGTGTGAAGTGTTAACAGCTACAAAAATGTCAGTACGCATTATGAGGTGTGAAGTGTTAACAGCTACAAAAATGTCAGTACGCATTATGAGGTGTGAAGTGTTAACAGCTACAAAAATGTCAGTACGCATTATGAGGTGTGAAGTGTTAACAGCTACAAAAATGTCAGTACGCATTATGAGGTGTGAAGTGTTAACAGCTACAAAAATGTCAGTACGCATTATGAGGTGTGAAGTGTTAACAGCTACAAAAATGTCAGTACGCATTATGAGGTGTGAAGTGTTAACAGCTACAAAAATGTCAGTACGCATTATGAGGTGTGAAGTGTTAACAGCTACAAAAATGTCAGTACGCATTATGAGGTGTGAAGTGTTAACAGCTACAAAAATGTCAGTACGCATTATGAGGTGTGAAGTGTTAACAGCTACAAAAATGTCAGTACGCATTATGAGGTGTGAAGTGTTAACAGCTACAAAAATGTCAGTACGCATTATGAGGTGTGAAGTGTTAACAGCTACAAAAACCTATTTGCAGTTTCACTAACCGTTACCCTCTTTTTGTGATAGGTTCACGATTTTATTTTCTAACTTTAGTTACGACAGTCTTTATAAGTAATTTTAAATTTAACGACGCTACCAGATTATTTCCTCCAAAAAGTCCCCTATCTTTAGAAATAATTCGAAAAGTCTTATTTATAAACGTTACTACGTCATATACATAATAGGTGCAGTCCCAAGCACTAATATGTACCTACTACTGGGCACACCGACGGTCAACCACTTTCAACCTTATGCTCTGATTAATAAGGTTGAAACTGGTCGACCGTCTTTGGGCGCAATAGTACACCTACACATGCAGCAACTTTTAAAAGTGGTTTTCTTCGTTAATAGTGACTGTAATTAGATGTTGTTACTAATTCTTTTTTGGGATCCATACTGTTATGAAATTCTAATTCTTATTACAAAGTCGAAATCGTTATTCCACAAGCAATTTGTTCTTGAAGGTTGGAAGTGTATACATATTCATGCTCATGGCTGTACACACTCTTATGAACGAGGTGGCGATGGCGTGTCAAAGTGATGGCCATGGGTTTGACGAGTACTCGGACCCCGGATCGTTCCATGAATATCAAAAGTAAACAATAATATTAAAAAAATCTGATATACCCCTGGCTAGAGGCCTTACTCTCAAGGTATCAACAGGATAATCCGGTTAAGCAGACCTACGAGATGCCAAGTCGAAAAAAAACATCGCTAATGTAATTGATTTTATTTATTTGTGATCAAATATTACGACAAAAAATATAAAATCTTTAAGTAGAATTTGAAAAATCCGGTTTATATCCGTTCATACGACTCGTCATGAATAACTGAAATCCTTTCGTATTCCAAATAACAATGATCTTTATTCTCTTTACAATAAGGTTGCTAAAGGTTGTCGATGTCAGAAGTATAATATCTATGACTAGAGTAGTGTCACTCTCGTGAGCGAACTGTCATGTCGTTGAGAAGCGACACGGGGTTGACCCGAGCACTAGGGCCGGCTGACCCGGATCGTCCCATTAGGAATTCATGAACTATCACTCTTCCATTGATATTTAGAGCTAAGCGTTTATACATATATATTGCGTGATTGTCTTTTGCTGTAGTTCGGTATCGGTGATTTGGTGTGATGGTTTTTTTTTTTTTTTATGGACGCTTAGGAGAATAGAGTTACGGACGTTACACAACACCAATATCCAATTTTATCGCTATAGCATTAGGTTCAAGGTTGATTGGGAAAATTTGACAGTTTCGGGTAGTGCTGGCGTCTGTAATTTAAAGGTTACAGAAAAACTCTAAAGTACATAAGTAATATGGAGATTTTTAAGTTATTTAGAAAGTCTTAAAATATTCTATTTTATAATTATAAATTAATAATATCCAATAATAAAACCTCCGTTTTAGTTTACAACTCATGTGAAAAGACAGCTGAAGGGTTATTTTAAGTTTAATAAGTACATACCTAATTAAAAGCTTTAAGTAGTAGTTTACTTTGTATTTAAAGGACGTTTTATATCAAAGTAAAACAGTTTTTCGATATTAAAATTAATGCTGACCATTTTAATATGTACTTAGGTATTATTATAAATCGAATAAATACTCATAATTCATGAGCACACTGATACAATCTATACATCAATACATAAGTAGGTACATACAAATAAATTAAATTGAGGTGTCTGTTTGTAAAATCAAAATAACAGTTTTTTACTGAATGCATATGAACATAATTACGGCACTTAAAATAACAAAAACATTATTTGCAGTTTTTGTCTATCTATCTGTTTGTTCCCGCTAATCTCCGAAACGGCTGGGTCGATTATGACGGGACTTAAACTGACAGATAGCTGATATTATAAGGTCTAACATAAACTATTTTTATTTTACAAAAATAATTAAGGTTCCGTGCAGAAAAAATGAAACCCTTGAGATTGGTAACAAAATTAGATTCAAAAAGGGAAGTAATATTTTTTTAAATAATTTCACGCGAGCAAAGGTAGCTGGCAGCAGCTAGTGCAATCATAAAAATACTTTAATTTAATAGAGTGTGCGGTCTCAGCTAACGAGGTGGTCGTAGGTATGCTGCGATAGTAATCGATGATTATGAAATTAAAAGAGCTTATACTATAACTCATACGATATTTCAGTTATTTTTAAACTGTGGAAGTAGGATTATGAATGTAATCTGAAATATTGTGATGATTAAAGATGTGTATAAGGAATTAGTTGATTGTCCCTTCACATGTCATCATTCTCTTGCCTATGTCCCAATTCATTTGGGGTCGGCGCAGCATGTCTTCTTCTTCCATACTTCTCTTTTACTCGTCATCTCATCAGACACCTCCTTTTGTGCCATATCATTCTTCATCTTCACACAGTCCATCTTTCGTTTCTTTGGTCTTCCTCTACTCTTATACCCATCCACAGTCATACTCGAAACTTTCCTCACGATATTTTCCTCATTTCTCCGCATCACATGCCCATACCACGACAACCGATTACCACACAACTTTGCAGTCATCAGCGCCACTTTCAAACTTCCTCTTATGTACTTATTTCTTATTTTATCTATTCGCGTAACACCACATATTGGCCCTACACGTGTACCCATCGAAATACTGGTTTAGTTAGAACTGTTACAAAAAAAATGTTTTATATGGTGACACTATACTCGTGACTACTTGATTATTTAATATTAGTGCTATGAGTACAATGCATCTGGCACATCCTGGGCAGTAAACCTTTCTACCAACCTGATTGAGCAGTCAGTCAGGTTCACGGTCTCTATTCAGAAGAAGCAGGTATCTCTTTTGAGTAACCAGCTATTGGCCGCTTCGTCCCTCGCGTGGCGTTTGAAAATTATCCCACAAGAACGAAGCAATAAAGATAGATACAACATTTCACAAGAAACATAATACCTACGTGTCCTTCTTTTTTTTTTCGGATGTGTAATCATCAAATGACTTCTCCCACTCTGGGCAGAGCGGAAGGGAGTGTCAGACTAGTACTGACTAAAACCCATCCATGTTCCTTCCTTGGCCTTTGTGTTCCAGGGCCGCGGTATCTCTTTCGGACAGCCCGCAGCCCCCGAACAGCCCGCAGCCCGTACCTAGGTGTCCTTAGGTTATAGTGTACCAGTAATGTCGATTTGATAAAAAAAAAGTCTATTAATCTATTGTGTAGCAAAAAGCCTAACAGCCAGATAGACGGACAGCGTTGCTTTCGTATTAATAGTATTGGTATGGATGTCAGCCCCTCCTAGCGATAAGTTTCGTAGTTTACCTATTTGAGACTCCTGTAATGATGTTTGATCGCTTGATCGATAACCACACTATATCGAGCCTGAGACTACACAGGACTGTTGTTGCTAACCAGTAAATAAACAATATGGTGACTAGGTATATATGGGACTTAACTCGTCATCAGCCCGCACCGGACTTGCCTGGTGGATTATTTTGACGGCGCGGTTGGCGCAGTGGCTGAGCGATCGACTGCTGCGCTGCGTGTCGCGGGTTCGATTCCCGCACGGAACAAATATTTGTATGGCCTACAGGTAGTTGTTCCGGGTCTGGCTGTTTGTGTATGTGAGTTTAAATGTTTGTAAACGCACCTGCGATACAGGAGTAATTCCTAGTGCGGGGCAACGTTTTAAAAAAAAAAAAAAAAAAATTATGCACCTTATGAGAAATAGTAGGGGGCCATTCTCAAAGATACCACGAAGCTGTGAACCAAGCATTCTGTACATCAACCTAAGTAACTCTAGGCAAAAATATTGCCGGGAAACGACTTTTTTTGGGGTGAATAATCGCGTTTTACGAAGACTCAATGTAACTCACTCAAAACATTGTGCTGATGATTGTACATTGGTTAATTAGTACGGAAGTCGTGGAAGTATTAAAAATTAAGCTTAAAAACTTGAGAAAATGTTGGAATTTTGACCCCAAATATCTCCGTAATTAGAAGGTTCCCAGGTATAATTTCGAACAAAAAAATTATCTCAATCAAGGGAGCCATTTTTCGACACAATATTCGCCTATGGCTACACATGAATACGAAAATTAAGTAGGCGTAGAGTCACACCTAACTCTGACTCATATTTTTGCTAGAAAACGGCGAAGATAACAAATGTTGCTTTAGCTGTTTCTTGTTTTTTAACGAAAACAATGACTCAACCAGCCCATAACATAAATACCGAAACAAGTTTCAAGGTTATCAACTTAATGTTTCTAATCAAGTAGCTTTGAAGTCAAACCGTCACATTGAAAGAGAACTAGTTTGTATCTATTTAATTCAAGATTTGAAATTGTCAAGATAATTATTTTCTTTTAGAATTTTCATGACATAATAATTATCGGATAATTTTCTAAAAAATATTTTAGTTTGTAACATCATTTCAGCTGGAAGACATCCACTGCTGGACATAGGCCTCCCCCGAAGGGGGGTTTTGCCATAATCAACACGCTTGGCAGGCGGGTTGGCGATCGCAGTACGATTGTTACAAAGGCACAGAGAACGCTGCTGCCCATTGTCTGGCATGTCCCTTAGTCGCCTCTTACGACACCCACGGGAAGATATGGGATGGTGCTATTCTGTACGTCCGACAACATACAGTACAGTTAGTTTCTAACATCATCGCTTAAATAAACAATCACGAAGAACTTAATGGGTAATGAAACTATGAACAAGTTAAATCATAACATCATTATCTTCTTAAAACCGATGGAATGTGGCAGCATCAAAAAACCTCACGAATAAAAACAAATCCCTTTACAAAGTCATTGACATGTCAATACCGTTATCAGTGATCCTCAATTATTGATCTCATGTGTCATGTCAAACGTCATTGGGACGTCGGAACTTGATGCCATTAACAGTGTGTTTCAGAAAAGTGTTGGTTATATTAAAAGGTATGGTACAGACCATAAAACTGAACAGTTTTTTGCATGGGACCCACATCGTAATGGCAAAAAAATATTCAACTGTCCCTTACAATTTTCAATACCTATTCAACCCAAATACAATGGACAGCGTTTTTTTTGTGGCTCCATACAAATACTCAACACCCTTTTTAATAAAGGGTGTAAACAGACTCTTAACGAAGCCGAAAGGCACTTGTTCTGTCCCGTTATTGCTATCATTTTTTGTACTAGATCATAGCTGGGAACCTTTTAGTTACGGAGATATTGGGGGTCAAAGTTCCAACTTTTTCACAAGTTTGTTTTTTAAATACATGTTTTTAATGTATATTTTTACTTAAGACACCTTGACGGCCCCCGTACTATTCAATTCATCCACCAGCACAATGTTCTGAATGCGTTACATTGAGTCATAACATAAAAATGATTTTTCACCCCAAAAAAAATGTCGTTTCCCAGCAATAATTTTTGCGTAAAGTTACTTAGTTTGATGGACATAACGTTTGGTTAACGGCTTTGTGAAGTATCTCTTTACACCCTGTATTATGACCACGCCTTTTTGATACATGCTGTATATGCGTTTCATGATAACTGCAGAAGATAACGCGTTTGTTTTAAAGTGCCGCCAACCATATCGTTACGGTTTGGTTGGCTCTAGGGCTGTAGTTTAATACAAAGAGTTAGGTACAGTTACTCGTAAACCGGTACGAGGTACAGTTACGGTACATCCGGAAAAATTGAAGACTGGCAGATGAGACACTGATTGGAATTCCTACTTGTCAGAATCCGATGTCCTTAGCCTGCAATGTACAGCCATTGCGAAAGTTACCACAAATAGTGGTGATATATTTCGCAGTTTTGAATATTTTTAATTCTTGCAACACAGAGCGTAAGGTATTTTGCTTTTTAGTTTTTTTTTTCAATAATCATCATTTGTCTAGCTTTTTTACAACTACGAGTATGTTGGGGTCGGCTGGTAGTCTAACCAGATGCAGCTGAATACCAGTATTTTACATGGAGCGACTGCCTATCTGACCTCCACAGCCCAGTTAGTACTGGGTAATAAGACATCCCTTGACTTTCCGACTACCTACTGACTATCTGTAATGACCGACAAAGATTTACAAATGATGGTTGGCACCAACGAGACTTGGAGGAAACTCTATGGTATGGGTGGTTACCTATCCACGGAGCAACCTAGACAAGCACGGCTTAACCTAAAGGTCGACCCAAGCGCGTGTGTATTCAGCCACGAGCTCCTCATAATTCAAATTAGTAATAGGGATTTATTAATTAAAATGAAATATTTGACAGCTTTTTGCAAAATAAAGTAAGTTATAACAAAAACATCTGATATGGTCCTGACCTTGTAGGTGTTTTTAATAAAACAAGACCAGTAAATATAAAAATAACCTTTCAGGAACAGCAATCTGAATTTATAAACGTAGTTTTCACTTCCCGGTATCGATAAATCAATTAAACCAGTAGCTAGAATACCGGTTTTCAGGGCACGTAATTTGTTTCCATGTCAAGGGAAAATGTACCTATATCATTCTTGTTATGAATCAAACTTCACTATCATATCGTAAATTCATCACATATTTCAATGTTTTGTATACTATTGGTGCTGCTTAACACGGGTGCAATGCACTCTAATGTGCTAAATTAAAAGTTCATTTGATGTTTGACTCGAAACATCAAGTGTTTCATCATTCTCTGGCCCTTTCTCATTTATTTCAAGGTCGACGCTGCATCTCTCAAATCATGGAATGAATAATTATTTTTTGGTCTAAAATCGTGGCCGTAAAATCCAATGTGATATGAAGAATTCTGCAGCCACAAAGATAGACGATTAAATTGACTTTGCTTGTTACGTATACATCATCATCACCATCATCAGCCTATAATGTTCCCACTGCTGGGACACAGGCCTCCTCTCTCTATGAGGGGGAATGGGCTATAATCCACCACGCGGGCCCAGTGCGGATTGGTAGATGTCACATGTCTTCGAATTTTTGGTTCTAGGACATGCCGGTTTCGTCACGATGTTTTCCTTCACCGTTTTTGAGAGCAGTGGTGATGAAATAAATTACACAAAGTAACGCGCCTGCCTGGGTTCGAACCCACGACTTACTGTTCTAAGTCGGGGTCGCTACCACTGGGCCACCGTTGCTCTCCGTATACGTATACATAGTTCACATATTCTGTAGACCCAAATGTGTGAAATTTTATTAGTGAGCGAAACTCCACATTGGGTTTCAACCCAATAAAACTAAAACAAAAAGTTTAGATGATTTTTGGGGATTATTGACTACTGCTGCATTATAGTTAGTTACTACAATTAGAAAATACATATATATTAATTAGCGCTCCGAAGTTACAAAGTACAACCACCTTTGACCATCATAGGGCGTGACAACCAACCGTGTCATGTAACGCAGTGGCGAAGGTTCCATAGAACTCGCTTCCCTTTGAAAAATGGCACAGTCAGTATTCTATAGACAAATGATATAATCACATTAAAGATATAATATACTCCGGCTTATCTCTAACAAAAATTGATCCTTCGCTACTGATGCAACGGATTCCATAGTACGGTAACATAAACATTATAATGATTTAGTATCTCTAGTAGATAAGCAGTGATAAGGAACAATGTACGAGTGTAGTAGGACATTAATATTGTGAGATAATGATATCAGATACGGCTACTTCCTTGAGATTATTTTAAGAATTAAGACGAGGTTGTACAAACTTTTGAATGGTTTTTGGCATAAAAATGTACCTTGTGGTGTGTTTTGATTATCGAAGTAAAACCATACCTAGAAAGAAATGTTTTTGACGTGTGAGCTAAAATTTAACGGAATCAAAATCTTATAAAAGTCTTATTTTCAACGTTTATATTAAATGCTTTTTTATATATTTAAAATGGGCCAACTCTTGACCTCAATTTAGTCTTGAGGGCAGAGATGAGGTGGACGATGGAACGAGAAAACTAACGATTTATAGAATAGCTGATATAAGATTACACAGAGGTGCTCATCAGAATGATATTTTCCCTTTTTTTTACGGACGGGAAATCATCAAATGAATTCTCCCGCTCTGGGCAGAGCGGATGGGAGTGTCAGACTTGTACTGACTAAAACCCATCCATGTTCCTTCCTTGCCCTTTGTGTTCCAGGGCCGCGGTATCTCTTTCGAACAGCCCTCAGCCCTGGCAGGATGATATTTGCCCTCAAAGTATAAAATTATATCATATAAATGTTGTTAAGTAAAAATAAAATAATTACTCCTTTTATTAAAGTATATTTTACATTAAAAGATTCATAATTTCATATGTTTTCAATTGAAAACCATATAACGAATCAGAAGAGAATTACCATTTTATAAGGCTAAGGGCGAATTTCACCGATTAAACGGAACATGATCAGTATAATTATCACCACGTTCGGGTCCTGTCAGTGTCATTAATATTCCAAAACAATGATGACACTGACGGGTTTTGAACGCGGTTTAAATGAGCCGGTCGTTGGTAAAATCCGCCCTTATTCATCCCATGTAACCACAAATCCAAGAACGTGAAGTTTGGCACAAGAACGTGGCGCTTGGCACAACCAAAGAGAGACTTACATCCAGTAGACGACGGTGAAGACGGGCTGTGGATGATGAGGATGATGAACTAGAAATCCCATTAATTCTAGTTATTATTATTATCAGCCATTTGCGTCCTACTACACGGCAAAGGCCTCCCTTCCCTCCTTCCAATTATCCCTATCCAGTGCTGTTATACGCCGTTTGCTGCTGTTTAGGACCCAATGTGTAGTTACTTTAGCCCATAGCTCCTCGAACTCCATTTGAGCTTGGCAGCCGTGTGACCTACATCGGTTATTTGAGTTAGTTTCTGGAAATTGTTAACGGCCCCTGCACAGGCTTACGTCTGTACCAATTAGCATGTTTCTAACTATTCCTGGTATTCCAATTTCAAACCGCATGAATGGGCTGTGATTTCAGTGCAACTTGAATTGATGTTAATTAAACAGGATTAGCGGTATAGTGCTCGGTTTCACCAATATGGTAATAACTCTGTTGTATCATATTACAGAGGCTTTTGCAAGTCTTTGTTTTAATTTTATGTGCCTAATCTCAAGACAAAATAATTCGTTGATAAGATACCAATTGTCTATACCTATCATTTTTTTTGCGAGAACTCCAAATGACTTTTATATATAATAATTACCGTGTAATTACGAATCTAATTAGCATTATGTATCTACATAAACTGTATATAATGCCACCAAGTCACGTCATATCAATCATGTCATACATTTGTTAGGTTTCTTTATTTACATTTAAACGTTGTTTACATACTAACTACATGGTTGAGCGATTTATACCGTGTTTAACATGCCTATACCGCGATTATAAATGCATTAGCTATGTATTTTTATGGTAGTAAATGAAGGTTATTCGTTATCATGATCATGATATTTATGTATAAAATTGAAGAATGTTTATTTCAAAGAATAAAAGATGAAGAATTAAAGCCGAATTTACTTCTTCGCTACCATCGATGGCGCCGTTAATGTAGATAAGTTTTGAGCCAACAAAGAATACTGTTGTGTCATTAAGACGAAGAAGAACATCAACAACATACACATGGTCAATATGGGCTCAAGCAAGGCTAGGATTATTCACGGGGCTATATAACCACTTAAGAAGAAAACTCGACAAATAAAATTATCGCACAAGTGATATAATATCTTGCCCAAAAATATTATCTAAATGAAACTAACGCAATCGAAAACGTTACTAACTTAGTTTGTACGAGATACCTTTTATCGCTATTAATCTTTGATATGGTATGAATCATGAGAGATATGCATTACAGCGTCTTACTGTCGCCTCTGTTTATAATTTTACGTGAAACAAACTTGTTCCTTCCTTGCCCTTTGTGTTCCAGGGCCGCGGTATCTCTTTCGAACAGCCCTCAGCCCTGGCAGGATGATATTTGCCCTCAAAGTATAAAATTATATCATATAAATGTTGTTAAGTAAAAATAAAATAATTACTCCTTTTATTAAAGTATATTTTACATTAAAAGATTCATAATTTCATATGTTTTCAATTGAAAACCATATAACGAATCAGAAGAGAATTACCATTTTATAAGGCTAAGGGCGAATTTCACCGATTAAACGGAACATGATCAGTATAATTATCACCACGTTCGGGTCCTGTCAGTGTCATTAATATTCCAAAACAATGATGACACTGACGGGTTTTGAACGCGGTTTAAATGAGCCGGTCGTTGGTAAAATCCGCCCTTATTCATCCCATGTAACCACAAATCCAAGAACGTGAAGTTTGGCACAAGAACGTGGCGCTTGGCACAACCAAAGAGAGACTTACATCCAGTAGACGACGGTGAAGACGGGCTGTGGATGATGAGGATGATGAACTAGAAATCCCATTAATTCTAGTTATTATTATTATCAGCCATTTGCGTCCTACTACACGGCAAAGGCCTCCCTTCCCTCCTTCCAATTATCCCTATCCAGTGCTGTTATACGCCGTTTGCTGCTGTTTAGGACCCAATGTGTAGTTACTTTAGCCCATAGCTCCTCGAACTCCATTTGAGCTTGGCAGCCGTGTGACCTACATCGGTTATTTGAGTTAGTTTCTGGAAATTGTTAACGGCCCCTGCACAGGCTTACGTCTGTACCAATTAGCATGTTTCTAACTATTCCTGGTATTCCAATTTCAAACCGCATGAATGGGCTGTGATTTCAGTGCAACTTGAATTGATGTTAATTAAACAGGATTAGCGGTATAGTGCTCGGTTTCACCAATATGGTAATAACTCTGTTGTATCATATTACAGAGGCTTTTGCAAGTCTTTGTTTTAATTTTATGTGCCTAATCTCAAGACAAAATAATTCGTTGATAAGATACCAATTGTCTATACCTATCATTTTTTTTGCGAGAACTCCAAATGACTTTTATATATAATAATTACCGTGTAATTACGAATCTAATTAGCATTATGTATCTACATAAACTGTATATAATGCCACCAAGTCACGTCATATCAATCATGTCATACATTTGTTAGGTTTCTTTATTTACATTTAAACGTTGTTTACATACTAACTACATGGTTGAGCGATTTATACCGTGTTTAACATGCCTATACCGCGATTATAAATGCATTAGCTATGTATTTTTATGGTAGTAAATGAAGGTTATTCGTTATCATGATCATGATATTTATGTATAAAATTGAAGAATGTTTATTTCAAAGAATAAAAGATGAAGAATTAAAGCCGAATTTACTTCTTCGCTACCATCGATGGCGCCGTTAATGTAGATAAGTTTTGAGCCAACAAAGAATACTGTTGTGTCATTAAGACGAAGAAGAACATCAACAACATACACATGGTCAATATGGGCTCAAGCAAGGCTAGGATTATTCACGGGGCTATATAACCACTTAAGAAGAAAACTCGACAAATAAAATTATCGCACAAGTGATATAA
Organism: Lycophotia porphyrea; assembly: GCA_950005105.1. NCBI lineage: Eukaryota > Metazoa > Arthropoda > Insecta > Lepidoptera > Noctuidae > Lycophotia > Lycophotia porphyrea. Next base: position 7,580,001 of record OX465393.1, read on the forward strand.
TATCTTGCCCAAAAATATTATCTAAATGAAACTAACGCAATCGAAAACGTTACTAACTTAGTTTGTACGAGATACCTTTTATCGCTATTAATCTTTGATATGGTATGAATCATGAGAGATATGCATTACAGCGTCTTACTGTCGCCTCTGTTTATAATTTTACGTGAAACAAACTTGACATACTGTTATTGCATTCTGATACACACGCAAGTGTAAAGGCGAGTACACATATGTCTACTGCACCACAACGCAATGCATTGTAAAAAATACCTTCGTACATTTTGCATAAACGAATGTATTCATGCATGTTTAGGGTGATTGCATAAATATACAGGTTTTTAGATACCGATTTGTTGGAAAAAAAACTATTTAGTAGTTTTATATAAACATTCAAGGTGTAAACGGACCCTTCACGAAACCGTCAACCAAGCATTCTGTACATCAAACTAGCAACTCTACGCAAAAAATTGGAAAGAACTTTTTTTTGGGGTGAAATATACTTTTTACGGTAAGGCTCAATGTAACGCACTCAAAAAATTGTGCTGATGGATGCATTGAATAGACCGAGGGTCGTGGAGGTATTTCAAGAAAAGTTATAACATTGAAAATTTGTATTAAACTTGTGAAAATTTTGGAACTTTTACCCCCAATATCTCCGTAGGTTCCCTGGTATGGTCTAGAACAAAAACAATCGCAATGACGGGGAGAACAAGTGCCTTTCGGCTTCGTTAAGGGTATTTTTACACGCATTATGAAAAATATTTTTTGTATCTGCTTCTTCATGTGCAATCTCATACAGTAAGTATGGCAATAAAAACCCGTGCCGATCCGTTCCGACTTGCCCGTTCTGTAAACCTTGCAACGGTCTTTTTGCATTGCAATGCGATGCGTTGCGACTGTTATATGCACTAGCCTTAACATGGCATTGCTTATGCCACGACTCACGGGTCGTGGCGTATGAATTTTAAATGACTGCGGCCGCATACATGATTTTTTCTCCCAGTTCTCATTCACATATGCTAATAGCCTGTACCCTACAACTTTGCTCGTGTTAATTAAGGGTTTTATTTCTACTGAAACCTTACAGAGGGTTGATAGGGCTGCGCTGCGTTTAAAATGATTAAATAGTCATTAATTTTACTTTATATCTTGCTTAAAACTGAGTTTGAGTATGATTATTAATGTAGATGGCTATAAGAGTGGGGGAATTGAAGATTGCTTAGAACTGGCGAAATCTAAACAAGTTAGTTTTTACAGCGGACTATTAATATAGTATCACTTTGAGGAATACCCCAAAGTGACACAACCATATACATTTTGCCTTCGGGTAAGTACATAACTGCGAGCGTTTTTAAACTGACGACGCCATATGTAAACGGCGGAATCATACAAATTGCCTGTGAAAAGCAAAGGGCCGAAATAGGACGGCGATACTTACAGCACGTTTTAAAAATGGAATTCTAAGGTTACGTTTAAGAATGAGTTTGTATAACAGCGGAAGCATTATTAACAGTATTTAATAATACATCACGTAATCACGTAGCGTTATTGTTATTATGGGAATGGTATGTTTTAAATGGTATATGATTAATTATGTTATCCGATTGTGCACTACTACTATTGGAATGTCAACAATTATTTTGTTGGCAACATGCAGCTTTGTAGAGTCGTTCGTTCGGAAAGCAAGGGAAAAGAATATGAATCGATTGCAATATTTACATTAAAATACATAGTAGGATCGATCAGGCACTCCTTTCAGTTGTTGTAGTGTTGCCATGATTTTGACCTTATCTAATAATATTACTATTTGTATTTTGACTTATGACGATGATTTTTTTAATTAACATAATTTTTAATGATGAGATAGGAGCCTGGGCTCGGCTGCCTCGTTAGTCTAGTGGTCGCAAGCGCAACTGCTGAGTAAGAAGTCCTGGGTTCGATTCCTGGAACGAGGAAAATGTTAAGTGTTGAGTTGGGTTTTTCCATCAGGAATTTCTCAATAGCAGCCACGGAGTCTAGATCTATACCCGGTTGATGACAATAGGCTGGCATCCTATTATAACATGGGACTTTGACATGGAACCTAACTGGCGAAATGTGGAGGTGTACTAATTAGTAAACCTCTGTCTAACCCTTTGGGGATTACAGGAGTGATGATATGTCCCTCTTATAGACCGCAGGCATGTGTCCCAGCAGTGGGAATATTATGATATTTTAATTATTTCAATCATATGTATTTCATCCGTTAACAGCTTCCACGCATGTATATTAGACAGTTAACAGAAGAATGCAGTAAATTGGTTCAATCAGTCCACACTCGACCGCAATCGATTTGTTGGAATGATTGCTCCGCTCAATTTGTTTGTCCCATAAGCATACCCATATGCCATGCGATGTTGGTTCGTTGCGTAATTATTGTAAGTTTTATTTTTAGCGATGTATTTGACCGATAAAGAGCTTCAGTGCTTATATTATCACTAGGTCTATGAGAAACGAATTGGAGTGTATCCCTCTCCGATGTATCCCTGTACAAAATGTGTAAATATACCCTTAACAGAGCGGAAAGTCACCGTTTTCTCTATCATTGTTATCACCATCATTGTTATCACCTGAGAACGTGTTAGTTACGTAGTGAGATATATTAGACGTCAAAGTTTCAACTTTTTTGCGAGCTTTTTTTAATACAAATTTTTAATATCACAATTTGTCTTGAAACACCTCCTAAAACCCGCACTATTTAATGCACTCATCAACAGATTATTTGGAGTGCATTAAATTGAGTCGTACCGTAAAACGTGATATTTCGCCACCAAAAAATAAACTGTGTCCAGCAATCATTTATGTAGACTTACTTAGTTTGATGTACAGAATGCTTGGTTGACTGGGTTAGGTAGTTGGGTAGCAACAGTTGGGTTGTACGTAGACCTCTGCCTAACCTTCCGCTGGTTATGATATTCATCCCATGTAATAGTAGGTGAGCCTAGAAATTGCTATGAACCAGACACAAATTCACACTTCAGACTGTCTCTTGTTGATATACATATAGGGTGACAGGTAATTAGTGACCAATAATTATACACGTGACTGTCTTCATGATAACAAACAACTTTCCCAAAGAAACATTTTTTTTAAACCTATTTACTTTCCGCCGGGGCAGCCGTATGAAATTCGCGCGCGCGCCTGTTACCTGTTAGAGCCCCCGCACATTGAGCCCTTAGTGGCGACGACTAGTGGCCGCCACAAGTTGCGGACGCGTTTCTCCATACATTTTGTATAGCATCGGCGCACACCGAGCGTATCAGTGGCCGCGTCCGAGACTTAAGCTGCGGGATTCGCGCTCGCTACATGTGGCCGCGTTTTGTCGTTCGACTCGCGCGCACACACGGCCACAGTCGTCTTCCGCCTCTGTCGAGTACCACTTGAACAACTGCCGCAAGTGGCAGCCACTGAAGGCCGCATCCAGCCGTGTGACATTAATTGTTATTATAGTAAATATCGTAGTAGTAAGTATGTATTAAAAAATGTATAAGCTTCGCATTGTGCATTTTACTGACCTACATTACTGAAGCCCAATAAAATTCTGCAGCGATAACGGAACATTTCAGTATCGACGAAATTGTGGGAAATGCAACAAAAACAGGTAAAACACGCTGTTTTTTCTCTACCTTTCGGGGCGTGACGCTTACGCTTTTTTTGTTATTTTTTTTTTACGGATGGGAAATCATCAAATGACTTCTCCCGCTCTGGGCAGAGCGGAAGGGAGTGTCAGACTTGTACTGACTAAAACCCATCCATGTTCCTTCCTTGCCCTTTGTGTTTCAGGGCCGCGGTATCTCTTTCGAACAGCCCGCAGCCCTGGCAGGCATCGGCCCTTGCGGGCCCCTTACTATTTGCTGACATCTCTTTGAGGCGCGCGTGGAACACGAACGCGCCGTCAACACGGCCTGTCGTCAAAAGACGGACGGACGGCGAGCTAGCCCATTACTCACCGTCCACAGGTCCGCGTCTACGGTGGCCGGAAGCCACCACGTGACCCCCGACGCCCGAGGCGTCTCCCGCGGCGGCTGGGACGAGAGGTTCTCTCCCTCTCACGCTCCGCCACCTCCTTCGCTAGCATGACTGCTTCGCAGAAGGAGGTGACGGCGTCCCATTCCCTCTCGCTCCGGACCATGGACTGGACCAGGGGTGACGCTTACGCTTACGTTACGAATCTAAAGTCAATATCAATTACAGGGTGTAAACAGACTGTTCACGCGGCCGTTAACCAAGCATTATGTACATCAAACTAAGTAGCTTTACGCAAAAATAGTGATGAAAAACAACTTTTGTTTTGGGGGTGAAAAATCACTTTTTACGGATGGACTCAATGTAACGCATTCAAAACATTGTGCTGATGAATGGATTGAATAGTACGAGGGTCATGAAGGTGTCATAAGTAAAAAAAAATACATTAAAAACATGTGAAAAAGTTGGAATTTTGACCCTCAATATCTCCGTAACTAGAAGGTTCCCAGGTCCTAGGCCCAGCAAAAAAAATGATCGCAATGACGAGGAGAACAAGTGCCCTTCGGCTTCGTTAAGAGTCTTTTTACAGCCTTTATATTGCAGTTTCACTCTGTTTCGTTATTCCCAACGAAGGTCTTACCTAATTAATGAATTCCATCGAAGTATCGAACATTCCCGACAGAGTGGTTCAATCATTTGATTGCTATCGACCGGCAGAATATCACGAACGGATATAATAAGCTGATTGATAATAATGATTAATTAATATCCCTATTGCGATCTCTAATAAATTAACGTTGGCTGATAATATAAACGATTGATTTATGTTTGTTACAAATGAGTTGGGTATGTGCGTAATTGATTGTAAGAAGTGATAGGGAATTAGCATTATTTGTGTTTTAGTAAATCATGTATTGTTGGGTCTCATCCACTAGGCCTCATTGGTCTAGTGGTAGCAAGCACGAGGTACTGGGTTCGATTCTCGGGCCGGGCAAAGTGTCATTGGGGGTTTCGGGTTTTCCATCAGAAAAAATCCGGATGGAAAACAAAAAAACATAAACTCTCAGTAGCAGCCACAGAGTCTGGATTTGCGCGCGGTGGATGGGAATAGGCTCGCCCCCTATTACATAGGACTTAAACATATCTAGCGAAATGTAGTTGTACTATAAGGTACACCTCTGCTTAACCCTTCGGGGATTACAGACGTGATGTTTCGTTATGTATGTCATGTATTGTGTTTGCTAAGTAAGAATTATTTTTTCAAGGTAACTTGTGATTGTTATTTAAGTCTCATTAATATTTAAATTAGGTACTTCGGTGTTTACTTCCTGATTTGGATAGCTGTTTGCTGTGTGGGTGTCTGCAAAAATAGAAAACGAAATAACAGAAAATAATCGTAATCATATACCTTTAAACGAGCAATTCTTGTGTATATGTAAGTATATACATATATATAATCTGAATTTCGGAAACGGCTCCAACGATTTTCATGAAATTTAGTATGCAGGGGGTTTCGGGGACGATAAGTCGATCTAGCTAGGTTTCATTTTTAGAAAACGTAAATAAAAAGAAAAACGAGCAAAGCTCGGTCATCCAGGTACTGAAAATAAGTTATGGTCAACTATAGAAACAAAAAGTTCAATAGTAAAATATAAATTAGTTTTAGGAGTTCTTATCGTAATCAAATGCCAATGAAAAACAAATAGGGGTTTGAATTTAATGGCCGGCCTAATTTCCGCCATTTTTTTTAAAGTTGCGGGCTCACGTATAACCATTTTTAATCGATAATTGGAATTAATACAAATAGTTTTGTATCAGACAAAATGTTCTAAAGTCTCACGTTTCGAAGATATGAGCTATCAAAGTTAAAGTATTTTCACTGATGGCATCTTCAGTACAACTTGGATAGCTTATATCTCGGAAAAATCTTCCAACCCCTTTCTTAAAATAACAGTCACTGTTTCGTATCCCAGAGGTTATCTGGGATACGAAACAGTGACTGTTTAAAGTTTTAGATTTTTTATTTAAGGTCACCATAAAAAATGAAAATTCTATGGTTTTTATCGACGACAGATTTTATCTTTTGAATGAATCATACTGTTACATATAGTGCGTTTTAAAACCAGTTGTCAAGTTACTTAAAAACGGAAATAATATGGAAAGGTCTATGTTACCGAGATAAACATAACCCTAGTATTAATTGCACTGTGCCTCAAAGTATCATAGTAAGACACTGGAAATACATGTTTATACAGTCACTACTATAACATCTAAACAGTAAAGGTCACCGCACAGTTATAAGTACTGCACGGGATAAATATCGCCTCAACTTGAGCCGTTCGAATAAAAAAAATGCCTCCGATCAGGGGATCTTAGGATAATAATATGAATCTCGTTCAAATTCTTAAAATGGTCATTAGACGCAGTTAATATTATGAATTGTCACTTTGCGACCATTTTACAAATAATGACGTAATTCATTTTATTATCCAATTACGATTCTGCTAAAGCGGCCATTTTGGGCCCTTAGGACACAGTATAAATATGATCAGTATTGTGACTCGGCCCTGGCCTTGAAATAACTACCGTTTACAGCCGGGCGGTACGTTTGCCCGCGATAGGGCTGCCGCACCTACAGTATTTTATTTTTTTCTACTTAGTTGAGTTTGTTTCTAGTTTTGTGATGGTAATATATATTTTTTATTAAAAAAAAATGAAATTTGTTGCGAATGAAAAAGGAAGTGTTCAATAAAAATATAAGTTCTGTCTTTTGGTAAGTAGATTTTCGATTAGTTTGTTTGTCGTATGTCCTCCACATTAAAATGTTTTTCACATATCCGGTAAGAAGCAAAGTTAGGTTTGTATTCTAAATCATTTCGACAAATTAATTTCAGCCATTCAAGGCGTCTGAAAAAATAAAAACAAACTTTTCCCTTTATTCTGGTCCCGAAGGTTATCAAACTCCAATCCTTACAAATTTCAACACCTACCTACTCAACCAATTTGCAAGAAACAGCTGACGAGTACCTAATTAAAATAATAACATCGCCGCAGTTCGACATCGGATGGGTGACCAAACAACATTTGTCCGATCCGATGTCGAACCGCGGCAAACGTTACTTAATATCAACCATCTCATCGCGTGTTCGCTACCTACAGCAATCAAAACCTCTATCGACCTACGAGAAAATCTTACTTATAAAGTACCTAAATTATAATGTAGGTAAATCTCACTAGGTAGATACCTACCATTTACTCTCATAATCATTTTATAAAGATATTTAATAATATATGTAAGTAGCTAAGTACATGAGTACCTAAGTAGATAGTCTAGCCTAGGAAACGACCTATTAGTTTTTTTTAACGCGAGGGTAGGTACTTAAGTCACTCGTGTGTCACTTTTTCACCCTATCCACTTATTTATTAATTAATCCAGGTATTTTACTCGATGCAAAAAGCGAAATACATACCTATTAAAAAATAATCAAATTACGTATTACTAGTAGGTAAGTATACAAATTATTTTACAGTCTTACCTTTCGGAGTTCCTAGGTAATTTAAAAAATGATATCTCTGGATACGTTGTTGAATAATTCAAGCAACCAAAGACGGCACAATATACTCTATTATAACTCTTTGGCATATTTAATAAATACTTGTACCTACTTTTATTTCAATCGCACGCTTTCTGCTTAAAAATCCAACACAATGTTCGTTCGTCAGTGCGGTGCATTCGCGACTGTTGCCTCCCAACTGCCAACCGCCTCGAGCGCGTGTAGGTATGATTCGCGTTCCGACCGTTTGTATGAAGATACAATACTGCAGATATTATTATTAGGATTAGCTAGTAAACCCGAGGTGAGCCGATCCCGATTCGATGCAGTGTGTATAGGTGTGCTTTGAGCTTAATGCTTGTTTTGAACTCATACCAGGCGACCTGACTAAATAATTGAAAGAACTAAAGAAAAGGTAGGTAGGTAGGTAAGTTTAATTTTCTCGCACAGGACAAAACAAAATGATTTAGTTTGAACAGTAAAACAAAAAAATAAAAATTGATTGATTAAAAGTACGTTGTTAAATTTTCTATGGTCGCCTCAAAAACGAGTTGAACTTCCTATAAAACAATTATATTTGCAATCATTTTAAAACATGTTAGACATCATTCTACTGCCCTTATCCCAATTCATTCTGGGTCGGCGCAGCATGTCTTCTTCTTCTATACGTCTCTACTCATTGTCATCTCATCAGACACCTCCTTTCTTGCTTGAGACACGTACTACGGACGTAAACGTAAAACGAGTGTGAGAGACGTACTGTACTCTTAAAGTAACTGTTTTATTATAATCTTGACTGTCATCTAAGGGCAATATTTACAAAGCAGTTATCAGATAGCAAAGGGAAAATGTAACAGATCTTTTTCTTACGTTTTTGAGCAACTGCTTGCAATGTTTCGAAATGCCCATTTTGCTCTCAAAACGTATGTATGATTTTGTAATGATAAAATAACCAGTTTTATTGTAATTTTTCAACAGACCATACAAAGATAATGTAGCGTTTTCTAAGTTATGAATAAAATAATAATTATTCTGCTTTAGAAATTACGAGACAACAGCCTTCTTCATTCCGTACCATCGAACTCTAACGATAAGATTTTAAATTACTGTGTCATTTCAATTTAAACGGCCGTAGCCATCTTATTTACGGCCATATAAACTACGTTGTTAACAAAGATTGTCTATAGTTCACGAGCATGACTCAAGTCTGGATTTCTGTAGCATTATGGATTTTGTATAGAAAATACAAGTATCCTGTAGCAATTTGGCTAATTTTTACACGACTGCTCAAAAAACCGGAGAGTCGGACTCGCGCATAAAAGATTCCGTACCATCGTAATAGGCGAGCCCCCGTGTATTTTTAATTCATTCATATTTGTTGTTAAAGCGGCAACAAAAACACATTCTTCGAAAATTTCAACTGACTTGACTGACCTTTACGCATCATGAGATTACAGCCCGCTAACAGACAGACGGACGACGGACAGCGGAGGCTTAGTATTAGTCCCTTTAGATGCTTCGGGTACGGATCCCTAAAAAAGGAGTGTTTTCTTATCACCAACTAGATTTGGTACGCGACTTCATTCGTGTTATAAATAAAACATTATCACAAGGGAACCTTTTAAATCTAGCTTTTTACACTCAGGGATAATTTACTTTTACTTCTGTGATTGAACTTTCAGAATAGGATCGGTAGCTCCGAAAATACCCCCTCCATCAAAACCTACAAACTTTATAATACCTCCCTCTTATAACTAAAATATATCCTATTTAAGTACTAGTATAGAAGTATATTAAGAAAACATTGCATGTGGAACGAGTATTCACAATTTTAAATTCAGTATTTACGTTACTCCAAGAAGTAGTTCACGAGTTAGGTAATTACTTCATTTCAAGATAGATATGTGACTTCATCTGCAAAAATTGTGATAGCTCGGTTAATATGAACAATATACAATTTATAGCCTATATATAGCACTAGCGTTCTGCCAGTGAAAGAATTTTTAGAATTGGATCATTCGTTCCGGAGATAATCTAATTTAAAATTTTACTTCTTTATAATATTAGTATAGATTATACCAAAATACTAAGGATAGGTTTATTTTCGTTTCAAAAATCGCGTACTAGTACATACCTCCGAGATTGTCCATAGTTCACAAACATGACTCTGTGTCAAGTCTCGATTCCTGGTATGTACCAGTTGCTACGACTCGTTGCTCGTTGTGCAATGGGACCGGTTATTAAACCAATGAAACCGTATGAGCTCCCTGAACCGGTTAATTATGTGCGTGTTATAAATGTGGATATAAGATGCTATATTTATACTTCTATTTATATGGGTATGTTTTATTTATGAGCGTGTGAACATCTAGGTTTAGTGGTGTGTTCAAGTAAATAGCTGGATTCTTTACTATTAACAATTCGAAAAATCTTTTTTACTCGTCGTTTTGGTAATATTTTTTAACTTTAATTAAGTATTCTAAGTTTGAAGAACTCCAAAGAGGTTTTTTAATTGCCGTCAAATTCCTCATAAATTAATAAGAATTAAATGGTATGAAATTAAATTAATTTTCAAATATACACCTGCCACTGTTTGTTCCTGCATGACCCAAAGGTTGTCTGGTAGAAAATGTCTATAGAATTAAGTCCGCCTCTGTACTTTGTGCTTGAAGTGTTAAATAAATAAATAAATTAAATAGATATTCTTATGATCTACCACGTTGGTTTAGTGGTCGTAAACGCGACTGCCGAGTTCTAAGTTTGATCTTCAGGTTGGACGGTGTTGTTGAGTTTGTCCATTGGGGATATTTCAAAAGCAACCTGAATAACTAAATATTTGTGCCAAAATGAGGGTGTATCGTTTATCTATTTACCCCCCAGGGTAATTGATGATGTTTAAAATAAGCAAGTTTGTATGAAAATTGATGCTCAAAATAATTATCATTAATTGTTTGTGTGACTGTGTATCTTTACATGACAAGTTCTTTGTGAAGGTTAAATGTTAACTACTGTAGTTACACAGTTATTTACTATTTTTTTAAACAGTTACGTTGAAAGATTAATGATCTCTTCCATGTATGTCTGTTTAAACATTATGAGTTTTGTTAAATTTATATTCCCTGTCGTAGAAAACTACGACAAAGTTTGTTTGTATTTGTTTTGTAATTTAATAACAAATCCATCCATTTAATAATTACATGTACAGTATTTAAAAATGACAAGTGGAAGGAATTGGGGGAGGCCTTTGCCCAGCAGTGGGACAGTACAGGCTGCTAAAAAAAAATACATCTAAAATATATGTATATCATTATGAAAATGGAAAAATAATTACAGGGCGTCAAAAATATCGCTATGTTTATTTTCAGTCAGTAATAATATTTGATTATCAAAAGCTACCAAAAAACAAACTAACCAAGTAGTACGAAACAACCGGTTTGTCTATCTGTTCTACGAGTACTCAAAATATATACATCACGCATTGGAGCGAGTACTACGTCACTGACACCTCAAGGCAAGCAAGCCTTTTGCAGTCTAAAAGTAACTAGTACAACATAATTGTATAGTGATTAACTCATTACCTACTTGTACGTACAGTTAGGGGCAGAAATATCTCAGCTCTTTTTTTGACGTGACAACGTTTAGATGTTGTCACGTCAAAAAAAGAGCTGATGAACGCCGGCTGCCTGTACGAAAAAGTGTCCCGTTACGCTCATTGTCCCGTTTCGCTAATTTTCCTGAATGATGAATGAATGAATGACTGGGATTTTCTATATATATTTCTATTCTTGGGAACCCGCGCGTCCTTCTTTAAGTCCTGACAGAACCTATCCAGTTTGTCCCGCCATATTTGACTTTGCACATAGCAAGTTTTAAAACTGATTTTCTCGTGCGGTATTGATTTTAATTCTTTATGTTGTATACCTAACCCATGCTATTCTGAAATGGGGTTTTACTATAAAGTTGCAATTGTTATTCCACGAGAAAAATGCGTTTTAGTTTTAAGTGTATTATATTAGTGCTCGTGACTGTACTACCGAGTTCACTGACGGCCTGCTACTTTTTATCCTTATGCCGTAAGTAATAAGGTTGAAAAAAGGTCGAACGTCACTGAATTTGGTAGTATTTCTACAAGGAAAATATTGACTTTACTACAACACAAGTGTTTTCCTATTGTACTCATTTGGAGCCGTTATTGGGTTAATTATATAATCGCGGGGAATTTCATTTAGAAATTGTTGCTATATTTAAATAGGAATCTTCTTTAGGATGAGGCAATGAAGCTGAATAATTTTGATGACGAATAAGTATTAATATTTATGAAAGGTTTACTGCAGCGCTGGCTGGTTAGAAAACTCAATAAAATCGCTGGCTATTTTATATTACTAAGCACGATTTCACCAAAGAAACTAATCTTGATCAGCACATCTAAACCACGTTCAAGAGCTGTCATTTCAAATGAGCCACGATCAAGAGCGATTAGCATAATTATCTAAACCGGTTTAGATAATTATGCAAATTGCATTCAGTTCTATGGTGAAATTAATTGTACGCAATTTTATAGGTTCTAGTTATGAAGACATGGATGTCGCAAGCAATCATAAAATAAAACAGTTTAGAAAATTTGTTCTTCTTTTCAACCGGGACCACTAACCAATGGATCTTCTAAGTTTGAACCAATCTCAGTAGATCTATATTTTGAAATCAGGATCCAATGAGAAACACAAGCGTCACTAGATCCATCATGGATTTGTCCAATGGATCTTCTAAGTTTGAACCAATCTCAGTGGATCCATATTTCGAAATCTGGATCCAATGAGAAACACAATCGTCACTAGATCCATAATGAATCTGGCCAATGGATCTTCTGAGATTGAACCACAAAAACTCCTGAATCACGTTATTTGTGACTTCTATTTAGAAGTTAATTTTTTGATTAAATTATGAATAGGGAAGTATATGACTATAATTTATGACATTGAATAGGTAAGTTGCGACAAAAATAACAATGTAGATTATAAATGACTGTATTGTTGAAACTTTTAATAATACTGTACTATTATAGGTAATTCTAAGGTCTGTAAAATAATTATTTACTGACTAGCTTTTGCCCGCAGTATCGCTCGTGTTCATTTAGAATTAGACAATCAATTCGGGTTGTACTCTGCTTGTAGTTCAATCAAATTCAAAAGCAAGTGGCGCCATCTATTATCAAATTGTTATTATTGTTTATTCGTTTTTATTGTTATTTTCCTAGGAAACAGTACTTTTTTTCGGGATAAATAATACCATATGTCCGTTTGTGCACACCTGATAACGTATTTACAAAATCAGGATTGATTGAATATCAGGATGATCGGTTTAGTGGTTTAGACGTGAAAGGCAACAAACTAATAAACAAACTTACTTTCACATTTTTTATATTAATAAAGTAAGGAAGTAAGGATAAGGAAGAGTTATGTAAAAAGTAGTTAGTAATTTTTAGTACGCGGTTACTCAGTGGTTACCGACCTAAGGTAATTTACATTCGTAGTTAATTTATGAAATATAATAGAGCATAGCATTCATAAAACGAACATTTTTAATCGGCATACTATTTTACTAAGGAGCTTTTTAAAGCTGACATTAATGTCTAAAAGTACTTCCTACCTATCGTTATGAAATAGTAATTTGCATTGCACAATGGGATAGTATTCCTAGTACTTACCTTACTACTTTACTATTAACGTCAGACATTTATGATGCTGCCCGGTACATAATTAAATTAATTAAAACCGGTCCTCGATAAAAACCGGTTTATTAAAGCTGGTTTTTTATTCACTGCTTTGCGAATACGAGATAATTAACTTGTCCGATTAATTAAATGTGATAGAATATAATAGAATTTGCACAAACCATTGTAAAATGCGGCATACAATATGTAGTATTGTTGTCAAATAATACACATCACTATTTTTTCAAAAAAACCGGGAAGCGAATGTTGTTATCGGTTTTGCAACACCTGTCAACGCGGTCCCCTTACCACGTGCTCCGGAAACGCGCGAGTGCCCGCGAAGTTGAACGAACGCAGACGCAAATAGTTTTGAACTTCTGAGGTGTGCTGTACTTCGTACCGGAGCACCGGCCCTTCACACAACTAGACTTTTCTTTTGCAGCAACATGAACCGACGTGTTGGTTTTCACAAACGATAATCTGTCGTGACAATAGCACATAAAAGGCACCTGACAGAATATAAAACAAGACGTCTTCACTTCTTCATAAACCCGTTATATTCATCGCGATATGCGCGAAAATAAAAAAAAAATACGTCGGCACTATTTTTCTCTTCACATGTTTGTAAACAATTTGGAAGTTTAGTAAGGAAGTCGTGATCGTATGTTCCGTACCTGTTCCCCACCAATATCGCTTCCAGCCGTCTGTCACCGCGCGGAACATGGCGCTAGCGTGCGACGCCGACTACGCGTGGCGGCCAACTGACTGACATACTAACCAAACTCCGCTAAGAGTGTGTAAAAACGTTCGAAATTCATAATCCCAAATCGATTCTTTATCATCATGACATAAGAATCAATCAAAGTTTATTCATTTAGCTACAAATGAAAAGGTTCATTTGATGGAGAGGGCGTTTTATGCGAGTTAGCGACAAAGGGCTCTCCGTCGCTCCCTGATTCAATTAATCTCTAATTAGAGACGAGAGTGCTCTTAATGTTGAGTAGAGACGGATTTGACATCGTAGCCTGTCACCGATGTAAATGGAAATCTGACAGCAGGATGGGTTTCAGCGACCCTATAACTGAATTGAGGTCAACTGTGTCAATGTGGCACAGCAGGTACGCCCAGGTATATGAACTCATATGTATCATCAAGCGTGCTTACGCATCTCTGTTTACACTTTATTCCTATGTAATTTCAGAAAAAAATATACATTTCCATCAAGAAAACTCACCCCACACTCACTCAGTCTTATAATGACCAAACCAATAAAATCGTCACATCTGCTCTACATAAAAATATTATGTGCCACAGTTAGAATGTTCAAAATATTAATGTATTTTTTTAAACTATTTTTTTTTTAATCTATGGACGCAAACTTTTGAATTCACAAACAAAGGATGCATATTCTTACAGAGTATATTTGTCAAATAGGTCTGTATCTACATACAGGGTGTAAACGAACTCTTCACGAAGCCGTCATCCAAGCATTATGTACATCAAACTAAGCAACTTTACGAAAAAAATATTGTTTGGAAACGATTTTTTTTTGGGGTGAAAAATTACGTTTTACGGTAGGACTCAATGTATTACGCATTCAACACATTGAGCTGGTGGATGGGTTGATAGTACGAGGGTTGTGAAGGTGTCTTAGGCAAAAAAAATACATTAAAATCCTGAATTAAAAAAAAAGCATGTATTTGAAAAAGTTGAAACTTTGATCCCCAATATCTCCATAACTAGAAGGTTCTCAGGTATGGTCTAGAACAAAAAAATGATTGCAATGACGGGGAAATCAAGTGCCTTTCGGCTTCGTTGAGAATATTTTTACAGCCTTTATATGGATTATCATTATACAATTGGATATTTGTTGACAGCTCTACATTAACTAAGTTAGGTAAATGTTAAGACTTTGTATTATTAGACCTGCCTAACTTCCGCCATTTTTGTTTATTTTCATAATAGCGGCCACGCATTAAACGTATATCATATTTGTATAATCAATACAGAGAGAGATTGAGAGCAGCGGTGGCCCAGTGGTAGCGACCCCGACTTACGAACAGTAAGTTGTGGGTTCGAACCCGCGCATTACTTTGTGTAATTTATTTCATCACCACTGCTCTCAAAAACGGTGAAGGAAAACATCGTGAGGAACCCGGCCATGTCCTAGAACCAAAAATTCGAAGAAATGTGACATCTACCAATCCGCACTGGGCTCGCGTGGTGGATTATAGCCCATTCCCTCTCATAGAGAGGAGGCCTGTGTCCCAGCAGTGGGAACATTATAGGCTGATGATGATGATGATAATCAATACAAACAAAATTTATAGGTAGGTACTGTCGCTTTCCGTTTTATTCGTTTTTTTGTGCTCCCGATATTTTGACGCTGTTGCGCCATGATCGCGGGAGGACTCAATCGATAACCACGACACATATCCCGTAAGTGACAGTAGTAGATTTAAACCATGAACGCTTAGAACAGTGTTTCAATAAAAACAAGTTTTGTGTAACAGAAAATCTTTTAAAGCGTCAAGTTTCCAAGATATTAGTCGTCAAAGCTACAATAAAATTTTCACCATCAACACAACTTACAAACCTTCTTTGTATTAATATAAGCTATTGATAAATACAGGTTTTATGCGTGGCTGTGATTTTGCAAATAAAAAAAAATGCGGAAAATACCACGTTTCATACAAAAATCTTCAAACTCTTTTGCTTATTTTTTTGATATTTCTCCTGGGTGTCTAAGTTTATTTGTTTTTATTTTTGTCAGATTAAGCATTCGAAAGCCCATAAACTTTATTATAGACGTCACTAAAATTTAAGTTGATTAAAATGACAGCTGCGAAATTAAAGGGACGAGTAGCTTTGGTCATTTCGAAATAAATCATTATAAAAGTATGTTTACGCAGTCAGTATTCTACGCTGTATAAATATGGGTATTCGCTAGAACCAATTAAATTAAACTATAAAAAAAACCGGCCAAGTGCGAGTCGGACTCGCGCATGAAGAGTTCCGTACCATCGTAGTACCCCTTTCATTTTTAATTTATTTTTATTTTTTGTTGCTATAGCGGCAACAGAAATATATATTCTGTGAAACTATTTCAACTATATTCTATTGTCTGTGAGAATCGCCCGCTGACAGACAGACGGACGGACGGGCAGACGGTCGAATTGCGTTTATTATGGACTAGAAAAAAAATGCAAAACTGACGACCACCCAATTCGATTTTTGAGATAAGCACAGAACAAAAATGTTCTACAATCAAACAATAAAACGTAAATATCCGCGTTCATGCTAGACTGTGTTTAAGACAATTAGTACCGTCATTCATCATTACCGTACCGTGCCACTACTTCCGTTTTATTTTGATATTTCAAGAAACGCAAACGTTTACAGATATTAGTTCAATTAGTTAGAGTGTCACTTCGTTAGTCTTGTCTGAAAGAAGTATTTTTATTTATTAATTAAAACTTTATGCACATAATGTACAAAGGCGGACTTAATGCCTTTTGCCCAGAGACAAAAGAGTAGGTGCAATAGTATACGGGGTGTAAACAGACTCTTTACGAAGCCGTACCAATACATCAAACTAAGTAATGGCTTCGTCAAGAGTCTGTTTACACCCTTTAGTTATGGTATAGTTCCAAGAACAAAGTGTAATAATAAATACGTACATACACACAGAATATACAAAGTAAAGAGAGGTATAAAAATACATAGATGAAGAAACACAACAAATTAATTGTGAGACGAGTCTGCCAACTTCTCATGTCAAGTGTTCGCGAACTTTTACCTTAAACCTTCCTTTATTAGGCATAATATATTTCAACGTCTTACCAAACATTAATACTTATTTTAAACTGACTGTTACCCGCGACCGTTGTCCGCGTAAAATGAACTTCCTTATTTGAATCGGATTTTGTTAACAATTTCATGGGTTTTATTTTTTTGCACGGAAACCTATTCCATTTTTTATATAAAAGTAACCTTAGTAAGCCTTAGTTACTCCTTATCAGCTATTTGCCAGTAAACGACCGGTCAAAATCGGTTCAGCAGTTTTACTTATGCTTTCAGTAAAACGCTGTTATTAGAAAATTACAAACAGACACTTCAATTTTATTTATTAGTATAGATATGAAAGTAACTTTGTCGGTTCTCTTTTCACGCAATAACGAAGGAAAGATTTTCGATTAATTTGGCACACCTGCATTGGATTTTCTTCCCAGTTAATTGTAAGGTCCCGTGCCGATGCCGCGCGTTACGTGAAATCCGTCAACAACAGGTGGAGATATAAAGGGTGTAAAAGACTCTTAACGCAGCCGAAAGGCCCATTGCGATCATTTTTAGGGTTCAGTACCCAAAGGGTAAAAACGTGACCCTATCACTAAGACTCCAAAGTCCGTCTGTCTGTCTGTCTGTCACCAGGAAACGTGTTTTTTTTCGGTTTATGGTACGGAACCCTTCATGCGAGAGTCCAACTCGCACTTGGCCAGTTTTTTGTTCTGTACCTGGGAACCTTCTAGTTACGGAGATATTGGGGGTCAAAGTTTCAACTTTTACACAAGTTTTTTTTTTGAAATACATTATTTTAATGTATTTTTTTACTTAATACACCTTCACGGCCCCCGTACTATTCAATCCATCCATCAGCACAATGTTTTAGCTGTTAATGCGTTACATTGAGTCCTACCGTAAAACGTAATTTTTCACCCCAAAAAAAAATCGTTTACCAGCAATAATTTTTGCGTAAAGTTAATTAGTTTGAAGTACAGAATGCTTGGTTGACGGCTTCGTGAAGAGTCTGTTTATACCTTGTGTAGGGCCGATAGTTAATTTTCTAAAATTTCAGCACAGATTTCAGTATACCTACTAAAAACACATGATGATGAAAAACTGGAAAATGTAAAGTGCAAATTATTAATCACTGTAATGATGTCATCAGTTAATGTTTAAAATATACTTATAAACTTACAGAGGACATAACATCACGCCTGTAATCCCCAAAGGGTTAGGCAGAGGTGTACCTAATAGTACACCCACGTTTCGCCAGTTATGTTTAAGTCAAGTGTGAGTTGAAGTCAGTACAATGCTCGATGACCTCAGTAGAGCTTCCGAAAGAGTGGGTCTTAAAATGAACATGGACCAAACCAAGGTCATGTTGAATGCCCATGTAACACCCACTCCTATCAAGATCGGAGACTCTACAATCGAAGTTGTAGACGATTATGTCTACCTGGGACAAACGGTCCAGTTAGGAAGGTCTAACTTCGAGAAAGAGGTCAACTGTCGAATCCGACTCGGCTGGGCAGCGTTCGGGAAGTTGCGAGATATCTTTTCGTCCAACTTACCGGAGTGTCTCAAGACGAAAGTCTATGACCAGTGAGCGTTGCCAGTGATTACATACGGGACCGAAACGTGGTCGCTTACAATGAACCTCATCAGAAGGCTTAAAGTCACCCAAAGGGCAATGGAGAGGGCTATGCTCGGAGTTTCCTTGCGTGTTCGAATCAAAAATGAGGGCATCCGCATGAGAACCAAGGTTACCGACGTACCCCGATGAATCGTCTAACTTAAGTGGCAGTGGGTAAGGCACATAGTTCGCAGAATGGATGGCTGATGGGACCGTAAAGTTATGGAGTGGCGACCACGATCCGGAAGACGTTGCGTTGGAAGGCTTCCCACTAGGTGGACTAATGTCCTGGTGAAGGTTGCGGGGAACCGCTGGATGCAAGCCGGTCAATGTGTTGACACTTGGGGGAGGCTTATGTCCAGCAGTGGACGTCTTTCGGCTGAATTATGTGTTTAAGTCAGTGAAGTTTAAGTTTTAGATATTTATGTGGAATAGGGGGCGAGCCTCTTACCATCAACCACAACAAATCCAGATTCCGTTGATGCTACTGAAAAATCCCTAATCGAAAAAACCCAATAACACTTTCACCGATCCGGGTATAGAATCCAGATAACGGATGACATTAAAAATTGACTTCGTGCTCAGCAGTCGTACTGGATTCAATCTGCGTCACAACGAAATCTCTCTCACTACATGTGGTTTGCTATTAAAAAATATCACACATCACTCGTGTATTTATACCATTTCCTCCAACGTCAGATAAGTCCCTGAATATTCACTCCCAAAACAACAAACATTATTCATAAAATCCGGAAATAGAAACAGAATATCGTTTCGGAATTCCTGATAAGATTTCGTATTCCATATTCCGGATGTTCGTGGCTATCTTTAATCTAGAATACATTGGTCAAGTGTCTAGTACCTTGTTGAATGTCTGTATCCGTGTGACGTCAGAGGCAAAATTGTATTCAGCATTTCTGCCTCCGTTTTCAGGCCGCGACGCTCGTCTACAATCTGCATTGTTTGGTTTGAGTGCTAGATTCTTTAGCTGTTTTGTTTAAAAATGTGTACCTATTTCATTTTACCTCCGAGGCCTTTCAGTAACATGAGATTACGCCTATAAGTCGGAATGCACCATTATTTGAAAGATTCGGTAGGCGGTTGTCTGCCCTGTTGTTCTCGTTGTCGCAACTGCGAGTGTTGAGCGTGGGATTCTTGGTTCGATTCCCTGGTTGGCTAAGCGTTTATCTATCAGGAATTTCTCAGTAATAGCAACGGAGTGTGGATTTGTGGCCGGTTGATAGCAATACTGTATGGTATGTATAGGGGTACTGTATGGTGTCGGACGTAAATAAAAGCACCATCCCATATCTTCCCGTGGGTGTCGTAAGAGGCGACTAAGGGACTTACCAGAGAATGGGCAGCAGCGTTCTCTGTACTTTTGTAACAACCGTACTGCGATCGTCAACCCGCCTTGTCAAGCGTGGTGATTATGGCAAAATCCCTCTTTCGGGGAGGCCTATGTCCAGCAGTGGACGTCTTTCGGATGAAATGATGACGATGATGATGATGGCAATAGGCTTGCCCCCTATTACATGGGACTTTAACATAATTAAGGAAATGTGGGCGTACTATTATGTACACCTCTGCCTTACCCTTCCGAGATTACAGGCGTGATGTTACGTGATATCATCTGTACTTAAGTTTATAAGGAAGTACGATTATGGGCAGATAATTTATCATCTTAATGTTTAATAATTGCACTTCCGATTTTCCGGGTTTTCATCAACGTATCCATACTATACTATACATACTACTAGCTGATGCCCACGGCTTCGCCCACATGGATGTCGGTTATTAAATATACTAAAACCTTCCTCGAGAACCACTCTATCGATTGGTGAAAACAGCATGAAAATCGGTGCAGTAGTTTTTGAGTTTACCACGAACAGACAGAAAAACGCGGCGGAGGACTTTGTTTTATAATATGTAGTGATAGTGATATACTATATAATATATACTATATTATTAATATTGTAATGGCGAAAGTAACTCTGTCTGTCTGTTTGCTACCTTTTCACGACTAAATGGCTGATCGGATTTGGATTAGGATTATATCCTGGGGAAGGTCATAGGCTATCTTTTCTCTCTCTCTCTGTCACATACACGCCAAAATTTCCACGCGAACGACGTCGCAGGCAACAGCTAGTAGTTATATAAAAACAGTTCTGAAGTTCTACATTATCTCTTTCTATTGTTCCATGATATGATGCACATTTGAAGTTGATGAAGATGCAGAAGTGAATAATTGAATTATTTTTGAGCGAAATAAATTTCTTAAACCGTATTTGTAACTTATATAACACTGGCTTTTGCCCTCGGTTTCGTTCGCATGGTAGGTAGTTGAAGCTTGTTGTTGTTTTTGGGTTTTTCTAGCTTATCACGACGATAGCTCGTGGTGGAGCACAAAAATAGTACAACTCACGACAACAACAGTAGCACTCTGGAATTTTGTAATTGGTGTTGCCTCAGTAAGCACGTTAAATAGTTCGAATCTTTCCACTCGTGTCAAACTGCCATCATATCGGACCATGAGAGTGAAGAAAGAGGTTATGTACAGACGCCAGCACGTCAAGCTACTATAATAAAACTATTACTCACTGTCTGTTTAGCTGTAAGTTTTCCTAAAATTAAATAAATAAATAAATAAATAAATAATCTGTCACATTTCTATAATAGATTTTCGACTTTATTGCTACAATTACATACATTAGGTTCAAGGTTGATTGGGAAAATCTGACAGTTTCATTTAGCCTGCTTTTGACCTGCTGGTGTCTGTACTTGTTTACGCATACACTAAACTTGTGCTGTATAATATTTCATGCAGCTGGCTTGTCCTCGCTGAGCCGCCATGACTGAAAACGGTTAAGTGGAATATAGATATAATACCGACCATTATTATGTCTTTTATTAATCTTTATACGCTTTTTTTATATGTTTACGTATTTCCTATAAAAACAATTAAAATTAGGTTTCCACCGGTTCGGGAGCAGGGTCCAAGCAACCGGTGGTTAGGGCTCCAAAGACAGGAACCGATTATGTATTACTTAGACTTTTTATAATTTTATGAAAACAGTTGTTGATGTTGAGTTGGTTGATAGCAATAGGCTCGCCCCCTATTACATTGGACTTAAAAACATAACTGGCGAAATGTGGGTGTACTATTAGGTACACTTCTGCTTAACCCTTCGGAGATTACAGGCGTGATGTTATGTTATGTTATGTTTACTAAGAAACTCAAATTAAGCAACATGTGTTTCAATAATATGGAATTCCTTAAAAGCGTCTAAACGTCTAACCAACTACAATCTACTAAAGCATTGATTTCATGTCCGTCATAAAGCGAGATAGCCAGCAGTGATTCTACTCTACTACATCGATAGCCTAACTCACATAGCCTATACATAGACTACTACACAGTTACATAGACAACCTGCGTACGCACGAACGCACGAGATCGATCTTATAATTGCACAGTTGATTTTGTAATGGCCGGTTGTTGCAGCGTTCGAATAAGGTCAGTAGGCGACAACAGTGCCAATTTCTCTGGCAAGTTTTTTTTTATTGCATCGATGGGTTTAGAGTAGTGGTTTTTAGAGCAGTATATGTGTACAGTCGAGGTCTTTTCTGCCTAATCATTGAATAAAAAAATTCGCTTGAATCATCCGGAGGCGCCCCGCCCGGCTAGAGGGCGCTTCATGTTGTGAGTGCAAGCAAAAATGAGCTTTGTGGTGATCAGGCGGGAGTGTCCTCGATTGTACATTGACTGGGTAGAACCTAGAATAAATTACATAGCATAATAGTAATATCACGACTGTGTTCCCTGAAGGGTTAGGCAGTGGCTTACCCATATTGCGCCAGCAACAGGGTGTAAACGGACTCTTCCCGAAGCCGTCAACCAAGCATTATGTACATCAAACTAAGTGACTTTACAAAAAAAAAATTGCTGGGAAACGACTTTTTTTTTGGGGTAAAAAATTAAGTTTTACGGTAGAACTCGATGTAACGCATTCAAAACATTGTGCTGATGGATGGATTGTGTAGTACGGGGGTCGTGAAGGTGTCATAAGTAAAATTAATCATTATTTATAAAAATGTATTTAAAAAAACAACTTGTGAACTCCCAATATCTCCGTAACGAGGAGGTTCCCAGGTATAGAACAAAAAAATGATCGCAATGACGGGGAAAACAAGTGCCTTTCGGCTTCATAAAGAGCCTTGTACAACCTTTATTTAAGTCCTACGTATGAATAGGGAGCAGCCTATAGAGCGAAATAATTTCAGTCTGCTACTGATGAAATCCTCTAAGGCTAATTGAATAACATTGACCTGGGAATCAAATCCAAGACCGCATCCTCAGCAGTACCCCAATGGTCTGATCCATTTTTTTTCTACAAGTACGTGTTCTTCTTTTAACTTTATCCACGGTCAGGAACTTCAAATTCTTATATGTATATTACATTCCACAAAATCTCATGCTGCATCTGTATAATACAAAAAATTAACAGCAATAACTCACAAAACTGCAAAATAAGAAGCTAAAAACCGTGCATCGTCAACTTGCCATACAAATCAATCAGGCGTTTTGTCACACAGAGAGACGACCAACCGTTTATTCTATGTACAGTAATGATCAAACTTACTCTTGTAAAAACACACTTACCTAGCTGTTTCCTATCAACTGCGTCAAAGTCGACTTCCAGTCTAACCAGATGCAGCTGAATACCAGGATTTTACATGGAGCGACTGCCTATCTGACCTCCATAACCCAGTTAGTACTGAGTAATACGATACGATTTGGTAGGACTGTTTGTCAGACTTTCGGGCTACTGACTAGCTGTAACGACTGTCAAAGAACTACTACTATTGCTATTACTATTGTAAAAACATTGTAAGTTTTGATGCCCAAAGTCCTACCTATTTATTTTCATTTTTTTTAGGGTGGGTGGGTAATCATCAATAATGACTTCTCCCGCTCTGGGCGTAGCGGAAGGGAGTGTCAGACTTGTACTGACGAAAACCCATCAATGTTCCTTCCTTGCCCTTTGTGTTCCAGAGTCGCGGTATCTCTTTCAAACAGTCCCGCAGCCCTGAACCCAAGTCCTATCATTGAATCGTTTGCAGGACCGGTGATAAGCCATCACTCCTCAGTTTCCAGATCGCTGGGTATTGATAAGTGGGTATAATATTACTACCAAATGTAAGAATTTCACACAAATCACGCTGCTACATTTTTAAGACGTCTTTTGTTTGCCTCTGGCTTTCTAGGAAGGAATAAAGGGTTTGTGATTGATTGACTGAGCTAGACGCCATTCATTATTCCTAGAGTTATGGACATTATAATAAACAGTATTCTAAAACTGTTTATTCATGATCTGGAGAGTCTGAGTGTTGTAGCCAAATAAGGTGGCTGCCCTAAAGTAGCACGGGAAATTTAAATTCCTTAAGTTTTTGCAATTTAGATTTTTATTATATTTCAGTGCGACTTTCTTTGTTTATAATTGTTTTGCGGTCGTAAAAATATTGATTTACGATATCATAACCTAATAATCCTAACTTCCTATAACTAATATGATAAATGCGAAAGTAAGTTTGTTTGTTTGTTAACTTTTCACGTTTAGACCACTGAACCGATCAATCATCCTGAAATTTTACATATACAGAAACGGACATAGGGTACCTTTCCTCCCAAAAAAAAAGTACCTACTGTTTCCGAGGAACACAATAAGGTTCTTATTGTAATAGATGGCGCCACGTGTACAACCCGAATTGATTGTCAAATTCTAAATCAACGCGAGTGAAACCGCGGGCAATAGCTAGTCATCAATAAAAACGCCGTGAGTACATAGCACCATAAATATTGACTATATCATGAGTTTGTGATGTACTAACTTTAAAATATACACCGTGATTTTTTAGTCGTTTGACAAAGGTGGTCCACACAATGTATCCGACATAAAATACCTCTAGGCGTATTTATTTTACCATTAATTAAGATAATAGGTACAAAGAAGAATAAATAATACATTAGAATTATGAAACATCCTGTTAATAATGTTTACGTATCAAACAGTAGAACATACCTAACCATTGCAAGAGTCGAGTAGGTAGATCTTCGCTTGCAACGGAATGTTTCAACTACGTTATGCATCATAATAATGAATTTTATTTAAAAAAAAAATCTCTTAAATACCTTTTTTTTTGTTGAATGATGAATGTTTAGTAGTCATTGGATACATGAAGTGGGCTGCCGTTGTCAGACGACTAAAAAGTCACGGTGTATATTAACAACTTAGAGATTCTGTGAATACATGTTTTTTACGGTCGCAAATCATTCCATCATCAACAAATAACCTGATACAGATATCAAATTAAGATATTTTGAACTCGCTGACTACCCTGACACTTTCGCCTCAGTTTGGCGTCTGAGGCATGGAATGTACTTATTCATACATACATAAACTCTCGCCCTTTTCCCATGGGGGTAGGCAGAAACCACAGAACGCCACCTGCTACGATCCTTACAGAGTATGTAACTTTTACCTCGTCCACGTTCATGCATCTGGTCATACACGCACGCCGGTTGCGAGTACTACGCACCTGACCTTTCTGAAGAACCTCACCAATGAGGTCAGCGTATGTTCTTCTAGGGCGTCCCCTCCCGGCGTTGCCACTCACATCTGCATTGTAAATACTTTTTGTAAGTCGCCTTACACTCATCATCTCCACATGACCAAACCATCTAAGCATACTTATTCAATGCTTAGTAAAAAAAACATATTTATAACCACCAGCTGGGTGTTAGGTACCATAAACTCAAACGATTGCCTAACTTATAAGAATTCTAAATTTCTGTGACACGGATCAATTTTCATCTGTATACAGGCTATTTTATTTATCTCTTTAGATATATTTCCAAAAAAAATAGCAGGCATTTATACATTTAAAAATATACACGTGCCAGATTGCCTTAGAAGAATATGACAAGTAATGACCATGAATTGTTAAGTACGGTACCAGTATAGATGCGTGAAACAAAAAAAAAAGCAATGTTTAAATAAATCACACGAGTCGCACAGGTTCTAAAGGTTGGAATAAAATTCGAATAAATTGTAGCTAAATAATTTCCGGTTGGTCCTTTGGCAGAGTCTATAACTAGGCCGAACATGGCCTTTTGCTTTAGTTGACGTCGTACCATGTCCGTATTGATGGCATTGCCCAGCTGCTGTCCTGCGATTGTTAATATCCTCAGTATCAATACTAATATTGATTATGCAAAACTACCCCGGGGTGGAAGAGACGCCGTGTAGACGGCGCGTTCGTGTTCCACGCGCGCCTCAAAGAGATGTCAGTAAACAGGGGGGGTCCCGCAAGGGCCGATGTCTGCCAGGGCTGCAAACTGTTCGAAAGAGATACCGCGGCTCTGGAACACAAAGGGCAAAGAAGGAACATGGATGGGTTTTAGTCAGTACAAGTCTGACACTCCCTTCCGCTCTGCCCAGAGCGGGAGAAGTCATTTGATGATTCCCCATCCGTAAAAAAAAAATAAAATGGTGGAAGAGACACCGTCGCGAAAATGGTTACCACGTGTTCAGTACAGTACGTAGAAATTTTTCATTAGTTATTATTTAAAAAAAACTGCTGTTTCAGGAAATAGCAACATAACATACACTACAACAACACATACATACACCGTCAACACGACAACATTGACAACATTCTACCATTCATTCATTTGTATGAAACACCTTTTCTTTAATAACCGATTAAAATTCTCTATGCGGGGGGGGGGGGGGGGGGGCTGTTTCCTTTTTACGCCTTAACAGCTGGGTGGATTTTGATGTTTAGGCATACAGATAGACTACAAGTAAATTATAATTTAAGACAATTAATACTAAACTGACAGCTGGATATTTTAAACCGATTAGTTAATCAATTTTAAAAATATTTGATTTATAATAAATCTTACGGTTGACTGGCCTACATGGGCAAAAATATGGGGAAGATCTTTGCCCAGAAGTAGGATAAGATAGGTATAGAAAATCTTTTTTTTTTCTTTCTTAACCTATTTTAAGTACTCTATTAATATAATCTCAGTGTGGAGCCTCTCTGCAGGCTATGCCCCATCTCCTTTCGTGCCTATCCTGCACAGACATCTGCACCTTCCAGGATCTAAATGAAGCCAATGACAGACTTGTGCAGGTATACGGTCATATATATACGGGTCGGGTATTATTTGAGCCTATCGACACGCAAAGAAGAAAGAAGAAGAATATTATCTCTGCTTTCTATAGATATTCACAGTAAAAAATAATCGCAATCAGTGTGGATTGCGATTATTTTAACAATATTTCACACTCTAATAAACGAAGGCCCTTGTTAAAAATAACAGACATTACAATTTTGGTAGTAACCAGACATTTTATTTCTATTTTTAAAACAGGCATTTATTTTCGAGGTCAATATAATTTGTCAAATTATAATACGTATATATTGATGGCAAGGCACTGTCCGAAATAAATGAATGCATTATTATATGCGACTGTAGCTGCCAAGTTCAAATTTTCTTACGTTTTTTGCAATTTGCAGGTGGTATGTTGATGAAAAATGAGTCGCACCAGTAACACGTATGGTTACAGTATTATAATCATTAAAATCACCAATACAACCCTCTAAGTTCATGTAACCCTATTCTGTAACTATTTCATGAAAAAGTCATGCAATGGAGTTAAATGTACTAAGAGGGTTATATAAAAAAAGAATAGAGAGATTAAGAAAACATTTTATCGTAAAAAACGTAGGGCGCTTTTTATGATTAATAATGATTTTTCTTTAACCAATGTCAATAAAATATTGAGAACAATGACTTCTAACACCCCACGGTTTTTAACGATAACATGTTTTCTTAATCCCTTTAAAGTATATATAAAAAGACGAGAGGTTGTCGATCAATCGATTCGAACTTTCACAGTTTATAACTAAACTAAGGGTATATCTTCCGTGATTTTCAGTTAATGTGAGCTCCTAATAATTGAATTTCACGGAAAATATCCCGTAAGTGCCGGCCGGTGTAAGTTTAAAACTTTTCTTTTGGAGGTTTCTTGAAAATGCTGAGAATTTAGACTTAGACAAGCAATTACTTGCTATCGGCGGTGAAGATGATGGAAAAGTCAGAAATAGGTTCACGCGGCGACACTTCAACCTATATAATTCGAGCATAGCATGGCTACATGATTTTATTGTATTGGAAATTTATACAGTGTGATTTGTATAAATTTCCAATACAGTAAAAGATCCGTATAAACTGTTTTTTTATAGCTTGAGAAGTCGCCGTGCGTACCTACATTAAATTTATTTATTTATTATTTCTGGCTAACTAACAATATAATTAGTTATACTGTTACATGGTAAAACATAAATGTAATGCATGAATGTATTCTTATATCAAAGGTTAGTAGAATTGACGTAATCTACCGAAAATATGCTAAAAGGAAACGCTTTGTATTCGCTGCTTGTCACAGCTCTTTAAATAAAAACAGTCCAGGTCTTTCTGCAAGGATAAATAAAAACATTATTTTAAATTCTTACTAATTTTTGACTGCCTCCTTGGTCGAGTGGTCGCCAGTGCGACTGCTGAGCAAGAGGTCCTGGGTTCGATTCCCAGGTCGGGCAAAGTGCTATTGGGTTTTTCCATCAGGAATTTCTCAGTAGTAGCCACAGAGTCTAGATTTGTGCCAGGTTGATGGCAATAGGCTCGCCCCCTATTACATGGGACTTAAACATAACTGGCGAAATGTGGGTGTACTATTAGGTACAACTCTGCCTAACCCTACGGGGATCACAGGCGTGATGTTATGTGTTTAAATTCTTAGTTTTGGGTATCCCCCAGTTCCAGAGCATTTTCCTCTCTGTACGGTCCAGTGATTTTTATTAACAACATCTATTGGCAGGTTTGAGAACTACTTCCATATCAGAGGAGCTTCGTGTAGCCGTGTATGGCAACGCTTTCCCTCAATTTTCCTCACTTTCATACCCGCTAACATAGATGGCCATGCTTATTTGTTAAAACTACTTCAATTGAAATAAGAACAAGGAAAATGTTGAATAGAAATATATTAGCTCGAATTCTTTTTATATTTCTTAACAGTATAGTAGACTTCATGTTAATTAAATATTTAATTTTCACAAATGCAAACTGCGTTTGTTAAAATTTGCCTGACTCATACATAATTCCATTGATAGTATTAACTATTTAACACTTACATAAACATTTGAACCCGTTGTCAATGCCAAATATTCGGCTTTAAGCCCAATTCTACGGTTACTTGTACGTACATAAACTGATTCTAAAACTAAAGTTTTTCCCTGGAATGTACTGAAAATTTGACAGATTTAAAATATTTAAATCTTATCTTAAACTGGTAGCTTAATAATCGAATTTCAAAATCAAGTCTTTCTTTCTCTGGCTTACTTTCGTAACGGTAACTTGCCACTGTAAATGAGTACATAGTATATCAAAAATAGGCAGTTTTTTTCTTTTTTAAATTAGCATTGTGACGATAACCACCTCCGGCTGACTACGTTAAGCCTGCAGAAAATCTCCCAGCAGGCAAGCAACTGTGTACTTAGAGTTTTTACGGGCACTTGGACGACTCGAGTAGGTATATCTTAGTCCGGTGAGGGTATTCCGATGAATCAAATGTAACTGCGAAACTTCATGACGATCGATAGCCCACTTTCTGTCCTGCACTTTGAGGGAACTCTCCAACGTTGCTAATGTGGCAAGGTTGTGGTCAAACCTAAATTTATTTTAATAATAATAAGACTCACTGACACGATGAAGAAGCACCATACCAACAAAAATATCATATTGAAATGATCCTTTACAAAATAAAGTATCATTTTAGTATGACATTAAATAAAATAGTAATGCGTTTAAATAATGTAAAAACTGTTTATCAAATGGAAAATAACGACCAAATTATAAATGTTTAGGGACAGAATATATATTGTTCCGTAACTATATTTTCAGCTTACTGTTTTAAGTGAGATTGAGGAGTGCTGACGTTTTTAAAGTTGAAAATTGTATTGCTATTGTTTCATCAGCACCATATCATCCGAAGGACATCAGCTGCGTATATCGTCCGATCCTTTGCTGCTGGCATCCAGCGGGCTTCCTCGGACTTATCCAGGTCAACAGTCGAGCTTTCGGTACGTGGTCACAACTCCAGAAGTCACGACCGTTTTGTACCCATCAGCCATTCGTTCTGCGAGCAATTTGTCGTGTTCTTTACCACTCAAGTTTGGCGAAGTTCATCAGGTTTGTCGGTTACCTTGGCTCTTGAACATATCTTTTCATTTGTGATTCGATTGCGACGGGATTCTTCAAGCATTGCCATCCTACTATTGTTAACATGGAAGAAAAACTCGTTGTCTTTTAGATTTTACTTGAATTAAGCTTTCATAAAAGGTTGTTGATGTAAACTACATTTTAAAAGGTATATTAACAGTCAACTGGCATATGTGTCAGCCATGTGTTGTGGCCGCGTTGTTCTTCTAATACTCGACAAATTTTGATACGGTGTTCACCAACATTTAGAGAATTCATTCTGAGATATTAAACTTAAAGAAACAGGAATTTCTCAGTAGCAGCCACGGAGTCTGGATTTGTGCTCGGTTGATGTCAATAGGCTCGCCCCCTATTACATGGGACTTAAACATAACAGCGGCGAAATGTGGGTGTACTATTAAGTACACCTCTGCCTTACCCGACGGGGATTACAGGCGTGATGTTATGTTATGTAAACTTAAAAAGAAATAGTTATGTCTTTCGTAAAAACCTTGCGGGGCAGAGGTTCGAAAGTTTTTTTTAAGTCAAGTGATATAATATATTAGATCTCATTGTTAGTTGATAGACGTTACTTAAGGATATTATTTAAGTTTTTTTTTCTGTTTCTTAGGTAATAGTGATTCAAGATACAATTCAAAATGTCCAATGTCAATAGGTCAAAGGTGGCTTCGTTTTATTCTGGAAAATCTGTGTTTTTAACTGGTGGTACCGGGTTTGTTGGCAAGGTAAGACTTTTTTTAAATATTTTTGTATTTAGTTCTTTATCAATAATCTAATCTAAAAATCTATGTAAAATAACAAACCATTGTGTACGTTAGATGTGTATTAAATCTAAATGGTCTCGCACCATCAAAGTACGCATAGCGGTTTAATTATAACTATGTGATTGAATATTGCTATAAACTGTTTTTTATGTTCGGATGGACCTTTGGATGGACTTTAGTCCATCCAAAGGTTGTCTGGAAGTTATCGCTATCAGCGATAGGACCGCCATTGTAACAAAATAAATAATAAAATTAGCAATATTGTAAATCAGTTGTGTTCCAATTTTGGTGTACATTAAAAAATAAAGTTTAGAATAGAATAGAAAATACTAATTATCTACTAACTAATTTAAAATTTTATACTATTCAAAACATTTTTTTTTCTCAGTAAAATGTGACTCAAACTTCTCTGCATTCGTATTCCACTGTCTACCCCTGCTAGAATTATAAGGATGAGGACCATGAATGCACGTAGTTTTCTTCTAAATAGTATTCAAAACAGAATGTTTAATAATTTCAGACTTTAATAGAAAAGTTGCTGTACAGCTGCAGTGGGATTGACAAAATTTATGTCCTAGTACGTGACAAGGATGGGAAACAGGCGAGTGAACGACTGGCGCGTATCACTAGCTCACAAGTAAGTATAGGTTTATATAAAAGACAGCCGTTCGGGTTTTAACTTCCGTCAAGTTTGAGCGTGAACGTCCAGTGGACACGTAGGTGCGTGTCCACGTTTGTTCAAGTTCCAAGTCAGTAATATTATATTCTTCTATCATTATTTTCGTAACATCTTTAAATCCCTCTTGTTTTTTCACGGGAATAAAAATAATAAATGAAAAAGAAAAAAGTAGAGGTCTTCCGTGCGCAAAAAAGGTCTGAATATGAATTTAAAATAACAAATTGATGTTTTCAGGTTTTCGACAGATTAAAAGGGAGTCGAAATGAGGAGCTGAAAAAAATTACAGTCATTAATGGAGACATTACCCGCGAATGTCTCGGATTGCCGGATGACGTTTTAAAAATATTAGAGGAGGAGGTACGTTAAATATAAGGCTTTATTACTTGTAATCACTCTGTTTCATATTATACAAAGACATAAAAATAATGGGTGTAAAAATACCCTTAGCGAAGCCGAAAGGTCCTCCTCATCTTTGCAATCATTCGAAGTTCGAAATTTTTACAAGTTTTTTATGTTTTATATTGTGGGCACTTGTGCCATGTGGAATGTGGGAAAACAACCGACTAGGTGGACAGACGACCTCATTAAAGTGGCCGGAAGAAACTGGATAGAGATGTCACAAAACCTACACTCAGCATTGGGTGGCCAAGGGTTGAAGAAGAGAAAGAGAGAGAGAGAGAGAGAGCCATGTGGACTTGTGGGTCGTGGGGCTTTTGGGACCGGGACTGCGGTCCCGGATTTCACCTATATTTATAGGTCCCAAAACACTACTCAAAAATAGTGATTGTATTTACAATCACTACTTTTGAGTAGTGTTTTGGGACCCCAAGAAAAAAGAAGTTAAAGTACAGTTAACAAAAAAGCTGATATAATATTTTTATCAACAATTATTATTATTGGCATGTGGACTTGTGGTATGTGGACTTGTGGCATATGTGCCAAATAAATGTATTTTCTTTTTTTCTTTTCAGGTATCAGTAGTATTTCACTTAGCAGCCACAGTGGCATTCAAACTGCCTCTCAAAGATGCCATGCGGATCAATATAGATGGGACAGAAAATGTCATTGCATTATGTCGCCGGATGAAAAAATTAGAGGTGAGAGGGGGGAGGTTTTCGCAAAAATCTCAAAAAACTTTGTGAATTTTAAACGTTTTTCTCAATGTGTTTTGATGATAATGAAAAGACGTAGTCTCGGGTCCATCTTTAGGTTAAGCCGCGCGTGCTTAGAAGGTTTGTCCGTGGATGGGGGACCACTCATTGCATACCGAGTTTCCTCGGTGCCTCGAAAAGCACGTTAAGCCGTTGCCGCGTTGGCCCTGGCTGTCTATTGTATATTCTTATTAGTCTTACTAAAGAGTATCGTATTGCCCACTACTAGCTGAGTTGTGGAGGTCAGATAGGCAGTCGCTCCATATAAAATACTGGAATTCAGCTGCATCGATTTTTTGCGCTTAGATATCACGAGACAAAACATTACAAAAAATGTCTACATACCTTTAATGTAACATTTGATGTCATACCTATAGGCATTCAAGAGATATTATAGTAGAAATATTATGTTACGTATTTTATACGCTCGATGATAGTCTCAACAACAAAATACACTAGTTTCTATGTAACTGAGCGAAAACACTTTCGAAGGATGATGGGGCTGCACGCACAATGGTCCACCTTTAAGGACTAACCAAAACCCTAAATAGATGATGGGGCTGACATGCGGCTATTTTTATAGAGTTACATTATAGAAAACATTCATAGGAAGTCCAAAAGTAGCGCCGGTGACTGAAAAGTTGTGTGGTAATCGGTTTTCGTGGTATGGGCATGTTATGCGGAGGTAACTGCTAAGATGACGAGCAAATAGAGAAGTATGGTACAGCTGGATTCCTCCTCATAATTGTACCTTAAACTAGCTACTTTTACCTAGTTTTTTTATTACACACAGGCTTTAGTGCACGTTTCAACAGCCTTCACCAATACAGACAGAAAATATATAGATGAAGTGGTGTATCCAATGCCTATGCAGTTAGAAGCCGCCAGACTTTTTGCTGATATGTATTCACATAATGATGAGATTGTGACCAAGTTTATGGGTAAGATCTTGTACTTATAAGTACCATTTTGCAAATTCTGGAGCTGCATGGGAATTAGAGAGCAATTTTTGCTTTAATAAAATTAATCGTGTATTAATTTATGACTTTACGAATACTATAAAGCCTCGTTTATACGGTGCAGATGGCCGATAATCATGAAATATATTTTTCTCTTTAATTTTGGAATCACAGTCATGACATTATTACAGATATTATGATGTGGAAATAGTCGTTCGTAGCCGTGTAATAGTCGCTCAGTGCATCAGTGATTAGCCAGCTATTTATTCAACCAGCCAATAATGGGATTGTGGTTGCCTCCTAATTAGAGATTGGATATTTGGATGCATATTTACCTAAAGTTTGAGTGTTGACTATAGTATGGAGTGCGAGTTTGAGTATCAAAATAATCATTGTTATAAAAAGCCCTATTTTAAAGTTTATTTTATTTGAATATTTAGCAGCAAAATTTGAATTTAGTTATATAACAGCATAATCTTAAAGTTGAAGTAATTACGTGTTTCTACAAATTGTTTGCCTAGTTTTAAACAGAAAAGAAATGTTTATTATCTTCGAAAATATACTTATATTATAAGAAGCCGCTTCCACACTCTTGTACCCTTTGCCGGAGAAAAATGTACTTTAGGTAAATTAAATATGCATCCGAATACCCAAAATAATGTATTTGCAAATATTAGCGTTGCGGGGTTATGAACGCATTAAAGTGTTATTTTCCTCGAAAATCCAAAAACTGCTGTCGAAAATTGAAATCAATAGTAATAAAAATTATAATATTTACAGGTAAGAAGCCCAATACGTACACTTTCTCGAAAGCTTTCGCGGAAGAGCAAGTTATGAAGCAATGTGAAGTCCTGCCGGCAGCCATCGTTAGACCATCTATAGGTAAGAAGATTATATTATACTTGGAAATGGCTCTTGAAATTAATGACTTCCGCACTTAAATATGTTTTCTTACCTAAATGACTGTTTTCCTGAAGAAATACTTAAAGCTATTATTAGTAATGAAATTTGTATAAATGTTTTTCGTTGGCTTCTTGTCGGTTTCATCTGATGAGTATATGACAATTATCATCTTACACCTTGACAACAGACTGTTACTGCCTCACTGTTAGGCAAAGCCTCTTTATCATAGCGTATTCGCGTTTTGAGATGATTATTAGGGTTCCGTACCTTTTTGAAAAAACTTAACCCTTATAGGATCACTCAGTTGTCTAACTATTCGTCTGTCACAGCCGATTTTTTGATTACGTACGGAACAATCTCCACGCCAGTCGAACCTCCACTTGTTCGGTTTTTTTATAGCGATAGATAGATTTTAGCATTTTGGTCTGTCTTTGTACTAGCATCATACTTTTGAATTCATTTACGGACTGTCAATATGTGTCAGGGCCATTACGACAGGGCACAACTTCTGATTTTAAATATTTGTAGTGGGTTCTGGCAAAATGAGGGTGTACTGTTCATGTTCACCTCTAAGCTGTCTCACAATTTATTGAAGTGAAACCTTTTTTAGGCGTGTTGGGCATTTTTGAGATGAAGAAAACAATTGAACTCGCGAGACCGTTAAACCACTGTTTACTTGCAGAGTTTGCCGTATTTGCTACATATTACAAACCAAAACAAATACAGTCTATAGTCAAATGTGTAAGTAAAAGGCTTTTGTAAAAAAATAATCCAGAATCTTGTCAAAAAAAAAAGGTTTTTTTTCGTTGCAGAGTTAGCCGTATTGGTACATATTACAAGCCAAAAAAAATATAGTGTATGTGTAGTTAGAAAAATACAATTGAGTAATTGTATTTTTCTAACCTTGTGAATACGGAGGCTTTTGTCAGACTCCTACTAAAGAATACCCCACGATTCCTACTACTTCTATGAGTCGAAGACACGAGAGATTATTGTATATTACCCTTTGGCAAATACAACTGTTATGTTATGTTTCCAGTTATATCGGCCCTCAAAGAGCCATGTCCAGGCTGGATAGACACATGGAATGGTGCCACTGGGTTGTTCGTCGGGATGTCGGCTGGTGTCCTGAAGGTGGCTAAGGGTACAGGAAGCAATATTACAGATATGGTGCCAGTCGATATTGTTACAAACCTCATTATAGTTGCTGCTACGAAATGTCAGAAGTAAGTGTACTTGGCTTTTTAATCATTACTATATATAGTATTATAAACGCAAAATTTTGTATGTATGGATGTTTGTTACTCTTTCACGCAAAAACTGCGAAACAGATTTGGATGACATTTAGAAAAGGGTAGTTTATAACCTAGATTAACACATAGGATACTTTTTATCCCGATAGTTATTCGCGTGGGACAATTATCGAACTCCACGCGGGTGACGCCACGGGCATTAAGCTATTAATATATATTATTTAGACGCCAGATACCTGAAACTGTCAAATTTTCCCAATCAACCTTGAACCTAATGCTTTTGCGATAAAGTTGAAAATCTATTACAGACATTTTGCAGATTGTAGTAGTTTGATGAGCTGGTGTCTGTATCTTGTCAAACTTGTAACAAATACATCGTGTTTCATTATCTAAATCTATACATTGCAGTTCTTACACCGTTATTTTACGTTGATTTTTACCCAACGTCTTAGCTTTGTATTTCTCGATGCTGTAGTTGCTATATGGTTGGATGCTGTCATATAGGCCCTTATTTCTTAATATTTTCAATTTGATTGCAGATCAAAACAAATTAAAGTGTACAACTGCTGTACAGGAAGGTCGAACCCTATCACATGTGATGGAGCCAGTACCATCACCAGGAGAGTGGCTCTCAGGTTTTCATTAAGTAAGTTACCACACACAACACTATAACATACTC
This sequence comes from Lycophotia porphyrea, assembly GCA_950005105.1. Classification (NCBI taxonomy): domain Eukaryota; kingdom Metazoa; phylum Arthropoda; class Insecta; order Lepidoptera; family Noctuidae; genus Lycophotia; species Lycophotia porphyrea. The sequence continues at coordinate 7,616,424 of OX465393.1, forward strand.
ACACACCTATTTGCAACTCCTCAGGCACACACACCGGCTACACGCTCATCCACGCTGTACTCTTAGCAATGTATTGTATAGCTATTAAATTGTAAATCCGTAATTGGCTGTACGATTAGTTTATAAATTGTGTGATAAAATTTCAAAGAGCTGTGGATTTTGTGATGATAATAAATAAATAAATAACTTTGTTGTGTGTTGGATTAGTCGTAAGTATGGTTCAACCTCGTAAACGCTTCATCTCTGAAGGTTGATTGTCACTTACATGTCATAAACCGAATACGACTATTTGTCTATGTGAAAATAAGATGGTTGAACTTTTTATTTTCACATTGACCACCGAAAGCAAATGATCAGTCAAAGTATACCTACGTGAAATCACCAGGTTTGGAATAACTGTCTAACTTGGTAAAGCATTTACGAGGTCGAACTTACATCAATTATTATTTAGACATACAAATATTGAAATGTAGCCATTCAGAGTGTTTCACCTTTTGCTTATTTTTTCATTGCATGAAACACGCTGAAAACAATATTGTTTTCCTTATTTTCAGATGAATTCCCGTGGCCCTTTATTATGTTTACTTCCCGAATGTTTTTATACAATTTAATAACCTTCACGCTACAGATTATGCCTGCTTATTTGATTGATTTATGGTGCATTATAACTGGAAAAAAAGCGACGTGAGTAAACTTTTCTTTTATGCTTTCCTGTCCCTTTATATGTATGGGGACGTTTGAAAACATTGCTTAGTCATAGCAAGACAGTTTTAAAGGAAATCGGTAGATGTCTAAAGTCTTATTCTTATTCTTGTAAAAGGAGATTATTCACTGCCCCTATGCATAATCAGCCTATAATATTATGTTCCCGCTGCTGGAACACACGGCCTCCTCTCTATGAGAGGGGGAATGGGCAATAATCCACCACGCGGGCCTAGTGCAGGTTGGGCAAAAAATACCAAAATTTGAAAAATCGGCCAAAAACCAGGAAAAAAAGTTGCATTATGGAAATCATTTTTTTAATCACAGCTGAGAATAGCGATCTTTTTGAAGATTGTAAATGTGGATTTTCTGTAATAGTCCTCAGTCAGTCAAAACTTATTTAATTCATTATGATATTTTTCACCGCAGTAGTATTTTGGTTTTGGTTTTTCACCGCAGTGGTATTTTTTTTTTTGTATGGTCTCTATTTGTATTGGTGGTAGAACGTAAGAGTTATTAGTTAGAGATTAGAATTGTAAGCCAGTGAATCAATAATTGTTTGCGCCTGTAAACGACAGTCAAAAATATTGCTGGCAAAAATAAGAGTTTTGGTACTTTCAAACCCAAATAGCAGCCCCGGGGTTAATTGTCGAACTTTTGTTATTACCGTTAAAAATGTTCAGGATGTTGTTTTCAATTAAAAGTCTGTGCTTTTTTTAAATCATCCATATAACAGTTTCAATAAAACTATGTTTTTTAGTATTTTCAAACTTAAATAGCAGAGGATATGGTAGATTCTCATTGTAATAATAAAAACTGTTGATGGTGTTATTTGTCAGGTTTTTTTTTTGGGATTGAAAAACCTCGTTCTAGCACTCAAGCTAAAAGAACGATATTACAGTCTTTTATTATTTTCTTCAATGTAAAAAAAGTATAATGAATTAATTATCTGTTTTTTTTTTACAGACAAATGAAACTACAATGCCGTCTGAAAAAAGTCATAGATGCAGTAAAATTCTTTTTACTCAACGAATGGAAGTTTTCTGACGACAATGTAAAAAATCTTGTGAAAACTATGTCAACAGCAGATAGAGAAACATTTAATATCGACGTACATTCCATTAATTGGGAAACATGTATCAGAGATTACATTCTAGGAGCTAGAAAATATTTGTTGAATCTTGAAAAATAGATAATAATATCGTTTTATTGGTTTTTGTAAGGTACCAATGTTGTCCTTTTTAACCCAAAGGTGTTAAAGAATGCCATGTGGTATTAAGCTCGCATAAATGTGCCAATACTTTACACTTACGAGCATAAATACCTAACTTTTAAGAAGAACAAAAAAAAAACGATTTTTGATTAAGCATTGATAGATTATATGGTATTACGAATATGTACTATTCGGACTTTTTTTTTAAAGTCGCATATGCATTTTCACAAGAAATCAATAAATCGTTTCACTGTAAGGTTTTGTATTTATGCTCGTGACATGAAGTTTAAATAAATAAGTTTGAATAATATTTAACACAAAAATAGCTTCTTGTTTAGGTTTATGATAAGACGTTTAAAAATGGTCGCGTTTCATAATATTATAGTAAGTAAGTGTATTTGGAATTTTACAATGAATGAATGGAGACAGGTTAAGAATTCGTTGTGTACAGCCATTTTAATAATATTGTTGCACATAAAACAAGTACAGTTTCCTCTAATATAAAAGGTTTACAACGAATTTCAGCATTTTATTGAATTCAGCTAAAATAATTACAGCACTTACTAAGCTAAAATGCATATAGCATGAGTCGAAATGCAGCATGGATCGTTTGAAATTCTTGCTGCATACTAAGTAGTTTCATTGCAATGACCTGAAAGCCTGAATAATTATAAAACATAGTTCATATTAATGAGATATAGCCAATTTTGTTTTCAAAATGTATTAATCCATAATATTATATAGAGATAGAGTTGAACATTACAAATAAAACAGGCAAAGTCCTTACAATACTACCGACTACTTAAAATAATATAACATAACGTCACGCCTGTAATCCCCAAAGTGTTAGGCAGAGGTGTACCTAATATTATGTTTAAGTGCCATGTAACAGGGGGCAAGCCTACTGCCATCAACCGAGCACAAATCTAGACTCCGTGGCTGCTACTGAGAAATTTCTGTTGAAAAAATCCAATAACTCTTTGCCCGACCTGGGAATTAAACCCAGGACCCCATGCTCAGCAGTCGTGCTTGCGACCACTAGACCAACAAGACAGTCAACACACGTAAAATAAATAATATAAAGATAGAACAAAATAAAATATACCATTTAGAATTAAAAATGAAACCGAACAAAGCCACAGGATGTCACAGTACTCACATATGTATTGATCTCGGCTTGCCAACTAACGAAGCAGAATGCTCTATAAATCATAGGATTATACGCACTATCTCACTCATGCAGGTAACACAGTTAAAGTAAATGAAGGTTTAGTATCAACTGCGAATAGTTTGTGCTGTGTGTTCTATTGTGTGGTTGGATGACAGATTTATGGATATCTCTGTGCTTGGTTCTTGTAATTGGAAAGATATTCAGCCTGTTGGTAGTGTCATAGTGTTGAAAAACAGAAACAGAATGCCATTTTTTGTTTCCTCTGAACGAAGTCTACACTATATACTTTTGTGCAACACAAACAGTCCATTTTGATTTGGGTTAAGCAAAAATCCTTTAGAATAATTTGGTGTTGTACACAATTTAAAATTTACGGATTCCTTTTTAGGTAATTACGTTAAAAGTCCTACGACATAATGACATTTTGATAGTGACAAAGTTTAAACTGAAATACTCGCGTATCTACAGAATTCTAAACAGCCATATTTGTTCGGCCGCGAATCATTTTTTAATAAACAAACATCCTGACACTGACCTGCAAAATTCGCGGGCTACTCTGGCGCTTCCTTCGTAACAACAGTAAAGTTAAAAAATAAGCCATTACGGGTCAGAAAAGTCACAAGTTTAAGTTCGTTTTCATAACTGTCTGTCATTTTTTTCGATTTCAAACACAAACGCGATATTCCAATTTTAATAACCATCAATTTTATAGTCATAATTCTGTACTATTTAATAATTGCATGCAATAGTCATAATCGTATCGTTGATTCTATTTTTGAAAACGACATTACCTGACCACAGATTCCAGAACGTTCATTTCAACCGCGTTCATCTTGCTTTAATGTTCTATTTGACATGCCCGTATCTCGTTACCATGCAGTTTGCGTTGGCATCAGCACAAGTATTGAGGTTTGTGGGGACACAGCTTAGCCATATGAGATGCTAAATTCATATGCATGGATGTGTTAGATAATTTAACAGTTCTCATGCGGTTGAAACTACATGGAATGATCTGACTACTGCACCTTTTGCACAAAACGGATTGGCAAGGTGCATAGCACTTAAGTATATCTTGTTGTTGTTGATAGATAGATACTATGCTTGAAAAGCTGATATTTGTCGGAGTTACTTCTGTACACCGACACATCTAAAAATAGAACAGTCATCAGAAAACCCAATGTCCCCATTCGGAGTCTCATCATCTCAGCTCCCACAACACTACGATCGCCTAAACCAGATAGGCAGTACTGTTTAAGAAAGTAAAAATAACCATTACTCAAAAACCCATGAGAAAGAGAGTAGGGACCCTTTTGACTATCTGATTCAAAACAAAATAAGCATATCTACATAATATTGAATAATTTCGTAAAGAATCAAAAGGACAAACCCACGAAAGGGTCAAGACCGCTATTTAAAAGGTTTGTCCTTTTACCGAGACCTTACTTTACATTCAGAAGAAGGAAGTTAGTTAGAGACAAAAAGTAGGTCATCTTCATTCATTAGACTGACCTCACTGAGTATAATTCGACCTCGTAATTAGCTTACCACACTAAAGTTGAAGAATCCTGCTCAAGTGCTGCTCCACAAAATATGGGGTACTCAATTTCGTGTCATATTGTGTCTTGTTGTATGTATGCTCATTACATGAGCTGATGGACGCTGCTGAAAGTGCCAAACTTGTGGCCGAGTTCAGGGCCGAATCAATTTAGATTGCTATCGCCGCGCTAAGCTAAGCTACTAAACAAATATCTATATGTCAGTAAAAAAAGCAAGCAAGCAAGGCGGGCTGTGCGGGGGTTACTGCTGTGGCTGCTGAGATCCTCAAACGGCGCAAAAATTGTAACCTTTTTGGTAGCTACAGCTTTGGGCCGTTTTAGGGTCAAAAATCTCGGGCCATGTCAAATCTCTCGTCGGTTGGTCGATACTTCGCGTGGCCAGAGTAGGGCTGGCTCTTTATTTGGCCAAAGAATAAGGATTGTCGTTTAACGTGGCAATGCTGCCATTCTTCTGGGCACGTTCCCAGATGACAACGATGCAGAGGAGTACTTTGACGCCTAAGTGTCCTATTGTCGCCAGGGCTGCGGGCTGTTCTAAAGAGATACCGCGGCCCTGGAACACAAAGGACAAGGAAGGAACATGGATGGGTTTTAGTCAGTACAAGTCTGACACTCCCTTCCGCTCTGCCCAGAGCGGGAGAAGTCATTTAATGATTTCCCATCCGTAAAGAAAAAAAAAAGTGTCCTATTGTCGTCGTATTTTTTAGTCTTAATTTTTTTATTATTATTTTAGATTTATTAATTAGTACTTCGTACATAATGTACAAAATAATGAATAAATTTTAATGTTAAGTTAGTACGCGAAATAATCAGTTTCATTCCTAATAAAGTTTCAGTTCACTGAGATTGACAAATCTGATCAAGCAATTATTTGGTTGACTATACCGTAGTCAAGGATTATAATAATTAGGTATCGATAACCAAGCGTACTGAAATCATGATCTTTCATGCATGGTCGGCACTTTGTAAGAGATAATCTACACAAATTGGCAATTTCGATATTATTGGCGATGCTCGTTAATATGTATGTGGTCATGTTAGATTCGAAGATAATGATGATCTTTGGAGTAGAATGCATATGTGTAGGTAAATGACGGTGACCAGATTAATATAACGGTGGCTTTAGAGGATTACTATATCATCATCTGCCTAGCCTTTTCCCAACTATGTTGGGGTCGGCTTCCAGTCTAACCGGATGCAGCTGAATACCAGTATTTTACATGGAGCGACTGCCTATCTGACCTCCACAACCCAGTTACTACTGGGAAATACGATACCCCTTGGTAAGACTGGTTGTCAGAGTTTTTAGGCCACTGACTACTTTAACGACTGTCAAAGATCTTCAAATGACAGCCGGGACCAACGGATTAGAGGATTACTATAAAGGGTGTAAAAAGACTCTAAAGCCAAAAGGCACTGGTTTTCCCCGTCATTGCGATCATTTTTTTGTTCTAGACAATACCTAGGAACCTTCTAGTTACGCAGATATTGGGGGTCCAAGTACCAACTTTTTCACAAGTTTTTTCTTTTAAATACATGTTTTTAATGTTTTAATGTATTTTCTTTACTTATCAAACTTTCGCGAATCACGTACTATTCAATTTATCCATCAGCACAATGTTTTGAATGCGTTACATTGAGTCCTACCATAAAACGTGATCTTTCACCACAAAAAAAATGACAGTTTTCCAGCAATAATTTTTGCGTAAAGTGACTGCTTAGTTTGTTGTACATAATGCTTGGTTGACGGCTTCGTGAAGAGTCTGTTTACACCCTGTATGAGTGAGTTCTGGTTTTGTAATGACACACATTTTTATTGTGTTTTTAGTCATTAACTGTTTCAGATAGTGGTCGTAGCTATGTATATCATAGAAGTCCTGAAACGTGCACTCTCGTAAAATTCTTGCTTCCAACGATTTGTCAGTTTTTAATTATTTTACAGATCTCTCCGTTTAAGTTATAGCTTTTGTCCTCGTCCTCCGTCGTACGAACTCAACGTTTTTCCTCTGATGACATAAATTTCTCTTCTCGAATTACTACCATAGTATACTAATAATAGGATGTCTTTTAAAGTGACTTCCAGAGGTAAGAATGACGATATCTTTGTAACCGACTTCCAAAGGTAAGAGGTTCTCAATTCGACGGAATGTTTTCCTCGAACTTAACATCAAAGTTGAGATGCTCCTTTCATCTGAATTGTACGACGTCTTCCTTTATTTGAAGTTAGAACTTGACCAACAATGAATGTGTATTTTTAGCTGTTAGGTACGTCTTTCCTCATACGTAAGATTAATTCTCGTTTTCACTTACACTAAGCAACATCCTAAGTACACACGGCAACACATCAAGTTATACATGCCCAGTATAACCTGACCTTGCTTTGTATGCGTTTCCCGTACAATGAGAGATCAGCTTAATTTGGTTTTGCTTAGCTTGATTGGTCGTCGTGCATATATTAAGGATTCCCTTTCTGGGAATTAAGGAACTGCCAATAATGGTTCCCTGTTAAAAGACTTTATAGTACTGTAATAACTACAGGAAACTGCACGTATAGTATTACTGCAGTTTTGATGTTAATGTTTACAATTAAATGACAATATTAACAAGTCTGGGAACTTGGTTATGGTTCATAAAGCATCCGTAATAAGTAAAGCAGTAATTAATAGGTTTATGTATATTGTCACTTGGACTATAGCTGCATGGCTCCTTTGGGGCGATTTTATGGAACTATCGCTACTATTTTATTTACTCAATAACTTCTACTGATAATCTAAGGTTTCATATTTTTTGTTTAATGTTGTTTTTTTTTTTTTTTTTTAAGTGGATACTTCTTTTGGCGCACTGCACACACTTTTTATCGTAGGTAGTAAGTTAGGCTGATCCATCACGCTCTGAAGTGAAACGCTCGATCGGGTGAACTCGGGACCGCCGTGTGTACCCGAGCAATAGATACAGACAGCTGTTTTCACTTCTGCCGTGCGGTCTTAAGCACACACTCTATTTTTTTCCAATGATTGTATTTTGTTTTCTTCAACCGAACTTTATTGGGTTCAGCTTCCAATCTTACCAGATGCAGCTGATTACCAGTATTTTACACGGAACGACTGGCTGTCTGACATACACAGCAGTTAGTACTGGGTAATGATACCTCTTGGTAAGGCTGGTTGTCTGACTTTCGGGCCACAGACTATCTGTAACGGCTGTCAAAGATCTACAAATGACAGCTGGGACCAACGGCTTAACATGCTCTCCGAGGCACGGAGGAAAGTTGGTATGTAATGGGCGGTTACCCATCCACGGACCAACCTAAGCAAGCGGGTTTACCTTAAGATCGACCCGAGCGGTAGTTATTATATCACACGAGCACGAGTCAGGAGCTCCTGATATTTAATATTTTAATCACGGTATTGACAGACTATTTGCGTATATTCTTTTTCAATTCGAGAGAAGAAAACGAAGTTACTCGTATTTCCGAGCTATCTAATATAATCTTTCCTTTTAGGTCATCTTCCTAGCAAAATAATGTAAAGAACGATTTTGCTGTTGATATCACTGACCTTTTGTGAAACATCCCACTAAAGTATATTTTTATAGCTAAAATTATATCGAAAAAAATATCAGTATCATAATTTTCCTGCATGAAAATTCTCTAGAAAATTCCAACTGACCGGCGACTACCTGATGTATGTAAATTTGTTGCTCCAAACAATTTGTTGTTCAAAACAGTCACCAATACATACACACGAATAAAGGCCCGTAAAATACGAGCCACACAAAAATATACTACCATTGGAGCGGGCCAACTTCCTTTTGCTCGGAGTTAGTTCTGGGAACAAAGCAAAACTACCCACCTACACTTTTGTATCAAGTGTCTGTCTGGAGACTTTGTGCCTGTGGTGCTTTGCCTCCTGAGATCGCGACAAGTGGGACGCGTCTCTCTCATTGCGAGAATGGAAAACATGTGGCGGCATTCAGGTCGAATGGAGTTTTTCTTCAGATTTAGGGTAATAGAAAACCAGTTTACTTTAATGATTTTTATAGTTGGTAAATCATGTATGATTAACCAACTATAAAAAATTCAATAAAATAATAAAAATATGCACATGGACAAAAGGAGGAAAACAATTAAAGGAAAAAAAAATCACCCGCCTCGCTGTTTTCGTTTTTGTTCAAAAACTCAGAACTAACTAATAAGTGTTGAAGAGGACTATTTAAATGCTTCTTTATAGGATTTTGTAAGTTTCGTTATTTTATTTTATTTTATCGTTTTTAATCGTTTTAAATACATAGAAAACATTATTGATATGAATCTATTTCAGAGTATTCGAGAGAATCTTTCCCCACGAATTGATAAAAGTCCCTGAAGAGTATTTTTTTCATTGTGATTACGACGATGATTGAAAATAGAAAATATTGAGTACGAAACACAATGGAAAGTGAAAGTAAAGGCAACAAATATTTCGTTCTTGGTAGTAGGTTCCATCGGTAACATGATGTTATTTCAATAAATTCGTGTTTCTGAATTTCTAAATAAGTTTTTTCAGAAAGGACCTGATTAAGCTTTTTTTTTAATTTATTAACTCATGCTTTATTTAAGGCTTTATTATTTATATATATAGGTGTTGGATTTATTATTCATATTACTACCTGCTTTAACATTTCGTAAATCGATTATTCTGTAAATGCCAAGATATTTGGAAAAATAATTAAACACGTTTGAAAGACTTTGAAATTTGAAAACGTTAACGCTTTGTCGACGACCAACTTTGTTTCTGAATATGCCAAAAGAAGTTATAGCATTCTATTCATCAGCGCATTTGTGAGGCAAAAATGTATTGTTTCAGACTTTAATTGAAAAGTTGTTATACTGCAGTGGGATGGACAAAATTTATGTCCTCGTACGTGACACGACCGGCAAGCAGGCACGCGAGAGACTGGCGCAAATAACTAGCACGCTACTGACTTTATTTATTTAGACCTAAAATGTAGTTAGGTAAAAATAAAATAAATTGCAGACAGGGCAGTTGGTATTATTATTATAGCTAGCCCATATTGTCCCACTACTGGGCAAAGGCCTCCCTCCATTCCGTCCAACGGTCGCGATTCTGTGCTACTTCTTTCCAATTCTCAAGGAAGACATCCAGTTCGTCCCGCCATCTCCTACGTGGTCTGCCGCGACCCCGTGTCACTGTTTCAGGGCACCAATCCTGAGCTTTACGGGCCCATAGTTCGTTCGGCATGCGACAGACATGTCCCGCCCAGTCCCATTTAAGTTGGGCAGCTTTTTGAGCCAAATCAACGTTTTTCGTTTTGGAGCGCAGTGTAGTGTTTCGAACGTGGTCTGTTAATTTTACAGCTAAGAAGCAGGCAGTTGGTAAATATTCCTAAAAAAAGGAGCTTGCTCCTTCTGAACATGTTATTAAGGACTAAATTTAAAACAGCTGATGCGTTATTTTTTCCTGAAAACGCGACTCTTACTGCTGCTACAGTAGCTTACATTATCCCACTGCTAAAAAGCGCCATAGAAAAAAAGCTTCGCCCCATATATGGTGTGGAAGAGACATTGACGCGAAAACAGTTACCATGTATTCAGTATGTGCAGAGGCCAGGACATTAAGCTACCCGAAACTGTCAAATTTTCCCAATCAACATTGAACCTAATTATATTTATTTATTTTTTAAGGTCTTTATTAGTACAAGTAGTTTACAATACAGTTTACAAACGATCTTATTCAATTTGTACACAAATCACGATTTATATCGTTACACAGGCGGCTATAGCCTTTACAAACATTAAAAACATGTTGTTACTTAATATTATTTTACACTGATTTACTTTACTTATTACTAAATGCTTAATTACGGGGTATGTGCAAGTCTTAGTATGGACCCACATAAGTTTAAAATGTTTTACCATACAAAATGTACGCTTTTGTTATATTATGTTATTTGATAATATAAGGTAAGTAGCGGGTAGTTCGCAAAGAGATCACGCATTCTCCGGCCGTACGAACGGCGTCGGCTAGTAAGCGAGCTGTCGTCATGATGCGTCACGGAGGAAATAGTGATGGGGCAGTCGGTATCGATTGTACGTACGGGCATACGGTAATGTACTGAGTCTACTTTTACCAATTGACGATATTAGGAAGTTACGATGTGCTGGGTTTTTATACAAATAAAATTTACGCGAAGTTTTTAAAATGAAATCTTTTATGAATGGATAGTTTAAACGATTGTGTAATGTTCTAAGGTTGGTGCGAAATGGTGTGTTATATGACAGTTTTAGAGCTTTATTTTGTATAATTTGGAGTTTGCTATATTTTGTATCCGTTAAACTAGACCACACAGGTGCTGCGTAAGTCAGGCAGGGTCTTACAAGTGTAGTATAAATAAGCAATTTGGTTGAGGAACTAAGAACAGACTTGCGATTCAAGATTGGTTTTAACGAATTTAGGGCTTTTGCACCTTTGCTTATGATCAGTTCAGTGTTCTTATTCCAATTGAGTGTCTTGTCAAATATAATACCTAAATATTTAACCGAAGCACGCCATGTGATCTGGAAGTCATCAATTTTTACAAGCCTGGTAGGAAGTGCGCGTTTCCTGGTAAACAGAATGCCTTCAGTTTTATTTGAGTTTACTTTAAGTTTCCAGGTTTTAAAATATTTGCTGAGTAGTTCCAGTGAATATTCTAGTCGTCCAGTTACTACATCAACGTCTTTGTGTGTCGCGAATGTTGCTGTATCGTCAGCGTAGATGGCGAGTTGTGTGTGAGCCTGTTTGGGAATATCATTCAGGTACAGTATGAAAACGTAAGGGCCTACGAGCGAGCCTTGAGGGACACCGGCTGGGATGGTCTTAGGATCAGAATGGTCTTTGCCTATATAAACGGAGAAGGATCGGTCTCGTAAGTAGTTCTGGATGAGTTTTACTAAACAGAGAGGAACTTCAGATTTAATTAATTTGTGTAACAGGCCATCATGCCAAACAGAATCAAAAGCTTTTTCTATGTCTAATAAAATCATGCCTGTGGAGAGGCCACCGTTTAGACCGTGAGCTATGTGCTCAGCTACTCTGGCTAGCTGTTGTGTGGTTGAGTGTGCGCTTCGAAATCCAAACTGTTCGGGGATCAAATTATGTGCAGTTATTTTAGTGAGGCGGGATAGAATAATGGCTTCCAGGAGTTTCCCTAAGCTTGGTAATAAACTAATTGGTCGATAGCTAGATGGGATCAACTCGTTTTTCCCAGGTTTTTTAATAGCTATGATTTTTGCGTGTTTTAATGTACTTGGGAAGTGTGCAGTGCGTAAACAACCATTAAACACTTTAGTTAAATAGACAATAGCTTTTTGAGGGAGGTTTTTCAATAAGCCATTTCCCAGGCCATCAAAACCAGGCGCTTTGTTTGATTTTAGTTTACCTAGTAATTTTCGGATTTCATTCGGTCTAACAAGTGATGGGTAGTCACTCATCTGGTAACAGTCAAGCAGCCTGATCGATTCTTTGACTGCCTCTTCAATATTAGGATCACTGACCCAATGTTTGGTTAGGTTCATGTTCTCAAGGAAGGTATTAGCTAGTGTCTCACATTGTTCAAGCACAGAGGAGGTGGTGGTGTTATTCGACAATTTTAGAGGGGGAATTGAGATAGGTTGATGGTTCAATGACTTGACCACTCTCCATATATCCTTAGTGGGATTGGTAACTTTCGCTAATTTATTGATCCAAGCATGGTCATTTAGAGTTTGGATTTTTGACTTAATACATTTCTGCATATTGTTTACTTGGGAGAATAGCTGACGTCGTTTATATGGATCGTACTCATCTAAGGCCAGTTTTCGAAGACGATTTTTGGTTTTGATTTGTGACCTGATCCGACGTGGGAGTTCATAACCACCATCGCTGGGTAATTTAGGAATAGCTTTTTCTCTTGCGTTTATGACAGATGTTGTTAAGTGTTCAATAGCAAGGTCAATTTCCGAAGGTGTGTTTAAAGTGGTTTGGTTCAAAGTTATAGACTCATTTAAGTGAGATTTGTAACATTTCCAGTCTGCTTTTGTATAATTGAATATGATGCGCTTTTCCCTGTTAACTTTACCAGTTGCAGTGAAGTAAACAGGTAAGTGGTTAGACGAAAGACGGGTGATTACCTGAGGCTCTGAAAGGTGATAGACAGAGTTAGCTAGGATAATGTCGGGTGTAGATGGTCTGTGCGTACTGTGGTAGTGGACTAGAGTAGGAGAAGCAGGAGCAAGGATGTCATATTCGTTGCTTATCATGTGATCGAAAAGTACCTCGCCATGGATGTTTGAGTGAGAGCAATGCCAGTAAGGGTGTTTGGTGTTCAAATCACCCATTATTAGAGTTTTGGAATGAAGGTGAATCATTTTGTCTAGGTCTGTAGGTAGTAAAGCTAGGTTAGGCGATTGATAAGCTGAGATAAAAGCAATTGTTTGATTCGATACAGCAACTTGTATACCCACACATTCGAGGTTTTGAGTAATAGGTAAATTTAGTGGGGCATGTTCAATGGCAGAATTAACTAAGATGGCAACTCCCTGACCGAGTCCATCAGGTTTCTTATCACACCGATAACAGGTGAAGCCCGGAGTGTGTAATTTGATATTGGGGGATATTCTAGTCTCTGACAAAGCTATGATATCAATAGAAAGCTCGCTTACCAGTTCCAGCAGTTCCGATTGAACCTAATGCTTTTACGATAAAGTTGAAAATATATTACAACAAATTTACAGATTGTAGCAGCTTGATCTGCTGGCATCTGTACATCATTCTGAGTGAGAGGAATATTTAGTTTCTTTATTTATTTTTTTGGTTAGTAAAAAAAAATAAAAAATAATAATAATAATAACCGATGAAAAATTTCTCTTGCTCAGAATAATGTACTGAACTGAATTTATGTCGTGACCGTTTTCGCGTCGGTGTCCCTTCCACCCCGTATATTTTCCATAAACATTATTTAACCAACATTTCAGAACAGTTACAGTGCTTACAGAAATATTTTTTGGGAACACCACATCACTACATATTATAAAACAAAGTCCTCCGCCGCGTCTGTCTGTCTGTTCGCGATAAACTCAAAAACTACTGCACCGATTTTTATGCTGTTTTTACCAATGGATAGAGTGGTTCTCAAGGACGGTTTAAGTATATAATTTGTCAAGTTTTTGTTGCGGGAACGGGATCAAAATGTCATGATTACTTTTGGTCGCGATAACCGACATCCACACGGGGGAAGCCGCGGACATCAGCTAGTAATAAATAAATAATTACATCAGACTTAAATACCGAGATGAATGGCGTCAAGCTATGTTAAAGTGTTATTTCAAGCCAAACATGAATTGTTACCTACACATTTTGTAACATTCCCCGTCTTGAATTTGTAGTTCGACAGACCCAAGGCTAGACAAGTTGGAGTCGTCCAGATAATTATAGCCTTGTCTGGGTATGTTGCCAGAAAGGACCTTGGATCTGACCTTGGTCTGAGCGAAGTCTATTTATATATTACCCTAGCTTTTACGCGTTAATTTGAAATTTGACAACCCTGTTCGGGTTGAACTCTAATTGTAATAATATAATTTAATCATGATTCAAAAGACACGTGGCGCCATCTATTATTATAAGAACGTTATTGTTGTTTTTCTCGGGAACAGTACTTTTTTTTGTTCACGTATATGCAAAATTTCAGGATGATCGGTTCAGTGGTTTAGGCAAGAAAAGCTAAAAAAAAGTGTGTGTGTGTACTTATGTACACGCGTTAGAAGTTATACTTCTTTTTAAAAAAAATATCTGTCGCCTTATCTCAGCCAGCAGTAGATTAAAAATATAAAACCTAGGCTTGTCAATATCTGACACTAAGCTAACTTCAGGGTGTATGTTGACTAGCTAACTTCATGCTGTTAAATTTAGGTGTCGGTGTGCGCGCGCATCGTAAAAAATTACTCTCATCATTTTTCCCTAACGCGCCATAAGAAGTATAACTTCAAAACAAACAAATTTACTTGCGCATTTATAATATTAAAACAATAAGGAAAGGATAACATCGACTGACACATATATGAAGTTGATTTAAGTTTGAGTTAGAACAAATATTGGAGCTGATGTAAAATGACACAATGCATAATGTTTAGTGTTCATTATCTTATTAAGAACTTTTAATCTTATTGCTTTTATTTCCGTCGTCTAGGTTATTTAGTATTAGTAAATAATACCAGGCTATTACTGTCCCACTGCTGGGCAAAGGCCTCTTCTCATACAGAGAAAGCACGAGGATTGATCACCACGCTTGCTCAACACGGTTTGGCGATTTCAGACTTATAAAGGGTGTAAAAAGACTCTTAACGAAGCCGAAAGGTACTTGTTCTCCCCGTCATTGCGATCATTTTTTTGTTCTAGACCATACCTGGGAACCTTCTAGTTACGGAGATATTGGGGGTCAAATTTCCAACTTTTTCACAAGTTTTTTTTTTAAATACATGTTTTGAATATTTTTTTTTTACTTATGACACCTTTACGACCCCGTACTATTCAATCCATCCATCAGCACAATGTTTTGAATGCGATACATTGAATCCTACCGTAAAACGTGATGAAAAAAAAAAGACATTTCCCAGCAA
Source organism: Lycophotia porphyrea (assembly GCA_950005105.1). Lineage (NCBI taxonomy): Eukaryota > Metazoa > Arthropoda > Insecta > Lepidoptera > Noctuidae > Lycophotia > Lycophotia porphyrea. The sequence goes on from OX465393.1 coordinate 7,631,699, forward strand.
TAATTTTTGCGTAATGTTACTTAGTTTGATGTACAGAATGCTTGGTTGACGGTTTCGTGTAGAGTCTGTTTACACCCTGTATTAATTATATGTCCAGGTTTCTTCACGAGGTTTTCCTTCACCAATGTCACTGTATTAGTAAAATATTGGAAAAAACCCTCAGAACATTTCGGCAGGCTTACAGGACTAACGGGTTTATTAAAATTGCGTAGCGATGTTTTCATCATAGGAATAGTTTTTAAATACGTTTCACTCGTTTTGTCTAGCTCCACAAAAAAATACAATTTTTCGTGATTTTTACCAGGAATAGCAAGGGCTGTCACCAAAAATGTTTTTCACCATAAAAGCCCTTTGTGAATATTTCGACAGGCATTCAGATTCGGTTGAATATAAAACAAACGAAGTGAGCTCTGTGTCTGTCATTTAGAGGGGTCGAATGACGTTTGAAAACAAGGCGACATGAAAAAAAGAAAATGAATGGTGTGTCCTAACACCATTTTAATTAACGAACACAGTGTGTTCTTGATGACAGAAAGATAAAAAACACATCATAAATTCGTACATAAAAATACAACTACCTTTAACGATGCCACTAAAGTACAAGTATGCTGTCTTTCGTGCTGCCTAAGTACCTATATGATATATGTTTGGGTTAACCTCATTAGCATCATAAAGCTAGGGTTTAGTGCTTAGGGTCTAGACAAAGTGACATTCTATCTACTTTTCTATCGGCGATACAGACGATGAACAAGTCAAAAATCTGTTGTGCAATAAACTAAGCATAACTGAAAATCTTATGTCAATTTTCCACTACTTTGTTTTCTTTTCTTATTTGAGTCTGCTAACCTCGTTCTTTAAATCCCTCTCACCGCACTGACTACATTCATCGATTATTCTTCTTTCAGTCTATTTCTCAATGAAATGCGCTTGCCCAGGAAATCAGGATGGTAACCCCGACCCTAATGTCCCACTGTATAGGAGCACCCCGTTTATATTTCTTTATATTTTGGTGACTCTTATCCTATCTTATCCTTACTCCTACAAGTGCTAAGAAAAACCCAACCACCTCCGGGAGTGCTGACCGAAGTGAAAACATTTTTTTTTAAGATTCTGGATTACTTCAAAAAAATGTTTTTGCATAAGTCTTTTACTTATATGTACACTGTATTTACACTGTATGTTTCACTGTATTTATTTTCACTTTATTTTTTGGACTTGCGTACGGACGTAATGTGTAGCAATACGGCTAACTCTGCAACGAAAAAGAGGTCGTTTAACGTTGTCGCGAGTTCAATTGTTTTTCCCCATCTCAAGAATGTCCAACGCGCCTAAAGAAGTTTTCACTACAAAAAGATATCAACAACATTTTAACCACCTTTACTCAGTCAGTGGTTGGTTAAACACTAAACGACTATTGGGTACTTTAGTGGTTTCCCGGCCGTAAATTATAAGCATGTCCAATTTTAGAAACTGTTCCGTTTAGTAGGGCGTCGACTGTGCCACTTATACCTGTGATAGACTCTTTATAAACCCCAACGCTCTTAGTTACTACAAAAGATGGCCTCCTTTTCATAATGCTCTTCCTTTCTATAAGAACACAATGCACCTTATTTAAAGAGCATGTTTATTAGCTTGGTTTGTTTTTCATCAAAGAAAATAGCAATTTATGATCGTTCCGCAAAACAGCCGCCGATCCTTGGTTTTCCCGGAAGGCGACCGCAGCTACTGTGTGTATTATAAATTACTTACTTAGGCAAAAATGACATGCTTCTTTTTTTTCCAAGTTGTTTGGTGGGCTGGTTGGTTGGTGGTGGTTGTTTGTTGTGTTATGTAAATTGGTTGTATAAGACACATTTAGTTCGATGGCTCACTAGGCTACGTCGACGTCACCACATGATGCTGGTAGAATAGTTGACATCAGCTCAGATGCCAAAGAAGAAAAATAAGAAGACACACTTACATGTCAATCATCATCATGTCAATCATGTTTTAAAACTAGACCGGCTCGGTGTTCCCTACTACCTACTCTGAGAAGAAACACTGAAACAAACTTAGAGGTATCAAGTGTTGGTTGGTTGGTTGGTGATAACATAATATCACGACTGAACACAGGAAGGGTTGAGCAAAGAGGTAATAATACCCTTGCTAAGCTTGCTCTCCATTAGTAGGTAATATTATGCACGTGTTTAAAAATTCATATTACTCCGTTGATTACACTGCAATTCGTTTTTTACTCATTATGTACTTTGAGTAAAAGCTTAGTCACTGCAAATAAATATGTTGTTGTGAATAAACCTCTCATTATGTTCCAGACATTCATGGAAACAAATGACAAAAGTGCGTTGCACTCACGTCGATATGATGTTTATTCTTTAAATTGGTTTTAACAAACACGAACACGACACAAAAGGTAAGAACTAGAAGGTCGATCAATATTTTGAGATTACGGTAGTTATAATAATCTCTGAATATTTACAAAATAAAAACTATTTTGAGCTCCCGATATTTCGCCATGATCGCGGGACGACTGCATGACATCATAACTAACATGATTTACAAAATAGTATAAGTTATAGATAAAAATAGGTACCTAATAGTTTATGTACCAAACTCAATTGAATTATGTAGTTGTGTTGCTGAAAAGTTTCTTGAAGCGCTTCGTCTTTCCAGCTTTAGGTAACACCGCAGGCAGAAAGCGCCAAGGGCAGTCTTAGAATGCTCTCTAGGGCTCCTTGCATGATGCAAGCATCATCAGATCAGTAATAGCGTATAGCTCTAAATTCACATAGCAATATCACGCCTGTAATCCTCGAAGGGTTAGGCAGAGGTGTACCAAATAATACACCCACATTTCGCCAGTTATGTGTAAGTCCCGTGTAATAGGGGGCGAGCCTATTTATTGTCATCTACCCAGCCCAGTTCTAGACCCCGTGGCTGCTAATGAGAAATTCTTAGTGGAATAACACTTTGCCCGAACCAGGATTCAAACCCAGGACCTCATGCTCAGCAGTCGCGCTTGCGATCACATTAATTAAAAAGATCGATCTGACTCTGTCTTCTCAACTTCAACCGATTAGAATCAGATACATGTTTTCAAACCGTGTTTTGTGTTGCAAGCGGGCGTTTGTTTTCTAAGTAAGTAACTTGTTCTGTTCTGTTTTTCAGTCTATTTTTGAATGAAAGAGTTTAAATAAGTTTATTATTCTGCCAAAATTGCAAACAGTTGTTAGTTACACCCTTTCTTCTGAAAGTAAATAACTTAATTATGTAAATATTTTATCTGATCGGGCTCTTTCCTAAATTGAATTCTAAAAACCTTTTGTTACTTAATATTTTTTCTGTGGGCGTGCTAAAGTGGGACACTGATAAAATCTTTTTTATCTGACATCCTCTGCGTAAGTAAAACTACTGTCGTAGAAAACTTAGTTTAATTTCCGCTTCGTAGGTATTACACGAGTTTGCCTTGGCCTCCTTGTCAGCTCTCGTGCGTGTAACAAAAATATTAGATGATACTTTAGTATACACTTACTACTACTAGTTACTACTACTAGTTTACTTTTAAACTGATGGCCTAAACTAAAACCCTGTGACACTCTAGCACCAAAAACAATGCTGGTAAATTCAAAAATGGATTCGATTGATTGACATACTGCTGCTGCAAAGCTTATGTCAAAAGTTGTTGTAGGAACAGGAAACGCATTGACAGTGATTGCCATGCGATTCTTCCTTTATCCGTTCGAAAAGCAGTCTGCATTTACTTTATTTAATATTAGCGTCCGCCACGTCTTCGAATTTATTTTTGCTCCATAACATAACATCACGCCTGTAATCCCCGAGAGTTAGGCAGAGGTGTATATAATAGTACACCCACATTTCGCCAGTTGTTTTAAGTCCCATGTAATAGGGGGCGAGCCTTTTGCCATCAACGGAGCACAAGCCCAGACTCCGTGACTGCTACTGAGAAATTCTTGATGGAACCCAAAAAAATAACTCTTTTCCTGACCCGGGAAACACACCTAGGACCTCATGCTCAGCAGCCGCAACGAGGCAGTCCAGAATATAATATTTTGCTCCACAATATAATTACAAATCTCAGTTTATGTGTTATTTTCAGTGGTCGGAGTAGGTAGAGCTGTTTGGGGTGAATGACCGCAAACATTGATGTTAACATGGATATGCCTCTGAAATCCCGGGATTTTGAAATTGTTGATTGATGTAAGTGAGTTAATATGAGTAAGTTGGCAGTTATGAGCACCCAAACATGGAACATGAGTACATGAGTACATGAACATGAGTAGGTGAGCACCCAAACAGTATATACTTACTTATATACACACACAGGGATCCTGGAATGTTGTTAGAGGTAGCTTCGTGAAATATGAATTAATTAAGTAAAACTGTTAAAAACAATTCCAAATATACTTTACTGCACAAGGAAATATTCTGAGAATTTTCGGGATTCCGGGAAATATTTGGCATATCCATGTTATGTCCGCATGTCGCAAGTAGCAAAAACAGCTCTACCTACTCCGACCACTAGTTATTTTATTTAAATATAAGCTATATTACTGTTAAGTTTCATCAAAATCCATTAAGTAGTTTTTGCATTAAAGATCCGGCCTCACAAACTTTCGTGTTTAAAGTATCAATAAGACACAATATTGAACGTTAAAAATTTAATCGATAAGAACCACGCGCATAATAACTATGTTGTTGATCTTGCACAACACTGACTCGATATTTGCTATGACTAAACCAAGGTTTAATTATCAGATGCGATCTCCAAAATGTTATCACGTAGGTATCGCTTTGTTTGGACATAACACTAATTGGTTACAATTAAACTGTTTATCGACCGCGAACCGGAAAAAGTTGCGTTGGAAGGCCTCTCACTAGGTGGACCGATGACCTGGTGAAGGTTGCGGGGATCCGCTGGATGCGAATCGCACGGGACCGGTCAATGTGGCGACACTTGGGGGAGGCCTATGTCCAGTAGTGGACGTCTTTCGGCTGAAATCTTGATGATGATGAAACTGTTTATCCCACTCGGTTGTAATTGGATATTAATTAAGGGGATTTCGTGTTTCATGATTCATTAAATTACGAGCAGATAAACATAGGTTCATGCTGCTGTGCTGTTCCCTATCGATTATTGTGTAGTTGACTGAGTCGTTGTTCTAGTGGTTGCAAACGCGACTGCTGAGCATTAGGGCCTGGGTTCGATTCCCAGGTTGGGCAAAGTGTTATTGGGTTTTGCCATCACGAATTTCTCAGTAGCAGCCACGGAGTTTGGATTTGTGCCTGGTTGTTAGCAATAGCTTCGCCCCCTATTACATGGGGCTTAAACATTACTGGCGAAATGTGGGCGGACTTATGAGTATACCTCTGCCTAACCCGGCCCGCAAGGGTCGATGCCTGCCAGGGCTGCGGGGCTGTTCGAAAGAGATACCGCGGCCCTGGCTTCAGCAATTATCCCATAAATTTCTAGGCCACCTCTTAACTAAAGCAGAAGACCTGTTGGTCTAGTGGTTAGTGGACCCTGACTGCTAGGACGGAGGTCGTGGGTTCGATTCCCACACAGGACAAATCTTTGTGCGATGAGTACGATTATTTGTTCTGTATCTGGGTGTGTAATTTATCTATAATATGTATGTATTTAGAAATATATAAGTATGTTTATCAGTTGACTGGTTGCCATAGTACAGGCTCTGCCTAGTTTGGGATCAGATGGCAGTGTGTTGGTTGTCCCAAGATATTATTATTATATTATTATTAAAACGATCGTCGCTTGAACATGCCACAGTCGCACTTATTTTGTAAGAAAAAAACTGGTTGTGCCACCAGTTTTCCAAACAAATGAGTGACGTTTACATGTGCGACCGATCGCTAGAAGAAATTACCATTTCACCAAAGCATCTTCATTAACATTGTCGTTCCAGAACGGTAAGACCCACTTGCGGGTGTCAAATTCACCAATTTAGGTAGTAAGCCCGGTGTTATAAAACCAGAATTAATTTGATTCGGTAACCAAGGGTTTTATTAAGTTATCTCTGGGACTATCGCCTTAGTTCTGGGATTTAAAGGATATCGGTGCAATCGGGTCATAAGTAATAGCCATGATTAAAACAATATTGTTAACTCTATATGTAAGCATCACGCTATAGTTTTTTGATGTCATTTTCTGAGTTTATGCAAAACATAAGACAAAGTTGAATTGTAACTATATTGTACCGTGCAACTCTTGGCAACTCCTGTACAGTCACGAACGCCAATATGTAAACACTTAACAACTTTTAGAAGTGTTTTAAAATAAATCTAGTACTGTTCTGATTAAAATTTAATGTTGTTACGAACATAGTATTTTGGAACTCATATTTTTATGAAGAAGATCTTATCTCAAAGTTAGAATCGTTATTTCTCGCGAAGATTGCTTTTAAATTTAGGAAAGTGTATACTTATACGTGAGTGTACAATCAAAAAATTGCCATGCTGAGTGATGTTCTTAAATTATTATAAAAAATTGAGATTTAAAAATGAAACAAGGATGTTCAATTGTACAAATTCGATTTAATTATAATTACCAACTACAACACTAAACTATCTCATAATGTCAGGTTCGTTTATTGTAATGACACATTGAACTTATTAAATAAATAAATAAAAAGGCACGTTTGGATTTTGCCATAAATTATCAAAAGATCACTGGAACGTCTTTATTTGACATGAATTAAATGTAGCAAATAGCAACGGCTGAAAATTTAATTTTTTTTAAAATTTCACTAGCTTTTTCTTTGAATTGGCAGAACCGGTAACCGTAGTTTTATTGTCAGTAAATGGCTTAAATACCGAATTCCGGATAGTTACTCCGAATGCTTTTCATTCATAATCAAAGTTTTAGTATTCAAATGAATCAACGCCCGCTCAATCATCTTCACTTGCTAGCCATGTACAATGTTCCATAAATAAATTAAAGAATCCTCTAATATTAGTAAAAAAATATCCTTTACCAAATAGCGGTTGTACTAATTACTATAATATTCTAAATTAACCTAGTTTCCTTATACGACTTTCTTCAAATGCCCAGGGCCCCATACCATGTCCACGATCAGCCATTGGCTTGTATAGTAGAATAAGTTTTCGACGAAAACGTAAGTCACGAGTATTGGAAACTTTATCCCTGTGAACAGCTTGAGGCCTGGATAGATGTACTCGCCTTTCAAGACACTTTGCACGCAACTGTAAAACGAAAAACAAATGATAATCGTGATTTTTTAGATAGCGTAAATAAGCTATTGACACAAAATATAAATGCGAAATTTTGTGAGGATGTTTGTTACTCATTCACGCGAAAACTATTGAACAGATTTATATGAAAATTTACGGTAAAATTGGTTACACATCAAAATAACATAAATAGTAATTTACATGGGCGAAGCCGCGGGCTGCAGCTACAGTAACATAATGATATTCTCACTGTTGCTCTATGAAAGACATAAAATTAGTAAGTCGAGGCCATTTCTACTGGGATAGCCCTCTTTTTTAGATAGTTTGATCGAATATGTAAGAAATATTTTTTGAAGAGAACTTCATTCAACGGACGTCGATGTCGGGCGCAATCTGCTGTTTGTTTGCGTGTATTTTGTGGTGTCGATTTTTCAAAACTGTTTCCATCAAACGCTACAAAACAAACGGAAAAATGCACACCGTGCTCACATTGCTCTTCATAGTGCCCGTTTGGATTCTTCAGGCCTACATATTTCAGATTGAAACCGGCGCCGGTTACGGGCGCTGATCGTAAGCCTCATGCTTAGCAGTCGAGCTCTATTTGAATTATTTTAGAATTAACATTTTCTGAAATAACTCAAATGCGTGATGACCAAGTTCAGAGGTCATAATTACGCAATGAAAAAAAATAAAACATTTTCCACATCCTGCACTGTATATATAATTGCATTAAAATATTCTGGATGTGTCTCGACGTGCCAGAGCTCATTAATTGGGTTGCGAAAGTCAGCTGCAACCCGCTGTGTGTAAAATACTTATATTCGGTAACATCTGGCGAGATTGAAAACCCTTACAAAGTTTGGAAAAAGTGGTAGTTGGTAGCTCTTTGTTAGTTGGTAGTGTGTTTACAAAATCCGGTGAATTTGTGATGACTCATCTCATCTACAATAGTCGATGGCACTAGAGGTCTTTCCAAGTTGTTATGCCTTGTGGCTGGATTTAATGCTAGTGCTAGTTAATGCTAGTTAACAAAACAGGAAGGTGTTGCAACCAGCACCCTTACTAAGTTATGAAATAACTTGTATTAAGGGCAGTGGTTCAAGCCCATACATATTTCAGTTACACAAAATAATTGCAGGCAGAGCAAGTGTTTTAAAACTAAAGTTAACATAAAGCCATAATTGAAGAATTCTGAATTTATTTATTATTTTATTTATTTGACATTTGGATTATTCGTGTGTGTATGTGTTTGTGTGTGTGTGTGTGTGTGTGTGTGTGTGTGTGTGTGAGAGTGTGTGTATGCAGTGGTGATGCGTGTGTGTTCTGTCGGTGCAGAATGTTTGTTATGTTCTCGATGGAGGGGTTTAGGGTGGGTTATAATCAGAGAAAAGCAAGCGTTCTGTATCCAGGTAGTTATTTGTAAGAAGAAAGTTTGTTACAGATTTCTTGACCGTCGAGGTCGAAAGAGAGTAAAGTTTCAATCGCCTATTGAGTTTATTATATAATTGTGGCCCTTGGAAACAAAGAAATCGTTTTGTGGATGAGTATTTACATCTGTAGTGCTGACAAACAATATCTTTACGTCTTTTAGTGATGGTTACATAAGGGGTATATTTGTGTTGTAATAGGACTGTATTAAGAATAAAGAGTTGTCTGACAGAAAGTACTTTGCATTGTTTATATAAATCTTCTGTTGGGAAAAGTATCGTGCGAAAAGTGCTCACCTTTAACACGGCTCTTTGGGCCCTCTCCAATTTCAGCATTGAGGTCTTAGGAGCACCACCCCAGGCAGAAACACAATATGATAGGAGTGATTGACAGAGAGCAAAGTAGACTCTTTTGACAATCCGTGCCTCTGCCACATGACGAAGAGTTTTGAATACGAATATTAGTTTTCTAACCCTTGCTGTCAGCAGATCTATTTGGGCTGTGAAGCTCAGATTGGCATCAAGAGTCACCCCGAGGTATTTGACTGTGGGGGTACGGGCGAGTTTAGGGCAAGAGCAAGCTGCGGGGCCTGGGCAAACGGTTGAGTGAGCAATTAGGGTGTATGAGTTCGGCGGCTGTGTAGACTGGCGTAGGGTAAAGCAGATTATTTTTGTTTTATCCGTATTGAGGGTAAGTTGGCTCTCATTAAGCCAATTTAGAACTTGATCTAGTCCTCTCTGCGCCGCGGCAAAAGCTTCGTCCCAGGAATCGCCAATGAAAGTGAGTGCAGTGTCATCAGCAAAGGCCGAGATTATAGCTTCATATTTTTGTATTTGACAATTCGAGAGTGCATGTAACTGGTATTTTGAAAAAAAAAAAATGTTTTTAGTCCGAGTATTTTTCTCGTGTCAGCGATATTTGGGAAAACAATGCCGAGACCGACCCACTGGAGTTTGTTTAACCACCCTAAGAGCCTCCTATTAAGGAGTTGAAGTTCATGAATTATTCAATTCTTATTTTAATTAGCTCTCGGTTTAGACTGGAAGGATGATCCCTTAAATTGAGAGGAAGCCAGCGTCCCTGCAGTAGGAACAGTACAGGCTGATTCTTATCAATTTTTAACTATTGCGGAACAAGAAAAGTCAGGCTAAAATGTCGTGAGGAAAGTTTTGCATATGAATGTGGATGGGTATTTATGAGTAGAGGAAAACCAAAGAAACGATGGATGGATTGTATAAAGAATAATATGGCTAGAAAGGAGGTTTCTGATGAGATAACGAGTATTGGAGAAGTGTGGTTGGCGTGTATGACCAGGGGTCTAAAATGACCGCTTTATCAGAATCATAACAGGATAATAATATGAGTTGCGTTATAATTCGTGAAATGGACACAAAGTAACAATTCATAATATTATAATTAACTGCGTCTGTGACCATTTTAAGAATTTTAACGTGATTCGTATTATTATGATTCTGCTAATGCAGCCATTTTAGCCCCCCTAATGTATGACCGTGGACGAGGCAAAAGGAGTATACCAGGAACATAGCAGTCACGTTGCATTCTGTAGTTTCTGTCTACCCTCATGGGAAAAATGCATGAGTTGATACTACGATCCGATTGATATAGTATACTTACACGACTGTATAGGCAACGAGAAAACACGACAGTATCCCAATATTCAGCACGTTACTCTTTGGTCTCTCTCTCCGTACTAATACTAGGTCCATTAATACCACAACTAAAGAGACTGTGTGCATGCAGTGCTGGGACCAGAATGGGACCACCTTGTGGATACTGGGCGGTGCAATCAGCTCTCGATGAGTATTCCATACTCGCCAGAACAGGATGTCACCGAACTGCAAATAAAGAAACATTGATTTTAGTTTAACGCAAAATCTTACTTGTATTTCCTTGAAGAGATCGTCATCTGCCTAGCGATTTCCCAACTGTGTTGGGGTCGGCGTCTAGTCTGCCCGAACGCAGCTGAATACCAGTATTTTAAATGGAGCTTCCAATCTGAACTCCACAACCCAGTTAGTACTGGGTAATACGATATCTCTCCTCTATTTCCCTCCACTTATTCCTGTCCAGAGCAGTTCTTCGCCAACCTTTAGGCAGATCATGCAAGAGAGGAAGCCTATGTCGCAAGACAGCCTGACCTAGTGGCTGATTAGTTTTATGTATTGAGAAGGTCAGAGAAATAAAAAGGCTCTTTTTATTTATTATCTTTATCAGAGTTTCGGAACACTGAAACGACTGCCAAAGAACACTCGAAATTTCATTGAAGAGATGTTGAGTAATAGCAGACACAATACTTTTAGCAAAAGAGATTAGCGGCGTTTGGCGACAATACCATGGACACATCGTGTTTTGACGACTCTTTGCATTCGGTTGCTTGGCGACGAAGCTAAATTAAAAAAAAACCTGGGTCATGTTTGCTATGGCCCTATTATAATTTTATATTTTCCAGTTGATTACCAGACATATTCCATTGAGTAAATACCTCTACCTAACCCTTTGTACTAACGCAGGCGTGCTGAAGATTGTTGTTTTAAATAATATTATTGTTGAAATACGGAAGTTACGGAAGAAAAACGTTTTACAAAATTATTCACGAAATAACTTTCTATTCTCACATATTAATAAAAACAAAATAAGAGTTTTACGCATGCTTCATCCATCCCTTCCTTCCTTATGTTCATGGTTGAAAGATTTCAGAAACACGAAATAGATCACTCGCTCAAAATCAGAAAATCCTTGAAACTTGATTTTATTTGGCGATTAGAAAAAAGTTCTTAAGAAAGACTTTAAGGAAAAAACATTTTTTTTTCCCTATAGCGATTTTATACATTTGAGTAACCATTAATAAGTACAAGGTTAGACCCACAGAAATGGAGTCGAAATAATTATTATGTTTGTCCTTTAGAAAGGCATTGCAAAGACATTCCAAGAAGTATTATTACTGTGTCAACATAACAGAATTATTTTGCCCCATATTTTTTCCTCAATTTACCAAAAACCATTAAAAATAATATCTTCATTATCACCTTGCCCTTATTTCAATGAATTTAAGGCTTTTTTGACCCCCACGTCCAAAATTCATTCTTCGTTCATACGTCCATACAAATATTATAAATGAGAAAGTAAGTTAGTTTGTTACCTTTTCACGCCTAAACCACTGAATCGATCATCCTGAAATTTTGCATATACGTTATCAGGTATGCAGAAACGGACATAGGGTACCTTTCATCCCGAAAAAAGTACTGTTCCCGAGGAAAACCTCTATAAAGTTCTTATGATAATAGATGGCGCCTTATGATTATTACAAGCAGAGTACAACCCAAACAGGTTGGCACATTCTAAATTCACACGAGCAAAAGCTAGTAACCAAATAATAGCTATTATATCTTTCTTCTTACTATATCTTTCTCACAATCTACCCATTTTTTTATAACTCCTCTTTTTCTTATCTAGCCATAGCATTTACACTCACCTACTACTTTTTTAGTTTCTTTATATAATTAACACGAGCACCTAGTACAGAGGCGGACTTAATGCCCTAGCCGTTTTCTACCATGACTTTGGGTGATACAGACTCAGTGTGTGTAAATCTTGAAATTGTTGAATCAAGGTAACTTTTACGAAGATATACTATGAATAAATATTTATTTATTTATATATATATATATATGTATTTATATATATATATATATATATATATAGTATTTATATGTATATATATATATATATGTATATATAAGAGAGCAGCGGTGGCCCAGTGGTGGCGGCCCTGACTTACGAATTCGTGGGTTCGAACCCAGGCAGGCGCATTACTTTGTGTAATTTATTTCATCACCACTGCTCTCAAAACGGTGAAGGAAAACAGCGAAACAGCTATATTTATATAAATACATGCCCGAATAAATAAATAAACTAGTTACTTGTGGGCAGTTCATATTTCTAAAGAGGTAAATCAAATTACAGGTTTTTTTTTTTTTAAACTAAAACTCTACTATGACCACAGACATGTCTGAGACCAGTTATTCTATTGGTCTATTTGGCAATGACAGTGGCAAAATGCAGTTACATTCTAGTACAAATTCATAAGCAACGATGCATGAAGGTTTCAGATAGACTCAATACAGAGTGCGTTTACCCTCTTAAAGAAGTACACTCAACAACTAAATTTAAAACTCGATAATGACATATTATTTTAATTTTACTCGATTCTGCATCTTCAAAATATAATTACGTGTTTTTCGGGTCACTTCCAAACAAGCCAAGGATGTGGCATTGCGAAGTAATTGCTATCTGATGACATCTCTTAAAATCTTCCACATTTTTGACAGGTATAAGGCCAAATGCTGTAAGTAGGCATCTTTTTGCTTTTACATTACTTTTAATACGAAGCCCATTTTATTTTTAATTAAGGCCCGATGGATAATCGATTTTGTGAGTCGCAAAAAAGGGCTTTTAATTCGTTTTGTATGTCTTTTCACAATCAACGCCGTTCTTGAATAAGTAACATGAAAAGTGAAGAGATTTTTACCGGATCCAGGAAGGAAGCAAAAATTTTAATAACACCAGATTTGGCTGGCAAGTCATCCGTATTTTACTTTTCTTAATAATTATATTTTAGTACACAAGGACTGGTTACTATCAAATTAATTCCAGTGTTTGCATTTTGACATACCGTCTTGACAAATGTAAATTAAAAACATTTGTAAATTTTACTTATTACGATTGACCGTAAAAGTTCGCAGTATCAAATTCAATGATATCAAAAAATAATTAAAACAGATTTTTTATCTGTTTTAATTAATTATTCATGTTGTGAAATCGCGTGTGTTCGTTCCCTTTTACGGTAAGACAAGTATGGGTGAATGATTACATTACTTGAGTAATTATTACAATGTGACGAACAGGGGTACTGCTAGTTTTATTGATTTGTTTTCATCTCTTACGGAGAAGTAAATGAAAATAAGTTTTATTTTAAATAGTAAAATCAAAGTGTATTGTTTATCAGTAACTGATTAGAAAAGGATGCTCATTTAAACAGAAAATGGATATTTAAGATAGTTTTTTGGGTAGCCATTTAAGTAAGAAGATTACAGAAGTAAATGGTTACCTTCTATTATGCATTTGTAAGCAACTTGAGGTTCTTTTTCCTCAATATTTCCATATCCTGCTTGATCCGAATTTTGCCAAGCCAGTTTCTGTGGTTTTTTTTTGTACAAAATTGATCAATACAAAAGGCTTTTTTTACGGAAAACATATCGAATAATCCAAAAGTTTTGATTAAAACTGAAAAAAATTGTTACAAATAAAGTGGTTGTAGGCTTGTCTGTACTTATAAAGGTCACCCAATAAGGTGGAAGTGTCAGGGTAGCCCGCGAAATTCAATGAATATTTCATGAAAAAGTCATTCAATAGGGTTAAATGAACTTACAGGGTTATATTGATGGTTTTCATGATTGTGATTCTGTAACTACATACGTGTTACTGGCGCGACTCATTTTTCATTAACGCACAACCTAACAATGACCTGCAAATTGCAAAAAACGTTAGAAAATTTTAATTTCGCGGGCTTCGCTGACGCTTCCACCTTAAGTATAATGTTTACAAAACCGCTTAGTGGCAATTTGTATGTCGAAACTTACTGCGGTGGTCGGCAGAAGGATGCTTGTGAAGCACAAGTACCTAACTTGATTGAGAAGTTTCACATGAGTCGTCCCGTTTTCCCCTCTCAACTCACGCCAATCGCAGTAGAAGCAAATCGGGAAATACACCAATGTGAAGAGCTGAAACAAAACACATTTTAATTAATTTTGAGAAAGTTAAACATTAGGTACCTTGTTTGAGAAATTCGAACATTTTCTTATAACCATAACATGTGTGTGCTGTGTTTTTGTGTTACACAGAAAACTTTGGTGAAAATGTTTCATCGTAAAATGTGAGGGATGAACGGTGCGCAATATTTTTTCTTTGATTTGTACGCACGTCACGTAAACAATACCGGACGGGTTTTAATGGGATTTTAATCTGCGGGATCCTGAAGAATAGTGATGTGCCTGATGCTACCACCGAGCTAGCGTTTGGCATGATGAAAAATTTATGAGATTTCTTTGTTTCAAGTTAAATGTTTGTGTTTCTTGCAGAATTTTCCATTTCTGCCAGTTTAATGATCTTACTTTCATCATTGAGTGTAATATCAGTCACTGAAATTGTATATATTTATTCACATAACTGAAATGAATTTATCATTTTTAGCAATTCAATATTATTTTATTGTTTCAGTTGACTGAAACAATAAAATAATATTGAATTTCGTAACTTTTCGTCGAACAGATAAATAATTGGTAGCAATGCTGCAATCACAGGACACGTGAATAGTAAACTGAGGTTACCAGGCATAAATTATGACATCCGATCAGTTTCAATTGGAGAAGAAATAATGCCAAAATAATGGTTTCGTATTGTACAATAATTACGGTAAAGATGTGCAAATTGTTGCTTAAACAATGGTAAAAAGCTTTGTTTGTCAATTTTATTGTAAAAACATTACGGCCTGTGAAAATGCAAATCATTCTTTTTGGGCAAAACATGTTTCGCACAAATAAAAAAAAATGGTGAGGATGATTCTCTTTGGGTAATCACTTTTGAACATTATTGTAGTCACATGATGATCGGTAAGGTCAAACTCAAACTCAAACTCAAAAGCATTTATTTCAATTAGACCATTACAGGCACTTTTGATGTCAGAAAAACAAAGAAGGCTAAGCTACAGTCACAGACACAATGCATAATAACTTGTGAAAGTACTGTAGTTGCCCATTCCAAAGCGTAGATCTTTATGGAGAAGAATGGGCAAGAAACACCATAGACACTCTTTTCAATCAAAATATTGTACAAAATCTTGGTTACATAATTCATGTTGAAATTATATATATGTGAGAACGATGTAGAAATACGTGCACGTTAAGAGCGTCCAGAGTAAAAAATTATATCAACAAATTAAAAACAAAGTAAGTAGTTAAAATAAACCGTGGCAACCTAGAGATGACCAGTCCCAACTGACAGCGCCCGTTCATGAACATGACGAACATGAGGTATGGTTAAGATTAAAAAGAACTAGACACGTTTAACAGGCAGACATAGTTACACATATCTACCGATCTACTTCCATGTTGCATGGTAGTACCCAGGTACCAAATAAGCAATAAGTAAACTAAGTGTAAATACGATACCGCCAGCCAAGAATTCTGTACCTCAACCTAAGTAATCCTACGCAAAAATGATTGCTGGGGAACGACTTTTTTTTTGGGGTACAAATCACGTTTTACAGTAAATTTCAATGTGACGCACTCAAAACATTGTACTAATGGAATAGTAAACGAGCCATGGGGGTATTTAAAGTAAAGTTATAATCTTAATCTTATAAAAAATTGTGAAGAAGTTGGAACTTTGACCTCCAATATTTCCGTAACTAGAATGATCCACAACATAAAAATGATCGCAATGACAGGGAGTTAAAGTGTTAAAGTGTCGACTTCGTTAAGGCTATTTTTACACCCTATGTACAGTCAACAAAACAGATAGGTATGCAGGGTCGAAAGATATAGTTTTAGTTTTTTTAGAAACTGTTGCACATCTTCAAATGAAATTTGAATTAATTTAACCAATTGATTATTTTTCTTCATTTATTTTTAATTTCATTCGAAAACATCGATCGGTTTATAAGAAAAAATCAATTATATCTTTCGACCCTGCATACCTATCTGTTTTGTTGACTGTACATAAGTAGCATAATAAAATTGGTCGAATCTTCTAGTATTAGCATTGCCATCCAACTTTTCCCGTTGATAGCGATACGGACGATTTTTTTTGACGCACTTTTTTTTTCGTATGGGAAAAAAAAGTCAGACTTGTACTGACTAAAACCCATCCATGTTCCTTCCTTGCTCTTTGTGTTCCAGGGCCGCGGTATCTCTTTCGAACAGTCCCGCAGCCATTTTTTGACGCCCTTTAATTCTTTTCTGCTTTTGAAACAGTCTTGTACATATTTTTATTTTAGGTCTTTATAGCAAATAGTGTTCAATACATGTCAAAGTTAATAAAATAAATTAAGTAGCATGACAACCCTATGACAATATTATCCGGCGATTGCTTTTGGGGTTTATATTACGGCTACACTAAAGAAGATGTATATGGAAACAGGCATAATCATTGTAAAGCACTGATAAACTTTGTTGCGATTGAATCTAGTCATCATCTGCCTAGCCTTTTCCCAACTATGTTGGGGTCGGCTTCCAGTCTAACCGGATGCAGCTGAAATACCAGTACTTTACATGGAGCGACTGCCTATCTGTCCTCCCTAACTCAGTTAATACTGGGTAATACGATACCTCTTGGTAAGACTGGTTGTCAGACTTTTTGGGCCACTGACTACCTGGAACGAGTGTTAAAGATGTACAAATGACAGCCGGGACCAACAGCTTAACGTGCTTTCCGAGGCACGGAGGAAACTCGGTATGTAATGGGTGGTCACCCATCTACAAACCAACCTAGGCGAGCACGGCTTAACCTAAAGATCAACCCGAGTGTCTGTTATTATTTTGCCACGAGCTCCTGGGATTGAATCTAGTATTATTGTGAAAATCATCATCCTCATCAAGGTTGAAACTACCTACTGCCTTTTCAGTGCTTTTGGAATGTCAGCTCTAAGTTCTAGGTGGGTGATCTAATTCAAATTCCTTCACATGACATGAAGGTTCACTTCATCATCATAGTATAGGCCTCTCTTTTCTTGTGCCAGTACCAGCCTCATCCTGGTTTTTCCCTCGACGTCTATGTCGTCTGCCCATCTCGCTGCCGCCGGACGCCCCATATTTTATTTCCCAGTTCGTGGACGCCATTTGGTGACATCTTTAGTCCATCTGTCATCACTGCGCCTTACTAGGTATCTTGCCCAACTCCAATTGTGTTCCGTAACGCGATTTCCAATATCATTATTTTAGTTTTTTATGTTTACTTAGTTAAGATAAATATAACTACGTTGGTATTCTCGGAACTAACCAAACAACTAGGTGCTAACCTTGAATCACGGATGAGTCAATCTAATCCGTTCTAAGGTACAAACTAAGCTACCTTAGCGTGTTGGGACAGGTCACAGGCAACCGCTCGGTGTTGTTGATTCTTAGGAAGCAACCAAGCCACCTTTAGGGTCAATCGTTACGTACCTAAGGACGGAAGCTAGCGAGTTATCTTGAAAGATGTTTAAAATCAACATCATAATCATAATCATCATAATCAGCTCAGACTTATAGATTGCTTCGTTGGTCTAGCGGTCGCAAGTGCTATTGCTGAGAACGAGGTCCTGGGTTCGATTTCCACAGCGGGCCTGGCCATACATCAAGATTTTTCGGATGTGAAATCATCTTATGACTTCTCCCGCTCTGGGCAGAGCGGAAGGGAGTGTCAGACTTGTACTGACAAAAACCCATCCATGTTCCTTCCTTGCCCTTTGTGTTCCAGGGCCGCGGTATCTCTTTCAAACAGTTCCGCAGCCCAACTCTCTGTTGCATCCTGGAGGCTGGTTTTGTGCCCAATTGAAGCCAACAGGCCTCCCTTTTAATTCTCCCTAGTTTTCCTATTGCATCGAACCCAAACATAACTGGCGAAACGTAAAGTTCAATAACAGGTATCTACCTAACCTACACCTATGCCTAACCCTTCGAGGATTACAAGCGCAATGATACGTTATGTCTTTAATAGGCAACTTAATCACCAGATCCTAGTTTGTTTTGTTTGAACGATGTCTCACTCTTTTCTGAATCAAAGCTCTGAAATCTAATTTTAGTAGCGTTACAATCAATGGATCAATGTAACAAATTCTTTGTCAGGGACCACACATTAATAATAGTAGCAACAAAGCGAAACTTTCCCCCGGTCATTTGTCGCCCTGCTAATTCAACAAAGGAAAGAAGCCATTTTGTTCCATAAGTTATTAAATTAAGCCCTGTTCTGACGTCATTTCCTGTAACGTTGGGGACGTTGAAAGCTTAAAATCTTTAAAAACTTTGACAGAAGGAAAGTGGGGAGCTCTCAAATAGGGGGACAGTGCTACTATAATCGCTTTTGTTCACAACTTAGTTGGACGATAAGTTTATTTTAAAGTCAAAATAAAATAAATGTGTACTGGTCTTTTTAGTAATAGTTCGCAGAATGAAACAAGGGTCCTTAGTGTATAGTGTTTAAGAGGCTACAGCAAGATGACTGTTACGCTCGCTGTACTTTCTCGACTGAGCTTTCTTTTTATGCCTCTCCCGAGATGTCTCACAAAACCCGGCAAGTGACCGAGGGTACACGAGCGCTATTATACACACTCTCGGACTCGCGCTCCGTCGGAGTGTCCCGGCGAGAGTGTGCAGTCAACATTATAATATCCATTGGATGTATGTATTTGTAATACAATATTGTCATGAGGAATGACAATATCTTCAATATTATAACTTTTGCTATTATGGCTATTGGATAACTTTAAGAAATATAAGTCATTTGGAAAAACAATTCTTTGTTCGATTTATACGTCAGTCAAGTTTACAATCACAAATAACAGTTACAGAATGGCTTTTGAAAATGACTTGTTATACGAATGGTCAAATGTTTATACAGGAACAAATGTCCATTGTGATCTAAGAACTAGCATGAGCCGAAGGTAAACGTCTAGACTGTCTAACATTTTTCGAAGTTAAGATATACTTATGCATTTTGCCATCAATATTTTAGTGCAATACAAAAGACTTATAATTTCATTTAGCGACATTGTTTTAATTATGAGAAGCTGTGGCTATATAATAACAGCCGCTCGGGTTAATCTCCTGGTTAAACCGTGCTTGCCTAGGTTGGTCCGTGAATAGGTGACCACCCATTACATGCCAAGTTTCCTCCGTCCCCGGTTAGCACGTCAAGCCTTTGGTCCCGGCTGTATTTTGTAGATCTTTGACAGTCGTTAAAGGTAGTCAGTGGCCCGATATATTAACAACCAGTCTTACCAAGGTGTATCGTATTACCTAGTCCTATCTAGGTTGTGGAGGTCAGATAAGCAGTCGCGTCGGTGAGACTGCAGGCCAACCCCAACATACTAACAAAAGGCTAGGTAGATGATGATGAATATTGATTTATTTATCAAAACTGTGAAATATTTGAAAACTATTTGCGACTTTCTCAACTTTGCAATGCACCCTCTAAGGGCCAAGTTCACCGACTACATAACGGTCTGATTATCTGAAAACAGCTGTTTAACGTGAATTTTCGTAGGCATTTTTGATTACGTTGTTACATTGGAGGTTACCTAATCTATCGCTTTCCACGAAATAGGACCAAAGACCAGAAGAGCAGGTCCTTTTTTATTCCAAGCATTTATTGAACTTGCAATATTTGTATGTATGTTTCTTTGTTTAGGTCAAATCTTGCAACTAAATTATAAGACAGTTTTGGCTAACCGATTGTGTTGACAGGTTGCATACTCGTTTAGTTTGCATGACAATGCATGGTTAGCTAAGTGACGTCTTTCTAAATCCAATATGGCGGACTCCCGAAAATAGCAGACTAAGTTATTTTGTATGCACCTCCACGATATCTGTATTATTTAAAAGAGTTTTCTGAGGAAAATATGTAAAAAAAATGACGTCACACCTAAGTATATTTAACAAATATTTTTTACTTTGTGCTTGTTATAATAAAAGTAACCGGTTTATAGTAAGCTTATGAATTGAGGTTTTTTTAATTTGAAAACGATCGAATCTAAGATATTGATTAGCTTACTTGTGGCTCCTAGGTCGCTACCAAACATTCATTGAACATTATCATTACTGTTGAATATATTTCAGTTATAGTTTATTTATAAGTACAAATTATACCATTGTATGTTAATAATACTACTGCGCCTAAATGTACACTTTTTGTTGTAATACTTTTTAAATAAATTATTCTTATTCTTATTATTCCTACAGCTGAGTGTCAAATTCATATTAGTGTATCCTAAGCAAACGAGTTGGTAACCGTGGTTGATTATTATTTATTAATAAACAAAATGTTCCTGCCCATCCTTCTAACGTAGTCATATTTTTTTTTTAATCTGGTTACGAACGGTCCGCTTAGAATACGTAAGGTAACATAAATTATTCAAGATAATTTTCAGAAAAGTGAGAAAAATAAAAATAATTTTACGATTCTTCGTGAAAAATATATTTTATGAATGATATTGGTCCACCGGGATAGCGGTTTGGTTATCTCTCACAATAAATTGGGATTGGAATAACTTTTATGTAGCAATATGAATCTGATTCGTGTTTTTTACGAAGGTTTCGGGATACGTACAGTAATTTATATTATCAGTGCAGATTCAGCCAGAGCACTCATGTTTAACAAATACCTTCAACTTTTGAGATGTAAACTCATCATCATCATCATTTCAGTCGAAAGACGTCCACTGCTGGACATAGGCCACCCCAAAGGGAGGGTTTTGCCATAATCGCCTCTCGATGTGAACTCGGTCTGACCGAATTTTGGATCGATGTTGAATTCTATGATTGCTGCAGTGCACGTTGCAATATCGAGGACCCCAATACTGACTTGCATTAGGTTTCTGACCAACTTGAATATTGATTTGATTTGATTGATTGAATATGTTTTTAAAAGAGCCCGAGAAATTCCTTCCTTACAATATTTTAGAAGTTCAGGGACAAAATGTACGCTAACTGTTCCTATTTTATACATCTATTTATAAATAGTGGTGCCTGTTTTTAATTTCAAAATAAAAGCTTTTTTTCTGCTTGTTTGTTCCGGTTAATCTCCAAAACGGCTGGAGCGATATTGACGGGACTTTTACTTGCAGATAGATGATATTATGATAAGTAACTAAGACTACTTTTATTTTAGAAAAAGGATTAGGGTTCGGTGTAAAAAAAAAATGTATAAATTATGATCCGAAAATACCTATTTGAAACGGATTTCGTTAAAGATTTTTTATAATAATTTATTTTATTTTAATGATTCAGGCTGTTGTGTTTTAAAAATTGGACATGAAACATCCTCATTCATCTATGACTCTGTTGAAATGCACGCCCCTTCTCTTTCCACCTTGTTATATTTTGTTACACCAGATTACAATGAAGGAAGGTCAAGTCCAGAACTTGTGCAATGTCTTCAAAACTAATTTACTCGTACCACGTGAATCCATCGTATCAAGACCGCGATTGAGAATGAAACTGATAATAAACACACAATGGGTCCGAATATGGCTCGGAGGCCACTCCAATGCATTTTGCCGACTTCTAAATCGGAGGTTATATCAGTTCGTATTTAATTTTAACTGTCTACCTCGTTGGTTAAGTGGTCTTAACTAATTCTGTTGAACATGAGATCCTGTGTTTTTCCCGAGTTGGACTAAATGTTATTGGGTTTCTCAGAGTCTGGATTTTGACCTGGTTCATGCCAATAGGGTGACCACTATTACATATAGGGTGTAAACAGACTCTTCACGAAGCCGTCAACCAAGCATTATGTACATCAAACTAAGTAACTTTACGAAAAAATTAGTGCTGGGAAACCACTTTTTTTTTGGGCTGAAGCATCACGTTTTACAGTAGGACTCAATGTAACTCAAAACATTATGCTGATGGATGGATTGAATAGTAAGGGGGTCCTGGAGGTGTTAAAAATCTTCCATTAAAAACATGTATTTAAAAAAAAAACTGTGAAAAAGTTGCAACTTTGACCCCCAATATCTCCGTAAGTAGGTTCCCAGGTATGGTCTAGAACAAAAAAATGATTGTAATGACGGAGAAAACAAGTGCCTTTCGGCTTCGTTAAGAGTCTGTTTACACCCTTTATGGGACTTCTATATAACTGGTGAAACGTGGGTACACATGTGGGTACGGCCTTACTCTCCGGGGGTTACAGATGTGATGTTATGTTTAACCTTCTCCTAATGCAAGCAATTCCTTGCTCAAAAGGTAATCTCCGATTTCCGGTGATTGTACTTCTGGATAACAATGTGATAGTAGTAGTACTTTTGTTTTGACAGTTTTATAATCAACTAACACGTGAAGTAGTAGGAACATAATTACATCAACTATGTGAAAACAATTGAGATATTCGATTTTTAGGGTTCCGTACCCAAAGGGTAAAAACGGGTCCCTATTACTAAGACTCCACTGTTCGTCCGTCTGGCTGTCTTTCACCTGGCTGTATCTCATGAACCATGATAGCTAGACAGTTGAAATTTTCACAGATGATGTATTTCTGTTGCTGCTATAACAACAAATAATAAAATATATAATAATATATTTAATAACTAAAGGGGGCTCCCATACAAGAAACGTGTTTTTTTCGGTTTATGGTACGGAACGCTTCGTGCGCGAGTCCGATTTGCACTTGGCCAGTTTTAAGACGAGGATATTGATTACTACTTTTGTCCACGACTTCACTCGCAGGTATGTTGGAAATCCCATGACGAAATTCGAGCTAAAAGCATACAGGTCTTGTTCTCTCCGTATTCCAAAATTTCCTCCAAATCTGTTCAGCCATTGAGGCGAAAAGCGATGACAATCAAACGAATTCACTTACGCATTAATAATAAAATTAAATTGCGAATTTTTAATAAGTATTTTTTTATTAGAGATAAACGTCAAGTTCACAACCCAACACACAATCTAGTATAGAAAAATATAAGAACTTCATAAATAAATTGGAATTTAATAATTATATATTGTATTTTAAACTATTTATATAATGACACTAATTAACTTACATTAAACCACGCAGTGATCAGTTTAAACCTGATCTTCTGATACATCTGGATATCCGGATCATCGTGGGCACCGAAATCAATGGTCAATAACAAAGCCGCAACGGCCACTAAATGGAAATACGAAAACGCATAAAACCACAGTCTCACTTTCAACAATGTTCTACTTTCTTTCATAAACCCAGTACTCAAAATGGCTGAATCTAGACTCAACATTGTGTAAGAAAAAAAATATTTAAAAATAGAACGAACGCAACACTCGAAACAAATATTTGAAAAAAATATGGCCGCGCCGTTTGCAGCGGTCAGTGCGCGCGTATACGAACTTTAGATGATACCAATGTACTGCAGTACTTGTATTTTAAGTCGAGTTTAATGGATGAGTCGTAGCTATAAATCGCTGTATATAAGGAGTGTAAATACGTCAATAGTCGTAAACGCTTGGTTTTTAGTGGACAAAAAATTGGTGCCTTGAAAATATTTTTTTATTTGACTTACAATGTCAATGTCATCCCCTCGTGATGTTATGTGACTGTGGTATGTTTTTGTTTCTGCGTAAATATTGCAAGGTTATGCAAAATGGCAGTCGCTTGCGCAGGTTCGGGGTCACTTGCTTGTAAGTTCCTGGGCTGTAATGTCCCATTATTCTGTTATTGGCAATCTACAGTAGTGTGGGTATAGAATGTTTCAGGCAAGTCGTGTTGAAGGAAATGAGGAAGCAAGGAATGTGTATAAATGGTTAATTCAATGCTATTCATATAATAATGGATTCATTCAGACCGCTCATTCATAACCAGCGATCGGAATAGGCTGACTATATTTACCTAAACTTCGGAGAACAGAAACAGAAAGTGGAGACTTCCTTACGACGACATTTTTTTTTTCTGGAATTCGGGGAAAGCTTAAATAAGCTTTATATAAGAAAAGACTATTTTTAACAAAACTTGCAATTAATAAATCTTAGGAATTTTCACTTAAATCTTGTATTAGAATTATCCTTAAGCTGCATCAAATCTTTCAATACAAAACATTTGCCAATGGTGCCGATTCTCTTGTACACCCAACTAAACTAACTAAACTATCACTAAAATTCTTACTTTTGGCATACAAGCAATTCTGCAACAAAAAATCTCTAAATTTAAAAATATATTTAGATACAACCAAAATCGAATTTAACAATCGCGACTCCACGTGGTACATATTTGCCCTACCCTGTACGTTAATGTTTTTAGAGCTGGAGGCGCACAGGGGTAGCGCGGGGGCAGCGTCGACGTGTTTTATATGGAATTTTTACTTTGTGTATGGAAAATATGAAAAATGATTACCTATAGGTTAAGTTTTATGGGTTTATTGGGTCTCATAAAGGGGGTCGAAATTTTCATTATTTTTGCGATAGGACACACCATTTTCGAGATATAAGCAAAAGAAAAAAGACTGTTCTGTTTTTGCACCTGAACTCGTGGTGTTGGTGTGAATTTGAGACTATGACAACCTTTTTAATCGCGATTAAAATTAGTCAGATTTAGTTATACAATCAAAATTTTGGGTGAAAAACGTCAAATTCAGAATAGCAAAATTTGCCATTTTCAATATATTATTAACATCTCCGTGCCATCTTAGTGCTATCAAACTAACATTTCAGAATGGGAAATCGTCGTTTGATAGGAATAAACTAAATTTTGGTGATTTTTAGTCTACTTTAGAGGCATCTGTGATAAGAGAATCGGCACCAATGTGTAACACCTAAGTAAAACTAATTTCTAATTGCATAAAAGGAACTTTTATATGTATTTTACGTTGAAAAATTCCGAAAATTTGGGAATTGCAAGTTTAGTTAAAAATAGCCTATACCTATCATAAATAAAGTTTATTTTCAACTTATTTAAGATTTTTCCCGAAACCCGGGGAAAAAAAATGTCGTCCTAAGGAAGTCTCCACTTTTTGTCTCTGTTCTCCGGAGTTTAGGTAAATATAGTCAGCCTATACCTTTTCAAGTCTTAATGGACTTCGATGTTTGGTACGGCACGCAGCAGGTAGTCCATGCCCTAGGTTTAGAACAAAGGATACTTTTAATCCCAGTAGTGCGTTTCTTTAAGATAATTTCGACTTCAACGTAAGTTAAGCCACGGGCAAAAGACATACACTGGGTGAATCCTACAAATATTATAAATGTTAAAATTTGTATGTTTGGAAGTTTATTACTCAATTACGCAAATACGGATAACCTAAAATTTATACATAGAATACTTTTCATCCCGGTAAATGAAAATGGTTTCACGACTGTTGCCACGGGCAGAAGATAGTTTACCAATAATGCTTCGTAATGAGAATGGCCTATTGGTAATTAAGTGCATTGTTGATCTAAGATAATGTAGGTAAGGTTAGTCATTACCTATGTGGATAATGAAGGATAATAAGAGGCAATTAATTAGTCTCTATTGTTTCTACATTAAGATCTTATCTTAGCGTGCGTAATTTGATTTGCATAATTTAATATCAGTAGAAATATTTTGGGTTTAGTGTTTTGCTGTCTTATTTTACCAAAGTTACATTATGATTTTGGTTCGTAAGTATGTGCTTTCTTAGTAAGATTAAGTTATTACAAAAAGTCCAAAATAGCGTTTTATCATCAATGTAAAATTATATACCTACAAGGGTTGCAAAAGATGTCGGTGGTCGATCCCGTTTTCATGATGGTCAGTTCTGTTTTCAGTAACAATAGTGACTCTAAATGAGTTACGTAAACTCAGTGCTGAGAGTTCAAATTCCAATAACATTTAGGCTTTGTGTGGTAATACCCTATAAAACCTAAGTATCCAAAAATTGGGTGATTAATTCTGCATTTCCGTAAAACTACAATTTAGTAAACGGAAATGCAGTCAACAGTTGCAGTTAATTACCATATAAGGTTTAATTGCTGTCACTGTAAAACAGATAACTTCTAAGTGTTGCAAGGAAGACAGTTCTTTAACAAATAATTTACTCTCATCATTTACTTAATATTATTTCAACAAGATTTTCTTTGAAGCACTGCAAGTAACGGTTTGTTCAAAGTAAAGAACTTAAGAGCCTTGCTATTGATAAGAGCCTCTTAATATTTCTATGAATTGAAATTCATATTCATATCCCGCTCGAAAATGGTGGTTCAATACCAAAGTAACAAAATTCATGACGTAGATACCGTAAAATTTCTAGGCCTAATTATAGATAGTCAACTCAACTGGAAGGATCACATTGAAGCACTATGTAAGAAAATTTCAAATCAAAACGTAGTCCTCTGCCTTGCTCCAACAGTAAATACAGATGCACTACTTACAGCATATCTCGGGCTTGTGGCTCTGGGGTAATTCTACAGACAGGGAAGCCGCTTTTAAAGCGCAAAAGCGAGCCATCAGAGCCATGTTTGAACTACAAGTAACAGACAGTTGTGAACCATATTTCAAAAAATATAAAATTCTGACACCACCGGCCCTGTATATTTATGAAACTGCCTTATTTGTTAAGTTAAATCCACATTTGTTTCCTCATCTATCAGATACTGTTCAACGTAACAGGCGATATGATACTCGTATAATAATCTCAACATCGCTCTCTCTCTCTCGTATGTATAATCTCAACATTAATGATGTAACCAAGATTTTGTTACAATATTTTGAATGAAAAGAGTGTCCATGGAGTTTCTTGCCCATTCTTCTCCATAGAAATCTACGCTTTGGAATGGGCAACTACAGTACTTTTACAAGTGATTATGCCTTGTCTGTGACTGTAGCTAAGCCTGTTTTTCTGATAATCCAAAAGTGCCTGTAATGGTCTAATTGAAATAAATGCTTTGAGTTTGAGTTTGATGGTACATATTTACGTCTGGATACAGGAAAAAAGTAATGAACCAGAGGCTTATTTCTTCTTGGCAAGATCTAATTGAGGAAAACGATCAGCTTGGCTTACTTATTGCTTAGCTTTTTACTAGGGCACATTGTTTTCAGGAAAAGATTGACCACTACTCGCAAGAACTATCTAAATGATAGCACAAAATGAGTCACAAATATTGTATTCTAGACTTAAAACCGCTTGCCCCAAAAAGCTATTTTTAAATATCGTCTTAATTCCGATGGTTACAGAGACAGATTGTTCTGAACGTATTTAAAGAATAAGACGTAAACATGATCATAATCTTTATTTACCTCAAAATCAAAAATTACAAGCGCTGGTTCACATATGCACAATCCTATATAGAGAAAGGTGTCTGAAGTAGGAGAGTCCGGCTTACATATAACGTTTAGTAATAGCAAAAAATTAAATTAAGATACAAAAGTAGACAACAAAAATAAAATAAATGTGACATTCGAAATGCACACTTCGCGAGTCCGGACGTCAGTTTCACGTGGCCAAATTACGTTTGACTAAATCCATAATTATGACATGAACTGTCAGCATGTCCGGCCACTGTGTCTATGTACAATTAATATAATGTAACTATAATCTCCAATTTACATTAAGAGAATTTCAATGCTTTGGTGGCTGATCTGTGGGTGATCTTTGAGAGTTACAGTACAGGTAGTCAGAAGCCCCAAAGTCTGACAACCAGTCTTACCAAGGGGTATCGTATTACATAGTACTAAATGGGTTGTGAAGGTCAGATAGGAAGTCGCTCCATGTACAATAATGTTATTCAGCTGCTTCCGGTTGGACTAGAAGCCTACCCCAACATAGTTGCGAAAAGGCTAAGCAGATGATGATGATGAGGAATCAAAACTTCTTATCCACCCATATGCATATCTTCGAGAAATACAGTGTTTTTGAAGTGAAAACTTCTTTAGGCACGTTGGGCATTTTTGAGATGGGGAAAACAATTGAACTTGCGACACCGTTAAACGACGTCTTTTTCGTAGCAGAGTTAGCCGTATTGCTACATATTACAAGCCCAAAAAAAATACAGTGTATAGTCAAATGTATAAGTAAAAGTCTTATCAATATGTATAAGTAAAATTCATCGTGCTGTGCTGGTGCTGCCGCTGCGGCTGCAGAGAACCTCAAGCGGCGTAAATATGGAAACCTTTGTGGTAACTATATTTTCGAGCCGTTTGGGGTTGAAACTCTGGGGCCGTGGTGGGGTCCGAGTGCTCATAGCCTATTTAAGGAAATTTCGAAACGCCTAGTTGACGCTACCCGTGACCCAAGGGCTGGCTTTTACCTTGGCTAGAGGCTAAATGTTGCCATACAACGTGGCAACGCCGCCAATCTCTTGGGCACATTACCAGCTGACAGCGTTGAGGAGGTGTTTTTCGATGCCCTTTTATAGTTTATTGTTAGTTTATTTATGTTAGTTTAATAGGTTTAATTATTAAAGTCTTATATAAATATTTTCTGAAAGTAATACAGAATCTTGAAAGAAAAACATTTTCACATCTGTCGGCACTCCCGGAGTGGTTGGCTTTTTTTTATCAATGATATTACCACACAATGAATGTTCCCCCAGTTAACGTCTTCACAAGAACAAATAATAATAAATCTGCAGCCTCAATAAGCATTTTTCATCGCCGAGTCAGTCGGTTGATCGAACGGAATCTTGCGATTCTACCTGATTAGTGTCAAGGCACACATGATAATGAAATGGAGACAGGTGAAATATGCCATTATCATACCTAGTGGTGAGTCAGCCGTTCTCAATATTAGGTGTAGTAAATTGCAGCGATGGGTAAAACCTGACCTTTCATATTTAGGTGTCACGATCATACGATGGGAGGAGAAATCCGGTTCTTTGGTCATGTTTTTATTTTGAGTTTAATATTTTTTGTTAGGAATACCAAATTGGGTTTACTTATAGTTGAATTATCCAAATACAATACTGGATTCACATAAATACCTTGCTAGTCCAGTGGTCGCAATCTCGGCTGCTGAGCGTGAGGTCCCGGGTTCGTTTTCCTGATTCGGCGAATTGTTATTGGGTTTTTCCATCAGGAACTTCTCAATACCAGCCTGTTGTCTCAATCTGCTGTTCTCAATACCAGTCTGTATTTGAGCCTGGTTGATGGAAATTGCCAAACTTAGTGGCAGTGGGCACTGTGGGCAGGGCACATTGCTCGCAGGACGGAAGGCCGATGGGGCCGTAAAGTTCTGGAGTGTCGATCGCGAACCGGAAGACGTTGCGTTGGAAGGCCTCCCACTAGGTGGACTGATGACCTGGTGAAGGTTGCAGGGATCCGCTGGATGTGAGTCGCACGGTACCGGTCAATGTGGCGACACTTTAGGGAGGCCTATGTCCAGCAGTGGACGTCTCTTGGCTGAAATGATGATGATGGAAATTGGCTCGTCGCCTATTACATGATGTGGGTGTACTATTAGGTACACCTCTGCCTAATCCACCGGGGATTACAAGCGTGATATTATGGTATGTTGATTCACATAACGTAACATCCACACAATGCATTTAATCCCCGATGGGTTACACAGAGGTGTACCTGTAGCACACCCACGTTTGGCCAGTTATGTGTAAATAACGTGTAATACCTAGGGTGCACAAAATCCGACTCTGCTCTTATACGGAAAACTGGGAACCTAACACATTTGAAGGTCTAACTTTGATCGACTTAAATCCTGATTACAATATTGTTTTTTTGATGTATTTGGTATTTCTGTCAGGCTCTGACTGTTATTCATCCACGTAATCTTCCTGCAACCCGCCTTCACCTTTAGCTGTAGCAGATCTTTCAAATTTACGTTGTGGAGACTCAGAAATATAATTTGAATATCGAATATTTACGCGCCATGTAGCTCTATGTTGGTTTAAGGTATTTGTTCCGAAACTATATTATTATTTGTCTTGTTGAATTGCCGTTGACGTCACAGGGTGTTTGAAATGTATTTATTCACTCGAAAAATTATATACATCCGAAGGCATGCCGGTTGTAGGCATTCCTGGAAAACGTTCGGCAAAGCCGTCTTTAGGTATGTTGGTGTATGCAGAATATGTATGCACTTTATATACATAGATTAAAAAAGAACTAACTACACTTCTAGGTAATACAAAAACTAGAAAACGATAGTCTCAACAAAATTATGTAACAAGCTAAAATCAACCTTACTGAGAGATAGAATTTCCAATCCTTTCCACACCCATTTCTTCTGAACACATATAGTAACACGTTGTACTTATCTAATTAACATCGAAGATGATACAAAGGGCGGTATTATATCAATCACAATCATCATCAACAAGACAAACACTACAACACTTAGGCTCAAACACAGCCTCCAATAACAAACATATTTAGCCTAGCAACCTAGGTATTGGCAATATAAGCCAATAATCCGAGCTCTTATGCTGGAGTGTCATTACTGCGAATGGTTGGCACACAATGCACCTAGATTGCGTCGATAGTTCATATTGAGGCTGACAGGTGGGTGAAGGCAATATGGAGGCTTTTGTTATGATAACCTGTGCAGCTTAAGTTGCGTCAGGGAAGCCCGCGATATTCAAATTTTCTTACGTTTTTTGCAATTTGCAGGTCAGTGTCAGGTTGTACGTTGATGAAAAATGAGTCGCGCCAGTAACGCGTATGTAGTTACAGAATTACAATCGTAAAAATCATCGATACAACCCTCTAAGTTTATGTAATCCTATTCAATAAATATTTCATGAAAAAGTCATTCAATAGGATTAAATGGACTTACAGGGTTATATTGATGATTTTCATGACTGTGATTCTGTAACATACGTGTTACTGAAAATTTGAATTTCGCGGGTTACCCTGACGCAACCACCTTAAAGGGGTTTGCTTAACTTCGGTAATACTTAAAGGCGATCTTAACATAGTTGGGACAAGGCAGGCAGATGACTCTATCAAGTAGCATTAAAAACATTAATTAATACAGGAACTCAAGATCATCTTAATAATTTATTAATTAATCTAATTTCACTCCTGAGATTTCGTCTCATAAGAAACGTCTAGGTGTAACAGCTATATTTTAAAGATATCAATTAAAATCACCCTAAAAGGTATAACATTTATCATCCCTTTACAAAATACAAATATCTAGTAAGTTTTCCAGACGATTCATGATAATTTGATAACGATTTATGACGATTCCACAAAAAAGTGAAAAACGTCACCCCTGTGACTTCTTTTGTTTCTCTGTCACAGTTAAAGAATTACCGTTCTTTAAAAATGTAATAAAATAAATTTTAACCGTTCACACAGTTTATAAAATTGTTCTCCAATATTCAGAATATTAATTAACTTTTCAGTAACAAACACCGTCGTTATAAAGAGTTTAATTAAAATTCTGCTCTTATATAATATGCAATTAACCATCTCATTATATAGTAACAGAGATTCCTTTATCCATCTGTGTGCAAAGTTAATAATTTATTCAGAAATTTTATTATGTAAATAATTTGCCTTAGTTTATTCGCAGAAACTGCTAATCATAATATTTATTTAGACTATAATTTTAATCAGAGCGAAGCATTTTCTAAAAATGTGGCCTTGCATGCCTATAGCACGTGTTTTAATACATAACTTTACCAGTGGTGAGGGTTCCATACAACTCGATTCCTACCGGCTCACCATTGAAAAATGGTACAGTCAGTATTCTATAGACAAATATTATTATGTACTCCAGGTTACCTCTTACAAAACTTGACTCTTCGCTACTGAACTTTACATAACGTCTGTTTAGCCTAGAGGGTTAGACTGAAGTGACTTTACTTCTCCCACGGTACGCCAGTTATCTTTAAGTCCCATGTAAAAAGGGGTGAGCCTATTGCCATCAACCAGGAAACAAATCCAGACTAGTACTTTTGGGATATTCTTAATGGAAAACAACAATAACACTCTGCTCTACCTGGGAATCGAATCCAAGACCTCATGCTCAGCAATACGAAGACGGTCAATATACAACGTGTAACGGAAAGGGGGTCACACAACTCTTCATTCTGAACAACTTTTGTAGTACGACTTTTGGAAATTCGTGAAAAAAAATCTACTCTCCATATTTAAAAGTCACGTGACCAACAAAGTTTCTATGGAGAAGCGATTTTTTTTTTTGAATTTTCCGTTGTCGTAGAACAAAAGTTGTTCAGAATTAAGAGTTGTGTGACCCCCTTTCGGCTTACTATACCCTTTCCGTTTCACGTTGTAAAAGGTCCCATTAAAACAGATGGACAAACTTTTAGAAATCATTCATACTACTCGTACTTAAGAAAAATGGTAAAAAAAAAATAAGTAAAACGCATGAATTAGATACTTACAAGAAAAATAATCAGCTAACGAAAATACACTAAAAATTTAGCATTTTATTATTTATGAGGGCTATCACATTTTTTCTTGTATTTGAGTGTTTTACTCGAGTTTTGAAGTGTGATATGGTTTATATATATGGCTACAAAATAAAAAAAATAAAAATGCCCAAGAAAGTTTGATTATTTTTCTCAGGAATGTTTTAAACAAATATTTCAATTTGTTTACGTACATGAGTAAAAACCTTGTCTCTATGTTTCATAAAATTCTACTTTTGGGCATCTTTGATGCTTTGTTACATAAAAGATATAATAATATTATATTATATAAAAATGTCCATGGTCCAATTGAGTGGTGTACTTTGGAATGCTTTATTCAATTTTCTGTTTCATACAGAAATACGTCATAAAAAAATTCCGTAAAACAGAAAGATACTGACTTTTTTTCGTCCAAAATGATTTTTTTTATCTATGAAGATATAATCCAAATTCAAAGATAAAATATTTAATAAGTAAGTATCTTACCTTACTTGAAAAAAATAATTAGACCATTTAAAAGTAAAATACTACTTGAAAACAATTGTTTTATGCAATGCTAAAATTAAATCAGTATAAATCTTGGAACGGGTGGCCTTAGCTTGTTTGGGCATGTTGGTTTGTTCCTGGAATCCGAGGCATAGCTGTTTGCATGTGTGCATAGTATACCTCGCTAGATGCACACTTGCGCATCCACTGCCGCATGCCGTCTAATTTACCTAAACCGAATTCTTTAATTTTGTGATAGCCCTCTTAAGGTCAAATAAAATCACTTTAATCAGTGTTTTTTTTTGCTTGAATATCTTTGGTTAGACGCATTGAACGCTGTGTTAAAATTTGTCCATCTATTGTAATGGGACCTTATATGAGTGATGTTTCTAATCCTGTAATAACACACATTTTCACAATTTATTTGTACCAGGATTAAAAAAGTTTCTTGAGGTATAAGAAACCTATTTCTGGCTGAAATTTTTAGGTACTCGTACTATGGTATAATATTATAATATCGACGTGAAACTATAGAAAGCGGCTCTTATGTAGTTAATATTCTTCATCGACGGCGACGTGTTGATTCTTTTCTACTTAATTGTGCTCCGACCAGAACTCTGCGCCCTTTATAGTAGTGGCCTTAGACAAGAAGTGTCTCAGGGCGTATGTATTGTTTCACAGGGAGCACGGCATCGTCGCTATACCTATAGCTTTTTATTTCATCTGAATACCCCCATCAAACTCAAAACTATTTATTTCAATTAGACCATTACAGGCACTTTTGTATGTCAGAAAAACAAAGAAGGCTAAGCTACAGTCACAGACACAAGGCATAATAGCTTGTGAAAGTACTGTAGTTGCCCATTCCAAAGCGTAGATCTCTATGGAGAAGAATGGGCAAGAAACTCCTTGTTAACTCTTTTCAATCAAATAATTGTTGCAAAATCTGGGTTACATCATTCATGTTGAGATTATACATATATGTGAGCACGATGTAGAAATACGTGCACGATAAGAGCGTCCAGAGTAAAAGATTATATCAACAATTAAAAAACAAAGTAAGTAGTTAAAATAAACCGTGGCAGCCTAGAGATGACCAGTCCCAACTGACAAGACATCGGGCTTGGTAGTATCTGCACATGCTTCGCAGTCTGTTAAGAGATTTTCAGGTGGGCCATGGCAGTTAATCCAGTTAATTTAAATAATTATACCGTACTCTAATATAGAACCGACTACCATCCTCAAACTAATTTCAAAAGCTCCAATATTTATCAAGCCTGTAGCCAGAAATATTTTAGAACCACTGGTTTAAATTAACTGAAGTTACGACCAACTGGTTTTGTTCGGCGGTAAACAAACAATGCCGCTTCGAGATGAGTTACAAAATATTGCATAATTTCTGCAAATCGAGTTATTTCGCGAATGTTTCGTAAAATAATTAGTTCATTAAGATGTTTTTGGAGGTGAACTTTAAGTGTTTTCTTGTTTAAATAAAAGTGGTTGAATTTGAAACACTGCCTTACTAACTGTGATAATAAAGTTCATTTTACTGTAACAAGTGATTGGGATTGTTATACTGCAGTCAACGGGACATCAGCGGTAGGAAAATCAGAATAAAATACGCTAGGCATGGTCAATGTCAAAGTGATACCACTGACCCACGGTCAACATAACATTACATAATAATAATCACGAAGGGTTGGTACAGAGTACATGCATACTCTACTACACCTGTACCCATGACAGCAGTGATAGCTCAGTGGTGTGACCATCGGACTGCAAAGTCGTAGGTCTCGAGTTCGAACCCTAGACACGCTCCTCTGATTTTTCGGATTCATGTGCGTTGTGTATAATAATTACTTGCTTCGGTGCAGGAAAACATCGTGACCAATATGCCTTAGGGACTTTTCTCGAAGGCATGTAAAGTCAAGTCAGAGGCCCATCCATGGGTGGAAGACCGAAAAAAGACCTGTACCACGACTGTATCCTTACTATAATTTATTATTAACAATATAATATTATGAACTAAATAAAATACATACTAACTAACTATATACTTATAATATTATATCCTTTATTTATTTTTACACATATCAATTATATTTTTAAATATCCAAATATAAAACAATATAAAAAAAAACATTTAAAAATATAAAAAATAGTAGCCCACCAGCATTGGGAACAGGGTCCGAGCTACCGGTGGTCAGGGCTGTTGAGAGAAGAACCTCCTGACAATACGCGCCGTGTCCAGAAGTACGGCTTTCTGAATCAAGCCCTTGATCCAGCTGCCAAGCGAGAGCCTCCTTAGATGTTGGTCGAAGCTACTGGCTATTAAGCCATTGGCTGACACGACTATCGGCATAATGACTGCTGTACTCATATCCCACATGTCGACAACCTCGCGAGTCAGATCTAGATACTTGAACTGCTTATCTTTTTCTGCTTTCACGAGGTTCTCGTCATGCGGGACTGTTATATCAACAATCATTGCGCGGCGTTCCAATCGATATGTCACCACAATGTCAGGCTTATTGGCAACAATAGTCCTGTCAGTGGTGATAGATCGATCCCAATACAACGTACCATTATCGAGAACTGGGTCGGGCGCATACTTATAGTATGGCACTTCTGATTCCACAAGGCTGTACTTCAAAGCAAGTTGCTGGTGGATAATCCTGGCAACGAGGTTGTGTCTATGCAAGTATTCTCCGTTAGCTAGACTAGAACACCCAGAAATAATGTGTCGGATCGATTCTCCCGGACGGTGGCATGCCCGACATATGTCAACCGTGCCATCCTTCACAATGTATTTTCGATAGTTATTCGTCATCATAACTTCGCCCATTATTGCACTGGCAAAACCTTCGGTTTCCCCGAAGAGGTCACCGAAGCGCAGCCAAGATACGGACGCTAAGAAGTCTACATCGGGCCCATGTAGAGCCCGGTAAAAACGTCCGTGAAGCTCCTTGCCCTGCTATACCTCCTTGCGGTCATTAGTGTCTAATACTCTAGGTTTGCGCCAGCTCTCGTTGGCCAGGGAGAGCGGGGTGAGGCCCTTGTCCACTGACACCACTTCTCGGTGCATACCCACGTCGGCTTTTAGGAAATTTTCCCTGAGACTGCATACCTCACGGTTGTGCAGGGTCTTAGCATTTAAGAAGCCACGACCTCCGCATTACCGTGGGATAATATTATCAATTATTATCCTTACTTTCCATATTATAAATGCGAAAGTAAGTTTGTTTGTTACCTTATCACGCCTAAACAAATGAACCGATCATCCTGAAAATTTGCATATTCATTCTTAGGTGTACAGAAACGGACATTGGGTACATTTTATCTCGAAAAAAAGTACTATTCCCGAGGTAAACAACATGGATGGCGCCATGTGTCTTTCGAATCATGATTGAATTATATTATTACAAGCAGAGAAGAACCCGCATTGATCGTCAAATTCTAAATTAACGCGAGCGAAGCCGCGGGCGAAAGCTAGTATGCTTATATTTAGTGCTAGTGGGAATTGATACCAGTCTCTTGCCTCTTTATTCTTTATTCCATTACATCTCAGTGATATGCTCAAACTACGTTACGATTATAAAGGTATCATCAACCTTAAAAGGCCATGAACCGTCACACATCAAAATAATCATCGGTAACCGATACCGTTACCATAGCTCACTTCATACTTACCATAACAACACCATAACTAAGCCAAATCGGTCCAATCTTTTCCATACAACAACATGGCCTGTCCCCTTATCCCACTCGCCCGCTATTCATGTGGCACCATATCCGTAGCATTAGAGAAGCATTAACAAGGAGCCTCGATAAATTAATCAATCAAACCACGTCAAACCAACGCTACGTGACGTCTATATGATTTATAGAACCTCATTTATGGTTCGAGTGGTTATTAGTGCGTTCGTAATTAATTGTTTATGTTTTTCTTGGGTTCGATGATTCTTGAGGTTTGGTTAAACATGTGCGAATAAAACAAGTAAAAATCTGCTGTTTTCTACATTATGAGGATTTACATGAGCACAAATGTATGGGGAAGCTGTTTTTTTTTGTGATTTCAGATTTTGTCTCATACAAAATGTTGTCCATAATTATGGAGTATGAGTACAATGACCCCTGGAGACGTTTCTGGTAAACAAAAACTAAGGTTGTACAACAATATTTAGGGTTGTGCCTCATCTAGCAGTACGGAATCGCGATTTTTCATGCTCCTATCTTTTTCCTAGATTTTGGTATACAAACTTCTCATTGATCAATCTCACGATATTTGGGGGAGTTCTGAGTATTAATTATTAAACAGACTCACACACACACACATGCAAGACATTCACGGTACTATTATTGAAACTTTTGATTAAACTAATTAATATATTGTAAGTTTTTTTCATATTTAGAATGCAGGCTATCTTTTTAACAAGATTTTTTTATTCATTTATTATTATATTTATGTAACTTCCAATGTGTGTTTAGGTAAAATATTGCTACTGAAGTTTAAAATAGTTATCCACAACCACTTGACCAGTTTTGCATTTACGTTTAGTTTGGATAACAATGCATGGTTAACTACGTGACGTCATTCTAAATCCAATATGGCGGTCTCCCAAAGATGGCCGACGAGTTATTTTTATGCTTGACATGGGTATGAATTAAAAGAACTCGCTCAGAAGAATACAAATAAAAATGGTTGTCTGTAAAGTCGGTTTACGGAGGATAATTTAACGTGATAACACATTAGAATTATTATCACTGAATTATCATTATTATGTATAATACATAGATGCGTCACAAGCAGAACGCTTAGGCCGATCGTGCCTCTCTATCGCCTGTTCCGCGCTCTCGCTTGCACGCTCGGCTCAGGCGAAGCATAACACTTCGTGCAGAGCCGCGTTCGTCGATTTATAAGACATTAACACGTCAAAAAAAAATTACATTACGCTTAAATATTAATTTAAAAGCAGGTTTTCATTGGAAAACGAAACTTCATAAACAATTGGGTTTTCTTGTTCTGTTGGGTCCGGTAGCTGGCACAATCGTTATTCATAATAATACAAGTATAAACGGACTTTTCACGAATCCAAGTATTCTGTTTATCAAACTACGTAACTCTATGCAAAAATTATTGCCGGAAAACGACTTATATTTTTGGGGTGAAAAATCACGTTTTCAGGTAGGACTCAATGTAGCGCACTCAAAACATTGTGCTAATGGATGGATTGAATAGTACAGGAGTCGTGAAGGTGTCTTGAGTAAAAAATATACATTAAAAACATGTATTTAAAAAAAAAAAACTTTTGAAAATGTTGGAACTTTGACCCCCAATATCTCCGTAACTAGAAGGTTCCCAGGTATGGTCTAGGGCAAAAAAATAATCGCATTGACGGGGAAAACAAGTGCCTTTCGGCTTCGTTAAGAGTCTTTTTACACCCTTTATAGTAATCCTCTCTCAAGCCACCGTTATATTAATCAATTCACCGTCATTTACCTACACATATGCATTCTACCCCAAAGATCATTCACTATCTTCGAATCTAACATGAACACACACATAATAACGAGCATCGCCAATAATATCGAAATTGCCAATTTTTGCAGATTATCTCTTACAAAGTGCCGACCATGCATGAAAGATCAAGATTTCCATATACATAGATGCATTAAATAGTATAAGGGTCGTGAAGGTATTTAAAGTAAAATTATAACATTAAAAACTATGAAAAAAAATCTTGTGAAAATGTTGGAACTTTGCTTCTCAATATCTCCGTATCTAAAAGGTTCCAATATATGCTATGTAGCAAGAGCAAAACCAAATATCGCAATGACGGGGAGAACAAGTGCCTTTCGGCTTTTCGGCCAAGTACGTCATATTCTTTTTAGGCGCTTGAGTGACATTTTCAGGAAGGCGCTGATGGTTATTTGCGTTACTGTGGAAATCGTTTTGAAAAAACCCAGATAACTGCGGTTAGTTTCGGTTAATATGGTATATCTGTAATACAATTGCCCTTGTTTGCTGATAGATTATTTTGAAAGTACTACTTATCTTATATATTATCTTCTTAATACTATTATAAATGCGGAAGTTTTGTTTGTTACTCTTTCACGCAAAAACTACTGAATGGATTTTGATGAAACTTTACAGTAATATAGTTTATACATCAAAATAACATATTGTGTAAAAAACTTAATTTACTTGGGTAAAGTCGGGGGCGGAAGCAAGTCATTATTTGAAACAGACTACCTGTGGACAATCAATTAACATGACATTCACTACTCCGAATTTGAGGTAAAGCCTGTATTTGCCAGCTACCGCATAACAGTTCAGTAAACCACAAACAAGTTATAGTATTATAGGAAAACCCAGTTACTGTTAATCTGATTCTTCATACTAATAGTTTACGTATGTATTGCATGTTTATTTAGGTTTAAGAAATTTATCTATCTCTCTCTGCAACCCGAAATAGTTGTTTTTTTTTTTTAATTTATCGTTGTGTGAGAACCTAAGGCCTCAATGGATTGTTTTTGCTTAGTTGTTGCTGCTCAATTGGTCTAGTGGTCGCAAGCAATTCTACTGAGCACGAGGTCGTGGGTTCAATTTCAAGGTCGAACGAAATGCTTTTGTTTTTTTCCTTTGGGAATTTCTCAGTAGTAGGCTTGGAATCCAGATTAGTGCCCGTTTTATGACAATAGGCTCGCCACCTATTTTCTTTTTTAAAATAATAACGTTGAGGAATTTCTCCTGTAGGTATCATGGGTGCGTTTACAAACATTTAAACTCACATACACAGACAGCCAGACCCGGAACAACTACTTATAGGCCATACAAATATTTGTTCCGTGCGGGAATCGAACAGTCGATCACAATATATTACTTGAGTTATGTCTTACTTTTCGGGGATTACAAGCGTGATGTTATTGTTTACCACATATTCCTAACACAATAACATCACATCACAATACTCTATAGTCCTTCTTAATATCGACGGCCGCCTTACCAAACAGGCGCTTCGGCTGACCAAGCTACAGCTGCGCACAGTTACAGCCGCCATCACTGGACACGGCTCTTTTAACAAAAACCTCTTTGACTTAGGAGTTACAGACAGCCGCCTGTGCCGAGCCTGCATGGAGGAAGACGAATCAGTAGCCCACGTGCTACTGCGCTACCCAGAGGTTGCACCATACAGGGCAAAGTACTTCGGTAGCCCATGTACTCTCCGCGAGATTGTCACAGCCTTTCTCGTTGAGTTAGGGTGGATCGAATAAATTTCCCACCCGCACGCAAAATACGCGCACCGGACGTGGAGTTGCTGACACCAGCCCGTTATACTATACTATGCCCATTATACTCTATAGCATGAGCAACTCCACATTAAACTTTAAACTCCACTTAAGGAATCGCGCACACTGTACTCTAAATAAAATAGCAATGGCAGCAATCCTGCCTCGCGCCAGGCAGTTGGCCAGCCACCTAACGAGTTCAATTATGCGCTGTACTGATGCCTGAGTACCACGGAGTAGTGAGTTAATGGAATGATAACGATGCCATACAATATTGTGATAAAATTAGACTTTCACCTGACAGCTAACATAGACCTTCCTGTCACCGAGATTCTGATGTTAAATAAAACCCAAAAAAAACTAAAACGAGATGTATTAGTATCATGGTAACTTTAGACCCGTCTGTGTGTAGTGGCTGCTGTTTGACACATGAGACACCACTATTCCTTCTTGAACCAGTTTTGTTGCACCTCTTACGCAGCTTGTAGAAAATTCGTCGAAGATGATTTGTAAGAGAAGAAGTTTTGTAACGCGACCGGCGTTACATTTACTTAAGTAGAAGCCATCAGATGGATTATATTTATGAGAAAAATAAGCAGATGCGAGTACTGACAG
This sequence comes from Lycophotia porphyrea, assembly GCA_950005105.1. Lineage (NCBI taxonomy): Eukaryota > Metazoa > Arthropoda > Insecta > Lepidoptera > Noctuidae > Lycophotia > Lycophotia porphyrea. The sequence continues at coordinate 7,672,831 of OX465393.1, forward strand.
CTCCATTTCTTGACTATTCCGTGCCAGACTAGTCGACGTGTTAAACGAGGCATACGATGGAACTTGAATGAGAATACACGAACTGACTGAATATTGACTTGACAAATGCAAATATTGCAAGTTTCACGTTAGTTTGGCTTTTCGATAATTGGGATGTGGATACCCTTTTTGTACCTGTAGGTAAGTGCTGTGCAAAATAGAAACTCGCTGGTGGTAATTGACGAGAAAACGCTGAGTTATACCCGGAACTATTCGTTCAACCTATTTTTCTTATTTATCACGTTTTCGAAGATAAAAGCCATACTTATCAAATAACTATAAAAAATTCTTCACTTAACTTTTTTAGCTGTTAACAATGTTTTCAGTATATTATCAGTAACATCATAACATCACGCCTTTAATCTTCGAAAGGTAAGACAGTGGAAATAAACCTAATAGTACACCCACATTTTGCCAGTTCTGTTAAAGCCTCATGTAGACAAGCCTATTGCCATCAACCGGGCATACATTCAGACTCCGTGGCTGCTACTGGGAAGTTCTTAATGCAAAACCCAATAACACTGCCCTATTCCAATCCAGGATATAATGAAACGCTGACATATTAATAAACTGTACGTTAGGTGCTCTTCCGGATCCAGGGCTGCGGGAGTGCGCAGGGCTGTGGTACTGTTCGAAAGAGATACCGCCGCCCTGGAACACAAAGGGCAAGGAAGGAACATGGATGGGTTTTAGTCAGTACAAGCCTGACACTCCCTTAAGCTTTGGCCAGAGCGGGAGAAGTCATTTGATGATTACCCATCAGAAAAAAAAGCTGCTCTCCCGGATACTCGTATTCATTTTTTTTTTCAATATCCTATCAATAGCTCGTATTCAATAATCCGGTTTTCCCTATAATCATTTTCATTCTTGCACCCTATTTATTTATCATCTATAGGATTTACAAAATAGGTTCCTTTTTCGCCGTATCGTTTTTTCCGAAATATTTTGTTTGTTGGTGGTATATTTATTAGATTAGACGGGTATCGTGTGATTGCCTCTTATGATGTTTTGTTGACAGTTGCTGAAAAATCTCTGAAATATACTCACAATTATTTATATAAATCTTTTTTTACTAAACAATTTTTTTTAAATAATAATATAAACCAAGAAAAATAAAAAAAAAGCTTAAATAAAAAAGATCTTTACATGGCAGGTTAGGTCTTAACTTCTAGCACTGGTTTTTGTGTGAACAAGTGGACATAAGTGGTGGTGTTCATGATGTTTTCCATTCTGATATTGGCCAATTCCATACTCGATACAGTGATTTGACATTAGCGACCATGATGAAACTTTTTCGTTGAAATAATGGCACAAGTGGTGACATTAGCATTAACTAGGCCTTGGTCGTCAAATAATTTTAACCTCTAATGCAGAAGCGATCATCTTTTGTTGGAAACAAAGCAAAAAATTACTCAGTGACTCTGCCGGTCCTGATCCCGCTTATACTACGAGTAAAAGAAAATTACCGCTCAGACAGGTTAAATTATACCAGATTGAGACAGACCTGATCTGTACGAACAGGACCTGGCGCGTTTAGTCAAACCGTCACAACCACATATCTGCAACAAGGAAGACGTGCTTATAAAGAAGTGTTTCAAGTTTTATGAAAATAAAACCTTTTCAAGAACTATGGTTGTTTTCTGATGATACTCATGCCATAAGTGGGCACTGTAATAATAATTAATAATTAATTAATTTTTAAGTCCGGTGCCTTACATTTATTTTGAGAAAACTGCCTTTAAGTAATCGAGAGGAATGGGACGCCGTCGACTCCTTCTGCGAAGCAGTCATGCTTGCGAAGGAGGTGGCGGAGCGTGAGAGGGAGAGAACCTCTAGTCCCAGCCGCCGCGTGAGGCTTCTCGGGCGTCGGGGGTCACGTGGTGGCTACCAGCCACCGTAGACGCGGACCTGTGGACGGTGAGTAATGGGCTAGCTCGCCGTCCGTCCGTCTTTTGACGACAGGCCGTGTAGACGGCGCGTTCGTGTTCCACGCGCGCCTTAAAGAGATGTCAGTAAACAGGGAGGGGCCCGCAAGGGCCGATGCCTGCCAGGGCTGCGGGCTGTTCGAAAGAGATACCGCGGCCCTGGAACACAAAGGGCAAGGAAGGAACATGGATGGGTTTTAGTCAGTACAAGTCTGACACTCCCTTCCGCTCTGCCCAGAGCGGGAGAAGTCATTTGATGATTTCCCATAGGTAAAAAAAAACAAAGGGTTGTTTTAAGTAAGTTTCTCAACATTAATTTTACGACGCTTAATTTTCAAAGCTAGGGGTGTTTTCTAAGGATTCATTTGTTCATGAGCTATCTGAAAAGTATTAGTTTAACGTCTTGAATGACGTAGATTTCACATGATCAGCAATTTATTGCGGAGAGCTGTTTTTTTTTTTTTATTTGTGGAGAACAAACCTAGAATAATTAAATTTTAAGGAACGCATCGTATTTTCAATTACCCTGTGTAATAACAGTTATGAATTATTTAATATCAGGTCATAACTTTCAGGATAATATATTAATGGCAACATTCAACTAAGGGGTAACTTTGTCTTAGCATTTCCAAGACGACTTAAAAACAATGGCTCGTTACATTTAGTTAGGCGTTTATACTTGTTTCACTTAAAATTTCCTTGTTATGTTCAGATAATAAAAAAAATGTAATTGTTCAGTTTTACTGGTTTCTGTACAGACTTGAATCTTGAATCTTTACTTTAAGTACCTACACCTAACACCTACCATGGGCATTTATTATTAAGTTAGGATTCAGATTCTACCTTCTAAGTGTTACGCTTAAAATTTACTAGACTTTTTAAACAGAAACTGCACTAAGACAATACTAAGTTGAGCACTATAGCTTCTAAAGTTTCCACTTACATGGTTCAGTGACCAGCTAAGAGGCATTAAGTGAAATAAGTAAGAAGCCTTGTTAAGTGAGTAAACTTATCCAGCCGGATTACCGCGTACGGTTCGTTTAAACCCGCCTGGGGTAGGGCATGGATAAATGTGGGTTGCAATTGGTTAAAAGTCTCCTAAGGTAGTCTGTTTCTTTAGGTTAATTTTTTTCGGTTAATCAGTAATAGTAAATAGGACAGAATAGGCTAATTAAAAATCGAGGAATTGAAAATAAATTTTCAGGCATGTAAACAGAGTTTATTTTTTTCAAAACCATTCTATTTTAGAACGGGAACCTTCTTACGGTGCTGACAGTGTAGTTAGTTTCGTAACTGAAAACAAACATCACAATTTTTTTTTTTCAGTCAATTAATTGCGGAAAATAATAATAAACGGCAAAAAATAGAAGAAAAATACACTGACCAGTTATTCTGCCTACTATTCCATGTAAAAGCCTCAGCTGTCTACTAGCAATGCCTGCAATGTGAGCCCCGAGGCCAAACCCAACCAAGTGCACTTGTCTGACGTTCACAACACGTCCACTTGCACTTGCAGTTTCTTGAGCAGCATCAGATAACCATCTTAAGAAATCGCTTAGTTCATTAGCTACAGTTGGTACATACGAAACTGCGCTCGAGTAACTACCGCTAGCTTCTCTTTCCCAGTCAACCACTATGATGTTATTTGCTCCATGAAACTGGAATATTTCTAAAAATAGAAATAAAATTACTTCATTTGAGTAGATAAAATAGCAATAACATAATGTAGTTTTCGTTTTATCTGAAGTTTATATACTGGAAATTGTGAACGGATTGCTGTCGCGTTACCAATTGTATTATTTGGGATTACTAAACCATGTTCTAGGTACTTCTTTAACTTTAAGTCACGGTGGGTAGGTACCTTTAAATCCAGCTACCTAGACTTACCTCTCATGATTAGTGAATTGAATTCATGGCCCACTCCTCCTCGGTGCCCATGAAACAATATAATGGTCTTGTCTTGTGGGTTGAACAAATTTGGCAAGTAGCCTCAGTTGGTGTTACTGACATTCACCGGTACTTCCCGGTTAGCCCTTATAACAAAATTAGAAAGATAGGTTAGGGAGGAGTGCAAGGAAACGATGGATGGACTGTGAGCTGAATGATATAAAAGTTTAAGAAGTAAATGATAGCGTGACGGTTGATTGGCGAACCTGGAAAAAAAAATTTTTTGCACCGACCCAAAATAACCATGGGATAAGGGCAGGACATTTTTGGCCACTTGGCAGATTTTGGCCCAGTGGTCACTGTTCCGACTAACGAGCAGTAAGTCGTGGGTTCGAACCCAGGCAGGCGCATTACTTTGTGTAATTTATTTCAACACCACTGCTCTCAAAAACTGTGAAATAAAACCTGCATGTCCTAGAACAAGCCCAAAAATTTTAAGACATGTGTCATCTACCAACCCGCACTGGGCCCGCGTGGTTGATTATAGCCCATCCCCTCTGTTATAGAGGAGGCCTGAGTCCCAGCAGTGGGAACTGATTATACTTAGGGCAGGACGGTGATTGGTAGGGATTGGTGGTCATGTTAGGCTGACTAAATATTCAATGCTTACAACACTGCAAGCGACAGATTATGACAGAGGCTGTGTCTGTTATTTTAGAGAGATTTTTCTATAATATGTACTTACAATGTGTAGAGATATTGGTACGAGCCTTGTACATGGCAGCCTGAAAAAATTGAATGGTGAAAAATCTAGGCTAAATAGGGTTTATCGCCAAGAATGTAACCAGTAACAACTTGCTGCGATCACCAATCCGTTTGCATGCTGCTATAGCATGCTATTATAGCATTACCGTACCCCCACCACAGAGTTAATTATCGAAGAATCTCGATGATTCATGAAAAATTATTTTGAATGACTCCAAATGAATACCTACTTAATTTCATCTAGTGATCACAAGCATGATTGAATCGATTTCCAAGTCGGGTGAAGTGTTATTGGGTTTTTAGCCATGAATATCTATGTAGCAACCAGGTGGCCTACCACGACGTCTTAGAGCAGTTGTCATTCCAGTGTGGAAAAGAGATGGCACTAGACGACCTGTATAGTTCTGTCTTTTTCTCACACTGGAATTACAACTGCTTTAAGACGTCATGGTGGCCAAGGTGGCCATGGAACATGGAACACAAAGGACAAAGAAGGAACACGGAAGGGTTTTAGTCAGTACAAATCTGACACTCCCTGCCATTGCCATTTGATTATTTCCCAACCAAAAATAAAAAAGGGGTGTGCTTCGAACCATCACACTAAACAACTTTCTCCACGGGACCACCGACCACCATCGAAATCCCGAAAAAAAATTGGCTGCTCAGTTATCCAGTACAAAACTTGAATACCTACTCGACGCTAATGTATGGGACAGCTGTTTTTTTTTTTCGCGATTTCGATGGTTTTCCCACGGACTACACCTTTCTGGTACACACTGTATATGGAACATCAGAGGAACACCTGAAGGTTTTCGTTGGGCAACTGCCCAACTGGATCGAGGACTTGGTTTCGAAGGCTTGGTATTATCTTTTGAATTTTTTCGTATCGTTACAAAAACAAAGAACGGTATTTTACTTGAAATAATTTAACTAAGTACGTTTTCAGTTTTTAGCGAATTTTTCAATACCAGCTACGGAGTCTGAATTTGGGCCCTGTTGATGGCAATAGGCTCGCCCCCTATTACATGGGACTTAAAAACATAACTGGTGAAATGTGGGTGTACTATTCCGTAGACTTCTGCCTAACCCTTCGGGGATTACAGGCGTGGTTTTATGTAAGTTTTTAGAGGACTAACTAGTTCTGTGATAGGAACAATGAAAACCTTAATAAAAGATATGATAAGGATATCAAATACTTAAACTTACCTGCCAAAGCGAAAATAATTCCAAACTTCAACATTTTGTTTGGTCGATCGTTTCGTTAATGTTCCTAATTAGAAAATTTATTTCTTTTTATAATCAATCATCTAACGTCGTCACAACCGATAACTAGATAAAAGAATTTGATAAACTGCCCTTTAGAACGAGAATTGTGAGATAAAATCCTTTATTTTATAATTAAACGTTGAGTACGGCAGAATTTCGTTGTCGTTAAACGTTGAGTACGGCAGAATTTCGTTGTCGTTTTCCGCTTCTTACTTCTTCTGATCGATACATCCTTATTCGGCCATTTTCCTTTTCATCCGAATAAAACTCGATATTTTTGATTATTGTCGAAAATAATTACTTGCAAAATGAGTATATAACTTTTACAAAAATATACCGACTTCCAAAAAAGCACTAAAAAAGTTTATAATAACTTTACTTTCGGATGTAGGTGACCTTGTTTGTGTCATTGCTTGATTTTAGTATACCATTCCATACATATGAATTAATTTTATATCGTAACTAGAAGTTATTAAGGAACCATCATCAATATAGGCCAAGAAGAAAAATAAACTACTTAAGCAAAGTTAATAAAATGTATATGGGGGCCACTGTGCAGGTTGCCTCTACTAAATGAAAAAATCATGTTAAGAAAGAATTATGTAAATCGACCCAGTAATCACGGAATTATCGGTTTAAATGAAAAAAAACTGGTGAAATGCATAAACCTAGTCCTTTTTAGAAGTCGGTTAAAAAGTGTCAAGTTATTTTTAATCGGTCTATTTAAAGGATTAAAAGATTGATCAGGATCAAAAGATTAATCAATCTTTTTTTATTAACTGTATCTGAAACAAATAAGTGTCAACGTCATTTCTAAGAAAAGCAAGTTACTAAGTTATATGAAGCCAAATATTTATCCTGTACTGACCTGCACTGCAAAAATTTAATCGGTTTTTTGCTTTATTTCATTGTCTAATAGCAGTTTACTGAAAGATATAGGTTACTAGGAAGCAAGGGGTTACCGAGTGACATGCCATTATTTAGACGCAATTGTGATCGCTCATCCAGCATTTGCTGCGATAGATACGAAGCATTGAAAGGCGAAGATTGACGAGAAAATCCGTCCAAAGTAAGGTTTCGTGGTAGAGACGAATGACAAGAAAATCTGCGGAAATAAGGCTTGATGGACTAAAATGCTGGTTGTCATTAGATTAACAGAAATCTTTATTTCAATATTATACAGGGTGTAAACAGAGTCTTCAAGAAGCCGTCAACCAAGTATTATGTACATCAAACTAAGTAACTTTAAAATTAGTGCTGGAAAACCACCATTTTTTTTGGGCTGAAAAATCACGTTTTAAAGTAGGACTCAATGTAACGCACTCAAAACATTGATGGATGGATTGAATAGTAAGGGGTCTTAGGGGTGTTTAAAGTAAAAATCTTACATGAAAAACATGTATTTAAAAAAAAAACTTGTGAAAAAGTTGGAACTTTGACCCCCGATATCTCCGTAACTAGAAGGTTCCCAGGTATGGTCTAGAACAAAAAAATGATCGCAATGACGAGGAGAACAAGTGCCTTTCGGCTACGTTAAGATTCTGTTTACACCCTTTATATGTCCATATTTAAATACATTAAGTTTCTGAGTAAAAACATGAAAATTTTAAAATTTTAATTTAAAAAAAAATTTTTGAAACGGAAAACATTCAGTAATCGCAGTTGGAAATTATCTTTATTCACACATCGTATTTTTGCTGTTGTCAATCAGCATTGTATTCCTTAGGTATTTTTAGGAGACTATGGTCCCCATGGTGGATAGATGAGGTTTTCTAAGAATGTTCGTAATCTGTGCCGCTGTGGTACGTTACTGCTAATTATGTTTTGATGACGTTAATTGTGAATAAGATGCTTATAGGGTTTATAAACAAAGAACTATGAGGTTTGGATGTTTAAAGAAAGAATATGTATTTGATACATCGCTAATATTTCAAGAGGAAAAGGAAAAGTGTAAAGTGTTACGGATATTGAAGTCTTGATTACGGTTCACGCGACATAATGATCAGAACTACTAGTCAGAAGTGTGGACAGAAATCCATTGTCTTTTATGACGTCTTCGGCTTCACGGTCTGTAGTCCGATTAAATGTTTGAGGGCCTCTCGCAGACCACGGTGAAGATATAGGGATGAAATGCCTCTTAGCGGAAGCACTGGCACTACTTGTAGAAAAGACTGAATTGTGTACAAAAAGGTCAGAACGTTCTTTTCCCAGTATTGTGAAGCAGACAAGCTAGATTAGAATATGAGGTTCAACATGACCTATGCCTTTTGGCCTATATCCAGCACTGGTCTGTGACATTTAGGTATACAGGATGATTGAAAGTTGGGTGCAGGCCTTGAAATGGGATCACCCATCGGGCCAAATTTGTTGCAAATGAGCTTTAGTTGATAGTAGAGCTCATTTGCAACAAATTTGGCCCGATAACTAGGGGTCCTTTCTGAGTAGTTTCGGAGTAATCGAACTTTTAAGTTGTTTTTTGGAAATTCTCCTCCTTTCGACCATAAATTGATAATTGTGACAAATCTACGTCAATTAGAGCGTTGTTATAATACTTTTCAGAAAGCACATAAACGAATGAATATTCCGAAAATTCATCAAAAAATAACTCAAACCTTTGGTTTAACAGCGTCATAAAGTTCATAATAATGCAAAAAAAAATACTTTTCAAGTCAGATTACTCAAATGAAATGTCTCAGATAGGACCCCTAGTTATCGGGTAAAAGTTGCAAATGAGCTTTAGTATATTCCCATTTCAAGGCCTGCACCCAATTACCAATCACGCTGTATACAGGCCGGAGCGACACCGTCGTTAACATCGTTCTTAACCTCCCTACATAGTCGGCGTCCCTTCCACCTCGTAGAGTATTTAAGAATGCCTACTTCATTAACTTACAATTTGATGTATTGGCAAGTCGAGTATAACTTTTACAAAAATATACCGACTTCCAAAAAAGCACTAAAAAAGTTTATAATAACTTTACTTTCGGATGTAGGTGACCTTGTTTGTGTCATTGCTTGATTTTAGTATACCATTCCATACATATGAATTAATTTTATATCGTAACTAGAAGTTATTAAGGAACCATCATCAATATAGGCCAAGAAGAAAAATAAACTACTTAAGCAAAGTTAATAAAATGTATATGGGGGCCACTGTGCAGGTTGCCTCTACTAAATGAAAAAATCATGTTAAGAAAGAATTATGTAAATCGACCCAGTAATCACGGAATTATCGGTTTAAATGAAAAAAAACTGGTGAAATGCATAAACCTAGTCCTTTTTAGAAGTCGGTTAAAAAGTGTCAAGTTATTTTTAATCGGTCTATTTAAAGGATTAAAAGATTGATCAGGATCAAAAGATTAATCAATCTTTTTTTATTAACTGTATCTGAAACCAATAAGTGTCAACGTCATTTCTAAGAAAAGCAAGTTACTAAGTTATATGAAGCCAAATATTTATCCTGTACTGACCTGCACTGCAAAAATTTAATCGGTTTTTTGCTTTATTTCATTGTCTAATAGCAGTTTACTGAAAGATATAGGTTACTAGGAAGTAAGGCGTTACCGAGTGACATGCCATTATTTAGACGCAATTGTGATCGCTCATCCAGCATTTGCTGCGATAGATACGAAGCATTGAAAGGCGAAGATTGACGAGAAAATCCGTCCAAAGTAAGGTTTCGTGGTAGAGACGAATGACAAGAAAATCTGCGGAAATAAGGCTTGATGGACTAAAATGCTGGTTGTCATTAGATTAACAGAAATCTTTATTTCAATATTATACAGGGTGTAAACAGAGTCTTCAAGAAGCCGTCAACCAAGTATTATGTACATCAAACTAAGTAACTTTAAAATTAGTGCTGGAAAACCACCATTTTTTTTGGGCTGAAAAATCACGTTTTAAAGTAGGACTCAATGTAACGCACTCAAAACATTGATGGATGGATTGAATAGTAAGGGGTCTTAGGGGTGTTTAAAGTAAAAATCTTACATGAAAAACATGTATTTAAAAAAAAAACTTGTGAAAAAGTTGGAACTTTGACCCCCAATATCTCCGTAACTAGAAGGTTCCCAGGTATGGTCTAGAACAAAAAAATGATCGCAATGACGAGGAGAACAAGTGCCTTTCGGCTACGTTAAGATTCTGTTTACACCCTTTATATGTCCATATTTAAATACATTAAGTTTCTGAGGAAAAACATGAAAATTTTAAAATTTTAATTTAAAAAAAAAATTTTGAAACGGAAAACATTCAGTAATCGCAGTTGGAAATTATCTTTATTCACACATCGTATTTTTGCTGTTGTCAATCAGCATTGTATTCCTTAGGTATTTTTAGGAGTTGCTATATGAATAATAGCCCACCAGCTGTTCCCAATGCTGGTGGGCTATTATTTTTTATATTTTTAAATGCTTTTTTTTATATTGTTTTATAATTGAATATTTAAATAATATGTAAATAATATGTGTAAAAATAAATAAAGGAAATAATAATTAGGTAATTACTAATGTAAGGTCATTCAAAGTCATCTTTCATTAGGCATCGACATGTTTTCGATAATTAACGCTACCAGGTAATCATAAAAAACAACACTCCATCAAAGAGTCTATCAACACCATCATGATCCTGAATTTTTCATCACTCATTTTTTTCTTTTTTGCAGTGTTTCATGTGGCACAAGCAGAAAGACAATATCGCCCATTCACAGTGTAAGTACATCATTATTATTACTTTAACAGGCAATGGAACAGACTCAGTCATAATCTGTTGCTCGCAATTTTGTACAACGGGGGCTATCGCGCATGAATTCGCCGCTAGAGGCGTTCGTGTAGAGTAATATCTTCCGAAATGTCAGATGTCATAGAGTTTTCGCGCGTTGCGTGCTTTTTTATCACGTATTTTAACTAATATTCATGATTCTGGTCTAGATTGAGCCAATCTTGATTAATTATGACTTGAAGATTTTAAGTAGCAACTTAGGGTCTTATTTGTTAGTGCTTATATATATATTATATATATATTAGAGGTAGAATGAGTTTTAAATATTTCATGCTTGTTAATCATCATCTGCCTAGCCTTTTCCCAACTATGTTGGGGTCGGCTTACAGTCTAACCGGATGCAGCTGAATACCAGTATTTTACTGTAATGTAAGGGAGAATATTATTTTGTAAATATGTATCTGAAGTTTACACTATGTTGATATACGAAATGAAATAAACTTTTTATGAAGTTGTTTATACTTTAAAATATAAAATAGGATTAATGACAGGACCTTACTCGACAGTGGCGCCATCTGGTGAGCTAAAAAACGATAGCCCCCATTTAGTAACAATGCATTTTTCCGTCAAATCAACCTAACTGACTCTTCATTTTATTTAAGGGCTAACCGACAAGCACCTGCGAATATGAGCCGGACCGACAGCGTTTTGCCGAATGAGTTTAACCGAGAAATCAAAACAATCATATTGATCCATGGGCACGGTGGAGGAGTAGGCCACGACATAGTGGGTCATGAATGGTTTAAGGTAATAGGTTTAAAGTAAAGGAACACGAATTCAATACACTCATTATAAGGGGTATGTAAGTAAGTCTAAGTGCTAGAATATTCACCAGGAAACACAATGTTTTTTTTTCTATAACCTTATTTACAGAAATCACTAATAACAATTTTGGTACTGCAACTGAAATTGCTTCAATATTTCTTTTGTTACAAATTGAAACAGCAATAATCACTTTTCATTATGTGGTTTCACCCTTTGTTTTGTTACAATCGACTCTCCAATAAAATCATGTTTAATTTTTATTTTAGAAATATTCGAGTTTCAAGGAGCATTTAACGTCATAGTGGTTGACTGGGAAAATGAAGCTCGCCATAGTTACTCAACCGCATTTAAAACAGACTCTTCACCGCGTTGTAAACAGACTCTTCACGAAGCCGTCATCCAAGCATTATGTACATCAAACTAAGTAACTTCACGCAAAAATTTGTGCTGGGAAACGACTATTTTTTCGTGCTGAAAAATCACGTTTTACAGTAGGACTCAATGTAACGCAAACTCAAAACATTGTTGCTCATGGATGAATTTAATAGTAAGAAGGTCCTGGAGGTGTTTCAAGTAAAAATCTTACATTAAAAACATGAATTAAAAAAAAAAAACTTGTGAAAAAGTCGGAACTTTGACCCCCAATATCTCCGTAACTAGAAGGTTCCCAGGTATGGTCTAGAACAAAATAATGATCGCAATGACGGGGAGAACAAGTGCCTTTCGGCTTCGTTAAGAGTCTGTTTACACACTTTTTTACAATCATAATTTGTTTCCAAATCATAGAATCCATATTTGTTAGTAAGAACATAATCAACTTAAAACCTATAGTGTTAGGTTAGTACGTAAATCTTGTAAAAGTTGTCAAGAGCATGAAAAACCCTACGATTGACCATAAAAAATAGTTAATTCATATTATAATATTTATAATTTTGTTTTCAGTCACGACAATCTCTACAGACTCAGCGCCGGAAGAAGGTACCCGTTCTAAGATTGAATGATTGACTGACTGTATTTTTTAAGGTACTCTTTTGGGGGTGCGTCTCATATCGTATAAAGTTATTTATTTTCATTTCAATAACGTTCACAAGATTTATAATAAACGTGAGTTATACCAAATTACTGTTGATATAATTTCTTTACATATAACATTTATATACTCTGAAACTTATTTCGTATAACGTTATTGGATATAACGTTTATTTAATCGATAGTCATTAGACCTATCGTTTAAAATATATATTGATACCATCTTTATGGTTAACACCCTGATTCAAAGCAATCCGGATAACCTAACCTGGTTAGAAGGTTAAGGCGGGAGCGGAGTTGCCAGATCCCCTCTATTGTTGGTGAATAATTTGGGTTAGGTTTGGTTAAAACAGTGACCATTAACGCGCGAAGGCGAATGAGTTAAGCGAGCGTACTGCGGGAGTGGTGTGACAGAAACGAATGGCTGCAAAACCGACTCCATGTAGTCTTGTCTGCCCTACCCCTAGAGTGTAATTTAATCCCGCGTAGGCGCGGAGGTACGAGGCGGCCCGCGAGCTGAGAAGCAGGTGGTTATACGCTCGCCGCCGCGGCTGAGGCTGCCGTGGTGAGCATTGCATAGCTTGCTTGCATGCTACATGTTTACTTGCATGCTGGATGCATGGAGTATGCTTGTTTGCATGCTTGTATGCTTGTTTGCAACATCCAATTTTAAAACAGAATGAATATTTGACTCGCTGTTTAGTGTAGTGATGGCAAGAGAATTACATTCTTAAACGAGAAGAATGAATGTTCAGTTCACAAATCCAGTAGAATTTATTATTTATTTGTCTGATTTTATTATAGTTGTATCCATTCACAAACAATTTTACTGTATCCTTTGAACTTTTTAATGTCCCACACATAAAAGAATCCATTTTTAAAGAAATAAATCATTATTTAACTGAGCAAGATTATGCACACAAAGAGACAACTTACAATGATATTTGTTAAGTTGCCTTCATTGTAAATCAATAATTAGACTGTTACAATGTGTATATATTATTATGAAATTTTGCTTTGTGTTTTTAACTAGGCGTTTCATCATGTTAGACTAAATAGGTTTTATGTGTTTTGAGTGGTTTATCAACCGATTTTATATTAAATGTATGTTATGCTTATAAAAAATAGTTATTTTCAAATTATATCAATCGTTAATTAAATAAACTGATCATTATATCAAATAAAATTATAGATATAGTTCTAATCTTGTTAATATTAGAGATTTTGTAGTTATATCATATAACAATTACCCCTCTTTCGGCATACTCAAATGGACTCAAACCGAACTCGACGCCCTGGATAGGAGAGTTCGTTCACTACTGACCGCAAACCGGATGCATCACCCACGATCATCGGTGATGAGACTGTACATCTCGCGCAAGTGCGGAGGTCGGGGCTTTTTAAATGCTCATGCATCCTCCACAACCGCGAGGTGTGCAGTCTCAGAGAATATTTTTTTAAAGCCGAGGTGGTTATGCACCGAGATGTGGTTGCAGTGGACAAGGGAGTCACCCCGATGTCCATGGCTAAAGAGAACTGGCACAAACCTGTAGTACTTACTACCGATGACCGCAGGGAAGTAAACAAATAAATAAACGAAAAAACAATAATCATTTTATTATCAGGCCACTAAGGCCCATAAATTAAATACACAGAATAATCTGATACAATAATAAACAAATACATATAAAAAACCTTATTTAACGTTAAACAAATGTTCGCGCACAGTTTTTGCTGGAATCGCACCAGCTGTATATTTTAAGTACATAGGTGAATAATTTAAGAAAAAGAGGATATAGATATATGTATAATTATGTGAACAAAAAAAAAGGTTATGGTGTTAGAAAGAGAAGAGGATGTAGAGAAAAGCAACTAGACTAGCAAAAGGTATTTACAAGGCATAATTATGTGAGTGGAAACACCAGAACGCCCCAGATGGACTTGAAGATCTGGTTACCTCATTTTTTTATTTTTTTTTTATTGATTAGGATAATGTGAAACTTTTTTTTAAGCAATGAAAAGTTTATTTCTTTTTCACAAAACAATATCTTAGTACGGGTATGTTCTCCCGGTGTTGATCCTGAGGATTTGGTTGGATCTGAAAACAAAATTTTCGAATATCAGTTCAACACGTAAATCGAATGTTGTAAAGCATGATTTGCTATGACTATGTCTAAATCATCGAACAATAAGGCGATTCTCACATGACACTGCTCGTCCGCGCGGTCGGGCAGTGGAGCGGTTCTTACGTCGCTTAGCTTTTATGAAATCCGTTGATGGCTAACAAACGTGCAGGTTGTTGCAAAGTTACTGCGCTTTTCTTCTTCTTTCTTTCTTTACATATTTATTTATTTTTTTTTTTTTTGAAGGGCATCTCGCAGTTCAACCTAGGGAGGTTGTCGACTGCTTAACCGGGCTTTTCTGTGGATGTCTCGAAATTAAGGCCTCCAGCCAGAGCAACTTACAAACTAAACTACAAACTAAGCGACTACGCACTGAGGGCACCCCCTGTGGGGTACGGACCTCGGCTCAGGGCGTCGCTGGGAGAGGGCAGCAAAGGGACAGGCTGGATCTGAGTGATATTATTTAGGGGCTGATTTAAGTCTACAGGCTCAGCTGCGCGGGCTGGCTCGAGCAAGGGTCGGGGAGGGCGTGTACCGGGGTTTCGCGACGGGCCTCGTCGGCGAGGACGGAAAGACGGATAACGGCGTCTGTGTTTTGTGAGCGTGCTGGTTTCCCTACTGCTCTCCTGGAGGAGGGTGATGTCGTCGTCGGGGTCAACGAGAGTATGCCTCGGGCGGCGGATCTGACTAATACGCGAGGGCTCGTATCGGGCGGCCGATGCGATCAGAGGGTTACGGTGTCTAACAGCAGAATCGAAGAAGCGCTTGGCGAGGCGTTTCATGAACTGCTGGATAGTGGGCAATCTAAGATCAATGTGCAGACGATCATTGCGGACATAATAAGGGGCTCCCGTGACTTTACGTAGGAATCGGTTTTGGAGAACTTGCATTTTATAAAGGTACTTTGGTTTGGCGTGAGCGAATACGACGCACGCGTACGTCATGATGGGACGGATCACCGCGGTATAAAGGCGCAATTTACACCTAAGAGATAGTTTACTTTTTGCCATGAGCAAAAAGTGGAGTCTACCCATCGCGAAGGAAGCGCGGTTACGAGCTTCCGTGATATGGTGTCTGAAGGACAGATGTTGGTCGAGAACTACTCCTAGATACTTGGCTTGCTTCTCCCAAGGGATAGGCTTACCGTACATAGTGATCGGGCTGGGGGAGGTGCGGTTGTTACCGCGCGACGGTTTCGAGTAAAGAACCGCCTGACTCTTATCGGGATTAACCTCGATTCTCCATTTCCTGAACCAAGCGCCTAGGACGTTGGCTGAGGTTTGGAGGGTTTTGGCGATAGCGTTCTTACAACGACCCGTATAGTAGATGGCCGTGTCGTCTGCAAACAGGGCCAACTGAGCCTTTTTGCTCTTTGGTATGTCGCTCGTGAATAGGGTGAAAATGAGCGGAGAGAGAACGGAGCCTTGCGGGACTCCTGCGCGAATGGGGTGAGGGGAGGAGAGAGCGTCTCCGATGCGATAGCGGAAGGTGCGATCCGACAGAAAGTCTCGTAAGATGAGCACGAGACGATCCGGCACGCCCAGTTGGTACAGCTTGTACAACAAGCCGTTGTGCCAGACTTTGTCGAAGGCTTTCGCTATGTCGAAGTACAAAACACCTGTCATCGCTCCGCGCTGGAAGCCAGCGCTCAAATGTTCGACGATGCGGTGAACCTGCTGAATGCATGAGTGTTCGGTCCTGAAACCGAATTGCTCGTTAGGAATGAGGCTCTTAGCTTCGGCGTAATCCTTGAGTCGCTTATAAATAAGCCTCTCGTAGATTTTGCCGAGTGCGTTCAGGAGACTGATAGGACGATAGCTGGAGGGCTCCGCCTTGGGTTTGCCGGGTTTCGGGATACCGATAACAGTGGCCTCTTTCCATATTTGGGGGAAGAAATTGTTACTCAGGGCGCCATTGAAGATGGCCGCCAATAAAACTATGAGTTGACTGGGGAGAATTTTGAGTACCTTGTTAGTGATACCGTCGGAGCCTGGTGCTTTCCGTGGTCGAAGCTTTTTAATGATGTCGTGCACTTCGTCTGGTGAGACTTCAGGCAGAGGATCATCGGGGTCTTCGACGGGAGGGATGGCAGCCCTACGTTCGACTTCAGCGTTCACCATCTCGAGGTGAGCTCTGTCTACTGGTTGAGAGCTAGGAGAGCACTGAGTTTCTAAACTGTCGGCTAGGCATTCGGCTTTTTCAGAGTCGTCAAAAGCGACGCTCTTGTCTGGTCGGATGAGAGGAGGCATCGAAGCCTGATCGGTGGCACGCATCTTTCTTTGCAATTGTCAGAAAGCGAGGTGGGTGGGCTCGAGTTCACTTATGTCCTTCTCCCATTGGGCGGAGCGATGCTCACTGATGCGCTTCTTTACAGCAAGCTGCAAGTAGCGCATGTGGGTCTTATTCGCGTCGCAGGGAAAAGAGCTGTAGGCACGGATGGCCGCGTTCTTCTCGTTTATCAGTTCACGTACGTCATCGGGAAGACGCCAGCGATGATCACTCATGACTGGGACTTCTCGTGAACAATCCTTCAGCACGGATTGGATGTGTTCTGTAAACGAGTCGATGGCGGCCGTCGTGTCAGCAATTGAGACAATGTGATTGGGGATAGTATCCAGGTGAGGCGACGAGAGGCACTTCAGCTTTTCGCTGACTTTCCTCCAGTCGGTGATCACTTGGGTAGGCGGGGGCTGGCTGGGGTCTGAGGGACCTGAGCGAGGAGTTAAGTGCATGAGCACTGGACGGTGGTCGGAGTTGAGCTCATGGAGCGTTTCGATCGAATGCAACTTGAGGTTGACATTCTTGAGAAGCGCTATGTCTAGGACATCTGCGCGAAGATTGGGATCGTGGGGATAATGAGTGTGCTCCATAGGAGCGATAGGGTCAAAGATGAGAGAGTTCGCTAGGTTGAACACGAGTCGCCCTCTAGGAGAGGTCAACGTGCTGTTCCAGGCTGGGTGTTTGGCATTGAGATCTCCCGCTAAGATAACGGAGTCACTCAGACCGAAGAGGACGGTGAGGTCCTTGGTGAGTGGGATGTGCTCCTCGGTCGAGCCACCGGGAGGAATGTAAGCCGAAATGATGGTGATCGGCGAGTGACCGGACATGCCGAGCCGACAGATGGAAACCTCAAGAAGAGACTCTAACGGGGGGGGGTCTAACGGAATGCAATGTAGTTCTTTCCTAAAATATATTAAAGTACCGCCCTTGTGACAACGCGACCGATCGTTGCGAACTATGCGATAGTTGGCTATTTTCGGATCGCGATTACAGGGTTTGAGGAACGTCTCCTGTATGAGAAGGACGTCGACTTGATGGTCGCGGAGGAAAGCGGCGATCTCATCACGTTGGTCTCTAAGGCCATTAGCATTGAAATAAGCTAGTCTAAGGGATCGGGGTTTGGTGCAATTAATATTTCTGGTAGCCATTGGAATATTTTAAAGGTTGCGAAGGGCATCCCTGATATTGGGATAGGCATCAAATATTGCCGCGATCTCTGCAAATTCTCTTGCCTTCCTGAGGTCGGCCGCTAAGCGGTCGGCCTCTGGACTGCAAAAGATTTTGTACCTAGCGATGGTCCTAAAGGAGCTTTCTACGGCCTCGGGGCCTGACGGCGCGACGCGAGGGGAAGCTGATGGGACTGCAGGTGCAACAGGAGTTGCTACGAAAGGTGCCGGGGGAGGAATGGGGGTATCTAATAACCCGGGCATGGGAGCGGCTGAGGCTTTACCGAGAGCTGGGAACGCTCTCTGGTGGTTCAACGGGTTCCAGGGTGACGGCCTTTGAGGGGCGAGTCTCTCAGGCAACTGGGAGGAGGGAATCCTCACAGAGGGGCATTCTCGCTGCTGGCGTGCGTTAGCGCGCTTAGCGAGCTTAGCGGATGTGGGTTTAGGGGCTTTGGGGCAGCCGCGGTAGTTGGCTGGGTGGCCGGACTGACCACAGAGAACACAGCTAGGTGCCTCTGTGCACTTGGTGATGTCCTTAGGACGTGAGCAGTCCTCTGTGCCATGGTCGCCAAGGCACTTGACGCACCTGGGACGGGCATAACAGTTTTTGCTGCTATGTCCGTACAGCTGGCAGCGATGGCACTGTCCAATTTGTGCCGAGTTTTTAAAGGGCTTCTCAATTTGGATGCCCGAAAGGGAACAGACCGACTTTATTTTGAAAATCGGGTGTCGACCTTCCACCTTGTCAGAGACGACCAGTACCATGTCATACTGCTCGCCTCCACGAGCCTTGTGAAGGCGGTGGACTGCAGTAGCGGGGATATTCTGCCGCTGGAGGTCATCTAAAATGTCCTCCGTGGGGATTTCCTTAGGAACGCGTCTGATCACGACGCGGTGGGGCGCTTCCTCCGGAAGGGAGTAAGAGTGGAAGGGAATGTTCCTTCCGCGAAGGTGACGGGATAGTTCCCTATAGTCCGCGACGGTGGGCACGGTGACCTTAATGCCCTGTAGGGTACTGCGGGCGTTGGTGTAGTTGATCCTTTGATCAACACACATTTTAGACACGTCAGTCCACTTGGACTTGTCTTTACATATTTATGCTCGAGACTGTACATATATACCACCTGACCTCGTGGACGAGCGGCGCTCACCACATCTCCACGCGGCCCACACCGCCACACAAATCTTCGCTTCCTGCGCCCGACCGTACAGACGCGTGGTGACGTGTGAGAGTCGCCTTACGAGCGATGATTCGTAGTTCAATATTTTAGGTAATCTATTTTCTATGTTACATTTGCAAAATTGCATTTATTTACCTATCTTTAATTACATCTGTACCACCCATTGACACGCGAGTTCCCCAACACAAGTTCAGGTTCATCTGCACCAATGAGCCGCATGAGTTTCCATATAGGTGGCGCCGCATAGATGCTGCAAACAGTTCATAAGCCCGGTTATGATTACAGGAGTGGCTGAAACAGCCTGGTTGGTTGCTTCCACCATTAGCATAGAAGTCTTTATCTCCAATTGCCGATCCAACCCCGTTGGCAAGTAGACCTGAACCATCTGTGTGGATTATTTCGACGTACAGAGCGTCACCTTTTCTCAATCGTTGTGATCTGCTGTCCCATCCACTTCCAGATGGGTCCAACCCTAGAAAAGTAAGAAGGAATTATATTTGAAAAAAGTGTTTGTGAACCAGGCGATCTATTGCGGTCAATAAGAGACATATACGCCAAAAAAGATACGATAAAAGAGACCTACCGGTTATTCTACCAACACTTGCAAGTGAAGAACTCAGCTGTCTACTAGCAATGCCCGCAACGTGAGCTCCGAGGCCAAACCCGACCAAGTGTAATTCAGACAGTGCGATCCCAATGCTTGGGGGATTAGTGACGCCTGCTTCAGTAGTAGTAGAAGGGTTCATATCAGAGCCAGATAACCATCTTAAAAATTCTCTTAGTTCCAAAGCTACACCTTCTACATTCGATCTTGCCGACGAGTAACTCCCGCTTGCTTTACTTGCCCAGTCAACTACTATGACGTTGTATGTTCCTCGCACTAATATTTCTAAAACGAAAAGATAATTATTGAATTATAGTAATTTACATAAGTAACAATATATGCGAACTGACGAAAAAAAACCTGGCTTTGGTAAAAAATTCAATGAAACAAATAAAGTCACCAACTTCTTTATCGACGTATGGGATTTTTTTTTTTTTAAATCGTCACGTTTTTGGTTACGCGCCATGTTGCTTTTTTATCAAAGTTTAGTATAGTGACGTAAAGAATATAATGTATCATTATTGATGAAATACAACAATAGCAATGATATTATAATAAGAACAATGATAAAATAAATTACTCATTAATTGTATGCATGTCTATAATAATAAAATAGCTTTAATTTAATACGGAAAAAAATTTTTCTTAAGGCTTAAGCCTTATCTACCCCATTTTCGTGAAGTTGCAAATAGTAGAAAAATGATATGTCGTAAAGAAGTTTCACTTCTTACCTGTGTACTCTAGTACACACACAAATTTTTTTTATATTACTGTTATTAGTTGTAGTACCCAAGAAGCTGGACCCAGAATTGAGTTTTCTTAGAGCAAACTGAATTTCGATTACATTGCAGAAGTAAGTATGTGCATTAACAGTACATTTTTAGAATTAATTTTACTTTATAACTAGTAGTTATTAAGGGACCATCCCGTCATCAACGTAATCCAAGAAGAAAAAATACCTATTAGAGGAGTTTATTCATGAACTATTAAAGCCAAAATCACGTAAATCGGCCCAGTTATCACGAATTAATCGGTGTACATATGTGAATAAAAAGATCCCAGTGGAATACATAAGCCCTCCTTTTTTAATACTCTGTTAAAAACTGGTTATCGCTGCCTGAAACTTATACACTAGAAATAGTGAACTGATTGCTGTTGTAGAGTTACCAACAGTGTTTTTTGGAATTTGTGTAAAAATAAATCCTACGTATTTGCACGTACACCGCAAAACGAAGTGTTACTCCATTTTTAGTCATGGTAAGGTTAAATCCTGATTTTTTGTACTTACCCCTCCTGGTAAGTATATTGAAGTCGTGGGTCATACTTCCACCGTGTCCATGGATCAATAAAATTGTTTTGTCTAATACATTGAACACATCAGGCAAATTGCTGTCGGCTCGACTCATATTCACAGGTACTTCCAGGCTAGCCCTTATAAAACGAAATGAATTAAATAAGGTTATGTTGGGTATACAGAGGCATGTAACTTATCTGAATATGTAGTTTAGGTATACTCCTTACCTTGTGAATAGGCGATATTGATTATCCGCTTGAACACAGCACACTGCAAAAAAGTATTTAATAAAGAGAGCGATGAAAAATTTATAACCTTCCTAATGTTGTAGTTGATAGATTTATTAATGTGTAATGTGGGTGTGTGTGTGTGTTAATAAAAGTGACTGTATGGTTAATAATACTACCCAATAAATGTATTGAAGCAATCAGGCAGGCAGTGTTATTGAGTTAATTTTCATATACAATATGTTAAAAAAAACCTGTCCCATCCGAAAGGGGCATATAAGTATCCCAATCACGTATCAAAATAAAATAAAGAAAATAAAATATGAAATGAAAGTTAACACGATTTTCGTTCCCAAATCAGCACCATTTAACCGAAATGTAACAATTTTTTAAAAGGCGACCACACTATCATTGTAGTAGTTACAGTATCGCAATAAAAAGCAATCAAAACTTATTGTAAAACAGAACAGTAACATATAGAAAGTAGACGAGATAAAAAAGTGTCAGCATTGATTATTGAAATGTCGTGTACAAATCCAGGGTATTTAACCTGCATGCACAAGGCTGCGGAACTGTTCGAAAGAGATACCGCGGCCCTGGAACACAAAGGGCAAGGGAGAAACATGGATGGGTTTTAGTCAGTACAAGTCTGACACTCCCCCTCCGCCCAGAGCGGGAGAAGTCATTTGATGATTTCCCATCCAAAAACAAAAAAAAGGGTATTCAACCTGTTAATGTGTCTAGGCAAGAGCGACTGCAATTATGCAGAGGCTCGCAGAGATTGCGAGATACGTGTTACGGTTCCGCGAGGTAGCACGGTGCCGTCCGACCGTGTGTTTCAATGTTTGTGCAACCATGTGTACAATACGGGTAGTGTTCACGGCCACGAAACGCACCACGCTAATGTAGGAAGACCGCAGGTGTATGATGTTAACAATGAAGACCAAATGAAACGTTCTATGGACAGTTGTATACCTCAGTCGCAGAACCTGTTGCTAGCTTGGTTAAAGACCCAATAGCCAAGTTAACCCGACACTATATCGAAGATATCCCGGACATCAGCCTGTACGAGATTACGATGGATCTGAAGCAACTGAAAAACCACAAGGCGCCGGGCGAAGACGGAATTACCGCAGAGCTTCTGAAAGAAGCGGTGGAACACCGATACTCAAAGTCCTTCAGAAGTTGTTTAATTCCGTCTTGCTTGGAGGTAAAACGCCTGAGGCATGGAACAGGGGTATGGTGATTCCGTTCTTCAAAAAGGGTGACCACACTTTATTGAAGAATTACAGGCCCATCACACTGCTAAGTCATGTCTATAGGTTGTTCTCAAGAGTCATCACGAATCGTCTCGAACGCAGGTTTGATGATTTCCAGCCTCCCGAACAAGCCGGTTTCCGAAGAGGATTTAGTAGCATATACCACATACATACGCTGCGGCAGATTATACAGAAAACCGAAGAGTATAATCGGCCTTTATGCTTGGCGTTTGTGGATTATGAGAAAGCCTTTCATTGATCGAAACTTGGGCGGTTCTTAGGTATCTCCAGAGGTGCCACATTTACTATCGGTACGTGGAAGTGTTGAAGTGTTTGTATAACAACACCACTATGTCATTGGAAAGCGCAGCGTGGGACGGCCACCTGTCAGATGGACCGACGACCTTGTCAAAACTGCAAGGAGTCACTGGATGCAGGTGGCATTGGACCGGACACGTTGGAGAGGCCTATGTTCAGCAGTGGACAGCAACGGGCTGATATGATGATGATGACGACTGACGTTTCATTTTAAAATAAATAATAAAGTGAATTAAATAAATCAACTTACCTGCCATAGCACCTAAAAGAATGGCTAACTTCAACATATTATTTCTTGATCGTTCGATCCCTTACTGTGCAATATTTGCACATTTCTTTGTTTTTATAATAATTTGACAACTATTGTCAAACCAGATTATCAGTGTGATAAGCTAACCTTTTGCGTGATCAAACCTTAATTTTATCATCAAAGGTCATTAATTTTTTTGCCGAAAGTTGTCGATAGCTGATCGTTATAAAATGGATGCAATGATAAGATGGTAATCTCTATGATATTGAATATTATTGTAATTTTTCAAGGATCGAATTGATATTATCTTGTTTTGCTATTTCTAGTAATGCGTCAAAGAGTATTATTCCACACACATTTATGACTTAGCTTTCAGAATGTTACTGCATTGCCAAGCAATTTTTAAATATTTTTTAAAATACGTTTCATCATCATCGTCATCATCATCATTTCAGCCGAAAGACGTCCACTGCTAGACATAGGCCTCCCAAAAGTGTCACCACATTGAACGGTCCCGTGCGACTCGCATCCAGCGGATCCCCGCAACCTTCACCATCAGGTCATCGGTCCACCTAGTGGGAGGCTTTCCAACGCAATGTCTTCCGGTTCGCGGTCGCCACTCCAGAACTTTTCGGCCCCATCGGCCATCCGTTCTGCGAGCAATGTGACCTGCCCACTGCCACTTAAGTTTGGCAATTCTTCGGGCTAGGTCGGTAAAATATTTATTTTATTTTATTTATTAGGTCTACCAACAATTGTTTACTAATCTACAAACAATTTTTTTGTCCCAGCAATAATTTTTGCGAAGAGTTCCTTAGTTTGATAAAAGGGGTCCGTTTACACCATGTATAAGTTTTTTAACAATATTTTAAATAATAAGGCATAACAACAAAAGCGTGCCAAATATCAATTCAAAAAAGCACCGATCCCTTGCTCACGTCTCGTACATATATAACCATCAAAGCCATTACTTACGCCACCATGGGCCATCTAATGAGTTACCTGTAGGAGCCGGCTGTGGTTGAAGCTCTGTGAAAGGGTCGCTAACCTCAAGCAATTTAACCTCATGACACCAGAAAGGGTGTAAGTCGACCCAACGGTAATTGCACATAGTAAAATTAACAGAAGCATTCCTGGTTCCTTATTGTTTCGGAATGTGTTCAACGATTTTCGAGGGGCAATTGATGGCCTCATTTTTGGGTGTGACATTTCAAGTTACCTTCAAAAATATTCTTCTTCCTTTTGGCTGTTCATATAATTTAGGTACGGATCATAAACGGAAAAGATTTGGGTCCAATACTCATTAAAGAAAACAATTCGTAGGTTTAATTTTTAAGGGCCATGTGCACCACAAACAAAAATCTATCTAATTTCGTTAAACATTTGGAGCTGACAGCAGAGATGTAATAATCAAAGTACCTAATCAAATATTTTGTGGTGTAAGCGGGCGTTGTTCTCTTAAATTACTATTGTACATTATTAACATAATACGTTGTAGGTATATTAACCATGACAACACAAAAAAATTACTTATATTTGTTCTAAGTTATGCCACAACTCTCGGTCATGGAAATCAAGGCCTTATACGTCATATACACTATTTCATATGGACACATAATATGCCGTTAAAATGAGGAACTATTTTGGATATCCTCCCATTGTAGGTCAGTTTGGACTGACGCATACAGCAAGAAACTTGGCAGTCTCTTCGTGTAGCTCTTCCAAGTGGTATAAGTAATGAGGGCCACTCACTTGCTGACCCAAAATTACTTGGCAGACAGTAGGGCAGCTTGCAGACGGCTCTGCGAATAAGGATAACTAAGTGTATGGAACGTTTATGTAACAACTAGCTTAGGCCCGCGGCTTCGCACGCGTGGAGTTCGCTAATTATCTCACGGATTCGTACTACGGGATAAAAAGTATCCAATGTGTTAATCCAGGTTATAAACTAAATCGAAATTTAAAAAAAAATGCCAAATTTCATGCAAATCTGTTCAGTTGTTTTTGTGTGTAATGTTTAAGAAATCTATTAAAAATCTCTTAAAATCCTTCCTTTCTCATTCCTTTCTCACAAACTTTCGCATTTATAATAATAATAAAACGAATGGTAAGTCTATGGTCTATTTCGAAATATTTTCATGAACATGTAAGGTTCGGATTAGATTCAGGATTCAATTTGATACTTCGCTAACTTTTGTCCCCCACTTCGTCCGCGTTAAAAATATCATAACAGTACTTTGTAATAATCTTAGTTTTCATTAATATATTATTTTTAAAATCGGATGAGTAGTTTAGGGGATTACTGCCAACAGCAAAACTTACAAACGTTATCTTTTTATAATAGTATAGACTACTTTTCCTAACAATAATTGAATATTTTCCTTTGGTTGAATCATATTTAAAAAGATCAATTATTTCGATTGGGGTAGTGAAAATGTATCTGTCCTTTACACATAAATAATATGTGTACCCCTTCGGTGAATTCAAGACTTATTCTAAAAATCGGGAACTACATTTTGTCAAAGAAACTATAGATAAAAAGTAGATACCTAAGTACTCACTGTTATAAGCTACTAAGATTAATATCTGACTAAATGACATTATTTTTAAGTTAAAATAAAACCTTCAATTGAGTTTGTGCGTTATCTAAGAAATCAATCAATCGATAACCATATTTTTATCAAAAGCTTCACGGTCGTTAAAAATCACAAACATACAAATATTTACGAGTGATAGATGAGACATGACAAAGAAAATCGTAATCCAATACTTGTTTCTACTTTGTAACAAGTCGGTGTGTCTGGTGTCATAGCTAGCATTCGTGTATCAAAATCGAAAATGTTCGGGATGAAAATTTTTGTATTACATTGTTCCTAATGTCCATTCTATAACTCATTTAAGACTTTTTGATAAAAATAATAACACACCTAGAAATATAATATAAACGCCAGCAGGTCAAGCTACCCGAAACTGTCAGATTTTCCCAACCAGCCTTGAACCTAATACTTTAGAGATAAAGTTGAAAATCTATTAAAAAAATTGACAGATTGTAGTAGCTTGATGTGCTGGCGTCTATACATGAGTATTCGAACGAATTCGGTGAACTGTCGAAGCTACTGAAAGCCAAGATCTGTGGCGCTTTCAAAGGTTTTCGTACTTCTACGAATTTTAACAGGATTAGTAATATTTTTGAGACTTGTCCATCATTGATATACTGATAGTATATTTTCTAGGCCCTCTGGCTTCGAATCATAAAATTGCGGAAATAAAATCTGTGAATTATTTGATTGGCAATTTACAAATAAACCAACCAACCGATCATCCTGAAATTTTGCATATACGTTTTTAGGTGTACACAAACGGACATATGGTACCTGTCATACCGAAAAAAAGTACTGTTCCAGAGGAAAACAACAATAACGTTCTTATGATAATACATAGAGGCGCCACGTGTCTTTCGAATCATGATTAAATTATATTATTACAAACAGAGTACAACCCGAATTGATTGTCTAATTCTAAATTAGCAAAAGCCAAAGCTAACTACGAGTACCTACACACGGTGGCACATCAAGCTTTATATTTCCAGTATAACGTGGCCTTGCTTTGTATAATATATTTTCTGTACAATGAGAGATCCGCATAAACTGGTTTTGTATAGCTAATCAGCCGTTGTGCGTACCTACGTCACAGTTTGTCACCCCGTATGGCGAAATCTTCAGATATTTGACCGGTTAGAATCATCACTTTAAAGTCTTAAAATTTCTCAATTTTAAAGTATATATATCGATACCAAAAAGAACTTATCTTTTCATTCACCATTCTATTTTTTTTATGAAAGATAATCCATGATGTGTTCTTTAGATAGGCAGGTGACTATGTCTAGCCTAACAATCAGTAAGTCATGTGACGAGATATAATCGAGTGTTAATGTTCTATTTATTTACAAACAAACATAATAATATTATCAGTGATAAATTGATAATTCAATAACAAATACGAAGAAAGAAGATTGGCATAACGGTGCACTCTTAATTTCAGAAGCGTTCGTCAATGAAAGCTTGTACATTAATATGAAGTAATTACGTAACTGCTTTTATTCCATATAATATTATCTTTTTTTTTTCAGGAGAGCGTTGTTGGTAAACACGTGTTGAAAATATAAGATGGCGGCGTTGATATTAATTCTCCCCATTTATATATCATATTATTGTAGCAAAATTTGGATTTTGCTAGAATAACATGATTTATAAATGGATATAATGACATTGAAAAATACGCTGTGATAACATTATTAATTATCTAGACATGCGGTAGCGTGACAAAACAAGTTCTAGCTAACAGAACTGGCGAGCAGCATTATTTTTAATTTCACCGAGACCTATGTTTTGAGAATATTTTTTATGAATGTACAGTCGCCAGCACATCAACCTACCCCACTGTGACCTTGAGCGCCTTATAAGCAACAACAGCGAGAATCGTGCGAAAGAGATAAATATCTTTTTGTCTGTTCTTGTTTGTAATGTTTCGTGCTGCAGTGCGTGCGTTAGGCTGTGTGCGTATGCGCGTCGTTGTGTAGAATAAGATACTTGCTATGCCAAAATACTAGTTTGGCGGATCGCATACTTGAATGGAATCTAAGTAATGGCATGGTAGTAAAAATAAGTTGACGGTTACGGTACGCCCGGCGCTTGTGAAATATCTATGTAATATTAGAAAAGGGATTATTCCTGAGTAAAAAATATGATTACCTACCTATATTTTGTCTGTCACTTAGATTATCGAAAAATATTGGATACGTATTTTGTGTTTTATCAAATCAATAAAAACTTATGAAGATATTAAATGCATCAAAGATGGGGTTGTGATGTCACTTTCCGGTAAAAAGTGTTCCGAAATGTGACGTCACACGAGTTTTCGACACACTGTATCGTCTTCTTTATGACTCTCTATTCTTATTTCTTTTTTATGACTGACGGACTAATAAGATTTTTTTGGTCAATATTGACGCTAGGCAATTTTGACGGATTGCGATTTTCATGAATTTGACTGATTGCGAGTTTGACCATATGCGACGAAACGTATTCATAGGTAATGAATGACGAAATATGGAGTAAAATAATGAAAAAAATGGGTTTCTTTTCGTGTTTGCGTTTAATTAAATCAATTTATTTTTACTTTTATGATAATAATAATATTATACTAGTGGTTTCTTTTACAAGAGCCCTGACTATTGCTAGCTCGAACCCAGTTCCCGATACCGATGGGATTAAATGTTTTTCATATAATTTATTCATAATATTCACTAGCTGATACTCGGGAACTTCGTACGCGTGAAATTATTATAAAAATATACCACCTACTTACTACTATTTGAATCTGATTTTGTTGAGCTACGGGATATTATTTGACGTATCTTACATAATTTCTGTAATAGATAGTGCCTGTGGTGTTAGGAAGGTGTATTGGACGGTATTAAAAAAAATACTAATGATAACTGAAGTAGGTATGTAACATTGTAATCACCTTAACATTGTATTAACAGACTGTAGCAGGAACGTTGATTATTTGTCAATATAATATAATATTCTAAATTACCCATGAACATGCAGCTCATTACTTGCGTGAAAGGAATAGGATAGGCACTACAAATAATTGGTCGGATTGGTCGTTTTAATTTTAGTCGCAACTAGCATAATTCACAGATTCTACATTTTAAAATAACTATACCTATACCTTCGTTCTCTTAAGATTTATTTTGCTTTAGGGCAGAAAAAAATACATTCCGTAATCTGAAATCAAAAATGAACTTTATTTTAATGGGAAAAGGTTGATTTGGCGTGGCATAGAGAGGGCATCATGCCATGACAGCGTCCTGTTTTTGATGAGAAATATAGGCGGCCTGTATCACAGAAGTGGTTCGTGGATGATTGTTTCATCCACGAACCACTTCTAAGAAAGTTCAACTACCTTTAGAATTGTTTTATAGGTGCCTAAGAACCACTCTCTCTAACTCTCTCGGTTACCTATGTGACGCAGACGAAGTTGCGCAGATCAGCAGGGTAGTATCAAAATAAAATGCGACATAACAATCTTTAACCTTTTATTTTTAAATATTAATATTACTATAATACAATACTGAGAAACAAAAATACTCTAAATTAAAATATAAAACTAAACCATACAAACAACAAATAGGTATAAAACTATAAACTATACAAACAACAGAAAATATAAAACTAAACTGACCATACATTAAAAACAACTGGATCATATTTATATTTTACAAGCTTCTATTTTCATTTATATTTATTACAGATTTATTATACACACTATCTACACTATTAATTCTGCTTGCTGTCACCAACAATAGCAAAGAAAACATTATCAAGAATGTAACAATGGTGCGAAAAGAAGTTAATATTTTTTTTATTACCGCTTTAGCATTATTGGAAGAATTATCCATACTAATATTATAAATGCGAAAGTTACTTTGTCTGTCTGTTACGCCTCTTCATCTACAGAAATGACTATATTGTTTGCCCAGTCAAAATTATAATATTCCAGGCAAAAATTTACTCTTGCCTCCTTATGCGCCTGGTTCATTAATATTTTCTTGGCAGGGCGGCAGCATTTTTTCCGGCGTCCTTAAGGCGCCTTGTAACGGGGTCCATTGAAATCTAAAACAAAGAAAATTTTGTCAATTTCAATACTTACCGATTCTTAATTATGACCAATTGTACGGGTCAATTTAACTATAGGGTGACTGGTAATAGTGACCGATACTTAAACACGTGATTAATGATAACAAACAACTTTCTATATACATTTTTTTTTTATACTGATTTGCTTTTATCACACACATTACGGAGCGGGCTAGCTAGCCGTGCGGGTGCTCTGCCTTAGGCCTTTGCCTCGAATCTTGCGGGCAGCGGGGCGGCGGCGGCGGCGGCGCGGGAGCGGCAGGATCTTATGCGGTACATTTAAATGGACCGGTTCTCGAAAACAGCGGCGCGGGAGCGGGCAACGAGCGGTGCACTCCAGTCAAGCGGCGCCGCCGCCGCCGCCGCCCCGCTGCCCGCAAAATTCGAGGCAGCGGCCTAACAGCTGATACGTCACAGGCTCGTGCACGCGAATTTCATAAGGCTGTTGTGTTATTGTGATAAAAGTGAAAGCAAATGTTTCTTTGGGAAAGTTGTTTGTTATCATGAGCAATCACGTGTATAAGTATTGGTCATTAATTACCAGTTACACTATATATGAGTATGGGACAGTTTCAAATTATTCCTTTAAATATAAACATATACATAAATAGACAATCCGTCGAATTGAGAACTTCCACCTTTGTTGAGTTAGGTGCTAAAGAACTGAAGCTTTATCTAATAGTAATGTCATTCACTGAGTCCAATACGTTGCTGCTGTAGCTTGCGCAATTATTAGGTATTACTAGAACGTCCAGGGCACGCGGTGCGCGTAAAACTATGACTATAAAAAAAAGTATACATGGACTCACATTGTATGCAGTTGAGAACACTCTTGTGCTTAAAAACGGATCAGCAGAGTGTGCAGAGACGATAGCCAACGTCTGCTGCCGTGTCGTGGCTCTCGCGTAAAGTTGGCGATGTTGCGCTTCGATGGTTCCACTTTCATGCCACCGCTGAAGCCAAAAGTAAACTGTTTTTTTTTTCCTGGAACGAAACAAGTAGCTATTGTTTATTTGCACATTATTACTCAATAGGCTACTTATATGCTTTCCTACAATAATTGCTAGCTTATTATTATTTACACACAAACAGCACTAAAAAAGTCTTATCCCTGCAATGTTTCAACAGACAAAAAGAAGTGCCTAATTGCGTAGGTATTTACTTTAAAATCCAACCGGGTGCCGACTTTAAAAAAATAACAATAGCGCTTGGAACAACGCGCAGTGTTAAAAACTTACTATACCGGGAACTCATTAGCAAAGAACACAAGAAAATAGGTAGGTAAAGACATTTATGGGTGTTTCTCGTATTTCGTGCACATTCCATAATATTTATTTTCATAAGTTTAAATTACCTACTTACAACATTTATGAATTAAAATTTCATTATATTAAGTACTGAGTTATTGTTTTATTTTTTATTTTAGGTGTAAAAGCTGTATTTTTGAATGTAGTTTCTTATTATGGTTACTGTGTTTAATTTCAGCATGGATATTTTTTTATAAAAAGCAAATGTTTGGGACATTACTAAATAGACACCGAAGGAAATGACAATTAGTTAAGTTTTCATATAATTTAACTAGCGACCCGCCCCAGCTTCGCACGGATGCAATGTAGATACTAATGTGGGGCAGTGTGGAGTGATTTATATAGGTATATATAAACCTTCCTCTTGAGTTATCTATAGCTGAAAACAGCATTAATAAATCCGTTGCGTAGATAAAAAGATCTAAGCGTACAGACAGCGGGAGCGACTTCATTAATATTTCTATAATAAAGGAGAGTTTATAAAAATATTACATAAGAACTTTGCCCCACAAAATCGTTTTCTCGGTTTATCTGTGGGAACGGAATAATAAGTATTAAAAATAAGGTTTACTAGTGCTGACACTTAATTTCCACTTTTTTGACTTATAAAGTAGGTAATAAATAAACAATAATATCTAATCTATGTATGGACAGTAGTGTTGGGATTTTATCCGGATAAATACTCAAAATGGATAAATACTCAATAAATGTCCGTTTTTACTAGAGTATTTATCCAAAAAGTGGATAAATACTATCTACAGTTATAGTTACGTTATCTAACGTAAATTTTGTTATTTTACAAGCAAAAGGATTGAAATAAATGAAAATCTGAAAATATAGATTTGTACCGTGCTTTATTAATCACTTTGATAATAAAAAAAAGCCTGTAATACTCAATATTTTCGTCAAGCACTGTCAAAGTTAGATAAAGTTATTAATTTGTGATAAAATTATTAATCACAAAATTAGTTACTTAAATCATGGTAATATTAAGAAAATGACATAATAAGTAGAGAAAAATACTAAAATAACAATAGACCCATACAATCATAATCTTTTTCGTCAAACGATGTCAATATAATATGAAAATATAGGTTGGAGCGTTACTATAATCACTTTAACAATAAGACAATATTATAATAACAATGGCTTCACTACACTTATGAATATTTTGCCAATTACTGATAGTTTCTTAAATTAACTACTATCACTATTAGTCGCTTGTTCTTCATTATCAGTTAAGCAATTTACAAACTGGAACTCACTTCCCGATTCTCTCAAATCCACTGATTCTTCATCAGTATCTGTCTGTACTGGATGTGATGGCGATGGAAAGTCTTCGTCGTCACCGTCGCTGTCTGCACTCTCTTGGATTTTGTTAAAAATATTCCAATTATATTTGATGAATGTAATTTTTGCCGCATTTTCTGTGGTCAGGCGATTTCTTTTTTTATTGTGAATGTTTGCGTGTGTACTTAAAGACCGTTCTGTTGCGGCAGAAGTACACGGTGCTGAAAGAATACGCACTGCGATTTTATTTAACTTTGTCGAAGAACATATTCCTTTCCACCAGGTTAAGGGGCTTAAATCATTAATGTTCTGCCAAATAAAAGGTTTTCGCCAAAAACCTTCCTTGGCCTTATATGCTGCTAATTCTGGCATTATTTCCACGTTCATCAAACCTGCCATTTCATAAATAAAATCCATTGCAGTTCTTCGTCTTGATTTAACTCGATACCTTGAGTCTTTGGGTCGAGAAGATAAGCGGATAAATGTAAAGGCTTTACGCAGTCTTTCATCCTTTTTTCCACTGCTGAGAGAATTTGATTTTTGGCTTCATTTTCGAGAATCGTAATACTAGGTAAAATGAAGCTCATTTTAGATTTCATATCCTTGAAGATCATAAACACTGTATGGGCATTGCATTTGTTGGACTCTAGTTGAAAGATAGGTTCTATTATTGGTTCAAGTACAGATATGCATTGATCTACGTAATTCCAAAAATTATCATCAAGCAAAGCTGCTTTTGTGTCATTTGACATGACGGTATTTTCTTCTATAGCTAACGCTAATAGAGCGGCTTTTGTATTTTTTAAACTCCTTAGTGATGTAAGGTAACTGCCCCATCTTGTGCAGCACGGCAGCTTTAATTTTTCTCCTGATTTTTTTACTTTCACAATTTGCTGTAGCTTTGATCCCAGTACTTGCGATTTTTTTATAGATTTTATTATATCTATGCAGAGTTTAATGAAATTGTTGAAACCTTCACATTTCAGTGCGTCATGAGCTAGCAAATTAATAGTATGTGCTGCGCAGTTTAGAGGCACAACATGTGGTTGTACTTCTTTGACTAATTGAAAAGCCTTTTGTATGTTTCTAGCGTTGTCACCAATAACAACAACAAACTTTTCTTCGCCGTATGTTCTCATGACTTTTAAAATTTCTTCCCGGAGATATTCACTCGTGTGGCGATTCTGTTCAGTGTTTAAACTCTCAACAAAAAATGGTTCTGGTTTTGAAATAATAAAATTAATAACACCTTCATTGTTTATATTACTCCATCCGTCCAACTGGAGATGCATATAGTTAACGGTAGCAAGTTCTTCCTTCACTTCTTTCTTTATTTCATTGTAGATTTTATTCAAATATTTGGTTGATAGGGCTTTTCTGGATGGCAACTTAAACGATGGCCGAAGATAACCAAAGAATTCTATCCAAAGAGGATGTTCCATCATTGACAGCGGGGCTCCTGACACAATTATAGCTCTGGCAAGCTTTTCAGCGAGAGTAGATTGATCAACATCTGAAGAAAAACTTGTGGAAGACATATTCTGGCTCTCGATGCTCATATTTGAGTTATTACTATTTTTACTTGGTGCTTCGATAGTAAGATCACAAGACGAATTATTGTCCACTGGTGGCACATTTTCTGATCTTGTTTGGAACGGCATTTGTTTTGAACTTAAGTTATTTTTCTTCATTTCTGCTCGAATAATTTCCGGGCACTTAAAGCATTTTATTAAATGCGTACACATCCTGTTTACGTTTCCGATTTTATATTTTTTGTCGCAATAATTGCATTGTACAGATTTTGAATCAAGAATGCGATAATGTTTCCAAACACGTTCATTTTTTGGTCTTCCCATGATACCTAAAACAACGAAACATTATCTTAGTTAAAACGCTGAAAAAATAAACACGCAACAATCTACACTGATTGATACAACTATAAATTGTATTGTCATCTAGTTCTAAGTTATGTTCGAAGTTACAAGTTTCTAGCTCATCGGGAAGAAAGCAAGTTACAAATTGGTAAGAGTTTGTAAAAGCATTTTTAATTATACAATAAAAATAGGTTATCAATCACTATAACACTACCCAAGTAACCATTTGGATTAGAACAATTAAAATTAGTAAACTTACCTTGAAACGTTATAACGCAACTTCAAAAATAATAAACAAGCTCGTAGATATTATGTTGTTGTAAAACTTAGACGCGCGTGCGCTCTTTATGACGCAAACCTGGGCACTGCTCGGACACCGCGGGGCGGGGGTGGAGGGCAAGATAAGCAAAACAAAAGAAACTGGATAGGGTATTATAGTAAGAACCACGTTGCTTTGTTTTGACATCAAAAGTAATAATGTAATAGTGTAGTATTTTAGAAAGCCCAAATCCCAATAATAGTCATTAAATTTTAAAAAATAACCATCCGATTCTCAAAAAAATATAAATATCCATCATTTTGAGTAAATATCCGATAAAAATGGTTGAAAACGAGTATTTATCCATTTCGGATAAATTCTCGAGTAATTATCTTCCGAGTATTTACCCTCTGCCCATCACTAATGGACAGTAAATAAAGGAAATTTGTTTTATACTATGCAATAAAGAAAATAATTGTATTATTTTGACTTATAATGTTCCATGCATGTAAGCACAACTTGATTTGGTTTGGCTTTCTTTATGGGAATATAAATATTTATTGAACGATTCAAGGTTTTTGATCTGGACGAGTAATATGCACGAAAAATAAGAAACACCCTTATTCGTAAGACACGGTAGGCACAAAGTTGTTTAAATATTATGGTTTAGGGCCATCCGCCGCTAGAAGTAGTATACGAAAATTAAATTAAATTGGTAACAGTTTTCCAAGTAATGTAACACTTTAATGTAATTATCTCACAAATAACATTAGCTCGTATCTATTTTGAAAGTTCTATAGAAAAACACCATTGACACATTTTTTCAATATTAGCTTTTGCTTATTTTAACTTAAAAATTATAACTACAAACAATATTACTCACCGTAATGCCCGTCTGTCGACAAATATCTATTATACGGCATCCACTCAATCGGAGCGCTATAATGCGCCCCCTTTCAATTCTCGTTAACTGAGGCGCCATAATGAATCATTTAAAAAATATAAAAAGTTCGCCACACACTTCCACTAAGTAGCTACAAGCTGAACCAACTTGCTCCGCGAATTTTCAATGACTAGCGTTATGGACTAAGGGATGAATAAACGTGACCGGTCGGTTGCGTAGGAGCAAGGAGGTGTGGCCTATTCCCCGTGAGGCATGAATTATTGGCTGCTAATTGTTTGTGTGCGCAACCATTGGGCAATTTTGGAAACGTTGAAAAATCCACCAATCACGCCGAGGATACTTTCTTTCTAACACAGCAGTAGCTGTTGTAGTTATAGATATGTATAGGGTTTACCTTGATGTGCTGGCGTCTGTACGTGAGCTCAATGCGTAATACTTAATGTGAATGAACTTAAGTATTTGACCGAAGTGGCAGTGGGCACTGTGGGCAGGGCACATTGCTCGCAGAACGGATGGCCGATGGGGACGAAAAGTTCTGGAGTGATGACCACGAACCAATAGACGTTGCGTTGTAAGGCCTTCCACAGGTGGACCGATGCCCTGGTGAAGGTTGCGGGGATCCGCTGGATGCAAGTCGCATGAGACCGGTCAATGTGGAGACACTTGGGGGACTAACTATTAGAATGTCCAGCAGTGGACGTTTTTCGGCTGAAATGATGATGATGATGTACGCGAGCTCTAAGTGCGGACCACAGATTGCGTGACGTTTGCCTTTATTCTTTCGAGAAAGCACTTCATATTTTTTTCTACAATACGGGGTAAGGACATGGGATTTTTCCATCGCTGAACTATCCGTAGAAAAAAATGCCGACCTTTTAAGCTAAACTGCTGTAATTAGGCCTTGCAGACAACATTACAGAAGAAAGCAAAGTTATTTAGTTAAAAACAAAAGACCATCGCCACTGCTCTCAAAACGGTGAAAGAAAACATTGTGAGGAAACCGGCGTGTCCTAAAACCAAAAATTCGAACTCATGACATCTACTAACCCGCACGGGCCCACGTGGTAGAGTACAGCCCATTCTCTTCCCTCTCACGGAGAAAAGGCCTGTGTCCCAGTATTGATAACATTTTTAATAACATTTTTTTTTCAATAATGTACAGTCAACAAAATAGATAAACCCAAAAAAAAAGTCGTTTCCCAGCACTAATTTTTGCGTAGTTACTTAGTTTGATGTACATAATGCTTGGTTGACGGCTTCGTAAAGAGTCTGCTTACACCTTGTATAGTCAACAAAACAGTTAAGTATGCATGGTCGTTAGATATAGTTGCAGTCTTTTAGAAACTGTTGCACATCTTCAAATAAAATTGAATTAATTTAACCAATTGTTTATTTTTCTTCATTTAATTTTAATTTCATTCGAAAACATTGATCGGTTTTTAAGAAAAAAACAATTATATCTTTCGACCCTGCATACTTATCTGTTTTGTTGACTATACAAGGTGTAAGCAGACTCTTTACGAAGCCGTCAACCAAGCATTATGTACATCAAACTAAGTTACTACGCAAAAATTAGTGCTGGGAAACGACTTTTTTTTTGGGTTGAAAAATCGCGTTTTACAGTAGGACTCAATGTAACGCACTCAAACATTGTGCTGGTGGATTGAATAGTAATTGGGTCCTAGAGCGGAGCGCAAGAGGGAGACGGAGCGCGAGAGGGAGAAAATCTCTCGTCCCAGCCGCCGCGGGAGGCGCACCGGACGTCGAGGGTCACGTAGTGGCTTCCGGCCACCGTAAACGCGGACCTGTGGACGGTGAGTAATGGGCTAGCTCGCCGTCCGTCCGTCTTTTGACGACAGGCCGTGTTGACGGCGCGTTCGTGTTCCACGTGCGCCTCAAAGAGATGTCAGCCAACAGGGAGGGGCCTGCAAGGGCCGATGCCTGCCAAGGCTGCGGGACTGTTCTAAAGAGATGCCCCGGCTCTGGAACACAAAGGGCAAGGAAGGAACATGGATGAGTTTTAGTCAGTACAAGTCTGACAGTCATTCGATGATTGCCCATCCGAAAAAAAGGAGTTCCTGGAGGTGTTTAAAGTAAAAATCTTACATTAAAGTATTTCAAAAAAAACTTGTGAAAAAGGTGGAACTTTGACCTCCAATATCTCCGTAACTAGAAGGTAGATCTAGTCTAGAACAAAAAAACGATCGCAATGACGGGGAGAACAAGCGCCTTTCGGCTTCGTTAAGAGTCTGTTTACACCCTTTATAAGTAGTCTTGCGTTTTGCAGCAACTCGCCTGATGTGAAGCGATGACGCGGCCTAGGGTGGAGCATGCTTGCCGATAGAAGATACCGGTTCACTCAAATTTTGGAGAGATCTGGATTATAATGATCGGGAAACAGAGAAGCCGACAGTGATCTTTTCCATGTAAAGAAATATTCCGCTTTATTTTCGTTGATACGAACGGACGTTAATTAATTCCCGTACTAAGACGAGAAGCTAAGTTTAATATTCAAGTCTTTAAATTGTTAAAAGTTACAAGACAGTGAGGGTTCATATTACGAACAGATTTCAAAGAAGCCTGTATGGTTTTGAAGAGTAACTTCAGTAAAGTTTCGCGGTTAGTTGTGGCTTGGGGCACACGGCTTAATGCTACGTATAGCGCACTAGCTTTTGCCCGCGGCTTCGCTAGCGTTAATTTTGAATTTGACAATTAAACTCTTACCGCACTAATAAGGATTCCATAATAATATAATTCAAACATGATTCGAAAGACACGTGGTGCCATGTATTATCATAAGAACGTTATTGTTGTTTTCCTCGGGAACAGTACTTTTTTGGAGATGCAAGGTACCCTATGTCTGTTTCTGTACACCTGACTACGTAGTATGCAAAATTTCAGGATTATCGCTTAAAGTGCTCTAGGCGTAAAAAGGTAAGAAACATACTTTTGCATTTACAATATATTAGTTAGGATAAATACTGCTGTTTTTCTACAATTTAAATTATTAATTTACCACATTGTAATGGGGAGGTAAAGTAGACTGCAGTTAATTTCAAAAACGAAATGGACTAGCATATTGAAGTAATAAAGTTTTAGGGAAATTAGAGGCTATACCGCTGACACATGGCCTACCGTACAATAGTGGTTTTTCTATCCCATAATGCAAGTATATATTATCAAGTTTATAAATCAACTTTCAATACAATCCACCTAAAATTACTTTGTGGAAATTAGAGAGACTAATATTAGATCATTGTTTTGCATAAATTCAAGGTTATGTCAGCTTTCCTTCTTATCGTATCGATGGCAAAAAGTTTAAATGTGTTTTGCCCAAAACTCACCCACGAAACCCCGATTTCTGATGCAGTAAATAGATCATCAAGTGCGCAGGTGATAGGGTATGTGGTGCAAGAATGAAGGTGGGCCATTGTCTGTGGGGAGACGCCACAAATGCACTTGAGGTCTGAACCCTCCATGAACTCCTACCTCCACTCCAACCTCTACTCATATCAACGATTTTATTTTGTAACGCAATTAAAAGGCAAAAAGTCAAAACTTTGCCTTTTTAGTAACTTAGTCCCTATTCCTAAAATCTAAATATAATGTAACATTTCTTACTTTATCATATGGTAAACTAGCTGATATCCCAACTTTCTAATTATGTGATCGATTACCACCGCTGAACATAGGCCTCTTTAGTCGCACGCCACCTAACTCGATTCTCGGCAACTCTCATCCAGTTGCACTAGCCACCCTGCGGAGAACGTTGCTCCATCTTTTTTTTTTTCTCGACGTGGAAATCCTCAATGGATGTCCACCCTGGGGAGAGTCTGTCAGACTCGTACAGACTAAAACCGGTGTCCCCTCGCACACTTGCATTGGGTGACAACGGAATCTAATGCGACTTCCGCTGCCCCGGACTAGAGCCGGCCCGCTTGACCGGCGGGATTGTTCCACCTTACGCTTCCCGTTTCGCGGTTTCCACTCAAAAACACGTCTACCCCAATAGTCAACAACGGCTCTTTTAAACAATGATTGCAAAAGGGCACGGTGGCGCTCCTTCCTCGTACCCAAAGAGTTTTTACAATAACACGTGTTGTCAACGGTCACTGATATCAAACTAGAACAATATAAATTCTAACTTTAAAACCTAGTTTAGGTTACGTCACGCCGCTACCAATGATTAGATACACTTCAGAGCAGTTTTATTATCACTTTTAATAGAGGGGAGGTCATTAGTTGGCGCATGCGTGTCAAAAGGTTGCGAGTTCGTTCCTGGCGGATGATCGCGGTTCGTCGGTAGTCCATCGTTCGGTACCGTCGTATACTGCCGCTTCCAGTCTCACTGTACACTTCTCCGCGTAAAAGTTTTCTCTCGTATACAATATCTACAAGTTTCGTACAAGGAACGTTGCTTATGTTCTCTATGACGTGTCTTGTGTAAGTTGCGTTGAAAATCGTCAACATGCGGTGGTGTTTGACTGCAGTTTTGTGCGTCGGCTTGTTTTGTTCAGGTATGTAAACTTTTTAGATGGTTAATAAGGATGTTGGATTTAAGTTATCTATGAAGTTATTTTTTTTAAGTAGATGATAAGATATTTTTTAACTCACGTACTGATATATCAAAACTGATGTCATATCGGTTTAGATGCGTACCGTACAGTACGTTATTAATTAATTTGACAACGAAGACGTTTGACCTATGAAAAGTATAAAAACCTCGAGACTGTTTTTTTTAAAATTAATTGTAATGATTTACGCCTTGAGATAATGTGACAAATTGTTCGATAAATATTCCTACTAGCGAATCGCACTGATTAAATTAATAACAGAGCCAAAGTAGCTACCTACCAACCTAGTACTACGTAGATAGACTATAAAGCTATCTACATACTAATTACATAAAACTACTTATGTAAGTGGCTTTTCCGTTTATTAAATCTTTCTATTTATCCAGACATGCTACGCTACTCGAACAAACACGTATCTACAAAAGGAATCAATATAAAGGAAGCTCGTTGTTCAATTACTAGAATCATTCGAGTCACGTATATTTGTAAAGGAAGCCTTCCAATGCATCCATCACATCAGAGATTCTGAAAGAAAATCATATCATATTTGGATGAACCTTCGAATTTATCTATTCGGTATCTTTGCTCTTATATTTTTTCCCAAAAATCGTGCAGTGGTAAGCATACTTTAAAGCCATTCACATGCTTTGTAGATAGTTTAACAAAAGCATGGTAACTTCTTTTTTTTAACAATTAATAGGTTGTGTTCCTATAAATATTATTTTACACATTCGGAGAACAAACTACAAATAAGCAAATTACCAACTAGACAAGCATGCTTTTAATAGCATGTCTATTTCAGCCTTAATAGATTGAAATGAAACTGATAATAAGTCATTTAGATGTGTAGATCGCGAGACCTCGCTACATGTCATGGCAACAGAGAATCATATCGGATGTACTAATTAGAGCTGAGCCTGTGTATAACATTTTACAATTAACTAAGCATCATGTTTGTCCACTATAATTTAAAAAAGCCATAACAGCCGAAACTCATGGAACATTGGCGTAAGTTGAAATGAACAGTGATTTAATTTTTACAAAGTTAACACTATCGCAATGTCGACCGAATATTTCAGAGAAAGAACGAATGAAACCCATGAGCGCATTTAATTGACAGGTCAGCCGGTGTGTCAATTATAGTTCGTTCAACTAATGAGGTTACGCACCAATAAAATTCATGGTGAATGACGAGATGACTATATATATACGATACATGGTTTTTACAATCTATGGCCTCATTACAAATAAAATTGTCAACTATATTGTTTGTATTATTTTGAGGAGCTCGTGGCTACATAATAACAGCCGCTCGGGTCGAACTTTAGCTTAAACCGTGCTTGCCTAGGTTGGTCTGTGGATGGGT
Source organism: Lycophotia porphyrea (assembly GCA_950005105.1). Taxonomy (NCBI): domain Eukaryota; kingdom Metazoa; phylum Arthropoda; class Insecta; order Lepidoptera; family Noctuidae; genus Lycophotia; species Lycophotia porphyrea. The sequence goes on from OX465393.1 coordinate 7,714,266, forward strand.
GACCACCCATTACACACCGAGTTTCCTCCGTGCCTCGGAAAGCACGTTCAACCGTTGGTCCCGGCTGTCATTTGCAGATCTTTGACAGTCGTTACGTAGTCAGTGGCCCAAAAAGTCTGACAACCGGTCTTGCCAAGGGATATCGTATTACCCAGTACTAACTGGGTTGTGGAGGTCAGACATAGTTGGGAAAAGGCTAGGCAGATGATGATTGTTTGTATTATTTGTGCTGGACCTGTTTTGGCTGTCGATACCTACCCAAGTCTGGCACTATGTTAGGTTTTTCTTATCATCTTTTCATTTCAGTTATGTTGGCGAAATTCTATACACGGCTGTTTCCGTGCCAACCTTCACCTACGTAAATCCCATAATTTTTATCTGTGCTTAGTAGTGGGCGTTTGGTGAATCCGTAACCCCGCTATCAGTTTGGATTGCCCTCAATAAAGTCGGACAAAATGGGATTTTCTGTTTAGAATTTCTTTGAGCATAAACTGAAGTTGGAACTAAGCCTGTTTATAGTCGTTTTGCACTGGAATCAACTTTAATTTCTGTATAAATGGGGTTGACTTTAGCTATTAATGTAATACGTTAATCCTTTCCGTCCATTCTCTGAAAATTTATGTAAGATAGACAATTTTGTCATATGTATCAACTCACCTACACGTCGACGCCACATACAGTACTTTCACAAGTTATTATGCCTTGTGTCTGTGACTGTAGCTTAGCCTTCTTTGTTTTTCTGACATTAAAAAGTGCCTATAATGGTCTAATTGAAATAAATGCTTTTGAGTTTGAGTTTGAGATTGAGTTTTTGAGTTTCACTGTCTCATAATCAAACATAATATAATGAAAATGGTTAGTCTGAAACATAAAATTAATACGTTTATTAAACCTGCAGTCGTCAGGTTTCCATTACAATAGTGGTTTCAGAAGTTCAAGCATACAGTTCAGTCACGCCCTGAAGTTATGCAATTAGTGGTATGGACAAAGAGTAAGGTTAACCACGCGACTGTGGATCTAGCGGAAATTGACGACTAGTCTTGATACAGTCGCCCACAACATCCCGCGACATTATCTGTTTCAGTAAAAATTAATGCTGATAATATTATGATGTTAATGAAAAATTTATACTTTGTTTTTGAAAGCTTTTTTTTGGGTAGTTACTAAATAAAACGTTTTTGATTTTTGCGGAGGCGATATCGTACAGTTTAGTTTGTAGAATGGATTTCTGGTTCGAGAATATTTGGAATCTTGATCGCCCGAATAATCCTTGAATGTCCCAATTATTGTAGTCCTAACTTGAACTGGATTTAATGACGAACGGTTACTTTCATGTCACAATGACATTCTTCCAAACCCATCATCATTCTTGAGCTCTTATCCCAATTTATTTGGGGTTGGCGTATATCATATTTCACACAGCCCATCGATCATGTCTTTGGGCTTCCTATACTCTTTCAAACATTTCCGAACTGTTATGTAAAATAAACAAAACAAATTCCATAAAATATTTCGCAATCTAACGTAAAGCTTTATGAGGTAGAAAATAGTACATTTTGATATAAGTGGGAAAACTTTGTTATTGCTTCGAGGCGGAATTAACACCATTGCTGCAGGCGAGGGTGTCATGGAGCCGAGAACATAAACAAATGTTAATTTGTTCTTATAAGTAAATATTTGTTTTAAATAATCATGTTTATATATGATATTACTTTATATATAAAAACATATATTATACTTTATAAACACAATTTAAATACAAAAAAAAATATTTTTGCCGGAGAGATGCATATCTCTTTGCCAAGATTAAAAAAAAAAAACAATCACCGCCGAGTATAGTCACTGAACCAATGTGGATTTAGTATAAGTATATATAAGTGTATATATAAGTGTATATATAAGTGTATATATCTGTGATTTTTTTTATTTCCGCACGTGCGCGGAAAAATATTAAAAATCCACGTGTGTGAAATTTATTGCATGTTGAACCTAATCGTAGTGCGATAAGAACCTGTTTTCGAGAAAATGTATTGAAAATTAATTTTTTAACCGACTTCCAAAAAAAGGAGGTAATCAATCCGAATGAAATTTTTTTAATAGCTCATTCTGGTGAAACATACCACCAGCGATGAGTACGTCAGGAGCAACAAAATTTGTAATCAGGTCACCATAAAGGACAATCGCCTTCAGATCTCGATAAGGACATTTATCACATTATTTTATCACATTTTTGCCGGCTTTAAGGGAATTAACTTGAACATGATATTTCCCCATCACTCGTCAAATGGGAGTGGTGTTGGCCGAGCCCTAAAGATAATCTGCCATTATTGCCGGGCCGGGTCAACGTTACTTTCCTAACTACATTCCTGATGTAATTGAAGCTTTCATAATCCCTTATTTACATTTTCACGACGTTAAAATGAAAACAGAATTCGTTCATACCTACCAGTTCCTTTCAAATACCATAACACTAAACTTTCTATACTTAAATGTAAACGTCAAATTTATGTCCTATTATCTTGACTTCTCTCCCGTTCTATAAAGGCTTTAAACCGTTAAATTTTACGACGACTGTTTCAATATTTTTACACTTTTCCTACATTCGCTGCATGGTAATCTATGGAACGGGTTCTATGTAGTGCGCGTGCGGCGAGCTTCGAACAAATTGAATTCATTTCAAAAGCCACACTCCTAATTGGTGACGTGTATCTGGATATATGTCCACTGTCTCGTTTTTTTCATCACCAGCGAAAATTATAAAAAATAACTTACGATGGAACACATCAGTTCATTCAGTTCATTTTTACACATACCCAATTTAATATATCATACAACTTCCAGTAATATGATTACTTCTCTGCGGGAAATTCTATCTAATTATACTTAGTTGTAACTATGAAGGTACGTTTTATGATTGAGTATACAACTTTTGTGGATAATACTCGCTCAGACACATTCATTTATCTTTTGGTTAGGTGCCCGTTGGGATCCCGAGAGAAAGGATGAAGTCAACAATCAAATATATATCTTTCACTTTCTTTTGCTTGTTAGTGTGATTCATCCATCATGGTGTGATTCATTCATTACGTAACGTGTTATACTGCGGTCTTGGATCTAAACTTTGTAAACGAATTAATGTTGAAAGTTGATATATTTGCGGTAATTGTCTTGTTTATCATGACGTGCCACGGAAATATCAACCTAAAGAACAGTGTTATGCACGGTTTAAATTGTTTTAAGTAGACATGACTATTCAATAGTGCTATTGATTTAATATATCATCTTGACTTTAATCAAAAACCGGGCACTACCACGGTAACTGCGTTACGATGGCAATACCTTTTATTTTGACAATTCAAAAATATTCATTGCTTTATTTACGCTATCGAGACATTTATTTTTCAAATATATAAAGCAATGGATCAGGAATTTCTTTCGAAATCCTACTGATAGTGTGTGGTGCGTTATAATGTATGTATTATATCCGACTTTAGTCTTTTTATCAATGTTCATGGAAATTCAAAAGCCGAAATGCTGACAATACGCATCCCAGGTCATCGGCAGCCTGTCGTAATTGGGTTTTGGGGATTAAATTATTGGCAGAAGCTGCGTGTAAAATTTTGACATTCCGCATTGTGCACGGAGCAACTCCAAAAATGGAAAAGGCTGGGCTGATGAGTAAATAACTAGGTAGTTATAGAAGTCACAGCCATATAAAGCTTTAAGCCATAGGTATTGTATACAGGTTGATTCATTAAGATTTTAAAATAGTATCAGATTATGTCAAGCGATATTTTGTTATGCGTTGTATCATCATCATCATCATATCAGCCCGGAATCACCCACTGCTGGGTATAGGCCTCCCCTTTTCTTCTGCCATACTTCCCGGTTCTGTGCGTCCCTCATCCAGGTGTTTCCCGCGACTTTGACGATGTCGTCAATCCAAGGAGCTTTAGGACGGCCCTGGTTTCTATGGCCTAACCTTGGCCACCATTCGGTCAAAGTCTTGCTCCATCGGCCATCTCCGCGTCTAGCCAAGTGTCCTACCCAAGCCCATTTGAGGCACACATGCGTTGTATGTTTTTTTTCTTTTTGCCATATTCTTTCTTCTTCTTTCAATGGAGTCACCATTATCAAATGTGTTTCCATTTGAGGTTTAGAGAAAAAATCGATATGTGTTCATGAAATAAGATATTACGTACATACTCGTATATAAAACTGAATCAACTTTCAGACTTTTCCATACAGGCACATCACAATGAAGTACCCTGTATAATAACGCCATATCACATCTCAAGATAATTCAATGAGCTGACTTAATTGACTCGAGAGGATCAGCGACCCAAGTGACTATTATGTATATTATTCGGGAATGGCTAAGGAAACTCACATTAGAGTAGAGCATCAATAAAGGGATTCTAATTGACGACAGTGCCTTGCTTCAGGCAAGCCTTTGTGTGGTGAATATAAAAACAATGTTGGCTGAGAAGATAAGTGGATAAATTATTTTACAAAGCACTTGGTTGTATCTATTTAAAAGGTTGACCTGGTATAATTCATATTGCCATGTTTACGTGTACACAGATTTTCCAAGGGTAGTCAGTTTTTATTGTATAAAGAATGCTTGCCCTTTTTTTTTGGATGGGAAATCATCAAACGACTCATCCCGCTCCGGGCGGACTGGAAGGGAGTATCAGACTTGTACTGACTAAAACCCATCCATGTTCTTTCCTTGCCCTTTGTGTTCCAGGGCCACGGTATCTCTTTCGAACAGTCCCGCAGCCCAAATTCTAGACCCTTTCTTTTTTTTACGGATGGGATATCATCAAATGACTTCTCCCGCTCTGGGCAGAGCGGAAGGGAGTGTGAGACTTGTACTGACTAAAACCCATACATGTTCCTTCCTTGCCCTTTGTGTCCCAGGGCCGCGGTATCTCTTTCGAACAGCCCGGAGCCCTGGCAGGGGAATTCTTGCCCCTTAGCTAATAACTTTAGTAAATACACAAAAATCTGTTTCCTTACGATGTTTTCTTTTACTGTTTTGAGAGCAGTAGTGACGACTTAATTTAACAAAGTTGAGTACCAGCTTGGGTTCGAACCCATCACTTACCAATTGTAAATCACCGTTACGTTACCAATGCAGCTCACTATATTCTTATTAGATATTCAAATCTAGTTCAGGAGTGCTCTTTCCAGGTAGGAGTACTCTTGGTCTATAACGAGAGTACATAATCTTCTATGAACTTCCTTCCTTTACCTGACGCCACGATACTATAATTTAAAGGAAAATGGAAAGCTTGCTCCCCTAACAACATCCCCGGAACTAAATTCATTATTATACTGAAAATCTGCCGTAAATGTACTGTTTTAATATAAAGTATTACTACTTTATTATAAGGTTCTACTGAATATTTCATATTCAAGTCTTTTAGCGAAATATGCATGTTTCTCGAGAGTGCTAAATCTTTAACTTTATTATTAAACTAGCTGATGCCCGCGGCTTCGCCGGCGTGGATGTCGGTTATCGCGACCAAAAGGAATCATAAAATTTTGATCCCGTTCCCGCAATAAACACTTGACAAATTATATACTAAAACCTTCCTCGAAAATCACTCTATCCATTGGTGAAAGCATCATAAAAATCGGTGCAGAAGTTTTTGAGTTTATCGCGAACAGAGAGACAGACGCGACAGAGGATTTTGTTTTATAATATGTAGTGATATTAAGAAAGTTTACCTGACTTTAAAACCTTTAACATACTTTTACATCCAGATAATTACTGTCCATATAATGATCACGGAAATCGGCTGGCAAATTCATTCAGACAAGACCACTACCTTCGACACTACTTAATCAATGCCTCATTTACCTAAGGAAAGGCTATGATTTCCGCAACAATAGATACCATTGCCAAAACAGTAATCTTCCTTTTTTACTTAAAAAACATTTAGGAACACGATATCTAAAATGGTGCCAGTCTAGGAAGGTACCACCGCTTTTCGTTAATTTCCGCCTTTACCAACTATTGACCTTTCACTAGGAAGTTTCTAGCCGTCAATCACATGTGGCAGTTACCCAGTAGCAAAGGGAAATGAACCCGTTTGTATGTGACAAGTTAGTTTCAAAATTATTAACTATAAGCGGGCCCTTAACGAACCCAGCATGTCAACCAAGTATTCTGTACATCACATTAAGTAACTCTATGCAAAAAATATTGAGAACAAGTGCAACTTTGTAACAACTTTGTATTTTAGACAGCGAACTTTAAAAATACTTTACTACCAACAGATTTCAGGACAGAAAAACTAGACATATAAACAAAGATACTTAGAAGAAACCTAGAATGGAACATAAGGAAGTCAGCAAGAACGTTCTGCTTTTCTTACACTCCTCGTCTGAAAGGAGAAACTTACAACAAATCGACACAAAGTTTCAAGATTAGCGTTGGTACGGACAAAAAGAAGTTGTAACACTTCCCACTATCCTTGTATGTAGTGATTACTTAGCTCAGTCAAACACTGAGTCTCTTCAACTGCAATAAAAGTTCGTAAGTCAAATAATGTATTAGGGGTTGGGTTTACGACTATTGTTTCGGAGTTAAGGGATTATTTTACAGTTTTTGGCAGCGTTCCCCCTGTTCCACGACACCAAAATTAATGGCGGGTATGCATTTGACAATTCCCACCATAACTTCGCGTTCTGCCTATAGCCATTGTGGATTTTAAAAATAATTTTAATTTACGCATTGAATTCGGGTTTCTACGGAGTATGTTCTTTTATGTTCCTAGTTATTTCAGGCCCATTAATTCCGTTTCGATCAAAAGAACTGGGTCATGTATTCATTATAAAACTTACCTACGGGTACCAGTAGTATATTTTTCTGTACATAAAGTATCGGTTTCATGTATTTATTTTCGGTTTATCTGTTTATTTAAAGATGTAAAACTTATTAGGGCAAAGTGTTATTGGGTTTTACCACCAGGAATTTCTCAGCAGTAGCCACGGAGTCTGGATTTGCCCGGTTGATGGCAATAGGCTCGCCCCCTATTACACGGGAGTAATGTTTGAATAACTGGCTAAATGTAGGTGGGTAGCGTACTAATAGGTACATCTCTGCTTAACCTTTCTGGGTCAGGCGTGATTTTATGTTATGTCAAACCTATATGAGTTAAAAAAAACCGTTAAGTGTAACTAATGAAACGACTTACGTCTATCTTTTTTAGACATACCTATTATACTTGTATGTAAAAGATTTCATCTAGGAAAAGAGGGCAAATCAATCTTTTCTAGAAACACTAACATAACATATCTATCGCCCGAAACGGGAGCATACGGAATACGAATAAGCAATCTAGGAATATAAAATATATTAGGTGCTTATTTCTTATTACTTATCGTAAAAATAGACCCGCACTATAAAATCTAGGTTTAAACTTGCCTGGACGTGGACGATAGGGTTATAATTTTTTATGTTTCATAATATTCGGGATAAAAGAACAGCTCTGATAATAAATATGTGTACCTACTATATTCTGGACAGTTTAGTTTATTTTGGTAACATTCCTTTTCTTGAAGATTCACGATTGTATTTTAATATGCTCCACGATTTGCTGTTTTCCTTTAATTTTTTACATATGCACACATGTATGTTATTACATTGTAAGTATGCTGTGTGGGGATTGACTTACGAAAAATCCTTAATTTGCGCCCTAATTAACAATGCTTTCTGATTAGCTATTTTCAGTGATTTAGTCTGTATGTCGTGTGCCAACCAGTCACGAACGGCTTAAAATACAGCGTGTAAACCGACTCTTCACGAAGCCGTCAACCAACAATTATGTGCATCAAACTAAGTACGTTTACGCAAAAATTATTGCTGGGAAATGACTTTTTTTTTGGGTGAAACATAATTGAATAGTACGGGGGTCGTGAAAGTGTCTTAAGTAAAAAAAATACATAATAAACATGTTTTAAAAAAAAAGACTTCTTTTTACATCCTTTATATTATTCACCTACAATAATTTGATCTCAGGAACAACTTCAAGTTGTCCATCCTTCTGTCTACCCACCACGAGTAATAACCAATAGAAATCCGATACGGTACACAATAATATAGCACATGGTACATGATTTACATGAGAACTTGTGCCCAAAGGCCGCACGACATGGACGTGAAACAAGGTTCCCTGGTGAGAACGCTGCTTTACATCTGCTCTTGTTACGTACACACAGCAGTACATTAAGCTTTACATTTCCAGTACAACGGGGCATCGCTTTGTTTATATTTTATGTACAATGAGAGATACCCATAAACTGATTTTGTATAGCTTGTTAAGCCGCCGTACGTACTTGTATCAGTATAAGCATGATCAGCCTATAATGTTCCCACTGCTGGGACACAGGCCTCCTCTCTTAGTATCAGTACCTACAGATAGTATGAACTTCCTGCATCAAAACTGATAAACTATAAATAATACCACACGCATTTATTTGCGCGGGTTTACCAATCGAAACTTATATTTTACATACTTACTTCAAATGCAGGAATGGTCAGCATAATTATGTGCATCACCAAAAAGTATTTACATACGCCTGTTGCCATTTTAATCGGTTATTTATGTGATTGAATTCTTTCAATCCAATCGAGTTTAGCTTGGTTTTATATCAGACGATATAGTAAAAGTGGCGGGAAATACCTGCATAGAGGACGCAAAGAACCGGGAAATGTGGCAGAAAAAAGGTGAGACCTTTACCCAACAGAGGGTGATTCCGGGTTCATATGATGACTAAGACTGCAGTTCTTCTAAGAGCACATTCGGTTTCATATCGGTACAAAAGATTGGGGATAAATATAATAACCACCAAAAATAACTTTGTGACCACTAACATCTATCACCTAAAATATCAATTGATCACCAAATTTAGTAAATGAGCACCAATATTTAAAGAGGTGGTAGATGACAAACTACTCCGTCAACCGGGTCTCCCTCGACTCTGATGCAAGAGCATAACAGTTCAATTTTGGTGATCACTTACTATTTTTGGCAATCAAAAGTGATTTTCCTGCCGTTACATTTTACTAAATCTGGTGGTTAAACATAAGCCTACAAGATTTATGAGCCAGAAAGACTGAATAGTTAAAAAACGGGCTGACTGCCTAAGGTGCACTGGATTATCCTTTGAAAAAAAACACTAGAAAAGACACCGTACATTTAAAATAATGCCCTGCCTCAATTTTAAAGTCCAATATTTTACTCGAAAAAAACTTTAAGTACTTTTTCGCAAACTTCTTCAACTCGTTAGTCTCTCCGTTCCTGAAGACGTAAATAAACAGTAAATATAAACCCAATTGTGTCTAAGAGTAAATCCAGGACTCTTGGAACAGATAACCGACCTTTTTCACGGAGAGAATTATCCGTGAAGAGTTATAGCTCCCTATGTTTTGTTTATCTATTGCATTTTATGGGTCAATAAATATACCTAAGTATTGACTGAGGCAGGGTAGTAATATTTTCTTAGGAGTCCGTAGCCGTTACTGAGTAAGAGGTGATTTCGTAATTCAATGTTATTGTATGTAATGATGATAATGTAATAATTCCATAGTATACCCACTATATGCAATCGTATAGGTACCATTTTTTTTTTCTGCTTTTATGACACTATCAATATACGGCCAATCGAGACGAAACATAAGCTTCAGAGGTATGTCTCTCACATCCACAAAACCATTAGAAAATTGGATCAATCAAGTCACTTGACCTGTCTATCTACTCTGCACATACAAGTACCTACATTGCTTTCTGTCATCAAAAAACATTCAAGTATTAGAACGTCTGCTGCGGGACTGTTCGAAAGAGATACCGCGGCCCTGGAACACAAAGGGCAAGGAAGGAACATGGATAGGTTTTAGTCAGTACAAGTCTGACACTTCCTTCCGCTCTGCCCAGAGCGGGAGATGTCATTTGATGATTTCCCAACAGAAAAAAAAAGTATTAGAACGTTCACAGTTAAAACACCCCAAATCCGCATACACTTTCACCACAGAGCTGCACTAGATGCACCACCAGCTACCCCTTTATGAACCATCAAAATAATTTTAATACTTCCGAATAAATCACCGCCGTTTCAACCAAGACTGTTCCTCAACCAGTGATTGGCCAACCTGTGCGTTTCAAAGCTATTAACGAGCCACGTGTCCCTAACGATACTTTAATAAGTTAAGTCATCGCGAGTCCGCCTTCGCAGCTTACTAATGAAATTCCCGTCTTACTAACTTTATTACAATGGGTCAGAAGGTTAAATGGCCGATCTTCGGACTATGCCGGCCGGAATACACTGGTATATTCCTTTTAATTATTGCTTTTAGGGCGTGTTTTTGATCTTTTTAAATGGTGCTGAAAAAGGTTGGGTAGAAACAAAGTTATGTTCTGAAGACCCGCCCTTAATAAAGAGCCTGGTATGTGTTGTGTGTTGATAACATTTTTTGGGATGAAATATTAATTTTGTCATCAGAAATATGCTTACATTTCAGTAGTGTGGGTAAGTAAATGTACTGTTGAACATTTAATAAAACCGCAGCTGTTTATTTATTTAAATAATTGGTAAAGCTACGTTGAGTATATTTGGGTATAGTAATTAATGTTGGAATAGTGCTTTACAAAATAAAAGACTTTGTTACATTAAATATTTTCTCTTCTTTAGAATCATTTGAATTCAAACATTAATATGATTGAAATTGCGTATTTTAAATGATTAAAATAAAAGCTTTAAACAGCATTTCAGCGCAGCGCAATTTCCAAGTGATTCCATTTTGATGAATTTCAAATATTTCTGGATCGCTTGGAAGAATTCAAAGTAAAACTGGGACCGTTGAAAACTATTTTAATTGAGAGCTCGTATTGAAATATGACCTCTCAATTCTGCCGAAACTACCTCCAATTTAATTCTATATATTTTCGTACTTTGATCATTTTAGCAAAAAAATACGTAAATAAATATTTCGTTCCCATCTTTTTAGTTTTACTGGCAACCTTATTGGATTTCCACCAACCAGAGACATTCCTGACGTAGCGACAAAACGGAGTTCGAAAATTAAATGCAATCAATTAAGTTAAACGGAAAATAATAAACACTATTCCGATCCTAGAGTAGATTGCCGAGGTGAATGAAAGTATCAAGACTTATAACAATTGCCTTCAAGAACATTTTTACTCCGTCACCGCAGAAAAGTTGTGTTTTCAACTTTTTAATTCCTTAATACAAGGAGTTAGTTGGGTAATCCCACGACAATTTAACTTGGTAGTTCATCGCAAATTGCTAGTCACTTATGTATAACTGGTAAGTGCAGCCATTTTTGATGAAGTGCATACCAAATGTAATAGATTTTGATGTGCTTGCACGCGCAAATGTTGTAATGTATGGAACATGTCAGACTGGTAGTACACGCCACTGATAACGCCACAATCTGATATCTTCCTTAGAGTTTCATACATAACAACCGGTATGTATTTGGTCTACTACTAGTCTTTGACAGATTTAGAGTTGAATAGATTTGAGGGCGCAAAATATATACATTGCTCTTGCATTTCATACATTGTTTTAAGCTCAAATAAAAAAGTGTGTGTGTACTTATTACGCACGTAAGAAGTTATACTTCTTTGGCGTATAAAACTAAAATCTTGACTAGCTAACTTCAGGGTGTATGTTGACTAGCTAACTTCAGGGTGTCGGTTTTGCGCGCCAAAAGAAGTATAACTTCAAAAAGGTTACAGATTATGATACTGTATGTTGCCAGAAACTGTATTGGTCCATTTTTGTACCTCCTAAGGCTCCCTCCCTCCCCCTAAGACATCAGGACAAGAGGTTATTCAGACCGTTGTGCAAACAACACAAGACAAATGACGATCGGTTATTCTCTGTGGGTGCAAGAAAGTCCCGGCAACATAGTGTCCGACAGTTGCAAATACTAAGTAATTGACTCACGCTATAAAGGGTTAACAAGGTGAAAGCAATCAAGCCGCGCCTTTTTCTTGAATACATGGATTAAGTATAATTAAAGTTAGTGTTTCATTGGATCGTTTTAACTGCCGTAGCTGAGTAATTACAAAGTAAGCTGTATATTTTTTTCAGAACAAAGTCAAATAATTATTTTTATCCGGCACCTTAATGTTATTGTTTCATAACATATGTAAACATAATATTAGTAGTATATTCACAAGACAGTATTTTACAGTCATTTGGAAAATTCTCTAAAAGAACCGTTGATTGATGCCTGTCGGATTTATGTATGTTCATTGAAAAGTAAGCAGCCGCTCAAATAGATCTTCAGGTTAAGCCGCGCTTGCCTGGGTTTGTCAGTGGATGGGTGACCACCCATTACATACCGAGTTCCCTCCGTGCGGAAAGCACGTTAAGCCGTTGGTCCCGACTGTCAGTTGCAGATCTTTGACAATCGTTACAACAAACTTAACTACAAACTAAACTAAATTTAAGTTGAGTGCATATTTTTCTTTCTATTTGATTATTAAAAGGACAGAAGATAAATTTTAGTTTAGTCATGTCAAATTAAACAGCGCCTAACAAAAGTTTAGACGTGATTAAAAAGTTGACTTCTAAAATTACATCAAATTACGTCAGGTGCTGGCTAATTTGACACGACTAAACTAAAATTTATCTTCTGTCCTTTTCTTAATGAAATAGAAAGAAAAAGATGCACTGAAACTAAATTTGGTTTAGTTTGTAAACAAGGGAATCGGCACCAGTGGCCTGAAAGTCTTACAACCAGTCTTACTAACGAGTATCGTATTACCCAGTACTAACTGGGTTGAGCAGGTCAGATAGGCAGTCGCTCCATGTAATATACTGGTATTCAGCTGCATCTGGTTAGACTGGAAGTTGACCCCAACATAGTTGGGACAAGGCTAGGCAGATGTTGGCGATGATGGAAACATGCAACAACAGGATATAGCCCAGGCAACTCTATTTAGTCAGGACAGAATACTTTTTAAATGTTTTTTTTATAATTATACATACGAGTACATACATATGTTCACGCCTTTTTGCCACATTACGCCTCTTCCTACGATCCTACTTTCCTACTCCTTCCGCCTCGTCCACGTTCATACATCATTCTGGTCATACACGCACGCCGGTTGCGAGTACTACGCACCTGACCTTTCTGAAGAACATCACCAATAAGGTCAGCGTATGTCCTTCTAGGGCGTCCCCTCCCATATACCTTTTATAAATATGTCAAGAGTAAACTGGAAAATATTATAAATTCCGTCTAGTACCTAATTTATTTTGTATTGAAAGTAAAAATAAATGAAAAACCAAGTATTTGAATAAATCTGTAAATAAAATTAGGTTCTTGAGTTTTTACTACTGTTTTTATGTTTTGAAAGAACATCTGTTGATATACTTACCGATTTTTGTAATTTTTTGCAGTTTTCTTAATTAGCTTTCCATTTTTTACGAGGAGGTACAAACTATAAGTATCAGACTACCGTTGAATTGATAGTTCAGAAATACTCTTTGGGTTTAGCCCAATTAAAGTATCCGTCATCTCTCTAGGCATTATTTATAAAAACATAATGGTATTTACAATGTATGTGACTACCTCGTTGGTCTAGTAATTGCAAGCGCGACTGCTGAGCGGGGTCGATACCCGGATCGAGAAAAGTTATATTGTGATTTTGTATTAGGAATTTCTCAGTAACAGCTACGGAATCTAGATTTGCCCGTTTGATGGCAATAAGCTCGCCCTCTACTACATAGGATTTTAAGATGTGAAGTGTGTGTGAAGTGGGTGTACTATTAGGTACAGCTCTGCCAAAACCTTCGGGGATTACAGGCTGTTATTTATTTATTTAATTTTAAGAAAACGAATTTAAAGCTAAACAGACAGTGAGTAATAGTTTAAACAAAATATGGCCAATTACAAGTTTCCACATGTAGTATGTAAATTATATAAATAGAAAATCCTTGATAAACTAAATAACACCAAACAGGAAAATTACTATTTGCGCTCGAAGAAGCTGTTATGATGATGATGTTCTGTACAAACCCATTTTGCCAAACAAATTACAACTTATTTACTGAATACCGAAACATTTCAAGCCAACACACACCCAGCTAAAAGTTTGTTCAATAAAGTAATAGGAGAAACCATCTAATCCGATCGCTTAAAGGGTTTTTATGTGAAAAAGGCCTTTGAATCAGTAAACAGGCATTTTGTTCAGCTCGGGGGGGTATTACGAGGAGTTGCGCGACTCCAACAGCTGTTACGTGGTCCGTGACGCCAGATGTCACTACCATCGATAATAATAAAAACACTGTTCCACGATGATTTACAATTTAACTTTCAGACATAACGTGCGTAATATGTGTAACTCTATTAGGTACGACTTTTTTGCATATTGACTTTTTGTGTTAAGTTGGGTATTTGTGATTGGGTTGTTTGAAACGCAATTTGGATAGGCTTAGTTATAGCATTTTAGAAATTTTATTTTTTGCCTGGTTTCCGAACAAAAAGCAAGCGTAAAACTCCTGTAATCGGTTGGACTGACTTATCAGTCGTTTCGACTTTACTTGTCGAAACGTCGATGATTTTTGTTCAAAAAACTTGATGCAATTCACACAGATAACTTTAAACTAGAATAAAATACAAAAAGTGATGAATATAAATGGTTGAAGAGGAAGAAGAACACCAAAGAAAAGATGGATGGATTGTGTGAGAAATGATAGCAAGGAAGAATGTAAGAAAAAAATGTGTTGAGCCGACCCCAAATAACATAGGACAAGGGCAGAAAGATGATAAATACATCACAGGGCACACACACATAGGGCATACATTGACATTTTCAAATCTAAAGCTTGATGATATAATTTTTATAGATTCTAAAAGATAATAAAAGCCGCGCTTGACGACACCATCAAACATTGCAATAACTTCATCAAAAACTGCTAGCAGTTCATCAAAATTATGTCCCAAATCAAATTTCGTTTATAGCTTGATGAAAACTAACCTGCAGCCTTCCAGAGAGAGCACCCATCAACAAGCCTGTTATTTAAAATAAGTCAGCAATTAGGTTTTTGTATAGACAATTCAAAATGTAGACAGTTATCTGGTATACTGTTTTTGATCAATAAATAAAAGGTTTTGTGAAATCGGTTTGTTTCGAACTTTTGCTTATCAATCACTTAAGGCTAGGCGTGGTTTTTGGGGGTGGATTATTGATACAATAAAAGAAACTAGAATGGCATAAGCATTTTAAATACCTCCACTTAATTTCAAAATAAAAACTATTAATACCAAACGGTATTAATAGTTTTTAAGCGTTTTTTTTTTTATAAGCATTGTGATGATAAAACTATCATCACAGCTGAAGACATTAAAGCTATTTTTTTATTTATTTTTTCCTAGCCTGCTCTGTCCTACTCCTGGACAAAGGCGGAGCTCCACTCTTCCCATTTCTCTTTAACCTGTGCGTTCTCCTTCCAGTTCTGACCGTTCCAGTTCTGTTCTTTGAACTACATAGGTTCCCTATGTAGTTCAAACTGGACACAGAAGGTTAAAGGTTCAGGTAGCTAAATTTTGTTAAAAAAAAAAACTATTTCTTGTTGTTGATTGAAAAGCGTTCAATCTTAACTATCAGAAATCAAGCACATATCATAAATAATGCTAACCAACTCCGGGAAATTACATGACCTATCTTCATCTTCATCAGCCTTATAATGTTCCCACTGCTGGAACTCAGGCCTCCTCTCTTATGAGAGGGAATGGGCTATAATCCACCACGCGGGCCCAGTGCGGATTGGTAGATGTCACATGTCTTCAAATTTTTGGTTCTAGGACATGCCGGTTTCCTCACGATGTTTTCCTTCACCGTTTTTTGAGAGCTTTGGTGATAAAATAAATTACACAAAGTAATGCGCCTGTCTGGGTTCGAACCCTCGACTTACTGTTCGTAAGTCGGGGTCGCTACCACTGGGCCACCGCTGCTCTCAATGACCTATCATCACTTCATACAAATAGGACATAGAGAAATTCATTTGATGGCACCATAATATCCATAATTATTATCATTAAATGTTTACAAACAACAGAATTTCAGAAGTTCGTAAATGGCATTTCGCTTGTTTGCCTGTCAAAGCGTTCGTAGCAATGAACATTATTAATGACAATGCAGGGTAGCACGTCACAACATTCACGGCGATACAGTTCAAATGTCACTTCGTTTTGGATGCGAGAACATCATGAAAACGGTGTATAAAGTGATTTGGAAATAGTGTTAAATTGAGTAAGCTTACTAGAATCATGAAAATATAAAAATTTCTAATTCCATAAAGATTTTTATGTCTTATTTGTTCACAACGATTCATTGAATGTGATATGAAATTAATTCTAACCCTGTATTTTCAGAACATATTCAATGCATTTTCAAAGACCAGCCGAACTTTCAGAGCTTTTCATAATCGTTAATATTTATAAAATAATTTCAATTGAATGTTTTCATTACTTTTTTTTTGTATTTGATTACACACTGAATGTCCAAGCCAAAGCAAAAGCCAAATTTTAATCTCTATATTCTGTAAGTCACCGTGACTTACAGAATATAGAGATTAAAATTTGGCTTTTGCTTCGGCTTTGACATTAATATTTGGCTAGTCATTAAAAATATCATTTTATAAGTAACATTTCATTTTACAAGCTCAATAATCGTTTCTTAGCAATTTAAGGAAATCTTTGAATATTCAAGTTTCTAGGCTTTGCTATTTGAACTGTTTGTTGCCTGTCAGTAAAGTGAGTAGACGTGTGGTTTTTTTTTATTTGCCAATTGTGGAGGAACAAACATCCCACCCCCCCCCTCACTTCATCAATCCAGCAGAACATCTTCCTCCTGGACAGGAACTGCAGTGGCCAGTCTGGAAATCTGTTAACCGTTTGCGGGCCTAGGTTGGCCGCTGTAAAAATAATCTGGTCAAATAGGGTATCATTGAGTCGTCCCAAAGACAATGTCAATGTGGAGCCCCTCTGCAGGATATGCCCCACCTCCTTTCTTGCCCATCCTGCACAGCCACCTAAACCTTCCAAGTTTTAAATGAAGCCAATGACAGTGCTGTGCAGATGGCAATATACTGGTCGGGTATTATTTGAGTCTATCGACACACAAAGAAGAAGACCCGCCTATATTTTTCTAAACCTTCATAACATAGATATCATATTTCTGGAATAGAAAATACAACAGCTTTTTCGGTGTTTCCCAGACAAAACAAACAACGAATTGTTTATCGATCTCCGAATAACCTATTTCTTAGAAAATTCCAATACATATTTATCGCGGACAAAAAAAAACATAGTATTGAAGACGAATATCTGGTTAGGTACAATATTTTGCGCTATTTTTATGTCACATAGGTACATTCTATGGAGATACGTATTACTTTAATTTCAAGATTTAGAAAATATAAATTAACTAATCAACGCTGCTTTCCAAAACGAGGCATAGTGGAATTTAACAAAAAGGCTGCTAGGCTAAAATGGGATTGGACGGGTTACGTAAGCCGCATACATGATGACCGCTGAGCAAAAGACTCCACACGATGGGGATCAGAAGAAGAACGGCGCCGACGAGGCGGGCCTAGAAAAAGGTGGCGAGGCGATCTGGACGCGAACCGCGAGGGCTGGTTCGAGGAGACCGGGGAAGAGAAGTCATAGAAGGAGGACTTTCTCGTTAGCAGTCACGGAGTCTGGATTTGTGCCCGGTATCAACCGGCCATCAGGCAATAGGCTTACCCCCTATTACATGGGACTTAAACATAACTGACGAAATGTGGGTGTACTATTAGGTACGTCTCCACCTAACCCTTCGGGGATTACAGGCGTGATAAAGAAAATCTCATAGAGGACCATACCGGTCTGACCCAACCTTTGAGGTTGGCTGGTTGGCTCTTGACAGAAAATGTTCTTACTAAAGTACCAGTTGGTGTTCGTTTCCGAAGCTAATAAACTGTCTACAGCAGGTACCCCTATAGACAACGTAGTAATTAAACATTTTTTCTTTATTCGTTGTAGAACACGAAGTAATAAAAAAATATTCGATAGGAATCGAATATAGAGAGTATGGAAAAAGAAACATGCTGCGCCGACCACAAATAAATTGGGATATAGGCAAAAGAATTATGATGATGAGGAGTCGATTAAAATTGATCCTACCTAACATAACTACCTACTGAAATGTGCGTGTACTAAGATGAGGAATCGAATAAAATTGTTCCTACCTAACTTAACTATCTACTGAAATGTGCAGGTACTAAGATGAGGAAGCGATATAAAATTGTTCCTACCTAACATAACTAATACCTAATGAAATGTGCGTGTACTAAGATGAGGAATCGAATAAAATTGTTCCTACCTAACATAACTACCTACTGAAATGAGCGTGTACTAAGATGAGGAATCAAATAAAATTGTTCCTACCTAACATAACTACCTACTGAAATGTGCGTGTACTAAGATGAGGAATCGAATAAAATTGTTCCTAACTAACTTAACTATCTAATGAAATGTGCACGTACTAAGATGAGGAAGCGATATAAAATTGTTCCTACCTAACATAACTAATACCTAATGAAATGTGCGTGTACTAAGATGAGGAATCGAATAAAATTGTTCCTAACTAACTTAACTATCTAATGAAATGTGCACGTACTAAGATGAGGAATTGAATAAAATTGTTCCTACCTAACAAAACTACCTACTGAAATGTGCGTGTACTAAGATGAGGAATCGAATAAAATTGTTCCTACCTAACTTAACTATCTAATGATATGTGCACGTACTAAGATGAGGAAGCGATATAAAATTGTTCCTACCTAACATAACTAATACCTAATGAAATGTGCGTGTACTAAGATGAGGAATCGAATAAAATTGTTCCTACCTAACATAACTACCTACTGAAATGAGCGTGTACTAAGATGAGGAATCAAATAAAATTGTTCCTACCTAACATAACTACCTACTGAAATGTGCGTGTACTAAGATGAGGAATCGAATAAAATTGTTCCTAACTAACTTAACTATCTAATGAAATGTGCACGTACTAAGATGAGGAAGCGATATAAAATTGTTCCTACCTAACATAACTAATACCTAATGAAATGTGCGTGTACTAAGATGAGGAATCGAATAAAATTGTTCCTACCTAACATAACTACCTACTGAAATGTGCGTGTACTAAGATGAGGAATCGAATAAAATTGTAACTACCTAACATAGCTAGTAAAAAGTGAGTGTACAAGTCACCTACCTCTGCCTAAACCTTCAGCGATTACTGTCAAGATGTTATCTTTTATGTATTTGAATTTTCTCAAAAGATATTTATACTACAGTTATTTTATAAATGTTGATACTGTTTCGATTATCTTCAAAATGTGATATTCATCCCACTCCATTGAGTTTTCTGTTGTTAAGTTCAGAGATAAGATTAAAAAATAATATTGCCTTTCGCGAATAGCTTGATGCTTAAATTTCATTGGACCTTTCTGAGGGTGTATTCCAGTTACTAATTATATTTAAAATTGTTGAACGATAGATTGAATTTGGTAACCAAGCACTTATAAGTATTACGATCTTGTTCGGTATTTGTTTTTTTATGTTATTCAATTAAGTTTCGAAAAGTGAGGAGCTCGTGGTTAAATAATAACAGCCGCTCGGGTCGATCTTTAGGTTAAGCCGTGCTTGCTTAGGTTGGTCTGTAGATGGGTGATCACCCATTACAAACCGAGTTTCCTTCGTGCCTGGGAAAGCACGTTAAGCCATTGGTCCCGGCTGTCAATTGTAGATCTTTGACAGTCGTTAGGTAGTCAGTGATGGCCCAAAAAGTCTAACAACCATTCTTACCAAGGGGCATCATATTACCCAGTACTAACTGGGTTGTGGAGGTCAGATAGGCAGTCGCTCCATGTAAAATACTGGTATTCAGCTGCATCCGGTTAGACTGAAAGCCGACCCCAACATAGTTGGGAAAAGGCTAAGTAGATGATGACTTCAGTTTCGAAAAAACAGTAGGTAAACATCATTTTTTTAAGTACATAAAAGAGGATGAATGAAAGGCAGATCTGTGTAGTTAAGCTGGGAGTGGATACCCTTGAAGGACATACACCTAGTGGTTCGAGGTTCTTCAGAAAGGTCAGGTGCGTAGTACTCGTAACCGGCGTGCATGAATGGCCAGACCTATGAACGTGGACGAGGCAAAAGGAGTAAGTAAGGATCGTAGCACTGAATTTCACTCATCCTCTTCAATTTAATTTCCCAATTTTTCAATGCTACTCTTTTAAAACATATTTCAGTTACTCTATAACGGCTTTTCTTACGCCATGGGACATCTTGGTCGCTTGTCACTGAACTTCATAGCGTAACTAATCTAGCCCATTGTGTTCCCAAACAATAATTGGATATAGTCAATACAAAAATAAACGTTACGCATGGTTAGAACAATGTAACGTTGTCTAAAGGATCACAGTAACTCTGCTTACTCTGTTTAATTTTCAGTACACGTATACTCATGTCAAGGTTGCCTTGTAAATGAAAGAACAGGTACTGCCATTAAGACTAATTTTCCCTTAGTTCAGTGCAGAGGGTTGAAAATCATTATCATGATTTCAGCCGAAAAACGTCCACTACGACCGGTCCCGTGCGACTCGCATCCAGAGGATCCCCACAACCTTTACCAGGTCATCGGTCTACTAGAACTTTTCGGCCCATCGGCCATCCGTTCTGCGAGCAATGTGCCCAAAAACAAATTTATTTTACTCAAGTTTGTTTAGGTGTTATCTATTTTTTAACCGACTTTCTTCAAAAAGGAGGTTCCCAATTCGGTTTTTTTTTGTGTTTGTTACCTCATAACTCCGTCATTTCAAAACTGATTTGAAAAATTCTCCTTTTATGTGAAAAGATATGCTTCTCGATTGGTCCCATAGTAATTTTATCTAAATCGGTTCAGCAATTTGGTTTGTTTTATACGTTAATTGCTACATCACGCGACGTCGCGTGAAGTCTTGCATGTTAAATTTGACGTACTTCCCGATTTCCGATTGAATTGAAATTTTGCACACTTATGTGTATTGCGTGATAGTGCAATATATAGATAACATAGAGCTGATCTGATGATGGAGCTGGAAGGTGGCCTTAGGAACTCCGTTATGAAACGACATAACCCCATCGAGTTTGGTCTTGTATGATTTGTCTTGACGAGTACTTTGTCTCTAGATGGTATCCAGGGTCTGACAATGGAGCTGGAAGGTGGCCATAGGATCTCCGTTATAAAACAACGTAAGTGCATCGAGTTTGGGCTCATTTGATCCGTCTTAATGAGTACTTTGTCTCTAGATGGTAACCCGGGTTGAATGATGAAGCTGAAAGGTAGCCATAGGATCTCCGTAATAAAACGACGTAACCGCATCGAGTTTGGGCTCGTTTGATTTGTCTTGATGAGTACTTTGTCTTTAGATGGTATCCAGGGTCTCATGATGGAGCTGGAAGGTGGTCATAGGAACTTCGTTATAAAACGATAAAACCCCATCGAGTTTGAACTCGTTTTATTCGTCTCAACGAGTATTTGGTCCTAAATGATAACCAGGGTTTTATGATGAAGATGGAAGGTGGCCATAGGATCTCCGTAATAAGAAAACGCAACCCCATCGAGTTTAGACGCGTATGATTTGTCTTGACGAATACTTTGTCTCTAAATGATAACCAGGGTTTGATGATGAAGCTAGAATGTGGCCATAGGATCTCCGTAATAAAACGTCCGATCTTGATAGGAGAAGGTGTCATATGGGCATTCATCATGACCTTGGTTTTGACCATGTTAATTTTTTAGGTAGACACAGGTAGGTACATTATCTAATAATTACGGGCACTAATGAAAATTTTAATCGGTTGGTCTGTTACTTTCCATACAAAGTAGGTCAAAGCAAAAACTACACGATTTAACTTTTAAAGTAGTAGTGCCCACACATTTTTTTAAAATACCGGGTAGGTACGCCCATTATAAAGAACAGCAATAAACGGTCCCACCTTCATGACCATAAAAAACTATAATGACCTATTAGGATAATCCATTATCAACTGTTATTGCTCGTAAAAAATCTATCATACAAGTCATCCATCCATTTCAAAATGAATGTTCCCCTATTTCCCCTATTCGATGTTTCCCGAGTCTCATTATAACTCACGCAATGTAGTTGCTAAGCAAAAGTGTCATGGCAGCATGTGTTTACTTCTAATATTAGTTTCAGTTAGTTTTATGGCTAAGTATTTACCTTCCTACATAAGTTATACCAAAGTAATCGCAGTTTCTATCAAAATATTACTCAGTAGGTACCTACCTACCCATTAACTGCAAGAGTATTTTCGATAAAAATATTATTTTTATTTTACAACGCATTCAATTATATGTTCATTAAAAATATCATCTGTAATAATAATTTTGTAAAAATCAGACACATTTTAGAGACAGGTAAAAATTTGAAAAAGTAGGTATTTAATTAATGATTTTAATGGGTTATATTCGGATATAGGTTTCGCTTTTGTTACTAAAATAACGGCCTAATTACTTATGTATATATTTTGATGTTCGATTCTTATATCACATCATTATCCCTTGCCATTATTGCATGGAGGTGTCGAACTATCTGGGTGTATATTAAATATGTGATAATTATATTTGTCAAAATATGATATCAATATGACGTACTGTATAATTAAAGCATTAAATGTATAGCAAAATATTGTTATACTGTCAGAGTATTGGAGTACCTATCACCTAACGGTTAATTTTGTTTAAAGGATCCAGGTATTTCATTTTAAGAAATGAAATAAATGTATATCAGTATGTAGCACAGGACTGTACTCTGTTTTTGTGGGTAGTTATTGATGGAAAACACATGAAAAACTTATCAGAATAATTTCATTTGTCAAAACAATCGAACATCGAACATATAAGAATTCGTGTCGAGTAAACAGAATATGGCGGAAATATACGCAATTCGGCCATAATAAATCAAGTTAGAAACACATTTTCTTGTTTTCCGGTTGTACGCAAAGGCACACTCATTGTCAGTAGAATGCCAACATATCATTTGATATACTTTTTTGAGAATCTCTTAGATTATTTCACGTATTATTTTGGATTTACAATAGTTGACCCAATCTGTTGGATTTTATACCAAAAAAACTTTCCCTGTTTTTTTTTTACGTATTCTGCTAATCAAATATATTATGGAATAAATTACAAAAATGCTTTTGCAACATTGAAACTACCAAGTTTTACCCCATCTCAAAAATGCCCAATGCGCCTAAAGAAGTTTTCACTTCAGAAAAACAAATAACTAGTATCTTCTCAAAACACGCCTCCACACAAATGAATATTCGGCAGTATTTTCAAAAGAAAGCAGATTCGAGGTAATGAAACTTTCAAGGAGCTTTCTGAAACTTAGGTATAACAATAAGATGGAAGCGAAAATAGAAAAACATGTTAAAAGTAATTTATATGTTTGTTTACCAGACCGCCTTGAGATGGTTTATTTGTGAACGGTTCACATTTATTACAACAGCTTTATGGAACTACGTGATAGATTTTTTTGTACCTAAGTACAGTCGTTATGTCATCTTAAGGTCTATTTTGACCTTTGTTTTGGCGTGATGAAATAATTTTCGAAGAAGTTGTTTGTAATGAAGTTTTCGTATCATCATTTCAGCCGAAAGACG
Organism: Lycophotia porphyrea; assembly: GCA_950005105.1. Taxonomy (NCBI): domain Eukaryota; kingdom Metazoa; phylum Arthropoda; class Insecta; order Lepidoptera; family Noctuidae; genus Lycophotia; species Lycophotia porphyrea. The sequence continues at coordinate 7,738,042 of OX465393.1, forward strand.
TCCACTGCTGGACATAGGCCACCCCCAAATGTCACCATTGACCGATACTGTGCGCCTCGCATTCAGCGGATCCCTGCAACTTTTACCAGGTCATCGGTCCACATTGTGCGAGGCCTTCCAGCTTAACGTCTTCCGGTTCACGGTCGCCACTTCAGAACTTTTCGGCCCCATCCTTTCTGCGAGCAATGTGCCCTGCCCACTACCGCTTAAGTTTGGCAATTCGTTGGTAACTCTTCGAGGTCTTCATTTCTGATTCGATCACGCAAGAAAACTATATATATAGCCCTCTCCATTGCTCTTTGGGCGACTTTAAGCTTTCTGATGGGGCCTATTATGAGCCACCACGTTTGAATTTTTTATATACATTCACTTAAAAGGACGTAATAATAACCTCGACGATAGCTTAGTTTTCAATCAGAAGAAGAAGATCGCTTCTAATTTTAATTTAGTACATTCATTTAGCATCGTTCATGAGGAGAAAAGCACATCTACCTAAAAGCCAAATTAATTCATTAGCTAAGATACTAGTTTAGTCGACAAACATCAGAATACAATTTTCAAGCTCCAATCAACCCTTGCCTTCAGCTTCTGATCCAATGCAAGGCTCTTCAAGACCCGGGTACAAACGTTAGAGCGCTTTGCATACCAAGCCACATTTAGTGCAGCATAATAACCGGGTCTTACAACAATTAATTTAATTAATCTGATTGCTTTGCACAGTAACAGCTCGTCTCGTTACTATTATTTCGTTTGTAATTTGGTTCTGGAATGTTGGAGCTGTTATGTTGAATAGTTCGTCTCTGCTCTTTTTAAATGAATGTGAAATATTTTTACAGTTTATTTATTTTGGTCTTTAATCATCGCTTTAAACACTGACTGTCTTTTCAATTTTCCTCAAACTTTTCTTTATTGAAATGACTATCAGAAAAAGCAATACTAGTCTTTATTGGGTGGTCACTTATTATAGATTGTTCTTTTTACGAAGCAAAATTACAGTAAAATGAGACATCGATCTTTTGACACTCAAATGACGTTGATAGAGGGTTGCTGTGGGTGAACATTTGTCAAAAAGATTTGTGTAATGAATGGTAACAACCTTATAGTAAAAAAAAAACATTTTCAAAATCAGACTTTAAAATATAGGTGTGACGTTATTTTCTTTCGTATTCTTCTCAAAAAACCCTTTAATTGATACTCATATCATGGGGGTGCATACAAAATAACTAATCCGCCATCTTTGGGAGTCCGCGTATTAGATTTAGAATGACGTCACTCAACTAACAATGCAAACTAAACGTGTATGTAAAATTTATGTAATGCTTTAAAATTCAGTTGCAAGATTTGACCTAAACAAAAATAGATACATTGCAAGTTAAATAAAAACTTGTGAAAACCAAACAGCTTCGTTATTTCTGATTTTAGGGCATGCACGCACAAACTCTGGTACAGCTTTACATACGTAATATTCAAAGGCAATTTTCCCCTAAATTAGGATTCAAAGAAGCTCTTGAAATGGATGTGCGTAACACGGTCCTGCTGAACCGGTCCGGTGGAATTATACAGAGGACTGAGGGATGCATTCGGTACGGTCGGCATACGAAATGAAATGCGATGACGCTTTGGTATTACGTAGTCCTATTGTGGGATTATGCCTTTACAATACATACACGAAACTGATTGGAAAATTATGGAGGATCTATGTACTGAATTGCTGAAAATGACTGGTTGTTGCTTTAAGCGGAGTTTCTTTTTGGTGCATCTGCATAGCGCTATCGCTAAGTTTGCATGTTTTACGTTCAAAATTTTACTTACGCAGTATAGCTTTAAATGTTTTTTACTTTTTAACTCGAGTCAGTACGAATTCTCAAAATGGCCCACGACGTTGTAAAAATATTATTAGTAAAGGTAGGCAGAAACCGGTCGTTGGTTGTGACATCAGACGTGGGATGATTTTTAAGTGCCGCAGTTCTTTGAAGATTAACAAACTTCCTCTAATGTTTTACAGGGAAACCCACAATAATGATAAAGTAAAACACACGTAAAAACTAAAAGTATCCATTTTTATTACCCTCAAAGCCACTGAGCCCACTTTTATCAAATAGAAAAGCTTTGACTAAATGCAAACTTCAGCTGCGGCGAGAAGAGAGCGCTCTTAAAACTCGAAAGTTTATATTACAACTTAACCTTCTCGACCTGTATAAAGGTTTCAAAACTTATCCAATAAGACCCTACAACTTGCTACCCTCGCCTTATACTTTCCTAGTTTTATTTAAGAAATGGTTAGAAAATCGACGGTTAAGCTGTTTTAGGACCATCGGCCATCGAATAGAAACTATCAATTTTTATGTGAAATTTTTTATAAGGTTTTAGTAACGTTGCTAGAGCTGAGAAAGTCTAGTCGTTCAGTATAGGAGATATCGTAAGAAAACTGAGACCACTCTGACTTTATTGCCAATAAAATAAGTTTATTTGTTTTGTTATATTCTGTATTATATTTCTCTTTCTACTTTTAAAATGAAGTACGTAGTTCCGCTTTAATAAAAACTACAGCCAAATCGAGCGTAAACTGAAATAAAAGATTTAATCTCAGCCTGCGAAAATGTTTTAAATCGGATATAATTTATTACGCTCGCGCTTACGACCATAGTCGACGCCATTTTTGTGCGGTGTTTTAAATGTATGATTAATGGTACAGACCTCAATGTGAACAGCCTGGAAATAAAATATTTAGTTCTGAAAGTATTTTTTGAGTATTAAGGCGTTGCTAAGTAAGTAACGCTTGCATGCCTAGCAGCTTTGCCAAAACCCTAGGCATAAGCTGAGCTGATTGCGCTGCGTAGTCACTCAATTTTCGGTCTTTTATTAATTAATTAAAACAAGCTCCAACCAGTAAATTCAAAGCTTCAAACAATGTAACAAAGTGGAACATGTTCCATCCTAAAAAAATATCCCGTGACTCGAAAGTACATGTAGATGAGTAGGTACCTCACAAATTACGTAATTAATCGTGACAGGGACTACGTCCACGAAGCTTTCAAGTACCAAGGAGTTCCTAACAAAGAACTCGGCTCCAATGAAATACGACTTTTAGTTGTCAGTTCAGGATGTTTGAAAAAACTTCACCCTATGTCTAAATTCTCGTTTTCTAATTTTTAAATCCAGAACGGAATTATTATCTCTAACTTTTCTTTTTTAAGTCACTGTTAATTGGGGAATATGTGCTGATATTGCTTACATAATTGCAACAATGAATATTATAAACAAGGAAAATACGACTTTATGATGCGGTTTTGAGAGTGGTAGTCACTAATTAGCGTGCGCCTGGGTTTTATAGATTGATACTCTGATTGGGACTAATTCGTGCCTTAATTGGACCGAATGTCAGTAGACAGTCACCTCGTGCTTATATACCCATTGCAGTATAGTGGACTGAGATGATTTTACGAAGAAAAACGTTTTTGTTTTTGCCTGTCTAGCATGAATGCTGAAATTGACCTTTTTAGCGCAGCCGTGAGGCATATCCATTGTGGCACACAGCATATCCATTGTATGTTCTCTTTTTTTTTGTAATCGTTGATCTTTTTTTATTATTTTGAACTTTTTTTTTCTGACGCCAAATAAAGCTTATTCTTAATTTTTTTCCAAGAATAATTCAATAATTAAGTTGATGTCATTTTTCGCTCCATCGTGCATCGTCTCTTTAACCAAAAAATCCGATAAACAGTCCCGTGAGATGAGAAACAGAACCATACAACGCAAAGGGTAATGGAAAAACCCTCGCTTTGCCCGCGTACGCACACGCGATTATTTAACTCTTACTGGCCTTTCAAACGCGCTGAGAGTTGAAAATCGCTGTGCTTATTAGGCTTAGAATTTTACAGTGTATCCACAATGCACACCGTAATACAGGATTATGCATGAGCACATAATATGGCGGTTGTAAGCTTCACACCCATGAGCGCCATAAACGTTAACATTAGCCACCAAAGAACTTTACGAGACCAAGGATTAAAGCAATAGATACCGTGCAGAATCTTGTGGTAGGTAACAAGAAAACCTACACAGTATCAATGCAGGAATAGATAATATCACCCTGAAACAGCAACGGTGGCCCAGTGGTAGCGACCCCGACTTACGAACAGTAAGTCGTGGGTTCGAACCCAGGCAGGCGCATTACTTTGTGTAATTTATTTCATCACTACTGCTCTCAAAAACGGTGAAGGAAAAACATCGTGAGGAAACCGGCATGTCCTAGAACCAAAAATTCGAAGACATGTGACATCTACCAATTCGCACTGGGCCCGCGTGGTGGATTATAGCCCATTCCCTCTCATAGAGAGGAGGCCTGTGTCCCAGCAGTGGGAACATTAAAAAGGCTGATGATGATGATGACCCTGAAAGGATGGCGTTATTCTCTTCAAATGACAACTTTTGTTTGTGTCGTGAGGAATAGATTAGTCAGCAGATTGATAATGTGGTTTGCTGCCCAAACCCGGGTTCTGCCGGATGAATGCTTAGAGTTCTATCAGAATTAATTTACCGGTGACGATTGCAAGTGATTATACATTTTTAAAATCTGGCAATGATAAAACAATTGAAACTAATCTTTTTACTATGTGCGTAACATACACAAAAGAAAAACAATCGCCGTTTGCAAATTGATATATCTTTTGAAGGGAACTCAAGTGTTATAAAAGATGCTTACTAAGGCTTTCTAAAGAATGAATTAGAAAAAAGTAAATTCAGACGAATCTGAAGAAAACACTAATATTGTCCCAATACATTTTGACCTGCTTTATACAAACTTCTTGAAAAAACAAGAACTGTTGCCAAATTCATAAACACGTACCATGGAATGTATGGCAGATCATCTGGGCTCGTATCGATCCTGGTTCTGACGTCACAGGCGTCGTCTTGTCGCGCCGCAAAGTCGCCGACGCACCGCGCCAGATAGGGGATGAATCCTTCGACCTCAATCCAGAACATTCATGTTGCCAGAAGGCTGTTATTTGCATAGGTAATAAAACCACATAAAAACATGTAGTTTCTATTTATATGTGGTTTTAAAAATGTTTTTTTTTATGATCTTGGCTCTATTATTGGGTAATACTTTGCGAGACCATAGACAACTGGCTTAAGCTTTCAAACTTCTTCAAACCTCTCTACTGGGAGAGGAGGAGGAGACTAGGGGTATCAAATGACCTAGTACTAACTCGGTTGTGAAGGTCAGATAGGCAGTCGCTCTATGTAAAATACTGGCATTCAGGTGCATCAGGAAGCCGATGCCAACATAGTTGGAAAAAGGCTATGCAGATGATAATAACTCTCTACTGGATTGATATGAACTTTTCCGTAACAGATTATATCAATTTAAGACCATCATTTAGTTAAGATTCCTATCATAGTTTAATAAAAATAATAGATATTTTAAATATTTTAAACAAGTTTAACCTTCAAAGCTTTAGTGTCTTTTATTTCTATTTTGGGAAACAGACGAGTTGAGTAAGTAAACCTTAATTTTCAACAACAATTTAGCAACCCAGTGTTATTTTACATAAAATATATAAGGTATTTTAGAAATTATTTCCATGAACAGAAATTACTGCCAGGGAATACTTCGACGAGTCGCTAGATTTATTCGTGTTTCGCAAATAATTTATTCCGATTAATTAGATAGATAATGTGGATGGAGTAAATGTGATCACAAAATACGGTCCGAATTACCGAATTATCCACTCGCATGAAAATACAACAAATATATAAGGTACCATTAAAATAGATAGACAATTAAAACAGCGTTCAATACGTCTAACCAAAGATATCCAAGCAAAAAAACACTGATTAAAGTAATTTTATTTTGATCTAAAATAATAGTTCAGTGTGTTAGCTGATTTTTTTCTTGTAAGTAAATAATGCGTTTTTCAATTTTTTTTTACCATTGTCCTTATTTTACTGGTCTGAATGATTTCTAAAAGTTTGTTCATCTATTTTAATGGGACCTTATACAGGGTGTAAACAGCCTCTTCACGAAGCCGTCAACCAAGCATTATGTACATCCAACTATGTAACTTTACGCAAAAATTAGTGCTGGGAAACGACTTTTTTTTTGGGCTGAAAAAACACGTTCTACAGTAAGACTCAATGAAACGCATTCAAAACATTGTGCTGATGGATGGATTGAATAGCAACAGGGTCTTGGAGGTGTTTAAAGTAAAAATCTTACATTAAAAACATGTATTTAAAAAAAACTTGTATAAATGTTCGTACATTGACTCCAAATATCTCCGTAACTAGAAGGTTCCCAGGTTTGGTCTAGAACAAAAAAATGATCGCAATGACGATGAGAACAACTGCCTTTCGGCTTCTTTAAGAGTCTTTTTACACCCTTTATAACAAATTAAGAGGAAAAGGGCAATAAACGTGGAGCTAAAAAAAAATGTAAGGACAGCGGGATCACTTTTTATTGCACAATAAAATCTTCCTACAGAAAGGTAACTTTAACTTTCGATTGATAGACGCACCTCAAAAGATGGACACTTTTGTTGACTGTACCTTTATAAATAACGTCAAAATGTGAGGGTAGTCAGCAAATCAAACTGTCAAAGTGTCTCACGGGTGTGCTCGACTGCCGGACCTTGAATATACGAACTATCCCTGATTCCCCTACTCCAGTGACCTCGACGACTTTCACCGTGACGTCACAGGTTCGGCGCCTTGATGTCGCGACTAGGAGACGCCAGACTAACACCTATAAAATATTCGATCGCGAAATCTTTGGAAGTTTCGGTTCATCTTTATTTCTAACCTCATTGTCAAAAGTCAGAATGTCTGACTTTTTCATAAAATATTCATTGAATAGGGTTACACGAACTTAGAAGGTTGTATTGATGATTTTCATGATTGTAATTCTATAACTACATATGTGCTACTGGCGCGACTGATTTTTCATCAACATACAACCTGACACAAAATTCAAAATTTGAATTTCGTGGGTGGCCCGTAGGCTTCCACCTTTTTTTTTCCGGATGGGAAATCATCAAATGACTCCTCCCACTCTGCCCAGAGCGGGAGAGAGTGTTAGACTTGTACTGACTAAAACCCATCCATGTTCCTTCCTTGCCTTTTGTGTTCCAGGGCCGCGGTATCTCTTTCGAACAGTCCCGCAGCCGTACGCTTCCACCTTCAGCCTGGAAAACGCATGCTTTAGAGAAACATACGAATTTTGAATAGATGCTTATCCGCCTAACCCTTCGGAGATTACAGGCGTGATGTCATGTTATATGATGCTTATATATGCCATTGTCTGATAAACCAAGAGAGGACCATAAGTGGTCAGTTATGCAGGAGTGAAGCTTTGTAGGTCACTAAGTTACACGTGCCGAAATATAAAAGGTATTACAGATAATAATACTTAATCTGTAATTATATCGGAATACACACATACGTACGTCTTCATACATAGGTACTTACCTACTTATTTTTCCAAACATACATATATTCGGGCTCATTATTAGTACATCGTAACATCTTTCTAATTAATTATTATTACGTAAATAATAAAAGTAATAGGGGGTGTGTCCGTTACAAGGGTCTTTTGATCCAATTATTATTTATCCTCCTGGAATCAGATAAGGATTTAATATATTTTATTACAGGGTGATTCATTTTGTTTACCATCATTCGGGTTTTTCTTCCTCATTTCAGTGACGCATCATCATCATCATCTGCCTAGCCTTTTCCCCAACTATGTTCGGGCCGGCTTCCAGTCTGATCGGATGCATCTGAATACCAGTATTTTACATGGAGTGACTGCCTATCTGACCTCCACAACTCAGTTAGTACTGAGTAATAAGATATCCCTTAGTAAGACTGGTTATCAGACTTTCGGCCCACTGACTAACTCTAACAACTGTCAAAGATCTACAAATCAGCCGGGAAAAACGGCTGAACGTATTTTCCGAGGCACGGAGGAAACTCTTTTTGTATGGGCGGTCACCCATCCACAGACCAACCTAGGTAAACGCGGCTTAGCCTTAAGATCGACCCGAGTGGCTGTTATATATGAAAACTAAACTAGATGATAGAGCCTACTAGATGCTTGATCAAGAAGTTTGATCATCATCTTGCTGCCTTTGTTTCATGTTACTTGGGGATTAGAAGTTCTTGAAGTCTTCTTAATCTACAAAAAATAAAATAAAAGCGAGTTTAATTATGGATCCTGATAAAGGAATCACGTGAATCGATCCAGTAAAACAGGGTAATCAATGTAAAGACGCCAGCAGGACAAGCTACCCGAAACGGTCGGATTTTCCCAATCAACCTGGAACCTAATGCTTCGGCATTAAAGTCGAAAACCTATTAAAGAAATTTGACAGATTGCTTGATGTGCTGGCGTCTGTACATACGTAAATTCATACCAAAATCCGGCAACTTCATAATCCCTCATTATTTTAAATCAGACAAAAATAGGAAAATATTCTTGGTATACTGGAATTTTCCCAATATTCAATTTGTATTTGCTGCATGACTTACTGTTTTCATAGAGATGTCACCCGTGAATTGAACAAAAGACAGTCGTGTCAATGACGTAACGTCACATCTCGACATGTTGCGACGATGTTATTCACCGTACTATGTTGTATGAGCTTGTAGAAGCATATTGCGTCTAATGATGCATCTCCATAATAGAGCTACGAAGGAGTATTGCAAGGAATGCCTGAATGATACTTGAGATGTCGTACTTCAGATGTAATATGCAGACGTTCTGTTATAAGTGAAGCTTCAAGAATATGCTTAAATGAGCTTCAACGTGTATTGTTAAGGGTGGGATAAGACAAATGTAAAACAATGTTTTAAAATGAATCGACATCGTCGACTCATTTTTTGTTCTGTAAGCCAGCAAGATGAATAATTGTGGGCCGAAGTTACGTTCCCATCCTACCTCAATATCAAACTAAAAAAAACCTTAGACTATAAACCTTTATTTTTGATTTCGATCCCTTACGAATATTCACAGAAACTAGCGCAAATAAAGCTAAAACCACACCGTTTACCACGGACATTTATAAACCAAACAATAATGTCAATTTTGGTTAACAGCAAAATCCAGTTTAATACTCGTATTTAGTAACTAAACCTTTAATATAGGTATAAATCTGAAGCTGAATTTAACGCAATCAGTATAGGTACACACATGTACACTTGGTTGTGTTTAATCATTATGAATCATCTAAAAGCGTGCTTTAATTACGTCATATGTTGACAGCAGCGATGCGAGCCGCGTATGCAAATGTTATGTAAATCTCTCTAAAATGCATTCAGTTAATTACTCACTTTTATGCCATAGCAGCGATTTATATCGAGCACTAAACTGTAATTATTTACGTGGTAATATAGTTTATGAGCCAGGCTATTTCGGTCAGTAACTGGTAGATTATAAGGGTACATTTTCGACAGTGACCACAACTGCAAACCGCAGTGGCAAAGACAGACTGTAGTGACACCACTGGTTTATATGAAACTTTATGAAATTAGACTGCCTCGTTGGTCTAGTGGTCAAGCGCGACTGCTGAGCATGAGGTCCTGGGTTCGATTCCCAGGTCGGGCAGTGACATTGGGTTTTTTCATCAGGAATTTCTCAGTAGCAGCCATGGAGTCTGGAATTGTGACCGGTTGATAGCAATAGGCTCGCCCCTAGCGAATTGTGGCTGTACTATTAGGTACACTTCTGCCTAACCCTTCTATGCATTCTAATTTTACCCTATGGGCGGCATTAAGGCACTATGAAAGTTGACGTCTCAAATAGCTGTAATTTTTTTTACTATTTTGAATAATAAAATTAATTAATTAATTCCGTTATTAATTTATGTTATTTACCTCTACGTTCTACTACCGTTTTAGTTATTTTATGAGTTGCAATAAATCCACTGAATTAGATGTTCCGCTTAAGTTTTAAGGGTAGAAATGGCAGTTGGGTGGTTTCTAGTTGCTTTTTTACACCCTTAAAACTAAATATTTAGTGTCACGGTGATTTGATAGCAATTCATAATTAATATTTTAAGACAACACAGAACAATATTTTTATAATTTCGTTCATTTACAAAATTGATGAAAACAGATGATATTTGCCAGATTTATGCGGTGTTGTGAGTTTTATGCGGAGCTCGTGGCTAAATAATAACAGCCGCTCGGGTCGATCTTTAGGTTAAGCCGTGCTTGCCTAGGTTGGTCTGTGGATGGGTGACCACCCATTACATACCGAGTTTCCTCCGTGCCTCGGAAAGCACGTTAAGCCGTTGGTCCCGGCTGTCATTTGAAGATCTTTGACAGTCGTTAGGTAGTCAGTGGCCCAGAAAAGTCTGACAACCAGTCTAACCAAGGGGTATCGTATTACCCAGTACTAACTGGGTTGTGGAGGTCAGATAGGCAGTCGCTCCATGTAAAATACTGGTATTCAGCTGCATCCGGTTAGACTGGAAGCCGACTCCAACGTAGTTGGGAAAAGGCTAGGCAGATGATGATGTGAGTTTTATGCGGTGTTGCCAACTCTCAGAGGGCACCTTCTTAAAACGTTTTCGCAGAGTTAGTTTGAGTGAAAGTTGCCTGTTACAGAAAAATTGAAAGGAAGTCGTTTGTCTTGGTATGGACATGTAATGAGGAGGAATGAAACATATGTGACTAAAAGAGTGATAGACATGAATATTGACGGATGCAGAGGGAGAGAGAGGACAAAGAAAAGATGGATGGATTGTGTGAGGAATGATATGAAAGAGAAAGCAGTAATAGACACGGTGACGTCTGACGGGAGAAATGGAAGAATGGTCAAAATGGAAGAAGAAAACATTGCGCCGACCCCAAATAGAATAGGACAAGGGCAGGAAGATGATGATGAGCTTCAGTAAAACCAATTGTGTCGTTGCGGCCTGACACTGCAATAGGCAATTTTGCTGGTACGGTTTACGGTTGCTTTTAGAATTTTACTCTAAGTGTATTTGCTGTCAGAAAGCAAATAATATTATGTAGAAACATAACACCCCTTCAAACTCAATGGGAAGTGGATGCTGACGTCACCAATCCGCTTGACATGAGCGACAATTTATTATGGCAATATACAACGGTGATTCATAGTTTTGGTTCTAGGACATGCCGGTTTCCTCACGATGTTTTCCTTCACCGTTTTTGAGAGCAGTGGTGATGAAATAAATTACACAAAGTAATGCGCCTGCCTGGGTTCGAACCCACGACTTACTGTTCGTAAGACGAATTCGAAGACATGTGACATCTACCAATCCGCACTGGGCCCGCGTGGTGGATTATAGCCCATTCCCTCTCATAGAGAGGAGGCCTGTGTCCCAGCAGTGGGAACATTTATAGGCTGATGATGATGATGATGATTCATAGTTGGTTACAATTTCGTAGAGAAACGTCACTCAGGAATCGAGGGTAGGAATCTGAAACTGAATAATCTTACAGAATCGATTGCAACGCATGAGAAGATATATTCTGTTGTTTTATTTTAGGTAAATCGCTGCCCAACCTTTTGGTATTCAGCTGCATCCGGTTAGACTGGAAGCCGACCCCAACATAGTTGGGAAAAGGCTAGGCAGATGATGATGACTGCCCAACCTTTTGGGCTATGCAGGCGTGATGTTATGTTATTTTACATAATATGATTTATTTTAATACATACATACATAAACTCACGCCCTTTTCCCATGGGGGTAGGCAGAAACCACAGAACGCCACCTGCTACGATCCTTAATACAATTTATTTTAATGTGAAATGTAACGGGTTTTTTTTTATAATCACGGAAACTATTCCGTAAGTGATAATACACAAGGTGGCACATCAAGCTTTACATTTCCAATTTAACGTTGCCTCGCTTTGTATATATTTCCAGTATAATGAGAGATCCGCATAAACTGGTTTTGTATAGCTTAATCAGCCGTCGTGCGTACAAGTTTAATTATAAACCGTTAAAGCTTAAAACAGGAGGAGCTCGTGGCAAAATAATAACAGCCGCTCGGGTCGATCTTTAGGTTAAGCCATGCTTGCCTAGGTTGGTCTGTGGATGGGTGACCACTCATTACATACCGAGTTTCCTGTGCCTCGGAAAACACGTTAAGCCGTTGGTCCCGGCTGTCATTTGCACATCTTTGACAGTCGTTACAGGTAGTCAGTGGCCCAAAAAGTCTGACAATCAGTCTTACCTAGGGGAATCTTATTAAGTACCCAGTATTTACTGGGTTGTGGAGGTCAGATAGGCAGTCGCTCCATGTAAAATACTGGTATTCAGTTGCATCCGGTTAGACTGGAAGCCGACCCCATCATAGTTAGGAAAAGGCTAGGCATCGATGATGATGATGATGAAAGCTTAAAATAGTGTTTTTTACTTTAATGTGTTCAAATTTGATGTGATTGCAGCTGACTGTAATCCTTATGTAGATAAATTTCTATTATTTTAATTTTCATTGGTTCCGTGAATAAGAAGCTATATATATGAAAACTAGCTGACCCGCGCAACTTCGTTTGCGTCACATAATGCAACTAAATAATATTTCGACTACCCTACCCTACCTACCCTACCCTACCCTACCCTACCCAACCCTACCTACCCTACCCAACCCTACCTACCCTACCTACCCTACCTACCCTACCTACCCTACCTACCCTACCTACCCTACCTACTCTACCTACTCTACCTACCCTACCTACCCTACCTACCGAAAATAGATAAAAAAATAGAAAATAAATAGATAAAAAAAAGATAGAAAATAGATAGAGATTTTCAAAAAAATCTGAGTTACTCCCTAGTCACGACTAAAGAAGTTTTACTTCAAAAACTTTGACTTTGACTTTATTTGCCTGAATTATGGTGTTTTACAGATTTTATAACACAAACATCGTTTATTCTCCTACTAAAAACGGCATGCAAATAATGCGAGGAAATGAATTAAAATTTTCAAAATCAATGATGCACACAAACAACAAATTTTTTTTATTCTCGCGTTGATGAGTTCATTTGTTTTTTTTCAATAAACTGCTTTCTATTTGCAAGCCAATTCGATATTTAAATAAAACCTTTGATAAGTTGGCTCCTTGGTTGCCATGCTTTTGAGTATAAGATCGTTCCATTTTTAAATATAACATCTGTTAGAATTATTTGGAGTTAACAGATAATTGTGACTGTCAAATAATAACAGACAAATAATTAGCAATAAATTAAAATTGCGACTATAATTTGAGATTTAAACTATCCTATCTCTCAAGTTGTATCGAACTGCACATGGTGTGCGAATTTTATTATAATCGGTTAAGTGGTTTAGGAGTCCATTGAGGACAAACATTGTGACACGAGATTTATATATATTAAGAAAGATGTGTTTAGACCTTGAATTTCACAACAATGACGGTTGTATAATACCTGATAGACAGGAAGTTTTGCTGTCAGATTTATAATTGAACGAACCTGAACTTTATTCCTATGAATAATTCCGAAGTCTAATTTTCATCTAGTACATTATATTGCTATAAAACCACACAGTGACTTTGTTATTATAATATTGTAGTCTATCCAAATTAATCATGAATAGATATAGGCTACTAACACGAAAATACGGTTTTTTTATTCCCGTTTACAAAAAAGTTATTGGTTTCTGAATATATGATGCGTGGGTTACGGTATCAAATTAAACTTCCAGAGTAAATAAGGTCGGATTTTGAATATTAAAAACCTATAAAATTTTATTTTTTGTGTTTCAGTACATACCTCATAGCTTCCCGTAGGTATCGTAAACGCTGTGTATGGAAAAGCTGTGAGTTAGACAATGACTTGAAAAAATATTCTTAGGTTATCATCAAACGTCCATTTAAAAACTTGGTGATGTGCTGATTACCAAGTTAGTGAGTGAAGAAAAGCACAAAGTAATGTTGCTTCAGTTTTACTTTGTTTTTTTTTTGTTGCAACCCATATAATATAAAGGGTGTTACAGAATAAATGCAATATGACCACCTATTCAGACCAACAAATTGGACAACATACCCTTAGGAACATAGGTCGAAAAAAGATTCGTCGGTTTCATACGTATTGCGTCAGTCGATGCGATATTTTGTATGGGGAGTCCATTTTTTTCTATTGTACTGATACTGGTACAAACACGTTACTGTTTGACTGTTACGTAGAGACTTCCCCCTTTTTTTTACGGATGGGAAATCAACAAATGACTTCTCGCGCTCTGGGCAGAGCGGAAGGGAGTGTCAGACGTGTACTGACTAAAATCCATCCATGTTCCTTCCTTGCCCTTTGTGTTCCAGGGCCGCGGTATCTCTTTCGAACAGTCCCACTGCCCTGGAGAGACTTCCCCTTCTGCCGTTAGTAGTCTCAGAACTCAAGTCCAGACATAAAGATAATAGGGCACGCCACAATAGTGGCGATAAGTCCCCTCTTTGAGGAGTGGCTGGAGAGGGGCCACGGCACCCTCACCTTCCGCCTGACGCAGGTCCTCACCGGACACGGTTGTTTCGGGAGGTTCCTGCACCGAATCGGGCGGGAGGAAACGCCCGGGTGTTACCACTGTGAGGGCCGCCCAGAGGATACGGTGGAGCACACGGTAGAGGTCTGCCCCGCTTGGGCGGAGCACCGCCGTGTCCTCGTAGCGGCGATCGGCGGCGGCGACCTATCGCGTCCGGCCCTGGTCCAGTCCATGGTCCGGAGCGAAAGGGAATGGGACGCCGTCACCTCCTTCTGCGAAGCAGTCATGCTAGCGAAGGAGGTGGCGGAGCGTGAGAGGGAGAGAACCTCTCGTCCCAGCCGCCGCGGGAGACGCCTCGGGCGTCGGGGGTCACGTGGTGGCTTCCGGCCACCGTAGACGCGGACCTGTGGACGGAGAGTAATGGGCTAGCTCGCCGTCCGTCCGTCTTTTGACGACAGGCCGTGTTGACGGCGCGTTCGTGTTCCACGCGCGCCTCAAAGAGGTGTCAGCAAATAGGGAGGGGCCCGCAAGGGCCGATGCCTGCCAGGGCTGCGGGCTGTTCGAAAGAGATACCGCGGCCCTGGAACACAAAGGGCAAGGAAGGAACATGGATGGGTTTTAGTCAGTACAAGTCTGACACTCCCTTCCGCTCTCCCCAGAGCGGGAGAAGTCATTTGATGATTTCTCATCCGTAAAAAAAAAAAAAAAAAAAAAAGACAAAGATAATGAAATTAGTAAGTAATATTTATTTAAAAGTATCAAAAAGACCGACTACAAATTGTATTGTATATATATTTGTAACCTTCTTTTAATTTCCTAACCCTACTCGATAGGTTTGGTTGAAAAAAAAAATTAACGCATTACAATTTAGCGTCAAAAAACCGCCTTAGGTATCTAAAAAAAAAATTATCTAAGGACCCTTGGGTGTTTAAAGACGAATCTAATGATACCTTAATCATCGAAACCCATCCAGCCATTTGGAACATACGAGGTAATTAAGAAATTTACAAAGAAACAAAGAACTACAAGATACGCTCTAAAAACATAACGCCTCCTTGGCAGTCGGGTAAAACCAAAATGGTTGCATAACAGTCTTTTCAAAAGCAAGTCACTGCACCACAATAATCCTACAACATAGTCTGGTTAACTCTTTACACAGGAGGCTCACTAAATTCTGTTATCTATGACAGCCAACGTGACAACGTGATACGTTACGACGCGATGCGGCAAAGTGTAAACCGATGACATCCATTTGTTATATAGAAGACAGCCTCATGACGCGTTACAAATAACTTCGTGTCATGTGTTAGACAGTTTTCTGTACAGTGTGTCCCGGTCTTATGTCAGTAGGCAATCATTATGTTGATGAATATTTAGAAGGGATTTATTTATTTATTTATATGGTACTTCAACGACTTACTCACTAAAACATACATACACATAAATCACAATGAATTTTAGGTAAAGTGAATTCGTCACTTATAGAAGTGCACAGCACTCGCAGAATAATAAAAGGGCTTGCAAAGAATTTATGTATACAAAAAAAAGATATAAATTAAAAAATAAAATGAAAATATTGTTTACCGTTCCATTTTTTATTTTTCATAAATCAATTATAAAACGTACCTATATTCGAGAAAAATAACATAATCAGCTTACAATTATATACCCACATGGCACATAAAGGCATTATTCTCTTCCTTTTCTCACACACTATTATCTACGTTTCTTTTTCATTTCTCCTTTTGCAGGTCTGCTGGCAGAAATTTCTTAAGAAATAAGCAGTACCTTTGTACTCATATTTTATAATGTTATTCTCCTGTGTTGTCTACTGTGTGTACATAAATAGTAAAATTAATAAATACTCATTGCTGAAATTACTGAGATTAAGACTTCCTTTCTAATAAGGCGATTGGCCTGTAATCCACAATGCGAGCTCATTATCAGTTGATAACAATTGTATTTTAAACCAAAAAAAATATATGATGTATACAAAAAAGCCAGTGTGCGAATACTGACAAAAAACAACAGTAAATACAAGTGAATACGAAAATATTTGCGTAACAAAAAAAATGTTCAGTCGATAAGTATTGTGACAGAATAGATATAAATAAATCTTTATCAACTGCATTTAGCGATTAATCGAACTCGTGTCGATAATCATAAAAATCTGATGAAAGAAAGAAAGAAAGAAAGGAACTTTATTTGCTCAAACATGTGTATACATATAGAATTAAAATAATACATGCATGCAAGGTCTAATAAGAGTGGCTCACGACATGTTTGCCATTTTTCATGGCGTGCAAATATTTTGGGTACAAATAATTTTTATGAATGAAATTACAATGATTTTTTTTAAATTTACACCTTAACATAAAATATCACTTACATTTAAACATTCAATCATTTACATTATCATTATAATTTATTATTTATTTATTGATGAGGAAAAATACATTTCCGATGTCACCTAAGTAACAGAAATATATAATGTGGCGTTCTTCCCCGGGCTCAAAAGACTCCTACAAAACCACCGAAAGTTAGTAACTGATAATAAATCAAACATTTTAATCTTGATCACTATTTATGTCGTAATTGTTATCAAAATGGCCATTGAGGATTTCGGGCAGTAGTTATTAATCGGTAATCAATAATCGTAAATCACTACAAGATACTTTTAATTATTTTTCACAAGATAATAGTCGTAAATGAATCCTTTTAGACGCAGAATGTCCAATTCGCAAAATGTCAATCAACACTGTTGTAATATTTGTCGCAGTGCGGATCATAGACTTCTTGGACTCATTGCTCAATTTTAAGTCCCTGTTTTCATAACAGAACATAACATTGCGCCTGTGTAGTCCCCGTAGGTTAGGTAAAAGTGTACCCAATAATAGTCCACCCTCATTTCACCAGTCACGTTTAAGTCCCGTTCCGTCAACCGGTAACAAATTCAGAATCCGTGACTACTACGGAGAAATTCCTGGTTGAAAAACCCAATAAGAGTTTTTCCGACCCGGAAATCGAACCCAGGACCTCTTGCTCAGCAGTCGCGCTTGCGACCACTTGACCAAATAGGTTTCCCTTCACTAGAAAGGGACTTACCCCTTTCTACACAGTCTATCTCCGAGCTTCAGGGTCTAGGCACCTGAAAGGGAAGTCTATGCGTAAGTATGGAAACTTACAACACAAGTACAATCTTAGTCACCCAATCAATCAATCAGTCAGTCAATCTTAGTCGTTAGTTTAGTCTTAGTTATCTTAGTCGCTACAATTGCATGTGAAGCATAGACAGATATAGATAGACCTAACAAAAAAAATCCTTATAAAATCTCTAAGTACAAATTTGCAAAACATAAAATCTGAGGTTATTTTTCTATCCTCAACTTAAATTACTCGCAAATCACAGAAGTCGTAACAAATTATTGAAAAGACTTAAATGTTTTCGAACAACGTCTAATTCTATTTTGATCACTTACCAAAACAATCGAAAATAGATTATCCGCCGGTATTGACATTGATAACATAATTATGTTAAAAATTTCAAGCTCTGTTTCACATTTAGCCTTGTGTAATGGATATGGGTGCATATAAAAATGGTTATACATTACCATGTAATGACTATTATGTAGGTAGGCAGTTCGAACTTATTCTAAAAAAGGAACTCCATTGAGTAAAATAATGAACCAATCACTGATTTCGAAGACGAATCTGTACTTGAACTTTGTTTTATAAAAAGGTATATACTATACCTCACTTGTGTACTTCACTTAACACATCACCCAATAAAATATACCTATACTGAAGAAGTGAACATAACGTGTATCTATCTCTTCTCTTACAAAATAACTTAAAACATAGGCATCTTTATATAAGAATTCCTCTCATTAGAATGACAAGATTAGGTACATCTTCTAATAATAGATTTATATGTTTAGATTTTCCAGATAGATCACACACATGATTTTTATTGTGAATTTACTGTGATGACTTTTTGATTGAGAATTCGATTTTGTCTTTAATTTTGGTAAGTATTTAATTTTGATTTTGTTTTTAATTTTTGTATTTAATTTTGATTTTAATTCTGTTTTCAAAGTTTGGTTTAAATTTTACTTACTTTATTATAACAGGTAACAATTATTATTTTATGGGGCATGCGGTGTTAACCTATAAGAAATTGTTATACTAACCTTTGATATAAGAATCTTTATTTTAACATGTAACAGTATATACAATTGTTGGTTGACCAGAAATAATAAATAAATATATGTATAAATGATATTTATATCTCCAGCGGACTATGTCATTACGGAATTAAAGCCCTCCCATCATATCCAAAGCACAAAAAGCTGATATTACGCCCAACTTACCTCCATCCGTCATTAATCTCGTCAGCGACTAGAACATTACCAGATAGACTGTATCACGGAGACGTCAAAGCTACGTACGTCGCACTCGATGCAAATGTGCCAAACGCTCGTGAAATCAGGGAGGCGATGCGGTGGAATCGGGTGTGGATTTTGATGCCACCTGCTTAATTAAAATAGTTACAATTGGTTCCGTTTTGGCTTTGGGTTGAAGGATTGCTGGTCTCGTACGTTCGTGATATGAATATTTGGGCGATTGTTTGTGCCCAATCTGTTGGGCTGTTGGTTTTCGGGATATTGTGTTACTTATTCGTTGAGGGACTCTTGAAAGGAACTACAAATTTCAGAAAAACTATGTAAATCCTACTAATAATATTATAAATGCAAAAGCTGGTAAGGATGGATAGATGTCTAGGTGTTTTTTACTCTTTCACGCAAAAACTGCTGACCAAATTTGGATGAAATTTGTCATACAGATAGTTTATAACCTGGATTAATATATAGTATACTTGATATCTAGATAGTACGATCGCGTGGAGCAATTTTCAAACTCCACGCGGCTAAAACCGGGGTCATAGGCTAGTCAATAATATACACTTCAGTAGATGCTCAATTCAATTATTTAAGTTTGCCTTTACTCTTCTGTTCAAATAACCCGCGAAGTCTTTTCTAAATAAAAGGTTGACGGCTGAATAACGTTCACCATTACACTCGCTTTTACTTAAAGGTCCGAATAAGAGTAAGATTTTGCGACCGTTTTCTACATATTTTTAGAGACATACCATTATTGTGTCCTACCTTCTGCAAGACCATTAGATACACAATAAAAAAGGTCAGATATCGCGAACCTTTTCCGGATCTTCATTATTTCAAATGCGCGTTGTCCGTATTGAATGTCAAACTTGCAAAGATCGCATCGCTTTCGGCCGCACGGTCAGTACTACGTCGCTTGGATATTCCGAGCGTGCCGCTGCCGTTACGTTTCAGAACGATATTCGACAGCATTACAGCCGAGACGTGCTGATGCATGTAGCCTACGAGTAATCCGACGAGCAAAGCGCCCACTGCGCCCACATTAACGCTTCGATTCCTAACGTTTACTTCTGTTCCAATAACATTAACGAGGCCCAGACAATAACATTCAGATGCGTTTTGGAGCGCTTTTAAAGTAATATCATTGAAATGGATTGCAATCGAAACCTGTTTAAGAATTTGATCGTTTCAATACTTTGCCTAGGTATCTAGTATTCAAAAGCTGCGTGGTTTCCATAGGAACAATTCTCTTTTTTCAAATACTAAAAATATCACAGCTCCGTCCAATCTATATGTTCGCGACTTCAATGTTAGGTACCTATTTGTTTCCTCCAACGATATTCTCTTATTGACGATGGATGTACGTATATTGTACTAGAAAAACCAATTCCGCTTTACAAAGGCGGCCAATTTATGACCTCGGCACACGCGAATTCCGCGGGGAACGAATTGTACCTCGACACAGGGACACCATCCCTAAATTTCAAATTAATTTCAAGATCAGAAAATGATGGCCGAAGCTCTGACGTCAATAGCCAATAATTATTTTCGCACAAATTGTGTTTCATTGTGGATGACAAATATAAATCTCAAAATTTATTTTCCCTTGGGCCCCCTGTTCTGTCGATATCGACGTCAGTGTCAGGCCAATCGTGTCGGATTGAGTCGGGTCGCGTCACAACGCAACGTGAGTCGTTCCCGACACTATTAGGAGTTTTATTAGCTGTCAAATCGTATTTATTTTTTCGTAAAAGTCGATGCGAGTTCGAACCATCGGCATCGCTAATTAAGTTCTTCTGTCGGCAGCCCTATAGCCATTTATTTCTTAAATCAGTATCGACCCTTAAAAGGTGAAACGTAAACGTCAATACTAAGTAATCTGATTTAAGTAGATGAAAATCAAAATATTGGAATAGCGGAGATTTTAAGTCGAGACAGCTCAAAGCCTTCATAATTCTGGATTATGTTCACCGAAACAATTAATTGAAATAACTTTTAAGGCTACAGTGTCAATTAAATTTTACAATGGAATCGTTTTATAATGATTAACTCTAGTTCTTGTGTTATGGTTAAATTAAACCCGGAATATCTATTCCATATGCAGGATTTGGTTTAGCATACACTTACGAAGGTTTGAACTACCCAGTATTGAAGTAAAGCCTAAGTACATTCTGCAACTTCAGCTGTTTCTATTCTACGGCCTAAGTTAGACAGTGGTTTAAACCTAACATCCGTCCGGGCTACCTATCCGCAGTTGCTTAATGTAGTTTTTGGAACAAACTTGTGTAAATTGTAAAACAATTATCTATGTGTAGTACTTACATCATATAATGTAGTTGTAATGTTACTACTTACATACAATGTGGGTAGATATCCCATTCCCATGTTATCAAAGTTTAATTAATTTGAACTTTTTAAAAGTTAAGAAATCACGAATATACATTTTGTATTTTCGTGATTTCTTAACTTTCAAAACGATTTTTTCCCTTAGTTATTGGTACAGAAAAATGAAGATAAGTTTTTTAGAGTCTATATTTAAACAAGATTGTAGACAAATCTCACAGAAATTTGAAAAAAATCTTTGATGGTTAAACTTTTGTCTCTCAAATATAAAAATAGAAAATCCAGACTACGCTAAAACTTATTCTTAGCTAAGAAAGCTTATCAGATCTGTCGAGAGAAAGACGGCATTAGATTAATACAATCATCGACCCACCTACTCGTAAGAGCTCAGCTGGCAATAAAGCAGAAATTTAATTAATTATGAAGGATTTAATCAGGTTTCATCTACGCGTTATTTGAATTATTGTAGGCAACAGAATTTAAATTATTCAAGTCTCTTTCATTTATTTCAGCATTCCACTGAGATACAAAATTAATGATTAAACAATCATATAAATAGGTAATGGCCTCAATCATTACACGATGTTTTAAAAAAAAAAAATGTAATATCAAACTGTTATAATATGCTGGATGGGATTTCCCATTGGCAACTTCTCAGGAGGTTTTTGAGTTTGCTGAAAATTATTTTTTACTCACTAATGTTTATAGTAAAAACATCCACGTTTTTATCTATTTCTATGCGAATGGGCTATCATCATAGGTACTAGGTGAGCATAAATGTCAAGGACCAGCTTTTAGTCTCAAAAATATAACAAGTTAAACATCCGTTGTCAGGCAGTCAGCCAATCTCTACATGATCCGACAACAGCTTTCTAAGTGATTATGATATTGGCACATGTTACATATTGAATTTTAATTGAATAATGTGTAATTGGATTAAATATAGAGTTAGGTATTAAGGAGGAGCTCGTTGCTAAATAATAACCGCCGCACGGGTCAATCTAAGCCGGGTTAAGCCGCACTTACCAAGGTCGGTCTGCGGATAGGTATCCATCATTACATACCGAGTTGCCTCCATGCCACGGAGAGCACGTTAAGCCGTTGGTTCCGGCCGTTGGTTCATTTGTAGATCTTTGACAGTTATTACAGGTAATCAGTGGCCCGAAAGTCTGACACTCAGTCTTACCAAAGTGTAGCGTATTACCCAGTACTAACTGGGTTGTGGAGATCAGATAGGCAGTCTCTCCATATAAAATACTGCTATTCAGCAGCATCCGGTAAGAATGGAAGCCGACCCCAATTAAAACTTGGGAAAAACATAACACTCTTTTTTTTGGGCAGTCGTGTAAAAAGGCTAGGCAAATGATAATTTAGTTAGGTATTAATAATACTTCTAGGTACTTCTGGAAAATGTACTAATATTAATATAATAATAAAAATAAAGTGTGGCCAATGGTCATATGGATAAGAGCCTCGACGACCATCTTTCGTGGATCTCCTTAGGCGGTTAGATCAAGGGCCTGATTCAGAAGGCAGTACTCCTCGATACGGCTCGCATTTTGAGGAGGTTCCTGTTTCTGGAGCCTTAACCACCGGTAGCTTGGACCCTGTTCCCGACACCGGCGAACCGCTATTTTTTATATTTTTAAATGTTTTTTATATGGTTAAATATTTAAAAATGTTAAAAATGTGTATATCAAATAAATAAACGGAAAAATAAAGTGTAATCGGACTTATGGCTTAACTCAAATTCCTCAATATAGTCCTGAAAATTAAAAAAAACAAGGTTTAAATAAAATCTTCCATTTAATTTTCGGGGCAGAGTAATGAGATGCTACATGGATAAACATACAATATTTTATTTCCCTGATTACGTCATAAATGGGTGAGTACATAATATTGGTTACATAACACTGACAGCAAAACAAGTTATATATAATGATCAGGTTGTTTGGGACATGTTGTCAGGTAAAAAGGGTTTTTACCTGCCAATATTAAAGCCGTTGGTTTTCTCTGCGAATACCCAACATTGTTTCCAGTATTTGGTGTTTACTTTATACAGCGGTGCTCATGGAAAAATAAAGTTCTTTTTTTGTGGAATTTTGTGTACACGAAATCTCTTTTAACTTAATGCTTAATTATTTTAGGTTAATTATGTAGCATTACGATAACAGATAGCACTTGTTATCTAAACTCAAAACATTTAAATTAAAACTTTACCTCAGTGTTAATAATATAAAAAGTCGCGTTGAAAATGCCAAAGCACCTAATTTAATAATCAAGATAAAAAATATTGAACTGGTGACTCGATTTTCATAAACAACATCGAATGGAAATGTATCCCACCTCGGATATTTCATGACACGCCATCAAAGAATGAGAAACAGAAAATTTCTTTGAATTAAATTCATAAAGACGGCATGATCCTGGTTCTTTCATTAGTGTAATCGGATCAGACAGCAGCTGTGTACGACATCGATAAAAAGCGTCGTTTTTATTAATTAAAACCGACGGAACCCATACATAAAACATATTGTATTAGCTGTAGACGTCTTAGGGATGCATCCTTGGTTAGCTTGTATTTTATTTAGTTCTACCCTTTGTTTATTTCGGTCAGTTAAATGAATATTGGAACGCCAAAATAAAACTTCACAGTGACTGGGATTATTATCGAGTAATTCATATTTTTACTTTGAAGGAAGCAAATCGTCATAAAGTAATATGCCTTAATTTTCCATTTTGACAAATCTTACCAAAGCGTTTGCCATAATTTACTTACTTTTGTAGCGACTTAGTAATAGCGAATTACTGAGTTGCATTCTTGACGAAATATGAGAGCGCGGGCGATCGGCTCGCCAGGCGCCTACGTTACACCGCCCTACCTCGACGCATACCTAGTACGTAGTTAGTTATAACGAAGTATTGTGGAACCGCAATTAAAGACATTCATTTCCTTGGAATCAGGTCTCTTTAATTACCTCACCATACACAGAACACGCACAACACTTTTTATAAGTATTCGTAAATGCATACTAATGTATTTACGGAAAATGATGAAGTTATGGAAAATAATTTATACATTTTCCATTGATTCAATGGTAAACACAAATCTGTTATTTACTTATAAGGACAATTTAAAGTTATTCTAATCATTAAACTGAAATTCAAATAGATCTTTGACAGGTAATCAGTGGCCCGAATGTATGACACCCAGTCTTACCAAGGGATACGGTATTACTCAGTACTAACTGTGTTAAAGAAGTTAGATAGACAGTCGCTCCATGTAAAATACTGTACCCCAACAGAGTTGAGAAAAAGCTAGGTAGATGATGATTACAATTGGGTTATTTTTTATTTAATTATTCTTGGTTCGAGTAATGAATGATAACATATTCATAAAGCTGTCCAACTTCATAGGCCTAAGTAGATAGGTTCCAAATCAAATGAATCAGCACCTCAATAGTATGATAAACTTTCTATCACAATGCGACGGAAGAAAATACAATGCTTCATAATTATGTTTGCAAACTTGCTGGCGAAGTAAAGAATGCAATGGATATTCTTAGATTGTCAAAATAAATGGCTTTTCCATTGTAAATGTGTTAAGTTAGTCTACGCCGCATGTGTAAGGCTAACGAATTATGATGTTCTATGTAATATTTCCTCTTGGGATAATGGACCTAGCATAGGAGCCAGGGACTTCAAACAATTTCGTAACCGCTTTATTGTGTAATGAAGATGATAGAGTACCTATTGTGCATTTTGTGCAGGGCACCGACTTTATAACTTAATAGTATGACTTTTATGCGCGAGAAACACACGTGAACATATAGGTTTAGAAATTTTGCGCTCACTACTTACGACGATTGGAAGAAGAAAACGTGCTGCCTCGACCCCAAGTAACGAAGGACTGGGCAGGAAGATGATCAGATAAATAACTACTTGCATAACCATCTGTTTTGTCCATTGCACTGACAAAGAGCTACTCGTATCATCTATAAAATGTTGGACCTACTACAAAATTGCATCCCTATTATATCCTTTATTTATTTTTACACATGTTATTTACATTTTTAAATATTCAAATATAAAAAAATATAATAAAAACATTTAAAATTAAAAAAATCGTAGCCCACCAGCATTGGGAACAGGGTCCGAGCTACCGGTGGTCAGGGCTCCTGAGAGAGGAACTTCCTGACAATACGCGCCGTGTCCAGACGTACTGCTTTCTGGATCAAGCCCTTCATCCAGCTGCCAAGCGAGAGCCTCCTTAGATGTTGGTCGAGGCTACTGGCTATTAAGCCATTGGCTGACATGACTATCAGCACAATGACTGCTGTACTCACATCCCACATGTCGACAACCTCGCGATCCAGATCTAGATACTTGAACTGCTTATCTTTTTCTGCTTTCACAAGATTCTTGTCATGTGGCACTGTTGTATCAACAGTTATTTGTGCTCCGCTCTAATCGATCTATCACTACAATGTCAGGCTTATTGCATCCCTATTTATTATAATAAACTGCTGGATAAATATTGAACGCATCCAAAGACTAAACTATAAATTGAACAGTATACCACTGAGCTATAATAAATAGCGCAGTTTTGTGACAACAATGTAACTGTAGAGGTTATCATCGTTCATAG
Source organism: Lycophotia porphyrea (assembly GCA_950005105.1). Lineage (NCBI taxonomy): Eukaryota > Metazoa > Arthropoda > Insecta > Lepidoptera > Noctuidae > Lycophotia > Lycophotia porphyrea. Next base: position 7,763,905 of record OX465393.1, read on the forward strand.
TTTAGAGCTGCACATAATCCGAGCAACAAAGAACGGAATTTTCGGATGAAAATAGATTTAAAATATTGATATACTAACTTCGATAGGAGGAGCTCGTGGCTAAATAATAACAGCCGCTCGGGTTGATATTAAGGTTAAGCCGTGCTTGCCTAGGTTGGTCTGTGGATGGGTGACCACCCATTACATACCGAGTTTCCTCCGTGAATCGGAAAGCACGTTAAGCCATTAGTCCCGGCTGTCATTTAAAGATCTTTGACAGACGTTAGGTAGTCAGTGGCCCAAAAAAGTTTGACAACCAGTCTTACCAAGGGGTATCTATCCAGTATATATCCAGTACTAACTAGGTTGTGGAGGCCAGATAGGTCAGATAGGTTGCTACATCTAAAATACTGGTATTCAGCTGCATCCGGTTAGACCGGAAGCTGATCCCAACAATATAGTTGGGAGAAGGCTAGGCAGATGATGATATACTAACTTCGATAAAGGGCTTCGTCTGTATGGAGGTCTAAAATATCCCACAGAAAAGTATAACTGAGTCATGAAACTTTTATAGATTTATCGATGTTTACTTGATAGAATAAATATAACCTATGTCATAGTATACATGATGTGCGATTGATTTTTATTCCAATCCATTCAGTCGATAAGAAATGGTAACAAAAAGGCATAGTTCCTGCCGCGTTTATAATAGTTAAATGGAGTTGAAATGCTAGGGCCCTGGGTTCCGAGTATCCACCTAGGCCTTGGGGACATCACCAAGCGGTTGGTCGACTTTTTTCATGACCAGAAATGGCTGGCCTAATTTTTGGCCAAAGAATTAGCATTGCCATCTAACGTGGCAAAGCTGCCAGCCTTCTGGAAACTGTGCCCATTGACAGCGACGCGGATGAATTTCTTGACGCCCTTTAATTCTTTTCTACTTTTCAAAATGTACATATTATTTTAAGTTTGTTTAAATGTTTATAGTTTGTAAATATGTTAAAATTAAATCATTATCTTTCTGCCCTTGTCCCATGTTATTTGGGGTTGGCGTAACACGTTTTTGTCTTCGGTTCTCCCTTGTCAAGCACCACGCAATCATTTACATCTTTTTCTTTCATATCCTTCCTTACACAATCTATCCATCGTTACTTTGATCTTCCTCTCCCTCTCCATCCATCAAAATTTATATTCATCACTCTTTTAGTCACATGTGATTCGTCCCTCCTCATCACATCTGCAGACCAAGACAGTGTATCTTATGTGTTAAAATTAAATGAGTCAGTTAAGTTATAATGATGGATTATTAATTTTATAACATAATTTTAAACCTATTTTTGGACGTTCATTATTGTAATTTATTTATTAGGTTGGTACAGCATAAAAGCATTGCAAGTGCTTCGTCTAATTAAAACGTATCGAAAGATGTCTGAAAGGAGTTTCAGTGTTCTGCGGAAAATTATCTTTTTGTGTTACTATGCGAAAAAATATGAAAGCCTTTGTTTTCAGGCTAACATTAGATTTTGCTATGTTTTGACTTTATTTATATAGATAGCCCCAAAATCATTAAATATTTCTATAATAATTTACTAATAAAGGTCTGTATCAACATCTGCCTAGCCTTTTCCCAACTATGTTGGGGTCGGCTTCCAGTCTGACCGGATGCAGCTGAATACCAATATTTTACATGGAGCGACTGCCTATCTGTACTCCACAACCCAGCTAGCAACCCATGCTAACGTAAATAAGACCCTTAAATTAAGAAACGATTACGATCTTCACATTCTTGTTTTATTTGATTTTTTCTTTTTATTTCAACTTTCTGACCAAATTAACATAGTAGATTTTGATGTAGGTTTGACGGAGCACTATTTTCGATCAAAGCCTAAAAAACTCATGTAGACATTTTAAGATACAATTATATTATCACAGTATTGCCACAGTATTTTACTTTTGTAGCTATCTTCGTTTTTCTTGTGTAACCTGTTAATTTAAGTTGTTCTGAATAAACTTTTTTTTTTTTTAATTATCTACTTTATTCATCTTTTTTAATATAAAAATATGTATATAAAAATAAACGTTAACTTATACATTTTTGATATTGTTTGTTTTTATTGGACATATTACAGAAATGGAATGGATAGATAGATAAAATATTCTTTATCATGTACATACATTATACAAAATACAGGCACAAGAAGTAGTCATTAAGTATTAGGTGGCCTAATGAATGGTCTTATCACTAACCCACATAGTACATAAATGTGTTAGTTACATGGTAAAAACTTGAATAAAACATGGTAAAATTTGAGTGGAAGATTCATCGGCTTCATCGGCTTGTTGACTCATTTTGATTAAAATGAAAATATTCGTTAATAATTGTCGTAATATAATTGATCGTTGGTCGAGTATTCGCAAGCGTGACTACTGAGCATGAGGTCCTGGGTTCGACTCCCAGTTAGAGCAGGGTGTTTTCGGGTTTTCACATCGGGGATTCTGCAGTAGTAGCCACGGTCTGGATTCGTGCCCGGTTGATGGCAATGGGCTCGCCGCCTATTCTATGTGACTTAAACATAAGTGGCGGAATGTGGGTGTACTATTAGGTACACCTCTGCCTAAACCTACGGGGATTACAAGCGTTATGTTCATGTTATTTTATGAAGGTAGATTTATTTTTATTTAGTCTTACTTTCTATATTTAGTGTACTGCGTCATACTTCCCACGGGTACCTACTATCTACCAACCCAAGTAAGTGAGAAATATAAACATCCACTCGACTTAGGTATTACGTTTCTTCTTAAGTTGTTATTATAGTTAAAAGAAATATGAACCAAATTGAAGTTAAAACAACACCGTTGCTGTGGTTTTATTTAATTAGAACAAAAGCCGTTGTTCGCTTATTTTTAGAAAGCTGTCGGTTTATGTATGTTTTTGATTCACAAATAAGTGTTTTTTTTTTCATACAGTTTTTCCTAGGAAAAGAGAAATATTGTTATAATTTATTTTTAAATCTAAGGGCGCTTCATTGTCGATTTTATAACATTGTTTTATCAAAAAAGAAAAACTGTCGAAAGAATAATAATATTGAAGGTTCCTGAAATGAATCCTCAAAATCGATTCCGTAAAACAGTTTTAAGGAAATTCAAAATAAATTCTCAACTATCCAATGTCTATAATATCAACCAGAGAGAGCTAGTGTCAGCAAGTGGTATCCTAAACTTACACAGTGACCACCACAGTACTATCTACTTCCCGGCCGTCAGTTATTTTAGACCGAGGTGGTCTAAAATAACTGACTAAACTCTAATAAGTCGCTATTTTCTCCAGTGGAGGGCTAGGAAAATTGCAACTCTATTTTCAGAACATAGCGAGAGGACCACTTGACACCGCTTTAAAAATTACCTAAGCTTTATCGGTTCATAGGAGAATGGTGTTTTTGGGCTACTGAAAATATCTATAATTTTCATCAGCATAATTATGCCCCCACAATAAAGTACATCTTATTTAAGGTACACTGGTAGGTTTACTGCGTCGTTTTGTAAAAAAATACTGAACCACCTGTATTTTTTCATCAGATTATTACCAACTTTCTTCATTATTTTTAATCGATAAAATATATTCTCCTACAACATTTTCCACAAATTATAAGTCAACAACCTTCATAATAATCACTACCATTATAACACAATAAAAGCTCCTCTTAAGCACCACGATGCGTCAAGAAGTACGCTCTCAAGCAATAACCCGTAACGGCGACACCAGGTGGCGCCCGCTTCGCTGGCTGCATAATGCCTTTTTTTCCGACTCTTGCCATATAACCGGAGTTTCCAACGCAATATTTCAAAGATTTATATCGTTGGCAACCCCGTTCGTAGATTTGTTTAATTGTTTTAAGTGGCCTTTTTAAACGCTCGGAATGGAATGGCTACGAAGTGTAGGGTTACTTCGGCTGCTTTTTAGAACTTGTGAAACATAATCAATTTTACTTTGAGCCGCTGAAAATTTTGGTTTGTTTTTCTTGATTTATTGCCAGTAGTAAGTACTTGTCACTCGACTACTGACACAGAAAATAAGAGAGAATTTCTCTTTTAATTTTGTTCTCCTTGACATTATTATTCTAAGGTTGGTATCCTCTTGTTTCTCTACCAGTCCACCAAAGGTACAATGAGCTAGTCTATATCAACAAAGATGACTAGCAGGCAGGTGCAATAATGTTTTCTCTCATGCTCCAACTGTTTTATGTAATGATGGGCTCAATTAAACCGTTGTTTCATTTACAACTAATGGTTGCCAGGCAATTAATGCCCAGTGCTCAACGTTCACTGTTAAAGTGTAAACACGATGGAAAATATTACAAAGATAGGTGTGGCTCTAAAAAACCACGCAGCTGTTGGAGTCAGATTCTTTTTAATTAACGATATTCAAGTCTTCTTTTTGGTTCGTGCCATTCATAAAAACTTTGCTTTAAGCCTTTTTATTTTTTTTTCGGATGGGAAATCATCAAATGTCTTCTACCGATCCGGGCAGAGCGGAAGGGAGTGTCAGACTTGTACTGACTAAAACCCATCCATGTTCCTTCCTTGCCCTTTGTGTTCCAGGGCCGCGGTATCTCTTACGAACAGTCCCGCAGCCCTGCTTGCTTTAAGCCTGGATTCGCTGCCTGCTTTTCCTATAGAAGACAATCTAGTTGAATAACTATTTCTCCCACTTCGAGTAACTTTTGGATACTGGATTCAATACTTAAACAACTTGAAGTTGTTCCTGATTACTCCAAAACAATATACTCGCCGGCAAACTGTATTTCTTTCAGAATTTAATTCACCTTGTCATATATATAGTCAACAAAAATACGTAGTATTACATTATCTGTAACGGCACGGTTGGCGCAATGGCTGAGCGATTGACTGCTGCGCTGCGTGTCGCGGGTTCCATCCCCGCACGGAACAAATAATCGTATGGCGTACAGATAGTTGTTCCGGGTCTGGCTGTTTGTGTATGTGAGTTTAAATGTTTGTAAACGCACCCACGATACAGGAGAAATTCCGAGAGTGGGGCAACGTTTTTTTTAAAAAAAAACAAACAAACAAATAACAAACTAAAGTATTGAAAAAGTAATCTTCGGAGTAGCAGTAACAAAAGCATAACAGATAATATGAAATTCCAAGTTCAATTATTGTCAAAACCGCACCATTCTTAACAATATTACTGGGCCACAACCGTAAGTTTCAAAACTGAAATAGAGGCAATAAGGGGGGGCAACTGAACCAATAAAATACGGAATATAAATCGCGCTACAAACGGCACTGCTGCTGGTAAAATTATGAGTTATAACTCAGGACAAAACGAACTAAAAGAGCGAGGAAAAACCTCTATTTGGCCAACTAACTAAATTATCGGTAAACAGAGTATGCGTCGGTCGTGTATGCAGCAAATACATTTAATTCAGTTTTATTTATACCGGGATATTTTGAACAAAAAATGAATAGATGCTAGCTTCAATAAATTTTTGCGAAGTGGATTATTTGTGCAGAAGCAAAAAAAATAGTCAAAAAACTATAGATACTTTACTGGAAATAGACATTTTTCTCTAATTCAACTTTGTCAGAAAATAGAAAAAGACCTCTTTTTGATACAAAAACCAAAGGGATTTTTAGTTAGTCTAGTGTTTGCTTATTTGGTCTTGTGGTCGCAAACGTGACTGCTGAACATAAGGTCCTGGGTTTGATTTCCAGGTCGGGCGAAGTGTTACTTATTAGGTTTTTTCATCAGAAATCAGTATCAGCCACGGAGTCTTAGATTTGTGCCCGGTTGATGGCAATAAGCTCGCCCCCTGTCATATGTGACTCGCCCTCTATTATAAGTGGCGAAATGTGGGATTACAGGCGTGATTTTATTTGATGATGTTAATTAGTTAGTCCTGTAAGTACCTAGTGGTCTAATATTAACTTCACATAAAGACCAGATAAGTCAGTCAGTCATTACATCAAAAGTCTATAATATTATCGACTCTTGTTCTTTAGGGGATCCAAAAACGGGGGGTTAAAAACTGACTATACTATACTAACTGACTACTAAAACACATGACTGCATTGCCGTGACGTAAAACCCTAAAAAAATAAAATGGCGCTAACTAAGACCAAGAAAATTGCTCCAATTTCCTATCTGTTGTTAATTTTACAACGGATTTGCGGAATTGCAATGTTTTACATTTTAATAAATGTCCGCCGCACCTGGCAGCCGATCTTTTTTATTAAAATGCAAATTTTTATTTAATATGTACCTTTACATTTTTGTTTTTGTAAAGAAGAGAGAGATCTTTAGAGGACTAATTAATTAAAGTTTATACGGTTCCTAATGTTTACATTGACCCTTGTTGATGAGGAAATGTTTCCTTATTATTCTCTCGTGTTGGCGCGAATTTTTGCGAGGAATTAACTAATCATAGTAGATACTCAGCACTTGAAACAAATTACCAACGAAATTGTAATGTGACTGAGTTGTTGAGAGACTGTTTCTTTGCTTTTGTAATGCACTCAAGTGGTGCAATCTTTGTAAATCTATATAAATATATGTGTTTAAAATTTTCCATGGAATAGTTTCTGTCAATAACGATACCGCGGGAAAAGTTAATATTATTATTATGGAAATGCTTATTATATCTATACTATATAATAATATAAATGTGGAAGTTACGGTATGTTTGTTTGTTTTCCTTTCACGAGAAAACGGCTGAACCGATGGTAATGAAACTTGGCAAGGAGATAGATTATTTCCTGGGGAAGGACATAGGCTATCTTTTATTTCTTACATACACACAAAAATTTCCATACGAGCTAAGTTGCAAGCAACATACTAGCTAGTATGTTATAATTAGCATACGTTACGCCAATTATGACATAACACTTTCATTCGTATGGAACATCATCATTGTCACTAGCACGGAAAGTATGGAATTCTATTCGATACTTGTACTATTTCCATATTAAATTAAGTTACATATTCCCGTGTCAAGTTTCTTAATTATGTTAAGAAAAACGTTCCTGTATATATTTTCTTTTCAACATTAATAATTTCCACTGCTTCGTAATAATGCATGTACCTTAACTCACTTATTCCTTTGTAACTTCTGTTACGTGGAAACGGAAAAATAGGATTTCCTATAATTTATGTAACAAAGTGTTCAAGTTGTTTCTGTGTGATATACGGCTGTCCTAAATATTAGGATAAACATATTCTGTACACCATATATGTTTTTTTTTTGGCTTTTCTCTTTAAGCGGCGTTTTTTTCTGGCAGGTATAAAAAGTGGCAAAAACAAACTCCTGTAACGAGTAATATTTAAACATTTTTAAAGTAAACAATTAGTAACAACCGTATCTATAAACAAGTTAAAGTGATAACTTGAGTAAAGGTCATTATTTAAGATACGATTTTTATTCTGTAGTTTAGTAATTGCTTGAAGTTAGAACTGTCAAAAGTTACAATTCTTAGCTTTGCTTTGTTTAAAGTTCTTACTTCGTTTAGATTCTTGTCTATTGCATAAAAATGATTGAAAAGTAATTAATTAACTTGGCTATAGATATGGGTGTTTTTGCGAACTTATAAAAAAAAATGCCTTCCTTGTTAACAACAACAAGGAATGCATTTTTTTGATTAATGGTTCCTGCTGAACTGAGATTGTTTCCCACTAACTACATTGGTTTCTGTACCAAATCGTTCCTAGCTTGCATTTTTGTGTTCGGGGGCGCATCACGGCAAGCCTGACCAAAAATGATGCTATAACTTAGTATATTATGTATGTCATAAGTGTGCAAATTTAGAACGACCACAAATACTAATAAATATGAAGTCCAATACCATCAATGAAATGTAAACTAATATCAATGAAACAGTCACGTCTGAGGAACTTACTTCTGATAGATATGCAACAGCAATTCATATTGCATATACGAACTGTTTGCAGTGAGTAAACGGTCCAATGGGTGTTGTGGAAGACCAGAACCCTCTATCTCCGGCAGTGCACTACGATAAACGGATTTGATTGATTTAGAAATTGAATCCATCAAACGGAATATATTCGCCGAAACAATACATTCAGGGTACATAAAGGGGATTTAGTTATACAAATAAAAGCACTTAGTTTGTATTGATATTCAGTGCCTACTAGTGCAAAATATGAATTGAATTGGGTTGATTTGGGATTCAACAAATGGCCTGATTGGGCAGAAGTTATAAAAAAAAATGCTGTGGTTTTTTTTAACGTGTCAGCATTGAGCACAACGGGGTTTAGGTCATTGCCCTGTATTAGAAAATTCTGAAAATTATTTTCATAATTTTTTTAATCATTCTTTATTCCATATTCCCACTGTCGGGCAAAGGTCTTCCCCATAGACTACGGTCATAACAAGTTAAGATTAGACAATTGATTGACACTATCGATAAGAGCTTTAAAAACCACACATTTCCCTTGAAAATAGTAAAATTTTAAAATACCAGTCTCATTTCTGTATATTCCACACATGACAACGGCATTTTCTTTTTTGTCCCTGCTGAAGAAATAGCTGAAGCTGCAATTGCATTCAAGGAACAGCTTCCTAAGAAAAGCTATTGAGCTTGAAAAAGGTCAAACATAGCAAAACGTTCTGGCTCAACACTGACTGTTACAACTCTTAAGAGATAAAAACATGATTTATATTCTTTGTCAGTAGTGCACATTAGATTTTCATGTGGCCATTATTCATTTTCGTTCAAAATTCAAGACATTATGATGTATTAGGTTAAATTAAATCTTAGGAGTGAGTTAGTTTCAGGTTTAAATGACAATTTCATGTGTAATGCAGGGGTCACAAAGAGTCACAGGGACCTATACAGGGTGTAAACAGACTCTTCACGAAGCCGTCAACCAAGTATTATGTACATCAAACTAAGTAACTTTACGCAAAAATTAGTGCTGGGACACGACATTTTTTTTGGACTGCAATATCACGTTTTACAGTAGGACTCAATGTAACGCTCTCAAACATTGCGATGATGGATTGATTGAATAGTAAGGGGGTTCTGGAGGTGTTTAAAGTAAAAATCTTACATAAAAAACTTGTGAAAAAGTTGGAACTTTGAACCCCAATATCTCCGTAACTTGAAGGTTCCCAGGTATGGTCTAGAACAAAAAAAATGATCGCAATGACGGGGAGAACAAGTGCCTTTCGGCTTCGTTAAGAGTCTGTTTACACCCTTTATTATACAGAAAGATTTTATGATTAGACAAGTTAAATGTTAAAAATACTCACGCAGAGTCATAGGAACCTTAGGTAGGTAAAAAATATTTTATAAAAAAGTCTCACAAAAGTTTCTCCGATGAAAAGCGAACTATTTACTTATGGGAAAACGTCGGTATTTCCACAAAAAAAGCACTTAAGTGATTCCTTTAAGAAAAAAATCTTAAGCAAATGTCCAATGCTTTCATAGTAGCCAATTACCAACAGGTGGACTTTTTCCTTAAAGCATAATAAGACCCTTATACATCCCTAAAAACCCTGCAAAAAGTGATTTCCGTAATGATGTAATACTTGAGAAACGTCCTTTAGATCTATAAGTACAGAACTTTTAACCTCGAGGCAAAGCCGACGAAAACTTTTTATTTGACTTCTGCCGAAATCCATTCAGTATTTATATCCTAAAGTTAAAGTTTTCTGTTACACATTTTTATTTGGTACACGATTCTGGTATCAACTATTCGGTTTTATATTCATAGTTTTTACGTGTTCTAAATAGTGGTTTGAGCACGAGTTTTAAACTTGACGAAACTCATAAAAGTTTCAAAACAATTTGGAAGAATATTAGAAAATAACAAAGAGAAATGCAACCTCACTTCAAAATATCCCAGACACCAGTTAATAGTGCCGTGGTATAACGTGAACAGCTCCATTTAAACATGTATACAAGCCACGACACTTTAGACAGCTATCCGATTCTATCGTCGTGACACAATGCGAATACTCTCTCAAAGTAGTTGGTATACTAAAGAGAAAAACGGGCCAAGTGCGAGTCGGACTCGTGCACGAAGGGTTCCGCACCATTATCTATACAACATTAGACAAAAAATCACGTTTGTTGTATGGGGGCCCCCTTACTTTTTTTTTTTAAATTGAATATACAACTAAATATTCTGTGAATATTTCAAGCCTCTAACTGTCACCGTTATTAATATCGAGCAAAAAAAAACGGCAAAAAATCACGTTTGTTGTATGGGAGCCCCCCTTAAATATTTAATTAATTCTGTTTTTGTGTAGTTGTTAATATGGCGGCAACAGAAATACATCATCTGTGAAAATTTGAACTGTCTAGCTATCATGGTTCATGAGATACTGCCTGGTGACAGACGGACAGACAGACAGATAGACAGACAGACAAACAGACGGACGGACAGCGGAGTCTTCGTAATAGGGCCCCGGATCCATTGGGTACGGAACCCTAAAAATGTACATATTTCTTAGTCAAGCGGCGAATTCGATTCCTATATCCAGATAATATACGGTACAAGTGTACACAACTTACAAATGCTTAGTTCAGGACGAGTGCCCGGATATTTGTGCATGTGATTTGAATATGTAATGTTGCCCATGGTATATAAAATCCTATTGGAATACACTGTGATCCTATTTATTGAATACTCGTATTTTATTTGCAAACGTATGTTAAGTCAAGTGGGTAAGCACTGAACGCGATTGTGTATTCGTTTGTAGTGTTGTGATTTTTTCCATTTTGTGTGGTCTTGGAAAGAAGGTTTTAGTCGCTTTTGCTGTGAATTTGAATGGTCTTTAATTGTATGAACGACAACGACGAGCAATTGCCATGTGGAGGAGCTCGTGGCTAAATAATAACAGCCGCTCGGGTCGATCTTTAGGTTAAGCCGTGCTTGCCTAGGTTGGTCTATGGATGGGTGACCACCCATTACATACCGAGTTTCCTCCGTGCCTCGGAAAGCACGTTAAGCCGTTGGTCCCGGCTGTCATTTGAAGATCTTTGACAGTCGTTAGGTAGTCAGTGGCCCAGAAAAGTCTGACAACCAGTCTAACCAAGGGGTATCGTATTACCCAGTACTAACTGGGTTGTGGAGGTCAGATAGGCAGTCGCTCCATGTAAAATACTGGTATTCAGCTGCATCCGGTTAGACTGGAAGCCGACCCCAACGTAGTTGGGAAAAGGCTAGGCAGATGATGATGATGACAACGACGAGCAATTCACCTTGGTTTTAAAAACTGCGGTTAAAGCGACTATTGAATTTATTTTGTATATTTGACCATTGAGTTCATGTCCTCATTGCCTGAAAGTTTTCAGTGACAGTTTAAGCATCAGATAAAACGATGTTGCGCGGGAGTATGTTGTTCAACAGTGTTTCCTAAATTCCTTTTGCTATTTGATACTTGCCTTTCCTGCTTAAACGAAATGCCCCAAAAACATTTTGTCCCAAAACATAAATCTCGCACTATCAGAGCAAACTTCAAGCACACATACCTAGGTGTAAAATATTAAATTTTATGACGTCATCGTAGAATTGAACATGGACTCGTGTTATTAAATCGAACGGGTACCAACGGATGCCGGCAGGTGTTCCTTCAATATTACACTGTTCGTCTATGATTTAAAATACACAGTGAATATGGATGTGTACACTTACGTCGTATTCTGCCGAAAGTTTCGAGAGTGATGTCGTAAATTCGAATCAGTTTTTTTTGTTGTTATTTTTATTTTATTTTATGAAAATATCTCCTTCTACTTAAAGACACCTTTTTTCGCCTACTCATATTTTTGTAGAACTGTCAGAACATACTTTTAAACTTATCATCATCATCATCATTTCAGCCGAAAGACGTCCACTGCTGGACATAGGCCTCCCCCAAGTGTCACCACATTGACCGGTCCGGTGCGACTCGCATCCAGCGGATCCCCGCAACCTTCACCAGGTCATCGGTCCACCTGGTGGGAGGCCTTCCAACGCAACGTCTTTCGGCTCGCAGTCGCCACTCCAGAACTTTACGGCCCCATCGGCCATCCGTTCTGCGAGCAATGTACCCTGCCCACTGCCACTCAAGTTCGGCAATTCTTTGGGCTACGTCGGTAACCTTGGTTCTCTTACGGATGTCCTCATTTCTGATTCGATCACGCAAGAAAACTCCGAGCATAGCCCCCTCCATTGCCCTTTGGGTGACTTAAGCTTTCTGATGAGGCCCATTGTGAGCGACCACGTTTCGGTCCCGTAGGTAATCACTGGCAACACACACTGGTCATAGACTTTCGTCTTGAGACACTGCGGTAAGTTGGACGAGAAGATACCTCGCAACTTCCCGAGCGCTGCCCAGCCTCATTCTCGAAGTTAGACCTACCTAACTGGACCGTTTGCCCCAGGTAGACATAATCGTCTACAACTTCGATTGTAGAGTCTCCGATCTTGACAGGAGTGGGTGTTACATGGGCATTCAACATGACCTTGGGTTGTCCATGTTCATTCAAACTCAAACTCAAACTCAAAAGCATTTATTTCAATTAGACCATTACAGGCACTTTTGAATGTCAGAAAAACAAATAAGGCTAAGCTATAGTCACAGACACAAGGCATAATAACTTGTGAAAGTACTGCCAAGCAGTGCCAAGTTGCCCATTCCAAAGCGTAGATCTCTATGGAGAAGAATGGGCAAGAAACTCCATGGACACTCTTTTCAACCAAAATATTGTTACAAAATCTTGATTACATCATTCATATTGAGATTATACATATATGTGAGAACGATGTAGAAATACGTGCACGTTAAGAGCGTCCAGAGTAAAAGATTAAATCAACAATTTAAAAACAAAGTAAGTAGGTAAAATAAACCGTCGCAGCTTAGAGATGACCAGTCCCAACTGACAGCGCCCGTTCACGAGCATGACGCATGGATCAGCCCCATTCCGCTCAACCATATTGAAGGAAGCTAAATGACCCGACACACCCGCCACCATCAGCGAGACATTTGAGTGAGCATGACATTCTCTCAGCCACCAGGGCAAATTCAAGTCAATGAAAGATAACCAAATGTAAATGGTAGCTTTACAGTACAAGACCCACTCTTTCGGAAGCTCTACTGAGGTCATCGAGCATTGTACTGAGGTCCTCCATGGTCTCAGCCATAACCACTATATCGTCGGCAAACCGAAGGTGAGAGATGTACTCGCCATTGGCATTGATGCCTAGCCCTCTCCAGTCCAGAACCTTGAAGACGTCCTCCAGTGCAGCGGTGAACAGTTTCGGAGATATGACGTCTCCCTGTCTCACACCTCGCTGCAGAAGGATATGTTCTGAGGTCTGGTCAAAATTCAAAATTCAAAGGAAAGAGAGAAAGAAATAGAAAGAAATTATTAACAAGAAATTCCGTTGGAGAACTGCAGTACAGCCCAAGTTTCGATTGAATCGAAGGCTTTCTCGTAGTCCACAACCACTAAACAGAGAGGCAGGTTATACTCTTCGGTCTTCTGTATAACCTGCCGCAGCGTATGTATGTGGTCTACGGTGCTAAAGCCTTTTCGGAAACCGGCTTGTTCGGGAGGCTGGAAATCGTCAAACCTGCGCGCGAGACGATTCGTGATGACTCTTGAAATAACTTGTAGACATGGCTTCGAAGTGAGATGGGCCTATAGTTCTTCAGCCGGGAATTGTCGCCCTTTTTAAAGAAGTGTACCACCACACCTCTGCACCATGCCTGTGGCGTTTTCCCCTCGAGTATGACGGAACCAAACAGCTTCTGAAGGGCCTTAAGTACCGGTTTTCCACCCGCCTTCAGGAATTCCGCCGTAATTCCGTCATCACCCGGTGCCTTGTTGTTTTTAAGCTGTTTCAGAGCCAACCTAATCTCGTACAGGCTGACATCCGGGACATCTTCGGTATAGTGTCGAGTTAGTCTAGCTCTTGGGTCGTTTGCTAGATCCACAACGGGTTTACTGGTTGAAGTGTATAACTGCCCATAGAATCTCTCGATCTCCCTCAAAAGCTCAGTTTCGTGAGCTGGCTCTGCCCAATAGTCAGATCTTTTGCAAAAACCTTGGAGCCTTTATTCCTCTCAATTGCGTCTTTAATACGCTCGGTATTAAAGCTGCGGAGGTCGCCGTTCAAGGGTTTAGAGATCCGTCTATTGAGCCGCCGCCGGTATTTCCACGCCTCGTCTGAAGTTATCATTCTGTCTAAAAACAGATAAATGACACTATATTTTACAAATATATACGGGGATATTATTTCAAAAACATTATAATTTTAAACATTATCCAAGCATAGAAACCTTTACAATATTGTTTTATAGTAAAATGTGGAGGCAAATTAAATATAACATCTAAAATGATTAATTTGAGATGGTTTATAAGCTTCACTTTGAAACATTGTCCTTGTACACGTGGGATATGATCCACGTGTAACGAAGCCAGCTTTTGACTTTATGAGACCGAAATCTGAGTTTTACTTATTCACAATTTAAGGGCCGGTGGAGACTGAGTGGAGGATGATATAGCAAGAAAGAAGGTTTCTGATGTGATAACTTTTAATAGAGAAGTGAGTTTAGTGAGTGACATTATTTTTACAAGTGACATATTTATTTTTTAGGTCAACGTTAATTTTCCGACAATGTAATAATATAATAATAACTCTCGCTTGGCAGCTGGATCAAGGGCTTGATTCAGACAGCAGTACTGCTGGACACGGTGCGTATTGTTAGGAGGTTCCTCTCTTAAGAGCCCTGACCGGTAGCTCCGACCCTGTTCCCAATGCTGGTGGGCTACTATTTTTCATATTGTTTTATATTTGAAAAATATGAAAATAATATGTGTCAATAAATAAAGGAAATAATTATATATAATAATAATATATATATATATGTATGTATGTGTGTGTGTGTGTATGTAAATCAATCATTGTTTTTATAATTATGTAATAACAATGATTGATTTAGGTAACGCTTAGTGAAAACTGACAAGTCAGTTTCGTTCGTAGTTCAAACAACTTTAAGAATGCGTTATACAATTTCAAATCACCCCCACTCATTGTAATGGTAATGTTATTCTTACTTTAGTGCTTTAAACTGAATTGCAAACAAGAAATAAGATTGTTCTACAAAAGCAGGAAGATTAAAGCTTTGGACACTTATGAACCTACGTAAAAGTAACTACCATTTTAACACTAAAATGCTGTACAATAATAAAAGAAACATCGTTTCTTGGATAATGTTTCCTCAAGAGTTCCGAGTTCTCTGAGCTATCTTCATTACATAACATAAACTCACGCCTGTAATCCCTGTAGGGTTAGGCAGAAGTATACCTAATAGTACACCCACATTTCGCCATTTATGGCAAGCCTATTGTTGCTACTGAGAAATTTCCGATAGAAAAACCCAATAAACATTTGCCCGATCCGGGAATAGAACCCAGGACCTCATGCTCAACAGTCGCGGTTGCGCATATTAGGCAGACAAAACAAAAAGTGGAAGAATCTTGTGACCTGGTTCGTTTCTCTTAGTATCTCTCATCAGCTGCTATTATAAGCTATTAGCTGACAGAATAGCTAATGCAAGATTAGCTAGTTGTCAGGGTTTGGTAGCGGTGGCGTTGGTTGACTGCTCATGCTGCACCCGACGACACGCTTAAGTACCCATTGTTATATAGTAGTATTAAATCTATATGTATATGTCGAATCTGGTCTTACAATGTTTCGAAGTACGCCTGTGGTGAGGTCACACGACCTTACTTACCCCACCACGGCGGCGTGCTTTACAGAGCCTTGATGTTTTCGACTCGACGTTTGGACGACAGTCAGTGTCTGATCGCGACCGAGTTGAGACCTCTTGGAACTGTACCCGATTCATTGTGTCCCGTGTTATTGTGCTAAGTTGTAATCTCAAGTAATCGTTAGTTTTGCTAGAAACAGTGTTTCGTACCAAGTGTGTTTTCATAGCACGAAACCCATCATCTGCCCACATAATCTGCCTAACGGAATAAATCCTGACATTCCCGACATATACATAAACACTGTAAGAGACAAGCATTGTTTCTACTCCTGTCATTCTCCTTTTATTTCTATACTAGCATTTCACCCGCGACTTCTTCTGCAAAAATTGTTATAGCTCGGCTAATATGCACGGTATAAATACAATTTGTAGCCTATAGCACTCAGAAATAATGCAGCTTTCTGCCAGTGAAAGAATTTTTAGAATTAGACCATTAATTCCGGAGATTACCCCCTGCCCCCTACATACAAACTTTCAAACAAACAAATGTTACTGCTATGTAATATTAGTATAGAAAAGTGTGCGTTACAGAAAGAATGGTATATTCACTATACAGGGTTTTTGGTGCATCGTTTGCCAAGTTGAATGGGCGGAAAGGAGATAGGGCTAGATAGGGCTGAACAGAAAGCAAATGGAGGGGCCATTTGCTTTCTGTCCAGCCCTAATAAAACATCCTTCGCCCCACCGATTTTTAAATCTCGCTAAATTCTAAAACCTTGGTGCCAAGTATGAGTAAGGAGACTGCAAATGACCCCTTCTTTCAGCCTGTTCAATTTGGCAAACGATGCACCAAACACCCTGTATAACAAAGCACATCAATAGCGCCACCTACTGGGTCCAAAACTATCCTATCTTTCAAGCTGGAACTAACAATCATATACGCATTCACAAATTTTTATTTAAAGTGATTGCGTGGTGTTGAAGATTAGCGTGTTCGAACATATCGATAGTGATTTTTACATATTAAGATAAACAACGTAACGATATCGCCTCGGATAGGGATCGGGATCAGTAAAAATGAGGCGAGGTTATACCGATCTTGTGCAGTGTTGATACGTATGATGCATTGTAACTAAACGGGGATAACGTCCCTTTGTGCCTATTGGCCTAGTTTTGTTCTGTTACCTGCTGATATGGAGGGAAGTGGAAATGATATAGTTTTCCTACTCCTCCGCTATTCTCTTCTGATTAATTTCCCTAAGACAGTTAAACTATTTCTCTGGGACATCGTCGAGCTTCATTGTCTCGGCGCTTTCTGGTGGTCGCCACATTCTGACTTTCAAAAGTAACAGTGGTTTGGGAATAGTGTGGTGAGCTTGTCCTAATTTCAATAAACAGGGATAACATTGACCTTAAAAAATATTCTGAAAATAAAATAAACGAAAACCTTTTATCACAATGATCTGCTATCGTAAATATTTGTAGTGTATGTTGTTTTCGTCAAAGCTATTAAAACGGGATCGCAAAGCGTTCCAGGGACCGCGATAAAATTTTATTTTTTGTTGGAAATTCGTTGCTTGGTGTATCTACTTACTATAGACCGTATTATACTTAACTAGCGATCCGCCCCGGCTTCGCACGGGTGCATTGTAGATATAAACCTCCCTCTTGAATCACTCTACTCGTATCTATTAAAAAAACCCACATCAAAATCCCTTGCGTAGTTTTAAAGATCTAAGCATACATAGGGACAGACAGACAGCAGGAAGCGATTTTGTTTTATACTATGTAGTGATATTACAGCCATTTTAACTTAAAAGTAGCTGTTTTTCACTACCCAAGCCTTATTTATGTTGAATAGAAATGGTCTAGTAACAAATCCATGTTCTAGTCAATTACAAATGCGAAAGTAATGCTTTGCGACTAAACCACTGAACTAAACGCAGAACTGAATCTGGAAAAGGACATCTTCTGGTTCTATTCTGGATACACGTATTAATATGAAATACCAAACGCACGCAGACGAAAACACAGGCAACAGCTAGATGAAAAACTTAAAGGTATTTTTTATTTGATTAAAGTTCCCGGAACAGCTATGGCTTTTACAGCTAATTGTGTGAAATGACGAATATCAAAATCCTCTTTAGTTAATTAATTGTCAGGTTCGTCATTCTTTTTCATTCAATCAGAGCTAATTAGTGGAAAAAGGCAAAGAACTTTTGTTACTACATCAAGTGTATGGGATATTGTATTGATATTATCTACGATGGTATCTTTAGTTAAAAGATAGTGCCTGTTTTTATCCCCTGTTTTTCGAAGCGTACGGGTAGCCCGCGCAATTCAAATTTTCTTACGTTTTTTGAAATTTGCAGGTCAGTGTCAGGTTGTATGTTGATGAAAAATGGGTCGCGCCAGTAACACATGTGTAGTTACAGAATTACTACAATCATGAAAATCCTCAATACAACCCTCTAAGTTCATTTAACCCGATTGAATGACTTTTTCATGAAATATTCATTGAATAGGTTTAAATGAACTTACCTGCAAATTGCATAAAACGTAAGAAAATTAGAATTTCACGGGCTACCCGTACGCTTCCACCTTAAGTAAGTAGGGTAAAAACTGGTATTCAGCTGCATTGGATTTGACTGGAAGCCGACTCCTAAATGGTTTGGAAAACGCTAGACAGATGATGACTTAAGTAAGTCGGATATTTATTAGTGATCAACAATAACTCAATAATATAAAGTCATTCCCAACCCAATAACATATGTAAATGTGGCAGATACTTCATGAAACTTAACGCCAACTTAAAATTAGCCTTTGAGAATGCGGGTAATATAGGTTCCTATTAGATTCACTAGCTCCCTTCGTCACCTGCTAAACGTTCCAAAAGATAATTCGTTTTCTGTACAAAAAAGCCAATTAAACCGTGTCAAACCGTTGCAAAAGTCAAAAGCGGGAAATTATGAGTAATGCTGGCGCGCCCCGCCCCGCCTGCGACTAAGTGCAGCGACGACTGGCTGCATCAAATGCGAAACCATACAAAACGTTATGCAAAGCCATTCAATTCACTATAAATTTACTGGAATAGGCGTGTTTACCAATATATTTTTGGAAAAAAAAGAATGAGGTCAGAATTCTAAGCTGGTCTGAAAACCTGTCTTCATAATAACACACACACATTGATCAACATATTGCGTGGGTGCGACATATTGGTCTCTGGTCAGGTAGACTAAAATGAGGATTTTCTGTAAGAAAATGATAATGTTTTTTGAGGGCTCAGTAGCAAAACGTGTCAACTTTCCTTACTTTTTAGGAAGCAACAGTTGTGCCATAGATCTCTGAGCGTCAGGGTAGCCCGCGAAATTCAAATCTTCTTACATTTTTTGTAATTTGCAGGTCAGTGTCAGGATGTACATGCGTTGATGAAAAATGAGTCACGCCAGTAATACGTATGTAGTTATAGAATTTTTTACCACTCCTTCCATCTCTCGCGAACCCGCGCGTCCTCCTTCCAGGTCGGACGGAACTTATCCAGTTCGTCCCGCCATCTCCTTCGTGGCCTGCAGCGAATTACAGAATTACAATCTTGAAAATCATCAATACCACCCTCTAAGTTCATGTAACCCTATTCAATGAATATTTCATGAAAAAGTTATTCTATAGGGTTCAATGAACTTACAAACTGACAATGACCTGCAAATTGCAAAAAGCGTAAGAAAATTTGAATTTCTCGGGCTACCCTGACGCTTCCACCTTAAGTAATAACCAACTCTAGTAAATAAATGATGTTTATGTCTAGGTAAAAAAGATTTTCCCCAAAAATAAACAAAAATGCCTGGAATGTATGCTCCACAATATAGAGAACACAAAGCATACACGGTACTCTGAGTGGTTTTGTGCTATTGACTAGAGTTTTCAAAGGATCCAAGAGCTGAATCCCAACTATCATGGTTGAACTATGGTATGGCTATATTGAAAAGGTTAATTTCGCCGTGACTGGCGAGAAAATTAACTTGAATAATGGATTACATACCTTGGCATTAATATATTTATTTACTTAAGTATCTGTCTACCTATGAACTCTTCGATTTTTCTTTGAGAATCTCTCGCCACATTAGTTTTCAGTTATTGCAAGTGCAACTCTTGTAAGTCAAAACCTAGTAACGATGACCCAGAATTGCAGAGACAATGAAGGTTCTAGGAAAACTTAAACTTAATGTTAAAGCCATTGAAAGAAAGAAAAAATATTTTCTGTGAAAACTCAACACAGAACTATGAAAAAAACGTTATTTTAAGATATCAAAAAAGTTTAGTTTTAATTTAGGTGCGGTTTATCTGGGGGCCTATGAGGCTTTAGAAGAATAATATATAATACTAGCTGTCCCTCGCAACTTCGTCTGCGTCAAACCTAGATAACGACAGCAGCGCCATCTGTCGGGCTGATTTGTGAATCTAAACCATCCAGGGTGCCACCCAAAGGCATACAAAAAAATTCATTCTAATCGGTCCAGCCGTTTAGGAGGAGTTCAGTGACATACACACGCACAGTAGAATTATATATATAAAGATGAGTTACGAAATAATTCGTAAAATGTTTACTAAGTGACAATTCATAATATTAACTGCGCCTGTGACGACCATTTTCAGAATTTTAGCGTAATTATATTATTTTCATGTTATAATTCTACCAAAACGTCCATTTTACATTGAGGACTAGCTGCGGGTACCGAATTTCAACATATATGTGCATTTCTATCAGAGATATTATGTTGGAGTCCGTGGTCAGGTCCGTTTTTTTTTTGACCTCTCCTTTTACCGTACCGTAATTTGTTTATTCCCTTTTTTGCTAGCACCTTCTACTTTTAGTACATCTTTGACTGTGACACACGACATCCTTGTCACACAATACGTAAGCTAAGTGTAAACTGGTGCATATACATAATTTCACACCTTTTTATACCAATTGTTCTTTGGCAATGACGTAATTTAAACCAATTTATTGAAATAATTTGTTTTCTCGTAAATTAATTATTGTAATTAAGTTTGCAGTAATTGTGCAAATAGTTAACATATTTCGTTTTCCAATTTTCAATTAAATATGTTGTGTTACTAATTATTTGTTAGATACCTAATTCAGTTACCAACGCATATTATATTAGTAGTCTGCACTACTGCGCCTTAGTATCGGTAATTATTTTCGTTCAGACAGAGTATCCCACTGAAACCTTTATTTAGAAGAAGAAAATAGAGTCTGTTTGTCCTTACAGTACTGGTGACTAAAGGTCTCCTAATCTTTAAAACCAAATCCTAGAGATATTTTTAGTTAAAAAAAAAACATTCGTGTTAATACCAAAAGGTTTAAGTATCTACTCGTCGTCATCTATAAAAATCACGAAACAAAAGCATTTTAA
This sequence comes from Lycophotia porphyrea, assembly GCA_950005105.1. Lineage (NCBI taxonomy): Eukaryota > Metazoa > Arthropoda > Insecta > Lepidoptera > Noctuidae > Lycophotia > Lycophotia porphyrea. The sequence continues at coordinate 7,785,041 of OX465393.1, forward strand.
AACCCTAATCCTCTTCATTAATAAACTTAAAGGAATAAATACCCCTTTGAGAAAACCGCCACCAAAATATTAAAATGTTTCACCAAAATCTTTTCTCGAAGCTCAAGGTGCTAAATAAAACACAAAAGTTATTAAAACTTCGGAGGAATCTTGAGCAAGTTTAAAAGTAACGCGCTGAGATTTAATAATTTCATGAAACGTATTTGTGTTATTGAAATTAAGATTTAAAATTAACGAGGAGAAAATGTCAAAACAAGGTATGAAAGAAACGAGACGCCACGATTACTCGAGTGGGGTACCAAATCGATACCGGCTAAATTATTTGAATTGTAAAATCGAACGGTGGAATCAGCATTATCTAAGGCTTATTTCGTTCTTACTTTGAGCCTTAATTGCTTCACCGACAAACCTATTTCCTTTAATAAAAAATCGATTTCATCGCCTCGAGGACTGTATTTCGTTTCAATAATCACAATCATTCTTTTGATACTTTTGCGGGCAGCTGTTACAGGCCTAATCTGGGCTAATAACGATTGGGAAGCGATTCTACACGGCTATATCTGAATAATGAGGCTGATAAAAATGTATGCCCCAATGAAAATGTTTTTAAAATGCCATTTTCTTGGAAGTTCATGCCAACAACCTTTATCAACAATCTGTTTTACGTTTACACATTATCTTATATAAGGAAATATCAAGGCACGGATGAAAATCTAATCGAGGTGTCGACCATATTGCAACATAACTTTCTTCCTTCAGGTCATTTATTCTTTCTTTTCTTTCTTTCAGGTAAGTTGAGTTTTTGGTTATCTTCGGAAAACTACGACTTATGTAGGAAGATAAAGGTAGGATATCGAAAAATCCGTAGACGAACCAAGGTCGTCGACATAACCCAGCGGGTTAGCAAGCTGAAGTGGCAATGGGCAGGCCACCTAGCGCGAAGATCGGACGGCCGATGGGGCAAACAGATACTGGAGTGGAGACCACGCATTGGAAAGCGCAGCGTGGGACGGCCACCTGCCAGATGGACCGACGACCTTGTCAAAACTGCAGGGAGTCGCTGGATGCAGGTGGCATTGGACCGGACACGTTGGAAATCGATTGGGGAAGCCTATGTTCGACAGTGGACAGTAACGGGCTGATATGATGATTATGATGATGATGAAAGGTAGCATACAAAGGTTGGACACGGACCTGAGATAGTAACATTTAATGGAAGAATGTAGTCTTCTTCTTCTTAGCGTATCGATAGCAATTTAAATTGTGTCGGCCCAGAACTGAGCTACTAGTTTGGATCTTTCGGTAGCGACCATCAGTTCTAGAAGTGAACAAACAACAGGACACGCAGGTGAACTGGTTGTCTTGTAACTAGTACCTAGGAAAAAATAAATAATCACTTATCCACAATTTCAAACATTCGAAAAACTGATGGATGTACGCCAGCACATCAGGCTACTACAATCTGTAAAATTTCTTTGATAGATTTTCAACTTTATCACTAGAGCATTAAGTTCAAAGTTGATTAGGAAAATGTGACAGTTTCAGGTAACTTGACCTGCTGGCGTCTGTACAATTTAAAACATTCCCTTGGTTCATGATAATAACTGATTTACTCTGATAGTACCTATCTATTTTAGTTTTGTGCAGTACCAATACCAAGTTCGAAGATTAAAGTTCAAAATGTTCTACCTTGAACTTCAGCCGCCATATTGCCCAATCAAATCACTCACTCGCATATACTCTTATCTATCACACAAATAATTATAATCATTATGTGGAATCAGTACTGTACAGTGATAATTGTGATTCCTGATTACAGTCACTTAACATAGGAATTATCTAATACTTATAATCATAAAGATTAAATATGTTATTAATATAGAAGCTTGATTAATTGTGATCGATCTTGGCTATTTTTTTTAAATGCACGTGTTTTTTCATTTGCGACGTAATTAAAAAGTTTATGACCGTAATTGGTAGTTAGAAGTCGCAAAGTCTGACAACCAGTCTTATCAAGGTGTATCGCGTTATTCAGGGTATGTGGTGGAGGTCAGATAGGCGGCTGTCAGCTACAAACAGTATTTTACGTGATTTATTCTTCGTGCGTCCTAAAGTTTTGTCCAACATTCCAAAAAAAACTTAGTTTGCGCCATATCACTATTGAAGTCTTGCTTCGTCCCAAATTACCAGTTCTATAAAGGTCAATAAAAAAAACGAATGTACTTATTTAATCGTCTTTTTGGCGACCAAAAGTACTAGGTCAGCATAAATTCAAAGTCTTGTTTATTCAAACGAGGTAGGTAGGTAGGGAAGGTAAGTAGGCAGGTAGGTTAGGTAGGTAGGGTAGGTAGGCATTTAGGGATTTGGATCGAATGATCTTCGTAACATACTCGTTTTCAGCTGCTTACGCTTAGAATGGAAGTCAACCCCAGCGTAGTTGGAAAAGGTTTAGCAAATTTTTTTTGTTAATTACCATAACTTCCCAGCTTTCACTTCCAACTATAGTTGAAAAAAATGTTTTACAACATAACATCACGCCTGTAATCCCCGTAGGGTTAGGCAGAATTGTACCTAATAGTACACCCACATTTGGCCAGCTATTGCCATCAACCGAGCACAAACCCAGACGTCACGTCGTGGCTGCTACTGAGAAATTCCTGATAGTAAAACCCAATAGCACTTTGCCCGACCTGGGAATCGAACCCAGGACCTCATGCTCAGCAGTCGCGTTTGCGACCACTCGACCAACAAGGATAAAAATAACATATGTTTTTACTCAATTAAAAGTATGAATAAATGCCTCGTCGGATTTGGGTCCTCCTCCGTTAGTTATTCGACTCACTTTATTTGTATCTAATATATTAGAACTTGTAGTAAATTTATTTAAATATACTTTCGAGCCAATATACACATAATATTTATGAGCCATCCGTTAACTTTATGTTAAAAGGCATTTACTATCATACTGCGAGCGAAACTATAACAATGAAAAGGGTTAGCCACTAGCGAGATAGCCATTATCAGCATGAAATTTATAACTCTACATTAGCTTCTTAACGTTTCTTGGTAAACTGTTGGATCCATAAAATAATCCCACAGTAACTTACTAGTAACCTACAGACCAGTCCACTTTTGGACATAGACATTTGACTCCATTATCAGCAAATCTCAACAAGCTGCTACCAACTGCCCTGGGAAGATCCTCGCTCCTACTAAATAGACACATTTCCCTATATTTCTTTGTGATTTTTTTTTCATCTTTCATCATTCTTCAATTTTCATCAAAGATTTAAATTTTCTTTTTTTGTAATTTCCTTCTTTCTTTGACAAAGATTCTCTACTTCAAATTGTCAATGAAAACATCGGGTCATAAACTAAGCATCTACCTATACCTGTCAAATGCACCATAGAAAACAAACTGTAACCTTCTTTCTACCAAAACATAGTTGTCTCATTATATTCGTAGTGCGGCTGTCTGTCTGTCAGTGTCACTCGGTATCAAACGTGCATAGATCCGTGAAGATAAGCATGTTACCTGTCAGCTGAACGCTTCGCTATATGTATACTATCGTTACGGACTTACACATCGAACGGCATAGATTTTGCTTGTCATATTGGGTTTCTTGAGGGAAAACTTATTTTGAAATCTTGTTGTGTGGTTACGATTTGCAGTACTACAATTATACAGTTGTTTGATTTGACTATTGTTCTTGTTTTTTAAACAATATTATGGAAACTCTGCCTTACATATAATATATAAGAGAATATAAAAAAAAAAACGTTTTTATTTACTTAAGGTTAAAGCTCTGGCCATATTAATATATTAGAGGAATCATGCTCTGGACGCGCCAGCATCGCGCGTTGCTTGTTTTCATGATGAAGAAGCCAAGGAATTGGCGTGCTGAATGCTGGTTTGAATATCTCGATACAAGTTACTTGATACAATTGGCCCATAAAACGCCCTAGTTTCGGCAAAGCTTAAGTTTCGGGGTATCCGTATTCTTGGAAGTAACAGTTTCTTCACCAAATAGGTCAAACATTTTGTATTGGTACATAAAGGGTGTAAAAAAAGACTCTTAACAAAGCTGAAAGGGACTTTTTCTCCCCATCATTGCGAGTTTTTTTTGTTCTAGACCAAACCTGGGAACCTCCTACATAGTTACGAAGATATTGGGGGTCAAAGTTCCAACTTTTTCAAATACAAAAAAAGATAAACAAAAATATCAAATATGTTTTATTTGTTTTAATGTAGGATTTTTACTTTAAATACCTCCACGACGCCCTTACTATTCAATCCATCCATCAGCACAATGTTTAGAGTGCGTTACATTGAGTGCTACGGAAAACGTGATTTTTCAGCCCAAAAAAAAAAGTCATTTCCCAGCACTAGTATTTGCGTAAAGTTACTTAGTTTGATGTACATAATGCTTGGTTGACGGCTTCGTTAAGACTCTGTTTACACCCTGTATAAAATACGTCGGCACTGTTACTTTATTGTTTCTTGGAAAATTCTAATTCCGCTCAGAATTTGATCTATTTTCCTTCTAAAGTAAATTTCGGGTTCCAAATCATCACAGTAACACGGGTTTATTGTGTTTCTCTAAAGTAGATATCTAATTTAAAATTAAACCTACCCTTCACAAGCCTTCCTAGAACTAAGACCACTTTCACGTGAATTGCCTTCCTCTGAAATATTATATTCACAACCTTTTAAAAGGATTACTTTGAGGAATATAATATTTACATATTCGAAGGAACATCTCGAACATTTTGTAAATATTTTATAACGAACTTCCCTCAGAGAGCATTTTAAATCATAGTTGGCAGTTATTGGCCCTGGTTTCCCAACTAGTTTCCAGCAAAAATAAAACGAAGTGACCGTACTGGCTCGCTTTCGACGGTTGCGAAAGTTAAGAAAATGTTATAATTCAATCAAAGTATTCTGCATTCGGTTGCAATTTTTTAAAATGGTTTTCGTTCAAACTGCTTTCTTCAAAGAATTTATTGCAGCCATTGTGCTATAGAACTAGCTATTTACCAAACTTTAACAAATTGGGTAGGTAATGTGTTTCAAATACGTTCACCATAATTCTGTAACAGTCATTAACAGGAATTTCCTAAAATTTAGTCTCTTTACCAAGAACTGAATTACAGTTTTCCTAGCTGAAAACAATTAGAAATTAACAGAATTCCCGTAATTTTTTCCGAGTATACCTACTTTAACTATAGAATGAGCGAGTCCTGATACTTCTTAGAAGTAAAGATTATTCATTAAAAAAAAAAACATCAATTGTAACATATCCAGTTAGCCACACACTAAGCGTAGCTTTTATCTTGTAGCCCGCGAAATTGAAATTTTCTTACGTTTTCGCCATTTGCTGATCAGTTTCAGGTTGTATGTTGAACAAAATATGTTTTGCGGCCGTAATATGCATGTTTTTACAAAATCATAATCATTAAAATCATTATCAAACCTTCTAAGTTCATTTAACCCCATTGAATGACTTTTATATGAAATATTCATTCAATTCTGGCACTTCCCCTTGAAGAAGCTGGGTTATTTGCAATTTCCAACGGTACTTTGTCTCTCACACCTAGTTCCCAGCCTTCTCCTTTAACTTTCAACGCACTATGCATTAGTAAAATTAGTATGCGAAGACTGTCGTGTCATTATAATGCAATTAAAACTACTTAAGTGGAAGACGATGCCCAAATTACGGTAGCAGGCTTTCAGAAAGCAACATCATAGGAAGACGTTTCAGTTTCTCTACTTCCGTAGGCATGTTAAAAGCTTTTTAGTGCATTAAGTAATTTACTATCATTAGCCATTATTTTATTATGGAGAGCTACTTATGCCTACGTTTTACTGAGACGATGCCTGGGGTAGGTTTTTGTATGGCGAAGGACGTATTTTATGTGTTGAACACTGTTACTGTTACGGTTAGCCTGTACCATCCCACAGCCGGGCAAAGGCCTCTCCCCATGACTTCCAAATCCTTCGATCCAGGGCCAATGCCACTATAAGACATACTTAAATATTTTTCTGGTTTTGTGGTAAAACAAACTGGTTAATACCAGCTAATACATTTCAAACAACAAAAATTATGTTACTGTTTGAAGTTTAAGAAATCCTTTCTAGAGAAAGTAGGTAATCCCAATCGTGTCGCATCTTAAAATTTTAATTTAGTTCATCGGATTAGAAGGTTAGAAATCTTCAAAAAAACAAATACTTTTATCAAAGTTAATTTTATACTAGTTTTTTTTTTCGGTTGGGAAATCATCAAATGACTTCTCCCGTTCTGGGCGGAGCGGAAGGGAGTGTCAGACTTGTACTGACTAAAACCCATCCATGTTCCTTCCTTACCCTATGTGTTCCAGGGCCGCATCTCTTTCGAACAGTCCCGCAGCCCAATTTTATACTAGCTTTCGTCTGCGATTTTGTCATATCACAAAAATACCCTATGACACTCGGCAATAGTGCGTAAGCCTCACTTCCATCAGTGAAAGATTTTTTTAAATGGGATTAGTAGTTTCAGAGATAACCTCCAGCATCCAAACTTACAAACTTTAACCCTTTATAAAATTTGTGCAGATTATAACAAAGGGAATATGTATACGTCAACCACACAAGTGTCCGACGCTTTGACGCAAATGATTGCCTAACCCACCCTTTTTCAACGGAGTAGTCAAAGAAATACCTATTTGAAAGAAAATGAATGTTTATGAAAGGTTCTAATTTTATTGGCTCTATTTATAATGTTGAACACCAAAAGTGTTTTGTACCTCATGATTAATGATTTTAATAATTCAAGGGTTTATGAATGGGTAAACAGTTTGTTCTTAGAATTTGGGTATCTAACCGAACTTAAAACAAAGGGTTTTGTTTTAGTAAAATATAATTAAACAGGTTCTGAGGAAGAACTTAAGAAAATTGAGTCAATGTGGCTTGAACTAATATTGTTATTTCTCATGATGAAAATTAAACAAAAAAGCCTTGATAATATCCCAAACTTATACGAATATTTCCTCCTCTATTCAAATTAACACTATTTTAACCCTACACCGGATGAATTAAAAAAAAACCGTCATAAGTACTTATCTACTCTTCTCCCTTATAAATGGACAACTTATGTAAAATTTCATGATTCACAGACACACACATTTCTTGATGTCAAAACCAGGTTAGGCACTTACAATACGATAAAGATAACGATGGTCTATGACCAGTGTGTATTGCCAGTGATTACATACGGGACCGAAACGTGGTCGCTCACAATGGGCCCCATCAGAAGGCTTACAGTCACCCAAATGGCAATGGAGAGAGCTGTGCTCAGGGTTTCCTTGCGTGACCGAATCAGAAATGAAGACATCCGCAAGAGAACCGACGAGAACCGGTGTTACCGACGTAGCTCGAAGAATTGCCAAATTAAGTGGCAGTGGGTAGGGCTCATTACTCGCAGAACGGATGGCCGATGGGGCCGAAAAGTTCTGGAGTGGCGACCGCAAACCGGAAGACGTTGCGTTGGAAGGTCTCCCACTAGGTGGGCCGATGACCTAGTGAAGGTTGCGGGGATCCGCTGGATGTGAGACGCACAGGACCGGTTAATGCAGTGACACTTGGGGGAGGCCAATGTCCAGCAGTGGACGTCTTTCGGCTGAAATGATGATGATGATACGATATAAAGAAGACCATTATGGAAAACGATTATAATAATATATGAATGCAATCATCATCTGCCTAGCCTTTTCCCAACTACGTTGGGGTCGGCTTCCAGTCTAACCGGATGCAGCTGAATACCAGTATTTTACATGGAGCCACTGCCTATCTGACCTCCACAACCCAGTTAGTACTGGGTAATACGATACCCCTTGGTTAGACTGGTTGTCAGCGTTTTTTGGGCCACTGACTACCTAACGACTGTCAAAGATCTTCAAATGACAGCCGGGACCAACGGCTTAACGTGCTTTCCGAGGCACGGAGGAAACTCGGTATGTAATGGGTGGTCACCCATCCACAGACCAATCTAGGCAAGCCCGGCTTAACCGAAAGATCGACCCGAGCGGCTGTTATTATTTAGCCACGAGCTCCTCAATGAATGAATGCAATATGGAAGGAAAATTACTAATCAAGTGACGTGTTACGACGCAATTAAAAGGATTACTAAGAAACATTAATTAGCAGATTCAATCGGATCCTACTTAATTTGAAGTAATCAATCCATTAACTAAGATGTAACATATGTAATTCTATATTTATCTATACAATAAGCTGGAAATAACAAAGATACCCTGTTAATACGCCCTGAATTTGATGCGATCATCATTTTATCGCCACTATTTCGGGAGGAGGTAGTCTTTTTCTGAGTATTAAGTATTTGCAAATAATAACAATATAGATAGATACTGCGATTGACAATTATTTTTTATCATGATTGATAAGCAGAGTTGTCATTGGCGAGCGGTCCACAGAAAGAATAAAGCTGTGGCGAGGCAGTGCATCCTTACCTAACCCATTCGTTTCACCAGCTGAAAATCTCCCTCCTGGACATGAGTTGCCATGGCTGACCTGGAAGTCTTTAAACAGACTCCGGACCCAGGTTGGACGCAGCAAGGAAAACCTGCTCAGGTGGAGATTCATTGATGACTCTGCCCTAGAGTGTAAATGTGGTGCTATTCCACAAACGATGGGCCACTTAATATCGTGTCCTGCTTGTCCTGTCACTTGTTCACTACAGGAACTGATGGATGCTACCGAAAGCGCCTGGGCCGACACAATATAGATTGCCATCGACACGCTAAGAAGAAGAAGCAAAGTTGTTAGTATGTCATATTGACACGGCAATCTTTGAGGGGCTATACAACATAACATAACATCACGCCTGTAATCCCCGTAGGGTTAGGCAGAGGTGTACCTTATAGTACACCCACATTTCGCCAGTTATGTTTTAAGTCCCATGTAATAGGGGGCGAGCCTATTGCCATCAACCGGGCACAAATCCAGACTCCGTGGCTGCTACTGAGAAATATGGGCTATACAAGGTGTAATTTAAAAAAAAGCCGGCGAAGTACCAGTCCTACTCGCATACAAATGGTCGTGTTCTAACTTTACTTTCATTATTTGTTTTTATCACAATCTGTGACAAGTTTCTACTCAAAAGATACAGCCCTGTGATAGACGCACGGACAAATAGCGGAGCCTTAGTAATAGGGTCCGTTAGCACCCTATATACGGAACCCTAAAAAAAACAACGGGTAGCACTCCAAAAGTGCTGGCAGAAGTGAACATTTGAAACAACGCCATCTAGCTTAAATATCAGAAACTTCAATAACTTTCTGCAAGAACGAAAGATTTAGCTGCCGTAGAAAAAAACTTGAAACAACGCCTTCTAGATTAAATTACACGCACACTAGCGCAAGCGCCTTGCGCTGCCGATTCAATCTGACGATCTGATGCGAGTTTAACAGTTATTACCCATCCCAAAAAGTACACAACGCCGCTAAAGAAGTTTTCACTTCAAAAAGAAACTATCCTACGATTTATTTCAAACACCAAAATCAAATCCTACGTTTTATTTCATAACCTGTTAAGTGATCGTGAATCTTATGCTGCAACAAATGGTAACTGCAACAAATGAAAAGTCTATTCTGCGCTCTTGTTTATGATCTGTCCAACGGCTCTCTTTGCTTGAACGTGTCCCGATTTAATTTAAAGAGATTTTGCGTTAAACTTCGGTATACTTTATAGATTACACAGAGGATTTAGAAAGTTTTCAGTTCATAGATAGGATTAGATTGGTGAGCAAGGGTGACTATAATGTTGTTAAGTATTTGGTTTAGTTTTCCTTTAAGTAATTTTATTTATTGTTTTCCTATATTACTGTTTTTTTCTGAAAGTTTTTTAAACAGTCGGTATGGTTCAAAAAACTGTTTCCGGGTTAATAAATACTGTTAAGAACAATATACATATATATAAACTTACACCTTTTTCCCGTGGGTGTAGGCAGTAACTACTGAACGACCCCCTGTTATGTTACTTATTTTAAATTGTAATAATATTTTAAGAAACATTTTGACCCCTTAAATTATATTTCAAGGGGCCATGTGAACACTAAAATAGAGCCTTGCTTTAGGTAAGGTTTAAGTAACAAAAGACAGATATTTATTTTCGAATGGAATCTTCTTTCAAGTCAGTATAACGCTAAATCCAGTCTTCGGACGGTTTAACAATGCTATCGCGATCTTCAACAATAGCCTTAAGATTAATAGATTTATCGACAGTATCGATAGGCACTTATTTTATCGATTGTGCAGCATTAACGTCATTGTAAATTCGATAATGATCTTGGAATTAGGCCTCGCGTCGATGGTATTAAACTGTTTTGGAAAGAGAACTCCGTTTTTATAGGCAGTAGAGCTCGGCCAAATTTTGCATTCACTTTTGTGGAATTTTAGGCAAAAATAACCATTTTCGGTCGTTTTCATTTTCGGCTGAAAATACAAATAAAGCTGAACTTCGTTTTTGGTCAAAAAAATGCTAGAATACGTTTCCGGCCGAACTTCACCGAACATTGGTTTATATTCATGGAAATCTAAATATTTTGAATAACAATACAAAGTGTCACTAAAAACAAGTCTAGTCATAGGATTATCTTAGGGCACATCCACTTTTTCGAATGGCAACTCAAAGTTGTCAAACTTTGAGTTGGTATAGTGACAAACTCGTGCACAATAATTGCTTTCATAGAGCAATATAGTCTACTATTTACTCAGATTACACACAACCTAAGCTCAAAGTGTCATAAGTCAGGGTTCACGTATCAGAAACAAAAGCAACGTGTGCAATGCGCATGACCCATTCAGCCAATGCCATCACTACTGAACCATGTTCGAAGCTAACACATGCATAGAACACTATCCAGCCACATTTGAGTGCCTATTGGCTTGTAGGTATTTGCAAGGCAGAGGGGGATTTGAACAGTGACAACGCTGATGGGAAAGTCAAAATTTTATGCGGATGTCATGAACTACCGAAATGGTTAACATTGTAAAACGTTCTTCCTGAATGATTTGTCCGCAAATAACAAATTAATGAAACGCTTCAAACAAAATGAAAAGAAAATAATGGTTTTTCCATCAATGTTGAACGCGTATACCAATTTTCGTGTCCGTTGAGGAGTTCTCTCGTGAAGAGACGATCCTGGCTGCATCAAGTCATGTCACATGTCATGACAAAATTTCAGCTCAATCGGTTTGCGGAAACGAGTTTGAAATTCAGTTGCAAGATTTGACCATTCTAACTTACTAACAAGGCAAGTTAAATAAAAGTTTATAATAAAAAGCGTCGAGGTACAGGTCAATTTTTTATTGAAGCTACAACAATATCAGGGACAAGGCCCATATCAAAGCTTTTATAATTATAATTTAAAAACTTAACTCCCTGCTCAACACAGGCTTAGTTCGAAGAAACTTTTCCGTTCTAGATAATTATAGAACACCGGACGAGTCCCAGCAGTAACGAAGCTACATTAAATTCTGCTTTGTTTACCGCGTATCTACCTGCAAAATAAACTAGCGAACATTGTTCTCAATAGGGACCGAATGAGTGAATGATATTCACTTTCAGGTCACGTTTGAAGGCCTGTTGATTTGGTGTATTATGTGTTTCTCTATATCTTATAAGTATATGTATTATGTTCACGTTTTTGTCATTTGAGGTGAGTGGAGCGAGACAAATGCGGGAAAAGATTGGTGGTTTTAGAAACTAGTTGTCGCTCGCTGTCGGAACTTCGGTCGCATACTAACTTCAATCCCTAGTCGGGGAAAGAGTTTCGGAAAATCTTTTCTTAGTGAGTACATCTGGGAACTCTCTGAACATGTCTTCCTTTCATCCTACACTATCTATTGGGTCAGGCTGTACGCTGTTGGTCGACTTAGTCAGTGTCTCTCTGCTTACTGCTAGCTTTGATGTTACATCTAAGTATAAAGTTATACTGTTTGGGTTCAGTAAGTGGTCACGTTTACTGCGACGTCAGAGGCGTTATTTAGATCATCATGAGTGCAGGAGAACGGATTCCTAAGACACTTCAGCAGATGGGATATAGTCTCATTTGTGGTGCCATAGTCGCATTCCGTTGTGGAGGAATTGATAATACCTTGATGGAATCGGTAATCCATTAATTTGCACTAGCTACATGTAAATTAATGGATGATCTTACTATTCTTGCTTTCTTAATAGTAACATGAACGACATTGTTTTAATTAGCCATGTCTCCCTTACGACTAACATTCCCTACATAGTGTAGTGTACATAGAAATATTTATATGATACCTTATTATATTTACTTTACCTAGTCTTGTTTGCCGCACATTTTATTTACACAAAGCAATATTAGAAACAAATGCAGCAGCAATATGTATAGCTAACACAAAACAAAACAAAGCAATACAACATCTACGAGTAATACATAAATAGAAACTTATTCACATACGATAACACGGCGTAATACATTGTACGTGGTTGAAACTGAAATAGAATTCCCAGTCGGTGAAGTTTTTAATTCAATTATATTACGGTGAGCGGCCATACTTTGAAATGTTTAAACACCGTTCGGTGTCGCATTTTACTGACATAAAACTAATTTAATGTTAAATAGATTGTTACTGTTATCAATCAAGTATACGAGGTGATCGATATACTGTGTTGGGTTGATTGATTTGCTTATCGTAGATATTAGATAGATAATATAGCCTTACACCCGGTTACCTTCTTTAAGCAGTCCACGCTAGAAGTATTCCTCAAGTCATATTACCCGCTTTAAGTCATCGCTCAATCTGGCAGGGTAAGGTAAACTTACACTTTATATGACAACCAGAGCTCTTCATTCCACAGTTACCTAATCCATCAAATAAACTCATTAAATCTTCATCATTCGATGTTACAAAGATATAGCACAAAATCATTTTCACTCAACTATATTAAAGTTTTATATGGAAACGTTTAGGCCCCTCTCTTATGACGCATTTACCTTCATATGTCGCATCCGTGCCTCCATTATTTCATCCTAGACAGGCGTCCTAAACCTTTTCTTTATTGTCTCCCTTCCTTTTTTTTGCAGACCGAACAAGATTTTCACTTAAATCACAGAGTTGTCCCGATAAACGAATATTTATGTAAATGCAGGCATTTCCCGGCGACCGCATAAAATTGTACGATATTCCACACGATCTCTGCACAATTTCTCATTGCAGAGTCGTTTACGTCAGGAAAAGGCGGCTGGGGTTCGATTCCCGTTGGACAATTTGTTTTGTCTTGTTAGCGCTTTGGGATATAGCTTGTTGGAACTTGTTTGATGTAATAAATTATCTGGGGACGAGAAAAAGAACTCCAAATTGTTTCGCATGCGAAGTAACTAGCGTCGCAGAAAATCCTGAAAAGTTTTCCGTAAAGATTGTATTGTACTTGACAATATACAGGGTGTTAACGGACTCTTCATGAAGCCGTCAACCATGCATTCCTTATATCAAACTAGGTAACTTTAAAATTATTAAGCGTAGAAGTAACGCAAAAATGGTTGCTGGGAAACGACTATTTTTTTGGGGTGAATAATCACGTTGTACGGAGTCGTTAATATGTCTTAAATTAAAAAAATACATTAAAAACACGTATTAAAAAAAAAACTTGTGAAAAAGTTGGAACTTTGACCTCCAATATCTTCGTAACTAGAAGGTTCCCAGTTATGGTCTAGAACAAAAAAAATATCGCAGTGACGGGCAAAATAAGATAACAAACAACAACGGTCTTTCGGCTTCATTCGTTCATGAAAGATATTATTAAAGTGCACTGAAGAGACTATTTCCGTCGAAATCTACATCTTGATAGATATAGTACAAACCCACCAACCATCTTACAAACTAAAACAAAATTCGACAGCACATAAAGATACAACATTTTCAAATAAAATTGCATGCAAGCGAAAAATACGTAAATACTCTCGCCACTCACCTTAACGTGAAATATTTTTGCGAAGTGCAATATTTCACACCTTAAGTAGCTGGATGCTGGGTGCAATACGAAAGAAAACTGAGTTATTTTAAAGAGACTAGACATTAAGCTAGCTATCCGAAAACGCTTAGCCTGAAGCACGGTAGAGGATTTTGTGTAACGGAATGTGTAATAAGTAAAATAGGTTTATTAATTCTATAGCTCTTAACCACATACTTTGAATATAGTCCTGGTATGAAGTAATTTGATTTATGATTAAACACCGTGACGTTACTTGAGTGGCTTTGTAACTCATGAAAACGGAGAGCTCGTGGCTAAGTAATAACCGCCGCTCGGGTCGATCTTTAGGTTACGCCGTGCTTGCCTAGGTTGGTCTGTGAATGGGTGACCACCCATTACATACCGACTTTCCTCCGTACCTCAGAAAGCACGTTAAGCCGTTGGTCCCGGCTGTCATTTGTAGATCTTTTTCAGTCGTTACAGGTAGTCAGTGGCCCAAAAAGGCTGACAACCAGTCTTACCAAGGGGTATTATCGTATTACCAAGTACTAACTGGGTTATGGAGGTCATATAGACAGTCGCTCCATGTAAAATACTAGTATTCAGCTGTATCCGGTAAAACTGGAAGCCGACCCCAACATAGTTGGGAAAAGGCTAGGCAGATGATGTATCTCATGAAAACGAGTTCTGAATCTCTATTAGTTTTGGTCTGAAATTGAAAGCTTTATCTTACAGAATGTGTGAAGATAAAAAGGATTAATCGAATGTTTGCCTTTGATACATTTTATCTTTAACATAGGAATGGCATTCTTATCATTATTGCCGCGTATTCCACTGCTATGGCTTTAGTGATTCTCAATTCTTTAGGTCTATCAAATTGCCGAGTAAATGGTTGTCTCCTAAAATTAGAACGACTGTTCTAAAATGGTACTCTGTCGCTGTCAAAAGTTATAATTGCGTGCGAAAGTTTACGCCACTTTTTGAAAATTGCCAAAAGCTTCTCTACACAGGGTGTTGATTTGTATTACGGTCATGAGTACCACATTGTCTACTTAAATTCAATATTTTTTTTGTTTTTTTATTATTGCCACTGTCTGTTTCAATAAGTCCATTAAAGCTAGACACTCCGAGTTAAGAAGCTGGTTAAGGACTCCTAATAAAAATAAAGTCATTAACATTTTTGAGATTTCAGTTTTTTTTTTGAAGTATCTGCAGTTTAGTTGCCTCTATAAATATGGCCGAAGCCCAGATTTGTACCCAGTTGATGACAATGGGCTAGCCATCAAGCCTATTATCTAATAAAGTAGTGGCTAGCCCATTTTCCCATGTATCTACATGGGACTTAACCATAACTGGTGAAATGTAGAATACTAGAGGTACACCCTGCTTTGGCGGCGCGGTTGGCGCAGTGGCTGAGCGATTGACTGCTGCGCTACGTTTCGCGGGTTCGATTCCCGCACGGAACAAATATTTGTATGGCCTACAGATAGTTGTTCCAGGTCTGGCTATTTGTGTATGTGAGTTTTTATGTTTGTAAACGCACACACGATACAGGAGAAACTCCTAGTGTGGGGCAACGTTTTTAAAAATAAGAAAGGAAAGGACTCACAGGATTTATATCCACACTTTGTATAGCACCTTTTCTAAAATTAATCTCTCTGTTATTCCGTTCACGATTGATTTCAAACGGTAATTAAAAGTAAACCAGTTCAATACCCTATAAAGGCATATAAGTTCAAGCCAATTAATTGTTCGAGCCAGTGACTACCGTGTAATACCTCCCGATAATGGTTTGTTAACTAACTGATAACTTGTGTTTAACAATCTGGCTACAACTCTAACTGGATTATAGACTTGGCTCTTAATCTCAATTTAAGTTAGAACAAATCTATGTTAGCTCAAATTAGAGCAGAAACTACTAGGCTGAAGATTAGGTACGGTTTTTCGGTGCGGTACGGAACCTTTCATGTGCGAGTCCGACTTACACTTAGCCGATTTTTTTGGGTACTTTTAAGGTTGTATATATGTCTATGTGTAGCATACACATAGGACTTGACGAGACTATATTAAACTTCATCGAAGTCGGATCAGTAGTTTTTCAATGACATTGTGACATACAAACACTTTATAGTATTCATTTGGATTAAACGGTTTACACCAATTAAAAAAGTTATTTAAACCACTCAATACTAAAACAAGTTAGTAGTAAGTTGAAGTAAAGTCTACAAAACAGTATTTGCATGGGGATAGCTAAACAGTAAGTACGAGGAGGAAGTGTAGGAGACGAGCAGAGGTTAAGAGTTTTCGCTCCTAGTTTGTGTTGACTCAGCAGAGATCGGGATGTGAGGAGATTGTAACTTTTGACGCATGCCCCATGTTTAATTTGAAAGCAATTCTAGCGTGGATACGTTTGTGTTGTCAGTTGCAATCTTCGTTTTCATTTCATCATCTGCCCAGCCTACTTCCAACTGCGTTGGGGTCGGCTTTCAGACCAACCGGATGCGGCTGAATATCAAAAAACTACTTGGAGCGACAGCCTATCTGACTTCCACAACCCAGTTAGTACTGGGTAATACGATACCCTTTGGTAAGACTGGTTGTCAGACTTTAGGTCAGGTTACAGGTGTCAGGTTACAGGACGACCATATATTTTTGATGTAGGCCATATCTGGGAACTTTCTAGTTACCACAATAAGTACATGTTTTTCATGTATTTTTTTTACTTATGGCACCTTCACGACCCCCGTACTATTCAAGCCATCCATTAGCACAATGTTTTGAATGCGTTACATTAAGTCCTACCGCAAAACATGATTTTTCACCCCAAAAAAAAGAGTCGTTTCCCAGCAATAATTTTTGCGTAAAGTGACTTAGTTTGATATACCTACAGAATGCTTGGTTGACAGCTTCGTGATGATTCCGTTTACACCCTGTATGTATAAAGACATAGTGTAAAAAAAAGAATTTACAAGGGTGAATACGTGGACAGAAGATGTTCACTCACTTGACTGACTGAATCGTCCCAACGAGCACGTTCACGCGTTGAATCGTAATAACATAGAAAAGTGTACCTAACCTTAGTATCTGTAGAATATCTTCTAATCCGTGGTCTAGTCCACTAAATAAGAAAAGATGCTGTCCATAAAAATGACAAACAGCTACAACAAAGTATACAAAAGCCACCATCAAAAGCTTGCGTTTAAAGAAAGCTCGGCGGTATAAACGTCAAATACTACCCCAATGAGATTGCAGAGAATCTCTTTATTTCACCACGAAACCGTGGTAGTACTTACTAACGAAATTCAATTACTGACGACAGAGAGTAAAAATATTCTTTTCCCAGTCTGAGAGGGAATAAAATAAAATGGTGTCTTACTACGGGTAGGTATTCAATAGCGGATACGGCTGTCCGAGCCGTGACTCGTGACACGAATTGTAGAACATTTTTCCGATACGAGTATGAAAGTGAATGCAATGGAATTTAATCAGGAATGAAGGGGATAATCCCGTTTATTTGACTATTGTTAGCATATTTCATGGATGTGGAATTTCATTCACCTCACGAAAATGATTCTGGTATTGATTCGTACGAATGTGGAGTTTTTTTTTTGTTTAACTGCTTTCATTAGTGTTGATTGCTCTGTTTTATCAATATTTTATGGGACAAGAAATATAAAAATGATATCAAAAAATATACAGATTTGTACTAACACGTATGTACACAATTTTAAATCTGAATACATCTCCTGCCCAACCCTTTTCCAATCATGTTGAATTCTACGCTAATCGGATACAGCTGAATGCCTGACAAAATATCTGACCTTTACAACCTAGTATGGGTAATATCATATCCCTTGGTAAGACTGATACTCAGACTTTTGGAATTTTGGAATGCAAAAAAACTTGAACCTACAATATCGCTGCTTTATAAACCACATTTCCATACCCTAAAAATTGTATGCAAGAGAATTCGTATTAAAATTTAGTCACATTAAAAATGTAAACTAAACTCGCCTCCCTGCTTATCCTGGTACCCTTGAGCGGTAATTAACTACTAGCGAGGGTTCAAAAGGTACACGTCTCAAAGTTCTATGGAAAGCAACTAATTAGGAGCATTTCATACTAGTCTGTCGTTAGTAAAAAGAGTTCGGAGAACCCTCGAAGCGACAGCAACATAAATGCATAAAAGGGGAACGATGATACCTATATTGCTTAAAATTATTTCTGTACCAGTGTTTGCCCGCAGTTTCGCTCGTTTGGATGTCGGAACTAGCCCCACAGGAAAGTATTATCGGAATATCGTGTCCTATCATGTCAGGACATAACAATCTACGGTCCATTCCGTGTGCCATCGAAACCGTAATCCGTTCAGCAGTAAGACATGCAAAACAAATAAACAAACATCACTTTTACATTAAGAATCTATCTATCTAATCTAATACTTTAAATAAGCAATTCTTGTATATATGTTACGGCTAATAACCGAAGTGCGGCTACACCTAGTTTTAGCCGGCTACAACTAGGTGCGGCCGGCCACATGCGGTTAAACTTAGGTGTATCCTATTTATCATCGGCCAGAATTAGGTTTTCAGTTCAGTTAAGCATTTTGGTTTAGTTTTGAGATTCTTATCTTGCGTTTCCCAATTGATTCGATTTCGTATTACCCTCGTATACTAGACATGTTACCCCAGACAAGCCATGTCAGTCTGAAACAAGACTTATAATTGTGTTGAATTATATTATGCACTGAAATGAAATGGCGTACTTAATGAAACTTTGTATTTAATTTCGCTAGGAGACCGAAGTGATAAACGAAGTGCGGCTGCACCTAGTTCTAACCGCTATGATGAAGGCTATACCTAGTTCTTACCGAAGATCAGTAGTAAGTCTAAGTTCAACCGCATGTGACCGGCTGCACCTAGTTCTAGCCGGCTGAAACTAGGTGTAGTCGCATTTTGGTTATCAGCCGAATCTGAATCTCGAAAACGGCTCCAACGATTTTCATGAAATTTAGTATGCTGGGGTTTCGGGGGCGATAAATCGATCTAGCTAGGTTAGGTCTAGGTTTCATTATTAGAAAACGTCGTATTATTCGTTAAAAACAAAACCGGCAAAAGCTCGGTCATCCAGATACTATTAGTTAAGGGGGAAGCACCAGAGTAGCCCGCGAAATTTATATTACAACACAACGTTACAGTGATCTGCAAATCAAATAAAACGTAAGAAAAATGAATGAGGAACAAAAAATAATGAATTGAAAAGAGTATGGTTTGGCTATGTGGAGAGGATGAGTGAAAGGCGACTAAAAAAAAGTAATTTACAAGGCAGATGTGAGTGGCAACGCCGGGAGGGGACGCCCTAGAAGGAAAACGGTCAGTTCAGAAAGGTCAGGTGCGTAGTACTCGCAACCGGTGTGCGTGTATAACCATATTGTATGAACGTAGACGAGACAAAAGGAGTTAGTAAGAATCGTAGCAGGTGGCGTTCTGGGTTTCTACCTACCCCCATTGGAAAAGGGTGTGAGTTTATGCATGTAAAGACACATGAAAGCTACACTAGCGCTTCCCTCTTAAGATTCACAGCTTCAAAACAACTGATTTCACGGCCATTAAGTAAAAGCACTTCATATTCTTCATCTTTGTTAGAAAAAGCTGAAGACTATCTTTGGTTTACCACAGCGTGACTATCGCAGCACTTCAGTATGAATATTACATTTTATTTTAACTTTAAAGTAAGTACCAGCAAAAAACTTAGCTACCTTGTACTGCTCTCAAGAGAGCACTGAATGTGTAATAGTCGTCGTACCTAACACTTGTTACTTATTAATATGACGCTTTTTATACTAGTTTATTCTCGTAACTGTCGTAAATTATGCAACGGATACATTCTACGTGAATAAAAATTAATCCGTGCTAAAATTTATCTAAAGCTTATAATTTATGTACCGTATGGTGTTGGATGTAAAGAATAGCACCATCCCATATCTTCCCGTGGGTGTCGTAAGAGGCGACTAAGGGACTTACCAGAGAATGGGCAGCAGCGTCCTCTGTGCCTGTGTAACAACTGTACTGCGATCGCCAACCCGCCTGCCAAGCGTGGCGATTATGGTAAAACCCCCCTTTGGAGGAGGCCTTTGTCCAGCAGTGGATGTGTTTCGGTTGAAATGATGATGATAATTTATCGGAATCCGTTTAGTTGTTTAAGCGCGAAATGGGTACAGACATACAGATTCACAGAGTTACTTTCACATTTATAATGTGTATGGATATGGATACATACGTATAAAATCATCATTATAAATTATCTGGGAGCGAATTACATAATTTATCCAATCCCTCAAGTATGAGTAAATCAAACCGAAATAAATAAGTACAACATCTTAAAATTTCAAAAGCAGAAAAGCTTGTAAAGACACGTTGGGATTCTCAGTGTTCACAAATCTCAACCAACGTGTCTAGGTTTTCACGCGGCTGCGAATAAGACGGCGAAAATATAAACGAGAGTCTTTAGAGGTTTTTAAACAACAACTCCTAGAAAATGTGCTAGAGGATGGTACATGTTTCTTTTTATTACATCAAGGTAAAGTTAAAAATAGGTGAAGTGTAAATGGAATGGACGATATTAAATGGAAGGTTTTAAATAAGATTACTGTACATAAATATAAAAAAATGTTATGAAAACTATGCTTTCCGTTTTGATTGCGGCGACACGAAAACTTTTTAGATGTTACAGGTAAGTGCTCATAGGTAACTCTATCAAAAATACATACACATAACATCACGCCTCTAATCCCCGAAGGGTTAGGAAGAGGTGTACTATAGTACATCCACATTTTGCCAGATATGTTAAAGTCCCATGTAATGGGGGGCGAGCCTATTGCCATCAATCGGGCACAAATCTAGACTCCATAGCTGCTATTGAGAAATTCCTGATGGAAAAACCCAGTAGCATTTTGCCCGACCCGGGGAATCGAACCCAGGACCTTAAGCTCAGCAGTCGCGCTTGCCCACTAGTACAATGAGGCAGTCCAAGGTAGTCAGTCTATCAAAAATAATGTTCAATAGTAATACAAATTTATTTATTTAACGTTGTAATTTTACGAAACAAAGATTTAAATAAATATAGGTTAGATTAATCTATTATTGAAACACACTTACTCCAGTATATTTTCTGCTACTTTAAGCTTCAATGATAATACCACACTAGGCTGTTCGATATTATTGAAACTCCTTACATGAATATTGTAGTGTTTCTTTGTATAAATCCATATATGTATACCCGATAAATATTTACACAAGCTGCCATGCTGAAACTTGAGGGCTTGCCGATGCGCCATACATAAGGATTAACCGTTACCGTTTATCCTGTTCCCAGATTCCAGATCAGGCAAATACTAGAAAAATTATAGACGCTTAGGATTTGAATTGAACCCAATTCTCGGCATCAAATATGGCAAAAGCTTCGTCATATACCTACCTACAGCGTTATTGAGGAAGTGCATGTAGAATTACCCTACTAACTATAAAGGGTGTAAACAGACTCTTCACGAAGCCGTCAACCAAGCATTAAGACGAGAGTAACTTTACGCAAAAATGAGTGCTGGGAAACTACTTTTTTTTGGGCTGAAAAATCACGTTTTACAGTAGGACTCAATCTAACGCACTCAAAACATTGTGCTGATGGATGGATTGAATAGTAAGAAGGTCCTGGAGGTGTTTAAAGTAAAAAAAATCTAGTAAAAACATGTATTAAAAAAAAACTTGTGAAAAAGTTAGAACTTTGACCCCCAATATCTCCGTAACTAGAATGTTTCCATGTATGGTCTACAACAAAAAAATGACCGCAATGACGGGGAGAATAAGTGCCTTTCGGCTTTGTTAAGAGTCTGTTTACACCCTTTATGTAAGTGTTCCGTGGTATTTAGATGACTGACAGCACCTAACTCTCGTGACAGTTAGAGTTTTCGAACGATACGTCAAGGACTGGAAATCAAAGGCACACAAAGTGCCTTTGATTTCCAGTAGGCAAAAATTGTCGACGATTTTATGAGTTGGAGAGGTGTCTCGGCTGCTGCGGGCTGTTCGAGAAAGATACCGCGGCCCTGGAACACAAAGGGCAGGGAAGGAACATGGATGGGTTTTAGTCAGTACGAGTCTGACACTCCCTTCCGCTCTGCCCAAAACGGGAGAAGTCATTTGATGATTTCCCATCCGTTAAAAAAAAAGAGGTGCATCATAATATAATTCAACATTAATGAATATAATCTTATTACAACAAAGAATAACCCAGCTTATCAACAATAGCAGAATGAACGAGCAAAAACGTGTTAAGGGTCCATCATTGCCCGCAAGACGACATTGAATAATTCTTGGTCCCGGGCAATCAATCAGGGGATTATAGCCTAAGCAACTCTAATGTCAACGTTATTAATAAAACTGGATTAGCCCCTAATTCACGATCACAAGATAAATGTGTCAAAGTAGAGGAAAATGTTTTAGTTTGTTTTATGTTTGGGTACATCTGTAGGTTAGAGGTGCGCTTTAAATCTGTTTTGAGGATTATAGGGGAATAGGAATAACTTATTTATTTGGGCACGAGGATTCTGTAAAGGGTGGTAAAGTACCCTTAACGAAGCCGAAAGGCACTTGTTCTCCCCGTCATTGTGATATGTTTTTGTTCTAGACCATACCTTCTAGTTAAAGAGATATTGGGGATCAAAGTTCTTACTTTTTCACAACTTTTTCTTTAAATACAAGTTTTTAATGTAATAACTATATTATAAATACATCCACGACCCTCGTACTATTTAATCCATCCATCAGCACACGCATCAAACGTGATTTTTCACCCTAAAACAAAAGTCGTTTCCCAGTAATAATTTTTGCGTAGAGTTACTTAGTTTGATGTACAGAATGCTTGATTGTTTCGTGAAAGATCCGTTTACACCCTGTATATTCATAGGCACGTGTGAATGAGTTTATTTACACTTAAAGCGTAAACCGAAAAGTGTTCACGTCCAATAAAATCTTGAGAAACGTTACCAAAACACCAAATATTTTCGATAAAAGAATTGGATATAACAAGTATACTATGTAACTTGTAGCACGTCCCAAAGGTTTACTTCTAAATCATAATTACGAAGAAAAACAACATTTTCCTGTTTATAAGTAATGAGGAAAAAAACGAGAAAAATTGGACCATGCTACAGGACTGATTCCCACCAGTTGGACATATTACATGTTATCGATGTTTTGGGTGGTTTCCTAACATTTCGTACAAATATTGCTGTGTAGGGAGCTGACCTACTTTTATTTTATTACTAGAAGGACAAAAACACTATATATAAATAAACTAGTACTTCGCCTGCGACTTCGTCCGCAAAGACTGTGATAGTTCAGCTAATATGCATCACATAAAAATAATTTATAACCTATACGACCCACGAATAATGTATCTTTCTATCAGTAAAAACTGTTTAGAATTGGAACATTAGTTCCGGAGATTACCCACTACATACAAACTTACAATCAAATTTTACCTCTTTATAATATTAGTAGTAAGTATAGATAGAAAATCGGCATACAGCGAACAGTTCAACGAAATGAGAGTGCTTTTATTTTTGTCTAAGAACCAAGTTGAGGATGCTAAAATAATGTAGAGCAAAATGGCTTTTGTAGATCTTGCGAGAAACTGTATTATACAGTGAGGTTTGGATTACAATAATTAATCATGTTGGCAACACAATACCGGCCGCATTGCTGATTGATTAATATTAAGTACTTCCAACCTCTTGAAGATATTGATAGGTTTAGAGACTCTAAATCTGTCAATATCTTGAAGAGGTTGGGATTGGCTTCAGAATCCATTGCTCTAAAATTTAGAGCAATGGATTCAGAAGAAAGTCATGGACCAATGTGTATTATGTGCCTCGTATAACACCAATCACCAATAGCACAAAAGTCCACACAGAAAACTTCTATACGGAAGCAATTACTATAAAATATATCATCTACATCCTCGTCCAATATCCATAAACTGTAACAAACTCTAGAAGCTGAACCTGATAACCAGAAACTTAATTTAACTAGCTACAATAAAGTCGAGTATATTTCTCAAAGTTATCATATTAATTTCACGAGCGATTAGTTATTAAAGCCGGTTTTATTCGGACCTGGCTACAGGTGGGGTAATAATTTATTCCCAAGTCCCTTCATCCTCCCTGTTAATGGGGAAACACACATTCACTTTGTATAATATTTTTACAAATAAATTGTATACTTACGACAGTGGGATTCCGGTCCCTTTACCGGTTTTGCCCGCGGCTTTGTTTACGTGTAACTTTATATATTTTTTTGTACAGGATATATAATTTTCTTTCTTTCAAAGGGAAATATAGTTTTATTTTTATAAGGAAACTGAGTTAAGAGGGAATGAAACTAAATCGTAAATCTTTTGACGTTATATTTTTTGCGACAGCTGGTGGTGTGGAATAAATTTGGTTTGATGCTCATAAAAATCTGCAGACTCTTATAGTATAGAATAATTAGAACAATTTATTTAAAAAGTATTAAAACAAAAAGTGTACATTTAGGCGCAGTAGTATTATTAACATACTGCCGTGTTAAACGCAAAAGCGGTATCTCAAGGAAAGTCAGTTTCGAGAAAACTGAAGTTCTGTAAATATAATTTGGTATACACATTACGGATTGTTTATTTCCTTATTATATTATGTTTTAAAATACATAGATACTGCTATCTGGCTTAATTCATTAGGTGCATATTTATTTAAGCTATCCAATCCCAATGTTTTTTTTTAAATACCACTTTTTAGCTTAGCACGGCAGCATATAATTAGTACTTATAAATAAACTATAATTAAAATATATTCAATACATTCAACAGTAATGATCATGTTCAATAAATGTTTGGTAGCAACCTGCCCGATCTAAGTTTATTTGAACCTGTGTTTCAGGCCATCACTTTACATAGCACAATTAAATTAGGACAGTAAAATCTTCTTTACATCTGTACACACATACATATAAATAAAATTGGAGTGTCTGTTTGTAATATTAAAATAACCGGTTTTTACTAAGTGCATATGGATGTGTTCACGGTACATATACCAAAACATTTTTTTTTACAATTTTTGTCTGTCTGTCGGTTTGTTTTTTCCGGCTAATCTCTGAAATGCCTTTACCGATTTTGACGGGACTTTCACTGGCAGATAGCTGAAGTTACAAGGAGTAACTTAGGCTTAGATAAATAATTAGGGTTCCATGCAAAGAAAAAAAAACCCTTGCAATTAGTAACAAAATTCGATTCAAATAGGGAAGTGCTATAATAAAGGGCATTTTTTAATAATAATTTCACGCGAACTAAGGTCGCGGGCAACACCTAGTCATAAAATAAAATTAATCTATTAAATATATAAGTATAATCAAATTGGTACAAAAAACACTAAAACTAGATTAAGTAAATATGTACAATTAGATACAAGGGGATATATCATAGTCAAACCACAACTTAAGTTTTTCTATGTCCGTGTAATTAAGTATCGCTAAAAAATCTGAGATATATAAGACGGGTGATTTTATAAGTAGCTTTAGAAACTATTAAAATGTCCTCACGTTAGTTACTTTAGAAAACTTGTCGTCACTCCGGAGTGCTTATTTAAAACCCAGGCTTACAAATTATTTATGAGTTTGCCCATTTAATGACTGTGGTCGGCCATCGGAAAGTTAGATCCAATTCATATCCTAATTAATGGCCCTGTTAACCCATTAAACACTACAGACAGAGTAAAGACACCTTTGCCAAACTAAACGAAAGTAGGATGTCAAGGCCTTTACTTTATTTCGTATAAAAAAGTTATTGGTATCTCCAGTAAGCAGGCTTGTATGAATAGATGAATAAATCGAAGTTGGTATCCGCAAGTAAATGAGTTTCCACATCCTTCGTCTTATCGCGAAGAGACACAAATGAAGGTCATATGGGCGCCACTATCATCTGGAAAGTTCGAATAGAATACACGTTTCAACGAAATTGAGGCTTAGAACTTAGAACTTAAGTCCTTAGAAGCGTATGTTAACTATTGTGTAACTAACGTCCTGCCCGCAACCTTTGTTTAAGTTACACACTGTTTGTTGATCAAGGAAAGAACTTCTAATAACCTTCAACTTGTAACTACATCCAATATTTTATAATATGTTCCTAACATTCGAAACAACACAAACATACATTTATTAAAAATCATATAGGTACCTAAATTCTGGCAAAGGTGAGGTCATCCTGAAGGTTGACATAAAGAACGCCTTCAATTCAGTGAATAGGGACACCTTGTTAACAGAAACTAAAAAAGAATTACCCCAAATTTATAGTTTTCTTTGGCAATGTTACAGATACCCATCTAAATTACTGTATCGGGACAACCTTTTGGAATCTGCTGTTGGCTGTCAACAAGGTGACCCCCTCGGGCCAGTGATTTTTAGTTTAGCTATTCACCCAATTGTTCGACAGCTAAATTCCAAATTTAACGTTTGGTATCTAGATGATGGAACCTTGGGGGGCGATGTAGATTCTGTTTTAAAAGATCTAAATTTCCTAAAAAATGAACTTCATTCCATTGGCCTCGACCTCAACCTTTCAAAATGTGAAATTTATGTAGCGGACAGTACCGACAGACAACAGACTCTATCAAAATTTAACGCCATAGCCCCCGGCATCAAAATTGCAGAAAAAAGCTCTCTTCGTCTCCTTGGGTCTCCCATCTTTGAAAATTCTTTTCCCGATTTTATCGAGGAAAAAATTCAAAATTTCAATGATGTTTCGGAAAGATTGCTCGAAATTAACATACATTCGGCCATCACAATAATTCGTTACTGCTGTTTCAGTCCAAAATTGACGTATTTCCTTCGTGCTTCCCCTTTATGGAAGCACACTCCCCTTTTGGACAAAATGGATGAAATTATCAGACATACTCTAACGTCAATTTTAAATGTGGCTTTGGACGACCGAGCTTGGGCACAAGCTACTCTTCCTATTCGCATGGGAGGACTCGGCGTCCGCAAAATTTCCAGTATTAGTTTACCGGCTTTTATATCCTCGGTCCACGGCACTAAGAAATTAATCAGGAATATCCTGTCTTCCACACTGATTGATTTTGATGTGCCGTGCATGCCCGAGGCTATCGATGCTTGGAAACTCGCTTGCCCGAATACTGAAGAACCCGACCATCCATTTTCCCAGAGACGGTGGGACGAGCCGCTCTGCAGAGTAGTTCAGAGCAATCTGCTGAACACATCTGCTACTACTGCTGAGCGTGCGCGCCTGCGGGCTGTGGGTGAGTGGGAGTCGGGTCTTTGGCTTCACGCACTACCGTCGTCGAGCATAGGCACATTGTTCGACGACACAACCTTCCGCCTCGCTGTTTCTTTACGCCTTGGTGCCGCTTGCTGTTCTCCTCATCGCTGTCACTGCGGTGAAGCTGTCAACAACCTCGGTCACCACGGCCTGTCATGCAGCCGAAGTGCGGGCCGTTTTGCACGGCACGCAAATATAAACGACATTATCCGACGAGCTCTTGTCACCGTCGGCGTCCCAGCTGTTTTAGAACCCAACGGCTTGGCACGCGACGATGGCAAGAGACCGGACGGCATGTCTTTGTTTCCTTGGAAGATGGGTAGGCCTTTAGTGTGGGACGCAACATGCGTCGATACTCTTGCGCCATCCCATCTTCCAAGCTCATCGTGTTGTGCTGGTGCTGCCGCTGCGGCTGCAGAGAACCTCAAGCGGCGTAAATATAGAAACCTGTGTGGTAACTATATTTTCGAGCCGTTTGGGGTTGAAACTCTAGGGCCGTGGGGTCCGAGTGCTCATAGCCTATTTAAGGAAATTTCGAAACGCCTAGTTGACGCTTCCCGTGACCCAAGGGCTGGCTTTTACTTTGGCCAGAGGCTAAGTGTTGCCATACAACGTGGCAACGCCGCCAGTCTCTTGGGCACATTACCATCTGACAGCGTTGAGGAGGAGTTTTTCGATGCCCTTTTATAGTTTGTTGTTAGTTTATCTATTTTAGTTTAATAGTTTTTAATTATCAATGTATATGGTACAAGTAAATTGGATGACCATTCAGCAAATGCCCATTTTTTGGGACGTTCAATTCCATTTCAAATTCGATTTTTTTGTACCAATTAACATCCTGTATCGAGATAAATCGAATGACGCGTCATTTGGCCGAATTGGTTTTGTAGCTTTTGCGCGAATTTAAAAAATATGTGCGTGTACAAGTTAAATAATTATGTGTATCGGAAAAGGTAACCTTTTGGTTAGAGAAACCTGATAAATACAATTATTGTTGTGTGCTTATTCGCCCCGGAAACAATAAATGCAATAATACAATTCTCCAAAAAATCAAAAAGCACGTTAGTACATAACAGTTCTAAATTAAACTCAACTCAACAACTAGAGAATATTACATTTTTAAACCAATAGACTAGGTCCCAAGTTTTTTTAGAAAACCAATTTCATTTTGCGTTTGCAATGTAATAAAAAGTTTAAAATGTAAAAATGTTTACCTTTTCAAAAGATTCGCTCTTTTGCTGTAAACTGCTGCTCTGCTGAAAACTGGTTCTTTAGAAATATGAAAAGGTAACAAAAGACGTAATTATAATATGATTGACTGATCTATCTTGTGCAAAAAATGAATGATGCAGCCATAGTACAGATTGCAGTAACCCCGGGATAAAGGCAGGTCACCACGTCTATAGAATCACCAGGAGAATAAGTAGCTACCCTCATGCCAGTCTTCCACGAAGACAGGGAGTATACTTGGGTGAGTATTTAAATGTTTTCAAAGTAGGTAACTCACATAATGTTTATTAAGTAAGCTTCGATTCCATACCCGAGTACCTATGAAATAACAATCTTAATGGTTAACGTGCTTTCCGACTAACTAAACTCTGTATGTAATTGGTGGTCACCCCTCCATAGACGCACCTAGGCAAGCGCGGCTTAACTGAAGATTGACCCGAGCGGACTATTTCAAGGTACATCAGAAGTACTTTCACGCCCAAAAAAAAACAAAATGAAACGCAACTAAAAGGCCAGTTAAAAATTTGATATCTTCAAAATATTTTATGAACACCAAGTCGCTGAAAGTTACTGAATTTACTATGACATGTGGACACTCAAGTTGACCCCCATCCAAAAGTAGGTTAAACAATCCTTAACATAAAGGTAAGGTTAAACACGACAATCAAATACATAGTTAACTTTGTGGCTTTTTTTTTTTAAATAAGGCAACTTTTTGCCTTTTCTGGAATGAATGGACATTTTCCCTAACTCAACGTAAGTACCTAATGCCAAAATATGATTGCACTTTCAATTTTAACTCTCGGCGCTTAAACCAATCGCTGAAAATCAAATAGTGCTCTATTGTCCTTTTAATCAATTTGACAGCCCGTCCGTTTATTTTTTGACAGCCGTGCAGGGTTACAATGTTTTTTTTTTTTACTAAAGTTACCTGCTATAACTACATTTATTTTTAATGCAACATATTTTTGGTTATAAAAGTTTAATAACTACGTATTTTTTAAATCAGGTGTTGAAAAGAGGTATCTCGAGGTAAAAACAAGTATATGCATAATTGTTTAAAAACATTCCTGTACGTACCATTATAAAAGTCCGACTCTATACCTGACAAAAAACGACATCTTAGTACAGTTCTCACTGAGTTTTGTATTCAACAAAAGCGGTGATGTGTGTTAGTGTTTTTTACTATTAACATGTTAAAAACTTGCGATGGGCCACACTAGTTAAAAAGTTCACAGCGTTTAAGTATTTTGGACAGCAGTTTTTTTTTTACTTTTTTAAGTTTAAAGCTTTCACTTAGACCACGATTGACTAAATGGAAAGGTAACTTAGATGTAGTAGCTAGGTATACTAACTTGGATTGTGTAAACAGATAGGTGATGTTGAAACTTGCTTTTTACTTAAAGTCACTCATAATCCTTCAACCAGCACACTAATCAATTTTCTACGAAGACTAGTCAGTTTTCATTCACTAAACACACTCAAGATTCACGAAACATATTATATTATATGTATTTGAAACCGTTTATTGTTTAACCACTTTAATGACCGATCAACATATTTGTGTATGGTCTACCTTTCCCATGGTGTGCAGATTTTAATTTTTCAATTGACAAATCGATGAAGATACTGAACTCGCGTTCATAACATAACATAACATCACGCCTGTAATCCCTAAAGACTTAGGCAGAGGTGTAACTAATATCACACCAAAATTTCGCCCGTTATGTTGCGAATTGCCATCATCATCATCATCTACATATCAGCCCGTTGCTGTCCACTGCTGAACATAGGCCTCCCCAATAGATTTCCAAAGTGTCCGGTCCAATGCCACCTGCATCCAGCGACTCCCTGCAATTTTTACAATGTCGTCGGTCAATCTGGCAGGTGGCCTGCCCATATAACCATATAATTGCCATCAACCGGGCACAAATCCAGACTCTGCGACTGCTACTGAGAAATTCCTGATGGGTCAACCCAATATCACTTTGTCCGACCTGGGAAGAGAACCCAGGACCTCTTGCTCAGCAGTTGCGCTTACCAACACTAGAGCAACGAGGCATTCCGATTACAAATATGTTTAGCTTTATCAATGGAGTGGGTCGCCAGGTACAGTTAGCTGCATTTAACTGACTACCTACTTTAATATTTTTACCCCTTAACAATTCACCATGTACATATCGTTACATGACTGCACGTTATAAGTTCAGTCAAGATGTTTGTCGAGGGAAATATTTCTCTATTGGAAGCAATACCATTATGTCAGATTCAATATTGCGACTTTTAAGCTCATAAAGGCATCCTTTTTTAATATTCATTGAGCCGATGAATTCAATAGCTGATTTCAAAAGATTTGTTCTTACTTATTTTGTGCTTTTGAAACAATTTAATTAGCATAGATTAATGTCTCTACAAATCGAGCTTCCCAGTATCTACAAGGTTTATGTTACTTTAGTAATAGAAATTAAGTTTTGTGAATCCTTATTTTAAAGTACTTAGCTTATGTTGGTAAGTGAATTAACAAACACTAGATGATTCAGAAGCTATCTAAAAAACAATAAACTCAGTTTATCACCGTCCTCTTCTGGCCAATGGAGTTATGCCTCTGCCAAACTGTGACACAGAACTGTCTCCAATTCTCCATCTACAGTATCCTGTCCATCCCAGTTACCTTTCTAAAGTGGTTGATTCACGTAGCTAGAGAGCGTCTCTCGCTATGCTTGCCGATACAAGATTGATCTCCACTCTTGAACTTGACTCCACCGTCAGTCCTTTGGTAAACTGGCCAGCCTAACCCAGCTATTGATACTTCATCTCTTGACCTTATGCAAATTCACCTGCACCTTGAGGACCATGTCCAAAGGCCACTACGAACGCTATTGAGGTGGCAGAGTTTTCAATGTTGTATTTTTTTTTTATAAATACTTACACGACCCTCTATCTATTCAATGCATCAATCAGCACAACGTTTTAAGGGTATTTTATTGAACGGTTCCATAGAACATAATTTTACATACCAAAGAACAAAATCGTTTCCCAGCAACAGTTTGATGTACAGAATGCTTGGTTGATGGAATTATGGTTTCGTAAACGGAGCCTACGTTTCTTTTAAAAAGCTATTGCTTTTGATGCTACGAATGCTTATTTCAAAAAGTCATAACCCAATTTAAAAAACTAAAATATTTTCATATTCATATCATACTTTTCGATGTCGAGCCATTTCGGAGTCAAACTTTGTGAAGGAGAGTTGTGTTTTAAAACTCATTAATTTCTTTGCTTTACCGTATGTGTTCTGGTTTCAATATGCACCAATGCATCTCTCACTTTGAGGGTGCTTTAAAGTCTTCTTACCATATTTTAAATTTTAAATGTATAATATTTAGATTTTATTTTTCTGAATGGTCGGAGATGAAGTATCTGTCCACGTGAAACGGAACATGGAGCTTTGTTTTCTAATAACTGATATTGCGAGTCTTAAAAATTGTGTCATATAAATAATTTCTTATTTTTCAATTTGAAGTGGCATAGAAAATAATACTGAAGACAGCACTTTAACTTTTTAGCATTCATATTTTTTTTTGAATGTCCGCAAACACACGAATGGATGCGAATTTGATAAGTAGTGTGCCATTAAAACGCGCTGCAGTTTAAAACCGCTATTTACATTCATAATTAATACTAAGAGTAAACTAATTAGAACATTAATAACAGTTTCCATTAAACAATGCACACGTACGAATTGAATGCGAGCGTGTTTGCGACATGTGTGTCCCATTTAGAATTGTGTGACGTTAGGGACACAAGATAGACAAGAAAAGCAGGACAGTTCCGTACAATTAGTGAAAACGCACGCACTCAATATATAAACGGGGCATGTTCAGCGAGCGTACAGCTCGTATTTTACGTCTCATTTTGCAGGAGTCTCAAAATCAGAATTATCTTGACAGTCGTAACAATAAAAGCTTTCTTAGAAGGCCTTCATCGTCCGTCGAAATCAAAGTAATCTTTAGTCTCTTTAACATAAGCTTGCTGTTGGGTTTCTGTTGTTGAAGTAAAATAACTGTGTGTAAACGCACCCGCAACTGTCATTAGTTTGAAATGGTTTGAGATCTTTGTACTTTCACCTGCTGAACCTTCTGTATCTATGTCTCAACTTCGTGTGTTTGACGTCAGAGCTATTTAATAAACCCCCCTTCTCAACAGCATGTTTGAAGGCCGTATGTTCACCCCGAACGCTTTCATGTCCTACTGATATTCGCGTGACCAACTCATTATTATAAGATAACTACTAACCACCATGCCTCAAAAACTGCCATAACTTTGTTGGTTTAGCCTTGTAACTCCATTAGCTATTTACAGAGTTAATATTTCAGTTGCCTGCCTCGTCGGTCATGTGGTCACAAATGCGACTATTAAGGGGGGCGTCCTTATTTCGATTTCCGGATCCGGGAAAATATTTTCCCAACAGCCTTTTATTTATTTTTTACGGATGGGATATCATCAAATGACTTCTCCCGCTCTGGGCAGAGCGGAAGGGAGTGTCAGACTTGTACTGACTAAAACCCATCCATGTTCCTTCCTTGCCCTTTGTGTTCCAGGGCCGCGGTATCTTTTCGAACAGCCCGCAGCCCTTTCCTAACAGCCTTGAGTATATTTTTGTCCGGTTATTAGGAATAAGGTTGCAATCTAGGTTTTACAGCATTACTAGTGAAATTTGGATGCATGTACGTAGACCTTTGCCTACCCAATTGAGAACAACGTGATTTTATTTGTATGTAATTTATACCGCCTTTGTTAAGAGTAAGTGAACCTGTAAGATACGGGTAAGGTAGGCCAAATTGAAGACATTAAATAACATTTTGAATGTCGTCGCAATGGAGCAAAAGAAAACACATTACAGGAAAACTCATGTCACGGAAAAGTAAGGCTTCTTTTTAGCCCCAATAGATATGGATTCCTGTAAAGTGTGTCGTAAATAAATTATACAACTTTGTTAGCTACGTAGTCACACCTTTGTGGTGGAAACCTTAATTTGAAAATGATCCTTAGGATAACGACCATAGAGATAAAAATGAGGACACCAATATGCTTAAGAGTTTATTAATAAAAAAAATTCTTACGGTAGAGTAAGCCGGTTTAAACCTAGTCATAAGTAAATAGATAAGCAACGGTTTGTTTAGCTGTCTTGCTTGATTGACTACATTGTTGGTCTTGGTTACAAGCGCGACTGCTGAGCAAGAGGTCCTAGTTTCGATTCCCAGGTCGGGCAAGGTGATATTGCGTTTATTCATCATGAATTTCTCAGTATGCAATACGCTCGCCCCCTATTACATGGGACTTAAACATAACGTGCAAAATGTGGGTGTATTATTAAGTACACCTCTGCCTGAATCTTCGAGGAATACAGGTGTGATGTTTTGTGTGTTGTTTAGCTACTAAATATTTGGTGCCTATTTTTAGCCTACGCGCTACAATGCGACTTTAAGCACGCTTTTCAAAAACATTAGGCGGCACTTAAACGAATGCCTAATTAAAAGCAGTAATTAATACCAAGAGTGTAAATAATATTTTGATATTAATTTAGTTTTAGTGGAAACGGACATGATTCAGTAATTTAATTACTGCACTTAAAATGGCATTACAAAACTATAGAAACATACAATCCAAATTATGGCACGTGAATCCAAAATGTACGAACATTTCATATTGAATGTATTTATTGAGATTTTCAGAAATCTACCTTTAATAAAAATAAAAGTCGTCAATTCGTTAAATGACGAAAGTATAAACCCTCTTCCGAATAAAAGCGTCCTGTAGTATTTTATATAGTCTATTTTCGTACGCCATATTATGTTTGTACTTCGCAACGACCTCTTTATTTACCCTCTGTATATAAATTAAGGAGCATCGAGCGTTTATTATGTACGTCAGTTTCCTTATACCTACGCAATGAACAACAAACAACGACCTGAATATTTTCAGGGCGAAAATAGACATAAATATGCTACGAGAAAGGGCATAAAAATGTTACATAACTCCGTGTTTTATTAAACATTTATATTCTTAGTGATACACTATATTGAAATCAGGGTTGTATTCTAAAAATATACTAATCATAAATCTCGTTTTAACACTGGTTTTCTAATTTCGCCTCAAAATCAGTTTAATTTAAACCATGATTGAATGCTTCAGCATCATTACAGAATTATTTACTACCTAGGTATTTAAATACCGATCAAAATTTTCATTTTTTTAATAACCAATACGCGATCGCTGCGTTCTTATGTAACTCCTAGTCTAAGATCCAGCCTAAGGTCTCCCTTCACTCATCTGTTTACCGAATGACAAATATTTTAAAGCAATCTTAATACATAAACACTCATTATGTATAGGTTGGTGATGATCTTAGGCGAGATTTCAGAATATAATTTGTTCGGAAAACTGGAAGACTCTACTGACGTTCCCTTTGGTTAGGAGTTGGCCTTAAAAGGAGCTCGAGTCTGTCTGAAATTGCAAATCTGCTCCATAAGTATTCATAAAAGTTAACTAAACCACAAACAAACAGCCGAGAAACCATGGAGGTAACACAAAATCCTCTCATAATAAAACATTAGTATGATAACAATACTAATTTGGAAGTAAGAACACGCGATAATACGCACCCGAAACGCGGGCTGCGCAAATTTCCTGTCTAGCATAATGGTGCCACCTTAATTCATGACCTCGGGCTGCTCAAACCGCAGGCGTGACATAATGAATATTGCGTAGCCTATGAAAGCCTTTTAAAGACATTTTGTCATGGTTACCGTGAGCTGTCATGTGATCAGGCAAAATAAAATAAATGGGACGAAACGCCACTAAAAAGAGGAAATGTTATTTTTGGGTGAAAACGTTTTACGAGTATTTTATATTCGAGGTTTTAAAATGTCGCAGGAGTTAGACAACGATGAGACAAAAGTCATAAATGTGTTGGATTGACATCGCTGTGACAGTGATTGCCACTTGTGTAGACCTAGGGCGCTCTTAAAATTATAATAATTACGGTTACTTAGGAAAATGAAGAGAAATTGTCATACGGTTCATATTTTACTAATAGACAAAAACAGTGACAAAATGAAAACAAAAAATAATAATCGACATTACTTACAATAGACATTACTTCAATAGTATAAGTGAGAGTGAGTAATTCGGTCATTGCCAAGAATGGTATTACTAAGACGACAGAATCACAAGTGAACACTCAGTCAATTAGTCCGAGGTTGCAAATGTCTATCTATTTCAAGGATCACTAAATTGAGGAAGTAGTCTAAAACAAAATGGAAGGCACAATATTGAATATCAGTAAAATATTCAAATGTATACTTTTTTAAATAAAAGAAGTCTAGTAAAATGTAGTATAAACAAATAATCAATCATCAGTCAATCTCAATATCAAAGCTACTATTTAAACACAGGAAAAGTAATTTAATTACTCTGAACTTTTAGACTCAAACTCGTAAATTATTTTCAGCTAAAAGTTATTAAAAGTCCTCCCATTACTTTCATCACGCGTTTTAAGTTGTTAAATATATGTATGACATATAGTAAACGCTTTTTGACAGCTTTTCATCAGAATATTTTAATGGAAACAGTTTATTCAGACCTTATTTTATTAATAATCTCCTTACATCCCCTTTGGAACACTATTCTATGATTTAGTTCCCACAAAATCGTAGCTCTACGTTGCATTTTGGTGTATATCACTTCCATTTCTCTTACGAAGAAAGCACTTAGCTTTAAACAATATTAATGCCTGGTCAGCTGAAAGTGCTGCAAGACAAATATCTACACTAATATATACTAGACTTAAGATTGCTGAAATACACAATTTAATGCTGAACCAAAGGTGTCGACGAACAAGCTCGGATAACTATTCCTGTTCTAATTAGGTGCACAGAAAAGCTGCTTGAAGCGCTTTTCAGCGCAGATTCGTGAAATAAAACACAACCTTATTTTTGTTCATTCATAAAATATGTCTTAAATCAGAATTTATGTTTTTCTTTTAAACACAAGGAAGGCGTTAGCTAACATAATATTTAAGACATAATTTTAACCTGTAACTCCTTTGTTTGAAATTTTCTTGATTTTCAACGAAAATAGGCTTACATCAAGATTTTGAAAGCTTCAACCATTAAGAAAGATCGTTAGTTTTTCATCAAGTCTTGATGAATTTGTAATGTTACTTCCAAAACTTTAAGACGGCGGTGCTGCGTCATTGTTTTCTTGATAAACATTAAGAAATTCTGATTGTATCTTCGCGAGGATTTCAAAAACTTGCTAGAAACAATTTCTACTAAAGCCTTAATGAATCCGTTCCAGTATCGCGATGTATTTCACATTTGTACGTATTTTATAGCGACATGGATTAAAGGATTTCTGAATATTACCAACCGTTACTGTGTCTGGGCGAGATTCATTGGGATATTATCTACTTTGGGGGTTTACGTATGTCTTTTTAGGACCAAACGTTGGTTACAACAAATGAATCGAATTTCAACGTCGTTTTAGAAAGGACTGAGTGCTTTTGCGAATGTTTTAACGTATTAAATAATCTTTACTTGTTTTGGCTGGCAAACAGGACCATCTAGACGTTCCAAGTAGTCGACGAAGATAGTTAGATACTGCATTAGTTACAAGTAAACGTATTGCACGTGACTCCATATCCAGAATACGTGGTTCAATGGTCTGGCAGTTTGTTAGTAGTGATATTCTACGACCTAACTCATGAAGACAGTTCTGTTATTTGTTATTTTTATATCAGACGAGATTAATCCCGGCTTTGCTAGCGCCCACGCTATAACGTAAGGTCCTTTATTTTCTTCGGATTTCTACAGGCTTGTGAGCCAGTAAAGACCCTCTTTGACTACAACCTTTTTTTGCTATTAGTATTCAGCTTCCTGAGAGCGATGTTTACTTCAAGTAGTTTACATGGCAGGCAAATCGGCAGCCTTTTAATCTTCCTTTTCTATATAAAAATAATCCTCGTATTTATCCAACTGTGCAGTGGTTAGAGGTTAGTTATCTCTACTAACAATATACCATTACTAAGTGGTCCCGGTATTATGACAGGTCTTTCGTTATTGTTACTCCCATAATTGAGCAACGACCGGTACCGGGCAGTGTTTGTCTCTGAGAGTACATCATCAATCCTCGCCACATTGTCATTGGTAGAT
Source organism: Lycophotia porphyrea (assembly GCA_950005105.1). Taxonomy (NCBI): domain Eukaryota; kingdom Metazoa; phylum Arthropoda; class Insecta; order Lepidoptera; family Noctuidae; genus Lycophotia; species Lycophotia porphyrea. The sequence continues at coordinate 7,822,847 of OX465393.1, forward strand.
ATCTTTGATAATTAATGCTATTTCAGTGCCAAATTCTATTACAACGGCTTGGCAGAGAGGCGACAAGCCGACAAGCACAAAAAATAAGGTTAAGTAAATTTATCATCGTAGAGGCTCGTGTCTATCTGACTTTAATTATCTGTGACTATAAAGGGTTTCTCAGTACACAGAGGCTATGAAAAAGTATTATACATAGTTGTTAATATAATAATACATGTAAGATAACTGACACACGGTTATTTGCTGCGTAGGTCACAATATAGGTCACAAGGCTTCAGTACAGGCTTATATATTTGCACCAAATTTTCATGGACTGTTTCTTGGCGAGACATAACGTCGCCGTTGTGACCTCAGACTTGGCTTCCATTCCGTATTCACATTGATATAGCATTTATCCAAGAAACTTTAAATCTGGTGCAATGGGTTCTATGCTCCAATTTTGTATTATTTGCTGACAAGATTCCTGAGGGAAGCATTAATGGTATCTACACAAAGAGTTATGGGTTTCAAGAATTGGAATTTATTAAAAGGCTTGTTAAAGTGTCCTTTTGTTAATGTCATTATACTTTTACCAACCTCAGATAATTCTGTTTCCATTCATTCACTTTACCAATTTTGTACCAATTTTATTGGTTCGTCCATTCACTTTCAAACATCTAATCAGACACGTCTTTGAATCAATTTTTAATTAACTTGACAATGAACACTCTGTGCCAAATAAACATGGCCCAATTTAAACCAGTTTGAACGCAAACGATTCCTATTTAATGTATTAGTCTGTGTCACAGTCTAGTCTATTGGTTCTAGCTAAACTAGCTTAGTTTGAGTTCTTGCCTGGTTATGTTGCGAACGGTACATTAAACATTTGTATTAGACAGCATTTTGTCCCACAAATGGGAACAAAAAATGAGATTGTACTTGTGTTGTTGTTTTGTCCTGTTTGCCTGCTGCTGTCGTTTGTTTTGTTGCCAAAAGTATTTTTTTCACTGACTGCGGTTTATCTGAAAAACAAAAAACTGGTCAAGTGCGAGTCGGACTCGTGCACGTAGGGTTCCGTACCATAAACCGAAAAAAAAAACGTTTCTTGTATGGGAGCCCCTTTAATTATTAGATCATTTATATTTTTTTGTTATAGCGGCAACAGAAATACATCATCTGTGAAAATTTCAATTATCTAGCTATCACGGTTTATGAGATGCAGCCTGGAGACAGACGGACGGACAGACAGCGGAGTGTTAGTAATAGAGTCTCGTTTTACCCTTTGGATACGAACCCTAAAAATGGTTCCATTACATTTGGGTTTGATGGTGATTATTCGAACTCGATGGATGGACTCTGTGAAGGATGATCGAGCTAGTAGGGAGGTGACTACTTAGATGAAGAGTAATAGAGAAGTATGGTAAAAGGAGACATGCTGCGGCGACCCCAAATAAATTAAGATAAGAGCCAGAGAGTGATGATGGTGGCTATTCCAAGGTGCGTTATTATTATTATTTTTTCAATAGCCTGTACTGTCCCACTGCTGGGCAAAGGCCTCCCCCAATTCCTGCCACGTGCTCTTTTCACGTGCCTCCTCGAACCAGCCCACGCGGTACAGCGTCCAGATGGTCTCCTTAAATTATTAGGTAATTTAAATGGACGTAAGTGTACTCACTACTATTTTGGTCTGCTTTTTAGGGTTCCATACCCATAGACTAAAAACGGGACCCTATTACTAAGACTCCACTGTCCGTCTGTCTGGCTGTCTGTCACCAGGCTGTATCTCGTGAACCGTGATAGCTAGACAGTTGAAATTTTCATAGATGATGTATATCTGTTGCCGCTATAACAACAAATACTAAAAACAGAATACAATAAATAATTATAGGGAGCTCCCATACAACGAACGTGATTATTTACCACTTTTTTGGTCGATATTAATAACGGCGACACGTAGACGCTTGAAATATTCACAGAATATTTAGTTGGATATTCACTTTAAAAATAAATAATTAAAAATATAAATAAAATAAATATTTAAGACGGGGTATAATGGTACGGAACGCTTTTTGCGCGAGTCCGACTCGCGTTTGGCCAGTTTTTTATTTACTCCTCTTAACAATCCTGAATTAATAATGACACAATCAGCTTGTTTGTCGAGACTAAGTGATATCATTAATTATAGAAATGGCCGTGACAAAAATACATAGGCATAACTGCTACTTACCCAGACATTTTAATCCCTTTGCCAACTCTTACGTCATCCACGCAAAATTGGGGTAACCCGCTCTGTTCAAACACAGGATTACAACACAAAAAGAAAGACTAAACAACATAAATTGTAGGTTCCAGTACCTAAGCTTATTGCCAGCGAGTTTCAGTTTAGTTTTAATGCTTTGCTTAACTTAAACAACGTTGTGTTAGGTAACAGGAGCCCGTATTGGCGATATATAAAACAATTTGTTGGCAAGCAATAAAGCCCGCACATTGGTCTAAAAGCCAAGCTTTGTAAACAGCCTGGCTTTGATTTATGATCGAAGAAATCGGGTTTATGAGTTATTTTTGGATCTGTCTATATTAATAAAAATATAGTAAAGATTTTTATGAGTTATCCTGCGTTATTGCTTGGCGTTATATACCTCGTAACCTTGTAGTTATGTGGGTTATATCCCAATAATCGTATATGCCCGTTGATTATGTTTTTACGAGGTTTTAGACAGTCGTTTTCGCTATCAATAATTATGTGTTAGTTCCTACCTTATAGATTACATAAGTCAATATAGAGATTTATTCGTTACTAGCTATTGGACGCGACTTCGTATGTGTGACAAAAAGAAAAGTATGCCTATGTCCTAATCTAGACTTTAATCTATCTCTGTGCTAAATTTCATCTAGATCCGTTAGGCCTTTCTGGCGTGAATGAGTAACAAACATCCCAAACTTTCGCACTTTAATATTTTATTATAGTATACTAGCTTATGATTGCAGTTTCACCCGCGTGGAGTTTGGTCATTGTCCAACGGGATCGTACTACCGGGATAAAAAGTATCTTATGTGTTGATTCAGGTTATAACTTATACTTGTACCAAATTTCATCCAAATTCAGTCAGTAGTTTTGCATGAAAGACTAACAAACATCCATCCGTCCTCACAAACTTTCGCATTGATAATATTAGTTGGAAGTAAGATAGGCGACATAAGGTATGAAATTCTTTTATACATAGGGAACCTGTCTGACCTGATAGTAGCATATTATAAAAGTTTTTGATTCCCTGAAATGAAATAAAATTGCTACGGAACTCTAAAAACACCCACTGAAGAGTCCAAATGCCACCTTGTCACTTTCGCAGCTCAACAATAACAAAATTCATTGACCTTTTTTAGTGCGGAACTTAGATATGGCTGCGGGTATGTCAACCTTTTTAGTGCTTATGAACTATGGAGTTCCCGATAAGGCGCTTTGTGCATGATGTCTCGATATTGGTGCTTTATGGGTAAAGGCGTAAATAAATATTTAGAGGTGAACACGATGAATGATGAGGGTCTATGAGGTATTTTATTTTAGATCGTGACAGTAGTTCACGGTATTAACTTACCAACGAGACGGTTTTTTTTTTTAAACTTTGAACGTTCCTTTCTCTGTCTTTAAATTCTTTATACGATACTAAAACTTTCATGAGGTCTTTGAATGAAGAACTAAAAGATAAATCACGAGAAAAGCAAGGACTTGAGATAGATGCAATTTTTCTGACGTTCACGACGAAATATCAAGTTAAATATTATTGTAATATATATAAAGGTATGATGGAGGAAAATTGTGGAAATGGGAAATTAAATCCTGAAGAAATAAGCATCGTTTGTTCTTTCGCCAAATATTGACGAATACCGTTAAAACGAATCGTGAACTTTATTAAATCTTCAAATATCCTTTTCCCGACTTCGACCCGACCGACCAATTATCGAGTATTTAGGAGAATTGCGACTACAACGCCACCTGGGAATTGATGTATATTACTTTCAGGAACTAATTAAAACATTTCGAGTGTACCACTGATCCGTATCGGACATGCACGAAAGGGCCAGAATTTATGTCGGGTTAAAACAATTTGCGGTGTGTTTTGGTCCTGTGAACTGACAGTTTAGACCACAGATGTTTTCATCCTTTCCAATAGTACAGCTGAAACTTTTGACCAGTCTTCGTGCCCTTTTTTGTTTATTTCACCGTTTCAATGGATTTATTGCGCTCAGTGTAACACAATTTCCTTTTATGCCACGTTTCAAAGATTTACCTTGCAGTAATTGGAATTTGTATTAAATTCTTTTCACGTATTAGAGCTAGCTGTACAATAATGGCTTATGGGTTGGGGAAGGGGAGAATTTAAAAATAAAGGACAATCGACAATACAAGAAGTTAACATAACATAACAACATCACGCCTGTAATCCCCGTTGGGTTAGGCAGAGGTGGACATAATAAGTACACTCACATTTCACCAGTTATGTTTTTTAAGTCCAAAAGTAATGTAAAGTATGGGACGAGCCTATTGCCATCAACCGGGCATAAATCCAGACTTCGTGGCTGGTACTGAGAAATTCCTGATAGGAAAACCCAATAGTACTTTGCCCGACCTGGGAATCGCACCGAAAAGACCGACTGCTCAGCATGAGGTCCTGCCTCATGCTCAGCAGTCGCGCTTGCGACTATTCGACCAACGAGGAGACAAGAAGTTAAATACCCAGAATGTGAATTTACGTAAAACAGAATTTAGAATTATTATTGATCGTTTATTTTCTCTTAACAAAGCTGGCTTAAAGTAAATGTGTATAAAAAAATGTCTCGGCTATATGGCAACTTCGTGAGAGACTGGTGCCTGATGTAGGTTTTTGGGAAAAAACTGTGTTACCAGGCCCTTCCACGGCTAGAATTAACTTTTGAGGGTAGGAGATAAACAATATGACATCATCATCATCTGCCTAGCCTCTTCCCAACTATGTTGGGGTCGGCTTAACCGGATGCAGCTGGATACCAGTATTTTTCATGGAGCGACTGCCTATCTGACCTTCACAACCCAGTTAGTACTGGGTAATACGATACCCCTTGGTAAGACTGGAAAAAACATAAACACTATGACAACAAATAATATAATCATTAATTTATTGATTTCAATTGCATGTACAATAGTAATACATAGGCGGACTAACTACTAACTACAAGGCATTTTCTACCAGTTAAATAGAAAAACACTGTGATAGGGTTTTAAATGCATTTATTACAAAGGTGGTTTCAGTAACATTATCTGGTTGTCAGGATTTATTCCACCCACATGATGTACGAGACTACGAGCCTAAAAAAACACTTTAACACAATAACAACTTAACACACGGGGCACAATGATTCGGTTACAGTTCCAGGACGTCTCAACTCTGCTGCGATCAGACACTGAATGTCGTTCTCGCCCCAAGATGAAAACATCAGGCCTCCGTAGAAGCACGCTGTGGTGTTGGTAGGCTTGTCAGTAGGTCGCGTGATGTCACCACCGGCGCGCTTGCGATTCATTTTATTTCCGTACCAATGACCGGATCCGACTTATATAAAATAAATATCGTTTCATGCTATAACAAAGGCAGCGAACCCCTATAATGATGGTGATGATACGACATAAGATCGTTGTTCAAGATTGCCCTATGTGGCGTTACTCTGTATTATAATACAGAACTTTATGCTCTATGAAATATATTCTGAAGCAGACCAGTGGGAGTAAGCGACAATAAATACATTTCAGCGTCCTCCTGAGGTGGCGAGCACTTGTTTTATTATTTGAGAGCCTTCCGGGAGAACTTACGTTTCGGTTTCCATTGTATATTGGTACGGGGACCTCAATGTCAGTAATTTGAATGTACTTGCAGATACATGACCATTTATTGGAAATCGATCTGTGTACGGATAGCTGCATTGATTTGTGACCCCCTCTTCTAATATATTTGTACCCACTTTGTATGCGTGAAGGGTTGCCCATTAATTCAGGTGTTTGTACTTTATCTGCTTTTGATAGACTTCACATGCCCGTGTGCGCGGGGGTGTAACAAGAGATTATTAACTGTGTCTCATAAAGACAAAATGCAGATTTGGGTGAACCGTACCGTACCGCAAAATAAATCTCTATCGCTGTCATACATTTTGTTTGAACCATAGTACATTTCACGCGTACCACTATCACCTATTAACCGACGAATTAAAAAGTAGGAAGTTCACAATTCGACATGTCTATTTTTTATGTGGTTTTGGAAAATACGTTGCGCTGATAGGCCCGATGCCGCAGCTCGCAGTAATTTGTTCTTAATTTCAGTCAAAGACAGGTTGAAATAATGACTACCCACAATGTTTTGTTACGTTAAAACTTTCAACATTGAAATAGCCTGTGTGCTGTGAGTAATCTATAGTTTATTACAAGTGATTGGGATAACTCTACGCACCATCTTCGTGCAAGTGTGTAAGGTACATAATTATGGGTTATGTTTGAAACTCCACTCCAATATTTTATAAGGTAATAGCAGAGGTACCTAATGGGCAGATAAACAATAATTGGTTTTACTACGGGAAAATAAGAACAGAGTCAACTCTGATTGTTCGCGGCCTCCATTTCTAGTAAAACATGGTCTTGCTTTCATGGTTTCGCATCCTGTACCCGTGGCATCGTGTATCCGTTTGTACTGGTTTTGAATAGATTGATTGGTCGTCGTGCGTACCATCAAATAAGGCAGTGTCTATACGTAAACACATAAAAAATGTGAGTTACTAGTAATATATGTAACATAATTAATAAGTTTTTTGTGAAAAACTTAACTTGTCTTTTAATGAAAATCTACCGCCGTAAAAGGTACTTACCAATTAAGTTCCCTTCCTTTGTTAGTTATTAAAAGGTAGTATAAGCGGATTTAACGTTGCTAATTTAAAGTCAGCGTTTAGCAGTTTCTCGGAATTCAGGTTACTACTCCTGTTTGTTTAATACATAACCACTGTGGCATAGTCCCCGATTAGGGTTACTACCTTCAATGTTTTCATAAAAAAATAGTTCATCTCTTCATTATTGATCTAACATTTTAACTACATGAATCGTCTACTGGATTTCTAAAGCGCTTCCATAAGGATTCTTACTTCCTGATATTTCGATACCTAAACATCTTGAGTTTTTGGACATGCCTGGGGAAGGCGATCAGCCTTAACGAGGTTCTAATGATACCTCGACAACACTTAATCTAAATCTAGATATTACAACCCTACAAAATCCTGACGTTCACGTGAACTATCCAGAATCCAGCACGAATTCAGGCCACGTCTGTTAATCAAGTGGGTATTTTAGGGACGAGCTTCTGCATACCTAATGAAATAATTTGCATAATCTTCGTTTGTTACCCGGGATTGGTTAGCGGGGCCGTTGCAGTACACTTTGTTATACGAAAACAATGTTTAATTGTTGTTGCTGTCTTTTTATCTCATTCGTTTCGTGTGCTGTCTCGGAATAATGGCGAGAACTTAATTTGGTTTTATTCTTTAGGTATTATTGCTATTGTTAGGATACTGATTACCCTGTTCTGAAATAATGGAATGGTGCATTGATTTAATTGGTTACTAAATTCTGTTTTTGTGGTTTTATTTCTACTGGCCTTATTTAACTCAAAGTTTAACCAACTCTGGTAAAAGGACTAGTCAAGCTGAGGGACTAGACTAATTGCAATCGATTTCAAAACATTTCGTGTTTCTACAACGATTTTCAAAGACAAGACTTAAGATTTACGGTAGCTTATGTCAATCTCACTCTTATTTTGTTTTTCTATCATGTCGTATGCTGATAGAATGTCACTTAGTGTAAGCCGTCAGGGGGCCTAAAATAGGATAATAATATGAATAAAATGGTCACAGTCGCAGTTAATATTATGAATTGTCACTTTGTGACCATTTTACGAACTACGAGTATAATGTAATTCACATTATTATCCTATTATGATTCTGCTAAATCGGTAATTTTAGACCCGCAGGATAATTACTAAATAATTAGTTATCAGCTAATAAAGTTGCAATGCTATTTAAGTAAGCTTTTCGTAGTTATGGGTCTTGAGTAAAAGGTGAATAAATGGGGTATTCCTGAATGCGCAACTAATAATAATTTAGTTGCGCTTTGTTGGTTGCGCTTAAAAACAGTTGCGGTTTGAGGAATACCCCATCATTCCACTTTATCATAAACGCAAGGTTTGAGGTCGTTAACCTAGATTAATCGATTTATGGGCGCTCTGCAGAAAATTTGTCGTTCGCGCTGATTTTTGACTGGGTGTTGCTTGTGACACGGACATCAATCAGTCTTGTTAAAGGTTAGGGGTGCGCCTTACTGAGTGTTTAAGATATATAGTAAGTACGGAATGTAATCACAGTATGAGTACGTAAGGATCGTATCACATTGCGGGACTGTTCGAAAGAGATACCACGGCCCTGGAACACAAAGGGCAAGGAAGGCACATGGATGGGTTTTAGTCAGTACAAGTCTGACACTCCCTTCCGCTCTGCCCAGAGCGGGAGAAGCTGACGATTACCCCTCCGAAAAAAAAGGATCGCATCACAAATACAATTTATTGCATTGTTGGATTTTCAGCTCACGGCACTTAACTGAGCATTGAAAATCCAATGTGTTTCTTTTATTTATGCATTCTGCAGTTTCTGACTACCATCACGAGACGTGAAATGTGATGATAGGCATTGTGATAGTAAATATGAGGCTTTTTAGATTAAACTAATCAAATCATCATCAGTATTATTTGCAAAGCCTTTTTCGAACTATGTTAGGATCGACTTGTAAGTCCAGTTGAATATATTTTACGCAGAGGTACCAATCTAAAGATGCGGTGTAAAACTAAACACATTAGTAAGACAGTTTGTCAGACTTATTACCCTAACTGGGTTGAGAAGGTCGCTCCTAGTGAAATACTGGTATTCAGCTGCACCCAGAGACTGGAAGCCGACCCGAACATAGTTGGGAAAAGGCTAGGCAGATACATATAATAATATAAAATAACATATAATGTGCTGGTGACTGTACGCACTATCAAAAAACATCACAAATTACTGCTTATAAATATCGATATAAACACCAATCTGCTCAATGCACCAAACTGTCCAGAGGTACCTACATGAAACAGGTATAAATCCGTTTGCAGTCACATTGCTGCTCGCAACGGCTGCAACATCAAACACAGGGGGCTGACACACCAATGAATGTCGTACGTAAATTACACAAGCCGTCAGATATGTGGCACTGGGCTGCTGGTCTAACTAAGTAATGGCTGTTAAGCGCAATGCCCGTAGGTTTTACGGACATTGGTTAACCTAATTAGTTTGGGGACCAAATGTTCTATTGGGATTGCTGTTTCTGGGAAAATGCATTTATGAGTGTGACGAAATGCGGAGGAAGACATTGATAGTCTGTCATACATTTAAGCACAAAAGTGAAACCTACAGACTGTAGCTTAGCCTTCTTTGTTTTTCTGACATTCAAAAGTGCCTGTAATGATCTAATTGAAATAAATGCTAGTTTCAAATAAATGTTAGTTTAGTTTCTAGTTTGAGTTTGAAAACCTCTTATCACACGTACATACAACAAGTCACTATCTTACTCTCTTTATTTTGTAGTTGATGATAAACAAGCATCAATGTAATATAATGTTTATTTACCAACGAATGAAATAAAAAAAATAAAAAATTGTGTGTGTTTTACTTTTACTTCATTTATTTGTTTTTGACTGCTTCATTGGTCTAGTGGTCGCAGGCGCGACTGCTGTGCATGTGATCTTGGGTTTGATTCCCAAGTCGTGCAGGGTTATTGGATTTTTCCATAAAAAAATTCTCAGTAACAGCCATGGACTTTGGATTTTTGCCATACATGGCAATAGGCTCACCCCCTATTACATGGAACTTAAAAATAACTGGGGAAATATGGGTCTACTATTAGGTACACCACTGCCTAACCCTTCGAGGATTACAGGCGTTATGATGTGTTGTTTTTGACTTATGCCCGTTTACGTCACACACGGTTTGTCACCAAAAAACAAAAGATCACGATTCAGAACTGGTTCAATTTTTTTATAGTACTGATTAAGATATATTATAACAAATAAATATTCTTCTTTCTTCTTCTTTCCAGGTAAGCCCAGGAGCTGGCCGCACCAATAACGGCATCAGAAGTGAAGGTGTATGGAAACTCTAACAGATGGGGTATGGTTTGTTTGGAAGCCCCCCATTCGCATAGGATGTCAAACAATAACTATTGTTGGTCACCTCATTTGAACACCGTTGTCACATAAACGTGACAAACAAGCGCGTGCCCTGTACACCAACGACACAAATATGTGACAAAAAGTGCACTATAACACGAAATAAACAATTATATAGTTTTGCAATCACTATTCTTTTTGTAGGTATTTGCGGTGAAGTTGTGGCTTGGCGTGAAAGGCACGCGCGTGCGTTTATACTCTGGCGTTCAAAAGGCTAAACACGTGTCACACCTTTAAACCCGTAACTGATACTCAGGAAACTCCCTTCCTAAAACAACTAAAAAGTAAACACTACCAAGTTGATGACCACCACAATGCTAAAACTTCTAGAACACATGTTACGTAAAGTATTCAAGCTTCTGTTACTTACTATTTACTTCTACCACGACTGAATTTGTACAGTTGTGCGCTATACCTCATTAAGGGTGTGAGTGAAATGCATTAGCATTCACAATGCTAACAGTACTTGGACATTTTATTGTTACCCAGATATACTAAAATACTGCAATTACTATGTTAACAAGAACTCACCTGTAAAATTAAACGAACCTGCAAATATTTTCTAGCATTATTTTATGACTGCCTCGTTGGTCCAGTGGCCGCAAGCGCGACTGCTGAGCATGGGGTCCTGGGATCGATTCCCAGGTCGGGTAAAGTGTTATTGGGTTTTTTCATCAGGAATTTCTCAATAGCAGCTACGGAGTATGGGTTTGTGCCCGGTTGATGGAAATAGGTTCACCTTCGACTGTAAGGGACTTAAATATAACTGGCGAAATATTGGTGTATATTATAGGTACACCTCTGCATAACCCTTCAGGGATTATAGGCGTAATGTTATGTTATTATTGTATGTGCGTTTCAATTTTACCAAAACAGAGATTTATGCGACCAAACCAACCAGTCAAAGCAGTGGCGAAAATTTTAATCATAAATATTATTCGCAAAACAACAAGTTTCACCAAATTGTCTATAACACTACACATTAGTACATAACCAACGAGTTGTTCGAAACTATTCACAGCCACTGAACAACGGATAGTTTTTGAGTTCAGACAAAAACGTAAAAACAATTTCTAAATGAATTTTGTATTTGTTCATTTGAACTGTTTCGCGCAACGTACTTGCTTATGTGTAGAAAAGTTTCGGGATATACGAGTAGATTCAATTTCCTCCCATGAATATGATAAAAGATGAAGAAAAATATTTATAACGTACCTTCCTGACTGAAAATTACACTGATACTTTATACGTATAAACAGCCTTGATTATCTACATACTTATGTCATTAGCATCTGCTAAGTATTTTCTCAACTATGTTGGGGTCGGCTTCCAGTCTTACTGGATGCAGTGACTGCCTATCTGACCTCTAACCGTAATATACCCAGTTAATACTGGGTATATTACGCTATCTCTTGATAAGACTGGTTCTCAATCTAAATACTTATGCCATAGGACAAAAATTATCAAAATCCGAACTACAGTTCAGCTTTTCCGCAAGGTACGACCAGTGTTGCCGTGATATCAATCAACTCGACACACTCACACTTTAAAGTTCTAAACAGATAGTAAATGGTCCAAAACACACAACCACGTGTATAAACACATAAACACACACACGCCATCACATCTGCATTAAAAGCCAAAGAATTTAATATTTCAACGACAAAATAAAACATGACGAAGCTACATTGATTAAAGCACCGCATTATTACGATATAAATATTAATATTGCCTCGACTGCATCGTTAGTAGACAAGGCAAGCGCGACCGCTGACTCGTTGAGCATGAAGTTTGTTCCCTAGATGGGACAAAATGCAACCCGGAGTCTGGAATTGTGTTGTGGTAAATATCTATCATCGTCAAAGTCGCGGGAAACACCTGGATGAGGGACGCACAGAACCGGGAAGTGTGGCAGAAAAAAAGGGAGGCCTATACCCAGCAGTGGGTGATTCCGGGCTGATATGATGATGATGATGAAATATCTATTTAAGTCGCGAGTTATTAATCTACTTTTGGGTTAGCTCGTTCCGTCGTCGACCTCATCTCTGTCCTCAAGACAAGATTGAGGTCAAGAATAGGCCTAGCTAATATTAAAAAAAGGTTGCCTCCATAAAATGGAAGTTTCTGACGAAATGTGCAGATCCTGGTAGATCGTACTTTACATGTTTAGTTGTATACACTTTCGAGTACACACGGCGGCACATCAAGCTTTACATTTCCAGTATAACGTGTCCTCGCTTTGTATATATTTTGTGACAATGAGAGATCCTCATAAACTGGTTTTGTTTAGCTTGATCAGCCGTCGTGCTTACATAGTTGTAAAGTTATATGTTACAATTATTCAGGGTCTTATTATATTATCTACCAACAGACCTTACATGTGACGAGTTTTATATCGATACTGAACACGTCGAACACGCGGAATTTCGTTACCTAATTTAATTTAACATTGTATCATCTTCCTAGCCTTTTAGGGTCGACTTCCAGTCTAACTGGATGCAGCTGAATACCAGTATTTTACATGGAGCGACTAGTATCTGACTTCCACAACCCACTTAGTACTAAGTAATGCGATATCCCATGGTAAGACTGGTTGTCAGACTTTCGGGCTACTGACTACCTGTAAAGACTATACAAAATTTACAAAAGATAGCCGGGTCCAATGGTTTTACGTGTTTTCCGAGGCACGGAGGAAGCTCGGAATGTAATGGGTGGTCAGCCATCCACGACCAACCTACATAACATTGTATGAATGTTATTATCTCCCTTTCTAAACCTACACCTAACTAACCGCCCCCCCCCCCCCCCCCTGAACCTATCTTCATACATGTACAGTCAGCGTCACGATGTGGGTACCCCTCTTGAAAGCACCTTCGTGGGGACTGGGGTACCCAATTGATGCAGCCCACCGTACTTAAAGTATCAGATACCTTGTAACATCTTACAAGAAGGAGGAATGTAGGAGACTGATTAATGGCTCTAGTTCAGAAGTATGCAAGACCAAGTGCAATGTAAAACGGCTTGATTTATACCTAGTCTGACTTTAGACACTTATTTACGTAAACGATCACGTTAAATATGTGTGTACGTATGTGCTAATGTGCCTTTTGCTATTAATACTATTTGAAAGTATTTACTTATATTGGGTTTAATGACACAACAGAAACAAAGAATTAGGTTTTTTTTGCGCAATTTGGTTTTAATATCTATTAAGAAGAGACATGGGCTGAGAGGGATTCGAAAAATAGGTATTTGAGGAAACTATTTCCGTCGCGCTGCGTCAAGCCTGCTCTCGTAGAGTGCGATAGGGACAGCGCCAGCTCAGACCGATTATACCACAAAAATTTTGATGAGATCGACGTTTCGTCCTCATCATCTGCCTAGCCTTTTCCCAACTATGTTGGGGTTGGCTACCAGTCTAACCGGATGCCGCTGAGTACCAGTATTTTAAATGGAACGACTGCCTATCTGAGCTCCACAACCCAGTTAGTACAGATCGACGTTTCATATTCCTTTTTTTTCTCCTCCAAAACTGAGCCGATTCAATTATTTTTTATATTAAAATTTTAAGAAAGAGTATGTCTAGGTTTCTATAATTTTTTTCTATGTTAAAAGCTTTTAAAATATGTCTGGTAGTCCTCAAATGACGGCCGAAAAATTGGAACATTTTAGTCAATTTTGGTGGGTTATATTTTTTTACACTAGCCCTTGATTTTATGCAAAATGAAAAAAGAAAAAAGGGGAATACGAAACATAGATTTCGTCAAAATTTTTGTGGAGTAAGTAAAATGTGGGTACATCAAAATAACCAGAATTTCGGATGATGACTTGCATTTATACTTTGACGAGGCGTTAAAATTGGCTTTATAACATATTTCCAATCCAACAGCTTGAAAATGCTGATCAATACAGTGTGGCTGCTCTGCATTTTTTTCCTAGCAATTTCGCTAACGAAACGTAAACGAGGCGTAATATTTCAGTTTTCAGTTAGCTGATTGATAAATTGGTGAAGAATTTATTCGAAACAGCTGCCGACCGCGCCTTTCGTTGGCGTGAAATTATTATTAAATAATCCCAATTATTATAGACACAGACTATTTGAATTGAATTTTGTTACCAATTTCAAGGGTTGTAATTATTTTCCACGGATCCCTAATATTTTTTAAAATAAAAGTAGCCTGTGTTAGACCTTATAACATCAGCTCTCTGCCAGTAAAGTCCCGTCAAAATCAGTCCAACCGTTTTGGAGATTAGCCGGAACAAACAGACAAATAAAATTTAAAAAAAAAAGTGTTTTTGTTATAAGTGCCGTATTTATTTTCATACGCATTCAGTAAGAAGTTGTTATTTTGATATTACAAACAGACATTTCAATTATATTTATTTGTATAGATGTATAGATAAAAGTACGTTGTACGCATGTTTCGAACAACAGAAGATAAACAGAAATTCCTAGAATCTGTGGCTTCCAATCTGTTTTTATTGTTGACCGCAAGCCCGCAATAAGCCTTATTTACTTAAGGGTCTGTTTTGTGACCATTTGTTCCAATAAGGCAATTTCATGTCTACAAGACTCATGGCGATGTTAGGAGCTTACGCATAAAAGAGACAAACTTTCTGAAGTATATTAATAACTGGTTTTATCAAAATTCCTACTTTTTAGTAGGAATTTTGATAAAACCATTGGGTTTTTCCATCAGAAATTGCTCAGTAGCAGCCACGGAGTCTGGATTTGTGCCCGCTTGACGGCAATAGGCTCGTCCCCTATTACATGGGACTTAAAAACATAATTGGCGAAATGTGGGTGTACTAATAAGTACACCTCTGCCTTACCCTACGGGGATTACAGGCGTGATATTATGTAAAATATAATATTTGAAACATTTTCACTTACAATTAAAGGTTTATTTCATGATTTAGAAATTCTCTTGCAAAGAGGAGGCCCTAGTCCCAGCAGTGATAACTGGGCAAAGTGATTTAGATGGGCATAATATTAATTACCTTACTAACAGTAAAAGTGTAATTACGGATACATAAAACCAGCAATTTTTGTCACTGTCTCCATTCAATAGCCAGGCGGCCACTAAAACTCTTGGGTAATTTATTATGTCGACACGTAACGTATTTTATGCATTTTGTGTACATAGGTGTGTTGGTACTTTATAGTAAAAAATGTCGACCATTTAGGCCGTGTTAAATAATTAAATTGTCCTTCAAACTATTTTACACGCACGTTATACATTAAACTTGGTTAATATACTAAAATGAATTAGTACTTTGGATTAGTCTAGTAGGTGGATAAACGAAACTAGCAATTTTTTTTGTGTTCGTATTTGACGACACACGGCATAGCAGAAATAGACCTTGAAAGAAGTACAGGCTCGTCACTTGTAAACAGTCTCTCATTTAGGTAATGAACATAGATGGTTTGTATTGCATTATTAAAATAGACACGCAAAATGTTCCATATACATTCAGCCAAAACAGTATCGGAAATGGATGATTTGTTTATGGTCTCAAATTCAATTGTTAGATTGGCACAACTGTTTTCCATTTTGGCGCGGAGTTTGAGTTGCATCTTTTATTTAGATTGAATACAGTGCTGTTTTTAGTTAGATCATATCTAGTGTGTATTGCGAATTTCATAATTGACAAAAACATCTTTAATGGAGAATTTTGCAGCGCCAATGGAATTTCGTGTTCGGAGTCCCTGAAAATGTTACATACGACTTACGGTGAATCGACTTTATCAAAAAAGAAACGTGCTTATGAGTGGTACAAAGCGTTCAAAAGCGGTCGAGATGTGATGGAAGATTTGACTCACTCTGGTAGGCCATCAATTTCTTCAACTGAAGTTAACACCGCAAAAGTGAAGGAAATAGTGACTGAAAAGCCACAATCAAGTTTGAGAGAGATAGCCGCTGAGATAGCCGCTGTCTCATGAGTCGATCCGTACCATTTTAAATAATCACTTGGATATGAAACATGTTGTCGCTCGGCTAATCCCAAAAGACATGAATTTTCTCCAAAAATTCAATCGCATAAGAGTCGCTGAGTCAATTCCGACCCAACATTCATGATACGTAACATTCATGTTACTGGTGACGAGATGTGAACTCAATTCCGGAAAAAGTGTTTAAAAAATGTTTTGTTGATTGGATTATTCGTTGGCTTATTAAGTGTATCGTTTCTGAAGGAGCATACTTTGAAGACGATAAAATAACTTTGGATGCTTAACTAACATTTTATGTATTATTGATCGTTTCCCGGTACTCTATTGACAGAAAAGTATTTTTTTTTTTTTTTATTATTTGATGTTTTATCGGCCATAGTAATACACACCTACCTACTACAATTCAAAAGATACAGCCGTGTGACAGACGGACGGACAGAGAGCGGAGCCTTTTAATAGGCCATTGAGCCTTGGCACCCTTTGGGTGTGGAACCATAAATAGCCTTTTACTACAAGAAACACCAAATAAGACAGTTATTCAATAATTCGTGATAAGTACTGGTTGGCGAAACATCGTCACAAAACCTTATCTTCTTAGAAAATCTCGATTCCAGTCCGTTTCACAACGGGCTTTGTAATTATGGTAATGGGCTTAATTTTGGGAACTAACCGGTTCACAATACCGCTGAGACTATGCGCTGTCCATTTTAGATTGACATGGCTACAGGGAGTAAGCAACCACCATTTCTAATGTCACCCAAAACAAAACAGCATTCCGAGCAGCTTGGTCGATAGAGGTTAAGAACTTGATTTCCATCAATGCAAAATCATTATTGATGAAAACTCCCTCATTAAATCAGGATAAGCCTAGGTTCTTAATCTCCTGTTGACTGGATAGTAATATAATGGGTGTAAAAATGCCCATAACGAAGCAAAAGGCATTTGCTCTGTCCATAATTGCAATCATTTTCCTTCCTTCTAGTTACGGAAGTATTAGAGGTCAAAATTCCAACTTTTCACAAGTTTTTTTTTTAAATACAAGGTTTTAATGTTATGACTTTACCTTTAATTCCTCCACTACCCCTGTACTATTCAATGCATCCATCAGCATGTTTTGGATGTATAGACGCCAGCACATCAAGCTACCCGAAACTAACAAATTTTCTAAATCACCCTCGAACCTAATGCTTTAGCGATAAAGTTGAAAATCTTTTACAGAAATCTGACAGATTGTAGTAGCTTGATGTGTTGTCGTCTGTACACTGAGTTCTACCGTAAAACGTGATTTTTCACCCCAAGAAAAAAAGTCATTTCTCAGGAATAATTTTTGCGTAATTTAATGTACAGAATGCTTGGTTGACGGCTTCGTAAAGGGGCCGCTTACACCTTGTATTATCATAAAAATAATTCTAAGTGCAATCATGATAACAATATTAACTGACTACAAAATATTGAAATCCCTCCTAGACGTACATTGAGGGAATGTAATTCGTCGAAGCTATGTTTAGCCAAAAGAGCAGTAGTAAAAAATCCGCAATTATATATACTATCCATCAACGCTTCCTGACTCTATAATAAACCCTATTCATCTCTCCATCTCTTTCCAAATTAAATACCTACTCAATTCAATCACCCATATCCCAGCTTACACCGCAAGCTAAGCGAGCGTGAAGGTAACGAGCTCTCTGAAAGTCTATACCAACGTAAACTAAATCAGACCGCATAAATAAGATCGCTGACGTTCGAGACCCGGTTCAAGTGGACACGTTTGGTTCACAGCGGGAAACGAAGGCAAATATTCTGAAACGGAATGCAAAGCGTCGTTGATTTTTCTTAAGGATCCTTTTGAACTATCGTGTTTTATTAAAGTACTAAGTTAAGAGGTGAGGAGGAGGTTTTTAATGCTCGCAGTAAATTGAATTAAATACCCATAGCCATCAAAAAAGGCGAAAATTTAATGTAGGCCAGGTACGTTCAAGATATTTTGGTAGTAAGCCCCGTCACCACAATGATGACTGTTTCTCGCCAAGGTGGCCTCTCTTCTATTGTTCGTTCTAGTGTGCGAGGATGTTCCATAATTGTAATGTATCATTTATTTTTCTTTGTATCTAGTATCTCAATTAATGGTAATAAAAAAAGTGCCTAGAGGTATATAACGTTGTATACATTGGTATACAACGTTAAATACCTTTAGGTACGTTTTATGGAACGTGGACCACCTTTGTAAGACGACTAAGAAGACAAGGTGTATAATTACACGATTTAGTTTTAGTAGAGACTTTGATTTGTTTTTTTTATTTTGCAGCTCACACTCCTTATAAGTATTACCATAATCATCACCAATCAACGCCTGTATTAAAGCAATATTCCCCTTAATCATATGCTATTGCTACATGTCATACATTCGACAACAAAATTAAATTATGCATTACAGCTGATATTCTGCACATTTAATTAAACTTTTGTATCTGCATGGACTACTTAATGCAGACTTGCCGGGTACAATTCCGGCGTTTCTACATAGAATGACAAAACCTTTAGAAAACTGGTAGAAGGTTGACTTAATACCAAGAATATTGTGTTACTTTATATTAAAATATTTCTGAAATGAAAGCCTTATTTTGGGTGAAAGCCATGTAATGACCAGTCCAGTTTAGTCATTCCAGTTACTTGTGGAATCCTTCGAAAAACTTTTTGGGAAGTTTTTTGTGTTAGATAAAAATCTATCAATTCAGGTTTCCTCAAACTGCAATAAGGTTTAGGTTTCATATACTTTATTCTCAAAAAGACAAAAGAGCCACTTACATAAGAACATTATAATATCATAATGTGATAAACTTATTCTACGTAACGGTCACAGAAAATCAAAAAATCACTTGCACTTTTTATATACTATGTTTAGATCTTTGCGATTTAAGCCCTAACTTATCAAATCAATCAATCAAATCAAAAATGTTTATTTGCAAGAAAATACATACAAATTACAAGGAAAGATCTGATGTATTCTGCCTGCTTTTTTTTTTTTTTTTTTGTTAATGGCATCTCGCAGTTCAGTCTAGGAGGCTGGCTACTGCTTAACCGGTCTAATCCCGTGGATGCCTTGAAGTTAAGGCTTCCAGCCAGGGGCGTATTCTGCCTGCAAGCAAGCGTGCAAATTTATATTAACTTTTTTTTATATTTTCATTTCTTTCAATTCATGAAATATCTACATTTTAAGAGATTTTCTCTTAGCAAGGCAGTAATTTGGAAACTAACAGTAGTATGCCAGTATGTACTATACTTTAAATAGCATTTTTCCAAACGAGTGACTTCTGCAGTCACACAAGTATTGTACAAAGTCACTGTTCTGCCATTTTCTGTGGTAATATGTAGACAGAGAGTCATAAACGTCTGAATGTTGCGGATGCCCGCTATTTTGTGTGGTGTACCCGCAAATTTAAATGGAAAAACTTTATTTATTAAAATCCTGCATTCAAATAGTACTCGCGAAACAATGATTCCGTGACTCATTGCCGCAACATTTTTATAGGATGCATGTAAAGGGGTATCTTATTTTATAAACTTGTAGTTAAGTGTATTACTATGCGTTTCCCTGAGGAAAACCTTATGAAGTGGGTTGGTAGGGTAGTTTAAGGCTCTATGAGATTTAGGGTTCAAGCGAGCTGAACGCCTATTACTATAACCGGTAATATTATTTAATTACCGGTTATTTAGGCTGATTACACTATAGATAGAGGTGTATACGGGTGTAAACAGACTCATCACGAAGCCGTTAACCAAGCATTATGTACATCAAACTAAGTAACTTTACGCAAAAATTATTGCTGGGAAACGACTTTTTTTTTGGGGTGAAAAATGACGTTTTACGGTAGGACTCAATGTAATGCATTCAAAACATTGTGCTGATGGATGGATGGATTCAATAGTACGGGGGGTCGTGAAGGTGTCTTAAGTAAAAAAAATACATTAAAAACATGATTAAAAAAAAAACTTTGACCCCCAATATGTCCGTAACAAGAACG
Organism: Lycophotia porphyrea; assembly: GCA_950005105.1. Classification (NCBI taxonomy): domain Eukaryota; kingdom Metazoa; phylum Arthropoda; class Insecta; order Lepidoptera; family Noctuidae; genus Lycophotia; species Lycophotia porphyrea. The sequence continues at coordinate 7,843,120 of OX465393.1, forward strand.
TCCCCAAGTATGGTCTAGAACAAAAACAAATATCGCAATGACGAGGGTAACAAGTGCCTTTTGGTTTCGTTAAGAGTCTTTTTACACCCTTTATAGACCATGACGATTAGTTTCACATCATATCCATAACATTATATCAATAGTAGGTATCAAGCACATGCAAATATGATTTTTTTTTTCCATCCCACTCAACTGTCAGGCGAAAATCGTTTCCCAATTCGAAAATAACTTAGCAGCTCGTAGAGGCCCTGTTAGTAAACACAAATGTCAACAATTTGTCCAAATTCAGCATTTTAATTCAGTTCCCTATTTCACCACGCGCACTCTTTCCTGTCCCTCTAGTCGTTTATTGTGACATTCAGGCTTTAGGCTTGCTTATACGATTAACTTCATTATGACAGCCTCTAAGCCCCCGCCGAAGGAAGGCTTTCTTCCGAACTTATATTATTAAAAGTTTGTTATTACAGAAGCAGATAATAAAATGTACCAAAGTTGGGATGTAAATGACAAAGAAAATTTGTATAAATGTCCATACGTAAGCCTTAATGAAAGAACGAATACAAAGGTATTTTGTTTAATAAAAGTATTCAGACACATTTCAACCTCAAAATAGACTGTCATATTAAACTTTGGGAAATGTATATTTTCCGAGGTTTTTTATACTTCTTTCATCTAGTTAGCGAGGAAACGTAATATTAGCATGTGGCTCGGAGTTTTTGTGTCGGACATAATGAATGCGAAAACAAAACATTTCCTAGCAATCCTAGTACGAAAATAAAAATAGAGAGCTGAATCTGTGTCTCAACTAGGACGGGTGACTCAATGGTGATGTAATTAACCTAGTTGCAAGATACAACTTAATCTGGCGTTACGTGGCAGTATTTTTATATTACTTTTGAGTCCACTCTTGCCAATTAATGTTTACTTTTCTGTCAAAAAATCCCAAAAAACTTGAGATGTTTCACTCTCCACCTTGTCCACACAATTCTGTCTTTTACTTATGCGCGGAAGTCTATGTGATAGAAAACTGAGCTGGTCCAGCCATCTGTACCTTGGTATGCCGTGGTTATATGGCGTTTTGTGGGACCGTTTTTCAATGAAGCCCTAATTACATCTGACATGATGGCGGGATGAGCTAGACAACACCAATGACCAGTGGTCCACATTGGCCCTGGGTCGAAGGATTTGGAAGTCCTGGGCCGAAGCATTTTCCCAGCATTTGGATAACGCAGGCTAACAGTAACATAGGTCATGGCAAATGTAGGTCAGCACTTAGTATTCACACCACAACAAGTTCCTATTATTTAATTATACGTGACGCAGCGCCTGTATCATCGCTATGCAGGGATAACTCTAAGGCCACAGCCAGAAATTAGTGGCAGAGCAAAGGTCAGGCGGGAACCGGGAAGACCCGGATGAAGACCAGACAACAGGGAAGCATGGCATACAAGAGGGTTGGAGGAGGTTTATACTAAGCAGTGCAGTGGGTGCAACAAAGCTGCCAATGAAGGTGATGATAGTAGAAACTAATTCTACTATAAAGTTGAGTTCGTAATTCTGGGGCAAAATCGTAAAAGAACAGTACTCTAAAGCATACAAGGTGTAAACGGATCCTTTACGAAACCGTACACTAAGCATTATGTATCAAACCAAACCAAGTACTTAATTCCATCAAACTCACTCTACACAAAAATTATTGTTGGTTGAAAAATCACGGGTTACGGTAAGACTCAATGTAACGCACTCAAATATTGTGCTGAAGGATTTATTGAATAGCACGGGGTCGTGGAGGTATTTAAAATGAAGTTACATTACAACATTAAAAACTGGTTTAAAAAAAAGTGGAAAACAAAAGAACCTTCAATATGTCTGTAACTAAAAGGTATGGTCCAGAACAAAAAAAAAACGCAATGACGGGGAAAATACCCTCTTTTCAGCTTCGTTAAGAGTCTTTTTACACTAATTATGTAGCTACAAAATTATTTAGAATTCACGCAATAACAAGTCTTAATTATACGTGACGCAAGCGCCGGTATCCTCGCTATGCAGGAACTGTCAACACTAAAGCCACAGCCAGAACTCATTAGTGGCAGAGCAAAGGTCAGGGGCGCGAACCGACACGTTTGATCGATAAACTGACCCACTCTATGAGGAGTTTCAACTGCAGTCGGGTTAGGTTAATAGCTGTGTTTAAGTTATATAACATCATGCCTGTAATCCCTGAACGGCAAGGCAGTGGTTTATCGAATAATACCCAGATTTCTCATGTAAACGAGCCTATTGTAATCAACCGGGACTCCCTCGCTGGCATGGAAGCGACCGGGAAATCGAACCCAGAACCTCATTTTTTCGAGCTCGTGGCTAAATAATAACAGCCGTACGGGCGGATCTTTAAGGTTAAGCCATACTTACCGGGATTTATCCATGGATGGGTGACCATCATTACATACCAAGTTTCCTCCGTGCCTTGGAAAGCACGTTAGGCCATCGGACTTGGCTGTCATTTGTAGATCTTTGACAGTAATTACAAGTAGTCAGAAGCCGAAAGTCAGACAACCAGTCTTACCAAGGGGTATCGTATTACCCAGCTACTAGGTTGTGTTGGTCAGATAAGCAGTAATTTTATGTATAATACTGGTACCCAGCTGTATCCGGTTAGACTGGAAGCCAACCCCATAATAGCTTGGGAAAAGGCTAGGCAGATAACACCTTACCCGTCTCTGTCTGAAAAAACCAATGGATGTTAACGGATAATTTCTCATCGCACGGAAAGTAAATTCTGCAGTTAAAAACATGTTTTTCTACCTCCTTCCCAGGATCGGACTAAGTAGATTAACCTACGGTCAATAATCTGAGATGTATACGTTAATATGGATATGCCTATGCTATTTGAAACTTTTTATCATTTTTTGTTACAGGATTTTAAAATTATAAAGACATACCGTCGATTAGATGGAAAAATAACATTTTTCAAAATTTTTGGAAAATAGGATTATTACATAAAACGAGTCTATCAAGATTATTTTATATGTAAAACGACACTTCAAAAAGTTGATAAATATAACACTTATAAAGTATAAATGAATTTTAATGAAATTAAAAACTTCAAACGAGGTACTGTAAAATTTGTACTTTCTTAATAAAGTAATTTTTCTATTTAACCGACGATATATTATTTTAGTCATCGAAGTAAGTAGATTTCCGGTACCAACTATCCTACACGGGATAGTTGGTACCGGAAATCTGCTTTTATTTTCCACGTATTGTTAATTGCTACCCAGAAATATATATTAATTTAATAAGTATTGGGTACATAAATCGGCAAAGAATTAAGAAGAAGAGTTTTTATAAAAAAAGGCATGTCCACATTATGATTGCATGATGCGAATATCAAAAATCAATCTACCGACCCGACCCTTACTCATTACCGTAAATTAATTACATGTTTTTCTCAAAGTCATTACTGCATTCTAGGCACCCGTATATTCATTGTTTATTAAAATAATGACGTCAAGTAGATAGTGCCTCTATTCCCCAGCGGGTTAGAATAGTCAATCATCACGACCGGCTCACCGTCAGTGTGTCCTCAATCATTCAGTTGTAGTTCAATCTCCACTGACATACTATGTATTTTCGACGTAATTGCTTTTTTTTATTATTATTTTTTAATCACCATTAAGTTACACGACTCATTATTTGGCACAAAATTTCAACACAAAACATACAATACATACAATTAAAATTAAAATTATACTTATTCTAAAAAACATGATTAAATTAAAGATATTCTTATAATTATGCTTTATGCGTGAAAGTTCAATGTTACTAGCACGTCATATTACAACAAGGACTATTAGTCTTTGAGGCAGTTGGATGTTATCAACCTTAGTGAGATTATAATTTTCAAGGAATTGTTGCCAGAGATGAAAATGAGATCGGCTACACACAGGCGATGAATATTTAAGACCTCATAGATTATTATTAAGTACCCTAGGAGGTACCCACATATGTGAAACACATTTATTTAAAGGCGCACGGGTAAGCTACGAACGTGTGTTAAGTTTCGCTTTGCAAGAAAATGTACGTGATTGTGTCCACTGCAAACCAAGGACACGCTATGAATCAATTGAAGTCATTAGTACATGCGTGGCTTGCTCGAATAACACGCTTATATAGGATCAACGCTGTCAATGCTATGCATGCTGTGCATGCGGTATACGCTATATACAAATATTAACCCACGACTATGCCGCGGTGGGCCACGCACGCTACAGTTGTACATAGTTGTGGGTGTGTAGCGTGTAAATGAATCCACGCAGCTAAAATGCGCCGCGTGGCCGTGCACAGCGTGCGCCGCGGTGGGTTTGCGCCTTTACTTCGAACAAGGAAATTCGGCTGTTTTAAGTCGTTTTCCCGTATTATAAACATCTCTTCCAAAATAGTCTAATCTTTGTCTTCCTACTACGTTCTCATGAAAATGACACGTACAAAGTGATTATAAATTCCAAAATTTTGAAAATGAAAGGTTTACATAGTAATCCACCAAGCGAAAATAGCTTGCTAACTAAGGCTTACGGTGTAACTAACCAACCCATAAATTCAATTCGTATAACAATATCGAAGCGAAGGAACGAAAATTGAATGAACGAAGAATAACCATTTAATGATCCAGCGATATAAAAAAACCAGAACAAATAACAGCAAATTGTACCAATGTACCAACATAACTTATATCATGTAGACAAAACATACATACAGGGTGTAAACAGACTCTTCGCGAAGCCGTTAACTAAGCATTATGTACATCAAACTAAGTAACTTTACGCAAAAATTAGTACTGGGAAACGACGTTTTTTTTTGGGGTGAAAAAATCACGTTTTGCAGTAGGACTCAATGTAACGCACTCAAAACATTGTGCCGATGGATGGATTGAATAGTAAGAGGGTCCTGAAGGTGTTTAAAGTAAAAATCTGTCATTAAAAACATGTATTTAAAAAAAAAACTTGTGAAAATGTTGGAACTTTGACCCCCAATATCTCCGTAACTAGAAGGTTCCTAGTTATGGTCTAGAATAAAAAAAATATCTCAATGATGGGGAGAACCAGTGCCTTTCGGCTTCGTTAAGAGTCTGTTTACACCCTTTATATCAAGAACAGATTAGTACGTATATGAACAGATATATTAAAGTGAACGAAGCAAAAGGAGTATGTAAGGATCGTACCAGGTGTCATTCTGTAGTTTCTGCCTTACCCCCATGGGAAAAAGGCGTGAATTTATGTACGAAGGTATATGTAGGAACAGATTCCATGACCCCGAAGAGAGTTTGTATTACAGCGGATATTACGAACGTAGGGATCGTACATATAAGATGCCTTATTATTAATAATATAGAAGTAGCAAACCAAATGCTAGATCAGGCAAAATACTGGTGCATGGTGAAGTTAATCAATCTTATGATGCCGATAGAAAAGAAAAAAAAGCAACAGTTCTAAAGTTCTTCATTTAAAATCACGACCTCTATACTGGAGCATTGTAGCAAAAAAAAAAACTTGACGGTTATAGGTACCTGATACGAATTTGAAAAGAAAGTTTAGGCAGAAACAAATGAGAAAGAATTTATCTTCTTCTTCTTTCGTATCGATGGTGCGACTCATTTAAACTTTTTGGGCCCAGTATGTGGCCACGCTAATCGCGGTGTCTGAGGCTAAAAAAATCCGTTTCAAAAAATAATGTATGAAAGTTACACACAAAAATACTTAACTGTCCAATTTTATCTTCAAAGTTAAAATGTAACTTCGATATTTATAAAACCGTCGAAGCAAGTCATAACAGCGTCATTGTGTGGTCCGATCGTACGTTCAAACATATTGAATGAAAATAAAAAAAGAAGACACGTAAATTGAAAGGCGCTCCTCACAGCAAATAGTGAAGTAATCAGTCCTTTCAGCCAGAGTTGCGGAAGTTAAATAGAACAACAACTTTACAATAAAGTGCAGTCTACACGATGGACTCTAAAAATAAACTTCGGAACTTGAACGAAGCTAATTTCTGTTCGTGATATTGTACCTTGTTATTAATTTTTCGTACGTGGGTTTTTGCTTAATTAATACTTGTGGCGTCTGATGTTGTGTAGGTAGCGGTAATTTTAGATGGGAGTGTGAAGGTTAATGTAACATACACGTATTTTGAAGTCTTAGTTTTTTTAGTTCATGAAGCACATGACAGTATCCTTTGGCGATGAGATTTATGAAATGACAAATGATTAGATGATGTTTAATTTTTAAATTGGATTTTTAAATCACTTTTACTCGTCAAAATAAATAAAAGTGGAAGCGAAGCATTAGAAGAACCATTGAAACATCTAGAAACGTACGACATGACAACTTTGTAACGAATATGTCTTGGTATTGTTTAAAAGAGTGCTACACTTTATTGCTCAGACCAGCGGGTAATCCTCTTCCTACTGAGACCCCAAGTGAGCCCCACAGGAGGCCCAAGAAATGCTGGTAGGATATCGTAAAAGCCGACCAAAGTGCTAATAAACTCGACATGAAGGCCGGACCAGATTGTGCGAAATTGAGAAGATTTAGTAGTAAAGAGGAAGTAACCTAAGGAAGAAGATAATAATTATGTTTGGTAAAACATGTTTTTATGACCAGTGAGGTCAAGCTGTTACTAGGACATAACAATATGGAATGATTTTACGATTAACAAGTTGCCCAAAACATACAACGTATTGAAAGAAAATCAATACTATACAAGGAGAAGGCTTGAATATAGATTGATAAAATATGATTCAATATCTCCTATTCATAGATTGTATTAATAAGTTTCCTAATAAACCCTAACTTTATTGTAGCAACTCGTAATTGAGACGAATTCAAAAAGTTTTTGTGGTCTCTGCGGGCGCTGCCTTATTTACTTTTGTTGTAATGAAGCAATTTAGCGCTATAATAGGAAGCTCCAATGTTTTTCGGCTACGGAAAGAGGATGATAAGTTTCGCTTAGCCTCTCAGGTCTTACGAAGTAATTATTATACTTCTTCATTTATATTATCCTTGTGTTTTCTCTGTGGATTTGTAATCCTTCATTTGTAATAATGTTTCTACCTAGAATAGAAAGTTTTGTACTACTGATGTCACGTTACTGCCAAACATTTTTTTTTTGTCATTTGTGAAAATATCATTTTATTTGGTTGCTATGTAAATTCTGAGCCGAATCAAATTAAGAATCAGAGCCTAGAAACAGTCTTCACTTACGCAACGATATGAATCCAGCTCGCTAAAACCAATATTACTTATGCAAAGAATACCGACAGTCTTTAGACATAAGCTTAGCACAAAGAAGCGCTCTAAGAAAAAACAGAGAAAAATTGCTTTTTATTCCATTACGACTGAAGAGAGCGTGATACGATTACAAAAAGATACAGACGGAACATAGAGAGAATTTAGAGAGGCAAACTGGTTAACATAATGCTCGTTTAATAAATTTAATGGATTCAGGAGTAGATATAGGCGGTTATGGAGGTCTTTGATAAATAGCCGATGAGTTGCGTGTTTCTGGAGGGCAGGCCATCATGTTTATAGACTTTGTATTATGTTTAGTGGGCAATATTGAATGATGGGTGTTGTTGATTTAGCGGTTTTGTTTTGAGTGTTCAATGGTAGTTGAATTTACAATATAAATTAGGGATTTTGCTGAAACAGAGTGAATAATTGTTCTGATGAAAATAGGAACATAAAACAAAATACGCTATGTGTTCTACTAATAAAGTACGGCGGTACAGGTTGGGCACCGTCAGAGAACTCGGTAGTACAGTCGCCACAAACTGTCAAATTTTCTCATTCGATTTTGAACTTAAGAGGAAATGCGGGTGGTCTTTTCTCCATGCAAACACTCTCGCCTGTTTTCTTTCTGGTTTATGACTTTAAACGATTAATAAATGAATTTTACAGTTAAATAAATACCAACCTCTTCTATATCCCTCCACCCTCTTCTTTATGTTTTCCTTTTTGATGATACATAATCTGTATAAGCACTAGAACCTTTACAAAATGCTCAAAATTGTCTATTTATATCGCCTGTCAATAGAATTATGACTTGTGAGTTATGACTACTGACATAATCGAATTATGACTTTTTACTATAGTTGTCCTTTCGCACCAATGTCAAAATCGCGCTCGCAGAGCGACAGCGATAGTTTGTTTAAATACCTACCGCATTTCCTCTTAACCATAAACATTTTATGGTTTCAAATCACTTGGAGTTTGATATTTTGTACCTTGATGTGCTGGCGACTGTACTATAGAGTTCACTGACGGTCTGCTACTTTTCACCCTTATGCCCTAAGTAATAAGGTTGAAAAGTGGTCAACCGTCAGTGAACTCGCTAGTACTTGATGTACATAAACAAATAACTTAGTAAGTACCTAATATTATTACAGACAAAAATGAAGATTGCGATCGTTACAAATCCAATAACTTTATGTAATGAAGCTAGTCATACAGTAAATAAGTCTGAACCAATACAGTACTTATATCTAGAAGTAAAGTAATAAGAAAAGAAATAAAAAAAACTAGAACTATTACGAAGATACATTACGATCGCAAAAAGGCGGAGGATAAGGTAATAAAAGTTATAAATAAAGATAACGTTGAGATATTTATCGTTTTCTGCGAATTGTCGATATTGATTATGACGTTGCTTGGCTAAAGTACTAGGCTAACATACAATCAAGGAAGTCGTGAAATGTTTAATGGGAAGGTCTCCGATCAAAGTCAAAGTTTCCATTTTCAAAGCGCTGTCAAACTTGCGGAAACCATTACAGTAAGGCTCAAAGGCTGACTGTTAACGAGGGACAAGCGAAGTGGAGTGTTGTATTAACCATTTGTTTAGGAAATAAAAAGTTAATTGCTTACCTAAATACTTTGGTGTCATTAAGAAAGCTTTCTGAAAGGTACCTATTAACTGAACGAGTAACCCTTCCTAGCAGGCCAAAGTTTTTTTTATTATAAGAATGTTTAGTTGCCTCGCATTTTCTTTGCGATTGCCTATTACGCAATATTTGACTGAATTAATTAGGTGAAGCAAACATTGTGAAGGATGAGTGAACGTGTGTGCGAATCCATTAGTAAAATATCGGATGAGCAAATAATCACACCACATTACGCGGCATCACACCTACAGGTGTGATGGGTTTGGCTGAGGTGTACCCTTTAGTACACCCTCATTTAGCCAGTTATGTTTAAGTCCCATGTAATAGGGGGCGAGCCTATGCTATCAACCGGGCGCGAATCCAGACTCAGTGACTGCTTCTGACGAATTTCCTGATTGAAAAACCCAATAGCAATTTGCCCGACCCGGGAATCGAACCCAGAACCTCATGCTAAGCAGTCGCGATCGCGACCACGACCACTAGACTAAAAAGAAAAGAATATTCTATAATAGTTTTCTTTAAAATTCCTAGCACGGCTTACTTCGATGGCTTAGTTTAATTCTTCTTCTCTAAACTATACGCAAGCTGTTCCAGCATTTAGCTCTTCCACTTTAGCAGCTATTTTACATAATAATAGAATTGTAAGCTGTTCTATTCAGTGTTAACAAACAAATTCAAACAAGCTGTTTAGAGAAAACGTGAGTCTTTGAAGTAATGGGTTACGTTCTTTACAGTTAAAGAAAATTGTGAGAACAAGAAATATCTAGAAACAGAATAATGACAAAAAGAACGTTTGTAAATGCCTGAAATTGAATTCATTATCACAATATTAAATCTTACTTCTTTCGGTTGGCCTCTTTAGATAGTCTTTTAGACCGTGACAGTGTGTTTTTTTTTTTGTATTTTTTCTGTTCTTTTTTTTTTCATGAACAGTTATGGCAGTCATTTAAACTTACTTATAGTATGATTATTTTAAGAGGAAATGCAGTAGGTATTTGAAGAAACTGTCGCTGTCGCTCTGCGAGCGTGATTTCGACATTGGTGCGAACAACTACAGTAAAAAGTCATAATTCAAGGTTTGGCTCTCGACAATTTCCACCTCCAATATTCAACCAATCATAAACTGAATAAGAAGCATATATACTGTGTCCCTATGTTTTTCGTTTTTCATTAATTGTTGTTTTCGTACACTAGGCCTCTGTTGACAGGCGATCTGAACAGGCAATTTTGAGCATTTTGTTAAGGTTCTAGTGCTAATACAGACTGATTATGTATCATCAAAAAGGAAAAGGGACATAGAAGAGGTTGATATTTATTTAACTGCAAAAAATCATAGCTTGGAAGTCATAAACCAGACAGAAAACAGGCGAAAAGGTATGGTATGGTATGGAGGGAAGATCACCCGCATTTCCCCTTTTTTTTTAAGGATGGTAAATCATCAAATGACTTCTCCCGCTCTGGGCAGAGCGGAAGGGAGTGTCAGACTTGTACTGACTAAAACCCATCCATGTTCCTTCCTTGCCCTTTGTGTTCCAGAGCCGCGGTATCTCTTTCGAACAGCCCGCAGCCCAACCCGCATTTCCCCTTAAGTGTGAAGTTAAAGGTGGCACTGCTTGTCAAACAAAAATGCATCAATATGTCAAAATTAATAAATTTATTTTAGTTCTGTAATTTTCTGCCTGCGCAGATAAATTGGTTGGAGAACTTCATTTTTAGCAGAACTTTATCAAACTGTGTGCTGTTCATGAGAAAAAGGCAGAATTTTATTAATGTAATATTTAAAATAAAATAAAAATTGTAGTAAATCAGAGTACTTACGTATAATGAATATTGCAGATCGAATTATAATTAATTAGCATAAAACTAGTAATTCATCTAAATAAGACCACAACTACCAACCTCCAAATTATTAACAATTTATCCAAATAATCACTAGCACTGAAATAAAAACATTTCTCTTCTATAAAAGCACAAGAATTGAATACTCAAACTACTTCTGCGATTAACTATTACTCAGGTCGCTAACGATACTACGGTTGGGCCATGAAATAAGCGACTCAGGGGTAATTAAAATCTACTATAACCCGCTTGGGAAGTTTCTTGGAGTTGTACTGAGATCTTAATGATACTACATTTTAACTTAATCTGAATTTAAGCGGCTTTGCTCTGTAAATGTAATAAATAATATAGAATTCAAAATGTTTTATTTATTATGTTTTCAAGAATATAGCTTGCTTTATTTTGTGTTATAATAAGGATTTACTGTTTGTTTGTACGAGATGCTTGCATTTACTTAGGTTCCTTTTAAAACAGTATTATCCATACGTACTTGTGCGGTAATGTAAAGTAAAACGCACGGCTTCAAGATGCTCCATCAAAAACGAACGGTACTTTTTTAAATCTTAGCAAAGAGTTTTTATGTCAGAAAAGTGGTCAACATTTTATGAATAAAATTAAATTTGCGAGATAAAATATAATAAATAAACATTAAATTCTTTAATTTAATTAATTTTGACAATAGATTACAACTATTTATCTGTAACAAAAACACAACATATTAATTTACTGTATTAGTAATACAGGCTGTTTTTGTGCCTTTGCCTTAAAAAAAAAGCGCTAATGCGCGCGCCTCACTAATTTTTGAACAAGTAAAAATTATTCCGCGCGCTTTCTCTCTTCATTGTATTGTTTTTATTGAAAAATGTCGTCAAATAATGATGAATTTATTAATTCGACACCGCCTGAAGTCTCAGAGGCAGCGAAAACGGCTACTCTAAGCCTCTTGTCTGAAAAATCGACCGATAGATACTTACAAGCGTATCAAAATTTCGTTTAAGAAAATCCGAGTTTTATTTATTTCCTCGCAAATATGTTATAAAACGTCGTATGGCATACGTGCGCTTTGATAATTACAGCCTCTGCTTTCTTGTAGCCCTCGCCTACGGCTCGGGCTAGCAATTTCACCTCGGCTGTAATTTTCAACTAACCGCACTTATATCATAATGTACTATTATTTACGTTCAACCTTACAAGATAAAAAAAAACATAACATAAAAATTATCTGATATAAAAATGGATGCCTTTGAGGTTATATTTAAAAAAAAAACTGTCAGTTTTTCACAATGCATTTCCATAATCCTAAACCAATGAAATGACGGATATAATCAAAATTAATTTATAAAGACAGCGACCTTTCATGAACATTTAAACGTTATTGAAAAGTTCGAGGCACATCCCTATTAAAAGCCTTTGACGCCTGTCAGGCATTTATTTCGTGATCGTTTTTCTTCTTACTTGACTCTACTTAACTTTATTGAAAAGGACTAAATTTTGCACGTGGCTTCGCTTGCGCTACGATTGAAAATTATGTTACGGAAACTTTTTAATGTAGGCTTATAACACTCGGAGATAGTGTAGCTTCCCAATAATGGAAGAATTTTCAGGATCAGATCAGTAAATCCGAAGATTACCCCCTACATCTAAACGTACAAACATACAAACTAGTAATTTATTATTGTTAATACTAGTATAGGTATTAAATTGCAGCTATTAAAGTAACATTTATCAAAACTTGATGATTGTTTTATTGACATAACAAAACTTGATGATTGTTTTATTGTCAAAACAATTTCATTGACATTAATAATATTCATGTCATTTTAATGCGGTATTAATCAATAATTTAATGTATTACATTTCGTAAACATTTTGTAGCAGGCATGTAATCTAAAAAATTAAAGTCATTACTACTGACTTTATTTTATTTACATAATTAATATAATTTGAATTGAAAGTGCCTTGTTCATATCAAGTTACATATGCGTCGTAGTGCATACTTGTAAACGGGCGTGGCGTGCGCTTATGACCAGATGTGTATGAACATCACCGAAGCAAAAGAAGAATATAAAGCAGTTCTATGATTTCTGCTTACCACCTTGGGTCATAAGGCAGATCATAGCTGATGTAACAAAGCGTAACTTAAGCTACTCTTATTTTAGATAAATAATTAGGGATCCGTGCAAAAAAAATAAAACCATTGAAATTGGTTACAAAATTCGATTCAAATTGGAAAGTGCTTATAATAATGTGGACCTGAATGTGTTACCTGCGACCTTCGTCCGCGTGAAATTATTATTATAAATAATAATTTCACGCGGACGAAGGTCGCAGGCAACAGCTAGTGTGTAATATTTGGAAAGGCTTTCCTGTACCGTTTTAGGTACCCTATACCGTATTAGAAATATCGACACTTCTTCGATTAATTCTGGTTCCGTGCGCAGAACTGATTACCAAGCTTAAACGGTGGAACTAATAATAGCCAGGAGGTTTACTGGCAGCACTACAACTACATGGTAAACATTATTGATAAGATATTGAGGGTATTTAGGTTATTAAAGGTCACCGAATAATTTATATTATAGCTTGGTTTCGTTATCTTGCTAATTTTACGGCTAGTTCCTTTAATGAATAAGGTTATGGGTCAGTCCAGTAATAGATTAGTACACGGGTTAGTCTTTTTACTATACCAGTGTTGAGATTCAATTTCGTGACACCATTCTTATGTTTGTTTTCAGTAACGCTAGGCGGTACCTATATTAATACTTAGAAAAATAGGATTGCTTGTTGGATTTTTAGCTTTCGGAGCTGTGCTTATCGTTGAAAATCATACATCACGCCTGTAATCCCCAAAAGGGTTCGGCAGAGGTGTGTGTGAGTACAGCCACATTTCGCCACTTATGTTTAAAGCCGAACGTCCACCGCCAGCTAAAATAATAAGGAACTAAGCTCACTGAACTAAGCTAAGCTAAACTAGGAAATAATTGTTCGTCCACCGAAAAATAAGCTATAACTACGTTTCACTGCCTGCGCACGATCACACACTACAAAACAACACTAGCGAAAGGCGCCAGAGGGGTAACGCAAGGGGGTGAGAGAGGCTTAGCTTAGTTCGCGTAGCTTCGTATCGGCCTACACAAATAAGTTAGTTTGACTTATTTGGGATATTTTAGTTAGCTTAGTTGGCATAGTTTGCGGTGGACGCACATGCATGAAAAACTGGCTCAACTATGCGAGCTAAACTAAACTAACTTATTTTAGCTGGCGGTGGACGTTCGGCTTAAGTCCCATGTAATAACAACCGGGCAAACATTACAATTTTAAGTGTTACTCAATTCAAAATATGACAGCGCTACTAATATGTATCCCACCTTATTATGAAATTGCAGTGGTTACACAGAATCATTGAATTAACAGTAATCGCTTATTTAAGAGCCCCATTCAATATATTTACACCCACCATACTTAATTAACAGACCATCCCGTAACACGCCACTCCCATCCGTGTAATAGTTAAGCAACATCAATTTGTGGCTAATCTACGCTAACTGCCTTGAGATCAATAAGTAATTAAGGTACACATAACTTGTAAAAGGACCTTAGTACATGTATGTATATGTGCCTTTTTAGTCCTGTGAAGAGGCCTAACTACAGGTAGATGAGCCCTTTATACCCTGAATAGAGTTACGGGCCATAGGTAATCACATCAGAGCGCTCTAAAAGGATGATTGTGTACGTTTATTTTTAGACGTGCATGAAAGAAAATTTATTTTGGGACCAAATTAACTTCATGTTTTAATTAAAATTTTCGTTTGTGTATTTTATTTTGTATATTTTTGTTAGCATAATATAACATCAGCGCCAGTAGAGCCTGAAGGATTAGGCAGAGCTGTACCCAGACCTTGGCAATAGACCCACAATTCACCATTTTTAGGGTTCCGTACCCAAAGGGTAGACGGACGGATAACGGAGTCTTAGTAATAGGGTCCCGCCCTATTACTATCACTCCGCTGTCCGTCTGTCTATCTGTCCGTCCGTCTGTCTGTCTGGCTGGCTGTCTGTCTGGCTGTCTGTCCGTCTGTTACCAGGATGTATCTCATGAACCGTGGTAGCTAGAGAGTTGTTTTTTTTTTTTTTTTAATTTTCTATAACAGCAAATACCAAAAACAAAATAAAATAAATATTTAAGGGGGGCTCTCAAACAACAAACGTGATATAGATACGGAACCCTTCGTGCGCGAATCCGACTCGCACTTGGCCAGTTTTTTATTAAAATACCATGACATAAACCTATTGCCATTACTGGCAGAGATCTTGGCTCATAGCTGCTGCCACACCTAATAGTAAAACCCAACAACACTTCTTGTACGGCCTGGGAATCGAACCAAGGGATATCATGCTTAGCAGCTGCGCTGGATACTTACCACTAGGTTAAGTCGGTATTATTATTTCTTGATTAAATCTCCAAAAGATTCTCTGATAATTTCAGAAACCTGCAACAAATGTTTATTTACAAAATATGTTTGATGGTATAAAATCCACTTAATCTTAGTTTTGAACTTTTGATTGCTTTTCGAAAGTGATTTTAAATTACAAATTGAAGATTTTAAAGTTAATTAAGTAAATAATTCTTCGAAAGTTGTAGAAATTACGTTCTTTGGTTTATGTGTAAAATTTGTATTTTGCTAATAAAGACTACTGTTGTTGTTTAGTATAGGCTCTATGAGTGAGCATATTGCTATTCTCATCTTATCTAGGTATTACGTCATTTTTCCAAGCAATAAAAGTCCAGCTAAGACTTTATAGGAGCCATGCGGGCTACTATTACTCGTAAAATGACCCATTTGGGGTAGTTAAAGATAACGAATACTAATTTAATGTTTTAAGTGTTTTTCTTTCAATTTTATTAATTCTAAATTATTTTAAAATAAAATTATGAACAGTATTTCTTTTATTAAAAACTATAGATATTACTAGGTGTCCCGCGCAACTTCGTCTGCGTCAAACCTAGATAACGACTGCAGCGCCATCTGTCGGGCTAATTTGTGAATCTAAACCATCCAGGGTGCCACCCAAACGCATACAAAAAAATTCATTCAAATCGGTCCAGCCGTTTAGGAGGAGTTCAGTGACATACACACGCACAGTAGAATTATATATATAAAGAAGATTGTTAGTAACCTACTATAGAAGTCAAATAAGTGGAAATTAAGTGTTCACACTAATAAACCTTTTTTTATTCCTGTATGTTCTGTTTCCACAGACACACCGTGAAAACGTTTTTGTGGGGCACGAATTCTTAAGTAATATTTTAAAACTTTATGTTAACAAATAAAAAAAGAAATAACTGATGGATCTTTTCCTTACAGACCCACAGTTGGGTAGTCCTTCCAGGAACGATTTCTTCTTTCTGGGCTACCTGGAATGATGAATCGCGCCAATGTACTGATTTTATTATTTTTACCTACTTAATGCTATAGAACATATTCAGCCACATTCCAGATAAAAATCAGCTCACGTAAGCCTAATAAAAATAATAAAAGTTTTCATATTTATGACTAGGTTAAGTCGGTATTATTATTGAACTAATACAAACCTACAAATCAGAATAAGAAATCGCAAAGTAAAACAAATAGAACTTCGTGGACAACGCGCAGTTTTATATTTAACTAAATCTATGTTTTCATACTTTCACCACACGTGGGAAATTCGAACTAATCCAATCGATTAATTTGTCTCAATAACTGGCGCAGCTCTAAAATACAAATCATCGTTAAACCGTGTATCGAATGAGAATACTAATCGATGCAGATTGGCAATCGGCGACAATTTATACCGATCGTTAAAACAGAGTAATTACTGGAAAAAATTGTAGCCTATGTATCTATATGATAGTAGCCTGTGTATCTTGTAGTTGTATATCTTGAGCGTAAGCCGTAATGATGAAGTAGCTATCGATCGTATCCACTCAACACTCAGTTACTCACAGCGACACCAAATGGCATGTAAAGAGCTCATATATCTTGTTCCCTATTGATATACTAGGATCACTAGTCCATTACCCTATATGCTTAAGAGCGATTGCACATTAGTTGACGACGGACGTCCGTAGAGAGCAGTTCCTCACTAAAAGCTCGATTCATGCACTTTTTTTGTACATTTTTGTCCAATTTCGTTTAAACACTTTTCATTCGTTGACGGTTTTATTCGACGACGATGGGACATTTCAAAAGATAGGGCAACTGAGTGGATATACGATTACCGTTTAACATCACTCAAGCTCTACCGTTGATACGTAATTTAACATTTTTGTGAAGAGAATTGTAAATGAATATAAAGCATTCAAATACCTCCTTTTTAGAAGTCGGTTAAGAAACATGTCGTACTTCAGAAGATTAGTAAATTGAATGTTTTACAAATAAGTGGTTACGTTCAACTATGTAACCTATATGTATAAGAGAGGTTCATTCAACCCCAAAATGCCTATCTCATTACCACCCCATACACAATCTACATCGTCCGATTACAGCCAGATGCGGTAACCAGGCTCCACTATACGTGGCGTATTTAGTGGTCTGTACCGATATATACACGATAAAGGCCATACAAACGGATAATTTGCTATCACCAGGAGACCAGGACGGTATAATAGCCCATTCGCTTGGAACTGTGATACAGAGGCGATTTATATCAATCAATATTACAATGGGATATCGCAACGCTTGAATGGGCTGCAGTGAATAGTTTATGGCGTTATAGGGTTGAATTGCTGCAGATCTCAATGGTAACTTGAAATTGATGGAGGATGCAGTTGTTGGTTATTGCCTTTTGTTAATCAAGTTAATTTTGTCTTATTACCTAGTTGTTAATATACTCCGATATTATCTTTCCTCGGAGGATCGATGTGGTGTTCCGTAGATCTGATGTTGTTCTGTTGTGTCTGACCTAATGGTATACCTACCTATGCAAGAAAAGTGAAAAGCTCAGATGAATTAGAAGTGTCTCTATCTGTTTATTTTAGTAGACTTGTACCTATGTCCTAACTACTGGGCCATTATCCATCCAGGTACTCCTGTCCACCTCAAACTATAATCAGAAACTATATAAAAGAAATGCAGCACACACGAAAGAGATTATTAACCAAAACAAGGAAAACCTGCTCAGGTGGTTATTCATAGATGAGTGATGCCAAAGAGTGTAGGTATTCTTGAACAAACGGAACAGTTCGCTTCTTAATTTCTTGTCATCTGTATCCGGTTGACTCTGATAGATTTAAACTTGCATCCGAATTTGGAGACGACCCAATTTAAATAGTCATAGACATGCTGCTTAAAAGTTGTCAGCATGATCGTACAAAATTGCAACGTGCAGTTGAAAGTTATTTTCTTTTTTTTATTGGTCAATCTCGCCACATTATTCCTAAACAACTTCAACTCCTGAAAGTCAGACAGAATCAAGCCGCACGCAAAATACGCGCTTTGGACGTGGGGTTGCGGACACCAATCCGTTATACAATACGCGCCAGAATCAACAGTGGCGAGTGTGGCGACCACCAGAAAAGCGCCGAGACAATGACGCTCGACGAAGTCGCAGAGAAATCATTTAACTGTCTTGGAGTCCGCAACGAAATTAATAAGAAAAGAAGAATAAAACTCTTTTTCTTCTTTTTGTTGTTTAGCAATAGATGTATTCAATCAGTTATCATACGATTCAACAGTTCTCTTCCACCTCTAATCGATTTATCCCGACAGATCCTAGTCCAACATAGTTACATCTCTATGCGAGCATTGTTCTTGTAACTAGGTGACCTGTCGGACCAAAGCGAATGGGGACGCCATATTAACAATCTCCAGCTCCAGCCTCAATCATACGTCGTTATAAGGAAGTGTATGAATATCGGATGAATTATTTATTTATCTTGCCCTCTACACGTGTAAATGGTGGTATATATTTCCTTCGTTCTTTCTCTGTCTGTCTGTTGTTTTTCGTGTAAACAGATTGGCGTGAATACTCGTAGGTGCGGTTCATTTTGTGGATTGAATTTCGGTTTAAATAAATTAATTTATAATACTTAATTGACTATAGTCATATTAATAAAGTATCGTTTTCAGTTACACTCTCTCTTTAATATCATAGTGGGTCGAGACGATACGTCAAATGTGTCTTGTTTTATTTCTTAGTGTTCTAAATTTGATCTCGTATATTTTGTTTTAATTTATCGTTAATTTTCTGCGTGAGTCCAGAATAAATACGTTTTCTTTCTCTATTTCGCTATTGCTTCCTAAAATAACTCCTACCAGTACGAATGATGATAAATAGATTCCAAATTAACAGGAATCGAAGTGGTGTTATAATCAAACCTTGATAATTATCTTGATAATAACAAAAATCAATGTCACTTCACGTATGAAAACATGTTAAGTGGCTACTTTAAAAACTGACTAAATTTGAAAAGTTAATCATCTTGATAATTTAGAACCTTGCAAATTAATAAAATACAAATAAAAAAAATATTGTTAACTCAAACAAGGATTAAATTACCCGCAAGTAAAAACACAGGACGATGGACTGATTTCGTGCAATAATAATGATGAAGATACAAACGTATGATAAACTGACAACACCGTTTGCCCCATTCGATCCCCAGGGGTTGAAATGGGTTCATATCTTTGTAGGTAAGCACCTTTACGGAAACGCATGCATTTCCCTATTTACTTTGAAATACGATTGGAAGATATTTGAGGAAAATTGCAAAACGTGTGTTTTGCAATTTTTTGTTCACAACGTTTTACAAGATTTTTTGTCTCGCATTTCTCGGTTTCCATAAAAGTGAAATTGCAAACATGACCCGTGAAACGTCAATTGCGCTGCTGTTTTGAGAGTAAAAAAAAAGAGAGGTTTGAAACTGTTATTCCTTTAAACAAATTCAAGTTTAAAGTGTTTGAAAATATGAACCATAATAACACACAAAGCCGAGGCCTGAAGCTTATTCACACTGCCCAATAAAACATTGTCAAAGTAAATTATTAATATCGTAAACAAAGCAACATATTTTAATAAGATATTTCCCGTCCCTGATTGCAATAATAAAGTACCCAAAACATACTAAAAAACATAATGTTTACAAGCGCGACAACAAAGTAAACAATTAAAAAATGTTATCAACGTAAAAGCCTTTCGGCTGGGCCCGGTTAGCCCAGTTGTGACGACATAGGGCTAGAAGGTCAGCACACACTCATACAGGTGGCGCAGACACGCCCTGCTCTGGTTTATAGCTAAACGAAAGTGACGCACCAAATTATTATGTTTGACAGGGGAAAAGGGTCAGAAAATCGGTAATAATATGTCGTGATTGCCTGTCGAGGGTTGAATTCCTGTCGTTTGGGCAACTATAGGCTAATTGTATGTGTAGGTGTCGACTTCGCTGTTTATCACTTCAGCGATTACCAAAACCAATTTTAAAAAACTGGTCGAATGAAAAGGCTTTTTAATCCTTTAACACCAGTTTCCAATTAAGGGTAGACCTTCCAGGGCTGCGGGACTGTTCGAAAGAGATACCGCGGCCCTGGAACACAAAGGGCAAGGAAGGAACATGGATGGGTTTTAGTCAGTACAAGTCTGACACTCCCTTCCGCTCTGCCCAGAGCGGGAGAAGACATTTGATGATTTCCCATCCGAAAAGAAAAAAGAAAAGAACCAGAAAAATAGACCTTCCACCTCATTGTCTGTTAAAACATTTTCTAAAAAATAAACATAATATCACTTTCAGTTTATTCTAAAGCTGATCTAAAAACTCAGCAAAATTAAGGATAAACCCTTCACCTTGAAACCCTAACGTCGCCCTCATAATCGTTACACCTCAAAATGTATACTGTTACAGCCGCAGAGCAAACAAAAAGCAAGTACGTAAGTACTACGAAAGGTAATTTGGCGCTATCTTATTTATGTAATTACTCTAGTATTGCAAACATTTGACCGCCGTTACGGACCGTCATTTGTAACATGCCGGACTAACTAAGTTTCCGCATCAAATGCTTCTACACACGATCCGCAGTTGCGGAGACCGAACCGCAGCGGGCGTTTGAGTACAGGCCATAAATACAGCTCGCTAAAATAAAATAAAAACAACCCTTAGGCCATTTTTATTCCTATAAATATGGACATCGGAAACCAAGTAATAAAGTAAGTGAAGCCACGAAAATAGCACTTGGAGTCGATAAATTGTCGTGTCCGGACACAAACTACCGGAGTAACTTGGATGCTATTTTGCTTACGTCTGCAAATATGGGTATCGTGTACCGTAATGGCCGAACATATATTATTATGTGCAGGGAAGATTTGTAACATTTGTCGCTTGCAATGTGTCTGGTATTTAATTTAAGAACAGCTCGGGTCGAATGGATTCCAAAGAAGCGAGAACCACGCGTTAAGTTGAGTTATTACAAGTACAGTCGCGGCCTTTTCTGCATGATCATTTAAAAAAAAATCGCTTGAATCATGCGGCGGCGCCCCGCCCAGCTAGAGAGCGCTTCATGTTGTGAGTGCAAGCAAAATTGAATTGTACGTAGAAAGCTGAATGTAATTTCAAAATGGCTAATATAATCACCAAGTGTTGAAGCGTACGTCTTCAAACTTCAAAGGCAACTCGTCGGTTTCATAGCTGAAAATTAATAGCATGCAGAACCACCATCTACAGCTTATGATTTAATACCAACTACGGCCACAAAATACCAAAATGGTTCCCGAATAACGTTTTAATTGAAAACTCGAAGTCTAATAGACGTCTCAGATTAAATTGTTGTGGTACCTAAAAGGTTTTGAGAAGAGTTGAAAGCTAGAATAGAAATTAATAATAGAACAATAGCATGTATTTCATTTTTAGGGTTACCACATTCAGGATGGGGTACAATAAGTATAGTGAATAAACTACCTAAAACCTCCAAATGGCAAACAAATAGTGTAAAATATTATCAGTATTAGTTTGTATATCAGCAAAAATATACTGTCAAGAAATCAAAATTTATGTTCACTTATTTAATGTTATTTTCTCGTAAAGTTTAAGACTACATTTCCCAAAGAAACTTCATGACATTCTCAAAACTTTACGATGAAGTTTCGGTTTAAAGCCTTCGGCGCTGTATATTTGTTGCCTGAAAATCGACTCGTAACTCGAACATTCTCCAATAAATGCAGCATTGAGATTGGTTTAACGATTTATATTGTAAAACATGGTAAAAGAAAAAAAATATATTTTTTACTTTCAGTAACACTTTATTACAATTTAATGTAATATAGCGAGTTTCCGCTTTCTGATTAAAGCGCAGGTGTCACATTAATGTAAAGTCCACTTGGCACAATTTTTCCCGACTTTGAAAATATTTTATCTCTATACGAATAATAAATCCCGACATTAACATGAACGTCAGAATGGCTAACCTGATTCTTCGTTTAAAATGTATCCTTTTTAAACTTGGCTACTTCAGACCGCTTCTATTTACCCTGATTTGCAAACGCTAAAGAATAATTATAGTGGAAAATAAAACGTGCATTTTTAACTGCAGTTTTCATTCAAAATATATACGACAATAACGCAGAGAAAATGAGACAAATAAAAGTGTTGAACAGAAAAGTAACTCGACCAAATGTCATGTTGTTTGAATAACATGACAACATTTTGCTTTTGTTTAAGTTGGTGCAGACAAAAAGATCTCTAAAGTTTTACGTCCTCTCTAGTTTTTCAACTTCCTTTTCTAGAAGACAGACTACAGTTTTCTGCTGAGAAAGGAAACACTTCTTTACTTAAATAACTTTTAAGTTAAGAAAACTGCTCTGAATTTTAATATATATATTTTTTTTTAAGTTTTCCATTTTCGGTGGCGAATAACTTGCTCATTTTTTGGTTTAAAGTTTATTTCTTAAGTGCAATATCTAAATAAAATTTTAAGTAGACATTCATTTCAAACTAGGAGACGGCAATGAATATTATGTTTCTAGAAAACAGAACGTGTACCGATATAAAAAAATTATGATCATAATAATACATAAACAGATTATTTTTGTCATATCTATCGCGAGAAAAGCTCTGTCTTTTATGTAAATATGGAGTGCCCCGATACTTAGCACCTACTTATTGTTGAAAAACTCGTTATTGTGTGAGTAGCGAAGAGCTGATAAACAAATTGCACAATGCCTATTGTAAAAGATACTTCCCCTTGTCAGGAACTTGTGTGGTGAGACAAATGTTTTTCTTTTTGTTTGTGCGAATTTCTGTAAACTTGTTTCTCAAGACAGTTTGTATAGTGATTCGGTTAATTACAAAGTAAGGAGGCCAAAGTAACTATGCAAATTATGATTTTTATGATATGTCGTTCTTCTAATAGTACTACTTTACACTACTTATCAAATCTACAATAACATTATGAGCGAAAATTTTTGCTCTCCAAAAAATAGCAGCTAAAATAAAAAAGTGGAAGTTTCCAACTCGTTATTACGAGAGACTTGAAACAGAATAAATCCCTTACAAATTATTTAAAAATGGACGTTTCCTTAAACGGCTTATTCAGTTTTTGTGTTTTTCTTTCAGTTTTACAGATTAATAAATAATGTAACTCGTAATTCATTTTCACAGAAGAAATACGAAAATAGGCATCAATGTGGTTTTCATTTATGTTGCGTTTCTGTTATAGTGTTTTGGTTAGGTTTTCTTTTCAGTTTCGATGCATGAGACAATCCATCACACGGATGGTTGCGTCTCTGTTTGTATTGACACCAATCAAAACCAGAGCGGCATAACCTGTCCAGTTCAGCCTTTCGTAGGCTTCGTGCCGCATCACTATTTCTTCATTCCAGTTTTATTCAACAATAAAAGTTCTAGACTTAATTGAATTTGAAATTGAATGACTTTTAGTTCTACATATACGGACTAGTCTCAGAACTTAGACCGCTCCACAAACTTCACAAATCAGGGATAACTTATCTAACTAACTTATATATTAGGGATATATATCAAGAGCCATCATTACATTTTATCCTTTTAACCCTGCTTACGCTAACGGAAAAATAAAAATGCCAACGTCACAATATCACAAATGCAGACTTGTGACATACCGACCCTTGTCATTAAATTATCAAAGATGACCTAACTCACGGTTTGCGTTGTTTCAATAGAAAAATGAAGAGAAAAAAAATAACGTTTTCAGGTCGCGCTTTCCTTGTAAGAGTGCCTTGTTATTTTTGCATGCAAGTATGTAGTATATGCAGGTACTAAGTGAAGAGCCGTCAGACCGCGGTGCTAACAAGCACTACTGCTGAATTCTAAAACATCAATTGTACAGTGAAATGTGAGCAGTATTTTCCGCATAAAAACGGATATTACATTGCATTCTTTTCTCTCTGTCCGTGCTTTCATGGTTTGTTCTGGACATACGTTTTGCTTATTCTGTTATTTGTTTTTCTATCTTCAAAGCGTTTATCATACATACTGTGGAGATGTTAGGGTTTATTGATGTTTGTGAATTCACAAAGATCGAGATACACATGGAAGTCATTGGAAAATTTCGTTTTTTATTAATTTCAGAGCCTATCGAAGTTCTCTAGTCTAAAGCCGAACTAAAAATGGCAAGCATTTTCGATACCTAACAGTATTTTCTTTCAAACTATAGGTACGGTAAGGGTCTATTCGGTTTAACCGTTCCTACAATCAACATCCATTGTTTGTTTAACCTGTACCCGCTGGTGGTTTTATGGAATGGGTACCAAGGTTCACAGAATTATCGAGGTCAGGAACTTCGTTGAAACGCGCCTTGCACAAATATTTGTATATTTTGATATTATGCTTGTGTGGGCTTAAATCAATACATATACCTACAACTGTTCCATTTCCCTGTACCTTATTGACGTACTTTTCATGCTTGTAAAGGTGGTTTTCCTATACCATGAGCATTACTTACGATTTGATTATGCACACCTTTGTACCTTTGTACGTGGAGCTTTAAACTTTTGTATATATTTTATTTCGTTGCTGTTTTCTAGGTTACTTACTAATCAAGATTGAAGGAACATTACGTTTCTTCTGAATCCGATAACGACTTGTGAGGACAGTAGTTATTTAAATTAAGTATCGTTTCTATATGAAATAATTGTACAGATGGTAAAATTACCTACAATTTCATAATTTTAAATCCTATAAAACGCGTTTATGCCCCGTTGAGAGATAACTCGTACGAAATAAAAAGGGGCGTCCTCTGATGCGTACGAGCGATAAAAATAAAGCTCATCATATCTGGGTGACTCGAATCTCATTAAACGTGTATTGCATAAATAAAATATAGAATCCTTCGACGTGTAAATAAAATGTAGGTTCCTACCACGTGTAAATAAAATGTAAATTTCTACCACGTATAAATAAAATGTAAGTTTCTACCATGAGTAAATAAAATGTAGGTTCCTACCACGTGTAAATAAAATGTATGTTCCTACCAACCTTCAAGGTTAATAAACCATCACCATCTACCAAGCCTGTTCCCTTGAAGTCGGTTTTCAGTTTAACCGGATGAAGCGCTGAATACCAGTATTTTCTATAGAGGTGAATAAAACCATATTAGTGGTAAATAAATATCTTAGAGAAATAGGTTTTCTTCAGGACTGGCTTACACAGTAATTAAATTAATTTTAGACAGCACAAATATTCTGTACCATCTTTCTATGTACGACTTTATTTTTCAGTCCAGCTACTTAGCTACTAAATTATATTTGCGTAAAGTAATAAGTAGTGTCAAAACTACTTAGAAGTTATTCAAATGTTTTATTTCAGTGTAAGGAAACGTAATAATTTTAATGTTACTTTGTCTTCAAGGATCGGAAATCACTTGCAGTTTTATATTAAAGTTGCTGGTTTTGTTTAGAATAAATTAAAATCAAATAAACATAAATAAATGGATTCATAACAACATTTTTGAGGTCTTCTAGCTGTTTTAAATAGAAGTAGGTACTACCTATCTAACATATGTGTTCCTAACATGACGTATAAAGACATTAGTTTCTCCACAACAACCTTAATGGCTATTGTCAATAGTCCGTAATAGGTTGTTATGTTCAACCGTAAATGACATTTTTATCAATGTGTATACACATACAGTAATATAACTTGTAACGTGTTATGCCTTAGACATTCCCATTATATCAAGATACTTGTGATGTTTCCAATTCAAACACATGATGCTGTAGTAATAATAATTATTATTAGTGGCGGAACGGCTTGTCGGTTGGACGGATATTGAACTATAATCCAGTATTCGGCCAGATAGTCGAGACAGCGGATAGTTTTGAATGATATGCTTACTATTTTCGATGATGCACTGAAGGTATTTATTTAAATAATGACATAACCATAGTATTATAATATTGTTGTTTATAATCCAGAAATATACTATTTTTTCTCTATATCGGTATAGATGAATTTAAAATCCCTTCCCTCCCTTTATCATCTTTAAAACAAGAAATTACTACGATTACAATACTACCTTTAAATTTTAACTGAAGACTGCTTACAAGTTGCGTCTTATATCAATATTGTCATACAATTAAGAGGAAACTTTAACCGGTATTCCCTCAGATCATTTAAATGTTTACATCTATTAATGCACGCATCAATCGTTCATAGTTGGTATCTGTTGAACCCACATAGAAAGTTTGATGGTTAATTAGTTTTGTTTACTAAAACGGTTATCAAGTTTCTTTACAATTGAAGGGGATTTTAATTGAGTACCTTTTTACTGTTTTAGAGTTATTAATTAAGTTAAAGGTTAAGGTATTGGAACTCGTTTAAGATATATTTTTTTTCCGGATGGGAAATTATCAAATCCCGCTCCCGTCCGCTCTAGGCAGAGCGGACGGGAGTGTCAGACTTGTACTGACTAAAACCCATCCATGTTCCTTCCTTGCCCTTTGTCTTCCAGGGCCGCGGTATCTCTTTCGAATAGTCCCGCAGCCCCAAAGTACAGGACCTCTACTATGCTTTTGCTTTACTTTGCTTTTCTTTTTGAAGTGAAAACTTCTTCAGGCGCGTTGGGCATTTTTAAGATGGGGAAAAAAAACAATTGAACTCGCGACACCATTTAAGCTAAGCGTCCACCGCGTCGGAATCGGAGCGTACGTAGCGAAAGGATTCGTTGCTTTGTATTGATTTTTATGGTACAGCGTGTACTGGATCGGCATAACTGCGCCAGAGATCGGTATTTCTCTTCGCCTCGTACACTCCGTACGCTCCGATTCCGACGCGGTGGACGCTTAGCTTAAACGACAACTTTTCGTTGCAGAGTTAGCCGTATTGTTACATATTACAAGCCCAAATGTACAATGTATAGACAAATGTATAAGTAACAGACTTACACAGAAATATTTTCTAAAAATAATCAAAAAAAAATTTTCACTTCTGTCGGCACTCCCGGAGTGGTTGGGTTTTTTTTTGCTTTTGCTTTTGTACTGTGCGGACTAATATATAGTTTTTCTTTCTCTCATTCTTTTCTTTATTTCCAATTTTACCTTTGCCCAGCAAGAGGTATACATAATATCATCAGTTTAAGTTCCCACAGTGGGCCTTATGCACGTTGGTAAAAGGAAGCAGGAAAGTGGGACAGCAAAGTTCTACATCAATTTAGTTTTAGATATTTAATTGCACAAAGCATAAGCACATTTTAAATGTCCTCTTAACATAAAATTATTCGTTTCTTTTCCAACTTTATAGTTACTCGTGTAAGAGTAAAATAAATCAGATTTCGTCCAACTAACTTATTTATAAAAAGCTTTTAAATCAACAAACGGACCATTACAAAATGTAATAACTAGAGTCGAGGAAAGAATGGCCCGCTATCTTTTACCTACCTATTTAAAAATCGTTCTGAGAAAACTGAAACTTTTTATTTCAAACGAGCAATAAGATGAAATAAGGTGAATATTATTCAAACCTTACCAACATACATTTTCACAAAATAGGGCAGAGTGAAAACGTCGTGTGCATCGGCAGGTCAACGTCTTTGAAGAGAGAAGAAGGTCGCAGCTAGACTTAAAGCGTGATGACCTTAAAGCTAGGCCACCTACAGCTCTACCCTACAATTTCGTCAATGGTGGTACATGTCCGCTTTGTGCTTGGAGTTTTTCGGCCAAAGTTGGATATGCTAGCCACTTGAGAGCACATGATGGAGCAGGAGCAGCACACGAAAGCTCTCGACAAACTCCCCATAGCCATAGCAAGCCAAGCGCAGTCTCTGTGGCCGAAATCGGCTAAATGGCATCATCATCATATTCTCGCAGCTGAAACTATACCTATTTGAATATATTCAACACTAGCTTTTGCCCACAGCTTCGTTCGCGTTAATTTAGAATTTGACAATCAATTGGGGTTGTACTCTGCTTGTAATCTCATTCGAAAGACGCGGCGCCGATTCGAATGAATCGTGATTCGAAAGACGCGGCGCCATCTATTGTCATAAGAATGTTATTGTTTTTTTCCCCGGGAACAGTACTTTTTTTTTCGGAATGAAAGGTACCCTATGTCCGTTTCTGTACACCTGACAACATATATGCATAATTTCAAGATGATCGGTTCAGTGGTTTAGGGGTGAAAAGGTAGCAAACAAAGAAACTAATATTAGTTCCGATTAAACGTTAGTTCATTGTTTAATCCTTAAACAATGAACTAACGTTTAATGGGAACAGTCTTTGATTCTCTCGATCCGATAAAACTACTTTCTTACATCACTATCTAGGTATTCAAGGGGCTCGTGGCTTTTAATAATAACTGCCAAGTCGATTTTTGAGGTTATGCAGTGCTTGGCGAGGTCAGTCCGTGGATGGTGACCGAGTGCCCCGGAAATCACGTTAATCCGTTGGTCCCGCCTGTAAATTGTAGATTAGATCTTTGACAGTCGTTACAGGTAGTCAGTGGCCTGACAGTGACAACCAGTCTCAGTGGCATCGTATTGCGCAGTAGGTACTAACTGGGTTGTGAAGGTCAGATAACCAGTCGTTGTATGTAGAATACCAGTATGGTTAGACTGAAAGCCGACCCCAACATAGTTAGGAAAAGGCTAGGCAGATGATGACAACTAATGTATAATCGGAAGAGCCTTTGATTTTTCCTATCTGATACAATTATTTTCTTATTTCACTATCTAGATATTCTAAACTTAGCATCGTAATAAGATCTGTTATCTTGTTAAGTGACTTTTCCTTGGGACTCCAAACTTAGCTTTCAATATAATACATATTCTAGTTTTGAGTTATTTATCAGACTTTCTCAAGAGTCTTTTCCACGGGCCTTATTGCCACTTATTTTTCGTCTCGAAACCCTTTTTACCTTTGATTCCTATTTGATGAAAAAGGTTATATCTGATTTTTTGCCGTAGTCTTGTGACCTAGTCGAGTGTTTTGAGATACACGTGCTTATGACTACTCCAGGTGGATTGTGTGAGGAATGATATGAGGGAAAAAGGACTAAATGATAGCGTGACGATTGACAGGGGAGAATGTAAAAAAAAAACGCGTCGCACTGACCCCAAATAATATGGGACA
The DNA here is from genome assembly GCA_950005105.1 of Lycophotia porphyrea. NCBI lineage: Eukaryota > Metazoa > Arthropoda > Insecta > Lepidoptera > Noctuidae > Lycophotia > Lycophotia porphyrea. Next base: position 7,872,461 of record OX465393.1, read on the forward strand.
AGAGCTGGAAGATGATGACGACCACTAACCAGGAACTTCTTTCTACCTTCACACTTCATACAGTACCATCATCTGCCTAGCCTTTTCCCCTTTTCCCAACTATGTTGGGGTCGGCTTCCGGTCTAACCGGATGCAGCTGAATACCAGTATTTTATATGGAGCGACTGCCTGTCTGACCTCCACAACCCAGTTAGTACTGGGTAATACCATACCCCTTGGTAAGACTGGTAGTTAGACTTTTTGGGCCACTGACTACGGAACGACTGTCAAAGATCTACAAATGACAGCCGGGACCAAGGGCTTAACGTGCTTTCCGAGGCATGGAGGAAACTTGGTACGTAATGGGTGGTCGGCCATCCAAAGACCAACCTAGGCAAGCACGGCTTAACCTAAAGATCGACCCGAGCGGCTGTTATTATTTAGCCACGAGCCCCTCTCACTTCACACGGTATACCGACTATAAAATTCCAATGATCACAAATAAAAATGTGAGCCGTCACGGGACGCCTGGCAGTGAAACATCGTAATTATTTTGTACAAGTAATATGCATAAAAGAACAGTACACAGTAACAGCACAGTGTATATATATATCATGGCGACGCAAGCCGTGGCGACACGTCGCCACGCCAGCAATCGATTTTACCCGCGGTTATAAATATTTCACTTCAAAAACAGTTCACCACAACTAAACCTGACAGAACAAAAAAAAAATCTGCACGAAAAACACGTTAAAATCTACAGGCTTCCTAGTTGAATTTTAAAATAGTCGATTTATTTACAAAGATATTAGCTACCCTCGTTAAATAGCGACGTCTAGGGAATTCTCCCGAATGTGATAAAATGTGCTTGTTCATCTGCACACCCTATTTCAATAGGAAGTTGCTGGGAAGTATTCTCAGAGGGTATCAATGTGTGAGGAGTCAATACAACTCGAAACAATCATGTTTTGAATACGACAAAACATACATAACACCCACGCTTGTAGGTGACACGTGTTTATACTTAAGGGTATCTATTTTTAATGATGTCGATTCTCGACAATTGTAATAAGGATCTCTCTTCCACAAAAGATTTTCTGCTCTTGGCAACAGATCGCTTTGCCTAAATGAATTATTTTTGCGGTATTCAATTTCAGCTTTCAGGATTTTATCCGGATTTTTCCTTAATTTAGGCTTGTGTATAAATAAAGGATATATTATTGTTTGATTGTATTGTATAGGTACGTCCCACAGAATATTTTAATAATGTTAAAACTTTTTATGTTCTACATCTTTCGTAAACAATTTCTATCAATGTCTAGACTCTGTCAACTTCTGCCGAAAACTACTAACAGTGGCATAAGTTGACAGATATTGCTCCTAAAGTGCATTTCAAAACTTTATCTCGATACACAATAACTTTCAGCAAAACATATTGATACATAAACTTATTAATTTATTATTTTATGAGAATAATTAAAACACCACAATTAGAATGTTCACTTTAGACTTTATAACTTTTATTAATCGTTTAATTTATTTAGAAAGTAATGCGTCTAGCTCCTATCACACGAGCAGGATGAATGAATGGAACAATAGAGGGCATACGCGTATACAGAGCTTAGTTGAACTTGAAACTTGTATATATTAATTTTTGTAACTAATTTATGAAGAAATTCAACACGCCCCCTCAAAAATTAATCGGTAGTTATACAAACAAAATTAGATTTAAATCGACTACCTAACTAAATCGCATTAACTTCCAAATACTTGCTGGGGAATTACAATTTGGTCCAACATTCGTTCGAGGGCTGAGGAAAACCCAGTAAAACCTTCAGCCAGACCAATTCAAATAAAATTACAACTTATTGTAAATAACGTGTAAGTTCTTAAAATTAATTAAGTCCATTTCACACTTATCTACACTGCATTGTTATTGTAGACCCATTTTACATCTCATCATTTGAAATGTAGTTGCAGGCAGAGCTTTTGTCAATGCGTCGGCCAGCTGTTCACCTGTGGGAATGTAATTTAATTTTATTACATTTTTCTCAACTTGTTCCCGAGAAAAGTGATATTTTATATCAATATGTTTTGACCGTTTATGACTTGACGGGTTATTGGCTATGCTTATACATCCATTATTGTCTTCATAAATGACAATTGGTGTAGTAATAAGTATATTTATACTGGCCGCTAAAGACTTTAGCCACAATGCTTCTCTAACTGCCTCGAATAATGCCATATACTCAGCTTCAGTTGAGGAAGCCGCGACTGACAATTGTTTTCGTGTACACCAGGAGATCGTGCACTGGTCAAAGAGTTTAAACAAATACCCAGTTGTACTCTTTCTATCATGTGTATCATTGCCACCCCAGTCTGAGTCTACGTACCCACACAAAATCTCATTGTATTTACACCTTTTGTAACACAATTTAAGATCAGTTGTGCCTTTTAAGTACCTTAGTACCCTTTTAAGACATTGCCATAGTTCTTTATTATTTTTGTGTGTGTACCTACTCAATATGTTTACACTGACACTTAAATCGGGCCTAGTACATAGCATAATATACATAAGGCATCCTATGACGTTTCGACAAGGTGCGTCATATCTCTCCTCTGAATTCAACGCGTCATAGTTTAACTTATTTTCTAAGGGGGTAGACACAGGTTTACACTCATGCATATTAAACTTAGTCAAGACTGTTTTGATGTATGCACTTTGGTCTAAATACACTTGGTCACCTTCTCTAGTGATTTTTATGCCTAGAAACAGTTTGATTTCATTTAAATCGGTCATTTCGAATTTGCTCATCAAATACCTTTTCAAATTAGTCATAGTATTTATGTCAGCGCATACTACTACTAGATCATCAACGTATAATACTACGTATATATTTTTACAAATAGATCCTTTTTCTAGTATATATATACATCTGTCAACAGATGAATTCTGAAACCCTATTTCTTTCAAAGCATGTTCGAATACTTCGAACCAACACCTGGCGGCTTGTTTAAGCCCATATAACGCCTTTTGTAATTTACAAACATAGCCTTCTTTACACGATACACCTTCAGGAACCCTTAAATAGATTTCCTCTTTTAATTCGCCATTTAGGAAGGCGGTCTTAACGTCCAAATGATGAACTAATAAATTAAATTGATTGGCAAGGCTAATAATGAATCTAAAACTAGCTATTCTGGCGACAGGTGCAAATGTTTCATTATAGTCTGTAAGATACTCTTGACTAAAACCGCGCGCCACTAAACGCGCTTTATATCTTTGAGGATTTCCAAATTCATCATTTTTGACAGTAAATATCCATTTACAATCTACGATGTTTTTATTTGGCGGTCGTGGTACTAAAGTCCACGTTTCATTTTTATGTAATGAATTAAGTTCCTCTTTAATTGCGCTTTCCCATTTACTTCTATCATTTCTATGCTTAATTTCTGCAAATGATTTTGGTAAACTGTATAAAATAGTTTGAGCACATATCAAATAGTCTTGGTCATTAATTTCATTATATGAAACAGGGGGTTTGTCTTTAATTCTATCACTCCTCCTAAGTTCAGTATTTTTGTTTACATTTTCATCAGTAGTACTATTCTTTGAGTTATCAAAACGTACTTCGCTTAGCGTATCATGGTTCAATTTGCAAACTTTTGTAAGACATTCACCTGTCTCACTAGATTTTGAACCATCTGGTTCCGTTTCGAGATAGTCTCGGGACTTACTTGACACTGATTTTGACACAATATCATTATCAGTTTTGTCATGAGAATTTTCAATATTCTCTTCAGGCTTCCAAGAAGGCCTGGACCTCAAAAAGTTAATTTCGTCCACGATAACATCTCTAACCACTACGAACCTTTCGCAGTTTGGGTTCCAAACTTTATAACCGTTTGGTTCATACCCCACCAAAATACCTTTCCATGATTTATCATCAAATTTAGCTTTAGTCGTTTTGTTATGCACAAAAACTGTCGATCCAAAAACCTTTAAAAATTTTACTTCCGGTTTTCTATCGTGCCACATCTCATATGGTGTTTTTAAAAGTGTGAGGGCTTTCGTCGGTGTTATATTTACCAAATAAACTGCAGTCAAAACTGCCTGACCCCAAAAAACTTTATCTAGTTGAGCACCACTTAAGATAGAACGAGCTTTCTCAGTAATGGTTCTTACCATCCGTTCTGAAACACCATTATGCTGTGGAGTTCTAGGAACTGTTAAATGGTATGAAATACCCTTTTCAGCACAGAACCTTTTCATTTCGGCAGATAAGTATTCACCACCGTTATCGCAATACAAGTTAATTACTTTTAAATTAAATTTAGCTTCACTTTTTGCAACAAAGTCTTTGAACGCAGCAAATACGTCAGACTTGTATGTTACTAAGTATGTAACACAATAATGGGTATACTGATCAACAAACAACACGAAATAATTTTTATTATCAAGTGTCGTAGGAGTGATAGGACCACAGACATCAGAACTGACAGCAAATAGAGGTCGATTTACGTGACTTTTGTCCTTGGCGTGATTAAACGGCAGTCGGCTCTGCTTCCCATTAATGCAAGCTTCACATAATTCATCATCCGGCACTACAGCGCTTAACTCACTTATGTCCTTAAACAACTCAAGTCGTTTTATTTCGATGAATTTGTTTTTACTCATGTGACCAAGGCGCTGATGCCATAATTTGTAATTTGTTTTGTCACTAGTGCATGCTTGGGAAACAGGACGACTCTCGTTTACAGACGCCACAAAATCTACAGCAAATAAATTGTTAAAGGCCATACCTTTCATCACTGTTTTACCATTTTTGCATATTTGGGCACCATCAGTACTGAAGATGATAGTGTATCCAGCTCGCTGCATTTTGGAAACCGACAGCAAATTGTACGGAACCTCAGGGCAGTACAGAACACCGTCCAAACAGCCCTGGATACCCATGTTGCTGGTAACCTGCAGTGTACCTCTTTTCGTAGCTGAAATAAATTCACCATTTTTAGCAACTGAAATTTTCAGTGGTGTATCTAAAACAACAAAGTTAGTAAACAAGTCTTCTCTGTTGATAATGTGATGCGAGCCGCCGGAATCCAGAAGAAAGGTAACTTTGTTATAGTCTTGCGTTTCATATTCTCCGGTCATAAAAGCAAATCCTGAGAACTCATTCGATGCTGATTGTTTATTCTGGCTTATCTCGACTGAGTGTACTGTTCTTGGCCGGGTATTGTTTATATTATTGCCCTTTTGTTGATTCATTCGTTTGAAATAGAAACAATCATTTCGTTTATGTCCTCTACGGCCACAATGATGACATTTTATGTATTGAGAGTTCTCATTCTTTCGTTTTATATATTTATTTGACTGTTTATTATTAAATTTTCTTTTCGTCGACTTGTCACTTTTCATTTCAATTTGCAACACTTTTGCGCTCATATCGCCTGACTCGTTTTTCAGCTTCACTTCATGATCCAGTAGCCGTGTTTTAACGAAAGCTAACGTCATATTATCTTCCGATAACGTCTCGATCGCTGTTATCACTCCGTCGTAAGTTGAGGGTAGACTTAGCAATAAATGAGCAACTTTATCAGTTTCTTCTAACTTCGCACCAGCGGCAAGTAGCTCTGTGATGAGGTCATCGAACGTTGTAAAGTGTTTTATGAGCGACACTTCACTTTTTAATTTTAACGACAACAACTTTTTTCTTAAAGCCAATTGAGTCGCAATGCTCTTACGTTCGTACAACGTATCTAAATTCTTCAAAATGTCTTTTGCCGATTCACCCTCCTTAGCGAAACCGAGATAAGAATCCGAAAGATATTCGATGATTACATTTTTAGCTGTACTATTATTATTTTCCCACGTTTCGTTGTGAGGTAATGAGTCGTCATCGATAACTTTTATCACATCCAATTCGTTAAGCAACGCACGAATACGAAACTTCCATACACTATACTTCTCACCGTTGAACGGCTTGATATTTCGTTTAATCTTGGAATGGTCCATTTTTCTTTAGTTATTGTTCAACACAGCGGATTTTCACTCGCGCACTCTGGTCCCATAACCTATTAATTTATTGTTTTATGAGAATAATTAAAACACCACAATTAGAATGTTCACTTTAGACTTTATAACTTTTATTAATCGTTTAATTTATTTAGAAAGTAATGCGTCTAGCTCCTATCACACGAGCAGGATGAATGAATGGAACAATAGAGGGCATACGCGTATACAGAGCTTAGTTGAACTTGAAACTTGTTTATATTAATTTTTGTAACTAATTTATGAAGAAATTCAACAAAACTGCCGCCTGTTGCCCATGGGGGTAGGCAAAAACCACAGAGCGCCATCTGCTACGACCCTTACATACTCCTTTTGCCTCGTCCACGGTCAGACATCTGGTCATACACGCACGCCGGTGGCGAGTACTACGCACTTGACCTTTTTGAAGAATCTCACCAATTAGGTCAGTGTATGTCCTTCTAGGGCGTCCCCTCCCGGCGTTGCCACTGACATCTGCTTTGTACTTTATATTAGTCGCCTTTCACTCATCCTCTCCACATGACCAAATCATCTAACATATTGATAATAACAGTGAAACAAAACCAAATGTATGTCAAGGAAGTAGCCTAGAATACAGTCGCAAGATAAGATAAATGAATCACAACGGGCATTAGTTTCAATTGCCCGAACACTAGAAAGACATTTTGGTTATTTGCCAAACGGGAATGGCCTTGCCAAATATCGTCAGATCATATCAATTGTAACGTTCAGAAGGAATCACGAGGAGAGAACATGGAATTGATCTTAAATATTTGAACGAGGTTTTGGTTCTGAGATTACAACTTTTTGGTGATAACATTGAAATTTTTACTTCAGAATTACATACATAACATCCCGCCTGTAATTTATTTCATTAATTTATTGTTTACACCAAACCGTGCGGCAAGCCAACAATAATCCCCGAAGGGTTAGGTAAGAAGTATACTTAATAGTACACCAACATTCCGCCAGTTATATTTAAGTCCCATGTAATGGAACTGACCTGTGAATGGAACCCAGTACCTCTTGCTCAGCAGTAGTGCTTGCGACCACTGGACCAACGATGCAGTTTAGATTACAATGAGATATCAAAGGCCTGGAAACCTCATCGTGCCTCGCAAATACAGCTCTTTGTAAAATACTCGTAATCAACTGCTTCCAGTTATACGGAAACCGAGCCCCTCATAGTTTAGAGAAGACTAGGTACTTAAATGATGACTTAAAAATGACAATGCTGTCCTATTAAGTCCGCCTATGAACCACTCTTGTACATGAAGTTTTAATAAATGACTTATTGAAGTAAAACTTCTTTACGCACGCTTGACTTGGGGAGTAAGCTGGTGAATGCATGACGAGAGCGTTACGGAAAGTGTCCGGGGGAGGCGAACGGAAGTTGAGAGGGAGATATAAGTTAGTGAAGTTAGAAAGAGAGAGAGTTACGTTTTTTAATTTGACAGACGATTGTTCGGCATTATTTTAGCTTTACTTCAGTCGTGTGGTCTAAAGCTCTCGTTTTTTTTTATATTAAAAAACGTTACTGTAAGTAATCGCAAATTCATTTTCAATTATTTACAAATTTTAGTCTTTATGATTAAGGACAAAAATATGTAAATAATTGAAAATGAATTCCAAACCAATTAAGGATATTATGTAGATTTGATGTGAGACTCCAGAGATTAGGATAACCCTTTAAAATAGCGCATTTATTTAAATGCTTTCAGAGTTTAAGTACTAGCCTTGGTCCCTACGCCATTAAGCATGTCTCTGTAACATAGGGTTGCCAGATGTATGATTTTTTTCTGGAGAAAATTCTAGACTTTTTTCTTATAAATTGTGCAGTACAAATTTTCTGATATTATTCATTTTTAGGGTTCCGTACCCAAAGGGTAAAAACGGGACCCTATTACTCCACTGTCCGTCTGTCTGGCTGTCTGTCACCAGGCTGTATCTCATGAACCGTGATAGCTTAGCAGTTGAAATTGTCACAAATGATGTATTTCTGTTGCCGCTATAACAACAAATAATAAAAATATAAATTATTTAATAATCAAAGGGAGCTCCCATAAAAGAAACGTTATTTCGGTTTATGGTACGGAACTCTTCGTGCGCGAGTCCGACTCGCATTTGGCCATTTTTTTAACTTTGTTAGCCTTTTTGGGTGTTCTACTGCTGGTTAAAGGCCTCTAACTTCCCCTTTCAAGGTTTGGATCCTGTGTAATACTGTTTTATTATAACAATTTTATTTTATCAGGAACTGCTTTTTTTTTCTCAATCCCCGCAATCCAGACACTGAGCCAAAATTCCGGACGTATGGCAACCCTACTGTAACTAAAGTATACTCCTCAAAAACATTACGAACATTGCAAAAACAGTTTTTATTGGTACTTCAGTAAACATTCACATGAAGAAGAATTCCCGCCTTGGGAAATGTATGTTTCAAATTAATAACGTCGTTTTTAATAAAAATGTACGTATGTATTGCCAAGTAAAGAGTTCACGTAGCTCATAAATAATAGAACAATGTCCCACGTAATGAGGACAAGTGTGCTGAATGCCAAAATAACTTTTTTTTGTACTAAACGACTCCCTCGAGGAATTTGATTGTCGCAAGCACTATCACTTAGATCTTTGAGCTAAAAACGTGCTTATGTTTACTGAGTCAAAGTTGATTATTCCTTTCAGTTATATACTGGATGAGATGGCTAAGCCTATCTACCAATATTTAAGAATATTAAAGTGTTGTTTTGAAACTATGTTACAAAATAACACTTTAATATTCTTAAATTGGATTTGATTTGATTGGATTGGATTTGGTAGCTAGTCAATGCCCTTTTTCACTGATACAAAGCAACATCTAATTGAATGCCTAAATATTTTATGTTTTGATTAATAAAAGATAAAAAATAAAAAAAGAATTATAGAATTTTGGAAATCGAACTCTCGACTAAGGACTCGTACACATAGCGATCCGTTTTACAGGTCGGTTATTTGATGGCGTATGTAGTCGTATGAGCGAGTTCACACACAAAACAGTATTCCGGATTCAGTAATCATGTCACTCCGGTTCAATTCTGATCCGTTAAAACGGATCCAGTAAAAACGAACCTATATGTGTACGAGCAATAAGAGACGTGAGCGTTGAGTATTAAAATACACTTTTATTCCTGTATTTATGTAAGAATTGCCTAGTGTTTGTGAAAACGAGCTTAAGAGTGTTATGCGTAAAAGTAAATAATGAAGCACTGAAAATTAAGCAGCTTAAAATTAATTTCTTCATCACTTCACTTAAAAAAAATAATATAAATACTCTACTCAGAAGAAAAGCACTGAAAATAGCAATTTTTAATCGTCAGTCGACTTAAGCCAAGCCTGAACTTTAGTTTAACAGAGTGAATAATACAATGAAAAGTTCAGACTCAAAGATTGTTATTAAAATGTCGAGCTACATTTTATTTTAAGTCATTTTTACGGAAATGTAATGGTTGTTCGGTAAAAGTGAATATTAATTTACACATCCCTTTTTTGACTTTAACTCAATTGTACGCTGAAATTATTAAAAAGTTTCAGATTCAGTGTAAAATTGAGGCTACGTTTACGCCACTACACATCATATCAATGTCGCGAAAAATTCTGTATCATACGAGCAGATTATCAATTAAAAAAAAAAATCTGCAGTTTCATACTTTTTGACTTTTTTTTGTTGGTATTGCAGTTTTGTAAGAAATAGCTGTTTTTAGGGTTTCGTACCCAAAGGGTAAAACGGGACACTTTACTAAGACTCCGCTGTCCGTCCGTCCGTCTGTCACCAGGCTGTATCTCATGAACCGTGATAGCTAGACAGTTGAAATTTCACAGATTATGTACTTGTGTTGCTGCTATAACAAAAAATTTTTTTTTTTTTTTTTACAACATCAACCGCCCGACAACAACCCTCGGGCAGTAACCCACCAGACACTACACTCCCACTAATTGAAAACAGGAGGCGCCTTCCTCATACATCCATAAGTTCGTTACACAATCTTAATCACAAAAAAAAAAACTATTTTCCCATAAAAAAACCCGATCAAAACCCCATTTTCAAGCTAAAATTCAAAGTGGCTCATGTAAATGTCGCCCCCTCACAAGCGAACGATCACGTTTCATATTAGCGACATTTTATAATGACACTGCTTAAATTAATGCATTCACATGATCCCCTCCACTTCCAATTACGTCAAAACGAGCGATGTATTCTTCCCAGAACAACAGCAGCGTTAGTTTATAAGTTTAATAGATTGGAAATATTGCCCCAAGGTGGAGCTAATGGCGAAACTATGGTATAAAGGATCCATTATTATTAATTACTTTTAATATGCCATTCACTTTCAGTGAACTTAGGTTATAAGAGTAGTGAAAGACCAAAGAAATGATGGATGGACTGTGTGAAAGTTGATATTGTTAAAAACCGGACAAGTGCTAGTCAGACTCCGTACCATCGTAACAGGGGAGCCACTTTTAACAAATTTTTAGTAATTGTTGTTATAACGGCAACAGAAATACACATTCTGTAATAGTTTCAACTGTCTACCTATTACGAATCATGAGATACAGCCCGCTGGCAGACCGACGGACGGATAGCGGAGGCTTAGTAATAAGGTCCCGTTGGTTACCTATTAGGCACGGAACCCTAAAAAGGGGGGTTGGTACTGTGGTGACAAGTAATAAAGAAGACATGCCTGCGCCGACGCCAAATAAATTGGTATAACTATTTGCTATTTACACGAAGCCACTTTTAAATTCCATTTTAAGTAACGTTTAGAGTTTAAAAGGTATTGTTTCAAATTATTACAAACAAGTTACTTGAACCATATAAATGAAACTACATAGTTTGAAATTATATTTTAGTTATCCACATAAGTTAAAACATAAGACATCATTTATAGCTATCGTATGTAGGTAAAGAGAAGGTATATAAGCACGAAATCAATTAAAAGTTCTCATTCCAGGATCCTTCTAATAGCAGAAGAAAACGTATCAACTTTCTAAAGAATTAAAGTAGTCAGTGATGAATCTGAACGCGACAAAAGCTTGTCGCGTCTAGCACGAGATATCGGTTCGTACGCGCCCAACTTATCGAGTTTCAGAAGTATTCCCATTTGAGCACCGATTTCAAGAGCACCAATGAGATATTCCCTTTGCTCAAAAGGGAATATCTATGGTGTTCTTGAAATCGGTGCTCAAATGGAAATACTCCGAGTTTCAAGCATCTGACACCCGATATGCTTACCGAAGGTATTGATGACACTTGTATAATCGATAGGCATGTACTTAGGTACATATAATGGATGTACCTAAAAGTACCCTTAACGAAGCCGAAAGGTACTTGTTCTCCCCATCATGCATTTTTTTGTTCTAGACCATAACCTTCTAGTTCGTGAAACATTGGGGGTCAAAGTACCAACTTTTTTTTAATACTATAGCTTTCAATCCATCAGTACTACGTTTTGATTGAGTCAAATTGAGTCCTACCGTAACACGTGATTTTTCACCCCAAAAAAGAAGTCGTTTCTCAGCAATATTTTTTGCGTAGAGTCACTTAGTTTGATGTACAGAATACTTGGTTGACGGTTTCATGAAGGGACCGTTTACACCCTGTATATGCTATCACCTCTAAACATAGAGGGAGATATGTATCTATAAGCTTAAACAAAGCGATCGTGTTTCATCGAGTACCCGGAATATATTATTATTAGTAACATCTTGACTCAACATCTCACATAGTGTAATATTCCCAATTATCTTTATTCTATTTCGCCCACAAATTCAAGGAAATTGCTGAATGGGTCTACCTAACATCCACATATAGAAGGTCTACCTATAATACGACACTAGGTTGATGTATGAAATACAAGCGCGACGTTGTGTTATATCCAAACCTAATCTAATCAAAACCAACTATAATCATGAATTTCCTCGCCACGTAATCCATATGAAGACACATAGAAAATAGAAATCATGAGAAATGTCGAACAAACGAAAATCCAGAATATTTTTAGAGAATAAATGTAGCAATAATAACTCTTTGTTTGTCTGAAGACGAAGCTTGAGAGATTGAATCTCAGTTATTTGGATTTGTTAAGGTCGGATGATCTGTCAAAAACTGAAGAGATTATATTTACACCTATATTATCTATGCGAGAGAGTCTAGGTGATTGTGTCGAATCATCATCCGTTTTTCATAATCAGACACAAATCATTATCAATTTTACAATTCTATGGTATTAAAAAATCTTTCAGCCCTTACTTAGAATAGACATAATTTTATAGAAAACGTTGACGTTTCAAAAGATATAGAGTACATTTTTCTTCATATAAAAATTATGTTTAACCCAGAGCTGCACAATTTCTTGAGAAAAGGCACAACTGGCCCTTTGATTCTTTTTTATCTTGAGATTCATTCATAACTCCCCTCAAATCTACGCAATACAAAGGCAAATCCTTTTCGGTTGTATGCTCTCATAAAAATAGGAAGATGAGCTCATCTTCCCGAAATCCTGGACCTTCCACGTACACAATGGATCACGTTCACACTTCAGCAATAACTCATACTCTAATAAACATTCACAGCCACGCGTGACAGATTTACCTATGTTCACTAGCGTTCACCAGCATTCGCCAACATTCACCAACATTTTGCCCTGAAGAAGACACTCGCCCAAGATTGGAACAAACCTTGGCGCAAACGTATTATACGAGACAAAGGCACGTGCCCAAATTTTGAAAGCCAATAGATAAAAGCCGTAAATCTTGACACACAGATATATTTTCCTTATAAATTTGTGTCCCTTCTTTTACTTACGATCTACTCATAGTGCTTTTGAAAGAAGTGCGAAATTATTTAGTGATAAAAGGAGACAGACATCGATGCTACCTGTTAAATGTATTTCTTATAAAAGATTATAAACTAAAGTTTTTTTTCAATCTTCAGTTCTATGTATACAGTCAATATTTTTTTTAAATATATTTTAAGTGGAAGTACTGGATGCGAGTCGCTCGGGACCGGTCAATGTGGCGACACTTGGGTGAGGCCTATGTCCAGCAGTGGACGTCTTTCGGCTGAAATGATGATGATGATGTTGATGATATTTTAAGTGTGAGTAGTAAAGAATACTAACAAAAATAATTTATGAATTATTTTTAATTAAATAAATTAATTTAATTTTTGTTTAATTTTGTTTAATTAAATTATTGGTACCTTTTATGAAAGGTCCCAATAATTTAATTAAACGATAAAATAAGTAATTATTAGTTCCTAATAAAAGACGAACTAAGGGTAGTCATTATAAATTATTAATTACTAGGGGTTGTTCGCTCAACTACGAAAGGAAATGAGCATTGTTAGTAACAAATGTTAGTTCAAACAATGGAACACCATGTTAAAGTTCTATGTTTAACTATACTAAGACTACAATATATGTATAGACTCTATACGTTAGGATTTGTAATTGGCTTTCTGGAGACTATGGTTTCCTTTTTTGTTTGTTTTATTAGCTGTAAGTCGTCCATGTACTAAATAAATAAATAAATAAAATGTGAGAAAAGGTATGACATAAATTTATATCAAACTAGCTAATGACCGCGGCTTCGCCCGCGTGGATGTCGGTTATCGCGACCAAAAGTAATCATGATTTTGATCCCGTTCTTGCAACAAAAACTTGACAAATTATATACTAAAACCTTCCTCGAGAACCACTCTATCCATTGATGAAAACAGCATAAAAATCGGTGCAGTAGTTTTTGAGTTTATCGCGAACAGGCAAACAGACGCGGCGGAGGACTTTGTTTTATAATATGTAGTGATGGTGATAATAATTAGTTCGAAACTATTGTGACATAATACAATTTTCTGCGGCACCCGTTTCTCTGACCGTCGGGGAAAATTAACCAAGTGGCAAGCTGTCAAGTTGACAGTTAGTAAGTGAGTAAATTACTTGGTAGTTTCGGAGAATCCGACCAGAGCGTTCGGGGCAACAAAGTCGTATTTGATCAATTTGTGCTGCAAATTGCTGACGGCTGGGCGACGTTTAGTGTTCTGGATTGCACATGTACATTGTCGACGTAACACTGTTTAAATTAATAATACTAACATATTACTGTTCTACTGCGGGGCAAATACAGAGAAGGCTCGAGCATTGATCACCATGCTTGCTGGCGGGTTGGTGATTTCAGACAGATATATTAATTACTAGCTGATGCCCGCGGCTTCGCCCGCGTGGATGTTGGTTATCGCGACCAAAAGTAATCATGAAAGTTTGATCACGTTCCCGCAACAAAAACTTGACAAATTATATACTAAAACTTTCCTCAAGAAGCACTCTATCCATTGGTGAAAACAGCATAAAAATCAGTTTTTGAGTTTATCGCGAAAAGACAGACAGACGCGGCGGAGGACTTTGTTTTATAATATGTAGTGATACGTCCAGGTTTCCTCGCGTTGTTTCCCTTTACCAATGTCAATGATGTCCAAGATAACCTTATAATGTACATATTATGAATTGAAAAAGTTACATTAGTACTTGCCCGGATTTGATCTCACAACCTCGTGCATAAAAGATTTCAATACCAACCACGATCACTGCCTAGTCGGTAAACTGGGGCCCAGTTTTCTCCATCGCACAACATGCCCAGAGGCTCTGCTAAGTTTACAAAGCTCATCCATATTGACAACCTGTGTAAAAAAATAAACAGATTTGTATACGCGCTAAAAGAGCTACGCAAAACAGCAAATGAAGAAGCCGCACTTAACGCCTATCATGGCTATGTAGCGTCTGTACTGAGATACGGCTTACTCTTATGGGGTAACTCGACTCATGTCCAACGAGCATTCATAGCGCAAAAAAAAATGCTTAAGAGCAATCACTGGGACACCGCCATATGAGAGCTGCAGACCAGTTTTTAAAAAGTTAAAGGTTTTAACTCTAGCTTGTATTTATATATTAGAAATAGGTGTATTTGTTAAAAAAAAATCACACTTCTTCTCCACAGTAGCCGAAAACAACAGATTCACAAAAAGGGACCCCACTAAACTAAAAAACCAACTTTGCAATAGTACTCTTCACTATAAAAACAGTTACCTAATGTCTATTAAAATTTACAACCACATTCCGAAAGTAATAAGAGAATCACCGCTGCATTTTTTCAAAAAAAAGTTGAAATTATGGCTACTTCAAAAGACTTTTTACTCAGTAAAAGAATTTTTTGAAGATATTAAATATAAATAGATAGTGTTATTATTATTTCTTTTTTAATGTTTTCATGCTATACCTAAAATTAATATTAATGTTGTATTTTATTTTATATTACTGTTTTATTAGATTATAGAGTTCACACATTTTAGTTTTGTTTTTTGTTGTTTTACTTTATTACAATGTTAGTCAACTAGGGTTAGGTATTATGTGAGTAAAATATGTAGTGTATCAAGTACACTTACTAATGTAAATATTCGTATGCCACGTCCAACGGCGGATATGTCCTGAACTATGTAAATTTTATTAACAACTTTGTGAATACCGTATCCTACGAATAAATGTCTTTGTCTTTGTCTTTGTCTTAGCTGAATAGATTATTACTTAATTATTACTTAATATTGCAATACTGCAAACCCTACAGATTTCACTCGTATCATAATATAAGATTAAAGACCAAACATCTATTTTATAATTCTAAAACATCATCAGCAATGGTTCACGTTTTCCTCATGGACAAAATTACTAAATTACCTAGCTTTTGAGTTGACGTAATAAGGTCGCATATAAAGCGTGCACCGTGTGTACACTTTCGGCTGAGCTTGTAGTAATCATACGGAATATTTCATGATGACTAATTGGCTAATAGGACGTTATTCACTGGTGGTGTTTGTCTGTGCGCTTGAATATAAATTTGCTTCAGTACCGCAGCCAATTTGGTGTAAATTAGCCTAAAATTTTGCACTCGGAAACTGTGAGCTGTAATAAATTATTATCGTACATCTGTTACATTAAATATTTTTGTTATAAAATATTTTAATTTGTGAAAAGTTCTTTCATTACAAAAGCCTATTGTTACATAAAGTTTTCCTTTGAAAGAGCTTGAAATTTATTCCATCTTACGCAAGGAGTACCTTGATTTTCGCAGTATTCATGCGACACTCCGAAGAACTACTTACCTACTCTTTAACTAGCGCTAGAACATCACTCATACGAAATGTATGTATTCCAAGGTACGTCACTATACCCATAATTTACTCCCACTAGCTCACAGCCAGTATGGCACAGCGCACATGCAAAGCCACTCAATTTCGGAAATTAATTACAAATTTTCACCAGTGCGCAACCCGCAGCGTCAGAGGCGCAGCACAGCAGCACAAAGATTGAGAATTATTGAAAAGTCTGTACGTATTACGTATTTGGGGGTATTATCCTACTGTTCCCAAATCCGCTGTAACTCAGCACCGAGCTGAAGCCCAATAAGACGGCGCTAATAAATCATCTTGACAGGTATTACTTCGCACCTTGAGCGGCGGCGTAATTACATCAGACCTACTACGATATTCAAAATAAACAGATCGTGTAATGAAGATGATTCCAGTGTCGGTTTCAGGAACTATTTAGTTTAATTTGAACTTTAGTCAAGTTTAGTATTATAGTTCTCGGTCTATTGAATCCTGGAAACATTGTTTCAATAGGCTTTTGACCTTGATATTGTTATGCCTAAAAATAAAGCTTGTATTTTGTTGCCCAGACTTACTTATTGACACATTAATTTGACTGAGTGACTGACCACACATTCAATTATTTAAATAAGGGCTGCTGACAATGACAAGATATGAATCAGAATAAAAAACAAATGAAATATGCAGGCGTCTCGTCATAATTAAATAAGCTTATTTACTGAATTTGGGTGTTGAAACTTCGGAAAAAAATATCGATGAAAAGATTGAACACCTGACTTGATACCGCAATAAAAAGAATTGAATTCATGGAAAATCGAAAGTCACCTAAACACAGGTACAAGAAAAGGGTTGCCTCCATGCATTTATCTGACACGAAACTTAATACGGTCGCTAAGCTTTTCAGTAAACCACGGCGAAGCAAAGGGGCCAAATATCAATTTTTGAAGCTTCATCGCACACTTCATATGAAAGGTTCTTGACTATACAGGTACCTTCAAAATCGAGGTTCCTAACAGTC
The DNA here is from genome assembly GCA_950005105.1 of Lycophotia porphyrea. Taxonomy (NCBI): domain Eukaryota; kingdom Metazoa; phylum Arthropoda; class Insecta; order Lepidoptera; family Noctuidae; genus Lycophotia; species Lycophotia porphyrea. Next base: position 7,889,699 of record OX465393.1, read on the forward strand.
AATACGGGTTTTTAAAAAGAGCTACTTAATGAGTTCTGGGAAGTGCCTTTAGGCCGCTTGTACACACGTTCTTGTCGTGAAATTCTGCGGTTGATTCGCCCTGTGTGGGCACGGTTATATGGATCAATATGGAAGTAAAGAGGTATGAGAAAGAGTGTGTGAAATTCCTTATACTCGTTGAAAACGACCACGACCAGACGGCTTTATTATTTATTATACTTATCTCGCGGATACGCTTTGATTACGCGATGCAGGATTTCTTAGTTCTCATCTTGTGTCAAAGATGTCGCATAGTCGCTGCTGATTTTACGTATACATGGCATGTCGCTGCAGAAAAACGTTTATGTACAAGGGGCCTTACATACTCGATTTTAAGTGAACAATCTGAAATATAGTGTGTTCTCAAAAACATAGGTATGGTCGTATTTACTTTCTAGAATTTTTTATACAATGATTTTCATAATGGTAATCAAAGAATTATTAGCTAACAAAAAATATGTATATGATGACTTTACGAAAATGTGTCTTATCTATTTGAGAAAAAAAAAATACGTTCTGTTCCTATTTCAAAGTTGTCATGCACCTACACGACATGAATTTTTCATTTGTGGCATCCATGCACCTGATATTTCTGGCCAGTGTTCATGCGACACCTGATAGACGTGTCCTGTCAAAACCCATTTCCTCTCGACAGTATGGGGGCCTATATCGACGATTTGAGCTATACTTGTGCTTAGGTTTTCTATTTCTATCACTCGTATATTACATAAGGTAATAGATTTTATAAACTCAATCTAAGTTTTCACTCATCTACCTATCCTTTTCCCAACTATGTTGGGGTCGGCTTCCGTTCTAACCAGATGCACCTTACATGTATTTTACATGGAGCGATTAATTAACTGACCTTCACAACCCAGAGACTAGGTAATACGATGCTCCTTGGTAAGACTGGTTGTCAGATTCTAAAGCTTCTGACTATCCTTAACGACTGTCAAAGATCTATAAATGACAGCCTAAGGACTAAGGGTTTTACGTGTCTTCCGAGACATGGACGGCATTCATGCATGGTCACCCATCCAAGGAGCGGCATCGGCAAGTTCTACTCAACTTTAAAGATCGACCCGTGTGGCATTATTTAGCCACGAGCACCTTATGATCTAAGTTTCTATTTCTAAACTTAGGTTTAGATTTCTAGACCAGAGAATATTTTTTTAATAATATTCCCAGTCTTTTTCAGTGAAAATTGCTAAGCAAACGTACCTACTAAAATAACAGAGTAAAGTAGGTAGGTACATATAAAGTACATCAGCGGATTTTCCCAATTTCGCTAAAAGAACCACAGTCATTTGTTTACTTTACTCTTGCGAAACGAGTTGAAACAAATTTCAGTGCGTTGTCGAGCGTTTAACATTCTTCATGGGGCCTAATTTACAACGGCGGAATACAAAACAAATTCGTTTTCTTTTATTTTTATAAGGACGTGAATGTGAACGTTATTAAAGAGAGTGAAATCATGTGTAAATATTTTAGGAGCTCTTTTTATTTTTCTTCTTTTTTTAGATTTTACTTTTTTTCAAAGGATTGTTCGTGTAAATGCCGCAAGTTTAATTCTCGTAATAATGACGATAGAATTTAAAGCAATTGATGTTTAATTAGGATTACCAGCTAAACCCGTTGTCTTTGTACAAGTCTTTACGTTTTGCTCATCCGCTTTGTGAAGCCCTGATTAACGGCCACCATTTGCTGAGACTACATTGATGTCAGACTTAAACAAATGACTGTAGAGTTCTAAACGCTTAATTAAACTTTTTCGCGAACAATTTTATAACGTAAAGGATATAAGGACTAGTCGCTTTGAAATGTTTTTTATTTGTTTTTTAGAATGAGCTGCAAAGTTTGTCAGGAGTTATTTAGTACCAGATGTTGAGTGAGCTCTGTCACACACATCAAACACGTTTGAGGGTAAGACATAACACTGTCATGGTGCGTCACATATCCGTCCGTAGTATCCGTCTATTGCGTAACTTTCGTAATACAAACATTCCATTTAGTTACATTTCGGCATGGCCTGTAGCGTCCATGCAACTTGCTAATGGACGCCACACAGCATTAAGATGAAGTTGTGGACTTATGCGACGCCTGTGCGTCCAACTTTGACCACTTCTCATGTCCTTAATGTTTTCCTACGGACATTTAACTTTTGTTGACAACCCCTGACTTAGCTACTTATCTTACTTTAGCGTTGAATGGTGACACGGAAAACATTGAAGTTTTCAGTTGTTAGGTAATAAAGTTAAGTTTTAATTTCTTGGACAATGTGACTAGCACTAACTTGGGTTTTATAGAATTTACTTCATCATCATCATCTTCCTGCCCTTATCCCATTCTATTTGGGGTCGACGCAACATGTTTTCTTCTCCCATTCTCCCCTGTCAGACGTCACGGCATCATTTACTCCTTTCTCTTTCATATCAGTCTTCACACAATCCATCCATCTTTTCTTTGGCCTGCCTTTCCCTCTCCATCCATCAACATTCATGTCCATCACTCTTTTAGTCACATGCGTTTCATCCCTCCTCATTACATGTCCATACCAAGACAAACGACTTCATTCAATTTTTTCTGTAACAGGCGCCACTTTCAAACTTCCTCTAATATAATCATTTCTTACTTTATCCATAGAATATACTATTAAATAGATTGGTTTTATAGAATTTACTTGAACCCTGAAATAATTAAATCTGAGCTGAATGATGTAAAAAGGTTGATGATGGCTTTTTGTACAGGCCGCTGTTTATTCTTGCATTTTTTTTACAAAAAAATAACTTTCTCACATTTATAATTTCGTTGCTATGAACAAACAAACGTGAACATTAATCAAAACAATACTGATCATTAAGGAGCAATGGCTTTCGCTTGCCTCTAATTATTTTCGTGTTATATTTAAAAAAAAACCTCCAAAAGTTATTGTTGGTCGTTACTCATCTTAGTAATAAGTGTCAAAATGATTTATTTCTCCCTCACTTATTGGGGAGCAGCTTTCCATTTTCTTATTTTCATCTGTTTTCGGCGCTAGTTTTTCTGTTACGTGTTTTTTTCCCCAAAACCGATTAGTTGGCGTTCTGAAAAGTTATTCGGGACACGTCAACTCGGGAAATAAGTGGTAGTGTGTACGTTTAGTTTAGGTTCAGGTTCAAACCGTCAATCATTTTGGACTAAATGTTATAACTATGTAAAAGAATACTAGCGCTCCTTGGGTGGCTTGATAAAACATCGGGATTTTTTTAAATTATATTATAACGTAGCATTAAATCACGCCTGTAATCTCCGAAGGTTACGCAGAGTTATACCTAATGGTACACCCACATTTAGCCAGTTATTTCTAAGTGCCATGTAATAGAATATATTCACCGCGAATAATTTAGTATTAAATGGGAAAAAAACGAAGTGCATCAGATTTGCTCTACCGAATGTCAAAAGTAGTAATAGTGACATAGTATTGAATCAAGAGAAACTAGAATTCGTCGAAAAAACTGTTTTCCTGGGGATCACGCTCGACTCAAGCCTACAATGGGGTCCGCATATAACATCTCTTGCAGGACGGCTGAGTTCAGCAGCATATGCTGTTAGAAAAATCCGTCAATTTACTGATGTAGATACCGCGAGGCTGGTCTATTTTAGTTATTTTCATAGTATTATGTCTTACGGTATTTTACTATGGGGACGGGCTGCAGACATCGAATCTATATTTATTCTGCAGAAAAGAGCTATCAGAGCCTTATATGATCTACGTAGGCGTGACTCTCTAAGAGAACTGTTTAAGGAAATTAACATCATGACAGTACCTTGTCAATACATCTATGAAAACATCATGTACGTTAGGAAAAATCTGCATTTATTTAGTAAAAGAGGTGACAGGCACCACTATAGTACTAGAAACAGGGACGAACTAGTACAGCCAGGTTTTAGGTTAGCTAAAGTAGACTCATCTTTCATGGGGTACTGTTTAAAATGTTACAATAAAATACCTCCCCACATTCTACAACTAAACGAGACGAAATTTAAATATTGTATAAAACGCACACTATGTAGGCAAGCATATTATAAATTGGGGGATTACATTGATGATAAAAATGCTTGGCTCACTGCTGGTCCTGCTCCACAAGCATAGGGGCAAACTAATTTATTACCATGTGAAGTTATTGTGGAAGCTGCAGAAGATTGTAATAATATCTTTGCATTGTATAAATTCAATCTCTTAGTATTATATAATTGCATAGCACATGTGTGAGTACTATGTACTGTAAAGCTACCATTTACATTTAGTTATCTTTCATTGACTTGAATTTGCCCTGGTGGCTGAGAGAATGTCATGCTCACTCAAATGTCTCGCTGATGGTGGCGGGTGTGTCGGGTCATTTAGCTCCCTTCAATATGGTTGAGCTGAATGGGTCTGATCCATGCGTCATGTTCGTGAACGGGCGCTGTCAGTTGGGACTGGTCATCTCTAGGCTACCATGGTTTATTTTAACTACTTACTTTGTTTTTAAATTGTTGATATAATGTTTTACTCTGGACGCTCTTAACGTGCACGTATTTCTACATCGTTCTCACATATGTTTAATCTCAACATGAATGATGTAACCAAGATTTTGTACAATATTTTGATTGAAAAGAGTGTCCATGGAGTTTCTTGCCCATTCTTCTCCATAGAGATCTACGCTTTGGAATGGGCAACTACAGTACTTTCACAAGTTATTATGCCTTGTGTCTGTGACTGTAGCTTAGCCTTATTTGTTTTTCTGACATTCAAAAGTGCCTGTAATGGTCTAATTGAAATAAATGCTTTTGAGTTTGAGTTTGAGTTTGATAGGGGGCGAGTCTTTTGCCATTTGTTTATTAAGGTGTTAAAAGACTCTTAACGTTACATAATGCTTGGTTGAAGGCTTTGTGAAGAGTGCGTTTACACCCTGTATATTATGTTAGTTTAAAACCAATGTATATTTAAACCTCCTTATAGATTTCCATAACAGATAGGCAGTCGCTCCATGTAAAATACTGGTATTCCGCTGCATCCGGTAAGACTGGAAGCCGACCCCACCATAGTTGGGAAAAGGCTAGGCAGATGATGATGATGATAGATTTCGATAACAGTGACTGCTAATGGCAGTCCGTGGTTTGACTCCTGTAACATACTTAACAAATACAGTTCCGGAGTCAATTCTCAAAATTGACTCGCATCAAAATCCAAGAATAATGCGGCCATAGAGACAGTCACGAGCGACTTTTATTAACCGACTACAACAAAGCCCAAATGGAGGATTTTGTATTTTTTGTCAAATTATACATAAGTATTATACCTATGTATAATTTTACACATTATGTAACTGTAAAAATTCAAAACTGTATTCGATGTCATTCGCTTTCACATAGCAAACTGTCAAACGGCTAAAGCGATTATATTTAGACCTCATCTCATTGGAAAGTTCCGCTTCATTTGCCACAGGCGTATTTGGTATATTGAAATTACACATAACCGAGTAACATGTGATACACAGTTGAATACAATGAGAAATCAAAGCTGTCAGTGCAATTGACATTTAGTTAATGTCATTACCTCTGGCTAATATTCATTTTACAGGTTTAGTATTCTGAGTATATAAACATAACATCACGCATGGATGTACATAAAGGGTGTAAACAGACTCTTAACGAAGCCAAAAGGCACTTGTTCTCCCCGTCATTGTGATCATTTTTTTGCTCTAGACCATACCCGGAAACCTTTTAGTTACGGAGATATTGGGGGTCAAATTTCCAACTTTTCACAAGTTTTTTTTTTTTTTTTAAATACATGTTTTTAATGTAAGATTTTTACTTTAAACACCTCCACGACCCCCTTTGTATTCAATTCATCCATCAGCACAGTTTTGAGTGCGTTACATTGAGTCCTACTGTAAAACGTGATTTTTCAGCCCAAAAAAAAAGTTTCCCAGCACTAATTTTTGCGTAAAGTTACTTAGTTTGATGTACAAAATGCTTGGGGAAATTACTTAATTCTACAATTAGAATTAAGTAATTTTCCCAACGTTACCATGAAAGATGAAACCATGCATTTTCCCATTAAGAGTTCAAAGATTAATTTTCCATTGTTTCCTCTTAAAACCGACGAATTGACAAACCTTCTTGGAACCAGCGGAAGCAAAGGAATTTCATTCATTATTTTGATGGCTTCTCTGTTAAAAGCAAATTAAGCAATCAAGATTATATATTGAATTTCCTATGATACATAAAAATAAGTTATTTATATTGTTTTTTTCTAAATTATCCCCTTTACCTATAGAATCATGGGAAAGCAGGAAAATCAATAATAATCATAGTTAATATTTGATTGTAGCCAATAAGCCTGATATAGTGGTGGTGGATCGATCAGAGCGGCGCGCAATGATTGTTGACATACAGTCATCAGCGCCAGTAGTCGTATCAGCCCATGGCTTAATTGCCAAGAGCCTCAACCAATACCTGAGGAGGCTCTCGTTAGGCAGCTAGATCAAGAGCTTGATTCAGAAAGCGGTACTCCTGGACACGGCTCGTATTTTTAAGAGGTTCCTCTCTCTGGATCCTCTTGCCGATACCGGTGGGCTATTATTTTTTAAATTTATTTTTTATAATGTTTTATATTTGAATATTTAAAAATGTATTTAATATGTATTTTCCTATTGACTGTGATGTGGACGAATTTTTTGACGCCCTGTAACCCTTTTGATACTTGTACATATTTTTATTACTATTATAGTTTTGTAGTGTGTAAATAATGTAGATATCAATAATAATAGTAATTTGTTTGATTAATAATTAAAACTAACAAGGAAAAAAAAATATTACTATGATTACATTAAATGTAGGTATGGATATGTAGGGCAGAGGTACCCATAACCTGTAACAAAATACACACAAACAGGTAGGCATAGGTAACTTTGCCTTCCATTATGGAAATATAATATTTTGACATCTTCTTCATATAAATGTGGTGCGTTAATGTATGCTTAACAACAACTGACGTGGGATTAATTTATGCATGAAACGTATTCATACTTAATGTTCACGTAGGTACTCCAAAATCTTCGAAGTTAATTAATTGTGTTGTTTGCTTTCCTTAACGAATGAATTCTTCGGTGACATTTTCAGTGAACCCATTTTAATTTAACTAGTATATTTTCGTCTATAGCCATTAAATTCGTTAGCGAATAGTAACAGCCCCGTCTGAGCGCTTTAAGAGCTTATCCGTTCTCCGCTGGCGAGCTGTAAAGACCATCTGCTGCCAACATTTATCAAACAAAAAACTACTCTTTTAATTGTAAATTACGGTTGTAATTGCAATAAATGATCGTCCACTCAGTGCTTAGCGCGCTTACAGCCGATTTAATTCCAAGAGGGATTTCGCTGCAGATAAGAAATAGGATGCTGTTGAAATATGCGCTTTATTTCCTTGACAATAAATAAGTAAATGATACCTAACCTTGTAATAATTTATGTGCTGACGTTGGTAATACTTAGTTACCCCCTTTGGAAGGATGATTTAATGCGTGAGAAGTACCCCATTAATGAAGGTATCTCAACGACCTTAAATTAATAGCCAGTCGTGTTATCATATCTTAGCTTAAATTTCCGTATCAAAAGTCCGTATTGAAGTATCTGTACCTTAATCCTTAGGTGATTACAGGCGTGATGTAATGTCAATTTCAGTAACCAACCTACCTGGTTTTAAATTAGGTCAAACGCTAAAAAAGGCTTTCCTAATTTAATTCCTAATAAGTGTGTTTAGGCACGAATATGATGCCAAAATTACCTCATTACTTTAAATATAATGATACCCCTAGGTTACAGGTTAGGTCTCCTAGGTATGACACGTTATGTAGATAGGCTATATGTCATCGCCCCGCGGTTAGGCGCACCTACAGACTAAACGTGCCCACACTGCCCACACCCATAGCAACACAACCAATTACTTTGAGTTAGTACATTGCCGTCGAAACAAATACCTACGTGATAAATGTATATTACAAGGGTTTTAGCACAAAATTGTAATGTATAAAGATAATATACATATGAACATAGTTCAATTATTTTCTGGACTGCATATACGTAAACACTTTGAAGTTATTACACATTTCATGAAGCCGAATTATAAATTTTAACAAACATAATTATGTTACATCACACCCATATTCCAAGAAAGAGTAGGCAAAAGATACAATAATTGGTAAAGTTACCATAGGGTATTTCTTTCCATGTAATAAAGGGCAAAACTATCTGGGATTGAACTTAAATACGTAGGGACTATACAAACTCGCGTCTCCGCATCCCGAGAGAGCAGCAATATGATTTTGCTACAAAAATCACTAGTTGAAGGAGTTAATATAAAATTAATTATTTTATTTGTATATTTTGTCTATTAGTTTCAATATAAATAAAGGGTGTAAAAAGACTCTTAATGAAGCCAAAAGGCACTTGTTCTCCCCGATATTGCGATCTTTTTTTTTTTAGACCATACCTGGGAACCTTCTAGTTATGGAGATACTGGGGGTCAACTTTTTCACCAGTTTTTTTTTTAATATATGTTTTGAATGTATTTCTTTTACTTAAGACACCTTGACGACCCCCATACTATTCAATCCATCCATCAGCACCATGTTTTAAATACGTTACATTGAGTCCTACCGTAGAACATGATTTTTTACCGCTAAAAAAAAAGTCGTTTCCCAGCAATAATTTTTGCGTAAAGTTACTTAGTTTGATGTACATAATGCTTGGTTAACGGCTTCGTGAACAGTCTGTTTACACCCTGTATATACATTTTCGAAAACAAGAAGTTATTTTTTAGGGACTTTTTGTACCCTATCAAAATGTCCAAAGGTTAACTGGTAGAGAATACCTTGTGGCATTAAGTCCACCTACATACCACTTTTGTTCATGAAGTTTAAATAAATAAATAAAATGCATTACAAAATTACAAGTTTATTTGCAGCTATTAGTAATACACTAATAGCAGAGGACGCCTCTTAAACTAAGTACAGCGACGACAAAGTTCTCCGTGACCGGAATTTGTGGACACAACAAGTTTGTTGTACAGACGCCAGCAGGTCAAGCTACCCGAAACTGTCAGATTTTCCCAACCAACCTTGAACCTAATGCTTTAGAGATAAAGTTGAAAATCGATCAAAGAAATTTGACAGTTTGTAGTAGCTTGATGTGCTGGCGTCTGTACATAGTTCCGAGCCACATCAACGTTCAGCACTTCGGTTTACTCTGCAAAAATTTAAATAAAATCAAACTTCAGTCAGTGTATTGAAAGCCGGTCACTTTATTGATTTTGTGAGTTACATAATACACTTGTATATGTTAGTGTATTTCAGACTTAATAGGAGTTTTATGACGTGAAACCACAATGAAATAATCTAAAAACGGGGTGGGCAGATGTTGAAATGGTTTCAAAATCCAATTTCACTAATGAAACTGATCGCTATTGAACTGCGTTTAAGAGTAGCAGTGTCATAATGCCATTATTGCTTTAACACTAGTAACAGTGCAGTTCAGCTCAGTTTAATTGACCGAAATCGTCTTCAATGTCCTTAACTTGCTATAAATATAAATCATCACCTGCCTACCTTTTTCTTAACTAAGTTGGGTTTTACATGTCAGTATTTTACATGGAGTGACTACCTATCTGACCTCCACAACCTAGTTAGTACCGAGTTATATGATACCCCTTGGTAGGACTGCTTGTCAGACTTCCAGGCCACCTGTACCGACTGTCAAAGATCTAGAAATGACTATAAAGATCTACGAATTACTATAAATGTAAATAAGATCTAAATAAAATACCACCAAAATTCCTGAGTAATTTTAAATATCAAATTGAATTCATCAGAGACATTATTTCAATCTTTTATTTTTCTTTCCAGTTCGGCCAGATGAGGAGTTTCCAGAGCCAACTCTACACATCATGGCGCGGTCGACGGTATACGACGCCGGAGAAAGAAAAGCCATTTTTTGTAGAGGACAACATCTATTAGAGGTACATGTACAGAATGTGCATAAGTACCTCATAAGCTAATAAATGAGGTCCCATTAAAATAGTTGGAGAATCTTTTAGAAATCATTCAGACCACCAAAATAAGGACCATGGTAAATCAAATAAGTAAGGAAACTTACAAGAAAAAAAAGTCAGCTAAGGAAAATACACTAAAAATTTAATATTTTAGGTCAAAATAAAATCACTTTAATCAGTGTTTTTTTTGCTAGGATATTGCTTTGGTTAGACGTACTGAACGCTGTGATGATTTGTCCATCTATTTTAATGGGACCTTATATATGTATGTATGTCTGTTAGGTAAATGTAATGTTTCTTCTGCTGCGGCTCAGGTCTCCTCTCTGTGGGAAAGACCCGTTTTCGACACGAAGCAGGTTGTCTGACGCCAAATGCATCAGAAAACAGTTGTACGATAGCTGGTTGTATCGATGAATTGTTCGCCGTTGATAGTTTATATCGACGAAATACTCGTAGTGTAATATCCATAAAGGGTGTAAAAAGACTCTTAACAAAGCCGAAAGGCACTTATTCTTCACGTCATTGCGATAATTTTTTTGCTGTAGACACATTCACGACCCCCGTAATATTCAATCCATCCATCAGCACAATGTTTTAAGTGCGTTACATTCAGTCCTACCGTGAAATCGTGATTTTTCACCCCAAAAAAAAAGGGCATTTCCCAGCCATCATTTTGCGTCAAGTTACTTAGTTTGATGTACAGAATGCTTGGTTGACGGCTTCGTGAAGAGTTCGTTTACACCCTGTATAGTTGGGAATATCCTGGATGAGGCTGACCAAGAACGTGGAGCTTGGCACAAGCAAAGAGAGGCCTATACCCAGCAGTGGGTGAAGTCGGGCAGTGGGTGATGATGATGGACGGAATCCTTCTGTCGGCGTACAGTTCATCAGAGAAGAAAATTTGTAGAAGGTACTGTTTCAGAATCATGCCAAAAAGCTAACAGAAATAGTCAACCAGATTCTGATTACCATATTAGTACTACAATATTTATTAAAGGCGCGGAACAATTTATAGGAGTGTTCTAGAGCGCCAAAAAATCCAACTTAGCGGTTTTGAAGGGTTTATAACAAATGTGTTGGTTGTCACTAAAGGTTTTTGAGTGTCAGTGAAATTGCTGAAAAACATAGACTTTTCAAATTTTACTCTGGTTGAAATACTTTTACAAAACCCATGCATTAACAAGTCACAAGGGCAGACGCTTAAAGCCGCTGGTGTTGACCTGACAATCAGCTGTTTTTGAAATGATCAACTTTATGTTGCTTTTTCAAGCGTCAGCAACGCTTCCGGTCTTTATATATTAGCCCCTGTAGGAAAAACCCCAAATATAGTTTATAAAGGATTTTTTTTAAAGTTATATTTGTAATATTATTGTTAATTCAGCGTACCCTTGGGATCCGCTGCGGAGTAACGTGAAGAAATGTTTTTTGATGTATAGGCATTAAGTCTGGGCATCATATAGGCTATAATTTATTTTGGAAAATGGAAACCTGATGCAGAACCGCAACAGACCAGCTAAAGTATAAGAGATATAAAAATGATGCCATAGCAAAAATTATTCCAAGTGAAGAGCATTTCCTGCTGTGAGAATAAATTTGAAGATCTGAATTCCAAAGCCCAGCGCCATTATAACATAGCAAAAGTTACCTACGACTTACAAAAATGAAAGATCCAACGTACGCCTCCACGAACGATGAACGTCTCCAATCGTCTCGCACATCCCGTTGTTTTCCTGTCCCCGGGCCTTAGAATTCTACATCAGACGTTTCAGATCTTCGATTTTGACGATCCCGTTGTTGCTGGCATAAGCAACAGGATCCGCGTACGAAGTCGCGGGCAGAAGCTAGTGCATTAATAAACATGTAAAATTCATACAGTCTGAAACTTCTAAGTTTCAGTCTAGGTTATACCGCATGTAACCCTGTGTTACCCTGCGTTTATTCGTAAGGAGGTTGGAGTTACACGAATCAATAAGCAATATAAATGAATTTCCATCAGTTAAAATTTATAATTAACAACAACATACATTTAGTTTCAGGCTACTTGGGCCCATAAATAAATACCTTACAGACTGACATACATAATTATGATGTAATACAAAATGTGTTAGTAAATAAAACCTTAAAACTATGTTAATAACACTTCACTTTTGCACTATGTCACTGCGAGTTCATGTGGCACTTGCTCGTGGAAGCGACGGAACATCACTCCCTGTGGCCAAAAGTCCTCCTCTAAGACGTCAAGGTGCAGATAACACATTGGTATTCGCACCACGAATGCCTTGAAGTTGACGCGTGATTAAGAAATCATTATTATTTTAATATTCCTTTCAGCCTATTCAATGGTACTTCCCCTCGGGCAAGTTAGTCGAGGAGCGATCTACCAAGAATAACAGAGTGTACGTCGAACGCAAGAATGAAGACAACGGCGTCCTGGCAGCCCTCATCATCCATAGTGTCAAGATCAATGATGGAGGCAACTGGACCTGTAAAGCTGGCAATCTTAGTGAAACTAAGGAGTTTATTGTTGGAGGTATGTGAATTTGCACTAAAAGTAATGCATACAAATTAGGCACAGCAAAACACAAAGTGGGGGTAATATAATTACCCAATTATGAATCACATCCAGGCATAAATGCAAAATCCATCACTCAGCATAACGCTGTGTCACCACACCAGACAGACGCTGATTTTCAGCGACACCGTTGACACGATGTAGTCAACACGACTTGTGTAATATTATATTAATAACTGAAATGTCTTGATAAGTCATTGCACTCATCTGTATGAACAACTATTACCATGAAATGGATGGAACAACCAGTGTTGGTTTTATGGTTAAAGGTACTTGTATCGTCAAAACATTAGTTTTGAATTGTGAAATTGTAAAATATTCAATGGCATCAAAGTTAGTAATAAGCCACTCCTAATTTAGGCAATTTAAAAAGCTAAGAGAAACAACAGACAGAGAGAGAGAGACGAACAAACTGCATATTTGCTTACTCAGTAAGGTAAAATTAAAAGGTCAAGATAAACAATAATCCAACTTGCGAACTTCTACTTCAGAATCAAAATTATTTTCCTCAATCTTCTCTCTAGAGACTGAAATATGTACCTACGAGTATATGATTAGTCTGGTGAACTTGAGAAGAAAGGCATTATCAAGCATAATGAAATATATTAACTTTTTACACGTGGCAATATTTTTCATTGCTGGGATACAGGCCTCTACTATATTTGAGCGGGCCCATCGCGGTTTGGCGAATTCTCGACTACAACATTTAAATAGACTGCCTCGTTGATAGAGTGGTCGCAAACGCGACTACATGTGGTCCTGGTTCGATTCCCGGGTCCGGTGTAGTGTTATTTGGTTTTTCCATCAATCCTCGATTAATGCCCGACTGATAACAATAGGCTCGTCCCTTATTTCATGGAACTTAAACATCACTGGCGAAAAAATTGTGGGTGTGCTATTAGGTACACCTTTGCCTAACCCTTCGGGGATTAAGAGGGTAATATTATGATGTTAACATGTAAATATTTAATTTGCAGATAAAGTCAAAATCAAGGACAGGAATGTAACCTTGGAAGGAGAAGAGGGCAAGTCTGTCAAGTTGACCTGTGAAGCCACCGGGTACCCTTCCCCAGTCGTTGTGTGGTACAAGGACAAACAGCAGATTAAGGGTGAGTTAACTTGAGACGTTGTGCGATTGGTTCCAGCTATAGACGTTGCGTTGGTAGCCCTCCCACTACATGGACCAATGACTTGGTGCGGGGTTAGGGTAGGTTGCGGGGATGCGACACTTGGATGAGGCCTATGTCCAGCAGTGGACGTCTTTCGGCTGAAATGATGATGGTGATGATAATCAGTACTTGAAAGATTTTAAACATTGGTCCTTGAAAGACTTTGAGTCCTTGTTGGTGACGAAGTTTTTATATGAACAATGACGCTCAAATTGGACATACCGTTTTTTTTTTACTATTGTGGGTTTTGGCTTCTGCCTTATCTGTTTCAGGAACCAATAATTCTCTGATAAAGTAACATAAGTTCAGAAAAGCTACGTGATTATTATTATTTACAATAGTAAATAAACCGAGCTATAAAGAAACTTCTTATATTTATTACGCAGAACCCATAAAGAGCAGTGATGTTTTTAGTTTCTTCATCCAATACATTTTCCTTTCCAGACAAGGACGAACCCAAGAAGTACTCCATCAAGGCAGACAACACTCTAGAGATTAAGAAGCTGAACCACGCCGACGTTGGCCTTTACGTGTGCAAAGTGAGACAAAAAGCTCTGTCGCACTACACTGAGAAGACTGTACATCTTTCTGTACAACGTAAGTTCTTAACACTCTGTACCATAAACATAACTAGCGCGAGACTTAAAAGTGTAGCAAGAATAAACCTCTTTGCTGGGAGATTTTTTAGAACTGTTGGGTTAACTAAGGTACCTAATCTTATTAAGTAACAACGCCTAAGACGACCTGCTTACTAAAAGATGTGAGGTGTAGAAAAATCAACACGTATAAACCTTCTGCAAATCGTCGAATAAAAAAATCGACTAACAAATAGTTTTTTGTCATTTTCCTGTTTATTCCCCGTTAAACTATGGACTGCAACATACAGATGTGATTGATTAATTGATAAGACTCATCGGAATACTGTTGAGCTCATGCCAGCAGATTTCATTTACAAACTGTAGCGAAATACTTTGCGGTTTTTTAATTAAAAAGCAGTTCTGCGTGTAATGCCCAATATTTACGCTTATTAATTGTATATTTATTTTTATCTGAAATAACATGAATCACAGACAGAGTTCTTGGTGACTAAAATGGCTGCTTTAAATGGTCACAAGCGCATTAAAACTTGATATTATGAATTCTAACTCTGTGGCCATTCTACGAATTGTAACGTAAAATTCATATTAGGGTGAATCTTGGCGTACTCTGTTTATGTTGTCTCTGATTCCCCTGGTGCAATTTATTTGAAAAGATTTTTTTACAAGCAATAATGAAATGTAAAATTTAACTTAATTATAAACACATTAAACTAATAGGCATCACTTTTGGCGGGCGGTTTCCAAAATAGAGAAATTTACATTTTTGTGGGTTTCCGATTATGATTGTGCTAAAGCAGTCATTTTGAAACCCCTGTTATGCAACAGTTTTCACAAATACCAATGATTTTCCATTCTAAAATGAACAATACTAGAATGTACTGAATTCTTGTTTCAGATAAACCGATTTTGTACAACAGCGAGACGCAAAGTTTTTACACAAATCAAAAATACAAGACTGAAGAAGTGTACGCTATTCTAAATGATACGTAAGTACTTGTGTTTATAGTTTTAAGTTTGTGATGCCCAAAACCCTATAGATTTGTACTTAAGTATATCTTTTGTTGAAGACCCTAAATAAATAAATACCATATCTATCATCTAATCCGTAACTATTAATTGGGAACATCATAGCTTAGCTTTGAATTCAGTCACCTGTAAAGGTTTCTAATTAATTAAATCAGGTAGGTGGATCTGTAAACACTACGCTTCAACTGTTTGAAAGCGTTTGTTAGCACCAATAACAATTGACTAAACAGTGAGAAGTAGACGTAAATTGTGTTCCAAGAAATATAACAGCACCACATTGTGACGGTCCAATATTACCTTAAGCTAATAAAATTTTCGTTTTTCATAAATCATGTTAATAGTAAAGTCGGTTTTCCTCTAATTGGACACAGGCCGGGCGGCCTCTATGAGCTGTAATCCATCATGCTACCCAGTGCGGGTTAGTAGGTCTCACATGCTTTGCTATGTTTGGTTCTAAGACAAACCGGATTCCTCACGATGTTTTCTTTCACCGTTTTAAGAGCAGTGGTGACGAAATAAAAAACCCAAATTAATAAGTCGGGGCCAGCCAGTGGGCTACCATGATTCAGTACTCAAATAATTAAGATCTTATTTTTTGTCGTTTTCAGCAAAAATGTGACTTGCAGTGCCATTGCAAACCCACCACCTACCTACAGATGGTTCAGAAGGGTAAACGGCTTCGATGACGAAGCACTTACGGATACCGACACGGTGAGCAACCTTTATTAATTTTAAGATCTATATATCCTTCATCAGTAGTATAGCAGTTTTGTATTAATTTATTCATGGTAGGTCAGTGCTCCAAATTAGCCCTAGGTAAAAGAACAGTAACTAGAAGTCATGTGGAGGGATCATTTTGCCCAGAAATAGGATGATGCAGGCTAACAGTAACAGTCATCATCATCATCATCATCATTCTCCTGCCCTAGTAACGGTATTAATGGTTATTTGAGACCCCATAATCTAAATCACTGAAACATCACTAAGACCATGATTACTAATCTTCCCATCCATCTGATTTTATAACACTAAACATAACTTTAAGACCAAATTATGGCAGATGAATGTCTATACTGATACGAGATCACGGTGAAGTTTGATAAAGATGTAAAATTTTTAGCTGTGCAAAGTTCGCATTGCGGTTACTGGAAAGTCGTGAACTTGTAAGTTCAACCCTTGTAAAGTTGTAATGTTACCGCTTGACAAGACATTCTCTTTCAAACGACGCACGCATTGCGAAAGTCACTGCAAAAAAAGACAAATGAAGGAAATTGAAGAGAAATTAAACCAAATCCTTATTGATGAACATGATGTAAACGGACCGGCTTCACGAAGCCGTCAACTAAACATTCTGTACATCAAACTAAGTAACCCTACGCAAAAATTATTGCTGGGAAGCGATCTTTTTTTGGGGTTTAGGTTCCCAGGTATGGTCTAGATTACATTTTTTTTTGTTTTAGACTCTAGCCTAAGTACCTTTTGGCTTCGTTAAAGGTATTTTTAAAGCCATTAGGTCGGCGTGTATGGACAAAAAGGAGCCTATCTCTTTCTCTAAATGTTAGGCTACTTATCCGTCAACACAGACAAATGGAGTAACTTTCGCATTTATAATATTAATATAAATTTCTCCCTCCAGGTCGTCACCTCTGAAGATGGGACCAACTCTGTGCTGATCCTTAGGATTAGGGACGAGAGCAGCTACGGCGAATACCGATGCTCTGCCAACAACAGCAAGGGTTTGGAGTCCATCATCTTCCACGTCAACCCTGGCTCCAAGCCTGAACCCCCGGATTACGTAAGTATTAATTTCATACGAGTACCGAATGTGAGTGTTGTCTTTCTGTGTTTTTCTTTTGGGCATATTTTTTTTGTCATTTGTAATCATCATCATCAGCATATAATGTCCCACTGCTGGGACACAGGCCTCCTCTCTATGAGAAGGATGGGCTATAATCCACCACGCGGGCCCAGTGCGGATTGGTAGATGTCACATGTCTTCGAATTTTTGGTTCTAGGACATGCCGGTTTCCTCACGATGTTTTCCTTCACCGTTTTTGAGAGCAGTGGTAATGAAATAAATTACACAAAGTAATGTGCCTGCCTGGGTTCGAACCCACGACTTACTATTCGTAAGTCAGGGTCGCTACCACTGGGCCACCGCCGCTCTCAGTCATTTGTAAAAAAACAAGAAAATATAATAGATTACTGTCACGTAATCACTTATTTTCTTGTTTTTTTTTTAGATTGGTTGTCCTGTTTCAACACACTAGTAGAATTTTAAACAGATTTATGACTAGGGTTGTCTAAAACTTTGCTTTTGTAGTTAGACTGCTTGCTTTCCACTTTTACTGTAGATACGTATGAAAATCTGTTTGGACAAAAACTATTTTTTGTCTTCTCACTGTTTGAAAACAGATATGAACCTCAGTAAGAACTAACGACGGGTGTGAAGGAATTAATCATGCTAAGCATAAACTCTCTGGATTACGGCCAAGCTTGACTAACAAAGGGATCTACTGGTAGGCTTTTGACAAATATACTCATTTGAATTTATGTTACAGGTTAACCTAGCTGTGGCCAATGTTACCGAGCTGACTTTCAACGTTACCTGTACATCATGCATCTTCGCTACTGGTGATGAAGTTTCGCCAGACCCCAAAAATTTGACAGTTATTGGTAAATGATGTTTATTTCCTAAGGGCTAATTTTACAGACGAAACTGAACGAGATCAAAAAATATTTTCAGGATCTGTTTTGATGTTAATATTCCACAACAATGATGACACTGATAAATCTTGAACTCAGTTTAGATTTGCTGACTACGTTCAGATTCAATGGTGAAATTCACCCTAAGTATGCAATTACGATCAAAACTATATTTTTTTCAAGAATTTTTATTTGAGTTATTTTAGCTGGTCACATCTCAAGCATTTATAACCAGATTGTTGAAATTAACAGTGTCCTATTCGTCGCACCTTTCAGGATACATTTTCCAACTGGCTCATGCTCGTGAAGGTTACCCAGCAGACTGGGATGGAGCACCTGAATTCCGAGTTGACATCGAAGAACCCAACAGTAAGATATCTTAGTATTATTTTATAAATCTAATCCAACAGAAGATTCTTCAAGAGTAACAGCGCTACCTGGGCAGCCCGATTTTCTCCTTCACGCTGCGGGCTAGTAATGATTTTCACGAAAGATAAAGATGTTTCTAGACTGCCTCATTGATACTAGTAGTCGCAAGCGCTACTGCAGAGCTTGAGGTCCTGGGTTCGATTCCCAGATCGGGACTAGTATAGGCTTTTCCTCCAGGAATTTCTCAGTAGTGATCAAGTATCAGGTTTTGGGTTTAAACATAAGTGGCGAAATACAGGTGTTCTATAGTACGCTCCAACCGAACCTTTCGGGGATTACGTGCGTGATGTTATGATAAAATAAGGTTTCATTAACAACTCCTTCCTCTCTTTTTCAGACACCCTATTCACAGTGGGACCTCTAGAAAACAGCACGTTGTACCACGTCCGTGTGCGTACGCGCAATGCCGCCGGTAACTCCGAATGGATGGAGATCGCCGACGCAAAAACAACTGACGACGCGGTCAGGCTCAGTGCCACCCTAGTGCTTATCATCGCAGCCATCTTGTGCAATCTTTATTATTAAAAAAAAAATAGCTTTTGTTTGACGTGGGGATATTTTATTTTTGGAGTATATGTATAAAGAGGTTTGTGATTATTTTGAAGTCTTAGTTACGAAAGACAGCCGACGGTATAGACAATGTTGAGTTTTAAAGTTAAGTACGTACGGTTCAGTGTTAATGTTACTTTATCAGATAAGAAATATATTTACTGCGTGTTAATAAAATAAACTGATTGGATATCGTTTGACTTGAGAAAATTGTGAGATGTATTCATAAAATGTTAGTTGTCAGATTAGTGTAAACTTCATGCCAAATATTTAAGCCAAATCGTTAAATTGTTCTTTTAGTGTTCATTTAAGTAATTTTCTATCCCCATGACACTCCAAAGTAAATGTAGATAGATAATATTTAATTTAAACAAAATAATTGTCTATTATTGAAGTTTTAAATAATTAAGTGTTCAATTCTCCTACCGAATATTTAAACAGCCTGAGGTTATACTTTTTAATAGATAACATGTATTTAAAATTTGAATAAATGTACATGAATGGTAACGATTAGGAAGGGGTTCTTGCTTGTTTTCATTTGCAAGTAAAAATGTGCGTTTTCATGTATATTATATTGCTGTGATTTGCTTGAGTACGTCTTATTATAAAGAACTATGAATTTACAGAAAAAAAAACATTTGACAAGTCAAAGACAATGGATCTTTAAGGAAACGTTAAACGATTCCTAGTTAAGAACTTTATTTACATGAAGGATCTATTATATAATTGAACTTGCTGTCTCCGAAACAGACAATTTATTATTTCTAAATACTAAAACATAAAAAAATGTCAACCAAACGCAGTAAGAGCACCGA
This sequence comes from Lycophotia porphyrea, assembly GCA_950005105.1. Taxonomy (NCBI): domain Eukaryota; kingdom Metazoa; phylum Arthropoda; class Insecta; order Lepidoptera; family Noctuidae; genus Lycophotia; species Lycophotia porphyrea. The sequence goes on from OX465393.1 coordinate 7,909,672, forward strand.
TTTTCGCAGCTTGGTTTCACTTGTAAATACGTATAATTAACTTATACTAATTATTTAGCTCTGCAAAAAGTAACGTAGCTTTAAGTTATCGCGTATAATATATAAAAGGGGTTTGAAGCGTACTTTTGGAGTTGAGAAAGTTTTTTACATCCTGATAAACTGAAATTAAACCTTAAATAATTTCTCAGCCGTCTTTGAAGTGACATCCACACTGGTTTGGGAAGCAAAAGAGGTTTTTTGAGCCAACCCTCATGGCTTGCAACGCTTACTTTAAGGTGGGAGCGAAATTCAAATTTTTTCTTACGTTTTTTTGCAATTTCCAGGTCATTGCCAGGTTGTATGTTGATGAAAAATTAGTCTCGCCAGTTCATGCTTTGCATTAAGCTAAGTTCATGTTGCCTTATTCAATGAATATTTCATGAAAAAGTCATTCAATGGGGTTAAATGAACTTACAGGGCTGTATTGATGATTTTCAACAGTGTAATTTTGTAACTACACACGTTACTGGCGCGACTCATTTTTCATCAAAATACAACCTGGCAATGACCAGACCTGCAAATTGCAAAAAGACGTAAGAAAATTTGAATTTCGTAGGCTACCCGTACGCAACGCACCACGAAATAGTGGTTCCACTATTCACTTGTGTCTGCTAGTAAGAAAAAATGCAAGTAAAAATCTTCCATTGCAGAACCCTTAAGTCAATTTTGAATGAAGGTGGCAGCACTATACTAGGTGTAACATAATAAACGCAAGACGTCCCGTGTGGACTCTCGGACCAAGAAACTGATCAACTTTTGTTCTACGAGTTATTGAAATTCGCAAAAAAAAAATTGGACTTTGTATAGGAACTGACGCGATCAGCTGATCAACATGTATGGTAAAACTAAAAAAAAAGTAATGAATTTCCAAAAGTCATAGAACAAAATTTGTTAAGGTTCATGGTCCGAGACACCACACGAGAGGTCTTGCGTTTATTATGTTACACGTTGTATAGGCTGGAAGAGACACCAACGTTAAAACAGTTAAAATGTATTCAGTACATAATAACGTACATATACTTATTCAGTTCATTCTGAACCGATGTTCTTACTGAATACGTGGTCACCGTTTTAGCACCGATGTGTGTTTCATCTTGTATGCTGTTAAATTCTTCTTTTGAATAACGTTTGGTAGATTGTAGGTCTATGAATGAACTCCAAAAGTACACTCATAGGTATGTGTAGCTGGAACTGATACATGCACTATGTACGAGTAAATAACTACTGTTAAGTATACTTTAAGTTATCGTCGTTGTTAGAGTAAGTTTAATTGTAAATGTTGAAGAAAACGAATCCTTGACATTATAAACTATGACAATATTTATGCAGGTACTATTTTATTCGAAATTCGTTGACTTTTTTTTTAGAGTTTTACATTCCAACTTACTAATACCTAACCTAAACCAAAAATCGGTCAATTTTAATTGCATAAGTCGCAGTTCTACCACTTTCTCGCAGGAAGACTGATTGTCCTATTGTATATTTGTTTCCCTTTGTATTGCTTGTTTAAGTAAAACATAGATAGGTTTACCTTTTAATATGGGCTAATAATGAACAATTATATGATCAATCTTTGAGATTGATTCAACAAAAATGTCATGTTTGGCGATCGTTCTTGACATTTTTATTGCTCTCACGTTAAGAATTAGGTACCTTTGAATATTACTTGCAAAGTTAGCTTAAGAAGCTTGGTATCACTAAACATTAAGGGCTTGGATAGCCTCATACAAAACGTGCTGCATATTCTCTGTCGTGAAAATTGAAAAATCGTAGCGTTTACATAAAAGTTTATAAGTAGTTGAACGAAAATCATTGTTTTATAAAATGTTTATTGCCGTTTGTAATACGTGTACACGAATCTGGTTATTTCTACTGTGTACATACATAATATTGTCGGCTAATGAGTTTCATATACACTAATTGTTATGTTAATTACACTGGTGTTTCTGCCTCTAATAAAATGGTTTATAAACATTTGAATGGTTTATTAGTTTCCTAACTAGCACCCCGCCCCGGCTTCGCACGGGTAGCAGCTATTATGTATAACGGAGTATCTCAAATGAAACGCTTTCGTAAGTTTTACTGTTTATTTACCATGAAAAACTTTCTCGCGAAATATTGAATATTAAAATACAAAATGATCAAAAGTACAGAAAGTACAAAATACATAAAGTAACAATTTGCATAATTATATCATTCGATTACTTAGACAAAAAGTATTTACAAGTACGAAAATAAAATATAATTTAGTTAAGTCTCGTTTACAGTAAAATAAATAGCAGATATCAAATACAATCAATTCACTTTACTTAAAACAAAACAAAATCTACTTAACCATTCTCATAATGAACATGCAAACGAATGACACTACAAAAATGCCACCTGCAAAGAAAATGCCATAGAAAGTGGCTTCGGTCATAGATTCCTCATTATCAGCCACTTCTGATTCAGCCTCAGGAGTTTCCGTGGTGGTGGTCTCCTCATCTTCAGCTAATGTGGAAGCTAGGACGGGATCCGACCAGATAGACTCCCCGACCTCGTTCGTTACTCGGACCCTGATCCAGTATGATGTTTCCGGCTCTAATTGTTCTAATTCAAGTACAACGCCTGAAAGATGAATAACAAAAGGGTCTTCATGGCAAATTATGGAGCGATACACAGATAAGAAACTATTTTATATGAATTTAAAGGTTGTTGTAAACAGGTGTCAAATTAATAAACCTGTTGCTAACAAATGGAAGCAAAAAATGGAAAAAACATTCTTGAATATCATCATGATGGTTGGAGTTGGGCAGGACACCTAGCAAGGCGCAGCGATGACAGATGATGTAAGGCTGTCACCGAATGGCGTCCAAGAACAGACGAAATAGTCGCCATCGGGGGAAAAATCTAGATGAAGCTGGTACTGGCACAAGAAAAGAGAGACCTTTAAAGTGGGTGAATTCAGGCTGTGGATGGTAATGATGATGTAAAAAAAGGAAACCATGACAACGACCTCGTTGACGCCTTTTTCGTTTTAAATACAGCCTGGATGACCAAGCTTTGCTCGGTTACACAGATAAAAGGACGTTTTCTAAAAATGAAATCTAGCTAGATTGATTAATCGCGCCCGAAACAGCAGTTGCAGCCGTTTCCGAGATTCAGATTATAAAGGGTGTAAACAGACTCTTAACGAAGCCGAAAGGCACTTGTTCTCCCCGTCATTGCGATATTTTTTTGTTCTAGACCATACCTGGGAACCTTCTAATTACGGAGGTATTGGGGGTAAAAGTTCCAACTTTTTCACAAGTTTTTTTTTTTTTTAAATACATGTTTTTAATGTAAGATTTTTACTTTAAACACCCCCAGCTTACTATTCAATCCATCCATCAGTACAATGTTTTGAGTTCCTTACATTGAGTCCTACTGTAAAACGTGATTTTTCAACCCAAAATAAAAAGTCGTTTCCCAGCACTAATTTTTGCGTAAAATTACTTAGTTTGATGTACATAATGCTTCGTGAAGAGTCTGTTTACACTCTGTATATATACAAGAATTGCTCGTTTAAAGGTATTAGATACAATAAAAGTGAAAAGAGTCGGGTAACAGGAAGCTCTTTCGGCTGGATCAAGTCAATTCTGTGTCTATACATAATAGTAGTCCTCCAAGCAGACCGACCCCTCCAAGCCGCTCCCGGCCTTCCGCGGTTACCCACGGGTAGCGGACGGCACGGTTCAGATGTGGTGCGAAGACGACGGCGCCCTGACCTGGCTTACTGAGAATGTCCCGAAAATTAGACTGCCCAACACAGACGCGACCCTGAACGTAATGAAACAGTCCGACGTACCGACCCGTGTCCGAGCTGCGCTTTTCGTGCCCAGATATAATGGGGACATAGCGCGGCTCCAGAGTATTCTGATTCGTCAGAATACTTGGTACGACATAGGGAGGTGGTCACTATACAGGGCGACTTCAGTCGGTGGAGATAAGCATGGGACTTTTTTGACCCTGGGTATCCCACCGGAGGAGGTCGTAAAGGTCTTGGGGAGGGAGCGGCGGGTATCGTACCTACTTGGGTCGATATACGTGCGCTTTTTCCCCAACACCCAACCCTCTGACACCCAGACCGAGACCACAGACCTTGCACAGACGCGACCGGGACCGACGGTAGATCTGACCATGACCGGACTGGAGGAGGAGATGGCCAGAGCGGCGATGGCTGATGCCGACGCCGTGAGCATGCCTACCTCACCACCAGGGTGGACAGAGCACCCGTTCGCCTCCTCACCAACACTGAGTGACGGCCGGCACGGGCTGGAGGACGGGGGGGACCTATCCGATGGATCCGTCTCCTCATAACTCCACTCCACCGCCGCCGACGCCCACATCCGCTCCCCTAAACATCATCCAGATAAACCTCCAGCACAGCCAGACTGCCACGGCTTGCCTACGCAGGGCGCTGGAGATGAAACCCCGAACCATCGCACTGATCCAAGAGCCATGGATCCGAAATAACAGGATATGTGGCCTTGGAAACATTGGAGGTAAGCTGATCCTCGACACACAGGGCACAGATAAACCGCGAACCTGCGCCTATATACCTAAAGATGTACCTACCACAACACTAACACAATTATGTTCCAGAGACCTGACGGCCGTCAGGCTCAAAACTGACGGCGACGCACCCGACATCGTCCTAGCCTCGGTCTATATGCCAGGCGAAGATGTAGACTGCCCACCAAAAGAGATGGCCGACCTGGTAAGGTACTGTGAGGACGCCAACCTGGACCTGGTCATCTGCACAGACTCGAACGCCCACCACCCGCTTTGGGGTTGCAACAAAGCCAACACTAGAGGTGAGGTATTATGCACATACTTATTCTCCACTAACCTTAACATCGTAAACCGCGGCTCGGAACCCACTTGGGTCACAGCTCGCGGACAAACGATAATTGATCTAACGCTGGCTTCAGAAAGCGCGGCAAAACTTATATCCAACTGGCACGTATCCAACGAGCCTTCCTGCTCTGACCATAGAAGGATTCGTTTCTCACTAGAAGCTAACACAAAAAAACCAAAACCTAGACGTAATCCGCGCCGCACCAACGTGCCCGGCTACAGGCGGCTTCTGGCCACACTGCTAACACGGCACCAAACACCCCTAGTTTTAACGGACCCCAAACAACTTGAAGACACTGTAACAAAACTCTCAGAATGCATAATAGAAGCCTATCATGCCTGCTGCAAGCTACCAGAGCCAAACACCAAAAGTAAGGGGAACTCTTGGTGGAATGCAGAACTCAGCAAGCTCAGGCAAGTGATGCGCAAACAATTCAACAGAGCTAAAAACTCCAGGCTCCCAGAGGACTGGGAACTATACAAAAAGACACAGTACTCCTTCAAGAAACAAGTCAGGACCGCCAGCAGGGCGGCCTGGCGGAAATTCTGTGAGGACATCGAATCTAACAGCGAAGCCGCGCGAGTAAGGAAGATCCTATCTACCGATCAGGATCGCACCCTCGGGTCGCTGAAAAACCCAGACAACACCTACACAAAATCAGACTACGAAACTAGCAAAGTCCTCCTGGAAACCCACTTCCCAGGCTGCAATCTCTCCGAAGATACAGCATGGACAAGTGAGCCAACGCACATCCCAAATGACCAGGACTGGTCCAGAGCCCGCACGGTAGTAACCGCAGAAGGAATAAAATGGGCAATCAAGACCTTCAAACCATACAAATCCGCAGGCTTGGACGACATTTTCCCGGCCTTGCTGCAATGGGGTGTAGACGCCCTTGCGCCATGGCTGGCTGTCACTTTCCAGGCCTGCTTAGCACATAACTATGTACCACTCCAATGGCGAGAGGTGAAAGTCATTTTCATCCCCAAACCAGGCAAATCCGACTATACACAACCTAAAGCGTACCGACCAATAAGCCTGACATCCTTCCTACTGAAAACCCTCGAGAGACTCTGTGACCGACACATTCGGGACGGACCTCTCCGAGAGCTACCACTCCACAGGCAACAACACGCCTACTCCACAGGTAAATCAACAGAATCCGCACTACACAGTGTGATCTCAAAGATTGAATGTGCAGTAGACTCCAAAGGATCCTCACTAGCTGTTTTTATTGACATAGAAGGAGCTTTTGACAAAACCAATTTCCACAGCATCAACGCAGCCCTCGAGGAACACGGCGTGGACTCGACCCTGCGAGGATGGATAACAAACATGCTCAGACTGAGAGCCGTACAGGTTACGGTAAACGACACCACCAGAGCCATCGTGGCGAAGGGTTGCCCCCAAGGGGGCGTCCTCTCGCCACTGCTATGGAACCTCGTGGTGGACACCCTTATTAGGCGTCTAAACGACAAAGGTTACTTCACGGTGGGCTACGCCGATGATATAACCATAATAATAAACGGCATACACGAAAATACACTGTGTAATCTTATGCGCCAAGCCTTGAAGATAGTAGAGGACTGGTGCAAGGAATATAAACTAGCAGTGAATCCTACCAAGACAGAACTTATCCTCTTCACAAAAAAAAGGAAGCTGGCAACCCTACAGTTGCCACGTTTCTTTGGGACCACCCTAAGCCTGTCAACTGAAGCCAAATACCTGGGCATCTATTTGGACAAACAGCTGAACTGGGCAAAGCACACCGATTACATCACCACAAGGGCCAGCATAGCCCTATGGCAATGTAAAAGACTGCTCGGTAGAAATTGGGGCCTAAGCCCCAAAATCACCTACTGGCTTTATACTACAGTCATCCGACCAATCATCACATACGGCTCTTTAGTTTGGTGGCCCAGGACCAACCTGAGCACCGCCCAGAAAGAACTCGAGAAGCTACAGAGATATGCATGTGTAGCAATCACTGGAAGCATGAGGACATCACCTACTGCCGCTCTACAGGTGATGCTGGGACTGCCACCTCTACACCTCGTCGTAAGAGAGGAAGCAACCCTAGGGATCTTCAGGCTTGAAGTATCCGGCACCCTAAGTAACGACTCCAGAATAAAACATACACGCATAAAGGATGATGCAATCAAACAACAGCCTATGATGGCATCACCCAATGACAGAACCCTGAAGGCCCACTATTTTCAAAAACACTATAATATTGAGCTCACAGCGGAAATGTGTGACTACTCAGGTCCACACGAGCTAAGGATCTACACGGATGGATCAAAGACTGACGATGGGACAGGTGTCGGAGTTTTCTCTGACGACCTAAACATCAAAATATCCAGACCCCTGGGAATGCTCAACTCTGTGTATCAAGCAGAGTGTGTAGGCATTATCCAAGCGGCACACGCCATAGAAGCCAGGGGAGTTACGGATACCCATATTCGTATACTTTCAGACAGTGCCTCAGTTCTACAATCCTTAAAGAGAAACCAAATCACATCAAAATTAATACTAGAATGTCACAATGCCCTAGAACGTGTTACGGTGCTAAACCGCAACACTGTGACACTGCAATGGATCAAAGGACACAGTGGATCACTCGGAAACGATGCGGCTGATGAGCTTGCCAGAAGGGGATCCAGCACAAAGGCCATCGGACCCGAACCCATTGTGCCCTTTCCGTTTAAGCAGCTAAGGGGCTGGCTAAAGGAGCACACTAAGACACAAGCGGAAAAATGGTGGACCTCGACACCAGGGTGCAGGCAATCCAAGGAAGCTATGCCATCCCTGGATGCAAAGCTGACCAAGCGCCTTCTGCGCCTGGATAGAGATAGCCTGCGACTGGTGTCGGGGACCATCACTGGACACTGCTCACTGAATAAACACTTCCACACCCTAGGAATCACGGATAGCCCTCTGTGCAGAGCGTGCATGGAGGCGGAGGAAACGGTGGCGCATGTGCTCCTCGAGTGCACTGGTGTCACCCAGATCCGCGAGGAGACTCTTGGTACACCAAGATCCCTCGCGGATGCCCTGAGAAGACCACGAAATATAATCTGCTTCTGGAGGGAGGTGGGCTGGTTGGAGTAACGGCCACCATGGCTCACGCACAATGGTCCACCTTTAGGGACTAAGTGCGGAAACCAAACCCTTTAGATAGATAGAGAATAGTAGTCCTCCTGACCATTTTTGGTCACGGCGGCCAATCTCAGCGGGGATTAGCCATTGGCCCAGGAGATCGTATAGTGCATAAGTGTGTGCGCAGGAACAGGTGAACTCTCTGTTCCTTTACTCTCATAGGCCGATGGAACGGCTATCTGACATGAGGCATAGAGAGATCTGACGTAGGGCCAACAGCTTAACTTGCTTTGCGAGGCACAGGGGTATCATACCGCCAACTTCCAAACTCCAGGCTACCACAGAGAAATTTCTGAAGAAAAAACCCAATAGCACTTTTTGCCTGACCCGAGAGTCGAACCCGGGACCGCTCAGCAGTCGCGCTTGCAACCACGAGACCTACGGGTCGTCATTACCCATGATCACTTCCTAAAACTACGCGATGGTCGTCTATGAAATATTGATGCCCTTACCATTAACTTCTGGATCAATAGATGCGATCTGTAAGACAGCAAACTGAATGTCGGTTTGCTTACTTTTCTTCCATGTATTCAAAGTGGGTGTGGCTAGTAGTTTTTTGCCACTACTTTGCTCTTTTACAAATTGAATTTGGAATACTGGAAAAAAGAGAGTTTATAAACTTTAGATTCAACAATGTTTTTTTTTACTAATACTGCAATGATAATAACTTTACAATCTAATATAACAGTATTTTTTTTTTGTAATCTTACCTTCAATTGGAAATTCTACATCGTCATTCCACGTTATATTCAAAAATACCGAATCTGAAGTGGTGTTGTATGCTGTAACCTGAAAATTAAAACCAATACCTTTTGCTAGAATAAATAAGACGATATTATGCATTCTTTTATATGTAAGAACCTGAGACAAAGTAAGAGTGAAAAGAGAATACTAAATTCAGGCGCCTAGAAAAACTTTCAGAGCAAATCATCAATTCAAAACTATTTGCTAAGTGTCTTTTCACACGCTCCAGCTTCCGGGCTATTTGCTACGTCGAATACCGGTAGGTATACGTATGGATAAGCTGAGGGACTTGACAAGCTGACCTTTAACAGACGTAAAAGTCAAAAATGTATGAGACGGACTTATGCTACTGTTTGGGAATATGTCGCTTTGGTAGATTTTGTCTCATTCAATACATTTTTTTATCAATAAAAACTGTTTAATAAGGCTTATGCCAGTAATTTTAAAGACTTCGTAGAAATTTGGAACGCTTTGAAAGCAATTGCAATTGTTTTACTGCGCGGTGTGAAAGTTCTATGGATTCGACGTCAAATACCTGACAGCCGGATTTTGTGAAAGGGACTTAGCCAATTCTTTTGAGTTATTGATTGCTCTGGTAGTTATTGTAGGCATGTTTATTAGATGTGCTACACAGTCGTTCGGATTGGCATTTAACGGTAAAGCCGCGTGGCAAACTCGATTACTATTATTATTATACTTGCTTAGATTATAATTGCTTCTGATCGGGGGGTCTAAAATGGCCCCTTTAGCAGAATCATAATAGGATAATAATATGAATTACGATACAATACGTAAAATGATCACCCTGTGGTATCATTTTATTAATTTGTTATTCCGATCCCCTGCTAAGAAATTTTCCGTTTATTTCAATTAGATCATCACGCTCGGTTGCCTGCAGCGTTTTGTAGACGAAATGCACGGACAAATAAAATACTGCTCGCTATTAGTCATCGTGCCAAACAGGTTATGTTACCATCCGTCCGTGTCATTTATCTATTCTATTTTTTGTTTTGTTTTGCACTTTCACGATATTTATTTTTCCTAGTTTATTAACTTATAATTTTTTGTATGGTTTATTATTCTTTTATTTTAATTTTTTGTACACATATCTATTTTACATATAGTACCTATTCACCACCACTGAACTGTTTACTTAACTAAATGTTTTACGTCCGCAACCACTCTAATCCAGGTCCAGTTGAAAACCACCGTCGGACACCTAGTTGACACCTATTTTGCTGAACTGGGCGTATTTGGCGCAGCCGTGAGGCACACAGTGTTGCCTGCCAGGGCTGTGGGACTGTTCGAAAGAGATAGCGCGACCCTGGAACACAAAGGGCAAGGAAGGAACATGGGTGGGTTTTAGTCAGTACAAGTCTGACACTCCCTCCGCTCTGCCCAGAGCGGGAGAAGTCATTTGATGATTTTTTTTTCGGATGTGATAACGAAAAAAAAAAAGCACACAGTGTAAATGTAACACTGTGTGCTTTTTTTTTTAGTTTTAAGTTTTTTGTTATGATTTTTTTCTTTTTTGTTATGATTTTTTTCATTTTTGTTATATTATTTTTGTTTTTATTATTTATATTATTTTATTATCATTTTATTGATGTTATGTTATGTATTTTTGTTTTTATTGTTTGCACTTGTAGCATGTGCTAAATAAATGTATTTTCTTTCTTCACTTTACAATTCGTAAAATGGTCACACCATTTTACGAATTGTAAAGTAATTTACATAATTTTCCTATTATGATTCTGCGAAAGCGGCCGTTTTAAGGCCTCCAGCTTTGTCGTTCATAACACTCTCTTTTTTCTCTTTCTCATTACTTTATCCACAAAACCTAATCAAACTAACCGATTCAGGCCTTTTTGGTTTCTCAGTCTTCACTATCGTGATATACTTGTCAGAATCACCATGCTCGTTGCTTGCCTGACACTTGAACCTTTGCCAAAACGTGGTCTGGTTAGCCACTACAGTCAAAACCGCCTTGGTATCGTCTTCAATCAACTTTATCTGTTTATTGTCGTACTCGAACATGACATCGTCCCTTAATTCTCTGAAAATTCTGTATGTGGGTGCTGGGTAACCGTAGGCGCCGCATACTATGTCGACTCTGAAAACATAAGGAGGAACAGTTAAGGCAGGTGACGAAATATTTACAGGAAAGGAATACGACAGCTGTATAAATGATAACTGTACAATCGCCAACACATCAAGTTACCACAAACTGTCACATTTTCTCATTCTATTTTGAACCTAACCATCAACATTTTATGGTTTAAAATCATTGACTTTACCTAATAGTAAAAAATCTAGCAAGAAGCCATTCCGATACATATCGGCTATGTATGGGAGTCGTGCCAATCGATAATCCAGAAGATAGCTAATAATCGACATAAACAACTGATGTCATCGGTATTTTTTATATAATGTTGAATAAATTATTCTCATAAGACTTCTATATTGCCATATGGGATTCCTACATCGATCGCTGCCACAACATCAAACCGCTCAACAAAACAAGATTCACCTAATATTTTACATTGCTTTCAATGGGATCATAATCAGCTATAGTAATAAGAACATCTCCAAGTTGTGATGATAAAGCACTCATAATTTCTTTAACATGATGTATGTACCTACTTAGAGCAAAAATACTCAAGCCACAGCATATTGACCAAACACTTCTATTAGCTCTAAGTACAAGTAGCTGTTGGTACTTGACATGGTGTAAACAGACTCTTCACGAAGCCGTCAACCAAGCATTCTGTACATCAAACTAAGTAACTTTACGCAATAATTATTGCTGGGAAACAACTTTTTTTTTTGGGGTGAAATATCACGTTTTACGGTAGGACTCAATGTAACGCATCCTAAATATTGTGCTGTAAATATATTAAATAGTACGGAGGTCGTGAAGGTGTCTTAAGTAAAAAAAAAATACATTAAAAACATGTATTTAAAAAAAAACTTGTAGAAAACTTGGAACTTTGACCCCCAATATCTCCGTAACTAGAAGGTTCCCAGTTATGCTTTAGAACAAAAAAAATATCACAATGACGATGAGAACAACTTTTCGGCTTCGTTATGGGTCTTTTTACACCCTTTATACAATGTATAACTAGTAACTATAATTAGACTACCTAGTTATAGAAGTATACTTATTTTATGAGGTCTGAACCTCATAAAATAAGTATACTTATGATACCTTCATAACTACACTGAAATTGTCAAAACATGACTTTCTGAAGAATGAATTCTGAAATATCAAAATAAGATGTTAGATTAGATTTGATATAATTATATATATTTTTTTTTTTATTACAGACAAGCCTTTGCTCGCGTTAATTTAGTATTTGACAATCAATTCGGGTTGCACTCTGTTTGTAATAATATAATAATTCAACCGAAAGACACGTGGCCCCATCATCTGCCTAGCCTTTTCCCAACTATGTTGGGGTCGGCTTCCAGTCTAACCGGATGCAGCTGAATACCAGTATTTTTTTAAAGACACGTGGCACCATCTACATATAATCAATTAATCATACATAAGAACGTAATTGTTGTTTTCCTTGGGAACAGTACAATTTTTCAATTCAGGATGAAAGGTATGACCATTTCTGTACACCTTCAGCGGTTTAGGCGTGAAAAGGTAACAAACAAACTTACTGTCGCATTTTTTTTTGTATGTGTAGTTAGGGTACTCTATGAATTTTAAAGATTACCAATCCATTCGTAGCTCATCTTACACTAGAAAAGTATGGTCTTTAACCTTATTATAGGTTATTTATCCACAGCCCAACGTCACCCACTTCTGGGGCTCTCTACTTATTCTGTCCGCTCTTTATGCATCGTATCAAAAACTTTTTTACAGCCCACAATTTTATATTTCTAGTTATTAATTGGTTTCGATTTCCTGATCATATAACGAATTATGTTATGTAGGGATATTCTGTGTGTGGGTATATTATATACTTTCGATGACACGTTTCTGCATAATTTAAGAGTCATTAAATCCAAATCTAGTTTGACCTGTGGTTGTGTGAGTAAAATAGTTGTAATACTCACTCTTCGTTAGTCTGGGCAAAAACTACCTTAGTTCGATTGCCATCTTCAAAATAAGGAGCATCTGAAACACAAAAATTGAATATTTTATCTAATCTTTTCTTTTTTGAACATGAAAATTCACGCTTGCACGTAGTTTTGATCGAAAAGGTTTTTATAGAAATGTGGTGTTGTGGACTCATCAATGCGCCGTATGTTTCGAATACTATTTGTAAAACTTCGTAGATTCAGATACTTACAATTTACATTCAGGGTGATATTAAACGTTGAAGTATGGCTACAGTCTTCCACTTCAGGGCTCTCTTGGATGCTCTGACAGGAATAGATGCCACTATCTTCTGGCTCCAACGATGTGATGGTCAGCATACCTTCGAACCCTTGGATGTTGTACTTTGTCATCACTTTGTATTTTCCAGAGTCATCGTCATCTAGACAAAAAAAGATTCTTCTGAAAATAATTCACTCAATAAAATAATTCATGCACCGCTTGATGCGCTATTTTGTAGTCCTCGAAATTCCATATATTACGTTCTACCGTCATCCAAAAACCATTATTAACTAATCATACATAATTAGCACTAGCTGGCTCATAGCAACTGCAGATAACCGTTAAGCCAGTGGGAAAATTTGTGTCAAAATATTTAATTAAGTTATTTAAATCTTATAAAGTTAACGTAAACGACCAAATATTTTAAATTACTTACAATGACACTTAGCGTGCCAGGCACGAATCATTTTCTGGAAGAAAACTATAGCTACTTACTATTTCGTTTGAATTTGAGAGTTTCTTAAAAAATCAAAGGATTTAAATAATAAGAAAACAAAATTATAAATATTAAGTAAGCATCTAAAAACGTGATCAACCACAATAAAAATATATTGGCTTTCAAATAGATTTTATAGAACTTTAAACTCATACAATAATAAAATATTCTAATGAGGAGTCTTTTGTTTTTCTTTTTAATGGTGACTCTTTATCTCCTCCGGGTTGTATGTAAGAATCTTAAAGCCATGTGTTAAAATAAATAATCACCCAGTTCAATAACAAGATATTATTATGTGTTCGTGACAAAACATTAATTAAACGAATTCATTTAAATTTGAGTGCAGTGCATTTGTTTTATAAAAAAAAAAAAACATTACCATCTTGCGACCAAAAAAAAAATTTACTAAAAACTTTATGTGGCCTTAAGACCACATTTCCATACGTACACGTACTTTTCTTGTCGTCAAGTAGTATTTTTAAATTATTTTTTTTTTATTTTTCTTTATAAATAACGTCACTCATATAAAAAAATACAGCGCAGGAGTAAACTTTGCTCAAAGTTAAGTTTGAAAGCAATAATTTAACACACCTGCCTTTGTCTTTTTTTCCAGGAGATTTAATAAAATACCGTAACTAAGTGATTAATTGAATAACAAATTGCTGTTGGCTGTTTACTACTGGCAATTAATTATTCAAAAAAAGAAAATTTAGTATTATTTGGTGCAGGTTGTTAGATAGTGTTTTAACAGAATAAGAGGCCAGCATATACTAGTTTTGTTACTAGTGACGTGTAACAGTTCATTACCGAAAAATGTAAAATTCGTAGTTTCGACTCACTTTCTTTATAAAAGTTAGCTAAAAAAAGAATACTCTACCATCAATAGTTTCCCCATTGCGGTTCCATGAGATCCTGGGTTCCGGGTCTCCTTTAGCTTGACAGGTTAGGGTTATGGAGCGCCCCAAGTCTGTCACCACCTCCGCTGGCGTGTCTGCGAAGTCCGATGGTTCTGTGGACAATATTGGAATGATAAAGATTTTAAAACTCACGAAGGTTCTTTCTTATGAGTTTCAGTGAAGTCGGTTATCGTTAGAAGAAGCATAAATAATATTCCACTGATGCTCGTTTTCACGAACACTAATTGACACCTTATTGGCTGTTTGTCTATATGAGTTATAAATGTTTGTGAACGCATCCACGATACAGTAGAAAATCCTAGTGAAGCAAAGTTTAAAAAAAAAAAAAACAAAATCAATGCACATTTGTGCTCAGATTCTATTGAGGAGCTCGTGGCTAAATAATAACAGCCACATGGGTCGATCTCCAGATTAAGCAGCGCGTACCAAGGTTAGTCCGTAGATGGGTGACCATTAATTACATACTGAGTTACATCTGTGTCTTGAAAAACACTTTAAACACTTGACAGTCGTTACAGGTAGTCAGTGGCCCGAAACTCTGACAATAGTCTTGTCAAGGGCCAGTACTAACTGGGTTGTGGAGGTCAGATAGGCAGTCGCTTCATGAAAAATACTGGTATTCAGCTGCATTCGGTTAAACTGGAAGCCGACCCCAACATAGAATGTAGATGATAATATATAATCTTACAAAGAATAAGCCAAACCCTCCCTTTTGGTTTTGGCTGTTTTAAATAAGACGAGGAGCATACTCAATTACATAAAAACAACACCTTTTCAGAATAGTTCGAAACGTATCCTTAGTAAAAGTTAAGACTAAAATATGAAATATGCGATGCCAGTAACCATTGGTTATGAAGACAGTGGTGCGTAATTGCGTATAATGTCCAAAGTTTTTTGCCACTAGATTTCTGTAGTGCCATTCTATAATCGAGTATCTGGTTGTACTAAGTTAACCTCAAATATGTTGACTTTTCACTTCAAGTTACAAAAGATCTCTTACGACATTGCTTCAGATGTATGTTTATCCATCAGTACTTTAATTTTTTTTTACCACACCTCATTATGTTGATACCAACAAAGTTTTTGTTTAACAAATATCGAGATTTTCGTAATAATATGACATCAGGATGTATGTAGTCTAGTTAAAGTAACCGATACTTAATTGAAAGGTTTACTACATATTTAACACTACTAACTGGACTATAACCTCATGACGGGTTTGCAATAACACAATCCATTTACATTATGTAATTTGTACACCTTTATTAGGAAACATATTAGGTATTATATTTACTTTACAGAGTACCTACATAATACGACTTCAGGACGAAAATTAAAGCAGAAGAGTAACATCGTATAAGGGCCTAAAAGGTAAAATAAAGGACACGTCATGAGGTGGGATGATGACGTCACAAAAACGGCTGGCTCTCACTGGCTACAAGTAACCCAAGATGGAGAGAGATAGGCTTCTTTGGAGGAAGCCTTTTTTTTCGGATGGGAAATCATGAAATGACTTCTCCCGCTCTGGTCAGAGCGGAAGGGAGTGTCAGACTTGTACTGACTAAAACCCATCCATGTTACTTACTTTTGTGTTCCAGGGCCGCGGTATCATTGGTGGAGAAGGCCTCCACCTGCGGAGGCCCCTCTTGCAGATTAAATAAGTATGCATGAATTCACTCTATGTAACTTAACTGTATTTATTTAGTTTGCATGAAATACAAGGCTTTTTTATTTTTATTTTATTTTATTTATTAGGAAACATCCATCGAACAGCTTCCCACTATACAGTTAAAGCGTTTGTAAAACTGTAACCCTGTCTTTGCTGCCGTGCAGTCAGGTATAAATTAACCGGCCAATCCAAGGCCAAGGACAATATTATTATTCATTTTGTCACATCAACTCAGCGTGCATTCCGAAACAAAAAAGTATGTACAAGCGTGTGAATGGCTTCCTAAATATATTGTATGTATGGTAATTATAATTAAGCGTAGGCATGTGTATCTGGGAACAAAATTTTGCCATAGTTTTCTTGATACCAAGTCATAGCAACTACCTCGTCTTCTTAGCGTATCGATGGCTAAAAGTTCTAATATATTTAGCTTAAAACTCAGCCACGCAGACTCCGCTCACTAATGCTGTAAATAAAGGGTGTCAAAAGACTCTTAACGAAGCCGAAAGTTCTAGGCTATACCTGAGAAACTTATAGTTACGGAGATATTCGGGGTCAAAGTTCCAACTTATTCACATGTTTTTTTTTAAATACATGTTTTTAATGTATTTTTTTTACTTAAGACACCTTCACGACCCCCGTACTATTCAATCCATCCATCAACACAATGTTTTGAATGCGTTACATTGCGTCCTACCGTAAAACGTGATCTTTTACCACAAAAAAAGAGTTGTTTCCCAGCAATAATTTTTGCGTAAAGTTACTTAGTTTGATGTACATAATGCTTGGATGACCTCTTCGTGAAGAGCCCGTTTACACCCTGTAGATTAATCCTAATCATCACGATATGGTCATTATAAAAGGAACCACTAAAGTACTCCAAAATCAATTATATTATCACTGTTAATAGGTATACTATGTTTCATATATGTGAGCACCGGAACACTGATTGAATCGAATTTGCTTCGTGCATCGACGATTTTTTACTTTGATGTATTTAGCAACAGTTATTGGGGCTGTTATGTGGTTTTTAATTAAGCTTCTCTTATTATAAGCACACATTTTAGCTAAGCACCTCTTATATTTCTTTTGTGTGTGTAAGTGGGAACGGAGTGGTTACAGCAACCAATCTCAACGGCAACTAGCCAATTACGCAGGATATATTTTAGTGAACAAGAATCCTTGCAAGCACGGGTGTAGAGCCAGTTCTTTTACTCTCATAGTCTAAGATGTCGTCTTAGCAGTTGCTCATGAGCAATGCCCCCGGGGGACTTTTCAGGCGCAGGACCAACGGCTGTACGTGCTTTCCGAGACACGGCGGTGCCACACCTTCCAGACTCGACTGAATTGTATAAGTTAAAGACCACTTACCAATAACACACAAAGACACATTCTTCAACAAATCTCCGGACCTGCACGTGTATATTCCAGTGTCCTCCACCAGGGCTCTGGTGATAGTCAACACCAACGCTGGGATCCGTCCTCTCATAGCCGGCACGAAATGCTCCTGAGAGGAAATCCGATTGCCGGGGATCCGTTTCACCACGTGACCCTTTGGATCTAGCCATTCCACCTGAAAAAGACGAATGAGCCAGCTGTTGTCAGGTAAAGCCTTGTGCAATCGCCTTAAGAAAAAAAAATTCTAGCAATATTCCTTTACTAACAGTACACCAGAACCAGGCAAAATTGTACGGGGTTCAATCTTGAACTTTTAAATATTTTAAAGTCTTCGAATATGTTTAATATCGTGCTGAGAACCACAGCTAATATAAGGAAAGTTTGGAGTTCTCAGCTGTCCATTAATTTTTCAATGAAACGATACTAATTATATAACGCGTGGGTATTCTGACTTCTCCTACGACCTACATAGATAATAATTATTGTTTTCACCTAGGGCGGGAACAAGGCTGGAGAGTTTTTTTAAAGCAACTATTTTCGTACTTTGACGGTTAACATAGAAGAAGTTCTTGGATTAGAATCAACAATAAACAAAACTTTTACAGGTACCGGGTAGGTACTTTAAAAATATATAGATATACTAAACTGCAAAACATGATTAGTGCCAATTAACGCTAGTTTATGGAGCTCCATATCTGCGGTAATTTTCGGGTCTAATTATACCTACTGGCGAAATTTTGCAACTGTTACTAGAAGCTTGTATTTTGCAATAATAGCAACATGTATCTAAATGATACAGCGTGTAACAGAAAGCTTGTAGACATACTTAAAAGAAAACACGGTAGGTACTTGAAAAAACTATCGCTGTCGCTTTGCGAGCGTGATTTCGACATTGGTGGGATAAGGACAACTATAATAAAAATTCATAATTCGAGGTTTGGCTTTCGACTTTTTCCTCCTCCAATATTCGACCAATTGAAAAGATATTCCATAAACTGAATAAGAAGGATATATACTGAGTCCCTATGTTTTTCGTTTTTCATTAATAGCGATCTAAATAGGCAATTTAGAGCATTTTGTAAAAGTTCTAGTGGATAAACAGATTATGTATCATCAAAAAGGAAAACATAGGGACATAGAAGAGGTTGATATTTATTTAACTGAAAAAAATCATAGCTTTAAAAGTCATAAACCAGAAAGAAAACAGACGAGAGCGTTTTTATGGAAAAATGACCACCTACATTTCCTCTTAAGGGTGTGCTACTGAAAAAATAATCAGATGCCACGTTGTCTTAAGTTCTAATTTAAATGATCCTGTTTTGTCTTTCCTGCACACTGTGTCTACATTTCTAATCAAACTTTCCTCTGGCAGGTCTGCTTGGAAGAAATTTCTTAAATCACATCAAGATAGAGGAGCACAAAGGTACTACTACCTTTGTGCTCCTCTCTTGATGTGATTTCCTGTTAAGTATTAAGTGTATATAGGTATAAATAATACATTTGAGTCCAGTAAGTACTGAAATTTTGTAAGGACCGCGGATATTTTTTTCTTGATTACGATGTTGGTCTCACAGAGAAACCTGTTTAATTTGATGATCTAGTCTTTAGTCTGTCTAAACCCTTTCTGTAACACGCTGTATTATGAAATCATGTATTCCACGAAGACATAGGCAGACGCCTTTTTTTCGGATGGGATGTCATCAAATGACTTTCTCCCGCTCTGGGCAGAGCGGAAGGGAGTGTCAGACTTGTACTGACTAAAACCCATCCATGTTCCTTCCTTGCCCTTTGTGTACCGGGGCCGCGATATCTCTTTCGAACAGTCCCACAGCCCTAGATAGGCAGACGCCTTCATGCCATTTACACAAGAGCCTGTTACCAATACATGCACAGCCACACCTACTGCCAAATAATCACGACAAGTATGAGTATCGTGATATTTGTGGGTTTCATAGTTTTTAAGTCACATAACATAACATCACGCCTGTAATCCCCGAAGGGTTAGGCAAAGGTGTACCTAATAGTACCCAGTAGTGGTTTGTTTCTTATTCAATTACCGGGTCAAACGGGGTGAATAGGACTGCAGGAGTGAATAGAGACAAAACTTTGAAAGGGATTTTTACGTTGAATTGATATGATATATTACCAACAAGGTCTGTAAATAATTAAGTGTAACTAATTAAATAAAAGAGAGTACTTTTTGGTAACATATCATATCAATTCATCGTAAAAATCCCTTTCAAAGTTTTGTCTCTAATCGCCCCTGCGGTCCTATTCACCTTACTAAGGAAGACTAAAGGAGGGTTGTGTGTTTTTATCTTACCTTTTGGTTTCTATTGGACCCTCTACAGCTGATGGTTTTGTGACCCCCTACCATCAGAAATTCTTCGTTGCTGGGAGCATCCACGGCTAAAGTGTTTTCCACTGGTTTTAGCCCGTACACTAAACAAACATAAATCAAATTAATATTTTATTTCTAGCCTTTTGGGCCAAGTTGAAGACATACATATATTAATGGGAAGCCAGATGCGCCGATATCGTCTTCATTTAAAAGAAATATTATGATCAGGGTCATCCTACTTTTTTTTTCTTTTTTCTAAAGGATTTTTTTATCAAAGTCGCGGGAAACGCCTGGATCAGGGACGAACAGAACCGGGAAGTGTGGCAGAAAAAAGGGGAGGTCTATATCCAGCAATGGGCAGAACAGTCGGTAATTTCATTCACACAGTCATCAAACAAACAAAAACAAATAAATGAACAAACATAAAAAACCGTAAATTAACAGCAGTTTTTTACCCGACTGCCGATGCCGCTGCGGTCTTCTCTTACGAACAAGACCTAACCTAAGGGCGCCCACACAAAACCGCGATGCGATGCGATACGATGCGATATCACAGGAATTTGCAGGCAGAAGCTCGCAGATACTTGCGATGCGTTGCGAATTCGCAGTTTTGTGTGGGCGCCCTAAGTTGGTAACTTTTACATATTAACGAAACAATTGAGATAACAGATTTTTAATGAACGAATGAATTACTTAAATACAACGCATACCTGTCCTGTAGAACATGTACACTAAAACGATCACATAAAATAACCACTTCATTTCAAATAATTTCGAATTTGGAATTTGAAAAACGAATCTCGAAATGACACATTAACTTTTTTTTTTAACCAATGAACATCACTCGTCAGTCCTGTTTTTTTCGTGATGACAGTGTCGCGACCTGAATGAAAGTGCGGCGCTCATGAAGTGCGCATACGCACCAATTAATTAATAGGAACAATTAATTTATTTTAATTACCATCATTGTGTACAATGTCATCAGTGAGGAAGTCACACTTATGTAGTTACCATGGAAAATTAAAAAGGTCACAATACTATGTCAAATATAAATAATTACATTAGTAGCTAGGTAGGTACCTGGCTTCGATAATTTAGTGCGCATAATTATATTGCACTGACACGACAGTTTTCAGTAGGGATGATTTTCTTAAATACCGAAACCATGATAGAAAAATGTGTGTTGTATAAATAAAAAAATGTTTCAGTTAATACGAGCGAAATAAGTTTCCTTAGAAAAATTAAATCACATTGTATTATTTTCAACATACACGCCTGTAATCCCCGAAGGGTTAGGCATAGGTGCACCTAATAGTACACCCACATTTGGCCAATTATGTTAAAGACCCATGTTTTAGGGGCCGAGCCTATTTTTAAGTAGGTATTTAATTGCTCATTGTGACCTTAAGTAGAGTAAGAGTAATTTTTCTGTGTATTTACCATTCCTACTCAGACAAGTTAATCAGCCATTACATTTTTAACTTTATTTTACCATTACTTAAGTTTATTTTGTCAAAGAACGAAAACTGTATACACATTGCTGAGTTCGTTGATCTTGCTAATCCAAGCTTGCTTGTTTCCAAGATTGCTTGTTCTTATTGTACGTTTCCAATAAATGCTCATTTATTATTCGGAGATTAAATATTTTAGAAGAGGATGGTTGGTATCGGTGAAGGACGTAGGTACGCACGACGACCATCAAGCAATGATAACCCAAATTAAGCTGATCTCTCATTGTACGGTAAGTTCATACAGTGCGAGGTCAGGTTATACTGGATTGTATAGCTGGATGTGTCGCCGTGTGTACCAGCGCACATACTGCATATATACTTGTCAACCATTTCACATTGCCTTTTACGTCTTTCATTTTCTTACCACTTCTTCTTCTTAGCGTGTCGATGGCAATCTATATATTGTGTCGGACCAGAACTGAGCCACTAGTTTGGCGCTGTCGGTAGCGTCCATCAGTTCGTGTAGTGAACAAACAACAGGACATGCAGGTCACGTTATTATGTGCCCCATTGTTTGTGTCGAACAGCACCACATTTACACTCCAGGGCAGAGATGATTACCACTGATGTGCGGTTGATTCTATCTATGTAGATATTAGGTACTATATGTCAGAAACCACATGGTATATGCGGTGGTGTAATCTAGGCAGATCTGGGCAAATATTTGCCTTAAATCATCAATACAAAGTGAACTTCATCGCAATGGGAATAAAGAATATTTTGTTTTGATCAAATTGAAAATGAAGTCCTTTCATTAGCCTAGAACAATCTATGCGCGTGCGTCGGTTAACGACTCGGTGTCATCATAAATGTGACACACTTTAGCGAATAACATCAGCATGTCACTGCGTTAACATGCAAATACAAAACTGGTTTACGAAATAATTTCATCGATATTATTATTTAAGCATGTAAATAAACACAGAATCATGTTTTAGATGCTGTTCTAGTTTTAATGAGTTTCAATGTTTGTTCCACATTTTTTATTTATTTGACCATTTAATTTGAATACAATTATTTTAGCATGAAAGCGTTTCGGACTTTGGTTACATTAACAAATATAGTATTGAAACCAATTACAGTATGACCACTTTGAGTTTGCAGGTCGAGGTGGCTTTGGTTGTCAAAACAATATTCATCGATAAGTCAAACTTGGTACATTTATTTTATTTCTGTGTTTTTCGGTTTTTCCGTCTGCACAGTTAAGTTGGTTGAAGTGTTACTGATCAACTAGTTTATTTATTTATATTTATTGTGGATCTTAGGTAGGTACAGAACACAGGTCTTAAATAATTAACTTGTGTGTAATTACAGTTCAAGTTCAAGTTACAGTAAGTTAATACAGTTCAAATAAATAAAATATTTTTTTACTCTGTTAATCTTGCACCCGTTAAGTTTTTATGTTTTTCATACATGTTATGTTACTTGACTGTCACTTGCAGATCCTTGGCAGTCGTCACGGATAGCCAGATGCCCGAAAGCCTGACCACCCACTGGTTGTCGCACTCTACTAAGTGGTATCGTATTAACCTGATAAGTGGATGTGGAGGCCAGATAGACATTAGCTTCATGTAAAATTCAAAATTCAGCTGCATTCGGATAGACGAAGCCTACCGCAGCATAGTTGGGAAATGGCTAGACAAACGACGCCGATATCCAGTGCAGTAATGTTACCCCAATGAGCCTGCTGGATGGCATTTTTCAATCTGCTATACAATGCACCCCTCTTTTTTTCGGATGGGAAATCATTAAATGACCTTCCGCTCTGGGCGGAGCGGGAATGTCAGACTTTTACTGACTAAAACCCATCCATGTTCCTTCTTAGCCCTTTGTGTTTCAGGGCCGCGATATCTTTTTCGAACAGCCTCACAGCCCCGGCTGGCTTCGGCCCGTCGGACCCTTTCCAGTTGCTGACATTTCTTTGAGGCGTACGTGGAACATGACATCTGTAATTGAATGACTGGATATAGGTTTTGAAACCAATTAATCAGCCAGTTCATTTGACACGCTGACATGCAATAAATCAAGCATTTTTTACTCTGCTGATTATATTCAAATCGATGGTAAACACGCCAAACGCGGCGCAGATCATGGAAAGATTTAACTTTAATTTCTGCATATCTAATCAACTGCATGCAGAAAAAACTAGGCAGATTATGATTTTCTGTATATCTTATCCTACTTGATTAATGAGTAAATATTCCATGTTTCATCATCAGAAAAATGTAGAACGCCACTAAGATGACGTCATCAAGTAACCATGAGCCAAATAGTAAATTCTAAAAACAGGAACAATCCACTATCGTTCACAGCTAATACGGCACGGCATTCATACATAAAAATAAAATGATTCACACCATCGTCAACAATTACGCGTTTTTATCAGAATTATCAAACATTTTCAATTATCTTTGACATTCGCTGAATAACAATGTAGTGGCGTGACGTGTTGGATGTACAATTGACCAAACAGAGAGGTACTGACAGCTAACTTTCAAACTTTTGAATCCATAATATTACTTATATCCATGTCACCTTGTCACCTGCACTCCAGTTCAGCAAAAAGTATACTTTCCTTAACAAGGCGAAGGATTTTGAAGGATATCCGTAATCCATAGTTTCATTTTTTTTTTTAATTCGTCTACACGTCAACGTCGTTATGAATATTGTGGAATTGACGAAAGCGATTGTGCGAATTACTCAATAGCCCCGTAGCCGGTCATTAATTCAATATAATCGAGTTTCAGAAACACATTGACACAGGCTAGTTGTGCCATAATTAGAGATAGCGGTCTGTAATGAATATAATTACGGTGACTTTGTTTCATTGACTATTGACACGGACTTCTGAAAGTAAAGTTATTTTCCACTTTTTTCCACACTCAGTGTTTTTTGAAAGTCGTCTATTTTTTTTTTACTCTTTCTAGTTGAGGTATCCTACACTAACATATATAAATTTTACTTAACAACGAGAATTTATTGTGTTATCATCATGTCATCAACATAGTATTATGAAGATAACTCATGAACTACCAGTTCTAGTTAATAAAATAATTTATATCTGGGGCCATCTGCACCGCACGAGCTTTTTCTACCAAATGGTAATCCAAAGAGTATATTAACTATGGTAATCAAAAAGAAATCAGTGTCGGCGCCTCACATAGGCGTGGACAACCGTGGGGAGGGCGCGGGGCTCGGGGCACCGAACACGGCTGCGCGAGTGCCGCTGCCCGCCCTACCACTCTCTGAGCTCACAGACTACGGGCATTTCTTTGTACTTTTTTCATATTTAGTTTATTGTGGTATTACATATTTTATACAGTCCACTAGGTCTCCCCCTTTTGTAGAAGTCGGTTAGAAATTCACAGATTATCTTATTTACATAAGCTTCATTTTAATATTTATAAATTACCTTTTTGAATATTAGGCTTAATATTTGCTACGTTTTAATTATTACGATTTTCTTGCCTGCAGATCAAACTGTTTTATTGACTGTACTTCCAAACTAAATCTTGCTAAAGAAATGGTGTTGATAGAATAATAATTAATTGAGTTGCCCACAATTTGTGACATCACCTAAGAAATAGAATATCACTATCACTATCAGACACTATAATTATTATTATTATAAAATAAAATCCTCCGCCGCGTCTGTCTGTCTGTTCGCGATAAACTCAAAAACTACGACACCGATTTTCATGCTGTTTTCACCAATGGATAGAGTGGTTCTCGAGGGAGGATATAGTACATAATCCACGCGGGCGAACCCGCGGGCATCAGCCATCAGCATCATGTCTTATAAATGACATATCTATTTACTGATTAATCTTAGACCTGTTTTTGACTTATACCCAGAAAAGCTTACGGCACAATAAAATAAAACAAAATATTTTTTATTTGTGTTAAACATGGTACATTAATAATATCTTGTAAATAGGGATACATACACGTTTCACCGAGACTCGCATACACACAGAACACACAGATTGGAACATGTTTATTTAAATACTAAACATGAATTTCTTAAAATAATTAACATAATGAAATGTCTAAGTAATATTATAATAAAACTTGGCATCTCTACGGACATCTTAATATTAATAGATGTTTAGAATAAATAAATAAAATTAACTTATCCTTTTGAACGCCAGAGTATAAACGCACACGAGTTCCACGCGAAGCCACCATTTCACCTACTACATATGTTTGTCACATATTTGTGACGTTTGGCGTACAGGGCATTTGGCGCTTGCTTGTCATAAATAAATGTGTCAATGGCGTTCAAAAGGTTAAAAAACTTTCCAGAACTCACTAGAATCTTAAATCTATCAAATCGTTAGTGAGAGTGTGCACGCCATTATTGCTGTCAATGATACTTCAGTGGAAACACATTACAGTCAACCAAGAAAAAGGAACATGTATGAAAGTGATGCAGAGGGACTTGCCGCATGAGCGTTGGCTTGAAACTTGGTATTTTTTTATATCGCTCACAGTCCGGTGACCGGAGCCGCATCCGCAATTCATCAGTATAGATTGCCAAAACTAAAGACTGATATCGTTCAAACTATTCGACTGGTACAACAATTAATAGGTATTGCCGATGCGTTCCAAGGTTGTGATGTGCACACGGAATATAAGTGAGTTCAAAGCTCCTCAAAACAATAGTGATGTTGACTCTTTTTAAATAGGGCCAAGGACTTGAAATGTTTAATATTGTCTAAAAACAAAAAAGATTTCTTATCGCCTTTATTTGTTTTTTTTTTTTCATCTTTTTAATGTCACTGCATATACACAAAATCAATTTGTTCATACATAAATCACTTAAATAAAAATAAATCCATAAAATAAAAACATCGAATAAATAAAATTATGTTATTAGAATGTCATATCGTAAATGCATGATACCCAGTAATATTTAAAAAAATGCAAGCCGATTTTAGTATAAAAACAAACTGACAGAAATTCCCCAAACAGTAGCATTCGCCTCTGAAATTCAACTAGCTCCTGAATTATGTATCACGTACTTGACCTTTCATACGCTTGACGTCACCTTTGTCGATATCTGACGTGACGAATAGGCGTGCGTATCGCTGTAATAGTCCAGATTTTGGACCTGCATTTCTGCCACAGTGTGTTGTTCAATTGCTTTAGTGATTTGATAAGTTAGACCACCTACAGCTAAACCCTACATTGTTGACAATGGTGTTCTTTGTACTCGGAGTTTTTCAGCCAAAGTTGCATATATTAGCCACTTAAGAGTACAGTCAGCTTCAGAGAAAAGGAACCCCCTTTGGTAATGACATCAAACCATTTTAAGTTTTGGTAGTATAACGTAAATGGTGTGTTGGTTTACTGCTCACCGATGCAATGGTCACGAGTTCAAATCCGAGGATGATTTTTTTTTTCTTTTTTTTAGTTTCTTTAATAAATGATTAGATGATTTTCTTTAATTATTATTTAAGAAATCAAATGTTAAAGTAGGGATGAGGTTTATAAGAAAAGCTAGGCATGTCGCATAAACAATATTCATTTATTATTTATTTTAACGAAACGATTTGAAGTAATTATAAATACCCTCAATCACAGTTTGGTAAATAAGGCAAAGAAGTATTGTAAATTCAACCTTTTTTTTACGGATGGGAAATCATCAAATGACTTATCCCACTCTGGGCAGAGCGGAAGGGAGTGTCAGACTTGTACTGACTAAAACCCATCCATGTTCCTTCCTTGCCCTTTATGTTCCAGGGCCGCGGTATCTCTTTCGAACAGCCCGCAGCCCTGGCAGGTTTAAATTCAACCTTAACTTGCAGTTCATAAAGCAGTTAAGTTTCCGAAGTAAAATTACGGTAGTGCAACAATCGGAATCGAGCACATTCTATTCAACCAAACAAGAAATCTATGCTAATTTCAAGCTTATCTTTTAGTTAACTGTGGAGTTACGTATTTCATTTTTTAAAACAAGACTGTAAGGTGCTAATATTATCACAAGTGGTGAAAGTTGAAATTTAAACCTTAATATCTAGGAGATTAGACCGTTATCAATCTTGTTCGATAAAACGAGTAATGCTATTCGAATTTTCGTTAAGATTGCTAATTGAGCCAATAGCCTAGTGGTATAAGGCACGGTCTAAATAATCCACTGGCGCCTAGTGCGGGTTCATATCCTTAACCCCACGTATAGTGTCTTTTTGTAAGTTATCTTGGTTCCGAAAATACCATATAATTATTAAAAACATGCAAATAATATTTGAATCGACTCGGTGGATGCTCGGGCAGAGATGGGTGCGGCGGCGGGGGAGGGAGCTGCTCGGGGCCAGATTCACGTGACGCGCCCGCCGTCGCTCGGGCGATATTCTTAAAAGACTTGGGGGGTTCCTTTTCTCTGACGCTGACTGTACATGAAAAAGTAGCACAACAAAGGTCTCGACAACCACCCTAGAAAGCCATCGAATGCAGTCGCTGTGACCAAAATCAGCTGGATGGCATCACCTACCATATGATTAAACTAGCGTTTTCACCGGCGCAGATGATGGAAATTAACCCATGGGTACATTTGGATGTTATCATTTCCATTCCCCGAGATAATAAGTCTCGTAATATCCTAACCCAGGCCATGGCCAACCTATATGCGGAATTTTATCGAAATCCGTCGAACCGTCAAAGCGAGAATTCGTCATGTCAGTGATAACACCAATGATTTCATACCATTTGAAGGTCCACAGTGATAGGGCTGCGGGACTGTTCGAAAGAGATAATACCGCGGCCCTAGAACCTGGATGGGTTTTAGTCAGTACAAGTCTGACACAAGCCATTTGATAGTTATGATGACAAATTAAAATAAGGTCCTCGTACAGTCACGAGCAATGCCCGCGATTAGTTTCGCCTCAACTCCAGTCGTTCGGGATTGTTTCTAGGAAACTTGATACTACATCGCACACTCACAGGCATCGTAACGACATCGCTTTTGATCAGGATCGGCTGTGACTAAGTAGAGACTGTGCTAATGAGCAATACAGGTTGTAATACGACTCTTTTTTAATACTAAATAGGCCTGCGTTTGGCCGCAACTCGCCTGACGTAAATCGATGATGCGGCCTAGAATGGAGCACGCTTGCCTAGAAGAAACCGATTTAATCGCACTTAAGTGATTGATCCAAATTATAAGATTCCAGATTGTAAGTGTAAACTTTCCGTTTTAGTACCCGAACACACTTGATTTTTTGGAGGAGCTCGGGGCAATATAATAACAGCCGCATGGGTCGAATTTCCAAAGCACTTTAAACCGTTGTTCTTTGCTATCATTTACAGATCTTTACAGGTAGTTAGTAGCCCGAAAGTTTGACAACAAGTCTTACCAAGGCGTATAATATTCCCCAATATACTAACTGAGTTGTGGAGGTCAGATAGGTAGTCGCTTCTTGTAAAATACTGGTATTCCACTGCTTTGCGGTTAGACTGTAAGCCCTCCCTAACATAGTTAGGAAAAGGCTTGGCAGGTGATGATGACATGAACTTGACTTTTAACTTTTTAATTCTGTATGAAAAGGAACATTCCGAAGTGTATCGGAAGTGGTGCGTCGCGTCGCGTCGGTCGGATAATAAAACAATGTCATTTTAGGGTGACCATCAAATATTATAGTAACGCAGGCACTGTTGGTACTTGGGTACAGTACTTCCGTGACCATTACCTTTGATGGTTATCCTTGCTAACGTCTAGATTCAAAGTGAACCCAGCACAGCCTAGAGTATAAATTCAGCGTTGTTTCACAAACGACGAATCACTTAATATTGTAATTGATTGACAGCGAGAAATTAAAAAGAAGACCTAGACGTGAAAATTATACATCGCAATTTATTAACACTATGAACCGTCGAGCTAAACCTATGAGTGGCAGACACGACGTTCGATTCGTTCGTTCATTCATTTGCGACGGTACCCTGGGCTGTCCATGTCGAGATGAAACAAGACTGCTTAGAAAAACCAAAGCCATCAAGTGATGATAAAGCGCGAATGATTCGCTCGACATTGCCATTTTTTTCTAAAAGTCGCATGTTTCACACTTCCGGGTCCTAACCTATGCACTAAGCTATGCATTCTCGATATTTAAATTACATAAATGACACATTAAAACATAGCTTATCCGAGGAATTCGGATAACATTATAACCCTTCTCGATAGTGTAATTAACCGTAATAACAGACAGCGATAAATTGTCAGTGTTACTAAAGTTTTTGAAACAAAACATAATTATTAGTCTGCTTATTAAACATACTACAACAATAAACAAATTAATATAATATTGTAGAACCGTTGTAATATGTATATCGTATATAGATATGTATATAGGCAAATAAAGATAAGATAATTCAAAGAAACTGCATGCCCTAATTCGTATTACCTACAACCGTTCCGATATCCTGCACAATTAATTCTTCACTTAATAATCAAAATAAAGTTGGTTTAAAAAGATATGAATTGCTTTTGAACTTCATTTAAAAACGGGCATACACAACTCGCGTCTATTACCCATGCGGGGGGGGGGGGGGTATCCAGAAACCACAGAACGGTTCCTGCTCCGATTTATACGAAAGAACAACATTTTTTTAAACACGTAGCTGTATAGAAAGAAAAAATAAATATTGGTCGCAGAGACATGACGTGCATACAAAATTAGGAAAAATAAACAGTAAACATACATTACATCACAAAACATTTCGAGTTCAACAGATCTGAACAACAAAAACTAAAACAAAAATTAAAACTTGACCGCTAGCAGTATAGCATCTATACTAATAATATTGATTCAGCTGGTATCTGATGTCGCTCTCGAAAGCCAAATCAGCCGAGGCCAACAAACTTCATTTTATTTTTAGAAACATCACCCACAACGCTTAGTTAAAACGCTGTTAAAATAATTATTACTTTTAAACCGTAGTTTTCCAGGAAACGTCATTTAATTACTGGAATAAAACTATTTCATAATAAATTTTTATCAAAGTATTTTTAACAAATGACAATAACCTTAACTGCTCGCTTCCTGTGATATACGGAAGCAACAGATAGTTTAAAAATAACATGATTGTGGTGCACTTGATAATTTTATCATTTTAGGATGTGAAACTTCAAATCGGGTAGTCAAATGCTAAGAAAAATAATCATAATAAAATTATCAACAAACCAAAATGTTATTATTAAATTAGTACATACACAAGTGGACATTTCAGGGCCCAGAACTGAAATACACAGAAAAGGTGATGCTACATACATCACCCCTGTAATTCCTGAAGGGATGGGCAGAGGTACCTTATATTAAACCCATATTTTGCAAGTTTTGTTGCAAATGCACTGGCGAGTCTACATTTCTAGCAACCGGGCAAAATTCCAGAAGACGAGCTAGTACTGCAAAATTCCAATTCGTCGTAAAGCAGTGTTGTTTTAATCTTATTCCAAAGTGTGAAAGAGATGGCGCTAGATGTCGTGTATAGCTCCATCTCTTCCCTAGCTGGAATAAAATTCAAACAACCAGGGTAGCCCGCGAAACTCAAATTTTCTTACGTTTTTTGCAATTTACAGGTCAGTGTCAGGCTATATGTTGAACAAAATATGATTGGCGACCGTAACAAATATGGCAGAGTTATAATCAATCAAATCCTGTAATTTAATTAAATCCCATTGAATGCAGGCAGGGGTTAGGCAGGCTACCTTACCGCATTCCCCTTAAGATGAAATGTGGGTGGTCTTTTCTCCATACAAACGCTCTCGCCTATTTTCTTTCTGGTTTACGATTTAAAAACTACGATTTTTTACAAATTAAAGTTAGATAAATATCAACCTCATCTATGTCCCTAAAATTTCCTTTTTGATGATACATCAAGTACTAGAACCTTGACCAAATGCTCAAAATTGCCTATTTAGATCGCTTGTCGATAGGACCCAGTGTTGACAACTATTAATGGAAAACGAAAAACATAGGGATTCAGTATATATTCTTATTCAGTATATAAAATATCTTTTAAATTGGTTGAATATTGGAGGACGGAATAGTCGAGAGCCAAACCTCGAATAATTACTTTTTACTGTAGTTTTCCTTATCGCGTCAATGTCGAAATCGCGCTCGCAAAGCGACAGCGATAGTTTCTTCAAATACCTACCTACCGCATTTCCTCTTAAGACGTAGTGTAGTACCATCCGGGTAATTAAAACAAGAACACTCAGGTATACTAGACCGACAAGGCAGTCTACATAGGCTAAAAATGTCCAATATAAGATACCAATTAAATCATAAAAGTAAATACTAGCTTCTTACATTATCCTTGACCCAAGCATAATGCAAATATTTTTAACACAATCAATGCTAATAGTACATTGAGTAAGCAGGCGCTCGTCATTTGTGAGCTAATCTCGCTGTTCAAAACAAGATTCGGAAATATGTAGGTGATAGGCAATCGTGATGCCAATTTTGCAATGAAAATAGTAAAAGTAAATAATGATAGGTTCAATCCGGCTCGGATTGAAGCTAAGCTGTGTTGGGCCAATCTTTGGCAAAACGTGGGAAACCTTTACCAAAGATTGGCCCAACTCACTTAGCTATCTAAGAACATAGGAGGAAGTGGCAGTGGAAAATGTTTGCCTCTCTATTTATTTTTTGTGTATGTTTTTTTTGTTTACGTTTGACAACAAATCCAAACAAGAAACTCCACAAAAGTTGAAACTAAGTAACTCTCCCATAGCTAAAGTTATCCTGACGGTTTATCAACCTTAACATAAAAGTATAATGTAATCGCTGAACGAACCTTCATTCCCTACTTGTTCCCCCTTTTTTTTAATATTATTTGTAATGGCATCTTACAAGTTGTTTTGTCATTAATTAAATAAATACTCTGCGAGTACTATGCATTTTTATACCTAAGTGACGAATTCATTATTAGGTATAACCTGTTTATTATTTCTGTTTATGTATGTTGTTGTAAGTAGTTGTTGAAGTGGCCATATCATTAAATAAATCAATTAGTACACACGTATATAAATCTTACCTGTATCACTGTGTATTATAATAAATTGCGCAATGCCTACATATATTGGCGAGATTTTCTGCAATCTATCATAAACCTGTCTAAGAATATTGATTGATAATGACCTACATGTAGTGTTGTAAAAAACTCGAGTCTTTTAGTCTTCATTTCGAGACTTGAGGAGGTTTTCAAAACTAGGACTCATGAGTCACATGAGTCCAAGTCCTTTAAGTCTTCTGAGTCTTCTGAGTCCTTTCGAGTCTCTTTAAACTCTTTGAGCTAGACTGAGTCATGAACTTGAGTTGATGTATTATAATAGGTAATACTGGGTGATTTTGTATCTTCATCCATATTTATTTACATATTGAAAATAAGTCGCACAATAAAAAATTGTAACAATTAAATTGTATTAAACGCAAATAACCTAATCAAATGTATCCACCTGAAGACTGACGATTTGCTGAATCGAAATGAAATGTCTAAATAAAGTAATAATTTCAGTTTTTTTTTTCAGTTCATTGCTATTTTATTTACTTCAAACTACAGCTATGGATTTAGAGAACTCAGTCATGATTTCTTTTAAAAAGACTCAGTCTTTGAGTTCTTTTTAGCAGGACTCAAGTCTTTTTACAAAAGACTACAAATACTGAAGGACTCTACTACTGGACTAAGTTTTATTTACAAGACTCAAGTCTTCAAAAATAGCTCAAGTTTTATTCAATAAGACTCGAAGACTCGAGTTTCTTACAACACTACCTACATGTTATGCAATCGAAATTTAAAATAAGGAATGTTTCAAAATTGAGCAAATTTTACACATATGTAATGTTATTTATGTAAATCCTACTAGGTATGAATGAGTTAATTTTAGTCATAATTTATATGTATACGAATACCAATACGTACTTAGATTTACGTGTAAGTAATACTAGATAAAACAGCTCTGAGAACGTAACGGCCGCTAGACATTTGGTAAAGGTAGTACTCCGCCGAAAAGGAGACGAGACTTGAAGAGAAGAGATTTGTTGTAAACAAACTCTTCACAAGGCCAACCAATAACAATACCAATCATTATGTAAATCAAACTAAGTAACTTTACGCAAAAATTAGTGCTGGGAAACGACTTTTTTTTGGGGTTAAAAATCACATTTTACCTTAGGACTCAATGTAACGCACTCAAAACATTGAGCTGATGTATGGTTTGAATATTAAGGGGGTCGTGCGGGGGGGGGGGGGGGGTTGCGGGACTGTTCGAAAAAGATACCGCGGCCCTGGAACACAAAGGGCAAGGAAGGAACATGGATGGGTTTTAGTCAGTACAAGTCTGACACTCCCTTCTGCTCTGCCCAGAGCGGGAGAAGTCATTTGATGATTTCCCATCCGTAAAAAAAAAAGGTGGTCGTGAAAGTGTTTAAAGTAAAAACTTACATCAAAAACATGTATTTAAAATGTAACTTTGACCCCCAATATCTCCGTAACTTTTTAGGATGGGTAAAAACTGTTAAACTCACGTCAGATCGTCGGATCAATCGGCGGCGCAGGGCGCTTGCGCGAGTGTGCGTGTATTTTAAGCTAGATGGCGTTGTTTCATGTTTTTTTTCTACGGCAGTGACATCTTTCGTTCTTGCAGAAAGCTATTGACATTTCTGATATTTAAGCTAGATGGCGTTGTTTCAAGTTTTCACTTCTGCTGGCACACCCGGAGTGCAACCACTTTAAACACCTCCACGACCAGCTTACTATTCAACCCATTCATCAGCACAATGTTTTGAGTGCGTAACATTGAGTTTTACCGTAAAACGTAATTTTTCACCAAAAAAAAAGTCTTTTCCCAGCACAAATTTTTACGTAAAGCTACTTAATTTAATGTACATAATGCTGGATTGACGGCTTCGTGAAGAGTCTGCTTACACTCTGTATAACGTATAACCTTTTCGTAATAATTTTGAGAGAGCAGGCGTAATAGATCTCTTCGCTCTTTTCTTTTTACTCTGTTATCAAAAATTCTACAAGACTTTGATAACATCCTGAGAACATTTAATATTAACTGTAATGTTCCTAATAGCACTAAAAAAATTGAAAAAGTTAGGCCTTGGCTCTTTGTACGCACGGTGGCACATCGTTCCGAGGTTTCATTCGGTTCTGAGGTATAGTTTAGAAAAAAAAACATCGCAATGATGGGGAAAACAAGTGCCTTTCGGCTTCTTTAAGAGTCTTTTTACACCCTTTGGAATTTTGTAAGCAAAGAGGAGATGAAATGTCTCAGAATTGTTTAGGCTAGCCTCCTCACTCGGCGGCCAAGCGCACAGAGGAGACGAGAAGACATGTGAGCGGTGAGCAGTGTGCTGTGTGCTGTGAGTGGCATGCGGTGCACGAGTCCTCTCCTATCTGCTTTGCACATCTCCGCAAAGCTTCGGCAGAAACACCCTAGCTCTTAGGCTGCCTGTCGAGCGGAGCGAGGCTGTGGAGCAGAGAAACGGAAGAATATTAACCAATAGGATTGCAAAAAATCTCCGCTCCTCTTCAGTGGATAATTCTAATGGTTAATATTTCTCTGTTTCTCCGCTCCGCAGCTTCGCGCCGTTCCTGTGGACCGGCAGCCTTACGCATCTCTCCACTCGTCCGCTTTGGTGGAGTGTCGCGCCTAAGTCAGGCAGCCAAATAAACATTATATTTTACCACCGTTAAACGTACCTGTTCAACACAGATATTTCCGTCATCAATGAATAGAGGGCAAAATTGCATTGCAAAAATGTGTTTCATCATCATTATCATTTTTGCTGAGATCATTGTAATTATGTGTGGCAAAATTGGGTAACTTGCTCATGGCCTTTTAAATCGTTGATACTTTTACTCTCTAATCTCATCATCTGCCTATTTTTGTCCCAACATGTTGGGGTCGGCTTCCAGTCTAACCGAGTGCAGCTGAATACCACTATTTCACATAGAGCCTGTCTGACTTCCACAACCCAGTTAGTAAAACGATACCCCTTGGTAAGACTGGTTGTCAGACTTTCGGGCCACTGACTACCTGTAACGACAGTCAAAGATCTACAAATGACAGCCGGGACCAACGGCTTAACGTGCTTTCCGAAGCACGGAGTAAACCCGGTATGTAATGGGTGGTCACCTATCCACAGACCAACCTAGGCAAGCTTGGCTTAACCTGAAGATGCGGCCGTTATTACGTTTTACTTTGTAATCTATGAAAAATAATCTCAATAAATAAGCAAAGGAAGCGATTTTCATCATTTCAACACATTGTTTATAATTATGTATAATTATGTGGGTCTTAATGTAACCTACACTTCTGCTCTGGGAAACACTAATCCAACGTGATTGTATCTTACGTTGATACCGTGAAAATTACTATCCTTAGCACGATATCACAGCCTATCTTCCTCATACGGGTTTCCTTAAATCCATAGTCATCTAAGCATAAGGAAAATTAAAACTATATTTTTGAAGTCTCGCGGAAAATGAGAGGTAAGTAGTCGAAACACGGATTTGGATAGGTATTTTCTTGTCTCCATGGCAACGGTCAGAGGTATTTAAATCAATCAATACACTGCTGCCCCTGGCCTGTCGCAAACTCCGCCACTACACCTTATCCTCACCTTATTTATTTTATTTAAGAGGGAAGCGCCAGGGTAACACGCGAAATTCAGTTTTTCCTACGTTTTTTGCAATTTTCAGGACAGTGTCAGATTGTATGTTGCTTGTTGATTAAAATGTGATTCGCGACCGTAACAAATATGGCTTTAATTTGAACAAATGACTTATTCATGATATTTTAAATGTCAAGGTGTTTATTATTGTATTAACTATATACATTGATAATTAAAAACTATTAAACTAAAATAGATAAACTAACAACAAACAAAAAAAGAAAAACTCCTCCTCAACGCTGTCAGATGGTAATGTGCCCAAGAGACTGGCGGCGTTGCCACGTTGTATGGCAACACTTAGCCTCTGGCCAAAGTAAAAGCCAGTTCATGATATTGACATTAAATGGGATTAAATGAATTAGAGGGTTGTATTGGTTTATGATTTTAATGATTATAATTCTGTAAATACATCCTACGTGTTACGGTAGCAAATCATATTTGGTTCAACATACGGGGTATTCCTCAAAGCGCAACCAACTAAGCGCAACTAAATTATTTCTCGAAGCACAACCATTTGAACAATTTGAACTTGTGAGCGCAACTAATGGTTGCGCTTCGGGGAACAATTTAGTTGCGCTTAGTTGGTTGCGCTCAAAAATAGTTGCGCTTTGAGGAATAGCCAGACATACAGCTACCCTGGCGCATCTTCTTTCATTTTAAATTTCATAAAGCTGGGTAGCTAAAAGTATTTCAAATGGCGTAATCCTTGTAATTGGAAAACCCGTGTATCGATGTAAATCAATCCTTGTAACATAATTATTATATATTCAACCACAAATCGGTAGGTATACCTAAATCACTATCACTATCCCTATCAGTTATGATTGCCATTAGTTATTAACGTTATATATACAGGGTGTAAACAGACTCTTCACGAAGCCACGAAGTTACTTATTTTGATGTACATAACGCTTGGTTAACCCAAGCGTTATGTACGAGTACTACATCAAAATAAGTAACTTTACGCAAAAAGTATTGCTGGGAAACGACATTTTTTTTTTGAGGTGAAAATTTACGTTTTACGTCATGACTCCATGTAACGCATTCAAAACATTGTGCTGATGGATGGATTGAATAGTACGGGGGTCGTGAAGGTGTCTTAAATAAAAAAAAACATTAAAAACATGTATTTAAAAAAAAAAACTTGTGAAAAAGTTGGAACTTTGACCCCCAATATCTCCGTAACTAGAAGGTTCCCAGGTATGGTCTAGAACAAAAAAATGATCGCAATGACGAGGCGAACAAGTGCCTTTCGGCTTCGTTAAGAGTCTGTTTACACCCTTTATAGGTACTTAGTTTTCCCAGGAAAATCATTGAGTTAATGCGTGAATAATCTGTGCACTTTACAATCATTAAGCTGTCAACTAAAATTTATTATAGTTGACTGTCTGGTATTATAATCAGAATTAATAAACTACTGTTTACCACAAACAGTTTATATTCCTATTTGATCAGCTTATTGCCATGAGAAGAAACAAAAAAACAGTACTATAACGTAACACTCTAAAGTACTCTAATCGCACTATGAACGCACTATAGACCGATGGAGTTTGTGTACCTACCAAAAAAATGTTAATTATTTAGGTCATCATCATCGTCGACGTTCACTGCTGAAAACGCGCGTTGGTACTACATTCATACATACATAAGCTCTAAATATATGTATTATAAAAAGAGGTACAATTTGTTTGTATGTCGGGGGTAATCTTCGGAACTGCTGATCCGATTTCAAAAATTCTTCCACTAACAGAAAGCTACATTATCCCCGAGTATCATAGGTGACATTTAAACGTTCCCGTGGGTTAATTTCCGTACATAACAGAAGCAAAACCGCGGGTATTTAATAAAAATGTATAAAATGTGTAAATAAGTAAAGGAGAATTCACTTAGTTTTATGTTAGGTACTTAAAATTGAAACTAGGATACAATAAAACAACAAATTTTTAACGTATGTGGTTTTGCTTGTAACAGCTGCACAGCACATAGTTGAGAAATCATTACCATAATAATAACTGTTTATTTGTTAGCAATATTGATGCCCTAACCTAAAGGGATAGCTTAAAAAAATCACACGGTTGGATTTTGAACACCCAGCTCTGCGCCGAGAGTCTAAATTTCAACCGTGCTATCTGTTTAGGCATTCATTTAGGTACCGCTTAGTATTTAGTGAAAACACGCATCAATATAATAGGCCAATAGGTATCAACTAGTTTTATCTTACGTGCACTACGTCCCGGACGCATGATAAACTGTTTCTTTTTTCAAGCGATTGCGTTCATAATGTTTACTTAATATTGAGAATGTTCCTAGCATATCATTCATAATAGCCGAACAATTAAATATTATATTATGTAAGCAAATAAGCATTACCGTTCTGAAAATATGGGTTAGTAGAATGCATGTTCAGCTGCCGAATAGCAAGACTTAACTAATTTATATTGTATCGGCAAAAATAAAGAACTTAAAAACAATTTTTTATCCTTTACTTTTAAAGAGATGAATTTTCAAAAATCATCATGTCATTCTTCAGGGCTCTCTACAATAACTTTTAATATGATACACATAATTACTACTGACATGATGGTAAAAACTTGATAGTTTACGTAAATGCTATACATACAGGATGGAATCGGGACATCGGCGCACATACGTTTACCACGTTTACAACAACAGTCCGAATATTTTCATTCGGTAAATAAAACAAGCTGCTGATCCATACATTTTGACCGTGTGGGTATTGCACTTATATAATAATAATTATTATTTCCTTTATTCATCTTTATACACATTTTTTACATTTTTAAATATTTAAATATATAACGACATAAAAAAAACATTTAAAAATATAAAAAATAGTAGCCCACCGGTATCGGGAATAGGGTCCAAGCTACCGGCGGTCAGGGCTCCAGAGAGAGGAACCTCCTAACAATACGAGCCGTGTCCAGGAGTACCGCTTTCTGGATCAAGCCCTTGATCCTTGATAATAATAATTATTATTATTATTTGATCCAGATAGCAGTAGGTACTTCTGGACACGGCGCGTATCGTTACGTTAGGAGGTTCCTCTCTCAAGAGCCCTGACCACCGGTAGCTCGGACCCTGTTCCCAATGCCAGTGGGCTACTATTTTTAAATGTTTTTTTTTATGTTGTTTTATATTGACATAATTTAAAAATGTAATGAGTATGTATATAAATAAATAAATGAAATAATATTTATTTCAGATATCATAATCCATACTTAATTAAAATTACAGTACACAAAAAGGAAATTAAAAATAAAATCAAAACTTTTGTAGTAAACAGAAGATTACAAAATAATCGGTTCAGTGTTTCGAAATGATGTACTAAAAACACTTTGTAGCCGTTTGTGGATCGATGTCATTCTCCATGTATATTCCATACAAAAATATTAAATAAAAAACATAAAAGTAGGTCAGTGTACACATCTATGCCATGTTCCATCCACATTCGATGCGTGCTATAAAAAGTCTGAGAATGAGATCTTAACGTTTCTCCCAGACTTGCTGTTTGATTGTGAAATAAAAGTACACTCTATAACTGATGTATCAAACTGTCAACTTTGTTTGTTTGAATGCGCTAATCTCCGGATCTACTAGTCGGATCTGAAAAAGTATTTTTGCATTTAATAGCCGTGCTAAAAGAAAAAAAAGTCTGAAACCGGGAGACATAGCTAGTATATCTTAAGTAACGAAGTTTATGAAGATTATCGTCATACAACTTAGAGGCAGGTTTTGTTTGTGTTTAACTTATAATTGAAGATTCAATACGAAAATATCTCGGCGTTAAAAAAAAACTGTGTGTGTGTACTTAATACGCACGTAAGAAGTTATACTTCTTTGGCGTATAAAACTAAAATGTTGACTAGCTAACTTCAGGGTATATGTTGACTAGCTAACTTCGGGGTGTATGTTGACTAGCTAACTTCAGGGTGTCGGTTTATCGTGACGATGTGCGCGCGCATCCTAAAAATTTACTCTCATCATTTTTCCCTAACGCGCCAAAAGAACATTTTTAGTCATTACATCAATCGACTTATTTATTTACTTTTCATGTTCCGACTTTTAAAAGAATAAGACCTACAGCAACGTCGATGGTCTAGCAGTCGCAAGCTTTTTGAGCACGAGATTCTGGGTTCGATTCCCAGGTCGGGCTAATTTCTCAGTGGCAACCGAGAATCTGTTTGGTCATACTTACCCAGTATTACATGGGTCATTATTGAAGAAATATGGGAGAACTGGGTATATTCCTGTTCAAACTTTATGGCGGGTCAGAAGTTAGCTGCGAGGGAAGGTCAGCGCAGGTATAACGGTTCAAACTTTATTGCAGCTCAAAACATCTAACGTAAAGCTGCGCTAAACACAATTTGAGGTACAGAGGACGCCCTGCCAGGGCAGCGGGACTGTACGAAAGAGATACCGCAGCCCTGTAAGACAAAGGTCAGGAAGGAAAATGGATGGGTTTTAGTCAGTACAAGTCTGACACTCTCTTCCGCTCTGCCCAGAGCGGGAGAAGTCATTTGATGATTTATCTTGACTGTATAATGCGCACAACGTCATTCGCAGCTTACTTCCGAGCCGCCATAAAGTTTGAACGGATATGTAGTTAATCTATTGATACCTCTGCCTTACCCTTCGGTGAAAAACAGGCGTCATGTTATGCATACGTGCATCCAGATTAAGTAACATTTTACAAAACTTTTGCTATATAACACGTCTAACTAATACAACATTGCTAATCTCTCTATTGAATCATGATAAATAACCATGTTCTATAACATGTTATGTTACTAGTGTGGACACACCCTTACTAACATATTGTAACATGTATAAATACTGATAATAATGAAAATTGTCTTTGATTTAT
Organism: Lycophotia porphyrea; assembly: GCA_950005105.1. Lineage (NCBI taxonomy): Eukaryota > Metazoa > Arthropoda > Insecta > Lepidoptera > Noctuidae > Lycophotia > Lycophotia porphyrea. Next base: position 7,950,724 of record OX465393.1, read on the forward strand.
TAACATTATTTTATTACATATTTATTTTAAAATTATATTAGTTGAACAACTCAAGCAATTATCGCTATGTTTGAAACCAGTTTGTACGTTATTTTGCATAAAGTTGGAAAAAATAATGTTTTTCTAAATAAAACAATGGGCTCATTACTTTGTCATTTCATTAGGGACTTGTCTTGTTAGCTCTATAATTAATTTTTTTTTCTTGTTTATGCCTCGGTATCACAGTTCCGCTGTTGAGTGTGGTATTTCTTTTAATACATATTATAATTTTAGATTATATAATTAAAAATAAAATAATAATTACCAAAAGCCACATTAACAATCCTTTCCAATACTATCAATTTACAATTACAATGAACGTTTCCGGGCTTGGGCACTGCATAAATTCTGCGTAGGTCCGGCGTAGCACTATATAGGAACGGCGTAGCCACTGCGTAGGAACGGCACAAATACTACGTCGTTACAGCACAGGCTCTCTTTGTTATATTTATGGGAGATGCTACACATACGTACTTGCGAAGAACGCTTCTGCTAAAACGACGGTTAATGTGAAACTGAACTTTATGGCATGATAAAATAAAATAAAAGGGGATGAATAGAAAAAGGTAACGGATTTTAAAAAATGTTACTTATTGTAAAGTATCAATTTCGGGTCAAAAGTGCCAATTCTTACATACAATCTACTGTTAAAATGTCTATTTGTCGGAACAAACAATGAGACGAAAACAATACCAATACAATAAGTTGTACCTAACTGTTCATTGTTGTTGTAACTGTCAATTGAACACTATATTAACTCTTATGCCCAAATCGCAGACTCCAGTCACGGCACTCACGGCTTACAATCTGTGAACTCTGCAAGAGAAATCATCAACGATTCAACCAACTACAATCAATGAAAGTGAGTAAGTATATGCGGCTTGAATGTTTAAGTATTCATTGTATCGCCGGCCGCGTTTAATGTACCACCAGTCGTGTTCAGAAACGCATGCGGCACGGTCGTGTAGTCGCTGTGCGTCCAAATTATATCGCGACGTAAATTATATCGCGGAGTTCGTTTACCAAAATATTTTTACCACTTGGATGACTTAAAACTAGTGTGTGTTGAGTTTAAATGTAAGAATTACATTTTAATTTTAAAACTTACGTTGCATTATTAGATTTAAGAGTTTGTTTGTATTTTCGGTTAGTCATTGTTTTGAGATTGTGGAAAGAAAGGCGTGTTTTGTGCTTATCTTAACACTTAGAAGGCGGTGCAGTGTCGTATGTACTTTCATTTTATACGAACGCTTAAATAAACGTAGGTAACCTACATTTGGAGTGAAACACTATAAAATTCTATCGTCAAACAAACGCCAAAGATAAGATTGGTATTACAAACATTGAACTGTCGCCATTTACCCTCTATATATTTTTATAAAGCTGGTAAAACATAACAGTGATTGTTACTTTCAACTCTCTCTAGTATCCGCTTTTTCTATTTACAAAAAAAACGTACCGTTTCTTGACGAAACTTGACTTTCACGTAAACTGGCCACTTGCTCGACATTCAATGAGCTGGTCGGTTTTTTAAATTTCTCACGATAATTGGAATCCTACATTGTACATTCTCTAAATCACTACATATTATTATAACAGAAAAGTTTTTACAATAGTAGGTAACTGAATAATCATACAGGTTAATTAATTCTAGATGATATTTTAATTTGTTAATTAGCAGTACCAACATGAGTTGTTAATTCATTTCATTCATTTTAAAACATAATAAAAGTAATATAAATTAATTATGCAGGTACAATACTTTCTCAAAATTCTGTGGCTGTTCAAATTTCAACACATACAGGGTGTAAACAGACTCTTCACGAAGCCGTCAACCAAGCATTACTTATGTACATCAAACTAAGTAACTTTACGCAAAAATTTGTGCTGGGAAACGACTTTTTTTGGGTTGAAAAATCACGTTTTACAGTAGGACTCAATGTACCGCACTCAAAACATTGTGCTGATGGATGGATTGAATAGCAAGGGGGTCCTGGAGGTGTTTAAAGTAAAAATCTTACATTAAAACATGTATTTAAAAAAATACTTGTGAAAAAGTTGGAACTTTGACCCCCAAAAAATGATCAAAATGACGGGGAAAACAAGTGCCTTTCGGCTTCGTTAAGAGTCTGTTTACACCCTTTATAATTTTAAACTGTGGAGTCGGCAAGGACTGGGTAATGTCAATATTAAGTAGGTAGGTACTGTAGAGGTCCTTTGATGATGTATCGTTCTGGCAGCCAATTAATACTGGCAGTTTATTAAAGTAACTACAATGTAGTTACTTTAATGACATTCAAAATGTCATTTTGAATGTAACAGAAATAAAAATGATGGGTTGGAGACATAGAAAAATGTAAAAACATATATTAATTGATTTTAAAAGTATAAATATAAAAAGTTACCAGTTTACAAGCGTAAAATTTGGTAGTGTAGACTCCGTACTCCCCCCTACAGTAACTACAGTAGTCTTAAACAAGGGTAAATGTTGACGAGCTGCGGGCTGTTCGAAAGAGATACCGCGGCCCTGGAACACAAAGGGCAAGCAAGGAACATGGATGGGTTTTAGTCAGTACAAGTCTGACATTCCCTTCCGCTCTGCCCAGAGCGGGAGAAGTCATTTGATGATTTCCCATCCGTAAAAAAAAGGGTAAATGTTGACGCTCTTTGACTTACCTATTAAATTAACGTAATCAGCACCGTACTAATTGTCATCGTCATCAGTATACAATTTTAAATGTAAATAAAACGATACAACTATAACTAAGTCAAATTGTTTCACAACGTATAAAGCATTTGTTTTTGTTTGTGAGCTAAAACAAATTTTAATATTAACACAAGTGCAAATATGTTGACGAGGAAACAATAAAGCAATTTGTCATGCATGTACCTAATAATTTACCAATAAGTAGGTAATTCAATTGTTTCACTCATCATTTATTTCACATAATATGTACTATTCAATAGGTATTAAAATAGAAATACATTTGCGGTCACAATTAGTAATGTAGTTCATAGTCCAACAGAAAACTACAACACCACGAAACAGAACAGTGACGCTTATCAATTGTTTTTAACTAAATAAACTGAAATGATACAAGTTTTCTCAGTATTATTAGTACCTACAACTCTTTACTATGTGTTTTGATTAGATAACAATAATATTAACAGAGTTTCTAGGTCAGAATTTGATACACTTATTGTTATGAGAAACCTTCGGATTATGAGACAACGTAAATGTGACGTAACTATGAAACAATCGAAAACAGCTGCTAATTCTGAAAGAATCTTCTAATACTTCTAAAATTCTTACTAATACATATTATAATGCGAAAGTTTGTGAGAATGGATTGTAAGTCTTTCACGCAAACACTACTGAACGGATTTGGATGAAATTTAGAACACAGATAGTTCATAACCTGGATTTATACATAGGTTTTTACTTTTTATCCCGGTAGTATGATCCCGTGGGACAATTAGCAAACTTCACGCGGGCAAAGTCGCCGTATAAGCTAGTAACATATAATAAAAAATCTGTGAAAAATATTGAAGACCGAGTGAATGGAAATAAGGGACAAGCCGATCTTCAGTTCATTAGTCATTCGTTGTAACATTTATTTCTGTTAGTAAGGTATTAATAACACTGTGACGCCACTAGACAAATAGGCGTCTTCTAATTGAGCCAAATATTGACGTAAACGTCGACCTAATTCTATTTTCACTGTTACAACATAATGTCAATTCGGAGAATGCCAGTCAAAAACATAGCAGAATTTCTTTTAATCTTGCATTTAAAACTTTACATGACAGTATCGACCTTTTTGCTACGCGATTTTCATTGAACTAATAAGTACTAGGTACTACTTTAATAAAGAACAAGCAAATAAAAAATTAAATTTAAAATTTAAAAATCTCCCAACCCAAAAAAAGAAAATCGAACAAACATTTAAAAAGTCAAAAGTAATATCTAAATATACCTATATTTTTAATTATATGTAGAAATAGATGGAGCACTTTAATATCGGCGAGGTACCGCTGAAATAAAAAAAAATTTTTACAAATCTAGTATAACATAACGCTCACAGGCTTTTGTCGTAATATGTTTGCCATCAATCTACCGTAGTGTTAATAATAATGTGACGGAATCAGACAAACAAAACGTCTTCGAATTGAGCCAAATATTGATCTAGAAGACGACGTAACTATCAGTTTCACTATAAAAACGCTTTGTCAACTGGGAGTGACTTATCAAAACGGGAAGCATGCTAGGGATACATAGCTGAATCATAACAAGTACTAATATTAATCATTTACACTTAGTGCTATAGACAACTAGCTCCGTGTCAGTTTTATCATCGTAGCTAGTTCTTGGTAATCACTGGGTCGCGCGTTCGATCCCTAGCCCATTCACTGCCCAGTACTTCGCGAAAACTTCGCGAAATTCGTTCGCGTGCCCACAACCCGTATCCGAGTCGTCGTTATAATAAGCTATAGATGACTTGTATCCATACCCAGAACCCGACTAGCGTGTCCATAGCTACAAATACGGGTTGTGCGAACGAACGAATTTATTGTTCGACCCGTGTGTCGGGTGCTGGGCACTGAAAGGGCTAGACAAATTCAGATTGGAAACGCTATTCGCAACAGTCGATTTCGATCCTAAAACTTTCGTACTAGCGTACCATTCAAACAGTTTTTCGGATCAGCGTGTTCGCGATAACGTCATTCGATATACCAGTTTTCGACTTAATGAGTTTTCGAACTGGCGTAACACTCGTAAAGTTTTTCGAAATAGCGTGCGTCGCAATAACGTCATTCGAATTTTCATATCACTCCCATATCAACTACGTCTATTCAGAGAATGCTAGTAAAAAAAGTTGCAGGATTTATTTTCACCATGCAAGTAAAACATGACGGTGACTAACCTTTTTACGTGGAACTACTGCAGTTAAATCAAATAAAAATAAAAACAAATAAAGCAAGTAATGCAGACGCACAAGAGACTGTTAATAAATAAATAAAAGCATTCGCCGTAAATCTACAAAGTACCGTCTAGAATAGTGCGACAGCTTCATACAACTAGACAGCTTCTAATTATGCTAAATATTTACATTGAGGACGGTTTAACAATTTCAACGCAATGTCAACGTCACTTTGGAAAATGAAGTGTCAATAACTTCTATGTACACTGGCGGACACAAATATTTAGGGAATTTAACATTGCTTTCACGCAGGCAGGCATTATGTCACGTTTTCAAATAAAAGAATTCAGTGTCATTCAACTGTCATTTCTCCATAAAACTACTATTTTTAAATGTAGAAAAGAAAGTCAAATTATTACGAGAATCAGAATTTTGGTAACTGTATGAGTTTATCAATGGTGTTCTTAAACAATTCCTGCTTATTGGAGAAATTAATTACTAGTATTTAGTATATCTATTCTATTATTACGGTGTACCCTTCAATCTACGCGTCGCCGATATTTTCCTTGTGTTATTTTATAACTCGTAAAACTATAACCACTGTGAATACTAAACATTGTAGGTATGTGATTATTCGTACGTTAAGTACTTACAATTATTACATTTACATAATTTTCATTTGTTTTATCATTTTACGATGTAACTGAACAGTTGTTTTGATAGCAAATTGAATAGGTACAATACGTAATATTATTGTGTGTTTATAAAACATTACACTTATTTTATCTTTTCTTTTCATTGTTTTTGATTCATCATTACGTGTTGACATGCAGAATATTATGAGATCATTTTAATTTCCTAATGAAGTGCCGCCGGAATCTGTTTCTGAATACTCTTAAATTCATTTTTCTTTTTAATTTATAAATGGGCCTATTCATGACCTCAATCTTATCCTGAAAACAGAGATGAGATCGAAGATAAAACAAGCCAACCCAAAAGAAACCTATTCACTCGCGACTTAAATAAAATGGGGTCATTTGAAGTCGGGAACACTGACACGGTCAATTATTTGCAGCTGTCTATTTAATTTTAAAATTAACCTGTTTCATTGAAAGAACAATTATCGTCAAGGCTCAATAACTGAGGAAAACCGATTGATCTGTTATTTGTAGGTCATTTATAGGGATCTACCGTTACCCAGACTAGTAAAGCAGTAAACTACAGTTACGGACAGAATACAACTGCACAACTGCATAACTTTCGAGTTAGTGCAGTTTTATACTAATAGAAAAAAAATTAGAGATGACTTTTAACAATTACATGCGAAATATCTACGCACATTCCTCAAACAAAGCGGCAAGCAGATGCTTGTAGAACATCCATATTTATACAATATTTAAAAATAGTAGCTCTACAGCTGTCGTCTGTAAGTAAGTATAGTATAACCCCAGTTATCTAGATTAAATTACAATAAAAGAGAGGACAAGTTCCAAGCAAGGAGTTCAAATTCCGCTCAATATTATTGGTAACATACACGATAACGGTAATCCTATTACTGAGGCATTAGTATATCGATCTATGTATATAACCTGGCGCGTGCAGTGGAGTAGTGACCTCAACGTCCCCGACCTTCAATGAATCCGCATGGCCGCATTTAAATCAATAATAGTGCGGACTTCGATACCGCGGCCGACATACTAGGAAAGTTTGAGCACGGAAACTAGTGCGGCAGTTTAGGGTTACAACTTGCGATCTTTCTTCGTGGTGTTAATTGGTCGATTTAAATATTTTTATTTTAGTAAACGATTATAGAGGTTCCAAGGGTTTCGTTTTCCACCTTTAATATAATGTTTAGGAACAACATACGAGTACCTACACGCCTTTATCTCATGGGGCAGAACGCCAACTGCAATTATCCAGAATCTGCTTGCTATACGAACCTTAATACTCCTTTTGTCGAAACTTTCATACATTTGGTCGACACGACACCTTGAATACTGTTTCCTATTCCGATTGTCTTAATTTCCTTGTATGTATGTACAATAGCGGACACTCCCGCCTGATCACCACTAAGCTCATTTTTGCTTGCACTCACAACACAAGAGCTGATGATTCAAGCGATTTTTTTTTAACTGATCAGGCGAAAAAGGCCCGTGACTGTATAAATCGCCTGATATTTTGACTAGTGCATTTATTCACTAAAATAGTCACAAGTTTAAACAAGTCGCTTTCATGTGGTGAAAAATCTGCCTCAATATTTTCGTAATAATATCTCGAGGTATTTATGTTAGATTATATATATTTTTTACACTATCACCAATACCTATAAATTCTAATCATGACGATTATATTTAGACGGTTTTCATTGGCTTATTGCTCTTTTAATTAACTCGTTTCTTTAAATGCGTGATTTGTTCGAATATCAATTGGTCGAATGTTTTTTGTATTATTAAGTTTAATTCATGTTTTGATTGACTTAAATTTCAGAACAACAACCATTGTTATTTGTTTTCGCATTTTCTTGCTTTTATTTGTAACAAATTTACATTGTGCCTTAAGTTTATCAATGCTTTGACCTGTCTTTAAGACTAAAAAAAAAATATGAGATCGAATTTCAAGCGTGTAGAAAAATGTTAGGAGGAATAAAAATAAAATCAAAACATTTTATGGGATCGAGTAGTGCTAGTTACGGGCAGTTAGGAAAAGTACTAGGCTGGCACGAACCCAAGATGGTATTTATTGGACGTGGAGATGCGGACACCAGTCCGTTGAACTATACTAACTATACTACTAGAAAATAGCATACCGTTGATGGCTACGAAAGCAAAAGAAGTACTAGGCTGTCATACATTTAGGATTGTGTTCTGTTGACGACACGATCTCTTAGGTGTGGGCAGTGTCCCTAAGAAAAGTACTAGGCTTGCATGAGTTCAAGATGGTATTCATCGACACGATCTCTTAGGTGTGGGCAGTGTCCCTAAGAAAAGTACTAGGCTTGCATGAGTTCAAGATCGTATTTAAATGATGAATGTAGTATTCATTTTCATAGTAGACAGATTCTTAAAATACTACCTTGAACTCATGCCAGCTTATATACCTTTTGGGGTATATCTCTTAATAGCAACAAACGTGTTTTTTCGTTTGTCGCCAGTGGCTACAATCGGGACCCATTTTCCGCTAGTGTTGACCAAATTGGACTTTCGAATGTCTATGGGACACATTGCTTAATATAATTAATTATTATGTATGGGCTACAAATAATAGATTTTTTTTTTTTTTTTTTTTTTTTTTTTTTTTTTTTTTTAAAGTAATTTGTCATTTTTATTAAGAGAGAAACAATAACTATATACATTGATAATTAAAAACTATTAAACTAAAATAGATAAACTAACAACAAACTATAAAAGGGCATCGAAAAACTCCTCCTCAACGCTGTCAGATGGTAATGTGCCCAAGAGACTGGCGGCGTTGCCACGTTGTATGGCAACACTTAGCCTCTGGCCAAAGTAAAAGCCAGCCCTTGGGTCACGGGAAGCGTCAACTAGGCGTTTCGAAATTTCCTTAAATAGGCTATGAGCACTCGGACCCCACGGCCCTAGAGTTTCAACCCCAAACGGCTCGAAAATATAGTTACCACACAGGTTTCTATATTTACGCCGCTTGAGGTTCTCTGCAGCCGCAGCGGCAGCACCAGCACAGCACGATGAGCTTGGAAGATGGGATGGCGCAAGAGTATCGACGCATGTTGCGTCCCACACTAAAGGCCTACCCATCTTCCAAGGAAACAAAGACATGCCGTCCGGTCTCTTGCCATCGTCGCGTGCCAAGCCGTTGGGTTCTAAAACAGCTGGGACGCCGACGGTGACAAGAGCTCGTCGGATAATGTCGTTTATATTTGCGTGCCGTGCAAAACGGCCCGCACTTCGGCTGCATGACAGGCCGTGGTGACCGAGGTTGTTGACAGCTTCACCGCAGTGACAGCGATGAGGAGAACAGCAAGCGGCACCAAGGCGTAAAGAAACAGCGAGGCGGAAGGTTGTGTCGTCGAACAATGTGCCTATGCTCGACGACGGTAGTGCGTGAAGCCAAAGACCCGACTCCCACTCACCCACAGCCCGCAGGCGCGCACGCTCAGCAGTAGTAGCAGATGTGTTCAGCAGATTGCTCTGAACTACTCTGCAGAGCGGCTCGTCCCACCGTCTCTGGGAAAATGGATGGTCGGGTTCTTCAGTATTCGGGCAAGCGAGTTTCCAAGCATCGATAGCCTCGGGCATGCACGGCACATCAAAATCAATCAGTGTGGAAGACAGGATATTCCTGATTAATTTCTTAGTGCCGTGGACCGAGGATATAAAAGCCGGTAAACTAATACTGGAAATTTTGCGGACGCCGAGTCCTCCCATGCGAATAGGAAGAGTAGCTTGTGCCCAAGCTCGGTCGTCCAAAGCCACATTTAAAATTGACGTTAGAGTATGTCTGATAATTTCATCCATTTTGTCCAAAAGGGGAGTGTGCTTCCATAAAGGGGAAGCACGAAGGAAATACGTCAATTTTGGACTGAAACAGCAGTAACGAATTATTGTGATGGCCGAATGTATGTTAATTTCGAGCAATCTTTCCGAAACATCATTGAAATTTTGAATTTTTTCCTCGATAAAATCGGGAAAAGAATTTTCAAAGATGGGAGACCCAAGGAGACGAAGAGAGCTTTTTTCTGTAATTTTGATGCCGGGGGCTATGGCGTTAAATTTTGATAGAGTCTGTTGTCTGTCGGTACTGTCCGCTACATAAATTTCACATTTTGAAAGGTTGAGGTCGAGGCCAATGGGATGAAGTTCATTTTTTAGGAAATTTAGATCTTTTAAAACAGAATCTACATCGCCCCCCAAGGTTCCATCATCTAGATACCAAACGTTAAATTTGGAATTTAGCTGTCGAACAATTGGGTGAATAGCTAAACTAAAAATCACTGGCCCGAGGGGGTCACCTTGTTGACAGCCAACAGCAGATTCCAAAAGGTTGTCCCGATACAGTAATTTAGATGGGTATCTGTAACATTGCCAAAGAAAACTATAAATTTGGGGTAATAGATTAATATCAAGACAACTTTTCTACGTTGTTTCTATGGTCCAGTTGACTAATTCAAAAATGCATTAGGTCGACTGGACCCGCGGGACCCGTCTGTGTGGGATCAGTTTACTAAAGAGCCAAAATGCTTTAACCACTTTTAAAGAGGTGCGCTATTTGGATTTTTTATCAAGCAATCGAATACAAAAAATCAAATTGAAGTGTCTTTTTGTAATTTCAAAATATCAGCTGTTTACTGAATGCTTATGAAAGCGGTACTTATTACAAAAAATGTCTTTTTGTTCCGGCTAATCTCTGAAACAGCTGGAGAGATTTTGACGGGATTTTTACTGGCAGATAGCTGATACTTTAAGGAATAACCTAAGCTTTATTTTCGATAACGAATTTGAATTCTGCTCAAAAAAATTAAAACCCACGAAACACACAAAAAAGTTGTGAAAAGTTGTGTTTTTGGTTTTTGTTGTTTTGTTAACTATTGTTAAACATAATTTTCTATGCAATAGTGCAGGCGCTTAGTGCAGGATTTTGAAAATTGACAAAGGTATACAAGACTTCACTATACATACATGGTTTCCAAGCATCAAGACTTGAACAAAAGATTTTATGGGTTCAACCACTCTAATTAACACTCAATTTATATTGATGACACTTTGAAAAGTACCGTCAATTGAACATTATGTCCCGCGAATGATAAATTATTGTTTATTTAATATATTGACACCCCGTATGGAGTGTTGACATAATGATTTATGTTGTATATACGTAGTAGTTACCACAATGGACCGATTTGTATTGCTATTTAATTTATGAGACGGTAATTCTAGTATTACATTGTTGCTAATCAATTGCCTTTTTTAATAAAATTTTGGTAATCATTTTTATGTTTTAATGTTTAAAGGAAAATCACAATACTTACAACAATAAGTTCTGTGATTTACAATTTATTTTTATAAGAAGAGGGTTTCATTGTTTCAATTTTAAAAGATTTGCAGATAGCTTTAGCTACAAAGAATTTAAAAATAATAATTCATATGATATTAAGATTACTTTAACATCGTAAAAACCTAATTAAAAGGTTTATTTTATTATTTTAAGTGCATATTTATAAAGCTTATTTTTTAATGAATAATTTTATTTTAAAATGTTTAGTTTTGTTTGTTTTCTGAAAACGCATCATTATCTCAACGCTTTTTTTGTATCTATGCTATTAATTAAGCGTTGAGGACTTCTATCTTGAGGAGTAGACCCTGGTTGTAGGGTGAAGTCATAGTAAAAATCATATAAAAGCGCCTTCAAATATTCTTGAGGAGTTCCCCCGTGAGAAGGCGATCCTGGTAATGATAGAAATCATCTTTATAAAAGTTTCTGCAAGATTAAGCATTGTCTGTCATAAAAATATATTATCACGAGAACCAAAGGTGTGTGCAAAATTTCAGCTCAATCGGTTGGGGGAACTGGTTTGAAATTCAGTTGCAAGATTTTACCAACATACTAACAAACTAACAAGGCAAGTTGAATATAAACACGAGTTCAGACTGTATACAGACTCTTCACGAAGCCGTTAACCAAGCATTCTGTACATCAAATTTACGCAAAAAGTATTGCTGGGAAACTACTTTTTTTGGGTTGAAAAATTTCGTTTTACGGCAGGACTCAATGTTACGCACTCAAAACATTGTGCTGATGAATGGATTGAATAGTAAGCTGGTCGTGAAGGTGTTTGTAAAAACTTACATTAAAAAAATGCACACATTTAAAAAAAAAACTTGTGAAAACGTTGGAACTTTGACGCCCAATATCTCCGTAACTAGAAAGTTCCAAGGTATGGTTTAGAACAAAAAATGATCGCAATGACGGGGAGAACAAGTGCCTTTCGGCTTCGTTAAGAGTCTTTTTACACCCTTTATTCACAAAATATTAAACAGTTGCACTCGTAGTTAAGTCCACAAACCATATGGTTTCAAATAACACAGTTAAACCATACGCCACCAATTTCCAATCAAAAATCTGTATTATTTCTCAGTCTGTAAGGTTGAAAATAATGCAAAATGTTGTTATCGAACCGTGAAATAGTGTTGATTGAAAATGCGGTACGTCGATTATATCCATTACAATTGCCAATAAACATTTATCGTTTCATGGAAACGTTTGAGTTTTGGTCCAACTGTAATCGTCTGAGTATATTGTACAGGTATTTTTTTCCAACTACCTTTACACCATTAAATTAATCTTCTTTTTCTGGATTGAAGGAAATCGCGTAAGTTTAAAAAAATAAAATAAAATTTAAAATATAATAACTAATTTATTTTTACTAAAAATTTAATTCTGTATAAATAAAGCACTGTGCCCAGAAATCTTTTACTATTGATCAAACTACTATAATTATTGCTGTATTGCCTACTTTTTATATGCCATCATTCTTACATAAATTATAATTAATATTGACTAAAACGACTTATGTGAATGCATATTAATTACATAAATATACTATCAACAATAACCAATTGTAAATTCTTATCTAAACCAACAAACCATTGATAAGAGAACAAATTCTGATTGATTCGTGAATAAACTGCTAAGGCATGCCTATACTAAATATAATAGGCACCTTCATGAGAACAAGTGCATAAAACAAGATCTTTATTCATTACAATTCCAGCACAGAGATCAAATCGGGCACAACTCTTCAATGAATATACTTGTATCGTGATGAATCGTTTATGAGCAATTAATTCCCATTAAAACGTAGATTGATACTAATAAAATTCCCCTTCTGATAACGTGAAACTCGTGTCCACGACCAACAGACAGACAGTGTTATATCTAGGTAACCTACACCTAAAGAATTACTAGTTGTTTCCTGCGGTTTCACCCAATTTCTACAAAATAAAAGTATTCTATATCATAATCTAGTACGTTATATATCTGTGCGCCAACTTACATCGAAATTCATTTATCCGTTTTTTAATGATCGAGGAACAAACATATATACAAACAATTTCATAAAATTTCAATGCTAGTGAAACAATTTGCACAGTTCGTAATTTTATTGAACTGCGTGCTAATATGAGATCATTTCTGAGTTCCCCAGATGTTTCAGTATCAGTTTACACATGTTTTGTTTATGATAATTAATTGTATATACCTACAATAACACTATCTTCGGATATACAGAGTGTAAATAGACTCTTCTCGAAGCCATCAACCAAGCATTCTGTACACCAATCTAAGTAACGCGTTTACGCAAAAATTATTGGGGTGAAAAATCACGTTTTATGGTAGGAATTAATGTAACGTATTCAAAAATGGTGCTGATGGATGGATTGAATAGTACGGGGGTCGTGAAGGTGTCTTAAGTAAAGAAAAAACTTTAAAGACATGTATTTAAAAAAACACTTCGGAAAAAGTTGGAACTTTGACCCCCAATATCTCCGTAACTAGAAGGTTCCCAGGTATGGTCTAGAACAAAAAAAATATCGCAATGACGGAGAGAACAAGGGCCTTTCGGCTTCGTTAAGAGTCTTTTTAGACCCTTTAGTGTCTGTACGCATGTAGTCTTTGCTATTCAATGTATGTCACCGGGTGTCTTGCGTTTCTTGACCTTTGTTTTTATTTTGGCAATGTTGTCTGATTTCCGTAGGTATGTTTTTTAACGACAAACAATGTATACTGGAATTTACAGGATATATTCCGTGATTTTCGATATCCCGTAAGTGCCAGTGAAAATTTTATTATAAACCGTGAAAGCTTAAAAGTTAAAACAGTATTTTTAAAGACAGCTTATAATCTTTAAAAACAGTTAATTATATTTATAAACTTACCTCCTATTTTGAACAGTTTCCTACTCTAAAGGGTGTAAAAAGACTCTTAACGAAGCCGAAAGGCACTTGTTCTTGCCGTCATTGCAATATTTTTTTTTCTAGACCATATCTGGGAACCTTCTAGTTACGGAGATATTGGGGGTCAAAGTTCCAACGTTTTCACAAGTTTTTTTTTTAATACATGTTTTCAATGTAAGAAACATCTCCACGACTCCCTTACTATTCAATCCATCCATCAGCACAATATTTTGAGTGCGTTACATTGAGTCCTACCGTAAAACGTGATTTTTCAGCCCAAAAAAAATGTCGTTTCCCAGCACTCATTTTTGCGTAGTTACTTAATTTGATGTACATAGTGCTCGGTTGACGGCTTCGAGAAGAGTCTGTATATAGGTAGTGGGACTTTTTTTCACTGGTTTTGCACATCTTTTGTTTAGTTGGCGAAACGGGAAAGTTACCAAAGGACGTTACCCAATAAATCTATACTTTGCTTGCTAAAGAATGATTTTGTTTAATTTTCAATGCTCTACTAAATACTACTTACTTAAATACATGCATACAATTCAAATAAATCTATTGAATGAATGATCGATCTATTTAACCAAGTTTATCCCCCAAACAATTAAACAAATAAATAATATAATACATCATAAATCTGTTATCAATTCCCAGTACTAGAAACATTCACGGAAGTGACATACGTTAATGATATCATTTTATATTAACAAAAATAATAACCTAAACCCGATGCGTGCGCGCAAGGTTGTAGGATAAAAAAGGGTAAACAAATTATTTGATAAACTATGGATACAAAAATTCCATTGTTACAAAGGTTTCTGATAACCTTTGGGTATAAAACGTAATTAATAGGATAACAATGAAACTTGATTAGTTTATTGGACTTAGATAACGGCGTGACTGTTTCCTTTGTAACACTTTGTACAAGATCATAATTATTTAAAAAGAAGTTTCGAGTGCGGCCCTGCCCGCACGATTTATTCTCTTTAACGTTATGACGTTCCTGGAGTCGTAAAGCTATTTTTCGAGTTAAATTATCCTATGTTCTTCTCCAAGTCATGTTAAAGCTCCTTGACAAATTTCTTGAAAATCGATTTAGGGTTTAGACACCAAAATGGAAGTAACATACATAAAAACGTTGGTGATACACAACACAATGTTAGTGAAAGTCAGAGGAAGACTTGTTTTTATTAATGTGATAAATACTGAAGTTCCCAGTAGCAAATCATTAATTGTTTTCTACAATCGTTAATTTGATTGATGTCGGATTTTGCTTCGGAATGGGCAACTACAGTACTTTCACAAGTTCTTATGCCTTTTGTCTGTGACTGTAGCTTAACCTTCTTTGTTTTTCTGACATTCAAAAGTGCCTGTAATTGATATAAATGCTTTTGAGTTTGAGTTTATTTTTCTTGTCTCACTACCTGCTGCTACTGCTACTGCCATTTATATTAACCTATTAATTATTATAAGATATAGATTTTAGATTTACATGGACATAATCATTGTAAAAAATGTATGGGCGCCCACACTTTTTCACCCACATTTTTTTGCCAAGATTAACTTACAGTTACAAGCCATTTCAATAAACAATGAGAAAAAAACGTGGGTATTTTGTATGTAAACAATAACTCTATTCTTCTGTCAAAAACTTGAAATAGTCACTGGTATATACTTGAAATGACCTGAAAAAAAATAACAACAGGTGCAAAAAGTGTGGAAATACCTTCAGCTTACAGTTAGTTAAATGGTTTGACACCTATCATATTACTGTGATAGGTGTCATTCACAAACAATCATGACGAACTGCAAACATTCTTCAGTGTTCATGTACCTAGTTCATTGTAACTGTATTTAATTGCTATTGTCTCTCTTTCACAGATACGCGCTCATGGATAATTCCCGCTCCGACCTCGAACTTGGAATGACAACACAATAGTTCCCCTACGTAACCCATACTGCAGTGCGAGCGAGACGGAAACATTATAGAAAGTGAGGACAATATCCGTGAATCGGTGAAAGTGAACCCGCGGTTCTGTTAGTGACACGAAGATGACGCCCGGTGCGGAAGATTTGACGATTTTGGGGGGCAACAATAATGTTGTCCCCCTATTGCCCCGACCTACTTTGGAGTTGGAGTTCAGGAACATAACATGTGATATGAACATGTTTATAGCGAATAAGATGCGATTCGGTGAGTCTTTGTTTATTGTTTACTAACACTTCGCCCACGACTTCGTCTCTAAAAAATTGTGATAGCTCGGCCAATTTACATGATATAATATTACTTATAACCTACTTACTTCCTGATAATTTCGCTTTTTATTGGTAAAAAAATGGTTAAAATCGGTCCAGTAGTTTTTGAGTTCTTTCGTTACAAACATACAAATCTTTCCTATTTATATTGGTGTAGATTCCACTACCTGAACTAGGGTGTGACGGTCATTTTTTTTATGCATATAACGTTCGGGTGACAGTGACGACATTCTCGTTATCAGTTTAGTTTGAAACTTGGTCGGAGTTCGCTTGCGTCACCTTGACTCACTCACTCACTATACACGGCAACGCATCAAGCTTTACATTGCCAGTGTAACGTGGTCTCGCTTTGTATATATTTTCTGTACAATGAGAGATCCGCATAAACTGGTTTTGTATAGCTTGATCAGCTGTCGTGTGTACATACAAATAAATTAATTAACGCTGTGCTAAATACAATTGAATTTCGTTAAGCATCATTGAAGTGCGATGTCCGTTCTGTAATTGTTTGATTAACTAGATTTCATTTTATGGTAAATTAATAAAATTACTGTTCATTATTTTTTTTACTATATCATTAATTTTTAATGGCGTGCTTCCCTAAATTATCAGACACGCCTACATTACATGAAGTGGATATCAAGCTTTGTTTGATGTTATATCTTATCTTAAAGTCCAGTACGTAACAGACAGACAGTCCACGCATCTTTTGTCGCTCTTTGTTGAACGGTTTGTTCAGAGCGAATGTAAAAGTGCATTTATCTTTTTTTATAATCCGTTCATTTGCTCGTGTCTAACGTATTGAACTCTTTGCAGACACACTGCAACAAGTTCTAGTAATAGGTCGGTACAGTCTACCATAGTTAAGTCTGCTCATTTTTCAAACCAAACCCTGTGCACACGATCACCATATCTGTTTATCGTCCCTTTTCGTGCGGACCAATAGTAATAAAATAAAAAAGGACTGAAAAATGTATGCAAGTTTTATAATTATATTAAAAATTGTTTAAAAGACCCAACCACTCCGGGAGTGCCGACAGAAGTGAAAACTTCTTTTTTTTTGTCAAGATTCTGGATTATTTTTAGAAAATATTTTTGCGTAACCCTTTTATTTATATATTTGACTATACACTGTATTTTTTTGGGCTTGTAATATGTAGTAATACTGCTAACTCTGCAACGAAAAAGAGGTAGTTTAACATATCGCGAGTTTAATGCCCAACGCGACTAATAAAAGAAGTTTTCACTTTAAAAATCTTGGGCTTTGTTAATGATCAGAGATGTTTGACGGATAGGAATGACATAGAAAAGTACCAAGGAAGAAAAAGTTTTTAAATGTTTATAGCGGCCGGGCGCCGCCACGCCGTAAGCAGGAATAAAGGTCGGACGTAGAGTTCTTTTGCATCCATCAGGAATTTAGGAGTATCAGACTAGCACCTGGATTTATGTCTCGTTGATGGAAATAGACTCGCCCTTTCTTTTTTTTTTCGGTATCGGCTCTTGCGGGCCCCTCCCTGTTTCCTGACATCTCTTTGAGGCGCGCGTGGAACACGAACGCGCCGTCATTATAGACTCGCCCTCTGTTCGACTTTCGACTGTTTGAAAAAACAATACAAACTCGACCCAAATGTAGGCAGCTGATTTTTATTATTTCACGATTACGATGTTGGTGGATTGATTTATGAGAGAAATAATAATAAATAAATATAAATAGGAATAAATAGCTACTCGGGTCGAGCTATGGGTTAAGCCGTGCTTACCTACTCCTGGTCCGTGGATGACATGAGACTCAACTCAACAGACCAAATGTACTACTGCGTTACTCCTCGGGAATTGCAAGCGTGATTTTGAGGTATTTATTTCTATTTGGCAATGGTTTATGAAAATAACTCTGCCGGAACTTGTGATACTTTTCCTTAGGAATTTCTCAGCAGCACCTGCGGATTCTGGGTTCTGGATTTTTGCCTGGTTGATGGCAATAGGCTCGCCCCCTATTACATGAGACTTAAGCATTTTCACACTTTATTTTTCTGCTGGTCCTTATAAATTATTAGTACAATTCAAATTTAAATAAACAAATTGGATTTCAGAGCAAATTAGACGCAGTTTTACAATTACAGAAAACAAAAATGCGTGAGAATATAACACATGTCACGTGCTTAATCATACTAATTAACTTTTTGGTGGCAATTAAGCTGCTAATTTTCATTTTGGGAGACGATAATCTGAACTAGCTTGCCCGGTTTTGTACTAGCAACCGGTTTTGTAGCTATCTACATGCTGGTACAAAACCGGGCAAGCGGGCAATACAAATTATATATACTATTTAATGTTAATAAAAATAATGAAAAAATTCGATTACCATTAAAAATAAATATTATTTTACGATTGAATTTTTTAATGCAAAAATACAGGAATCATTATCTATCAGGATATGCTCGAAGACGTCTTAAATTAGTTGTTAGCCTTTATGACGACCGCATTCGAATCTCAATAAAAAAGAATATACTGAATTATAATTTTGACTACACATGTCATTATATAACCATTTCTTGCACGTGGCTGTGCAAATGAGCACAGTTTCATTGATAAGGGAAAATCAAGTATGCTCCTACATAGTTAGAGAATCACAAAAACCTTATAACAGGTAAGTTAAATACCTACCTCGTCCTACTAATGTCAATGTAGGACTTTCTAAAATCCACTAGTTCTTTGATTAATTTACTCAGACCAAAATTATAAAAAATTAAGCTGAAGATAGGCCACGAAGGAGATGGCGGGACAAACTGGATAAGTTCCGTCCGAACTGTGGGCTAATTCACGTAACTAAAGTGCTGTTGCAGTGCAGTTGCAGTTAAGTTTCGATCAAAACAACGCTTTTCGCATTCTGTACCGCTGTCAGACACGCTTGCGTCAAGTTCGCGTCACACGAGCGCAATAACGGCATTCTACTGTTGCGCGTCTTTGGTGCGTACTTCGGAACGCAACATGATCGGTTTTCTACTATTCACGTCGTCACATTCGACGTCTCAAAATGACAGCTTATAAAGTTCAATTCGATCAACGTGCAGTTTCGGTATTATTTTAATACTATAATAACGTCATATTCATTTAAATGTAATCGATTATTTAGTGAGTAATATTTTTTCTCTCATGTGGCCACACCATAAGTCAGTTAGGTTGACGTGCAATTCACGCGCAAAAAGTACTGTTGTTTGTTGTTTATCCGTTTCTGTACACCTGTCAACGTACGCAAAAATTCAGGATAATCGGTTCAGTGGTTTAGACGTGAAAAGGTAAAAAACAAACAAACTAGTACGGATTACATAAACAGCGTGTAAAAAAAAGGACATAAAAAACAACAGCCCCAAAAAATAAAAAATACACGCTCGACCCAATGCGCAATGTAGGCAGCTGATTTTTACTATTTCGCGATTACGCGATTCGCGAAATAAAAACAGCCTCGGGTCGAACTATGGGTTAAGCCGTGCTTATCTACGTTGGTCCGTGGGTAGGTGACCGCCCATGCCATACCGAGTTTCCTCCATGCCTCGGAAAGTACATTAAGGCGTTGGTCCCGACTATCATTTGTAGATCTTTGACAGTCGATACAGGTAGTGGCCCGAAAGTACCTGACATACATTTATTTTATTTCCTTTATTCCAATATAAAACAATATTAACAAAACATTCAAAAATATAAAAAATAGTAGCCCAATTATATTTTATTTTATTTTATTATAGTATATATTATTTTATTTTTAAGGTATTTTTAATAATGCCAAATAAACACTATTTTCCGTCTTCATTTCTAACCAGACCCTCTTACCAAGGGATATCGTATTACGCAGTACTAACTGGGTTGTGGAGGTCAGATAGGCAGTCGCTCCATGTAAAATCATGGTATAACTTAACTGCATCCGGTTAGACTGGCAGCCGACCCCAACATAGATAAGGCTAGGCTGTTGATGATGATTTAGGTCCCATGGAGAATGTAGTTCAGTTCGATGGTCTGTAACCACCCATCCTATGACTTCTCCCTTCATATGGCTGTTCCCTTTCTCTTACACGCTACTGTATGTACGGTGGATTGCATCAATTGGGTACCTCCAGGTGCTTTCAAGAGGGGTACCCACATCGTGACGCAGACTACCTATAAATTACTATACTGCATATTAAAACCCAATGAAAGAATGACACTAGTGTTGAATACAATGTATACTTACATTGCTGTTCCACTTTTTTTACTTACGCAAGACTTTCTGACGGGATTGACATTAAAACCCAGATATGGACATTTATAGTTGGTTACTAATGTAATTAATGATATTTTAAGAAGAATAAAAGAAAAAAAGAGAAGAAAGGAAGAAGATGAAAAAATTAAGGAAATAAAAAACAAATCCCAACCACTCCGGAAGTGCCGACAGAAGTGAAAACTTCAAAAAATTTTTTAGAAAATATTTATGCATAAGTCTTTTACTTATACATTTGACTATACACTGTATTTTTCTGGGCTTGTAATATTTAGCAATACAGCTAACTCTGCAACGAAACTGAGGTCGTTTAACGGTGTCGCGAGTTATTGTTTTTCCCCATCTCAACAATGCCCAACGCGCCTAAAAAACTTTTGCCTTAAAAAAGAAAAAAGAAAGAAGATGAAGTGACAAAAATTGAAAAGAGTATTCTTAGATGGTTTGGTCATGTAGAAAGGATGAGTGAAAGGCGACTAACAAAAGGTATTTGCAAGGCAGATGTGAGTGGCAACGCCGGGAGGGGACGCCCTAGAAGGACATACGCTGACCTTATGGGTGATGTTCTTCAGAAAGGTTAGGTCCGTAGTACTCGCAACCGACGTGCGTATGACCAGATGTATGAACGTGGACGAGGCAAAAGGAGTATGTAAGGCGTTCTGTGGTTTCTGCCTACCCCCATGGGAAAAGGGCGTGAGTTGATATTTTATTTATTCTGGAAACTTTAACTGATTGCAGTAGAATTGGTTTCTATAATGTACAGTCAACAAAACAGATAGGTATGCAGGGTCGAAAGATATAATTGTTTTTTTTCTTAAAAACCGATCGATGTTTTCGAATGAAATTAAAATTAAGTGAAGAAAAATAATCAATTGGTAAATAAAAAATAAATAATCAATTAATTCCAATTTCATTTGAAGATGTGCAACAGTTTCTAAAAAAACTAAAACTATATCTTTCGACCCTGCATACCTATCTGTTTTGTTGACTGTACATTATAACAACCAATTATTGTTATCGTTATTCAATATCAGTATTAAAGTACGATCGAATTACCAACCGACCTTTACCGATGTATAATTCTTATTTCTTGTTTGTATATAATTTACATAATAACCATACTTGTTGAATAAATTCTTATTTCTCTGTAGACGTCACTTAGAATATACATATTATTTAGCTCATACATGTGGATTACTAAGTCAACATAGACTATGTACTTAATTTTTAGAGTTCCGTATGAAAAGGGTAAAAACGGAACCCTATTACTAAGACTCCGCTGTTCGTCTGTCCGTCTGTCTGTTTGTCTGTCATCAGGTTGTATCTCATGAACCGTGATAGTAATATAAGTAAGTAATAATGTGAATGATACAACTTCAACTTCAACTTCAATTTCATTTATTTTCTCTTCACAATAATGGTTTCCTTAAAGATTAATGTATTTGTCACATGTTATATTCCACCATTGGTAGAGACTGGTGCCTGAAGTAGGCTTTTGAACAAGCCTGTGTTATAGGTCACCAGGGAGTCGCCAAGCTAGTAAAAAAAATATTAGACATTATTTACTAAGATTTAAACAGGAAAAACTGCCTCGTTGGTCGAGTGGTCGCAAGCGCGACTGCTGAGCATGAGGTCCTGGGTTCGATCCCCAGGTCGGGCAAAGTGCTATTGAGTTTTTCCATCAGGAATTTCTCAGTAGCAGTCACGGAGTCTGGATTTGTGCCCGGTTGATGGCAATAGGCTCGCCCCCTATTACATGGGACTTAAAAAAACATAACTGGCGAAATGTGGGTGTACTATTAGGTACACCTCTGCCTAACCCTGCGGGGATTACAGGCGTGATGTTGTGTGTATGTTGTGTGTGTTAAACAGGAAAAAATATTCTGACCCCAGTATACATGTGTACTGCAACTATGTGAGCAGGTTGTTGACTTTGGCTATAACCTTTGATAAATATATCTAGTTAAAAAAAAAAAACTAATTCATCTTGGTACATTTATCTACATATCTAATAGATCGTCGACTCCAAATATTGGAAAAGGGCAAAAGATATACAATCATAATGTTCATTTATTTAATAGCTCTTGCCCGCGGCTTTATTTAAAATTTGACAATCAATGCGAGTTGCGCTCTGCTTGTAATAATATAATACAATCATGATTTGAAAAACACGTGGCGCCATCTATTATCATAAGAACTTTATTGTTGTTTTCCTCTGGAATAGTACTTTTTTCGGGATGAAAGGTACCATATGTCCGTTTCTGTCCATCTGACAACTGTACTTTAGGCGTGAAAAGGTAACCTACAATTAACAAACAAACAAACTTACTTTCGCATTCATAATATTAGTATGGATTTATTTTCATTTGATGTTCATACTACCAAGTAAACAGGTTACAAGTACCTAAACAGAAAATTTCTGTATTCTGCCAATATTAGTCATTTAGAATCATTGTTATAAAGGCTGTGCCGAACAGAATGAGCGCAATACCATCACTGAGGTGATTCATCAAACTGGACAACTTCCCCTAAGGAGCAACGGTTGAAAATATAATAGAACTTCCCATACAAAACATCGCATCAGGTAATGCAAATTATTATGAAGAGACCAATCAGTCAGGAATTAAGAACACCTGTACTTATTAGGTAGGTAGAATTTTATCATTTTTGGCTTTGGGGCCATGTGAAATCATATTGATTAAATAGGTAGATAGGTGTTTTCGTATGAAATAACGAAATGTAGTAATATGCATTTCCATTGATACAAGTTTCATGATAAAAATATGACTTTATAATAAAAATGATTACGAAGTACGTACTCATTGTAAATTCATAATGTAGATTTATCAATCTATCGCCGTCGACAGCTGGAAATAGACCTCTCCCGTCAAAACATCCGCCTCCGGCTTCCACATCCAGTTTGTATATAATATATATAGCTCAGCTGGGCGAGAAAATCGAATATATGTAGATATACTTTCGAAAAAAGCTGCTCAGTTAGTTCTAACTTTGCCGAACCAAAATGGGCCATGATTCAGCAGTGATAAATTATGAATTCATTTATTTCATTTTCATTAATTTCATTAATCCATAAAATACATTAAATTAAAAAAAAAGTGCCAAACGGAGTTTGCCGATCGACAAAAACCGAATATCTGAAGTAATAGCTTCGGTTTGACTTTGTCTTAGCTTTAAGCCGTTTATAACACGCAAATAAATGAATAAGAATTTGAAGATAACCAAAACACGATTACGACGACGATTTCTTTTTTTTTTTTTTTTTTACTTTATCAAAATTGCAATAGCAAATAGTATACGACAATCCTGCGTTTGTTTACAAATTACAAAGCATGTATCAGGTATATTTCTCACGTGCAAGATGTATTGGCAGAGTTGTCTTCCGATGGTTTACGTAATGTAAACGGAAGTACTTTGTGTCTGTTTATTACCACGTCTGAGTAGAAACAGTGTCTTGTTATCTCAATAAACGTCGATTTCCACAAAGAATCTTAAATTTAATATGAAATGGTGACTTTTACTTCACAAATGATAACTCGACTGAAAATTGACTAGCCCGTTCAAGGTACGAAAATACTGACTCAGCTTCAATAGGGTAAAAAAGTACTTATTACGCACGTAAGAAGTTATACTTCTTTGGCGTATAAAATTAAAATGTTGACTAGCTAACTTCAGGGTGTATGTTGACTAGCTAACTTCAGGGTGTCGGTTTTTCAGTGACGGTGTGTGCGCGCGTCATAAAAATTTGTTCTCATAATTTTTCCCTAACGCGCCAAAAGAAGTATAACTTCAAAAATTAACCACATTATAGCATAAAATATGTATAAACAAGACAACAGTCAGTGTATGCTTATTAACTCAATCAATTCTATGGTTTATTAATACGAACTCTTATGGAACACAACGACTGTAGCTGAGGTGATTGTCAAAGAGACTCATCTTCATCATCATTATTAGTTGTAATATAATAACTATAATATAATAACAATAATAACTAACAACCAAAACTAAAGGAAGGACAACATTAATCAACAAAAGTCTTGCCTAACAGTGGCGAGGGTTCCATACAAGTCGATTCCTACCGGCTTCCCTTTGAAAAATGGCACAGTCGGTATTCTATAGACAAATAATATAATCACATGAAAGACATGTGCTTCGGCTTGCCTCTGACAAATATTGACCCTTCGCTACTGTTGCCTAATATCTTCTGTTACGAAGAAACAGATTTCTATTGGTGTAGATCTGTATTGTTACCTGTGTTTGTTTTTTCCATTCACCCAGTGATACAGGAACTAAAAGTAATCTAACAATAAAGCCTAGACTAACGTCTAGGCTTTTAGTTTTTAGGACTCGGTTAGTTTGGGTGCTAAACCTGTAATAATCTTGCCAGAAACAGGTTTCTCTAAAACTATTAATTTATTATATAAAAGTTAATTTTACTCATATTACGCGTATTCGCATAATATTACCCTAAATGGCTTGTACATAAACCGTGTCACGGAATTTAAATACCTGGGGCATTTCATTACTGAAGGTCTTGAAAACGATATGGACGTTGAGAGGGAACGCAGGGCTTTAGCGGTCAGAGGTAACATGCTTGCCCGCAGATTCTACCGCTGGTATGAAGAAGTAAAAATAACGTTGTTCAAAGCGTATTGTCAAAGCTTTTATACGGGGAATCTGTGGGTCAATCACACCAAAAGATCGCTGGATGTCCTGCGCATTCAGTGTTAACATCTTCAGGATGTTGTTGGGGCTGCCTCGCTTCTGTAGTGCATCGGGGATGTTTGCGATGTATCGAACTGATGGCTTTCATGCTGTCATTCGCAAGAAAACGGTATCCCTGATCTGCAGAATGCGTGGTAGCTGCAACGAAATCCTGAAGACTGTAGCTGATAGGATCTCCTCTCCGACATGGAGATCCTTTATTAAGAGGGTAATTTGATTGTTTCAATTTATTTGGTTTTAAATTGTACCTATGCATTTTAATTTTATCTTATTTTAATTTTATTGTTAATTATAAATTGAATGGTAACATATTTTAATTTTTCAGATTTTTATAATTTTAATTTAGTCTTCTTAATTTCTGATGCCTATTATAATTTTATTGTATTTTAATTTCTGATAATAATTTCAATATTAATTTATTTTATTTTAAATAAATTGTATGGATCAAGTTATCTGAAATAAATGTTTTTTTTTTATTATTATTATTTACTGCTGTGTGTGGTAAATAACCATAAAATTATTTTCCTTACAATTATGAAGTACACAGTAAAATAATAAGAATAGCAGAGAGTGACTCGAATTATTAGTCAACAAAATTTCTTAATTTGCTTAAGAAATAGACAGTTTTTTTTAAGTAGTATTTATAGTATCACAACACTATTTTTTGCCCGCAACTTCCAAACTTGTATCATTGGAGAATCTCCAAGGTGGAGTTTAAAAAGAAATCTATTTAATTTTGCACTTATATTTTGCACTTTCATACTAATAAGGAACCTATTTCCTAGGGTTTAAGGTTCTAACTGGCATTGGCATTCATTGGCTTACGTCGTTGTATGTTTTCTCATAAACTTCATTCAAAGTCGCGGAACTGTGCTAAAGATATAATAACTCTCACTCTTAACGGCCATTTGTAGGTCATACTATTCTCGTACTACATGACATAACATAGTATGCAATATTTATATAAATTCTTTGCAATACCACGTATCTCACGTCTCCTTCCGGTTTCATCTTAGGCTAACCGTACACGAATAATGGCGGACCGCTCACACGGAGTAATTGCATAACACACTTTCAATGGCATTGGCATTCATTTTGACAATTTAGCAATATTCATTGCGTTCAAAATATGAAGCGGCCTAGAGCAAAAAGTAAATGGCGATATTACAGTCATCCGCAGGTTATTAAGGGCTCTGTCGCAAAATGACCACTTCTCAAAATGACTACAGGTAGCAAATTTTCCCTTTCGCAAAATGTCCCTTTCTCAGAATAAAATATAAAAGAATACGATGGGGTTGACATATTTCTTTAGATAAAACCCCAAAACAAATAAAGAGAAAAAAAAGAAAAAAAAAGGACCTGACAACTGTCGGGCAGTAGCCTACCAGACATCAAAAGAACCTGACAACTGTCGGGCAGTAGCCTACCAGACATCAAAAGAACCTGACAACTGTCGGGCAGTAGCCTACCAGACATCAAAACCCGTCGGAGTCAAATCCATCGGAGGATCCTCCCTTTTCTTTTCAGGTATTTTCAGGCTTTCAGTATTCAGGAACATTACACCTTGTTCCTCACACTCCTAAAAATACGTTATGGAGCAGACGAGAGAAAAAACATTTAAATATTTCTTTTTGGTTTGGTTATTTACTTAAAAATTCTTTAGATTCTGAATTTGTGATTAAAGGTTTGTATAATTGGGAGGCCGATTGCTACTTACAGTTATTAAAAAACGGCAGCTATACTTGGTACATTTAGCAAGTGGCCACTGCGCGCAAAAAGTTGCACTAAATGCCACGAGTGTGCACGCTAAGTATTTATGATGTGCTAACTCATAGTAATACTCATAACACAGGAATTCTCTGGAGAACTTTCTTTACGACTCATTTGGACATTAGTAAAGCTTACATAAGCAAAGCCATTACTTCGAACTCTAGAACGTTGATCTACACGACATACCGTTAGATCTGCGTGAGCGCATTGCATAACTGTCTATGGGCAGAATCGATTGATCGAAAGTTAAACCGATAATCAATGGTTAGAATTATATCAATATTAAGTTCAACTGCAAGGTTGGTTGTAAAACGTAGCTAGAATTAGTTTGATAACAATAGGCTGATCTTAACCTTGATTTGATTAATGGATTCATCTAGGAATAGATCAATTTAGAGCAACTTGTAATATTGGCAACATTATAGTTGCTGCTTGCTATAATGCTGAGGTTCTATCCGTAAAGAAGGAATTTATTTGCTTAGGTATTAAAAAAAAGGTTACGAAAAATATGGTAATTTCAAATCTGTTGTGGAAAATTTTCAACAACAATCAATTGATAATTGTTTCCTTTATTAGTAATAGCCTTGTATGAGTTATGATTAGCTTATCTACTATCTACAAAAATGAAATGTCCATTTAGAAATAATCCTCTATTAGGTATTAGTTTATTTCTCTATGATTTCGAAGTTATTGAAGTTATTGACGTATACAAGAAAATAAAACCAACGGTTAACATCTACAATCAAATTCCGATTTGCAACCGTGTTTCCTTCATTTCTAGAACGATCAATTAGCAAAGGCCTTTGTAAATTATTTCACAAGTCATCAACATCTGCCTCGTCTTTTACCAACTATATTGGAGTCGGCTTCCAGTCTAACCGGATGCAGCTGAATATCTGTATTTTATATGTGATAACTAGAAAACAAAATGGTTGATCAGACTCTACATAAATATATTAGAGTAAAAGTGTAGTGTGTGTGTCTGTACAACCGCAGAGTTGAACCTAAGTACTCAATACTCAATACTTTATTGCATTCCCTATGTATTACATAGATGGTGTATTATGTAAAAGATCAATATGGACCCTGTCGGGTACAGCGACATTAGGAGAGAGGACACGTATATATCGTCAGTTATGTTTAAGTCTCTACTTTAGCAATAAAGTCGAAAATCTATTAAAGAAATCTGACAGATTGTAGTAGCTTGTTGTGCTGGTGTCACCTATAAGTTAAGACTGATTTTCATCAATTCTAATTACTCGTACCAAAGGAATTATTTGTAAAGAGCACAACTATTGAAGGCTTGATTGCAACAAACGTATTGTCTCGGTAATTAGAAGTACCACTAATTACTGAGGTTTAAGTTACTTCGTGTCACATACGTTTACCTTAATGTAGGTTACGTAAGCCGTAATCTATTCTGAAGATTACAACAGAATACGCTTCGATGTAAAATCCACACTGATTCTAGATTTCATCAAAATTATTTTAAAGAGCATTTTGGAAACACGATCCATGTGATGTGTAATTCGGAAGATATTTTAAATGGCTGTCGTAAAATCGGTATCGTATTTGACTATATTGGACAATTTTGCATACCAGTAAAATATAAATTGTTTAAAGAACAATGTGACTTAAAATATGATTCAAGTCACATTAAAAAACATTTAAAAATATAAAAAATGGTAGCTCACCAGCATCGGGAACAGGGTCCGAACTACCGGTGATCAGGGCCATAGAGAGAGGAACCTTCTCAGATTATTGTCCTAAACTTTTTTGCATTATGCTTAATCAATAGTTTAAACAATTATACGTTATTGCTAACTTTGGAGGCTTATAGACGGTTTATCGTGGAATACCTACTACTTTTGTGTTGTTAGGGAATCCCAAACACAACAAAATAAATAAAATTATAGAACCGTCCAAATATGTTAATGTTTTTCCTCCCATCAGCATGTTGTTATGTATTATCAAGTATGTGGGGTTCATGTGTGGAAATGAACCGGTAAGAGGCTGGGGAACGGTGTCCCGAACCGCTTGGACTCTAACAACCAAACAAACACATATCATACATAAACTGACTCTTTTTCCCATGCGGGTAAGCAGAAACTACTTGCGCCACGGAAGCCCGTGAAATTATATTCAAATGCATTTATTAGCTTGCAACAGAATACTGACACGATTAACAGCGGGTCCCAAACTAGGCATAGCCTGTATCTTGGTGACCCAGACACACCACAAAGTTAAAAAAAAATTCAATGTTCTGCTAGCGCAAGAACAATAACTTAGACTAATTAGCACGTGATTACGGAAAAAAAACTAATAATTAATAACATTGAAAAAACTTAAATTAATATGCAAAATTAATTTTCTTTTTTTCCATGGAATTACTGTTTCATGAAAATGACATTTAATGGGATTAAATGAGCTAACAGGGTTGTATTGATGATTTTAATGATTATATTTCTGTAAACACATACGTGTTACGGTCGTGAATCATATTTTGTTCAGCATACACCCTGACACTATTGCAAAGAACGTAAAAAAAAAGTATTTTGCGGGCTGCCCGCCGGCGCTCGCAAAAGAAGTACCTACCTATATAACCATGTAATAAATACCTATCCAACATTGTGAAATTTGGCGAAGATGGTATGCTTCGGCAAATTTCACAGCGATGGGCATTTTTTAATTCATATGAAGGTCGAAAAATTTAAAAAAACAACGAAACTCAAGAAAGCCCGCCCAAACGAGTATTTTTTGCAACATTTTCGAAATGTAGTTGCACCAACCAACATATTTTTTGCACTTTAATTTATGGTTCAATGACCTTTGACCCAAAATCGTGAATCATACTTTTTTTACACCTTTTTATGATAAATGCTGTCGGGTAGTCTCCGTGAATGGAAAATTACCAGTATTGTTCCTAAAGAAAAAACTTGGCTAGGTTGAAATTAATTCTAAAAAGAATGCTTTAAAAATAAGGCTTTGTAAAACATAACATGCTCCGTGACCTTGACCTTGTGACCCGTGTGAAATTATTATAAAAATATTACTTCCCGATTTAAATCGGATTTGCTTACAATTTCAAGGTTTTTAATTTGTTTAATGGAACCCTAAACCTTTTTCTAAAATAAAAGTAGCCTAATTATTACATCAGCTCTCTTAAGTCCCGTCAAAATCGTTACAGCCGTTACGGAAATCGACAGACAGAGCGACAGGCACACCGACAGAAAGAAAAAAACTAAAAAAAAAACACTAACTAAACAGTAGTCAGTTTAAAGCTGTTATTTTAAAATTACAAACTGAGACATCAATTTTATTTATTTGTATACAAGTCAAAGATTTCGTCGTCGGCATTGCCCTACATTCCAGAAAAGAATGGAACTTAAACAAAAATTCACATAATCAACGGCACAACTGTCGACATCACATTGTCCAAAACTTCGTCGTCATGCTTTCCTAGTATTGTGTGCACTATTTCAAAACGTAATGTAATTTGGCAAATAAGCAAACACAATGTTACCGAAGACTAAAATAGTACTTACTTGGAAATATTTTCATTGAAGGTGCCTTCATTGAATAAGCCAATCTGTATATTCTGCCTACCACATGCGAAAAAGGCGTGAGGCACTTTTTGTGGGACAGCTGATTTTTTGACTCTGTTACTCGTATGATTATGACACACATTTCTGACACATCATGCCAGGAACTGGTTGAGAGTTGCCGAGACGCCAATTGAAGAGGCCTATGTCCAGCAGTGGACTGTTGTAGGCTTCTGATGATGATGACTCTGGATCTCTGGTAGAAAGGCCAAAAAAACGGTGGATGTGCTGTGTGAAGGATGTGATATGGCCAGAAAAAAGGTGTTTGATAAGATGGAGAGGAAATGGGAAGTTTGTAAAAAGAAGATAGGCTGCGGCGAACCTAAATACTTTGGGATAAGGGCAGGAGAATGATGACACTGGACCTCAGGTCAGAGCTTAAACATATTATTTGTTGAAAAACCGCTATCTTTTACTTACTCTTAAGAGGAAACACGGTAAGTATTTGAAGAAACTATCGCTGTCGCTCTGAGAGCGTGATTTCGACATTGGTGCAATAAGGACAACTATAGTAAAAAGTCATAATTCGAGGTTTGGCTCTCGACAGTTTCCTCCTCCAATATTCGACCAATTTTCTAGATATTTCATAAACTGAATAAGAAGGATATATACTGTGTCGCTATGATTTTCGGTTTTTATTATTATTTGTAAAATTTGTAGACTAGGCCTCTGTTGACAGGCGATCTAAATAGGCAAGTTCTAGTTATGGATATGATATTTCGGATCTGGATACGGATATGGATAAAGGGATAAAATTATATCGATTTCGGATACGGTTACGGTTACGGATATGTAATTATTTCGGATTATCCGTTACTTTCGGAGAATTTCGGTTACGGATATACTGAAAAACTAACTAGTTATGAAAGAGGTTATGTTATGTTATGACTAGAAATAACAAATAAACTGCAAGATTTACGTGGCGCGCGAGCGGTCAAACAAAAACCTGTCGAAACATGTCGTTTTATTTAGACTCCGCTCTTATAAGAAACTATCCGAAACTTGTGAAACAGATACGGTTACGGTTACGGATATATTTTTATTTCGGATACACGATAGTTTCGGTTACGGTTACGGAGCTCCATAGCATCCCTGGTTGATATTTATCTAACTGTAAAAAATCGTAGCTTTAAAGTCCCACCAGAAAGAAAACAGGCGAGAGCGTTTGTATGGAGAAGAGGCCACCCGCATTTCCTCTTAATGATGGTTTTATTGCTTTAATAATTAAATAAAGCGATAACTCTAAATTGGGAAAAGCTTAATTATAATGTCATGTTATTGTGGTGAAACATTTACAAAATATTGTAATTCATTAACTGGTTCCGAGAAAAAACTATAAATGCAGCTAATTTATATATACATTTGGATACTCCAATTATGATGGTCAAGGTTAGAGATAAAACAGATCGGAAAACTTGGCGGAATTCCCAGCCCATAATGGCGCTGATCGCGGTTTGGCCGCCCAGATTTTGCGTTGTTCTGCTCAGATTTATTCCTAACTTAGCAAATAATATTAAACTTATTCTCGGATCAGAGAGGAAGATCAAGGACACTATGGATGGATTGCGTGAGGAATTATATAAGGAAAAAGGAGTAAATGATAGCGTGACAGGTGCGCCGACACGACAAGGCAAGACAAGGGCAGGAGCCCTTGTCCCATGTTACATGGGGAAGATGATGATGACCACACTGGTCAATGAAAACATTTCACGAGAAACTTATGAATGAACATGACTGTTCAAGTCTCAGTTATCAAATTATCATTCAAAGTACCTAGTTGTACATATAGAAGTACATGTAAAGATGGGTATGTTTACAAATCACTTCCTCATTCACATTGTGATGTGTTACCCATATGCGCGTACGCATGTAGATGCCGCCTGCCAATCGATTTTTGCACATTATAAATAATTTATCAGGAAGTCTTGTATTGTTAAGCTGTAAATTATCGACAACCCAGATTTTTATAGTTTCATGCAAATGTTACTATTGGCATACTAATTATATAGTTTTGAGATTTTACATAATTTAACGACACGTGATTAGTTCAATGGCACTTGGTAAATCTATACTTATACTTATTACTTATAATATATAACTTTATTATAAAGAGGAAAGATTAGTATTTTTGTATGTAACGAATAAACTTAAAATCTACTGCACCGATTTGAAAAATTCGTTCAGCAATGGATACATTATCAGCGAGTCACATAGGCTATATTTTATCGCCGTACTCCCACGGGAACGGGAACTACGCGGGTGAAACCGCGTGACTTTCGCTAGTTATTGATAGTTATACTAGCTTCTTTGCGCGGCTACGTCCACGTGGTACCCGGATAAAATGTAGCCTAAGTCCATCCAGTATAATATAGGTACCTAACATACAGGAACAGTACATTTTTCGGTTTGCTTACTTAACTAGACCGATATTCACAAGGTTACAGACAAATGTAACACAATACCGACCTGTATCCTCGTAATGAACGATTATACGTCGAGGAACATGATACTAATTATAAGTTAGTTAACTTACCGACAGTTTCAGTGCAAGAGGAAGGGGAAACCTATAATTTCAGTTGGTTTTATGTTAATCTGTATTACAGAATATTGACGGTATCATGCTAATAATTGTATTTGTTGTAACTTAGGAAATCCCAATATGCACAGTTTAATAGGGCACATATAAATTTAGATAATCTAAAGGCTGTAAAAAGACTCTTCACGAAGCCGAAACGCACTTGTTCTCCCCTTCATTGCGATCATTTTTTTGGTCTAGAGCATATCTGGGAGCCTTCCAGTTATGGAGATATTGGGGGTCAAAGTTCCAAATGGACAATTTTTTTTATGTATTTTTCTTTACTTAAGACATCTTCACGACCCCTGTACTAATCAGTCCATCCATCAGTACAATGTTTTGAATGCTTTACATTGAGTCCTACCGTAAAACGTGATTTTTCACCCTAGAAAATACAGCATTTTTCACCCTAGAAAAAAAGTCGTTTCCCTGCAATAATTTTTGCTTAAAGTTACTTAGTTTGATGAACATAGTGCTTGGTTGACGGCTTCGTGGAGAAGAGTCTGTTTACACCCTGTTTACTAATATTATAATTTTTAATATTATGAAAAGGTAAGTTTGTATGTAGGGGGTAATCTTCGGAACTACTGATCCGATTCCGAATTTTCTTTGACTACCGGGAAGCTACATTATCCCAAAGTATCATAGGCTACATTTAAAACGTATCCGTGGGTTAATTTCTGTAGGTACAGTCGCGGCCTTTTCCTCTTTTTCGCTTGATTTTTGCGCCCCGCCCGGCTAGAGGGCGCTTCATTGTTTTGAGTGCAAGCAAAAATGAGCTTAGTGGTGATCAGGCAGGTGTATCCACCATTGTACATAACGGGAGCGAAGCTGCGAGAAAAAGCTAGTAATAACATATTTAACACCGCATTTCACCCTCTTAGGGGTGGAATTTCGGAAAACCTATCCATAGTAGATAGATCTTCACAAAGAATACACCCTGCAAATTTTATGTCTTTAGGACCAGAGGTTTGGGGTGTGCATTGATTTATCCGTAATTCAATCAGGACTTTGAATTTTATATTGGGGGATGATTTTGGAACAACTGTGATACACTTATCTCATAATTTTAACTAAAGAATATGTACACAAATTTTCAAGTCAATAGACCCCAAGAGTAAAAAGTTTCACAGAAAATTCAAAACCCCATTTCACCCTCTTAGGGGTGGAATTTCGTGAAACCCTTTTTTAGTAGATACCTACTCTTTACAAAGAATACACCCTCTAAATTTCATGTCTCTAGGACCAGCGGTTTGGGCAGTGCGTTGATATGTCAGTCAGTCAGGACTTTAAATTTTATATGTACATACATACATACATAAACTCACGCCCTTTTCCCATGGGGGTAGACAGAAACCACAGAACGCCACCTGCTACAATCCTTACATACTCCTTTTGCCTCGTCCACGTTCATACATCTAGTCATACACGCACGCCGGTCAGCGTATGTTCTTCTAGGGCGTCCCCTCTCGGCGTTGCTCACATCTGCCTTGTAAATACCTTTTGTTAGTCGCCTTCACTCATCCTCTCCACATGACCAAACCATCTAAGCATACTTTTTTCAATTTTTGTCACTACATCTTCTTTTAAGCCGCAACGTTTCCGTATAACCTCATTCCTCACTTTATCATTCAGAGTTACACCACACATGCTTCGCAAGGAACGCATTTCCACAGCATTAATTCTACTTTCATGCCTCGTTTGCCATACCCAACACTCACTTCCATACATAAGTGTAGGCACCAGCACACCATTGTGAACAGCCAGACGAGCCTTATTTGACATCGACTGGTTGGTCACAATCGTATGTATAACACCATTCACTTTATTTCCCGCATTTACTCTCCTTTCCACGTCTTCGTCAATCTTTCCATCTCTTGTAAACATACTGCCCAAATATACAAACTCAGTCACTTGCTCCACACTCTTATCTTGGATGGACATGATTGTGTTTGAGCTTTTTATGGTTGGACATATAAACAGCAATTTAATTGACAGTTATTTAACGTAAAATGGAATGGACATGGTTATTTTTATGCTTTTGATAGTTTAGTAATATTCTTTTTTTTAATTCCTGTATATTTGATTATTGCTTTTGTTATGGTAAGAAATGTAATTATTTTGTAAAAATTCAAACACAGTGTAAACTGTTTGGTGAAAAAATAAATGAAAATGAAATCATCCTTTATTTTCACATCACACACCGATACATCCTCTTTTCTTTCAAACACCATAACCTTGGTGTTATTCACATTTACATTCATCCCTTTTCTCTTAAATGCTTCACTCATTACAGTTACCATATCTTGCAACTGTTCCGCTGACGATGCAAGAATAACTTGATCATCACAGGTTTTTTTTAATATGTATTCATACATTTAAAACCTATTCAAATGTAACATATTTATTAATTCAAATATTTTTGTCAAAAGCAAGTGGTAGACGCAAATAAAAAAAATCCATACATAATCATGGTCAAAGAAACACTATACTCGTAGGTACTGAATAAATTCCAATAAAATCCTGTCTATTTTAAAATGAAATGCAATAAGAATCTTGGTGGCAAAACAAAAAACAAGATACAAAATACCCGTATTTTAAGAGCATATCCATTAGGTATATGCCATTAAACTCCTAACAAAAAATCTATGAGATTGTTTTATAGACCTGCACCAGAACTAGATCTATTTATTATTTTAATTAAGATAATATCCATTCGAGTTTTATATTTTCAGAATCGTTTAGCATATTATTTACTAGCTTTACCCGCGGCTTTGCTCGCGTTAATTTAGAATTTGACGATCAATTCGTGTTGTACTCTACTTGTAATAATACAGGGTGTAAACAGACTCTTCACGAAGCCGTCAACCAAGCATTATGTACATCAAACTAAGTAACTTTACGCAAAAATTATTGCTGGGAAACGACTTTTTTTTTTTTGGGGTGAAAAATCACGTTTTACGGTAGAACGCAATGTAACGCATTCAAAACCTTGAGCTGATGGATGGATTGAATAGTACGGGAGTCGTGAAGGTGTCTTAAGTAAAAAAAATACATTAAAAACATGTATTTAAAAAAAAACTTGTGAAAAAGTTGGAACTTTGACCCCCAATATCTCCGTAACTAGAAGGTTCCCAGGTATGGTCTAGAACAAAAAATGATCGCAATGATGGGGAGAACAAGTGCCTTTCGGCTTCGTTAAGAGTCTGTTTACACCCTTTATAATTCAATCATGATTCGAAAGACACTTGGCGCCATCTATTAGCATAAGAACGTTATTGTGGTTTTCCTCGAGAACAGTACTTTTTTTCGGGATGAAAGGTACCCTTCCGTTTCTGTACACCTGACAACTTATATACAAAATTTTAGAATGATCGGTTCACTTTCGCATTTATAATAGTAAAAAATAAAATTGTGTGTACCATGAAGTTCGTCGGTCTTCATTGTACTAGTTTCACTCTTATGTTCTAAGTAATAATGTCGTAAAGTGGTTGACCGTCGGTGAATTCTTGTACCTATAATTACGTGTCAATCAATCTATCAGCCGATTGCAGTCCACTGCGTATTCTTCTTCTTTCGTATCGATGGTAAGAGTTACAAATTTTGTGGGCACAAGAGAGAGGCAGGTGTAGAGAGACACATAGGACAATCCAGCCTATGATCCACAATAAAGATATTGATTGATTGATCAAGAGAGCCATGGTTGGTCCGGTCGGGAGCACTGCATTCACACGGGATGTCGGAAGAATGTTGCACTAGTTTAGTCAACTGCTAGATATAATAGCGTTTTCCGCGTCAAAACTCTGCCTTTCACCCTGCGCATCCAGTCTGACATAGCCACCTTTTTTAGGGATCCGTACCCGAAAGGTAACGACGGAACCCTATTACTAAAGCTCCGCTGTCCGTCTGTCCGTCTGTCTGTCAGTGGGCTGTATCTCATGATACCTATTATGATGAGATACAGACAGTTGAAATTCACAGAATGTGTATTTCTGTTGCCACTATAACATCAAATAATAAAAATAAATTAAAAAATAAAGGGGGCACTCCTACTACGATGTTACGGAACCCTTCATGCGCGAGCCTGACTCGCTGTCAACTACTGCTGTCGTCAAAACATCCAGAGGCAGTAGACTCGCGTAAACTATATGTAAACCCCACATAATTTCGCGAGCCTACTGCAATTAATCTGGTTTCAAACCAGACTATAAGCTAGTATAGAATCCAAGATCACACGTAAGCATATCTCGTTACCTCCAAATCAATGGCGCAATGGCTAAGAATGATTTCCTGTCATTTTGCCATTAATTATCGATAAACGTTCCTGACTTGGTAATTAGTCAAATTATAGATCACGTGACTTCTACACAGGCGGTGGTCGTTCAGTAATTTGCAAGTTAAATGTTTAGACTTTAATGAACAGATAAGACGCAAATTGACGTGAGTTTGTGGACAATCTTTTGTTTTAATTAAAATATACTTGTAAATAACAGCCTAAATCTAAGATATTATGTATGTAAATAATAGCTTACGAGCAAGATTCTGATTGTTATTTGTTTTAGTATTCCTATTTGTTATTCTTGTAAGTTATAAGATTCCTATTTGTTTCATTCCTGTAAGAACGTGTAATTTGATGATAATGTGTACTTAGAAAAGTAAATAATAAGAGATTATGTAACTAGATTTACTTATGTCAATAAATTATGCTGCAACACACACACATACAAGACCAATCCCATTGGTCAGACAAAAGGGGCGTGATCATTCATACCTCAACGAGCGGCGCCACTGTCGTATACTATAAAAGACGGCACGCTGAAAACCACTGGCACAGCAAGTTGTCACTCAAGTGCAAGTTGCGTATTTTCACAGCGTGCATTCGGCCAATCATGACTTACGCTTGTCCCGTGTTCGCACACGCCAAACCCCACCTTATCCATAGGATGGAGACTCCAGAACCGATTTCTCCGCAACGCCTCGGGTGCTCCTTGGTTTGTTAGGAACGAACGCCTCCACCTAGACTTCAAAATCCCCACCATCAAGCAGTGCATGAAGCGCCTCACCAAGCGCTACATGGACTCGGCCGAGAAGCACCCCAACCCCCTCATCTCATCGGCCGCCCGATACGTCCCCTCTCAGATCTCTAGAATCAGACGACCTAGACAGACACTTGACGAACCTGACGACCCTATCACTCTCCTCCAGGAAGCCAGTAGGGAAACCAGCACATTACGTAAAAACAGATAAAAACCGCGATTCCGTACCCGACCTCGCCGTCGAGGCCCACCACGACCCCCTGTTAACGTCCGTCCCTTGCTCGACAAGCCAGCCCGCGACGCTGAGCAAGTAGCTTTAAATTCCCCTTTAAATAATATAGACCCAGCCAACCCTTGCTGCCCTCCCCCCAATGACGCACTGAGCCTAGGTCCGAACCCCACAGGGGGTGCCCTCAGTGATCGGTCATTTAATTGAAATCCTTAGTTTGTAAGCCCTGGCTGGGGGCCTTAAAGTAATTTTTGGCCGCCACAGGATTGTCCGGTTAAGCAGTCGACAGCCTCTCTAGGCTGAACTGCGAGTGGTCATACCAAAAAAAAAAAAAAAAAAATCCACTGGCATTACTCGCTCCAGCATCACATAGAAAAGTCGTCACTCTGCCCTAAGTCATCCTACACTCCACACCACCGCCAGCAGCTTATTCTTCAAAATCTTCTTCTATTTAAATCATCTTGCACATCCTAAACTTACCTGTGGTCAAGAATAGTCTACAAAGTCTGGTGTATCGCTCTGCAGCTAAGCTATACTCCTTTCAATACTGTTACGATGATTTCTAGAAATTACTTATATTACTTAGCTTAGCTTATTATTTTGGTTAGGCACTTAATTGTTTTTATTTTTATACATATGTATATGTAAAAAAATACTCGAATGTTTTTTTTTATTTTTTATTATTTAAACTTATTGTTGAAATTGAAAATAACACTACCAATAGACAAACTATATCTAAATATGCAAGGCCATTTACCGCAAAAGTTATGAACTAAATGAAGATTACGAGTAATAAGTAGTGAATTCCAATTTTGTTCCGCACGTATGCTGACGCCATGTAAAAATATAAAAATTAATTATAAAACACCTAATACGAACATAATTATTTTCATGACGCAAGAAAAGAGGAAAATCTTTTCTGTGGTTAACTACAATGTACTAACCCATTATGTGATTCCTATACAGGAATTACATAGTCGATGGGTATTTGTTGAACTATGTTTTAATGAGAAAACAATATTGTTGGAACTAATCAAAAAACAAAGTTTAACTTTTCCACTGTGTTACGTCAGTTAATTAAGAATAATTAAATTTTAATACGGTTTTCGATTTGCCGACCGCAACTACCTACGTCGGCTTTGATTCAAATTAATTTATATCTTAATTGTACAACCCATTAGTGCATGTTTTGCCAACACTCACGTTTTGATTATTAATATAATTAATAGAACATTAAATGCAACCTACAAAAATCCAAACATTACTATCTATCCTCTTTTCCCTTATTAACATTTCTAATATGTTCTAAAATATTTTTTAGGAAAAACAATAACGTCTTTTATGTTTTATTACACTAACTAGCAACCCGCCCCGGCTTCGCACAGGTGCAATGTAGATACTAATGTACTTATAAACCTTCCTCTTGAATCACTCTATCTATTGCTGAAAAACTGCATTAAAATCCGTTGCGTCATTTAGAAGATCTAAGCGTACAGACAGCGGAAGCAACTTTATTTTATACCATGTAAAGATATGCGAGAGAGATAAAGTTTGTAAGTTTGCATGTTTATAAGTTTGGAAGTAGGTGGTAATTTACGGAGCTTAAGATCCAATTCCGAAAAACGTTCATTAATGGGAAACTTCATTATCCGAGTGTCTTAAGCTATATTTAAAACGTCCCCGTGGGATAACCTCAGATCATAACCCGAGCGAAGCGAAATCAAATACAGGGTGTAAACAGACTCTTCACGAAGCCGTCAACCAAGCATTATGTACATCAAACTAAGTAACTTTACGCAAAAATTATTGCTGGGAAACAACTTTTTTTGGTGGGGTCAAAAATCACGTTTTACGGTAGGACTCAATGTAACGCACTCAAAACATTGTGCTGATGGATGGATTGAATAGTAAGGGGGTCCTGGAGGTGTTTAAAGTAAAAATCTTACATTAAAAACATGTATTTAAAAAAATACTTGTGAAAAAGTTGGAACTTTGATCCCCAATATCTCCGTAACTAGAAGGTTCCCAGGTATGGTCTAGAACAAAAAAATGATCGCAATGATGGGGAGAACAAGTGCCTTTCGGCTTCGTTAAGAGTCTGTTTACACCCTTTATTTTATTTAACATAGGCTTACATGGGCACTTATAAAACGTCTAGAAAAAGTGCACGGTTCGGGTTGGTCGTTGCCTATGCAGAAGGACCGGTAAGAAACTCCAAGGTTACTCTTTTAAAATGATCTGGTTGGTCGGTCGAAAGCTGGGAGCAAAAGCTAGTATTTATTTTAAACAACAATTAAAGTGTTTTTATTACTTTTGAATAATTATTTTATAAACAAGTCTGGTGCACACAAAAAACGCTTTAATGTTATAGCTAACCATTGATTTGTTATTTTCGTGTGCATAGATAAAAGACTATTTTAGTCAATAAAATATCTTGTCCGTCTGTCTATTATATATTGTTCTGTCCACTTTATTTATTTTAATCATTGACTCCTTGATCCTTACTTCCTTATCAATCAGATTAATGACAATAGCCCTTTTAACCTTAGGAAATAATACGGAAAAGAATAATTTATGTCAGATGTCACAGAATTTCAAAAAATATGACTGGTACTAACATTGTGTTTACTTTGCGGTAGCTTCTTACCATTATTGCAGTCAATGAATTTCTAATAACGTTTATTTATAGTTTACTAATAGAAGTAATTGTAAACGAACCGCAAAAGAACTAGAATGTTCTTAGTGTTGTTAGTGGTCTAATCGATTGCAAAACAATCAATGAGACATCCCGTTGACAGCTATGCGGACGATATTATTTGTATAACTTGATGTCATGTTGATAAAATGAAATAAATTCGGACATAAAAAGCTGTCGCGAATATTTTCACCGGAGGTATAACAGTAAACAAAGTTCCTTAGCTTGTAAGACCAATAAACGATGGATGGACTGTGTGAAGGATGATATGGCAACATAGGAGAAGAATGATAAGATGGTGAGTAATAGAGAAGTATAGTATATAATAGAGAAGTATATAGTAATAGACCCCATGGCAGAAAAATGACAATTTGTAAATTATGATATTAAGTTCTCTGTAAATGAAAGGATTTTTTTTTATATATTATGCAAACACTTAAGATTTTACAATAGATCTGTAATAGAAAAGCT
The DNA here is from genome assembly GCA_950005105.1 of Lycophotia porphyrea. Lineage (NCBI taxonomy): Eukaryota > Metazoa > Arthropoda > Insecta > Lepidoptera > Noctuidae > Lycophotia > Lycophotia porphyrea. Next base: position 7,992,241 of record OX465393.1, read on the forward strand.
TCTAATTTGTGTCGTATCAAATGGAACGACATACCTGAATAATAATAAAAAGATAAATAATAAATGAACATGAAATGTAAATGCGCCGTAAAAAGTATTGACCTTTTAAGGCTCATTTACATGATATTTTAGCAAGTTTCTTCACATTAATATAATTACAAAAAATAGAGTAGGTACCTACTGCGTTCTACTGGCACGTGTGCATAATTGGAACGAATGCCGGCCATCTTGTGTTTTAAATACTATCACAAACATTTAACCACCTGACATTGTCACAGAAGAGCCAAAAGAGCCATGCTGCACTAGATAGCTGACGCTATCATCTCTGTAAGATTTTTGGTACGTCTACTAGCAATTTACTTCTTGCGAATTTTTCCAAAAATTTTGTTTGGTATAACATAAATAGTTAGGTACCAACTAATTGCTATGTCACACCATCATCTGCCTAGCCTTTTCCCAACGATATCAGGTTCAGCTTCCAGTCTAACCGGATGCAGCTTAATACCAGTATTATACATGGAGCGACTGTCTATCTGACCTCCACAACCCAGTTAGTACTAAGTAATACGATACCCCTTGGTAAGACTGGCAACTAACTACTATGACTGCTATGACTTGGTTACTAATTGCTATGTTAACACATAGCAATTAGTTACCAAGTCATAGCAGTTAGTTGCCAGTCTACCTACCAGAGTACCTAATTATTTGTAACGAAATAATAATATAATAATAATAAATTTATTCAAAAATAAAATAAATAATTAGGTACTCCCACATTTTTTGACCAATATAAACAAAACTAATTTCAGAACTTGTTCAGAATATCTTTAACGCAATGAGTCATTCACAAAGCATTGTTTCAAATCCTCATTAGCATAAAAGACCAAAGGATGACGAATGTCCTGTTACAACCTTGATAAGTCCATTCTGTTTAAGTTTTTGCCTTCCATAAAAATCATTATGCAATTTAAGTAATCAATACCAGTTTGCTTTTTAATTCAATGTGGTTTATAGTTAATACTCACTTGAAGTATTTTTCCGCTATGGATAGATTTATGAATTCATATTAGAACATAAAATGATACATGGATAATACAGTATTGTTATTTTATTTCGCAAGTGCGACTGCCGAGTATGAGGTCCTGGGTCCAATTCCCGGGTCGGGCAAAGTGTAATAGGGGCTATCGCGCATGAATTCGCCGCTAGAGGTGTTCGTGTAAAGTAAGGTCTTCACAAACGTCACATGTCTTGTGATTGTCTTTGCGAGTTTCTCGCTTTTTTATCACGTATTTTTACAAAAAATCACGATTATAGTCAATATTCAGCTATTCCTGATTCATTATGACTTAAAGATGTTAAGTAGCAAGTAGGATCTAATTGGTTAGTAATTGGAGGAAGAATGATTTTTAAATGTTTCATACTTGCTAATTTTAAGGAGAATTTCGTAAATATGTATCTTAAGTTTACAGTAAGTTTTTATACGTAATAAACGAATCTTTTTATGACGAAAAACACAAAATAGAAACCTTACTGGACAGTGGCGCCATCTGATGAACTCAAAAACGATAACCAATCATTCAGTTTTTCCAATAGAATTTTTTCAGTAGTAGCCACGCTATCTGGATTTGTGCCCAGTTGATGGCAATAGGCTCGCCGCCTATTACATGGGGACTTAAACATAGCTGGCGAAATACAACAACAACATCATACATTTCATACATTTATTTTCAGGCTACTTTGGCCCATTAATATACAGACTAACATACATAATTAATACTGATATAATACAAATTGTGTTAGTAAATAAAACCTTTAAACTACATGTTGAAATGTGCGTTTTATCCTACGAGGATTACAGGTTATGTATTAATGTTAATAATATTATTCCTTTAGATAAGGTTACACTTATTTTAAACGGTTATTCGCGGGTTATATTTACAAACGCTGATTAATCTAATAGATGTGTAAACGCTTAAAATGTATAGTAATAGTTATATCAAACATTGATCGTTACTAATCTTTATTTTATTACAGTTTTGTTTTATTATGCTAAAAAACATATTTTAATTACTGCTATATTATATGTGAATCCCTTCTATGATCCACTTGTGCGGCCAAATTTTGTATACAATTTAAAACGCTGCTATAACGGGCCATAATTACTTGACTGAAACGAGACACACATACTAACTAACCAGTAACGAATGTATGTAGTTGTTTTGTCTATTTTTCTTTTCGTTGCTCCACTGCCCGAGATAATATATATAGATAGTGAGTTCATTGTACCATACAATGAACTCACTATCGCTACGAAACAGAACTCCAAAAATTTGTTTATAGATAACTAACCATTCTTAATACAAATTCGCGGGGTGAAAAGTAATTTTTCAATACCTACAATTTCTCGAAAACTAAGTCTTATCGTTCTTTACTCTACTATTAGGTACAGAATGCAATGAATTTCACACTAGTGGCTTTCTTTCATTTATTCCATTATTGTTTTATTTTGACCACAAATAATTATAAACTAAGTCCCAAATGGTTCAATTCCTACATGCCTGCATGCATGCATGCAACCCAGCCAGTATTTTAAGTGTGTTGAAAAACGCCGTTTGATACACGTGGGATTTGTCACTGCAGTAGAATAAATAATAGGACTCTACAGCTCTCGGCTCCACAACATCCGCTGTCAATTCCACCTCGGCTGCAATGACAATGTTTGCCCACTTCTTTCATAACGATCTGTTCAGTAGTTTAGGAGTAAAAAGGCGACAGACAGATAGAGTTACTTTCCCATTAATTATATTAGTATGGATAATTCTGTACGTCTAGTAGAAAGGGGTATAAGTACCATACTGATTTAATAGGACTTATACCCTTTTCTCTTGGGACGCTCTCAAGCTCGTTGGAGTGACGATCTTCGCAGGGTAGCAACTGGATGAGAGTTGCTGAGAATTGAGTTGAGTGGCTTGCGATTGAGGAGGAGTATGTTCAGCAGTGGACTGCTATAGGCTGATGATGATGATGATACCCCTTTTCACTAGATTATTTGACCTGTTGCTATTTCATGATACTTACACTCCAATACGAAGAAATGCACCTTTATAAAGATTACCTAGTTACATAATTTCTAACCTTTGTTATCTATCTTTGCAGAAAAAAAGCAGATCCTAAAGAATGTGTCAGGAAACTTCAAGCCAGGACAACTGACGGCCATCATGGGCCCATCTGGAGCAGGCAAGACTACACTACTCAACATACTGGCCGGTTACTCGTAAGTATTACAGTACAAATGGTTGCTTTTGCATGTTATGCAAAAAAAAAACAACTTTCTTTCTTACAACTTGACGACCTTGGATCAGTGGGCCAATTTATTTTTAACCCGACTTCAAAAAAGTGTGGTTCTCAATTCGTTGGATTTTTTTTAATGTATGTTCACCGTTTATTCGATGACGCCTGAATCGATTTGGAAAATTCTTGATTGAAAGAATATACTTGGGAGTATATTCTTTCAAACGAGAGATGTTCATAAAAATATTGTCATGATCTGATCTTGGTCTTCCGAGATATGGAACTGAACTCTTTAATAACAGACAACAAATCTGTCGTGATTGCTGCAACTACTTGGATGTATATTGTTTACAACACCATAACATAACATCACGCCTGTATGCTGAACGGGCGCTGTCAGTTGGGACTGGTCATCTCTAAGCTGCCATGGTTTATTTTAACTACTTACTTTGTTTTTAAATTGTTGATATAATATTTTACTCTGGACGCTCTTAACGTGCACGTATTTCTACATCGTTCTCACATATATGTATAATCTCAATATGAATGATGTTACCAAGATTTTGTAACAATATTTTGATTGAAAAGAGTGTCCATGGAGTTTCTTGCCCATTCTTCTCCATAGAGATCTACGCTTTGGATTGGGCAACTACAGTACTTTCACAAGTTATTATGCCTTGTGTCTGTGACTGTAGCTTAGCCTAGTTTGTTTTTCTGACATTCAAAAGTGCCTGTAATTTTTCTGACATTCAAAAGTGCCTGTAATGGTCTAATTGAAATAAATGCTTTTGAGTTTGAGTTTGAGTTTGCTCTTATGGGGTACACAGATGTGTACAGTACACCCACATTTCAACGTTTAGGCATGTTAAATTCCATTTTATTGGAGATAAGCCTATTATACTATGAAATGTTAATGTTAATGTAAATTGTTAACAATGTAAAATAAATGCATAGCAAATATTTGTATAGGATATAACAACTAACAGTGGAAAAATAAAAAAACTTTTTTGTAAAAAAATAAAACGTACTTCAAAAACACAACAAACTGAAAAATAACTTTAGCTTCAGAAGTCGGTGACAAAAAAACTGATTCAATCAAACAAAAGTCAAGTTTAATTATTGCGTAAAAAGTCATAAATGTTTGAAATCTCATTTCGATCTGAAAAAGAACGGCAAGAAGATGCAATGTCGAAAAACAATACACAATAAAGGGTGTAAACAGACTCATAACGAAGCTGAAAGGCACTTGTTCTCCCCGCCATTGCGATCATTTTTTTGTTCTAGACCATACTTGGGAACCTTCTAGTTACGGAGATATTGGGGGTCAAAGTTCCGACTTTTTCACAAGTTTTTTTTATAAATTACAAATACATGTTTTTAATATAAGATTTTTACTTTAAACACCTCCAAAACCCTCTTACTATTCAATCCATCCATCAGCACGATGTTTTGAGTGCGTTACATTGAGTCCTACTATAAAACTTGATTTTTTAGCCCAAAAAAGAAGTCGTTTCCCAGCACTAATTTTTGCGTAAAGTTACTTAGTTTGATGTATAATGCTTTGTTGACGGCTTCGTGAAGAGTCTGTTTACACCCTGTATTTTGAACTGCTCTAAGTATTCATATCAAGATTGCACGTAATATAAAATCATGCTAATATAATTCCTAACAGTCATAATAAATTGCCGCTTGTCACCTAGGCATTTATTAATAAATTCAGGAATCAGAAGAATTCGACTCATCGGCATTGTCATCATGACCATGACACAATTGATTACTATTAACTAGGAACTGCCAAATCAAGGTCCGAATTGTAAATACATAAACCTCATGTTTTACTGACAAATAAAAATTAGGTACTCCATTGCTAAGTTTCCACATACATATGTGTGGAAATATTTAATAGATAATGATAAATTATCAACAATTTTAAACATAATAAGGAATAAGGATTGCACAAATCGATCATAAACAGAATAATGTACCCGCGGTCAATGCTGTTGCGGTTGGATGTTATGTCTCGCATTAACACCTCGATGTTTTCAAAAGTATGGAAAGCCTGGGTCATGGGAATATCTATAACAGTAAGACGGCTTTAAATACAATGGGTATTATATATACAAGCAAGCACGTGCTTCCACCACCGCACCGTGATGGGACTTATTTAGTAGATTCATTCTCAAGCCTAAGTGGTGGTAGGTTTGGGAAACTCTTTTGAAGATGACGAGGGAGCATTTAGCCTATTACTATACCACTGCTGGGAAAATGCCTCTTTTAATACAGAGAAGGCATTACAAGCATTGATCATCACACACTCGAGGTGGATTAATGATTTTAGACTTAATTTATATTAAATTAGAAGTCCAAGTTAAGTCACGATGTCTTCCTTCACCGATGATCATAGCGTCAGTGATATCCAAGATAAACTCAATTAATTACAAGGTTTAGTACAAGCATTTGTTTGTTACTATTTTTAATATATGTATATGTAATCTAGCCCCAACTCTTTACTGAGGGCCTAAAATGGCCACTTATCAGAACATAAGGATAATAATTATTATTATTATATTCTTTATATTTTTAAATGTTTTTAAAGAACAAAATTATAAAACTTTAGTTCTTTAAAAATGTAATAAGTAAGTTAGAAAAATGAATAAAGGATTATTATTTATTTAGGATATTAATTACATTTCAATTCGTAAAATGGTCACTACGATTACACGATTATACGACTGACGATTCATAATATTAACTGCGTATGTGACCATTTTAAGAATTTTAACGTGACTTATGATTCTGGTATAGCGGCCATTTTAGAGCAGCTGGGCCAAATGATTGAAAACTGTTTGTGTTACATATTTCGATGGTCCCTACGTACAGTCAACAAAATAGTAGTAAATATAAGTATCCAGGGTCGAAAGATATCTGCGGGCTGTTCGAAAGTGATACCGCGGCTCTGGAACACAAAGGGCAAGGAAGGAACATGGATGGGTTTTAGTCAGTACAAGTCTGACACTCCCTTCCGCTCTGCCCAGAGCGGGAGCAGTCATATGATGATTTCCCATCCATAAAAAAAAAAAAAGAATCGAAAGATATAATTGATTCATTCGAAACCGGTCGATGTTTTCGAATGAAATTAAAATTAAAAGAAGAAAAATAAACAATTGGTTAAATTAATTCAATTTCATTTGAGAATGTGCAACAGTTTCTTAAAAAAACTGCAACTTTATCTAACGACCATGGATACCTATCTATTTTGTTGACTGTACATAGCGAATTGTCTTAACACATGGTTTACAGGAGGGAGAGTGTTATACAGATTCAAACGATTCTAAAATGAATTTTATGAAATGATGTTATACAGGGTGTAAACAGACTCTTCACGAAGCCGTCAACCAAGCATTATGTACATCAAACTAAGTAACTTTACGCAAAAATGAGTGCTGGGAAACGACTATTTTTTTTTGGGCTTAAAAATCAAGTTTAACAGTAGGACTCAATGTTACGCACTCAAAACATTGTGCTGATAGATGTATTGAATAGTAAGGCGGTCCTGGAGGTATTTAACGTAAAATTCTTACATTAAAAACATGTATTTAAAAAAAAAACTTGTGAAAAAGTTAGAACTTTGACCCCCAATATCTCCGTAACTAGAAGGTATAGTCTAGAACAAAAAAATGATCGCGATGATGAGGTAAAGAAGTGCCTTTCGGCTTCGTTAATGGTCTGTTTACACCCTTTATTTTTATTAATGTAATTAAGTACTCGAAATTCAGAGTTTTTAATGGCGTAATGATTTTTATTTACATCCATATCTTATGAATATTAAATAAAAAGCGGAACGCGCTTATAACGCTCTCCTGTATACCATGTGTTTAGACATGTGTGCATGAGTCATTTGGACCTGGAAAACTCGTGAGTCATGTTACAATAAACCTGGTTTTGTATTTATGTGACTACACCATGCGTCACGATTTTAATTTACCTACGTACCTATGAAAATATAAAATTATAATATGTATTTATTTTTAGCTTGCAAACAAACCATTGTTGAAAATCGTACAAACTCTCACGGTCCTGTGATTTTTATTTTTTGCTTTTAATAATAGGAGAGTAACTGGCGGAACAACTATTATTATCTATCTAAGTAAAACGTATGGAATAAAGTCGGTTTTTTAGGCAAAAACATCCAAAACTCGTGATTCACAAATGGCTAAATTACGTTTTATAGTGATTTTGCTTTTACACCAAGCATAAATTAAGTATAGCGCAATGAGAGAATGCTAAAAACATATTCGGAAAATCAAACAGAGCAACGACCCACTTTCAGCTTTCAAAAATAGCCAACAACTAAAAACGGGCTGTTCAGTAACGCTGATTTCCATCTCATCGTATGGTGGTTGAACCGAAACGACTCGCTTACCACTTACAATTACATAATATTGCCAATATTTGGCAAAACTCTTTGAGCCGTTATCCATGTTTTCAGCCAGTTTAGTCAATTTAAAAAAGACAATTTTTTAGCTTTATTTTTATTTCTATTTTCTACCCAGTACCCATGGTAAAATCAACCAATCAGATAAATAATTAATTCGTTGTATTTTATCTCTCTTTACTCTGTATATATATTTTATTTGTATGTATTATTATTTTATTTATATTATATTATATATTTTATTCTTGGATTTTTTCTGTATCATTGTACCTACTATGTTTTAACTCTGCATCACCCTAAGGTAGACTGGTAGAAAATTCCCGAGGCATTAAGTCCTCGAACTAAGAACTCGTAAAGTGTTTTTTTTTACAATAAGTGCATAATCTTTTAATAAAGAAAAATGATTATAAAAATTAGTGATTTATTGGGCAACTCTATCGTGAAGTATTTTTCCATTAATAGTCAAGCCTGATCATTAACTACCAGGAAATCAGTAGGCATACGTGTCATTGTGTATACTGTAATACGCATACTTTTAATATTCGTTTACTTAAATACATTTAAATGTACAACACGTGAGCTCGTGAATAATTAGGTCCAACAACCGAATAATATCATCTGGCCAAAGATCAGCTGATATCTTAAACCTTATTAGGCGGACGATAATTATATTAATACAAACCGCAGTTAACCCTTTATTAAGGTTACTTTTTGTAGGTAATAAAAATAATGAACTACAACATTGTTTAACTACTGAGAAAGAGGACTTGTGTTCGATTTCCGGGTAGGGCAAAATGTTGTTGGGGTTTTCCATCAGTTTTTTTTCATTAGCCGCTCAGAGCCTCAATGTAGGTAAATCCGGTTGTTGCCAATAGTCATTAACCACACTAGCAAAATGTGGGTATACTATAGGTAATTAGATACACCCCTGGGTAATCCTTTAAGAATAACAGAAGCAATAATGATAGAGTAATAAAATAATATCTTACACTTTAACAAAGACCCTTTTTCGGATGGGAAATCATCAAATGATTTCTCCCGCTCTGGGCAGAGCGGAATGGAGTGTAAGACTCAGACTTGAACTGACTAAAACCCATCCATGTTCCTTCCTTACCCTTTGTGTTCCCGGGCCACGGTATCTCTTTCGAACAGTCCCGCAGCCCTTAACAAAGACCCTCACCTCGTTATGGTGCAAAACCCTAGATAAACTCCGACCTTGATCAGTTTCCCTTGACCCTGATCGGACCCTAGGACCCGGTCTTTCATACCTACCATTTGCAAAAAAACCTCAGAAAAAAATCCTCTAATCCCAAACGTAGCGTAAAAGTAACTTTCAGCCAGTAGTAATTAAAATTATCATTTTACTTTGTTGGGGTCGGCTTCTATTCTAACCGGATGCAGCTGAATATCAGTATTTTACATGAAGCGACTGCCTATCTGACCTCTACAACGACTATAACCCACTTAGTACTGGGTAATACGATACCCCTTGGTAAGACTGGTGGCCAGACTTTCGGGCCACTGTGATGACCTGTAATGACTGTCAAAGATGTACAAATGACAGCCTGGAACAAAGGCTTAGTGTGCTTTTCGAGGCACGGGGGAAACTCGGTTTGTTATAGGTGGTCCCACCCATCCACAAACCAACCTGGGCAAGCGCGGCTTAACTTGAAGATCGGAGCGGCTGTTATTATTTAACCAAGAGCTAATGTAATGATAATATAATAGTCGGGCAACGTGTTATTGGGTTATTCTATCAGGAATTTCTCAGTAGCAGCCACGGAGTCTGGATTTGCGGCTGGTTGATGGCAATAGATTCGCCCCCTATTACATAGGACTTAAACATAACTAGCGAAATGTGGGTGCACTATTGGGTACACCTCCGCCTAACCCTTCGGGGATTACAGGCGTGATGTTATGTTATCTATATATATAAAATGCTTTGTCCTGAATGACTGACGGATCAACGCACAGCCTAAACCGCTGATCGTAGAGACCTGAAACTTAGAGAGTGTGTTCTTTGTATGACATAGGCATCCGATAAGAAAGGATTTTCTGAAATTCTACCCCTCAGGGGGTGAAAACGGGGGCGAAGTTTGTATGGGACAACGTGATTCCTTGGTTCAATCTACTTACTTCAAATTTTGCATGAACATTCTTTGACAGAATTGATGGAAGACGTGTTTCGTATTTTATTGAAACTCATCGCCTAACAGATTTTGGGGGTGATTTGCATCGCAGTTGATATCAATACTCCTTAGTGCAATATCAATCCGATTTTATTCTAAAAAGAATCCCCTTGAAAAAAATACCCTTGAAATTGGTAACAAAATTCGATTCAAATAGGGAAGTGCTTATAATAATGGGGATTTTTTAATAATAATTTCACACGAACGAAGGTCGCGGGCAACAGCTAGTGTAAAATAAATAAACAGACAATAAAACAAAGCTCTGTGGTTTTGTTGTTACCAATGATTAATGTTTTGTTTACCTATTTATCTTGTCTTTATGTTGCGTATGATTACTGCTTGTTTGATACAATATGTGTAGGCATAGCTATTAATTAATTTATTAATATCCTCACTTTAACGGACCTACAAGTTTTTATTTGCTTTATTTGGCTGCGTTGCGTTCAACCATACTGCGCTAATAATAATGCACTTAGATAGTTAAAACTCGACTATCACAAGTAACTCTGAATCCAGGTATTGCCTAAATTTACATAAAGGCCTCTTTTTTTCGGGCATAGATGCAGCGTTAGCGTACCTCACTAATTTAATGTTACTCATTTAAACTAGCACCGCTGTCGGCGCCTTTTAAAAGCGTCTTCGTAGTTACATCGTTGCGTTTTTGTAGCAACCGTAGCGTTATTGTAGCGTCTTCGTAGCATCTTTGTAGCGTCGAGGCAACGACAACACCGTGTCTATACTACAAATAGAACCGAATCATACCTACACTAGACGAAACAGTGCAAATATAATCTTGAAAGTTATTTGCCAATACTAAATTATAAAACCAATCTATTTGCACTCTACGTAAAGGATTTTGACTAAATGAAGGCAGGCATAGTTCATTAACCTTCAAAAGATAACACTTTATTTACATAATTTATTCACTACTAACACTACCCGCAACTTCACCCCCGTAAGGGGCAGAAATAATCCCACGGGGGTGTACAGTGTACTACCAAGATAAAAAGTTTCGTCCTGTACCAAGTTATGGTCTATCCCTGTGTCGAGCTTCATCCAAATCAGTTCATCCGATAAATTATTTCATACAGTTTATAATTAAAACTAGCAGCTCGCCCTTGCTTCGCACAGCGCCATCTATCGGATCCAAAACTTTTCTATCTTTTAAGCTGGAACCAACCATACTCATTCACTGAAATCGGTTGGTTGGTTTTGCAGATCAGCGGGTACGAATGAATGATTCTTAAACATTATTGTTTGTCCTCAGAACTCGTGGTGCGAAAGGCGAGATAGCCATCAACGGCAACTGCGGCTGCGCATCCAAGTCGTCGGGCCGCTGCGGCGCGCGCTACATCCGCCAACACGATGACCTGCGCGCGCACCTCACCGTGCATGAAGCCATGTCTTTTGCCGCTGCCCTTAAACTAGCCGACTTCACGGCTCAAGAGAGGAAAGAAAAGGTACATTACAAAGAAACAAATGAATTATCTAATCTGCTCCACCCTAGGCATTATCGCTTCACATCAGGCGAGTTGCGGCCAAACACAAGCCTATTTAGTATTGAAAAAAAAAACTGGAATACTGAATTTAATCAATAAAGGGTTTAAAAATACTCTTATCGAAGCCGAAAGGCTCTCCCCATCTTTGCGATCATTTTTTTGTTCTAGACCATACCTGGGAATAGTTACGGAGATATTGGGGGTCACATTTTCAACTTTTTTGCAAGTTTTTTTTTAAATACATTTTTTTAATGTATTTTTTACTTAAGACACCTTCACGACCCCCGTACTATTCTATCCATCCATCAGCACAATGTTTTGGATGCGTTACATTGCGTTCTACCGTAAAACGTGATATTTCACCCCAAAAAAAAAGTCGCTTCCAGCGTCAATTTTTGCGTAAAGTTACTTAGTTTGATGTACATAATGCTTGGTTAACGGCTTCGTGAAGAGTCTATTTTCACCCTGTATACCATAGCAATGACGAAACTAACACGAACGGAGTTTAGATGTGCTGATTGCGTTCAGTTACATTGGTGAACCTAAAAAACGGCCGCCATTATTAAAACTTTTTATGTAATACTTTATAAACAGCTTCACGGCCCACCAAAGGGAAAGTAGCTGCAGCCATGTTCCCATAAGTACCTACACTTTACAAAGTATTGTGTTGAAACTTATCTTATTAAACCCTTTCTTTTTTTTCGGATGGAAAATCATCAAATTAGGAACTTTTCCCGCTCTGGGCCGAGCGGAAGGGAGTGTCAGACTTGTACTGACTAAAACCCATCCATGTTCCTTCCTTGCCCTTTGTGTTCCAGGGCCGCGGTATCTCTTTCGAACAGTCCCGCAGCCCTGGCAGGATCTTATTAAACCCTTTCACAAAAGATTTTCAAAGCTGTTGAAAAACAACAACACTATATCGATGGTTTCTTTTCAGGTGTACGAGGTCCTTGCCATGCTTGGTCTGAGTAGCGCATCGATGACCCTCTCCCGTGACCTCTCCGGAGGGCAGAGGAGACGTCTTGCCGTAGCGTTAGAACTTCTGTCTGATCCTTCCCTCATGTTCCTTGATGAGCCTACCACGTAAGTACCTTTATAGTTAGATCATACCATCACTGGCTAATGTAGTTATTTTACCTTCGCAAATAGGGATTTGTCGGTTTTACGGTTAATATAAAGAAATGAGGACATCCACAAAAGAACCAAGGCTACCGACGTAGCCCGTAGAATTGCCAAACTTAAGTGGCAATACTCGTATATACGAACCAGAAGACGTTGCGTTAGAAGGCCTCCCCCTAGGTGGACCTATGATCTGATGGTGAAGGTTGCGGGGATCCGCTGGATGCGAGACGCACTCGACCGGTCAATGTGGCGACACTTGGGGGAGGCTTATGTCCAGCAGTGGATATTTTCGACTGAAATGATGATGAAGAAATTAGACTTTGAATCGCGTAACTGTTTAGTTAAAAAAGTATTGTGTGAATCTATTATCGGGATTCTTGTAACGTAACAAATAACGTACCTACCTATAGTTAATCGAAACAGTTGACTGCATCCTGTAACCTTCAACAATCTCCAAATTAATGGTCATGGTCAAATAACTGTCGAATTAAAATCGTTTTGACACGGAAAATGAAGAAATATAGTCTCTATTGGTTAGCCTAAAAAGTCCTCCAAGAAAATAGGTAAGGCTAGCGATACCCATGTTTAACGTGCGTCAGTACTACCTAAGTCCTCCAAGAAAAAAGGTAATGCTAGCGATACCCATGTTTAACGTGCGTCAGTACTACCTACATTCTAGGCTAGGTCTACGTACGGTGTACCTTCAACACCAAGTGACGTCACAACGATGAGATTCCTCGATTAGATATGCGTTTTGTTTTGCCAAACAATGGTGTATTGTCACAAAAATTGGCCACGGACGGAACGACGCACGCAAAACTTCCAAAGTTTCCACATGCCATAAGGAAAACCTTAATGACATGTATGATAGGCTTGACATTGAAGTCTATGTCCCATCCTTGATATAAACAAGAAGTTTAGTGTTCATTACTAAGTTAATTACCTAATTAGTAATCATTAACGTTCTTTAGAGTTTAATAACACTTTAATTAGCCACGTGTATTTTTATTTTAGCAATTGATACTTACTACATTGTTTGTCTCTCAGGATTTTTGGCCATTGTTTCATTTCAAATTGAGAACATGAAAAACAAAGGGCAGTCTGTTGGCGGCAGAAATTATTCATTTCGAACCATGACGCTCAGAATCAGTAGACCAAAAAAACTTTTTGGTGTAAATACTTTTAAGACGAGAGCTTTTACAAATAATGATTGCAAATATTTAATTCCAGAAAAAAATATTTTTTTTTTTGTCCCCAGCGGTTTGGATTCATCAGCATCAACATCCCTGATAGCCCTGCTGAACAACCTAGCCAGGGGTGGTAGGACGCTCGTCATCACCATTCACCAGCCCTCAGCTCTCATCTTCGAGAAGATTGACACTGTATACTGCTTGCAAGGTGGCAGGACACTGTACAACGGATCCAGGGCCAGTCTGCTGCCAGCTTTAGGTAGCGCTGGACTGAGATGTCCACCTTACCATAACCCGGCTGATTTCTGTGAGTAGTTTTTTTTATTGTGACATCTTTTCTAATTAATAATGTTAAAAATTAAGGGAATTCGGTGATTGAAGATAAGATGGTCTCTTTTTACAGTTCCGTACCCGAAGGGTAACCAACTGGACCCTATTATTAAGCCGCCCATCGCTGTCCATGTGTGTCAGCGGGCTGTATCTCATGATCCATAATATGTAGATACCTAGTTGAAATTTCCACAGAATTTGTATTTTTGTTGCCGCTATAACAACAAATAATAAAAATAAATTAAAGGGAGCTCCCGAACTACGATGGTACGCGCAAGTCCGTCTCGCACTTGGCCAGTTTTTTAGTTTGTTTTAACCAGCTTGAGCAAAGTCAGGGAAATTATTAAATGTCAGGAATTCAATATCCTCAACCTCATCGCAACCTGTCCAGTAGTACCTCGAGCCAAAAACTCATCAGTTAAGAAACAGTATTTAACCAGTGGCGCGCCACAGATAAACCTTGTTTTGAACTGTCAAAAGTCACTTATATCATTGTCAATAATATCATGTAAGCGTTTTTTAGTGCTGGGTACCGCAGTACCCGCTGGCGTTTAATTGATAAAAAAAATTCTTAACCCCAAATTTTTGGCTTTGTACAAGGTTAGAAGTCTAATTCAATGGTTCAAAATACATTTTTATACCTACGCAAACTACCATACAATTTAAATAAGTAGGTACGTCAAAAAAATGACAATATTCTCAGATGCAAACTTTGAAGTGACTTTAGGCCGTATACATCAATGAACTTGTTTTTATCACAATGCAATGTTAGACAAATAAAAATGAAAACAAAAAATCAGAGGAATGTAACTTCATAGTCTAATGAGAAAATAAGAGGCGCTTAACTGGTTTCAAATATAGAAACTGGAGAAAAAAAATAATGCTGTAGAAAGCTTTCCAGCAACAACTATTTTGACTGGAAAGTATATGTTTAGTATTCTAAAATAATTGGTACAGTTCCTTCAAAATTAATAAACTTCCAATTTATAAATCTTATTCATATTATTCCAAGTTCTCTGCGCTAAATACATCAATATGAGTGTCACGCTAGGTTCCTAGTACCGTTATCTGTACATCTTTGTACTCGAATCGAATATTTAAATACCCTTAAGGACTCCAGCCATATAGGAATACGCGTAGTCATACTACCGCTTGTTATATACGACTAATTGGGCTCATGACCATAATATCGAACTCTTGGCCACCTATTGAAATTAATTTACGACCAATTACTATGAATTATTTGATAACTTGAGTAAAATTTTCATTAGCCTTGATATAAAACTATGGAATTGCTACTAACCGCAGTATTTTGAGCTCAGTGAGTACTATTGACTAGATTCATGGATTTGTGACGAAAATTTTAAATAAAAAACCCGGCCAAGTGCGTGTCGGTTCACGCACAATGTAGGGTTCCGTAGTTGTCCATCAAAATATGCAGATATTTCCTAAGGTCCGATTTACCTCCGAATGATGATTTTTAATGTTATAATAAAAGCAAACACATTTGCAGTTGAAAAACCTGTACTCCCTACATAATGTTTAGGAAAATATGTTATCCAAGTACATTTTATAAGTTTATACACTTGTAAAGCCTTCTTAGCCGTGATAGTTTTCCTTTTAATTTCGTTATATACACTACCACCGTGAATTTTTTTCACACATCCAAACACAACCGTTTAGCTGGCTGAGGGGGGGGGACTTGAAATTAGCACTTTAAAGCTAAATATTTCACAAATGAATCCCTTAATCGAAAAATTATTTGAACAACCTAGTAATATTTTTAAAGACCTATCCAAAGACATACCACACAATGGTATTCGCGAGAAAACCCCTCACCCTAGATACCCTAAAAAAAAATACTTTACTACTTACTTACACTTTGTTGGCGTAACTAATTTGTATATTCATGCCAAATTACGGCTTCCTAGTACTTAGAGTCTTTGAGCTAAGCTGCGGACAGACAGACAGACAGACATGGCGAAACTTTAAGTGTTCCTTGTTGGCTACGGAACCAAAATGTAAATTGTAATAACAAAGTATAACTAAAGAAGAACTACATAGTAAAACCCCAAACTTAATTGCGAAAATGTCAACAACAACAACAAACAAGATTTTTTTTACTAACAAGTAGAGTTTTAATCCTTCTATTACGAAACTGAAAACTTAATTAATATTGATTAATAACGTATTAATGACACGTCTCGACCTATCTCACATTTATCATATAATTAACGGTTTCAACAAGTTTATATGTAATTAACTATTATTTATAATTAACCTTTTGTGCATTAAACAATCCGTCAGCGATTACTAAGGTTACTTTATCACTCGAAACCTTTATGTAATCCGCACTATCCTTTATAAGTAGTGTATACTGTGTGCGAAAGTAAGTTTGTTTTTTGTGTGTTACCTTTTCACGGCTAAACCACTAAATCGATTATACTGGCTTATACGTTGTCAGGTGTACAGAAACGGACATAACCTTTCATCCCGAAAAAAAAACTATTCCTTAGAAAAACAACAATGACGTTCTTATGATAATAGATGGCGCCACGGGTCTTTCTAACCATGATTACAACCACAGAGTACTTTTATATATAGGCAACCAGAGTACAACCCGAATTGATTGTCAAATTCTGAATTAACGCGAGTAAAACCGCGGGCAAAAGAAAGTCTTACATAATATAAATCAGTTAGTTTTCCTGCTACAAACTGGAATCGTCCTTTATTTTCTTATTTTCTCCATGACATAATGTAGGAATAGGACCACTATTCAAATGTTCCCGGTTTGCCTCCAATCGCTTTACCTAAGAAAGGTCTTTGAAAATACATGATCTAAAGTTCCTGATGTCTCTGTTGTGCATAGTTGAACGTGCATAGTTGAACTTTGAAATGGTTTTCCGTTTTTTATGCTACTTTTTTTGGTATCTGCCAACGCAATTTATGAAGTAATTATTCAAAATGATTAACATTCGCAGGTATCTGACATATACTTGTGATCTTGGAATGTAAATTATAAATCCTAGTCTTTATAATGCGTTTTCCTAATATAATAAAGTAGGAAATAAAGTAATCATCTAATTTATGTAGCGCCACGTTGTTTCTATGTAATTACGATTATTATTATTGGTGGCCATCTTAGCTCACACCAGCCATCCACACAGGAACTATTCTTTTGCACAAGGGTGTGCGTAGACATAACTATAAGTACAACAGAGGAGGAGCTCGTGGCTAAGTAATAACCGCACGGGTCGATCTTCAAGGTTAAGCAGCCCTTGCCAAGGTCGGTACGTGGATGGGTGACCATCCATTACATACCTAGTTTCCTCCGTGTCTCCGAAAACACGTTACGCCCGTTGGTCCAGGCTGTCATTTGTAGATCTGACAGTCGTTACAGGCCAGCAAGTCTGACAACAGTGGCAACCAGTCTTACCAAGGTTTCGTATCATATTAACCGGTACTAACTGGCTTCATCCAGTTAGACTGCAAGTCGACCCCAACATAGTTTGTGAAAAGGCTAGGCAGATGATGATAAGTGCACTCTCTCTCTTCCCTCACTCTGTCTCATACACGACCGGACCCACAGGCTAACTTGATGACATAATCTATAGCTAATCGCCTCTCTAACGTCCACATTTGCATACCTAATAAGATTCATCAAGGCATGACCAATGCCCATCGATCCATTCGTATGATTGATTAATTGAGACTGGGAGTACAGGGAGTATCCTAGTATGTAGATGCGCTAGGTCAGTCATACTTGTAGGTGTACATGTTTGTCATAATTAGTTAAGTAGACATGAAGGTTGAATAGTCTGTGCTGTCGTCTCAGATATAAAAATATATTATTTGTTGGTTTGTTTGTAAATAGTTTTTGTTTGTTCTGTGTATTATTTGTTTGTGTGTTTATCTGTTTTTTATATATATATACGTATATTGTTCAGTTTACCTTGTTCTGAACAATGTGTTAAAAAATAAGCAAGCCGAAGCAATAAGCTATCCGCCCTAAGCTGCTACAAGATTGACGATACGTAGAAGCTACATAGTTCATAATTCTGGGGTTGAAATTGTAGTGCTGTTTTGAAGGCTAGGGGAACAATTTTAAAATTAATCGCAGACTGCAGCGGCCTGTTCCAGTCCAGCTGCAATTACAAACCGTAGAGACACCATTGGTTTATAAGTAAATCTATTAAAACGCATTCTGAGTTGGTGACATTGCCGCCACCTGCCGTTACCATTAGAAGCGTCCCTCTACACTGCAGAGAAGTCTGACTTAGCACCTGAGCCGAAGAATATGGCCCTAATTACCTATAACTATGAATATAAATGGGGCCGAGAAGTTCTGGAGTGGCGACCGCGAACCGGAAGACGTTGCGTTGGAAGGCCTCGCACTAGGTGGACCGATGACCTGGTGAAGATTGCGGGGATCCGCTGGATACGAGTCGCACGGGACTGGTCAATATGGCGAGACTTGGGGAAGGCCTTTGTCCAGCTGTGGACGTCTTTCGGCTGAAATGATGATGATGATAATGATGTTGAATATAAAACATTCTAATTTAAACTTGTCCTTTCTTTTCCAGTAATGGAGGTTGCGTCAGGAGAGTACGACGTGGACTTGGTGAAAACTGCGCAGACTATGACCCAGTTCAAGTCGGAACCCGTCGACAACACCAGTTGGGAAAGTCACATTCCTACTATACCAGCTCTGCCTAGCCCTTTAGGTACAGTATTAATTATTGTAATATCGTCTAAATACGTCCACAAAAGTTCCTACAAACACATAGATACGCTGAAAATGGATATTTTGTTTCAAACTATAAGTAGTATAACTTTGTGACGATTTTTTCAAATATGATGATTTTAGGAAAAAGCAATTGCAATGAACTTTTTTACCTGAGAAAACTTATAAATGCAAAATTATGGTATGCTATTGTCACTTTTAAATTAATCACTTATTTGGCCTACACAAAAAGCGTCTTTTTACTAACTATAACATATTTATTTAGTTATCTTCATATAGGTTAAGTATTTGATTATGTTTTATTTGCTGTGGTATTGAATATCTGTGCCGTTTTAGCGTGGGGTCAATGAATAATGTCTCCAAATAAGGTTAAATCAATGATACGCCTACTGATTTCATAATACGTAACCAACTTATTTATATCAATATTACATTGTTTAACCGTGTTTATTGATTCAATTTAGAACAAATATTATCTAAAATTCGCCCAAAATGAACCGTGTACCAATACTAGAGATAATACTATCTGTCAGATTCGCTCATCATTATAATAACTACTAATTATATCGACTTAATAGTAAAATGTACCTTAAAACTAGACAAGTAGAGTTCATGTTAGACTAACAGGAATATTAACCTAAATAAATTTGGTTTATTACAGATATAAGTGCCGATTTGAAATCCAAACATCTGCTGAGCTCTAAATACCAACACACAAAGTTATCAAAGAATATTTACAGACAGTCCGGACTATTGCAACAGACTTGGATTCTACTATATCGGAACTACTTAATGACGACAAGGAACTATGTAAGTACTTCCAAATACATAATTCATTAGGTATAAAGTTTTTTTTTGTGCAATTAATGCCCTAAAAAAAATGAACATCCCCAATTTAAAGCCATAAGATGATCAAGTTCATGTGGAAAATATACAAGTCGGTGATTCGACCAGTCGTACTGCACAGATCTGAATGCTGGAATGCAAAGCAGAAGACGCATGAAAAAGATTGCATGCAGCAGAGATGAGAATGTTGAGATGGATGTGTGGAGTCTATGGAGTGACTAAATGGATAAAGTAAGAAATGAGCATATAACAGGAAGTTTAAAAGTGGCGGCTGTTACAGAAAAGATGAAAGGGAGTCTGTCTTGGTATGGACATGTGAAGAGGAGGGTTGGAAACTTGGAACACATGGGACTAAAAGAGTTATGAATAAGTATAAATGTTGATGGATGGACAAGGAGAGGAAGACCAAAGAAAAAGGATGGATGGATTGTGTGAGGAATGATAAGAAGGAAAAAGGAGTAAATGATAGCGTGACGATTGACAGAGAAGAATGGAAGAAAAACGTTTTGCGCCGACCCCAAATAACGTGGGACAAAGGCAGGAAGACGATAAGATTGTAAATTCTAAAGGTCTACTGAAAGAAATAAAAAAAGAATAAAGTTTATTTGACATCAGTTCATTGAGCACACAGAAAAAAAAACTACAAAAATAAAAAATAAATGACGAATTAAAAAAAGAGAAAATACATGGTATGTGCTGTGTACATCACGGCTGCGCCAAAAAGGTATTGGGATGTTCTAGCTCTTGAAGACGTAGACTGAGTAACACTGCTGATAAACATTTGTGAAATTGTTTTATAAAATTATATTACATATAACACTTGCTACAATCAAACATAAAACTACATAAAAAACAATAACATACAACACAAGAAGCAAAAACAAATTTCAACTAATGACTGCACGCGAGTGGGCACAACTGTTCAATAATTTACCAGAAGGTCTAAAGAAGTGTGACAATACTAGCATATTTAAGAGTAAACTAAAAAAACATGTATGTACCCTATAAAGTCGCCACCGCCCCAGAGGCAAATATTATATTATTATTTAGAAGTAACTTTGTATCTCATTATAAGTGAACTGTTATTTATATGTTCTTATGAGAAATAAATGTCTTCAAACCTAAATTATAATTAAAAACAACATGGAGGAGTTATTACTTCTAGGAACATTTCCTACAGAAGTAAAACCACGAAACAAACTTACATTTCCTGTTATTTTCAGTCATTATTTATGTATCGAGTGGCAGCACACGTGATCATCGCGCTGATCTTCGGTTACCTCTATTGCGGGGTGGGTAGCGAAGCAGGGTCTGTCCTCGGAAACTACGTCTATTTATATGGATCCATGCTGCTGGTGGTCTACACTGGAAAGATGTCTGTTACGCTATCATGTAAGTCGGCAATTAATTAATGGCTATCTATACAAATAAATAAAACTGAAGTATCTGTTTGTAATTCCAAAATAACAACTTCTTATTGTTTGCATATGAAAGTATATACGGTACTTATAATTTATTTTTTATTTGTCTGTCCGTCTATCTGTTTATTCCGGATATTCTCCAAAACGGCTGGAGCGTATTTGATGGGACTTGCACTGGCAGATCGCTGATGTTGTATGAATAGAGGATAAGTGTTATGAATTCCGCGTAAAAAAAAAAAATGATTAGAAAAGTAAGCTCTTTATAGTTGAAAACATCAGGGCTCTGTAAAAGCACGCTGTAGTGTGTCGTGCGACGTCACCACAGATACCTTGCAAACATTTCTTATGCGAAATATAGTATTTTTCAAAATAAACTATAAAAATATAGTACACTTCAAAGAAATATAGTATTTTTAAAAATGTATTATTAAATATATTTTTTTTGATTTTGATTTGATTTAATTGATGATTAGTTATATTCAGGAATTCTGCATTGCCTTAAGATAATCCTGATGAACTACTAACAGCTGAATTTTATGATTTTCACCATGACCACCGTTTTTAAACACCTGCCTCATTTTTATTTTACGCAATAATGAGTACCTATTGACGTCACTACGCATTTGATTAGAACTACGTTTTGTATTAAATGATACGTTTACTTCAAGCGATAAACAATCACACATAAATGCACACGTGTGTTATTGTTAATTTTTATATTTACAAGTTTTTTTGTTTGAATATTCTTATGGGATTTTTAACAGGTGTAAGATATGCTTATAGGAGTACAACGTGGTTTTCACCCATACATTAATACAATATATATATTTAAATACTATTGTACAAGATTTTTTTTTTTTTTTAAGTGATTTTTTATTATAATTATACTTATAGGATTTGTAAACGTACCATAAAATAATCTTATTTTTTGCAAATAAATCCATCTTTATTATTTATAAATGCATCACTATAATAACAAGATAATAATATAATTATCGTAGAACCCGTCTTGCTTTAGGTACATTATGTAAATAGGCGCATAATGTATGTATTATACACGTAAAGCACTTGGAATTTATAACACACGTGAATTATATATATATTTTAAAAATCATAAGTAGATACTAACTATTGTAATTTTATTCCTATTGTATTTTTGAATTGTATTTTTTTTTAATGTGTCCTTATTAAATGGGACTTAAACAATGAAGAAATGTAGGTGTTAAAAGTTAAAATGTTATGTGAATTTATATTTCGACCAGCAAAAATCTTAATACAGTGATTTATGTATATAGTTTGCATATATTTTACCTCTTACAGCTGAAATCTAACCCTAACCTTATTGGTACAAGAATAAAGATCACTGTAATTATGACAGCCTTGTCAGTGTCGGCCACTCAACAGCAACCAAGTTGGAACTACACTTCATAAAAGATAGCTTGATCTCTGCGACAGCTGTCAGTAAAATCACGCCTATGAAGTCCTGAATTTCATAATAGTACAGATTTACAGACAGTACCTGTCAATGCCATACTTTATGGGCATGCCGACCTAATTAGTGATGGGCGATGGATCATCGCGACTACACTATCGATATCCTAAATAAAACTTAATTTTAAATTAATTTATCTTTTAATTTTATTGTATATTTTAATATCATAAGTTCGTAACATTATTTATACATATTTGATCTAAAATAATAGTGAGTAAATAAAATCCAATTTCTCACCTACTCATGTAACATTCCATCCGTCAACGTAAGACACGTCGTTAATTTCTATCGACATTTTTTTATATCCTGACAACCCTAGGAATGTCAGTTTGACATATGTCGCAGAGATCAAGCTATCTTTTATGAAGTATAGATAAATTTTAAGTACTTTGATTTGACACTTATGAAATCTCAGAGGTAAATTAACTGAAAGGGCTGTACTTACTTTATTAAACGTAATCGACTTTTGTTTACATACCTTCTTTATTATTTTCTTACATCAACTTTTTGTTCTTTCCAGTTCCCTTAGAAATGGAAATACTACGAGGTGAATACTTCAATCGATGGTACAATTTAGGACCCTACATAGTATCGATATTGGCAGTCGAGTTACCGTTTCAGGTGAGTGTTTACACTTTACAAAATATACTATTACAGAGGAATCCGTTTATAATGACATCGAAGGGAATTGACAAACACGTCATACTAAGCGAACGTCATACAAAGCATTTTTGTGAAAAAAACAACCGTCTTTTTTTAGGTAAATACTTATTTTAATAGAGAAACATAGCATCTTAAATCAAAATAATTGCACGAATACATGTTTATATTATTTGTATGTATATTTTTAATTTTTTACTAAAGAAATCTGTAATTTTTGTCTGCTTTTGTTTTTCTTTCTGATAAGTGTGATTCTCCATTTTCTAATCTGCATATTATTGCACCTTAATCCTCAGTCGTAAATGCTTTACGACGTTGAGATGACATTTTTTTTACATAGGATATCACTAAAAACTATGCGTGACGTTCAACTGTCAATTACTCACTGAGATTCAAAACAAAAACAAGCTACGTGCTAAACGTACTTAGTCGGGAATCAACGAAGATCGCAGAAGGTGGAAAGAATCATGTCGGTCACTATAAACGGACAAAATGTATTATAAATGAGTCATAATAAGCGGCATGTCACTGTAAGCGAAGTCATTATATCCGACTTTGTTACAAAGAATTTTATATGAAAACTTCGTTGTGTAATTACGTCATAATAGGCGGTTGGTCAATAAAGGCGGAGTCATAATAAACGGATTCTACTGTACTTCCAACGAATTACTGTCCCACTGCTGGACAAAGGCCTTTTCTAATACAGATGCTCAAGACGGGTTGGCAATACACTTTAATATTTTTCTTCTTTGATAATAATTTTATATTTTATTTACCCGAAACCCTGTCGTACACTGTGGCCAAAAAACTTGAAGATATAAAATGTTGCTTTTTGTTTATGAACAGTCACGGACACAATATACTAAGCAACTTGAACAAAAAATGATTTTCGCCTACTGTATTTAATGTAATATCATGTTGTTTGCATAAATTATTACTCAAAAAAATTGCTTTCGAAAGGCTATTGTTTAATATATGGTGCTCATTACTGTACGTAAGACCGCTACATCGTTAGAATCAATGAACTGTGTGTGAGTCATTTTTGAAGTTTTTTTCGCAATAATTCATAATTAGGTAAGTCTTATAATTTTCCCACGTTAAAAAACTGCTACTTTAGCTCAGTGACTGTTTAAATACATTATAAAAATTAAAAGTGTTAATTTTTAGTTGATTATAAAAAAGACTTGTAGGTAGTACCTATTAAATATTTAAAATACCTACAAAGAATCTTTGTAGGTGTTTTAAATACCTATCTATCATAGTTCTAAATCTTTGATATTCAAGGTTTTATGTTAAGTGTGATGTTAGGTATATAGGAATTGAAAATAATTGAGTAGATACCTACGTACGCAGTATGTGTTCGATTCCAGCGCTTCAAACTACTATACATATAAATGCAATCAATACTATATACGACATAATTATTCTATGACAATAGCTTAGGTACTGTTCATAATCTCAAATTTTCCATTGTATTATAAACAAAATGCAAAGTGAACATTTCATATACTTCTGTCGCACATTCCAAAGCAGTATGTCTTAGACCCAAGATTTCCAAGACATGTACCATCTGGTGGATTACGTCCCACTCCCTCTCATAGAGGAGGCCTGTTTCCCAGTATTGGGAACTATATCATCATCATTTCAGCCGAAAGACGTCCACTGCTGGACATAGGCCTCCTCCAAAGGGGGGTATTGCCATAATCGCCACGCTTGGCAGGCGGGCTAGCGATCGCAGTACGGTTGTTACAAAGGCACAGAGAACGCTTGTGCCCATTCTCTGATAAGTCCCTTAGTCGCCTCTTACGCCACCCACGGGACGATATGGGATGGTGCTATTCTTTACGTCGGACACCATACAGTACAGTTATTTGGAACGATTGGACGACAGTTGTTGGGAACGATGTCGGCTTATAATATTATACCATATACCATACATTCAAAACTAACTCAAAAGACCATGTTTTTAAAACCTACTTCTGCAATTTCAGATGATATCCTGCGTATCCTACGTGGTGTTGTCGTACTGGCTGACTGAAAACCCTATGGAGCCGACCAGGGCGACCCTGTTCCTTGCCACCATCGTCGCCACTTCACTGTGCGCGCAGGCGTGGGGTTACTTCATCGGGTCCACTACACCTACTAGGGTAAGATATCTCTATAATTCTACTAACTATTTTTTGTCGAGTTTCTAAAGATGACGCCATCGGCCAAATCTTCTATCAAGTAGATATTTAAGCCAATTAAAATCCAATAGACAGAAGTCAGTGGTACTGCATAATCTACATTCATTATCTTCTAAAGGCAAAATTGGTCTTTTAGGTACAGCATTTGAAAATGGCTCTTATTGACGACTTAAACCATCATGGGCTTGCACATTGATAAATTGCACATCCATATCTGCAAAATAATAATTATTTCATCAATTGTGGTTTTCTTTGTACTATTTTTACATGTCAGTGTTTGCACTGGACGAAGATCACACAAACTAGGTTTGCACACTCCGCAGGCTATCCTAGATATGATACCATAATTATTTAACACTTTAAATTAATTTTGCCAGTTTTGATTCGAATAAAAATAATCAACCACAAATCATCGAATTACTGAAAATTAAAGTGACAGACGCGACACAAAACGCAATAATAAGCGTCATAGTTATGACTGTATCCACAGGCAAGAAATAAGCAACTTTAGAATTAAAACTTATGGTATCAAAATAGCCCAGCGCTATCGGTCTACAATACCAATTATAGAAGGATGCCTCTACCCCCAAATAACCAAAACTTGGATGACATTTTATATTGGGTTTAGGTATAAAGATATTTATTCTCAAAAAAGACAAAGTTATTACATGAGAACAATGCTTAAAATATAGGTAGTTAATTTTAAGCATTGTTCTCATGTCATTTAAAGTTCGTTACAGTCGTCACGATAGCAATTTTTATATGATACACTCATCCAATGAATTCAGATTTTAGGAAGGGTGTTATTTGTGAGCAAACAGTCAGCTAATAGAGTTTTGAATGATTGGGAACGCAATAGGCATATTATGCGTAATTCTATAAAAGTTGGTTATTCTGTAAAAGTTAGTTATTCCGTCAAAGTTGGTTATTCTGTATAAGTTGGTGTCACAAAATAATAAAACTTCATTGCTCTTTTCCAGATCGCGGTGTTCATCGGTCCGGTCCTCGCATGCCTGTTCTCAGTCTTCGGATTCTGCCTGGCTTTGGCTGACACACCCTACGAGTTCCGCTGGCTGCATCACATCTCCTACTTTAGAGCTGGGTTTCACGTCGCAGTACATTCGGTCTACGGCTTTAACAGGACTAGGATGCACTGTTCTAAAGGTGAGAATTGTTTGATAAAATGCTGTTAGTTCTGGTGTGTGTAGTGGTTTTGGGTTGATACCACGTCATTTTGATTCGGGGCATTATTATATGAAAATAATATGAACTGGATAATGAATTAGATAATTAACCAAACAGGAACAAACTCGCCAGCAAGACATCTGTCTGTAACGTGAAAATAAATATTTTCAATGACTGCCTCGTTGATCTAGTGGTCGCAAGAGCGACTGCTGAGCATAAGGTTCCTGGGTTCGATTCGGGTTGGACAATGTATTGGGGCTTTTCCATCAGGAAATTTTCTCAATAGCAGCCACAAAGTTACATGGGACTTAAACATAACTGGCGAAATGGGTGTATTATAACTGGGTACACCTGTGCCCAACCTTTCGGAGATTACAGGCGTGATGTTATGTTATGTAAATTAATGATTTTCAAAATCTTCTTCCAGAATACTGCCATTACATCACACCAACGACTTTCCTCAGAGAGATGGACATGGAGAACGTGGACATTGGCGGGAACATGGCGCTGGTGTTGTCCAACACAGTCCTCATGCATGTCCTCACAACGGCGGCCTTGTGGTACAGGCTCAACAAGAGATGAATGCATTACCTTTACTTTCATACCAGCATTGGATATCGGATTGGGATCTTATGTACTGTACTTAGTATTAGTTTAAAGACCGCGTAGGCAAGGAGGTTCAGCAGTTGAAGAATGAAATAATTATGTCCTACATGGCATAACAGTAGAAAAGTTGGAGTAACTCTGTCTACGCGGTCTTTTTAGTTTCCTATTTATGTAGTGATAGCAAAGTACTTAGTTTAATTTGACGTAGTTGAACAAAAAGGACTCAATCCATTTGTGACTTAATGTGGATTGAGTCCTTTCTGCTTAACTACGTCCAATTTAAACATTGAAAGAAGTGACAAGTGCTAGGAAAATATGTGATATCTTGTGTATTGTCCAAGACTACCGCATCAGGCGCTTGGAGTACTATTTTTTTTTTTAATTTGTCACAATCGCATTTGCCTAACCATTTAAGTGACATTTGTAATTTGATTCTTTTAAAATAGGTAAATCCTCACTTTTCTTTGGATTTTACCATTTTTATCAGAATACAAAGAGACCTTAGACGTAATACTTTGAATATTTATTTAACAGATCTGACTCCATGACTGATAAAAATAACGACATAACTGCGAGACTTCAGAAGAACTTTGACTAAATTATAGATAATATCTTCTGTTACTGGTATAATATCTTCTGTTACTGGTATTAAATCTTCTGTTACTGGTATAATTTTTTTAACTCGCCTTGTTTCATGTTTAGTTATTTTGAAAGATGACCATTTATTGTTCCATATGTTGTCATAAAATCTCTCCTGTTTCTTTAATGACAATCTTGATAATTAATCTTATTCAATAATTCGTTGACAATTTCTTTTTAATTATTATCACCAGAATTATTATTGTGCCACACTTGCCTACAATCAAAATATGTATTTAATAACTATAATAAGCAAGTATTATTAAAACAATGTCCTTTCATTATATCTTGCAAAGTTATAGTGCGAATTACGTAATAGGTAAATTATTTTTCTTTATGTGATAATAACGTGTTTTAAAGGAATTGTTTAGTTAGCTTAATTTATAATTTAGGTAATATAGTATTTTATAAATAGGTTTATTTTTAAGAACGACAGGGACCTTGCTACGGTATATAACAAACCTTGTAACAAATCATTGTACTTACATTATTTACAGAAAATAAAGATTAAAAAAACTTACGATTAATAAAAAACTTAACTTGATATGTTGTACCACGCTGGTCGTGACATAGACGACAAAAACACTAAACATTTTAATTTCAATCACGGGTTTACAATTGAAAAATAAATGTTTGTTAAACTACATTTTATCCATATATATCCACTTATCGAGATAATTCCTACGAGATATTAGAAATAATCTCGTATAATATGTTTCTGGACTTTTCTCAACAAGTGGACACCTGTGCCTATCATACATAATCATGCAGATATCAATATCTATCCACTTATCGAGATAATTCCTACGAGATATTAGAAATAATCTCGTATAATATGTTTCTGGACTTTTCTCAACAAGTGGACACCTGTGCCTATCATACATAATCATGCAGATATCAATATCTATCCACTTATCGAGATAATTCCTACGAGATATTAGAAATAATCTCGTATAATATGTTTCTGGACTTTTCTCAACAAGTGGACACCTGTGCCTATCATACATAATCATGCAGATATCAATATCTATCCACTTATCGAGATAATTCCTACGAGATATTAGAAATAATCTCGTATAATATGTTTCTGGACTTTTCTCAACAAGTGGACACCTGTGCCTATCATACATAATCATGCAGATATCAATATCTATCCACTTATCGAGATAATTCCTACGAGATATTAGAAATAATCTCGTATAATATGTTTCTGGACTTTTCTCAACAAGTGGACACCTGTGCCTATCATACATAATCATGCAGATATCAAATACCTATTATATGAATCTCAGGGGCGATCAGAGATTGGATGACTGATACGAATTATTAACTCCGAAGTGTTTACCGAATAATAAAATATCCAGTGATTATACGCTTTTTATTTATCCGTTGAATTTAAAAATAATAACATTCTTTAGTAATTGATGGAATGAAACAGGAAAATACCATGAAGTGAATGTACAAGATTTATGTAATAAGTTGCAATGTAGAAAATTGAAGAAGAGGAAAGTAATGCCTGAGTAGCAATACTTATAATTACTATCTCATTGTACAGGTAATCTATACAAATCAAGGCCATTTTATACCTAACGGGGATGTATAGAAAGAAAGAAGATATTTATGAATCCGCAAAGAACAGAACAGAAAAAGAAAATGGTAAACAGTAACTACAACAAATCCACTACAGCGTATTGCTTGATATGTCACCGTGTTTCTGCAGAACGACTGCTACGATCCTTACATATTACTTTTTGGGACTGGTCATCTCTCTCTAGGCTGCCACGGTTTATTTTAACTACTCACTTTGTTATTAAATTGTTGATATAATCTTTTACTCTGGACGCTCTTAACGTGCACGTATTTCTGCATCGTTCTCACATATAATATGTATTAGGGCTTTCAAATACCGGATATTTTCAATACCGGTATCAATACCGGTATTGAACGCAAGTTCAATTAGGACATTATTAAAACCATTAAAATACGTGGTTTTATTTTCAAATCAGACTTTATTGTTCGATAAACTAGCTTTTGCCCCCGACTCGACTTAAGACAATCGCGAGATATGCTGTCTCAGGGAATATTTCCTAGAAACCGACGTGGGGTTGCATCGAGATGTGGTCGCGGTGGACAAGGGCCTCACCCCGCTCTCCTTGGCTAAAGAGAACTGGCGCAAACCTGCAGTGCTTGACACTAACGACTGCAGAGAGGTATGGCAGAGTAAGGAGCTTCACGGACGCTTTTTTCGAGGATGGGCCCGATGTAGACCTATCAGCGTCCGCCTGCTACGTTTCGAGGACCTCTTTGGAGAAACCGATGGTTTTGTCTGTGCAATTATAGATGAAGTTATGATGATTAATAACTAACTGAGATTTATTGTGAAGGACGGCACGGTTGATATATGTCGGGCAAGCCACCGTCCAGGCGAATCAATCAGTCACATTATCTCCGGATGTTCTCGTCTGGCTAACGGAGAGCACTTGCAAAGCCACAATCTTGTAGCCAAGATTATCCATCAGCAACTTGCTCTAAAATACAGCCCTGTAGAATCGGAAGTGCCGTACTATAGGTGGGCACATACCTATGACCCAGTTCTCGAAAATGGCAATATCACACTGTACTGGGATCAATCCCTCATCACTGACAGGGCTATTGTAGCCAATAACCCTGATTTAGTGGTGGATCGATCAGAGCAGCGCGCAATGATTGTTGACATAACCGTCCCGCATGACGAGAACCTTGTGAAAGCAAAGAAAGATAAGCAAATCAAGTATCTTGACTTGGCCCGCGAGGTTGTTGACATGTGGGATGTGCTCAGCGATCGTTGTGCCAATAGTCGTTTCAGTCAATGGCTTAATTGCCAAGAGCCTTGACCAACACCTTAGGAGGCTCTCTTTAGATAGCTGGATCAAGAGCTTGATTCAGAAAGCGGTACTCCTGGACGCGGCTCGTATTGTTAGGAGGTTCCTCTCTCTGTAGACCTGACCGCCGGTAACTTGAACCCTGGTCCCGATACCGGTGGGCTACTATTTTTTATATGCTAAATGTTTTTTTTTAATATTTGTTAAGAAATATGTAAAAATATCTAAAAAAATAATACAAATAATAATAATGTTGACGGCCTGTTACATAAATAGCCTTTTGAAGAAAAAGCACGCTCTGCTTCATCACTTGTAAGTATCATAACAGTAAACATCTGTAAACTTGTACCATATTCTAACAAATAAATAATTTTGATTTTATTTGATAGAAATATATCCCGACCACCCCCAGCAGTTTCGAAGACATTCATCTCTACTCTTATTATAAATTTAAAATCGGTGCTCGTTGCTAAGATAGCACTCTTGGTTTTAGGCAATTTGGATATCTCCCTCTCTAATTGTTTCTGTATGGTCATGTCTTCATTTTCACTGGTCGTATTAAATGAATTAGAAGGTTCTCCTATCGTCATATCATGTTCATGATTAGTCATTGTTGTAATACCGTAATCACGGTATTGAGGCGTCAATACCGGTATTGAAAAAGGCCGATAATAAATCCGTGATCCCGGTATTACGGGATCCCGGAATACCGGTATTGAAAGCCCTAAATTATGTATAATGTCAACATGAATGATTTAACCAAGATTTTGTAACTATATTTTGATTGAAAAGAGTGGCCATGGAGTTTCTTGCCCATTCTTCTCGATAGAGATCTAAGCTTTGGAATGGGCAACTACAGTACTTTCACAAGTTATTATGCCTTGTGTCTGTGACTATAGCTAAGCCTTCTTTGCTTTTCTGACATTCAAAAGTGTATGTAATGGTCTAATTGAAATAAATGCTTTTGTGTTTGAGTTCGTCCACGTTCATATATCTGACCCACACACGGTTGCGAATACCTACTACTCAACTAACCTTTCTGAAGACCATCACCAACTAGGCGTATGGCGCTGCCACTCACATCTTACATTCGTAGTTGCTTTTTACTCATCCTCTCAACATGACTAAACCGTTTAATAATGCTCTTTTAAATTTCTGACACTACTACATCTTTAAAGCGCAACGTTGTAGTTTCACATAATTTTTAAAATTTATCATATATAGTTATACAAAACATAAAGGGTGTAAAAAGACTCTTAACCAAGCCGAAAGGCACTTGTTTCCCCGTCATTGCGATCATTTTTTTGTTGTAGACCATACCTGGGAACCTTCTGGTTACAGAGATATTGGGGCTGAAAGTTTTTTTTTAGATGTCACATTGCTCTTGTAAAGAGGCGACATGTTTTTAATGTATTTTTTTTACTTAAGACACCTTCACGACCCCGGTACTATTCAATCCATCCATCAGCACAATGTTTTGAATGCGTTTCATTGAGACCTACCGTAAAACGTGATTTTTCACCACAAAAAAAGTAGTTTCCCAGTAATAATATATTGCGTAAAGTAACTTAGTTGGATGTACATAATGCTTGGTTAACAGCTTCGTGAAGAGTCTGTTTACACCTCGTATAAAGTTACACCAAACTTGCTACGCAAGGAACGCATTTCTACTTTCATGTGTCTGGCCACATACATCACAACAACGTATATCATCACCCAGAGTGCGAGTTCACCGACTGCTACTGCTGAGTTCACCGTCAAAAAAATGCCAATACCAATCTCCACGCGTCTGTGCCCGCCTTATCCAGGATTTACCTGCAATAGGAACAACGTGGACAGAACACGTCGCTGCCGGATGACCAACACATAACCTAGTGGTGCGACCGTCAGAATGCCAAGTCATAGACCTCGAGTTCTTCTTCAGGACGCTTGTTAATACGCCAGAAGGTAGTAAAGTTATGAAGTATTTCTTCTTATCTAGTACATACTACAAACTATCGTGACTATACGCTTCTACAGCACGTGGTTTTATTCCCGGTCGTCCCCACCTCGTCGTCCCCACTGGGTACGAATGGGAAAAAAAAGTTTCTTCCTCCCCAGTGGTGACGATTGGAACTTTTTATTTCCCACTCGTTCCGCTATAGACCGAGAGTCGATTGAGAGAATTATTGTAAATTCGTTGATTACCTGTGCTTCAGTCTTTTAAAATTATTTTTAATCAAAAACGTTGTTCACTCTTGGTCAGAAAGTCGTAAATAAAACATTTGAACAATCCGTGAAATCTGTTATTGAAATCCCTATTACTGCATTTTGACTCTCGGTCTATAATGGAACGAGTGGGATTTTTTTTCCCATTCGTACCCAGTGGGGACGACCGGGAATAAACCAGCACGTGTACGACTACTACTACTAGTCCCTTGATTGGGATAAGAGTGACGAATTTTCTAATAAAAAATAGTTAACTAGATAAAGATGGATTTAATTTAAACTCTTCTCTTTTAACGGATTCCTACGTAATTTAATAATAAACCTAAATGACGAAATAAGCTTTATCGATCGCTAGATTTCATGACATTTCACATTAGCCTTGGATCGAAACAACTGGAAGTCATGGGGAGAGGCCTTTTCCCAGCAGTGGGATGACGCAAGCTAACAGTATCAGTATCAGATTTTTTGACAAGTGGGTGAGTCATCGGGTGATGTGTCATAATTTAATCTACATGGTAAAAAATAAATTGGGAGAATGATGATCAACTTAATTTGGTTCAAATATGTTATATCTCATAATTATATTCATAATTATTATGAAACAATCAGTGAGTAAAATTATGACATGTTATATTTAGTCATATTGAAGAATTAAAAGCGTAAGTATTAACGAGAGTTTGCCTCAACAAGATAACAATGTATTTTCTCAATGTCTCTACATTTGGGCAGTTTTCTTTAAGTTTAGTGAGAGGTTTTGCCTGTTTAAGTCGTGCTAGCTCAGGCCCGTACGAAGAGATGAAAAGAAACGTTGCTGAACTTTTTTTTTTTTAACAACCTTTTGTTAGTTTTTGTCCCTTTTTGAAGACAGAAAGCCCTGCCCGAAGAGCTCCTGTCTGAATTTTTGATAGTATGGTTTTAACGTTCTATCCGACTATCATCCTATCCTAATCATAATTATCCTAATCTTAAATATCCTTACTTCCTAATCCTAACTCATTATAATATATAATTATAATATTTTATATTTTTTTTTTATATTATAAATGCGAAAGTAAGTTTGTTTGTTTTTTTGTTACCTTTTCACGCCTAAACCACTGAACCGATCATCCTGAAATTTTGTATATACGTTGTCAGGTGTACTGAAAGGGACATAGGGTACTTTTTATCCCGAAAAATGCACTGTTCTCGAGGAAAACAACAATAACGTTGTTATAATAATAGGGCGCCAAATGTCTTTCGAATCATGATTGAGTTTTATTAATAAAAGCAGAGTACAGCCCGAATTGACTGTCAAATTCTAAATTATGAGTGAAGCCACGGGCAAAAGCTAGTGTTTAATACGCTTATTGAAAAACCGTCTGCAAACTCTACTGAACTCTATTCTGAAGTTCCACTTAAACATTTTAACTATTTTTCCATCGATACTAGATTCTTACGTCGTTTAATAAACTTAAAGATGAATTAAAAAAGCTTTATTAATCCCTAGATTTCATGATATGAAAATAATGATTTAAGGTGTTCCTAGTTTAATTAAAAATTGTTTTGATCTTTACAACTCAAAATATTATGATACAATGTGTAAGTAATATAATCCCATGTTCTAATATTTTATTAAAACTTACTTAAGAGACCTGCGGAGGCCGCGCGGAATTACAATTTGAAGCGAAGGAAAAAGCCGTCAAAATATTGTTATCTCTGTTTCACACTTCCGTTTCACACGTATTGCGAAGCCGCGCGGGAGCATGTGTGGATTGTGTTTAGCTAGCTACTATTCTATAATTATCGTTCATTCATATCACCGCTGAAAATTTGTGATTAATATGAATGTGTGCCGTAATCCCAAAAATGATGAATGAAAACTCAATGCTTTTCCAATTTTTTTTTTATATTTTGTAACTTAACAATATATGTCATGTTTCGAAATAAACAAAATTAAAAATATTACCGTTTTTAATATAGAACAGATGAGATGAAAACAGCTTATTTATACTGTAAAAATGTGAGAAGTTCTATTTGTTTACAATTCGTTTTAGGTAAAAAAAAAAAAATATAGGTAAACACTGTCTTGTTCCGAATAACAGCATAATAAGGTCGAAATATGCTCAAACTGAAAAAAAAATGGTATTACGTTTGTATGGACAATTCATCGTCCGCGGGTCCCTTAACCAGAGTGTTATTTGGCAAGGAAAAACCTGTAATGTCGTCTGAACAGCGCCGCGGTTTAGAGGTTGAATAGAATACAAGGTCAGTTTACACTGGTTTTGTTACTACTCACGTGATATCGACAGTACACTGCCTACAGTAAAATTGTATTCAATAATAGTTCACATTTAAAAAAGTCCTCCGCCGTAATCTTCTATAAGTACTCATATGTCTATAATTACTACTTCTTACTTGGCTCTGTTCAAATTCAGAGTACTTTTCCAAGATATCTGCAGATTACCTATAGACTGTTCATACAAAACTTTACATAACGCGTTTTCATCACGCCTTTAATGTCCGGTGGGTAAGGCAGAGGTGTACCTAATAGTACACCCACATTTCACCAGTTGTGTTTAAATCCCATAGGAGGCGAGCCTATTGCCATCAACCGGACACAAATCCAGAGTCGTGGCTGCTACTGGGAAATCCATGATGGAAAAACCCAATAACACTTTGCCCAACCTGAGAATTAAACCCAGGACCACATGCTCAGCAATTGCGCTTACGACCACCGAGGCAGTCAACCGGCAACTTTTACTAAAATTGCGGTATTTCTGCTACGATATTTTTGAATAAACGAGATTTTAATGTTCACCTGTAATAAAAAATTCGACAAATACCTAAATTTGGTAATAAAGTAAAATTGTAACCTAAAGTCAAACAAAGGGTCAGCAGTTCAGCACTATACTAACTTCCAAATTGGCATACGACAGTCCCTAAATCGCTCAACCTTCTTCATTTATTTGTAAAAAATTTATGAGTAAGATAACTCCGTCTCATTCAGTGCGTTAAATTGTTGAACATGGGCTTATACTTCCTTAGAAGAGGAATCCAGAGGAGCTCGTGGCTAAACAATAACAGCCGCTCGGGTCGATCTTTAGGTTAAGCCGTGCTTGCCTAGGTTGGTCTGTGGATGGGTGACCACCCATTACATACCGAGTTTCCTCCGTGCCTCGGAAAGCACGTTAAGCCGTTGGTCCCGGCTGTCATTTGAAGATCTTTGACAGTCGTTAAAGTAGTCAGTGGCCCAAAAAGTCTGACAACCAGTCTTACCAAGGGGTATCGTATTTCCCAGTAGTAACTGGGTTGTGGAGGTCAGATAGGCAGTCGCTCCATGTAAAATACTGGTATTCAGCTGCATCCGGTTAGACTGGAAGCCGACCCCAACATAGTTGGGAAAAGGCTAGGCAGATGATGAAACAGAAGAGGAATCCATAATCCATGAAAATGTTCCCACAAAAAAGAGAAGACTTGCTAAAAAATTAAGGTAAAAGTATGTCACTGCGGGCATTTTTGTTATCATCTGCCTAGCCTTTTCCCAACTATGTTGGGATCGGCTTCCAGTCTAACCGGATGCAGCTGAAATACCAGTATTTTACATGGAGCGACTGCCTATCTGACCTCCACAACCCAGTTAGTACTGGGTAATACGATAGTACGGTACGAAATAATCTTCGCGCTTAATACTTACTTAACTCCAAATCGTGACAAAATACCGTGACCATTCGTATGAATTAGGTATAACGCTACATTTATTGAAGACTTTATTTCATATGATAATTTATCTTTAGCACACGTTGCACGTCTACTTAACCCCTTGGCCACGACCTACACACTCGAGCTACACGCGTTATGCGACAGCGCCTGCGGGGAAAACAGATTGAAATAAGTAAAGGGGATACCCCCTTTACTTATCATTATCCAATAATTAGTAAAGAGGATACCCCCTTTACTTATCATTATCCAATAATTAGTAAAGAGGACACCCCCTTTACTTATCATTATCCAATAATTAGTAAAGAGGATACCCCCTTTACTTATCATTATCCAATAATTATAGTACCTATTTAGTAAAATCTTATACTATGTATCAACACCCATTACAATATGCATCCATTTGTTCTGGATGGGGCGATCCGCACTATATACAACCATCTGCAGTATACTGTTGCTACTTTCTTAAGAAAGTTTATTTGATTTGTCTGAAGTCTGGATATTTTAATCTTTAATAATATCATGATTGTTTCGTTGTGTGTATTCCTAATTGTAATTACTATTGAATAATGTATTAAGAACATTTGTACTCGATAATGTGTAAGCTGTGGATACCTGTGATTGCGTGTGCGTGACAAGACCATGCAGCAATCCAAAATAAATAAATGCTTGTTTTTTGATACTCCGTAAATAAAAGTATGAAGAAATTTGTAGAAGATTACCGTCATACGTACCTAATATCACATTTACGATGATAAATCATACTTTCGAGTGCTCATTTTTTTTAATGGAATGAGTCACGAAAGGCTTTAAGCCCTATTAGACTTTTCAGCATCATGTTGTATTAAAACAATAATTGTATGAGTCATCGAAAAGGAAAACGCCTTAACATTTCAAGCATAGGCAAATGACACAAACCTACACGACCCCTGGGGATCCAACGCAAAAAAATAAAAATCTAGGAATTGTACAGTTCGTTTCTGTCCACTTTCTTCCAAGCAGATGCGTTTTGTGATGATCCATAGTTTTGTTAGTAGGTACACTTAAAAATAATGTAAGTAATTAAAAAATCAGACACAAGTAAATACACACCACACAACACTATTATTATTAAATTCCGCAATATTACATAAAAATAATTAAATTCAAAATCAATCCATTTAAGCTAGTTTTGGAATTTATTTTTTCCTTTAACTTTGCTAATGGCATATCCATTTGAAATACTCAATGTCGTGGCATTTAATTTATTTCTCTGTTGTTATTTTATTTATTTTGCTGTATATTTTCAGTTTTTTTTTTTATAATTTGTAATTGTATGGTTTTGTTTGATCTGAAATAAACCTATTAATAATAATACAAATAAATGAATAAACCGTCCATATTTAATTGTACATATACAGGTATATAAGTAAGCATTACTTGCGCACCTATAAAAAAGTATTAATCCAATAGACCACTTTTTATTTTTACAATAACTCGTGATCCAGTTATAAAAAAATCCGTGTCTTTAAGTTTTTCGATAAAAAATACTATCATTATTACGTCCATATGTTTAGGCAGGACGAGTTGATAAAACGCGCAGGTTTGCAATAGATAGTTACCATTAGTTCATCAACATTGTAGGCTGCAGGGTTACTTTCAGTACTGCCGAAAATGTACGTGGGTTTTCTTTAAAAATAAAAGTATTGTTAACAAAAAAATTACACTCCGGATGTCATTAGTGATTACAATGTGAGTACTTATTTAATACTAGTGCGTACTTTAGAAATTGTTTCTTTAATTTATTATTTTGGAATTTTTAATTATTTATTCAACATTATTTGCATTGAAAAAAATACCTGAAAACTTAGATACGTTACTACCGTTTCTGAAAATCTTGGGTTATTTTTGATGCAGTTGGGGATTCTGATTTATTGATATATTCTAAAAAAAGATTAATTGTGAAATCATGTAATTTAGACTTGACTTCACCAGTGGTTACTTAGTAACTAGTAGTTTAAGATACCTTATAGGTCTTTGTTAAAACCTCAACAAGAAAAACAAGGCACCGCAACTGACAGACGTTTTTTTTATTTTGCAATACAATCATTAATTAAATGAATGATAAAACTAAACAATTTTTTAGTGAATACGTAGCCTAGCTTAAAGGTTATTTATCTCTTCTAGTTAACATGGGTTTTCTTTGTACAGGAAATTATGTAGTGGCTTTGCAGTTTGCGCTGAAGTTCAAAAGCTTAACGCACTTTCTGTGCCATAGTTTTTTCGTCTAAGACGCTGAAGGCGATGGCGCGTGGCGAGGCAATTCCTTGCTCTGTTTATACAATAAGAAGCTAATTATTTTACAGATTTTAATGTGGGTTTTACATATAATATATTATAATTTGACGTTAAGATTCAATATTATGTCATAAATTTAAATGTGCACGTATTCCACATAAGATGACACATGAAAACATTTTAACATATATTAACAGATACACAAATATTGTGACTAGTACAAGATAACCCGCGAACAACTACGCGCGTATCTGCGCAGTTGTTAGTGAGAAAGTGTTCGGTGTTGATACATTACGTCGCTCTAAACAATGCGACGCAATTTTCTATTTTATTTATTAATATGACGTCAATAGCAAAATATTATATTGTATCGATATCGGGAGTAATTATGTCATCATTGAATACAACAAATAAGTAATAGATTTAAAATGTAATATAATGCAATATTTGCTTTTATTTATCTGTGTAAATTGATCTAACACGGTTTTAATTCCAAATTTATTTTATGGAGAAACATCATTCTCTTGGGAATAAAGTAGACGCGTTCTTTTTTTTATTAGCCTAACATGTAAACATTATGTGTAACATTCAAATAAAGTGGATTACACGCATTTCAGATCATAATTTCGCATGAAAGGAATTTTGTCACATGTTTACAGAACTCTACATTAATTTGATATTTTACTCTTTATGCTGTAACATGCGAATATTGTGAAATTGTTATTATATTCAACAAACGGAATTCATTAAAAAAATTAAATAATAAAAGATTTGAATTATTTGTATAGGTAATTAAAAAGACAGTTATAAAATAAATACTTCTAAGCCAAAACTCAAGATTTTAAAGACAAGATCAACAGTTAGTTACACTTTACTTCGTAATACCAACTTGCTAACTAGAATATTTTCCTGTTAGCGTGAAAGTTTTACGGATTTTCCCATATCCAGTTTATCAATGCAGTGTTAATAGATATCATACACACGGTGTTTTGTCGCCTTTATCGAAATGTGTACTACAACGGGTTATTGATTTATCTACTTTAGTTTTAACTTAGTAGATGTAGTTCAGTTCATCTGTAGCGTGATTAGAAAGG
This sequence comes from Lycophotia porphyrea, assembly GCA_950005105.1. Lineage (NCBI taxonomy): Eukaryota > Metazoa > Arthropoda > Insecta > Lepidoptera > Noctuidae > Lycophotia > Lycophotia porphyrea. The sequence continues at coordinate 8,032,212 of OX465393.1, forward strand.
ATAAAGCGATTGTAGATGAATAATGGAAAGCGCTGACACCGCTTTTCCTTAATACATCTTGTAGAGTCGATTGTGTGACATAACTTTAATTTCCTTCATAATTAATGCAAAGATAACTGTCAATAAAATGGTTCATACCTTGACAAACGAATTGAATATAACTTATTGGCTCGCGTATAATTAGTACCGGTCATCACACTTTTAATTACGACATACGAACTATTGAATCGGTTCATGTTTTATTGCGTACGTTCAACTAAACAGCTTGCCTCCGAATGCTAATAGATAATAGATTTCTACACAATAATAACTAGTGATAGTTTATCGACGTCGTGAATTGCTACAACAACAATTGTTTAGGGCACAAGAGACGCAGTGTGTTGCCGCATTGACGCGTTACTGTTGTGTTGTCGCGGTGTTGTCTCTAGTTTTACAACGGCCTATCTGTCTTGCAGCGATAACGACTACCGCGCGAGTTGCTGGCTGCTGGTTCGACAGCTGACGCCTGACGGCCATGTGGGGCTGAGGAGTGGGGGAGCACAACGATAATCGTCAGCGGAGCAGTGCCAGTCGTCTGCGCAGCGCAGTTCGCCTTCCCGTGCCAGCGCGTCAGGCTGCCTCACGCGCAACTGTTGCGCCAGCCCCTTTGTTTACATCGGACGCGTTTCTTTGTTCAAATTAGCGCGCGATGGATAAAGTGCGTTCTGTTGTGTTATAGTTATTTCTTGTGTGTGAGTGAAAGTTTTCGAACATGGCTAGCGAACACTCAGAGTCGCAGGAGACCAACTCCACGTCGCTCGTGGAGGACTCGCTCAACATATCGTTTGAAGACATCAGCTACACGGTGCGACATGGCATCTTGACGAGAGGTAAGCGAACCTTCACACTATTACGAAGTTTGTTTACAAGCGTTTGTAATAAGTTTCTACTAAGCAAGATTATGGATACCCACTCACTTCAGTAGATGTTATTGAATAATATACTTTATTTGTTATCCCTTAACTTCAATGATATGCATGCAACGTCTCTACTGTTCCGATGTTTTGTTAATTCTGCTCCCTTTTTCAAGATTAGAATTGTAAGTTTACCAATTATAAATTGTATAGATAACAGCTTTTGAGATTTGTAAATACACATAACCTGCTTCTTACTCAAGTATATTTTTTTATCAAACTTAAGCAAACAAAGAAATATCATTAAACAAAAATAAGGAAAATGACTAAATACTAACACAACCTCTGTTGTATTTTAAGCTCAGACCTTAATTATATGCAGTAACGGCACTTGATATTATTACATAAATATCACATAAAGAGTACAAATGGTTGCAACTCTGTGTCCTTCGCAAAGTTGCAAACATGACTTAGGGCAGAAAACAATCAAAGATCCGCTAGTGCGTGCTACAAAAGCAAAACCGTGCAGTTTAAGCAATGCTTTGTTTAATTAAATTCAAGTAGAATAAATATCTAGTTGAGTCCGAGTAACATTGTTGGGTTCAGGTTAAACCAAACAACCATTAAATCCCATCCAGACACATTAACGTCCTCGCAAACCAATAAAAACTTTATCCCTTTTATGTACTTTGCCTTTGGTATATTCCTATAATCTAGTAGAAACTATTGACAGACCCTACGTTCAATATTTGTCTGTGGGTGTGGGGGATGGGCAGACCCGCCACAAGCCACAACTAACAACTACTATGCGAAGTGATAAAAATAAAATAAGCTGTCCTTGACTCAGGTCACTGACTTCACATTGCGTTTCAATCTCACAGCTGAAGACTAGTTTACAGCTAAAACTTCATTGATTAAAACTATACTAAGGCATATTTCGCGATAGGGCACGCCACAATAGTGGCGATAAGTCCCCTCTTTGAGGAGTGGCTGGAGAGGCGCCACGGCACCCTCACCTTCCGCCTGACGCAGGTCCTCACCGGACACGGTTGTTTTGGGAGGTTCCTGCACCGAATCGGGCGGGAGGAAACGCCCGGGTGTTACCACTGTGAGGGTCGCCCAGAGGACACGGTGGAGCACACGGTAGAGGTCTGCCCCGCTTGGGCGGAGCACCGCCGTGTCCTCGTAGCGGCGATCGGCGGCGGCGACCTATCGCGTCCGGCCCTGGTCCAGTCCATGGTCCGGAGCGAGAGGGAATGGGACGCCGTCACATCCTTCTGCGAAGCAGTCATGCTAGCGAAGGAGGTGGCGGAGCGTGAGAAGGAAGAGAACCTCTCGTCCCAGCCGCCGCGGGAGACGCCTCCGGCGTCGGGGGTCACGTGGTGGCTTCCGGCCACTGTAGACGCGGACCTGTGGACGGTGAGTAATGGGCTAGCTCGCCGTCCGAACGTCGTTTGACGACAGGCCGTGTTGACGGCGCGTTCGTGTTCCACGCGCGCCTCAAAGAGATGTCAGCAAATAGGGAGGGGCCCGCAAGGGCCGATGCCTGCCAGGGCTGCGGGCTGTTCGAAAGAGATACCGCGGCCCTGGAACACAAAGGGCAAGGAAGGAACATGGATGGGTTTTAGTCAGTGCAAGTCTGACACTCCCTTCCGCTCCGCCCAGAGCGGGAGAAGTCATTTGATGATTACCCATCCGTAAAAAAAAAAAAGGCATATTTCGCGATACTCAAATACCTAGTCTCTACTTACCGAATAAATTCGAAAATGGAACAGAATTTGTATAAAAAAAAATATCTGCCAAGTACGTAACGGAAACTTAATCGAGGGGCGCGAAACGGGCCCTTAGTGTTGCATTTCACCTAGAAAGTTACTTTTTAGTTTTCTTGATTCCATACCTCAAAATCATCTTTATAAGATCATCTGTCAAAACCCTTTTTTAGAGAACAGTTTAAGTTTTACGTGTGTTTTTAGATGATTGTGGATATAATCAAATACGAGTAAAAGGTTGATAATAAAACAAAATATGCATGGGTTGTGCGAAATATGGGATCGCTAGAAAGTCAGAGTCTATACTGAGGGCTGATGGAGAGGTCGACCTGACCTTAAATAAATGGGAAAAAAGGTAGTTAAACAGTGGGAATCCTATGCCCAGCTGTGGGTGTAGTCAAGTTGTTGATGATAATGATGATGGAAGGCAGACCCACAAATAGTATAAGATACCTTTCTGGTTTTGGTCAGAGTTTTATAACTAATTACAACATCTTACCAAGTTCCAATATTGATAAAACTCAGTAGGTATCGTTCTGTTGTCCGATTGGTTGACAGTCCGCATTATCATTGAACTAATTCTAATGATATGACAACAGACCAAAGTTTGTCCCATTATCGTAACGCAGGGTAAGATATCGTGTTTCGCAGGAATCCCCCAAACCTATTTCGATTTAAAATAAGCATATTAGATGGTCTTGGATAACTAGTAAAACATTGTATTAGTTAGAATTCGAATTTAGTCTATCTTAGTCGGTGTTAAGTGATTTTCCTATTGTTAACAACATTGCTAATAGATTTTCTCAGACGAATATTAAAAATATGCAGTATTGCTTTCGTACGAAGAATTAATAGAGCGTTTTATCACTGCAATGCCTGATTTCTACCTACAGATGTAATATTCATTTCTTTTATAGTCTATTTTTATGTTGCATTGCAGTCTAAAGGGTGTAAAAAGACTTGACTCGATCATTTGTTTGCTCTAGACCATACCTGGGAACCTTCTAGTTACGGAGATATTGGGGGTCAAAGTTCCAACTTTTTCACAAGTTTTTTTTTTTTATTACATACATACATAAACTCACGCCCTTTTCCCATGGGGGTAGGCAGAAACCACAAAACGCCACCTGCTACGATCCTTACTTACTCCTTTTGCCTCGTCCACGTTCATACATCTGGTCATACACGCACGCCGGTTGCGAGTACTACGCACCTGATCTTTCTGAAGAACCTCACCAATGAGGTCAGCGTATGTTTGTTTGTTTGTTTTTTAATACATGTTTTTACTTAAGACACCTTCACAACCCCCGTACTATTAAATCTATCCATCAGCACAATGTTTTGATTGCGTTACATTGAGTCCTACCGAAAAAAGTGATAAATATCCCCAAAATAAGTCGTTTCCCAGCAATGTTTTTTGCGTAAAGTTACTTATTTTGATGTACATCATGCTTGGTGGACGGCTTCATGAAGAGTCCGTTTACACCCTGTATTTGTCTTGACTAATGATCACCACCTTCCTGCCCTTGTCATTAGCAACAAGATTAAATCCGCCGATAATAAAATAAAGACGGAAGTAAGTTGGAAAATTATCAAAAGTGAGACTAATAGAAATAAAAAATTTAATAATGATATCACACTAGAGACTTCTCGTGGTTTTCTAAGCACTAAAAACGAAGTTGCTCAAGAATTTGTAGACTTCTTCACTAGTATCCCACTTAAAACTACTGAAACCTTAAATTCCTCACCCTTGCTTTCTATTGAGTTATTAAGAGCGAACGATCCGGCCTGTCCGGTTGAGTTTCAATTTAAGCATATAAACCCCATAGCAGTCATTAAAGCATTTAAGGAAATCAAAATCAAATTAACCGAGGATCTATGGGGAATGTCGGTTAAAGTTTGTCAAGCTATTATTGAGGCTATTGCACCGTACTTAGCCTTAATATTTAATTTGTGTGTGGACCAAGGAGTCTTCCCGGACCTTATGGAATACAGTAAAGTAATACTATTTTTCAAATCCGGGGACAGAAAAGACACCAATAACTATAGACCCGTATCCGTGTTGTCGGTTTTCAGCAAGGTCTTTGAAAAGGTTATGCTTAATCAAATGCTCAACCACTTTAACACCAATAAAATCTTACATGAGAAGCAGTATGGTTTCACCAAAGGACGTTGTACGACTGACGCCGGTGTTACCTTATTAAAACACATATTTACTGCGTGGGAAGAGGCACAAGATGCCATAAGAATCTTCTGTGACCTCTCGAAAGCATTTGATTGCGTAAACCACGAAACCCTACTCTTTAAACTCGAACATTGCGGTTTAGGGAAACTTGCGCTTAGGTTAGTGAAATTGTATTTAAACGATAGACATCAGCAAGTACACATAAATGGTGTCAATTCAATGGGTTTAAAAGTAAGTATGGGTGTACCGCAAGGTTCAATATTAGGTCCTTTCCTCTTTTTAGTTTATATAAATGATCTACCCCATTTATTTAAAAACAAACCACAAATGGTGTTGTTTGCTGACGATACCTCTTTAATATTTAAGATTTACAGACGTGCCACAAATCTTGACGACGTAAATAACGCCCTACTGGTGGGTCTATGATTGGTTCACCGCGAAAAATTTAGTATTAAATGGGAAAAAAACTAAATGCATAAGATTTGCTCTACCGAATGTCAAAAGTATTGTTAGTGACACAGTATTGAATCAAGAGAAACTAGAATTCGTCGAAGATACTGTTTTTCTGGGGATCACGCTCGACTCAAGGCTACAATGGGGTCCGCATATAATATCTCTTGCAGGACGGCTGAGTTTAGCTGTTAGAAAAACCCGTCAATTTACTGATGTAGATACCACGAGGCTAGTCTATTTTAGTTATTTTCATAGTATTATGTCATAAGGTATTTAACTATGGGGACGGGCTGCAGACATCGAGTCTATATTTATTCTACGGAAAAGAGCTATCAGAGCCTTATATCATCTACGTAGGCGTGATTCTCTAAGAGAACTGTTCAAGGAAATTAACATTATGACAGTACCTTGTCAATACATCTATGAAAACATCATGTACGTTAGGAAAAATCTGCATTTATCTAGTAAAAGAGGTGACAGGCACCACTATAATACTAGAAATAGGGACCAACTAGTACAGCCAGGTTTTAGGCTAGCTAAAGTAGACTCATCTTTCATGGGATACTGTTTAAAATATTACAATAAATACCTCCCCACATTCTAAAACTAAATGAGACGAAATTTAAATCTTGTATAAAACGCACACTATGTAGGCAAGCATATTATAAGTTGGGGGATAACATTGATGATAAAAATGCTTGGCTCAATGCTGGTCCTGCTCTACAACCATAGGGGCAATCTAATTGATTACCATGTGAAGTTATTGTGGAAGCTGCAGAAGATTGTAATAATATCTTTGTTTTGTATGGACTCAATATCTTAGTATTATATAATTGCATAGCATATGTGTGAGTACTGCCTCGGTTATGACTGCCGTCTTCAGGCGCGCACTATCTTCGCCCATCTGTCCGGCTTCATCCTAGAAACGTGACGCGCCCAGTCCCATTTTAACCTGGCAGACTTATCTCCAAAATCGGCGATGCCTGTCTAAACCGTAATAAGGTGTTGCGCCACAGAATATTAAGAACAAGTAGTTGCGCATTCGATACAAGTTAGTTTTTAATACAAGTTCGTTTTTAATAACAAAAATCATGCCAATTGTTAAAACATCTAAACAATTCTACACGTGTTACGTGTAGGTATTTGTAAAATCCACTCAGTACTGAAGAAGCTGATATTTTTTTTATTACTTCATAAACAATCATTAGCTAATAAAATAACTAGGCTGAATGTATTGTTCTGATCTCGTGGTTGGATGCACTCAATGCACTTGAATTTCTATTGTCATAAATACATAATCTGCGACACGATGCCATGCATAGAGGTGCATACATACCTTGTAATTCATGTACCTTTTAAGTAAATAATTTATTTCTTCATTAGAAAAATGTAAAAACACTTTTCGTGATAAGAAATATCATCATCTGCCTAACCTTTTTCCAACTATGAATCACATTACCCAGTTAGTACTGCGTAATACAATACTCAAAGTCTAAATTAAAAAAAAAACTGGTTACTACATGTAACGACTGTCAAAGATCTACAAAATGACAACCGAGCCCGAGGCACGGAGGAAACCCGGAATGTAATTGGTGGTCACCCGACAACGGAGCAACCTAGGCAAGCGCGGTTTAACCTAATGATCGAGCCCCTGTTATTATGTAGCCACGAGCTCCTCATTACATGATATAATATACGTTTTATTTTCATTACATACATCAAGCTAAGAGTATTAAGTGCTTGGACGTTTAATTGTTTTTGAAGTGAAAACTTCTTTAGCATCGTTGCAACTTGAAAGTCGATGAAACAAATAAGCGACGGTAAAATGAGACAGACACATAAAGGATGATGACCAAGTTTGTATCAGACCCGTCTTCCCCCTCCAACAGATCTTTCGTATGTGTTATGATCTTTATATAGATCCCTATGAACCTATTCATAGGGATCTATGTAAAGACTAGCAACCAATTTTAACTTCAAAATTCATGGGGTTTCAAAATAACATAAAATTATAAAATCAATATAATTTTGTATTACTTTTTTTTTGTTTTTTTTAATATTATTTAATTAAAAAATGATAAAAATATTAAAAAATGTAATTAATATGCACAGAAATAAATGTAAAAAATAATTAAAATACTTTGAAAATCAAAAAGTATGGCATATAAACAGTTATTTTGTACCAAAATGTTAGTATTCAAACATGATTTTTCTTGGAAACCCCACGCTTTTGAGAGTTGTCGCCATAATAAAAAATGATCTCCATACTAAGCTGTTTTGACTGAGATACATTTTAAATCTGTTGGTCGATGTAAGGGTTGGGGGACGTTTTGATGCATCGTCCTTTATAAGATTTAACGTGGGAGAAAATGAGATAGGAAGCATTACACAGTGTTTATCTTGAAGCCAAAATTTTTAAAGGTTTCACTTCTACCACGTGTGATTTTTTTGTGGAGCCTATATTGTATCCCTATGCGTGACTAAGGCTTCCCCCTTTCTCGTACCAAATCCATTTATCTTGAGTGACCTCTGGTTTCTTTTGCCGCCCCGCTAACAAGGTCAGGGAGCCTAAAATGGCCGCTTTATCAGAATCATAATCACTACATATTATAAAACAAACTCCTCTGCCGCGTCTGCCTATCTGTTCGCGATAAACTCAAAAAACTACTGCACCGATTTTTATGCTGTTTTCACCAATGAATAGAGTGATTCTCGAGGAAGGTTTTAGTATATATAAAACTTGACAAATTATGTAATTTGTCAAGTTCTTGTTGCCGGAACGGGATAAAAATTTCATGATTACTTTTGGTCGCGATAACCGACATCCACGTGGGCGAAAACGCGGGCATCAGCTAGTAGGATAATAATATGAATCACGTTAAAATTCTTAAAATGGACACAGTTAATATTATGAATTGGCAATTTGTGCCATGTTAGACCCCCAGAACAAATATATATAAAAACATTTTAAAATTCTGCTGCAAATAAACGTAGTATTTGGTAATGTTGACTGTTCGGATCGAGACGAGTGCTGTGCTCTACGCTACGTTACGACAACTTACGATATTGACATGACGTATTGTAATTATTAGCTATTCCGTATTATTGTTTTTACTTTATTCTTCTTTTACCACTTACCTACCTATCTGACTTAAAATATGACGTTATTTCTGTATTACTATTTTGACTACATTGTTATGATATTCTAATGTACTCAACAGCAAACCAGCATTGTGCTTTGCAGTGCCTTGACAGGGTTCATGTACAAAAACCGACAGTAATGTGTAAAAAGTGTGATGTATTATGAGTGCAAATAAATAAATAACTACGCTTATATTAGTAACATCTGTAGAAGTTGTCTGTTACATCTGTTGGTAATAAATTAGCAAAGTAACGTCGCTTGCTGTCTTTTAAACCCATGGTTCCAAATTCTAAACACAAATTCTAATAAGTTTAAATCAATAAATAATATCTTCGAATTTCTCATAAAATTAGCGATTTGCGACTATTGTAGCTGTCAGCTGACAGCATTTAATGTTTAATTTTATTTGAATCAAAATAAACTCTAGTGGTTTATTGATTGGCTAATTAATTAATTTAACTTAATTAAATACTTAGAAATTGATTAAAGTTTTACTCTCTTAAAAGCATTCATTAATTGAAACTGATTGGTGGTCCCAGTACGTTGTAAATAAGTGGATACTTTTAAGAAACTACTTATCTTGAAACAGGCCCTTCAGTTGCTTTTACAACAGTTTCATCTCGTTTTATGGTTTCGATTTAAATCGGTTAACAAGTTACCATTGAGTTTAAGATTCTCCTTACATGATACAATTGAACCTTTAACAGTTTCATGTAGAATTAAATTGGAGAATTTTGATATTCCAACTTTATGAACTTAAGCCCAAGACTTCGTCCGCAAAAATTGTGATAGCTCGGCTAATATGCATGATATAAATATAATGTATAGCCTATAGCAACCACGAATAACGTAAACTGCCAGTGAAAGAATTTTTTGAATTGAATCATTAGTTTCGAAGATTACCATCTACAAACAAAGTAACAAACAAATACCTCCTTATAACATAATTATATTAGTATAGATCAGCCATACTCAAAGTGTGCTCCGCGGAGCCCTGGGGCTCCGCAAAGCCTTTGTGGGTCTCCGCGAGAATACTAGTAATACGTAATGACTATTAATATTAATAATTAATTATTAACTAGTAAGAATACACCTCTTCTTTTCGTTCAGAGTTTTTATGATGTTATATATCATTATTATAGTATTCGCTTACATTGTAACATGATTACTTATTCTTAAAGAATGCACGTAACTTTTTCTTTTATTTTGGGTTTCCGTCAAAAATTTTGCTTTGCAAAAGGGTTCCACCACCAAAAAAGTTTGAGAACCGCTGGTATAGATAATAACGATATTGCCAAAAAAATACATACATACAATACATGAACGCATAGCTTAATCCCATGGCAGTAGGCTTAAGCCTACTGCCATGGGATTAAGCTATATAGCCGCTATCCTTACATACGCTTTTTGCTTTGTCTTATCTGTACATCTGTACTCTGTACATATCAATAAAATTGGAGTGTCTGTTTGTAATATTAAAATAACCGCTTTTTACTAAGTGCATATGGATGTATACACGGTACATATACCAAAATAACATTTTTTACAATTTTTGTCTGTCTGTCTGTCTGTTTGTTCCGGCTAATCTCTGAAATGGCTGGACCGATTTTGACGGGACTTTCACTGGTAGATAGCTGAAGTAATAAGGAGTGAGTAGTTAGGCTTAGGCTACTTTAATTTTAGATACATAATTAGGGTTCCGTGCAAAGACAAAAAAACCCTTGAAATTGGTAACAAAATTCGATTCAAATAGGGAAGTGCTTATAATAAAGGGGATTTTTTTTTAATAATTTCACGCGAATGAAGGTCGCGGGTAACAGCTAGTTTCAAATAAAGTTTTATTTGAAAAATGTAAACAAATGACTGTAATTACAATTTAGCGACTTGTCACATTCGCCTTAAACAGGTAAAATACCTTCCGCAGCAAGCCGTTTCCGTGTCCGTGTTGCTAATATATCAACATATGAGCCTGTTTCCATACAAGTTTGCTTCCTTTTAAGTGTACTAGATAGACACAGACTGACTCCATTTTGAATCTCATTATTTCTTTGCAATCGTAGGATAAACAAAACAGGATTCACCATGAACACGACTTGAATATAATGTAGAAAAAAAAAATCTTTCTAAAAATAACTTGAAGTTAATAAATAAAACATCAAAAAATTTAAGCTATTTATAAAATAACGAACACTAAATATTAACAAAAAAAAAAATTCACAAAAACTAATCTTTATAATATAACTAAAAAAATAAACGTGCCCAGAAGACAGCATTGCCACGCTGAATGGCAATGCTAATTCTTCTACAACAGAATAAATGCAGTTATATAATAAGCAAGCATTATCGTTTGTAAAGATAATCACACAATCGCTCCGACATCAAGATTAGGTGTTCTTTACTAAATGGGCCATATTTACTAACATGCTTATAACAAAAAATTTGCAATCTGCAAATTCTTAATGGGTTAATTACGTGATATAAGGTAATAAAAACCATAACATCAAAATAGTCTACACAAATGGGGTAACCTTGACCAGTCTAAAATACAGTGCCAGTGTAGAGCCCCTATGCCCCACCTCGTTCTCTGCCCATCCTGCACAACCACCTGTACCTTTCAGGATTTAAACGAAGCCAACGACAGAGCTGGGCAGGTGGGTACACACTGGTCGGATATTGTTTGAGAGAAAACAACTACTCCTTTGAGTTTACTCACCAATAAAAAAAAAAGTTGGTTTACGGACGATAGTTTAACGTGACAACGTCATAAAATCGAGTGGAAGTGAGAAATTACCTATACAACCTAACCTCCTAGCTCCAGCAGTAGATTAAAAATAATAACCTAGGCTTGTCAATATCTGACACTACGAAAGTGGCGCATGCGCACAATAAGCGTAACGGGACACTTTTTTGTGCATGCAGCCGGCGTTCATCGATTTATTAGACGTTGTCACGTCAAAACAATCTGAATGATCAGGCACAAAAATTAAAACAGATTTTTGTAGCATAATAATAGCAAACCTCCAGAAGAAGGATGTCGTAATATTTCCTAAAATTCCTTCACTTTTGTTAAAAAAATAAGACATAACTTCAGCTTCATTTAATCTCTTCAACTTAAACACAACTTTAACTTTTAACTATCGCCTTCGTCAATTTTTGTTACATTCCGATTTATTTTAGCAATTCACTTGTCACCTATTATTTTATCGTTCAACTATTATTATTCTTAATTACTACTTATGTGCCAAGATATTATGTGTCAAGAACAGCGATATTTATTTAATTAATACCCACTTACTTGTAGAGCAAGAGCCCGCGACGGCCAGACCTTCGTTATTTTATAAAAGCTGAAAGTTTTTCTGTGCATAGCCCCTATATAGGTAAGAACGACCAGCGACTATAGAGTTTGGGTTGTGGTTACTTGGGCAGGTAACAGGTAGTAAAGGTGTGTAAAATAGTACCTTAAATTCGTTAAAGTATAACGCTCAATTTTTTTATATTGTCTTCGGGATAACTTTAGAAATCTCGTCATCTATTGCCGGACACTTATGACAGTTGCTTCCCCCTGACAGACACCCCGAACTTTAATAAATTATGATTATACTTTGACTGATCAAGAGATTTCGCGAAAGAGCTAAAAAATTTAAATATAAAGAAGCTCTAGTTATTTTTTTATTTCATAAAAGTAATAAGAAGTGCTGATACCGATATTGCGGTTATAATGTTTGGTAACATGCATCACCTGGACCTGGCAATGATTTAAGATACGTGGACCTAAGCAAAATATATGCAGAGTTGGGACAGTTAACTTGTCAGAGCTTACCTGGGTTTCATGCCATCACAGGTTGTGATTTTAACCCTGCGTTCTTCAGAAATGGAAAATTAAAACCATACAAGTCCAGAACCAAAACCAAAAATGTCCAGCTTTCAAGAACTTCGGCAACAGCGAATTAATTGAAAAAAAGAAGGGTCACGACCCATAGGAAATTTACCTAGGCCCGCCACAAATGGAACTTATCTCAGTTATTGTGTAATATTAAATACATAAAACAGAAATAAATTAACACTATTCTGAATAACAGTGGCTAACACCTGCATATTGCCGTTCGATTTTGTTCAGGCTAAATATTTTTAAATATATGTATTTTTTTAATGAATAGTAATATTATATCTATTTAAAATGACGCCAATTTAGATGAAAACACAAAAAATAGACAGCCGTCAACCATTTAGTTCCATTTTAGCTAAAATATTTCTAGTGGAACACTAATCACTATACAGGGTGATTTTTTTAAAGTGGGCGTGGGTGGCCAAATCCAAAACTATGAGGAATAGATTAAAATAATCAAAGGAGTCTCGAGCCCGATTTTGATAAAAACTAGAACTGCATCATTAGATTTTTGAAAAAGGGGTATTAAAAAGGGGTATCAATTATAAAACGTTGGTTGTACCTACTCATAATTGTTCAATTCGTTACTAAATGACAGATGATGCGCAGTAAAAGATCGCAGTCGACTCGCGCTCACCTGCAGTGGACTTTCAATGTGTCTGGCAAGATGTAAAAACCATTAAAACTGTCAGGCTATTGAGGTAACATTTTTTTATAGGTCCCCAAATAACATATATAAAATGTAACTTTTATATTATAACGAAAGTATAATTATAATTTATTAAAGTTCGGGGTGTCTGTCAGGGGGAAGCAACTGTCATAAGTGTCCGGCAATGGATGACGAGATTTCTAAAGTTATCCCGAAGACAATATAAAAAAATTGAGCGTTATACTTTAACGAATTTAAGGTACTATTTTACACACCTTTACTACCTGTTACCTGCCCAAGTAACCACAACCCAAACTCTATAGTCGCTGGTCGTTCTTACCTATATAGGGGCTATGCACAGAAAAACTTTCAGCTTTTATAAAATAACGAAGGTCTGGCCGTCGCGGGCTCTTGGGCTATTGATTCAAAAGTAGTACTTCAAGTCAATCTTAGTGTGTTTATACTGAAATTGCTAGTCTGCACGTACTAAGGGAATGTATATTTTTACTTAAGACACCTTCACGACCCCGTACTATTTAATCCATCCATCAGCACAATGTTTTGAATGCATTACACTGAGTCCTACTGTAAAACGTGATTTTTCACCCCAAAAAAAAAGTGATTTCCCAGCAATATTTTTTGCGTAAAGTTACTTGGTTTGATGTACAGAATGCTTGGTTGATGGCTTCGTGAAGAGTCCGTTTACACACTATATAAAACTATCTTGTGTAACATCTTGTCTAGTGGTAAAGTATCTTCTGGCGCGTACGACCTTCGTGGCCTGTAACCACAACCCCTGCCTTTTTTATATTTTAGCATTCGAAATCAAAATATTTTATTTCACATGGCCTACATGGGCACTTATAAAACGTCTAGAAAAGGTGCATGGTTCGGGTTGGTCGTTTCCTATAGAGACGAATCGGCAGGAAACTCCATGGTTACTCTTTTTCTCCCTACTCATTGTTTAATCAGTAGACTTAAAAGACATAAGAACGAGCAGACATATTTAAGTCTAGACATTAAATAAGTTCATCCCAATTTTTTTTCTTCCCAACCAAATCCAGACTATTCTGGACTAAACTGTCACTATAGGTATACGTAGGCTCATAATAATGAAATAGTCAACGTCCTTATTGTCACAAGCATTTCCTTTATCTTTAGACAGAATAACTAAGTCATCGTTCCATTTGAGACAGTATGCGTTATCGTAAGAGAAATATAGATAACAATTGAAATTATTTTCTTTTTCTGTATTTAAATAAGCGTACAATATTTATGCAGTTCCCGTTTTTAACATACATACAATTTGCCCACATTCTTTGGCAAATTAGGACAGGACCATACCTCTCTCAGACTATTATATAACATTTTTCATTGCGAAAGTAAGATAATTAAGATATTAACATGACAATAGTAACACCCGTATCTATTAAACAAGTCAAAGTGATCACTTGAGTAAAAGTATGAACTTAAAATGAGATTTTTATTATGTAGTTTTGTTTGATATTAGAACTGTCAAAGTAAGAACTTTGCTATGCTTTCTTTAATGGTTCTTACTTCGTTCAAATTCTTGTATATTGCATAAAAATGGTTGCTAACTTACCACTGCTACTTTAACTTGTTCCTAGATACCAGGGTAATACATGTCTATTTAGAAAACTTCAACTACATTTTCCAGAAAAAGTCGGTTCCCATAACTCGTTCAGTTTAAACGATGCTCTCACTTGGGCAAACAGGCACAAGGTTATGCCCTTTTTTGAAGAATGGTCATAATATTGTTTTAAACTATTTACTTAAGTTTCGTTTTCTTTGTTGGATTCACCCAAAAGTATAAATTATGAACAAAAGATTCTTCTTACGAAGCATTATCTTAGTTTCTATTTGAACTATAATCCACATTAATATTTAATTTTGATTCAGTTAGGGTCAGAGGTCACGTTCAGTGTTTCTGCAATAATTCAAATTACTCATTATTTGTCTTCTAACAATGCCAAGAAATGATAAGAATTTATCTTACCATGTCGATAAGTCATCTTAGCTCTTTGATTATTATTAAACTTTGTTAACCGAAAGCGCCTCGTCAACACCACCAACAATCATCATTGTCTACATTGCCCTATCTAGAAAATAGCTTTTTTCATGAGGTTGTTTCTGTTAAAGAGGTGCTCTACATTTTATTATTCCCTAGTAGATATATCGCTGTTAATTTACGTTTAAGGACGACTATGCCCAATTGTGTGTTTAAAAAACAATATTTCTTGTGATTTATTACGTCTTCTCGCGGATACGGACGTCGTAGGAGTATACTACGAAACTCTTTGCTACAGTGACAGTGGGCGATCGAAGTCTTACTTGATGGTGAGCAAATCTAATGATGATACAAGAATAGGCTGAGTTTCTACACTAAGTCGTTGAATAAATGGAAAAGTTTGCTCAAAATTAATCAATTTCAAATAGCTTGTAATGTAACTTGCTTGTTGCCTATTATATCGGTTGACGCCTGCCTGTCACAGTGACACTAATCTTACATCAATAAATAGTAAAAAGAAAAATGTGGTTACCTGTAATAAATGGTAACAAACCAACTTGTACGTGTATCGCTACTATACCAATATGGTCTACGTTTAATCATTACCTAGCCTATTTACCAGACCCACCTTGAGGAAAACCAATCTTAAAATAACCAGACCCTTTTTAAAATTCGTCCTCAATAAGATGACACATTTTCCTGTATGTCCCAGGACGCAAAACGATCCTCAACGAGCTATGCGGCACGTTCAACGCTGGTGAGCTGACGGTCATCATGGGACAGTCCGGGGCCGGCAAGAGCACGCTCATGGACATCCTAGCGGGATATACGTGAGTCTACTTTTTAATTTTATAACCTCTATGAGCGCCATTGTTATTTTTGGCGTTCGAACTTCAAATGTAGGCAAGCTATAATTGAAGCATGATAGAATTTCGTCTGTGTTCGATTTTATTCTTTGAACAGATCCTTGAACCCGATTTAAATATTTTTTTAGGTGTGCTTTTCAGCAATAAAAATACGTTGGCATGAACAATTAAAAGAACAATTATAAGTTGATGTTGTAGTGAGAACTAGCCAAGTCAGACCTTAGGCTTCTAAGTATATATTATCCTAATTTATAAGAAGAAATGATATTTTAAGTTGTTGTAAAATATTATATGTTGTTATAAATAAATTTCAGGACTGACCATTCAACTTAGCATCGATTTAGATCTCACTTCTTTTGTCGTTTAAGACAACAACCAAGGTACATATAATAATATTGAACTTGGCTCTCATTTCACATTTATGTTTTTGAAGGGATCGTGCTCACAAAATCTTACATTGTCAGTACTATTTATACATAGATGGATACTCTCCAAAAGGGTTCACGTCAAAAGGGCCTCTACCTACTAACATTCAAAATAGCTACACCTTGACGATTATAGATAGATAGACTAAGCATATCTTCCTCGTTAAAGAGGAAGTCAATGGCTCCTGAAATATTCATTTTTGAAGTCATGGTTTCAATTGCATTATTGTCAGATTGGCAGACAACATTGTTGCCATCGCGGGAATGTCCTGTATGAGGCTGGCACAAAAACGTGGGGCTTGGCACAAGCAAAGAGAGGTCTATAGGCAGCAGTGGGTGAAGTCGTTATGATGATAATGATGATGGCTCCAATTAATAATTTATTCAATTCAACAATTTAGACTTTTTTAAATATCTTTTACAATGTTGCATCAACGACAAGTCTCACTGTATGAAACCGTGACCGCAATCAATCACATTATCTGATAACAGGTGGTATTGACCCACAATATCATCAACTGGTAGGCTAATCACCGAACTGATAGTCATCACACGTCGCTAATAATTTAATTCAATGTTCAGGTGTTAGAGATTCTTAAAATGTAAAACATACGTGGAAGTTATCTCGTAGACTGGCATTGCTAGATGTATTTTAGATCCTGTTATATCTTTTAATACTCATAGTTCAATCACTCCATATTATAAAACAAAGTCCTCCGCCGCGTCTGTCTGTCTGTTCGCAATAAAGTCCAAAACTACTGCACCGATTTTCATGCTGTTTTCACCAATGGATAGAGTAGTTCTCGAGGAAGGTTTTAATATATAATTTGTCAAGTTTTTGTATACAAAAAAAATATAATGATATTTGTTGGAGGTTTAGGAAAAAAATAAACCGTCTTCAGCTTTCAACAAAAACGCTGCCTTTAAGATATAACAAAATGATGTATGGTGGAATTGTGTATCTTATATAGGTCTATAGAAAAGTCTGCGATAGCATAATTATGTCTATCTTTTACTTTTGGTCGCGATAATCGACATCCACGCGGGTGAAGCCGCGGGCATCATCTAGTGATATTATAAAGAAAGATCAACGTAGCGTACGTTCATACTGAGCGGCGTTCAAATATCGTTGAGTGTTACGACTGCGATAGATATTAATGTATGATACAGAAAGAGATAGCTATTGCACTTGAAGTACTTAAATTACGACAATTGTCTGGATTTGTCTGTAACAGTTTGCGCGCGCTAGTGCGATATCTACCTCTTTCTGAAGTTAAGTATACTTCTTTTGGCGCGTTAAGGAAAAATGATGAGAGTAAATTTTTTAGATGCGCGCGCACACTGTCACGGAAAACCGACACCCTGAAGTTAGCTAGTCAACATACACCCTGAAGTTAGCTTGTTAACATTTTAGTTTTATACGCCAAAGAAGTATAACTTCTAACGTGCATACACATAAGTACACACCCACTTTTTTTTTATAATATCATTGCTTTAGTCATTATTTTCCTGCCATTGTCCCATGATACTTCGGGTCGGCGCAACATGATTTTTCTTTCATAACATTCCTCACACAATCCATTCTTCGTTTTGTTTTAATACCTATCGGATTTGGATGAGTATGTACTTAAAATTAAACACAAGCGCCTTTGTTAGGCGTGGTGCTGACCCTAGACGTATGGTGTCCGATACGGCCCATGGTCCCATGAATCGACAGTAATCGTTTGCACGTGGTTGCGACACATACTGGTCTAGGAACTGCTCTGTGTTTTCTTTTAAATTCAGAGTGTTTGGTTAGTAATAGGCTCTGTAACAATGAACTGTGTCCAAGTTAAGGGAGCTATTTCTTCAGTTTACCCGTATTGGATTCTGCACCCACAACTTCTGACATTATATATGTCGCTTACTTCGTCCTGGCCGGTGTCCTAAGTACCAGGATGCGACATACGAGTACCTATAAGTTTTAGTACTATTATTAGGGCTAATAATAGTACTAAAACATATAGGCTAAATAAGTAGTACTAGGTAGAAATATAGGTTTTTTATTATGTTGATAGTTATGAATTAGCAGCCTTTTGTAAGTATTCTGATATCACCGTAAATTATTTGGAAACAAAAACGTGCAAAAACGTGCTTGGTAAATCTTTAATTGCAACCCCCGCTACGTCGTAGCCACTTGCTACGGCGTAGCACAGTTTTAGGTCAGTTTTCAAGTTCAGGTAAAATAATGCATTGCATACTGAATTACGAGCATCCACGTCTAATATCTTAAAATCAGCTAAACATCGGAGATTCGAAAGAAAACCATTACAAACACACATTACATTACAAGGATAGTTTTTGTTCAAAATTCATTCATTAAACAATTATTATGATAATAAGATAGGATTATAGGTATATTTTGCAACACAGGCCCTTGCTCAATAAGTACCTCGGTAACTTCGACAGGTACTTAAGTACTCAGCGAAGTATCAATCGAACTTTCGAAGTTATCAAGGTCATGTTAAAACTATTGTAGTTGTGGTACTATCTTGGTTAATAATTAATTAAAGGTTTGATTCTTAATAAATTGCTTATATTATCTTTTAGTTTATCTCACCTTCGACACCCGTAAATAAGTAATTTTACATCTGTGTTTATTTAGTAACAGATAAAAATATTGCAATTTTATGCAACATTGCACCAGTTCAGAATATATATACATTTTTTATGATGATAAGTGGGATACGAAGCCCAATTATTTTTATATTTGGAATGTTATACTCGTATTGCATTGTTAGAATGTTTTAAATAATCACTTTTATGATTAGGATTTAGAAATGTATTTTAAGTGTACTACTTGACCAAAAGAAAACTGCTGTCCCATATATGATGTTATGACCTTTAAATTTGTATAGGACAGCTGAATATTAACGCGATTACCATTTTCTGATAAGTCGCTTTTGTTCTAAAAAGTGATTCTGCAAATAACGTCCGCTAACGCACGATAACAACAATAGTTAATTATTATACGCGTGTTTCAACACCAACATCGCGGTCAAGCATCTAATAGGTCCGTTGCTTATCATTCATACATGTATTTACATCGCCACATTTATATATATGTACATATTGGGAACGTATCTACATACATACTGCTCTATTTTATTTGTATTCTACTGTATATGTCATATAGGTTCAACGTAATTATGCGACTGATAGCCAGAAATACTTACCTAATATGTTTCCCATCATCATATGCCTAACCTTTTCCCAGCTTCTTTAAAAACATAAAAACCGCAATCGGTTAGATTGCGGTTTTTATGTTTTTATTACATTCAGAAATTGTTTGGATTGGGTCTGTTAAACGGGAGACTTCATCAGTGCTACAAGTTACTTTTGGGGCTCAAATGACGTTGTCAGGAGAGCGCAGTGATGCATCTATTAATTTATTGTTTTATGAGAATAATTAAAACACCACAATTAGAATGTTCACTTTAGACTTTATAACTTTTATTAATCGTTTAATTTATTTAGAAAGTAATGCGTCTAGCTCCTATCACACGAGCAGGATGAATGAATGGAACAATAGAGGGCATACGCGTATACAGAGCTTAGTTGAACTTGAAACTTGTTTATATTAATTTTTGTAACTAATTTATGAAGAAATTCAACACGCCCCCTCAAAAATTAATCGGTAGTTATACAAACAAAAATAGATTTAAATCGACTACCTAACTAAATCGCATTAACTTCCAAATACTTGCTGGGGAATTACAATTTGGTCCAACATTCGTTCGAGGGCTGAGGAAAACCCAGTAAAACCTTCAGCCAGACCAATTCAAATAAAATTACAACTTATTGTAAATGACGTGTAAGTTCTTAAAATTAATTAGTCCATTTCACACTTATCTACACTGCACTGTTATTGTAGACCCATTTTACATCTCATCATTTGAAATGTAGTTGCAGGCAGAGCTTTTGTCAATGCGTCGGCCAGCTGTTCACCTGTGGGAATGTAATTTAATTTTATTACATTTTTCTCAACTTGTTCCCGAGAAAAGTGATATTTTATATCAATATGTTTTGACCGTTTATGACTTGACGGGTTATTGGCTATGCTTATACATCCATTATTGTCTTCATAAATGACAATTGGTGTAGTAATAAGTATATTTATACTGGCCGCTAAAGACTTTAGCCACAATGCTTCTCTAACTGCCTCGAATAATGCCATATACTCAGCTTCAGTTGAGGAAGCCGCGACTGACAATTGTTTTCGTGTACACCAGGAGATCGTGCACTGGTCAAAGAGTTTAAACAAATACCCAGTTGTACTCTTTCTATCATGTGTATCATTGCCACCCCAGTCTGAGTCTACGTACCCACACAAAATCTCATTGTATTTACACCTTTTGTAACACAATTTAAGATCAGTTGTGCCTTTTAAGTACCTTAGTACCCTTTTAAGACATTGCCATAGTTCTTTATTATTTTTGTGTGTGTACCTACTCAATATGTTTACACTGACACTTAAATCGGGCCTAGTACATAGCATAATATACATAAGGCATCCTATGACGTTTCGACAAGGTGCGTCATATCTCTCCTCGGAATTCAACGCGTCATAGTTTAACTTATTTTCTAAGGGGGTAGACACAGGTTTACACTCATGCATATTAAACTTAGTCAAGACTGTGTTGATGTATGCACTTTGGTCTAAATACACTTGGTCACCTTCTCTAGTGATTTTTATGCCTAGAAACAGTTTGATTTCATTTAAATCGGTCATTTCGAATTTGCTCATCAAATACCTTTTCAAATTAGTCATAGTATTTATGTCAGCGCATACTACTACTAGATCATCAACGTATAATACTACGTATATATTATAACGAAAATGTTCTTCCTAACATTTTTCATCATAACAATCACAATTCCTAACTACTCTGTCTCTAATGTTCATAATTCCGAAGCATTCAACTTCCTAATGTCAGTAGCAATAAACATCTATTATAATTTTATTTGTTTTCCTATATTTTCTCAACATAACCATCTTTTACACTTTTATTCAATGTCATATCTTTTTTGTTTAGATTTCTTTTTATTCATAATAATCAGTATTATATACATTAATTTTGCGTTACTTTATTTTCACATAACATGTATAAATAACACAAGAATAAAAGTACCATGGTACAAGTAGTTAAATACATGTTCGACCTGCTGACGGAACGCTAACCCTAGACGGTCGACGTTAGGGGCACCCCGAGGTTCGGTTAGTTAGGTTCCTGTAAACCCTGCAGGCAGAAATAGGAGGCTCGCGCAGCGGGGCTCTGTCGACCTGCTGACAGAAACCCTAACCCTAGACGGTCGACGTCAGGAGCACCCCGAGGTTCGGTTAGTTAGGTTCCTGTTAACTCTGCAGGCAGAAATAGGAGCCCCGCGCAGCGGAGCTCCGTCGACCTGCTGACGGAAACGCTAACCCTAGACGGTCGACATCACGGGGAGTTAGGTTCGGTTAGGTTTCTTTAAACCCTGCAGACAGAAATAAGAGAAATAATAAAATAAATATAAATAAATAAAAGAAATAGGAGTAATAAAAAAAAAATTGCCTGTAAACTATTTGACCCAAATGGAAATTGCAAACATGTGAGATCACGTTTTCAAAATTCGATCGTAAGCTTAAAATAGCCGATAGTACGTTATGTAAAGCATACCCCCAAATAATAATCATACCCTCAAATTAAAACTATAAATATCATCTTCTTCCCACATATACACGTGGTAAATGTTTCTTTCTGGTATGAGTGAAAATATTCAGAAAGAAACATTTACCAAGTTGTCATTTGTACATCTTTGACAGTCGTTACAGGTAGTCAGTGGCCCAAAAAGTCTGACAACCAGTCTTACCAAGAGGTATCGTATTACCCAGTATTAACTGGGTTGTGGAGGTCAGATAGGCAGTCGCTCCATGTAATATACTGGTAGTTCAGCTGCACCCGGTTAGACTGGAAGCCGACCCCAACATAGTTGGGAAAAGGCTAGGCTGATGATGAGTGAAAATATTATGGTAATTACCATGTTTAGGGATAAAAGCGTTATGATAAAAAACAGTAGGAGTTTAAATATATTTACATTAATAATATTATTAATTACAATTTTCGGAGACATCAGTGTTATAAACATTGCCGGTAACACTACAAATAGTATGAATGAAAACTTTAGGATGAAAAATTTTAGGAAGAGTGATCATTGGGATTACAAGTCATTAGGAAGAACAATTTCGGGTAAAGAACTTTAGGTGAGCCAATGTGGACCCATTGAAAAGGAAATATGGCGGGGCGGTAGTTGTGATTTGGCCACACGCCAAAATATCCATGTAGAGCCGTGTATCTCGGAATTCACTTTAGCAAATTCGCGATTGCAATTTCTTTTGGGAAAAGAACCCTAGTTACGTCAAAAGTCTCAATAAATTGAACAAAATTACCGGATTAACCGGGATTTAAACGTATCTAACGAGATTTGAAGTAAACATAAATTAATTATAAGATTAAGAAACACAATAAGTTTAGTTCATCATTTGCGGTCGACGTACTAAAGGTAGGTCAAGAAGACAATCGGCGATCATGAATGAGCCTAAAGCATGAAGGTTTGAATCTGTACATTTTTAAAACAAAATCCCATGCACACGATGTCCACATCTGTTTACCGTGCCAACCAATAGTAGTAAAACCAAAAAAAAACCGGTCTAGTGCGAGTTGGAGTCGCGTACCGAGGGATCCGTACAAACTTGTAGGTATTTTGTTATTAAACTACATATTTGCAGTTTTCAGATGTTTTCCTTTACATGTGCTATAAGACTTTGCTCCTTCTAGGTCAACGGGAACTACCATATACAGGGTGTAAACGGACTCTTCACGAACCCGTCAACCAAGCATTATGTACGTCAAACTAAGTAACTTTACGCAAAAATTATTGCTGAGAAATGACTTTTTTTTGGGGTGAAAAATCATGTTTAACGGTAGGACTCAATATAACGCATTCAAAACATTGTGCTGATGGATCGATTGAAAAGTACGGGGGTCGTGAAGGTGTTTTAAGTAAAAAAATACATTAAAAACATGTATTTAAAAAAAAAAACTTCTGAAAAAGTTAGAACTTTGATCCCCAATATCTCCGTAACTAGAAGGTTCCCAGGTATGGTCTAGAACAAAAAAATGATCGCAATGACAGTGAAAACTAGTGCCTTTCGCCTTCGTTAAGAGTCTTTTCACCCTTTAGGTTTTCGACCAAAAACCTATAGGGTACTTCCGATTGACCTACAATTGTGCCTATAAGCAAGGTCTTATAGCACAAGTAAAGCGAAAAATAAAAAAGTTGAAAATTAAGGTAAATCTTGGTACTTACAAGTTTTCGCGAAAATCTAAATTAGCCCATATCTTTTTATCGTGTTGACGACCTTGATTTTTATACACCTCATAGGGAGTATTATTATACCTCAGTATCTGGTATAAATTTCATTTTGCTAGGTCCGGACCCACGGACAGACAAACGGACAGACGGCGGACAAGAGAGTGATCTTGTAAGGGTTCTTTTTTTAAGGTACAGAACCCTAAAAAGTACCTCTTTTGCGGACTAATAGTAGTAGACCGAAAAATAGCTTGCCATGCTTTTTTATAATGTTAATAATATGTTTAAAAAAATCTCAGACTCTTCACCGATATTTGACCAACCTTTTTCGACCAATAGGAATGAAACAAAAAAAAAGGACCAAGGAAGAGAAAGTTTTTAAGTGTTTATAGCGCGGCCGGGCGCTGCAAACACGAATAGTCCTTACTACATATGTCAGATTCAAGACTGGTCGATGGTACATAATTATAAGTATAAGAAAACATGTTATATAAGCGCAGTAGCAGCAATACTTGTTACTCCAATCATACATAACTTATTTGACATTTAAAGGGCCTTTGTAACTTCCGCATATTTTTTTTTATGATACCTTAACAATGACAGCGTACACCGGTTTTATGTAATAAGCTTTTGCCTTCGGTTCCTCCAGCATATAGGTCTAGGATTATCCTGATACTGAGTCCTGACTCAGGACATAGGATCTACCAGGATAAAAACAGGTTAAGGCCTATCCAAGTGCCATATCCATAATGTTCAACCGGGAAGGCTTGCAAAGAAAAACATACGTACAGTCGCCAGAAAAAATTTACCACAAATATGTAAAATTTTCTCATTCGATTTTGAACTTAACCTATGGCATAACACTTAAATGGATAAAGTAAACGGAGACAGGTATTTTTTTTTTTGTTATGAGAAATTGCTATTATGAGAACTAGGCTTCTTGACGTGGACTCGGCTCGAGCCGATCACGTATCACATTGGTTAGTTCGGTGCCGTATCCGAAACGAGCCGAACTCGCACCGAAACGAGGCGAATGAAAAGTTTATCGGCTCAAGCAGATTCCACGTCGATAAGTGTAGTCACTCTCTGTGTAGCTTGATATTACCAATCCAATCAAATATTATCAATTATTAGTGATCCGCTGCTGGATATAGGCCTCCTCAATCGCACGCCACTCAACTTGATTCTCTGCCACCCTGCGGAGATCGTCACTCCACCGAGCCTACCTTACGTTTGCGATTCGCGGTCTCCACTCAAGAACACGTCACGATATTTCACTATTCGATCCTATTTTACTTTCCCTCAATGTTAATCTTGAACACTAACAAACTCCACAATCTCATAACTAGTTTACTCATAGATAACTTTAACAAAGAGTACTTCTGAGTTCACTAACAGCCTACCACTTTTCACCTTTAAACCGTAAGTAATAAGGTTGAAAGTTGTCTACGGTCAGTGAATTCGGTAATACATAAAACTATCACAGAGTACACAACAACACGTTTAACCGTTTTAATAACACTAAACAATGCAGTATCTCACTGTTGTTGTCATACTGACATAATTGAATACAAAAAGCACTGCGCTTCGCTACTCTGTGGCGTTACCGAGAACCGCCACAAAGAGACACGTGTTTCTGCTCCAAAGGTCACTTGTTCTTTTAAATCTATATTATTATGGTCTACAGTATTGTTTGCTTGTATTTAGTACGGTACCTTATTACTGAGTTGGAGTACCTACTTAGTTACACGTTTTTAAGGAATATTCCCATTTGAGCACCGATTTCAAGAGCACCAAAGATTTTCCCTTTTGAGCATAGGGAATATCTTTGGCTCTAAGCATGGGTGCTCTTGAAATCGGTGCTCAAATGAGAATACTCCGTTTTTAAGCTTTAACTTGGCTTGAAACGAGAGTTAATCGTACCAACTAAAAAAATATTGACGAAAGTCAACTGGCTTTATAACTTCAGACTCCTTTGGTTTCGACGATAGGTATCATAAGTTTTAGAAGTTGACGGCCCGTTTTTGGTATTCAGATGACTTGCTAAGAGTTGAAAGACGTTTGCGGAAGACAATTCCCGCAATAAAAACTGCTAGTGGAGTTTAGGACGCTTCTAGGATTTGGCCATTTACTCAACCAAATTATAAAGTTAAACTATTGTAGTTTTAATTTAAATATACATACCTCTTTATTCGCAAAGCGTGCGTTTATCAAGTAATTCGTCATAGCAGGAAGCGACATTTAATTGGCTGTGTATAAATGGACTATCTTATTTTGTTCTATTTTTTGTGCTTGTTTTAAAATAACTAAACAGGAATTGATAGTTTATCTTATCGTACTATAATGAGATTTACTCATGATTTTTATAATTACTAAAATCATCAATGTATTAAAATCATCAAAGTGCGTGGGCTGTCTCCCTATAATTTTAAAGTAATTAATTAATTCGATTAAACCTCTTTAGTTAGATGAATGACATGAACTTATGTAGGAACTGGCCACAAGTCGTCAAAATAATGAGTGGATGCCATTAAAATATTTGTTTTTATTTTTTTTTCTTTCATACCTATTTGGCATCTATTACATTTTTTCTACTACATTTGAGTACTGGCCATGAGCAATTAAAATGAATTAATTTCTGACACAGTACTGTTTTGTTTTCCTTTTTCGTATTAAGTGTGCGCTTTTTATTTATTTAGCAAAATGTAATTAGTTAATTTGTTTACGAAATGAATTGAACGTTTCTAAAGAATTTCTCGGGAAATAATTCTGCTATGACCTGTCTCGTGGGTATGCGACTATGCGATGTGGATCAAATGAATCAGG
Organism: Lycophotia porphyrea; assembly: GCA_950005105.1. Lineage (NCBI taxonomy): Eukaryota > Metazoa > Arthropoda > Insecta > Lepidoptera > Noctuidae > Lycophotia > Lycophotia porphyrea. The sequence goes on from OX465393.1 coordinate 8,058,727, forward strand.
TCAGTTGAAAGTAACTTTTTATGAAAACTTATTGAATTTCTTCTTTTCAATACCCTTTACAGTTTTCTTAACTATGCGGTATAAGTACCTACATGCTATGTCCCAACTTTTATTGCGCAGAATACTTCTTCTGCGCACCCTTTAAACGTGTGCAATCGTGACGCATAATGTGAATGATTTACTCCACCATATCATGAACACAACAACGTATCAACTTACTTTAAAAGAGCACGTTCCACACACTAAACATAATAGCTTTAAAACTAAAGCGCATTTTCGTTTAGCTGCGTTCTAAAAACAAACAAAATTACATAAACGTTCTCATAGACTTTATTACTCATTATCATGTGTGAGTTTTCATGATGATTCTTTACTTAGCAGACAATGTTACTAGACATATTTTTATTATTTAATGGCTAACGCAGTTAATATTATAGGTAAAGTGAATTCAGTGGAACTTTTGGTGGTGGTGGTTTTGTACTCTGTTGTATAAAGTTCGTTAACACAGACACATGTAAGTAGGTACTACCTAATACTCAAATTATCTTTAGGTACCGGTATTGCAGTTCCATTTCAGTAAAACTCGTTGCTCTGCTATATCGGTTCGTATGAAAATCAAACTTATGGATATTAACGTACACATTGCTTCTCTTGTCAAATAATGACAGGCAGTCCGATGCTGGACATATGTCTCTCTCGACCTGTCCCATCTCACCGGTTCTCCACTTTCCACATTCAAAATATATCAGTAGGTTGTATTTTATAACAGTATCGATCCACAGCGCGTATTTTAAGTATCTACAGTAAGTAATACAAAGTTATAATTATTATTAGCCATTTCTGTCCCACTGCAGGGCAAAGGCCCCCCTTCCCTCCTTCCACTTATCAAATATAAATAAGTAAAGATTCAGTGGAACAAAGGTATGATCAGTTTGAATACAACCTGTGACACGAAAAACGAATATGAGGAGACCGGTAATCAAAGCCGAATCCGGTTAATGCACCACCTCAACCAGTTTTATTTTATTTTATTTTATCAAATAGGAACAACAAACAGCTACATTATGGAATATTACATAAATAACTAAAATAATAATGTAGCCCACAGCGCTGTTCACAGATTACCATTAATGTTTAGAATCAAGTAATATGCCCAGATCACGCACCGAGTTTACTTTATTCAGTGAGCTACTACATAAAGAGTACACAAACCTAATTATGTTTTTATTATTGGTAAAATTAATATAGTTCCACTTGGGAATGCTTAGATGAAGCTTACTTGTGTAACAACTACTACAGTTGTCATCGACTACTTTATGAGGAGCTCAAAAATAAAACCAGTTTAGCAACACCATCTAAATAAAGAAGTAGTCAATAATAGACTTAAGTAGCCCATGTTTATTTAATAATTACCACCGTGCACCGGTATCGGTATGGTAAGGCGTGAAGTTCGAATGAAGTAAGCTTTTTTTCAGTCCCATAGGTTATATGAAATCAATACTGTTAGTTGGATTTTTGGTAACAGCTTTTTAAGTTTGATTTGATCGGTGTTTCCTATTCATACCACCACTAAGAAGATACACCGAAACAAGCTGACATAATATAAAAGCTAGAAGTCCACTTGCACCAGAAATCATAACCGCATCAAGTAAGTTTTAGTACAATCGGGCCTATCTCTTTATTAGGTCAACAGTTGAACCCAAATCCCCTTACGATCCATAAACATTCAACGTTTCAAAGCTTAACAATAAACAAACAATCCAATGCTTGTCTATAAGTAGTGTTTTGTTTGGGTTACTGAGTTGGGCCCCCCTTGTGTGACATACATTGGGCACATGTTCCACAAATGTACCTAAGTTGTCCCAATTATGGTACCAATGGTAAAATACCATGATTTAATGTAACGATAGATGTTAAAGGGCATGTAACAGATCATTGTTCACAGGAACTAATTAATTTATTCTTTTATTTTGTATTCATATTGTGGACCAAGGCATTTCCAATTGGGTGAATGATACAGCTAGTGACAAACTAATCTGAAACTAGAACATCCATCATCATGAAACACCATGTTATTTGAAAATCTCAGGGATGGCCCTTTTTTTCGGATGGGAAATCATCAAATGACTTCTCCCACTCTGGGCAGAGCGGAAGGGAGTGTCAGACTTCTACTGACTAAAACCCATCCTTGTTCCTTCCTTGGACCGCACATAAAGACTTGCATTACAGTGGCGAAGTTTCCATAGAACTCGATTCCTACCGGCTTCCCTTTGAAAATGGCACAGTCAGTATTCTATAGACCAATAATATAATCACATTAAAGACATATACACCGGCTTACCTCTTCATCGGCCCTTGCGATCCCCTCCCAGTTTGCTGACATCTCTTTGAGGCGCGCGTGGAACACGAACGCGGCGTCGACACGGCCTGTCGTCAAAAGACGGACAGACGGCGAGCTAGCCCATTACTCACCGTCCACAGGTCCGTGTCTACGGTGGCCGGAAGCCACCACGTGACCCCCGACGCCCGGGGCGTCTCCCGCGGCGGCTGGGACGAGAGGTTCTCTCCCTCTCACGCTCCGCCACCTCCTTCGCTAGCATGACTGCTTCGCAGAAGGAGGTGACGGCGTCCCATTTCCTCTCGCTCCGGACCATGGATTGGACCAGGGCCGGACGCGATAGGTCGCCGCGATCGCCGCTACGAGCACACGGCGGTGCACAGTGTGACCGTTTCAAATTGTATAAACCTACCAACGGAATCTTTGAACTCTATTAAAAAATTCTAAAAAGAAAATTCAATTATACCAAAATACGACTAAAATTTTTGCTTTATATTTTTAAAATATAGCAAATAAAACTCATCTTTTTTAATCAAAATTGTTTATTCTGAATCAATACTTTTATAATTATTACTAAATTCATTTACTTTAAGCATGTATGTAGTCGGATCAAATGAAGTTACCCGTCTGTCAATCCTTGTTTAACATTTACTATAGAAGCAATGTGATTAGATGTAAACCTGTTTCTGTATTTAGTTTTGACCATATTAACTTGAGAAAAAATTCGTTCACAATGAGCATTATAAATAGGCAAACACAAATTTTTAGTTTTTGGAATTTTTTACTGCCAACAATATACCAATCTTGCTCCAAAATTGTTCACAATTAACTGTACTGGTACTAGTACCACACATCAGCAAGAATCGGTCTGGACCTCTAAATAAGGAATCCTAGTATGGTACCTCTATGGTCTGGACACTTATTTTCCTTTTTAGGGTTGCCAGGTGAATATACCAAAAATATACGATGACAGTTGAAATTGTACCAATATTATATTGATATTTAGTCATATACTAAAAATATACTATCGTCATTCTTCGGAGCCTCAAATATACCAATTTATTACTAAAAATACCAAAAACGGTCACACTGGCGGTGCACCGCCCAAGCGGGGCGGACCTCCACTGTGTCCTCTGAGCGATACTCACAGTGATAACACCCGGGCGTTTCCTCCCGCTCGATTCGGTTCAGGAACCTCCCGAAACAACCGTGACCGGTGAGGACCTGCGTCAGGTGGAAGGTGAGGGTGCCCTGGCGCCTCTCTAGCCATTATATGTATTGCGGCATGCCCTACAAAAATTGATCCTTCGCTACTATTGCATTAACTGCTAAAAAAATTAGATGATTACCGTTATAAATTACTGTATTATTCAGTCGTTTTGATAATAATTAGTTTTATCATAAAAACTCAAAGGCGTTAGCCTTGAGTTTTTTGCTATACTTAGTCGGTTAATGTAACATTGACCTCAATGTGAATGTGTGGTCAGTGGTATATGACCAGATCTATAAACGTGGACGAGGCAAAAGGAGTATGTAAGGATCGTAGCAAGTGGCGCCTACCCCCATGGGAAAAGGGCGTGAGTTTATGTATGTTTGACCTCATTCTCAACGTTCACTAAGTTAATACTCACACAAATACATACTAAGGTACCTGCTTAAATTCTATATGTATATTTTGTAAACCCATCATTAGCAAAGAAAATGTTTATCTAATAAGCGATCATTTATGGGCTGATGGGCCATTAGAAGACCACAGGACGAAGAAAATAATAGTAACATTGGCTTAATGTTGAGATTGTTTTGCCATTCAACATTCCATAGCATTTGAATCAATTAAAGAATGCTGGTAAACACGATGAATAGTTATAGAAATCATCATCATCTTCCTGCCCTTATTCCATTCTATTTGGGGTCGGCGCAACATGTTTCCTTCTTCCATTCTCTTCTGTCAGACGTCACGGCTTCGTTGACTCCTTTCTCTTTCATATCAGTCTTCACCCAATCCATGCATCTTTCTTTGGCCTGCCTCTCCCTCTCCATCCATCAACATTCATGTTCATCACTCTTTTAGTCACATGCGTTTCATCCCTCCTCATTACATGTCCATACCAAGACAAACGACTTCCTTTCAATTTTTCTGTAACAGGCGCCACTTTCAATCTTCCTCTAATATACTCATTTCTTACTTTATCCATTCTTGTCACTCCACACATCCATCTCAACACTCTCATCTCCGCTACATGCAATCGTTTTTCATCCTTCTTCTTCACAGCCCAGCATTCTGACCCATACAGTACGACAGGTCTAATCACGGACATGTATATTTCCCCTTTAGCTTGAGGGGCATCCGTGGGTCGCAAGTTGTTCCGGTGACCTGTCGCCATTTTATCCATCCTGAGTTGATCCGGTGCATTACGTCCCGGTCTACTTCTCCATCACCTTGCACAAGCGACCCGAGGTACCGAAAATCGGAACAGATTGGTATGGGCGTTCCGGCAAGAGTTATGGGCACTGAACTGGAGAGACCGCCGAAATAGCAGAAGAAGTATTCGGTTTTCGTTCTACTTATTTTCAGGCCAACGTTCTCCAGTCTTTGCCACCACACCTCCAATCTGCTCTGGACCTCTAAGCCGCTCTCGGCAACCAACACAATGTCGTCGGCAAACAGCATGCACCAGGGAGTCTCTTCGTAAGTGCGTCCATTATCACCAGGAAGAGATAAGGGCTTAGAGCCGACCCTTGGTGCAAGCTGACAGCCACATTGAAGCTACCGGTAGTGCCCGCTGTAGACCGGACTTGAGTACTACATCGACTGTACATCGCTCGGATCAACTGCACATACTTCTCAGGCATACCTTTCTCTTTCAGGGCCCACCACAAAACCTCACGAGGTACCCGGTCGTATGCCTTTTCGAGGTCGATGAACACCATGTGCAAATTTTTGTGCGCACTTCTGTATTTCTCGCACAGCTGGCGAATGGCAAAAATGGCATCCGTCGTTCCCCGACCAGGCATAAAACCGAATTGATTTTGCGAAATTTCACTCTCTTCTCTCAGTCGTCTTTCAATAACTTTCTCCCAAACTTTCATACTATGCGCCAATAGCTTTATTCCTCTATAGTTATTGCACTCCAGCACATCACCTTTATTTTTAAAGATGGGCACCTGCGAACTGTTGCACCATTCATCAGGTATGGAAATTATTTGTCTTATTCAGCTTTTAAATAAATAAAATATTTATTTGACATAAAGAAAAACCCTGACTCCTGAGCTAGGTGAGACCTGTGTTACAGGAGTCAGTATTCATAAAAGTGTAGAGTTTATACAGGCTTAGTCAGTTGTATTTTATTCTACTCAGTCGATCACAATGATCATTATCCGTAAAGAATTAAAGGTAACATACAGCTAATGTCTCAGTCCATCATCATTAGCAGCGTTTTCACGTGATTGTATGTTTGCATAATTAAGTGGCCGTGATTTAAATCAACAAATCAAGCTTTTCAATTTTCTTGGACAAGAGGTATCATATTTAATTAACATATTATTCGATTCTATGTTCGTTTCCTGTATTAGGCTTACCTATTTGTTACTGTGAGCAGTCGAGATCCCGTCTTTGCTCGAATGGTTACTTTGAAAAAACATATTGAGCGTAATTCTGCCAAAATGTACCAAACCAAATCAAAATTCCTTCCATTTTTAAATGTCATTGTAATGCTTTTGAATGGTAAAGACTGATTTATTTTAAAGTTTGAAGTAAGTGTAGGTTTTGGATGACCATGAGATTAATTTTACTAAATTATTTTTTCTATGTTCAAATATTAATTACATTTTATGTACATTATATATAGACTACAAATAGAACAAAAATAATGCTAAAAAAGGAAGACTAAGGCTGCCTGTCCACCGGTGGACAGGCAGCCTTAAAGTAAGTACCTACATATTTACAACGACAACTCTTTCTAATATTTACCTACTTTTTTGTTTTTTTTTTTGTATGGGTGTTCTTTTCTTATTTATAATTTATATTATACTATTATTATGTTCAACAAAGCACGTTCTCAATATTGGACTTTACGATACTGTGCTTTTTCCCATTGTTTAGTCGGTCATGTTATCACTTAAATATTTTGACTAAGATTTGTAAACAATGTGTCAACAATTTTTGCCAACATTACTTTACACTGTATTAACTTCTTTCTTGTTTCTTTTAGCCACTTTCTAGTTAACCTAGCTTTGTCAATGCCGTGAAACTCTGTTATTGGCTTAAGAGATAATTGTCATCATCGCACTGTCAATGTTTAGTGTATGCAGACTTTAAGATGCTAGTTACTTTGTCGCAACTGCATTGTGCTGTTCATTGACAGTGGGGTGAAATTTCACTTAAAATGTCTTTTAATAATAAGCTGTTGAGTTTCCAATTAATAAATAAATAAATAGACAACAATAGGACACGGGCGTTAAAGTATTTTACTAAATAGTAATATACCAACTACATTTACAATTTTGCATTAGTGAGATGTATATGCAATGATTTATTCGAGATGTGGATTGGCTCATTATGGCAAAACTTCGTCCAATATTCTTGTTAAAGAATATTTTTTTCTCTAATATAAATCTCATAAAATCCATTCGTTAAGGCCAACAAAGATCTCATTTTTGCAAATATTCTGACTTAAGTCCATTTTAAGATGGACTTTAACCACAAACTTCCTGTATGAAAGACACACGACATGAACTCATTGCTATACTAATACGGTTACAGCAACAAAACTAATGAATTTATTTAGTTCATTACCACTTTTGATAATAACTCACCAGCGACTCACGTTTCTCGACTTTAAAATGTGTGCCATAAGGTTGGAAGTTAAACAAATCGGTATGTTTTGATTAAAATAATGACCGTTGAACTTATTCGAATAGTAAACATTGTGTGTGGAGTGGTAATTATTAAGTACAATTTGTTTTAAAGTAGAATTATTGCTGTAAGCATATACGTCATCCATGGACGGGTCAGATACTCTGCCGATTTTTAGTGTATACTATGAATTAGTATAATTGCATAACGAGTTATCGTAACATGTGCATAATATGGCGCATGTTATAAAAGTACTTATTTTTATAGTGACTTTGTGCCTATGTTTAATTTTAAAAAAAAACATTGACTCTCATTAATATAAAACTAAAAGATCAACTGTTCACACAAACGGTTATTAAACAATATGACTAACTTGGAAAAAAAAGTAAATTACATAACTTGATCTCGAATAGTTCAGGCGCGTTTTGTAATAAACTTTTTAACACTCTGATAAGTTTAACACTGTGGGCGGTAACCGGTCGTATTAATCACGGTTAAAATTATGTATTTGTGGCCCCATTATAACATAATATACATTTATTAATCACTACGTTGGCTACACCTATTTAGCCAACGACTGTTCAAAAAGAATGAAAAAAAATATATCTCCAAAATCGAAGAAAATCGAAGCACGACATAAAGCGGATAATTAATAATTCAAATCTGCAAACTGTTTTTTGAGAGCTCTTGAGAATCAGAAGTTATTCAAAGAAATGTAGTTCTTTTCATACAAAAAAAAAAAAAAAACTTTTATCTTCGATAATATTAAGTATAGTGAAAAATGCAAATCAGTAAAAAAGTCTTGTATTATATAGTAGAATCCAAATATGTAATAGTTTTTTAAAGAATACGGTGTTGATTTTTATGAATCCCTAAGTCCATTGCGGCCCGATTCCAGCCCACTGTGCGTCGCCCGCGTAGAGTTCCGTATTTGTCCCACGAGATCGTACTACCGCCCGGTATAAAAATATCCTATAAAAAATATCCAGGAATAATCTATCTCTGTACCAAATTTCGGTAAATGCCAACCAAAGAGAAAGTTTGTCCCTGGGACTTGTTAATATGTAGTATACAGGGCAAATTATGTTTTATGGGAAACTTTAGTAGCTTGAACTATATAGGCAGGTCCGTGGGAATCCGATGAGAATGTTTGCTACAGTTAAGTTATCTTTTATTAGTATCATTGTGCTATTGCACTGGTTAGGTGGGCTTAAATTTCTTAAAAGCACGGGTTCGATATCCGGGTTGGGCAAAGTGTCATTGGGTTTTTCCCGTCTCCAACTTTGAGCAGCTGTTGTGGAAAATCGTTAACCATATTTCCGATAAGGTGGGCCCCTATCGAGTATAACTCAAACTTCAATTTACGAACTGACATGTTGACATGAGAATGTTAGTGCGTAAATTAAAGATGTCCGCACATGTTTATTTTGTGACGACGGAAAGTGTCTGCCGAAAGTCACGTATTTTATTAATATCATGCGTAGAATGATAACAAGGTTGCCGTGACTCCACCAACGTACTGCCCCAGTAATATTTGTTTACTATTACCATTTGCGACTTCGTCCGCGTTAATTTTGAAAATACAGCCCATAATAAGTATTACCCTGAAACTGCTCTGTTTGGAATTTTTGAGGTTGTTTTATTTTCCGGTAACAAAATAATCTGATTTTCGGGTGATCCAATTCGCGATAAACCGCCCATGGGTAAAATATTCTTTTCTTAGGTAAATGCCAACCAAAGACAAAGTTTGTCCCTGGGACTTGTTAATATGTAGTATACAGGGCAAATTATGTTTTAATTGGAAACTTTAGTAGCTTGAACTATATAGGCAGGTCCGTGGGAATCCGATGAGAATGGTTGCTACAGTTAAGTTATCTTTTGTTAGTATCATTGTGCCATTGCACAGGTTAGGTGGACTTAAATTTCTTAAAAGCACGGTAGGCGTTCCGATTTTCAATAGCAGTACGTAAGATGGATTCAAAAATTCTTGCGGATAGTGGACTGCATCCGCGGTATCAACGGACTGATAGATTTTGACTTAACCGGGGACTTTTGTAAAATTAGTTTATAGATGTTTTTGATTATTGACTACCTCGTTGTTCTAGTAATCGAAAGCACCACTGCTGAGCATGAGGTCCTGGGTTCGATTCCCGGGTTGGGCAAAGTGTCATTGGGTTTTTCCCGTCTCCAACTTTGAGCAGCTGTTGTGGAAAATCGTTAACCATATTTCCGATAAGGTGGGTCGAAACTCAAACTTCAATTTACGTACTGACATGTTGACATGAGAATGTTAGTGCATAAATCAAAGATGTCCGCACATGTTTATTTTGTGACGACGGAAAGTGTCTGCCGAAAGTCACGTATTTTATTAATATCATGTGTAGAATTATAACAAGGTTACCGTGACTTCACCAACGTACTGCCCCATTAATATTTGTTTACTATTACCATTTATTAGCGAAGTACTATCATTCAAAATAACACGCATCGAATATAAACAAATGACATCAATAAGCCGTCACGCGTCATCACTCAACTGTAGTGCGTCAGTAGATTAGAAGATTGTGGTTGTGATAACATTGAAAACTATCTAGATAGTAGATAGTCTGATTACTGCAAAAAATATTGTTCTCTCTGCTTTTGCACCTTCGATACAGATTTTGTCTTCCTCAATGACGATCTCATAGTCAAATCGGCATAAATTGTATCCTTACTTGTAAATTCTTCTTATTTATGAGCATTGCAAATTAAAATAAGATACATATTGTGGAGGTCACTAGAAACACTAGTTGGGGTTCAGAATAAAACCACCGAATTATCAGTAAGTGGATGAATTACTTCAAGGGTACGGGCACTCGCTGCCCGGGATAAGTGTGGACTAGTTGACACGGAACCTTAAAACTCACGCTCCGTTTATTAGTATATCACACATATAAAAGTGAATGAAGCATCCGTGTAGATGACAAAGCCAGACTACGCAGGACGACAGAAATGCCGTGGAATGCAGCAACACAGAACAAGTGACAGAATTGTTTATCATTTTATTTGTAAACAATGAAGAGCAGTGAACTTTAGTCGACTATGGATTCTGTTTAGTTACATCTAAACTATGAGTAATAATGACCATGACTAATGTATACATATATGGTAGTGTATGTAGGTCGCAGCTTCAGCTATGTATCTGTATGTGTCGACATATACTGTCTTTCATCATTGCACGAGTAAAAAGTAGTATTTTACCGTAATTAACAAAGATTTCTCAACATTATCTATAGAGAAAATTACTTAGTTTTAATAAAAAACAATATTGGAATTTCAATGAGAAGATGATTGGGTTTTATCAGGACTCAGATTACATTAAAACAATTTGACAAGTACCTTTTGAGGGATTGTTTAGTTTAAACTATTTTATTTGCATGTTTATTGTAAGATTGCCATAGGAATAAAAGAGACAAATAAACCAAACAAATAAACAGACAAATCCAAACAGAGCTAAATAAGTGTACTTAAATTAAACACAGTGTTTATAATTTTGTCTTGATTTACTAGATAATAATGGATAAGGTCACAAACACTTTTTGTTAACTTTACAAAGTAAACGCCATCTACATATAAATAAATAACTAGACTTAGTTTAAAAGTTTGTTATTTATAGGAAGCAAGGTCCCTTTTGCCTGTTCGATGTAAAGTCAGATTTAAATAATCACAAACACTGCACTAATTAAAGACTCGGATTATCGCGTATTGATTTTCTGAGTATTGCAATCAAATACATGAAAAAAAAAACGAATTATAACTGTAAGTAGTTATTGCTTCCAACGAAATGTTGTAAATAATGGCACTAAGTTATACCTCCAATGTAGAATAGGCCAATATTAGGTACCTAAAAAGAATAGAAAAACATTTCATACTAATTTTATCTGAACAGCATAAATTGGCCACTAATAATTACCAAACGACACCTTTTTAAAAAGGGAAAGCGAGATTTTACATTTTATGTGCTTCTTCCCAAAAATGAAAAATCCCAAAATGTAAAATCTCGGAAAACTGGCAATAAAACTATTAAAATAGTTTTAAATTCAGAGTACCGAATCGTCGCCGTTGTAATCGGCCATTCTTTTATCACTTCCTGGCAACAGTGTTTAATTAATAGTTGTATAATCGTGGTTATCACTAAATATGTAGATGTGTGTTATCTGCACGTCAGACCAGTCCCTCACAATGACTTGGTTAATCACTTCTTTGTCTGAGTTGTTCCAAGAATCTCTTGATATGTGGAACGGTCAGTATCTTAATAATTATATCAGCAGATGTATCACGATTTCGACATATTGCAAGTTGTTTAAACGAAAATATTAATAAACGATTAATAGTTTCGTCTCTATCATACAGTTTTATGTGAGCAAATCTGCCAAAAACCTAATTTTCAGAAATAAGCAATGTTTCCGTTATCAACTACCTACAGATAAAGAGACCCACCCTCCTTTATATCCGGAACTCAGCTATCTGATCATGCATGAATGCTATTATTACTCATAATAAAAGTAATAAATTCGGCAAGTTCTCATAAAATGGTAATTGCATTACTTTCATATTTCTGTTCCCAAACATAAAAGTATGTACACATACGTGTAGAAAATCATCAGTAGTAAGTTATCTTAAAGGATATTGTAGATTAAAAATATTACTCGAAAACATTGTTTTGCCCCGCATAATTTATTGTAGGCTCAAGATTGAGATTTGTTTAAATGTTTAATTAATAAAGATAAGTGAGATTTCTTTGGCTTGAGATGGAATATGTTTTTATTTCTAAATATAATATTCTGTTATTCCACCACCAATGGGTGAGTTTTATTTCAATGTAATGCATGTATTATCTATATTCCAAATGAAACGTATGTTTATGTAGTTAAATCGATTCATTAAACTAGAATAACTAAAATAACAACAAATTATTAAAGGGGGCATCAAAACAATAAACAAACCTAGGTTTAAAAAAAACGAAAGCGTCTAATAGGATTACTTTTTTTTTTCACTGACGAATATTTTGCTCTTTTAATAAAATGTCAAGCAAAGACGTAATTGGTTACCGTATAAGCTTCGTTAAGTATTCTTCGTGGAAGTAATTAACATTAATCTAGACAAATGTTTAACATTTTAACGTGTTTAGTCTAGAATTCCGTAAGCCTTGTTGAGATTGTTTTAACTTTAGCATTAACAACATGCCTTTGTTTAGCAAAACTCACTAAATAATTAGGTATAAATACCTACATACTTACTAAGGTGTGCTATATATTACCAGATTTTAATTTAATTAATTACGAATCATAGTTTCAGTTATTCAAAGCCAAGTGCAAATATCACGTTTACCAATTAACAAAAAAGTTTTACTATATTTTCTGTCTGTTACTAAGACAACAGTGAAAAAAATTGTGGTTTGTCGAAGTGGTCAATCAACTTGTGAGTGTGACCTAGTAAAAAATACAAAAACTAATTTTAATTATAATGGAAGGTCAGAATCATTAATGTCATTGACCGGCTAACATAACAACTGAGATATCAAACTAATTCGGTTATGATGTTAAAAACAGATATTTTGACACGATTTTCCTTAAATATATCTTATATATCAAGGCTACAGTATAGTCATTCTTATGCTGAGCTCAGATACAAAGCACTGGAAATATTTCTTCAATACAAGTCCATAAGAAACCACTGACATTCTTCGTATACCTACACAAAGGAAGCAACATACAGGGCAATTAATGGATTTCCTCATGCTCCAAATTCTTACATTGAGCGGTGACGGTGACTCAAAGCGTAGGAGATGAGAAGCCACCGGTAGTACTTACGTTGTTCCTATTGTTACTAACCTCTCTGTCGCTGTCATTTTACTATCGTGGAACACGGCACACAGTTCAAGCATGTCAAATTGCTGTATTGTAGGCCATGCTTTATAAGCCGAACGTTTTTTTTTTTTTTTTACTGTTGGGAAATCATCAAATGACTCCTCCCGCTCTGGGCAGAACGGAAGGGAGTGTCAGACTTGTACTGACTAAAACCCATCCATGTTCCATCCTTACCCTTTGTGTTCCAGGGCCGCGGTATCTCTTTCGAACAGCCGGGCAAGTCCCGAAGCCCAGTCGAACCTTGAGATACAATTTTTTGAAGCACGCAACGATCAAATTTAACCGCACAGTCCACGATTGCAACTTGAAAGTTAACAGATTTTATTTTCATGAAGTAGGAATCATTACTAGCAGAAAAACCCATACGTCAGCAACATTATTATAGTTGTTTACCCATTGAAGTTTAGAATTTAATCGATAATTTTGAAATGGTAAATTGTAGTAGAGTCGTTCCAAAATGTAATGCTTCCGATCTTGCTAATTAAGATTGCGTACAAATTAATTCGCGATAAGTAGAGATTTACAGTCGACTTCCTACAGATTTATTTCTATTTCCAATCTATATACATTAGATTCTTACGCAGATATCTAGCATTGTATCTAATAAGATTAAATTAATCCTTGCACCTGATAGTTACAAGAACCTAAAGCTCAAATCTATACGCTGCGTAATATAGGTACATAGATAAACCGTTGCCAAGTCATTCGTACGATAAAGCATTAGGCGGTCGTAACGGGGAGACTAACTTCGAACGTTCACAGGGTTATAAACATAAAACATAAACATCATTTATTTCAGGCTTCAATGGCCCATAGATAAATACCTTATAAACTAACATGCACCCTCGGTGTATAGATCGTCTTTTGGCGCACGTACTCCACGATGTCCTCCGCTTTAGTGGTTATTAACTATGAAAAGTATAGATATCTACGTATGGGCTTGACGATGTCGGTGGGATACCTACCATTGTCGTTTCATACGTTTAGATAAGATTAGATTATCACTAGCAACGTAAACCATAGTCATGCAATTTGTTATTGATTTTTATTTTTGTGAAGGTTTACGATAAGTGATGAACTTGCAGTTAAAATATCGAAACTAGCGTTTTTTTTATGAATATGTGGATAGAAAATGGAGGCCTAAGCGCAAACATCACTAACAGGTCATCCGCAAGTACATAGGTCTCAGAAATTTCAAGCAAAAAACGCTAGCTAGAGTAACAAATGTTATACAGTACAAAAATCAAGGCTTCGTCGTTACCTAGTTTTTAGTTCGTATTTTAAGGTGAATGACTCGAAGACAGCTGGTCAAACATGATATTCGAATTGGTCTTCTTCGTGGTTTAAAAACATGCATAATATTATCATAATAAGGTTTTAAAACATTACTTGAGTTAATTTATGTGATTAATTGAGTCAATCTTGATGAAGAATTAGAGAAATGTTTAAACAACTTACGTTGTGGTACAATAAATAACTAAAGATATATAATGATATACCAAATTAGCTAGATATAGCCATTTGAACTAGCTCTCACTTGAATGTTCATTTAATTTCAGAAAACCGACAAGCGGCAGTATTAGCGTCAATGGCCGCGTACGGAATGAAAAGATGTTCAGGCGAAGATCATGTTACATTCTACAAGACGACCAAGTACAAGACAAGCTCACTATACAAGAATCACTACGCATAGCAGCGGATTTCAAATTAGGCAATCATATAAGCGGTCACCAGAAAAAACAACGCGTAAGTGTTACCTACAAATTCAATAACGGATTATTTCAATACTTATCACAATTGATTGCATCACACGTGTTTCTTATCTTTTGAGGCCGAACCATAATAATATATTTATATATATTAATATTAAAATTTTCACGACTTTAAAATAATCATATCAGTTATATGCTAACCATATAGTACAAGGACCTATTGATAAGCAATTTAAAGTTATTGAAGGAATCTAAATAAATAACTCCATAATCATTAAAATCTTCTTTAAGGCCGTCGTGTCGTTAACTAAACTTAGTTAACATTTTATTGTTTTCTTCTTAGGAGACGCAGTACTGTCGTTTACAGGATTCAGAAAGACCTGCACATGCTTGCTGAGAGCAGGAGCAAGTTTTACGATTTGCTCCTACGACTATTTATATTATAAAAAAGTGGATTTTAAACGAGTCGCTTATCATAATTAATAAAAAAAGAAATCGATAATTAATAAAGCAAGATGGCGATAGTCTATTATATTGTGTGTAAAGCAATAAGCATAACTTGATACTACTAAAAATAACCACGTTATGCAATTGTTACCGAAAACTGATTTATTTGTGTTTGGGGTGTGAAGAACATGGTGTGAAGTTCTTTATACCCCATAGAAAAGGGAGGATTCTTCGACTAGACGGGTATTATGTCTGGTGGGCTACTGCCCGACAATTGTTGTCGGGTTCTTTTATATAGTCTTAAGCCGCAGATAACTTTACTTGCGCGATCTAGGATTTGTGGTTTAGTTTGTCCGCTGCGTCATAGATGGCGCTGTAGTACTTTTTGTTCTGTGTTGCTGTAGTACTTTTTGTAGTGCCACTACATGTCTACTATTAAGGTAGCCTAATGGTTCCTCTTCTTTTCAGGTAGAAGAAATAATCACAGCCCTAGATTTAAGTAAAGTTAGGAACACTAGAGCTGGCAAGTTGTCTGGTGGAGAGAAGAAAAGGCTAGCAATAGGTCTGGAATTAATCAGTGACCCGCCGGTCATGTTCCTAGACGAACCTACCAGGTAAATGGCTTTTATATGTCAACTACATACAATGTTCAATAGCACGACAAAGAAAAGTAAAGTGGGTCTGTACTTTTTAGTTTGTAGCCTTGACAACCAATAACATCGTCCCACTACTTCCTTTCGGGAGTGGCCAGAGGTGACTAAGGCACTGTATCGTAAAAATACGAAGCGATGATAAAAGTATCAAATATAGAAGGATAATATTTTGCTTATAGCTATTGTATTGATGAGGATCATCCTTCCTTAGCAACAGGCTTTGAGAGGCGTCTAAATAAAATAATTGCACAAATTTTAAATATTCGTATGCCGCGTCTAGCGCCGGATATTTTGTCCCTGCGTATCCTACGAATAAATGTCTTTGTCTTGCATTATTGTTAAGAGGAAATGCGGTAGGTATTTGAAGAAACTATCGCTGTCGCTCTGCGAGCGCGATTTTGACATTAGTGCGATATGGGCGAATACAGTAAAAAGTCATAATTTGAGGTTTGACTCTAGACTATTTCTTCCTCCAATATTCAACCAATTTAAAAGATATTTTAACAGAATAAGAAGGATATATACTGTGTCTCTATGTTTTTCGTTTTTTATTCATAGTTGTTAAATTTGTTCACTAGGCCTCTGTTGACAAGCAATCTAAATAGGCAATTTTGAGCATTTTGTAAAGGTTCTGGTGCTTATACAGATTATGTATCATCAAAAAGGAAAACATAAAAGAGGTGAATATTAATGTAACTGTAAAAAATCAAAGCTTTAAAGTCATAAACCAGAAAGAAAACAAACGAGAGCGTTTGTATGGAGAAATGATCACCCGCATTTTCTCTTAATGACAGTCAACAGAACGATCTAAAAAACTACAAACTGATGTACAAACTGTCTCAAACGACACGTTACCGTCACATGAAACATCTAAAAGTACAACTTAGGTACATGTACTACTAAAATATCGTTATCAAACACAAAAAATCAGAAGGATTAGTTGAGGAATTAAATATTCTAGATAACGACACACAATGTTTAGATACTATATTGAATTAAATTGTATTGTTTAAAAGATGGTGTAGTATTTATATTAGCACGCGTATTAAATATCTCTCTATAACCACGTTTATAATGAAATGACTCAGTAGCTGTAAAATGAATTGTAATGAACTTTGTATAATTCAATTACAGTTATAACTGAAATGAGTACATTGAAGCATTTATTTATTATAATTACGTTATCCAACCACAGTCTCGCAGATTCGTGGCTTTGTGAAACCGGTAAACTCAAATTAAATGTATTTACAGTTTCATAACATCATGTCTCCTTGCCAAAACTATTTATCTGTTGACATTTTAATGATTACATTATCTTGATAAAAGGTGAGACTAAAACATTGTAATTTAATCATATATATGGTATTTATATCAATTATACCTATTTATTGTTGATTATTACAATGTAACGTTTAACAAATCCGGAATGCATGAGTCTTACAATTTAATTTTCGTCACAAAAACAAGTGAAACTTATTTTATTTCTATTTATTGCCATGATAGCCTGACTTTTGAAATAACCAGATATGAAAATATTATCTCAAGATATTTAGACTACCAATTCACTATCTACCTACCATTATATTTAGAAATTCTTCCTAGTAATATTTAGGTGATGGTCTTTTGGTTTTTCATACAATTCGCAAAAACTGTTTCAATTGAAAAAACTGTACTTGCGTTTGGAATCCGTGATCTTCCCAATGCAGACTGCATGCTTTTTGAGAGTGTATTTACTATTGTTAGAAATCATTATTATAAATGACTGACTTCCAGGTTTTTAGAAAAGAAAAAGTAATTAATAATCTTAAAGAGTCTCCAAGTAATGTCAAAGTAGTCAATGCTTTAAGTATGATGAATATTTAGTTTCCTTGTTGAGATTGACTCTTTTTCTTGCACTGTGAGGCAACTTTATTTATGCTTATTAATTAGACACATAAACCAAAACGTCCAAGAAACAAAAAGCAAAAACTTCAACCTAAATATATCTTCTTTCCAGTGGGCTGGATAGTTCAATATCGAAGCAAATAGTACATTTACTTCACCTTTTAGCGCGGCAAGGGCGGACGGTGGTGGTGACGATGCACCAGCCGTCCGCCGCACTCTTGCACATGGTGGACCGCCTGTATGCTATGGTGGGGGGCCGCTGCGCCTACGTCGGCTCCGTGCCGCAGCTGCTGCCGTGTTTAGAAGAAATGAACTTGATGTGCCCGCCCTACCATAATCCTGTTGATTTCTGTAAGTATACGATTTGGTTTTGGCCTTTAAAAAATTGTAGCGACCTAGCTTTTTGACAATATCATTATTAGCATCACCATTCAGCCGAGATACTATTTCTTTTTTTAACACTGTCATTTTCTTATCCTTATCCCTATTCTCCGCTATTCTCTGCTGTCAACCGTCACATTATCATGCATTCCTTTAACTTTCATACAATCTATCTATTTTTTCTTGCTGGCTTTTTTAAAATGTCTACTTTTATTTATGTTTCCATATAATTCACCATTTAATACAAACGCTTATTACTAATTGTTTTTTCTTTTTCACTATCCATCTAAATCTCTGCTACCAATAAAATTAGTGTCATAGGTATAATTTATACGTCGTAGAAACCAGCATAAACCGATCCTATCTTCGGAACCCGGTGTGTGTTACTTTGGTATACTTTTGAATATGTATTTAGTATTATAGCAACACTACAGTATAGAAGGAAAGAAGATTATTTTATGCACACTTTTGTTATTTATTGATTTGACGTATTCTAGAAATCCCAATATGGTTATTTAGTTTTATTAGAAAAATAAAAACCGATAGCATTTAACCATTTTTTTTAGACATGACTGATGTTTTACAAAAGATGATATTAAAAAGAAAAAAAACTCTCAATGAACCAACAGTTGACCTAATGCACAATATTATGGGTATACATTCCAGCATTCATATTAATTCATATATAACGAATGTAGTACATACTAATACATACTAAGTACATACTATTCCACTAATCAACTTAATTAAAACGAGTGTTGTCAATTTCAGACAAGTCATATTTATTTATTTTTTTAAACTAAACGTTTTGTTTTTTTTTTCTTTTCAGTAATCGAAATATGTGTAGAAAACGCGAGTGACCTCGTAAAGAGCTCGGAAAATGGAAGAAATAAAAGATGGATTTCAAACGTATCTCATGTGACTGATAGTAATATAATAGGTATGTATTACTTAAATACTAATAACTAATACGATAACTTATAAATACTCGAACTTTGGTAGAGAACATATCTATGTATTAAAACCTTGATCACGTAAATCGGATAAGTGATACAGAAGTTGTAGAATTTGTAGATGTTCTAGCAGACAGACTGACAGCTGTTTTACGATATGTAAGGATAGCAAGTACATCTTCTGTGATTATACTACGGTATGCAAACCGTGTTGAATCCTTAAACTGATGACTATAACATTGGCACGTCGCCTTATAACATGATACAGACGGACTTCGATCAATCAGACTGAATTCATTATAAAATTATCATATATTATTTTCATACTTATGAAAATCTCATACAGCAAAGCAAGCAAAGTGATAAAATTTGCTGGACCAATTTTACCAAGATGAATGCCAATAATAATATTTTAATTCCAATGATTATATCATCAAACAGAAGTAGATCATATGAGGTTACTACAGCATGATACTATTGCTGATTATTGTTTCCGTGTCCAAAGAGAGATAATAGAAAATGGTTCATCGAACATCATTCTTATATTACTTGTTAATCCTTTTTCAGAAAAATCAAATTTAGCTGCTCATGACGAGGTTTGCCTGACGATGCTACCGCCTCCCAAGGAGGACCCCACTAGTAAAATACTATTAGCGCTAAAGAGCACCTACACTACATCGTTTATGAAACAATTTACCACACTCACAAGGAGATCACTATTGGTAAACCAATCTTTTTTTTATTTTCTCTTCCTGTCATTGAGTTACTTTTTAGTTAAGTTTTTGTTGTGATTCTATAACTGTAATTTTAATAACTATTTCGAAATCAAAATCGGAATACCGCTACCCGAAATTCAAAAGACATGAACAGGTACAGAAAAACCAGTTAACGAAATAATGACTAAATAACAGGAATTTAATGACGTAGTAATCATTTTAAAATCATATGCTTTGGATACGTTTCGTTTGCCTTTCATTTCTTGTGAAAGCTTTGTTGCGAAATAAGGGCAGTACCCTGCCCGATATCTTGAGCAATCAATGCTAACTTTGGTTTTGGTTTGTAAAAAAACGTTTTTTTTAAACTGTAAGAGTTGTGCATCCTTTGGCTCTATGTCCTTTCTTTTAAAAGTAGTACATAGAAGGTTATAATCAATATATTTATCCTTTATTTTCCAGACAATATGGCGAGACCCGTCGTTCACACTGATGACGACGGGCATCCATTGCGCGATGGCGCTCTTCATCGGCTTTCTGTTCTACAACATCGGATACGACGCTAAAGACGTGCGCAACAACTACAACTTCTTGTACTTCAGCCTCATGTTCCTCATGTTCACAGCGTTTAGTGCTGTTACTATCAAGTGTAAGAATATTTTGTTTTTGTAGGTTTAGAAAATAAATTATTAGCTCTGTGGTTCTTGCTTCACTGTCACTAGTGCCGTCAATGGTTTGATATTGCTTTCTAGAAGGTCTGTCAATTTTGATAAATTTATAGATACCTGAGTGTTTTATGAAAGAGTCTTAATTTTAAAATTATGAGCACCTTGAAATAGAGTGCAACAAGTTAAATGTTTTGTAATGGTTTCACGTACGCATTCATTTGCGTCGGTGAACTTGAAACAAGAAGGTGTTGGCAATTACATCTCTGACTCAGAACGTTATTAGGTTAAACGGAAGCTATAATTGAATAATTAAAAATTGATTTACTCGATCAAACTGTAGTGTACAAACAGAGAGAATTGAATGACCTACTACATTATTATTGTTTACTTGTGTGTATTTTCTACCAATAATACGGAGTAGGATCTTGAAATTTATACTAATATCCACCAAAAGACTCTAAAGTATTCATGTCACTATTTCTTTGTTCTCACAAATACTTTGAATACCAGTCAGTTAGTAGGTACAATCTCGCCCAGAATTCTGTATATCAAACGTGTTCTTGATTCTATCAAACCTCAAATAACTACTTCTATCACTGTAATAGTTTTAAAAATACCATTCTCTCCCTCCTCGGCAGGAAGACAGATGACAATTCAATTTCTCACTTCCAGTTCCCTCACAAATCCCCGTGATTCGCCGCGAGCACTTCAACAGGTGGTACACGACCGGAGCATACTACACATCGACCTTAGTATCAACGCTCCCGACTCAGACGGTGTGCACGCTGTCATACGCGTGCATCGCGTACTATCTCACGGGACAGCCGAACGAAATACAACGGTTTGCTGGATTCTGTTCCGTACTGTTGCTGGTCTCCTATGTGGCGTTATGTAAAGGACTGCTCGTGGGATCATTGTTTAATGTCAAAGTTAGTTCTGCTTTAAAATATTCTCTTAATATATAAAAATCACGTGCCACTATGTTCGTACACGTTAAACTCCCAAACCACCCAATGATTTTTTTTGAATAAGTATGGAATTCCGGTTCGTTCCCACTAAACTGTTATACGGTAGAACTAATGGGAATATTTTTTCCCACTAGTCCTACGATTTATGGTTGTACAAAATTGTTGAAAGGTAAGTTTTTTACCCGGGGTGGCTAGCATAGTAATATTTCTGCTAACGTAATGTTTATAAACGTAACACAGGCTAAAGGATCAAGATATTGTATGTAAATTATTGTATGGCTCATCAGAGTGTTATCTCATTTCAGAACGGAGTGATATGTGGCCCGTTCTTCATAATGCCGTTCACGGTATTCTCTGGCTTCTTCCTCCGCTACTGCGACGCGCCAGTGTTCGTGCGCTGGTTGTTCCAGTGTTCCTTCCTAAAGCACGGCCTTGTCGGCGTCGTGCTCTCTATCTACGGCATGGACCGTCCACACCTCGAGTGTTCAATATTGTACTGCCACTACGCATACCCCTCAAAATTCCTACAAGAGAACTACATCGACGGAGAGAGATTTTCCATACTATATGTTGCATTACTGTCTATAGGCTTTATTGTTAGTGTATTAGCTTTTCTAATACTAAAAGTAAGGTTAAAGAACAAATGGTAATTGTCCAGATATAAAAATGTATTGAATTAATAATAGCGATAATAAGAAGAGATGTGAAAATTTCGGTTTCTTACTGAATATGACAATACAACTAGTCGATCCGTGGTCGCGAATCATAGAAGCATTATTTATTACTACATATATATTTACCAAACGAGGTTTTTACAAGGCAACGTCGTAAACTGGGGTTCATAGAAACTGCGTGTTTCAATATGGCTTAAGGTGTTCCAAAGTTTTAAAATCACACATGATGTACCTAATAGAGATATATGTAATGATGTAATAAACATAATTTAACGTACTGTCAAGAACGATGTAAAAATCTCTTTATTGCAGAATTTGGGAGAAATGTCTATTCTGACATACAAATATAATATAAACTGTACATTACAAGATATGATAAACATTCCAATGTAAATATTGTATATGTTAAGAATAATTTATGTGAGATGGGATCTAAACTCATAAATTATGTCCAATCATCAAGAAAATACGTATTACCACAAATATATTCATAATATTATCAGTGATCATAGAATTCTGTTATGTTCTGTTTTACAAGCTCAAACAAAATTAAAGTGTTACTCGTATAAAGCCCTTTACTTTGATTTTCCTTTAAGACATCATAAAATTTTACTAATCAGATTTAACAAAACCTTTCGACAATGAGAAAATGTTTATCCAATAAACAATACAAGGTAATTTGGTAACTAGTAAAACTCAAAACGTTAATTTATGGACAAATACAAAAGCAACTTTACTAATCAGAGCCAGTGTTTGGGTTAATGTTCAAATGAGAACTAAAACAAATATCACTTCAAGGAGTAAGTACTTCAAGGTAGTATTTCTGGCCCAACATTGTTTTCGGATTACGTAATTTTGTTGCTTTATCATAAAACACTATGATATCTCATATGGATGATAAAGCTGTAGCTGGAGCAACAGAACAAAGGGTTACTGCTACTAGCCGGATAACAATTAAGACTTTTATAAATGTAAATAAAACAATAAATGACAATGGGACTTTATTTAAATGTTGAGTAAGACACCAGTTTTACCTTTTGTAAATATTTTTATATTATTGTTATTTGATGAATTAGATTATACATGGGTACAAAAATGCTTTATGAGGTATCCTCGCCATACTTCGAACAATTCAACTTTTTCATTTATGTTTGATATGATGTATGTTGATTTTAAATTTTTGGGCGCAAAAGTTGTTACCTGAACATAATAAAGCTGTATCATTTTTTTAAAGAAGTTTGTTAAAGTCGCAAATTTTTGCATTAAATATGTTTTTACCAAAGTCTTGCCATAGTGTTTATTAGTGGCATATGATATGATAAATGTAATGGCATTTAAATAAATTAAGAATGAATAAGGTATTCATAGATAAGTTTTTAATTTACATCTATATTAATTCGATGTAAGTTGTCAGAAATGCAGTTGTAATACGTTTCAAAAATTATGTGAATGTGTAACATTTTTTTATTACAAAACACATTGACTCTGAATTAGCAGTTATAGAAAAAATACATACACAGGTAATTGTTAGTAACATTGAAGTATAGGTATATAAGTATATACATCAATGGTTAGGAAAATTTTAGTTATTGCTATTGCGTTTGAGTTTCTTTAACAATTTATAATATATGTTGAGCTAAAGTGAGTTTTGGAAATAAATTGAAAAGGGCTCGAAAAGGACATAACTAAATGAATATAGTGAAAGTTTTTCGTTGCTGCATTTCTGATAGATTTTTAACAAAATTTTAAAATTGCATAACGTGTAAGATAAACATTAAAATTAGAAATGTCAATAAATGCGGTTTGACCGTGCGAATAAATAATGAAACTTTGTAATAATTTTATTTTATTTCAAATAACCTCTTCACAATTATTATGAGGATAAATCAAGCTACAAATAAGATGGCGCATCCCTTTACGTTACAGCATCAACATTTTCAGGTAAAGAAATAACTTCCTCATGTCTATTATGGTGAGAATATCAATGTCCACATTGTCCACCAAAACTACAAACTACTAACTAACTACCAATTCAAGAGAGAAATACATCTGCTTCAGTTTATTTCTACACATTATTTTTGATAAATAATATAATTGGACCAAATACAGACCAAATCCTTGAAGGAAACCCAGTGGCGTAGCGTGTCTTGGCGGGGCCCCGTATAAAAATTTGTTTGGGGGGCCTTATGAAAGGTAAAGATTTCTCACAAAAGAAAAAAAAAGTTTATTAAAAGAAATATTTATTCATCATAAATATCTATCTGCCGCTTTTTCCAATTTTTTTTACAAACAATTCAAATTAAATATACACTATCTTTGCCTTTTTTTGACATTTGTCATTTCTGAAATAAAAAAAAATTTGAAAGTTTTTATTAATTTTTGTTTACGCACGTCGGGGGCCCCCGTGGCTCGGGGGCCCCGTATAATTGATACGGCAGATACGGCGGTAGCTACGCCCCTGAGGAAACCAAATACCATAATGATATTAAGCTTATTCAAAGGAAAATAAACGGTATCAAAGCCCTTACCTAAGTTGTTCACCATTATCTTTTCATGCTTTATTTTCTACAAAAATGATAGAAAGTAAGTAGATTCCACAAGTTAAGTACCTATTAAAATTTTACTTATTATTCATTTAATTAAAGACCACTCTCCAAATACAAGATAAACAACTGAGGGTGGATGATCTTGTTCTTACACTACTTTCTACAATGTTTTTTGTGTTACTTAACCATAACGTGTATGTATTACCTACATTATCAGAAAATGCGATATAAGTACGTGATATTTAAATCTTAATCCTTGTGCTGTGAATATTTGGCTCTAAGCTTCGAAGTCCAATTTATCGTCAATAATTTATCACACAGGACACTATCCAAATTATAATAAGTTAATAAGCAAAGATAAGTAACACTGCTCATTACTGTGTATCTAGCGATAAATAATTGTATGAAGATAAATATAACACTAGTCGGTGTTCCAGTGTCCAGTAAAGTCTGCTAGTAGCGACTTGTGCGTTGATACGAACAGAGATTCGCGGAGAGGAAGTCTCGTGGTCTTGTGACCGACGAGCGCCTGCAACGCTCCAATTTTTCAATTCCGCGCTTAATACGTGATAATCATTACCATCCGTCACAGTTCATGATATACCTACTAAAATAACAAAATTAATGTTTTGAGTGTCGAGATGGATGCGGAAGCAGCGCGCGATGACATTAGTGTCGAAGATGGAAGTTTCATTGTTTACACTGATATTTTTTACGGCGTCAAAAGTAAAACAAGTAAGTGGCTAGTTGTAGAAACTACAGCGATAAACAAATTACGGATCATTCAAATTTTCCATCGAATAACCTCATCTACCTAGGTCTATTATGTGTCGCAATTTTAGAATAGTGTGCTATAGTATTTGTATTGAAAAGTGTGTGAAGGCAATCAAGTTCTTG
Source organism: Lycophotia porphyrea (assembly GCA_950005105.1). Taxonomy (NCBI): domain Eukaryota; kingdom Metazoa; phylum Arthropoda; class Insecta; order Lepidoptera; family Noctuidae; genus Lycophotia; species Lycophotia porphyrea. The sequence continues at coordinate 8,084,325 of OX465393.1, forward strand.
GTGTACGTTCGAATGGCTTGGTCAACAAAATATTCTATTGCGATTCTGTTAAAATATTTCTGGACTACAATTGCATCTCCTTCGGGTTTAATCTTCACATCAGTACTAGGAAGCATTTTGCAGGTGCCCAGTTTCTGTTTATTAGTCTAGTCTAACATCCCGTATTGTTTATACTAGTACTTTGTTTAGCTTGGACTTCGAGATTTCCGTCTTTGGAAATTGCATCAATTAAGAATATTTATTGTAACAACTATTAAAAATCAGGTTATAAACTCAATAAGTACAAAATTTTTAACCTGGAAGCATTCTAAACAATCTAATTCAACCTTTATTTACTTGACTTAAAGACAAAGAACGAAACGTGGTCGCTCACTATGGGCCTCATCAGAAAGCTTAAAGTCACCCAAAGGACTGTGGAGAGGGCTATGTTCGGAGTTTCCTTGCGCGATCGAATTAGAAATGAGGACACCCGCAAGAGAACCAAGGTTACCGACGTAGCCCGAAGAATTGCCAAACTTAAGTGGCAGTGGGCAGGGCAAATTACTCGCAGAACGGATGGCCGATGGGGCCGTAAAGTTCTGGAGTGGCGACCGCGAACCGGAAGACGTTGCGTTGGAAGGCTTCCCACTAGGTGGACCGATGACCTGGTGAAGGTTGCGGGGATCCGCTGGATGCGAGTCGCACGGGACCGGTCAATGTGGCGACACTTGGTGGAGGCCTATGTCCAGCAGTGGACGTCTTTCGGCTGAAATAATGAAAGACAAAGATGATATATATATACATACATGTGCAAGTGTACTGAGGTACCATGATGACGATTTACTTTTAATCCACATTACAGTGTGCAACATTAAAGTTTATCTCACTAAAGATCTGCATTACAGCCTAGCCCTATAATAATCCCACCGGTTGTTATGAATGTGAGGTCAAGTTATATATTATATATGTATTATTTTTACACGTGTGAAAACTGTTGTAGCCATTGTTATAGTTGAAGAATTTATCGTTTAGTTCTAACCACACTAGAGGCAAATAGTAAATGTTTCTCCGAGGCAAAAATTTAATTATTATATTAATAATATCAAATTATTAGTCATGGTTGCTGGGGAGGTTGTTCATCCGTTTCCTCTTTTTAGTTCAAACACTACAGAATTGGCGAAGGTAGGGCGTTTTGGGGGACTACAGCGTATTTTCTGACTTCGTGACGTGCTGACTATCAGACTAATTCGAATAAATATCTTTCGATTTTGATTTTCATTTATACTAATCTTAATCTATATTATTTTTACGGAAACCAGCTGATTTTTGTCGTCACTTGCAAGGAGACATAAAAGTACACGCTTATCAGTGTAGATATCAAAATTATCTACAGTAACAGATGCAAGGAAATCACTTTATAATTAAAATATGAATATTTTAATATTCATAAAATCTTTATCACTGCGTACCTTTTCCAGTAGAGTAGACTTAGAGATAAGGCCAATTAATGAATATTTCTCGCGAAAAACATAACATGACTGCACCACACTTATCAATTATTAGATAATACTTGCAACATTTTACTGAATTTATCAACAGTAAGTAGCATCTAAATTGATTTCTATACACTACTTTTAAATTCTTCGCAACTTGATTGGGCAAAACTTACGGATACACTAATTGTTTTTGGATATACAGTTTGGTTCACTGTAGGGCCTGTCACTATGTATTTTTTAACGTAATATACATCGTATACCAGAAAAGTGTGGTCATATTTCAGGGTGTGATTCAGACAATCAAATTGAAGAAAATCTTCCGTGGGACCACAAAAAAAAATGTGAAAAAAAACAGCTGGCCCGAAAATTTAGGTCGAGTAGGTATTTTGTTAGTAGTAGATTTTTTGTTATGTAGTGGACAGCTGATTTTATTTTTCCGTGGTGGTCCCATGAAGAAAATGGTCTGAAACACACCCTGAAATATGACCACATCTTTCTGTTACACGCTGCAGACACGGTACCATTAGCACCGACAACTAGCGCTTTTATTATCATTACATATAGCTTCCTAACTTTGTAAAATCGAAAAAAAACTTGCAGTTTAACCGATTCCGTGCGGAGGTCTTTGTAGCAATCTTTAGTGCCTGGCGTCGAACAAAAATTCCGTGATACCTGTGGGGCACCAAGCGCCAGAGACTTTGATGATTCCCCTGGGGAATCATCCGCCGTGAATTGTAACTTTTAGCTTTTTTTCGTGTTTCCACTTGCTAAAGAGTCATTTGCCATTGGGTATCGAACGTAAACGGTCAGTAAATTCGTTCAGTGCGTGTAAAAGTAACTATCTGTGTGTTTTTATGGAAATGGAAGGTAAGTGACTAATTTCTATCAGGGGTTGTAAACCTTTTTGCATTATTTTATGAATTTATTTATTCAAAAGTGTTCTACAGAATTTGTTAATTTGTAAACAAAAAATAGTGTATTTATATTCACATAGAATTTACTGTGACAAAGTTACAATCAATTTCGCATACCCAGTAACATTCTCCATTTTCGGTCCGCGATCGTGTGTCTCATTCACACGTTAGCATTGGTGTCGAATTCGTATCGCTATCTCTCTCTAGAGTATGGACAGTCAAAGAAACAGACATTCCAGAAAGTTGGCTGTTAGAATAAAATTATAATCAATAATAAAATGGGAGTCGACCACTAGGTTTTCAACCCCTGAAGTCTGCTAATTTACGAAATTACTTGAAACGAACACTGTGGGCATGATATGGGTGACAAATAAAGACACATTTATTTACGGGACTCTTGACAAATATCGTTTTAGCCGAGTTTTTTATGTTTTAGTTTTGTATCCTCTCGGGCATCATACGCCATACGCAATACATTTACATGGTGCCTGTGCGGCACCACTAACCATTATTACGCTATTTGAATACAGTATAGGTTTATTTATAAACTGACCTATCTCAATTGTTATCGGAGGGAACATAAACTATATTTCTATTGTCAAAATATGATGTAGGCTGGCGTAGAGCTAACTAATTACATAGACTGGAATACTCCCTCCTGTCTCATACTTAAAGTCGTATATCTTAATTACAAACAGTTAGATTTTTAATAGATTTAAGCTAACCAAAAACTTAGTCGAGTTCTGATAGGTATAAACAACTGAGTAATGACACAAGTTTTAAAGGAAAACATCATAAAATCATAACTTTATGTCGTTTTTATTTGAGTTAGTAACGCCAAAAATCTACATCTAAATCGCTATGGACTTGAACCCGCGGCTTTGCCCTCGTGGAGTGCTTAAATATATTTTTAGACTTTAAGGTCTTGTCCGCTTTTGGGTATTACATAAACAAACAGGTTGTATTCAAAACGTGTTTACAGTTTTGGATATCCAACACTGCACGTGATTTAAATATTTGTGCAGCAGATAGGTATTTCAAATGCGTTTTGGAAACCGCATCAAATGCCCAGGATTAGCTCAACTCACGAACACACATGTTTTAACAATGTAGCCACTTCTACCTATTGGTGAGTCAACATGAGATGCATTTACTGTTTTAATAAATATTTACTTAATTAAGTCAGTAATTTTGTCATTTTCGCTATCAACCAAGTACAAGTTAATATGAGAAAGGTTTTGTCCTTATGGTATTTATTCGTAAATTAATTTGAAGGAACTCGTCGATCTTGGGACCTTAATCGGCCGGAATTTCAAGGATCTATATCCTTGAAATTCCGGCCGATTAAGAAACCTTTATCACCTTTTCTACAGTGTGCCATTATCGTCAGGAAACATTGGTAAACATTGCTATAGCAATTTCTACTAGGCAGATGCCAACCGTGGCATGTGCGATTGATAATAAGCCTCGTGAATTCTTGCCTTAAGAGAAACAAAAATCTATAAGGCTAGTTTGCAAACATTTTATTTTATGTATTTCACAAACCTTTACTTCATCTACATTTAACAGAGTCAGTTGTTTCTACACCGTATGTAAATGCGTACCTTATCGGTTCTCTCTTAGGTGTGTAATCGAACTAATTTTCACTTTGATCTCTAAGAATACAATAGATTTGATAGCTAGATCACATCATTGTCTAATCGATGTCTGTTTACTTTTACTTTTTAGTTCTCATCATTGTCTATTTACTTTTAATATAATTTTACTGCATCGCTAATTGTAAAACTATTACCTTTTGTGTGTTTGTCCTGTGCGGGCTAATAAATACTTTTTCTTTCTTTCTTTCATCATCATCTTCCTGCCCTTGTCCCATTTTGTTTGGGGTCGGCGCAACACGTTTTCTTCTTCCATTCTCACCTGTCAGACGTCACAGCATCATTTACTCCTTTCTCTTTCATATCATTCCTCACACAATCCATCCATTTTGCTTTGGCCTTCCTCTCCCTCACTATCTATCAACATTCATGTCCATCACTCTTTTAGTCACATGCATTTCATCCCTCCTCATTACATGTCCATACCAAGGCAAATGACTTCCTTTAAATTTTTCTGTAACTTTTCTTGGATCTCCCTAAACAATAGTATAAATCAACATTAGTAAAGCAATATCGCTTCCCGTTAGTTATCCATCAACAAAGATTTGGCCAGCATCACATGAATCAGTGAAAAACTTCATCCAAATATTAAAAAAATATCAACACTAAACCGCAATCACTTCCAAAACAAATCACTATTACGTTTAATTAGTAATCAAATTCACGTCACAGTACAACAAGATAATTTGAGCGGTTCGTTGAGAACCCTTCTCTGCCACGAGTGTGTACGATGCAAGCGCTACATTGATTCCGCGGGTCAGTCTCATAGCCGCCTGCGCATTCATCGCACGCGCAAACAAATCAATGTCGCGATCGGAATAAATCATAACTTTACGACTTACAAGAACATTTAAAATCCTTAAAATGGATGTCGAACTTGGAAACCCTGATGAAGTAAAACTAAAATGTGATATGACTGTGTTCTCGGATATACACTTTAGGATTCCTAATGGTAATGTTCTTTTTGTAAGTGAAAGTTTTCTTTTGGCGGCAAACTGCTGTTCGACTTACGATGGTGTAACAGCAGTGGTTGCGGGTTACTTTATCTTATGATGGCTTGGTTGAAACATTCTTCAGTTAAAATGGAGCTGGTGAAAGATATAAGATATTTATATCAAGGCTCCTAATCCCTCTCAAGGGTCTTTCTATAAAAGGACATCCTCTGATGATACATGAAGGAGCAGTAATTCGTTTACTTTGCCGATATTTTTCATCATCGATGAGCTTATCGCTTTCTTCCATATCTTGGAGATTGTCTGCCCCTGTCTGTTGACATACTCGTTTGAAGGCATAATCCGCTTTAACTTGTACATCTTCCTTGCTACGTATGGTTATTGATCAGAATAAACGCGCATTTAAGAACGAGTAAACAATTCTTTGTTTGTCTGATTAAAACGGTAAAAACAAAATTATCTACAAAATTTAAAATGTTCTATATTTACAAGTAGGGTAAATAAGTTGAAGAGTTGTTAACCTAAAAACGATAGAGCTTTGGACACAATTAGACTCATTCGATGTCGGACAAGCTTAACTAAGAATTTAGGCTTCTAACAGCAAACCTAAAAGCGGTAGAGAGAGTTTATATAACAATATTAGTTTATTTTGTCATTTATTACTATCTTAATGAACATAAAATAACTAGTTCTGTTTGAACGTAAAAGTTTATTGCTAATTTACGCAAATACAGACCATTTTTGCTTTAGTAAAGAAAAAAATATTTTTTAGGAAGAAGAATGTTCTAAAAGGAGCTCAAGGCTAAATAATAATAGCCGGTCGGGTTGGTTTTCAAGTAAATAAATAATCTCTTTAATTCAGAATAAAATTCCATAAAAATACGTTAGTGCAAGATCACTCAAAAACTTTATGTTAGCGTATGAAACCAAACAAAAATAAATTCAAATACAAAGATGTTACTACCATAGAAATTTAAGAACTAAGTTAGTAGACATTGGTGCCGATTCCCTTGTTCACAAGCTAAACTAAATTTAAGTTGAGTGCATCTTTTTCTTTCTATTTCATTATGAAAAGAACAGAAGATAAATTTTAGTTTAGTCCTGTCAAATTAACCAGCGCTTGACACAAGTTTAGACGTGATTAAAAAGTTGACTACTAAAATTACATCAAACTACGTCAGGTGCTAACTAATTTGAAAGAACTAAACTAATATTTATCTTAGAAAAAGATGCACTCAGCTTAAACTTAGTTTAGTTTGTGAACAAGGAAATCGGCACCATTAACGATATTTACAGGAGCATGTCGCTGACTTAAATACCAGATGAAAGGACATTAATCCAGTTTGTTGGCAATGACATTCAGGTGATTGTTGGTCAGGGCACGCACCCTGCGCAACAAGGACACCGCTCGCTAAAAAAAGTAAAAGGTAAAGCCGCGCTTGCCTAGGAAGATCCGTAGATGGGTGACCCCCAATTGCTTACCGAGTTTCCTCCGTGCCTCGGAAAGCACCTTAGGCCGTTGGTCCCGGCGGCATTAATTTCTAAATCTTTGACAGTCGTTACAGGTAGTTACTGACTACCCAGTTATACCAAGGGGTATCGTATTACCCAGTACTAACTGAGTTGTGGAGGTTGATAGACAATCGCTCCATGTTAAATACTGGTATTCAGCTGCATCTGGTAAGACTGGCTAGTTATTTGTGAAATGATATAGAAAGATGATTTGTGAGTTTCTACTTTCCAATCTTAATCGATTATGAAGTTAGACAGCATGGCGACTAAACTGTATAGCTTAGGCGCTATTTTGGTCAGAGGGTCGTCTTTAATGAAGAAGGCATTGTTCATTTTTATTCAACTTGCCATAAAAAATCTTTTGATACGGGGCTTAAGAAGTTTGAGGCAGTAAACAAATATTTAAAAAAAAAATGTAATTTTGACGCTGAAAGCCAAATCCATTGATATCATCAGCCCAATATGAATAAAAGATTTGATTTGATTGTTAATTTGGTTTTTGGGATGTCAGTTGCGCAGTTCTTATATTATTATTTGGTGCAATTTTAGCTCGTTATTACTATATCAGTGGAACGTTTGCATCTGGTTATCATTTCATTTGAGGCCATATTTTTTATCCCAGCCTTCCTACGTAGGTCATATGTGACTATTATCTCCAGAAACGATAATTACAACGCCATTTAACGAACATTTATCTACTGGTTTAGTTTACGAACTAATTTTGACGCAGTATAATAAAATTATATTATGTAAATTATATTTATAAGTTTAAAATAAACAAAGTAGGTAACCAACAATGAGAATTCCTTTGTTTTACCTTGTATCGAACTGACGTAATTAATATTTAACGTAGACAAATGATTTAAAAATTCAGATTAGATTACCTTAAATACCATATTATTCATGACAAAGTCGTTACTTTGACTTAGAAACAATAAAAACTTTTAATTTTTTTATAAATTGGTCTGTAATTTCCAGCGAAAATTCCTCGCGTCAGCCGGAGCGCCGCGCGGTGCTTTGCACGTTTTTTGCGTTTACGGAGAGGCGACGCGTGCAGCGGCCCGCATTATCACACACCCAAACACAAACATATATGGCAATGTATGATATTGTTTACGGAGACGCGGGGCGTGCACAAACGAGTTGAACGCCGCGTTCGACGCGGGGATGTCATCTGCAATATGTTCGTATTTACGCGTGCGGCGCCGCATTCGACGCGGCGCGGCGGCGGTGTAATCTGCGGGCAACGCTGCTTTTCAAGCAAACGCGCGTAAAATCGCTTCTCCGTAAACGCTCTCATACATCGCCATATTTTTGAATTGAAAGCGGGTCGCGCCGCACAACACGCCGCACGAAGCGCTGCGTCTCCGTAAATGAGCCCTTAGTTAGGCCAAAATATAATATCTTATCGTTTTTTGTATAACCATTGAAATCTTTCAAATTTGTGGCTCTAACTGCTCAGCAAGTACCAAAGTGACCCGTTGTTCACTTTATTACTCGCTAGGTGACTCGCTAACCTCTAGGCGCTAAACAAGTTACCTCAGTGCGTTCGGCATGCACCATAAATTAGCTCTATTACTTACTAGCAACCCGCCCCGGCTTCTCACGGGTGCATTGTAGGGTATATAAACCTTCCTCTTGAATCTCTCTATCTATAAAAAAAACTGCATCAAAATCCGTTGCGTAGTTTTAAAGATCTAAGCATACATAGGGACAGACAGACAGCGGGAAGCGACTTTGTTTTATACTATGTAGTGACTTGTCATTCATCGTCATGTCACCGTAGCAGATTATGTACCAGTAGATTTAAAAAGATACGTTATCTTTAAGGATTAGTAGATCGAACAAATACAAACTTACACGCAGTGTCTTAGTTGCACACTGCAGAGATTTAAGCTAAGTACGGCCGTACCGGATGACAGACGAACGCTAAACTTGATAAATTTTTAACTTTGTAAGGCGATTCTGTCACGCACCGACATGGCAGGTCGTGACGAATCCCACGCCACATTAGCTTGCTTGTAATCCGTTAATGACTAACACACGTACATACACCACCCGACCGCGCGGTGTACGTGTGAAATCCACCTAAGACAAAGGCTAAGGACAATGTACCGTTGCAAAGCACTATCTATTAATTACTACTAATTAATCTTTATTCATCTTTTATCCTTTACACGTTATTCTATAATCTTATTATCTATGATTTAATGTTCCTATATCAATTGCTTTTCGGTTGTTTGTACCAGATTTAATCTATATTTTGATAGGAATAGAAAAGGTAGCTTCCATGTTATTTTTTATAACAAAACCGGCTTTATGCAATCATGGCTTGCAATTTAGCGGGTATGACACAAATTCTATTGACATTGTAGTTGAAGTCCTGCAAATACTGTAGCGACGTTTGCGCAATGTAAGATAACACTTAACAAAAGATTCATTAAAAATTCATAATTATGTGGTTGTGGATTTTTGTGAATTACCTACCTTATTATTGATTATTTTGAAAAAACATACCTACTAATATTATAAATACAAAAGAAAATCGATCTGTCTGTTACGTTATCTTTGTACTACGTTCATGTGCGATAATTTCAGACCTTAACCGTCGAAGCCAGGAGCAGAAGTTATAAACATTTAACACAAACTTGGGCCCCTTAAAAATCATCTCGGTAACTCTTATCTCATTAAAATGCACGTTCAACCGGTTACGAACCTTTTTTATTAACCCAACCACACCCAACGTATACCGGTTTGTGCGTACTAAATCTTTATATAAGGTCCCATTAAAATAGATGAACAAACTTTTAGAAATCATTCAGACCACTAAAATAAGGACAATGGTAAAAATAAATTAGAAAAACGCTTTAGATACTTCCAAGAAAATAAAATCAGCCAACGAAAATACACTAAAAATACATTTATTACTGTATGTTAAAATAAAATCACTTAAATCAGTGTTATTTTTGCTTGGATATCTTTGATTAGACTTACTGAACACAGTGTTAAAAGTCCATCTATTTTAATGGGACCTTATATATTAAAATCAATATCTGTTCGTACCCTTTAGACTCCTTAACTGATTTTGCACAGTTATTCTACAAACCAGGGAAGATTTGTAAAAATAAAAAACGAGTAATCGTAATGAGTATTTAATCATCATTCCTGCCCTTATCCCATTTTATTTGGGGTCGGCGCAACACGGTTTCTTCTTCCATTCTCCCCTATCAGACGTCACGGCATCATTTACTCCTTTCTCTTTCATATCATTCCTCACGCGATCCATCAATCTTTTCCTTGGCCTTCCTCTCCTTCTCCATCCATCAACATTCATGTCCATTACTCTTTTAGTCACATCATCATCATCATCATTTCAGCCGAAAGACGGCCACTACTGGACATAGGCCACCCCCAAAAGGGGATTTTGCCATAACCGCCACGCTTGGCAGGCGGGTTGGCGATCGATTGGTTTAGTCACATGCGTTTACATAATTTAATACGGACAAAAAAATCGAAATGTCTGCTGGGACACTAAGTATTAAGTCAAACTTCAACGGACTAGTGGAATTTAATTTTTCGTGATTTTTTTAGGTATTTATTAAAAATAATAGTCCCAATCGTTTCGAGTTCCATGATCGAGTTTATGGCTTTCGGTTCCAGAACGACCTAAAAGTAACCGTGTATATTGTAGAGATCCTATGGTGATATGTCAGCCAATTGCTACTGGCAGCTTATTAAAGTAAATACATTTTGAATCTAAAAGAAATAAAAATGATGGATTGTCAGAAGGAGACATAGAAAAATATGAAACAATGTAAAAACATATATAAATTGATTTTAAAAGTATAAATATACTGAGTTACCACAAGCGTATAATTCGGTAGTGTAGACTCCGTATACACAGAAGTTTCAATTTAAAAAAAAAGGCATTGCAACGCATGACGGCCACAACGTATAATCAAAATATCTGTTATATACACCTCAAGTTAAAATCGATGACTTAAATTCTGTTCCAATCCAGTAATTTTAGAACGTTATTATGTCAGAGCTCAGATCAAGTAAAAAAAGGTAGATATATCACTTAGGACAGGAAAGTGAGGCCACTTTTTTAAATATGTGTGAGTCAGTGAAGTGAAGCCAGTTTTTTAAAAAATGTCCCTGAAAATTAATGTTTGTTTTTTTATAAAATACAATGTAGGTTTTGATGATACTTAAATTATGAATGTAGGAGGCGTGTTGGATAACTTTATAAATCGTTGCATTAGATAGTCCCGTGGTGTGTGAGAAGCGAGGAAAAATACAACAAAGGTTATGTGAAGCGTGTTTATTTAAAAAATTACATAATACAAAAAAAAACGGAATTAATGAGTTAGAATACAAAAAAAATCTTTCCATGGAATTAAAAATATACTTTTCAGATGAAATTAAAATAATAAAAAGTAAAAAAATATTTTTTTTAAGTTGTATATACTTAAACACATGGAACACTGACTGACACTGATGTTGTTGCAATGCAAATAAACAATGGCCATGCAAAATTTCTATGCATTACAATTACTTAGTTGCAATTTCACGTCAGAGTCATTAAAAACCACGTTTACACATCCTGCCAATGGGTCTAAGGTTGCATGTTTTCTGGACCCTGGCTACGTAGTAATCAAATTCATAGTAATGAATTAGACTCGAAAAGAGAGTTGACATTATTTGTGTCGAATAACCTCAAAATTGTGTTTGAATAACTTAAAAATATATAGTTTTGTGTGTACTTACGTGTGAAACGATATTCCTTCAGACTTTTTGTTCACTTTTGTATTATTTTTACCCTATTTAATCACACAGGACGGCATTTTTTAGGCAAACTTACTGCACGACAACCCGTGAGATACTAACGAAAAGGAGCTTCGTTTGATGCATGTGTGTGCCTGTGCGCGTGTGTTTACTTGAAGGAGCTGAGTTTTTTGGCTTCACCAATAACAAGAGCCGTGCGTTATCTACCTTTTTTTACTTGATCTGTGTGCCAGAGAGACGCACGCTAGGAATGTTAAATTGAAAAAGCAAATATTAGATGCAATGAAATAGACAATTTTATTCCTACCTATATCTATCTCTTCTGCCAACTTGCTTTTTAACAGAACTACAAAAAAATAGGTTTACAGCGTGTACCAGAAAGGTGTGGTCATATTTCAGAGTGTGATTCAGACCATCACACTAAACAACTTTGTTCATGGGATCACCATGGAAAAAGCGCAAAAAAATTCAGAACACTTTTCTGGTACACAATCATGGGATTTAAAATGTAAAGGAGTTCATCGACGAACGATGTCACAACTGTTATTCTACCATGGATAAAAACATGGGGTTAAAGCTATGAGTCAAGATAAGCATTTTTCTTGTTCATGAGAAACTACTTTCTTTCAAAATATATAATATCTTATTAGTAGAACATTTTTGTACACATAGTTGACAAAGTAATTAATTCTTAGACTAAACCACAACAACTAATAAACGCTAATTTTATGCATCTTTTCAGACGTGATAGTATTGGTAATGGTTTTTTTGCATGCGTAATTAACAGTATAAAGTCACTCAATAACAATTGTTGAATAACCAGTGATCGGAATGAGTAGCTACATCAACATTTAATCATCATCTTCCTGCCCTTATCCCATTCTATTTGGGGTCGGCGCAACGCGGTTTTTTTCTTCCATTCTCCCCTGTCAGACGTCACGGCATCATTTACTCCTTTTTCTTTCATATCATTACTTACGCGATCCATCCATCTTTTCTTTGGTCTTCCTCTCCTTCTGTCGTCTTTTAGTCACATGCGTTTACAAAATTTAACGGACAATAAATATATCTTTCTACGGACTGGGTATATACGTACTTACCGTGTTTGTTATAGCAACCAAGCAATCATACAAACAGGGTGGAACTTTGTAATTGAGCTGTAAGGTACTGCTACAATCGCCCGGCTCTTATCACTGTGAGGATCGCCCAGAGGACACGGTGGAGCACACTGTGGACGTCTGCCCCGCTTGGGGGGAGCACCGCCGCCGTGTCCTCGTAACGGCGATCGGCGGCAGCGACCTATCGTGTCCGGCCCTAGTTCAATCCATGGTCCGGAGCGAGAGGGAATGGGACGCCGTCATCTTCTTCTGCGTTGCAATGATGCTAGCGAAGGAGGTGGCGGAGCGTGAGAGGGGGAGAACCTCTCATCCCAGCCGCCGCAGGAGACGCCCTGAGCGTCGAGGGTCTCGTGGTGGCTTCCGGCCACCGTAGACGCGGACCTGTGGACCGTGAGTAATGGGCTAGCTCGCCGTCCGTCCGTCTTTTGACGACAGGCCGTGCTGCCGGCGCGTTATTGTTCCACGCGCGCTTCAAAGAGATGTCAGCTAAGAGGGAGGAGCTCGCAAGGGCCGATGCCTGCCAGGGCTGCGGGACTGTTCGAAAGAGGTACCGCGGCCCTGGAACACAAAGGGCAAGGAAGGAACATGGATGCGGGGGAGAAGTCATTTGATGATTTTTTATCTGAAAAAAAGGTACTGCTACAATAAAAGGGCCAACTTATACAAGATTAACTAAGAAAGTACAGATGCATTGAAAAAGCCTTATTGATACTTACCCTGATTTAAATCCACTGAAACATACAAGAGAATTTAACCTACAAATAAAAAAGAATTCCAATCTTGATCAATTATCTTCCAATGTTTCTTATAGGAATCACAAAACTCTGGGGCCAACTAAGGTTTGTGTAATAAAAAAGCGTGTAAAAAACAGAAATCGCAAAGAAAATCCTCTACATTTCATACGTAATAAAACTCCAACTTACGGTTGTGGAGATCAGATAGACAGTCGCTACATGTAAAATACTGGTATTCAACTGCATCCGGTTAGACTGGAAGCCGACTTCAACATAGTTGGGACAAGGCTAGGCAGATCATGAATGATATCTAAGAATATCCTTTGCCATCAGTGATTTGTTTATTTTTTATCGAAAACTAGCTGATGCCCGCGGCTTCGCCCGCGTGGAAGTCGGTTATCGCGACCAAAAGTAATCATGAAATTTTGATCCCGTTCCCGCAACCCTTGGCAACCTACTCCAGGGATTCCACCATACATCATTTTCTTATATCTCGAAGGGTTTAGGCAGCGTTTTCGTTGAAAGCTCCCAGATGGCTTATTTTTTACCGACACTTCCAACAAATATCATTATTATTATTTATTTCCCAATATCAAAAACTTGACAAATTATATACTAAAACCTTCCTCGAGAACCACTCTATCCATTGGTGAAAACAGTTCCTATAGGGTTCAGACTGTTCCTATAGGGTTTGCTCTCCTTTTGGTTTCTGTGACAATCTTTATTTTTAGTCGTAACTGTTGTAAGTAAAGTAGCAATCATTAATCTAACAGTAGGTAGACTATCGTCGTTGAAATCCGGTTTGATGATCATTGTTCCAAAACTTGAGCGTAGCCACGTATACCGCGTAGGCGCATGTACAGACGCCAGCACATCAAGCTACTACAATTTGTCAGATTTCTTTAATAGATTTTCAACTTTATCGCTACAGCATTAGATTCAAGGTTGATTGGGATTGACCGTTTGGGGTAGCTTTATGTGCTGGCGTCTGTACCTACATATCTCTCCGCGATATCTACATCTTTTCTTCGCTAAAATTCACAATATATAAAAGAAAAACGTTACTTTACATGATTAATATCACAAAAAACGAATCAATTTATTTGGAATGCAATAAGATATTAGCATTATTGTACCTGCAGTTGACAATGTTATTAAACAACCTTGCTTTTATCGAAGAATTCGATAAATTTTGTTCCCACGACATGTACAAAAGAATAATCAAAGGAAGAAAATCTCAAATAGTAGAAAACAAACCAAACTAGTACATAATTAAGTACTATATTATATTTCTTTATTCTTCTTCTTAGCGTGTCGATGGCAAATTTTTACTAAATATGTTTGTCCCAAAATTCAGCTACGCGAACTCCAGTCGCTGATGAAGTCAAAAGATCATGTGTGTGCAAGTGTCAGGGCATGCAGTGCAAGATTTCATGAAAAGAAAGAAGTGCTCGTGGCAAAATAATAACCGCCGCTAGGATCAATCTTCAATTAAACCGCGCTTTCCTAGGTTGGTCTGTAGATCGGAAAGCACATTAAGCCGTTGGTCCCGGCTATCATTTCTAGATCTTTGACAGTCGTTACAGGTAGTCAGTGGCCCGAAAGTTTGACAACCAGTCTTACCAAGGGATATCGTATTACCCAGTATTAACTGGGTTGTGGAGGTCAGATAGGCAGTCGCTCCATGTAAAATAGTGGTATTCAGTTAAATCCGGTTAGACTGGAAGCCGACCCTAACATACATAGTTGGGAAAAGGCTAGGCAGATGATTTATTTGCTAATGGCAAGATGTTTCTTTTTTTTATAAATTACCTAGGCAGGTAGGTACTAGGTAGGTAAGCTTATTTTATACAATCTATCTCGCTTTACTTTATATTTCATGCTTTTTTATTGTTGTTTTGTTAAGTAATTCTGTAGTTTCCGCCGGTTTAGGAAACACAACCCATTTTATTTTTTGGTTATCCTAAACCTTTTTGTAATGGTAACTTACATGTCCTTATATCATAAAGTAACTACTGTGTGAGTGCTGTTTACTTCTATGAGTGACGATTTCACGATACCTAAGGGTTGCGCCTCGTCTAGCAGCACGAAGTTGCATTTTTCCATGTCCCTATCCTTTTCAGTCGCAAAGAACCGTCATTTGCTAGAGCGAGATACACAGCATGCTGCCGACCGCATTGATGCAGCCGCGTGCGATATCACTCCCGTTACGTTCCACATCTAGGCCATAGTCTAGTATACCTTCTACAGTCATAATTTTCTGTTTAATAAATAGTCCGTTTAAGTAACGCAATAAATTAAGAAAAAACTAGAAAAATATCCTTGAGTAATGAAAATATAGTTTTATTGTTTATATAAATTTAACCACGTAGAATGACAGCATCCTTCTAAAGACTGTTTACAACTTAATATATTATTCTCCATCGCACGTATTATTAATTCACAGATTTAGATGCAGTAAGCGTGCCAGAATGCACAAACTTAAGCTCCCTAGTACCTTATAAAAAATTCAAAATATTTTCGTGAGGGAATCAATAATTGAAATTGTAATTGGTTATCGAAATAATTGTATAACAAAAACTATGGGTAAATTGTAATTGCATGAACACTGTAATAATAAAAACACGGTCTTTGAACAACAGAAGATACATATAATACGGACCTGTAAACGCCCCGCTGGAGAGCAAAGGTCACCTCTCAAATAGATAAAACAATGAGCAGTTCGGGATAATCGTTTCAAGATACAGTGAAGTAAGAATCTTTTGCCACTCAAATGACGTAGTTGTTGTTGGTCGAAATGGTGTCAGCATGTGAGAAAAACAATATGGCCACGTTTGTTCAGATTTTGGCCACGCTCTTCAAGATCCTATAGGATCTAGGAGAGAAACCTTACAATGTTTCTCTCACTTTTTAGTACAGTGTCACTGCCTCAGATTAGTTTAGGTATATGTATATGTTGCAAGGAATTTAAAAGTCAAATTGACACCTTCTCGGTAAGTAAATGCCCAAAAACCCGTAACATAGTGCCTCGATCAGGAGAAGGCCTGCGGAATCAGAGGAAACGTGGAAATTCCACTTACCTCCTAGCCATTAGGGTATTCTACCTTGTAAACGGATGAACGGCCTTCCCTCTCATAGAGAGGAGGCCTGTGTCCCAGCAGTGGGAACATTATAGGCTGATGATGATGATGATGATGAAACGGATGAAAGCTAGAGGAAAACTGAACTGTAAATGACTTCATCAAGTCGTCACGGCTTTTACTACATATCACGTCCAACAAGCTGTATGTACACTTTTTATCAATTTTTATGAATGCGTATACATAATTATTATACATTCATTTCTGATTCGCATAAGTACCTAAATGTTATCAAATACATGAATTTATTTTTGAATGAATTGCAATCTTTGGACATAGTAACGCGGATTCAAAAACTTTCAGAACTCAGAAGTCAACTCAGACAAATCCAAGACGAGCCCAACATAGGTTATTTAGATATGAAAGGTTAGTGACGACACAAATATGTTAGATCGTATAATGTGCAAGAAATTATTCCCACTGTCCACACAAGTTTAACATTACTTTAGTTTTTAACTTTATTATTCGAACATCTGTGATAAAACATATTTACGTTTTATTACCATTTATTGAACGGGACATCCCCATATCAAAATACTTTATCAAAACTACTGAAACTTCCGTTAGATTGACATGCATGCCATACACACCAGCGATAATAATTTAAATAACCTAATAATTGCCAACACTGTTGTAATATCTTAATACTGATATCTACGTACATATACTAATACATGTAATCCAAGATAATTCTATTATAACTTACAAAAGGATAAACATTCATTAAAGCATGGACGTAAATAAATCTTGAAGGCTAGGTTGCCTAGATTAATTTTAAAACTAGACAAGGTGCATAAAACAATGGTTCTTGAGAATAACCTATAGATGAACCTGCAGCGATTAGACAATTACCTTTCACAATCTGACTTCAAATGCCAAATGTTAATTTCAACGATTATGACTTAATTGTTGATCCTGACTTAGGTCTACACAACCGCACAGACACCTCTTAAGAAATAGCAAAACATAACATCTTTTTTTTTTCGGATGGTAATCATGAAATGACTTCTCCCGCTCTGGGCAGAGCGGAAGGGAGTGTCAGACTTGTACTGACTAAAACCCATCCATGTTCCTTCCTTGCCTTTTGTGTTCCAGGGCCGCGGTATCTCTTTCAAACAGTCCCACAGTCCCACAGCCCTGGAAAGCCTGAAATCTCCGAAAGGTTAGGCAGAGGTGCATATCTCATAGTAGATACATCCACATTTCGCCAGTTATATTTAAGTGCCACATATGCGAGCATATTGCCATCAACCGGGCACAAATCCAGACTTTTTTACTGCTACTGAGTAAGAAACCCAGGACCTCATGGCCCGCAGTCGCGCTTGCGGCAACTAAACCAGCGAGACAGTCTAAGTAAGGGCTTGGAAGATTTTTATAGGAAGCCTGGCCGGCTTAACCTCCGCCATTTTTTTTTTCAAAGTTGCAGCCACGCATAACACCTATATTTATCGATAGCTGGTTAATCAAAGTTGTTCTGAAGATAATTATTCCATCAGTGAATGGAACTTTGATAGCTCATATCTCGGAAACGTGAAAGTTTAGAACATTTCATTTCCTACAAAACTTGTTTGTATTGATACCAGCTATCGATTAATATAGGTATTATGCGTGGCCGCAACTTTGAAAAAAAAAATGTCGGAAGATGGCGGAAGTTAGGCCGGCCATTAAATACAAATCACTTGGTAATTACAGAAAAACACGATGTTTATCGGAATAGCAAGTATAGGAGTATAAATAGTACCTATAAGATTTATTACACCTGAGTAAGCTTCCAACAG
Organism: Lycophotia porphyrea; assembly: GCA_950005105.1. Lineage (NCBI taxonomy): Eukaryota > Metazoa > Arthropoda > Insecta > Lepidoptera > Noctuidae > Lycophotia > Lycophotia porphyrea. The sequence goes on from OX465393.1 coordinate 8,102,392, forward strand.
AGTTTAATTAAAATATCAAGAATCACACAATAGACATTGGTCATCATAATTCTGCCACTAGCATTGCCACAACGACGAGTCCTGTATTTCTCGCATTCAACAGAATCCCAAGATCTAAACGTTCAATCATCTTTACACGATTAGGATGTGGTTTTTTCTTATTTATTAATTCAAATTACAACAAAAAAATTGCACCATTCAACTATTAAAAATAAGTAGCCAAGTATACTCGTATAAACAGAATTCAACCACGAAGCGGATAAAAACATTTACGGAAATAGCCAAATCAATGACCAGTTCTTATAATGTTTAGCCCAAAAAAGGCCGCGTCATAGACAAGTAAGTTCGCACCAATGTGTTTCTCCGGCTACCTAGTTAACTCCTTACTACTAGACTTTTTTGATATTATTATAAAAGTGACTTCATCGAAAAAACCTTTGTATACTTGGCCGTAGAGGAAACGAGAGTTTAAGCCTTAAACGTTAACTTTTCAACATTAAGATTGGCTTCATACTTAAGTATGACAAAGGATAAAACAATAGGAACCGCTATAACAACAACAAGCATTCATGGCCTAATGCGGAGAACACTTAATTGATTTAGGATACACACGTAGGCAAGCATTGACCTTTTGTTCTTACAACTGTTTGCACTTGGCAAAGAAATGTTTATAAAAGGTTTTTGATCAACGACAGGATCTTTTAAACCTTTTTTTTTTGTTTGTTCACAGGAAGAAGTTGGAGAAAGAAACCAGACTTAGTTGAAGATCCAAATGACCCAAATATCATCCTTCGTGGTGCCTCGGGAGCCCTCAGACCTGGCCGGATGACCTTTATACTAGGTCCTTCAGGAGCCGGCAAGACCACATTAATGAAAATTTTAGCTGGAAGAAAGTAAGAATATTGCTGAGAATATTTGCTACCACTTTTATTATTATATAAAGTGCAGCCTAAGTAAGCTATGCAGATTAATAAAAAAAAAAATTAAACACAACCTCTATTGTGTATACTTTGTCTATGTAGTATCACTTGCTTGTAGTTTTTATGATTTATATTTTAGGCACCCTAGGCTCTATAGGCTCTTAGGCACTATTGGTAGAAATAATTAATAAACCCTCGGGAAAAATCGCAGTATAATTAAATTATACAGCACAATTCAAATGAAAGAAAAGTTCAGAATTTCTTCAAATGTCTGAGGTGCCTATTTTATCCTTTGGTTTGAATTTTCCTTTGCCCAGTAAGACAGAGTAGGTTGATTAAAAAACAAAACATGTTTTTTTTATACAATTAATATTTTTTTAATGCATGCAAAGGGATTTGCAGCAGTGCTTGTAATTCTTGATGTCGAGATAAGTAAAGATATATAATTATGATTATATTTAATGTCTAGGATGCACTGCGCACATCTTCAAGGACAACTTTAACGACAAACTATGAAAAAGTTAATTAATATTTTAACAATCGAAAAGTCAAACTCTAATCATTATTAAATTAGAAAACAACATTTATTTTTGAGTCATTATAAATTCTTTTGTTTTAAAAATAGATTTACATTCCTAAACGATAATCTATTGTAATTTGTGCCTACGTACCTACGTAAACTAAAGTGTAATATTATTTATTTTATGTGCATTCATTAAATAGGTAATTATTAATGAAGGTCGCGGATACGAAAACGAAAATTAGGTACCGCTAGTATCCACCTACAGCAGTAAGTCTTAAACATAACGATTTCCATACATAACATAACAAATTATTGCGCAAATAAAATCTTTGCACATTGCTATTCTTAAATTGAGGAAGTCATTCATGTACTCATGTACTAGTAAATAGTACATATAAAGTAACTTCCATCACTCTGTCATCCATCAAGAAATAGTCATAGGGTAAAGTTAGATACTATATATAATATTAAGGCTTAACGTCTTGTAAAGTGAGGTAACAAGCAATGCGTATGCAAAGCACGTCTGTAGGTACAATGTTTCTAAGAATTCAATGTTCCTGCATGATATTTTCCTCCTAAAATATAACATAGCATACAATATTGATAGTGATTTTAGTAACTTAGTGCCAAGTTTGAAACCCCTTACGTAATACTGACTTTGTGCTACCCGTTTTGCTGATAATGTCTTTTATGCTAATCAAGCGAAAGTTTCCTACTCTCAGAATTAACATAGCTTCTCCTAGGCCTATAAAAGCTATTTTCATACGTTTATTTATTTATTGATGTATTTAAATAGAACGCCCGAAGCCAATTACACTATTTAATTTTTTTATATAACACAGTCATGAATTCTTCTCACAAAAAAATCAAATATTCTGACACTAAGTATCAGCTTCCATTCACTCGCAAACAAATCGAAATCCGTGTTACTATTTTTAGTTAACTATAGATATAAAATCAAACTTGAAACGTATTTTTTTTATTACATAAATAGTTTTGATTTAATAGGTATACCTATTATTCACTCAAATTCATTTGAATTACAAATTAATAACGATTTACTAGCGGGTTTGAAACAGTATTTGTGTTATTGATTACATTGTAATTACGCAAATAGCACTAGAGTCAATATGTGCTATGACAGACGGTTTTTATTGACATTCGTTCTCAGTACTCACAAAGGAAGGAAAAACACCTATTCTTAAAAGAAACTAGCAAACCGCCTCATTCATTGATATCGGTTCAGTAGTTTAGACGTAAACCTCATACATACACAGACTAAAAATCTTCAGTAGAGTATACGAAAATTAAAGATGTATATTATGTGTCAATCCTAACTTAATTAATCCGCAAAATACAACAAAGACCATTTGTTACAGAAAGACAGGTGTAACCGGCTGTTTGTACGGTGCAGGTCGTAGTTCAGTGCTGGTGGCTCAGGACACGACGCTCATTGACACCCTGACTGCTGGGGAGACCCTCAGGTTCGCCGCCAGTCTCAAGCTGCCCAATATCTCTAACAGAGAACGTAGCAATGCGGTAAGTACGATGAAATTTGTTCTTTGTAATGCTTAGTTGGATCAAGTCGGACTTTCCCACTACTAATATTGAATGTTAGACTGTCATAGATATTCTTATGATGACCCGAACCGAAGGCTTTAATATGTTCACCGACGCACGACAGGCCTTGACATGACACGTCATGTGTGAACTATGTGCAAACGCAGCCTCGTAGTTTAATCGATCACATCGGCTATTATTTAGCCCGTAGTAGTTATTTCTTAAAATTATTGTCGTATGATTGAGCGGGTCTACGCCATTCTGTCTTTCGTAATTCTGTGTTACAAAGGGATCCTTCTTGGCTAACCTTTGAGTTGCTGTATTGGGGTCGGTTTCCGTCTAACAAGATGCAGCTGAATACTAGTTCCTATTTAACCTTAAGCCACCTCCACATCCCAATTAAACCAATATTTTCACCTCCTTCTTCTTCTTAGTGTGTCGATTATACGATATATTGTACGACTATGTTGTGTCGGCCCAGAACTGAGCCACTAGCTTGGCGCTGTCGGTAGCGTCCATCAGTTCCTGTAGTGAACAAACTACAGGACATGCAGGACACGATATTAAGTGCCCCATTGTTTGTGGAACAGCACCACTTTTACACTCCAGGGCAGAGTCATTAATGAATCTCCACCTGAGCAGGATTTCTTTGCTGCAATCTGCATACCTAATACTGCCTATCCAACTGTTTCAGATCAATGCAGTCACAAAGCAGCTAGGTATACATGAAGTCCTGAACACAAGGGCGGGTCGCCTATCAGGTGGAGAACGAAAGCGGCTCATCATCGCCTGCGAACTCCTCACAGACCCCACTATCATGTTATTAGATGAGCCTACCAGGTAATCCTAAGCTCGATGTACTTAACAAATAATTTGGTACTCTCGTCCGCGCGGTAGGGCGGTGAAGCGGATCTCACCTCGCATTAGCTTGTATCAAATCCGTTGATACCTTACTCACGTATGTACAGACGCCAGTACATCAAGCTAATACAATCTGTCAAATTTATTTAATAGATTTTCAACTTTATTGATAAAATGTTAGGTTGAAGGAGGTTCATTGGGAAAATTTAACAGTTTCGGGTAGCTTGATGTGCTGGCGTCTGTACATCTCACGAACGCGCGGACGAGCGGCACTTACCGCTACTCCGCGCGGCGCACCGCCAATACATTTGCTTTAGCCTGTTAGCCACATTTGCACGACTACGAGCTACGTGAGCAAGCGTTGTCGTGTGAGAATTTTTGTCTCAACCTTCAATTTTATCGACAAAATTTAATGTATGCAAATAACACAACATTTTATCGTTAATTTTGTTGTCGTCGTACACGTGTACTTCAATAATAGGGATACGCCGGATTAGATTGTACCTAATATAGTAAAATTGTTGTTTGGTTTCAAAATCCGTATTTTTTATAGATAAATCAAAAATTAATTATCTTGTACATTGATCGTAGAATGTATCCGCTCTAAGAACTTGTTTGAAGACACGACACCCGTACCGATTCTCCATCCAATTATAGAATTGTACCTTATAGAAAATAAATTACTGTTAGGTACATACTTCGTAATGTCGCCATCGTAGCACCGTTCGTAATCCCGCTTCCAGGTTTCCTTAGTTACGTAACGTAGCATCTAGACCAGGGATTCTCAAAGTGGTCCCCAAGGGGTCGATATCGGTTACCTAGGCTGGGGTCGACATAAATGAAAAAAAACTGATTTTGGGGGTCGACGAGGTCTAAAAATCAACCCCTATTAATTGACATGAGTTCTTATTTGAAACTTTCAAGATACTGTGTAACTTGTGTTACGTTTACCAACTTGATATAAGAATGACATTAGTCATTCTTATATCAAGTTGGTAAATTTTAGTAGGAAGTAGGTCTGTATCATTGTTGTACTTCTAAAACTCAACAAGTTGATAAGCGTTCACAAGTTCGTATATTTACTGAATTTTATGTCTATTTGCTATGTTAAATATTGATGATAAAATGATGTCAAGTTTACTCACTTACCCAACCGTAAAGTTTTAATTTGGTAAGTATTTTATATCAATAGGAAAAAAACTAGAGATAGGATTTTTAAAGTTATTTGGCTGAGGTATCAGTTCATTCTGGCAAAAGGGTCTCTTGCCCAAAATAGTTTGGGAATCCCTGATCTAGACGATTCCTTCATTTTTTTTTGTTAATTAATATTTCAATCATCGTCTACCTCTACATGAATTTTCCTTCGTAGACCTGCTACGACGGCGATGATTTTCGTAGCATGGAGAATTGGAGATCTATAAATTATTGTCCTTTATAATTATTTGCTTGTAATCGTGACCAACGATTAGTTTTTGACTATCTTTAGGAGTTACATTCTATTATAAGCACTCGCTAGAGCTCGAATAGACTATGCAAAACAAAGCGTGTGTGTGTACTTATTACGCACGTAAGAAGTTCTTTGGCGTATAAAACTAAAATGTTGACTAGCTAACTTCAGGGTGTATGTAGACTAGCTAACTTCAGGGTGTCGGTTTTTCGTGACGGTGTGCGCGCGCATCGTAAAAATTACTGTCATCATTTTTCAATAACGCGCCAAAAGAAGTATAACTTCAAAAACGATTCGATTGCTGTTCCAGCGGGTTAGATGCAGTCTCATCGCTGTCCGTGGCCCGAGCTCTTCACACAGTGGCTCGCAGTGGCAGGACTATAGCGTGTGTTCTTCACCAGCCTTCATCACAACTATTCAACACCGCAGATGATGTCATCGTGTTAGCCAGTGGCAGGACGCTTTACGCGGGCGCCATAGCAGATGTACCCGCTGCACTGTCCAGGGCTGGGTTCATGTGTCCACAGTATTATAACATAGCTGATTATTGTAAGTATTTCATTCATTATTATTGATACAGAAACACAAGAATAAATATTATCTCCATAATTTATGGCTTTCATGGTAGTAAATTGAGATTTAAAATCGTGCCAACGATAGATAGGTGGCTTTTTTTTATTAATTCCTGAAAACAAACACAGCTGGTGACAAAATAATAGTCTGTTATCGTTTCAACGAGTAGGTAACGAACGACGAAAATAAATCGCTATCATCGCACAAGTTACAACAAGAACTAAATAAAGTGCCTAATAAAACTTATCAGTCCTGTTCAAGGCTATTATAACTGATATCTAGGGGTTTGTTCTGATCAAAGTTTATACTTTGCGCACAAATGAAACAGAGCGCAATTTAGTACGTTATCCGTAACATTAAATATTAAATACCTTCAGAATATAATCAAAATACAGTGGGCTTGACAGAGGAAGTTTGGCGTGGTTCCATTTTGGGTTCCAATCAGTCCCAAAGTCCCGACATACATTACAAACGCTATAATCGGGATTTCAAAGTTTACCATCATCTCATCATCTGCCTAGCCTTGTCCAAATTATGTTGGGGTTGGCTTCCAGTTTAACCGGATGCAGCTGAATACCAGTATTTTACATGGAGCGACTGCCTATCTGACCTCCACAACCCAGTTAGTACTGGGTAATACGATACCTCTTGGTAAGTCTGGTTGTCAGACTTTTTGGGCCACTGACTAACTGTACTGACGACTGTCAAAGATTTACAAATGACAGCCGGGACCAACGGCTTAACGTGCTTTCCGAGGCACGGAGGAAACTCGTAGTAGTTTTTAAGTTTATTTGTTACATACAAAAATACAAATCATTCCTCCCTATAATGTTAGTATCTCTATACTTATATTATAAGAAAGTAAGGATGCCCAATTTAGAAAAGTAAAAATGCTTTTAAGTTATTATTGTTTCATTAGTTTAAATTCGTTGTTTTTCAGTATTAGAGATAGCAAGCAACGAACACGCTGGTGACATGAATCTCTTGGAGAAGGAAGCCAACAGTTATGCTTACGAGATGAGAAAAATCGCCAAGAATGAAATCCACAATGGAAAAGGAACAGGTAACTTAAAATTGTAATTATAATAAATCTGTAAATCCTAAGGTCGTCTGGCAAATAGACATAGATTGCTGATTGACAATACGACCCGCTACAGTTACCACCTTAGAGTTATTAGACTCAGTCATTCAAAATTCAGTACAAAGTTTTTTTATTTTTTGGTTTTAAAAAAACGTTGCCCCACACTAGGAATTTCTTCCGTATCTGTCTCATTAAAACTCACTTACGCAAACAGCCAGACCCGGAACAACTACCTGTAGGCCATACAAATATTTGTTCCGAGCGAAAATCGAACCTGTGACACGCAGCGCAGCAGCCAATCGCTCAGCCACTGCGCCAACCGTGTCGAAACAACACAACGAATCTGTGCATAAGCGGCATGTAATTTCGTTCGGCGACACTCACACAACAAGCCCACGAGTAATACGTGCGCATGAGTTGCATAACTTGAAATTGCTTGATTTTGCGTACGACTACCGCGGTTCTAAGCCTGTTAATTCAATGCCAATTATAGGTACTAACAGTACTTAGTGGCAGATTTATGACAAGAGGCTCGAGCTTTATCACATGGAACTTAAACATAACTGGCGAAATGTGGGTGTACTATCCCACACGTTAACCTAACCCTTCAGGGATCACAAGCTTGATACTATGATATTTTTAGTTTCTTATAGTTTTCTAATAATTAACTTCCAAGTTGATTTTTCATTTAATTTTCTTTAAAGTTTTATGCTAAATGTTTGCAGAGTATTCACCCGAATCAGTAGCTCTACTGAAAAGCGCCAACCCCGGTCCTCCGAATGGATACTCCGCCAGTATCTGTCAGCAGTTGCACGCGTTGCTTTGGAGATGCTGCATAGGAGTGGTCAGAGACGTCCACTTGACCCAGGTACGTACGTACTAGTCAACAAGGCAGGTCCTTGATGATATTTTTACCACCGCATGAGGTACCTAGCTTTTAGGACATGCAGATTTTCCCAGAATGCTCCAAAATTCAAAGACACGTGATATCAACCCACCCGGCTCGGCCCGTGTTGTGGATAACAGCCCAACCCCTCTCACAGAAAGGAAACCTATGTCTCAGCAGTGGGAACGCTGTAGGCTGATTTTGTTATAAGCTACAAGACAAATACGCCGTTCGTGTAGAACTGCCTATACAAGCCCATTAATGCCTACAAATTCCATTCACCCTATCTTGAAGGATCAGCTTATCTATTTACTCCTCCACAGTCACCGATACAGAGGAGTACTGATTGCCATTCATTATTTAAATGAATCGTTGGTCTGGTCGCAAGCACCTACACTACTTTTGAGAAATTTCTCAGTCGCAGACCATAGCCCGACATAACGTAAGGAGAGACGCCCTGAGACTCGTTGGAGCGACGATTTTCGTAGGGTGGCTGGTAGTAACTGGATGAAAGTTGCTGAGAATCGAGTTGAGTGGCGTGCGATTGAGGAGGCCTATGTCCAGCAGTTGACTGCTGTAGCTGATGCTGAATCCATAGCCTAGACTGTTATCCGATTGCTGGCAATAGGCTTATCCCGTATTGCTCACATGGACGAAATTTGTACCTATCTGTTTTTGTTTTGTAGGTGTACTTCCATCCCTTTAAGGAAATCAGGTGTTTTGATGTTGTGGTCATAATAAATAAAACACCATTGTATAAATATTTTCAGATTAGGCTTGTAAGTCACTTCGTCGTGGCATTGCTTCTTGGCGCCCTATACACCGGCGCAGGCGCAGATGCAGGACGGATGACGTCAAACACTGGATGTTTGTTCTTCTTCATACTGTTCCTTTTCTTCTCGAATGCCATGCCTACTATACATACATGTAAGTACTTATTGATACTAAAAGTGTTGTTACTAAGCAGGTATGCAGTTGCTGAATGACAAACACCTCATTAGTCTAACTACCGTTTTACTGACAACACCTAAATATGATTGTAAGTTGAATTTTCAACTGTCGATGCTGGGACCAGCGTTAAAAATCATTTAAAAATGTGTAGTTTAGTGAAGACGGGCATCAACGTCACCATATTGGCAAGCCAAATCATACTTATATTTTTTTTTTGTTTTTAAATAGAACCCTCCCACCTGTTTTAGAAGTCGGTAAAAAAGGAAAGTCTCTAAAAACTCTACCTACTTCTTTTCAGTCCCCGTGGAAGCAAAAGTGATCCTACATGAACACCTGAACAGATGGTACTCTTTGCCAGCATACTGTGCTTCCAAAATCATTGTGGACTTACCCATACAGGTATGTTATTTTAAACAGGGAGGGGCCCGCAAGGGCCGATGCCTGCCAGGGCTGCGGGCACGGGCGGGAACACAAAGGACAAGGAAGGAACATGGATGGGTTTTAGTCAGTACAAGTCTGACACTCCCTTCCGCTCTGCTATTTTACGTATGCAAAGATATGTTATTTTACGTATTAACTTTAAATTAGCTTATGGAAAAAATTGTAATATTTCACTTAGATACGCATTACATAATAATGTATATTTATATTTGCATGCCCTAAAAAGGCAAAATAATATGGTTTGTGCCTAAACCACCAATTATAACAACTGGTAACTCCTGTATTTTATGCAAATAAATGATTCTTATTCTTATGCTAAGTTAAAACATTAAATAAAGGGCATTTAATATTCAAACTCTCTTTCAAAATCCCGAGAACTCATTTATAACATAACATCACGCCTGTAATACACGAAAGGTTAGGCAGAGGTCTACCTAGTAGTACACCCGCATTTTGCCAGTTATGTTTGGGCGAGCCTATTGCCATCAACCGGACACAAATTCAAACTCCGTGGCTGCTACTGAAAAATTAATGATGGAAAAAACTATAACACTTTGCCAGACACGGGAATTGAACCCAGGACCTCATACTGGACCAATTACCATTATATATAATCCATAATCAGTTAAAGAAATTAGTGACTCGAAAAAAAAAAAATATTTTCTAAGACTCCAAATCTAAAGAGCAAATAAACTGAAGTGCGTGTACAGCACTTGACAACATAATATATAATATGCTTCAATAAAACACCTGGGTACCTAAGCTTTTTACGAATCTGAAAACTACCTACCTACATAGAAACTTTACTTTCAGTTCTAATATTTCGTTTGTTTTATTTCAGTTATTATGTGCGACAGTGTTCTTATTCCCTGCGTGGTACTTGACTTCTCAGCCATTGGAAATGAACCGTATGGGATTAGCGTGGCTCACATGTGCACTAGTCACCATATTGGCTCAGACCTTCGGACTTGTTGTCGGCGCATCTTGTGGAATGAAGGTAAGAATGGCACACAAACATATTAGATAACTAGAAATATTGGTCTTCGCCTTTTGATATAATTATTTTACTCTTTGGTCTTCGCTGTACAGTCGCCAGAGCATAAAGTTACCACAAACTGTCAAACTTTCTCATTCGATTTTGAACTTAACCATCAACATTTTGTGGTTTAAAATAATTTGGAGAAATTTGACAGTTCCTGGTAACTTGTTGTGCTGGCGACTGTAGGTACATAGACAACCCTTTGTAAAGAATTGGGCAACAATAAGTGGATAACAGTTTTCAGTTGATCATAATTTTGGGAAAACTTTGTTGTGATAAAAACGTGCCTACGCGGTACACCATCTTCACGGAACCGATGTATGGTACTAAACTCGTGATTTACTTTCAGCTGGGACTGTTCGTGATTCCGGCGATAAATATTCCAATGTTGATGTTCTCCGAGTTCTTCATACCGTACCGAGAGATGCCTGTCTACCTCCGACCATTCGCCACTATTTCATACTTACGGTACGCGTTCGACGCTTTTCTGGAAACTGTTTATGGTCTTGGTCGAGGAAAATTACCCTGCTATGATGTATTTTGTATGTTCAAGAATCCTAGTAAATATCTAGAATTTTTAGGTCTCTCTAGAAACTTAAGTGGTGACTTTTTTGCCTTGCTCATATGGATTGTTTTGTTACAAATCGCACTGGTGTTTGTTTTATTAATAAGAGTCTATAAGGCTTGCAGATAGGTAATTGTTGTTCAAAGGCTAAACTCTTATGGGTAATTTGTAAATCTCAAATTAAGAACAGTTCTTAGTTCTGCAATTTTTATTTTAGACGTTATATCTTCGTCGCAAAACCAAGATAAGAATATCGACGCAAAAATAGTCAATACCAATACTTTGACTCTAACCATACACCTCGACGTCGCAGAAATACATTAGTATAATTACCTATGTGTACGAAGAATTCTTATGTTGATCTGGGGAACCGATCACTTTTCCGATTTTTTTTTGTTCGAGTTTCATTTCACCGAAAACTATTGACCGACGACTTTTTTGCTATATGCATTATTTGACATATTTTGAGATCATCGAAGTATCATGTGGTATTATTTTACCGAACTCTATTTCGCCGATTTACAAAATAACTTTTTGCTATTGGCCAAAGCCTCTTTTGAACTTTTTTCATTTGCCAAATGATTTATTTGCCATATTTTCACCACACCGAAAAAGCATTTTAATAATGGTCAAAAACGCATGGGAAATAAGCAATTTTCCTAAAAAATATACTAAAAGTCTTGCTAGCTGGCGTGAGGAGAGTAGGCCGAAGGCGAAGACGATATTGGTGACAAAAACTGAATATGTCATTTAAAATGAGAGTGTAGCGAGCGCACGTCACATAGTCGTATATCATGGTCACCCTAAAACTACAACCAACGTTCCCTCCCACATTTAACCCGTCTGCCTTCAAAGCAAGAGTGAACAGGCATCTTCTGGGCACGCTCGATCCATCACAGACCTCATCGATCGCTTTCCATCAGGCGTGATCGAGGACGAGGATCGAAAAAAAAAACATAACAATTGAACAAGTTATCATTTTGCCTTCGGCAACATAATAGGTACTTCGAACAAATGTTATTTCGGCTAAGTGTAACTTCGGTAAAAAGCTTTTCGACCAAATGAACCGTCGGAGTAGCGATAAAAAAACGAATTGATAATAGGACAACTGATCTAGTGGCAGACGTGACTTCGATGAAGTAAAAAAAACGAAACGTATTATCGTTTCGTTTTTTTTCGTTGAAAAATTTTAGGTGAAATGAAATTCAGTCAAATATTTTTCGAACTTATGATAGGTAACCGTTGATCTGATATGAGTGGTAAATGTAAGATTTGAACGCCTATTTTATTTAGATTTATTATTTAGGAATGATAAAGAAAAAAATATGAATTTAAGCGTTATGTTCTACTGATATTAAATAGTCGTAAGATTATGCGATTTCGAGTACGGTATAAAGGAAAAAATTCTAGTTGGTGGTCATAAATAAGTGGAGGACCTTAACTACTCGGGGTATGATAAAATCTACATAGGTAATTTAAAATACTCATTTACGACATGAAATTATTTTATTCCATCAATTTATTTTAATTGATATTTGTAAATAATGTACAATATTTCACTGTAGGTAAAGACATATCCGTACTATTGCTTGATACTACTTCAATATTGACAATATTGCGAAGTGTGCCAACAATAGTTGAAATTGCAAACAAAACTTTGTCATTTAGAGAGTGCCCAGCATACCTATGTACTTGAGTAGTGCATGCCATGAAAACACTTATAAACATGGCGAAATTAGGTCAAATTCGGTGCATTGAATTTTATTCTCTTAGTGTTTGACACTTGCCAAAATAAACTGAGCATTATATAATCTGTAAATTAAAATGCAACACACTATGTTAATTGTATATACCTAACTAAAATATAAAAGGAAATGAATCGCTCGAAATTCATTTGTGCGAATAAACTTTGCCCTCGTTCTCACATCATTATCATAAACTATGTCGTATGTTATCACTGGGCCAGTCAATAAACAATGAATTTACGAAAATTATAAGATAACAATTGAAGCTACCATTGTCTTTGTAATGAAAATGTTGACTCGATGAAAAAGCTCTCTTTATCTTAGCAAAGTATGTATTATATGATTATAATTAGTTACAACTAACATTCAGTACAATTTACGTATTATATATTATTATATTATAATATTGACAATACAACTATCTACATTACGTTACAAAAATACTGTCCAGACTAGACATTTAAGACTATGACGATATACAAACAGTTACTTGGTACGACATTAATACTACGACCATATTATGAAAAATATATAAAATAACGTTTCCAAGCTACAAAAATAACGTCTCTACAAATGTTTTCAGGAAAAGTTTTACGTTATGTTTTAATTGAATATAGCACCACGGTAATCTTCATGCAATGGTCGTAGTTAAATTAAAGCGCACGTAAGAAGATAACAGCGAAGTTATAGAAAGTCACCATGGAATTTCTTACCATTTCTTCTTTAGAGGAAACAAGGCTTTGGAATAAGCAACTAACTTCAGTTTTCTAACCGTCCAACTCTCTGAAAATTCATCAAATTGTCTGTTAGCTAGAGTAGATTTTGACCTGTAAGCAACATCCAATCAAAACCTTTGAATAACATAAAACCCCGTTTAAAAAGTTTAAACATTTTTGTTTATTGAAATGCAACGATGCCAAGAAATCGCTCCCACTCCGCTTATCATCTGACGTGCGCTTTACAGCTATACTAAAAAGCTGCTATGTTAAGTCAGAAAAAATATTTATCAAGCAACCTGGCTACCAACTTAAAAGAGTCCGTATATACTATTTTTTGACAGTTGTTTGAAATGGTTATAACACGAAAAATTGATGTAGGCTGCAATTTGCTAAAGAATTATTTTCCCTGACGGAACATAAATAATAAACATAAACTAAGGATACAATTCTAAATGAAACAAAAACTGTGTAACACTTGGTAACAACAGCATGCGCATTTAATCACTTATGAAGGACGCTTTCACATATTTTTTCATAAAAATTGCCAAAGGAGAATGGGCTTCGAAGAATGGTCATCTGCCCCAAGGTCCAATAGCCATAAGATATACATAATTGAAAAGAGCTTTTTAAGGAGAACATTTGCTACTAACACGACTTTTGGTAATCCGCAGTCCGTTGGGAGTTATTGAGCTAAACTAGTTAGACAACGAAGTTAAGATTTTCTTGGCAACCAAGTAAGGTTTTTTGGGTAACCAATAGTCTGACCGTTCGGAGTTATTCCCCTAACTATTTGAGATATAGGATTTTATGGATGGCCAATAGTAATAACATATAAACCATTGGGGAGAGCTTTTCAAAGATAACTTTTGCAACTGGACCACTTTAGCTAATTCTTAGTCTGTTCGGAATTATTGACCATTAATTGGGCGCCGAAGTTAAAATTAAATTTTTAGAACTTTTGCTAACATAACTTTTGCTAATTCACAGTCCGTTCGGAGTTATTATCGTGAATAGGTCACTAGTAACCAATAGCCATAAGATACACATCATTCGAAAGAGTTTTCAATGAGAACATTTGATACTATACAACTTTTACGAACTCATTGTCTGATCAGTTTTATTGATCTAACTAGGAATTTGATTGGGCACCTCTCTGACTCTGAATCGAGAAAAGTTGTCAAAGCAATAAATATTCTTCCTGTTGAGATCAATCCATTACTACATATCTTAACGCTATTGATTATATTATATTATCTTAACGATATTTATGACTATTATAGGCTTATAATATGATGTTTGAAACGAACAGTATCAATGAAAGTTAATAAACGAAATAACAGTATTTAACTTAACTTAATTTCTCATATTTAGACCTCTGTAGCTCCTCTGTGACTCTGAACCGAGAGAAGCCGCGATAATAAAAAAATGTTCTTCTTAAAGAGATCTATCTATTGGTTTATATCTTAACGCTATAGGACGCTCGGGCAATTTTGCCCAATCTCCTTTGCCTGTCTATTTAATAAAAAATAAAATTTAAACAAATTCATTCTGTAACTTGTATATTATGCCCTAATATTTTAATTAGATGCTCTTTGGGCGTCGTGGAATGTTAAAAACTGAGCGCTTCAATTTTGTAAAAGCATTTTTAACACATTAAAATACCCTCCATGAAAACAGCTCTGTAACTACTGTTAGCTTCTGATATAATCATGTATGGAGGACGAATGTCTACCTACTTCAACACCAATAAGTAGAAACACTAAACTATATAACAAGTAGGAACCAAGTGTAAATGTCTTACATAACTATCATTTTATACAAATGCGGATGTCCAAAAATAAGTGCGTTCGTTTCATACATCTCAAACTTTGACTCATTCACAGCCTCTTAGGATCTAAGCGATAAAACTTATTGTAAGCTACTTAGGTGAATGTGATGATTATTCCAATAATTATACTTTTTATTTTTATACATCATGTTTCATTTGTAATTTTCCTGTACAATGTGGAGCACCATTTTATTTTTTATTATTGAATTCTGATAATTATAATCTATTTTGAACATTAAATGAAGATTATGTGACTTCTAAGTAAAAAAAAAACTGTTAATTAATCTTAAAATTTCGAACACGTGGTCATTTTTTAACCGAATTCAAATGAATGATGTTTTGCATTGGGTGCATTTTTTATTCATTGCAATTATGCAATTTCGTCAATTTAAATAGCAAATTAATTTAGATAAATGCTATTACTAATTACTTCGTTTTTGCGTTACACGTTTCAGACTAGGAGTCACTGGTTAAAATATTTAATTCCTGAATCAATAAACTCAAGGAAAACAAAAATCTTTTTAAGGGAAAACACGATAAACATATATACACCGTGACTTTTTAGTCTTCCGACAACGGCAGCCCACTTCATGTATCCAATTTTTTTTTTAATACAATTCATTATTATGATGCATAACGTAGTTGAAACATTCTGTTGCGATCGAAGATCTATCTACTCGACTCGTGCGATGGTTAGGTATGTTCTACTGTTTGATACGTAAACATTATTAACAGGCGTTTCATAATTCTAATGTATTATTTATTTTCCTTTGTACCTATTATCTTAATTAATGGTAAAAAAAAACACGCCTAGAGGTATTTTATGTCGGATACATTGAGTGGACCACTTTTGTCAGACGAAAAAACAATCACGGTGTATATATGTATACCTACAACAAAACTTTCAAACTACGTGCAACATTGGACAATGAATTCAGTAAGTACATATTTATAGATCCCGAATAGATAAAGAAATTTTACGTCGATTATAAAAAACAGCTGTTCTTTACATTTTGACCCTGTACCTAGTGTTTTATTATCTGTACTGTAAGTATTTTTATTTGGTATGAAAGACCAGGTTTATACGCTGGGGGGGCTAGAACTATGAACAGAATTCATGGTAACAAGTTGCGCGTTGATGACACTTGCACTCAGTATACATGTAATGTGTAATACTTTAATGTAAAATGTAATGTATAGAACTATTGATAACTATCACGAAGAATCAAATCTTTTAAACAATGCTGGCATAAATCAAACGTTTCCTATATGCACTCACATAAATTTGCAATGTTAAACTTTATAAATCTTTGGTGAAATTAATTTCTTCCATTCTTCAATCGTCAGGAACTTTTATCGAAACACGGTTAGTGTTGGGTAATAAGAAAGTAATCTGTCGATTAAAAATTCGACCCTTGATTACATAAACTATGAAATAAGTTCATCTCTTTAGTCGTCAATACTATTTATGTAACGTTTATAGCATATCTTTCACAAAAACCAAGATTACTTTGACGGACTTGGAAAGCTACTACTTGCAACATGTAACCCATGATATATCCTGGTGCTACACAATTTCTCAAGATGTCTCCCGTGACAATACTATGATGGTATTTCGGTAAGTCTTTTCAGATTACTGCAACAAAAAAAATATAACATGAAAAAATAAATTTGACAAAAAAAAAGGGTTGCCATACCACAACAATAATGGTATGTTAACATTTTACTGACAAATAAGTGGTGCATCAATAGAACTTACCAACAATATTCTGGAGGCAAATTCAGTGTCTTATACCACAATACTATACTTAAAACAATACTCCACGTCCTTAGGGGTCCAAATATAAGAGACATAGTTCCATATTCCAGCCAAAAGAAGTAGGCTAATAGCAGCTGTATTGACAATAAAAAGATAAATGGCAAATTTTTAATCAGCCGCTTCAATCCCATTATGTTTTGCCCATGCAGACGCATATCTAAGCAGTCGGCCAATACAAATACTAAAGGTATTTGCACAAACATCAATTGCACACTTCCATACATGTAAGTAAATGGTTCTGGCAGAAATGAACCCTTTATCAGTATACCCCAAGCGAAAATTGCTCCTACGTGGTCATCTATGAGCTCTCCAATAGACCATGGTCCAATTGGTAAGTATGCTGCATATAGCACAAGTGGATAAAAAACTCGATCAATTTTACTCAATAGCCAAATTTTTCTTAACATTTGTCGTCCCAATTTTCTTCGATATCTCGGTGGCTGCTTCAATAATCTTAAAATCACTAGTGGTAAAACATTAGCCAGTAGCAGTGTTCCGAATATTGCCTGAAACTGTTAAAACATCATACTTCAGTCCAGTTAAAATAATAGAGATCATAGAGAACAAAATAATTTCACAAATTCTTACCACCACACGAGCATCCCACATCAGCAAAATTCTGGCTGGTATTTCAAAACTCATTAGACTTCCATCTAATGTGAATGGGTGTTCTATAAAAGCCTCCCTTCCTAACTCATCATTAACTTTCACATATAAATAGTGAACACCTTTTTTAAACAAATGAGGAAGCCATATAGAAACATAAAGAGGCCCTTTAGCTTGTTTGCATGCCATCCAACTGATTTTATCAAAGGATATTTCCACAGTCTTAATAGCCACATCATTAAATACGAGTATTCTTATGTGACTTGATTCTGGTATCAATTGTAAAGGTTCTCTCCCTGGCATGATATACCTGGCATGCTTAGGATTGGTGACCAGAACTAGTGGCCAGACATTATGTTTTTGATCAACAAATGAGAAATGCCCATGGTCTATAGCTGCCAATCTGTACATTCTGTTGTCTTTCCAGTCTCCTAACTCAAGCTCCAAGAAACCGTTTTGCTGTTTGGTGTACATTCTTGGCACCATCCCACCCATGGAATGTAAATGCCCGCAAACATAAACCTGTGATTTATGAGTGCTTCCAATAAGTTGGCGCAAGTTTAGTTTTTGGTCTTCATGCTCAAGGGACAGTATACATGAGGTAGGGTAGTGTCCAAACCAAACAATATGATCAGCCTTTTCTGCCTCTGCTTTGAGCTTTTGGACAGCAAGTTGTTCTGCTGGATCTAGGATGCCAATAAAATTGAATGGCCTTCTTATTCCAGGTTCTGGGCATGCATCAATTCCTAAAAATGCAACACTAACACCATTAAATTCCTTGAAATGTACATAAGATTTAGCATGTACTAGTCCTTGTACTGAATAGTTTCTGTAGTAATTCTCTTGAGCATTTATTGTTCCAATATTAAAGTTATCTGTAAAAAATATTTTATTTTGTGTAATCTACATTTAATAAAAGTCACTTGCCAAATGTATGACAGCGCATCACTTGAGGAAGACTTGACGGATTGGCTGTTTTTTTTGTGTTTGTAAATATCAGGACAAGGTGTGTATGAACGAAAATTTTGTCATTTTCTTCATTAGTCAATTGCACTCGTGCGATGGTGGGATGGGTTACTAGTAAGTATTTATTAGGAAAAAAAGCTTTGCAGAAGGCATATCAAGTTTTATCAGTGCGCATCCCAAAATTGCACAAGGTGATAAAAGAAATCCATACTGAATTGATTACCTAGATTAAAACAAACAGTACAAATATTTTTTGAGTCACAATCTCATTACTTTGTCTTCTCTGTCAAAAATTTAGAATTACACTTTATATTGCCACTTATGGGATATCTTCCGTGGGGAGGGATACTTAACTTCAAAAACCAAAACATCAACAATCAAAATATCAACAACATAACATCAACAGTTTTTTTTACAATGAATCAGAATTACATTAGCTTGGAACTTAAATGGTTCAAAATGTCAACACTTCAGATGAGCAACAAATGTGATTTTTATTGATTTATAAAATAAATAGTTCAAAATATCAACACTTTAGATGATCCACGAATCTGAATATCACTACTTTGCATTGCATAACACAAATTGCATTTATAATTAAACAATAGGTAATTAATATTATAGGTTTATTTCCATGTACTCCTATGTACATCCCATAATAAAAAAAAGTAATAAATTCAACAATATTCCTCTTAATATAAGTATTTGATAAATTCAAATTCAGAGAATACAACACAAACAACACTACAGACGAAATTTAGAAAGTTTTTTTCTTTGTATAGAACAATAGTTATAATTATGGTGTTGATATTTTGACTATTGATGTTTTGGTTTAAGAAGTTGAATATCCCACCCTCTTCCGTGATTGTTGTTTATTTTGAGTTCCCGATATTCTGACGCTGTTGCAAGCGCCATGATCGCGGGTTGACTGGAAAATCTAAATCGGACTCGGACTGGATATCAGGAACACAAAATAAACAACAATCACTGAAGATATCCCGTAAGTGACATTATAAGTATCGTTGTAAACCATGAAAGCTTAAAACAGTGTTTCAATTAAGAATTAAATAAGCAATGAATGTATTTCAACTAATAAGGTGCAAACAAAAATAAAAGAATAAAGTATTTTCATCTACGTTGAAAAAAACTAAAAATGATGCTTAACTGTCTGTACAGGGTGGGGTTTTTTTAATTACTAATAAAAAAAATCTATCTGGAGGGGGTTCAAAATGATGTACTGAATATGTGGCAATGGTTTGTGTGTTGGTGTCCTTTCCACACTGTTTAGCCTGTATTATCACACTGCAGGGCAAAAGCCTCCCTCTCCCTCTTGCTAGTTCAAGGCCACTCCTGGGAGCAGGAGTTGATAAGCTATCATAACAGGATTTTCTTGTATGCTTTTTCTTAGCAAATCATTAAAATAAGTAACTCTTAGAAATTCACATTAATATCATAGGATAGGAGTGGGCACATGCTCAAAAAGTTGTTACAACTCTGGAGTGGATGGTGCCCAAGAAACGAGGACTATACACAACACTGATAAATAGATAAGTAACAGTAGGTAATATAAATGGGTATCCACAGCTCTTGCTAGTACAGTTCCCATAAAGTGGCATACCTATTTATGTTTTATTGCAATCTTTTAACTTACCATGATTTCCTCTTATGTCTAACCAGACAGTAGTTTCAGTCACTCCTGACTCTTTTATAATATTATGATAATAAACCCACTCTGTCTTCACTTGAGAACTACCTAAGTTATCTTTGGCCTTAGCATCAGTCAAGTCTCCTGAAGCTAATACTACTGCAGGTTTTACATTCATTACTGTGTTGTCACAAAATTGTTGGAACTGTGATATTCTTCCAGGATCACGAAAAATACTGATATGTATATCTGAAATCTAAGAAACACTATTAGAACTTGGTGATAGTGAAAACAATGCAGAAATAAATATTGAAATAAAGCAATGCACCAAGTGCCGGTATTATTTATCACTACAATATAAGACGTTAATAGTAGCCTTTGTCTTTAACTACGTCACAAATGAACAAGCAAATGAACCACCAAGTGAGCACTATTGATTAAAATTATCATACCTGTAGAAACCAAATTATGTTCTCTGTAGTACCTGTAATTTGACTGTACTTTCCACTTAGATATTTCGTATAGTTTATACCTTCGTGTTCATCTTCAAGATAAAAATTATGATCGGTAGCGATACTTTTTAAAAAATTGGCCATAAAAATTGATATCAACAATAGCACACACAAACACCATAAAGTACTTTTTGAAGGAATCATTTCTAAACTTATTATCTTTAAATTTTGAGTCAGGAAAATTTAAAAAATTTAACGTCTAAAATATACTATCAGGAAAATATTATCTCAATTACAGTCAACAAGAAAAGTTCGATTTGACATTTCATAATTATTTCTTCTTGTTTGTTCTGACAGTTTGTATTGTATCAGTACAAGGGTACGTTCAATTATTACGTTCACAATCAACGACAGTACGAACGTATTTTGGAATTTTTACCATTGACTTTGAATAGGTTCTTCAACGCTCTGTGCATCGTAGAAGATCATCATCATTATTTTGCTCTTATCCCAATTTATTTGGGGTCGCCGCAGCATGTCTTCTTCCATACCTCTCTTTTACAAATTTATCTGGCCGTCGTCGAATATGAGCATATACGATACTTGAACGCACCTCAGTGACACTGACAGTTTACATAGCTAGTGATGTGATGGGACGATATCCAGTGGCGCGCCAGTTAAACCTTGTTTGAACTGTTATAGTGCTACAAAGATCGTTTAGCGCTTGAATGACATTGACTGAAGGGCGTTGCTAGGTAGGTAATATTTTGTGAGTGTTTCATGAAATTTTAACTACTGAACAAGATGGCCAAGTTAGTTCCATTTTTGGCCACGAGCCAAATGCAGATAGTATCGATGGTAGACATTCGGATGTCCACAAATACAAATTGTGTTGACCTACTAAAGGTAAACTACACAATTTGTATCTTTTCGTCAATTGAAGAGATCATTAGTAGATACTGTTCCTCGCAAGGTTGAACTACTGGTAGTAAGAGTCGGCACGGACTTGCGCTAATTACTACAGTGTTGACTGCTGCTAATAAATACTTTTTCTTGCTTTCTTTTTTGCCTTTTAGCGCATAAATGAAGGTTTATGTTAGTAAGTTTTCAGAAGAGTGTTATTGGTGCCGATTCCCTTGTTTACAAACTAAGCCAAGTTCAAGTTCAATGCATCTTTTACTTTCTATTTCATTAAGAAAAGGACAGAAGATAAATTTTAGTTTAGTCCTGTAAATTTTAATTTAACCAGCGACTGACACAAGTTTAGACGTGATTAAAAGTTGACTACTAAAATTACATCAAATTACGTCAGGTGCTGACTAATTAGACAGGACTAAACTAATATATTTTATCTTCTGTCCTTTTCATACTGAAATCGAAAGAAAAAGATGCACTTGACTTAAATTTAGTTTAGTTTGTGAACAAGGGAATCGGCACCAATGTCACATTCGTAAAATTATTATCTATGGAAATTGTGTTAAAAATAATGTGGTGGCGTTAGTTCTGATTGTGGCCACGTGAGCATTTAAATTGTTTTATTAGCAAGAAATTACAACAACAACAACATAACATCACGCCTGTAATCCCCGAAGGGTTGGGCAGAGGTGTACCTAATAGTACACCCATATTTCGCCAGTTATGTTTTAAGTCCCATGTAATAGGGGGCGAGCCTATTGCCATCAACCGGGTACAAATCCAGAAAGACTCCGTGGCTGCTACTAAGAAATTCCTGATGGAAAAACGCAATAAAACTTTGCCCGACTTGGGAATCGAACCCAGGACCTCATGATCAGCAGTCGCGCTTGCGACCACTTGACCAACGAGGCAGTCAAAGAAAATTAAAGTCATCATTATGTTACTTGGGGTCGGTTTTTTTTTCATTTTCCCCTGTCAACCGTCACGCAATCATTTACTTACACCTTTTGCCTTCATATCACTCCTCACACAATCCATCCATCGTTTCCTTGGTCTTCCTCTTCCTCTCCATCCATCAAAATTGAAAAGAAATGTGGATGCTTTAAAAAAATAAAACCTATTTTATTTGAGGTTGCTGTGATTATTTCTATATGGTTACTCAGGATTCAGCGGGAAATCACCTATAGAAAAAAATACAACCGAATTGAGAACCTCCTCCTTTTTGAAGAAAGTCGGTTAAAAAGTGGATTTTTAACCAACTTATAAGAAGGAGGTTATCAATTCGATTTGTCCATACTAATATGATAATAAGATAACTACTGATCTGATTCCGAAAATTCTGTCTTTGTTTATCTAGGTACTTATTTCTCAGAAACAAGGAAGCGAATTTGGTACGATACTTAACTTTATAATATGTACAGGCGCCAGCAGGTCAACCTACCCGAAACTGTCAGATTTTCCCGACCAGCCTTGAACCTAAAGAAATAGAGAGAAAGTTGAAAACCTATTATAGAAATCTGACAGATTGTAGTAGCTTGATGTGCTGGCGTCTGTACTTCGGAAGTTGGTTGTATTTTTTGGTTTTTAACCTAAACTCAATGATTAGTGATTAGTAGGGTAGGTACGTACTAGTACCCACAGAAAGAGATTGTGTGAGAGTTATCTATTCCAGAAATAATCTAATATAATTCACCAATACTAGCGACTTGTAACGTATGTGTTCAAATAATTTGACACAACAAACTGCTTACCGTACTTGCTTGACACCTCATAAGACCTCTTCTAACGCTGTAGGTTTGACTTTGCTTTTGGTTTTCTGCATTGGGACAACACAGGCCACATTATTTATTTATTACGTATTTCCCTACAGTAATGTAAAAAGGATCCAAAGGCTTTGCTCCCTATGTCCACCAAATTCCAAACCCTATCAAATTCCTACCTAGTTCAAATCAATGACTAATTACAGTAATACCCATCTAATTCCTGTGAGCTATGACTGTTATGAGTATATGACCGTAGTTTATTCATATAAGTTAATTACTTAAATGCTTGAAGTTATGATCCATTTAATACCTTTACCTTTTTATCTACTTCAATTATGGAGCTGCAGTAGATTGCGATTTACCTAAAGTAGGTAGAAACGATCTAACATATTTGATTAGGTAGAAAATATCAACGATATTTACCTCTGTGGAATACAACCTACCAACTAGACCTGGGTGGGTTTGGAGGGAGGCATATACACATGTAATTACGTTTAAAACAATCAAGAATAAAGAAGTTAGTAATGTCAAATGTTTTAGCAGTGTGGGCGCACTAGAGCCCTAGTTGTCGACTTAACTGTAAGCTAAACAAAAGATTAGAGGTGCTCATAGGCAGGTCGCCGCCGGGGCCGCGGCCTCAAAGTGTTTGGAAATTCTATTTATTTTAATGGGCAGAGGTTGACCGCGCGCATTCCGGCCGCACGGTGACGCCGCCGAGTCGCGTCGCACAGCGTACCCACACCACACGGAGGCTCCAGCCTACAGCGGGCCTCGGCCGGTACCCGCGCGCCACTATCTTGCCGCATTCCACCGATCCGAAGTCGCGGCGCGCCCCGCGCGTGCCTTCGCCGCCGACCCACGCGCCCGCTTTGCTTCAGTCAGTCGTACTAGCGCGCCCATGGACTTTGTGCGCCTCGACGTCAGCCGTCACGCCATTCAGCTTACAAGATCGCGCAACTTATAGTGAAGTGAAGTGCCAATGGATGCGGTTTACCAAGGATTATAGTGTCTTTACGTGCAGCTGCATTGGATTTATCTATTCATGGTGAGTGAGGTGGACCCAGACGGCGCCACGGACAGCCGCAGTGGATGCGCGCGCTTTCACGATGCGGCCACTTTCATTTCATACGCATAGCTCGAATTCCGCGCGCCCGCGCCGACCGCGCTGCGGCCGCTGACCCTGCGCTCGCGCTCCCTTCCTCGACACCACCACCGCAGCAATACCAGCCATGCTCAATGTGGCTAATGGTCAAAACAGACTGATAAACATTCATGTGACTTACATTCCGCCAAAACCTTGCTGGAAGGTGACTATCTAACTACCACTTTACTAATGAGTTACAAATGATTGACGTGTTAAGAAAAGTTTAAAGGTTTTATAATAGTTAAACTACCATTGTACTTATGTTTTAAAATGTTTGAAGGCCTTTATGTAACATAATCTTGCCGTACTTACCTAAGCCGTTATGCAGTTCATGTTATCAGCATCACAAATTTTCTAGCAAAAATCAGAGATAGGCCAGTCGGAACCACGCGATGTCGTCAATCTGCTTCCGTGAGCTACCAAAGTTTTGAACACTACTCGCTCAGCTATTGAGTAAAATTCCAATATACCTAATATAGTACCTAACGTTGAAAAAACCTGCAAAACTAGTCGGAAACCAAACGGGATTTGTAAAGCTCTGCAGCTCATCACGTCACGGTCTACATAAAAATAAACATTCTACCTGACTCACATAATAAGGACCAATTTTAATATTTCTTTAATGATAAGTATCTAATTAACAAGAAATATATTAATTTATTCAAAGAGGTCAGGTTGCTCAGAGTCGTAGTAAAGATTACTATAGAATTAAGAATTGTAATCATTAATTTGATAACATTTTTAAGATATCCGAGACGATTTTATAGCCCGATTCTAATGAAACAGTAACTGAAGACGTCGTGATATATTATTAGTATTAGGTAGGTATACTTACTGATAGTCTGATACTTATACTAAACAAACGCACAGTACCTGCTTAATGCATATTGAAGAAGAGTTTAAGCATCAGACGAATCGAATCATTACAAAACATAAAAGGTGTTCGAGACTAGTTTCAAAACATGATTTTGTTTAAAAATAAGTTTTATTTAAAGAAGAGTTCTTAACCAGGTTTTCCTCTGTAAAACGGCAAACAAACCAGAAACAAACTTCAGGAGACAGGATCATTTAAATTAGATCAGAGGACCAGCAATACGTTGGATTTCGAACTTTTTACAACTTATCATTAAACTATCGTTTTTATGCCTCTGTAAGCCTGCTATGAGAATATCAGTGTATGCTGGTAAAAACAGGAATAGCACCAGCAACGGGTAACTAGCCTGTACTCTTACAGCAGGCACATAGTGGTTTAATGTGATTGTAAACATCAGTAGATACCAAAAGGAATAAATTAGAAATTGAAAAAGTTTGTATAATTTGTGTACATATGAATCTCGAAATACAAAAATTAGACAAACGTTTGCCTTTTTGCGACACTGAGTTTTTCTGTTTAGAGACAAACAAAATAGCTTCCTCTTTACCAACCAAAAGGTTAGTAATTGCAATTCAAATTAAGCATCTCATACATTACGAATGATGTACCTACCTACATAACTGTAATACTTAGTGGTCAGACTCATCACTGCAGTGATTGATAAAAGTCGATGAATCATTAGCTCGTAATGAAAGACTAACATAGCGACCGCATTCCGTTGATAGTAGAGCGAGTAGGTAAATAAAACTCAATTTTAACCAATGACAAAGCGTACTTTAAATTTTATTGCTTGTTTTGTCGACTCTAAAACACATGAACACATAGTGTACATAAATCAGTCACAGTTCCATACAATAGAGAGGTTCCGATCACGATTTGGGAAGGTAAAGGTATTGGTATTTATATTTGAGAAAATAAAAGGTAGATTTGACCAACGTCAACTAATCAGGACCTATTTTTAGAAACTTTAGCTGCTAGGTAGGTACTTGAAAATGAACCGCGATAGTGCAATGAACAATTAACTATTATGTCATGGCAGGCTACACTGATACATCATACAAATATTTAGGTAGTCCATTCATCGTATTACGTAAAAATGATAATAGCTCATTTAATCCGTTTTCTTTCAATCACTGATAGGTCTAATCAAACGTTCTGTAGGTATAGGTAGGCTGCTGCATAAAGGCACTCGCCTCAATACTTTATACCTATCTGAATGTTTTAGTAAACATCCCTATTGTATCTAATAATAGGTATGACAATATCTACAGGCAGAGTCGCAAGCCTCGTATTAATATGCATTCGGTTAATTTATAGCCAGATTTAGTAACAGAAGGTATTTATGACAACCGTGATTGTGCATAATAGGTAAAAAATAACATAGCATCCCTGTAATCCCCAAACGGTTAGGCAGAGGTTTAACCCCATAGATCGACTACATTACAGCAATGTTCATGGCAAAACTATTGGCATGACCAGAGCACAAATCCAGACTTTTATATGGCTCTAACAATTTTTTTGGCAATTTGATTACAATCTTGTTTCCTGACTGTATTTTAGACTACCTGTAAGTACAGACGCCAGCACATCAAAAAACGAAACTGTCAAATTTCCTCAATCAACCTTGATCCTAAAGTTTTAGCGATAAGGTTGGAAATAAAGAAATTTGATTGTAATAGCTTGATGTGCTGGCGTCTCTACTTGTAAGCCTGTAAGGAAATGAAAATTGTGTATAAAACCTGGACCTAATGAGCTGGCTGAAAATGTTCACAGATTGGTTGATCCTCGTACTAACAATAAAGCCACAAAATGCAGTCAACCGCAGAACATTAAAACTGAACACCCAACTCTATTCGCAATCGTCGGATTGACCACTTAACCGCCAGGTCATACGCTAGCTACGGATGTGCCCATTGAACCATGAACTCTAAATACGTCAATCTACTCTCTTGTTAAATGGTCAACTGGCCTACTAATTTGAACTAAGCTTTATCGTCGTATAAACAGGTTAAACGTTTTGGATTTAGAGCGGAAACGTGAATACTCGAAATTTTGTAACGTAGAAGATCGAAGATAGTGGAATAAGAAATTTCGTTTAACTGATAGTTTTTGTTTCAAAATGTCTTTTCAATAGCAGGAGATCGCGTTAATAGCAGCGAAGTGCATTTTGATCTAATGTCTCGAAAAACGTATGTGCTGACTTTATCCTAGATTCGGATCTTCCTGGTTGGCGATAAAGTTATGTTGAGCTAAGAAACTCACTAGACTCACTACTTTCGTATGTATGATAGCCCTTGGTTTTCGAATTTGATCTTATGTGACTTGTATTACTTATCTACTCGTATCTTAGTAGTACATGTAAGTCAGCGTAAGTGCACAGTCAAGACATATTGAGAATCCCTTTAGTTAACATTATTGTAGTTACTTTAACACCATTATAAGAACTCACAACATTGAACTTAAGAAAAACTATGATATCATCTCAAAACAATGCTGGCCATTTTTTTGGCTGCTATATAAGAATACCGCCAGCCACTCAAATTTAGGGGCTCTTCAATGTAGGAAACTACTACTTGTTGAGAGCCTAATCAATGAACAGATAACTATCAGTCCCAATCGGGAATCATTAAGTAATTCTAAAGGTTTATGTCGTGGAAGAACGTTGTTGTAGAAAGGTTTGGAACGTAGTTGTTTAAAACAACGTCATGTTGATAACATGTACCTAAGGCTAATTTTAGCTTGCATTGGGCTTTTAGCTGATCAAATGTAAGAAGGAACCTATACAAAATGATATTACAAAGATATTATAGCTCAATGCTGCTATGGTTGCTCTTAGCCCTTAGTAGTACTTTTTTTTTTTTTTTTTACGGATGGGAAATCATCAAATGACTTCTCCCGCTCTGGGCAGAGCGGAAGGGAATGTCAGACTTGTACTGACTAAAACCCATCCATGTTCCTTCCTTGCCCTTTGTGTTCCAGGGCCGCGGTATCTCTTTCGAACAGCCCGCAGCCCTGGCAGGCATCGGCCCTTGCGGGCCCCTCCCTATTTGCTGACATCTCTTTGAGGCGCGCGTGGAACACGAACGCGCCGTCAACACAGCCTGTCGTCAAAAGACGGACGGACGGCGAGCTAGCCCATTACTCTCCGTCCACAGGTCCGCGTCTACGGTGGCCGGAAGCCACCACGTGACCCCCGACGCCCGAGGAGTCTCCCGCGGCGGCTGGGACGAGAGGTTCTCTCCCTCTCACGCTCCGCCACCTCCTTCGCTAGCATGACTGCTTCGCAGAAGGAGAGGAATAATTGAACAAATGCTTATCTTGCGTTCTCTGATTTATCTTGTCTGTTTTTTTTGTGAGATGAGAATTGAGAACCTCATTGCAAAGGTATGATATCATTACTGATCGTCAATATCAGCTTCAGTATTCATTTGAAACCTTATCGTTTTTCTCATCTTCGAAGCTAAACATTCTGATGAATTTAGAGTCTAAGGAGAGAGCAAAACAAGGAGCTTTTGCACAGCTTAAAGTAATAAGAGCAACTTAAAAATTAAGTCAAAAAGTCTACCTAGAACATTGATTTGCAATAACAAACAAAATGCGACCTGGTTAAGATGTAAAATGTGCTGAAGAAACCATTTAGGTACCTCGACATCTTACAAATTCTTGATATTTTCTACAGCGAGACTGATTGAGTTTGTTGTATTAGTAACTTTTAATATTAAACACTACCACTTTAATCCGATTATTATCTTCAAGGTAAATAAAATGAATTAAGTACTTACATAAATTAAAATAAGAAAAACTGTTGATGCTATTTTACATACCTACTTTTGGATTTGTGCCCCAGTCAGGACTACATAGAGATGATAGATGACCCTGTTCGAGTCCATCCATTATTGTCCTTACAAATTTTTGAGTGTCAAAATTGGTGGCGAGATGTCGAAAAGTGGAGGCAACGACGGCTTTAGGTATGCGAGGACGCAAGATGCGGCTGGCGTAGGGGGAGGGGCGCTCGGCATCTGAAGGTCGTCCGCATTCCTCGCGTCGCCGTCCGCTGCTACCGCGCTTACGTAGCGCCCCCCCTCCCCCTCCGGCCCGCGCCCCATCCGCCGCCCGCAGCCGCCTGCGCCGACCGGTCTGCCCCCGCCCCGCTGCGCCTGACCGCCATCACAAACTATCGCGCATTTACTAAAACAAAAAACATGTTCTTATAGCTATCAAGAGCTGAAGAGCCGCAGAGGTACCGGATGGGATGAAATTTATTCGCGTCTAGTTTTTTTACGTGATCTTGTGGTACTACATTCCTATAAATGTTTTATAATATCTAGGTACCTACGTAGGCACCTCTCATAGTGAACATACTACTGAAATGGCGTGGATTTAGTTTGTTCATATTCGATTCAACCAGATTCTCCAAGTCTAGGTCTTGCTAATCTATCTAGTACCGACTACTATGCTGGAAGGTTTCCTACATTTTACATCAGCACCTGGTTTGCATATTCCTAGACCACGAAATATGTAATACAAGAAGTAGCGGGACGTAACACTTTTGTTGAAGACTGAATATGGCGAATCAATGATCTATAAGTAGTCAGTCAGCATCTAGTTCAGCTTCAGCCTTTAGGTTTGTCTGTTACGCAACTTTGCACAGTACATACACATATTTCCCGACATCCCAACTTTTGAGTAAGTACTTACTTGCTTAGATGGTACTGAAAATTTGGGTGTTGAATTCTCCAGTGTTACGTCTTTCTGTTTACCCTACTACTTCACTGTTGTGTGCAACAAAGTTGCAACCGCATATTTTATATTTTTATAATTGAGTACATATTCATAATTAGTTTACTGCGCTAACGCACTTGAGTTTCAAAAGCACAAAGTGAATTATTTAATTATGTCTTTTTAATTACGTATCGCATTTATCAATGATTCACACATTTAAAATTCCTTTAGTCGGGCATTTTAATATTTTGAAATTTACATCGTTCCACCGAATTCTAATTTATACCTAAGGTTATGTCATAAAAATAGTTATAATAATCTCTGAGAAAATAAAGAGATCTACAAATGAACACGTGCGCAGGCGTTCAAGTTTTCAAAAATATAATTCACAAGTAAACGCAACAATGTGCATCAGAAAAACAGCAGGTAGCAAAAAGGAGATCGTGTACGAAAAAAAGTATTGGAATGCACAGCTGGCGCGGATCCGACATTCCTGCCACGTCCAGGCTCTGGTGAATAGGAAGGTATACCGAAAAGGACTAGATAGAGCGTAGGTAGGACATGAGCACCTATAAATAATGATATAGAAATATATAAACTGAGTTACAACATTCTTTGCATTTAAGAAACTAAACAAATATCAAGCGAGTGAGCAACAAATTGACTCAAATTATATTTGCTTTGTGTTTCTAAATTAGGTATGATATTTATCGTCTTACGTCGTATATTTGTAGTTTTCGGTGAATGTTAAATCTACTATGACGCACAAAGAATTCATGAGGAATCCGGACGAACGAAGACGCAAGTCAGAACAAAACTACCTAATACAATACTTACTTACATGACGTTGGCGACAAAGAAATTAAAAATGAATTATAGAAATGTTATTATGATTTTATTAAGAGTGGCCTCCTAATTATTTCTTTAATAAATAAATCACCGAGCTTATGCTCGGAGGCTCCTTTACCGCAAATGAATGGCCATCTACCTATTAGGTTTATTACTATAGCTATTGTATGGAAGTTTCAATGCAATGGCAGGTTCTTAAAATGGGGAAATTAAATAGCCTTAGGTAGGCTGTCGGGGTTAGCGACGATGACTTTCATCGAATACGCCGAGCCAACCTGCCTACTTATATCACAGTAAAATGGTTCGAATAAATTGACTTATACGAGCGATCTCCTATAGAGCTATAATACGACCTCTAAATCTCAACTAGTGGGATATTATGCTAGTTAGACGACGACTAGAAATCAACTCATCGCTATCGCAGCCATTTTATAAACAACAGGAGATCTCACACAGTAAACGACCGGAACGATCCCGGAACAGATTTATGCAATAGCAATAAAAATTAATTTGAGCACCATCAATGTTCCAGTTACTCTTAAATCAAAGAGATAAGTCTGCTGAAGTTCTCTTTCTCAATGATAGCTTATGTGTAGGTACATTTCTTGTTTCAGTGCGAGTAACAGTGGTCTCGAGATGCGACATGCGTGCTCTGTGTTCGGTTCGCGGGCCGTTGGGCGGCGACACGCGCGCGCTCGGCGCGGGCGCGCGGTTCCTGTCACTGCGCATGCCCGGCCAGCCCCAACCACTGCACTTCGTCGTCGAAGCCAAAGCAAGGGTCAAAGAATTGAAGTCTTTAGCCAATGCTCACGCGCAACTACAAGGCATGACCGACACAGAACTCTTCGGATTAGCAATTTTGCAAAGTGAGTGTAATAATTATCTATTCGTTTTCACTACAAGTCTTTGTATACTACTCAAACCGTACCTGACTTAAGTTCTAAACGTTTGTAATGTGATTTCACAAAACAAAGTTATTAAGTATTCATGGCGTCACACATTCCACACCGCATTCAGTCTAACTACGTACCTATACATACAAGCGCTGTTGGGTAATCATGTGTTCTATATTGGTACAGGCGTCACAATGATACATTATAGACACAATAGTACTCTCCAACAACGAATATCTGTGTGTTTACCAAACAACAATATCTGTATGCGGGGTGGGGTCCATATCATTATACTTTTTTTATTTATGACAAATTAAAAGAACATAAAACACATTTACAATGGCATTTTGTCTTTTCAGATGGAGAATACTTGTTTGTTGACTTGGACAGCAAACTATCTAAATATGCGCCAAAGAGTTGGAGATCATCCCACACCCATGTAAGTCCTAAACCATTACTTTTTAAAATCCAAATTCAATGCAATTGGCTAATCTAACAAATCAAACATTTTATATAGGATCCACTTACTTCAGAAAGTAAAATGAATTACTTGTTTCAGGGCTTGGACGCTAACGGGAAGCCGCTCCTTGAATTGCACCTGGTCGTGCAGTTCCACGTGGAGAGTCCACTGCTCCTGCACGACGAAGTTGGCCGCCATCTGTACTTCCTACAACTGCGACAAAACGTGCGCACGCGAGACGCTCTACCCGCCGAAGTGATTCTACTGCTTACTGGACTAGCATTACAAGCTGAATACGGTGATGCAGACTCCTTCGAGGACAGGGACTACTTCAAAGTTGATGATTACGCACCCTCATCGCTCACCGGCGATTGGGTAGCAGCAGCCATGCGCGCTTGCCATCGAGAACACCGTGGTCTCACAAAAGCTGACGCTGAATCTAGATTTATTCGAGAAGTTTGTCTCCTCCCAGATACCATCAACTCACACAGATACCGCCTAAAACAATCTAAATCAGAACCCGAACCTGGAACAGTTTGGCTCCTTGTCACAGCTAAGGGCATAAAAATTCTGCCTGATAATGGATCACTTTCAAATTTCATATGGAGTGCTATTGGCAAACTAAGCTTCGATAGAAAGAAATTTGAGATTAGAACCGAGGAGGGCAAAATGACATTGTTTTCATCAAGTGAAGAGAAATGTAAATATCTTTTCGCTCTTTGTAGAGAGACACATCAGTTCTCGATGAAAATAGCACCAAAATTCAATGAAATCTTGAGAAAGGAAGAAGAGGAACGCAAAATTTGCTTTGGTTACTCAAAATCGTTAAACATTCAATACAATCAAAACAAAAGTGAACAAAGAATATCAGTGATATCTTCTACGAGTTCGAATACCACGTCAGGTATTGTGAGTGACAGAGTCCAATCAGAAGATGAATTAGAAATTATGATAGATTCTCCCCCAGCACCATCTACAGAAAGTTTGGCTTTCGCCCATTTATTAGACAGCACCAATTCTTACTTTATACGCCATATGGCACAAGATAATCAGCCACCGACTAAAACAGCGTCTTTACAACTACAAAAATCTAAAATCCGAACGAAGAAGACTAAGGAAGACTGTGAAAATGTCAGTAGAAACGAAATCACACAACCAGAACAACACTCAATGAACCAATTAGATGAAACAACCTCTTTACCTGATCAAAGTATTAGCGAAACCTTGACAGACAGTCCAAGATCTAATAAACTAAAATGCACTGGATCACAATGTTCCTCATCTTGCAGTACAGTGATAATGGCCAGAGCTGGTCTCAGTACTCTGAGTAGGGCATCTAACGCGAGCAGTTTAGAATTAGGATACAGTCATACTGCTCAGAACTCAATGATGAGTGACAACAGTACAGTTGGCATAGATGTGGAATATTCTCAAGATACAGCGTCCGCTTTATATGACGGTTTAGGTCAGCCGGTCACAGTAGCGGCATCAAGTGAAACTAGCGGAGTCTACACCATGAGCAGTTCTGAACTTACTGCAAGATCGAAAATGGACACCTTGTCTGAAGCCAGCAGAACAGATTACGATGGCTCTCATTACGATAGCTATAAGCCAACAAAAGAAAACGATCTTGCAGATTTCGATAGCGTTTCTTCAATCCTGAAAAACAAGTCAGAAAGAACTAGTCATGCAACAGGCACTTTAAGATTACAGTCATCTCAACCTAGCTCAGATTGTGTCGATGGAGCAGCCAAGTTTCAGAACCAAGAACAACATAATAAAGAAAACTTATTTAGAGAAAGAACAAATTCTAACGTTAGTGCCATCTCGTTTCACGGTGACGGTAGCGATCCTACAGATAACAAACATAATTTACTGACTGCAAGTGAATTAAGTGACCTTATTGTAGGAAGAGGTGTGTATCCTAAGAGCCAGTCTGTAAGTGACACTTTGGATTCAGTGTCGGATTACGTGAGGTTACCCCTTCCGTTTTCGGGTGACAGTTACCTTCAGGGTTATGAAGACACTGCTCCTTCAGATGATCATTATCCGAATAACTCTTTCTTTGATCGACCTCCAACTCCACCAACTAGAATTGATAGTCGTAAATTGCTTAATTTATCTCTGCCAAATATTTTTGATATAAGTGGCGATACACCCATCAGACCTCCATTTCCTGATAAGCCGCCACCTCCCTACGAATATAATCATCAAACTATTTCATCTTATGCACCACCTCCTCTTGCCAAGGCGCCACCAGCGTATCCTAGCCCAGCGGCGGTAACCAGAACTTTGAAACAGTTGAACGACAACAAAGAAGAAGTGGCCGCCCGAGTGGTAACATCAAAGCCCATGATAACAATTCTGAAAGCAGAAGCGGGAGAAGTGAACGCATCTAGTGAAAGAACATTTGCTAGTCCCATGGTATTTGAACACAAATTCCAAAAGTTCAAAAGACAACAAGCTTCCAGTCGCAGAGCTGAAAGGTCGAAATTAGCGCAGGGGATAAGCAACAACCTGTCACCATCGAGGGACATGGCGCACGGCGTGGACTCCAACGTGCTGGTGGCCATGATGAAGCTGGCGCCGGGCCCGCCACACGCACCGCGCCGGCCGCGCCAGCCTCCGCCTCCGCCCGCCACGCGCCTGCCGCCCCCTCCACCGCCGCACAACCCCATGTTCCACCAGCAACTGTACAGCGACGTGGACTACGTCTACTACCCACTTCAAGACCCAGCCGTGTCGCAGCAAAATTATCTCGACCACAAACTGACTGAGTCTCGCGTGTCGAACATGCACAAAAATGGTCTGCAGTACAGAAGTACGCCTTATCTATCGACTTCCATGTCTGCGTCGTCCATGTACGGATCGATTCAAAATCTCTCGGATTCTTATGTTCAGTTACCGGGAACGCGGACGAGCTGGTACTCGTTAACGAGCAGGACGTCGCTCAGCAACCATTCCATAAATCTTGAACGGCCGCCACTTGCCGCGCGAGTTCCAGACGTTTCGCATTTCATGCGGACGAAATCGGATGAGAATGTGTTGAATTCGAAGGATCCACCACCAGTTAAAATGAGACGAATGCCTCCTCCTCCCCCGCCACCATACGAATACAAAAAGAAACTTCTCAATTACTCGAGAGAAGTAAAAATTCCGCAACCCTCGACAAATGTGCACAGTGAACTAAGTGTGAACAAAGTGAAAGAGTCCAATTGTGATTTAGACATAAAAACTCTTAGAGAGAAAAGTAAAAACCTTGATTTGCCACTTATCGCGGCGTTGTGTAACGATCGTTCGTTATTGAAACAAACTAAAGCTTTTGGTGCTCCCAAGTTAAATAAACCAACAGGTAGTGACTGTGAAAGCGAACGGAAGTGTGTAAAGTCTGTTCCAAACTCCACCGATAACATAGATCTTAAGAATAAACAAGAATATAATGCTAAGAGGGTAATGACAGGGTCCCAGAAAAAAATATTGATACGAAACCCTACAGATAAACTCCCAGCATTGCCGGTTACTGAAAGTCATCCAAGAGCAATGTCCAATACTTATGTCATGCATCCAACTGTAGCTAAAATTAAAAAGTCTCAACCCAGCTCATGACATTATGATAAATTCTTACCTACTGCTTGTGAATCCTTCCAGTGCTATGATCCTTCATCCACCGATACAAAGACTGAGCTTAATGCCACCAGAACTTAAGATACGAACCACACTTGTCTTTTGTCCATGGTTAACTCATATCATTTCATTTTGACCTTAAACTCAAAAGAATTAAGATTTATTTTAGAAAAATTGAATTCTGTTACAAGAGTTATTGAATTGAGGTACAAATGTGGTTCCGAATTTAGATTTTATTATAATGTTAATATTTAATTCCACCTACTACAGAAAAGTTTAATAAAAAGTTCGTATCTTCCAAAAATGTAAACAAAGGCAAAAAATAAATTACTGCAACTGGAGGGATACCATCTCCCACAAACAGTATGTTGTTAACTTACTGATTATATTCAGCCTGGTTCTATTTTTGTCATGCTTCACGTGACTTTTATTACAGTGACATAAGGTTGACATTCAACTGAATGTTTGAGACCTGTGTTTTGTTTACATTATTGGAGTATGCACAAAATTGCTGTTTATCATACAAGAATAGTAGGTACCTATTTATAATGTCAGGGTTAAAACAGAATGACTATGTATCATTTATATAAGCATATGATTTTTCAATTGTGTATTGCTCAATATTATAATAGAAATTATACCTAACTATTTTTAGACATCATCTATACCAAAGTAATTTGGCGGATTATAGGTATTTAGAAAATAACATCACTCACATAAAATTGTTTAGTAAACAACTCAAAATTACCCGCTTAGCTATATATCTTAAACTATTTTGTCATAGTAGTAGGTTTCTCAGAAAGTTGTAGAAGTCTCCAAACTAAGCCATAAGCATTCCAGTATCCTTTATTTTCTATGTTAGACACCTCAAAAGAACATAATATAATCTAAACAAATATGTGATACAAAATGTGCCTTCCCAATAATTATATTATATTCAAATAAAACTGATGATTCCATAGAGTTAGCCTTACTACCCATGCAGATATAATTATTTTGTATAAAATATACTTAACTCACAATTCTAATTCACTATGAAATAGTGAATTAAGTATAGTAAGAAAACTTTGTAATAAAATACTCGCTGTTCGATATATTACCTGTTATAATTAAGTGTATCAAAAATCATTGCTAGTAATCATAGTAAATGAAACTGTAATAATTTCAACAACTATTTATTTACTTTAATATCATAATGTGTACATAATACATATACTAAGTACATAATATTTGTTTTCAATATGTACAAACGTATATTAAATTTTTTGTAACTCTGAGTTTGTTTTTTTCTTATTTTTATGTAAGTACATATCTTTGGTTAACAATTTATATGATTTAATGACATACGCACATAATATCTTTGGTCTATGAGAAACTAATTAAGGAGGAAGACATGCTTCCTACGCCGACCCCAAATAAATTCGGATAAGGGCAGGAGAATGATGATGATGGTTATGAGTTGAGTTAGCACATCCTTATTTCACAAAAACTACAGAAAATCAACAAAATAACATTACAATTACATGTATTGTGAAAAACTTAAATCTATGTTTATCAGAAAATCATTATTTACCTATATAAAAAATGGTTGTCTTTAAAGTCGGTTTACGACGATAATTGTACGTGATAACGTCATACGAATTTTTTGATGAATTGATGAAAAATTGCATACTTTGAATTGATTTGAATTATTATCACTGAATTATCATTATTTTTTATAATACATAGATGCGACACAAGCCGATCGCTTAGGCCGATCGTGCCTCTGTATTGCTTGTTCCGCGCTCTCGCTTGCACACTCGGCTCAGGTGGAACGTGACACTTTTTCGTACGTGCAGCCGGCGTTCATCGATTTATAAGACGTTGTCACGTCAAAAAAATTGTTAAATTAAATAATTAAGTACTAATACTGCTACGAAAAATACAGAGAAAAGAGATTAACATTCAGATCATTTGGGAAGCTCGAGATTCTGTTACTACATAAATATTTTCCTTAAATAGTTGCATTTTCTTATAACCGTATACTTATAGCCTAAGATAGAATATCAATTTGAGAAAATCAAATTTCTGAAATCACACTTAAAATACATATGTTAAGTTTCGCCGATGTTTGTCATAATACTACAATTAATGTATTAATCATACAATAACAATCATTTGTTGCTATTTATCAACAAGTGTAATGGTTTCTTACTTTTCTAACTTTAAAACGATGGCAGAATTAGGAGGAAAAGTTATTTTATCAAAATACAATACTTGTCCAACTAGAGAGGTGTTTGTCCCAGCTAGCACAGTACCACCATAAAACATGGTCGACAAATCAGTTGTAATAGATTTACTTCCCAAGTTCCCCACAAATACACATGTGTTCCTTCTCGGGAACCAACGTTCTATTACTACGAGATTATCTTCAGTTTCACGGATTTCCATATTTTTCAGATTATTGCCGTCCTTGTAGATAGATCTTAAATATATTGTTGGTGTATCTAATCTTACTTTCGTAAACAATTTGATAACATCCAAAAAATTATAGCTTGGTTTCCTTTCAGATTTTAAAATCCAAGGCGAAATAATATGAGAATCTTTCTCATTTGGGAACGACATTGACACTATATTGCCAACATCTTTATGTTCATGGAAATCTTCTTCAATATCACCAAGTCCACCAAGTCCGATTTCATCTCCATAGAATATGCTTACAGTTCCAGGCAAGGCCAATTCTAGAGCAGTCAACACCAAAGTGTTATTGACATGTTTTGTGGATATTCTTTCATTATGGACACTGCCAATATTCCAATGAACCCATGGATAATGAGGCTTATCCCACAATGTGCCTTTAATAACATTGTCAATACGATTTTTCAAACCTTTAATACCTTTATTTAAATCTAGATGAATGTCAATAAGATCAATTCTAGACAACAACACATTTAGAGCAGCTGGAGAACCTTTAGCCTTTTCATAGGCTTTTTCACTGGCAATAAATATTTTGTTGCTACCTAAAATTTTTTTCCATAACCTTAAAGTACTGCCAAAACTTACATCATCCAAAAAATTTTCTAAATCCTTTAAGTAAAAGCCATCAACCTTCTCCCTACCCCAAAATATAATTGCTGCAGATGTGGGATCAACAATGTTGGTTATAGTTTCATTTGTAATAAATACAGCTTCAGTAAAATTTGCTGATGAATCAGCTTTAGCCAGAGACACAACAGGTAGATCAAGGATTAAAGACATATTTCTATTATGAACTTCTTTTATCAAATCTCTGAAATCCTCGAGGACTCCAACACTTCTGTCTATCTGTACTAAGGAAGTGATGTTGTTAAAATATTGATCTGAATACTTCTTGGCACTTCTTCTATGCTCTTCTGGATACTTCTTCTGTGCTTGATAAATGTAATTAAGCCTAATAGCCGATGCTCCTAATTCTTGGATATAATCGAGTTTGTCAAGAAGCCCTTTAATATCACCCGTACCATCTTTGTCAGAGTCCTTAAAAGTTGCTGGAAATACTTCATAAAATACCTTTCCTTGATACCATGGTAAATCAGGGTTGCAATTTTTTGGTATTGTCACAACCATACCTATGATAGCTCCAAGACAGGCAATGAGACCAGAGAGAACAATCCATAGCAGTACTTTCCTGATGACACTCCAGTTCCAGTTAATAAAGTATGGTAGCTTTCTGCCGGTGACATTGTGGTTTCCATTCAACTTGCAGTCTTCAGTCTGAAAATTAGATAATAAAAATCAATAGACATATAGAACAAAATAATGTTTTAAATGAACTTTAATTATTTTATTATAATATTACCAATGATGCTGTCAGAAATAGTACAAGGAAAAGTCTATTTTTACCTACATATTTATATCCAATGGATTTTGTACAGAAATACATACTTGTCCCATGATGAGATCACCATTCTTGCTGAGAGTCTGATAATCTAGCATGCTAATGTTATTGATAAGCTGAGCGCTCACGGGATCTTGAATAACTGAACTATTGTCTCCCGACGAACTGGAGTCTCCTGCTGAAGCATCTGAAATTGTTCCAATAACAAAATTAGTACAAAAATTAACAAGCTTAATTACTTTACTAACATCACACATTATAAAATTATGCAACTTACTCTGAAAATTAATGCTTATTCAGCAGGTAACTTTTGCTTTATTAAAAGATATTTTGCTACGAAAATGCATTTAGATAATTTAAAAACTACAAATGTATATGTACAGATGTAATATATCCTCACCTGTCTGTATATTGACCATGTTAGGATCATCATTTAATGTTAGAAACGGGCGGTCAGTCATTTCTTCTGAGAGAGGATGTTTAAAATCTAGTGGTGTGGGACTTGGTGTCGTCGGTAGTAACAGGCACGTTGACGACTCGACACCGCGTAAATAATCCAAGGTTTCTAAATCATTGCCGCCAGAATTGTTACTAATCTCCGGCGATTCATTCATGTTGATGGATTTAATTGAATGATATTTTTAGTAGCACAAATTGATACTTAAACATTCGTCAATTGACGCATGATATAAGAATGAACTTACTGTATGTTACATCAAGAAATTATTAATCTTACAGTAAATTCGCACGCAAAAGTCTATTTCAGGATCAGTGTTTTTTTTCAGTTTTGACATTTAAATTGATCAAGGTTTTTGAGGGGTTTTGACATCTAAATCGATATCGACTAAAGTTTCGAATAAATTCAAACTACAGCAAGCCCCAACACTACCAAAAATCGAACTTTGACATTTCGAGTTCGTTGTCATTATATTTATTTAATTTTTAGGGGCTTCTTGTTTATTTTACAATTTATTTATTTTCGTAGATTAAAATAAGAATATTTTCGTAAACTACACAGTGCACTACTATAGGTGAAAGCTTTTACTCGCATAATAGTGTAAAATGATCGGAGTTAACAAACTGATTTTCAAAAATAATATTGTGGGCCAAAAGTTTATTCAGCAAAGAAACTTTAATAATAAAAATATTAAAGATGTTAACTACCAGTACTTACAAAGGAGCAAGTTACCAACGATGCACTTCCAGAAGTCTCTGCCCCGGTTACCGATACCCGATCTTTCGAAAACAGGGGAGCGATACTTGAAAGCCCTTAGACCTTTACTGAATGATAATCAGTTTGAAGAAGCTCAACAGCGTACTAACAATTTTATTAGTAAAGAGGGAAAAGTGCTTCAAGAGAAACTCATTGCGAAAGATAAAAGGAACAAGCATACTAGTTATATTTCAGATTATTGGTTTGATCTTTATTTACGTGATAGAGAAGCACTTCCCATTAATTATAATCCAATGATTGTGTTCCAAAATGATGTGAGACCAGAATATAATGATCAACTGATAAGATCTACAAACATTTTGATAACTGCAGTTCGGTTTATGTTGTCACTACGAGAACAAATATTAGAACCTGAGGTGTATCATATGAACCCTAAGAAAAGTGACACACCAATGTTTAGGACCTTTACAAGAATGCTGCCTGAAGCTATTTCTTGGTATGTATACAACATAATTATTGATATTACTCATCTAATAAGAGTATTTAAATGAATTCTCTTTGAGAGTAAATAAATATATTGAAGTTTAAAAATAATCAAAAACCAAACTTTTTTTTACTGGCATAATCACTGTTTTCTCTATATATTCATCTTTACTATGTTCAGGTATGGTGCCTACCTAATGAAAGTCTTCCCTCTAGACATGAGCCAGTTTGTGGGCTTGTTTGGAGCCACTCGTCTGCCTCGGCTGAATAAGGACGAGATCTTCAGGGACCCAAAGAGCAAGCATGTACTTGTACAGAAACAAGGAAAATTTTATGCATTTGATGTTTTGGATGCTGATGGTAAAATTTTAATTTATAAGTGTTGTTTTTCTTTTTGAACAATGTTTTAAAAAAATAACACCACAATTTGGTTTAGGTTTTACTGGTGTTATTTTTTTAAGGAAATGAAAAGGGTGATGAGAGGAGGATCTGTGACCGTGGTTGAGGCAAAAGGAGTATGTAAAGATTGAAGCAGGTGATATTCTGTGGTTTCTGACCCCCATGGGAAAAAGGTGTGAGTTTATGTATGTGTTTGTGTATGTGTAAATAAAAAAGGTTTGAAAAATGACAATAAGTTACTCGTCTGTCGACTGGCCAAACACTATTGTGATCTATT
The DNA here is from genome assembly GCA_950005105.1 of Lycophotia porphyrea. Classification (NCBI taxonomy): domain Eukaryota; kingdom Metazoa; phylum Arthropoda; class Insecta; order Lepidoptera; family Noctuidae; genus Lycophotia; species Lycophotia porphyrea. Next base: position 8,144,452 of record OX465393.1, read on the forward strand.
TATTATTAGATAGTAATGCTAACAATAGAGAAAATAATGATAAGTAATGGCAAATAATTTAATTAATCAGTTCAATGTACCAAATCCTACTACTGTACTTTAATCTTAATCTTTAGATTAACTTAAAAATTTTAGTTTATTCACCTTATTTACATTTATAATGTTTTTCAGGTAACCTGTTGTCACCCTTGGAATTGCTTGGCAACTTGAGTAAAATCATGAATGACAATACACCAGCCTCGGAACATCCTTTAGGAATATTAACTACTCAAAATAGGGATGAATGGGCCAAACAAAGAGACCATTTGGAAGCAACTGGGAATAGTGAAGTTTTGAGGAAGATAGACTCAGCAATATTCAATTTGATATTAGATGACGATAAGATTAATGATGATAAGCGTGTGCTCTTGAAGAAATACTTACACAGTGATGGCACTAACAGGTAAACATGTGAAAGGTCATTAATTGACACGTTGAACGCCAAACTAAAAACCATGTTTAACCCAGTGAGCCGCAGCAGACACGTTGTGACCTTGTGACTGGCCTTAGTAAAAACTTACTAATCCACGTGACCGTTATTGTGTTTAACGTGTTAAGTAACTTATATTGCTATGAAAAATGTTGTATTTATTAGTGTACAAATACTTAAGATCTTCTCTAATAGCTTCAGGAAATGTTTCATTAATAATTTGATGACCTTTGTCTATTCCAATAGAAGTCATTTTCCTACTTTGTAAATGGTAGGCTTGATCAATTTGTAATAAATAATGTATTTGTTGAAAAAAGTGAAACAACCTGGCAAATTGCATTGATTAGAACTTGAAATTTAATGTTTTACTAAGTATTAGTTTTTAATTGAGTTTTTGAAGTGAAACTTCTAATGCGACTTTCATCAAGGTTGCGTTAAACGTTTAACGCTACCATGCAGGGGTATGAAAGCACTGTCGCGTTAAAGGTTCAACGCTTCTGGGGAGGGGGAATAGAAAGAGACCGAGCGAGAGTGAAAGCGTGGCACTCGAACGCATGCGCGTAGTATACCATTACGTAGTGTACGTTTATGTTTTTATTTCCACATTACGAAGTCTTACTTCTTCCGCGCGGAGGGACTCCACGCACTATTTTTTGTTTTATGTGTATACATTTTCAGGTGGTTTGACAAATCCGTCAGCCTGATTGTAACTAGTGATGGAGTAGCTGGAGTAAACTTCGAACATTCCTGGGGTGACGGAGTGGCAGTGCTGAGGTTCTTCCAAGATATTTATGCTGAAACCACAAAGAAACCTTTCATCCATCCAGATTCCAAGCCTGTTGATAGTAATATTAGTGTTCAGAAATTAGGTAAGAAATGTATCTATTTCTTTTAAAGTAACAAATGACTTTAGATATGGATTCAGGGTCAAATCTGATATCATGGAGTTCCCATGCTCCACTTTAATGGTAGGAAGTAGAGCAAATATCACAATGAAGACAATATGTACATTTTGAGAGGCTGCTTTTATAAGATTTGACTGCAACTAATAATACTTTGAACAAAATATTGTTTGTGTTGATTATTATATATTATTTTTCAGAATTCAAACTAGATGACAAATCGAAGCATTTCATTGGCAATGCCAAGAAGGAATACAAGGAGTGGACAGACTCACTCAGTATTGATTACATTTTGTATGAAGGACTTAACAAAGCAGCTTGTAAGAAGTTCAAAGTCAGCCCTGATTGCATTATGCAACTGTCATTCCAGGTATTATAACATTAAACAAACTATTAACTTGCCAAAAAGCAACAGATTTCGCTATCAAATCAAACAAATATAAACATTACCCCAATTAAGATAGAGTCGAAAATAAATAAACATGACTCATTCACGAGAACACTGGACCTCACAGATCGAGTGGTCACGTTTATTTATTTTCGATTTTATTTCAACTACTACCCAGTTGTTATTCTTTTGGCAATGAAACTCACACTGCCTTGGACTTCGCCAGTTCTTTCTGTCGGTCTACCGTCCATGCTATGATAAATAAATAAATCCTGCCCATTTTCTATCCCGTTGTTTTTACATCCATTGGTTGACGTTTACTTGTGTTACAAATTGACCGTCGTCTGCTCAGTGCATTATGTTCAGAGCAGCTGCGATATAACGCGCCTGACAAAAACTATTCATATTTCAGGCGGCGCATCACCTCTTGAAAGGAAACTTCGTTGGCACATACGAGTCTTGCAGTACTTCGGCCTTTAAACATGGTCGTACAGAAACAATGCGGCCTTGCACTGACAAAACAAAGGTGTGAAAATAACTTTATTTACTTCAATAACTTCATTATCTACTGGCTAGTAGATAAGACCCGATCGTCTTTCACACGGTTTTTGTCGTAAAAACCGTGTGAAGACAAAACATCGATTTCTCTTTATTTTGTGTATGTTTAATAATAATGTACAATAAACTCACTTTTTCGTGTGTTTAATGCCTATACTGGTGTCGGGAGTTTATATTCCTCTCTATAGGCCAAAATAGGCGCTATATATATGTTTATAGGCCTCTGACTTGAGTTTACATGCTGTCTAGAAATATCTTGAAGATATGCTGGTTTGTTTGTTTCCTCATGATGTTCTCCTACACCGAAGCAAGTGATAATGACACAACACGCACATGAATCCAAAAAAGTGCGTGTCTTAGAACTCGAGAGTTATGACTTGGCAGTCATAATGTATTATACACATGGACCTTCCTTGAAGACCTTCCATGAATCAATTCACTAAATGATGGTGAAAACTTCAAAATCCATTGCATTTAAGAAGAACATCGCGGTTGTACAAACAGAAACGACAATCGAATTTATTTTGTATACAAAATGTACAGATAAACTTAGTTCGCGATAAGATAAAACGGTATATATGTCATTATAATCCGATTACATTATCAGAGTCCTTCAGTAAATCTAAGCGATTTATGATTGACCTATAAATTGACTTACTCAGTCATAATAGCAACATTTATCTACGCGCCGTCTAGCACTAAATTATAATTATCATCTGTGTGTTTGCTAATGAGAGGTCAAATATCGATATTTTCATATACATCACTAATGCAATGTAGAGAGAGAACAACATACATATTTGTTGTAATCAGCACCACCCCCCTGGCGGCACTGTGATGGCTCGATCTTTTAGGTTGAGAGACGGTTGATGAGATCGGCCCGTGGATGGGATGCCATCTATTCCATACCGAGATTGTCTATATTTAAGGGCTTTGTATGACAGTCTTAGGCGTTGAACCAGCGTCAAGACGGCAAGCATACAATTCCTTTGAGTTGTCCAGTGATTTATGAAACCAGCGGCATTTGCCGCTGATAGTCTTCCCGGTGTGGCGGTGGATGACAGACGCTTACATTGAACGAATCCACATTGCACGGTTGATTCCACACGTCATCGATGCGCACCTTCTTTGCTCTCTCAATTTTTGGGGAGACCCAAAAGGGTATCTATACCTCGGCAAGAACGTTAAGCCGTAGATCCCGGCTGTCATTTAATTTTGTAAGTCTTTGATAGACCTCACTAGTATTCAGACGCCCGAAATTCCGAAACCAGCCTTGCCAAGTATCGCGTTACCCAGTAACTGGGTTTTAAAGGTCAGGTAGTTACTCTACTGGTATTCAGTTGCATCCCTTTAGACTGGAAGCTGACGCTGACCCCAACATGATGATGATGATGTAGGGCCAACATAATAAATATCGCAATCTGCGATTATTAGTGCCTAGGAGGTTATTGCTGCCCGTCCCTTTTACCTAAACCCTTGGCTTGTTACGATACCGTCATGCGTGGGAGGGGTTGGCCACACAACAGATAATCTCTAACCCATTTTTATCCGTACGGATTAGTCGGTCGCCTTTGGTCATTAGCGATTTTTATTTTTGTCCTATATTTTTAACACTAACCTGCAGCATCTGTTCTCCATCCAATACATCCTCTAGTCATGTTTATACAATGTATGTTAGTAGTAGTAGTTAGTAACATGTCATGTTAGCTGGCAAAAATGAAGATAACAATATTAAGAGGCAAAAGATGGCTTCCGAACAACAGAACCCGGCGACGAGGTAGGCATAGAAGGAGATGGCGTGACGAGCTGGACTTTAAGAGATTGGGCCCAAATAGACAAAGACATAGAAAAATGGAAAGAGGGAAGGGAGGCCTTTGCCCTGCAGTGGGTCACACAAGGTTCATAAAAAAAAAAAAAAACTTGTAAAACTGAAATATTTTGTATTAATATCAAACCAAAGCTAATTAAACAAAGCGAAATATGATTTTTTAAACACACAATGTAAAGTAACTCTATTTGCATGTAGTCAATGGCCATACCCGTTATTTATGAGAAGTCTCCCAATTAATTAAAGTAGTTCTGTATCTTTGGACTTAGTTTAGTGAAGAAGCTAAAATAGCCTTTCAACTTTCCAGGCATTCTGCGAATCCCTGCACTCCAACAAACGTTCACACGAAGAGCTGCGAGCTAAACTGACAGAATGCTCCAAACTTCACTCTGAGCTCATCAAAGATGCGGCCATGGGCCAAGGCTTCGATCGTCACATGTTTGCGCTGATGAAGATAGCTCAGGACAACAACATACCCAGACCAGAAATATTCGACTCTTATGAGTACAAGTTCTTGAATAAGTCAATTCTGAGTACGAGTACTTTGTCTTCGCCTAGCGTGATGGCGGGAGGATTTGGACCCGTTGTGAAAGAAGGATTTGGAATTGCGTACGTAAATAAGCTTGTTTATTTTATATAAAAACTAGCTAACCCGACAGACGTTGTCCTGTCAACTATGAATATTGAACTCGAATTGACCTACTGCCTACCTACTAACTACCTACCTAAATTTTCTTATATACAAACCTTGTCTTGACAATAAGGTACACATAAAAAAAGAATCATCCAATTTGGTGCAGTCGTTCGGAAGTTATGCGCGTACATACATTTCGGCGATTCATTTTTATATAAATAGATAAAACTAGAGTTTATTTATTTAAACTTTTCTTACACAAAGGCGGAGTTAACGTCCGAGTTATTTTCTACCAGTCAACCTAGGGCAGTGGAGACATAATAAGGCAGGTGCTTTAGGCAGTTTGTTACCCTTCTCGAATTATACCTCGGCGGTCTGTGACATAGGTAATGTTATCGACGTAAGGTTTAATTTGCAATGTCTCATGCTCTTAAAATGTAGGCAGATTTGATAAATGATTGCAGTTTAAAGTTCTACAATAAAATATCGGTCTCTTTTATAAAATTTAAACAACGTGGTTTCCTACTGTACAACTTGGTTAAGAAACGACATAATATAAACGAAATGTCTTGCTTTTTTTCAGTTATTCAGCGTTCCCAGATAAGCTAGGGGCAGCAGTAGCAAGCTATAAGGCACACAACAGCAGCACACAGTATGTTGAAGCATTGCACAAATCTTTCTTAGACATTACCAAAATATTATCTGGATAATTCTTTTATAGTTCTGTAGTTTTAACCCCCATTTGCTGGCGGTCGGCGCAGTAAAATATTTTTCTGTTGCATTTTTATTAAATATTTTTGAGGCCACTATTGTTACTGGGATCAATGTTATATAATATTTTATTTTCTACAGTAACAGAGTTTTTTTTTATCAAATTGCATTGTTTGCAGATAATACTAACTTATTTAAGAAGGTAATACTGATTTTATATTATAGAATAAGAAATAAACTATTTATTATTGTATTGTGTCAAGACCTCAAGTTTATATACCGTATAAAGATAAGAAGAAAACTATTTACTGGTTATACCATTATTTATGCTACGAAATAAAATTAAAATAAGCAGATTAAGTAGGAATGTAAATTACTTTGTTGCTATTTTTATATTGTGATTTACTACTGTTATTTAAGGTGTAATGTAAATCATTAATTGTCCAGAATTATATTATACATTTAAAACTATAAATTAATATGTATTGAGATTTTAGGATCCATTTTGGCAGCTTTGAAAAAGATGTGAACTCAAAAATGCAAAATGTATCCCCTTATCAATGTAATTGTAAATGGTATAAGTACGTCGCTGTGAGCAATGGAAGTGCCTTAGCTTATCACTAAATAACGTAAATGTTTTTAAGAAAGACTTGTTTTTGTTATACATATAAGGTCTATCTATTCATACACGAAATCTTTTAAGGGGTAATTGTACAATCAAGGGGGGTTGTATTACAATCATTTTTCACTGTAGGACAAAATCAGCTGTTACCCACATTTTGACGAGTTATGCAAACATAAATGTAGGTAACAGCTGATTTTTTCTTGCAATTTCGGGTTTGGTCCCACAGTGAAAGATGGTTGTAACTTGTAACGATGAGTACAATGACCTCTTAAGAGATTTCATGTATAAATAGATAGACCGTATATATTTTGTTAAAACCAACAAATTTACTAAACTGAGTTGTTATACGAAATAAGTACATTGATATGCTGCGTTTAAGCGCGAGCGACGCGTGATTTATAAAATCTGTTTAGTCATTTACTGGTAATATACAAAGATAGTGAACAAAGATAAAAAAAAACAATGTTCCTCCCACGCTACACACGCCGCTATCGTCTAACTAAACGTGCCCTTAGTTTCATGTATCGACGCTTTAGAGTGTAAACCTCGTAAATGTAAAAGAAGTAACTTTTCAGAAAGAAAAAATAGCGTGCTGTAAATTTTTTGTATGTCTTATGTTTTTATTAATTTCCATATTAACATTCATAGAAAAGTTACTTCTGTTATACTTACGAGGTTTTCACTCTAAAGCGTCGGTATATAGGTTAACCTTAGGTTAAATAAAACACGTGTTAAAAACCCTTACGGGCTTCAGACAAGGGTTTTGCTTATTGAAATCCGTGAATGATGCAATGCAACATAGATATGCAACTCTACGGCTTCTGATAATAATCTCATTACAACACGTAAGTTACGCTTCTGCATTTTTATATGTTTTTTTTTTTACTATATGTACCTTTAAGTATAAAGTGGGTGTAATATTTTCATGGTTCTATGTATATTATTATATAATAAAGACGGAATTTTATTTATAATAAGTTTGATTGAATCAAAAGTGTGTTTTTTTACCCTTAATAAAATAAAACTGCATTATGATTAAGAAGAAATCAAGAAAATGATTGAAGTAACCGTTTAAATTTACCGCGTTTACAGTTATCTAAGCTAGACAAGTGCTACTGCCGAACGTGAATTTCTGGGTTCTATTTCAAGTCGCCTGTGTCTGTCAGGTTTTCTATTCTAGCATCTGCCTAGCCTTTTCCTAATTATGTTAGGGTCGACTTCCAGTCCAACTGGATGCAGCTAGCCAGCTAGCGACTGACTATCTTACCTCCACAACCAAGTTAAGGTAATACGATACCCCTTGGTAGGACTGGTTGTCAGATTATCGAGCCACTGTGACTGACTATACCTGTAACGACTGTCAAAGATCTACAATTGATAGCTGGAACCAACGGCTTATTATAACGTGCTTTCCGAGACACGGTGAAAACTCGGTATGTGGTGGGTGGTCACCCATCCACGGACTAACCCAGGCAAGCGCGGCTTAACCTTAAGATCGATCAGAGCGGCTGTTATATTTAGCCACGAGCTCCTCAGTATCTAGATACTTAGGTATGTATTATTAATTCGTCTAGGTAAGCAGGTTGTAACAACTCTGCCCTTATTACAACAGGCGAGACGTTATGATTGCAATCTTCTATGATGTATTGCTGTGGCAGCTTAATTATAATACCGCAATCGGTTAATTAAAAACCTGGAGGTATGTGGTGCGGCAATCATGTAATTACAGGCATCAAAAATGCATGTTGTGGTCTGCGTTTCATAAAATTATCAAATCAGTAGAAAATTACCCTAAATGGTGCAAATATTTTTTGATGAATTTCAATGTTGATAGGTATCAGAAGATTCACCATGGGCGAGTACGATACTTACCTACCGACAAAATAAAAGAATTGCCGGTTAATTTTTAAAAACCCTGCAATTGCCAATGACATAGTATACTGGTAATGCAAACGTATTGTGTAAGTGAGTAGATAAATATGTACAAATAGAACGTCGGCGCTTTAATTCTGCGACGACTGCTATCGATTTTCTCGTGTCCATCTAGTAAAGAGGAGAATATTCATAGTCTAGACGTTTCTAGAAAATATATTTTTATTTATGATAAACTACAAATTAATGATAATTGGATGTTTACCTTTACTTGTGCTGTCAATTTTTGCTTCTTACCAATTTTGATGATTATGGATCAACGGGATATATCCTGTAGGTTTTTATTTACCTACTTGCAAATCAGCAAAAATGCAACATAAATGGCCATTTTTTTACGTTTCTTTGAAGCAAGATTTTTACAGCTCCAAAGGACCGTTCGTTGACCAAAGTATTTGAGATTAATTTCAAGTTGTTACCATCACGTGTTGTTTGAGAGAGACAGATCGACAATGAAGTGATCTTATAAGGGTTACGTTTATCATTTTGAGGTAAGTACGGAACCCCAAAAGAGAGAGCAACCTCTTTGGTAAATTTAAATGACTAGGTACTCAGTTTTCTCTATAACATTGCTCTTGTATGGAGGCTACAGTCGGTTCGTACTTAGCAATTTGTACGACTACGGCTATAGACTACGGTTTCTGAGCTAAGACGAAAAAAGGGGCGGTATTCTTCTCGTATTCCATATTTATATGCGCGTATTCAGAGATGCGAGGGCCCAGGCCGTGTAATTATATCTGGACACCTTGAACCTACCGGTATATTTTATCTAGATTTTGTACTTGACTTATATCTCTTTCCCTTTGCATGCTTTTGATGCAGTCATGCTGTCTGAAGAATTATTAATCATGTTTCTGCCATCATCCTCATTTATTTGGGGTCAGCGCACTAGCGCAGTATGACGTCTTTTTTAACCACACTTCTCTACTAAATTTAATTATATAAGTAAGCCGGCCAAAGCATTTGAAGTGACCCGCCAACAGTGGTAATTTGACAAACAGATTTCAGAATTTCAAACCCGATCGAAGCAATATTTTGCTTGTTATGAACCCTATAAAGCTGTGAGACTAAAATGGGACTGTACAGGCCATATCTCCCGGATGCCAGCACAGCTGTGGGTCCGAATATCGCGAGCCCTGAGAAAGTTAGACGGGTTTGCGACAGACTGAGGAGAAGGTGGCAGGACGTCTTGGATGGCTTCCTCGCAAATTGGCGAGAAGAAGCACACTATCGTGAGAAGTGGAAGGTATGGGGGGAGGCCTTGGCTCAGGAGTGGGACAGTACTAACCTTTAAATGTAATAACCTTTAAAAAATTACAGAATTTCAAAAACCATTATTCATTGATGCGATTTTTAATGAAAATATCTTCCCAATCAAAGTGTTACAGGCTGACAGTAGTGTTTTCATACTCTTAAGCCAGGAGAGCCGTTGCCCCGGGCCGCAGAGTGAGAGGGCACATGCCGCCTCTTTTATTTGATAGCCTCCCATCCCGTGTTTACTTGATACAAGCACTCTTTTAGCCTGCCGCCCTCTAGCTTAATTAAGTAATGGTCGAAAAGTAAATCTAGCACTTTCGAGGCGTGTTGCTAAAACATTTCGAGCTCTTTTTGCTTGCTCCTGTATCCTAATGTCGCTTAATTATTCGGGAACTTTTATGCAAAAGTCGACAAATTCAAGACAAATTTTGATTCATTGTTATCACAAAGTCTCTTCAAAGTGCGTGATTGAGGTTTTATACGATTACTAATAAGCTTAGCGTAACTTTAAGTTTATTACGGAAGTTTTATTTACTTCATGCTGACCGCCACCAGTTGACAAGGAATCAAAATGTTGACCCACCTTCAAAATAAGTTATGCAGCTTTGAAAGGGGATGGTGCCACCCGCGCCCATATTATATTTCTAAAACTTTCCTACTCAACATCACATAATTATGTCCCATACAATTCCAACCGATAATAACCACGTAACTTTTCAGACACCGTCACTACTTACAAAATTACTTTCTTATAAGGACAATCAACATCTAGAACGTAACTATATATGTATATGGGGTTTTGACAAGGAATGACCGAGATTCGAATGCGAATGTTCTTAAATTAATATTTATATAATATAATATTTTTGTTTATCTGAGAACGAAAATATTTCGTGGCGATAGATCTATTTATTAGGTGATACAACTTGATGACAAATATAAATTTTGGTGATAGAAAATATAGTTCCCGTTCTTAAAATACGGGGAGTAGGTACGAGAATTTCTACTCTAAAACTCGAAATTAGTATGAGCAATTGGGTTCCTATTCATAAGCTAGCTCCCAACAGACTTAAGCTTGCGCCTTTTTCCCATGCAGGTAAGCAGAAACCACAAAATGCTACCTGATACGATCCTTTCAAACTCCTTTCGCATCGTCCACGTTAATACCTGAGTGACCTGAGTCATACAACACCATAAACGAATATATTTAGAGGACCGCTAACACTGATGTAAAGTGAGTAAGATAAATTGAGAATGCAAGGAAAAAGCACATAATTTTACTTCCGTCCATAAATTCGACAATCAATAAAATATTATTATAGCAAAAATCTGGTATTTAAAGTTAGAAAGGCTATGAATACGACTTCATCGTACCTACGCAGAATCAACAGCGTTCCAATCTACGTTCGCGCATATAGAAACATAAACTTGGCTAGTACTGTATACAAAGTATATTTATTTACTTTTCTCGTAGAACTCTGGATTTTATATTGCATTTTGTTTGTGAAATAGTTTCGCGAAGGATGTGATATCGTGCTGCCTCATGAAGTGCATGCCACCATTAGTTTCTGTGGTTCTAAATGACACCCCTTTTTTCTATTGTGAGATGCTGGATGGTCGTGTGTACAACTTGAAAAGGAATGGCACTTAGGCCATATTGACATTACGATCGCGAAAATGTCAAAGTTCATCCGTAGATCTGTGATTGGGATGTGTTTTGTGAAAAACAAAAAATATTGAATTAAAAATGCCGTGTGAAGTGTGATGTGACACTCCTCATATTTCAATCTGTTGAGGTAAATATTTGTGATGTTAGCTCTTAGCAGTTTTGCATAGAGAATAGCGTTTATGTGAAAAAAGAAAGACACTAAAAAAATAAACGTACACAGTCATTTTATCTTGTACTATCTACGTTCAATTAAACTAAGGATTAGTACTTTTATGCGTTATTATCCCTTCCTTATCATTATTATCCCTTCCTTAAACAGTGCTCAGTTTAAAATATATAGCAAATGCATTGATTTTCGAATGATTACACGGTCATTATTTTTACATTCTCCAATATTAAATTGAGGATGAACTCAGAACTATTAAATGGCTAGCATTTTAAAATACCTAACGTGGTCGTTCCTTTGATTTATCTGAAAGCCTACATGTTTTTTAATAAGTACCAACAACTATACTTAATTGATAAATTTCATTGTGCTATAGCCAGTTGCATTTTAAATGTCTTTGAATAAAAATAACAGTCAGTATGATCAGATTTTACAAATTGGAAAGAAATCATTAAATACTTTTGTGTCTTTGATTTGATTTGGTAGTTTAAGTGGCATTGTTCCAAATATTTTCTGACTACAATAACAACACTATCATTTCTTTGTTTCAGAATATGTTTAATTATATTGAATGATCAAAGTAGATCGCCAAAATGCTAATTAAGGAGTACCGAATACCTTTACCCCTCACTGTAGAGGAGTACAGGATTGCACAGCTGTACATGATAGCCAAAAAGAGTAGAGAAGAAAGTTCTGGTGAAGGCAGTGGTGTGGAGATCCTAGTTAATGAGCCCTATGATGATGGCCCTGGAGGGAAAGGTCAGTACACTCAGAAAATCTATCATGTTGGTAGCCATTTACCTGGATGGTTTAAAAGCTTGCTTCCAAAATCTGCCTTAACAGTGTCCGAAGAAGCTTGGAATGCTTATCCTTACACAAAAACAAGATACACATGTCCATTTGTTGAAAAGTTTTCATTAGAAATAGAAACTTATTATTATTCTGATAATGGCCACCAAGAAAATGTCTTCAAACTAACTGGCAGTGATTTAAAAAGTAGAATAGTTGATGTTATTGATGTTTGCAAAGATCAACTTTATGGCGCAGATTATGTCAGAGAGGAGGATCCTAAATTATTTGAGTCAGAAAAATGTAATAGGGGTCCCCTTACTGAGAACTGGCTTGAAGAATATTGGAATGAAGTACAAGGCAAGCCACAACCACTTCCAAATGGTAAATCCCTTATGTGCGCTTACAAGCTCTGTAAAGTTGAATTTAGATATTGGGGTATGCAAACAAAATTAGAAAAGTTTATTCATGATGTTGCATTAAGAAAAACCATGTTACGAGCACATCGTCAAGCCTGGGCTTGGCAGGATGAGTGGCATGGTCTTACAATGGATGACATCCGGGAAATTGAGCGTCAAACACAATTAGCTTTGCAGAAGAAGATGGCAGGTGATACAAGTGATGACCAAGATCTGTCTGAAGAAAATTCAAAGTCTCTGGCAGCTACAATGAGTAGTTTAGAAAAGAACGAAGATGTGCCAACACCATTAGTCTCAAAGAAAATTGTTGATAAGAGAATGCAAAAACATCTTACTCCTGAGGGGACTCCACCATCTGAACACAAGACCTCTTCAAAGGGAAATCTTAGATCATCATCTTCAGGATCTATTAAAAGTTTACAAGCCCAAGCTGCAAATTGGCGAATGGAAACTCTTGTTAGAGAATCAGAAACAGAAACTGGCTCAGAGGATGAATTTTATGACTGTGAGTCCTCATTTAATAAATGGTCTTCCATGTGCTCCCTTGATGAAGCTGACATTGATATATCACCATCACAAGGAGATAATAGTCAAGAAGACAGCATTTTCAATCCCTCTTTCTTAAAAAGGGTGACATCTGAGAGAGGCTCACGCAGAATGCCTAATTTACAAAGTCATCCCAGTGTTGATGGTTGTCCAGAGACTCCTCTTCACAGCTCATGTCCAACAACTGTTTTGATACTAGTATTTCATGCTGGAAGCGTTTTAGATGCAAATGTTGATATGACTGCCAAGAAATCGGATGTCACCACTTTTAAAGGTGCTTTCGAATCAGTGATGCGCCAGCATTATCCAACGCTTATTGGACACATCGCAATAAAACTGGTTTCATGTCCATCTATTTGCACTGACGCTTTGGGGGTCCTTTCTACACTAAGCCCTTACAGTTTCGATTGTTCACCTTCAACTATTGAATCTCCTTCGCTCACAAACGATCTTATACCAATTGGTGCCATACCATTAATTGCAACAAATTCTCCAGATTATGCAGAGTCTGTAACAAAAACGATACATTCAGCCAATGCCACTTACAATGAATTTATCAAATCCGATGATGGAAAAGGTTTCAATGGCCAAGTCTGCATTGTCGGTGATAGCATGGGCTCAGTATTAGCGTATGATGCTCTTATCAGAACCCAGCAATACCAATCCAGACACGACAGTGAAAATAGCATACTGGATACTGAAATAATTATTCCAAATGATCCATTAGAGCCACATTACCTCAACAAATCGCACTTACAAGCTCCAACACCCAGGAGACGTTCGTCGTCCACAAGTGACAATCATATAAAATTTGAATTCGAAGTGAGCGACTTTTTCACTTTTGGCAGTCCATTGTCACTTATATTGGCATCACGAAAAATATCTGATGACAAAACTCGAGACATTACGAAACCACCCGTACAGCAAGTGTTCAACTTGTTTCATCCTACAGATCCTGTTGGCTCAAGATTAGAACCGTTGCTATCAGCAAGATTCACTAATTTACCACCAATTAATGTTGCTAGATATACGAAATATCCTTTAGGTAATGGTCAACCATACCATTTAATGGAATTGATACAGAGTCATCCTCAATTATTTGGAGATCACTTGCAAATGCCGCCAACTCCCGTGTTAAGACGACTTTCTGAAGTATCTGTACAAAGTACTGTAAGTGGCTTAGTGGATAACATTCCTTTAATTACTATGAACGCGTTACAGCAGAAATGGTGGGGTTCAAAAAGACTAGACTACGCTTTGTATTGTCCCGAAGGATTGACAAACTTTCCGACAAACGCTTTACCTCACTTATTCCATGCTAGCTATTGGGAAAGTTCTGATGTAATCGCTTTCATATTGCGTCAATTAGGTCACTTTGATTTAGCTCTATATGGACACTCCGACGATAAAGAGTGTCCAATGTTTAAACCTGGACAAGAGAGGGAGAAGTGGATGAGAAAACGAACATCGGTTAAATTGAAAAATGTAGCTGCAAATCATAGGGCTAATGACGTTATCGTCAAGGAAGGGTGCCCGCAAACCTTTTCTGCCCGTTTCATGTACGGCCCATTAGATATGATAACTTTAACTGGTGAGAAAGTTGACATTTATATGATGAAGGATCCTCCGGCAGGCGAATGGGCAATATTGTCCACTGTTGTAACTGATAAGACTGGAAGAATCACATACACATTACCAGAACGACAAAGTGTCGCTTGCGGCATATATCCGGTAAGAGTTGTTGTTCGCGGGGATCACACAATGTGTAATTTTCATTTATCCGTTGTACCTCCCCAAACTGAATGCGTTGTGTTCAGTATTGATGGATCTTTTACTGCCAGTGTATCAGTTACTGGTCGAGACCCAAAAGTAAGAGCAGGTGCCGTCGATGTCGTGCGATTTTGGCAAGATCTTGGGTATCTCATTTTGTACATAACCGGTAGGCCAGACATGCAACAAAGGAAAGTAATATCATGGTTGGCTGAACATAACTTCCCACATGGCTTAGTATTTTTCTCCGATGGTTTTTCAACGGATCCATTAGGACATAAGGCAGCGCATTTAAACAATCTTATAACTGAACATGGAGTAATTATACATGCGGCATACGGTTCGGGGAAAGACATTACCGTTTATCATAACTGTGGTCTTGCTCCAAAGCAAATTTATGCTATTGGGCGCATCAGTAAAAAGTACAGCAATATGGCAACGACTCTAAATGACGGCTACGCTTCACACTTAGCTGATTTAAAGCTGCCTGGCGCTTCAAGGCCTGCCAGGGGCAACGCTCGACTTCTCGTTCCTAGACGGCTGTTGGCTCCTGTTAGTGGCGGGTCTATATCACGAATTCGTCGTTAATTTAATGAAATCTTCTATTATAGTATTCTTAAAACGCTTAATCTTCCTCTGGTTAGACGGTGTTTGTGATAGAATAGTGCTAAATGTACAATCGTCGTAATATTATCATTTAATTTTTAGATTATGCCTATACTACTACTACTAGTCTCACGTACATTGCTATTGTTTGGGCAGACTAAATTTATAAACACATACTTTTCCAATACCGTTTGGTTATTTATTCAGATTTGCGTATGGATAAGGATGAATTAACAAGTTTTATAAAATAAGTAAATAGGGATGGGGAAAGCGCGTATTTATCCTCATTGTATATTATCTTAATGCTAAAATATTGTAACGACTGTTTTAATATTCTAGCTGTAAAAACTTGTTACGTACTTCTATTGTAACTGATAATATTATAATGTGCAGAATATAATTAAAGAAGATCTTTATGACTTTATGTTACATGTGTATCCTAGAGGAGGAGCGCAATCTCTGCACTGAATTTCATGACTTAGGTAATGTGCTGTTTCTAGTCTATTCGCCATTCGTAGATACTATGCTTGCATCTTTACTTTTTATTGATGGAGAGTACCTATAGGTAAAATTTAAAGTTTTATATCGTCGTCTTAACAATAATGTTTGCCGATTTTGTTTAGGAGTGTATAACGTCTCGAAATACATCTGCAGTCATAATTAGATTTACCTGTGATCTTTTGTTTAAATGACTTATACAATTTGTGTCTTCAGCTGTTTGTTCAAACAGTTTGTTTATATATTTTTTATCACTATGAAATAACAATGTATGTAAAATAAGATGGGTACATATTTTTCTTATTTATTAGCGAGTTTTCCACTGTTTCTGACATGTATTTAATGGTACAATACATATAAGTAATATTAAGACGTTGTAACTATATTAAGTGATATTATATCTTGTTATTTATTTATAGTTTTGGATAGTTTTTGATCAAATAAATAAAATTATTAATATTACAATGCATTTGCAACTTGCTACCCGACTACGGTTACGTACCTATTAATCGTTTAATTAAATATTTACCGGAAAATATTAAGTAGGTAAGCTACCCATGTACGATGAATATTCCGAGATATATAATAATTTAGCGACTGTCTAAATAACTAATCTTAATTTTTTGTTAAAATTGAGGTAAATAGTAGTAACTGTAATTTGTTCTAGAATATCGATGTTTAGAAATTCATCATGTAGACCTCTTACATTTAGAAAAGTGCGTATTCTAAATATTTGTGTAATACTATTTATTTTTGCATACCGTAGGTATTATGCGTCTATACTATTTTTCATAAATTAATATTTCAAATTATTTCATAATAAGTATGTAACTATGTGTATTTTACAGTGTAAAAATTGGGCTATTGTCAAATATCTGGATAATTAAAAGAGTCACAAACAAAAAGTTTTATTATAAACTATCTAAGGTTACAAATAAGTAAATAACTGAAAAGGCAATATCGTAATTCAATTTATATTTAAAAATATATAATTATATTGTTGATATTATAAACCAGATAATAAAATAATTATTTTTATAGTTCACAATTATTTGAGTTCTTAAGGAACATAGATAAGTAAATTATATTAATTATTATTATCTACCATAAAGAAAATTGTATAATCTTTATTATGTACATTCCTGTTTCAGAGATATTTCTATTGTTATGAAATTTTTTGAAATTAATTATTATAATAATGAATCTAAACGTAAAATATTTATAAATTATCTAATGTCCTCATTATAATAATAATATGTAATATAGAAGATTTATTTAAAGATTCAACAAATTGTTTCTAAAAAATGTATTGAAATGTGTTAGTGGCATTGACAGTGTTAGTATTGTGCAAACAGAAATTATGAGACCTATTTAATTGTAGCGAGAAGGAAAATTGTTTCGTGGTCAAATGATCAGATAAAAATATAATAATTCATTTTAATCGCTTATTCGTAATATGCCTAAATAACTGATTACCTTTAAAACAATGCAGTAAATTATGTATGCTATATTACAGTAAGTCCGTAGGCGTAGGTATTTGAATTTGTATAAATTTTTCCGAAGCTATTATCAAGGTCCCACGTTATATTTTTCTTACAATACTAGTGTATGACATAAACCGGTTTGTAGTACTATAGTCGGTTAGCGTTGGATATAAATGCAACCTGTAGATAAGCACATGCCACTTGTATGGTATCACGCGAGGTCGGCCACTCTTTATAAATCTATAATTATCCGTTTGGTATAAACCTGAAGCCCTGGCATCAATGCTAACACGGGAGAATATGATCTATTTGATGTTTATATCCGAAAGCTGTTACGTGTTGCGCAAATAGACAGCTAACGCAAACGCGCCCTTATATGTTGATACGATGTGCAGACATTAGCTATCAATCTTTATACCTACCTGCCACGTAACTAGATACAGTTTTAACTGATATATCTCTTGCTGGCGCTCTATGTGTAATCTCATCTAAAAGTTCTTAGATTATTTTTAGTGGTTTATTTAAATACTTAAACTATCGTGGATCTCTCTGAAGGTCAGTTACTTCGTCTAGACCAGCTAGGAGACTGAATATACATCTTCCAATCTTTTAATAAAAACTGTATTTAAACGTTTATATCAAGACCCAATAATGCCAATGTATTATGTAATTACTCTATTAAGTATAACCATGTAAGCATGTTCACGGTTAAAGTTCAAAGGGTCTAACTGTTTATTTTTATCCATATGAGGTCAGTTAGGTGTTATATCTTTCAGTATAAACCACTGTTCTACTTTTTACGTTTCAATGGTCAGCCGTTTTATCCACGATAGTCCGCTTCCTACTAGTATTTATTGATCGTTATAGTGTGTTTATAATAGAGAACAGATGTTCATTCTCATAATACATGGTAGGCATCACAATCATTTCCTATAAATGGATACTTACAACATCTCATACATAAATGTTGCATCATTGAATTGCGAAGTTGCATAAATTGACTAGATACACATATACAAAAAAAAATAAACATACATATATGTAGGCAGGAAGGTACGCTAGGTGTAAGATGAGGTTATTGAACTGACTAAAATTTGAGTGTATGTGGTTAGCATTGGAGCCCGCCTGAAATCGGTACTTACATATTAGTCGAGACAGTTACAAAATAACTCAACGCGATTTATGAATGAGTCTAATGACCATATTTTTTCTTGTTTACTATTTCACCTCGAGTTTAATGATTTTGAAGTCATAAAAATCCGAGTTTGTTTCGATATCAACAATATACCTAAGGTGTATGTGATGTTGACAGTGCTTGTTGTGAAATGAGGACTCGGGGATGTAGGTTCGCATTGTAGTCATATTTCTAAGCTTGACGCTTCATCATTTTCGTTATGATGAAAGTAGTTTTTTTTTTTTTTTAAGACGAGTAATCGTATTTAGTGTCCGACTATTACACCGTACCTATGGCCTACCCGTAGGTATGGTGGTTAGAAAGCGGAAAGCTTTTATGAAACAGTAGATGGCTTGGAACAAAGTCCAAACAATTTTCAAACAGCTATTTTATTTCTCGTTGTTTTTTTCGCAGTCATTCTTAATTAGTAACTTTACCTTTACCTACATTAGCCAAAGTGAGACAACACTTGATAGCATGGGCGCAGCCATAATGGGGTGAGGGAGTGGAGGCAATGGAAACCTTGTCACACCTTAGGCCAGAAAACTGTAAACGCGACAAAGCGATGGATTAGCTCACCTAATAGGCTATGAATATTGTACGATTGAATTGTAGCGGTGAAGATTTTTACGCCACTTCTAACATCGGCTTATTCCCAGGCGCCCACCAGTTTTATTCCAGGTGGCTCCAAATTAAAAAATAATAATGTAGTATTTTATTATTTAATTAATAAAATTATGGAGCTGTTGGGAATCAATGTAAGGAGAAAAATTGTTTGGAGAACAATAGATTTGGAGCTGTTGGGAATAAGCCCTTATATCCAAATACCTAACAGATTTTAACTACGAACACATTTCGTTCTGTGCAAAATCTTGTGTATGCCCATTTAAATAGCAACTATTAGGTATTTAATATTGCATAATTTGTTGTTTGTAATTAGTTAATTACTAATAGTGTAATTTATGAATGGATTGGTCTTGTAATTTGGAAAATACTATTTATGCAAATTCATGTAATCTCATGTCGTTTTCTAATTTATTGAGCAGGCATAATCTTCAATCAGTATTTAGATAATTACATAGTATCTTCATTTTAATATTTATTTCATTAGAGTTAAAGGTATTTCTGATAAGTATTATAATAAATGACTTAATGTGTATGTACCTGGTCTCTCTAAAACCTATACAATTACGAGTTACGATTTTAAATGTATTTATTTGTAACTGTTATGTATTTAATTTCTCCTTTATATTATGCTAGCTTCAAATTCTTTTATGATGTATGTACTAGTGTGTGGGAAAATAAATTATTGTTGTTGGCAATTGTTGTTTTATTATCCAACATAATATCACGCCTGTAATTCCCGAAGGGTTTGGCAGAGGTGTACCCTATTATAGTATGTACACCCACATTAATTTCGCCAGTTATTTTTAAGTCCCATGTACTAGTGGGTGAGCCTATTTCCATTAACCGAGCACAAATCCAGACTCCGTGAGAAAATGCGGGAATCGAACCCAAAACCTCATGCTTGCGACCAGTCTACCAACGAAGCAGTTGATTTTACAAATATGATGGTAAGAGGGTACTTGAGGATTTCATCAGTCTATCGTAATAGAGACAACTTTACTGTTCTCACAGAATACACCCAAGTGTGTAATTTATCAAGCCGGTGACTTTTCTAGAATAAAAAAAACTGTCTGTCGGTCTTCAAAAAGCAGTTGATTGACGGATATGACTAAACCCTCTAAGTAATCTTTATCAGATTATGATCAGGGCCATGTGTCATCAGAACATGCTTCGTCACAATTGTTGAATCGAGTCATAGATTGTAAAAATGTGTAAGGACCATCTTCTTTCGTGTTGATGGTACGACTTATTTAAATTTGGTCCTAAAGACATGAAATTTGAATGGTGTACTTTTGAGAAGAGTAGGTATCCACTAAGAAAGAGTTTTTCGAAATTCTACCGATAAGAGGGTAAAATGGGGGGGGGGGGGGTTAAATTTTCTGTGAAACGTATAGTATTCTCTTGGTCGTTTGACACAAAAATTGGTGTACACACTCTTCAATTAAAATTATGAGACACGTGTATCACAGTTTTGGCGCGCATGTTGCGTAGGGCGTGCGGGGCGTGAATTTTTTTAAATTACCGATGAAAAAAATTCTATGTGCCCCCACATAGAATTTTTTTTCACGTTTGTCTCCATCTGATATACTGAACACATGGTAACCATTTTCGCGTCGGTGTCCTTTCCACCCCGTTATCTTACATACTTAATAAACTAGTATAAATGTGAAAGTTTGGATAGATGGATGTTTGTTACTAAATCACACCAGAACGGCTCAAAAGATCGAGATAAAATTTGGCACAGAGATAGATTATGGTATGGTATAGCACATAGATTACTTATTTTCCCAGAGGTAAGATCCCGCGGGCAATTCCCGAACTCCACGCGGGCGGAGCCGCGGGCAAAAGCTAGTTGTACCAAAATTGTTATATGATCTTCATAATTCCCTTCACTGCATAAGTACCTATGGAGCATTATGTTATAGACACCGATAAAAATACACCGACAAAAGTACATAAATTCGTCTCAATTAACTGAGCACTTGACAACCGCAGCATTAAATTCGCATTAATTATCTAAATTGACTAAGTGGTTACTCTGAACTCCAAATATCATTCGTATTTATCGAAAGCTAAATATGATGTAAGTGGCGACTCACGATGATGTTTGCTCTGTAGCTCTAACTCGACAAGAGGTGTGAAAATTTCAATAGGTAAGTTCTTAAGTACCCAATGCAAACATACCTAATGTTATTTTGTAGCTTGGGGACGGTTGAATTCGGTTCTGATACGCACCGGTACTTTGAAAGAAATGCTTGAAGACTGAAGAAAAAAAATTGATGTCGCTATACAGTGTAACGTAAAACGTGCAATGCCTCTTAGGTGGTGATTCAGACAATCAAATTAGACAATTTGATTGTCTAATTTGATTTTTGTCCTAAGGAACATGGGTTGAAGAAAATAATTTTTTTTGGACTTCCATAGTATCGGCTAACGGAATTAGTATGAAGAGTCTAAAGATTTTTTTCCTGTTTGGCGTTCTGTATCAACACCTAATTGCGATTTTTGCGTTACTCCCTGTATAATTAACTTGGCCGGTTAGTAAGAGCTAATCCAAATATAAAATTAAACAACGATATGTGTACATAATAAGAAAGTTTATTTACATCAATTTACACCTACAAAGGCTTAAAAATAACTATATAACACTACGTATAAAAGTGGATGTTACACAAAATATAAAACATTAAAGGTAGGTTAAAATAATATTAACTATTAAAACAATACTTTTCTTTAGGAATAGGTATAAGTGAGAGCAGGTTCTAAAAGCCAAAATAAACCTAATCATACAGGATTTATATGAAAACTCGAGGTTTGACGACACATGGGCATCAACACAAACATGCTAACTAACCAATCACTTTATAAATCGTGTAGTCGGACACCCGAACGTCTGACAACCACTCTTACCAAGAACCCGGTTGCTGCGTTATTGAGGTCAGATGGGCAGTCGATCCATGTAAAATGCAGAAATTCGGCTGTATCTGGTTAGACTGGAACCTGAACCCATCATGGTTTGGGAAAGGACAGGCTGGTGAGGATGTAGTCGACTATACATTGCTTTGAGGCTTTCGCTGGGGCATCTAAACAGTGGAATCGAAAAACCGTTGCGATATTTTTAATAAGATTTAGTTACCTCAATGCTCCTCGACTACCTCGTGGCCTTCAATAAATTCTATATATGTTTTGACTGGTCTACTCAGTACTGCTTTTATTACAATGACCTCGAATTTAAATATACATGCTGTATATAACTTGCAGGCAAACAAACTGTCTTGTATGATTTTATGCGCGTATTGTTAGAATAAAATCAAACAAATCAGTTTATTATCTAATCGTGATTTAAGTTCAATAACTTTGTAAGGAAACGAGTTACTTTTTACCTTGTTATTCAACCTAAAACCGCAAAAAATACTGATATTTATAAAATCTGTCGCATGTTTACCACATCATAAAAGGAAAAAATATTTCATGATTAATAAAATCACCCCTATGTGTAAACAGGTCATTATGTGATATAACTTAGTCCATAAATCTCATTAAAATTCGATAAAAAAATAAATAAGCTCCATTTTTGTCCTCAATGGACAGAACACTCCGGACTCATAGCAAATTATTATCAAAATGTAGTTATAGTTGAAAATGGCGCTTTTGGTGCGTTGTCTTTGTCGGAACTAATGCTGGCAGCTTTTTTTTCAATACAATTTCACAAATGTTTACCGACAGCGCCCTCCTACTAACGTCATTCAGGCGCCAAAAGAACCAGCACTGCATAAAGCAAACGCGCACATACGCTGCTGGGTCCAATCGTCCCTCATTTTGTGTTCGAATGGGCAAGACCGTTAAAAGCTAACTGTAGATGGTGCGACCATAGCTAGATCTCAATCTGACCAAATGTCAAGCTATTTTGAAACATAAAATGTCATTATTAAATCGTCAATTAATGACGTTGCTTGGAACCAGCTATGCTAGAGCTATTCACAGTTGCCATCCCAATTGACTAAACCAGTCACTAAAATATCAAACGTTGAAGGTCGGCTGCGGCTCCATACAACGCACATAGACACGTACAGTTCGGTTAAAATTTTATGGCGGCTCGGAAGTTAGCTGCGAGTGACGGCCAGCACAGTTATAACGGTTAAAACTTTTTTGCAAATCGAAACATCTAACGTAAATCTGCGCAGAACAAAATTTTAGCCATGAGCGGGGCGCAGAGGATGAAACGTCTTGGCTGTATGATGTACAGACCGTCACACGCAGCTAACTTCCATGCCGCCATAAAGTTTGAACCGAACTGAATTTAGGTACAGAGTGCAAGGCAAGTGCACTTACGGGTGGGATTCGTATGAGATAGTCTGTTTTTGGTCGTATGGAGCTAGCCTTGAGCATTCATTGTGGTGAAAAGCAATTCTCTGGACTCTTGGAAACAGCATGTGTGCGCGCCTTAAAAAGCTCAGTAAAAGCATTAGTTGATAGTTACTCCAGATTTGTTAAATGCTACTGAGCTTAGATTTGTAATGCAAATCACATCAGTACTTTTGTGATCCTCTTTAATTTAGCAATAGGTACTTGAGTAAACTTAAATATTTTTGGTTCAGCTTACAAATCATTTACATATTTCCGTACATTTTTTTAAAAGTTGATACAAACTCGAGCCCTCTATTGGTAAATTAAAATATCCGATATTTCTGTTACATAGTAGGGCATAATGCTCAATAAAGGTTTGGTTCACATTATTCATAGACATTGTTTGTGCATTAGGCTTCAAAGTTTAGAAATCAGCATTCTGTTAACTTTAGTAAAATAATTTTCTTCTAATAAAATAAAATTTCATAACCAAAAATGTACATCAGTAGCATTTCTATTGTTACGCTACATTAACACGACATTATTTTTGAAACAATAACGTTTTACTTCACTATAGAGAATGGAGCATGCTTTACACAACAGAGCACGGAGTCGGCTGCTTCATGCGATGGTAGTACTAATAAAATTCGTAACATTGAAAGTGCCTCAAGCACACTTCTGCGACGGATCGCTTTCAAAACTGTCAGATCCTACACGGCACTTGTGTCGTTGTGCAAGTCAACGAGTGAAACTGGTATACGTATTCTACTCTTTGAGTGACTCGCTTGGTTTTATGGCAAGTTTTGACAATGCTACCTCTAGCACCGAGACTCCGTGCTCAAGCTTTACACAAATTATATCTGTGACTAAAAAAGCGAGTCCGCTTATAATTTCCATGACCACATTAAAATAATATGACCGTCGAATCTATTCTAAAAATTTTAAAGAGCATGCTCTGCTAATAATTAATTTATTTTATGTCCTAAAGATCGCTAAAAGAATGCATTAGAAGCTATTTTTGCACAATAATTTTAATAATGTGTTAGTTTGACAATTTAGTTAATTTGGCGACTATACAAATAATTTATACACAATAATTAGACAGATAACACGAAAAGCAAATTAATTGAGACATTGACAAAAATATAACTCAGCTGCCGTTTTATTATAAAAATCACAATTATAACATCAATTTGAGATCTAATTGTACTTTAACATTTCTAGAAGTCACTGTACATCACGAATCTATTTGTTATATTCAAGTAACTATTTGTATACAAAATGTATCAGCGTTTTTTTCATAAGAATTCGATTTCACTAGCGAACCTTTAACACCAACCCGTAGGATGATTCGATCTCATTCCGAAATAATATATAAAACTTAATCAAACGGAACACAATATCGTACGTTCTGATACTTTGTTGAATATAGTGTTAATAACAAAGTAATTAAATAGTTTAACGCTTAACACAACTGACCTGGCAAAAAGTCATAAGAACCAGGTTGATATCATCATATGGCGCGGTTTAAATATGGCCAATCAGTGCAATGGAATATCTCAGTGCTATGCAAATATCATAATATTTTTTAATACTCGGGTACATCCAGGATCCCCAAATAATTTAAGTAAACAGTAAATAAGTACCAGAAGTCGGTAATCGAGCATGAATCTATTTAAGAGTGCATCAGAACAATACAAACCAATACATACAAATTCACACAGTAAGAAAAATCCCATTCAACTTTAACAACACTTTTAACACCCATTTTCTTAAATATATTTTGGTAAATTCAGACATTTTTCACAAAGACACAATGATTACGAATACTCTTATATTATATCTGCAATATTTTCTTCGTATTACATAATAGTTGTTTCCATCGTTGGCACATAGTACATTTGTGATATTTTTTGTTCCACTCTTAGTGTCCTATTTATCTTGAAACTGATGAAAATAAACTTGTTAATTGACACTGATACGATCGCTTTGAGACCGGAACTATAACGCTTACATATAATTATGTATTCTTAGTTATATTCAATTAATTTTGTGCTTTCAACGATTTCTTCGATAAGTAATCAATGTACTTGAATATCACACAGGAGGATACATTCATTTAAAATTTACTATTGGCTAAATAAATAGCCATTATATTCGATTTTTCTAACACTCATTCATAAACTCCTTTGCTCAACATCATTCGTCTCTTCATAATAAATATTACAAATAACAATATTTATCTCGACACAATCAACATGACTTTTACTACATAAATATTGGAGACAAATCGTTCAATGAGACCAATATTAGTAAATAATTTCGATTGTGTTAAATTCATAATTTCATTCGTTCGGGGGGTGAGCCCTGAACGTTATTTGACGGTATTCTCTCTTGTTCTTGTTCGCATTGCTATGAGAAGGCCGTGCCGTTTTTGTGAGTCGCTCTGGTGAAGATAATCTCTTCGTCATCTGCGTTGATGCTTTCCGCAGTTGTCAGCGCGACGGTGTCGCTGTGTACTACGTGAGGGGACTCGTTGAATTCGTCTAGCTCTTCAATGCCCGCTGGAAAATATAAATAGGAATTTAATATACCAATAGTGCATGGTGGTTCAAGGGCAAGAAGTTGATGTGTTGTAGCATAATATGAAAAATGATAATGAAACCCTGAAAACAGGATATTTACTATGTTTAATGAGTGTAAACACCATGATGACGGATGAACTACCGTTTCAGTATTAATGATAATTTTAGTGACCATGTCAGTTTAAAAGTTGTTGTTTTTTCCATGAGTGCGTCAACCATTGTGATTCAAACCTTATGAAAATGTTCATAAAAGTCACTTATTGTCTCTTAAGTTTTGGTAAGACTTTACACATAATAATACGAATAACTGTGATAGTTTAGAGGAAGTGGGTCCAGTAGGGCTATTACGTATCTCTGTTGACAGTTCAAGTGATAATCACTTTGGCTCAGTGTCCATCAATTAACTGTCAAAAGCTTAGTTTGGTATCGGCTATGACCAGTGACTATCACATATGACGTCATTGGCGCTCATCGTCGCTGATGGTGACCGTGACTCGTTTTGACAGTTGTTTTCGTATCGATACGTGTATTATTGCGATTGTGTAAGCATAGTGGATATCAAATTGGTGTTCACTGAGGTTGAAGTTGCTGTCGTGAAAGACGCTACTCAAAGGTAGTGTTTTTCAAATTCAGTAATGAACACCGAAGCCGGTATTAAATGTTAACATAACGTTTCTTGTTGTTTTATTGTTATGTGTGTTGGTGGTGAATTATGGCACGTACAATAGTGCTAGAATTTGCTGAGAAGAGAGAAAAAAAAGTCGCCTGGTGACACCGCGCTGCCTACGCGATTATGGAATGCTAGAGATAATTTATAATATTCTATATATCGTTATGTTTTAAAATGTTCATTTTCTTGCATTGATATTAGTTTTTTTATTGATTATTTTATGTGAATAAAATCGGAAGTAATGGAATGGTATCGTTAGTTCTGATTTTAGCCACACGCCAAAATATCCTTGTACGGTTACAAATGAAAAGGTTTGATTTATAAAAGATGGTAGTTTTATAAATAGCTCTTAATACTTTTACCCTAACTTCACTTTTCTACATAATGTAAGTATATATGTGTTTAAAAGATGTTCAAAAAAAGGCAATTAACCCAATTAATAATAATCCTGAACAAACATTTTATTGTTTGAATTATTTTAATGTAAGTATTATACTAGTTTATATACAAACTAGTTTACTTTTTGGCCCACAGTAGGTGCCTGTACTATACTATGTTAGGCCTCTTCTTCGTGCAGGTATCTTAAGGAAGGGTTAAAGAAACTTACAGGGTTACATTGATGATTTTCATGATTATTTCTGTAACTACATATGTGTTACTGGCACGACTCATTTTTTGTCACCGTACCACCTTACACTGTCTTGCAAATTACAAAAAAACGTAAGAAAATTTGAATTTCGCGGGCTATCCTGACGCAACCACCTTAAGTTGTAAACGTTACTAAATATATTATGTTTGCATAAATTAAGTGGTTTTACTAAAATAAATAAAGGTATTATTTAAAGAAGTTATTCAGAAGTAAACACTGACAACACAAAATAATTTACAATAACCATTTCACATGTCATATAAACCGCTAAATATAAAATGTTCCCTTAAATCAAGTATTATAACGCTCAAAGGGTGCTACTCAACTTAGCCGCATAATAGTCGATAAAAATTAGAGGCGTCAAGTACTGAGACGAAGAGCACCGTACCCGGTCTGTTAGCCACCACGTCACGTGATGTCCACTCAATGTGATACGCAATACCAATAATATGACATTCTCGGTTGCCAACAAATTTCGGTGTACAACTGAAGCCTGATAGCCACCGCCTATCAAAAAGATACATAATAGCCCTGCAGAACGGGAAATGCATATTCTTTGGGGTTTAAAATAAATGGTAGATAAGTATTTATTGATCAGATTGTAAGCATAATCCAAATAACTGAAGCAAAAATCTATCGCAGTCATATTATTGTACGATCATGTAGGTACTTAATCAGGCACACGGCCATTTCCTTTACAACATGATGGTCCGTGATAGATGAAGTGCTTCGATAAATGTACAGATAAAATCATGTATATTAAGAACGAAACAGTGATAGCAATCAATAGTATTCCGGCGTTGTGAGTAATCCAGGCTACAGATACGTGAGATTACTTTTATTATGGTTTGATTATTTTCTTTTGTCGATAAATCAATAGGATTTAGTAAATGTAGAAATCTATGTATAGTATTACGTCACTATCATGCTTTGGATCAAATAAAGTCCTGATCAGAGTCAAGCCAGTTTTTGCTTTCTGCGCTTATACGAGCTTAAAAGCGTGTCAACCCTCGTACGAGTTGCGTGTGTGGCAAAACACGCTCCTGCACTTGCTTTTACAAACGATCTTACACGTGCCGAAAATACGCTAATCTGAATACCAACAATCTGATACCGCACTTCGTTGAAATGTTTTGACTCGTGAGACATCATGTTTTTATACATAGATAATGGGCTAATGGACTGAGCAATACCCGCATGAAATTGGCCACTCTAGAAAAAGAGAAAGCGAACGTGCAGCCAATACCTGTCTCTCTTCTGTAGGTCTGAAGTGACTCATCTGCTCCTGCATGGCTGTTACGTGGACCTATCAAAATTCTAGAAAAATACAACTACTAGCCGCAAGATTGGTTTGTCTTCCTTACACTTTTCTGCCCGTATTTACTTTACAGCTGGATAGGGAACGCTCACGTCTGTGGTTGTGTTTATGTGTTCTCATGTCTGTGGTGCGAACGCACAGTGCGAAGCGAGCGAGCAAATTGCAAGCTTTACCTAGCATTTCACATGTTTTCCTTCTCCTATACTTCTCCACTCTAACGGATAGACCACCTTTAGTCCGGTTTTTGCGAAGTAAACGACATCATTGACATCACGCCTACAATCACTAATTAGCAAATGGACTAATAGATAGATAGATAAGAGCACAACACAATAATATATAGACTACATCGAGTGATGTGAGTATAGCAGTCATTGTGACAATACTCGTGTCAGCCAATGACTTAATAGCCACCAACACCTGAGGAGGCTCTCGCTTGGCAGCTGGATCAAGCGCTTGATTCCGAAAGCAGTAGTTCTGGACAAAGCGCGTATTGTCAGGAGGTTCCTCTCTCAAGAGCACTGCTCACCGGTAGCTCGGACTCTGTTCCCAATGCTGGTGGGCTACTACTTTTTTTATTGTTTTAAATTTGAATATTTAAAAATGTAATTAATATGTGTAAACATAAATGAAGGAATTAATAGACTAAATCGTATTTATAACGCGTTAAGATTTCTTTAATTTACTGAAGGCATTCAACTATGTAAAGTGATTTGTTTCTATTTCATGGTTGGCCATTATTGATACGCTTTGAGCGTGTTATCGAAACGTAGTTTATACAAGTAGGCTAACCAGAAATAACGATGATATCAAAGTACATTAGGCGATCTAGTTTTGTCAAATACATTGTTTTTATTGTAATACTTATTTATAATTTTAATCTGTTAGTAACAATAGTTAAATATGAAATGGTTTAATTGCTGCGGCATTATTTACCTACGTGTATTTGTTATTCCTCTACCAACAGGAGCACAAAATAATATTACGCATGTATTTCCCAAAGGAGTAGGCATAATTCTTGGTATAGTACAATGTAATAGAGCCGTGACAAATCCAGGCTCAGGCTGTTATTTAGAAATTCCAAAGCACTGCCTGACCTGGGGATCGAACCCAGGATAACATGCACAACTGTTGCGGACTCGTGCATGACATTTATTTCAAAATTATTACTTGATGGGAAAAGTTCTTTTTTGTCCCATTAGCTTGCGTTTGACCATTGTCTTATCTGGTAAATCTATATATCAACGGTGAAGTGCCAATACCGCCTTACTGAAATTTTTCGAGAAATAAAAACATTTTTATCGTTTTAATTTGAAGGCGTTATTCGCATAAGTCGAAGTCAGTTAAAGAACTGACCGATAGAAAGTTCAAAAACTACATCAAACATGCCCTTATTAAAAAAGCATATTACAAAATCAAGGACTACGTTGAAGATAAAGAAGTTTGGATTTAGTGCCTTCTGCGCATGCGGCTTCCCTGGTAGCTCATAATATGTGGATGTCTCTTAACTATTCTCAATCTCATATTTTCCCTTCTTTCTAATAAGACTTTTTTACAATAGTTTTCAAATCATTTGTACATCTTTTGCTCAGAATAGTTACAGCACTGATAACAATATTTGTGTCACTTGTTTATTTATAGTATTTTCTAACCTTTGTATAGATAGATTCTTATTTACCGATCGTTTGTGAATGAGTGAACACTGACTTTGTAGATTCCCAGATGCTGGTTAACTTTTGTTAACTTTTTATCTTGTATTACATTTTTTGTGTAATACGCAGTGACTTATTGTCAGGCCTACGCTGTTCCCCCATACTTAAGTACTAATACTGTAACATGATTATATTGTAACACGAAAAGAGTAACCATGGAGTTTCTTGCCGGTTCTTTTCCATAGGAAACAACCAACCGAACCGTGCACCTTTTTGTCGACGTTTTATAACTGCCCATCTGGGCCTATGTGAAATAAAATATTTGGATTTTTGATTTTGCATGTTTTTTTAATAATATGAATTCTTAATTATTATTTTTCTAAATTAATAAATATCTTAACAAATTTTTAATTTATTAAGAAATTAAACGTTTTTTTCAGTTTGTGTAAATTTTTGACTTAGTTAATTAGGAGCTATTGGCACCTGACCGTCGATATGGTAAATAAAATAGTAATACATATATATATCATACCTGTATAGTCAGAAGGCGCTAGTAATAAGTACTGTTCTGAGCGCGTCGGCCATAGCAAGTGAGCCATCACACAAAATGCGAGACAGTCCGCTGAATATGTGATACCTGGAAACCAACAAAGTATTTTCTTTAAGTTTGGCATCGCTTAAAGGTCATCATCATCATCTTCCTGCCCTTATCCCATTCTATTTGGGGTCCGCGCAACACGTTTTCTTATTCCATTCCCCCTGTCAGACGTAACGGCATCATTTACTCCTTTCTCTTTCATATCAGTCTTCACACAATCCGTCGCTTAAAGGTATTTAAAACAATTCTATACAGGTTGTAAGGGACCGTAAACTGACAGGGTGCATTCAGCTCCTTATTTCGAATCATATCCCACCGGAAATTTTTTCAAGATTATTTTTATCGTTTTTTCAGTTACTATTACTTAATTTTAATTCAATGGGGCACTTAATATCGTGTCCTGCATGTCCTGTAGTTTGTTCACTACAGGAACTGATGGACGCTACCGACAGCGCCAAACTAGTAGCTCAGTTCTGGGCCGACACAATATAGATTGCCATCGACACGCTAAGAAGAATTTTAATTTGAAATTACATCCTCTGTACGCAGCACACCATTTATGTAAATAATTCGGCTAAAATCAAAACCAACAATGCATGCTAGTTCGCTACGTGCGTTTTGCCACGGTAACAATATATTGCTTATGAGGAAATAAACAAATCAAATTTATTTGATTCTCATAACGTTCCTGAAATAATTTCTTGTACCCGTGTCACCCCATCAGTATGGGGCTGTCTCTTACACCCTTTTTTATCCGAAGATGAAGGCAAAAGTGCTACACCCCGGTCGGTATCTTATTGAAAAAATAAAAGAAAGCACGTTGGTAGGAAATCTGAGAAAATTCAAAATTATGAAATTTGCTATTGACGTCATTGCTTTCTGGTTGGTTTTAAAAATTGTTAGGAATTTATAATAATAATAATTACCGCAAATTTATTTCCCAAATTAACCTAAATTAATGAATCATTCCTTATAACTCATCATTCAGGAGACAAACGAGCCTTATGCACGTCACCGGTCACATCCTCGTGACGTAGGAAACAGGTTGGAGCTGAACGCATGCGCAAACCAGTAAACTACTACCTACTAAGGTAATCCCATTGAACTTTGATTTGCGTCATTTTAATGAAGCGAAAATCAACTAAGTAGGTACTATGTATAATAGGTAGAATGCTCGTTTAAAACATCCGACTAATATTTGTTAAACGTAGGCAATACTTTAGGAGCGTTTAGTACTCATGAAAATGAACCTGTGTTACTATAGGACCAATAATAAAATCGCGAAAAAATAACAGTTGTTGTTATACATTTATGGTCACATAACTAGATAAAATGTACAGAACAACCGAAGGGTAACCAACGGAACCCTATTACTAAGCCTCCGCTGTCCGTCCATGCGTCTGTCTGTCAGCGGGCTCTATCTCGTGATCCGTAATAGGTAAACAGTTAAAATTTTCACAGAATATGTTTTCTATTGCCGCTATAACAACAAGTATTAAATTAAACAGTAAAGGGAGTCCTCTACTACGATGGTAATTTTAAAGATAATGGCCGATACGTGACCGGATAGTATTCGGTTAACACTGTAATGGCTGTGACAATTATAACGAGAGCTCATTACTGAACTGCTAGCAAAATATTTATATTCACATGTGATATGTAGGTAAGCTATTTTGCTTTTAAATGAAAGTTATAAAAGAAAAGAATAAACCATTTAAATAAATGATAATCGCTTTAGCAGCGAAAGTATAAGTACAATGCAAATAAAGAGAAAAACTATATCTTCTCTGATATAAAACAATTATATCATTTACGAAATGAACCCACTTTCTATTAGCTACAAAATTGGACCGCAACTTTGGTGAATGTAACTGGTAAGTAATAAATAAAAAAAAGTTGTACAATGTCGTTGGACTTACATAATTAAAAAGAAACTGTAACACTCACCCAATAAAAACTTGAACCTCCATAGAGGGCTGATCTGCAGCGCAATGAGTGCAATAATCGGCAAGTACACAAACCACACAAGACTAGATGCGCCGAAGTGCAGTAAAAAGTTTAGCTTTGGCATATTGTGTTCGTACATCATTGTATATCTGAGTTCTAGCACGAACCAAGTCATTATAGCTACACGTAGCGCAAGGATCAACCAACCAGGCCATGTTTGGTACTCGTCTATCTCTTCTATGATATCCACTTCAGTCTATAAATAAATAATATTGTGTTGTAAAAGAGATTGTTTCTAATAAAGGTCACTGTTACAATATAATGGTATGGTAGTTATTTAAACACTTTACAAACAATAAAAGTAAAAGGCATGTTCCAGTTTTTTTTTTACGCTTCCCTATAGCAGGTACATTTTCGATCATACCTGATAAAAAACTTCACCTTCAATGTCCCAAGTCTCCAAATATTGTTAAATAATATTCAAACAATACTCACTGTATTCCAAACATAAAGTAGAATATGAACGATTCCATAAGCAAGCCAGACTCCAAATACTAGTGGTTTGTATGTAAGCTCCAACCTTGTCACTGCCCAACCTTTTGCTAACAAAAGTAGGAGCAACATAAACAGCGTCTGAAATACAACAAATATTCATTATTATGTGTATTTTTATGGCAGATAAGTAACAATTGGTATTTGTAAAATGCATTAAAATGCATGTAAATAACTAAAATTGCATAAGCAAATCAAACAAGAGATATGAAAGGATCACTGTTATTATATTATTCATTCATGTGATATGGTAGGTAGGTACTGGAAATGATGGAAATGATGATGGACTGTGCAGACATAAGAATGTGTTTAGAAAAGAAAGAAAAAGGCCTCTAAAAAAACTGATCACAAATTTCCACCCATTGAGGGTGGAAATGAGTATCCAGCAGTATACCATGAAGAAAATAACAATCAAAAGCTAATAAGAAAACATCTATGGAATTTTCCATACAGGATAAAGGTAATGAGGAAAGCCACAACATAATAGTACTGATAAAAGCCTCTATGCTGCTCATTATGGAAATAGGCAATCAAAATACAAATAAACATCAGTATTTGTGTATGACCCTGCAGCCCAGTGTTAGCAGTTATTAGTTAATCTTTCTGAATACTAAACAAACAGACCATATACAGCGTGTCAGGTTAAACGAGGGACATACTTTCAGGGAGTGTAGTACTCATGAAAATGATCAACTTTTAAGGCGCGGATCCAAAAATATGAAACAAAAAAAACGTATTCCCTTGTCCAGTTATGCAAACATAAATGTATAGAGCGGCTGGTTTTATTTTCTTGATTTCAGTGTTGGTCTCTTAGTAAAAGTTGTTTATTTTCATGGTGCTACACTCCCTTAAAGTATGTCCCTCGTTTAACCTGACACACTATAATAAGGTTTTTTTGAGGTGTCAAATATAAATAAAATGTATTATATCAACTAATAACTTGCTAGTTTGTCTTGCCCAGGAGCACATTAAAACATTTATATGATGAATGGCATGTTACAACTTAGTCAAGTTGTATTAGAATAACTTCAATAATAACTGGATCTGCATGCAATTTGAAATGGATTTACTCTTTATAATATTTACCTTATAGGACAAATAAAACATAAATTAAAAGCATGTCAATTAATAATACACCACAACACTTTGTTATTAAATGAACTGTAAGTAACAACAAGTTTTGCAACTTTGTCTGGGGCTAAGTATATGATGTTAGAGAGAGAAAATATAAATAAATATAAATATTTTATACTGGTTGAAACTAAACAATAATACGTCCCTCACAATCAGCCATATTGATTAGTGAAAGAGGATGCGTAACATTGTGACTCACTCTGCTCATAATGTCTAAAACATCCCCAGCAGCAGCCAGCCCAGCAAACCCTACACCATCCACAGCAAACTTCACAGTATGCAGCACATTGAAGCATAGAGCAATAAACTCCAGGACAAGGCTGAATGTGAACAACTTTGTCACTGGATGCTTTTGTGTTCTGAAAGTAAATTGTTAATTAACTATAAATTTTTTTGTTAAAATCTAAAGCAATAATAATGCAATAGAAAAAGTATAAGTTTAGCAATAAGAGGAATAGATATAAATACAGGTTATAGATTATATTCAATGAAATATCAGTTGAGAAAGCTCTATAGATGTTGTTTTGTGTTACACAAAAAATCACAGTAATACATAAAATACTGCTTACTCTATTGATCTAAAATTTTTGGAGTGAATATCTCTGAAAATGTATTAATAAATTTTACATAATGTATATTTCAACAAAACATTAATTCATAAAAATAGGTTGAAATCCTACCTGACAGCATAAATCTGTACTGGTAATAGGATAATATAGCACAGCCAAAAAACAAGATACAATTCCAGGGTGTTCTGTCTATCAAATGAAAACTGGTAAAGTAATGTGTTGTAAAATGATAAGTTGGGACTTCCATTGACTAGCCAGAAGTCATAGTTTATGGTCTGCGGTATATTTGTCAGCGTCTTGTTGTCCTTAGACGATGCTCCAGTGTAATGGTGCCATGTACAGGAATCTTCATCTAGGTAACATGACACCATTGAAACATACCAAAACCTGTATGAGAATAAAAATAAATAAAACATTTTAAAAGACCTAGAGAATGACAATTTTCTTCTTTTTATTCAGGAAAAAAATTAAATATATGAAACACTATTTATAGCTAATATTGGCTCAAGAAAAATTTACCACTTAAGACAGAGACTGACTATGACAGTCACTTAGACTGACTATGTTCAATATTATAATATTGACATTTACCTTGGTTGTCCAGAGTTTTGAATAACATAAGTAAACTGATTCTTCTTTATCACATTCCAAGGTGTGTCTTCATCTACACACAAACCTCCTTTCAGACAAGGGATTCTTCTAAACAGGTCTTGACCATAAGCATTACATTTGGGATGATAGGCTGTTCCATTCAAATTTTGGAACATAACCTGGCATGCTAGCTCTTTATCAGCAATATCACGGTTCTTATAATAGTGTAAGAAGTGGCCCCTATCTAATACAGCGAACGTTATGGGGTATTTAAATTGAACATTCGCTGTTATGTTCCCGAAAATATAGCCATATGTTTCCTTTTGATAATGGATATCTGTCTTCTGGAACCCGAATTTCACTAGGAACTTGAAAAATTCATTCGTAGAAAATTCTCCCTTTATATGCGTAGATGAAACGAAGAGGAATAAGGAGCAAAATATTATTGTACCAGCTTTGATACACATTTTGAGAATCGGTAATAAGGATCGCACAAAAATAACATTTCAGTAAAATACGGCAATTCTTGACGATTTCTTTTCTGTTATTTCATATCACCGAAATTTCAATACAATAGTACATTATTATTTCATTAATTTCACAATGTCCAAGCAAAAATAAAAATAAAAAACATTTTTGAATAGACAGATGTACGAAATTTTATAGACACTTTGACGGACGCCAGTTGCCACCCGTCTTACTGCGTGTGTTGCCAGGTTCCAAATTATTAAGTTCTCCTATAAGGGCAAAAATCCGGTTTTGTATTTTACGGAATGTTAGTGGGTTGTGGACGTCTTCTTCACAAGCAGAGCTGCTATGCTGCCTCATTGCCACCAATCCAATTGAAGATCCATATTGAATAATTGGACTGTACAAAATGTTGGTCGTTCCATCATTTTATTTTTTTTCTAGCTGTTGTCCGTGACCATCGTCCGCGTGAAATAATCATTAAAATATTACACATAATTTTAATTGGATTTTGCTTTTTTTATTTTTTTCTTGCACGGACCCCTATTTCGTTCTAAAAACACAACAAGCTTAAGCTACTCCTTGTAGCTTATTGTTGGCATCTGCCAGTAAAAGTCCCGTCAAAATTGCTTCAACCGTTTTGGAGATTATCCGGAACAAACAGACAGACTGAACGTGACGTTTTCGAAGATTTGGTCTCATACAAAACTTGTTTGTATGCTGCTATTTTGAAATTAAAATAAAATGGTGGAAGTTTGGAAGGCTGAATAAATCAAAGCCCTTTATTTATTTTTATATTAGAATATTATAATATTGTAGATACATAATTTAAAAACTTAAATAAATAATACACAAAAATATCAAGTATCAAGATAAGAAAAGAATAACGGGGCGTCAAAAAATTGTATGTATGTGTAAGTCTTCGCTTATAAAGGTACGTGGTGGAACTAAGTATATTTTAATAAGTGAAATCTAAGAGTTAAATTGATAGTTCTTCAAAAACCTACTATTTTATGTCAATAGATTTTTTGCTGTCATGATTTTGGTATTTTGGAAAAAAAAAACACATATTTTTTTTCTGTTTACAACATTCAATAGTGATGTTGGTTTAGTAAGTTTTTATAGTGGCAAGCGAACAGTGACTCACTATTCTGCATTCGATTTCATCGAGTGACGAGTGTCCTATCGTGGATTTCATCTTTTTACGCACATCTCACATCTGCATTAACGCCATTCGGCGCATCACTTAATCTTTTTTATGGCGACTAAATAGATGGCGGACGGGTTTGATGCTAGTGTTTGACATAAAAAAAGGAAGTAATCGAAGTTTCATTGAGTTAATGTATAAAACATGGATTCACCATGTCCATTTTCCTGGATAAAGAAATGAAATCCATTTACGCGAACTCCCATGTATAGATTTGACGAAGTATTAGTGCCATAGCAACAATCATCATACTCTTGCCCATTTCCTTTGTGATCTAGATACCTCTTTTTCGGAGTGTAGTTCAAGATTTTGTCGTGTTTTAACTGATTGTGTTTATATAAACGCTGTAAAATAGTGTTAATAATTGTTTAAAGTGTATTGAGAGTGAATTAATTGGTTATTTTCTTCGTAACCTCGAACGCGGAAGTTTTGTGATCTAGCCGCATTTACAGTTGAATATCCTCCGATGATGTGCTAGGAGGATGTTCAGTTCATCTTAGCTATTGATGAATAAAGTGAAAATCTCATTATGTGTGAACTTTGAGTGCCAATTATGAAATAATGGTGGAAATAGGCGCCCCTCAACAGTCAGCCGAAGAGAGTTTGGAGAATGCCGAATGGTATTGGGGTGATATCACTAGGTAAGTCAATATCAATCATGCTTGAGTTTGTTTATCGCCGCTCACATGCTACAGACAGTTTATTATCATTAAAATCAGGAAGCTATAGCATTGTGAAAAAGAAATAATATTACCTTGATTTTGTGTTCGAAGAGTGTCATTTAAGGTAGGTCTGGAGGCTGTATACATTTTTGTCTTTTGAATTACTTAGAGAATTTAGTTAACCAACTTCTTCCATAATCCATTACAAACTGTTTTGGTAAAATTCATAGTTGGAGTTTAGAATTCAGGGTTACAGGATACCATCAAATCGAAGTCCTTTAACATAAATGTCTAGTAAACAATAAACCAAACAGATTGGTCAGAAAAAAACTAGATCGTCACATACAACCCAATTGTTGTGAAATATTACATCTTCTGGAGCAATTCATAGGTCACAATTTAGAATAAAATGTGCCAGTGTTTCATGTAATTTGAGTCATCTATGGCATTACAACATAGTAATTTTTTTTTCTCTCATTGGTGGTAATTGTGTATTCCAGAGATGAGGCTACGGAGAAATTGCGGGACACCTGTGATGGTACCTTCCTGGTGCGCAACGCATCTAACAAAGATAGTGGTTATACTCTGACAGTGAGAAAAGGGGGTATGAACAAACTTATCAAAATCTATAACCATGAGGGGCGCTATGGATTTTGTGAACCATTTGACTTCAAGTCAGTGGTGGAGCTTGTTCGCTTCTATAGGGAATTCTCCCTGGCACATTGCAACAGCAGCCTTGACATCAAGCTTATGTACCCACTATCTAGACTCCTCGAAAATGAAGGTGGGGAAAACATGAGCGATGATACCCTAGAAACTAAATTTAAGGAAATTCACAAAAAATATATATTGAAAACAAAAGACTTTGAGGGCCGCTCTTACAAATATACAAGATTACGAGAAGAAGTTAATATGAAAAAGCAAGCACTAGATGCGTTTCGAGAGACAGTTAAAATCTGTGAAGATCATTTAAAATTACAAGAGAAGATGCAAGCTGAAGCACAGCCCCATGAAAAAAATCCTGTTTTAGAAAATAATAGAAATTTAATATCAAGAGTTCAAAATTTAAAACAAGCCAAAGCTGAACTTAATGATATATTGAGGAAAACAGTTACAGATCAATTGCTGCTTGAGAGAGAAATTGCTAAATTAAAGTCAGATGTTACAGATCTCTACAAAATAAAAGACCGCTATAAAGTGTAAGTAATGTCCTTTGGAATTTTCTTCATACAGTCACAAGTATGAATACCTTAGACTTACATAAGATTCAAAAGTTTTTTTCCTAAACTATTCATAGAAACTTAAGGGTTACTTTTGAAACCATGCTAAGATGAAATAGGTCTTTGCTCTAAGTTGCAATTGTTTATGAATTTTACATATTTGTAAGGTATATTTATATTTAAGATTGGTACCTTTACCTATTCTTATGTATTTCAACAATATAATGGAAAAAATATTTGTTACTGTATGTGTCATCAGATGATAGGGATATTTTCCAATATTGAATATTGCTGCTCCAAAATAGTCCTGAATAATATTCATTTAATAAAACAAGGAAAATATGTGTTTTTCCTGATGTTAGCTTTAGGACTGCTGTATATTATACCTTATGCCCTTGGCTTTGTCCGCCCTGAGTTTGGTAAGGTATCCTCTAATTATGTTAATCCAGGTTTTAAATTATGTGTGCCGAATTTCACCCAAATCTGTTCAACCGTTTTCACCTGGAAGAGGAACAATATATTTACAATAATTATAATAATAGTAAAATATAGCACATATTTCTGAAAAATATTTTTTTCAGGTGACAAAAAAATCTCAAATGTTAATGGGATTTAGATTGGCTTACGAAATTGTTTGTAATCATTATGATTTTGTTCTCTAGACATTGACTTAATTTTATATCCACGAAGTAGTTTTCAATATTGAGGATATAATTTAACTATATTTAATAATAATTTTCATTACAGGTGGCTTCAAGGACGAGGGAAAACAGAAGAATACCTGCATTTATTAGAAGATGGCAATATACATAAACTTGAAGAATTGTATGCACACAGAGAGTGGATTAGTTGGAAAGTTAATTGCACAAGAGAAACTGCTGAAAAACTCCTCACGGGGAAACCTCAAGGCACATTTTTAATTCGGCCTAATTCCACTGGTCAATTAGCTTTATCCATTTGTTGTAACGACAT
Source organism: Lycophotia porphyrea (assembly GCA_950005105.1). NCBI lineage: Eukaryota > Metazoa > Arthropoda > Insecta > Lepidoptera > Noctuidae > Lycophotia > Lycophotia porphyrea. The sequence continues at coordinate 8,184,642 of OX465393.1, forward strand.
GGTCTACCACTGTATTATCTTTAAGACTGAACGAGGTTATGGATTTGCAGAACCATATAATGTTTATGAGTAAGTTTCCTAGTTGATTTTTTTTTGCTTATACATATTAATCACTGCTATAGAAGTAAATATATTTGGCATAGATATTTTAAATCAAATGCATTAATGGTGATGCATCATTATGTCTTGACAGAGTGCCAGACCATTAGTGGTTTGGTGGAGTTTTAAATATTTATTTGATTCAATAATATGTAACTTTATATCATGTAAGGATTTTTATTTTTAATGCATTGTGAAATGCATAAAACATTACCAACTTATTATTTGTAAATGTCAGATGATTCTATAAAAACTATAAAATAATATTTATGTTATGCTATATAATAATAATATCCAATGTGCCATAGAAGAGATATCAATTAATTTTTTTTCTTGTAATTTTTAAGAACTTTGAATGAGCTGGTTCTCCATTATGCTGTGAACTCATTAGAAGAACATAATGATCAATTGAAAACGGAACTGAAGTACCCAGTGAATGCATATCTTGTGAAGAAACCTGAGAAGAAGCAATAAAATGGTTTATGCTGAAATATTGTGGCTGCCAGTTTTGTCTTCTATTTGTAGAAGCAGGTCATAATGACGACATTGAGACCTATTACTAATGGAAATGAAGTTGAAATTACCTTCTTGTGTCCTTCAAGTAATCAACGATAAAATAAAAAGGATAAACTTCTTAGCATCAAAAGCTAAGTAAGATTTTGAAGTTATAAAAAATTTGCAAAATTATGCAAAAAATCTCCCAACGAAAAAAGGGATACCTTTAAATTACTTTTGATTGTATCTTTAAATATACTGTGAGGGATCATAATAATACGACAAGAAAATATTCATGTACAGGAAAGTAATATAAGTTGATATTTCCGTGTTTATAGCTTTATAGTGTCGTTATAATATGATCAAATAATTATTGTACAAATGAAATGCTTTGGTACCCATGTACTATGGTACTTACCATATAATTTTAGATTTGTGCATGATTATCATAAACTTCGATTTGAAAACTGCTTTCTATTGATTTGGTTTTATTTTTATTGTGATAATATTGTGATAAAACCATGATCAGTATGAAAATCCCAGTTTCATTGTTTGTATGAACATTAAAAATGATTCTCAGGAGCTTTTAAGAGTAGGATACTCTGTACACATATTTTTATATTCGTTGTATTTACAAAGATTGGAAAAGTGTTCTTCCTTATTGATATTGATGTTATTAAATTGATCGGGGCCTTTACGGATCGGCGGCAATGGAGGAAGGATATGAATAACAGCTGATTCGAAATTGGAGACTGTTGAGAACAAAATTACTTTGAAATGTAAGCTCTCAGTTCAATTTGATATTGAGTCTGCATCCATGTTGACACTTAGGCTCTGGCAAATAGAGTGACTTTTGAATGACAAGCATTGGTCATTGTGTATACCTGGGTGAATATCTTGAATGGCCTAAAGTAATGTCTTATTTCCACTTTCCCATTCATTCATGAAACATTGCAGTAATGTTGAACGTTGTTTAGTCTGTCTTGTGTGTTAATAAATGCAGATGCAGACTTAATACATACGAAGTTCTCATAGAGATATGTATATTATGTATGTGATAGTAATGATTAGCATTTTAGAATTCTGGTATTTGTGTATATTATGTGATTGATTTTTGTTACATTGTTTTATAATGTTTTATGTGATGTGAGGTTCAAAATTATTCCATATCATTGATATATATCCAATATTAACTGAAATAATTCCCTGATAAAGTCTTTAATGGTGTGGATGGGGTTCACGTGCAGTACTTATTCCGTCATCATTATAAATCTGTTATATATTTTTGTTTAAATATACAAAATTACGAGAAAAATTACATATTTGGTTATATATCTTAAATGGCGGTTATTTTTAAATATATGTTGAAAGACCTGCATTGATACTGCGCAATATTGTTTTGTTATTTATATTATTTTAATTGCGATTAACAGATCATCGTACTAATGTAACTCATTTTACCTTATTATGTAATAAATAGATTTGATCAGATTTTTTCCTCGTTACTCGAAAAATATGTTAATTTCAACAATCGTATCGTAAGCTTTAGTTTAAGTATGTAAGTGCTAAATTTCCAATGTCTGTATTTTAAATCACATTATGTTGCATTGAATTAAAACAGGTACTTCAACGTAATATTATGACGTATCGAATGCATGGGTAATAAGTTAAATGTTTACTTGTCGCAAATATATTTACATCGAAACTTTTACTTAAAGTAGTATCTGACTGTTTAATTGCAGTAGGTATAGATTTCAGTAAAAACTAATGTAATGATTTGCCACAGTGGATGTCTTTTTATGAGTTCAGTGCGTTTAAGTACTGATATTTTACATGGATGTGTGTATAATAGTGTGCGAGTCTCGTCAATTAATGTTTTTTTTTTCTGTTTAATTTCTTTTTTTTTGTAACAATGTGTAAAAAAAGATGATATGTATTGCTATAATAGTAGATAGTTCGTAAGTAAGACTAACCAATTCGTAAAAAGTTATATTTATATTTAGTTTCATCATCATCTGCTTTTGCCTTTTCTCAACTATGTTGGGGTCGGCTTCCAGTCTAACCGGATGCAGCTGAATACCAGTATTTTACATGTAGCGACTGTATTTAATTTCATTTAATTCAAAACTTAATATACTAATTTGTAAACTGAACAATTTCCCAACTTAATGTTAATCATATTATTATTTTTTCTATATCATCATCATCATTTAATATCTATTTAAAATTAACAGATATTTGATATTACACGCTACAGTAAAATAGGTTTCGCAAACAAATTACAAGTCACTTTTTACAGTTTCCTCCCCGATTCGCGTTAATCACCTCGGAGTGTGATGAATCATTTTTCAAATAGTTCTGCTTATTAATATCATGTGGTTTCATTAATATCCATTAATTCCTGAAAATGTACGACCCTGAAACCCCAGTGGCAATAAACACCGATCAATGTACGACAGCCTTAGTTCATGCAGTAAAATAATCGCCATGATAAAATTCTATGTACCAACTGATAAGCGCGGGCCTTATGATAACTACGACGATGCACTGTATTAAATTCATGTGATTATATATTTTTGGCCTATTGTGTAACATTAATTGCCGGATAGTTTTTTGATACTGGCCAGTGACAATACAAAGCTCTTGACAACTTGAAACGAAGGCCGCACGGGATGCAAGTCGAAATTACCTCGCGCTGAATTAGTCAACTAAATTCTATGGAGTTGTTCAAACTGAGGCGAATAAATGCGTAGCTTTGCGATTCTTTTCAGTGAAGAGCATCCCATGTTTATTATCTTCCACCAATCAAGTATTGTAACATACAAAAGGAACCTATAACTAACTGTAGAATTTAAAGTAAGTTGTTGATGGCACGACGTTAATCCATGGCTTTCCTCCAAATTTTGTAACTGTATGTTCACCTATTTTTATATTAAAATCAGAGCTCATTGCAAAATAATCCTGAAGAATCTAGTTTCGCCACTCTGTTATCGTATTGTCTCACTATATTTTATTTAATCATCATCATTCATCATTTCAACCGAAAGATGTCCACTGCTGGACATAGGCCTCACCCAAGTGTCGCCACATTGACCGGTCCCGACTATATTTAACGATCTGTTAAAATGCAATAATATTTAAAAAAAAATGGTGAACAAATGTTGTAACTTATTAATTGAAATTCAACACAGAAAATTGTGAATAATCAAACAATTTTTTTATTAACAAAATTAATAAATAATTAAGCATATACATACATAATATATACCTATTTATTTATAAGTTTAAAGATTATATAAGTGAGATTATTGATCGCATTATTTTTGTATTCAAGTCAATAATACAATATTATCTTTATAATGCAAAATATTCTGAGTTGCAATTTTAAGTAAAACTAAATATCATTAAATGATCTCAAGAGTGAATTATATCTTAAGGTAATTCAGATGTTTGTTTGATAGTTTTTAGACACCATAATAATATTAACTAAAGTCAATAGCAGCCAAATTGGAAAAATTACATAAATTAGTTAACACTCAGTCGCCATTTTATAAATGTAATAGTAGAACGTTTTAATAAGTGTTAATAAACAAACTATCAATGAAAACGGAGTTTCCTTCGCATGCGTACCATACCCTGCATGGGAGCTTTGGTTTCTTGTCAGATTGCATCCGCACCGAATTGGAGAAGAAAGAGAGAGAGACGACGACGACGAGACGTTTTTTGAGATGATGTTAACTTCGGACTGATGGAATTCCGTTCCGATCTTAAGCACAACCCCTTTTTTTAGCTTAAGAAATCATCAAATGACCCCTCCCGCTCTGGGCGGAGCGGAAGGGAGTGTCTGACTTGTACTGACTAAAACCCATCTATGTTCCTTCCTTGCCCTTTGTGTTCCAGGGCCGCGGTATCTCTTTCGAACAGTACCGCAGCCCTGGCAGGCATCGGCCCTTGCGGGCCCCTCCCTGTTTGCTGACATATCTTTGAGGCGCGCGTGGACGCGCGGTCAACACGGCCTGTTGTCATAAGACGGACGGACGGCAAGCCCATTACTCACCGTGCACTCTCCCAAGGCGGCTGGGACGTGAGGTTCTCTCCCTCTCGCGTTCCGCCACCTCCTCCGCTATCAAGACTACTTTGCGGAAGGAGGTGACGGCGTCCCATTCCCTCTCGCTCCGGTCCATGGACTGAACCAGGGCCGGACTCGATAGGTCGCCGCCGCTACGAGGATACGGCGGTGTTCCACCCAAGCGGAGCAGACCTCCACGGTGTGTTCCACCGTGTCCTCCGGGCGATCGTAGCAGTGATAACACCCGAGCGTTTCCTCCCGCCTGATTCGGTGCAGGAACCTCCCGAAACAACCGTGTCCGGTGAGGATCTGCGTCAGGGGGAAGGTAAGAGTGCCGTGGCGCCTCTCTAGCTACTCCTCAAAGCGGGGCCTTATCGCCACTCCTGGGGCGTGCCCTGCATGGGTTTGCGTTAGTCGCTTTCTGCATGTCGCCATGAGATCGCGCCGGAGGTCTGTCCGCTGAGCGACGATTTGCCGCGGCAGCGGAATTTCCCCCTGGCGTAGTGCTTCCCCGTGCCACTCGTGCAGTCGCGCGAGGACTATCGCCTCCAGTACGTGAATTAGCCCACAGATCCCACGGCGGTGAGCACAACCCCTTTTTTTTTACCGTTGGGAAATCGTCAAATGACTTCTCCCGCGCTGGGCAGAGCGGAAGGGAGTGTCAGACTTGTACTTACTAAAACCCATCCATGTTCCTTCCTTGCCCTTTGTGTTCCAGGGCCGCGGTATCTCTTTCGAACAGCCCGCAGCACAACCCCTTGATCATACAAATAGTACCTACTGTGGCCGTATTCTTCGGCATTCGGATGGGTGGGATTTCAAACCCTATTATAGTTCTGCTGCTGCACACCACCTGCACGTTTATGTAGGTAAATTCATAATCAGTTGGTGAGGCACGCTGCCAAAAAATAATCATCGAGTTTAGCAGTAAAAATTTCGTATCTTGCTGATAACCGCATTTTAAGGCCACTTTCCAATTTATACCTTATGACAACGACATAGGAGCCTACTGTGAGGACTTTATTATTTTTAGAATTATGTCATTTGGAACGAAGCCGAGTGTGCCCTACGTGTCCACACATTTGATTTCAGCCACTTCGGAGTCTGCTCAAAATATGAGGAGCAAGTAAGAGCGAAGATCCATCGACAAAAGAAATCGACGCTTCGCTCGCTCTTCGAGTAGGTAATATTAGTTAGTCGGTGGAAAACAAGCCGCGACGTCGTTGGCTAAAGGAAGGGCTCCATTACGGGTGTGGCGTACAAAAAGAAACAAAGTATGGGACGCTGTACGCATTCTCTCGCATCGACGACGTGACGAACGCGCTCCCACACTCTGCTCTTTCTGTAAGGACAAACCGTCGATAAACGTCTTGAACCCTTAAAGGTCTTCACACATTACACAGACTTGAGTACGCGCACGCCACCCACTCCATTTCGACTCGACTAAAGCATTCAAATGTGATCTTTATAATCATCTAGCTAACAGTAAATTTTCAATATTTACTTATAACGTGCCTTGTTGAGAATTCTACAGTAAGGAAAATGACGAGTGGAGTAGGCGTATAGTCTATTAATGCGGCGGTAAGATCCGTGACAAAGGAGTAGCTTGAGAGACGCCCTCACTTTCCTGCTGACACAGGTGCTCACCGGGTATGGATGCTTCGGAAAACAACTACGCCGCGGAAACCGACGTCCGGTTTTAACCACTGCGGCGAGACTGCCCTGACCGACACGGGCGTAGCACCAAATGAGTAGATAACATGTGGCAACTCGTTGCAGATGTGGAGGAGTGTCCAGCTTGCGAAATGCAACGCCGTGATATTGGCGCGGCGGTCGTTGCTCCCCTGCTTGCGACGAAATTATGGTCGCAAAGGAGGCCTATTACATGTTTTGATAATTTTACAATTCGATGGGTCCCGCAGCCTGCTTCCAATGCGCTTGGTTTTCGCTTTTCAGTCACGTTTTTAGGGTTCCGTAGCCAAATGGCAAAAAACGGAACCCTTAGGGTTCGTCATGTCTTTCCGTCTGTCCGTCGGTATGTCACAGCCACTTTTTTCCGCAACTATAAGAACTATACTGTTGAAACTTGGTAAGTAGATGTATTGTGTGAACCGCATTAAGATTTTCACACAAAAATAGAAAGAAAAAAAATGGCTACGGATCTCTAACAATAAATTTTAGGGGTTCCCCATACTTAAAACTAAAACTCAGTTTTTTTTTTTATTTTGTTCTAGGCCATACCTGGGAACCTTCTAGTTATGGAGATATTGAGGGTCAAAGTTCCAACTTTTTCACTAGTTTTTTTTTTTTTTTAAGTACGTGTTTTTAACCCTTAAATGCATGATTTTATTTTTAGACCGAGAAAAAATATATTTTGGAGCCATGAATATGCTGATTCAGGGAAAAATAATAAAAAAAATCGTAAATATTTTTTTCATAGCTATTTTTACCTTCGAAAATCAAATAATTACACTGCAAAGCAAGTACACAATTTTCATCCGCTCCAAAATTCCGATCAGCTTTGATTTGTCAATGTCAAGTTTAAATTTGACAGTCGCGAAGAAAAAAAGTGTGTTGCCACTCGATTAAATATATAACCATGATAGTGATAATCCTGCAACAGCATGCAATGAACTCATACTAATAATTTTATGGTCGTTTGAATGGTATGTTGCAGTTTTACAACTTTATGCATTTATGGGTTAATGTATTTTTATTACATAATTATGACATTCATGACCCCCGTACTATTCAATCCATCCATCAGCACAATGTTTTGAATGCGTTACATTGAGTCCTACCGAACGTGATATTTCACCCCAAAAATAGTCGTTTCCCAGCAATCATTTTTGCGTAGTTATTTGGTATGATGTACATAATGCTTGGTTGATGGCTTCGTGAAGAGTCTGTTTACACTTGTGGCTAAATTAACTTTCGATATTTAGATTTTCGGCATTCAGATGACCCCCCTCTTTTACAAGGCGTTTTTGATATTGATGGTCATGGCATTGACAGAAGAAAGTGTGAAGGGGCCCTAATTATTGGTCAGGTACTATATTGAATAAAATAATTAACAAAATATTTTTAAAACGTCAATTTATTGATCTTAAAATCAATCGTTCTTCAACTTAAAAGTCAATACACATACACAGGAATGATAAATTGTTACATCTGACGAACAGGTGGAGAGGATAATTACACTCGATTTGAGTGACTGTTGTACACAATAGAATAACGGATATTAATATAAGCAAAACTTAATTTGTTCAATGTAGGTATGCACAGAACTAGTGTAGGATGCTTAGTTAGATTTTTTAGAATCTTTGGATGGAGAACGAGATCTTGACCGCGACATAGACCTTGCCTTGGAGCGCGAGCGAGAGCGGCTGCGGCTGCGGGAGCGAGAGCCGGAGCGTGGAGAGCGGGAGCGCGTGCGACGACGGGACCTCGAACGGCTGCAAATTTACAGAATATTGTATTAGAAAAGTTACCATTGTGGTGACAACTTTGTGTTTAACCTAATTTAGTAAGTACTAAACAAGTGCAGTAAACAGGGACCAATCAATTCAGTTAAAAGGTTAACCAAAGTTAAAAATAAACCTTTATAATAGTAACCATTATATGGGTTACCCTTATAATATGTGGGTAACCATTTGAATTTTGCTGATTAACCAGAATGAAAAAGACAAAGCACCGAGAGTGGGTAACTCACTCACATTTAAATATGAACCATGTTGATGATGTGAACCAGTTATAGGCTGATTAACCCTATAATATGGCTTAACTTTTACTCTAGGGATCCTGAACCCCTAAAAATAAAGGATACCCATATAGAAAGGTAACCTTCTCAGTCCCTGGCAATAAATTCATTACTGATAAATAGGAATTCATATTTACTAAATTAGGTTACACACGAATCTTGCAACACTATTGCTAATAAACTTGATGTCATATTTTAAACACCTGTTTACTAACAATAGTATTTACTTCACCTTTTACCATTTAATTTTACCCATTGTTTAAGAAGTACCGTAACAAAGAAGCTTCCTCATTTAACGGGCTACGTAAACAGTGGTGTTTTTCTTCAATGGTGTTTTATATCTTCAAGTCCCCAAGAATCTTCAAGATCAGCGCTTACTCTATAATGTCTATTCTAAACATACTACCTTCCTACTAAAAAAAAAGGACTGGCTTAACAGCGCAGGCTTTCTTTGAACACAAAAATGGGATAGTAATGTGTAACTCACTGAGTGCACGCAGTGATTACATTAGACGTGCGTTGCGTCGCGCAGAACGAACTTTACTCTCAATGACGGTCTCGACAAGTGAAGTGTGCACGTAGGCTGTAGCTACGTAGTTCGCAGAGCGAGCGAAGTTACCGTTGCAACCAACTCAATTGGAGTACACGACGCGGAGTGAAAGCTACGTAGCGCAGACAATAAGAAGTGCAGACACTGAAGAGTTCGTTCTCGGCGCACAGGCCAATGATAACCTATAACATAGTTATCATTGGTATAAGTGAGTCCAATACAGTGGGATGGAATCTTTGAATAATTTAGAATATTCGCAACAACCAGTCCAGTTAATACCTTGTGTTCCTGGCACTAAGTTTGGTATAGTTCCTTTTACCTTGAAAGATTCCATGCCAAAGATAGGTTCCGTAACACACAAGATTTGTAAATGGATTTCAAATTGTCACCTGCGGCGGCGGCGGCGTGTACAATCACGAGCGTAATGTCCTCTGTCTCCACAGTCATAGCAGCGGTCATCATACGGCCGAGGCGGCAGGCGAGAGCGAGGTGGTGGTCCTCTTCCTCCATAACCTCGTCCGCCGTTGGACATTTCTACACGAGCGCGCCGACCACATATTGTTCGGCCATCTAAACCACGTATCTATAAATAGACGGAATATTTTATCACTAGTTTTCATAACTGTTTAGAAGCCATGATATTATTCAGATTAATTAAAGAACTTACGGCATCTTCAGCATCACGAGGATCTTCAAATTCTACAAAAGCGAATCCGGGGGGGTTTCTAGCTACCCAAACATTTCTCAAGGGTCCGTAATATGAAAATGCATCTTCAAGTTCAGGTTTGCTTGCGTTGTTGCCTAGGTCTCCCACATACACTTTACAGTCACCATAACGTGACATTTTCTCTGAAAAAAGACCACGTACTTTTTTAACAACTACGAAGCACAAGTTTACGAAGTCAAAAACAAGTGTGGCGATGGATAGATGGATGTGCTACGCGGAATGCGTAGATATTTTAGTCCCGGATTAGTGTAAGTATAACGAGAAATAATTTGATTTTAATGAATAAACATTAAAAGACTGCATCGCATTTTATTCTGTTATTTGAAACTCAGAAATAAATGAATTACCTGTTAAAAAGCAACACAACCGAGCAACACAGAATTATTATGAACAAAATGGCGTCTAGACGCCACCGGAAGGATTTAGTCAACTTTTTTTTACAACTTTGGAGTTAGGAGTCTTTGGTTTTTAGTACCAGCCAAAGTACAGACAACTACAGTAAGAAATGCTTGGACTGCACCTGCTGTTGCTTTGATCTCTGTGGCTGCACCAGCGTCTATCCTAGTGGCGCGGCACATCATCAAGAAGTCACGAAGTTTTATGTTTGATCACTACATTAACATGGAAAATTATTTGTACGATGTCGTGACTCCCAATCATAAAAAAAATGATAAATAGTGGTGCCGATTCCCTTGTTCATAAACTAAACTAAATTTAAATTGAGTGCATCTATTTCTTTCTATTTCATTATGAAAAGGACAGAAGATAAATATTAGTTTATTCCTGTCAAATTAGTCAGCACCTGACGTAATTTGATGTAATTTTAGTAGTCAACTTTTTAATCACGTCTAAACTTGTGCTAGGCGCTGGTTAATTTGACAGGACTAAACTAAAATTTATCTTCTGTCCTTTTCTTAATGAAATAGAAAGAAAAAGATGCACTGAATTGAGCGTCTGTGTTGGGCGAGTCTTTGTGCGGGTACGTCGGGTGAAGTGTACATAATGTACATACCTAACGCAAGAATGGGTCGGCCATGCTAGCGTGCGCGCGCGACATGCTACTGGCGGTCGTGCGGCCGCCGTGGTGTCTCGCTTGCGCTGGGTAGCTCGTCTCCCATCGGGGTGCTGACATTAGACGCCAGTGTACATGTATTAAAACTAAGATTGTGTTCCCTTTCCATGTTGTTAACTAAGAGCTGTATCCACGAGAACACTGCCGACAAACTGTTTCACCCACTTAAGTAACCTTTTTTTTTTTTTTTGCTGATGGGAAATCATCAAATGACTTCTCCCGCTCTGGGCAGAGCGGAAGGGAGTGTCACACAAAGGAAAGGAGTGGAACACAAAGGGCAAGGAAGAAACATGGATGGGTTTTAGTCAGTACAAGTCTGACACTCCCTTCCGCTCTGCCCAGAGCTAGAGAAGTCACTTGATAATTTCCCATCCGTAAAAAAAAATAAAAATGTGTAGGGTTTAAAATAACCTTTTTTTTCTTTCGACCCTCAATGGATATCCTTCGCCTTGGGGAAAGCTTAGACTCGTACTAACTAAAACCACACCGGTATTACCTCGTACCCTTGCGTCGAGGGGCAGCGGATCTGTTCCACTAGACCTGTGCACTGTTGAAGGAGGTTTTTCTCTCAATCTTTGCTTTTTATAATATTTTGTTTTTACCCTGTCATTCCTGTTATGTCAATATGAATGTTTCCAACATGTAATACGTTTTATCATTTCGATCCATAAAAATACCTCTCAACATGGTAGCAGAGCGTTTAATTATATTGGAAACGATCGATTAACGAATCAAGTAAGGGTTTTTAACATAATTTGCAAAAATAATTCTAACAAATAATTCTAACGAAGGCCTGTCAAAATGTCGACTTCGTCTACAAGTTGCAAAATTGATATCGGTCGTTTAGAAGGTGAAGAAAATTGGTCAACATGGCGCTGTAAGGTATTGTTGCTTTTAAGGGGTACTCCTGGCGGGTTGGATGCTATAAATGGAAAACTTATAGAACCTATAAAACCAGATACTACAGCCACTGCAGATGTTAAAGTAAGTTATGAAAATACTTTAGAAGCATATCATAAGATAGATAGTACGGCGATGCTTATTTTGATGGCTAATATGTCGGATGCCACTTTACAAAAGGTCATGAGATTCTCAACAGCCAAACAGGTTTGGGATGAATTGCACACTTTGTTCAATGGAACATCTGAAGACAAAAGCTATTCATTATGCTACAGTTTCTTTGGCTATAAAAAAGATCCCGCACATGACATGTCAATGCATATATCCAAATTGAAAAATATATGGCATGAATTGAAAATGGAACTTCAAAAAGGCGAAACCAAATATGATCTTCCAGAGTTATTACTAATCTGCAAGATCTTGGAAACTTTACCCGACGAGAAGTACTTCTCTTTCAAGTCTAGTTGGATGCTGATGTCAAGAAAAGATCGAAATATAGACAATCTGACAGCACAAGTATGTGCTTACGAACGCTCACTTTTGACCAAAGAAGGTATTACTGAAGCACAAGCTCTAGTTGTACAAAACAAGATTATACATAAGAAAAAGTGTGGATATTGCGGACTATATGGACACAAAGTTAAAAAATGTCGCAAGTGGATATTGGACGGGAAACCGCCTAAAACACCTGGCCCATTAACAAGTCAAGCTAACAATACCAATCTGACCCTCTCATTAATGGAAGTTGTTACAAATGAAGTGGTAAATATTATTGAAGAAGATCTTGACAGTTGGTTTGTTGACAATGGTGCTACAAGTCATGTCACCTGTCGAAACGACATATTTTCCAGCTTTCAAAATTTCAGCAATAAACAAACGGTAACAACTGCAAATGGCTCCACAATTCAAGCTATTGGCAAAGGTACAGTTGATTTGATAGCAGACGTTCGTGGTCAGACACAAAACATTAGACTGTGTGATGTATGGTATGTTCCAGCAATAAACAAAAACTTATTTTCTGTACTTGCTGCGCAAGACAAACTTAAGAAGAGTGTCTTCACATCTGAAAGAGAATTTTGTCAATTGATAGTAGATGGAAAAATTAATTTAATTGGCACAAGAGTCAAGAATGGAGGACTGTATAGACTAAATGTAAAGACAATTATAAATTCAAATCCTGAATTGAACTCACTGTCAACAAAAAACATTTTACAACTATATCATGAAAGATTTGCTCACCAGAATAAAATACATGTGAAGCAATTGATTGAAAAGGAACTTGGTATAAAAGTCAAACTCGATTCTGAATTATGTACAGGATGTGTTTATGGTAAAACACATAGACATAAATTTGGAACAAGAGCTCGAGCTAAAGCACCAGGAGAGATTATTCACACAGATGTATGTGGTCCGTTCCCCAATTCATTCAAAAAGTTTTGTTATTTTGTTTTATTTAAAGACGATTACAGTAAGTTTCGTCATGTTTATTTTATCAAGCACAAGTCTGAAGTGAAGGATAAACTAGTGGAAATGATAAACGAAACAAAGACTACTGGTCATATTATAAAGACAATTCTCAGCGATAATGGAGGAGAATTCCAAAATGAAGCTGTGAAGAAGATCTTAAATAATCATGGCATACAACACCGTTTGACAATGCCGTATACGCCGGAGCAGAACGGGTGTAGTGAGAGAGACAACAGAACTTTAGTAGAAGCTGCTCGTACTTTAATGCACGCTCACGAAGAACTTCCACTCTCCTGTTGGTCTGAGCTTGTCAACACGGCTGCTTATGTTCTGAATAGAACTGGACCGACTTCTATAGAAGGAAAATCACCGTTTGAGTTATGGTTTACAAAGAAACCCTCAATCAAACATTTTAGAATCATTGGCACTGAATGTTATGCTCATGTTCCAAAAGTGAAGAGAACGAAAATGTCCAGAAAAGCTCAAAAATGTATTCTCATTGGTTATGATGGTGATGACGGTTATCGGTTACTAAGCATAAACAATAAATCGAATCCAACACTGATACGGTCAAGAGACGTAATATTCAACGAGTCAGTCATCAGATCTATTGGATTGGAGTCAGATATCTCTGAAACAGAAAAACAAAGTCCAATTGTTGAGATGGAGGTTAATTTTCCTCAAACTAGAGAAAATCATCCAATGTTAAATGCAAGGGAGGAAATTTTACAAGATGCAACTATTTCAGATGTGCCTCAAACGTTGAATGATGGTGCGAGTTTTGAAGAAATAATTCCCAATTTGCCTACAATATCGGATGAACCTAGTAGAAATGAAGAAGATTCTAATGAGTCCTATATTACGCCATTTACGCCTGAATCATCAGAAGTTGATTCAGATGATGAACAAGGAAATTCTACGATAAGGAATCTAAGAGATAGATCGACATTGCGACCACCACAACGATTTGAAGATTTTATTATGTCTACTATTGTTAGTGATTTTGATGAACCCAAATCATACAAAGAAGCAATAAAAAGTCCTCAGAAAGCGGAATGGTTAAAAGCAATGGAAAGTGAACTAAAATCTCTACAAGAGAATAAAACTTGGATTATGGTGGATAAACCAAAAGACAGAAAACTGATTTCTTGTAAGTGGGTGTTTAAAGTTAAAACCCATTGTGATGGAAGTCTTGACAAACATAAGGCGAGATTAGTAGCAAGAGGCTATACACAAAAGAAAGGAGTTGATTATAGTGATACATTTAGTCCTGTTGCTAGAATGGCCACAATAAGATCGATTCTTAGCATCGCTGCAAATGAAGGGTTATCCCTCAGACAGTTTGATGTAGCAACTGCATTTTTGAATGGTTCATTAGATGAAGATATTTACATGAATCAGCCAGAAGGATACAGTGATGGTACGACTAAAGTATGTAAGTTGAAGAGAAGTTTATATGGTCTCAAACAAGCTCCAAGATGTTGGAACAAATGTATTGTTGATTATTTGAAAGTTTTAGGATTTAAACAATGTGACACAGATCCATGTTTGTTCATTAGAAACCGACTTAACAACAAGATAATTATTGGGCTCTATGTTGATGACGGTCTAATAGCTTCAACGCACCCAAAGGAATCTGACAAGTTTTTGGCAGAATTGAAACGGAAGTTCAAGATAACCACAAAACCAGCTTCTTACTTTCTGGGTTTGGAAATCTTCAACAACAACGATGGTTTCATCAAAGTCTCTCAAAAACATTATGCTCAAAGGCTACTGGAACGCTTTGGTATGAGTGATAGTAAAGCCGTTAGTACTCCAATCATCAAAGAAGCACAACCGGCACAACCATGCTCAGTAAAAGAGGATGAAGTCAAATTTCCCTATCGTGAAGCTGTTGGTGCGCTAGCTTATCTAATGACAGGTACTAGACCGGACATATCATACGCTATTAGCGTCGTATCCAGGAAACTTACAAATCCCTCTTTAGAAGATGTTAACAAGGTTAAACGCATACTTCGTTACATTCAGGGAACCCTAGATACAGCAATTGTATACAAAAAAGGATACAAAACTGGAATCTTGGAATGTTTTAGTGATTCTGATCATGGTGGAGATTTCGATACAGGACGCTCTACTTCTGGAATCTTATGCGTGTATGCAGGAGGAGTAATCTCTTGGGCAAGTCGTAAACAGACTTCTGTAGCTATCTCAAGCACCGAAGCAGAACTTGTTGCAGCTAGTGAAGCGGCTCGTGAGATAGTTTGGCTAAAGAGACTTTTCAATGAAATAACTACTTTGATAGAAGTCCCTACTTTACAAGTTGATAATGATGCTGCTATAAAGCTTGCACAAAACCCAGAGTTACATCGTCGCACAAAGCACATTTCTATTAGACATTTTTATGTAAGGGAATTAGTTACTGAAAAAGAACTTCAAGTAAAGTATGTTCCCACAGAATACCAGTGTGCTGATATTTTGACTAAGCCTGTGCATAAACCCAGACTGGATCTAATTTCAGGAATGGTGGGACTTATAAGATAAAGATTATCGAAAAAAGGGAGGATGTTGAAGGAGGTTTTTCTCTCAATCTTTGCTTTTTATAATATTTTGTTTTTACCCTGTCATTCCTGTTATGTCAATATGAATGTTTCCAACATGTAATACGTTTTATCATTTCGATCCATAAAAATACCTCTCAACATGCACGGGCTTCGTTCCGTGAGGGATTGAGGTGTAGAACTCCCGTTACGTCTAAGACAGGCACGCGTGAGAGACTACGCGCCGCCTTCTCAGGTCCAATGTGATGTCCCCAAATCCGTCTCTGGGGGGCCAGAAGAGGGCATTGTCCGCCCTCTGCCGACGCCCGGTGCGTCTGTTGTGGGATGGGTGGAAAGCTCGTCATCTCCCTCTCGCTTTCCAAAGCTACCTTCTGCTTAACGGTTATGCAGAAGGACCACCACGACCTAAAGTAACTTAACTCAACCCCAACTCGCTCTCAAACCCCCGACACCTCCCCTTCGAACCTTACTTCTCCGGAGTCGGGGTGCCTCAAGTCTCAAGCACGCTCGCTCTTGCATCCTAAGTTAGTGTGCCTTGCCACAATGCCTTGTTTATGTTGGTGTGGTGTGTAGATAGTGTATTAGGGTAACTTAAAAAATAGGAGTATAGCCCCGCAGTGCTATCTCCACTGAACTTAAAAATATCAAGAATGTAATACATTTCCGATCGCTATTTAGGAAATGTATAGATTTCCTAGGAAAAGTGCATATTGCAATATATATTATAGACTTCCTATCTATTGTAGGGATTGTACACATTTGCTAGGAATTGTGTGCAGGTCAAGCTACCCGAAACTGTCAGATTTTCACAATTAACCTTGAACCTAGAGGTTCAGTATTATAGTCGAAAATCTATTAAAGAAATCTGGCAGATTGTAGTTGCTTAATGTGTTGGCTAAGTATGTAATCCGTCATTCATTGTACAGGCGTACAATGAATGACGGATTATACATACTTTTCCGTATAAGATTTCATCAAATAAAGCGTGAGCGCGGACCAAACATTGGTCTCTTACTTGTATTTGAGCACAGAGCTTTTGCGTATATTGTATATTCGTAAGAATTTCAAGGAAACTTTAAAGTTTGTGGAGGTTTGTAATTGGTGACAAGTGCGTGTATGTCCGGCTTCAAGATTTGAGAAAACAAGGTTTTCTACACCTCATACAAAACGGTTACATCTAAAATATTGTCTATGAATTATCACGAAATGTATGGCAACATTGAAAAAAAAAGTAAAAGCAATGTAGCGGACGGACGTCGTTGCGACTTTTCTTTCCGTCATGCAATAATTTTTGTCATTCATGAATTCGTCGATAAAAAATATTTTAGATGGTGTCACATACGTGAACATTAGTTGAAATATAGTTTTAATAATGTGTTAGTATTTCGTTTCGCATAGTTCATCTTCGTAGTTCCATAGGATAGGTGTGTGACAAGTAAAGTTCGGTAATGGTAATGGTGGCCATGTCATGAAAATCCCCACAGCCATGGATGATAGCTCCGTATCTCATCACAACGGAGGGCAAGTTGGATCTCAAATCGGAGTCAGTGTAAATAACAAACAAAATGACGAACCTAGTCAAAGTGTCCAGTATTCAATACCGGGCATTTTGCACTTCATCCAACACGAATGGGCGAGATTCGAGCTCGAGAGATCACAATGGGAGGTGGACAGAGCTGAGTTTGAGGTGATTTTTTTTTTATTTTCTTTGTTTATTGTAAATAGTGTATGTATCGTTTATTGACACCAGGCAATCTATGGACTGAAATTTTAAATGTAGTTTGGCATGTCGTTTCTCTATGTAATTTTACTACAAATTCATCATTGGAGTCTTCAAAACAGTTCGATCTTACTATGATACTGTATTCAGACCAAAATATTGGGATTTTACACTTAATTTTTAGTTTTCAAGGGTTGGTTTTTATAATACTAGTTGTGCCTTAATGTAATCAGTGACTGATTAACTGTGTGGTATTCTTTGTCTGTATCAACTATCTGATCAGACCTAGAAGTGCTTGACTTCAAACTCATGCTTCCAATTACAAATGATGATTAATTTACTGCAATACTGCTCACTGCTATGCTGTACTAATATTTTAATGATGTTGATAAGTATAGAATTATCTTTTGAAATTCTTAGAGCTAGGTATTCAAAAATATGTTCCTTTAACAGTTCCTTTTACTACTTACTTACTTCAATTTTATAATTCATTGTTTGTTGCTGAAATTGTTGTGAAATTGTTTTTGGTCTATTTATTTGTATTTGTTAATAGTGTGCTAATTGCTGTTTTTTTTTTTCTAGAAGTTGAATGAATAGATTGATTAAACTCAAATGGTAATATATGGCCACAGATCAGAAATGTATTAACAAAAAAAACTGATGTTAAAAACATCTAAAGCTTGCATTGAATTTACTATAAATAAAAGATTTGATTCAAATTACAACTGATTTCTTATAGGATTCTTACCTGTAATATTTGGCAATATACCCTGTATTTTGCTAAAGTATTTCCTATCATCATAATCAATACAAAACTTGATAACCAATCATGTCTAGTGAGTAATAAATAAGGCACAATTATCTATTGTTTCAGTACCTTAATTTCATGTGTGTAGAGTACAGATAAACAACAAAGTTTTTTTTTATGTTAATTAGTTGCTATGACAATCATTAGTATTTCTATCATTTTAAGATGAAGTAAGAATAAAAATATCACCATCAGTTTGCTAATAGAGAATTTTCTCATTTTTAAAATTGGGTAACAAAATATGAGGAGAATGTTGAGTATGAATGTAGATGCCTATAAGAGTAGAAGAAGACCAAAGAAGTGATGTATGGACTGTGTGAAAGATGATATGGCTAGAAAGGAGGTGACTGCTGAGATAACGAGTAATAGAGAAGTATGGAAGAAGAAGACATGCTGCGCCGACCCCAAATAAATGGGCATAAGGGCAGAAGAATGATGATGGTAACAAAACATGTTACTGTATACTTTATTATATTCTCAGAGAATGTTGTGTAGATTATGAAATATATTATTTAGGGTTTAAAAAACATTTTTCTAAGGCTATATATATATAATGCTGCTCTTCTTTATGCCTCAGACCTGTTTCTTGAAACCCAGAATGTATTTTTCTAACAATATCCATTGTAAGCCTTACACCGTTACCTTACCAACCTTAACATTGATTTCTCTTATAAAATCCATCCATGTTTGTGGTGGCATCTCCCTCTAATTTCAGCTTTAAATGAATGCCACACATATTCCTAGAAATTGAGTATTGTAAGAAAGAGGCATAGAATATTGAGATTTTAGTGAATATTACTTAGTGATTCCTCATTTATGAGATGAGCTAAGTCTGTTTAATGGTTTCAAATATTACTAGTCTTAATAATTGGTTATATGCATGATTACTGCCTCAATTTGCTTACTTGTTTGGTCTTATGAAGATGCAAAGATCTCTTTCTAAACCTAAGTATTTCTTTAAACCAATTTACTGAAATCATCTAGTTAAATGTTGTACCCCTTAGAAAATTGCACAAATGGAGAAGTATGAGATTAGGCATAGTTTAAGATCATTATGAAGGAGTGCAGAGCAGGAAGATTATAAAGAGCTTAAAACTTGAATGAATTATGGTATATCAACAACTAGGCTACCACTATTTGTTATAAAATCTTCCAAAAACTGTGTTAAAATGAAACTGAAACTTGTTAATGTTTGTTGCTCAGTATAAAAGAAGTTGTTAGTGTTGTTGTGTACAATTTAAATGTATACAACTTAAACATTTTGTGTTTCATTCTCCAGTACATTATGCTTTATTTTTATGCAATGTATTGTGCACATGTTAGTATTTTGATTCCTTTTTTTTCCCATATATGGTGAAGAGGACTTAAAGTTGTCACTACTTACTGCTGCTTCTATACCTAGAAGTGTCATATATGAATATTATATAATCTGTACTGGCTTAATAGTTCTTTAACTCGTATTACTCACCCAGGAATGTCACTGTGTGTGTAACATTGTAAATGAGTCAAAACAGAGTATATTGGGCTGCATTCTTATGACTTTGAGATGGACCACCTCCCAAATTGAAAATTATTGATGTAATATTTTTAATCACATTTTTAAATGACCAAATTATGATCACAGGCGCGGATTGCCTTCCTCCAGGGTGAGAGGAAGGGCCAAGAAAATCTAAAAAACGACCTGGTGAGGCGGATTAAGATGCTGGAATATGCACTTAAGCAGGAGAGGGCGAAATTTCACAAGCTCAAGTATGGGGTGGAGTTACAGCAGGGCGACGTGCGCCCGCCGCCGGAAGAGCCCCCTACGGAGCCCGAGCCGGCCGACCGAGCCCAGTGGAAGCAAGGCCGTCAGCTCATTAAACAGTACCTGCAGGTATGTGCCATGGTATTAAACATATTCCCTTTGCTTATCAAGAGTCGAGAACCGGCGCCAAGTCTCGAAGCCATTCTTATCTTACTATTGGAGGCAACTATGTCAAATAAATCACTGTCATTCTTACAGAAATATAATTTATTTTATACCTGTATTTCCTGAAGGCTAATCAGAAGTGTACCCAATAGTATACCCACATTTCGGCAATTATGTTTGAGTTCCATGTAATAGGGGGCGAGCCTATAATCAACATCAACTGGGTACAATTCCAGACCCCGTGGCTGCTACCGAGAAAACCCTGATGAAAGAACCCAATAATATTTTTTCCGACCCGGGAATTGAATCCAGGATTTCATACTCAGCGTTGCGCGTGCGACCACTAGACCAAGAAGGCAGTCACAGAAATAAAAATGTCTCTAAAATCATGGACCTGGTAACAGCAATTGCAGTTCTCTTTAACAGTAATACCAGACATACTTGTGCCTAAACAGGAGAATACTGTTAGGTGTATACTTCCTGTGCAATTTGTATTCAAGCTAATTTTATAAATATTGATAAAATTTTCAACTTTACTAGGGGAGCTCTAAGTTCCTTTAGGATCCGTTTAAAATATATATTTTTTAAATATAAGGGCTATAGGGTCATTCATGTTTAATAAATGTTTTGTAACAACAAAAGAAAAACAATCTTATTTATTTTACTCTTCCTACTGGTTATCTCTATCGGTTGTCGCAAATTGATACGAACGTGTTCCATGTAAAAATAAACGTAAAATGTATTTAGATTAGGTGGTTTAGCAAAGTAGATAATTACGATGATAATATTATTTAAAGGTTTCTGCAATAATTTTAATCAAATTAGTTCAATATCAAAGGCGTCCATAAAGCCTAGCTTGTAAATTACAAATTTGGAAATATTCAGGATTGGTTTACAGTTGAGGGCCTGTCACGAGCGCGCGGTGTAGACGTAACGTAAATCTTCGATTTTAAAATTAACAAAACTAGTTCCACATAGTTTTCATAATTTTATTAATATCTACGGGTAACATGTGCTTGTTGCAAACAATTTAACTAAAATGCTATAGGATAATTGTATTTTTGATTCAAAAATCGTCGTTTACGTTACGTTTACACCGTGCGCTCGTCCTAGGGCTTCAGGTTATCCAATCAGACCGTCTATGGAATGTAAGTACATTCCATGTAATTAATTCATTATAAATGTGAAAGTAACTCTGTATGATACCTTTCTATGACTTACTTTTTTATCCCGACAGTACCTTTGGTACTGGGATCGTTATGCGCGCGAAGCCGCCGGAATAGTATCTTATAATAGTTGTGATTAACAGTGCTCATCACAAAATGTGAATATGTTGTTACTAGTAAACAGGAAAACATAGTATCAATCTTGTGACATATTTTTCCTAGGAGCTCATGACATGCACATGATGCTCTAGTAGGATGACGTACGATACAACTGCCGCACCGCAATTCTCGCACTTAATGAAACTTTATCTAGCGATTCTATTCCTTACTACTAATTATTATTCCTTTATTTATAATTTTTCTTATTTTATACATGTTTAAATATTTTTTTAAAACAAAAGTATACAAAACATTTAAAAATATAATAAAAAATAGATGGCCCCATCAGGAACAAGGTCCAGGCTGCCAGTGGTCAGGGCTGCAGAGAGAGGAAACTCCTCACTATGCGTGCTTAGTCCAGGAGAACTGCTTTCTGATTGATTGATTGATTATTATTATATGTTTATTTCGGATTAAAAATTAACCATACCTTAAAATTAAAAAGTTAATATGAATAATGACGTGCTTGTTATCCGTATTATATGTAACTATTCCTTCTGCCAAACAGGAAATAGGTTACACAGACACTATTCTGGATGTTCGCTCAAATAGAGTGCGGGCTTTACTTGGCTTGAACAATGAGGAAGTAGAAAACCCAAACTACAGAAACTATGACAAGCAGCAACACGACAGATGTGATTATTCTATGAACCATATGGTTCGCAAATACGATTATGGTAAGTATACATAGTTAATATGTACCAGTAACAGTTGTTAAAACACAAATCTGTTTGAGAAGGTCGAATCCAGATTCAATAAAATATTTGAGAAGTTAAAAGCTAATACAATAATGCAACATCAAGATAATACTATCTCTATAAAATGTTCTGTCTATAATTGGGCTAACAACTTCAGTACCTATTTCTGATGTCTTGAATAGAGATCGGGTTTTTAACCCTATATGATTAAAAGTTGATGAAGAGAATTAAAAATCCTTGGTTGAATTTATTACTGAAACATTAATGTGCTGTCATCATTCAGATACAGGAAAAGAGCCGCGTAAAAGCGGCATTTCCGCGGGCGGCGGGTACAATGAGGAGGGGCTGTCGGTTCAGGAGACTGCTGCAGTGTTCGCCAATTTCGAGTTCCTTACCAACCAGGAGATGGATATGGACGAGATCGACGACTTAGACGCCAAGCAGTCGCACCATCCTCCTGGCAAACAAGGTATCCTTCGGGGAAACTTCATTAAACTATACTTTTGTAGTCAATTTTATCCACATTTATATAAAAACAAAAAGTTAATGAAGTTAAAATATACGACACATCTGCGAAAATTAGTGAAGTAGCTTTTCTGTCTCTAAGCATGTTTGAGTAATATTTTAGTCTTATCAGTTCCGACTGAATATCAATTTTAAATTAAACTAGCAGTTCTATGTCTTGAAGTACGGTTTCCTGTTTCATTACAGCGGAAATACTGTTTAGTACAATTATCCATTCATCAATTATTACTTCACAGTGGTTTTGCGGAATATGTAGGTAAAAGGAAATTAAGTTATGCATGAAAATAAATTGCCTTTTGCTTAGGTTTTTAAGTTCAAACATTCAATTATGATTATTAATATTCATTATAATTATGAGTTTTTTTCAAACTCGTGGAAAAGTTGACATAATGCGTGATTACATAGGTGTTTGTTTACTTTATCGCATAAGGCGAGGAAGTCGACCATGAGGCTGAAGAGGTCCTGAACGAGCTGAACTTGCTGACTGAGAGAGAGGCCGAAGGCGGAGGTCAGGGCGACGAGTACCCAGTTGGTGAGTTATGCTTCCAGATACTAAGCAATTCTTATTGTTAATTAAATCATGATACATTAACGTGTTTCTGGTAATTGGCAGAAAGTGGCTTTGAAAATGTTTAAGGATCAGGATTGCAGAACATAGTTGCTAATTTTTAATATCGGTTTATAGTTATTGCATCATAACGCAGCTATTGCACTGCAGTCGTATTTATTGTCGTCAATTATTTCACTAGTACAAAAAGAGATGTTAGGGAAAAGGTCATTAACCGCTATTACTACTTATTTTACCGCTATTATCACTTTATTTGGCAGTTTGCACTGGGATAAATGAACTCCATTCAATGAAAATCGATTTCCCTTTAGATTGCGGTTTTTGTGGATCCATTCAATAACAATAAAATTTTGATTTCCCAGGCAGTGGATCGAGTGGTGGCAGTGCAGTGGTAGCAGGAGCAGGCGCAGGCGCGGGCGAGGCCGATGAGGAGCCGCTAGCGCTTGGTGAGCTGGCCCAGCTCACAGTCAGCAACGAGCCCGAGGCCTACGATGTGGCTAGCGCCAACAAGGAGTCCTTCCGCAAGACTTGGAACGCGAAGTACACGCTGCGCTCACACTTCGATGGAGTAAGTTCCTGGTTATTTTAGTATTTGGACAGTTATAAAGTGCACGTTTTGCATGTTGGAATTATTGTGGTTGTTACGCAAATATGTTAATCGAATGTTGCAAATTTTTCAGGTGCGAGCGCTCGCATTCCACCCCACCGAGGCGGCGCTGGTGACGGCGTCCGAAGACCACACGCTCAAGCTGTGGAACCTGCAGCGCACAGTGCCCGCCAAGAAGTCGGCGGGGCTGGACGTGGAGCCGCTGTACACGTTCCGCGCGCACACGGCGCCCGTGCTGTGCCTCGCCATGGGTGCGCCGCGCTCCGAGGAGTGCTTCTCCGGCGGCCTGGACGGAACCATCCGCGTCTGGAACCTCCCACCCCCCACTGCCGACCCCTACGACCCTTATGATCCTGCTGTGCAGGTGTGACACTTGTGTTTTTGCTTGGAATTTTACTTCGATGGTCATTTTGACTTAGAAAACTTGTGAGTATATCTGATTGACTGGCGGAGTTGCACACTCGAATCATCATGTTACTGGCTTCAATCATCTGTTTGTCGGGCTTTACCAGGACACTCAGATGTCGGGGAAGCTAGTCGGGCAAAGTCACACCTACCATGCTGAAAATTCACTAAAATTGAATCAGTACCGTAACCCGCAGGGAGCCGTACTGCGCGAGCACACGGACGCCGTGTGGTCGCTGTCGAGCGCGCACGGGCGCCTGCTGTCGGCGTCGGCGGACGGCACGGTGCGGCTGTGGGCCCCGCGCGCCGCCCGGCCGCTGCTGGCCACGCTGCGCGCCGACGACGAGCCCAGCGCGCCCACGCCCGCCGCCGCCGACTTCGCCGACGCCGCCTCGCGCGCCGCCGTCGTCTACCGCGACGGCACGCTGCTGCTATACGACCTTGAGACTGGACAGGTGATTGCGATTCTTTTATTGCTATTGATATAATTATCTGTGTTTACATAATCGGCGGTTCTAATAATAATCTAACCTAACCTAACCCACATGATTCACCAACCATAGAGGGGATCTAAATGTTGTGTTGTATGTTTCAGCCGGTATTGCGCGTGGCGTGCGACAGCCCGGCGCACCGCGTGCGGTCGCACCCGACGCTGCCGCTGCTGGTGACGGCGCACGAGGACCGGCACATCCGCTTCTGGGACGGCGTGTCGGGTCGCTGCGCGCACGCCATGGTGGCGCACCTGGACGCGGTGACGGGGCTGGCGCTGGACCCCAACGGGCTGTTCCTGCTGTCGGGTAGCCACGACTGCTCCGTGCGTCTGTGGAACCTCGATACCAAGACGTGCGTGCAGGAGATCACGGCGCACCGCAAGAAGTTCGACGAGAGCATCCTGGACGTTGCGTTCCACCCGCTGCGGCCCTACATCGCCAGCGCGGGTGCCGACGGGCTCGCCAAGGTGTTCGTTTGAGCGAGCCGCTCCACATATATATAGTATATATACATTACATGTAATTTTACTTTCGATACGAACTTTATGTAACGCAGTAGCGAGTCGCGTCATCGCTCGTAGACGAGCGACCGGTACTCTTGGATTATGTGTCTAGTCCCTTCGGTACGGTTACGAGTAGCGACGTATCTGCGATTCGACGACGCCGTGTGTACGGACGGAGCCGCCGGTTCGTTTTATCGTATTTAATATTATAACGTAATGGACGCGCGCCCGACGCTCGTTATAAGCGCGTAGTGAACACTCATCTATGTATAGACATTTGAAATTTATTATAATATATTTTTAGACTTTCAGTATGTGGATTTTAGGTTTTTATCGCGACTTTTTCACCGATTTTACTATACGCAGTGAGAATATTGTTCGTTTCTATGCATCTGTGAGCGAGACTAATAAATATCATATAGACACTGAGAATGTTTCCTTGATATGTTCATTATATTTACGTGTCTGTACAGTTGAATGTTACGCAGTATTTGCTAATATTATGCAAGAACGAATGGTGTTTCTTAGCTAGATTATTTTTATTTAAATCGATTGGATTTCTATAGGTAATATTTTCTTTTGTTTTGTGACATGTAATACATTAACATGCTCTCATGATATCTTATGCGAATGAAGAGCAATCGAACAAAAATAATGATTGAGTAGAAGTACTATATCGAAATAACATAAGTAATGTTTGTTTGTAACAAGTACTGCGATGTAGAGTATTTAATGAAACATATTCCTTTATTTTCCTCGAATTCATACTTGTACACATAAATCCAAAAATTGATAGTAAAAAGCAACATAACCGATTTGCATGTTGTTTTTTTATATTTTGTTGTTTTTTTCTTCCCTTCACCCCTACTTTAATAATCTAGTATGTAAGATTTTATTGACTGAATAACTTTACCATGCAAGACAAAAATAGAGTTTTGAGAAATGGATCTTCCTTATCTCATAAATACTCAATTCATACTATATAAACCCATTTGTTGCATTATGTACATTATTCAATTTATAACAATTCATTAAAGTCGGTTCATTGGGTTGCGAGTTTTAATGTAAACACTAGTTATCGATGTTTGTAGATCTGTAACCCTTGTAGAATAACTGGCTCTATGCTATTGAATCATAAAGATTTGATCACATACCATATTGGAACTTGAAAGTGAATCATCATAATACTAGATCTTAGGGTTGAACCACATTATTAGCACGGAATCTTATTTTTCCATGCGCTATCAATTTCTGCCGCTCAGCACCGTCTTTTGCTAGAAGCGCGCTGCCGAGCGCATCATCGTTGCTGCTGAGTGCGATAGCATTTACACTCAGTTTCTTGCTCTAGCTAATGACTGTTCTGGTCGAGAGCAAAGGATAGAGCATGGACATATACGATTATTGCACGACGAGGGGAATAAAGGCGTAAGTAGAAATCCGAATTACATACAGATTCAGGATCGACGAGTTTTTGTAACATTTCTTTTGAATTTTAGAAGTGGTATAAATGTGTATGTGTTATTTAGTCAATTTGTATAAAAATAAATAAATGCAATATTACAAACATACTTATGCCTTTGTTTCTCAGGTAGCGGTATGACTATTTACATTAGTCTGATTACCCGGCTGCCCGCTAGTAAACGCTATTGTGTTTAATTGAACAAATTGGAGTAACTCGTAAGTGTTGCTATTTAGTATACACGGTCACATTTGTCGCACACGATAAATGTTTCAATTTACTAAATTGACCATAATTTTTTTCTGGTAACCAAATCATTTTTTTGAGGGCAATGAGCAAACATAGTAAGTCCTGTATCAAAACAGCTGTAAAAGTATTTTTGAGTAAGTGGGGATCTGTTTGGACCTTATGCATTCCATTGCCACTGAGACATTTTTAGACTTTATATTTAGACTTCCTCGTTGGTCGAGTGGTCGCAAGCGCGACTGCTGAGCATAAGGTCCTGGTTTCGATACCCAGGTCGGGCAAAGTGCTATTGGGTTTTTCCATCAGGAATTTCTCAGTAGCAGCCACGGAGTCTGGATTTGTACCCAGTTGATGGCAATAGGCTCGCCCCCTTTTACATGGGACTTAAACAAAACAGGCAAAATGTGGGTGTATGTACTATTAGGTACACCTCTACTTAACCCTACGGGTATTACAGGCGTCATGTTATGATATTTTTATATTCCCTTAAAAAATACATGAAGGCTTTTTTAGTAGTGGTTTTTCTATACAGTGATGCCTTTAGGTGGGGGAAACCTTAATACACGAGAGTTAGGAAAGATTCCCGGTGTCTCTTATCTATAGATTTTTAATCGTCTTTCTTCAAAAGGAGGAGGTTCTCAAATCGGTTGTATGTTTTTGTGTTTGTTACCTCATATCTCCGTCGTTTCTTAACCGATTTCAAAAATTCTTCTTTTATGTGAAAGGATATACTTCCCGATTGGTCCCATAGAAATTTCATCAAAATCGGTTCAGTAATTTGGTATGTTTTCACGTTAATTGCTATATCACACGACGACGCCTGAAGTCTTGCATGTTTAATTTGACACACTTCCTGATTTCCGATTGAATTAAAAATTTGCACGCTTATGTATATCGCGTGATAGTACAATATATCGATGACATGGAGCTGATCTGATGATGGTGCTGGACGGCGGCCTTAGGAACTCCGTTATGAAACGACATAACCCCATCGAGTTTGGGCTCGTATGATTCGTCTTGACGAGTACTTTGTCTCTTGATGTTATCCAGGGTCTGATGATGAAGCTGGAAGGTGGCCATAGGATCTTCATGATAAAACGACGTAACCGCATCAAGTTTGGGCTCGTTTGATTCGTCTAAATGAGTAGTTTGTCTATAGATGGTATCCAGGGTCTGATGATGGAGCTGTAAGGTGGCCATAGGATCTGCGTGATAAAACGACATAAACGCATCGAGTTAGGGCTCGTTTGATTCATCTAAATAAGTTGTTTGTCTTTAGATAGTATCCAGGGTCTGGCGACGGAGCTGTAAGGTCGCCTTAAGAACTCCGCTATAAAACGACAACCACATCGAGTTTCGACTCGTTTGATTCGTCTTGACGATTACTTAAAGTTTTGGTTACAATATAAAAATTAATTCATGATTAGAATTTGTGTGGTATATGCTAAAAAGTCTACAACTAAAAAGAGTAAAATAAAAAACTATCTGCGAAAAAAAACTGACTTCCAAAAAAACAACAGTGACACAAAAAATGACAATGAAACAAACTTCCGAAAGTAATTTAAAAAAACGTTATTTTAATTTTTTATTTAGTGTTTTTTTTTTGGAAGTCGGTTTTTTTAATTTCCTCATATTGTCCCACTTATAAGAATATAAAGAATCACTAAACGTCTTTTTTTTTTTCGTATAGGTCAAGAAGGGTTAGCTACCCAGGATGTGCGCGGGTCGATCATCGTCTGCCTAACCTTTTCCCTACCTACCCTAATAACTGAGGACATGTTAACCGTAAACTTACAATACGAATCAGACCCTCTAACAAGGAGACGGCAATGGTCCTCAAATCAAACTGAGGTTCCGCGTGTAGTTAGCACTCAGTGAGTGTATTCATATACTCAAACCCTAAAGCGCACTACTTAGCCATCGCCGAGAAAAAAAACCTGAAGTAAGAACAAAAATTTTTTTTTTTTGTATTAAAATTTGTAATAAATCGTTATAAATAGAGATTGGAAAATCCGGATTATTTTGAAATCCGTATTTCTGTATTCTCGTCCGATTAAAATCCGGATTATCCGGATATTTCGAACTTTGAGTGTTTCAAGTTGATTTGATAAAACTGAAATAAAATAGCATAGATTATTTAAAATAATCATTTTTTCGCTCAATAGGGTAGTTGACCAAAAAATCTAATTAGTCTGTCAGATAGATTTCCAAAAAATATTGGACACGTATTTTTTTTCTTTTATACTAAAAATGAGGACGATGCAGTGCAGGTCTGCCCCGCTTGGGCGGAGCACCGCCGTGTCCTTGTAGCGGCGATCGGCGGCGGCGACCTATCGCGTCCGGCCCTGATTCAATCCATGGTCCGGAGCGAGAGGGAATGGGACGCCGTCACCTCCTGCGAAGCAGTCACAGCCGCTGCGGGAGACACCCCGGGCGTCTGGGGTCACGTGGTGGCTTCCGGCCACCGTAGACGCGGACCTGAGGACCGTGAGTAATGAGCTAGCTCGCCGTCCGTTCGTCTTTGACGACAGGCCGTGTTGACGGCGCGCTCGTGTTCCACGCACGCCTCATAGAGATTTCAGCAAACAGGGAGCGGCCCGCAAGGGCCGATGCCTGCCAGGGCTTCGGGACTGTTCGGAACATGGATGGGTTTTAGTCAGTACAAGTCTGACACTCCCTTCCGCTCTGCCCAGAGCGGGAGAAGTCATTTGACGATGCAGTGCGTCGAAAACTCGTGTCCGGTCACATTTCTTTACACTTTTTAGCGAAAAGTGACTTCACAAGCCGGACTCATAAACTTTGACGCGTTTTATCTTCGTTGTTTTTTATTGATTTGATAAAACAAAAAATACATATCCAATATTTTTCGATAATCTAACTGATGGACTAAATAGAATTATATTTTTTTACTCAGGAATCGTATCTGCTAAAATAATTGAAAATCAACTAAAATAATCAACAAAACATCAGTCATTTAACGTCATCAAACGTCCCCCATCCCTTACATCTACCAACAGATATAAAATGTATCTCATTCAAAACATCTTAGTAAGGTGATCATTTTTTATTATGGCGACAACTCGCAAAAGTGTGGGATTTCCGAGAAAAATCATGTTTTAGTACTAACATTTTGGCACAAAATAACTGTTTATAAGCAATGATATATAAACTATAGATACGTTACCCGCGCTCTGTAGTGGCAACATAAATACCGGACAATTGTCCCGAGTCCTTTTAGTCTCGTGTGAATAACTTCCTCAAAACCAAAAACAAAATGCCATCCTGTGTTTTTAGGAAATGTAAAAATTATTCTGCAACAAATAAATATAAAAAAGTATCATTTCATTTGCAAGTATCAAGAAAAATGTATTTTATTTTATTTTTTTCGATGCATTCTAATGGCGCCTGGCGCCAAGCCGAGCATGCACCACACAATGGCAACGTAACTAAAGAAATATATTTGTCTCTCTCTAACAACAGGAATTCCGTAGATGACATTTAAAGTTCTTTCTCTTTCTCTCGCTACCGATAAGTTTTACGCTGTTTTCGAGTGCAGTGATGTTTATGCATGACGCGTCTATTTATAATACGTCATTGTTTATAAGCCATACTTTTTGATTTTCAAAGTATTTTAATTATTTTCTACAACTTTTTATTTCTGTGTCAACATTAATTACATTTTTAAATATTTTATCATTTATTAATTTAAATAATATTTAAAAAAATAACAAAAAGAAAATAAAAATAATACACAATTAAAATTACAATTACTACAGTAAATCGAACTGTAGGAAGCTGCATATAATTTCAATTATGTGGTCCAGACGCCAGCACATCAAGCTACTACAATCTGTCAGATTTCTTTACTAGATTTTCAACTTTATCTCTATGACATTAAGTTCAAGGTTGGTTGGGAAAATCTAACAGATTCGGGTAGGTTGACGTGCTGGCGTCTGTACATGGAGTAAGGGCGTTACATTAATTTTAATCCACCGGCGGAACTGCTCAATAGAATTACGAGTATAAATTATGATAATTAATATTACATAACAACAGCATCAATAACAGCCTACAATATTATTTTAATTTTTTATAAAATTTTTGTATCTAATCTATAATCCATCTATCGAATATGAATTAAAAAAAAAAAAAAAAAACATATTCGATACAAAAATGTCACTTAAATTTATAATGCAATCTATCTGGCGATATTCAGCATTAGGTTGGTATTTGCAGGTCTTGGACTTGTGCGAAATTGTTCATTAACAATATCGCTTCATCATTATGCGATCTACAACTTCACAATAATAGATCCTTTGCAAGTACATTAGGGTGGTGTGTGATTCTTATTTTGTATTCAGTCATCCTTTCTTTTATTTCCTCCCTGACTGTTTTAATTATAAGGTCGTGGTGTAGTCTATTATTTGTTATGTACCAAGGTGCGTTTGCCATCATTCGTAGCATTTTAGATTGAAATCTTTGCAGGATTTCCACGTTCGAGTTTGCCGCTGTACCCCATAGTTGCAGACCGTAACACCATATGGGTTTAATTATGGCTTTATAAATGAGTAAATTGTTTGACATTGACAACTGAGACTTCCTGTGCAACATCCAGTACATTTTTCTGACCTGTTGTCCCATTGCTAGTCTTTTGGTAAAAATGTGTTTTCTCCATGTGAGTCTCTTGTCTAGGTGTACATTCCCAAATACTTAGCCTCATCCTGTTGGGGGACTTGAACTGCGTTTAATGTGACTGGAGGGCAGATGTCACGTCGAGTGGTGAATGTCACTTGGACAGATTTGGATTCATTCGGCTTGATACGCCAATCTTTAAGCCATTTCGCGATATTGTCAAGGCTATTTTGGAGTTTTCGGGTGGCTTTTTCTGGGAGTTCGTCCGATGCCAGAACTGCTGTGTCATCAGCGAAAGTGCCTGTTACAGTGGCCTCGGAAGTCGGCAGATCCGCAGTATACAGAAGATACAAGGTAGGACCCATTACATTGCCCTGCGGTACCCCTGCATGGATTGGGCATAGTGTTGTTACTTCTTCACCATGTTTTACAAAGAAATGTCTGTTTTCTAAATACGATCTAATAAAGTTGTAGTATTCGATTGGCAGCGATTTTTTTTATCTTAAACAGTAGCCCATCATGCCATACGCGATCAAAGGCCTGCGAGATGTCCAAGAATGCAGCTGTGCAGTATTGTCTCCTCTCAAAAGCATTGTTAATGTTGTTAACAAGCCTATGTACTTGTTCAATAGTTCCATGTTGTTGCCTGAAGCCGAACTGGTGGTCTGGGATTAAGCTTCTTTCTTTTATGATTGGCTATAATCTGCTCAAGAATAGGATCTCCATTACTTTTGATATTGGCAATAGGTTGATAGGTCTGTAAGATTTTACGTCTTCAGGGCTTTTGCCCGGTCTAGGGACCATAATAATTTGAGCCATTTTCCATTGTCTGGGGACTGTTGAAGTTCTCAATATGGCATTATAGATGTATGTTAAGAAACGCACACCCTCTTCTGGCAATTCTCTCATTATTTTAGCGGTTATCAAATCGTATCCTGGTGCTTTGTTTTGATCGAGTTTCCTTTGTTGAGATCCTTGGTCAGGGTTTGGTACGAACACATTTTTCAGATGGTCAGCAAATGCCTGTGCCTTATCAGAATCTTTTATAGCCCAGCTGCTGTCTGCTTTGCGTATAAGAGGCCGTGTTAGCATAGGGCTCTTGAGTTTGCTTGTCGCTTTCCATAGTGAGTAGTCGGTTGCGGCGCTGGCATCTAGCTCTCTAAGGTATGCTTGCACATTTTCGTTTCGATTTTCACCCAGTGATTGGCGCAGTTGGGATATCAGTAAATTTAGGGCAATTTTATCCGTTGACTGCCGAGTTTTCTGCCATAATTTCCGTGCCTTTCGTTTTTTTGCAACCAACTCTCTAATATTAGTCGGATAGCTTTGTGATTTGGGGATGGTTTTGGAAGTTTCAAGAAGTTTCAGGTGTTGCATGCCAAGCTGATTTTTGTATACAACTATTCTCAACGGCTTCTTCTATGTCCTCGTTTGTTTTGAGTGGTAAGTGTAGGTTTATTGAAGCGGAAATTGACTCTGTGAAACTATTCCAGTCTGTTTTTCTGCTATGTAGTCGACATACGTCGGCAGTTACTGTTATTTTTCTCTTCAACAGTATTTCGACTGGAGAGTGATCCGACGAAAGTTCAGGCATTGCTTTGCATTCGAAGTATGTGCCAGCGATGCCCCCACTATTGCGAAATCGATTAGGTCTGGTGTCTTTCTTACATCGGTGGGCCAATAAGTAGGTTCACCAGATGAAATACAGATAAGTTTCAACTGATCTAACGCTCTCAGCAGCTTTCGGCCTTTCGGTGTAACTGTTCGTGAGCCCCAATATGTATGTTTATTATTTATAGTTCGGATTTGCGCATTAGAGTAGGTAATATCAATTTACCGATTTATTTACAGTGACAATTTGAGGATAAATATAAATATTGTCCGTTAAAATCAGGTTTGACTGAAATCCGAAAAAACCGAATTTGAGACTTAAAAACCGGATTTAAAAAAGTCAAAAAAAAAACGGATTTTTTAGTTATTTTCGAATTTCGTAGAATCCGGATTGCAATCCCTAGTTATAAACCATTTCTTTTGAATTTTTATACATTATTGAATATTTTTTAGTAGTAATATTCAATAATGTATAAAAGTTCTACAAATGACAGCCTCGGAAAGCACGTTAAGCCATTTGTCCCAAATGGCTTAACGTGCTTTCCGAGGCACGGAGTAAACTGTAATGGGCGGTCACCCATCCACGGACCAACCTAGGCAAGCGCGTATAACCTAGATCCAAGATCAATCCGAGCGGCTGTTATTTTAGCATAGGGATGTGCGTGGGTCGATCAGACCTGATAAAGAAGCCCATATTGCGGTTTATCGCATATCGCAGACTCCCTTCATTCATAGACTAGCTATAATTTCATGGCAGTCGCAAGCAACATTGTTATTCAATTTGGTTGAACTGCAACGAAGTTTTCAACTTCAGAGGGGTTAGTATAATTGAGGCCATGAGAACTATAGTGGTCTAATTAGTACCATAGAAAACAAAAAAAAAACTATATTTTAATCAACTAGCACTCTTCAGAATACATACTTTTTATTACTTTACCATCTAGTGAATATTCGTTGTATTACTTTTAGACCACTCTGGTTCTATCAAAGTGTTCAATTTTAACTGGAAAAAATCATAGACTAAAAAATACTAAGGCCACTATGGTCCTCATGGCCTCAATTCTGCGATCCCGCTATCGACCTTCACCCATTTGGGTACTTTGTAGAAATCTATACAAATGAATAAAATTGAAGTTTCTGTTTGTAATTTCAAAAGAACAGCTTTTTATGTCTGTCTATCTGTTCCGGCTAATCTCCGAAACGGCTGAACCAATTTTGACGGCAATTTTACTGGCAGATAGCTGATGTTATAAGGAGTGACTAAGGCTAGGTACTTTTATTTTAGACATGGATTAGGGATCCGTGCAAAAAATTAAAAACCCTTGAAATAAATTTATACTGTCACGGGATCTTTCGTGATTATTCATTATTTTGAGCTCCCGATATTTCGACGCTGTTGCAAGCGCCATGAGCGCGGGATGACTGGAGAATGCGGGTGGCACGGTAAATAAATTGTTAGGTGCAGACAAGTCTGTCTACCCTCTTTCTAGTAGTCTTGCTCCGCGCACTACTGGAATTCAACATTTAGTCACGGCAAACACACACTCACACACAGTATTACTAGGTTTTGTCGAGTACACCTTGAAATTGTTAACAAAATCAGATTCAAATTGGGAAGTAATATTTTTACAATAATTTCACGCGTACGATCGTGGGCAACAGCTATATAAGTATGTATATAACAACTAGCTAACCCCGCAAATGTTGTTCTGGCATATAAATGGTGTGAAATACACATACATACACATACATATATTAGAAAAAATATTATTGAATAAGATATACATATTTGTTATGTATTAAAGTTGCAAAGAAATACTTTTCAATCGGTAAATAGATGAAAGAAGGTCGGCGTTAGGAGGTACATAGACTATAATACTGCTGCTAGCTTAGGTACTTGCATACTCAGACCCTTTCCTGATTTACGTCAGCGGTGCGGGATTAGTTAGTGTTACCTAATTGGTGCGATTATTACCACTGTCCACCCCCTGCTTGTCCACCACTGGTGGACAGTGTCACAACTTTTAAAAATAATTCCCACTGTCCCCGGGGGGTGGCCAGCGAGAATCATTATTAAAATAATTCACTGTAGCCACCATTGGTGGACACGGCTACAACTTTTGCAAACAATTACCGCGTTTTAGTAGAAACATCCACTGCGGTATCAGGACACTTGCGCGAGACATAAAACAATATTTTCATCCTGTGAAAGTTCTCTGCAACAACGACAGTTAAAATTTTTTCACGGTCTTTACATGCCCGATAAACGAAGCGTCTTCCACGACTATACATAGCACATACATCTCGCATCGTACACTAGAACCCTTTCTTCCTTTTCTTAGCTTTGTGAATAACCCAAACCAGACGAGATGGACAGCGATATCAGTGTTCCAGCGAGGGACTGATGCTGGAGGTTATCAGTAAGTTTATTGAGCAGGTATAGCAAGTGCCACGCATTGGAAAGCGCAGCGTGGGACGGCCACCTGCAAGATGGAACGACGACCTTGTCAAAACTGCAGGGAGTCGCTGGATGCAGGTGGCATTGGACCGGAAACGTTGGAAATTGATTGGGGAGGCCTATGTTTAGCAGTGGGCAGCAACGGGCTGATATGATGATGATGATGATGATAGCAAGTGCAAGTGGTCACCGCATTTCTGACAGACTAGCAGAACGAGACGGCAAGCAAAGAAAGGTCAACGTACACAGTTTTAAGGGTTTATTGGGGTGTATTCATTAAGACAACACTTCGAAGGGGGCGGTCATATTGGCTGTAGCCATATTCAGGGTGGCGACCGTGTTTCGAAAATCGTAAAGTATTTAGGAAGCCCTCAGGCTAGGTTGACCGACAATCTTTGCATGGTGGCTGGTAGCAGCTGGATAACATCAGTTGCCAAGAATCGACCAACAGTGGATTGCCATAGGCTGATGAGACTTAAGTAAAGAGGCTATTTATTGATTGGCATCATCAAAAGGTATGTTTGCAAAAAAAACAATAATATTATGGTTTTGTTTACCAATAAGCTTGCTCGCCAGTCACAGCCGAGTGCTATACTGAGCTATGCAAAAATGTATAAAATTGAAACATTAATTTAGTACCGTCTAATTTAGTATTGTTGGTAGAATATTGGGTAGGTATTTACGCACATCAACTTTGGTGACATATTCCTACGTTCTTAAATAAGTTGGTACCTACCTACTTAAAAACTTAATAAAGTTCCACAACTTGTGGTTACAATAAAATGTGTCAAAATGGGCTTATTCCCAGGAGCTCCAAATTTATTGTTCTCCAAACGATTTCTCTCCATACATTGATTCCCAACAGCTCCATAATTTAATTAGTTAATTGATGAAAATTTTAACTGTCGGGATCAGCATTTTTAACCGACTTCAAAAAAGAAGTTCGGTTATCAAGTCGACTGATTTTTTTTTTGTTTTTTTTTTTGTATGTTCAGCGTTTTCTTCGCCAATTGTTAACCGATTTCGATGATTCTTTTTTTGTTTGGAAGAGTATTATTTCGCGGTGGTCCCGTTTAAACTTTGTGAAGATCTGATGTTGATCTTCGGAGATATACAATGGAACTCTTCAATAATAGACGGCAAATGTGTCGTGATTGCTGCAATCGCTTGGATATTTATAGTTTACACAATTTCATAACGTAACATCACGCCTGTATGCTCTGAAGGGGTACGCAGATATGTAAAGTACACCCACATTTCGCCAGTTATGTATGTTCAGCGATATCTTCGCCAATTGTGAACCGATTTTGATGATTCTTGTTTTGGTTGGAAGTATGTTATTTCGCGGTGGTCTCGTTTAAATTTGGTGAAGATTTAATACTGATCTTTGGAGATAAACAAAGGAACTCTTCAATAATTGACAGCAAATCTGCCGCGATTGCTGCAATCGCTTGGATGTTTATTGTTTACACAATATCGTAACACAACATAACGCCTGTATGCTTTGAGAGTTTTCACAGGTGTACATTAGACCCAGATTTCGACAGTTAGGTATGTTGAGTTCCATTTTGAGGTTAAGCCTATTACCATAAAATGTATAGTTAACAATGTAAAATAAATGCATAGCACTTATTTGTACAGAATATTACAACTTAAAATGGAAAAATAAAAAAACTTTTTTGCAAAAACTAAAACCGACTTCAAAAACAAAAAAGTGAAAAATAACTTTACCTTCAGAAGTTGGTCGGTCGGTTTTAGTTTTCGCAAAAAAGTTTTGTTTCTCCACAAGACTATTTGATCTGGATCAAATAATTCTTTGTTTTGAGTCCAATTTAAATAGCCGACGAGAACCCCCACTTTAGGTACCTACACGCGCAAACACTCTCCACACCCTTGCTTCACGATAGGCCTCTAATGAAATCCCTGTAGAACTCTCACTTCGTGACAATAATAATCCATAAGTAAATAAGACTGACTAAACAATGTGAGGGTTTGTGGGTGCTTCTTAAAAGTTTGTAGGTCTTTGTGACCTTGAATGCAATTCTTAGGTTCGTTCCTGTATTCGTTATTCTTTTGAATTGTACATGTTTCAAGCGTGTAAAAATACTATGGTTGTAAGTAAGTACATTTGTAAAACGTATGATGAAGATGAACAAATTGGGCTCAGATTGAATGTGATGATGAGTAGGCGAAGACCGAAGAAACGATGGATGTTGTGTTTAGTGTGATATGGATAAGGATACTGCTGAGATGAAGAGTAGGTGGGATTAGAGAAATATGGAGGAAATGATGCTACGCAGACCCCAGATTAATTGGGATAATGGCAGGAGAATGATGATGACGTATCATGTTATTCTATATGACTTCTGCTTCCTTGTAAAAAGTTAGTGTCCCAAAAATCGGGAAAGATGTAGGTACTTTTTTTTGTGTTGGGGGGATATCTTCAGAAAGCGGGCGGTCTTTGGGGATAAGACCGGTGAGTGTTGGATTTTTACCGCACTAAAACCACCCCGGTGGTCACGATCGGCACATGAAAGCGGGCACCGATTCCTCTTAAAAGACCTGTCCGGAGCCCCATCTGTGCAACGCCTGTTAACGTTCATCCCTGGGGCACCTATACAGAGGTCTCCCCTGAGCCTCGCTGTGCAAAAGTGCACGGCGGCACGGAACTCTGTGCCGGTCACGGTACTGGTCATCTCTGAGGAAGATGTAGTTACCTAGAATTTTTCTGCTAATCACCATCTACCTATTTGATGTAGTCAGTTCTTTACCAT
Source organism: Lycophotia porphyrea (assembly GCA_950005105.1). Taxonomy (NCBI): domain Eukaryota; kingdom Metazoa; phylum Arthropoda; class Insecta; order Lepidoptera; family Noctuidae; genus Lycophotia; species Lycophotia porphyrea. The sequence continues at coordinate 8,223,078 of OX465393.1, forward strand.
TACGCACCAAAATACAATCATTTATTATGAAATAAATATTTTCTTGTTATGATTGTTCCTTTGATAAACAGTCAACAGACAGTCCTCACTTGTGAGAGTCGTGTCATAGGAAAGTCGTGTATGTACTCATAGCGTCATAAATTTAAATACAGCGTATATATTACTTTTTCAAAATGTTGGGCATGTAAGTACTTATATAGGTAAGCAGGTATTATAGTTTACATATTTACAAAATACCCTGTCTGTGATCTTTAGCATTCTTTTTTTTATTTATTTTTTTGATGTGCAGTTAAGTAGATATACAAAAATATCTAAGTCCCATTTGCAAGAAAAAAGAAAAAGTTTCTTAAGTAGTTGTCGCATAGAGTCTGAAGATAGATTCTATAACCCTTGGGCAATGGCGCATGGTATCCATCTGTGTGTACGTTACCCCAGCAGGAAAGTAGCTCCTGGAGCGATATGAGTAGAACGAATAATTAGTGTATAATCTCCTGTGGATGTGCACCACATAAAAAATTAGTGCGCTTTGTCGTTTTGGAAAACAACGGAAAAAACGATTCCTGCTGGAGTAACGTTCTTCCAGCAGGAAAATTCTAAACGAATGATCGGAGAGAGAAATATTGTGCTTGGCCAGAGAGCTTATATTTAAAAAATTAAAACTTGTGCGCTTTTAGATTTTCGAGATATTGCATTTCCTGCTGGAGTAACGTTTTGCAGAATCGTGTATCGCTAAAACCATAGCAGGTGCACCCGTAGAATAAACATACACGAGTAGCTCTTTATTTGTGCGTACTTGTGACAAAATTAAAATACAGAAAATATTAATAATTTTCGAGTAATCGCGGTTTTTTGAAAACCCGAAAAAATGTTGTAGCGCCTAAATGAGAAAACGTATAAGCTCGCTCAAAACTGTATTCGGTTCTTCTTGACGCTTATAATAACCATAAAAAGTTTCAAAAGTGTACATGCATGCATTATTGAATAATATTGCTAAAAGTCAAAACGACGGTGACATAACTTTGACGGTATAATACAAGAAACCGGCTTAACCCCAGATGTGTAGGTGTAAACCAAAAACTAGTGTATTTAGTCAAAAATATATATTAATCACGATAAATAAGAATCACGAAATTTGGCAAAAAGCAAGGTCTTACAGCACAAATAAAGGAAAAAATCCAAAAAATAAAAAAAAGTTGAAACGTAAAGGGTGTCCCCATACAAACATAGTCTAATGTTACATAGATAATGGAATACGGAACCCTTCATGCGTCCGACTTGCACTTGGCTGGGTTTTCAAAAAACCACGATTACTTGAAAATTATAAATATTTTCTTTATTTTAATTCTATCATAAATACGCACAAATAAAGAACTATTCGTGTATGTTTATTCTACGGGAGCACATGCTATGGTTTTAGCAGTACACGATTCTGCAAAACGTTACTTCAGCAGGAAATGCAATATCTCGAAAACCTAAAGGCGCACCAGTTTTATTTTCGGTGCACTTTTTTACATAAATATAAGCTCTCTGGCCATGCACAATATTTCTCTCTCCGATCAGTTTTTTAGAATTTTCCTGCATGAAGAACGTTACTCCAGCAGGAATAGTTTTTTTTCGTTTATTTCCAAAACGACAACGCGCACTTATTTTTTATGTAGTGCACATCCACAGGAGATTATACACTAATTATTCGTTCCTCTCATATCAGTCTAGGAGCTACTACTTTCCTGCTGGGGTAACGTACACTCCATCTGTCTATGGGCTCCACATGTTAGTGTAGAGCGCCAACAAGCTAAGATACCTACTTAAACGACTTAAGAAGTACCAACCTTTACAAATAGATAAGTTTTATGAAGTACAAATGCAGAACCGGTACTCGGAATAATTTTACCTCCTGGAGTACCTCGGTGATAGCTTTTGTTGGATAGGTTTCAAAGGTTTATCTGTTGTAACGGACTTCAATTTCTGAAATTAGACTGAAAAAGAAGTGCTGAACTAATACATAGATACGTTTTAATCGTTTTATTCTCAGGATTTCAGGTCTGGGTGTGTTCGTCTACGTCATGATTTGGATTACAAAGAAGTTGAACGACCTTCCAAGTCCGCCCACAAAATTGCCGTTTAGTGCTTTGCCTCCAACGGAATGGAATCGCCACAATCCGCAAGGTTGAATGAAGCCTGTACCTAACACGAGTAACAGAATAACTGACCATTAAACCCTGTGAAACCTTAGACACCCCAGTTACAATATTGAAATAAGCACAATATTTATTATACTTTCAGGACTTGCGTTTATTCTGTAACTCACTGATGATTTATTTATAAAATACATCTTTTTTCTAACCCAGTTCAAATTCTATTTTATTATCCCAAGATTGTTAAACCCCTAACCCTGGTTGTAGTTTTGAATAATCTGATCGAAAGTAGGAACACCCCACGTGCTGTGATCCCTCCATGTAAGTTAAAATTCAAATCGTTTATTGCTATAACCATAATGTACACTTACAGGTGGTAAATAAAAAAAATAGAAACAATTATGTGTGTCGGGCACAGCAAATTTTTAAATAAGTAATTGTTAAGTTTGAATTGTTTTATATCCTATTAAGTATTTTATATTTCTATTCATTTACTTATTCTATTAATATTTTACGTGCAAGTCTTAATTCATTCCTTATTTATTTGATTATATTTAAACTTGCTTATTTGTTTACTCGCTTTAAAAATTGTTCATTATTTCTAGTGTAGAATAGAGTTATACATATATAAATGTTCTAGTATAATTTATTTTTGTTATTTTACTTATTAAATATCTGTTATTCATAATAATGTATTATCATTGAATTTATCCGTTAGATATTCGTGCACTGTGGAAGCCGACCCCAACATAGTAGGGAAAAGGCTAGGCAGATGATGATGATTCGTGCACTGTGTTATAGCTTTTTTTAATCAAGTATTGCTTCAGTTTATTTGAAAATATATTGTTTTTTTTTAGTTTCTTATGTGTTCTAGTAATTTGTTATATATTTTTATTGACATGGAATGTGGACTGGATGAGTGTGGTTTTAGGCGGGAGGGGGGCGGGAAAGTTTAACTAGTTTTTCGCAACGAAGTTCGTTCATATTTGGGACTTACAAGCAAAAAGAAGTAAGTAGGTAAATATTTAGTATAGGTAGGTAGGTAGGCTGTTATTTTAGGAGATAAGTAACACCAAAATATATTAAAAATCCCAATGCTGAAATTCGCTATGATCTATTCTTCATCTCATTCAGAGAGGAACGAGCACGTTTGCTCAGTGCGATTTTAGACCAATAAAGGAAAATGTAGATTCATGATGGCACCATCCTATCCCAGGCTGGCTCAGGCAGTTAGCTCTAGTCAGTCGCACCGGTAGCAGCATTCCTTGCTGCTTACATCTAGCTCTAGCGAGATGACTTACAGTATGTAAAGTAGGTAGCGGTGATACTGCCTATGTGGTAGAATATCAAACGCCGCCGCCGTTAATTTGCCTTGGGGCCAAGAGTTGCTGATACGCCACATTATGTACTTTATATTGCGTAGATTATGCAACGAAGGCTTGAAGTGAAGTGTTTATTTAATTAAACCACGTCTAAACAAAATTAAGAAGGTATTAAAACTAAAAATAGTCACTCAAGAAGTTATTTATTCTCTTCCATATTTTTCAAAGGTTTTCTTCCAAAACTCCATTCGATCTTCATTCGGTAACGTCGTCATTTGGATTCCTTTGTTTATTTCAAGAAACTCCAATTGCTCTCTACTTGATCTCCATGTAATATTTGATTTTACAGGTATCCTAAAAATAATAAGATTTAAGGTTAGGTACACTATTAGGTACAATTTTAACAGCAAAATAAAGTATGCAATGAAAAGAACTTACCCAGTTTTAGCAAAACTAGTCCAAAACGTTGTCATAGTCTTAATGACTGCAGCATCATTCGAAGTGGAAGGCAGAATAGCAAAGACTGCTGGTTGGAACATGTAAAATAGCTCGTCCCCGTGACATGCTCCTGGTGTCGTACGTAGCCGGGTCAGAAATTTATTCAAGTTTCTAAACGAATCATATTTAAAATAGTAGTTATATACCGTCCTCGTCGGATTTCTAAGCAAACTCTCAGATGATACCAGTACTGGAAATGCAATCAGACAGTCTGTGAAGTAATCTATCAAGCCGTTTATTAAAGTTCTGTTGCTAAAGTAAAGTTTTACCACATCATCCATAAAAAATATTTTATCAGTATCTTTTTTAAATAGCAAGTAAGAAGGTATTATACTATCGAAACTAGCTTTGAGTTTATCAAGGGTTTGGGAACCATAGTATTGTGCCCAATAAATGCCTTCTCTATCATTGAAGCCAATAATAACAGACACGTTAAGACCAAGCTTATGAAATAGTTGTGTTGGTTGTTCCGTGATCAATGGTCTCCTGCTCGTTACAGCGGTCTCCACACATGGTGTAAAGAAATAAGACCCGAAAGCATTATTTGTTTGATCTACGTTGGAAGCATTCACAATATCGAAAGCTGTTGATTTTTGGAATATTTTCAATAATTCAGTTGGGTCTGACGTGTTATAACCTAAACGCGAGGCTACCTTAGATGCGCTTTCAACGGGTTGGTAACTAAAATCCTGAGGCATTAGAACTGTCCCACTTTGTAAAATGGCTCTATGAAATAACCCATTAGCAGAATGAGTAAGAAGTAAATGATGGACGGACACTGCTCCAGCGCTTTCACCAAATATTGTGACGGAATTAGGATCACCTCCGAAGTAGGCAATATTATTCTGTATCCACTTTAAAGCAGCTAATTGGTCTTTCAAACCAACGTTCCCTGGAGCTTCTGGGAGTCCCAGGCAGAGGAAACCGAATGCCCCTAGACGATAGTTAACAGTTGCAACAATAACTTTCTCTTTCACAAAATATTTTGGATTATAAATCAGTTCGGAATTGCTGCCCGAGTAATATCCCCCACCATGTATGAAAACCATTACAGGAAAAGGCTCTTGTTCCAGAGCAGGTGGTGTGAACACATTGAGCACCAGACAATCTTCTTGACCAACAGGTGTGTTCAATGCTGAGATGTACTGATTGCAGATTATGTTCCCACGGTTCGCGGTGAGTGTGCCGTTCCATGATGGAGGGCTGCCGGGGTCCTGGTGGAAGATTTATTATACATATATTATAAAAGTAATGCCACTTTTTGATAACATAGGTAGTAAGTACATTTGTATCTGTGATAGTATTACCAGTAGTACCTACCTAAGTATCTGCAATTTATTGCAGTGTCAATAAATTGTAAACACTAAACACTAAGAAATTACATAAAAAATGAAAAATAAACACGTACCTGAAATCTTTCTTTTACAGAAGCGTAGGGTATTCCCAAAAATGTTCTTTGATTATTGAACCAGTCGTAAGATCCCTTTATTGTTCCTTGGGGTAGATTAATCTTGTCTGAATTACTGGCACATGTTATGGATGTCGTTTCTTTGAACATATAACTCAGGAATATTAGAAAGAGACACTGTGGAGCAGTAGATTTCTTCATTGTAATAACACTATGCTTATTTAGTAAGATACTGTAGTACACGTCAAAACTTCCCAGCTGCGTTTAGAGACTGTAATAGTGATAAAAGAGAACGACGAACTTTTAATTGCGATAAAAGAGTCATTAGAATGTAGGTATTAAATAATCCATCACTGTAACAGTAATTGCACCACACAAATGTATTCTAAGTACACATACAACTTTGTTACTTAGATAATGTTAATTACGCTGACACACTACTTAGATGATGTAGATCTTATCAATAGAGATTACGAAATGCAAAGAAGTTAAAAAGAGTTTGTTTGTTTATTAGATGCAAGAGTTTATAAGCAATTACGTCATAAACCTTTGCCAGTGATATTTATATCATCGCCAAGGAGGTAAAAGTCGTTCTTACGAAACCTTATATAATGGATACGGCACTGTAAGTACCCAATTACTGAGTGTGATTAACTACTAAATATGTTGCCTGTAATCGTATTCATACTTGTTTTTTACGTTGCCTAATGGCAAACTTGTCAAGTTAACTAATAACTTAACTAATAAGTGATTACCAACGCCTATACAGAGATGCCCAGTCATCTCATGTGCCTGCAACAGCCCAAACACATCAGCGCGGCTTGGCTGCAGAAAAATAAAACATATTGCTTCCAGGTTCTTTTTCATCGTGTAGAATCTTCATGACTACCACTTCTGCATGTTTCTTCTCTGTTTCCACTTCTCCAGTAAATAGTGAACCAGTGGGGGAATCGGTTTTTTCCCTTCCGGGTCTCGGGTAAAGATGAAGCGATATAGTCTGTGTTTGGGATAGGTCCTACGCGAATTAAATTATAAACCTTACTATCCGGGATTCCGGACTGAACAACTGAAGGTTCGGTAATGAGTAACTCAACTACTAAGAAGGTATGGCAGGAGATTCCATAAGGTTTCGGAGTAACTAAATTCAGAATGTAGCCTTGATAGATGAACAAGGTGTGACGCGAAGACGCCAAAAATATTATTGAAAGTATGAGATAGAAGTCCTACGGTCAGGGACCCACTTTCAGGAATCCCAAAAGGTCAAAAATTTTACAGCGTGATGTTCAGCAACGTTTATTTTCATCTCATCTCATGTATGATGATACAGGGCCTAAACCAAAAGGCAAAACTCGACGAAGATGTTCTAGGCCTTCACTAAATCTGACTGACTGACTGAATCATCATCGCCTTTTTTAATATGTACAGTTCAGAAATACATGTTAAGTGGTAACGGTGATCCCTTTTATGGCCTAAAATTGTATCGAAACACATAATGTGTGGGCCGATGCCTGCCGGGGCTGTGGGACTGTTCGAAAGAGATACTGCGGCCCTGGAACACAAAGGGCAACAAGGAACATGGATGGGTTTTAGTCAGCTGACACTCCCTTCCGCTCCACCCAGAGTGGGAGGGATGATTTCATGATTTGATGATTTCCCATCTGAAAAAATCGGCCAAGTGCGAGTTGGACTCACGCACCGAGGTTCCGTATAAACTTGCAGGTATTTTGTTACTCAACTATATATTTTTGCGGTATTCAAATTTTTCCTTGTTGTGCTATAAGACATTGCTTCTTGCCAAATTTCGTGATTCTAGGTCAACGGAAACTACCATATAGGTTTTCGACCCAAAACCTATAGGGTACTTCCGGTTGACCTAGAATTGTCAATTTTGGTTAAAAGCAAGGTCTTATAGCACAAGTAAAGGGAAAAGTGCGAAACATAGAACAAAAGTTGCAAATTAAGGTAAATTTTGGTACTTACAAGTTTTATCGAAAATCTAAATTTGCCCATATTTTTTTATCGTGTTGATTCAGGACCTTGATTTTTATACACTTAATAGGGACTATAGACCTCAGTATCTGGTATAAATTTAAACTTGCTAGGTCCACCCGTTTCTAGGAAAATCAGTGGTGACACACGGACAGATGGACCGACAGACTGACAAGAGAATGATCTTATAAGGGTTCCTTTTTTACCTTTTGTGGTACGGAATTAAAAAACAAAAAAAAAGTACATAATGTACCTGCTCCTGATACAGAAAAGTCTTGAACTTTCGTAGTTCCATGTCTTGAATCAGCTATATATTATGGAGTTTCCGAAAGATCAATAATATCTAGTCAGCGATTGATCGAGAAGAATGGTTCTATTGTGAGTACCTTAATTTAACTATATCACTATAATATTGTGTGAAATAACTTAATGTTACATTATTTATAAAAGCCTTGCGCGTCCAATATAACAATGTTTTCAGGATGATGTTGAGACTCCGTCGTTTCTGTAGTACCTCGGGGATGTTTGCCCAATCGTATACAGATGGTTTACGATGCTATCATCAGGAAAAAGGTGGCATCGCTTGTGAGGAGGATTCGGGGGAGTAGCAATAGCATCCTAAAGTCGTGGCTGAGAACCCGAGAGCTCCTGTACTGAGGCATCTCATGCGGAATCATTGTCCGCATGAAATGCCTCGTAAGTACATGACTCACTAACACGTCTGCTATTTGTACGTTTTTCACTAATCCTAGTGTATAGTATTGTATACAAGGTGTGTACTAACAAAAATGGTTCCTATGTTGTGCCCAAATAAAACAATTTATTATTATTATTTCTTTCCGAGGAATGACTATGAATTTCACACAGCTCAGAAAAGATTTATTTTAGGGATAAAAAAATTGAAGACCTACCTACTAAAATTTTATTTTTGAATTTTTCCAGTGAGATAATATCTGCGGCGGTCGTTGTGTCCACCGTATTCCTAGCAATAGGGGGGGTCATAGATCTGTTCCCTCGTCTAGAGCCGATCCCCACCGACCCACCGCCGCCCTATATACCATATGACCGCCACATGCCGCCAGATTTCACCAATACTCCCCGTTATCGACCGCCACTACGAGGCTAGACCTGATCACATCACCATCTGCCTTGCCTCTTCTCAACTATGTTGTGGTAGGCTTCCGGTCTAACCGAATGCAGCTGAACTTTTGTGTAACATCAAGGATCGACTCGATTTCTTAGGTTGTGTACAAATTAAATGTTAGTTTAAAACTACAGTTTAATTGTAGTTACTTTTCAGTGAATGACAAGCAACAAGTGGCACTTGATTTAAAATGTGACGGCTATTCATTTGTCGTGACGATTGCGTGAACATTGTGCCTTTATATATATTTACACCCACAGCTCATTTTAAAATCCTGCCCACTAATGTATAATTGTATCTATTGATCACCTTGATTCAATTGTAATAATAAACTTGTGCAGTTTATAGTTTACTTCACAGTGGTTCTCTTATAATAAGTTCTTTAATTGTGTCATTATTAGGTTAACTTACCTTAAATAAATATGTACCTAGTTAAATTAACGGTGCAATAAAGATTTTGTTATTTATCTATGTTGTTTTTTTTATTTCCTATTTATGTAGTAAACAGTATTTGATATAGATAGCTTACAGTTACACACACGCACGACTAATACCTACCAGCGTGCAACGGTTTCACTGCAGGGCACAGGCCTCTTGAGAGATTCAAGCATTCAACCCTGCTTGCTCAAGTCGGATTCAGACTTGTATTAAAATTAACTGCCAGTCCAGGTTTCCTTAAAATGTTTTCTTTTACCTATGATGTACAAGATGAACTTAAAAAGTACATATACCTACATTGAAAAACTCATTCACAGTGGGACTTCGGTTTTGAACAGACAACCTCGTGCTTGAGAGGCAAGGCTACCCAGGGCCATCACAATTAATGATAATTTTATTTTGATTGCTTTTGATGCTACGTAGTTTTTTTGAGTCATAAATGTAAATAATAATATAATAATAATCTTTATTATGAACATTTTTGGAGTAGTTTGGAGGTCAGGGTCTCAACTCAAAGACACCCGTCTTTGAGTTGAGACCCTGACCTCCAAACTAGTAAAATACTGCATCTTGAAGGTCAGTTCCTTTCCTTCACAAACGTGTTACAAAATACAAGTGCAATATGTCCATAACTTTAAACGTAGGTTAACTTATATCTCAGACCAGCGAACAAAAATATATTACTAGATTTCAATATAACTAACACTAGAAAATAAAAAAATAAAAATAAAGAAGAAAATAAAAATAAAAATCGACGGTATGTATGTACATACTATTATTTACTTATATGTGTAATTATATTTAATATTATAGGTTAAGTTAGGTAAGGCACATAAACGCATTATTCTTGTCCTTTTCTCACACACTTTGTCTACGTTTCTTTTTCATTTCTCCTTTTGCAGGTCTGCTGGCAGAAATTTCTTAAGAAATAAGCAGTACCTTTGTACTCATATTTTATAATGTTATTCTCCTGTGTTGTCTAGTGTGTGTACATAAATAATAAAATAAATAAATAAATAAAAAATAAAAATAAAAAAGGAAGTAAAAAATAAAAAGGAATGTACGTGTGTGAAGTTGTGTGTGTAGTTGAGTGTGTGTGTGTGTGTGTGTGTGTATACGTGTGTGGGTGAGCGTGCGCGTGATTGAGTGTATATTTCAAACCGTTACAACAAAAAGAGATTCAGTGTTTTCATAGTCCATGTCAATCAACCAGGCAATAATTTTACTTTTGGCTTGATTATTACTGAATCTGATGTGATGAATGAACTGTGTTAATTTATTATATAATCGTGGAGCTTGGACGTTGTAAATTCTGCTAGCAAATTTTGTGTTAACTCTAGGTACTGGACACTGAACTTTTCTTTCGTTCAACTTGGGTAATATCGGAATGACCTATCTGTGGTATCTGCGTAAGACTTCATAAACATAAAGTTTACGAACGCTCAAGACATTTGATTCTTCATATAGATCTTTGGTGGGATCGATAGGGAAATTTAAATGCGACTTTTAGCAATGATATCTGTGCACGCTCAAGAACAATCATAATTGTTTTACAAGCCCCACACCAGGCACTGATGCAGTAGTTAATAACACTTTGACCAAGAGCAACATAAGTTTGTACAAGGAGATCTCTGCCAGCCACATCACGCAGGTTTTTAAACGCGAGTATTAATTTCCTTGTCCTGGCCGCTACCGAATTTATGTGTGCACCCCAGTTCAGTTTATCATCTATTATGATACCTTAATTCTTAATGGTTTTTGAATTAGCTAAAATGGGACACGTGCAGTATGTATCGCTATCTAGATAAGGATTCCTGTTGCATGGGTATGTGTGACTCTTAATTGTAATTGTATCCTTTGGGGCGCCTGATTTGGTAATACTAAAACAAAGATATTTTATTTTCTCCGCGTTACGATACGTAGCCCTTTTTCAACAGTAGTCCTTATTAAGTCCCATGAAGTCTCATAAAACAGAATAACTGTATCATCTGCGAACATAATTAATTCAGCATTACCAATTTTGATGTTGTAAAGCTCATTAATATAGAGTAAAAATAGGCTTGGTCCGAGTGTACTCCCCTGGGGAACGCCATATGCAATGTCATCGCTGTTGCTAACCTCCTCTCCAATCCTAATGCACTGTTGCCTTCCCGTCAAATAGTTTTGAAACCACAGAAGTGGAATACTTCTGATTCCTGCATTTGGAAGGCGTCAAATGAGAATAGGAATGGATACGGTATCAAATGCCTTCTGTAGATCCAAAAACTCCCCCACGCATTTTTCTCCCTTGTCTAAATATGATGTAATAGGTACTAGAGGTTAACCTATCCACAGCGTCAGTAGTCGAACGATTAGATCTAAACCTAAATTGGCTGTTATCCGACAGCCAATTTGGGTTTAGATCTAATCGATGATGTTATTTATTTCTAGGTATTTCGTTAATCTCTTATTCACTACTTTCTCTAATATTTTAGACAAAACCGAAAGAAGTGATATAGGTCTATAATTATTAGGTACATTACGTTCACCAGACTTGTAAATAGGTATCACTATAGCTTTTTTAAAAGCATTGGGAAAGTTTCCACTACTTAGGCTTAAATTGCAGAGATGACTAATCGGAGAGCTAATTCGAAGGTATAGCTGCTTAATTACTGACGTGGAAATTTTGTCCCAACCTGTGGCGCTGCTTGATTTAAGGTTCCTTATTATATCCATTATTTCTACGGGGTCAGTTGGAGCAAATTACATTGAATTTGGAGGCCCATTACATGATAAAGCTTCACTCGCAAGCGTTTGGTCACTGATTTGGAGTTTACTTCAAGTAGCGTTGGCTAGATCCTAACCGATCGAGGTAAAATATTTGTTAATTTGATTAAGAGAGTAAGCAGAATTTTCAGGAATTGTAAGCAGTTGTTTTGGACAATCTTTCTTTTTAATGTCAATAATATGATCAAATAGCTTCGTTACGCAGTTCGAAAAATAATTAAATATCCGTAGTAGTAGTTTTTTAGGGTTTCGTAGCTAAATGGCAGAAAACGGAACCCTTAAAGAACCCTTTGTGCGCGAGTCCGACTCGCACTACCTTGCCACAGTATAAATATAATCAGTATTGTGACTCGGCCCTAGCCTTGAAATAACTTCCTACAGCCGGGCTAAAAGTTCCAAAATATAAAAAAAAGGTAAAATTAAGATAAATTTTCATTAAAATTTAATTAAAAAATTTAACTATTTTTTATTTTAATAGGTAATGGTACGGAAAACTTCGTGCGCGAGTCCGACTCGCACTTGTCCACTTTTTTATAATAAACCAGCATCCGCGTTCAGTTCTTTGTTTTAAGATAACACATATCCTATGACCACCGTTAAAATTAGTAAAAGAATTTTTGAAATCGAATGAGTAGTTTCGGAGAATTACCTCCCACATCCAAACTAACACATTTTACCTGTTTACATTATAAGGTAGAAGCAAGCAATGACGGATCTTACCTATATTTCTGAATTCAATAGTTAATAAGGTGTGTGATGCAACCAAACAGTGCGTAAAATAGGGTGCCACAGGTCATGGCGTAATTATAGACGGTCTGACCTGGCATGCCCTGTAATCCTTGCTCAGGGCTACAGGGCATGCCATACCCATGTATCATAATTTTATAAAATAAATAATGAGGCATCGTTATGGATGTTTAGTTGCAATAGCCAGTAGTGGGCCAAACACAATAGATATTCCATCGGGTGATACTAATTTGTGCTTTTTGTTAACATTTAAGGACTTCACAACACGAACATGGGGCTGAGTAGTCGTCCGATCAGCCAGACCCAAAAAGGGTGGTCGTGGAGAACGTGCGGTCGCTGGCCGCACTTGGCGATGGGGCCTGCCAGGAATGGCGGGCAGATACTAGTCGGGGGTGCGCGCGAATGTACTTCCCCCGGCCCCCCGACACATGGTATCCATGAGGAGTTTCAAACTTAAAAAAAAGGTGCCAATCTGATCAATGAAGTCAAGCTATTTTGAAATTTAAAATTTCAATACCAGATTTTCAACCAATGACGATGCTTGGAACCAGCTATGCTAGCGCCATTAGTTTCACGGTTGGCATCTCCATTGGATGAGACTGCAGTTCTGGGTTCAGGATGACTAGTTTTTTTACATGTTGGAATTATGAAAACTTGGTTGACCGACGATGTGGCGACGCGACGTAGTAGACCCATCATCATATTTCTGCCCTTATCCCATTCTATTTGGGGTCGGCACAACACGTTCTTCTTCCATTCTCCCCTGTCAGACGTCACGGAATCATTTACTCCTTTATGTTTCATATCAGTCTTCACACAATCCATCCATCTTTTCCTCTCCATCCATCACTCTTTTAGTCTAGTAGACGTAGTAACCCATACACTTACTATAATATTTTATTTTACTAAATGTCACTTGTTCCAAGCTACAACAACTATTTTAATTACTTTTCCAAAATCTTAAGTACGAATCTAGCTTTTTAAGTAGTGGTGGCTTGAACCCAGATAGACCTTTCTCTTGTTAATTTCATCACAACTGCTCTCAAAACACCACGAGGAAACCTGGCTAAATTGAAGACATGAGGCACCAGTTAACCCACACTTGGCCCGCGTGGTGGCCGTGGCGGGTTATGGCTCTTACAAAGGTCTGAGTCTGCAGTGGTCTGGTCGTGGTGCAGCTGGTTATAAAAAGAGATTACTCTTTTAAAAACTTTGTGACAGTTAAAAGTTTGAATGAAATCTCTTTATCCTTCCCTTGAAAATCAGGCTCAGATGATGTGGTGTGTTGAATGACATTAAAATATCTTGAAAATTACGTAACTCTTACCTACTGTATCAAAGTCAGCACATGTTTATAATTTTGTGAGGTAAACACTATAGAAAGTTCATTACAATTACGAATTTAATTCTAAAAGATATTATAACATCGATGGAGGAAAGAGTTGCTCTTGCATTGTCAAATGGATGTGGCATGCAAAATGTGGTCGAATTTTACAAATTGTCTGCGATAACCAAAGAACCACCAAATAAATAGGTGGGTACTTGATTTAGGAATAGGATATTATGGGAACAAAGGGGTGTAAAAACAGAGTTAAAGTTTGGCGTCTTGCAAGTTCTAATTCACCAAAAGGTAGGTTGATTGGTTGCCTATGTGCTATTTTAGGCTATAATCAATCTCTGCACCAAATTTCATCCAGACCCGTTCAGCCGTTCTAGCGTGATTGAGTAACAAACATCTGTCCATCCAAACTTTCGCAATTATAATAGTAAAGTAATATTAGCTTGTTAAGCCCTCTGTATTGATTTACCACGACCCGGTCATAGTTATAGAGGGTGTAAACGAACTTTTCACGAAGCCGTCAACCAAGTATTCTGTACATCGAACTAAGTAACTTTACGCAAAAATTTTTGCTGGGAAAGGCCTTTTTTTTTTGGGTGAAAATCACATTTCACGGCTGATGGATGTATTGAATAGTACAGGGGTCATGAAGGTGTCTTAAGTAAAAAAATACATTTAAAACATGTATTTAAACTTTGACCCCCGTATATCTCCGTAACTAGAAGGTTCCCAGGTATAGTCTAGAGCAAAAAAATGATCGCAATGACGGAGAGAACAAGTGGCTTTCGGTTTCGTAAAGTATTTTTACACCTTTTATATTCATTTCAAGTATGTATATGTAAAAACGATGAAAAAATGTTTGTTACCTACACACACTGATCTATTTCCATAATCCTTTGAGTCTTCATATTTCATGGTATATAACGCTATAGAACGCCACCTACTATGATTCTTACATTACATAGGTACTACTTTCGTCTCGGCTCCGTTCGTACTTTAATACTTCCATGTTATAAAGAAATGACAATAGGTATAAAAACGGTATTAAAACACCTAATTCAATACGAAATAAGTAGTCAGTGGTTGCATGAGAAGATGGTTTTAAAGTGAGTAAATATTTCATTTTTTTAAATTCCAAAAAATAATTAATTTGTACCGAATCATATGGCACTGTAATAGACCTAATTAGTTATTAATTAGGCTTCTGCAGTTCTACTTAGAAGCTTTCTTCTTTTTTTGCTTTTTTTATTCGATTCTGGTCCAGATCATTTACGAAATATTAATTTAAACAAAAAACATTCAAGTTTTGCGCAATTGCAATTGCGTAGACGTTGTTTATCCCTAGACACTTTTGAAGTGTGAATTATCTATAGAAATAAATAAAATTGAAGTGTCTGTTTATAATTTCAAAATAACAGCTTTTACTGAATGCATATGAAAGTATGTACGGTACATAAGACAAAAATCCTCTTTTTTATTTGTGTGTGTTTGTTTGTTTGTTCTGACCAATCTTCGAAACGGCTGAACTGATGTTGACGGGACTTTTACTGGCAGATAGCTGATGTTATAAAGAGTAACTTAAACTACACTTCATGCAAAATAAATATTTATACAAATTTCACGCGGAAGAAGGTTGCGGGCAGAAGCTAGTGTTAAAATAAATATTATGCAGCGTGCGGTCACGCGCCAAAATAACCATGCAGTGACTTTCTGTAGTATATACCTCACTGATACCCATTACGTTTTTTTTTACAGTACGGTAATCGGCCTCGCATCTATCTACGCAACAATATGGGTATTGAAGCAGGTGATTGAGGACCTAATTCCACGGAACATCTTCTCGGCACCGTCGACTACCGCGCCCGACGGCTATAACCATCCTGAGCAATGGTAATGTTGATAAAAGGCGCTTCACTCGCATCGACGAATCACTCGAATCAACGGTTCACGCGGTAGACTGTTGTTTCATTTTATCATCAGACGACATGTAAGCAGTGATAGCCTAGTGGTATGACTGTCGGACTGTCAAGTAATAGGTCTCAAGTTCGAACCAAATACATGCACCTCTGATTTTTCTGATTCATGTGTGTATTTTGGATTGTCACTTGCTAAGGTGAAGGAAAACATCGTGAGGAAACCAGCATGCCTGAGAGATATTTCTCAACGGCATGTAAGGCCAAGTCAGAGGCCCATGGGCGGCATAAAAACTCTGACACCAGGTTAGGCTTAGTGCTTATCCTGGTGTTAGAGTTTTTATACCGCACGAGGAAGAATCACACGACATCGATAGCTAGGACTAATTTTTTCGAGCTTTGCGTAGGTGAGTGAAAGTGACGGAGAGTCTGGTTCACCGATGAACTGACCACACCTTTTCTCTATTAATTAATTTAATGTTCAGTTCCGTTCCACTTCAAGTGAAATATATAAATGACAAAATGAAGTGTCTGATGTCGGTATTACCACACGAATGCTCATATTAAGTGCTCGCTTAATATGAGCATTCGTGTGGTAATTAGTGAGCATATGGACGTACCTTTAAGTAAATTCGACTGTCTTATTGACTAAGCTTCATATTTTTTGTTACTTTAGTATTTAAGTATAAATGTTGCATATTAAAACTTTTACATTGATAAGGTATATATTTATTGATCACTTCAAGCACAGACTACAGAGGCGGACTTAATACCATAGGCTTTTTCTACCAGTCAACCTTTGGGTGATGCAGAGATAAACAGTGGTAATGTAAACCTAAATATATTTAGTTAGTATATACTAAGATATATAAGATACCTGTTAACAGTTCCTTCAGCTTCCACTTATTATATGAAGATATCGCCTTTTTTGCGTCTGCATTAAACAATGACAAGTTCCCAACACTCGACCTCTGTAATACCACACGGAACAGACAAGAAATAATTACAATCCTGGATCAAACTCGGGATACTCAGTGGTACCACTAGTACCAGCTAGTCATAAGTATATAGACATACACAGACACCCACACCGTACACATACTCACACGCACACAGGCACACACTACAAATTTTAATGCCAATTCATTCGAGTCACTCTCGGCTAATCAAATGTTTTTTTTTGTGTACTTCGTAATTGACGTAATGTTTGGTTAATTAATATTTTATGTTAACGTACTGCAAGCTGTGAAGCAACCTTTAAAAAAAAAAGAATTATAAGTACTACAAAGATGTATAAAATACTATAAATGTATATCAAAATATATATAAACATAGATAAACACGGACATACTACAATAAAAAATACATTTACATACATACATTTTACTATTGTTTCTGTTTACATACATAATATCGTGTCTAGTGAAAAAATTGTGAAAACAAACCTCGCTTGCTGTACTCTTCATATACAGGATGAATTTTTCAAGTGGGCGTGGATGGCAAAATCCGAAACTATGAGGAATAGCGAAAAATGCTTAAAAGAGTCTCGAACCCGATTTTGATGAAAACTAAAACTGCATCATTAGATTTTTGAAAAATCCTCATAGAGTCGGATTTGGGCATCCACGCCCACTTGAAAAATTCATTCCTGTATAAGCTCTGCGAATAGGAATAAATTGACTAAAATTATACACCACATTTACAAATATTAACCATTTTAATTTGAACGAGTATAAGAAGGAACTTGATGAACTCGTGGTTTAATAACTTCAGCTGCACGGGTCGATCTTCAAGATTAACGCAACGCTTGCAAGTTTGCCACCAAGGGCGGTCCATGGATGGGTGATCATCCTTAACATACCTAGTTTCCACCGTGCTTCGGAGAGCACGTAAAGCGTTGGTCCCGGCTGTCATTTGTAAGTCATTGACAGTTGTTACAGGTAGTCAGTGGCTCCGAAAGTCTGGCAACCCAGTCTTGCCAAGGGGTATCGTGCTACCCAGTACTTGGTTGTGGAGGTCAGAAATGTAGTCGCTTTAAATAATATTGGTACTCAAGTGCACCGATTAGATTGGAAGCCGACTCCATCATAGTAGGTAAAAGGCTAGGAAGATGGATGATTGGATGGGGATAAGGAATTACTATCACCAAACTTCAAAATAATTGCGATTTACCGTGGTATAACCGTTTATTTCACGATTCAATCGTTAGAACGTCCTAGTTCCAAGTCCATCCAGGTCGGATCCTGGTGGCAATGTTGGTATTGATATCACACTTGTGTTTTATCGCACATTTGACAGCGGCACTCCCGCAGCGCGGTACCAATGTCATGACAAAACGAGTGCTGTGACGAGACCTCTGCTATATCAAAATCTTGTTTCGATAATCGCCAACCGCTCTGAAAAGCAAAGATTCATTCAGGATTAATTGCACAAGAGATGAAGACAACTACACTAAACCCCGTAGAGCACAAAGAAAGCTATGGCTCCCTAACCTAGCCACCAACTGCCATAGCACTCTCCTGGGAAACCCTAAACCGACTCGGAAGCCAGGTGGGCTGTATTATATGAATCATTGACGCAGAGGCAGGACGCCGTAGTCCGTTTTCCAATACACTGAGGCATAATAAATAATGGACAAAAACTATTATTAAACGGATTATAGGGTGGATTTGATTTCCCTTCCACTTTCGTTCGTTGATGAGCGTTACACTTGTGCATATTCATCAGGGGTCAGACCACTGACAATAATTTACTCTTTACTCAACTATCTTTACCAGAAAAAACTACATCTCACATTTTATCAGCGTTTGTTTATATACATATAGAGTAGCTGGCTATACCTAGGTATTTAACACCCTCATGCATTAGTTAAAGATGACTTTCTGTTGGTGCGGCATGGGGTCTATTATATCCGAAGCATGATTTGTTCCCCGTGCGTTGCTGGGTCGAAAAGACCCGTTTGACTTCTATCTGTTTATGAGGACTTATCTTTATAGGTATATAGCATATTCCTTTATTGCAAAGTAAAAGGCAATAAAAGGCTGAAGTCGTAGGTAGATGGCATTAAATGGTTTGTTTATAAATAAAAGGATTGCCTGTCTGATTTGTACTACCCGTTATCTGCACTGGTAAGTAAAAGTGTCGATTCATTTTTAGTCAATCAATCAATCAATCGTCTTTATTTGTAAACATTTGTTAAAGCAGTGTACAGGATGTTATACATAATATAGTTCCTCTATGTTTTGCCAGTTGGCGTACAAATATACATTTAAAAGAGATTTTAGTTTTTAGTGTTGTGGATGACAAAAAAACACATCGATAGCAATAAAATCAATAATTTTGTGTTCCAATATTCGTATTCGTTCACTATGTGCTGTACTAGTTGATGTTGTGGGTGAATCTGGTGGCTGGGGATTGATGGCTGCAGCATGTAGGACTTGTAATGTGTGACCAATTGACGGGCTACTATAAACATTATCAGATATATTCCGCTTACCCAATATTATTTGTCTAGGAAAACCTTCGGTTACTTTATTTTTCGTTGGTTTTTCACCCTCAGTCCATTCATTTTCTCTTCTCATTTACATAAAAACTAATCTAAACGCACGGAACTCACTAGCTCAACTAGCATGTAATCTAATGCGGCTATCGGGTCATCGAGCATCGGATCGTTTGGCACCGATAAACGCACTAGACGTAAAAAAAATTGCTTCAGTTGGCATTTTCATACAAATATTATCTATTTAACGAGGCAATTCCAAAACACTAACCGTATCATTCATACTCATATAGAGACCAAATATATCTGTACCGCACCAGCGAGCGGTTGAAACAGTAATTTTTACCCCGCACCGGGAAAAGATGACCATCGGATATAATCAACCCGATACCGCACTGAACGTGTTAAAAGAACATGTAATTTGTGAGAATGTGTTTTAGTACTTACAATAACAGCCATTTCGAGGCAGTATATGCGCTTCTCCTTGGGTTTTACGAACTTGCCCAGAGTTGCCCAGGCCCGCCCTGCTTGCCGGTCGATCTTGAGCGCCTGTATGGCACAGGCTATGGCGCTAGCTTTCGCCTTCATTAGCCGAGCGGTCTTCCTCATTCCCTCGTCGAGTGGCCCTTCTTGAGCGATCTTTCAATCAAAGAAGAACAGTTCAGTAATCCTGATTTTTGGGGGTGTGGTGTGGTGTTAACAATGAAGTTTGTCAAAGTTGGGTTATGTTTTATAATGTCTTTTGATTTTAAACAAGAATTGTACTTTTGTTTTTTCTGGTGGAGGTGGGTTACTCAACCAGTCTTCAGCGAGAACCATCCATGCGTACGCGCTGGGGTTTCGACGGATGATGTCCAGGAGGCTAGTGCGCGAGTGCTCGCTGGTTCCAGATGCCAAAGACATCAATGCACTGTAATAAAAAAAAATGAAACAATTCGGTTATATATGTGTAAAGAATTGCTGACTCCATGAGTAAGTGGAAGCTGATAATTTTTTTGGCAACCATCAGTTTAAAAATTTAGGCAAACGCATGTATTGTCTCTTTTAACTGTATGACTGTATTGAAATTCGTAATAAAATTTAGTTATATTTTATTAGGATAAACTAACTATATACATTAATAATTAAAAACTATTAAACTAAAACAAATAAACTAACAACAAACTATAAAAGGGCATCGAAAAACTCCTCCTCAACGCTGTCAGCTGGTAATGTGCCCAAGAGACTGGCGGCGTTGCCACGTTGTATGGCAACATGGTAATAAAATAAGTTACACAGTTCCTAGTAATAACGCAGGTTTGGGGGCTTTCAAGATCATACTAACTGAACTCCTAGTTACGGAGATGTTGGGGGTCAAAGTTCCAACCTTTTTACAGGTTTTTTTTTTTAACTCAAGTTTTCAATTTTAAACTTCACTTTAAATAACTCCACGGCCCCCGTACTTTTCATTCAACGCATCATTAAATAGAGTCCTACTGTAAAACGTGATTTTTCAGAGGAGCTCGTGGCTAAACAATAACAGCCGCTCGGGTCGATCTTTAGGTTAAGCCGTGCTTGCCTAGGTTGGTCTGTGGATGGGTGACCACCCATTACATACCGAGTTTCCTCCGTGCCTCGGAAAGCACGTTAAGCCGTTGGTCCCGGCTGTCATTTGAAGATCTTTGACAGTCGTTAAAGTAGTCAGTGGCCCAAAAAGTCTGACAACCAGTCTTACCAAGGGGTATCGTATTTCCCAGTAGTAACTGGGTTGTGGAGGTCAGATAGGCAGTCGCTCCATGTAAAATACTGGTATTCAGCTGCATCCGGTTAGACTGGAAGCCGACCCCAACATAGTTGGGTAAAGGCTAGGCAGATGATGATGATGTAAAACGTGATTTTTCACCCAAAAAAAGTCGTTTCGATATCACGAATAGAATGCTTGGTAACCCCTGTATAGGTTTGACGTAATTTGTTTTCGACTTCTCTGTAAATTCTTTTAATTGATACCCATGTCATGGGGGTGCATAAAAAAACTAGTCTACCATATTGGATATAGAATGACGTCACTTAGCTTACCATGAATTGTCATTCAAACTAAATGTGTATGCAAAATTCCAGCTCAATCGGGTGGGGGTGACTGTTTTAAAATTCAAGATTTAACCTAAACAAACAAATATACAAACATTGCAAGTTAAATAAAAGCTTGTAAAAAACTACTTAATTAAGTGCTTTCATTTTGAGATGAGATAATGGAAGAAAAGTCAAATTAAACTTTATTTTATTTTTCTCTTTTTGTCGTGGTTGTGTGTTTACTTACGTGTAGGAGCTGGCGCAGTTGCTGACTCTTCCAAATGACTTGATGGCTTCTTTAAAGTTACCGAGTTTATGTTGAATTTCAGCTTCTAGACTTCTTAGGTAATTGATCTAGATGAGGAATAAGATATTTAATACGTAAATGCACTGAATTATTGGTTACGAGACAGAGAGAGAAAACTTATAAAAACTAAATTAAAGAAGTCCCTGACACAAAAAGCCTGTAAAAAGGAAAAAAATAATATCTGCATATTGTCCCTTTACGTTTATCAAGATTCATCCTGTCGCTTTTGTGTATAATTTTCTGTACGTATCTCATCAGCTGTTTATAAGCGGTCTACTTAGCGGCCTCCCGACGCAACGGGGCTTGAATTAAATTATTCTACTTATATTAAACAATGTTATACAGGGTGTAAACTGACTCTACACGAAGTCGTCAACTAGAGAGTTTTATTAACTAGATCGTCATCATTCTCCTGCCCTTATGCCAATTTATTTGGGGTCGGCGCAGCATCACTCCTTCTCCCATACTTCTCTATTACTCGTCATCTCGTTTCTCTTGTTTATTACCCCAATAAACGTAGTAATCCATCACTTCTTCCAAATATCTGGAAGCTAACATTGAGGTATCACATAGCCACTGTCGCCACTGATTAAGATCAGTGTAATGTAACCAAGCTACAACTAGTGCAGGTAACATTGCTCACCTCGCCAAACTTTGCAAGGCCAACATCGATAAGGCATTTGGCCTGCGCGAACTCACCCCGCAAGCGACAGCACAGACTGACCAAATGATAGTACTGAGGGGTTTCTCCTCCCACCGAAAGAGCTCGAGCCGTGCACACTTCTGCCAACTATGGTAAGGAAAGGGACAAAGGGTCAGATTTTTGCTGCATCAGTAGGCGAATTTTAAAAATTACGATTCTTTTTCTAATGCTTTGCGATTCTTTTCTAGTACAAAGAAAGGCTTAATAATTAAGCTTATTCATCATCATCAGGAGCGCTAATTAATATTTAAAAAAAAAAGGTGGTAAGTAACAGTTTTTGACTCGAGTATCAGCGTGAACTGCATTTATGTGTATAATATAATATGTCGGATCCCGTCATTGGTATGGACTTAAAAATGAATCCCAAGCGCGCCTGTGGTGGGGCATCACGCGGCCTAGTTACAAGTCTACCTACACCAGAAGGTGCTTTTGCAGAACCCTGATCTTTTCAGCTCAACGCCAAGACGACAATCAGTGTCTGATTGCGGCCGAGTTGAGACCTCTTGGAACTGTACCCAATTCATCGTCCCGTGTTATTGTGTTAAGTTGTAATCTCAAGTACTTTGTTAGTTTTGCTAGAAATAGTGTATCGTACCCAGTGTGTTTTCATAGCACGAAATCCATCGTTACGCATTGTGGACATGAACATGACTTAAGGCGCGTCAAAATCGATACAGATGGATTGCGGACCCCAGACTTTGAAAGATTCTTTATCAGATATAAAGAATCTTTCAAAGTCTGGGGTCCGTCCTCAGAGTCCGGTGTCTGTTATATTATGATTTTTTGTATTATATTTTGATTTCGTTTTGATAATAAATGTTAGGTTAGTTTTAACAGAGGGTTTGACTGGACTCTTAAAGAAGATTTCAAAGTTTCAAAGGTCCTAAATCTCCAAAGGAGTACTAACAGACACAGCCCTCAGCCTGACCAACAGGTCTGCAGCATCGTAGTAGGGGCTCCTGCCGGGCAGTATGGGGGTGGGCTCCCACCAGCTACCCAGCTCCATCTCCCACCAGCGACGATATGTGCTGTCCTCTGCACACGCTTCGCGGTAATACCTGACAGATGCCAAAAAGATATTTTAAGAGTGCGATCAGATCGCGGTTTAATTACTTATTGAGTACCTAAGGTACACTACAATAACAGTCACAGAAAGTAATCACGAGTCTTCAATGGTGTGTTAATATATCACTAACAGGCATGCACAACATTCTTATGCCCGGCTCGTCGACCACTTGTATCGACGCCGACGGGCCGGATCTGCACGACGCGACGGCCATTTCGGCTTTCGGCATGGGCGTTCCACTGTCGCCATGTAGAAAGGGAGCGAAGAGAATTGGCACTGGTTCGATGCAACATCTTGTCTGTAGGTTTGTTCGTTGTACGTGTGAAATGAAAGCGATGCTTTTTAAAGCTTATTGTCAGACACTCACTTACTCCCTCCCACAGAGAGGTAGGGGGAACATTGCACAGTCTGCTATGCGCCCACTACCGGGAAATAAACCGGAAAATTGTGTTCAAATATCAATGAATGTGACCAAAAAACATGAACAAAACCTACTTTTTAGCTACTGTGATGGTAACTTCGGCCATATGGAACAACTCTCGTTCGTAGAAGTAGACGCTGGCGATGGTCCATACAGCGGGCCAAGAGGGGTGCAACATGAGCACGGCGAGGAAGAACGGCTCCGCTATTTTGGGGTCCTCTTCGAACAACATGGCGCCTTTAGATATGAGTCTATAGGACATGGATATGGCACGTAAAGCGTCATATATTTTACAATAGATACTAAGAGAGAAACGAATTGTAGCTGGATTTGGAATAATTTTCCAGAACAAACCTACGGCATTCGTTAAATCTTTCATCAATCCATCTAAAAGTAAATACTGCGTGGTCTTTTAATATATATACACTGTACGAAGTAATTATAACATTTTAAATAATGACAAGCAAAGCCAGAATTATGTCGAAGCGAATGCGAACTGGAATTTTATTTAAAATTGAAGTGCAGGTAAAAGGTAAATGCAAACAAAGTACTCACGTCAGCGGGTGTCGGGTGTTGAGTAATACAGCGCGGTCTAGGCACACTCTGGCACAGTCTTTGTCGATGTCCTTCACGACAGTCGACAGCGCCCGCCAATAGTCAGCGTTACGCGGATTTTCCACAACCAACTAGACATGTTCATAAAAATACAATTTATCAAAGTAAGACAAACAATTAAAGGCCATAGATAATTATAGCAGGTACAGCCAACCATACATCGTAACTAAACATTTGACATTGGCAGTACCTTGCCCGGGCGTGCCTACGTCGCGTCGTAGCAGGGGTAGTAAGGACGATTTTCCTAGTGCAAGTGATACTAATGATGTGCATAAGCAAACTGTCTCAAACGACATTACATTGAAATGTCACCCTTATGACATTTGTAATTTGCACAGTCGACCCGTGAATTATCGATATTTAAATTTCCATGTGTTACAAACGAAAAGCTAGACGAAGCGAGGGAAGAGCTAGTTCATTATGATAAGTTCACCCGTAAATAAATTTCCATAGCATGAATCGTATCCTGCATCTGGTGGGCGTGTCTGGCAGCTCGTAAAGCCGGCTCCGCCTCGAGCATCAACTGATCAGCCCGGAGCAGTACGTTGGCAGCAGACTTCATCAGGCAAGCGTGAGCCATCATCATCAGTTCCTGAAGTAAAATAACTGAATATCACGCCTGAAATTCCTGAAGCGCTAGAGATAGTGTACTATAGTACAGCCATATTTCGTCAGATAGTTGAAGGGAAATACTTCAATCAACTCTGCCTATCGCCTGCCATTGCTGGCAATAGACCTCTGTAAGCTGAGACACAGCATCCTGTCCTCCGTCCTCTGCATCCAATCTAACCCAGCCACTTTTTTAAGGTCGAGATCGGTGGTGATGGTCGATGATGGCAGGTTTTACTCTTCTTCATTTCAAAACCTAGTTGTTTGAGACCCAGCATTTCTAAAATGTTTTGTGGTAACTATAATATAAGCTGGATGTCATCAAAAGGAAAATAAAATGACACTGAGACTCACTGGACACTAGACAAAATACGGTGCCTACTATAGATATTTGAGAACTCTTACGTCCTACTTATCTACATTCTTTGTCGATATTATATTCGATAAATTAAGCTATATTTCCGAAAGTAAGTTTTCTGAGACCTAGTGCAAACTAAGAAATTTATCAATAAATGAAAGTTAAAAATGTATTCGTAAAAATTTACCGCCAACGCTGGTGCTGCAAAACAGCCGATGAGTGACACCTACACCAGCGGCCTCACTTTACATATGGACAGCCCTCGAACCATATATTAATATGGTTCGTTGCACGATATTATTTATTTTTCTGACATGTCCAGAAAAAAAATCATTTTAATCTAAGTATCCGGTTTTATTAAGTTTTTGGCGGCATCGTCAGTTTAGGTGATGGCAATCCTATGTCTGTTGAGGGGCGTGCGATTGAGGAGGCCTTTGTCTAGCAGTGGAGGCTGAATATGAATCCTATGTCTGCGAGTAGGATTGAAATATTTAAAAAGTGTAGGTAATCAATCTTATACCACACGACAGCATAAAATCAATAATGAGAACATGACGACATTACTTCGAAAACTTCGTCAGAGTGTAGATACTGCTGTACCACAAACTGGTTGTTGACGAATACCGCAGCATCTTGCCAGCAAGACGTGGTCAGCTCCACACGAGTCCTTGTCTCACTCAGCTGTCGATTGAATGTGCAAAATTCTGTGGGCCCTGCGAAATCCATACTAATATTATAAATGCAAAAGTTACTCATTCATGAGAGCAGCGGTGGCCCAGGTGGTAGCGACCCCGACTTAGCGAGTCGTGGGTTCAAACCCAGGCAGGCGCATTACTTTGTGTAATTTATTTCATCACCACTGCTCTCAAAAACGGTGAAGGAAAACATCGTGAGGAAACCGGCATGTCCTAGAACCAAAAATTCGAAGACATGTGACATCTACCAATCCGCACTGGGCCCGCGTGGTGGATTATAGCCCATTCCCTCTCATAGAGAGGAGGCCTGTGTCCCAGCAGTGGGAACATTATAGGCTGATGATGATGACTCATTCTGTCTGTCTAACTATTGCGTGATGTTCACACGTTAGCGGCTGTATGTACTTCAATGAAGTTTGACACACATGTAGACCAAGGCCATGTTAGGCTGCGGGACTGTTCGAAAGAGATACCGCGGCCCTGGAACACAAAGGGCAAGGAAGGAACATGGATGGTTTTAGTCAGTACAAGTCTGAAACTCCCTTCCGCTCTGCCCAGAGCGGGAGAAGTCATTTGACGATTTTCCATGCGAAAAAACAAAGGCCAGGTTAGGACATCGGACATGGGATATTTTTTATCCTGGTAGCGCATTCCTTTGAGGTAATTTGACTAACTACACGTGATCGAAGTTGCAGAATAACGCTTGAATAAACGAAATGGCACACTCAACGAAACGAAAATATTTAGCGGTCAGTCTGATAGTCCTGTTAGGTTAATCCTGTTCTCAATTGCCCAAACACAAGGGTGGGTTGTGTCAAGTTTGTACTTCTAAAGCGTGCCCATGACCCATGGATGTGTGGCACCGAACCACCACCACACAGAAAACTGCCATAGGTTTTCTTATAATGCAATTTATCATGTAGTTGTTCTGTCTTACAGCTACAGGGCGTGAATATGATGTGACATCAACGAATTCAATTAATGAAAACAACCATCGCGTCGCCGTCGCGAGTACGCAATATGCGCCAGAACGCTCTCGGTAGAACACGGAACAGCTTATTAAGTTTAGTAGGATCTGTGATTAGTACTCGTAGTTACCATAATAAGGAACTTTTCGCAAAGAGTTCGCAGCACTCCGAACAGTTTTCTGCCAGTCGTGCTCTAGTTGCCCACGACCTGTGCATATTCGTTTCTTTGGGGCATCTAGTTCCATTTTTGTTAGCATGGCCCCTAAATCTTCCCTGTAATTCAAATCAATCATCTTAAATGGATTCCAAGAGTTTAGATGTGACATTTTAATCAATCCTCTATTTACGATAATACTAAGAGATCATCATCATCATCAAAAGATGTCCACTGCTGGACATATGCCTCCCCAAGTGTCGCCACATTGACCGGTCCCGTGCGACTCGCATCCAGCAGATCCCCGCCACCTTCACCAGGTCATCAGTCCACCAAGTGGGAGGCCTTCCAACGCAACGTCTTCCGGTTCGCGGTCGCCACTCCAGAACTTTACGGCCCCATCGGCCATCCGTTCTGCGAGCAATGGGCCCGGGCAGGGCACATTGCTCGCTGCCACCGCCACTTATGTTTGGCAATTCTTCGGGCTACGTCGGTAACCTTGGTTATCTTGCGGATGTCCTCATTTCCGATTCGATCACGCAAGGAAAGTAGACTATACTAAGAGATCTTCAAGATCTGTGATTAGAAATAAGTATTTTACATTTTTTTTTTTTTTTTTTACCTATTTTCACCTACAAGTATTTACATGGGCCTTATGACGAAACGCAAGAAGTTAGGTACTTTTTTCGAAATACATCTTACATTCTAGAAAAGTATGAGAGAACGTAGTAGGCCTTAACAACAAGGATAAGTATCTTACTTAACAAAACGTAAAAAAAAATTAGAAAAGTTCATCAAATCGAAGTATCTATGAATCTACAAGACTTTTAACGTTCTCACATTGACAAACAAGAAGAAAAAAAGTGATTTATTTCTACTACAACTGGCTACCACTGTTTGAAGGAATCTTCATTTTTTGTACAATAACGAATCGTTGTTTATAGGAACTGGGCATGAATAAAGCTACATGTAGCATTAAACTTACGTGAGAACGACTGGTGGTATAAAAATAGGATTTAGTGGTCGTCCTAGCTGAATTTCGAGCACAACTAATGCATCACTATCATCACCGCCTGTAGGTTTATACAGATTCGTTAAAGTGCTATCAGAAGTTGCGTATGACTCTGGATGCCTGTGAAAAAAAATTGTATTTGTATTTCTATGTATAAAATGCATGTCCCCTGAAAAACAGTTTCAAAGGCTGTTGATGAAAAACTAGCGAAAATATTCCAGCTTGATTTAGTAGTGGCCTCTTCTGATTTAGTAAAAGAACATAAAATCGCATTTATGAAAAATGAATGTGTAAATAATGTAATTGTTATTTATTGTATTTTAAACTGACAAAGTGTAAATAAATTCTAATCTTACCTGCTGGTTTTGCTACCTTTTATTCCATGGACACTCATTTGTTGTTCAGTCATGATGGTGGACGGAGGTTTATCAAACGGAATTAACAGTAGTTCACAGCCGCACTCATCCATCATGGTTTCAGCATTTATCCATTGCAAAGGTACGACGAGGCGGATTGTGTGTTCTGAAAAATGTTTTAACTTTACTTATTTTTCAAGTGCTTATTTTTTATTATTATTCCAGTGAGCTATTCTCTTTATGACCAGGGCCACTTAGGGCCAGTTTCGTCAATTTCTAATTTTGAACGCGATCAGCACATTGAAACTGCGCAGGACCTGCCAGTGCATTATCAAAATTCCTATGGAATATTGACATAGACAGCACTTGTTCATGCGGTTTGCATGGGCTGAGCACGTTCACATTAACTGGTAAAACTCGCTCTGAATATGTTAGTCATTACTCTATAATTAACTAAAACTTTACTGAAATAACTAATTAACCTCCTGGATAAAGAAGCCGGAACAGATTTAAGTGTGCCATAAAGCTGTAGCCTCCATCTTTTCCCTGAATTTGAAGTTCAAACGGCCATTTGTATTTACGGAAATGTTGCCACAACCATGTGTCATCCTTGAGTATCAGTGTGCGATGGAACGAGCCCCAAACCACCGTATCTGTTTCAAAAACATAACATTTCAGTCATATCGAATCCTAAAATTAAAAACCGGCCAAGTGCTTTTCCTGTACATTTCTTAGTTCCGTATGCATTTGTAGGTATTTTGTTATTAAACTACATATTTACGGTTTCCAGATTTTTTACTTTACATGTCTGTAAGACATTGCTTCTTGCCAAATTCCATGAGTACAAATGGAAAAAGAAGAATTTGCAGGTTAGAAGTTATTATCATCATCATTCTCGTGCCCTTATCCCAATTCATTTGGGGTCGGCGCAGCATGTCTTCTTCGTCCATACTTTTCTATTACTCGTCATCTCATCAGACACCTCCTTTCTTGGTACCGTAAGTAACAAAGTATATAAACATTAGGTAGGTATTGGTCAATACCTATCTAATGTTTATATTGAAACAACTCACTGAAAGGCACTTCAGAATTCAAGTAAAATGGAAGGTCAATTCCACTTTCATTTTGAAAGTCTTCTAGTTGGAATTTAAGCTTTTGGTCTCCATTTGTAAATAGCTTCTGATGACTTCTTAAACTCTCCCATTTCGGAAAGAAGCTAGTACTGTCATAACTTCGTGATTTTTTTCTACCGTGGCTAAAGGTTACCACGCCAACATTCTGAAAATTTTGTAGAAGTAATTAGAAAAAAAACACATTTGTACAACTAGTCGTGTAGACGTGGTGGCTAATTTTAAGATATCGGTCCAATAAACTGTTTCCCGTGTCATGAACAAAGTTCTTTGTGTAAGTGGGAGTTTAAGCCCCCCCCAAAATCTTAACCAACCTATCCCAAGCATATACTACAATTTTCGAGCTAGCTACGCTCGCTAATACATCATATACTTCGGTACTCAATTTAATATAAGTTGACAGATTTACTCCAATTCTCATTTCTGAATAAATGAGCAAAAAGAACCTTATTTTTATCCGAGGAGAGTTATCAAAACTTTTGAGCTTACTTTGCTCGCTATTGCATTCTCTTGTTTCTAGAAACTTCTCTGCATTAGTCGACAAAGTATTTTGCGTAACACTTCTTATAGCTCAGTGGAGATTAACATTAATAAGCATGATGTAGTTCTGCATTTTTGATATGTTGTATATATCGGTTAGGATGATTTGAATACAAAATTTCAACTTCAAAAAACTTGTGCTCGCTGCGCACCACGCAATTTTGGGACGATTTTCACTTTTTGCTCTAAAACTCAAAAAATGTGCGTTTTTAACAATAAAATTCAGTATTTGTACAAACTTTACAAAATTTGCAACAATTTAAGCCCAACTAAAGCTCTATTTACTTTATAGGGACCAAGCTATCGCCATTCAAAGATGGTAATTTTTTCAAGAAAATCGACAATTTCAAGTTTTGCTTCCGTCCGAAGCAAAATATCGGGAAATCACTCATCATATGAGAAACGTCATCATAAAAAAGTCCTATTACATTTAATTCTCTTTCATGTAAGCATATCACGAAGACTGTGAGACTATATGTTAACCCACAATCTTGCAAAGGGAAAAGAAAGTTAAAAATTAATTTATGTAGTAAGTCATCATATCAGCCCGTTGCTGTCCACTGCTGAACATAGGCCTCCCCAATAGGTTTCCAACGTGTCCGGTCTAATGCCACCTGCATCCAGCGACTCCCTGCAATTTTTACAATGTCGTCGGTCCATCTGGCAGGTGGCCGGCCCACGCTGCGCTTTCCAATGCGTGGTGTCCACTCCAGTATCTGTTTGCCCCATCGGTCGTCCGATCTTCGCGCTATGTGGCCTGCCCATTGCAACTTCAGTTTGCTTATCCGCTGGGCTATGTCGATGACCTTGGTTCGTCTACGGATTCCCTCGTTTATGATTCTATCACGTAGAGAAACGCCGAGCATAGCCCTCTCCATAGCCCGCTGAGCGACTTTATGTACTAAGTACCTCTAACTAATATGTGTATTAGTTTTTTTTATTTTAAATCTGATTTTATTCTACCTTTCCGAACTCTATACTTTTGTTAAATAGCCTAGCCTGCAAATTAAAAAGAAATTATCCTTTTTACATGATTTTATGCCTTTTTTTTCAATTCTTCAAAACTTATATTTGACAATTTTCTGGAATAAATTACTATCTTTGAAGGGTTATAGCTGTTTAACAGTTGGGCTTAAGTTATTGCAAATTTAGTTAACTTTATAAAAATAAGAATATAAATTTGTTAAAAATGCATAATTTTTGAGTTTTAGAGCTAAAAGTGAAAATAGTCCCACAATTTATAGCGTGGTGCGCAGCAAGCACTAGTTTTATGAAGTTGCAAATTTGGATTCACATCATCCTAACTGATCTATACAATAAATCAAAAATGCAAGTCTACATCACGCTTTGCTATTATAATATTAATTTCTTTTTCTCAATTCTTCAAAAAAGTCTCAAAATTTCGCAGTTTATCGCGTGGTGCGAAGCGAGCAAAAGTTTCTCGAAGTGGCAGTTGAAGTTGGATTTACGTCACCCTAACTGATCTATACAATATAAGTATCAAAAATGCAGAACTACATCATGCTTTGCGATTTTAGCATTTTTTAGCGTCAATTTCTACTGGGCTATTATTTCAGTATTCAGGGTCAGAAGAAAATATAGCCTACCTCAGGTGGAGTGCAAAAAAATTCGTAAGTTCTTTGCATTCACGATTTTTTTTTAGTAAATTGGCAGAATTCGTTCTATTTTTGTATTAAAAGACATAGACGTAAATGCTAAAATTTTTGAGCTCGCTCTTCAATCCTACACTTTTCAATTGGTAAGCTTTTCTGTATAAGTCGACAAAGTTAGTCCCTGCATAAATGGTCAAACGACAGTTATCTTTAAATAATTCCCTTTCTTTTTTTTATTAGAGTTTAACTCGTTGGTTAACCGAGACGGAGAGTTGATTGGTATGTATAGATCATCGGCCATTGTATACGTTACATTAACTGGCTGAAAACTGTTTCATGACGTTTTAGGAACATGCTTTTTTTAAAGTGATAAATAGGCAAAATAGAAGAGAAAGGTGAAGTAAGGGTTTCCTATTGGGGCTGCGGGCTCGAAACCGCGGCCCTGGAATACAAACGGCAAGGAAGAAACATGGATGGGTTTCAGTCAGTACAAGTCTGACACTCCCTTCCGTTCTGCCTAGAGCGGGAGAAGTCATTTGATGATTTCTCATCCATAAAAAAAAAGGGTTTCCTATTTGAATATCCATGTGATATTACTTCATCCTCTTCGGCCTGAGAAGGTGCTTTTGAAGCAGCAGTATACACGAATTCTTCTTCAAACGGTATGAGCATATTGTACGAAGCCATAAGGGTCAATTTCATCCAGTTAGCTTCCCTTAGAACTTCGTGGTGGGATATGTTGCATGGATTTCGTTCCGCAGTCAGCTCCATCGTGAGGAGAGGCAGCGTGTCCCAACTCTTGAGCTTCAACGCCGGAGGTTGGACCATTGGTTCCATGCGTTTCTTAATACATATTTTTTGATCGTCTGAAATGATAATTAAATCTTTAGGCAGATTTTGGTATGGCACATACAAGTTGCGTAGATTGATTATAATGAAATCCTATAACATAACATCCAGTGCATGGAATTTAGGTCATATGTGGAAACATTGCACCAGATTGCTTCAACATAAAAATATAATAGGGGGCGAGCCTATTGTCACCAACCGGGCACAAATCCAAACTGAAAAATTCCTGATGGAAAAACCCAATAGCACTTAGTCCGATCTTGACCCGGGAGTCGAGCCCCAGGACCTCATGCTCAGCAGTCGCGCTCGCTACCACTAGACAAACGAGGCAGCCTTTCCTTCAACTCGTATAACTATAATGCCGACTATACTACCTACAATACTTATTTATGTTTAAGTATATTAGGATATAGAATTGTCAAACCTTTCATATCAGTAAAAATCGGCAGAATATCAACATTGCAGCAGCTGATATGCGTAGCTTGATAGCGATGCTCATACACGTCGTCGCCGTGGTCCATATGCATCTGGTTCTGGGATATATGAGTGTATTGAGCTTCTCTAACGCTATGAATTTCCGCTGTGAAAGACAAAAGTAAACGAACGATTTTATTGGTGACTAGTTTCTGTGAGGGATTTCGTCTGCTTCAGCGAAACATACCCTGGGCAGACTAACATAACTATGACACTCGGTAATAGTGCAGTTTTCCGTCTGTAAAAGAGTTTTTGAAATCGTAATTATGGTTGATTGATTACCACACCCACGTTGCACTTAAATTGACAAACAAATTAAATGATAAATTACGTTTTTCTTTAAGTTAAGGGACCTACGGTTTGTGTCCCTGAGCCAATGCCAATGCCAATGTGACAAGCTGCAAATCATTAAAGACAAAGGACACCGCTCACTTTAGGGCCAAGCGTGTTAGAGAAAAAAGAATTTGGGAAACGCGCTTTAAATAAACGAGATTGCGTCACAGCACTCGCACCCAGTAAACCTCAGCATACGTCCACAAATTTAATGGATGGCGCTGTTAACGCACGTCACCCGCGCGTGTAAAATAATACACCATAAGTACGCGCAAATGAGGAGATGCAGGCGCGAGGCAAACGCGCATCTCGCGCACTGCCATCGAACACGCATTTGAATCGATACAAACGCAACAATCTGCTTTTACGGCGCTGTAAACGCGCGTTTGTGAAACGCGTTCATTTAATCGCGCGCACTTCATTGAATTTTGACTAAGATCATTAAACTTATTCTATACAGGGTGTAAAAAGACTTCACGAAGCCATCAACCAAGCATTCTGTACATCTAATTATGTAACTTTACTCAAAAATTATTGTTGGGTAACGACTTTTGGGGACTTTTTGGGGTTAAAAATCATGTTTTACGGTAGGACTTAATGTAACGCACTCAAAACATTGTGCTGATGGATGAATTAAATAGTACGCGGGTCGTGGATGTTTTAAAACTAAAAATCTCACTTTAAAAACATGTATTAAAAAAAGTTCCCAGGTGTGGTCTAGAACAAAAAATACATCACAATGACAAGGACAACCGTTCAGCTCGTTAAAGGTCTTTTTAAACCCTTTATAAGACTAATAATTTAATTTTAATGTAATGATGACCCATAATTTTAAAACCATATTTTTACGCCGCCGGGAACGGCAGAATATTATGATCGAATATTCTGACAAATAAATGTATTCTATTTTATTCTAATTTGGAACTTGTAACGGTATGGGAGATGATCGGTGGCCTTTCTGTTCAGACTTACCAACTAGTGGATAATCAGCGAATAAACACATTTTCTCGTAATCTGCTGGATCAAAGTCCATGCTACCAAGAACTGCTGGATATTCCGGCTCTTGATCCCTCGCGCCTATTGGCTTGATTATCGCTTGCACCAGCAATTGCTCGAGGAATGACACTTTTATTACATAGTTTCCGAGATCCGGATCCGAGACTCGCAGACTAAATATTTTCAAGATCAATCTGTCTGATGTATCGATGCTTTCTTCGGTCTCAGGCTTTTCATTTTTCTTTGCTAGACTAATAATAGTTGAAGTGGCTAACTGAAAATAAACAAGATTTAACTTAGTACATTTGTTTTCAACGCCATTGTTATTGCTGTGGTCCATAAGACGTACCGATTTCTTCTTATTCATTTCGTTTTAAGTTTGGAACGATTTAGTTGTGAAAAGTTATTATTTTCTTTCCCGGTTTTTATATAATCCAGTAAAAGAACGAGGTGTTCTTTTGGCAGTTGTCAGATTTGACATAAAGTTTAATTATATTTTTTATCATTAAGTAGGTAGTGAAAACAGTTTTTATCTTATTTAAAATAACCTTCTTTTCAAGCCGTGCAATGCACTAAAATCGGAGAAAATCACAATCAACCTTAACGCTAAGAGAATAAAATACGCAATTAGGAGGATTTGCTAAAAAGGCTAATCAATGAATTACTGAAAAAAAATAGGTACTCCTCACTGGTTATGCTAAGTAATTAATTAGTACCATAAGTTTGAAAAACTTTGTTTCCATAAACATTGTAGAGGTTACAATGTTTATGGAAACAAAGTTTTTCTACGAAACCTTCAAGTTCGAACTTAGCATCACTTCAAGAAAAGTAAATATTATGTTTGCTGTAGGCTGTGTAAGAGCCTAGCACAGCACACGGTGCGTTGCGGCGGCGACTCGGCAAGATTTCGCCGCATTGTCTCACGGTCGGTGCAGCTTCGCGCGGTTCTGAATACAGTCGGTATGTTTAATAAAATGGATAGGAAAATACGGGTTTTGTTGCTCTTATTAACTACGCCATCGCCGAAATCGACGTTGAAGCACACGACCATATTGGATTAGTCCCATTATTGAATTAAGAAACATTGATGGACAGTTCTTTCACCAAGAATATAGAGAGTTGCTGACAGACGAACAGAGGTTGTGTCACTTATACAACTGAGCAATGCCGCTCCAGCGACGTAACGCATATCCCCACCCGCCTCGTCACGCAGGTGGCATGGTCCGGTGTGCGGAGCGCGTCGTGTGACATGCCATGGATTTTTATATGCACGACGCCGCTGCGACACCGTTCCAGCACCGCGCCGCCGCCGCAACGCACCGTGTACATAGGCCCTAATTGTAGAAAATCTGAGTAGTGTTGAGTGTTTGAAGTCAAATGAAGCACTTTTGGGTAGGTAGGGTTTGCAGAATAAGGTAGACAGACAGGCAAGTAGAATTGATAACTTTAATAAAAAAATACATCTCTAAGCTGTATTACTGAATATTGCCGTAACCCTTTACGACTAACAATCTTATAATCTAGACAATGTAAATAAATAATAACTTAGATGTAAGCTTGCATGATGATTAAGCATATGTTCACATGACGTTGAAGTGTACGATATTTTGCGTTATAATGTTGGAATCAGACGGCACTTTCATAAAGCTTTATTCTTTTTTGACCGACAGTGGGATGTTGACGTCTGATTCCAGCATTCTACTGTAAAATAAGGTGCAGGACAGCGTCGCGGAAACGGCTGCTTACCATAAAAATTATAATGAAAAGTTTTTATGTACAGTCAACAAAATAGATAAGTATGCATGGTCGTTTTTTTAGAAACTGTTGCACATCTTCAAATGAAATTGAATTAATGTAACCAATTGATTATTTTCCTTCATTTAATTTTAATTTCATTCGAAAACATCGATCGGTTTTTAAGAAAAAATCAATTATATCTTTCGACTCTGCATACTTATCTGTTTTGTTGACTGTACCTATTTAATTACAATGGATGACGATGGATTAGCCCTCGACAGTCTATTAATGCCCTCACCATAAAAATCTTAGTAAATCATAGAAATGGCATTGGAATTCAACTCAGAGATATACCTACTTCAATGCCAACTACATAAATTACAGTCCTCTCTCAGATATTTTACTTCTAACAGTAACAACCCAAAAGCAACATTATCTGAACAGGAATTAAGCTCACTGTAAATTTGACAGTGATGCGAAAATATAGGTTAAATAACTGTGAAAGTAAACTTAGAAATTTAAAAAAAAGCCAATGAAATCAAACTACTGACAATGAGATTGAAATCTTCTGTCATGCCAATACTAGAGACGACTTTATGAACTATTCGCTGTTAGACAGTCACTGGTGCCGATTCCCTTGTTTACAAACTAAACTAAATTTAAGTTCAGTGCTTCTTTTTCTTTCTATTTCATTAAGAAAAGGACAGAAGATAAATTTTAGTTTAGTCCTGTCAAATTAACCAGCGCCTGACACAAGTTTAGACTTGATTAAAAACTGAACTGAAAACTGACTACTAAAATTACATCAAATTTCGTCAGGTGCTGACTAATTTGACAGGACTAAACGAATATTTATCTTCTGTTTTTCATAATGAAATAGAAAGAAAAAGATGCACTCAACTTAAATTTAGTTTAGTTTTTGAACAAGGGAATCGGCACCAATGTCAAATAACACAATCAACCTTAAACCTAATGCTTTAGCGATAAAGTTACAGATCTATTAAAGAAATTTGACAGATTGTAGGAGCTTGATGTGCTGGCCGATGGTCGTACGCACAGTGTTATATCATGCTTTCATCATTTTCGGAAAACTGACTACCTATGAGGTCAGTTTGTTGGTATCCGTACATGGAAAAGTTTAGCTGGATGTGTTCTCGTGCGTTCAGTAAGGAAGTACTATATTTATTATCGCCCTTCGTAAAAGCTATTTTTTAAGTATTTATCAAATGAAACCGTGTTTCGTCATAATGGGCAACCAAGGGCATTAAACCAGAGTTTAAGGTTCTAATTCGTATGCTCAGTCATGCTTGTTAAGTTCTTCTAATAATTTATCCTGTGACGCTGGTTTGCGGGCGTAAACAACGAGTAAACGATATCGAAACTGAACGCTTGTTTCATAGTTATTATTGTACTTTGTCATAATCTGCAATTCTTTTAGTATTTCCAGGTAGTCTGCCATGAAGTCATCGTATTTCTCTTGCGGGATCTTGAATGGGTTGACCGCTGTAAAGGCGCCTGCAAAAAAAGACATTTCATGAGTTTCTTTGTCCGATCGATCGGTTGGCTACCTTCCCTAACTAGCAGCTAGCAGGCTTTCCTCGACGATTTTGGTGTCTCGTTCCAATTTATTTCCGAATGAGATAATGCCTCTTACCGGGCCGAAACTGTATTTGGTAGGTTTATGGTTTGCCTCGTCGTTAAAGGCTAACATAATAATGTTTCCGAATGTAAAAGACTTGGCTATTTAGCACACCTTAAAAACCGGTTTTAGTTGCCAGTAATTTTTTTGATTTAACCCGGTTGACTGGGTTAAATCGTATGAAAATATTGTAATTATTATTTCACTTTGTTAACGCCTTTCATAGCTGTAGTTTTTGTAGTTCAAATGTGCTACTTACTGTATTTGTAAATGTTGAAGGCGCTGTGACAAATATCTAAATTATATAGGTAAAAGTAAAATAATACTCACTCCGCAAAACATGTAAGTCTTCATATACAAATACGGAGTTTTTACATGTCACGTCATAGTCCACAAAACCAATCTTTTCTAACATTTTCTTTACCTCTTTTTCCGGTTCCTGAAAAAATATTATATCAATTTGTTAGCAGATGCGGATATTTATCGGTAATTTACTCTTACGTAAGACGCATAATCATCATCAACAATTATTTTGTTTAATAGGAAATTCAATGTTCTGCCACTAGTCGAGTGCAGTTAGACAAAAAGGTGGAACGAAGTTTATAGTGGTCAGATTTTCCGATGATTCCCGTGTCCACCACAGGGTTGTCCATCATTTGTGGCCAGCAAAACAATTTAAAAAATTATACCACAAGTGGACAAGGTGTTGGACATTGGGAATCATCGGGATTTTCATGGAACTTTTTTAATGAGTGCCTAGAGGTGTGAAGGAGAAAGTTAAAAAAAGAAATTGCAGCACTCACAACTTTTCTTTTTTATTGAATTTCCTTTTGATATTTTTATTTTATTAATGAGTAACTTGAAAATCGTCGAAGCTATAATATATTATGATGTAATTGTGTGACCGGTGTGCATCCATTAATCGTCAAATTGGTTTGTTTATTTGTTCATTGTTGTCGTCGAAATGCATATTTCAATTTGAAAATTTCCTATTTTCTTCAATTATTTCTAAAATGTCGAATCTTAAGATTAAGATATTAGAAGGAAATCACATTTATGAGTAAGTTAAGTGACTAAAAATAAATTCGCAAATATCAGGAAATCGTCTATGCTATGTTATTTTTAAAATGTTTTAATGAAACTCAATGTAAACATTTGAAATTTAATGTAATTTGCATGCCCATGTGTGACCGTAAAATATGGAGGACTTAAATTACAATTAAAACACCTGTACCAATTACGCATGTTTGCAAATGAATGAATGAATTATGATTAATAATTGTAAGAATTTTTTGCCAGTGCTACACTCATGAATGTGGTTTTCTTAAAAATGTTTATGTCCAGTTATCCGTGAATAAGTATCTATCAGTAAACAATTACAAACGAAGTAAACAATTAGAAACGGTATTTTTGAGCGAATTTAAGAAAATTGTAAATTTTCATTAAAATTTGAAGTATACATTTCAACGACAACAATAAATATATATATTTTTTTATTTCAATTACATAAGTTTTAACACGAGATGCTTGTGTTAGGTGACTCCGCGATAAAAAAAGATCGATACGATCGATCGATTTGTAATCTCCTTTTAATTTCCTACATTTTGATACCCTAGTCGATAGGTTCAATTGAAAAAAAAAAAGTTAACGACTAGCAATTTAGCGCCAAAAATCCGCCATTTCGTTTATTTTAAACCTATCTAAGGACACTTGGGTTTTTAAGACAAATCTAATGACACCTTAATCGTCGAAATCCATCCATCCATTTGTAACATACGATGTTGTAAAGACATTTACAAAGAAACGCGCGAAAAACATAACCCTACATTAGCAGTCTGGTAAAAAAAAAAAACAAAAATAAATTAAATGAATAAAAAAAGAAAGTTGCGAGCGGCGAATTTTTTTCACACTTCACTTCACTTTTTTTTTTTCACTTTCTTTACACTTCTAGGGACTCAATAAAAAAAGTCCTATAAAAATCCGACCACTTTAATCTTCGTTCCACCTGATGATTATTTTTGAGCTAATTGCACTCCACATACTAGGAGTCTGCGTCGATTCAGTAAAACTGTGGTCAGGGGAAGGGTCTATTGTAAGTTGAGCTTTGCATATAAATCTCATATCTTGTGATAAAACTCAGACATTTCCGGATTTGTCTGAAATAATAGTTTTAATTGAATTAACTTCACAAACGCAATGGATGTCTGTTGTGCCTCTATCTTTTAATGAAAAATATTCTTTAAGATACTTATCATTATTAGTATATTGGTAGGTATTATTATTTACCTTCGAGTCATGATAAGGGGACACGTATCTATCGACGTCCTGCAGCCATTTGCTCCACTTGTTGTTGCGCGCCAGGACACGGTACACGTCAAACACCGGTGCGCCCGCCA
Organism: Lycophotia porphyrea; assembly: GCA_950005105.1. Classification (NCBI taxonomy): domain Eukaryota; kingdom Metazoa; phylum Arthropoda; class Insecta; order Lepidoptera; family Noctuidae; genus Lycophotia; species Lycophotia porphyrea. The sequence goes on from OX465393.1 coordinate 8,263,296, forward strand.
GGAATATCGTGAACAGCTCCCCGTCTTCATTCAGCAGGTTGTAAATATTGGTGAATGCTCGTCTGAAATGATTATAATTTTCATGTAAAATTTGCTCCAAAAACGTGTATTCTCCGAAGGGTAGGTAGTGGTTGACATTACGGCCAAGTCCCAGTTATAATACGATAGGGGCCTATTGCTACTAACCGGAAATAAATACCCACAGACTCTGGAATACTAAGAAATTTTTGATAGAAAAACACAGAATCTCATGATCCGCAGTCGCAGTTGCGACAAGGCAGTTCTGTCCAGTGTGGACTGATTGCCATAGGTACCTACCTATCTAAAGTACCTATTAACTATCATAATTCTGCCGTTATTGCACTGATCGATAGTTGTTAAGGCTAAGGTTTAAACCCTAGAACCTCGACCGTCACCTCAAGAGGCTTCAGTCATCGCCTTGTTGGGATAAGCGGAAACAATTCCTACTTCCCGTGTTAGCGGACATAAAATCTTATATCATATCTATAATGCGGACAGATCATGACATGGGTTACGGTATAGGATAGGACTGTCTATACTTGGTAGGAAGTTCCCGTGGGATAATTATCGATATCCACGTGAGTGAGAGCAGCGGTGGCCCAGTGGTAGCGACCCCGACTTACGAACAGTAAGTCGTGGGTTCAAACCCAGGCAGGCGCATTACTTTGTATAATTTATTTCATCACCACTGCTCTCAAAAACGGTGAAGGAAAACATCGTGAGGAAACCGGCATGTTCTAGAACCCAAAATTTGAAGACATGTGACATCTACCAATCCGCACTGGGCCCGCGTGGTGGATCATAGCCCATTCCCTCTCATAGAGAGGAGGCCGGTGACCCAGCAGTGGGAATATTATAGGGTGATGATTATGATGATGACGTGAGTGAAGCCACGGGCAAAGGCTAGCTTCAAATAATAGAAGATTTATATTTCCCTTTGAAAGCAACGTTTAACCACGTGAGCTGTGTCAATAAAGCGTGCTAAAACTTCGGAAACCACGTTTGATATAACTATACTAAGCTTGCAACTCGATGTTGAGTCTAGTTGTGAGAAACAAAGCGCCAATTCGGCCATTTTATAGGTTAGTTATAAGTAGATTCTACTACTTTTCCGGAGACGTAAATATGGCAATAGCATTCGCGTGCAGTGCATTCGGTTGTGAATTTTCGTTACTAGGTTTGTACCGATTACAATCGTCACTTTTTTCAAAGGATGGCTTTATAAATGTAGTCAAAAGCACCCAGCTAGAGGTAATGCTGGCTGAGTACTGAATACGTTAAAGACTTTAAAAAGGAGCAAAGATGGTTATTTATTTTTATTTTAGCTGTGTTCCGAATGCTCTTTTTCAAGTTAAACGACCAGCATTAAAGCAAACCAACTGGTGTGTATTTTATTTACTACAAGTCACCAATTTATAGGTCCATTTGAAAACCCTGTCTTCTCTGCACTAAACCATGGTAAATTTTTCAATGTTTATTATTTGTTATTGCAAAACAAATAATCATTGTGGAGTATAATTATTGCACCTAAGTACTCAACTACGAGCTACTGTGAGCTCGACAATCGCACTTACGACCACTAGACTATGGAGTTATATTAGACAATTTATTTTAAACAGAAATTAGCGTTGTGTGGATAGAAAAAAAACTATAGTCAAGTTGACCTCACTATGTTCAAACGAATAAAAAAGCGTTTCAAAATTAAAAAAACATAACTAGTGTAATTTACAGTCGAGTATATCAGTGAAACAAAAAAAAAGCCAGACAGAGATACACAATGATTCAGTTTCTGAAAAAAAACAACCGCTTTTTAACTGTAGAAATTAAAATGAAGATATCCGTCAGAATTAGATACCGCTAAATATTTTACAAAAAAAAACAAAACCGCTAAATAATAAAAAAAAAAACAAGAGTACTCACTCTTGATCTATGATCCAGTGTAGAGCATAGAACGAAAACACGTGATCGAATTTCCCCTTCATCCCTTCAGGAACGTCTCCCTCTATATTCAGGACGGTGAAGGAAGTCTGCTCGTTGCAGTGATGATCATTGGCGAAGTTCACCATCTTCTCGCTGATGTCACAGCCGAGCAGCTTGAAGTCAGTAGGAATGTACTTCTTCAGCATATTCGTGACGCTACCATCTCCGCATCCTATGTCTAAAATATTATTGCTACTCTTCTTCCACTTAATCTTCGACGCGTTTTCTTCTAAACATAGGAGCGCGTCCCTTTTTTGCAAACTGTTGCATTTTTCGTACAAGACGGCGTTATTCATGATTTATATGATACTCAGAGGGATTTTCAGCAGTTGAATTTCGTGAGTTCGTTTCGTTGATTCTTGTTTAGTATTTTCGGGTGCGCGTGCGCGTGGCCGAGTAGCGCGGTTTCGGCGGACAGTCGCGTCGGGAGCGAGGGCCTCGCATTTATACGTGCCACGATCGCGCGTCTAACATTCATAGCAGCATCAGCAGCGGATTTGGCAGACGTCATCTTATTTTTGTTTGTAATGAGCGTTTGATATGACTGATTTTCCTTTCATCCCCTGTGTATGTAGAAATAACCGAAATTTTTTGATATAAATAGTTCAATGAACTTCATTGGTTTAACTCATAAGTTGGCCCAATCAAATGCTATTCTCTGTCGATATCTAAATTGCATAAATGACCCATTTTGTTTTATAAATGTTTTTCTGTAAATTACAATTGAATGTGTATAATATGCTTCATAACACAAGTGAGTACTTGTAGATAACACTAAAGAGCATTTTAATAAAACTCTTCCTATACAGAGATGTAACTTAAGGGACTGTAATGCCTTCCTACATTTTCATCCGTCATGGTTCATAAGTAGGAGATAGAGAAACATACAAGATTTGGCATGTGATGAACCATTAGCTTAAACTTAAGTGACAATAGTCCAAGGGTTCAGGCGTTGGTCAGTGTGTGTAAAGACATGAGTTTGAATTCTAACGTTTACATTATTTCGGCGAATCCACTCTTAACGCTGAGAGCAGCGGTGGCCCAGGTGGTAGCGACCCCGACTTACGAACAGTAAGTCGTGGGTTCGAACCCAGGCAGGGGCATTACTTTGTGTAATTTACTTCATCACCACTGCTCTCAAAAACGGTGAAGGAAAACATCGTGAGGAAACCGGCATGTCCTAGAACCAAAAATTCGAAGACATGTGACATCTACCAATCCGTACTGGGCCCGCATGGTGGATTATATCCCATTCCCTCTAATAGAGAGGAGGCCTGTGTCCCAGCAGTGGGAACATTAAAAGGCTGATGATGATGATGACTCTTAACGCTAGCATATTTAACAGACACAGCCACAATGAAAAAAACATGACACTAAGCCCCGTACATCACTCAAGGCATTACTTAAAACTAGCTTCGATGCTTGAGTTTTGATTAACATTGTGTAACACGGGGCTTAAAGTAGTAATTTATCTGTAATTTTATAATTTATTTTCTACAGCTGTCATTATGTGGTTTTACATTGAATAAGAACCAATTATAAACAATAGAAGGAGGTAACAAGCGGCAAATGTATGTGCTATTGATATGGAGATTTTTATGTGATTGATTTCATTTGGAGCCATCTAAATGAAATCACATCACATAATCCCGTGGCCTTATCAGAGAAATAAAAAAAATGCTGTGATAATTTTGTTGTATTCTATCATCGTCATTCTCTTGCCCTTATTCCAATTCATTTGGGATCGGCGCAGCATATCTTCTTCTTCCATACTTCTCTATTACTCGTCATCTCACCAAACACCTCCTTTCTTGGGTTTCCCCTTTTTGTTTTGTTCTATATTCCTTGATATTTCGCATGTTTAGAAAAGGTGGGCCAAAACTCCATGCCAATATTTTGCATGGCGATACATCTAAAGCAGGAGCGACACGTTGCATTGCAGCAACGCGTAGGCGCAGCGCACTTTTGTTCTCTCTTGAAAAAGATTTGATTTCAAGATTTCATCTTACTATTCAGTATGGATAGTGTTTTTTTTTTTAATATAGGACAAGCCCGTCACACTATTTCCAAACCACTGTAATCCCTGAAAGCCAGAAACACAGTGGCGACCACCAGAAAAGCGCCAAGACAATGAAGCTCGAACGAACCCAGAGAAATAATCTAACTGCCTTGGATTCCGCAACGCAATTAATCAGAAAAGTATAGCGCAGGAGTGGCAAAACCATAATTTCATATCAGCAGGAGACTGAACGAAACAAGGCCAATAGGCACAAAGGGACGTTTATAACTGGGATAAGTCCAGTTGCCTAGCACCACGGATAAATATTATTAATGGGATATTTGATTCCAATAATAGGTATGGCAAAAACGCTTGAACGTACGGAAATTTGTTCCAGATTCTACGAGGTCCGTGTAGTAAATAACTCCGGATGTAACCTGTACACTATCCAACATAATATTGGGTTCATTCTGCCAAAGACTGCACTCCCATAAAATATGATGTGCAGATTGTTTATATTCGCAGTCAGATGTAGAACATTGACAAATTTAAATTCATTTATTGTTTGTCACAGGTATCACTATCACTATCACTATCACTACATATTATAAAATAAAGTCCTCCGCCGCGTCTGTCTGTCTGTTCACGATAAACTCAAAAACTACTGCACCGATTTTCATGCTGTTTTCACCAATGAATAGAATGGTTGTCGAGGAAGGTTTTAGCATATATAATTTGTCAAGTTTTTGTACAGATTGGCTAAAATATAATGATATATTTGTTGGAGGTGTCGGAAAAAAATAAGCCGTCTAGGAGCTTTCAACGAAAATGATTACTTTTGGCCGATAACCGACATCCACGCGGGCGAAGCCGCGGGAATCAGCTAGTAGTATTATAAAGGATCGCTGTAACCTACCTATAAGGAGTACAATATTTAATAGTGGTTCCATATTTATTTAACATCGAAATCATTATTCAATACTCAATCTTTATTTGCATTCCACAATGTGTAATTAGGTGGTAAGTTAAAAGAAATAATGATCATTATGACTATTAAACTATTATGTCGGGCACAGCAAAAAACAAATATAATAGGAGAGAGGAAGCTTTAAATAGCCAAAACCAATATCCAAACTAAGTCCAATAATACAATATTATGGATTCTTTACATTTACATGGCAGTCTTTATATACATTCGTTCTAAGTCAACGTCCATCATTAATATAAGTTGTTCATTCACAAAGTTAGATTTAAAAAAATTAAGTAACCGATACATTCATTTCATACTAATTAAATTATTCAATGATTTCATTAAAATTAAATTACGCATTGATGTCATAAAAATTAAATTATTCATTAATTTTATACAACATTAAATTATTTATTTGTTAAACTTTATGTTTATATAAAAACTCTTACTCTATATTTATATAAAAACACTGTACAAAGGCGGACTTAATGCCTGAAAAAAAAAACTCATTAAAACATTGGCATAGCTTATCTAACGGTGCAGTCACCAGTATTGCCATTAAAAAAAGCATTGATTGAATAGTAGGCTTTTATACTTATCAAGAACTGCTTTTATTTTTAAAACAATGCAAGGTTTCACTGCTTTTTACATAATTCGGAAGTTTGTTATATTTTTTTTTGACAAATATTGATGGTGTACCTACTTCTTTTGAAAAAGCCAGGCGCTGTAACCGATCGCATCGAATGTTTTTAGTATTTAGACATCAATATGTATTATTGAGTACCGTTTTAAGTACATACTTTTTTGCGATATCTAGCAGTCTAAAACATAATAATAAATAATATGCAAATTATACAGTAAACATCTTCGTTTAACATTGCAATACAGAAGATAATATATATACTAATAAAGTATCTTATATTTCATCAAGTCCTGAAAAACTAATATTAATCAGCATAATGTTATTAAGAGGTATGTTGTGCCTGATGGCTATTATTATTGTTTGAAAAATGATAGCATTAAATCGTATTTATTAAGGGTTCATTGAGAAATCATCGAGTTCCGTAGTTCAGTGCCTTTCTTCTTTGTACTTTTTTTATTCTGTGCTTTTCAGTTCTTTTTTAAGTAGGTACCTGGGCGACAAAGCTCTACTCGGTAGAAAATAGACTAAACGAATTTTCCTAGATATGATAGATCGATTATTCGACTTCTAATAAATATAATGCATTGGTATAAGATATTGAGAGAGAGAGCAACAGACTCAAACATCAAGCTTTTATGTCAAATAGACACTGGTCTATGGTCACTGGTCACTGGTCACTGGTCCTCGTTTTTTGATAATTTAAAATTGCCTGTAACTGTCCAGGCAATTTTAAATTATCAAAAACGAGGACCTGAAGCTTTAGTCCAGCCACAGGCATAATAAGCGTGGCATAGGACTGTAGTAGGCCATTTCAAGTGTCGATCACTATGGAGAAGAATGGGCAAAAAATCTATGGATACTCTTAATTACAAATTCCCGAGCACCTTATTGTTGCTGCATGAAGTGTACATATCCTCCTACTCATTGACGAACTGTCTGAAGAAATAAAAGAGTGTGGCGAGATAGTGTATCTCACTATACACCTTATCAGTTCCAGCTGCTGAGATTCTCCTTGCTGGACATGAGTGGCCTTAGCTGAGCTACGTGCAGTCTGTGGGCCGATTATACGCAGAAATCGTACAGCGCGTAATATAATAATGCGTTCAGGATATTGATGGGGTTGCACCGGTTCTATAGTGCGTCAGTGATGTTTGCTGAAGCTTGAGTCGACTGTTTTTATACAACGATGATAAAATGATGCGCTTCCCTGGTGCGCCGCGTTGTATAGGTAATTGCTTTTAGACCTTGTTATAAACTACTTTACTTTCTTTTATGATCTAGAAATAACTTGTCAAAAATAAAAAAAGCCGATCATCTGCATCCTGTAAGTAGGGCGTATCGGTTAGGTAGGTTAGGTTAGATCTTTATTAAAACTTGTACTATTAACACCACTATTACTTACATTTCCCCCCCGGGGAAAATGTAACGTTAACAGCATGTATTCATGGTTTGGTATGGCAACAATAGTCCTGTCAGTGGTGATAGGTCGATCCCTATACAACGTGATATTACCATTATCAAGAACTGGGTCGGGCGCATACTTATAGTATGGCACTTCTGATTTCACAAGGTTGTACTTCAAAGCAAGTTGCTGGTGGATAATACTGGCAAAAAGGCTGTGTCCATGCAAGTACTTTCCGTTAGCCAGACTAGAACACCCAGGAATAATGTTTCGGATCGATTCTCCCGGACAGTGGCATGCCCGACAAATGTCAACTGTGCCATCCTTCAAAATGTATTTTCGATAGTTAGTTATCATCATAACTTCGTCCATTATTGCACAGACAAAACCTTCGGTTTCCCCGAAGAGGTCACCAAAGCGCAGCCAAGATACGAAGTCTACATCGGGCCCATGTAGGGCCCGGTAAAAGCATCCGTGAAGCTCATTGCCCTGCCATACCTCCTTGCGGTCATTAGTGTATAATACTCTAGGTTTACTCTGGGTTTACATATGTTTTTTTTATATATGGATGGATATATAGTCTCATCACAGACGACCGTGAGTGATGCATCCGATTTGCAGTCAGCAGTACGCGGACCCTCCTATCCAAGGCATCAAGATCCGTCTGATTCCATTTGAGTATACCGAAAGAATACGTCAAAACCGGCATGGTCGACATTATTAAGCTGTAAGTCTCCTAACAGACTCCGGTCACAGGTTGGTCGAAGTAAGGAAAGCCTGCTCTGGTGGAGATTTTTAGGCGATTCTAGCCTGGAGTGCAATTGTGGTGCTGTTCCACAAATAATCAGACATGATATCGTGACCTGCACGGCTTTATTATTGTACACTACAGGAATTCATAGACACTAGAGATTCTGCCAGTAGCTAAGTTCTGGACCGAGTTAAAGACGATTGCAGATTTTTGACACGCTAAGTGGGAGTGGAATCATAAATCTTTTACTTCATTCACATTGTATTTCATTCACCTGAATGGTGAGGTGCGTGTTCCACGTCTAAAACTACTGATCCTAAGAGATAGGGCAACTAGTAAAAAATCCGAATAGTAAATACAAATAAATTATTTGGAAAATGTTTATTCATCGTGAAAAATAACAATATAAAAGACTTACTTTAAGTAACTTATTACATGGTATAATTTAAAAATTAGTAGGTACAAACAAACCTAACCTAACCTGTGTAAGTATATTGTTTTTTAAAGTCCATTGACGCTGGGATTGAATCTAAATAATAGGTAAAGCGTGCTACGGCTGTTCGGCAAAATAATTGGTGTAAAAAGACCCTTAACGACATTGACGCCGAAAGGCACCATTTCATTATTGCATCCATCAGCACAATGTTTTGAGTGCGTTGTTGTTCCTTACCCTAAACGTGATTTTTCATTCCAAAACAAAAAGCCGTGTCCCACCAATAATTTGTAGAGTTACTTAATTTGATGTACAGAATGCTTGATTGTAGGCTTCGTGAAAGTTCTGTTTACATCTTGGACCTATACGTCTGATTTTTCCGTCCGGCCTGTGCCAAGTCACATGTAACACGAACATAAATGTGTAGCACCCTTTACTAGTCTTAAAGTATTTTTTTTTGAGTTTCAGGAGCATGTCTGTTAAAGAAACTTGTATCTGTATAAAAAAAATTGTATCTGTCTCATTAGATTTATGTATCCCAGGCTTATATTTTTGGTCCACTGGATCGATTCCAGAAAGCTTTATTTATTTAAAAAAACTGAAAAAAATATGATTAAATTATTTTATATTTTAATAATTCCGTATTAATTTATTTTAAAAAGTACCTACTTTTTAAAATAAAACTTTCTGGAAAATTATAATAAACTAAGTAGCAACTCAAATTAAATAAATTAATACGACCGTAAATCAAAATAACTTTATCTAATACAATTTCTGAACAAGTAAGTACAAATTGTTACTTGTATCTAAATACAATGATAGTTAGATATGGTCCAGCAAAAGTAATGTACTTTCTTAGCAGTATAATTTTTGTCAATATAAAAAACTAAGAGGTTAGCCACATACCTCTTGTTCTTCATCGAAATAGTTAAAGATGATTATTTTGAGAAAATGTAATTCCATCCATATCAGACGTGAGTACTTCCATTTACATATTTTTTAAACATATCGCTTGTTTGATAACAGTGTCGCGTTACCTACTGAGAATATGTAAATGATCTCCCGATCCCAGAAAACACTTGAATTTATAATGTATTGTTACAACATGTTATGCAACTGAAGAATTACAAAAAATAGGTTTGTTCATTAAATACCAAATTAAATGCTGCGTTATTTTGATTAACGTTTAAGGTGACGAAATTTTGATTTTGTAATATATGTTTTGCAAATTGCATCGCTGTATTACGTTTTAAAAAATCGGTTATTATTCGTAATAATGTCTTTTACATTTGGTTACGCTGTATGTTGGTCAAAATTCGATTTGCAAATGTAACTGTACAATGTTTACCGCATCATGAAATATGACTATTTCAAGAAGAAAATGGGCAAGTTATCTTCCACAAATATGAGAGGCTGATTATTCTTAAATGCATGTGTCGTATTTGACGTAATGTCGTAAAAAAATAAAATTAGAATTTTGCAAGGTACCTTTATGACCGAGAGCTTGTTAACACTGCCGTTATATTTACAACTAATAAAACGATGATAATTAACAAATATAAGACACGAGTAAAACTAATATTAATATCGAACTATGAGACAAGTATAAAAAAATAGGCGGTACATATTAATCAGATCTGAGGCGGATAAGCCGATATAATTTCATCATGGTTTCGGGGCCAATTTTGGTCATCCCAATCATTTGCTTGCACAGACGACGAGAAGGCAATATTTGCAGTTTATTGAAGACTCTCCAATGTTATTATTGTTCATTTCTATGACGCCGATTTCTTGTGCTACTGTGTAGTAATCCTGCATAAATTCTTCGTAAACGTCTTCAGGCATATCGAACGGCTCGATTGCTTTTACTGTGTCTGAAAAATGAAAGTTTCACTTTAAACTTTTTTAATTTGATTGCATTTTCTCTACTTAGGTATTGAAACTCTAACATAGGTAGACTGTCAGGCTGCACAGCATAAAGAAAGGTTTTTCGAAAATTTATCATCTATGGGACCGATGACCTGGTGAAGGTTGCTGGGATCCGTTGGATGCGAGTTGCACGGGACCGGTCAATGTGGCGACACTTGGGGGAGGCCTATGTCCAGCAGTGGACTTCTTTCGGCTGAAATGATGATGATGATGATTCTCTATGAGATAGGGGTTGTACAGGATTTGTCCCACGTCCCTTCCAGCTCATCCTGCAAAACTGTCTGAATGTTTTGGGATTTAAACGAAGCCAATACACAAGATCACAGCCAGTCACATAAAATGTGAGTAAACTCGACAGACAGGGATGTTTCATAAGGTAAAAAGAACGTCATGCCAACGTCATACGCAAGGTGGACATTGCTGAGATGTCGCCGATGGAAAAGCCCAATCACTTCGTTAGTAACAAATCCTTGCTGGAGATGGTCTACACTGAACAGGTCCATGACCCATAGAGCACTTCAGTGATCCGCCGTGGGTACATAATGGCTTATTACCACGCCGATAAACAATTGATTAGTATCTAGAGCTCAAGTATGATGCTATCAGTAACTGACGAGGTTGCTGGCATTGCATTAACATTGTTATATTGTTGTTTACTTGGCAGCACGGATTGATACAGATATTAGATACTACTGATGAATATTCCAAAACACGTAGGGCAAAGTAAAACTCACTTTTCATTGCTTCCACGCTGTCGAACACAAATAGCATTTCTTTAACTTTAACATCAATATTTCTGAATCCTATTTCTTCCATCATTTGTGTAACTTTCTTTTCCGGCTCCTGTGAGAAGAAACATTCATTAAATATCATCATCATCACTCTCCTGCCCTCATACCAATTTATTTGAGGTCGCAACTCTTGTTCTCCCATACTTCTCTATTACTCGTCATCTCATTATACACCTCCTTTCTTGCCATATCTTTCCCACATTCTAACTAGCCATCGCTTCTTTGGTCTTGCTCTACATTTAGAGTACTCATAAATTAAAAGCAAGTAATTTCCCAGCATTGGGAACGGCAAGCTGATTCTAGCTTGCCGTTCCCAATGCTGGGAAATTTCTGTGGGACGCAGGCTAAGTGGCTTGATAGATTTGGTTCGAATGTAAGAGTACGAATATAAGCGTAAAATAAGAATTTTAGCAAAAAGAGACTATACCAGCACTAAACAGTAGCAAAGTTTTTTAATTTAAATATTTGAATTGCTTATTTGTGCTAGTAAGTGAATTTCCTGCTTGCAACAATGTAAGTGGTAAATAAGATTCTATGGATGCGTATGAAGATGTATTCTTAAGTAGAAACAGGAATACAAAAACGTGTTGATGTTTTGTTGCCAACACTTCCCAGCTGAGAATGAGATGAAGGCCTTGATTATTTATTCATTATTTATAACATCTGGTTTGCTTTCTTGTTAAGTAAACTGTTAAGGAGACTAGAACGTTGTTAGGAAATCTCATCATTTTCTCAACTGTGTGGGATTGGCTCCAAGTCTAGCCAGATGGTGCTGAATACCAGTATAAGCCAGAACTAGGTACCACGATACCCCTTGACAAGACTAAACGTTTCCTTACCGAATCTATTGATTTTGATGGGACGGTTGAAAGACTTGTAGACAACGTATGTGTGTAGTACCTGCATATCATGGTAGGGTGAGATGAACATCTTGACGTCTTTGAGCCACGACTTCCACTTCGAACATTGTGCCAGGGCACTGTACACGCTGTACACTGGTGTGTATCCCAGGAACGTTAAGAGACAGTCGCCGCCTTCTTCCAGGAGATTGTAGATGTTCCTAAAGGCTTTCCTGAAAAACAAAGTATGTGAAACATTTTGCTCAATTATTAGAAGCTATGATTAGATATGATTTTCAATTCATATGGATTTGAACCAATTAACCTAACATATCTAGGTAAAATTAGCACATTACGCTACCAGAAGCCGCGTAAGCAAACCACTCGAAAGTTGCTTCATGTAAATTTGGTACTACTATTTTTATGATAATAACATTGTTCTTCGAAAAGGCAGTGTCTGCTTAACAGAAAACTTCGATGCTTATGCTCGTCTGGCTGCAAAACTTAAATATAAAAAAAATACGCACGTAAGAAGTTATAATTCTTTGGCGTATGAAGCTAAAATGTTGACTAGCTAACTTCAGGGTGTATGTTGACTAACTAACTTCAGGGCGTCGGTTTTTCGTGACTGTGTGCGCGTATCGTACAAATTTACTCTCATCATTTTGCGATCCACACGTGGTAGAAGTGAAACCTTTAAAAATTTTGGCTTCAAGATAAACACTGTATACTGCTTCCTATCTCATTTTCTCCCACGTTTAATCTTATGAATTCATGTCTCCGTCTCTTTTTACTGTTGCTTTTTCGTTTCATCGAATCGAACAAGACTTGAAGAAACTTACTCTTGATTTCGTATCCAATGCAAAGCGTAAAACGAGAACACATGATTGAATGCTGAATTCAATTCTTCTGGCAAGTCTCCCTGGATGTCCATTACCCTGAACATAGTGGCTTCATCACTGTGATGTTCATTTGCATACTTAACAGCTTTCTCACTGATATCACAGGCAACTAGTTTCTTATAGTTCCTGGGCATGTATTTCTTTAAAATAACTGTTACGCTCCCATCGCCGCATCCCAGATCTATAGCACTGTCTCCTATGTTCTTCCAGTTGATTTTCTTTGCATATTCATTTAGGCATTGGACTGCTGCTTTTTTCTGCAAGGAGTTTGCTACGTTATACAATTCTGGATCGTTCATTGTAATTCTGTAAAAAATTAAAATAATTGGTTATGAATAGGGAATTATTGACTAATACAGGAAGTAGTTACAGTGTTGCATGAATGATGGTCGACTCTAGATAAGATCTTGTAATATTCAAATCTTAAATCGCAACGTTTTCCTTCTTTAGTAACGTGACAATGTTACAAGGCGATTTCATACTAAGGTAACCGAAAATAGACCATCCCTATCGGTACGGGATCGACAACGTCTATCTTTTTGTCAATAGTCTTTTGTGATAGGAGTTAAGTTTTTTTTTCAATCGGTGGCCTTCATCTTGTTTGTTTTATGCAAGTTTGTTCTAGCCCCTTGTGGGAGGAAAGTGTTGCGCAAATGTTAGGAGCATACAATGCTGTTCTATTTTAAATGTCTTTTTTTGACGTCATTGATTATAGAAAGGTCATAAGTTGTGTTCCGGGAAAACCGAGTTTGTCTATGAAAACAATCTAAAAATAAAAATGATTGAATAGAAACCGAACTGAAAGTGCTGGTACGAGGGATGGGAATGGAACATAATATTAATTGTATATTTATTTAAAATTTTAGTACATGTACATAAGTGAAACAGAGCATTTTCTACCAGTCATGTTTGAGTGGCCCATGATATGGGGCCGGATTGCGAGATCAGATCAAAATCAGCCCCATATTAGATACGATTTACCGATAGCACCATTAGAAGACACATACGTTATGAGTGATGGAGCTTCTGATCTTATGGACCTTATCTAATATTATGGACAGTATAATGTGTTAAAAATATATATGCTGGTTATTAATTTTTGAAAACACAATACACACAAGGGTACTTAATTTATTGCAATAACTTACTATCGATATCAGAATTTCCTGTTTTGTTTCAGTTAAACCTTCAAGAGCTCTGTTAATTAACGTTGATGTTATAAACTAATTATAATAATCAACGAAAATGACGTAATCTCGTTAAAAATTGGGTTTATCTGTTGATTGTGCATGAGCTAAGTGCTTTTAATATTGGGTCATAATGAGTGTGTTTTATATATTTTTGGGTTTTCAACCCAAACCCATATATATTGTAATCTATACTAATATTATAATAAGGTAAAATTTGCTTGTAAGTTTGTATGTTGGGGGAACCCTGAACTAATGATTCAATTCTAAAAATTCTCTCACTGGCCTGAGAGAATTTTCTTCAAGCTTCAATATTCGTGGGTGCTATAGGATATAAATTATATTTATATCATTCATATTAGCCGAGCTATCACATTTTTTGCGAACGAAGTCGCGGGCCAAGTGCTCGTACTTAATATGTACATATATTAACTGAAGAGTTTGTTTGTTTAAACACGTAGGTATACTCTGGAACTATCCGCCGGATTTGAAAAAATCTTTTTGGTTTTGATAGTCCAGTTCTCGAGGAAAGTATAGGCTCTTCAACATCACGTTACGACTCTTAGAAGTCGAGGCAGGCAGGTAAATCCACGGGACATAGCTAGTTATTAATATACAGGGCCTTAGCTTTCATGTGAGAATTGACATTCAGTTCACGAGTACCATCGTTGCACGGCGACGATCGTCCCAACCATCCACGAAAAAGTGCATTGCCCTGCGCCAGCGCATTGCTTTTGTATTGTATTTTTTGCTTAGGTTCTGCGTCGACGGTTTCTACTCGATTGGGTTAGGATGCCTGACCTAACATAATGTGATTTATGTTGATGGCGGGACGCATGCATTAGATGACGTATTTACAGTTGGTTAGTTATGTCACTATTAAACTGTGTATATTATTGCATTATTATTTTGTTTTTTTTTTTTTTTAATTTTTGATAAATGTTTCATAATCCACCCCACACTCACCTAAAAAGCAGAAGCTAGGTAATATACTGAGTATTTCACTATAGTGTTCGTAAAAATCTAAATACACAATAGATAATAGAAATGTTAAATAAAACCACAAAAAGTCGTATTTTCAGTCGTATCAATTTTTATCGAAACTATTCTTGTTGTTTTTCTTATTAAATGACGTATGCAGATTTTAAGATTTCAATTAACATCAGGTAAACAGTAGGTAGTGCTCTCTAATCTCACTAAACTGTGGCAATCGCACATAGTTAAAGAGTAAGTATCTAATATAAATACTGCCCCTATCATCGTCCTTAACGTGAAGTAAAAAGTTCTATTGATATCCCTCGATGCACCATGGACCATGCACATGCCCCTACATGCATTACATCGTTAACTGCCTAAAAAACCTTGGATTTTATTTCGGCTCAAACAGGTTACCCGAATTCCCATTTACATACATTCACTGAAGTAAGAATAATGTAAGTATGCATTAAACCAAAAAATATGCGCGCCGTAATCTAAACTCGTATTTCAAGGACAAAGTTAAAAACTTGCGTAAAAAATTCAAGTTGGTGCATCAGTGCATCCATACGCGATACGCCGTAGGTAATGCAAGTGCACTGAACATTGAACCGTGGACTGAACCATCTTGATCATTGGTGTGATTTAATAATACTTTAGCTGGACGCCTCTTCTACATCATCATAATTTGCTATTGAGGCTTTCAACAACAACAACATATATTTATTTCAGGCCTCAGTACTTTGGCCCATATAGCTTACAGACTAACATACATTATGATAAAATTCAAAATGTGTTGTCTACTAACTAACTTTCAGTCAATTCGAATGCAGCTGAATACCAGTATGTTACATGGAGCAGTAACTACTACTAACTAACTTTCAGTCTAATCGAATGCAGCTGAATACCAGAATGTTTCATGGAGCAGTTGCATCTGAGCTTCATGCTTCTTCTATTTTTCTTCAGTGTTTCGAGACACATTCGATAAATAAAAGACTTCCCTTAATTTTTAACGTCAAATTCTCAGAATCTTTTATCGAACCCTTTAATTCTTTACATTATTTGGCTAGCTCTATGAAGTTAAAGTTGTAACGTAAATTACACTCCATTTTCTTCAAGTGGTAACAGCCATTTGTAGCATTAATTGCGAAAAACAGATGCGGTGCCCGTGGATTTTATTCTTTACTTCCTGCAAGTATCAAAACTATTGACAATGCAGTTGCGGTAGCCACCAGCAATGTCACCCCGAGTGGGTTCAACCGCCGAACGTGCGAGAGCAGGAAGGAAAAAGGGTTCATATTTAGGGAACTTTATTGTACCAGCTACGCACTTAACTTGCTCTATATACAGAGAGATTATTTCTAATGTTGGTTTACTTTTTGTCAGATAACATATACAAAAATAATACTTATTAGACTATTAAACACAGATGTTTCTGAGAGACACAATCATCACGTTCAATTTTATTTTGCAATTCAATTAGTCTCATAATTATTGGTAATCCTTTTATCGACTAAACAGAGATAAAGAAAAGGTACACGCAAGTGATATCATTATTATTTGCTATCCAAAGAATTTAGGATTAGGATCAGCCCATTAGTTTACCATGGGAAAACTGAAAATTTGGGCTATCAGAGAATTAGCTACAAATAAGTGATACAAAATTCGACCACTAGATTGCATTCGAATCAGGTTAGTTAAATGAGTTAAGTTTTCTTCTTAAACATGGCCTGCTACCTTAAAATCCATTGTTTAATTTAAACGCACTTTTGTTTCGTAACAAATACTTGAATGTGTATGGGTACCAGGGCTGGGTTTATCAAACACAAACAACCTCAAGTATTAACTAAGTATAACCAGTTGTGGGTTCACGGTGTTCACACTCATCTTTACGAAATCACTTTCTTCGACGACTAAATAAATATTTCTTTAAGTAGCTATTACACTAAAACAGGATATTTTGTAAGCTATCTTTATAGTTATTAGGGAATGGAAGACCGTAAAGTTTTTTTAGTAACATGCATCATAGAGTAATCTTAATTTTACGATACGTTTATTTTGGGAGTCTTTTTGTTGTAGCCCCACACTGCATGCATTTCGTGCCATTTCTTTCAAATATTGCACGATCTTACGTTCTACCTTACAATATCCTCCTTACAGTTAACAGTAGAAGAATTATAGTAACAGCTACAATTGTAGTAACAGCTACAATTTCATTACCTGCAGTTCCAAGTTGTATTTCATGCGGAACCATTAAAGAGTCTCAAGCCTAATAAAATTCGTTACCATCTTGGATATCCAGATCATCGACCTTACTGGTCCCACCTGCTCTAAGCCCCGTGACGCAACAGGCAAGTGAAAGTTTAGAAAAATGTTTGTGATGGGTGTGTCGTCATTTGGTAAATAGATTAGCATACTTGTCATTGGAGAAAGTTGACCTTACTCAACATTTTATTACCTATGCTTGTTTTGATGGTACTGGTTTACCAGAGTGATAATGAGTTGTTGATTGTACGAGAAGGTAGATTACTGAAGAGCCCTTGAAGTGCGTACTTCATACTTGTAGACTTCGTGGAGAAACTAATGGAGTCTTAGATAGTTGGGCTTCTTCTATGATTCTTACATTACTGTTTCGGCGTTTTAGTTCTAAAGTTCATATTAATGTAAACCCTGCAATGATAGAAGATTCATCATTGATCAGTTGATCACTAAGAATTGGCGGATGATTTATTATCATGTTGTTCAGGGTTTTATTACTTTTAATGGATTTGTGATGTAATAATTATTCTTGCAAATATTCGCCGGCATGTGACCCGTACATTAGCCGAACACTAAACGCATCGCAATGCGTGCCTGCACAATCTTTCTCTTATTATTAAAAAAAAAATGTACTTTCGTCCTCCCAGAACCAGTCAGTGAGTGCAATGCCCCACAAGTTTACTGCCCAAATTTTTAAATTATTTTGTGTCTCATTTTCAGATGCACTTATTGGTATGTTAGAAGGAGAGAGATGTACGTCGTTTAGTCATCGCGACGGTTAAATTCGTATCTTATTGGCGTCCCAATATTTCGGTCCTTAAGGCAGGTTATGACTAAGGTCATAAAAGAAGAAGTTGTCGTAGGCTTAGAATTGGCAATGGACATTGTCGATGTTTTAAATATAACATTATTATCAATGTGCACTATTTTCCTTGGCACGCGACGATGGCAAGAGACCGGACGGCATGTCTTTGTTTCCTTGGAAGATGGGTAGGCCTTTAGTGTGGGACGCAACATGCGTCGATACTCTTGCGCCATCCCATCTTCCAAGCTCATCGTGCTGTGCTGGTGCTGCCGCTGCGGCTGCAGAGAACCTCAAGCGGCGTAAATATAGAAACCTGTGTGGTAACTATATTTTCGAGCCGTTTGGGGTTGAAACTCTAGGGCCGTGGGGTCCGAGTGCTCATAGCCTATTTAAGGAAATTTCGAAACGCCTAGTTGACGCTTCCCGTGACCCAATGGCTGGCTTTTACTTTGGCCAGAGGCTAAGTGTTGCCATACAACGTGGCAACGCCGCCAGTCTCTTGGGCACATTACCATCTGACAGCGTTGAGGAGGAGTTTTTCGATGCCCTTTTATAGTTTGTTGTTAGTTTATCTATTTTAGTTTAATAGTTTTTAATTATCAATGTATATAGTTAATTAAAATTTTCCTTGGCAGATGTTTGATTAGTATTAATGTCCCTTGAACGATTTGTTCATTGATAACCTAGCTGACTCTAAATTAGTCACTTATAAATCATTAGCGTATTTTATTACGCAGTAATCTTTATTTATTTACATTTCATAAAATAGTCTGCGTCATTATTGTCACCACTATCACTACAGTTTGCATATTACCCTATGTAAAATTGAGAGCAAATACGTCTTCATTTTATTCAAATATAACGTAATTTTTCCTAAGGCTTAGTCAAAACCATCTATTTTATTTAACATCACATTCTACATTGTACTTATAAATTTTAGATATTTCTGTCTACAATTTGTGCGATGTACCACATTGAGGTTTAGACTTTAGAGCCACAGAAGAAATACACTTATTGGATGAAATCCGAAGCCTGTTTAAATAACAAACACTCTTATTCCATTATCTTGTGTGGTAGAAATTGATGGGGTATACAAAATATTGAAAACGGCTCCCGAAAACACTAAATTCAGTTTCAGGGTATGTCTTACTCCAGGGCTGCGGGACTGTTCGAAAGAGATACCGCGGCCTTGGAACACAAAGGGCAAGGAAGGAACATGGATGGGTTTTAGTCTGTACAAGTCTGACACTCCCTTCCGCTCTGCCCGGAGCGGGAGAATTGATTTTGATTTGAATTTGATTTCCCATCCGAAAAAAAAAAGGTATGTCTTACTGAATAAAACACTAGTTCGATGGCCAGTTTTTACTGCGCTTCAAGTAATGTTAATTAAATAACATTAGGTAAAGTTTACTTATTACATAATACTCTATGTAACCGATAACTATGAATTAGCTAGTTATTGTTATTTGTTTTTATTTCTCAACATCATGTAAGTAACCAAAATATACAATTTGACTAGCCGACTAGGTATTCCTATGCCTCTGCCTACACCCTCAAGCTGCCTTAACATGTTGCTTATTCAAGTGCCATCTACCATACCCACAAAGAAAATCTTGAAACGTGTTTGGAGCACATTACGGAGTACATTTTGGGTCGAAGGCTGTTCAGTTCACACAAAGTTTCACTAACTTTGAATAGATGGCGCTGTACCTGTTTTAATAGGCAGATACTTCAGGTACCTACTTCGGCACTATGAAGCTGTTACTGTGAGGTCAATTTTGTGTGTTCAGGAAGATTTCTGTATTCGATGTAATTTTTGCTAGTACAGCGGAATAAAGGTCAAGTTTAGGGACGTTTAAGTTACTTTTGGGACATTGGCTTGTTACACTATGGTAATTTTTAAGATTTTGGCTTTTACATGTTATAATTTGATGATTATTGAAGACCACTAATGGAGACGACAGGCTGTCTTTTTCTCCCGCTGAGTTTTTGACTCTTTCACAGACTAAAGGGGATTTCAGCATTTGTCAGCCAGTGTTTACTTCTAACTAACTACGCGCTCACGTTATGATAGTGCGCAGCGTGTGCGCATTGTTTTAGCTGCTCACATTTCTGACCTCTGGTAGCTGCTTTACTGTATCCGGTAAATTAGTCATAAAAGGAAAACGTTACTACGTATTTTATTTCGTCAGCAATGTTCTCAAAGCGGTGAAGGAAAAATATCGAAAGTAAACCGGCCGTTCATAAAACCAAAAATATGAAGCCTCATACCAATGCCACCACGCCTGGAATCCCCGATGGGATAGGTAGAGCTGTACCTAATAGTAAACTACACATTTCGCCAGATAAGTTTAAGTCCTATGGGACTAAATGAGGGGAGTGCCTATTGCCATCAACCGTGCACAAATCTAGACTCCGTGACTGCTACTGAGAAATTCTTTGATGGAAAATCCAAATAACACTTTTCCTGACCCGGGAATCGAACCCAGGATCTCATGCTCAGCAGTCGCGTTTGCGACCACTAGACAATCGAGGCAAGCCACGTACCAATACCTTTGAGCATTTATACCGTATTCCTCTACGCCAAATACGCGCAGGCCAACGTGATAGATAGCAGCCCATTCCCTCTCAGAGATGAAACCTGGTTCCCTGCAGTAGGGACATTGGCTGGTTGTACAATGGACTGAATGATATTTAACTGCGCACTATTTTACGGATTCAATTATGAAGATGTAGCGGCACTACAAGAAGTACTAAGCAATATAGAACAAAAAGAACTACAGCGCTATCTATGATGGAGCGGACGAACTTAATAACAAAAATCCTAAATCACGCAAGTAAAGTTATCCGCGACTTAAGACTACCAAACACAACACCCGTCTGGTCGGAAGAACCTCCCTTTTCTATGGGGGATGAAGAACTTTACAGCCTGTTCTTCACACCCCCAAAAAGGCACAAATGATATAAAGGGTATAAAACGACCCTTAACGAAGCCGAAAGGCACTTTTTCTCCTCGTCAATGTGATCATTTGTTTGCTCTATACCATACCTTCTAGTTATGGAGATATGGGCGGTCAAAGAACTAAATTTTTTGATATTTTTTTTTAAATACAAGTTTTTCATTTGAGGTTTTTACTTTAACCACCTCCACGACCCCTGTACTATTCAAATCCATCCCGCAGAGCAATGTTTAGATTGCGTTACATTGAGTCCTACCGTAAAACGTGATTTCTCACCCCCAAAAAAATAGTTGTGTTCTGGCAAAAAAAAATGTGACTTAGTTTGATGTACATAATGCTTGGTTGATGGCAAGTTGGTGACTTCGTGCAGGGTCGGTTTACACGCTGTATCTCTGTGTACTTATAGTACATTTTATTAACTACTATAGCATACCAGCTTCCCCTACTAAAGGGTAGAGCAGGACTCCATGTCGTATCAACAGGTAGGTGCGATACAGCGATGGTATTGCTCAAAGCTATTTCCTAACTCAGTACGCTGGAATTCAATATGCGTAAGTAGTGATATTCATAATACTAACGCGTTGGTAAAACTATTGCAGGTTTCAGGACTTGATTATATCAGTCCAGGCACAACGTTCTGATATACAGTTCGACAGATAACCAAAAAAATTTACTACCGAAAATGACTTACTCGTATTCTCTTTTTATTTTATTTTGTTTGGTGTAACAGGTGGACAATAAATGCAAATGAACACGAAAAATAATTATAATATTATCTATGGATATATTATTAAAGTTCTAAAGTTATTTAAAAAAAGGTTAACGACCAAACAGAACGACAGATAATAATTATTAGTTATAATAATTATTTTACGGTATTTAATGAGTTAAAAAAGATTTTGCAAACAATACACTCTATTTTAAGTGCGACTGGAAAGATTGCCGCAAACATGTCCAATTTCCACCAAGTCGTGAAAGTACATCCGCAAAACAAACTAAGCAAAGAAAACCTATATAAGTACCACTTCACAAAAGAAATAAGAAACTCTGACGTCAAGAAGGTCCTCACAAATAATAAACTTATTTCCCTACGTCTGAAAGAGAAGAAAAAATGTCTGAACTCGACATCTCGGCAACACATACAGCGGACATTCGTACATACAGCATTATTTACTGACTCACACAGACACGGAGCTACCTATCAACCCAAAGAATACCTAAAAAATACACAAAAAGCTTTTTTCCCAAGAATAAGCGGGACGGCGTACGGATCTTATTTTTCTCGTGGACGTTTCAGTCGCTCTGGGGTGGGTAGGAGCCGCGGCGCTCGAGTGTGGGGTCTCCTCCGCCCCCTGCAATAATACTGCGTCACTATTTTGCGCCATTACCTACACTCGCTTCCTATTCTATAAGTAGCGTGGCCTCTAGAACGTAACGTAGGAACTTACAAGTTTCTCGGTACGGCACGTCGCCTCGGTAGGCGGACCACCACTCATGTTGTAATCGAATCGATTATTCAACTTAAGTATCGATTCGCGACTTCGGGAGCCCTTGACCTCGTTTCATTAACAATCTATTTACAGTCGGTTTGGTATCAATATCAGGAGCTGCCTACTCGAGCAGAAATAATAATATTCAACTACTTTTGAAGGGGATGGAATTCCTTGAAATGATTTTAGCTTAATCGCTCTCCTAGTCAGTTTAGATGCCTAAATAGCGTTATACAGCTTGATGATTAATGGTTCATGTGGTCACAGCCATTCTGTTCCAAACAGCATCCCTAGCTGTTAAATCTTCCATTAGCTAGTTAATGTAATAAACGGGTGATGACAAGTGAATGATCCTCTCGAAAACTCTGTCATTTAGATCCGGACTATAATCCACTGATCATTTGATAAATTAATAAATAATTTAATACGATTATTATACTATATATCTCATTAATTAGAAACTTCCAAAGGTTTTTACGAAGAATTGTAAAAAAAAAAACAAATGTATTAAAGAAGCATCTTTTAGCTCAAAAAGCTGTAAATTTATTTTATTTTCGGTTTCCGGGAAAACTAACTATTACATTGTTCAGTCGGTTGCATATTCCAGTATTTTTTTGGGAAAGCTTTTATTCTGTAGCGTTTCCCTTACAGCTATAATCCTTTCGTGCCCTCAATGAACATGGTTGTAAAGTATAAAATAATGCAATTTATCCCTAGCCTCGGATTTTGCAGAGTTACGTTCTAAATCTGTAGGATTTTGAGTACTAGCGCTCCGTGGAGCGAGGCTGCTTTATATGTGTTGCACTGTTCCTAATACTGCGCAGTGCTGCGCGGTACACCTACCGCTAGGAACCTCTTACGTGGGAAATAAATAGCATAGAATTTATTACAATGTATTCTAGGATTTGCTTTTGCGGTTGCAATTTTAGTGGGATTTATATGATAGTTTTGAAGTTTGTTGATTAAGATGTCTTTCTTGAACTGGCGGTGTAAGATATGGCATTGGATTTACCCATTGGGATTTTAATGATGTCAACTTTAGATAAATTGAAGTTAGTTATTCATACCTAGACGCGTACAGACTGGGAGTCTTCTCCCAGTCTAAGTACGGAGGAGCGGAGTTTACAGGCATCTAGATTTAAAATTATGTAGAAGGCTGAAGCGTAAGTTTTTTCATCGAGCTCTTCTACATTACAGTTTTTGACCTTAAAAACTTTACAGACGAGGAATCTAATAAATAACATTTGGGTGAATAAATTGAAAAACAAACAAGTCAATAAATTGCTACAGCAGCTTTCCAAGAAACGTATACTTGTCTCAATCTTTAAGCCAGCAACAACTAGATTAATACAACAAAATATTCGAGAGAATGTTGTAAGCCTCACAAACGAGTGTAGGCAATAATTTTAGCACAAAAATGAGCTAAGTCTGAACACCGCAGCCGATGCCGCGCGCATACAAATTATTGACAATCGATATTTAAGTACTACACGCATCCATGCACGTTTAATTCGATAGAGTTCGCCGTATTGATGCCGCTCAAATCGATACCTTAATTATAATTTGGAGCTGTTGTTATAAACAATATGATTTACACGCGTTGGGCAGAATTCATTAATGTGGTTTACTAGGATCGTGCCTGGGTAGTCGAATACAAACTACGTCGGTCAGCAAGTTTGTTTTATTGCTAACGTCTAGATTTGAGACATAAATAACTTTCGCACAAGTGTAGATCGCAAAAAAATATGATATACAAGATTTTTTGATATGCAAGACCATAAATAAACACAGGCGCCACTGGAACAGCACGTAGTAATGCATTACTAATCATGAACCATCCGCGACGACTCGGCAAAAACAGAAGCTGCCCAGCTATGCAGGTGTTCGTCTGTGTCAAATAGCTACAATGTTATGCTTTAATAAAACTCCAGAAATAGTTATGTATAGCAGACTGGAAATGCAACTATCTGGTCCGGGGACATCTAAACATACCTTTGGAGATATAGGCTTGGAGACAAAGTATGTACCAAGCTGGGAGTTTCGAACAATTTGTACCTGTTTGACGACAAACATTGCTGTTTGGTTGCCGGGGGAGGAATCTCTGTTGCCGGGAAGTACGCAATGAATGTCGCACAAAGCGGTAGGAGCGAGGTATGTGATGTCGTACGTTTGTTTTGGGTGCAGGGGTGGGTGTGAGGCGACGGTCCTTTGATTCTGGCGAGATTAAACGTGCGGCAGACGGTGGCGCCTCTATCGATTGTTGTTGTAATTACAGCGCTATCCTCGCCCAGTCGCAAATGAAATTGTTCCGGACAGAGCTAGCTGCGGATGCCAACGCCGTGTTACACTGGTCGCTGCAACATGCCGCCACATTCTGAACTGTAAAACCTAGTACTAAGGTGTTACTCCTCGGTTTGAGCGACTCTAGAAGTACGGGCAGAGTTGCGGACGCATTATTGCATACGATGTGGTATCGTGTTTTGATGAAATTCTCACGGAATGCTTTTAGTGGCTTCACGCGGTTTTAAAACGCTTGATGGATGCTTTGTTGGGACTGTTTAAAGATGTTTGCTCAAAGTTTTTGCTATCCATTGTTGCGGCGATACTGAATTTGTACTAGTTTTCTTGGCGTAGCTCAATTATGCAACTTTGAAGTTTTATGTTTTGGAGATCACAGTAGCATTTTGGCCCAACATCCTGTACCTTTCATTACTTGACACTATGTTATCTACACCTCATATTATGAAAGAAAAGGTCACGAAAACCTGACATCCAATAAAATAAATCGACATTACTTCTAAACAAATATACAAACCTATACAAATGACCACGACTGCGCACTGAACGCAATTCGAGAACAAATCCACATCTGAATCTGAAATGCGAATGGGAACAGAGCGTGGAATCCAATAAAACATTCGGAGCCCTCGAAACGTATCTACGTCTACGTGACGTAGACGCCTCCCCGAAACGCATGCGCACCGCACTCGTACAGAACAAATGGACAATTCCAATTTCAATTGTAGAAAAAAAATAACCAATTCGAAATGGAGAAGGCTTCGCGGCGACCAATGGGAGCGCTCACAGTCGTAATGCCAACTGTGTGGGCGGAGCGAGTGATATCTAGCATTGGAATGTTCGTTGTATTTGTTTTGCCGGATCCGAAGGCTTTATTGCATGGTGTTTGAGCCTCTTTCCCCTTGAGGGTGGTGGCGGCGGAAAGCTCGGTATGGATTTGGGATGAGGCTCTTCACATTATGTACCGTAGTCGTTTGCAGCCTACGGATCGGTGACCTACATATACTATTGTGTGATGGTTTTGTCTTATTGTTATGGCTTTGTAGATACGATATTTTCAGGAAAAGTCTCCTGAAAGGACTTTAAATTAACCCTGAACAAATCTCTTCCTTTCAAGCCAAGTTAATAACAAAGAAATTGTTAGTTAAAAATTTAGACCCTAGTAAAAAAATGGCCCAGAAACAAAGTCTTTAAAAGTAACTTGCAAGAATTAACTTGTAATGAAATCAAGGAGTGTCTCCGACTTTATGAAACTGTGAGTATTGATTTTTCGATAGGGAAAAAACGAAGCCAACGATCTATGCAGATCTGGAGTGCTCTCGGCACATCAGATGGCACCGGCGGGCAGCCTCCGCAGACAATCGAACGGTGGGGGGGCCCCCACTGGAGGTCGGGGAACTGCCACAGATTATATGCGCGATGATTGTGCTGGAAGACGGCTACGTAGGTTGAAACATTGTTTTCTGCTTAGGAAGTAGAAAACGCTCGTGTCTTTTTCCCACTGTTGTTACAGCTGCTGTTTCTGAATAAACAATACTGTTACAAACTTGATAATCGAAATATTACAAGAAATTAAAAAGATTTCAAATTGGCAGGAATGGAACCGTTACAGACTCGGCAGACATAGGTCATATAAGTGACTGTCGACTTTTTTTTAGGAAAACAAGTACTTATGGAAAGCTTTGAAAATGCTAACTCTAGGCATAAAGCTCAGAAAAAGTCAAACTTTCAAGCAAAAAACAATGTCCAGGCAATATTTACAAACTAAGTCAAAACTTATTGCCATGCAATTGATTTTCGACACGAGACACGTGTGTTCAGCTGGTGAAATTTTAAAATTAGTATGGCTTATTATTTCATCGTACGAGGGTCCGATTTGGTTGGCAAAAGAGGCGTTGCAATTGCCAGGCTTCATCAATGCAGAAGACTCTATCAAGTAACTCTTAATAAACCAGGTACCACACAGGAAAACTTCACAATCAAACTGAAAACACACATAACATAATCTTTGGCGATATCGACCCGGCGGCGGCGACTTCCCATTCTCGAAGTAAAACACGGTGGGAAGGAAACCGCGGGATAAACCGCCCCCCCACACCCCCCCTACCCGATCTTTACGTTTCAGGAATAAATATTTCAGAGCGTGTGCTTCGGAAGTTAAAGTTATGTATCGCCCACGCCGGTAACAATCTGAGAATGAGAAAAGCTCGCTTTACTTTTATGTATGTTCGTTTTATGGCGTTTTTTGTAATGTATAGCTCGAGTCTTTTTTTATGTTTTGTTTATATGGAAATGGAAACTTTTTAAAGTATCTACTTAGGATGATTTTCTGTTGTTTTCTTCAGGAAGAGATTACAGCGTTATTTTTGCATGACTGTACTCTGTCCAGTTGCTGATCTGTCCAGCTGAGAATCTGTCCAGTTGAGAATCTGTCTAGTTGCGAATTTTGCAGTTGCTACGGAGACGTTTTGTTGTTATTCATTATATTAGCGAATAGGAAAAGCTCATGGCTAAATAATAACGGCCACTCCGGTCGATCTCCAGGTTAAGCAGCCTTGCCTAAGTTAGTCCGTGGATGCACCACCCATTACATACCGAGTTTCCTCCGTGCCTCGGAAAGCACGTTAAGCCGTTGGTCCTGGATCTCATTTGTCGATTTATGACAGTTGTCAGCCAGTGGCTTGCAAGTCTGACAACCAGTCTTACCAAGGGGTATCGTATTACCCAGTACTAACTGGGTTGTGGAGGTCAGATAGGCAGTCGCTTCATGTAAAATACTGGTATTCAGCTGCATCTGGTTCGCCTGGAAGCTGACCCCAACATATTTGGGTTAAATCTAGGCAGGTAGGTAAGATTTCAATGTGATCAAACTGCTTAACTCTTTCAGTTTTGGTGGTTAGTTTGCTAACCACCTATTCTAGGTTCTTTAAAAATATTTCCACGTCATATATCGACAATGCAATGAACTATTATGCTTTTTAAAGTCATTGTTGATCGTGTGTTGTGAAAACCGCCATGGTGGTTACTAAACTAGCCCCCTTATTAAGGTATTTTCAGAAAATATTTTTTTCTTAATTAAGAAAAAAAATGTTCTGTCATGGTTTGAAAGTTTATAAAAGGGGGATTTGGACTTTAGTCCACCACGCTAGTCCAATGCGGGTTGGTGGACGTTGCGCTAGAGCCTCGTTCGTTGAACAGCAGGGTGCACCACGGGCAGGTGAGGTTGGCTTGGGTCTTTAAGATGATAATGGGACCCCTTACACCCGGAAATCGCGCCGTCGAGGTAGACCGCGGCGCAGATGGTGTGACGATCTGATATCGTTTACGGGACGAACATGGCCAGATATCGCACAGGACAGAGAGGAAGGAAAAAGGGGAGGCCTTTGCCCAGCAGTGGGACACTCAACCAGGCTAATAAAAAAAAAAAGAAAAAAAATATTTTCTGATAAAATAACTAAACAAAATGTCCAATTGTTTTATTTATAAAGTCATCTGCTTAAAAGTGTGACTGAAAGCGTTAAAGTAGGCGTCCATTCAATAAAAATACGTGATAAAGTAGTACCATAACATTTTAAAAATACTTAGATTTTTACTCTTAGTTTTTGGATTTTCTTTCATACAGCCACTCAATCGTCGTAACGGCTCCGACTAACGACCCCTGGAGACAATATTAGACAACAATAGAAAAATTTTGCTTTTAGGTAAAGTTAACAAGACTTTGGTATTGGTCATATGAAAATGTAAAAAGTAATGTTTATTTATTACAGGAAAAACGTAAAGTATTAAAACTTTTACATATAACGTCGTGCATTGCATTGTAAATCGTAAATATTCGAAATGTTTTCTTTCAAGTAAAATGTTTTTATTTATTTTAATTTACTTTCGAACTTAATTTTTGCATGGTTACTCTTGGTCAAAAGTCATAGACATCATTATCATCTTTCATGAAATACTAATAATTTTAAAAATATATTTTTCTCCTTAATAAGCACCTACATACTTAGGTACTTTATGAAATATTTAATTTTGACAATAACCCATTATTTTCATAATTTTAGTACTAGTTACGATTCTAGTACTAATTATGGATATTATGTTTTCAATACACTTTCTCGAAAACTGGTTCTTATCGCACTACGATTAGGTTCAATAGGCAATGTATTTCACACGCGTGGATTTTTAATGTTTTTATACTAAGTCCAAATTGGTTCAATGACTATAATTATAGTCGGTGGTGATTGTTTTTTTTTTAAATTTCGGTAAAGAGAAGCATCTTTACGGTGTAAATATTTTTTGAGTATTTAAATTGTGTTTATAAATATAATATCATAGATAAACATGATTATTTAAAACAAACATGTATTTACTTTTATGAACAAATTAACATTTATTTGAGTTCTAAATTCAAAAAGAATTGAACTTTTACCTTTGTTTCTTCTTCAACCTCGCGAAAGCAAAGCGCGGAAAAAAACAAATTACTTAATAATTCCTGACAAAAATACTTTCCGTTCTAATATTGTATTTCTTTGAAAGTGTATTGAAAAACGTCGTTTGACAGGCGTGCGGATTTGTTACTGCAGTTCTCGGCTCCGTAACACCATCGCCTGGAGCTCGGGTGCTAATTCCGCCTCGAATGCAATAACAACGTTTTCCCACTTATATCAAAATGTACTATTTTCTACATCTGTGTATTTATCTCAGGAAAAGTTTAATTAAAAGAGTATCTCTTATTTTTACGTACAATTTAGAGAACTCCATTACGTATTCATTAATTTAAAATTGATCACTATCATCACATAATAATTTAGAAACTGTCAGCAACTCATCTAGTTATCGCTATTGATTTCTTGATGACTGAGTTTGTAGGTGAATGTTGATTGGGGTGCCCGTAGGCTCTACGTGTGAACACCACTGTGCACTTACACCATGCATCATTTAATTACACATGCTGACCAATGATGGAACCAATTTTAGTTTTGTCTTTTATTTAAGCTTTTTTTATGTGTACTTTTTATATTTTTTGTTCTATTGCTAATATTCGCTGTTGCCCACGACCTTCGTTTGCGTGAGATTATTATTTTATATAAATATATTGCTTCTTTTTAAATTTGGTTTTGTTAGCAATTTCAAGGGTTGTAATTTTTTGCACAGAATCTT
This sequence comes from Lycophotia porphyrea, assembly GCA_950005105.1. Classification (NCBI taxonomy): domain Eukaryota; kingdom Metazoa; phylum Arthropoda; class Insecta; order Lepidoptera; family Noctuidae; genus Lycophotia; species Lycophotia porphyrea. The sequence goes on from OX465393.1 coordinate 8,293,087, forward strand.
AATTATTTTTCTAAAATAAAAGAATCCTAAGTTAGACCTTAACTATGTGTCAGTAAAAGTCCCGTCAAAATCGGTCCAGCCGTTTCGGAGAATAACCGGACCAAACAGACATACACAAAAATTAAAAAAAAATGTGTATTTGTTATTATTTCCGTATTTATTTTCATAATATGTATTCAGTAAAAAGCTGTTTATTTTGATATTACAAGCGAATGAACTTGAATTTTATTTATTGCAAAGATTTTAATCATTTTGTTTTGTCCTGTGTGACACAAATAAATACTTTTATTTTTATGCTTAGACGGTTATTCCTTATGTTACTAGTACATTAGGAACCGGTTAGGAACACAGAGAGACTTATTTATATAAGGTTGCATTAAAATAAATAGACAAACTTTTAAAAATCATTCAAAATAAGGACAATGGTAAAAAAAAACGCATTAGATACTTACAAGAAAAAAATCAGCTAACGAAAATACACTAAAAATGCAATTTATTATTTTAGGTCAAAATTAAATCACTTTAATTCGTGTTTTTTTTGCTTGGATATCTTTGGTTAGACGTAGTGAACGCTGTGTTACAATTTGTCCATCTATATTAATGGGACCTTATATATTTAGGGGAACTAATAATTTTAAAATTTATGTTACAGTAAATATTACAACATATTAGAAATAGGCTAATGTACACTCAACGACGTTTCCACAGATTACTTACGTTACAGATACGGTGAAGACATAATATTTTAAAGTATAATAACATAAATATGAAGACAAAGTTTTAGATAAATATAGCCAAACATATGGTTGTTTAGATAAATACCTGTTATAGTTTATTTCAAGATGATTCCAAGCACTGGCAATTAACTGATACTAGACTCCAAAGGCCAACCCAAGCTGTCCAATTAAAAAAAGGAAAATACAAAATTGCTTGTCTTTTCATATTATTACGACCATTTGAATTTTACTTTAAATAAAGTGCTTACTGCACCTGCTCTAATACAAAGAACATTTCAATAGGACTTTTTAGAGGTGTGATTCTGAGTGCAGCGTAAAACCCATAAGTTGGTTTAGAATTGCACTTATTTTTTTCTCGATGCACTCTGTGTTGGTTTTGGTAACCAACAACAAGAGACCAAAATCTCAAGTTTATTATATTCTTATGACCAAGGAGCGGTCATTGATAGTTAAGTATATTTATTTCTGCGATTAAGAGAACTAGGGTATTTCCCAGTCAAGGATGTTCAGTAGTACGCAGTAAAGTATGTGTGGCGTACATACAGGGTGTAAACAGACTCTTCACGAAGCGAAGCCGTCAACCAAGCATTATGTACATCAAACTAAGTAACTTAACGCAAAAATTTGTGCTGGGAAACTACTTTTTTTTTTTGGGCTGAAAAATCACGTTTTACAGTAGGACTCAATGTAACGCATTCAAAACATTGTGCTGATGGATGTATTGAATAGTACGGGGGTTGTGAAGGTGTTTTAAGAAAAAAAAATACATTAAAAACATGTATTTAAAAAAAAAAAACTTGTAAAAAACTTGGAACTTTGACCCCAATATCTCCGTAACTAGAAGGTTCCCAGGTATGGTCTACAACTCTAGAACAAAAAAATAATCACAATGACGGGGAGAACAAGTGCCTTTCGGCTTCGTTAAGAGTCTTTTTACACCCTTTAGGAACAGCACCTTGGCGCTTTTAACCCAAACAAAATTCAGCGCAATGATTGGTCCATTTCCACCTCTAACAGTTGTGCAATGCTTTGTAATGTTTACAAACATCATTAATGTTTCACTATTAGGCAAGCACTAAGGCTGAAAAGTTAGACTAAGAAAAGTTTTGGCCTCAAAACCCGGTACCGAAAAGTATCTCGGAAGAATTCACAGTCACCAGGGTAAGTATCTCGGTAAAATTCAAAGTCACCAGGGTACAATAAAGGACATGGCAATACGCAAATCGATGTTACGGTGCAACTACTCGTAACGCGTATATACGCGTTCTGTACGTGTAGGCGTACACGTAAATTTGCATTATCATGAATTTATTACTATACGACAAGGTCGGCGATAAGGATTTTCTTCGCTCATAGAAAATCTAGGCCGGCCGATAGAAAACAACGCAAGAGGTTTTCATATAAGTTTTAGACCGTATTCTTCTATCTCATTACTTACAAAAGATGAATTTAGAATATAAGAAATCTATTTTCTATTCTGGTATTTTGATGTTTCTTTGCTGATGTTTTTGAAATTGGAATCACGTCTATGAAAATTAAATTATGGTTGTAACTGAAATAATATGAATGAAAAACCAAACCGTATGAAGTTGTGTGAAGAAAACAGATAAAAGATCTGAGATAAAGCTAAACAATCCTTAATTCGACCTACAGATAAATGTTTAAAATATTCTCCAAGTTACCAATTACAAACAAAAAATGATCAATAAATAAATCGCAAATATTCATGCAGAGTTCCTGAGCATTACCTGTTAGAATGCTGATGTTAAACGTCGCGATAAATATTCTATTGAGCAATAAACAATTATTGATTGCTGTGATACTCAAACTATTGCACAAACTAATCCGACGTTTAAATATATTCCCGCTTTAAAATCACCACATATATGCAAAACCACAGCAACGTCAATTAAATAACGTTGCAAAAAACGAAGTCCAATAAATTTCCATCACACTCAATAAATTAACACTTAGTTTAAATTAAAATATCGAATATAAACACTCACATTTTATTTCCTTCGACACTGAACTTTAATAAATTCAAAGTGCACTACTATCAATGATGTAAACTGAATTGATTGAATGAACTGTTCATATGTACGTATTTATACGGGGAAAACAAATGAATGTATAATGCAATAAAACAGAGTTTATAATTTGGTACGGCGTCTGAACTACGCATTTGTAAGCGGCCAGTCACATGTATATCCTCGCATGGTGCGGTGTATTATGTCGCTTAGTACGACCAATTACATTAGTCTCCAATAAACGAATTGGATATTATTGATTCATGAGCAATAATTTCAATAATTGCTTTGCATTTCGTTTTTGCAATGAAGGCATTGGCCATCGATATTTGTTTAGTAATACTTACAACTACTATTATATTTAATTCTAATGTTATACAATTATATTACACAACGTAATTAAAAGAAGAAAAAGGTGTTCACAGTCATTACTTTCCGTAGATGCGTCAATCTTACTGGCATAACTTACGTAACTAATGTTCGACAAAAGATGAGTAATATTAACACCTAGACAGATTTACATAATGAATTATATCTAGTTGTTTTATTGCAAAATGTGTGTTGATTTATTATAATGTTGTAGCTAAGGAAAACCATGTAATTTTAAGATTCTTCCGTGTTAGCAAGAAATCAGTTTTTAGATTACTTACTTACCGAAGTTCATAAACTTAAAATATAATTAAGTTGCATATTATGAATAATATGATGGGATTGGAAGAAAGTTTTGAGTATGAATGTGGATGGGTATAAAAGTAGAAGAAGACTAAAGAACTGCCTTGACTGCCTCGTTGGTCCAGTGTTCGCAAACGCGATTACTGAGCATGAGGTCCTGGGTTCGATTTCCAGTTCGGGCAAAGTGCTATTGGGTTTTTCCATCAGGAATTTCTCAGTAGCAGCCAAGGAGATAAAAAAGGATTTATTTTCATTTACGTGGCTCGGTCTATATACATAGTCATCAGTGACATGTTCTGATCTCCTTTGTTAGAGCCAAACATAAAATAAACCATTAATACCCATTTAAGGGTAACATAGGTACACCTCTGGGTGACAAATTCGTTGTAATGATCTCAACAGCTCACGTAATTAGTAAATACCATGAGATCACGATATCAATAAAATTTAATTTCGAAAAATTATATAATCACCACCTACGTTACAGTTAAACGGGGTATAAAGGATACCGACGCGAAAACGCTGTTATTAAAAAAAAAAGCAGTTCCGTACACTTTGACCGTATAGGTATTGCACTTTTGTAGGAAACGGCTGTTTTTTTTTTCAAAATTAAAATCAAAGCATTTATTTCAAGTAAGCCAGTTACAGGCACTTTAGGCGACAAGATAAAAATGTAATGAAGCTACAGTCACAAGGCATAAAAACTGTGAACGTACTGTAGTTGCCCATTCCATAGCGTAGATCTCTATGGAGAAGAACGGGCAAGAAACTCCATGGACACTCTTTTAAATCAGTATATTTTTACAAAAACCTTGGTTACATCATTCATGTTGAGATGGTACATTATGTGAGAACGATGTAGCAAGATGTGCAGTGTGCACGTTAAAAGTGTCCATAGTAAAAACAAAAAAAATAAACAATTCAAAAATAAAATAATTAATTCAAATAAGCCGTGGCAACCAAGAGATGACCAGTCACAACTGACAGCGCCCGTTCACGAACATGACGCATGTATCAGCACCATTCAACTCAACCATTTGGAAGGGAACTAAACTTAATAACCGATGAAAAATTTATCTGTGGGGTCTCAGAATGATGTACTGAAAACGCGGTAACCCTTTTCGCGTCGGTGTCCCTTCCACCACGTATATTTCTACGATTGTAATATACGATGAAGTTAGTCCTAAGTTATAAGTCGTAAAAAGACTATGACATAATGATCGAAACGAAATCTTGGATTCACGTTGCATGATTCGTTCTGCACGCAGGTAGGTGCTTGCAGCGACATCAAAATTTTGTTCGCATGCACTTAGTCATACATGTTACTAGATTCTAGAAGATTCCGTTTAGTAATGGAAGAAACCATTACTAAACGGAATCTTCTAGAATACAGAGCTACATTTACTCAATATGGACTGACTTACTTATACGTACTTACGTTATAACTAGGAAGGGGCATAAGTACTGCAATGACGATAGAGAAGCATGGAGAAGATGGGTCCTAATAAATTGGGAGAAGGGTAAGGGCACGATGATCATGATGGTCGCTGCAAATGCAAATAGGTATCTATTGAATCAAGTTCTTCTAGGTAACTCTTTCTGGCTACGCAAAGTGAATTCAAGCGAGCTTTGATCAATGTGATGATTCCCTCACTCGAAAGATTAGATTAGATCCCAATATGATAGATGTACGGACCTGTAGAGAAGAATCAGAACTTTGCAACGACCGAGACCAATATAGTAAAACCGAAAAATGAGAATTACGAAGAATTCAGCTAGTTAGCTAGTCGATTTGCCAAGATATCGCCATTTGCCATCTCCTTTATTCCCAGAGAATTCATTAGGATTTTCTCAGTTTTCAAGGAAGGTGGTCAGGTTAAAAATTAAAGTGAAAGACGATTAATTATGATCACTCTTTGTAAATTCAGAAATCCACAACACTTGTCAACAAAAGGTAAAGTTGATTGATTGATTATGAAAAAACGAGTGAAGCCTAGAACAACATGGTGCTCATATTTCAGTTGGCAAGAAGTAAAGAAAACATCATGAGCTGAGTACAAGAAAGTTAAAAGCAACAGTTTGATGTTTGTGGCAAGTCTTATCGATGCGTATTGTTGAATATTATTAAAAGCTGTTACTATAACTAAAAGTGCTGCTACGATTAAAAGTGATTGTTGTACTTAACGTAGCTTTGGAGTTTTGAAATGTTTTGCCAAAACATAGGGGTTCTTGAAGTATGTTCAGTTTTATTTTTAAGTATTTGATGAGGTCATCATGTTGGCTATAGCCACTGCTGTGTTCGGGTCTCTATCAACAAATGAGGCTGAATATGGAACAGTTAGACGGTATTCCCATCTTTGCAAGAACACTTTTACTTTGGCCTGAGGTTAATAGCATTGGCTTTTCGGTACGTTAGCAGTCGGCAGTGATCCCGAAGGATTTTTCGGCCTCTAGGATATTGTATTGTTATCTTTTTTTGTACATTTCATGAGTATAAATACTTTGAATTCGTCAAGTTAATACAAGGTGTACAAACTACTCACGAAGCCGTCAACCAAGCAATCTGTACATCAAACTAAGTAACCCTACGAAAAAATTATTGCCGAGAAACAACTAGCTTGGGGTGAAAAATCACGTTTTACTTTAAAACTCAATGTATCGCACACAAAACACAGTGCTGAAGGGTTGCATTTAATAGTAAACGGACCATGGAGGTTTTGAAAAGTCAAGTTAAACATAAAAAAAAAAATGTGAAAACTTGGAAATTTGACCTCCAATTTCTCCGTAATTAGAAGGTCCCCAGGTATGGTCCAGAACCATAAACTGATAGCAATGACGGGGATAACAAGTGCCTTTCAGCTTCCTTAAAGGGTCTTCATCATCATCATGACAGCCGGTCTGTTGTCAGACTTTTGGGCCACTACGACTGTCAAAGATCTACAATTGACAGCCGGGACCAACGGCTTAACGTGCTTTCCTAGGCACGGAGAAAACTCGGTATGTAATAGGTGGTCACCCATCCACAGACCAACCTAGGCATGCACGGCTTAACCTTAAGATCGATAATATAACGGGTCTTATTACCCTTTATATTATTATTTTATCCTAGTAAATATCTTTTACAAGAAAAACAGACTCACTGTTCTTTTTCTGTTACCTTGTTCTATTGCCATCATATCCTTAGGGGTTTCAGAAGGTCAGTCAAAGTGATGCGTTATTCCCACAGGTTATCAAATAACGCGTAGGTAGGCACTATCAGCAGGTACAGTGAAATCTAAACCATACGAGTACCTATTGAGAAGAATGGCGTCATATTGAGTAAGGTTTCGAGATGGTGTGGAGTTTCATTTTAAATTTGAGTTTTATTAGATTAATTTGTTACTATGATAAAAATCTTAGCAAAGGTTTTAACTATTATTTTTTCTTTTTTCATAGTCATTTATTTTTATAATTTCTCCTGCTGAAGAATCCATAAAAATACGCTTGTCCTTGTCAACTAATTCCTCAAGTCAAATCAACAGAAATCATCACTTAATTTATTTTTTGTTTCTATTTATGTATCTAGTTCTGTAGGTTTATTGCGCAACAGAATCTCAATATGTGAAGGTTCACCATTCTTCGTTTCATTATATATGTATGCAGTATTAATGTTGCCAACGAATTTTTCAAATATATGAAGCAATTGTTTTTGAATTTCTCTCAAAATCACTCGGATTGTGATTGAAACTATATTAAACAATTTATTGGGGTGCTGTTTTGACATTCTAGATTTTAAATTTTTTTATATAACACTAGTCTGTTATGTACTTCCTAAAAACTATTAATTAATATCTATGATAGTGATAAGTTATAACTTTAATAACTTTAGGAAATCTCGGATTTAATTTACCTAATTTAAGAAAAAGTAATGAATTATCAGATCCATATGCAAATGTGAAAAAAAAATCATAGGTACTAATGGTAAAAATACTAAAAAGTAAAAAAAACTTTTTGCATAAAACACAATTTACAAAATTATGCCTGAAAATGGTTTCCCATAAAATTTAAGATCATATAGATTCGAAGTTTATTACAATACTCCTTCTTACATTCAAAGATGACCCACTAAATAGCAATAACAATAATATATAATGGACAGTTAAATGCAACATTGCAATCCATTCAAGCCGAAGGTCTTTTAGCAAATAAATTTAAACACATAACACTCACGTAAAATACTGATGCTTTGTCCTCGTCTTAGTTAAATATGTAAACTGTTATCAACAAGAACAAGGTTTTGTTTCACAAATATAATATTTCGCGGAGTGAACATGAAAGCTTGTGTGCGCCACGGTTCGTAGGTCAGTTACAACTATTTCATAGCAACCACAGTGGTGCATGTGATATGTATTCGTAATTACTAGAGCTACTAATATATTGCTTGAGCGAAGCGGATCATGATTTACTGCGATTGATTTATGATATTTTTAAATTAGGTATGCCATTTCATTCTTTATCTGCTTGAAATTAAGGGTAATTTAGCCTTAATGCATCTTTCGTCGTTGAAGTGACTTGCTTGAAACTTGCTATTTTTGACTTACCATGGTGTTAGCACCATGGTAAGTCAAAAATAGCAAGTTTAAAGGAGATTGGGTAGCTGCATAATTATACCTAGGTAATGGTACAATACCATTTTATAATTTGTGTTCACTTCAAATCAGATAGAGATGTTGCTCGTTTCTGATTGGCTGAAACAACACGTCTTCCGATTCTCAAGCAAACGGCATCAAAAACAAAATGTCAAAATCAACAAAAAAAAAATTACTTACTTAGAACTTCAATGACGCTTTGTATTATATAATTTTAATTCAAAACAAGTCTACTTACTTACTACTGTCCTTACATTGTTAGTGTACTTCTGATCTTGCATTATAGTTCCTTTTCTTCTTGTCATAAGGTTTAAGTTGATGTAAAATAACTTGTTCATCGACTCTTAACGATAACGAGTAATACGTTACCATCGCTTATAACTTACTCAGGTCTCTATCACTATAGCCTTCAAAGATAAATGCCACGTAATCTTGCTATTATGTCTTGTTATGTATTTACATGTACATGTATAACCGTTGTTTTTTTCCGATTGCGTGATTAATTATCTCACTAATAACATAGCGTTAGCCAGTGGCGTAACTATACCATTTGCGGCCCCTGGCAAATTCATTTGATGGGGCTCCAGTAAAAATCGATACGTTTTAATTTTAATTTTTATAGATCGCTGAAGAAGTAACCCAACAGTATTATAAAATAATATTGTGTGCATTTTATAATAATAATTGATCCTTTTCTTATGAACGTGTTTGAATTTGTACATGGTTTTAGTTGTGTCTACTTTAATTAATTTAAGTACTTATATAAAATTTATATTTTTTACTAAATTTTGTTAAATTGTTTGATTACTTCATTTAATTCTGAACTCACGGCCTCTTGGGCCCGGGCCCCGTAAGGCCGAGGGCCCGTGGCATTTTGCCAGCCCTGCCACCCTATAGTTACGCCACTGGCGTTAGCAGTTTTTGTATAAGAGATGTTATCATTATCGTGGTATTGTGTGTTCCTGCGATATTTCGTGTGACCCATGATAACTTTTCCATAGATGTCATATTTTCTATGATTCGATAATTGATCTAGGCATTTCGATAGCAATGCGACAGGGATGGCGTTTTATCGCAAGTCATTTAAATTTTATATGATTTGTAGGGTTCTGTTTTTAAATGTAATGGAGCAACCCTTTGTTCGATTATTTCTAGTGTTACTGTCATCGCAGATGAATACAGTTATCGCTTTATGCACGTTGTAATTTCAGTGTGTCAGCACTTTAACCAAACCTGAAAGATATCAACTACTGATTATTCTTACACAGAATGAGTACCGTCAATTATTAAGTATTAAAATTATTTTGCTTGGGTATACCTCAAAGGCTAGAGTTAAAATGTTACCTTCCTTTTGGGCGCTGCCGCAGTCGGGTAAAAAAGATACAGTTATGAGAGATAGGCTAGTTAATTAAGATTCTAGAAAAAGTTAACATCGGTTTTTGTATAGTGCGACAATACTGTTGTAGGAAAGTACCAGTTGCACTTGCACTTGGAAACAACCATCAGGCGATATGGCAGATACTAAATAGCACATAAACACTCACCTTTGTACAGCCATTCAAGTAGAATTTATTGCAAAGTTAGGAACGGAATATCACCAGTACCTATTATATCATGCTAGTATTTCCAATCATTGTCAACATGAACGATGTAACCAAGGTTTTTGTATCAATATTCTGATTTAAAAGAGTGCTCGTAGAGTTTCAACTACAGTATTTTCACAAGTTATTATGCCTTGTAACTGGGACTGTAGCTGTCTTTTAGGGTTCCGTACCTCAAAAGGTAAAAAAGGAACCCCTCTAAGATCACTCTCTTGTCCGTCTGTCTGTCGTGTTTGTCTGTCCGTGTGTCACCATCGATTTTCTCAGGAATAAGTGGACTAACAAGTTGAAATTTATACCAGATACTGAAGTCTATAGTCCTTATTAGGTGTATAAAAATTAAGGTCTTGAGTACCAAAATTTACCTTAATTTTCAACATTTTTTATTTTTCGGACTTTTCCGTTTACTTGTACTGTAAGACCTTGCTTTTAACCAAAATTGACAATTCTAGGTCAATCGGAAGTACCCTTTAGATTTTGGGTCGGAAGTACCCTATATGGTAGTTCCCGTTGACCTAGAATCACGAAACATGGCAAGAAGCAATGTCTTACAGCGCATGTAAAGGAAAAAATCTGAAAACCGCAAATAATTAGTTTAAAAACAAACAAAATACCTACAAGTTTAATCGGAACCCTCGGTGCGCGAGACTAACTCGCACTTGGCCGGTATTTTTTTGTATTAAGGATTTGACAATTCAAAAGTGCCTGTATCTGGCATACTTGAAATAAATGCTTTGACTTTGATTTCGATTAGATTTCAGAGGAATTTCCATGAACTGAAAAAAAGGTAATCCTTCCCTCCTATGAATGTATCCCTATAATGTTGACAACATAGCATACAATTTATGTGCTCACTAGGTTTTAAAACCTAGTGAGCAATTGGCCTTCGCTACTTAAGTAGCGAAGGCCAATTGTATATAGGGCTGCCATCCGTCCGGGTTTTCCCCGAATTGGTCCTAGTTTGTAAGGGTGTCCGGGGATTGTCTGAGCCGGGTTTTAAAAACTCTCCGGTTAAAACCTGGGCACTTTTTGTGAAAGGGGATTCTAGGCTCCAGGCGCTTTACTTTTTTGTATTACTCTCATTACAGCATCTTTTGAACCAAATTTGTATGTACCAAAATGCAAACATTTTCAAGCTCGCTTCGCTTGCTCTCGTATCCCATCTCCCCTTTAAGATCCCTTAAGAAACTACATCATTTTGTAAGTCGACCAACTAAGACAGATTTCTGTATGAAATGTCAAAACAAAGTAAGTTATCCAAGACCTACGAAAAAAAGATTAACTATATCCAAGCCAACTCTGGCGCTGCAAAAAAGCCAATGATTAAATGCTTTGTGCCCTCACTTCTTTGAATTCACGTACTCACTATCACCATACTGTTTGTTTTGCAATGTTTTCTCTTGATATATATTTTTTCCTGGGTTGTCCAAGAAAATAACTCGTTTTCACCTAAATACCTGGGGATTTTTAGTTTTTTGTCCGGCATCGTCAGTTTAGGTGATGGCAACCCTAATAAATCGTAGGTAATACTCGATTGCGAAGGCTTGTTATTAATTGAAGTAAAATACCAGTTTTGTTTTATAAGTTCGTGAGACAAATACCTGAGACTTGTTGTGAAGTGTCGAAGGAAACTAATTAATTGGAAATCTTTGGTACATACAACGAGCTCCTAGAGGAATGCCAAAGCGTGACGGTATGTCGTTAACTTCTAGATGAAATAGCATCGAGCTGTGTTACTGGTGCAGTGAGCAAAGATCTTTAGTTAAATAATATCTACCTTATATTTATACGTATTATTGACTTTACGTTGAATTTTCTATAATCACTGCCGCAGTGTTTGCAGCGATGGTTTTTCTTTTCACAGTGTTACATTTCTTCTTTAGTTTTAAGTTATTTTTTATTTTTTTTTCTTTTTGTTATATTAGTTTTGATTTTATTGTGTGCACTTGTGGCATGTGCCAAATAAATGTATTTTCTTTCTTTCTTTCTCGGGAAATCAACTTTAAACATTGGTATCTGAAGGGAATTCCTTTGGACTTCGCGCCTGTTAAGCCTGTTTACACAATCATTATAGATCTTAAATATTCCCAGTCCTCTCGTAGAAATGGAACATACAATATTGGAATATTAACATTGAAAAATAAATAAAGTCATGTTAATTTATCTAAAAAAAAAATCCTTAGGTTGCTTAACTACGTATATTTTAATAAAATACAACTTGCTTCGCTGTTTCTCAAGTGGTACAAAACCTCCCAGAAATACCCAACAAAATTTCCACTTCATATCTTCGTCTCTCAAAGCAGAGAGGTTTAAGTAAAGTGTTCTAAGAAAAATCCCAGTAACATGTGTTGTTCAAGGAGCGAACATCCAGAGCACCCCCACCGCATTGGACATAGATAGACGAAACGTAAAGAATGATCACGACATGAGACAGCACATGCGAGAAAAATAACGCCCATTCTCTATCGGCGCCGACACAGAATAACTTTAGCAATTTAGGGTTGGATTGCTTGGCAAAACAATCTGAGCTCGCGTTTTGGATGTAAGTTACGTTTTCAGCCATTTTCTTTCGTATTTTGACGGAAAAATGATTTTTGAAAAAGTACTACATTCTCATTTTGTATGTTACTTATTCATGACTCTATTAAAATATGCTAAAACAACCAATTGTTGACAATGGCAATTATTATTTTGATTTGCATTTATCAGTCAAACCTAACTTTATTCTAAGCTACCATATAATGCAATCCATATTATTATGAGCCGTTTTTTTATTTCAATTCACATATTACACACAGACATTAATATGACCTAGGTAGGATCAAAATCCAACCACTGCGCATCACGAGTAATCAGGGTACTTTTTCAATTCATTTATTTAAATAAACCAGTCAGCTCAGCTAACCCGCAAACGCTCGTGACATTGCGATACATTTACGTCCAAGGGTCGGAGAGACCGAGAAAAATCAGCGGCAATGACTAGACGATTCCACGTTACGTTCCTAATACCGAACCCTTCCTCGCAATATGATTTGCGTCAGTGGAGATGCGTTCAGAACAGATCACCGGCCGGTAACCGAGTGGAAAAAGCGCTTCTCATCGGGACCGTTACTGGAGATCGTAAGAATTCGAGTAGCGTCGCTAGCGAACTACGCTCAGAACAAATGGGTGCGCCGAGGAATACCCAATTATTGATTGTTTTTTTTTTATTTCTACTATAATATTTAGAAATATTTTTTATTAATTTCCTTTCTAGTTACAACGTCTCGATATACGATTCATAAAGAAATGTAGAGTAAAGTACGAAATTAAAACTGACTATTCAATTTCGGCATTCGCCGCAGTAAAACCTGTATATAATTGTAGCGTACCATTGTTTACGTCTCTATGAATTCCAGAGGCGTCCGACCACGAGGTGGGTAATGTTATCATTCCATTAATTACAACATCCACCCCCCTGCTTTTTAAAAGTAAATTAATCCGATTAAGGGGGGAATCGAAGAACCCGCTCCGTCCGAGTTTATTCAGGCAACTTTCTTTAGAATAATTATTTTTTGTAATTAAATCCATCAACACGATTTTTTCCTAATGATTCCCCCGTGGGAGTTGGTGGGTGGCAACCGGGAATAGGGGAGTTTTATTTTTTCTTTAATTTCATATTTTCTTTATGATGCTGTTCTCGTTGTAGGTAATGAGACTGAATTTCCTTGTAGAGGAAAGTGTTTCAATAGGAGCTAATTACTTGCATCAATGTATCGAAAATAACACATCCTGTAATTTCAGTGTCACGTATCATAGAATCCTTAGCATTTTCTTCTATTCAGATTAATCATATATCAACATAACCAAATAAAGTATCTACCTTCCATGAAAATAAATAATATCTGCTTTTATTTTGTAACAATATTCGTCTGGCGGGCGCGGGTTCTCTCAGACCCACCCTCACACCAGTGTTAATGATATCTCGCTTTTAAAGGGCACATCATTTACTTACTTTTACGAAAATTAATTGAAATGAGTTTTGACGATGAAAAGATGGCTATACAAAAGAGAATGGTGGCCGCTAGGTGTCGTTCTGAGATAACTTGTTCTTCTTTAATTAATTATTTTGTGGCAAAGAATTTGTTTTCTTTGATATTCTAGGCCCTATTCATTGACTTTACCAATTATGATTTCGATTAAGAAACTGTATAAATAAAACGATTTTGAGAAATTATTTATCAAAAGTTGACAATATTACAAGTTAATTCTTGGAAGTTTTAAAATATGATTAAGCTCCTTTTATAGCCTTTACATGAAGATTGATAGAGTTGTTTTGTACTGCGTAATTAAAAGTGATTCATTTTGCGCATTTAAACAATAAGACAATGAGTTACAGTAAATTGATCCGTTCATGCTTTAATAAGCTGACATAATGAGTATTCAGCTACAAGTCGGTAGACTGAGTTCTCGGCAAAGATAAACTTATCAAATTATCACAAATGAATATGAAATTACGTAACCAAAAAGTATATTTGATTAGTTTTCCAACAAGCGTGGTTCTCATTTCGTGGAACCTTTTGAGGTCACATCTGCGTATGAAACCGGACCGGTATGTAGGCCACTCGTAATATATCGACATGAGGAGGTTCGCAGATTGATGAGCCATCCTCCCCCCTGCCTGCACCCCCAGCACCCCCTCGCGGACCCGCGGACGTCCGGTGCGCCCCCACCGTCCGTCCCGCGAGACCAAGCTCTATTGCAATAGATTGAGCCTGTTTTGTTTCCTTCTGTTGGTGGTACACATGAGGTTCTTATTGGACAACGTGTGCGAAGTTGTATTGTATTGTATTGTATAACGGGCTGGTGTCCGCAACTCCACGTCCATTGCGCGTATTTTGCGTGCGGGTGGGAAAAATTTTATTCGATCCACCCCAACTCCCCGAGAAAGGCCAGCAGCGCCTTGATGTTGCCGACAATCTCGCGGAGAGTACCTGGGTTACCGAAGTACTTTGCCCTGTATGGTGCAACCTCTGGGCAGTGCAGAAGCACGTGGGCTGCTGTCTCGTCTGCCTCCATGCAGGCTCGGCACAGGGGGCTGTCTGTAACTCCTATGACAAAGAGGTGTTTGTTAAAAGAGCCGTGTCCAGTAATGGCGGCTGTAACTGCGCGTAGCTGTAATTTGGTCAGCCGAAGCGCCTGTTTGGTGAGGCGGCCGTCGATAGTAGGAAGAGCTTCCTTGGCCTGCCTGCACTCACCGTGGTCTAGCCAAAGTTTGTGGTGCTGCTCAATGGTTCGTTTCCTTACCAGTGTGCGAAGATACCCGAAGGGGAGCGGCACGATGGGTTCAGGCCCCACAGCTGCCATACTCGATCCCCTTCTAGCAAGTTCGTCCGCTGCATCGTTGCCCCGGGACTCGCTGTGTCCTTTGATCCATTGAATGGTTATGTTATTGAGATTACCAACCTGGTTCAAGCGTTGGTGACACTCGTATACTAACCCAGAGTTGACTGTGTGGTTGTTCAGTGCTAACAGTACAGCCATGCTGTCTGAGAGTATGCGAATTGAGTGATCCACAACCTTCCGGGCTAGGATGGCCGCCGCCGCCAGGGAAATGCCCATGCATTCTGCCTGAAATACTGTGTTGTGAACCCCCAAAGGTATGGCAATGTGGATATTGAGATCCTCTGAGAAGACTCCAGCCCCAGTGCCAGTATCGGTTTTGGATCCATCCGTGAAGATTCGTAGTTCTGCGGGGTTTAGTCCCTCGCAGCGGTGATCTTCGTGGAGTTGGATTTTGTATTTTTTATCGAATACAAACTGCTTAGGTATCCGATCGTTTATGGCTTTCGCTATGGGAAACTCTTGGTAGAATTTCTCTAGTGTCGCGGTGTGCTGTGTGTCTTTCTTACCCCATAATTGAAGAGTTTTAAGGCGTACTGCAGCCATCGTTGCTTCCTGCTGTATGAACAGATGGAGCGGCGGGAGCCCCAACATGGCTTCCAAGGCCACGGTCGGGGTAGTCCTCATGCAGCCTGTAGTCGCCATGCAAGCAAGCCTCTGCATGCGTTGCAGTTTGGTGGAGGCTGTGGCTAGTTTGGTGCGAGGCCACCAGACCACTGCCCCGTACGTGATCATGGGTCGGATCACAGCACAGTATAACCAAAGTATAATTTTAGGGGATAGGCCCCACTTCTTACCTATCATCCTCCTGCATTGCCAAAAGGTTATGCAGGCCCTGTTCAGTTTGTTGTCTAGGTGACTGCTCCAGTTTAGCTTACTGTCCAGGGTAACTCCCAGGTACTTGACTTCTTCGGCTAACTGGAGTTCTGTATCAAATAGTTTGGGTAGGCGATAAGGGCCTAGTGCTCTTTTTTGGGTGAACATGACTAATTCAGTCTTCGTGGGGTTCACTGAAAGGTCGTACGCCCTGCACCATCGTTCGACGGTGCGTAGTGCCTGTTGAGTCAGATTGCAGATGGTCCCCGTCACTTTCCCCGAAATGAGGATAGCGAGGTCATCCGCGTACCCTATTGTATAGAAGTGGTTAGCGTTGAGAGATGTGATGAGGTCATTAATTACCAGATTCCAGAGGAGGGGTGATAATACTCCTCCTTGGGGGCAGCCTCTGGCTATCATGGCCAACTGCCGATCCTCTTCAAGGCGAACCACTCGTTTGCTTAACATGTTAGTAATCCAGTCTGTCAGTACCTGTTCTACTCCATGTCGGGAGAGGGCGGTGTTGATGCTGGAGAAGTTTGTTTTATCGAAGGCTCCTTCGATGTCTATGAAGGTGCCCAGGCAGGTGCCCTTCTGGTGTATCGCATCTTCTATCCGGCTGACCACTAGATGAAGAGCTGATTCAGTGGACTTACCCGAGCTGTATGCGTGTTGGTTTACATGGAGTGGGATCGTTTTCAATGCCCCATCCCTCAGCTCTCTCTCGCAGATTCTCTCCATGGTTTTTAGAAGAAAGGAGGTCAGGCTGATTGGTCGGTGGGATTTGGCGTTAGTGTAATCGCTCTTACCTGGCTTCGGAATGAATATGACTTTCACTTCCCTCCATCCCTTTGGAACGTATCTAAAGGCCAGGCACGCTCTCATTATGGGCACCAGTCTGCTAGCGACCGAGTCCCCGCCCCACTGCAGTAAGGCAGGAAAGACTCCGTCAGGACCGGCCGCCTTAAAAGGATGGAAGCACCGGATCGCCCACCGGAGTTTCTCCAGCGTGATCACTTTGTGTGCGTAGCGCCAGTCGTTATCTGACGGTGTTTGAATTTCCTCCGTCCAGTCAACAGTCTGTACAAAAGCGCAACCCGGGAAGTGAGTTTCGATGAGGACGCGCTTCGCCTCTTCTGGTGTGGTGGTGAGTGTGTTGTCTGGTTTCCGGAGAACATCGGGTCTAGTTGGGTTCTGCTGTGCCAGTATTTTCCTTACCCTGTTTGCTTGTTGGCAGGATTCGATGCTGCCGCAGTATTTCCGCCAACCGGTAGAGCTCCTGTATCTGATGCATTTCTTGTAGCTGGATTTGGCCGCGTAGTATGCATCCCAATCCTTATCAGCACAGGTATTCATAGCTCTGTTTAGAGCTGCCCTTACCTTCCCGCGCTTGCGTTCCAATTCCGCACCCCACCAAGGTTGCTTCCCTGGTGTTGCGGGCGGAGTGGTTTCTGGGCAGGATGCTAGGTAGCTGTCTAGCAGAGATTTCGTGAGATGACTTACTCGCCCGTCGATCTTCGACGTGTCCTCGAAAGTCGTCTCATAGTTTGTTGACGCAAGCTTCGTTTCGAGGATGCGTGTGTAGGTTACCCGGTTTGTGTTTCGCGGGTTGCGCCGTGGCAGTGTTGGGGTGACACAGACCTGGATGTCGAAGCGGATCCATCTGTGGTCCGAGCAAGAGGCCTCCTTGGAGACCTGCCAGCCGGTGGTGATGGCCGCTGCCCCCTCCGATGCCAGAGTGAGGTCTATGATTGTTTGACTTCGTCTGTTGTTGTGTGCGAAGTTTTCTTTTCTTTGATGAAAATACGTCGTGTTTGGTTTTGTATGTATGTAATGCTCTGTTCAAGCCCTTGCCTTTTTACTCCCTTTTGTTATTGAATGCTCTTTTATAAACAATCTTCAAATGATATAGCAGGTACGATCTGTTACCTTATAAATACGTTCTTACTTAATATTTATTTTATCCACCAATCCCGTTAGAGTATTGTAAAGTAGCTAGGTACAAAGTTCTGACCATGTCGCGAAAGTAGTAACAGTCAACTGGAGTTTATAGCATTTGCAGGCAATGTGCCAGTGTGCTGTCGACGACTTTTGGACCATTCCGAATATCGTTTGTCATTATTTAACAGTTTCAAGTTTTGTCTTCTGAGGGTGATAACTTCATAGCCACTTCTCTGATTTTTTTAGTAAAATCAGTTAATGCTTTCATGAAATTATAACACGTGGGTGATCTACGTAGAAAATATAACATCACGACTGTAAACCCTTAAAGGTTAGGCACACATACCCACACTTTGTCAATTATGTTTAAATCCCGTGTAGCCAAGTGAACCTATTGCCATCTATTTAGCGGGCACAAATCCAGACATAGTGGCTACTAATGAGACAAAACTGATGGAAAAGTCCAATAACAGTTTACTATGAATTGAATTAATTGAACCCAGGACCTCATGCTCAGCAGTCGCGCTTGCACCCACTAGACCAACGGGGCAATCAAGAGCTCATCTAGTTTAACATTTCTATGGAACAAACTTTCATGCTTATCTTCAGATTCGTCTTCGCACAGTATTCACATGTGCCTCGTGTATCGTGTAAGTGTACAATCCATATGCATTGTCGAGGGATCTATTTATTTTCTTCACGATAAATGTTTCAGCCCCTCGATACAGCCACTTATTTTGCCGAGAATTAGTTCGAACGTAAACTAGAATAACCCATTAATGTGAGTACAGTGTTATGTTTAACAAAGCACAACTAAAGTTGTGTTTTATTAAAACCGTAATTGGAATATGTATGTATGTGTGTTTGTATTGTATGTATTATGTATATTATATTGTATATATTAGTTTAGTTTAGTTATAAAATAAGTTAATCTAAGTTTATAAATGTACTGTTTATGCACATAAGGATACCCTCTTCTGCAAATCTCGCAATCGAGGTAAGGTTTGCTGTAAGAAAACCCAATTCTGGGTTAAGCTCGCCTTTGTACATAAGCTATTTGTTTTAATTTTGTGTAAGTATTTCTCTATTTTGTGTGCAATAAAGAATAAGAATAGCAATGTATTATTTGTTTATTATATCATAATTTATAGGCTGCAGTGTCAGTTTTGTAAATTCTACTTGTTTCTTACGATTGAGTTGCTTTTAAACTTTCTAGCTTCGAGATCAGAAACTCTTTCTGGTTTAATTTGTAGTTCAAATCTGCGAATTAGTCGAAGAGTGGTTCAGAACAAGTTGAACAGGATTCTAGACGTACCTACTCTTGACGTACTGTTGAAAAAATGAAAAGCAGCAGGATAGTGGATATAGCCCTTTCGACGTATTTGCATGATAGATGCATCTACATATACTGGGCAAGTGGGAAGGTCAGACATTGGTACTAAGTTTCTTTTTTCATTTTGTTACCAGCTTTTTTCATTTTTAGGGTTTCGTACCCAAAGAGTAAAAACGGGACCCTATTTAATAATAGGGTCCCGGGTTTTTAAGACTCGCTGTCCGTCTAGCTGTCTGTCACCAGGCTGTATCCCATGAACCGTGATAGCTAGACAGTTGAAATTTTCACAGATGATGTATTTCTGTTGCAGTTATAACAACAAATAATAAATTATTTAATAATTAAAGGCCCCATACAAGAAACGTGTTTTTTTCGGTTTATGGTACGGAACCCTTCGTGCGCGAGTCCGATTTGAACTTGGCCAGTTTTTATAATATTTCTTGCCTTAGATAATAAGTGATTCTAGAAACTGTAAGTAGCCGCCATTTCTGGAGATTGCACCCCGTAATAGGTTTTACTTAGAATCCTTTTATTTCTTTTACTTTCATATTCTTGTAATTTTTCTCTAGTTATGGGTAATTTTCCATTAAAAAAATATATAATTGCGTGTTGAGGTTTCTAAGGGGTATTTACAGAACTAATCTAATCATTATGTACATCAAACTAACTCTGTGCAAAAATTATTGCTGGGAAACGACTTTTTTTTGCTAGGGTGGAAAATCACGTTTTACGGTAAAACTCAGTGTAACGCTCTCAAAACATTGTGCTGATGGATGTTTTGAATAGTAAACGGGTCACGGAAGTAAGTCCAGTTTTATCCTTAAAAAACTAGTATTAAAAAAAAAGTATGACGGGCAGAACTAGTGCCTTTCGGCTTCGTTAAGAGTCTTTTCACACCCTTTATAGGAATCAGTTGCTGAAAGACACAATGAAAAGACTAAGCAATCAAAATTCCAAATTGAAAATCATCCTTAACAATATAGATATTAAGTTCTTTTAAAGGACACAACCGTATTTTACACGATCAAGATCTCTCATAAAGATTACACTAACCACAACATTACTCCAAATAAAAGCTAGTATTTATAAAGAAATACGGGGATCACGCGAGATGGGATCATTTGAGGAAGCGGCCGCAGGTCGGGGGTCGCCGCGGATACGATACGTTTCTAGCTTCCCCAGACCCCCCCCTCCAGACCCCACCACGGCTATGCTATTTATGCCGCATACACAAATAACACCTTTTTATGTTTCCCTTACATTGAACTTGGGATTTTGCGCATCTGTTTTAGAGTGAGTGGAGAGTACGAATGTAAAATCGTCATCGTCTTTGTAGAAGTATTTTTGCATACATAATTTCATATTACGTGGGCAGGGCATATTGCTCGCAGAACAGATGGCTGATGGCGCCGAACAGTTCTGGAATGGCGACCGCGAATCGAAAGACGTTGCGTTGGAAGGCCTCCCACTAGGTGGACCTGGATGCGAGTCGCACGGGACCGGTCAATGTGGCGACACTTGGGGGGAGGCCAATGTCCAGCAGTGGACGTCTTTCGGCTGAAATGATGATGACTACATAAACTCGCGCCTTTTTACAAAAGTGTAGGCAGAAAGTACAGAACACCACTTTCTAGGAGCCTCACATACTCCTCTCTGATGAGCGTAGATTTGTTGGTTGATGACGAGAGAAAGAATTATCTAATATAATCAGTTTTCTAAACACAGAATGACATGTACCAAAGCTAGATCGAAGAGCAGCGAAGAGAATTTTATCCCACAATGGACAAAGTAAAATGTTCATACACCTAATTAATAATGGTTAACCGGTGACAACCTTCTTTGAACAAAACTGGACGCTAAAAGCAAGATTAGCATAGAGTAGAAAACCTGCTTTTATCACAACACAGGTGTGTATCGTTCCGCTCTGCTTGTAATTCTATCCGAAGCATTAACGTGTTAAGTTTATCGATGGCAATAATGCATCACAAGTAGTTGCTGCTACAATACTTCATCAGAATCAGCGATAGATCTTCAGAGCATTTTGTAAGTAAAGGCTTCGATATTTCTATGGAAGAAAATAAATGTAAGTAAAGACTTCAGTATACAAACAAGGGGATATCTGAATCCATAAGAGATAACGGGAAACTTAGGAGACTTTAACTATTTCTTTATGTAAATAACTAGCTTATGCCCGCGGCTTCACCCGCGCGGAGTTCGATAATTGTCCCACGGGATCATACTACCGGGGTAAAAAGTCCTGTGTTAATCCTGATTTTAAATTATCTGTGTGCCAAATTTCATCCAATCCGGTCAGTTATCACGTGAAAGATTAACAAACAGCCATTCATCTTCACAAACTTTCGGGACAGCGGAACATAACATAACTTAACATCACGCCTGTAGTAGGGTTAGGTAGAGGTGTACCTAATAGTACACCCACATTTCGCCAGTTATGTTTAAGTCCCATGTAATAGGGGGCGATCCTATGGCCATCAACCAAGTACAAGTCGAGACTCCGTGGCTGCTACTGAGAAATACCTGATGGAAAAACCCAATAGCCCTTTGCCCGACCTAGGAATAGAACCCAGGACCTCAAATATAGCAACATATTATAAATTTTTGTATATGTAAATCCTCTTTTTGCTTTTTTTTGTTTGTTATTTTGATTCTGGAGGTTTTCCATTCTCACGAATCTTTTCACATTTCCGAGGGTAGAAAAACCTGAGTCCTGACATCTATTGGGTGTCAGGATCTTTTATTGGACAGTGTCTTCTAAGAATATCTTGTAGTCCTTTGACAAAATTGGTCAGCACTCCGATTTGGAGCATAGCCATATGGATTGGGGAGCCATAGCCTTCAAAAGGTAGTCACTTTAATTCACCCATCCATGCAGCCTTGCTTTACCCCAGCAGTGAGACAATACAAGCAAAGAAAAACAGGTCGCTTTTGTTGCTTTCTAGATAGAGGCTGACTTCGATTTTACAGCAGATTTTATGCAGTACAGTCACGAGCAATATGGAAAAACTGACCTAAAATTAAAAGTGATTTACTCATGGAATAAGAACTTTGAGAAAAGACCTATTTCATGAAATTGGATCCAAAATGGCCCAGTGGTAGCGACCCCGACTTACGAACAGTAAGTCATGGGTTCGAACCCAGGCAGGCGCATTACTTTGTGTAATTTATTTCGTCACCACTGCTCTCAAAAACGGTGAAGGAAAACATCTTGAGGAAACCGGCATGTCCTAGAACCAAAAATTCGAAGACATGTGACATTTACCAATCCGCACTGGGCCCGCGTGGTAGATTATAGCCCATTCCCTCTCATAGAGAGGAGCCCTGTGTTCCAGCAGTGGGAACATTAAAAAGACTGATGATGATGAAGGATCCAAAATACTATGTTCTTAACAAAATAAAATTGCAATCAATACAAGAGGAGGAAATTGCTTTAAATGTTGATAAGTTTAACTATTTATAATCATGACTGTACTCCCTACATAGCTTATCAACGTTACATTCCATCCTAGACTGTTTAGGTAAAATGGTAATTAAACTGCGGAATTTCACTTAGAAGAAGAAAAAAACCACATTCCTTATAAATATTTACATAAGCATTTGTTTGATATGCTTATTAACATTCAACATGCAGTGATTGCCTAACAGCAGCGCATTGGAAAACTAAATCAACATTAAATGAAAATTAAATTCAGACTCATTATTTAAAACAAAGAAACAATACCTACTTACATTGAAATTGAAGTAAGTGCTGTAAAACAGAAGATATAATTTAATCTAGACCTAGACCTTGGTAATGAAACTCATTGTTTGTTCCGGTCGCTTTCATTTTGACAATTGCGTTAACATTGTCCAACCAGCAGTTGCGCATAACTTTAACGCATGTAAGACTGAAGTATTAGAATGGGCATTATCGGATCATACAGCACAGCTGCTTCAGTGTCCAGTACAAAAAATATGTTGCATTAAGTATTGGTACGCAACTAGAAGAGACTAGTATAAAAAATATAGTCAAATTTAAAAACCATCTAATGAGTCTTACCTTTTCAGAACTATATGATACGGACGATCCAAACGTAGCTTATAATTATTTCATTAGGATTTTCAGGCTATTATACGATCTGTGTTTTCCATTAAAAGTGGTTAAAATAAATACAACAAAAAGA
Organism: Lycophotia porphyrea; assembly: GCA_950005105.1. Classification (NCBI taxonomy): domain Eukaryota; kingdom Metazoa; phylum Arthropoda; class Insecta; order Lepidoptera; family Noctuidae; genus Lycophotia; species Lycophotia porphyrea. The sequence goes on from OX465393.1 coordinate 8,316,405, forward strand.
ACTAAATGGTTGTCAAAAGGGATCAAATTATGCAGTAAAAAGAAAAGGAAACTCCTATGGCAGTTTAGACTTAATCGTAGTAATATTAATAATTACATAAGTATTCTAAAATCTACAAAAAAATTATCCACTTAATACAAAAAGCACAAAACAACTATAATATAAGAACATCTAAAAACAAATCTAAAACTGCGTGGCAAATTATCAATCGTGCAAAGTATAACGTACCTAAATTTAACATAAATAAAATTAAAAGGGGTGGCTGCGTCTTATCTCATCACAAGACTATTGCAGAAGCATTTAATGATTTTTTTATTGATAAAATATAGTCAAAACTGGATGTCGACTGCAGACCTGGGGCGTGTACAATAGATACCAGACGATATTAAAAAGATAATAATGTCCTTGAATAATACAAGCAGTGTAGGATATGACGGTATTGCCACTTACATACTAAAACAGGTTGCGAATGAAGTCTGCGGTCATTTAAGTCATGTTATCAATCTTAGCATTAGTGCAGGCGTTTACCCTGAGGCTCTAAAAGTTTCTATCGTCAAGCCACAATTTAAGAAAGCAGATAGGGAGTTAATGGAGAACTATCGGCCTATATCACTAATTCCTATAATTTCTAAAATATTTGAGAAATATATTTACAAGGAACTAAATTCATTTATAGAAAGACATACTATTTTATGCGAGGAACAGAAAGGATTTAGAACACGTAAAACTATTAATATGGCCATTTATGATTTTTTATATAATGATACATTTAACGTGGATAAGAGGAAACCGGTCTGTGGAGTTTTTTGTGACATGACGCAAGTCTTTGACTATGTGCATTATGGTACACTCTTAAATAAACTTGAGGCATATGGAATTAGAGCAAATGTCAACAATTTAACTAAATCTTATTTACATAACATAACTCAAATGACAAATATAAACCACATTGATATAAAAAGTAAACATGAAATGGTATCTCAATCCTCAGAACGTATAGTTTCGTTTGGTGTGCCACAGGGGAGTGGTCTAGGGCCTCCTTTATTTATATTATATATAAATGATCTACCGAAAGGCATCCCTCAACCTCTGACACTATTTGCTGATGATAGCACCATAACGATACCTTGTAAAAGTGTTGATACTTATGAACGTGACATAAATGATTCTATAAATCTAATGGTAAACTGGCTAGACGACAATAACTTAAAAATTAACCTGACAAAAACAAAACTAATACATTTGAGTCAACGAATCAATAGTAAGAGTAATTTAAATATACACTACGATGACCAGCCTATAGAAGAGGTAGAAACAACAAAATTTTTAGGGCTCCACATTGACAAAAAACTGAATTGGAAAACCCATATCGAAATCCTGTGTAAGAAAATCAGTAAATCTGCCTATGCTCTGCACACATTGTCGTCTATAATAAGTGTGGAGGTATTACTTACAGCCTACTATGGTTTAACAGAATCTCATCTACGCTATGGTGTAATTTTTTGGGGCAACTCGACAGAAAAAGACACGGTGTTCAAGGCTCAAAAGAGATGCGTTCGTTCAATATTTAAAATTAAACCCACTGATAGTTGCGTGCCTTACTTTAAGAAATATAAAATACTTTGCCATGTCTGTACATTTTAGAAGTAGCTGTTTTTGTTAAAACAAATCCACACAGATTTAAAAGATTAGAGGAAGTGGTTCCACGTAATAGACACGACACCAGCAGGATATGCTCTCATACGGCAAGAACAACCCTCATGCGCAAAAGTGTCTTCTGTATGGCTCCTACCATATTTAATAGATTACCGAAAAGTTGGAGAGAACTGCCCTTGTCACTTTTCAAAAATAAGCTGAAACATTTTTTAGTGAGCAAAGTGTATTACAATGTTATAGATTTTTTTAATGAAAAGGACTTTTCTATTCCGACTTCTTATATACATACCTAGTTAAGAATAACAATTGAATAATGTAATCTTAAATTAATTGGCTTTTGAATGATTCTATTTGACTGCATAATAATGAATATTCTGGACATAATTTAATCTATTTTGACTATAATATAATTTTACTATAATATCTTGAAATCACTTACTATTTATTTGTTTTGTATTTTGTAATGAATTGTATAATGACTGTTATGTAAAATGCAATTGAATGTAATTTTTAATACCTACGATTTGTACGCCATTATTGGCAAAACATGGACGCACACATCATCTATTAATACAATACCTTGCATGTCTGATTAGTCAGTTTATGTAAACGCATGTTTGACAAATAAACTATCTTTATCTTTACCAGTCTTACTAAGGGGTATCGTATTACCCAGTACTATTTGGGGTGTGGAGGTCAGATAGGCAGTCGCTCCATGTAAAAGACTGGTATTCAGCTGAATCCGCTAAGACTGGATGCCGACTCCAACATAGTTGGGAAAAGGCTAGACAAATGATGACATAGCGTTATTGTAGCTGACGAGGAGTCATAGATTAAATACCCTACCAACACTTAGTTTGAATGCGGTGCTCCCGACACGGATACCTGCACATTCAAGGATTTAAAAAACCCCACAGATGCCGTGATTAACCTAGCACAACAAGGCACAAGAACTTTTATGATTCGAACCATCGAAACGAAAGGAGAAAAAATAGAAGGAGTCATATTTTCCAAACAAGCCTAGCAATGTATTTTGAAGTATTGTCAAAACTATAGCGATGGTTTTCTGTGTTACATTTTTTCAAGTTGCGATCATCTGTGGAAACTTGGAGGCTGACTGATATTTCGGTTAAGATTCACGTAGATTACTTATTTGGTGACTTAGCGGTTCTTAAGTCACCTAATTCTTGTATCGGAGAGATAAGCCTAATCGTGCTTTAGTAGAAAGGTTGCGTACTCACTGATTGTTTGTAATACCTACCTAATTTATGATTTGAAAACAAATACAAATGATTTATGTATTTGCATAACACAGGTTCAGATAGATAGATAAAACCTTTATTCAATGCCTACAAAAGACATAGTACAACACACGGAAGCACAATTAAAATTAAATGATACAACAAATTACATGAATATAAAAAACAAGGTGTACAAAAAAAAAAACTTATATACTACAGAAGTAGAGTAACACCATGACATACTTTAAATAAAATAACGAGTTTACAAGGTGGGGTGTGCAGTGTAAGGTTTAGAGGATGTTACAAAAGGTTCATACGGAACATTATGAGATTAGAATTATTTATATTCAGTAGTTATTAATTTACAACATCATTCAGGATATAGATGGTCAATCTCATTACACATAATTAAATTTGAATTAGTAAGATAAAAGTAATAATAATTCATGCAAGAATATGAAAAATGTTATACTCAGACAAATATGTATTTACTTCAAGAGAATCTCGAGTGAGTTTAAAGCTTTAAGATAATGAAGATCGCACGTTATCTTGTATTTAGTAACGGCACGCAAATGAGGCGCACCCTGTATCACGTTATTATTTAAGCACGCTCGCTTTACATCATTTTAAACTCGTTACATAAATGTTCTAAGTTTTAAATATAACTTAGAAATATTGAAAAAAAAAAAAGTTCCTTGTCTTGATCGTACCTTTTTTCTGAGTAAACAATATTGTGATTTGTCAACTTTTGTTTCAAACTGTCGTATTTACTGTAGAGAAAAGTTATCTGACGTTTGAAAATACGAAACGCGGATTCAGATTTCTGAAAAAAAAAAAAGTATGATTTTCACGGTATAGATAGTGAAAGCAAAAAAGGCAATCCAAAAATAAACCTTTTTGTGTACTAAATAATCTCCCAGTACTTGTTCTTTCTACGTTCAAATGAACGTAGAAAGAAATTATAGTAGTAGAATACTATAAAATTATAGTAGGTATTACTTTCTTAGTTAATATTGACATGCGATCTGAAGAGGGCCGCGAGCGTACTTTCCTCTGGATGCAATTATTATGCAAAACGATTAAAATCTTAACAAGAGGAAGTGTTCGAACCGACACCTCTAGCGATCGATACCGGTACCAACCGATACCGAAAAGAATACCGATGTAATACCACCCTGGAATATACTCGACACATTTCCTATGGACCAAGATATACATAATACAAATAAATGAAATTTAAGTGTTTGTTTGTAATTTCAAAATAACAGCTTTTTACTAAATGCATATTCCAGTATAATTATACGGTATTAACACAAAATAACATTTAAAAAATTATTTGTCAGTCTGTCTGTCACTCTGTCTGTCTGTTTGTTCCGGCTAATCTCCGAAACGGCTGGACCGATTTTGGCGAAACGTTTACTGGCAGTTAGCTGATGTTATGACGAGTAACTTAGGCTACTGTTATTTTAGAAAAATGATTAGGCATCCGTGCAAAAAAAATCTCTTGAAAGTGTTAACAAAATCCGATTCAAATATAACTCATCTTTTTATAATAATTTCACGCGGACAAAGGTCGCGGGGCACAGCTAGTCATTTTATAAAAAACTGTTTTATTTTTCTGTGGCAGTACCTTACCATGGGTAAGAAACAATTGGATATTATGAAAAGTCGGTCGTGGTGGCTTTGGCAGATATCAGGTATTAAAAGTGCCCTCTACTAATGTCATTTCTGATTATTTTAATTTTAATTTTTAATAATTTGACAGCCCCTTGTCTCCGGTCAACAAAAATTACTTTTCTAGGCTTTTTTACTCGGTTGTAGGGAAGATTCCCGCGGTTGTAGGGCCCGCGACTGTTCGAAAGAGATACCGCGGCCCTGGAACACAAAGGGCGAGGAAGGATCATGGATGGGTTTTAGTCAGTACAAGTCTGACACTCCCTTCCGCTATGCCCAGAGCGGGAGTAGACATTTGATGATTTCCCATCCGAAAAAAAGGGAAGATCCAAAAACCATCTAACATTACAAAATAATTCTGAGAAATTGAGGATTTCAGCGAATCTTTTGTTATAGGAACTTTTGTACCGATATGTTGACTGTAGAAAGAAGCTGTGTTAATTAATGGAACATTTTCTTAGAATGGGTTCTGAATGCTTTATTCCTGTAAAAGCTTCAAAGCTTCCTTAAAGCATATATTCTTTTCATGAGGCAATTAACAGTTTAACAATTAAAAATCAGAGCGCTACAGTATTTAGACAAGTCTTTAACTTGTTTTCCTGAAAGTATTCAGTACAGTGATTGACTGTCTCGTTGGTCTAGTGGTCGCAATCACGATTGCTGAGTATGAGGTCTTGGGTTCGATTCCTGGGTTGCGCAAATTGTTTATGGATTTTCCATCAGGAATTTCTCAGTAGCAGCCACGGAGTCAGGATTTGTGCCTGGTTGATGGCAATAGGCTCGCCTCCTGTTACTTAAACATAACTAGCGAAATGTGGGTGTACTATTAGGAACCTACATCTCTGCTTTGCTCTTTGGGGTATAAAAGTAACCATTTATCTTATTTTTAACTAGAAATAAAATAAGAAGAAATACCTACTTCGATGTAGTTTTTTCCTGAGTCACCTCAAACGTTTCTGAATTGTACTGAATAAAAGCCAAACATACAAAATGCACCTCCACATGAGTCGTAACTTTTCCCACTAGTCAGTCCCTACTAAAATATAAGCCAGCTCCGAAAATCAGAGAGAATTCTAAATCGGACAAAGCCTTGCTAGACGAAGTTTATAGCAAAATATCAGTAACACAAGGAGTATCGATTGATATAGCTGACGCGAGCGCTCACAGTGATCTATTTCATAAAGTACGTGCATGTGGAGGAACGAAGGATTTCTTGTCCATGTGTGTGTGTGCTCGTTAATCATAATTTCGGATGTTTGTTCGTGTGTATGTTGGTTCATATTATTATGTTTTGGGGATAAGAAATTAGTTAGTGGACATTAAACTTGGTTATAGTTCGGTCGAGTGATCTTGGTACTGGCGTTTGCAAACTATCACATCAATAACTTGAGCGATTTTCTGTGTCACATTTCAAGGAATCAACATTACAGTCTCTTGAAAAGCCTGAAAAAATGTTAATCGTTGAAATGTTTACTTTTGTTACCCCCAGGACGGGCCTGCTTGGGAAAATTCACTAGAGTTATTAAAATCAATCAAGTCCGACGTAATTCATAATCATCATCATCATTTCAGCCGAAAGACGTCCACTGCTGGACATAGGCCTCCCCCAAGTGTCGCCACAATGACTGGTCCCGTGTGACTCGCATCCAGCGGATCCCCGTAACGTTCACCAGGTCATCGGTCTACCTAGTGGGAGGCCCCCCCAACGCAACGTCTTCCGGTTCGCGGTCGCCACTCCAGAACTTTACGGCCCCATCGGCCATCCATTCTGCGAGCAATGTTCCCTTCCCATTGCCACTGCCATTCGGGCTACGTCGGTAACTTTGGTTCTCTTGCGGATGTCCTCATTTCTGATTCGATCAGCAAGGAAACTCCGAGCATAGCCCTCTCCATTGCCCTTTGGGTGACTTTAAGCTTTCTGATGAGGCTCATTGTGAGCGACCACGTTTCGGTCCCATAGTAAACACTGGCAACCACACACAGGTCATACACTTTCGTCTTGAGCCACTGCGGTAAGTTTGACGAGAAGATACCACACAACTTCCTGAACGCTGCCCAGCCTAGTCGGATTTGTCGATTGACCTCTTTCTCGACCTACATAAGATCTACCTAACTGGACCGTTTGTCCCAGGTAGACATAATAATTCAAGACTACTCTCTAGGATTTACATAGCTTGCAACCGATAAAGCAAATTGGTCTAGTGGTATACCTAAGTCTTACAAACGTATCCCCATATAACCAGGGATAAAATTAAAGCTTCGAATAATGTATGATTGGATTAATACATACTAATAGTGTAACTTTACTCAGCAGAATTCTGATTGGCCCTTCACTATGTGAGCTTCTCACAAAGTACCAACCACGCCGGTCGTCGTACACGAAACTTGGCAAGAAGCATTAAGGGCTCGCACATCGTAGGGACTGACCCGTCATGAAATTTAAATCTAGATCAATAACCGCGCTTATATCATTGTCTTCATTAGAGATAATTGGGTTCGCTCCCCGTCGGCCGCAACTTTGTTTGTTCGTCGATAACTTGAGACGAATTTCTTGAACATTAACCTACCTACGTCATATAGGTTAGGCAGTCGTTAGCCGAAATGGACGTTACCATCTGTTTATAATTTTGGTAAAGGAAGGTTCTCGAGGATCAAAGTGATTGGGCGTAGTAGATCTATTGTGTTTTGCACCTGTCACTACTATAGTTACAGTTACTGAAAAATAATGAAAATGTTATTTTAATAATTTTCTCTTCAATTTGATGTTTCATTTATTTTCAGTGGATGCATTTGTAAAAATTATGATAATTTTCATAAATATTTTAATTCACTGTTCAGTGAATTGGTTATGATGTGTAATTTTCTCAATTTTTACGATTTCTTCCAAATATAGGTTCTAAAGAAACCTATATTAGCCTATTATCATAAAGCTCGGTAATTGTATTTCGTCTAAGTTGCTTCGAGACTGGTGGTGTGGGTAACGCCGTCATTTGCGTCTCGTATGTTTGTACACGGCGCGCAAACACGATTACCTAAAATTAGGTTAGTACGTTTTATGTTATTTACACTATCATGAGCGTCCCTTGGTTTTCGCTCATTTTAAATTATTATTACAGCTTTTAATATGGTTGTTGCGAGTTTGGTAGGTACCTAATTGACTTTATAAATAACATAGGGTTTACTTTATGTGTAACATTAATTATATCCACCGTTATTAATTCTCAATTTTTAATTGCATCTGAATTTTCTCTGAATCCTTAATCAAGACCCTGGTGGTATGGGTAATGGTTAAATGGGTACACCAATATTTCTTTTTTGACTTCTATGCACATATACTATACTACTATCATGTGTATACCAAACTAAAAATCCTATTAAAACATTGTTCTCAATAACACGATAACGTTGTCAATACTCTTTATTGAAGATATAAAATCCATTTCCACAAGGTACATTTCCATTTTGCTTTGCATGTGTTTGTGCATAGAGCTCTTTGGATCACCTTGAAATATTGCGATTCTTTTCCATTACTCCTTGTTTTTTTAAACAACCGAGCAGCCTTTAAGATACACACTGTATAAACGTCAATGTTTGAACACTCTCGCATCGATTTCGACTCGATCGCTTTCTAATCCCCATTTTCTCGATGCCATTACGATTTTTCGAGCGCTCACCTCACTCCATATTTCCGTGCATATCTCGACGATTCGCAGATCCATTATTTTTTATGGCTGGAGTACACGATGCTTAGTAGGAGTATCACCCCTGCCTACCGAGTGTTAACGTCTCGGTACACTTTGGTTAGGGGGTGACAATGAACTTACGCTGAAAAAATGCTAATAATTATTTACTTCGAGTTACGAGTTCGTAATAAACAATCTGATCTTGTGCATAAGTTTTGTGACCACAAAATTGCAGCTTACAATTAATAGGTAGGTAAGTAGGTACCTTTAGTTATAGAATGTGACGAAGCCTTATAAGAGTAAAATATAAAAATCGTCTAAGAAGTTGGTAGACAACTTAAAAAATATGATACTTTTACACCATGTTAGAATATTTACCAACACTTTCAACTTATGAAGAAATGAACTGCTCTTTCCTGAGTCAATAAACATGAAGTCTAGCAAAGCCATTAGTAAAATATGTCCTGGAAAATTCTGTTTACTTTCTAATGTATTAACTTCTGGTTCCACAATTTGTTAAACGTGTGTGCTTTCAGTGAATTAGAAGGACGGGATCAATTTAGGAATTATTTTGAAAACATGTTCAGTCTTAGATATCGTAAGTGGAGTGTAAAAGCGCCTAATCAGTTACTTTTCTCACCGTCTAGTCACCCCAGCGTAAGCAAGTCCCGACTCCCGACTCAGCCATTCCACTCCATACATTTTATCGACAAACGTCAGTGACGCTGCGTGACACTTATGTCAATATTTAAATACGATCCAGTACAAGCTATGAATATTTTAAACTCTAAGTAAACCACTCGGCTTTGTACTTCCACAAAGATATTCACACGCCAATGAAAGAAAATCTATTACTATTTCGTATGCAATAAGGTTGAGAATTGTGCATGAGATCGGTAAACGACGGTTTGCTTTTATTTTATATCTATGCATAAAGCGATTTGATAAGTGCTGGCAAATTGGGGATCGATATTAAAGTGACGAGTTATGCTGATTGGATTTTTTCAAGTGGTTCCGAGGGGACGGTGAATAATTGAGTGCGATTTAGTTTTAGCGAACAAAAAATGGTTTTCGAATTAAATTCCGGATGAATAATTACTTCAACTTCTAATTTTATTCAAACCACCACTTAGTAAGCAACTTCCTGCTTTTAATTTCGTTTTGTGGTACCGTTATTCAAGTTCCCCAAAACGCCTGACAGTTTGGTCGTCAGTGTAGGTCAACCTCATTGCTGTAACAAAACTACTAGGAGCTTTAATTTTCAGTTACTTGACTGTGGTTGAGAGCGGAGAGCGGAGAAAGTTCTATTATATTTTAACCAGAAACAAAATCCACACGATTTTCCCAATAAGCATTAAAATTAAAAAGCCAAGAGCAGTTCTAACGCGCGGCATCAGCAAGGAGCGATTCGTGCTGGTATCAATTGATTACGCAGATCGTCCTCGATACTACTCGATACCCGCTACTCGATACCATTCATACAATCTCGGAGGGATCTATTCGAGTACCACTCGTCTAGCTTTCCGGTTCTCATTCTTTTGTTGGCAGCACTCGGTCGGTGTGGCCACTCGATACCCGAGGATGTCTTTGTTATAATGTCGCTTTGATAAAAGGGGCGGAGAATTAGTTGTGTTTCTAATAAAATTGGCTTTTGTTTAGTTTTGACGTTACAAGGGTAATGGCAGTAAAGTACACTGAAAACTAAAAAACCTGTTTGCACAATATTAACAACATTTAAAATATTTGATGAACTCATAATTTGGGGAATCAAAATTGAAAGCAATGTTCTCATGTTTGTAATTAGTCTTTATTATAATATTATAGAGCAGCGTGAAATTATTTCAGTTTATTTGCATCTAGAAAACGCTGGCGTTTCTGAGAGATTGACCAAAGAGAAGACTAGACATGCCCAGCACAATGGAAAAATGGAAATGAGACAATATGTCGGGAATGTCAGGATTTATTCCGTTAGGCTCGAGCATTATGTGGGCAGACGGTTTCGTGCTATGAAAACACACTGGGTGCAAAACACTGTTTTTAGTAAAACTAACAATTAATTGAGATTACAACTTAGCACAATAAAACGGGACACAATGAATCGGCTCTGTAAAGCACGCACTCTGGTGTAGGTAGACTTGTAACTAGGCCGCGTGATGCCTCACCACAGGCTCGCTTGCGATTCATTTTTAGGTCCATACCAATGACCGGATCCAACAAATATATTTTAAGGAAAAAAAGTTGGCATCCCACCATAGGACTTAGTCCGAGATCAAGTGAACACAGTACGTTTTTCTTTCGGCAGCAGCGTCATAGCATGATCATCATATTGGTTTCGAAGTCATCGACAAAAAGCTTCTCATGTGAGGTACGTTTGAGGGTTTCACCAAAAAAAGCAACAATATTTAAGTACCTAGCATAGATAACCTATAAGGTCTATGCAACAGTACTCGCAGCAAGTGAAATGTAAAAGAATTTTTTAAAAGCCACTACCCCCAGGTGGCGACTGGGTGAATACAAAGTGTGCAAGGCGGCGATCCGCCTTCGCCCCTGTTACATATCGGCATGACGATTATGATATTTGGGTCAGTAGAGGACGAGATAGTCCAAATATGGTCAGTTGGTCCAGTTGGACATTGGATTATGATTTGATTGATGTCTACTATTTATTATGCAGGATTTTTTTATATCAGTAATTTTAATAATAACCACATAACTTAGGAAGCTGTGCTAAAGAACGTAAAGTAAAAAGTGTCTTCCAATAAAAAAAATGATCTCGTTTACTCTTAGGGTAAGTGTCAATACCAAGTAAGAGACCAATATAAATAAAAAGAGACTATCCTTTATTGCAATTCCACAATGTTTATAACAAAAGCAACCTAACTCCGTAATAGAAAGCCATCGCTTTCCGCACACGGGATAGACGAGTTTGGGCGGGCGAATGGCATTGATCATAATATCGACGGAGGCTTACAGGGGTGATAAATGGACGACCGCAGCGTCACTGGCGGGATGACGGCGCCGCCATATTTAAATCGCTTCTGTCACATCCGCATATCGCATAGGTGGCGGTGGTTAATATGCTGGGGAATTGCAGGTTAGCTTTTTTAGGGTGTATTTTTGAAATTATGATTAGAAAGTGTTTTTGAAATACGAGTATCTGTTAAAGGTACGTAAGGAAAATAAACTTCAAAGATCAGAATCTTGTAAAAGTAGGTGGTCAATTTGCACTGAAATTATTTTTTTTTAATGAAAATTTTAGAGGATTGGAACTGTTGCCTAAACGATCTGCAAAGAACTGAAAAATAACTGTTTGAAAGCTGTACCGAAGCTTAGAAACAGCACATACATTATCTCAACTTAGGTACAAAAATCATGACTGATTTGTAATATTGGAACTGTATGATATAGTTATTCCATTTACACTTGATGCACGTAAACCCAAAACCGACGAGTGTATCCAGAACGCAAAATCAACGAACCAAATAGGAAATTAAAATCATCAATCAAACTAAAAAATACAAAAGCCCCGTTTCCCATTGTCGCCGATATGTTTGCGCAAAAACGACTTTGTCGCATCACAGTCAAAGTAATAAAAAATCTATACAGAGACATGGAACTTACTGGAAACGATACGAACACAATAATGTTTCAACTACACTTAGCTTACTTGAAGTGAAAATAAAACAAAATATAGTAAATTTTACAGCTACCAGTATATAATAGGACATTAAACTCAAAGTTAAATTATTTTGAGAAAAGCTCGTCAAAATGTAATAAAAATCCTACTAATGACAACACTATTATAATTATAAAGATGTATGGATGTTTGTTACTCTTTCTCGCAAAAACAAAGGATACTTTTTATCCCGGTAGTATGATCCCGTGGGTCAATTGTCGAACTCCACGCGGGTGAAGCCGTAAGCTAGTTCATTCATAAAAACAAACTTCATTCATTGTTTACTTCCTCATTCATTCTGTTCCAAAATCAATTCTAATATTTCCAATCTAAATAAGAATTAAACCATGAACGATAGGTCCCATTGAAAATCGGTCCATTTGTTTATTCGTTATGGTTCAGATGAAACTTACAAAAGTTATCGATTTTGCGCATTGTAATTTCATGGAATATTAATAGTTTTTTTGTTTAAATGGCTTTATGGTGGTGTTTTGTGCTGTAATTTGGATCTTCAATGGTTTTAAGTAATTCCCATAGATTTCAACATCAAGTTATTGAATAAACTTTGTCGTCTTCTAGTCTAGCGTAACTGATGCGAACAACACAGCTATTTTTTGAATCGATACAGCTTTGTTGTTGGATGAGGTACCGCATGGTACTAGGGACCCATTAAGATTAAATTAAGCAACTGTTATTTTCAATCTAAGTAGATATGGAAATAATTTGATAATTAATTATTTATTTTTTATTATTGGTTTAGATAGATAAGAACAGTCTCTTTAGATAGATAGAAAAAATACTCATTATTATGTACACCAATACATGTTGATAGACATTTTACATAGGGTGTCACAATATAGGCGTTTTTATAGCTAAAATAAGTAATTCTGGTCTAACATTTGCTTCGATTAAATCTTTAATTACTTATTGACTTAAACTCAATAAATAATTAATTATCATACTTAGGGCTGATTTTTCAATCATTAGATAACATTTACCTGAAGAGTAAATGTGACCTTTTGACAGTCCATCCATACAAAAACTGTCAAAATCACAAACTTATTCGTCGGATAAAAGTTAACTGGCGATTGAAAAACCGGCCCTTAATGTAATGTGTAAACCAATTTTTGATTCAACTTAAACTGACATCTTTTGGCCAACACATTCCAGTATCCCTAACTCCTCGCAAAAAGAGCTCGGGGCTTTGTGATAGGACACGTAATACGCTCACAATTGGTTATTGCGCTGCAATGACTCTGCGGTTTGTCCAGCAATGATGACAGCTCCAAGGAAAGGTTCGCCAATTTTTTACACACGCTTTTTGGACTATGCGGAATTGCTGAAATTTCTAAACGTCTGTCAATAGTTTTGGTCGATTGTGTCACCAATAATAACAAGTTTTTGTTACTGGCCAGTGATGTCATTCGTTACAATCACGTTCGTATTGATATTTTATATTTCTTTTGGTTCTGAAGAGGGCATTGTCATGGTTCGAGTTTATGGAGTAGAAAAAACTAGATGCCTACTGTTATTTGAGTAACGAGGTATTTTTTATACCAGTCGGTAGTTTTTTTATTTTTTTTTATTAAAAAAACGTTGCCCCACACTAGGAATTTCTCCTGTATCGTGGGTGCGCTTACAAACATTTAAACTCACATACACAAACAGCCAGTTGATCGAGTTCTTATCACAATTACCATTATAATACCCGCGTTACTTAAATAAGAAGCCTTATTTTCCTTTCTACTACGTTTCGTGATTACTTAGTTAATTACTAGCCTCTGACCAAAATAAATATTTTAAAATATGACTTAGATAAGTGGTTTAGTTTCGATTTAAAGTGAAAGCTTGAAATTTGATTAATAGTAAACAGAAACGCGAGATTTCAGTCGCGATGTCGAGTCATCGCGCAACAGAATTCTTGAAGACATTAAAATGGTTGCGAACGCTAGAGGAGTACCGCGGGAACATGGCTCAGAGAATAAATGGGCTACTGAAACTTGCTTAGTTTATTTCAAAGACAATTTAGTATTGGATATTCACTCATCCATATTTTTAGGATATTTAATGTTAATATCAATATGTTAAAAAAACGACCAATATTTTTATACATTTTTGGCAAGTAAGTTCTTAGAATATAACACGAAAAAAAAGGAAAATAAAAAAAAATACAAGCCTACTTATTCGGATACCCGTATAATATAGCCAAAATAAATAATTTCGTGAAACGGTACACCCCAGTCGTGCGCAACCATAGGCCGAGTTCTTTCAGGGAGCAAGGGTTCGCAATCCTCAATGATTCAACACTTTCCATTGAAAACTTTATTCGAAGATTACTCTGTTGTATAAATGTAATAAGCTTTGCAGTGACGAGATTAGACCCCGAATTTCACTCAGACATTAATGACATTTTCTGTGGCAACGCGGGGGAGCCTTGTTTATGTTAAGACAATCGTTCTGAAAGTCATTTTGTTGGGGAAAAATACACGCACAAATATCGCATGTATAAGTATGGTACGTATTTATTTTTGGTTGAATTTGTCAAGTGTTATTCTTCTTGTTGCATTTATTATTTTTTATTATGTTTCTTGTTTCAGTCAATATTAGGTACATGAAGGGTTGTCCATGAAACATGATTCTGAAGAATATGTAGATAAGTAGTACGAAGAGCTATTAGATTTCTATGAACAAAATATTGAAATTACTTTGGATATCCTTTAACAAAATCATGATCTTCCTTGTCAGTTAAAAGATGAATAATTAACTGGACATGATTACCAAAAAAGAAGTAATTTGAATTTTTCTGCTCTTATCGTAATTATGTAGATTATGCATTACAGGAACCAGTTGGCAAAATGTTTCCAGACGACCGATTTTCTTATTATTTAGGTGCAAATTTTAATGTCATTATAGAGATTGTTACAGTGCAACAAAAACACAAAAAATGGAGATTTGTACGATATATCGAAACTCATTCGCTCAGTATATCGGGCGTGCATGAAATTTACATGGAATTTTGTGCTTGTAATAAAGAATGATGAATTGGATACGCATTGGTAATTATGGCCAACGGTGAGCGGGCGAGCCAATATTAAATTGCAAAATTCAATAATTTTATTATATGACTGTAGTTTTTAATGGTTTCAGTATAATGTGTATTAAATTATATAGACTAAAATACAGATACGTTGGTTGGGGGAGTAAAATCGAACAGCTTTTTCTTTCAGTGTAGATTTTGTTTCATGTTCGTGACTATGTTGTTTTCTACAGTTCATAAATAGAAAAAAAAAACATCTATCGTTTCTAAGTTAAGATAAGTTGTCTATGTAGACATATGTTTATACCTACATTTCTTGAAATTTAAGAAAAAATAGACTTTTGTTAGTGATCGTTGTAATTCCATATTTCCTTGCTCCTTAAAACAAATCAAAATAGTAACATTTTCGCAACATATGAAGTAGTAGCAACATGTACATATGTTGCAGAAAACTAATAGTTTTTTGTGTAAGTAATTGGATTTCATTGGCGCGCTGATTTACCGAGCGGTTGTGACGCATGGATGTTTGTCACGAGACCATTTCGCCGCCAAGATTATTTGCCCTACATCGAAAATGTTTTTTTTCCGTATTTTTCATTTCCTTAGCAGGCTAGTTTTCATGTATAATTTTTCATAATATATTTTTTTTGTTTTGATTTATAGCCATGACTCATAAGTGTTTATTTACCAACAATTAGATTGATCTCAATATTAGTTTGTTTGTTAAATAAATGATAAAACACTGTAGTTAGTAGTAGATCGTGTGTTATAAACACACATACATCATCATCATCTGCCTAGGCTTTTCTCAATTATGTTGGGCTCGGCTTCCAGTCTATCTGGATGCAGCTGAATACTATTTTACACGGAGAAACTACCTATCTGATATCCACATCCCAGTCAGTACTGGGTACTAACTACTAGTCACACATACATTTGTGTGTTTATAAAACAAATAAAAGGTGTATTAGGTCATACATTCAGATAAATATTACTTACTATACAGAATTATATTTTCACTTAACACCCACTTTGACGGATGCGTAGCTCTCCTCTAAACTTGTCTCTATTCTAATTTTGAAATAAATAGTCTTTATTTTTCTTATATTTATGATATGCCAGACATTCTTCTTAAATTACCATAACGGTTCATCATCATCATCATCAGCCTTTTAATGTTCCCACTGCTGGGACACAGGCCTTCTCTCTATGAGAGGGAATGGGCTATAATCCACCACGCGGGCCCAGTGCCGATTGGTAACGGTTACGTCTCTACAATACTAAAGTAAGTATGTAAGCCTTTCACGGCAAGTTTAATTTGCAATCATTTATTCGTTTTATTTCTTGTTGGAGCCGTCTTCCTAATTCCCATCGAGCGTCCGGTATCAAAAACTACTTAGCTCCTTTATATGAAAGCGATTTTTCATCTTTTTTCGTGTTATTTGCTCGGCACAGTCAGTTGTTTGAGATAACAATGCTTTAAGGAGAACGTTGTTTTGAACGCTGTTTCGTTATTTATTACTAACATAATATAGCATGGTTTTAAAATAGAAAATACTAACCAAACGAAAAAAAGGGAATTTGCTTTTTTCTACTTATTAATTTTAACCTAAATATTAAATATCTAAGTACGCTGCAATGTGGGCTATATAAAAATTGCTTTTTGTCCTCCAAACAAAACTTTTAATCTCGAAAATTTCGTTGTAATACTACAAAAAGGAAGCCATATCTCGAGGTGTTAAGGAGTTTCCTTCCTTCAAAACTTGGTGACTTTCGGTGATAAATTTATAGACACAACTTCCTCTTAATCCACTTCACATTCGTAAACGGTAACATAAGCGAATTAAATTCGGCGAACGCGAATTAAAGTAATATGGCGGCACGCTCCGGGCAAATGATCATCATTAAAATGTGTATTACAATCATTATGTATAAATAATATTTCAACCAAATTCATACCATCAAAATTAAGCTTTAATTTACGAGCTTTAAAATACAAATCTGTAATTATGTTTATTAATGACATCGAAAGTCAGTGTTTTTCATCATCATGGTTCATGGACAACGAGATCTCTGTTGATGATCCTTTAACAAACATGAAAATGCACTGATGTATCTATGTTTTAAATCGACAATCAAAAGAAAGTTCTTAATCCTCTAGTCACCTTTCAGGCCACATGGGTGTGCTCTTTTCCTCCAAATCTTTTAATAAAACCGAAATTAAAAAACATAATAATACCAATCCAAGTAAATGATAATTAGACATGTTGTTACATTCTACGCTCACATAATAACAGCCGTTACGTCGAAACCACACGAGTTCCCATAATAAACAATTAGAGTATTTAATTGCCTAGCACATCGCAGCATAGGTTCCAATCCATCAGGGTGAGGCCGTCGGCAAGGAAACCTCGTTAGAAAGGGTATCCCGATGCATGTTTTAAAATAATCAGCTTTCGTGTTAATTCTTAATTTACTGCTTCGATGGTGGCAGCACGGTAATTCGATTGAACGCCGATGCTCTGCTCGAGGCAAAAAGTCGCTGGACGATATACTGATACGCTCTCCTTACTGTATTAACTGAGCAACTAGTTTATGCTGTTTAATTTTGTTCGATGTCGTGTTTATTTGCGTTACGTCGCAGAAAACGTGGCACGTGTTTTTTTAATAATTTTCTATGAAGGTATATAAGAAGGATGCAAGACAATCATGGAATTTAGAATGTTATGAAGTCTCACAAGGAATTTGAAGCATTCTACGAACGATTCAATGAACTTGATGCTTATCCTCAAGGTGCTCATTCAAAATAATTAAGCGATTTATATCCGTAACACGGTAACTTTTTGAGTTCTAAGCAAACGATTATGTAAAAAACTGTTATTTAAGTTATTTAAATTTTTCAATGATTAAAAAAAAACTGTGCTATGAAGCTTTCTACTACTTCTAAGTAAGACTACAATGTTAGGTGAATAATAAAATGCAATTGAGCGATTCTAATCTAATAATAGTACAATTACATAAGTAGGTAAGTACCTAAGTGTATGAATACATGATCGTGATTAACTCCAATGTTGAATACTAATGTTGGCACACTTTTTATTTAGCTCAATTAAATCTAATTGATAAAAAAGTTAGAACATGAGTTTAGGATTAGCGTGATATTTTTCTATCACCTCATCGATCATGTTGTATTAGTTTCTCATCGGAGGAAATATTTTACTTAATTAATTTGTCTTCCTAATAAGGAGTGTAAAAATACCCTTAATGAGGCCGATAGACACTTGTTTTCCCTGTCATTGCTATATTTTTTTTGTTCTAGACCATACCTATGCTGTACTAAATCTAATAAATAAATAAATAAATAAATAAATTTGTACAAAATGCTTGGTTGACGGCTTCTTGAATGGTCTGTTTACACCTTGTATACTTGGTTTCAATATACATATCTGCCATTGTTGTAAACCTGACTATTATGTGGCAAAAGCAAAAATTAAAATGGAAACTCAAACTCAAAAGCATTTATTTCAATTAGACCATTACAGGCACTTTTAATGTCAAAACAAATAAGGCTAAGCTACGGTCGCAGACACAAGACATAATAACTTGTGAAAGTACAGTTGCCCATTCCAAAGCGTAGAAATACTTTTCAGTTACTTATTAGTTACATTTTATCCCTATCGCACTTCGTAGAGCACTATAAAAGTCATACTGTCAATAAGTGCCAATTCTAGATGTCCAAGATATATATAGCAGATATTAGGAAGATATATAGCAGTCACTGAAACGTCCTTATTTTCTATTAAGCGTGAACTTATATTGTTCAAGAACTGGGTTGGGGGTCTACGAAAAGCCTACGTAAATGGCTACGAAAGTTTTCGTCTGAGGTCATTTCAGGCAATAAAAGATATAAACGCATTTTTATATGTACGAGTATGCAGTGGATTTCAAAATCTCAACAGATAGGTTTATCAAAGAAAGATTAAATCCTAATCCATATAATTTTTATAGCCGACAACCATCAGAAAACGCTACCACCAAAAATGAAAATAAATGATCGCAATAAAAACTAAACGAAATTGATAAACCAAAAATCTGTGTATGATAGCGTAGACAATATCGAAAGGGTTTAATGAGAACGAAGCCAAACTAATAGTTCACCTTCCTGTGATACTGATCTTTAATATAGTATGAGTGGATGAAACATTAAAACTGGAGGCGCACGGAAGCGCCGCGCCCGCAAAGGGTTAAAAGACTTCGAAACTTCGAATCAATTTCTATTTTTATTACCCGACTGCCAAGGAAGGGTTATGTTTTCGCTCGTTTCTTGTAAGTTTCTTTGTTTTTAATTTGTAAATTTCTATTACCTGGTATGTTCCAAATGTCTGGATGGATTTCGACGATTAAGGTATCATTACATTTATCTCAAAAACCCAAGTGTGTGTGTTCTTGTCTTTGTGACTCAAGTGTGTGTGTGTAGATATTTGTTTTTAAAAAAAAGGAAATGGCGGATTTTTGGCGATAAATTGTAAGCCGTTGATATTTTTTTTCAACCAACGTTAGGTTGAAAAAAAATATCAACGGCTTACAATTCGATACTAAATCGAGTAAGGTTTCAAAAGGAAATTAGAAAGAACAAAAATATTATACTTAGGAACAAAATACAATTTGTAGTCAGGTTTTTTGATACTTTTAATTAAATGCATGCTTACTTGTTTATTAAAACTGTATTTACTTCCATACAAGTCGATATGTGTAGGGTATTATCGGATATTGCTTTATGTAAAGTCTATACTGATGTTATCGCTTTCTTGTGTTTTGTTGGGCTTACCTTCCCGCTTTGCTATGCTTACATGAATATCTTTGTTGGAGATAATTGTAGTAGCGTTGTTGTAGTTTTCAGTGGCATTGATTTTTGTTGTAGAAGATAAGAATATTTTCTGTGTATTCTCTCGAAAATAAAAATTAGTAGATAGTTCTTAACTTCTAGTACGGAAGAAGACCTGAAGCCTATTTAATAATGCCTACAGGCGACAATCCGACAATTTCGTTAGATTTTTTCCTAGTTGTCTACTTTATGTCTTGAAAATGTGTAAATAAGGTATCAGGTATCATTGAGGTTTGCTGTAACCTCGCCTTTGTGCATAAGCTAAAGCTATTGTAAATTTTGGTCAAAAATGTGGAGTTGTGACTTATAATTATTAGAGAGGGCCCAGATTTAGATATAGGAACCTAGTAAGAATATCAAAAATATCTTTTACATTTAAAAATAAAGTACGAGACAGGTACAATACACCCACATATAAACTTACAACCGGAAGCCTTTGTTCAATCTCGAAGATCGTATCCCATTTTGTGTGATACAAGTTTAATCTCAAACTCCCTCCTAGTTAAAATTTGCAAAGCCACGCGGCAAAACAATAACATATCCCTTGGGCTTCGGACCGGAACATGTAACCCTAATCCCTTATAAGTGAAACTTGGTATTTGTTACGTCAAATCTTAGTTAATAATTCTAGAAACATCTTTAAACAGGATGTGGTCCGGAGATGTTTCCGAAAGGTTTGTGCGGTGTTTACTGGTCCACTGCTAACGGTTCCTCCCATATTTTGGTTGAGTTTATATTAAGATTTATGTAAGGAGGTTTAATGCGCAGTAGTGCTATTGATTCCTGGAAATATTTTATTATTAGCTGCTGCCTGCGACCTTCGATCGCTTGGAATGATTATAAAAAAATATTACTTCACTTTTTGAATCGAATTTTGTTACCAATTTAAGGGTTTTAACTTTTTGTATGGAACCCTAAGTCTTATTCTGAAATAGAAGTAGCCTAAGTTAGACCTTATAAAATCAACTATTTGCCAGTAAAAGTCCCGTCGAAATCGGTCCTGCGTTTCGGAGATTAGCCGGAACAAACAACCGACAAAAATTGAAAACAATGTTTTGTTATAAGTGCCGTAATGTTCATATGCATTCAGTAAAAAGCGGTTATTTTGATATTACAAACAGACACTTCAATTTGATTTATTTGTATACATACAAGATGTTTCTTTCATTGTTATACATATGAGTAACGCTTACTTACCACACATATTTGAAGTTTAAATATCTCGTAACTTTATGCAACGTTTATATATAAAGCCTTTTAGTTTTAGGTAATTAGTACCTGGATAATAATCTATAATAGGATAGGAAGGATAATAATCTCGGAAACGGCTCCAACGAGCCGATTCCGAGATTCGGATTATAAAAATACAAGAATTGCTCGTTTAAAATATTAGATTTAATGAAGTACCTACACTGTAAAATTATATTATAGGTTTTCAGCCAGGTCCATTTTTTGTAGCCTTCGCGTTATTTTGTTTAGCTCCTAGAGTTACGCTTCCCAACCTATTTGAATTTAATTGCAACTATCATACGTGAACAGTTTTGCCGGTAGTACAGCTTTTTTACACAAAAGTTAAATTGGACTCTAGCAGATGTTAATGGAAATGAACAGCCAGACTCCGTTAGTATAAAATTGCAATTTAAACTTTTCGAAACGCTTTTTATTTTCACGTTAACTTCACTACGTAGAACCGTAGTTCTGTGATATGTAGAAGACTATAATTATAGAGGATTTGGAGATACCACAGAGCCTTTTTTAATATTTTAATTACTGCCTGCCCCACTACACTATACTGTGTAGCTTGTACTGTCCCACTGCTGGGTAAAGGTCCCCCCCCGCAATTCCTTCAATGTGCTCTTTTTCCGTGCCTCCTCGGACCAACCCTCGCGTTACGCGTCCAGATCATCTCGCCACGAGGTGTCCTTTACAACATTATATTTCTAACAGCTTGACCAGGACCTATACGCGCGTTGTTACATCGACAGCGGAAAAAGACAAATGAATACCATCGCTTGAAATACGTCACTAGTCACCGCAACGAGACTTGCGAAGTGTCGTACTTGCACGCAGGAAACAAGTGACAAACGCACGTATCACTTGATGCAAGTTGCGGCGCAAGTTAAATTGCCTAAGGTCGGGAACAGGGCGTATAAGGTTAACAACACACGGGGACCCGTTGGTGTGCCTAGGTAGGCAGCGGTAGTCACTTTTCATCTGATAGGCCATCAGCGTGTTTGCTAACCTGTAACTAGAAAGGATCTGTCTAATGAGATGTGATGACTGTTCCCGAGAATAGTAAACTAATAATTTAGCTGAACCAGTCCGTATATCTGGTTTAGTTTTCCGGTTTCTAGGATATCTAGCTGCATCAATCATTTGATTGGCTTCGTATCATCTGCACCCTGTTTATCGAGATCTTTGATAGGCGGAACTTTTAAACACAGACATCAAGCCAGCTACTTAGGGTCTCTTCATGTGCATGATTTTATTTTACCTTTGTATACTATACATATACAAGGAAGATTAAGGTATGATCCGAATAATATACAAACAACTATGAAATAAAAAGAAAAGTTGTCACAGATTTTCTCTTTATCAGCAACTAGCTTTTGCCCGCGGCTTCGCTCGCATTAATTTAGAATTTGACAATAAATTCGAGTTGTACTCTGCTTGTAATGCAATCATAATTCGAAAGACACGTGGCGCCATATATGAGCATAAGAACGTTATTGTTGTTTTCCTCGGGAACAGTTTTTTTTTTCGGAATTAAAGGTACCCTGTGTCCGTTTCTGTACACCTCACAACGTTTATGCAAAATTAGGATGATCGGTTCAGTGGTTTGGGCGTGGAAAGGTAACAAACAAACTTACTTTTGCATTTAAACATTAGAAAGAAAGGAAGTAAAAGGATAAGGATGAATGATGCATTTTTCTGCTGAAATCCCATCAAATAAATAAATAATGTTTATTTCCGAAAAATTATATAAGGTGAAAAATGCCTTTAAATAGGCTTAATTCATTCGAGTAATCAAACCTACAGACAGCTTAACCCACCCAACCAAGCAATAAACATCCCATCTATCATCCGAAGTTATATCAAAGTTTTACCATGTACGGAATTTTAAGGCGATTACACATTAAGTTGGATACGTTATAGCAGCGCAACTTGTGATTGCATCCTAGGTAAGTTTAAGCTGCGTTCACTAGATACCTTTTGTGTTTGCGGGTGTGCCTTTGTGGCCGTCGAGTGATACGTGCGTTTGCTCTACACTCGCCTGCCGGTGTACCCGTCGCTCAAACTGAAAATTTGATGACGTTTTCTCGGTATAGGGCATTTTCATAATGGTTGTGGAGGAAAAATGGATGGGTGGAGTTGGTGCTTTTACCTGACAGTGTAGTTGTTAATGTAGTGGAAAATATTAATAATAATAACGTCTTATGATATTATAATCCCACCCCCAAACTGCTCTTAGTTTGGTGGGTGTTTAGAATGTACAAAATGTTTGTTCCTGGATAAATGATTTATTATTTATTTTATTTTTAACTTAGAAGCTAAACTTAACACGTTATTTTTGAAAAAGCTTACAAGGAGTAGAAGAAAATTGTTCTTCAAACCATTTTCATTGTCCTTTTTCATATTGCAAAACATGAAAAGGCAATGCAAGACCAAAACCATTATAAAGTAACTATTTACTTACACACACTATAAGAGCTGTTTAACAAAACTACGACGCATAAGCAACAGAATAATCCTGGTACTTACACGAACGTAAACCCGCGCATCCCATGTAACGTATATCTTATCACATCAAATATTCTGACGACAAAATGCGCCGCTAAAGGCAAAAGCGATAATCTCTCTCGTCCCAGACCTGAGTTAGACACCTTCGAGAGACTAACGAAGTTCTTATAATCCTCAACACCTCCCCCCTTGCTTCACCCCCTCTTCAACCCCCTTGTAATCGAGTTATTGCCAGCATCTCATGTCTTACGAGTCCCCCTTTAATGACGTCTCAGTTTTTGGAGACAATATTTGTTTGATGAATATGGATGTTGATATCTACAAGCCTCTTGCTTTGCAGTTCGGTAGTTTACGGTAGTAATAATGTTTTATGGATTCAGAGTAGTTTTTAAGGTTTCTTGGAACAACTATAATCTTGGTCAGTACTGTAGAATGTCAATATGAAAGGTAGTAGCGGTAATAGTAGTTCTACTTTAAATAGGCCACACTTTTACAAGAATAAAATTCAATTCACAATCCAGTTCAATCACAAAAATATTTTCTTTTCCTAAATTACTTTTTATTTCAAGTGAATTGAAAATCCAAATGCAGCTATAAGCAGCCTGCCTAATTTAAGGTTGGTTGGTGGCTAAACTTTAAAACCTTACAGTACCATATAATAGTCAAACAGAAAGAAAAAAATATATGCCTTGTTGGGCTTTGTTCCGCAATGATTCTTCTATTGGACACATTTTAGCGTTAAAATGTAACTCTAAAACATTTAGTTTGCTATCGACACGCTAAGGAGAAGATCGGCCCATTAGTTTAGAAGTCCAGCATGGTCCACTGCGTTAAGTAGCTATAATAACTGCTATCGACCCATAAAATGAAAAATAAATGATTATCTGTAGGCCGATGGAAATGCCATCTACAACTTTGCGAGTAAAAAATATCTAATTGAATACAATTTTACAGTATTTTTAGCCGTATCTAATTAATTATGTTAAAACTGTTGAATTAATTTGAATCGTGAAGTAATTGAATTTTCTCGGACCTAACGTTTATGAAATTAAATAAGAACTGCTTGATGGGTTATTTGCGTATTATTTATGCGATTTACCGGGAACTCTCCGGAGGTATCGGGACGTAATCGCTGGGAAATTGCGACGATCGAGTCAGCCATCGATTTTATGTTGACAGTTAAACTCAAAAAGTTTTGTACCTACAAATTCATAAGACTATTGATATTCTTTTTAATTTTATCTGTGCTTATCTGGTTCTAATAAACAAATAATTATTTTAGAACATTATTAGTACCTATGGGTGTGGAGGTCAGATAGGCAGTAGCTTCATGTGAATTACTGGTTGTCAGCTGCATCAGCTGGTTAGACTGGAGGCCGACTTCAACATAATTGGGAAAAGGCTAGGCAGATGATGATGATGATATTTAGTTCCTAGGTTACGAAAGAGAAACAAAAATTCGATTTGAAATTTTTAGGCTTCTTATTTCAGTTTAAAATAAATATTATTATGTTTATTATGGAATTATCAAGACAGTTAGACCTTAAAGACAGACACAAGTTACCTATATCTAATTACTCTTCGTTTTCTTCTTTATCGTGATGGTTAGTGCCTTACCTGGTGTCAGAGTTTTTATGCCGCCCACCTAAGCAAGTGTAAATTATGCACGTGCATCCGTAAAATCAGAGTAGCAGGAAGATGAGGAAAATTACTCTAACAATAGAAACTCATTAGCCTAACTAATTACTGATTTTTTACTATCTCAAACAAGACACATTTTTGCCCCAATATTCCTAGTTACTGTATGAAAGTCAAAATGCCATAACAAAGCCTTGCTAAAAAGGCGTAACTAATATTTCATTAGTACTGAACAATGTCGTGACCGGGAATCACTGTTAAAATCAACTACGATGCAATTTCTTTGTTTAATAACAATCAGCTGTTTGAGGAATGTGTTGTGCTAGTACTAATGAAAACCAAATTTATTTGCACGGTGCAGCTGGACAGGGGTGAGTTGTGTTTGGCAGTGGACAGGTTCTGTTGGTTGTATTTGATAGTTTAGTTTGGTCATTTAGGGTTTCCATTTTTTGGGGTCAATTGAAAGCTCCATATAAATTGTGAAAAAAACAAAGAAGTACTTATTTATTTTCTTTCTTTTTTTCTTTTTTAGAAAACCTTGCCCCATACTAAGAATTTCTCCTGTATCGTAGGTGTGTTTACAAACATTTAAACTCACATACACAAACAGCCAGACCCGGAACAACTACCTGTAGTCCATAAAAATATTTGTTCCGTGCGGGAATAGAACCCACGACACGCAGCGCAGCAGTCGATCGCTCAGCCACTGCGCCAACCGCACCGTTTTTAATTAGATATGGCATCACTCAGATTTCCTGTCAATCGATCTGCCTTAACCAATGTAGCATATAGATTCGCCAGGGAAATTATCTAAAAATTAAAATGACTAAATAAAATTTGTCGTGCTTGTACATGAGTTCATACAGGGTGTAAACAGACTCTTCACGAAGCCGTTATCCAAGCATTCTGTACATCAAACTAAGTAACTTTACGCAAAAATTATTGCTGGGAAACGACTTTTTTTTTGGGGTGAAAAATCACGTTTTATCTTAGAACTTAATTTAACGCATTCAAAACATTGTGCTGATGGATGGATTGAATAGTACGGGGGTCGTGAAGGAGAAAATACATTAAAAACACGTATTAAAAAAAAACTTGTGAAAAAGTTGGAACTTTGACCCCCAATATTTCCGTAAGTAGAAGGTTCCCAGGTATGGTTTAGAACAAAAAAATGATCGCAATGACGGGGAGAACAAGTGCCTTTCGGCTTCGTTAAGAGTCTTTTTACACCCTTTATAATGTAACACCAACGAATTAATCAGTAGACCTCATATGAAGAAACCTCATAACATGGAAAATGTTTCAGGAGCTTACTATTATATTTACAGGGTAAATTTTTGTTGATTGCTATTAACTATTTGCCTACTGCTACTGTTGTTGTTATCAAAAATTAACTGTTCCCGTTAGTTTGCAGTATGTTATTTATTCCTAGAATTTGATCCTTAATAGCGACGTTATATCAAGTGGTGTGTCTTATTTTTTTTCAAAATCAACGGGTTCGGTTCCAGGCTAGGGATATTGATTTTCCAAAAATCCAATGATGCAGTTTTAGTTTTCATGAAAGTTGGGCTCGAGACTCCTTTCTACATTTTTCGCTATTCCTCATAGTTTCGGATTTGGCTATCCACGCTCACTTGAAAAATTCACATATAAACATTTTAAGAATTCAACGCATAAACTTTCATTACAATTACGGAAAAATAACTGAAAATTAAGTTTTTCAAAGTTTTCAGCCAAAGGTTTAGCTGTTTTACCCACGCAACCCTAATAATAAAAATCATTAGACATAATAAATAGGTTTCTAGATAAGACGACGTGTCGCCACTCCGTACTGACCGTGGTCACTTATTACGTGACAAGGAGATTGAAGGCTATTACTTTTGTTAGGAACCAGCTTGCACGGGGCCAGAATGGTGGATTACAGGCCGTTCCCTCTCATAGAGAGGAGGCGTGTGTCCCAGCTGTGGGCACGTTAAATTGATTATGACCGGTCTCGCGCATGAAAATCATTTAAATTTCAAGATCCTAAGTATCTTTCCATACTAGTAAAGCATTTATAGCTTTATAATAGTGTTTTTCCTTATTTTATGATGTCAAGATGACTCTACCTCATGATTAATTTAAAACATAATTTGGTAACTCTTGATTTCCTTTTATTCTGTAATTATACTTATTTGAAAATTTCTGATATATTTTCAAAAGTTAATGTGACGCTTTGACATACTGCATTCTTTTGAAAATACTCATACTCGTCTTCATGTCCTTGAACTACCTTTTTCTTTCGGATGGGAAATCATCAAATGACTTCTCCCGCTCTGGGCAGAGCGGAAGGGAGTTGGTTGGAAAAATAGGAACAGGAAGTTGGTTAAAAATTCTTTTGACGCCGTTTTTATTATATTCTTAAGCATCTTGCTTCTGAAAAATAACTAAAAACTGCCGATCAAGAATCACGATGAACATTGTGATTTTTTGTTCCAATCTATCGAAACGAGAATCTCAATAATGTGTAGTACTGACCTACTACCTACTTACTACCTACTACCTTGCTTTTTATTACAATTTCTGAAAAAGTATTACCCAACTTTAAGATTTTCATTTATAAAAATTAGGATCACTTTTCTTACAAGAATTTTTCCAGGGAAAACAACCGATGTTCGCATAGCAATAGCCTTTCCACACGGAATAGGTGAAATTTTCTGGCAAACAGCCCAGGAGGGCGGGCTAATGGCAGCGAGCACGCGACTCGCACTCACTGCTACAAAATGCAATTGGCCATCGACTGGCCAACTTCTTTTTTTTTTCTTCTCTTAATTTTATTTTTTTAGCCTAATGTCATGGCGGCAGCAGACGATGGTGACAAAGTTCACCAGTTTTTTTTTAATTTTTTTTTTTGTGGCTTATTTTACCCTTATTTTAGTGTTTCAAACAACAATAAAATAATGTGAATGCGGAAAGACAGGTGTCCATGTTTACAAAATGATTCTTAAGACTTTCTTACCACATTATCCACGTGTCCGATAAATTATTCGTCTTTATAATTTTCTAAATGACCAGTATTTCACAAGTCCTACCTATGTCCTCATGTAAGTTTTCCTAAGGACCGAGTTTCTCCTTACATTGGAGAGGTTACATGAAAGACAAGGGTCACTCTAATGAAATAAGACTCTCTCAAGTAAAGTAGGTCTGTGAAGCCATCTACTATACGAAGAATATTTACATAATTATTCATAAACTTAAATAATATTTAACATGTAAAAAAAGAGAAAAGTATTGAAGAGGCTGGTGCCCAAGAGGCTGGCTGATTCTTTAGCAAAAAATAGGCCAGCCATCATCATAGGTCATGGGAAAAGTCGACCAACCGCTTGGCGATATCCCTAGTGTTTCAACCCCAAACGGCTCGAACACAAAAACATCATACCAAGTATACATATTATTGTATGATGTTACCAATAAGTAAACTTAATTGTAATTTAATTTTGTTATCTTTATTGTAATATAATAAACAAAACGTAGTAATCAATTGATTGATTGATATTTTACTAGTAACATTATAATTTGCAAATGTAATATGATTTTTAGAATTACTAGCTTCGACGAGTATCAAACTGAGTCCATCCATATTATTTATGAGTAATTTCGATTTTTTGTTAAAATATCAATCAGTGCGGTAATAAATTCCAATATCTATTAAACATAATTTAGTTCTAACCTTGCAACCTGCATTAATATTATTTTATAAGACACACCAAGATTGCAAATACGATAGTAGTTAATTAATCAATCGACAAAAAAGTGTTTGTAAGTTATTTTTGTTCAAAGATCATGACTATGCTAATGTAATTAAATTAAAACAATTTTTCAGAAATAAATAACGGGTGAAATAGGTTGATGATATTAAAGTTCCAGTCCCTTCTTCTCCATTAGAGGTCTACGCTTTGGAATAGGTAACCACAGTGCTTTTACAGTATTATACTTTGTGACTGGGACTAAAGCTTCATTTTATTTTGTCTTGTTTTCACTGAAAAGTACCTGTAACTGGCCTACTGCTGGCATAAATGCTTTGGATTTGATTTTTAATCATGTAAAAATCGTAATTGATCGCCTTCAGTAAGACGGCAAGAAAACCAGTCAAAACAAGTAGACTAAACACAGAGATAGCTAGGTACGTGGTTTTAGTAATAAATAAAATTAAACCTTATTTTCAGACTCTGTCGTTTGAAAACCCAATTAATTATAATCCGTGGTTTTGTTAGTATTTTAGTGGACAATGCAATTGGGTTAGTATTGTTAGTGTATGTGTGTAATTATTCCCCCGTGTAAGTAAATAATTAATCTTCAGATACAAAATATTAATAGAATATACAAATTAATGTTTAATAACATTACACGACACACGCATTACAACTCCTTACACAAACACTCACCTGAAAACAATGCACGATACCTAGCCAAACAATAAAATACGACACAAAACACAACACTACTGCAACACAGCCATTGTTACCAGCAAAATTCTAAATTAAATGAACGTATACTAGTTAGAACGAATTTGTGAGCGCAAGCCTTTGAAATCGACGTACAAAATTCAGTTATAATTTGTGTATTTCAGCGCCATTGCTGCAAGTACGACAAACAGGGAGAACAAACATGCGCGCATTGTGTGCTTCGAAGAGTGGCTGATGGAGCTGGCACTTGGGAACTCTGCTTCATCTAAAACATATTTTGGTTTGTGTGATAACTTTGTGCTGGAAACTGTTGTCTTTGTCAACGCTTCAAATCAGTGTAGGGGCATAATTTTCAGTTGGATAGGTGAAACAAAGTTACGCAGTTACATTTTTATAACATGTCTAAATATAATTAAGTCATTCCGGTACCCGTCTTATTAAAAAAAAATACTGCTGGTTTGGGTCTGTCTTATTGAAGATAAAACTGACACAGCTGGTAAATATAATAATACTAACACACAAATATTCACACATATATAAACACATATTACCAACAAGTAGGTAGCTACTTGTCGGTGATATATTTTATTTTTTGATGTGTCAATTTTTAACAATATACTGTGTCTACAGATTTTTATAAAAGTTTTGTTATCTTTGGTTCGAAATAGCGCAGCAGTGCATTGACGTTGTTACTGAAAAAACTGGCAATGTTTTGCTACAAACAATTTAGTAGGTACCTGAAATGGAAACAAGTTATATCACGACTCCATTGAAAGGCACACACAATAATAATAAATAACACATCATACAATATAATAAATAAGTATAACGTTAGCTGAGCAATATAATTAAATCGCCATAAAATTAAACACAAGGAGATAACCCATTTACGAACGAATTAAAAAACTAATTCGATCGTTTGAAACCGTCGAAATTAACGTATTATTACGTTTATTCGGAACAGAGATTCTGATATGGTGTTTTGATCACCGCGCAATCTTTTATTTTTGGAACCAAAAATTTTGACCTTTACGACGGCGATCAATCATTGGCTGGCGCCGAATCATCGTTATAAAGCCACATAGGCGGTTAGGTTATTGACTTAAACACTGGGTTTTTGGCACCGCAATTTATTCTAGCTTTGTCCGGCAATTATGTGATAATCTACTTATCACACGTCCTCAATCCGGTTCCTTCTAATTGCTGCTTGGCTTACAAGATGGAGTTGCGGTCTTATCATATAGGTGGTTTATAGATTTTGTTTAATATTTTTAATCAATAGATTTTCTTTAGTTTCCATCTTTCAACCGCTTTAACTAAACACACTATCTTCACGATTTTGATGATTCATGGAAAAACATAATTTTATTACATTTTTTGAATTCTCCTAACAGTTATGTGAAACCAATAAAAACATTGAAAACGAATTTGTTGATTGAACATTAGATAGATCAATAGCTTTACTCAAAACTTTAAACAAAAAAATAGGTGAAAAGTGTTGGAATTAGTGATTAGACCGATTGAATGGTATAGCGTCCACGGCAAAACGTTTACGGGCATAATAATCATTAAAATGTATTTCCATTTTATTCGGGCCCGAACTCGAACCTCGGAGATTATGATCTCTATCCTTTTATTAGGGTTCCGTAGGCTGCTTGGTTACAAAGGACTAAGCATTACTGCCAAAATATAAATAGAAACACTGAACTAGTAAGTGTCGAATAAGACATCCATCTTTCTGTAAGACTTATGTTGTGACTGACTTGATCAGTGTGGTGTTGACACTGTTCTTTCCTTCTTTATCGTGTGGTTAGGTTAGGTTAGCCTGACCTGGTGTCAGAGTTTTTATACCGCTCAATGGCCAGTGACTTGGTTTAAAATTCCTTAAAGAAATATTTGCCTGGCATACGGGTTTCTCCACGATGTTTTCCTTCACCGGAGCAAGTGATAATTATACAATACGCACATGAATTCGAAAAATCAGACGTGTCTTGGGTTCGAACCTGAGACCTATGACTTGGCAGTCTGACGGTCACACCACTAGGCTATCACTGCTTGTTGATAATGTTAATAATATAAAATTTTCATGAAGTACAGGAACGACAACGAATTGTAAGAGCTCAAATCAGGCCAAGTTCACAGACAAGGTTTCATCGACTACAAGTTAGGAATGATCATGAATCAGGAAAAACAGTGGATACTCATATTTTCATACTATTTTTTAAAATTGCAAATGCACTTACTAATGACCAAGGTAGACGAATGGATGACACAACGAAGAAGACCTTTCTTCTTTACCCCGTAATACTTGGATCAAGCTTTCAGAAAATACCTTTACCAACCCCAAATGCCTCCTGTTCTTCCAAAGTAAAATAATTACAATAACATCCTAAATATAAAAACTTCAGTTTTTAAGGACTTTAATTTTCTTGTGCAAGTTCGTATAACTGAATTAGAAGGCACTGTTTGTAGATAAAAGATTTTGCAGCATGTTCTAGTAATTATAGTAATTATGAATTCGTTTGTTGATTAGATAATAAGTGCACTATTGTTTCTTCTTTCCAATTTCTTCGTTCAAGTTCAGCTTAAGTTTCAGATATGATAGATAATTGTTATGATATTAAATTCTCTCGTCAAAACAGTTAAAATTTTCTGGGAGAATGTTATTCCATAATTTTTAATTATATTGATGGTAAAAGCAGAATAATTTAGTACATGTACTCGTATATTGTCGTTTGTCGTTATGAAGGATGTACTCGTTTCGCAGTTTTATTTAAGATTGTCAAAATACCTTCAAGAGAACCTACGGAATCCCTTGTAAATTCAAACTAAACATGCTTGATTGTCTTTTTGTAATAAAAATCATACTTGAATGCGAGGGAATGGAAAATAAACCAAGTAAATGTTTTGTAACGTGTAATTTTGGTAAATAGCTATTCGATACGTATCAAATCATTTTTGGGAACAAAACATGGTAATGTGTCTGGAAATTATTATGTATTAAATGTGCTCTTTCTGTTATCTACTTCGTCGTATTTAGTTGTAGCGTTTGATTATGTTAAGTCTGGAAAATGGACATGGACATTTAATGACATGTTTTGTAATTTAATATTATTGGTTTATGATAATATAGTATTTGAGTTATTTATTAATAGGATTTAATTCTAGACCCACAAGCTTTCGTGGAACTTGTGCTACTGAAATCGTTTACATGCTTAACCTGAATTAATTGTGTAATTCACGATAGATCGAGGACAAGTTGTAGCTAGAGATTATAAAGTACGAGATTTTCCATTACCTGTACCTCCATTTTCCGATACAACATATTATTCACAAAGTTTCCAAGCACGCACACGACACTAATTGCCTGCAGTACGAATGTAAAAAGTGCACACACGTGAAGGTAAGGTGGCGTGCCGTGGGGGCAGGCCACTCCCACGGCAACGCCTGCTCATTTTAAATTGTAATTACAATTTATTATTGTCTCTGTGCCGCCTTCATAGCCCGACGCCATTTTATCGATTACGGTTATGTTTGAATGTTTTGAATTCCGAATCGAGAAGAGGTTTAGTGATATGTTTTATGATTTGATTGTATGTATGTGGTGTCGATAGAGTTACTGTTTAACTGGCTTGATTTTTTTCATGCCCGCATCGTTTTTACATTTTGCTTATACGCAACTTTTAGAAGCTAATCTTTCATCTCAATCTTTATGAAGGGTCAGCTATTGTGAAATATGATCTAAAGAATCAGAGAAACTTCATACTTCATCATCTTTAGGAACTTGTGGTCTATAAAGATGAACACAATCCGTTAAAAGTCTACCATAGCCAATTTACCGCAGTTCTACTTATTTTTCAGGTTTTTCCGGTCGTAAATAACGTTTTTTTTTTACCGAATACTGTTGTTTAACGACCTGTAAGTCTTAAAACCTGTATATAGTCACAATCTGTAACAAAATGTCGCACGTGTTTTAGTTTGACAACTACAAGACCTAGCTTTTAGCAGAAGTTAAGCAATGTCACACTGTGACCTTCTGAGCGGTGAGTCCTCAAAGATTACTTGTGACGTCTGTGAGTTAAACAATCGAGCATCAAACAGGCGGACCCTCGTAGAGACAAACTCCTTGTGCCAGACAATTATCCGGCACTAGGCGAGGGGTACACAGAGGCCTAGACCAAATCATCTTTGTAATTCCCAAAGATTGACATTCGAACCTTATTCATATAATCCTAAAACATATTAAGTTTAATATGGTCCCAACTGACAATTCATTATATTAACTGAGTCTGTGACCATATTAGAAATTTTAACGTGATTCATATTATTATCCTACTGTGATTCTGCTCAAACAAGACAATTAGAAATAATTTTCAACGCCTTTCATATTTCTACAATAGCTTTCAACACGATTGACATATTAATATTATAGTTATGTCAATACAATACATTTTTGACTATTTCATTATCACTGATAGTAATTAAAAGAGTCTACGAGGACCACTCAGTAAATTACTTTTTTTTCTTTTTTTTATAGCTATTACGAATGTTCTTTTGTACGTAATCTAATATTTAATATAGGTTTATGAAAAAATACAGTAGATAATCAGGAATTGAATTTACCAATGAACAGATAAAGTTCTTAATTGGATACTTTTTGTCATAGCAAACGTTCATGTACAGTGAATTAAATGTCAGAACTTTTCCTTTTCATCACCATTTTCGCAGCTTTAACTTAATCTTTAACTATAACCCGGTGTGTCCCATAACTAAATCCAATTGGATTTATAAACGGCAAGAGGTCTTGGGCTTAAAAGCGAAGTAAGTTCATCTAGGTGCCTTTCTTAATGCGAATTTGTGAGAGTTGAGGACATGACGGTCGCTCCTGTCAGCCCTAGTTAACACTTTGTTTATATTTAATTTGTTTGTACATCTTATCTTATATTTAGCTTCATCTTGACATCTGAGTTAGATTGGGTTTGATTTGTTAAGAGACTATTATGTTTTATTTTGATAGGGTATGTATAATAAGTTGTACACACGGCGGCACATCAAGCTTTACCTTTTCAGTATAACGTGGCCTCGCTTTGTATATATTTTTTGTACAATGAGAGATCCGCATAAACTGGTTTTGTATAGCTTGATCAGCCGTCGTGCGTACGTAGCTTTATGGGTAGGGTAGGTATAACTCAGATGTCAGAACGAGTTATGCAATGTGCCCAAATGTCTTCCTTTGAACAGTGAATATTATGGTTATTAAGAGCTTTGTTAAAATTCGACAGTCACTCGGGTCGATCTTTAGGTTGGTCTGTGGATGGGTGTACACCCATTAAATACCGAGTTCCCTCCGTGCCTCGGAAAGCACGTTAAGCTGTTGGTCCCGTTGTGTAATTTGTAGATCGTTGACAGTCGTTAGGTAGTCAGTGGCTCAAAAAGTCTGACAACCAGTCTGACCAAGGGGTATCGTATTACCCAGTACTAACTGGGTTGTGGAGGTCAGATAGGCAGTCGCTCCTTGTAAAATACTGGTATTCAGCTTCAGGTTAGACTGGAAACCGACCCCAACATAGTTGGGAAAAGGCTAGCCAGATGATGATGGTGAAGAGCTTTGTTAAAATGTTTGTGTAAAAAAGCATAATATCTATTTACGTTTTGAATGTCGTAGATTCCTATTTCCTATATACTGCAATTCTGTTTGATAAAAAAAAATAAATATTCAGTGCCAATTAACTAATAGAAACAACCAGAGTCGAAATTTTCACGACCTCTTAGTGGTACAAAAATAAGTCTTTGAAAGCGAAATAAGTATTTCAAATTCAGATGTAATGCAAATTGCTCCAACGGCCCCTTGGCAGAGAAGGGTTAAGATGTTTTCATAACTGAGTGTCGCCCTCGCAGTTGTTCAATCGCCTTTCCGCTGCCCTTATAATTGAAATGAATAAAGATTACAAGTGTTACAGTACTCTGACATTTCGCAACCAATTTTCAAGCTATTTTTCAAGCGTCACACAAAATTACGTGTAAAATGGTAATAGGAACCTTTACATTGAATGCTATCTAGATGCATATTTGAAATGTAAGTGAGACAAAAAATGGTCCCATGTATTAATGAGGTGTGGAGATCTATCGATAACTTTAGTTCTAGACAATCATACATTAAGTCTATTACCGGTGGACTATTCCGACATAAAATTAAAATTAGAAAATGGCACTTTTAGCTATCATATTTAAAAAAGACAAGTAAACGGTGTATGTACCCATGTTATAGTATTTTAAATGTATTTAAAAAAAGTTCACCTGTCGACACATGTTGGCCCCAATCATTGGTATTTATTGGAAAACCTGTTGGTTTTCGAGTTGCGGTTAAAGTGGTCGCTGCATTATTGAAATTTTCATTTTTTTGGGTTTACTAAAGGTGCATCCTTTCGTAATGAAATACGACAAGGCAAGTATTTTGAGGTTTTGCCGCCTAGGTGGGACCTATGTATCTATTTTGGCTAGCCATTGTTGATTCAGAGGACTTATGCCCGACTCGTCATCGAAAAACAAAAGGTCACGATTCACAACTGTTTCCTAATACCGCTGGACAAAATGACACTTCTAGAATGTTACCTTTTTGATTTTTCTTTTCTCATTTTTTAAATTTTTCTATCATATTTATTGCTGGATAGGAAAGCCAAAAATGTTTTTTAATTGACGTTACGAGTATCGAAAAGCTCAGATGAATTCTGTCAAAAGTCTTAGTTGAAATACAAAACGCTTTGAAAGTTATGCACAGCATAGAATCTAACACAGGCAACAGATATTGACCCGGAAGCCCCATTTTAAAACCGTAAACAAAACCTTACACGTAACAAGAGATACTTACTCAATATTTTGATAACCTGAAAGTTTACACGCTTTAATTAAAAGCATACAGAACATGCGCAATAATATAAAGCCGTATTCACACCCTCGCGACGCGAACAAGACAATAAACACGGCCGTACATCACGCAACAACATAGCTCAAAGTTATTTAATTATCGTAAGGAAAAACTAATCCGTGGCGCTTCAGAGAGCGAAAATTGCTCTCTGAGTCCGCTATGCCAGGTGCGTGTGTCGCTGCGTTACAATACAGGGTGGTGCGTTTTCAATATTTCCAGAGGAGGCCAACATTTTATATTAAAAGAGTTCTCAGTGTAGATATTTGGGTTAAATGGTATCTCAGAATATAAAATACATACATACATTGAAACAGAAAAAACTAATGTAACGGCACAGTACCTACCGTATGTCGATTACTTCGAAACTTAACTAATAAGAACGTAATGTGATGGTTTCAATGTTTATTTTATCAAACATTACCCATTAATTTATCAAACTTAATGATTATGGTATCATAACCATAGTAGGAGTGTTTTTTATATATAAATAACACTCCTTTTTTGGGCAGTCGTGAAAAAATGGTACATCATCTGCCTAGCCTTTTCCCAACTATGTTGGGGTCGGCTTCCAGTCTAACCGGATGCAGCTGAATACCAGTATTTTACATGGAGCGACTGCCTATCTGACCTCCACAACCCAGTTACTACTGGGAAATACGATACCCCTTGGTAAGACTGGTTGTCAGACTTTTTGGGCCACTGACTACTTTAACGACTGTCAAAGATCTTCAAATGACAGCCGGGACCAACGGCTTAACGTGCTTTCCGAGGCACGGAGGAAACTCGGTATGTAATGGGTGAAAAAATGGTACGTTTAGCTTTAAATGAAACACACAAAAGTGGCATAACAGAGAAAAAAAATACAAGAGGGGCGTTGTAACGACAAAAATACATATACTTCAAGATAAAACTATTATATTTATCACACACTCAAAACAGCCTCATCCTGTAGCCACCAGCCATACTTCAATAGAGACTAGAAGCGGCAAGGAGCTGTCTTGTGCGACAATATTTATGCGCACGATATTAACTGTGCTCCACAGTATTAACTGGAAAACGTTTCTCAACTCACAACGTATATGTTGTCTAATTATATTATTATATATTGTTTGGTGGCAGCGTGATGCCTGAACGTACTTACCATTATTTTTTACCATTAGCTTATAGTTTAATAAAATAATATTGCGTAAAACGCAATGCAGTTAGCGTTTGAATTAACTTTATTGATATGTTTCAGATACTTATTTGACTATTTATAATAATGAATTATCCCAATAATTATTCAGTAACAGTGTCATCATCATCATCTGCCTAGCCTTTTCCCAACTATGTTGGGGTCGGCTTCCAGTCTATCCGGATGCAGCTGAATACCAGTATTTTACATGGAGCGACTGCCTATCTGACCTCCACAACCCAGTTAGTACTGGGTAATACGATACCCCTTGGTCAGACTGGTTGTCAGACTTTTTGGGCCACTGACTCTGACTACGTATTCAATAACAGTGTAAGTAGTAGTAAGTATCATAGTTTTTGATTTCCCAGTGGTTTTTTTCCGCAGTATCTTGGGTAACTTTCCATACAGTCTTTCACGTGCTTTTAGTACATGCTTGCAAAATGCAGTAACATAACGTCACTCCTGTAATCCCCGGAGGATTAGGCAGAGGTACACCCACATCTCGCCAGTTATTTAAAAAAAACCCTATTGGGGGCGAGCCTATTGCCACCAATCGGGCACACTCCGTGGCTTCTACTGAAAAATTCTTGATGGAAAAACCCAATAACAATTTTCCCGGAATCGAACCCAGGACTTCGTGCTCAGAAGTCGCGTTTGCGACAGCTAGGCCAACAAGACAGAAGTAGTCCTATATGGATTGTCTTATTTAATTAATTCTTAAAGTAAACTCTGATTTATTTTATAAAAATGATGATGAAGTCTATAACTTCATGTTCTTATAACTTTTAACTTCTTCGTAGCAATCTCGTAGCATTTCGTAGCACCAACCGTTGGCCTGTTTCAAATGTCTTCATCAGCAACCTTGATTTATGTAGTTTTTAATTTAAAATGAGGTACTAACTACAACTACAAAGCGCCACTGTTTTTAAGCGCAACCAAGTAAGCGCAACTAAATTATTCCTCGAAGCGCAACCCTTTGAACAATTTGAATTTGTGAGCGCAACTAATGGTTGCGCTTCGAGTAATAATTTAGTTGCGTTTAGTTGGCTGAGCTCAAAAATAGTTGCGCTTTGAGGAATACCCCCAAACTGCACATACTTTTGAGATTACCTATTTTTGCATGTAACAGCAACAGTGAATGCTGTTGTGTATTCACCTGAGACCATCAGTCTAATTTTTAATAAAACTCACTTCAAACACTCACTCACTTTTAATCAAAAACACTACTGACTTCTATGTAACATTACATTATGATAATGTAATAATAGTTTAAAGAATTAATAACATAGACGCCACCTAGAAGCGTAATTATATCATGTTTATGTATGTAAGTAATCATACATTACATATTTAAAATACTTTTTAAACGGGGACAATTTATTGCTTCGTAAAAGTGATGCGTAAAAAATGCATTTTAGTCATTTGTACTGTATGTCATCAAACACCACGTTTAAAAAAAAAAAATGCGAAAAACTTTCCATTTATCGCGAATATCGAAGAGAAATGAAATATTTATGTTGCGTGATAATAGTGGCAACAGATGATTGTGTAGTGACATACAGAGTGGTCTTTAGGCATATTTCAGTTTCTTCATCAATTTAAAAAACACGCGAGAAGTGAGGATAAGTAATTGATATCTCATTGGACGATCATCTTTTGTCGTATTGCAAGATATCTAAACATATCGTCGAAAGCCCGCATTCCGGTGTTAAAATGATTCGATTAAAATCTGGACCATCCATACAAAACACTAGAAGACTTGATGAATTTTTTTGATTTGACGATGATGCTGTATGAACTTGCGTGGATCACTCATTATTTTGTGACAGATTTTATGTGGTACAGGCTTAAGTGAGGTCAGACGGATCTGATGTATAATTGACCATATAAAGTGGCTTTAATAGCGCCGTAATTCTAATATCTACGAGTTTGTGCAGATGTCGTTTTCACCTTTAGATTAACTATTAAATTATCTCTCCAAGTGACTATACTACATCATGTAAATATTTCTGTGTTAAGCAATTTATTTTAGCATTATCAAATGCTATCCAATTTGCTCCGTTTAATAGTGTCAGTGTCATATGTTTATCACTATTATTATGAAGTCTATTTACATAAATTACACTTAGTATATAATGTAGTGCTTCGATAATCGTGTCACATGGACAACTTTCGCTGGAACATCAAGAGAATACAGTGGGTTCTGTACAAAATATAAATCTTGAGTAAAAAGTACCATTACTTAAACGTTAAATTCTGAAAAATGTAGTCATTGGTCACATAATATTATTAAAGCTGAGTTCGACAGAGGAGTCTCAACCCAAACCATGGCCCACCTAACCTGCTCTTTAGGCATCTCTTTTAAGAGACCTATAGATAGCCGCTACCAACGCCGTCGATGTGGCTGAGTTTTGGTCGTAGCAAAAATTAAATAACTATGTCAATCATGAAGAAAGACCAAAATATTCTGTTACAGAGTGATAATTGTGATATAAGTGATAAATGTAAAAGCAAATCTCCGCTACTTAATTTCCATTTCAGATATCATCTTTGTTATCATTTAGGGTCGTATAATCCTTTTTTCCATGATTCTCTTTTAGCCGACGTCGCAGAAGTCAGTCCCTTTCTAGCCATGTCATCCTTCACATAGTGTATACCTGCCTCAAAGATCTTCAATTTTTCAAAAATATTTGAAAAAAAACAGCAAACATAACTTGGTCTTAGATAATAATTACTGAACCTTCCATGCTCAAGAGATTGTATTTTGAAACAAATGTCCATAACAATCGTATTTCATTTTCCATTTTCCCTTTAAAATGCACATTGCAAAGTGAAACCAACCAATGAAGTTGATTTCGAAAATATTTTCCCAAATAGCAGGCAGGGCCAACGATTGCATGATGTCCGAAATCGAAATCGGAAAGGGGCCCTTGGTTCGCCACGCCGGGGCCCCCGGGCAAATATAAAAATCATTCATATGGACAAAATAAAATTGCATCCCAAATAACCCGCTGTTCATCGGCCGAAAATCTATTAGCAATAAATATGAACTTTTCCGATTTCACAGGATTTAAAATGGCGATGGGCGACTGAACTTTAATATAAAATCTTCTTATGACTTTTCATGTTTATGACGACGTTGTTCAATTGCTTTTGTGCTATTGGTTAATTATGTCGTATTTTAGGTTGAGCTACTGTTAGAGCTTGCCTGGTGCACAATTCATAGGGTGATAGAAGCAAGATATGGCTGGAAGTTCGGATTAATAAACTTTTTGAATGATCAGTGTCTGTTATTTTCCTTATTGTGATGTTGGTGTAATAATATAATTAATTCTGTATCCGATGCTTTTCATCCTACGTATTTACGTAGGTAAGTACTT
This sequence comes from Lycophotia porphyrea, assembly GCA_950005105.1. Taxonomy (NCBI): domain Eukaryota; kingdom Metazoa; phylum Arthropoda; class Insecta; order Lepidoptera; family Noctuidae; genus Lycophotia; species Lycophotia porphyrea. The sequence goes on from OX465393.1 coordinate 8,357,560, forward strand.
GCCAATGTTTTTTTCTTGTCTCAGATTACACATCTTATAAAGGCAGCTCTAGAACGGCAGCGTTCATTCAGAATCTTTTACACTCTGGATACTCCTTCTGTTTTGCAAAATACTCATCTTCTTTTAGTCTCAATCAATTCGTATAATCGTGTATTTTAATTATTTAGGTTTGATATAATTAAGATGGGTAGTTTAGTGGGGTTGTATGAAACAAAACACAAACTGATAATTTTCCCTTTTAATCTTGATATTTTCATCTACGATACAAGGCACACACACAATTTTAAGTAAATTAATCATAATAATTATAATAGAAATAATAAATAGTTACACTTGCTTTCAGAACTGCATACTATTACCGAAATACAAAATAGGTACATTGAGAAGCCTCAACATCTATTTGACAAAGAAAAAACTATTTCTACGACAATACTGGAGCCGACCCTAGCGGGCACGTACACTACGTACGTCGTACAGCGTACATATTACACAAGTCATCGTCTCCGGGTATTGTCAGTCTATTGTAACGAAATGAAAGTAACTGATACAAAAGTACCACATTCACGCCCTTTACACAGTCACACATGCTCAGCTAAACATTTATAGTAACAACTAAGTATTATTCATTACGTTGTATTATCCTTTACAGATAATATGTAATTACTTGTATTAAGCGATCGTTTGCATCGGCGCTTGACTATTCACCGATATCCTCGAATACAATTCTTTCCACAATCCCGAGAGATGAATGGAATATTTTAACAGTGAGTGGTTCCACAAAATAACAGAAGGTGTCTCAACTAGCAGAACCTAGTTGCCCAATAGCCAAGCGCCAATAGTACGCCCGATACAATCTCTAAAATCTTACTTTAAGCTATGAGACATCCAAAGTCTCGTAAACTAAGCATCAATATAAATAACACTATCATTTTATACTTTATGTATAATGTTAAACTACTGAACTTATTGTTAGGTTAACTACCCATATACATCGATCTCTGCGTAATGGATATGAGATATAGCGATTATAATTATTTATACATCTTCTAGTTTATGAAGTTTTAAAGAAATCGCTTAGGTTATATTGTACGCAAAAAACTGTCTCTTCTGTTTTCAGTCAATAATATTGAATTGTAAAAATGTATCCTTTTAAAACCACTAACTTAACGTATCTATCGTACACTTTTATGATTTATGAAATACACTAGTATCAGTTAAATCTAATCATTGCACTAAAATTGAATAAATTACACGAGAGTGAAGATCACAATTATTTACTATTGAAAGTAAAACATTATGGGGGAAAGAAACGTGTACCTACTAATAGAAATTTAACTGAACATATCGTAACGGTCTTTTAAATAAACATCTTAGGAACTTAAACACCTATCGTTTATAGAAACTGTGAGACTAGTGACAAACATTTTAGAAAAAACTCTCGAAAAGCAGTCTTAGATCAATTCCAACAATTGTATCAATCGATCACTGAACATTTACATGTGACATTGCTTATGATATGTATGTAGGTACAGAATGATTTGAAAATTAATTCAGATTTACAAGGGCAAATAACAATGGATACTTAATATATAAATATGGCATTTAACGATAAGTTAAAGGTACTCTTCATAAAAGATTAAAATATTGACGAATAAATTATTCGTATCGTCGATAAAAACGTACTGACTTACTCTAATAATAATTAATATAAAGGGATATTTACAAATTTTTCTATGGAAGAAGAGTTCTTAAGACTTCGTATTAACACCACGAAATCTACATCTTACTTCGAATTCAATAACAATATTTACAGAGTAATCTCAATAACGAGAAGTAGTTTCAACTTCATTGAGATCGTTTATGCCAAAAACTTGAGTTGAATAAACAATCAGATGAACAGTTTGATGGGATTCTAAGATATTTTTGGAAGTATTTTTGTTTGAGTTCCTATTGAGAGTTGTGTTATCGATCGGAACGTTGAGACCACTGATAAGTTTATTCACCAATCTCGAATCTTTGGATTTACTTTTCCCTGAATTCGGGTTTGACGCTGATCATTGGTTTTCTCGATTCGTCGATTTCTTTGTCGTAATCTTGTTGGTCGGGGTAGTCGCTGGCCCCGGAGTGCGACAGCTAAGTGGCCGAACTGAACAGCACTGAGTTCTTGTAGTAGCCGGCGCGGTCCGACAGGGGGCTCTTCACGTCGCGCTCCATGGCCTGCTGGCGGGATTTACGCTCCATCTCTAACTCTTGCGCCAGAGTTTCTGGTGGGAAAGAGAAACAGAGTTCAATTAAATAGTAATATTAAAACATAAAGTGCAGGACAGAATTATAATTAACTTCGAAAGAAATAAAGTTGTAAAAGGAACATAAAACCGAAACAACAAAACAAAAAGGCACTATTGGGGCATAGGGGAACAATTTCGATACACATACAACATGTAGTTCCACGTGTGTAGCTCCGTAAAATGTCATTAAGTGTTTCGGGGAAAGCCGACTCACATCAAACGGACTTCACATCCGTATGGCACATTCTAATTTAATATTCGATATTGCCTTTGTTAAAAACGTAGCACTCACGTTCAGTGTTATTAAATTTCTCGTACAAGGGTTATTCGAACGCCAGGCTCTGTTCGGGGTAATATTCGTTGTGTTACTGATGGTAATAAATGAAAATTATGAATCTGTGTCTTTTTAGTTGCTGTATTCTGTAAATGATGTAGGTGGATTTCCAGAAAAGCTGATTTTGTTTTAAAAGATGATTGGGAACGATATTTTAAACTTTTTAAAAGAAAAGTCATGAATATATTTAGTGCTTTTTAAAGGTGTATGTATGCGTTCAATATCAACAATCAATCTAAAGGTATTCTATAAAGACCGTAAACAGTTTGATAAAAATTGCATGTTAAAGCAGCGCTGTAGCAAAACGTCGCAAGAAATTAAGGCATAAAAAATGAAACACGTCTCAAGCACAGGACATCCTCTAATAAGATTTCATGAAAATTGACAAAGTTCGTGAAGAGGCAAAGAGTAGGTGAGGTAAGGCAATTGTCTCCGAAAACGTCGACATTTTACGAAATATGCTTATTCAATTTCATGCAACGCTTGCCGCCTCCTGCAATTTACGAGATATAAAAGATATAAACGGAATCGCGTTTTTTGCTTACTTTGATGGAGCATTTTCTCAACGGGGAATTGAATTTCTTTTCCCGACATTCGTTTACAATTTATGCTGTGAGTCCCGAATTTATAACCCACACCAATTTTTGCACTTCCAAAAAAAATGTTTAAAACATCCCTAAACCGGAAGATAATTTGAATTTAAATTGTGTTTGCACCGCTGTGAAATTTGAATCAAAGAAACTATTTGAAAACATTCGTCAGTTGGAAAAACTCGATTATGATCCGATTTGTTTGAGTGTTGCGTTGCCGGAGGGCATCACACTCACAAGTGTCACCGTCGAGGGTTGTCCCGAAACAGAAACCTATTATCTCGGGCGAGATTATACGCCTAGGGCGTCACAATTAAATATTATACACTTAAAAGCTTCGGCCTTTGCCGTTTCACTTCGCTGCCACCCCTAAATGTCCCATTAGGTCTGTTTGAATACGTAATATTTTTGCATTTGCCGCTTCTAAAACAGAATTGCCGGTTCCTTTGAGAGCTATAATCTATTTGTTCTTTGAAACAACTGTAATGGTTGAGCGCTTAGCTTAATAAAAGTTATCCTTTAATGTTTGTTTTTCTTTCTCCTGTCTCAAAATGTTCAACATGAATCTGTTGGAGTTGTGAAATGTTTTATATTTCCAATCAACAGTGACATTAACTTTCACGGAGAGTAGTTAATAGACAAAAACTTGTAAAAGAAACAGTTCTTGTTTCGTTTTGATCGAATGGTCAAGGAATGACAAAAAGGGACTTCACAAGGTGGACGTGAACCGATCTATTTGAAAAGTAACAGAAATAAAACGATAGTGGACACTGATCGATAGTGAGAATAAATAGTTTTTTGTTACAACAATTGTAAGTAAAGCAATAAACTTTATGTGGAACAGTTTCACTCAAGCATTTATTATTAGATGGCAGGTTGTATCTGGGATCTTTGTGTAACAGTGTTAACTTTTGTTTATAGTTATTTGCATTTAAATTAGTTCATAGTTACCAAATACATATTTGGTATGTTGCGAAAACAAATAAATTAAGAACCCTTTATTACATATATATACGAATTACTCTTGATGTAACTGTCTAATAAAAATCGAACTGTAGATGATTACTAACTAAACTATTTCGTGCAAAAACTCTGCAGTAATAGAGAAATCCAAATAAATAACTATGTTTGGACAAAATACAACTCCCTGATTGCTTATTCAGCCACGGATCGTTAGATTTCATGCTAACAATTTCATGTGATTGTTGATCTGCCAAATACGATAAAAAAAAAATACAAATTGATACAAAGTCATCGATAATTTTTGAAGTGACGAATCGATTTCCTTATTAGAAGCTCAAGCAAGAAATTAGTTTGGTGCTATTTAAAAAGTAATGTTTGAGAAATGTTCGAAAAAACGTTATAAGACATCTTTTCCAATTATAATATAAAACTGTAAACAACAAAAAATGTGCTTACTAATTTTTTAAACGGTGTATTTTCATGACATCTAATATCTTTGTAGAAATAATAGAAAGTACATCTGCTCATTATTTTTTTAACAATTTTTAGCGCAATCGACACCTCGGCTCGTTGTTAAAGCGAAATTAATTACTGCCGTAAAAATACAGAGAAAAAAGTGAGTTGATTAATTCTTCGTTGGAAATTTGAGAAGGTTGTGAACAAAGGGTCGGTTTAACCGGATGATTGTGAAGGGAACTATAGGTGGGCAACAACGGAGCCAACTGGTCGCCACAACACACAACTACACAAGTCGAACGAATGGACGCACTCGGGATGAAGTGCTACTGTTGCTGACTCTATTGGAGCGCGACGAATTATACTGATTGGATTGATTTTCTATTAAACACATTCTTTTGACTTTTTTATCCACAGAGTCAATTCCATCGTGACTCGGATTCAGTTCGGTTTAAATCTTTATCATTGTCGGTAATATTGTATGTATATTATATTTAGTAGCGTTCGGTCGTTGTTAAGATAATACACAATAAGTTGTCTACATAAAACGTTGAAAACAATGATGCGGATGATTACTAAGAATAAATAAAAAAGTTAATATCGTCAAAGGTTTCGAGCGCACCTGTGCGGTACAATTTTATTTCCATTCATTTTACAAGCTCACCTAAAAAGTAGCATGGAGAAGTTTCCTCTTTATTAATTTTTCAACTTTATATTACTTATGTAACATCGGATGGTTTATCCGTTTAACAAGCACAGCTCTAATAACAATGTTTTATTAAAATATCCTGATATAACTTGTTATTTTAGAATTATAATCAATAATATTGTTTTTACATAATAAATTAGTATTGTGTGTGTCTAATGGGAATTTATGACCGTCTTCTCTAGCTACCTTTGTATCAATCAATATAATGATGTTTACGATCGAAACATTATCATGATTGATTACCCATCCACGTTTCTACGTAAGAATTGTCATTTTCGTAATTCTAATATCCCTCATTTCACTTATATTATATAAGTAAACAGTAATTACTCGGAACATTTTTGACTCGTCCCGTTTCTTATGAAAATCACGTAGAAAAAACTTTTCTAATTTACGAATAATAAAATATGTTTTTTTCTTTTACCGAAGGCACTGAAGAAAGTTGATGAAAGGCTCCAAGTTTTAATTTTTGTTTTTCTGTTACCAACCTTTTTATATTTACAACCCTCTTGTATTTTTCTGTTTCAGCTTTATAGCTTTTTATCTCTTCTAGTTGCATGTATTTCTAAAAGAAGTTTATTTATCAGACATACTTTTGATTTAACATTTGGTTAGGATAGCTTAGACGTGTATCAATAAAGTTTTTAGCAGAAACAGATATTGAAAGTAATAAAAAGTACCCATATAAAATAGTTGACCATGCAAACTCAAATATAGTAAACCGATTCCGATTCAAACAATTGGTATTGCGTGTTCGCGTGCGTCTGAACACTCGGGGTAGCGTAACACTTAAATTAGTAGCAATTTCTACTTGAACAGACTGTCGGCAAAAGGCACTCGTCCGAACAAGGGAAATGTTTAAATCCGTATCAATGTTTTGCGAATTGTAAACACCTATTCGCCCCCTCAAGTTAATTTAGTACGTGGGGAAAGTAATAATGAAAAATTGGCTGCAATTGAGAATTTATAAAGTGTGTCTTGTGTTTTATATCTTGTTTTTAATGATAAATCTTGAGTTTTGAAAGGTTACGAAATTACATAAATAGTTTTCTTGCATTTTAAACAAATAATTTACACATTTAAAAAAAAATACACAAATATGTCTGATTACAATAAACATACAGTTGCTTTTAAAGAGTATTTAATGGAAAAGCATATTTGGCCTCAGTCAAGTTCCAGCAGGGGTGCGCCACTACTTTGAAAATGCAGCAGTACGTCGGTGCATATTCAATGAAATTTCTGGGCTTTCCACAAAGCGGATATAAATGAAAAAAAAAAACCATGGTTTTATTCACCGATACGAGCATCAGATTTTTGCTGCTTGTTTCACCAAAGATGAGCGCGTTGCATTTTTTGTGATTCGAATAAAAGTGGTTTTTGTGGGAGTACTGTTTTTGTTTTGAACAATATTAATGAATTGGAGTTATAATCAGTTCAAGTTTATGAGGTTACCGGTATTTCAGGTCTTGAACGTCATAATGAGGAGAGTTGTTACAAGGTGGACAAGTTGTGTCAGTTTGTAATACTGGCACACTATAATTCAAACACTGTTTTAAGCTTTCATGGTTTATACTCGTAACTAACCTTACACTGTCACTTCCGTGATTTACAATTATTGTGAGCTCCCGTTTCGATGTTGTTGCAAGAGTCATCAAAAATATCGGAGCTCACTAATATTTTCACCAAGATGACACAACCGTTGTTGTAAGTTTTCTTGAATAGTGATAAGTTGATATCAAGACTAAGGTAGCGGGTTTACTATGAGCCCCGAGTAGTAGAAGGGGAGACCACCGATATCCAAAGATGTAATAACAAAATCTTTAATAAAAAGTATTTTAAAGTCATGTCTTTCCCCAACCATGCATTATGCATGCATAATCAGACAAACCAACATGTTATATTAGAATTCGTTCATAAAAACGCGCCCCCAAAAATCACAATACAAACCGAGAGAGCGCGCATATCGTTGTACTTTTAAATACTTGACATTCCCGATACGAAAGCTATGCAATATGATGAGTATAAATTTCATTTCGTTGGAAAAATGTTCATCTCTAACGGACCCTTTTACAATCGAAAACCATACATATCCTCGACCATATGAGTTGGTTCCGGAGAATTCAATAACGTGGTCTTATTAACATTTCGTTTAGATAATGTCCTGATCATTGGGAAATTGACGTCGCAATTATTACTCGAAGTTGAAAATGAAAAGGAGGAGTAGAAATCATGAGGGACGTTTCTAATTAACTAAACAGACATATTTGAATAGAAGTAAAAGAAAGATTAAATATTGTTGGAAAGGAATGAGATGGGGGCGATACTGGAGATGAAGATTTTTATATCCAACCATTAGATATGATGGCCAGCTTTTTACTTACAAAAAGTTTTAAATTGATACTTAGTGACTGCCGTCATTCTTTTGAACTCACCTAGAGTCTTCGGCAGAAATCGAGAGTACCAAATATTTTGATGCTCACCAGAGTAATTCTGCCAGAAGGCAGCTCCTCCACTCATGATGTCGACTGGTGGCGGTGGATAGTTCCACTGGGGCTTGTCGGGGGTGCGCGGGGGGTCCCGCTGGAAGGGAGGTGAAGCTGACGGGGGCTCAGCGCTGGGGGGCTTGCTCTCCCGCTCGGAACCGTTCTCCCGTTCCGAACGCGGCGTCTCTTGCGATGACGGGGCTAAGTTCTCTGTGGAATGAGGTCACGTTTGAATAAGGTCAAGGACAAATGCAGCAGAACAATATTCGTCGATAGTAAAATTGTTGACTAAACTTTGCAAACTCACAATAGATTAGCAGTACTCGATCCTATCAATCAAGTCAACACAGCCAATAACGTAGCAAACAGCGATTATGCAACAGAATCAACTCGAATGCGTGTTAGTTCAGAACCCTCGTTTCAAATGGTCTGCGAAACGATTTCCTGACACGGAGATTAGTACAAGCCATCACCAGCGTTCACCCACCCTTCTTACATCACGCACTCGACAAGCATCTAACGCCAATACGTCACAAATCACGCCCATCAGCAATCAAAAGTTAATTTTAACTACCGGTACGTAAAGCTCAATGTTCTATGAGTGCGGCTTGGAACATTAGTAAGTTATTAGGTGAAATTTTCGCTACACACAGATAGTTTGACAGACGGCAAGTTAACATGTCAGAGGCACTAACACATGTTGAAACTTGTTGATAGAGATGGTATTGACAATTTGACATGTTTAAGGTAGGTAACATAACTAACATCTTAAAGGTTTCATTAAAGGTACGTGGCATGATTGGTATTGTTTCCAATCAGTATTTCAGAAGGCACAACTATATTTTGAAGCTACTCACCAGTTACGATTCTGAGAATTTCGGAGGGTGCTCCTGACTGTTTGAGAGCCTCTTCTACTTTCTGTCGTCTCTTGAGTTCAAGTTCAAGCTGCTCCTGGATCATTTGCCGCTGTTTTCTCTCCTTCTTTAGCCGTTTTTGGTACATCACTGTCAAAAGAAACACTTTCGTTACAAACGGCTGTAGATTTACATCAAGGTGGAGGGAAAATCCTTTTTTATTTACATGAAAACTTATTTGAATAAAATTGTACATAAATATTAATGTAACATTGTAATATCCAGCCCAGTTGTACCGTATCGAAACAACAATTACTTGGAATACCGCACGCGGAGCAAAACAAAACTGCGACTAAATAAACGGTTTTGCGTATGCGTCGTGCGCCATACTTCTCTCCACCTGCACTGCACCCACATAGATACGTATAAATCCAACTCGACTAAAATTACATCTGTCTCTTTCCCTCTTACGTCACTACATACCGATCTTTATCAGAAAACTTAAGGATTCCTTAATTCACCTGCAATAACCACCTTACGTTTGGGCCATTTCTTCGTCAATAATCGCACGATCGGCCACGCATCGATAAGGTTTCTCTTTCTTACTTATGCAGTAATGATATTTACGTCTTCTTTACTCCGAAGTTCGATTGACGAATGATTGAGTCGGTACACGTGTTGATAGACGCTGGAGGCCCAGCCTCCGACAGGGCAGAGGGGCGGTGCGGACAAGGGACCAAACGATAAACCGATCGCTGGATGATTACAATTTTTAACCCAAAGAAAAAATATGAATTTTGATCATGATTTGCATCGTAAAATGAAGTAACTAACTACAAAAGTTACAGTGATAGTAACTACTCTAAAGGTTTAAGAGAGCAAAACAAATGACGCGGTTTAACATGTGGCCCAGCTAAACATCGAGATAAAGATAAATGTAACATGTTCTTTTTTTCAACCTTTAGCAAACCAATCCTGATCCCAATCCCTTTCAAATCTTGTTTATCACTTGAAACAAATTCCACTCTCATTGAAAGTGTCTGTAAACAAATCTGAATATCTAAAGCCTATTACTTGTACCATCAGGTAAGTCGGGTAACAGTCTCGAGATGGCAAAAGATAGAGTTTTGATGGAGTCGAGCGGCGACCAAGATGCGAATAACTCGTGTTATGGAAACGGTATGAATAATAAACTAATAAAAATAAGACACGCCCTCTTGTCGTTGCGATTCTGGAGTGTTGGAACGAGATTTGAGTACCGCAATTTTGAATATTGTGGCCGTTTAATTTTGGTAGGAGCAAAAACTGAATTTAATGGAGTGAGAAGAATTAAAACTAACTATAGAGTTATAATAATATTGAAAATGAAAATGTTATGCCTTATAATATAGATAGTGATGAATGATGTCTATATTATCAAATCTTTAATGTTAATTACAATCCATTGCAGTTAAACATACAAAAAGAACTAACACAAAATTAACAACTCTAGAGCAATGTGGAATGAAAATAAAATGAAAGCTCGTTTTCTCATTAAAGATTTGCTAGTAATTAATGTTGTTGCTAATGAAACGGGCGAGGTTCACTAGCGATCGACTCCTACGCATCATTTGTCATCGTACGACCTCCGACACGAGCCAGTAATAACGTACGGATTGGAAAGTTTGTTTTTATTTCCATTCGCATTTTTTGCAACAGAATCGTATCATATTAAATTGGGACTTTGATTCTGTCTGATATTACTTAATACGTTTTTTGCACCTTCCACGGATGTTTGTTTAGCAACTTCATTAAGGTTTGCACCGTTACCCACAATGTCAAAAGGTATATTATTTACACGACCGTACATAATTACTTTGTTAACAAAATTAGGATGGAAAGGTCCGTACGTTAATTTCTCGTCAATACAAAGGTCTACGTCCAAAGATCCGTTCAGTGGAAAATTCGTCGGACCATCGAGTCCAAGTATCGATTCTCTTTAACACCTCTGAAAAACAGCTTTGCACTCGACTGAAGCTTATTTTAGGATCTTTTCATCTCACTTTTTGTGTCTATTAACGCGTAAACGTTTTATTAATTAGCCACCGGCCAAACCTTTTCCTTACTTTGTCGTGTCTATATTTAGTTAGTCATTCCCCTTTTTCAATGTTGATCAGTGATATGAGCAGCCGAACTAAACCGTCAATCAAGTTCTTCCTACGCATAATCCAGCGGCAGAAGCGCTGTCTGCGTTCATTGTTTCTACAAGTCAATATTTGTCTATAGCTCGTCGGCACCGCTTTGTGCTCCATAATCCGGCCTATTGCTTCCTCTTGCCAGTTCGGGACGATGAATTGTAATAATTCCTCAATCGATTATTTCATTTGACGCTGGCTAAACAAAAAGTTTTAATCTTTTGTGGCCGCCTTTGTAGTCGATGATGGGACCAATTTCAAATAGTAGGGATGTATTCACCGACCGATGATATTATTATTTTGTTAATACTTCTTTTGTTCCAATTGAATTCGAATTCAATTTATAAAGACGTATTGAGAGCTCGATTGATCATTAAAGTTGTATTATTCAAACTCTTTTTAGTCGTTACATAGTACGAGTAGGTAGGTACTAATGTTTATGAATATGCAATCCATCTTCGGGAGTTGGCGTTAAATCGCGGTATTATGCATTCAAAACAGGACAATAACAACATAAGGATTAAGAGAACACAGCAAAGCTGTGATATGAAGCGAAACAATTCGATGACCGAGCGTATGAATAAAAACGAACCACCAAAATATTGAAGGAATCCGTTCAAAGGGGAAAAAATGCAATAAAAAGCCCGTGCCGATACAGAACGAGAGTGTGGTTAAAAAGCAACGAACGAATATGGTTGCGAACATCCGCTGCAGACAAAAGTTGGGCTACTTGACTATGCAAATTATATTTGCGGACCGCCGCGGCTGAGACCCGATCTCCGACGTTTCGTTTCACTTTTACGTATATAACGTGTATTCTTTTCATATTTTCATCCGATTTCCTACCCCTCGGTTCATTTTGTTCCGTTTTAAAAGTCGCGGAACAATACCGCTTTCCGCGAGGCTTATTCGCCGCAAGCAGTTTCCTTGCAAGCGGCTTCTTTCTCTTGTTATTATACGTATCTTTTTATATCTATCGAGTTTCCTTTTCTTTAATACTTTTTAACTCATAAATGGCTGATACGGTCCCCTAGGGTTTGTTGCCCGAATAACATGTAAATGAGTTGGTGCTCGAGTACAAATTTAAATGGGTTCCTCTGTTATTTCGTTGTTTAGTTGTTTATCGTCTATAGCGATCGTTGTGTTTTAATCGAAAAATGCGTAATTTGTATAATTTTTGGAACATTTTAATTTATTTAACGTTTTATTTGGTACTTAGGTTTAGTTTTTCATTATGATGATTGTTATAATGTATTTAAATTAGCTTGTTAATTTACATAAGAACATAAGCAGAGGTTATACATTATTTGTAATGTTCGATGTTTTTTTTATATAATTGTTGTTGTTGTTATTGTCAGATCACATTCGGGCAAAGGTAATCTTTAAAATAACTCAAAATGGTAACATTAAAAAGTCCTTGTAAATGCTTTCGTGTTTTCTACTTAAACTGACAATTTTCCAAAGGTAATCTTTCTCCACTAATATAAGGAGTACAAGATATACGCGTGTCGTCTAAGTAAGTAAAATTGGTGGAGGTGCCCGCGCCGTGTCGCCTTATCTATGGCGCACAATGGGACCGGGCCGCGGATGCGGATGTACTTATTGCTTTATGGTACACCTACCCTACGCAATACAACACTGATACTTTATTTTTTAAAAGAAAATAATACGTGGAAAAACTTTTTCGTAGAATGGTGATACCTAAGCAAAAATGTGGATGAAAAGGAAGTTTTAAGGTATGATTCCGAACCACGCTGCACGCAGCAGTGCTGCCGCGACAGTACTGGTCCTATAAGCTTATATGAGATTACATTCCGAGCTAGGCAGCAATGTCGCGGCAGCAATGTAAGCAAAACACCTTAGTAGCGGCACTGAGGCCACAGCACTACTGCTTGTTGCCGAGTTCGGAATCATACCTTTAGAAATCAAATTTTGTTCGATTTTTAGCTTTTCATTGATACCTTTTTTTTTCGGATGGGAAATCATCAAATGACTTCTCCCTCTCTGGGCAGAGCGGAAGGGAGTGTCAGACTTGTACTGACTAAAACCCATCCATGTTCCTTCCTTGCCCTTTGTGTTCCAGGGCCGCGGTATCTCTTTCGAACAGCCCGCAGCCCTGGCAGGCATCGGCCCTTGCGGGCCCCTCCCTGTTTGCTGACATCTCTCTGAGGCGCGCGTGGAACACGAACGCGCCGTCTACACGGCCTGTCGTCAAAAGACGGACGGACGGCGAGCTAGCCCATTACTCTCCGTCCACAGGTCCGCGTCTACGGTGGCCGGAAACCACCACGTGATCCCCGACGCCCGGGGCGTCTCCCGCGGCGGCTGGGACGAGAGGTTCTCTCCCTCTCACGCTCCGCCACCTCCTTCGCTAGCACGACTGCTTCGCAGAAGGAGGTGACGGCGTCCCATTCCCTCTCGCTCCGGACCATGGCTTGGACCAGGGCCGGACGCGATAGGTCACCGCCGCCGATTGCCACCACGAGGACACGGCGGTGCTCCGCCCAAGCGGGGCAGACCTCCACCGTGTGCTCCACCGTGTCCTTCGGGCGATCCACGCAGAGGTAACACCCGGGCGTTTCCTCCCGCCCGATTCGGTGCAGGAACCTCCAGAAACAACCGTGTCCGGTGAGGACCTGCGTCAGGCGGAAGGTGAGGGTGCCGTGGTGCCTTTCCAGCCACTCCTCAAAGAGGGGACTTATCGCCACTATTGTAGCGTACCCTGCACGGGGTTGCGATAGTCGCTCTCTCCATGTCGCCATGAGATCGCGCCGGAAGTCTGTCCGCTGCGCGACAATTTGCCGCGGCAGCGGAGTTTCCCCCCGGCGTAGTGCCTCCACGCGCCACTCGTGTAGGCGCGCGAGGACTATCGCCTCCAGATCCCATGGCGGCAATCCAGCAAGGAGGCTCGCCGCCTCGCCGGAGATCGTGCGGTACCCCCGGACTAGCCTTACGGCTACCACCTTCTGGGGCGCGTTCAGGTAATGGGCGGCTTTTAATTGATACCTTACAAATAGATCGTGGGTGTTTAATTATTTTTTTTTAATAAATTTACTCTTGATATATTCGACAAAATTATTAAAAACAGACGCAACAAAATCTACCAACAAAACCTATCTGTTCTGGGCAAAGAAAGCACGCTGTATAATAAAAACAAATGAGAACCTTGATCAGTTGATCTTAATTGCACTAGTTATCTTATACCTTCTGTTCATTAAGAAACTATGTTCAACATGTTCTTTATTTTTAGCACGCATGTAATAAAAAATAAAGCACGTTTTACATGGTCAAAGTCACACACACACACACACGAAAACTACAATGCAACGAAATCAAACACGTAAATATGGATAAGAAACATTTTCCAAGCAATGAAAAATTCAAAAGCATAAATACTCCAAATTTTTATGTGACAAAACAGACTCTTCACGAAGCCGTCAACCAAGCATTATGTATGTACATCAAACTAAGTAACTTTACGCAATTAGTGCTGGGAAACGACTTTGTTTTTTGGACTGAAAAATCACGTTTTACAGTAGGACTCAATGTAACGCACTCAAAACATTGTGCTGATGGATGGATTGAATATTAAAGGGGTCCTGGAGGTGTTTAAAGTAAAAATCTTACATAAATAACATGTATTTCAAAAAATACTTGTGAAAAAGTTGGAACTTTGACCCCCAATATCTCCGTAACTAGAAGGTTCCCAGGTTTGGTCTAGAACAAAAACATGATCGCAATGACAGGGAGGACAAGTGCCTTTCGGCTTCGTTAAGAGTCTGTTTACACCCTTTATATTAAATCGAAAAAAGTATATTATTATAAATATCGATAGAAGCCAATAGTTTTCCCACCGGTGCAATACAACGTAAATAAGCATCGACGTTTATGACAGTTGCTCCCCTACCAGTCGGAGCCGAACGATTTAGATAAGTCTTTTTATAGTTCTTTATTGAAAATAAATTGCCTAGAATAAAATCAGACACAGTTCGAATGGCTTTCCGATAGATGTGTATGAAATAATGTCTTTTAGATAAGATGTGTCGTTATCGAACCGACGTACGGTTCGATAACGACGTATGTTTCGTACGGTTATGATGAGCAGATAATTATATCGACGTGTTTCGTTGACTTTCGATAACTATCGTTAATGATTTTTATTATAACTTGATATTGGTTTTCGTTGGGGTCTTTAAGGGATGTAACAAGTTTCATGGTTTTATTAATTGTTTATGCATACGAATAATTTTAATTGCTTGCAATTACAAAAGAATTAAGCAAGAAAAATGCAACTAAGTGTGGCTGTAATTATAAATTACAAAGTTCAACTTATGCAGTATCTATTGATTTTAATCATATTTGCAAGTAAAATAACGCCATAATTATATTTTTTCATTAGGTTCAATTATCGTATTAAAGTAGTATAAAACGGATCGAAGTTGCAATAAAAAGTAACTCTACCGCGTTGTTCTATAAGAACATTTGTCAAACTGTCCGCGCCACGGTCTTGTACAGTCGCTAACAGCAGTTTAGCTTTTTATCTATTTCCACTGTTTTATTTCGGTAAGCGCGATATTTATGGGGCGGGTGTCGCGATAGATAAACGTTTTTCCTCAAAAATGTACGGATTATTGTTTTTGTCAGACAAGTGGGGATCTAAGTTATGAGTAGGGAATGACCTCCGCTGATAAAAACCTTATATTTTCCCTGCCCAAGATCGGGCATGCCTTTATAGACAATATAAATATAAACAAACAGACATACGCAGAGTGCTTCCATATTTCATGACATTCCATCGCACATTTCAAACTTAGAAAATATCAATAAAGGTACGAAGGAAATTTTTATGAAAAAAATAAGAAAAGAAGATCGCAAGCACTTTTATCAAACCGATCAAAGGGCCGGTCGGACATTCCGACTTCTTACGACGTTAGTAAAAAATACAATCTCTCTTTATAGTTACCATTCCACTGGTTATTACATCCGTATCGATACGGCTGAACTTACCGACCGTGAAATGCTCGATTCTCGATATTGCCTGCCCCCGGCACTACTACAGTAATTTCGGACGCTTTAAAAATAAAGAATTTACAAAAAAAGTGGTATTTATTATGGATAACGCTTCATGGATATTTACGTAATTACTAGTTACAAAAAGGTAGTAAAATATTTGTAGTAACTTATCAAGCATTATCAACATATAAAAAGCCTTCCTTTCATAACTTCAGAAGATCGTTTCAAAACAGACATCACGTTTTTCAGATTAGCTGTTTATGATTGTTATTCATGTCAATTTAATATAAACGCGAATATCACTGTCGCAGATTCCGAGTAATTGTCCATAAAAATATGCCGACTAGTCGTGTCGACTTAACGATGATTGTGTCCGGAAAGTAGTCGGCACTTCGCACGAGTTGTCATCCGCCATACAAACTTTTATTACATATAAAAACATTGATCACCCTGTGTTTATTTATGTTTCTATATAGAATATTGTATTTTCGAAACCGGGTCACAACATTAGTAACATAATACTTATCAAACGCGCCGGTAAAAATTAGGACAGACAGATGAAATAAAAAGTAATCGATTCTTAGTAAAAAATCGATGCAGTTCGGGACCGAATAATGTATTTATTTTCGTTGGAATGGCTCATCGGGCCATGCTTCCTGCGACATCAGTGTGGTCGTAACGTGACACCTTTTATTAATATGCCTGAATTAATAATATTGTAGATATTCGTTGGCAAGGGTCGTGAGTATCGCGTGCGAATGTATCGTGAGGCTTCAGTGCATCGATTTGAAAATGAAATATCGATTTACAATATCTAAAGGTTCTAGTAACCAGTCCCGACGTAAGATATTATGCACATGTGTATGCACCACGAGGGTTCGACCATGGCTGTTTGTTTTACATGAAACACGACTTTATTTATTACAATATATAAATAAACTATCAAAAGTGTACGATTACTCTGTCATTGTTAACGTTTGTGATGATATTTTATTATTATGTGACTGAGGTCATAATTGTACATGATTGTTGCCGTCGTCATAAATTTTATTTATTCACTATTTACGACTTAACATTTAGTAAGTAAGGTATTAATTGAAAATTCGAATTACAACGAATGATATCAGCAGGCATAGTTCATGATGACACTTTTAAGCTTTAATTTCATCACTTGTTTTTTATTTAAATTAATGAAAGTAAGCAACTAGTCTCCTGCCTCATTAACAAGACTTAAATTCACAGCACTAATAGGAACCGACAGTTATCGATAAAGAAACGATTATGGATTCAAATTATGCGGCATATATACAAAAAGGGACTAATGAAACGCGAGACTTTTCACAATAATTAATGATAATTCATAAAAACGAATGGAGCTGGGAACCTCTTTGTTCGTATAAAAAATATAAAGCTGTAAAACATTGTAGCTGGTTCATAATAAGTCGGCACTAGCAATTTCCAAGCAATAACGTAAAACACACGGGCGCAGGTAGACAAAACACAACAAATATTGACAGTGGATGATTGCACTACGTCCAGCCCGAGATCCCCTTAGCAAACTGCGAATTAAAATGGGGACGAGAAAAATTAATCCTAATGCGATTTTAATGAAGCTGAAATGAACGAATGCAGTAATGAATTGTTTAGCCTTGCGGTTATTCGTTTTGCGTTAAAAGGGAGAGGAATGGCAACGAGAGAAACAAAAACTACCGTCTACGTTATACAGATTCTATGTAGCGTTTTGAATAATCTTGGTATAATTTGCTAGAAGCTCTTGAAGATTAAATTGATATATAATTACAAAAGCTTACATTGTGGAGAGTGTATTGAAGCGTAGACAAGATAAAATGTAATAATAATAAGGCTCAGCATTGCACAAAGACGCACGCCTTAACATCGAGTATAAAGCACACAAGCGCTGAAAATGTACACCTGAAGTCTGTGCTCGCTTTTGCATTAACGAATGCGGAAGCGGCGCTGTGCATACAGGACGCGTTGCACCCTCTCCCCCCACCACCCTTCCACCCCGGCAGCACAGTACCAGCACACCGAGCTCCCCCCGCGCCCCCCTCACAGCTACACCTCTCGCTCGAACCAGACGCCTGCAGCAGCCTGTATGTCCCACCCGTGCGTTCATTACCTCCACGCGGCGGCGACCCAACAATTCAAGTTTGCTTTCCACCACACAATCTACGCTACCAGACAGACTACACTACTCCCATACACCGGCCACTCGAATAATAAAGATGCAGAAATTAACCCGTCCACATTGAAAAAGAGGAAACTAAGTGAAGCTATCTCGACGTGAATAGAGGTAATGCAACGCGAGCACTCGTACGCGATTGAAAGAAACGAGCTCGGAATTGCCCGCTTGTTGAAACAGAGGGTAAAATGTCAACCGCGGAATAAAAACAGTCAACAGATAAATGCAAACGATAAACACACTCGCAAACTGAAAAGGCAGAATGTGAGAGGGAATGTTTATTTTTCTCTGCTCTGGATAAACATACTTTGCGATAAGAATAAAATTAGATTCCCGTGAAGAAGCGTTTACAGCTATGAGAAATCAATAAAGTTTCTGCACTAAATTTGGTCCAGCCCATAAAATATTCAATTACGCATAAGCACACATTTGCTAAGGCCAACAACGACCACGCGGCACCCCCATTAAAGACGCCTAAGGGCCATTTAATCGGTCAGTGGATGTAAATTCGCTGGCCCCAAAACAAATATCCCGAAACTAATAAGGAAACGAAATATGTAAATCGGCTGCCATATTGTTTCACAAGTGAAATCTTCCTTTAATCTTATAACAAATCCGCGTCCAAATGGCCGGTCCGGGCTGAATTTGAATATAGGAGGGTTGAGTGAAGGGTCAGGTCGAAGAACAACCTTGTTGTGGCGAGGAAGGAGCAAATGTATGCAAGCCACGCACGGAGGAGATAGCGCCGTAATGTTGTCCTATGCACATATTGCAGCAAATTAGTTGTCGACTAGTAAACAAGGAGGAGGAAAGTAAGGCCGCTAAGACGTCGTCGGTGGGTAGTTTGCATGGATATGAGAGCGGCAATATAGGGGTCCGCAGCTGCTGGCTGTACTCATTAAGATGTTTTATGGTCGGCCCGCCGGACCGTGTTGCCAATTTAAGATATTTCTATGCGGGACGGCACCACGTTAGTTTGGCTTCCGATTAGGGGATTAAAGTGGTCCTTTAAGGTATTAGTGTAATAATTGCTCGGCCCATTATGCGGTTAGCATTGTCCCCGATATTCCCTTGTAACGCTGTTAAGGGTAATTTAAGATCATCACATATTCTGTGTGTACATTTATGTATGTTGGTGAGCGGAACGGAAAACCAATAAAATGAGGGACAGATTGGACAGACGAGTGCGACAAACAAAAACAAAACAAGTGCGCAATAAAATCGAGTTACAATGGAAAAAGACAAAGCTCAAACAAATTCGGTCCGATCCGTCGCGCACCTATTCCCCGCGCTGCAAGTAAATCAAAGGGTGTTGAAACTTTACACCCACTTAAAGCCGGACACAGTAATAAAGCGTTCGAACTTCATCGACCCTGGACATCAAATGGGACACCCCTTCTCGCATTTTGTACGGGGGAAATTAAAACTTCTGAGATGCTAAATTGATGACTGACTGCAGGTAGCTTTATATTCGTATTCGCTTGTATTTTGCTTTAAACATGTAATAGTACCTAGTTCTGTTCCCTTTCAAAATGATCAATATGGGTGTGATTCTGAGTATCAGACAAGTTCTGAGTAGAGCGATGCCCGTAGAAGTCCTATAAACTACCTCTTAGTTACCAAGAACTTTAAACGGTGCACAACTTGCTTCCAGAACTGAAGTGTCTCTGTTCATCATTGTATCTGGTACAAGTTTCTCCTCAGAGGGAATCGGAGAGGGTACTAATATTGAATTGCCCTTTGAACATAATATAGATAGACATGACATCACAATTAATAATGATAAGTTTAGTCTATAAAAAGAAAAAGGACTCTTTTAAATTAATTCAGAAACCAAACAGCAATGATTATCGTAATTGATGCATCATATCTAACGTTAAAGATCGATGAAAAACAAAACATCATAATAACAATTAAGTCCGACATTGAAGTTCCTTTAATTAAAAATAATTGATAAGGAGCAGCGTTACTGGGAACATTAAGTTTTACGAGCATAGGAAAGGTGCAACCCTACATCTTAGGAATGAGTTACAAACTGCTTAGTGTCCACCCGACACCGGTCAGAGCAGTCGGTCACTCTGGGACAATAATTACAGATGACACTTCTAAGCTTTGAAACCCAAAACCTTTGAGGAATTAGGTAAACGCACTTCTCAACCTGTAGTGGTGTTTTGAGTGTAAAGGTACACGTAAAAGCCTTTTAGTTTATCAACTAGTTGTATGTAATTAATTTAAACATTCCTTTTTGTTCCTTGTATGTTAATCATTTATGTCTAATGTGTCATCAATCGTCAGAATTATCAACGTCAGAGAGAGAGCAGCGGTGGCCCAGTGGTAGCGACCCCGACTTACGAACAGTAAGTCGTGGGTTCGAACCCAGGCAGGCGCATTACTTTGTGTAATTTATTTCATTACCACTGCTCTCAAAAACGGTGAAGGAAAACATCGCGAGGAAACCGGCATGTCCTAGAACCAAAAATTCGAAGACATGTGACATTTACCAATCCGCACTTGGCCCGCGTGGTGGATTATAGCACATTCCCTCTCAAAGAAAGGAGGCCTGTGTCCCAGCAGTGGGAACATTTATAGGCTTATGATGATGATGATGATCAACGTTGAAACCAATTAGTTTGCAATCCCGACTAATTTTCCAATTAGCAATAACAAAACGACATCTCGCAAACGTAGCCAAGCTTAATCACGGCCATATTAATTGTTTCTAAAGAGGTGATTTCATATGTACGCCCAGATTAAGTGCACGACCCGCACTCGGAACCGAGGGGTTATTAAATAATTTATTGTCTACTAACTATTCGTGAGGGCACTGCTCAAATGGTCCGCTAAGATTTCGCAAAGTCTTGTTATGGAATATTGCTGGCGTAAACTTTGTCTATGAAACTTAAATGGATTCGCACAGCGATACGATGAAGACGTACATATTTTAACCTTTTACTAGCGAGATTGTTTCACAGTTGAAACGCGGACGAACCATTTCATTTTATACATCAAACAGTGAAACGGGAAAGCGGTCTTGATTGAGTTTGGTCTGAACCTTTTATAGCTTTCAATGCACATTTCTGCCTGTCAGTGGCAAATTACGCAGGCTGCCCATTCACGCTCAAAAATCACTCTCAATTGAGTCAAGTGGGACAAAATAAAAGGTGAATTCATCATGGGGGTGCGAACCAGCGCCCCCTGTTAGGAAACCAAGGCGGAAAACGTATGTCCGGTCCATTTGTAAACACTAACAGGTACTGGCAGCTTTTTGACAGTTTATTAAATTAAATTGTATCGGCGATTGTTTGTGAGCTTGTGAGCGAGCTGTTTCTGAAGAAAATGCGTGGGAGTGAGGTGATGAATGAAGTTCGCTGGGAGATGTAATCAATTTGTGTTACAACTCTGATTGATTTGTTATGCTTGTAGAGAGTTAAATATGGATAAACTTATATGAATCTACATTTACATTACTGAGTAGAAGTAATCTTCCATTTGCAAGTTAATTACAAATGGCACTAACTTGATTTCCGAAATAATTTACATAAATATTCCATCAGTATACCGCGACGCAATCACAAAATATGACATTTAATGGTTTTCATAGTCACAAGCAATTATACAAAGAGCATTCTGTTGTCTATATACAGTTTTTTTACAATCAATTTAATTGTGAAACCAAAGTAAAAGCACTGAATTTTGAAGAGCTTATTTTTTCGTTTAAACCAATTACTTTGCAGGACGAAAGTATATTCATATACCTTCCTACAAAAACATAACCAAACAAAGGTACAGTCACCGACTGAAGTTGATGAACAGTGCTACTTGACTTCATGATAATTATTTCATACATTATATAGCACGTCATATGTCTACATAGAATAGTTAAGAGTTAATATTCTTCTAAATTTACGTATTCTTCTTTGATTAAATTATCAGCACAATAATAAAGATTTCCAACAAACCGTGAAAACTTAAAACAGTGAAAGATTTACAAAACTGATTTTTTAAAAGACTTTCTCTCCAAATGTACCTGCTTACAGGAAAACCTTCCTTCTGTCATTATTAATTACGTTTGTAATCACATCAATCATAAAAATAAATGTACTTATAACAACAGTCCATAAAGATCATATTTAGTGCATTGCCTGGTCAGCGATAAACGTTGGCGAAAGGTTTTCACGAATCAATTTCGGCTCACGTCATTTGATTATCCCAGTCGTGTACACGTAGTACTTACATCGAAAGGGCAGGAGATAATTCATTTTCGTCGAAATATTGTCTGGTGCCCGAAAAAATTAAATTACACGCTTGTATCATTTTGCGAGTCGCTGTTTGCAATATGATGGATTAGTCCGGAATTTATGTTCAATTTTATGTGCTACTGTTTGAATTGATGAGACACTTTCGTTTTAAAAGTTTTCGATACTAATGAAGTCGATAATGCAGATTACCTGATAAAAGTTTTATTAGCAATAACAATTGAAAACTAAACTATGTATTAGCATTTCAGCAAATCGATAAAGCTGTAAATAAACGTCCAAATATTACTATTGCCATTGATTAGTTTGCTAACAGTAACATTGAGATCAAATAAACAGTTCAGTCAGTATAGAAGAGCAATAACAACTTGTAGAAGATAAACAAGCAAATGAGTCCGCGATAAAAAGCAATAAGTCGATAAAACGAGCTGAGCTAAGTTGAACTGAGCGCATAAACCTTGTGTTTGTTCGCAAATCAGATGAGAGTATAAATGGAATCAACTTTCTCGCGCCAACAGACCGTCACACGGAAACAGAATTGATTTTATTTTTTAAAGCTTCAATGAATTTAATGTTCCAGTTTTATGTTATTGAGATTAGTTTCGATTTATCTGACAGAGGCTTGATTGGAGTTGATGTTGAGTGTAATGCAAGTACCTGCAGCAAATACGAAGCTTTAAATAAATCTCGTTAAACGTTTAGGTTTAATTGCAAATTCGAAACAACTCTCACAGACATGCTAACTGCAGTAATAAAACTGCATTTAAACAAAAGCACTACATCTGAACCATACCGGAAGTCTATTTTTGTCACTAACTTAACAGTGGCAGCAGTAAATATGATATTAGCAGCAACTTTAATACGATATCCTGCAATCAAATCAGCGTATGGCTTCATCGACGTCTGCTACTCGTGTGTGGTCGCGCCGTAAACAAAGATCTTAATGATCGCACACGGCCAACGTAAACAATTTATTAGTCCGCAATCGACAATCGTTACAATCGGCTCGTGTATTCGATGCATTGATACATGTTCCTTGAATCGAACCACTTCTCCATTTGCAGACGTGTCGATTTTAATTGCATCACTACGTATAATTACGTAAACACGTTCTTTACATGTTTTCGAATACGTCTCAGGTTTTATTGCTTGTTCTTTGATTGTTCTTCTATAATTATGTCTTATTATTCGGTCCACTTTTTCATTGAAAGACGAGAATTTAGTGACGGTTGACAGAGGAGAATGGAAGAAAAAAACGTGTTGCCCCGACCATAAGTAACAAGGAACAAGGGCAGGAAAATAATGATGATGATTCCACTCTTTCATTGTGTGCCAATAAACTCGATTCTATCATCATATTTGAAAGTCAGTACCGCAACATGTAAACAAGATTTCTTGACCAGTTTAAGACTTGAACGTTTACTATGGTGTAAAATTTGTGATCAATAAGCGATTTCCCCGAGACACCGGATGCGGTCCGCCGTCCACCAAGTTCAATTATTATTGAATTTCCTATGTCCGGGGTGAGTGCCGTACCGACAACTAGGGGTGAGGCAATTCCTTTTTAACTTTCGTGAAATAATTTGCCTGTCTTTAATACAGTTTCTTATGGTCAAAGGATTTTTGGGCATAAGTTGTCAGATAAAATAAGCTGCAATCGAATGAATCGTCACATGACCTACTAAGAAAATCACCTAAGATACGATCAGTATCGTAGGCTCTATAAAAAATCAGACAGTTTCTTGTGCTTCAACAAAAAACGCCCTTCTATTAAATCAAATTTGATTTAAGAGGGCAACGGTAAATTAAGTTTTAAGTGCACAATCGTCATGATTTACACCGACTGTTGCTATGACTTCCGATCTCTCAACTGGCGAGTTCACCCCTATTGAAGAAAATTATTTCCACAACAAAGAGTTTTGAATTAAAGTCCCGACTCACTCCGAAACTCCACTAAGACATTGGAGATTCCTGTTTTTGTTTGTTTCTATAATTAAAACGCGACTTAAACGCTCTTCCGATAATTATAAATCTACTTGATGTTGTTATTGTAGTGAATCGGATTTACGAGGGGATGTTTTTGGGCCAATTTTCTCCGATTAGTATTGTTTCGGTGTAATATTTGGACTGGATTTTATCAAGTCACGTTTTATCCTTGCGGTGTCGGATTTAATCAACATTGTCGGCTTGCTCTTCTAATCGATGATTTTCGATCTCATTACCTAATTTTTGACAACCTTTGGTCCAATTGCACCCGCTAATGTGTCACCGTGGCGTCGTCGTGACGAAGTGTAACGTTAACACATCGCACTAGTATTTCGTGAGCAGTATTTCGCAGCGCGGCCGGCGCACGGGTGGCCAGTGTTCACATTACCTTCGCCTGGTGGCCGGCTGACTCATTCCAGTGTCGCCGACCGCCAGTTTTGAACAGAGTTCTAACTCCCAGTGGTCTGGCGCTAACACGCAACTCCGCCTCAGTAGTTCATATGCTCCGTTGGGCAATTTGGAAATTGTAGCTTAAATTTTGCTAAATTTGTTCATTTGTACTCGACTCGGCTGAATACAGAAATAGTTTTGGTTATTAATTAATTGTTGATCGGGGTGCGGGTGCTCTCTCACCGGAACACACACGTACAAGTACAGACGCCACCACATCAAGCTATTACAATCTATCAAATTTCTTTAATAGATTTTCAACTTTATCTCCAAAGTATTAGGTTCAAGGTTGGTTGAGTAAATCTGACAGTTTCGGGTAGCTTGACCTGCTATCTTTATAATTATCACGAACCGAACGCCGAATTAATAGACAGAGTAGCCTTGACTTCCTGATGTTCATTAGTCAGTATTGATACTCAATATAAATTGTGACCTCTAACAAGTAGTACCGATAGAGTATTGTGAAAGCAAACCAAGAATTTTACGATAAGACCACTGAGGCAAAATAGAGAGCCATGTCAAAAACTTTCTGCTAATCTTATTCAAAGCTAGACAATTATAATTACAGTTAAAAGCGACAAGTTTAGTATCGTGTTACGGACACGGCGAGCTGGTTCACGGCGCGTGCACTCAGTTGTATAATCGACAGCTCGCGGTGGACCGGACACGGCGCAGACACGGCCCGGACACTTCTTGCCGTGTTGACTCCGTACCTCCCACTACCGGGGAGAGGTTTTAAGAAACATTGTCGTGATTTTGGTCAGCCATGTTTGGTTAAGTTTTGACTGAGTGCTCGATTGAATTACGTTTTGTTGTTGCTCACGAGGTGTTGGGCACTTGTATGTTCTATGAACTGGTTTGCTTCGTTTATTTTATTTTTCTTATTCGTGACCGAATTTAAAAGGGAAATCGATTGTTAAATATCACACTGATACTGAGATTAAAATTTATGTTGAATGCGAATGAGTTTCGTTGTTCATAATGAAGCCATTACACAAATTATAAAGTTCATTAGGTATTTCACCAATTTGCCGCTAAACTTCGTTTCAACTCCATCTTATTAGACGAAACATTATAATATACATTGAAACCCGTTCTAACAATTTCACATACAATCATAAATTCTAATTTAGCTCGTTGGTGGATCTTGTTACCACCTCGCCTTCGGTTTTCCGGACTCATTGTATGTTACTCCCAAGACATCGCAGCCCCACAGTACGTATATACAAAATTAATTAGACAAAATCTCGGGCTCTTGTAATATTTTATTATTATTTCCTATGTTGTGTGAGATTTTATTAGGGCGTTATATTTATTGCTCTTCTCTTAGGTGTAATGAATCTGAATAGGGTCTTGATTAGTCGTTACTGTATGGATGTGTTGGCTGCAAGATTATAATTACACTAGTGGTAATTACAAGGTTGCTTACATTGTGAAACCTTCGTCGGCTTTCCGTTATCTCACTACGAATGTTGATGGTTTGTTAAATTAAACGTCATGTAGTGGACTGCTATTTTCTTGATTATAAAACGCCTATCTTTGGATAGTTCGCAGTATTTTAATTTGTAAGCAATCGGCTACCTTCTCGATCACCTGGACGGAAAAATACGTCATATTTTTAAAAATGACGCTGATGATGATGTTGTAAAGATAACGCTGCATTTACAATCAAAAACTTTTGATTCATTTAACTTTGTATCGAAAAAATTCACAATATATTTACCGAAGCAAGTTTAAACTAAACATTCTAGTTGCCTTTAAACGTTTAACAGATACAAAGAAAACCGAAGAAGACTCGAACAATACTACTATCAGGAAAAGTAACAAGATAAATTAAAGAAGTTGAACGCACAACTGCCTGCAGCATCCCGAGATCCCGATAAGGAGAGGACATAGCACTAGTTCTTAAAAGGTAGTCAATTGGTGTGTCCATCGGAACAACGGCACGGGTCCAACATCGTATTCTACTTAGCCGTGAAATGTGTAATGCTATGCGTTTCGTTTCAACGTCTTCTCGCCGCTCTTTGGTGTTACCAACCATTTTGCCATTTGTGGGCTATGTTATGGCGTGAATTTATGCAATACTATTTGTTAAATCCAAAGAATATTGAGTAGGCAAAAACGACAATCAGAAATTGTATTTTGATTCAACCCTTTCATAAAATCATAAAAAAGGAATTGTAAAACATACATGATTTAACACAAGTAAATGAAAATGTCTGAAAAATACAAATTGAAATGGAATGGGTTTTTCAAATGCATAATAGAATTATGTGGATGGATTGTATCGGAACTGGGAGCTGACCAGTCGGTGAAATCTAATCATTTGCATTACTTCCGCTCTCTGACCTCATACTGCGCTTCATTTCACGAGAGCAGCCGCGGGACTCAACTAATCAAATTTTGTGTACATTTGTACGGATCTTTTTTAAATGATTTCTGTATTCCAGGCTAGAATGAGCTTTAAAAAATATGCTGAAAATTTATAATTTCCCGAAATCGGAAAAGTAATGATTACAAAATATTTATAAATGACATGTGAATGCATGGGAAGCTGTAAAGTCATCTCCATCAGGACAGTACTATCAGTATCAGATATCTTCCCTCTGTACCCTTGAATTAGATACATTGGAATCTTCAGTGTGCCACTCTAGATATGATCGTGTAGCAGGGGAGCGTGTCCTGCATTCCAGATGACACGCACTCGCGTATCGGGAAAAATGTCACGTAGTGGTACCACGCCTGTAATAAGAACTGAGAAGTATGGCTAAGAATTAAACAGAACTGATGAAGAAATTATACGATCTTGTGAACCCATATTATGTGGCAGTGAAGAAGTTTTTATTAAGAAAGGCGATGTGATCAGTGCATATTTCATTAGAGACAGAGTTTTATAATTATTTTGCCAAAAACAGGAATAAAGCGGACGAGTTTGGAAGGAAAGCCAATTCAATGAAAATTACCATGTTAACGGTCAAATTAGAGCTAAGACCGAAGAAAACGGATAAACACGAAGCTAAAACAGATTGAAACAATTTTTCCACGGCCACAGTCGAACCTCAAGAAAAAAACTGAATAAAACCGCCGAAGCAACGTTCCTGTGTAAATATTTACCCGACGTCGCCCACGAAAACTTTGAAGCGCCGGTAACTTCTACCAGACCTCACACTTGCAAAAAATATCTGCCAGGCGTGAATTGGGTTTGGTTGGGTTGATGATTCAGTATACTTTGATTATTTGTTTTGATTTCTTAATTCATATTTTCTACGTTACTACGTACTCAAGTTATAAAAATCAATTTTTAGAAGTGTCTTTGCCTTATTATTAAAATGACATAAGGTGTCAACCTTGTGTCATTTTTAGAGGATTTTTTATATCCTTCGTGATTCTTATAATCTTACAAGATTAACTTAAGTGTCGTGGAAGACCTCAACATAATTATCTATTTCGTGTTCCATTTCTCATATTATTCAGGGTGTTTGGCGCATGGACCGACACAATTTTTCCAGGGATTTGGGAGGACATTAGCTAGGTTAAAAAAGAAACAATTTTTTTCATTTAAAAAAATAATAATCATATGTAACCAACCGTGACATTTGGGACAAAGGGTGTATGGGTAGAACCTAGCTAATGACCTCCCAAATCCCTGGAAAAATTGTGTCGGTCCATGCGCCAAACACCCCAATTTACATAAATCCATACCTATAGTTATTTGATGTAGATAAATCGTAAACACGTGATGAAGTAGGTAGATACGTTAAATAAAACATTGTAGTAAAGATCGCAAAATATCGTAATGAGCTGAAACCGGTCTGACTCGGACGAACTCTATTATTATGGTTCCGTACATAACCTATGTTTTACGGTGTACCTAAGCTTAATGATAGGAGAGACAATTGAATGTTTCTGTCTACAGAGAAATTAATTGGTTGCTTGCTTGAGAGTAGTGTAAAATTGTTACAGGTTGTGACGATACTAAGAACAGTTCTAATAAAAACTACGTAAAAATGGCTGAAGAAAAAATCTGTAGACCTAAAAAAAAATAGCATTTATTTGCAACTTTTTCATAAAGTAAATATTATGTTAAGTGTTAATAACTATTTAGTGATAGTTAAACCCTATTTCACTACACAACTCTAAACACTGGATCCTATTTCTTGAGAAGGTTTCTACTAGAAATTAAGAACTGAACCCTAAAGAGTCTGTAAGTGTTTTCGGTAATTGAATTCCATACATGGTCCGTATCTGGTTCGGTTCGACAGAGCGCGGGGTCGCACGTCGCCTCGCGGTCAGGATTTACCGTGTACTCGGAATATTTTTTCATTTTCCCACTCTTCGCGTGAGATATCGCAGGTATTTTTATGAGAACTCCGACTTCATTTGCGGATTCTTTTCCGCTGCTTACATGTTAATAGGGACTGACAGTGTTCACTTCTTATCGTAGTTTTTTGCAGCGATTGGAGTGAAATGAGTGATGACTCTTGTTTGGAATGTAGGTGCAGACATTCGTGAAAACAATACTGAAAAGGATATGACCAAGAATGAATCCACTAATCAAAAGCTTAGAAGAATAAATTTAAACTTTGGGACAGCATGCTATGAACGCATACATCAACGAAAACGTAAACTAAATACCTATCAATCCCAACACACAAGGTCCAATTCCCATTCATCTGCAGCGATTTATCAACAATCGAAATGGCTGGTAACATGGTTAGGCTACACAAACGGACTGCCTGCCTGTAATAGGAAGCTTCCGTCTGCATCACACAATAGCACCGACGTCCAATGAGCATTCGACAGATCGTATCTATTAGGGCACAGTGTAGCCGAATTGAAGGACGCCAAATTGCTATACTGATTGGTTGCAGATGGAATATTGTTTGGTTTCAATAAAGCTGCAGATATCATTTGAATGTTGAAATGATTCTAGTATGATCTACTTATTGCAACATAATAAGAGAAGAGTTAACATGCCACAAAACTTCCAAATTTAGAGAGATTACTAAGAAACCTACACTGAGCATTGGGATGAATTTGCCAAAGGCATAACCAAAGTATTGGCCAAAGTTTAAAGAAGAAGAGAAGCAGTTAAATTTTATTTAAAGTAGGCACTCCATTCTTGATCTTCCGTAGGTGGTGACTTAAGAGACCTTTAACTAAGTAGAAGAGTTATATGTAGAAGCAGATAAAACCTATTAGATTAATTACCAACATACTTATAAGTCTTATAACTGAAGCAGTAAAGCCACAAGAGCAAAAATGTTCGACAAAATGACCACCCGTACATTTCATACGCTTCATCCGCTCCACACTATACACAAGTTCATAGACAAATGATAGTCCAGTCATCATATTTGAAATGTGTATGAACTAATACAATTATCGTAGGGGAGCCCAGTCAGCGATAGATCGCACTGACTACTGACGTATGTTGATACGATTGTCCGCCTGTTAAACGATTTCATTTGAATTTGATCACTCGACTGTCCGCCAGTGATAATGTTTGCAGGGGCTGACTCACGCCAAGTGTCCGTTTGCTAACAGTTTGATGTACATTCACGTACAATATGCAAATGCATATTTGGCATTGCAGCTACATGATCTATGTTTTTATTTAGATTATGTTTAATGTTGTTTATAGGTTTTTTATCAATTATTATCTCGTTTTCATTAAGTGATTAAGACGTGAGACGTGATTAAGTGAAAATAAATGACGATTATCACAACAATGCATTAAAGACTATTGTTTCTTTAAAACCCTATAAATTATATAGGTTTATACTCAGCAGGCCACAATCATCATCAGTAATCAATAGTAATAGCTCGCAATTATGTGACGCCAATCAATCATTTGCAATCGACTTTAAATCTTTTATGTCATTCGATTCTTATTTATCACATAATTGTAAGACGAGTCTTCCTAACGATCTTTAATCTATCAGTAACACAACTTAGATTCTTTAGTTTCATTGTTTGTTGCTTGCGAAATGTTAGATCATCAATTGAAGATAGAATCTCGTAGAATTTCCAGCTGGATTAAGTTCTGCTTGAATTTTCAAACACATGAACCTGATATTTAATAATATGGCATCCAAATCCACAAAATCAAAGCAAGGCAAGTAATGTACCACATATACAACATACGAAGACGGAAGAGGCATAATATCAAATTCCACAATTCCGAGGTATATCTTTAACAGGCATCGATAACCCTCCATTCCGGACATAATGTACACATAATTGGCGTAACATTTCCATTGCGAACCCTTTCAAGACGCCTGTAATGTTGAGGCCTACATGTTATTTAATTACGCAATCTCGAGCACAATGAGAATTATACCAACTCCTTTACGTCTCAAATACATAGAGAGGGGGCGACAGAGACGTATTTGGATAGAGGGATGGGAATCAGTTATGATGGCAAAGTACTATAAGATGGTATTGTAAGAGTCGGTTTAATGGTTCACTTACATTATATTATCCGTCAAATGAGCTGTTGATTTTATCTTAGGCTATTAATTTTCGTAGCAATTATTAGGGATATTTTGTTCAAGTAATTTTTCAAGTTTCATAAAACAAGTACAAGCTGTCGTGTTAGAAACGAACAAAGCATGATTAAAAACAAATGATATTTCTAATTACATCCCTGCCTTCAAAAGGTTAAATTCATGACCGGAACGCCTCAAAATCATAGGGCGAGAACTATGAAAGTCTTCCGATTTCCGTCGAGCTCATAACATCCTCGGTAATGAAGGAGCACCCTCAAGGGTGTCCCTTACTGGGGGTGCACAGTCCGACTCAATTATAAACGAA
Organism: Lycophotia porphyrea; assembly: GCA_950005105.1. Taxonomy (NCBI): domain Eukaryota; kingdom Metazoa; phylum Arthropoda; class Insecta; order Lepidoptera; family Noctuidae; genus Lycophotia; species Lycophotia porphyrea. Next base: position 8,389,135 of record OX465393.1, read on the forward strand.
TATATCAAAATGACTGAGTAAGATTTAGACGGAACCCGGCCATTACCTGAGATTTTGATACAAGATTAATCAACCCAAATTAAGAAAACGAATAGTCTTGACGTTAATTAAATTCAAATATTGAATACAGGTGGAGTACTCATAAATGGTTTAAGTCCAGAAACTAGAGCTATCAGAATTTAATGAAAAAATCTTCACAAACGGCTGCCAGCCAAAGATTTCTAATTTTCAATAGTAAATTAATTACACAGATTACAGCATAGTACGCCATTTAAATAGAACCACGGTGCATTACGAAAGCGCTAGATGCCCATGCGATACTGGACTATTCAATACAATATCTATTATGAATGAACGCGGTCCGCGAAGGTTGATTAGGCTCGTCGGCTCTATTCCAATTTTCATGGTGTACTGCGATCCACGGCCAGATTGATTGTTATTGCATCGCAGTAGCCAGCATATTCCACTTGCTCTAGAAACGCATTTAAGTTTCGAATAAACGTTTATTATTCTTATACTTTTTGTTTTTAGATAAATATATTGTATAACTTTATCTATTTATTTACCATGTACTTGTATTAGCATCTACTGTACTTAACATAAGATCACGTTGGAATGTGTATTTTATTTATTATGTCGATAGAAATTAGCCTCGTAAGAATCTTAAGATCAATTTAACCTTATCTTCATCAGAGATCGGCCATTTCACTGTTATTACCGATCAATTTTACACTGTTCAGTCATTTTAATAATCCTAAGGCGATATTTCCAAACTCGATCGCTACAGTTTTACATCTTCGTTGATTTTTAGTAGAGATGGCAAACGGATCACATACCTGTACTTTTTGTTTCAAATTTCAGGAATTTTGATTTAAAATATGTCAAAAATTGAACAGAATGTAATAAAGAGTGGTAAAGTCCGGTGGAACAGTGTTCAGTGACTATTCATCTCAGGTTCGTGAAGCACTATTGGTTGCGCGAGCTTTTGTAACTAAAGTGGTATTTCACAGCGTCGACGCGTATACCGCTATCTGATGATTGGTTTTTGGCAATTAACAGTATTGCTCACGTCGCAATCGAGTTCATTCACCGTGTGAATTATGTATGGAGCCTCCATTTCCCTCTTTGTTGCCCCGTTCTACTTACTTACACCTATACCGCACCCGAAATATTAAATCTTGCTCATGTGGTTGTATCCCACGCAGCGTGTACGTGCAAGTTCATAAACGCTAACGTTTTTAGATGATATTTTGCATAAAAGTGCGGGATTCTTCTAGATTACGGTTCACTGAACATTATTACAATAGAAGATAGTAATTATAAGAAGTGACAGGTTGCGTGCTCGACACCTGTTGGCAAGCGAGCTGCAGACGACCCTTTACTCTATTGTGCGGGAAGAATGATAGATAGATCCAGTTAATAGTAAAATAGGAAGAGGACAGTGTTCAGCTGCAAATGCAGTACATAATAAAGCCGGATTAGAAAACGGAAGAGCCGTCGATAAAGGTGTTAGCACGGGTAGATAAGTTGTCAAAAAGCTTTTAAACTAGATCGAAGATCGCCAAATAGTCTAGGAAACCCATTAGCACCGATTTCACGGCTACTATAAACACTGTACAATTGACACTGGCTAAGCACTAAGCACCCAGTTTTATGAACATTATTACAGATTGTTAGTCACAATTTTGTAGTGTATAGTTAGCGGTCATATAATTATAATGCATGTTTTAGAAGCAATAATTATTTTCATTATACGCAACGGCAAGCTCGCAGCCTGTCGTCCCTTTATTAACATTTCAATTTAAATTACATTAACACAAGAGAAATGTCTACCATGATATAGTATCTACACTACCTTTATGCCGTTTGTGACATGTAAAATCGTTCTCAGCTTTGACATGATGCGAATTAACGCGTTATTATTTAAAGTGTAGAGCTCAATATGGCTCGTCGTATTGTCTTCAATAGAATTAAACCCTTTGTCTCAAGGCGTCAGTTCACCGTTGCCGTGTCGCCTGACATTTGTACAAAGGTTACCTCCATTCTGTCGGTTTTCTTTTTACCGGCTGACATCACGATGTAGCCGAAGAAAGGGTGGTATTGTGTTGTTCGAATTAACCTTTACGTTTGTTTGGACTAGAACTGAGCAATGATATCGCACTATAATTCATTTCATTTATAAGTTCACTTCTGACGAACTTAATGTCGATACTTGCACTATGCAAAGTTATTTTAATTTCACAGATTATGAATTATGGCTATAGAATTTTTCCAATTATGGTAGCTTTGACCCACAGCAATAAATGTACGTCGTTTATACCACAAACAAATTTAAACCTTCAATGTAGCGAAGCAAAACTGTCTTAATAAATAGCATAATTATGGTGATTACGGAGACGTCAAAGGAACCCATAAAACTATCAATGAACCTATAAATCGAAGAAAACGTTGGAACACGCGAGCACCGAGCTTGGGAAAGTATAGAAACAAATAGATAACATTAACAATAAGAGACGGTGTGAGGTTATAACGTGTGAAAATACGTATAAAAATGGAATTAATTGAACACCCACAACACATTGTAGCATAAACAATTATGGAAGAGGCGCCGATGGGTCGGTGGCACGGAAAGAAAATTGGCAACATAAGGCACGCCGTGTAATATGAGAAAATAATAGTTTTAATGTTGGAAATAAATAACGCGGCGAGGAGGAAGACAATGGTCCCGTAACAAGATCTCCTGTTAATTGTGGCCAATGCGGTGCGGACCATTCAACCGTGATTTATGAACGTGTTCGAATTAAACCCTATTTGTTCTTTACGGAATCTTTTGCTTGTTATCGACGGGTTTCCACATATTTTAGAGAAGACCGAGAATGTAGTAACATTATCCTGGGCTAGATTCAGATGTTGCATGTAATTTAATAGCACTCACCTCGCATTTTCTGCTCATCGAGAAGTTGCCTTTCGAGGTTGTCTTTCACTTCTCGTTCCCTCAACACATCCATTTTTAGTTCAGCTGTAACAATATAACATTCATTGTTAATTCACAGTTAAGGGATATCAAAAAAAATTGTAACGTGATTAACTAAAGAATTCGTTTTCTCAGAATCAATATCGTAAAGTTCAATAAGATAAATCCAATGAAAGAAAATGTTGGCATAAACAACGTTTTAAGTTAAATAAATGGTTCATTGTATACAAAAGGCATTGTATAAATTTAACAGTGAGCTAAACCGGTAACAAGGCTTCAGCAAGGGGCCGATTAGGAGCATAAACACGGATTAACTCATTCGGAATCCCGGTACTATTGTGAAGGAGTCGAATTGAGAGATTTGCATAACTTTCAATTAAACCTAACCTAACGGAAATGGTTAAGGGAGGAAGTTCCGATTTGTGTGTACAGCATGTCGTACTAAATGTGTAATGTGACGATTGATTTGTGAAATATTTGACAAAATAGAAGACTAAAAGGATATTTAAGGCACATCACATTTAGCCCTAATATTTACTGTACTTAACGGAAATATTAGACTCATTTAATATAGACAATGTAGGACACCAAATGACCTTATGATGATACTCACGTAAAAGTTTAAGGTAATAACAATTTTCACACAATATCAAAATTAGCACCATTTATAAAACTATCATTGCCATAAATTCTAACTAGAAATAGTTCAGTGTCAGGCCCTAATTGGCTGCAGGTGATACAAATGCATTAAGTATGCAAGATAGCATATCGACAGCTAACTATAATAACACCTTAATAATTTGAAAATTGCAATGACATATTGTTTAGGCATTTAAAAAACTATTTATTTTTTAATTCCAGCTCGTTTCCTTCATTATACTTTATTGACCCCATTGTTATTCATTTGTTTCTTAATGGATTCTTTGCCTTCGCACATTTTAAATCGAATATTACGTCACTGTCCTTCCAGAAAACTATAGCCCCTAAACTTACGTAAAACATTGCATCTACTAAACACACAGGACCCCAGCTTTAAATCAGGGTAATCTCGCCATCGATAAGCGCCTAATATCACGCCATACGTATGTAAAGTCATCTCAGGAGTCGAATTTGAATAGAAAGAGGTCATGCCCGTTTAATTTGGTCCCTTATTCAATTAGGTGCCTAAGCTGCGTCTATCTAATGGAGGTCGTAAGGGGATCTCGCTGATTAACTCACGTTGTTAGCACCTAAGGTTACTGCAGCGCATTACTTGAAAAATTTAATTTGAAAATATAGCTGTGAGGCGCTGCGAGGTCTACAGCGAAAATGTTTTCATGGGAAAGTCGTAATTGATGCTTGAGGATAGTTTAATGAATTTTGGTCCTTATTTTACTGTGCGAATCACTGATTTAGCAAGTTCTACAATAGGTATAAATATATCAATAGTTAAATCACTTAATTAAGCTTTGAGAAGTCAATAATGAAAATAATATATTCTAGCTTACGTTGTCATGGGCGGAGTCGTCTGAAGCAAGAATCAATATAACATAGCGTATCTACATTAGGATAAATACACAATTATACGCAGTCCAGGTTATCGAGTCGGTCCCGCAAGTATCTTGTCCAATACAAGGCGAACAGTTTCGCTTAATAAGTCCGTTAGCGTTTTAATTATTCCCGCAGATTCGATGTAAGGTAACAGTCTATTAAGAACCGCCGACGTATCTGATAATAGTTGTGTACCGACAATGTTGTGTTCAAATTGAGGTGATTTAGATGCAGGAAATTGGGTTACTGATTTATGAGATGAGCTGGTACAATCGGTGTTGGAGTAAGTCAACATTGAAGAACGATTTGTTACAGGTCTTTTCGATATATGAGTGAAGAAACTTCTGAAGACACTCTTTCTTTTTGAACTGTCAACAGTTGAAAGGAAATAACTTGGAAATCAAAAAGAAACTAAAAACAAATACAGCCAATTACCAGTAATTTCCAAAGCGTCAAAAGAACTGCTGACCAGCGATACGCATCTACGATGATACGAACATACGAGCAAAGAAGTAGCCCGTTCGATACCCATGCCATGCCGTATCGACGAACAAAAATCTTCGCGATAAACCAGAGACAAGTTAACTTGCGCTCGCGTAGCTTATAATAAGGTCCCGAGATATACGAGTATGTATGAATATCGCACAATAGCTATCTGGGATTGTGATCTTGTAAATTGAAACGTTGGCTTACTCATCGTTTGTTACTAATATTAAGGATTCAATACAAGCTATGGCCTCGAACACATCGTGGGCTTCCAAGGCTTTTGGCTGTCTGTTTTGTTTTGGGTTACTACAGTTTGTATCAATCTCTTTTACAAGTAACAAAATTACATGAAAACCCGAGAGAAAAATATAATTTGAATTGTGTGCACAAAAAGCTTAGTAGTTTTGTCGTAACAGACAACTTGTTAAAGCAACCTCAAAAAGGAGGAGGTGCTTATTTTTATCGATTTGTCATAAATCCCAAGCCACAACATCTATAACAGTTTTTTTATGAATAAAAAGCGTCAATCTCGAGACCGCATCAGTTGCGAGATTAATTTCGAATCAATCCCGGTGTATGCTGTAATTTAAGGGGCTTTTAGTTAAGAGTGGTTTCGCACATGAGACGTAAATTACCTTTGTCGAGGGATGGCCATTAAGGGCCCGCGTCGGTATGCGGCGTATCTCAGCATCTCGCGATTTGCGAGTAGAAGAGCCTTAACAAAAGGTGCTCCCGGTGGTCCCTGCGTACTTAGCAACCTTCTAAGTATCTCTGTATTGTTTTAATATAACGATACCGATGCTTCGTATCGATCAATTACTATGATAAGTTCGCTTGGCACTATCGATACGAGTAATTATTGAATATCTTACAATAATAATACCTCATCCTAAATCTAACATCAAAATTAGCGACCCATAAATCATAAGAACACAGACACTAAGAAGGCAAAACAAAACCGATCCTATGAAAACGTTTATCGATAAAAGAGAAAACCAAAACATAAGCGGAACACTCGATTATTAAATCGATCTTTATATCGGATCAATCAAATTTAAAACCTGATCGACTTGCGTCCGACGAAAAAATTATTACTTTATAAATAAAATAACAATAAAAACGATGCGCTCCGTTCAAGGGAATATATAATTATGGACAATTATTATGATATCGAAACTCAATGGTCGATAGATGATTGAAAGGATCGAGACCCATAAACAAAAGGATCAATTTTGATTACGCAATTTAATCATGTTTCGAAGGTAAGTAATTAGCTGATAATCATAATCGGTACTTAAGCGATTTTGAACAGGGAAGACGAAAAGTCAAGTTGGATCTTTATTTTTTTTAGCCGGCAGTCAAATGCGATTCCTGAGGCAAGAGGGGTCGCGGGTATAAATTCTATTTCTCTTCAATTTTGGTGCACTCAGCAAAAACAACAATAACATTTAAATTTCGAATATGACGCCCTTTGCGACATGCTCTACGAGATCAAGTGCGCACCGACTTGTTTAGACTAACGACTCCTTGGAGATCCGTTTCCATTTTCTGATTCAGATTCGCTGAACTGATTGAGAGGGAATAAAGATATCATTAGTAGCTACAAGTTTGGACAATTTAAAAGGTGTAAGACAAAACTGAGAATTTATTACACGTCTATGAACAAAGAACGAAACGGTTTAATTTCAATGAAACATAAGTCATAGGGTGAGCGAATTAAGACATATTTTCACAGCCCCCGCCACCATCGCGAACACGAAGTTGAGCTTGCAGTTAAAATAACAATTAAAGTCTTCGTAAAATTTACGACTCAAAACTGGCAAAATAATTTAAACGAGCGTTGCGGTGGAGGCGACCGAAATGGGGCTTTGAATCGGGAAACAAAAGTATGCATTCAGATCACCCTCCGCACTGTCTTCAGACGTTTTAACACGAATGAATCGGAAGTCTTAAGGTGAAATTTTAATAGTAATAGCATAAGGAAATATTACTCACGAATATTGTTGATTTAAGCACTTTTAGAGCTTAACAAAGACGCCTGATATGATTTATACAGAATCTTTTATGCGCGGATTAAAATTTGCCCAGATATTTAGGAGTCGGGCATCCCTACTTATAGATTAAGTATAAACACATTAACTGAATTGACGATCCTCTTAAAAGGTAAATTCAAAGTAACGGTAATGGTTGTCATGGCGCGGAAAACGAATTTTCTTCCCTATGCCTTTTTTTAAATTTACAAACCGGCAGCAATTTTATTTTATTGTTATTAGATTTTTCCGGCTTATGTCACACAGCGATGTCACTGCGGAGGATTATTCCCGCAGTCTCCACGCTAATAATCATAAGAATTGCTTCCCTTTATTATGTGTGAAATTTAGAACGTAAAATCTTTTGCAGCCGGTTCTTTATTGCAGAAATTTTCACCCTACACAACACGTAATAAGAGTACTTTTTAAAAGGCAAGCTCACGAGTGCCCTTCATAAAAAACACACTTGCTGGTACTACTTTATTTGACGGGAAGATTTTGTCATACATGTGTAACACATAATTTTATGAATATATTATAAGGGATTTGCATTTGGTATGTCGCTACTGACTCGTCGGTTTGACGAGCGTCGTAAACCTCGCCACTCTTGTATAGCCTTATTACTATGGTAAAGGTACAAATAATGAAGATGTCGTCGCAAAATGGATTAAAAAGTAGTAGCGTATCGAGCGTGCACTGTCTGAATAACTCGTGGTGTTATCGGCGCACGCGCACCCAATCTGCGATCGAAACACACCGGATAAGATTATCCGGTAGCCCTGTATTATTTTAATGAGACTACACGACTCCTTGAGATTCGATACGATACGATAAAGCTTAGGTAACGAAGCGAATAAAAAATATACGGGTCAAAAGAGATATCAACCAGCCGCGGCGAGATGACGGGCCGGCCGACGGGAATACTTTTCCAAGAGGGATTTTTAAATTAGCCACCGAACACGATAAACTTGTGTACATCTACATACCAGCTGACGGCAGATCGGCTGATACCATTATGTCTCTGGTAAGGCACCGATTAAAAAATATCCACATTTATAAGCGGACAACATCTGGTGGTATTTAAATAAGATATAAACGCGGAGGTCCGCGAATGTTTGGTTTTTCGACTACACATTTTCTTCCCCGGTGGATGCTCCCCTCGCCAGATATATTGGTATTAAAAATGTAAAGGAGATTTATGCGAATGGCTCTAAGCTTTCATTAGTTGTTTCTTATGCGGTGTTTTTGCGGTCGCCGCTCCCTGACCGGTAATTTTTCATTTTTGTGCAAACTTCCCGATGTTTCCGCGGCGTACCTAAATTTAACTGCATATAAAGAATATTAATGCTCCTCCGAGTCTCGGGCAGGTGTACGCTATGACTTATTTTATTTCAATTTCCCATCTGCAATGGGAATAGAAATTGCTAGAAATGTTTTTAATGAAAAATAATGGAGCAAGTTCTTTTAATGGAGGAAGTAGAAAAAATACTTAGCTAGGAGCGCATTTTTTGTTGGAGCGGCAAAGATAATACTAAGTTAGAAACAACAGATGCAAATATAACTAGAGCAATAAACAAGACTATCAAACATATTATTCCGGTTTGTAATTCCGTATGTAAATTGGCAGTAGAGCAAGCGTTCGCTTTCCACCCCATAGAGACAATATACGACCACTGTAACTTGGGCTCGGATTATGTTATCAAAACTAACAATTGAGGATCTTATTCCTTGGCTAAGGAAACTACTCGTATCCTTGGGTTACACGAGTCTTAAATATTAAGAGCATCACTTAGATATCTAAGTTACCACAAAGTTTAAGATAACTATCAATACACTTTTCACTTAGGCATAAATATAACATCACGCATAGTTTCATATATTTCCATTTTTGAAGTGAAAACTTCTTTATTTTGAGATGGGGACTAACAATTGAACTCGCAACTCGTTAAACGACCTTTTTCTCGTTGCAGAGTTAGCCGTATTGCTACATATTACAAGACCAAAAAAAATACAGTGTATAGTCAAATGAAAAAGACTTATGCAAAAATATTTTCTAAAAATAATCCAAAAAAATACTCCCGCACTCCCTGAGTGGTTTTTTTTTGTTAGTTGGATAATATTTTACCGACTACATTTTTTTGTTTGTAATCAGTTAATCCTACTTTCTTTAAGACAGTCGCCGGATTGCATACGCAGCAATTTCATACGTACCTACGGAATCGAATTACTTTAAAAACGACTATTTTAATTAGATAAAAAAACAGAAGCTTTTCAATAAACTGACCTTAACTTGACCCCAGCCCTATTTGAAAAATCCTCAATAAATAAGTATAAGTTGGCGCATCCACACATTTTGTCGTAAGGCCACGCGCACACCGACGCGAACAATTCGGCTTGCGTCACATTAAATTATTTCAGCTAAGTAATTCCGAGCGGTTAATTATTGCGCACAACCTGCGACGAGAGTTGAGAATGTAATTATTATTAAACTTTACGATTGTCTCACTTTACCCCTTTACTTTACCTTTCCGTGCTACACTGACCTATCCGACATGAACCTACAAAGGAATTTAGACTTTAGCACAGAGACGATTAATTCAATTTTAAACACCTCATTGGGAGACTGTACGTTTTCCGTTTGCAAATCGTGTTACATTAGATCCGGAGATCCTAAGGGAGTTTCTTAGCTTGTTGCGGGTACAGAATTCATATTTGGGCCACTGTCTATAAATTTATATGTAGGTACGCATAAATATGGATTGCTATAAACTTCTTAATTGAAAAACAATTCTATTTCAAACTTTATTACTTAGTTTGTAAGTAATGTAGGTACCCTGGGGAATTGCGATTGTCTAGCTCTACACAATCATTATTCGCAGCTTTACTGTTTAAATAAGTGTCTTATTGTAAATCTGGAAAATGTTAAACGCCTTTCAGTTTATAGAACATACAGTTTTTTCTTAACGAAGTTATTCTTTAATCGTTTTGTTTTTTTAAAAAACCCAGGGAACCCTTATATGATCACTCGGCAGTCTGTCTATCCGTTTGTCACAGCCGATTTTTTCCGAATCTACTCGACCGATTCAGTTGCAATTTGGTACACATATGTAAGTCGGTGACCCTAATACGGACGTGTAACGCAAATTAGTGAATTTTAAAAGGGGACCACTTTTGGGGGGTAAATTAGAAAATATAAAATAAACTCTTGAAAACTATATCGCTCACGTAGTAATATATTGGCACATCTACGTTTTTCATATTTTACAGAAACGAAGATCAAAGATTTTATTAATGTTTAAAATTAATTAGTTACAAGTAATTACTTAATTATAATTATTTTTTAATAAACTTTTAAAATCTGTAAAAAAAACGTAAAATGAACCCATAAATAAATTTTAAACATTTATAAAATCTTTGATCTTCGTTTCTGTAAAATATAAAAAACGTAGATGTGCCAATATATTACTAGGTGAGCGATATCGTGTTACATACCAAATGAAAGGGTACATTGTGAGCATCTCAAATATATATGTGTTTATGGTTTTAAAATAAGTGGTTTTGAAGTTATTTAAGAAAATAGGCAAAAATTTACCATTCCCCCCTTAACTCGGAAACTACAGGGTCGCAAAATTTTGAAAAAATACAAAATAATAAATTACAGGAAAATCTATGGTATTAAAAATAACATAGGAAACTCAATATTTTTGCTTTAATTTTAGATGATTAACGTACGGAACTCTCTCCAACCGAGTCGAACTCGCACTTGTCCGGTTTTTACTTAACTGGACTATGAGGCTGGCTTCTGTTTAACTGGACTATCCTGTGGGTGCCTTGACTGCAAGGTCTTCAGCTAGGGGGTCAGTTTTTTAAGGATCGTTAATTTTCTTGATCGTGTGTGAGAAGTTTGTAGTTTCACCACAGATTACAAATACATCGCATGAGCGGCTTGATGAATTCAACAGTAGTGATGTACCCGCAGGCGGCAGAACAACACAAGCTCCCAACCCTTCCCTATTCGTTGAAATTGGATTATCATTCTTAAGTAGATACGATACAGAACAAGTTTTATCGACATTACTATTATAATGTGTGTATTTCGAATAATTTATTGAATTATGCATTATTCACTAGTATAGGCAGGAATATTATTTAGAATTTTATGTTTAGGTCCGTATCTAATTTAGGTTGTAATGTCTGACGTTCATAAGATATATTGTTATGTTGTTTATTAATGCAACTATTATCAGGAAATGGAGTATTTATTATCTATTCTATATCTATCTATTATTCTGAAAATAGGACACAAATATAAAACGAACAAATATTAGGAACAGCCTGTTACGAAAATTGGTGAACAAATTCTTACGGGTCACAAATGAACGCACTAAATTGGTTACCAATAACCAAATCAAATGTAACACAACCGCATACAGAGTTTTACAAAGCGACATAGATCTGCGTCTGTATAAAAGTGAAATTTAATATATCCATTGTTAATATTTGAGCATTACGCCCCGGGAGTACCACGCGCACAAAGTTTTCCCCTAAGAAAATAAGGATAATTATTTATCCTTACATAAACACGAAAGAAGCATTTTCTGATACAATAATTGACTCATGCCTTATAAATATTCTATTTAGAAAGTGTACGAACATATTTATTAAGGCTACGAACCTTTTATCGGGAATGTAAAAATATCACTTTGAGAATTTCGCTGACACGTGTAGTCCTTCAAATTTAGCTTGTACATTTCGATAAAGCTCTCCTTTCTTCGTAAAGATCTTAGTTAATTATTGATATAGTATCTTTATTACATGGAAGCCAAGGCATTGTATAAGCGTTAGGTAAACGACCCTACATATACAGTCTTTTACCTACCGTATGATTCTGTCTATGTCGTGTGATGACTTCCTGTCAGACTTAAATTAGAATCTAATTAGTTTCCGTCCACATAACAATTCAGTTCACACTACTTCACAGATTTACACATGCCTGTAATCCAGTAAGCCACATTCAATCTCCAAAGTAAGCCTCGCTAGATGGCGCGCGTGTGGTCGAGTCGCGTGCGCAGTGTAACCGGAGCGACACGCGCAAGTAATCCAATATGGCCGCCCGTGTCTCTCGCGTATCGGTACATTGCAGGAATGGCATTTTAATATCCCGCACTTAATGTCACTTATTGTTTACTTAGTTCATCGAGCGAGCGAAAACCACAATGCCTTTAGCTTTGGGCATAGCTAGAGTTAGAACTAAACTTGCTAAACAAGTTTCGATGCGAGCTGACATAATAACGAATCTTGGATTTAGTAAGAATATTCCATAATGCTCGGTAAATGGATGTAAACAAACAAAGATTGCATTAACCGATTTTTGCAGCACACCTCGGTTGCACAATGGTGCGAAAGCTGGCGCGGCGCGGCAACAATGCGTCGTTGCTTGTATCTGCGCTTGAGCATCTCGCGGTGGCTCGTTAAGGCGCTGGGGGCGGTTGTTTGTACTGCGATGGGAGCTAGCTAGCACAGCTGAGTTATGAACTTATGACGGCCGCTCGTGATGAACACCTATACTGACAAATCCTGACTGTATAGTTGAATCTAAATGTTGTGTATAATCAAACTGGCAACGCTAAATCAATTTGAGCGGCGATGTCGTAATTTTGCGCAAAAGCTGCGGTTTAGCAAGCTTTTGTTGATAGTGGTAGATATTTGGCTTTAATAGAAATATGGCTAACGATATTATTGATTCGGATGGTTTAATAACATTCTGAAAACCTGCACAATCATCATTAAATGTGTCCTTAAACAAAACAAACCCAAATCATATCATAAATCTGGTCAATCAGCAGCACAAAATATGTAAAATCGCACATAAAACAGTAATTTAGCTTCACCTCGATAATGTCGGGTCGTCAGCATTGTAAAAGCTTTCATATCAATTGAATCCATTAGCTGAGTACACAAGACTTGTCTGTCTATTTGCTCATCAGTTTTTATCATTGGCCAGTCCATGTTTGTTCGATCGCTCACTACGTTATTGATGGGCTGTTTCCCTGTAACGTGTCATATTTGCAGTTTGGTGACGTCATTTGCGGCAAATTACAGGTGACAAGGACTTTTGTATTTGGACTTAGAGCCATAAGTACAGCGATTAGGCGTAGCTTATGATCTTTTAACTGTGTCACCTACTTAATCTAAAATTAGAAAAATTGTATATTTACTTAAAAGTTTTTAGTATTGATTTGTAAAAAGATAGAAAATGTAATGCCTACAATAAAATCAACAACTTTAAAAAAGTTGGTCCTATAGATTACGACTAGATGGCGCTGTGAGTCCGCACATACCTCAACTGAACAACACCTGCAAACTTCACCGACAAGAAGGTATCACTCGTCTTACATTACATTCTATATTTAAATTAAACGCTTTCTTAAGGCAAATAAATACGGATCTTGACCAAAGCGCCATAAAGTGCTCACGGGCTATCTGCGCGCGCGCCATTTGTCCGTTGACCAGCACTTAGCTTAACAAAAACTGATAGTTGTTAAACAAAATAGCGTAACAAAACCAAGGCAACAAGATCGGACCATTTGGTACAGAAATAAACTAAGCAGTAAGAATTAACAGGGATAAAGGCTTAAAAGAGTAGCCGAAGCAGATTTATGTCGCAATGATCGCAATCGGCCGATTCACCGTGTTACAGGCGTTTTGTTTTTTAGTTAGATCAGGAATGCGTTGATGTACCGCTTTCGGAATTTTGTGTGAGCGGAAAGAAAGTTTTTGTTCTGATTTAACAACTTTAGCTTTGTTTTCTTAAGTGTTTTTACTAATTGAAATAGTATTACTGGGCTCGTTGTGAAAAATATGGCCAAAAAGTTAAACAAAATTACAATTTACTGGCTTTCGAAACCTCTAAAAGCTACACAAAAGCGGTGCAATCTGAAAGCCCATGACAAAACATGAAAACCCGTCAAAAACCTCTTTCATAACATGTTATATCAAACTTTCAACAAAACGCACTTGAAAAGACCACAATATGACACCTATTTCCCATTCATTGGCACTCTATTTACACGTACGAATCGACACCAGTTTATCACGCACTCCTTTGCTACCCCTCGCACGTTATCTGATAAGCCGGTGAATGCAAAACATTTGTCTGCTCCAACCCATTCTGTACTAGTGTAAAAATTGTCAGCGACTGTACTAGATAGTGATCTGTCATTTGCGACTGCGAGGGGACCTAGCCGACTGTGTTTGCTTAGTCGCTCATAGTTATGAAGGTTTTTACTCCTTTTGTGGGTTAAAAATGATTCCAGTTCGCGTGTTTGGAATGGAAAACAATTTCTGCATGCTTTTATAAGCCTTTTCTAAAACTATGATGGCGAAGGAATTATTTTTCTAGAAATAGCAGTAATTGGCGCCCGGTTCTCTTTGAGAAATAATAACTTATGACCTTTTACCGAAGCAGACGCTAGCAACACATCCAGTAAACGGAAAAAAGAAGAAGGTGGCCACAATTATGACTATACACGTAACCAAGTTGGAAGAGAGCGCAAAAGATGGACTCGGAACTGATTGCTCCTTACAGTACAGTAAAAGGATTAAAACAAAGAATCATATAGTGGGCACATAAGAAACAAAACTGACCAACTAAAGCTCGATACAGCCAGTAACACCTATCAATTGAGTCGGAGCGGAGCGAGCGGCCGATTCCCGTAATTTATATAAAAAGAATTTCATCGGTAAAGTTCGCCAGACACATCGATTCGAAAAAATGTTTCATCAACAATAATTTTATTATCGTAATAACAAAATTACTGGGTTTGCTGACGTACGATTTTCATCCTTAAAAATATGAATGTAGGGTGTTCGTTTAACTTTTACTTATATACCAGGGGGAGAAATGGAACCTTTTGTTAGCCTATAGCATTATTATTTCTCATTTTGTTTTGTTTATTAATACAATTGGCTGGAGGCGCAATATTGATATTCAAGTTTGATGATGACTCGCGCCAGTGTTCTCCCTGAGCTCTGTATTTTTATGAGTTTTTATAACAATTGAGTTTTGTTGTTTCTTTTTATTTATGCAAACGTAAATTGAATAATGTTGTACATATTTTTATTCGAAACATCAAACCCTACATTGGAAACATTCTAGCATATTCCACAGAACTTTCCTTAGCGTGGTAATTAAAAAATTAAAGATAAACTCTTTGAAAACTACTTCAGAAAAAGTAAAGCGTTTATTCAGAATGAAACAGAATTATTTTTACGCGCCGTTCTCATACCATAAAGCACGGATTATTTCTCATGGAGAAAACGGAATGACGTGAATAAATAACTCGCAGAAATATCAATTAAACAATTATGCTGTCCGAATGGAATCGTGTGTAATGATAGTGGGCCCGGCTATAACTCAGGCGCATCTGTACTACGGCTATTTGCAAAAGGCACGACATGCGCGCGCGCACACTGCCTTGCCCTGTCTCCGCTCTTAGCTTAGCTTATCTATTATATTTTACACATTTTATACTACATTAACTACTAATTTAATAGTGTTCCACCGAAGGGAAATTCCACCTTATTCAACCATTTTATCGCTTAATTCCCTGCATTTAACTGCAACAATATACTACTTGGGTCATCGGTTTAAATTTTCTACAAAATGTGCAGTAAAAATATATAAGATCCGCCCGCAATAATTACGAACATTAGAAACCCTTCTAAATGCCTAAGGCAACAGGTGTCAACGACGCAAGAATTTTTCGTGCGTCGAAACTTTAAGTAAGCGGCCCTGTAGATATCAGAGAATATTTCTTAAGCACCGAAGGCAGTAGGTCTCAATAAATAAAGTGCATATTTACGTCGTAGTTAATTGACACAAACACATAAATACTCGTATCATAAAACGCAGCCCGGAGCGGTTTCATACGTGTTAGGGGCACATATCATACAAGTACCTATAATGTACAACGAACTGCTGTTTACCGACTATTTTCTAATTTTAATAATTTCGCGTAATAACGCAATTAATAGACAACATATAATGCGATGCAAATGAAACGTGTGTCGTTAATACGCGCTCCGTACCAGAATGTAGAACTTACAGGTTAAAATACGTGATCTTAGATCCTAACAGCGGCTAATCAATGTTGCTTATACGTCAGATTACGCAGAATCGATTCACGCGAGATCTCGACTAATATCGATTATAACATTTACATTGATACGGCTTCCTGCATGTAACAGTGTCTCCGTATTATAATCTATGATAATTTCATATGTAAATTCTGAAACGGTGCTTCCATATTTCTGAGAAATTCGTCCCCACCTACGTATTTGCTACTCTCCAATGTTCGCAGTTTAATAATGTGGACATTACTCTTCGGTAACTCGCCATTTTTAGTCCACAGTGCACATAAGGACAAAATATCTATCTTAAATGATGTGATGACTCTACATTTTCGTTTGAAACAACTTCTCTCTTCAGAGATTTGAATTTGTTTACCTTAGAAAGAATAAATCTTTGTGTGGACGTGAACTTGATGAACTAACTGCTGAACAATAGTAAAAAAAACCCTTTATATAAAAAGGAATGCTGACGAAAGGGGTCCAGTAGACGAATTCGTGAATTTCGTCTGAAGATCACATTTCAACCTATCCGTATAGTTCCCTTCTCCCAAATTGACAAATAATTAAGATATCGAACTGCCTACCTTTCTCATAGCTGATCTGCCTCTCTTGTTGCCTGGCATTGTCCGCTGCGACCTTGAGCAGGCCCTGTATGTTCCTCAGCAGCGTCTCGGTGGAAGACACCAGGGTGTCGGCTGTGGGGTCCACGGGGACGTTGGGTGGCGTGCTCGTCTGCGCTGCGTAGCTTACCGGCGCCGGCGACGCTGATGCCGGCATCTCACGCTCGCCATCGCTCAAGTCTCCACCTAAACAAAATGAAGCTGTTGATAAAATATTGTTTTAGGTATCAATGGAATTTTGTGTAATTTCGGTGTGAGTTTGGAACAATTAATATGTCTTGAGTTATTCATCTGACAACATCAATTTAGGAAGTTTTACGTTTACAGCTTAAATAATATAATCAAAGCTCAAGACAGGTGATAATCTAGGTTATCTAGGTACACCTATGCATAGACTGGTATTTTTCGTAATTATGCCCTAACCTTAGATACATTATTACATGGTAGCAATTTAGCTTCTAAAAGAAGACTAACATTAACTTTGACTTCTGCACATTTTTGGCTAGTCGCGGCAAAAAACAATGGACCCAGCTTAGAATTAGCATACTACATACATATTAAAATTAAGGCACTGAATCAGAGACAACAGACTCATACGACTATAATAAACGTTTATTAATTTCAGTAACAGCTTCATAAGAAGTCATAAATGGGTAGTCTACTGAACAAAAAAACCTCGCAATACCGACAAACGAGGATATTCGAGAATCGCGTGCATGTATCATTCGGTTCGCAATTATTGTTGCGATGCACGCCGATATCGCGTGGTGATCATCGGCACAAGGCTTTGATGGAGTTCGCCGAGCGTGGCCTGCTTATTCGGAAATACATTTCGAATGACGTTACTTTCACGATCGTAAATATTACTTGTCACACACAACTCAATTGTCAGTGATAAGGTGTGAAAGATTGTTTTAACAAACGTTTTGATACTAGTTACGAAAACATTGCTATGTTAGTTTTAAAATGATTTTGATCGAATTTCTGGTAAAAGCTTACAAAAAGCTCTCAAATCCAGGTACGCACTAAGTAGTTTGGTAGTAATACTTCTTGATAACGATTTCGAGATGGAATTTTCCGATAGATCGTCTTTATATTCACAGAATAGGGATACCACAAAGCCATTCGACACCGAATGGGCTGTCTCTAACCGATTTATATGCCCCGCTGCACTATGCCGCAAGTTATTCGCTACGAGGACGGCGCAGCTACTCGAAATATTATATCGATTTTATTCCATAATTACTCGCCTGGCATTTCAGACAAAGACATTAATTTGGAAAATCTGATGTCAAAGGCACCTTTAAATTTTATGATGATATTCACCTACTAAGAGTACCACGATAATACTCTGACCAGCGAACGTGATGAAACATAATAAGTATTTATAATTTTTAAAATGACGAGATAATTACAATAATGTACGCCTTATGTCAATAACGGACCTCACACGTAAAAAAAAGCTTGGATTGGCGTCTCTCACGGTCCAAAATAATCTATCGATACATTTAATTTAACTGACAAGATAGTGACCGCTCATCAAATAATGAAGACAACATCGTTTCGTCATTGTCGATGCGCACGATAGCACTCTCGGGATGTCACAACACCATCTCCCTAATAAGGCCAATTAACAGGATCCTAAGAATTTTAAACAAACGAACCTAAACTCTATAACTAATACTAAGGACGCAGAATCAATCGGCCCGTGCGACCGAGGAAGACTTCACGGATATAAAACAAAATTAGATCCGAGATGAGAACGTTGATTGAAAGGAAAAGGTATCTTCAGTTGAACAAAGATCAAAGTTGAATGACACGAGCTTTATAAAAAGCATTTTTATAATCAGACTGGGGCGATCGTGATGAGCGTGAATTACGTATCGACAGAATTAATTGTAAATAAACTATGAATATTAAAGATTACGACACAATTAAATGAAAAAAACTAAATTCTGCCGAACAGATTTCAGGTTTGATTTTCCCATTGAACCTTTTGTTTGCTCAAATTTTCCGAGGCTCATCCCGTAATTCCGCGGCCAGGCGAGTGTTTCCTATAAATCGTAGCCAGTTATCCGTTCCCACGCTCTCTGGGCATTTTGTGTGCAGCTTGCAATAGCCAATACACAATCCTTATTGTTTCACTTAATTTAGCTATTGTATGGAGCAAGTATTTACATTTGTGAATCAATGTTATGATTGGCACCGTCGCGGCGCGCCGGTTACCGCACTATGCACGCTATATATATTCCTTGCAATAGAAAATGTTCTATAATTAAATTACATTCTCATAGTTAGTGGAATTTCTTTATTGTTTATTTTATAAAGAAGCAATAAAAGTTTTAAATGCTATCTCTCGATCTAAATGCGCTTGCAATGTTGGGCCGTTATTTCTCTCCATCAAGCAGTGATTTTATGATTTTCCCATTCTATTTTCAAATGGCTGTAATTGCGTTTATAACTTAGTGACGTCAGCCTAATAACTAGTTTTCGCTTGATTGATGATCCAGAGGAAGATAGTATACTAAATTGATTAAAATATTTAGTACGGCAATAAACTCATGAATAAAAAGCTGAAAATAAAATGAACCTTATACGTGTCGTCGGAGAAATTGTCATGCCATCCATCCACTTGAGTATAATGGTGTTAATAGTTCATGATATATGATGGTTAACTAAACACAGGCCTTTCTCGTGATTAAATATTAATACCTACATGGGATGAGACATGTCCAACGGTATGGTTGAAAGTTTTTGAAATGTCCACGTTATTAGTATTTCTATGTTATTACGGGGATACTTATATTGGCTTTCATCTTAAGGTAATATTCCCCGAGACAACTCATTTTAAAATAAACGTATAAACAAGAAAAGGCCTCGAACTCACGTGTAAAATTGAATTGGGTCCTTTTAAGCGCTATTCATACATCATTGAGGGCAATTGCGGACGATACTCGTAATAAGATTTTATTATATAGGACCATTACAAGCAAACGTGCGGTGTCTAGGGATCAAGATGGGAAAACGTATGGGAACGCAAGCGCATGATCATTTGCTAATCGTCCGCCAGGATGCGCTGGCGATGCACTCTATTGATTCTATACTACTATTTCTTTTCTGCAATGTGGATTTACTAGCAAAATTGTGCCGATTTTATATTACTATATAGAGTACTTAAGACCAATTCGACGTGTTTAGCCGTAAAATAATTAACATCGGTCCATACCTACAATGTATCGACGGGAAGCCATTTTACACAAGTATTTCCAGTCTAGAATAAAAGGAACCGTAGTTTTATGGCTGATAATTTCCGAACTATGAATGCTGAAGGTTCCAGGGCTATTACTGGGTAATTTCGCCGTGCATTACATGCCAAGTATATTGAACGGGTGATACCCTGCCGTGTTAATGCTACACGGACACTTTCTTGTCATGCCTACAGCCGCGCCGTGATTACAGCGGAAAGATCGACTCATTTATCGATACATCTAATTTATATGAAATTAAACAGATATTCATCGCTGTGAAATTGCGATTATTATATTCTGCACAAGAAAGTAAATTGCTTGTCTTCGTTTATTATCTAGGGAGGAAATAACAATGACGGAGAATGTATCAATATTCCGCGGTTGTATAAGCTACGTGAACTTTTCTATGATGATGATTCTCTAACATAATTATAATGGGGAAAAGTGTAATTACTATGTTTAGTTTCCATAGATATCATTAAAATATCTTCAAAAACTTCGACTATCGACCGAGACTATAAGGGGTGCAATTTCCACGTCGGACAAAGTGTTATTGGGTTTTCCATCATGAATTTCTCAGCAGCCACGGAGTCTGGTTTTGTGCCCGGTTGGTGGCAATAGGCTCGCTCTTCCTGACATAGGTCTTAAAATACCTGGCGAAATGAGGGTGTAGATATTAGGTACACCTCTGCCTAACCCTTCGGTTATTACAGGTGTAATATGTATTATGTTATGTAAATGTGATTTATAAAAACATTGAACTTACCATCGTCCTCATCCTTCACATTGTGATCCTCCTGATCTGATAGCTGTGCGTCGCTTTCATCGGAGTGTGACCTTGGACTAGCGGCTGCTGTGGCTGCGGAGGGCAATCGAGGGGGCTGGGGGCTTCGGCGCGACGCGGCGGAGCTTCGCCCGCTCGCCGAGCCTTCGCCCCGATCATTGCGGTCACGGTCGCTCCGCTCTGACCGGTCCCGGTCGCCACCAGACCCGGATTTTGAGAGGTTCAGCACCGGACTGTGCCCTGGGGATGAACCTGTTAGATTTTATGGTTACCAGTGGGTACTGCAGGGACTAGGCAAGTATTGTATGTCTATTGTTAAATAGACATACAATATCTCGGACGAAATTTATAACGATTGTCATGGTTTCGAGTACTTGGTCTTATCTTGATTTTACCCTAAATGAGCACTTCAATGAAATCATTCAACTGACTCAAATCAGAATGGTTCTGGTGACGTTTCTAAATGATATTCCCTTGGAAGTGAAAGCAAAGATATCAGATCAGAACTCTACTAATTTCGATTCAATTATACGACTGTTAGTTCAAACTAATTAGAAAGTTTTGCATTCCCAATCTGTGAGAGCGGTGGTTAACTTCTAATTGATTGGTAAATTCTAATTGATACAATTTGTTCTAAGACTACTGACAAAGTTTAATGACAGAAACTGTATTTGTACTAACGCAATTAAGTGCAGAGTTTACGATCGTCGTATCAAAAAGTTGTATGAACAACATATTTCTGGATATTTGACGGCAAGTTGTCGTGTCTGTAATAAACAAACTCTTGTTTCGAACAGCGCCTCCATCACGCTATAGAACATTAACGTCATAGAATGACGGAGAGCTATACGGGACTATGATAATCTCATGACGATTATTATATCTTACCGTTATGTGAACCCTCCCGAGCCTTATCCATCGCCATAACTCGTTCCATGTCGCCTCGTTCGTCACGCAATCTACAACAATCAGATCGCACAATTAAAAACGTATATCAGTAACATTCGATATCTCGTTAACGGAATCAGATGTTGGTTGTCAGGAATCGGTCACGCTAACACGCAAAATGAATCCCAACAAAGCTACTTACAAACAATTTTATCATTTGAAACCATAAAGCATGCTTCCCACTGAGTTGTGGAGCTACTACAAAGGCAGACGTATAATATTATAGAACCCCGCTGCGTTTCTTTGTGAACGGATGAAGACGGTGTATGTAATCATTTTGTATGCCTATCTCTCGTGCCGCTACCCTAATTCTGTAGGTCCTTTTTGATTGTGAATTATTGGACTTTTGATGCTTCCGTTCCGATTCTATTTTTATTAATATTTACTTATTAACTTTTGTTTTTTTGCTTGGGAAGGCTGTTTAAAACTTTTTATTTGCCAGATTCTTTGGGGTTTTTTTTGGATTTCATTGCGATGATATCAAAGTTAGGTATCGGAAATTTGCGTAGCGTTGAGAGAGAAAGGCCTAATATCCTCCAGTAATTTATATTTTAAAATAAAATTAACTCTTTAAAAGTAACATTTTTATTTATAAAAGTTACATCGATGCTATGAGAATTTCAAAAGCTTTTTCGAAAAGAACAGAAGACATTGAACAATATTTTTTCCCAAAACCAAGTTAGTTCATTTCAAAGGGGTTAGTACAATTTTTGCACAGTAATGCCTATCGTGCATTTGAATATAAATGATGTCTGAAAGTGAAATGTAACATACATAATAAGTGGCTGTTTTAAGCTTTCGCGGAACCCTTTTATGGATTACAGAGTAGTGACAAAACAGAGGGCCCAAGGAAATACGGGTTGAATTGGGAAAATGATGGATTTGGTTTTAAATCCTTTTGTGATTTCATATTGATTTTGATTGTCAAGGTAATTTACTAACATAATTTTTTGTAAAACAAGCTTTATATTTATATGTTGGTAGTTTAATCAATGCTTATATTAACGTAAAAAAAGAAAAGTAAACAGTTTGGGTTTCTATTAGCAGGACAAATTACAACAAATTTAAAATGATATCATATTTATTCCACTTCACGTCTTGGTTAACTTGTTTAAAAGTTTGTACATCTCTGTACCGTGTGCTACTCTGTGTTAACCCTCCAAATGGAGTCGTTTGGTGCTGTACTGACGAGTCACGGAGCTCCGTTTGAATTTAATATATTTTTCATTTCCCTCACCATTAATATGTAAATAATTCTTCAGACCGTTCAAATCTTTTGATCGAGTTTTTATTATATAAATTGTACAAAATTTTTCAAGTGCCCTTGTACAAATGTATGCATAGCATAGCAAATTAGCAATCGTTTCATATAAATGTATTATGCAAAAATAACGTTATTATTAGTTGAACAAGAACTTAAGCAGGAAGTTATGGTTTTTGCCATTTATTTGATTGTATCTTTACGAATAATTAATCAACCGTAAATTGCGAAGGAATGTTTTTGCCTCGGACATAACCAAACATCACACATTATAAATATTTTTTGTCAATTAAAAGCTCTTAACAAGGATATCCCGAACCCTAACGAATCAAAAAGAAATGATCGACTCATCGTCGCCTCCCGATCGGACAAAAGATAACAGCTCAAATCAATAAAATAATAAATTATTTCCTCTTCCTCCATTTTATTTTTATCTTTACAAAAGTGTTGCTTTGATTGATGATGTTAGCTCACACTTAAATTAAAACAGATATGGCTTATTTCCAAATGTTTGGTTAGATACCAGATAATTTTGACTATCAATCTATTTGGTTTCGCTCGTATCAACTCTTAGTTAGTATGTATATAGTTTTGTCGACTTTTAGTCAGTAAGCATTTTTATTTGTCTCGGTTCTTGTCCAATATACACTTAGGTACCTACTAGAATCATTCTAAACTCTCACGAACAACACAATAAATATTCTTACTTAAAAACTTAGATGAAATCATTAACCCCATGTCTAACAAACTCGATACATTTTCACTAAACGATTTCGCAAATAAACAATTTTCATTAACTACAAAATGTAGTTCTGACGTAACATTCCGATGTAGATAAATTAACAAACACCCCATCTGTCGGGAGCAGCCATCATCAGTCTGCTAGCGAAATAATATTATTCATTCACTTGTCAAAACGTAAATTGGCGACGAATCGTTCCGAACACCGCGGAATTACAAAATGAATCATATCTATTTTTTTTTGTCAAATAGACAAGGAAACGATAATCGTGATTCATTGAGCGGAAAACATGCTTATTTTGGTTAAATTTTTCGACTAAAGTGAAGTATTTCAACGATGTTCATGAACTGTAAAGTATATTAGCATAGAAAACCACGTAATGAAGTCAGAGGAAGGTTAACATAGTTAACGTTAACCATTGCCATTACAGAATGGGTAGTGGCCTAAACAGATATTCCGGGGCCACGAGCGCGGACAATGCGTTGCAATCTACCACCAAAGCCGACGCACGTTGATTAGTTAATACTGGACCGTTCACATAACCTAATACCGCACTACCGACCGTTCCGAACCGTTCTTGTATGCATAATCTGATTAGCGCAAGTATTAAACAAAGCTTTCGGTAATAGCGCTGTCAATTTACATAGCCGAATTCCGTAGACACTAAAACTGCAATGTTGATTGAAGCCGTAGAAACACAAGATCCGTTTAACTATATACGTAATTAAGTCTATTCTAGACGAACCCCGAATTTGCATTCTCAAGAATCGATTAAGAAAATCAAATCCTGTCGGAGCGTCACTGCGTAAAACATTTGCTTGACACCCAAATCAAAAATCGTTTTAGCTCACCCCAGCGAGGGAGGGATGGGGAAGCGTCGACGCCTCAACATTTATTATTTCAGACATATCACTCACATGCAAAACAAACTCCGTCCGATCCATCAAAAAGTTTCGTCTCATCCTCTCCCTCTTTGCTTCGCTGCTCCGCAACACAAATCGAGTGTGTAAGTGCCGCGGTTTCAAGATATTAATGTCTATTGTTTTATGTTAAGTGGCATATTTCTTTCAACTGCTGTTTCACCTTTTTATGTTCTTGAGACAGCCAGGTGAGTGAAAGCAAACCGATGTTTCAAAATAATAAGTCTTGGATTTAATTCTTTAAGAAAACTGGATACAATCCCAACCTTGAACAAAGACCTTATAAGTTAAAGAATAAATAAGCTTGTTCATCCAAAAGAAATGAGCATTGTAACCCTCCAAACAGTCAACAAAGCTTCGAAGAAAATCGAGCGAAAAAAGGCTAAAAACACCTTAGGGGTTTACTAATCGAATAAAAAATATCAGCGACCGATGCCAATGTGTGGGGGAGAAATGGAATAAATTATAAAGAAAATACAAGTAGCAAAGGGGCTTTTGTTATGAGTAAAAAGTTCCAAGCATATGCAGATAACGTAATGTTGTGCTTTCGAAATGATGTAAAGGCAATATTGGCGAGTAATAACGCAGTGCATCAATTTGAGGATATATTGCAGGAGGTAACTATCGTACGTAACCAGCAGGACTTGAAACGTCGAGTAGCTAATGTAGTACATGTGTTGTTTTATATGGGGCCTTATAAGAGTTGAAATTCAATTGAAAGGAGTTAGTTTATTGCTTTAAGAATTTGTAAATGACGCAAGTGATTTTCTGAAGTTAAGCAACTTAAATAAGGCTGTGTTTTGTAAAGAGGTTCTTCTTAGCAGAACATCATTTTCTTTTTGAAAACTGTGTCAAGTAGGTATAGATATATAATGCGCCCTAACTAAAGTATGTGCACTCAAATGATACTTATTTTCCAGCTAATTCCCAAATTAGGAATAAGAAAACAAAACCCACGACGAAAATTGCCCAAAGTAAGCAGAAGACTTATACTTAAAATAGAAGTGTAATTTGCCTAATCAATATGATTGTAGGTACAAACATTTAGGGCGGACTAATGCAAAATAATAGGAAAAAAAGTAACATGATGACTTGTCGCCGGGCGGCGGGCGGCGGGGGCGGGCGGCGCTCCCTACGCATAAACGTCACGACGTCATTTGTAAAAATTGCGGCCTTACAACTTCTCCAATTTTCTAACAGGGAAACTGTGGAGACTGTCACAACCATATCATGTTATTTCACAAATGGTATGATTGGGTATTTCAGCATTTTATTTGTATTGACCTTCTTTTGTATCCTAAGTGAAACCGAAGAGATCTTGTTTAGATTCTGTATTATAATAAAATTTCTTTAATCTGTTCAAGAGATCTATTAATACACCACTTTTTATTGAAACAATAACAAAAAAGTGTGTGTGTGTGTACTTATGTACACGCGTTAGAAGTTATACTTCTTTTAAAAAAATATATCTGTCGCCTTATCTCAGCCAGCAGTAGATTAAAAATAAAAAACCTAGGCTTGTCAATATCTGACACTAAGCTAACTTCAGGGTGTATGTTGACTAGCTAACTTCATGCTGTTAAATTTAGGTGTCGGTGTGCGCGCGCATCGTAAAAAATTACTCTCATCATTTTTCCCTAACGCGCCATAAGAAGTATAACTTCAATAAGCGTCTAAGTACCATTATAAACTGTCTTAGTATTAGTATGCCATAGATTGTCTACTAATAACCAGCATCTCTATATTGATGAAAGCTTCTATTCTGTCTTTTTAAGCTATGGATAGTTTTTAAGTAGCAAGGCGACTCCATACAACTTCTATTCCAGAGCGGAAATATCTAACCAAAATAACCAAATTCGGGGGCGTCGAAAAGAAACAGTAGAGACAGTGGGACCTCCGCGGGGGAAACCGGAGACAGTTATTTAAATTTGAATAATATAATATGAAAAAAATTACATCATTTAATACCGTAATAAAAGTGCACTAAGCGACCGGAGCATTACGCTTACCAAATACAAGGAGGGACATGCAAATTCCGCTTATGAAACGTGAAATGAAATATAAAATGTTTTTGGTGGAAAATAAAATATGTCTTTCGAAGCTTAGGAGCTCATTACGATATTACAAGTACGTGAGGAGATTTAAGTTGTCGTTGGTAAAGCTGTGAAGACGGACGATTTTTTAAGATGTTTTTAGAGTTATGTGCAGTAAGGGATGTGATCAGATGCGTCGTAAAAACGGGATGTTGTCGTAACTTTGATATAAAAATGTCTTTTTCCAGAATAATAAGTCCTGAAAGATATACAATGGGTACATAAAGTTCCAGATGTACAAGAGAGGTCAAGTACTTATAGTACCTCACCTGCAGATTATGAAGATACTAACGAGATGTTGGTAAGTGAACACGAGTTGTTGATGCAATATAACTACGGTCTGTACATTACATACGTCGAGGCTTTAATGAAGCAAATAATAAAAGTGCACAAACTACGTATTGAAACAGCAACGTATTTGTTCGCAGTAGATTACCGTAGCGTAACGAGATTCTGATCGGGTCCAATGTTATTAGGATTTAAGCGCCACCGCGTCGCCTCTCCGGGCGCAATGTTGGATAATTATGCAAAATTGCTCCTACGATTCGTAGACCCCCAGTTTTTAGGAGCCATTACCATTATCTGTAATGGGAATGCGTTTTGATAATGTTGAATTTCATTGTACAATTATTAGGGAAATTCGTTTGAATAGCCATTTATGTTCGGCTGTTTTTTGTCAGTTTTCCATTCTGAACTTCTAAAGCGACAGAGACTTGGTTCAGTGTGTATCTATGAAGGTATGCCATTATTGTGGTCTCTTTAAGCATCTCCGCATTAACAGTACTTACATACATAATGAGTTCGCTTTATCTCCCGAAACATTTCCCTTCAAAGTGATATAAGCACATAAGCCTTGCATAAAAACGTATCCGTTTCAACGTTTAAAAATGTGTTGTAATTCTAGCCGAACAATTCAGTGACCGCCGATTGCAGAAATATGGCTTCAATGCACATGCATATCGAGCGACCGCAGAAAATTCACATCCATCGGCACACTTCCAATTCAATTCCTTGCATAATGTTAAGCGACAAAGATATGTGGATCTTCTAGCCGCTTGAATACTAACTCGTCGATCCACATGAGTTTCTTTGAGTAGACGGTTGAAATTGTGCATCGTTTGTAGCGGCTGCATGGGCCAGGACCGACGCATGGGTAATGATTGTGATCGAAGTGATCGCTCGCGTTGACCGCAACATGTTTCGAACGAGACGATAATGGTGTATCGACGTGCACCTTTTATTTTCTGCGGTGATAATACACAATTTTATGAATCCAAACGCTCTTGACTTTTACACACAAAGGACCATAAACAGGAAGTTATAATTAAAAGACTATATTCGTGACTTGGACATGATAGATAAACATATCTCGTGATACAAACTCCTGTCTCTTTACAGATGTTATCTGGGGGACAAACGCAGTATCTGTGTCGATTTATCTCGAACCAGAGTCGTACAATGTGCCGCATCCATCATAGTTTTGTCCACTCCATTGATAAGAATAACAACTCTATGAAGATAAACGAACATAGAGTTAGAAAAATTAATGTATAATTTGATTATTCGAAGTTAGATCATAGATAACCAATTTTTGACCCTATAATCAATGAACGATTAAAAAAAAGACCAACTTATTTTTTGTCTGTCAGAATATGATAATAATTATCATATTAAATCGGGCTGTCTGGTAAGATTATTAAATTCGTAATTCATAAAAAAAAAACATGTAAATATATACGATCATAGACTAACAAATAGATTAGCATACGGAAAACGGCTTACGTTTAAGAATTCACTCACTTACAAGATAAAATCAGAACTATGATAAGTATCTTAGGTACTTTCGCTAAACGAAACCGAAGGTTTATGTGTAGGAGTAGTCAGTGTCTGACAGCTTGTTATGGCCACTACGCGACAACTAATTACGAAAAAAATAATTAAATAATAATTAACTTAACAAGCGGAATTGTTCAGCTTAATGAGTATGACAGCTCGATCAGATTGGAGCTAGCTTAACGGATTAGGTCTCAGATATAAATCATTAGCGAACTGGGTTTTTGTTAGAGAAAAAGCCAACAAATTGAAACATAAAATATGCAATTTATATTTGAAAATGATTGCTGTACTCTCTAAACAAATGCGTTCATCGAACATTTAAAAAGCGTGTAAACAAATTGGTTAATGAACGCAACAGAAACAAGCAGGCATCTGTTGTGCACACATACGTCACGTATCGAAACAGGGAGTTTGGCAGAAAGTAAACAGAAAATATAATTTAGAAGCAATTTGGCTCGGATATGTCCGCAATCAAATTGTCTCGTTAATACCGGTGCTATCAAAACATTTGATTTGTGGCGGCGTAGGGTTGAGCTGTTATTTAGCCATGCGATGGTTAACGTATGATGACCCCAGCTTGTTGTCAATTATTTATGACAAATACACTGTATCGTTGTTTATAAACATAAAATACAATAAATATTCATGTAGTTTGTTTGAAAATATGTACTGACGTAATTATCGTAATTTGTATTTTTCTATGTTATTTTGTCATAGTTTATTAAAAGTAAGTCAATTTATTTAAGCGCGGGTGGCATGTAATTAGTTAAGACCTGTCATAATGTTTTATCGAACATCTGAATGTTTAATAAAATAAACATATAGGTCTCCCACCCCTTGTACAAGTGGAATAATAAAAATAAAAATATTGATATCTTTAAAAAAAAATGTTTAAATATTTACATGAAAAAAGAAAGCAATTTTGATTTTCGCCAAAAGTGACAGTTCCAACGATATATCACAGCACAATAAATCGAAAAATAAAAAGCAGAAGTAGAATAATTCATACGGCAGCTAACAAATGTTTACATGGAAATAACGCGGTTTTTCCCGATTTATGCGGACTCACACTCAACTCGCACTCGACGCGAACTCAGCGAGTAAACACGTGAATACTTTTTATTCGTGTTGTATAATTCCCCCGGGAACTGGGATTTGCATAACAAAACGGGAAAAGGTCAGGAAGCGAACGAAATGGCAAGTGTCCGGTTTGATGCCCAGTCAGCAATCCTGGGTGACGAGAGTGCGGTCAGATTCGCCACTTGACTTGCGGAAATACTCTACTAGGGCCGCAAAGTGGACGAATAATCTCGTGTATTATTAGTGATTACCTGCTTTAGTGATGTGTTGTAAATGTATATTGTATAGATGTTCAACAATCTACTTAACAAATTCAGAATGAAGACTGAAATTCAAACGACCAAAACTGATATTCGTTTCAAACAGTAACAAGAATAAAGTTTCAAATTTTACACGTTCGGCGTGTTAGCAAAAATATTTTAGTTTCAAGTTTTGATGTCGCAAATACTTCAGCAAAGAGCTTTTGTGTATCGACATGTGACACACGACAAGATAAACGGCAGGAAAAAACCCTTTTTGGTTTAGTAACATTTGTTCGCAATTTTATGTAAGTGTTTGAACGCAGCACAGAATGTTCAAACTCAGGCGTCCCGGATGCATATTCATGGTTGCTCTGCGCCACATGCAAATTGTGATTTACACACTGTAATGAATTCTTTTGATCTGTGGATTCACATATTTGATTTACCCCATCGATGTTGGGTATTAGCATGACACGCTGATTTCATATTCATAGTTTCTGTGGTGAGCGATCTTCATTTGTTAAACGTGTTAATTACCTACAGGAAAAAAGGGATGCGCAAGCCCAGTCTTAAATCATATACATAATCTTTTTATTTACAAATGAAAATCGACTTACACGATGTCGTGTTTACGATACAAAGTACAAAAAGCGAGTTATAATTACAAAGAGCTCTCAGGACTTTCATTTTTAGTTCGATCAATAAACTGAGAATCGGTGGATCGATATAAAAGCTGCGCGAGTGTTCCAAATGGAAAAAATCAACTAAAAACTTACATAATTACTTTAGTGATTCAACTGCTCGAAAGAAACGCAGAAATGACAAGACGATGACAAATGAGCACCGCTCGCATCGCAACACAGTCGGGTGGCGGACCTCATCAAATTATTCCCCACTTAAAAAATCTCCGTAAACAAAAACGGGCCAAGGGAAAAAACACTCGAGTCGCAGGGTAAAAAATAGGTATTGGCAACATTGATTGATGTGTACTAATAGGGCGCGAAGAAATGAGGCCGCTGCGTAATTAAAGGAAAAGTGACATCTTCTGTCAATGGCAGCATTGTACTAGAAATAGAACGGTCACGCCTTTTGGTGAGGAAGTGATTAGTGTAACAAAGTTATTAAAAATTATTGAGTGAAGGCGGCTAATTGATCACCGAGTCTGTCGTCGTGTTACACTTCGCTAGATACTACCTATGTGGTTTTAATTTGCGTTTGTTTTCTCTAACGAGACACATTATTTGTCACTATCAATAGATTTATTACGGTGTTGCAACACTAATTAATAAAAAAACTCCCTAACTACCGCAAGAATTAAAAACAGAATCGAATCCAAACTTAAAATTGTAGTCTTTTTTTCTACCAGTAAAATAAAATTTAATTTACGATTTAGTTAATCCCAAGCTAGGAGTCAGTGTTTTCGGCCGCCCTCTGTGGAAATGACACCCGAATGAAGGATGGTATAATGAATGTTTTTCACCACGCCCGGCACGCGTCGCCGCATAAAATAACATTCGCAATTAACATAACCAGCTGTTAGAATATATCAACTTAGATTTTTGTGAATATTTTAATTTGAGTCTATTTTTCTTCTGGTACAGTTGATAGTAAAGTTTTTAAGTCAACTGCACCATTTTACCCTGAATTGTCTACGTTTTTTACCTCAGATCGTATCATGCCTCATATTTACGTCTAGAATAAACATGAACTTTAGAAATAACGTAACTTCTTTCAGAATTCTACAGATACTATTCTCTACGTACTACATAACACAGTTCAAAGCGTTTAAAAATAAAAATAAGTAACAAAAGCGCCACCAAATAATCACTGGTGGTGACACTGAAGATTTTTCCTCCCAAAATCTGCCTTATCGCTGTGTACATATCATTAGTAATGCAAAATAATGGGCTACAGACACCTCGTGCCGTTTGCCAGCCAATGATTAATGCCGTTCGCCATTAATTCTTATTTTTGATGAGAAATTTGACTTGTGCTGTCAGACGCCGGATCCAGATTAATATAGGCTGACGGTGCAACTTACATTATGACATCGCGAGTCCCGTTTACACTTCCCATTTATATCGAGTTTTGGAAGTTTGGGGTTTCTATGTAAAATGGGGGTAGATAAGCACAAATTGTTAGCTGTTTGTATGAAATTTACGATTTTTGCAGATCTTTTGAAAAGTGCTTTACCAGATATAACATCAGGTAAGGACTAAAGCAGCACAAAAGATATAAGCGTCAGTATATATTTTGTTTGTTTGTAATTTTCTTTGAAACGACATTTTTATTACAAAAACCACAGCCTGTAGCTAGTATGCACGCCACGCAGGGGACAGCCTCATCCACGTGAATGTGACATCAAAGCCAACAAAACGAATAGTTCGGTTCGCCGACAGAACTAACCGAATAGTTCTCGCCGTAAAAGGGCAAAGTACAAAGAGCTAGATAAAATTCCAGTACAACCGCAACGGCGACAAACTCGGAAGGTATTCAAAGGGCTGACGACTGCCGTGACGCGGCACCCTTTACCGACGCCCTACGCATATTAGTCCACTGAAAATCAAAACTCGTTATTATTAATGATTCAACGGCATGACAATCTAAATATCTTCGGAAGCGCGCTGAAAGTTACGCACTAATCGCGCGAAATTACTCCCGACTAATCCCGAAGATATAAATGTACAGTCACCAGATGCGATCGTCGCCATCATCGTTCAAAATAGCAGAAGAAAAATCACTTAAGATTCAAAGCATTCAGTATCTTTATCTAACGGATACAAGAGTTCATTTTATGACCATTAATTTCGTCTTTTCCTCGGGTGTTTTATCACAACGGCTGCGAGGCTCTGTCGCGCGTCTCATTAATCAAAAGCATTTGTTTACAACGAAGGGAATTTGATTTGATTAAAATAATTCGCAATATCCTTGATAAATATCACCCTCGGTCTCCGTTTGATCTCACAGAAATTAATGGTGGAGGATTCAATCACGCAAGTGCTGACGCCACTCTTGAGTCCTGACGATCTGTTACGTGGCGATGATGTATACGGAGCTACAGTTTCAAGTTATTTGTATTTAAATTAATTGTTTCCGTCAAGAACTTTGTTTAATACGCTTTTGGGTAGAACTGAATAACATAGGTTCAGATTTTCAGTCTTTCCCAACAAAGTTTTCCAAAGTTTCTATCGAAAAAAGTGTTCAAAATAAAGGGTGAACAAACAATGCTATCTTGCCATGGCAAGGGGCACGGGGATGAATAACGATCGACGTCACAGCGATGTGTGCCGATCCGGTACTCCGGCGGCGTATGCTGGCTCCCGGCGCCCGGCACGGCTTAACCCGCCGAGCGCCGATTAATCGCCGCCTAATTCCCACCGAAACCGAATTAAACCGGACGAATGCATTGAGCCGAACGATTTGTCCCATGTAATTGTCGTGTTTGATTTACAACTCCGTTTTTCGTAAATGGATACGTTAATTGGTAGTGTTCATTAACAGTAAATAATAGTGTGAAATCATTGCAAATTAAAATGCACAGGAAACTCCCCTGCCTGATTATATATATGTGCTTTTAATAAAGTACCTGCCTGCATGTAGCGCTTCAATACAAACACACACTTGTGGTACGCATTTGTCGTGTTAGGGCCTTGTTATCTTCTGAATGAGCACTATTAACTTAGACGCGGTAATTAAATAAATTTGAATTTAATTGCAAATGAAACACGACCGAATGCTCTTACAAGAGAAAACAAAACAAACAGTACGTACAAATTATATTAAATCAGAGATAATCCTGTCAATTAATTGGACTTAGCATTGAGAACCGGTCGCGAACGCATGCGCAAATTAAATGAACCAAGATAATGCGAGAGCAAGGAAGCCCGCCATTCAGACAAGGACATTAATATGACTTAACTACATTACCTGTTGTTCCACTCAATTGTAATAATGTTAGAATTAATTGATCTCAGTTATAAAAACGCTACTTATATGGGGTTTTAATGGCATTTTCCGCAGTGAGGTACTACTTGTAAATATCGTTTACAAAACTAAACGATATTGGCTTACGTAAGGCTCTTCTAAAATCGCTTTAAAACAATATCCAATTGAATTTTGTAAAAAATACCAAGTAATTTCTTTAAAAACAGCCCTAATCCGGCGGCCGTGGACGGCCGATCGCCGGCTGACAGTGACACATCGGTACAAGGCGCGCTGTCCGACTGTAATTCTACCCGGCCTCGATCCCCGGACCTACGTGTGTACGATTTTATATTCCAATCTACACGATTAATTAGATGGATTTGGGAACTGAACCTCATTTTACGTGTATTTTAATTAAAAGAACACGCCAACAATATCAAATTATTAAAATTAAAACATTTAACCAATATGAGCACCATATTTTTGATTAAAACGCAGCCCCTCCAATGTGTCGGAATTTGGTAATAAATATCCGAAATATAGCGAAATGGAATACGTTATTGATGTAAGTAACGAAATCACCGCATAACCAATAAAAGCTTTTGACATGTTACCGTCACGTGTATGAAAAGCTTCAAACGCAGTGAAATAGAAGTCAAAACCGCGAAGTATCAAAGCGACTCGGCGATCAATCACCATCCATTAAACAAGAAAAGAAAAGTGCTTTCCCCCGCCGATTGGCCCTCGAATCAGCCCAATTTACATGAGAGCCGCTTTTTCCTCGCATCGAGATTAGCCCCTGAATGAGTTTGATGAATCGTTCGCACCCCGCAGCCGCGGCCGTCCCGCCGTCCCGCGGTCCCGCGCTGTGAGCGGTCATTTGTTAAAAATACACCCGATCCACGGATCTAATTGTCTCCTCTAATTTCACACCCTCCTGTGATATCTGCGCCCCATTCAAATTAACAAAGATTTCGCTTTGTTTTAAAATAATGATCCCTTCTGGGAGTGGATTTGTTTGTTTTGTGTGTAATCTATACGACCTTCTCAAGATTTGATTTTAAATCCTTATTATATTGTAGATTTGGTTTGATGATCATTGATGAGTGAAGTAATACACAGTGAGAAAAGAAAATAAAATAGTAAAGAAGATTAAATAAAATCTTAAACCACCCCATATGTCTTTTAGTTAATATCTGGTAATCTCGATAATTTTCTAAGTACTTTTCTACGGCTGTCGATTCTTACCTTTCAAGATGTTTTACGATGTCCTCATATGCCGCTCTACAATTCTCCCAAATACCAGATCTGCAGACAAAAAGAAAATAAAATAAGAAAACTGAGGAAACAGTAAGCAAACTAGAATTCATAGGAATCATAAAATTAAGAAAATAAGAAAGATGGGAAGAGTTTATGATGGTGAAGTTGAAATTGAAACTCCTACTTATATTTGATACCTTGATGAGTGAAATGTGCAGCCGAATAATTTATTTTTAATCATTCTAATTTCTAAGTACATTATTGTTGACCCTATTGATAACGTAAGAAGTAAACCTAATAAGAAGAGGTCATAAAAGGCCGGTTATAAATATCAAAATCTGCAACTAATTACTCAAGTATTTGCAAAGAAAGTTTCATAAAAAGGGTTTGAATATAAAAGGAATAATTATGAGCACTCAATATTAAATGTTCCGTTGGTGAAGCGAGGGGTTGTTGAAATTATGTTTTAAAAACAATCGTTTATATTTGTTCCGTACCGACTCATGCGTGATCGTCCAAATTGTTTCTCGATTACTTTAGCTCTTTGTTTTTCATTAAACATTTTTTCGTCGTTTGTAATCGAGGGAAACGCCCTTTGTAACTAAGTATCATCTAGTAAAAGGGTCTAATCTAAGGGTCTTTGTCTTAAACTCGAGTACCCTTAAAAACGTCTTTCTCTTAGTTTATTTAATAATAATGTTATGGTTACTCGAACTGGTACGTGTGTATGAATTATTAATAAATGTGTTTTGTTTGCACTCAGTTAATATATTAAACGAAGCGTTAAATAGTATATTACCGCTATATTGTACGGTTTAATTGGTTCTGTGCGTAGTTCGGTGGAAAAACCAGGCTATATCTATGTTTCTGTCACAAGTGGTGAGTGTGTAATGATTTAATGTAATTGTGTGTAGTAATTTGCCTTTTTCTCCTTTATGTATTTGTTAATCTGCCAGAAGACCATAATTGTATAATGCATGTTGTAACGCACGAATTCACAAAACAAAAACTTATTGAAAAGAAATGGATATAATTGTCTGATAGGAATGAACATAGCTTTAAACGCCCAGGATATCTTCGTTGTTGAAACTTCAAAAGAACTCCCTAAATGCCCAAATTCTGCCCAACATACAACCACAAAAGTACATACCCCATCCAAAAGTACCTACCTTATGTAGATATCATACTGCCTATATACACCTACCTAAAGGATATGAAACTACAACCACTTTTTACAAAAACAGATGTCACATATAAGGTTAAAAAGGCACACTTAAGTTACATGAGTGGCAGTAAGACAGTGGGGTAAGTCAAGTGAGCATTGTGGGTCTTCGGCCGGAAGTGAGGGCATTCAGTGTTTGTACTTTTCTAACTGGATTAACTTCCCTCCCGGACATTTAACCTGAACCACTTGACCGGCATGCTTAAAGGTTTCTTTTCGTGAATTAATACTTACTTAAGCCGTTTATGACGTGTTTCGAAGATTTCTTTTTTCGTCGTTTAAATATTCTAATTTGTTTCTACTTTGTGGATATTTCAGGTTAAATTTTTTGGGTGTCTAATTGGATTTTTAACTAGGTTGTAGAGGCAGGAAGTTTTTATGTGAAACCTTTTACGTTTTGATTGCTTATATTCAGATGGTGAAAAATACCTGAAACGTTTACATATTGTTAACAAGTACACTTGCAAAAAAACTATAAATTAACCTATTGAAAAATCTTAAATAAATTGATAAAAAACTAATCGGTGATTAATAAGCAACTAATGTTTTACACCGACTTTAAATTTGAAATAAAGCTTAACTTTTGAACAAGAGGACAATTTCGGGTGAACACAGAACAGATCATTATTTTCTGAAACAAACAGAAACTAAATAACAAAATTTCTCTCTTTGTATTATAAAAAACACCCGAGGTTACACGTGCCGCCGAAATTCTCAGTACAAGATTTAATTTTCCTCCTGAATTAAAAATCTATTTGGGTATCCATTGTTTTTCGTACCTTAACACAACTGATTTGTAAACGCCTACCTATAGAAAATGGTGTTATTTTAGTATATTAAATTAACCTGTTTCAAATTTTTCATAAACAAATCTTACTCATAAATTATGGTGCGTCAGTTTTATCTTTCAATCAATAAAACTGAAATAGTCTCACTTCCGGCCATAGAGTTTATGACAACCATATATGTAGCAGCCATGAGCCACTGTATGTCCAGCCTGGACAAAGTCATAAAAGTTTGACAGAAACTCAGGGGGGGATGCTTTTTATATTTTGTCTGTGGTTCCCAATATTATCCTGGTTTTATTTTTAAAAGTAACCTAGACAAACACAATTAAAATGGTAATCTACCGATCTTTTATTATTTTAAAGGATATGGAGCCCAATCAACGTAGACTAAGGAGCAGTAGTTCTTGAAAAGTTGCTGGAACTGGGGATGTTTTGATTTTATTTTCTTCTAATTAAGCATAAATAGGCTGCCTCCGTCGGGGATCGAGCCCGCAACCTTCAACTTAGAAAGACGGTTGCAAGCTGCTGTACCAAGAGAATCACTAAAATCTCATCAACAGTCTTACCTTGCAAGTGCTTCCATATTGTGCATGGGCTGGCCCTTGATGATGGAGCCATCAGGCCGGGGCACGCCGTGGTGGGGCATACCCGGGGACATGAGAGCGTGCTGGTGCATGAACCCCATGGGACCCAGGTGCGTCGGTGGGGCGTTGTAGCCGTTGGCCAAGAGCGGTGACTTCTCCATGCGTGCCATTTCTGAAACAGAAGGTTGCGTAAGAATTTCTCAAGTTTACAATAATAACAAGATCATTTTCAAAATAACTGGAATAATACAAACATTTGTATAGTAAAATCTCCATAAAATGGTAATTTCAAAATCTGCGCCATGAAACGGCATGAGGTTTGAGGTAAACATGAGACCACTTAGGCGTAACACTCAGGTAAAATCCAATTAATGCCCAGTATTATCATTTAATTACTCGTTCCAATAATCGAATCGCCCGTAAAACGGTGTATCAACAATAATAAAATGAGCAATGAATTTCGAGACTATTGTTTTCTGGGTACCACAAACAACCCGAGTAAACATAAGGGGGGTGAAACGCAAATATTCTTAAAATGACCCCCCGTGAGTGTGTTTTTGGAGGTGGTCCTTCGCTGCCCATGACCTGTCTGCCCCCCCGAGGTCACCAAACCTACTGGGGCGTCGGAAACAATTAACAAGGTGTCGAATTAAACACGAATTAACGGTTGGACCGTTAAAGGAAAATACCCTTTTCCATTGTGGCAGCGTTTTACAAAGGATTTTGGGATTGCTGAATATTAAATATTGTGTGTCGCTTTGTTCCGCGATTAAGGGCACAGGTATGTGATGCGGTGTGTTTAATGCGAAAATTTTAATTATAAGCAAATCTCTTGGAAGACCACTGTAAACAGAGCTCTGATTTTGATTGTTCGTAACGTTAGCCGAGAATCACCGAACACAAGCTTGTTACGTTACGTTGTACTCCGTAGCAAAATCGTTGTTTCTAGGCTTATTTAGAATGAAATGAGAAGAATAGATGATAGACCCAGATCGGAGACTAATTTGATGAAGTCAAAACACAGTAACAAAGAAAACCCTTTCCTTTAGGTCAGTTTTAGTTGAATCAAAATCAACTTTACTGAACCAGCAGAAACATCCCTACACATACAGCAGATTCTGAACTAACAAATCAATCTCCCCAACTAAAAATCAATCCAACACTATGATCCCTAAAATATGCATATTGAATATTTAGCTTACCACTCCACATCATACCGATAATTTATGAGTTCACGCACGCAAATCAAACTCCAACAAAAATCAAGGGTAGCAAGTTACAAACAAACATTATGACCAATGGACCCAGAATTAATTGTTTGGGTCTATTTACTTGACTAACCGTTTCGGTTATCTTCGGAACCATACCGTCCAACTTTGTATTTATTATTGTAATTAATTATTCTACGTTTTGTGTGGCAACACTTTCAGTTGTATGGCAACACTTTCGGTCGTATGTCAACATATTGGCTGCCATCTTGGAAATTGAGTGAAATTATTTTATTCAGGATCTGTTTGATAGATATTAATTTTCTACTACAGTTACTGCCATGCTTATAATAAGCTTTAGGACTATTTCCTTGCGAACAGATTCCTATAGGTAGGTTCTCGTTGTCTTTGAAAGCTTACCGATTTATTATGTTTGTGTTGCCAGAACCACGAGAACAAGAAATCTAGGATCTTGCAATGAATCCTACCCTACAAAAATAAAACCTACACTAAATAGTTACTATTTTTCTACTCATAGAAAAATAGTAACTATTTAGTGTAGGTATTTAATTATCGATTTTAGTTCAAAGTTAATAAAGCTTCGGCATCTTATACAGTGACGCCACACATCTTTAAAGAACATTAACGTACGTCCACCTATCAAAGTTTATTCGTAAACCGCCTATTCACACACAGATAACATAATATTTTAACAGTGATGGGATGCTGCCCAAAAACCACAATTAGGTCACTAAACCAAAAAGCATATTTACAAATCCCCGGACACGAACCCACGACCGCACCGGTCAACCGCACTTATTAATTAACTAAATACGTGTTAAATCTCGTAATAACCTGCGGTTGTTACAACCCTTAGTGTTGTCTCGTTCTTATTTATGGAGAAATGTAGTAGCATCTCTTTCTAATTCGTAGAGCGGCCTTTGTGGCTGTTTTGAACGAGTTTTCTTACACGAAGTGTTAGATTTGTTTCACGCGATGGTGGTAGCATGTTATTGGTTTCAATAAAGTACGAAATCAACCTTTTAATCTGATTTTTCGTTTCGAAAAAGAGCTTCTGGTAAAGAAGACCGCAGCGATGTTGCCAGTTGTTTCTGTTTCAAAAAGCTATCGGAGTCGAAATGACCGTCCCTGAATCCGCCTCAACGTTATTTGTGCACATCACA
Organism: Lycophotia porphyrea; assembly: GCA_950005105.1. NCBI lineage: Eukaryota > Metazoa > Arthropoda > Insecta > Lepidoptera > Noctuidae > Lycophotia > Lycophotia porphyrea. Next base: position 8,429,231 of record OX465393.1, read on the forward strand.
AAAAATACAAAAGTGATCCCTCACAAATTGTTGCTCAATAACCGACAAAAATGTTCATCGTTTAACATTATGACTATTATTAAGCGAATCCACTGATCAGGGCATTTAAAGAAATGAAACGTCGATTCTGAACCGCTATTATATCGATACACATCGATTTATTGATCGAATATCGACTGTCCTCGACAAATGGTCGTACCAAATTACTGGCCATTATTTCGAATTAGAATCGATAGAATCGGGACCCCAATTATATCACTTATGTGTTTAAAGGAGGTTGGAATAAAGGCAATCATAACCGCAAAAACTTAAGGGACGCACTCTCTGCTATAAAAAATCCAATTTCAGGTGTTTAGCTGTTTGTTTTGATTTTTATAGTAGTGGATTAAAGTTTATTGAAGGAAAAACAGATGAAGGTAGCATAAATTAATTTGGAATTGTTCCGATTTTTTAATCATAACAAAGGAGGCAACATTGGCAAGTTTCGAGATAATGGAACAGGCATAATAACCGTTGAGTTTTATTGCAGACAGATTACAAAATGACCAAACGAGCCGGGCATAAATGATTGGCCGTAAAGTTAAAGGAGCGAGTGCCAACACTGACATTGTATTCTTCCCTGACGCTTACATAATGTCGTTGAGTGCTCATTATTGAACAATTTTAAATACACCAATTTATTCAGATACATCAAATCTTTTGACAGCCCATTTATTTATGCTTGCAATCATTTTGATTTTACATTAAGAATGTAAAATCAAAATGATTGCAAGCACATACGCACATACATTTTGCTGAGTTGAAAATCGTAATACATGTTTTTGAGTACGCATTTACACGTTACATTAAAACTTAAATGCAATTAAAATTAACTATCAATATCCTTAAATACTTATAAGATAAAAAATGTAATGTAACAACATAATACCACCTCTTGAAACATGTATTTTAAAATTAAAGTTACCGATAGCATTAATTTGACGATTGGTAAAACGTGAATACATGTGGCGAATGCGTCGTAACCTATATTTTACTAAATAAATATACCCTGTTAGAGGATATCAAGATAGGTGATAATATTCCTTCGGTCAAACAAATATGACAAGCTATTGGTATTAATTTAAGACTGGGAACACACCGTGTTCCGCACACAAGAATACATGGAGCAGGCACTTTGTACACAGTTGTAACTAAAATAAAAGGAAGACTTTATTAAACTTTTGTTGCTGTCGTAAAATAGCATTCTATCGTAAACGTAGCCTCCTAGACTTTATAACTCGGTGGTTTTAACTGGAAACCTTAACATTACCGTAATGGCCTGTAAATCATGTGAAAGGAATAAATTATTGGATGCATTAAGTTGCAGAGAGTAAATACAAGGGTAATAAATGCAATACAATGTAGTATTTGTGATTCCTCTCTCGATAAACGTTAATAAAACCTCGGCCTCATAAGACGCAGATTACAATAAAACACAATGTACTAAACTTACAAAACGCCAATGAATCAACAAAACGACTAACTCCGAGCAATCCATAAATTGGAATACAACAAATCTTGGAACGGTCGGCAAAACGAAGAAACTCGAAAATGATACGAAAGAGGGCGAATTAAAAGCAAATTACAGTCAGCCGGCAATCGTAGCGTTTACAATAAATACATAATTGTACGGTCAGTATACCAATGGCATATGCGATTGGCCAAAATAACGGACCGCGCGTTTGCACGATAAATCGCTCGAGTTGACGCTTCAACTGGCTGCAAGTGAAACAAAGTTTAAAATTGAAACACTTTCTGATACACTGTCTGTCAAATTCTTATAGGGCTACTAGGATATAAATTAATTGTACTGGCAACACTGGTATCATTTCCAAATAGCTATCGTAATTGCACCTGCTACTTTGACAGATCTTATAATTAGCACTTGCGTTGCTAGGAACACTCAAAAGCTTGGTTTTTGCTTCGTTAGTGCATGTTGGTCGTCAGTGAATAACCACGGATTGTATTATTAGCCCTCATAAAATGGATGCTTATTATTAACAGCATGTGTATAAAACTATCAATAAAGATTTCCCCGATGACCGACCCATAACGTTGATAAATAGACACATTAAACTGTACATATGCAAGTACATATGTGAATGTCACATCAATCATCATACACATTGGCAGGTATTTGTTAATTTATAAAAGAAGTTTCTAAAGATCCTAAATTCATTCTCGGCCGGCTCGGTAACTGTAACTTTTTAATAAGAATGAACCATTTAATATTTAACCAAGTCATTAATTGGCAGTAAACAAATTTGTTCATTCAAACCACGTTAAATGTCTAGTCCAGTCTTTAACGCTACCCACAAAAGAGCTTTCATACATTCCCTGACATTTGGATTACCCAGTAATACCCACTAATGAAAGAACGTTTACGATTGTAACACAAAGTGATTGACGCGTTTGGCGGGACACTTCTATACACAAGTCTTACAACTTGTTTATCAGTGGAAGTACAATCGTCTACACAAGTCACGCGCCGAGTACAATCAATAACAGTAATACACCATCGCCGACAAAATGCGAACGGTCAATATCGTGAGTCAACAAGACCGACCGATAGACTGGGTTGCCAGGTGCCAGCGTAGAAAAATTGCAAGTTATTTGTTACTCTATGGTAATTTAATTTAAAGTCCTGTCACAATTTTTCTAATGTAATAAAAATGATGCTCTAGTAACGACATTATTGTGTTACTTATCTGTTTTTATTATTATTTATAGAACATTATTCAATGGGACATTAAAGTAGTGTAATTTAATACACATCATTTTATTTTATTATATTCGCGTAATAATTCCGAAGTAATAAGTTATTTCATTTAAGCTTATAATGAGACAAACTCCCCTACATTGGCAACACCGACCGACTTATGTCTTGCCATAAACTCTTTCATTTGGCTCGGACGAGCCTTATGAACAATAAAACGTTGAGGGCTGGAGATTTGGACTGTAATAAAATATTTGCCCTAGCACACGCTAATCCGCGTCCCTTACTTACGAACGCAATTTGAGAAGTTATAGTCCGTCTGCAAAGATGTTCATCCTTTAGAAATATTACACGTACTTACGTACCTTCAAGTACTGTTTTGTGATTTAGACGTGTTTGATGTTTTAGGATGCTTCAGGATTGAGACTAGAAAACCCTTTTTTTGCATTACAGAAGAATTTAAAATTCATCATCATCTGCCTAGCCTTTTCCCAACTATGTTGGGGTCGGCTTCCAGTCTAACCGGATGCAGCTGAATGCCAGTATTTTACATGGAGCGAAAGCCTATCTGACCTCCACAACCCAGTTATAACTGGAATAAGAAAAAAGAATTTAAAATTAATATAGATAATTTGAAAGAATTATTTTGACATGATTTAACCTTGCTATCGCAAAACTATAGTGCAACAAATGGTTTTGATCTTTTCTTTTATCACTTTTGTTGCAAAAGTATAAATATGTCCCAATATAGAGTATTCAGAGAGCTGCTTTCGATTTATACAGTGCATCTTAATTGAATAAAAGGCTACAATAAAAACAATGTCCGCTACCTAAAATAACCCCGACGTACGTTCGAATATAAAGAGCAATAAAAAGAAAATTCACCGGTTCACACCATACGAACGCATTAATCAAGTTCCCGGGAAACCGGGAAAATCTTTACGCGTTACCAGCCAATAGGATGGGAGTTTAGCGGCAATTCCGGACTATTTCAACGATCCAAATAAAAGTTCCTCCCCCGATGTGAAAGAGGGTCAGGCTTAATTACTCGTAAATTGACCGGGATACAGTTTTATCCCGGATAAATGTACGCGAGGATAACGATGTGTCATATGCGTTATTATGTTTAGACTTAGAAATAGAAATATAGGTATGAATGTCCAATTTTCAAAATAATAGTTTTGTTAACAAAAACTAAATATTTTCATTTTATCCCTCCAAAAATGTTACGTTGAATATTGTTCAACATACTCTATACTCAACGTTAATAATAATAATGGTTTTTTTTTATTCAAATTGATACAATACACCATAATTCTTACGTTAAAAGGAAAAAGTCGAAGTCGAAGTGTTCTTGTTAGGGTTCCGTTCCTCAAAAGGTAAAAAAGGAACCCTTATAAGATCACTCTCTTGTTGTCCGTCTGTCAGTCCGTGTGTCACTACGGATTTTCTCAGGAGCGGGTAGACCTAGCAAGTTGAAATTTATACCAGACACTGAGGTCGACATTCCCTATTAGGTGTACAAAATCAAGATCCTGAGTCAACACGATAAAAAGATATGGGCAAATTTAGATTGTCGCGAAAACTAAGTACCAAAATTTACCTAAATTTTCAAGTTTTTTTTATTTTTCGGAATTTTACCTTTACTAATTGTGCTTTTAACCAAAATAGTCAATTCTCAGGTCAACCAGATAGAAGTACCGTTTTGGGTCGAAAACCTGTATGGTAGTTCCCGTTGACCTAGAATCACGAAATTTGGCAAGAAGCAATGTCTTACAGCACATGTAAAGGAAAACACAAGTTTATACGGAACCCTCGGTGCGCGAGTACAACTCGCACTTGGCCGGTTTTTATAACATGAAGTTACTTTTTAATTCATTGATAGTCATAGATAATGAGCTGCTTAACGTACGTATATTGCAAAGCTTCTGATAGCTGTAATCAACGTAACAAGCTCAATATAATGCCTACTTATTTGATTAAAATAATCTTACTACCTGAGCCTTTACTTTCCAGTACCTACTTAATGACTTTAATTAGCTGGATTATTGAATAAATATTATCGTACCTATTTTTTTTTTCGGTTGGGAAATCATCAAATTACTTCTCCCGCTCTGGGTAGAGCGGAAGGGAGTGTCAGACTTGTACTGTCTTAAACCCATCCATGTTCCTTCCTTGCCCTTTGTGTTCCAGGGCCGCGGTATCTCTTTCAAACAGTCCCGCAGCCCTGGAGGTATTTTACCTTGTTACATGTCTTATAAAGTTATAACTGATTAAATGCATAATAGGAGTTGTTCCCTAAAAAGTCTCATTTAAGAAAGAACTATTCGAAACTTCAATAAAATTACAAGGACTACAATATATCCGTATGTGAATGTGATTTGTTAAAAACGTTACAAAAAGGATCAACTCATCCGTGAATGTTCACAAAAGGAGCCTCGCCATTGTAACATAATAAGTAGCAGAGATACTGAAATATCCATCCATATTTTTATTAATAACACACAAAAGAGAGATTATCTGTCAGTGGTTTAGGTAGCAGCTGTTATTACCGAAGTACGTATTACTTTTGAAATTATAGTGATACTATTAAAAATGAAATATATGCCAACAGTAGCAATAGAAATAACTAGCAATATATTACACACTGGCATGCTTGGGTAAAGCTCTAATTAACTGTTTAATAATAAACTATAAATATACGACTGCGCAAACCTTTAATTAAAATATTTATTGCATAACGAAAAAAAAATTGATCAGAAGTTAGATTCATGTAAAAGTGTCACACTAAAGCCTCATAATTCAAGATTATTACTAATAAAACACTTCTTTATAGTAATAATCGCAATTAACAGGTGCATTCGCGCACATTCGCTCTAATTTGTTAAATATCAGAAATTGCTACGAGCTGTCGCCACTAATAAAAAAACTGGCAACACGACAACTCGGCAGTTCCATTTTCAAACAAGGTAATAAAAAAAAACATTTAATTGTCAAATTAATCTTTGTCGTGTATGACACTCGGCCTCTTCGCAGCTAATAGGTGTTATTACGTGTCGTCAATTTAATAACAAACGGACTTGAGTTACGGAAGAGAGCAACGTGTAATTTTGAATCGAGTCGATTGATCGACAATGCGCTCGAATACGAACGTCGACAGTGCTCCGGGCGAAACCGTATAGACTTGTTGATAAGTGGTTATAAATCAATCGTATTAACATGATAATTATCGGTGTGATTGGTCGAGCATCGAATCGTGACTAAGGACGTTTCTACTAAAATATTCAAAGAACTAATCGAAAACTCGGATCGGTATGTTTATTTATCTAGCATATATTTAATGTCACCTGAAATAAACAACCAATCACACTAGTTATACCATATTTGGATTGTGTTTTATTTTAACTTTCTAAAGGCAAAAGATTATTAAGTTATTTTAACAGAAAACAATTTAATACGTAATTTATCAAAATATAAGGGAATATGTACAGAATGCGACGAGCAGACGCTTACAACACACCGGTATTGCTAATTAAAAAAAATTCCTTCGCTATGCTTTTCCCCGGATAAAAAACACGAATCCGCCACGACGACTCCAAGGTGTGAGCAATGTCATAAGTGGCTAGTAGAACGACATTTTAATTGTAAGCGCCGCTTCGCCACACGACACAAAACGATGGGAATTAAACACTACGTACACAAGTTACAACGGAATTACGAACGCATCTATGGAAATTGTCCCGCGATGCTAACATTTCTTGTGACGCACTCACAAGAAACCTCTATTACTATGATGGCGGATGAAAAAACACGCGTTAGTTAATGTTATTATAGCTATACATAATATAGTAAATTACATGAGTGTAAGATAAGCTCTCGTAAGAGCAGTCAATAGTAGTATTACGCACACATCGTGCGTAAGATGCGGTCAATAACACCGCTAATTTTATTATGGAATCATATAACTAGTGTCTAACTGCTCGTGGCAGTTTTTTGCAATAATTATGTAGAGTAACAAACAAAGAATCATAAAATATTAAGTTCACTAAAGGCTGTTTTAAAATAGGCTAGAAGAAGTAAGCCTAAGGTGCATAATGTAGCGACAAGGCCCTAAGGGTAATGGAAAAACTAAAGTGATAGGCCACCTGTTATTCGTTTATCAATTAAGCTCACAGTTGGCAGATCTATCGGTCCCTTTACAGGTAAATTTGAGGACCACATAGCTAGCAATACACAGTGAGGGAGGGAATTCACATAATTCCACGCATGAATCCAATGTTTGGAATTCGAAATATCGGCAACGACACAGTGCAAAGAACCGGGTCCTGCCTGCCTATTGTGAATTTTACCTTATGCATATTTGCTTTAACCGTTTCACAGTGGTTTATTTGGAACGCATGTTTATGTTATGATCCGGCCTACTCTTGTACTTATACTGGCGAAGCAATGTTATAAAGCTCTGAAGGAAATGAATGTGTGTAAGAAGAAAATTCCAGCGTCAATCATCATTGTTTATACACCTCGTATGCTAGATAAAAAGGCGTTCTTCAATTTTACAGTTCGTACGCTGACAGCGAGATGTTAGTTAAGCAAATAAATAACTGTTTTGTATTGATTTTACTGCTTTGAATAGTTGATAAATAGCAACAAAGGAATGCAACAAACGTTAATCTTTCTTTGCAAAGTTCAGCAATCACAACTTTCCTGATAATTGGCACGGCACATGATGTTTATTTGACAAATCGCAGGACGTGTCACGAACACGCTAGTTGTCAAGTCGATGTTTATTGCGAAATATTTCAATAATTGAAAGTCGATAATCGATTTAATCGGCCATGCTGATTGGTGACCGTAATCAGCAACTGCCGGCGCACGCGTCTAAGCGCAGGTGGACACAAACGACCTCACTTTTCACACTCATTTACATACAGGGTTGCAACAAGTGATGCTCCCATTCAACAAACGGCGCAATAACGACTGTTTTAATTATAATGTTAATTGCTTAATTTTTATTGAAATATACTGTATTCCTGTAACGAAGACTAATGTAATGGGGTTATTTATTGATGCGATTTTACTTGTAGCTCTTGTTTGCTGGGTGAGCTTTGATGTCCATTGCTCTATTTGCGTTCAAAAACTGCGTCTGAGTACTAAGTATTCCATCAATGGATACCAAAGATTACTTAGCCTCGCTCTTGTGAGTAATTCAGACCAACTACTTAGAAAATAAACGAACTTCTTCTGTAGTTCCCGCTAACACATTCGAATAATTACCGAAGTATTTTCAATTAAGTCATTAAAGTAGCTCACAGTGCTATGTGGTAGGTTACAGTTATTGCACACTCGATTATCTACAATGTAGATAAGTAAGTATGTAGATTCTACATACTTACTTTGAAATAAAAATATCCTCGAGGCGATCTACGAGACCATTGTAAGAACTTGCGGGCTTATTATGCAAAAGTGATTCAACTATGCAAAACTATATTTAGTTGTAGAAGTAGTAAAAACTTCGATACTTGTCACCATGATGTACAGGCCACAACTGTGTACATAATTAAGGGAAATTGCGACGGCTAGTTTTTTCTGGTATTTTAGTTATTTGAAGCTTCATTTAAATTGACTGCTTAAGTGTATGAACTTCATGTTGCTCTACATGTCGTTCATTGGAATTAAATGTCTTGTTATAAATGCATAACCGTTCGTTTATGCAGTATAAATTCTCGCTGTTACAATGCTGATATTCATATAACTCGGTCGCTACTTAGTATCCGCACTTGTCGTAAGCAGCTAACACTTCTCGATCGTCTCGCATCGCTTCGGCGTTTAATTATTTGTTGCCACCGCGTTTATTATTACGATTTCCTTATAAGGGGCAGCGGCAATTTGTTTGATTGCTTCCAATTGCCAGTTGATGTTTTAACCATTAAAAATTGTAAACGCAGCGGTGGATAGCAAGAAATTGCTATGATTGCCGACTCTGCTAGTGTTTATCGTACTTTCTTGCCAACGTTCGATACGGAAATGGAAAAAATGGGCTTTCGATTCAGTGATTGTGGAGAATATGCGCTTTTTGCGAGCCGATAAATGTGCAATAACGTTATGTGTAGGAAAAAACGCGACTTAGATAATCATCGTCTGTTAGAGTGTGAGTTTTTACAAATGAAGGAGGATAGAAGCGTTAGAAAATATAACAAGGCGATTATCAGTTGTTTTCAGTACCTCTCTAATTAAATACATATTCCACTATAAACTCGTTAATTGAAAATTATCCAATGATCACACAATTAACTGCTCATTAGCATAAGATAGTTGTAAATAGCAATGAAAGTGGGAAAAACTGGTGCAACGGGTGTTGTTTGAATTCGACCCACATTGAAACTGCAAAAACTAAGTTACTTGTTTGAAAGAAACCAATGATTGCTGAAAAAGTTATAAACTCAAATCATCTACAACTTCAAACTTCAGATCTAAACATCTTAGTACTAATTCTAACGAGAAGGCACAATAAAACAAAGTAATTACCGAAACTCATCCATCATTATTAGTTACAATAATCATCACAACGGGATCACAACTTACAATGCAACACACAAAGGCGTTAACATACAAGAGATTCGCAAATTGACTGATCCCTTCTTCCCTTAACATAAACAGGCAAATCCTTACTTAATTTCAGTCGCAGAATTCAATCAGAACGTAAAGCTTTGTGCCCCAGCGAGTAATGTTATAATGCCTTACATTATCCCCCCGCTGTATCCGACTCGCGGCGACACCGTGCCGAACCTTTAATTATTATCAACACATCATTTTCATGGCACTTTCTAAAATATTAGGGCTGCCACCACCACCTCAATTATTCTCCTATTGCTTAAATCAATGTTATCCATCTTAACTATCGCAACATTAAGTAACCTCAAATCGTAAGGATTCTACGATAATTTTTATGATCTCTAGACCATGTCGAACTGATAAAGTTTTGCAATAATTTGCACGTCCAAGAGCTAAATTATGACTTGTAAATGTAGCATTAAGGATGAACTGCAATCTAATGGCTATTTAAAAATACATTTACTTGAGACCTTTATCGCAAATCAGAGTCGTAACGCGGAATGAACAACCGTTTAGATTTAGCGCCTTAAGATAAACATCGGTGGGTAACCCTTTCAACGAGCACAGCGGCCAACACATCCCTTTCGCGCATTTCATATTCCTATTTCCATTCAGTTCAACCTTCGCAGGAGGATTATATTCTGCCTCCGATGTTTTCGTATCCTATTATTTCACGGGGTGAAAATGGGCCACCCGCCTCCTCACTCACTCACTCAAACAGTGACACCCCTCGGATACGTGTGTGACGTGTACAGATTAGGAGGCACCTGTGTGTGTGCACCTTCCCAGGACTGTTTGTGTGTGTGTGCGTTTGTTTCATCAACTGTAAACCACTGTCAACGACTCGTCAAAATAATATTGGCTTAACGCCGGAGCCCGTACACAGATATGGTACATGGAAACTTGATACACGCACGAATTTAATTAGAATGGCTTTAATATTATGGGTGATGGAGAATTACGTAACAAAATTATAATTTGTTTAATAGAAACTCATTTTATTTTTCCAAGACAGTGTTTAATTTAGATTTGTATCAAATGGGATATAAAACTTGTTGCTTGTCAAGTGTCATAGACGGACCCAACCTAAAACACATATTTCTACGAAAGAGCTTTTGAATTAATTTAAACTAACCAAATAATCTCAAAAGTATCAACATCAGTTAAGATTCTCATAAAGCTATCTATACACATGTAGACTTAAGTATCGTGAGCTTCGAGTCTCAAATCAAACCCCTTGCGAGAGCCATCCATCTTCCCACTAATTGTAAAATAATTAAAACTAACTAAGCATATGTAGATGGGATACGAAACACAATAACAAGAAATAATACGAGAATACGAACGAACGAGGGTCGCGTGTTCAACAAAAAATGTGACTTGTTTATGGAATGGAAATGCAATAAGCGCAAAACAAAGTAACCACTTTCAGCCATGAGAGTGTTTCGAATTGCAAATTTCGGGAAAAAAGCGAACAAACTACACTCAAAGTCAAATGCGGCAGTGCGCGATAAGCAAGTGCCGCTTATGCAAGATCACGAATGTAATTGCTCCCTTGTCTGGCACGACACTTCATGCTGGAGCGAGACAAAGTGTGCCTAATGCACACGACAAAAAGAGATGGAAAGTGGCAGTATCAACAAAGCCGTAAGCGACAAAAATGATTGATTGCTAGCCGTCTTGCGCTGAGCTCTATTTAATCACTTTATTCCCTTTTCTCCGTTTGTGTTGGGATAATTTTGTATTTGTGTAATTTGTATACGAAATGAGGAGGCATACCTCCCGAGTCCCGAGAAGACGGGATTCATATCCGGCGCCTACCCGGGGCTTACACAAACCCGATTCTGATGTTATCACATGTCATGGTACCGTTTGTTTTGATTTATATTACAAAGCCAGATTAAGTTGAGATTAATCTTCGGGTTAATAACTTTGTGTTTAATTCGCATTTTAAGGCATCATTGGGATACACAGACATTTGTTATGGTGGGAAATTTAATAGTGTTGTTTTCATACTGTATCATAATCTTGGTGACATCATATCCGGTATTACTTATTTATGCTCCCTCAGATGTGTCCCCCAGCTATGACATTCTATCAAGCTAGCCTATCCTTTAGATAATTACGGTTTCATAACTGGTTCTAGATTTGGACTAGACTTCGAGGTATTTTTAATTGAAATAAATTGATCCTGAACGAATTCTGACTTTCCGAAATAAATACCCAGTTGAGATTGTACCAAATTCATAAAATTAAAAATACCTGAAATAAGTAATTCATTGATTGGTCTGTCGAAAACAGGCAGAAAAATAAAACAATCGATCATGCACAAAACATCTGATCTATTGAGTGCGAAAAGTTCCACAGTTGTATACACACTGTATACTTCTGCTCAGAGGGCTCCCAAATTTACAGTACACCATAGTAGTCCAATCTTAATGCTAATCTTGGCAGTACTTACCACTCATATGTCCGTTTTCATAAGGCGAGTACTCCCCATTCTCCAGGCGGTGCTTCTTGAAGGGATGGCCGGGGAACTGCGTGGCTGCGAGCGACAGTCCCACTCCTGACGCGCGCTTCGGTGGTCGGCCCGGTCTGGAGCTGCGGACATAGTAGCACGTTACTGCCGTTTAAGATGCTACACTTTACCTATGAAGGATTGCACCGGAGGACACATGAAAATAGGGGTTAAAGGGTGAAGACAGATTGCTGAGTGGTTAAGGACTTTGACAGATATCTTGAAAACTGTCAAAATCCCAATGTCCGTAATCTGGTGACCGAGATTTTAGAGGTTCCAAAAGACTGTTCCATTCCACGAGCTGTCAAATGTATAAGTCATAACCATGTCGGTTATAACTATTTTTTTAGCCCTTGATGTCCAACTGCTGAGCAAAGACCTCTCCCATATCTTTCCAGATACACTTTTCGTGTGCCACCTCTAACCAGCCATGGGTCCTAAGGTCCACCGCCCAGGCCGGCCCAGGAAGAGGTGACAAGATGACCATAGATACATAGGATAATAATCAGTTAATAATAATCACTATAACCTACAAAGAATTTGATGTTCAACAGCAGGTTACGGATCAGCCATTCAGAAAGTAACAGTTAACTCAACCTATCGCAGCTTAGGGCATTATAAAATCTAATAGAACAAACGTTTTTCAAAATTATGTTACAAAGTACTTAGGAGGTTTCGGGTATGTTTTCAACTACCCTATATAGAGAACAGTCGAAACGTGCCCTTTTAAAAATATTAGCTGTCAAAGCAAAGTAGTACTAAGTATCGTAAGCGTTACTATTTGCGCAAAAATATGGGCTACAAGAAAATATAACATACATATAACGACATATTTCCTCAAATAAATTAACACACTGATGGAGTGCGATAGATTGAGTTAGTAAATAACACAGTTAATTGTATAATAGTTGTGTAATTACATTTTCGATCAACAATACTAATAATTCAAGTTTGTCAAGAAACACAAATCACACATTCTATTACTGCAATAAAAGTCATAGACGTGTGAAAAAATTAAAACGCTAATTGATATAAACGCTCCAGTAAAAAGCGTGCATAAAAATCAAGTAAGAACCGATCAATCCGCTTTTACACATGATTCATTCATTATCATTCAGTACTCAGAGTAGATTCTCATAACTGCAACAAAAGAACAATAACTGAAATAGTCATTAATTAAATTCTATTAAAAGTGAGCAACGGGAGCTTCTCATACGCTATCTACACTTATCAGATAAATCAACTTGTGTAAGGGAGGGTACAGATTTATTTTTATTTATTTCACTCCCCTAAGATTTAATACCGCAACACGTCCGCCGCAGTTTCCACAATTTCACGCTTATTGTTTTCCCATCCGTGATTTATGTTCACGTAATAGACAACAGTATTTCTTGGCCGCAATAAAGTTTGTCACCTAAATCTTTGCCGCTAAGCCTATTGCGTACTTCGAACCTAAAACTTTGTTTACCTTTATTGGACTTACTATTAGTTTATGGCGACGACGAAAAGATGGTGTTACTGAGTAATTCAGACATGTGCCAATACGTTTTACTGTGGTGGAATGGCAGTAATGGATTCGCAATGGAGCTATCTTATCTACCTAGCCTTTTCCCAATGTCCCTATGTTGGGGTTGGCTTGCAGTCTAACCGGATGCAGCTGAATACGAATATTTTACATGGAGCGACTGCCTATCTGACCTCCATAACCCAGTTAGTACTGGGTAATACGATACCCCTAGGTAAGACTCGTTGTCAGACATTCGGGTCACTGACTACCTGTAACGACTGTCAAATATCAACAAATGACTGCCGGGTCCAACGGCTTAATGCACTTTCTGAAGTACAGAGGAAACTCGGAATGTAATGGTTGGTCACCAATCCACGGACCAACTTAGGCAAGCGCGGCAAAATCTTACGATCGACCCGAGCGGCTGTTATTATTTAGCCACGAGCTCCGCCAATGGAGGTATCTCTCTAAGACTTATTGTACAGTTTTCGGTAACGACATTTAATAAATCATTCCATTCTGGTTCCATCGGGTAACCTTGAAAGTTAGAATGGAAACAAAATTAAGGTGGCGCAAATCTGGAGTAAATCAAAACCAGCTTTGGATGAATTAGACCGAATATAGATAACAACTCTACTAAAACGTAAAGTAAAGAAAAACAAAAGGTCAACATAATCTTGGTCACATGATCATTGCTTTTAAACTGGCGAAAGGCCTAAGAAAAGTGAACCCTATAATCATTTAATAACAAGGCCAGGGGATGCTAAGACATAACTACTTTAGGCAAAAGGATTTCTATACTGTATAAAATCAAGTGAAATGGAAAAGATACAGTTGGAATCCTGCAAGCAACTGTAATGCCTAAATATAATATAATTTATTCATCAAAAAATATTGTAAAATGTATTGTTGTATTATAAAATGGTGGGTGAGGTGCTGTATGCCTACCTAGTTTAATAGATAACTTGTGTTAAGGAGTACAGTGCCGGTCCCTAGAGAAAAGAAACAGTAAAATCATATACAGTATGCATTATAGTACATATTCCAGAATTTTTATAATTTGACTCAACGCGTAACACCCGGTTACACGCCTTCTATTTTAATACATATAATAGAGAAAATGGAAATCAACATGCACCATAAGTTATCAGGTCCTACCTAAAACAAATAGACCTGTCATACAGCAATTTTAATTGCCAGGAAACCCATTAGAAATAAATATATGGACAGTAGCCGGTACTTGGAAGTCCTAACTAATTGGCGACGCGAAATAAGATCAATTACACTGCTAGCAGCTAATCCGCACTACATTACAACTAGGTACCACATCAGAGGCGTCGGCCAAGTTCGGCAATTATCGGGGGAGCGATGCTGTTATCATAGTATCGGCTTACGCAGAAACTGAGTCTCGCCTATTTATTTTTATGTCAGCAACCGTCATTATGAGACACTCCATTAGCTTGGATTGCGGTGACACTCGTTTTCGGTTACGCTTTGGGGTGCGATTGTATGGTGCGACAGTTTTTTTCTTCTTGTCGTGCTCAGATAAAGGGTTTGTCATTTTGATGACCAATTTTATTTACGGACAAAGGTAATACAGCAAAAAACTTAATAGCTTCAGTTTTTCTGTCATCTCCAAAACATTTGGCCATCGTCGCGGAACAATTATAAAGTATAAATAGTCTGAATGAACTTCAAAGGCCGCACATAAAAATTGATTTTATTTTGGGTGCAGGCGAGTACAGTTGGGAGTAAAAAAAGCTAAACACAATCGCGGCCGCGACGAAATCGAATATTGAAAGTGTCGAGGGACAGAGATAAGGAGAGCACGTGCCGCTCCCTTGCCGCCACTTAGGCCATGCCCGTAATCTGAATACCGCAAAGCTCACTGCGATAAACTGCCATTAAAAAGCGTTCGATTTATTACCGAACGATTTCCGAACGATTTATACGGGTGTGCGAAGTCGAGAGAGTATCATAAACCAGAGGGTCCTAGAGGGTAGAAACTTACTCAATACTTAGTATCTACGAAAAGTAATGGAATAATGAGATAAACACGAGTATAATGGCGATACAAGATTCATCTAAGCTACAAGCCAAGCTTAAGAACTTAAGAAAGGGAAATGATAAATGCAAATTAAAGTATTAAAATAATAGACATACAAAATCGGTTTCGCCTGTTGCTTTACCTACTACTACCTAAGTAGTATTTTTCTTAAAAAGTGTCCTATTTCATTCAAACAATCAGTGTGTTCAATACATAAAATGTCGTCTCCAAATCCATCACAATTGGTCCTAAACTTATCCAGAAATATTAAAACCAAATATGTTACGATTCTGCACATCGTACTCTTTCCTCCGACCAACCCTAGTGAAACTAACACCACGTATAGTTTTGCTTTTTGTATATTTGCTTGGCAATATTCATCACTCACCGCCCGTGTCACTGATCAAATAGCATCCACAAAGGAGTCCCCAGATATTTCTGACAGATATACCCTTGATAGATAGTTTCACAAACATTACGAAACAAATCCTGATCGACGGATTTTATAGAGATCGATAGCAAATCTACAGTTACAAAGAAGTTAATATATATTATAAGGTTCTGAACGAACGTGACTTTAACATTGATTCAGTGCCAAAAATCATTCCGACTAAATCCTTTCAATCTTCAAATCTTCCTGACTTCTTAAAAAACTAGGATCTTAAACACGTGAAGTTATTAAGTGCACAAACAGTATGATCACCATCGGCTCACTAAGAATAGACACGGCAATCTTTGTTATTATATTTGTATTACTATTCTCGACCCTTAGTGGACGTGTTCACACTCACTCATAATTACTGACACTAAATCATAACAGTCACGTGGCGTAAACATCCTTCCTACTTCTAAAAAAAGTGAAAAGACCAAAAGCAGCTTGCTGACAGCATATTGTAAGCTAATAGTTATAATCTGTATATATTTTATGTTTTTGTTACTGAAGCGTCCGATTATTTACACGTTACAGCACTACAACCCGTATGGGAATGTTTACACATTAAATTAAAACTCATTTTTAAAGTTTTGTTGGTCCAAATATATCCCTTTTTCGGAGGGTATGTCATTATGAGACATTCTACCTTAAAACTATTGACATAAGTTATATTTTCATACGATACCTTTGAAGATACTTAATCTGATTCAATGCCACTGTTGTTTTATTTGCATCAACTTTGTCGTTTTAGTGCTATTGGATTAGTGGCCTTATAATAAGATTGTGAGAGAATATATTATTATTTATTTTTATCACATTAATTTCGTTAATTACTGTCATATTGCCTACATCTGTATTGCTTTAATTTAGTAACACTAAGATTATGATATTATTTGCTAAATTAAACTCGTTAGATGTGTTCTCAAATTATTAATCATAAATTGGCTCTAGGCTATCTATGAACCCATTTTAATCCCCTAGCTATCAAAAATCTAACCGCTACCGAACAATATTTGAACGCACAAATTACTTTATACCCGTTTGATGCATTATATCCTTTTCAAGTTAGTGTCTCGGAAACACCATATCTGGGTATTACACCAAACAATGAGGCTCTGTCTTAAAAATGGCCCAAGAATCGGTAGACAACGTAAAACAAACGAACGTTATCTCATCTAGAGTAAACTCAAACGCAGTAGCAGTTTGTCTTGGGTTCAGTGCAAACATGATAAATGATTTCGGTTCAAAAAATCGTTGCTCTATTTTTTTGTAAACGAGTTCCGGTCGGAGCGAGATGTAATCTCTCCTTGAATAGAAACACCTATTCACCTTGAGAAGTACCTGAGGAAGAAGAGAGGTCCGAATTATTGATTACGTCTGATTACTAAGTTATTTTGACTACATTACAGATATTCTAAAAACAACGGCAGAAGAAACTATAAAATTCTATAATTTTGTCCAGATGACGATAAAGTTCCATCATTAAAACCAATGTTTTAATAAAACCAAAGGAAAAAATGTAATTGAAGCCAAAAATTAGAGGGCACTAAGACAGTAACAATAAAAAGTGAAAGCAAAGCCGCGTTTAATTGTGTCGTAAAAATAAAAATTAAATAAAAAATGCTTTGGGGTGGAAAAGTTTTGCAACCGTAATCCTGTGCTACAATTATATCATGTTCTGTTGCAGCAAGATGTTCTCCTAATGTTACCTGTCCCAAGGGCGAGGGATGCTTTTTAATTTATTAAAACTTCTTATTTCGAGGAAGAAACTTAATACATTTTAACACAAAGAATACCTAAGTTTTTTACCATCAACGCACCGAACTGGAAATATGTGTTAATTTATATTTAAACATAACAAAGCGATATATAAATTCAATTAAACATTATATTAACTTCTAAACTCTGAAATATGCAAAAGAAAACAAACCCAGAAATTGTAATTAAAATTGATACAAATCTTGTAGCTAAACTCATGTAGCCGTTAAGAGCAAACTTTTTATAATATATTTGCTGATAGAATACCTACTATACAACATTATAGCAACATTGACCTAACAATTTACTGAAGATTTCATCGCCATATTCTTAGATACAGAAAATAATAGTTAAATCATCGACTGAGGGGATTAACCTCTGAAATTCTATAGAGTTACAACTTGGTTTAATAACACTGTTCTATCTGACAGTACAATCATAAGTTAATGTAGCAAGTCACCGCAACAGTCAGGTAGCTGCTACGTTTCAATTTCTTCGAGGCATTTTATTTACAAAACTAATTACGTTTGTCTGATAGGGTATTAAACAGCTCCCGGTGCTTCACTTGATTTGTTGACAGTTAATAAAGACATTCCAAACGTATTTAAGATCTTAGTCTATTCCGTCTGCGATGTGATCGCTCCCTGATGAAGTTATTATGGCTTCTATTATTTGTTTCTTTTTTTCGCATTCGACTGTACTATTCTGTTAATCATCTTCGATATAAAATGTCTTATTAGCGATAGAATTAGATACATAAAAATATTAACTAGGTCGGACACGTTTTTTTATTGTTACTTTTTTAAATTTTATTACTCTTGGCACGAACATCATTGTCGGCACGCCACGTGGTCCGGATAATTGAAATGTCCAAACACTAAATTTATAGTTTGTACAACGTCACTATTTCTTTTTTATTGCTCCTATCGATGTTGCTCCCATTGATCTAACGTTATTATATTGGACACAACACGTCTACCGCAGATCCGTCGCCTTTGTGACCAGAACAGATGTTTTTTAATTACTCTTTAATGAATTCACAACATGTTGATGTGTTTTATTAACATGTCTCGTAGAATTAGCATAACTTCATATAAGGTCAAAGACTGTACTTAAAATAGCAGTACCTATATGACTATATTTTAAATTGGAATATGTCTCGTATGAAAGTTCAGTAGAAATTATATAAATCTAACTTCAGAAACAAATGTTATGGCGGGAGAACATTAAAATCTTAAATATTAATTGTAATAAGAGCGGCGCAGTCCCCTACATCCCTTTCTGCGAATGCTGGGGCAACATAATCAGCCCCCAAGGGACAACCTCTTGTAATTAGCGGCTGTTCATTTCTTAATTTCAATATTTAATTACAAAGGAAACTCGATGACTGCTTCGCATAGAAGGAGACGTCATCTTCAGAAAGTCTTTCGAATCCGTTTTGTTTCTAATTCGCTTACAGTATCGTTTGATATGGCTTCTTTATTGTTTCTTTGGCTGCTGTATCAAAGGATGCTCGAGTTTAATCATTTATCTGGACAGAGCATTCGTCGTTGTGAAGTTTTATTCTTTCCAATTGATTTTACTGAAGCGACTTTGTGGAACGTTTATTTTTGATTCTAAAGATCTTATTGCTCAAATTTTCTTTGTGGTTGTTATTTTTAGCAATGTGCGTTGATATTAAATGAAACTGAAGTAATCTGAAAGACGAAGTAGATTGTATTAATATAACTTTATCGTGTTCCGTGAACAGCCATCTTACAATTTCCCTTTGTCGTAGCCCATTGTAAGACGGAATAGCTCTCGACATATTATCGTTTTATTTCATTCCTCCAGCCGCTATGAAATTCTCTTTTAGTATTACCTGTCTAAGGATTTCATTACTGAAAAGTCTGACTGGATGAATTTTGAATGACTTTGTAGGCTTAAGATTGTATAAAGGTTTGTGTGATCGAAGTATTTTATTAAAGACATTTGCAAGATGCGATGTGCGTGCATTTTCATAGCCTAGTCGGTATGGTCTAGTAGCTTTGTGCCCTGTGTTAAATATGGACCTTTACCTCTGTGCTTTGTGTATTTTCTCTCCATTTGTGGCGGTGTCAATTTTTGACAGAGTGCAAAAACGTTTGATTAATTTTTCTCTTTGTGGTATTTTTCATTGGGCACTTTTCAATTGATTCGGCATCAGTCGGGATGCGTGCGTTTGGCACGTTTTGTTATGAATCGTTGACGGGTGTTGGTTCGGACGTGTCCATTCACGCTCACCCTGTATTGGTGGATTGTTTTGTTGCGTAAAATTATACAATTTCTGGCTGGGTGACCACGACGCGCGTCGGCGACCGGCCAGCGCCACTGTCACGCCCTCCGCCATTCGATTGAAAATGAAAAATCTATTATTATGAGCTACGACAAAAGGTAGCTACTTCTTTTATTTTGTAATTGTTTTAAATGAAAAGGTTTATTAATTGACCTTAATAATTGTGTCGACTTGTGAAATACTAGTTGTTAAAAATGTAAAATGTTGTATATATACAACATTTTATATTTATTTACGATAGAAGTTCGATATACTTTTTAAACACGCTATGACTAATTGATTAACGTAGTTTTTGCTGTTGGCGCCAGAAGTTGTTAATTTGGCAAAATGTTTTCTCAAATTAAACTTTTGGGTCTACATCGAATGGAATACTATTTTGTTACATTTTTTTGATATTTAATAGTTTTCTATTTATATTGATACGCTTCATCAAGAATAATCGAAAAGTTTTGCTACCGTTCCAGTTTATAGTTTTTTCTTCCCAATCCGTCTTTTGTAGATACACAAAAAATCGTAGCGAGCTACCTGGCCAACAACAGACACAGTTAGTCGGTTCCTAAATTAATTTCGTCTAATTCTGGCGACTGATACTGTCGAGTCATATAGATCGTATGCATGCCATCGGCGGCCTTTATCTATACAAAGAAATTCGTTTGAAAAAAATACTGGAGCTTGTTTTTCATCGGCTACCATTAGAGAGACACTTGAAAGATAGATGCAGTCGTATTCAAAACGCGTTCGGAAACTCATAAATACACCATTGCACATCGAAACATAAACATTAGAATAAAAATATAATACATACATGTCGTATTAATAACCTTTTATATTTCCTTTTCAAAGATGATTACGACAATTTTATATGTATTCAGGCAAATAACATGTTCAGTGCAATGTTTATGTGTTACATTATTGTGGCGTTTCTTCCTCTATTGCACAGGTTTACGTCCGCTGTTCTTGTTATAATTTCAATTTCTTATGTTCAATGAAAAATTAAAATAATCAAAACAAACAAGCTTAGAGATTTGAAACAGAATAGAGTCCCGGACGTGTGATCGTTCAGTGTCGAACAAAAATAAACGTTATGATTTGTTAAACAGGTTATTAGAAAAACATCGGCGTTGTCGACAGGGAGTTTGGAAATAAACTATTAAAAAACGGTCAAGTGGGAGCTGGCTCTCCTGTAGCGAGTGTTCAGTACTATAACATGACTCATTGTTTTTCTATGCTTAACTTTTTATTGTTTCGGAATTTACAGAATTATCAGAAGCGCACATTGCGCCAGTTACATACGAAACAGATGTAAACTTCATAACTAACTGTCTGATTGGTAAATGTAGCAGAACACAACGGTAGCGAGATTATTTAGTATCTACCGACCACTTTGATATCACTCCACATACCGAAGTTCTATATAGCACACAAAGGAAATAGACAAATATTCAAAGATAAAAGTTTCTCAAATCTTAAAACAAAAGTGGGATTTTAAAGATAAACAGAAGTTATTCATAAATCATGGACGTAATAGTTACATTCTGACGCAGCGTAAGTACATCTGAAAAATCTTTTGTTTGATCAGACTCAAACATCTGGATGTTGAACAGAAGTTCATAATAAAATATGATGAAAAAATATGTTAAGTCCTTTTGTATCGACCGCTTCTGTCTATTTTTGTTCGACTAGTTAACAGTCTTGATACTTCACAATATTTTTTTACTGATTAAAATGCAACACTACCTTGAATTTTTTTTTTGTGGACTAATAATTAAAAAGGTTGGAGTGAAACTACTTTGTACGAGCAATTATTCCATTTTACAAGACAGTGCATAATAAATGAGAAGCTATTGATGTTTAATCTTTATCGTTTGATCATCGCCAATCAATGGATAAGTTAAAAAGTTGAAAAAAACTGCTATAACCACCCTTCGGCACGGTAGTAATACGCTAATTGCATTTATTATATTCTGTATAAAGAAATACAATTAGTGTCCGTGAATAATGTCGGCGTCGAACCAACATTTCACTAAATGTCAAACGTCTACACTACATTGATACTGTTTGAGTTTTATTATACTTTAGCACCATGACTTTTCAACAGTTTACCATTGAGTGATCAATATATTATCACAAAGTTGACACAAGGAGTCTGAAAGACTTTGCATCAAAATTCATAACAATACTTACCTATAACAATACATATTATATTAATTGTTATTTTAAATTGATTCCGCACATTATTAGTATTAACGCCACTATCTGCATATTACATCATAGATCACACTATATACTCGAGTGATCTTTAATTTATTTTCTGCGGGGCAATTCATCTAGCGTGCCCTTTAATGTGTTCTAAGCATGGAGTCATTATTGAATTAATGTTGAATGTAACCCATCCGTATCCACCAATATAAGCATTATTTAACTGCGGATGTAGACAAGAGGAAACCTAATTATAATGGAACTCACAAGCTATAACCATAGACCATTATGCCAATTAACTACTGTAATGTACGTATTACTGGGGCCGGGCATTGTGTTACGTCCAAATTCACTTGCATGTATGTACTTGCTTTCAATTATTTTTTATGACGTTGTTAACATTTCATTGATTATTGCTTACCTACAAATGACAAACTGATTCTTAATGTCATGTGAAACTGAACTTTTGCAATTAAATACTTTGATATCATTGTAGACAATTTCCCTACTTTAGTTTATTTCTCCATAAAAAAAACTTCTTAATAAAATTTTACAAAATCATAACAATCAAATATCAAGACCGTTTGGTTAATCATCGAATTGCAGCCGAAACGTACCGCAGTGGTTCATAGTAACTCGGTGAGATTTGTTTTGATAATACATCATAAAACTATTAAATATTGGATCGCTGAGTGAGACTACCCGCTACTGTTTCCACGTTCCCCTCCAAGTGATAAACGGTAGCGAGTACACGTGTTTTGTATAAAAATGTTTGACATACTGAGAATAATACCCGACGGAATGTGAAGCTTTACTAAATAACTTTCAATATGTTTATACTACGGAGGGATAAGAATAGGTAGGTGTTATATCAAAAGGGTTTGTTCACCGTCGAAGTGTATAACTTGGACCACTTAATACACTGATCATGGCGTAATCGGTTTGTTATTTCAGCGTTTAGACGATGTTTAAACCTTGTTTTGTTTTGTCAGAAGCATGTGGGAATCATTGTATTGTGTTCTGTATCCGGGTTATGATTGGTTCTTCTGATTTTTACTTTAAGATTGATTGGTCATTTCTGAGGTATTGTTTTTTATTAATTTTACACCTATGGTTTCCGCTCTACATTCTATTTTTAATACACATTGATGCTTATCTCTCTTTTGGAGAACCATAAAGCGTAGCATACAGACCATCAATAAGAATTTAATTTACAACATGTTCGCTTTGCCTCCAATCAAAATCATTACCAATAAAAGGAATTGGATATTGAAACCTAATACCATCATTGGCGTATTGAGGACGACCCATACATTATTCAACTCTTTTGGGAATCATAAATGTTGTTCAGTAGGATTGGTCACTCAATAATACTAATAGTTTATAAGAAATATACATTTTATTATACTTTGAATTTAGATACCGAATATTAAACCCTTTGTTAAAACAACTGTTTCATTCGACTAGTACACTCGGCAAAAAAGGAATTATCATAATTATATCAAGGTTAAAAAAAGGTTGATCGAAGACACAAACTAAATATTTAGATCAAACGTGTTTGGACTTATAAAGTCACAGTTACGTCATTAGGAGTAGCTGATAAGAACATACTTAGAACATTATTTTTACACGCGTCTACATTTTTTTTAGGGTTGCCACTAGTTTCTAGCTCATATTACGTATCCCACAAATGAACTTAAACTTGAGACATAACTAAGTAATACTTATTTTATAGCTTTTAAAAGAAAATGGAAGTTAGAGTTAAGAAGTTGTACAACCCTATCCAACTGCTTCTGTATTTTCAATAGTCATAGAGCGGTTTATCTGTTGACGTGTGTCATCTAGTACAGCTACCTACTGACTTCCGTTCCCATCTCTTGGCTTATCTTACACAAATATGACAAATTAAACGAATCTTAGGAAGGGTCCCACTGGTTACACTCCACAATGGGGTATTTAAACAAAGATTTAAAGCCGTTACTTGGACTATAAGACAAAGTTCTTTTACTTGCCGCGGAGTGAGTTCAACAAGAAGTTTGAATTAATTAAGTAATCAGAAATTAATTATTTACATTGAAATTTATGAAATACATGAGCAGGTTTAATTAAATACTAGTGATCTCAACCAATCAGTAAAGTTAGCGAATTTTAATTTCTTCAGCACTGTGAATACAGCAACTCTCAACATGTACCAGAATAAAAAATAAAGAAATCAATATACGAACTTCTTGATCAAATAAAAAGTATCATCAGACTCAAAAATATCGATTTAAACAACTGACAAACCTATTAACGGGATTCCGAACTTTAAAAATAGAATAAAAGCGCGGCCATCTTTAATAGTTAGGGCTGTCACTTTGAGGAACAAGTTAATAGACGTAATCAATTTGCTCGAAACCGAGTATGAGAATAAAAAACACATGATATTAAGCTGGGCGGTCACGCGAAGAGAGCTGTCAAAATTTAACCTCTCACTCCTTTAGGTTCAACCTTAACTGTACTTTCCATTTTAAAATGGCATGTTTTTTAATCTGATCCAAAGGAAGTTGCACGTTTTTATATAAATTCTTTTTCTACTCTTATTTATTAGTGTCAATTGTGTATGAGCTATGTCAACAATGTAACAATTTTAATAATTAAAAAAATTAAGAAACATTCTGAAGAAAAATCACTCATAAAGTCTGAAATAATTTAAATGAATTATAACACAGTAAGTGGAATAAGTGCACAACATACTTTTTATCAATTTAAGTGAAAAAAAGTCTTTAGGATGCGAGTGAAACCACGAAAAACAGCTAGAAAAGCAAAATGTTAAAAGCTTTATACATTAGTGATTAAGTTAATAAAGACCGTTTATCTGTTATGTGCGACATTATAATTAAGAAATATGCACCGGGCTGTATCTATGCGTCCATATTTGGGAGCGGCTATGAGTGCTATTTCATAATGAAATGAATAAATGCAGGCAATTCAATTAAGTCTCATTACACCCGGCACTTTTTTCATGATATAGGGCGCCAATTGCAATGACTGAATGCGTGTCATTGGGTGCATTTATTCTATTAACTTTAAATGTTACTCATGTACAGCCATGCAAAAAAGTAAGTAATACTCTAACAAAGTTGCAAATGAATGAAATCCGTTTACCTATAGACAATTTGGCATAGCTAATAATTGACAAGTAGAACTAGTACTTTGCGATTACAATTTTCAAACAAAATCTCTCAATCTGCTACATATTGCTGCTCATAACTGTACTTACATACGTAGACAATTAAAATACTCGCGTTTCGTGCAAAAATTGAATTACTGCCAAGTACACAACTAATGAACTTATTATTTCTGTTACGAATACGCGAAATAATTGGCCTTTGTAGTGTTAATTAGTACTGAAAGGCTTTAATAGGGTGTAATTGTTTATATTTCAACAAAAAATCATACAAAGCGTGTTCGGTATGTGAACTATAGGGTTCTGGTGATAAAAAGCGTTTCTAGCATTGCATTGAGGCATATATATAGCACCTAGTTAGTGCTGAAATTGCAAAACATTTACATTGAAATAGACAATTCTAATCACCTTCGATTAAACCAGAAGATCATGATCAGCTGGACCTACAATAGTGTGTGAAATGTTCCCTGCTGAAAATGGCCCTTATAGACTCCGCAATGAACAAGGGGACAAATAAACACGATAGCTAGCCAAGTAAATACGAAGTTACATTCCCAATTCACTTCAAATAAAGATAAATCAAAATAAGGTCCCAAGTTTGTATATATTGTTATTAAAGTTATCAAATCAACTACTAAACATTGTTGTTAACAGTTTAATCGGAGTTTCCATTCCTAAATCTAATTTGCCAATTAGCCAAATCACGGCCGGAATACCTAATTGTGCTCGAGACATGATTATTCTATTGTGCAATCAATGCAGCTGTTATTCAATATTGTTTCGCTGATCGTTAGCAAGCATTGGTTGGGGATAGGTGCTAATTGTCCAGAGATACGTTAATAAGTAATTTGAGAGCCCTCACTGGTCGCGTGCCGTGGTCTGTGGTCGGACTGCCCGCCGACTGGCACGGTTACCCGTTCCGTACTTAGTTTGTATTGGATAATGGATATCATTGTTGCATAGGATAACTTTTATGGACAACTAAGAAGAGTATTATACGTGTAGTTGGACATTTGGGATAATTTACGTAAGAGTAACTTTTCAAAAGTATATTTTAAGAATTACTTTTATAAAACAAAATACTACACTATTGAACATCATTAAATTAGTAAGTATAGCTTTTCTTTGGACAACATAGGAAAGCAAATCGAGCAATTAACTGAAACAACAATGAAAATCTAAGTACAGAACCTTTTTAAAACAAACACAACCGACTAATTAGCGTTAACTTCAAAACAAACCTAGACAAAGTAGGCGCAAAACTATGCAAATAAACCTCCCTACGAGCTTCGTGACAAACAAATGAACGTCGAATATCACTATTTACAATCACATTATGGAACGCACTCTTTCATATTGCTACTACAAATCAAAGCGCACCCCTTTAATTAAACTGGCGCACTAAGTCAACTTTAACTATAGTTAGGTGAATGGTGAAACTAGCCGTTGAATAAAGGCACACGTATAATTTACTCCTGCGATTGTCCCGGGCTGTTTGTGAGGGCGAGCAGTGCTGAATATTTGTATCAATGATGTTGTCATTGGAGTGGCGCTGGAGGGAAGCTTTACTGACGAAGTATTCCCATTTGAGCACCGATTTCATGAGCACCAATGCTTAGACCCAAAGATATTCCCTTTGCTCAAAAGGGAAAATCTTTGATGTTCTTGAAATCGGTGCTCAAATGGGAATACTCCATTCTGAAGATGTGTTTTGGCATGTTGCCTTTGAGCAATGTCATCTGTCATCGTTATATCGTATTCTAGATTTTCTTTTAAAAGAAATCATTCAAAATAAACTTTCCAATTCTAAGCTAGATAAATGTTACTTATAGATCAAGTCCTATTTAAGGTGGTTGCGTCAGGGTAGCCCGCGAAATTCAAATTTTCTTACGTTTTTTGTAATTTGTAGGTCAGTGTCAGGTTGTACGTTGATGAAAAATGAGTAGCCCCAGTAACACGATGTATGTAGTAACAGAATCACAATCATGTTAATCATTAATATAATAACCCTGTAAGTTCCTTTAACCCTAATGAATGACTTTTTCATGAAATATTCATTGAATAGGGTTACATGAACTTAGAGGGTTGTATTGATGATTTTCATGATTGTAATTCTGTAACTACATACGTGTTATTGGCGCGACTCATTTTTCATCAACGTAGCTGACACAGCCTGCAAATTACAAAAACCGTAAGAAAATTTGGATTTCGCAGGCTACCCTGACACAAGCCACCACCCCCTTAAGGCTTCGGGAGGTGACTGCAACAGAAAACCTTGTAATTTAATTTGAAAATTGATGATTAATTCCGTTTTCCATCACATCCATTTAGTATCCTACCTGCACCTACTGTATGGAATGAAATAATAATCGAACCTACGCGACGTCCATTCAATTATCCCTGAAAATTGAGGCTCATTAAAATAATAAAACAGCCGGCGGCGGAATCAAATTGAATGATAACAAAAGCTCGTGTTAATTCGAGGCGACACACCGTTTTGCAATGTACTACCCACCCACGGACCCACCTAACTACATTAAAGGCTAATAATCGAACGAAAGCAGACAAACAAGTACAATTACCATGCCAATTAAAATAACGAAACAGCCAAATAACGCAGAAAATAAAAGAACATTCACTGAAACAACAGCCAAAAGGCAAGGCAAAGTTGGCTCAAAATACCATACTCCGTATTGCAATTACGTTACACTTCAATTAAAACCAACGAAACACGAGCACCAATTTAAATAATTGAAAAGAAAATCAATAAAATCATCAAGCTGTTTAATAATCATCCGTAATATCAGTGATTCACACGACAGTACGATAAAGGCCAGTCCACAAGAGCGGAAGCCCTTGTTTGCACAATAATAGCGTCCGTGTGTCAGCTCCTCAATGCAACCCCAAATGCAATTGTGTACAGTCGTGCGCGGATTGAGTTACACTGAATGCGATGGAAACATTTACATCTAGCGGCCGCACTATGCTGTGGAGAGAGCCTCGCTAATATCATTATTAGTGCAGGTAATATTATTGAATGTCAACGGTATCGATGTATGGAATACGGTCTGACAGATCGCGTGTACTCACGGGATACAATTTTGTAGTGTGAGTAAGTTTTCACAAATTTCGGAAATTAATTAAGTATACTTAAGGACAGAATGAAGCCTATAGTCAAATTCGCTTTATAGGCCTCGGGGCATCAAGAATATGCATAATTATTTACAATCTTTGAACGACGGCTGTTTGGACCAATATTGAACAACCAATTTTTATTGTCATTGCCTTTTCCATATTATCGATAAGCTCGCTGCCACTATCGCAATTACAGTAACTATAAATGACAATTGCCAGCCAATAGTGCACGTACGGACCCGAACGTTCCCCTATTTGGTGACCACTTGGCGGCACTGCCTGGTCATCCCGCAAATTGCTCTTTCCCAACAAATTGTCAATAAAACTCATCTGATTCGCAGTTAAACAAGCGAGCGACATTATTAATTTATGCGTTGTAATATGGCGCAAACGTTGGCGTTATCCCGTGTAAATTATTAATAGTGCTGGGGTAAAAATTAAGCTTAAACCGAATGGGTAGTTTCGGCCATAACGCTCGTTTTATGTTTCCATGTGCAGATTAATATGTTGTTATATCCTGTGACGAGTCAAGCGAATCGGTTTTATTGGCAATCGAAATCGCGCGATGCTGTCATATATCGATTATGTCGACGATGTTATTGTCAACGTGTCTGTGCCGATTGACCGTACTGTAGTATGATCCGAGTTATATTTAGAACTAGGGTGGTCTGTCGCTGTGAATGTAGCTGTTTGGCCCGGAAATCTACATTGGAACCGTAACATCAAACAAATGCCCACCTCGCGGAGATGATCACAAAAGTGAATAGCTCCCTTGAGATTCACCTCTGTTGTCTTAAGAGAAAGCGATTACACAAATCTGAAGAAGCTATTAATCCGGCTCGCTGCCCCCGAATGGCATCACGGTTTGTTTAATAAAATCGCGAATTTACATATCAAAACCTACAAAGGGGCATAATTGGACCCGATGACTTAGAAAACGTAGTGGGTGAGGCGGGCGTGCCACCCCCTTACAACAAACAAAGGAATTATACCCGCCTCAAGAAACTTTTAGCAATGGAAAGCTCCTTAACAAACAGACGCGTGTGTATCTAATGAAATTCCTATGGTTGCATAACATACTCGCGTGAGCGCTGAGCGTTATTAGCGGAATTATTTCTCCGGGTAAAATCTTTGAAGGCGGTTGCTCTTTCGGAAAAGTTGTTAAGAAAATGGGTTGAGATCTTTTCAGGATTTCATTAGTTTGTAACTATGCGGTGTGCTACGCGAGGCATCTAATTTATTAGGTAGGCGTAGCCGAGGGAACGAATGGGCAGCGAGCATTCGAAAATGGAACGGAATTGCCGAATCACGCCGCTTTGACTGGAAGCCGCCGCGACACGATTCGTTAAGAGACAAATGTTTGAATTCAATTCCAACAGTTTTTTGGTCAGTAATTAGTAACGGTATATTTACTCCGCGTTCGTTGTAGGACTGCACGGTAGCAGTGTTTTTTCTGTAATTAATTTTTGTTGTTAATTTGGGCGAGTCGCCTCCGAGGCTGTCCGATTTCCTTGACTGTTGCGAATAATTGGATGACCGTTTCGTCGATTATACTGGATGTAATATAGTACTGGAATACGTTTCGACATTCCCACACAGTACGTAAAGTGCCATTATGTTCGATGAATGAATGAAGTGCAAGCCGACGACATACGGGCATCTTATACTCCTGTTGCTCCATCAAGGATATTGACACTTGTTCAGTGTCATCAGCTTTTGTTCCATCACGTGTTGGGTTACACATAAAATGCTGCACGTGTTCATGCCAACACGTAAGTTGTACGCTAGTATTATTTTTCATTGCATATTTTGTCACGGCCGCAAAGGAAGTGGTTCTAATTAATAGTTTGATTAGATTTGGTTTGAAATCATTAGAAAGTCAGGTTTTTGGTCTATTAAGTCGCAAATACGCAGTTTAACGTTTAATTCTGAAGTTCTAATAATTTACTTTTTAAAATCGAGTAGCGGACGGAAAATTTTGACCAGTCCCTTGGAAATCGTAAGAAGAATTATGCTTATTGGTATAGTATCGGTACCAAGTAATTTAGATTACTTTTTTGCTACACGTATTTTAGCACTGTATATCATCAGGCCGTAGTTGTCTAAGTGTCAGCAGTGGTTTCGCATCGGCATCGGCAGTGGAAAGCTAATCGCGTCGCGCGTCGCTCGCGCGTTATAATTAGTACAAATCGTCTGCTCCGAGCCGCCGAGCGTAGAACTCACAACGTGTAGACTTGATTCATGATGATCTCATTAAATATACAGAAATAGAAGTTGTCAAGTAAGATTAGAGGTATTTTGAGTACGCTTTGAAGAGTAGTGAATTTTTAAGTAGAACTTTTGGGTGCTTATTTTGACCTTATTAAAATAAATGTTGCAGAGTTTTTTTCCACATAAGCGCCCTTCAAAAGTATGTTCAGTTGCTCACTTAGCTTGTTATCCCAAATTGTGTTTACTCTATTCCATTTCTAACTTCATACCTACTGTGATCTGTCTATCCGTTCCACAGTCATCCTCTCGATGGAATCCGGTAATCTCGCGAGTTAATAGATTCGATAATTCATCGCGGCGCGCGTCTGAATCGATACCAGTACGATTGATGGCGCCTGTCTTAGCTGGTGAAACGCTCGACATGTCTGTCACAATGTTCCACTTCACTACATTCGAAATTTAAACTTTTAATAGCTGTTCTTTTGTTTGATGCTTAAATAGGAGTGTACGCGACTGTACGCGATTCATTCTGAACGGCAATGGTTTTGTGTTTTGAATTTGGAATGGTTAGGAGGTGATGCGCGTGTATGTATGAATATAGAAATGAGAAGTAGTTCATAACGTAGGTATCTGTACTAATCTTTAAAGTAGTTTTGGCTTTTTTTTTTATTGAACACTTATTAGGTAGTTCGCTCATAAATAGCCATGTAGTTACTCCTATTGAAATACGCATGTCTTATTAGCCAGTTCCAAATCTAATGAGGATTTTTCTACTGAATGCAAACAATGCAAATGGTACGAAAACTAAACTTAGGATCTACTAATATCACAAATTAAACTAATAAGGTGGTACTAGACGGATGAAAATAAGCTAATTAGTTAATCCTAATCTTGATGAGCCGTCTGAAAGTTGTAAAAAACTTTAATCACTGCGACTTCAAACAGTCGTTCATGTTTCATTAACTAGCTAAGTATTTAGAAATCTACTAATCAATCCACCTTTTTTCACTTTCCCATAGCTGTGGATTCTAAGAGTGACTTGGGTTGTGTCACTAAGCGATTGGCTTCGCCTCAAAATAGTGAAGTTCGATTCACATTTTTGTGAAGAAATGTCCGTTTTATTCAATTCTTTGTGGTCACATTCCAATGACGCTTCAGTGAATATCCAGTTACGAGTTTCGATTGTTTTTTGTCCAATACAGAGTACTAAAGAGGTTTTATTGTAAAGAGATGATATTTTTGTGATAAACATCTTTTTAGAAACTTTACATGAATTTTCTTCAATGTTGTTTTAATTACCAGATTTTATATGATGTGTTCATAAACAAGATATTTACAATGCAGTGCATACAAACACAATTAACAACACGTTTACATTTTATCTCTTACCCTTTAAAATTACAAATAAATTAAACTGTCTGACCCATAAAAACAGCGTTTATGTCAGTTGAAAGCAAAGAAACAGTACTTCCAAAAAGTTTCCTCGTAAGGAACCTTTCACAAGTCATTAATGTCTATATTCCGACCCCTTAAAGAGTTGAAAACACGAAATGGAATTATGGATTCCCCTAAAAGTCGCCATTAGAATTAGAGGCACAATTTATTCCGCACCGGGGCCCAATATTTCCGCGTTTCCTGTATCCTGTGGGCTGTGCTCAATGCGCGATGCCACACTATCTCACCAACCATGGAACCTTAGCTTAAGCTTACTTAAGAGGGTGAATAGATATTATTATTGTGATTAGTGGTTATGTGAAATGTAATTTAGTTGTAAGTTTAGTATTGATTGAGTTAACTTTCATACAAAAATTAAGTACCTATACTTTTAGTTTAATTGTTAAAGATTGTCTTAACCTTTCATTTTCAGGAAATACAGAATTTAATTAAGAGTTCCTTAAGATTTTGAATACAAAGATACATAACAATTATTTTAAAGTCAACCGCAGAAACTCAAGCAGACCAACTCCTAAATGATTTTAAAGGCCCACGAACACAAGCAAACACATTAATTTATAGGCACGAAAATAAACTTTATAAGTCTGTAACAGTCGCCCAACTTTTACATTAAGTCCCCAGTCGAGGAAGCAATTATGGTAACATCTATTACACTGACACCGTTTGCCTGATTACTACCTTGTATTCCCACTACATTTGATATTACAATTCAGTTTCAAAGAATACATTCTTATTCATAAAATCTGTAGATTTATATGCTCTCCAATCGTAAATCTATTACAACATAATTACGATTGAGTCCAATTTGCAACAATGTACTGATGGGTTCCAATAAACATTTCAACAAGCTTGCTGTCAAATAAAGCCAACAAATATTTTAATGGTTCCATGCATCGACCCTTTTTATTGGCAGTATAAAGCGTCCGTCGAGCACGTAACCATCCAGCAACCCTTAGGTACAGTCGTGTACAGGACAAAGTCTCAAGCTGAACTATAAAATAAATCTAGCAAGTTATCGTCCACAATAAACAGTCGCCGCGGAAGGCTATCGCCAATTCCCACGCAAAGTTGCTGTTAATAAAAGCAACAAAATTATATATTCAAGAGTTAGGAGGTGGTGGTATGGCAGTTAGGGCCTTCTACGTGGTCCGAGTTACAATGCAAATTGCCGTGGAGGGGTGCGCCGATGCCCTCTAACTGTGCGACTCGCAAAGATGGCCGCCGTAATGGCGAAATGAAATTATTAAGCATTGTCTTGTGAAATCGGCCGCAGTCGACACCTGAGACACAGGGCTCGACCACTTAGCGTGGATATGCCGCGCCGCGGGTAACGAGCTTCGCCACCGCCCGCGTGCCGCCCGCTACACCCAAACACTGCGCTCAGCCGCTCACCCGGGAACGGGGTACATTTTGACTACGCTACCTTCTAAATAACAAATTAGCCAAGGCCATTATTGAATGACACCGAACTTCCACTACAATACGGAAGGTTTTTATATCTCAAACTACTTGCACAAGAAATTAATGGGCCGATGAGTTAAATTTTCTTATGAATTTTGATAATGTTGCAAGTGTAAATTACTGTTGGCAAAATAGTACTGAAAAATGGCCACGGAAGCACCTCCACACTTTTCCAACGCCAAGACATTACTTACGACCCTCGGCTGAAAGCTTTGTATTAAAATTTAAATCTACTTTGCAAAGTGTATTTTATACACGTGCTCTTGCAATTTTGATCGTTCATAAAGCTCCGAATAGCTTCTATTATTACGCTTTACCTTTGCGGTATTGGGTGTTACACATCTCTCCCCAACCATTCCTCTTAACATTTTGACTAAGTCTCCCATGAATTTGGTATGCATAATGTTAATATATTATAGATGCTTTAATTACTCGTTTGCGGTACACTTGTGGTTCCTCTGTTAATGTTCATTTCTATTCGCTCGAGCTTGAAGCGGAGTTGTATCTGTGTACATTTATTAAATATATTACAATTCTAACAGACAGATGCGTGTATGTTAATGATTTCAAAAACTCATCACCCAAATCGATCGGAACGGAAACGACCATTAATTCCAGTAATGCGAAATCGATGTCCAAAAACGCGTCTTACGAAAATAAATTAATTTCACAATTTGTTTTCGACAACAAAGGCAGGGATCCCTCTGCTTGCTGGCCAAGTGAAATTCCTCTTTAATCCAACGTATGCCCACTCCGTGTTTTTAATTTCACACAAAAAACAGCTCTGAGTCGGTGATCAATCAAAACTGCCGCTCGTTCCTTTTTTCTATACTTCATTGCAATACACTTTCGCCTCTCTGTAACCGCTATAAATGTGCCTGTATTATTTTGTTTGTATAAAGGAATCGGGTACCCCTTAAATTAAATTAGTTTGACGGATTTGTCGTGATGTCAAAGATTAATTACATTTTACAAATGAGGTTTTTTAATCTTAATGTGATTATGAATTCTTGTTATGATTATGGCCGTAACGATTTGTTCCGCGAATTATATTTTGGGTATTTATGAACACATGTGCTGTGTTGAAAGGTATTTATTTCAGACTGTTTATGTAAGTACGTATAAGGCATGTGAAACGGAGTTGTAGTGATGAATGAAATAAGTTGGACGTACAGTCACGAGCAAAAGTCGACGTATGATTGAGCGGTCGCATGCTGAGTGCCAATCGTAGCTCAGAAGACGCCGCACTACGTGTTTAAGAATGTGTTAGACTCAACCACTCTATCAGGTTTGACTAGAGCATAGGGTTAAGCGCTAGATTAGGACCAAGTACCGCTACAAACTCGTAGCAAAAGCGTAGCAACTGACAAAACCTTAATATTTGGTCATTGGAATAGAAAAGTTTATTTAAGATTAGGACAATCTATCGCTACGATTTCGTAGCAAATTCGTAGCAACTGTGAGCTGACAATATTCGTCTTAATTTTTTTCTGTATTTATTTGGGATTCATTTACATTTTTATTGGTTAAATAATATCTATGATTTTTTTATCGTATAAAACAATAAAGTACATTATGTATTTACCCCCTAAATATAATATACTGTCTAATAACGTACGAAAATGTATGAAATCTTATCTACTTATCACCTAATTACACGTTAACTCCACTACCTTTTTCCTACAATAATTTTCCCCAGCAATTTCTCTACTCAACTTTATTGCCCAATCGTTTCCATTCATAAGTCTATCGCAGATCTCATGAGCTCGTTGCAAAGTGCCCCGGAATACCGTGTAAATAAACATTCGCATTCGTTTCACGTTCGTGATCCTTCGGCCTCATTCGGCCCCGGTCGGGATTACGTGATTTATTCAACAGACTCTAATTGCTACCGAGACTTTTCTCG
Source organism: Lycophotia porphyrea (assembly GCA_950005105.1). Lineage (NCBI taxonomy): Eukaryota > Metazoa > Arthropoda > Insecta > Lepidoptera > Noctuidae > Lycophotia > Lycophotia porphyrea. The sequence continues at coordinate 8,464,711 of OX465393.1, forward strand.
CTGACAGTACTTTAAAATTCTTGAGTGTTTTAGTTGGATTGTTGTTTTTTGGTTATTTGAAATGATGATGGTTTAGTTATAATACAGAACTGGCAATGATTAAAGTTACCGATACAATTGATATCAATAAATTAATTAGAAAAAAAATGTTTAAGAAGTAACTTAGTTAAGTATCATAAAAATATATTTAAACTGCCATTTCGGTAATTTACAACGGTATTTAGGTTAAATAAATACTTATTATATTCTGTAATCGCATTTCAAAACATAAAATCAACACTAACAGCAAATACAAAACAGTCCCAAGTTGCAACACAAAATATCAAAACTATCTCGTCGCCATGACACGTCAAGATCACCTCCATCTTCATATTTACTTTACGAATGGCTCCGTACGAGTACATTCAAAGCGAGCATTGGTTTCATTCATTTGCACGTTTTCATTTCAGATCTGTAAACATAAAGGTCGCTCCGCGTTGACACAGCGATTCCTGCAGAGATACAAGGCGAGCAAAAAATCTTCTCAAAGGTTTCATAAAAAACCTAAGCTCATATGGCTTTGCAATATCATTTGAAAGGTTGGCGACAAACCGATATTTTTTACTTTAAAAGATAAGATTATGCAATCTCTAGCCGGCACCGGCAATCTGCACTAAATCCTATTTTAAAAACACGCAACGGTGGTTTTTAAAGCGCACTCTCGAGGACCAGCACACTCCCACACTCACACAAAACGATTTTCGTTAAGATGCAGTTTTTTGCACTCTTTTGTGTGCAAGCGCATTTGTAGTGACGATACGTGTTGTCTCTTAATCCGCTTGTAATTGAATTCGGTGTTGAATCCTTTGTGAGAGGATGAAAGGATTCTCGAGTATGTGACGTAGCGTAAAATTTGAAGAAAAATGCATTGCAGTGCATATAAATTCTAAGTAACTTACGGATATCCTCTAGACTGCCTATAAAAACTATCTGACATTTTGTTTGTCATAGGGACAGTGATAGACTAATTAGCAGGGCACACAGTGTAACATTACTTGCACTTGCCCGTTTTTTCACAACCTTCGGAAGCTTCTGTAACACATTCTGAACAAACAAAGAAACACATTACAAAGCCATAAACCGAGCAACAAAGGAACCGACGAATACGTGTTGAAACTGATCCATCATGTCTCCTTTTAAAATAACAAAAAAACTCATACGCTACACACAACAGATGTTTTCGTAAAAAAACCGACCCCTATCGACCCCAGCATATAAAACGCTGTCTATAATTCCTATTAAAATAACTGTAATTTCCCAAATTATCTTTCTATCGTAAACGTTTAAATGCAAATTGGGCATTCTGATGTATTAATGTGGTCATAGTTTTGACAAATTGGAGCAGACCGCGTGTCAGAGAATTAATTTTTGTAAAACAATTTCATCTATATTTGACAGGTGCTTACGTTATTGATGGAGCTTTGCAAACCTTTAACAAGTTGTGTGGCTAGAGTTAGCAGTATTCATAAGAACTTTTTCTCAGATTGTGTTATCACTCCCAATCATAAATTATATTGTGTCTAGTTGTTTTGATGTCCACGAAATCTGCTCTTTGTCACGTCCATATCAGACACTCGGTTAAGTTAAAAGAACGTTATCACTTCATCTTGTGGACTTTTGATTAAAATTTAATTTGTTTTTGGCGACACTCTTTTTGATAAAATCAATAAACAAGCAATGGAAAAACATAGTGCGTTTGTGAATTTCCACAATTTGAGCATTAAGCACACGCGCACACATAATCGTTATCACTAATGAAACCGATATATATGAAATACAATCATCAATATCAGAAAACAAACATAATATCGACCAATAAAGAGTTCAGCATATCAACATGCAAAATTCCAATTAGATTCCAAACATATGATTGTGATAAACCAACCGTTATTGAAGTTGCTTATCTATGTAATTAGAAAGGAACTAAGCTGTAACCATTTGTGTTTATGGGAACATTCGAGTGTTACAGTCATGTTTCTGATAACATGTATACGAATAGTTGTTTTATGTATTGATTGTGATCATGTTTTCGTTCTATTACTAAGTGCACACTGGGTAAAAGAAAATCTTCGAATGAGTCTTCCAATGAATCAATGACTTCTTCATTAAATTCTATGCATGTGCCAGCATTAGAACTAGACGAGCGAGACCTACATTTTTATTTATATATAGATCTCAGATCTCACAATAACAACTAAGTTAACATACCTATTTGAAAATTTGGACGCTTTAATAGCCACACGTGAAAAAACATTAAAGTGATGGAAATGTCAAAAGTGTTGCCTTCCTACTTTAATTAAATCTAGCTAGAAGCATTTTAGTACTTAAACGTACACCTGATCCTAGAACTTATTATACCTTTTTACAAAAACGCTATTAAAAATATAAATAACAGACCTGATCAATAAGAACCAAAATTAAACTTTTTAAGTGTCTCCGGCTTTCATGTCCTTCTCCAAAGTTTTATTACTAACTCACTTTTTAAATAGAGTGCTACGAAGAAACATGATACAAATTGTTGAAATATAAATGAAGAACACCAAGTGGTACACCGGGATTAAGGGTAATGCGTGCGGTCGTTAACAGAGACATTCAAAAAATTATCTACCACGGAATCCAGTACTTTACACCCGCCGCGGATTCGTCAGAAGGGAATAAGGCATCAAATATTCAATTTTAAAACAGCCGCTAAAAGCGAAACGTCATCGCCTACGCAACCGCAGCTGGGACTTGACGATTTAGAAATTTTGTTACAGATGGGGACACGCACTCCGCTCCGGGAAAGAGATAAGTAAAAAATTGCATTAGCAAAGTGAAAAACATAAATGAAGATGACAACAATAATGTTTGAGATGTCGCAAAATTGCCTTCCTTAAATGTTTAGAGGGTGTGTAGCTGACGCAACAGAAGTGATTCCGAGTCCCTGGAAATTATACTGTCAAGAACAAGAAAATGGCACGCAGAGTAGGAAAAATTTCATTAGCGCCAATCAAAATGACGAGGTCCAAAATGAAGCTCGCAAAGAGAGTCGTAATCACGGAGTTCAGCAGCACCCCCTCGACGTGAGGTCTTATTAAAGGAATAATATTTACAAAACGAGACGCCTCAGAAATCCCCAAATTAAGATCTCGCCGAAACCCGCCCAACTTCCACAAAGTGGAATCATTAAATTAAAAATGTAAACTTTTCTCTTAGCAAGGTAATGGGCATCCCGATGTAGATAAATAGATGGAATAGCTGCAAAAAGGAGCATTTTCCTGTTCATTAAATTTTTCCTTCGCTTTTTTTATTTCGACCCCTGGTGCTAATTTTGTTGGAATTCACGCCCCTCGGCTCCACCCGCTGGGACTCAATCACAGAAATTTTATATCCGGAATTAAATAAGTACCCAACAGTATTACGAACAAAATTTAATATGAGCTTATTTTTAGCGGAGATCTTTCCTAATTAATCTGATACTCTTCACTGTATTTATTGGATTTAAATATTTCCCTGTTCCGACAGACAAACAGAGCTCGATACTTTTCCGCGTCGTGGGGAAATTGGTTTAGAACTTGCGAAGAAGTCAACCCTGAAGGGAATATTTCCATCAGTGGTAACTTATTACAGAGGGTGGTTTGTGTTAATAACTCGATTGTCTTTATTGCTCAGCGATATACATTTAGTAGGAAACGTCAGCGATCTCGGCAGTAAATGCAATTACATCTGTTAATACGCCGTCTGCAACCGACGCGGCCGCGCCACGCTCAGCACTGCTTCGAGCGAGGCCACCCTTTAACTGTTCCGGGATCACTTTGAATTTAGTTATGATTCTTGCACCTGACTCTATTTATCTTAGATGGGTTGAAGTAGCACATTTTTGGTAAAGACTATCAAACTATCACCATGAAGAACTTTTTATCTTCAATTTAGGGTTACATGCCAATCATTAATAAATTCCTTTGATGGTGAAACCGCGCCTATATTTTCTCTTTTGATTCTCAATGTCAATATCCAAATGTCTCCGTATTACGATATCGAGTTTCCTTATAAGATATTGATTGGTACAAATAAGGAAATCGAATTATTCAATGTCCGCCCCTCATTTGTTTCCCGCTCCCCTCACCAGAGATGAAGAAATTCTTTCTGAGTTTTCGATTACTTGTCCAATTAATTTTATAGATTCATTTGTCTTAGACGCTTTGAAATATGCACTGCAAATATTGGACGTTTATTGTTACAACGCTAATTTCGGCTTTCGGTTACCGATTCATTTATTTTCTATTGCTTTAGATTCCTGCAAAGTTATTTACTTTCTACCGTTTTCTCCGATTCGGTGTCGATCGACATTACTGTGAGAACCGGGTGAACAATTAGTACAAACTGTCAAGTGCGTCAGGTGTCAGGCACCCTTGTCCCAATAGCTACATAGATTACCTGTGAGCCTCTCTCTCACTTCAAGTGTGGTCCGGAGTGGGACAGGGATGTCGAGTGTTACGTAATACGAGCAGTTAGGGTATTCTGATGAGAGGGAAAGTTCATGTTCCGTTTCTCATCACGCCTGTGCGCGCAAGTGGGTGAGTGCGGCTACTGACCAGAGCAACGCACCGGCCATTCATGACATAATTGGCAATCGGGCTCATTAAACAGATGTATTTTCGCATGGTGAACATGTTAACACCTTTGTGGATGGTGTGCGTTGCGTACTGTAAGGGTGCGGTCCACTGCACTGTGCGTATTGCTTGATATTGTACATTTATGTCTATCTGTTATTTAAAATGTTCTTGTTGCTAAACATTGTAATTTTACGTTTCAATAACTCACAGTAGTTAACTCTAACAAGCTATTTAACAGATAACAAGAATGTCCGTACAAGAAAAACCAAGGGCTCGATAGTAACTCACAGCTAACGAAACCTTCAATTACTTTTCAACTGTGACTGTAATAAATCAACAATTGAATAGGCTATTATTGCTTCGACCAATCGCATTACAGCTCAGATAGTGTGTCGAATTACATACACATTGATAATCAAGGACATCAGTTGCGGCATTCTGAACTTTAACTCTTAGGAAATAAACAAATTTATTATTCAATTATGGACCATAATATTTGGTATACACGTTTCTAGCGATAGTATTACAATCGGTCAAATGAAATTAAACTTTGTGTGTGGGAGTATTAGGAGTATCTGCGTACTAAGTTTGTAGGTGTAAGATAACAATGAGTGGTCAGACAAGGTGTTAAGAGAATACCTATTGTTCAGATCGGCGTGAGCGCGGGGGCGCGCCGCGGCGAGATCAAAGCCGATTGACATTGAGACGTGACCACACCTTCGGCTTTACGTTAAGTATATCCACTATCCGATTGGAGATCTCTTCAACTAAGTTTTGTTGTTCTCAATTGTCTATTTATGACTACCAAAGTTCTAAGAATTGATATGAGAAATGTCGTATAAAAATTCTATGACATCATTTTTATGATTGATTAATTTATTAGAGATTTGCATAGAGACTTGTTTCCAGTTTGTTTTATTTCATTTATTTGTAATGTTTCATAAAAACTGCCTTTTTGTACCTCAAATAGCTACCTATTGACGTCATTTATACATGTTTTAACGATCATTAGTCCCTTATAACGGACCAACAAAGTCATATTATGGCCAGGTACACTCGTACACAATATAGAGGCATACTAAAGGGCATAATTTGCACACAAAGGCACACGTCATCAAACGGCACAGTCGGACACCTCTCCATACGTCACACCGAACACCGGGAGGGCCTTATCTTGATATCACTCGATATATTAAAAAAAATATATATATATTTGTCACTGTACGAGTACTACGAATAGCGACTCGCTTTGATTCTAAACAATGTTCTGTAGATCGATTATATTTTATTTGACAGGAAATCCTAACTAATACCTAACTTTGATGAGTAAACTCATTAGGACTGTCTTCTCTGTATTGGGAACTGGAAGTTTTTTATTTTTAATTTTCTCACGTTTTTTTTCTTACGAACTTCTTTAGAAGTTGTCTTTTTGATTTTTGTCATAAGCAGTGCCGTAGTTTTTCTTTTTGCGATTTATAGCAAGCAATTTTACTTAACCCTACTTTAGCCCTATAACGTAAATCCTATTACAATATATGTGTGTATTTCTAAGGATTACACTAATAAAATATTTTAAGCTAACTTTGGCTGAAAATAAAACCATATCATTCAGTCACATAAATTCAATTGATTGTAAAAATATTGTTGAAAATAGCCCCACTTGACTCCAGGGTGTCGGGACTCGAACCCTTCACAAAATCATTTCTATTCCGTTTTCCGTGAAAATTGCCCACCGACGGTCAAAGGGTTAACGATTTAGTGTTTATTTGAATTCCGCCTTTGTTAGTTTAAAAGGCGTTAGAATGTAAACGGAGCCTTTGTTGTGATTGCCGTGTGTTTTGTTCCGACCGGAGCCGGGTTTATTGTTTTGTCGTTCGCAAGGATTCCGTTCGCACCCCTTTACTTGTGACGTTTCAATTTATCGACTGATGCTGCTCGGATTTTGGGTTGTTTTTTAGTTGATATTTATTTGTATAAACTTTTTAGGTCATTGTTAAGGTATTCTGGTTTATTTTCAGACTGAATTACTTTTGCTTATTGCTGTAACTACTTATTCTTTGATTTTCTGTATTGTTTATGCTACTTACATCACTTAGTGGCGGTACTTTCATACAAGCCTACAAGCTTGGCTTGCCCTTATAACCTACTACTATTTATGATTTTAGGGTTTCTGAACAATCTGCTTGCCTAATGGACTTGCCGTATAATATGCCCCTAGCCACTGCCCAAAGGGCAATGGAGACGGCTATGCTCGGAGTTTCCTTGCGTGATCAAAAAATCCTCAGAAATGAGGACATCCGCAAGAGAACCATGGTTACCGTCGTTGTCCGGAGCATTGCCAAACTTAGTGGCAGTGGGCAGGGCACATTGCTCGCAGAACGGATGGCCGATGGGGCCGAAAAGTTCTGGAGTGGCTACCGCGAACCGGAAGACGTTGCGTTGGAAGGCCTCCCACTAGGTGGAGCGATGACCTGGTGAAGGTTGCGGGGATCCGCTGGATGCGAGGCGTACGGGACCGGGTAATGTCACTTGGGGGAAACCTATGTCCAGCAATGGACAATTTCTTTCGGCTGAAATGATGATGACTGCATACACTTACTATATTATTAAAATGGTATGTGTATTCAAATACAAACTGAATCAATCAAATCTTTTCATATCAATCATAATAAGAAATGCAAGAAATCTCTGAGTTCATTATAAGACCATTTTATCTTAATGCTCTAAAGTCTGTCAGGATTATTTTAATGTGGATGCTGACAACACACGCTCTTCATAAGTAGAGCTTTGAATTCCATTAGATAAAATTATATTGAGATATTTGAACGTGATTTATCAACTGAGCATTGTGAGATGCATTAATTAAATCGAGTTATAAGAAAGCAATGCAAAGAGAGTTTTTGTTTAGCTCTTAAATCGAGCTAAGTGAACTCGAGATGTAACTTCATTTGTTTTTTTTTATCGGAAACTGTATTTTCTTACATTGTTGTTTCAAATAACCGCAGTTCCCATCTAATTGCATCTTATCTGATGTCTGTATGCACAGTGGAACTATAAGTAGAATCCGTTACACATTTACTTGCAAATCTGAATGCTTATAACAAAGACTCTAACTACTTATTAAATTATTGATACATTTCAACAACAGATCATACAAAATGGAAGTTTAACAAGCAATGATCAACCAAATCGGGAGTTGGAACATTCAGCGCCTTTGTGTTCCCATTGTAAGTACCGCAGCATGGCATCGTTCTTCATTCAAGCCTCTCCGTGGGGAGCCTACAGTAGCCCGACAGTCTCTTTTTGTACGTCCAACGTTTTATCAAACATTTTAATGGCCGGCTTTATGCCAACAAAAGAAGTGTGCCAACAGAGGCGTTAAATCCTTTACGATTTGATGATGATGATCACGCGTTTGTCATTGGACCGCACTCCGGACTCGTTGGCGGTCATGCGTGAACTCGCATATTGAAATACATTTGTCTGTTATGAGAACTTTTTTGGAACGCCTAACCTACTTTAGTTTTTTGAAGTAAAACTTCTTTACGCACGCTTGACTTGGGACTAAGCTGGTGAATGCGTTACAAAATGTAACGCATTTGTTACGAGGCAAACAGAAGTTGAGAGGAAGATATAAGTTAGTGAAGATAGAAAGAGACAGAGTTACGTTTCGTATGTTACTGTAGGGGCAAGAGAGAGAGGTGCGAGCACACATTTTCTTTCTCTCTTTCTCTCATAACCATTTGAATTTGACAGACGATTGTGATTGCATTTTAACCTCAAATTTAACGAAACCCAGTGTTACCTTTCGATTTACGTTTAGTTTTGTGAAAATTGTGAGAAATTATTGGCAATGACTACAAAAATGCTTTTAATCGAAGCTGCTTTACGAGAAGAACGTAGAAAGAACCGTCGCCGCCTGCGCAATCAACTAAATATTAGAAAAAATCCCGACTTAGAGTTTGTAGTAAATTACAGACTCAGTCGGCAATTATTCGAGGAGTTGATATTTACTTCCAAAGGCAAGGCGTCATGGAATCGAGCCCACAATTAAGACGGTGTATATATTTATTATCACTGTTTTCAATAAAAATTGCATTTCACATTTCACTGTTCATAACCCTGGTCTTTTTCAGATTTTTTTTTTTTTTTTTCTTTGAATTTTTATGGTCTAAAGCACACTCGTTTTTTTTTTTGTTACTCAACTTTTAGTGTAAATTTTTTGCTCTAGGATGGTTTGATGTAAAAAATGCAAATACTTACCCAACGCTGCCCCCGGAAGCATTATTTAATAAATAAAAAAAAGGTCACAAACACAATCATGCTTACAAAACTAAACATAAACAACTAACGCATTCAGTAATACTACTACACATGTAATTAGAATGTAAATTTATCTGTGATTTTCAGTTTGAATCAATAGCTAGGGTGTAACCTGGAACCAAAACAACGACAACTAACATTTCACCCACAATTATTCCAATTACACTTAGATACAGTAAAACACACCATTGAGACATTATGCAATCGAATGTAAAGGACTGATTCACGGACCAACCAAGCATTTAAGAAAATCATTGCTTAACTTCAAAATTTCAATGGAATGAAATGGGACCTACCTGGTAAGAGATGGAAATTGCGCAAACACAATCAAATAAAAATGAAAAGAAAATAAAACACACCAATAAGCAATTTTGTTGGAAAGATTATACTGTCTGTAAAAGTCCTGCGTTGCGGGTGTAACGTGTGGTCTTCCAGGCTACCCCCTTGGCCTGCGAGCAACCGGCCAGCGGCCGAGCCCGCTCGGACGTTTCCGAACGCAACCGAACTCGGCCGAACGAAACCGAACGCGCGGTGCAAGTGAGAGAGCGACATACCTGTCTGGCGCTTTCATTGACAGGCACCTGAAATGAAGAAAAAAATCGATCCAATTCGTTGAAAATTTTAAATTTCAAAAATTTTGATATTCTACATTTGAGATTGGCACAGATAAATTTACATGCAAGGATGTGTGTAGGTTTACATCAAATCGTTTCGCTGTATCACAAACTGGATAGTCGATATCCAGTTTCTGGAGTTCAGGGTAGTTTGCATTGTAAACGAAATCGTCTACGAGCAATGGATCTGTCTACATAGAGAACAAGGGGTAACTAAAATGAATTATAAAAATTAAAAGTAAACATACTAAAAAAGAATAAACAATAATGTGGCAAAAACAGTTAAAAACAACATTGCAAGATGTATTAGGACAGTTGTTAAAATATGGGGTAGCGTCGAGCGGCTTGACTCCGCGGCTGCGGTGTTATTGTGCGCTTGCACGCGATCTCTCTCTCGTGTTTGCATTCGCACACTGATGCAGCTACAAGCCAACGGTTTGTTCCATTTTTGAATCATGTGCATAAAATCATTAACTATCCTATTAAGTATTACAGATACATTGCATTCCAATGTTACTGTTGCCTGGTATGGGAGGTTAATCAAGTTTAACTTGAGCATTGATAGGTCAAGCAGAGTGTTATATTAAAACATTTCATTTAAGCTTTTTGTATTATTCATGAAACTAATCGCAACAAAAGACAACGGCGTTAACGTTCACGAACGTCAACCCAAAATTACGATCATCAATACAAATTGCGATGACTCACTCTGACCCAGTAATCAATTACAGAAATAAGTATCATTAAATGTATATGAATTGACCAATAAAAACAGATTAATATTGAGTCATTACAATACAGCAAACCACCCTTCCCGATGGACGAATTTATTAGATTATTACCGGACGAGATCACGCAAACGGAATCGTAAAATTAAAGGAAATCAATCCCGTTAAATTGAATCCAATTCCCATAACATGATTTCATTATAAAGAGGGCAAAATGCACGTGATATTGGCCGGCACTCAAACGTAGTTATATAGTCATATCCAAGTACCGCTTAGCGTTGCCATTGTATCATTAGAGGAGTAATGAAAACGTCAAAGCTAAAAATAAAATTATCGAGACAGAACAAAAATATCAAACAATAAAAAGAGCTCCGAATGAATGAAGTGGCGTAGAGTAGCGGTTCATACAATACATTTCACTTCGCGTGTGAACAACCACCGATGACTATCGTTTTGTGCTATTTTGACACAAATACTTTTCTCGTAGATATTGTAATCGATGGTATAGACCGCGTACCGACGCATATATGCAACAAAATCAAAAGTCACCTACTCGAAAAAACCAATCTATCAATATTAGAACACAAAAAATATGCAAGTCAGTTAATAATCCCGAATCGGCAATCGACAATGGAAATAAAGTCACAGTCACTTTTTTAATAATAGCAACACAGTTTTTCTTTTTTATTGCCACCCTAGGTTCGTTTGACATTTGAACCGGCTGATGACTTAGCCGCCATGATTGATCGTCGCGACCCAGTAAATGAGTGCAATTTAGCGTTTATTTTCCCTTCTATTCAATGTTTGTTATTGTTAACTGCGTCAAATTGTGTCCCTTCAAAAAATTATTTCTCTATTTTTATTAATACCACAAAAAGATGATCTATTTCTCGCAGCGTCTGCTACAAGATTGTTGTAAAAAGAAATTAATTTAAAAGTAAACAATAAAACAAAATAAAATCATATTTACATACAAATTAACTGTTGAACTGTGACTGGTAATCATTTGTCAATTCCAAGTGTCATTCTGAATCCCACAGTGAGCTTTTGAATGCCACATGATGCAAAATGCTTTTACAGAGCTTACGATTAAAGTTCAAAATAACATTTCGTTTCGAACAATATGCCCAAGAATCTTCAAGAGAGTAAAAATTATAACTTCGAATCGTACCTCAACAGCTTTAGAGTTCAGAATTCTGCGTTTGTCTCGCAATGATTTTAAGAAAATGAGCGACTGTATACAATTTATCATCCAGCCAAGTATCCGCCCAAACCGTAACGAATCACTAGTAAATAAATTGACCACAAACATTTCGGAGCATTTCTTTTGATGCAGCATCCAGAAACAACTTCCATATTAATTTATTAGTGATGTAAGTATCTCGAAGATTTGTTGCTCGGTTGATTTGCGGTGCCCGTGGCCATAAATCAAACTATGTACTTACGTTCAGTTCATTCTTTCTAAATTTTATTACAATCGAAGGATGAAGCACCCAACCACTCTGCTGAACTATTCTTGTGTTACAAGTACAACGATTATAAGACAGCGTATTTCGAGACAGTAATATTACTAGATTGTTTTCGGAGTTTTCATAAGTCTAAGAAAACAGAGAACGAATATAGAGCATTAATAAAACATTATTAATCATGATATTGTTTTCGTCTGCCAACATTAATGTGATCAATGAAAACATGTAGTGGGTAGATCGTGTGCAAGTATATGATATTATTTCAAGACAGTTTCACAATAATATTCCTCTCACAGGCGATGATCGAGATGACTGTAATGAGTCACAGAGTATAAATTATGTTTGACAGGTCATAGAATTAGATTGATACGTTCTCTAGGCTGCTCATTCAATTGATAGTGATGTGCCGGGATGTGGGGGTCTACTGAATCATTTTAGACTACATACCATATAACTACATATGTATTATGTATACAACGATCTTCCAGCAATACCCTGATTGGATAAGAATCACAATAGTCGAGTAGGTACATTGAGATCCTTCTATGGGATGCTTCTTGCACTATCTCAATTAAATCTACAAAAACAAATACATTATTTATCCAAAATTTCAGAATTATTTTCTCTTTGTCTTGTTACTTGAAAATGATAACTAAGGTTAAATAATTTCTATTTGAAAAAAAAAGTTCCATCAATTTTCAACCACAATAAATTAAATACAACATAATAGTCGTAGCAAGCCACAAGCAATCATAGATACACAGGTAAGAAGGTAGACATTTCCACTTAAGCAATGATCTGCTCAAGGGACTAGAAATTTCATAGCTCTCAATTAAAACGCAGAAATAATTATTTTGAAACATCCACCCCACTTGTAAATCAATTTATTAAAGTAAATGCGAGCCTGTCCCTCCTTGAAATATCACAAGTATCCTTATTTGATATTTTAAGACTGGAAATAATTTACCGATTAAATTATACTATGATGTCTACGTAAAAACACCGCCTGTACAAGTGTTCACTCAGTAAGTATTTAATTAGTGTCTGCAAATTAATTTCTGCGGTTGTAATAAAATGAAACAAGTATCATAAACAAAACATAGTATGGACCTCGAATGGCGGGAACTCCTTCGTCCCACCTGCTCTCTAAACAAACTTTTGACACGCCCGTAACGAACATTTTTCGCGAAAAATAATTGCACATTTATCCTCCTGGGGGCATTAATTTCCCTTCAGCCGCGATTCTGTTGAGGAAACAGCCCAATTAGTGCATTACTTCTTACTTTAGCAAGGATCTGGTTTCTTTAAAAGACTGTGACACAATAAAAGATATGAACGACGCATTGAACTTGCCTAATATTTTAGTTATTATATTGCATGGCATTATTTTTAGTATTCTGCTCTTTATAAATGATAAGGATCATTCTAATGATAATTAGCACTAATAATAACTTAAAACATACTAAAACGAAGACAGCTAATATAACAAAAAAAAATGAAATCGTGGCTATTACGGAGTGAATCATGGTATCATGGTATACATAGAGACATATCTTTCAGCAATTCATGTACTTTTTATGTATATACAGACACAAACTGCGGCATAATTTAATAATAACACTTGTACGCATGAACTTATCCAACGTGTAATTTTATGACAAAAAATATCTTTGAAATACCGCTAACATAAACTTAATGTGAGCAACATAGAGGTATTGACAATTTTATTCTTGACACACATTGCGTGTATCAAGTATCGATCTATAACAAATATAATTATGTAGCTTTAAATAGGTTAATAGCTCCGGCTAAGCAAGCGTAGTGTGTTGCCACCTTAAAAATGTAACCCTTCTAAGTCTGTAGGACAAGATTTTTATTTTTGTTATTAAGACTCGGAAGAATTATTACTTCTGAATCGTTTAAGTCCTTGCTCAGTGCTTGTAATCCCGAGCCGAGATTAAATTGCTCGCCCAACGCTAATTAAAAGGGTAACTTTTTTACTTAAGTAAATGATTAATCGAACATTTCTGTTCTTACTGTATTAAAACAAGGTAATAATAAATTGTTCTTATTTTGTTTAGATAAAAACTTTAACGTTTTTATACAGATAAAACCCAGTACTACCTAGCTAACAGCCGAGAGCTTATATAAAATATTAACCCTTAATAAACAGATAAAAGTCTGTACAATTTGACAGAGCCAATTATATTTTGGTATTTATAAAATAAAACGTTAATTCGAGCTTTAGGTAAGTTTCGTCTTAATGACCAAACTGAGTGACAAGTAAGACCTTTATACGTCAGAGCCATTGATGTGTCGGTCTTTGTCAAGAGTATTTGCATTTTAGTATTTTTTCAAGGAAATAATTTGTTCTAGTCAACAGTAGCGATGTCCCAGTGACACCTGTCATGGCGAGAGTTAGTGACATTTTGTCGACCTTGCTCAGTCTTCAAACTGGATCGCTTGTCGGCTTGTCCCAACGTAATAACTGTGGTTCTTATGTGCAGTTTAACTGCTTATCTATTTGTAACTATTTAATGTACGAAACATTGAATGAAACTGTAAAAAGAAATGTTCCAATGTCTACATTTAATAGGTAAGTACTGTCATTCATTGTGTTTACATTTTGTGTTGTATCATGCTACTGGCACATAACTTAATTATCTGCTAATACATTTTTATTTATAACAAAACACGACGTTTTAATTTTAATTCCACAGTTAATAATTATTAATAATATCTATAGCTATCATAATAATATGTGAAATCTATCTAATTAATAAGAACACGAAGATCCGATATATTATAGATGTCAGCACCTCTATTTGACGCTAGGAAGGGTTGAAGCGCCAGTAATTGCAATTGTTTAACTAATTGCGAAATCAATTATGATAATTATCGAGCGGCTAGTGGCAATAATTTCGCACGGGTGCACCGCAAGCTCCTTGAGTTATGAGCGCCCTTTACCGCAAACTCATCCATTTTGCCCCACTGCGGTAATGATGGGCCCTAATTGTGATTATAAAAACTGTTACAGTAAATGCATCGATGCACACAATATAATAATATACTAACAACTTATACAGGGTGTAAACAGACTCTTCACGAAGCCGTCAACCAAGCATTGTGTACATCAAACTAAGTAACTTTCCGCAAAAATTATTGCTGGGAAACAACTTTTTTTTTTTGGGTGAAAAATCACGTTTTACAGTAAGCAAAAATAATTTCTGGGAAACAACTTTCTTTTTGGGGTGAAAAATCACCTTTTACGGTAGGACTCAATGTAACGCGATGGATTGAATAGTACGGGGGTCCTGAAGGTGTCTTAAGTAAAAAAAAACTTGTGAAACAGTTGGAACTTTGACCTCCAATATCTCCATAACTAGTAGGTTCCTACGTATGGTCAAGAACAAAAAAAATATGGCAATGACGGGAAGAAAAAGTGCCTTTCGGTTTCTTTAAGAGTCTTTTTACACCCACTATACACAGTCTTAAATTATCGAACGGAATTAGCTCGTGAATGGAAAATGTCAGTAGCTCATCATCGATATACTCCATTGCAAAACCAGACGCCTATTTGTATTATCAATTACTGCATAAAGATACATATTTTATTCACAAACTATAACCATTTGTCAAACACAAATCTTAAAATATATATTTATTAGTTTAATATAGTTTATATGTATTACGAGCCACAAGACGTCAACAAAGTCTGAATAAAAGGCAACGGGAGCGATTAGCCCGAGGCTCCAACTGCGTGGTCACGATTTATTGTACACTACTACCAAATTAATTTTGCAGTCACAAACTTTAAATTAAACAACCCACTCTTCCGTTCTACTGCTCTAAATGGTTCAAATTAGTTTGGCAACTGTTTTGCTGAACGCAACAATATCGTGGTCAATTCGATCCCCAACACAGTAAAGTCTGAGCTGTTTAAGGAAGATACTTGTCTAGGCTCAAAACCAGTTCTATCTGAAATGATTGGCAACGAAGCTTGGCTAACAATTTGGTATTAACAATATATAGTTTGGTATTTCTATCATTTTCCTGTTGCATTTGGTTTCAAAGTGACTTTTTTTTGCAAAACGATAAAAAATAAACGTGACATGGTTGAAAATAATTTGACACAGAAAGAATTTAATCTTCATGAACTCAAAAAAATGCTCACAAAATGTTTTAAAGTCTATTGTATTAGTTACACTCTACCTTTTAACTTAAACTTGTATTAGATCCTTGTATTTTTTTTAAGCAGACAGCTGATTTTCTTGTTACACTTAACTATCTAAGTACTGACGGTTTGAAAATTTGAGACGAGGCAAATTTTCAAACCGTCACACACAAGCTGATACTATAAACGGCCACCATAAAAGAGAATTACGTTGTTACAACAACTGGCAACAATTTTTCTTCATACTAAGTTTGTTGTAGCACGCAAACCACGTCAGTATGAAATAAGTTTAACAAATAACAAACAAGCTACATTTTTAAAACAATCGCTAGAATAAAGAAAGCTTTTGAATCAGGGAAATAAATTGTGTTGAGTTACATCTTTGTAATAAACTGATCAGTCGTGAGCATGGTCTTTAACGAAATTTATTGAGGCATTTGTGTTGACTTATATTATCTTCACAATCATGGAATGCAATTCTTTGGTAAACATTCATATGAAAATAATATTATTGGAAGGATAAGTTTGTAGCGTTTCTGTGTCGGCATCCATGAGCTCCACACATCACACTTATTAAATATGAATAAATCTTCACATCCTGTCATCAAGATTTTAAAGTCTTAACTAAATAACAGAACGTTATTAAACGTGCCAGTACAAAAAACTTCCTTGACCACAATCTGCCCAAAAGGCAAAGTACACACAACGTCAAAATAAAGCCAACAAATTGTTGAAAATTGGTCTATTTGTACTCGGTCCACCGCGACTCGTACTTCCGGACTGCATTCATCACTCGGACAATATCATTAAGACATCAGACGAGGGAAGGAAACACACCTTATTATGTGTAGTTCAGGAAATCGCACTGACTTATTTTAGTAAGAGCCTTTCATAGTAATGTTTCATTTCCACTGAAGTAATTGTTGCTGTTTCGTGAGGAAGTTGGATTCATTATATTACTATAAATGTGTCTGGCTGACGGAATTTGATAAGAGATTTCAGTTTTGCTTGTTAGAATGTTACTGGAAGTATATGTCTTGGTTAATTTTCTTGCAATTTCCAGGCTACAAATTACCATTGGCATTACGATCCTCCTATCTTACTTCGTACTAATATTATAAAGGCGAATTATTGTGAGGATGGATGGATGGCTGTTTGTTACTCTTTCACGCGAAAACTACTGAACGGATTTGGATGAAATTTGGCACATATGTAACCTGGATTAACATAGGTATGTGATACTTTTAATCCCGGTAGTATGATCCCGTGGGACAGTTACCGACCTTCACACGGGCGAAGCTGCGGGCCTAAGGTAGTCTACAATAAGCTTTCACGGTAATAAATAATATCATCTCTTGATATCTTATTCAAGAGAGGAATTAATAGCTCGTGCTTAAATTAATTTGAGATATCGCTACAAGTCTTTGGATATAAACACTTAGGTCTACTTTTATGACACTCACAGAGTGATGATAAACTATTTGTCCAAACCCAATCATACCCACATCGGTAAACAAGACACCTACACAATTTTGACAAATTAAATACAGACACTGCCAAATTACAGTTGAAACACAACAATTAATTGCACCGATTCAATAGCCAGAGTCATTATAGCATTAGTCATGACGTTATATGGCTTCAGCGATCAATTAATGTAAATTGTTAATTAGAAAACACGCAAAACACTCGAGCTGTGCCGATCCAATCAACGGCCACTATCTAACCAGTAACAAAACTACGTAACCTAGCTATATATGTAAATAAAATTGAAGTGTCTGACATGGTAACTAGGGTACCACTAGGGTAAGCCAATCTAGCTGACCACCTGATTTGAGTATCATCAATATTTTTTCAGCTATTGAGCTGACCATAACTTGAAGACATTAAAAAGAAGTTGAGGCATTGGTAAACTTGCAAAAACATTATCAGGAAGTAGTATAATCCTAGCTAACCACAATTTTCTTTGCAGTAAGCCAAGGCTTAAGAATGAACAATTTTGCATAATTTCATCTTAAAGTGAGATGAAATGCAGAAAGGTCCTTCGTTATTGAATAACCAGAAGGTCACAGCAAAACTTGTCCAACTCAGTTAACAAGGGCAAAGTCACAAGAACCCACTAGTATTACGATACACACAACCATAAAAGTTAACAAGCTACAGACTGAAAAAGTTTTTCGCCGACTTTTTAACAATGCTGTTACTGATGACCATAACGCGAATGGAATTAAAAAGTAATTGCTAGATTCGCTGAACACGACGACAGTGTGTCGTAGTTTATAATCCAATTGACACGAAGAGGTAGCTAGTTACGAAAGTGTACAATAATTAGAACTGTTGGCGAATGAAAAAATACCTGAGAATTCTGATTGCCAGATAAAGCGGCGATTGTCTTGGATTGCATATTGAAAAAACATGCAACAGAGATAAGGAGTTACATGGTTGAGCGACTTAAAGGCATCGCGGGTCTACACCGGCTAATTGCATTTCCTACCTAGTTACTACACTGGTGCATAACGAGTGCAGTTATTCACCTCGTTAAATTTTTGATGGTTTGAAATATTACTTTTTTAGTTTGCGATGTGCTGTTGGATTTCGCGGTTCTTTATATTCTAAAAGCAGAATTTTTGTTCCAGTCTTTTTCTATGTTGCAATATAGAGGGTGATTTTTGACCGCAGCATAGTTTTGCAGAAATACCACCCATGTTGTCAACAAGTATGTACCTACGGATATTATTTATCTAATTGCTTATAAGAACATGATCCACATGTGTTATTACACTTACATGAAGCATTCACGGCAGACAACATGACTCCCTCACATTATCATCTCGACTTACGGAAGTTGAATTACCGTATCAAACTATTTCTTGTACAAACAGCTTAGTTGACGTCCTTACATCCTTGTCACACTTACAGAGCATACACTTTACATACACCAATATGTGCTTTAGTACCCAACAGTAATTTGAAACAGTTCCATCTTCAATTCCATTGTGCAACAGTTATCTGTGAAATCATGAATGGAGACATTTGTCTTAATGTTCAGCTAGTTTATGTGTAATAAGATAAGTAAAGTAAGCATGTAGTATTTAGCTTAATGTTTCGTCATTCACAGTAATTCTAATGAAGTTCACGTTACTCATAGAAATGTCTCATAATAAAAACTAGAATAAAACTACAAGCGTATTTTAATGAACAAACACTTTTTGCTTGTCTAAATAACTCACAGAACGAATAAATGACAAAATTTTATAAGATTCTCATGAAGCTTATAGCTAACGAGCTTGTGAAAATCACAAACTACCTGCATACAGGGTGTAAACAGACTCTTCACGAAGCCGTCAACCAAGCATTATGTACATCAAACCAAGTAACTTAACGCAAAAATTAGTAGTGGGAAACGACTTTTATTTTTGGACTGAAAAATCATGTTTTACAGTAGGACTCAATGTAACGCACTAAAAATATTGTGCTGATGGATGGATTGCATAGTAAGGGGGCCCTGGAGGTGTTTAAAGTAAAAATCTTACATTAAAAACATGTATTTATGGAACTTTGACCCCCAATATCTCCGTAACTAAAAGGTTCCCAGGTATGGTCTAAAACAAAACAATGATCGCAATGACGGGGAGAACAAGTGCCTTTCAGCTTCGTTAAGAGTCTGTTTACACCTTTATAATAAAATACCACACAGCAGTAGACGGGTGACAGAGATTTCATCAGGACAAAATTAATGATATTAATATGGAAGTTTAGGCGGCATCTTTGTATGTTGTAAACAATGATGAGTGAAACAGTGAGTTTATTCATAAATTTTTCCCTATAGCTGATAAGGTGGATTAGGCCACCGGGATGGCAGGATGTATCAGTAATCTTGTTTGCTAAGCACGTGTGAGATGTGTTTACACCTCATTACCAGTCTTGATATAATTTTAAAGGGGACACCAAAACTCTTTTGTTTGTAGTTGTAACCTGCCTTAAATCCTGTGATTCCACGTGCTCGACTTAGTTGTTGATGACAATGATGACGTAAGAATTTATACTCTATTACTTTGAGAAAGGCAGTCGATGATTATAAACTATTTTTAAAGCCTTCTTGGTTGAGGAAAACCATTGCCCTGTTTATATTATTTTTGTGATAGATTACAGGAATAAAATACTTCTACACTACTTGATTTTCAAGCTCATATCATCATGTTATCGCAATTTCATGCGCTACACCTCGAGCACATCACTACTTGTCACATTATACCAGCCGACTACTTAATAGAGCTCGACAGGTACATCACTACATTCCCAGTGTTGCCAGCAATAGCCGATATGTTTACATGCGACTCAACGATCAATTGCTAGAATCGCATAATACAGTCGTATGTGTGTGCGATATACAAAACTATTCACTGGACAATAGAGATATCTGATTCGCAACAATGCATATGTATAGGAATTTTAATTGGAAATATGAGAAGCGAATGTGGCGTTGCACGTTGTTTTGATTTAGCGCCATTTCTATCCTGTCTACGATAGATTGTTACCAAGATAGGTCTGTGTTCTTTATGGCCATTGATTTCCATATGTAACGAGGTATAATTAAGGAAAAAAAACAGTGAGAATCGTATGCACACTTGTTTCATATTGCGATTGCCGTAATGACCCGCTGTTCGTTTGAATTGTTTATTTGCTGCGGTAACTGACGTCTATTCTAAAAGATTCTTTCTGATGTTTATTTCATGCTCGCTGGTTATTGGACCCTATTGAGAGGTCATCTGATAGCGCTTATTTTCTATAATTAAGTTGAGGAACATACTTTACAATCATCAGATAAGATATCCTTCCACTTTTCCCGATTTTTAATTATGTAATTTAAAAGAAAAAATATTGAAAAATAATAGTAATTAAAAACCACAGTTAAATTCCTTTTAGCAGAAAATTAAAATAAAATTAACAACGAGTCAATTATGGCCCCAGAACAAAATGAGGTATGTCTGTTATAAAAAATGGGAGCCAAGGGTTGGCGAATTTCTTTCCGGTTCTGTACATTTGTTTAATTAATCACATTCTTACGAATGGGCCCCTCGCCGGTCCGAATGTCCGAATATTTGGAGTTCCTTTGCTTTACAAAGTACCTACTTCATAAAGAGAATTTGCTTTAATATTGATTTTGAAATTAAAATATTTCACCCATTGTTTATGGCTTGACAAATAAAAATATACGGAGTCTATTTTGCTGTGAGTTTTTAATAATAGTTATAGTTTTTTTGTAATAGTTTTTAGTAATTATATTCAAAACTATTAAAAGTAGGATTCGAGTTGTCTAGGTAGTGTCTATACAATTACACAAACCGCCTCCGCAGGCTCTACGCAACTGCTACGCAAGTACTACGCAGCTGCTACGCAGGTACTACGCAATTGCTACGCTGCTACTACGTAACTGCTACACATGTCCTACACAACTGCTACGCACCGCCTATGAAATTGTTACGCAGCTGCTACGAAGCCTCCAAATGTTAACACAATAGTTATTACTATTGTAGGTATTTCAATGAACGTCTCTTCTCAATATTTTAGTTTTTTTTTTGTACCTACCTAATTTTATTTATTTTGGATAAAATCTATATACAATATAATAACTATGAAAATAAGTGCAACATTTATTCAAATATGGTGTGTAATTGTAAAATTAAAAACGTGTATTATAGAAGGGGTCGAATTACAAGTCACTTCGCAACAATCTCGCTTATAATTACGTTAGACTCACAAAAACAGGGGCGCTTTTTTGGAACACCAAAAGCGTAGAATAGATGTGCCTATGAAAATTTAAAATTTATTTATAAACAAAAACTCGTATATGAAATGTGTTTTGTATTTCTGTACGGTAGTACCTAATTTCAAACAAACTCCTTCTACTTATTTTAGTATACCTAAACAACATTGTTGACAAATAAAATAAGCAGTGGTTGTACCATTCATTTCCTTAGATTTTTATTTTATTTAAATGCAAAACTACTTCATTTTTACTATATAAACTATATTATATTATTATTATTATTATACGCAAGTCGTAGGCAATTTCGATGTGTCTAATCAATTTGCAACTCCATCGCACAGTGTTGAAAACACGCACTCAAACAGGAAAAAAAAGAATAAAAAGTGCAAAATCATATCGCTGTTACATCTCGAATGGTTCTTTTTTATTTCAATTTTCGAGGGTTCGCTAAACGTTTGTAGCGAACTCTATTATTTGGTTCCCGTTGTGACGTAAGCACATTCACCACTCAGCAGCCGTTTGTTATTAAGTATAATAATGTATATCATAACGTATTCATATCTATGATCTCAATGAATATGCCAATTCCATTATTTTGTGTTCCACGAGATTAATATTTTGTATTCTTTGCCATATGCCATTACGCGTAGTACAAATGGTTTATTTTTAGTTATGTTATTATGGCATAACATCAGTTTGCTTATAGGGTACTGTTTATCAATGCATAAAAAAGGACTAGGCAGCACATTTTTTCGGAAAATCATTCATAATATTGTTTGAAACGCAAAATATTGTCGAATCAAATTAAACCCGGCTAAAGTTAACCTACCGATACATTAGGCCAAATCCTGATCAAGTCACGCATAGTATCAAGTAATGTTGGAACTATAAAAATCTAATAAATCTACTAACAAAAACGATTTATAACCTTTCTTAACATCGTATTACGTCAGTTTCTATTTACCACAAAATGTTTCATTTGCATAATAGCTTTTTTTCCCGCCATTACTATTTACGTTAATATTCTGATTCGTCGGAGCGGGGGTCGCACGCACAGAAAACATAAAGACAATTTGTATGTGGCGGCCATTTATGTAAATAAATCTACGATACCGCATTATTACAACAATATGTACGAAACGGGTGTGGTCACTATGTTTACCATTATATTTGGGTGTGGTTTTGTGTACGCAATAATTAAATTAGTTAAATGCGCAACGGATTTACTCACTGTCATCCTTTTCACAATTAAAATATTTTTAATATTGTTGAATGGAAGATAATTAAAATTCGCAACCCAAAACGGAATAAAACAACAGCAGAACTTAATAACAATTTCTGTTCGTTTAATCAACAAAACATCAGAAAGCAATAAGCTCTATTAAGAGTCCGATAGAATTTCTCATTTCATTCGTCTTAAGTCGTCAGAAACAAAGTGCGGCCGTCGTCGGTGGTGTTATTAACGCGTCTAAATAATTACAGGGCACATCAATCAGAGGGCATATGCAGATAGAGCATTTTGTGCGAGTCAGCGCGCAGTCGGCCCACTGTGCAACCCTTTCTTTGATATCTGTATGATATTACGAATGGAATTATTAAAACTTGTTCCAAAATGTGTGCAGTAGGGATGGGCAATAGTCGATATTTTTCATAAAACGTCGTTATTTTAAATATTATTTGTAAAAAAAAATGATTTTGTTTTATCTCTACTTGATTAAAAACATAATTCGATATACATATAATTTGGTGTACCAAATAAATGAATAAATTTGATGCACTTACACGATTTTCTATCGCCTTTATCCAAATGAGACTCAAAAACCATTGCTCTAATTTCAAACATCGAATAACAACAAAATAATATAATCAATATTCCCTAGAGAGGCATGAAGCCTTTGATGTAACGGCTCACCCAGTCACCTCGGCACACAATGATCGGCACATTTCGTCTAGAACGGCTCAAATTGACCGCAATTAAAAGAACAATGACTAGTTTCAATTCCCCAAACTTAATTTCCTCCATCGCAAACGTGTAACTAACCGAAAAACGCATTTATAAATAAATTAATACGCCTTGGTTCAGTGGACGTGTTTTGTGTGGGTTGTAATTACTCAAAATATCGTGACGATATCAGAATTATTGGCCCTAAAGGCCTATTTAAGAGTCTCTAATATAAATCTACAATATTAACTTTTACCGTTTGCATGACTACTTTTTGTGTCATTTATTTTTTATATTTATTTGAATCTTGAAAAAAAGTAATCTGAAACGTTTTTTTTAATTGTTTCTATACAAATAAATAGTATCTATTTGTAATTTCAAAATAACAGCTTTTTACTGTATGTGTATACGGAGTTTATAACAAAAACATTTTTAACTTTTTGTCTGTTGGTCGGTTTGTTCCGGGGAATCTCCGAAATGCCTGAACCGATATTGACGCGACTTTTACGGCAGATAGCTGATGTTATAATTAGAGTTCCGTGCAAAAAAATAAAATCCTTGAAATTTGTAACAAAATCCGATTCAAAAGGGAAGTAATATATTTTTTTTATAATAATTTTTCGCGAACGAAGGTCGCGGGCAACAGCTAGTTTTCAAATATAGTAATACAGATAATAATTAAATAGCGTAAGATACACAATCAGAAAAAAAAAAAAATTGTGAGCCTAATTAACACTTTTATGAATACAGGATCTGATTTTAATTTCTGATCCGGTAATTAAAGAAATACATAAAGTATATCGGCTTATCTTATTGTCAGTAAAAAAATCTGGCGAGGGAAATGACTTTTTTAATTGATAGACAATATGTTGTTCACCTAATCTTTTATATATTAGTATTTTATAGACTTCAAGGTGGAAGATTTTTTCTTTGAAACTAGACTATTTTCTATAATATATCGTTTATATCAAGCTTTTGTTGATGTATTGATCAACAAATAAAGTGCTATACGACTAAATCTAAAACGATTACTCCGTTACGAAACCGTTAATCTGTCTTTTAAAGAAACGAAAATAATAATTAGTCTTTTGGCCGTGACTCGGCGGCATGGGCGCACTGGGCTATCGGCACGCGTCAATACTGACGGACATCTTTACCCATCGTTGCCACATAACATCAACACAAACTTACTTTTATCACTCAACAAACTAAATTGCCCCATTCCAAACTTTAAAGCTCTACAAATAAAGTTCACGTTACTTATCGAGCTTATTTTCAGCCGCACACTCGATTTGTTAGCCGATGTTACTCTGTCTTTGAAAGCAGTCTAATTAAGTTTTTTAGGACTATTGAAATTCATTTATTGATTGACAGATGGCGCTAGCGGCTATTTAAAATGTATACATCGCTTTGGATGTGATTATTAAACTATTGTTTTGAAGGTATGTTTGAAGAGTATATGGACGTAATTAAGACTTTCCAAGTACCTAGACAATACAATACTTTTTCGTGTTGTGTGGGCCAGTCACTTCATGAAGAGTAAGTTGTAAATAAAATAAAATTGATCCCTACATTAAAGCTATATTTCAATCCCAACAAAGTTTGCTTAGCACAGCTGAGCGTATTTCTGCAGATAAAGGGCAGATACAATAGACTGAATTCTAAACTTCGTCCAGAAAAAAAACAGATCTATCATGCTAATCTAGACGCATTTGAAAATATGGCAACAATTACATGCGTGTAATCATTAAAACTAATTCGCGATCACGTGTTGGCGCCTGTCGGAGCCCCGGAGTCGAGCCGCCAGCCCGCCAGCCACCGGAATCATAAAGAATCCATCAACATGAGCGCAACACCGATCACGAAATCCGCCATCAATCATAAACATCAGAAAGGATTAAAATCTACGTTGCACCTTCCGAAGCTCGAGTACCCTTGTTTTTCTCTAACCCGTAAATACTGAGGGGCGTAAGTATGGCCGGGGGGCGGTAAATATTATCAAGGGGGACAGGGGGATACCCCCGCTTCTGGAGGGGGGCACTATCCCTTATCGCGAACGTTACCCTCGCCGCCGGCGGGCGCTAGACCGCCAAAATGTGGGGCAAATCGATTTCTCTGCCCCATTTTTGTGCATCTGGACCGCTATCGATTTTTAGCTCTCGCATGACAATCGATAATTGCATACGCTGGCAACATTTTTGTTTTTTTTTTAAGAAATTATTATAAAGCACGTGTTCCGACGTTTATGTTATGCGCTAAAAGTATAAACAGAAAAACTATTAATTTCGCAGTCGTAAAACTGGTAACAAAGTTATTTTAAGTGCAGCGACGATAATTATATTAAATGTGTCCGTCGTCGAAACGAAATAGTTTTATATCGGTTGTAAATTACTTTAATCGGAGTGTGATGATGCCGGGGCGCCTTCTGCGGCGTCCTCGATCACTATCACTCTACTATGTTGCGGAAAACACGTTAAATTCACCTAAGATTATACTTATAACCACGGCATGGTAATGACAACAGTTTAATTATGTTCATAATATTCTTCGTAATATCCAATACAGTAAAGCGTAGACGCTCCAATGAAAATCTTCCGGTTCCACAATATCTCTCAAGGTTATGACACTAGGTAACATTTAACTTCAGATCTTTGTTCAAGATCTAAAGCATAAACATGAACAATGTAGCAAATCTATATTGGACAAACAAGCCTCTCGAATGAAACAGGGATTACAAAAGGGATCTGTGCTTTATTGCAGATTCTAACACTGGACATTATTTGACGGACTAAAGTTAAATCTAACTAATATTTGGGCTCGACGGTTGGTATTAATCAAAATGTAGCCATATAGGAAGATCAAGTGAAGAAGGCCAAAGTTTCGAAATGAATATCTCCCACCTAACTTTGCACGTA
The DNA here is from genome assembly GCA_950005105.1 of Lycophotia porphyrea. Classification (NCBI taxonomy): domain Eukaryota; kingdom Metazoa; phylum Arthropoda; class Insecta; order Lepidoptera; family Noctuidae; genus Lycophotia; species Lycophotia porphyrea. The sequence goes on from OX465393.1 coordinate 8,491,280, forward strand.
TACAACTTTTGTTACATTGTTAAATTTATTAAGGCGTGATTTGATTAAAAATAAATAACAGGCAGGTTGTAAAACGCAGTTTACTATCTTTTAACTGGCAACCTCCGACGCACATTCGATACTCGTCTACTAAGTTTTTTTATCGAAAACCCTTTTAAATTGTTGCAAATGTTTTATTAACTTTTATTATAAACCGTATATCAACGTTTAACGAGGGTTTCAGACCGACTTAAGTAGCCCTTATCTCATTTTGTTTCTTTGTTACAAACTTTTCTATGTGTTTGTATAAAGTTGGCCTTACGAACACTATTACTTGTAATTTACATCTCTACTTTTATGTTTTCTAATACTTTCTCACCTTACTATAAATTTATTATGGGTGCAATAAAGATATTTTGTTACGCCCGTAAGTATCTTCAGAACCGTTGTTTTGCCAAGTAGACTACATTTTCAGATTTTCTTGTGCCTAGCTATATTTTACTTTGTCTGAACTATTTTTTTGAGACATAACTGTAAGCTTATGTTAATACGTTATTTAGTAAGGTAAACCAAAACATTCAAACTCAAATATTCTTTACTTTGCTTCTCAATTTATCAAAAATAGTCGTACATATTAAATGGCCGGTTCTCTTTCTAACGAACACTTTCGTGTACCTAACCAATAATTTGCAAACAACACTATTAGGTGCACAAGCTAGTAAATTGATATGATATCATGAGAAAAGTAAGCAAAACCGGTACACGGTTAAGTATCAGTTCATAATGGACTAATTGTGCGAATGCATTTCTTACATCGTCTCCACTAACACTCATACACGTATAATGACTTTATTTTGTCACGCTGTAGGTACAGCGCACTTAACAACTTTTACAATTCAAATTAATAGAAACAATTACAATTCCATTGGCGCTTGCTATTTACGAATTGTAATTCGATAAAAGAAAACATTATCTACTGCTATAAATTTATAATGAAGTGCAAGAACTCTCTGCCTCTTATATTAGAGTTATTGCTTTTTAAAACGAGCGCTTTTTATTGTCAATCGTTGTATCAATCTCGCGAGATCCCACGATGTCCTTTGTACGTTTGAGCTTGTCTGCCTCGAATCTACGATTACGGTACGATTAATATAATTTCCTTAAACAGACAAACACGTCTTAATTTAGCGTATTATAAATGAATCTCGTTTGTTTGAACTTATAATTTCGCTGGCAATTAGTGCGCGCGTCTCCTTCACACAATGGCGGTTGAGCGAGTCTCACAAAAACGTCATTCCGCTGCATTTCCGCCTCCCATTGTCTCAGCTCTAATCTGCATTGGATTAATAACCATGTACCTATGTGTGTACGGACAGAAGAAAACTTGTATTTAAATTCCTGTCTCCCGTTACTCATCGATGCTGCATGTCTTCATTTCTTAGATGCTGCGTTGCATGGAAAATTTCGTTTCTTGGTTTGTTTCTTATAGTAATCTGCTGAATTTTTTTATCGTATGCTTATTTCATTGATTTTTACGTCATAGTTTTTAACAGTAGGGGCGAGACTGATTACGTTTTTTTAGGAAGTAAGAAGCCATTATACAAATGCTAATTAGGCACTCTGCAAAACTCCCACCGCCTATTAATAAATTACGCATACAAGGAGAGCCAATAAATACTCGTATAAAACATATTTATAGCTCTAATCTACTCTAACGTTTACGCTTACTAATTAATGTGAGCACCGTACTTCCATACTCGTAACTAGACCAACGTTTAATCCATCATTTTCTCGCGGCGTTTATACGTCTGTAACAGTTCATCTCATGATAAACAGCAATGACTCCTTCTTCTTGCTATAATTAAACATGATTAGAGCTCAACACATGGTGAGCCGCAATTATAAGACGTTACAACGGCTACCGGCGCAGGCGCACTACGCCACACGCCATGCGAGAGTTTCTATCAACCATTCAATATGTACCTAACACGGAAGCGAATTTTAATTATACACGCTCATTATTACATTATCTCTTTTTGTGAATAGATTTTGTTTCGTCAATTGACCATAACTGTTGCTTGGCATTTCCAATCAACGGGAGAACTACAACACATCCATCTTGTGAATGTACTGACTCTGTCACAAACATTCCAAGTCGGAAAAAGTCATAACAAAGATTCGTAGCGGATTCAAGCGGCGCGTCCCGATGTCACCCGGCCGTGTTCCTGAATGACGTCGAATTGGAGAACAGCGGGAAGAAAACGCACATTCCGAATCCATTCAAATATACAGTCATGAATGAACCGAATGCGATAGGGACGGCGTTATACAGTCGCGGGTGGAGCGAGTGAGACGCGATTTCAATAGTACGCGAAACGGAAATAGAGAGGCCGAGATAATTCTGTCTAGCCGGGAGGGATTCCCTCGTGTCATTTGTGTGCGTTCGCTTTTTCCAATTGTACGGGAGGATTGGAGTGTTTGCGTGCGTTCCGAGTTCCGAGCGACCACGGGCGCCGACACTCGGAGGGTCCTTTATCGGTGTTCGTTTCAATTCGGAGGCTCTCGCATTCATTCTTTGCTTTCCGTCTGTGGCTCGAAGTTCCCCAGCTACTTGTTGATCATTCGTAATAAATTGCCTCCATGATATTCCCATTGTGGAACCGTTTGTCGCTTTACTTCTCGAAGGAAATTGCGTTTCCTCAAGCCACTCGAGTTTATTTGTTGTTCAATTGTGAATGTAATGTGTTATTTGGATGATTGTTGTACATTTATTATCGAGGTGGGTGGTATTGTTTCATCGAGATGTGCAGAATAGATAGGAAGTAAGAATTTAGTTGAATAACCACAGAATTTATCAGGTAGAGAACTCAGTAAACTAGCAATCGATAATTGTATGCGGAAATCTAGAAATGAATCTCGGGTTTCATTGGTGTCTGTCTGTTTGGATGGCGATAAAGCGAGCAGCGAGGCGTGAGGAAGCCGCCGCGCGCCAGTCCGCGACACACCGACGCCGGCGCAACCCAACAGATGATCTAGCTAGATCACCTACCAGTAACTTATCAAACTTGGATGCTAGTGCAGTTCTACTGCTACCGTCTTTTCAAATTTTGTTTTTAATTTCTCGTGTTCGTTATAAAATATTTTTTTTCTGTTTAAAATCGTTTTTAGCAAGAAAAGAAACCGAATAAAGTTAGGAAATGCTACAGAAAATCTGTACTCAATCCTTAATTTGCGATTGACTAAAATTCTCTTCCTATTTCATGCAAATTAGCTAATTGATCAACCAGAAAGAATTCAATTGATACAGTACAATCACGGACAAATTACTTAACAACAAATCGAGTAATTAAATTATTGTAAAATATGCAAATATACATACTAAGTTTAATTAACATGTTAGATTAATTTATTTACAATTATTTGTGTTTAATTGTTGATTATCTACATGAGATAACATTGTAATTAATTAATTTGGCAACATACGCGTCTCAGCGTCTGCATTGCAGTGTCTTGGTTTAATATTTCAATGAGAATCAGTGCTTGGACCAACGCCAGTCGGAGTCCGGACACAACATTCATAATAATAATGTATTTCACACACGCTTGCATAGCTATGTGTATCTAAGCAAACAAATCATTGTACCATCCGCGAGCTATAAAACAAAAACTAAAATAAATATTAAAGTACTAACATATCTAACAACTAAAGTTATTATTCTAGTTCACGTTAACACTGACCTGACTAGGTATGCTACTTTTAAACAGCTATTTATATAATAGTGTTAAAATAAAGATAAAAATAGCTTGTCTAACCCGTCAACGGAGGGCAAACCCCCAAAATTTTAACCTCCTTTAAATCGCCGCCTAATCATTGAACATAAATACAAATTAAACAATACAGAGAGAACTTTTACCTTTTTCATAACCAGTAAACATAAGCGATTGTAGCTAGTTTTTTAAACTAGCTACAAACGCTTGAGAAGTGTGAAGTTCCCGACGCGCCTACCGGTTCTACAAAGGTAATGAGCTAGTTATTTCTGTGCTTTGTTTGTTTACAAAATATCACTCCGTTTGAAGGCGGACCATCAAAATGTGTCGTAAAGCTGAAAATTCCATAAAAGTCGTGTTGATGACCTCCGTAATTGAACCTCGCTCTTTGTAGCAGAGACAATGGACGGAACCCTTTGCTTTGAATCTATTGATTAGAAGAAAAAAATAAGTCGATGGCAGTAACACCTTTGCTTTTGTACGGTTCAAGTGCTTTCTATACTTCCTAATTAATGGAAGGAATCCGATTGACTGGAATTAAACACGGTCGTGAACAAAAAACAGCCTAGACCCTGTTTTCCTGAATTAAAGGTTTAGAAAAGATTTAAAACGCAATAATTGACTATCCCTTACTCGAACTATTATTACCATTTCATAAAAGATTTTTAAAGGCATTGTACTTATACATTAAGTCACATAAAAGAGTTATAGAAGTAAAGTCAGAACACCCGTGCAGTTCCTCGCCGTAAGTCCGTAACGTGATACCTCTCGTTTATCTGCTGTCGAGCAATTATTGAAGCGTGAAAAGGAACGTCCTCCTATTATTTACACTGCGTTTTGTAATGCGGGCGTTCCGTTTTTATTTAAAAAATATCGCATTTCCAAATGTGTGTAGTGACTAGTGACATCCATTAGGTTTTTGTTTGAACCATTAAAATTAATAATCATTTGTTAGGATTATGTATTTAATTGATATGTTAGAAGATTATTGTACTTACGGGAATAACTAATTATTTAAAGCCTTTCTCTGTTTAAATTGTTTTGTAACTAAGTAGTTCTAAAGAAGGGTATGTTATTATTTTAGTAACCCTTTTTTGCATTCCATTTAATGTAGCTCTGTTGTTAATGTAGTATTTATTTGAAACTATAAATATTTCAATACCTACCAACCAAATAAAATAAAATAATTCAAATTAGCATCAGAAACAAAAAATGCCTTGTCAAATCGAAACAATTTTAACACCGACTGTACTGCTCTATAAAATAAAATAGCAGAGCGAAATAGTTGTTTTATTCTATAAAAAGAAGTCAGGTATAAAAAGCAAATTGTTATTTATGTTAGAAACAAGATTTCTTTGTCGACTGTATTAGTGGAATCGTAATACTGGAAACATGTCAATACGAATTTCGTCCGACTCAACGACCGCCGCGCCGGCCGGAGAACGCAGGCGTTTTTTATTTATTTCTACTCTGATTGGTATTTCTTATGATATTTATTTCTTGTATTCATTTATTGTAGGGAGACAAATGAGTCGTTTTAAATTAACTCTTTCACTGTGATGACAAAAGTTGTAATTATTGCTTTCTAAAGATTGAATGTTTTATTGTAGTGTCATTGGTTCTTTAGATTTATATAATTATAAGACTTCCTTACTGTATTATTATATTTTTGATTTACGTTGTAAGTACACCTGCATGTTTGAATCAAATGTAATAACTTATTTTAAAATTATTACAAGACTCGATACCTATCAATCAATAAAACATTTGATTTTAGTAACACAATCTCAGTTCCAACTGTTATTTAATATCCACCCAACATCAATCAAATTAGCAGAATTCATGTATGACATCATTAGTCATATGAATTAGGTGGATAGTGATTTCATAAAGTCAAACAAGAATGTGAGTCAGAGAGGCGAGCAGCCGCGCGTCCGCGTCACACGTCACGCGTCTGAGCGCTTCCGCTGCCCAATACATAAACAAACATTAAATATTACACAAAGCGACAATAACAACAAAAAAATTAAACTTTACACCTCCCAGATGCACACTTCCCGGCAACATTACATTTTTAAAAACACATTCAGTAAAAACACCGATATAGGCCTACCCGGCCGCCGTGCGACCACAACAAAACAAGATTTTTTAATCTAACTTTACCGTTTGTAAAAATTACTATTTAAATATTTAAGCCGCAGCCGCTAATTAACTGAGATTTAACCCTTCCGTCGCCGACCGAAGCCCACTTTAATATTTAACCCAGTGGAAATATTTTGCGCGTATTAAAATGTGAAAAATTAATGGATCGCGCGTCTCTCCCCGCGGGGCTGTATATGCAAGCGCACAAGCGCCACACAATTTATATTTTATCCTGACGACCTTGGTGACACTTCCTGGCTCATCCTCAGCCTAATTAAATTGTATTTTACAGCTAATTACTCAGGTATCCGTGTCATGGACCTTTCTTACTAGCTAGCTGGTTTATTAGGCCTATGTTATCCAAACTCTTATTACTTGGTTCACTTTCTGTAGATGTCTACATCTACAGAAAGTGAACCAAGTAATAAGAGTTTGGTCAAAAGTAAATTAAAGTTTATTTGTCAATTTGGTAAGCACGTGCTGATCATCAATGCTTCACTTCTGAGATCTGTCACAAAACTTTCGGTCCTGTTCACATGAAGAGGTTAATGGAGGAAAAAGTGTGTCAGGGTTCACATAAAAACAATATAAACGTAACCTTAAAATAAATAAATAAGCCAGTCACAGTTAAATCAAAGAAACACTACAGACACAGAGGTGATACCTACCTTCCTAACAGATCAGACGGCCGGTCTGTGGCCAGAGCGGTGGCGGTGACATGTGACAACAACAAGGGCAGAGTGTTCGTGTGCTAACGTACCTTGCCGTGGTGCAGTCGCGGTACAGCACGTCGAAGTCCTTGCACGACAGCAGCTTGCAGCGGTTGACACCCGGCTGGATGGCGCCCAGTCCACGCAGGATGCGCACCTGCTCCACGTTGCACACCAGCGGCACTATGTCCAGTCTCTTTAGCTTCGTGTACACTGTGTGCAGCCCGCCCACCAGGTGCTTCAGGAACAGTTCGAAAGCCTGCGGCAGGCATAGCATCGTGTCACCCTGGATGATGAAGGCCGCCACCTTCTGGCCGCGGTAGTCCACCAGCTTGCACTCGTTAGCGGAGGGGTCGGACGTGGAGATGGGCGGCGGGCTGCCGTACCGCGGAGGGCCATGATGGTGCGCAGCTGCCATGAGCTCGAGCGGCGAGTGGTGCATCATCTGTAGCGAGCCCAGCAGGCCCAGGCCCGGCGGTGGCAGCGCCATGCGCGGCGCCAGCAGCGGCGGCGGGCTAAGCGCGCGCGCCGGCGACGCCGCCTTCACTCGTGGTGAACCCCCGGAGGAGCCGCTCACCTCGCTCGCGGTCGACGCTGAGTCCACGGCGGACTCCATGCTCGCGGGAGACTACACACGCATCACACACCCGTCGCGCGCGCTGTTCCGCGCAACAATAAATAAAAAGCCGGAGCGAAACGAGGGCGCGGCCGCGTGCGCGCGCCCGCCCCGGCCGTCGCGCGCCATTGGTCGGCCGCGGCTGCAACTGCGCCGCGATTGGCCAACGACACTGTCGCGGAGTCTCCGCCTCTTTTTTCGTTGCGTTGCGTTACAAACGCGCGAAGAAACGTTCCTGTTTCTTTTGGGTGTTGTGTGTGGCGGGCGCGTCGCGCGTCTGCTCGGGGTGGATTGATAACAATGTCACCGGTAATCAATATGAGCCTAGAGCCGCGGCCGCGCTCTCTGACGCCTAACAAATACTACTGTTTGTTACTTCACAATCTTGTTTAATTACCAACTTTGATTATAAGGAAGAAAAGTCTCAGATTTACTTAGTTATTTTATTGAATAGCAAAACTGAACTCTACTTCTTGTTCTGTTACTTATTTCGTCATAACTTTAGAACGAATTTTCTTTTTTGGAAAAAATAACAAGGAATTGGGATGCAATTTATAGAGAAAATGACTTTTATAGCTTTCAATTTTCAACAAGCTATTTAAAATGGTAATATTTAAGAGTCACAGAATTTATAAAAGTACAAAACCTGTTACTATTCAAAACTTATTATTATTTAAGGGTAACCTACTCTGATATGAATTAAAAGTAGGAGTTATAGCCAAAGAGTAGAGTCTTAAACAAGATAATAATGAGTTGTTCACTTGTTACAATAAAGGTTTCCCATTGGATTCCGTTTTTTTTTTTTGTTAATATTCAGAGACAGATAGGCAGATTCTTTGATAGTTTTATAAATAAAACTACCTCAACCGCCTGAAACTTTTTATTGCATTTGGAAACTTAATACTTTTACAGTTATTAAATAAACTGCCTATTAATTTCATTTCATGTTTGTGTAAGTCCTCTAGTATTGCCACAATATTTTTTCCAGCTAGGTACCACCAGTACAAGTACATACTTATTTCTGCATATTACACCGTGATTACAATACAAAGGGCTGAAGTGTCGAAACAATAGCGATCTCAACGATCGACAACTTAGCGATACTCCCGAAAGCCACTCCAATAGGTTCCGTCTTCTACACCACTATAATATTAACACTGCTAAACTTCCAACACACGCTAAAACAACCCTTATTTCGCGGAACTTAAGGGTTGAAAGTAATTTCAGGGGTATTCAGAATAAGTTTGTTTTAAAAAGTTCTTTGTTCAGGATGTTTTTCAATGATTATTCTTTATAATATTGGTATCAAAATCAACATATATATGTAGGGTACTTCTGTATTATTCAATGTATCGAGTGCTTGTTTGGTTTTTCAACTTTAAACAGTATGGTTTTTGAGTTGAGAGTTGTTAAGTTTTATGAATGAAAAGCTTTAGAGAAGACATCTTAAGAAATTAGGGTAAGACCTAGTTAGTTGTTTTAATATTACAAGTAAGTTGTTATTTTTTTCAACATTTACAGTACTTACATTGTGTAGGTAAACTTTGATAAAATACGTTATTTTCACAGCAATATGGGAGTGTTTTCTGTAAAGGAACACACTATGTAAATACTACCTAGTTTTTTTTTAAGTTTAAAACTTAGTAACTACATATTTATTTTTATTACCATTCTACGTTCTGGTGGTAGCATGAACTTATATCAAACAATGTTTAAACCAAAACAAGAAAACAGACTACAGCTTCCTACTGAATATTTTCTCTAAAAAGTTAATCACAGAGCGCAGTTTGATAAATCATTGTAAAACTATCAACGAATAAAACAATCGACTAATTCTTCATAAACTCTAACTTCAAGAAAGTTCTTCTGAACATATACATGTTCTATGTTAAGGGTTTGGTTTCCGCACTTAGTCCCAAAAGTGGACCATTGTTCTTGAGCCATGATGGCCGTTACTCCAACCAACCTACCTCCCTCCAGAAGCAGATCAGACTATCCTGGCATTCTCAGGGCATCCGCAAGGGATCTCGGTGTTCTGGACCTGTATATTCTTCCACTTGCAAAAAAAAACGCTTGTGGCCAACCTGTGATCTCTTTTTCTCAGTATAGGTATGACTAATCTACCTCTCGAATGGTCTGCTAGACTGAGGAGCTCTACAGCTACAAGGTCCAGAAAACTGCTACACCAGCGAATTAGACGGGTCTACGACACTCACAAAACTTAGCGTCTACGAGGTCAAGAAGCATGCTACGCTAGTCAAGTAAACGGGTCTACGAGACTTGCGTACCTCTGGATCTACGAAGTAATAAGAATGCTACGCTTGCCAAGTAGATGGGTCTACGAAACTTGGGTAGTTCTACGTCTACGAGCTCAAGAAGACTGCTACGCTAGTCAAGTAGACGGGTCTACAACACTCGCAAAGTTCTACGTCTACGAGGTCAAGAAGCATGCTACGCTAGTCAAGTAAACGGGTCTACGAGACTTGCGTACCTCTGGATCTACGAAGTAATAAGAATACTACGCTTGCCAAGTAGATGGGTCTACGAAACTTGGGTAGTTCTACGTCTACGAGCTCAAGAAGACTGCTACGCTAGTCAAGTAGACGGGTCTACAACACTCGCAAAGTTCTACGTCTACGAGGTCAAGAAGCATGCTACGCTAGTCAAGTAAACGGGTCTACGAGACTTGCGTACCTCTGGATCTACGAAGTAATAAGAATACTACGCTTGCCAAGTAGATGGGTCTACGAAACTTGGGTAGTTCTACGTCTACGAGCTCAAGAAGACTGCTACGCTAGTCAAGTAGACGGGTCTACAACACTCGCAAAGTTCTGCGTCTACGAGGTAAGAATTATGCTACAATATCCAAGTAGACGGGTCTACGAAACTCTCAAAACTCTGCGTCTACGAGGTAAGAAGTATGCTTCGATAGCCAAGTAGGCGGTTCTACGAAACTCTCAAAGCTCTGCGTCTACGAGGTAAGAAGTATGCTTCGATAGCCAAGTAGGCGGTTCTACGAAACTCTCAAAGCTCTGCGTCTACGAGGTAAGAAGTATGCTTCGATAGCCAAGTAGACGGTTCTACGAAACTCTCAAAGCACTGCGTCTACGAGGTAAGAAGAATGCTACGCTAGCCAAGTAGACGGGTCTACGAAACTCTCAAAGCTCTGCGTCTACAAGGTAAGAAGTATGCTTCGATAGCCAAGTAGACGGGTCTACGAAACTCTCAAAGCTCTGCGTCTACAAGGTAAGAAGTATGCTTCGATAGCCAAGTAGACGGTTCTACGAAACTCTCAAAGCTCTGCGTCTACGAGATAAGAAGAATGCTACGCTAGCCAAGTAGACGGGTCTACGAATCTCTCAAAGCTCTGCGTCTACGAGGTAAGAAGAATGCTACGCTAGCCAAGTAGACGGGTCTACGAAACTCTCAAAGCTCTGCGTCTACGAGGTAAGAAGAATGCTACGCTAGCCAAGTAGACGGGTCTACGAAACTCTCAAAGCTCTGCGTCTACGAGGTAAGAAGTATGCTCCGATAGCCAAGTAGACGGTTCTACGAAACTCCCAAAGCACTGCGTCTACGAGGTAAGAAGAATGCTAAGCTAGCCAAGTAGACGGGTCTATGAATCTCTCAAAGCTCTGCGTCTACGAGGTAAGAAGAATGCTACGATAGCCAAGTACATGGATCTATGACCCTTGCGTAGCTCGGCGTCTATGAGGTAAGAAGAATGCTAAGCTAGCCAAGTAGACGGGTCTATGAATCTCTCAAAGCTCTGCGTCTACGAGGTAAGAAGAATGCTACGATAGCCAAGTACATGGATCTATGACCCTTGCGTAGCTCGGCGTCTATGAGGTCAAGAAGACTGCTACACTTGTCAAATAGATGGGTCTACGACAAATTCGATACCCTGCGTCTAAAACACTTGTATCATAAGTCAAGTTAACATAATTTGTTGAGTTTAAATAGTTACTTATGCAACCATTTTTGTGCAATAGACAAGAATTTGAGCGAAGTAAGAACCGTCAAAGAAAGCAAAGCTAAGAATTCTAACTTTTGAAACAACAGAATAAAAATCGTATCTTAACCCATTCAGTGCCCAGAACCCAGCATATGAGTCGAATAATAATTTGTTCGTTCGCACTATCCGTAACTGTAGCTATGGACTCGCTAGTCGGGTTCTGAGCATGAATTCAAGTCATCTATAGTGCATTATAACGACGACTCGGACACAGGTTGTGGGCATGCAAACGAAATTCACGAAGTTTTCGCGAAGTACTGGGCAGTGAATGGGTTAAGCAATTACTTTTACTCAAGTAATCACTTTGACTTGTTTATAGATACGGGTGTAAGTTTTGAAGTAGCCTTCTAAGTGCTGCGCAGCCACTACAACTACATGATTTTTTTCATACATCAATTTGCCAGATTTAAAAAAGGTAAATCAAAAATCATCCTTGCATCCAAACAAGTGAGTAACAAACAATAAAATATTCCATACAATACTAATCTAATATCAACGAAAATATGTTTTCAGATTCTTATACGTGAATCTAATCTATATTTACTTAGCCATATTCAAGAAACCCATATTCAATGACGTAAGTATACACATTAGGTACAAACCATCATATAAGTTCATAATCTACATTGATACAACACGATAAACCTACCTGTGTTCATGTTTTCCGTATACAAGTGTAGGAAAAATATATTTTTCTGCGTGATTATCAATCATATATCAAAGATAATGAGATGTCACCGAAGGGGCGTTGGAAACAAAGAACGATGTTATCTACGAGTATATTTACCCACTGAAACACTGAGTAATTCATAACAGCTTTAAAATTGTTCAGCATTAAAAATGTTTGTGCTGTTAAGGGGTATACAGAATACTGCATTGTTCCTACAAGCAAGGGTCATATGAACAAGTACATTTATTCAAATATTTTTAGCTTTGAAGCTAAAAGTCTTCCAAAAGTCGAAAGAAGAGTTTCTTAACTATCTGATATTGGTTGGTTTACATAAAACTAATATTTATGTTCTGTCCTTTTCATAATGAAATAGAAAGAAAAAGATGCACTAAACTTAAATTTAGTTTAGTTTGTGAACAAGGGAATCGGCACCATTGACTGGCCAAGCCATGAGAAATGTTATACCATACTGAAATAGTACATTTTGTTACAACCGGAAACTTTGTCATTGCAGCCGACGCGAAATTCACACCCAAGCCGAAGGCGAAGGCGTTATGGAGCCGAGAACTGTAGTGACAAATGCCCACGTGAGCCAAACGACGTTCATCAATACACTTACGAAGAAAAAAAAACAGAACGAAAAGTATTTTTGTCTTTAATCATTATGAAACTATGAATTTGCATTTTTCCCCAATTATTAAGTTGGTTGTATTTTAGAATTGGTTATTTGTGTTGGTATAAAAAAAAGGCTTTGAACTAGCACCATCCCTAAAACCTGCCTAGAGATTCAATAGAAACGTAGTGGTCGTGTGTTGTGTAGTGGACGTTGGCTTTGTTAGTTCTTTTTCAGAGTTTCATGAGATGACCTTTTTTAGAATGAAAACCACCCCGGGCGCCGGGCAACACAAGTGTGTTGCTCTGGCCACAGGGCTATAGGTATCTGTAAATATACGAGTGCAAATTAAAATTTACTATTTTGTGTTTTTTTTCCAAATATACATGAGAAACGTGAATGATATTTAACTATAGAAGTTGTCGATTATATCTTACAGAACATACATAGGTCATTATATAAATTTACGAATAATAAAACACTACCAGAGGTACTTGGCTCCAATAAGTATTTATAATCGAAACCAATAATCCAAGTAGTTACAGACGTTACAGTACAGTTAACCTCGAAGAGGTAATTTGACGTTTCTTTAGACATTTTAATGTCCTTACAGTAATGCTGATTTTTGCAGTATAAATGTTACCGCTGATGTGCGATTCAAACTAATGAGGTTTATGCACTGGTTAAGCACACGTTTTGACATTTAAAACTTCTCATAATTTTAACCAGTCGAATAAATACCGTCCTTATTGTTCCTTACACATAAATGCGAAAGTAATTTCGTTTGTTTGTTACCTTTTCACGCATCATGATTGAATTTTATTATTTCAAGCAGAGCACAACCCGAATTGTTTGTCAAACAACCGAAGCCGCTGTAAAAACTTAAATTTATTTTATTTTGAGTATTATTTGCAATTCAGAAATTTAACAACACAACACCAAGTTACTTGCACTTTTCCAAGAAATACCGGGCTATATATTGTCCTTAAACAAAACTTATCTTCGTATAAAACGTAGAATATTTCCACCGGCAGATAATCTCTAGTCTACTCTTTATCTACAAACAAATTAACAGCTCATACCCACTTGTTATCTGCACTATAACTTACAGAGATTTCACAACATAATCATATGATCTTACATAATTAATGTTAATTAATTACCTGCCACCTTTTTATCTATGTCACTTAGTTTTTTCATAATCGGTTTCTCTGTATGAAGTTCTGTCATATAAATAGTCAGCATCAGAATATTTCTGTATTTTTAGATAAAAAATGTTCAGGATTATTATTAACACTGAAAACGGGATATTTTATACTTACCATGTTTACTTCAGGATTATACATGTTCAGGATTTCCTTACATTTCATTCCGTTAAAGAACCACTATGTCGTAATTTCTTATTACATAGTTTTAACTTTAAATCTGACACGTGAGATTTTATGACGAATTTTGAATGAAAAGAAATAAGAATACATCAAGTAAAATTAAAACTATATAATAACCGAACCTTTTCGTCATCATCAGGAACGGCATCTGAAGGTCAACGAGTGCAGGTCGCAGTCTAAGGTACGTACGCTGCACATATATCTTTACTGCTGTCTGCACAAAACTGTTGTGAACCTCATCTAACGTGTTTCGTAAGACCCTTAAACGGTCTCCCCGTTGTAGCAGGAAGCCATCAAGCCTATTTCGGTTGATACGCATGCTACATTATTCATTTCTGTTTTTTTTTTATATTTTTAATTTTAATTTAATCTTCTTAATTTCTGATGCCTATTATAATTTTATTGTATTTTAATTTCTGATAATAATTTCAATATTAATTTATTTTTATTTTATTTTAATTTTAATTGTATGGATCTAGTTATCTGAAATAAATGAATTTTATTTATTCATTTATTATTTTATTACTTTATACCTACCTACCTATTTACGAAAAATCAAGAAAGAATGAGAATTGATTTTAAGAAAGGTTTAATCAACTCAAGAACAATAAGTATTTAAAAGAAAAAGAAAAATAACCAAACTACTTCAGCATTCAAACTCATGTTTCCCTCAAAGTCTGAAAACTTTGCAGTTCGGTATCGCGTCTACTAGCGCCATCTATCGCCGTCAAGGCGTACTGGGACGTCTCAATGTTGTCTCTGATTCCCTGATTCCTAAGTTCCTAACGGATTGGTAGACATCAAGTCGTGATTATTGGCAACCGGGCCAACTCAAGTTTTTACATTATTACATTGATAGATCCAGGTACATTTTTACTTATTACAATGTTAAAAGTATTGGAATATGACCGTAAATACCACTTACTATAATTATATTTATTTCTCTTATGCTAAAAAACCAAATTAATTAACAGTTAAAAAAACAAATCAAGCAATTGTAACAGAAAAACGACTACTCTACTCTCGACAAGTACCAAATAAAAATTACGCCTTATTCTTTCAAAAATCCAATTCCATTACGAAACTAACTTAAACGGCTCACACACTCCCGCAACACACCGTCATCATTGCTTACACAAATCGAACAGGCGTTCAAAGTTCATCGCAACAACAATCAAAATGCTTTATTCGCAAAAGCGGCCAGTTCGCGGAAAAAAATGAAGAGATACAGGGGGATTAGCCCACAAAAAAGTATCGGAAACAAATGGTCTTTGCCGAGCAATAAATCGAGCTCAACATTGGGAAGCTGCAACAGACTGCGCATACTCGTTAAACTTTATTTTTATATTAAAGCCGTAACTTTGGGATGCGACGGCCAACAACTGTAATCCCCGCTGTGAAACGTGAAAATTTTGCATAGATATTAATATTAAATGGAATGCTACAGATTTGATGGGATATGTATTGTTGAATAATTTCAGAAAGTATATTTACAGTAGCTTTTCATAAATGAAACATGCAGATAAAAACGTGGAATTTGTAAATTTTGGCGTAAATTAATAAAAATAAATTGTTAGGTACATCATTTAACAATAACATAGTGATATGGCTTAATCATCATCATCATCTGCCTAGCATTTGCCCAAATATGTTGGGGTCAGCTTCCAGTCTAACCGGATGCAGCTGGATACCTGTATTTTACATGAAACGACTTCCACAACCCAGTTAGTACTAGGCACTAGGTAGTGCGATACTCCTTGGAATACTGCTTGTCAGATTTTCGGGCCACTGACTTTTAACGACTGCCAAAGATCTGCAAATGACAGCCGGGACCAACGGCTTATCGTGCTTTCCGAGGCACGGAGGAAACTCGATATGTAATGGGTGGTCACCCATCCACAAACCAACCCAGGCAAGCGAGGTTAAGCCGCGCTTGACGCGATCGACCCAGCGACCAAAAATGAAATCAAATGAAATTGAAAAGCCCTTTTAAGCACAATAGCACTTCCTCTCACATTCAATTTTTCCCCTAAACAAATGATGAGTAAGTTGCACAACGACAAAACCGCAGGCCATAACCCAATTAATTACATTGCTTTTCAGCAGTCGGGTCGAAAGTGCAGTAAATAATGCAACCAATAGGTGCGCGCCCCTGCCTCCCGATCCTGTTCATGCATTTACTCGTGCTCGACTTGGAAATTAAATTTGTTCACAATGCAAGGTGCCACCGCTGCGCTTTCGATAATTTATGTTTTCACTAATTTGCTTTTGGAGCCACTTTGCGGGTAGTTGTGAGTACTAAACGTGATATCAGTCTGCAGGATTATTGATGGATATCATCCATCAATAATCCTGCAGACTGGTATCATCATGTTATTGTAGTCAAGGTAGTGAATGTCTACGGAAAATTGAAGTCAATATTTACCAAGCTGTTTTTCATTTAGATGTCAGAATGCTCACTCGCTTATAGCAAAGAACATCAAAAAAAAAACTCGACATATCTTCCGACCTTCATCAAAAAAGGGGTGCAAAAGAACCGTAAATAACCAGCCCAGATATCAAAGCAACTGCAACTGTTGACTAAACCTAAAGTTGTTATAACGCCGGCTCGGAACAAAACCGTTACCACACCTCTTACTCATCAAATGTAAATTCTCTCTGGTCTGCTTTGAGATCGTGTTGCTTTTGATGTAAAAATCATACGTCTCTCCCTGCAACCTGCAAGTGTCTGCCAATATTGACATGGCTTGTGTGAGCACCTAGACGCGGTACCGACACCCACAGGGAATCATTATTCAGTTGAGAATTTACTTTTCTCATGTTTTTCGTAGGCGATTTTTGTGTGTTGGAATTTTAAAAAGACCCACTTATTCAAAATCAATTTGGTAATTTACAGAAAATACTTGAAAATTCGTTAATGGCATTTTATAGTCAAGTTCGCTATGTTTGAATAGTTATAAATGAGGATAATAAATCATGCTTTCGAAAAAAAACAAAGTTACACTCGACACGACTTATGCCAACTACCAAAATTCGAGTCGGTTCAGATTTATACATAAGTTGTCGTAGCAATAGTAGTAGCACTCGTAGCACGCGTAGTCCTAATGTCAACGTTCCTGTCTACGAGATTTTATTAGACTTATTAGCTCTAATAACCAGCCAAAGGAGGTCTGAGTAAAGCGCAGATCACCGATCAGTGACGCTCAGTGCTTATCTGCGCGCCTCAAGATCCCAGAATAGTCGTCCCTCGCGCACACTCGTAAGGGGCAACTTTATTATTTTTCCAGTTTTCATCACTTCACGCTCCGTCTGTCTTTTGATTCAATGGCTGTGTAATGTGCTGTTGCTGCATTTATTTTGCACTCTTACCTTAGTGTTGCCAGTTTATTTTGCATTCTCTTGGTGTTGCCAGTTATTCCCGAACGCTTTGAAGTCAAAGCTCTTTTGACTTTGCGAGGCGGCTTAGTCGGCGCTGACCGCAGTGCAGTATGAATGATACTTTTTACGCTGAATAGTCTCGTGTACATTTTTTTTAGTTGCACACTAGATTTTTTGCGGCGTTGTGTACTTTATGTTGTACACTTATTTTTGTTCCCCCGAAGCTGTGTAAAGGAACGTTGACGTTGTTGAGAAAATAGGGAAACTATGTATAATCCGCCGCGTCCAGTGCAATGAATTCATGTGGCTAAAATGGGTCATTTGGAAACTGTATTTTTTCCTATTCAGTATTTACGTAGAATAAAATGCATGACTGGCAATATTAAAGTTTTAGTTTGATATTTTAATGAACTGTAGTCCCGATATCAGATAGCGGCACTGACGTCACTTTTAATGGGAATAGATGAAAAATTATTCGCACTCGCACGTATTGACTGTATAGGTGCCTGACGGGGGCGGGCGCGTGATCCCGCGAAATATGATACAGGGTTGACAACAGCTGCTGTTGGGAAATAATTAACAGATAAAACGAACCATGGTTTATACGAGACAGAACCTGGATAACACAAAAGTGATTAATTATTATAAATTATAAGCTTTGAATTTTTTTTTCCAGATAGCAGCTAACAACTTTTCCTGACTTTTTTGTTGGTATTTTTTTCTGAAATCTTTTGTTTCGTGAATTTTCTTTGTTACCTTCTCTATGTTGCTTCTACAGAGAAATGGGTACATCAATATTGTATAAAATACTTCGAAGCATGGTAGAGGGCCCTCCGGTTATACTTTTGAGTATTTTTGAACTACTAGGGCAAATTAGTGATTAAATTCTTTATAACCTTTTGTTTAAATATCAAAATACCCTCTGAAGTTTGGCCAGCAAAAATTAGACCTTATATAATTATTATCGTGTGGCTACCACTATATATTTTGTGCCTGAATCTACCCGATTAAAAACCGCAAAAATATCATAAACAAATCTGTGTCAGTTCAACCCTAAGCAAGCGTACGTGTTCGGAAACGCGGAGAAGTCGGATGTCAACGCGTGACGCGCTTTGAATGTACCTCCGTGGTGGCATAGCGGCGGTGGCGGTGGCTCGTAATAAATACAATATTTTTATCGGGTACACGCACTCTCCGCTGGCAAATATTGTGTCACCGTAATCTGACGCTTTGCTCAACTCGTCTGCTTAAAGCTCCAAGATGCTCCGCTGATTCAATGAGCAACCGCTTCAGTAAATTACTAATAACATGTGTGAGGAAGTTTGCCTTTTCAATACGATTTGGGGTTAAAATATTGACAGAATGAAACGCTTTCATATCCACTGTTGACATACTGTCGGCATAGTGAAGCCTTTGGTTCTAAATTAAGTGAGAAGAGAGATCAATAATTTAATATGTATTATGTTCCTACAGATGGGACATAAGCTTTCTCTCTTCGGAAAGCTGTGCAGGTTGGTAGATGGTTTTAGAATTTTTGGCTAAAAGACAGTTTTCTCAAGATGTTTTCTTTTACTGAAGTTGAAGCTGCCGACCGTTACCACTGGGTAGCCACGGCATTTTCTTTTCATAATACAATAATATTGGACAATTTTATGTAGCTACTCCCGTTTAAAGCCTCTGGCACCTTCGCCCTCTATCTAAATAATTCTAAATTCAATTGTAAAAGATTGGATACAATAGGCCATCCGTCAATCGATCAGCCCTTTACCCAATAAGTGTCATCCTCGATTCTATCTGCACTTGGCTTTCTAAGGGGTTAAAGAAATCGAGCGATACAACTACGTATTTTAGTTTAAACCAATCGTTCAGGGGGGTTACTATGACGTCTTAGAGCAGGAGTAATTCCAATGTGGGAAAGAGACCGAGCTATACAGGTCGTCTAGCGGCATCTCTTTCTCACACGGCAATGTACCTACTTATATCATAATACTGACCAGCATAGTGATTTCATGAAACAACAAAGGTTACCTACATGGTTACTAATCTTGCATTTTTTTTCTCAAACAATGAAATCTGAATCAAAGTAAGAACTTAACTACATAGGTATGTATTTTATTTTCAGGCCATTAACAAGACTCAAGACTCTTATATCTATTCAAAGCGACAATCACTCAACAGTTACATTTTTTCTATGTTTTTTCCTCGTATTTTTAAAAAAAATAGCAATTCTTTCTTATTTTTCAAAATCTCATTCGACAAAAAAATAATTATACAAAAGGAGTGTTTTAATACTTGTGCGTCTGCGATAAACACGTCTGGGACAGATTTAATTTAAATTTTTGCAACACTTTCGTTATTTGGTCAAAGGGAGGCTTAAATCTTTGATTGATCACGTGCAGTTAGCAGCGTTGGCACCCAGTCACCCAGACCGCCATACGTACTTAGATTGAAAATAATATGATAGGTACAGAACGGGGATCTATGAGATGAATTATTTAAAAAACCCTCGCGTTGATCACTTAGTTTTTGTTGTTCTTACTTGTAAAGAGAGATCCAATGAACGTCAGACCTACGTCATTTTATAAAAGCTGAAACGTTTCTGTGGAAGTAATTTCCTATAGGTGCGATAATAAGATACCTACCTGCCAAAGCCACCACGACTGACTTTTTACAATATCCAATTGTTCTTACCTATAGAAAGTAGTCGCAAAGGTTCCATATAACTCGATTCCTACCGGCTTTTCTTTGAAAAATGGCAGAGTCAGAATTCTTTAGACAAATAATATAATCAAATTAAAGATATACAGGTTGTAAACAGACTCTTCACGAAGCCGTTAACCAAGCATTATGTACATCAGACTTAGCAACTTTCCGCAAAAATGAGTGCTGGGATACGACTTTTATTTTTGGGCCGAAAAATCACGTTTTACAGTAGGAGTCAATGTAACGCACTAAAACATAGTGCTGATGGATGGATTGAATAGTGAGGGGGGTCCTGGAGGTATTTAAAGTAAAAATCTTACATTAAAAAAGTGTATTTTAAAAGAACTTTGACCCTCAATATCTCCGTAACTAGAAGGTTCCCAGGTATGATCTAGAGCAAAAAAATGATCGCAATAACGGAGAAAACAAGTGCCTTTCGGTCGAAGTCTGTTTACACCCTTTATACTCCGGCTTAACTCTTACAAAAATTGACCCTTCGCTACTGATAAAAACGTACTACCGAAGTACATTCGTCCTGGGATCTTAATCCACTAATGTAGTCTTCAGTCAGAAAAGATTTCTATCTTAGCATAGTGATTAAAAGCCATTAAAAGGTATTCGAATATTTACAATGTCACTAATTCCCAAAACATAACACCTTGGTACTCCGAGTCTGGTCAGACTTCATGAATATCTCACCGATTTTAATCTAACGTTATTCACCCAAGCTTTTGGTCCATTTTAGTGAGTTTCGATTAACAGCGGTACTTTGCTTCATACGTGACTAATCTCATTAGTGGAACAATGGTAAAGCCTAATCTGATGCGATGTTGCGATACTAACACGAAGTATTTAGTTGAAACGAAAACATTGAAATGTTTTCAGATTAATACGTAAGTACCTATAGATAGAACAACAGATACTTAGAGGGTTGTAGGATACCTATTAAACCGACACACCCGTAACGTGTAAGATGATGATTCACATTTTCCTTTTCGTTGATGCAAATTGGCAAAAATAAATCGAATAGAATTGTTATCGATACATATAAACTGTTACCTCGATCCACTAACATCATTTCAGAAGCCCACAACACTAAGGGTATGCCCAGCTGAAGATAAAGCTATATAAGTTTGATATAATTTTGTGTAGGCACGTCAACAAATATCTTACATAGTAAACATCGTAAATCAACAACACAAACTCAATGTTTCCAAACGAAAAATATTTAAAATTCCCCAAGGAAATGGCTACTCGAAATGCGTAATTCGACATAGCGATCCCCGGTCACCGGCTAAAATGTAAAATGGCTCCCTTGCATTTTTTCCTAAGTGCCATAAAGTATGACATTTATTACGGTCAGATCTGCCTCAACCACTATTGATAGGCAAATGAGAGAGTTTTTTAAAAGAAAAACGATGTCTGCTTTTTATGTGTTCTTTGGATAAGGATGTTTTAAGAAGTTGCGACTTGCTTGTTCGTAATGGCCGATTTTCTGTGTTTTTGTCTCCGCGCTGCTCTTGATGTTCGACCTTTGCGCTAAAAGTTGGGCTGTCGGCGAATTAATGATGGAACTTGACCCTGGTGCTACTTTTACAACAACTTATGCACTATAGTTACAAAGTCATCGTAAACCACGAAAGTGAAATTAGCAAGAAACCTCATTAGTGCCACCAATCTTACATTCTGTAAAGCATAGGATATCAGGATAGTTTATTCCATACTAAAGCTCTGAAAGAATCTCAAAATTGAGCTATCATTGTCGATAAGGGCAATAACTCAAAGAATAGGTCAAGCACAATAGTGAGTGCCACCGATAATCGTATATTAAGGCCCTTATCCCTATGAGCACCTTTGCCACAATAGAAAGGAATATAATGTCGAAAAGTGGCCACATAAAAATGACATACGGTTGCCGCGTAGGTTTGGATGGCGAAAAAATAGCGGGAATAAACGTCCAGCGATATGGATGATAAAAATATGGCTTCAATATTTTAAAGGAGTGATATTATAGAGAAAGAGCAAGATATTTTAGTAAAGAAAAAAGATACGTAGGTGTCTCTGTTCTGTTATGGATTTCTAGAAGTGATAAGGAAAGTCCAGAACAACAAACCCACTTTTCGCTACGATGCCGATGGAAATCGTTTTTCCCATCAGGCGGCAAATGCGAAATCGTAATAAAACTCTCCATATGATATGTAAAGTAGCCATAATATTGAAAACTTCCAAAGTCCATCAATAAATGTGGCGCTGCGTGGGGAACGTTACGCAGTCTTATGGTGGTTAGTGTTGTGTTATCATTTTCGATGTGCCAAACTTACTATCGATGATCGCCTGAACTTTTATAAATTATGAAAGAGGTGGCTCGCTGATCGCTCGATCTTATAGTACATACCTAGGTACTGATTTTTATTTCTGATGGTCTGTGCTAGAGAGTTAGTTAGACAAGCAAATTCACTTTTTGGGTAGCTATCCGAACATCTAATTAGCAATGTTCGAACAGTGTCAATGTTTTTAACTGTTCGAAAAGTATACCTAACCAGAAGTCTACCAGCATCTCTAGATGATAACATAACGGATCTATTGACAGTGTTTTGATTGGGTACCCATAACAACCCAAATAGCAAGAACGGCCAACGAAGAACAGCCAACAATGGGTGGCTGGGCCTTTTTGTGTTATAAACTTACTAATTGACCTATCTGTAAACTACCAATTAAAACTCACTAAAAAATAAAATACATGAATCAAAACGGCCCTTACACGCAACTTTTAACAAACAATAGGTATCGATAAAACTTTGTCACAGCACTAGCTCAAGACGCGAGGCGTCAAAACGCACGACCGCAACTATCAAAGAGAAATCTTTTCCGTGTATCAATAACGTCGATCGAGCCGTCGACTAGACACATTGCGCTCTTTATGTCGCTGCGATGTCACATTATAGTGCCATGTCGTATACGTACGTGATACGTGCTGATATGGTTAAGATATTCTCAGAATATGAATAGATATTTTGTCCTTGAAATGTTGGAATTGAAAGAGGTTTCAGTGAAAATCAGCACATTTTCATGGTTTCTTAAAGTAAATTAAGTTTGTGAAAGAAATCGTGTGGACTAGATAAAACTGTTGAAAACTGTATTTGGTACCTACTTTGGAAACCTGCCTCTTTAGTCTAGTTGTCACAAGGGCGACTGCTGAGCATGAGGTCCTGGGTTCAATTTCCGGGTCAAACAAACTGTTATTGAGTTTTTCACTGTAGCAGCTCTACGGAGACTAGATTTGTGTTCGGTTGATGACAATATTAGGCTCGCCATCTTAATACTAGAGACTTAAGAAACATTACTGGCGAAATGTGGGTGTACTCCTAGGTACACCTCTGCCTAACCCTACAGGGATTACAGGCGTGATGTTATGTTTTGTTAGATAACCACGTATGCTATGTACCAATATTGCTTCCTTACATAATCCCGAACCAATCCTCACAAAGACACACCTGTGTCTGGAAACCTACACATTAGGTGTGTCTAACCACTGTTTGACCAATGGTCACCGCAAATAGGGTACTACAACTTCCCGTCAGTCTGCACCTCACTCAACCAATGATGTGATTGACAGCTGACCGAACGCCATCAATATGAACTATAAATCTCAAGATCCTAAGCAACAACCATAGTATGTAATTCGGAATAAGTAGTCTTACCTTGTTAAAAACATACGTACCTGCAACACTCGCGCAGAAGCAGAAAATCTATAACATAAAAGAGATTCCAAATAAGCCATTTTATGGCCAATGCC
Organism: Lycophotia porphyrea; assembly: GCA_950005105.1. NCBI lineage: Eukaryota > Metazoa > Arthropoda > Insecta > Lepidoptera > Noctuidae > Lycophotia > Lycophotia porphyrea. The sequence continues at coordinate 8,515,058 of OX465393.1, forward strand.
AAGTTATCAACTCGACAGTGTATCACACTACAAACACCCACGCATCAAAATTATTCATAAAATCTCAACAATGGCGCATCGTCTCCGTGTGGTTAGGGCGTGAAATTATTTTCTTGGCGTATGCAGATTAGGGTAGGGTGACTGGTGGGGTTCCCGGATTAGTTCCGGTTTACTTTTTATAGGATTCCGATGATAAATGTTACCATTGGATAGGCTAACGGGTGGTGCGTGTAACGTATCCAAATAAGCTTTCCAAATAAGTACCTTATAATGTATTCATGCAATCGATGATGTGGAAATAAAGACGCAAATAAAGTGTGTGTCAGCTCAGCAAAGCATTTAGAAGTGTTGATTAAAATGTAAATAATTATGTAAACTGTGGCAACTCTGACCCTTTCCCATCAGCACCTACCACCTCAACCTACATGGCTACACATTGATCCAGCTCGAAGGACCAATGTGTAGCTTTGTAGGTTGAGGTGGTAGATGCTGGTACTTTGATGCCGAGAAAAATAAATAAAAAGGCGGACCATTGAAATGCACGTCTGTATTAGACCAGTGTCGTAGATGGAGAGAGCCAGAGTTGCCACAGTTTACATAATTATAATTATTTAGATTTTAATGTTGGTGTTGCAATATTAGTAATTAAAATTTCCAACAAAGGTGGCCCGGACTCCACCAAAGCGGAGAGGAAAGGAGGTGTGTACCGCATGCCTCTCAGAGCACACCGCTCACCGCACGCCGCACAAAGCACACCGTTAACCCCACGCCGCTCACGTCTCTTCTAGTCTCCACTGTGCGCTTGGCCACCGAGTGCGGAATCTGGTGTAAACAATTACAAGACATCTCTTCTCTCCTCTGCTCAATCGTTTCCACTATAGCTAAGCGAGAAGACGAAAGTGTAAATAATGAAATTCTATTGGTGGTACAACACATCTCCTCTCCTCTCGTCTCGTCTCGTCCCCGCTTAGGTGAAGTCCGGCCCCAAGACAGTGCAAGCTTTACCTATAGGGTGTAGACGAACTCTTCACGAAGCCGTCAACCAAGCATTATGTACATCAAACTAAGTATCTTTACGCAAAAAATATTACTGGGAAACGACTTTTTTTTTGGGGTGAAAAAGTAAAAAAATACATTAACAACATGTACCTATTAAAAAAAAAACTGGTGAAAAAGTTGGAACACACCCAATATTTTCGTAACTAGAAGGTTCCCAGGTTTTTTTATTTATTTGGAATAACCAACAATTATATATTATATATAAACAAAAAAATAGAATTTATAGAGTTATACAAATGTGCAACCAACAACGTTCTCCACATATACACAAAAGACAAAGACAATGGTGCCGATTCCCTTGTTCACAAACTAAACAAAATTTAAGTTGAGTGCATCTTTTTCTTTCTATTTCATTATGAAAAGGACAGAACATAAATATTAGTTAAGTCCTGTCAAATTAATCAGGGGATCTAAAATGGCCACTTTTAGCAATTCCTCTAAAAGTAATTCATTTTCTGAATTCCCAGCAGATCATTAGCAATTCTGCTAATTTTCGTAAAATGGTGACACATGGTAGCTGAATCATACTCAATTCATTTCATATCCAGAATCAGATTTCTTGTAAATGTTGCCACGTGAAAAATAAAAGACCGTATTTTTACCGGTTATTTTTTCACTCCAGATTTTATTAATTAAATTCATTTTATTGGAAGCATTCCAGTGATTTAAACACTATTTCAATAAAAGACAAATATGGCACAGTTAAAACACTGCAAATAAGGTCTTAGAAAGGGAATTTGAAACGATAAAGATTGACTTTTTAGCCTGGCAACATGCGCATAGATGTCTATCCTTGATGGAGATGTCAAGACGTCGTGTCAACTGTCAATTGGTCTTGTCTATTTGTTGTTATTGGAAACCAATAGTTTTGTTGTATTTTTGTTTTCAATGGTATTTTCTCAAGCAGTATTTATTGATAACTAGGCGTACAGTACCTCTGCTAACCTATTTCTGGCTAAAGCTGCGACCCCACTGGATATACTTCTACATTCACGTATATGTAGCTACTAAATGATACTGGAATTCGACAAAAAGGCCGTAAAGTCGTTGTGTTTGAAGAGATGGCTGAAAATCATAAAGGAGCTGCTTGAAAAATTCTCTTGTTATTCCGTCAGGATATAGAAATAAGCAAATTCAAGGGATTTTCCATTTTCACGCTGATTTCGTGTGATGTGTCGAACCATACCAAAACTATTGAAGGCAGCATGTAGCGAGCTGTTCACACCACAGAAGACCTCTCAGGGGCTGGGACTAAGGAATGACGAAGAACAAGCAGAAAATCAAACCGAGTGAAATAGTGTAGTGTGTGTAATATTGGTCAGAATTTTTCAATACCAATGCGTGTATTTGTTGTGTTCCAATATTCGATATTACCATATTATAATTGAAGGGGATACCTACACAGCAGAGCTATTACGAGCTAAAATGGCACAAAAGAAATGCTTGTGTGTAAAAAAATCCAAAATATTCAATATACAAAGGTTTGAATCTTGTCAACCTGTCATCAAATCACAGAACCTTTTAACTAAAAGGAATAGAAGAGGATTACATTTTTGCATTATCCAAACCTGTTATGTGTAAAATGAAACTCTTTCAAAATAGAAATAACTTAAACATGTGTGAACTCGTAGAATTACCCGTACACAGAATTTTAATATTTAGAAGTACCATATTATAATGAAAGTAGTTGACCTATCCTATATATTTTTTGTACCTATATATGTATTATATATGATGTATTGTAATTTGTAATTTTCATGCCATTGAGAAGAGATTGATGAGTATGACGGAATGTGTTCTGCACTGAAATAACTGTAACATCCTTTTCCTTCACATTTTATGCAAATAAAGATGCTTAAGTACATATGACTTTCATTACATGTTTTATACATTTACTTTTAAACAGTACATAGACTTAAAAATGTGAGATTATTCTGATTTTTGACATTTAAATTAGTCCTCATCTCCCTAGCCTTTTCCCAACTATGTTGGGGTTGGCTTGCAGTCTAACCGGATGCAGCTGAATACCAGTATTTTACATGGAGCGACTGCCTATCTGACCTCCATGACCCAGTTAGTACTGGGTTGTAAGATACCCCTTGGTAAGATTGGTTGTCAGACTTTGAAAATGTCTGTTAAAGTTAAACCCATGTACAATTTTTTAAATCGATAGATATCCTTTATTCGCCAATTATGTTGCGTATTTTACACGAAAATAAAGTAGGTAACCTTACTTTTTTCGTTTAAATTCAATAAATTATTGGACTCTTTTTTTTGTTGTAACCTCTTTTTGCAGATGTTATATTCTTGTCCCAATTTTTTTTTTTACCTTTTTCCATCTCGTAAAGTCCAAAATATATCATTATTTCAATATTTCTTTACAAAATCTGTAAAATGAATTGTGAGATTTTGCTCTTGACAATCTTTTCATGAATCTGCTTATTGACAGCAAAGCAATTCATAATAAGTGGACCATTTTACGATTCTCCATACAATACTGTCAAACCAGTGTCTGACAGATGAATTACGTAATATGAATTGGACGCAGTTAATATTATGAATCGTCAATTTGTGGCCATTTTAGGAATTGAAATGTGATTCATATTATTATCCTAATATGATTCTGCCAATGTTACCATTTTAAGCCCCCAGCACCTGACGTAATTTTAGTAGTCTACTTTTTAATCACGTCTAAACTTGTATGGAGTAGTGTCAGGCGCTGATTAATTTGACAGGACTTAACTAAAATTTCATTTCTGTCCTTTTCTTAATGAAATAGAAAGAAAATGATGCACTGAACTTAAATTTTGTTTCGATTGTGAACAAAGGAATCGGCACCATTGTCTTTGTCTTTTGTGTATCTGTGGAGAACGTTGTTGGTTGCACATTTGTATAACTCTATAAATTCTATTTTTTTGCATATATATAATATATCATTGTTGGTTATTCCAAATAAATAAATAAAAACCTGGGAACCTTCCAATGTTGTTGAAGTAAAAGGTATAGTCTAGAACAAAAAAAAATGATAGCAATGACGGGGAGATCAAGTAACCTTTCGGCTACGTTAAGAGTTTTCTTACACCTTTTATGTTCTCACAATGGCATGTGCATGGCATGCATTTGGAAAACTTTAGATTTGTGTTCACCTAGTCTTAATTTCCGTCTAAACTCCATCAATTTATCAAGATACAATAATTATTGACACCGTACGGGACGAACATGTGTCGCCACCCTTCTATCACATCACACGCTAACGGTTTAGAAGTCAGACAAAAAACGAGGAAAGTTGCGGAGCAGACGGGCGGATGGACGATTGCCGATCCCGAAATATGATTTATAGATCAGGCGTCATCGGCAATGCGCTTTCTATACGTCACGGGACATGTCACCGCCTCCATACCGCGGTTCAGGGGAAAAGAAAATTGCGTATATTTTGATACTAAAACAAAGTATAAAAGTAATCATGATATATGTATTTGCTTTATGGGTAAGTAAGGTATACTGGTACCTATGATTCTTATTCATATTCTTATGAAACAATATGATATGATATGATACCAAATGAATGATACCAATCAATATGATACCAAATGATTCTTATTCTTATTCTTATGAAACAGGAACATTTATACGATAAATAATGCAATTTATAAACAGCATCTTACAACATGACTTGGATATGAATCTTGAAATAACAAAACCTTCAAAAGTTTAATCAGTTCTGAATCAGTTCACTGTACACCCCTACAAAAATTTTACACTGGATTATTTTCTAACAACACGAAAATGTTGACTTCTTGTATAAAGGTGTCTACCATCCCGCCAAACCGCATAAATTATCATCCATTTGGTTTTCAACGAAGGACTTTTCACAAGAGAAATCTGTGCCTACTTCTATATCTAGTGGTGCAATAAGAGACTGAAAACTATAGTGGATAGGCACGAACTAAAATGCCCAGCTAACACGAGCGCCAGTACCCTACCTACCCCCTCAGAAACTCAGTCGTGGAACGTTCTGCTAGAAGGTCAATTGAGTATGCTACCAACTGGCCTTAGGGCCTACAGTCATTGCAGCGGCCTTACATTGATCATTCACAAAAACGGTTTTTAAGAACCCTTTATTTTGTTTTATTTTCATTCACCATCAATATATCTAACTTTTCATCTACGAGTATAAAAAGAGTCTCCACGTCAACGTACGTTAACAATATTTCTCGGCACGGACCGAACATTTGTATCAAATCGAACAATAATCGCTCATATTGTCAGTTACAATACAATTTGTTTGGAAACTTGACGCGTGAGAGAAATAATAACAAATGATTCGCGCCCTAACACCGCCTGGCGTTGAAAGATCACGCCTATTGCTCTCCTGCTGATGAAAAAAGTATACAATATTACTCAATAAGATACATTAAGGTGGAAAGTCGTGATGTAATACGTACAATGCCTGATGCTGATGATGTCTACCTAGTAGATATTCTTTAACATTTGTACTTGGTCCTACAATTTTCAGCTAGTGGCTGAGTACATGATGGAATGGAAATCTTGTTTGGGTAGTGGGTAATATTAGGCCGCATAGTAATTACTTTCGTTATTAAAATCCACAGCTGATTGACTGCCTTCTTGGTTCGATGTCTAGCGCTACTTATGCTGAGCATGAGGTCCTGGGTTTGATTGCCAGATCGGTAGAGTACTATTGTGTTTTTCCATCAGGAATTTCTTGTTAACAGCCTCGAGTCAGGACTTGTGTCCGGTTGATGGTAATAGGCTCGCCTACACCTGAGACATAAACATAACTGGCGGAGTTTCACGGATTACAGGGGTGATTCTACACAGGGTGGACCACGGATGGAACATCGTCGCACAAACGGTTACCATGTATTCAGTACCTACATTATAGACATTTTTCATCAATGTTTTTTTTTTAATCATCTGTTCCGTATACATATACATTTTGACCGTGTAGGTACCTATTGCACTTTTCTAGGGAACAGCAGTTGTTTTTTGTTAATTACCGATTATAAATGTTTATGTTCAGAATGATGTACTGAATACCTACGTGATAATCGTTTGTGCGTCGATGTCCTTGCACCCTGTATATATAAATATCATTTTATGAACCTCACAACTAACCCATTCTTGGACCCTGTTAGAAGAATAGGGACTATACGGTTTATGACTTCTGTAACTGCTTTTTTATTATTTATTTATTCAAAATCTGTTTAAACAATAAGATATAAAAAGTCTGCCAAACTGCAAAACAGTTTGTCGGCAGTTGTTCTCGTTTCACAATATCATTATAACAAATTTCGATTTTTATTATAAAACAATGCATAAAATGTGGGGAGTGAGTTTGCAGAAAGAAACGTTTTACACCTATGGAAAATGAGCTATGGACACAATGACAGGTAGTGTTTTTTAAGAACACTTTTAAGTTAGTGTTTGGATTTAGCATGTGATATCAACTGTGTGAGTATTTCATTCACTAATGAGGGTACTACATATTTTCTTGTGCGCTTAACAAAGTAGTTTGTGACTTTAGGAACAGCAAGTGTCTTCTTTTTAGATAAACGGGTTGGGTACGTATGCTTACGTTCCTGCTTGTGATATTCATTATTAAGGTGATTGCGTCAGGGTAGCCCGCGAAATTCAAATTTTCTTACGTTTTTTGCGATTTGCAGGTCATTGTCAGGTTGTGCGATGATGAAAAATGAGTCGCGCCAGTAACGCGTATGTAGTTACAGAATTACAATCATGAAAATCATCAATCCTCTAAGTTCATGTAATCCTATTGAATGACTTTTTCATGAAATATTGGATAAATAATAATGTGAACTCGGCTATCATTGTGCCGATTGTCGTAACGGCCAATGGCCTTATGGCTAAGAGCCTCGACGACCATGTCTCGAAGCTCTCCTTAGGCGGTTGGATCAAGGGCCTGATTCAGAAGGTAGTACTCCTCGATACGGCTCGCATTGTGAGGAGGTTCCTGTCTCTGTCTCTGAACCACCGGTAGCTTGGACCCTGTTCCCGACACCGGAGGACCGCTATTTTTTATATTTTTAAATGTTTTTTATATTGTTTATTTTAAGAAATATGTAGAAATATAAAAAATATGTACTGAAATGAATAAACGAAATAATAATAATAAAATTAAGAAGGCTATCAAATTTTTTCTTGTATTTGAGCGTTTTACTCGATTTTTGATGTGTGATTATGGTTTATATATGGCCACAAAATTAAAAAAAAATATATGCCCGAGAGAGTTTGATTATTTTTCTCGGGAATGTTTTAAACAAATACATATTTCAATTTGTTTACGTACATGAGTAAAAACCTAGTCTCTGCAAAGGATGTTTCATAAAATCCTACTTTTGGGCATCTTTGATGCTTTGTTACATAAAAGATTTAATAATATTATATTATATAAAAATGTCCATGGTACAATTGAGTGGTGTACTTTGGAATGCTTTAATCATTTTTTTATGTTCCATACAGAAATACACCAAAAAAAAAATCCGTAAAACAGAAAGATACTGACCTTTTTTCGTCCGACATGATATTTTTTATCTATGAAGATATAAACCAAATTCAAGGAAAAATAAGTAGTATACCTCGCTAGATGCACACTTGCGCATCCACTGCCGCATGCCGTCTAATTTACCTAAACTGAATTCTTTAATTTTGTGATAGCCCTCTTAGTGGATTAAATAATTATGTGTTTAATGCAATCCAGAAGATTGTTCGGTAAAAGAAACGAACTTTAATAACTACCTCATTTTTATAATAAGTAGGTATAGAAAAACTAAGACTTTCGAAACAGAACCATCTAGGCTCATCGAACGTTAACTACCATTGTCATGATAACATGTGTGTGAGAACCTAGCATAGAAATGACGAGGAACTCTCCGGAAACTCAACTTATTTCTTGTAGTCCACTCAAAAAATAATAGATGACTCTTTTCGCCGTTATTATCAAGACACGCAGTGATGCGTATACAGTGCATGTACGTAAGTTTGTAATGTATGCACTGAATCTGTTTGTCTTATTGGTAAAGAATAACGTCCCATTACCAAGGATACCAAGATTAAATTAACTAATTCTTTTTTGTGAAAGCTTTTTTGATAGCTGTGGCAACTCTAAATTATGTTTCTGTCGCCTGTAATGAAGTTTGGTAACACTGTAGGAGCTATACAATGCTGTCAAGATTGGAAATTCTTTGTAGCTAAGTATTTGCTTTTATCTATTTCCCGCGATTTGAATGGAATTATTTCTCGGACATAACAATTTCATTTGATTTTTATTATATTGGTCACTTTACACACACACAAATGATAACATTTTCACTCCTGACGCAGGAGTTTCCCTGTATTGGAAAACCAGACCATTAGTTTACAATTTGCGAGTGATGTGGTGAGCATACAGGATAAAAAAATGAAATATTTAAACTAAACTAATTAAAAGTGGACTACTAATGAATTTCTAATAATCGTTTGTATAGACAATTCATTGTCCGGCCGGCCCCTTAACTTGAGAAATCTCAAGTATAAGGTATGTTAGAAACGTAGAGGAGTGAATAATATGTGTCTGAGTTAGGTGTGAGCAGATGAAATTTCGATTTCAGTATTCATGGAGATGACCCTACCTATTTTATTGTCCACGTTTTTCTTAGTGAAAGAATCTATTACTGTCGAATCTGCACCAGTAATGTTCTCCGGATTTCTCCTTTAAAAGCAAGTAACACTGTACAGCTGTCATTGCAGTGACATATCTGACGGCAGCAAACAATAAATCAATAAAATGAAAATGTCAATGAGTTTTACAGAAAACTGTCAAGTGTCATCAGTGATAGTTCTGTAGGTCGCGGTTGAAGTTGAAGCTTTGCAGGATATTTTTCACAATATTCGTACCAGCGCGGTTCAAGTTAGATCCGTCGCTTTCGTACATTAACCAGTGATAAACACCTGCCAATATGAGATGGACGGTGCATATCGAGGGTGGTCCAATGCGAGTTAATCACGCCGCAGTATGCATCGGCGAAAAAATTTATTCCTTCGGAGGGTATTGTTCCACCGAAGAATATAAAGATTGGGAGCCAATACCAGTCCATGTCTTGGACACAAATAACCTGAGATGGGCACCAGTGAATTATAAGAGGACTGATGTAGCGCCCTTCCAAAGATATGGCCATACCACTGTCGCATATGGGGACAAGGTAAGTTAAAAAATGAATGCCTCTCGAAATAATCATCCTGATTTTCCTAAGCGCTTTCAATTACCTTTAAACTTTTCAAGATATTTTAATTTTGTTTCATTATCATTTAGGTACTTAGTGCATAGATTTTAATTTTGGTTACTAGAACTGCACTTTCTTATCTAATCCAGAAAGATTTGTTAGGCAGGTTAGGATTTCTTTTAAGTACTCTAATTTTATTTATTAAATAACCAGTCACATAATATACTAAGCTCCCCCCCCCCTCCCCACCCCATAAATCGATGGCCCGCCCATAAAGGAAAGTTTAACCGAGTGTTATTATTTAAATCATGTGCAAAAGATCAAAAAAATGCACCTAAGTAACTTATGGTTGAAGATATGTATTTATTTCCCGAAAGGCTTACAATTCACCGGGAAAATATGAATATCTTTAGAACAATGTTATCTGCCAGTAAGCGTAGATAAAAACAAAAACAAATATCTATCTTACATGCATCCTCCGGTAATTTGGTCCTATAATTTGTTTTTATTAGTGGTCTTTCATTGATACTGAACCCTGAGCAATTTAATACTGTATATTCTATTGTTTATTCATAATACTATGTAAAGATAATTTACAAAACAAAGTCTCTTCCGCTGTCTGTACGATTACATCTTTTAAACTATGCAAGGGATTTCAATGCAGTTTTCAGTAATAGATAGAGTGATTCAAGAGGAAGGTTTATGTGTATCTTTGCACCTGTAAGAAGCCAGGAAGGATTGTTAGTTGATAACAAAGGAGAATTCACATACACCACAACAATGGGTGGGCAGTAATTTGTATGAAAATTAATACTTTTATTCATATGGACCATATTTTTCCACCACATTTAACTGTGTGTGTGTGATTCACACATAACTTATGCTTGACCACTTGTTGTTGCTGCGATGGGGTGTGGTTATGATACATGTGATATCTCCCTTATGGGTTGCCATCTGAGTTTCTAAGTAGAAGTTCCATTAGTACTAACTTGATTGTCAGAACATACAACCTACTGCTTGAGAAATATATCCTCAAACCTGAAGCCTGTTACAATGTAAATTTAAATCATTTTATGTTACTGTATTTTGAAATTAAACTAAAATATTTATAAATAGAGTTTCTACAACCTATTGTTTAGAAAATGCCATGTTCTGTAAGGAAAAAAGGTTATTGATTACAATAATAAGAATTCTAATAGAGTATGTACTCACTTCACTTTCATTTATTCTTGTCTTCATAAATAAACAATTATTGTGAATAAATAAATTACCACATTCTTCCTGTTACCTACATACTTATGAAGACACTTCAATTTTATTTGAATAGATAAACAATAGTTTCTAATACACAAAAATTTCATATAACTGTCAAGTGTGCATCAACTGCTAATTTGGCTGAATGAATATTATCACCAAACTTGCATTCACTCTGGCCTGGCAATGTGCGTGTTAGTGTTTGAAAATCTTGCCTTGATAGTTGCTATACTTGAAAGTAGGTAAAGCAAATCACTCACAGTACCTCATTTATTGATTTATACTCCATTGCTTATCTGCATGTTACCTATCCTAAAAGCATTATAATACATATCTGATTCAAACCAAGTACTGTTACCAATAGTAATGTTACATTAAACTAAAAAACTGAGCAACTTGACTTACTACAGAGCATACTGTAAGAACATAGGCTAATGTATTACAGGTTTACATGTGGGGAGGCCGAAATAATGCTGTGGCCTGTGATACTCTCTCATGTTTTGACACAAAAACTTTGGAATGGAGTACCCCAACTGTAACAGGCATGGTGCCCTATGCCAAAGATGGACATTCAGCTTGTGTGATAGCTAACAAGATGTACATTTTTGGAGGGTTTGAATATCTTACTGATCAGTATTCACAAGAAGTACATTGCTTGAATCTTGATACACTGCAGTGGAGCTATATAGATGCACGGGGCACATCACCTTCACATCGCGATTTCCACACTGCTGTGGCTGTAGATGATAAGATGTACATCTTTGGTGGACGAGGAGATTTGAACAGCCCCTACAATTCCCAAGAGGAAATATACTGCCCTCAAGTATTTTATTTAGATACTACTGAAGAGAAATGGGTGGCGGTGAACCCTGGTGGAACATGGCCAGAAGGAAGGCGTAGCCACTCGTCTTGTAAGTTATTTTCCACTAATTTCAAATTTTTGTTTGATATTATAACCATGTAAAAAACATGGTATGTTTTCAGGGGTCTACCAGGACTACATGTATATCTTTGGAGGATTTAATGGAAACTCAAAGACTCACTTCAATGATCTCTATCGATATTCTCTAAAAGATAACTTCTGGCAATACGTCAGTGTGGGCGGCTCTATACCGTGCAAGCGTCGACGTCAAGCCTGTCTAATTCATAAAGATGTTGTGTATTTATTTGGAGGCACAAGGTCAGTGTTTTGCTGTTTGTGTAGTAACAGTATTGTATTCTACTTCTGGTTTTAAATGTCTATAGTTTAAGGTCGAATGACTAGTAAGTAAGAATTTAATTAGTAATCAACTGAATGTTTTTTTCTGCAGCCCATGCCCTTTCATTAATCGGATACCGGAGACTGCAGATAATAACCCAGAGAGATTGATTGATAACAGTGACCTACATCTCCTTGATTATCAACCATCTCTTAAAACTTTATCTATTCTTGTTGTGCTGGAAAACAACATAGACACATCAATACTTCCGCGTGATATCATGTACGTATTCATTAGTTATCATCATATAAGTTTAAGCAGCCTTATATAAACTTGTTAACTAAAATACTAGCTATTGTCTTATTTATTGCTTTTGTTCCAGTGTGGATATCCGCCTCATGACTCTTCCAAACCGCATTAGCCGACCCATTAACCAATCTGGTTAGAATAATACTTGGTACTTCTTTGTACATGCAGCTGAATGTGTTGAGGCTTTACTACACTTCCATTATTTATATTTAGTCATTATGATATTTCGTCTATACCTATTTATATTGTATATCTACTTGTAAGTTGTAGTAGTATGAAAAAAAAACCAATTTCTTAAATGTCTGTATCACATCCATTATACTTAAAATAAAATGTAAAACTTGATTCCAATAAATATACAAAAGTATTAATTACCAAATGAAACAGGTATTAAAATTTGAAAAGTGTATTTTCATTCATCCTCCTTAACAATATGTCTCTGTCGTTCAGGCACGAAGGGAACAGCGCCTGGTTTGCTGTGTGCACGCCTGTTTCCTTCTTTCCTCTTTGATTTCTCTTTAATAGTTCTGAGTTCATTCTGGGCATTCAATATGTGTTTGGGAACATGTCTATGACGCGCTATGCGTTTCACCTGCGGGTGGTTTGCGAACTTTTCCTTTAATGAATCTGCATAGTTCAATGCGGTCCTTTCACGTGGTTTGAGCTGAAATATAATTGCGCTTAAATTAGCATCTAATATAATTGTCCAAGATTCCATGCATGCCAGACCTACGTCATTTTATAAAAACAAACTTCTGCGGAAGTAACTCACGGTCGGTCGCGGAAGCTTTGGGTGGTATAAGGTAACAAAGGTGTGCTGAATAGCTGCTGTAATATCAAGTAATTGAGGAGCTATTCAGCACACCTTTGTTACCTGATACCAGCCAAAGCCGCCGCAAAATACGACCGACTTTCACGGGATCTTGCTTTATAAAAGCAAAATGTAAGAATTGCTTGTGGGTACTCTTATAACTCCTACAATCCTGATTGTTGTTTATGAAGGTAATTCACTCGCCTTCTAAATACCTGACTGACGCACAAGGCGTCACGCAACGAAAGTATGTCGGTTAGGCCGCTTGTAGATATGGCACATCAATAAAAGTGTGTACAAGAGGCCTTAGCCCACCAAGAAGGAAGTTTGATGTTCGGTTGCACCTGCGCTACCACAGGACTATTATCATGCGAAGTGACTAAGCTAGATTTTTCGAGAACGTTGTGGCTTAAAAGATGTGACAAAAATTGAAAAAAGTATGCTTAGATATATTATTTTGATCATGTGGAGAGGATAAGTGAAAGACGACTAACAAAAGTTTATTTACAAGACAGATGTGACTGGCAAACGCCGGGAGGGAACGCCTAGGACATTATATTGACCTTATTGGTGAGTTTCTTCAGTAAGGCCAGGTGCATAGTACTCGCAACCAGAGTGCGTGTATGAAGGTGGACAAGGCAAAAAGAGTATATAAGAATCGTAGCAGCATGGGAGAATGGCGTGAGGTTATGTATGAATGTAACAGCTAAAAAAAAGGAAATAATATTCAGAGTAATTATCGCCAAGATGAATATAAGTCGCGCCATTATGGATGTAGAAACTTGTAATAACAATTACCGACAAGCGTAAGTGGCACCAGATAGCTTCTCTCAAAAGATTTTTTGCAATCTACGAAAAGGGGTGTCATGATATTTACGATAGGTTGCTGATAGTTCCAGATGCCACAGTAGTTGACAAACAATTGGCGATTGATTTTCATTGCAGAAACCAGGTGTAACTTTAGTTAAATACACCTACTGCAGTGACACTTACCACACCAAGTTTCTCTGATGCTCTTGCTTTCCACATTCTGATGTTCATTTCGTCAGAGCCAGAGAGTATGTATTTGTTGTCTAAGGTCCACTTAACACATGTCAGTCTTTGCATTCGTTTTGTATGGTATACATCTCTAGAGTTTCCTTTAAGACTCTCAAATATTCTAACAGTTTTATCATAGCTGCCAGCTACAAACTCTCGTCCAGTTGGAGCATAGTCTACATCGATGACAGCCGATGTGTGCCCCATGTGGATGTTTACTGGTTGTTTTAGTTTCCTTACATCAAATGTGTATAAACTGTAAATAAAAGGAAATGATATTAGTAAAGTATAGGTACTATGTGCGCTGCTGGCCTTTCTCGGGGAGTCAGGGTGGATCAAATAAATTTCCCACCCGCACGCAAAATACGCGCATTGGACACCAGCCCGTTATACAATACAATACAATAGATACTGTACTGGTCAGCAACAGAATGTAAAAAAAGGTATTATTGTATTGTAAGCTTAAGATCGCAACTGGCGTGCGTGAATGACCAGATGTATGAATGTGGACAAGGCAAATGAGTATGTAATGATCATAGCAGTTCAAGTTCTGTGGTTTCTGCCTACCCTATTTAAGCTTAAGAATATATTGCTAAAAAAAGAATGAATACATACTTATAATCTTCATTAGCTACAGTGAATATGAAAGCCTCCATTGGATTCCAAGATAAGGCATTAGACCTCAGTTCCATTACAACCTTCCTCAGAGGACCTGATTCACGACAATCATACAGAATTACACTTCTGTCGCTTGCACATGATGCTAGTAAGTTTTGTTCAACCTGAAAACAGTAATCAAACAATTAATTCATATGGCTTGCCTTGTAGAAAACATATTTTATTGCTGTTGGTTAAATATTGCCAAATGAATTAGATTAGACGTTACCTGATTAAATTCAACATGATGAAGACTGTCCACTCCCCATTTAAAAACTTTCACAGGTTCGTTTCTTGTATTCTCCCATAACTGACAGTGTTCACCACAGGTTGCAAATATTGGTTTATTTCTGTGATGAGTTATACCTGTGACTACAGACATACTGAGCAGAGTGTTTATGGGTTCCTCATCATCACCAGACTGGACTTCAGCCTTCCATGTTTTAATAGTTTTGTCATCACCAACACTAGTGAATGTGTCACCTTTGGGTGTGTAACGCAGTGCCCGCACCCAACCTTCATGAGCCACAAAATTTCTAGTACATTTTTTAACAGCTAAATCCCACAAACGAATTTCCCCATCAAATGCTCCACTAGCTAGAACTGCTAATCTGCTAGGATGTTTAGCGATACTGGAAACGCCGTCTTTATGTCCATCAAGATTACCAATAAAAGGCTTAGCAAACACCCTTTCAAGTTTAACAGCATTCATTGCACGCACATATTCACGGGGTGCTTCTAGGGGATGCAAACTTGGATCATAATTTCTTGGTACTGAAACAATCACACAGTATAGAGAAAAGCAAATTTCGTGGATCGCGTAAACAAAAATCATCTAGCGATCATCGTTCAGTCATCAGAATTCACTGCCGGTCGTAGGCGTCAGCCAAGTATAGCCACAACCTGCTTTTCACATCCCGCGGATATAAAAGAGTACAATATTAGCTAGCAGGCTTAAAATTAACTGCAACAATAAACTCACGTTTGTGTATATCCCGTTTTGTAGCACGCAAATATTCATCTGGATTACGACTAATAACTTTTATTTTCGGTTTCGACATCTTGTGTGACTATTTACTATTTTCAGTTTATCAAATCAATCACGAAAAACTTTCTTTAAGATTTATTTTTATTCCACAACAACATAACCTCTCAAAAACTAACACGGCGAAGTTCAATAGACAATAGAATAGACATGCTTCGGGTGTTACCACTCCCTGATTTTGGATTCCCGTGGTTCTTTTCAAATCCCCAACAAAAAAAAAAGAAACCCTATGTTAATTATTAATAAAACGATAATAGGCCTATTTTTAATTAACTTTGAAAAGCATCCGCTACTAAATATATATTTAGTCGAGTGGTTTTTTGCTTATAGTCGAATCAAAGTCAAGTCAAAGTCAAAATTATTTATTTGTAGTAAATGTGGTACAAAAAGTGGTAAAATAATAAATAGTGCACTGACACATTTCGCTATAAAAATAGCATGCAAATATTAATTAACACAAACATTAAATTAGGTAGGTAACTATTTAGTTAACAATGTGAATGTCATTCGTTTTTAGCTATTACGGGTTCTTTAAATGAATACCCAACATGTGAATGCTGTTTCAACTTTTCCCTGAAAAGGACCTTGAATTTTACCCCAAAACTCTTCTTAAACAAAACCTCTAAATTCAGGAGAAAATACCCAAAGGTAACACTGGACTGAATATGACGGATGACTTTCTGGGCTGCCAGAACCAATATATATCTCGTGTCACTGTGTTTGTGGCCCCCCCAGACCGATCACCATGTTTGGCAAGCCGATCCCTTGGGAGAAGCAAGCTAAATATCTGGGAGTAATCCTCGACCGACGTCTCTCCTTCAGTGAGCACATAAAGACGGTCCGTTCGCGGGCCGCTTTCGCTCTCGGTAGGCTCCACTCCGTGCTGAATGCGCGCAGCAAGTTGTCAGTCAAGTGCAAGTTGCGTATTTTCACAGCGTGCATTCGGTCAATCATGACTTACGCTTGTCCCGTGTTCGCGCACGCCAAACCCCACCTTATCCATAGGATGCAGACCCTCCAGAACTGATTTCTCCGTAACGCCTCGGGTGCTCCTTGGTTTGTTAGGAATGAACGCCTCCACCTAGACTTCAAAATCCCCACCATCAAGCAGTGCATGAAGCGCCTCACCAAGCGCTACATGGACTCGGCCGAGAAGCACCCCAACCCCCTCATCTCATCGGCCGCCCGATACGTCCCCTCTTAGATCTCTAGAATCAGACGACCTAGACAGACACTTGACGAACCTGACGACCCTATCACTCTCCTTCAGGAAGCCAGTAGGGAAACCAGTACATTGCGAAAGAATAAATACAAACCGCGATTCCGTACCCGGCCTCACCGCCGAGGCCCACCGCGACCCTCTTGTAACGCCCGTCCCTTGCTCGACAAGCCAGCCCGCGACGCTGAGCAAGTAGCTTTAAACTCCCCTTTAAATAATATAGACCCAGCCAACCCTTGCTGCCCTCCCCTCAATGACGCACTGAGCCTAGGTAACCCCACAGGGGGTGCCCTCAGTGACCGGTCATTTAATATAAGTAATCCTTAGTTTATAAGCCCTGGCTGGGGGCCTTAAAGTAATTTTTGGCCACCACAGGATTGTCCGGTTAAGCAGATGACAGCCTCTCTAGGCTGAACTGCGAGTGGTCATACCAAAAAAAAAACAAAAACTGTTTGTGGCCGCACTCTTCCGAAACGGCTCGATCTATTTTTATTAAGGTGGTTGCGTCAGCCCGCGAAATTCAAATTTTCTTACGTTTTGTGTTATTTGCAGGTCAGTATCAGGTTATACGTTGATAAAAAATGAGTCGCGCTAGTAACGATTACGTAGTTACAGAATCACAATCATGAAAATCATCAATACAACCCTCTAAGTTCATGTAATCCTATTCAATGAATATTTCATTCAATAGGATTAAATGGACTTCCAGAGTTATATTGACGATTTTCATTTTTTTTTCATTTACACTGACGCAACCACTTTAAGGTTCCAAATGCAATATTTTGTTTTTTTTTTTTGTTAGATTTGCACAACTGTTTTCCATTTTGGCGTGGAGTTTGAGTTGCATCTGTTATTTAGATTAAAATCAGGGGTGGTTTAAAGTAGATCATATCATATCTAGTGTGTATTGCGAATTTCATACATAAAAATACATAACTCAAAATAGGGACACCGCCCACCTAACCACCGCACACCAGTCACATCTCTGCTGCATAGGCGCTTATGAAGAAATGCGGGTGGTCGTTTTTCCACAAAAACGCTCTCGCCTGTTTGCTTTCTGGTTTATGACTTGACTTTAAGCTATGATTTTTAACCGTTAAGTTCCTGTTTGATGATAAATAATCTGTATAAGCACTAGATCCTTTAGAAAATGCTCAAAATTGCCTATTTAGATTGCCTATCAGCAGAGGCCTAGTATACACAAAGACGACTATAAATGAAAGCCGAAAAACATAGGTACACAGTATATACTTTTTATTCAGTTTATGAAATATCCCCCCTAAATAATCTTACTCAGATCCAGCCTGTGCCCTTGCTGCCCTCCCCAGCGACGCTCTAACCCGAGGCTCGTACCCCACAGGGGGTGCCCTTAGCGTGTGGTCGCTTAGTTTATAGTTCATTGCCCCTGGCTGGAGGCCCAATAGACCGGTTAAGCAGTAGCCAGCCTCCTAGGCTGAACTGCAAGATGCCATTAACAAAAAAATGAAATATCATCTGGGAGGGGTAAATAGTCGAAAGCCAAACATCGAATGATGACTTTTTACTATAGTTGTTCTTATTGCACCAATGTCGAAATCACGCTCGCAGAGCGAAAGCGATAGTTTTTTCAAATACCTACCGTGTTTCCTCTTAAACGTGTAGGGTTACACATAACATCTGCTATTGGTGCCGATTTCCTTGTTTACAAACTTTTCTTAATGAAATAGAAAGAAAAAGATGCACTGAACTTAAATTTAGTTTAGTTTGTGAACAAGGGAATCGGCACCAATTTTCTGATGGTGCAAACTGGGCTTTTGACATTAGGCTCGACCATAGAGAAGCGTGAAGCTGCCCTTTCTTTCTAATGATAGATAGTTCTTTTCTATTTAAGAATATGATACGAATACGCAGATACGCAGAGAGCCAACGCTGGGGTGGCAGCTGGCAGTTACTGTCAGTGTCAACTGTCACTGTCACCAGTACTTCAGTGCCTACTTCATTCATTCCGTCATTCATTTAATGTCATTGTTTTATCAGTGAGTGAGTTGAAATGGGCGATTTTGTATGTGTTTGATGCAGAGAATAAAAAGTGATTTAAACTTTGAATTGGATAATTTAGTCATTAACAGTGTCTTGAGCGATTCTCCTTTCGCAATTTGAATACCCTACTCATTCAACTGCTGGTAGTGAAATCACTGTAGCCAGTAAGTAAGTAGTCTAATGATCAATAATTAAATGTAAACAGCTAAAAGCTTTTATTATCTCCCTTGCAAAATTATTTTTTACGGTGTTATAGTTAGTTAAAATATTCAAATTTCTAATAAGTATTTTAAATTCTAACAAAAACGATGATTATTTTATTTTATTTCTAGTTAAAAACTTACACTTTAAATAATTTTACTTCAAAGCTTTGCAAATTTATGCTTTTCTTAGTCCATATGACCATGTCACATATTTCATAACCATAATATCTTCTATTTTATTTCATATTTAGACTTAATGATCTTAGGCATATTTGACTCTGATTTTCACTAAAATTTTTTGAGTCCATGATTAACACAGTTACAACAGATTTACTGCATTGGGGGTCAGAGGGTCATCCTAAGGGTGGGTTGACCAATGTTGGATTTAAAGAGAATAATGAATTAATATTTCATATCTGTGGTTATATAGACCAAAAGCCATTTTTTTTAATTCCTACATTGTGTATAATCATTAAAAAATATTTTTTTTTTATATATTTTATTGCAGCTTTTTTTGAGCCTCCCATGTGTGTATTTTGATTGCATCTGACCTAAAAAATGTGCGGCTTAATCTATTTGTCTTCGGGTCTCTGTCATAAAACTGTTCACTTGACCTTATTCCAAAAAGTTCATCTAGTTAAATTCTTAACTCTGTCTATTGTGTCATACTGCAGTGCAAAGTCTTGCTTTTTGCCATTTTTCTCTTTCTTTTGCTAATTGGGCCCATTCCTGTAGGTAGGAGTCCACTTTGTCACACCATCTCCTTTTGGACCTTCCCGATGTCAGATAAAAGTAAAAAATGCAGTTCTTTTCTGCTGATCATCAGTTAGAAAAAATAAAACACTTATAATTTATCACACCATTTTTTTGTTTAAATTAAAAGAATGCCTGTAATAAAAGCACCATTGTATTTTTTTTGGAGAATTGTCTTTCAAAGAAAAATATGGCGTTAACGTTTACGTCACGTTAATTAAACGTATTTGTTATTAAACAATGTCGCATTTTCGCAGTGTTTTTATATTCGACGAATCCCTTACTCGATCAACGCCAGATGCGTAGGGTCCGTCAGCCCTCAATAATTATTTTTGCAGTCTTTATTTATTACACAACTGCCCAAAAAAGGAGTAGGTATTATATACAAAATAAAGTAGCTTTTTTCGATTGTAAAGTTTGACGTTATATGTACTGAACGGTCGGCAAGTTAACGATAATCCCATTGGATTTGAAAATATTGGGTGGCGGTTGACTGATTAAAAAATATGGGAAAGATCGCGTCGAAACAGTTCAGAACATTTTTCTTGACCACATGTGGAATCATATTCTTATTCTGCCCAACTGCTGGGCAAAGGCCTCCCCCATGGCTTTCCAGTTTTAATCCGTTAGAAATAAGTCCAGATAATCACGCCAGCGTTATTGGGTTTGACTCCAACTGTGTGACTATCTTCGCCCATCTGTCCGTCCTAGAAACCTCCACCCAACCCCATTTTAACCTCGCAGACTTAATATCGCTGACTTCGGCGATGCCTGTCTTAGAACGATCACTAATTTGTTAGACGAATTTGTTTGCGTCTTGTAGGTACCTATCGTGTTAGCCATGTGTTGACATTGAATAAGTACTTACTGTATACTTGAATTTCGTCATACTTTACAAAAAGAAGTGGGCCGAAATAAGTAAATATTAGTTAAGTTGCAGTGACTCAATATGTTCAAAGGCGAAAAAGCCATCTCCGATAACTGTTCTTGCAATCCGATAATACATGTGAGCAAGCATAAGCAGAAAGAGAAAGAGTTTCTATAAAATATTGCAAACTTTAGGGTGCGTTTCCGCAGAAGCGGAGCTGCGCGGAGTTCAGCGGAGCAGAGCCGTGTAAATAGGTAGGTGTTTCCACTAAAGCTGCGCAGAGATGAGCGGTGCAGGGGTGAGCTGTGTAGCTGGGTGAAGTGGTGGGAGCTGAGACGACCGGAGCGGACCAGAGCTGAGACTAGCGGAGCGGAGCTGTGAAGTGGAGATGAGCTACAAACAAACTCCTGCGCCTGACGTCGGGTTACCCCTCTCAGCCCTGCTCCACCCCGCGCAACCCCGCTCTACCGCGCGCATCCCCGCTCTACACCGCACAGCCCCGCTCTACACCGCACAGCCCCGCTTCAACCGGTACAGCTCCACTAAGCTCGACACCGCCGTGCCCCGCTTATCTCCGCGCACCATACATTTTATTGTAAATCTTCTCAACTCCGCTAACACTGTTTCCACTGAATCGGAGCGGAGATGAGATGTGTATTTTGAGCAATGTGATTGGTCAATTTTTATAAGTCTCTGCTCAGCTCCGCGCAGCTCAGCTTCTGTGGAAACGCACCCTTAGGCCAAGCGTTAGCTTCACTTCGTGCGCTAAAAGCTCTCGGTCCGTTACCCTTATAATTATCTACGTAGAAACTACGCTTTTAGACTTCTTGGCATTGAAATTAGCAGTAAAATCAGCAACAAAAGTCGACTGTCAGTTTTGTTATAACACATGTAGGATAGTCATAATCTGCTTCGCTATATCGAATAGAAATATCGTTAGATCAAAATTTAATGAAGTACCTATAAGTAGATAAATTTTTAGTTCCTAATTTTAACATACATTTAACCGAATTACATTAAATACCCTGTCTAATGAAATTCGCAACAACAATCTGCTGATAAACTGCAAAGATCTGTGGCATTCTGTGGTAACGAATATTTTGAACAATGAGTTTGCTGAAACAATAAACTTCACGCTAGACGGTCGCAAATCAATGTAATATCATCAAGCTCCCCTAATGTATATAGCACGAATTAATAAAGGACGTCATCTCGTCACAGTAGTAGTTTGATAAGGTCACCGGCTCGCTAGCTGCTCAATGGCAGTATTTTGTTCGTTGACCTGCGAACGGTTGCGTTGGCGCACGCTCGGATGAGAGCCGGATTTGTTCGAGGCCTAGATTTTCACATTTTGATCTCCTTTTGGTGCAATAGTGCGCAGATTAATATTTAAGTCTTTATTTCGGTGTCGCCTTTGTGTATTTTTTGTAAAATATTTAGCTCAGTTGCTGTTACTTTTGTTGGTAAGTAACACCTACATAAATTAATAAATATTCGCCGGGCCGGTCCCATGTCGCTACTTCGAGGAAGAAAGGGCGTAAAAGCCAAAATAGCAACTTTACAGGGGAGCGAAAAAACGTTTTTTTTTTTAAATTTTGGAAAATAACTTTTTTTGCAATAGAGTTAAATTCGAATGAATTGGTGATATTTACTTGCATTTAAGTGCTCTTTAATATCAAGAAGCTTAATTTTAAGTAGACCTTATGGTTTAGAAGATAGGATGGATTTACGACCCAAAATTTTAATAAAAATGGCTTTTACACCGTCTATAAATACGTACTATAGAACGTAAATCCACAAATATCTATAATGCTAACATACATCGTGTCGTATAAACCATCTTTAGACAGTGAAAAGGTCGTAATGACTGCACCACTTATAACAATTATCGTGAGTAAACCTACAATTATTATAATTTTGTAAGATTTAATGTGGTGAATATTGAAATTAAGGTGCATAGAAGCTCAAAATAATAGCATAATAATTATTATTATCTGATTTATCATAGTTCTATATTACAAAATTTATTATAACGAATTAGGTTACCTACCTGTTAAGTTAAATGCACACGATTCATGAATAGTGAAACAAAAGAAAAGATTTAATTGAATTGAACTTTGATTATTTTCATTAATTTAAATTTTAAGTTAACTGTGATAAATAATTACTATCATCTAATATTAATTAATTAAGAAATAAATTAACTAAAATTGATAAAATAGTATAAAATAATGGTATGTTTGTAATTTATTCTACTAGGTAGGTATTGGTGTATTAAATAAATAAATTTAGTTAAGATGCAAATCAGTTTTATTCATTCATAAATCAAATCAAATTGACAATAATTAGTAATCTTCTTTTTTTTCTATTTCCTTTTCTGTTTTTTGTTTCGTTTTCTTACTTTTTTTAATTTTATTGCTTGTAATCGTATTCTTCTTTATTTTTTTTATCTTTTACTTTCTTTTTATTCATCTTCTTTCTCTTCTTATATATTTTTTTCTTTTTCTTATTTGTTTAACCTTTTTTTTTAATTATAATTTGTAAAATAAATCTTTCTTCTACTTATTAATCATTCATGCATTATTCTAATGAAATTAAAATGTAGATAAGTACCCATTCATTCTAATTCCTCTACTACATCGTCTTCTTCGTCGGTATCTAGTAATTGGTCTACTACTAATGTCGTAAAAGTCATTACGTAATAAATATTGTATTTACGACCAAATATTCTTTCATACTATGGTGATACGCCCTTATTAATTTGAAATAATTAAATAATGTCATATACGTCAATTTTTTTTAATAAAAATGGTTTTGGTGAGAAAAAAATCATGGGGGTAAAAGCCATTTTTTTGGGAATATTGAAATTTTAAATATACAGATCGATAGAGCGTCGAAAACTAAACAAAGTTGCATTATTAACTCATTTTGGCCAAAAGTGGCTTTTACGCCCTTTCTTCCCCGAAGTAGCGAATGTCTAGCAATCTTAAATAAATCAATCAATCAATTAAATCAATCAAATCAAATCAGTAAATCAATTCAAGAAAGTAAGTTGCTACCTATCTGATTTCGAACAATATTCTTTGGAAAGGCAGACAAGCACGCATTTTATTTTTAACCGTATCGTGTTTACTCATGTAAGTAACTGTTTAATGAGAATCTCCTGCTAAATAACACTGCCAACAATGACGTACATAATTATGCCGTTATGTTTCTTCGTTAAGAAAACGATCTAGGTAGGTAGGTATATTAGTTTTGTAACCCTGCGCTGCGCTTAGGACATAATATTCCTTAATTCTTCGAACACACTAATAAGCTCTTTACAATAAAGCTTTTTTGCTTGTCGTACTTCCTCAGCGATTAGGTCCGTAGATAACATAATTATTGTAACGATTTCCTCTTGTACTATACTTCAATACAGGCATTAGCTGCTATTTTTAATAGATTGTAACAATCTTAACGCGTAGGCACGTAGTCCCCAAATATTGTTGCCCTAAATAACTATGAATTTAACATCTAAATTCAATGCACAGTCAAAATTATTCCCTTCTTTTAAGGGGACTGTGTAAAAACAATAAACAACAATAAAATACCACTTGACGTTCTACAACTTAATGAGAAGAAATGTATAAAATATACAAAGGAAGCGTAAACAAGCGAGCATAAAATGAGTTGAAAGATTATATCGTTGATAAAAATGGTTGGCTCAATGCTGGTGGTGCTCCACACCACTTAAGATTTAAATGTTTTTTTTTTATATTTCTACATTGTGCTCACCTATAGAAGCAACAATAGGTACCCAGGACTATGTAATATCTAACTTGATTTGAAAAGAATGTCCATTAAGTTTCTTGCCCATTCTCCTCTATGAGATCTACTTTGGAATTGGCAAATACGAACTGTAATTCTCAGTTATTATGCCTGTGGCTGGACTGTATGTAGCTTATTTTTGACTATGCAAAAGTGCCTGTCACTGGTCAATGTGGAATAGGTAAATGCTTTGTGTTGAGACGGTTGACGAACAAACTTACCCATTGACTCTACTTTCTTTTAAACTCGTAGTTCTTGTCAATTTAGTGCCAGTATCGTTAGAGTCTTCGAGAAAAATATTTAGAGCAGTAGAACAAAATTCGATAGCAACTGAACCATATTGTTATCGTTAATATACAGATAATAAAGCGGTCAGTTGCTGGCCGGCTTCCGTACGCGCCTACAATCACGTCAACCACAGCAGACTCATGCTTTAATATTTATGCAAAAACACAAATAGTAAGAAAATAAACACGTCTAGATTTTATCAAAATCCTGCTTGTGACACTACTTATTTTAATCATAAAATCTTTCTCTGTTTGTGACACGCGAATCACGAGTTCAGGATAAGGTCCACAAAAGTCACAATTCGTCTCGTCTCTCCAGATGACACAATTAAATATAAAAAACAAGTTTTTGATATTTTAAATGTTGGTAGGTAATGCCGCGAGCAGTCATTGCCCGACCGAACAATATAAATCAATCGAAATGATTCGCGCATTGTTCGCTTCATACATATTTAGTACTGAGACTGGCACGATAGGTACTCTTAAACTTTAGAAAGTTTCACTGGCTTTAGCACTAGGTACCTACTATTTAAAATTATAGGATTTATGTAATACTGGGAGGTAGTTAAACTTAGATAGCTTTTATCTAAGGTCATCTTCGGGTCTTGTAGATGTCTCGAAAACAAATATCTTTACAACTTGGCTTAAAAATAACTTAACCGTTAGAATAGTAGGGAAGTCGTGGCTTCCAAACAGATTTAAGCCGGTCGTTGTCCTCAAGAGTTTAAAGCTAAGCTTCGTAAAAATGAAATAAGAATAAAAATATATTAAAAGATTTGGCCAAATCTTTGCTCATTCCAATCCTTACGTCAACTAAAATGTTGACTGACACCAACGTGCGGTTTTATGTGAAATAACTTTTGGGTTTCCCCGTAAGCACAAATACATCTCTACAATAATATTTGTTTCAAGGAAACCAACTGAAAATAATTCAGAGAAAATCAAGAACAAGAACCATTACATATAAAGGCATTAAAACAAAGATTTAAATCGTTCAAATAAATATACGCGTGCTTAAACTTAATTAAAGCTTCCGTAGTTAAGACTTTTACGATGTTTTTACTTGTCTATTCATTTATTGATTATATTTTATGACCAATAGCAATAAATTAAGTAGTGAATCACATATCAAAATCTCATTTAGCACCTTTCAATAAAATTTATGGCAAAAATGTAACTGGTTTTTGATATAATGAAGCGAAGCAGCGATTCCCTTAACCAGTAACGATTTTTAGAGCTTATTTCAAATCATTTTATCGGCACATTTGCGAGTTAACTGTAAAGGAATATTTTAATAATAATTTTAAGATAACGTTTTGCTATTTCATATAAAATAATATCAACCATGAACCGAATATTGACAATGACCGTGACATGGCGTAACTAAATATAACATTAGTATTGAAAATGCGCATATCGCTGTTGTATGTTTACTAAATTATATTAGACGTTTAAAAAGACTTCAAAACGGTGTTTTTTCGGGTAGCATGTTAGTATACATTTTTTTTTTGGGAAAACCATTTACATAGCTCCCGAAAAAATTTTGAAGCCTCTTTTCTAGGTCTTTTCCAAAGATCCAAAATGCTGAACATGGTGTTTCTAAAAGCTATTAAAGGTAGGGTTTTAAAAAAAATTGTACATCGGTAAACGGGTCACCCTGTATAATTGAATATTTTTCTTATAAGTGGCTAGAGCCTACTCGTGAATTTTTACTCATGTAATCAAAACCGCAGACCATCTTCGGAATATTAAACACAATATGAAGAAACGTACTGAATGTGCCACTTCACTGGAATTTATTTTAATGGCTGTTTTTGTTTCTAGGTCTATAAAACAATGAATATGGTTCCTAATTTGAACTTGCTGCACGTAATATGTTTCGCACTGTTATTCGATCTGTGTGTGCGCACGCATGCGGAATTATTCACAGCGATAGCAGAAGTAGAACATTTGCTGGAAACACACAAAAGAATAATAGATGACTTAGATTTTTATATTGAAAAGGAAGAGAAAAGGCTTTCTAACCTAAAGAGGTAACAATTAAAATGAGACCTTATTTCTGATTTAGGAGTTTGAAGTTGTGAACTTGAGAAATTCTACTTTAGTAGAATTCTTACAGGTAGCTAAGGAGATTGCTTTGAAATTCAAAATTTTATGTCAAAGAAGAGTTTGATAAGTTCTTCAAATTCTCAAGTCAGAAATCAAAAGTTTGTCAGAAAAATGCACTAAAAAGAAAAATGGGTTCTGGATTTATTCTCAACTTTTTATTCTCATTTGCAGGCATTTGAATCTCTACAAAAAGGAACATGAAAGGGCGATGGAAGATATTCCCAATTATTTGGGTAATCCAATCAACGCTTTTACCCTTATTAAAAGACTAACGACAGATCTTGATCATATTGAAGATAGTATTAAGATAGGAACAGGTAAGTTATTCAGCTAATTATGAAATAATCCCAAAGACGTGACCCCAAACGTGTTTTTTTCGGTTTATGGTGCGGGTTTCTTGTATGGGAGCCCGCTTTAATTATTAAATAATTTTTATTATTTGTTGTTCTGCAACAGAAATACACCATCTGTGAAATTTTCAACTGTCTAGCTGTCACGGTCATGAGATACAGCCTGTGACAGACAGACAGACGGACAGCGGAGTCTTAGTAATAGGGTCCCGTTTTACCCTTTGAATACGGAACCCTAAAAAGATAATAGGCAATTTATTCTGTGGATTTGTTTCGTTATATGAAACAATAGCATTCCCGCGATCACGAGAACTGAGCGAAGTATTCATCATAATTAAGGTTGAATTTAACACCCAAAACAATATCAACAGTGTCACAACACAATAATGCTAGATTTATGTTTTGCCCATGATCTGGGAACTTTGGAACTATGAAACCTTAATGAGGTGTTTATTGTTTCCCACCAAAAGTAACCAAGGTGACAGCAACTGTTAGCATAATTAAGTTTTCTTAAGAAAAATTGCAATAATGTTTGGACATGATTGTAATAGCTCAGCTGCTGCACATAATAGCAAAAAGTCCTCTTTGCGATCATGATTGTAAATGTTTAACTTCGATTTCAGATTACATAAAGAATATAACAATGAACCACGAAGACGTGAAATATCCTGCCCTGGAAGACTTGACGGGTGCCGCACAGGCGCTCACCAGACTTCAGGACACCTACCATCTCGATGTAAAGGACCTCTCTGAAGGATTGCTCAACGGTGTTGCTTATAGGTAAGATTGAACAGCTTATTTAACCACAAAATCATTAAAAAGACATTTAAAATAAATAAATAAGTTTTCATCTCCTAACGCGAGAGGTGGATAATGATGGTCTGAGTCTTACCAGTGGAAATTTTATAGGCCGGTTATATTATAGAAGACTTTTTGTATTTTGTCTCTCCATCACCCAAAGGTTGACTGGTAGAAAATGCCTATGGCATTAAGTCCGCCTCTGTACTTTGTGCTTGAAGTGTTAAATAAATAAATTAATTTTGCATATTTACAGGTCAACTAAAGTTACATATTACGATAAGAAGTAACGTAGCTACTTCCTTCCCGATATAGTTCTATCAGACGCATTTTTTGTTTTTCATAAGACGACGACACAATTTAAATAAGAAAATTCCATGCGATCTTACAGGGGTTAATTACCATATTTTATCTTATAATCGTGTCATTTGCTAAATGCCTATCTATCTACAATGTTGTTCTTTTCGCTATCTTTATTATGCAATGTGCTAAGTGTAGCTAATTCTACAATTATGTATTGATCACCGAGAACCATGATATTAGCGCTTTAGTACTAACTTGTATGCCAGTACATACTATGTTTGTGTGACTGAGGATAATTTGTGTTTGCACAAGTAATTTGTTTTGTATTTGATAAACTTACATCATGTTAAGTAAACGTTTAGCGTGTTTTTAGATATAGTTGCCAGCTAATAGTTTAGAATTTGTAATGTTTACATTTTATCATTATACCTATATTATTATTTATTTTGTTTATTTCTATTTTGTTGATCTGTCATTGTGTCGATTCTTCCGTCGACAAAACCCTTGTCTTCGGTGGTCATGCAACGCGTGCTAGTCGGCGCAGCAAGTCTTCATCTTCCATAATGCTCTATTAGTTCATCTCCTTCTATCTAGCCATATCATCTTTTACTCTATATTAATATTTATTTCCCATTGTAGGGGCGCTTACAATGGGAAATAAATTATGTCATAATTGCAATTTATTTGTCTTCTTATCTGTCATCTTTAGGTAATGAGATTTAATAAAAAACTTGTACCGTAGGCAAATACATAATATGTGACAATAAGCATCAGGCTTCACACACACACACATACCTATTACATTTATCTTCTTTTGTAATACCTATAACAATACATATATACAATATATATGATAGTATCGCGTTGTGTCCCATTATAAAGTGATATATATATAAAGAGTATGTACTTATTTTTTGTCTATTGTACTACTTATTACAATACCAAAGTTTACACAAGTATTTTGTTGGAGTATGTACTTCCAGTTTAAAATATCATCGTCTAGTCCGTATCCTCTGTTTCTTACAGTTTTTACCTGACAAAACATCAAGATTTCTTTACTAAAGCAAGTTTAATATAAAAGTTTTATTCACAAATCGCAAAACCGCATTAAATCGGTTGCGCAGTTTAGAAGAATAATGCGGTCACACATTTATAATATGTCTAGATAATATGTTTTATGTTCTTTTCAGTTCTCCAATGAGCGCAAGCGACTGTTACGAGCTCGGGCGCGCATTGTACAACGAAAAAGATTTTAAGAACGCGCGTGCATGGATGGTACAGGCATTACGCAAGTTGAAAGAAGAAAATATTCCCTACTCCTTCACTGAGGCTGATATTCTAGAGTATATCAGTTTCTCCTATTATTTGCTGGGTAAGTGTGGTATATTATTATTTACGCTGTCTCTCTCCCTGCTGTGCCTGTAACTTGGTTTTTTTTTTCAATTCTTTTTGATTATGCTACTAATCCACCCCACAATGAGAATCAACAGCACACCATTTTACAACAAAACTGTTACAAATCCACGTAAAAACTACCGCTTATTATATCGATTGAAACTGCCGTTATTTAATTATTCTTCCAATAGCGAGGGCCAAGGTTAGCATTACTCGTATACAGGCTGGTACAATACTAATTTATTATTTTATTTATTGTTTCTAGGTGACACAAGAAGCGCTCTAGAATGGACCCAAAAGCTGCTAGCTGTGGACCCCAAGCACTCACGGGCTAAAGGCAACGTGCCACATTATCAGAAGAGCATCGCTGAAGAAGAACAGAAGCTTAGGAAGGAACGTCGTGGGGTATGTGTTATTGTGTACCACCTCTTATTAAAGAAGAGAATCCTTAAAGAGTTTTATAAACTCTTTAAGAATTCGTACGAGGCTTTTCGAGATCACTGTGTCCATTTATCAATCGCAGAGGTTTTAAAAGAAAAGGATTTGAAATAAATCTTATCTTCTCTATACTATAGTATACGGATGGCCGATGGGGCCGAAAAGTTCTGGAGTGGCGCCCGCGAACCGGAGGACGTTCTGTTGGAAGGCCTCCCACTAAGTGGACCGATGACCTGGTGAGGGTTGTGGGGATCCGCTGGATGAGAGTCGCGCGGGACCGGTCAATGTGGCGACACTTGAGGGGGCCTTTGTCCAAAGTGGACGTTTTTCGGCTGAAATGATGATGATGATGATATAAATGGATATTTGTTACTCCTTCACGTAAAAACTACTGAACGGTTTTAGATGAAATTCTGCACACAGATATTTTATAACCGGGATTAACATGTAGGAGGGTTTTATCCCGTGGGACAATGACGGAACTCAATCTAGTAAGGCATAATTTTTATTTAGCCTTGATGAAGCGCATATTGCCATTTATTTTAGACTAGCTTTTGCTCGTGTTAATTAAACTCCTAACACACTGCTAAAGTTTCTATAGTAATAATATAATTCAATCATGACTCGAAACACATGTGGCGCCATCTATTATCATAAGAACGGTATTTGTTGTTTTCCTCGGGAACAGTATTTTCGGGATGAAAGGTACCCTATGTCCGTTTCTGTACACCTGATAAAGTATACGCAAAATTTCAGAATGACGGTTCAGTGGTTTAGGCGTGAAAAGGTAACAAATAAACTTACTTTCGCAAATTTATAATATTAATTAGGATTATATTATTATGACTGCGCCATGTTTACGTTGCCGTCATTTGTTGTTATGAATAGGGTTGAAGCTCGCAAGCTCAAGTTTAATTTTTAATCACTTGATTTAATTTGTTGTATACATAAGTTTTTTTTTTGTAATTGTTAAATTCTACTATAATCGTGTACACGTGGTTTACGATAGTCCCAGCGACAAGGTCACCTTGTGTTCATCTATGAGTGCGTAGTTAATGAATCATATCCTTGTATTATCCTGGGCTCACAGGCCAAGAATAGATCCCTCACAATGTTCCTATACTGTGTGTAGATTGACTATTTCTTACAGCGCAAACGAGGGACAACTTCCAGTTTTAGATTGCTAAAACCTGTGTGTCTGTTGCGTTTATTTTTTAATATTACTTAAGTATCATAACATCACGCCTGTACACCCCGAAGGCTTTGGCAGAGGAGTACCTATAGTACATCCACCTTTCGGTAGTTGTATGTTTCGGGGTTATTTTTTCTCCGTGGACAAAAATACCTCGTCTGCGCAGGCCCTAAGTCAAGGATCTTCACTGACGACTAAAAAAGTCTAGTAAAAACATTATGAATAACTTACTGTTTTTTACTCTTCTCTAACAGAATATTTAGTGTTAAGGTCAATAACTTCGGTCGGAATTATATAAATTATTCAATATGGGGTACAATAATGATTTGATTATCAATCAGGTTGTTTTTATATTATTTAATGGTTTATTTAACACCTTTATTTTTCAACTCCAAAAGAACTTGCTTTAGAATTAATAATCGAGTGAAAACGGGTAACTTAAACCATTTTCCTTAAAGATAAAAATACCTCCCACAAACCAAAAACATGTCGTATTATTATGTTATTGAAACACATTACTATAAATTACCATTTAAATTACTCCATAACATTTTATTGGTTGGTTCACAGGAGACTGGCGCAGAGAAGGCAGAGGAAAAACCGGTTCAATTGACAGGTTACGCTAAGGAGAGAAAAGTGTACGAGTCGCTTTGTCGCGGCGAAGTGGACATACCTCTCGCTATCTCTACGAAGTAAATATATTTTTGGTACTATTATTCTATATCCAAACTAAACGCCAAGACTCGTCACTGTCACGGTCCATAGAAAGTGCGAGTAGGACGGTGAATATTCAGTATGCAATTAAAATTAAGTACTTCTATTAAGCGTTGTATCATCTCGCACCCTTGTTTTAAAAAACGCTGGCGGTTACTTCATAGATTACTTTTGTCGGCCGCATGTACTGATGGATAAGGATCAGAAATAGAGGAAGAAGTTTCCAAGATGGAAACCACAGTGTGTAGAATGAATGAAGTTTTGAAAATCCATATTTTAAAAGCATTTTGAAATGTTAATTGTATTTATTTTTTTATTAAACTAGTCTGAGTCAACATCAACCTTATCCATTGTACCCAACATTACTTTGCTATAACAATGTCACCATCACGCATCGTTGAGGACAGGTAAGCATTCCATTTGTAAAATATCATACACTTATTTCATATTAACTCCAAAAAAATATTATTCAATACACTTTCTCGAAAAATGGCTCTTATCACACTACGATTACGTTGATCATGCAATGTATTTCACACGCGTGGATTTTTAATATTTTTCCGCATACGTGCGGTCAAAGTCAATGACTATAGTCGGCGGTTATTGTTTTTTTTTTTATCTCGGCATAGAGATATGCGAAGCGTCTTTTTTTAATAAAATAAAATTCTTTTATTTCAGACCATAAGTCTTTCCGGCGTAAATATTTTTTGAGTATTTAAATTATGTTAATAAAAATAGAATATCATATATTAACATGATTATTTTAAACATAATTTACTTTAATGAACAAATTAACATTTATTTGTGTTCTAAATTCAAAAATATTTGAATTTTCTTTTTTCATATCAGGCTGTTTAGCGGCATTATACTTCTTCTTCAACTTGGCTTAAGCAAAGCGCGAAAAAAAAGTAAATTAAATCATAATTTTGCTAATAATTACTGACAAAAATATTTTCCGTTAATAATATTTTATTTCGTCGAATGTGTATTAAAAAACGTCGTTTAATACGCATGGGAATTTATTACTGCAGTTCTCAGCTCCATACCACCCTCCACCGTAGGCGTGGGTGTTATGGAGCTGAGAACGGGAGCGGAGCTCGGGTGTTAATTCTGACACGAATGCAATAACAAAGTTTCCCCACTTGTATCAAAATATACTACTGTTCATAACTTTTATAGTTACTATCCCACTGTAAGGAATAGCATACCTTTTACTACTTCTCTAGACCTTGAGCTTAAAGGTTTACGTACGCACTTAAAATGTCCATAAATCAAATTTAAAGTTTATTATTTTTTGTAATTACATGATAAAACATCACTACATATTATAAAACAAAGTCCTCCGCCGCGTCTGTCTGTCTGTTCGCGATAAACTCAAAAACTACTTCACCGATTTTTTGTTATTTTCACCAATGGATAGAGTGGTTCTTGAGGAAGGTTTCAGTATATAATTTATTAAGTTTTTGTTGCGGGAACGGGATCAAAATTTCATGATTACTATTGGTCGCGATAACCGACATCCACGCGGGCGAAGCCGCGGGCAACAGCTAGTGTAGTATACAAATGTTAGATAAAATATTCATTAAAACAAAGTAAAACAAATACAGCTGGCTGTGTTTTTAAATTCGTTAAGTATTCTATTAGATTGAGCTATAAAAATAACTTTGTTAACATAGCATAAATCTAACTCTGCTTACAATGAATGTATCGCATTTGAGGGGCGATGGTGCGATAAGTACCTGTTGACAAGGTAGGTACTGGAGCATGGCACGAGTTTGGCTCAAGGTCAGCAAGTATCCGTACCCTGTGTGTTGATTTTTTTCAAACCTATGTTTTAACGAGACCGAATTAAAGAGATAGAAAATCCATATTCACGTCCTTGTTTTTAATTTATGTTAAATTCACTAAAAACAATAACAAACCAAGTAACACGTGTGTCGGCCACATGTTTGGAATATAAATTGTGAACGCCGAGTAAGTTTTATAGGTACATTAGTACTTTGCCCTCTACTTCGTCCGCAAAAATTGTGATAGCTCGGCTAATATGCATGATATAAATAGGTACAATAATTTATAGCCACCCACGAATAATGTTGCTTTCAGCCAGTGAAAGAATTTTAAAAATTGGATTAGTTTCGGAGACTACCCCCTACATACAAACAAATGTTACCTCTTTATAATACTAATATACATAATTGCGTTCTTTCTAGCTTCTCGTATATGGGAAGATTCACATCATGCCGAGATTATATGTTGGACAGTCCAGTTTTTAGATTAATATTATGGTAATATCGTCTCATTCGCTTTATATCGCTTTTGGCAAAAAATCACGTTATAGTAGCAATGTGGAGTTAATAAAATTATCATAAAAAATGAATTGTATTCTGATGTAACTGTATATGGTATAGTCATCTTCCCACGCACACAGTTACAATCACAGGTTGGAATGGACCGCTTAAAATTAAGTTACTGGGCAAAGGCACCGTATGCGTCGATTACATTTAATTTAAATGTGTTATGTAACACACCTTGAACCTCTGTCTTACTCTTCATGAAAAGCAGCGTGATATTCTGTTCTGTTACGAACGTCGAATATACCTGTGATCAAATAAATTTACTTTTCATACGGTAGAGGAAATTAGTTGGTACTCTCATCATTTTGATGAACTAACTTTTTATATTCTACCAATATACATTCTACCAATTTGTTACCTTGGTGAGGGGACTGTTTAGGCCCACTTATGTCACTTTATATTCTTTATAAATTAGACCTTTGAGAAATTCGATCTTTGCCCATTTTTATAACAGATTTTTTATTTTCAGATTGACATGTCGTTACCTCACGGAGAACCATCCGTTCCTTCGCCTGGCGCCTATCAAGATGGAAATGATGTACGTCAACCCCGACGTAGTTGTATTCTACGATGTCATCAGTGATGGAGAGATTGAGATGGTCAAGAAAATGGCCAGGCCAAGGGTGAGTAGAACTAATATTACTCATTTTATCTAACTTTACTAATATTATGAAGAGGAAAGATTTGTATTTTTGTATGTAACGAATAAACTCAAAACTACTAGACCGATATGGAAAATTCTTTCAGCAATGGATAGCTACATTTTCAGCGAGTAACATAGGCTATATTTTATCCCCGTACTCCCACGGGAACGGGAACTACGCGGGTAAAACCGTGTGACGTCCGCTAGTAAATAAAGAAAAACTTATAAAAGGAGGAAGTCCTTTTTGGGTATCGTTTATGAGTCACATTTGTATGTCATCGTCCTCACAGATGCCTAACCCTAAAAAAACGCTCGCAAACACTTTACATTTATGTGAAGAGAGCGTTTTTTTTTAGATTTCCGAATCTGAATAGTTCCGGCAAGTTGTTGTAATAAGGATAAAAAAAAATATTAAACCGGACAAGTATGAGTCGGACTCACTATATATAGTATATTTTTTATGATTTTATTAAGAATGTATAGTTTAAAAAAAAAATCTGTACTTGTAGTACAGTGAAACTTGGTTAAGTGGGACCTGGATAAGTGAGAAACCTGAACGACGAAGCAAACCTCAATAACTGGGATTCGTTCTAAATATAACTGAGACAGAGTGAATTTTATATGCAATAACCTCCGTAACTGAGATAACATCTTGTTGTTTGTTTACTTACTTCTAATTTTGAGCCTCAATGACCTTCAGTTTTAGACCATACGGATGTTTTTGAAAAATGCCGAAACGAAGGCTCAAATCGTTATCAGTACGTGAGAAACTGAAGTTAATATCCGTTTATGAAAAACATCTGATGGCTGATACTTACAAAAATGACAGATTTTATAATTGATACATTATGTTTACCTTTTTGTACCATTTATAAAAGAACGCTTGAATATTTTTGTTTATTACATTGATTATCTTTTTTTGATTCCCGATAAAGATTAGAACTCACGTACAATGTTTACATAGTACGTTATTTTATTTAATAATCGCACTTCTATAACTGAAATAACTTGTATTCTAACCTCTATTAATGGAACCCTCTGTAAATGAGACAGATATGTATTTATACTCCAGGTATAAATACATATCTGAGACACTGGGTAAGTGGAATACCTCGATAAGTGAGACAAATTTGCAGGTCCCTTGGATGTCTCACTTAAACAGGTTTCACTGTACATATAAGACGGTATTACTTGCCAAATTCATAGGTTTATATATAATCAATATTTACAGGGTACAGAAAGTACCCTGTAAATATTGATTCCCTTAAAAGCGTCGAAATATACGTTTTCTTTTGCGGCATAACGGTCGTATCTTTTTTTTTACGCTAACTTAAAAGTTTGATTTTTTGACAACTTCAAGGGTCTGTAGACCTGAGTATATGGTTTTAATTTCATCTCGACACCTCCCGCCGTCCCCGATATAAAGGGTCTTGACAAACAGACGGACAGACACATGAACAACATAGTGATCCTATAAGGGTTCCGTTTTTTTTCCTTTTGAGGTACTAAACCCTAAAAATATAACAACCTACTTTTAGACCTGTACCGGCGAAGTATATAATACATGTAGCATATTGTAAAAGCGTGTTTTGGCATTTATACTAAATTTACGAAGTTAGCCTTATTATTCCAATATTGTAATAGAAATTCCACGAAAAAAAGGTATTTGATTAGATCTTAGGGTAACCATAGCAGTGACCGAACATGTAATAGCAGTGTTATTATTTGTGAACAGTTCAAACGCGCCGTCGTCCACGACCCGAAGACCGGTGAGCTGGTCCCCGCCCACTACCGCATCAGCAAGTCCTCGTGGCTGCGAGACACGGAGGCTGAAACCATCGCTCGAATCTCTCGCAGAGTGTCCCACATGACCGGCCTCAGTATGGACTCCGCCGAAGAGCTGCAGGTCGTTAACTACGGCATAGGAGGGCATTATGAACCGCATTATGACTTTGCTAGAGTAAGTCAATCAATATCATCAGTACTTTCGTACTGACATAGGCCTTTCCAATCTCACGCCATATAACTCGACCGACCCATGGCTACTCTCATCTAGTTGCTACGTCTGTGAACTCTGCTAATCAATTTGGCGTTGTACAGCATATATCAGAAAAATGTGGTCATATTCAAGGGATATAACCGCACCGTTCTGACATACGCTGTATATACCATAAATATATAATGGCATTATGGCTTTGTTAGGGTAAATCAATGATAATTTATTGTATATGAATGATGTAACCAAGATTTTGTAACAATATTTTGATTGAAAAGAGTGTCCATGGAGTTTCTTGCCCATTCTTCTCCATAGAGATCTACACTTTGGAATGGGCAACTACAGTACTTTCACAAGTTATTATGCCTTGTGTCTGTGACTGCAGCTTAGCCTAATTTGTTTTTCTGACATTCAAAAGTGCCTGTAATGGTCTAATTGAAATAAATGCTTTTGAGTTTGAGTTTGAGTTTGAGTTTGTCATCTCTGATGGATATAGGTCTCTACATTCGGACACAATATGACTTCATCCATGGCTACTCTCATCCAGTTGCTAGTTGTGAAGTTTCACCAATTAATTTGACCTTACATAGAACTCTTAATTAAAGTCTTCACACATTACACAAAATGACGTCCACATCGACTCGTTACACCGTAAAGTATTGAGTGAGCGTAGAGAAGGGAGTAGAGAAGAAGAATTAAATAGAAATACGCTGTTGGATTTTCAACTTTATTGATCTTCTGCGTAAGAAACAACCAACCCTTACCATGTACCTATTTTTTGACGTTTTATTAGTGCCCATGTAGGCCTATGTGAAATACTTATAATGTTTTGTTTTTGTTGAAAATCTAACAACATGCTTTTAATTAGGCATTCTTTTAAGTGTGACCAGTGTCAGTAAAAACGAACATGTTATGTTTCATGTTCCATCAATATGTGATAATGTTGTTTATGTAAATTTAATATTTGTTTTTCTTTACAGAAACGGGAGAATGCATTCAGCAAGCATGGTGGTAACAGAATTGCTACAGTGCTCTTCTATGTTAGTATTCAAATTCAAACAATAAACAGTTGTATGACCAAACTCATTTATTCTTTACAAGGCCAGAAAAATTTCATCGGACTTCAAAAATATTTACCCCTACCTAAATAAACAGCTGTTAAAAAAGCAACTTGTAAGGTTTAAAACTAATTTATCCAGACATAGTTTTGAACATAAAAATACTTCATTTCATTTACTTTACAAAACAATGTGTTACAATTTTGATGTCCAATTAAGAATATTATATTTTATCTGTCAATAGGCGATCAAAGTGTTGTTTATGTGAGGTTCTTGATGCAATAAAAAACGATAGCAATTGTAGCATAAAAAATGTAATGGCAAAAATATTCACACAGAAACCAAACCTTACACTGACGGCAACTTAAATGCTATGTAATCCTAAAAGTTTTCTAAAAACATCTTATAAATTTTGAACATTTTTTTTATTGAGAATGAAATTAAAAAATAATTAAAATACAAAATGAATCTTAGATAAACAATACAGATACATTGATCTCCTTTTATAATTTTTGTTCAAAAATATTTCAACAACTTTTATTTCACGAATTTCTTTGTTCCTAGATGTCGGACGTAGCTCAAGGTGGCGCCACGGTGTTCACGGAGCTGGGCCTGAGCGTGTTCCCTGTGAAGCGAGCTGCCGCCTTCTGGCTCAACCTGCACCCCTCCGGGGAGGGAGACCTGGCCACCAGGCATGCTGCCTGCCCAGTACTGCAGGGATCTAAGTGGGGTCAGTAAACACGCTACAGTAGCATTTTACGATCACGATGTTCTTGCCAATTCATCATCATCATCAGCCTACCCTAGTCCACTGCTGAACGTGGGCCTCTCCCAATTGCACGCTACTAAGCTCAATTCTTAGCAACTCTCATTTATCTACTACCAGCCTGTGGATATCGTCGCTACACCTAGTGAGGGCGTCCCACGTTACGGGTTCCAATTTATAACTTATCACAATAGCATAAGAATCACGCGCTCGTGAATTGTACTAGTGTCGGAGGTGCGGCTGGGTCACATCACATTCTGTGAGTCAGGTTTAAAGGAATACCGGTGAAGCGCACCGTTGATAATGTTGCTCCTTTGAAGGTGCATATGAGAGCCCCTCTTGCATGCTAAGAACCAACTGAAGTTGCAAGAACAGCCATCAGCACAGGATCTGCTTCAGTCAGCTTCTCTGTTGAAAAAATTGATATGTTAGAATTTTCATCTGTGACTGGCCATAATATCTAGTATGGGGAATAATACAACAATGCTCCTTGATTTTTTCGCAACAACCATGATATTAATAAATAATATTTCTGCTTACAACATTCCAGTATGCAACAAGTGGCTCCACCAAGGCGGCCAAGAGTTGCTGAAGCCCTGCAACCTGGAGTACCAGGAAGAGGAAACAATTCGCAAGATCCCGCACCCAGTGCCCAAGACACACAGGTAGAACCAGTCTATATTGTTGAATAAACTGTTCAATCAGTACTGATTCATGCAAATGTAGTGATCTGGATGTTGTTTTTGATAAATGTAAAGTATGTATTTGTGAGGCCAACGATATGAGAAGTGTTTGCAGCTTAAAACGTATATGTATTTTGTGAAAACCGAAAACAAATGTTTATGCTGTATTGCCCACTTAATTGCTGCGTTTTTTTCTGATAATATCTATCGATGGTTAAATCTCAAAATCAATCGCAACACTAGTGAGTCGGTATTTCATTCCTATTAATTCGTTATTTAATTTAAGTTACAGAAACTTTTTTCCCCATAAATACTTATACTACTATTTATCAAATAGTAGTATAGTAATGTCCTGTAGTTTGTTCACTACAGGAACTGATGGACGCTACCGACAGCGCCAAACTAGTAGCTCAGTTCTGGGCCGACACAATATAGATTGCCATCGACACGCTAAGAAGAAGATTTATCAAATGTGACATTTACTTTTTTTTAATTGAGTACAAGATAATAAACTAGCCAATGTAGTATTTAGTATGTTTAACCGTGTTGTGTCATGACATATGAACAAGTTATTATTTTAATGTTGCGTACAAATATACATCTAATCAAATGAAATAAATAGAGGCTTCAGAGTTGCCGTTTGTCTGTAAAACTATAATTAATGTAATAATTTATTACCCATTGTAGTTATAAACTTAAGAATAGTTTATTAAAATACGTTGATATTATGCTGATTTATATTATAAGTAAAAAGTTTATTTTTTAATTAATATTTATGTATAACTAATATTACGTTTATGAAAACCAGTCATTTAATTTAGTTTTAAGAAACAAAAGATACAAATTATGTTCAATCTCATGAAATGCATTTATTCAAAGTTTTAAACATATCTAATGTTAGTAACGACTAAATTGCTTTACTAGATAATTAACCAAAACATTATGCTTAAATTAAGTTGGCTCTAATTAAGAAATGTTTTTAAAATCGATTATACGTAAACAAACATTGTTTTCCAGTTTTTGATTATTATACAATTTTAATTGATACATGGGTTTTAATAATAATGTCCAATTAGGTTATGGCGTATCTAAAAACACTAGAGGTGTTTGAATTGAATTGCTTTAATTTTCGGGTAGCGGCTATTATTATGTGGACATAAAGATTTCTTTAATCAGCTCAGCCTACTCAAAGCTTAATATAAGTGTTCGAAAGTAGACACATATTCAAAATAAAAAAGAACAACAATCTAAAAGTTTGTCAAAGCGTACGTTATCGTTACCAATTTTGGTAAATCGTCCCATAATATGTGTTTATGTGTAAAGCAACCGCAAATTCAAACACAGAGCAATAAATAATAGATCAAGTACAAAAAAAAAGTATTCAACGCTATCCGGTGCTGGTCATATCCGGTTCTTTCTTGATTCGCTGTGAGGAGAGCAATTTAAGACAACAAAAACGTTACATATAGAATTATACGTATACTGTACATAACATTCCTGTTGTTTATACATTACCCTAAAGCTTCTGGTCTCTGGCTTCTCATTCGTGGGATTCTGGTCTCTGGCTCCTGATTGGTTGGATTCTGCGGCGCCGGCGACGCTCGTTAGAGTATTTCAGAACAAACAAAGTAAGTACATGCATGGTGAACTTTAGCATTGCACACTACTGTGTTTGCTATGAAACACTCTTCTTGTCTTCGATTGGTTTTTGTTTCTTCAATCTTCTTTTTGGTTTTCTGTCTTTCTTGAACTATCTGATACGTAGGTAATTTTTAATTTGGTTTACCATTTCTAATTATTCTATTTGCTAAATTATTTAGTACATCCAGTGTTTTTCTTCACCTTCTTTGGGTATTCCTAATTGTACAATTTAAAATCAATAAATTATTTTCGATGCCTACTAGCGGTACGGTCATCCACAGTATTTTTTTAGGACTAGTCGACTAGGAAACACTGACACCATCTGGTTTCTAAAGTATCTTCATTGTTGAGGTGTAAAAGTGCTTATCTTTGTAAAAACCAACTTACAAAATAAACATTATTTATCGACCAGCGCAACAATCGTTAAATCTAAAGGATGTTAACTCCCAGTTATTTCCTATATAGAATGCTAGAAAGCAGTTTATAGAACCATTTTGTGTTAATTTTGATGATATACACTATCATTAAGTGACAGGGTTAATGGACGTTTGTTGATGACCGAATCTACCTAATATTTTGATAACTTTTTAATGTTGTTTTCCAATCTGAAATTTATTAGTTAAGTATTTATTTTTTTTCATGGTAATTTAACAGAATATCTACACACTATTTTTCAAAAATATGGGCAAGGTTTTTGAATGGTAGTAGTAGGCGTTAGAATAAAAATATCTTCTCGGTTTTAGAGTACCTACGACATTCGCAAAATGTAAGTAAAGTCTTATAATTTCTTCAAATAGCTCCAGTCTACATGGAGTTAACCTTCGGCGTTACATTTCATTGTCACAGTATAATGGCTCTTTGTTTTAAGGTCAATAGTGTAGTGATTGGAAAATGGGTTCTCGGGTTGCTTCCGCGGATTCCGCATTCACGGAAACGTTAATGTTTCCTCCTGAGTTCTCAATACTGCGCCGATTGATTATGGAACTTATGGGTAGCTGGATTTGCTTATCTATATTATAAAGGTGGTATGACGTTTGGCACCATATGCTAGCTATTTATAGTCGCTGAACCATGATTAGCTGAAAACTAATATTCAGTTTCTTAGATATAGCTGTACTTATATCTGAGACAATAAAATGGATAGCAAACTGGCCCTTCCCCAATCAGTGTGGTTGATATCCATTAAAGTCAAGTCAATTTCATAACCGGCAACTTCGATGTATATATTAAATCCTGTCTTAATATAATGAATGCGAAAGTAAGTTTGTTTGTTACCTTTTCACGTCTAAACCACTGAACCGATCATCCTGCAATTTTGCATATACGTTGTCAGGTGTACAAAAACGGACATAGGGTATCTTCATTCCGAAAAAAAGTACTGTTCCCGAGAAAAAACTAACTTTTTTATGATAATAGATGGCGCCACACGTAATACATTCAAAATACAACTAAATCAAGAATCTGAAAAAATAAATATCATGATTACATAACCGTATCTCAGAACATTATTATGCGAAGGGAAACTTGAATCTACCTATGCCTCGCTGGTTTCAGGGCAAAACAAAAATTAATAGAGCAAAAACAACTATTCAATTTACATTTTTTAATTTAGTTAATGTTTGTACAAGGTGTAAGGCATATAATGGGGATCGAATAATTTAGAAAGCTACTGCTTGTGTACTTTAGGTGTAACACATAAGCTAAAGGCCCACAAACAATGCACTTGCCATGTTATCTCTCCAATTCCCTGTTTGACTGTTAGAGAATGCCAAAGGCATTACGTCCGCCTTTTTATCCTTTGTGTGCTAAAAGTTTGTTCAAATAAAAGTTACTTACAAAAGTAATTGACACAGCGGCGATTAAGTAGGTAGTCATTGAATAAAATGATATAAACAATGATAACTAATTGCATGTCTTATGTTCTGACTGATGCAAAATTTCAATACAATTAGATAAATTCACATTACTAATCATTTTACTAAGTTTCGATTCGAATCATAAATCATTTTCTGTTCCAGTCTTGCTTGATCAAAGTAAGCCAACTGGCTGGTTCTAGTTTAAATATCGAACAGCTGACTACTAAACTTGAATGGTTACTACAACCGTTCAAGTTTTGTCGTATTCTCGGCTTTAGAAGATTTATTTGAAGTTTATTTTACTTCTAACGTGATTTACGTGACCGGAATCTCCGTCTACCAAAGTACGCCATAGCACACGTAGTTTAATACAGTTTTGGCTAGACTGAACTAGTTTTTTTTTATAAATGTATGGAAACTCGACTATTTTGCAGCAGGTTGGACTTGATATTTGGAACTTTGGTTAATTTTATTGCACCAGGCGAATGCAATTAACGTTGAGTAACGAAAAAAATAAAGTGTCATACTTACCACTTTGATAGACCATCAGGTTCGTCCACTTCCAAATATCATTTGTTCAGGTCGTTTGCCTTTTATCTATTGCATCTTTCAACAAAAAATAACTCAAATAAATTTATGTCCAGGAAACTCGCTTAAGATCAATTGGAAA
Organism: Lycophotia porphyrea; assembly: GCA_950005105.1. Lineage (NCBI taxonomy): Eukaryota > Metazoa > Arthropoda > Insecta > Lepidoptera > Noctuidae > Lycophotia > Lycophotia porphyrea. The sequence goes on from OX465393.1 coordinate 8,558,795, forward strand.
TCCTTAAAGGATTGCGACAAGAAGAAAAAGCACTTCAAATTCTGTTTTACAATTTCCTTTCAAAAAACATCACTCACCCTTTCCGAAGTCTATGCTTTCGTTGAATAGTTCTTAACTATTCGAGTAATTGATACAGAATTATGAGCTTAAGCAAGTGAATCTTAATGAAGTCTGAAGAATATTTTGAGCTGATTTTTATCGATCAAATTGCCAATTATGATTTTTAATTTTTGGGATGCTCCACGATTAATATGTAGATGGTTAACACTACACTTTCGAATCAGCCAAGTGCTGGTAACAAACTGATGGCTAGTGGAGTCGGTCGCCGATGGCTAACGATGAAACCGGAGCTGTGGACTGTAAACATCCACTGACTGGAATCCTCGCAGGCTGTTGTCGCGCCGCCGACGCTCGCACTCAAACCTCCATAACATTTGTAATATGGCTCATAAAGATAACTGCTTGACCACCGAGGAGAATACTCGTGACAGGCCCATGACCTTTTAATTTGTCTAGCGGCCATTAGATTATCTAGTCTAAATAAATAATTATAGTTTATAAAACTAATGGGGCAATAATAGATACTAATATAAATACTGCAAACGTTTTTATGAGTGACCACACTTACGCGTCAACTTTCAATCACTGGACCTTAATTTGGAATCTGTTACTACCTAGTTAGGTTAGGATAATATTGCATAATATGGCGTCGAACCTAGATCCTTCCGGGAGATCAGAGATTTATTTTGCAATAAAGCTACGTTGCTAGAAATCAGACCTTTTAAGAGATTCGGTAACTTGAGAAAGAATACCTGTAGGTGCCTGTGAAAGGAATTTATATTAAACGTTCTGACTGAAATAATCAACATTTTAAAGGTTTCTCTGAAAAGGTCAGGTGCTCCTAGTGCTCACGTTTGAACCCAAGTTTATACCATACTAGCTCTTGGCCGCAGCGTCGCCCGCGTTTTGTTCGGTAATAATCTCACGGGATCGTTTTAATATAGCCTATGATATTCGGAGATAACGTGGCTTCCCGTGTTAGTCAAAGACTTCGGAGTCGGATCAGTAGTTCTGAACATTACCAGCTAGCTATACATCCAAACTTACAAACTTGACCTCTTTTTAGTATTAGTGTAGAGCAACATTTTTACTTTCCTCTTAATTAAGAGCCTGCATTTCAAAATCAGTTGCGTATTTATTTAATTAATTACAACGATTGTATTAATAACCAATTTCAGTAACTAAAAATATAAAAATAAAAGAGATAATTATAACACATTAAAACATAAAATAACAAAGTAAAGCAAAATTTGACACTTTCATAAATTCCTTTCTCAGTACTTCTCACATACCAAAAAAATCTTCGTCCATCCATCCGCAAACAGATCGTCTGTTAGATTAAAATCCAAGAGATCATTAAGCGTATAAGTTATTCACAAAATTTTAGACTACCTTAACAATTCCTAGCTTCTGCCCACGACTTGGCCCTCTTAAATATTTTTATAACACAATATTTTTATAAATTATAAATATTATATGTTTTCTGATATATAAACTATATCAATGTAAAGTTTCATTAAAATCTATTCTGTAGTTTTTGCGTGAAAGAGTAACAAATATCCATCTATCCTCACAAAACATTCGCATTTATGTTGTATTTACTTGTTTAAGAAGACATCGTTTTAGATATAATCATGTTAGATGATGTTTATTTTTCTATACGTCATCTTTTTTAAAAACTAGTTGATTCCGGTGTTTCATACCTGACTGTTCTGAGAAACAGCCGTACCTACCAAACTCAGAGGTCATAGTGTCTTTTAAGGTCCAGACATAATCTTGGTCGTTGACACAAATAACCAAAATTTGACTTGCGAGACGTAAATAAGCTCTCGTGTTAATTTTTGAGAAGGGTCTTCTAAAGACAAAGATTGCGGCGAAGCCCGAAACCCGAAACAGGAAGGACGAAGAGGGTAAACCTAGAGTGAATATTCCAAGTGTGTGTATGACCAAATCAACACCACAAGAAACATGTAGGTACCGAAAAATACTTAATCTCGGAGCTAACTTTGATTAAATCTAAAACAATATCTTCTTAAACAGGATAGCGACTTCGAGAGTTAAAAATACCCTTATTATAGGACTAACGCGGGTTAAAATTAAACGGTGAGATGCAATGAATGTCAGCGATTAAAATTACCCCATGGCCTTTAAAATGGTAAGACAGCTCAACCTTACGAAGAGGGTCTCCCACGCCTAATGTGTCCATTCCCTAAAGCATTGCTTGTGCGTGATTTGGCAGCAGTTTACGGGTAATCGCGTATTCCTACAGTTAGTTTGTACAGGGTCAAGTTAAATTAGCTAGCGAAACAACGCAGACGTGACGAGTCGATCTCATAATTTTTTTGTGTCAAGTAACCATAGCAAATTACGTAGAAGTCTTCAGCACGGATGACGGTTGTATATGGGGTGGAAGGGACACCGACGCGAAATTTTTCACCGGTTATTAAAAAAAAAACAGCTGTTCCATAAATTTTAACCGTATAGATATTGCACTTTTGTAGGAAACAGCTGTTTTTTTTTTTAAAACCGGTGTAAATTTTCTATGAGGGGGCTTCAGAATCCTGCACCGAATCGGGCAGAAGGAAACACCCGGGTGTTATCACTGTGAGGATCGCCCAGAGGACACGGTGGAGCACACTGTGGAGGTCTGCCCCGCTCGGGCGGACCACCGCCGTGTCCTCGTAGCGGCGATCGATGGCGGCGACCTATCGCGTCTGGCCCTGGTTCAATCCATGGTCCGGAGCGAGAGGGAATGGGACGTCGTCACCTCCTTCTGCGAAGCAGTCATGCTAGCGAAGGAGGTGGCGGAGCGTGAGAGGGAGAGAACCTATCGTCCCAGCCGCCGCGGAAGACGCGGACCTGTGGACGGTGAGTAATGGACTAGCTCGCCGTCCGTCCGTCTTTTGACGACAGGCCGTGTTGACGGCGCGTTCGCTTTCCACGCGTGCCTCAAAGAGATGTCAGCAAACAGGGAGGGACCCCGCAAGGGCCGATGCCTGCTAGGGCTGCGGGACTGTTCGAAAGAGATACCGCGGCCCTGGAACACTAAGGGCAAGGAAGGCACATGGATGGGTTTTAGTCAGTACAAGTCTGACACTTCCTTCCGCTCTGCCCAGAGAGGGAGAAGTCATTTGATGATATCCCATCCGAAAAAAAAAAGGGGGCCTCAGAATGTATTGGACACTCAGAATGGTCTCCCTTCCACCCGGTATTTTCTTGAATTTGATTGAACTTCTAGTAACAGCTACCTGTAATTAATTTTATAAATCGACCCTTAGAGTTGTTTACGCAGTTGACTGTACCGGTCAGTTTAACGCCCATGCCCAATTTGTCATGAATTATGCTTTTATATCGAAGCAGTAAGGTCGGTTTTCGTCTCCGGTCAAACCCTCAGGGATAATGACGTGTCGGTTTGTGTAAATAAAATTGTGTTGATATAAATAATAATGTTGCAGGCACGCGCTTCAGATGTTTTCCAACACAGGAATCCTCAGAATGATTAAACAGGATGGGGACTGCGTGAAAACTTGTTGTTTCTTTTTCACATGTTTGTAGACATATTGGAATGTCACGCGACCTGTTTACATAATATTTTCTCTGAAAAATGCTTGTTGACGCCATAGCTGCGAGGAACCGATTTGCTTTTCCGTAGCGTTGTGTTCTTTTAAGAATCTCGAGTAACTCGGATACCTGTGTGGTAGGTTGCTAGTCAAAGTGGGAAGGTAATCTAAACATCTATACAAATAAGTAAAATTTAAGTGTCTGTTTGTAATTAAAAAAAAACAGCTTTTACTAAATGCTTATAATTATTATGAAAGTGTATACGGTACTTTTAACAAAAAAAAAAACTTTTTATAAAATTTTTGTCTGTTTGTTCCGACTAATCTCCGAAACGGCTGAACTGATTTTGATGGGATTATTACTGACGGATAGCTAGTGTTATAAGGAGTAATTTGATTTAATTTAGAAAAAACTGGCCAAGTGCGAGTCGGACTTGCGCACGAAGGTTGCCGTACCATTATCTATATAACATTAGACAAAAACGGCATAAAAATCACGTTTGTTTTATGGTCCCCCTTAAATATTTATTTTATTTTAATTTAATTATTTATTTTTAAAGTGATTAAACAATTAAATATTCTGTGAATATTTCAAGCGGCTACCTGTCGCCGTTATTAATATCGAGCAAAAAAACGGCAAAAAAAATCACGGTTGTTGTATGGGTAAAATATATCGGTAAAATAAATATTTAAGGGGGGGCCTTAAATATTTATTTTATTCTGGTTTTAGTATTTGTTTTTATAGAAGCAGACAGACAGACAGACAAACGGACGGACAGCGGAGTCTTGTAATAGGGTTCCGTTTTACCCTTTGGGTACGGAACCCTAAAAAAGGTTAGGCTTCCGTATAAAAAAATAAAATCGTTGAAATTGTTAACAAAATCCGATGCAAATAGGGAAGTAATATATATAAAAAAATGCAGGTCGTCTTGGTGACAGATCTAGACACTAGGTTTATTGAAGCAGCACCTAGCAAAGCTATTTTATACCTACGAGTACATTGGTGACTAGGTACAGATCGAGTAGAATAAATTAGATACAGGAATTTGAAGGAAAATAGTATACTTACTTATGTTCGTCAGTAGGTAATACTGTGCGACATCCTAATAAAAGTACGTTGTTGAATTTCCAACGCTCAGTCCTTCCACCCGACCCTTGCTCGAGCCAGCCCGCAATGCTGAGTAAATCAGCCCCTAAATAATGATCTCAATCAGATCCAGCCTCTCCCAGGGCTGCCTTCCCCAATGACGTCCTGTGCCGAGGCTCGTAGCCCACAGGGAGTGCCCTTAGCGCGCTGTAGCCTAGATTATAAGTTTATTGCCCCTGTCTAGAGGCCGTACATTCAAGGCACCCACAGGATAGTCGGTTAAGCAGAAGTCAGCCTCATATGTTAATTGATTTGCGAGATTTAATTAAAAAAAACAATTAACGCGCTTTTATTAGTACATACAGGGTGTAAACAGACTCATCACGAAGCCGTCAACCAAGCATTATGTACATCAAATTAAGTAACTTTACGCACAGTAGGACTCTAACATAACGCACTATAAACATTGTGCTGATGGATGGATTGAATAGTAAGGGGGTCTTGGAGGTGTTTAAAGATTTTAAATTTTACATTAAAAACATGTATTTAAAAAAAAACTTGTAAAAATGTTGGAATTTGACCCCCAATATCTCCGTAACTAGAAGGTTAAGAACAAAAAAATGATTGCAATGACGGGGAGAACAAGTACCTTTCGGCTTCGATAAGAGTCTGTTTACACCCTTTAGAGTAAGCAGGCGTTAGTGACAAGGTTTCAACAACTGCTTTCAATCCATTGCTTATGAAATCGAACTGAGTAGCATGGCAACTAATCTCATTTTCGTTTGCTTTGACGAAAAGATGTGTCTGAATTAGAAGAGCTTCTATTGATTACCGAATCTTAAGTTTTGCAGGAATAGGCCGTCCGTATGTAATGGTGGTGGCGTAGGTTTGGGACTCGATAAGAACTGATCTATATTATGGTATTTCATAGACAAGCAAACCTTTCCAAAGATCCCGTTTTGCCAATACTGTGGAAGAAAGCCCTAACCAGGAATTTAATTAACCCTGAATAAAAAGGCAGATGGGGGAGGGGTCTCAACACTACAACATCAAAGCCAATCCAGTGGGTTGTCCGAGGTTTCTGGGGGGTTGGAAGCAGAATAAAAGTGAGTTGGACTGCCTCGTTGGTCTAGTGACTGCTGAGCATTAAGTCCTGGATTCGATTCCCGGCTCTGGCAAATTGTTATAGGATTATTCCATCAAGAATTTCTCTGTAGCAGCCACGGAGTCTGGATTTGTGCCCGGTTGATGACCTCTGCCTAACCCTACGGGTATTTCAGGCATGATATGTTTTACCAGAATAAAAGTGTCTTCTATTCAGGATAATTATAGTCATCTAATGATCTACGTTTTTTAGGTTTTCAGCAATGTCTAAGTTACTCCTTATAAAAACTGAAAAGCAATCACTCCTCTAAGTAACATTTTGCTTTTGCGCAATGCGGTAACTTGTGGGACAGGAAACTTTTCTCGGTCCCATAGATATCAAGTCAATCTGAGTCCTGTTGAAGTTTTATGGTACAGATACTTTTTGAGAAACTGTCGTTTTATCAACACTATTTTATTGATCTGTATTACCTTACCGTTGACGATGACGTGGCTCAATAGGCTGCCCAGATTAAATAGGATTGGACAAGACATATCTGTCGCATGCCGAAAGAGCTATGCGCCCGTAAAGCTCAGGATTGGTGCCCTGAAGCAGTGACACGGTGTCGCGGCAGACCACGAAGGAGATGGCGGGACGAACTGGATGTCCTCCTTGTGTAATGGAAAGGAGTAGCACAGAATCGTGACTGTTGGAAGGAATGGAAGGAGGCCTTTGCCCAGTAGTGGGACAATATGGGCCAGCTGTAATAATAATTGCCTTACCGTGTCCCAACTTGTTGCTGGTACTTGTTTTGCACTACTTTTTACTTGAATACATTGCTTGAATACGTACCAATCATCCATGGTGACAGAGAAGTTGCCTGATTCACACAATAAACAAATGTACTATCTTTAGCAGCTAAGCTCGATTTTCGTCTCATCAGATGGGATCGTTCAGGCTTTTTACTAGCTTTTTCTGACTCAACTGTGTCCTTAGGCCATCGTTCTATGGGGCCTTTACGGTGCTCCCTTACCGGGAGCATTCGCCTGTAATGTAACACTATTGGATTTTGTACAGACACGAGGAAACCTGAACTGCTACATTACAGGCAAATGCTCACGGTGAGGGAGCGCCATAAGAACCTCTTGTCATAAGTTGATTACTTCTTGTTCTTTTCGTATCGATGATCTCAAACTGTATTAGACCAGTATGTAGCCACCTGAACAGCTCTAACATTTGATTCCATTAAATCCTGATAGGTGCAAGTGGTTGTGCAGGATGGGCAGGACAAGAGGTGGAGCATGTCCTGCAGAGAGTCTCCACACTGGCAATCTGTTTGGGAAGAATCGAGGATACCCCATTTGGCCAGATTAAGTCTACAGCGGCCAACCTGGGCTAGTTGATTACTATTATCAGCTTATTCGCTAGTTTCAGTAATTGAACAACAAAGGAGAATCCAAACACATATATTCAGCGAACCTTTATTGTTTTCAAGATGATATTACATCGAAAATAAAACATCTATACATTTTGGCTTTAGCTTGTTAAAATACTTAACGAGACAAAACATTTAAAGTTTAAAATTCCACTACCCATTTATAACATTTAAGTATATTTTTAAAGTACATAAAGTAAATACTGATCAAACATTTAACACATAATAACATTTATTTTCTACGTAACTATCAGGTAACACAACATTTATCTTGGAACTAATACGATTAATGATTATATAGGTATGTACGTCGTTAGACAATGATATTAGAAAGTAGAATAGCCAAGGTTGCAGAAGATAAAAACAAATCAAAAGTCCTGTCTCGCAACGTTACCCTGTATATATCTCACAACAACATCCGTTATATACTCATTCTCTTTAAAAATAATATCGTACCTATAGTAAGATAAAGAGGATCAAAAATATAAATCTTCAAAATATCGAGATTCTTTAAGTAGACAATATTGATCTTTAGCAGAAATGTAATAAATCAGACTCATAAGTTTATCAGGAATGTGCACAGCTTACATCTAAGGGGTAACAGCTAAGAGTGTTAAACACTAATACATCATTCTAGGGATTGGGGCTCCTACATCAAAAATCTGTTTCTACTTACAACAGAAATACATTTAGTACACCAAACACTCAAAAACAGTAATTATTTTAAGATATCGAGCCACATTCGAGAAACGTACCGCGAGCTGACTTGATGAATATTGTGCCGTTTTTTTATAATATATATAACTTACTAATTAATAATAATTATCCTTAATTTTAAATACAATTAATAATTGTCAAATATAACATGACTAAATTTGTAAACTTGTAATGGCAAGTGATAAAAACAGCCTGGTTGCAAGAATATCACAATACTGTGAAATGGGTACATTTTAAAAATTAAGTACTATAATTTGGTGTATAACAAAATGTAGAGATTAGGGCACAAGTAACCTCTTTTTAAATAAAAAAATAAATAAATCATATAAAAAGTCCCGGTAGTTGGTCTAATGAAGTCAGAAGACTTAACTAGCCGATAGAGAGTGGGACTAAATAGATTTAGATCTCATAGTTGCGGAATTTGTTGATGACCTCAGAGGGAGGCTCTTGGTTGCCGGTTCCCCAGCGGCCCCAGAGAGCGGCGCCGCCCTCAGAAGCCCGGCGAGCGGCTGGGTTGGTTGGGCCGAGGCTCGAGGGGCCCGAAGCGCGGCCGCACTCGCCCTCCAGCATGCGATCCTTGGTGTTAGGCTTGGTCCAGTGCATGGACTGCTGCACGTGGTCCTTCATGCCGAGCCATTGCTTGTAGCCCATGGCGATGCCGCTTTGGCGCCACTTGTCGTACAGAGCGCGCTTAGACGGATCGCACAGCGTCTCCTTCGCCTCCTGGTAAGAGAAACAAGTTTTTTTATAATAAGCAAGTCGTGCGGATCGTGCCGGGTTCCGCGCCTCGGGGAATATGTTATGGCGAAGGTACCAGCTGTCATTTGTAGAGCAGGGTCAAAAACAAAAGTCTTACAACCAATCTCAGGTTGTAGAGGTCAGATAGGCTTGATGTCAATTACTGGTGTTCAGCTGCATCCGATTAAACTGAAAACCCCAACATAGGCTAGGCAGATGATTTTATTGTGACTAAGTTGTGAGGAAAGTTTTGAGTATCTATGAATATAAATAGCTATAATTAAGAGAGGATAAAACCATATAAGAACCAAAAAAACCGGCCAAGTGCGAGTTAGACTCGCGCACCTAGGGTTCCGTAAACTTGTAGGTACTATTCTGGATGTTGGGCTAACTCAAATCATTTTGGCAAACCCTACATCAACGATTGCAAAGAGGTTGTGTGGCTTGGTGAAGACATCTAATCAATGATTCTCCTTCTTATATATAGTCTATTTTTGTCATATTCAAAATTTGTAAATAGTTAATACGGTACGATGGGGTTGGCATATCCGTATGGATAAAAACCCCCTTTTTTTCGTCAATAAAGGATATAAAAAAAGGTATTTTATTATTAAACTACATTATTTACATTTTTCAGTAGGTATTCTTTTCCTTCACATGTGCTATAAGACATTGTTTCTTGCCAAATTTCATGATTCTAGGTCAACGGGAAGTACCCTATAAATTTTGATTTCTTTAAGTATCGAATTATACGTTTTTTGCGGCATAAACGGCTGTTTCTTTTTTTTACGTTAACTTAGAAGCTTCAAGGGACTTGAGACCTGAGTATATGGTTTTAATTTCAACGCCATACCTCCACGCTTTCCCTAGATAAAGAGTCTTCACAGACAGATGGACAACAAAGTGATCCTATAAGGGTTCCGTTTTTTTCGACACGGCTTTTGAGGCACGGAACCCTTAAAACTGAATGGTAGATTATGTGGTATATATACCTATGTACGGAAGAAGTCTTACTGCTCTAACCCCAGATAAATGACGATAAGGACAGGGGGATCGCGTTGAGGGAAGCCTAATACAAGAGAGAATTAAAGACTATCTTCGATGATGAAAATAATTCATTTAGTCAAGTACCAGATAAACAATTTCTTGTCATGTGAAAAAGTATTACATCAGTCGAGTAGGCACGCGATAAACAATGTTTTTATTATTCAATGCGACAAACTCCGATCGGCGTCGTAAATTGTAATAATACGTCTATTGCGGTTATGCGCCGCAATACCCACCGCGATCGGTATTAATATCAGTATTTCAATATCTAGATCACGTATGAATGGGATACCTATTTATAATAAGTACCATACCATATTCATTTATGATTATTATCTCCCTGCCCTTGTCTCACTCTACTCGGGGTTGGCGCAATACGTTTTCTTCTTCCATTCTCCCCTGTCGGACGTCACGACATCATTTACTCCTTTCCTTTACGATAATAGTTTTTTTTTGCATAGTGACAAGTGGTGATCAGCGCGCGGAAAGGGTGGGACTAAAGATCAATAGATAGAAGACCGAGTACATGCATTGTAAAGCAGATAGCAACACCCTACATACCATGTACCTACAAAATACGGCGCTCAAAACAGTTGCTGGCGAATGACGGCACTATCGATGCAGACGTCGCACATCGCAAAAATACTGGATGGCTTAAGTGGAGAAAGCTAACAGGAGTGCTTTGCGATCCAAAAATAATCATAATCTTTATTTTGCCAAAAGAATAACAACCTTACAAAAAATTAACACTAGTACTTATTTTCTATGAAGCTAAAAGATTATATACCCGATTAGTAACTCAGTACATAATAATAAATGTTGGTTGTTACGAAACCGATTCACGCTGACCCCAGTACTAGTTATAAACTGTATTACGGTGGGACAGGTTTCCTCGTTCTCAGTTAACAATATTAGCCGATTTAAGGGAAATTAAGTTTGATAAAAATGCCAATACGTGTCAAAGGCTAAGTGTACAAACTCGCAATAAGACCTGCAATAATGAAGGTACGTAGCGGAATGCTGGCCTCTCATGAAACAACAATCCGCCAAAGTACACGTCACCAAAATGAGAATGTTCAAATGGTCTGCCGGAGTCACCCTTTTAGACAAAGTGCCAAACATATGCATCAGAGGAACTTTCAAAGTACGATAAATTACAGGATAAATTAGCAGAAACACTGCGACGGTTACATGGATGTTTGTAGTTAAGAAAGGCTGAGTACATATCCATATTGATTAATGACGACGCAGAAAAGACATCTATAGAGAAGAATAATTAGAACTCCAAAACGAGACGCAATAAGGCCAGAGGAGAGTCAAGGGACATTACACAGCCCGCCCTGTGTAGACCGCCAAATTAAAAAAAATGCAATAATTAGAGCATTTTCTAGAATTCGATTCGTCTCACTGAATAAAATCTTATGGTCTAGAAATCCTCCCCATTACTCGTCACTATTATCCTTGAGAAATATGCTCAATCAGGAAGATCATCTTAGAATCTAGTCACCCGACTTCTGTCGGAGACTGATCAAATAAAAGACCAAGTAGAGATAGGTGAAAAGCCCACGATTGATAAAAATAACGCCTCGTCGTTTCTTGTCTACCCCTCGTGAAAAAGACCGATGATATTAGGATGGCATGACAAAAGTAAAAAGGTAAAGTAGATATCATATTTTTGAGTAGTATCACGAAAAGCAGAAGAAGCTAGTATTTTCTCCATTTGATTTGCGGGATACGTGCACATACGATTGTAGGTACAGACGTCAGCAGGTCAAGCTACCCGAAACTGTCACATTTTCGCAACCAACCTTGAACCTAATGCTTTAGAGATAAAGTTGGAAAGCGACTCCTATTTTAAAAACCGTACAAGACGTGCACCCGATAAGAAATCCCGTCGGCAAAAATGTCAATTTTCGATCGCGATGAATTTTTCAAAAGTCCTGACGACCTTAGCGCTTCTCAAGCTCCTTCTATTTTATAAAGCGTACAAGCCGTTCACCCGATAGGAAATCCCGTCGGCAAATGTAACTAACTTCAATCGGAATGATTTTTTTAAAAAAAACCTCAAGAACTTGAACGCCAAAAGTGTCTCATTTCATCGGCAAAATGACAAATAAATGTCGATCGCGATGAATTTTCAAAACCTCATTTAAGCTTTTTATGGAGTAATCAGTATAAGGAATTTGCGTCGAGATCGAATAGAGTAGACTTTCCAGAATAATAAACTGGATCTACTTTGTTGAGGGTTAACCGACTTGTAAAGGGCATGAACCTAACCATTAGTAAATGTTTTTGATCTTGCCTAATTGAAGAGAAGACTTGGGGAAAATACATCTGTTCCATTAAAAACAAAGTAAGTAAGGAAGGAGGCACTTAAAGTATATGTCTATCAATTAATGTCTTAACAAACTTAAACATCAAACTTGATAAGCCCGAACTTTGCGTTTCATGTTGCCCTTTTAAATATCCATGTAAAGCTTTAGCCTAAAGGAGTTGGAAAACAGTTTAAAGACTATAATTTATTATTTTGTTAAGTATTCTAACTTCTTATTTTGAAAACATTGTTAAGACAGATTCTTTAAAGAGTTAAACACTCAAATTATATTAGGTAATTGTGTTAATACATAGCTAATCATGTAAGTACGTGGGTAATTAAATAGATATTCAAGGTAAATTACAATTTAAAACCAAAACCAAGTTAAATTGTGAGTTATCAAACAGTCAAAACATCCTTGCATTTTCCGTTTGTATCAGAAGACTTGTTCCTGTTCATAAAAAGAAAACTATTTTTTTTTCTTACCTTCAGTTGCTGAAACTTGGCTTCGGCTTCCTTGTCCCCATCGTTCTTATCAGGGTGGTGCTGCAGAGCCAGCACCTTGTACTCAGCCGTAATCTGCTCAACCTGCAATTAAAGAATTTAATTATTAGCATCATAACATTTAATTACAAACTTAGGCAATCACGTTTAAATTATCATTTTTATTCTCATTAAATCTTGCTGATTCATAAATGATCACTTGGTTGCAAGAAGTTCGGTCGCAACGTAATATAACGGGGAACTGGAAAACCCAAACACAAAGCGTTGAGTCAACAAAAGTTGTGTTTCCTCCAACGCGGAATTACACCTTTTGCTTAATTAAAAACATCTGCAAACGTATACATTCATACGTAAAAGCTGTATTTTTTTTTATCAGATGTAGGTCAACTCTCAGGGCCCTCGACAAAATAAGGTCATCGGGCAGAACAGTAGAATCAATAAACTAGGCACTAGAAATCCGAAATCAGAGCACAACTGTTATTGTATATAAATTGAGTCAAAGTATTAATATTATTTAAGTACTTACGCTTGAATTCTCGTCACAGCCCAACAAGCCGTAGAAATCGTCGTCGGGGTTCCTTTGATAATTTAGTATTTCATCGACGCCAGTCATTTTCACGACCCTCCCGCACGAAACCGAAGCAGATACTAAATCGGAGGTAGCGCTGCGCTCTACAGTTACTAACGCGAGTTCATTAGTCGACTGGCGGGAATCGATTTGCTCCATATCAATGTATTTAGGTGATTATTTATTGAATGGCATTACTATTTTACTTTGCTATTTTCTATAATGTGGGTAAAAATATAGAAGTTCAGTAACAGTTTGAAACGTTATCTAGAGTTCATTTATTTTCCAAATATAATAATACTAGCGGACGTCACGCGGTTTCACGTAGTTCCCGTTCCCGTGAGAGTACGGGGATAAAATATAGCCTATGTTACTCGCTGATAATGTAGCTATCCACTGCTGAAAGAATTTTTCAAATCGGTCCAGTAGTAGTTTTTAAGTTTATCTGTTACATACAAAAGTACAAATCTTTCCTATTTATAATATTAGTATAGATAATAGAGTTCATTTTTTTTTATAAAAAGATAATGAAATGAAAAATCAAGTAAATAGCTTTAGGAAGACAAAGCAAGATCTCAACTCCAATGGTGATACCGTATTAATATTACATTCTAAATAGCTTGTGTTGCTTTCTAAGATCGTTGCACTCTCCCCAAGTGGCCCACGTCCATTGACAGTACGCTCATGATATCATTGAAAGAAAATGGCTCACCGCAAGGCGATATTGTACCCGAATAGCGGTACTACTAACAAAGATTAAAAATGATCTATTAAAAGTCATATTAAGAACATTGTAATGGAATAACTACTAATGCTTCACATTATAGAGTTGTAAACTCGTTCTATTATTCTCTTAGTTTTGTGCTTTCTAAGTTACAAATAGTCTATGAGTTTCGACGAGGGTTTGTCAGATCAATCAGGAAACCTCAAGCAAAATTGGAGTTATTACTGAAACATAATTATTTGTTAAATAACTTAGTATTATTATTTTAAGCAGCATTAAATTTCCGCCTGTCAAGATAATCATAGCATAGACCCTTGACTAAAATATTGATGCTCACACATTTTGCTTTTGTTCTTACTTAACATCCACTGTACTCTTAACACAGGTTATCTATTAACCTAGCTAGGAAATAGGAATAGAGCACCTTAGCCACCATTTTATTGTAGTCTTTGTACACTATATATACGATTCTATAAATTGTAATTATGTACTACAATGTTATTGATGAATAAATTATGTAATATTTTATATTATACAACAGTTTCTGGGAAGGTCTCAGGAAGGTACCATTCCTTGCTGAGAATCATGGGGTCACACAACATGATCGAAATTAATCAAACTACTCTTTACTTTGCAGTCCTAGGCTGGAAATAAACTTCGCCTAAAATGTACCACAACATCTGGTTCCCTACATTCCCCAGCCAGTCGCCCGCACCTTTTCGATTAGATTCTTAGCAAGTATCAAGTCAAATATTCGACTACTAAGAAAAAGCTAACGAGTTATTTCTGCACGCTCTACTCATCTCGCATACAAAAAACAAAACACGATCAAAACTTTTTAATCACAGCAAGCTATTTACACAAAAACAAATCCGAGATCGTTTGAGTTATTTTCGTAATGATTACTCAGTGTTTTCATTAGGTCCTTAGGAAATAAATGAATATATTCGGACAAAAAATATGTAGATACTTAAATAATAAAGTTAATCAACGATGATCATTGCGATGCATACTGCTTATAGTTTTGCTACATATAGGACACTCGCCCTGAATTCCCTTCTCTACGATTCCCACCCCCAGGCATATCTACGCTTCAATCTATATATTTTCTATGCATGTATCGGTGATGGAAGATAAACAAGTAAAACGTTATAGTACAGTCAATCCCACTGCTCCCCGCGCTGCGCGTCTAGTGCGGAGTTCGGATCGATGCATTCAGGTGGATAAACTGCGCAGACATAAAATCACTACATTGCACCACCCAGTCAGTGGCCTGCATTGAAAGTGGGAGAGCAGAGATGGTTATATGAAATATCTGTGGGTTGGGTACATCTGTAGTAGACACTGCGTCATAACTCGCGAAGTATTAATAAATTGTCGTTCGCACGTAAAATAACTGACTTTTATATCTTTGTCATCAATAGTTTCGGACCTAGCCATGCGACGTTAGATTAGGAAAATTGTGTAAGACCCAAATAATGGAAATTTTCCAGAGCATACGGCGAACTTTTCTTAGAACCTTGTTAGAGAACTCTTATGGAAAACCCATGATTTTAGTCTTCCCTTCCATTTACATCCCAGATTTTAAATAGCTTTTAACAATAATAACGGTAATTCAAACTACGGTTACATGACACGGTCAAGTGATTATCCTAAAAACAAAACAAAATTAAATAATATTCACATCATTTGTAAACAAACGTTATCATAGAAAATTGTCAATAAGGCAACTGCGTAGTTATGTAGTGTATGCTAAATACCTATACTGACCGCAGTTTTACTATAGTACATTTTGATATATGGGGAAAGTTTGTTATTGCATTCGAGGCGGAATTAACACCCGAGCCGGAGGCGAGGGTATTATGGTGCCGAGAGCCATTTTTCAATACACTTTCTAAGATATAAAATAATAGAACAAAAAGTATTTTTGTCTTAAAATATTTAATTGTTGAAATAACACTGTATTATTAAAAGAGCAATTATGAAAATGATACACATCAGATTTTGTTGGCATATTCACGGTTCGTGAAATGTGTTATTATTGTTAATAGCTTCATTTGTTTTCACTGTTTTGTGTGTTAGTGAATGTTAGAGATGATGGAATATAGAAGGTGGAATATTTCATGAATGAATACGAGTATTTCATGAAAAATAGGGTTAAATGAACTTACAGGGTTATATTGATGATTTTCATGATTGTGATTCTGTAACTACATACGTTTTACTGGCGCGACTCATTTTTCATCAATATACAACCTAACCTGCAAATTGCAAAAAACGCAAGAAAATTTGAATTTCGCAGTCTACCTCGACGCTTCCACCTTAGGTAATAAGACTTAAATTGCTTTTTTTCCCGTGCTTTACCTTCTTAGGTTAGAGGAGAAGCAAAGGTATAAAGCCGCTAAACAGCCTAATATGAAAAGTTGAAAATTCAAATATTTTTGAGTTTAGAACACAAACCAATGTTGATTTGATCATAAAAGATTTTTTTTTTAAGTAATCATTTTTTATTACATAAATTTCTTATAAACACAGTTGTAATATTCAAACGCTTTCTGCGTGATTAAAAAAAAAAACAACGCCGCTGACTTTATAGGCATTGAACCTTTTTTTTTTTTTTTTTTTTTTTTTTTTTTTTTTTTTTTTTTAATGGCATCTCGCAGTTCAGCCTAGGAGGCTGGCTACTGCTTAACCGGTTTAATCCTGTGGATGCCTTGAAGTTAAGGCCTCCAGCCAGGGGCAATAAACTATACTAAGCGACCACACGCTAAGGGCACCCCCTGCGGGGTACGAGCCTCGGCTTAGGGCGTCGCTGGGGAGGACAGCAAGGGGACAGGCTGGATCTAAATGAGATTAATTAGGGGATGATTTATCACTAATGGCTCAGCATCGCGGGCTGGCTCTAGCAAGGGTCGGGGGGGAGGCATTGAACCAATTTGGACTTGGTATAAGTATAGTTTAATCTGTGGATTTTTTTATGCCTGCACGTGTGCGAAAAAATATTAAAAATCCAGGCGTGTGAAATACATTGCATGTTGAACCTAATCGTAGTGCGCTAAGAACCAGTTTTCGAGAAATTGTATTGAAAATATCTATAACGTAGGTATCCTATGGTCGAACTTTACAGGTAATACACATCATGAAAAAGAATACCATATTTATTTATCTTTGTTGGGTCCGTTGACGTCGGCTACGGTTTTCTTTTATGGTGTTGGTAAGTACTATACAATTCTATGGGCCAACTCAAAACTATGCTTCTCCCACTGGATAAACCAGCGGAAAGCAGAGATTTCCTGTTTAGTTCCAACTGTGTAGTTTCCAACCATAACATTAGTTAAGAATAACGCCAGTGAAGAAATTAATATACGCAAAGCGTTTGGACTCCAACAGGGATCAATCATGGGGCCGTTTTAGTTTTCCATAAACAAAATTTATCAAACACCACTGATTAAATTACTTTTCTGGCAAATGCTAAATAACCTGAAGTGGTTAGTAATCTACTTTCCGACACTTAACTTCGTAAGTGTAAGATGAAAAATTACATAAATTATTCGCCCACCAAAATTTTAACCTTTGACTAAATACGTTGCTTTGAGGCCCAAATATAAACAGGTCACAGTGCCCCAAGTACGAGTATGATGCTTAATGAATTCGCCCCAGTTTATAGACTTCAGTATATTATCCCACACGCTGTTGAAGGCCTATTGCGTAAAGTGGACCCTAACTACCTAATAACGTTAAGCAGAAATAGGATGGCCCACTATATATGTGGCTTTACGAGCATTCAGGAAGAGCAACAACATCATGTAAGTACTTATGTACTATTTACTATGATCACATGACTAATCCCACAGGTATCTAAGAGATTTACGGGCGTCTATTTATATTTTCTTTTTTCAGACGACGGACTTTGATATTGATGCTTCTATCGTTTATAGAATTTTAGATATAATATAGCGCGTTACTCTCGTCCATTCAATGGCTAGAATGCTAAAATCTTTGTGTAATGCCTCGTGGTTATGTGAGGCAACTAAGCCGTTTGTAGCTGCTGTATGCAAATGACCAGACAACGACCTGATATTAAAATAAATATATAAGTACCGAAGTAATTACTTATCATACGTGCAAAATATACATGGTATCGATTGAAATGTACGCGGCAGTGTAATCGTGAAGGCTGACGACATTGCATATTCCGTGCATGCTCTAGACATTGGCGTCCAACGCGCTTTTGCATCAAAAATAGCTACTGAAGACGCGCTAAACGTAAGTTTACGCGGCTGAGCGGCCGCCGCGGCCGTGTGCCCCGCTCCACACACATTTAATAAAGATCACAAATCGAAGTGCTGAATAAAAGTGTTGTTTTGTGAATTATCAGGACTAAATCACCAGTTATAATATGTTTTGGAGGGGCAGCCATCGTTAGGCGCTGTCAACGAACTATTCGCTCGAAGATCTTCCATCTTTGGCAGCGGAAGTAGCGGCGGATGTCCCGGCAATGGGTGAGCGGTGGCATATGAATGCTTAACAACAATGCTCGCATCTTCGTTCCCATATTTTCTATGCGATCCGTGTCCCTGCCGAAAGTTTGTCAACCTTTATTTTTTGTTTGTATTCGTTTATAGCTCTATAGGTAGATTTATAAAATCCTTTTGCCCTTGCTAACCCTCGCTTAATGTTTCACTTCAGATTGTAAATTGAATTTATAAGTAAGACTTGACAAGGGTATTGGCGGAGCTTTGTGGTCAATTGTCTGAACAAAATGTGTGTTGTTTTATCAAACATCGGGTGATGATTTATTTATATTGTGAAAATCAAAAGTTTATATTTACGATGTTCTTCACAGAGTGACTACCTTGAATAAAACATTATAAATGACACACACACTTGTGTGTTTTGTAAAATTATATTCACGATAATTTGACATGTGTTACGACCCCAAAAAAAGGTTAGAATGGGTCTGTTAAAGTGCGGGGTCCCGGGTTCGCAGCCTCTTTACCCTCTGAAGTAGCTGCTTACTCATTATGCGTCATTTAGACGTCTTTTTTCTGTTTCTCTATGGTTCCTGATTGAATTTCTTTTTGTACCCTAACCTAATTCTTTAGGTCCCTGTAGGTCTCTTCTCTCTATAATAGGTATACTTTAACCATGCTAGTAGCTAGTATCACTTCTGTTTTATTACAAACTATAAATTTAATTCTGTAGTTGATGTTCGAATACCTGCCATGGCCAGTAATAAAACTGACTCCCCACTCAACAGAATTGTAAAAGCTTTGTTGTGCGCTGTTAACTTTCTAACACTGATTAAATTAACGGAGGGTTACCTAAGTACAAGCCAAATAACTCTGAATTCATTTAGTGCTGAATCTAATTACAAAGATAAGAATATAATCCTTTATTTAAGATAAACAAATACACTGGTAATCAATACCTACTTCGTAAAATTAATTAGCCTACTGAGCTCAGAATAATTATGTGTGACATTGACAGTATGGGGTACTGTACTGTTAGCCGTGCCAAATAGATCTCTCTACGGTTACGGTAGCCATGCCTTATTCAAAGAAGGCATCAATTAAAACTTTTATATTCATTCAATGTAGCGAGAAGTACTTTAACGAGCTTAGATAACGATCAAACTTAAAAAAAAAGCTAATTTGTATTAACTATCGCGTCCGCTATCGGTTCACCAACTTGCGTTTATTACATAGTTGATGTTGGGAAAACAAACTGCGTCTGCGTCTAAAACGACGAAATGCAGCCATTTATATAAGGTCCCATTAAAATAGATGGACAAACTTTTATAAATCATTCAGACCACCAAAATAAGGACAATGGTAAAAAAATAATAAGAAAAACACATTAGATAACTTACAAGAAAAAAAAAACAGGTAACGAAAATACACTAAAAATAAAATACACTAAAAAAAAAGCAATTTATTATTTTAGGTCAAAATAAAACACTTCAATCAGTGTTTTTTTTGCTTAGAGAAGTGGTTAGACATACTGAACGCTGTGTTAAAATTTTTCCATCTATTTTAATGGGACCTTATATATAGTAGAAATGATGCGAGTTTCTATTTTTTTGGAACTAAACAAGAAATAGAGAAAACGTATGAATTCATGTTCATGTTTATTAGAATTAAGGACGCCCGACTACGCCATTATCGAACGAATCTATCCCGGGGCGTGTTCAAATCACGATTTGGTAACATCTCTCCGTCCATCACTCACATTAAATGGAATACTGAAGATTGGAAATAAAATTTTACGAAATATTTTTTCAGCGGCATAATGAACAAGCACTTCAGTGTTATAGCAGTCTCATAAAATATGTGGGTTACGTGTGTGTGTGAATGAGATGATCTAAATCACGCCGCGTCTGGGATGCGTTTCGTGAGAAGACAGGTTGGTCGATGAACTCTTCAGTTCAGCTTTCTGGGACACAGACTCAACCACATCGGTATCTGGTTATCATCATAATTCATTGTTTACAGCGATTTCCGTAATACAGGAATATTCTTGAATATAGTCTACTAGGCCAAAGTAAATCGGGAACAAAGAAATGTAAAGTAATGCGTAGGAGCCTTGTTATAAAGTTTTATGGTTGGCTGTGGGCGTCCACCGACACTTGTTTTAGGTCATTACTTAGAAGCTCAGTAAAACAGGGATTATGGTCCGGTTTACGTCTCACATCTCAATCATAATTAACTAAGTGACCATCGATCAAATAGATTATTGTGTTGAGTTACTGTATCCACTTGGAGTTTCCTCTTAAATCATATCATGAATATTGTCAGAAAAACATTCGGATTGTTCGTCTTTCTGACTCCGTAACTATATTTTTCAACACACTTGCTCATAAAATGGCTCTAATTTCACCGCAATTAGGCACGTAATGACACCTGTAATCAAACTGTGACTTTTTCATTGCTATTATTCACAAGTGAGTTATAGGGTTTTTTTTTTATTTTATTGGTTGAGTTGCTTTGTTCTTAAAAAAGTTTCGATACAAAAAGAATCGTGTTCAATAGTACAAATAAACTTTTATCAACACACTTGCTCATGAAATAGCTCTAATTTCACCGCAATTAGGCACATAATGACACCTGGAATCAAACTGTGACTTTTTCATTGCTATTATTCACAAGTGAGTTATAGGGTTTTTATTTATTTTATTGGTTGAGTTGCTTTGTTCTTAAAAAAGTTTCGATACAAAAAAGATCGTGTTCAATAGTACAAATAATCTATCTGATATAATTAATATAATTTTACTAACTGCACATTTACTAATTGTTTTTCTAAATAAACTTCTTATCTACTAAATAAAATTATTTTTTTGTATTATTTTCTTCACAAGTGTGTTGAAAAACGTCGTATGATACACGTGTGTATTGATGATTACCGTCCTCGGCTCTCTTAAGACCCTCACCTAACGGCTCGGGTCTCAATAGCGCCTCAGCGGTAATCACCAACATTACACACTTGTACCATAATGTACTATTATTAACAACTACTTACTTGGTTACGTAATTATGATTTATTTATACAAGTTGGTTTCTAAGCAGATTAACCATTAAACTATCGTTTTTCCTTCCTCTCAAACATTAGGTAACTAATATAGGTCACAAATCACATTCGTGATTCGTTGTTCTAAATTGATAGCACCTAATAAATTTCATAATCGCATTTAAAGCTTCCTATAAAGCTTGACAGTAACATTTTTTTATGTTATACAGTGTGTTGGGTTTTAAGGGAAGAGCATATTTTGAGAGAGCTTAAAATGAACACCTTTTACAATTGGACCAACAATAAAATGTGAAGAAAATTTGACGTTTCACACTTTTTGAATGCTTTTGAAACTTGTTTGCTTTTGAAAAAAACTTAACTATGTCATGCATGAGTCATGAAGGCCCCAAGCCATAATGAAAACACGAATAAATGGTGCAAAGCTTTTTTCTAAGCTCCAATAGGAAGTTGTAGGTTACACCTATAATCTTCATAGTAGGCAGTGGCGTGCTTAGGGGCCAATAATACGACAAGCCCCTAAGGCAAGCAGACTAAAACCCTAACATCATGAAGAATAGTAGATATAAGGGTGGGCCAAGCTTTTAGGCTTATAAGAAAGTACCGCCACTAAGTAGGGGTAAGGTTAGGATTTCAGGCCCAAAGCAATATAATATCATATATTATCATGAAGGTCATCATCTATATCATGGTTTGGTCTTGGTCTCTTAAATCCCTTCAGAACAAAGTTTTGAAGTCTTACGCCAATTGGTATTTCAAAAAAGAACAAAGTAATCCCATTTTCAAAATAACGTGATCATATTTCAATATAATGGATTGGTTGCTACATGTTTATTTGAGACAGTTACGAGTAAGTACGTACACGTATACCTACAGTAAATTGATTCAAGAGGAGCGGAAACATCCAATTGTATCTAAGCCATCAGTCGTCGCGATGGTACACATAGGTACAACTGCCAAGAAAAGGAACATAAATAAATTGTGACCGCCATGAATAAAACTTTATTCATGGCGGTCACAATTTATTTATATTCCTTTTCTTGGTATTTTTTTACCAGAAAGGTGGAAGTGAAGTTTACACGTGGTTTTGTCTAAAATCTGGGATCTTTCTTATTTATTACATAAAATCCCTTTCAACCATATAATTCCCTTATATAAAATATATTGTTTGTAAGCACACCACATTAAAAGTAAGCAGATAAAAATGTGGACAATGGGCAGTCATATCCTACAAAACCATCTCTTACTTTAACCTTTAGACGAACTGAAAGAAACCAATGGGCTGTCTGTCCTATCGACTTTGAATTTGATCTAAAGATATTATCATCTCGTGCTAGGCACTGAGCTAACCAGTTAGCTAGCACGCAGGTCAATCGATCCGCAAAGCTCGGCCGCGCTTGCGCGTTCTAGACATCCCTCTGAAAGTTGTAACGGGGCAAACAGAAGCCCTAAAATCTGATACCCTTTTCAAACTTAGGCTATCTAAGTGTACTGCTATCTCTAAGTAATAAGTTACTGAAACGAAATCAGTCCTTACCTACTTTAATTACCCAAACTTTAATTAACGAAATTTGGACTTTGATCATACCATCAAAATAATACAGACCGTCCCTCATCTTTCGACCTTGATAAATGAAAAGGTATACAAAAATACGTAATGATTTTCCTTCTTTGAGTTCTACGTAATCCCTGAAAAAAATGTGAACAACTTTTCATCTCGCATTTGTACGACGTTAAAATCAATATAGCTTCGACGTAAAAGCCTTTTGCTCGGTGCTAGTAACGTAGGTAACCTAGTTAGTGCAAGGTGCACTTTAGTACCTAACGAGTCTTTGACGGTGCTAATGTAATTACTGTTGGTGTAAGTTGAATTACTAAGGCTCCATTTATTTCCCAGAATTTCGTTTGTAGCAACTACTTCTGTGGCATAACAGTTAATTATTATTTCTCAAGCACGAAACCAATTAATAAGACAATACAAAGTACCTAAGTTGTTAACGAGGTACGTTTCAGTTACAGACTTAGAGTGGTAGCTGAAATATGTTTGGTTGTTTTAGTAGGTAGTATTTTTGAAATGAATAGGCATGACTCTAATTTGAAAGCAGCTTTCTTGCATAACTTAGAAAAACCTCGTAACAATATTTTAACGTTATGAACGTATCTCTTGGTAGCCAAATTCCATGTGCCTTATTGAAGAGGTTTTTAATATTACAATTCACCATTAGCTCCTATACAATATCCTCTAGGGCCATGCTCCTTATTCCCTTCTATTTTGGTTTTAATGCTGCAGCTATAATGTTTACTTTACGCATAGCACATAAAAGGTTTGTCAATATAAAATTGATCAACACGTGCCTGGGGTAAGACCGCCTTTGCTTTCAAAATCCAGCTGCAGGGTATTTATAAGTTAGTGCCTACCTACCTACGTTATGATTGATTTTTCTTATTGCGTCTTGAGAATATTTCCAGAGGACCTTATAACCTTTATTTTGAAAAACGCTAAATATACAAGGGAAAAGTGCCTATAAGACCTAAAGCTGTAAGGTTACGTAACGAACCCTAATTGATCTGTTCATCATCATTATAATGTGGATTCTATTATGCATCCTCCGTTGAATATGACCTACATATGGCTTTACCCTCAGAATTCTTCAGCTGCTTAAATTTTTACATGAATGGCTCTGCATTAAGGAAATATCCAATTACCAGAGCTCTGAAGACAGCGACGTACTTTTCGATCGTCGATTTTTATGTCTACTTACACACCTACACATTTTTCCTTTACTTAGTGCTAGGTATTGTAAATTAAATAATATTTCCTGAAAGCTAGGTGTAGGTTTTCCGAAGACCTAAAAAATGATAGACTTCACGACTGTCAGCTAAACTTGCAAATTGCAATATATAGTTACACTTAGAAATATCGCTCAATTTCCTCTCGGAAGTGGGCAGGAACAAGACCTTGTCACATTTTACAATTCAAAGGTAAATGTAACAACGGATATTGCCCTAGGCTCAACTGCTATCGTGCGCGCTGTAGCGACAGATTGCCATCCCAGCGCCCACGATCCGTACTTACAACACATTTCTCGCTTCACAACCCGGCGTGGGATGAGACCCAGCTGACATCCCGCTTTCATTCCACTTCCCGA
Organism: Lycophotia porphyrea; assembly: GCA_950005105.1. Taxonomy (NCBI): domain Eukaryota; kingdom Metazoa; phylum Arthropoda; class Insecta; order Lepidoptera; family Noctuidae; genus Lycophotia; species Lycophotia porphyrea. The sequence goes on from OX465393.1 coordinate 8,583,306, forward strand.
TAACCATTAAAATTATATTTCAAGATTCAAATGGATGTCAGCAATATTTTTCCGACAGATTAAAAGTTTAATTTCCTTAAAAAAGTTGATTTCTTAAGAACTTACACAAACACGATTTACGTTTTAGCCGCAGCTCGCGAACGGTTTATCAGATTCTGATGAGACTTGAGGAAATTACGCAGAAAACAAGATATGTATTATATTCGTATAGCTTATATTAAAGAAACTCAGCACTACACTTATCAAAATATATTGCAGTTGGATATCGCTTTCGCATACAGTCGGTCCTTTTTGTTAAATGTCACGAAAAATTTTTGTTTCCTGAAATTCATGCGAGCGATGCCGCTCCCAAAAGCTTGTATAAAATAATTGTATGAAATACTGATCGTCGTATGGTGACTAATGAGGGATTTTAATCACAACGTGCCATTTCTCAGCGATGAGTACGAAACGCAAAAATAAACCAGCTTGCATTCCCTGAATCCTACCTCAGATTTTGAACTCCACAGCATATCGATACCTATAGGTAATTAGTTGGTGGAAGATAATCTTGTCTTTCTAACTCAGAAGCATTTTGAAATGTGAAAAGACCTGTGCCACCAGCGCCATAATATTATATTTAGAGTGCAGTTATTGTATTTGATAAGTGAGCCTTCATTTTGCACACCTACCGGTGCCACCTTGAGGTACCCACTCACCGTAAATTAGAACTTAATAGCTCAAGTAAGTACTTATGTAGGTACTTATAAAAAGGTTTCCGCCCTTAATGTTTAACCTGAGCATTAATTGAAATGGGATTTCATTTCATCTCTAAAGCAAATGACTAACTGCTTCAAGAAATGTAAATATCTACCTAAAAACCCAAGTGGGTATAGTGAACCAATACTAACGCGCGAACATCTCTATAAATGCCCTCTGTAAATCCTTGCGCCACAAGACTGAGCTTTGTTTTACAGCAGATGCAAGTAAACACAGTCGACCCGACATCTGGTATATTTTTTTTGCTTCCACTGTTCGATGGGCCTATTCCTGTGTCAATCGATATGGCTCAGCTGTCGGAACTTTTGAAACGAAATAAAACTTCAAAGAATCACAAGCAATACGTGTTCCGATTCTTTTGTTATCTACTGCCCTATTTGTTCAAATCAAATCATTTATTTTTCTAGAGATCAATGAACTCACCACAATATTTGATATCTGTTAAGAGAACAATGTAGAAAGGAACTGTATACTTCAATATGATATTTGTAATAAGACGTAAATCCTTGGTACATACATTGTGTCCAAACAAACGATACATAATATACCAGCCCGCGCCTGCTTTCCGGCATAATCTCATTTTATGTTCACTTTCATGTATTCACTAAACTCTGTGTATTTTACTAACTAAATCGGATTACGTTATCATCTAGCTAGTTTCAATTTGTATTTAGTCTTACAATTTTAATCTAGTTAACGGAATATTTATTCAAGTTTTAATTAAACGTCAAGTAAGTAATTGCTGGCAGCTAAAATTAATTTATAAGCCGTAGTTCCGCACTACTACGGCTGCGGCAACCGCCGTCGTTGGTTTTCACAAAGAGTTCTCAAACCTGTCTATTGAAGTAGGAAGTTCTGTGTAGGAAATCATCAAATATACTATGCAGTAACTTACATAAAAAAAGCGTTAACAACATGAACTCAAATCTGAGTTTAAACTGAAAGCTCTACGCCTCGTAGCACGTGCTACGCCATTCACTCAGTTATATCGTATGCGACTTTTCAAAACATGTTCAGTAATAGCGTCCAACGTCACAGTTCTCATTTCTCGAATGGCTCGACAAACGAGCCGAGATTGAAATTGTAATACACACGTACAGCGTCATGCACAACTGACTCTTGGATGTTCATTTCAGATTTTGTGACTGGAGTTTTTAGTGTTTTATACATATGTATGTATGGATCTATACAGGAGTAGGTAATAATCCGTGTGCTCTTTGCTGAAATGAATAAACGTTTAAGTATATTGTACTTAAACGTTAGAACCTGACTGAAGAATAAGTACCTATTTGATGTATTACGAATGGGTTTAAATTTAAGTACAAAAAAGCTTCAACACAAACTCCGGATATTCAAGCTCCCCCAAAAGTTGTTTACCTGTAACATTCGTTTCTACATCCTCCCTTACTTCCTACAGGGCCTGTGTCTATTATTAGAAGGGTTATAATTACTCGGATACAGTGTTCCTCGAGGGTCTGTGAATGGGCGCATGTTTACAAACACAACGCCTGACTCCCTGGACGACGACGCGACGCCGGAATGACGGGACGCAAGCAACACACGCATAAACACTTAAAATTAAAACTGGCCACACAACTCCCCTTTTCATGTATATGTACTGAAGACGCCATGTTTTCACTATGAAGTGGGATAGTCCTGGCCTGAAAAGTTTTTGTAAGTCGCTCTATGCCTATCGTATCGTTGATGTTGTTCTTTGGAAGTGATGCATAGCAAGCATATTCAGTTCGGGAGGCGTGTTGAAGGGATTTCGGTGTTGACTTCTGCATTTTTGTGCTCACGACCTCTTGGCCAGAGTTACTTAGGTATTTAATATTTCTAATAAGAAAAGTAGACCCGCAGAAGCCTTCCCAAAACTAAAAGTCGTTGTAAAACAAATCATATTTTTTAGCAGTTATTATCATATCATTCACATGGAGTTGCACAGGCACAGGATCCCAGGAAATTAACCTCCATCCATATCGTTCAATATTCATCGATACATGGTTACAGCGCATCAGGGTTGTGTATACACCGTGCGTTTCCTGTGCGCGCGTGCTATGAAAGCTTTGCTTCCTTGTGAAAGCCCGCACGTGTGCTCCTCAAACCCGCGCCAGTTCCACCTGCGCGCGCGCCGTATCGCCGAGATACGCGCAGCCCGCCAGAGCACGCCGCGCGCCCGTCCAGATGTGTCGTGTTTAGTGAACAAACTGTGATCTCCGACCATGGGACCCCAGTTTGATTATTGCCTCCGCGCCACCAGTGAGTTCCCTATAATTTATTTCTACTTTGTTTGTTGTGTAAACCTCATTATGGAAGCCCTGATCCAACCGCCTGCGCTGTGTATTAAACTTTTGCAATTTACCAACGGCACAAGTCCAACAAGTTATTTAATTTTCCGATACAGAAGTCGCTTTAGAAAACTCCTTCTTAATTTGTGATAAGTTTGTCTTCTCAATATTTTTATTGGCAAGTCTCAATTTTGAGATTCGTATTTATATTTACAAACAAGCTTGTATACTTGTATAGGTATACGATGGATGCTGATAAGTACATAAGGACATAAATACATTGTTTCCTAATTAGGCATCGGTGTGTATTATTAGTGTCGATGGTAACTGTTCGCGGCACGGTAGGTATTGTCGCGGGTAATTAGTATTCAAGTGCGCTCTCGTAGCCGTAGTAATTAACGGTGAAATCAGGGAAGCGTTTACTTCTGAATCTACTGAACATTTTCAAGCATATCGGTCGGAATAAAATTAGTCATTCGTCCGAAATTCCCAAAACACATTTTGGAAGCTTTTTTAAGCTTTCCGAGAAATACGATTGATTCATTAATCAAGAGGCGCCTAACTTCGTTTGTTTAGACTGCGACTGATGATTGTACTATTAGAAATGTTCATTATTGGAATTGTTAACTAAACCAGGAAAATGTTTAATTTCAGTATGTAGGCATACAAGATTTTTATTATTATTTCATTATGAATTACTTATAATATTCATTGATTTCGTTGAGAATTAATTATATAACATAACAGCAAACCGCAAAAATACTAAAATACAATTAATTACTGTCAAATACGTCATTTCTGGCCAATAATACAACAATAACAGTGAATAGCATTGTATACTTTATTTAGGAGTGGGTCCGCTATTGTTTGTCACTTGTTTTTATTTAGCCACATGTGCTAAGGGACATTTCTATTGCCGCCTCACGGTCCCGAATCCATGCGAGAACTCGCAGATGCGGGCACAACAAAAAAAATTGAATCTGGTAAAAGCACTTCTTTTACATCCCATGGCAACAGTTTAAAAACAATTTATAAATCTTCATTAGGCATCATTTATCCTTCTTTGCTATGATGATCTTCCGTTTTATCCTTTAATTCCATACTTCGTTTGTGTTATGATTTATAAATGGTTTATGATGTAATTTTAGCTTCATATAAAGGCGTACCGACACACATTCTAAAGTGCGTTAAATTCCTAAGTGTCGTTTACGGCTGCTGATGCTGCTATTAAAATTAGCCAAAGCTATATAGCCATCAACGCGTTAATGCAACTTGTACAGACGCCAGCACGCCAACCTACCCGAATCTGTCAGATTTTCCCAACCAACCTTGAACTTAATGTCATAGAGATAAAGTTGAAAATCTAGCAAATAAATCTGACAGATTGGAGAAGCTTGATGTGCTGGCGTCTGTACATAGGTACTATTAGTCTATTACTGTACCACATTCCCTCGTAGTACGTGTCATGTCAGCTAACTTATCATTGCACCAGTGAGACATCGAGATAGGGAGTAGACAATGGGCGAAAATTGCCTTCAATTCGCATTTTCCGGCTTTCAAAAGTAGGTTGCTACACTCGGCTCGCACTGGACGTAATGGAGAGCCGTTAGTTCATTGGGGTTATTGAATAATTCCCGTGTGTCGGACTCGTAGAGTACTGGCCACCGCCAGTGAACGACGTCGCATCGACCGGCTCGATGATACTCGGTATTGTCCCTTTGTATCATTATGCATCATTGTCCAAAATTAGGTGAAAGATAACGTTGTTTATTTACAATTCTTATCATTTTTTCAGATAATCCGTCATATTTTGCGTTACCGAACAAGGATGTACCTGATAGCGGGGAATCACAAGGTTCTTCCGAGCCATGTTCCCGGTCAGCTCCCGGCCGAGTCTGGCCGGATGCTGGGCGGCCATTCGGCTCCCCGCGCCGCAGGGAACCAGAGAGCCCAAGACGAAAGGAGTTCAGGGCTCTGCTGAGATCTCTGTCTGCTCGCGAGCCGGAACAAGCCGAAGCTTTTCTAAAAGGACAGCCCAGGCCAGGGGATTGCGCTCCTGGAGATATGAGACATACATTTACAGCACCACGTATCAAGTAAGTTGGCAAGATATTTTTGATAATAAAAGTATTATAAATAATTATCTAGTATTGATATCGAATATTTTATTCATATAGGTACCTATTGATTTTTAACGTCATTTTTTGTACAGGAAGGGCAAGATAAGCACAACAGTAGTCACAACTGATGGTCCTCAGGAGCGCGAAGAAGTATTCTACACAATCCCCCTACAGGGTAGGAGACGACACTCAGTGGGCGGGTATTTGGCCACGGGTGCAGCCGGGGCTGGGGAAGTCACAGCAGTTCCCAGCGAAGTACCAAGGATGGCCCCACCACGGTTCAACCAAAAAGAAGAGGACACCATCAAGAGAAGAAGACCAAAGAATTTCACCTTCAAAGGTAAGTTCAATATCTTGTTTGTTTGTAAAGAAAAAATGTAGACGCGTTCACGTCTAACTTTCAATCCTTATCTTCAAACTAAACATAAGGAAATAAACGTATCGGAAACCTCCACAAATAAATATGTGTTACTATAAATGTTATGATTTATCTTAGCCAAGTGTGAATTATTTGAGGAGCATATTATATTGACTTAGGCTGTTTGCAATCTGTCAAAACTCTAATATATTTGACTGAAGATTATTCCAGAGTGTAACATAAACTATTATTGAATGGTATACTTGCCATCATTTATTAACGTTTGAATGCTTTAAACGTAAACATTTACTTACAGTATAAGCTGTTTGTATTTACTTGGCAAGTAGTTAGCATTCTTTACTAATTAGTGTAGTTGTCATAACCTACTTATCGATTACTTAAGGTAATTAATGTAGTTGTAGTTAGCCTTAGATATTATCTAACTTGGCGTGACCAGGATGTGAAAAAATTACCATTTATATCTTTCTTTGTCCGCACAATACAACTTAATATTGAAAGTTGAAAGCGACAGTAAAGGAAGCGCCCGCAGTAAAATCTATTGAGATAATAATAACGGGTACGTTGAAGTGAATAATAATGATAAACGGTCATAAACAAGTCAATCGAAACCTAGGGCCGATAGGAGAGGACGTTACTCCCGACTGCAAGCCGCCCTCCGACCCTCGCCGATACTCTCGTTGCATAATAGTACAGATGCATCTCCCAAATGTTCAATAACCTCAGCGGTGTTTTTGATATCTACTTATCTCAGTTGCCCTATAACTTGAAGATATCTAAAACAAGGATGCGATGCAAGACATTTTATCAGTAACAATGAAAAAATAAAAGCCAAACATCACGTAAGATGTCAAGTCAAGCGTCACATATAAAATAAAAAGATTTGTCTGATTTCTCCCAGCTCCGATATCAGCAACATTATGTCAACTTAACAATTTTCAGGAATTGTAATATTTCGCCGATTAGGCGTATCTGCGAAACGCGAAAAGAATTATATCTAATAAAAAAGTTTTTCATGTTTACCATCTCGTATTTGGTCGTCGATAACGCTCTGGGAATATTTACACACGGGCCCAAATTTGTTTTGCAAGATTAGGCGGTTGGGCGTTAGGGATGGCGTTGCGACTTGCGATAGTTGCGATTATCGTTGTCGCGCCGGGATCTTAGTATGCGAAGTGCGTGCGCCTGCGCCGCCGCCTGACGCCAGCGCGCCCAGTCGCCAGCCGCGCGCCACATGATCGCGAACCGACACTTCTCTCTGTCACAGTTGTGAGGGCTCTTGTATTAATTTCGTGCGCTTTCTAGTGCTCGCCTGCAGTTCAGTCAGTGCAATGACAAGCGTTTAACTTGAAACTGTCAGGAAAAACGTCTTTTCTCACTCGCGTCGCTATGGAGGATAAAAGGAGCGAAACAATGGATGACATAAGTGAGTTTAATTTAAAATTTAAATTTTTAAATTTTACACTTTGTGTTTTCGAAAGTTTTTTGCATTTTAACCACTTTTAAGGTAGGTACGGTTAATTTTACTGTATTTTTTGTTGTCGTGACGTGTGAGTTATATTGGCAATAATTTATATTAATTTGAGTGTGTTGGTGCGAACTTCTGTTATCTAATTCGCACATAACAATCACGTCTCCTAGCTGGAGACAAATACGAGATTGAGATAACTAGTACGCAGGCAGTTAACCGGATAAGCTAACTCGTAAGCTCCTTAACTAATATATGAGAGATTATAGCATCCCGTATTAATTATTCGATATTACTTGCTTTAGTGAAGGAACTTAATTATTCTAATTACCTTACATCACGACTACAGATAGACATTAATAATTAATCTTTTACCACATTTTCCTTCATATTGCTACGAGGCTACGAGGGAAAGCTTTATGTTTCATTTCTACGGTGCTTAATTTAATGTCCCTGTACTTTCGGCGCAGAAAATGTGTTATTCGGAGAGCTTATTACAGTCTGTTATTTTATTATACACGATAAGGATTTACGCGATTCCTTTTATATTTTATTATGTTAGTTAATAAATTATTAGATTGGATAAGTATACAGTAGCCTATAGCCTCATACATGACATTATAACACTTGTGCATGGCGAGCAGCACAGCTCCCTTAATGCCATAGATAATAAGCCATTGTCTTCGCTAAAGACGTCTTCAGCGGCCTTCACTTTACTGAACCCAACAACGTCACACTTTGTAATTCGAAAATGTCCAGCTCCATCCAAAATCAATGTCAAAGAAACACCGTACAACATCACCAAATTAGATCCAGCGTTGCCATGCTGATATTTACACGATAATGAGCTTTAATGGCTAAGAATAAGGAGGGAGCCCCATGGGTTGGTTGGCACCCGAGTTGGTCGCGTCGAACGCATTAAATATGCAGGGTGGCATGTATGGCTGAATAAACATAGTGTAATTTACATGCATCGAAGCAACTCCCGTAATGTACTCGCATTGGGAATGTAAATGCGTAAACGTCTTGTATAACTTGTCTATATTGTCGGTAGGATCGCTCCCACAGATTGTGTTAACCGATGTAGAGACGACGGACAAGTATTTAGAGACAAAAGACGGAAAACGTTGGCCTGTTGTTTAGATTCAAACAAAAGGTGCGAAACAGAAAGCTCTGACTGAACCATCTGAAGTTCACGAGATACAAGAGATAGAATTTTAAATCAGATCTAAAGATCTCAGATGGAAATCTTAAATAAACCTACATAATAAAACTAGAAGTTTAGTAGAGCTTTATCTATGAAATGAAAATACCAGAGACATGAAGTTAGCAGCACTTTATAGAGACATGAACGTATTCTTTTGTCTCCCAAGCTGTTGTCATGTTATCAGTCTGAGCTTTGAATTATAACTTTGTTTGTGACGTCTATCGACGTTGTATCATGATAGGTACAAGACGAGACAAGGCGTTATCACCAGCGACCGCATACAAGGCTATTATTAGTTAATACGAGGAATTTGTCTAATTACATCTACAGTACAAAATGTAACTGTTCGTCTACACAGAAGAACAATGAACCATTCAAACTAACCCAAAAAAATTCAAAGTTCTCTTTATGAAGCTCAAAGGGAAGTCCTATTTATCCAATTTTTTTATGAGTCAGTAAGCGGAATTTGTTATTTAAGCCAACATGTGTATGTTCGCTGTTCGTAGGGCTTGAGACTGTCTGCTTAATGATAGTGACGGTGAGTCAACAATCAATTATTAATATAAAATGTGTCTTATAATTAAACCAGAAAGTATGATTTAGCATCTAAGAACTGACAGGAGCCAGAGAAAAAGAGCGTTTATTTTGATATGATGAATCACATGGCGTCGGGTGCACGCCAGCGCACATTCACTATTTGTTAGCGAACATGTTTCATATTAACCCCTTTTTTGGCAAACAATAATATCCTCTTGTAAATAGGTTATAAACATTATCATAATCGAAACATAAACGCAGATTGATCAAATCAATTTTAAATATAACATCTGCTAATGAATGAGGAACAAAATATGGTCTATACTTTCTGCATTACTCACGAGTTTTCATGAAATACCACGTACATACAAATTGTTTTCAGATACACCAGAACTATGTAGATGCAACATCTCGCATTCAGAATTCCCTTAAAATGTGATCTCATTCTGGCTGACTGCTGGAAATCTACGGTGCGTTTCCTCGTATTTCTTGGAAACGACTTATAACGAAATGAATAGGCAACGTAGTGTCGCCCACGTTCAGTCCCACTGGGGAATATTGGATGTCCTATTTACTAACAATGTACGAGGGCAGATGATACAATATTGTCATAGCATTATGTGTCTCACAATTATTTTCGTAACAAGATGACTGGATCCAAAGGAAACTAATCTCATAAGGATATTATCGTTCGGTCGGTAATTACATTTAGGGTTCCAAATCTCGGTCCCTTTTGCCAACGGACATCGAGCAATACCTTTCTGGCTTAAGTAAAGAAAATACAGATTCAAAAGCTACCTGCCATATTTGGAGGCGTTATGAGGCTACAATATTTTACTCTGAACATCAAAGACGTCCGCGGCGGCCATTGAACTGAAAACTGAACGCGGTGGAGCAGCGAGCACAGCCCCTACTGTGGCCCAATGTACCTGCTTTGTTCCACTTTCGAACTTGCGTAACGTCCTTATTGTGGCGATAAAAATAGGACTTAAGTGTAACCTGACGGAAGACATGCTGCGAAGGATTTGGTTCAACCGAAGAATTTGGTACCTACTTGAATAAATCTTAAAAAGAAAAGCAAGGCATCTTCATTTTCTTGGGCGGCTGCACTAAGGCGTGAAGCAAACAAGTTGCTTTACATTTTCCGGATTTGACAATATAGTTTGAGACTTTGAATGCGTGACAGCAATAACTAAATAAAAACTTAAAAAATTGATGACAGTCACTCTTCTAAATAACTATAAGTAACCATAATACATGCAACTTTAGTTGCTTACCATAATTAATTCAAGCAAGCAAATTAACTTAACTAAATTCCATTCTAATTCAAAATCTTTCAAGAAGGCACTTCCGTTCTACTTGAGCAGAAAATAGTCGCATAGCAACAGCACATAACTGCATATCGGGCTTCATATTCAGCCCTCCAGTTCTGTTACTCGCTACATTTAATCGGCTATAGTTATTCCGGGCGACGCTGATAGACGTTTGTCTATTTAGGAAACGGATATTACATTTAGTCGGGTCTTCATTTGACGGCAGAGGTGGGTAAGTATAAACCCGTACGAGTTTCCGGCGCGCGCGCAGTGCATAGCATATTTTGTAAGCAGCCGATGCGTATGCGTGGCACTGGATGCAATAAAAATTTTAACAGCGACCGTATGCTTTCATTCATACGCTAGGAAAGGCGTATATATGTTTTTAGGGCAGTGTTGAAGCTTTTAAAGCTCTTACACCTAACTGACCATTACGCATTATGTAATGAAAGTGAAAGATAATGGTTCCTAGAAATAACGCAATGTTTTCAATCCAAAAATAAAAACGCTTTCAAAGATAAAAGAAGAATTCCATACAGCTACTGAGATCACTTGACTTTCAAGCTTTTCTGTTCTACTTAAATCTAATTTAAATGCATTCATTAATCAGTAACGGTCGAATGATTTCAAGTGTCTTCACGATTAACGTAAGGACGCACTTAACATTAATTAAAACTGCATCATTACACGCACAATTGGCTTCTTATTCAGTCACGTATAATATTACTTTTGAGTTCCCTTTATACAGATATGAGTAACCCTTGTGTGCACACATCATTAAAAATAATAATGTGCGATTTGTGTATAAGTTTCTTAACATGGATTTAAATTCAGCAACATGTGTAGAAAGGTTTATGAAGTCTCAGCGCGATCCCTGAACTTCGATCCAGGCAATGACCCCCATCCGATATCAAGTGAACGACATCGTTCTTGCCTTGATTATCCCTTGACAACACTTCCTTTCAATATTAAGTATTATATTTGAGTTTGCTACGGACTTATTCATGTCAGCGACGAGCGACTACTTACATTCAGAATATATTATTCCTCATTACATGTTCACAGTCGCGCTTATCGAATTTGGGATGATTATTACTTATGTAATAAAAAGATACATCAGGGTAACAGTGTTATCTGCGAATAATTCTGAGAAATTTCGACAGTTGAGGCACTTTGTAGAAAATTAATAGTCTGTTTAAAGTCAGTCGGGCTGAACGATTGATTAATTTAACAGGCTGACAATATTGATTAAGTGGGGTCTCCTCAACTGTCAACAGAAGATTTGAAGGTTTTTGCTGTAATAAAATACCTATCTACTTTGTTTATTTGAAAGGTGTTCAGTTGTTTTGTGTTGTTTGAGCTATTTGTAATAATTTTGTGTATATTTCTCTTTTTTTGTGTGCAATAAGAATAGGATGTTTATGATATATATCTTTGTTGCAGAAATGGAAGACATATCAATACTGTGGAGCTCTGGGTCTCCCGAGAGCGCGCTATGGTCCGACTACTTGGTCGCTAGCTTCGATAAGATTATGTCGCAACGAGCTAGACATCACTACAGGTAGGTTGCCTACCACTTCACTTATAAATTTACTCGGATGCCATTTAACCGATAACGTGATAACCTTGAAAACTGCAAGGATACCAACTTATCAGATCAATAATAATCATAAATCGGAGTAGGTAAATTGAATTGGGGTCTTTGATCCGAAATGTATGTATTAATATGGACATTCCTCCGGATTTTCGGAATTGGTTGATTATTAAAAAAAAACGGAACTTAGGTAGGAATTGTATTAAAATGAGCAATATTATATTGCTCATAAATTTTTTTAACGTTACCCAGTCACGATTTGACACAACCCAACGACCAATCAGAGCAAAGGATCATGGGTGGTGCACTAACCGGTGGTACCTTCCTTGTTGAGTAGTAATAATATTACTACCAACATTTACAATATTTAATTGCATCCGGTAATACCGGAATTACTTTCCGGGAAAATGACTTATCCATGTTATTCTTTCTGTGAACATTTATGATAGTAGTACTAAAAATCAAACTACCTACTCCGATCACTGATACTAACGTAAATAAGATTTTACTTTATTTTATTATAGTTTATTACTACCAACATCCGTTTAATCAGCCCGTATATTGTATTTACTAAACTAAACTATTTATTATTGCAGAGTAACACCAATCACCGCCGAGGAGTTGCTTGCGGCAGACTCGCAAGAAAAAATAGAAAAACTGACCAAAGCACAGTTGCAAATAGTGATTCTGTGCCCAATACTTGCGACTAAATTAGCAGATCTGAAGAGAGACGCCAATGGAGAGAATATATTCAAAGTCGACAAGGTGCTAGTTATGTTGCTCGGAGTCGAGAAGAATCAAGTCATCTCCGGCAATTGTGAAGGTATGAACTAAGGAATAATTTATCCTACAATCTCAAACTTTTAAATTCTTGGAAGATTGGAGTTTCTCATAAAAGTTGGGAAGAACGTCGCACTTTTAAAACTTCGCAACTTTGAATATGAAAGCAAAAGCAATTTTGCTGGTGAATTTTTGTTCACTCTTAATTGGAATTAGGTTTTTATTAATTACTAGAACAAATTGCGTGATCTCAATTTGTTCGAAAGTTAAAAGTTTAATTTATTGAAAATTTATAATATAGCGTGTCTTTTTTTTCACAGATTATCCGACGATAGACCAGTGGCAAATGATGTGCGTTCGGGAGAAGGACACGTCTTTTGTGGACACATTCCTCACAGCCGCCGTCGGAATCCTTCGAACCAAAGACTGCAAAGACACAGCCACAGACAGAACAAGCTTCTCTATCGTCCCAAAGAAAGTTAAAATCGTAAGTAACTAATTACACGTAAAACTAAACATTAACAACAACAATTTATCTTAACTAAACACAAGATGGCATACTTTACTGCAAACATGCCACAAATTCTTACGAATCAATTTAAACATTTACGAGGAAATCCCAAGTCCATTACCGACAAATTAGACCGTTAGGCACAAACGTTTATGAAAACGTACACACAATCTTCGACCTTATAATAAAAGCTTAGGGAACAAAATTGGATGGAAGGTTTCGTGGAACAAAGTGAACGCCTGTTTACCTTAACAAAATAAATTCACAACGTGAGTTAATTAATGTCGTTTGCACGCAGGGACAAAGTCGAGTGATAGCGCTCCTCAACGACCCTATTAGAGACGAGGATAGCATAAAGATAATGGTGGACAAGAAGGGAGAGGTCATCAACATCCCCAGCTTCAAGAAGAGGAACCCTTACACCCTTCAGTTTGATATTCCGGGTAAGATACTTGAATATTTTTTATTCAATTCCATCGCCATGGCACTTGAAATCTAGAGCCTAATGAAAGCTCCTCGGAGAAAGCTGTATTAATTTTTTGAATCTCTTTTGAGAAGTGTCTTTTATGTTGATTTTTCCAATTTCAATATTTCAAGTACTTTTCAGTACATTAGCATGGCGACTAGATTTTTCTGTTTTTCGTCGACTAATATTACTTTTATTTTAAGGTAGGAATACTAAAATGTAATTATACATTACAGAGTCATGTCTGGAAGTATCCATGCTCGTTTGGGTGCGTGTAAGCAAGAATGGTCAGTCGCTAGGACGCAGACAGATCAAGTGCGAAAGCAGACTCAGGGAATTAGATCAGCTACTTAGGGCATCAGATCACCCCCTGGAGTTTATGTGCCAAGTTAGTATCCGTTTTCTCGATAGACTTAAGTGGATGCTCTTTGGGCTATTGGCAGGGGCGTAGCTACCGCCGTATCTGCCGTATCAATTATACGGGGCCCCCCGACCACGAGGGCCCCCGACGTGTCAGACCTGTCACTATTGTCCATAGAGGCAGAAAATTTAGAAAAACTTAAGTCACCATCAGCTATAAATGATTTAATAAATCAGTTAGCCGAAAAAAAGGCAAGGAGAGTGTATATATATTTAATTTGACTAGTTTTTTTAAATTTTGGAAAAAGTGACAGATATCTCTATGATGAATAAATATTTCTTTTAATTTTATGCCAACATTTTTTTTTTCTTTTGTGAGAAATTTACCCTTCAGTAGGGCCCCCAAACAAATTTTTATACGGGGCCCCGCCAAGGCACGCTACGCCACTGGCTATTGGTATTATGTAATATATTGAGTACACCATTGGAATTGATTGAGATTGATCGTTCATTGACACTCAGTAAAAACACCAACAAGGGGATCAGATTCAAAGATCTTTTTTTTTAAGCATTCAATGAATAATCTTTCTTTTACACAGACCTTGGGCTTCAAAACAACCAGCAAAGAACAACTGGACAGCTGGATGCTGAACGCCTTCCAAAAGAACATACCGCCGCACTTCAACCTTCTGGCGTCTACTGAACAATTTAACCCGAAAGCTGATATGTCGAGTAAGTTTCCCCTTTCACTTAATTAATAATAACGGCTTATTAGTCTAGAGTTTCAAATCATTTCATCAGACGGGGGATATGTAATGTAATTTTGTTTTGTAGGTGGTGAAGAATATCCAACGTTGCTACATTGGGCGGCGCGGTTCGGGTTGGAGCGACTATGTTGGCAGTTGCTGGAATGTCCCGGAGGTGGCGCTGCAGTCGCACTTCGTAATGTTCGGCAGCGAACACCTGCAGACCTCGCCAGGGATCACAAACATTACGCACTCGCTGACGTACTAGCTGACCATCTTGTAAGTACCTTAACAGACTCTGCCTTGATATCAAATTCATTATTATGTGATAATATTTTGCTCATCTGCCCACTTTTTTTTTTCAGAAAATAAACGAATTCTCCAACATGTACTACTACCTGAAAAATATGTCTGACAACGACAAAGAAGAGAGCCAAGACGAAGCTAAACAAGAGGACCTACGAATTGTGGAAACATGCGACACAGTCGACTCACCAGTACGCGATCACACCTCAACCGATCCCTTCAGCGAAGCCTGCACGCAGAACCTAGAGAAAAATACCGACAAGCCAGACGATTTCGAAAAGAAGCAACGACCAAATCTGAGGCTCCCAAAAATCAAAGAACAGTTCTACCAAAACGAATTCCCGCTTCATGACAATACGGTCGACAGAATCCAACAAGCCCTCGAACACGATTACCTAGTTCAACCTTCCAATATTAAAGTAGAAAGCCCTAAGTTCAGACCAAATAATTTGTACGCTAATAGTTCCAGACTGATGGCGCAACAGTCGGACATATTCTTGTACTCGCCCACCGAAGAATCGAAGACTTTTACCATTGACACTCCTACTAGTGATATAAGCCAAATAAATCTAAATACCAAAGACGTTCGCAGCAGTGGTAGTGTGAAGTCAGGGAAAGAATCCTGCCCCCTGACTGGTCAAGAAGAGTTAGCTGAAATAATAAACGATTTTAAAAACAACGTTTTCACAATATCGGAAGTGGAAAAGTTGGTGATGGAGTGGAAGAACAGGAATGAGACTCAACAGTCGCTCAAAGAGAAGCAAGAACAGTTGAATAAAATGAGAGACGAGTATGATAGGATCCAACTGAAGATAAAAGACAATATGAAAAGACCTACGCCCTTCGAGAGGGTAAAGAAAATGTTCTCCAAGAGCAAAAATAAACGTAAGTATTTCCTATATGCTTACTTGAAAAAGAATCTTGTGTGTTTATTTAGTACTTACGATTGATAATTAAATTTCAGACCATCACCATGACAGCAACAACGGAACAATTGAAAAGCGAAATGGAAACACGAGACCAAACAGCAGCCTGAGTGAAAGTAAGATCCGCATTATATCTATACTTATGTACTATTTAAATGAATGTTTCACTGGTAGAAAGCCACATTATTCGTGGGTGCAAAAATATATTCATATAATATATCATGCATATTAGTCGAAATAACACAGTTTTTGCGGACGAAGTCGCGGGCGAATTGCTAGTACTGAAATAAAGATTCCAATGAAACTTTCTTATCACAGAATGTAACATGTTTCATTTGATTTTATCAGGCTCATCGTCATCGGGACGCCTAAGTACGGTCAGTGGGGGAAGTGTAGCAGAAACAAACAGTGTCCAATCGGAGATCGACGACAAAGCTAGATCTATTGTAAGTATGAGGAATACTTACCGACATTCCTCCTTGGAATTTCTTTATTCTTTTCTTATTTTGATCTCTCTCTTTTTGTATTTCGAATCTTTCTCGTTCCTTTCTTATTTGAATCATGACGCTTCTTATTTTATCAAGTTTTAGAATATGTTTCTCCTTTCTTAGATTCAATCTGTCCTTTCATATTTTGACTATTTTTCTCCCTCTCTGCTTGCGTATTTTTAAATATTTTTCTTCCGTATTCTCAGATTTCGTCCAGCACGTTGACCATGCATTCTGCGTGTGACGGTGAGAACAGGATGGATGATTACTTGATCCCGCCACCACCACGACCTCTCAACGGTGGCTGTCCACAGTTCACCACGTTTGGACACCCTAAAAATGATAACAGGTAAATAAAAATTAAATATCTGTGGGCATGTGAGAGATGTAAGAACATAAACGAAGCGATTGTAGTCGGTACGGATTGTGACGTTATGTTATGTCTCTGCCTACTCCCGTTGGAAAAGGGTGCGAGTTTATTTATGGATATTAGTGAAAGGATAATAAACTTACCCTAGTTTCTGGAAGCTTATAGCAATATTAGTTTAGTTCAGTTTAAAAGTACTTTTTAAGAGTCCTGCGGAGGCCGCGCGCAATTGCAATTTGAAGCGAAGGAAAAATCCGTGTAGATATTGTTACCTATGTTTCACACTTCCCGACGCATTCCGAAGCCGCGCGGGAGCATGTGTGAATAGTGTTTACCTAGCTACTATTCTATAATTATCGTTCATTCATATCACCGCTGAACATTTGTGATTAATTTGAATGTGTGCCGTAATACCAAAAATGATGAATGAAAACTCAATGTTTTTCCAATTTTTTTTTTATAAAAAAAAATTGGAACAACATTGAGTTTTCATTACCGCCGTGCCGCCGTTGCCGTGTATTGTGTAACTTAACAATATAAGTCATGCTTCGAAATAAAAAATAAAAAAAATATTACTGTTTTTATTATAGAACAGTTGAGATGAAAACATACTGTAAAAATGAGAGAAATCCAATTTGTTTACAATCCGTTTTAGGTAAATATTTTGAAAAAAAAAAAAAAAAAGAAACCTAGGTAAACACTGTCTTGTCCCGAATAACATAACTAACATAACTTGTCCATAATAAGGTCGAAATATGCTTAAACTGATGATTTTGGTATTACGTTTGTATGGACAATTCATCGTCCGCCGGCCCCTTAAGATAAGCAGTCTGAAGGTCCAGGATCCATCTATGTTTTTTTCGAGCTTAATTAATAAAGAACTTACTAGCCCATCCTCCACATTCCAGGAATCAGCACATGGCGACGATAGTCGAGCGCGAAACGTCAGCATCTCGTGAAACGCTGGACTGTGACGCGGACACACGCGGCGGCACACACTTGCGACTCAACTTCGGGTCGCGCGAGCGTGCGCTCCCGGCCGGCCGCTGTGACGACCGGGACGGCGCACACATGTACATGAACATATCTGCCACTCACACGTAATAATATCTTTAGCTGTATTCCAAATCACATGACATTCGCGTATTAAAAAAAAACATTCAAAGTGTACGTCACTCGGAAGAATTGTTGACATTCTGAAATAGAAAAGACTATTTCTCGTAGGTGTTACGTTAATCCACGCGTAGTTTTTGCGATCTAGACAACGTGCCAAATAATATAAGATTCATCATTTCGTAAAAGAGATATGTATGAACAAATTCTCTTATATGTAACATAATAGAGATAAACTGACTAGCCAAACGTTTCATATGAGAGAACTTTCAATATTACTGCCTAAGCACCATATCGAATCATTAAAAGACTCTGACTCCATATAGCAATTTTGTATCAACATTCGAATAGTGCGATTTTCCATTTAAATATATGAAGACTGAAAAGATGCATGTAAATATTGTATATATATTTTTTAATCATTTAAACGTAATATCTCTATTTATTGTCGTCGTCGATTTTAAAGCAGATACGTAATATTTTATAATAGTACAAAATATATTCACTTTTAGTTAATGTAGCCAAAATTAAGTTATTATTTAAGCATTTACCGTATAATTAAGAAAAACAATTAGCATACGAGAATCTTGGCATAAAGATCTGCTTGAATAAATATTGTATACCTATGAATACTTTTGTATTAAATCGTCCAAGATGCATTTATTGTACCATTTATACTATGTATTGTGAAAATAAATTCAAAATGCTATATTTTTTCTCGTATTCTTAAACCCTCACCCTACAGTGTACATAGTTTGGTTCATGGGTAAAAATAGTTCGATCTAGGATAGGGGACCATTACAGGAAGGGATCTTCCTGTCGTTTATCCGACTGTGACTAATCAACTGTATAATAAAGGCGTTCAGCATCCGTCGATAAACTGATAAAGGCGTACTCGCGCGGGGGTTGAAAAATAGTATGGTGCTGCGCTAATTAGCAAGTACTCGTGCGGCGGACACCAACTCGTGCACCTGCGCGACTTTCAGCGTACGCCCAAGGAGGATCTGGATATCCATGCGTATTAGTCAGATACCAAAGACGTCCGTTTCATTTGTTACACCTTTTTTTTTTGGGAAATCATCTGATGACTTCTCCCGCTCTGGGCGGAACGGAAGGAAGTGTCAGACTTGTACCGACTAAAACCCATCCATGTTCCTTCCTTGCCCTTAGTTTTCCAGGGCCGCGGTATCTCTTTCAAACAATCCCGCAGCCCGTCATTTGTTACACCTTGATTTCATGTTATGCTTGGCGTATCACTTCGGTTACACATTCATGATTATTTTATTATATAAGTCCTCCTATTTTGCATCACTGTCATCACAGGGAACTTTATTACATAACATGACGCCTGTAATCACCAAAAGATTAGGCAGAGGTGTACCTGATACACCCACATTTCGCCAGTGATGTTAAAGTCCTATGTAATAGGGGGGCAGCCAATTGCCATCGACCGGGCACAAATCTAGACTCCGTGGCTGCTACTGAGAAATTTCTGATGGAAAAACTCAACACTTTCCCGACCCAAGAATCGAACCCAGGACCTCATGCTCAGCAGTCGCGCTTGCGTCCACTAGACCAACGAAACAGTCTTTAGTCTCTGTACTAGGGGAACTTTATTCTCGATACAATAAGGTTGCCTCTGACAGCAGCAACTCATCAGACCGCAGGTAAAATAAATGTGAAAGGACTTCCACAAACTCGATCTTAACAAAAGGAAAGGAGTTACTTTACAAGCAAACATATTAAAATTAGTATGTATGTATTTTAATTTGGCACCTACTTCTTGCAGGTAGTAAGTAAGCTACCAAATGACAAATACAAAAACATATTATTATTAGGTTTAACATAAATTAAACGAACCAAAAATAAATTATATAGTTTTAAGACAATGTTTGTCTAATGCTAAAATAATATAAGCACATTAAAATGCTCAAAAATTGGCTAATTATTAATAAAATACGTTCAACATAACTTAATACTCTTTCATATTTTTATTGGTAAAACAATATACGCAGTGGCATTAAAAAAAAATTAAAAAAAAAACTTTGAACACCACTTGAATTCATATAAAATTTAACTAAATAAATTACTTAATAATAAAAAAACATGATCAAATTAGACTAGAATAGACAAAATAAAAAATTGGGTACATAAATTAGATATTCCTGTGCTTATTATAAAATATACCTAATATACAAAAATGATTGTGCTCTCGTGTATATGGCTCCTCCTTCGTAATTCTCGTGCATACAATAAAAACCGATCAGCTATTACTCTCATTGGTGACATTGTATGGAGACGTAACTTTGCTAGATCATCTGGTACTGATTATTTTACCGGAAAACTTGCTCAACGCTTTGTTCAATGTCGTGTAATTAGAGTTATATCTAGGACGCCTCATGTTTTACAAGATTGTGATTATGTTCATTCTGGACAATATCATATAAAAGATATTTTGAAATAATTCCCTTTCCATTAGTTCCAAGGTAAAATTTGGGACTCTACGAGGCATTCCTTGAGATAATCGACAATCTATAATTAACATATCATTAATTATTTTTCTTCTTTCTCTTTTAATTCTTCTTTGTCGTTTAAGCTGTTACCGATTTACTAGCACATATCAAACCTAATGGCCATTTATTGAAATTCAAATAAAGTGATATTATCACCTATTGCTATATTTTTTTGCTACGTCTAATTTTGAATCGCTCCTAAATTATTTCCATCTCTTCCTGGTAATTTGTCCTATGATACCGTATTTGTAAAAAAAAATTTTCTCATTATTCATAGGTTACCAGTGAAGAGGGTCTGATTTGGACCCTCTTCCTCTTTCCCCCTTGGAATCCTGCTCATCCCTTCGGCTTCACCTCCTTCCTACGCTTTTGTTTCCTGCGCACTGGTTGAATGCCGTCTGCCCTGACTTACGAGTGACGGTCTCAGCGAGGCTCCGTGATTGTGCTACGCGTTCGGATCCACGTGGTTACGTGGATTTAATAAGATTTCGAGGCGTCACTCCGTGCCAGGCCACATTATATTGATATACATGTTTGATCTTCAGAATTAAGGTACTATCAAACAGATTTATTTAACATCAGTAGACGTTTTCTTAGTTATCATCCAATGTACCATTTTTTTTTTAATGTTATGGTTATAGTTATCTATTACTTTTATGTTCCATTATAAATTCCTAATTTAATTAGAAATAACTTTTACCAAAAAATATACAGTTGTGTAAACTGTATATTTTTTGGTAAAAGTTATTTGTGCTCTGAAGCTTCTTTGCATAAATTACCGTACCACAATCATTTTTGTATATTATAGTTTTATAGTAAGCATAGGTACCTGCCCATTTTTTTGTTTTGTTTAATCTAGTCTTAATTTAATCTAGTTTTTTTTCTAATATTAATTTCTTTATTTAATTAAATTTTATATGAATTTAAGTTTTTTTTTTATTTTTTAATGCCACAGCAGGCAAAATAAATGCATAACTAAAATAATCACATGTAGATACGCGTTCCCGAATAAGAGCTAATGACCAAAATGCGTGGAGCAAAAATGGCCGTCTAAAAAAAAAATCACTACGCCTTTTTATCTAGACGGCCATTCATGGAACTTTAAAAAAAATATGTTGTGTTACAACGTTACTAACAAAATAATATTGTACTGCAGTAATCATAAAAATAAATACGGACCGAGTTAGACCAGTTACAGTTAGGACAGTTTAGACCTCTATTTTGGAGCAAAATTAGTTAATTGAAAAAGCGTCTGTCTCAGTCAGGAATAGAACCCCAATAAATTATGTAAAAAGCAACCTGCATTTTAATAATCTGTATAAAAGACACCAACTTTGGCCATTAGCTTTATTTATAAGTTGACTTCTGTTAAGTTGTAAATAAATCCGAATAAGCCGATCGGCGGAAAATAATACATTTTGTATCTGTTTCAAGAAGAAATACTTTACACAAGAAAATAGTAATACGTCATCTCTATACTTCACAACGAAAGCGCATCTTTCGAATTATTGCTAACTAAAAATAAGCAAAATATCACAAGGACAAACAAAATAAAACGAATCTATCTACAATTCATTACTAGACATACAAGTATAAAATTGCATAAGAATACCATTATTGCCACCTATCTCAATAGTTAACGTTTCACTGGTTTACTTCACTGATTCGTATTGCTATTGATTTATTTGTCTAAACATACCGTGCATCGGCGCCTCTAAGGCTGCTCAATAATTGCGAAGCTTTAACAATTCGACAATTTCATTGTTCGAAAGACAATCGACCGTAAATAATTTCGATAAGTACATAATTTAACAACTTAGGCGGTAATTTCTAGCCGTTCTATCCGATTTACGTGCGAAATGTGAATATTCAGTTCATGTCGATGTACCAAAATGTAAAAATCTTTTACATATTAACTGGAGTTTCGTTCGGACTAACTATAAGTGCGCTTTTTCTTTGGTGTGATGTGGTTGTCCGTTGGCTATTGGTTGCGGGGGCGGAGGCCTGGAGAGGATGGCCTGGTACATGCCCCACACCGCCAAGGGGCGCATATAGCCCACTGAGCGGTGGTTGCCGTTCTCATACAGGGCTTCTGGGGTTTCGAACGAGAGGCCCATTTGTGTTAAAGTGCTGTATAAGCCACCGGCAGTCACGAACGCCTCTTCATGCATGCCTGAAAGAAAAATATCAATATTAAATCTTCATAATTTAAGTAAATACTACCTCATACTTATGAGAAAGTAAATCTTTTTAACACATTTTATTCAAACATAATACGTAGATATGATATGCGATTAGATAAAAATTGATTAGTACTAGCAAAATTACACTATCAGAACTCTAAATATTGATTCGCAGCAGCTATTTTATTTTGATAAGATAACAACAAATGGGAACCCCCATTAGCTCATTATCAGTGAAAGGATAATCGGATGCATATTTACCTAAAGTGTAGGTGTTGGCTATTATGGAAATGCACTTTTGTATCGAAAAAATCCCGGGAATACGGAATTGACAAATTTAGTTTCTTTATATAGAATCAAATCGGGTGTAGGAATATTTACTTAGTTTAAGGTATTGGCTAATATTATGGAATGCACTTTTGTATCGAAAAAATCCTGGGATTTCGGAATCAATAAATTTACTGTTTTTATTATAGAATTAAATCGGGTGTAGGTATATTTACTTATTTTAACTTTTATATTTTAAAAAAACTATAGAAATAATAACGTCTTCTTAATTTTTTTTCAATTTTCAAAACATTTATCTCAAACGAATAATAAATAAGAATTGCAAAGAAAAACCATTCAACCTCTTAATGATTATTAACGTACAACAGCATCACCAACAAACTCTCGCGCTCAACTGAGTTTGAGTACTTATGTGCAATAAAGTATAATTGTATTCATTTTTTTTAATTAACACCTACTACTATTATTTTATTATTTATTTATAGTCATAAATTGATGGGGAGCGTAAAATTAACTTCAAGTAAATACACATGAATAATTATGTATTCCCCCTGTTTTAAAAAAAAATAAGTACCACATGATAATGACGACGTTTCCTCACCATGTTACAGACTAGTTTCGCATTTCCGAATTTTCTAGAATCCCGGGATTTATATTTTAAGAAGCCGCTTCCATAATTTCCTAACCAAAATTGAACTTTAGGTAAATATGCATCCGATTATCCGATCACTGCTCATTATCTGCTGTCTACTACGGGATTTCCCTTTTTTAGGTATCTTGTTAAACACCTAAATAAAGTGACGTTAAATGTAATAAATAATGTACTGGTGATATGCCTTTGATAATGATAAACTCTGTCAGATACCAGATTTATTAAGATACATTCCGCAGCGTATTTTTGATAAGATAACAACTAATGGGAACTCACATTAGCTCAATTCTGCTGTCTACTACGGGACCCTTACCCTTTTTAGGTATTTAATTAAATGCCTAAATAAAGTGTCGTTAAATGTAAAATAATGTACTGGTGATATGTCTTTGATAATGATAGAGTCTGTCAGATACCACAGATTTATTAAAATATATTCCCGATGCTTTGCCGGAGGGTTAGGCAGAGGTGTACCTGCAGTTTGTTAAGCAACAACAAAATGGTTCAGATTTAGTCAGTTCAGCAATAAAAACCAATCAATTTTTACCAGGATTCTATATGGCAAATCATTAAACACATAATATTAGAAGGATTTAACAATTTCCTACCTTCAAATATCATAAGCGCAGCAAGTCCGTAAGTGACGCCGGTCCACACCTCCTCGCTCTGTATGGCCGTGGTGTCGATGTGCCCGCGCGGGCCCGTCACCCACCCGTTGACGGCGCCCATCTTGCCGCCTTTGAACTGCAGGACATTGTTCTCGAAGACCGTCGCCAGAGCCTTCCGCACATTGGCTTCGGGGAACACTTGCTCAGTCCAACCGGATGCACGAAGGAACCTGGAAAGAAAGAGTTCGTGTAAAAACTTTATAATTGACTGGTTAAATGGTGAGAATTTCCATTCCGAACCTTGCAACATTTTGTCAGATTACATGCTTCGGCCGTTCTATAAGTAAATAAATGCTAGTATTTCTTTCCCTGTACAATTATCGTTCATCATAATCATCATTTCAGCCGAAAGACGTCCACTGCATAATTAATTGGATAAAACCATTAAACAATGATGAAACAGAAGCACTGTAAACACTCGTATCAAGATGCTTGTTCTGTCCACGTGAACGGTTGCATGCAATGGAGTGCAACAGTTTAAGTGATTAGGGATAGTGGAAGTGCGGTGGCTTGTACTCACTTCACATCACATGTTAGCACACTTATTATTCACACACACAAACCTGCTCACACATTCACAAACTTACACAATTACACACAAACATATACTCACACTCACACAAATATTTTAAGTAAGCTTATATAATAAAATTTGAGATGAAAGAGCGGAGTCTACCAATACAGGCATTAATTACTTGCTGAAAGGGAGGCTCTAATCACTAACTTCTGTTTGTGTAAAATACTTTGCAGAACAAATAAATGATTTTTGTTTTTTTTTTGACTGCTGGACATAGGCCTCCCCTAAGTGTCGCCACATTGACTGGTCCCGTGCGACTCGCATCCATCGCAGCAACCTTCACCAGGTCATCAGTCCACTTAGTGGGAGGCTTTCCAGAACTTTTCGGCCCCATCGGCCATCCGTTCTGCGAGCAATGTGCCCTACCCACTGCCATTTAAGTTTGGCAATTCTTCGGGCTACGTCGGTAACCTTGGTTCTCTTGCGATGTCCTAATTTCTGATTTGATCACGCAAGGAAACTCCGAGCATAGCCCTCTCCATTGCCCTTTGGGTGACTTTAAGCCTTCTGATGAGGCCCATTGTGAGCGACCACGTTTCGGTCCCGTATGTAATCACTGGCGACACACACTGGTCACAGACTTTCGTCTTGAGACACTGCGGTAAGTTGGATGAGAAGATACCACGCAACTTCGCGAATGCTGCAATTATCATTATTTTAAAATTATTCAAGCAATAAAAATAATCAGTCTTCAAAAATGATTGAATAACTCACCATTGTCCCGCCAGCTGATCGGCCATCACAACCTTACTATTTGAAGGGCGCACGTCGAACTTGTAATAGGAGCCGTTCCACAGCTTCTCTTCAAACGAGTGCTGCGCTTGTTCCAGTAGTTTGGTGAACTCCTTCTCGTCTTCTTCATGACCGAGGATACGTGCCATCGCGCATAACGCGCTTACTGACGCTACCCATAGACCACCACAGTATGCACTGTAAATGGAAAGTGACATTTTAAAATTCGGATTGATGGTCAAAAGACACAAAAACATCTCCGATATAGTCCAGGCTTTTTAATCATTTTCACGTCAAGGAGACATTACCAAAAGTCAGAACTTACAGCGGCTTGCAGTTGTGTGAAAACTACTATGCCAGCATTAGGTCTATGCAAGAAGAGTGCTAAGCGTGTAAGTAAGCTTTTAAATATGAAATCTATTAAAACGTTACGTACATCTACCTTTAAATGATGAGACATGAGAAAGAGAAAAAGGTTAGAGAAGTAATACTAATGATGAAGATATAAAATAAGTACCTAGGTCCGGACATGACCCACGCGTCGTAGGTCTGGTCGGGGAAGCCCCCGTTCTCGATGAGCCCGTCTCCGTCGTGGTCCCAGCGCCGCGCCGAGCGCAGCAGCGCGGCGGCGGCGGGGTACATGGCGGCCAGGTAGCGCCGCGCGCCCCACACGGCGGCGGCGGGCGCGGGCGGCGAGCGCTCCGCCTGCACCTCGGCCTCCACCTCCGTGCTCCTGTACAACAGGTCTAGTATATCGCCCACCCCGTACGGCTTCTCTTCGCTCGCGACCGGCGTCGACTGCTCCGTCAGGTCCGGTGACTCGTCCGTCGTCCCATCGATGTCGTCGGCCTGCCCCGTCGAACGCGAGTACAAGTCGTCTTCGGTACCATCCTTCACGTCGTCTATAAACGCCATGGAGCGGTACCTTTCGTTTTCGTCGAACGGCGCCGTGTGGCCTCTCAGCAACCGGTAGTCCCGTATCACTTGCAGTATGAACTTGAGATTTAAGTCCTTCCAATCGCTCACGTCGTGGATGTTGTAAGCGTTTATATGAGAGAAAGGTACGTCCTCTGTAAAAGCAAGTATGTTATTAGACGAAACCGGAAATTTACGCATTGAAAAGTATTTCTGAACAAAGTGGTAAATGGATAACATAATTTAAAAACTTTTAAGCAGTTTTGAATGGTTGCTGTTTTAAATTATGCTACTAATCTACAGGTTTCTGCTCTTATGAAGTTAGAGAGCATTTAGTCTTTAAAAAATAATCAACTTAGTGATTGAAACTATAAAAATGTGGAACATCAGATTTGAGAAATAATTGTCCAAGAATGTCCTACCTCAGTAATTGCCCTTAATTTGCTATCGTCAAATACAGCTTGGAATAGTAATAGGTCGATGTACCGAGTTTAGATTATTGACACCAATTAACAATTCAGCTAGTTAACCGAGTAAGTATATAACGAAAAACGGTTCTAAATAATATGGACAAAAGCCGCTTTGCCTGTATATTCATCTAGCACTTCTTACCCATGACGTTTTTTAATGTGGTTTTCGCCATCCTTTTGTTTACGACATTCAATTAACTACTGTTTTGATAAGGACTATGTAATATAATAACAATGACTCACCGGGGTCACCAAGATCGTGTGGAATTGAGTCTTTTATTTTAAACTTCACTGATTTTCCATTGTATAGGGACGGTCGGCATTTCTCAGTTTCTAATTCGATTGTGTCACGGAACATATATTGCAAGACCACCTGAAATTAATTATATAATTTGTTTAATAAATTAACAAGCTGATTGACTACTTTGGTGAAAGGTGCAAAAATATCTACTTACTTGTAAATTAGGCCATAGTTGAGCTAGCGCGAAGGAAGCATAAAAGTGTACATCATAGGTATTATACATTCTATATTCGTGGCCTTCTAGATACCCGAACAAACCAAAGTCATGCCTAGAACAAAATTAGCAACATAAAGAACAATGAATGAGGCCTATAACACTTCATTTAACATGGCCGTAAGCCAGGTGTAAACTGAAATCTAATTGATGAGTAATTACCTAGGATCGGTTTCCGGAAATTCGTCATGGACATCAAACCATATTGTGCCGCCATCCGCGACAAAATAAAGCTCATTCATTAAGGCACTTTTTAACCAGTCTGGAATATTACTGTGGAACAAAAACAAATAATGTAATGTTGTACCAAACAAATCGAACTTTATAAAGAAAGTAGGTCGGATTTTACCTATTATTCAAGATGGGATCCTGCCACTCTGCGAGTAGCTTCTCCCAATTCTTATAATTTCTAAGCGCGTACGCAGCTATGCTGGCACCGGCGATACAATCGCTACCAAAGAACTTTGTATAAAATCTGAAATAAACAAATGATGATTAAACTGACCACTAAAAATGATGCTCCATATAAACGAATAAGAAAGAGGACCTACCTTTTATGTACTTTTTTATCTTTCTTATATCTTATAATAGGCATGTCCCAGGCAAGACAAAACTCGGTAGACCCCGTTCCCCCAGGTTCTAAAGATAATACACTCGAAAGTGCTACCGAATCACCTGCAAACACACAAAATAATGTTAGTAAAACATCCCAATTCTACATAACTATTAAGAGCAAAGAGATCGAGAGTACATTTGTAGATCTTCTTCTGTTTTTCCTTTTCTTTCTCTTTTTTCTCCTTTTCCTTCTCTTCTTTTGTTTTGTCCTTGTCTGGCACTTTGGGTGGTGGCGGCGTTAGGCTGGGATCCGGCGTTAGCGTGCCGTTTTTCTTTAGACAATCCCACACGTAAGCAGAAGTCTTCGCGGCGTTCCATAGGCAGTAACCTTCATGGATTGTCTCGTTTTCATCCTTCCTCTTGGCTATGGTGAATGTGCAAGGATGCTCGGCGATTTTCTGTTCCAGGGTAACGCCACATGTGTTTTCCTCTGAATATCTCTCCAAATCCAGTTTGGCTGGAAGAGGGAACAACCTTTTAATGCTAAATTTCTTTAGTGTAATATACTTTTTTTCATATCTACATTTTATAGAATTTAAATGTAAATGTAAATTTTATACCAACCAATAGATTTCTTCTTGTGGGCGCCCCCAAGTACTTCAGTCCATGTAAAAGTAATACTAACATTCCGCTTTTCATTACTAACGTTAATAGCTGTAAATACAAATACTGCGCACGGCAGACTGCTGTCCTGTAAACAAATGTAATTCTGAACAAAAAAGTAATAGTAATGTTTTAAAAGGGGGAAAATGAATGGACGAACTGACGAATGAAGCATAGGTTGCGGTACGATAAAGTCGAGCATGAGTCAGATTGAGAACATCATTGTAAAACAACAGGGAGAATAAATAACTAAAACATCTAAGAAACATTTGTTTACCTCAGAAAAGCTTTGGAGAATATAAATTGACAGGAAAAGCTTTGTATTACTAAAATTTGTATGCATTGCATAGAAGAACAGTGTTTTAGTAATTAGAAAACCCCCTGACTGTATAGTTGCTACTGTACCTTGTAATTATGTGGTATGACCGGTGAGATCTGTCTGCAAACCAGCTTTATTCCATACTTGCTTAGGTCATATGTAGTCCAGGCGCGCGGATAAAGTGCTGTGTACTCACACTCTGATCCATTCAAGTTCCATTCCCAAGTTGGTGGTGCCTTTTTGGGTTTGCTAAAAGGCAATTTGAAAAATATATTCTAGTGAAGTAATAAAAACAGTGTACAAAAACAAAAAAAACTAACAGTTACAGGCTCTCCTATCAAACTATACTAATTACAAGATTTTTTTTAACTAGCATAATGTGGGTGAACCTACTGAGACTCTCAATTATTACAGGTTTGATGTCATCATATTATTTAGGAATGTATTTACAGGATTTATCCCACATTGCAGGTGTATATATAACATGTTATCAATCAGGTGGACCCTGCTACCTGATAAACTTATTATTTAATGAATGCTTACTTTATTATCTCATTAAATCCCTATTTATCACAGTTATTCATGATAAGATTAAGGAATCATTAACTTGGTACAACATTTTAGTGACTAAATTAGCCGTTGACAACATATAAATAACCAAATACCTAAACTCTTAATTAAGACAATCCCACAGTAATTAGCACATACAAGATTTAAGGGGTTTTTGGAGCTAAAACATTCATGCGAACATGCAAATTACATTAGAATTATGGTGAAATATGATTAACTTACTTATATGTAGACAAAACAGACTGGTAAACCGTTTCATTGTTGGCATTTCTTATGTTTACAATGAACTGACATTCTGGCACTGTGACATACTCATATATGCCAGGGTACAGCTGGAAGCGACAGAACTCGCCTTTGAACCCCCGGCCTATAGTCCCACCACCAATACCTCCAATAGGACAGCCTACAAAATACATAAATATTATATTTACATAGATAGCTTTATAAACAACTTTTTAGGCCTAATATGTGTAGCACAGGCAAGTAAATAAATATTGTAAGCATAAGGTAACACACATTTTACACGTTTGTATCGCTACAAACGCAAATGTAACGCGTTTGTATCGATTCAAATCGCGCGTTACAATTTACAACGCTGTTTATTTTCTGTTTTATTCGTTGTCGTCGTTTTAAAAGCAGCACGAAGGCTAGCGTAAGCAGAGTTGTCTCGAGCGACGCCATCGTAATACTGTCGTTCCTAATGGCGGCGACTTTCTTCGCTATGCATCAAACGCGCCGTCAACGCGCGTTTGTAACGATGTATCAGTGCGTTTATAGTGATACCAACGCAAGGATCGTGTGCGAAGGTAACAACGCGACTTCAATCTTGCGTTTGCCGAGCGTCCTGATTGCGTCTAACGCGCGTCGTCAGCGCAAAATAAAACATCGTGTGAAAAGGCCCTAAGGACGAAATATGGATTGGATTAAAACACAAAATGCAATCCTACCACCCCATTTTAATAAAATGCAGAAAAAGACAATGAAGTCCCTATAAACTGTTGCCTTTATACTATTGGAACTTCTATTTTTTAGATGTTTTGGAGAATCTACTAGGGCATGCCCAGACATCCCACCTTTAGATTTATTTATGTAAGTAAACATGAAACAGAAACCAATGAATCAGTGCAATGTTAAGCTTAAACAAATTGGCAAAGATTTTAAAGCAATTGTGAAACAAGTTGTTTATAATGATTGGGTAATCTAGAATTCTACAAAGATAGATTAATTCAATACATGTTACTAAGCAGCTACTTTCTATTATTAGTTTTGGCATGAAGAGAACCACATGTGTTACGCTATTCATTACAGTAAACTGCAGAATGAAATCTGTACAGTAAGTATGTTAATCACAATCTACTTTTAGCTTATTATTACCAACCAGCAAAGAGTTTATAACAGTAATTTTCCACTACAGACTACCAAAGTATAGGCAAGGTAACAACATGGCATTTTTTTATAAAAATAGTTTACTTATTTGGACTCGTCGGGCAAAGTCCATGTCCATCATCAGACTTTAAAATTCTGGCTGAAAATGACTGATTTAATGTTAATGAGAACTTACCATACATCCTCTGAGCTGATACCATGTGAATGTAGTCCATTATTGGACGCTTTTTATTCAATCTCTTACCAATGTAATATTTCAAATATCTGTAATAAACGTAACACATAAGTAACACTTTAGATGCCATGTTAAATGTTATGTACTGAATATAAAAATAACTGATAGCAGAGCAGAATAATGTTGGCTTAAGCTAGCACCTCGAAACATCATGAGAATAGTAAAAATATTGCACAAGAATAATGTAATAAATTCAATTTTATAGTAAAAAATATTTACCTGGCAGTTAATGGCATCATGTCAAAAACTTGACTGGGTCTTGGTATCAGAAGTTGCTTGCTTTGCAAGGGAAATTCATGGTCTAACGGTAACTTTAAGCCGTATTTAGGAGGCTCGTGCTGGCCTAGCCCGACGTCGCCAACTGTTTCCATCTCCATGACGGTATATTCTCGAATTGTTCAATTCAATATTTTAAGCTTGGAAGAGTCTCTGAGAAGAACCCTCTCACACAGTCCTTCAATCGAATCGTATTATTACATTATCTCTCTGTTCCTTCCCAAGATACGATAGCAAATCAATTTATCAAATTAAGATGTAATTTCAGCATGGCACTGTAAATTAAATAATACAAAAATGTAAGCTATCTCCAGATACTATAATAATCTATAAGATAAATTTCTCAGACAGAACTAACAAAATTGAAATAAAATTTGAAAATCGAAAATAATGACATGAGAATGCATCTCTGCCATCACAAACCACAATGAAAAAAATGACGTTTAGCAACTGTGCTGTACTTGCTTGTCAAATGGCTTGACTTGACACTGTCAGCAACAGTGATGCCAGACTTTTAATTCAAAAGTTCTACTATTTAATTTAATCGAATTTTATAATTCAAACAGAAGCGTAAACGGATACTGAAACGCTAACGTTTTAATAATGGTGACTGTTGAAAAATTATAAACTGCGATCCAGCTTTTGGGTATTTTTTGTCTAATTACACTCGGCCCTAATACTATTTTTTATATAATACTAATTTCGCGCAAGTGTCCTGATACCGGACACTTGCGCGAAAAACATTTGCGCGAAAGACACTTGCGCGAACCCACTACGAGGTCAAGATAAAAATCTAAGAGAGCTCTGAGGAAAATCCTAAAATTTTCCTCGGCCACATCTTGGAGATTTTCAACTTTATATTTGGTTCAAGGTTGGTTGAAAAAATCTGACAGTTTTGGGTGGCTTGACCGGCTGACGTCTGTACAGACCTCAATGGTATGTACAGACGCCAGCAGGTCAAGCTACCCGGAACTGTCAGATTTTCCCAATCAACCTTGAACCTTATACTACAGCAATAAAGTCGAAAATCTATTAAAGAAATCTGACAGATTGTAGTAGCTTGATGTGCTGGCGTCTGTACATAATTCATGTCTCTATTTAAATTGTTGTTGTGATTTTTTTTAGTATGAGCGTTAAACAACACTTAAGTTCTGACTGGCTAGGTTGCGATTGCCATATATAAATATAGTTTCGCGCGAAGAGAAAGAGTAGAATTGTAGAATACCGTACAAAGACTACTATAGTATACTGATACCGTATCTGTGGATTGTGTTCCGCTTTATGATGAAAGTTGTTGTTTTCCTAATTTTAGCGAAGTTAATCAATAGAAGAACCCGAAGTTATGGTGATTTTATTGTGAATCTAGTTACAGTATAGTGTCGAATCGAATCAAATCAGTATAGAATCGAAGTTACAGTATAGTGTCCATATGTCGCACGCTATGTTGAAGTGGTAGTAAGCTTACACCTTACACATTTGGATCGTAAACAACTCTTAAAGATGGATATCCCAGTGCAAATAGCTATAAGGCTGAAACCACCAAGTCTTGAAGACTCATCCCAGTGCATATTCAGCAATCCTGTGACCCAAATTGTGATTACTGAGAGTGGACAAACATTCCATGTGAATAGGGCTCTGCCCGTGGATTGCACACAAGCGAATCTCTTCAACTCGTTTATGATACCTCAAATTAATTGCTTTCTTGATGGGTGTGATACTTCAGTCGTCGTATTTGGTCAGGCTAAGACAGGCAAAACTTACACTTTATTTGGCCCAGGTCAGTACAAAGTCAGACACATTTTTTTTGATTCTGCACATACTTTACATAAGTTAAATTAATATTGACGTACAGGCAGCATTAATAAAAGAAAGTGGTTTAATGTATAGGTTTACTTTGGGCTCAGCGCTGAGCATTGAAAATCCAATGTGAAAAACTATATTTAAGTATTGCATTTATGTCATTTCCTTGAAGGATAACTTTTTCATATGGACACTTTCATGTTGTGGCTGTTTACAAATAAACTGTCAGCAAAAGTGACCCTAGGATGCTCATAATCCTTTTAGTTAATGTCATTATTTAATTTGTGTACAAAACATAGAATGTTTATTAAAAAAACACTATTGATTTTTCAGGTTTTGAATGCATTCACAGTGAATGTGACCAAGGCATTGTACCTCGGTTTTTGTCTGAAATATTTCACAAGCTGAACCAAATGCCCGAAAGGGAATTTATATTACACATAACATGGATGCAAGTTGTAAATAATAACATATTTGATGTGCTGGGAGCTGGCCTGGTGAGGTGCTGCAATGTGGAGGAAGCCTTTCAGTACTTACAGCTGGGATGGCGACAGAGGTGCCAGGGAAACAACCACACTGTGTTCACGGTTAGCGTAGAACAGAAGTGGGTCAGCACCAATGGAGTACTTAATCACAGAATGTCCACTGCCAGTTTTTGTGATCTAGCTGCATACCCCGAGCCAGGGCTATTTGCTCTAGAGAACATAATAAAAGAATTGCTAGCAGGAAATCCTCCAAAACAAATAAATTATGACCAATGTATTCTCACAGCTATGCTCAGAGACTCCTTTGGAGGCAGAGCATTTACTTGGGTTATTGGGTGTATTAGCGCAGAACCTGAGGATTATCAAGACACTTTGAAAACTCTTAACCTATGTTTGTGCTGTAGGGGTATTAAGAACTTTGTAACAGTCAACTTATTTGCTGACAATAATACTCCTGTTTACTCAGATAAGGCAGTTTTACCACATGCGGACAATAATTTTAATTTACAATTTGCAACAACTCAGTGGATTAAATTGGTTTCAAATGCAGAAGGGCTATTCAACAAAATTCTGCAGTCCAAGTCCTTGTCTGAAGCTGATATCAACCAAGTAAGTGAATGGTTGTTTTTAAAGGCTGAATGTGATGAATGTTTAAATAATGATGCCAGTGTGGATAATAAGGATGCAAATATAAAGCAGGGGTTGCCAAGGATAGCTGAAGATACAGAGCCAAGTGAGCCCAGTGAGTCAGATGTAGACTCGGACTCAGAGGAAGATACTCATTCTGACACAGTATTCCAAGACAAACTAGAAAAGTTCATGGAATATTTTAGAGAAAAGAATGACCAACTTTTTGCTGATAGATGTGAAGAATATTTAAATCACATTGACTCTGATGATATAACAATATCAGAATTAAGTGGGTCACAATCTTTGCCTGTTATGACATCACAGTCAAATTCTGGGCGAAGAAGAACTATTCAACCTGGTGAAAGTTTATCTGGAGCAGAGTTGGAGTTACTGAGAAAAGTTGCAGCTAAAGCAATCTCACCTGAATCTCAAAAGATACTTATAGAATCTCACAAAAAGGATGTTGATCCTGAACCAAAATTAATTGAGAGGGAGCTTCTTAAAATGATTGACTCTCCAAAGGCTGAAGAAATATGCAAGAAGTACAAAATGACGAAAGAAAAATACACTCAAAAGCAGATACTGGCCCGAAAACTTTCAAAAGAAATTGGCAGCAGCCAGTCGCAGCTAAAGGAACTGATAAATCTTTGTATAGCCAAAGAGAGACTGATAAATGACTTATCTAAATCTATGTGTCATTCACAGAACAAGCATTATTCTGACAAGATAGAATCTAGTTTAATTGATCAGGATACAATGAGGGAAATAAAAAGACATGAGACAAACCTTAAAACATATAAAAAACAAATTGAGCAAATCAAAAGACAGATGAAGAAAGACGAAAAACGTAAAAATACATTAGATGTAGAGCTAGTTAAAGATAAATTAAAGTTAGATGAACTTTCGGACACATCAGTAGATGTGAAAGACAGGAAAACAAACTCACTAAAACACTTTACACATAGAATAACGCAACTTGACAGTATTTTGAAGGAGAAGACAAATGATTTGGAAACCTTAGAAATGTCCAAAGAAAAAGAGTTGTTGTTGAGGAAAGAAATCAAAAACTTGAGGAAGACCAGAGAGTGCTTGCATGAACAGAGATGCAGCTTAGGACATAAGAGAAAAATATATAAATCTCTTTCAGATTCTGAGGTAAGCTACGCAAATGAAAATTGGCAGTATTTAAATAATTATGCAGGTGTCCTATTATTTTTTGTATTTATAAATCAAACTATCATTTTAGGAGCGCAAATTGCTGGAATGTGAAGAAGCTATAGAAGCAATTGACACAGCAATAGAGTACAAAAACAATTTAATTTGTGGCAAGTCGCCATCAGCTTCTCTGTCTGATTCTCAAGACAATAAAGACTCGCGGAGTAGGGGAGAGCAAATGTTGATGGCACGACTTGACAAACTGTCACATGACGAGATGAAGACCTTGCTTTATAGATATTTCCAAAAGGTAATATTCCTAAATCAATACTAATATTAAAGAGGTAGTTTGTAAGTTTAGATTTAGGGGTAATCTTTGGATCTATCAATCTGATTTCGAAAATTCTTTCACTAATGGGAAGTTTCATTATGCCTGATTGAAATAGATATGTACAGTGGATTTCATTAATAACGACCTCGGTTGTAACATTTTGGTTATAGCGACGTCAAACTTTCGTCCCTTATAAGCACACTTTCGTAAGAAATTGTTTTGGTACTAGCGATTTCGGATATAGCGTCAATTTCGGATGTAGCGACTTGTTTTTATGAACCATTTATGACAGATTCCTAGAAATCCCTTGCGGATATTGCGACTGAGTCGGCAAAGGCAGAAAGACTCATTAATAAAACTATTAAACTTTCTTATCCTTTGTTTACATTCACAAAATGCTTTGTTTGACCATCTGTGGACTGCTTAGCACGTGTACGAAATTAATCTTATGAATCAGTTAGACAGCAATTTCCAGTGAGTGAACAGTGTTTCGTGAACTTGTAAATATGGCGCCTGGACGTAAATTTACTGTTATGGAAACAACTAGGGATGCATTTTGTGCTCTAGCAACGCTCAAACAGTACTGTTCATTTGGTGAAGGCCAAAATGATTTAGATGTAGACGTAATTATGAAATGGAATACATCTTAGATCTTGCATTCTCAATTTGTGTGAAAACGCATGTTTAAACAAATAAAATATCTTTATGACTTTTTTTTATTTCGGATATAGAAACCTCCGGATATAGCGACGACATTAAAGTGCTCCTTCCGCCGTCGTTATATCCGAAATTCACTGTATTTAGAATGACCCTGCGGGACAATTTCCGACCACAACACAAGTGGAGGTATAAAAAATCGAGTTAGTTTTATTACTTACTTTAGTCAGGAGAACACTTTCACTTCACACTTATTGTTGGTTTAGAATTAAACTTCACTGCTAACGAAACTGCCAGTAATGCTAGTATGTAGTTTTGCTGGTAGGCAGAGGTGTTGCTTATCATTCACGTTTATTTGTCGATTTTACCATTTGTTTGTATAACTTTTGTGGCAAGTGTTAGAAAATTATATTTTCGTTTATGCTTTACCATTATCCTGCAAATGGTTTTCTATATTCAGCCTACATTTGTATGAACGTTGGCAAAATAAAAATGTTTTGTTTTCGTTTGATGAAATATGAACTTTACACTTATGTTGATTAAGTTGTTTTTAGAGTGCCCATTGACGTCGTAAAATATTGATGCTGCAATGGAACCTAAACTTTGTTTCTTCACTCAAGGTGGTGGATTTACGCGGTGCGTGTGCCGCGCTCGAGGCTGGTGTGGCTTCGGCAAGCGAAGAGGCGGCGGTATGGCGCGCGCGGGCTGCGGCCGCTTGGAGGCATGCACAGCGTCTGAGACCACATGCTCATTCCAGGTAATAGTTTAATTTCACAAAGAGCATTTTCTAATAAAAATACCAGTGGCGTCGAGTCGACAGGCATCTTTTGTTCCTGGATGTAGACGCAAATTCGACTTGCTCTTAGAGGAAGGCTGACGTGGGTGTGCCGCAATTGTTGATTACTATATTTAATTTGACGATATGAATGCATATACTATTCTGTATTTTTTTTTCAGGCACTTCCAATCATTCCATAGATGTCTGGACGGAGGCAATGCGGAGAGGGCGTTGTTTCTGGGCATGACGACTGATTCGGAGACATCGGACGATGCCATGCGATTAGTGGATCGTATGAAGCAGCTTGCGCGGTGTCCTCCGGTAAGTCTTTTTGTTTACATCCTGTTAATGCTAAATCAATATGTGCGGTATTTTTAATACTCTTATTTTCTTTTCCAGCCACCTGTAATACCTAGTCAAAACTTGCGGCAGCTCATGCCAGCAACAAATCTGCCCGTGGCTAAGGTCACAAAAGAGAAGAACAAGCTCATCATAGTACAACAAAATAA
Organism: Lycophotia porphyrea; assembly: GCA_950005105.1. Lineage (NCBI taxonomy): Eukaryota > Metazoa > Arthropoda > Insecta > Lepidoptera > Noctuidae > Lycophotia > Lycophotia porphyrea. The sequence continues at coordinate 8,620,890 of OX465393.1, forward strand.
AAAGCACTGATATTTGTACATAATTTTATTTGCCGTTATCAATTCTATCTTCATATACGTTTTCATGAAATATATAAAGCTTTTTATCGAACTAGCAATGTAGTCATATGTAACTATGAATTCTATTGTACTTTCACTGTATGCTACTTTAACATCACATTTTTAAACAATCTCTGTAAATAATTTTAATGAATATTCGTACTTACAAAGTTTGTATATATTTTAGTCTCCATCAATTGGTTCTAGTTATCGTGTATAAAAATATATTTATCAACATTCTTTTACAAATACATTCAACTAGATTCGAGCGAAATAAGATCCTAGGTATGTTTATTCTAAAACAAATTAAATCTAAATAATTATCTACAATATTATTTACATTATCTAATGCATTTAGATATACTCCCTAATAAAATCCTTACTCATGATTGGAAATTCCAAGGTATGCATAATATACCTTCTGATAAAACAGAGTAGTAATGGGTTATGTAGAGAACTGTTCCATGAAGTTTCTGAAACAAGAAAATTATATGAGTTATGTGTCGTCAAAGAGGACTATGAAGCGCTAGCATGAGGACAAAGGACAGACATATACCAAAATAATGAAATGAGAAAAAGTAAGGCAAAATATTATAGTGTAGCATGGTTTTGGATGAATCACATTACCAAAAGCAACCAGCCTGCTTTGGGTAAAGTGATAATGTGTGATGTGTAATGATAATTTTTTAAAATTAATTTTGCATATTCCAATTTTTTTATATGGAAGTCTGTAATTATTTAAAAAAAATCTGTTTATTTTAGTTATGAAAAAAGTTTTGATTTAAATCATCATTTTTTTTCATCATTAACTTGAATCTCGATTTAAATCACTGATTAAAATCATCTCAACCCTGGCTAAATTGTCTACTATGGGAAATGTATTGAATTAACGAAAAAAACAAAATGGCAGCATTTTTGACTACAACTAAAAGAGTGATGGGACATCGTTGATGGATGGAAACGGAGAGAAAGATAAAAAAAGATGGATGAATTGTGTGAGGAATGATAATTATAATGAGAAAGGAGTAAATGATGCTGTGACGTGTTAAGAATGAATGGAAGAAGAAAACGTTGCGCCGCCCCCAAATAGAATGGGACAAGGGCAGGAAGATGATGGATGGTTCCGACTAGGGCCACGCGCCAAGACATTGATGCACTATAATTTGGAAAACTCATCTGGATATTATCCCATGCAGATCAGAAATCGAGCCGTAATAACAATATTTACCGCATGTAGTTGCTCTGTACGCGTTAGTAATCTTTGACAGCACGAGATCATATACGCAGGAGTGATGCTGTCGTCCTTTTGAAGGTCCAGCAGACCGAAACGCTGCACAACTTCTTTGTGGAGAGCTTTCTCCACATGCTTGTTTCTGTAATAAATTATTTTTTTCATATGTCACCACCATCTAGTGCGTATGCGGCGACCCCAAGGGGGCAAGTGCAGAAAAATGATGATGGTCATCACTAAACTTCTGTTTCTTTCGTAACCCATTTGCGAGATTATAAAGAACAGAACGACAATGCACTATTAGCCTATTATATTTTTAATTGTTTAAAAAAGGCGCCTTTCTCGACTCTTTGGTAAGCACTATCACATTCACAATCATCAAAAAGCAAAAGTTTTCACAAATGGATTTATAACTTACATACTGTATTCCGTCATCAATTGTGTTGCTTCGTCCAAATGCTTGGCAATGAAAGCTATAAGTTCTCCTGCTGGACAAGACGATGGGGTAATGAATTGACCCGTAGGCGATACCATTAGTGGGCCCGCCTCACTGAATTAAGAACGAAACATTAAATTGGAATGGGATGGGAATACATATTTATAATATAATCTTGCTTTTTCAATACCCGCAGATTAATTAAAAAATCTTTACAAAAAAGCTTTAAAAACATTTTGCCGTAGTGTATAACGGGGTGGGACAAACCACACATCATCATCAGCCTATAATGTTCCCACTGCTGGGTACAGTAACGGTGAAGGAAACCACACATAATAAGTAAGAAATAAGCATGTACAGTCAGCTTCACCATGTGGGTACCCCCCTTGAAAGCGCTTACGTTCCCAACTGGGGTACCCAATTGATGCAGCCCACCATACATAAAGATACTTACGGTTCAATTACTATCTCGTATTTCTTCAGAGATTCAGGCACACCCGACGGAAACTTACTACCACGACCATAGAAATCGCCTATGGAAGTAATCAGCTGTCTCAAATGACTGCAGTACTGATGTGCAGATACTTTTGGCATGAACTTTCTGAAAAATAAAAATTAACTATTCTTTAACTCGATTTGCTTGATGTGTTAATGGCGTAGGTACTTAATATATATACCAGATTTCACAAACACTTTTTTGAAAATGGCCACTAGAACAATATTAATAAGGAAGTTGTAAATCTTACCTACGACATATGCGTATTTCTCTTAATATACTGGATAGCGTTTCTTCGTAATTTGGTATCATCACTAAGGCACTATCTTCCTGGCTCACTTTTTTTATAAGCTGTAAAGAAAGGTTTAATATAATGCAACAGATAATTTTTCTTAGTATTTATTCGTAGCATTTAGTAGTTTTCTTCTTTTAGTTTGGTGTGAATCATTTAGAATGTAAACTTTTCGTTGAAACAATGAGTAAATGTTGTACTTCATCAATATGGGGTCCAATACATGTGTATGCTCACCGATAACCACTCATTTCGAACGTCCATTATACTGAGGAACACATCTCCGTCTAGACTGACCCCAGTAAACTGCCCCAGTGCAATGGTTCTGCCTGAAATTATAAATTATTTCATAAGTGCACCAGGACCAAGTGTAGAAACACAAAGAGACAAAATAGAAAATTTATATTATTGAGTGTGGATTTCACATTGTAAATATGGATGGCCATTACAGATCGCCAATTGGAAACGCAGCACCATTTAGAGGTCAGCTGGGAAAAGGTACAGAACTGAATGATGTGTCTTGCGCCGTAAGAGAAGCCTATGTCCACCTGGAGTACAATCGGTATCTTTAGGGCGCGTTTATCTGAGACCATTTCGCCGCGCGGCGGCCGCGTATACATATCTAGAGACCACGTTATGACAGTAAAATATGCTTTATTTCGTTTTATACTGACTTCGTTTTACCGAGTTAGCGGGGTGGCATAAAAACGCGGTGCGGTTTCGTGTCTCGTGGCGACCGCGTGAACAACGTGCGGCGGCCGAGCGGACGCATCGGTTACCGGATTCCGAGGAATTTGAATATTATTCGCTCAGTAAATATAATCCACATTTGCTAGTAATATGCTTGAAGCGCGGCGACCGCGATAAAAAAATCGCGTCGTCTAACTAAGCCCTATATACATACAATGATGGAAACTAAATTATGTCTAGAATTCTATAATACCGACATAATATACCAACCTTCTAAATTAACCATAATATTAGGATGCTGTGAAGCTAAGGCAACTAAGCTCTGCAAGACCCCTCGTATGTGGCTCATATTCCAGCAGCTGTCGTATTTCACCTAATAACCATATAATAAATGCATGTTAATAAAAAATTATCAGTTAATCAGTATCTTTTTGTTGGAATCCCATTACAGATCAAGTTTTTAGTAAGCTGTTTCCATGTGTATAAGTGTTTGATAATATTTAGAGAACCGGTTTTACAAGTGTTCAGATAAGCACTATCGAAAATAAAAAAAAATAAAAAAAATGTATGAAATTATGTCAGATAACCTATACATAGACATCTGTATATATATCCTAGGTTATAGAAAAGGTCATTACTGAGTTTTATGATTAATGCAATAAAGTAACTCTGTAAAGCAAGCTTTTGATCTCATCATCCTCATCATTTCAGCCGAAAGACGTCCACTGCTGGACATAGGCCTCCCCCAAGTGCCGCCACATTGACCGGTCCCGTGCGACTCGCATCCAGCGGATCCCCGCAACCTTCACCAGGTCATCGGTCCACCTAGTGGGAGGCTTTCCAACGCAACGTCTTCCGGTTCGCGGTCGCCACTCCAGAACTTTACGGCCCCATCGGCCATCCGTTCTGCGAGCAATATGCCCTGCCCACTGCCACTGCCAGCTTTTGATCTAAAACATGGTATATATGACTATTGAATTTTTATAATGTAGTATACCAACTTGTTTAATACCATAAGTTTTGCAAAGGGTGTCTATCAAGGAGCGCACTTGGTTCCTTGTTGCAGCTGCCGCCTCATATTTGTGCTTTGCATCACGGCTGTTTCCAAATACCCATTCCCTGCAATATATCAACGAAATATATATATTTAATAGACTTACATTTTTCTTGGAATTCAACCATTTTAAAAAGGATTTATTGCAAGAGCCTTAGGTTTTAACCATTGTGCACAGTTACACACAATTTCAACAGTGATTAACATATTATAGCAGCAGCGTATATTGTAAAAGTCAGGGGTTCATGTGTTCGTGTTCACAGAGAGATTAGAGATCAATTAGAAGTATCATCCCAAACTTTTTTGATTCCTTATACTAGTCTTAACTTACACAATATTAGCACTAGCCTTCTTCTCCACCACTTTTCTCTTCATTTTAGACACATCAAATTCTTTTTCATATTTTTCATATGCATGTGTAAAATCATATTTTCCTCCTTTGCCAAAACCCATTTTGCTGCAAATTATAAATGTTATCATTTAGATGCTGAAGTAAACTAACAACTAGCACTTTTATGAAATTAAGAAATACGGCCTCGATTTTTTGTAAGTTAGCTCTGCAGGGGAACTAAATCTGATAGGAAACAACTCTTATCAGTTTCTATAGATTGTTGTCAATCAACTAACAGCTTATATCTAAGTAAGTGTTTACAAACTCAAACAAATACAAATGATTAGATAAAAGATATAGTTTTGGACAAACATCTTGATACAAACCTTAAGGTGGATTCTTTTGGCCTGTCGGGTATCTTATCTATGTATTTAGTGGAGATAGCGCAGGCATTCAGAACTTTGACTACTGTGTCTCTCACATTGTTACTGTTTAACTGGATTTTTATGAGCTTGAATTCACCTGAAAATATGAAAGAAATCATTTACTTATTAAGTAAAGAATGTTGAAAGGCCTTTGCCCAGCATTGGGACATTCTAGGAAAAGTAAACAAATCGTACAGTCAGACTATATCATACTAGAAAAGGACAAACAAAAACATTTCGTCTCCTTCTCAGGTCTCCCCGGCGGTATTGATAAATACCTTTTTTTAATGCATATTGGTGTATACCAACTGAAAATAGTCCAAAAAATCAAACAAAAAAAAAACAATTTTTATTAGAAAATGTTATGGCATATTTTATTAGAAACTCCCTAAAACACAAACACAATTTTGTTATTTCCCACAAAATGTAAATTTCGGGTTTGGTTACTTTTGTTCTCAGGGTGCAAAATAAAGATAAGAATATTATGTACTCTTAAGAAAATAATAATACAACATGAAATGGAAATGGGCAGATATAAATTCAAAGCCTTAGATGGTAATTTTTTTATAGAATGAATATAAAAATGTATGTTTTTCATCTGCAGAGGGTAAAGCACAAGCTTAAATAAAATAAAACAAATAACTGATAATTTGGATAACAATTAGAAAATAACATAAATCATACTATAATAGTTACCATCAGGCATATCCTTTTGTCGCAAATAAAATGATAATGGAGGAACAGACATTCTTTTACTGGATTGTTGGGCTTCTATAAGTGCACTCAGCTGCTGCAGAGAATGTTCATTGATTTTCTGAAATAGATAGTGATCAGGAATATAAATATAATTACTTCATACTTGGTGTAAGTTAAGATAAGTAAACAATACACAAACAAAAAAATAGCTGGAGGAATTCATTTATAACAGTAATGTGCACCCTATGTTCAGTATGAATGTAGAGTGCTTTAGGAGTAGAGGAAGACCAAATAAGCGATGGATGTGAAAGATGATATGGCTAGAAAGGAGGTGACTGCCGAGATAAAGAGTAACAGAGAAATATGGAATAAGACATGCTGGACCGTCGCCAAATAAATTGGGATAAGCGCAGGAGAATGATGATGATAAGCACCTCACGGCTGCTTCATGTAGGTGACACAGAACATCCGAAGTAGCAGACTGAATGTATTAGTATGCCTATAAAGATTTCAGTATTTCAAATGGTAGGTTCAATATCTGTTCAACTTGTAATTTTTTGTCTACTGGAGTATTATCAAAAAAATCTGTTTCCATCCTTAGTGTTATACTGTAGGTTACCCAAATATTACATTTGATCATGGAACTATAACTAGAATGATTTGCTGACTTACTCTTTGAGTTGGATATTTTCCAAAGAGATCGGGATGAACACTGAAGTAGAAAGGCCGTAGGGCAGTGGACACTTCCGCAGAACTTAAAAATCTGCATACCAGACCAATGGTACACGTACCACTGCAACATTTTACAATTATTTATAGAATAAAAGTTAAACAGTCTTTAAACCTCACATTGTAACGATCAGAATTTAGACTTCTCTTAATAGAGTAAAAATATATAATTGAAAATAGTAGAGGTTGAAGTTAAGCTCACAACTAACCATATTTTTGTTCTGCTGTACATTTTGAATAAATTTAATTCTTGACCTAATTATACAAAAATCACATTTAGCTGTTGTATATGAAATTTGCGTATTAGAATATGCGAAATTATCCCATTCTTTGTTAACAACTACATTTTTTCGGAAACGACCCTGAACTTGGCGAAATATTTTCAAATTAGACTTTTGACGTTGACACTGACAGACGTGACAGTTGACGTTTATGAGATGATATTCTAGTTAGTAGCAGGAAAACGTAGCTGTTTCATATTTTTCTTTAAATAATTATTTTGTTTGAAATGAAAAATAACATCTTTGCTTCATTTTATACACAGTATTAAAAAAAATCATAGGCAAATAAGTATCTTCTGGAGCTGAGCTGTTCTAATATTCGCTAAGGTCATAAGGTATGAATGTACGTACAGACGCCAGCACATCAAGCTACTACAATCTGTCAAAATTCTTTAATAGGTTTTCAAAAATTTTCAGGGGATGATTTTAAGAGTATAGGAAGACCAAATCAAATGTGCTATGGATGGACTGTGTGAAGGATTGTATTTTCAACTTTATCGTTACAAAATTAGGTTCAATGTTGATTGGGAAAATTTGTCAGTTTCGGGTAGCTTGATGTGCTGGCGTCTTTACGTAATCACAGAACAGAGGGAGTAGTTTTTAACAGTCAAAGCCAAATTCGTATACCGATGCATGTTGGAGTACCGGACCAGTGTACAGGGTGTTTGGCGCATGGACCGACACAATTTTTCCAGGGATTTGGGAGGTCATTAGCTAGGTTCTACACATACACAAAAAAAAAGTTATTTCGAATTAAAGGAAACATTTTGGGCATTTTTTTCATTTTTTTTTAATCATATGTAACCAACCGTGACATTTGGGACAAAGGGTGTATGGGTAAAACCTAACTAATGACCTCCCAAATCCCTGGAAAAAATGTGTTGGTCCTTGCGCCAAACACCCTGTATAGCAAAACAAATCTTTGAATACGGTAAAGTAATATCTGGCCAGCGTGTGGGCTTAACAGAGGTACTCACTCATATTTCACCAGTTATGTTAAAGTCAGATGTAGTCGGGAGTGTCTATCTTTATAGCGAACAAAATTAATCTTAAATCCGGACAAAATAGGATTTTTTATGGAAATCCAGCAGCACTTAGTTCGCACTGGCGATCGAACCCTAGACCATGCTCAGGTCCTCAGGAGCTGGGTAGTCGCACTTGGTGAACAGGGTGATGCGGTCGTGCGATGAAATTTGATTTATTTTAATTAATTAAATATCTGTTTCTCTGATTCACTTACAAACTTGTTTTAGACTATCCTTCTTCAACGCGACGTTGATGATTAATTTAATAAGTAAGCATATAATCGAGTGTCCCACCGTTTCATTAGCCAGACAGAGTCCGACAGGCTGGACGTTAACATCGGCTATTAAGAAAATAGGGAACTTTGTTAATCCATACTGAAATACTGAAATTAGGTAGGTGCTTATCTATTTGTGGCTCCTACAAACATACAAACAATTGATCAATATAATAAATTTCTGCCTAAGCTCGTACCAGGTCTTGAGGTATAGGCAATGAGTAGCGTTTGTGCTAAAAAAAGGTACGAAAGTATTTTCCGCGAATATCTACGTGCTTATATTCGTAGTAGAACGTGTTTATTTGTATTGTAATGCATAATGTAGTCATACTGTAATTAAGATGATGTACCGCGGAAACCGAAGACAGGAAGATATCGCTAAATGATGTAAGTTGGAGGTTAATGTTTTAAATGAACATAACAGGTGAGCAGCGGATTGGCTGTCGGCTGGCTGAGATAAAATCTGAAGGCTGCGCGTGCGGCGGCAGCGCGGCGGTGGCGGCGCTGCGCGGCGGTGAGCCGGTGACGCAACGGCCGGCGCAGACGCGGTAGCGCCGCGCGCCCTCGCGCCTCGCCAGCGCGCAGCCTGCCATTTGCCGAGCTGCTTCATAATTGTTACACAGACGAGTTCAATAATTAAGCGATAAATATACCAGCAGTGGCGGTGAGAGGAGGGCGGCAGTCGAGCGACGGCCGCGTTACGTACCACACACCCGCACCGAGTGATGGACCCCAAGCTCATTCGACATTTTTCTATCGGACGCCGTAGGAATCTCACCGGACTGGTTCCCGCGCAACGCTGCGTTAGTGCGCCGCACTGGTGAACCCTTTCGCTTGTAAATGTGCCGATATTTACATATGCGCGCTCGATCTCGCGTCGAACTTTCGATCTGCGCCCGCGCCTCGCGGTTGAGTAGTGAGCCCCGCGACCTGGCAGCCGCTGGCGACTGCGAGCCGCCGCTGCCGCCGCCGCCCCAGCGCGCGCTACTGCTGCACGACGTGCGATGACCTACGTATGTCAACACCAACATATCATACTCTGTGTACACTATTTACATTCAATGATAAGCTTATTGTTTACTGATCTTAAGGTTAATAAGTTTTCTGACTCTATATTTGCACTTTGAATTGGTAAACTTATGTATACCATTGGATGTAACGTACATATACGCCCTGCGGCGTTAGTGGCACTAGTAGTGGTGGAAAGAACTAGAATAAGTAAATGGGATCAGATGAAATGGGTTTCATCTTCAATACTTATGGTGGCAATCAACCTCTACTTTTTATGGTATCTAATATTTTAAGTAACACAGGTGTATCACAAACAGAAACCAAACAATCTTATAGATTTAACACTTGAACGTATTGAAATATAATTACTACCACAACTAAACACGTTATAGAAACATTACGTAGATATAATGCAAACAAATTCTGAGAACATCCAATGTCCATTCGTATTGATAATACACAAGTTACTAGATACGAGTATGTAAATTATTACCTTGTTCCAATTAAATCACAAACAGTCAATATAAATGGTGACGTTTTTCGGTAAAACTGATATCAGAGCGACTTCGAATGACATACCTTCGTACGTACCTACAGGAAGAACAGCTGCTAGGTTTGTTTACAGGACACAACAAGATGTAAATAACCAATTAATAGAAACACGATTGCAATGAAGGATACATAACAGGAAAACGAGGATTTTTTATATAAATAAATGCTCTACTTACATTTACATGTTCATCTTAAAAACGGTCTACCTTTGGTAACTCGTTATTGTTCGGAATTCTCGATATTGCTCTTCTAAACAGTGTTCTGAACTTCCTATATATACATATTAGTGGTTTATATTATGTTTGAGAGATGCCTACGCACTGGTAGCCTTGTCTATACGAACCGATGCCTGTAGAATACTCACACACAATATGATAATAATTCCGTCTCGTCTAGTTTTGAATATATCGTGAACTAGAATTTCCGTTGCACATGACATGTGCATGATAGCTGCGAAACAATGTGGATGTTTGTGGTACCAACTGGTTTTTGGAAGTGGTAGAAGTCATCCGACGTGAATTTGTCGCTATCATTACTGTTTCCAAAGATAGGTTGCCCATAACGCTTTATTTAGCATTTGACTGTTTGAAATTGTTTTGGTCCAGAATTTTCGTTTTCTCTGCTGAGTTCTTTAGGTGACTAACATGTTGCAAGAAGTAACTGCAATCAGTACTTTCATACAAGCCTATAAATGCTTGGCTTGCCCACATAACCTACTTCATGATGTTAGGGTTTCTGAAAAGTCTGCTTGCCTAATGGGCCCTAGGCACGCCACTGTGAATTAGAATTCACACATCCTCAAAACGTAATGGCGCTACAACAGATCCAAATCCTCCTTTTGGCTACATCGCAGTCGAGTAACAAGGGTTAGCCTTAAACTCATGGAGCTTTTACACTTTATGGGTAGCTATAAATATCTACTACGTGCCTACAGTTTAATCACGCCTACACATATGGCAGTCAATGGTTGTTAAAAACAGACCTAGGTGTATGGCAGCCAATGGTTGTTATAGCAGAAGAAGATGCTGCCGTGAAGATCTCTTAGAACAGTGATCCCAGCTTAGTCTTTTCCAAAATATTTTGGGATTGCCTTCCAGTCCAATCAAATGCAGGTGAGTACTAGAACTACAGTCCATGAAGCGACTGCCTACCCGAGGTTCAGCATTCTGACTACCCGTTGCGACTGTCAAAGATCTAGAAATGACAGCCGGAATCAACAGCTTAACATGCTTTCCGAGTAAAAAAAACTAGGATAATGTAATGTATGTACCATGGTGTTCCATGCAAGGTATGTACCATGGTGTTCCATGCAAGGTAGCCACTGCTCTTATCTGCAAAGCTTTGACGAGGCTCTACTGCTTTTAAGGTGGAATTAGCTAAACTATTGCTGCAACTGTTAGCGAGGAAGTCTAATGTCACTTTTACCAACAATAGTATTATTGTTTGTAATAGTATTATTGGTTAATTGTTATTGGTTATTGGTTGGTTCTTCATACGAAGAACCAACGAACGACCAACCAATACAAAACATCACCCCTGTAATCCCCGAAGGATTGGAGGACCTTTATACTCGTAGTATATCGCTGAACCAACATTTCGCAAGCTTTGTTATATTTCCCGTATTACATAGGACGAGCTGGTTTACGGAGGTCAGATAGTAGGTAGTCACTTCATATTAAATATGTACTGGTAAAATAGTTAAATGTATTTAAGGTGAAAGTGCAAGGGTGGCGCGCGAAATTCATATTTTCTTACGTTTTTCGCAATTGCAGGTCAGTGTCAGGTTGTATGTTGATGAAAAATGAGTAGTAGTAGTAACACGTATGTGGTTACACAATTGTAATCATAAAACCCTCTAAATTTATGTAACCTCATTCAGTAACTATTTCATGACAATGTCATTCAATGGGGTTGGGGTTGTTATTAGAAACCAGAATCATGGTCATGCATGTATCACTGTATTTTTAATCTGTGTATTGTTGAAATTATTAAACAAAGGTTCATCAACGAGCATTGTGTATTTAAAGTACCCTAGGTCGTGTTATAGGTAATCTATAAGTACCTAGGCAGGAAAAATACACATATTTAATTGATCCAATTGTTAATAGAGTCGGAAGAATCGTTGTTGAAATCTACAAGCTTTAGCAACAGAACAGAATGTAATGAAAACATATACATAGTAGGTTCTCCTACATTATGTACTTTCCTTCTAATCCATGTTTGTTGTGGAGTTTGCTACTCATAGTTCATGTAAGACTGCCTCGTTAGTCTAGTAGTCGCAAGTTGAGATCTTCGGGAAAATTCTCAGTGGTTCAATGTTTAGTTTTTTCCATCAAGAATTTCTTAGTAGCAGCCTCACCCCAGAGTCTGTATATGTGCCTGGTTGATCGCAATAGGCTCGCCCGCTTTTATACGGGACTCAAATATAACGGGCAGATATTCATGCTTGTTGTTATGTTATGTTGTCAGGAAAAGTCCTCCCATCCATAAGTTAATATACTTTCCCGAGTCAAACTGTATCTATGAGGATGAGAAAGACAAAGGATTATCTCTCGACGAGATGTCCAAGACTTACCTACTCATCTTGGACATCTGTCTTTGCTAATATCAATAAAACATTCTTCTTTGTGTTATTGAAATCTTCGAGCAATTACTTTTCTGTAAATGTGACGCACAGTATTATGAAAATATTCGTAACCAATGAATCTATAAACTTCAGATGATGAACTAGGTACATCTATGTTATGTAGGTATACTAAATATTTTCATATTCATTTTTTCTTACTCTTTCAGCGGAAAATAGTTGTCTCAATAATACTTAGGTACTAGTTTGGGAAAGCTGTTTTTCTACAGAAAAGCTTTATTATAATAGTTATTGGTTGTGAAGCATTTGCTTTTTAACCGACTTTCTTCAAAAAGGAGGAGGTTCTCAATTCGGTTGTATGTTTTTTTTTTTGTGTGTTTGTTACCTCATATCTCCGTCGTTTCTTAACCGTTTTCAAAAATTCTTCTTTTATGTGAAAGGATATACTTCCCGATTAGTCCCATAGAAATTTCATCAAAATCGGTTCAGTAATTTGGTATGTTTTCACGTTAATTGCTATATCACGCGACGACGCCTGAAGTTTTGCGTGTTTAATTTGACACACTTCCTGATTTCCGATTGAATTAAAAATTTGTACGCTTATGTATATCGCGTGATAGTACAATATATCGATGACATGGAGCTGATCTGATGATGGAGCTGGAAGGTGGCCATAGGATCTCCATGATAAAACGACGTAACCGCATCAAGTTTGGGCTCGTTTGATTCGTCTAAATGAGTAGTTTGTCTATAGATGGTATCCAGGGTCTGATGATGGAGCTGTAAGGTGGCCATAGGATCTGCGTGATAAAACGACATAAACGCATCGAGTTAGGGCTCGTTTGATTCGTCTAAATAAGTTGTTTGTCTTTAGATAGTATCCAGGGTCTGATGATGGAGCTTGAAGGTGGCCATAGGATCTCCGTGATAAAACGACGTAACCGCATCGAGTTTGGGCTCGTTTGATTCGTCTTAATGAGTAGTTTGTCGTTAGATAGTATCCAGGGTCTGGTGATGGAGTTGTAAGGTCGCCTTAAGAACTTCGCTATAAAACGACAACTCCATCGAGTTTGGACTCGCTTGATTCGTCTTGACGAGTACTTAAAGTTCCTTAAAGTTCTGGTTACAATATAAAAATTAATTCATGATTAGAATTTGGGTGGTATGCTAAAAAGTCTACAACGAAAAAGGGTAAAATAAAAAACTTTCTGCGAAAAAAAACCGACTTCCAAAAAAACACTAAAAAGAAACTAAAATAACTTTTTTTAAATTACTTTCGGAAGTCGGATTGTCGCACTGCGGACAGACTTCCGGCGCGATCTCATGGCGACATGGAGAGAGCGACTATCGCAACCCCGTGCAGGGCACGCCACAATAGTGGCGATAAGTCCCCTCTTTGAGGAGTGGCTGGAGAGGGGCCACGGCACCTTCCGCCTGACGCAGGTCCTCACCGGACACGGTTGTTTCGGGAGGTTCCTGCACCGAATCGGGCGGGAGGAAACGCCCGGGTGTTACCACTGTGAGGGCCGCCCAGAGGATACGGTGGAGCACACAGTAGAGGTCTGCCCCGCTTGGGCGGAGCACCGCCGTGTCCTCGTAGCGGCGATCGGCGGCGGCGACCTATCGCGTCCGGCCCTGGTCCAGTCCATGGTCCGGAGCGAAAGGGAATGGGACGCCGTCACCTCCTTCTGCGAAGCAGTCATGCTAGCGAAGGAGGTGGCGGAGCGTGAGAGGGAGAGAACCTCTCGTCCCAGCCGCCGCGGGAGACGCCTCGGGCGTCGGGGGTCACGTGGTGGCATCCGGCCACCGTAGACGCGGACCTGTGGACGGAGAGTAATGGGCTAACTCGCCGTCCGTCCGTCTTTTGACGACAGGCCGTGTTGACGGCGCGTTCGTGTTCCACGCGCGCCTCAAAGAGATGTCAGCAAATAGGGAGGGGCCCGCAAGGGCCGATGCCTGCCAGGGCTGCGGGCTGTTCGAAAGAGATACCGCGGCCCTGGAACACAAAGGGCAAGGAAGGAACATGGATGGGTTTTAGTCAGTACAAGTCTGACACTCCCTTCCGCTCTGCCCAGAGCGGGAGAAGTCATTTGATGATTTCCCATCCGTAAAAAAAAAAAAAAAAAAGTCGGTGACAAAAAATTACAATGAAACAAACAAAGTCACCGACTTCCGAAAGTAATTTAAAAAAAGTTATTTTAGTTTTTTTTTAGTGTTTTTTTGGAAGTCGGTTTTTTTTTCGCAGAAAGTTATGTTTCCTGATTTTTTTTGCATTTCATTACATCAAGCAAACCTGACCCGAGCCTTACCCGAAGGACGGGTTCTCTACATTTCGCCTTCATTCATACACAATACATGTGCGATTATTGTGCACGAGGCACCTTTGTGGTTTTCCTTCTCACCCTATTTTTATCCCTATCCTAGAAAAGCAAAATGGTTTTCATCTCTCATGTTGACACTGTCTTTACGTGAAAATTACTTGTCAAGGTCGTGGCTAAATAATAACAGCAGCTCGGGTCGATCTTCAGGTTAAGCCACGCCTGCCTAGGTTGGTCCATGGATGAGTGACCGTCAATTACATACCGAGTTTTCTCCGTGCCTCGGAAAGCACATTAAGCCGTTGGTCCCGGCTATCATTGGTAAATCTTTAACAGTCGTTACAATTAGTCAAAGGCCCGAAAGTCTGGCAACTAGTCTTACCAAGGGGTATCGTATTACCCTGTACTGGGTTGTGGAGGTAAGATAGGCAGTCGCTCTATGTAAAATACTGGGATTCAGCTGCATATGTTATACTGGAAGCCGATCCCAACATAGAAATGCTAGGCAGATGATGGTCATTACCTAATAGTGTCAGGGGAAAAAGAAACTTCGGCTGGTAGTCTGACGGGTGACGGTAGAACACTTCTTCGTGGCTTAAAGCAAAAATGTGGCAGTTCAAGACAATTATCTTGGTTTGTATAAAGGGTGTAAACAGACTCTTAAAGAAGCCGAAAGGCACTTGTTCTCCCCGTCGCGTCATTGCGATCATTTATTTGTTCTAGACCATACCTGGGAACCTTCTAGTTACGGAGATATCCCTAATATCTCCGTAACTAGAAGGTTCCCAGGTATGGTCAAAGTCTCAACTTTTTCACAAGTATTTCTTTAATATATGTTTTTTATGTATTTTTTCTACTTAAAACACCTTCGCGACCCCCGTGCTATTCAATCCATCCATCAGCACAATGTATTGAATGCATTACATTGAGTCCTACAGTAAAACGTGATTTTTCAGCCCCAAAAAAAAGTCATGTCTCAGCAACAATATTTGCATAAAGTTACTTAGTTAGATGCTTGGTCGACGGTTTCGTGACATCCGTTTACAGCCTGTATAGGGTGGCTGACAAGTATGTATCTATGTTTGACATACAGAAATCACAAACCTCCATGGAAATAGAACCAATTAAGTGGATAAGTTGGGTAAAGTGATGCATCTTCACAAAAGTTTGTACAGATACAGGAAACTATAAGTACGTAGATCACAGATCAGCATACCTACCAACCCTTCATAATTATGGTCACGAAGAATCGGTTGGTTGTTGCTAAGGAAATATTATTATATTGAACATTATGTTATTTTCATTTCCATTCTTGTGAATTAGGTACTTAACTAATTGTAATACTAATACCTATTTTTATGTATTATAATAATACCGGGGTCGCGACAGGCCACGAAGGAGATGGCGGGACGAACAGAATAAGTTCCCTCCTAACTGAAAGGTGGACACGCGGGTTCGCCCCGCGGCCTACGCGGGTGCCCAGAAGTGGGACACAGCAGGCTAGAAAAAAAACCTAATTAATTGGTAAATAATTGTATTGCAATTTATTTGAAAATGTTTATATTTAGTGTCCTTTCAATTAATTCGGTCACTAGCCTGTTTGGTAGTGCAATTTAATCTAAATAAAATAACCGTTAATATTTCCTATAAATAACTATGTAGTTACAAGCTTCAACTGTGAAATGTGGACATAACACGTAATCGTGAGTAACAAAACGCCAGAGTTGGATTGGTGGGCACCAGACCGTGGAGACAGAAGGCCTTCATGTCCACGCTTCGGCGGCTCCACTGACGCCTCCTCTTTTACGCAGACAATTATACTATTATGTACACAAAGCATATAAATAGTTTTATTTAATAGTTGTAGTAAATAAGTCGTTAGATTTCAACTGGCAATAATAACTTCTAAGAACAAAACTAAACAGAAAATGTCAATGCTAAGAAAGTCGCGAATATTCTTGAGCATCTCATGAAAACCTCTTGTTTTCCTTTAACTGTTAAAATAACCAGCCAGTCCATCCAAATCCACAGTTAACTAAACAAATACAAAAACAAAATAAACAATCGCTACCAATTATATTTGTGTAGAGTGTAACGTGTCAACAAGTTGACGTGAAGTAGTTAGAAGCCCTTCGCAGGCTTTGTCTCAGCAACACAGATCCACGCAGGTTCTTAAGAGGCAGGTTTGGACCTCGCCGTGTAGCAACGAGCCCGGTATGTGTGTGTGTGCTATACTCATTTGTGCGCGAACCGGTCCTATAGACTCAAGCCACCGTTCGATTCAACCACATAATTTAAATAAATGATAAAGTCTCATGCTGGGTTTCACAATTAAAACTATTAAGGCCGACGGTACGCTAAGATTTCGTTTGCCCGTTACATAATTAGAAAGCAACAAGTGACAGGGAGGTAACTCGATAAAACAAGAGCAATAAGTACTAGCAAGTAAACATGAAAATCGCAATTCTAACATCCTGAGGATCAGTTTAGAGAAATCTGTCTAATTTTCATAAAGTTAATGACTTACTACGTTTTTACTACCTGTTAAACAAGCTAGGTTTATAGCTTCAAGTTAACTTTAGAGATGTGTTGATCAGTAGTTCTGTGTTTAACCGTTTCATTTATCAGCTTCCGTCTTTATCTTTTTATCTGATCTCTCGCGTGTGCGGAACCAACCTGTCCAGGCGTACGGTACATGATTTCGTCATTATATGATACCGTTGGTACTTGCTATTGTTGATACAGATTACCGTATGAATTAGAGCACATTGAGTTACAACACTTTGTTATTCATCGTGTAGATCTTATCTTCTCGATCGTTTTCGCTAACGGAGTGACCAGAGCTTTAAGTAATATCGATTTAAAGCATGGCCCATCTAAAATTCACTTATTAAGATTACATAAGGCCACTTAACCTATGTATTTGAGGTAGTATCTAAACACTTAAACAGCATGTTCAGGATACACGATTTTCCGAACTCTCTTGAGTTAATAGTTTCTTCTGCAATGAAAATAATACCCTGCCAAACATGCTTAGAAAACGTTAGGTTTAAGGAAAAGTTTAGCTTATGATTTGCAACAATAATGTGATAGAGCTAAATGTCAAAGTGTGCACAAACAGCGGTTTGTAACTCATCGTCTACGACGACCACAATAACTCGTTTCTCATAGTTGACACTACGAATATTGTCCGTTTTGTGAAAATGTTGATTACGGACTGAGAAGTTTCCTCTATTTTAATACTATGCTTATGATCAGACCTCTTCAGCTATACTCAGGTTTTGTATCTTCTATAGAAGGTAAGGTTCTCTATGTATTATATCACCAATCCGATAGTCTTACTGGATTCATGGTCATATTATTAAAAGTTTGTCGTAGTTTTCCAATTTAACAAAAGCTGAAAACGTTTCTAGAGCTGCTATACCATAATATTTGGCATATTATGGTATATTTCTTAGATACGTACTTCCGTAGTAACCGTGGGCTGGATTTAAGGGTGACTTCAGGATGTTTTTAGAGACATTTTGTCAAACTATGTAGTTCCAATATGTTAGGTTTTCTATCTGAGTTTGTGCTAATCTATCGTAATATCTAAATCTGAATAAAAAAATAGTAAAATATAGCACGTATCATTATTTAGTCATAATTATTTTACATTAAAGGAAAGGAAAGGAAATAATAATATCTTGGGACAATCAACGCACTGCCATCTGATCCAACTGCACTGACAACTGATAAACATACTTATATATTTCTAAATACATACATATTATAGATAAATTATACACCCAGATACAGAACAAATAATCGTACTCATCGCACAAAGATTTGTCCTGTGTGGGAATCGAACCCACGACCTCCGTCCTAAGAGTCAGGGTCACTAACCACTAGACCAACAGGCCAATCAAAAGGGAAAAAGGGTCTAAGGGGGGGGGGGGGGGGTATTAAGGGTCGCAGTTGTATTTTTACTACGCTTAGTCACAAGTTCACAACCAGACTTTATCAGACTCGTTTCAAATTAGATTTATCTATTGTGACATTAGCAGTTAATTTTCAAATTTCTCAATATTGCTCTTTGAATGGATTAAGTTTTAATTTCGGTCGTGATATTATGTTTTAGCATAACGAGTTCTTCAAGGTTGAGATGGGTTAGACGCATTAT
Source organism: Lycophotia porphyrea (assembly GCA_950005105.1). NCBI lineage: Eukaryota > Metazoa > Arthropoda > Insecta > Lepidoptera > Noctuidae > Lycophotia > Lycophotia porphyrea. The sequence continues at coordinate 8,639,517 of OX465393.1, forward strand.
CACTTGACAATATGGATGTCCCCCTGTCATTCAGACGAAGTATACCTTTTTTGTCGTGTCGTGTTGTGTAGAACATTCGATATGTTATCAGTTTTCACGTGTGAGTGATTAAAAAAAAAGTTGTTGTTAATTTAATTGATTGAACGGTGATTTTCTTTAAGGAATCCATGATGTCAGAGTGTGGGTATAGTAGTATGGCTCGCGTTATGTCGCACGGACACTATGAGAGTCAACTGAGGTCAACTGTATGGTGCTAGAGGCAACACGAACTATCCGCGCTGGGCCGCACAATGTTGCAGTCTTTAGATACTGCACCTTACGACCACACGTGTCTCAAGTGACAATAGTAGAGGTATCTTACGAGCCCACAGCGAGTTTACTAGCACTTATTCCTTCATATTTCTTAACAATATAATAAATTTACAAAAAAAAAGTTTTGATGTAGAATCTCACGATATATAAAATGAAAGTATGAAATGCTCCGTTTTTACGAAGAATTACAATAACATTTGAAACTGCAGTGAAGAGCTAAATGTAGGTACATACTTACATTCCTAACTGTGGTATTGTATTGTAAAATACTTATAATCAAAAACAAAGACTTCCCAGTAAGTTCACCTGATACTTAATTAGATACCCGCATTTCAATAGAAGGCAAATATTGCATGATTAGCACTTATAGGCTTATAGTATTCAAATACTAAATTATATATTTCGGCACGTTTTCTTTAAGGAAACTTGACGTCATTATGTTTCGAACAAGAGTCTTTGACGAGCTCCTAATCTACAATGTTATATCATCGCTTTAATTATGGCAATGGCAGTTTCTTAGAAATGTTAATTGATGTAATTGGCTAGTGCAAAGTAGGTAATCCTTGCGCTATTAACAACTGAGTATTCCCCATCATATTGTTATATAGAATATTGAATGAGACTCTATTCAAACTTTTTCCTTATTTTTAGAACCTGTTTAATATGTCAACATTATTTAAATTATATTAGCAGGCAATATAATTGTCTCAATCAGGTATTATCTCCATTTTTCTCTTAAATTAATTTAGTGTCCCTATTATAATATTTAGATACCTACTTACCTATAATCAAGAGTGAGGTAAAATAAAATCAGTTTTACTAAATTGGTTATTTATTTAAAATCAAAGTGATAAGTAATATTTCATGTAAATGCGCGCTCTCACGTGAATAAGTATAAAACATGGTTTGACGTAGACAAAAGACAAACGGTCAAGTAAGAGTTAATTCGTAGAGCTACAAAGTTCCACAGATTTATTTTTATTACCAGATCAGCGACCAGCGTCCACATTGGCCTTGGATCGAAACAATGGGAAGTCATGGGGTGAGGCCTTTGCCCAGCAGTGGGATGATGGTGACAATGTCAGTATCAGGAAAATCTGAACGTCTTTATGTAGCGCTAACCAGTTGTAATTTCCTAATTTATTGGAAAATGAGAACTAAGATTTATTTTTCTTAATATCGCACTTGACATAGAAGGCAAACAGTTTGCCAAATCATAATGATTGTTTAGTTTCTCTGGTTATCTTCCGTTAGAACCCCAACGAGTGAACCTCTAACTGGTAGCTAATTATACATTTTCAACAAATCTTTGATTATTTATTCATAACCACGTGACAGTGATGAGTTACCTACCGTAGCTCAGAATTAATAACATATAAATTTAGTTATTTATGCTCCGTGGCGCCGTCGCAGAAACAGCGTCCATATCTATTCTATTAGCTTTTCTAAACTCGCTACTGGTGTGAGGCAAATCGTTTGAAAGCTTATGTCTCGGTAATGGATTAATTTAGAATCCATTATTATTTGTCACACAGTGGAGGCAATGTTGTAAAACTGCTAATAGCTAATAATATATTAAAATTGAATTTATCATTTGGTAGTCTTTTCAGGGATAAGCATAATATAGAGATTTTAGTATTAAGATTTATCCAGAAAAATCATTTTGCAATTCGACTTTTATGCGTCAAATGCGTAAAAGCTGCACAATAGATTCAATTAAAACAATTTTTGTATCAAAGACTGGTAGCACTAAGCAGTCCTTACAAGAACCGCTAATAGCTAATAATACTTATAATGCTAATTAATAACAGTCGCTTTGGTAGCCGTTGCAGGTATATTTACAACACTTTTCGTGGAAACTCATTAGGCAATTAATTCTTTTTTTATCGACAAAAGAAATTGGCGACCATCTCGAAAAGTCTCATCATTCTATAATTTTCTAAAGAGATTAGTAAGTAACCAAAAGTTTATTAAACGAGCATTAGAGATACTTTTAAAGAGAATGAACTACTTAGGTATATTGCAGAATCTAGCAAGGAAGAAAGCAACAAATTTTCCACCGATATGTATAAATAACTATCGTAAATATGTTTTTGTGTGTGTGTATGCGTTCGTAGTATTTGAGGTTAACCCAGTTTCTTTGCCAAAGTAAAAATGAAATGGCCGAAATAGGATTTATCTAAAGCTGTTACAAGTTGCCGATCCTCATGTAAGCTACGGATGCCTCCTCGTGCCGATTTCTGGGTTCACGGCCTTCGATCTTTCTCACTAACTTTGTACATGATATGACAGTGCAGCACTTTGTCCACTTCTGCCAATGCAACCCGAAACTTTTCACATTACATTACTAATAAGGACTGGAATTCAATAAAACTAGGATAACTTCTCTTAAGAGATTGCACAAACATGTTTCTTGCTTCAGGTATCAGTTTAACTTCGATTTCTAGTAAATGGAAATAGGTTTACTGGCGAAATATATCGGTACAGTATATATTAGTTGATATTAAGAAAGGTAATGTCGGTAAAGTTCCTTCATAATATTGGTCTATTGACAGTTAGTTATTCAGAGCTTTTGTTATGAGCGCGTGATATATGGACTTACAGTTATACCACTCTAGCTTATACCCGCGGCTTCGCCCGCGTGTAGGTCGGTAATTGTCCCACGAGATCGTAATACCGGGATAAATAGTACCCTATGAGTTAATTCAGGTCCAAATCCAGTCAGTAATTTTTGCGTGAAAGGGTAGAAACATCCAGACATCCTCACAAACTTTCACATTTATAATATTAGAGTAGGATACCTAGTCATAGTTAGGGATATATCCGTTTCACCGGCAAATAATATTCCAACTTGCAAATGGTTCATTGCATTGTACAGTAGCCGCAGTTTCCGCCTGATCAGTTAAAAAAAAATCGCTTGAATCATGCGGAGGTGCCCCGCCCGGCTAAAGAGCGATTCATGTTCTGAGTGCAAGCAAAAATGAACTTAATGGTGATCAGGTGGGAGTGACCGCCATTGTACCTAGGTATCTTCATACACAGCAGGAGCGAGCATTTAATCACCATGCTGGCATATTGGGCGAATTCAGACGATAACAGTCTCGATTTCCACGGTGTTTTCCGACATCAGTGACGTCCAAGGTAGTTAAAGTGCTATCATCGTAGGGTTCGCCATGCGTTTTTACGATTTTGGTTAATCTTCCTACAAAGAAACCACTTGAAAGTGCAGAACTTTATAAATTTGGTCCATCTGTTCCGTCAGGGCTGTGGACTGTTCGAGAATTAAGCTCTCTTATGTAAATCAAAATATGAAAATACACACCAGGTTAGCGTTGTTTAGACAACTCACCTGATTCACACATCATTCTGTGCCAATATTTGAACATAAATTGTTTGTGTGTTCTAGAATTCTAATTCGGTGTGATTATTTGTTGAGGGGGCGATGATTGGCGTAGATTAAAGTGTTATTTTCACGAATTGTAAAACATTTTTCTAATTTGAAGTAGCATCTAGAATATACCGTACAAAAATACCATGAAGCAGTCGTAATCTTTCAACTCCATTAAGTCGGTTCGTGTTAAAAACGTTTTACACCAATTAGAGTTCTCACAACCCTTATGAAGAAAAACACACAAAAACAACAGGCAAAGTGACGTGTCGGTGTTAATTTCCTCCTAATCCAATCTTGAACAACGCTAGACAAAAGGAGAACTGTCAATTACGGTACCGCATAACGGGCATTTTATCCTGGGTATCATTGAGACAAGGAGGAACATAATCTGCAGCTATTCCCGACGGTCGTTGATCTAATTGAGCATTTGAGCGGTGCGTGCGTGCTAATGGGCTAATTACGTGCATGGAGCCGTGAATTGGTGACTCAACAGCAGGACGCGGCGGCCGTGGGAGGCAGACGGCGTGGCTCCGAACTCCGACTCTCCGCAGTCCGGCACACCGCTGGCATACTTCGTTATCGTAAAACGTGATTTAAACTTACTTTGATAGTAATCAATAGTAAGAATAGGCGTTGAGTAGGCTGGTGGAACTTGCAAAACCATGCGGTCCTCCCTGACCGGTTCAGTAGTTTTCAAACGGTGTTGTAACATTTCTTGGAGCTGATTTTAATGGTACCTTCACCAACCCTTTCTTCATTTTCAATTTCTATGCATTTGAAACTAAAATTGTAACGCATATCAGATAGTTTTATTTGAAAGATAAATACAATTCACACACACACACACTAATGTGTGTTTTTACTTAGTAGGTATCATATGAGCCATTTCATTACCATTTTGTTTTATTAAATAATTTGAAACAGTTCGCAGGTTCAGATTAGTTCTTATGTGAAAACTCAGGTGTATTTTGGTGTTTTTTAGGTTGACTGGTAGAAAATGCCTATGGCATTAAGTCCGCCTCTGTACTTTGTGCTTGAAGTGTTAAATAAATAAATAAATAAATAAATAAATATTTTTAATAATAAAAATAAAAGCTTATAAAAAGATACTGACTTCAAACTTTTGATTTTTGTTGCAAAACATAAATAAATAATTTAAAAAAATTGAGGAATATCTCTTGATTTGGAAAAAAACCCAGTGAAATCAAATCTATCTAGTTTTGTAAGAACCAAAGGAACGAGATAGCATTTCTGGATCTGATACTCATTGATTTGCTTCTTGGCTTATTTTCTATGCAATACTGATAAAGTATTGTTGTATTTACACCCTGGTGGTGTCTATTATTATTGTGCTTCTGTTTATTAAATCACCTCCTTTAACATCACCTTTTTATGAACACTGTACAAAAATCTGGAGGCTATATGAATTTGGGATAGAAGCTGCGTAAAGAACATTCGCCTAGTAGTATTTCTAGTTTAGGAAACACACACACCAAATGTTGATTGGCCTGGCCATAAAGGGAACTCTTGAGTACCGGCTTATGATAAAAAGTTGACAAGTTTTTATTACGAAGACCTCTGACTCTACAACTTATTTATTCATCTACAATCAATTCAAAGTTCAAATAGGTTGACAAATCTTCAAAATACGACCTCTACAAATCATGCTCCATAATTTTATGCTAACTAAGTAAGAAGTCTGAACAAGTTTCTGGCAAAAAGTTATTAAAGCAAAGCTAATGTTAGCAATGTTTCAAGTCCAACGGCATACGTCGCGATAGATTTAATATCAATTATTATTCTATATCTTCCGAATAAAAACTGGTATAAAATGATTCTAACTTTCGCTACCGTCAAAATACCTCATCTAACGGCCCCAAGAGACACACGCCAAAAAAAGAACACCTAGCCGACAGAGCATTAGTTATTTGCGCGTAACGGCGCGCCGCAACTCCGGTAGCCCCGCGGTGCCCGGTAGCACTCAATAAGTTGCCGAATTTCATGCTCACAGTAATTATTGCGGTTAGGTCGTATTTACGATCACTCATACTAAATAATAATTGAGGTTTATTATCGTTAATAAAACCGCATTGTACCGATATCTCTTTTTAATTCTCCACTCGAGGTGGTCATTTCGAAAAACGTGCTATTGTCTGGATCTCTTAGTGGAGCGTTTTATTGGAACGTAGATAAAAGTTTATTCTTTTCTTGAGATATTTATTTAAGACTTCGTTATGAATTTATGTAAAATATTGCAGTTAATTCAGTTATGTTACGAGTTTGCGCAGGCGCGGGCGACGGGAAGAGTTCCATAAAAATGTAACGGTATTGAACATGAAGTTTGTTTGATATTCGTTTATCTCCACTGTATAAATACTAGACTTATTGAAGTGTGAATTTACATTTGGCTCTAATAGTAGTTTTATAGCTGTTACCTACTCGTAATTCGTCAGTGTTTGATTGCTCTAGACAAATAATTCAACAATCGTGATGTGACCACAAAAATGCCTCGCGAAATGTTTACATAAAGTTTGGGATGTTCTTTAAACATAAAATTAGATAATTCTCGCTAGCTCCCAAATAATTTTTAAAACAACTTTAAACAATTATTTTAAAGCTGCATCATGTTTTCAAGTTACTATACTTATAGATTTTCTGATACGGAATGCCTCATGGCATTAAGTCCGCTTTTTGCGCCACCTTATCTATAATTAAATAAAACTTACAAATAGAATTATAGCTTTAGAGTAATGGTTATTAGTATTTCAATAATATGCATCGTATATCATGTCACAACTTCTCATGTCCACGATACGGATCGCACTGTCCATTTCAGATAATATATAAGTGCAATCAATGTGCCCAGAAAAACTTGACCTATCACACTCTTACGTAACGCTAATCAAACATAACTGTGTTAATGTTACACCTGTTTCATAAAAATACAGTTGAGATGTACATCTGTGAGGGCACGTGGGTCAACATGCTGCCACCTGAAACACTCGCCCATCATTGTTCAAGACACACTCATCGCTCAGACTCGCTACTTGCGTTTTTTCTTCGCAATATTTACTCAACTACATCTCATTGTTATAACTTTCGTGGCAGCTGCGTCCTGCATAAGAGAAAGGTATAAAAACATTTACGCATCAACCATTATCTGAAATACGTGAAAAAGACAACGGCCAAGGTATTAGAGGAAGCGCGTCGTAAATGATAAGTGCTGTGGTGACTTGTTATCACTAGAACTGAGTTTGGTGAGTGACTAATGCTTTTGTTTGGGGTTTAAAACGTTACACTGATTTGACAGTTCAAAAGGAATGCAAGCAAAGGAATTACCGACTTGTCAGTGTAGGTTCTTTCGTGTCCCGTATCAGCTAAAATGGTTTTGGTATAACAGTAGTTCCTTATTTGTGACTAAAGTTATAACACCTTCTAAAAATGTACATAGACTAATTGCGCTTATATTATATCGTACTGTTATCTGATGTCGCCCTACTAACTTTTTTGGTAAATTCACTATCGCTCCCGAATCGATTTCGGCGTAGCGCTCGTAGCACCGTAGACCCAAAATTACCAAAATAGATCAGTAGTTCGTAGCGCACTCGTTCGTTCGATTTTATGTGTCATATTTTATCTGGGCTCAAATGTTTGTCTCTGCTGAAAAAGTGTAGTGTGGCGGTGTGATAATTGTTGGTTCAGCGGTTACCATTCGTGCGTAGTCGGCGTAGCAAATAAGCTGAACATGTAATAGACGCAATCCTGCACTACTACATATTCGTCTAATTTTGGAAGAGACAAAATGGTTTAGAATCTGAGAAGGAAAATATATCGAGTGAATTGAACATTTTTTGACGTATCGGATGGCGCTGAGGCTTGAAACGACTGGATGGGGAGATTAGATGTGGCAGGTAGCAGCTGTTGTTGTTGTGGTTGTTGGTGGTGGTGGAGCTAGTGGTAGTGGTAGATAGTGGAATGGCGAGGGTTGTTCCCGGAGTGGCATGTTGCGAGAGGGGCGGGGCGGGGCTGCAGGGTCGGGGGGCGGGGCGGGCACGCCCGCGCGGCGGCGCAGGCGCGGGGTCCGCGGACGACGCCGCCGCGTCTGCCGCGCCCGGCGCTCACTCGGGCCCCGAGCGCAGCGCCGCGAGCACGCCATGCGCTACAGCTCAGTCCCGCACGCACGAGCGCGCGACCACTCCCGCGCGCCTGCCCGACACAGTGATGTTACCAGACTCCGCTGTAATGTGCCATCGGTTCGGTCGTGAACGAGTGCCACTCCATCTGTTTCCCAAGCGTTGACTGTGCGTTTGTTCGAGGATATCGCGGATTTTGCGTACCCGTCGACGTTGGATGCGTTAAAATTTCGGGTGAGTGAGAGAGGCGAGCGGTCGTGCGCCCGTGGCCGGTTTGACCGCATTATTTTCGAAATACGTACGCCGCAATCCGGTCGACCGCGCTAGAACCATCAAAACATTATAACAAAAACATATAAATTCGGTGACGTTAATATATTTTTCCAGATCAGCCAGTATTTTCGTGATCTTGAATACTTTCACAAAAAGTTGTTTTTGCTTCAGAAAAATCTGTGTTTGTTTGTTTGCTATATTAACGAATTTAAGATGAACTTAAAGGCATTGCTCGATTCAGAATTTTCTCTATGTTGTTTGTTAAATATAAAATGAGTCAATAGATTAGATTGAGCTGAAGCAGCGTGATTAAATAATGTTGTACAAACTATACAGCGCGTACAGTTACTCGTAGCATCACGAAATGCATCCCGTTGATGTCTTTTACTGAACGCTTTTGGAAAGTGCTTGAGCGATATAACCATGTTTATATTGGCTGTTTGTGTAACATCACATGTGATTTTGGTTTCTCTTCATTTTAATATGGTGTGTATCGTCAAACATGCATTTAAGCAACATATTTTTTAATTCTGTGTTTTTCTCAGCGCGTGCTACGTAGACTGACGTTTACGTGTGATGTGTGTTAATGCTGCAGATAAGCATATTTGATGGTAGTTGTTAGCAGAATTTCATTAATATTTCGTTTTGTAGAGGTTGTCACTCATCTACATCTGAATGTATCGCGTCACATGGTCAGTTGTATTTTGATAATCCCCACCACTTGCTACGCCTTGAGATACGTTATTCTGCCAATAGTTTTAGACATATTTAGGTACGTTTAGAAAACTGGGTTAGCTTCAGAAAATCTTCTGAATCTTTACATAAGCAAAAAGTTAAAAGTTACCGCAAATACAAAAACGTGTTATATCTCATTACATCCAAAGTAATCTCTGGTTTCTGTCAGTGTTGGGAATATTTGCGAATAAATTACCTACCGGGACGAAAACATTCTTGTACACAAATGGAGGGAAATTCCGAAAGAGTAAACAAATAAACGATAAGATTATAAACAGTTGTGTTGTGGTTTGGCGTTGTAGTGCGAACATTGTTTTATTGAGGTGTTGATATTTGTTTATTTTTCTGTGAATCTTTTTCTTACTTTTCTCTATATGTAGGAGTGAAAAATCTTTAAAATCTTTAGACAAATGGATAATTGACTTGAAAAACACCTTAATTTGTGTCATAATGGCCAGAAAAATTAAGTTTAAACCAAGCACTATTAAGCAACCATTAAACATATCATAAGGACTAACATAGGAGGTTATCTCGAAGGATGTAGCATGCATTTAGCCTTTATTACATTAAACAGTATTTTTCAGTATGCGTGAAGACTTTACACGGTGAAAATAGTTCAGTGATAAGGGAGGTTTTTGACCTTTGAAGTCGGACCATCATCGCCGGGGGGCGTGTCCTAGATCTCAAATAAAAATAGTCAACATCGCCATCCACTATCAGTCATCGTTTACCTCCGGTCGGAAACGTGCGCGTCTGATGTCCTCCTAATGGGCACGTATCGTAGGCGCATGTTTACTCGATCTTTCTCATTAATTAATAATTGCTCAGTCATAAATTATCTGTCAATTTTCCTCAATTAAAACACAGGTGTACAGTTAGTGACTTATAACATAACCAATGTTTATTAAAAACTACTTTTCATACATAATATTAAAATAAAATCGGAAAATATTGGAACACCGATGGTGTACTCTTGTGGTAGGTACTAGGCATACATAAGCTTGTACAGTTTTACTTAAATGTGATCAGAGGTTCGGAACTCGCTTCTCCACTAATACATGTTGACCGGTACATGTACTACTCAAATGAATTAAATATGCATGAGTATATTACAATGTATGTTAGTGCATTCATTAGAAATACACCTAGAGATAAAACGACTGCCGGTTGGACACAGTGTCACTCTTTGTTGGCTAACCAATTACTAGTAAAATGCACCAGTGTTGTAAGTTCCTTGGAAATTCTTACTCAATTAATTAGTTGTGTCGATTTGTAAACCTCGATATGCCTCAGGTCCCTATGACGAGCCATCATGATGCTTAACATGTTAACTTGAATTCATCAACTATCGACTTCTCTAAGTGTATAAAACACTAAGTCTATCTGCCAATAACTCAGCTTCCATTAAATGGATTTTAATTAATTTTGTAATACCATTAAGGTCTTTTACCGACTATGATTTATGTTTATAAAACTTCTTTGCACCATGCGTACATAAGCGAGCGCAAGCTCCGCCGCCGGAAAAGCTACTCGTTTGATAATACTGGCTTATCTCCCTGTCTAGAATCCTATCGTTTGGTTAGAATAGTAAAAATAATACTTTTATTATTATTTTCAATAAATATCAAAAAAAGATTATGTATGCTACTGTTGTCCAATATGAATTATTTATGGAGATTTTAAGAATACATTTTAACATTTTTTTTTTTGTATCTTTGCAGGTGGGTCGAGGAGAATTATGCGTGGGGCGTGCGCATGCGCGGTGGTGTGCGCGCTGGTGGCGCTGTGCGCGAGCGCGGGCATGGACGAGAAAACGCGCGGCGCCGCCGAGCGCCAGCTGCTGGCACTGCTGGGGCTGCCACGCCGGCCCGCGAGACGCGCCGCGCCGCCGCCCGTACCACGCGCCATGCGCCTGCTGTACGAGGCCGACGGCGCCATCCCTGCCGCGGCCGCCAACACGGCGCGCTCCTACCACCACACTCCCACCGAGCTCGACCTGCGGTTTCCCGGCGAGCATCGATTTCGTCTCTACTTCAACCTGAGCGGCATCCCCAGTGACGAGCTCGCTCGCGGAGCCGACCTCACGTTTCAACGGGTCGACGGAGTCGAAGGCCTTCAGCGGCTGCTCCTGTATGATGTGGTGCGGCCGGGCCGCCGCGGCAAGACGGCACCCATCCTGCGGCTCCTCGACTCGGTGCCGCTGAGGGCCGCCAAAGGCGCCGTCAAAGCAGACGCGCTCGGTGCAGCGCGCCGATGGCTTTCTGAGCCAGAACATAATCATGGACTATTAGTGCGTGTGTTAGAAGAGGGTGAGCAAAATATAGACGCTAAACAACCTCATGTGAGAGTACGGAGACGAACCGCGGAGGAGGACGCTGAGTGGAGTACGCGGCAGCCACTACTGCTGCTGTACACGGAAGACGCGCGGGCGCGCGCCGCGCGGGAGAGCGGCGAAACGCGGCTGGTACGCAGCAAGCGCGCGACGCAGCGGCGTGGCCACCGCGCGCACCACCGCCGCAAGGAGGCACGCGAGATCTGCCAGCGCCGTCCGCTCTATGTGGACTTTGCGGAGGTGGGCTGGAGCGACTGGATCGTGGCGCCGCACGGCTACGAGGCGTACTACTGCCAGGGCGACTGCCCGTTCCCGCTGGCCGACCACCTCAACGGCACGAACCACGCGATCGTGCAGACTCTCGTGAACTCAGTGAACCCGGCCGCGGTGCCGAAAGCGTGCTGTGTACCGACGCAGCTCTCCTCTATTTCCATGTTATATATGGACGAACAAAACAATGTGGTGCTCAAAAATTATCAGGACATGATGGTAACGGGTTGCGGCTGCCGATGACGAAGGCGCCCCCGACGCCCAGTGCGGACCTAGTGATAACTCGTGGACCCAGTGTACATATAGTGACGGCCTCGAACATTGTACATACTTATTTGTGTATATATTCGTGTAATTATTATTTTATTAAACTGCAGATGTAATAAATGATGTAATTTTAAATTGTATCTGTCTATTATTCATTATAACCGAACCCGTGGTGAAAATGACGATCAAATTGCTGTAGAATATCTTGTACAGACATACATGCTCTTCACCTATATTAGTCTCTCTTCACTTAAGTTAGTCACATAAATTAGTCTATACTTATAAAATAATAAAGAGGTAACGTTTATGCTGCGTAGATGGCGCGTTTGTGTTCCACGCGCGCCTCAAAGAGATGTCAGCAAGGGCCGATGCCTGCCAGGGCTGCGGGCTGTTCGAAAGAGATACCGCGGCCCTGGAACACAAAGGGCAAGGAAGGAACATGGATGGGTTTTAGTCAGTACAAGTCTGACACTCCCTTCCGCTCTGCCCAGAGCGGGAGAAGTCATTTGATGATTTCCCATCCGTAAAAAAAAAGAAGTAACGTTTATAAGGGTAGATGTAGGGGGTAATCTTTAGACCTTATTAGCCGATCCCGAAAATTCTTTTACCAAAGGGAAGCTATATTATCTCCGTTGGCCTTAGGCATATAAAACTTTCCTTGGGATAATTTCCGAACACAATAAGAGGGAAGTCGCGGGCAAAAGCCAGTCACACATAGATCTATTGTATTACTTGTAAATAACAGTAGTGATTTTTAGTTGAAATTAGAGTGTCTGAATTTTAATATCATTCGTGGCCCTTATCCCAACTTTGCTAATGGCTACTTATACTGAATAGTAATGATATACATATTATATAGATCAGAAATTATTAAATAATTTATAACAAATACACGCAAACGTTTCTGTTTTCTTGGGAGGTTTAATATGCTTTCAGTCCTGACCTTACTAATAAAACCATGGTTAATCGCTCTATAAAAAAAATATTATATAGTCCCATACAATCGCCACACTGATGACGAATCTCCAGACTGAAACCATAACCTAGCTAACAAGAGAAACGATGTCAACGGAACTTGAGACGTCTAATCAGCAACAAAAACAGTTAAAATGACCTTTTAACGCCCTGAATGTGCTACAGGTCCCATTCTCACCTTTCGGTTCATGTTATGCCTACAGCGGCCGGATATAAGGTCATGTTCACGTCGCAGTCAAAATAATCCTTATTAGATGAACGTGGCAAGCTGGGGTCGTCTAGAGAGCGTGTCACAGTAACCTTGCAGCGAGGTTACCAACGAATGAATGAAACACCACTAACGAATATTATGACGAATGTTATGTGGATATTCTTCCGCATGTTTTAAAATAACCTTTTAAAAAAAAATATTTTAGACCCTCTAGAAAACTAGCTCATTAAGGCTTTATGTTGAAATCAGTGTCTGTTTTACTGATGTACTATCAGTAAAACAGACACTGATTGACACGTTAAAATAGAAGTAGAAATAATTATTTTATAGAATTCTTTTTTCCCACAGAATCGATTACGTTTTTATTACTGTAAGTGTTTTATATAAACACTTGTACACGATTTCAAACTAGACTTTATGTTCTATCTGGTTATTCCCATCTGACAACGTAGTCTGAGAGGTGAGAATTGATTACACAAGACTAAAACATCACTAGAGACATACTGTCGGCCGCCAATGTGTCTGCAACTTGTCTGCAAAACCTTTTATGAAATCTGAACACAACTCACTATAGAATATCATCATCATAACCTGCCTAGCCTTCCACAACTATGTTGGGGTAGGCGTCTATCCCCGGTGCAAGTGTGAGAAGGGAACACCGAGGTGGTTTTTAGTCAGTCGAGTCTGACAGACCCCTCCACCCGCCCCAGGGCGGAGGACATCCATGAGGACTTTCCACCCCGGACCTAAAAAAAAAAAAAAAAAAGGCTCCTAGTCTAACCGAATGCAGCTGTATACCAATGTTTAACATGGAGCGACTGCCTATCTGACCTCCAGAATCAGTATCCAGTTACTGGGTGACACTACTTTGGAATACTAGCTGTCATACTTTCTGTCTTGCAACTATCTGTAACGACTGTCAAAGATCTGTAATGACAGCCGGGACCAACGGCTTGTAAAGAGGGCTGTCGGTATTTAACGGATTGTCACCCATCTCGTGCAGAACTCGTGCGGCTGTTACTTTTTAGCCACGTTGCCTTTCCAGCCACAGACTCCTCACCACAAAACACTACAGGCGCACGCATTACTAACGTTAGAGTATCTCGCTCCCATAGTAACCAATTTCGTCGAGTTTGACCGACTTCCAAGCATGTTGTATAAAGCAACAACAACAAGATAAAAAACACGTTGAAACATTTACGTCAAGCGATGACAACTTAATTATTCATATCGATCATTTATAATGATCTACGGCTAGACTTCCGCTCGGAAGTTCGCGAGGTCTAACTGGGCGCCATTGAACTACTGTTAGGTACTATAAGCTTAGAGCACACCTAGCCATAATATCATGACGAAAAAATCTAGCAACGCATTCTATACACACTAAAGTACTTGATACGTGAATTCGTTGCTAAAAACGAATAATAAATCTTGTAACAGGAACGTGCATCGTACCATATAAACAAAATATTTCGAAGTCTTGAGGCTTGTATCACTGGATACATAATAATTTAATTGTCCAAGAGTGTAGAGTTTATTCTCGGACGCTCCGTATGTCGTATGCATGCGGGGGCCGCATTCCTCCGAGGAAATTCATCTAGTTGAATTGTATAAAGTTAGCTAGGCGCATGCTCATGACTCGTGCGCTCAAGCCTTTCTTTTCTCATGCTATCCTCTTGCATTTTAAGTCCGCATCCAACTATAAACAACTACCTATATGTACGCATACAGTCGTAAATATCGTAACAATATAACTTCATGCCCCACATTCATTCTCAAAATATCATGTAAAAGCTTATAAAGTCGTCTGAAAAGAATGTCAGAGATAATATTTAAAGTGGATTCCATTTAGAGTGTGGCGGGCAGGTCTCCGAATTTCAAATATTTCGTCACAAGGCGGCTATATATCATGTTTTTGCCTGGACGCAGGAATGCGCGCCGTATAATTTGGCCGGCCACCCGGCCACCCGGCAACTCCGCGTCTGCTGCGCCACCCGCCCTACGTCTATATTATCAGTAGATAAATTCAAGCTTTGTCTTTGCCTCGTATTTCGTCCTCTCGAGATTTTGCTTTTGTATTTTTTTTCGTTCGCTGTGGACGGCAACAAAAAACTGAGTGGAGGCGAACGAAGTGGGTATAATTTATTTTATAGTCGGCTCGCTCGTAACTCGGCGGTGGACGGCTGGACGCCGATTTATCCCCATCTCGGCGTAATTAACGTAAATGGATTGGTCAGCGTCGGTGCCTGTGTGCGCGCCCGCATCGGACCCCGTCGCGACCACTCCCTGCTCATCAACAGCAGCCGGGGCCAATCCGCGGAGGGCAGTGCAGTGCTTCCAGATAATGCACGAGGTGATCCGGCTTAATCCAATTAGAGTTTTTTTAAACCGCAAGCCGAATAAGATACGAAAATCGTTTGTTGATTACGTACGCTCGGTCCTCAAGGAGCGCGACGACTTATCCCTAAGGGAATTATAATTGTTTTGCATTCTTGCACGGGTATAAAAACAAAAGGGCTTGGTACGGGCCCCCCGCGCTGCTGGCCTGCAGACCAGACTAAAGTCTGACAACTTGCATTCCCTTGAGACAAAAAGCTACAAATGAATTGGAGCGAGCTTTCGACTCGGACTCACGTGGAAAGTGATTGCTTTTGTTTGAAACATGTACTTATCTATACACTATTGTTTGACTCGTTTTATTTTTATTTGTTACTGTTTATTAATACAACACTCATTAAACAAAACTACAAACGATTTTGTAAAGGTGTCAGCTTTTAGTATATATTAATAAGTTCATTGCAATCAGTACCAGCTGTAGTGCCACTTTTAGTATGATTACAAATTAAAATTTTTGCGTAATAGTAGGGCTCTGTTAGGTCTGGTTAACAATAAAGCTGCTTTTTCTGCAAGAAAAAAAAAACATAACAGCCATTCGTAGGTAGGTTATGTTACAAATATAATCGATGCTTATAATTTAAAGAATTATAATTCATTGCCTTCTATTTCAGAGCCTAACTAACCGAGATAAAGCAACAATTTCTGTTTAAATTTTAGCATATACATTACAGAATATTGAGTAATTACAATAGATACGAGTATATACCTACTATCTTAGATTTATAAATGTATTCGTGGCGAAAAGTAGCGAGGTCATGGCATCGATAGGACCAACCTCAACATTGATGATATGCTAAACGAAAACTCATTCCACATAATAGCTAACAGGTGTGCTATATTGCACAGAACCGCGAAATTGTTTAGTTACAATGTTTTTTATGCGAAAGTAATATGAAGAAAAAACCAGTTTAATTTGTGCATGCTTGGAATATTTTAGAGGAGGCGTGCGGTCGATGGCCGTACCGATGCCGGCCGCGAGTCTCGCTGCGCACACGCCGCGCTCCGCGGCTGCGCCCGCGCACCCCGCAGGCCGCCCTGCACACAGGTACCTTATCTTATCAAGTACACACTCAACATACGGATACCATCTGGCCACACGCGCCAACAATCACATTGCACGCTTTTATTACCAACCTTCATACACTTTTTGACGGTTTAGCTTATCTTAATCACAAGCTTTTTCATTTAACTTTACCCAGAATTTGTTGTACAAGACACGGCTGTAACATTTTAAAGATTTTATTTTTATTCATATTTTCAAACAGTGTTCAGTTACGTGGCAACCCTAACAACTACTAGCGTTACGTTCAAATTATAACAGCGCATAATCTGTCTTCATTCTTCGGTTCATTTCGAATTTTCATAATTCTTGTTCACTTAAACGAAAAAGAATAACGCGCACGGTTAACACGTACCACTGACTTGTTTACGTTTCGAATTTGAGCATCGGACCGCATCTCGCTACCATCAATTTGTCTGTCCATCACACTTTCGACCTTTCCCCCCGATACTGAAGGTTGAAAAAGGAACATAATTATTTTGTCGATGTAAAAAAAAAAATATAGTCGCGTGCCGCGGAACTCGTACGCCTCGCGTATTGTTTGTCTCGTACGCACCTCAATCACAATCGACTTTCACCATAAGGGCAGCGTCACATGGACCACAGCTGTATCACCAATCTCGACCCGAGCAACACTAATGCGAGACCAATGTTTAATTTCTTATAAATGAACTTGCTATGTAAAGTTATTTAATTCACGATAAGGGTGAGTTCATACTGACTAGTATGAACTCACCTTTATCGTCAAGTGCAGTTTGTAAAGCGTGTCACTCAAGCATTACAGCTAGCACGCTGAGCTGAGTTTTTGATGTACGCCCTTAGCTTGTTCGCTGTTGTACAGTTTAAACATCCCGTTACAACACTGTAGCGAGCTTTTCTGGAATGATGCTTACATTATAAACGCTATTAATCACTTTCATGGAGAATAACGTTTATAAATACGTTTAAATTTGTTACAAACAATCATTCTTACTTTAATTACGCGATTAGAAACCTATAACGATCAAAAAGTAATATTTGTTGCCGGAGAGTGCAGCTCTAGAAAACAGTTACATGTGAAGCGAAAATAAAGTTAATAAGCATGACTGGTAATCCCACTAGTGGTGTAGTTGTCACGTGTCGGTATAACGGTGATGACATATTTAACCGGGCAGGCGGCCCCGCTCCGATGCTCCGATGCTCCGATGCATGCTACAACGCATCTCACCAAGTCGTCGCGACAACACTAAACGAGTATTTGGTCACCACTATAAATGCAACGTAACATGAAATTATATACAAGCCTGTTGTAAACGTGCCGATTACAGTTAAAAGAATTTTGATTTGGTATTAATTGCTGTTAAATCCCTTTGGAATTCTCTAGGAAAAGCTGTACTTAAATTAAAATCTTATCTTAAGTAGGTAATTTAATTGCCCCTATGCAACATAGCACACAATACGTTGGAGCGCTATAATCCATACCTTATTAAGTCATGCAAACTAACAACGTTTTCATAATACCTGAATGTAATTGGCACAGAATTTGAAACTGTTGTTTGAACTCTACAAATAGCCGCAGAGAGTAAAACTAAATGATTATGCCTCATTTGTGAACTATTTTCTTCCGCCTTTTCCCAGTCGAGAAGAAACTGGCGAGCGTGAAAATTGGCCCATGAAAACTTAAACATTTTTTATTTATTTAACGACATTTTTAATTCCTTGTTTTGCAACTGTTTATTATGTACGAGAGTAAACCCCACTAAAGTATAAATATTGACGCTCAGCAAATAAATGTAACAGAAGAATTCTAGTTCACAACATGTTGAATAGAAATTAGCACCTTATCATACTTATTACCTACTTACTGTTCTTTTGTTCGCTCGTAACAACTTAACACGTCCGCTACGTTACAGACTTATTAACCGATCGTGTTAAGTTTCTTGTGACTGTGAAAACGTGAAAACTATATATCTTTGTTAGCAACAACCATAAAGGACGTATACCTAAGTATGTTAGCCTCGTTAGTAGTTCAAATTTATTTACGTATAAGAAACTGTCATTTAATGATTACGGTGCAGTGCACTGGACGATATAGATTGAATGTTAAAGCTAAAACTTGAAGAATGTAAATGTCTAACATTTCATGTAAAAGTCTATGAGTTATCAAGATAGTTATAAAAAGGACAGAAAATTGTGTAAATTTAATAAAAGTCTTAAACATGTCAATCGCACAGGCATACCGACATTAGAGCTTAGAAAAAAAAAAACAATTTGCCCAGTATGGGTTCTGATTCGCAAGCAGTGCGCGCGACCCACAGTGTACACTAGACAGACATAAACAGCAATTTATTTCTGGCAACGAACCCGCGTCCTTGGCGCCGACCTTATTGCGCAACACCGGTTTCGAAATGCGCACACGCACGATCTATGTGTGCCTATGTGCTTTGCTCATTACGACTGATGATACATTTATTGATTTCTCATGTTGATCCCAGACAACACTCTTAATTGGAAAACTTTCACAGTATTTTCTTGAATTTTCTTTTTAAAATTATTAATAATTTTACGAAACTAGATTTGTAATGGTTGTTTATTCCCCCTAAAATCCAAAAAAAAAAACAAATAAAAAAATATCATCAATTAAGCATTTTAAAACTTGTTGATACAAGTCCACAGATTACCTACCTGTAACAAATTCGTAGCAAAGCGTAACTAATTTCTATATACCCACCAACGTTTAAAAACATACCTCCAGGCATATACGAAGAATTTCTTATGTATGTGTGAGTGTGTAACTGTGTAGTGAAAAAACTATCAAAACAAGTTGCCAGGTGCGAGTAGGCACAAGTGAAAAACAAATTGTGTTGGCACTTACGTATTGTTTTCAAGTCAGATTTTTTCTGGTAAGAGTATGAACCTCCAAAAACGTGAAGCTATGAATAAAAGGAGGTGAAATAACATCAAATAAAGGTACCGTTTCTTTTTATTTTCGCTTATGTTGAAGTGAGTTTGTGGCTGGTGTATTATTTAACAGTTTTTTCTTCATCGACACAAAGGAAGTAACCGAGCTTTTTTGCTGGATCAAAGTTGGGTAAGTTTCCTTTTAACAAAGCTTTATAAGCTTTGAAACAAAACACGCTAAATTCTACAGCATTTCTTATAAAAATGCCACATCCACGCATCTAAAATAAGGTATTTATGGATGCGCGTGGCGGTGGTCGAGTGAAAGTGGCAGCAAGCCTCTTGTCTCCGTCGAGCGAAGGCCGCCCAGAACAAGACCGCTCCGGCTGCGACGTTAATAATATTCCCACAAAAACTGTTGCACTAACGCTAAACTAATCCATCATAAATTATAGATAAATTATTTCCGTTTTCGACATAAAATACCATTACGTTTCATAGGAAGATTACTTAAGGCCGCTCGACGGTAACTTGCCGTTAAATCAGGGTCTTCCATGTATCTTGCCTTGAACTTAAGATCATATTGCGAAGAGCCTACAGTTGGTATTTAGGGCAAAAGTTTACATTAGTTCCAAAGAGGAAGCTTCTTCTTGTAACATAACACCGCTATGTTCTCTGGAAGAACTACAAAATGTTAATAAAATGCCTGAAAATTAATGTTTTAGAAAATAAACATGATTTCACCATTGACTTATCCCAGGATGACTACATGAACACTAATTTTAAGTTAGGACTAAGTGTAGAATAGCAAGGAGGGTGCTGAAATTCATGCAGTACCCTGATGTGATGTTGTAGTTACCTACATGAATTTTTAGAACGGTGCGTGCTTTGAAAAACCTTAACTTTTAATAAAAAGATCTATTCAATGACCTGCAAATTCCAGCCAACGTATTCGAAACTACCTACCTACTTAGATAAATTCTTATCATGTTTTTTCCTCAGTATATTGCACTTTACTCTGAACCTGTTACAATATGACATTATTATATATACTTGGGTTTCATTATATTATTTTAAATAATATTAATGGTAAGGTGATATGCAAATTCCTTATCACAAATGTATTTAGTGTCATCTGTTGCACTATCATCCATTGGTTGTCACCTTATGCAATGTTAATGCATGCATGCATGCACGTTAAACAGCACTGATTATTTTTTACTATCATATTACCTTTACGGATGGGAAATCATCAAATGACTTCTCTCGCTCTGGGCAGAGCGGAAGGGAGTGTCAGACTTGTACTGACTAAAACCCATCCATGTTCCTTGCTTGCCCTTTGTGTTCCAGGGCCGCGGTATCTCTTTCGAACAGCCCGCAGCCCTGGCAACTATCATATTACCTCAATTTCATACGTATGTAACACATGGTCAGTAGTAATCAGCCTAAAAAACCATCTTACATTGGCATAACCTTGCGTCGCGGCCGACATTCTGTCAGTGTGTCTGTGTTAAGCCGCCAACGCGCTAACATTTTTTTCCACTACTACCGTTATCAAAGTAATCATAAAATGGTTTGATGACGCTATTTACTGCTATATTTGAATTTATCAAATCAAAATAACATATTTGTTCAAAAAAATTATGTAAACAATGTCATTTTGTGGTATTTGAGCATTAAATTATTATTTTATAGTTAGAATGCAATAACGCAGTTATTTAAATTTCGTTTTATAAATGTAACTCATTAGTTTCTAGTTATAGAATCCGGATGTAAATAAATCTTGTAGCAAAAGCTTCGTTCGCAATGATGTGTGCGCCCGCGCCGCGCCGGCCGGGGCCGCGGAGCGGCGCGCGCGCTCTACAATTACCGGCGTGGCCCGCGGGGCATTCCTCACAACGTTCAACCTAATTAGTTCAGCGCGCGATGAGCCTTTGTCTAACAGTTCAGTTCACCTTGCCGAGTTTTTACGACTGGCATGCATTCGCATATTTGACCTCTGAGCTAAGGACACGGCCCTTTTTGCTTTTGCTACGAAACAATTAGTCGTGTGATGCGCTATGATCTATAGGCAGAGATTAAACTGTAGTCAAATATTTCCTCATCTAAAGCTAAAGTATACATAGAATAAAGGTGAATAAGCGGGTCCGAGGACGATGACATCAAATAATGAAATACGGTTAAAAAACTCTACGTATTCGATGAGCGAAAAAATCAATCACATTTTATCTTTTAAGTCGAGATATGTACGAGTATATTAGGGCGCGACTAATGTGTTGGAACGGAGACCGGTGAACAAGAACTAGTCGGTGAGCAAACACCGGGTCGTGTGTGTCGTGTGGTGAACACCGTTTGGTGTATTTACCGACGACGAGAGCGGGCGGCACGGCGGCTGCCGACAGCTGAACACTGTTACGTAAACATGTCGAACACATAGTGCACAAACACCGGCTGCACTGATCATTAAAAATAATATTTATTCAACTACTGGCCACCTCGCTACCTCGCCACCGCACACTCCGCGCTAACGGAGCAGGAAAGCTCGCACCTACCAGGTGTGTTTGTTATTATGCTGGCAATTGAAACTATTCTCGTTATGCAGATACACAAAGACATTATGGAAAATTATAATCAGCGAAACTGCGCAAAAAGCAGGTAAACAATATATTATTGGGTGTAATATAGCTACTAAGTATTGTGTGCTAGAATAATTTCTTGGGTGCTATATAGTCGTAGATAAATAGCAATGCACAACGCACAACTACGAGCTAACATTTAGAAGGGACACATCATTGTTTTCTCTACAAAACGAATGTAAATAAAGTAAAAAACCAATCGACTGGTAACACACTCCACATAGCAAAGCGGTTTCAAAAGTTTTTGCGCAGCTTTATCCACCTACGCCTGCAATGTGTCACGTGCTATCAAAATGTTCTAGCCGGAGTGCTAAACAGAACCTACCTAAACCAGTATCGAACGACGCGAACACAAACAGTGATGTTAACACACCTTAACTTGGACTGTCAAAAACTTACGAACAAGGAAAGCAATTGTGATAAGTGATAGCACTATACTTTTATAGTGTGACCGATTCTTTGACAATTCAAAAGTATGTAAAGACAGACAGAATCAAAGATGGATCAAATTACGGTCCTATCGAGTATCGCAGTCACTCCTCCCGGGCTGGAAACCACCAGCAACCTTATTGTCATGAAATTAAACACGTTCGAAATCAATAGTTCAACTAGATGTCTGAACGTCTCGTAGGTACAATGACGGAGATTCGAGACGTGTCGTATGCGAATAAGGTTTATTCTATGTCGGAGGTACGGTCTGGTTTATAAATAGCTGGCGGCGCGGGCAGGTGCAGCCCGCTCAGACGGGCGGTCGCCGCGCGCGCCGCTTCCGCGAATCTCCACACAGAATATCTCAGCACGCTATACGCGCTTGATCATGCACTCGGCCTCACCGCCTCACCTACATCGCCTGCCTCACGATACCCCCGGGACGTTCAACATGTCTGCCCGTTAACGTCCACTGCTACAGGCCTTCTAAGACCGCTACGAACGGTTGTAGGGATTGATATATCATATACCTCAGGTTTAGGGCGATTACTGATCGTAACAAAGCTTTTAGACTCAGACCTTAGTCGACTTTCGCGACCGTATAGGTTATGTGGGTCATTATTTTCAGGGTAAAAGGTTTCTTGTACCTCCAAAACAGAATAAAGTATCTCCGTTTTAAAGGTGTGGCGTGCTAAAGTAAGCAAGGTGCCTAGAAATGTTCGCCAGGTGTGCCCATACATTGAAACCACTTAAACTATAATAGCCTCGTATCTAATCCTTATTTTAATAAACAAGATACCTATAAATGTCGATAATAAATGTTCGTATCGATATCATATTTCGAAAATTAATGATAAAATATTGATTCTCGTTCCAATACAAGCTTGGATCATAGAAAAAAGGATGAAATCTTACACCGATGTTTTAGTTAATTAATAACGATTTAATTCTTTCCTTTAGCCGCGTGTTCCGAAGCTTACGTCATGAGAACGTTAGTATACAGATGATTTGGCAGCGGAACGGATTAATTAAATGGAGGATCACAAAACAAAACCATTTAAAAGTTATTTCGCCTACCGTCATTATAGTATGGTTTATTTTTTCCATTTGATTTGGAACCGTATGTTTAGTTCAGCGTAAAAATATCGGTGTGTCTTTTAGAATAGCGTATTGGTCTTCTTTAGCTTTAAAACTACGTCGGAGTATAACATGGTTGAGAGAAAATTGTTTTCCGCATGCTTAATTGCACGTAAACGCAATTCTATGTCTCATAAACTTTGCTTCAGAAAATACATGTTATTGAACCCTACATTATTCAAACGAACAGGAACATCTGCCGAGAAAAACCTAAGCAGATATTTATACACCTAAATATAAGTACGAAGGTTCTACAAGTAATAAAAGTCGCTTGCGATGCTGAGCGCTTCGCAATGCGCTTGCGCACACCACTCGCAAGAGATCGCTGGAAACAGAAAAACATCCAACGATACGTAATAAATGGAATCCCGATGCATTCCGCCTGCACCCGATGCGCGGACTTTATAAATAAATATTGCTTTCGAGTCCCATCCGCGTTCCTTGCACAGTAAAAGGGGTATCGGTAACAGTTAAAAAAGTATCAGAATTATATTAATTTTATTTAACTTCTTGCCTGGATGGTACGTGGTGGACTGTAAAGGAAATACAGAGAGGATTGATTAAATAGCGCAGCGTAAAGCCCGGGGTTTATATCTCAAGCTGTAATTATAAAACGATTTTCCGGTCAATGAAAATTCCTTCGTAGACGCCTATCATAAAATGCTTTATCATGCAATTAAAAGCCTGTATCTGATGAACTTAAGTCCATCATGAGGACTCGTTGAGATATTTTTATAAAACCTAAACTGCCATTATTTATTTTCATGGTCGTCACTAAAAGCGTTTATCGGTTCAATGTGAGCACTAAATATCTGCCCAAAGATATTAATATCTCACGATGTCTACCTGATAAGTGGGAGTGCAGTTTGTGAAAAAGGCTTCAGGATAAAAAGGTCGAGTGGTAAATAATGTTTGGATGGGAATAATGATAGGCGGCCGGTAGACGATAGGGCGCCGCGCGGTGACGCCGCGCCGCCTGCCGTGTCGCGCGCGCGCCTACACACGGCTCGCCACACCGCTCAACTTTGAACCGAGCAACACTGTACGAGTCTACAGTAAGTACACCTCCACGCGCTCATCGCTGCTCCACTTCACCGCATCCTACTGTCCAATATATCTTATAAAGAAAGCGACACAGCGATTGCGTGACTAGTGCAACTTTAACATCTCATTCAGTTATTTAACAAGTCAGGTGTCACCGAGGTGTGTGGTGGCGTTAAATTACAAGTGGATAATTAAGAAATGATTACGCAAAAATAAAAAGTGCAGTGATAAGTTGGTATCTTGTTGCAGTCCTAATGAGTTGCATAATGCTGCGCTGGTTGCTGGACGCTGCGCGCGGCCGTGTCGCTCGGGTTACCGTACACGTCCACCTGCGCCCGCACCACCGCCACTTGCGTCATTTACAACTTTAAAATAATAAAACTGGTTTTGATTGTGATCTATACGATGGTGTATCACGATTAATGTCCCAAGCAGCGCACCTGGCAGCCGACCCCGTGCTGTCACGACACTTGATACCGTGTAACCTGAAGCGCCTGATGTTAGTACAACCTTAAATCCATATTCATATCACAATGGCATTAACCAACTAGTTTACTGCCCGAATCTGACATAATCGTTCTTAATTATGTATCCAACTTGATCGCTATCGGCCATGTTGAACATGTTAATGACAATTAATATAGAGATGACGACTGATTTTTCTGATCTGCAACTCGTTTTTATTTAGGTTACGTTTTGATGGTCCATCAATGGTATATTTTGAGTGCAATGTCTCGTATTAACACCAAACCTACTGAAAAAAAGCAGTTATGTAAAATAGTGCATCCAAACTGCATGAAAGATATTTCTCAACAATGAACCATCATTTTCTTCTAGACATCCATAAAAACGAAGGATTTTACACATGATTAATTCTCAGTTTATTTTCCAAACACGTACGTTAATACATATGAGACGAGTGTTATTTTTTAAACAAAGAAGACAACGACGGATCAACGACCTGCCCTTATTTGGAGAATACAACATATCGACTCCGGCTATTCTTTATGAAGTGCCTGAACCCAGATAGCTTACCTGGACGTATTGAAAAATAGTACGTAATCAATCAAAACTTTATTTCATACTGGAGTCCATATGGGTTAGTAGTGATATATAGAGCTATGTTAGTATGACTTATAAAGAAACAGAAATAAAACCAAACTAGATAATGTTATGTTAAATCTGTAGAAACCAGATAATACTGGATATTACTTCGATGAACGTTTTATGTATTAAAAAACGAGCCAAAATATTAGTAATAGATATTTCTGGAAAATGATTAAAATGAAATAAGTTTGGTCTATTATCGTAGTTGACGTGAGCCTCGTCAGGTGCCCAGGTGTAGCAGCAACCTGTTCGAGCTCGGTATCATGTTACACTAGGTTTCACATTAGGAAATTTATACGACGGCTCATATGACTACTGACTGTTAATTATTGTTTTATTGACGAGATAAATTATTATAATTATTAATCGGTTCCGAGAATGTACTGCAAAACAAGGTGATTCATCCGCGTGTATTTCGCCGTGGCCCGCGCAGATGTGTGCCCGCGCCACGGGGAGTGTTGATTAAATTAAGTGACATTTCATTTTAATTCACCGACATAAATCTCGGACATTACGAGCGCCATTATCGTAGCTCGCAGGTGCCGCGCCCCGCTAATAAGCCAAAGGTCTCCGCGCGATAAACGAACTGACACAATGTCTGAGGAGCAGTCGTGTTGTCGCCGATTATGATAAACTTATTGTTCTTGTTCGCTCGCTACACATAAACAAAGTTAAGTAACCTTATATCAATCGTTTATTGTTGTTTTCATCGATTTTATGTAATCGCGTGCTAAATGTACTGTAAGCACTTTATATAAACAAACACCGAGAGTAATTGTTTGCTCTTTTACGTCAATGTAGCTTATCGACCCTAAACCAATTCTAAGAAAGGCAACAACGGAAGAAACAAACATTTATATACGAAGATTGGATTAGGAACCCTCTTAATACGATTTATGTATTCTACAGTCACTACAGTGTGCAACTTGTGTTAAAGCAAACCCATTTGGCTCTATTTCACAGTTACCATACATTTGATCGAGAGAAATTTAGAGTTCCATATAGCTGCAATCATAACTTAATCAATATGTTATTTATTATAATATCTGGTGAATTTACTTAATGCGTCGTAACACCGAGCGTTAATTCAAACAACCCATTTGGCTAGAAATAGAGTACTGTCACTTGTTTTAATATCAATAAATAACTTTATAAATCGATGCAGCGGGGATCATAAACCGTGCGCCGTTGTGTGTGGGGTCCCTTACGAGCCTGCGATGGTACGCACCCACTCTCCGTCACTTTTATGCGTCCACTTCATATATTTCCATGCATATTGTTTGTCAATATGCAGCATTTGCATAAGCGAGCCGGAGGAAATATTACGAGGTAGATACCAAGTACGAATGTGGCCGGTTCGCGGTGCGTTTCCATTTTGCAATACAATCAGCGCTATGATACGTACGTCGTACGGTGTAGGGTAGTACCACACCTTATTATCATAAGTATTTACGAGCGTGGTAAACCAACACATTTATGTATTTGTACTTAACGCATTGAAGATTAGACACGGCCGTTAATCGTTCAGCTATAACAACCATTAAATGATGCATTAGCTGATTTATGTTGTATTTACTAACAGCGTTGAGTTATAGTGTTGTGTCGCTGTCGAGCCCCATCGAGACATCTCGGTGCTTAGCGCTGGCACTCGTGTTTCTGACTAAAAGCATGTTTAGAGTGTATGTGGAAGGGTTAACTGGAGATTCGACTTGGGATTATACAACTTAATGTATTTGTTACCTACTGCGCTTCTGAATGATTACGAAGAGAAAATGTTTGTGATTACACAAACTGAACAACTTGCAAGAGGTTCTATCAACATGAATATTACCTACAGTCCTATACCAGAAGCTGCCAATGGAATCAGTTCCTTTCGTCGCTCAATCAAATCAAACATGTTACAATTTTCTCTATCATACTCCTGTTGCTTTCTGTTTTTCTTTTCTTTTCTATCAGTATCCTAAAGAGGCAAGTCAAACGTCTTTCCTTACCTTCAGCAAGCATAGACTCCACTCGACTTCTTGTGTGTTGTCAGTCTCAGGAGATAGATTCTGTTAAAAAATGGTTGTCTGTAAAGTCGGTGTCGGTTTTACGTGACAACGTCATAAGAAAACATTGATGAGAATTGCATACTTTTATGAATTGAATTATTATCACTAAGTTATCATTCATCATCATCAGCCTATAAAGTTCCCACGGCTGGGACACAGGCCTGCTCTCTATGAGAGGGAATGAGCGGGCCCAGTGCGGATTGGTAGATGTCACATTCTAATTGTTGGTTCTAGGTCATGCCGGTTTCCTCACGATGTTTTTCTTCACCGTTTTTGAGAGCAGTGAGGATGAAATAATTTACACAAAGTAATGCGCCTGCCTGGGTTCGAACCCACGGCTTATTGTTCGTAAATCGGGGTCGCTACCACTGGGCCACCGCTGCTCTCGAAATATCATATCTCATAATTATCATTATTTTGTGTAATACATAGATGCGTCACAAGCTAAACGCTTAGGCCGGTCGTGCCTCTCTCTCTCTCTCCCATCGCTTGTTCCGCGCTCTCGCTTGCACGCTCGGCTTAAGCGGAACGTGACACTTTTTCGTGCATGCAGCCGGCGTTCATCGATTTGTAAGTCGTTATAACGTCAAAATGAAAACTTTCTCTCTTTTCTTAAAGACTTTCCTCTTCCTGTATCAGCGATTAATTCAGTAGTTTTCCGAGTGAGGTTTACCTTTGCAGGCAGTAAATATAGGTTTTAATTGCAGCTGTTTATTGACATTATCAGTCTGAACGATTCAAATCTCGGTTTATGAATCTAAAGCAATAAATAACACTAATTTAATTAACTTTCAATACTTTTGTTGCTTATTTAATAAACCAAGTATTAGTTATTTCCTGTCTTGTCCTGTCATCCAATACAAAACTTAGACTTACTTAAGATTTGATCCATCGTAGCAGTGTCGAAGACCGATCGTACGCGTAGCGTAGCAATGCAGCTTCGTAACAGTGTCGTAGCCGTGTCTTAGAGGAATCGTGGGGGTAGAGTAGCAGTGGCGTAGCATAGTCGTCGTAGCGGGGTTGCAGCAGTGTCGTAGGGTTACCATAGCCGTGGCGTAGCAGCTTCGTAGCAGTAATGTAACCGCGGCGTAGCAGAGTCGTACACGTGGCGTAGCAGTATCGTAGCGGTATCATAACCATAGCGTAGCAGAGCCATAGTTGCCATGTCTTAGCGGTATTGGCAATTCTAAGACCAACTTTTACTTGTGTGTTGCTCTTTTACTTTGTAGTTATTTTATTACTAGCTTCTGCCCGCGACTTCGTACGCGGATCCTGTTGCTTATGCCAGCGACAACGGGGTCGTTAAAATCGAAGATCTGAAACGTCTGATGTAGAATTCTAAGGCCCGGGGACGGGAAAACCACGGGATGAGCGGGACGATTGGAGACGTTCCAGATCTTTCATTTTTGTACGACCACAGGAAATGCCCTTCAGACTTAACAACTTTTGCTAAGACGTCATTCCTTAATATGTTATAATGTCGCTGGGCTTTGGAGTTCCACAACAGGTGTTCCAGATCTTCAAATTTATTCTCACAGCAGAAAATGCTCTTCACGTGGAATAATTTTTGCTATCGCATCATTTTTATATCTCTTATATTTTAACTGGTCTGTTGCGGTTCTGCATCAGGTTTTCCATTTTCCAAAATAAATTATAGCCTATATGATGCCCAGACTTAATACCTATACAACAAAAAACTTTTCTTCCCGTTATTCCGCAGCGGATCCCAAGGGTACACTGAATTAACTATTGCAAATAACTTTTAAATAATTTCTTTATAAACTATATTTTGGGGTTTTTCCTTCAGGAGCTAATATATAAAGACCGGAAGCGTTGCTGACTCTTGAAAAAGCAACATAAAGTTGGCCATGAGAAAACAGCCGGTTGTCAGGTCAACACCAGCGGCTTTAAGCGTCTGCCCTTGTGACTTGTTTATTGTCATGGCAAAGCATGTAGTCACAGGGAACAGTGTGCGCTTAAATTGAAAGGGGAAATTGTTGGGGATGAGTGGTATGCGCGGTATGAACACAGTCTCACCGGCATCACATCCAGTGAAATTAGTGATAGCTTTGATTTCCACATCAGGTGTTTCAGATCTTCAATTTTTATACGCCAACAGAGAGTGCTTATCAGTCTGAACAACTCTTGCTAAGACGTCATTCCTATATATGTTATAGTGAAGCTGGGCTCTTGGAGTTCCACATCAGCTGTTCTAGATCTTCAAATTTACTCTCTTAGCAGAAAATGCTCATTATGTGGAACAATTTTTGCTATGGTACCATTTTTGTATCTCTTATAGTTTAGCTGGTCTATTGCGGTTCTGCATCAGGTGTTCAAGTTTCCAAGATAAATTATAGCCTTTATGTTGCCCAGACTTAATACCGATACAACAAAAAAAAACATTCAAATACGTCGAGTAGTTCCGAAGATTAGCGTGTACAGACAAACAGACAGATTTTTATTTGGATTCGTGCTCCATGACTGTTTCTAAACCCTCCCCCAATTTTTTTTTTAATATATTCAATGTACAGACACAGTTTTTTTACTGTTTTATTATATGTAATAATAATAATAGATATAGATGAATGGAATATACAACATTTATGCCACTCCAATATTACTTCTGCAATATTAATTACTTTTGCCTGTATTTTGCGGTGCCACGCCAAATGCTACGAGCTGTGAACCTTGCATTATTTAATTTCGTTTAATCATTTACACACTATTTGTACTTCACTGGATTCGATTCGCACAGGACCGGTCAATGTGGCAACACTTTGGGAAGGCCATGTCCAGCAGTGGACGTCTTTCGGCTGAAATGATGATGATGATGTACAGTTTACAATATGTATTGACAGAAAAGTAAAAAATGCGTGGATACGCTACTTCATGCTTGTCATGAGCACAGGCATCACGTGGAAAATGGAGGTTGTATGGTGGTGCTGCAGTGTTAGCAGCGCGACGTGGTGAGACGTGGTGGTGTCGCGCTAGGTCACGCATGCGCAGTGCAGTAGCCGACCTTGCGGCGGCGCGGGTGCGGGCGTCTCAGGTTGCGCCCACATTTCTGCCGCTCGCCGCGCGTGCGGTTCAATCCCGCGACGGAATGCCTCCATCCGATAGCTTCGACTAACATTTGATATACTCTCGACAACATTTCTCACATGCCATACACGCAGCCAATGTAACTGTACGAGAATCAATTGATTTCGTGTCACAGCGAAGAGTCGACGAGATTCTACTCGACTTTCTTGGAAAGTCTGAGTGTCTCTGCAGATGGATGAATGAGAAGCTGTGGCCCGATTACACTACCACTTGTAGATAAATAAAGGATTTTCTCGGCGTTTAGGAAGTCAGCTGCATAAATTTCAATTACAAAGTAAAATGAGATCTAATCTTAACTTAGATCTCATCATATTCTTGGTATACCACAGACGTTTAACTTTGAACATTACTTGCAACAATAATAAGCTTACTGCACAAGAATCGCTTTGTTCGATCGACTCTATTTAACACATAAGGAACGTTTGACGTAATTAGATAATTTAATATATAATAAAGTAGTTAATCTGCGAACTCGTATGTGTATTGATCTAGCCGCCTTGTAAGCAAGATAATCGTGTTGTGACATTACGTCATTTATCATCAGCTACGGAAGCAATGGAAATATTGACAGTAAACATGATTATACTGAGATATCGCAAGAACAGCACGTCTCAAGCAGAATGTAGGGCTGCGGAGATACTGCGCCAAACACGTGCGCGTGACACCAATCCCTATCTGACAAATGCAACTATTAAAATTTATGTATCCACTTCTATTAATACCGCAGATACTGGATGTAATAGCGCTGTTCGCATGATATACAGCGGCGTGTACACCTCCCTCGATACCGCGCGCTCTAATTGAAACCTAAGCCTGCGAGCGAGAACTTTGATTATTCTATTGCTGTTTAACTACCTATAATTAGACAAACGCTTAATACCTCTAGTTAATATGCCAGGTTACAGTCCGAGCAGATCCTAATACATTTCGCCGCGTAAGCCTGAATTGTTAACGACTTAGTGATGCTATTCATTGCATGAACACTGCTGGTGACATCATTATTGTTAACGGATAAGGAAATATTTAGCGCGATTTATATATTTATTCCAATACTGTAAAAACATATACCTCTCTCGGAGAGTGTTCCAGGTGCTCATTTACCTACAGAGCTAATTACCATTGCAAATGATAAGCCTTTGAAATATGTATGCTTTTACTAAAAATATACCGACCGTTAAGTAAAATGTAAGTGCTGCTTTAGTTCTGAGTATTTGCATCTATTTTTAGTCCGGATTGTTGGTCGAGCTCGTAACCACAGGCGATAAATAATGCAAATAGAGCTTTTTGCATTGACATAGTATCTTAACTGGAAGCAACTCCCGATAAATTGTAAGGCGAACCCTGCCCTGGATCGCGACGACAAGTGGACTATGTATAATGTTCTAAGTGCGTAAGTAATTACGGCATGCCTCCGCACCGTGCTCTAAGTCTTGTACTACAGTAACATAGCTACAAATATAATCATGAATTCCTTCCACATAAACACTTTGCACGTTCAAGTTGCCACTTCAAATTAATCTTATTCATGTATTGTGTGAGGTCTAGTTTGCACATTGTCCTTTAAACATTAATTATCAGCATGTCAATTCACGTCAGTTTATATAAAACAAAACAAATTAATAAATTATGGCCGAGCTGTTGACGTGGGATTTTACGCCAGTATCAATAACAAACCGCATCAAATGTGGGTAACAGATTGTGCTTCACAAAAACAAAAGGTGAATAAATTGATAACTTAAAAAGTAACAATTGTCACTTCAAAAACTTTATATCTCGTAGCGCATGCGCATGTAACTTTTCCTCGGTTAAATGGAAGTTAAAGTCGCCTTACAAGATTGCTCGGCTCGCCAGGTAAGGCAACTTACATGAAAAACTTACCTTGCTTACTGACACGTAAGCCTCGTTGGAATCTATCGGCTGACAAATTCAGCCACCTTTTAACAGGTAGGTGATCGTACCGCTACGGCTTACTCGAGATAACTCGTGTTTTAAAGGCCCCAAAACAGAGGTCTAACGATCGATCATTAGGACTTATTTGTTTTTTGACGTTGACGGGACACCGACAGGGTTAGTAGTGGACGCGTTTTTGTTATTATCTATGGGTTGCATCAGGCCATTCGTCATGCTGTCAGTGGAACAGGGCCTAACGAGACAATCAAAGTGACCGCTTGATAACGGCGTTCGGTGACGCTCCACACTTTCCCACTGCCTGGTGCGCCAGTACACCTTGCCTGGGATACCTGTATGCCGTACTTATAGCAGATGTGTTTCACTTTATTAGGTATCGCTGTTCCATGACTGAAGTCCTATAGGCATTTGGTGATATTCGACATCGATATCTTCGTTATGAGTAAACTGCGATAACTCTCGACGTCACATACTTTCCCGTTAACTTTCTTAATCGAAGTTTTGATTTTCCTAGAAATGTTGTTCATCATAAATGGACACAAACATTTAAATTACGTTTGGCCACTGAATAAATTGATTTTACCTCCCATTTGCTCGGTCTATTCTTGTAAACATGTTCAAAGACCATTTTATTCTTACCCATTGACCACAAACCGCATTTTATATCATCGCGTCATCGCACTGAAGTCCACAGATAACAACAGGAGTTTCATGCAACTAGGAAGTATTCTTACTTCATTCTCAAGAATTAATTTTCCTTAAGCATTTACAAATTTTCTTAAATATGTAGGAATCTAACACAATCTGAATGAACAAGCACTTTACATCGTGACCTATAAATCATTATAAATTAGTTCATCTTAATGGTCGCAACTAGGAATAAAATGTGCATATTATGTTAAACCGCATTATGCATAATTTAATACCTGTGTTCCATCTGAATTTCGTACCGATGACTAGAGTGGTCGCCTAAGATCAATAGTGATCACCACTCCAGTATTGATCTCACCCCAAGATTGATGTAGTTTTAAAACCAAATAAATTATGCATTGCCAAGACTGATTTTAAATAGTCTTCATACATGTACATTACCAATGCACATGGGAAACACTTCTCGAACGCTCAAAGACAACATTCCAAAACCTCCATCAATATTTAAGAAAAACTTAAATCCATATAAACTCTGATTAATGTTGATTCATCTTTGTAATCGAACCTCAAGTAGTTGTAGCTTTTAAAAGCATAATCCAAACGGTTGTATGTGACACTGGAATATTTGCAGAAATAATAACTTATTGACGTGGACCCGTCCACGGAGACCAGTATCTGCTCTACCACATAAATACATACCTACTGATATTACTTTTAGCGTCCAGTACCAATCTTATAAGCTCCTATGGAGACGCAATAACAGCTACAGTGGCTTGTAAACTTGAATGATGAACAGTAAAGTTATCTTTGTATTGGCGTACGTAAGATTATCGAAGGCAAGTTTTGCATACCGCAGGCCACTACCATAAAATACAATACATTACGAGCGAGCCAGCAGCTACCGTGTTACGTGATACGCGCTTCTAAAAGAATATCAATGAATATCAATAACTATTAGGCACTTTCTTATTAATTGGGAAACCGTTCGGTTCTCATTTTTGGCATAAAATGTTGAGTTGTGAAATTCTTGACTGTTTTATTTGATTATGCCTATGTTACATCACCGAAAAGGACCTAGAGTTCTCAACGTTTGATAAATCTGGAAGCTTCGTACTCAACTCGTAATGAACGCATAAACATTCCACAATAAAGTGAGATCTCCACTTAGACCCCGATAACTTACCTCGCGTTTCAGATGCGTATCTCCAAATGCCATAAAATTAATTTAAAGAATGTCTAACCGCCGTAATATTAACCCCGCAACTGCCTCTAAGGTCCAAATGATACGTGTTCAATAGAAATGAAATGACGTTTGATTACTCTCATTCATCGGCGACATCATAAACGACACAAATCCCGTCCTAAAACATTGTTATCAGTGTTCCCACTCTAATCTTAAGGCAATAAAATCTCGATGACCCAAGAAAAACGGGGCAGCTCGATAACCATAAATTTGGGCCGAAACGGATGGGACAAATTTTTATAATGGGCCTCCCCCATTTGGGCGCTGAGTCGCGTTAATGACAACCTAACAGTTTGTTTTAACATCATTATAGGAGCGTATCGGGCATTCCATCACAGGTACCTGCGAGCACACCCGCGCGCGTACACATGTCTCGACTCCCCAACTTGATACATGCACAGATTATTGTGGTTCTCTTACCAATTCCAGGCGATTGTAATCTTACCGACTCAATTCGATAACGCTGGGTTAATTAATGACATTCCTAAGAAATATCAAGCCCAATGTACTTTAAGTACCTAAATAAAAACAGGTGAAGTATGAGTGTCTTCTAATATCGCGGGTTCTGTATTCAAATTCTTTCATACTGAAATATTTTAGAAGACTAGGGAATGTTAGTCATTTAGGCACCCGATTTACTTTCAGGTGCTGCTTATACGTGTTTCAGTAAAACTGTACAAATTGATAATTTTTCAGTTTTAGAAAAGAACAAAAAAATAAATAGTTTAATTTTGTTGCATATTCAATGTTTCCAATCGTCACGTTTTTTCGTTTTGCCAAATTACGGATAAAGAAACGACCGATCTTAAAATGAGGACTCTGTTTTTTCATTTCAAAGACAGAACCCAAAAAACGGTAACTGCCACTAATTAGACACGGCTATTAAAATATTCCATTTTTTATATCCATTCCGATTGTCGTTCTCAATTATGTCGTTGACCTTTTGTGGCATTCGTAGGTACATAGGACAACAGGAATTATTTGAAACTGTTACTTTTCACGGTGCAAGCCAAAATATTCACATATTTAGGACATATTTGGGGCTACAGGCGTATAAGCAAAGGGTACGGTGGAGGTAGTGGCACGGTGAACGGCAAGGCGGCGTCCCACAGCGATATATCCCCGGGACAGCTACACGCATTCACAATTACCTTATCTCGGTCTGCGCCGGCTCCTGACATCACGCGACAAATATTCGTGATCATCGCACCACCATCGACCAACTAAGATAACATCCCCAAGTTCTTAGTTGTTGCATCAGCTACCTAAAGGAGTTCGCTTTTACTTATATGACTTATCTGCATGCAGGTATGATTTTCCATGGAGCTTATTGACATTTGTCAAGGAAACTTCTGTGAAAAACTTAATATGCCCAACTTTTCCACTGATTTAACATGCCTTCTATGTAACAACATTACACCATCCTTTGATATAAAGAGTGAGCATTTGCCTATAAAAAAGACAATATAGAACTCGACAAACAGAAATAAAAGAAAAAGGCGTAGTTTTTAATTGATTTTAGCCTCTCAGGACGTAAGGTAGGAAATTGACATTTCAATAGCAAAAAAGAAGAGTAGCGTGGTACAGTCACAACCAAAGTGATTTAGCGCAGTCGCAGACAGGCGCGGTTCCCATGGGAAAGCGCCCGCAAATATTGACACTAAGGCAACATGTTTATATGCACTTAATGCATCGCTCACCTTTTTATATTTTATTTGTTCTGAGCGCGCGAGGCAGACGAAACGTCGGCCTCTTGTTTGAGTTGTTTTTCTTGTAATTTTGTTTAACAGGTAGTGTCTAATGCCGCTTATAAAAATGTTACGTTTTTAATATTCAACTATTCTCAGTTCAATATTAGGATAGGTTCTACGTAAACATTATCGTAACGTCAACCGTTACAAAGATAGACAGTCAATTAATTTTCAGGCCACAACTGGGACCGGATACGCCCAAATTATAAACCGCAAATCGTAAGAAATGGTAAAACACGGAAACTATTAAGACAATTAATAGCGAAAGGCAACTTAAAAGCACATCGTTAGTTTTTCTTCTAGGTTGCCGCTTGTCACACCGCAGCGTAACAAAAACATGTGTTATTGCCGATTACTGAGTAAAGTTGTAATTGATGTTTATTAAGATCTGTCATGAGAGTCATGAGATCAAAATCAGGCAGAAGATCTATTAAGTTGTTCAGTATTATATTACTTGTTTAGAAATATTGGTAGTAAGCTTTTTATTAGGTACCTACTTGGTTCATCGCTTAATATGACCTATTGTGTATGTATACCCTAATGTGTTGCTGGATGTGGAATGCCTATTGTCTATATGTCTAGGTACAAACACACACACACACACAAAGATTAGGCACAAAGATTTTGCTTGCGATGATTTAGTACTGCATTGTGTGGTGTTGTTGGCCTTACAAGTAGAGAAAACGGGCCAATGAGCCTCAAAAACCATTCCTAAAACACACAGGTAAGTAATTATGGGGGGTGGGGGAGTGTCTCAGAAACGATGGCATGACGATTTAGACTCCTTCCTGACTAATTGGCCGGAGAAGGTAATCATCATCATCATCATTTCCGCCCGGAATCACTCACTGTTTGGTATACGCCTTTCCTTTCTTCTGCCATTCTTCTCTGTTCTGTGCGTCCCGTCTGTGAGAAGGTAAAACAAAGAGAAAATTGAAAAGATATGGAGGCCTTTCCTCAACGTTGGAATAAATAGGCTAATTAAACATAAAACCCTTATAAATATTGAATTCTTTGAAATCTATTAATTACTTAAGAGTCACGTTTCCGCCGTAGACACGGTGTGACTACAGGCACTTTGTGGTCAAAATAATGGTTCAAAATTACGTGTTATGTCCTTGCTTGTCGATGTCCATGTGGGAATGCGCAACTTGGTGCGTCACGTCCCCCTAATTACGTGTCGATGTGGATGCACAAATTATAGGCTGTGACGGTTCTGGAACAAGCCACCACTTGGATTGGAATTCTTTGATACGTTTTTGGCCTAATCATTTTGTGTGAGACAAACCCAACGGCGATTTTTTACATGATTTATTGATTCACTTAGGCAGTTAGGCCCTCGTTTTTTTCCACAACGTAAATGCTGCTTCAAATGTCTTTTTTTGGTCCCGAACATATAATATTAGGAGTTGAAAAAAATATTTAACCTTTATTTAATGACTGGCGAAACTTTTACGATTCATGGAGAGTAATATAGAGGCCATACAATCGATTTTTATTAAATCATCATTTGAATACTAACACAGTCATACCGGCAACTACTATGGTTTCACATTTTCCCAGGTCTGCTAAGGATATGAGAAGGAATGTGTGGCAATAATTAGATAACAACATAAGCTCTCAAGTTATTAGACTCAACGAGGAGAGCGGCGCTCTTTGAGCCACCAACTTGTTAACACTTGTACGTTAACGTTATCTCTTTTTATTTGATTCCTGGCCTCAAACCTCTCTCGATACATCCCCATATTAAATTAACCATAAAAGAGAAAAACATCACATTCTCTATACTTTATATTCAAGTTAAAATATATCCATTATTCCATGACATGGAATGTTCAAAACATAAAAGTAGGCAGCGTTTATAAAAATACATTTCAAAACATACAATCGAGAATATTTTATGTTTAAGACATCAAAATCAATTATTATTCCTCAACTGGACCTATCCTTTGGGTTATTTATCATTATGATCTCGATCACAAAAGGACAACAACACGGAATAACTTATTTAGTCGGTTCACACAACTTTATGTCTTAGGGCGATGGAAGAGGTGTGTGTATTCTTTTATCAGCGCGTTCGATGCTCGGAGCGATTTCGATTTGGGATACATGAAAGCGTGCAAAGGATTTGGACTGTTTACGACTACGTGGGTGGTTGTGGGCGTGGCATCCTCTATCCTCGTTCCTCTTTCGGCATTTTCATATCTCTGTCTCACCCGCGGCCGCTCCCACAGGACCTTTCTTGTTAACGTATTTTTTGTTCCTCTCAGCTTGCTTTATGGAATGGTCAGGCGAGCAAATATTTACTCACGATTTTGAAAATCTTGTTTTCATACTACCAATGCTTAACGTAGAGATGATGACTGGTCACTTTACGAGGATTAGAATCCTTCTTAACATTGTATGCGTCGTTATGTAAAACATAAACTGAACGGATTATGTTCTTACAGCAGTATTAGGTTCAGTGTTCTCATAATTCAACAGTGTAAGCGGAATTTATTAGAAAGATACTTGAAACGCAATTAAGAGAGATATAAATGATGAAACATAGCATCTTTCCAAAAGTTCTCATTAAAAGGAATTCGACAATTACTTCCTGACGCTCTCTTATTAAACTTTATTTCCCACACTAACATTTATATGTGTTATAGATGTTTGTGTATATAAATTTTATTTCCCTTAATTGTAAAACACTTAGGTAGTTTGGGTAGGTGTTGGAGACTCGGCGGCATGGACCAAAGGCAGGCTCGGACCTCACGCGCGCCCTCTGCCGACGATAAAGAAATTATCCGCTTTCGAACATCTTTCGTACTAACGACCGCCAATCCGGCGCACGGTGCCTAATTGGTAGGTACCAGCAGTACCTATCGAACCGAAGCCTTAAGAACATAATTACGAGCGACTATGTCTTAATAAGTTTTACGCTGTAGATACGTCATTTTCCCTGTAAAAATTGCCTTGTAACGGTCGAGAGAAATACTCACATAGAAAAGATTTCAACGCGCTCAGAATGTATATATGGTTTTTCAGTTTAGTTTTGCAAGTTTCATCTTGTGAATTAGTATAATTTACGTGTTTTTGATGTTTAATCTCCATAGATTATAAATAAGCATTTAACATAGTTTTATTTAAAAAAAAAATCTTATGAATATACTAGCTAATGTCCAAGTAACTAGTAAACGTTTTCAAGTACACATTTACCGGTGCATACTTATTCGCAATTCTTAAAATTAGCAGTACTAATAACACCATATCTCAATTTCATTGAAAAGGTAAACATTACTGTCTTCTTTTATGTTAAACAAAAGCTGTCGAAAGGAGTTATTGACGTTTTTGAATAGGGCAACGTAAAAAAACATTGACTCACCAAACGGCATGAATCACGAGACGTAAACCGCTATTTCATAACGTTTTACTGATAACTCGATAAAGTTACGGGAACATCAATGGTGTACAAAATAAAAGAACAGTAACACCGACCTCTCACAATAAAGCACTTCATTTAATCCTACTATTTTAGACCTAAATGTTCAAGTTAAACAATTGGCTTGACTAAAGATAAAAGCAAATAGTTCTAAGTACAGAAGCTTGTCTGCGATGCCGCTGGCGCTTGCAGGACAATGGCGATTATCTAACGCTCAGACGAATACAAACAATACGACATTACACCGCCGTGAAAAAATTGACAGCGGCGCTAAGGGAAAGTCAACAGGGACACAAAAGCCGGCCCACAAAGTTTTAAGATAAGGCAAACACGCATTTTGTGAAATATGCGGCGTACGGTACCCTTTTGTGCCGCAGTACATTGTTCGATACTTGTCCTGTTACATTTCTGAGGATGACATCATAGTTCATGTAACAATTTCCCTCATGTGTGCATTGTGATAAGGGAAAACATGTTTTGAAGTTCGCTGGTTCACGAGAAAACCTCTGAATAGTCAAATTATAATATTGGATATGTCATTAGATTCCTATCGCTATAAAAACAAACAATACCTAACAAAACCACAAGCTTTAATTTCATCCGAGAAATTATTTCCAATAATCTTATTTACCTACATTTGTCTTTAAACAAAGTCAACCGATGATTAAACTTTACACTACACGGCAAACAATACACCTAATTATTAAGTAAACCCATCTAAAAATAATTAAACACGCTAAAACATGTGTGCACATCGATTAAAATTTGCGTTTACACAATCATATTGACGGCATACCTATGAGGTGACGCATTTACAAAGAGTGCTGATTTAAGAGACAAGAGTGTGAGGCAGGGTGGCGCTTACGCACTATTTTGGCTCTTATATTAAATCTTTTGTGTCCAAAACTTAGCGCCACCATAAAAACTGTACCGACGGAAGTAAGCTCACAAAGCGAATGCCTGCGAGCAAAAAGTTCGTGAAAAAAACTGCATAATGCGGTCGAGAGGCAGTGTGGCCACTCAACTGCTCTTGTAAAATTTATAACAGCTCTATTTTGTTTACCTGCTTGACTCCGCTTTATATTGTGCAGTAATTGGAGGCATTTGACGATGACTTATTAATTTATTGACCATAGTTTCGCTTCAGTTTTTATAGAGGTGCTAAAACGTTCGCTCGCTTTTGTTTATGTAGGTAGAGGTTTTTGTACAACGACAATTTTTACTTTTTATTACATTATTTTTTATGGGATGACATAATTTGTTGCTATTGTCTATTGAGTAATTTTTTAAACAAGAAATGCAATGACGATTGCATAACGTTATTCAAAATTTGAATTTCGAATATTGAGGCAGGCTGATGAATTTCCAGGGTTTCAGACAATTGCCAGACGACCATCGTCAAGTCTTCAGCCAAAACTCGTCAATGTCCTGGACATATGTCTTGTCAAGCCGTGCGTGACGAGCCTGCAGCCTGCAGACCTTCACACAAGACTAAATTGTGACTATTTGATTATGTATGTCAGTGTTGAATGTTGTGACATGTTACAACTCGCGTGGCTGTCGCATAATATCCTGGACGATTGCCCACTTGGCTCGCCCCAGGACACGTCGCTTTCTACACTAAATATAACTTTAAGCTTATGCAAGGACTCATGCATAAATATGTCCTTACAAGCACTTACCTGCAAAGACATGTTTAAACATTCCTGGCGGCGCGGCGGCGGCGGGGTATAAAAATAGGCAATGAATTAATGTGTAATATTTTTAGCTCAATAGACAGGTACTTAAGAAACAAAGAGGTGTAGCTAAGTTTTTAAACTTTTACATATTTATACTTCGGAATAAAATGATGAGAGACCTAAATTAGGGCTTCGTTGACGTCGACCGATCAATCGATCGTTGAAATTGATCAACTTTTATGGTTAGGTAATTTAGGTATGCTTGTTTTGCCTAACAGTGGGTTCCCCCCCTTTTTTTTACGGATGGGAAATCATCAAATGACTTCTCCCGCTCTGGGCAGAGCGGAAGGGAGTGTCAGACTTGTACTGACTAAAACCCGTCCATGTTCCTTCCTTGCCCTTTGTGTTCCAGGGCCGCGGTATCTCTTTCGAACAGCCCGCAGCCCTGGCAGGCATCGGCCCCTGCGGGCCCCTCCCTGTTTGCTGACATCTCTTTGAGGCGCGCGTGGAACACGAACGCGCCGTCTACACAGCCTGTCGTCAAAAGACGGACGGGCGGCGAGCTAGCCCATTACTCACCCTCCACAGGTCCGCGTCTACGGTGGCCGGAAGCCACCACGTGACCCCCGACACGTGGGTTCTCCCCCTGAATTTCAAAACTAAATTCAATACTTATTATAACAAATTATAACCACTTAAACAGTAAAATGGAACATGTAACGTTTCTATAAAATCCATAGTTATTCAAAAAACCAAGTTCCTCACAGCTCAATTTGGTGAGGGAATTTGAAATAAAGTAATTAGTGAGCTATCTATTTGCCGTCGTAATGATTATAAACAGTTTAGTGTGCGGCGCAGACGCAGCGTGGGTAAGAACGCGGTTCCAGCTGGGACCGAGCTTACACACGCGGTCACTCTCGTTACACCCTCTGTATTTGACACCATACCAATGTGTAGTAAATGTTATTATAACACATCATCACAAACAAAAAAAAATTTAAAAGCGTTTCGTATTTGTACGATGACAGCATCGTTATTGTTGGTAGAATGTCACTTTGTCCGAGAACACTATTAAGCTACTATAACTTAACTAAAGTAAAATGCCGTACCTCCATAGTCCTCAGAAAAGTGACATGAAAAGGTGTGTATTGACATGAGTTTGTCTTCGTGAAGTCTCAAATAGCAACTCCCAAGCGTCACCAATAACCGGTAAAAAAGGAAAATGCATTATCATTTTTCTCTGTAAAGAAAACTCATTTTCACTTTTTTTTCTGACTGAAATCGTATTAGAAATGTAATTTGGTTGCGCCTCATAACTTATTGTTACTTATAAAGTATATGTATTCTACCCAAATTTTCTAGGTACGGCATGAAGACTGAAAAGTTTGCTTGCAATTTTACTAATTACCAGTCATACAGAAATCCATTGATAAGAAGCATTTCGATGTCTATGTCTAATAATTCTAATTAATGCACCAAAGTCAGGGCCTCAGAATTTATGTTTTTAAGAGTATCGAATTCTCCTTGGTTACGGGGAGTACACTTCACAGCAGCCTATCAGCGGGCTGTGATTCTGTAGGAATTTGTGCCTTCACTAAATGATTATTAGCTTTGTTTTGTTTTTCATCTGCGCCTCCACTCGTAATCTTCGAACATTATTATGAGTTTTATGTTGTGGGAGTCTGTGCTCACTGCCAGGCAGACGATATAGATTCATGAATTTTATCGTGACAGAACACACACGAAACATTCCTAATGTTTGTGTTCTTCAAATTGTTTTCTTCTTTACTAAAACAATAACTCGTTAGTTGTTAGTATACGTATGTCGTGGGAAGACTAATGAAGTTCACAAGCTAATGTTTCGTGATACCGAAGAAAATCTCTCATTAGCAGCACCGTGAAGTTTGATTAGTACCTAATTCCATTGTTTGAAATACTGTCGGAAAATAATGGAGCAATTAAAATATCTTTACCCGCGACTACGACGGCCACGACATTTTATTGATGCCAGGAAAACGCCTCGAGGCAAAATAAATTCCTAGTTTCTTCAACGAAGTCACGAATAATGGCTAGCTGATTATCATAAATCGGAACTGAACTGAACCTGACGCCTCGGGCTAACTGGCCCCCAACAGAAATGAATGCATAAGCCACAAGACAATATTTCAAATCGAGCCAAAAGACCCGTGAGACCTCGGTTCGGTTAAAAATCTCCTGCAAGTATTCTCATGTATCGATAAATACTTAATAGTATCAGTTGCATTTCCACATCGTCTGAGCAACGCTGTCGCCCGCGTGTCTCGTACCACTTACACCTGTGACCTTCACCAAAACATGTCAAAATCTCTCACTACGCCGCGACACCTTTTGAATGGCAATTACATAACGCCGAGAAACACTGGCGCCCAGCTACACCGCCGACACCGAGACGGCAATGGATATGTGACACACGAGATGTATTATTCAAATGGTATGCGTGGTGCAGGCTACAATTCAGGTTCTCTACGGCACCTGTAGACGAATGTGCCATTTACATTGTAATGCACGCGCACTGCTTCCAACCAGTCCGATTAGGAGGGGAATGCTGTCCACATCACATATCTAATACTTAGCTTTACAGATAAACTGCAATTGTTCACTATTTTTAGATATTTATGCAGTTTAATGACTGGGTACGTTGAGGGTTTTAATTACAACAAAGGTGCCTAGATAGGAATCGAAAAAATATTAGAGTGATTAAAGAAAAACGATTAAAAGATACACAATTCAATCGTTTTAGTGGGGTATATCTATCGTTTAATGGTTCCATGTAATTGGTATAATTGCCGATGTGTATGTATATGACAGCGAGTACCCATGTGCACAGGTACTTACGTGATTGATCCCGGCGTGGGGGGTGGTGGGGGGGGAGAACGCGCAGGCGCAGCGGCAGTGACCGCTGCAGCCAGGTGCGTGCGGCCATCGACACCATAAAATTAATAAC
Organism: Lycophotia porphyrea; assembly: GCA_950005105.1. Classification (NCBI taxonomy): domain Eukaryota; kingdom Metazoa; phylum Arthropoda; class Insecta; order Lepidoptera; family Noctuidae; genus Lycophotia; species Lycophotia porphyrea. Next base: position 8,683,898 of record OX465393.1, read on the forward strand.
CCGTCGAGCCTCCTAACCAATGCACTCTTGCGCACTTCACGCGAGTATGGGAGTTGCAATGAAAAATGTCAAGACTTCAAACTGTCTTAGCTAACTATGTTGGTTCTAAGGTTCTAACTTTGCATTATTAAGAAGTATTTTCATTGTCAGATACAAATTTTTCATTCTGTATGAAATTTAAATCATAATTTTTTCATGGTTTATTTTTTATTTATACGTTATAATTATGACTGACTGACATGAGATCCTGGGTTCGAATTCCAGGTCTGGCAAAGTGTTATTGGGCTTTTCCATCATGAATTTTTCAGTAGTGGATTTATCCCCGCTTGACGGTAATTTAATAGGGTCGCCCTTCAATACATGGGACTTAAACATAACTGGTAAATTGTGGGTGGCTATTAGCTAGTACACCTCTGCCTAACCCTTCGGGAATTACAGGCGTGATTTTATATCATGCTCGAGATAAAAAAACCAAGAAAATAATTTACCCTGTATGAATGGTCTCTTATCCCCATAGTATTACGCTAATTGGCCGTTCTCAGAGTTATGTCTGATATCAGTCACCATTGATATTTTTTCTTCAGAAGCTTTTTACTTATAAAAGTAGTATAAAATAAACCTTGAACTTTTTCAATGGTTATTGCAGATATCGATAAACGTTTTATTTAATTCTACTTCATAAGAAGCAATCTATGGTTTTATTTTTTTATTTATTTCAGCAATTCTGACTGAAAGCCTCGAACCGACTGGCCTGAAAATGATAACCAGTTGCATCGCCAAGGTTTACACTGACGTAAACTCACGAAACTAGAAACGCAGGTTACTAGTTATGTTTAAATATCTACTTACAGCTCATGCGTTGTCATTGATATCAAATGATATGAAAACCAGTACTTTCAGCATAAATATGACAATTAAAGCCTCAACAAGTTATAATTAATAACACTTCCAAACCAAATTACACGTAACCAGATTTTCAATTTCCTAAAAAAGTCATATCAATCATAAAGTTGTCCATTTGATAAATATAACATCACATAACATCACGCCTGTAATCCCCGTAGGGTTAGGCAGAGGTGTACCTAATAGTACACCAACATTTCTCAAGTTATGTTTAAGTCCCATGTAATAGGGGGCAAGCCTATTGCCATCAACCGGGCACAAAGCGAGACTCCGTGGCTGCTACTGAGAAATTTCTGATGGAAAAACCCAATAGCACTTTGCCCGACCTTGGAATCGAACCCAGGACCTCATGCTCAGCAATTGCGCTTGCGACCACTGAACCAACGAGGCAGTCAGAAAAATATAAGTAAAGGTTTAACTTTATTTTATGTACGAAAAAAGAGACACGCTGTAAAACTACTTTATGTAAAGCTGCTCCTTCTAAATATGAGTATATTTTTATCTGTACAGAATAAAATAAAGTCGTAAAAGCTTTCTATCCATAGAGCGTTAAAAGGTTTATTCAATTTATAGTACACATAAAATATTTCATTCGTTCGCTCACAAATTGAATTATCATAAATTGATCCTTTCAACGTATTAGGCTTCATTCAGGGCTGATGGTAGATTCGTATTTAATGGCGGCTCAGGGCGCGGGGCGGTTGCCTGTGCGCAGACGGTTCGCCGCGACCCGCGGGCTGCAGGAGGGGGGAGGGGGGAGAGGAGGCGCGGACTCCGTCGAGACGGTGAGTCTGCTTGATAAAGGATGATTTTATCCGCTCGATTTAGCATGAAATTGGAACACAAAGTGAATAAAGCCACAAGATTGTAAACATTATGAGGTTCCCTTTTTTTATTGAAGGCATTCGGCTTATTTACGGTTCTCTTTTTATTGGTCACCGGTGTCTGCGTCGAACCCTCTATTTATTACCTTGTTAAACTCTAGTTAACGAACTGATCGCTCAGTACCAGTTTGGTGCTTGCGATGCACTTCATTGGGAATTTATCGCTGTACCCCAACAAAGCTTAATTGATTCGCGTTGTTGGCGACTGTAAACTGGGCTGTGCACCATTTCACTAACAGGATTCGATTAAACCAAAAAATACGTAAGAATTAAATGGAGAGTTTGAAGTGAAGTTAAGGCGATCGTTAAGGAGGGTGTAGCTCTCTAACCTGGTCCGTTCCCACGCGCGAGGGTAACGTCGAATCCACCGCGCACCGGAATGAATGACTCACTAAACTCAAAGCTCCATTTCCACAAGTCATAGTGCAATTAATAATATGCGGCATCCTGTCGAATTATCTCTCGTCGTGGCAGGGGTCCGGGCGGCTTTAATTTACCACAATGGAAGTTGGTTCTGAGAAGCGTTCGCCGGCGAGGCGGGCCGATTCTTCGACGAAAACAAACAGAAAATAATTATCATAAAGATGAAGAGCGGCCGCTCGAGGCTCACCGCTGCTAATGGGGGCCCACCTGGCAGCCTGGCTGCCTCCCTCGCGTGTGTGCGCACCTACCTACGGGCCCACACATTCCTCTCCACAGACCAGCGCAGTCATGTTCCCGTCCAACTAATAAACACATGATTGGTTTTTGATTGCGCCTGCTCAGCGCTCATATCTGGTAAAGTTGAGGAATACATAACGCGTCCATGGCGGCGCGTTTCGAACTTGAATCCATTAAAACCTCAATACACGTGCCTACGTAACCTTAACACTTATTACTGTTTACTGTAGAGAAAGTTCGATGCGGAAACTTTCAATTTTAATCAACAGCTAAACTACGGTATTTTTAGCGCTTATGTCATGTTATATCAAAATATGTAAACCACGTAGCAATTTATCTTCTGATACGCTACGGCGTAGTAAGGATCACGAAGCGAAGAGTCTACGTGCGATTATTATTAGATCTATATTATTACATCACATATTAGCTATGTTACTGTTGTTTATTTCTCCTAAGAGGGGACGTACCGACACGTACCTATTACCTACTTAGAATAAGTCCACAATTATGACTGCAATCAGTACATGTTATTGATTTTTCCATTAGCTATGAAAACTACTCGATAATGGTCTAACCCTGTGTCATCACAGCTACGCTTATTGGCTCTCGACATTCCCTGTCTAATAATTACACAAAGTCATATATCAAACTAATATCAAAGTTTTCTCTATAAACGTTGGATTGGATGGATAATAGAAAATAATAACGTAGCATAAACTCTATTTTCCCACCGTTTTAGCAGATTAACTCTCAATTTTATCAGAATCGCAAACGTCGTTCTAAGTAAATAAATGTGAAAGATTACACTTTGTTTGTTCAGCGGTACCTACCACTTTCTATTGTTTTATCCAAACAGATAATACCTCCTTTGTAGTTAGCGCTCCCTATCAACAGAAGCACCCCACGGCTAATGTGTCCCTACCCATTGTGTACTGTGGCGCCGATATTGTTCATATTTACAGTTACCTAACTTCGAAAACGGTTCCACTGATAACAGTTTACCGCATTGTTTTATCTACTGTAAGTACATTTTCATACATTTCCTAGGAGTCACCTGCCACAGTCAATGTTTACATTTCTGCGATCTTTTTTATCTTTGTGTAGCATTGGGAGCCGAAATGTTGATCTCGGTATTCAGAAGGACAGTTAGGGTACTTTCTCTAAACAAATAAAGCAGAAGAGAAGTTGTTACTTAATAAAGAACTCTTAAAATAATAGAGCTTAGGCGAAAATTCTTCTCCGAAAGCTACAAAGTTATGACGACATTCAAAGAAAATAAGTCTACGAATACGTCTAAAGGGTCTCACATTACGTCGATAACTTTGTCTCGGCAATAACTTAACACTGGCCGCCATCGAACTGTGAAAGCTCGAGATAAAATACTTTGACGAATTCCTCGGCTGCCTACCTCAATGGCGAAATATGTTGTTTTTCGTATCCTTTTTCCGATGCCGATATTTCAGAGCGGTTTTTGCGTGGATGCCGCCGCGTATCGGTCGGTGGTCCATTAAATGTGAACAATGGACCACTCAGGTTCTATTTGCCGTTTTATCTAACTTTGACGCACATTATGTGAATTTTGTCGGGAAGTTTTTTGTTTACTTAATGACGCTAGCCGGCTGATGACTAATTAGGTGGTACAAGCTCTAATTTTTAAGTAACTTTTAACACTTAGTAACTTGTAGCACTTAGTTACTTAGTTCGTTGTAGTAGTAAGGTTTATAGCTATGCCCATCCATCCATTTGACGTAAATATCTACCTAAAACATTTTTTTTAAACTTAGAGTAAAACAGGCTTTGATGTTAACGGAAAATAATTACATCGTCAAACTGCTCAATTAATTATAATCAGACATTGATATTTCTATAGTTTATGTTTTATGTGTCATTCAATTAATGCCAAATAAATTAATATATTCCTATTTATGAAGGTGGGTCTCCGAAGTTATAACAGGTACGATAAGTTATATAAATCGCTTGTCTATTTATAAGCGTATCATAAGTAGGTAACAAAACGTGTGTAAACATACGGCATCATCAATGAAATAAATAATATTATAAAAAATGAGTCACATCTCAAAATAGTAAAATGTCGACAAGAAATTGAGTGGTGTGTTGAGAATTTTATCAATTATAGATGCTCCGGAGCCCCGGGCTGCACCCCCCGCCGGCTTCAACTTTAGCCTTTTACGTTAACATGGAAACGGCTTCTTTATTATATATAATTAATTTAAATTAATTTTATAATGTTGAGGTGTCGGCATGTATTATGATATTGTTGTAAACTAAAGCTGTTAGCAATATCCATAGATCGCTCGGCTCAGGTGTTCAACTAGGGTAATTTATTGAAACATAAAATTATTTTGCGGTGACATTAATACTCCTTACACCTGCAAAATGGTAGACGAAGCCGACTATTACGACTTATTTTTTATTATCAATTAGTAAGTATAGACATATGTTAAATTTACTTTACCATTAATGTGTCGAAGTGCATTTATGATAGGTATCTTCGAAAAACTATGTACAGATATAATGTGCATTCTACGGAGTATACACTTAGGGCATTCTAATGATTTAAATTCCTTATCTTCTGATATTTAACAAGTTTTCATTTTCATGAAAAGTCGAGAAATTGGCGAATCAATTAGAGTCACGACTGTTTAGTCGTTTTTCCGACATATAATTTGTTTTTGTTCAAATAAAACAATAAGGAGAACGGTACGCTATTAAGGCTCTGTTAACACAATGTCACTTTCTACGGTCAACAATTTCGGAAAAATGAGAAATAAAACGAATTGGTATTTTCATTTCTCATTTTTCTACCCATAGAGTTCTATTAAAGTCGTTGTTCCCGGCTTTCATTTGGAGGTCTTAGACAGCCGTTACTGTCAATGTGAAGCCTGAAAGTCTGACTGACAGCCTGTCTTACCAAGAACTATCGTGTTACCAGGTCAGCATTCCATGTGAAATACTAGCATTTAGCTGCATCTGGTACAACTGGAACCCTACTGCAATTATTTGGGAAAAGATTTTTTTTTTACATGCGCAACGGTTTCAAATGGTTTTTATAGCTGCCATCGTTGGCTAGACTTGCGGTGCTCGCCGTCATACTGCTGTAATATCTAAATTCCCCTGGTGTTAGGTAATGAAAGCGCTCATGCCTGCCATAATTCGTAGATCTTTAAATGATTCATTTTCACTAATTCTTATAGTACCCTAACATGCCTTCAGATTTACAAACTTTAAGACTTTTATATTTATTTATTTTGAAATTAACAAGGTACTGTTTTTTTAATAATTTTGCCCATCTTAAAATGTTTTCAAAATGAAAGCGTTCGCCTTATTTTGTCACCGACGAAACTATTCAAAGCTAGTGCCTCGCGTGTGTTCGGGACTTTTACGATTCTTCTACATTCCACAGAGCAGGGCGGACTATATGTAGTAACTGTAATCATGTATTGTAAGTACATACGTGCTTAGTATACTTAAAGATCGCCTAGTTATAAATAGCATAAGCTTATTAGACTCAGCAAATTCTACACTACGCATTTGACCCCACTTCACACTATAGTAAGTAATAATAATAGACCGTTTTTGAGAGCAGCGGCGGCCCAGTGGTAGCGACCTCGACTTACGAACAGTAAGTCGTGAAATACTAACTTACGAACAGTAAGTCGTGGGTTCGTACCCAGGCAGGCGCATTACTTTGTGTAATTTATTTCATCACCACTGCTCTCAAAAACGGTGAAGGAAAACATCGTGAGGAAACCGGCATGTCCTAGAACCAAAAAATCGAAGATATGTGACATCTACCAATCCGCAATGGGCCCGCGTGGTAGATTATAGCCTAATCCCTCTCATAGAGAGAGGGAGGCCTGTGTCCCAGCAGTGGGGACATTATAGGCTGATGATGATGTTGAATAATAATAGGTATTCTAAAATAAACTAGTTTAAAAAGTTTACGTATTTTTTAATTCCACCAACAATCAGATCCAGGATTGGATGTAGAATACAGTTGCAAGAATATACACTTGCATATTTTTTACTCATAAGAACATCCTGTATATTATGTGCTCAGTAGCCCCCGTAGACACATCATCATACTGTGACTGAAAAAGCTCTCCGAAATTACGTTGAGTAGGTCGTAACAAATAGAAAATAAATGGAAATCTATATTCGGTTTCCATTTGGTGCCATCTTGATCTCCACGTAGCTTGGTCAATATATAATATTAAATTAACCGTATAAGTTGTTGTATATATAATCATATAGTTATTTTCCTAACAAGTATCTATAAATTATTTTATAGGTTCGTAGAATACCTATATTCTGTTTATGTAAATAATTGCTACCTAAGTAGTTTCCTGGTTTTCAACACTTATCCACAGGTGCTATACTTGCTAATGTGACTATGACTAAACATGGTTAAGAAAGGACCACGGGCGGCATAAAAACTTCTACACCTACTAACCACACAATGACACGATAAAGAAGCCTTGTTAACACTCTCATCGAATACTTCAGAAACAGCCCATAGATACCTATAACATTCTTGCACATTTCTACACGGAGTAGGTAAAAACTAATTACCTTCAGACACTATCATCACAAAAAAATCCAAACACTCCGGGAGTGCCGACAGAAGTGAAAACTTTGTTTTTTTTTTTTCAAGATTCTGGATTAGAAAATATTTTTGCATTAGTCTTTTACTTATACATTTGACTATACACTGTCTTTTTGGACTTTTAATCTGTAGCAATACGGCTAACTCTGCAACGAAAAATAGGTCGTTTAACGGTATCGCGAGTTCAATTGTTTTTCCCCATCTCAAAAACGCCCAACGCGCCTAAAGGAAATAAAAAATAGGACCAAGGTACTAATTACGAACGCAGTAAAATAGAAGAGCTTGATATTATTACCTACTCATCCAAGGGCAATGCTCTAACGCTCAGGAGCTTAGCAGAGCTTCCTCTTCATAATTAGACGTTGTCCATGCGAATTATCCATCGTTGGACCAGCAACAATCAATAGCAATTGGTAATTCCACTGTTATCAGTCCATGATTGTATCAGCTGTGTAACGACCGGCTGAGCATCTACAAGACTCCTAATTGATTTGTACTGGATATTCATGAAAGAAAAAACAAAGCAGATTTTATTTTTCTTTTAATTTCTTAAAAGAAATATAAAATCGGTACAATTTAAATACTTAATCATACCTTAATCAAGTAAGTAGACATAGTTTTAATGGATAGGCCCGACTTGAAAAAACTTCCATATATAAAGCAACATTGCTGAAAGATCTCCTTCTTGTCATAATCTAAAATATTACTCGTTTCCTACAAATTTTCCCAATTCCTGCATGTGAACCGGAAAATGATGGTAAAACGAATCCCAGCTATTGGGAATTGTACAAGTAAGTAGTATAGTATACAAAAGGTTGTGACATAATTTCTAAACAATCAGAAACAGTTGAGAATTGCAAAACAAACAATTGACTGTAACTGTAACGGCTTCAGTAGTTCAACGGAAGGAAAACAACAAACCTGTGTTTATATACTTTTCATAGAAAATTATTTAATCTCGCGCGGCACAAACGAAAAACAGCACACCGTTGTTTGTAAACGAAAAGACGGGAGCCTTGAGAAGTGCAGCTAACATGTTCCATCTTTAGCGAGAAAATTCACATGCAGCGAAAGAAACTCAACCCTCGATACAGGACATAAGAAACGAAATCCAAAAACTAGAAGATCAAAATTTTCTCTTAATTTATTCATAATCCTACTGAAAAGTAAAATCTAATTCGCAGTACATAAGATTCAATTTGGCAATGCGAACTCCTGGAATATCGGGAGTCGGGCACCAAATATGTTTACTCGTAAACCACGCTCATTGTTTAAGTAAACTTCTATTTCGATGCTTTACTGTGAAGCACTCGCCGCGAGATTCGCGCTAACCATTATTTCTCAGTACCCCTATAAGAAACGAAAGCTAACTGCGCACTTTAATATGGGCAAAGAAATACGTTATTCTATTTAGTTTAGTGCCAACCGAGCGCTGTAAATGTTCATATATTTAATGGTTTATTTCGCTGAACTTATTGCTCTGTAATAGCTATGGCAAGCTTTTAAACTGAAATGAACATTGTAAAAGTATTGGTTACGTAGACTGCGCTGTTAGTTTACAATGACAGCAGGTAAGTATACATACCTAATAGGTACCAAGTCCATTTTTAGAGATCGAATTGTATGTGCCGCTGAAAATTACCTAGGTACATATTATCTTTGTTTTTCTCATTTTGTGGTAAGAAGGGGCTCGTGATTGTCGTGGTGGTGGTGGTGATTGGAAGTTGACAAGAGCAAAGTTGGCAAAAGGTAATGATCTCACTGGTACACCTGCTGCCTAATTTCCTTTCCTTGTAATGGTTTATATGCTAAACGAACGTATTTACTAAATCTACAGGAACGTAGTATTACTAATTACTAATCTAAATAAAGGCTCCAAGCTCTGGCGCCAGCGCTGCACATTCATCACTCATCTCCAATTTTGATAATTTCCAAGAAAGTAAACAAATGTCGAACAAAAAACATGAATGTCTGGAAAATTCAGAAAATATACAACTTTGTACTACGAACTCTTTTGCTTTATGACTCATGTGTTTTGGACTTACCTACATGGTTCATAACAACAATACATTCGCGCTCATTGGATTCATAACATGTTTACAGTTTTTATCATACTGAACAAGTGACTAATGCGACGAGGGTTGACGAGAACTTTCAGCCAGACGCACCGGCACCGCTATGACGATTCAATGTGACCATGGAATGTGAATCTTAAATCAGTTGATGGTTCTATTTGTGGAAATATGTTGAAAGTTACATGTAATCTACCTAGTTTATAGAAGCTCTAACGTCCCGCACGGTGTTTATGTCTGGGAAAAACACCGATATTTCTATCCACAAAAACCTCTATAATAACATCAAAATCCGTTGCGTAGTTTAGTAGAACAAAGCAATCACACAGACAGAGACGAAAAGCAACTTAAATTAAAAAATATACCAGGCTTTCAGGAACCTGAAAAAATATTTTAAAAACCACCTGACCGTTTTCGGTTATGGCGTGTGATGGGGCGACTAATGTTAGCGGAGACTGTAACCACTAACACAAAAAAACAATTATAGTGAATTATAGTGTAGCCTGCGAGGAAACTCAGGAGCGCTATGTCCTCCTTCACTTCATAGTCCGGCGGGATAGCAATCCTACACGACCGGACCGTAGAGAAGTCAAGCGCAAGCCTGTCCCCAACTGTTGGGTATACAGGCTGATGACGAATTCGATTCCTACCAGATTCCCTTTGAATATCAGTATCTATATATATAAAAGAAAGTCGTGTTAGTTACACCACTTATAACTCAAGAACGGCTGAACCGATTTGGCTGAAAATTGGTGGGGAGGTAGCTTAGAACCGGGAGACGGACATAGGATACTTTTTATCCCGACGAACGCGTTCACGTAAAAAAAATATGAATAAAAACGTTTTTAAATAAATTAGCGCAACTGATAGCCCACGTCACGTAGGTAGGTAGGTACTGGGGAGGTAGGATAGGTAGGTACTAGGAATGTAGGTAGGCAGGGTAGGTAGGTAGGTACTGGGGAGGTAGGTAGGGCTAAGGTAGGTAGGTACTAGGGAGGTAGGTAGGTAGCTAGGTACTAGGGAGGTAGGTAGGGTAGCTAGGTACTAGGGAGGTAGGTAGGGTAGGGTAGGTAGGGTAGGGTAGGGTAGGGTAGGGTAGGGTAGGGTAGGGTAGGGTAGGTAGGGTAGGTTGGGTAGGTAGGGTAAGTAGGGTAGGTAGTTTTGGTAGTGTAAGTAGGGTAAGTAGGGTAAGTAGGGTAAGTAGGGTAGGTAGGGTAGGGTAGGGTAGGGTAGGTAGGGTAGGTTGGATAGGTAGGGTAGGTAGGGTAGGTAGGGTAGGGTAGGGTAGGTAGGGTAGGGTAGGTAGGGTAGGGTAGGTAGGGTAGGGTAGGTAGGGTAGTCGAAATATTATTTAATTGCATTATGTGACGTAAACGAAGTTGCGCGGGTCAGCTAGTTTTACATAAAGCAACTGAAAAAACGGCGCCAAATATACACAAGTAAATTAATAACGTATATTTTTTGTTCTCTTATTGTGCAATCAGTCCATTGACTATGAGCCGATGTGTTGCCAAATTGAATGTCAAACAAACTTAGTTCCCCACTGCTGGGGTTAACTCTTTGTAATCGGTAGTATTATAGGATATCCAAGTTCAGAATGTTGCGTCTCTTCAGGCGATTCAAGGTGTCAGGAGTGAACTGCGCTGCCAGTGGGTTCGTATGGTGTTGACCACTTTTTGTATGCTTTTGCATAGGCTCTTTTAGTTCGTTCTTCACTGTACTCAATTTCTGGTGATGATGAACCTCGTAAGTTCCTGTTTTCACCAACACTAAGTATCACCCAACTAAATGCCCGTTTTCACCAACACTATGTGTCACCTAACTCAATGCGTAATATCCATTATCACCAACACTAAGTGTCACCTAACTCAATGCCTAATGCTTGTTTCACCAACACTAAGTGACACCCAACTGAATGCCTAATTCCTGTTTTCACCAACACTAACTGACACCTAACTGAATGCCTAATGCCCGTTTTCAACAACACTACTAGTGACACGGTGATTGGGATAACGCCTGGGTGTTACCACTGCGAGGATCGCCCAGAGGACACGGTGGAGGTCTGCCCCGCTTGGGCGGAGCATCGCGGTGTCCTCGTAGCGGCGATCGGCGGTAACGACCTATCGCGTCCGGCCCTGGTCCAATCCATGGTTCGGAGCGAGAGGGAATGGGACGCTCTCACCTCCTTCTGCGAAGCAGCCATGCTAGCGAAGGAGGTGGCGGAGCGTGAGGGAGAGAACCTCTCGTCCCAGCCGCCGCGGGAGACGCCTCGGGCGTCAGGGTTCACGTGGTGGCTTCCGGCCACCGTAGACGTGGACGCAGGTCCGCGTCTACGGTGAATTAAGTCAGGATGATCTGCAAGACTTGAGACTGGAATTATTTGAGATTTTTTTTTTTGAATTTACGAATTTATTTAAATTAAACATCAGGAATTATTTATCTGCCTGAGCTGTGTGTGGCGTTTTATAATAATTATTATAAAACGCCACACACAGCAATTTTCTCCCCATAATTATTATGGGGAGAAAATTGAAAAACACAAAATCAAAATCAAAGCATTTATTTCAAGTAGGCCAGTTACAGGCACTTTTGAATTGTCGACAAGATAAAAATGTAATGAAGCTACAGTCCCAGTCACAAGGCATAAAAACTGTGAAAGTACTGTAGTTGCCCATTCCCTAGCGTAGATCTCTATGGAGAAGAACGGGCAAGAAACTCCATGGACACTCTTTTAAATCAGTATATTTTTACAAAAACCTTGGTTACATCATTCATGTTGAGATGGTACATTATGTGAGAACGATGTAGCAAGATGTGTAGTGTGCACGTTAAAAGTGTCCATAGTAAAAACAAAAAAAAAAAAACAATTCAAAAATAAAATAATTATTTCAAATAAGCCGTGGCAACCAAGAGATGACAAGTCACAACTGACAGCGCCCGTTCACGAACATGACGCATGTATCAGCACCATTCAACTCAACCATTTTGAAGGGAACTAAATGATCCGACACACGCGCCACCATCAGCGAGACCTTTGAGTGAGCATGACATACTCCTAACCGCCAGGGCACATTCAAGTCAAGAAAAGAATAGGTTACCAGTGAACGATAGCTATCTAGTACAAAGTACTCACACAATATGGGCTATGCGGCTATATAATACTAAAGAGATTGAATTTATACAATGCAAAGATAGTTGTACAATCTTCAGCAGCTCCAACAATACAGTTCAATGCTATCCATTTATGCGCCCCTGTCCTTGTGGAGCAGGACCGGCATTGAGCCAAGCATTTTTATCAGCGATATAATCGTCCAACTTGTAATATGCTTGCTTACATAGTGTGCGTTTAATGCATGTTTTAAATTTCGTCTCATTCAGTTCAACAATACTTTGTGGAATTTTATTGTAGCATCTCAAACAGTACCCCATGAAAGATGAGTCTACTTTAGCGAGTCTGAAGCTTGGCGGAACTAATTGGTCTCTATTTCTAGTACTGTAATTATGTCTGTCACCTCTTTTATTAAAAAGATGTAGATTTTTTCTTACGTACATTATGTTTTCATAGATGTATTGACAATGTACATACCGTCATGATTTTAATTTCCTTAAACAGTTCCCTTAGAGAATCGCGCCTATGGAGTTTATATATGGCTCTGATGGCTCTTTTTTGCAGACTAATATATAGACTCAATGTCTGCAGCCCGTCCCCATAACAAAATGCCATAAGACATTATGCTATGAAAGTAACTAAAGTAGACCACTCTAGCGGTATCGACATCAGTAAATTGACGGATTTTTCTAATAGCGTATGCTGCTGAACTTAGCCGCCCTGCAAGAGTACTTAAATGAGAACCCCATAGTAGCCTTGAATCAAGCGTAATCCCCAGGAAAACCGTTTTATCTACGAATTCAACTTTATTTTTATTCAAAACTTATCACAATCGCTATGTTTAACATTCGGTAAAGCAAATCTTATGCATTTCGTCTTTTTTTCATTTAATACTATTTAGTATTAAATGAAAAAAGGACTGATAAAAATGTTTGCTGTGAACCAATTATGGACTTGAATTAGGGCATTATTCACGTCATCTAGATTTTGGGCCCTTCTATTTATCTTAAAAATTAGTGAAGTATCATCAGCAAATAGCACCATATTTTGAGGCTGGTTTTTCAATAAATAAGGCAGAACATTAAATATATACTAGAAAGAGGAAAGGACCCAATATTGAGCCTTGCGGAACCTCCATTTTTACTTTTAAACCCTGTGAATTAACACCATTTATTTGAACATGTTGCTGTCTATCACTCAAATAAGATTTTACCAAACTAACTGCAAGTTAACCTAGTCCATAATGCTCAAGTTTCAAAAGTAATGTGTCGTGATTTACGCAATCGAATGCTTTGGAGAGGCAACAAAATATTCCAATAGCGTCTTGGGACTCTTCCCACGCAGTAAATATGTTCTTTAATAAAGTTACACCGGCGTCGGTTGTATAACATCCCTTGGTGAAACCATACTGTTGATCGTGTAAGATTCTGTTGGTGTTAAAATGATTGAGCATTTGATTAAGCATTACTTTTTCAAACACCTTACTAAAAACTGGCAACACGGATACAGGTCTATAATTATTAGTATCTTTACTATCCCCGGATATGAAAAGAGGTATGACTTTACTGTATTTCATTAAATCAGGGAAAACTCCTTGGTCTATACACAAATTAAAAATTAAAGCTAAGTATGGTGCTATAGTCTATGGATGTACAAACTTTGATAGACATTCCCCATAAATCTTCGGTCAGTTTGACTTTTATTTGCCGAAAAGCTTTAATAACTATCATAGGGTTTATGTGTTTAAATTTAAATTCAGCCGACCAGCCAGACACATTCGCCTTCAATAAACCAATTGAGACTTCAGGAGAAGAATTAAGAGCCTCCGTAGTTTTTAATGGTATATCGGTAAAGAAATTTACAAATTCTTGAGCTTCTTCTGTGTCTGTATCTAATGAGTAGCTAGTGTTACGTATTTTCTTCCTGTTAGTCTCGATATTTATGACTTTCCAAACTGTTTTTATTTTATTTTCTGCTGTTTTGATCTTGTTGCTAATGTGCAGGGCTTTGGCAACCTTGCATGTATTTCTAAATATTTTTGAATACTTAGCAACATACTTGTTAAAAGTTTCAGTGTTTATATAAGGCTTAAGGCCATAAAGCTCAAATAGTCTTTCCCTACTTTTTCTGATACCTCTAGTTGCCCAATCACTAAAAATAAATTTAGGGCAAATACTTTTTGTCTTCTTTTCAAAAGTTTTGTTGAAGTCAGTGTGAACTATTGAAAAGAAATGACCATACAATTGATTTATATTAATATCGTCCATATGATGGCTCATAACACTTAACTTGTTCTGTAGGAAAATATTATACATATTTAGTTTGCTAGTAGTTATAGGTCTAAATTTAATTTCAACTTTTTTGCAATGGTGTGTTACACCTGAAAGTTACAGTTTGTCCGCTATGGTCGGACGGCAAACTATTTACTATGGCTTTATCTAAGTAATCACAATCGCAGAAAACATTATCTATACAAGTAGCGGAAGATGGCGTGACTTTAGTAGGTTCTATAAAAATGTTGGTCAAGTCAAATGACTTTTTAATAACCGACTGCTGTTTGAATTTTCTTCTAAAATATTGATATTGAAATCACCACAAATAATTGTAAATTTATTACTGGCTACAAGTTTTGCCAGAACATCTTCCATTATTGATTCAAATAAAGAAAAGTTTTGATAGTTTGGAGGTCTGTACACACACACATGCTTATCTAGTTCAACATAGGACAGTTCGACGCAGTGTTCAACCGAGAGACCTACTATGTCATTACGTTGTTTATATTTAACAAAAAATTTCAATAATATTAAGGAACCTCCGCGCAGCATAGATTTACGGTTAAAGCAGCTACCCACCGTATAGTTCTCATAATTAATAAGCATTTGGTAATCCTTTAGCCAATGTTCAGCAAAACAAATAATGTCAAACATTTTCTTTTCTAAAAACAATTCAATTTCTAATAATTTGGAAGAAATGCCTTGGATATTTTGGTGGAATAATTTTAATGTGGTCTGCTGAGGCCCTTTCCTACGAACTAATTGAGTGCAAGAAGATACCTTGCTGTTGGTAGGTTTAACAATATTGTTAATTGTACCTTCTGTTGTCTGACTTCCTAGTTTAAATTACTATTAATATCTGGAGTGAGTCTTGCGCTATCACCCGACAACAAGATCCTATCACTACATAAATCTAAGCTAATATGTGTATAATTACAATTAGTATAATTACTAATTAACGTAGACCTATTTACAAAAAACTGTGACATACTATTTATGTCTGAGTTTATATTAAAAGCTAATAGCCGAGCTATTTGACGTCTAAGACTAAAAGGCAGGTACGCATTATTCCGAGTTGACTTCAATTTCTGAACGAAACTGTTGGTGACGAAAAATTTCAACTTGTCACTATAATGACTTAGGTACTAATAAATGCATGCGATCGTTAAAGCTATGGATAAAATGATTTTTCCTGCTTGACAACTTCTCAAAGTATGGAAAGGCACACAGAATTATTTTCTTACAATTTAGTTTTAACAGTTGAGTGACATTGTCAGTGATATCATCAATTTTAACGTTCAAACTATTACCTACAAGTACGGTTATAATGGCATTAGGATTGAATTCCTTCCGAGTTATGGATGAAATTATCTGGTTTTAAGAAGCCTGAGGTGTACAATAATTTTGTGAAGAATGACTCAGATTATTAGAAATAAATTTTCCTAACTCTCTCCCTAAACCATCTGAAAACATAATGGAACTGCAACAAAGTGTACTACAACAATTAATGGAAGAACTACTTTCTGTTTCTGCTACTTGTGAAACATGAAGTGTAATGTCAGGTCTTATATCTTGGCTGATGCAGTCCTGAGCACTCACAGCTTGGGACGGGTCCTCCGTTTCCTCAGGCTGGAAGGCATCAGGACTGGGTTCACATAGGACAAGTCCACTTTGTCTACCAATTCGTTTGTTGCAAGAATATGCTCTTTAATTTGGTTTTTAGAGCTTTCATATTTATAATATAAAGAGTTTAGTGACATATTCAGGGCCTGTATTTCGGATAGTAAGCACTGAGTGTCTATTTCATAAATATTTTTACTATCTTCCAATTTAATTTGATAGTTATTTAATCTATTAACAAGAGAAACACGTTCTTTCCTTAATTGGATATTTTTGGAAAAGTACTTTTGTTGTTTCTTGTATTTATTACATTTTCTAATGATTTTATTTAATCTTGCATATTTCTTATTTTATTTTTACTAATCTTATGGCTGCAGTTATATTTAAGTAAGGAGTCTTCTGTAAGGTCTACTGTTATAATGGAATGAGGATTACAATTTGTATTAACTAATTCATTATATAAATGGTTAGTTTCTATAGCCTGAGTGTGATCCTTTTCCTTGTTCAAATTTAAAAGTTTAATATTAGCATGGATTAATTCATCCTCTAAGTCCCTAATTTTACATAAAGCCACCTCATACAAGTTACTACAGTTGCTAAACCCATCCGTGACCGCCCGTAGCTGATCCCTCATCCTCATCAACAACATTTAAATATTCCTGATGAAGGTCTCCTAGCTCCCGTTTTAAGCTGGAGTTTTTGTTATTTATATTATTAACCTCCTCCTCACTGTCTTCTATCTCCTGTAACAGTTGTTGACATTGGAGTTTTGAGTCCTTAAGTTTGTGGAGGGCCATTCGCAATTTTAGCTCCATATCCTGATCAGTAGCCTTACGGGTCATCACAGGCATGGTTTCCGGATTGGTTACTGAAAATTGGAAATAATGAAACGGTGAGAACTAATAGGATAGACCGAAGAAGAAAATTTAGATATGAAAGGGGAAAAAAAAAAATTTTAGGATTACTCAAAGAAATGAGGTAGGCTGCTAAATTGGTTCGAAAATCTTGATATTATCTAGCTTAATAATAAATTTTACTGCTTTAACAAGATTTTTTTTTACTTTTTCATAAGTGGGTAGGTTGCTTAGAACAAAGAAGTTAGATTTTTATAAGATTATTTTAAGAAATTAATAAAATAACGCTCAGGAACATAAACACAAATTATATTAACCATACATTTATTACTACAATTGCTACATTACATAAAAAGTATCAGTGTGACTCTTCTATTAGAAATTCTTTCACAGATTTGTTGTATTTCTCTGGCAATAGTTGCTGCAGTTCGTTTCGGGTTAACCAGTCGCCTTTAGTCTTGCTCGGTTTACCACTTTTGTAATTAGCGTAATAGAAGAATACCTGAAAATAAAGCAATGTTTTAAATTAAGAATTAACAAAATAATTTCCGTCTGCACTTAGTCATGCTACCCACTTTAACTCGAGAAGTCTTGCGACGGTATTTTTGTAACAACAAAGCTGACACGAAGAAATCTTTATTCGATTTTGCAACCCGCCCATATGTACGCCAGCAAAAAGCACTTATAAAATATCTAAATACTTAGGTATAAACTATTAGCAGTGTTCCGCAAACTTTTTGGCATCAAGCACAGACACCATCAGGTGAACCTGAAACTGTCAGATTTTCCCAATCAACCTTGAACCTAATGTTTCAGCAATACAGTCGAAAATCTATTAAAGAAATCTGACAGATTGTAGTAGCTTGATGTGCTGGCGTCTGTACATCTAGAAAATCAGAAAAATTTGGATGCATTCATAAAAGAAAAATCAATTTTTACATAATATTAATCAACATTTGTTATTAAAGTTTTGTGGCTGTTTAAGCAGGTATTTTTCTTCCGACTGTCTATTTACCTTTAAGAGATAAATTTATTTTTTTGAGGCACACCAACTAATGACCACGGTACACTTAGGGGAACACAGTATTTTCACTTTTTCTGCGTTTTAGATGCCATACTTACTTTTGCCCCTATCTTGCCGTTGACTTCTGAGGGATATTTGTACTTGTAAAACCCACAGGGTGCATTTGAAAGAAATTGTACTTTTAATTCAGGTCCAAGATTCTCAGTTACTACCCTTTCTGCTGTCTAAAATAAAAATTCAAGAATTAAGTCGCATTCTAGGAAAACCAGCTCTACATTTTCACTTGATCCATCAAAATTGCATACGGCAACTAAAATAATTTCCTGCCAGGACTTAATTTTTTTTTTTCGGTAGATATTGCCACACAAACACTGCACCATGCACCATTTTTTAGCTTATGCCTATCTGGACATTTTGAAACAGGCCCTTTGTATCAAATGAATAGTATTCATTCTACATTTTGCAGGTGTATTGGAATGAAGTCTACCTGTCTTAAAGTTTCTCCTTCCTTCCACAAGCCTTGAGGCAGCAATGTCTTCACATCTGACCCCAGTTTTATTGGAGTCACAAGGACCAAATGTCTTTGGAGACACCTTTCTGTGGATGTTTTGTCACCTTTTTTATCAGCATCTGAACAAAAATAAAGTACTCTCTCTCTCAAATAACCAAATCAAACAGAGTGAAAATTATGAGAGCATGCTGACTAGCCTCATACTAACAAAAAAATATTTCACCCTTAATAAAAATACAGAAAGCAGCAAATTGTATGAGAGCATACCAGCTGGTTCCTGAACAAAATATTGTAAATAATTTTTCAAGGAAGTTTCATGTTTCACATATAATTTTCCAAAAAGGTTCTCGAAATAGTGTATAATACAGTACCAGTCTCCACACTAGCAAACTTAAACTGTGCAAGTTCTTCATTGGAAGCATCCTCAAAGTCCTGAGCTGTGATCTTGCTCACTGCATCAATGTCCACATCAGCAGATTCATTTTTGAGGAGCTCTGCTTGTATCCTTTAATTACAAAAGGGTATAGATATTACAACAGGCCTCCTCTCGAGAGGAGGCCTGTGTCCCAGCAGTGGGAACATTAAAAGGCTGATGATGATAATGATGATGATGATAGATATTACAATATTTAATACGAAAATGTCAGTTTCCACTAATGTTCAATATTTGGAAGTTAACAAATTGCTTGCTTAAAGGAGCTATTCAAAAAGGTCCACTTAAGATATGAAAATTATCGGTGACTGATTTAAAATATCAATGCTAAATACTTACTTATCATTTTCATGCCTAATCTCATGGTCAGACTTCATGCTCTTTTCAACTTCTAGGGTGTACTGCAAATCCAAGTATTTCTTGTACATCTCATTTAATGGTGGAGTGACTACTGGTAGCCTCTCTACGCAAACTCCTGTTACGATATCCCATGATGATGTGGTGTTGAGACCTGAAACAGTATAAATTTAGTATTCAATCAACTAAAAGTACATAGATTCATTTACAAAATAACCTAAAAGTTATTTATTTACCTCTTGCAAAAATCCGACGGCATAGGTTCACTTCCGCATTAATAAATGTTCTAAACAACATTGTAACAATGTGCAATCAACTTTTAAATCTTGCGTTAATATTTACACTTATTTTCATTTATTATTCGTTCTTGCTACATCCAATTCCAGTTTTAATATTTTCAATTTTTAATTTATTTTCGCGTACCTGACAGCACCATATGTATGACAGTGACAAACAGCTGTTTAAATGTCAAATTTTAGTTACTGATATTCTCGATTAGGCTGCCTAATCGCCTAATCAGTTATTACTCGACTATTCAAAGTTCACTTGAACTTCGAGATAGAATTTTTAAAATATAAAACTTTTGCCGTAACTTGGGGAATTTTCGCCTGAAGATGAGCGTCTATCTTTTGTTGCTATCGACAGCGATAAATATTTTGCTAAAATCAATATGTGCACGGGAGACTTTAAGTCGCTAGTGAATAAACGTCTCAAACCAAGCCCGAGTGTCGAACATCATTATAAACTCATATCACACTCGTGCCCGGGCCCGGACTCCAACAAAGTGGAAACGAGCGGAGATGTGCGAAGTGGAGAGGAAATGTGCAAAGCAGCAGGCCACTCACAGCATACCGCTCACCGCTCACAGCACACCGCTCACAGCACGCCGATCACGTGTCTTCTCGTCTCCACTATGCGAAGGCTGGCATAAAACAAACATGTATGAGATATCGCCTCTCCTCTCTGCTCATTCGCTATCACTAAAGCTCAGCGGAGACGAGAAGTGTAAATAATGAAATTTTATTGTTGGTTTAAAAATCATCGCTTCCGTGGAGTCCGGCCCTTAAAACACAGTCTCAAACAGGCATAGTGTCACAGCACAGCTGTCTCAATAATTTATTAGTAATATTTACATGCTTATCAAGAATAACTGCCATCTGATATTTACTAATTTTGTATACTAGCAACACCTCTTTGCCGATTCTGCCTTTTCCGGCTCTTGTGTCAAAGAAAGTAGGTGAATATGTTTGTAATTGCAAAAATCCATGAAAATCTCCTAAAATATATTATTTATCCGTGTGATAGTGATTAATATAAATGAGGAATATCATATAGCACCAGTTCTAAACTATATTTCATTTACCAAACGTAAATCATAGCCAAGTTGACTGACAAGTGTTACAACAAACAGGTTAAGTTCTGTAACTGAATTTATTATCGTTTTAGGCTTGACCATGAAGCAAATAGTTGCGAACCAAAAAGTGAAGATCCCTGAGGGACTCACTGTACACGTGAAATCGCGGTTGGTGACAGTGAAAGGACCGCGCGGAATACTGAAGAGGAACTTCAAGCACTTGGCTGTGGACATTCGCATGGTGAACGCTCGAGTGCTGAAAGTAGAGAAATGGTTCGGCTCCAAGAAGGAGCTCGCCGCTGTCAGGACAGTCTGCTCGCACGTTGAGAACATGATCAAAGGTAGTTGTTTACTTCTGTTGTTGTTCTACTAACTTGTGTTATAACCTGAAAATATATTGGAGGTTAGTTAAAGACTCCCTGAGTTTGTCCCAAAGTTTTCAAACTCTTACTAACCTTGTTTTCGAAAGTTTTCAATCCTTTTGGCAGTTGCGAACTATGGGTTTATAGATAGCTTGGGCAGGGTTGCTTCTGTTCGTCAACATAGCTTTGCATACTCAAACTCTAAAAATAAAAAAAACAAAATATTAAAACAGTGTCGAAAGACCTGTTTTAAGGGTATTGTAACTTAGTACTCTTATCAACGGACTGCTGCCAAGTTGATCTGACTACCTGTTCGTGTGTAAGAGAGGCAAGTAGTTTCTCATTAAAAAAAATGTTGTATATAGCATAAAACTTGCTACATTAGTTGTGCCCATGAATTACAGAATTAGGCTGTTTCAATATGCCATGTTAAGGTTGTAAAACATGCTGTTAAACTGTCAAGAAAATGAATCTGTCAAAGCTATATACGATTGCTCACTGCACCTAATATCTTAAAACCTGTTTCAATAACTATACCAATGTCAAAAATACTGTTGAAAGCAAGAAAAATATTGATGGAACAGAGTTGTATTTGAACTAGCTAGAGGAATTAGTATTGACTTTTGTTTATAATAGAAAGTTTGTTTGAAGGTAACTAAGAAGAAGGTAATGGCTAAAACCCATTTTGACCGTTCTTAGTTGGCAAAAAGTGTGAGTATAAGCATACTATACCATTCATCTTTATTGTGTTGATGATTCCTTTAAAATTAAGTAAGCTTTGACAAGAACTCACCCATAACAATGGTTCTAACTGTTGGTGGCCCAGTATGATCTTGGTCAAGGGTTTCTCATTAAGATAGATACTTTATTATAATGGTCAACAAAAGAATGACAATAAACAGTCTTGAAAATAATTTACCAGTTTTATTAACTCATTGATTTCTTCACATTCCAGGTGTGACCAAGGGATTCCAATACAAAATGCGCTCCGTATATGCCCATTTCCCCATCAACTGCGTCACCACTGAGGGGAACAGCATCATTGAAATCCGTAATTTCCTTGGTGAGAAATACATCAGGAGGGTAAAGATGGCACCTGGTGTGACCGTCGTCAACTCACCCAAGCAGAAGGATGAGCTCATCATCGAAGGAAACTCCTTGGAGGATGTGTCCAGCTCCGCTGCCCTTATCCAACAATCAACCACAGTTAAAAACAAGGACATCAGAAAGTTCTTAGACGGTCTTTATGTGTCTGAGAAGACCACTGTTGTACTGGATGAGATATAAGGACATAAAATAATTTTAATTTGACTTTATTTGTATTATTTTCAAACCAAGTAGTAACAAAACATAACATACCCATAACCTGTAATCCCCTAAGGGTTAGCCTCCTGGAATTATTTTAAGTTCTGAAAGAGCTTTTAAATAAGAGGTATTATTAGGGTTGAACCTCATCTATCAGTCATATCAATCTATCAAACAGAGCGTGCTGCCGCGTGCGATAGCACTCCCAACTGTTTTTCGCTCATGCAAATGACGGTCCGAGCGACAATTTCTCAGTAGCAGCCACTGAGTCTAGATTTGTGCCCAATTGATGGCAATAGGCAACATAACTGACGAAAACTGTGAATGTAAGTACTATTAGTAATCCCTTTAGGGTTAGTCAGAGTACACCTCAGGCTAACCCTAAAGTACTAATACCTCTTGTTTAAATAATACCTCTTGTTTAAAAGATCTTTCAGAACTTAAAATAATTCCGGGATTTTATTAGGACACACCGCATGTCACTCATGGATCCACATGTTACTGCCCTTGAAGTTAAGTCAAATAAACTACCTATTTCCAGGGGCGGATTTGAGACGTTGGCTGTCCTAAGCCCACGAAAGATTGCCGCCCCCTATATGCTGTAAAGCATGAAAAATTAAACTATATTAAATTAAAATGGGAAAAAAACGATAGTCAGTAAATTATTTAATTATCTCAATTAGTATTTCAGATACTGATTCTTACTATTTCTATTTGTGAGTAACAATGAATCGTTATTCACAATTTGTCTTTTGCCTGGCTTTCTGAGCAGCGAATTTGTTTATCAAATCATCACAATCTAAAGGCCGTAGCAACAACGATTATTCGATTAGAAAAGACCAAATTTTGCCGCCCTAGGCCTGGGCCTACTCGGCCTTTATGGAAATCCGCCCCTGCCTATTCCGATCGGTATAATTATTTTACTCATTGCTCCGATTTCTGCTGATTACTGACAACAACCCAATAAGTACTGGTTGTCTTTCGGTTCGGCCAGTGACTATCTGTGCCTGTCAAAACTCTACAAATGACATCCGACACCAATGGCTAAACGTGCTTTCCGAGGCACTTGGGGAACTTACTCTATAAGTAATGGATGGTCACCCATCTACAGATTGACCTTGGCAAGCGCGGCTTAGCCAAGAGATGAAATGAAAAAGTCACATTGTTACTTGCCCGGATTTGAACGGACAACTTCATCCATGATAACTCAATCTCTGTGCCGTCACACCCATCATTTGCCTGCCTTTTCCCAACAAAGTTGGAGTCTGCTTCCGGTCTAACCGGATGCAGCTGAATACCAGTATTTTACATGTAGGGACTGCCTACGGCACCACCACAATCCAGTTAATAATGGGTAATATGTTACCCTTTGGTAAAACTGGTTTTGCCAGACTACTTCGGGCCTCTAACAACCTGTAAAGACTCAAAGAAATAATACTTTGTTAATCTTCTAAGTTATATGAATATACGAAAGTCACGTATTACGATTATAATGAAATTTCGTAATTGTATAGGTATGGTTCATTCCACCTTAAAAGATAGGATAGTTTTAGACTCTTATTGACCCGATAGGTGGCGCTGTGCGAAGCAATCATGTGTTCTGCAACAATAGCAGCTCAAGACATCAGATGTTGCGACACGCTTGTATATTATACTAGTCTTGGGTAGGTATAATGATTCAAATTATTTTTTGTTAGAACAGAAATGAATGAAATTAGTTCAAATAAAATAATTCTAATGTTTTTTTTAATAGCTAAATGACATCAATTTCTGTAAAAAGACGCCAAGACACGGTAAATCTTAAATCTGCAACTCGGTTTGGGCCTGTGTGGCGCCTTTTTCTTACAAGTCGACGGTGAACCAACCAGACTTCCGTATGCTAGGCGCTTTGTGGAGCAATTTTTTTTATTTTTAATGATAACTACATTATGATTTTGGCGCCCCCTGAAACTCACGGTGATCATGGCTTAATGGAGGTCGCTAGTAATGATGTGAGATGGCGTGAGGTAATCCAGATCTTCACTTAAAGCGCCCATGCTCGTGTTTATAGACATTTTTCAAGTTTTACTTGTACTACAGAATATTCTTTAAACGTCAACTTTGTTGCCCTATTACTCCACCGCTTCCTCCAACTCTTGGCCGGGATGGAGCCAGCAAAAGACCTAGGCCGTAGGCCGTGTATAACACCCCCTTGGATGCCCTTAATGACCTTGATCGCGAAAAATACGTACCTTGAAAGTATCAAGCTAAGTGGATCGACCTCCATGAAAGGTAGGGTTAAGTACAATAAAACAATAATCGATTTTCAACGTAAATAATTTTATTCAAACTATTCTATTGAACATCACTAACTCATAAACATTGTACATCTGCAAATATGGATGTGGATTAAAATGTTAAACTACACGTTAAAAAGACATAATACACTTAATTTGCACAAACTCAATTTATTATTAAATAAAATACCTACTTATAAATGATAAAATAAATAGCTTTAAAAATAAACCATTTTCGTGACTATGGTGTTAATACATTGATATAGAATCTTAAAAATTAATTAAAATATCTATCATTATTATTATTTACAATACACAACAAAATCATAAAAAGGAATCACGACAAACGGCAGTGAATATAACTTTGTGTAAAATAGTGCTCGGCCAATATTGCTAATATAAACAGTGTCAAACCTCTTTGGTGGATTCAACAATTTATCAGTACTAATACACCAATTATGTTTGTCGTAATGCCTTTCTTGTGTCCAAATCTAAAATATCTGTAGTAATCGTCATTAGCATTGTCATGTATGAGTTATTTAATACTTTAACATTCGAATTGTATTTGAAACATAATAATAAAATATTTAAGTACCATGTTTTAATATTTAAAAGTATATGCATCATATTGTTTACACTAAGGTAATACATAATACTCAGGGGTAATCATTACTTTGTTATTAAGGACATAATAATTAGCGATACATACGCCATGACGTAACAACAAGTATATTGCAACTAAAGCTTTACATGCTCGCTTCTAGTGCCATATTTGCAGATGAGCATCAATTATTCCGTAAGAAAATAAAATTCTCAATAAATAAATGTCAAACACTATTTAATTGGTGAGACATTTCACACCATATAACACAATAGCTTACTATAAAAATGATCAACAAACAACTTTGCACCTCGCCTAAAGTATCAAGGAGGACAACGGTGTGCAGAAATGTCATGAGATTCAACGGTTACGGTTACGATACGATATAGATTGCCGCTTGAGCAAATAATCCTGATTATGTACGTCTTACACTAGCCATGCGTGAGGTGGGTTCAACTACACAGCGTAACTATATTATAACTAGTAGGTATACATGTTATAGCGGGTCAACATCACCTGTGCACGTGATTCGTCTCATACGATCAATCCACTATCTGAATAGTGTAATTATAGTAAACTCTTAACACTGACGAAAATTCAAAATATATCTAGCAACCTGAGTAAAATAACATGTATAATACCATTTTAAAATGTTATTAAATATACAATTTACAGTAAATTGAAGCACAATTAGTGGGCTTGTCAAATAATTAAAATAATAATTCGATATAAAACTTGCATTCGACGACACGTCCTCGTTATTAAATTTGCACGATAAACATAAGCGTAAGTAGTGAACAACAGTGAATGCTATTAATAGCGAGTTCTTGGTCAACAATTTATCCACATGTGACAATTTACATTAATTTTAGAAATAATCTCTTTAACGCTAAATTAACTCCGATATGGTCTATCTATCAAGCGGTGATTGAAGAAAGTCTGATCGTAATTCTAAAAAGACGCGAAAATCGCACGCATAACACGGCGGCGTCGTCCGCGGAACGCTCTACTGCTTATTGCTGTCGGGAGGGTCGCGCAGTCGCGACACTTCGTAAAAAATATCGGAGCCGCACCTTCGTACGTAAGGATGGCGAGTGGACTCGAGGCACTATAGTAGGTACATGTGTACGTGTGTACTGTACGTGTACTGCACGTGTACGCTCGTATGGCACGTTACAGCGGCTCGCGGCGCGGCACCCACACGCTGGGCCCGCTCTCGGCCGTGATCACCGCCTTCACCTTCGTGTAGATCTCCTCCGGCGTGTCGCCCGTCACCACTGCTGCGGGGGAAATCCTATTTATAATTGATGGCCAAAGTATCGAGGAAGCGACATGCGCTCAGGCGCGGTCCCAGCCTAAGACTTTGTGTCACATAGGGCCGGAGCCAAGAATTTGGTAGGGACGGGAGAGTGTCAACTTGGCGTGTATGATTTTTGGATCTAGGGGGACCTAGGACCGCGCCTGCATGCGCTGACGATTCGACGATTGACGACACGGTTGGCGCAGGGGCTAGGCGATTAGCTGGTGTACTGTGTCGTAAATATTTGTATAGCCTACAGGTAGTTTTTCTGAGTCTATAGAGAGCAGCGGTGGCCCAGTGGTAGCGACCCCGACTTGCGAACAGTAAGTCGTGGGTTCAAACCCAGGCGGGCGCATTACTTTGTGTAATTTATTTCATCACCACTGCTTTCAAAAACGGTGAATGAAAACATCGTGAGGAAACCGGCATGTCCTAGAACCAAAAATTCTAAGACATGTGACATCTACCAATCCGCACTGGGCCCGCGTGGTGGATTATAGCCCATTCCCTCTCATAGAGAGGAGGCCTGTGTCCCAGCAGTGGGAACATTATAGGCTGATGATGATGATGATGATAAAAATGCACCCATTCCTAGTGTGGGGCAAAATTTAAAAAAATAATCGGCAATAGACGCGAGTCATGAGTGCTGCTGTGCCTATGTTAAGTTCCAAGTTGAATGAATAAAAGTATACTAACCAGTGAAGTACTCAGCGAATTCCTGTTCCATTTTTAGCGCACGTTCGTAAGTTTTCTTCGCTTGTTCTTCAGTCATTCGCTTATTCATTTCCCTGTTAAATAAACATTTAAATGAGTATAAGATATCTATCGAGCTCTTGTTGTAATTATAAACATACTTGTTGTGTACTCACATTATAGACTCTATGCTCTTTGGTTTTATAAATATGGCAATAGGGTAAAGTTGCGCCACTTGTAATCTCTTGATTGCATTGCCGCTCACGTCCAAAATGCAATGTTTGCCCTGCACATAATAAATACGAGGCATGAATAGGTTTGCTTTATATAGAAGTATAAGAAAGGAGGAATGTATGGGGACATGACATTGTATAGCTTAGCTTAGAGTGGGGTACATCAACTGAGAAGTGTCCGAATCGTACAGTGGGGGCAAGGTGTTTATTTGCGACTCTATGACGTCATAAAACTACCGCTACCTGAATTTTCTAAGAGATTCTTTCGGTCCGTCTGTGTCAATCCATATGTCACTTTTTTTTTTCAGAATTTGTCCTTGGTTTTTAGTGTCAGTAAAGTCAGCAATAACTGTTGTTTAGCAAAATTTTGTATAACAGTACCTTCTCAGCCACGACGGCTGAGATGACGAGTAATAGAGAAGTAAGGGAGAAGAAAAGGAAACGCTGCTTATGAAATAAGCAGTACCTTGGTGCTATTCTATGCGAATGTAAACGTCCTGTTAAGTGTTTTGTGTGTACATCAATAAATAAGACATGCTGAGCCGATCCCAAATAAATTGGGAGGCGGGCAGGAGAATAATGATGAGTGAAGATGATTACCTTCTCAGCGACCTCCCGCACGGAGGCGACGGAGGTGCCGTACAGGTTGTCGTTGTACTGCCCCGCCTCTATGAACAGGTGGTTCTGTATGTCGCGCTCCATCTGCTCGCGGCTCGCCACGAAGTGGTAGTCGCGCCCGTCCACCTCGTAGTCGCGGCGCGGCCGGGTCGTGTCTGGAATGTTACGGACCTTTATTAGCTTATTGTTAATAGACGATATAATATATGAATACAAAAACAATATCTACACAACTATCTACTTGTATTTTGTATGTTTCGTATTGAATATATCGTAGCAGTAAGGGATTTTCATGGCTCGAGGCGCTCGTAAGCGTGTTTCACCGATAAAACGTGAGGCTTGAAGAATAGTTGGTCCTGAAGTCCAATCCGATTAACAGGTTATACAATCGGCTGCCTGACATATTCGGAAGTTACTAATACGTTTGGATCTGGATGTATAAGTGAAACATGGTAAAAAGATACTTACGGGGCACGCAGCTGCCGAATTTCTCAGGGAACTCAGATATTAAATCGTCGTTTATTCTGTCCTTGAGAGGGCCCAGGATTATGACGGGTCGCGTGTAAGTTATGGTCAACTGTTGTACGGTCTCATACGATAGCACCGTTTCATCTTGACCTGTAAAACATTACATTTTAGTATTCAAATCAAATATATTTTGCATAATTTTCTACCTCCTCGGAGAAGACAGTCAGTGCCCATCTATGTGCATTTAATTAATCTTGACTTTGCTAAATTAAAGGACATGTCTCTCTATTTTTCTACAACCTTTAATTCCAGCCCAAATGACGGTTAAGTCGCTTAGATTCGTGTAACCATAACCATTTAATGTGTACACAACATCATTCGTGCGATTTGTGCTGATATCAAAATAACGTATTACGTGCAAAACTTGTGCAGCAAAGTCAACCTATTTTCATATCAAAACACAATGAACACGTTTATGAAACGAAATCTACAGAAGAATTTATCTTTTAGAAGACACGCAAAAGTTAGATATAGTCCATTTTCTGATAGAACACTCTAGATTCTTTATGAGACTATTATGTGCCTAAACCTACATAATATACCTATTTTTGAGAAGCAAATAACCTAATAGTAAAGTAAATAAAATTAATAGTATAAAAACTATTAGAGTTTACGGTATTGTTTCGACTTACTTAGCGAGAAGGTATGCATTAAAACACCTGCCTGCTACGCAAAACATTATTCTGGAATAAAAGTACAGTTCGACACAAGAAATAATCACTCATGGCTTTATTGAATAGTCACTCAACATTCGATTACCTTTCTTTCATAAGTCAATAAGCAATAGGAACCACTCTTCTAATATTTTTAATTAAAATTAAGAGAATTCAATAGGGGAGTTCGAAATAATTATAAAATCTCTGTCATGAAAATTATTGAAATATTTCTTAGTTATCGAATTGTAATATGTTTTTTTTTTCTAAATTACTCTAAACAACATGAATATGTCTACTACTAGCCAAGATTAAATAAAACCTTTTTGTCTTGCCAACATGTTTCAAGGTATAATTTATTTAATTCTGGCTCAATAATTATGCCCATCAATATCATCTTCAACGGAAGAATAGTAATAAGCAAATGTACACATTTCATTACAACAAATATGTATGTCAGCGACAGCTAGGCTAATAAAATAATTACAGCATCCCTACACATCTGAAGCGATAAAACTAAATCTAAAAAGAAACCAGCACAGCGTAATTTTGAAAACGAAAACAAGCTCTTATGAGAATGTCGTGAGATCGAGAGTAGATCTGAAACATGCCAGTGACGTAGTGTGTTGTGTAAACTAAAGGCAAAGCGCGTATAACGGTGCGAACATGCGTGGCGCCTGAAGCTTCAGCCAGTGAGAGGCAGCTCTTGTGTCCTCGTGTGCTTCCAGTGGCCCCACACTCCCTCCACAACCAACTAGCTAGTCAGCCTCGAACAGCTGGTCGTACGCGACTGTACGAGTGTACGAGTGAACCAATGTGCCGACTTGTGAGCCCGGCGTGATTCAACAATTTAGAAACAATGATCCAAACACTTTCGTGAGCTCGATGGTATAATATTTTCGAGTGCGGAGAGGCTATTAGAGTAATCGCGTTGTATGAATTAAAAACAACTGAACATAAAGAAAGAATGACAAATAATAAAAAACTGGAGTGTTATTGAAATGAAAACTACGTTTCTAATTGATGATCATAACCAGAATGCGGGAGGTAAGGTATCGGCTACGGCACTCGCAAGCTACGCCTCACTCCCAAAACTTACTCTCGTCCTCGAGATAAATGAGCGTTATCTCCTCCATCATGGGAAGTTCCACTCGGTACAAGATTTCCCCTACACGTAGAAAAATTAACGTTACATATATTTATAATAAACGCAGCAATATGCGTCCGTACAGTGGTACGGGACCAGGGATGGGTCATGGGGAACCTCCGTTCGGACAGAATGATCGACAGGTATGTTTGACATCGCTCCCTAGCATGGTTGTATAGCAGAACTCTACAAGTTCATGAATAGCGGTTGGGAAAATAAATAGCAAATTATAAAAACTCGTCTTATCGACGGGATGATAGTCAGATGTATCGTTGGCTCCGGTTAGGCAACTAGAAGCACGGGACGGCGGCCGGACGTGTCTCAAACCAACCCGTGTGCTCGCTGCGACCACTTTTCATTATCAACATTAACTACTTGTGGAACACCAAATCGTAATTTCTAAGCTCTCATCACACACCCATGTTTCATGACTGACGAAAACAATGTTTGGGTAATATATCTGCATTGATATTCGTGTAGCAATGTCTGCTAAATATCATTTTGCTAAGCAGCACAAATTGATTAAAAAAAACTTGAAAAAATTAGTCACAGCTAAATTATGGTTGCATAAACCACCTTGTATTAGAAAGTATTACTAAACACAGTAGTGCGATAAGAGCTGCATATAAAAAAAAAAACTATCTAACACACAGAGGTAATAAGTACATAGCTTGTCACCGGGTCGCCGGCGCCGGTCGCTCACAACATCGTATATTCGAGAAGCGACAATGATATGCCGATTACTGGCAAGATTGCTAGACCTATATTTTAATATTATAGGCATCACCATGCGTCTCCAAACACACTACAAGCGATATTACTCACATAGATCCGGTACATTTTGATTAAAAATAGATAATAGTAAAATTCACTACACTGTGATGTTTTCAACATTCACACAATAATGATTTGTGTTCCCTGAAGATCAATTTTGAGTGTGGTTCCAATATGATGTTAGATTTCACATTGTGATGATCAAAATATAAAATACATACATATAGTACAATAGAAAAAAAGAATTAAAATTGTTTTTCAAAAGTGAAAATTACAACTGGGTCCAAAAAAAAAATAGGGTATCAGTTAAAAATCTCTTAAATAAATTTGACAGATTGTAAGTACCTTGATAGCGGTGTACTTTGGCTCTAATGATTTTTCCAAATAAATTAAATACTGAAGAAAATCAATGTACCGAGGGCAATCATATTGAACATTACGAAACAGCCACTTCGCTGCCAGTTCGCACCATAATCGATTTCAGTATGATAAACACGGTTGAAAACGCCATATTTTGTATGATTTTATACGAACGGATTGCCAAAACCAACTTACGAATGCTATTGACATTCAAATTCAAAATATTTTATGGCCTTGGGCACTTATAAAACAAAATAGGGTTGGTTGTTGCTTATGGAGAAGAAATGGCATGAAAATCCATAGTTAGTCTTTTAACATGATTCATATTATTTGTATTTTATTATTGTTTTATTGACAATTGATTTACCGCCCAAGCCAAATATCTTTTTACTGGAAGAAATCAAACAAAACCATAGTTTCTATTCCCTTTCGTTTA
This sequence comes from Lycophotia porphyrea, assembly GCA_950005105.1. Taxonomy (NCBI): domain Eukaryota; kingdom Metazoa; phylum Arthropoda; class Insecta; order Lepidoptera; family Noctuidae; genus Lycophotia; species Lycophotia porphyrea. The sequence goes on from OX465393.1 coordinate 8,715,865, forward strand.
ATAAATCAAAATATATAATAAATCTTGTAGTAGGTACCTAGGAGGTGACCCGAAAGTAGCAGATAAAAGGTTATGTTTTTACTCGACTGCGGCGACACCCAAAAGGAGGGTTATTGAAATTAAGTTAGTTAAGTTGTCACTTGTGAGCATGAGTATCAAGCGTTCCCAATAGGAGTGACGCTTTTAGACCGACAACGTAAAAGAAATGACTCTGGTCACTGTAATCGATTATAGCGCTAATTGTTTGAATCGGAACGCGCACTTTCAACAATATATTACCCTCCCCCTAGATTGCCCTCAGTAATCAACAGTGTACTCTTATTTTATCGTAACATAATGAAACCGTTCACGAATGCAGCTTTATTCACTTGTTTAACATCGAACGTGAATCGGTCCTGTGGTTAGAATAAGCAAATAGCTCCAATGTAAAACGACCTAACTTTAAATAGTGGTTATTAGCAGCCGCATGAAAAAAAAACTGCGTAATGACCTACATACGATTAACAGCACAGTAGCGAAAGTAATAAATATGAGAGGACAAGGGAATGTGCACTTACCGTCCGCGTTAGCATCCTCCTGCGTGTAACAAAGCATGAAAGCTGTAACAAAATTGTTTTATTAGTTTGTCTGTGCAGCAAAGCCTGTACGTAGACATAAACCAACCCCCTGTGACGCAGTTTGAGAGGGTGAATTACCAATTACTTCGTCGTTTTTGCACAAAACATACTGATTAATTCGTCGAAGTCTTGATATAGAATCATTATCATATTACATGTACCACTGCACCATATAATACATTATTTATAATGTTTGTGAACAGTTAATGATATTTAAATGTATGAGGAGTGATTCACGTGCTTTGAATGTGTGTCCAGTAGTGAGAGGAAGTTAGGACATTGTTTGAACTTACGTTCTTGGTCTGAACCGTCTTCAGATTTGCCGTCCTCTCGACTCTTCATAAATGGAAACTTTCTGCTGAACGACAACGTTTTCTTTTTTCTTTCGAGTGTTGATTGGCTCTGTAATGGCATATAAAAATAGTTATTATAACTTCAACTTTGAAATACATTTAGATGAATCGTGTTAAGAATAAAATTTTAGCAGTAAATTCTAAATTTATATTCTTGCTAACAAATAACATTACCAGTAGAGGATATAAATATTCAAGTAAACATTAATTTAAAGTCAAGTTTTATTGAGTCACGACAACATTAGCATAGCCTAACAATCAATGTTAATATTACTAAAATGTTAGTTTTATCTATTACTGATTTATTTATGTTAGGTACTGATTTATAAATAACCAACCTCAAACCGATTGGTCCCGTTTCGTAACACTTTTAATAAAAGTGAAAACGAATACCCATAGTAGTAAAGAAATACTGTCAATGCGCACTTTACTGAAGAGTTTCACGTAAAGATCAATTTAATCTGTACAGCATTCTATCTATTTTCGGCTAATCATTATAATCTGCTGCTGGACATAGATTTCTACAGTAGCGCTACTGCACCCGATTATCGCCCACGCGTGTAGTACCTCTAGTGGCGGTTCTCTTATACAAGCTTCAATACTTAAATGCCCTTATAACTAGTCTTCATGATGTTAAGGTTTCTGAACAGTATGCTTGACTTATAGGCTTGCTGTATTGTTTTGCCATTGCCACTGTCTGTCCCAGCTACCTTTGTAAGGTCATCATTCCATCCAGTTACGGCATTATAATCAAATAAGCAGAGACATATTTTTATGTCTTCCAGTGAACTGATTTCTAATTGATATTGATATAACAGGCTTATATCCACAACGTCAAGTCAGAGCAGTTTTTAACGTCATACATGTGAAGTACAGAATATATATATACTCACAGTGCTAACAGGTGTGCCTTGTCCTTGGAACTTGACCTGTCGGTCGCGAGCTCTCTGCTTACGCTCCCACCGTCGCTTTGACGGAATGATGCCGATCGCGTCAGAGTCTGTTTTGTCTAGCCGTCTGCAGTAATATTTGTGAACATCAAGAGAAGTTTTAATCACAAAGATTATACAGATAGATCGTGGATAAATTCTATTGGGATTTGGAAACATGAACACCTCATTTAAATGATTAAACTCAAGATTATACCTATAGAAGTATGTACCTACTACTATGTAAATGATTCATAATGACGTTAATACTCAGTATACTAAATAAGGAGCAACTAATGCAACTAATCACATTACATTTCAATATTCAAGCCATTATTAAAATTTGATTTACATAAAAGGAAACTAAAAATATAGTGCCACAGTACCTAGCTTGCCACCACTCGTCGTCAGAAGCGTTGGTTACATGCAGAATGTCTCCGTATCTGAATGGTAAACCTCTTGAAGGCAGGCCGTCGTCCCTGATTGGATCGTAGTCGAACAATGCTCTGAAATACGATATTATTACATTTTAATAAAATCATCAACAATACTGATAAATTACGAGGAAATATATACCATTTTCCTTTAAAGTATTATTCATTAATCCTGTAAAATCCGAATGATTTCGCGTCTGGTTGTAGAGTTAATTAATAAAACAGTTATAACTGAATGGATTCAGAAGAAATTTTGTTTGGAGGTAGAATTTATCATGATTTAGACAATTTATCCAGGAAAACGATAGATTCAACCTATGTTAACAAGCATATGTTCACGTGATTAATAACAGATTTAGTATGAATAATCACGACACCTACTTAGAATAGGAAGGAAATTATTTTTTTTTATTCAGGCAATATTATTCATAAAGTAAATAGTTATAGTCATGACCTCACCTAACATAAAGGGATCGTTTTTGGGATGTTCTCAGTAGCGTATGATGCTGCTTCAGTTCGTTGATGCGCGCTTCAAACTTGTTGTACTCTTGAGGTCTGTACACAACTGTTAACTGCACATTCTGTCCCGTGCTCTGAAATTGTAAAGATTTATGGTGAGAAGAGATTTATGTTGGTGCATTATTGTTGCTAACGTTATGTTAGCCTTATATTAATGTTAAGGTATAATCTAATTGTCGACCAACATTGGGCAATTGACTGTTTTATGTGGTGACAAATCGTAGATTCGGTATCGATATTTATCATAATTTTGTAGCTCTACTCCAGAGCGTAATAAAAAATCTACAAGGCTAAACAAAATCTTAACATTTAACTTTCAATTTTATACAATCAACTTCCTTATACATTTCAACACTCACAATGTCATACAATGCATCCCCACAACAACAATTTATTGGCTCCCACTCAATGCTACTGGTATATTGATACTTTAGCAAATAGAATCATGATAATATGGATTACCTTCAAAGCTTTAGCGGCTTGTTCGTGCGTGGCGTGAGTAATGTCGACGTCATTGACGGCCAGCAGTCGGTCGCCGCGCCGCAGCTGCCCCGAGCGCTCGGCGGGTCCGCCGGCCAGCAGGAACGACACGTAGATGCCGTGCCCGTCCTCGCCCCCGACGATGTTGAACCCGAGACCCGAAGCACCCTTCTCTAGGTCAACGACGCGGGTCTCTTCATTGCTCTCCGTAACATCTTCACGACGCAGCGAGTTCGCCGCGCTTGACGCCGTCTCAGTATTCTCGATCGTCATTCTTGTGGCTGTGTGTGCAATATTTAACATGATAAATAAGTAAATAATAGTTAAGTACACATTACATCAGTTTGTTTAAACTGGTAATCAAGTATGGCATTGGTCAGAGGCCCTGTGATTTTAGGGCCACGTTATGAAGGTCAGCAGTGATGTAACTTACGTGTGTTGGCACGAGAAGTGCGGGGGGAGGGTTGTCCGTGTCGCGGGCCCGGCACAAGCACGAGAAGCACTCGCTCGCCCGTCGCCTTCAGCGCGGCTACAGCATCTTCGTGCGTCACATTATCTAGGTTCACGTCACCGTTCTGGAAACAAAACAACATACAAATTAAACATGCAATTTGAGTTATGACGACCTTTTTGAAGGTTTGAATGATGAAACTTACCGAAGTATTCTTGACCATTAGCAGTTTATCACCGACCCTCAAACGGCCGTCTCTATGAGCAGCACCACCAGCCATTATCTTGGTTACATAAATACCATTGTCACCCGGGATATGTTGATTACCGAGACCCCCCGCTATACTGAACCCAAGACCTGAGCCGCCTTTCACCAACTCGATCTCTACGGATTCCTCTGGCTTTGTTACTTGTAAAGAATTTGAAGTATCTTCTGTCGCGCGACGTCGTATTTTCTGTAAAGAGTATAAATAAAATTTTATAGTAGCAAAGACGGGCCCGTTTAACGGCAGTGAGTCATGTCTTTCGCGGGACAATGTTTATTGTAAAAGAGTCCTTGTATGAAGGCCAATCGCTGGAGTTTCGCATAACAGGATGCCCTCAATAGTTCCATTATGAATCAAAGTTGGCAAGAAGTATTGGTTGGCAATCAATTCTCCTAACACAATGACGAAATGATTCCGTCCATGAAATAGTGTTACCACTTGTAATGTACCTACACATACATTGATTCTGATTGCATTTAATAGTAACTCTTTCATGGCTCGTTTAATTGTTCGATACGAATCGACTTCGGAATGCGTTCACTTCCTGTAACACCACGCAATACTACACGCGGCACTGTTTATTCTTGTACCACCTGAACGGAACTTGTCACTAAATTCAAAATAATAACTACTTCGCGAACAGAATTAACTTGAAATTACACACCACACCTAGGCAGAAACTCACGTAGTCTTGAAATTATTAATTAAATTACGTTTTTTTAAGAAAAAGGTAACCGAATATGGAAACTCCTTGAATGCTGTGCTGAACGTATTATCAAATGACGTGAATGAGCCATTAAGCTTATAGCTTGAGTCACATATTTGCTTAATCTCGTAACAGCTGGTGTTTGACTTAGTAATAAAGTAAATAAACAAACTCACCAGTCTCACAGTATTGCCAGCCTTTTTTAATGCATCAACTGCGTCAGCGTGCGTAACACTGTCAACATTCGTATCGTTCACCTGTGCGACAAATAATACGACATAATAAGTAAACAAAATAGTGTACTAAGTAGTAGTAGTAGCTTGAGCATCAACTGGTCATTGCAATCAAGTGGCGTTTACGCAGAGTAGTGAGCCACTTGAGTGCAAGGGCTGACGATCATCCGCTTAATACCGCCCATTGATAGTCCGTCGTATAATACGGTTGTAGTGATTGGTCAATGTGAGATGGATCTGCTCCAGCGACGATTTTTTGTTGATCATAGATAACTTCAAGGCCTCTCATGGCCTTGAACTATTTACAAAAGACTTTTTATTTCACCGATCAATATTGACATAAGAAAACGTCGTGAGGAAAGTGTGGATGGCTATAAGAGTAGAGGAAGACCAAAGAAACGATGGATGGACTGTGTGAAAGATGATATGGCAAAAAAGGAGGTGTCTTACCTGCAATATCGCATCATTGATCTGCAGCTGGCTAGCCGCCGCCGCTCCCCCAGGAATGAGTTTAGTGACGTAGATGTGTGGGTCATCAGCCACGTGGGGATTGTCGGAGCCCCCGGCGATGCTGAAGCCGAGCCCGGCGCCGCCCGCCCGCGACAGCACCACCGTCATGTAGATGTACCCATCCTCACCTTGTGTACGCTCCGTGCCACCACCTTCTATGCCATTTACCTGCAAAGGCTGCGAGTTTTGTTTAGTATATTGATTATAGTGATTGTTAAGGTGGCGAGGATGCGAGTTGTAAGATCACGAGATTAAACTAATGGAGTGATAGTGTATGAGTAAACAGTGACAGAATGTATTACCATCTACAATAAGTTTGTAAAAGTAGATCTCATACTGTTATGGTTGTATGTTAAAATTAAGGCAAGTTTGAACCATTATTAAGAGTGTTAACGACTTACGGCATTTCATACAAACTTTCAAGTCCTTTTATTTTCGAAATGATTGAACCGATTCTAATGAAAAGAAGTTGATAGAGACTAATTTCAAAAAATAGTGTTACAGCTAAATTAGGCCAATTTAAAGTTTTCCATAGAAACAGAAATTTCCAATCATCTGTTTTTGAAAAGATATTTCTAAAGGTTCTCTGTCAGCTTTTTAGACCTATGTATGTATCCTGCTTATGCATATGAAGTTTCATTCAAATTGGTTCAATCATTTCGAAAAAAAAAGGACTTGAAAGTTTGTGTTGATAACACTCTTAAACCTGACCCAATTTCTTATAGCAGTCCATTAACTAGCTTTTCTGTTATAGATGGAATCTAGGTAGTCCCTAGTGAATAGTTGACAAAAAAAATCTAATTAGTCCGTCAGATAGATTTCCAAAAAATATTGGACACGTATTTTTTTTTTCTCGTATATGTACTAAACAATGAGGACGATGCAGTGCGTCGAAAACTCGTGTGACGTCACATTTCGGTACACGCTTTTAGCGGAAAGTGACGTCACAAGCCCCCACTTGAACTTTGATGCGTTTTATCTTCGTTAATTTTTATTGATCTGATAAAACAAAAAGTACGTACCTATGCAATATTTTTCGATAATCTAACTGACAGACTAAATAGATTTTTTTTTTTTTTTCTCAGGAAACATCCCTATTGTAGTTAAGTAAATAAGTAACCAATTTTACAATAATAATCATAAGGCAATAATCAATTATTATTCATTTTTGTAACCGAAATTGTTACAAATTAGTATTAAATTGAATAGTTACCTGCTTCATTTCTGGTGATGTGACGTGAGCCTGAAAATAATAGTTAAATTAACTTTATCATAAACATTATGGGATTAAAATGAGTACTTTTGATAACTAGTATAGTAGGTCAATGAGGTGTGTAATTATATCTTCTTATGAAAAAATTATTATAGTATTTATGTACCTACTTTAAATATTTAGTTACATCCTTAGTAAAGTATATCTAGATAAGTAAATAAATCGAAGCATATGTTAGAGCTATGCAGGTGGCTACATACTGATCTTTAACACAATTTGAGTTTCCGTGACACTTGAAAATAACATTGTAAATAAGAAAAAGTAAATAAATAGATAGGTAAGGTTCTGCAGCGAGTAAAAAAAGAAACTCAGAGTAGGCTTGTAGATTGAGATATGTGGTTATATTTAAATTACAGGTATGTTTACTAATTCAAAACCTGTTTATTCCATACAATTTTACATGACCAAGCCAAGGAAAATACATAATACTATTAGTTTAGGAATTTCATACTTGAAATTCTTTTGATATATGTTATAACTTCTGTAGCAAAAAAAAAATATTCATAAACCCCACATATTTATAGAAACAGGCTAGTTCATGAATTAAAATAGGTTTTGAATAATACACTATTAATCAAATTATAATAAATGTTGGGCCAATATTGCTTTAAAACTAGAATATTCTTTAAAAAACTTAAGACAAGAACAGACCGATTGTAATATTCTAAGAACATATATTATGTTGAGTACTCATTGACATAATGTGATTAGTTATAATGAATATTAATGATAGAAACAGGAGGGTCAATCCAAACTGGTAAACATCATTCACACACATAATATACAGGTTGTATGTACACAGGCACTGCTAAATAAATATAAGTAATTAAATGTAAATAGGTAAATAGTTTGTTATATCTTTATAGGGATTAGTAGATATAAAGATATAATAATCAGAAATTAACTACATTACATAATATAATTAATTAAAAGACAAGTTAACTTTAACAAATACTTGTATGAATATATTCTGCCAATTACTATTAAATACTCTAGAAGAATAAGCAACAAATTGTCATGTGACAATGGTGAAAATTCATTAATGTTTATTTTATTGCCAGGTACTGAATCAAATTGAAGTCATGTCACCTACTCACCGTATCGAGATTAAACAACGAGGAGACTTTCCGAAGAAATCCATTATGAGTTTTTTTCTTCCGTCTTTCTGTCATTTTCAAGACCGAGTGTGCATAGCCCTCGGGGAATTTATATTGTTGTATCCGTACTACACTATGTACACTGCATGCATTGTTAGTTACACACTTGTGTCCACTTTCAGCTTACTTGACGATGTTCAGCATGCACCATTCTCTACCTAGAACCCACAACTAACTTGCACCAAAACATATCAAAAGTATGTGACCTTTTAAAAGGTATGCGACCTCTTTTCATGTTGCAGGTAATCCCATTACATTGAAAGCTCTTTATCATGTTAGCTTGGTTTAAATTGCAGCAGTTCTTATCTAATGAATGGACGAAATTTAGCCGAGCCCTTTATTGATAGCGATTTTAGTAGATAAATGTATGTATGGCTGGGTAATTATTAGGCGTGTTACCAACTTGTGTTCGATGATAGGATGGTATGAATGTCAAAGCGATGAACCTTAATTAGAATGTCCGTGTTACATTATTAGTGTGCAATTTATGGACACTTGATAGTATCATAGTACTTATATTGTACCTATCAACCATGGGCAAGTAACAGCGAATTGTTACAAGCAAAACTAACTCCGAAGTCGCATTAGTCTCACCAAGAATTGAAAACGTTCCCAGAGTGTAAAGAAATTACTAAACGTTTAAAAATAGATTAGTGTTTATTAAATGGCCTTACTTGCAACGAATACGAAATCTCGGCAGTGTGAATGTCAAAATTTTGTGTGCAATATCATTTCACTGATTATCATTTAGAGCAATATACTTTCAGTCGATGTAGCGTTCGTACGTCATTGGCACAGTTGTGAAATTTAACGGCACCAATCCACACAACGAAGAAACGTTAGCGCACATATCGCCGAAAACTTGTACTATATTTTAGGTTATAAATAGTACTACGAGACGCGAAACACCAACCATCCGCCATTACCGTCCACTTGTTGTACCTAGCGCTCCGTTCAGCCACTTTCGTAAACGTCACGTCATCAAAATAAAAAAAATGGAATCATCGCATCGATCCACCGCCCGATCCGCAACTGAAACTCTTTGGATTGTAGACTATTTACAGAAGATGGCGCTGTGTTTAATAACGTCTGTGCCTATGGCAACAATATTATAAAAATAATACAAGAAAATACCCGGCAATATTATTTTGAGAGATAAGATTATCCAATACGAAGGAATTTTCACCATTGTTTTCATGCTATTCCTATTACCTATTTACATAGAAAAATGATTGTTAACTGAACAGTTTTCTCTTGTTTATTCCATTAAACTGTATCAGAAAAACCCACTTTAGTGAAACAAAAGTATGGGTTCAATTTGATTAAAATTTCTACTAAAAATGCGGAACATCACTTACCTTTTTTTCCTCGTTTTCTCCAATCGGTAGAACGACAAAATAAGCCTAAACAAAGAAAAAGGACCTATATAAGTGACCATTTCACCCCTTCAACTACCTACTTCCTAAGGGAACGTCAGCAGGAGGGTAGCTCCCAACATCATCAGTGGTCATTGTGGTAGTGGTACACATAACTCTCTTAGTTATTTCTGTTCTGCTATCTGGATCACAAAGGTTACATGTTAAGGGTGGCCCTGGCTGACCTCATTTAGATTGCAGTCTTCTGCAGTAGTTCCGTATAGTTGGATCAACCAATATTCTCCGCAATGGTAGCGACATCTATCGATTGCGAACATTCATTGCATTAATCTTTTAAAAGGAGGCTGTGCGCAGATGTTACGGCCGCGGGCTAATATCTTATCATGATTAAGTAATGTGGCATAAATGCTGGATCGAATTGCCGATTTACTTGTCCGATAGTCTAATCGGCAAACTTCTCGTCACACACGATAAGAGTTTCAAGAACTTTATAGATAGGCAGGAGTCAGATGAAGAGAGTGATATAATACCTAGTCTGATATAATAGTCAAGTAGTTTTTCAAAGAGGTTATCGTAAGTAGAGGTATCCCAGGTGGACCGTGGTCTTCCTAGCAGTACCTACCTTCCTTCAACTTTAAATGTCGCAATTTGGGCCAAAAATATTCTTTTAAGTTCAGTCATAAATTGCCGGATCCGTTCATTCCTCATATCGCTGAGGTTCAAATTTCGGGCCACAAAGCATAGTCAATTTTTTTTTAAGATGGTTAGACCTTGAAATCATTAACTCCCAACCCAGGAATCGTATCCAAGTAGATCAGATAGTGCTTACTTCCATGAAAAAAAGGAGGAGATTCTCAATCGGTTGTATTTTTTTTGTTAATCGAATTCCTTTTTACCCGACTGCTCCAGAAAGAGGGTCATATTTTTAATTAGCAAACTTAGGTACGAACCTTCGTCGAATCTGGCGTTGCATTTCGTGTTTCAGATTTTTTGTGATTCTCTTGCAGGAATGCATTTGATACGCTTCGGAAGACATTGTCGTCTGTGAGTGATATCTGAAAAGTGCATTGAGTAGGTATCTAAGATTTTCACAAATTAAGTTCTAGTGCATCGGTAATATGACATGGTCACGTATCGCCGAGTCGGTGTAAAAAAAACAATGACACTGAAATACTTAAGCGCGTCAGATATTTTTCATCGTCCAACATGTCTCTGATATGAAATATATAATAATCTGACAATTTGCGTGGTGGCCATGAGAGTTGTGCGAAAACGCAAAAAAAAAAATTACTCGAGCGCGTCAGATTTTCATAGGACTTATTCAGTGTACCCTACAAATGTAGCTTCAGATAGTGACAATATTTTTAACTTACGTGAAACGGTATGGTCGAAATAAATTATTTAATTTGGTTGAAAAATTATTCACCTTCGGCAAAATGTTTTGTGCCAGTGCTATGCCAAAAATATTTTTTTAAATATTTTTACAAAAATAAATGTTAATAAAAGTTGTTGTTGTAGTAGTTGTTGTTGTTGTAGTTTAGTTTAATTTAAAATGTAAGAATAACGCACTAACATAGTTATAAGTATTATGTACATACTAACAATCTATGGAATGTTTTTTATTCTGACATTAATGATTATTATTATTAATAATATTTGTATAAAATATTTTTTTGTGATTAATATTTGTATAAAATATTTTTACTATAAATTTTATTATTTTATCGTATTTAGATAGAACCCAATACAACTACATAGAACAAATAAGTCATAAAATATGTATGTTATCGATTTACTTTTAAAATGAATCCTTTTTAAAGTTCACATAGTGATTTTTTCAACTTTTGTCAATGTTTACCGCTAAACATAAAAAATAGGGTAGTTGACCAAAAAAATCTAATTAGTCCGTCAGATAGATTTCCAAAAAATACTGGACATTACGTATTTTTTTTTCTCGTATACTAAAAATGAGGACGATGCAGTGCGTCGAAAACTCGTGTTTTTAGCGGAAAGTGACGTCACTCATGAACTTTGATGCATTTTATCTTCTTTATTTTTTACGTATCCAATATTTTTCGATAATCTAACTGACGGACTAAATAGAATAATATTTTTTTACTCAGGAAACATCCCTTTTAGAAACGAAATATTAACAAACACTTGAAACAACTCGAAAAGGTGAGAGTCAGATATAGCGGAAAAGTGAAAGAGACATAGGGCAGTAGTGGGGAATACATGGTTTACTCCAGTTGCACACTCTGATCTTAATTAACGTTTTTTATTACTTTCGGCTTGCGTCGGAAATCGTCAGATTATATATTTTTTGTTATTCTGGTATGATTATCTCTAAAATAAAAAAAAATTACTGCGCTCGACTAAATCCAGACATCGATTTTTTTTTGCAACTTCGCTACCCTCCCACGATCTAAGGTTACGCTCTAATTGTCAGATTAGCAAAATTGATACTTGACGCGCTCGTGAAAATCCGATGATCGATTCTGTTTTACTAATCTGACGGGTCCCCCTGAGCGCACCCCTTATATTAAGGGCTCATACTGGCTGGAGATATTTGTCAATATGTAAGGTATCCTCCCTTTTTATTAATCTGACGCGCACGAGTAACTCCCAAAATCCCCACTTAAGTTCCCCTACTATAGGAAGATATGTTGGTGCACAACTAATCGTTCAGTGCCTGCAGTATTTTTATTATAATAGATATAGGTAGCTTTATTATAATAGGTACCTGTGTGCTGTAAATGCTGTAATTTACACAGCAAAAACCACACTGGTTGTGAGGCAAGTTACAATGAAATGAAGTCAATAAAAAGAGCAGACATCGGGAAGTTTATAATGAAACTGTAAATAACCCAATGAAAACTGCAAAATCGTCGAGCAAAGATTGCATAAAAACAATCATTTATTTGTAAACCGTTTGCACACCGTTGCTTCCATAAAAATTATGTGAAATAAATGTCGTGATTTTCTATCTGTCTGCCCTAGTTTATTTATTTAAATAAAAACTGAAGCAATAATACTGACTAAAATTCACTTACTTCGCGTCGCACATTGTCAGCTTCCCATTTGTTCGCGATGCGTATCGTTTCCGCAGTCTTTTGTTGAACCGACTTGGTGTCATCGAGAAGTGTGAGTTCGTAGAACTCTTGGATATCTGTGACAGCAAAAAAAGCTTTGAATAGAAAGCCTTCAATCAATCGATTTTCTCAGAGCCTTGAATTGTCATAATAAATTATGCATTTAGGTAATATGTTACCTTTAACTCATTACCAATTCTGATTGGATATTAAACAAGCCGCATAATATCCATGATATTGAAAGAAGGAAGCTATGGATTGTTAAGTCAGAGCAGCCTATAAAAGCTTATCTGAAAGAGCTAATCTGGAACAATTCCGTCCAATGGTAGGTGGGTAGGTGGGTAGGTACTGGAAACTATCGCGTGAGTCGTGTCATGTTGAGATCGCTATCGAGCGTGCGGGGCGGCGACCCCACGGTGTTCCATGTTAGAGTGGATGGACTTAGTGCATATTGTATTATGGAAATTAACCATAGGATATACCTAGCTACCCATGATGCAGCTTAGCTCAGATTTTACAGTCTGCTTCACAGGGCCTTTTGATCATAGCGCAGTTCGATAGATATACACATGTAGACACCATGATTGCTTATTAGGTACAGGACTTATACAGGATATACGTAGATATAATTTGATCTTTTAGTTCCAGTTATTTAGAGGTAAAGCGTGGTAAAGCGTCATGTGTTTCACGATTCTTTAATTTTTCCAGTGTTTAATGACCTAGGCATAGACAAAAGTTTTCATGAAAAAGTTCAACAATAACGCTATCTTTCGTATTGAATGAGATGGTAATATTATGATTGACGGTAAAATCATCCTGAGATTTCCCAACCTCCAATCCTTGTTTTCAGTTTGAATGTAAAGTTAGATACCTAAATTCACACAGGTAGGTAATACATAAATCAAAGAATATTTTAAACTAGGCTGCCTATCCACATTATCATACACGTTCAAGCGTTCAACCACAAAGAAATATTCAACTATTGATAAGCGATATCTCTACGGTTATTAACGCACAGGCGGTAATAATTGGTGACGCAAACACCGAGATTTATATGATCAAACTACCTACATCATAAGCATACTTAATCATATTGCATAGGGGCGGCCATCCTGAAAAAAGTTAAAGTTCCATCCGTACTTCGACCTACAGGGTGTAAACAGACTCTTCACGAAGCCGTCAACCATGCATTATGTACAGACGCCAGCACATCGAGCTACTACAACCTGTCAAAAGTCTTGAATAGATTTTCAACTTTATCGCAAAACATTTAGGTTCAAAGTTGATTCGGAATATTTTAGTTGTTTCCGGTAGCTTGATGTGCTGGCGTCTGTACATCAAACTAAGTAACTTTACGCAAAAATTAGTGCTGGGAAACAACTTTTTTTTGGGCTGAAAAATCACGTTTTCCGGTAGGGCTCAATGTAACGCACGGTGGCGTGGAGGTGTTTAAAGTAAAAATATTACATTTAAACATGTATTAAAAAAAAGAGGAGGAGAGGAGGAGAGGAGGTTGCGGGGATCCGCTGGATGCGAATCGCACGGGACCGGTCAATGTGGCGACACTTGGGGGAGGCCTATGTCCTGCAGTGGACGTCTTTCGGCTGAAATGATGATGATGATGATTAAAAAAAAACTTGTGAAAAAGTTAGAAATTTGACCCCCAACATCTCCGTAACTAGACCGTGCCTGGGAGCACGGTCTAGTAGTCTAGGGAGAACAAGTGCCTTTCGGCTTCGTTAAGAGTCTTTTTACACCCTTTATGTACGGCAGGCGGGCGCAAGCGATCAAGCGTTATTTGTTCCCATAATAGTTTGGAGGGTTGTTCAATAAAAATACTTGAACAGTTCAGTTCAGCTCACATAGTTTAAAATTTCAATTAAAACATGTCGAAGTACAAATTGTGTAGGCGAAGGCTCAGTTAAAGCCGGTGACCCGTATATGTGGAGATGTAGGTCAAACAGACCACCGCACATATTGTCGAGTTTACGAACATACGAACGCATCCGTCTGCGGCACTAGGTAGGTACGATATGGATTGATGGATTTTGTGTATGTCAATCAAAGTTTCATATGGATGAGGTAGCTATATATAGATTCGGGTGACTTAGTTAGCCAAGCGGCGCGAGTGTTCGGAGTGTTTCACATTGATAACCGGCTGTTTTCAGGAAAAACAGACTAACACGGAATTGGTATGAAAGAAAACCTCCACAAAGCTCAAATTGCAGTACCAAACTTTCACTACAATACCTAAACAACCGTGCCATATAGATATAGAATTATAGAGCCAAGTGAAAATCTTGGTGCACATTTTTATGCACCGTAAATTTGTTCTCATGACTAGGCTGAAAATACTAAGTAAAGTGCGATGAAAATATTTACACAGCATTTCCATTCAATGTTTTTTTTCTCACCGATAAAAATGAGCACAAAAATATAAAATTATCTATTAGTACTCAAGTACATATCCATAACAACTTTATCTTAAGGTCATTTAGTATCTTTAAGTACATAAAAGTCATCAACAGAGGCTGGACTACTCAGTTATCTCGTCTAACTTATAAACAAGAGGATTGAAAGGAGATTAGGTATTCATATTATTTCCAACTGATAAATGCATTGCGTGCGTGAGCGACACATTTGATAAATAACAGAACAGTTTAACTGCGTGCGTACTCTATCACATCTGATTCAGTTTAATTAGTTTCTGTTTAGAGATTCGTGTCAACAGTAATTCAACATTATCTGGACATTCAAATTCAACTCAGGGGCGTATACATTTTTGGTGATATTCGTATGGCGATCACCTAATAACCGATAAACCGACTGATCTACAAAAGTAGGTACTACTACTAAATTATTGACATTTAATTTTCTTGGTTTGTTGAACATTCACAATTCTGTTTTTTTCTGTCTGCTCAATGGAAGACAGTAGCGTTATTTATTTAAAGTAAAGAAATTGAATAACTTCACGCCTGTGACTGTGATGCAGTGAAGCCCATGTGTGTTCATTACACATGACGCATGCAGTCAGCTGCAATCAAGTACGCATCGACTACGGAGCAAGGTTAATCCAATGTAGATACTCGTCAGTCGTCTCGTTATATTTTTGTTCAACTTCTTGCTAAACTTGGTCACGACTCTAAGACCCACTTGGCCGTTTTCGAGGTGCAATTTGTTCAGAATAAACCTGGGCAAAAATGTATTTCAAAAATCGAATTCCGAGTCAGGGCGTTACCGCCATTGAGGAATTTTGGCAATGTTGTGGTCTAACCGAACACATAAAATTAAAGAAAACTACTAAATAACCAGCCCACGTTCAAACCTGTATAGAGACTGCCAAAATAAGCCCTGGGGATTGTGTGGTGAATTAGACCGTCTAAAGGTACTCTAACATGCCTTTCTGAGAAGTAGGTCATCTATTCACACCTCTTAGTCTTTATAGGTGCTTAGCTTATAATAGCCCTATACTTTACTATAATATCAGTAAGTTTTAAGCACAAGAACCTTTTTATTATAATTAAAGTAATTAAACCTGACCATATTCGTCAGTAGCTTAGTTACAGTTAATATTTTAAGTACTACTTGAAATTAAGGTGCCTTGAACTTCATCTCGGGCTGTCTAGCAACGTAAATGAGCCTGGATCATGTTTCCCCCTAAGGCAAGGTTTCCAGCCCACAAGAAACTGTCTGGATTTTATTTACTTAGGTAGATTATTTTGCATTTCATGGAACAATTTACCCTAGAATAGTTTACGCCCAGAAATACTGCTCACAAATAATTTATCTGCCAGCGATCTGCGGGTAGAGACCTTCATGTTGTTGATATCAGATATACTAGACTAGTGTACCTACTGTTCATTACAACCGTCTAAATATATCGTATCACAATAGCAGTGTCGTGGTCAAGGAAGATTCAAGAGCGCCAGTGACGCGATATGCGGTCACGCGCCGGTTCCGTATATTTATAGCATAGCGAGCTGAATCGGTCCCTTCGACCACTGAACTTCAAAGTTTACCTGAAGTTCAAAGCTAACGGCTAATTCTAAAGGGGTGTTTGCTTCTTTATTATTATTCATTTTTAGAACACACATTATCCAAGGGGGGTTAGCTGCGGCGGCGACCTATCGCGTCCAGCCCTGGTTCAGACCATGGTTCGGAGCGAGAGGGAATGGGACGCCGTCACCACCTTCTGCGAAGCAGTCATGCTAACGAAGGAGGTGGTGGAGCCTCAGGGGGAGAGAACCTCCCGTCCCAGCTGCCGCGGCCGCGGGAGACGCCCCGGGCATCGAGAGTCACGTGGTGGCTTCTGGCCACCGTAGACGCGGACCTGTGGACGGTGAGTAATGGGCTAGCTCGCCGGCCGTCCGTCTTATGACGACAGGCCGTGTTGACGGCGCGTTCGTGTTCCGCGTGCGGCTCAAAGAGATGTCAGCAAACAGGGAGGGGCCCGCAAGGGCCGATGCCTGCCAGGGCTGCGGGACTGTTCGGAGAGATACCGCGGCCCTGGAACACAAAGGGCAAGGAAGGAACATGGATGGGTTTTAGTCAGTATAAGCCTGACACTCCCTTCCGCTCCGCCCAGAGCGGGAGATGATTTTCCATCGGAAAAAAAGGGGGTTAGCTGACGCTGATAAGCGCAATTTTTATTACCTAAATGGGCAATCGCAAGAAGACTATAACAAAAAATATGTTCCCGCATCGATAGACACTGATCTTCGTTCCTATATAACTCCCTCGTATGATTAATTTCATTATGGGTCCCAGGACAGTACCCTGCGTAACGTACAAAGTGCGTTGAGTACCTACCTACCCTATAAACGCCACTCCTGTGACCCCTTCACAGGAGAGGCTGTTGTAGGTAGGCATCCACGTGACGTCACATTTTTGTCACCACTTATAGGATGGGGTAGGAAGGGTTACTTACGCATTCAAACGTTTTAATTAGAACGATTTTAACAAATTAGGAGCTCCTGTAATAAAAGGCGAGAAGATTGCCTGGCTGGCAGTCAAGTTGTTTTGTTTATTAGTAGAATACAGGTAGGTATATAGGCATATAGGGAGAGAGAAAACTAGGAAAATCAGCAACACTCGGCGGTGGAACAGATGGCGGCAATAATAATTAATTCAAGTCAGGCCATGACGACACTATCTAATACGATTGGTTCAGCTGAGGAGCGCAACCTATGGCAATATAGAATTATGGACTGAGTGAAGGCGCTGACTATTGCACATTACAGATTTGTTACCTAAAGTCGGAATATGGAGGTTGGAAAACCTTATATTCTTAACCCACAGCGTTGATAAACTTGATAACACATAACACTGCGTTTATAACTTTTAATTTGGCGCCATTGATTCCGTTTAGAAATGAATTATGAAACGTTGCATCCGATTCCAAAATGTTTCAACAATGAATGTGTCAAAATTAAACTCTTATCAAGTGATTTCATTGGCGGTTTTGATACAGTCATCCAATCACGGCATCATATGCGTACACGAGTTTAAGGTGGTTGCATCAGGGTAACCCGCGAAATTCAATTTTTCTTACGTTTTTTGTAATTTGAAGGTCAGTGTCAGGTTGTACGTTGATGAAAACTGAGTCGCGCCAATAACACGTATGTATAGTTACAGAATTACAATCATGAAAATCATCAATACAACCCTCTAAGTTCATGTAATCTTATTAATGAATATTTCATGAAAAAGTCATTCAATAGGGTTAAATGGTCTTACAGGGTTATATATATTGATGCTTACACCAGTAATTAACCTGTATCAGAATTTAACTGGCGTGTATTCCTGCTTACCTACTTTTATAAAAACCCTCACTAAACGAGTCACATACTCAACAGTATATTTGGCTAGTAAGTTCAATAAAAGAGTATCGAACGTAAAGTAAACGGGCTTTAGTCTGACTCATAAATAAGTAGCTACCTATAACGACTAGTACCTATAACGACAAAAACAAGGGATATCCTACCTGCTGTGTCGTAACTTCCTGTGCGATTCACCACAAAAAAGTATAAGTAGTTCAGACGGGTAGATATGAAACATATATACGTAATAATTAAGGTCACTCGAGTTATTAAAACCGGCAGGTACCTAATTTAAGTGTAGAATACACTTTGGTATGGTGTCGTACTATCGTGCTTACTAGGGTTAAGTGACGTAATGTGAAGCGGACTCAACGCAGGTCTTAATAGAACCGTTTAGAGTTCCTTACCCTGTGAAACTGAATAACGTACTATGCTTAGTATAAGGTTCTGGCGACTCACCAAGTAGAGCTTGAAAAAGACGTGATTTAAAAATCCTAATGACTCTCTCGATGGCAAGGCGAAGTTGTCGGTCCTGCGGCTTCACCAATTTGCTGTGGTAGTCTTCCAGCAGTTCTAATGCTCGGTGGGCCTCTGTGACACCAACACACCAATACATCAACAAATGGCACATTAATTCGTCTTCGGTAAAAATAGGAACATTGAAACTGGGTCATGTTTACTTCTTGTTTTCAAAATTTATTGGACAGCTATTAGATACCAGGCAAGGTTACGAAGACAATAAAGTTTGTGGGTAATTGAGGTATGATATACTGCTACTAAGAATAAAATTACATAAAATCTATTAGGAACAGTAAGCTAAGGCGCATGAGGTGAATGTATGAATAGTGGAGTGAGTAGGCTATATTATGCTCGACCTACATTTTATTGAAGCGAAGGGCATGTTTTCTATGTGGTAGCAATAAAACGAAACAATAAGGGATTTATGGTTTTAATACAGGACGGTTAAATATGAGATAGGTCTAGCATACTCGGTA
Source organism: Lycophotia porphyrea (assembly GCA_950005105.1). Lineage (NCBI taxonomy): Eukaryota > Metazoa > Arthropoda > Insecta > Lepidoptera > Noctuidae > Lycophotia > Lycophotia porphyrea. The sequence goes on from OX465393.1 coordinate 8,735,074, forward strand.
TAGAACGCAGAAGCGGGTGCTTTACAACCCTCATATTATCGATACGGATCAACAAAAGGGTGCTGCGGCGAGCGCTACCAACCCCTTGTGCAAATTAAATAATAAGTCAATGACAGCACGTACACACGATCACTATAGACTACAAACGTCGATACGGAATATCGAAATTCACCTTGCTTACGAACTGGCATCACGGCACCACCCCCTCACGATATTTTAGAAAACTAATACACTTGAGACAAAATAAAACGGAAATGATTTTTCACAGTGGCAAAATGATGACACTGATCATGTTAAACAATTTTAATCACAGCTAGGGTAATTTTGGAACGGCACATATTGGCGCACAACGAAAACATTTAGAAGATAAGTTACGAAGCGAAACGCGGTAGTGATGCCGCTTTTAAGGGCCATCGAATACTGCGCCCGATGGGATTGGTCGATTTTCACAGTGACGTCAGGGGGTGGAAGCATAGACAATGGAAAACGTCGACAGGGGTTGGGAAAAAGTAAACTGGGGATGCCAGATAGAACGCCATAATTCACTTGCTGTAGTAATCATTGACAAAACTTGTGTTATCAATTTTCTACTAAATTTTTTGACTACCATACCGATCAACGACTCATCGACTTATCTACCAAACTAATAAGCCTACTAGGTAGCAGTGTTTAAATTTCACTAGGTTCTTCCCAACTGAACATTTAGTTTAAATCGACATACTTAATAAATATAGAAACCCGCATAAATAACTTTAATATGTAATATTCGGCAGGATTCAGGATAGACTTAGACTAGAACAAGAATTATTGACTTCTTGAAAATCTAGGTAGGCATGGCGATACATCATTACCTAGTACCTGTAGGTAAGTATTATTCTAAACGTCGGTAATAAAAATAGCTTCTAAACACCGTTTTTAATTCGTTTAATTAATATTTTTTATGGAACTGAATTTAACTGGCGAACCCCGGGGATTACAGGTTACAGGCGTGATGAAACACTTAGGTAGGTTCTTCTCAACTGAACATTTAGTTTAAATCGCTTTAATAAATGAGGAAAGAGAATTAACTCCACATAAATAATTAGTATTATATATATAATTAAACAGGGTTTTCAAAAACCTGTTTCATTATTCAAGAAAAAGCTGCATGTCTGGCTGTACCTACCTAGTTTAACTTTTGAAATAATTAATATAAATAATTACGTAACTCATCTTTGTTTGATTAAAGAAAAGAGACGCAGAATATTAGATACCAATAATATCAGTTCTGCACTAACACATTCATTTTGATCAAATGCTTGTAGTGCAAACTTGATTTTGAGTGGGGTAATGTGTGTGTCGCGAGTGTGACATGTTGGTGATAAGTTTACGTTTTATTTTACCTACGAGCATTTGTTATCACAAGTTTACTGTTTGTATTTCCTGTTAAAATATAGACTTTTCTTTAGAAACATTCTTAAATAAACGTGCATAATATGATGAAATAATCGTAACTTAATACATGAGAATGTTGCTGATTTAACATAAACTTTTAACATAAATAATGAAGATAACGTCGAATAAAACGCATAACGGATTTTTGACAAATCGTCTGACCTTGGGTGCCCTGCGCAACATTCGTGAATCCAACCGAGCAAGATTATTGTTCTGTCGAGCTAGTCTCGACATACCTATCTACATTCTACAGTGTGTATGTAGATATTTATTAAGTAGTAGTGTAGTGCAAATTCTGCGAGTGTGGGGCGCGAAGATGCCTCTATTTGGCAAAAAAGATTTCGGGAGAAAGTCCAAAAAAGATGGAAGAGATTCTGAGAAGCAGCCGTCAATCGAAGATAAGTACGCCGTCAAAGATCTACTGGGTACGGGAGCCTTTTCCGAGGTACGTTTGATAGAGAGTAAAGAAAACGGGCAGATGTTCGCTTGTAAAATTATCGACAAGAAGGCTCTCAAAGGCAAGGAAGATTCATTAGAAAATGAAATTCGTGTCCTAAAAAGATTTAGTGAGCAAGCCAAAGGCGAGGGGGCCGAGAAAAAAATGTTTTCGCATCCGAATATTGTCCAGCTGCTCGAGACATACGAAGACAAAAATAAAGTGTACCTCGTGATGGAACTTGTCACAGGTGGTGAACTATTCGATAGAATTGTTGAGAAAGGTTCTTACACCGAAAAAGATGCGTCCAATCTAATTAGGCAAGTGTTGGAAGCAGTAGATTACATGCACTCCCAAGGAGTAGTGCATAGAGATCTGAAGCCAGAGAATCTGCTGTACTACAGTGCTGATGAGGATAGCAAGATCATGATCAGTGACTTCGGGTTGTCTAAGATAGAAGATTCGGGTATCATGGCCACAGCATGTGGTACTCCTGGATATGTTGCTCCTGAGGTGTTGGCACAGAAACCTTATGGCAAGGCTGTAGATGTGTGGAGTATAGGAGTAATCTCCTACATCCTACTGTGTGGATATCCACCATTTTATGATGAGAATGATGCCAACTTGTTCGCTCAGATCTTGAAGGGAGACTTTGAGTTTGACTCGCCATACTGGGATGATATTAGTGATTCTGCAAAAGATTTTATTCGGCATCTAATGTGTGTTGATGTGGACAAAAGATACACTTGCAAGTAAGTCTCCATGTTTTCTTGAAACATATGTCTTAACAGCTTTCGATCATCCCTAATATTATTTCATATCATTATTAGTCTCCTGCCCTTATCTCAATTTATATGGGGTTCACCATAGTATAATTATTTTCTTCTTCCATAATTTTTATTAGTTGTTATCTTACAGGTCACCACCACCCACCACCCATATTGAACAACCCATAGCATTTCTAATTTATGCAAAACACTGAGATTTTGAATTAATTATTGTTTGATGAATTGCAGTATTAAATTATTTAATTTACTAGAAACTGTTGTTCAAGGTTAACTATTTCGCTTAATATAATTATTTGAAAGACTCATCATAAGGAAACCTGTGACATGGATGGTGATATGATGATCTACTACTACTTTACTTAATAGAATGGTTACCAGACTTGCAGGCCACTGACTGCTTGTAATCACAAATAACAGTGAATGGGCATTCCAAGACTCAAAGGATTGGTAATGGGTGGTCACCCGTCCAAGGACCAACCTAAGCAAGTGTGGTTGATCTTGAAGATGGACCCAAGCAGCTGTCATTATTTAGCCATAAGCGCATTGCCAAATCCCCGGTAGTCTAATGTATAAAAGCTAGATAGTGTCAATGCCTTTCTAGTCCAGATGAGAAAAAATGGTGACACAAACTCAGTGATTACGATATGATATAGAACTTAAAATAATTATATCACAGTATAAAATGCACAATATAACTAAGTACAAGTTGGGATATATTTTTCCCTTAAAATTGTTTCTGTGTAAATTATTATCTCATAAAGTATGTTAATGAATGCACATATTAATTAAGTAATATTAAAGGATTCAATGAGATTCTGGCATTGTCACTTAATGTCTTTTGAACAGATAAAATATTATATTACTTAATGTAACTGAAACTGTCTGTCAGAAACATCTGCATCTACTTAACTAGCTTTTGTCAGCATGGATGTTGAATATTTTATCCCATTGTAACATACTTTGGGGATAAAAATTATCCTAAACCAGTTCATTGGTCTACCTGTGCAAAGTTACTTCAAAATCTATTCATGCCTAAGGCTTTGTAAAGAAATCAGACAAACTGATTTATGTTTCTATTTAAATTACCCTATAAAGGGCAAAGGGAGTTATTTGACCATCAAATTTTTTCAGCTCATTAATAAAATAATGAGTTCCTGGTAGGTATTCCACTGTTGTACACTACAATGGTTATTTAAAGACTTATCAATCATTCATTAAATATTCAAAGAAAATAATTTTTTTGTTTAAAAAAATTAAAATTTATTTTCTACCAATAATACCTATGCCTATTTGGCATTATTTTCCAATTTCCAGATTGCTATCCGCATTAAAGGGTTAATAAAAGAAATAAAGGACACCGAGTTTCTGGGCAAGTTTTTATAAAAGAGTATGAAAGCTACTATGTTGTCGATTGAGATGATTTAAATATTTATAATTTCTTCTATTTAAAACCACAACAATATTTTGAATATTTATAAGGTCAAAACATTTGGTAAACTTTTTGATTAGGAACCTACATTAAAGGTATAATTTTTCCTTGTTTATATTTTGCTTCAGTCACAAATACAGTACCTAATTAATAAGTCTTATGAATGACCGCTGTTGTGTAGCAATTATACGATTTTATGAAATGTCGAAAACTCAAATAGGCAATGTGTTCATTATGTATGTATGTACTGTTTCTCCTTTTCAACCTGCAATTGTTTCTTTGCTGATGACCGTAAGATATGATAAACCAGTATGACCTTATGATAAACAGGCTTTTAGCTGCTGTTCACTAAATTATCTTCACATGATAAAAACTAGTCAACCAACAGCTGACTACTGACAAAAAATTTACTAACATTTGTCAAGTTATAAATAATCTATTCTATTCTAAAGGGTTTGGTTTCCGCACTTAGTCCCTAAAGGTGGACCATTGTGCGTGGTTATAAATAATAAAACCATTCAATTATTTAAAGTTTAAAATGGTATAGTTAGTTATAACTGCTCGTTACAGAAGAAAACTTAAGGGTTGAACCTCATCTGGCAAGGTTCAACCCTAACTGCGGCTTATATACCAAAACTTTGTTTCACTTTCAAAAATATTATTATTTTTGGATGTTTCATCAAAAGCTAGTGCCTAGGCCATGGTTTTATAGCTTTTTATGCTTTGGGCCTTGAAGTTGAGACCTGTTGCTGCTGTGTCACTAGTGCTCAGTTCAGTTATGCAACCTTGAACAAAATAAAACATTGCCTAGAATAATGTGAAAATTCCTACTGTATGATTTATGCAGTTGAGATAGTCCATTCATAAAATTATTCATAGCAATTGTAATCATGTCATATGTAATGAAGAAGTTTAGCATTCCTTGAACAGTATTTTATTGTTAGCTCTTCTCTTATTATGAAATCCTATTTTTCAAGCTGGAACCAATTGTGATTTTTTAAATATACATATTTGCATTTGATAAATCCTTCTTTGCTAAAAAAGTAATTTTGTTTCAGGCAAGCTTTGGATCACCCATGGATTTCAGGAAACGCTGCCAGCAACAAGAACATCCATGGAACTGTTTCTGAGCAACTCAAGAAGAACTTCGCCAAGTCGCGCTGGAAACAAGCGTACCATGCTACTACGGTCATCAGACAAATGAAGAAAATGGCACTTAACAGCAGCAGCAGCAGCTCAGGTCGCAGTGCTAATGCCTCGGGCAAACAATAGCTATGTTGTTTGTCTATCCAGCTTCCGATTGCCATTGTTACACCTGCCTAGAAAGGTACCTTATATTGTAGGTTTTAATGGTCTTGAAATGACTAAGTACGACGCGATCCTGTTATTGCAGCACCATTCGGTGTAATGCTTGTTAAATTGGTAGATATCACAATTAATTGATATTCATTGTCAAAACAGTTTATGAGACGCTTCTGAAATTCGTGTCATTGCTATTATTATCGTGATGCCGACATGCCATATTTTTCTTTAAATCAGCGCTTCTCAAAGTCTATGTGGGGCAGTGCTTATAAAACTGTATTGTAGGCATGTTACATAATGATTAAAAATCAACGAACTGTTTATAAGACATTATGTCTAGTCATAATCATTTCTGCTTGCATAAAGGTATGTACCATTTTAATGAATATGATAATGATAACTGTAGTCAAAGGTAAAAAATATTATGGAGTTACACTATGCTTACCTCTTCAACTCATCATTGATATTCCTATTCTACATTTCATAACATATGTATCTCCTATTTGATAGACTTCTCTTTTGATGTCAAATTACACTATAACAGCGACATGTACTCGTATGTATATCTATTATCTACTATATTATTAACTCTTGACCATGAATCTTTTTACGAATTTTCAAATTTATTTTTTAAACGCATTTCGAAGTGAATCAAACTAATTAGGTAGGATAATAAAATGTTCTCTTAAAAAGATACTGACTAAATAGTTATTACTTAGGTATGGTGATACTGACAAATCACATAAAAATAAGGTCTGTTGCGAAAATTCATTAGAATTACAAATTAATAAAGTGACGAATATTTACACTTAAATGATAATGGTTGGATATGATAAAGTATATTAGGCAATGAGAATGTTGAGCCGCTTCTTACATCCCAAATCCATTTGGAGTATCTACTTAGGTACTGGTTGATGAAATTGCTGTAGTGACGACATGTATTGTGATTATTCTATTTGACCCTTCAGAGTAGTTGTTTTAAAGTTTGTTAAATGATCACCTATGCTATGCCTAGCGTAAGTTTTGTGATTCTAAAGCTAAGTCCTATATATCCACTGTCATATTCAAATACCTGTTAAGTAGTGATTTATGATATCTTACCTATATGCACTGTTGAATTCAATGTTGTTATATAATAATCAACGTTTAAAACGATTGTAAAATAGCGCTGTTTTCGCAAATATCATCTCATAACATTTCCTAGCTACCTACATGATTTATTCCAACAATATTTTGCGCAACTCAACTTATGGTGTTATCGGTGAGAGTGAAAGATCTGTTCGCAAGACTGAAATTGTAAGGTGATAGCTAGTTATGTTCTGTAAAACCCTGATGTAGGTAATTTCCGCCGCATTTTCAATATTCCATTGTTTTGAATAAAGTCTAAGGTAAAATATAACGACGATTTATGCATTTGATAAAATATGTTGTTCTCCGTAGCAGTAGTAGAATAGCGAAAGTGTTTATTGGGTATAAACGATGTAAAAGGAGTTATCACATTATTCCTAATACCGATTTGTGTAACGCATAATAAATCATCAATCATCATTGAAGATTAGTTGTGTTTAAACATGCACGTTAAATTTTTAATGTGCCTAGCTTCCTGTTACATTGTGAACAGCCCAATTTATTATGTAAGAACGTATCATGTACAGATTCGATGAATCTCATTTTTTTCCATTTTAAAATTGAACGCCCCGTACGCTAAACGACACAAGTATGTGACAAGATGGTAAGTGAAGATGTGGCTTGGCGTGAAGGGCACGCGCGTGCGTTAATGCTCTGGCGTTCAAAAGGCTAAATACTTGTGTATTAACAAAAAAATGATCTGGGGGTCTAAAATGGCCGCTTTAGTTTTTTTTTAGACCCCCAACAATCACTCAGCTTAAGCTATGTTTGAAATCCATGTAGGAACCAGTCTCTTTTTTCCTCTGTTATGTAATGAACTTTCCCTGCCAAACGTCGTAAGTCTAAAATGTTAACATTCCGAAGTGAATGATAGTTTGGCATATTTGAAATTAATTCTATTTAAAAACTTTTTACATTCCATTTCTTCAGTATATTTCTATACAGGAATATTATACTTGTTTATCTCGATTGTATTTGAACAAACAGTGAGGGAAGAGCATTTGTTTTATATTATTATTTTCATTTATAGGTGTTGATGTACTTATCTATTTTATACATCAATGGTAAGTACTTAGTAGATTATCATAATAGGCATATTATGTATGTATTGGCAAAGCTTATACACAAAATTAATGAACATTCCAATTAGGACTTTATTTAGTTACTGTTTAAAAATACGAAGCTACTTGTGTTCACGTGATCGTTTTAAATGTCTATATAAATGGGGAAAAGTGGCAACGAGAGTGCTTTTGGAAAAGTCCGATTTTACTTTTGTAATAGCTGTTTATAATTATGTATGTATCTTCCGTCCAAACCTTACACTGGGATTTTCTTTTTTAACACAACTTGAATTAGTCTGCAACCGTGCCATGGTGTTGGTAATCATTGTATAGCATTTAATAAATACATAATATTATGTTGTTTACCAATTTTCCATTTCATGTTTATGAAAATTGGCCTAATGAATCTTATAAGTCTGATATCATATTGTGTCCATAACATTTTAATGAGATCTGCTTCTTTAACTTGAACAAAGGCCAATCAACGCCGTGGCGCGGCGATCTTATGTGCGGTATAAAAGTATTCAATAAATATCTCAGTAAGTACCAGGACAGGAAGGTATTTTGATCGTATTTTTCCCCCAATCGTCGGTTTTATTTTAATATTTAATTAAATAATTAATAGCAATTTTCTTGACCCAAATACTTGTTGATGATCTGACTTGTTGGTAATTTAGTGACGCGCCTCTGAGTAAGGCAAGAGCCAATCAACGTGTGTTATTCGTGAATGTTTTCGAACTATTGTCATAATAAATCATCGCTTGATTGTTAAGCATGCACTGCTTTAAAGTTTTTAATAATTGTAAGTGTAGTAACGTTCAATAAATAATTGTCTAAATGCGCCTTAATATCTGTGTAATTTTAGTAGTTCTGTCAGTGCTCCTTGTATTTACTAGTTTAAATATTAAGAGTACTAAGTTTCGTCATACTTTTAGAAGCAGATAACGGAATTTTTATTCTTACGTCAATATCTAATTTATGTAACTCCTTTGTGTATATTTTTTGTCAAATGTTGGTATACTATGTAAAAGTGATTGATCTTTAAGAGGATTTTTATAGTCATGTATTTTATGTATTGACATACGGGCATAGATCCCATTATAATCTCTTAATATTAATCTTCGTTTTTAACTTTTACCCATTTTGTGTCAATGGCTAACTATACAAAGTGCCATGTGTCTACCAATAGGTGTATTTTACTACTTATTTATAAATTATGTGATCGATTTTATATTTCAATTTCCATAATCTTTTTTTAACTGCGCACAATGTTTTAAATAAGTCTTAATTTTAAAATGTACCAAACCTTGGTGACCATCAAGTTTGGTTCATAAATGTGTCAATGATTCTGTTCCTTTTTCTGCACAAACACTTGTTTCCACTAAACCGTTCTAAATCATTTAAAACCGAATAATAGTAGATACGCTAATGTGATCTTGCCATTGTTACACACGTTTAGCAGTATACACGACTTAGTTTGCTCTCTAGCTATTTTCCACTTTGTTGTTAGTTGAGTTTTCACTGTGCCAAAACCATATCATAATCAGTGATAATTATTATACTTGTAACATAATATAAGATTTCTTGATCGTTAGACACTTTTAAAAACGAGTTTTATCGCAATAGATAGCTGACCGCAGTGGAACGCGAGATGTTCCTTGTCATTTGAATACTACTTAATTTTTTCTTTATTCATTAATGTATGTTTAGTGTAAGAGTAATCTATAACATATTTACTATTTTTCGAAGGTTATTAACTATGTATATGTTTTAAATAAACATACACGTTTTAGTTTCTATATTTATCTAATTAAGCACAATAGTCTAAGGGCTGGGATGAAATTCAACAAGTTTGTTTATTCGGTATCTGCAATGTGTTTCTTTTCTATCTATTGTTTTTGGGTTGTGTCATTATTTTTCTTTCAAATCTTTACATGACGGATATTTCATCGGGAAAGTTGTAATAACTTGTGACTAAGATCTGATAAATGTTGAAAAAATCTTGTGATTTAGATTTTATACTTCTTGTTTAAAACAATCAAAATTTATTAGTAGATTCTTAGATGTTAGCTATATTTTCAATGTCATTGTAAATAAAATGCCAACTTGTTGAGACATTTGTTTCATTGCCTTTACAACAAACCACCGATCTATAATATAATTTAAATTATTTATAACGTAGCTTTATATTACAATATACATATTTGGATATAATATCAGATGTGTGAGGAATGTCTACTGTATCTCTTCGCCCAGGAGGGACAGTTGTTTGAGGAACTGTGACGCGTTGGGGAGCGTGGTCGCGCCGTAGATGATTTTCCTGGAAGTGCCGCTCGCTGCTTGTTGCTGAAAAATATTATTATTAGTAGTAAACAGTTTTTCGGAGCCGTTCAATATCTTTGTAGACACTCGTGCAACTTTGCACTTTATAACAGTTGTATGAAAGTATACCATATTATCATGCAAGCATATTATTTGCTCTGTCACTGCAATTTGATGTGGGCCGAGCTTAAAACTCACTAAAACGTATGTTTAGTACATCTATTCGTGCGGCACGCTGCAAGAACCGCTCTTCCGAATTTGCGCCCCTGCAGGCAAGCCCGAAACGCACGGCCTAGCAATTCATCGCATAACTTGGTATTGGCAAGCAAGTAATTTATTTAACTTGCTGTCACTATGATTAAGTCATCGATCATCGTAGATGTAGGCTCATTTTCATCTCACAAGTCGTAAAAGTAACCAAGTCACTTCTACCAACCCACACTGGGCCCGCGTGGTGGATAATCGCCCTCTGGCTCTCACATAGAGGATGCTTGTTATGAATCAGGCAATCAGTAGATTAATTTATTATGCTAATGGTCCAAAGCTTCATCGAAATATTACCTTGGCGAAATCAAGAAGATTGTGATACTCGATGTAATTGCCTCCGCCCACAATGAAGACGACCGCGTCGGTGGGCGGCGAGTGCTTGACGGAGCGAGCGCGTGCGGCGGCGTCCGTGCGCGCGGCTCGCGGGTCCAGCCACAGCAGCTCGCCGCCCGCTTCCGCACCCGTCAGCGCCGCCTCCACGCAGCGGCTCACTGGCAGCTTCTGTGGAGTTCATGTACATAGGAAATCATAAATGCCTTCTATTGAGACTGGATGAATAGATTAGTCTTTATTTGCGCTCCGAACCGTCTGACCACCAAATCTCAACACCGGTGGTCAGTTGAGACGAAAATTTACCCATCTGACTACTGAAGGTCAATTGGGAGCAATTCATTCCTAATTCATCACCAGTGATGAAGTGGGAATTTTTTGTCTTAACTTACCCCGGTGGCCTTCTGGAACAATCTCACCACCGGTGGTCAGTTGAGAAGAAAATTTTCCTATCTGACTGACCTAAATTCAAAATGACGATGACGCATGTCGTCTAAAAAACAAATTTTCCTATCTAACTACTGGAGGTCATTGGGAGCAATTCATTGCTAATTCATCACCAGTGATTATTTATTACTACCTCCTTTGTCATTTCATTTTAAGTTAAAGGAAAATAATAAAGATGACGACATGCGTCATCGTTATTTTGAATTTAGGTCAGTCAGGAAAATTTTCTTCTCAACTGACCACCGGTGTTGAGATTGTTCTAGAAAGCCACCGGTGGTAAGTTGAGACAAAAAAATTCCCACTTCATCACTGGTGATGAATTAGGAATGAACTGCTCCCAATTGACCTCCAGTAGTCAGATGGGTAAATTTTCGTCTCAACTGACTACCGGTGTTGAGATTTGGTGGTCAGACGGTCCGGAGCGTTTATTTGCAACACAGCTTTAGCAAATAGAGCTCTGAGGCTGCTAATAATTTATCAATGCAGATTTACGACTCAGTTTAAGTAAGTAAGAGTGATCGTAATCAAGGGTTGAACCCTATTTAGAAGCACAGAATCGCATGTTTCCATGCTACTGTCTTTTTGCTCAGAACGGTCATTTGTTAGAGCGAGAAACAGACCCACGTGCCGCGTGCTTTAGCACTCCCTAGATGACGCCACATTTTTTTATTCAACAGAATTTTTGGCATTCTTTTAAAACGGACTGCAAAAAGAGTTATGAATTTTTAAATACATCGCAATGTTTCACGTCCACATAGTTTTGCTAAAGCTAATAACAAATTCGACACACATTATTTCTTTAATTTAGAAGCGATTGTGAACCAAGGCCAAGGAACAATAATGATAATGTAATCTATTACTCACGTGTTTCTTCACGACTAAGTTCTTAACTCCTTCCATTACGAACGAAGATCCCTGCGACACTAATTTGGAGAACATGGAGACAGTTTTTGTACCACCACCTTCATATTGGCTGGACATTTTTGTGAAGCCTCTGCAGAAAATAGAAAAAATAATAATGCTATGATATTGATACATATGTCAAAGTATGCCTAGCGGTGTGGGAGGGATGTTGACACCATACAGCGGGCGAATGATTGACTTGTAGGGTCGGTCGACGTTATGCCATCCGCATAGTGTAGCTACCTCTGGCAGTTGGCAATCGGTTCGATAAGATTAAACTCGTACGATCCTAGGATGCAATAAAAGAGCCCACAACAGTGACGGTACTAAGCGTACCTCCGACCTTTTTTTGTATAGATTGAGAAGACGGAATAAGACCTTGCAAGGGCTTGTCGGCCGGTTATGATAGCTTGTAACCGCGAATACGCAAAAGGAAAGTATGACGCACAAAGGACAATGGCGTTTCGCATTCGGATGACAGTCGCCGAGAATCAAGTTGAATGGCGTGAGATTGGGGAGGTCTATGTCCAGCAGTGGGCTGCCGTAGGCTGCGTTTGGGTGTACTGCGGGTTCACAATTGAAAACCGAGTGATTTATTATAAAAACAATTTTTTACTTACTTCCACCGCCTCATGTAAGCCATAGGTTTGATGTCACAGTTGGCGCTTATTAGTGCTGCTTCGAACCTCTTATACTCGTCTTCAGGAATTTGTGACGTGCACAGATAGTAAATAATGAAGAGCCTCATCTTGTCTTCAGGGGTCCCAGCACTAGGGTCCAAAATGAGGTCCATTACAGCTTTGATTTCAATACCGCTGCTTTTGCTCATTAGTTTTTCTTCTAATTCGAAAAATGAATCTAGTCGCCTGGATTTTATTGAGTTTAGAATTGCTGCAAAGATAAAAGTCGATTTGAGTTCTTATAAGAATGACACTGGTTTCCTAAAAGCATAATTATGGGGAATAGAATAGAATATTAATTTATTTGCGCATTACCAGTAGCAATAGTCGTGTGCATATCGATAAGCCGTTTCTTCTCCATGAGTTGTGGCAAGGAGTTGACAGCGCTGGTCAGTCGCTGGGTGTTATCACTGACCAAGCTGAGAGCTAGATCACTTTCGCCGTCTAGTCCCATGGAAGTCTTTAACTTCTTTACTTCGGCTTCTGAACTCCTATAGGAAAGATAAGGGATAATTTTAGTTTGTGTTGCAAATAAGTGTATGAAATCACGGCCACAGACACGGTATGGTGTAAAATAATACGAATCATTCATGTAGGCACTGCGAGAGTCCTTGAGTGATGACCGCAAATTGGAAAAAGTAGCGTGGATTACCCAGCTAAATGTACTGGCGACCTAAAAAACGCCTCTAGGACTGATTGGATGTGGAAGCCAGTGAACCGGGTTTTGGCGCAAGTTTGGAGACAAGCTGAGTTGATTAGTTTTTACGACTTACCTATATTTATCGAGATCTTCTTGTATAGCTTCAGCAACGGTGGGGAACGGGCTGCCCTTATGCTCACCCCACAAAGGGTCTTTGGAATCCAGGTCGCATACTCGCGTCTTTGATTTCTGCTCCTGTACTGTAGGGGTTTGGTTTTCAGGTACCACTGCTCTGAGGAAAAAATATTCTTATATTTTAATACAAGGTGTAACCAGACCGATGATACCGTACTCTCACTCTCACTCTGTACATCAAACTAAGTAACTCTATGCAAAATTATTGCTAGGGTTAATCAGGGTTTGTGGTAGGGCTCAATATAATGCACTCAAAACTTTGTACTGATGGAATATGGATGCATTGAATAGTACAGGGGTCGTAGAGATATTTTTGCCGCTAAGTTACAGTCTAATTTAAGGTACAATAATTGTAAATAGGTTTAAGTCTCAAAAAAATAAATATTGTTTATTTAAAGTTATAACATTAACCTTTTGACCGCTTGTGTCGCATTTATGCGACACATATTTACGTGCCCCTACCGCTCGTGTCGTATTTCTGCGACAGAGAACATGCATGATTTTTTCGTTCTATTTTCGTCTTATTAACTGCGTAGTACAATTAAATAGATATATTATTTACAACAATTATTTATTAAAATTATGTCTCGTAGCTCTAAGTATTGAAGCTGGTAGGTATAATTTTGTGGATTTGTAGCCGCGCGCTAGGGGTACGGCAATTGATATTTAGCCAAGCGGGCAAAAGGTTAAATCTACTATTAAAAAAAAGATAGAACTTTGGCAACCAATATCTCCGTAACTAGAATTTCCCAGATATGGTCCAGAACAAAAAAAAAAGTGTCTTTCGGCTTCGTTTAGGGTCTTTTTATATCAATTAACGCAAAAGAGAAGGAAGTGGATTTTATCTAGATTCTAGATCAAGTTAATAATTTTTTGATAACATGGAAAAACATACCTATTCAATGATAAATCCAAGACATCGTGTGCCAATGCCTGATATGTCCATGTGTGATGTAAAGGTGTTGCCATATCAATGTTCCTGTCCAACAATATCAACATAGGCCGAGTGAAACTGAATGATCCTGCTTGACCAGTGTTGCCATGGAATAAATTATTTCTAGCGTCCCACAGATTTTCTCGTAGTTTTTTGTCTAACTTCTTTGCCACCATTTCTGCAGCATTGCCTTTGCTACTTCTAATTATTGGAACATTACCTAAAAATAAAAAAATTCTATGAAGATGGAAGTTTGAGCATAGGAAATGTCATCAATTAAATAATAATTCCACTACTTGTTGTATGATCATGTATGATGACTTTAATGGGTATTACAATTATTTAATTGCTTAACTATTATTGTTACTGCTCAATGTACATTGATTCATGAGTCATAAAGAGATAGCCATAAACTTACCTAATGTCACAAATACTGAGAATAAACTTTCAACTATATTGTCCATGATGGCTTCCATTTCAGTGTCCTTTGTGTCACCTCTGTTGATAGCTGGAAAGAGAAACAGAATTTATGAAAAAAAAAGGGAATTATATTTTATTAGATAAATTATTTTCTTACAACTTCAGGATTTTGGAATCCATCAAAGCATTTAGTGAATTATTCAGACACAGTCCTGAATATAATATTATGAATTCTTGTTTATTATTATAACAGTCTAGTTGGACTTGTGTACATGCAGAACCCGGATGGCCTAGTCTCATGGGCACAAGCGATACAGCTGAAAGTGGCGTCCTGAGTTCAATAATGGGTCAGGCAGTGTCATTGGGTAGGGATCCAAAGTTTGGAAGTTGGTGTTGTATATAATATCCCCCATATCTCAGAAAGCACATTAAGACGTTGTTAAGAACAACGTCTTAATGTGCTTGATCACTCACCCATCAAGATAGATTGCCATCTCATCTAATTATGAAGAGGGATAAAAGAGTTCACCTACGTTTGTGGATTATGATATATTTTGTCTCAAAGATTGGCCACCACGAAAACTATCAGAAGGACTAATTTAAGATGTATCACATAGTTGGGCATGGTATTTATTTTATAAGTCTCTCCTGCTCATGTCATGGCCACTAAATAAATCATAGAAAATACTATAACATTGGCCAAGATATTTACCATAGTAAGATAAAGAATCCGACTGCTGATGTTTCATGATAAACAGGTCATCTTCCAGACATATAAAGTTTAAATACTGGTCAAACACTTTATGGATGTTGACCGCTGAATTAGACTGAATTGCTGACGCTGCCAAGTCTTCCAGTTTTTGCCTTGTGATTGGTGAAATGAAGTTAAGATGGTACTGGTCATAGATGCCATTGTCCAAGTCTTGGCAGATTCGGCCAAGGTTCTCCTCAGTTGGGGCACAGAAGTATACTGCAGGGACTTCTGGTATTGGGTCTCGGTCAGAGTGGAGTTGACTGAAATAGGAATTTGAGTTTAATACAGAGGATATTTTCTTTTAAAAGTTTGAATTGTATGTTAATGCTACTTGAAGTAGTTGTTCATAGTAAGTAGTAAATGTTTTATTGATAAGAGTAATGACATTTTCATGTTCAGCTTTTATTTTCATAAAATGATGATTAGATTCTTGTGTGTGGTGACTGTTTCATAAGAGTCAAGTTATTGATATTTTCATAAGGAAACTCACTAATTGAAAGACCATTTAATCAGGTGATATGTCAAGTCTGTTTGACTTTCATATAATTATGCTCAATTTGTGTTTCAAGTAAAGTCAAGATGATCTTTAATAAGCATCCACTTTTACTTTAGAATGTTTTTGAAATCCAATTACCTGTAAATAATTAAGTACAGTAACCACTTATTGGTTACAAGAGGTTTTACATTATATTGTAACTACCTACTTATTGTGTAATTCAATCAATCATGTCAATTTTTCCCTGACTTGAATGTATACTTCATAATCTAACTAGAAATCAGTATAATCTAGAGGAGAAAAAAGCAAGTTAGCAAGAGGTTTTAATGATGTAAAACTCCTACTACAGATTGTCAGACTGAACAAATGTATAATCAGGGCCTGTCTACATATAGTATAAGTAATTAAGGTCCCAAGGTACATGATATAATCATTACTCACACATGCAGTGTCACGCCAAGTTCTCGAAGTTCTTTGACAGATATCAGTGGAGATATAACATCTTGACCCACTCTGTCGTAGATCAACACTTTCCACGTCGGTTCAGAAGCCACGCTCTTTGTTAGAGGCTGATTCAAATTCAGCATTTGCTTCAAAGCATCTGTAATATTACAACACAAATAAAGAATCCATAATGTGCACTACGTGTAATCATCAATTAACATCGGATCACTGTACGCACTGAGCTGTCGTTCACGTAAAGTACTCATTTTGTTCTGCTAAATTAATAATCCTTTCATTCAATGGCAATATCTGTCTAATTTCACGAATTTTTAAACGTTTAATTCCATTTATGCTTATTTTCTTCGGGGAGTTGTATTTCTCCCAGATGTCAAATTTGACGTTGGAAGCAGCGACACGTCGGCCGCGAGAAGTTCGTTCAAAAATAATTTGGATACACAGCCAAATGAAATGTTTAGTTATTTCAACCGAAATGTGACTGGCACTTTGCGCAGGAAAAAAACTTTAGAAACCGTATAATAATTTTATGATAACAATAATATTCTTTTTAACATTTTATTGGCATTTGAAAGATTTTTTCAAGCGAGTTGGCCAGTATGTTACTATGCTAATTGCTATTATTCAGAACAATAAACTTTTTGGTGGCTACAGATTTCTCAGCATTTTTTTAAAATAAAATTATGATTAAAAATAAAATGCATGTGCCAAGTAAAGAGTATATATAATTGTAGTGGTACAGTCGCGGCCTTTTCCGCCTGATCAGTTATAAAAAATTTCACTTGAATCATGCGGAGGCGCCTCACCCGGCTAAAGAGCGCTTCGCGTGTGAGTGCAAGCAAAAATGAGCTTAGTAGTGGTCAGGCGGGAGTGTCCTCGATTGTACAGACGTCAGCACATCAAGCTACTACAATCTGTCAAATTTCTTTTATAGATATTCAACTTTATCTCTAAAGCATTAGGTTCAAGGTTGGTTGGGAAAATCTGTCAGTTTCGGGTAGCTTGACCTGCTGGCGTCTGTACTACTTATTTATTGCGCCGTGCGGGCCGCCCTGCGCACACGGGGAACATGGCAGGCGCTAACTACACCAACAATACAAGCACCCTTTCGGGGAATACAGGCTATTGATGATATTGTTCGTTTTATTTCGCATTGTTTTAACAAGTTGTTTTAACAAGCGTGCAAGATTTCCCAGACCCAGCAACTACTTAATTATTGCCTAAGGTACTAAAACTATTCTGTCAACACAAGATCAGTTAAATATGCTTACTACCTACTTATCTGCTGTTCATATGCGTAAGTTAATTAGCCCACTGCAAGCATCTATCTACGCGCGCAACAATGTCCAATTATGACGTCCCTATTACAAAATCTAACTACATGATGGATTAGGATTAAACAAAGGTAGGTCATTAAAACTTTTTTAACATAAATTCTGTTCTAGTTTAAGCAGGGAAAATGATTTAACGGGTGATTAAATTAGTAAAGTAGGTATCTATTTTAATGAATGACTGCCTCGTTGAATGTAAGAGTTTTTCAACGTCGTCTTGGTTTCGATATCAGAGTCGGAAAAAATATTATTGGGGTCTTCCATTTGGAATTTCTCTGTAGTAACTTGTGCCTGGTTAGTGGCAAAACGTCGGCCTAATATAATTGGGGAAATGAGGATATAGCTCAGTACCTAACTACTTAGGTACACACGGCGACACATCAAGCTTTATATTTCTAGTCTAACGTGACCTCGCTTTGTATATATTTTCTGTACAATGAGAGATAAACTGGTTTTGTATAGCTTGATCAGCCGTCGTGTGTACTAGTATAGCAGGGTTGTGCTTAATCCTTCGAAGAATGTAGACGCTTAAAAAGGAAAATTCAAAACCTCGGCAGGCAAAGGTCGAGTCCCTATGTTTTAACTAATACTACCTCATAACAAAGATGCAGCCTACCTTGAATAGCTCATTGTCATGTTTCAGCTCCAATGCCATGGGAATTGGCGATAAGTGACTATGAACATTTTTGAATAGTGCAACGGCACAATAAAAGGGGCTTGTTCATACCAGGAGTATATCAGAGGCAGGCCGAAGGCGTGTCAATTAAAAAACAGCAAAATAATTGAAATGTTTACCTAGATCATAATCATACCTAATCATCTTTATTCTCATAAAAACACAATTTTGGTCAGAGAAAGGTGTTTGACTACGTATTTACGTAATTAAATCATTTACAGTAGGAACTGAACTTTTGAACTGTCAAGTATACGAAAGCTGAATATATATAGCTAACAGTTCCAAAACGTAGATCTATGGAGAAGAATAGGCAAGTCATTCTATAGACATTCATGAAGTTGTTGTTCTAATTGCACAAGCAATAATATGTATAAGCACTCATAGCCACTTTAAAAGCGCTTTTCGCCTATACTGTATTGAATGAAATTTTATGCTGTTACATTGCATTCTTCTTTCAAAGTTTAAATCGACATTTTATGTATATCGTGCATATCGCTCGTTTGCGACAAGGAGCAGGGTAGGTAGTTGAATATAAAATTAACGAAAATGAGATTTATTAAATGAAGTAACGAAACACGTCAAATAAACCTTTCATATTTTAGCAAAAGCTTTCCATGGAAAAAAATATTGACAATATTATGAAAATATTTTTAGTCTATCTTAAAAAACGCTGTCCTCTATTTCATATTCTTTTTCGAGTTATGTCATTATTGTCGCAAATAAGCTATTTATACATATAATATCATCGCTGGACTGACGTGGCTGGACATACCTATGTAGTATTTACGTACATAAGTAGATTTAAGGCACTATGGCTAAACAACATTAATGTAACTGCATCTTTAAACGAGGTTAAGTGGCCCTTGCTGCGGTCAGCCAAGGCATTGGTTACCACTACTTACTTATTTATTTACACTAAAACTGCAAGTACATAAGTATATATTGATGGTACATAACTAAAGAAACACAGACCATTGTCTTCCGGTTTATTTGGAGACAAAAGTAAATGACTTGTGGCTTGAATTGCCAGAAGCCTGAAATTCGCCTAACATGAAAACCTATGCGATCTGGATGCGAGTCGCACGCGACCGGAGAATGTGGCGACACTTGGGGGAGGCCTATGTCCAGCAGTGGTCGTCTTTCGACTGAAATGATGATGATGATGAAAATTTTAGATTATCGGAACTTCAGAACCACAGAGGAAACACATGTAGAGCCATCAGGATACTCAGGATATCGGAATGACTCAGTAATAGGACTGTGGAATCTGTGGTCAGATGGCATTCGCTTCTTATAACTATTTTATAATATATTACTAAGTAGCATCTGGTTCTTCCTCGTTCCTGTTGATGACTTAAACGCTGCCACATGGATAGCTTTGTCGTTTGAATGAGCACCTGGTTGATCTCGGAGCTTACATTTTTTTCCCATAATTCGGCGTTTTTCCTTCTCTCCTTTTTGGGTAAGCTAGGAGTAGAATCACGTACTTGTGTAATACACAAGTATTACCTTACTACCTTTTTGGCCGTTTACTCCTAAGGAGGATGAAAATCATTGATATCCCATCAGCGCACTGTGTGCTTGTTTGGGATCGAGGGGTCGGAAGAGAACTGGTGGTTGTATCTTTCTCCTTTCCTTCCCTTTACTTGGCGTTCACCGGACACTCCCTCCTTGCACGGGATTGATGGTTAGTTCTAGTTCTAGCTAGAAGTACTTAGAAATCATGACGGCAGTAAAATTGTGTTACCAATGTGTAATTTCAACTTGTTTACAGAATAAAAAAGAAAACAATATAATTTTATTTTTTTATTACACCAAAAGCCATTACCGTGATTACCATGATCCACGAATTATGAACATAATAGCCTTAAAACTAGGTCAGAATATTGTTAGTATTTTGACTCCTAAACTAGGTATGTGCCTGTCTTAGGAGGCAAAGAATGAATGAATACCTATAGCTTCTGGAATAATTTTTGAGAACAGGTATTGAGCAGAAAATGTCGTTTAAATCCTATTCCTAACTTCCTAACTATATTATATAATATATGTATAGAAATTAAGTTTGTTTGTTTGTTTGTTACGTATCTTTTCACGCCTAAACCACTGAACCGATCATCCTGTAATTTTGCGTATACGTTGTCAGGTGTACAGACACGGACATAGGGTCCCTTTTATCTCGAAAAAAGTACTGTTCCCGAAGAAAACAACAATAATATTTTTATGATAATGGATGGTGCCACGTGTCTTTCGAATCATGATTGTTTCGAATTTATTACAAACAGAGTACAGCCCGAATTGATTTTCAAATTCTAAATTAACGCGAGCGAAGCCACGGGCAAAAGCTAGTACTCGTATAATTCCCATCAGGTATTTTGCTATTTGCATCTAGTGAATTACGAGTATTCAAAATAGTATAATTAAAGGACCTAATTTCCGCCATACTTATTGTTTTTTCTAGGATAGGTGTAGCTGAAATTGGGACAAAAATTGAAGTTAAAAAATAAGCAGCTTATGCACTGCATACAGGCTTACGCACATTTCCTAGAACAACGCATCCTGGCGCTATGGACCATACAACGAGTAAGTTAGCGAAGTTACATGTTTTTATGTAAGGGTCATCTTCATAATATATTGCATCAGTGCCTTTCCATTTAAAAGCGATATATTGTCAATATCATTGGCTGCACACGGAACCTAATTTGACACCAATGCGGCACGTAAGCAGCGCCTACCTTTATTTGACGAATGTCAGGGGGTTTGAGGAGAAAGCCGCCCGCGGAGGTCGGCTGGTGATGGCAGCGCGCGGCGCGGACCCGGCGCAGTGCGCGCGCGCCGGTGAAAGGCACCATGTCGATACTACACGCAGTGAACAGTGCGCGGACCGCGAACGCCATGGCCGAGTTACCATATATGCGAATATTACTAATTTGTGCTGTTTTGATCAATGGTTAGTTCCAATTACTATACAGTAAATTTTTTTTATTTGTGACCATCTATTTCAGTGATAAATTACCAGTTTGGAACGGTTTCTACATATATGGAATTAAAAACCAACCAATGCGTAATTCGTAATCTTATGCAAGCGGTCCGGCGATCAATTTGTTAGTCGTTAACGTAACTGTTACAACGAAATGATACTTAGTGAAAGCTATGCATCGTGTTTAGCTAGAATTTTTACTATTTCATAAAATAACGATGAATGTGAAAGTGTTAAAAGCGTTTCTCATTACTTATTGAATTACAAATAATATGTTATATTTAGTAAGCGTCAGATGTGGCTGGATAATGGACCTAATTGTAATTCGTCTGGCACGTCCTTTCTTTCACTTGACATTGAGGCCTGTGACCGGTTGCTATCGAAGATACTGACATTTACGTCGGTACTTAATGTAGTTACCTGATCTTGCAAGGCTCCAGCCCGGAAATTTATAGCCGACAGCTTCGCTGACTTTTTTGTCGTTGAAGTCTTTTGACGGTAGATTTTCATTTGCTCTATAATTACATGATGGAATAGAGGTAAGATTTTCAGAAAAGCTAGAAAAGAGGACTTTGGAAAATCTCTTAACAATTACTTACATCTTATCAAATAAGTCGGATAAAGTTACAGAACTTTTAAATTAACTTGAGATCTAATAATGCCCACGCCAATTCGTCTGCACCTGTAATTTAGAAGTACTCCTCGAAGAGTTCAGGTTTAATTACCATTACCAAAACGAATTTCGTAAATTCAAAGCTCTCGGGAGCAAAGCGCGGCTAACTCTCCGGGACAGAAACCTGGTACACTCTACAACAAAAGTAATTAACAACTGTCAAACAAACCAAAAGAACAAACGTAAACCAATGTTTAGTTCGACCATGAATGTGTCTAGTGGAAATATTTCTTAGAATTCATGCCTTTAAGTAACTCCAAACGTGAAACATGCACATACAAGACATGAAGAAACTTTAGTACATACTACTAATGTACATTTCAAAACGATAGTGCGTAGTTTCAGTATTAAACAGTTTATTGGCACGTTAAAAAGACGTCTACAATCAATTCACAAGCTCCTGAAGGCCCACTAAATTTTGTAATCAGTTAGCTTATAAATAATGAATGAGGTATGCGATGTGGTTTGTCTGTCTGCTTACAAACTGTGAGATAAGAACTCAAAGATTAATCTGCAATTGAATAAGTAGGAAACATTGAGTTACCAAAAACTCTCAGAGCTATTGTGCCTACGGCTGATTGTTTTGTTAGAAAAATGCTGTATGAATAAATTGAGATCCAATGTCTAATTGTTCTTTTTTGTTTTTGATTGTTGTCGTTGACGTTTTTTTTGTATTTAAAAATTAATTATTTACAAATTACCTTAGGGGTAAAGACTGTTCTTGACATATTACTAAGGCAACTCAAAGGAGAGTAGTTAAAAAGCTTTTCTTTGAAGATAAACTGAAATATAAGAACTTCGTAAACATCTTTATTAGAATAATAAAATGTCTTGTTATTATGCTAAATGGATGATGGATGTGAAAACAAAAGAAAATGTAACCATTTTTAGTACTTTCGAGTCCCTATGGGTTTTCTAAAGTGAGACGTGAGATACCAAGGCCGCAGCCGTTTCAGACGTCTTTCTAACTGGCCGTAATTTGGCAAGATGTCTAGACAGCTTAGCGTCAGTCTTTTTTAATAGCTTTTATATTCTACAAATGTTCCCCAGCCGCATTACAATTTTGTATTTGGATAAAATCTTTTAAACATATTTGCTTGATAGTTTTACGAAGGTGCTTTTACTGAGCCTTGAAAAGCTTTTCATTACTTGTTTTTTCTTCAAATTATTCCACTGTTTTATTTCACTGCTATTGACTACCACTTCTTTATTATATTACTATAAAATCCTTCAATTAATTACCTGGTACGTTACCACGACATATTGACACTTCAAAATTAAATTAAAATTTTAAATTGAATTTTATTTTTAACTTTTATACATTTTAAATAAATCCTTGAACTATTTGAATAAAATTATGTATAAAGTAATACATAATAATATCGGCTCGCATGTTAATATGCATTTTGATCATTTGGTCAAGTAATGTGATCATTAACCCGATAAGGAAGATCGATAAATAAATAATATCTAAGTCGTGACTTCCCTATTCATAGTGTTCAATCAATTCGGGACTATGAAATGTTTTGCGTAACCAACTTTCTCTTTTGAATATATAATAATACAAAATTGAAGTCGAAAGTACTTTTGCTGGCACTGGCACCTATTAAAACTTCAAAAATAATTAATTAGTTTAATTAAAGTTGAGATATTCTACTGTCGGTTTAATTAGTCACGATCTCAATTAAACCGCGGCAAAATAAATACACAATAAATTGTAGAATGGGGCATTATGTCTATCCGACTGTTAAGAAATGCTTCTTTATGTATCTTAGAGAAAATTCCACTGAGAAAATCAAATAGAAACTGTTCTCAGGTTTTCCCTTAATAAAGTAAAGACTTTGTAATCTCCTGTCTGTGTTAAAGCTTGAAGCTCGCTATTTGTTCAGGACAGAGTTTTAAATACCTAGCAGGCTAGGACAAGGTGACACAAATGCTAACAGGGTTGTCTACTTTCAGAACTATAAACTGCTTTATTGATTTTCAGGAAGCTACCAGCAGAAGGATAAAGATAAGCCTGAAGACTTTGTTTGTCCTGAAGGCACTACGGGAAACGGGAACTTTGCTGACCCAGCCACGTGTAGGCGGTTTTATCAAGTAAGTATTTAAAATGTTTCTATTTTGCTTCTTTTTTTGTCGTTAACAGTCAGCTTACACATGCGGCTTAATTAATCCATAAAATACTTCTAAAAACTAGGGACCGATTAATGGCGAAACCTTTTTTATGCGTAGGTATCTTGCGTAACTCACAGAAAAATAAAAGCCCTTTCATAAGAGGTGTGATAATTATTTTTCAACACACTTGCTCATAAAATGGCTCTAATTTCACCGCAATTAGGCACGTAATGACACCTGTAATCAAACTGTGACTTTTTCATTGCTATTATTCACAAGTGAGTTATAGGGTTTTTTTTTATTTTATTGGTTGAGTTGCTTTGTTCTTAAAAAAGTTTCGATACAAAAAGAATCGTGTTCAATAGTACAAATAAACTTTTATCAACACACTTGCTCATAAAATAGCTCTAATTTCACCGCAATTAGGCACATAATAACACCTGGAATCAAACTGTGACTTTTTCATTGCTATTATTCACAAGTGAGTTATAGGGTTTTTATTTATTTTATTGGTTGAGTTGCTTTGTTCTTAAAAAAGTTTCGATACAAAAAAGATCGTGTTCAATAGTACATACAAATAATCTATCTGATATAATTAATATAATTTTACTAACTGCACATTTACTAATTGTTTTTCTAAATAAACTTCTTGTCTACTAAATAAAATTATTTTTTAGTATTATTTTCTTCACAAGTGTGTTGAAAAACGTCGTATGATACATGTGTGTATTGATGATTACCGTCCTCGGCTCTCTTAAGACCCTCACCTAACGGCTCGGGTCTCAATAGCGCCTCAGCGGTAATCACCAACATTACACACTTGTACCATAATGTACTATAACACCCGCTGTCCTCCACTGTACATCGCGCTCTGTAATTTATATAAGTAAAAATAGCAGAACTTCCACGTGCTCTGGTAATGTTTAAATATACGCTTTATATCCTTCTATTAAATACTGCTTCCTATATAAATATAATATAATGAAGATTTAACTGTTTACTTTTGATTACCAAACCTCCCTGATTTAGCTTCTAAAGCGAGAATGCGATCGCTATTTCGTTCGGAAAGCTAATTTAGAGATTTACCTTATACAGTAATATTAATGGTGCAAACTGTGTCTACATTCGAAGAGTAGAACTGTTTATTTAAGTTTGTGTACAGATTTATACGAATTTCCCTACTTTGAAAATCCGTGAACATCAAGAAGGTATAAACAAAAAAAAACTGCTTTTAAAACGAACAACGTAGGATCGAATGATTCCGACTTGTTATGTAGGTACCTATATTAATCGATCCAGTATATTATACACATGTACGTAACAATATCGTTATTCATCTGAATGTTTTTCGGAGCTGATGAATTCAAGGAAAACATGTAAGCAATTAAATCCATATAGTATAAAATGATTCTTCAGCAATGCATGAAGGTATGCTGATACATTTACCATAGTGAAATATTTTATGAATATAAATCAATCTATAAAGCCCATGTTAATTAAATGTCTAGCTATAAATATAGCATTAAATTGGTTAATCATACACAAACGCAATCAATTATTCGAATTATTTATTTAATAGTAATATAACATCATTTCGATTATGATTAGCCATAATAATCGTCATAATATTTTATTATACAGACGGACGATAAAAATATTACGTTTACATAAGTCATGAATAAGTAAGTTGGGTATTTTATTACGGAAATAGTATTTATTTTGGCACTTATTGACATTTTCGAATCTCGACGGACTGGTTTCGTAATAACCAGTGGAACAAGACTGGTTTAATTTAAACAATGGTCAAGTCGTGGAATTGGAACGTAAAAAATGATTGGGCCCCAATTTTTCGTATGCGCTGTAAGTATTTATAGAGAAATATCGGTATTTGAGGTATTTTTGTATTGGTGGCCGGACCTCGGAGGGTTTTTGTTATTCACGCGTCTTTATTACCTATGGCCGTTGAATGTTAAGTCGATGGAGGTGTGATGGCCCGCTGTGTGTCACACATCGATTCTAAGACAAGTATTGCTATTGCAACCTACATATAACTTGCAGTTAGAGATAAATTCGTCTATTCCTACCACGATATTCATCCCACATCGATAACAAGAATTTGTGGTATGCCTACAACAAGTAAAAAAAAACCCGACTACTGAAAAATCGCTCTAATAAAATTCGGGGTTTACAAGGTAAAATCGACTCCTCTTGTTGAAGTCCGTTTTAAAATGTAGCCTATGATATCCTGGTCAAAATCGGATGAATAGTTTAGGCGCTGCGGAGGAACATACGTAAATACAAACATACATACATAGACTGCTAAAATCATAACCCTTCCTTTTGGCTTCGCCGTAGTCGGGTAAAAAAGTAGTGGCGATAGTTCCCGTTATAATCTAGTTGCATCAATATGCATAGCTTCAAGATGTCAATGTACTTACATGCACAAGTACAAGGATGGCTCTCAAAGTCATTGTACTTAAGTTTTTTATTGGATGAACACGATACCGTAATCGAATACTTATATTTTTATGAAGATTACGTTAAAAGCTTCAAAAAACCTGAAATAATTGCAATAAAACTCGTGTTTTCGGCAAAAACATATGGCCTTGATCTTCATCGTCTTGAGTTCAGTGAGTTTGAGGCCGTGTGGTTCAAAAAATTATTGTAAATATCGTTTGTATTCGTTTCTTATACACCTTTCCTTAACAGGTTTTTGCTTACGATATCGGTATACCCACTTACTTAGTTAGAAGAGGGTAGAATGATGGCAGGTAAATTCTGTACAAGACTTATATTTAGAATTGCATTCTGGTTAAACTGGAAACCGATCTCACCGTGGGGAAAAAGGTACGCAAATATACAGGGTGTCAAAAGACTCTTGACGAAGCCGTCAACCAAGCATTCTGTACATGTAACTTTACGCAAAAATTATTGCAGGGAAACGACTTTTTTTGGGGTTAAAAATCACGTTCTACGGTAGGACTCAATGTAACGCATTCAAAAAATTGTGTTGATGGATGGATTAAATTGTACGGGGGTCGTAGAGGTATTAAAAGTAAAAATCACATATAAAAACATGTATTAAAAAAAAAAAACTTGTACAAAAGTTGGAACTTTGACGCCCAATATCTCCGTGACTAGAAGGTTCCCAGGTTCGGTGGCCTAAAATGACGTCTTAAAGCAGGACTAATTCCAGTGTGAGAAAGGGATGGCACTAGACGACCTGTATAGCTCTGTCTCTTTCCCACACTGGAATCACTCCTGCTTTTAGACATCATAGTAACCCCCCAGGTCTAGAACAAAGAAATGATCGCAACGACGGGGAGAAGAAGTGCCTTTCGGCTTCGTTAAGAGTCTTTTTACACCCTTTAGAAGATCATCAACATTGTATAAACCCACAGGCAGGTAGATATCCGAAGGCGCTTATTACGATTCCCATATCCCGCGAAGAATAAATAGATAGACATAAGGGGTAGGCACAACCACTACACTCATATTTTTATGGACAAACACCGAACATTTTTCGCATAAAATGGTGGATTCCTTTTTCGTATGCCGTTGTCTGTAATAACGTAACCCTGCGTGACTAACCCCCTGGGATTACACTTGAGTTTATGTTACGTCCGCGAAATTGGACGGATTCAAAAATAAAAATGGCTGCCCATAACAGTGGCTAGGTAATATCTAGTTGTTGGTTATAGTTATTATAGTGTGCCATTTGTTTTACTTATTGTGGTTATTGTCTTGAACGACCACATTCACCGACAATAACATAATAGCCCTATGACCCTTAGTAAAACTTCATTCCCCACGGTGTACCCACCGCTCTACTCCAATACTCTTGCTTGATTGCCATTTAAAAGCGGCTAAGGAATTAAGTTTGCGAAGTGGATGACGATGAAGTGAACAGAATGCTCATAAATTAATATTACTTACCAACTGCGATCTGGCAATGTGATTCTGCATCTGAATCCTGAAGCCTGAAACGTACCTATGTACACATGATTAGTCTATATATCATAACGTTATAAGGGTTCGGTAAAGGTGTACCAATAGTACACCCACCTTTCACTAGTTATTATACAATCCCATGTAATAGCGGCGACCCTATTTTCATCAATCGAGCACAAATCAAAGTTCCGTGGCTGCTACTGAGAAATCTAATCCACCCGGGAATCAAATTCAGGACCTCTTGCTCAGGCGTCGTCCAACTAGACTAGAGAGGCACTCTATATTCAACCAACCATATACTTACCAACCATATACTTACCTAATAAGCGGCTGACGTGAGGCCTTTACAGGTATACACACCAGTGTCCTAAAAGTTTTAGATATACTTTCGTAAGGCAAACCAAATATAATTTCAGAGTAGGTGAGCCTATATCTAAAACAAAACATCTTCTTATAAAGGAAAAGACTTGGAACTCTTGAAAGTAACATGTGCGAGGAAATTGAAGTTGATACGTGAAATCATACTTATTATTTTATTTCAAAGTAAAAGGCGTGCGAAGCCTTCGCTTTTCGCGCAGATTGATTCCAAGAAATATTTGTTAGCTGTACTCGTGTATCGTACCTATACGTTGTAACTTGTAAACACACATTTTTGTACTTATTTTTAAAGTTTTCGCTTTTTCCGATTGACTGTTCTAGGTTAACTGTTAACATAACAACTTCAATTACATACTGTTATAAGCACAAACTATAACCAAGGATAAAATCGGTCGGTAAATCGGCGATCGGCGGCGGCGACCTATCGCGTCCGGCCCTGGTTCAATCCATGGTCCGGAGCGAAAGGGGATGGGACGCCGTCACCTCCTTCTGCGAAGCAGTCATGCTAGCGAAGGAGGCTGCGGAGCGTGAGAGGGAGAGAACCTCTCGTCCCAGCCGCCGCGGGAGACGCCTCGGGCGTCGGGGGTCACGTGGTGGCTTTCGGCCACCGTAGACGCGGACCTGTGGACGGTGAGAAATGGGCTAGCTCGCCATCCGTGCGTCTTTTGACGACAGGCCGTGTAGACGGCGCGTTCGTGTTCCACGCGCGCCTCAAAGAGATGTCAGCAAACAGGGAGGGGCCCGCAAGGGCCGATGCCTGCCAGGGCTGCGGACTGTTCGAAAGAGATACCGCGGCCCTGGAACACAAAGGGCAAGGAAGGAACATGGATGGGTTTTAGTCAGTACAAGTCTGACACTCCCTTCCGCTCTGCCCAGAGCGGGAGAAGTCATTTGATGATTTCCCATCCGTAAAAAAAAAGGATAAAAAGCCAGCAGTTCCGTACAAAAGTGTATTATTATACCTACACGGACTGCTTTTAATAACCCACCATAAACAACGTCCGGTAGTCTAGAATCATGTGTTAGGTAATAGATTCAGTCATAATGTCTCACCGTTTATAGAGTTTATTGAAATCAGCTCAGACAACACCATTAGCCTAGTTATTATGTTAGGTTCATTAATTGAACGTGCGAAAGCCCCCTTACTGAGTAAACCAAAGTAATTAAGTTCTGCGGCTTCTACTTATTTACACTTATGGCATTAGCCCGTTTTCCCCTACGGCACCAGGGTCCCTCCATAATTACCCTGCTTAGTGCTTAGCTCGAGGATTGCTTGCTTGAGCTAGCACAGTGTGCATACTTTACCAACGTTCTTGGCACACCGACTCCTAAGAAGAGACTTCACACAGGTGTAATCCTATACTATTCAATGGGCAATATATGTATGTATACGTATATTTGTAATCACGTTCTCGAAAATGGCTTTAACGTTTATGGGGGCGAAAAATCGGTTTTAAAAATTTGAAAAATTGTTTGAAAAATTTTATTATGTTACAAAAATTAAATCCATACAACATTTTTATACATTTGCATATACTTAATTAACAAAAATTAAAATTTGGAAAACGATTTAATTCTTAATGTAACAAAAACGGATCCACGATGGGAGAAATTAGTTAATGAAAAACAAGGGCCACCTTCCCATTAAGATGGACGAGTACTCATAGGTTTTTATTTTGTTAATTTGCATGAGCAAAAATGTTTATATCCTTTAGTTAACATTTTCTTATTAAATCTATCTTTTTAAACTTTGCGAGCCTCCTATAGCGACACCTTGCGACCCTCCTATAGAGGCTTTGTGACCCCCGAGGGGGTCGAGACCCACAGTTTGAAAAACACTGAACTAGAGTAATCAAAATTATTCATGCCAGGTTCATTATTTAATTTACTTTAAATTAAATAAAGTTTAGCATTCTTCGTCGGCAGCATGTAGCTATGTAACAGTAGAACCTAAGCATGCTTTTGCTACTTTCCCGATAACCACTCTCACAAAAGTTATTAAAGTTTCTCGATGACTGATTGATTTATTTGATAATTATTTTCGTTTTCTTCCAGTGCGTCGATGGCTATCCCTACCTGAACAGATGCCCCTCCGGTTTATACTTCGACGATATCGCCAAGTTCTGTACCTTCAAGGTTGAAGCTAGATGCGGCCCCATCGCCACAAGTAGGTACCTATATTATAATGCTTTTATAATACTTTCTAATTAATTTATCGTTGTGTAACGTATATGTTACCGGAAATGTGTATACAATTCCGTTAAATACAGATAAAGGCCGTTGGCCGCTGAAAGTGCATCTAGTAAAATCAGCTAGCTTAACTCCCACACAGAACAGTCAAATAAGAAAATTAAATATTATAAAAACTGGCCAAGTGCGAGTCGGACTCGCGCACGAAGGGTTCCGTATTATAAACCGAAAAAAAAATGTTTATGGCTGTCTGTCACCAGGCTGTATCTCATGAACCGTAATAGCTAGACAGTTGAAATTTTCACAGGCGATGTATTTCTGTTGCCAAATAACAACATAAACTATTTAATAATTATAAATTTCAACTATCTAGCTATCACAGTTCATGAGATACAGCCTGGTGACAGACAGCCAGACAGACGGACCGCGGAGTCTTAGTAATAGGGTCCCGTTTTACCCGTTGGAACCCTAAAAACAAACCCCGGAGTCTAGATTTCTGTCCTGTTGATGGCAATAGGCTCGCCTCCTATTACATGGGACTTAAACATAACTGGTGAAATATGGGTGTACTATTAGGATGACCTCTGCCTAACCCTTTGGGAATTACAGGCGTGATGTTATGTTATGAAAAACCAGAGGTTTTAAAGCCAGAACCAAACAAAAATGTCACATATGGGAAGCTAGACCACACAGATACATACACGTAAATCAATTTTATTAGTCGGCGTACTGATTGGGTGTGAAATTGCACATCTGCAAGCAAATGCCTTGAATTAAACTTTGCCTTGTAACATTTAGCTTTTTGCTGCACTGATGTCATAATATATAAACGTTAATTTAATTGTACCTAAGTCTTGCTTTGATTTGTATAGTTTTATAGGCTACATTTGTAATGACGGTTGAGCATGAGGTCCTGGGTTCGATTTCCAGGTCAGTTAAATTGTTATTGGGTTTTTCCACCAGGAATTTCTAAGTCGTAGCCACGGAGTCTGGATTTGTGCCCGGTTGATGGCAATAGGCTGACCCCCTATTACATGGGACTTTAACATAACTGGCGAAATGTGGGTATTTTATAGGTGCCTTACCCTTTTGTTATTACATTCGTGGCGTTATCTAGTCTTGTAATTGGATATTAATGTATTTTTAATCAAATAAAAATGTTTTTTTGTTCAGCGCCTGCGCCGATCACAGAAACGCCCCTGGACTTGGCAACTAAGTGCGATACTAGTGAGTGCCAATTGCCTTACTGCTTCTGCTCCAAAGATGGCACCCTCATCCCTGGAGGTCTCGACCCAGAAGACGTAAGTGAACCATTATGTTTTAAGATTTGACATTTTCTAAATCTGTGTGTGCGCAAGTTTTATCGAAATCCGTCAGAGAAGTAACAAATAAATGAACATACAATACTCACATTTATTAGTTTGCATTACACAAACATTTGAGAATGACACCTGACTATTTGTGAAAATTCAATGGACGATTTCTTGTTGTGGATACTTACGAAAAGCTTTAGGTATTGATTTTGAATATTTAGTGTAACAGGTAAAACAGGTAAAATCGACAGTCGTTACTTAGAATTAGTATGCCATTTACAGATTCAGCCTTGAAAATATTCAATTCTGTTAACATACATAATTAAATATTAATTTCGAGAAACAATTTGGATTAGGTAGGTATCGGATTTATGTAGCTGTAAACCGCAATGTCAGCTTTAATGGTTTCTCATTAATTATGGTAATCGTTCCAATAGTTGTCAAAACTAAATATCTATAGGTACCTAAAGCTATGCTATCCGTCTGTGACCTACAGTTTACCGTATTTATTAAAGCCTTCCTTGCATATCAATGTTTATAAAGCTATGTCCTGCATGGTAAATAAAAGCGTAACATGTGCATAACATATTATGTTTTTTTGTTCACGGCCAATACTTTGAGAGCTTTGCGTTTCGTAAAAATTGTAACATAACATCACGCCTGTAATCCCAGTAGGGTTAGGCAGAGGTGTACCTAATAGTACACCCACATTTCGCCAGTTATGTTTTAAGTCCCATGTAATAGAGGGCGAGCCTATTGCCATCAACCGGGCACAAATCCAGACTCCGTGGCTGCTACTGAGAAATTCCTGATGGAAAAACCCAATAGCACTTTTCCCGACCTGGGAATCGAACCCAGGTCCTCAAGCTCAGCCGTCGCGTTTGCGACCACTCGACCAACGAGGCAGTCAAAAATTTTAAGTTTAAAGAAAAAGTGTTTTGTTCTTCGAAAGCAGTAGCAGCAAAGCAAGGGTACTGAAAAACTGAATAAAAGCAATCTTCCCTTGCAGTCGGATAAAAATGAACAAGTAGTAAAATGTCCCGCCTATCTCCCCTCCTACCTGCGGGAACTCAATGTAGCTTGCCTAAATTTAATAAATAGTCTTCCTTACTCGATTATCTAGCCCATCTAACGGTCCGTAAAGACGAAAATAAATAAAACAAAAAATACAAGACTGTCCGACTTGGACATTTTGTGTCAGATGTTTTAATAATACTTTGTTCTCGTAATATTAGGTAATAACATAAATAAAAAATGACCGAATAAGTAGGTGAATGTTTTGACAACTACTTTAGATTAACTGGTCATTTAATAATGATTATTTATGTTACTAATTTACTCGATGGACTGTTTTTTTAACGAATTTATTAACCTTTAAAAACACTGTTGTTTTCCTACTCAATAAGTCTATAAATAGCGTAAAAACCGACCTCGATTCTGACAACAATTCAGCGAATTGTACGTACCAAAAGCTGTCGTCAAAAATGACGTTCTCATTTTTTCTTCACAGACGCCCCAAATGATAATGCTGACATTCGACGGTGCTGTTAACTTGAACAACTTCGACTTGTACAAGAAAGTGTTCAATGAGAAGGTCAAGAACCCTAATGGCTGCCCCATTAGAGGCACTTTCTTCCTGTCACACGAGTACAGGTAATTATAAACTGTGTCATTACTTTCATTCAGGAACATGAGTAAATATGTGCCAGGGAACAAGTTTCAAACAATCGTTCGTTTCTCCCAGAGCCCATTCAGACGGTCTGCATTTGGACTGCAATGTAGCTGCAAATTGGGTTTTGTGCAGTTGATGTAACTGCAACACTGCAGCAGTTGCCGTTGGAGCTCTTTCAGTGCGCAGGCAGTTCTACGACTGTAGTGACGGTTCAATGTCGGACCGTCAAGCGTCAGTGTAGTATCCAATATAGAGAGATTGCGACACGAGTGTTGTTCGTGCCACCCAATAAATTTTAGTAGTAGGTCGTATAGTTGAAACCTCAAAAAAGAAAGCATTATAGTTTATCTACTTTTTCGTTTCATATTTCACTAAAGCTAAAGCTGTGTCCGAAATTAATAATATACAGGGTGTAAACAGACTCTTCACAAAGCCGTCAACCAAGCATTATGTACATCAAACTAAGTAACTTTACGCAAAAATTTGTGCTGGGAAACGACTTTTTTTTTTGGGCTGAAAAATCACGTTTTGCAGTAGGACGCAATGTATCGCACTCAAAACATTGTGCTGATGGATGGATTGAATAGTAAAAATCTTACATTATAAACATGTATTTAAAAAAAAAACGTGAAAAAGTTGGAACTTTGACCCCGAATATCTCCGTATCTAGTAGGTTCCCAGGTATGGTCTAGAACAAAAAAATGATCGCAATGACGTAGAGAACAAGTGCCTTTCGGCTGCGTTAAGAGTCTGTTTACACCCTTTATAGGTAGATATATATTGTTTGTCCTAATTTCAATTAATTAGTGACAAACAATTTGCTAAGTTTCTGTGATTAATTTGGACGATAGTTTAGTAATTACTTACGTAAGTTTCGTGTTAATTACTGTAATATAATGTATACCTTTGATAGTACCTGAAAGTTAGAGAGGTAGGTACGTTTATGTATTACTTATGTTTACCTATGTTTTACAGCAGTTATTGTATTATATTATTATCTATTTTGCTAAAGAATATATAAAAGTTATTAGAATTACACATAAAGGCCAATAATTACCGTTTGTAATGTTAAATGGTTTCACATATTTTCTGATCCTTCATGAAGCTGTTTTTTTAGCAATGTGATGGCTTTAATTTAATGTTTTCTTTTTTATTTGCAGTAACTACGTGCAAGTGCAACATCTTGCACACGACGGACACGAGGTGAGCTTTTGTTACTATTTTATTTATTCATTATCATCTTATTTAATTTATTATGGAACAATAAACACCTACAATATAATACGTTTCCAAATAACAGTAATATAGGTTCGTATGTAGTATTAACAACTAACAATATTACAGCTGACATTATCAGGATGTTAACAAGATAGCAGATATATAAATTAATAAAATAATTGATTATTGAAATATAATACAATACAATATCTATCACTACATATTATAAAACAAAGTCCTCCGCCGCGTCTGTCCGTCTGTTCGCGATAAATTCAAAAACTACTGCACCGATTCTTATGCTGTTTTCATTTAGGGATAGAGGAAGGTTTTCGAGGAAGGTTTTATTGTATAATTTGTAAAGTTTTTTGCGGAGACGGGATCAAAATTTCATGATTACTTTTGGTCGCGATAACCGACATCCACGCGGGCGAGGCCGCGGGCATCAGCTAGTTATTTATAAAATACTAATATGTAGTCCCCAAAACATGCAGGCCCCAACACATTGTTCTATTTCTTTAAATCGTACGAAGATTACAGAAACAGAAGAATTTTAATTCAGTTTAGCAAGATTAAATCGTTTTTTTTTACTAAATACTTTGTTACTGTGCTATCGCACTAAAAATTGGTTAGACACCTTGAGAAATGGAATTTTGGGTTTAATTTATCTACAAAATATTTACGTAGACACATACCCCCTGTTTAATTGTTGATGCAAATATGATACTATAATATTAAGGGTGGAAACATCGATCATATTGGGGTTGAAAGGTTGAGCTACCGTAGGATATGGATCCTCGTCATTATACGAGTAAATTGAGAAGTATCATATAAACCTTCCCTATTTTAAAAATATGTATTTAAAAAAAAAAAAAAACTTGTGAAAAAGTTGGAACTTTGACCCTTAATATCTCCGTAACTAGAAGGTTCTCGTGTATGCTCTAGAACAAAACAATTATCGCAATTACGGGGAGAACAAGTGCCTTTCGGCTTCGTCAAGAGTCTTTTTGCACTCTTTAGTATTGTATTGCGTTCTGCTATTTTATATTACATGATCATCATAACATCACGCCTGTAATCCCCGAAGGGTTGGGCAGAGGTGTATCTAATAGTACACCCACATTTCGCCAGTTATGTTTTTTAAGTCCGATTTAATAGGGGGCGAGCCTATTGCCATCAACCGGGCACAAATCCAGGCTCCGTGGCTGCTACTGAGAAATTCCTGATGGAAAAACCCAATAACACTTTGCCCGACCTGCGAATCGAACCCAGGACCTCTTGCTCGGCAGTCGCGTTTGCGACCACTAGACCAACGGGGCAGTCTATTTTATATTATTGTATTACTATTTCCTTTAGCTGTATTGTTCGTCCGTTTGCTGATATTGAAATGTCATTGATTCAAATTAGGCTGAAAACCAGTATTTTTCTCTTCAAAAATTGACATTTTTGACGTGGCATGCCTTTTTTTAACATAACATAACATAAACATCATTTATTTCAGGCTTCAATGGCCATAGATATATACCTTATAAACTAACATATGTAAAAAAGTAAATACAAAAACAGTGTTAGATAAGACTTAAAACTATGTTAGTCGCACTTCACTTCACTTTTTTGGCGCGCCTTGTTAGGGAACAAGGGATGGCCCACCATATTTTTAAGCTGGGAGGAGAAGTTGCGAGACTAACTCACCAGTAACATATCTGTCTGGTCATTCCAACCAAATGCCCTCGAAACATTTATCAATAAGTTATTCAATACAATCTCTGCCGTGCACCTTGTCAATGTATTCGACAGATCTCTTCATTATCAGCCAGAACGATCTAAACATAAAACAAATTAATTAAAGGAAACAATGCACAATTCACAGATAGCGACGGGTACAGTGTCGCAGCAGCAAGGTCTGCAAGACAAAGGCTATGAAGAATGGGCCGGCGAGATGATCGGTATGCGCGAGATTCTCGGCAAGTTCGCCAACGTTTCGCGGTCGGAGATCGTCGGCACACGAGCACCTTTCTTGAAGCCAGGGAGGAATACGCAGTTCAAGGTATTTATAGAATTTTGACGTTACGTACATAACTCACGACTTTTTCCTATAGAGATAGACAGAAACTACAGAACGCCACCTGATATGCTCATCAGATACTCCTTTTGTATCGTCAAAGGAGATTACCCAGGAACAGTACTCTTGATAAATGACTTGTGTCGCAAAACCTTGAACGGCATGAAATATTTAAAATAAAAACATTTTTTTTAAACAAGACATGATGATTATTTATAATGGAATAGTTTTTTGAATAAAAAAACCATTAATTAGTACTTTTAAGTTTCCGTCTATGAAGTACGCCATTTTTTAGTATCGTCTGTCATACTAGGATGTCCGTTTTGTCCATTGCGGGTAGTGTGCCTAATAAAATAAAATTAAATCGATTTTGTATTGATTGTTCAATCTATGTATTATTGTAGAGTTATAAATAACATTTACTTGCTGGCTATTTCTAATACCAGTGATTGTCAACATACATTTATTATCAGGCTACTTTGACCCATAGATATATACCTTACAGACTAACATACATATGATATAATACAAATTGTGTTAGTAAATAAAACCTTAAAGCTGTGTCAACGGCTGCATGGGCGCCAAGTGGTATTCGTGAAACCACCACTGTTTGGTTTGCGGGAATCGATCATAAATAGATCTTTCATCAGTACTGGTACAACGTTATTTGTCATTTATTGCCCGTCTGTCATATTTTTGCAATACACTATAACAGTATGTTATTTCTGCTGGTTTTGGTACGTTGTGCGTCGAGTTGAGCCTTTACGTTAATCCGTTACTGCTGCCAACCCATTGAAAATAAACATACTTCCAACACCGCTGCACCGTGTGTGTTATTGCCAAAGACAGGACTTTTTGTGTTGTGATCATGGCGAATGCGACTGTGGTGTGATGTCTCAACTGCTCTTTGAGGTTAACGCAGACTCATGTTGTCCGAGATTCCGAATAATAATGATTAGTAATGATTTCTTCCATGCTTTGCAATTTCATGAAATGCGGGAATAACATTTTAAAGCACGAAGATGCTCCAAATCGAAATCAGTAAGATTTGGTGAGGTAGTCACAAGTGTTCACCAGTATCTGGCCACCTGACATAGCTAAACCGTTACTGATTTTACACAAATGGGCTTCAAAGGCACAAAGTTCACCCACCCTAACCCATTCAGACCCTTCAAAATAGCTTTTTTCAACTAGTTTTTGGTCGAACATAACCTCAAAATAGTAATTTAATTTTTGTAAATATTTCGGAAATGCCATTGTGGTTTGTGTTAAATCTTTCGAGGTAGTATTTAAACATGTCGTCGAACATTTTAAAGGTGATTTGATAAAGACACAACAATGTTAAATTGAGTAAATTTGTCCATAGTGCCGTGGGCATTCTCCTTTGAACCCTTAAAAATATACAGGTTAATGTATACTTTTATTGTGGAATGTAAAATGTATGTACTGTTGGCGTACCTATTTTAAATAAATAAAAGTAAAACTAAAAAAAAAACTTCTTGCAAAGATCTTGATTTCGATGTTAATACAAATGGTATTTATTTTAGCAAAAGAAGATAATTTTCCTGCACATCATTGTTTTTGACGTAATATCGTCTTATTAATCGATGAACACCGTCTACACGCACGAAAAAGTGCCACGTTCCGCCTGAGCCGAGTGTGCAAACGAGAGCGCGGAACAAACGATAGAGAGGCTCGATCAAGATTATTTGCAGACATTCTTCCCCATCCGTAATTTTGAAATATATTGAAGTTTATTTATTTCTGCATATATTCTCTACTTAACTACGCGAATCCTATTGAAGCCGCATTGAGGTGAGATTGAATAGATATTGTGTAATATCTATTCAATCTCACCTCAATGCGGCTTCACTCGACAATCAAGGTTCCTGTGAGGTAGTTCCAAACACAGAAAAACGTGGGATGCTTTTTATCCCGGATAGGTAGGCGGTTCCTTTGGGTACAGAATAAAATATGAGACTGAATAAATTCTCTTTGTGACATGAGTCACAAACATCAATAAGTAAACCAGGCGAAGTAAATATTTTAAATATTTTGGGCAAGTACAGTACTTTCACAGTTTTATGCCTTGTGACTGGGACTGTAGCTTTATTACATTGTTATCTTGTCGACAATTCAAAGTGCCTGTAACTGGCCTACTTGAAATAAATGCCTTAATTTTGATTTAGAAAACTATTGTAAAGTGCTTGCGGACAAAATAAAGTATTATACAGCAAAGAAATGTATGGTAAACAATGTTGACATTTCATCCAACATAATAATAATCCCTATTACGTGGAATGTACGTTGATAAGTACATACACAACGAAATTATATGTGCTCGTGTATTTCAAATGCCAAATTATTCTGCCATCTTATTTCTGACGAATTTCTCGAACATTCTTTTGTCTCCAAATTGGCCCACATCGAATATCAGGTAGCTTATTAGGGTAATATTTTGACATTCATTCGATATACTGCGTACAGCGTACGTCACAAGTACGTCGCTACACTTAGTGTCAATATTTCAGCGGTACATCAATTCGTTACCTGACAATTACGCACGTCACGTTCGCAATACAAAGTGAAATACGTAGAGATTTTTTTTGCAGTGCGTCGTCATCAGGGATGTGCGTCACTTGTCAAACAAGGCGGCGCGCTCAGTATCAACGTTTTGATAGGCACCGATCGACGAACGAATCTAAATAAAACTGATTGAAGTACACTTTCTATGGGATTCGTTGTACGAGATGACGGTTTGGAGCGTACGATTAAATTACACATAGATGAAAATAAATATTTTGAATGAATGTAAACATGGTCATTGTACGTAGACTCGCAGATATAGCGAATTGTGTAATGTATCAGATTTATGGCAAAAACCGACACTGTACCGATTTATCAGTCTATTGTTACTATGACAAACCAAAACACACAATAGGAAACGTAGTTGCTGAAACAATTTCCAGTAACGAGCAATAAGGTTTCACTTGTGAATCGGTGTTTCCGGGAACAACCATTTATGGAGCTTCTATTTATCCTAGAAATCGTCGACAAGCGAAATATATATTTGCGATTGATCGGCCTCTTAAGATTTTTGTCAAATCACAAACGACAAACTCAAGTAAACCTCTTTGTTGACAGGTGTTAGAGGACTTCGGCTACATCTACGACAGTTCGGTGGGCGTGCCGCCGCTGCCGATCCCCGTGTGGCCGTACACTCTGGACTACAAGATCGCGCACGAGTGCAAGTCAGGCACTTGTCCCACCAAGTCGTTCCCAGGTGGGTCGCCGTAACTTAGCTACCCGATAAACTAGCTAAGAACTAGAAAAGATTTGTTAGGAAGCGCTGCGGGAGCGGAAATTATAGACAAATGATGCCCTTTGTGTTGGTAGTTTATCTAACTAGATTCTACGCTATGGTTCTTCATTGGCTTTGGGTTCTAGAAGTCACAGCTATTGATAATTTACGTCGAAATCAGGTTTGCATTTCATAGCTCTGTTCCGGATTTCAAATGTGTTAAATTTCGCATATTCGTTCCATGTAGGTTTTTTCGTGAAGACCAATAGTGAGGAGCGCGTTCCCAAGTTTCCGTATCGCGTGCGATGTGGCGTTAGATAGTACGAGGTGCTCACACATTTCCTGCACAAACGCCAAGTTGTGAGCTTCACGCGGTTGGAACAATGCACTCACCGACTTTAATTAGAACTAACCAAAAGTATGCTATCCGTACTTTTTTGGTGAAAAACAACTTCAAGCGTGAAAAATAATCCAAAGGGTCTTTTCCTGCATACAGTGTACATTTTTACATAAGGTGAGAGTACACACAGTTTGTTTGCGGGAACCTCTGTCATCGTTTTTGAGCTGCTATATTTAATGATTCGTCAGAGAATACACAACAGCCCATATTTGATTTTGAGGCATTTGTATAATATAAATAAAGAGGTTATTTGTGTGCAGGGCTGTGGGAGGTGCCGTTCAACGCGCACTACGTGGAGACGTATGAGGGCGGACACTGCCCCTATCTCGATCAGTGTGTGCTACATAATCACGATTCCGATGAGGTAAGTACACAGTGCTTTGTTTTTGTTTCGGTGAAAATAGGTCATTCCTAGAGACCTTTTATTTATTTATTCTTAAGAAAACTTACAGAGACACAGACTTTGCTGGTGTTTATCGTACATGCTATGTTGTGGGCATTGATTGACGAAACCATTGATTTAAGAATTGATTTATGAAAGATTACGTTGGTTCGTGTCTCGTCAGTGGCCCAAAAGTGTGACAACCAGTCTTACCAATAGGTATCGTATTACTACTAACTGGGTTGTGGTGGTCAGATAGGGAGTCGCTCCATGGAAAATTCTGATATTCAGTTACTTGTTGGGGTCGTAACCGGATGGTTACACTGGAACACGACCCCAACATAGTTCGGAATGAATGAATAAATGACGTTACTTCGTGTCTCGTCATCTATTTCAAATCGGCCGATTTTGTTGTATTTCACAAAAGTTCATGGCTTGTATATACTAAACCGTAGTTATATAAATTAACAGCTTTGAAAATAATTATATTTAACTGATAGGAATATAAAATTTACCACTCTCGCACTTGACCAGTTGATTTGTTTATTTACGTAACATCCGCATTCGATTAATTTATCATATAATAGTAACTTTTTATGATAAATACGATGATGTAAGCCCTATGAACATTTGCATAATTATGTAAAACTTTTCGAATACACAATTATTAGTTTGCATTTGCGTGCATTTCCATTTTTATAGCTAATTTAATTTGCATTTCATATGCACGCATATGTTTCGATTGATCCACGTAGTAATTTTTGGTTAAATCCTAATTGTCACGATTAAACTGCTGGGTAAGCTTTTAACTGTGACAATTATTTGGTTAAAATAGAAGTTTTTGTATGGTATAACATGAAAATAACTAAGTTGTATCTAGGTTATAAAGCACAGGCTATTTTTGCAAAGAGAGATTTACCCGTCCCTGAGCCGCACAGGGATTAATAAGTAGGGGAGAAACGAGCTGTGAGCCTCATGCATGGTGCAATATTTCCCCGTGTCCTCATGCGGTGGCAATTGTGTTCCAACTATGTTGAGAGCACATCTGACTTCCAAATTAAGTCGTGAGCTCAGACCTTTTCTTTCTTAGATCTTTATTCTGTTCAAAATCATTCAGCAAGAAAATGAAGTCAGACGTAGGTTTATGAAGCTAAGCAGAATTAATTCGTTTGTACTTTGCAGGCAGATTAGTTGGTTTGTCCTCGGGCTTTCCGATATCCTTTTCAACAGATCTAAAACAGACTTCTGTTTGCTTTTAAACCGTATTAAATATGCTCTTTGAAATGTACGTACAAAGCTGAGCTTTGATATTCTAAATATTTAACAAAAATTACGTGAAATGTTGAGTTCTCATAGTCTGAAATGTATTCGTTTTATTCTATATGCAAAATGCATAATAGCATTTACTTAGTTGAATGATAACTATATGAAAACTAGTATTCTCTAACAATAACTTCCTCAGACCTGTGGTATAAAATGACTATTAAATAATGTTAGTACAGGTAAGCAAATGTTTGTAGTAGAGCTCCCACGCAAACCTGCGACATCGTGTCGTGACGCAATAACCTGCAGCAACCTGCAGTACGACGCGATTTCGTGCGACAAAGCTATGACTCAGGTGACCATACCTTCGACGGTAGTCAACCGTACTGGTCGTGTTTTGAGAAGTAGTGTCATGGATCGCAAGAAAAGTGTTGCACTGCTGTTATTGTTAATTAGATATAGAAAAAGAAGAAGATTTT
Source organism: Lycophotia porphyrea (assembly GCA_950005105.1). Taxonomy (NCBI): domain Eukaryota; kingdom Metazoa; phylum Arthropoda; class Insecta; order Lepidoptera; family Noctuidae; genus Lycophotia; species Lycophotia porphyrea. The sequence goes on from OX465393.1 coordinate 8,777,877, forward strand.
GGGTCCATCCACTTATATTATATTTGAAAATACTACGCTTTGAGAACAAAGGAAGATAATTTTTTCGCGTATTTTAGAATGAGCATATCTTCATTTGAATAGCTTTTAAGTTTATTATCACCAGGTCTACAAAAAAGATCGAACAAGGGAAGAATTCCTGTTCCTGGTATCCATTTTTTGACACAAGGACGGCGGCGGCGTCTTGCCCACACGCTGTCTCAGAGCGGACTAAAATGTTGTCACCAAGTGTAACGTAATGTCGCAGAAATGCACGACGCGAGTCATGCTGCATGTTTTTTGCAGCGAGTCGTGCATTCTTGCGTCACGACACGATGTCGCAGATTTGTGTGGGAGCACATAGTTGAATCGAGAAGTGGAGCGGAAGGCGACCGAGAACAATTTCAAATACGCACGTACGTGGTCGAGTGGCCTGCTATTTTATCTCTCGCTTTAATTTTATAACTAAACCTGGATAAACACGTATATAAAAGTTTCTAATACGCTATTTGTAGACCAGTGTTTGTATCAGTTAGTATTAGTTATTATCTAGTTACCCCGTTCGTGACTAGGGCCGGTCCGGCAGTATGTTTTATGTAGATGACCGTATTACGGCTTTCATATCTTTTTTAACTCTCTAGATAAAAGGAAACGCGTTGGTTTAATATGTATGATGGTCACACACATACATAATTTATTATATCGTGTTGTTCTAGTTTCATAACTCATCAACGAGGTTCTCGTTTTATGCGGTTTTTCTTTGATTAAAACACTTCTTTGAACGAAATTGTAGAGACACGGAGTCAACACTTTGCATGAAATATGAAAATAAATATTGGTATTGAACCACAGCAACTTGTTGATTAAACAGGGTGGTTTGGTTTTGTTTTTGTTTGTTCAAAATGGTTATAGCTTCGTTTGTAAAAACTGTGGTGTTATTTGAAGCACTTGCTCTTTCGCTTAGCAATTTTTCAGTCTATGTTAATTTAACACAGAGCGTTTGAATTTGGAATTGCAATTACTCGTTTCACTTGGTACTACCAATGAAATCACACAGAATGATGAATGACTGTGTTCGTTTTATGGAACTATGGGTGTATAGGTTATTTAGAAGCGTTTGCCAGCTGCGTACCTTTTTCTAAGTTGATCGTCACTTTTTTTTATATCATCAGTAATAACAAGTCACATTGCAGGTGCTGGAATGGCTGCAAGAAGACTTCAACCGGCACTACGAGCAGAACCGCGCGCCCTACATGATGCCCTTCCACACCAACTGGTTCCAGATCAAGGAGCTGGAGCGAGGACTCCACAAGTTCCTGAAATGGGCCGCCGATCTGTGAGTACTTAAGTTTAAAACTTACAGCCACGCATTTCATCACGCAAATTTCATAAGAATGTTAAATAGATAGGAGCATAAATTATTTTTTGTATTTGCGTGTAAATACTAAAATGGAGTTACGTATTTAACTAAAACAAGCATATCTGGAACAGAGAAAATGCTTCCTGCTCAGCTTTGCACAGGTTCTAATTTATCAAATATTCGCTTTAAAATCTAATCTCTTTAGCTCGCGGCTTTGCTCGGCTTATGCTCGGAAATTTCGGATGTGTGAAATAATTTTCAGAAACGATCAGTTGTTCCGAAGATTACCTCCTACATCCAAAATTAAAAACACTACCTCTTTATAATTACCTAGTATAGATACTTTTTTACTCAGAATAAATCACTACTAATAGTAAAAATCCAATCTATCCGGAACCAAGTCTTTTGAAAGGTCACTTTACATAAGACTTAATTTTAAGTGACGTATTTATCCTGCTATAAACGTATTTACTTGACTTTCATGTTATTGAGTATTCGAAGCCAAGGCTGACGTGTAATATTTCGGATAGCTTTAGACTTGAATAATTGGTTTGAAACGAAACTAAGATGGAACGAGTTGCTGGCAAGAAATATGTGATGGAATTTTAAGTGAGGAACGCTCAGACATTTTAAATAGGGGTAGCTGAGTACGTTCCTAAATAACATTTATTGAGAAGCCTTAGAAGACAGTTATACCTATGAGAGAGTCATATTGACATTTTTAGTAGCTGCCTCAGCTCAATTCCAGCTCGATACACCTTAAATTCCCCCATTGGATGCATTGACAGCTAAGTTTGTTTACAAATTGACATAAACGCCCGCTTTTAGAGATTTTCATAAATAAGAAATCATTTGTCAAATTTGAGAGCAGCCAATTGCGGCTAAGAATACGATATGGTGGGCGTTTTGAACCTTTGTCGTGACAACTGAGTCTGTCTCGGCTGAGCAATTGACTTAAGATAAGATGGGTCTCCAAGACCCGAGTGGTTTGACAGAGTGGAGACTGACGATTGTTATCTGTGAAATAATTGTAGGTGGCCTCTGAATTTATTGAGTTTCTTTTTAAAGTCATCGTTGTAAACAACATTAGTTTTAGTCAATGCAAAACCCGAAACACGTGTCTACTATTTTTATGTAAAGAATCTATGTTCAAAATTTCAAAACTGTATCATGAAAAATCACAAAGTTATAAGCTTGTTCTATTATCTGGTTATCCGTACAAAAACATGCTCACCCACCACGCGGCGCCCGCGCGCCGCGCGCCGTTCCGCCCGCGCCTCCAGCGTCGTCTTGCGCTCATTGATCGCGCGGTGTCCAACTTGTAACCCTTTTGTTAAATATTTTTGGGACAAAATATAACATGGTTTAAAAATTATTGGAATCGATTCAGTTACTATTCTGAGCAAACTAAATTCAGGTTTCGCATATACTAAAAATAATGTTGTATATGTGCAAGAAAAAAAAAATACCACATTTGATTTGCAAAAAATTGCTCAAAGCTATTTTCGTACCCAATAGTACTTTCCTAGTTTTGCAAATAAAATACTATTATTTCAAATGCCGGTTTTTATTTTGGTGGTTTGAATATCAAACATTGGTTTTATATTCATTTTTGCAGAGAGCAAGTAATAAAAGTCGTTTTATTTGTTTCCGGGAACAATAAACGTAGAACGTATGAACTGTTTAATTTTCTACTCAAGTAAGGCAGAAGTAACCGAAAGTAATAATGTGAAGAACCAGTGAAGTCACAGTTCCGGCACAGTACCGCCACTGTGATAATTATTCTTTCATACGTTGTCTGAACGCGTCCACACCTGTGAGTGTCAGTGACGAGACAGTGCTCTTAGTGTCAGGCTCCGGCAATCACAGACGTAATCGGCGACGACGATATTTTTTACCGGATCACGGACGTAGCATCAAAAAGAATATTGAAACAGCTTTCTCGCATTCTAAATTATTAAAAAAGTGCTGTGTGATGCGTTGTCGGAACTGAGACTTCACTGTTATGTGTGAATCGGGCTTAAAACTTTATGGTGTCGGACGTAAATAATAGCACCATCCCATATCTTCCCGTGGGTGTCGTAAGAGGCGACTAAGGGACTTAAACCAGAAAATGTGCAGTTGCATTCTATGTGCTTTTGTAATAAACGTACTGCGATCGCCAACCCGCCTGTCAAGCGTGGCGATTATGGCAAAACCACCTCTTTGGGGGCTATGGGAGAGGCCTATGTCTTTCGACTAAAATGATGATGCCTTAAACAACCCTATTTCATCAAAACTCATTGGAACTTTGAAAACACGGTGTTGGTATACCACAATTGAATTAGATATTTTTTCTTTCGTTTATACTTAAACCAAAGAACTAACAAGTATCAATTTAAACTAATAAAAGCAAACGATATTGTAGAGAATATTAAAAAAACATAGGTACACGACTTCACGTTCTTACTGACTTTATAGGCGATGCTAATAGAACAGAATCGCGTGAGCGAAGCCACGGGCATAATTTGTCATGCTAGTATGAGCAAAGGGTTTAAATTACTTCGTATTCAACAGTGCAATAATAAACATTGCTGATAATAATCATTATAAATTTACAAATGAATTAAAAAGTAACAGTATAATATCATTTACCAGGTAAATAAAACGCCGGTTTAAAACATAAGGTACTATGTATTTAGCGTACGCAAACAGTCCCACTGTAAATAAATCAGTTCGAGGGTTAATTTTGTATAAAATAAATACACAATATAATTATATAAACAAAATATACAATTTCAAAAAGAAAACAGATAAAATATCTACTTGCTGTTTACACTTTAATTAATCCCACACGTGAGTCATTTATAACAGAGATATTTTTTATAAAAAAATATGTACATATAAATTAACCTACAGGATGTTTCTCTCGTACTTTTATAAAGCAAAAACATCCAGAAGATAAAGGATTAACAAGCTTATTATGTTCTTCGATTCCTCATCTCTTCGTGTTACGTATTTAAAGTCTCATTTATAAGTGCCTTCATTGTTTAACGTGATATTACTCTTTAATTGTATAGCAACGGGAAGAGCTCGTGGTTAAACAATAAGAGCCGCTCGGGTTGATCTTCAGGTTAAACCGCGCTGGCCTAGGTTGATCCGTGGAAGGGTGACCACCCATTACATACCAAGTTTCCTCCGTGCCTCGGAGCAAGCTCTTGGTCCCGGCTGTCATTTGAAGGCCTTTGACTGTCGTTACAGGTAGTCAGTGGCCCGAAAGTCTGACAACCAGTCTTATCATACTACGCATTGCTAATTGGGTTGTGGAGGTCGGATAGGTAGTCGTTCAATGTAAAATTCTGGCATTCAGCTGCATCCGGTTAGACTGGAAGCCAACCCCAAGAAGAAGGAAGAGCCGCTGTTAATTAAAGAAATATAAACCTGCCTAATCTGATAGACGATAAACTTCTGCATTCTTGTCCGAAAACAGTAGTTAGGAGAATGCATGTGCGCAGTCGCATCGCATCTAAAAATGTAAAATTTAACTAACAATTTCTTTTCACTACCTCAGGGATGACGTATGGTTCGTGACAGTCACCCAAGCTCTGACCTGGATAACGGATCCGAAGCCAGCCAAGACTTTGAACAACTACGAAGCGTGGAAGTGTGAACGCAAGGACTTGCCACCAGCGCCGTGCAATCTGCCCAACAAGTGTGCACTGTCCTTCAAGCCCGATGGTATGAACTTCACCGACACGAGGTATATGGAGACCTGCACCGATTGCCCCAATCAGTAAGTGTTTTTTCTATTAAATATTACTAGGCACATTGGTGGCTGCCTAGCATTGCTAATGTGTCATTGTGGCGATACTTGGAGTCCTATGTCCAGTAATCAAGCTCTTGAAGGTTATGGTTATGTTGATGCAATTAAGTATGACGAAGACAGTAACATCAAAGAATTAGCCAGGATAGTAAAAAATCTGTTATGGAAAGCTAGCTGGTGCCCGAAGTAGTGAATCAGGCTATGTTCCGAGGCTATTAATGGAACTATCTCATGGTAGAAGTTGAAGGTTCCAATTCCGATGTTTTACTTCTGTTTATCTCCTACTTTACCTACTGCCTCGTTGGTCGAGTAGTCGCAAGCGCGACAGCTGAGCACGAGGTCCTGGGTTCGATTCCCAGGTCGGGCTAAGTGGTTTTGGGTTTTTCCGTCAGGAATTTCTCAGTAGCAGCCATGTAGTCTGCATTTGTGTCCGGTTGATGGCAAAAGGCTTGCCCCCTATTACATGGGACATAAACATAACTGGCGAAATGTGGGTGTACTATTAGGTACCCTCTGCCTAACCCTGTGGGGAGCAGCAGTATGAGATCTAAATTTAAAAAAAAAAAACTAAAAAATCCTTTGACGCATTTTCACCGACAGCAATAACGCTGAAGTTATGTTATTTCTACGTTCATTTTACGGTGCACCACGTAAAGATGATCTTGCTTACTTTGTTACGGGAGTTTTCCATTTTAAAAGTTTTTTAACGGTGTCAGGGTTCCGTCTATCGCGGGTTGACTCGGCTTTCACAAGCGAAGGGAGGATGTGATTTTGTAACATCGTTGTGTTGAATAATTTTGGTAGGTTCACGTAAACTGGGATGCATCAAGAAAAATGTGGTTTGAAAAGCTTCGTTTAGTTTTAAAGTGACGCGATTTTAGTGTGGGATATTGTGTGATACAATACATAAGAGATTTGAATGTATGACCCGACTGATATTAAACTTATATTATCACTTACGGGATATCTTCCGTAATGATTATTTATTTTGAGCTCCCGATATTTCGACGCTGTTGCAAGCGCCATAACCGTGAAAGCTTAAAACAGCGTTTGAGACTGCTATTAATTTGTCACCACATGGGAGTCTGTTCCACATACTATGGGGCACTTAATATTTTGTCCTTATCCGTATCCCTCGTGTCCTGTAGTTGATTCATTACAGGAACTGATGGACGTTACTGAAGGCCCCAAACTAGTAGCTCAGTTTTGGGCCAAAGAAGGAGAAGAACCACAAACAAATTCTTGCATCGCGCTATTAGAGTTCGCCGCGAGATAAGAACATATAGAAAGACCCGACGACAACTGTCTAGCAGTAGCCCATTAGACACATTACCCGTCTGGTCGGAGGATCCTCCCTTATAAACGGGGGATCAGGAACTTTAAACCCTCACACCCCTGAAGAAGTATCAGGCAGATATTAAATATGGAAACACTCAGTAAACGCATTAATTTCAGACAGATTTGTAACACTTCTGTTATTTCCAGGTACCCATGGCTAGGCGACTCAGGCGGGACAGGAATCCCCGGCAAAGACAACTATATCCCTGACAATCTCAGGAGGAAGTAGACAATATACGAATAGTCCTTTATTAGTATTGTATGTGATCTGTTCAGTTCAGTCGACTTTCATCACGGTAACATGTCGTCTGAAGTCACTATTTAGACATTGAATTCTCCAGTTATTAGGTAATAGCATTTATAAGTTTCCTAGAAACGCTTTAGCCGTCTGAATTGCAATAGAAGACTTTATACTCGGTGAGTTCATTTCGTAGAAATAATATGAGTATCCTATGCTATTTGTAATCATATGCTATTTGTAACGTCCGTTTTAAGACAGTTTATTACTATACTTGTAACTTGGAATAACTTTTAATAAGTCCAGTATTAAACTTTTGAACGTAGAAGTCAAATCTTCAGCATTGAAATGCAATATTTTGGTACCTACTGCAGTGGTCTTTGAAATGTATTATACAACAACAAGGAATAGATTCAATGTGGCTTTAGAAAGCCAACGAAAGTTCCGAACCCTGTCCTGAATAGATTACATACAAACATTTGTATATATTTCGTTTTGTAAGTAATTAAGGCATAGTGACTAGTCGTCGCAATTTATTATTTTATAATAATTATGATTTGAGACTTTCTAGTACTTTGTGACGAGCCGAGACAACTCGAAGAATTTATTTAATGATTTATAAGATATAAAATTTCGTGTAATTATTATTGAACAGTTGCCATGTTTGAACCAAAATACTCTTTATAACAATGACAACACCGAGAAAAAAAATGTTGTAGACTGTATAAGGACGGTTGAAAAAATGAAATTCAGAAAATGTTGTTTAGAAGATGAAAATAAATGAGGAGGGTAAGTTTTATATCAACATGTTGATCAAATTCGGGGTTTTCAGCCAGCGTTTTGAACTTTAATTCTCGGTGTTTTTAAACAAATACCTCGACATACTCCTAGCCTGGTAATACATATAAATATATATTTCTGAACAACTTTGGTGCTCCGTACTAAATGATAAGTGGAATAACTGTTTTCATTGTTAACAAATAAATAAAAATATTTTTGAAATGTCTGTTTATTTGTTACCTAACACCAGTAGTTTCCAGGTTACTTCAATAGGTAGGACTCCAATTTAAAAATATTACATCAATTTGATTGTTAAGTACTTATTTATACAAGTTATAAAAGAGTGCAATGGAAATGGGTTAATGAAAAGTGCTTAGATTTATGGTAACGATGCGATATTAGAAAGGGATATTATTATTTGGTATCCTCTTTTGGATCCTCTTTTCTAGTTATTGGTCTTTTTGGCAAGAGCGAGCGAAGCGGGTTCGGGATTTGGGCCACCCCGACTAGTGTTAGGTTACTATAAACCCTGCAGACAAAAATAGGAGCCCCGAGTAGCGGTGCTACGTCGCGGTCAACCTTGACGTTGATTTTATTCCTAATTTGAACTTCCAAAACTTTTATTTATTGTGTTCGACTTTGACTTCTGGGTGAAATTGAAATAGACAAAAAAGTAAATTAGATAAATCGAATAATATAAAAGGATCAAAATATTACTCTTTTCTCTTAGTTTTGGAGCCCAACAAATAACTATCGGACGTAATTTTATGTTTTGTGTGCAATACATGCCAATTAGAAATAGAGAAGTTAAAGTAACTTTACCCATCTTCATACTTTAACGACAGCAGAACTAAAGCTAGTTCCACACAAAGGCGATGCGGCATAAGTTGCAGTGCAAGTATGAAATAATATGCAAGATGCCACAACTAATTCAGGGCGTTTGAACGTCAGTAGCAGAAAGCGGACGTCAGCGCAATGTTGCGCGCCTGTGTGAATACGTATAGCGATGTCGCAGCTGCAAACGTGCTGTGTTTAATGTGGCCAAGCCTTAAACGTAAACGAGACCGCAAGGTAAGTGTTACCACACTTTATTTACTGCCGATGCCTTTGTAGACAGTGTACTAAAGTTTGTTGAGTATGCTAATTAAATCCATGTAGTCGTTACATGCTTGCAGAGGAGCTCGTGGCTAAGTAATAACTGCCGCTCGGGTCGATCTTTAGGCTAAGCCGTGATTGGCTAGGTTGCTCTGTGGATGGGTGACCACCCATTACATACCGAGTTTTCTCCGTGCCTCGGAAAGTACGTTAAGCCGTTGGTCCCGGCTGTCATTTGTAGATCTTTGACAGTCGTTACAGGTAGTCAGTGGCCCAAAAAGTCTAACAACCAGTCTTACCAAGGGGTATCGTATTGCCCAGTACTAACTGGTTTGTGGAGGTCAGATAGGCAGTCGCTCCATGTAAAATACTGGTATTCACCTGCATCCGGTAAAACTGGAAGCCGACCCCAACATAGTTGGGAAAGGGCTAGGCAGATGAGAAGTTACATGCTTGCGATTTTGTTGCAGTTATGTTTCTAGTGCTTGTGAGATTGTCTGACAGACCTGATAGAATTAATATTGTGATTAAGCAGAACCAATGAAATAACAATTAGGTAAGTTAAACACACTGTCAAAAACATTTAAAGTCCAATTAAACACAAGAAGGAAACGGCGGCAAAAAATCCCAAAAATTGTAACAGTCCGCGAACTTGTCAGTACTAAGAAATTCACCTGACACCGACACGCGGCTTAAAAAACAATTCATGTGTGTTCTAAACAGCATCGTGGTCTATACATTACCTAATAAAAGTCCCGAAAAAGACTATTGTATACATATTTTATAACGACGGCTGGCATTTCGCGTCTCCGACCCGCCGCGCCGGCAGATTTAATTTGAGATTGCGCTGCGAATGGTGGCTCGGAAACTTTCTCCATATTCACATGCATTAGCTCCTATTACAGCGAGTTTTTGTTATACATGTTCTGAATGGATGCCACCCCATCCTCGATGTCTTTCCCAGAATCAATATTCTTAGTTACTCGTGATAAGGACGGCGCAACTTTGTCAACGGAGGCTGTAAAATGTAATTTGTTAAGTTGAGATATAGACGTATCTCGTGTCATTCACACGTAATTTGAGGACGTGTTTTGGGATTTAGTTGGTAGTAAATGTTCAAGTTCCGCATCGTTTTAGGTTATTTTATTAGGGAGTGGGTACATGGATAGAATTTCGAGAGGATCAAAGACAAGGGCAGTAGTCAAGTAGTGGTCAAGTGTGGGCCAGCGACCGATAGTGCTTGAAAAGAGTCAGTCTTTGTTTTAAAATGTTTCTGTGTGATCTAATTTGAATAAAATCTACTCAGACAACTCACATCTTTCATCACTTCAAGAAATAGAGAACTAAAAATAACAAATTAAGATTACCTAGAAAGAAAACAAACAAATCATATTCTTAGATCACGCAGTGTCTGTCTTTGTTGTCGTGCAGGCGGTTAAAAATACAACTTTGTTCAAGAAGAAGGAAATATCATATTAAATCAGTTCTAGTCAGAATCAAAATAATTTCTTTCGTAGTCCCGTGTCTTCGTAGCAGCATTGCTCGTATACTGCTGCAAAACGACTGAGATGGACCGCACTCGATCAAAAACGATTCCCTCTCTCGTTTTACCATAGAAATAAAATGCCTACCATGCCCCTGCACGCAAGTTCTTAATGTGAAATTATTAATGCCATTGTTACCCGTTGCTATTGTAACTTGTAGCCCATAAATGTGCAAAAATAACAGCATCTTGGCACGTACAGAAAATAAACACTTTTCCTCAATACGTGGATACAAATCACGGCACATATGAACATAAATAGTAACAGCAGAGGGTAATGTAGAAAGGTGGTAATAAGGTCCAGTGACATTGTCGCCGAGTGGCGAACATTACAAATCCCCTCAGGCATGCAAGGGAGCTTCATAAAATATAATAAGACCACGGGAGCCCCCGCTGGAAACAGGTCAGCCGCCTCAACGATACGAAATAGCCTGAAACACCCACTTCTACAAGGTATGTTTTTATTTGCGACCGCAAATAAATTAGATTTACTATGTGTATACGCACATCTGTAGGCTTTCTTCGCAATTTTCAGCATTCACAAAAATGGTTTATATGTTAATAATGTAATGACGCAAGAACTTTATGAACACAAAATCTCGTTGATTTATCGTGAATATCTGCCGTACCTAGCTAATATAATTTTATGGCGACGACGGCTGGTTATGTGTGTACGAGAATAGATATGACTGAAATCCATTTCATGCGAAAATTATCCAAGGATTCATCTGTCGTCTATGAAGTCGACCGTGAAGCTTTCCCAAATATGTAAATGGAAACATTCGAAACAGAGAAGGCAGCGTTTACGATATGGACAAGCTACGCCAAGTCATACAATTCCGAATAAATACTTTTCTGATTACAATCTCGCCACGAATAATCACATCAGGCTTTATTAAGTCGACCACAACAACAAGTTAATCGGAATCGATCCGTATAAGTCTTCTCATTATTTTCCCTTATCAATGTACGTACGCAGATAAAAGCTCCAAGTTATTCTCTTGGACGACATTTTTATGTCGTAAGAATAGGGAAATAATGAACTCATAAATGGGAGTCGGACGATAAACAAGCCATAGCCTCTGAGATAAGAGTCTGTTCTCTCTACGAAGTAATGTGACTGTGAAAACGCGGATAATAACTATACTACCTGCTTTACATACGAAAAGCATACGAGTGCCGAGGGTCCTCTGAGCGTTCGATACATGACGTCATAAATTACTTAGATTAGCTTCTTATTTGGTCTCCAGTTGATTTTATTATGCCGGTGTTTATACAACTGAGTATTGCGGCGGTTTTCTTTAGCGAATATTTCGGGCGTTATATATTTTTTATTGTAAACGAGATGATATTATTTTCCATAAAAGAGAAACGTATAAGTAGGAACGGGTTCCAGTATGGAGAAGATGGACGAGTAACCTGTGAGTTGAACGAATGTTGTTTATAGCCTCAAGCGGTTAAGCAAGACATGGGTTTCTACTCATCCTGTAAAGGATAAAACTGTGGCACACACCCACACACACACGCATATAATCTACAGTCTACAAACATTCCAAGAGTGCTCCATGTTGAGTTAACTAACAACAATTTTACATTGTTGACAGTATAACTAAAGTAACTATTGTGTAGAAGTAACCCCAACATCTGGACACGTATAGCACAAGTTTCAAGTGAGCACGGATCCAAAGATGTCAGGACTTGAATTTTAAAGGAGCTCGCATTTCCTTCGTGAAACTAACACAAACATCATTGTAGTGAAACAATATAAAGGAATACTAACATTTTACGTTGAAATCTTAAAAAAATGTATAAGTATAAACATGGTTGTAGTGAGGTTTAGAAATAGGTCGGCTGTCAGAGCCGTCTGACCCGCAGGTGACATTCAGGTAGTAGGGTCTATAGTGGGCGGACATATAACGGATTCACCTTGACAACATCGCAGTTCAAACGACCTCATTATTGTATTATTTTTAGGAGAAACCGTGTACGTAGGTCCAGGGCAGTGAAGACTGCGAATTGGTACGAAAAATATAAACTTTCCTGAGCATATCAAGTGTCCCGTTAAACAAGAAGGAAAAAGAAGCCTCAATTGTGTGTTCGTGCACAAACCTACAAGAAAAATATTGTCTAAATTAAACTCACATTTTTACGGCTGCCTTCTAAAATTACTTTTGTATTATATATTTTATCGCAGCTCTATATTTCGGCTAGTGTTCGCCTTAAGTAGCGTCTAGCGTGCATTTTTATTGGATCAGAGACATTTTGTATTCCTAAACAGTTCGCCAGCCAGTCCGGCCAGTCCGGCCTGTCCGGACGAAAGCATTTGGCTGACTTTTGTATTTTCCTCAAGACAAATAACATGTTTCATCTGATAAGGGGCTGTCGTCGGCTCGTCTGTCTACGGAACCAATCGCTTTGTGGACGTTCCTTGTTATTCCATCTTGTTTTTATTGCGCAAGCTTGAGCGTTTGTTTTTTGAAAGCCTATTAACGTCTCTCCTTTTGTAATAAGAAAGGATTCCTAAATCGTTAGTGTATTTATGCGAAGAAATACGCAGTTTTATTCTACCACTTACCAGTTTATGTGGGAAGGATGAAAGTCATTAGGCCAAGGTTTTATTAACCCCGTAGCTAAGTTTTTTCTCTCAAGTGGAAAAGCTCGTCTAGTCAAAGGTTCGATCAAGGTTAGCGCAGTGGGACTATATTCTTTACTCGTGTAAGCACAGAATGAGTGAACGCTGCACGTAATCGCCGCCCGGCTGCGGCTGCATTATGAATTTGTACTCTTTTGTCCGCAGTTTTTAATTCTACCGGTAAAATGTATTGTTCATGGAACAAAAGTCTCTAGTGTCATTGTTGTTGGCCAAAGTTCATTTAAATTCCGAGCCCGTGAGAGGGAACAGTAGCAAATATGAATTCCTTTGCTCCTATTGTCAAACTGCTTTTGCTCGCTTTGGTATAATGCTTTTGAAAGCCACATTGTGTTTTATATACATATAGGAACACAACTCTATTTGAATCTTTTTCATAAGTTAACAAAGAAACAGAATGTGATGTAACGTTATAAAATTAACGTGTTTGTGTGAAATAAACTTTAAACTTCAAGGCAAGGGAAGTGCACTAACCTGCTGTTGTTGACGGCCGAGTCCTTTTACCTGGCTTACTTGCATGTACTCGTGAATTATTCAAAACGTTGTACTAATTAAAATTCTGAAATTGCACAACAGGTCGACGTTTTACAAAAGAGAATCCGTCATGAAAATCAGGCCAAAAACCTCAACTTAGTGCTGAAATATTTTTAAAATAATGTTATATGTGTAGCGCAGTAGTAATCGAAGCATTGCAAAGTTTCGATGGCTGGCAAAGAAAAAGGAATGACCGCTGCGCACTGGCTCCGGTCCAGATCCGTCGCTTTTCATCACGTTTTACAGGCGTCGCAACAAGTTATGGGCCTCTTTTTGGAAACTCTCCCCCATCATACTTGAGGAATAGCGTGTAATACGGGATATTATCAATTCGACATTACTTCGCCGTTTTTCATTCCATTACGCGGCAAACTCCGTGTTTATGTGTCAGCCTTCGTTAACGTGTATTTAGATATGAATACACACTCATGACGGCAAGAAATGGATGGACTTGACCATTCTCCGCACAGAAAAGGAAAACAAAAATACTTAGTTATAAAAGACAACGAAAAAAAATGATAGAACCTTTCGCAGACGCGCAAATAACAGCGTTAATTACAATTAAAAACATTTTTATGCTTTTTAATGAGACAATTAATTCACACTGTTTCAAAAAATTAACATAATTTCTTTAGAACCCATGTAGCTGTACCGAGCTAGGGAATAATTTGATACATGTAATTATTACAGTCAATTTTCATCATTTCTTGGTTTAAATGGCGGGTTACGGGGCCGAAGTAATTTTGTCCGGGCCAACAGAAGTTGAAAAAGGAAAATTACACAATTTGCTAATGGCCACGGTACGGATAATAATTTGTTGCGCGGTTTTTATTACTAGAGAAAGATATTAATGTGAATTGAAATTTATATTTACGACTTATGACTGAGTTAGGGGGCGGTGAACGAGAAATGTATTGGGTCGTTTTTTTATGTTCGTCGATCAAGAACGCAAAATACTGTCGTTGAGGTCGTTACTTAGGTATACATACGCAGGTATTAGTAAGTAGTTAGATATTGTGAGTAATCTATACAAATGAAGAAATCTAGTTAGAAACAGCAACTAAGAGCCTTCTGTACCTATAGGCAACCTTTATTGTGGTATAGCCTAATGGTGTGACCGTTGGCCTGCCAAGTCTTAGGTAGTAAGTTTTTTCGGATTCAACAGTTTGATTCGGATGTGCGTATTGTATATTATCACTTGCTTCGGTGAAGGAAAACATTGTGAGGAAACCAGCATGCCTGAGAGATATTTCTCGAACAGCATGTACAGCCAAGTCAGAAGCCTATGGGCGGCATAAAAACTCTGACACTAGTTTAGGCACTTACCACACAATAAAGATTGTAGGAATGGGATCTAGATTGGATAATGGGACAGGAATAATTTACTTTAGAAGTCATTAAAAAACGCAAACTCTTTATCCCATATATGCCCAGAACTGTTTTAGGATTCCAATTTTGGTTATTTTCAGATTGTATATGTCTATTTACGATGCCTTTATGAAAATACAATTTTTGTTTCGTTTTCGAATCAATAGGCATTTATAGGAAGGTTTATTACCTTTAATAATAAAATAATGTAGATAAGTCTACAAAGCATTCCATTATAAATGAAAAACTTTCGGTTAAGTAGTTCAGTAACTGTGGTGAAGACCTAGCACGAAGAGAGAAGACTCCATCGACACTAACACAGTTGCACAAAAAACTTCGCCATTCAATGTAGGTTAAAATAAAAAAAGACTAGGTGAAGTCCGCGGGAATTCTGCCACTGTCAACAATGCCCGCTGCAAACAGAGGGAACCTTGGTAAAAATGCAATGTAATTAAACTGGGTGAAATACAAAATACAAGCACTTTTGAAGGAAGTCTGGCCATTGTTGCCTTTCCGCACTCTGTGAACTTGAGGGGCGAAGCTTGCTGCCTAATCTCACGTTTGACGAGAGCGGGGCTAGTACTTGTAGTTTATAAATATTATAAATTATCATGAGCAGAAAATGTACGAGTACGTAGACGATTTTATAAAAAAGGTAATAAGGATAATTACAAATTGGTAAAAAAGCATATACTACATACTTGTGTTTGAGGTTGGTCCTCTTGCACAAATATTTGTTCCGAGCAAAATTTGAACTCCTTATACTAGTAAAGAGCCAGCGAGAAATTCACAGTCTATTATAGACTAGAAGACCACAAAAATAAAGTAACGTAGGTAACATACAGTTTCATGGCTCCCGTAACTACGAGACGTTATTAAAACTATCGGTAGAACCATCCAAGGGAGTTCAATTTTTGCCAGGTCCGTAACGAAAGCGGTTAAGGCGTTTGAGGTCAGTCGAGTTGTATAAACGTCCAATTCGGCGGCAAATTTACAACTTTTTCTCACTTCCCTGTCTCAAGTCGGGGCAGTAAACTGGGAAGCAATCTCGCCTGACTACAGAGTTATTTCGCAGAATATTGCGGAGCGAGACTAATAAAATGACAAATGGCTGGTGTTTGCACTACAAAGCTGACATGAAGTAAGATGCATGCGGCGACATACTTTCCAAATGTATTTGCCAATAATTTGCATATAATGCGGTCTTAGTATCGATATTGAAATATATTGCTATCGTACGATGTAGGAAATATTGATGTGTCGGGTCCAGGTTCCGGTCGGGTGAACATAATAGTAGTGTGTTCAGTGTAACCGATACCTTGGCTCGCTGTGCTCAAATTCTTGAGTAGAAGTGCTCTTACTCACAATATCGGCCGGCCTCTCCCAAACGTCTCGATTTCACCTCGGCTGAGGACGTCGATACGTTCTACCTGTGGAACCCTAATCCAATCTGTCCGTGTCTGTATGCACGTTAACGTACGTAGTCTGTATGTATGTAGGCTTCATGTTGCCAACTATCGGTTTACAATTTATTTTGGATTTAAATAAGATGTATGTTTTCAGGATATCAAGATATTTTCTTGCTTTCTTTTCAACATTTAATCGAAACTCGGTTAACTATGAGACTGTCGATAGTTTAATATATAACATACACAAAAACCACATCAAAACAAAAAAAAAAAATCAAACAATCGAATTATCCCGATCAGAGAAGCGATTAATAAAGCCAAGTTCAATCACAGCTCGTTCGACCTCCGATTCCGTAAATAATTATGTCCTACATACATACGTCAGTCACAAAGAAAACGTGCCTAACCAATAAAACGAAACAACGAGGCTATCAGAAACAGACACAAGCGTCACTGCCGCTCTGACATTGACAAATAAGCCATTCTGAAAAAGATCCCATTTTCCCCAAGACCCCTACTACGTAGGTACGACTATTAATAACAATTAAAGAAACGAAAACAGTGTTGAAATGCAAATTGATGACACAAATATTTCAAGAATGTTCGTTATTAAATTTGTGTCTTTATTAAAAACTGTCGTCGGCTTCAATATAGATACGGCAGGTTTTTTCACCATTTTTTATTTGCGCAAAGAAGCGATCAATAATGTCTCGATCGTTCGTGATTGGAGTTAATTTTACTGAATTTGAATTTCTATTACTACTAGAACATCAACAAACGACCATCTTGTTCGTATTATTCAACCTTGTTAACATATTAATTAACCTTTCTTGGAATAATACCGTTGGTTTCAGGTTTCATAAAATTGGGCGAAACGGCTTCCCATATAATACCAGCGGTTTTAAAATGTATTATCTGAACGTGTCGAAATTTAATTTCGTTCATATTGATACAATGTGTGAAGTTTATATTTTTGTGGAGTGAACGTGAGGCTATGAAAACGGCATTCAAGGAACGAATGTTCGTTAAAATGGCTTAGCAATAAAGATTTTGTGGCCGCTAATGTGTTTAATCTTGTATAGATCCAAAGTTAACGATACGTTCAGGTAGTCAGGGAGACATTAAAACGCTATTTCGAATGAACGTGCATCTTGTGACGAATTTGTGGAGACGTTAAAGCTCCGGCGATATCAAAGGCGTGCGGCTAATGCAGGTGGTCACCCGGCGGTGATATCGAGTTGCATGTGATTAGTGGAAGAGAGAACTCGATATCTGTTAACGTTTACGCAAATTCCTGTAGTAGGCGCACTGAATACGGAACTGAGCCAAACGGAAGCCGTATTACGAATTTAATCTCGCAGAAATGTGGTATCGTGGAAATTGCTGCAACAAACCCTCTGTTTACGACAAACGTCTAGAAGCAATATTACCTAGGGGAAAAATTTAGAACAGCTGTATTATAATATTTTCTACATGAGTTTTAAATGAAAATCATAGAGTTCCGTTGGTAAGGCGGTAACCTTATTCGTTTCGATGGTTCGACCGCTGCTCCAATGGTTTCTGTTTGCTGGTTATTCTAGAAGACTTTGTGCATTGATTTTGTCTGCAAATAATTTCGTTTACAATTTGTATTGTTCGCGTGGTGAAGTATAACAGCCAAGACATCAAACACAGCTCCCAAAAGATTTTTAAGAAACTAAAACATTTCGATCATGCTCCAATATTACATTCCCGAAATTATGATAGTCATCATCATCTGCCTAGCCTTTTCCCAACTATGTTGGGGTCGGCTTCCAGTCTAACCGGATGCAGCTGAATACCAGTATTTTACATGGAGCGACTGCCTATCTGACCTCCACAACCCAGTTACTACTGGGAAATACGATACCCCTTGGTAAGACTGGTTGTCAGACTTTTTGGGCCACTGACTACTTTAACGACTGTCAAAGATCTTCAAATGACAGCCGGGACCAACGGCTTAACGTGCTTTCCGAGGCACGGAGGAAACTCGGTATGTAATGGGTGGTCACCCATCCACAGACTAACCTAGGCAAGCACGGCTTAACCTAAAGATCGGCCCGAGTGGCTGTTATTGTTTAGCCATGAGCTCCTCCCGAAATTATGATAGTATAAAGTATAAAGTACTTGTTTCTGCTCGCGGCTTCGCCCGCGTGGCCTACATGAAACAAATGACATATAACAAATGATGACACACGTTGTTTTTTTTAAACAAATATTGTAATAAGCGCCCTCACTGATGAGATGAGAGGGCTCATTGAATATACAAACTGAAAATATCCCAAACAAAGCAATAAGGACGAAGTTCTCCGTAAAACTAAACTAATCTCTGGGATGAGAGTAACTAACAGAACTCAAAGCGTGTGTGAAAAGATCTAATTAAGAGACAACCGAAGTGGGTAATAAATAAATAATTAATATTGTTTACAACGAAATAGTTTAACTACCGCAGTATTTTTTTGTAAACAATATTTTTCGTTTTTCCTTCAGGTGCTAAAATCACCAGGCTGCTCCGGGGCTTACTCTAGAGCAGGCCACGTATAACTGGCCGTGTCAAAAGCAGTTATCCCTTAAATCTGCCCCCGTTAAATTAAGAGTTTGACCTTGAGATTTACTTATGGTCCTGGCAAAGCAGAGTTTGAGGAGAAACTGCACTCTTTTGAACTCGAAGGGGTTCGATGGTGTGCGAGGAATCCTCGGAATAATCACAGGCTCCCCTAGGGAACTAATTGGTAAATACTCCCGCACCCCACATGCCCAGCAGGCTGGCCTACGTGCTATGCGCGGAATCAGGACACTGCGCGAAATGTGAACCCATTTGCGCGAAAAGACATTTGCGCGAATGGACTTTTGGGTGAACGGACATTTGCGCGCATGGATACTTACGCGAATGGACTGTTGCGCGACTTAATGGCCACTGAGGTTTACTCTGTAGAGTAAACATAACATCACGCCTGTTATTACTTGAAGGGCTGAGTTGAAGAAAATAGTTGTTAGGATTAGGAATTTAGAAAAACCCTTTCTTAGCGGATATTTACTCTTCACAAAGAATACACCCTCCAAATTTCATGTCTCTAGGACCCGGTTTGGGCTCTGTGTTGATATATCAGTCAGTCAGTCAGTCAGGACTTTGAATTTTTTATGTATAGATGAAACTTCACTATTTCCAGAGGTTTATTGCAACTCTGAATAAATAGGTATTGCTTACTTGTTATGGTAATATGAGAGCCGCAGTAGAACAGGCACAGAGCAATAGCACGTTGCAGCATGAGAAGTTTTCCAATCTAACTTCATGGTACATCAGGAATTGCTCGCTTCTTACGTGCCGTTCTCAATGTAATTTTGTGTTTATACCCACAGTTCAGCCATCGGCGTAGCGTTCTTGCATCACATCGGCGAATAATTTCGGTAATGAATACTGTGTGAAGCAGGCTTTTAACATAAACAGTTTTAGGAATCTCTTAAAAGGAGCTTTTAGCGTGTTTTTTTCAGTTTATTTCTGAACCCGAATGGGAGCAGGGAGTCCAGTTAGAAGGTGGCTGACTATTCTAACGTAGCGAGATTAAAGGATGGCGTTATTCAGTATGTCAAGTCGCCCAGCGAAATGTTCTGTATAAATAATCCCGAATAAAGCCTTCACACAAAACGGGCGACACAAGTGGGGGGAAGGAGAGATTTATCCTCTTGAATCTAATCTTGCGGATGGCGAAAAGAGCAGTTTCTACAAAAAAAATTGTCTCAGTTGTCGTCTCGGGCGTCTCGCGACTGTATACATTGAGACAATGCCCGCCGTCTGCGCTCAACTCATCTGGCGTCCTGGCGATGATGCCATCTGAGCGCTCTTTAAAAACTCGTACAAACGTGAACTTATTTGTTGGTAGCATCTACACAGCCGCACCAAACTTAAGATAAGAAAATGGAATGTGAATACTCTTTGAACATTGTCTTACACTATTGCTTTAATTTCGAAATCTTAGTAAGTTTATATATTTTTTGTTGGTTTGTACTATCCCACTGCTGGCCAAAGGCCTCCCCAGTTGTTTCCATGAACTATTTTCTTAATATTTAGAGCAGCCATTTAAAATTAAAAACCAAACTTAATTTTAATTGACATGAAAACGGTCCATTTTTATTCTTTAAATAAATTAATGATCCCTGGACCCATCTGTTCAAACGTCCAATGAAAGGGATTCCCGTCCAATTCTTTAGTTAATGAAGGAAGTTTTATATCAAAAATCCGATTTCCAATTTACCTTTGCCAACAAATACTTCTAATAGGGCACGATATCAATTTTATTTTATTTTTGTTCTTCGTGGTGTGTAGCTAATGTACAGTCAAGAAAGAAAGCTATCAATTAATTGAATATTGCCTGCATTTATAATAATTCGTTACACACGTCAAAGTGAATGCTTTAATATCATTGTGGCGTTGTGAGGGTCCATACCATATCCTCTTCAACCAACCTATCTGTGCAGGTGGGCAAAAAACCCAGAATTAAAAAAAATGTACAGACGCCAGCAGGTCAGCCTACCCAAAACTGACAGATTTTCCCAACCAATCTTGAACCCTACAAACCTACAAAACACTTCAGAGATAAAGTTGAAAATCTATTAAAGTAAATTGACAGATTGTAGTAAAATCTTAGTCAAATCTTCTTGATGTGCTGGCGTCTGTACCAAGTTTGTCATATCGATGCTTTTTGACAAGTAATGGCGTTACATTGAACTCATCATTGGTCATACTATACCAAGTATTAAACAAGAAGATTTGAAAATAAAAATGTCCGTAAACACATACAAGGTCTTTAATGTTTTACACACGTTCACATATAACATTAGTTACGTAACCTTTGTTGTCGAATATACGGTTACTGTTCGACGTAGGTACTCCAGCAGAATTGCTTCTGAGTTAATTTAAGATTAAAAGGAAATAAAGGTGCACAGTGAGTTAACTCGCCCGAGGTGAACCAACTTTGTGATTAAGTGGACCAACCCACTCCAACACTAATTTTGTATGGATGGTCTGAACTCTGGATTAGTTTAACATTTTACGGAAATATTTAATTTAAAAGTTACTTATTCAACCTGGTCGGTTATTGCTCGTAATAAAATTGTGTTTGATGTTGAAGTGTTTTTCGTTAACTTAGTTATTAATCAATGTTTTATGGATAAGCTAGAGCCATGAAAATTTCGAATACAAACATAGCTTCAATTAGTTTCATAACGAAAATTGAAAATGTTCACATTTTTTTTTTCGTAGTAGATAAAAATAAGGTATAAGTACTTGGTTACTATTTCTTTGGAAAAATATTAAGATGTTTTTCAAAGTAGACCTATCTTTTACATCTGAAAGAGCATTTGACTCAGTGCAGGGTTTCATCTTGATAATAAGGTTCCGTATTTCTGCATAACACTGTTTCTAGATAGACGAGTATACTGGCCGATTTACTAAGAAAAACTTGCAGTTTTAAACGAAAAAGAGCAATACTGCCTTCTTTCCTAGAAAAGCAAGAAAGACCACCGTCTAACTGAAGATAATAAAAGACTACAAGTCTCGAGTTCCCGTGAATTTTGTTAAATTTTATAAATTACATGTACCTATATTTTAAAGGGCAAAGGAAAACATCGTGAGTGAAAATTTCGAAAGATCATTCATTTTTTCTTGTAAAATACAAGTATGATTAAAAAAAAAACATAATTTAATATTAAAAAAAAAACAAAAACACTTGTAAAAAACTTGTATAATACTTATTAAACGTTGTTTTTATGTTACTACCGGGTGGTGCTGGGTATTTAGTACTTTATCAGTAGATACATACCTAAGGAGCTCGTGGCTAAGTAATAACTGCCGCTCGGATCGATCTTTAGGTTAAGCCGTGCTTGCCTAGGTTGGTCTGTAAATGGGTGACCACCCATTACATACCGAGTTTCCTCCGTGCCTCGGAAAGCACGTTAAGCCGTTGGTCCCGGCTGTCATTTGTAGATCTTTGATAGTCGTTACAGGTAGTCAGTGGCCCAAAAAGTCTGACAACCAGTCTTACCAAAGGGTATCGTATAACCCAGTATTAACTCGGTTGTAGAGGTCAGACAGGCAGTCGCTCCATGTAAAATACTGGTATTCAGCTGCATCCGGTAAAACTGGAAGCCGACCCCAACATAGTTGGGAAAAGGCTAGGCAGATGATGATTAGTAGATACATACCACTATTTTCTTTTGGTTTATTTCACAACGATGTATTTCCAGCATTAAATAAGGCATAATTAAGGTACATACAAAATTATAGAAAATACGCTTAGTTTTTGTTATGTGTTCATTCGTTTAAGTACGAAAGAAATACCAAACAATAAAGCAGTAGTTTATTGAAACAACATGTTTATGACATGTTTTTTTTGTGTTTTTCTAATTTGTCGCGAAAGATTCATGCGATTGTCAGATACTGTATTTTATTGAAAAATACATGTATATTTCGTGCATTTTTATCGCTAATTGTGAGGTTACCGAAAATTCTAAGATTATGTGTCATTTACTGCACTGAGCCCGCGTGGTGGATGGTGGCCCACTCCTGTTCAGAGTGAGAAGGCTTGGGTCCGAGTACTGGGAACATTCTAAGCTGATTATGAAGATTACCTAATTGGTAATTAAATAATAGTTTAGCATTACACTGTAGGAAACATAGGTCTCTCTGGAGAAATATAGTTAAGAGATAAATTAAAAAAAAAACCCGTGTGATTTGTATTTTCATTCTTTTTCACCTAAGTATTTAGTTTTTTTGGCTTTGGAGCGTCACTCCAAAACCATCGGGAATCGGAATCATAAAAACGACAAATCATTCATAAACATTAGAATTTGAGTCGAAGCACTCAATGATCCATCTATGTACTCATCTTTTATCTTTTCGAACGAGTGCCTTCAGTCGACAACGGTTGATACTGAATTAAAATTGATGAGAGAGAAATTTATTCAAGCATCTTGATTTCAGTATAAACCATAAATCATGCGGTTTGTAAATGTTTTGTGTTCTTATAAATTTTGTAATGGCGGATGAGGAAAGTATTTTTCAAGGAGTTATAAAGCTATTTGAATAAAATAAATGGTGCATGCAATGGGTGCATATTTTCGAGCGCTGGCCACTACTTGAAATTTTACAACTATCTAGACTTGACTTTGGGTGGTGATTGAACAATCCAATGTGTTGTTACTGCGCAACTTTTTTTAAATATATGAAAATATTAGCTTTTGCCTGCCTTGCATTCACAATCGCGACCGCGACAATTTAATGATGATTAGAGAAATCATTTTAATTAAACTCTTAACACACTACTAAGTTTTTATAATAATATACTTCAATCATGATTCGAAAGACACGTGGTGCCATCTATTATCATAAGAACGTTATTGTGGTTTTCGTCGCGAACAGTACTTTTTTTGGCATGAAAGGTACCCTATGTCCGTTTCTGTACACCTGACAACGTATATGTAAAACTACAGGATGACCGGTTCAGTGGTTTAGGCGTGAAAAGGTAACAAACAAACAAACTTACTTTCGCATTTATAATATCTTAATATCGCTCACCTAGTAATATATTGGCACATCTACGTTTTACATAATTTACAGAAAAGAAAATCAAAGATTTTTTAAATGTTTAAAATTAATTTATGGGTTCATTTTATGTTTTTTTTACAGATTTTATAGGTTTATCAATAAACAATTATAATTAAGTAATTACTAGTGACTAATTAATTTTAAACATTTATAAAATCTTTGATCTTCGTTTCTGTAAATATGAAAAACGTAGATGTGCCAATATATTACTAGGTGAGCGATATATACACCGTGACTTTTTAGTCGTCTGACGACGGCAGTCCACTTCATGTATCCAATGACTATTATACTTTCATAACAAAAAAAAAGGGTATTTAAGAGAAAAATAAAAATTGATTATTATGATGCATAACGTAGTTCAAACATTCTGTTGCGAGCGAAGATCTATCTACTCGTAAAATAAATAATGTTCTACTGTTTGATACGTAAACATTATTAACAGGATGTTTCATAATTCTAATGTATTATTTATTTTTCTTTGTACCTATTATCTTAACTAATAGTAAAAAAAAATACGCCTATAGGTATTTTACGTCGGAAACATTGAGTGGACCACCTTTGTCAGACGACTACTTGTTTGTCCGCGATGGACTCCTAAACTACTTAATCGATTTTAATCAAATTTGCACACCGTGTGTAGTTTGATCCAACTTGAAAGATAGGATAGCTTACATCTCAATTTTTAGTCGCAATATTATTTAATTGCGTTATGTGACGCAGACGAAGTTGCGCGGGTCAGCTAGTTAATAAGTTAGGATTAGGATGATTTAAATTGACGAATATACTTTTTGTAAATTTAATCTCTGAAATAATTGGAATTAAAAGTTTTGCAAACGGTACTAACTAAGGATAGGAATACTTTTAAATACCTTATTATTTGTTTTATTGAATGACATTGAAACGGGCTGGCTGTACAGTGCAAAGTAAAGTAACACGTAAGCACTAAATCGTAGCAAAAAAAATCTAGGTTGCTAAAAAGCCTAACTATTCCAAACAATCGATCTCACTTGAGCTGTCAAACAGCACAAGTACACAAGTGACTTTGTTTCCCTGCCATTCCCAAATCGGCAAGAAATCATAAAACAAATATATACGTACATATCAATGTGTCTATTTGTCACATCCATTTTGGTTGAAAGTAGAACCCTTAGGGGATAAAAATAACTTTTTTGTTTTACGAATTCTATGTGAGTGACGCCCGGGGCGAAAGCTTATTATAGGAACAAGGCTGAGTAACGTGTATTCCATGCTACGTTTATACTCACATCAAAGGGCAAACACAATCACAATACCTTAAGTAAGGCGTTAAGCAATTTAATAGTTTCTCGAAACTTGTGAAAGTTAAACGAAGCTTCTCTTTGTGTTTTACCGAGTTAATCTGTTTTAACCTTTAATTCTAGATAAGCATCTCGTGTGTTAACAGTTGGAATGTTCGAGACAGGGCTGTCGATACGTAGTTCTGTAAGTTTGCCGGTTCTTAGGGTGTCGGCGGCGTCGGGTCGACGTCGAGACTCAGATTTATTTAGTCACGTAACCCCCGTCCGAACTCGCTTCTTTCGCGTAGTTTCTAATCTGCTATCAAACTAACTTTTTTATTACTTAGTAACTAGTAAACAACGCTGCAGGAGCGTCTGTTTCCCGTAAAATGAGGTGGACATAGGTAAGTACAACATGAAGAAAACATAAAGAATGGAAGTTTTCTTTTACTTAAATTATATTAGTTTTTAAAACCACTTCGTACTTAATAACTCAACATGAAAAGTTTCTCCATTACACTATATTTTAAAGAGCTCTTTTTCACCAATTTTTTTTATTTATTATTCGATGAAAAATCTATAGGCATCATCTATTCAATAAGTATAAAGCCTCTTCGATAGATTGTAAATAGCCTCTAATCGTCATTGAAAATCGCGGCTAAAGAAAAAATACATGATTGAAAGTAATAACGTTTTCCATTTTAATCATGATTTTCCTAAGGGGAGCGGTGAAAAATTGTGAAATCGAATCACGATTGCGGACGTGAGAAAGTAATCAAAATTTATTATTCTTCTCTTCAATGTCGTTGACGTTACTTACAAATCGAATGTAAGATTCATCTGTGTTTCATTTTTATTATTTCTGCGTACGCAGCTTTGTAACTTCGTGCGAAACCTCTCAATGAAAATAGCACAGAATTACTTCCACACCACTCATTTTGGCGGCGAAGTGCTGTTCCGTGTTTTCCTAGGAAACATCAAATTGATATCATTCGGTTTTTCATATAGTAACTGGACTTCACTTCAATCACTTTACCAAATGCATTAGCTTCCTTACTTGGGAGGTGACAATACAACATTAAAGTTAACACATTTTAATATATAATAATAAACAGATATAAGACAGATACAGGTAACAGATATGAGATAATAAACAGTCAGATAAAATAATAGTACATAAATTGTCACAGAAGATACTCCGTAAGTGACAATATAAGTATAGTTTAAAACCGTGAAAGCTTAAAACAGTGTTTAAAATAATAGTATCTACAATACGTTTCAAAACTACAATTAAAAACAAAAGGCACTCGCGTCACTGTCAAACACGCAAGAACAGAAAGGGCCAAGTTCATCGACAACATAACGGTCTGATTATCTGAAAACAGCTGTTTACCATACCGTTCAAAAAAGGAAATCTGATGATTAAGGGCCATGTTCACCGACATTGAATTAGCGATAACAGTTGATTACTGTGTTTAATCATCAGATTTGCTTTTGGGAACACGAAAATTCACGTTAAACAGCTGTTTTCAGATAATCAGACCGTTATGTTGTCGGTGAACTTGGCCCTAAGTAGACTATCAACACCTCCAGAACAATAGTCTTACAAGAGAGAAAGTTGTGATCAACGTATTGTATATATCGAAAGGTTTGATACGCAATCGGAGTCGGCTCATGAATAAAATTATGTAACTCGTCGAAATATTCAGCATTACCCGTCGCGTTGGTGTAGGGGCTGCTATTGCTCTACAGGGTGTAGTTCCTTTCATTTTAACTTCCAGAACGATGTGAAAATATTTCTCGAGGCGTTTATTGCTAGCCAGAGAGTTGCGGTGCGGACTGGAGCCGGGATATAGTTATTCAGTTGAGTTATTATAACTACTCTATGTAACCTTGGCGGGTTTTATTAATGTAGGGTGTGTTTTTACCTGGTTTGCTTTGAAAGCGAAAATGGGGAATCGGCTTATAGTGAATGTTTTGTTAGTAAGATAGGATTTTTTGGAGGGTTAGAAAACCCGTGGGTGTGCTAAGTAATAGTAGTTGTTTTCTGTTCTTATGTAGTAGCTGTTACCCGCGACCTTCGACCACGTGAAATTTTTTACTATAAAAATATTACTTCCCTCTTTCAATTTCATGGGTTTTTTTTTCTAAGACTGGCCTATGTCACTTCTTATAACATCAATTATCTGCCAGTAAAAGTCCCGTCAAAATCGGTTCAGCCGTTTGAGAGCTTAGCCGGAACAAACAGACATACAGAAAAAAATGAAAGTAAATGTTTTTTTTTGTGAGTCGCGTATACAGGGTGGATGGGACATCGACGCGAAAACGGTTACCACGTATTCACGGTTACAACAAAATCAGCTGTTTCTTACGAAAGTGCAATACCTACACGGTCAAAATGTGTGAAACAGCTTACAAATGCATTCAGCAAAAGCTGTTATTTTGATGTTACAAACAGACACTTCTATTTTATTTTATTTGTCTCGATTACTATCTGTCGAGTCAAAAACAGCCACAATCCACATTGAGCAATAATAACATATGATTCAAATCATTATCCTAATATGATTCTGCTAAAGCAGCCTTTTTACAACCGAATAGAGAACCTCCTCCTTTTTGAAGTTTTTTTATACGTTAGTAGACAGTACGTAGTTTCCATACTGTCTCACTCCTGAGCTGAGGCCTCCCACCATTCCTTCCACTCTTCACAATGATATGCTTCGTCTTGCCAGTTTGGGAGGAGGCCATCCAAGACGTCCTGCCATCTTCTCCTCGGTCTGCCGCGACCCGGTCTAGCTTGCTCAGGGCTACAGTCTTGCGATTTTGAAGAATGTCGGTTAAATATGTGTTATACCTTCAAAGGTGCGCTGGGGTGTGTAACATCCCACGCGATCAACAAATTAGGGGTTAAAACCATTCACGCCTACATTTGCGTCCCGCGCGAGAGACGCTTCTATTTGACCAAAGCTTTACAACGCCAATACCTAATAATGAGACTATCGATATTTCAACAAACAGAACATTTCAAGGACATGCAGTACTCAACGTAATAATTATGTCAGTTTTCCTCATGTAATTAAAAATCTTGTATGTAGCTAACAAGTTTTTTATAAACAAGTATTTATATGTAGATTACGCATTGGTCTTGGCAGTGTTGAATCTATCTCAGTAAGATGAAAACGTTTATTATATTGTGTGTTGTTCTGGTAGCTAGGAGTCATGCCGAAGTGAGTATTTCACATTTATACAGAGTTGCTAAAGTTCTAACACCACGTAAGTCAAAAATAGCAACTTTACAGGAGAATGAAAAACTGCATGAACCTAGGGAACAGTACAAAACCATTTTTTAATGTATGTTCTATTCAAATAGGATAGAGACGTTGTTTGCTTGTGATTTGTTGGTATAACGCGTCTTCCGATTTTCTAGCAAACGGCATCAAAATGTTAAAATCGGCAAAAATGGACTTAGGTGGTGTTAAACTTCAACGATGATTGGGTAGGAGTGGCTAGGTAACGGGATAGTTACCCAGCCACTGAGTCACTCTACCTACAGGCTGTAAACAGACTCTTCACGCAGCCGTCAACCAAGCATTATGTACATTAAACTAAGTAACTTTACGTAAAAATTATTGCTGGGAAACGACTTTTTTTTTTTGGGGTGAAAGATCACGTTTTAAGGTAGGACTTAATTAGGACAACACATTGTGCAGTGTGCTGATGGACGGATTGATTAGTACGAGGGTCGTGAAGGTGTCTTAAGTAAAAAAAATACATTAAAAACATTTATATTAAAAAAAAAACTTGTGATATAGTTGGAACGTTGACCCCCAATATCTCCGTAACTAGAAGGTTCCCACTTCCCAGGTATGGTCTAGAACAAAAAATAGATTGCAATGACGGGGACAACAAGTGCCTTTCGGCTTCATTAAGAGTCTTTTTACACCCTTTATACTAGCCTCGCCCCAAATGAGTGATTTAAAAACAAAGCTTGGGTTTGATTTTAATGACGATTTTTATCAACTTAACAAATCAAATCACGTGACCGACGAGTTAATTATATTTCTCTCTTTCAGTTCGTCTCACCTTTCCCAATGGAATATGATCAGGCCGTAGATGCCTGTCGTATTGAAACTAGTTACACAGACGAAGTAGTAACCAAAGAAGAGGAAAGCTATTTTTCCGAAAACGGTGGGCTCAGGATATTCAACTATTGTTTCCTAGACAAAACTGGTTTTGTGAGTAGACATGGGAAGTTAAATGTCGATGATGCTTTAGCTAAATTAACCCCCAGTTTACTCAAGGATTTAGTGGAAAACTGCAATAGTCGTAAAAAGAAGGATCCAGAGAGTGTTTTCGCTAAATGTTTCCACAGAGGTGTATCGACTTACAAGCGTTTATCAGAATTGTAAGTATACTTTTTTGTTAGCGTTTCTCGTCTTCTTAAGGCACTTGTTAAACTCAGACGTATCTTTATTTTTATTTGTTGGTTTATCTTTCTCGCTGGGTTAGCCTCTATTTACATATACATATGTTTATACCTCTTACAGTAATTCCGTCATACGCGCCTTTGCCAAAAACCTCACTCCGATCGTAGATGCTTGTCGTATGGAAACTGGTTACACAGACGAAGTGATAGCGGGAGAGGAGAAAAGCAATTCACAAGAAGACGCAGGGCTCAACAAGTTCAACAATTGCTTCCTTGACAAAACCGGTTTCACAGACTATGAGAAATTCAAAATCGATATAGCTTTAAAAACGATCCCCAAAAGTAATGTTACAGAAATTATCGAGGTCTGCCAATCGAAAACTGTTAAAAAGATTATTACGAATAGCGTCCCTTATTTCTCCGCGTGTATTCATCTAGGAGTATCGGACTATGTTCGGTCTACTAAATTGTAAGTACAGTTTTGTTTACTAACTTTTTCACGTTTAGCAGTCATAGCTTAGTGATTGAACCACAGATTTTTCGGATTCATGTGCGTATTGTATAAATAACCAGCTAATCAATGTCTGAGAGAAACTCGACGACATGTAAAGCCAAATCAGAGGCACTAACCACATAAAAAACAAAGAAAGACGTTTTGGTACGGCTCTCCTAAACGGGCCATATTTTCCTGGCATTGTGCAGTGGCATTTCTTTGCCAGCCATATGTTAGATGTTGCCTGATAATACTCGTATATAGCTGCGATACTCTGAAATATTTTCAGTACAGCCCTGCAAATATGAAGGTAAACAACAAAAATTATTGTCGGTCACATGTCATCATTGTCCATATACCAATGTTGGTTTATCGATCTCAAACGGATTCCCTGTACTAATATATGTTTATATTTTCCCTTACAGGCGGTCCTTCCCATCCGGTGAAAATAGCCTCGTCCATCAGATTGTAGATGCCTGTAACACAGAAACTGGATTTATAGACGAAGTGCGGGTCTATGTAGGAGGGCGCAATTTTACTGAACTGAAAGGCCTCAGGAAATTCAATGATTGTTTCTTAGAAAAAACCGGCTTCATCACCAGTGATGGGAAATTAAATATCGATGGGGCTTTAGCAAATCTCGAGCCTCATTTTGCTAAGCCAATCGCCGAGCACTGCAAGGCAAATATTATTTTAAAATATATTAAAGAAAGCGTTGATGATTTCTCAACCTGTTACCACCATGGAGTCCAGAACGAAATTAAAAGTAAATACGGATTCACAAATTATTGGGAAATGGGTGTACCCGGCACTTCTTTTGCAGAAAATGTTTTTATTACTGCATATATTGATGATGATTTTGATCATTTGCTAAGCAAACGCGCTGGATTTCTTTGAGTTGTAGCTCTATAGCATGTATCAGGAAGATGTGGTCATGTTTAAGGTGTGGGACAGACCATCGAACTGAACGACTTACTTCAAAAGACCAATACCGTAACAGCAAATCTGCCCTCGTTCCATTCTACTTGGGGTCGGTACAACACGTTTTCTTCTTCCATTCTCCTCTTGCAGACGTTACGACATTATTTACTCCATTCTGTTTCATATCATAATTTACACAATCCATCCATATTTTCTTTGGTCTTGCTCTGCCTCTCCATCCATTCATATTCATCACTCTTTTAGTCACATGATTTTCATCCCTCCTCATCTCGCGTCCGTACCAAGACAGACGATTCCCTTCCAACTTCCGTGTTACTGGCGTCACTTTCAAACTTCCTCCATTATACTCACTCCTTACTTTATAACTCCACGCATTGATCTCAACATTCTCATCTCCTTTAAATGCAATCGTTTTTTTTTCGCGTTGTGTTACGCCTCGGTTTATTTCGCCATCCCCTTGGACAAGCGACCTTCAACGACTACTCGAATGATATTGGTCCCATGGAGAATGTTGTTCAGTTGGGTGGTCTGGACCACCTCCTACAGGCTGTATTTAGGCTAGCATAGCATCAATATAGTTCACCATCATGGCCGTGTTTGTCACTGCAGCATGGCATCGGTACATTTAACATGCCCCATATTAGAGAGGATTTTTTCTTATCGCTAACATAGTATATAAGCACAATCTGTTACTAACCACTAACCACTTATGGACTGATATAGTTATAAAATAAAGACATTTTTTAAAATTAAGGATTGTATTTTATTTATAACTAATTTACATAAATAACATCAAGCCGCAATCGCCCAAGGGTTGAACAGAAGTGTATCTAATAGGGGGACTCCGTGGCTGCTACTGAAAAATTCCTTATGGAATAACTCAAAAATACTTCGCCCCACCTAGGAATCAAACCCAGGACTTAGCTGTGCCTCTGCGACCTCAACCGGTTGATAATTGTTTGCATTATTCTGTCAGTTAGATTTCACAAACACAAAATCTATAAACATTTTTAGTCTTTGGTAAATATATCAGTCCCTTGGCACCCCTAGGCACAGTTGTGGTCGTGTTTAACTGTTTACGTGTAATGTTCTTTAGATGGGCTCAAAATTACGTTTTTTCACTTTACATATTTCTAGCATTTTCGTTTTTCTGCAGTTACCAAAGAAATTAATACTGTATCTAATACCTTTAAACGATCAATTTTTGTATGTATATATATAATCTGAATCTCGGAACCGGCTCAGGCGGCAGGGTTTTCGGGGGTGATAAATCGATCTAGGTAGGTTTCATTTTTAGAAAACGTCGTTTTATCCGTGTTATCGAGCAAAGCTCGGGCATCCAGGTACTTTATTATAAAACTAGGTTTTGCCCGCGGCTTCGCACGCGTTAATATAGGATTTGACAATCAATTTGGCTTGTACTCTGCTTGTTATTTAGCCGTTGCAGTCATGGGCTCAGAACGGAACATTATTCTAGAACCCTCCTATACACAATGTTGTATGTCCATCTATTTGGCGCTAATACTTATAAATTCTGGGCATTGGACACACGCGAACATGCTACATATAATTGGCCATGGGAAAAGCATGGCTTTTCTAAATGCACCCCTGCTACTTGCAATGTTTGCCCTTGCGCTTTATTAATTGTAATAGCAAAACTTAGCTTTATTGGAAACTGGAGTCTTTTAAATTGAAATGGTAGGTCAGTGGGGATATTCGGGGTATAATTGCACTTTCCCCTTTTCCCACACCAGTTAAAATAGTGGCACCGACTATATTTTGTCCTAATTCTGTAATCCGAAGCCTCGTCCCATTACATAATCGGGGTGCATCTAAATTGCGCATAAGCATCTGCCTAGCTACCTAGCTTTTTCCCATGTCATTTGTATAATGGGTGTAAAAAGACCTTTAACGACGTCGAAAGGCGCTCCCCTTCATTGCGATATTTTTGTTCTTGACCGTACCTGGGAACCTTTTAGTTACGGAGATATTGGAGGACCAAGTTTAAACTTTTTCACATCTTTAAAAAGTCATCATCAAAAAAAATAAAAGTCGTCATCATAGTCGTCATCTTTCTTTTTTTTCATATTTTTCTTTATAAAAATATGTAAAAAAGTGAGAACTAAAACTAAAGTTATACTTTAGCTTAAATATTTCCATGACCCATTTACTATTAATTCAATGCATCCATCAGCGCAATGTTTTGAGTGCGTTACATTGAGTCCTAGCGTAAACCCTAACTAAAGAAAAATGTCGTTTCCCAGCAATCATTGTTGTGTAGAGTTACTTCGATTGATGTACATGGTGATTGGATGGCGGCTTCGTGAAGGCTCCTTTAACACCTTGTATTATTGCGAGTAGACGGTGACACGCTCGGTTTGTATGGAAAGTGTAAGCAACGCTGGCTGTGACAACGGTTGCCGAAGCGTCTCTGTACTTGGTTTGTATGGAAAGTGTAAGCAACGCTGGCTGTGACAACGGTTGCCGAAGCGTCTCTGTACTTGGATTTGTCTTGAATACAAATAAGTAACACGTGGATTGTGGAGAAACAGACATCCCACCTCTTCTCATTTCATTAATCCAGCAGAACACCTTCCTCCTGGACAGGAACTGTAGTGGACAATCGGAAAATCTCTTAACCATTTGCGGGCCCAAGTTGCCTGCTGTAGAAATAATCTGGCCAAATGAGTTATCGTATGAGGTATCGTAGAAGAAGAAGAAGAGTGAAAGGTGGCAGACCCTCAGTGAACCCGGTAGTACCTACTTATGCTGGATTGTGGAAATAATTCTTAGAAATAAATTAACTAATAGTTTCTGGGGTCGGTGCCAAACTGTAACGAATTGAAATCAAATCAAATTGAAGGCAAACTCGACTTGAAAACTTGCTTTCTTATTTTCGTGTTTTAATTAATTTCGCCTTTCAAAAATTTCGTCACATCATGTACCTTCGGGTAGTTGCGAATGACAAAACGACCACAACCATGATGCTTAAAAATCTTTAGATGAAGAAAATTCTAGAAAATATAGAGGAAGAATATTGTTTATAAAAATGAAAATCGCAGTAAAGTTGTGACAGAAAGACAAGGACTTGGAATTCCTTGAGATACCTGAAGTATTTTATCCTGTTAGTAGTTGGACATGCAGACTTAAATGACTAACTTCTCCTGTGGGGCATGAACTAAAACATATCACACCACACAATGTGTGACCACACACCTAACGATCGACCTAAACTCATTTGTATTTTTTTAAGTATACCACTATCTGTTTTTAGGTTAGCGTAATAACTTTTCTTTAAAGCAACATTGCAGCTTCCAAAACTTTTGCACGTTTTCATAAAATAAATATAAAAGCAACTGTAATATACTGAAAAGTATACCTCTGCTATATCCACTCGCGGTTTCAGCGTGCCTATTCAAGTAATATAACTTCGTTAGATTTAGATGCCATAATTTCGGAGAAACGAGGGATGAAAACTTTTATAGCTTCGAAAGCTTTTAACGCGGGATGGTGTATCGAGAATGCTATAATTTTAAAGTATGTTCCCTGTTACAGGCCAAGGAAACTTTTAGTGTGTTTTCTTTTGCTTCTTCGGTAGGTAATTCTTGCCATAAGAAACAATTTCGACTGACAAGTCAGATTAATACTGCACAGAAAATAAAATACGACGCAAATGTACCACAATAAATAATAACTTTGACTGAAAGAAATTGTATCGGTTGTAGATTGGAAACGTAGTAGTTCTACCCACTATATTATCGATAGGTACTTCGTTATTATGCCGCCTCACTGGGCACCAAGTACTGAGCACAGCTCCGTCGGTAAGTACTGGATTCTCGACAAAAAATAGAAAAAATATTGCTGTTTCATTCAAAGCGTACCAACGGTGATTGTTGGAAAGACTCCTGTAAAGAAAAATCACTGGTAGACGCTGCAGTCACAATTCCAGCCCAACACAGTTACCCACGGTGGTAAGAATTCCTGGGAAATAGGTTAGATAAAAATGATTTTAGAAATATATCGGGTTCCAACTTTGTTAAAGCTTTCTTTTGATCATTAAAACTTATAATCTGTGTTAGAGTTACTTAATTGTAAAGGATTTTCTTTAAGATATCAAGGTAGGCTACTTATTCTTTAAAAAGTTTTAATTCTTCTTGTTCGACAATTCTGTGCTAAATAAATATTTAGTACTTATAAACTTGAAGGTGTGACGGTTAAAAATGGGGATTTAAGTATGTTTTTTATCATCATTTTTATAACATCTCATAATCATATTTTTACTATCATTTCGATGGATGAGCGCAATGAAAATCACACAGTAGACCGTAAAAATATACGAGGCGCCGTTATCACGATTTAAACCACAATCAAGTTTATACACAAAGGGGAACCGCCAAGCTTTAACAGAAATTAAAATTCCACACTTAAGCCAAGTACTAAAACAGATTCGCGGCAAGTTCGCCTTAATTCTCTTCGCGTGCCGACTTACCTACGTCCTAATTTATTGGAACAATGGAACAAGGAAGAGTTCGATCGGTACAATAAATTTCAAATTTCATTATTTGAAGAGGAAGTCGCGAGTTGCCAATTGCAATTTGGTTTTCCGATCACGTCTCCATACTATTGGTGAGGATATTCGAGCCACCTGTGCCCGTACTCTATGAGGCTTTAAACGCGCCTCTGCTCTTTCGATAAACCGACTGTGAAATATTCGCGGTGTACGCCAGACGCCGCATTTCCTTATGAATGATACATGCCACACCGGTCGCCGTTTTCTAGCTGAAAACGTTATCGAACCACTCGGATCTGGCAGTCAGTGCATAATTTCTAACTCCACTGTGAAATCTGACTCGGTACCAAGTGTTCATATAACTTAATAACTTTGTATAAAGCTCGCCAAGTTATTTGTCACCTCCAGTTATTGTCCGCGGGGCATAGTATCGCTTTGTCGGAATATACAGTTCGAGATAAATCTCATAAGTTATTAATAAGTGGGGTAGGTAATTGTTGGCTATTGTTTGTTTATTTATTTTCGACTATAATAACATGACTTGAGGCTAATTGGAGTTTATTTCGTATTGCTAACCTTGTGACTTAAATGACTAAATATATCCATAACATACGAGTACCTTCCCATATTTATTTCGGTTTACTGTATTACTGAGTGTCTAATAATGTTTTTTCATACGGGTTGTTATTATTAAAACCTAATAAGGTTTGTAGATTTACGAACACACACAAAATACCAAAACAATCCTTCACATTCGAAATGTTAACAAGGCAATTAATTTTGAGTAGCTAGCGACTCGATATATCATTAAAGTGTTGGCTGCTAAAATGTGCCGAGAGCAGTATTAAAGTAATACAATGGCAGCTAATTCTGTGTATAGTTACGTAAAAAGTTGGCGACGGCGGCGTGTGGTCGCGACCGTATCTCAAATTAAATCTCACCAACAAATCTTCGCGGGGGGATGAACCGCCGCGACCCTACCATCGACCTTTTATATTCGCTTTGAATTACCCTTTAACTTTCCGTTTGAAGTTTGTCGTATGGAGTTGTTGTAGAAATAGTTTTAAGTTTGTTTTGAGACTAAACAAAACAAAGTTGAGTCTCAAAACAAAGTTGAAGTAGAAACCTAAGAAAGTTAATAAAGATTTAAGCAGAAAAGATACATTTAAAGATTCGTGATCGTTTTCCATTGTATCTTTTCGTCGTTAACTTTTCCATTGGGACCAGGACATCCGCAGCAAGAATTTATATTATGAAATGACTTAATTAACAGGTTACAGGACACAGAACACCACTGGACGTGACAGCAATAAAACTTCCATAATATCTCGCGGTGTCTCGTGTTTGTCTCGCGAAGTGTCTCGTCCCTCGCAAGGTATTATTCTTGTCGCCAGTTCAACTCAGTTTGTTTCCCAGAGTAGGGGCTCAAGCTCGCGTCCTGGTTGCCGGCGAACGTTCGGAGTCGCAATTTGTTCCCGTACAGCCTTAAAAATCCGCATTTTATTGTTCCGCCTTTCATTTGAACTGTGCTCGCACGGGTCTCAATGAGCTCACCCATGCAAAACTTTTGTGTTTTTATAACTAAAAAGTAATAATATTGCTGTTTGGTAGATTAAATTACTACAATATATTTCTATAAATAGTGCGTGTTCTGTACATGTCAATGCATAATTAAAATTAGATGAATTTATATTGATATTCAACGAAATACTCCCACGGGTGTGTAGGTTCTGAGTCTACACGCAACTCAATTAGAATTTGAACGGTTCACAAACAAAACTTTAATTACTCGTCTATTGAGGTCAAAGAATGGAGATAAAAGTTAATTAAACCATTTGTGAGCCACCTTGCTCCTAAGTTAATTTTGATGTTAATAAAGAATGTTTTTACAAAAAACTTACGAAATTAGAAGGTGAAAACAAAGACCTAGTGTTTTTAAAAGAAGAGAATTTCAGAATGACGTAGTTTGGCATTTTGTTAAATAGAATTTGTCAAAATATTTCCTTTATTCCCGTCTACCCCCACCGGTTTGTCCTCAGTGGTGGCGGCAGTGGCCACTATTTGTGGCATCTACCACCACTGGTACGAATTTTTTATAAATATTTAGGTACGAACTTTTTAAAATTTGTACCTAAATATTTTGACCAATTTACCAATTTTTATTTTATTTTGGGCAGATTTTGAAGACATCTAAATTCTTTACATTAACCGAGAAACAAACTTGCTAAGGAATTGGACAAACATACATACCTTATTATGTAGGTACCCAAGTAATATCTGAATATGATGATCGATGACCAAATGAGGACATTTCCAGCCTGAGGTTACACAGCAGGATCAAAGGACACATTACGGAAATTAATCCGATAAATAATGTCCCATTCCTGATTTCACACGATTAATTTTCAATTTGTAATTTTCAGAGTTTTCCTTTTTCATAAATCATGTTTAATTTATAAGCCGATTATTTTAAAATCTCGATTCAGGTTTTCACTATAGTATTTTAATCGGTATGACATGAATATTTTACGTTGATAGAGTATATTATCACTTGATACTTTATGAGCAGTAAGTACACCTTTGCCTAACCCTTCGTGGATTACAGGCGTCACTTGTTTAAACATCATCATCGTCATCTGTTTAGCCTTTTCTCAACAATGTTGGGGTCGGCTTCCAGTCTAACCGGATGTAGCTGAATACTTGTTTGAACATAAAGTTGAATAAAGTCGATGGACTTTATCTATCTATACTTATAGATAGATACCCTAGATCGTACTGTAGGTACGTTCGCTTCGCAAACTGAGAAGTCATCAATCCTGCTCCGGTTTCACTTGTAGAAAATAGTTTCGCTACTCATTACCGTATCTGACGTGCGCATGATACACTGTGATGCATTATGACGTCATACACAAGATACGCATTTGCAACGTTACAGAAATAATAATTAAAGGATCCTACCTATTTACATACGAATTCTACACAATTTCGAGCGCCTCCGAATGGAGTATAAATAATTTGTAGATACAGTTTCGTGCAGTATTTCTGTGATTATTTTACTAACTTATTATTTTAGTGACGCAGCTGTTACTATTTTAATCTTAGCAAATCTTTGCGATGTTTTCAAGCATATTATTTGGACAGCGGCGGCAGATGGTTATTTTAACTTAATATTTTTCGGCATAAAATGAAGAAATTAAATGTTGACTGCTGAATTTCAGACATGTTACTAAATAGTTGGATTTTCCAAGGGGCTGGTTAGAGAGCGAAAAGTTTAAAGTAGATAGTGTTAATACAAGAAACATGGCTTAAAATAAACAAACAACATCACGCTTAGCCCCGAAGGATTAGGCACAGGTGTACCCACATTTCACCAGTTATGTTTAAGTCCCATGTAACATGTTACTGTGGGCAATCCTATTGCCATCAATCGGGCACAAACCCAGACTCCATGGCTGCTACTGAGAAATCCCTGATGGAAAAACCCAATAACACTTGCTCGACCTCGGAATCAAATCCAGGTCCTCATGTTCAGCAGCCGCGCTTGCGACCACTACACCAACGAGGCAGTAAAATAAACACATAAAAAGCTATTCCCCTTTCTTGGCATGTTCCAAATTAAATTGCCATAATATTCCAACAAATTCTATTTGAAAACCCAAACGCAGTTTCTTCAGAATGAGCCTATAAGTCGCCCCCTTACTTACATTAACTTTCTATCTATCGAGCGAATGACAAGCCTATTCCACTATAAACCTTTTATTCCAGGCTCAGTATGATAAATACACGAATAAGTTGCACGGTCGAGTCTCGCTGACACACAAAGTGAAATAAATTGTTTGAGTTGGTCGTTGCGTGCGATCGCCCACGCCTGCCGCCCGCGCCCGCGCCGGCTCCCTCCGCCGCCGGACGAACGTGCACCTGTCAATTCCTTTCCCAACTTTTATTTTTCTTGATTCTATTCAGCTGGCATTTGAAATCGAAAATTTATCTCTATGTACTTAAGAATGGCGAATTTTAACGTGGCAACAAATCAATCATGATCTATCGGTTGATTCAGCAGGTTTATCTTTAAGATTATTAAGAGTGATGGTATTCGGATGAAGCTGTTTTTAATGTGTTGAATTTATTGTAGCAGCCTAAGAGTTCATCCATCATTGATCTATCAGTCTCTGATATATTTACTCGAAATTGCCGTCGTTTTAAAATAATATTTATTTATTTATGTACACACAAAATACCTAACAGTACATTATACTTAGGTAGAAGAGCACAAAGGTACCTACTGCTTATTTCATAAGTTTCTTCCAGCAGACCTGCGAGAGGAAAGTAATGATAACGTTTGACAGTCAAACATTATTGTCCATCAGTTATACGAGTATTTGGATACGATTTCCAAAAAACAATTCCCAAATCCCAAGCCTTGCGTGATTGTTCACAGCTTGACAAGCTAACAATCACGCTATCAAAGCGCTTATCAAACTTCAGATAAAAACTCAGTTAAAAAAGGAATGCATACAAATGACGTCACCGAGAGGAATAAAATATTAAAATTGTGAAAAGAGGCCGTATTACGGACGATTCCCGCCGAGATTCGAATCGCGCTCGGAACAAACAACGTCAGTGGGGCCGGGCAAAATGGAGCGGATAAAACGCGCCTATCACAGCGTTCTTCAAGGACCTATACATAAATTGCCCGAGCTCAATATACCTGCGGTTTTTTTCGTATAATTGCAAAAAAAATATTTATTTTTGAGATGGATTTTATTGGAGTTAATTACACTTCCACACTTAATAGGTTAGGATTCAACACTAGATTTTTTTAACTTTTGATACTTGATCTATTATCTATAACTAGCTGATCCCGTGGCTTCGCCAGCGTGGATGTCGGTTATCGCGACCAAAAGTAGTTATGAAATTTTGATCCCGTTCCTGCAACCCAACGGAACCTGTTCCAGGGATTCCACCATACATCATTTTGTTATATCTCAAAGGGTGTAGGCAGCGTTTTCGTTGACAGCTCCCAGACGGCTTATTTTTTTCCGACACCTCTAACAAATATATTTTAGACAATGGTGCCGATTCCCTTGTTTACAAACCAAACCAAATTTAAGTTCAGTGCATCTTTTTCTTTCTATATCATTAAGAAAAGGACAGAAGTTACATTTTAGTTTAGTCCTGTCAAATTAACCAGCGCCTGACACAAGTTTAGACGTGATTAAAAAGTTCACTACTAAAATTACATCAAATTACGTCAGGTGCTGACTAATTTGACAGGACTAAACTAATATTTATCTTCTGTCCTTTTCTTAATGATATAGAAAGAAAAAGATGCACTCAACTTAAATTTAGTTTAGTTTGTGAACAAGGGAATCGGCACCTATGTATACAAAAACTTGATAAATTACATACTAAAACCTTCCTCGAGAACCACTCTATCCACTGGTGAAAACAGCATGAAAATCGGTGCAGTAGTTTTTGAGTTTATCACGAACAGACAGACAGACAGACGCGGCGGAGGACTTTGTTTTATAATATGTAGTGATAAGTTATAGTGGCCCGACCAGTTACATGGTTTAAAAACCGAATGTGTTTCAATATGACCTTTTTAGTGTTAACTTACGGTACCTAAACGATAAGAGGAAAACTGGGATAACAGTACCTATCTGTGTGTACCTAGCAATAATATATCGGACAAATCGCATGCAGTTAGCTTCAAGTATAAAAAAACCGTTACTGAAACAAAATCTCCAATATTCCACTGCCTAAAGCAGAATTTTAGATTTCCTAAACTTTTAGAATCGAAATACACGGCGCTCGATGTAAATTTGATTAAAACTCGTTCTGTAGTATTTCCAATGAGAACACGATGAAGTTCGCATTTTCAAAAAATACCTTCCCTGATCCTATGATTCAATGGAACCACATTTTTGCAAAATTACCTATCACGTAAAATGTGAGCGAATGAAATTGACTTCTTTATTATTTCAATTTCGGAGACTCACGAGTCACGCCAACTCTATTCCTTCGGAAAAAGTTATAAGTATTATTTTATTACATCAGCGTAATATCTGCTCGAGGTACAGTCACGAACAGGCCCCTTAACCAAATTAAAATCCGGCAGTAGACCTCGAAAAAGAAAAAGACACCATTAATAAAAGTTCCCCCGCCACGCTTCGTTAGATAGTGTTGCCATCATGAAAATTAATTACCCCAAATCATCAGTGTAATTTTTAACTGGCTAGAAGTGTTGCCAGCTGTGACAGATGTAATTACTTATTGCCGATGTGAACTCGCCATAAATGTAATTGATTCCATCGTATTTTAATGGACTCGCATTAATACAAATGGATTAAGTGAGATTTTATGCATCCGTTGCGGATTTAAATATTAAATTTTGCGTTGATCTATAGCTTGACATGCCGTGTGATAGTGAAACCAAATGAGTGAGTTTATCACAGGTTAGTATGTATTGGTTTGAAATTAATTGATGTATTTTGGATTACCTCATTGGTAGCAGAAGGGATCAAGAATGGAAAACGCCAATTGTTTGCGGGAAAAGGGGAGGAAATATAATACGAGGGTAAACTTATTTAGTTTACCTGGCCCAGGTGAAATGATCTATAAATACTTATTTATTAATAGTGTTTAATTACATTTTCCTAATTAGTAGGTCCTTACCTCGTTTTTGTGTATTTCTAAGACAGACTTTCCTTTGATTCAACTCTATGACGTCTTGTTACTGAAACATAATTAGAGAGCGCGGCCATCTTAAAAGAGTACCGACTACAAAATGTTTTCCAGGTGTACAAAATATAAAAGTCCTCTACAATATTGTGTTACAACACCTAATTATTGCCAAGCAGCAAAGAAGGAAGAAAATGTACACCATTGTAGTTACATTAGTATTTAACTGGTCGTTTTTGTTCCAATCTATGCAAGAAGTTGATGCAACTAAACGTAGAGAAGAAGCCGTTCGTTTAGTTATAACTAGACAACAAAATGTGACTGAGTGTATTGCCGTCGAGGTAGACCGTAGACCGAGGTAAATCGTGACGATCAGCACCCCAATTACACACGATTTCTACCATAACCCGGAGGATTGTGATAGAAATTCCTAATCCATTGCTTCTTAACTTTGAAAAAGTCTGCTAAACAACGTAAACCGCAATGAATGTTATTGAATTGTCGTGTTGCGTTACTACCGCGCTGATCTTGTTTGTGGGGCCGCACGTGACCTGCGTCACACTAAACATGGTCAAACAGAATGAATGGATTTTGGTGTTGTGACTACCGGCTTGTGAAAGGTTGGGAACCCATGCTCCAATCCATACAAAATCCCCGAGTGTCGCCACATTGATCGGTCCCGTGCGACTGGCATGCAGCGGATCCCCGCAACCTTCAGAGGTTTGGAAGGAAGAAAAACATACAATACAACAACAACAACAATACAATACAACAATTATATATAGTTAAATCAGCCTACTACTGAGTTAGTTTATATTTTCTAAACCCACCCAATAGAAGTATTAACAGAACGATTTACTTTTACTGCCAGACATACTTATAGGCTCTCTAATGACCTTACTTAGCAGACTGATATGTCATTGCTATCTTAATAGAGATTAAGATAGCCTTGTAGCACATTATGATACAGCCTTCGTTTAGCTGTGGTTGTTTCGAGGCTGATATGGATTAAAACGTTTATCTCTAAAACATTGTACGATGCATATTGAAGAAACAAGTCGTTAGCCACTTTTATAATTTTAATGAACATACAATTCTGAATCTACCGTCAGTACGAGAGCTCACTTTCTTTCACAATTATAGACCTAATGGTCGGAACACACACAAGCCACCTTCAGATGGTTACAGTTCCTAATCAGAGCTAACGGCAGTCCAGGGCAGAGCAGTTATTTACTTCCTGCGGCCTGCGTATCAAAGGAGACTGCGGAAATTAGGGGCGGCACACACACGCTGCACAAAGTGTTCACACCTCGCTAATGGCGCGACGGAAACGATACCCGACAGCTCTTCCTAACGGCTATATTATCAACCAAAAGATAGCACTCATTATTTACTTAAACCTCGGTTATCGTTTTGCCATCTACACAATCTACCTCCCCCATTTTCTCAGGCAATCTCTGTGTTATCGATTATCAATAAGAAATAATTTGGTAACGAAAATATCTAACATCGCCAGCTTTTAGTACTTTCAATAACAATAGTCGTTTAAAAGCACTTCTACAGAATTGTACAGCTCTCAAATCAGGAGTTTTTATAATTATTATGCTAAAAGGAGGAGTGGGGTTCGCAAAATTGAAAATAAGATGTTGAAGCAGACCCATATTTTAGGGGACGACCAGCGCAAAAAAATGTATTTACTTTTTTTTTAAAAGACACTCAGTTGTTTATAAGGCGGCCATTGGCCGGATCCTATTCAGTTCGGTCTCGTCGACTACATTAAACTGATTGCTGCAATTAGCGAATGGTGTAATTCTCGTTTTTCAAGCGTCTCCCGTCGCTGGGGCCCGTCGCTGGGCCCTGCTCCCCTCACCCCCTTTAGGAAATTACTTGAGCCCCGCAGGTCGTGGCGACTTTCCTGGGATTAAATAAAATTGAAGAACTCGAATGAAATTGTTTTGGATTTCTCGTCTTGATCAGTTAGGTTTGTCGGCGTTCAACTCGGGATTGTGGCCTTAATTATAGTAAGTGGATTGCTAATCGCATTTATTTCGAGATTGTGCGGAATTCTACGAATTGTGGCGAGCTCGATTTGGCGACAGAATTATAGTGGTATTACTTTCATCGTTACCGCTCCCTCAGACGTTATTATTTTCAGGCGCTGTTTACTTAAAGAAAGGCTGGGATAAGGCTAATGTAGTCTAACCTAATTTAAAATTTATTTCGAAGGAATTTTCATTTACGTATCTTTACAAATCTTCTTACTCTGTAGCCGTTCTCATTTGTTCGTTAAATAAGCTTACGCAACTCAGCTATTCTTTACCAAATAACTTCACGCCACTTTTGGTTTCACGTATTTCACCGATAAAGTGATACAATTTGTATTTTTAGTGCAGTCGAATATGTCGCCATTTCTATTCCGAGAGGAAAACGAATGTCATAAAGATAGCTAACTAGAGTCACATGACTGGCTTATAGGAGCCGAGCCAAGCAATATTCTTAACAAGATGCAGCTTCGCCAACGAATCGGCTCCGAAATGAGGCAATACGAGAATTCAAAGGCGACGGTAAAGTGGTAAAATGATATATTTCTGGCATGTAGCGCGAGGACAATAGCGGATTGTGTATGGCACTGTTATACTAGTTTTGTATTATATGGAGGGGGACGGCAATAAACAGGACGATTGCACGGCCGGCCCTCGTCCCTGCTATATACGAGTTTATGTACGTGTACACTGAATAGTGTACATGTACACTCGCCCACATAGGTTATACGATCTAATAAAAATATGTGTTTTACTAGTATTTTTCTGATAT
This sequence comes from Lycophotia porphyrea, assembly GCA_950005105.1. Classification (NCBI taxonomy): domain Eukaryota; kingdom Metazoa; phylum Arthropoda; class Insecta; order Lepidoptera; family Noctuidae; genus Lycophotia; species Lycophotia porphyrea. The sequence goes on from OX465393.1 coordinate 8,822,737, forward strand.
AAAATATTGAGAGGAAACGCGATTGAGGGTGGAATGCACAAAGATTGTAGATGTATCGATGTAATGAGGCGGTTTTATTGCTTTACGATGAATATAAGATGTTGAATATACATATATACAATGTAATCGTTATACAAAGAGCATCATATAAAGGCAAAAGTATAAATCATAAACTTATCCACCAGATAAATGTCTATCTACACACATGACTAAGCATAGTTTCCAAAGTTGAGGGGTGACTCAATAGTATTCTATAATGTGACGCTTAACTCCAGTATACCGGACATACAAACTTTATGGTCAAACGGTCACGCGTGAATTGTTCAAACTGCTATTAAATCTGCGACTACGTTACTGCGATGTAGTGTGGTGACGTAACGAAGTTCCAACCGCTCTCACCCCTCGCACTATATCGACGGTAAAATGTAACGTACTGGCTAAAGTCGGAGTTAAGAGTGATTCATGTGGTACATACATGCAAATAAAATACCTCATAGTTATACTAATGTGAATTTACAACGAGACGATGAAGGAAAAATTGTGGAGCTACCGTGTTAATAAATCCTCAGGTAACTACTGTTATGGACGACTGTACGTTCGCACATATCATGTGAAGCATAAATTAATGATGCAGTCGGACGTTGCTTTACATTACATGCTTACGTACAAGGTAATGAGAGTAACATTTATTTTATTGTGGTTTAATGACCCTCAATAGCTACCGAAAGTAGGAAGGAGCTCGAGTCACGCATCAAGACGTTAAGTAGCATTAGGTAACAGAATCCCTCCTGGGTATACCAGCCAACTATTCCAAGTTTCACTATTCCAGAAGTGATACAGGAAAGATGTAGTAACGTCGGGGTTATTAGGCACATGGCTTACCCAACACAATATCCTAAACATCAGGTGTAACATAGTTGGCTGTCAGTTTCGTATTGTGTAGGAGCGGTTGACCTGCCCGTGCCCATGCCCACCCATAAACACAGATATATGAAAGTTAATAACATTTACCTAACGCAATAAAATATATTAATGACAGTCCCTAGTAGGGCTGGGTGGCACAGCGGCACAACGGCACAATATGGCCTGTATTCGTACGATCAAACATAGCTCCAGCACACGTACAAATAATTCATCGCTGCGTATTGTTAATCTCTCACGCATCACTCTCTTCACTAATTGTTTCTTGTCGTCTACAGATAGTCATATAATAATTAATCAGTTATTTATCGGTAATACGTTGTTATCGGATATTTCGTTCGCTTTATCTGGTTGAAAAAAGATCTTCATAATTGCTTTATTCTTGATCAGCTTTGGCTCCTTTAATTTCTAATGTAATTATAGCTTTTAATATTATACTCCTTTGAGAGTAAAAGCCTAAAAAGGTTTTCATTATAACGGATAAGTTGACCTAAATTACCTGCCTTTAATAACTGAGTACAAACTCTTCTTTCAAATTACTTTTGCCTAACCAGGCTGGTAGGTATCTAAAAAAAATCTCGCGTTAAACATCGACATTGGTTTCGAATATTCACACATTTCATGTTCGCGAATTTTCGCAGGTATTACGCTAAAATAGAATAGACGTGATAAAATAAACATTTTTATGACATTGCTCGGGCGAATTGCTTCATAAAACGCAATTATCCCAGGAATAAGGCCAGCCTAACGATATAGGAAGGTCATTGGTTAGTTGCGAAAGTATAATCTACTTTGATTTCGGTGAAGTACCTTTGTAATATTGCTCAGGGGTGTCTCTTCATACTTATAGTATCTTCACTTACGTACTTATAGTATCACACTGTAACGATACGAGGACTTAGGTTTGATAGCACCCTGGACGTAACTTAATGTAATTACGTATTTATTAATTTGGTAGGATATTTTTAGATTGAATGGTTGGTTTTAAGGTCGCAAGCGCAAATGCTTAGCTTGAGGTCCCCGGGATCGATTTCCAAGTCGGGTAAAGTGTTATTCGTTTTTTTCAGGAAATTCTCGATAGCAGTCTGGAGTCAAAATTATCCCTATATCATTGGACTTAAAAATAACGGCCTTTCAGAGATTACAGGCGAGATAATGTCAAATTATTATTTAAGAGATTTTACATTTCCATGAAAAAGGCACTACAGGGTAAGCCAAGTGCAAAAACTTCGATTAGGCCTATCCAAGTTGATAGTCAACAATTTTATCAGAAAATCGCAATTCGTTGTTGGAAACAGTGATGCCCCAAAAATACTGTCACGAACTCGGCCTAGAATTGGTTATCTAATATCGAACTGGAAATATTTAGCTAGAATAGAAATACTGGACTGGGCAAGACAAAGGCGCCGACTGTCTGTTAGTGATTGGCCGACAAAAGATTATTATCATATTTACTATTTTTACCTACAGATGAAATTTAAAAGAATTGATAAGCAAACAAGATCTACTTATGGCAAATAATAGATTTTTATAGGTTTCGGCGAAACGTTACACATAAGGTGGTTTATTTATAAACGTTGCTTTATCATAAGTTATCATTTAGAAACGTCTGCTTAACCTTACGTTACGTTACGTTTTTTGACGTTTAAATATCTTATTCTCTTAACTTTGAGTAGCATTTACGAATGAATCCCTAGATAAAAATATGAAGAAGAAATAGGATGGATTTACAAAACAGATGCGATGCGTAGGTAAACAGGGTGTAAACAGACTCTTCACGAAGCCGTCAACCAAGCATTATGTACAACAAACTAAGTAACTTTACACGCAAAAATTTGTGCTGATAAATGACTTTTTTTTTGGGATGAAAAATAACGTTTTACAGTAGGACTCAATGTAACGCACTCAAAACAATGTGCTGGTGGATGGATTGAATAGTAAGGGGGTCCTGGAGGCTGCGGGCTGTTCGAAAAAGATACCGCGGCCCTGGAACACAAAAGGCAAATAAGGAACATGGATGGGTTTTAGTCAGTACAAGTCTGACACTCCCTTCCGCTCTGCCCAGAGCGAGGGAAGTCATTTGATGATTTCCCATTCGTAAAAAACAAAAAAAAGGGGGTCCTGGAGGCATGATCTCCAGCGAGGCGGCGAGCCTCCTTGCATCCTTGCCGGATTGCCGCCATGGGATCTGGAGGCGGCAGTACTCGCGCGCCTACACGAGTGGCGCGTGGCACTCCGCACCGGGGGAAAACTCCGCTGCCGCGGCAAATTGTCGCACAGCGGACTTCCGGCACGATCTCATGGCGACATGGAAAGAGCGTCTATCGCAACCCCGTGCAGGGCACGCCACAATAGTGGCGATAAGTTTCCTCTTTGAGGAGTGGCTAGAGAGGCGCCACGGCACCTTACCTTCCGCCTGACGCAGGTCCTTACCGGACACGGTTGTTTCGGGAGGTTCCTGCACCGAATCGGGCGGGAGGAAACGCCCGGGTGTTACCACTGCGAGGATCGCCCAGAGGACACGGTGGAGCACACGGTGGAGGTCTACTCCGCTTGGGCGAAGCACCGCCGTGTCCTCGTAGTGGCGATCAGCGGCGGCGACCTATCGCGTCCGGCCCTGGTCCAATCCATGGTCCGGAGCGAGAGGGCATGGGACGCCGTCACCTCCTTCTGCGAAGCAGTCATGCTAGCGAAGGAGGTGGCGGAGCGTGAGAGGGAGAGAACCTCTCGTCCCAGTCGCCGCGGGAGACGCCCCGGGCGTCGGGGGTCACGTGGTGGTTTCCGGCCACCGTAGACGCGGACCTGTGGACGGTGAGTAATGGGCTAGCTCGCCGTCCGTCCGTCTTTTGACGACAGGCCGTGTAGACGGCGCGTTCGTAGACGCGCGCCTCAAAGAGATGTCAGCAAACAGGGAGGGGCCTGCAAGGACCGATGCCTGCCAGGGCTGCGGGACTGTTCAAAAGAGATACCGCGGCCCTGGAACACAAAGGGCAAGGAAGGAACATGGATGGGTTTTAATCAGTACAAGTCTGATACTCCCTTCCGCTCTGCCCGGAGCGGGAGAAGTCATTTGATGATTTCCCATCCGAAAAAAAAAGAAAAAGGGTCCTGGAGGTGTTTAAAGTAAAAATCTTACATTAAAAACATGTATTTAAAAAAAAATCTTGTGAAAAAGTTGGAATTTTGACCCCCAATATCTCCGTAACTAGAAGGTTCCCAGATATGGTCTTGAACAAAAAAATGATCGCAAAGACGAGGAGAACAAGTGCCTTTCGGTTTCGTTAAGAGTCTGTTTACACCCTTTATACTTGTCATTTAAAAATAAATACTTAAATTGATAGTTCTAAACCTAGTAAAGCCTGCGTCCCTGATAAATAGTTTTTGTATGGCCTCAGTTGTTATTATGTTTTTGTGCTCAAGGAAAGGATTTAGAGGGTCCGTTCTGGGTCTAGTCCTGATGTAATTTTGATTGAAACTTATATTTAAGTAAAAACTTAGGTTGGCATATAAACGGTTTTATTTTATGCTCTGCCTTTGTTACTTAGTTATCAGTTTGCAGTGGCGTGCAGTGGTTCTCCACGTAGGGTAAGCTATGCATACTGATACCCAAAAAAAAAATAGGTATACATATTTTTAGGTTAATACTCATAATTTGGGTACACATCTACCTTTAGACACAACTTGCTTAAACTATCTTATCATTCATATGATAATTGCGTAAACTTACTGCTTTTGACTTCTAACAAACACCATTTTTAAGTAAATAAACAAATAACACAACAAATCGGGAACCGATCACCTTTCCGAAAGTTTTTTGTTCGAATTTCATTTTACCGAAAACTATTGACCGACGTCTTTTTTGTTATATGCATTATTTGACATATTTTTAGATCATCGAAGTATCATTTGTCATAGGTATTATTTTACCGAACTATATTTCGCCGATTTACAAAATAACTTTTTGCTATTGGCCGAAGCCTCTTTAGAACTTTTTTCGTTTACCAAATGATTTATTTGCCATATTTTCACCACACCGAAACAACATTTAACGGAGTATTATTTGGTCACAAATATGTAGCCGGTTACTTGGTAGCACTTTCAATATTAAATTAAAATAGTGTCATAAAAAAGCACGCACAATGGTCCACCTTTAAGGACTAAGTGTGGAAACTAAACCCTTTAATATAATAGAATAAACGAATGGCTGCAAAACCCACTTCACGCAGTCTTGTCTGCCTTACCCCTAGAGTGTAATGTAAGCCCGCGTAGGCGCGGAGGGGTACGTGGTGCCACCCAAACCCCGCAGCGCCGGAGCCGTGGCAGAAACAATGCTTGCTGTATGTTGCATGCCTGCTTGCATGTGGCATGCTTGTTTGCACGCTGCATGTTTGCTTGCATGCTGCACGCTTCCTTGCATGCTGCATGCTTGCTTGCATTGCTTGTATACAAACAAGCATGCAGCGTGCAAACAACCATCCTTGTGTGCATGCTTCTTACTGGAATCACTTTTATTCATAATCAACTGTTTTATTAAGTGCCATTACATTTGAAAGATTTTGATTTCTCAGCTTCGAGACCATATCATACAGACCTACCATGAATTGTATCTATTTGCTTATTAGATTAATTTATTCCCGCCAGAAATTGACTGCGAGTTCGTTTACTTAAAACAAAGATGTACTAACAGGTTTTAGTATAAATTAACAGTAAATCAGTTTCATCATCACCATAATCATTGTCCTGTAAGTCAGTATACTAGTACATTATTTTATAGAGGATGTTAGGAATATACTACGACTTCACGTTCTCATGTAATGTTCCCTGATAATGCCAAAAGAAAACGCGCTTACGTGAGCGAAGCCGCAGGCACAGCTAGTGGTAATTAAAACAGTGGTATAATGAATGTTCGGAAACATAATACTTCGAACAAATGGAATTTCGGCTAAGTATAACTTCGGTAAAAAGTTTTTCGACCAAATGAAACGTCGGAGTTACGAAAAAAATCGTATTGATATTAGGTCAACCGATACAGTGGCAGACGTGACTTCGATGAAGTAAAAAAAAACGAAACGATAATAGTTGAAAACTTTTAGGTGAAATGAAATTCGGTCTAATATTTTTCGAACTCATTATAGGTAACCCAACAAATCGGTTCAATTTGGGGCGATCAACAGATAATTATTAATATCTGTTTACACACATCAGACATTGCGAGGGTTATAACTTAGTATGATATAAAATTTAGGCAGTGCGCCTAAAGACACGCTTGAGCGTCGCGCGTTACATCACACGGGCGCGACAAGTAGTACTTTACAGGCGTTTTAACTTTTTTTTTAATATTTTGTATTATTTTATTTCATAGTTATAATAATTGCATTTGGTGTTGTTGGTAGGGTAGGCTAGGCCTAATTGCCTCTATGGACGGCACGCCCCTGTCAGTTTGCTGCTTTTTTGGAGTTTAGTATTTTGCTATATATATTTAGTGCATAATTCGTTTGTTATAAAAAAAGGGTGTGTATGTCTTACATCTTTTCTCTGGGATTCTAGGTCAAAAAAAGAGAAAATTGTCATATTAAACGTATAAGGAAAGATTTTTTCTTACAAGATAATCCCGGCTATAGAAAAAATCTTTAAGCCGGTTTTTCTTCCAATCAAATTCAGAATCTCGTAAGTTTCGCGCTAATTTTTTTATTTGCTTAAACTACTAACAGAGAGCTCAGCGCGGAGTTCAGTTTTAATAATTTTATATATGGCCAAGTATGCAATAAACACGATTCGTTTATGAGTCCTAAAGATAACGAAAATGGCTCGTAAAGTATGGTATTTATTAATAATTTTATATTTCTGGCACAGCACCACAGGTTGATTTATATTAATAGAATGGCTGTTTTAATATCTGTTATATATAATATTCGGAAATACCCCTACCGTTTTATCACAATTTGATAAGAAGTTAATGGAACCATTGAACCAACTATCAAAAGAGATGAAGATTCTCATCAAACAGGTCACTTCAATTGAGAGCCAGCATTATTTACTGGCAAACCAAACAGTCCCACAAAAATCTATCCCACATTCACTAAAATAGTAGAAAACCCGGCTGCACTTAAAAATCGCATATCTCAATCCTTTTGTTGGCTTTAACAATAGGTAACTGAACCAGTTGGCCGTTGAAAAAGAAACAATGGGATACAAATTTATAATGCAGTCTGGAAATGAATCACGTCATGCCTGGGTCCTCCGGGAGCCGCCCTGAATGAAAATGAACAACAATACTGATTCAACGTGGACATGAATATAAAATATTTTCAAATAATCCGTCATAGAGAGAATCTCCTGTTGGCTTATTTCTACAGAAGCTCGCAATCCGACATAAGTTTGTACTGGGTGCTTCTTTTACTTGCCTTGTTTAGATTGTTTGTGTGCAATCTAGATTGCATTTGAAGTTTTGTAAGAGGAGCGTACACTGCATAGATAACCCACACACGCGGGTGCATTTTTCTATTGACTGACGAGGCTCTGACGATCGACTGATGGCCGAAACATAACCAAACATCCATCCAATACGCCGTAAAACATTAGACTCACTGGAGCGAGTCTGGCTTCGTGTAACCTCACCACAAATGCATTTGGTGATTGACTATTGACTTCCAATAAACATTGGGTTGAACAAATAATTCCCTAGTTCCAATTTAGGTACTATAGAATAACGAATCCTAACAAATACAGGTAGTATTAAAGTAAGTTTGTTTATTTAATCTAATCGTCTAAACTAATATTTAAACTTAAACTTAATATTATAAAGAGGAAAGATTTGATTTTTTGTTTGTTTGTTACGATTTAAGGTGGTTGCGTCAGGGTAGCCCGCGAATGATTTTCACGGTTGTAATTTTGTAACTACATACGCGTTACTGGCGCAACTCATTTTTCATCAACGTACAACCTGACACTGACCTGCAAATTGCAAAAAACGTAAGAAAATTTGATTTTCTCGAGCTACCGCCTTAAGTCAAAAATTACTGGACCAATTTCAACAATTCTTTTTCTAATGGAAAGCTACATTATCAGCAAATAACATAAGTCATATTCTATCCCCGTATTCTCACGGGAACGGGAACTACGCGGGTAAACCGCGGGGCGCTGCTAGTCTACTATATTTGTTAGGATTCGTTATTCTGTGACGTCTGTAAGGGGAGAAAGGAAGAAGAAAACGTCGACACCAAAGGCACCAAGGCACCAAAGGGCAGGAAGATGATGTCACGCCTTGATCGATGATCAGATTTCGATGAAATTCGGCATCATATAGAGCACAACCTAGTATAGTTAAAAATGCATTAGGTCGACTGGACCCGCGGGTCCCGCCTGTGTGGGATCAATTTACTAAAGAGCCCCCGGTAGGCGGTTCCAGTGGGATAAATTCCGACCTCTACGAGAGCCAAGTCGCGGGCAAAATCTAGTATTTGATATAAACTAATGCTGTTTCAGTAATAGGTGGGTAACTAGGTATGGTACATCACTGACAATCAATGCTGCGATCATGCTGAACACGAGTTTAAATAAATTACCATTGTATGTTCCAGCTGTGTTAATTGGGACCCCAATTAACAGCGACGTACGATGTTCATTACAAATTACTGTAACTTATAATTAAAGGAGGAGGATGTGCTTCGATTATAAAATGTTTATCCCTTTTATTTGTGAGTTCTTTGGCTCGTGTAATCAGGGTTCAAAGGGTTAATCATTTTAACAAAACTTCACGACTGTAATCCGCGAAAGGTTAGGCTGAGGTGTACCCATAGTAGACCAACATTTCGCCGTATGTTATGCTTAAGTCATATGTAATGGGAGGGGCGAGCTTATTATTGCCATCACACATAAGACAGAGAAATTCTTGATGAAAAACCCAATAACATTTTACCGTACATAAGAATCGAAGCCGCTTGTTACCACTGGACCAACGATACAATAAAGTTAAAAATTATATACGACAATAATCACAAAAGTTTAGAAATCCGATGGGTAAATGTATCTACCTTCTCGTCTATATAGATTATGTATAGACAACTAGCTAACTACTACGTAGTTTGCCCTGTGCTCGAAAGTTTTGTAATAACGCTCCGTGAAAAAAGGGAAGTGAAAAATTTCACGCACTCAATCATGTGCAAAATCGTTGGATAGGTCCAAAATACGAGTCATCCATTTTGTAGGTACTGCCGTTGTACACTTGACTGATTTTTGACTCCATTACTGCATACCTTACTAAGATTTTATACAGGTCACGCTCGTGTAGCTGTTACAGGTTAGGTAGAGGTGTAACACCGTGTAAATTGATACCAATGATTTACCCATCATTATGATTCAGAACTTAAGCGACGTTAATGAGGTTATGGGTTTGAGCCTGGGTACCCAGATTCATAGCCAGCGCTGGTTGTCAGTGCTCGTTCCAGTGCTGAAACCAAGTCCTCGCAAATGAATCGAAAAAAAACGAACAGTAACAAATCGCCAACGACCATGAAAGACATTTATAACCTTATCTGAATAAAAATAAAGAATTACTAATTGCAAAAACGTTCAGCGATGTAAAAATGATAAAAAAAGTTCAATGCCATTAAGCAAATTGTTTTAATTAAAATTTTAATTCTCGTTTATATTAAACTCGCTCGTTACCAACCGTGACACTATTTTATTGCATTGTTCTGTTTTGAATTAATAGCATTTTAAATTCGTGGAATTGTTATTAAAATTAAACTTAAACTTTGTATTATTTTATTGTGTTCGACGAATTTATGTTGAATTAAAATCAGAGCCTCTTCTCATCGAATTGTTTGTATTTAATTGAATGGTCTAAAAGCAAATCAGATCCAACAGTTCAGTAAAAGCTTTCATAAGACTTACAGCTAAACAGCACTGTAACACGGATTGTAGTACCGTTTGCTCACAATTAAAACAGATTTATACTAAAAAAGCAGGTTAGTGTCCCGTATATGTTTTGTAAAACCATTGTAAAAGGCTTGGGTTCCGCAGCTAAGCCGTTAATCCCGGCGGTTAGCCAGCTCACGACGGTACAGCGACGCAGCCGTACCGCGTAATTGATTTTACACGACTAACTGCAAAGTGCTAACCCTGTGAAAGGTGAAGGGAACGTTGCACTTGGCGGCATTCATTGACACGCATGTAGGTACGTCAATGTGTTACTAGGGATGCCCAAACCAGGGTTAAAATGTCGTACGTTCGTTTAATGTCATAATTTGGTTCACTTTCAGAACACCAATGGAAACAGCGTGTTTGATGTCTTGTATTTGTGCTTATTGGTGCCGATTGTTTTGTGATTGCCTTGTTCACAAACTAAACTAAATTTAATTTGAGTGCATCTTTTTCTTTCTATTTCATTATGAAAAGGACAGAAGATAAATATTAGTTTAGTCCTGTCAAATTAGTCAGCACCTGACGTAATTTGATGTAATTTTAGTGTCAATTTTTTAATCACGTCTAAACTTGTGTCAGGAGCTGGTGAATTTGACAGGACTAAACTAAAATTTATCTTCTGTCCTTTTCTTAATGAAATAGAAAGAAAAAGATGCACTGAACTTAAATTTGGTTTAGTTTGTAAACCAGGGAATCGGCACCATTGAAGAGACATTATTTGATAAAAGGCACTTTGTTAAGAAAGGCGATGTACAGTCGCCAGCGCATCAAGTTACCACAAACTGTCAAATATTCTCATTTGATTTTGAACTTAACCATCAAAATTTTTTATGGTTTAAAATCATTTGGAGAAATTTGACAGTCTGTGGTAACTTTATGACTGTGCCTTATTGAGGGTAAAATTGTAGGAAAACGACAGTGAAAGATGTTTATTTTACTTTACACAATATTACCATGAAATATGTACAGACAGTATTAATGAACACAATAAATAACGCGATAGTTATCTAATAAACGTATTAAAACGATATTCGGTGTTCGAGTTTTACGAGGGGTGAAAAGCCCGCGTAACAGCACGCGTCGCTGTCATAAATCATTGTAGTACACAAACTTAAGTAAAATAAACATGCTGGAAACTAATTAGTGTAGAAAATTCACGTGGGACCAAACAGGGTAATATGGGCGAAGCACAGTTTGATGTTGCGCTCACAAAATTAGGGAAGTTTAGGGCCAAAGTCGCCCCTGCCCGGAACAAGTTAATTTAAACTAGCCGAGTAATTTGCACAGAACCGTGACACTAATTCAATTAGTTACAAGGTATGCAAACAACGCGTGGCCTACTCAATTGTTCTGAATTTTCAACCAAACTCACGCATATTATTGTTGTTATTGCCGAAGGAATAAAACGTCCGAATTCATTGCTTAGCTTCACATTCGACGAAGCCTAAGTTCCCGCAAAGTTTTCTCATTCCAATAGAAACAAAAACATATCTTCCCATAAAGTATATTAACATATTTCTTCATATAAATAGGGATGTAATGATCATCTTGCTATCGAAATATTGCTCCCTGTAAAGTGGTTCGCCAAGAAAACCGGTTGTCATTTTCTCTACACCTCTGGTATCAAGCGAACTGCTAAAACCTACAAAGTAACTGTTGCTACAAATGGCCTGTTTAACCTGTTTATCGAAACATAAAAAAAAACAAAAAAGAATCGATCGAATCGATTGTTTATCGAAATTAATATCGATTAATTTAATGATTCAGAAATGAATATTATAATATCTTGGAAATAAGACTAGGTGGAAATGAATAGACTTGAACGAGAACCATTTCCTAAGTACGTAGGTACATATTAGCTACTAGCTTTTGCCCGCGGCTTCGCTCGCGTTTATTTCGAATTTGATAATAAATTCTGGTCGGAGCGAAATACATGTGGCACCATCTATTAACAAAAGAACGTTATTGCTGTTTTCTTCGGTAACAGTACTTTTTTTGGGATGAAAGGTGTCATATGTCCGTTTCTGTAATGTATATGCAAAATTTAGGGATGATCGGTTCAGTGGTTAAGGCGTGAAAAGGTAACAAACTTCTTTCGCATTTATAATATTATAGTATAGAAATTCGAATTTTCTGTAAAAAAATAAACAGGTATTATTGTTTTTTCGAATTCTACTTGTTAAAATATTCATGAAGGTAGTTCAATGTGGCCCGTGTAAGCGTTTAAGAGTTAATATTCTTCTGTAAGACGAGACGGCAAAAGCCTCTCCGAACCACGTAGGGATTTGGGAGGTTAACCCACTTTCTGCAAAGGTAACTTTAATTTAGTTAGGTTGTTGGTCGTTTGTACCTTTGTCAAATTACATATCTACGTAATTCCTTCGTTGGTTTCTTGTTTATTAACCATGTTGTAAGCGTTACAATTTCACGAATGGGCAAATTGGAATTAAGGAGTTGTGTTTTGTTAATGAAACTTGTATAATGAGATGTTTTGTAATGTGAAAGTGTTTATCTTTGATGTCGATTTTGATTAATTAAAACTTTAGACAAGTAACTGTATTAATTATGAATTTAAATTCATTTAAGTTAATGCCAAGATTAACTTAACTTATTGTGAAGAGACAGCACTGATTGTCATTTATTCCATAGCTACTGTTTTCATCGGACCAGCAGTTTTTAAAACAAAACCCCATTCACACGATGACCACATCTGTTTACCACTTTCAATCTCAGAAGATCCATTGGCCAGATCCATGATGGATTACCACCCGTTTTTGTGCGGACCTATAGTAAGTACAACAAAATTGGCCAAAAAATATGCGAGCTTTTTTTATTACATTAATATTTTGTTAAAAAAATCTCAGGCTCTGTTAATGATGACTGACCACACTTTTTCGTTTAAGAATTGACTCGAATAGAAATGAAAAAAAGGACCAAGGAAGAGAAAGTTTTTAAGTGTTTATAGCGGCCGGGTACTGCAAGCAGATTCCTGCTTGCAGTACCCGGCAGTTCTTACGGTAACCACCGTAAGAACTATATTCTGATATATAAATAATTAGTTTTTATTTGTAACACCAAAATAAAAATTTAATAAACACAAATTGCTCAAACTTTTCAAATTATAATTTGTATTCGTATTCACCCTAGCAAGTTTTAATGAATGCGTTAAAGTTAAAATTAGTTAGTTATTTTAATTATATTCTTAATAACGTAGGTAGCTACTACGACGCAGTAAAACATAATGAATAATTTCAAAGAAAACTCGACAAACAGTCGTAGTTTTGCTGCAATTAAATATAAGAGCGAACGAACCCTGCGTCATAACCAAAGCGAGCGGTCGCGTGATTATGCGATCATCCCGTTCATATTCGCCTCTTTACAAGAGCAACGTGACATCAAAAAAAAAAGTTTTTATGAGATGTCACGTTGCTCCTGTAAAGAGGCCAGTTATTTGTTTGGCTACCCAGGAGGCACCCTATGTAGGCACGACCACGCGTTCGTGTTGCCGCCGGACAAAATGAACTGGACTGTCTCGGGGGTCGCGCGCCTATCGCTTTGTTTAGGACGCGGCATAAAGCTCTCGATGTTCTTCCGTTCTAACGTACTATTACTGTAGAGCTGGTTCTCCAAAATCTGAAATTCAGTTAAGTTAAACGGCTGCAGAAACTCCTACAACCACTATTTTCTTTCTATTACAGTACGGACACACACATCTACCACCGTAACATACTATCATAGGTATTATTATAGGTACTTTCAAATATCTTCTTATCTACAATGTTATAATCCATACAAACACTAATGTTATGCCTATAAGCTATTTATTCATTTTTATTTTACTAAAGTTTCAATTGGCATTAACTTGATGAACTAACTATATACATTAATAATTAAAAACTATTAAACTAAAAAAAATAAACTAACAACAAACTATAAAAGGGCATCGAAAAACTCCTCCTCAACGCTGTCAGCTGGTAATGTGCCCAAGAGACTGGCGGCGTTGCCACGATGTATGGCAACACTTAGCCTCTGGCCAAGGTTAAAGCCAGCCCTTGGGCCACGGGAAGCGTCAACTAGGCGTTTTTCTTAAATTAGGCTATGAGCACTCGGACCCCACGGACTCGGTAAGTAGGTAAATAGTAGAAAATCCTACGACACAATATGTAGTCTTATACTGTAGTGTCGTAGACAAGGCAAACCATCGAGTAAATTAAATAATCCCTCTCTTTGTCCTTCCTTCGAATTAAATAACCCACTGCAATCTCATTAGATACCCCTTCTTAATTCACTCATTACCGGGAAAGAAAACAAACAATAAATTGTAAACAAAAAACAATGTTTTTATGAGCCATGAACGGTACGTTTTTATCTCGAGGCGAAGGGTTTCATCCTGTGGTGTTGCTGTGACAATAAGACTAAGGTCCGGTCCGGTTCTATCCGGTTCTACTGGTTAAACTATGAGGCTTGTATTATAATAAATGGGGACAGGATTATATGGAAATCTATTTGCATATTATCGCTGTTTCTTTATAAAGTTTCCGTATATCTCTATAGATTCAAATTCTCCCATATTGTCCCATTTAAACGACTCACACTGTATATCTACCTATATCTATTATGTTTGTAGAAAACTCCTTAACGGAATTTTGGTGTTACTTTACAAAAACTTTTAACTGAGATTGAAATCGATTCCTCGTTTAAGCGGAAGAAACGTTCCCAAGGGAAATTAAAAATAATCGTTTGGGTATCGTCGCAGGTAATACTTATATTGTAAGCGATTACTTTAATATATAAAGCTAAGTTAGATAAATGGTAAACATTGAAGGCCTTTTTAACACGGAATTGATAACATGATCTTTTAGAATTTTATAATTATTTATTCGCTACCTTGGAAAATTGTTGAATTGTGGATATTTTATGTTAATGTCGATGAAAGTTTAACTGCAATTTTGAACTATTAAAACTTAATTGATATTATTTTATTTCATTACTATCTACTATGTCGACATAGCATAGTTAAATATGAACTGTATATACTATTTAACCTGGTGAAGGTTGCGGGGATCCGCAGGATGCGAGTCGCACGGGACCGGTCAATGTGGCGACAGTTGGGGGAGGCCTATGCCCAGCAGTGGACGTCTTTTGGTTGAAATGATGATGATGATGTATATACTACACTGAAGAAGATTGGTTTACTAATTCTTAACAACTGAAGTAAAGTGCGTTGAAGTGGGATTGAGTGGGCCTTGTCTGTAGAATACATCGGGACCCACGGGCCAGAGTCGTCAAGCAGTGGGTGCCTAGTAAACGCTGGCGTGACGACCTAGAGGCGTTTGTAGGAATTGGTCAGGGAAAACCGCACGGAGAGAAGAGTGGAAGGGTATGGGGGAGGCCTTTACCCAGCAGTGCAGTGGGACATGAGATGCTTAATAAAAATGAATCTTCTCATAAACCTGCTTATCCGTATTTATGTATGTCCCCAGTAACATCTACAGTAGCTACTGTTATTTTAAGTTTTCATAAAAAACCAAGAATTTCTCTTTTCAAATCGAATCAAACTTTGCTAAGTTTGATTAAAACAAGAAAGTTACCTTTGTATAATAAGAAAGTACCTTTGTATACGTACTTTTTACGAAATTACAAAGTGTAATCTACATTAAATCCCGGCGATGTACACTGTGATCAAAGCAAATCACCGGGAACATTGTAGTTTAGTACATGCCACTAAAAGTCACAATGAATTTTTAATAGTAACTATTTTCCAAGAAGAGGGAATCGTATTATAGTCCTCGGGTCAAGTCGGCTCTCTTAATGTGACCGGAGAAAAGTGTCCATAAATAAATAAAAAAACAACGTAGCAACAGGCCTTTGTGCTACGAACAGCTACGAGTTGCTACGAGTCCTACGACATGAACAGAAATGTATTTTTCTCGGAAAATTTTAAAATTAAGTTAAAGAATGAATTTGTTGTTATTAATTGTAACTGAAGTAGTGACAATTGTTCTGTTTCGTCTACTTTTTAATAGTAAAAGATGCTGTTTGTAAATTTATCAACTCAGAAGAATCGTTAATTTTTAACTTTGCAAATGATTTTAATGCGACCTAGCGGTTGTCGAGTCAACATATCTCCTGAGGGTGTCCCGTGGCGGGCCAAAACACGTGTCGAGTATTGGTTTGGGTGCATGGCATGCTAATTATTATTGCGCATGGATCGTGTACGCGGAATTAAAACTACATATTTTGCATAACATTTATTGACAAATAATTTAATGCATTGCCTGTATTGGTGTTCATTCATCATACCTATATTAGTATTGAATGAGTAGCAAACGTCAAATAGTCAAAGGGGCAGTGCATTAGTCAATAGACGGTATGCAATCTGTCATTACATCAGAGAGAGGTTGTATGTATCAACTTTGTATCTACATAGTACATACTACACTCCATTCAGTGCCAAACGCGGTTTCAATTAGCTCTTTGTGTACTAATTGTATCTTACGTGAGTGTATGCGTACGGAAATGAGTATTAGGAAGTGCGAAATATCTTCTATGAATTCACTAAAATAGCACTTCGGACGCGACTTCGTCGCAAAAATTGTATTAGCTCGGCTAATATGCATGACTTAAATATGATTTATAGCCTATATCACTCACGAATAATGTCGCTTTTGGCAGAGAAAACATTTTTAGAATTGGATCATTAGTTTAGGAGATTACCCCCTACATACCAACTTATAAACAAATATTACTTCTTTATAATAGAGGGTGTAAACAGACTCTTCACGAAGCCGTCAACCAAGCATTCTGCACATCAAACTAAGTAACTTTACGCAAAAATTATTGTTGGGAAACGACTTTTTTTTTGGGGTAAAAAATCACGTTTTACGGTGCGACTCAATGTAACGCATTCAAAACATTGTGCTGATGGATGGATTGAATAGTACGGGGGTCGTGAAGGTGTCTTAAGTAAAAAAAATACATTAAAATCATGTATTAAAAAAAAACTTGTGAAAAAGTCGGAACTTTGACCCCAAATATCTCCGTAATTAGAAGGTTCCCAGGTATGGTCTAGAACAAAAAAATGATCGCAATGACGGGGAGAACAAGTGCCTTTCGGCTTCGTTAAGAGTCTTTTTACACCCTTTATTATATTAGTATTAGTATATTAGTATAGAAGTTTTACTAGAGTGGAATTAAAAGTAAATAGAATAAAAAATAAGTAATGTGGGTTTATTATTTCAAAATATCATCTCCATGATTCACACAGGTAGATGAATTTGCGAACCATCTTCTGCCTTTGTCCCATGTTAGTTGGTGTCAGCACAATATGTTTATTCTTTCAGCCTTTTGCGAACCATTGTCATTTTTTGATTAAATCTATTCAGACAAATAACAGAGATGTAGAACATAATATTATGTCTGAAATAGAAGCGTGTGGTGTTGTAAGTATCTGGAAACAATTAGGAATTAACAACAATTTCTATCAATTATTCTATCTTAATAGAGGGGATTAACTATGTAACCTGAAATATTCAATTCGGATATCCGTCTTTCCCATAATACGGATCAATCTCCGATCACATAATTCAATTTACTTTATCCCTTGCCGAGAAAATGGCTGTGTATTTTCGTTGATAACTAAGTTAATAATTTTTGATGACGCCATCACATCTACGGAAATCAATTGCCATTGTTTGAAATTAATACCTGTTTTTCCGTTACCTAACTAATTTAAAATGAATCCACTTTATGATCTAGAAGTGAATTTATGTGTAAACAACTGCGCGTTTGAGTGATTTACAAATTCACCAAAGTCAGCGGACGAACTGAGTTTAGAGTCCGTTGTTGCCGACGACTTAGGTACTAAACCTATTCGAAGTTGAATAGGCAAAAGAATAGCCAGAAAATCGAATCATACGATTATTGAATACTTACGTCGAATTTTGAACATCAATATTGAAAATAAAAAGATAATAACCCGTGAACCCGTGTCCAGGGGGTTCAATGACTCGAGATCACTCGATAAGGGGTTGTCGGGAACACTGCGATGTGAGCGGTTACCCAATCCTACACAAATATTTGAAATATCACACAAACCATAGGGAAAAGAGAAAACATGATATTGCCAAGATACCTCACATACAATGGAGGGTTATATCATCAAAATCCGATCATCGGAAAATAATTGGGATTGATTGGAAATGGACAACGTGATGAAATGTAAGGAAATAATTTCCAAGATATAAATGGTATAATACTGTTTCTGTACTCAGCTATTATTGGAACCTTTTATTTGTCATGTACAAGAAACGGAAGAAAACTTATAAAAATAGTTTCAAAGTCGACTTTTTGCACAGATGTTTAAAAACAATTCAGAAGTAAGTCAGGCAGAGATGAAAACATGAAACCTCTTTGAAGAATGGCAACACATATATCTCTGGCAGCGAATTCATTCTGAATAGGTGTAGCCGACACCTCCTGCCATCATCTCTCGGAGTAGATGCAATAACGGCTACGTCACCTAGATATGTGCGGCACTTGATCATCTCAACGTCACACACTTGAAGGGAAAAGGTAATATGGCACTATGGCCTATCTGTTTTATGGGCTGTGTAGTGCGTATTAATTAGGGTAATGTGTATAATATTCGGGTGTTGTTTTTAGGACTTGGTGTATCTTTTATACGAGATAGATGTTACTTTAGTTTATTAACATTTGCGTCATTTGATGAAAGTATCATTTACACAGTTTAGTTTTAGGATACATGCGACCCCCCTCTGCTTTGCACGGTTCTAAAGATTTGGCCAAACATCGAAATTGCTTTGTAGGTAATAGGTAAATGCATGTATAAAATTTCTGAAAAAAACATTTATTAGTTTAGAAGATCTAAACGGTTTCACCAACTTTATTTAATGAATACCTAGACTATTCTACGGTATCTAGTTATTAGTTATAAGTATGAAATGTAATCTTGTCGTTGTCGCAACTTGCAACTTATTAATTTAATCTTCAGCACCATATTTGAATAGCAAATCTGACTTTTATAAATAAAATTACTAACCAACTTCTGACAGTCAAAAAACCCACTTCTGATGACATCATCCTAACCGTTTCCCTCCCTCTTAACCCTTTCAGCGGATGACAAGCAGCTAATGCACTACGTTTTCCCCCTTCAGCTCAGCAGGGGGTAATGCCCCATAATAATGTTAACAATCTTTATTATTTTTCCCAGTTGTTTTGGACATTTTTCGCATTGCCTGTCCATTATCAATAATGATACATAAATCACTTAGCGCAAGGCATTACCTCGAGTGAAAGAGCTCCAAGCTATCATTAGTACTCCGAAATGAAATTCGTAACCAACAAATGATATTCATTTATTTAGGTCATTTGCCAGCGGCAACAAAATATCGTTCTGTATAACATGAATGTTTATTAAAAATTACTTTTATTACTTAAAACATGATTTCAAACAATAGTTCCAAAATATAAATAAAGATGTTTCTTAGAATTATTTTATTAAAAATGTTAAGATGTTTATCAGAATAGAAGACCTTACAAGATTGCTTCAAGTTATGTCGGTAACACACTAACAATATTTATTGTCAGCGAGCAAACGTCTGCTCCATTTCTCTTTTATTTTACTTCTGAACTCTAATTAACGTGCAGACAACTTTACAACTGGCTACCTATTAACTACACAAAGTCTTTCAATCCGTTGCGTGATAAGTCACTGTAAACACAAGAAACAGACGAAGTATTACGTTTAATTATACAGTAACAAAGACTTATGCCGCCTTATCAGTAACCACTTCAACTTAACAGCTATGAACCCCAGTGCCTTCTGTGTACAAATTATATCGTTCCACACTTTAATGGATACGGTCCCGATAGAAACGTGTTTTGTGCAATTTGATATTAACTACGATTTTTTAATTGTATACGACGCGGTTTTATACTTGGAAGTGCGCTTGCATGATGTTTGAATCAAGATTTTTTTTAAATTATGTTTTGGACTTGAATTATAGAGAGGAGACATGTATTTCCATTAATTTAAACTAAGAACACACGCAGAGGCTTTAACGATCAGAAATAGCCAATTAAGGTAATTGTATTAAGACAGCAAAGACGATCGGCTTAATTATACCTCGTCTTTCTATAACTGATTGGTCGACAAAAGGCATCACGTATTTTTTTATCTCTTTTATAAAATCCGTCGTTTTGTTAGATAAGGCATTACGCTCAAAGGGGGAATATATAATATATACTTGCATAATATCGCTTACCTAACCCAAAATAGATCGGAATGTCAATACTCTCACGTAACGCTACTTGTTCACGTAAAGCTAATAATGTAATTCGATCATCTTTTGTTCAATATTTACTTCCACCTCGTGCTGAATACCTCTAAATTGTGAAATTGAATGTCTTTTGAATGTATGGGTTTATGTGTGAAACGGAGTCAAAGAGAGAGATATCGAGAAGTGCTCCGTGACGCCGCCCGCGCCCGCGCCTCTCCAACCCACGCCCGCCGGGCTACGTGAGAGATGGCTTTCAATATCAAATTGAATTCCGCGGTTCATTGATTTTCAATTTGTTAGGGAGTACTCTCATCGTTTACCATAGACACACTGGAGATCCGACTATTGTAAATCTTCCAAAACTTTTCGCGACGAACAGTCGTCCATAACTTTTCTTGAATGCAGGAATTTAGGAGGGTGATAAAGTTTCCGTTTCCCCTTTCAAGGTATATTTCAATTTAATCAGTTAAAAGTTCATGTTAAAAAGGCAAGTAACCTCATTCAGCTGGCTGTTTATCTTTCTTAAAAGCTAAGTAGAATGTAAAATAAACTAACATCCGATTTAAAATATGGGATTAACTCGAAAGAGGAAAACCTTTTACCCTTGCGCTTTAGTCTTTTAGTAACTTTGTTGAGAACACAGAAGGGTGAGACGTCGTGCACTCCCCTTATAGAATATGAAATACTGAGTGGGAACAATAGATAAATAATCCATATTTCCTCAGTTGTGAAATGTGCAACTACTGGAAGTACTTACAGCAAAGTTTCAGTTATGATTTAGTTAAAATCCTCAAACTCGTTAAACTTCAACTGCGACTGTGCGTCGGGAGACGTTTCCATTTATTGAATTTCGGGAAATATGTATTTAGTGCTCCATATACTTGTGCTGGCTAAGACTATAATTTCTTAAGTGAAAAAAAAAAAATGTTACAAAGTTAAATCATAGTGACAGAATAAAAATACCGATTTATCTCTGTATTTGTTTAGCCATCAACCTCGGCAAATGTCTTATGTCAATTCGGAATGTCTATTCGGAAGGGTGGAGCCGAGCCAAAAAGCCATGTCCATTAAAGACAAAAACTCATTAGCTTTACAACTGTATACACACAATCGGCTTTTATTTATCAATAACGTTGCAAAGAAAGTAGATTTTGCCCTCAGCATTTTGTGGAAAGGAAATGTGTGTTTCCCATGATTTATATCCCGAATAGGGGCGTGAGGTGGCCGGCTCATATGAAGCCGGCTGGCCGCTGGCGATAAGCTGAAGCCTTTCTATACACAGAATACACACTAAGAAAGAAAATAAACAAGTTGCCTCACAACCTTACGCTCCGCCAATAATCTCGGAGGGAACGAATAACATTGGGTCGTTATATAACTCTTATTACAGACGCTACATTCACGAAAGTATCACTTTAAGTGCCTATAAACTACGAACTCCATAAAAAGAAAAGGGGTTTTCAATTAGAATGTAGCGCTCTTTGATTTTTATACCTTATAGTATATTAACGGACCATCTTCCACAAAACCTTTATTGGTTTACAATTTATCCAAAGTTACCTGAATACCGAATTAGCTTCTCAGTTTTCGTAGAAAGACTTCCTAACTTTCACAATCTGTCGAAAAAACTATTTCGTTATAACGCTATAATAAACCCATTCCTGAAAATATTACTAACCCCTAAAATACACGGTAAATTGATCCCCATCATATAAATATTTTGCGTGTTTAACACCCTGAAAATGATATACCTTCAGATACATACGCACAGGAATTCAGGGCAATAAATCAAAAGTAATAACTATCCGTTTTATCTGATCCCAACGAGTTTTATTGCTTTATAAAATTTTATAACGAGAAAACTAATCCAATATTTTTCTAGATACGCTGCGGCAAAGAAATACTTCTTACATAGTGAGTTTTATTAGAACTTTGGTTAGAGTATCAATGGTTGACAACATCGTCGTAGGTACTCGAGAACACAGTCATTTTGTCATTTTAACAGGCGCAAAGTTTTCTACAAGTCGTAATTTATTGCTTGAATTAGTTGAGTCTGTGTTTTCAGACCCATTTTAGACCTCTTGTCAACTAGGTGCTTGCGGTATCTAAATGAGTAGATATTAAAATGCTTTTGTATAAGGTTAAACTAACTATATACATTAATAATTAAAAACTATTAAACTAAAATAAATAAACTAACAACAAACTATAAAAGGGCATCGAAAAACTCCTCCTCGACGCTGTCAGCTGGTAATGTGCCCAAGAGACTGGCGGCGTTGCCACGTTGTATGGCAACACTTTGTATAATAATGTTGAAAATCCTTGAGTTATCTGTTATCCGACGTAGCCCGAAGAACTGCCAAACTTAAGTGGCAGTGGGCAGGGCACATCATTCGCAGAACGGATGGCCGATGGGGCCGAAAAGTTCTGGATTGGTGACCGTGGACCGGAAGTCGTTGCGTTGGAAGGCCTCCCACTAGGTGGATCGATGATCTGGTGAAGGTTGCGGGGATTAACTGGATGCGAGGTGTACGGGACCGGTCAATGTGGCGACACATGGGGGAGGCCTATGTCCAGCAGTGAACGTATTTCGGTTGAAATAATGATGATGATAATGATCCGAAACTTGTCACACACGATGTGTTTTGCACATGTATTTGTACCAATTTCTGTAATGGCACATTGTTTCATGAAAATTTACCAAAATTACCGGCCTTATCTTCGTATGGACGAGGCTTACAGTTCTTTCACAGATAATTTATTTCTGATTTTATGTCACTGTCAAAATAAAAATGATCTTTATTTTCGTTTGTATAAGGTTTATGATGACTTTATGTCACTGGCAAGACTATCAAAAGCATAGTAATCTTTACAGTAATCAAAATAGGGTTGTTTTTGGGTTGCTGCCGAAAGAGGTAAAAGAACTGGGGCCCTAGGAAGAGCGCGAGATGTAAACAAAACGTAAATATGTCGATTTTAAAAATGAAAAAGAATTGTTTCACAAAAAGTATTTTCCTAATTTTAAGAATTTATTAATATCTATGGATGATGCGGATTGTGCTTGTTGCAATAAAAAAACTAAAATACTATAGTATAATTGTATATTCGATTAAAAAACCGATGTAAGGCCTCTGTTTCAAAACATCTGTTACATTTTCATCGGTACACAAGGTCACTTTGCCTTTCAAAATCAACAAATAGTGAAGGAAGTCATGTATTCAAGACCAAACGGTAAATAGACCGTTCCCACTTAAAACCCCAGGTATCTCTGTGACGCCTGCAATTACTTAGGCACACAAATCTGTTGCACGAACACATATTTGTGTAAATCAAAGATTGAATCTTACATGGCCAGCGTCCTGAATAGGTGGAGGCTGCAGTATTGGACCTTTACTTATGTACGTCCGTATCTATACTATCTATACTAATATTATAAAGAGGTAGAATTTGTTTATTTGTAAGTTTGTATATAGGGGGTAATATCCGGAAATAATGATCCAATTCTAAAAATTTTTTCACTGGCATAAAGCTACATTATTTGTGAATGCTATAGGCTACAAATTATATTCATATCATGCATATTAGCCGAGCTATCACAATTTTTGCGGACGAAGTCGCAGGCGAAGTGCTAGTACTCAATATGAAGATTTCCTGTATTTTCCAACATATACAGGCAGAATTCGTTTATTGTGCGTGGAAGCAAAAACTTTAATAAAGCATGTAAACGGCACGATTTCGATCCCTTCTCGACAAGTGTGCCACGGCCCGAAAGACCCGAGCCTTAGCTTTTTTAGTTTAGATAGTTGATAAATAGTTTGTAGGTATGTGTGATATCATTATCATATCATATTAGATACCTATGTGTTTCTAGTTGAATCATTTGATGTTGTCCTGTTTTTTTTTTGTTTGGGTAGTTCTGTGTTGTTCACATCATCTTTGCCAGTCTGTTTTTTATAAGTGAAGACTTTATTGACTGTTGATTGTTTTTTGATTGTTTCTTCCATAGTCTTCCATAGTTCATACATAAATATTTAACGTTTCTTGTAACTAGGCCACGTCATCGTTTGTTGTTAATATGCTTTCTTCTTTATCGCGTGGTTAGTGCCTAACCCGATGTCAGAGATTTATGCCGCTGACTTCGCCTCTGAGAAATATCCCTCAGGCATGCTGGTTTCCTCACAATGTTTTTTCCTTCACCGAAGCAAGTGATTATTATACAATACGCACATGAATCCATAAAATCAGAGGTGCGTGTCTTGGGTTCAAATTTGAGACTTATGAGTTGGCAGTCCGAGGATCACACCACTAGACTATCACTGCTGATATGCTTTCGATAAACCATTGTCTATTACAGGAATACACAAAGCAAAAGCCAAATAAGCCAGGAGCTAGTGGCTGAATAGTAACAGCTGCTCAGGTTGATCTTTCTTGCCTAGGTTGGTCTGTGGATAGGTGTACACCCATTACATACCGAGTTTCCTCCATGCCTCGAAAAGCACGTTAAGCCGTATGTCCCGACTGTCATTTGAAGATCTTTGACAGTCGGTAGGTAGTCAGTGGCCCAAAAAAGTCTTACCAAGGGCTATCGTACTACCCAGTACCAACTGGGTTGTGGAGGTCAGATAGGCACTCGCTCCATGTAAAATACTGGTATTCAGCTGCACGACTGGAAGCCGACCCCAACATAGTTGGGAAAAGGATAGGCAGATGATGATAATGACAAAGCCAAAGCCACATTAAAACAAAGATTTCTCTTTAATATAAATTTTAAAGTTCCACCATTTCCGGCACCCCACTTAAACGAAAAGCTTTAACAAATTAAGAAGTTAATATAAAATAATGTTTCCGTAAATTATTCATCGCATTATCAGTCTGCTCCTAATAAGCTCGAACGTTGCCAGAATTAAGATGAACGCGGCGAAGTAAGGGTTAAATGGAACAAAAACATTTCTGTGCAGGTGCGCGCACTGTTATCTATGAGGAGTGCGAACTTGAGACATGTACCCCAAGTTGTTATGCTAATTCAGCCAAGATATTGTTTACTAACAGTTCACTAGCAACTTCGTCCGCAAAAATTGTGATAGCTCGGCTAATATGCCAGATATTAATATAATTTTTAGCTTATAGCATTCACAAATAATGTAGCTTTCAGCCAGTGAAAAAAATTTTTTGGAATTGGATCATTAGTTCCGGAGATTACCCCCTACATACAAACTTACATTCTTACAAACAAATTGTACCTCTTTATAGCCTCTACTACTACTATAAATATAAATACTAAATATAACTTACAACAAAAATTTTCCTTCAGAAAAACGAAGTGAGTAAACTGTGGCAGGATACTCTTCCCTGACCATTTACGATCTACCACCAAATGAACACCTTTCTGCAGAGTACAAACTTCTATGGTCCACTTGGATGTTCATAAACCGTCACCGATTCAAACTGGGAAGATGTAACTCCAACCCGACAGCAGAATGTGGAGCTTTGTCCTTAACTATTTATCTCCTCATAGCTTGTCCTCTGTGCACCAAAAATTGGCATCAACTGTTTTTCACATCCACCACCACCACCTTTACGCTTCCGATGACGTCGAGGAAAAAGCTAAATTTTGGGCAATAGATATATTTCGCTTGCCCAAAATTTAGCTTCTTCTGCTAGCAACACGAATAAGGATAATAATAATTCAGTAAAGTTTCCCTAAAGCCACCAACAAAATCAACACCGCGTATATTAATAGAACACGATCTATTAGGCAGAATATACATAGGATAGACTGTATAGTTCATCAATTATAAATTAACCCTATTTCATTATGGATTTAATTAATTGGGATTCGAGGCGCGGTGATATTGATTTATAATTAACTATCGAGAAGGCAAGATGTTATATAGCTGGTTCAGGAAGTAGGTGACATAGGCCGTGAGTTGGCGTCCGGATATCATTTTTGCCGAGATTGCGGAAGTTGCGATGTGGAGTCTGACTGGCTTGGGTAGTGCAAGACGGTGGCCATGTTGCAAGTCAGTACGGATGTCCATTTATTGTCGGACAATATCATAAATAGAAAACCCTTCGCGTGCATGGCGGTCGAAACGGGAACGAACGTACTATTGTTACAAAGAGTATCCCAGGCAAACCCAGGTAATGGTCGATCCATATTAACCTATCAAATCAGTCGTTAAAAAGTAACAGGTAGATAGAATTTCTTTCGCAACGTATTTTTAGACTAAGATCTGAATTGATATTAATGAATGTAGTTATATAATAATCAAAATATTTATAAATTTTTATCGCTATGTAAAGATAAGATAATCTAAACATACACATAAATAAAATGGAAGAATTATCTATTTGAATGCATATGAAAGTGAATACGGTACTTATAATAAAAAAAAACATGTTTTTTTTTATTTTTTGCCTGCCTATTTGTTTGTTCCGGCGAATCTCCGAAATAAGACAAATTTTACTGGTAGTATGAGCTACCAGTAAAATTTCTGTTTATAAGTAGTAAATGAAGCTACTTTTATTTTAGAAAGAGGATTATGGTTCAGTGCAAAAAATTGAAATAAAAAAAAAATCTGGAGTAAAGTTCTGGAGTGGCGACCGCGAACCGGAAGACGTTGCGTTGGAAGGCCTCCCATTAGGTGGACCGATGACCTGGTGAAGGTTGAGAAGATCCGCTGGATGCGAGTCGCACGGGACCGGTCAATGTGGCGACACTTGGGGGAGGCCTATGTCCAGCAGTGGACGTCTTTCGGCTGAAATGATGTTGATGATGAAAAATAAATTTAAATAGGGAACTAATATTGTTTATAATAATTTCACGAGGACGAAGTTCGCGGGTAACAGCTAGTCTTTGAAAAATGGAGCGTTTTAAATACTACATAAACGAACATGAAGTCTTAATTTTTTAAAGACCAGGTAACAAAGAACCCACCGTTTTTTGGATAACATAGCGCCAAAATTATTTCTGGCAGTGACATTTAGATTTTTCTTTGTTGTAGTAAACACGATTCATAAATATTATATTTACTTCAAAGAAAATAATGGCCCCTTGGAACAAAAGAACGTGCGTGCCAATTTGAAAAACAGATTGAAATAAATATTTGTTGTTATAGATCGCTTTTAAGGTTCGGTTAAATCGGTTGGGACAATTGTGGACACGGCTCCAGACAGTAGATTCTGATAGATAACTTACGGAAGTATCTGTTACTGTCCGGTGTCCACGGCTGTTCCGTAATCTGCCCGTATCGGATTTTCCACATACACAGGCGAAACACCAATGGTAGACCGACGGAAGTGGAAAATTCCGATTTTGTATTACAGACCCAGCCTGTGTCACTCGGGATCGTGTCATAGTTTTTTCTAAAGCTCGACGTGCTATACTAAACGTATAATTACGGCCAAATACAGTAAATATCGACCTACAAACTTATTTATACGATGTAAATAATATAGCAATTAGTTCTAGGTCATAATGCCGAAATAGAGCAAAACATTAGTATAATTAATCGCTGAAATGCATCCTAATCTCTCAGGGGAATGACGGGAATCCCCTCCCCCACTTGCCAGAATAACCCCCTAATGCATGGTTAAACTGTTAAGCAATAGATTAGCCTAACACCAAGTGAACTTAAATATTAAAGCGCCGAGATAATTTGAGTGTGGAGCCGTCTAGTTTTCTTCGAAAAATACTCGTGTGAAATGGTTGAACATTTGAATTATTTTGCGAGATCTGAGAAAAACGTTTTGTTTATTTGAGTGAGTTATTGCGAAATTGAATTTGATACATGTTAAGGTGCTTATTTAAATCCGTTGATTAAAGGGATTATAATCTTACAATATTAATTTAGATTTAAGTGACAGTGAAATGAAGGCATAGTGTTTTTTTTGGTATAAGACTGCTTTTCTTTAAGGTAATTCGTCATTCTGTATCTATTGACTCCAAAACTATTAAATGTGTGGTAACTGCCGACTTGCTCTCTTGCCTGTACTTAAGGAAAGAAGATTGGTATTTTGGGGCTCTCCTAATTTCAGAAGCGTTCATCAATGAAAGTATGCACATTATATGAACCAATTACGGGGTTTCCTTTCATGTAATATCTTTTTTTTACTAAGCTTAACCATACTTGTGGCACACCAAATTCAAATTAGTGTTATCCTAACATTTAGACTAACTCTCAGTTAAAATTGTTGCCGCGTACTTAGTTCCAAGGAAGTCAAATTGCAAAGTGAAATACCGCAGATACCTTTTTTCAAGAAATTCAAGGTAAAAATCTTAAAAAAATAACAAGATACCGTCAATAAAAATTCCGGTGGAGTTTCATTACGTCCGGGAAAATTATGAGGCACAGAAATGACTCCGTGCACACTTCTGTAGTTCACTGTACCGGGGAAGTTTTTTTATCGTAGCATAGAAACTGAAATATTCAGAAAGAAAATGCTTGGAAAAGATTAAACATGAAAAAGATTTGATTTGAGTTTTAAAAAATCCATCAAGAAAAAAAATCCGTAAGATTAGACTGGTAAAAACAGATACGATATATACTTATAGTTTTTACGATATATATTTATAGTATTTTATATATCCTTGTAGTCTATCTTAGTATAAAATTTAAAAATATTTACTTATTTATACACCTACCACTGTTTGTCTCTCCATCACCCAAAGGTTGACTGGTAGAAAATGCCTATGGCATTAAGTCCGCCTCTGTACTTTGTGCTTGAAGTGTTAAATAAATAAATATAAATACGATTTGGTCTGAAAAGAAATATTTTTTATTTCAATATTTACATTGCATCGTAAAAACATGTATCAAAATATTCCATATCAAAGTAGTTTGTTTAACAACAAATCTAATTCCTGTTAGAGGTTGTATAATCTATTAGATATTTTTCCGTTTATATGGCTTTATGGTCAGACGTCTACTTAACTTAATCATGTCATTTTAATGGAAATATCTATTGACATCACATGATTAAGCTTCTAGATCTCGTAGAAAGCCCCAATAAAATGTATATGTTATGTATTTGTTTCAGAAAAACAAGTATTCAAGTTTGGTAGTAGCAAACAAGTATCCTATTAAAAAACCGGCCAAGTGCGAGTTGGACTCGCGCGCCGAGGGTTCCGTATAATTTTGTAGGTATTTTGTTATTAAACTACATATTTGCGGTTTTCAGATTTTTTCCTTTACATGACATTGCTTCTTGCCAAATTTCATGATTCTAGGTCAACGGGAACTATTATATAGGTTTTCGACCCAAAACCTATAGGGTACTTCCGGTTGACCTAGAATTGACAATTTTAGTTAAAAGCAGTCTTACAGCACAAGTAAATGGAAAAGTTCGAAAAATAAAAAAGTTGAAAAATTAGGTACATTTTAGGTACTTACAAGTTTTCACGAAAATCTAAATTTGCGCATATTTTTTTATGGTGTTGACCCAGAACCTTGATTTTTATAAAACTAATAGGGACTACAGACCTCAGTATCTGGTATAAATTTCAACTTGCTAGGTCCACCCGTTCCTGAGAAAATCGGTGGTGACACACGGACAGACAGACGGACGGACAGACAGAAAAGAAAGTGATCTTATAAGGGTTCCTTTTTTACCTTTTGAGGTACGGAACCCCAAAAAAATACGATAGAAATAAAAATGTCTTCGGAAAGAGTGAAAAACGACAAGTAAAGAAGTAGATGAAGAAGGTTTTGACTGAGAATTAGAACAACTAGAGACATATTCGTAGCAGCCTTACCTCTTAGTCAGAAACACAGTAACTAGATACATTATTATACATAAATAACTATGTAATCTGAATATTCGATATACTCGTACAATGCTAGTGACATTTTGCATTTTTCAGAAGCACAATAGCAACGAACACTTACACCAAGTACTAACAATTTCACGGACTAAGCTCCGCAAATGTGGCTCACTTTTCTTTAGTAAGTATACAGTTCAAACGACCAAATTGTTTTAACCCTCGCGTTAAAGGAACTTTGAGTAAGAAAATTGCATCGTCTAAAGGTTCAGGAGTAAGCGGGCTTAAAAATACCGAAAGGGAGAAATGGAACGGAACGCGTTGATTTTGACAACGCGCCCCGCACCGCGGGATTATCGTAAGCAATCTTGATTGTGACGCTAATTGCGCGCTGGCTGGATTTCGGGATTGCGCGCGCACTTTTATCATAAACCCCGGACTTTCGGGTCACTGTCACAGTAATAAATTCAATATCTACAGCGTAGTAAATTACCTTGTTCGATATAATGCTCACGGCAATATTTATGTCACGTGGGACAATGTTATGTCAGCCGAATATAATGGTTCGCGCAATTTCAAGTACCGCTCTCTTTTTTCTTTGTTGAGAAATTGATTTGATTTTCGTTTTCCATTTCATTTGGATGAGTTACAATTAAGAATATAATAAACAAAATAATTGAATATCTGGAAACGGCCTTTAGGTAATTACCGTAGGGGTAAATATGTGCGTACGTTGTAGCTCGAAAGCAGATCCCATTATTATATTTACTTAGTGTTCAAGTGGCGCAGTTTAGGAACTGGAAATCGTGTTTTACATTGAAATTTGATAACTGATTCAGTTTAGATATTAAGATAACCTAATCACGCCTGTAATCCCCGTAGGATTAGGCAGGGGTGTACCATATAGTATACCCACATTTCAACAGTTATGTTAAAGTCCCATGTAACATACACATGGTACAGATCGAGACATCGCGGCTGCTTAGAACTTCTGGGTGGAAAAACCCAATTGCACGTTGCCTGACCCGAGAATCGAACCCAGGACCTCATATTCAGCAGTCGCTTGTGACCAGTGAGGCTGTACATTAAGATATTATGTTGGAATCAGTGTCTTTATTACACACTGATTCCAACTTACGACACAGTGCTAGAACAATGGCAATTAACGCAGAATATTATCGGTAAACAATTAAGTCTGGCATTAGGCTGTGTAGTTATTGAGAATCTAACTGCAACTATATATTTAGCAACAGCCTTACTTACTCAGAAGGTATGTCATTTTGCTAAGAGTACCTTCCTATCTATTATATTTGGGGCTGACCAAAAATGTATTCTGTTATTCTACTTACTAATCGTATCAGTTCTTGAAACTAATATTCCTGGGTGAGTAATATTATGTTCTATAATCTCGAGAGTACTTAAGTTAAGTATTCTGTTTTCAAATGTAACAAGCAATTTTTCAACGAGCTTATAACGATACATGGTAACAATGCGTACTCAGATAAGACCTCTCATCTGTCTACCAACAACGCCGTAGTCTATTGAAATACAGCAGAACAATAGCAGTTCAATACAAACGGTTGTATTAAGAGCGCACTTTTTGCAATCCACCAAGAATTGGGTCAACCGCCAGACAATATTCCATGTACTTTTTGTTTGTGGAGACTTATAAAGGAATCGCTGAAGTTTGAATAAATAATCAACGGCGCGTAGGTACCTAAGTCACTCGTGTGTCAATTTTTTCACCCTACCCACTTATTTATTAATTAATCCAGGTATTTTACTCGATGCAGAAAGCGAAATACATACCTATTAAAAAATAAACAAATTACGTAGTATACTAGTAGGTAAGTATACACATTATTTTACAGTCTTACCTTTCGGAGTTTCCAGGTACATAATTTAAAAAATGATATCTCTGGATGTGTTCTTGAATAATTCAAGCAACCAAAGACAGCACAATATACTCTATTATAACATTTATAACCCTTTGGCATATTTCCCACTGACTGTGCGGACAAGTGGTGTCGTTTGAGAATCGCCTAAAGATATACACATAACCTTATGTAAAAGAGACTGCACTCAGGGTATACACTGACAATCAATGTAACATGATGACCTGACATTAGCACGCCACGTGCTAGGCTGCATTGATGATCATCATCTACATTGATGATCGCTGTAACTATTACTAATCACTAACACAACTCTACCAAGCAGCAACACAAACTGGGACTTCTGATTTAAATATTGTTGGTGGTTCGATCTTCATCGTAATTAGCAAGCGATCGCACGAACAATGCGATATCGTGTCTAATGATTGCGTGGAATCGATCAATATCAGGGTAGGCAGGTACTGTAAATGTGGGATTTAATCAATATGGGATGCGATTAATCAAAATTCATGCACAATGAATATTTGATCGCATATTCTGATGCTATCGGATATTAAATGGAATGCATGATCGTTATCGCTTTCACTTACGGCCGACTAAATAAATTGCCTGCTTAGTTATTTTAAACATGTATTTATTTTTACTATGTGTTTATCATTTATATATGTTTGTTTTTCTTTTCAACCACTCTGTTACAAATAAATAGTTTTTTCTTGCTTTTTCCATACTTTTATAACCCAACCACACACACACACACACACACAACAACACAACATACACAAACACAAACAACATAAACTCACAACACACACACACACACACACACAACACACACATACACACAACAACACACATTAAACATTACATTACATTACATTACATTTTTTAAACTCCACCCTAATCTTATTATTTTGAATACATTTAAATTTCGAAAACAACAAGAAACAATTTTACTGTTCCCATTTTGCTTGTCCAATACCAGTGGCTGTCACAGCAATTATTTAAATTGAGCGTGCCATTTCATTCCAAGTGACATTTCTAAAGTACTTTACTTCCAACGTTCTTCTAGATTACCATCAAGTGTTGCTACTACTTTAGTATGAGAACAGTAACATAACATAACATTAACAAAAGAGATAACATAACGTGCAACAACCGTAACAACGTGTTGGGTTTGCTGGCTAGGTAGGCAGCCCTCCCACCAAATGTGCTAAGCTGCGATGTAATTAGATATGTATATGTATGATAAGATCCTTTAATTTTCATAGTGTAGCTTAGCTTGGATCAGCAGGCAGTGTCAGTGGGTAGTCGCCTATTGGTATTCCACTAAAATCTGTGTGGTAGTAGTAGTAGGGACTCCTTTGTCCGCGCTTAGACTGTGTGGTTAAAACCTATTTGCAAAATAAAGAGCATTCATCGGTTACTTTTCGGAGATGGTACTTTGGATTTACACAATCTTATTCCCCCCATCAATCATCATACTATCATCAGACGAGCAAAGGTACGGCAAAGCGTCAACGTTATATGTTGGAGTTCCTCAGACCCAAACAAAGCGTTATGCTTCCACATTTGTTTTTCGAACCGCCAGTCTGGAATTCACTGCCGATTTCTCTGTTTACCGAACATTATAATCTGGACCTCTTCAAAGTTCGAGAGAATCGGTTTCTTTTAGGTAAGCGTGCCACCCTAAGCCACATCATCGCGTCACATTAGGCGAGTTGCGGCCAAGCGCAATTTTGTATAAAAAAAAAAACTTTAATACTTAGCTCTCGTACTATTTATATTATTATAAATGGTTCTCATATAAATAGAAAAAAAAAAATAGTACCCACCAATTTAGCTTCATTGCTTAGCCCAGCAAATCTCTGTGGAAAAGCAGCCTATCCGCCAGTTTGTTCCCGTAGCCATAGCTTGCGTCAAGTCACGCGACGTTCAGGTGCCTGACGAAGTTTTAGATGAATGCCCACCAAAGTTAAGTCGTGAAGAGTTTCTTGAGTTACGCTCCGTCGTACGTGCTACGTAGCCTCGAACAACTGCACTTAAACAATTACTTGCCTATAATTTTCGAATGTGGAACGGGTATTTTATATTGTAGGTGTACTTTAAGTAATGGCGTTGGTCTAAAGGCCATCTATAAATAAATCTGGCTCGATATAAAACCTAGGTATAGATAATATAATATGGGGATACCCAATGCTCAATAAAAAAACTGAAATAGGATTAACCAATTCAACCTGTAATAGTTTTTGTATAAAATATAAAATAAATCAACTATTTTATTCCCTTTTCTGGAAAACGAAATACGTACGCACGACGGCTGATCAAGCTATACAAAACCAGTTAATGTGGATTTCTCATTGTACAGAAAATATAAACAAAGCGAGGCCACGTTATACTGTAAAGCTTAATGTGCCGCCGTATGTACAGCCAGCTTCAGAGAAAAGGAACCCCCTTTGGTAATGATATGAAACCATTTTAAGTTTTGGTAGTATAACGTCAATGGCGTGTTGGTTTAGTGGTTAAGACTACTGCTCAGCGATGCAATGGTCACATCCGAGGATGTTTTTTTGTTCTTTTTTTTTAGTTTCTTTAATAGATGATTAGATGATTTTCTTTAATTATTATTTTAGAAATCGAATGTTAAAGTAGGTTTGAGGTTTGTAAGAAAAGCTAGGCATGTTGCATAAACAATATTCATTTATTTCTCTAATTATATTTCTAGGACCTCATGGAATCCACTTTCTGGTGGAGTATACAGTTTTCTATCTGTGTCAAATGGGTTATTTACTTAGAATATTAACTAAACACAAAATAGATACCCTGGATGAGGTTTAGAACGCTTTACACTAGATAGTCGGGTTCGTTCATAGATATTTCTAGAAACATAACTACAATATTTATTTATTTGAAGTTGTAAAAACATTTTTTATACTCTGTATGATCTTATCGGAAAAAAAGCCTGATTAAAAAATGAAATGTTGTCATTTGCGCCTGTGAATTACAGAGAAAGAACCAACATGCTAAACTTTATGTAAAAGTATAGCAATATACATCTTTCTCTTTTAACACATTTTCTAATAACCCTTTTAACACAACATTAGAAAAATATGTGACGTCAGATGGTGCAGCGTTAACACATTTCAAGACTACTTGTAAACAAGAGTTACTGGATTGATAATAATAAAGGTTGTTTATTTTGGATTAACTATGAGATCCCACAAAAAAAGGGAATTATTAACACTTGCTCATACGTTCCAATGCAAATTTATCAGATAAGTTACACAATCAATCTGCCGAGTAAATTGCCTATTAATAACGGAGAGGATGGCCGTCAATAAACCAGGAACTGGACCAGGTAAATTTGGCCCTCTGGATATGCGACCCGCACTGACGGCAGCATCACATCCTTCAACACTTCAAGGTATCGCTCATTGTTCATTCGGCCGCCTATTTCCACAAGCTCGCCTGGGCCCATTGAAGACATTCATCCCCAGTAACCTAAAAAAGTCAACCTTTTAAAATCTGTTCCAATATAATCCAAGTAATTAATGTCAACAAAAATAATTTCAATAAGAAAGTTATTTGCTCGTTAGGTGCGACAAGTCGTACGAATGCAGCCAGCCTTAGGTGACGTCATAGATTCGGCGATGAAGTGACATTCAAGCCAGAATTAGGAAACTAAAGATAGATATAGATATCTTTAGCTTCCTGATTCTGGTTTTTTAAATGCTCCTGGATGATTGTATTAATATATAATATAATATTAACAATCAGTTGCTCCATAAGTTTAAATTCCCATTCCACAGTTATATAATATGTCGGGAATCGGGTTTTATTCTGTTAGGCTCAAGCATTATGTGGGCAGACGATGGGTTTCGTGCTATGAAAACAAAAAAAATATTGACTATTCTCACTAGCATAGCATTTAGGTTTTTAATATAAGTGTTTGTATGTGTATTTGTTTCTGTTGTGTATTTGTGTCTGTTTATGGGTCTCGGACCTGAAATAAATGAATTTATTTATTAAAACACACCGGGTGCGATACACTGTTTTTAGCAAAACTAACAAAGCACTTTAGATTACAACTTAACACAATAACACGGGACACAATGAATCGGGTACAGTTCCAAGAGGTCTCAACTCGGCCGAGATCAGACACAGACTGTTGTTCTCGCCCCAAGGCGAAAACATCAGGGCTCTGTAGCAGCACGCTGTGGTGTGGGTAAATAGGTCACGTGACTTCACCACTCACGCGCTTGCGATTCATTTTAGGTCCGTTTATACGTAAATGGCGTAAGAGTTGATTGTAATCTTTTCAGGTTTTTAGTTAGTCAAGTGGAGCTAGTAAAGTAGGTTCACGATTAGTAGTATTATATTTCGATGGCCTTAACTACTTATTCCATTCTCATCACAGTTTAATTAACATCTCAGCAAGTCAATTAGAAAAGACTTAGAAAGTTTAGATACAACATCAACTCAGTACAATAGGCAGCATGATATACGATCGACAAGGGAGCGAAAGGAAAACAAAGTGAATTAGCCGCCTATCAGAACGTACGAGTTTCCAAAGTTAACTAAAGGCCAGTGGCTTTTCGATAGGTAATGTATTAATGTTCTGTTTAACACGGCTTTAAGGATTATCGTGGACTGTTGGGCAGATTATCTTAATAATGGATCAGTGGATTTCGTTCTAGCTTTTTTACTTAAAACTATTATATATAACTAAAGCATTTGCTTAAGCCTGAAATTTAAAATAGGTAATTTAAGTCTTCGCAAATCAGCCTCTTAGAAAAGATTAAAACGACTTAAGCCAGCTTACCTGCCTTCGACGATCGATAAACATTAAATCCTCAATTTGTACTTACATATTTACTTATTCAAGTAAATGGCAAACAACTTTAGAGCCGCATAAAACCGAAATCAAGGCTCGGGTGGGGATTTTCTAGGAAACTGCTTTGCCGAGGCGTGACATTAAAGTTTCAGCCAGCAAGTCGCACCGCGGCCGAGCGGCCTTCTTCCTTAGCGCATTTTATCCTCTGTATTTCACACTACAGATTTTCAGATAACGACGTAATAATGTTGCTTCGTGTGTCTTGATTACTAGATTGGCACACACCTGCCCGCTAAATATGTATGCCGTATACATTTATAATATTGTAATTCGACCCTTCGCAAGGTAATAACATTTTATTGGCTTACCGGTTCTTAATATAAATAAGGTTGCTCCCAAAAACCGGATCTATGTTCGGGAACAACCAAAACTCGGAATTTTAACGGTTAATACCGAAAACGTTTTAAGACTATTTCAAGACTGATAAATAATAATTAGGCTAAATAAAAGCTTACAATAACGCGTGATTTGGCATAGCTACCACCATAATTAAATTCTAACGAGCGGAAAATTTCTTGCAAAAAAGAAAGTAACATTTTTGACGTCAATTTCCTACAACGGTTCAGGAATCATAAAAATTAAACACGAGTGCTTCTCAATGTCAATTAGAAGAGGAACTGTCTCCGAATGCCTCCATTATAAAGCAGCAATGTTTATCTTTAGCCTCGTCCACTTAAAAAGGGAACAATTATTTTGCGAACTAAACAGTCTTTTACGTTTCTTGAAATAAAAATACACTTGAATAATAATGATGCTAAAAATGTTAATTTATTTGTAGCTAAAATATTGTACGAAGTATTTGAAAATTTTACCAGCATAAACGCTTATTCATACACAAGCAAAATCAATCCCAAGGCGGGAAAATTACGTCCCATATGCGAACGCCTAATATAGATAAGTCCTTGTTATACCTGACTAATTTATTACAGCTCCTCAAATAAATAGACAGGTCACAACTAGCTTTTTCCCGCGGCTTCGCTCGCGTTAATTTAGAATTTGACAATAAATTCGGGAATTATTACAAGCAGACTATGATTCATTCATGATTCTAAAGACATGTGGCGCCATTTATTATAATAAGAACGTTATTGTTGTTTTCCTCGGGAACAGTATTTTTTTCGTGATGAAAGGTTTATGTCCGTTTCTGCACACATTTTTTTTTGGATGGGAAGTCATCAAATGTCTTCTCCCGCTCTGGGCAGAGCGGAAGGGAGTGTCAGACTTGTACTGACTAAAACCCATCCATGTTCCTTTCTTGCCCTTTGTATTCCAGGGCCGCGGTATCTCTTTCGATCAGTCCCGCAGCCCTGGGTTTCTGTACACCTGACAACGTATATGAAAAATTACAGAATGATCGGTTCAGTGGTTAGGGCGTGAAAAGGTAACAAACAAACAAACTTACTCTCGCAATTATAATATTATAAAGTCAAGATATAAGCCTCTTAATTCTCCGTCGTGTAAACAATTTCGTATACTAGTTACGTATTGTTGATTACATTTTACGTTAACAAGCAGTGCAGTATAAAAGCGATTAGTTATGGGTCGAGCGACGGTGCACACACTGGGGCAACAAACAATTGTTTTGTGTTAGTTTATGACCATGCTTAACAATGAAAACATTACTCATTTTGTATCATAATCTGCACCGTAAAGCCCTTTGAGAATAGGAACGTAGCATACAGGGTGTTAATAAAACAAGTGAACGTGCGCTGTGCTTGTTTATCTCTCGACTGAAAATTATGAAATTGGAAATGTTGTGTTGTATGTGATTTGATACAAGGCGTTTAGAACTGGAAGACTGAGATCAGATACATCATCATCTTCTTAGCCTTTTCCAACTATGTTGCGGTCGGCTTCTAGTCTAACCGGAGGCAGTTGAGTACCAGTTTTCCTATCTGATCTCCACAACCTAGTTAGTACTCGGTGATACGATAACCTCTGGTAAGACTGGTTGATAGACTTTCAGGCCACTGACCTGTAACGACTGCCAAAGATCTCAAGCCAGAGACTATTACTTTCAAAAGCATTTCGTGTCCTATAGCGACTTTCAATGGGATAAACATAAGTTTTTCAATATATCATTCTTCTTTTTTAATTTTTTCAGAAATGGTGATTATAAATAGAGTCAATTAATTTTATAGGACACCATTCATAAAGTTCCTTTTATATTATGTTTCAAATTTACATTATAAATTCTATTAGCACAAAACCACATTCAAATTTTCATCTAGGTACCATAAAAAAACACTTTACATATTAAACAACGTTGTAAAAATAGAGAATTTAGTTTTAGAAAGCGCGAGTAAGTTTTCCACTGAAAAATATGAAAGAGTAAAAAAAGGGTGTAATAATTTTAATACGTTTGTAAGGTTCTGAATTTAAATCAGGGTAAGAAAATAAGTTGCCGTTTCTCACGACACGACGTATTAAATCTTAGTGAAATTTGTTCACCATAGCTACTGTTGACATTTTTGGGCGTAGAGAAGTGGATTAAGTAAATTTTATTCAAGTAGATTACGTAAACTTTGTTTGGTTTTTCATGTATTTAGGTACTTAAGGATATTTGAAGGGTGGAGGGAGAGTGGTCTTAAAATGTTAGTAAGATTAGGGGCAAATCTAAAACGCGTGCGAATTTCCGCCGCCGGTCATGTTTGTCTCTTCCCTAATATTGACAATTTGATACCTATTTGTTTATTGATTTTCTCAAATAAATAATTATATCTTGTACGGAAATAATTTTATTCAATCAATTCAGAAAACTGTAGGTATATTAACGAATGTAGTTTTAATTTAATGTTCTGGAACGGATATTATTATTGGTTTCAATTTCACACACCAACCAAAACAATTGCTATAAATATTTATAAAACATACTGCCAAACGTCAGCTATCATTATTTTAAACGACTTTGTATGCAACGTCTGAGTGCAACA
The DNA here is from genome assembly GCA_950005105.1 of Lycophotia porphyrea. Lineage (NCBI taxonomy): Eukaryota > Metazoa > Arthropoda > Insecta > Lepidoptera > Noctuidae > Lycophotia > Lycophotia porphyrea. The sequence goes on from OX465393.1 coordinate 8,862,363, forward strand.
AGCTTGTCATGTGGTCTAACTACACCTTGGCTAACTTCGATCTATTGACAAACGAATAGATTTTGTAACAGCGCCATGTTAGCGTATTTCGTATTTGGAACTATAGAATTGAAAACAAGAACATTTGACAGTCGCTCTTGTATCGACATAAAGCAGATAAGCACAGCATATAACACATGCATAATTAGTACATAAAACGTTAGGGATCTTTTGGATCTTGAAATAAACATGATAATGGCATTACTTTTATTTTACAATTTCAGGCACGCGCCAAGAGATCTTTGTATTACTACACTCAAATGCCGCATATACAATTTCCAAAAAAAACGAATACTTTATTTAGTACTCATTACTTTTTCCTTGATGTTCGTGTTTTTAAGCAAGCTCTAGTACTTGTTGCAAAGGCCGCCGTATTTATAGTGCCATCGACTACTATTACTATTGAAAAATGAAATTATAGCTTCTCCTGCACGCTGATGAAAACCACTTTAAAACGAAAAAGCACTTACCCTGGTATACCGTAACCCACAATTTTGACACAATAACGGCCATAAACAGTTATCGGGTTTTTAAAATAACGGTTATGCCTTGGTCATTAGAGCATTGGTACGAAATGAAAGTGGACAAATACAGGGAGCGAATATCAAAATACCGTATTTAATGGAAATTTGTTGCTAAAGCGAATTCAATTTGAAAATCGCCTCACGGTAAATGAATACTAAAGTTCATGTGAGTAATTGAAAGAAAAAATTACGTATTTTGTTTATTCAAACATCTTTGTTTGCTCGTAATAATGGTGTATGTTTCAGAAAATCCGAGTCAAAGCGGCTTTGATAAAGTATATTGCTTGCGCTGGGCTTCAGACGAACACTAACCATGTATGTAACTCCACCTGCCGGGAAATATCAGACTGTCCCAGAACAAGCGAATTCCTGTTTCAATTCAAAACGTTACAACAACATGGAGTGAAAGTTGAGATGAAACACAATAATCTCTGTACGTAGTCAGGATTTTGTGTCCTGATTTTATTTTTGCCCGCTTTTGCTAGGTTTAGAAGTACAACTAGGTTTAACATTTATTACGTTCTTCTCTCGTAAAAATATTCAACCGCAAATGTTTGTTGAAAATCCACTCATAAAAAGGGGATTTACTTGAACATTTCAGTTATTAGCACAATGTCTCGTCTGACCTCTCTGTAACATTGAAATCTTTTAACGTACTCAACCTCCATATGACTTGTGCTTTCTACTCCACTTAATCTCTCGTTTAAATTTAATAAAGTTAACCATATAAATATTTGCCTCTCATCGCTATTAATTTAAATTCTGTCTGCTGCTGGTAATTTAAGAAGAAATTTCGAGCGTTAATTACGTTTCTAAGGTTTTTCCATTTACAGCGGTTTCGTTGCGACGACTTAAGTAAGCTTGTGCATAGCAACTGCAATAAAGCTTAGGTCTGGTAAAGTTAAGGAGTTTGGAAGAGATACAGCTTCCAAGTTACTCTCAAAACGTACAAGTAAAGTCGGACTGCGAAGTACCTCGAAGTAAGACGAAATGTTTTACAGAGAACCGTGCCGTAATTTATTTGAGTTTTATAATTTTATGCGTTCACGTGTACGAAAAGGTAGAATGTTGTTCAACATGCCTAAAATAACACGTTAACTTTTTGGGAGCTTACTGTAGGATTTGGTTGATGAAATATTCTAATAGTTATGTCTACAAAACCGATTTAGACACGTAGTATTTTTATAGCTTTTATTATAAAATCTCAAACCAAAACTTTAATAAGCTTCAGACAGCACTGTAAAATAAAACTATAAAAGCTACAAATACAAACTATTATGGATAGTTTAAAACCGTTTCCGAAGCTTTAGTAAAACACACGCGCACGGAAAGGGCCCGAATAATGAAATAAAGTTGTTTGAAGCATCTGGCGTCTCGTGGACAGTTGTAATGGTAATACGATTCAACGATTATAGCGGGACCCAATGTTCCCCTCCGTAGATGTTTGGAATAATGAAAATCTTAACGGTTTGAGCCCCAAATTAGTTCTGTATATTACACCTTACAGATGGAGGTAGGGGTAATGGTTATGGAAAAGCAAGGGAACTTTTCCAATTGAAGAGATTTTTTTGACCTCTTCTTATATTATTAAATTTCATATCTTCCCTCGTAGCCGAATTTACGAAGAATATCAAATTAATTTAAAACGTTGTAAAATTAACTGTAGTTATTTAAATAACTTTGTACCGAAAGCTTTTGAAATGAAATATTTTAATAGTCTCCACGTTTACTTAAGGATACAAAAGATGATTAATTTTCGGTGCCTTTAATTATTGTCGCCTGCTAAGCCCTGAACAGGGTTATTCAAAAACGTAGAGCAACATTCTATTGTGCGGAATCGCGTGACTAAAGCAAATATCTTGGAAATAGAAACGCTTCCATTTGATTCATTAGGTAACAAAAATTATGTCAATGGGTCTATTCTATTAACAAAATATTACTATCGCATAAAATGACTAGCTTCTTCTTAAAGAGCTCACAAAGTCTTTCCTGCGGCAAGATTAATATTATAGTATAAGATTCTTTGGAAGTCGCTTCGTCTAAAAATATAAAAACATTATCAAAAGGAATACAGACTGAGCCTCTATGTGGGGCTCAACAAAGCGATCTTGTTTCTTTATAACTCGAAACCATTTCTATAGCTTTCAGTTTAAATCTGCGGTCGTTTCTAATAAAATATCTATTACAAGAAGACGTTGAACAAGACGGTCAGTGCTGCTAGGGGCGATATCTCGCTTCAGTTTCGGGTCATCGAATAAGCAGACACTTGGTACGCGTTCAGAATATATCGCTAATCGTTTTTATATTTTATTCTCATGTTCGCGAGTAAGTCATGGTATCTATTGTGTAATACACCGGCACCTTGTGGGGTATCGGGGGTAAACGCTGGCGAACGTTCCCTCGAACAAATTGAAAAGCAATGAACCGCGGAATTCAATTTCATATTGAAAGCCATTCATCTTTGCCGCTTCTTCGAGACCGTCTGAAAGCGTTACATCTCGACTTTGCCACTCTGCTTTATCCCTTAAAAAGTTCGCCTTTTTCTGAATTGTATTGAGTAACCAGGTATAGCATAGTGATTTGTTGCAACGTATCAATGCTATTTTTTTCTAAAAGAACTGTTTCAAACTTAAACGGAAATCTTATACCTACTTGTAATACATAGTTCTAGTTACAGTTCTAGGATGAATAGGATTGGCGTTTGGTTAACCAGATGTGACCGAGTAGCCGCATTTGGTATAACAAGAAACAGATCCCAAGGCCGGAAAAGGGGACTAGTAGCTTGTCTGATGATTTAATGAATTAATCTGATCGTATCGTTTACATGGGTAGCTCGTAACAAATAAGAATGCTCGAATTCAAAAGTATTGACTAGAAACCAACATGTGAAACCAACATTTTTCAAGCTACTGAAAAAAGAAACAAAGGAAAAGTTTTTCACACATAACATGCGGAAAATTCAAAGCACAAAGGTGACTTTTACATTTAAAAGTAATAAAAAACCTTTCAGGCTCGCAATCATTATTACGAAATATTAAAAGTAAGTTTGATAATTTGAAGTCATTTGTGGCTTTATGGCTGCCTCCTTTATTTTAGCTGTTATTACGGAGGTACCTATCAGTTGTTGTTTTTCGCGTAACAAACTTACTAACATTACGACTAATGTGCTGCCATGAAATGAGAGTTACCTTGGCGAAATAATTACCTTACTTTGGTGAGAGGAAAAAGTTTTGGCTCAGCGTATTCATTAGGGTATGGACCGTAGGTGTGCATGAAGCGTTAAGCCACAGTTGTAGTAACGTACATATTTTTGTGTTGGTCTGCACTTTGTTAGTGAAAGTTTTATCAAACGTAAAAAGCACTATACAAGTGCTCATAGCCTATTTAAGGAAATTTCGAAACGCCTTGTTGACGCTTCCCGTGACCCAAGGGCTGGCTTTTACCTTGGCTAGAGGCTATGTGTTGCCATACAAGGCCCATGCCCAAGAGACTGGCGGCATTGCCAACGCCGCCAGTCTCTTGGGCACATTACCAGCTGACAGCGTTGAGGAGGAGTTTTTAATTATTAATGTATATAGTTAGTTTATCCATAATTAAATAAAGTGCTATACAAGTTAGAATAAATATCATTATGATTAATTTTTCGGTTAACTTGTCTGCTGTTTACGTTAACGTCGTGTGTTTCTGCTATTATACGCGTGTCGATGGACTCAAATAATATCCGACCTGTATGTAGCCACCAGCATAGCTCTATCGTTGGCTTTTAAATCCTGGAAGCTGCAGGTGGCTGTGCAGGATGGACGAGAAAAGCAGGTGAGGCATATCTTGCAGAGTGGTTCCACATTAGCATTGCATTTGGAACTTACACTATTTAATTAATAGTTAGTTGTTTATAGCAGTGATAGCCTATTGGTGTGACTGTGGGATTGCCAAGTCATAGGTCTCGAGTTCGAACCCAAAGCACGCACGCTCTCAACGTTCGAACCCAACGCACCTTTGCGGGACTGTTCGAAAGAGATACCGCGGCCCTCGAACGAACACAAAGGGCAAGAAAGGAACATGGATGGGTTTTAGTCAGTACAAGTCTGACACTCCCTTCCGCTCTGCCCAGAGCGGGAGAAGTCATTTGATGATTTCCCATCAGAAAAAAAAATAGGCACGCATCTCTGATTTTCGGATTCATATGCGTATTGAGGAAACCAGCATGCCTGAGAGATATTAATAGACGGCATGTAAAGACAAGTCAGAGGCTCATGGGCGGCATAAAAGCTTTGACACCAGGTAAGGCACTAAGCACACGATAATGAAGAAGAATACTGTATAAATAGGTAACCTTAGGGAACCTTTTTGAAACCCCCTGTTTCACTACCGAACAATTTCACCGAGTAATTTAGTCTAGCTACACGTTACAAGCGCACGTGCTATGCAAAACCCTGATTGTATTCGTAACTTACATATTACATCCACATAATGGGTAATCAAACGATGATCTAAGTTTTGTTTACAGCAAACAGAACTTTGCATATACTCGATAGTTACTTCGGAAGTGTTGGTATTGCTTGGCATACTACCTGTTTGGCTTAGGATCTTTACGGTGCATAAACAGTTGGTTGCTCGGCGCTAACTTAATGGTATGGTACTACATGCACCGTTACTTAATGGTCTAAGGTACATTAAGCGTCTTACCTGTTACTTTAAGTTCACTTTTCTTGAATGTATGTGTGTGCTATGTAATAATACGTATGTGAAAGTGGATAGCTGCATCATAGAGAATGTCTACGTAAAAAGCTAGTAAATTAGCCTGGATGCAATTGGGCTGAACATTCAATTGGTATTTTTCTTATAAAATCCTTATAAGTTACGTCGATATGTTTTTAAAGTCATCGTACAGAGATTCCATATCATGTTTTCAGCACATAGGTACCTGTATTTACTTTAGATTTTAACATTTAAAATGAGGTGTAACATTGTTCAGTTGGATTTTAATAAAATTAACGAGTGCTTTATTTCTGGGAACTGTGCCGCTCATTGTAAACCTGAATGGCAGAATTATGAAAACATCATATAATAACTGTACATTCGTGAATACTTTTCAAACGTACCTTTTTGACGAGGATGCGTACAAAATGGCTGAAATACAAAATTATGTGTTAAAATATGCTAACAGTTTTAATAAGTAGGTAAGCAGTGAATAGGCGGCGAAAATTGAATGGGAGCAGCGGGTTACACCACATAATGTTTATTACCCTGCATAGGGCGCTTATTAATAAAACCCCATAGAAAGCAGGCAGCGCGCAAACACGAATGACCCATGAAAAGAGCTAGTGAACGCTATAATGTCTACACAAAGGCTTACAACATCTAACGTTTCCACCCATTATGAGGCGAGACCACCATTCAGGGGCTCAAATGAGTCTTAATGAAAGGTACGATACCATTATGAAGGCAATTGTGAGCTCATAAAGGAAATTAAAAAGAGACAAAAAGCCGACGCTAGTTCCGCGCAAAAATGGAATAGCAAAAAGGTGTGCGCGTATACGTTGTGAAGAGCTTTACGGGCGCATGAAAGAAACTGCCGTTTTTTCCCCGTCTCATAATAATTATGAAATGATCGTTTTTGTATACAATGAGGGAACATGAAGTGACATAATTATGTATGACAAACGCGTTTAGGGCTAAACTGGGTTTAGATAGGTACAGATTAGACCCTTTTGTAGGACATATTTACGTTAGAATAGCGGTTATGCTTAATGTTTGCAAAGCAATGTTAATGTAAGGAATTGATTTTTTTTTTATTTTTGTCTATGATGCAGGTAGGCTTAATTTTATTTTTTGTATATTTTGTCAATGTAAATAATTTTATTTCATTCTTCTTGTGTCAATATCTTAGTAAATTAATTTGTTTGTGTTTTAACATTCTTTAACTGCCAAAATTTGTTTTAAATTTAGGGGTTAATTTTTTGCTTACTTAATTGTGCATGCTGTGGTCACTTCTAAGTCTATGAGTGTAACTAAATAATACTTTATGTTGCCCATTATCTAATAATGTTTTGTGTATAAAGGGTGTAAACAGACTCTTAACGAAGCCGAAAGACACTTGTTATCCCCGTCATTACGATCATTTTTTTGCTCTAGACCATACCTGGGGACCTTCTAGTTACGGAGATATAAGGGTTCAAAGTTCCAACTTTTTCACAAGTTTTTTATGTAAGATTTTTACTTTAAACACCTCCAGAACCCCTTTACTATTCAATCGTGCGTTACATTGAGTCCTACTGTAAAACGTGATTTTTCAGCCCAAAAAAAAAGTCTTTTCCCAGCACTATCTTTTGCGTAAAGTTACTTATTTTGATGTACATAATGCTTGCTAAACAGACTCTTCATAAAGCCGTCATAATGAAGAGTCTGTTTACACCCTGTATTTTGTTGGAGATCCTAAAATAAATAAATAAAGACTGACTCCAATTTTTTTAGATTTTCTTAAATACCTGAGGTAAGTTCAGAGTTCCTGCTTTTTTGAAGAGGAAAACAAATACCAATTGCTAATTCAAAAACAGATTCTACGATAAACTAGAACTTTTCTTAATCCCTCAGACTTGCAAATTACCCTTAAACTTAATCCAGTTCAAAAATTAGCCAAATTCTTAATCAGTTGGAACATTAACATTAAAGCTTCCATTCTTTGCTGCTGACACTGCATAATTCCCTCTGCCTGAACTACCCTCATTAACTTTAATAGATAGGCCCTAGTTAACTAATTAATGTTACGTCGTCTTTATCTTTAATTGTATCATTATTAAGTTTCAAATTGTGCGTAAGATTACAACTTTGCTAAGAACTTGCTCTTGTCTCTAGTGGCCACCGGAGAATTGTGGTTGCTTAACTATTTCATTACTACGAGTCAAATTTAATGAATTATTCTATCTATGTTAGTTTGTGAACAATATGAGAGAAACTCGTTGACAATACACGAGCCGTCTTTGTTAAAAACAACTGGATTTACGACGGCCATAATTCATATTCATGTTCTAGAAAATGACTTAGCTAGCTAATTATAATCACTCTTTTAAGACATAAAATTACCTCAGATAAAATACTCCTTAGCACGATGGTTCTATTAAATTATTATATGCTACGCCTTTGTAGTCATGACGTCATCATGTTGCTACGCCGTAGCAAACATAAAAACTACGCTGTTTGTTATACAAACGGATAATTGCGAAAATTTACTATGTCTATGTAAATAATATGGTGATATTGTTAAATTATAATACGTCCTAAGACGAATATTGAAGATCTTTGTTTCACAATCGTTAAGCCAAAACTAAATGCACTGCATGTAAAAGAGATATGACGAAGACTTTTATTCCGGAATTAACTGATTCGAGATGCACTCAGTATCACAAAATTATTATGGCAGCTCTAGATTTGACTAGTCAAGCAACGCAACGATTGGAGAACTTTACTGATATTAATACTAGGACCCTGTTGGTACACCAAAATGATGGCTATCAATTTATTAGAATTAACAGACTAAATGGAGCATCAATCTGGAAACCGGGAAGTCAAACAATCTAACTAAGTCTACATCTGCCTAACCTTTTCCTAACTATTGGGGTCAGTTTCACGTCTAGCCAGATGCGACTGAATATTAATATTTTGCGTGGATCGCTGCTGGATCTTTACGACTAAATTGGTAGGTTTTTGATATTTTAAGCTTAGACCAACTAGTTTCAGAATTCTGGTTATAGTCGTTCAAAACGGACGGGTTTTCAGGACTCGGAAAGATCTCAGAAAGATATACCACATATTGCTGGACAAAGGCGTTGAGAGCAGCGGTGGCCCAGTGGTGGCGGCCCACTGCTCTCAAAACAGTGAAAGAAAATAACGTGAGGAAACCGGCATGTCCTAGAACCAAAAATTCGAATACTTGTGACATCTACCAACCCGCACTGGGCACGCGTGGTGGATCATAGCCTATTCTCTCTCATAAAGAGGAGGCGCCGGGCGGTGTGTTCCAACAGTGGGAACATTATAGGCTGATTATGCTAAAGGCGTTACGAAGCCCACGTATTGTTTTGAAGATAGTTACTTAGGGCTTATTTACTTCCCCACATTTGATTGAGATGGCAACATATTCGATTTTCACGTATTCATTGCTCTGTTATTGGTAAGGCGACGGTTACACTTACCATCATAAAAAAAACTGTGTGTGTGTGTACTTATGTAACAAGATAAAAATATTTTTAAACTTTTTATCTTTCGCCTTATCCTACGTTTGTAGAAACAAGGTTTAATATCAATTAACTATACAACCTAACCTCCTAGCTGCAGCAGTAGATTAAAAATTATAACCTAGGCTTGTCAATATCTGACACTAAGCTAACTTCAGGGTGTATGTTGACTAGCTAACTTCAAGGTGTCGGTTTTTCGTGACGGTGTGCACGCGCATCGTAAAAATTTACTCTCATAATTTTTCCCTTATGCGCCAAAAGAAGTATAACTTTAAAAATAAATTATTTTACTCTTTTCCTTATTGATCTTTACAATATTTACTAGTACAACGTTTGTTGTAGGCAAAAATAAGATAACCGAAGCCCTACGTTATGTTTTCACTGTCCCATAAGAGAGCAAAGTTGAAATAAACTTCGATATTGAATTTTCCAATTCAAGCCGCGGCGCGTGACCGATTTGTTTTAAGACAACAGTGAGTTATTATTTCAAGATTTTGGCTAGCAATGATCATTGTATCTCCACGGTGTGGGAAGGGGCTGGTGATGTATCGTAAGAGTAGCTTGCAGCCTCAGTCATTCGCTATAATGGGTGTAAAAGTACCCTTGACGAACCTGAAAGGCACTTGAGCTTTATGGCCTTAAGCCTTATATAAACACTGAAACTTTTAACAAGTATGTTGCTAAGTATTCAAACATATTAAGAAAAACATGCAAGGTTGACAAAGCCCTGCACATTAGCAACAAGATCAAAACAGCAGAAAATAAAATAAAAACAGTTTGGAAAGTCATAAATAACGAGACTAACAGAAAGAAAATACGTAACACTAGCTACACATTAGATACAGCTTGTGGTCCTAAAAGCTCTAATCAGTAAGTAGCTCGAGAATTTGTAAATTTCTTTACCGAGATACCATTAAAAACTACGGAGGCACTTAATTCCTCTCCTGAAGTCTCAATTGGTTTATTGAAGGCGAAAGTGTCTGGCTGCTCGGCTGAATTTAAATTTAAACACATAAGCCCTATGATAGTTATTAAAGCTTTTCGGCAAATAAAAGTCAAACTGACCGAAGATTTATGGGGAATGTCTATCAAAGTTTGTACATCCATAGTTGAGACTATAGCACCATACTTAGCTTAATTTTTAATTTGTGTATAGATCAAGGAGTTTTCCTGATTTAATGAAGTACAGTAAAGTCATACCTCTTTTCAAATTTTCAACCAGTCTTACCAAGGGGTATCGTATTTCCCAGTAGTAACTGGGTTGTGGAGGTCAGATAGGCAGTCGCTCCATGTAAAATACTGGTATTCAGCTGCATCCGGTTAGACTGGAAGCCGACCCCAACATAGTTGGGAAAAGGCTAGGCAGATGATGAATGAAGTACAGTAAAGTCATACCTCTTTTCAAATTCGGGGATAGTAAAGATACTAATAATTATCCTGTATCCGTGTTGCCAGTTTTTAGTACGGTGTTTGAAAAAGTAATGCTTAATCAAATTCTCAATCATTTTAACACCAACAGAATCTTACACGATCAACAGTATGGTTTTACCAAGGGACGTTGTATGCCGATGTAACCTTATTAAAGAACATATTTACTGCGTGGGAAGACTCCCAAGACGCTATTGGAATATTTTGTGACCTCTCAAAAGCATTCGATTACGTAAATCACGACACATTACTTTTGAAACTTGAGCATTACGGACTAGGTAAACTTGCACTTAGTTTGGTAAAATCTTATTAGAGTGATAGACAGCAACATGTTCAAATAAATGGTGTTAATTCACAGGGTTTAAAAGTAAAAATGGGGGTTCCGCAAGGCTCAATATTGGGTCCTTTCCTCTGTCTTGTATATATTAATGATCTGCCTTATTTATTGCAAAACCAGCCTCAAAATATGGTGCTATTTGCTGATAATACTTCTCTAATTTTTAAGATAAAAAGAAGGGCCCAAAATTTAGATGACGTGAATAATGCCCTAATTCCAGTCCATAATTGGTTCACAGCAAACAATTTAGTATTAAATGGAAAAAAAACGAAATGCATAAGATTTGCTTTACCGAATGTTAAACATAACGATTGTGATATAGTTTTGAATAAAGAGAAACTTGAATTCGTAGATAAAACGGTGTTCCTGGGGATTACGCTCGATTCAAGGCTACAATGGGGTTCTCATTTAAGTACTCTTGCAGGGCGGCTAAGTTCAGCAGCATACGCTATTAGAAAAATCCGTCAATTTACTGATGTCGATACCGCTAGAGTGGTCTATTTTAGTTACTTTCATAGCATAATGTCTTGTGGCATTTTGTTATGGGGACGGGCTGCAGACATTGAGTCTATATTTATTCTGCAAAAAAGAGCCATCAGAGCCATATATAATCTTCGTAGGCACATTGTCAATACATCTACGAAAACATAATGTACGTAAGAAAAAATCTACATCTTTTTAATAAAAAAGGTGACAGACACATTGATTTTTCAACCCAAAAAAAAAGTACAACAATATTTTTTGCGTAAAGTTAGTTTTATATACAGAATGATTGGTTAACCGCTTCGTGAAGGGCCCGTTTACACCTTGTATACTAAGATTATGGGTTTTATTAAGTTTCGTTTATCGTGTTCGAAACGATATAGGTAACCGCTACCAAGAAGAGTTGAGCAAAAATATTCGAAGATAGAAAAACATATAAGTACCTAAAGAGTTCCGCTAAATTCACGTCATCTGTTTTGAACTTCTCTACCACGATAGATTGAGCGCTTTAGGTGGGTCAGGATTTTATACAAATTGAAACCACGAGAACAAGTGAATGGGCCCATCCATCATACATTGAGTACCACTACGGGTTTCCAGAAGATTAACGTTTGAAAACTAATTCAAACTACTTCGACTTCGAAAATGGCTTATTATATTCCCGACTGTGTTAGTTGTTCTATCTATATAGGTAGATATATATGTATGCAAGCTCTTAGTTAAAATGAACCCATCTAAAACACACTTGAGGAAGAGACAATCTGTTCCAGATTTCAAGCTATTGAAAATTACTTTCCTATAGTTTTCTAAAAATACTCCATCTTTGTACTATTCAAAAGAGAAATAAGGAATAAAATTGCAAAAGAGTTCTTTATCTTTCAAATACATTCGTATGAACCAGACAACTGCCCGAAGCAGTTCGTTCGAATAAACATTTCACCCCATTTTACTCTTATATGAATCTTCCGTTGTGGCAGGTTTAATAAGTATCATAAACGTTCTATGAAATAGCAATTTTAATTATTTGTGTTTTAATAATTTATTACAATTGCAATTTTTCATAAAATCATGAACATACCACAACAGTGGAAACGACTCCGGCCTAGCACGGACGCGCGGTGTAAATGTAGGTAATGTAAATTGAAACGATTTTAAAATTCAATTTTAATTTCAATTTTAATTTTAATTTATTCTAGATTCTCGCATGCCGATCTGTGGGCTCGTAATGCTCAGGATTGGTGCCCTGAAACAGTGACACGGGCAGGGTCGCGGCAGACCACAAAGGAGATGGCGGGACGAACTGGAAGTCTTCCTTGAGGATTGGAAAGAAGTAGAACAGAATCGTGACTGTTGGAAGGAATAGAGGGAGGCTTTTGCCCAGCCGTGGGACCATATGGGCTAGCTATAATAATTTAATAATTCGTCCTAGAGAGGTGATAACAACTCAGATAGGTGGGCAAAGATCGTCACTCACTGGACGCCAGGTGGAGGAATCACCTCCGTCGAGGTAGATCGCGGCAAAGGTGGTGAGTTGATCTGATCTTCTTTGTGGGGTGAACATGGCCAGATATCGCACCGATAGAGAGGTTTGGAAGGAGAAAAGGGGAGGTCTTTACCCAGCAGCACAAATGACACATGAAAGGTTAGAAAAAAAAATCTAACGCTGATAATAGGCATTATGAATCGTAACTGGTATGTATTTACCATTTCAAGTAAGGGTTGCATTTCAGGACAAGAAAAAGCTGATGGAAAGGAAGTTGAAAATAACCAAGCACATAAGAGGAAACAACTTTCGGTGCTACCTATGGGTATCTACTGTGAATCCTGATGGGTATGCACCTATTACCGTTTTATTAGTTGGTGCCTACTAACCAGCCAGGCCTGTCTTCTTCAAAAGCGCAATACTAAAATTGACAGATTGTTTCTGTTGTACTTTATAATAAATAATTTAGATGATCCATATTAATTAAATAATTCGATATTAATATTCCACTAATCAAATACTCATGCAGCCAATTTTAGGAAATGATTGTTCATTGCATTTCCTGTAAGTAAAATCAATATAAATTAATTAACTATGAACTAAAACCTGTTTATTGTAATTAATTATCCAGACCACTAAACACTTGTACATTTTAATGCGAACTACGTGTAGTAGTAAATCATGTGCGAATAATTTAGTTCGTGACAAACTGCTGAGTTTCTTGTTACTCACTGTTGTTTATGCTTTATTTTACTAAATGTATTTATTAACACCTCGCTGGTCCTGAGAGTGATTGCAAGGACTAGCAAATTGAAATGAGATTACTTTTAGGATTTTATTTTCAGAATATCAGCTCAGAGATGGATTAATATTGGCCCCCTGATATTTATCTATATCTATACTATCTATACTAATATTATAAATAGGTAAAATTTGTTTGTAAGTTTATATGTAGAGGGTAACCTCCGAAACTACTGATCCAATTCTAAAAACTCTTTCACTGGCAGAAAGTTACATTATTCGTGGGTGCTGTAGGCTATAAATTATAATTAGCCGAGCAACCACAATTTTTGCGGATGAAGTCGCGGGAGAAATGCTAGTTATCTATACTAACACTAGCCGACCTGCGCAACTTCTTCTGCGTCACATAATGCAATTAAATAATCAATATTATTATTAGGATAGCTTACATCTCAATTTAAAGTTGCAATCAACTTTAAATTGAGATGTAAGTTATCCTATCTTTCAAGTTGGATTAAACTACGGTTTGCACGGTGTGCAAATTTGATTAAAATCGGTTAAGTAGTATAGGAGTCCTATCCATCGCGGACAAACAACGTGACGCGTAATTTATATATCATCATCATCATCATCAGCCTATAATGTTCCCACTGCTGGGACACAGGCCTCCTCTCTTGAGAGGGAATGGGCTATAATCCACCACGCGGGCCCAGTGCGGATTGGTAGATGTCACATGTCTTCGAATTTTTGGTTCTAGGACATGCCGGTTTCCTCACGATGTTTTCCTTCACCGTTTTTGAGAGCAGTGGTGATGAAATAAATTACACAAAGTAATGCGCCTGCCTGGGTTCGAACCCACGACTTACTGTTCGTAAGTCGGGGTCGCTACCATTGGGCCACCGCTGCTCTTTATTTAATTTATATATATTAAGATTATAAAGAGGTACAGTTTGTATGTTTGTCAGTTTGGATGTAGGGGATAATCTTCGGAATTTTAGATCTGATTCCAAAAATTCTTTCACTAGTGTTAAGCTACATTATACGCGATCTGCCATAGGTTCGTTCCCGTGGAATTATTTAATAAATGTTGATTCCACTGCTCTCAATACAGTGAAGGAAACCTTCGTGTGAAACGCGGCACGTCCTAGACCTGCAAATTCGAAGAAATGTGACAGCTACCGGCCTTCACTACGCACGTGTAGTGGATTATGGCGAACTCTCCCTTATACATAGAGAGGAGTCCTACCAAGAAGTGGGTGGGTCTACCCTTGATAGCTGAACTTTTTTTGTCATATTATTATTTTGTATGGTAACGGATAGCATAAACTTCATTTCGCATAAAATCGTTTGGCAGACACTCATCTATCATCCATTCAAAACGCATATTTTTTAAAGTCAGAATCATCTTTAGGCTTAAATTTCATATCGATAGTCATTAAAAGGCATAACTTTGAACAGACACTTCCAAATGAAGTTCTGCCATCTTCATAGTATGCCAAGTGAAATTATATTAAACAACCGTCGCGATGCTTAACGAAATTATGCGAAATGTTAACTTTGCCAAAGGTAATTATGCCAAATAAAATTCTGCCATCTTAAAAGTATGCCTTTGTAAATTCGGACATATAAACATTCGGCCAAAAATAATCTATATCTATCTATACATATAATAAAACAGTAAAAAAACTGAGTCTGACCATTGAATATATTAAAAAAAAAATTGGGGGGTTTTAGGAACAGTAATAGAGCACGAAAAAAAAAAAAATCTGTCTGTTTATCTGTTTGTACACGCTAATCTTCGGAAGTACTCAACGGATTTGAATGGTTTTTTTTTTGTGGTATAGGCATTAAGTCTGGGCAACATATAGGCTATAATTTATCTTGGAATCTTAAACACCTTATAATTTATCTTGGAATCTTGAGACCAGCTAAAGTATAAGAGATATAAAAATGGTGCCATAGCAAAAATTATTCCACGTGAAGAGCATTTTCTGTTGTGAGAATAAATTTGAAGATCTGGAACATCTGTTGTGGAACTCCAAAGCCTCCTCCAAAGCGACATTATAACATATTAAGGAATGAAGTCTTAGCAAAAGTTGTTTAGTCTGATGGGCATTTCCTTGGTTTTACAAAAATGAAAGATCTGGAACGTCTCCAATCATCTCGCTCATCCCGTTGTTTTCCCGTCCCCGGGCCTTAGAATTCTACATCAGACGTTTCAGATCTTCGATTTTAACGACCCCATTGTCGCTGGCATAAGCAACAGGATCCGCGTACGAAGTCGCGGGCAGAAGCTAGTGTTAAATAATTTTTATGCCTTAAAAATATTCGTTTAAAGAAGATTATGCCAAACGTGTTTTGCCAAATAAAATTCGGAGCATCAAGATTCTGCCAGATAAGGGAAACCCGAAGTAGGTATATTATAGAATGATAATGGTATTCTTTGGTACACCTTTGTACACCATTTTGGGGAATAAAGCCGCAATGATGTGCATGAATCCTTATCCTTACTTCTTTCCTTACTTTATGTGCGAAAGTAAGTTTGTTTGTTTGTTTCTTACCTTTTCACGCCCAAACCACGCAATCGATCATCCTGAAATTTTGCATATACGTTGTCAGGTGTACAGAAACGGACATAGGATACCTTGCATCCCGAAAAAGAGTACTGTTCCCGAGGAAAACAACAATAACGTTATTATGTTCATAGATGGCGCCACGTGTCTATCGAATCAGGATTGAATTACAAGCAGAGTACAACCCAAATTGATTGTCAAATTCTAAATGAACGCGACCGAAGCCGCGGGCAAAAGCTAGTAAATCATATTTTCCGTTACAAAAAAACTTGAATTCCTAGATTCAGTTTCCATTTGTAAAGGATTAACCTGAAAAATGTCAATCGGACGTCGGATGAAAACCAGTTTCAGGAACTCGGTGTTTCCATAGAGATCGACATTTGTAAACCCATGGGATGATAGGCGTGAAAACGTAGTTAGGGATCCCCTAGTTGATCGCGAACACTAGAGTTTTATTAGATTGCTACGCCATGAAAATATTGTTGGGTCACTTGAATGTTCACATCGCTGCTTAAGATCACGCCTGTGATCCCCGAGAGGTTAGGCAGAGGTGTACCGTATATTGCACCGAGATTATTCCAGTTACGTTTAAGTAATAAGGACGACCCTTTCGTCATCAATTGGGCACGATTCCAGACTCCTGATTATTACTGAAAATTACCTGGTTTCTGACTCCAGGAAAATCCAATTACACTTTTCCTGACCCTGGAATCAAACGCAGGACTCCATGTTCAGCAACAGTTTTTACAACCACCAAACTACCAACGCAGTCGCTTGATTTATATTTTTCCTGTTAAAGAAAACAACACAATTACACACGTGCAGCCCACAATTCCAGTTAACTCCACATACGCTGGAGGTAGTAATCGTCCGCGACAACCTTATAAATGTACAAACAGTTACTGCAAAGGTACAAACATTCCGCTCCAATTGGCTCTATTGTACGCAGAGGAAAAGGGGTCTGACCAAATCCGCCGAAACTTTTTTAATGAATTTGTAATTCCTCTGTCGCAGCCCGTGTTACAGGTTTCTTTTACTTTTTGATCAAAATTTTATTGTCTGCGGAATATTCACCGAAAATCTGTCGAGAGATGCCAAATAATGAAATAAGGGTGGCTTTCGGTTTTTATGTAATTGTCCTCCGTTTAATGGTTTCATTTTCTGTATATAGGGATGTCGGATACTTCGAGGCTGTTCTTGTTCCGATCTTGGATTTGGGTAAATTAATAAAAGATGTTCTAATAGATGACAATACGTTGGTATTTCTCCTTAATAAGAGGAAATGTAAAAGACGTTATCAAGTCATTTACATAGTCACGATCTTGAATACTAATATTTGGAGGTTATTTCACTTAGTGAAACGTTTCTGACGTATGTCGGTGTGTCTGGACGTAGAGATTACTATATTGTTTCAGTGATATTGAGAAACTCACAAGTCAGTGTAGCGTAAATACTGAAACTTTGAGTACCAGCAAGTTCTACGTAGACCTCTTACATAGTGGGATTATTTAATCTAGGACTCAGCACGTTCAATTTTGAGTTTGTGAGACTAAAGCCTTGTCCAGATTATGTAAGTTTGGTCGTCAGGTTTAGTTTCACTTATAAACTTGTAAAAGTTATTTAGAAGTAAACTTACGAGCATGTACGGGTGCGATATTATGTATATTTAAGTTTGATGGTTTACTGATTGAGATATCAATCACAGAGCTCATTTGCGGTAGTCGTGTCGGTTTTGCAGCTACAAATACAGGCCTTGCCGAATAAATCCATCTCAAATACCGATAATTGGACTGCTAGTATGTATGAGACTATATTGAAGAGACTTCGCATATTTACTTAACCCGATTGGAAAATTCAAATCCGAAACTATTAATAACCACTAAGCTACTAAATTCAGCATCCTACGAACATAATCAACTCGATTTAAAACCATAACAGACATTGAATAAACAAACGGTAACCAAACAAATCATACTAATAACCAATTTTAGTAGAACAGACAACGCTACAGTTATACAATAGAGTGAATAATGGTTTGACGACACCAGGTAAAAAGTAGGCAATAAGAGATTCGACGCAAATGCTTGGAATATTGTCGCATTAGTCATCACAATGCCGACTTGGTGACGTTTGGACAGCTCTGACAAATGATACCTTTTATTGAATAATTATCGCGACTCCAGTGTCACGAAGCTAGAGTACATAATGTAGGGGTATACGATATATTGTACCTTAAGAAATACGGTAAGGTGTTTGCTTACACACAACACATGCAGGGTGGGCTACTTTAGTTTATTATTCAACGGATTTCATTTAGTTAATAATCCACAAATCTACGTAATGTTCCAAATAACATTAGTTGTCGTCACGATAAAGAATTTGATGGATGAGAATAAACATGTCCAAACATAGTGACTAATCACATTACTGTAGAGGAATATTTCTAACCGTACATTGTTTATTCAGTTTAATTTATCAGGATTTCAAGAATGAGGACGACATGTTGCATATATAACAATGATTTTAATCGTAAGATCTGTCCTCACCGTACTAAGGTCGCGCGAAAAAGGGGTTACACTGAAAAAGAACACAGTCCGCTTAGAACAGTAGATACGATTTTCAGCTTGAGGGAGCGAGACAATACTATTCAAAATGTAAACAAAACTGATATGTGAACAGTTTTTGATGTGTTAGAGCAATCTAACGATTTAAGGCTTTAACTCCTAGGTTATCAGGAGACCGTTCTGGACGTGGACAGGATTTATCACTTTCGTGTTAATTTCTTTCTTTTTTCGGATAATTATTGTTATCCTTAGCACACCTTTAATTATCTGTTAACATAGAGTTGGCCAGGCACGTTACGGTACCCCAGACAGGTATACCTTTCTCGGTATCCTCTCCAGGCTCTCTGAAGGGTATGTACGTGTCTGAGCAAAATGTTGACGTAATATAACACGTTCAGTATTGTCTATATCAAAAGATATATGTGTTGCCGAAACAGCCTTTTGATAGTAAGTACTATACCTACTTATAGTTTGAAAAAGGAAAATTCTCGTTTAATTTTTTTTATTTTTGGCACAAAAAACTTTCTCAAAGAATACAAAAATACTGATTACAGACCAACTGATTACAAACAACTCTATCTTAACCGTGACTAGTACTTTGTTTACACTCAAAAAAGGTAAAGGCCTTTTGGTTTCAGTTAATACAAAGCCTTCGTCGACGAGTGAAGCGACTTTTTTGCTAGTTTACCTCTTACGATGTCTCCCGTCCCTATGGACCATTTTATTTTTGCTTCGCTCTCATCTTTTCGTTGGAGACTTACAGGTATTAATTATCTTGAACTCGAATTTGCTTCGTTTGCGACGAGAAACGTCAAACGGCAAATCTTGGCGAATAAAATACTTTCAAGTTTTTAATCTGAGGAAAAGGTAGAGGTGCATTTTCGTTTCTTTGCTCGTTGATTGGTTTACGATGTCCAAAGAAGAAAGTAAGTCTAATGTGGCTAGCTATTTAATACCACAATTTACATATACATATTTGTTTTAGCCGGGTTACCTATGTATGTTTCATCGAAAATTAATTGACAAATTATCACTTCCCAAACAATTTTCCGTATAATTTCATTTGCCAAATTATTACTAAAAATCTTTTCACAAATAATTGTAACGCAAACCTAATGTTTGGCAAGAGAACGTTTAAACAATACTTGTTTACCATAGGTGTAGGGATACATCAGAGAGACTATATTGGTATGGAATGAATGAATTGTGTTGAAGAACGCCTCATAAAAAAAAAAAAACTAGAATACTCCAAAATCATTTGAAACATAAAGAACTTAACCTAACCCACTGGTAAGTACGTATAATGTGTTGCCTTAAAGCAAAGCTAGCCACAAACCAGTGCAACTGTGTCCAAATTGCTTATTTTGACCGGCTGTATTAATTATGTATGAGGGTGCGATACTCCTGTCCACACCAGATACGACGGTCTGCGTTACTATAAAAAGACTGCTATGACATTTTCATAGCAAACGTCTAGTTCATTTTATACACGGAGAACGGACTTAAAACTCGTTAAAATGTATATGAGGATAGTTACTGGTGGTAATTTTCTGTTCCGTGGTTTAGTACTGCTTCGAAATGAATTGTAACTTCTTGCTACTTAGTTGTTGTAACTTGTTTTAGATAGACTAGGTTTTTGTTGAAAAATACGCAATTTTATAAAAATAGCATACACAAAACTCCAATATTTTCCCCATAAACTTAATCCGAGTTACGGGCAAAATATTTTCGGGAATTACCCATTCGGTATAGATTTCATAACAGCTGCTACGAGTTGCAACAGCTGACGGACAGCAAAACCTTACCACGATGCAGCATAGAACAACAAACACAGCGCTCAAATCTAATACGTTAATAATTCCGTGAACTATTTTGCGTACCACGTATTATACGTTTCTGGTTAGTGCAACTATTAGTCCGTTTGGCACGACCTACGCTTCACAGTTCCACTTATCCACTACCCCATAAACTGTACGCGATGCCTTTACAACTAACTGTGAATCATAAACAAGCTTGTTACTCACGTGGAACTTTGTCAGATTAAGGACGCTGCACTCCATTTAATACGAGTTGTGTCTATGTTGCAAACACAGATTACACTCATAAGACCAGCTATAGATTATAGCAGATACGACTTTTTTACCGCCTCAGTAGATACGTCAAAAGTTACGTCAAGGTACTAAGATAATATAAGTTTCGTTCAAGTTGGCCGCATAAACAAAGATACACAGTTTGCTGTGAGTGAACTTATCTCAGCTTCTAAGATATAAGAGAAAATATTATGAACATAGTCACTCACGTATGAAGGTAAGGAGTCAGATTAGCAGGACGCGTGTGACTCTCATTACAGGGAATTGCCGTAATTATGAAGATTAATCCTGAAAATGAGGCATTACACCAACAACGTAGATATAACGGCACAAATCTTCTTTGTGTACGTGAGGGTTGGCGTTTAACAGCTTTGCCCCCCTTCGACGAATGCCGACTTCAAACAGTAGTTCAACTTTCGGTCGTTAGTGGCCGAGATTTTGTAGACCCTTTAGGTGTTCGCTGGACGAATAATAATAGTCTGGATAAAAGTTGTAAAACGAACAATAGATAAAAGAGACGAATACGATACGAGCTTTATAGTTCTAGCAAAAGAGTTACAACCTGTATGTAGGACTATTGGTGTGCAGTGTGTGTGAGATTATAATGCGGCCAATCTGTCTATCGGGCGAAATGGGTACGTGAATATTAGGTAGCTCATTTATTCTATTGTGTTATATTCGCATATGAATATTTGGGCTGTTATGATGACAATTTATGATGCAGTTTCATAGAAATATGTGTGTAGCAATATTTTGCAAAATTAAACTTCTGAGTTATTAATCGTGCAGCAAAGGTACTCCAAAAAGGATAATTTTGTGGACGCATAATTTGAGACGTGTTTGCTTACTCTTTTGATAAAAGGTGGGGCTGTACATAATAATATGTATATATATACAAGCTAAACAAGGTATCAACTAGTACAAAGTTTTACTAACATAGGTAAATTAATATATACCTTCGTCGAACATGCATTGTAGGTATATAAGGTCCTATTAAAATAGATGGACAAATTTTAACACAGCATTCAGTACGTCTAACCAAAGATATCCAAGCAAAAAAAACACTGATTAAAGTGATTATATTTTGACATAAATTTAATAATTTTTTAGTGTATTTTCGTTTGCTGATTTTTTTTTCTTGTATGTATCTAATGCGTTTTTCTTATTTTTTTACCGTTGTCCTTATTTTGGTGGTCTGAATGATTTATAAAAGTTTTTCCATCTATTTTAATGGGACCTTATATATTGGTAGGCATTTTTAATGATTCCGAACGAACAGTGCATCTTTATTTTATTTTTTTATAAAAGTTTATTCATTGCATGAAGTGCTTAAATCAAATTATTGGAAAAGTTAAATTATTGTAATCAATATTTGCAAAGATTGCTTCCGTTGCAAATGCAATTTAAAACTACTATAAATAACAAATGATTTACAACATTCTTAAAACATTTTTCATTTGAAATACAAAAAATTATTCGACTTTATTTCATATTCACTTTGCAATGAAAATAACAACAAACAACGGAGGAAGGAAGCGCGAAACTTTACAAATGCATGCTATCATAGAGAAAAAAAAGGAAAAAATGTATACCTGTGCCTGCCGGAACATATTGAACTATTCTTATTTCTTTTGTTACGGTTCAACTTTGAAAAACAATTCAGTTTATATGCTAGGCCTCCGTTGTCTGTGTTTGTTCCAATGACAATACTATTTTAAGTCGATGGTTAGTGATATAATATTTTTATACTTGGAACAAACTTCGATGAATACCTAGGTATTTTTTTTATTATAGGATTTTCAAAGGACAAACTCCATGTGTGTTGTTTGTTGGTAATGTTTATATCTAGTATATTATATACTTGAGCTTGTGGTTACTTATCATAACCTTGATTATAAAATATACCAGTACTCCTGTTTAACCCTCTAAAAGCAAAATATTCTATTGCTAGAAGTAGGCTTACATCAATAGTGCAACGAGTGGAGATCAAACCTATGACCTCTGTATATTGCTTGATATCTATTACTTCTTACATACAACTATAAACATAGTATTGTTCTCAGCATATTAACGAGGAAATTCATTAAAACATTAAGGCCCGCGTGCACCACTAATCACAATTTTTTTGCGCTAAACTTACGTTTCTGTTTAAAACATCATTCTGTATGTTTAACGAATTAACAGAAGCAGAACGATGCTTTAAATTGGATTAGCATTAAATGTGTTCGGTGATTTGTGGTGCAAGCGGGCCTAAGTAGGCTCTAGTGTCGTTGCCTAATACACACGATACGACATTATTTGCGCACTGTCGACGTAAGTACGCTCATAATTTGCTCATTACTAGCTAGGGCAGGGTGCGGTTATGTGGTCATTGATTCAGATTAAGACACCAGTCAGGCGAAAGATTAGGCCGATTGTCCACTGCCAGTTTGATTGCATTATTTGTATACGCTCATGTGTATACGCTTTAATTAACTATCCTATTGTATGCCCTGGTTAATTGTCCTTTGTGTCAGGTCGTTTTAATACGGAATTATGTTTATCATTTATGCGGCCCGTTTAAGCCTTGCATGCCATGATTGGACAAGGCCTTGTCCACCCGATAGGAGATGATAACTAGGACATTAAAGATCGAATTTCCCGATAGCTACTCAGGCTCGGTGACGGGGAATGATAAGTCTAAAGGTAATTTCGGCTAAAGGCATGCGGCCGGAAGGTAAATTAGGTACGTTGGTATCATAGCATTTTTTGCGACTATATTGTCGGATAGTATTACCATGTCATGTGAGCTTAGAAGCTTTTACAGGACGAAAATGTATCCTTCATTAGTAAGGAAAATTACCTACGGTGTAGGCACCTTCTTGGTTACAAGAGAACCGATGGTTGGCTAGTCATACTTGATACCTACCTAGGCACACAATCCGTTAGTTCAGATATATCAATAAGCATTCGATTACTGGAATTGACATACTTGTTGAATAAGGTAAATAAATCAAAATCAAATCAAATCAAATCAAATCTTTATTTGTGAACATAAGTACAAAAAGATGTTATTTATACATTTTAGCTGATCTGTATGTTCGGCCAATAATCGGCATACAAATATAATATTAGTAAGCAGGTTATTTTTACTATCATAATGAGTAAAGTCTAGGATAAAAGAAATGAAGCAATTGAAAAATGTCATGAGCCGCATAAAATAAAGTAATTGAATTATATTATTAATTATTAAGAATGTCAAGAAAATTAAAATTTAGTCATAATTTGTCATTTAAATAGTCTTCAATCGAGTAATACGTCTTTTCAACTAAAAACAGGAACAACTTTTTTTTAAAATGGCTGACATTTTCCTCACTTCTGATACATTTTGGCAATTTATTGTATAATTTTGGAGCCATTACGAAAATACTGTTTTTGTATAAAGCAGTTTTAGATCCAACAGTTTGTAGCCGGTCAGCTCGACGCTGACTACCTACTCGGTCAAATTTATACATATTATTTTTGACGAACATAGATGTCTGGTATATGTACAATGAGGGCACTGTTAAAATTTTCATACTTTTAAAATATTGTTTACAGCTGTCAGTGGTTTGCAGGTTACAAATCGCTCTAATACACCTTTTCTGACACTTAAACACCATATCTTTACCCGAGGCGTTTCCCCAAAACATAATGCCATATCTTAATGTTGAGGCTACTAGACCATGATATGCAGTTAGTACGGTGTTTTGATTGGCCGTTTTACTTAGCATACGCAGCGCATGAGAAAATTGGTTTACTTTACTACATACTTTGTCAATCTGGGTATTCCATTTTAATGTGCTTTCAATATTTAATCCCAGAAATTTTGTCACATAAATAATGTAAATTGATTTCACTCTGTGACAAAAATTGCTAAACCAGAAGTTCCACGGATACGGTGCAATTTCAAATTATTTAGTAGGTATTTCGTTAAATTCAAGCACAAGTAAGGCGATAAAATTAATGTTATTACTCAGATCAGCTTGTATAGAAACTTTTTATATTATTAAAACAAAAAAGTACCACATTAAGGCCACGTTTATGGTCTCGAAATTAAAATTGTTATACAACTTTTTTCGTGTAATAAATCCGGCTCACAGTATTTGTACCAACGTAAAAAGTAAAATTCGGTGCACTTTCATAAAAGGAAGACGTCATAAACTCTGTTATGAATAGATGCGGGAGGGGGGGGGGGGGGGGGCTGGGGCTGCGGGAGAGGTACCGTGTAAACATGCTGTAAAAACAAAAGTTTCTGCTACTATATCTAACGGATACAAATATGACCCGCTCATGCATGGATCATAGTACATTTTCCTAGATTAAATAGAATATTGTCTCGCCGCCGCTGGTCTTATGGCCTTATTTGTCATTTCGTTCCGTTTCCTATGTCCGTTTCTGTACATCTGACAACGTATATGCAACATTTCGGGATGATTGGTTCAGTGGTTTAGGCGTTAAAAAGGAACAAACAAACTAACAAACTTACTTTCGCATTTATAATAATATATATAAAGTATAAGGTAAGTAAGGATAAGGATGATACTGTTTATTTATTAAGCGGTAGAGTAATTGTAGATTGTTGGTAGAGTAATTGTGCCGTTGAAACCCAGTTATTACTCGGAATTGTTATTGTATCTGGTATGTAATAATGGGTGTAAAAATACCCTTTAGCGAAGTCGAAAAGCACTTGTTCTCTCCGTCATTGCGATTACTTTTTTGAGGTATTGGGGGTCAAAGTTCCAACATATTCTCAAGTTTTTTTTTTTTTTAATTCGTATTTTTAATGTTATAACTTTACTTTAAATACCTCCACCGCCCCTACACTATTCAATGCATCCATTCGTAAAGGATCCGGTTTATACAAGGTGTAAACTTTACACGTTGTATAAAAGCACAAACAAAAATAAAAACGGGTCGATTTTCTGGCCCCACGTGTACGCCTACATACCTCTATTTTACCATCTCCCTGAAACCCGTACATTATATACAACAAGTTTCGGTATACAACTCGGTCCAGTTTTCAACTTTGATATCAAAGTCATTTATGGGTCACCATTTCAATCGCATCAATGGGCGACTCTGTACTACTTGTAAATTCATTATAGAAACTTTTGGATCACGATACCATTTGAACTTCATCTTTTGATGAAAGATTACTTTATAACTTTCTAGAGAAATTAAATTACTGAGCTATCTAAAGGACGGATTTATTCACAAGCTGTGATTGCAAAGGAATGGATACGTTATTATCAAACATATCGCACCTCCGCTCAAATAGTGTCGTAAGTCAAAAACGCAAACTTTCAAGAAAAAGGCGTTTGAAATTTTTAGTGTGACATAACTTTCACTTAACATTATAATGACAATAGAGCCATTTAGGGATAAATACAGGGTGTAAACAGACTCTTCACGAAGCCGTCAACCAAGCATTATGTACATCAAACTAAGTAACTTTACGCAAAAATTAGTGCTGGGTAACGACTTTTTTTTTCGGCTGAAAAATCACGAATGAAACGCACTCAAAACATTGTGCTGATGGATGGATTGAATAGTAAGGGGTCCTGGAGGTATTTAAAGTAAAAATCGTACATTAAAAACACGTATTTAAAAAAAAAACTTGTGAAAAAGTTGGAACTTTGAACCCCAATATCTCCGTAACTAGAAGGTTCCCAGGTATGGTCTAGAACAAAAAAATTATCGCAATGACGGGGAGAACAAGCGCCTTTCGGCTTCGTTAAGAGTCTGTTTACACCCTTTATTTAAACCATAAGCATGACACTATTCCAGATAAGATTTTGAAGTTTTCTGAAACGAATGGTGCAATAAAAAAGTTTTTCAATTTTTTTGAGTCACTATTTGAGCGGAGGTACGATATTTGATATGAACGCTGATGATACGCCAAGCTGTGTTTGGGCTTACAAGTTATGGGGTCGGCAACATTAGACTACATTCCTTTTAGTTCGTCAATGAGTTATCATGGGTGTAAAAGGTACTCCCTTAACCAAGTCGAAAGGCACTTTTTTTCACTGTCTTGCCTAATTTTTTTTTGTTCTAGAGCATAACCTTCCAACTTTTTCACAAGTATTTTTCAAATACAAGTTTTTAATGACTTTACTTTAAATACCTCTACGACCTGCGTCCTATTCAATGCATCCGTTGGACAATATTTTGAGTGCGTTACAGTCCTACCGTAAAACGTGATTTTTCACCACAAAAAAGTCATTTCTCAGCAATCATTTTTGCGTAGAGTTACTTAGTTTGATGTACAGAATGCTTGGTTGACGGCTCGTGAAGTCTCCGTTTACACTCTGTATTTGTGCTCCATTTTATAGACGAAAAGCAACCATCCAACGTGCCATAAGTCTGTATTCCAGTCTATTATACAAAAACCTTCATCATAATAATCTCTGCTTTCCAAAAAAAAGGTTTCTTCATTTATTTTCCTTGGTTACGATTTCAATCTTAAATTCTCATCTTGAATGAACTGTATATTTCATACGTGACAAAAAAGTTAGGTAATGCAAAGCATCTCCGACTTATGACTAAATGCCCCCGCTGGGGAGACGCAGGCGGGCAATATTAATATCTACATACGTAATACGCTCACTTCGTCTTCATAAGTCGGCCACGTACATATTACGCAATTTTTATTACGTTCCGGCCTACCCCACCCTTCTTGAGGAATTTACTAAACAAGAAACTGCAATTTCCTGCGACTAATTCATCGCTGTTATTAATCTTGTGGGTTGTATTCTTATTTTCTGTTGGAATGTGGTCAAATGTGTATGTGGTTGACCGTTTACGTCAGCATTTGTGTGGTGTTTTTATGTATGTTCTGCTGTTCATACCAATTTTGCTCTGGGGTAAGGGGTTACTAAGATTTTATGAATAACAATACTACAATTTGTCCGATATTATAATCTTATCAGCATACATTGGAGTAAAAGCTAAACAAGGGTTGAGGATATCTGACATTTTGTTTGTCTCAAGCTTCGAAAATTCAACTTGCGCTTGATCAAAACGACAATGAATATAAACTCAACATTTTTATTAGGATAAACTAACTATATACATTAATAATTAAAAACTATTAAACTAAAATAAATAAACTAACATCAAACTATAAAAGGGCATCGAAAAACTCCTAATCAACGCTGTCAGCTGGTAATGTGCCCAAGAGACTGGCGGCGTTGCCACGTTGTATGGCAACACTTAGCCTCTGGCCAAGGTAAAAGCCAGCCCTTGGGTCACGGGAAGCGTCAACTAGGCGTTTCGAAATTTCCTTAAATAGGCTATGAGCACTCGGACCCCACGGACCCAGAGTTTACAAACTTGATCTCAAACTTAATCTTTATTTTTTTTATTGACCTTTAATGTCCCACTGCTGGGCAAAGGCCTTCCCTGCCTTTCCAGGTATACTTTTCGTGCGTCACCTCGAACCAGCCATCGCAGTCCGCGATGTTCATCTCGCCACCTCTTTCTGGGCCGGCCTCGGCGGCGACGTCCATTCTCAGGCACCACCAACCTCTTATCGCCGACTCCAATGCCCTTGTTCTTCCACGAGGCTGCCAGACGTCCGAAATATGTCCTCAACTGTACTCATAAACAATTTCGGAGAGAGCAACTATTAACACAACAAAATTATTTTTAAATGGAAACTGCTACTAACACAACAAAATAATGATTAAATGATCGTTAATAAAGCAACGTACAGTAACACGTGTTCATAAAAACTGTAACGGGTGAAATGCTGGGAGAACGATAGATCACTTTGAGTGGAACACACCGGTGCACCGAGCATACATTGAGTTAAGTGCCACTTAGTTCCTGCTAGAACATTTCTACGACACGTGCTGCAAGTGTATTGGCAAGTCTTCACTTATGCAAATACTTCATCATATAGTGCACTATACCTGTCTTACCTATATGAAGTGGTGATGACAGTTGGTTTTCTAAGAGACTGAACAAGCAGTCGATTTGTTCAATTTGAAGCAATTGCGCGGTTTTCAGTCTAACTTCATTTTTTGGTCGTTTCATGGTGTTTCTCGTTTTGTTCCCATTAAGTAGCTCTACACGGTGAAAGAGACATATTCACGCAAAGTGATGTTTTAAGCTCTCACGGTTTGAAACAATATTTATATTGTCATTGTCACTAATTGTTATTAATTTTGAGTTCTCGATATATCAACAAAAATAAATACTAATCACGGAAGATATCCCGTAAGTGACAATTTAAGTACGCAAAGTGTTATTATGAATTCAGTACCTATTTACATGATCCTAGGCCCATCAGAGTTGAAATTGTTCTTCAATCCTATCAATTGGATTTTGAAACTGTTTTTTTAATAACCGTCAAAAACAATTTGTAATGGGGTGTTTATAATGTACCGAATTCATGATAACAGCTTGTGCGTCGATGCCCCCCCTTCATCATCATCAGCCTATAAATGTTCCCACTGCTGGGAAACAGGCCTCCACTCTATGAGAGGGATTGGGCTGTAATCCACCACGCGGGCCCAGTGCGGATTGGTAGATGTCACATGTCTTCGAATTTTTGGTTCTAGGACATGCCGGTTTCCTCACGATGTTTTCCTTCACCGTTTTTGAGAGCAGTGGTGATGAAATACATTACAAATAGTAATGCGCGCCTGCCTGGGTTCGAACCCACGACTTACTGTTCGTAAGTCGGGGTCGCTACCACTGCGCCACCGCTGCTCTCCATGCCCCCCCCTTACCCCCTATATTTTTATCACATACAACATTATCCTAATTTTTATTCTATTTACTTATTTTTCATTCGATTTAACTTTGCAGTGGTATGCAGATAGCGTTTATCCCGTATTCATTTAGTTTACAGTCAATAAGTGCGTGGCTTCAGAAATACCACATAATTAATTAGAATATTGTGTTCAACAATTTGCATACAATTATTGAAATAATTCTGCCCGCATTACCATTCGTAATATTTAATTTAACCTACTTGCAATAATTGTTGTGTCATGTATAGTGGACCTCAAATAACTAAACCGGGCGGCAAAGGATCTTTGGTTTCATTGTTGCATTAAACGATAAAGCCAATGTGTTTTATAATATTTGTAAGGAGTAAAATTTTCAAAAAAAAAAACTCTAAATTGATGTCTGTCGACATTACACTTGTGAAGAATAAATATTTTTTTCATATTAACTTGTGCCCGCGACTTCGTCTGCGCGATTGCTCTTGATGACAATGTAAAGCACTCGAAAATAGTATAGCCTTCCGTCAGTGAAATAATTTTTGCAATCGGATGAGAAGTTTCTAAGATCTTTTTAAAATATGAATACGAATTAATTGTTCTACGCAATGGAAAGAAACCAGTTAACAACCTATTTTCATTCTAACTAGGCCTTGTATTTAGAAAACCACAAATTAATGAAACAAACAGTACAGTTCCACCAAAATTCAAAGCGATTAATTTCACGTCAATGGACACCAAGAGGGAATCGAAAAAAAAACAACTTCCGTTTTCAACCGCTGATAAATAGAATAAAACCGCGATCAATTTTATGAAACAGAATTTTATTTATTATTTTCGTTTAGAGCGATCAAGTGTGTAAAGAAAAGAGTCTCGCCAGAGATTGTTGGCATAAATCATTTTTCAATTCAATTTAAACGACAGTGTTGTTGTTGCCGATTCGGAGCAACTCGCAAGGCGCTGTGACTGCCAGTGGATACACCATCTATTTTTCTTTCCTATTTATTTTAAAGAAAGAAGGAAAATATACGTACATATACATTTTAAAACATGTATGTGGTGGAGTATTTTTACTCTAGCCGCATCAAAACAAAACTGATTTAATCGTTGTTCGAAACTATGTTTGTCACAAATCGTATGTTGTTTTAATTTGAAAATAAAATAGAGATTTATATTAATTTGTGCTTCACCGCTATGAAAATTTATTTCATTTAACAATTTATAAAATAATATTTCACTTGATTGTAATTTGTAATAAAAAAATATATTAGATACCTTAATGTCCCGTGTTAGGTTACTTAGGTACTTGGGGACGGCTCAAAACTGTATTCTATTCTTTGTTCTCAACTGTTTGTTACGCTATCTTTTACTTAAAAAAAGATATGGAAACATACCATTCTGTACCCAGCAGCATACGTAGAACAATAGTTCGAGTACGAGAACAGTAACAGCTTAAACCGAATTTACATTTCTTTATACCCTCAATGCAAGGTCCACGCTATTCTAACGCGCCCCAAAGCAATTTCGGCTTGCAGTTTATCAAATCCAACATTTAAATGACCAAAGTCGGCTTCTACAAACAACTTGTTTGGTTGATAGGATGGCATCGGGTCGTATTGCGTTTGTTTGGACCCGTTTGGACCTATAAATCTGTCTCTAACTTCTTCTTAACGCGTATCTAGTGTTTCGGTGTCGACGTGTCTCGTTTCGCAGACGCTGGAAAACCAATTTTAGTATATTGCATTAAAAGTTGTTGCCAAATGCAGTTTGTGTGTTGATTTTCTCGTTTTCTCACTGCGGCCCCGTTTCGTACCACATGAATACGCATTAAAGTCCGACTCATACAAATTGGAATTCACTTACCTACCGCTGTATATAGAATCAAACGGTAATGGAAAATTTTGCTTTTAATTTCCTGAAATAGACGTGGAGTAGGAAATATTTAAACGGAAGGCTTTATCGCAATATAGGTATATTTAGGTAATTTTCATTCACAATAATATTTTTTTCGATAACCGACATGCGTGTACCTCAGCTCGAGCCAATACGCGTCAATACAGTCGTACGATCCAATATGTCGTCGTGAGTTTTATCTAACATCAAAAACGTCCCACTTTTACTGGCGGGTGCTAGTTCACGGATAATAACATTCAATTTTAGTCGAAGTATTTACGCGTCCCCGCTAGGTCCCAACGCGCCAGATATTTATGGAGGTCTGTAGCTGCCTTCCCAAATTGAAATACATTAATATTTTACCATAAATGCGACATTTTCATGCGGAACATAACGTTATCGTAATTGGATTCTTCCTTCAAAACGATAAACGTCCACATATCATGTGAAAACTACCAGTTTAAGTAATTATATGCGAGATATGAGTTATTTATTGTATTGTACGTGCTACTTTTTGCGTAGGTTGTAAGTAATAAACAGTTTATGGCGTAGTGAAACTAGAATAGCAATGAAAGTCAATATTAGAAAGGAAGTTTTCTAGTATTAATATACAGTAATAGATATAATGTTCACTTTGAGAAGTTCGTAAGTTCAATTTTGAACTTTAAATATACCATGGAATAAGTGTCACCTCTTGCGCTAGTTTTACTATTTCACGCATGTTATGCTTGTACCTTTTATTCTAGGCCACGTCCTCATGAGAAATTGACGGGCCCAACTTGTAGAGACACAGGTACGCTATTAAACTTAGGACCCAAAGTCACGAGACGATAAATAATGCAAGACACATAAATAAAAATACACGCGCCTGATCGCACAAAAGTTCAGTGAGTTTTTGTCGCATGTAAAGGTACACTTACGTCGTCGTGTGTTGCTCGTACGCTTGTACACTCACCGCCAATAATGTTTCGTTCGCAATACTTTTTAATACAGTAATGGCTTGCTCATCCATTCAAATACGAATACTTACGCAGAGAGATCTTTCTATCTCGCGCCCAAATCGAATTTTCGTCTGTCGAAATATTCCGCAAAGGTGCAAGCAGAAATTCCTTTGTATGTTCCTATGTGTATAGATATGCTGATATTAGGGATATAAGAGATGAAACTGGAAAAGAGCATAACTCTGTCTTCTCTGAATCGGGGTTGTCCCAAACGATAAGCCTTACCTACGTCTTCATTTCAGCAAATTGGAAGATTCCTGTAATGGACCGTTTTATAAAATGGCCTCTTTGTCTAAGGAAATCGATTGAACATACCTTGAATAAGCCCTTTGTCCGTTGAAGAATACCCGGAGAGATAACAGAAGAATACTTTTATATCGGTTATACCGCCAGTAGGTACACGCCTGTGATAACAATGGTAAATCAAATATTTTCTAGAACATCTCTTGACTAAAATTGATTCGTGTTCTGAAACTCATGAGTACGAAGAAAATTAAGAGTTGAATACAATGTAATCAAACAAGTGTTCGACTGAAATCATCAGGTCAAATATGGAATGAAAAATATACAAATCTATGACAAAATTATTTTAAAATTAAAATGATTGTCGTTTTTTGTTTTGTTCTGACCCTAGCAAATTGTAAAAATACTCATCAGCCAGCAGGCTGCCATTAAATCATAATTAGCACGGTTGGATCGTGCGACAGCAATTTTCTCATTTTCCTTGCAAAATTATTCCGGCGAATCGTCATAAACATTTTTGTCTCTTGTGCTAAATATTTCACTTTTATACCCAGAGTTTTGTAATCAACGTATTGTGTTTGTTAATAAGGATTTTATATCTCCCATTCCCACATTCGAGGAAAAGAATAGCATTTTCTCTGGTATCTACCATGGTTTTGTATGTTTTGAGAAACAAAACATCTAATCTTTACAAAATAATAAGAAGAAATGCGGAGTGAATTTTTCAAAACTTTTTCCAGGAAACTTGGTATTTCATTTTTTCACTCAAGTATTCCTTGTCAAAAATAAAACAAGTTGTGATACGGTGTTAACAAATATTTCAGCGTGAAGCATTCTTATAATATCAGGGTGGCTAAAAACGTCGTCGTCACAGAGTTCCCCGAGAAAAATACTAGTTTCAAGAGAAAATGTGCGATATATTTTATTTTTAAGGTCAAGCAGATCCGCCGCGGAGGGCCATTAAATCACAATTAGAAGTAATGCGGGTGGATGCGTGAGAGGCGGCCAGAGGCTTAGCGGCGCGGGCCCAAGCCGTAGGGCTTTGTTGGACTTACCCTCTTGTCTTTTAATACTTATATTTCACGCCTCCAATAGCCATTGTTGCTAGAAATACGTCTTATTAAAGCTCCTCTCATATGAGCTGAATAACGTCCGAATTTATCTTCTTTCAAGACATTGCCAGATAAAACTTTATTATAGCCGTAACATTTAGGTTACATTTAGAACGGATAAGTAATGAGACGGCGGTGACTATTTCGGTAAATGTACGTGATGTAACAGACAATAAGATAGACGTCTGAGGTTCTTGAGAAAACGACGCCTCGACTCGCATGTCCTAATAGTGGGTCCCATCGGTCGGCCCAACAATATTAGAGGTCGTAAGGACCGCCGCGAGAAACCATCCCAGGACATTGGACAAGGTGGAATTGTGAAAAATTGTACGAAGAAGACATTTAGCTAAGTCGCGAGTAAGATAAACGCTGAGTGGTACTCCACAGATTCTTAAAAGACTTATTGCCGTCGAAAAATTACTGAGTATATAGCCACTAAATCAATAGATAGCTCTTTATCTAAAAAATAGAGTTATTACCTTTGAGATAAACGAAAGTTTTGGAACTAAAAGTTTGGTGCTGCTTAGAAAGAAAGGTAATAGAAAGATTAACAGTATCGGCTACCTTTGCATTTCAAATAATTAAACTCAATCAATATTCCTTACAAAGTATTCCCACGTCCCAATTATGAAGTACAAAAATATCTGCAGACACGTGAAGAATAATTCACTTTAAATAAAATAATGATTGATTCCTCCCCACTGTCTAATGAGAGTGGACGTGAAGCTGAATTAAATTTCCGGCACTCCGGCTCTCTTTTGTTCTTTAAAATCTCATTAACGTGAAATACTTTACAAATACCGTCCAATTCACCGCGAAAATCTTATTATCTGAGATTCAGTATTGTGTCTTATTAACGAGAAAAAAGGGACAACGATTGACCGGGAAGACGCACCCGCAATTTAACACGAATTAACAACCACAATGGCTTGAAATAATGAGTGGGGGGAAGGCCGAAGTTTTCTGCCGAACCCCCAGGAAGCTTCCCAAGATGGTGATTGATAGATCGAGTTAACGTGCGAACGCACTCGCAGTAATGCCGATTATTGCGTATTGATTCCGTTTTATCTTACCGTTTTCCCACTTACATACTTATTCGGGGCTCTCTCTGAGGTCAAGTGTGAATAAGAATGTCTTTTATATAAGTGTGCTTCTTTTGCAAGTCAAGAGAAAACACTCTTTATATCGAGGATGCTCGATGATTGGCCACATTGTTGTTCACGGTGGAGCGTGTTATATTATTCTGAATACAATATAACTGGAATTTGAGAAATGTATGCAACGACTTTATGTATGTAGGTGGTAGTAAACTTGTACTAAAAGATTTTTCTTTAAATTTCGTGACTCAGTTGCATTTCCGGTGCAAAGAAAATTAGCACTTGGAAATAATAAAGAAATTAATATGAGCCGCATCGTTTCTTGCGCATTTTTTATATTACAAAATAACTGCTTGCACATCAATTTTTCCTCGATCAACAATAATCTGAAACATAAAAAAATCAATTAACGAAAATAAAACAATCAAAATATCTTCGAATCCACATGCAGCCGTTTCATTAACTTTCAACGAGAAATAAGGTAGAGGCATTCAATGGAGCAGACAGGTCAATCAATAAATCAGTCGTCACAGGCGGCCATTAAGTAACAGAGCAATCGAACATTGTTTGAATTCAGTGCAGCGAGCGACTCCACTCGTCCGGAAATGAAGAACTATTCATTGTTGAATTCCAGGTTATAACGTCCAACCAACGTATGGGCAATGGACACTTTTGTGTGTTGTTTATTTTTTAAATGCAGTTTTTATTTTTTAATTAGGGACTCTTATATTTTTTTGACGTTTTGTGTGAGGCCCATTATTTTTATGTAGGAATTATACCTGTTTACTTGCTGTTCCAAGAAAGGTACTACTTGAGACAGAAATAAAATGCGAAATTGTTTGGTTTTATCCAAAGATTTCCATTGTATTTTGAATAAAAACAATGCGCAACGTCAATTTCGTGGAAGCGAAATAAAAGACCCTGAAATTACATCATTAGTCGTAAATTGTATATCGTTTTGATGTTTGTAATTTTCGGGAAAATACACTCTTTCCAATTACCGTTTGTTCTTTTTGATAAATTCTTGTTCATTAAAAATCTTTCAAGCGAATTCGTTTACATTGGCATAAATTACATCAGTAAATAGGGTTCTAATTTTGACTTTCTAATTTTGAAAAGTTATTAGAAAATGTTAATCTATTCATTTCATTATCATCGATTAGTGCTTAACTGCTTAAGATACAGAATTTATTAACCAGTTGTATTTATTGAGATTTCTCATCGATTAATTTATAAATAAATGCGTTGATAACATACCATGGTTTGTTAGCGAAAATAGCGCTTTTTTCTGAATATTTTTCCAAGTGATTATTTTCCACAGAAAACATTTTTGAATTTTTAAAGCCGGTTGACGCGAATACATACGTACGCAAAACGATTTTTAGGCTCTTAAATCGCAATAACAACATACAATAAAAGGATATATGTATAAAAGTTTAGCATTGTATGCAAAAAAACTCAAAAACAAAAATATGGCGAAAATAGAAATATGATGAAATTAAACATCCAGGATTGATTTTACAAACAAGACGTTTAACTTAAGGAGAGTGCAGTATGTTTCGTATTGCGTCTTCTTATTGGCGAATATTTTCCGTGACGCCAGAATGAGCGCGTGGGACTTGGGCACCGAATAATATATTATATTGCAAGGAGGTATATCACGGCGGCGACAGGTGTGCGGAGGCAATCCTCTTTTACCCTCCTCCGAGCTTTTCGACCCCAAGAAACCCCTTTTAAGTAACATGACTTTTAACTTTGTGACCCATCTTTGCTTTAAAGTGCTCAGACTTATCCAATTCTGGGCGCTTATTACGGAACTTCCGAGGCGTAATTTAAGCGGAAAATCAGTGCGTTCCAGACCATAGATCACAGTAATGCTCCCTTTGTATAGATTGACGAGTATAAAGGATCAAAATTACTGAGTTGCTTTTATAAGGGACTGACAGGTTTGTGGTAACGAACATTTAGTTATGTTCCTGAAGACTCAGGTTTATTTAAAATTGCTTTGGTTCAAAGGAAAAACGCTGTGGGTAAGTAAAAAAAAAACGGTGAATAGCTCAAAGCTAAAATATACTTCGCTTGGTAATCGGGAGATAATAAGAAAGAAAGAGGATTGAATGACGATGATGTTACCTGTCCAGAATCCTGATGGGTACTTGTTTTTGATACTTTCAAGATAACTCATAATATTTATATTGCAATACTATATTCAATATATACTGGTTTTTACATAATTACATAAATTATACTTTTGTTCACCAATCCTTGAATAACCTGCCCCAATACAATAAAAAAATATTATACAAAATTTTACTTTACTTTAGAAAACTAAAATCCTTGGCACTAAAACTTTATTTTGCTCAGGTAAAAGCTACCTGCTTTGAAAACATGCATTGTAAGCTTCGGTTTAGACAACAGCTTATAAATAAACAATCTTTGATGGCAGAGAGTGTAGCCTGCAGCTATTTTATATTATTTTGTGGACATATTTTCGGCGGCCATTTTCCATTCCCGATCAACCCTTTTGACAATTTATCGGGACATCACATTTTCATACAAGCGGGTGGCACGAACTACGCGACCGCGCCTCATACATATTCAAATAACAGGGGCTGTACAAAGCAGAAACACGCTGTGCCCCGACGTGTTAGAATTACAAAAAAGTATACCGAATATGCCAACTGATAAACAATCTATATCGTGATAACTTTACAGATACCATCTATGTATTACTTACTTAACCCGCGCGGGAGCCATATTAGTAAATGTTTCACGTATTTGCTGACCCTTGCCCGGAATATAAGTTAATATATCTATATTGTTTTAAAAGACTCGTACAGAAAATGTTTTAGCTTGCTTGCAAACTAAAGTGCATATTGACATTATTTAACAATATAATGTTCAGTCTGGGAGTCTGTTACTAATGGTAAATAGCTAGTGCTCAAACGACTTATAACTTCTCAGTGTAACAATTCGCTTTTTTATTTTTCTTCAATTTGAATGTAGCCCATGGTTAAACTGAAGTCAATTAAAACTTGGTCTTAATTTCCAAGTTACGTCTTTGCTCTCGGTCCAATGTTAATATCTACAAAATTATTTCCTACGGTTGATTTATATTCAAATAAAAGTGAATCAAATTAGTGGCTGAAATTTATTTTACTTCATTAAGGCTTTGTGATAAAATACCGTATAGATCTTATGTTCTGATCGTATGATTACGATTTGAGTCGAAATCCACTCATTAACAAATTATTTCTTGTATAACGGTGGCAAAACAATTCGGTATGTGTTATATAAACTATCAGGAAATATACAGAGAACAGCTAGGGCAGATCATATTCGCAATATTGGATGTCATAAGAGTCAACAGAGCTCCAATGATATGCGGCTGCGGGAGCTTCCTGCTCGGTACAATAAACACTACGCGCTTACATTTACATAAGCCCTTCCCGACTTGCGAGGGATGCAGATTCATCGGCATACTCACCTAGCCACTCTATGGGTGAGTTATTCAGAACTTTTTGAAGCAAAACTGAATCGATCGCGCTTAGGTCTTGGCAAACCATTGTGAAGTTTTGCAAGGTGCGAGTGTATTATTTTGATCTAATACGAATACAGACATTACCTACTACACGTTTTAAATGGATCTGACTGCATTGTAAATATTGTTAAGTTCTAATAGAATCGCACGACAATTAAGGGGTGTTTCACACTGGTTCGGGTCGGCATGATTCAGCACAGCCGGATGGCAAAAAAGACTATATGTATAAAAAAGCGCAAAATAAGTAGTTTTAATTCCGCAACGAAGATCCTGGCATACAGAACCGCTCTCTCGCCCGCAAAAATATGCACATGCTGAAAAAACAATAATAATTATGCATGCCATGCATCCAAATCCCACTGCTGCAGCCTAAATCCAGACCTGGATCTTTTACGCGGATTTGAGTACAGGTTTGAGTGCATGGTATGCAAGCTGATTACTCGTCGCGGAATTAAAAATACATATAATAACATAACATTTAATGTCATGGATTTCAGCTGAATACTAGTATTTTACATGGAGCGACTGCCTATCTGACCTCCGCAACCCAGTCAGTACTGTGTAATACGATACCCCTTGGTAAAACTGGTTGTCTGACGTTTTGGGCCACTGACTACGTATAACGACTGTCAAAGATCTGCAAATGACAGCCGCGACCAACGGCTTAAAGTGCTTTTTGAGGCACGGAGGATACTCGGTATGTTATGGGTGGTCACCCATCCACAGAACCAGACCAACCTAGGTAAGCACGGCTTAACCTAAAGATCTATCCTAGCGGCAAATGATTTCCACAAAGTAGTGAGAGCTGAAAATGTACAGCAATTGCTTCAGTTCGGCTTTTTTGTTGAATAAATATTGCCGAATCGAATGTGCCAACCCAAAAATGTATATTTAACATCCCAAATTATCGTGATTTTCAGAGTTAGAAGTATACAAATCGCCAAATGAGGGTATGGTTTTAAGGATTACAGTATCACATAATATGTCACCAGCCCCCTGGAAACTAAACTTCATACAGGCATCGACGATCCGTCAGGCTCGTGATTATAACCGTAATACCTTACGAGATCGCGCTTTGTAGTGGTTCGTATGCAGAACGCTTTATTCAACAACCATTAATAGGCTGTGTGATCTTGCCTAATTAACAATCAGGTGTAAAGCCACACCAAATTAGGTCTAAGGCCTATGAAGGTGAAAGTACAGTAAAGACACGCATCCAAAGACATTTAAATAATTTTATTATACTAAAGACAGGTGGGTTAACGCGAACATAATCGTTATCTACTAGCAAGAGTTAACTGGGTGTTGTTGGCACAATGCACTGCAATGTGCGAGTAACAAGTCAAAATATACAAGTACATTTTGTTTTAAATTGTCACTCAGATAAGGGATCACGATTTTGTCTGTGATGTTATTTGATAGGCTATCTATACAGGGTGTAAACAGACTCTTCACGAAGCCGTCA
The DNA here is from genome assembly GCA_950005105.1 of Lycophotia porphyrea. Lineage (NCBI taxonomy): Eukaryota > Metazoa > Arthropoda > Insecta > Lepidoptera > Noctuidae > Lycophotia > Lycophotia porphyrea. Next base: position 8,901,964 of record OX465393.1, read on the forward strand.
ACCAAGCATTAGGTACATCAAACTAAGTAACTTTACGCAAAAATTAGTGCTGGGAAACGACTTTTTTTTTTGGGTTGAAAAATCACGTTTTACATTAGGACTCAATGAAACACACTCAAAACATTGTGCTGATGGATGGATTGAATAGTAAGGGGGTCCTGGAGGTGTTTAAAGTAAAAATCTGACATCAAAAACATGTATTAAAAAAAAAACTTGTGAAAAAGTTGGAACTTTGACCCCCAATATCTCCGTAACTAGAAGGTTCCCAGGTATGGTCTAGAACAAAAAAATGATCGCAATGACGGAGGGAATAAGTGCCTTTCGGCTTCGTTAAGAGTCTGTTTACACCCTTTATAGTGAGAAGGAAAACGGCGTTTTGTACTGCACCATATCCGAACCAACCTACTTACTCGTTACAGAGATGTTAAAGGACAGATTTTATATTTTGAGCACTACCGTAAACAGTCATTTTTCACTCCAAAAAAGTCGTTTCCCAGCAATAATTTTCGTTGAGTTACTTAGTTAGAAGTATGTACAGAATGCTTGAAGCTGATACTGAATAAATCATCTTACACCAACACATTCCATCTCATCTTGCATCTTAATCCTGTTTTTCAACGTCCAACAACAAAAACACTGTCAAATATTTGTAATATCTCACATCTCGTTAAACAATAACATACAAAGTTGCTAAATATACGATTCCTAGATACAAGAGCCTCATAAAAGTCTATAGCAGTTTTCAAACGTTTAATGGACGCCTTTCGCTCGCGTGGAATTGTATTCCAACTTTTAGCGGTAACTTTGAATTTCGTTGTGGTTTTTGTTTTAAAAGTAAGTATCGTATTTTCTTACGTTTTTCCATCATTCAACTTAAAACTTGTTTGTGCCAGTGTTTACTGTTCCTTATGAATGAATCCTTCTCACAGAGGATTCTTTAAAAGGAAGAAAGAGGCGATCCTCACTTTGTTAGTTAAATGCAAAGAGACTGAACGGACTGATGGTAACTCGATAACACTATAAAATAAGGTTTGCAGTAAAGTATAAGAAAAAAAAGATTAAAACAGTCCTCTTAGATGTAACAAAGAAACTTATTCAAGCAGTTTTGCGGAGGTAATGTTTTGTCTTTATTTTTGAGGAAAATCGTTTCTGTTAATGGGGATAATTTTATAGTATAAACATAGCAACGAATAACGTCATTTTGTGGTAACAGGATAGAATGGGCATGTGCTGCGTTTCGGACTCACTAAAAGTAAAATGAAAAAGCCTCTTTGATTCATGCAATTTGACTATTTATTAATTACAATTTAACTTGACTACCTCATTGGTCAAGTGGTCGCAAGCGCGGCTGCTGAGGTCCTGGGCTCGATTCCCGGGTCGGGTAAAGTGTTATGGAGTTTTTACATCAGGAATTTCTTAGTAGCAGCCATGGAGTCCAATCTTATTACATGAGACTTAAACATAACTGACGAAATTGTGGGTGTACTATTAGATACACCTCTGCCTATCCCTTCGGATATAACAGGCGTGATGTTAACTCAATCACTGACAGTCAATTACAGTAATCTATCAAATTATATTTCATTAATAATCCATAATTTCAATTCCTATGTGTAATTAATTACGCGAAAATGAAATTCAAACGCACTAACCAGAATAATATTCTAAAATCAATACACATTGTTATTATAAACACAATGTTTGTCCAACATCAGCGATATATTCCAAGATTTAGACCTACACAGCGCAAGTTTTAAAAACAGCGCAGTTATCTGCTATTTTTAAAATACTTGGTAAGAAGCTGTCTAACCTTTTACAACAAAGTCTAAGGAAGATAGACAAACAACCAACTGAAATGACCTCTGAACATGATTAAAAAATAGATAAAGTGTCCACAGGTAGATAGCTGTCTACAGTGTCCACCCACTGGATATAATTTCTTAGTTGACTTTTACGACGCCCTTGGGAACAGATGGGGTGACTTATTTTTAGCTAAGGAGGCAATGCACCTTCTTTTCTTCTCTTTTGTTGTCTTTGTTCAATCGTGGCCTGAAAGCTTGACAGTTCATCAATTATAATTAAAATGTACGCTGAATTATAAATGTTCCACACGGTAGCATTGTTTTTGGGAAAGAGCAAGTGTTTTTTTTTGGATTTTCTTCTGTTTTATACACGGATACTTATGCCGCCAAACTCAGTAAAACTAGCAACAGCCCGCGACTTTTTTTCGCGTACAAATATTATAAAAATATTACTTCTCTATTAAAGTAAGTATAATAAATAAAGTAACTATTAGTAGTAGTAAGTGTGTTAAAGTAAGTATTAATCTAAGTTACTCCTTATAACATCGTCACTTATATGCCAGTAAAAGTCCCGTCAAATTTGGTCCAGTCGTTTCGGGGATAAGCTGGAACAAACTGACTGTCAGACAGACTGAAAGACTGACAGACAGACTGACCGACACACTGACAGACTGATAGACTGACAGACAGACAGACTGACAGACAGACTGAAAGCCTGTTTTTTTATTGTTGTAAGTATCGTATATATTGAAATGACAAACAGACAGTTCAATTTTATTTATTTGTATAAAGATAAAAATAATTTACCATTAAATGAAAATAAGTTCTAAGGTCAACACTTTCTGCTCTGAGCTTTCTGCTTAGCCAATAATTTCAAACATAAATCAACCCATTACCCAGCCACCAATAATCCTAGTACTAAACCAAAATCATTATTCAATCAATATTCATCAAAATTTTACTTACCGTGCAACATCACGATAATATAACTCCGTTATTATTTACGTCAATCAACGCCGCCATTATGTTTGCAGAATATCGAGTGAAGGCTCCTTTGTAATATCGTAATATCGCATGTTCGTATGTACGTTACCTACACTTCGACGTCCATTGTTTTATTATAACCCGTCTCTCAAAGCACGGTGGTTGTAATCCATCAATGTACGTCGACCATTGTTGATGCAAGGATATTTGATATTTCAGAACAGATCTGTGTTTTGATTAGTCATTGCCAGCTTAAGGTTAAAAATACCTAGATAAGTCAGTACTTTCAGTCTAATTTGATGGTTAATTTGAAGAATTATGACTAACAAAAGTCAACTACTACTTTTAATTACTCTTTTATTTGTACTATAAAAAAAACAAGAGAGCATCAGCTTTCGTGGCTACACAAAAAATATCAAAATACTAAGTACCACAATTATTTCGACCAATTTCCAAAATCTGAATATCACGTTCAACTGCAAAGTTAATTTAGCACAATTTCCTAAAGATAAAAAATAAAACAGAAACGAAACTCGTATTGGAAAATGGAACCCGTTCGCTAATTGTAGCCACATGCCCCTTCATACACCGTATGTTCGAAGGAAATTGCGAAATAAGGCTTTCGAGTAAGAAAATATAAACAATGGATGGAACAGGAGCTCTATCGTAAATCCAATAACAGAGAAGACATTATCAGGCGGTAACGCCTCCCCTGTAGAATGTTGATCGTAAAAAAGTGATAGGTATAGCCGATAAAATTATAATCATTTTTGTCTATGTACTATGGTATTTGGTCGTGAAATTTTATTACTAGCTAGGTTAATATCTGTTAACGAGGTTCCTCGAATCTTTTTATGCCGAAATGGAGTAATATTGAGAGTTATTATCGTGGCTATAATAGTAAAAATGTAAGTAGATAGTACTGAATTACTGGCTATTATTTTACCATTATTTTTAGGTATGATGCTGTATTCATAACATTTTGGTTCTCTCATTTGCTGTGTTTTTTAATACCGAGACCTACAATCTCTTGAAATAAATGTATTATAATTTGATAATAGCGTGGGTTTTTCAACAATCCTCAAAGTAACGAGCAATATGGCCAAGCGGCGATAAAGCCGATATCTTTGTCGAGTTTAGATACGTACTCATGTAATAGCAAGCTCCAAGTTGTAAAGAGAGCAACGTCGAAAGCAATAAAATGACCGATAAAATTGGTTCGCCGTCCAAAAGAGGAAACTTTGCATACGAAAAGTACCCACAAACGAACATTATATACTCTATATACGTACATGGAAATGTTAATGCTCAATTTGAATCGAGTACTCATACTGAAAATGTATTTTGTTTCGATTTAACATCCACACCTGCCACTTTAGCATTTATTCGGGAAACACGTCGCAAATAAATATGCTGACCATTAAAAACGGTTTACATAACCGTATCAAATACTTGTAATAATTATAATAGCCATTAAGCATCTACATACTTATACCCACATTTCAATCAAAAATAAATTTCATTTTGCGTAAACATCGACGTTATATTTTTTGTAATTAATTTCAAACGAGCCCCCAATTTAAATACTAACAGAGATAAACAATTAAATTTTTCGATTCACATAAATAAGATAAGAATAAAATATAGATAGGTGTTCAGTATTTACAGCGCAATTCCACTCGCTTACCGTATAAAATGAACGTTCGATAAAGACAATAAATTGGAATAGGAACGGGCACAAAATAAAATTAAAACTGTGTACATGCAATGAATCATGGGGTCAAGTGAACGTCCCCCGAGGATTTGGCAACCGATACACGACTGTGCACTTAGGCCCAGGCAGCTGGTCGCGGGTAGTGCTGCTGATGTGATAATAAGCTTATATCTTAGCAGCCTGCGATTGATGTGCTTATGAATGGTGGTATTATTGTAATGGGTTAATTCAATCGCCCCTTTTCTTTTTATGGCAAGGAAATCTTTCCCGAAATCTTTTATGCCTAACATCATCTCGGAAATAAAATTTTGTGCAGGATCCCATGCAAATGATTGAATCAATTGTGTAGGTTCTACATGCCGAAATATTTTTGATATCGCTTGTCGGAAGAACGAAGTATGTATTCTGCGTACGTAAGTAGATTTAACTGAACTATAGGAATAACCATGAAAATGTATTGCTTAGCAGGTTAACACAATGATAAAGAATTACAATCGTGAATGTGTTTAGAATAAACAATCAAAAGCAAGTCAAAAAAAATACAATCGATATACGTTGAACCATCAATCAAAAAAAGATTGTTGAAAAATTAACTATATAAGTAATTGTCAAAAATTTACTCTAATTTGTCAAAAAATTACTTTAATTTGTAAACAACCCCCCTCCTATCATACCTGACTATACTAAGCTAAAGTCTCAAGATCAAGAATGACTGATCAAATACCAACTATGTCCCGGGGGGGTAAAATCGCGCGGAAACATCTCTAATATTTCGAGAAGTACTCGTACATTAGTTGAGCATACTCGTGATATCAATAAGCATCGAGGAGCCATTTACTTACTGCTCGAGATCGTGTCAGTTCGCAACCTCGGGCTATGAGCTATCCGTGGGAATAAGGTGGCGATAACTGCTCGTTTATGTTCAAATCTTGTACGTACAAGATGGTGAGAGCTGTGACAATGTTGTGATGATGTGAGCAGATTATGAGACACCTGAGTCTATGTAAACGTATGTTACAAATGTTTCATTTATATTATTTTCACACCACCACATTAAACAAAAACCACATGATCATCTTCTTGCTTCTATCCCATGTTACTTGGGTCGCCGCCGGTCGGTGCAATACGTTTTTACGTCTACTACTCTGTCCAGCGTCACGCTATTATGAATTTCAAAAGCGCATTCCGTCTTCGCCAGTAACTAATGTTGACTATAAAGGTATTATGCATCTACTCTAGTATCGTCAACCGAAGTAGCTCTTTCATAGCACCCCATATAAAGTATATATCGAGCGTGTAACGGTAAAAAATCAATATATTTTACCAAAATAATGAGGCGGCAAAAAAATCCATTATTTACGCAGGACGTGACACTTACATTCACAATCGCTTCCTGTTTCTCTCCTCGTTTTACAAAATCCTGCTAATAGTATATTAGGTATTCTGGGCACGCCCTTTCCCTATTAGAAGGTACAAATACAAAGTGACAATCTAAAAACAAAACGTTTGTAAATTGTAACCCCGAAATTGAAACCAAATAGAGCGTGCTATGTAATAATACTTTTACAAAATATTACGTTTTATATTTGTAAGAATATTTTTTCTTTGCAAATTGACACTGAATTTTACTTGGTTTTGATTTTGTAAACGTACTTTATCTAATGTTTCAAAGATTACTTTTTATGTGGTGTGATTATTTTAGTGTTTTATCGAAAATTAAGCCAGTGTTTCAATAACAGCCTAATTGTTGTGCGTAAAATGTAATGTTCATTTTATGTTATTGCACTTTTGTTCTTTATCGAAAGGAAAACGAGCTTTTAGTAAAAAACTGTAATAATAGCATGTTAGTCTTAGTTGTGTAACATTGTGTGCGCTGAAGTTTCAAAGCGTCCATTTTAAATGCAAATAATGTTGTTCGTTTGAATATCCAGGCAGCTTTCTATTAAAATTTAATTTCAATCCTTTGAAGAGCTGCTGATACTTAGCTGGCCAAAGGAAAGGTATGGAAGTGATAAAGAGTTTTTAACCATTCTCGGTTCATTACAAAAACATTTTATATTCTTCGTTGCGTTCAAATGAGTAACATAACAATGAGTTAGCATCATCATCATCATCAACAGCCTATAAATGTTCCCACTGCTGGGACACAGGCCTCCTCTCTATGAGAGGGAATGGGCTATAATCCACCACGCGGGCCCAATGCGGATTGGTAGATGTCACATGTCTTCGAATGTTTGGTTCTAGGACATGCCGGTTTCCTCGCGATGTTTTCCTTCACCGTTTTTGAGAGCAGTGCTGATGAAATAAATTACACAAAGTAATGCGCCTGGGTTCGAACCCACGACTTACTGTTCGTAAGTCGGGGTCGCTACCACTGGGCCACCGCTGCTCTGCGCTGAGTTAGTATATGGAACAAAAATACAATCTCGGTTTCCACAACATAGAATCACAATACAAAACATTAGAATTCCAGAAACTCATTAGCTGAGTAACTTAATCAGTTTTTCGGGTTTTAAATAGAATCCTTTTAAAGCAATCCGTTCGGGAATCGATTCTGTCAGACAAAGATGACTTTACGTATGTAAAATTCGGTCCTTTCCGGGCGGACAGGAACTGAACGGTATTAGGTCCTACATTAAAATTGATTGCACGTGTCCATATCCTTTTTGGGGACTCATTTTCTGCAATATAAAAGGAAATGGGGACGAACCGTATTGAACTACGTTTTTGTTCTGTCGTCTCACCAGGAAAAATACAAAACTAGCCTAAAGCGACTTTTTATGCTGATGGTTTTTCGTTTCAACATTTTTTGTGGATGACAATCATCCACTTTTGTATTCTTATTCTATTTCCCAAATACATTTATGGTTGAAAAGAGTCTTCTCGACTAGTGCTTTCAAGCCATCGCTACCAATCAAGGCTCGTCGCTGATGTGTTTTCGAATAAGTTTTACCGAGACAGAAAAAAAAGAAAAGCGAAATCATCTTCTTCTGTCCTACTCTGCTATGCCCGACAGGGTCTATAATGTTCATAACTTTCAATATGGAGTGCAATAAATCTATCGAGTATTGAAATCGTACTACACTGGCTATCAGTTGTCATCACTGGGCATCAAAATTCCATAATAAACAGCTGTCAAATGATCCCAAGTCTAACTATTAAACATGCACATTTGCTATTGTGTCATAGTGAAACCGAGCCCGCTATGAAATGCATTACTGTGGTTCAATTACATGATATTTCATGTAGTTGTCACGGGTCGCGTCTGCTCTTTGAGATATGAACTAGTGTTGTGTATTTGCATAGTATCATGTTATTCAATTTAGTACCTATTTAAGTAGCAAGTCGCGGTTCGCAATGCACATGCATGTCTAATGAACTGCTAGAAAATTAGATATTGGTGCCGATTCCCTTGTTTACAAACTAAACCAAATTTAAGTTCAGTGCATTTATTTCATTAAGAAAAGGACAGAAGATTAATATTAGTTTTTAGACACTACTCCATACAAGTTTAGACGTGATTAAAAAGTTGACTACTAAAATAGCATCAAATTACGTCAGGTGCTGACTATTTTGACAGGACTAAACTAATATTTATGTTCTGTTCTTTTCATAATGAAATAGAAAGAAAAAGATGCACTCAACTTAAATTTAGTTTAGTTTGTGATCAAGAGAATCGGCACCATTGATTAAGGTCTCATATTTAGGTCTGGGTCTGTTAGTTTTTGTTTCGTGATAGTCAAATCATTAATTTTAAACAGGCTTTATTATTTCTTTGGAGTACAAAATAACAAAGAGAATAAGGCAATTTGCCAAAAGTATTCCCTGCTATTATTTAAATGATGGGAGAACATGTTTGTCAGGTGTAGCTATTCAATTTCAGTAAAAGCGGAAAATGTAGAAGACGTGAAAAGCTTCCTTAAACGAGTCAAAAAACATTACCTTACTTATTTTATTTTGTTCTGACATATTGAACATTGAACATAACGCGCCTTCGGTGTTGTGTTCAATTTGTATGACAAAGTGATCGAAAGTATCTGCCGTGTTCCATTTTGGAACACCATTTCACCTGTTATTGATATCGACAAGTGGAGTTTATGTCACCACAAGTGCGTCCCACAAATATTTGAGGGTAGTTTAACATTCAAATCAAACTTAACATTGCAAATTCACTTGACTGGTCGCTATTAACGTTGATGATGTAGATATTGGACCAGGGCGGCCGAGTGAAAGCAATAAACTTGTTGACATCGGTCATCGAACAAAGTTTTGTAATATCGTCCATTTCTGTGTAATCCTTTATTAAAAGCTGGATTCTGACTTAGTTATACAGCTTCATTCGCTGTTTTTTTTTGTAAATTGAACGTTTCAAAATTCCTCTCTCACTCAGCACTTGAGTTCCACAGGAGTGGAGGATGAGTAAGCAAAAGTTTAACAACTAATATGAGCATTTAAAATGCTCGAAACAAAAACGATTTAATAGTTTTTTTAATTGTTCTATGTTGGTTGAAAGACTCAATCGAATTAATAGCTGTTACTGTTGTTCTCACTGCTCGTACTCAGTTGCAAACACTAATCTAATTTTGTGAAAAAGGATAATTCATTAGGCAATTGCATCACTGCAAAAGGTATAATCGACATTCAAATAAAAATAAACAAAAAGTCAGAAAAAAATTAAATTTACTAATATAACACCACGCCTTTAAAGGCAGAGGAAGCTTGGCAGAGGTGTAGCTAATAGTACACTCACATTTTGCTAGTTATATCTAAGTCCCTTGTTATAGGGGATGAACCTATTACTATAAATTAGGCATAATTCCAGACTCTTTAGTTGCTACTTAGAAATTTTGGATGGAAAAACCCGATAATACGATAAACAGACCCGGGAATCGAACCCATGACCTCATACTCAGCAAATAATATTGTAGCATTATACAATCCCAATTCATATTATTATCAGCCATCAATCAATATTCATCTAATCGACAATCAACGTAAAAATCTTGTTAAACACATGTTTTAAAGTTTTTCATCGAAAATCTTCTTAACTTCGAACGAAAAGTATCTCGATTTAACTTCAATAGTAGCCGTCTAACAAGCGAGGCGATCTGTGCAAGACAGTGATGACCCGGACAAAAGGCAAGTAGCTTATGTTCTGCAGTTGGCACACCTGTTAGGGTGAAACGGACATGTTTTGAAACAAAGTGATCGTGTCTTTGGAACTTTCGTAAAGGATCGTCATTTCTTTAGTTACAAGTTCTTTTTGGTGTGTTTAACTTCAAACGATTACTCTATTGCTTTTGTGAGAGATATGAGCTCTTTATACATATTATTTATATCTTTATTTTTATGTTATTCTGTGTAGCCAAGGAAGCTTTAAAACCTTCACATTCTAATTCTGATTTAAAAATACTCTAATTAATATTGATAACTTGGGTAATAGAAACAAGAAGACATGTTGCGCTGACTTCCAAAGATAAGGGCAGGAAAAGAGTACCTAGAAGGATATGGGGGAGGCCTTTGCCCAGCAGTGGGACATACAAGGCTAATAAAAGGGCAGGAGAATAATCATGATGATGATCAACTTCTGTACTTATTTTATACTACGAAATTGTAACTTAGCAACTGGTAAGTTTTCTTTAAAGTTCTGGTAAACGATGAAAAACGTTGAGCTTACAACAACAATACAATAACGACAATAATAAACAACAACAATAAAGAACAACAACAGTAACAATTACAACAACAACATAGCACGCAACAACAATAACAATCCACAACAATAATAAATAAAATTATGACTTGATAGACAAAACACGGACCACGAAATAAATATAGTAAACACTAGACTGCTACTGGACTGAAAATCGATTGGCTTAATTAATGAATGAATGAATGAATGTAAATCACGTTGGAAGTGTTAAAGCAGCGCTTCAGTAAGTTGGTCGTGTGGAAATCATGAATTGAATTCGATTAACGAAAGGGATCCATCGGGTGAATATGAGTGGACGTGTTATGAAGACTCGCAGCAGACATATTTTATGTCGGCCATGTTGTATGACGTTTGTCCTTCCAAAAGGTCAAGTGCGTCAACCGCGGTACAGACATACCTATATGTTAGAGGAAATATATATAAATATCAGTTGGTATGTACGTCAGTTGAAACGTTAACCTAAAAATAATTTTGATTGGAATAAACGAATGAAGTAAACAAGGCAGAGGTTCCCGAATAATAAATGTTTATTTATGATGTTTAAATAGACGGTATGGTGTTTCAAGACAATTTCTTATCAGGGCTGCGGAACTGTTCGAAAGAGGTACCGCGGCCCTGGAACCCAAAGGGCAAGGAAGGAACATGGATGGGTTTTAGTCAGTACAAGTCTGACACTCCCTTGCGCTCTGCCCGGAGCGGGAGAAGGCATTTAATGATTTCCCATCCGTAAAAAAAAAAAGACAATTTCTTGTGTGTGTTAAATTATTATTTAAAAACTTCTTAAGTGATTTTATGGGCACAAAAACACCTTGTCCTACCTACTTACTTTAAGTATGAGTTTATAAAATCAGTTTATTGTAATAAAATTTAGCTAGCGAAAAATTTACAAAATAATTTAAACTGATATTTCAAATAAGTAGACTAACTGATTTTATATCGATATCTACACAAGCCATCTAGGAAGTTTTGCAAGGTAATTTAATTTCACCTGGTGCAATATCTTTGAAAAGTTACAGATTTATGTAAGTTGCCTCTTACTTAAGTATCACATAGAACACTAATCAAGCCATCACGATTCACACTTGGCTGCCGTTTCTTTTATTCATAGCTACTCCCACGTTAACTTCTGATCCAGGGTTCACTGTTCAAATTCTCATTACTAGACCTATGTCAACGCTGAAACCCAATTTATTTTATAGCATTAACTAAAACATTTTTTTTTTGTGAATTCAAAACACGGTTCCTAACCGTGTTTTTTTTTCTAAATTTCAGCTGAAATCACTATGTTATTCTATTCTATTTTTGTTTAATGGCAAGCAACAGCACTATGTAATATGTTTACCTACACTCGCACTAAGTACCTAGCTGCATAATATTCCGTACAAATAGGTGAATGATTTTTCTCGTGAGCATTAAGGTATGATTCCGAACTCGGCAACAAGCAGCAGTGCTGTTACCGCAGTGCTGCCATTAAGGTGCTGCCCAGCAGTGCTGCCTGCTGCGCTGATTCCGAGCAAGGCGGCAGTGTCGCTCTGTTCGTGGTGATGCGTTGTTGTGTATTCGTTAGTTTACTTTGAGTTGTCAAGATTTCGATTGATGACCAACTTTTATTTATATTGTTGGAAGAGGAAATTAACGGTTCCTCTTTTGAATCAGAGAAATTCATCCTTTTGTAGTCAATTTAAATGTCAACATTCACGTAGGTACTGCTGCGGCGGCAGACGCGTCACTACTGGTCTGTCGCGGCGGCAGGGCGACACTGACGTGCAGCAGTGCTGCCGCTACATTGCTGCCGCGACATTGTTGCCTAGCCCGGAATGTGATCTCATATAAGCTTATAGACATTGTATGGGGACCAGTAGTGTCGCGGCAGCACTGCTGCTTGTTGCCGAGTTCGGAATCATACCTTTAGTGCAAGAGTAATGAAAGCGCACACATTGACTTACCTACGTAATAATATAAAATAAAATAATTTTTAATTAAATACCTCATAAGTGACTATATTGACTTATGATACAACTTGTTTATAGCGTATTGAAAACCTTTAATAACACCCATTATTCAAAATCAGCATAAGATAAATGGCCATAAAAATCACCTCGAAAAACAATTTAAAAGGCATTACCAGCGAATTATCTTCCTTGAGCTTCATCGATATTTTATTCAGTACTTGTTACATCGACAGCTCAATAATCAGATTATGTTCGTATCTCATAAATATCATGTTTTAATCTGCACACAGAACAAAACGAAGCGTCGGCTCACAATAAAGAAAGCTTAATGTGTAGGTTCTGTTTTCTTGTCACGTTTTTTCGCCGTTTAAACGTCCCTCCAACAAATGGCTCGGAACATAACTACATCGCCGTCGTATACCTACTAAGAGAAATAAAACAGGAGGACAGATACACACTTTTTGTCTTTGATAGAATTGCGGAAATGTGCACCCTTGTTCTTAGATTAGGCGCCCATGGAAGATTGGAATGATTGCACAAATTAAATAGAATGATTTTATTTGTTATTGTATACCTAAAGGAGCCCTGACAGCCAGAAGGCGTCGCGGTAGACCTCATAGAAGATGGCGGGACGAGCTGGATAAAACCAACGACCAGTGGCCCACATTAGCCCTGGATCGAAACCGCTGGAAGTCATGGGGAGAGGCCTATGTCTAGCAGTGGAATGACGTAGGCTAACATTATTAGTATCAGTATACCTACAGGGTCAATTTTCCAAGTGGATGGTTCAAACTGGAACTATGAGAAATTGTGAAAATACTCAAAGGTGTCTCGGGCGTAACAAAACTAAAACAGTATCATTGGATTGTTGAAAAATCAACATTCCTAGCCAGGAATCGAACCCATTGATTTTGGAAAAAAAACACAGTAGGTATGTTTTATTACTCCATTTGATAGTAGCGCTCATAAGGATCAAATTATGGTATTTTGTAATTTATTTAAAAGTGTTAACTCCCACACATTTTCTTTTCTGTTTTCCTCCTTTCTAGAAGATTCTCCTTGTGTGACGATGTTTAATGATAGGTAACCATGAGCAATTTGAGCAGACAGCACTGTTTTTACGTACATAAATCCATTAATAGATTTACGTGATGAAATATTCTGCAATCTCATCAAAATTAAATGCTGTAATAATGATAATAACATTAAACATCGAATAGTTTGTCATCATAAATATAAAGGAGATGCTTTTAGCGACAATTACGTGATTAATCTTATTAAACGCTTTATTCTTAGAATAAATAATAGAGTTTTCTCTGAAACACTCTCATCATAATCTTTAGAAGAAAATAGTTGTCGATTCATAGAAGCCTTTCACTGATTAAAATATTAAAGTGAAACTTTCTATGAATGTTATAATGGAAATACAGAATTCACTTAAGCTTTACTCAGGATGAAACAGGACAATGTCTAAGATAAATAAGTCGGGAAGCAGGATTGTAATGTATTCATTCCAATCTCATCCTAAATCCTTTTTGTTATTTTCTGTCCCCAATCCAGACGTCTTTGGGAGGAGCAAACCTGCAAAATTGCAATCACGCAAATTGAAAATTAATGGACCGCGAAATCCAATTTTGCATTAAAGCTTTCTGGTAGGTAAGTAGGCACTCGCCCCTGCTTCGCCCGGAGTGGTCATGGTATCATACTTATTTATGGTTTTTGAGACAGAAGAACGAAAAATATTCGTGTTCTTTTGTGAGTGGAAGGATAACAAAGTACCAAACATCGTTTTGCGTAAGCTGTTCAAAAAGAAATGAACTAAGAGAAACAAACGGACTACCGTATTGTTTTGTATTACATTGGTTATCATGATTCAATATTTAGGTTTCTTTTCGCAAAATGTTTCTTTTGTATGTATCCTAATTCGAAACCAATTAAAATCACAAACCCCTAGTTCTCATTTGGAAGTGAAGTATTATGAAAGATTCGTATTTCACGGGCCATCAAAATAAATCGAACGTGACTTTGGCCGTTTTGCCATTACGCCACTTTACACACTAAAATATGTATTCTAATGTATACACAAAACAAACATTTTTTTAAAATTTATTTCAAGTTAATCCTGAGGGTCATACAATTTATTTTTAGTTGTTTTCGTAAATTAATTTAATTTTTGTTGTTTTAGCTTGTTTATTTTCCTTACGAGATTTTATAATCCAGAAAAGTTATTATTCGTTTATATAAAGGAAAACCAACAGCAATACACAAAGATAATACAAATTGAATACGTTATAATATTCCAAGTAATTTTAGGAATGCTGGAGGTTGGATAGACACCCTTTTACTCAGAAAAATGTAGACGAAAGTGAGTTATTATAACAAGAACAACATGTGGGACTTCATTCCGGCGTGGGCGGTACGGTCGCGTAGAGCATCTGTAATGCTTTGTTATAAAATAAGCTAATTATACTGTGAACAGAAAACTTATTTTATTTAAATAATTATGTAAGAAATCTTCTGAATAAATAAGCCGTATACCTATTTCGTTTACATAAATTGATTACGTAAAACCTTCGTCCAAGCGATCTGTCTCCTTCGTAAATAATATGCCATGAACATACGCACACGTTCGTTCCTTCGACGATACCCTCTTAACTCGAGGTCGGACCCGAGAAAAGTGTCGTTTACCCTCACGTTATCTTCAAGTTCCAATGTCCAAATTCGTTTCATTTCGTTACAAGTGAAATATAGTTAAAGCCAAAGACTAGAACTAAGTATACGACACTTCCTACGTTTCATTGCTTCTCAGTTTTGGCGATAGACGTTCGCATTCCTTCAAGTCACTGCCGAGTGATATTAACTTCACCCGGAGTGGAGTAAAAAGTTTTTTTTTATAGTCACGGTATACCTAATCCTCAGTTAAGTGCTCGAGATTTCATAGGGTAGCTAGGTAGGAAAGACTTTTATGAGAGGAAAAACTATTTTCTGTGGGAAATCTTTACTTCGTCTTTACTTTCTTATCTCGGTTCAGCACGCTTAAGCTTTAAGAAGATTCAGCACTTGGTGTAAACTATCTTTATAAGAATGAAGGTAAGGGAAAAAACCTGGATGAAAATGAAGGCGATTTTTGGAGGATGCCCATGTCCAGCAATGCAGTAGTGTTCATGCTAAGGTTGCGTTAGTGCAGGACTTTGTATCAATTTTTTTTTGGTGAAATACCAATTTTTAATCAAAATCGATAAATTAAGTAGTCTGTCCTAAGCGGCCAAACATTGAGATAGCTGGTTAGCACGCACGGTCGGTAAAACAGACGAAATTAAGACCTTCGACCTACTTGTTGGTTGATATTTAAAACAGTTATTAGTTTTTATTGTAAAAAAAAGGAGTTGTGCATTTACTAAGTCCTGTGCCGTCCTGTGACGGCGACGATAATTATATTAACTGCAATCTACAAAATTTCTAAATTTTATTGATATGTACATTATTTACAAGCTACAAATCTATAATAGTAATATAAATATGTACAAGTATCAAAAGGGTTACAGGGCGTCAAAAAATTCGTCCGCATAACTGTCAACAGGAAAAAGTGCCCAGAAGGCTGGCTATAAACACTTAAATTCAGCCAACGCACAGCCTAAACTGCTGGGCCTAGAAACATTAAATTTTGCACAAGAATTCCTTATGTAACAAAAAATGAACAATACGGATGATTTTTTATTTTTTATTTTGAAAATTAAACCCCTCAAGAGATTAACTAGGAGATGAAACTTAGTTTGGAAGTTCTTCTTCTTTGCTGATGGAAAATCCGATCGAGTAAGTAAGTATTGCTTGTACTGTTATAATAACCGTGTTCTGTGAAAGGTCTTGTGGCTAAATAATAGCCCCTCAAATTGATCAATCTATCAGGTTCAGCTGCGTTGGCTGCCGTTACTCCATGGACGGATACGGCAAACAGGTTAAAGTGACGCTACTGGTTGTCACATCAAGATCTATGACAGTCGTTACGGGTAGTCAAAAGCCCGAAATGGTAACAACTGGCCTTGCCTTGGAAAATCGGTATTGCTAAGCAATGGTTCGTGGGCATCAGAAGTTAGAATAGAAGACAATTCCGTATAAGAAAGTGGTAAGTCAAAATGGCTGTGTGTTACTAATAATGGAAAAGCAAAAAAATGTAATAAATTAAAAACTCATTCAATCATGATAAAAGTCGCTATAGCAATAAGAAATACTTTCAAAGCGATTACAATTTGTCCAAACCCAAGTGTCCCACTGCTGGGCAAAGGCTTCCGGTTTCTCCTTCCAAACTCTCATATACGCCATACATACCCTACTTGATCCTACACTCACCACACTTCACACACACACACTTCCAAAAACACCAAAGCGCTTTATCGTCAAATTTTATTTTAAAAATATTGTTATATATTTTCTTTTGCAATTAGTTCAGTTAAAGCTAACATGTTACCCTTACTTGGGAAGAAACTGGACCCCACGACACAGGGTATCCTAGTGTGGATGTGTAAAAATCTAGTGCTGGGTCATTGTTTTTTGTAACTAGTTTTTTAATAATATTAATAAAAATAAATAATATTTTACCTTCTTAGGCGAACTGAATAAAAATTATTATAAAATTAACTCTATCTTGTGCGTTCTCTGGCCATGTTTGCAAACAAGATCTGGTCGTCACACCACCTTTGCCGCAATCTGCTTCACAGATCTGTGATTACTTACATGTTAAGTTGCATGTAATGTCAGCTATATAACCCAGCCTGACACACGATTAATATTAGCTCACTGTCGCCTAAGTACATTTCTGTGTTATGCCTAATTCAAAAACCATGTCCGCGGTAATTAGGACTCATGGCTTAGGCGCGTTGGAAAAAGTCAAGTCAAAATGGGCTTTATTCAACTAAAGGGGTAAAATTGTGGGCTGCGGGCTGTTCGAAAGAGATACCGCGGCCCTGGAACACAAAGGGCACACAAGGAAGGAATATGGATGGGTTTTAGTCAGTGCAGGAGAAGTCATTTGACGATTTCCCTTCCGCAAAAAAAAAAAAAATGCGCTTCCAAAGGGGTAAATTTAACGGTTTTGGTACCGTTGACTTGTTGGAGCTTGTGGCTAAATAATAACAGCCGCTCGGGTCGATCTTCAGTTCAAACCGTGCTTGCCTAGGTTGGTCCGTGGATGGGTGACCACCAACTCGGTATGTAACGACATACCGAGTTTCCCCCGTGCCTCGGAAAGCACATTTAGCCGTTGGTCCCGGATGTCATTTGTATATTTTTGACAGTCGTTACAGGTAGTCAGTGGCCCAAAACTCTGACAACCATATCGTACCCAGTATTAACTGGATTGTGGAGGTGAAATAGGCAGTCGCTCCATGTAAAATACTGGGATTCAGGTGCATCCGGTTAGACTGGAAGCCGACCCCAACATAGTTGCGAAAAAGCTGGGCAGATGATGGTACCGTGGACTTGTTGAAGTGAATCGGAACCTAGCATAAGCGAAGACAGCAGATATAATTAATAATAAATTAATATCATTTTAATAATAGTCTAAAATAATATCCCTTAGAATATTTCTAATGTTTAAAGATTGCCAGATATTGTATGAAGTGCCATGATGGCATTGTTGTTCAGGCCTTGCCTGTGCATATGTATGTAAATAGGTATAAATGTGTTTTTTTTTTATTTCATAAATCACACGCTTAGTTTTTGTGTTAGATGGGCTCAATATAAACTGTTCTACGACTTGGTACTCACTGAAAGAGAAAAGAGACAATATTAAAGCGAATACTGTAATTGTGTCTCTTTCACACCACCCTAAAAACATCAGGTTCCCTGAATCTTTTAACACGATTTCCAAAAACTTGATATTTTTTAAATAGGCCTTTACTTTATTAAGAGTGCGAAATGTTCTTTCTAAGTTTGTAACTTACATCGGTGAAGAAGAACATCGTGGGGAATACTGAACTAATAATTATTTCAATGTTTGTCTGTACAGACGTCAGCACCTCAAGCTACCCGAAACTGTCAAATTTTTAATCAACCTTGAACCTAATGCTTTAGCGACAAAGTTGAAAATCTATTAAAGTAACTTGACAGATTGTAGTAGCTTGATGTGCTGGCCTATTAAAATGCGAGACGATAATTTTATAATAATCAAGTTTAGGCTTTCCAGCGATGTTTTCCTTAACGGTGGCGTGTTATACTAACTTTGGTCGAACAAACTTAATTATAGTACTAAGGCGATTAAAGGATTATTTTAAGACGGGCTATGGGCTACTACATCATGTTACGCACTGTAACAACATCCTACAAACATCTAGTTCGTTAAAGGTTCGTAGTTATTATGGGATAATAATGCCCGTTTTTACAAACACTGAGAGGCACATATTGCCTGAATATTATCACAGTGTTGATTTCAACTCTCTACCCTGAGTTGACCGTTGAAAATTGAATGTGCACGCGCTCTAGTGTTATCTTTTTTTGTCAAATATTAGAGTGTTGAATTCGAAACGTTTAGAGAATAGGAATAGGATAATGCATACCTTCATAAATGATTATTGTATAAACCGTATCGTATCGTGGTTGCATAAGTCATACTAATATTACATGGATATATGACTCGTTGGTCTAGTGGTCACAACCGCGACTGCGGAGGAGAAGGTCCTGGGTCCAATTTCCGGGTCGGGCTAAGTGCTATAGGGGTTATTCAATCAGGAATTTCTCAAAAGCATTCACGAAGTCTGGGTTTGTGCACTGTTGATGGCAATAGGGTCGCCCCCTATTACTTAGGACTTAAACATAATTGGCGAAATGTTGGTGTATTAGGTACACCTCTGCCTAATATTCATCCGTCGGGGATTGAATACCTATGAAATTTACGAAAGTAGTATTGCGATGTTAGTATTTATATGATTTGTGTTACATACAAAAGTTAATTTATTTTCGAAATTACTTTTTATATCACGTTCCTTTACATTATTGTTCCGTATAGCCTGCCCAATAAAGATCAGATATATCTAGTGGCAATGTGGCAGTATTATCATAGCATTGTTCGTAAGCACTCCCTTGGGCACGGACGCTGGTTATAACTGTGTGCCGCTTAATTAAGCTGACTTTTTAATTATGTGAGTGTCGACTTTTTGGTCTAGTGACCAGTTATAAAGGTTGTAAAAAAAAAAAAATGGAATTAAGGAGTTTTAAAAACAGAAGAAAATTTAAAGCGTTTCAAGGATTTTTTGATGATTAATCACACAAGTCTTGTTGTTGGTTAATGTTTAAGATTATTAATTATTGTTTCGTGAAATTGCATTGAAAAAACAAGATGGCGGTGTTTGTATTCATTTTGAACACGTCTAAAGATGCTTGTACTACTAACTATACAGCCCGGTATCCGATTATTTTTTCTCTAAATATCAGCCAACCTTATCAGATTGCGTTTATTTCAAGGCTAAAACGTTCTAGATTAATACAAATATTCATTTTGTTCTACTGTATTTAAACAGTAGCTATACAATCAATAAATATCTCCGGTTACCACCAGGGGGTAAAGGCGTGACAATTAATATTCATTAAATTAATTTGCATATCGGTGTAGCAACGGAAAAACAAAATAAATAAGTTCTATTTAACAAACCAGGCTGTATTTTGTGAACAACTAAAGCATAAGTAAACATTTGTTATTTCCTAGTAGGTACCTATGTTCCTACTATTTTATGAAATGAAAAGCGAGTCTGCTAATTCACACTACTATTTCAAAACGTGAAACGCCCGCACAAAGTTCAAGAAATGTAACTCGACGCGTAGCATTGTTTTTATTTGCTACGACAGCGTAACTGTCGTAGTATGAAATCGTAGCATCAGCTACGGCGTAGCAACATTGAAATCCTTTGTTTTTACAGAAAGTGGCTCAATCGTTATTTTTTTAAGGGAAAAAAGTGGTCCTTTATTAATGCGACGTTGATCCTTCAGTATCTACTTGATAATTCCATTAGGCAAACAAATAGATCATTGAGAAAATTATGCAAAATCACCCAACTCTGTTTCAAATCGCTATTAATACCCGTGAGAAAAAGATGACTGGCACAACTGCCCTCGGCCCGGCTCATACAACCTTTTTCAGAAACATCATTTAAAAGCATTCATGGTTCCATAGAGAGATCGAAACCATACCAGAGCAAATATTTTACCATTTTTAATGACAGAATGAACATCAGAAATGATTAGAATTATGATTCAATTTTTGCGTTTCGAATGAAATTTCCTAAAGAGTGTGTGTGTTTGTCACAGTTTTATTTTTATTTTACGCTGGCCTGTGGAAGTTTCAATGTTTATTAAAATATACGTAAAATAATGTGTCATGCGCGTATTTTGTACCTCTAGGGATTATTTTCGGTCCGATTTTGAATATATTTATTTTGAACTGAAACATTCGCAACTGAAAAACTATAGTAGTAACTAAAAAAAACGAGTTAGCAAACTCTGCTTTCGTTCCACCTGGTACACAATATGTATTGTCATTTATTTACCTCTCATAAATAACGACCCTTACAGCAGTGACGGTTACAGCAGTTACGCCCCAGTGGACAATGTGCCTTACGCAAGTAAATGCTTTGTGCCAAACTATGAGTACCCACAGTCTCCAGATATTCATAATTAAATTCTAGTTGGGAAGTAGCGACGCCTGTGGCACAGAGTAGCTTTTCAGAAATGGAATTTAACAATTCACACGAAGTTCCAACTAGAGACGGAGAAACTATAACTAGGAATAATAGCATATGTATAATAGGTTGGGTTGGTGTTAAGGTGCGCTTATATGAGCCATTTTACAAGCAATTATTGCTCGGCAATAAGCTGTTAGTACTGAGCAATTACTGGAGTTACATATGTAATCAAATAAAAATAAAAACTTCGCGTAAATGCACCTGTAATATTTGTGTTCTTTATTGTGGGTAAGCAGTATTTATTATGATTGCTTAGTTTATTAAACAAATTGCATTGGTTAACATGGTATATAGGGGTATATCTTACAACAATTACAGTTACAGGTAAGCAGTATTAGTATATTTGCATAACCTGAATGTATCTTTTACAGCAGTTGCTACGTATTGGCATCGCAGTGAATTGCTTTATATCATCGTGTCATTTGATTGCATAAAGTTGAGCAATTGAAGTTGCCCGTGTACACGCACCTTAGGTTGGGTCGGTGTTACAGTTTGTCTGCGGGTCCCCTTTGTTTGATGGTGCGGGTATTAGCCTCTTCTGCTTGCTACCCAGCGCCATTTGTACTTACTCTATTGTTATCAAGTTATTCATTCCGAAAATTATAAGACAGGATTAAATGTCTCGAGACAATTGAAATGGTCGTTGGACATTGAGATAGTGCGTCCTATTTTCATCACATCGTCTCATAAATCTGGGCTCAAACAAATAAGCGAGAACATTAAACAATGGGAATTATAAAGCTACGGATCGCCATAGTTGATTACTGTGTAATTGTCCTAATACTTTACAACAAAACATGTTTTTTTATGCCCATGTCTTGCATAAAAAATCAGCCACATGTTTTGTATAATTCAACTATAACTATCTTAAATGCGTCCAAAAAGCTTAAACCCGAAATACATTCTAAGACAAAGTTTAAACTCATCTCAAGTACAAAGTAAATGAGCACATATTCGTACATAAGTACAAGCACATACCTTGCCTCAAGTGCTGTCTATGCTGTGCCAAAATATGAAATTCAAATTCGGATTGATGCACCTCAAGTCGTTACAAACTCGTTTGGTTAGCCTTTTGCAGAGTTGATATATTTACCTTCGGATATATTGCACGCGAAGACACCGAGATCTAGAAACTGGCTAAGAAAATATTTCAATACAGATATTTTAAATTGCAACCAGAATATCATTATGCCATAGAGTTTAAAGCGTATAGAGAAGACCATTGGTTCTATAAGTGTACGATGGCTTAAGGAGCCTACGTCAAGAAAATTAAACAAAAGCTTAAACATATAGACTATGGCATTAAGTCCACCTCTGTAATTTGTGCTTGAAGTGTTAAATAAATAAAAAAATATAGTTCTTCAACGACAAATTGAGTTACTAATTGTTGTGATATTGTGATTTGATCAGACGGTTTCTATTAAATACAATAGTATTTAATGCGATTTAAATATAATCAGTACGACAGCTGAAATATTTCAATATAACCTGTTATCTCATATCAAAAACACGTGAAAGAGTGAACTAAGCTGAATAAAGTTTAGCAAATCTATAATAGCTCCTAACATTGGGGGAGAAACAGTTTCTTACCGATAAAAATGCTATAAATCTTTTTCCTTTCCCTTTGATTGAAAACAGATAACAGTTAGTAACGTGTCTACAAAAGTGTATCTTGTCGATAAAACCCTAACAGCTCACAAATCGAACACTCGCAGAGCCGCAGCCATTGATACTTAACCGCGCATAATATTTTCGTGAAATTTGCATCATCATTTTGCGTCAAATGTCGAATACGATTTCCCTTGTAGGCACGAACAGGTCTATTTCCATTTTCAAATGTCGGCCCGAAGCTAGAGGCTCAAGTGTTCCGTCAGAATATTTGAATATTTTAACATTGACGCCCGCGCCAAAGTAAAATATGAATTTTTATTTTGTCGGTGAGCAACCCGATAAAAGATATCGTTACATGATTAGGCATGGTTGATTACCCCTTTTAGTTTTTCGATGAGCTGCAAGCGAGCGATAAACTACATTACACGAGAAACAAAATCATTTGTGTCGGTTTCAGTTACAGTTTTACACACAAAGTAACAGAATCTAATCTAACTTTAGAATAAATTAAGTTTGTGTTTGGTCGCCATGTTAACTGTACCGTGTGAGTTTGTGGGATGAAAACAATTTGAACACCGCCAGGGCCCGACCACTTTTATAGTGACCTCCGTACGTGGACCGAATCCAAACCGCAGGGCATTAAAGCTGCAATAGGCATATTGCGCCAGCGCCCACGGCATTACATGCTAAATTCACAAACTTGACAACTTCTGGCTGTGCGGATGTATGCTATACGCCCTTGTTATGCTTGTTTTACTAAGTTCATTAGTGCTTTATTATAAGCTAACATTGTTACAATAGTGAAATGTTCAGAATATAAAACTACATATAGCTAGTTATCCAAAATAGTTTCGCTATTGCGATACTGTTAGCCAGTGTTCGTTTCAATTTAGCTTTGACATAGAACTTTCATATGGCTAAAAGGCTAGGATATGATTGGTCAAACAAAGCGTTATTCGATTGTTTATCCAATTACATGCAATATTACAATGGAGCTGTGTTTTAGACGTGGAAGTGGCGGTCAACATTTCAGTGAATTATGTTTGCATCTATAGTTATACAAAGCGGTTCAGCGAATAAATAAAAAATATTACCAATCAAAAAAATAAACATTTATCTTCTTAAGGCCAAAGCCTGCAATTAAGAAATTGACGGTCGCCATACAATGTTTTTTACGAAAAAATAGTTAAACAAAAAAGTCAAATATTTTATTTTATGAGCTTTGAAACCATTTTACTTAAATTGCTGTAGATTGTATATATGTTCACCATTAAAATGGTTTCACCAGTTAATTTTTTACATAATCGGATTATAGCCGATGTATTATTAATTTTTTTGTAAAGTTTATCAAAATATTGTGTTTTAAATCAGACAGACAATGGCCAGATCCACTCTATTTCACGTCAAAACAAGAAAATCATTTGCAACAGCTGCACCAAATATTACCTACATTGTTTGGGCAATCATACATAATGCCTAAGGTCTCAGAGATTGGGGTCACAATCGCCTAGCTCCAGCAGAATAACACTAGGTTTAGGAAAATCAACCTTGTTGCAAAGAAAATTTTGTAGGCTTTTAGATTTTGCCAATTTATGTAAAAATAATATAGCCTGACTCTTGATGTCTATAAATTAACAAATTCTCAGTACTAAAATTAGTCTGGACGTATTTTTAAACCTAAAATAAGTGTTTTCTTTTTTAAGAAAGACTACGTACTTATTATTACTTAGGTACTTTGTTCCAAGTAATATAATACAGTTAATTTTCTATACTAGTTCTTTTTTTTTATCTATTTTGTGGCGATAATATGATATCAGAATCGCTAAAAGCAACCGATAAAATTCTATAATTTGCCGCTAGAAAGAAGATTGTATCACAAATCACTAAAGTTTTCAACCGAATAGAGAAATAAGCATGTTATTACCCAACAAAAAGCAAATGTATTCATGTTTATTTTAAAACAAGCTCCCATTGAGGATATCTCAACTCGCAATCTTGTTTGAAATCTTTCCAGTTGTTCAAACTACGTTTTATTAGAGTACGGAGACAAAAATAGACAAATGTGAAGTATAACATTCAAGTGAAAGAGGGCTAATTATTGTGTATTCCGGGGCTTCCAAACGTCACTAATTTGAAGGAAAAGAGTGTCATAATTAGTTGACTCCTCCTTCGCCACACGAACGTGCAGGAAGCACTTAATTGCGATCCGAGCGTTGGAAGAACGATGTACAGCATGTATACTTGTCTTCTTATTACAGAGGAATAAGGTTCAAACTGTGACCACTCGTTTACAAATATATTCTAAGACAGAACAGTGCAACGTTGCAGAGTTCAAATTAAACACATGGTGCCTGGCGGGCTGCGTTGATGTGATAGATGAAATATCAGTTTCTAGAAACTTGTCATGATATGATTGTCACTTGCCAATTTAAATTCGTATTGTTGAGTTCAATTTTCATCGTATATAAATTCTTTAGCTATAAATTTCAATTCCATTAACGAATATCGTTTTTAAGACAACAACAGTTAGAATAATTTAATACGATTAACAGGATTAAGCAGTTTATTTATGCTAATCTCGAAAAGTAAAAAATGGAGACAAACGTGCCAGGCAAATTAGAGGAATTAAGTCAGGATTTCAGACTAATTAATGATGTTCCTACTAATTTATGACCAAGGTAGGTACAACGTGTTGCATAAAGCTTTGATAACGTACAATCTCATACAGTCGGTTGTCACTATTCCACGATGGATGACATCAAAAAGGAACTTGGACCTAAGCAAGGTGCGAAATCGCCAACATGCAAATGTAAGCGTGGTAAGTAGAGCTCGTACTTCACTGTATGAGAAGAGGCATTTACTACATATTAGGACAATACTACAGATAGCTATTATTTTCTGTAAGTTTAAAGTGAAAGTAGATAACACTAGTTTTTGCTCGCGGTTTCGATGTCGTTATGTTCGGAAATATACGCGCGGAACGTTTTAAATGTGGCCTATGACACTTGAGAATAATGTAGCTTCCCGTTATTGAAAGAATTTTCGGAATCACATCAGTAGTTCCGAACATTACCCGTTCCATATAAAAAAAAATCCTCTTTATTACAATATTATATAGTTTTATCACGTCGCCCGCGGCTTTGTCTGAAACATTGTGATAGCTCGGCTAAAATGCATGATATACATATAATTTATAGCTTAAAGTAAACGAATAATGTAGCTTTCTGCCAGTGAAAGATTTTTTAGAATTGGAATATTACTTCCAGGGATTACCCCCTACATACAAACTTACAAACAAACCTCCTTATAATATTATATTATAATAAGTATATATATTACATAAGTATAAGTAAATAAGTATAATCAAAACAATGAGGGAGAGACTACTGCAATCCGCTACTGCATTCGATCTGGCAGTAGCCAATACTTGGTTCCAGAAGAACGATGAACATTGTATAAGTAATATTATGCCTAAAGATAACGCCCAAATACTTCCCAAATATAACGTCTCCGTCCTGAACATTAAGCTTACCATTTATCCTCGCACACGTGAGCTGCTTATTAATAATTTTAATGAATTACAGGTTTTAATCAAATATGTTAACAAATGACGGGGTTACGAGCGAGCTCCTAACCTCTGTGTTATAACCGGCACATAAGTCGCGATCGTAACGCAGAGGGTCGCCATTCACTGTCACCCTGCTTTGATTATTAATGAAGGACGTGGAAGACCCAAGACACGGAGATTTAGTAGTGTATTACCTCATAAATAAAGATTGTTAATTGAACTGGTATTGGTTAAGGGGTTTTGGCTCAAGGCGGGGTGATTGATTTTAGTGATTCGGTGTTTCAGTTGAGATTCGGTGTTTTGTTGATCATTTATAAAGGGTGCAAACAGATTCTTAACGAAGCCGAAAGGCATTTGTCCTCCCCGTCATTGCGATATTTTTTTTGTTCTAGACCATATCTGGGAACCTTCTTGTTACGGAGATATTGGGAGTCAAAGTTACAACTTTTTCAGAAGTTTTTTTTAAATACATGTTTTTACTTTAAACACCTCCAGGACCCCCTTACTATTCAATCCATCCATCAGCACAATGTTTTGAGGGCGTTACATTAAGTCCTACTGTAAAACGTGATTTTTCAGCCCAAAAAAAAAGTTGTTTCCCTGCACTAATTTTTGCGTAAAGATACTTAGTTTGATGTACATAATGCGCGGTTGACGGCTTCGTGAAGAGCCTGTTTACACCCTGTATATCAGAAGGAAGCATCCCCTTAGATATAAGCACTGGTTGATATTTTTAAGATTATGAAAAAAATTGTAAGGTTTTTAAACATAACACCATCATTATATTATCACACTTGTTATTCCCGAAGAGTTAGGTAGAGGTATATCTAATAGTACACCCACAATTCACCAGTTTTGCTTAAGTACCGTGTAATAGGGGGCAAGCCTATTGCTATCAACCGGGCACAATTCCAGACTCCGTGGCTGCAACTGAGAAATTCCTGATAGAAAATCCTAATCACACTTTGCCAGACCTTGGAATCGAACCCAGGACCTCATGCTCGCGCTTAAAACCACTAGACCAACGAGGCAAGTTTTAATTTACCTATTAATTGCAATTCAAAAATTCGACATCGATTTTATTGTTGAAAGTGGATAGTGCCACCAACCATTGGTTCGCAGTCAGACAGTTCGTCGTATTTCATAAAACAAACACCAAAGGCAAGGTTGCTGTTATCTCCACGAAGTAAGAAGTAATTTGATTTGCTCTTTATGACGCATAAGGTAGTATAGTTAATGGAATCTATTCCGGAATAGACCAGAAATAAATATTGTCACGTAAAACGATAATATTTATCGACTATAATTCTGTGAGATATTGCTAACGAGCCAAACGATCAACTACGATTTAATACAACAAACGAGATGGTAAACAATAATTAATCGCGTCGTTCATATCGCATTATTTTCAAGATGTGGAAATTAATTAAAGCAGTAATAAACATGAAATGTTGGTTTTGATTCGAAAACATAACGATCACGTCGGCTTTGCCCGATCTAATTATTTAACGTGACGTGGTATTGATTAACAGTTAACGTCTGTAATTAGAGACGGTTTTATCTGTTACTTGATAAAATTAGGGGTTACAATCTACACGGCTATCGTAAGAATGATGAGGTGAAGTGTATACAGGGTGTAAACGAACCCTTCACGAAGCCGTCAACCAAGCATTGTGTACAGTCAGCGTCAGAGAAAAGAAACCCCCCAAGTCTTTAAAGAATATCGCCCGAGCGACGGCGGGCCCGTCACGTGACTCTGGCCCCGCGCAGCTCCCTCCCCCGCCGCACCCATCACTGCCCGAGCATCCATTGAGTTGATTCAAATATTATTTGCATGTTTTTAATAATTATAATTATGGTATTTTCGGATTCTGGCCGAACCAAGATAACTTACAAAAAGACACTATAAGTGGGGTTAAGGATGCGAACCCGCATCACTAGGCGCCAGTGGATTATTTAGACCGTGCTTTACACCACTTGGCTATTGGCTCAATTAGCAATCTCAACGAAAATTCTAATAGCTTTACTCCTTTTATTGAACATGGTTGATAACGGTTTAATCTCCTAGATATTAAGGTTTAAATTTCAACTTCCACCACTTGTGATAATATTAGCTACTTACCGTCTTGTTTTACAAATGCAATACTACTCCTCAGTTAACTAAAAGATAAGGTTGAAATTAGCATAGATTTCTTGTTTGGTTGAATAGAATGTGCTCGATTCCGATTGTTGCACTACCGTAATTTTACTTCAGCAACTTAAATGCTTTATGAACTGCAAGTTAAGGTTGAATTTAAAATACTTCTTTGCCTTGTTTACTAAACTGTGATTGAGGGTATTTATAATTAGAGAAATAAATTAATATTGTTTATGCAACATGCACACCAGCTTTTCTTACAAACCTCAAACCAACTTTAACATTTGATTTCTTAAATAATTAACGAAAATCACCTAATCATCTATTAAAGAAACTAAAAAAAAGAAAAAAAAAAACATCCTCGGATTTGAACTCGTGACCAGTACACAGTACACAGTAACAGTGCTGAGTAGTCTTAACCACTAAACCAACACGCCATTTACGTTTGGTTTGATGTCATTACCAAAGGGGGTTCCTTTTCTCTGAAGCTGACTGTACATAAAACTAAGTAACTTCACGCAAACATTTTGGGGTGAAAAATTACGTTTTACTGTAAGAATCAATGTAACGGTCTCAAAAAAATGTCCTGATGGATGGATTGAATAATACGGGGGTTTTGGAGGTGTTAACAGTAAAAATCTTATATTAAAATCATGTATTAAAAAAAAAGAAACTTGTGAAAAAGTTGGAACTTTGACCCCCAATATCTCCGTAACTAGAATATTCCCAGGCTTTGTTTAGGACCTGTGTTTAGAACAAAAAAAATATCGCAATGACAAGTGTCTTTTAGCTTCGTTAAGGCTCTTGTTACATACTTTATAAGATGTGACCTTAAACAAACAGAAGTTTAAATATAAACCCGACAAACCAGACTCAATAAAATGTCTGTTAAATGCCTCAATTATTCCATAACAATACATTTTGTGTGACGCCTAAACTGCTGACGTAACAAAGGGCTTAATTCAAAGTGACATTCATGAAACGGAATCGCCCACACGCATATCTAAGTAGCTTATAAAATTATAATACAACGAAATCCGCTGCGCTCGCTTTTAGCACTGTCACGCGTTACGGGAAACTTCGGCACGGCGAATTTTTATGAGTGTCGCCTCGGCACGACACACCAGGGACCCGGTGGCTTTTGAAACGACTGGTAGTCAAAGAGAAATGGAGATTTCCCAGTTACAAATGTGGAAGCAGTCGGTAGAGGCTGTATTTCTTCGCGGATTACTTTCTCGAAAGCACACTTGTAACGCGTGTGCCGGAATTTTTATTACTCGCGGTTCCCAGAGGTACAGTTTCACGACAGAGATACATTCGAATCATTATGTTTTGTAGCGACTACACGTTACTTCAGAATATGACTTTAAATAAAGAAACAGCTCCTTCGAACGAGCACAATGCTTTTGGCATAACAAATTTTATTATATGTTAATAAAATATTTAACGTCAGAACGTTTTCGTTTTGAATGGATTTATAGCAGCTTCTTATTTGGGGTTAATTATATTACCGTGCCAATTGGTTCTAGAATGGTGGATAATATTCATCTATTAAATGATAGCGCATAAATTAATATTACAATACATGGTTTAACGTTTGACGATTGTTGAATAATCTTGAAGTAATTAGAGCATAAGTAATTAATATGCACATATACTCTAGTATGTACTCATATAAAAAAAAAATATATATATATTTTTAAAGTTCGTTTGCAAACTATGTAATACTATACCTAAGTACGGTTTTTTTGTAAGTTCAACATCGGAATTGCAATTCCAAATAATCACACGGCAAAGGTTTCTTTTCGAAGTCATTCACTTTTAATTTACCTCAGAAAATCCCTTAAGTTTTTGCCCATAAAATTACTCATGTATGAGTTTTTTGACGTTTGTAGCTGCAAAATCTCAAGCTGTAAAACATTTACATTTAGATGCGAAAACTAGTAGAGTATTTATGTTACGAGTAGGTATACAGACTTTGTTCAATAGCTACGTAGCTATCTGTAAAGTGCCATAAGCTCCCAACCCGTGTTAAATCACACATAAAACATGGTTCCCGCCACTTACCTCGAACATAACGCTTACTAGGTCGTGTGTCGTGTGCCGGCGGGACACTTCCCAGGCCGGCTTCCCAGTGTGGTGCTCCGGTGCCCAATATACTCTCATAAGTAAAATCGCCCTGAAGCTCCATTATACCTAAATCTTATCACACGAAATTTCATAACAAGTAGGTGCAGCGCCCCTGTTACGTAGTTACCCGACGCCCCGGCCTTTCTTTATTAAGGCTTGATGAAAACTTTACATCATCATATTTTCTGGATCGTTCACCTAAATTAAAGGTAATTTATATCCCAATGTACACAGGCGGTGCCCGTTCGAGCTTTATTAAACAAATAAAGTAATGAATTGGTGAGCTTTCATAAACAAGCGTGCAGAAATTTGAAACTTTATTATTTACGGACGGTAAAAGACACAATGCTAAAATAAATGAAGGGTTCAGTAATGGCTTCGTAAGGTTTGTTCGGCTTATTTACTGTGGCTAGACTTTTGAAAGTTGGGATGTTTGTAGAGTTAACAACATAATTCTGTTGGTATATTTTGCTTGAATAGGAGAAAGTTTTGTGTCAGCTATAACGTGAAATCATAACATAGAATAAGTTAATCAGATAAATTTAAAGTTTAATTAAACAAAACAAGGGTTAAAAGTTGGCCGTATCGTTGGCATCACGAATGTGGCACGTCGTGTCGGTTGCCACTGATTGCCGTCGGATCGCAGTCGCGCTGCGGGGTGAGTTCAATAGACTGTGATAGTGCCTGAGTGAGCGCAATGAAAGTTTGGCTGTGTACCAAAAATATTAACACAAATTTTAGTATAATCCCTGTGTGCAGAGTAGCGTGAAATTAAAAATATAAATATTGTGAGACACCGCAGCTGGTTTTAATCCGAGGCGAGATTACCTACAGCACGAAGAGTGACGACACACGCGCCGGCGCCGACTCATAATATCACTAACGATATTAGCCGTCGAGCACCGAAATGTGTCGTTAAACAATAACCGCATCTCACATTATTAATAATAGCCAGATTCTGTTTCTCATTAGCATCTTATTCTTCGGTGCTTTAAGCCTTCGTAATTGATACTCTACAGAATACGGTTATTACGTTGTTTTTTTAATAGACTATAAGGGTCGGGGAAGACTACAGAAAACGATACTTTTGGAGTGTATGAAATATCCTGGATAGAAATAAATGTATGAAACAAGAAACATACCAATTATCTAGCATGGGCTTCATAGGCAAGCGTAAGAGGGTGTTGCTATTGAGGGTTTTAAACTTTTATTTTGTGATGAAAATCTCAACAGCATATTTTTTTATTCTTAGTAAACGATGATGAAAACAGCCGCTAGGGTCGATCTTTGGGTTAAACCGTGCTTGCCTAGGTTGGTCCGTGGATGGGTGACCATCTGTTACATACGTAGTTTCCCCCGTGCCTCAGAAAACACGTTAAGCTGTTGGTTCCGGCTTTCATTTGTAGATCTTTGACAGTCGTTACAGGTCTGACAAAGTATGACAAGGGTATGGTAAATACCCTTTTGGTAAGACTGATTGTCAGACATTGGGTTGTGGAAGGTAGGATAGGCAGTCGCTTTATGTAAAATACTGGTATTCAGCTGTATCGGGTAAGACTGGATTAACCAGAAAGGCTAAAAAGCTGATGAAATGATGTTGAAAAAAGTAACTTCTTGTCAATAGAATAACGAACTGAGTTTGAACTCCCGACCGCTTAGACACCCCTGTCATTTACGTAGATCAGTCTTGCCTAATAAGCCAGTAGGCGTAAACGTCAATCAGTTCACCACAGAACAATATTACGCTGAATTTCTAGAAATAGGTTTGACTTTCAAATTAGACGCCTTCAACGATATTCCTTTATACTATCAAAATATTTAACTAATTCCCAGTTATGATGAATTCCTTTGACGTTCACAGTCTACACAGTTTAATTGGATACTGTTTTACAAAAGAGATAACTACTGAACTATGTAAGTAGTAGTTGGTGGTCCTTTTAAATTTTGTCAAGCCACGTCTAAGTGCGTCTGATTTTTTTTTTTTTTGGTTAAAAAAACTAAGAGTTTGTTTTTGTTTGTAAAAATGGTTTAAAAATGTGACTTTCTAAATAGTTACAGAAAGTGGAAGCAATGGAGGAAGTTTTTGCCCAGGAGTGGGTCAAAACAGGCTAACTAAAAAAAAAATGTTCTTCTACCAAGTTTTCGCCATAAATTTGGACGAGAATAATAGTTCCTTGACATAGTACCCCTGCCTGCCATGAAACTTGTAGGATGGTCAGTAATAACCTTCTGTATGTTAATAACAATGTCTACTGCTAAACATTAATCAATCCTACTGTCAAGCGCGATGATTATTACAATACGCCATCTATGGGGGACGGTCCACAATCAACAACTGACAATGCTGGCGAGTATGGCTGAATTGTTATCGTTTATGTATTTAACATATACAGGGTGTAAATGGACTCTTCACAAAGCCGTCAACCAAGCATTATGTACATCAAACTGAATAAGTTTAAGCAAAAATTAGTGCTGGGAAACGGCTTTCTTTTTTGGAGTGAACAGTCACGTTTTACGGTAGGACTCAATGTAACGCATTCAAGACATTGTACTGATGGATGGATTGAATAGTACAGGGGTGGAAAAAGGTGTCTTAAGTAAAAAAAAAATACATTAAAAACACGTATTCAAAAAAAACTTGTAAAAACGTTGGAACTTTTGTCCCCCAATAACTCGGTAGCTAAAAGGTTTCCAAGTCATCATCTGCCTAGCCTTTTCCCAACTATGTTGGGGTCGGCTTCCAGTCTAACCGGATGCAGCTGAATACCAGTATTTTACATGGAGCGACTGCCTATCTGACCTCCACAACCCAGTTACTACTGGGAAATACGATACCCCTTGGTAAGACTGGTTGTCAGACTTTTTTTGGGCCACTGACTACTTTAACGACTGTCAAAGATCTTCAAATGACAGCCGGGACCAACGGCTTAACGTGCTTTCCGAGGCACGGAGGAAACTCGGTATGTAATGGGTGGTCACCCATCCACAGACCAACCTAGGCAAGCACGGCTTAACCTAAAGATCGACCCGAGCGGCTGTTATTGTTTAGCCACGAGCTGCTGTTATTTGTTTTCCAAGTATGGTAAAAAAATAATCGCAATGACGGGAAGAACTAGTGCTTTTCGGCTTCGTTAAGAGTCTTTTTACACCCTTTATTATGATAATTAATGCACATCTAAACAGCAGTAAGTGGACTACAATAGGCTGATGAGGATGATGTCAGTAAGTGAAAGTTATTAGTATTCAATTATACATAGACTAGCTGTTGCCCGTGACGTTTGTCCGCGTGATATTATTATAAAAATATTAATCTCCTATTTGAATCCAATTTTGATTGTCATTCGTGGGTTTTCATTTTTTGCACGGAACCCTAATCCTTTCTAAAAAGGTAAGTTACTCCTTTAGTTACCCTTTATAACATCAGCAATTTGTAGTGTGTCAGTAAAAATCCCGTCAAAATCGGTTCAGCCATTTCAGAGATTAGCCGGATCAAACATACAGACAGGCAGACAGACAAAAACAAATATTTTAAAAAGTTTTTTTAAAAAGATGATATTTTGAAGTTACGAACAGACACTTCAATTTTATTTATTTCATAGATAAAGATTATTTGTCTTTACTCGCGTATTTAAAAGTACATATTATTATTTTATATTAATGAGTAGGTTGAGTTGGTACATTGTTGATTCTCAGTAAAATAATAAGTTTTTTAATGCGATTTTCAAAATAATTGCTGACTTAAAGTCTCTTCTTACAACAATTACTAAAACTCATTTTAAATCCCGAAGTTCTCTTTTAAAAAAATATCAACCACCGACTTAATGAAGCGCATCATATCAAATTATAACTACACCAAGCTTTGCGGCTAATAAATGACGCAATATATCACTATGTATTAAACGCTATGCTCAAGCGACATTGCAGGTGCGATTAAGTCGGCGTGCGATGTACAATCCTGGCTCTTGATTTATACCGCTGGCTCTGGGCATAGATGAAGAAATAATATTATGTAGATGCGATACTCTCTCTGAAAGGTTTTTAAATGCCTACTGTTACGGACTTGCTGAACTGGTAATGAGAAGGCCTAGACGAGGAGAAGGCCAAAGCGTTTCATATTTCTACGAAATAATCGTTTTGGTAGATCAATTTAATATATTTTTAACTTCTTATCATCGTCGCTAATAGAATGTTACTTTGTCTATGGTTCCAGGAGGATTGCAACGTCGCTTGGCATGTGTGCATTGCAGTATAGTAGAGTGACTGTACCATTCATCCGTACTCATTCAGCGATGACACAACCTTTTTTTGCTGTGGTCAAGCGCAGATCCTAAAGGTACCTAAGTGAAGAGTGGTCGATTTTTCGACGAGAGAAGGTATAATTCGAATAGAGCTCTACATATACTCACACATTTATCAGTTACTGACACGACGCTGTTTAAAGCAATGCTAGGCTCAACGGGGCACACGTAAACTGATGCATACATGACTTTCCCTTCTGGCACGGTTTTACTATCCTATGGCGTGAGGCCCGCGCTCCATCTTACTTTATTATGAATCACAATACACAATGCATGTGTCACTGAGCTTATCATTCTAAGTTTGGGAGGTGTTTGTGCACGGGATTAAGCTGGAGTTTGGTGATATTGTTGAAAACTAGCTGTAGAGAGATGCTTCTAGTATTCTATTAGTTTTGTTAAGATTTTCTGATATGACATTGGATCTGTTATGTTTTGGAATTCGTTAATGAAAATAATATATTTGTTTTAAATTGCACACCAATTATATGATGTCATAGGTTGCTAATGACGGTGTACCGGTGTACTAAATACTTCGTTTAAAATGTTGTTTATGTAATTCAACCATAAAACGTTAACCAAAACACTATCCACGTCAACTCATCACAACACGCAAAGTCACAAAAAAGACTGTAGGTATTGCATAAAGAAAGTACACTCCTGACTAATTATTACTGCAGTTTTATCAAATTTTAAGCCACGAAATATATGCCAAACACGGTTTCAAGCAGTGCTTGGCACTAATTGTGACTCTTCATTACCATTTATAATTATTCCAAACAGAAACTACGAAAACTGCTTCCATAAAAATAAGGTTTTATTGCTCCACCTCGGATAACGAGTTATCTTTTCATGCCACATATAATAATTCATATATTTCGAAAGTTGTTGTACTTTTTAATATTGCGTCTTGGAAATATCACAGCAACGAGCAAAGGAGCTTCAAGTTTTGAGAAGTCTCAGAGATTCACAATATCTTCGCAAAACTTTGCATCGTTTCCAAGATTTCCGCGGTTAAATTACCCGCGCTTTCACATCTTTTTCTTGGTCCTTTTCGAGGTCTCGGTGGGTGGCTGCGGTGCCCATACAATACGTTTTCCCGTCTCTCCATCAGAGGTAGTTTGTATTCATATGAAACCTTTGGAAGTTTCTTGAAATATTTACCTACTTTGTTTGCTAGGTAAAGGTGTAACACTTCACTCTTTCATATCGTGAGTGCAAAATCATCTCCTAGTACCTCTACCAAACTTTTGAAAAAAAAAACATCTAAAAAGTTTTAAAATCTGATATCTCACCCAATGTTGAGTGAGTTTCACAAGCTCCTGATTTCTGTTACTCGTGTCTATGTCAAGCCATTTCAGATAATATTTTGATCAACTAGAAATTAAGTCGAGAAATCCCAATTATATTTAGACATTAATTTTGGAGTCGCTTTACTTCACCAAATAAGCTAGACAAAGTAACTATCTAATAAACATACAAATTACGATAATTCCCAGTCTTCCAATCCCACTGCCGTTTTGCGTCATGTACTGTTCAGAATAGACAGCACGGATGGACAATGCAAGGAAGCCTTTAGTAAATCTTGTCCTACATATCGCTTGTTTGTCTATCTATCAGACAACAAACTAAACCGATAGTCATGTTTAGTATACAGACTCGTTGCGACGACAACGTTAACTAAATAGTGGCGAAGACACCTGACACCTGAAGCTTTCGTCTTCCAGAGGCCAAATAGGTACCGATATTGTAACAATATTGTCGATGTTTGTCATTCGGTTCGATGGTCCGTCACTTGTTTCAGGGAGAGTTTAGAATAGGCGAAACACGAGTGAAAGCGGATTGAATTTCAAAATTGGCTTATCAATTCAGTTATTTTATAGTGACCTCTTACTTTGTGTGGCTGTTAAAATCTATGATCATTATCATTACAATAAGGTTGCTGATGGTTTGCTTCTGTTCAACCATCATCATCATCATCACTTCAGCCGAAAGACGTCCACTGCTAGACATAGCCTTCCCCCAAGTGTCGCCACATTGACTGGTCCCGTGCGACTCGCATCCAGCGGATCCCCACAACTTATATCGGCCACCTAGTGGGAGGCTTCCAACGCGACGTCTTCAGGTTCACAGTCACCACTCCAGAACTTTTTGGCTCCATCGGCCATCGTTTCTGCGAGCAACAGATAATAATCCTTTTACTCTGTCTTCTCACAGAACCACAAACATTCTAACATTATCGTCTGCCATTCATCAGCAAACAAGTCCATTCCAGGGTAAAGGGTTGGTATCCATGAGCGCTTTGAGCATCGTCAGCATACACGGTATAATTTTTTTTCAACGAAATTAATGGTATGTATAGATAGACCTATTACGTAAAATGTATAAGAAATAGCGGGTGTGGGTAGCGATGAGCCTTGAATAAAATCACACTTTCCAACAAAAGTAATATAAGATTTCCCCAACTACAGAAACTTACTAACTGTGATTAATCATTAATAAGACTAACTTTTGTAATAGGTTTCAATCTTACTAGATGTCTAAATAATTATAATAGGAAAATGTATTATTATTGGAGTTCATAATTTTATTTGATATACAATGTTTTATAAAAATAGAAGTTAAGCTAATCCGTGGGTGGGTAACTAGTGACCCTGTAGCGGCATTATATAAAAATGGTTTAGCAAGATGATACAAAAAGTACTGCAGCGACATCTATGACTCACATAAATAACTAACATCAAAATCGTAAATAGCGCTATTAAGGCGCATACGCACGGCGGCGCACGGATAGGCTACGCACGTGTGATAACTTTCGCTTGAAAAAAAAAGGATGTGATTGTTTCCACTGCAAACCACGACCACGCTATGCAACACTTGACGTCATAAAAACACGCGTAGCTTGCTCGAATAAGGCGCTCACATAGGTCAACGCTGTCAACGCCATGCACGCTGTGCACGCGGTACACGTTGTACACGAATATTAACCCACGAATACGCCCCGATAGGCCACGCACGCTACAGTTGGGCATAGTTTTGCGTACGTAGCGTGTACTGCAGTGGAAACGTAGACCCACGTTGTCAAACAAATTAATCCACGCAGCTAAAATGCATCACGTGGCCGTGCACAGCGTGCGCTGCGGTGGGTTTCCGCCTTAAGAATTATCCGCGATTTAAGACCATGTAGAAATACCTGAAAATAACTGTCGAGCAGTAGCCGAGGAGCCGAGGATCCGTCTGAGGATCTGTCACTTTCTGTGGGGGGTGAAGAACTTTACACCCCGTTCTTCCAACCCCTATTGCCCCAACAAACATTGTAGTCAGAACAGCTTATGGTACCAAACTAAGGGCATGTTTCCTGGCTTGCATTCATTATTTTTTATTCTTATAGAATCTTGAATCTTGAAGGTTAATTTTCAATCAACGATATGATAATAATTGCTACGAATGTCTCTGTTACATGTTTTCTCATAAAAAATGATTAAAATAATGCGTCAAGACTACCAGAATTAACAATATCAACGCCAAAACAATTTTTTGTTGAAAACCAAGTTATCAACAATATACCATATTACCCACCATTAACAGGATCAGCACTATAATATAACAATAGACATTTCAAGCTGATGTAAAAAAGCAATAACTTTACAAATCTCCCGAATGAAATGGCAGAGAAAAGTAAGTTCCGCAATATTCATTACAGTCTGTTAACCAGCAAGGCTTTCCTCGAAGTTATCCCATCGCTAATTGAATCGATACTCTCTGTATTATTATCGATTAGAATTGTGCGACTTATCGTAACTCGGGAAAACTTATCGAATACATTTTCTCCGAAGAAAATGGAGTTATCTTTTGTGTAGTGTAAACGGATTGCTGCGTATTTTCACGCTTGTGTGGGCTTGTGGGGGGAGCAGAGATAGGTACTTTATTAGGTGTCAATCATAGTTGTGAGACTGACGCTCGATTTGAGGCTTCGGTAAAGCCAATTGGCTCAGATTATATGGCAAAGTGGATGAGATTTCTTCATACTTTTACATTAGATATAATTTTTCAATGTATTCAATTGCAAGTCTTTTTCAAGTCTACGTCGTGGTTCCAATTAGTAACATCACATTTGCTCGCATCGATAAAATGCTTTTAATAATGGTCACTGTTTTAAAATACTGTGCACAGGTTGCAAACGACAGCGTTGGCATTTAACCGATACGCTCGCCACACGCTAATGTAGCCACGAAGATGCTACGCGTGTAGCTCCGTAGCACCGTAGCACCGCCGACAGCTGCTCCGTGCTACGACATTCGGAAAATGAGCGTGCTACGCCACCAATACGACGTATACTTAATAACGCTAGGACAGAAATACCTTTACATAATTTTAAATGTAGCTGCTATTCATTTTGTTTTATTTTTCTCTTTTTTTCAGCGCAGGTGTGCTAATTAGTCGCTAAGCATAAAGCGACTCAGTACTAACAATTATTTTTGTTGCACCTTGTAACCCAGAAAGCAAACGTACACTCCGCATCACATTTCAATGTAAATAGTTGCTCTGTAATCATTCTGGTACTTGTTAATTAGTGCTTATTTCGGAGGGAGAGAATTTATGTTTATATAACAACGCAACGGTCGGAATAGCAAGATGAGAAACAAGAACAGTGTCTGTAATTAACATAGTAATTATAGGCTCCTAATTGGCTCACTGTTCATGCCTTGAGTATCAAACGGGCGTGACAGGACTAAAGAGTAGCGGGCCTTGGCGTCAGTGCTATAGCTACGACATTTAATTAAGTAGATACCGTGCCATCAATGCGTTGACGGCTACATGGAACGTGATTGCGCTTAACGCCAAAATATTAATTAATATAAGCTGGCGATGATATGACATCGAGATGATTCGACAAAGTTTTTGAGACGCTTTCAGCTTACAAAATTTAATTTTCTTATTATTTCGGTTCAACTTAAAATGGGTATAAGGGTTTTCAATAAAGCATTTTGCTTGATAATTGATCGATTAGCGTTGTTAAAATATTTATAGCTACTGCTACTTTTACTAGCTTCAGTCTGCGACTTCGTTCACGTTAATTTAGAATTTGACATTCAATTTGGGTTGTACTCTGCTTGTAATAATATAATTCAATCATGGTTCGAAAGACACATGGCGCCATATTTTATCATAAGAACGTTTTTGTTGTTTTCCTCGGTAACAGTACTTTTTTTTCGGGATGAAACCCTATGTCCGTTTCTGTACACCTGACAACGTATATGGAAAATTTCAGGATGATCGGTTCAGTGGTTTAGGTTTGAAAAGATAACAAATAAACTTAGATTCGCATTTATAATACTATTAAATAATATATAGTTAGGATTATTTAATTTAGCTTTGGTTGTAATGTCATTAGAGCAATTTTCTAAATACATATATTCAATAGAAATACCTACCTGTCTTTTAACACAATTCCAAATACAAGTTAACTCTGCACTCATACAATAGTTCACACATAAGAACAAGTTAGTAAGAACACAATTTTCCGTGTCCTCTAATGTAAAGTTTCCCAAGTCGGGTGGGAATCGAACGTCATAAATTACAATCGACCGTTCATTCTGTAGTTCAACTCTTCATTCGTTTACGTTCGAAACTCAAAGTTCCATTCATATTGGCTCAATCAAAAGTAAGACAGGCTAAGACTTCTTACTTTTGTAATAGTTCCCTGCCTTTCGTGAATGCTCCACATTTAAACTTTGTTACATCATCAGAGGAGTTACTCGGAGAAAAAGTGCGCGTCGTCGGTAAGTATGCAGTTGCAGTGTTATACTCGATTTTATCCAAGTATCCAGCGTTTTATTTACTGATAGTAGGTTTAACAGTTACTTTTGTGCTTATCTAGTCTTATCTATAGGGTGACTGGTAATTAGTGACCGTTAGTTATTCACGTGACTGTACTCATGATTACAAACAACTTTCCCAAAGAAACCTTTTTTAAAATACTTTTAATTTAGCAACCATCTACCTACACTGCTTACGTACACCGATAACTAGCTAACTAACTATAGCTGCACGGGTGCTCCACCCACTGTTGCACGGTACGGTAGTAATGTTAGGTCACAGACTCGAATTTATATGGCTGCTGTGTTATTGTGATCAAAGTGAATGAGGATTTAAAAAAAAAATGTTTCTTTGGTAAAGTTGTTTGTTATCATGAGTACAATCACGTGTTTAATTATTGGTCACTAATTGCCAGTCACCCTATATAAAAGCCAATTTTATCCGCGAAGACTACAATCGGTTCATAATGTCTCCTACGATTATCCATGACTAAGTACACTACTAATTGTTGTGTTGTAACATAACATATAACATAAAATCACGCCTGTAATCCCGAAAGGGATAGGCAGAGGTGTACCTACAAATTGCCAGTTACGTTAAAGTCCCATGGAATAGGCTCGCTTCCTATAGGTTCGCCTCTATTGCCAACAACCGGGCGCAAATCTAGGCTCCGTGACAGCTATTGAGAAATTCCTGATGAAAAAAGTCAATAATGCTTTGCCGACCTGGGAACTGAACCCAAGACCCCATGCTCAGCAATAGCGCTTGCAACGACTTTATGAGTAGCAGCCACGGAGTCTGGATTTGCGCCCGGTTGATGGCAATAGGCTCGCCCCCTATTACATGTGACTTAAAAAAAACTAGAAAAATGTGACTGTACCTCTACCTTACCTTTCAGGGATTACAGGCGTGATGTTTTTTTATGTTAGATTAAAACCTAGTACCTCTCTCCACTTTAAATCTTCAAACAGTATCGTTTAAAATTACGATACCTTCACAAAACAGTATTGAGTGATATGAAGATGAATAGGGCTCCATATTAAATTGGATCCCGTGGTTCATTGATTTTCAATTTGTATGGGGCGTGCAATGTTCGTCGGGGAGGACATTTGGGTCTCAAATAGGGAAATAAATCTATGTAGAACCTACTAGTGTTGCGAAACAAACCACTTTGCGAAACTATTAAGCTGGGCTCGCTATTACACGTTTTAACAACGTTGTAGATTGAGTTATAAATGGTTATTATGCTGAAGGGTTTCTTGATAAATAACTGCTTAATGCTGCAAGGTCAGCAAGTTTTATATGGTGCGGTCAGCCCGTGGATGGGTTGCGGCTCTTCATACTAGGTCTTGTATGAAAGGGAAGCCATCCAAAATTACTATTTTGCGTTATTCAAATAGCAAAAATCTTGATACACAAAATCATCACCCCGAAAGACAGTCTACGGTTTTCTGAAACTAAAAACCAGTTTATGCGGAACTCTCATTGTATAGGAAATCTATACAAAGCCAGACGTATTTATGTACCGCCGTGTGTACACTTACATCCAAATACGTATTTGTTTTCGTAGAATTTAATTGCTTCACCAATGTATATTTGGAAATGATCCGTCACGACGCGGCAACCTGACATGACTCGAGTAATTTATTGATAGTGGGAAACATACTGCATGTTAAATATTATTTATGTATTTATAACTAAGCAGGTACGAGTGAGACATCAAACAAAAGCAGTTATTGTAACATTTAACTATGTTTGATTTTAGTTATAGCAGCTCGTGGCTTAATGAAAAAAGCCTCTCGGGTTGATGTTCTAAGTAAAGCCACGCTTGCCAAGGTCGGTCTGTGGATGGGTGACCATCTATTACATACCGAGTTTCCTTCGTGCCTCGCAAAGCGTACAACATGTTAATTTAATATGTAGTATATTTATAATAGTATTGATAGCATTGAATCAATGGGAACGGTCATGAAAAAGATATATAGTAAAGTTGGCTTAGTTTTTTTTTTGACGAATGTATCACAGTGTGACCCCAAAAAAAATTATCGTAAAGAAAATTCCGCACCAAATTAAAGTTTGCAAGTCTACCAGGCAAACAATGATTAACTGATTGCTTAGAATAAAAAATAAATAACACTCCCACATCTTACTTCCTACGCAGTATTACTCCATTGTTATTTCAGGTTTATAAGTAGAAGCCTGTTGGTCTAACAATTGATGTTAAGTTAAAGTATCTATTGGTATTCGTAAATTCTATTAATATTATTCGAGGTCGAATAATATTAATAGAATTTACGAATACCAATAATATTATTATTAAGATTGCCTATTAATATTATTATTAATAGGCAATCTTAATTATTAATATTATTATCGATAGTCTGATTTGAATACACTTCAAAGTAGTAAGACGCCTTACTCCCTTTCATTTTATTATCAGGCATCTAAGAACCCATAAATAGAATACACAAAATAATTTAAAAATTCAAAATTTATTTTCTCTAATTATAAATTTAAATTCAAAATTTAAATTCTACTATTATAAACTAATACATATTAAAAACCTTATAAAACTATGACTATACAGTATACACGCAATGTTGACGGCGTCGTGTTTCGCGGCGAAGTATCGCGTAACCGTCCTCGGAAACGTCGATATACGACACCTTTCGCAATGTTGTAAATATATTGGTAATGTATAGTCATCATAATCATCATCTTTATGCCTTGCCTGATCCGCTATCCTACTATTAACCTGGAAACTGATTACAACACAGAGAAAAAAAAACAAAATATAAAGTATTATTATTAAGTATTACGTATAAAGAGCACGTGGAATGAATTGGGGGAGGCCTTTGCCCAGCAGTGGGACAGTACAGGCTGCTAAAAAAAAAAAAAAAAGTATTACTCAAACACTCTTTTAAGCTTTCACGGTGCACCACAACGGTCATTCCGCGATCATGGCGCTTGCAACAGCGTCGAAATATCGGGACTTCTCGATAATTGGAA
Organism: Lycophotia porphyrea; assembly: GCA_950005105.1. Classification (NCBI taxonomy): domain Eukaryota; kingdom Metazoa; phylum Arthropoda; class Insecta; order Lepidoptera; family Noctuidae; genus Lycophotia; species Lycophotia porphyrea. The sequence goes on from OX465393.1 coordinate 8,945,428, forward strand.
ATCATGGAAGATATCCCGTAAGTAACAGTGTAAATAAATGTTGTCCTATATGCATTGTCTTCTATGTTAATTGAGACCATAACGCAGTATACATTTAGGTCCAGTATGCAGTAAGTAAAAATTAATTTTTAATGTATTTTTTTTGTTGGAACAGGAGCCTTACAACTTCCAGTATGTAACAAAGCAGACCAATGCCAATATACGTCACATTAGTAATATCTTCCGGACGTCGGCCCGCCTGGTACTAGAAAAATGAGTTTCAAGCTGATATTGGATTTACGAGTACACAACAATCGTAAGACTCGTATGTAGGTATTCCATTACTGAATGCTTCATGGAACCGAATAAGTTTGTTATACTGTATTTGTAGAGCTTTTATTAAATTAATATAACAAATATTTACTTTTTCCGTATTGATATTGTTTATTGCGTCGCAACCTTTGTTTTTCATTTGAAACGGTTGTTTTGTTTTTGCCTTTATTTATTTTAACAAATGTAAATACAGTTTGAAACTACCTACTCTCATGGGTCCCATCCATCAAGTAGTCTTATAACAGACCCATAAAAGTTACTCCATCAATTACAGCTTTCTTCATAATTTCAGGCTTCAACTTTACAATATTGTAATTTATTAAATAAATACTACAATATTTTGAAGTAGTAAATTTATTACTTCGTTGTTACTTAAGTAGAAATAAGTCTGTTTATAATTTCAGACCAAATAACAGGGTTTATAAAATAGCAGCCTGAAAACCAACAATCAACCTCATCAGAAAAAAACCTAAGCAAAAGTCTCGCCCGGTAACCGATCGGTACATTATACACGAAAAGTGTATTTGGTGCAGTGAGCTTGCATTGTCACCGCTCGCACGTACCGACTCATCGGTTCGGTAGCCAGCACTGCCCAGATGTATTGGTAACCTAACAGGATGTCTCGCAAATAGAATGCGAGTTGCATACTGAATACCAACATTGAACCGGCAAACTGAACGCGGAATTACCTAGCTTAAACGGACATTTTAATAATAGGATTCTGTAAATTCTGTACCTTATTGAACTTGGTAATAGAATGTAAAGAAAATCTTTTTGAATTACATTTAATTCAGATAAACGAAATGTACTATATATTCTTGTCAATTAAGTGGAAGAATGAAGTAGAAGAAACCCTTGAAATTATCTAGTTCAGAAACCTTTTCAAAGACTTTTAGAATTACTAGTTTATATTTTAGAGAAGAAAGAAAAATAGTGATGAATACATAAATTGTCGTGATACAAAAACAGGACTACAATTAATTATTAATATTTTAATTAATACAAAATATTGGTATTTCTAAACAAACTGGCAGGTAACAGGTTGCATTTACAAAACATGTAGACACTTAAAGTTCAGCGGGGATAAGCCTGTATTTAATAATCAAGCGAATTATAACACAAGACAGCTGATGACTACATACAACTAAGTGTAAAAGTCTTAGTGTACGCCATCTACCTACTAAAAGAGGAACAACGTCGTGCGTGGTAAATTGAAAGTTACGCGGAATACCCGGGGAGAGCACGCATAGCTTCGCATTAAATAAAGTTGTAAATAACATTTATTCACTTGCCTCGCTGTTTTACCTGCGTAATTCCTAATCACCGATATTACGTGCACTCCCGGGCAAAGGAAAATGTTTGCGGCTTCGTTTAATGCATCAAGCGGACACCGCGCGTACAGGTGTGACTTAGGATTAGTTTTGGCCTACGTGTGCTAGCAACTGCCTCGTTGGTCGAGTGGTCGCAAGCGCGACTGCTGAGCATGATGAGCATGCCCGACCTGGGAATCGAACCCAGGAATTATTGTGTTTTTACATGAGGAATTTCTCAGTAGCAGCCACGGGGTCTGGATTTGTGCCCAGTTGATGGCAATAGGCTCGCCCCCTTTTACAGGGACTTAAACGTAACTGGCGAAATGTGGGTGTACTATTAGGTACACCTCTGCCTAACCCTACGGGGATCACAGGCGTGGTGTTATGTTATTTCATCATCATCATCATCATCAGCCTTTTAATGTTCCCACTGCTGGGACACAGGCCTCCTCTCTATGAGAGGGAATGGGCTATAATCCACCACGCGGGCCTAGTGCGGATTGGTAGATGACACATGTCTTCGAATTTTTGGTTCTAGGACATGCCGGTTTCCTCACGATGTTTTCCTTCACCGTTTTTGAGAGCAGTGGTGATGAAATAAATTACACAAAGTAATGCGCCTTCCTGGGTTCGAACCCACGACATACTGTTCGTAAGTCGGGGTCGCTACCACTGGGCCACCGCTGCTCTCTCTCTCTTATGTTATTTACTTAGAAATAAATACGCTTTAAAATGTTTCTCATGTTTTATTCTAAGGGACTGTGTAAGGTCAACTTTAAGACCGTACATAGGTGAGAGCAGTCTTGGGCCGCGGCACCGCGAGGCGGCTTGTCCCTGGACGGTCATTTCGACCCAGCATCCGAAAATTGGCACCTCGCTCCCGTCTTCATTTGCAACAAATATAGAGCCCGAGGCTGAGCAATAAATTGCTGAATTTACTTTGCCTCCTTTTCCTCAGACGTGCTATTTTTCAGGCTCTTTGTTACGTTACAAAAAAAGGACACTTAGCATCAATTCTTTTCCAGGAATTGCGTTTATAGGGACGCTGCCGAAGTAATAATGTAGATTCTGTATCCTCGGATTACTTTTGCCTCTGGACGTCGACTTTCAAGTCAAATACCATACTTAGCATTTTCTATCGTTATTAAACACGAAGTCACCAAAAGGTTGTTCAAGAGTAAAAATAAAAACATGTCAACATGAAGCGAGCGTAAGTCTGCGTGCAGATTGACGCGTGACATGCGCCTTAAGTGCTTTCGTATTATATCGTAATTTACGTACAATAATATTTTATTTCCTCGCTATCAGTCATGTCTCGAATTTAACCTTTCATTCTAACATTACCGCACTTACATTAAGTACCAAATAAAATATGCTCTAGTTTATAAAAATGAGCTCTTATCGCAAATGTAAAGTTTTATGATAAAAAATAATTTCATTCACAAATGAAGTTATTTATCGCGAAATAGGCTGTTATTTGCTTGCAAATACTTAAATAATGGGTAGGCCGGTGAAAGGACTTTTATCAAACCAAGGGTCGTACTAAATCGAAGTGTCAGCGACAGAGCCCTTGTACTTGACAATAAAGGGGAATATACAGTCTCTTTGTTTAGTCCTACAGAAGGTTAATGTCACGGAAAAAGTTTTAATTGTAAAAAATATCGGCAGCCTGCCGTCTACTCTATTGTACCTAGGAGATATGAAGTCCTGTATAGGTACTTACATAACTTGTGACTTTAATTCAACATTCATTTTTTATAAAAGCGTTTTAAAATTTAAAAAAATCATCTTAATTACCTTTCATTCAAACCGTGACTTGAATAAATTGGAGATAAATCTAAAAGGTATTTATAAAAGCTTTTTCACAAAAATCTAAAATTAAATTCCCAGACAAAAGAACGCCAACTATTGCTAATTAAAGGCTAAGATACGTAAGTATAGGCCGACCCAGCTTTATAGACCCCGAATAGCCGTAACTAAGAATTTAGAATTCAGATAACAGTAATAAATCAAGCCAATAAATTTCTGTCTTCAGAAACGCCTATGTCGAAAAATTTTCAGAAAACACATTGTTTCCCTCAGCAGCGGAAACCGAAAAACTGTAATAGTAGAATAATTTAAGTTGGATCGAGTTGGCACTGTTCCAATTGTTAAACTACCTATAATTATGTATGTTAATACGTGCGAGGTGGTTCAGATACCGTCTAACGACTTCCTTTGATAAAAATAAAGTTGCGTTGAAATTTTAGTTCCGTAGCTGCAAGTTTATTGCCGAATTGCGTGCTAAGTCTTGCAATCAAGGGTTTGCCATCGCCCTTTATATAGACATTGATTTAATTTACATAAGAATGTGATGGAGATGATAATAACGATCTAGATGTTGTCAGTTGTAATGGATACGTATCAATTTGTTTGTTCTAGCGAGTTACTACTTGCTTTAAACTAAATAATTATATAACTACATTTTTTTCCACGATTTTTTTTTATTAAGCGAACTACGTAGCATCTGCTAAGAATAATAATGCTAAACATGATATTGTGCATTATATAAAAAATATAAACCACTATTCCAGTAAAAAGTAATCACCTCAATACCATTGTATACAGCTACTTCCATTTGAATATAAAAAAAAACGAAGTAATATTGTGATTGCCGAAAGCACTCACCGGTCCCATATTATTGTTTTGTAATAATGAAAGAGCTTTCAATTAAGAAAAATGCTTTAAACAAAACCCAGTGAGGCCCAAAGCGATTACATTAAAACATTTCGATTGGGATTACGGAAGCTTGATTTCCTTTTGCGAAATCTCGATTAATGCGCGAAGCTGTGTGTAAAAGGTGTTCTGGGCTCTCTAGAGGATCATTAACAAAGATTTTGCGGCGTCGACCTCAGTTACACTGTTTCATATTTAATGTTGTTTACTCTTTTACAAGCAGACAATGTGGTAATTTGTTAAAGGATCATATTTGAGCTCGTTTATGAGAGCGTGATGCGGCCGTATTTGTTTGCTGCTCTGCACCAACAATACGGGGCTGTCATCTGTCAAGCTCAACCGGCGACAATATGTACAAACGGACGACGAATAAATTGCCCATCATTTATATTGATGAGTGACGTCGCCGTTATTTAAATATATTGTATAAATAACACACAACAATGTTAGTGTAGCAAATATTCGTGTTTTTACAATATCCACACACGTTGCAAGCGACATTGGAATACCAGGAACCGAGATGAAACGAGAGCCAGTTACAGAGTTCGTGTTGAATCTCTGCGTTGACTTTCATGTTGATTGGATAACACAAACGCAATGCAGTTTTGTTACAGAAATCTCAGAAAGTTAATTTTTTTTTTTGGTAGTGAGAATACCAATTGAAATCGGTTGATAACCTGTCACACCACTCAGTAACACAGTTATATCTCGTGTTTTCAGCAACAATTTCAGTAAACATGGACGCAGCTTTTCGTAAGACCACTTATTTCTGCGATTTTGTAAATTGTACGTCATTAATTCTTGTTTCAAGAAAACCGATAAGTAGAAGAGGGAAAATACAGAAGTTTTCCTCTAACTGGTTGCTAGGAGCGGCTTTTTATTTACCGCGAATAGTGTAACCTCGCTTGTAGCTATGTACACAATACACATGGTCACCGTAAATGTCACTACACATTAGCAAACCAACCGTCAGCATTCTTCATAGGTACAGTTTGTGCTAACTCGACGGACTATTGGCGCGCGTGTTTCCGATTCCATGTCCGAACACCGAGCAAAACTTTCTGATTTTGTAAACCATTTTTTCTGGTATATCATCATCTGCTTAGCCTTTTCCCAACTATGTTGGGGTCGGCTTCCAGTTTTACCGGATGCATCTGAATACCAGTATTTTGTATGGAGCGACTGCCTATCTGACCTCCAAACCCAGTTAGTACTGGGTAATACGATACCCATTGGTAAGACTGGTTGTCGGACTTTTGGGCCCGTAACGACTGTCAAAGATCTACAAATGACAGCCGGGACCAACGGCTTAACGTGCTTTCTGAGGCACGGATTCAATCATTTTTTCTGGTATATGAATATTATAATATTCATAGGCCGAGATCTATAAACCTAACTTAAAGCAAATTTTGGCCAGGCCGTATTCCTGTCACTGCAACACGTGTATCAAACTAGAGTACAAGACAGAGATGGAAAAAAGTCTAATAAGTCAAAGCATGCTAAGTAACACTTTTAGATTTCGACCTTAGAACGAACAACGCGGTTGGTCAATACTCAGCAGTATACCATTACACCATCGAGCCATTTCATTGTAATTAAAGAATGTTCTAGAGTTTCTTAACTCTGATTACACCATAACAACTTGTAATTAAAACTTAAACTGCGACCACAAAACTTTTCATGAATGAGAACTTCGCTATTCTATCTACTGCTCATTGCCATGTAGGTCGGTATTAATGTCTGGCCAAAGTAATTATGAAACTTAGCGTGTGTACAGAAATCGTACAGCATTATTGCTTTGAAATTTAACTAATAATGGAGCTTGTAAACAATAGGCTTGAATTTATTCGTGTTTAACGTAGCATATTCCACTTGATACACGATTTGAAATTATATTATGAATGAGAACATGAATCCAGAATATTACATCTTTACGATCGAAATTGAGCAGTAATTAATATTTCTTAGTATTTTAATTAAATCCGTCACTTAAGAAACCTCTATAAGGTTAATTCAGTGTTTCATATTAAAAGGATTTTATATCCGTGTACACGCGCGCCCCGTATTACTCGCAACGTCTGTAAAACAACAAGCAAAGCAGATGTAGTTTTCATTAACTGAAAAGCCTTCAATCTCATTATGGAGGCTGCCAAACAAAGAATTTGAGGAAACGCGCACCGCCATTTTTGCCCACAGAGTGATGCTAAAACGCATTTCGCTCTGATTAATTTAGAACAGTAAAAAATTCTAATGTTGTCAGAACAGTTTCTTGTTTCGTCGAAAAGAAAAAATAAAGCAGATTAATCGTGGAACCCTTATTAACAAAGCAATTGTTACTGGGGCTTAATTTTGAAAACCAACAATGGAAAATAAAAATGGAGTGGAGTGCGCTGCGTCCTCTCGTCCTAATGAATGAGGAGTAATTTCAGTTTAAATAAAAGAGAGAACAATAAAATACCCATTTTAAAAACAGTACGATGAGCAAATTGCTGCGGCATCCAATTTATAGACAATGAGGGAGGACTGTTAACACTGCTATTCCCATTAAGAATAGCGAGCGCGGAACAGAGTTACAGTTCGTGGCTCAGCTTTTTATTTTACTTATAAAAGCATACACTCTGGCAAAAGAGATATGAAACGTAGCCACGTGCAAATAAATGAAATGTCTGTTTAAATTCAGACAAAAATAAAATGATTGAGTATAAATTTAATCCATACATTTGCATGAATTACTCGAAGCAATATGATGCTGTACGATGTCAGCAGAGGAATACGTCACAGCGGAACATATCCAATACCCTCCGTCATTATACATACATACATACTAAATGAGAAAAGGGGAGTTTTTTTCATTAAGTCCCTAAATTGCTACGAAATATTTTATTTCGATCGAATGATTGGCTCGGGCCCAACAGTGAGACTCGACGGATGCCGACAGACCTACGACGTTCACTATCAGATGTTCGAGGTATATGCTATTTTTCTCCGTAAGAATACAAATGTCTTGCCAAATTGTCTACCGCCGAACTAGTCCAATTTAGAAAGCAATTTCGCAACCAATTCGTTTTGTAAGCGGATCAAGAGGCCAACCTTAAATATGGCCATTAAATCGTTTGCGCCGAACCCACATTCGTCTTTTTAATGCGAACTTCCAGCGCTAACAAATAAGAAACTCTTATCGGCGCTAACTTATCACGTCCACTGTACACGTTTCAACTACCTATCCTATCCTACACTATTTTTATAAATAAGTAAGAAATTACCAAGTAACTCCCACTTGCGGAAAACGTCCTAATTCGTCTGCGGTTTTTCCTTATTATTTCTTTATGCTGCTGTCGAGTGCACAAATAGAACTTAATAATACGTTTTTGCTGACATTATCTGTCTTTGGGACTGTTTCTTTTAATTATTTTGTGCATATGTCTTGATGAAGGATAGAGTTATTTATATGAAATTAAAAACTATTTCGTTCTATGCTGTGGCTCGGATTTTACTGCCATTTTTGTTTTGACATAGGTTTCATAGAACTTTATTGTGAATTGCCACTTGAAAGTCGCGAAAAACAACATTATAGTAAACCACGCTATAACATATTATGATGTATAAAGTATTTAAAGAATAATAGATAAGTGACTTGTAAATCGTTACTTTCCAATAAATATAGGCGTTTGCTCACAAGTTGAGGACAAAAGGTCCTGTTTATTTTAAAACCTCTCCCGACACGCACGTCTAATGTATATAATATCGATGTAAACAGTTGACAGGGCACTTTCAACTCGCCGTGACATGAAAGAGCTATGCGTGAAATGTTATGAATGGCATTTGTTGACGTGTGTGTGGTCTAACGAGCGAAGTTCTGGCGTGATTGAAACCGTGGCCTTCCGATAGTCATCGTACCCTTTCATTCGCTGACCCTCGGGGCCACGCCTACGCATCCTGTATCCCTCATATTTGATAAAATGGCTTAATTAAAACTTTACATAGTTTCGGCTGGACGATGAATAGAGCCTGTTTCTACCGCAGCAGATAAGATCCTTTTAATTACGCAGGATTTGAGTTAATTAAGCCGAATGTGGTTTGTATGAAGGTCTACTCTTGGCCATGAATATAGAAACACGTCTCATCCTTTTCATCGAGAACTTTAATTACATGGAGAGAACACAACTCGGTTTGAACGCGTGGAACAAGTATGAATGATTGATGAATGTAACAATTTAAAAAGTTATCCGTCTCGGCTACTGTACTTTGAAGTAAAGTGTATTCATTTTCTTAAGTGCAAACATTTATGTTTATAAACTACACGTATTTGTAGACGTTACAAAAAATGCGCTCAAAAAACTGCCACAGTTTTGATCAGTCGCGTGGCGTAATGTGGATTTTTTCGCGCCAAAAAACAGACGACTACCAAACCGAAAACTGAAAAAATCTTTGATGGAACCTCCTCCTACACTCAATATTGGTTAAAGCGTTTTAGCAAAAGGAAAGTTTGGAAAATGTGTGGTTTGAGAACTTCTCTTAGTAGAATTTAAAAAATTGGTACAGTCTTCCCTTACTTTGATAAATCATGGAATTTGACTTTGAACTCGAATTCCAAGTAGTTTCTAGTTAACGGTAGGCAATAAAATTGTCTTAAGACATACTTTTGTTATTACTCAAATGATCTGGGGCAATTAATTGTGCATTTACAAGTTCGATTGTATAGCAGGCTACCTACCCGCTAGCTGGGTTAGTTACTTTAGTGGCCTCATTTGAAATTATACCTAGGTATGCTACACACAAACTCATGCAACCATACTTAAGCAAACAAAACTGGGTATGCTAAAGCGATGCGATTACTGCGCAATACGCACGATTTCGTATTCGGCACATAGTTGACATTGTATGCTGAGAACTGAGAGCGATCGAAGTTTGATTCGATAGTGGAAACAAGCGAGCCGCGCAAGCAGTAAGGTAGCCATTGCACGTTGGCAAAGCAAACTCACGAGACGTGAGGCACATAAACTTGTAGATCAAGCCAGAACCCTCCCAGGACATATTGGTCACGTATTTTCACCAACTGCTTTTATTATCTCTCTGTCGTCGCTTTTAATTTTCTGCCAAAGTTAATCGTCGCTAAGCCGACTAACTGCCGTATTCTTCGTAGTTGGTTTTATGTCTCGGTTAATGACTCGATGTCTCGAACTTCTGCGGGCGTCAAACTTTATTAAAGGAATTATCAGGAATTCGTGAGTTACGCTTACTGCTGTTATATATTTTCGTAATTGAAAAATGTTACGGTCAAAGTTAACTTGAGCGATAAAAAATAGGCATCTTCGTTTGAATTACTTACTTAAGTATAACTGGTGAAATGTGGGTGTACAATTAGGTACACCTCTGCCTAACCCTTCGGGGATAATAAGCGTAATATTATGTATCCTTAATTGGTTTTCCATTTAATAGCCTTTGTTCCGAATGAATAAAAACTGTGCTATTTACATGCTTCTAAGAAGTTATTTTTACAATTTTTTAAGGTGATATTAATTATCCAATAGACTATTTTCTATAAAAAATTATGTAGAAAGCGTGAAAATAGCCAAACATTGTATCTTTAACATCATAGCAACTACAATTTGCTATCTCTATGTTCGTTTTTGCGCAGCCCATTATAACTTGTTGCCTTTACTAATTCTCACCCAATTCAAGTAGCGAAGTAATAACGTAAAGGGTGTGTTAGGGCGTATCCTTAGAGAATAACCGAAACTATTCCCTCTTCCTGGCAGATGGCGCTGTTCTCCGAATAAATATTTAATTTCTAATACGGTGTTAACATATGGGGTTACATTTATTTAGAAAAGTATGCTATGACTCTTGGTGGCTGTGAAGGCTTTACTTGCAGTAGGTATGCTGTGTTTTTATCCTGCCAGTGATATAAAATGGAAGTGAAAAATATATACATAATAATCTCTGTATTTCGGTAAAGTACTTATCCATTAAAAGATATTTATTACAAACAAACAATTAAAAATCTTATAACCATACCGACAAAATATAAATTCTATTAAACTTTTTTATGATTTCTCTTTCTTTTATCTTAAAGTTGTTCCAGGAGATAAACTACAAATAAAAAACTACCCTACTTAGTTCCAAATAAACATGTTTTCGTCTACAATCCTACTCGTTACCCTAAGTTTGTAAGAGATAAAGATAAACGCTTATTTACAAAAGTCGTTCGCCTAACTATCTACTTGGCTAGCCGCTTATCTTCTATTTCTACTATAATTATAAACTTTCTGAACGACGAATGATGTACTACCATTATTTTAGCAGAATAACTAAGTTTTTCATAATAATAACGTCAAAGTAGAAAACAATAGATATCTTCTTCGAAATAGGGATAAATAATTCTAAATCTTAGATCAAAACTGGACAATGGACTAGCTTATCTTATTACTAATGGCGACGTCTTTCAGACAACCTTTGGACAAACAAAACAATACTGAGGTACGGACCCAAAACGTCTAAACTCTATTTATTAAGAAGGATTTGTGGAAATCCTGTAGAAACGAAATAGATATGTTTAGAAACGACTGTATCAGTGGATAGTTATAAGTTCTCAATCTGTGTATAGTTTTATGGTTATTTTAACCCACTAAAAAGGTTTCATATTCAACAATTTTTCATAATCAACGTGACCCAAACTGTGTCATCTGGTTGACCACATTATCATTTCAGTCGAAAGACGTCCACTGCTGGAAATAGGCCTCCACCAAGTGTCACCACGTCGACCGATCCCGTGCGCCTCGCATCCAGTGGATCCCTGCAACCTTCACCAGGTCACCGGTCCACATAATTGACCACAAAGGTATTAAAATTATAAAATCATTATTATTATCAAGTCCAACTACCTGCTTACGAGTAAGAAATTACCTATTTTCGCGTCCTCGTGAGCCTAGATTTAAGAAAATTGTTCTTTGGTTAGTGCTGTTAAAACGTATTCTAGAATATTATAGGAATACACATAAGTACGTATGTTTGACGAACGCTCATGTATGTAAACCGTCGCTGAAACTTAATACTTTAATATGTTTGTCGTTCGACTTTATTCGTTCATTGTTTTGAGTGACGAAATGAGCTTATTCACTGGATTATGTTCTAATAATATTCTCTCAATCCTCTTATTATTATGTTTAGAAGAACTTTATTTAATTTTAACTTCATTTATCATATCGTTCTGCGTCAAAAACAATTACCCGCATAAAAACTTTTGATCAAACCACGAAGACAGTAACCTAATTACGAACAAATTGATAGATAAACTCATTTTCAGCCTTTGTTTTCGAGTTCAAAACATTTTAGGCACAACTTTAATGTTCTTAGTAATTTCAATGTTCTTTGAGGGCGTTATTAGACTCCAACCTATGTAGGCGTCTCCAGCATATGAACCTAATACCTAAGGTCGCACGACACACGACGTTAATAAATGTAATGTAAAATATTCCCCACTGAGACATTATACACAGCCATTTGTGTCATACTTGTGTACGTGTGTGAATATAAATAGAAAAAACTCATTCACCTCGCAGCTTTGTCCCCTGTGAATAACCGGGATTAATAATTATTATTGCGACAGTCGAGTGCGTCGTGTCACAACCAGAGTAATACAACTCCTTGCTTTTCCACTTGATTAATTTCGTACAATGGTCTGAACAAACAATAATATAACCTCGGCTACCATTGTTAAAGAGAAATCATTTCAGTTACCAGCAGTCCCCGTTGTCCGCAGCTGTACGATGCCGTTCGGATTTTTCTTTCCATTAACAGCATTTTTAATGCTTCACTGAAAACAAGAAATGACTTCACTCGGTGTCCCATTTTTTTTGTACGCATACCTTATTCGATATCCGGAACGATAGCAACGCGAGCAGAAAAACATCAAATAAACAGTATCTGGATATAACATATTTATCGTTTTCAGAACTAGAGATAATTAACCCTGTAACTACCCGAATTTTACTGAGTTCTGTACTGGTAGTAAACTAATTAAAAATAAATAAACGCTACAACTACGTTTAAACACGTGTTCGAATGAGAAGACGTAAATGGCCATCGTAACATGTTCAGGGTTGTAAAATTGTACTATAAAATAAATTTAATATAAATCCAGAGTAGAGGCGACACATAAAATTGAAGTAAATCACCGAAAGTCAGGCGTTGGAGACGTTTACAGCCTCCGAGGCTGTTAGTTCAGGAAGTGTGTCGGGATCGTGGGCACCACTCAAAACGCGCAATAACCAGATATTTATGTCGCAACTGCACTTAACGAGAATATGCCGTCTAACTTTTTTGGTATTTTTTAAAGCTTGTGTTTAACATGAATAGTTTCGTTTTCAACAGTGCAGTGCGAAAATTGTAAACTAGTTAAGCTAATTCCAAACGGGTAGCCTTGCTATTTGCATTCGCCCGTGAAGCGCATAACTTTACAAACGGTTTAGCTCATATCTCTGTTTAATTGAATGGACTTCATCAGCTAGAAATCTCATTATAATTGCAGAATTTAATATCAAATGTTACGTATTTAATTTTATTAGAAACCAAAAACCCCCTAACTAAAACTGGTATTATTTTAATTATAAATGTAGATTTAAGAAAGTCTGTAAAATAAAACTACAATAAAGTTTACTGTTTCAAAGGGTGGCTATAAATTTTTCATCTGACTTTACACGTATGAATGTTATAAAAAGAAATAAATTTTTGTGTTTTATTTGTAATATAACGCTGTTCAACTGTTAAATGATGTTAAATGCGGTTTTGTGTGTTTGTGCATCGTGTATAACTTACAGAAACTAATACGTACTCATAACGGAAGAACGTCACGCTCTAAAAACATTGTAGGCGGAAAAACACTGCTGAGAAGATTGACTGACTCTTAATTTACTGAGTAATGCCGAATGCAATTTAACTTACGTTAAACTTCAAGATAAAAATCCCCAGGGTTAAAATACGACTGATTGGTGATGAAAACCAGCTCACCACCCCCTCTCATTTAGAAGTTATTGGACACATACTCATATAGGTATATTAGGTATATCTAATCCAAGGAGTAATATGATATATAGCAGAGAACGCGAACCTCCACATACGATGATCTGTGAAATGAAAAAAAAAGTAAAGAATATCAGCTGTTAATCTTAAAATCCAACAAGAATGAGGAAGTATGAGAGTCGTCACTTTATTAAGAAGTCTGTACGGAGTAACCACTTGGCCACAAACTGCATGTCAAGCGACACGCGTGTTGTCACAGCGACAGCGGAGAAAACAACTTGTTGAGGACCGGCTCTACCAAAGCGGTGACGAGCAGAACAGAGATTAGACGTGCGGAAATCGACCACTCTCATTGATTGACTCCATATAGCGTCTCTCGTCTCTCCTGTGATTGGTCGAATCTTACACATCTCCTCTCCGCTCCACTCGTTTCCGCTTTGATGGAGTCCGAACCTGTGAGCAAACCACGAGTTAATGCGACGCAACGGTACTTATACGGAAAACAAGTGACGCGCGCGTCTGTCTCTTGATGCATGTCACGTGACAAGTCGGATCACACGAGGTCGTGAAGGGGGCGTAAGAAAGTACGTAAAAACATTACATAACATCACGCCTGTAATCCTCGAAGGCTAAGGTAGAGGTGTTCCTTTACCTACTAGTACACCCAGTTTTCGCCAATTATGTTTAAGTTCGATGTTATAAGGAGTGAGCTTATTGCTATCAATCGGGCATAATTCTAGTCTCCGTGGCTGCTACTGAGAGATTCCTAATGGAAAAACCCAATTACACTTTTGCCCAACCTGGAAATCGAACCCAGAACCGCAAGCTCAGCAGTAACTCTTGCGACCACTAGACAACATTTTCATTAGTATACAGTGAGATCAGACGCAAGCCTACCACCTAACCTAACTGAACACATCCAGAGCTTAATGAAGAAAACCCTATTTTAATAAAAGCATAACACATAAACGTTAACAAAACATAAAAACAAATGCTAACGACAGACATTTCCGCAGTTGAACACTGTCACCTTCGCACAGTTTGAGCTCGAAGCAATATTGCCATGTTATTATTTGGGGTGTTTACACCGCTAAGCCAGACATATGGGCCATTTGCCGACAGAATCGTGTGAACCGCCTCACGTTATTCATGGGCGACGCATTAATATCGTCCAAATGTGCACTTACGTCCAAAAATTAAAGTAATACCAATGTTTATTCGTACTCCCTACGATTCGACTGTGATATATTGATGTGTTTCCAGCTATGAGGTCGTGGGTTCAATTTCCAGGTTAGGCAGTGTTGTTGGGTTTTTCCATCAAGAATTTCTCAGTAAGTCTGGATTCATGTTTCTTCTTCTTCTTCTTCAACCCTTGGCCACTCAATGCTGAGTGTAGGTCTCTTCCAAATCTCTCTACTTTTGGATTCATGTTTGGTAGGTGGCAATACGTTCGCCCCCTATTACATGGAACTCAACCAAAACTGGCGAAATGTAGGTACCTACCTATCTTATATTTCCTTTTGGTACATAGAAATCGCAATGTCTGTGTGCCATTTTGAAAATGAGCAGATTTTGCCATAGTTAATATTTTGATTGGGAAAAGTTGGGTCAACTTTAAATGAGATTAGGTTTCATGTAGTTGGGAATATATCCAAAATGTGGACAGCCACTGAAAGTTTAATGGAGACCTAACTAATATTAAAATTCAACCTCGGAATATAATTAGATTTTAGTATCATCAGTCCTGTATAATTATATATTGATGTTCTTCTATGTTTGATTATAATATAGATGCGATAATGTACATCCAGTAACTTGATATCGTAATCAATACTCTTGATGAACACATCAATATTAATCAGCGATGAATAATGTCAGAAGTGCCGCTATCGATAAATAAAACAGATTAATGAATATTTATTTAATTATCACGAGATGTTGTGTCTTTCTTTTCGTCTACTTGACATTTCAATAAGAATAGTAAAACTAGAAGTATATCCAACTCAAAAGTAATCTATAACTTTTGTTGTTCAATATTACAGGTTACACGTGGAAGTTGTTAGCCAAATAAATGGACGTATTTATTTGGGCAACAATATCTATTTCAAGGGAGATACTTAGGATACACAATAATGAAGCCACGAAGATACGAGAAACCATTATTTTATTTTATTTACTAAAATTAGATAATGAAGTCTTTTTACTCCTACTAATAATATACATCTGCTACGGTATGTGCTACGCAGCTCTGCTACGCTACGTGGCACTGCTACGCCATGGAACTCTGCAGCACCGTGAGACTTTGCTACGCCGTGCGACTCTGCTACGCTGTGCGACTACTACGCCGTGCAACTCTGCTACGCCATGCGACTCAGCTACGTCGCGTGCCTCTGCTACGCTGCAAGAGACCCTCCCTCTACTACGAAACGCGACTTTATTGCACGGCACAGCTTTGATGCGCCCCACCTCATCATCTTCGTTAAAAGTGTCACTATGTACTTCTATTATGCTACGAGTACGTCATGCACCTCAGTTTCACTATTCAAGTTGCAGCTAGTTACGCCAAATGCATTGCGTTGTTTTGTCATTAATTGCTACTAGTATAATTGCCATTTAATGAAAATACACTCGTAAGTTAAGCGACGCTATAGACAGCATAATATGTGAGAATAATAATAATGCAAAGTGTGGTTCTGTGCAATAAGTTCAAATTGCAATATAGAGCAAGTAATTACAGTTGCAAACTCATCATTTACAAACGTCCTAGTTCGAACTACCTTCGTGTTGAAAGTAACCAACTATTCCACAGTTTTTCTTTTTCTTCAATATTTCTTTTTACAACATCCATTGCCACCGTTGGTCTTCTAATCGGAGGTAAAGCTGACAACCGAGGTCTAAGGCCCATACGCAGGTTGACTAACTGTAATCTCGTAAGATATTTCAGATACTTAAAAAGATATATGTATAGAATTCAGTTTGCCCTTCAAATTAATAATAATTATTCGTGCATTAAATAACTAAATAATTATATATTTAAAGGTATCTACCGTGACGGTGTGCCACAAGGTTACGACCTCACATTGACCTCTATAGTATTCCCCTGAGCGCGTGGCACATTATTTATTTTGACACATACATAATTATGATGACATAGGCCCTACGTAATAGGACGCTAACTTGCTAACTTATTCACCCTAACACCTATGACAGATACATAAAAAACTCTTTAAATGCGAAAATGAAAATGTTTGACTGTCTCGTTGGTCTAGTGGCCGTAAGCGTGACTACTAAACATGGGGTCGTGGGTTCGATTCCCAGGTCGGTAAAATGTTAATAGGTTTTTCCATCAGGAATTTCTTAGTAGTAGCCACGGAGTCTGAATTTCTGCCCGGTAGATGGCAATAGGCTCGCTCCCTCTTACTTAATCATAACTGGCGAAATGTGGCTTTTAGGTACCTACACCTCTCTAACTATTCTTTAATTTATGAATTAAAGATATAGTAAATATAGAAAACATAGGGCGCTCAATGGGCGATCTTTTAATCTCTTCTTTGGATAGACTATTATTTTTACATCTATTACTCATTAATATTAAAATCGGACCTCAGCAATACCTACCAAACTAAGCGAGGTCTAAGCAGTAAATATTTTTGCCCATTCCCTCCGATGCGAGGGAAACCGCAGGCTAAAGTTAGTAAGCTATAAATCATAAGTGTGCGGACCTCGGTACAATTTATGTATAAGGCCCATCACAAGGGTGGCTTAGTACTGTTTGATTGATAGTGTGAAGAAGACCTTATTATGTGAGTTCACATCCGTCACATAATCACTCCCACACCTGCATAAAGGGTGTAAACAGACTCTTAACGAAGCCGAAAGGCACTTGTTCTCCCCGTCATTGCGATCATTTTTTTGTCCTAGACCATACCTGGGAAACTTCTAGTTACGGAGATATTGGGGGTCGAAGTTCCAACTTTTTCACAAGTTTTTTTTTTTAATAGGTACTTGTTTTTAATGTAAGATTTTTAATTTAAACACCTCCAGGACCCCCTTACTATTCAATCTATCCATCAGCACAATGTTTTGAGTGCGTTTCATTGAGTCCTATTGCATAACGTGATTTTTTACCTCAAAAAAAAAAGTCGTTTCCCAGCAATAATTTTTGCGTAAAGTTACTTAATTTGATGTACAGAATGCTTGGTTGACGGTTTCGCGAACAGTCTGTTTACACCCTGTATACGTAGTGTCATTAGAACAATATCCAATTAAACAAAGTTATTTGTGAAATGATTGACGCACGACAAGAACTAACTACTTCAAGGAAATGTAATTTAAAGCAAATGACGCAACGTTTCCAAAGGTCAGAACTAGTCGGGAAAAGTCTAAAATAAGTCTTGTACGTGAGTAATAACCGTACAACATTAATCTTCGCGTAATAAGAAGTCCGTGTATGTAGTTTAGGGCTGAACCAAGAAAAATCACAAAATAAATTCCGTAGGTAGTTGAGTCAATACACAGTATAGAATAAAGTCGCTTTTTATGTTTGCCTGTGCAGACACTTAAATCTTCTAAATTGCACTATATGGATCATAATTCCGGAAGGTTTGCACTCATATTAGATTTTATATAAATAAAGAAAACTTAAAGTTTTGTCACATCATAATAAATCGCGCGAAGCACGGGCAGATCACTAGTCTTACCATACTATTAAAAAAAATGCGAAAGTTTGTGAGAATGTATGGATGTTTGTTATTCTTTTATGCAAAAACTACTTAACGGATTTGAGTGAAATTTGGCACGCAGATAGTTTATAACCTGGATTTTTACCTCGGTAGTACGAACCTGAGAGACTATTACCGGGCTTCACGCGGGCGTAGTCGCGGAATTAACCTAGTCTAAAATAAAACAATGTTCGTATTTGTATCAGGTACCTCTACGCTGCACACAGCACTATATTTTATTTAGCACAACATTTCCCCTTTCCCCCACTTCAAAAGTATTGCCAAGTCACCCAGAACGCTTTCGAATAGTCACGACCTATCGAAAAAAGAAAATATATTATCTGTACCTTCGAGGCCAAATAATTTGGATAGCGCGCGAGAAATTTAGGCTGCAGCTATTGAAATGCAACAGCTGGTACTCAATATCAATTTAAAAAGTCGTTAAACATGTCAGCACAAAATTAATGCTTTTATAGTATTGTAAAAAGTGCTTTAACATTACCTAATGTTGTTCGTGGTGATTGTATGTTATGCAGTTGGATGATATTTAATATTTGAATGTTTTGACAAACATTATACGAACTTAATCCAAAATAATACCGAATGTTGACGTTCTTGTGTCGAGGCAAGGTTACGTGTAATATCTGTTTCACGAAAAAGCTTTTATGCTTAAGAAACTCTGAGAAATGTATGATGACTTGAAGAGTGAAGCATAAAAATGTCACCTCAGTAACTGAAAATCTTTTACATAACATAACATCGCGCCTGATCCCCGAAAGGTTAGGCAGAGGTGTTCCTAATAGTTTACCCACATTTCGCCAGTTATGTTTAAGTCCCATGTAATAGGGGGTGAACCTGAGAAATTCCTGATGGAAAAACTCAATGACACTATGCCCGATCTGAGAATCGAATCCAGGACCTCATGAAAATCTTTTATTCGGCACAATTCATGTCATGAACACTACACATTACTAAGGCCAATAAACTGGCCAAACAAGGTTTCCTAAAATCATTGTGTATCGAGGTATACCTGATTATTTCTTGCCTTATACTTAGTTTCTAATACTTTCATCCGAGGGTGTCATGCTATAAGATTTAACCTCTTGACCTTCGTTGGCTGTCTTATTACTATATTAACAGTGACATCACTACAAAAGGATAGCAATCTTATACGACGTTAAAGGCATTTTATTTACCAGACGCGATATTAAACAATAGATAGAAGATATTGCTTTGTCCGCGACTCAAAGTGAAGTGTTTTCATAGATTATGTATGCGAGAGTGCACGAGTGTATACGTATTCTGAGTATTCAGTAATGAAAAATCACTCGCTCAGGTTCCTATACATATATCCGTTGTTGTCCATAAAAATCGATAAGCAAAAGAATTTCCATCAACAAAACACCACTTTGAGCGTGTATAGAAAAATCTTTTCACATAATTTTCAATTCTCACGCCTTCCGTTTATCCAATGAATGAATTCGCGAGCTCGTTTAATTGAATTTTTTCACTTTGACAGATATTGATCGTCGGCAGTTTCAATACCTTTCTGTTTTATTCCACAAATACTTAGAGAAGCAGTATAATAAATCACTGAAAGTGAAAGCTGCTTTTTAAGCCTTTGAAAGTCTATAAATCATATAATAAATGAGGAGCCTCTGAACTATTCATATTTTTATATTTATATACTAGAGAGAATTTGGGGTTCCCTTATTCAATTCAGTACAGTAAGCTGTAAGACCCATTAAGTGACGAACGATTTGGGTATAAAAGTAAAGTTGTGTGACTATTTTGAATGTTATGGCTGATTTTTTTGAAGTTCGTTCAAAATTTCAGCTTTCTGGTTCAGTGAACATTTACTCAAACTGTTTTTGATGAGTTTATTAAAATTCAGTTTTTATGTTAGTTCATAAATATTTATTAAATAATTTTGAGTACGATAAAGGTGAGTTTGTAGTGGAGCTCGACCAATTTACACTTAATTAGACATAGGTAGTAAACACCGTATAGATTACTATGGCTTCTATTGTTCAGGGTTCAATCTCGGAGTCAAGTAAAGTGTGATTAGGGCTTTATGCATGCCCGAGAGTGGCCCGAGATAGGAACTGGCGATAAATAGCGATAAGCTTGGCTCTATAGCTTTGAGACCTAATATTGCCATTGGCGAACAAAGGGCGTTCTGAAGAGCATATTGTGCCTATACCCCGTTCGTTGAATTATACCTACATTGTTATTTTCAAGTATAACCTATTGAGTATCGTCCAGATTTGAAGCTAAAGCTCCTTTGACGCGTACTGATTAGAGTGGTTTGCGTTTTAGTACCATCATCTTCACCTTAGGATATCTTTTTTCTGTGTCATAATAAGATTTAGTGTGAACCTAGACCCAAACAGAATGGGATTAAAAAGAAAAGTTAGATTAATAACACTAAGTTCCATTAGTATTAAATTAGAACACTTTTATTTTAAATAAAAAAGTGTTTTATTTTAGTAACGTCAAAATATTGCTAAATCAGAGCTGGGATTACTGTGGTTTATATTTTATTGTAGTATCATTAAGAATATTGCGTTCTCATATTCTTAAGGACCATGTACACGTTCACTAATTCTATTCTAAATAAACTTATATACAATAATATACAGTCTTTAATTTCAGTCATAACTCACATTCTAATCGATAAAAGCTCCAAATATGTATATAATGTGAGTCTTCGTGTGACTTAGAATATATGTACCCTAATCAACTAAATATTTCACACTATTTGGCAAGTTTAAAATGATGCTTAGCTTCCTTATTTTTATTTGTTACCACGAAACTCGAGACCTCACAAACGAAAAGTCCCGCTCTGAGTCAATGAGTCAGCGACATCTTGTAATAGTGTATATTCTCTTCAAGTTGATACCCTTGTCACAGCTGGCCAGAACCACTCAAAATAATTACAATCTCACAAAAATGTCACAAGCTCGGCTCTGAACAACAAAGTAGAGCTGAATAAGTGATGAAGCGAACCAATGATATTTATGATTGATGACTCTAAGTCTAACATTGCGCAGCCGGCGGGCGCGAATGAAAAAATGTTAATTCAATTATAAATGTTAATTTTTAATTAGATTGGTTTTTCACACAAGGGTGTCGTATAATTAATTCGCGTAGAGGACGTGATTTTTTCAAAATAAATTAGGTAAAACAACAAGTGTTGCCATGGTTTTGGATTAAAATTAAATATTCTGGAAAATTAAAAAAAAAACAGATCGGCGGGACGGTTTTGGATTAAAGGAATCATTTGTTTCGAGATTTAAATTTGAAAATTACCATTTAATAATCCATCCAAAAATTAAATGTTTTAATAAAACATGAGAAATGAAATCTCGATGAATTTCGAAAAGCACATTCTTTTGATTTCAAATATTTTTCATGTACAGGTATTGTGTAACTTCTTCTTCTTCTTAGCATATCGATGGCAAGAAGTCTAAATAGTATGTTTAGTCCAAAACTCAGCAACGCGAACCCCGCTCACTGATGCAGTAAATAAATCATCAGCGCAGGTGGATTAAAGTGGCGCATGGAAGGTGGGTTATTGTTTGTGAGGAGGCGCCGCATAATTATGCACTTGAGGTCTGAGCCGTCCATGAACCCCTATCTGCAGAGATTGTCTTTGCTCCGGCCGACTTGGGTTTGAAGTCTGTTAAAAGTTTTCCAAGTCGGCCACGGCAACTAGTGCCCAGGTGCAGGTGGTTCTCTGATGGATCGTTGAAGTTGTCAGGGGGTTTAAGCCGCTCCCGCCAGAGATTGCATCTGATTGTGTAACTTAGCTCTCGACTCTTCTGCAATCTGTTTAATAGACAACGGAAAGCACGTTTCTTTCGGCAATCTCTTCTATAAAACCTTTAATATTAAGACTCTCTTTTAGGAATCCATAATTATAAATTCCATGCAATTTTCTGGTAGGTCCTCGTTAAAATCAAGTTATAGAATTTTTCCAACTCCAACTTGTTTCAAGTAAATCACAATGATTTATGAATAGGTGTAGGTAATGTACTCGTGTCGAGTTCTTAAACAGGCGAAGTAAGAGCTGCCAAAGTCAAACTCTAAAGAGTTCAGCTCACTTTATTGTAACTGGGTAGCGGGTGTCGGTGCCATACGTCACGTTCCCAGCCCGCCAATTTGTCTGTCATTTGCCAAATCCGAACGCGCCTTGAATGTAGACCGAATATCTACTAAATATGTATTCAGTGTTGTCACATGCCTAATATAATTTCACATACATTAGACTATACCTTAGGTATATCTACGTGGGTGATTTTTAGTACCACCATCTTACATAAGCCGCCTATGTTCTTTGCGAGACATGTAAATCGACTGATTTGTATTCACACGTTGGTGTCACAGGAAATTGAGTTTTTTTTATAATGAAATAAGAAAAAAATCAAGATAAAGTCACGCACATCGGAGGCTTATTAAATCAAAATATGCATAAAATTTCGTATTCATGTCAATATCTAAGGTGTGCTAAAGAAAATTTGCATTTGTATTGAACAAAAATATGTCTCGTCTTACTGAAAACCTTTGTGCTAACTGGATTTTTCAATATAACTAGAGACGCCAAGTGATTGGATATATTAAATTAGATTTAATTTTCTTCTTCTTAGCGTGTCGATGGTAATCTATATTATGTCGGCCCAGATATAATATATTTAGCAAACAGAAGCGAAGATGCTTAAAGAAAGACCACGAGGTACACAAAATAGTGAATACAACCGTTTATTCTAACTTGGAACAAAATATCAATCACAGACACTAACCCACATCATAACGAATTCAATTAACACGTAATTGTTTACGAAAATAGCGAGTAAGTACACAAAATATCGAATTATGAATATTACAGCCCTTTGAGCCATATTCCCAACAAAAGTCTCTCGCGACCAGTGACAATTCGAAGTTGTCAATCTTTTCCATAGAACTAAATGTGCTACGTAAAACCTCATTTCTTCCTAACAGTATTGTAACTAGAATAGTGTCTTCGTCAAGTTCAAATGGCTTACTACATGTTCTCGAATCTATTGCGCGCCGTATTAGTAGAAAACGTTTATTAGTCTCAGACGAAGTTTGTTTCGTAAACTCTTAAAAAGTAAGGTTTACTTTTTAACTAAATGTTCGTAGTACAACTGTAACAAGTTAATAGTAACATAAACTCAACTTAGTATTAAAAACTAAGTCGTGTTTGAACCCTGAACCTAAAAGTTTACTTTGATAGACAGGCCCAGCCGATATTGATGTAGTTATAAGTAGAACTCTAAATTAATTAAAGGTCTACGATTTTTCTTAAAAAAAAAAGAAATAAAATGAACGCCTAATTTATTAGTAGTATTTTTTCGTTTAAGCAAAATTTATATTTGGCAAACTTAAGGACCACAATTAGACAAAGTTTTCGTTTAAAAAGGTTTAAGTACTTTATAGTCTAATAAAAATAGCTTGTAGCTCTTCTGTAGGGCACTTAGCATACCAAATAGGTAACAAATTTATAAACTTAACTAATTAGGCGCTTGCTGGACTGAGTTTCATGTTTGCTCTGAACATCGTAAACTTCTTCTAACTTCCTAATTTGGAACGACCGTAATTATTGTTTATCTGAATCATTCACAAACTTTGTACAGAAAAGTGGTAATTAAAAACGTAAAATTGTGGGTTGTGCCCCTTTTTATATGACCAATAAACTAGATTAAAAATATTTTACGGCTGTACTAGCAACATATTAAAATATTTTATTACTTTTTTAGCATTTTAGTCGTTAAAATGAAAGCGAGCGTTAAAGTTAAACACCGTTTAGTTTAAACTGTATTTATAACTTTATTGTGATAATTTGGTAATAAGAAGAAGAGTAGGTAGGTAACTTCAGCGCAATATGAACTTTATGTCTTACGTCTAACCACATATTCTATCTAAGTACTTGTCGTTCTGGTTAAACGGTTCATATTTCATTGTGATATGAACTGTTCTGGCATTAAATTATAACCCACAAGGCATAGATTCTGACAGTTTTCATTATTCCGGATACTAAGAGCAACTGACATTATAAATGCGAAAAATAATTTTTATTTCAACCTTCAGTGAAAACTAAGAATAATAGAATAAAAGAAAGTAGTAATACATTCTATTGTTATTTCTGTATGTACAGTCACCGAGCACCAATATGTATACTCTTTCTTAAATGTAAAAGCAATTACTGCGAAAAATCACGATTGTAACTTAAGATGCTGGGAAACGGCTTTTTTTTTGGGGTGAAAAATCACGTTTTACGGTAGGACTCAATGTAACGCATTCAAAACATTGTGCTGATGAATGGATTAAATAGTAAGGGGGTCGTGAATTTAAGTAAAAAAATTGGTTGTCTGTAAAGTTGGTTTACGGCCGATAGTTTAACGTGACAACGTCATAAAATCGAGTGGAAGAGAGAAATTACCTATACAATCTAATCTCCTAGCTCCAGCAGTAGATTAAAAATAATAAACTAGGCTTGTCAAACACCACACACTTTCAAAACATGTATTAAAAAAAAAAAAGTGTGAAAAAGTTGAAACTTGACCCCCAATATCTCCGTAACTAGAAGGTATGGTCTAGAAATGCAATGACGGGGAGAACAAGTGCCTTTCGGCTTCGGTAAGAGTCTTTTTATTACATCCTTTATATGTATAAATCTCGAACTAAAAGCCAATACCTATAATCAACATGAATCTTTTCAACGAAAAGACTTTTTTTTTACTAAATAGGCTTCCGTTTGACCACAACTCGACTGATGTTAGGCGATGACGCGGCCTAGGGTGGACCACGCTTGCCTAGAAGGAACCGATTCCCTCGAACTTTGAAGAGATCCAAATTATAATGATCGGGGGAATTGAATCGAGGTGAATTTAGTGTGGCATATCCATTTTAATATAAGTCATCATCGGCCTAGCCGGTTCCCTACTATGTTGGGGTCGACTTTACCGAATGCAGCTGAATACCGTATTTTGACCCTTTATGAGTTCCAGAATACTATGTTCATTACAACATGCAATTTTAATCAAAACAGTAGGAGAAAAACACTTTTAAAAGTTGTTAATTGTTTACATATTGGTACTTGTGGTTGTACTTACCTTTGAATCTAATAAGATCTTCAAATCCAAAGAGAACCCACGTTTCTTCATTAATAACTAAACTTTCGTAATAGATAAGCAGAAAACCTGAATATAGCAGAACCTGTAACATTGCTACATCCGAAAAGGTAGGTTGTATGAGGGCAACACTGCACTTACGAAGGATTAAATACTTTCTAATAGGATTATGATCACATTATTTTCCAAAAACCGTACACGACGATATGAAGCACGAAGGTAAATAGGTACATACATAGGTATGTACAGTCAACAAAACAGATAGGTATGCAGGGTCGAAAGATATAGTTTTAGTTTTTTTTAGAAACTGTTGCACATCTTCAAATGTAATTTGAATTAATTTAACCAATAGATTATTTTTCTTCATTTAATTTAAATTTCATTCGAAAACATCGATCTGTTTTTAAGAAAAAATTAATTATATCTTTCGACCCTGCATACCTATCTGTTTTGTTGACTGTACATGTACCTACGTCACTTTGCCTCAATTTGTGGTGCTCTTCCTTTTATCCCAGAAATTATCAAAGCTAACCGTTTCCCATATTTAATATTAGCGGGGATGTTGTGCCCCAGTCACCCCATTGGCCGTTATTAGAGTGACACGTTATTTTCGTGAGAAGTGTACATACGTAATAAAGGCCGGGTAGACGCGTCCGCTAGACGGACACGACGAATTGATAAGGGTCACATCGGAACATTACCCCGACGGACAAGCTAAGCCTCCTTTTTTACCTAAATTAGTTAAGCGAAACGTAACTCAATAGTATTTTTTTTCCCGACTCCCCTCCGGAAGTTTCGTTATTAATTTTTTCTCAAGCAAACTTCTTTAACTTTTTTAATTAGCTCCAGGAATTGTGTATCGAAATACCTACTGCTCTTTTTCATTACGTGTTATTTATTCCACTGAAAATCCATCTTTCAGGATTAATTACGCTTTTATTTATTCTGCTAATGAACTCTGTGCGTACATAGCAATAATATTCAATCAATCTTCATACTTTTGATGGTGAAAATCAAATCTCAATTAATATTCAGTCAGGTTACGCGGAAATCGACCCAAAATATTCCGAATGCATCTCCGAATAATTTGCCAATATTTTTTCAGTTTACTAAGCACTCTTCAGTCGAAGAAAGATAACTTCCAATCAAACTTAATGACTTTCTTCACGCTGATTGGCCGTGAGCAAAGTACTAACGAGTCTTGATTTCAACAAACTTCGCAAATTGTTTGCTTATTCAACGTAAGGTAATAACAGCGGGGACACACGGTCATAAATTTCAGCAAGCGAAGTATAAAACATTCAGATTCGCACTATAACCCGCTATCGATCTCTTTTGTAATTATTGTGCTCTACATATTTTACACTTTATGGGAGTTGGGTATCGAGTTGTGATTACAATCAACAATTTCGTTTGTGTAATGTAGATTTATTTTTGAACGCGTGTGAAGTATGGTTGTAGTTTAATTTGTTCAATTTTAAATGTTCGTGTGTACGTGTAAATCCCACCTTATGAATTATAAATCTTTATTAGATTTTCTCAATTACCTACCTATATTATGAATCTACGCCTGTTTATTTATTTCTATGCATATTTTTTTACATGATTGTTGTTGATCATGGTTTAATTTTGCATTTACTTACTAGTTGACTTGTGAGTTCACGAAGTCAGTGTTGATGTTTTGTTCACGATGACAATCATTATAGTGGTTTATCATACTAATGTTTTTACCCGACTGCCAAGGAAGGATGAAGTTTTTAAAGAGTGGTTAATGTTTTTTATGATAAATGTTTACTTCATGTCTCGTGTACCAGTCGAAACTTACATGTTAGCTGTATAAATTTAGTCCGATTGCAAATAAGAACCAAACCGTTAATTTTATGCAAGGCCAAATCATACCCACGAAAATTTAGTTGAGTGTGCTCCTATTTTACGTTCTATTTTCAAGCACTTACGAGTAAGTATTGACTGACCAGAAATGTCAAGAAAACCCTTGTTCTAATCATTGTTTGCGGAAAAAAACGATCATGTGTATTATTCAAGATATTGAACAGGAGTAATAAAGAATTTTTCCAAAGTTCAGAGAATGGCGATTACGGGCCATTGAAATACGTCGAACTTGAAATGATTGGATCTTTGAATTTAGAAATGCTTTATTAATAATGGCCACTACGGCTATACGTCATTCTAATTATTAAAATTATTTTTGTGCGCGCTGAAGATAAAATGATTTTAATTTCTAATCGTGCACCGGTTTGCAAGTACTTGAACTTAGTACTGAATCATTGTCACTGGTGAAATGGGGGATTATAAAAGTACCTACTCTTCTGCTTACCCTGAGGAGTACTTGGAGGCGTGACGTAAATTCTATTTACAGAAGCTATTTACAGAGATACTGTCCATTAAAAGTTAAACAACGAAATAACTCTCGACATACTAGCTATTTATTTTCTGAAACAATTTATATGTTCAGACAGTTTAATGGATTTTATTATCCGTTTATATCTTTTCGCAAACATGAAATCTAATGTTTATACAAATCAACGCGTGTATGAAATTAGAGGTCATGGCTATTAAGTTATGGTCACAAAATATATACAAAATAACTACGAGAAATCTTGTAGTTTAGGAACAACATAAATTATAAATCTCTAAGAACTTCTTTTAACTCAATTAAGCTACTGTAAATAATAAAATGCCATCATGAAGACTGGCAAACGAAGTAGTAACAGCAGTTTCTGGCTTTTTTCAAAAGACAGTTGGGCACCGAAGCATGCTGATACCCTCATGACGTCATATCTTAACACCTGCGAATGTGAACAGATGGCCCATGAAATGCAAATCATCCTATTATCACAGAATTATTCCGCAAAGATCACTGATCATAACATTCTCTTTAGACATAATATAGCCTAGGCTTTAGGAGAGGCCCGAAACCGAATAAGCGGTTACATAAATTAATATCAAAATGTGCAAATAAATTGTTCCGAAATTAGAATTCGTAACTATCTAACTATCGGGTCGATTTCTATAAAATGACGACCCGTGCCAAACGAAGCTTGTCGAAATAAACTCATTTGCAGAAAGTTATTGGCGAGCCTGAATTTGTGCTGCTAACGATTCCAATGGGATTTGAGTATTGAGCGAAGGTATCTTTCTACCTATTACTGTTCGTAGCTGTCAATTGAGTGATAGTTTTAATTAAGCAGTGCCAACATTTGGTTTGTAAAATGTTTCTTCCTAGAATTCTACACCACAACCCGTTTGTTAATTTCCACAGCTGAACATATATCATTTATCGGATACACAGATTGGTGATTACAGTAATATATTATTTATGTGCTACCTTTTATTCATATTTTTCGATAATCGCTTCGTTGAGCTTTATAACACTCATGGGAGAAGATAGGCGTGTTACGCTCGTGACGTAGAAGCATGAAATTTCCTTGTCATTGCAAACTGTAATCAATTCCCGGCGATTAATAAGCTTAAATTGTATAACAGG
This sequence comes from Lycophotia porphyrea, assembly GCA_950005105.1. Classification (NCBI taxonomy): domain Eukaryota; kingdom Metazoa; phylum Arthropoda; class Insecta; order Lepidoptera; family Noctuidae; genus Lycophotia; species Lycophotia porphyrea. The sequence goes on from OX465393.1 coordinate 8,974,169, forward strand.
ATCTTCATTGTCTGGCTCAAAGTCTATACTCTTATAACAACAAACTTTGCTTAGCTTGAACTAAGACGTGCCATTATAACTTCGTTATTCTCAAAGTATACTTTACAGAAGTGCAATGAGTGACGTAAAACTACGGCGTATAAACTAGCTACTGGAAACCTGAGGCGCTGGCATGAGCGCGGTGTAAACGTAACGTAGAAACGTCGCTTTTTGAATCGAAAATGCAGTTATCCTACAGCATTTTAGTTAAATTGTTTGCAACAAGCATCAGTATCATCGATAGATTTGAATAAAGTATTGAATGTGGAGCACGTATTTTATTTTAAAATCAACGTATTTATGTTACAATTATACGCGCGCTCGTTATCGGCCTTCATTTCAAAAACAATTATTTAAGCCAAACTTGAGCTAGCGTAAACCGTATTATTGAGCGTAAAATCATCTCGCGTTATTAGAAAATCATTTGCTATTCGGGGCAAGCGAGCGCATTACATATATAAACTGTTTGCTTTCGGATCGTGTTTGCGTAAGAGGAATATCAAGAGAGGCACAAACACACGTGCCGTGGACGTGGCGTGACGCGCTGTGGAGTGACTTTCTAATAGTACCAGAAATAAACCGAAGTTCTGTAGTATTAAAGTCAGATCGCATGAAATTTCTTCACTCATCTTAGTGAAGAAAAGACAGACGACGCTGTCGTCCTGTAGTTAAATCATAGTTCTTCCAATTGGGTCTGTTACCAAAAAAGATAAAAACTAGATACCTAATTATTGATCTAAACTTGTCTTGTGAGATTGGATATAATCTAAAATCATGCCTTCATTGCTTATGGGAATCCTGATTGCTCATTAACGCATCAGTGTGCATGTCAAGCAATTTCTGGAACGTCATTTGCACTTTCCATTTGCGAGGATGATGAATTCATCGGGGATCTATTATTAAACTTGGTTTTCGGTTATACTAAACGTCGGTTTAACATTAGTTTGGACGGATATATATTATGTAGAATGTATGTATATTATTATGTAGAATATTTATTAGGTAGAATAGAAATCAATATCCGAATTCAAGGAATCATATTTTGATGATAGGCACAAATTCAATTACTGTTTTACAAAATAAACAGAATTATATATTTTGGGTGGCTAATATTCGAGTAGGTACTATAATATGTCGGTAGGTATTCTACCTCCATTTCAAATTCCCAAATCACGGTCGGTCCGTGAACGCAACGCAAAAAAAAAAACAAAAATGTGTGACGACCCTACGCTCTAAGGCATATTTTATGAAGTGTCGTCGGGCCTACATGTTCTATATACAGTAACTATGTAAAATATTCGCGAAACCCACATAGGGGCCACAGAGGCTGATAGCTGATAAATTGAAGCCTGTACGTGACCGTCCGCGAGCCTTTCACGAGATGGGATCATGCTGAGTCAGCGTTGTCTCGAATATGAACACCCACGCCTGGTTGGACACTACATGATATCTGATGCTGAATAGATGTCTAACCGTCACTGGATAAATTACGAATGAAAATGAAATATTTGACATGTGTGACTCGCTCAAAGGGACACAGTTTGGACATACATTTTGAATATTTATGAAAATTTCCAGAGGACAGAGTTATTTCGTTTTTGAGGGTGACATTTTTTTTTTGCAAGATGTCGTTGGGTTTTAATATTACATTTGATTTGGTATTATTAGGGCTGACACAGACGATGGGCAGCAACTGGAAAATTGGTGCTGTCGGATGGGAGTATTCCAATTTGAGCACCGATTTCAAGAGCACCAATGCTTCGAGCCAAAGATATTCCCTTTGCTCAAAAGGGAAAATCTTTGGTGCTCTTGAAATCGGTGCTCAAATGGGAATACTCCGTCTGATGTGATGATAGATTTCAAGTTTTATTAAGATTTTTGGTATACCTTTGTCATATTGTATTTTAAGAAAATAAATTGTTCGGATTTTATAATTGCTAAAAATATTACCTATCTGAATATTTCAAAGGCATACATACGGAGGGAACGACTTTGTCTCATCACGTTTAACCACTTTTAATCTCAATTCCACGTTCGTCCAATTTATTCGTACTGTTTTTTTTTAAGTTTATTTACCGCACAGGCCTATACATTTTTTATTTCTTATCCAAAACTTACCCACGTCTTGTGGAGTCGCCAAAGGAGTAATGAAATAAGTTAAACATTATTTATGTATAATCAGGTAACCCTTTTTAGTGTGACCTGTTTAGTGTTTATTGGTAATACATTTGCATACATACAAATTGCGGTCAAAGACATCTTTCGTACTTTATAACTCAACCCAATTTGAAAAAGAAATGTGTTTCGAATGCCTTTGTCAAACTGTAAGTAAGTTATTTAATATTTCAAGCCAAATTACACAACGCAACTCATAGGTACTGTAAAAAGAATATTAAATCAAATGATAATCAAAATCTCTGCCAAAAGACGTCCTAGTGGACGACGGTTTCTAAAAAACATTACCACGAAGCCGAGACTTACAGTACCTATCTTGCGCTGCTCTCATCCGCCCTCCAGTATCCTTTTAAGTGACACCTTTATTTAGATGCCTCCAATTAGCAATACTATGGATACGGCAATCAACTTGTTTATGTATACTTATTTTTAAGCAACGTGCTAAGTGCTACTGCAAGATTGTTACAAGCTTAAGTAATGTTTAAATATACAACATTATTTTGAATATATGCGAAACCCTAAACACGTGTCTAGTATTTTTATGTAAAGAATCTATGTACAAAATTTCAAAACTCTATCATAACAAATCATAAAGTTATAAGCTTGTTCTGTTACTGTTGGGGCCACTGACTACCAATACCGACTGTATCGATTTACAAATCACAGGCGGGCAAAACATCTTAACGTGCTTTCTGAGGCACAGAGGAAACTCATTATATGTAATAAATAGTCAACCATCCACGGACCAACCTAGGCAAACACTGCTTAACCTTGAAGATCGACCCATGCGGCTGTTTTTATTTAGTCCATTTGAATATAAGTGAATAACTGAGATGTGATTAGATCAACAACTTAAGGCGTATCAAACAAAGTCAGGGCACATAGTGGTATAATTTAGATAAGTTGGCCCGCTCTGCACGTTTAGATGTTTTCCCCTTGAGACCTTTAGTTTTAAAGAAAATTAATTTAAATGTTGTACCTAATTCAATATGGGTATTTTCTCTGTACGGTTTATATTTCAGAACACATTACTGAAGAAAAGAAACCGTCAGACGAATTGATAACTTATTCTTTTTGGAAGTCGGTTAAAATAATTAAGTTCCTCATGCGTTTTAGGTACTATGTACTATTGGCACAGCCTAATTTAAAAATAGGATTTTAAATATCAGGAAAAGGTTGACAGAAGCAAGCCTAAATTTGAACAAAGAACACTGCACAACTAGTAAACGCTTGCTTCCTCAACTTTTTATTATTGATATTCTGTTTTAATATATCTTATTTATTTCCAAAGAAGTTTCTGCTACAGTCTTAAGTCTGAACAGCTGCTGATGCTGCGCTTTCTGAGGCCACCGATTGGGCACCAAAGTCATTTTATCTTACTAGGATTCTAAATGCGAAAGTTTGGATGGATGGATGTATGTTTGTTACTCAATAATACCAGAACGGCTGAACCGATCTGAATGTTTAGCACAGAGATAGATTACTTTTTATCCCGAAAGTATAATCCCGGGGACAATTCTCGAACTCCAAGCGGGTGAAACCACGGGCATAAGCTTGTATCAAAAGGACAGACGAACTCATAATTAACTGCTTATGATCTATCACTTAACAGCTTACTGGCAGAACCAGCGGGTCGTGTAGGGAGCACATCGGTCGCAGGCGCTCAGTTTCTGGTCGAACTAGTCCTCACACGGTGCATTACACCCGGCTACCGCATTCGAGAGCTATTTGCTGCCCGGGATCAGATTAATGTTGCCACTTTTCTACTTGTCGTAACCACCAAACTCTGCCCGACCGCCTTTACTCACTCTATTGTATGCCAAAGGGGATTATTTCTGTTAAGTAGCTTAAAGCTAAGTAAAACGTACTTGTGAAATAATAAGTTGGTACATATAGTGATACAAGGATATGTTGGCGTTTCAATGACGCTAACAGAGGGGTGATTGTTACAACACATTTGAAAATAAAATTTTAATGTTTACACATTTGTGATTTTTTTGTTAAAGAAGATTGTCGCAAAAGATCCTTGTACTGTTATTTTTACTGGTTTGTTAGAATAGCTTTATTGGGCTAGGTCCTTAAAAAATTTTTACCTTTTTATTTGAAGATGCGTCATATTTAATCACAGATAAACATCGGTCTTGAAATAAGAATCAAGCTTAAAAGAATAACTCTTCTGAACAAAGATAATAATGAATTTGCTTGAAGACAAGCGAGAACATTAGGTACTGACATGTAGCTTCGTCTTTTTAGATCGTCTTAGATTTAAATCTAGATTTAGCGTGGGATTACTCGAATGTGAGACTTTATTACGTTCCTTTGCTTAACAAAAGTACTAAGCAATTTTTATGTGAGTTTAAAACACAACATTAGAACGTTCTTCAACGTTCATTAATTCACAGCTATTTTATTTAACTCAAGCTTTGACATCTAACCTGTCGAAAGAACCTGCTACATCAAAGGGACTGTGGCCTCCCTAAACGTTCAAGTTACAGCACTGATAAAATGTCAAGTATCCATCTACTTACCAGTTTTTGGAGCTCCGATTTATATCCACATTTTTTGGCTGCGGTATCAAATAATCTCATGATATTGTGATAGCTGGGGACCGCAGATTTCATGAAAAAGCTCGTTTGAAATAACGTAGAATACAAATACCTACATTTAGAAACAGCCTTAGATTAGGCACACAATAAAACGAAAATAAGACACCTCCAATAAACTCGTTCCTTATCATACAAAACATATTATGCTAAATCCACTTAAAAGAGAAATTCGAGAGTCCCTAATATTACATTCTAACGGCGACAATAACCCGAAAACATTAAAATGAAAACTTTATCAAATAAAATACAATTCAGCCGTGCGTACGCCGCGTGGGGTAAAAATGCGGTAAAAGGTGGTAAAAGTAGATACATTCCCTTTACCTCTTACTTCCGTTCACGCGCAGGTGAAAATATTACGTCGAGGTGTAAACGAGCCCCGGCGAGGCCGTTATTGCCGTCGTTAAGTTAAAATTTTCTCTCTTGAATAGCAAAGCGAATGTGAGACATAAACACAGACATTTATGTTATTTGCAAACGAACATCGAGATGAATATTATGTAAAATAAAGGTGTGTCTACGGAAAATTAGATCCCTCTTTATACGTAAATAAGCTGGATGTGTGTTTATCTTATTTTTTATTGTTGTTAGATGAAGATTTTGCTCGTATTTGATGTTGTTTTGTCTCGAATAAAAGGTTGAGTTGTTGGAAATCATAAAGCTTCCTAGACAAGCGCAAAGAGCTTTTGTACGAATAGAAAACACGTGTACCTAAGTACCATCAAAATATTTTCTCCTGGGAATTGTTATAAAACACGTTGTTATAAAAGCTTGCATGCTGCTTTGGAGAAACTCTGAAAAAACTAAACAGTGAACATGGTTTCTCTCAACATTTATTTTTATGTTTAGCTCCTAATATTTTGTGCCAGTGAAATAAAAAACAGAAAAGAATCAACTTAATCGCGCAGAAGGTCCCTAAATTCCTGTTCACCGTTCAATTCACTGAGTCAACTCATATTAACGTTAAAGAATAATAAGTTGTTTTATTTGGTGGGTAGGTACATTCAGTTGGCCAACAGACGTCAGTTCAACAAAACAAGCTGGCAATACAACAGATTTCCCTAAGGAGTGCTATATTACGACTTTCCATAGAGGAAATGTACGTAAGTGTTCTGAAAAAGTGGGGGCGTTAGTAATTTGATGGCCGAATTACTTTTATGACGGACTGCCACTTCTGTTTCAAAGTAATGGTCTTTGTCACTACTTTGTTGTTGGTGTAAGGTGACATGTTAGTATCAAACAGAATAAAATATGAAATTCACTCTTAAACAGATTGTTTTTTTGTTGTTGTTGTAGTTGTAAGGAAAGTTATTGTGTAAAAGAAATTCTTCAATTGAAATTACAAATTATATTATCTTTTTAGAATGTGTATGTCTGTTCACATTTTTATGTTTTTAATATGTGCTACGTGTTAATTTACCTATTTTCGTTTCGTTAATTAACTCATAATTTTAATTAAAATGGAAACCCTGTCTGACGTATTTTGTTTCATTTTTCAAATTATTATAATAAATGGCAGAATATTAGTTTTAACACGTTATCATTAATTTTACACAGACATTTCATGCTGCACAGTTTTACAGGCTTTGACCTCGAGTCTGTAAGTATCATATACCATCGAATGAACCTAAGTAATCGTTAATTAACTTTATAGCAGGGACCATTTTAGAACTTGAATAATTAAAGGCTTAAAAACCGCCCGTCTAACGCCTATAGTATTTCAAAGATACTTCATTACGCGACGTAAAACCTTTGTGCAAACAAGGTCGAATATGATATTATGAGTACACTGTATCCTATTAATTAAATAATTTTATGAGGGCGGGCGAATTTACGTTTACCGTCAATAAAAGAGTTAACTTTTCAGGCAGATAGTTACAAAATTAATACTCAACGCAAAAATATGATTTGTATGTTGCTTAATAATTATGTGACATACTAATGACCGTGCCACTGGAGGAGCTCGTGGCTGAATAATAACAGCCGCTCGCTCAATATTCAGGTTAAGCCGCGCTTGCCTAGGTTGATCTATGACTGGGTGACCACCCATTACATACCGAGTTTCGCCCGTGCCTCGGAAAGCACGAGTGGTTACAGGTATTCAGTGGCCCAAAAAGTGTAACAGCCAGTCTTACCAGGAGGCTCGCTCCATTCAAATACTGGTATTCAGCGGTATCCGGTTAGACTGGAAGCCGACCCTAGCATAGTTGGGAAAAGGCTAGGCAGATGATGACTATGATTATGTTTCTATAGAAACAGTAGCAATCTCTGGTAACTCCATGATCCACCACGCAAACTCGGTGCTGTGTGGATCGGTGGATACCACATGCCTTCGAATTTTTGATTCTAGGACATTCCGTTTCTTCATCATCGATTTGAATTCGTTCGTCAAAAACTCTCACAAAGATAGTATTTTATACACCAAGTATTTTGTTGCATGTACATATTTCTTTGCCAGCTATCCAGTGGGTTCGGGTCGAAGGGTTCAGCCAAGCTCGAGACTAAATTATAGCGACTAAATAGTCCAAGCACTTATGGACGGCGAAGTTTGGAAATGGTATAACCAACGCTCACTTTCACTGATAAAACTATGTTGGAGAGTACGTCAAGAATGCGACGAACGGTACTGTTCCCTAACCTAAGGATAAAGTCATGTATGTACATATTGTGGTATGTACTGTATATATTTATTAGGTAAATATTGAGTTCAAGTTGCCTATTGTTTCGTCCTTTAACATACGTGTGTGCAAATTAAAGTCGTTTTTTATTATAAAGAATCGTGGTGTGTTTATAAGTACTTAAGGGCTAAAACACACACACACGATACGACGACGCATGTTGCGAAGTTGCTGTCGTTCGTCGTGTCGTGGAAATATGCTACGTGCATCGTACAAAAACGTGGGAATCGCCAATGCCATTCTGCACTAACGATGTGAGGAAATCGAAGGGCCCAGTATTTTCTGTAATCGTGCTGGGAATTTTTACGATATCGCATCGGAATCCGATGAGGCAACGTGCCACGATGCGACATCGTAACGTGTGTTATGTACTGACCTTAACGGAATCTATGCGGTCTGTAGCGGCACTACAAAAAGTACTAAGCAACATAGAACAAAAAGTTTTACAGCGCCATCTATGACGGAGCGGACGAACTAAACTACAAAATCCTAGATCACGTAAATAAAGTTATCCGCGACTTAAGACTATATAGAAGAACCCGACAACAACTTTCGGGCAGTAGCCCACCAGACACTACACCCGTCTGGTCGGAGGATCCTCCCTTTTCTATGGGGGATGAAGAGCTTTACAACCTGTTCTTCACACCCCCAATTGAAATTCAAATTATTTTCCAAAAAAAATCTACATGCCATGAACATTTTGTTAGAAAAGTATTTTTGAATTACGCTAAGTGTATGATACATCCTTTACACATGAATGTACACCAAAAGAAATACTTTGTGACGAAAAATTTAAAATGTTGTACTTGCTTCAGTGATATTTTTAAAGCGAAGGAATATCGTTCCACTCTTAGCTCTCACGTTAATGTAGGTAGAGCATATTGCTGCCGGGGGAATAGTAAAATGCATGCAAAGGTGATAACTTAGATGCTCCTACAACATGTTTACATGTTTAGGAGTTCAGATTTGATTAAAAAGATTGTAGATATTTCTCTAGAGATTGTTGTTGTTTCGTCGTTCAATGTATTTTTTAACATTGCTAGCAAGAAAACGGATTGGGTACTTCATGGCACTTGGAATTATGTAGAGGAATTTGTTGTGATTAAATAGTTGAAAATTGTAACTCAAATATGAAGAAGCGAAAATATTTGGAGTGTTTAATGCAACTTGAGATCTACCCTTAGTTTTCGGTGATTTTTATCCAGTCTGCACTAGTTACCGATGAATTGGACTAGGCTCTCGAGGACGATACATTATAAAAAAAAACATACATATTCTTCATATATTATATTCTTCATATTAAAAATATATGACCAATTGCAATTTCTGTTAATTGCCATAAACCGTTGCTGTTGCCAAGTGTGGAGCTAAGACTATTATCTATAGAAAGCCAAGTTGATAGCAACAACTGTGATGAATATACTTGTACAAGGCCGTAATCTTGTTTTTTTTTTTTTTGTTTTATAAATGCTTACCAACCTTACCAGCTCCCACCTGTCAATGTCATTCAAGTGCCAAAAGATCGTTGTAGTACTGTAAACCCATCCCCACCTCATCAATTAGCAAGGTTAACAACACATTGTCAATCCGTTGTTAACAAGCAACAAAATAACCCTCCAATTAGTCAACAATTCTAATTAGTTTTGTACTTATAACAAGCTTTTGTATTGAATCAAAGTTATTTTTGCCTTCATTGAGATAACTACCTTGAAATTGTAAATATCCTATTACCTTAATTGAACTTGAAGAGTTAGGTAGAAGAGTAAAATTCAAAACTCATTTATTCAAATTAACGGGCTGTCTTTTGTAACTGTTTGGACGTCAAAAGTTTTAAAAGGCCCCCGAAACGCCCACTTCACATTGGTTTTGCAGCTGGGAATTAGAATAAACAGCAAACTTCCTGGCTTTACGTCTCCAACTGGATGTAGTGAAGTCATTTTTTTTTTTTCACAAAACGATACAGCACACAATGCGACCGCGGAACTATCCAGAACATGATTCAGTAGCTAAAATGTCGCAGCAATTCGAAGACATAATGAACGCATCTGACGCTGATACTGACATGATCACCTGCTAGATCCAACTAATCTTAAAAACCTTCCTCAAACATAGAGTACTGCAATTACCAACAAAAAGTAGGTAGGTATCTGTTACTGGTTATTTCTGTAGACTTAGGTTTCAGACTCAAAACCTTGCATTTTGTAGCAGCGGCCCACCAGTACCAGGCTCCCCCTGCAAAATTGTATCTCTGGTTACATTAGTCACCGTTATCGTGTCACCATTTTGTTTTGCAGGAATTGTAAAATTGTATTTGGATACGCTCACATGGTGTTTTTAACTATAAACACAGATCAAGCACATGAAAAATCATTCTGGTTCGAGGCTGGAAAATCTTTTTGCTGTATACCTGGATTATGTTGTACTAGAATTTCTTGGAGCGAATTTTACTGAACGTGATCAGAACATCTAAAGCACCACGGAGGTGTACCTAATAGTACACCCACATTTCACCAGTTATGTTTAAGTTCCATGTAAAAGGGGCGTGCCTATTGCTTTCAACCGGGCACAAATCTAGACTCCGTGGCTGATATCGAGAAATTCCTGGTCAACCCAATAACACTTGGCCCGACCCGGAAATCGCAAAAGTAGACTGACAGACCAATGATTAAGCAGCACACATCCACTCTCTGTTCAAGACATTAATTTAGTACAAACAATACAATATAACAACAACAGGTACAATATTATTATCATACATTCTATTTCCTTTTTATTTTTAATTCCGAGTCTGTTCCGCGACGGATATTAACAACGTCGAACAATGGATGCGAAGACGAGTAAATCGATAGTGTAGGTACGTTTATTTTCCTGTTACATTATTATTATAAATCTTGTAAAGAAAACTATTGTTTGTTGAACTGGAAACTGTATCGGATTATCGATATGATTGATTAAAGATTTTATCAGTTTTTTGTGAAATAAAATACAAGGTTTTACTTTGAATACCTCCACGACCCCCGTACTATTCAATGCATCCACCGTGCACCGGTACAATGTTTTGAGTACGTGATTACATTGAGTTTTATCGTAAAACGTGATTTTTCACCCCGAAAAAAAAGTCGTTTCCCAGCAATATTTTTTGCGTAGATTCATTTAGTTTGATGTTCAGAATGCCTGGTTGACGGCTTTGTTAAGGGTACTTTCACACCCATTAGGACACATTTTTTGTAACACCCTATTAAAAAACCTGTCAATTTAGAAGCTGTTAGAGATTCCATACCAATTTATTTTGACACTTGGAATGTTTTCATTACACCCAATGTGAATGACATGTCAAACCGTTAGGTCTCGTGACAAAGACCATTAGGGGTAAAAAAACTCGTTATAACATAAGAGATTCAAACTACACTTTAAAAAGGTAAATAATGGAGTTTTTATTAGGGATTATCAAGTGAAAATGAGTCGAAAATATGTTTAAGTAACCAATAACACAACCTCACGCCTGTAATCCCCGAAGGGTAAGGCAGACATGTACAGTATACTGCATATCGTTTTGGCTTTTATATTTAAGTCACATGTAATTAGGAATTGAACCTATTGCCATCAATCGGGCACAAATCTGGAATCCGGGCTGCTACTGGGAAATTCTTGATGATAATACTCAAAACACGGTTCGAACTGAAAATCGAAGCCACTGCCTCATGTTCAGTACAAGAGTTTAAGACCGACGAAGCAGATTTTTTTTTTAAATTAAGAAATAAACATGTTTATCTAAACAGAGATAATTGGAGGCTCGACTTTATTTTATTCTGACCACAAGTTTTGTTTGGTTGTGGATTTCTTAATAAGATTGAGCACTTGATCATTTCAAACCTTAGGACCTAATCCCCACACTAAAACGTTATATTAAGTAAAGCCCAATTTTTTTTAAAAGGCAGCTACAGGCAAAAACTTCATGGTAACTAAATGGTTTTGACACTATACGTCAACTCGAAAAATCAAACCCACTCACAGCAGATCACTCAATCCATAAGCAATAGTCGTGCAACAGCCCCAAATAACATCATAATCTATCCCCAAATCGTATTTAACGGTTAACAGTCGATAGTTCCTATTTCACGGCGGATAGACAGACGCAATCATTCGCCGACACCTTATCGTCAGCTAGTTAAGCGTTTCGCTGATTGTCGGATTGAGTTATAAATCTCTGACGGCACGCGATCTATTCCTAGAACGTGGTTTAGTGATACTGGAAGTACCACGTGTTGGAATTGATGTAGTGTGTGGTGGTTTGAATGGGGTCTGATAGTTCTTTTGTCTGTAAGACCAAATTGATATTAGCATTTAGAATGTAACAATTTTACCAACCATTTTTTGGAAGGAGCATCAACACAAAAATTTAGTTAAGGTGAATGCTACAGGGTAGCCCGCGAAATTCTTTCCTAACGTCTTTTGTTTCTGGCGTTTCCACCTTAACAATATTTCAAGCGCGCGTAAGCTGCTTAGATTGGCTGAATGACTGCCCGGATTGTGAGTGTACTATGATACTTACAACTAATATACCTTACATTGTTCTACAATACCTACATTAAAGTTTTTCTTATAAATATTGATGCTACTAAGTACTACAACTATAATATAATTTACTAATTTAACTGAATAATATACGACCTATATTTTCTTAATTCTATTATAATTGTTGTTCTTCAAACCTGAAGATTATAAAAAAAAACAGGAGTCTTTTTATCTTGTCTATATTTTCAGATTGATTTTTCTAATAAAATAAAAATTGAAAGCTTCCGATCATCGCGTGTCGGTTGTTAGGGAAATGGATTACCTCGTAATAAGTAATTCGTGTATAAAATGTATTGCTAGGGAATTCACTAGGGATTTCTCCCTATAATAAATATATGGGTATATTTTTCCGTTACTTCAACTTAATTTAATATGGCGTGAGTTGTGTTTATCCTTACTTCTTACTTATATCCTTACTTATAATATATAATAATATTATTAATGCGAAAGTAAGTTTGTTTGTTACCTTTTCACGCCTAAACCACTCAATCGATCATCCTGAAATTTTGCATATACGCTGTCAGGTGTACAGAAACGGACATATCATACTTTTCAGCACGGTGTTCTTAGGCTTAACTTTAGACGCTAAGCTTCAGTGGGGCCCACACATTGATAAATTGTCGAAGAAACTGAGCTCCGCAGCATACGCAGTTAGAAAAAATCGTAATTTAACCGAGGTAGAGACAGCCCGATTAGTGTACTATTTTCATAGCGTAATGTCGTACGGCATTCTGTTGTGGGGGAATGCCGCCGATATTCAAACCATCTTTGTTTTGCAGAAAAGGGCGGTTCGATCAATTTATAAATTGAGTCCGAGACACTCTCTCAGAGAAAAGTTTAAGGAGATTAATGTAATGACTGTTCCTTCTCAATATATTTATGAAAATCTTTTGTATGCTCACAAAAATATAAAACTATTTAAGAAATACAGTGACATTCACAATATAAATACAAGGAATAAACATAAATTTATTGTACCTACAGCAAGACTCAAGAAAATAGGTGGATCATTTAGATGCCAATGTATACGCTTTTATAATAAACTACCAAGCCGCATTCAAGAACTAAGCCTTAATAAATTCAAATCTTTTATAAAACGTAAACTCTGCCAGAAAGATTTCTATGCTGTCAAAGATTATATGGAGGACAAAAAAGCTTGGGATTGAACTGCTCCAATTTGAATTGAAATTGAATTGAATTTGTACTTACCTATTCTTTATTATTTTTGTTTTTTAATTCCCTCAATCTTTATTAGTTTTACATTTTATATACATTTTGCTCTATTTTTATATACACGATGACATTATTTCGATTCAGTTGACATTATTTACTTTTTCAAGTATGGTATTATTATTTTGTATTTTTTTTTTTTACCTTATTTTTTATTTGACATTATTTTTTTTTATGTCGTATTATTTGACTACTGTAAATATGAGGATTATGTGGGTCATATATTTATTTTTTTAATACGATTTAGTTTAGTTTCACTAATGTCTGGCAGTTTGAGTACTTTATGCGTCCTACCCAAATGTCCTTTCTTTGGTATTGATCGTCGTGTCGTTGAGCTCCTTGGGTTACGAGTCGAGCTACACGATCACAGACTAATGCTTGCACTGACTGGACAGGTCGACTCAAATCTGTGTGGTTATTTCTTCAAAAGACCATCTCAGACATTAATCTGCATGGTCCTCATATTATTTAACCAATGTCTGGACTTTAAAAGAGACTGTGACCTCTAAGTTTGTTTCGGCTGTTTCTTCTCAGAGTAGTCAGGTACGAAACACCGGCCCCATCTAGTTTTAAAAAAACATGACATGTAAAAGTGTTTGAAAAACCTATTTTCAAAATAAACATCATTTATCATTTCATCCTGAAAAAGTACTGTTCCCGAGGAAAACAACAATAAAGTTCTTATGATAATAGATGGCGCCACATGTCTTTCGAATCATGATTAAATTAGATATTACAAGCAGAATACAACCTGAATTTGTTGTCAAATCCTAAATTAACACGTGCGAAGCCGCGTGCAAAAGCTAATTGAATATAAATTGTTCAAGATGAAAAAACTCATTATAGCGGGCACTTGATTTGAAGAAGAACATGGAATGCATGGAATCATGAACACATGGTTCATGAGGTTCTCTGTAAAGTCTAATAGTTACGAACAAGTTTTACTGTCGGAGCAACTTAAAAATTGCATAAAATTTACAGTTGTCCCACACCTTTTTGTCAACACAAATGAACAATAAATTATAGAAAAAAGATTATTTTTTTGCGACTTATTGTTTCATATTGTTGTTGTAATTTCACTGTGTATAGTTTAATTTTTCTTAATTAAATACAGACATTTCTTATAAAGTATATTAACTAAATCTAATAAAACACATTCGCATAGAACGCGACCTTAATAACCTACCCATTGGGTGACACCCAATAGGTGTCATCCAAACTTTATCACAAAACCAGTCAATAAATCGGACCTAACTAACTGTCTATCTAGATCCAATGTTAACGTCTATGTATCGAATATTCTCGTTTCCGATATATTCATGACTACACCTCCATGTCTACATGATCATGATAGCACAGTATTGGTTTCATTCGACCCTTAGCAACGACCTGTCGCTTTCGAATAAATGAAAGTAGGTTAGTTCAGTATATATCAAGTTTTTTTGTCTCTAAAGGATGTATCAAAAAAGTCTGGTTGATGAAAATGATCAAGTGTCAGTACAGGACCAACATTGTTGTTGCAAAAAAATAATAGATTGTCCCATACATAATAACAATACCTACTCGACTTTAATGTATGAAACAGTTGATTATTTTTTTATAAACGTATGATATTTTTTTTCTAAAATATATATAATAAACTGTACATCTAATTAGTGTTATGTTATCAATTTCACCACGACAGTCACCCTTGCCTTCCCTGCTATGACATGAAGGCACTGTCAATGCCAAATTGTTACAGAATTATGTTCAGTTCAAGGTGGCGCTGTTTGTCAAGCCAAAGTGAATCGGTATGTTAGACTTGGTAAGTACATTTATTTTAGTTCTGTGTTTTTCCGCTTGTACATATCTGTGCCAACTTATCAGTAACCAACTTATCAGTTGGTTGAAGTGTACTCAAGTGGTTCAGTTTACCACACCTAATACCCATACTTATATTTGTTGGGAATTTCAGGTTTTATTCCGTTAGGCTCGAGCATTATGTGGGCAGACGATGGGTTTCGTGCTATGAAAACACACTGGGTGCGATACACTGTTTCTAGCAAAACTTACAAAGTACTTGAGATAACAACTTAATACAATAACACGGGACACCATGAATCGGGTACAGTTCGAGGACGGCTCAACTACGCTGCGATCAGGCACTAAATGTCGCTCTCGCCTAGAGCTGTGAACATCAGGGTTCTGTAAAAGCACGCTGTGGTGTTGGTAGCTTGTCAGTAGTTCGCGTGACGTCACCACGGGCGCGCTTGCGATACATTTTATGTCCGTCCCAATGACCGGACCCGACATATTATAGTACAAACCACATAAGACAGGATTAGACCGGTAAAGCAAAAGCCAGCCTAATAAGCTGAACTACGAGATGCCATAACAAAAAAAAAGAGTAATAAAACAACTTGGGAATGCAAAAAGATATTTCAACAGAGAAGTAATACTAATGGGATAGGTATTACTGCTTGAGCATAATGGAAAGAAAATATGAAGAAAATCTGTTTAAGAGCGTATTGTTTGTATGGAAATGCAAATGGGATTTCTTCTCCCAGCTCACAATAATTTGCATTAATTGCGTAGGATTAAGGTTGAGCAAAGAGAACTAAAACAGATGAAAGGAAGCCGATGGTGGTTAAATTGTTTAACTATTCTTTGTATATGAGAGTTAAATTGTAGTAAGTTACCTAATTTTAAATCTGTACAACTAAAACATGCAATTTTTTTTTTAAAGAAAAAAACGTTGCCACACGCTAGGAATTTCTCCTGTATCGTGGGTGCGTTTACAAACATTTAAACTCACATACACAAATAGCCAGACCCGGAACAACTACTTGTAGGCCATACAAATATTTGTTCCGTGCGGGAATCGAACCCGCGACACGCAGCGCAGCAGTCGATCACTCAACCACTGCGCCAACCACGTCGTCGAAATTGAACATTGCAAATACTAAATGTACATCATAAGCTGAACCTTTTCATTACTTTATAAATGCCAAATATTATTAGAGTTATTACGCAGAAACACAAATTCTAATTTAAATTAAATTGTACACTGCAATGCATACAAAATGTTATGTGTGAGCAGAAAATAAAGGATTATAAATACCTATTATTATAATACCTATGAAATATTATAAATACCTATGAATTTCATTTTAGTTTAGTTACTACGTTTCTAATTAACTCAAATCGCGCATCCTAGCCAAAATTACCATGTGTTCGGGTGTTCCGAACAAAATTAGCGCCTCGGTCGCATGTTCATTAGACTATGCTTTTGGCTAGGTTACTGCCTAATACATAGTAAATAGTAGTATTTTGAAGAGCAATCTAACTACTATTAAAAATTGGAAAGTTTTGATGAGCATGGATGAATGTATTGATGGATGGATACTTGTTACTCTGTCGCAAAAACTACTAAACGGGTTTAGACGAAATTCTATACTCAAATAGTTTATAACCTAGATTAACCCGTAAGATAATTTTTATCCTGGTGGATGGTGGTGTACCCCTAGGTCAATTGCCGATCTCCACAAAAAAAACTCAAAGTTAATTTCAAATAAATAAACGCTACATTTAATGATGTCATCATTGATCAATCATTCATGATTGATTCATCAATTAAGAATTTAGTAGGTACCAGTATTAGGTATCAAAGATTATCAAAGAAAAGGGTTAAAGAACAAAGGCAGCTAATAAGGTACATAATAGTATATAATAATCCACAACATTAAGCTCAAGATATGGTATCTTGAGCTTAATGTTGTGGATTCATCATTTAAACCTCTGCTACGTATAGCGGCACAATATTATTATTTACTACATATTAAACGACCGCAGCATGTTAATTATTTATTAATTCTGTGGTGGTGCTGTGTTGATAACATTTATCATTGAAATTGGCTTAAACCATTCATTATTGTTTTTAGTTATTCGTTTATTTATTTTGACAGCGAATTGCCGGCTAAATGGTAGTGGAAATCTCCATGGCAACTATTTATCTAAAGAGGTAAATTACAATCCATGTTTCCGCCAATAAATAAGGAAAGAAAAACAATTTGAATCTTTAGCAAATTAGTACAAAGCGTTTTTTAATAAAGTTTAATTTTATATAAAGGAAAATCATAAAGCGATTAAGAAAACATCGTAAGAGGAACCTAGAGATAGTGATCTAAAAACACAATCAGGCGCTTAGTCAACCTACTTGATGTTAAGTGCTTGTTTCTTGAGTAAAAAAGAAAATCATCATCATCATTTCAGCCGGAAGACGTCCACTGCTGAACATAGGTCTCCCCCAAGTGTCAACTCATTGACCGATCCCGTGAACTCCCGTGCGTCTCGTATCCAGCGGATCCCCGCAACCTTCACCAGGTCATCGATCCACCTAGTGGGGGCCTTCCAACGCAAGGTCTTGCGGTTCGCGGTCGGTACTCCAGAACTTTTTGGCCCCATCGGCCATCCGTTCTGCGAGCGATGTGCACTGCCCACAAAGGAAAAAAAATAACAAGGCCCAATGAAAAACACAGCAATATGGTTTTTTAATTATACACATAAATAAGAGTTTCCACACGCATAAAACACACACACACACACACACACTCACACACTTTTAGAAATAAAATAACTAATGAACAGTTACATTTCCAAAAAATATCAACCACACAAAACAAACTTCTACATTTACAAAGGATGTATGACAATATCCATAGAAACTGTCTACTTCATCTCACCTTCACCTTCGACGAAACAGTAAAATTTTAATATTTTAAAACAATTTCAAGCTAGACGCGTCCAGTAGTTTATAGTCTTCGCTTTCCTCGAGTCAGTGCTTGTGTTAATAATCGAGCTTATTGACTGTTAGCTTTATGGTATAGGTAAATAGCGTGCCTGTTAGTGAAAACCTATGTGGACAAACTGCGTAGTACTATAGTGTGGTCGAGATGCTAAATGGGAGGAAAAACAAAACATCCGAAAAAAAAACAAATAAAATAGAGTGTAATTTACAACATTTTCTATATTTATTAATTCAGCTATTGTCATAATACTGCGTGATAAACACATATTTAGATTTTGATTAGAATAGAGTGGGTGTGTGGTCGAGTGGTCGCAAGCGCGCCTGCTGAGCATGAGGTCCTGAGTTCGATTCCCAGGTCGGGCAAAGTGCTATTGGGTTTTTCCATCAGGAATTTCTAGGAGTCTAGATTTGTGCCCGTTTGATGGCAATAGGCTCGCCCCCTATTACATGGGACTTAAACATAACTGGTGAAATGTGGGTGTACTATTAGGTACACCTCTGCCTAACCCTACTGGGATTACAGGCGTTATGTTATGTTATGTTATATAGAATAGAGTAGACGGTGTATCCGAGCTGGCTTTCAGCTCTGAAAATGAAAATCTAAATTGCACTTTCTTAACAAATGCATATTTAATTGTAGTGGTTAGAATCCCGGGATTACTACCTTGGTGCAGATTTTTAACATCAAACTTCAGTAAAATTAAATCTAAATTGCTTTTTGTAACAGCTATGGGTTTTATGTTCTCAGGTTTTTATCAAGACCGCCCCATCCCTTGCTCACCCAGGGGTGTCATAAAATTTCAGATTATAACATAATTTTTATTAAATAACTAAAAAAAGGCGAGGCGTCCAACGGCATCGTAAGATCAATAATTAGATTGAAGTCGGTTTTCGTGTCCGTTTGTGTGACCGCGTTGATCTCCAACGCATTTTGATGTGGTCTTCACCATCATTAATAAAATTAAATTTACTTAAGATTTAAGAAATAAATCTTCTATAAAAACCGCGCGAAAAAGTGGCGGGTCGCTAGTCTTAGCCTGGGATATAACCAAATCCAGGGTATCCGTTCATAAAATAAAGTCTTAAACGGCAAAATCTATTTCTGCCTGCTTTAATCTTTAAAAGTATGGCTAAAAATGAATTACACTTAACAAAAACAAGGCCACAGTAATGAGGTCCACATGGGGGATACCGTCAGGATTGTGCAGCATAACACATAGTTTTTAACAAATACTGCTCGCCGGCTAACTTCGCGGTCAGTTAATAATTTATATCGCACTCTGATTAAAATCCTCGTAGGGACCTGTTTCTGTTTCTTTTTTATCTGAATACGGAGCTTAAAGGGAAAGGCTGGAAAATGGGAATTTCAGGGTGGGTAATCGTTAGTTACGTTCTAATGCTAAAACATGGTATAAAGGGTGTAAAAAGACTCTTGACGAAGCCGAAAGGCATTTGTTTTCCCCGTCATTGCGTCATATTTTTTTTTATTTTAGACCATACTTGGGAATCTTCTAGTTAAGGATATTGGGGATCAAAGTTCCAACTTTTTCACATTTTTTTTTATATACATATTTTGAATGTATTTCTGTTACTTAAGACACCTTTGCGACCCCCGTTCTACTCAATCCATCCATCAGCACAATGTTTTGAATGCGTTACATTAAGTTCTACCGTAAAACGTGATTTTACACCCAAAAAAAGAAGTCGTTTCTCAGCAATAATTTTTGCGTAAAGTTACTTAGTTTGATGTATAGAATGGTTGATGACTTCGTGAAGAGTCTGTTTACACCCTGTATAAATGGACTATAGTTTCAATAATTCCCGTTTTCAGTAAGTCTAAGTGACTCCTAAATGAGGGACACTGTTGGAATTTGAACTCTCTCTGCATTGAGCCGATTGTCGAAAATTCAGCCATATGCTTTTGAGTCGTCTAGTCACTCTAGTGTAACTGAAAACTGGCTTATGTCTATTTTAGAATGTGCCATTTACGACATCACAGGAAATTTAAAATGGCGGATGCATTTGAAGTGTATCACAGTTTTCAGTATTCACGTTATCATGTAAATAACACCGTCCTTTTTCACATATTCAGTTACGATATCATTTCATTTAGCTACAAAATAAAGCCCATAGATTTAACTGGCGCGAAACATTTTAATGTTTGTTAGCCTTTTTAAATCATGAAACAACGGAGTTACATTTTATTTTTCAATAGGCTTATTGATGTGTTCGAAGCAATTGCAATATTTCACCGGCGTAATACATACCCTGTGTTACAGAAACGCGTTGCTGTGGCTCTATTCTGGCAATGACTGCAATATGCGTCCGACTGTATCAACGGGGCACTAGGGAGCTTTCCATCTAGATTGCGAGCCCGATGGCTATGCGAATATCAATTGCTTTAAAAATGTATTGTTGAAAGTCTGCCTCGGATTGCCGGCAAACTCGGAATTTTTCATAGCTATTGACTTGAAACTCTAAACTTTGGAGCTGTTGTGTGTTGAAGAGAAATATAGTTATCGCTACTTTTTGAATGTCTGGGAACTAAAATGAACGGATTTTGGCAAGTTTGCCCTCTCATAGAGAGGAGGCCTGTGTCCCAGCAGTGGGAACATTATAGACTGATGATGATGATGATGAAGTTTGCTTTTGAATCTGCTGATGGATACTGTGAAGTCTCGGTACTGTGGTAAAATACCACAACTACATTTTGAATAAGTATTTATGTATAAAAATCTGTTTCGCCCTTTTCTTTAAGAGCTTTGTTAGCTGACTAGACAAGTTATTTCGTTATATCAAAGTTCATTATATCAAACAGAAAAACTTTAGAGGAAATGCGGGTGGTCTTTTTTCCATACAAACGCTCTCGTCTGTTTTCTTTCTCGTTTATGACTTTAAAGCTGTGGTTTTGTTTATTCCCTATGTTTTCCTTGTTAATGTTATATAATCTGTATAAGCACTAGAACCTTTACAAAATGCTCAAAATTGCCTATTTAAATGGCCTGTCAACTAGGCCATAGTGTACAAATTTGACAACTATTAATGAACAACGAAAAACATAGGGACACAGTATATATCCTTCTTATTCAGTTTATGAAATATCTTTTAAATTGGTCCAATATTGGAGGAGGAAATAGTCGAGAGCCAAACCTCCAATTATGGCTTTTTACTATAGTTGCCCTTATCTCACCAATGTTGAAATCACGCTTGCAGAGCGACAGCAATAGTTTGTCCAAATACCTACCATATTTCGTCTTAAAGTCGGTGCCCGGTTATTATCAAGTGACCAAACAAAAGTATCCAGGTTCACAATCCCTAGCTTTGAGAATCAGGTATCCTGTAAAATAAAACAAAGAAAAATAGCCTGAATCGCCAACTCTGTTATTTGTAGCCATATTGAATACACCACAAATTTTACCTTTTGGCTACGTCAATGCAAAGACATAGCTTTTAAATACCTGCAGAGTTTGTTGACCTAGTTCGCTTTTCAACTACGCGAACAAACAGGTCGGTATTCTATATCTAGCGAATTCTTAGAAAGTTAGCTTGTTTATTCTCTGCTGCAGGTTTTGAGCTAATAATCTCCATCGTCTAAAGTTTTAAGTACTTTTAAACATAGAGCGATTTTCGGTATCGAAGTAATAGCAGTTAACACATTAACCGTAGACTATTGCGGTTTCTAATTTGTTGCTAAGAAAAATAATTATTTATAAAAATGTTGAAAATATAAAAAAAAACCTACCAAATGCGAGTCGGACTCGCGCACAAAGGGTTTCGTAGCACCAAACAAAATAATAAATATATTTTTAATCGTGTAAGGAGAGGCACGCCTATTTTTTATTCGTAATTTTACATCATTTTTGTGTAGCAGTTCAAAGAAAACACCAAACAACTGTTACCTGTATGGTACCAACAGTCTCGGAGTAAAATGGCTGTGAAATACGGATGGACAGACAGACGAAATCTGTAAGGGTTCCGTTTTTTGCCCTTTGACAACGGAAACCTAAAGGCGCAAACCCACCGCGGTGCGTGCTGTGCACCAGCACGGATTAATTTGTTTCACAACGTGGGTCTACATGTCCACTGCAGTACACGCTACACACCCACAACTATGTACAACAGTAGCTTGCGTGGCCCACCTTGACGCACGTATTTTTTTAAATTTTGCTGCGATACATGTAATAGTCGGGTTAATATTCCTGTATAGCGTGTACCGCATGCACAGCGTGCATGGCGATCACAGCGTTGAGCTATGTGAGCGACTTATTCGTCAACTGGCAAGTGTGGAACTCGCGAGTGCGCGTGAGTCAACTGTCACGAACTTGAAAAATTTTTTTTTTCTTCAACTACAATTTTTTTCTATAAAATAGATAATTATAGGTACCCACTTTGCATGTATAAGACATTTTATACGACTTGGCTTTAAAATAAAACATGGAGGTAGCATGAGAAGGTTAAAAGTAACGTGTATGCGTCTTAAAAATGAATGAGACTGAAAGACGTTACCAAAAAACTTGTCAATTCTGTCATAAGTAAAAATATGAATGCTTTTGAAAGTGTTTACCCCATTTTGTTAAAGTTTACCCCAGTTATTCAAACTGAGGTGTGTAGAAACCTTTATATCAACAGTGCGAACTCACATTGGACCAGGAAATAACGAGCACTGATTGTTTACTTTCCCGTTTAAACTATATTTTGATGGCATAAAAATCAATAACAAAAAGACTAAACTCTTCAGAAAAACTCATACTAGAAACTGGCATGCGTGTATGACCAGTTGTATGAACATTTGACGAAACAAAAGGCGTATACAAGAATCGAAGCAGGCGTTGTTCTTTGGTTTTTACCTGTCCTCTTGGATAGAAGGCGTGATTTATATATTTACATATGTTTATATTTAAAATGTTCTACAGGCCTTTCTCATAGCAGTGTATTCGTTATCTCAGCCAACGTTGCGCAGACTCCACGACTGTTATGTAAGCATGTGAGATCCCTAATCTACATTCCACAGCAGACCGAAGGCATTATGAATGTGAGCCACACTCTCGTCACTTGACATTCAGGACGCAATGTACTATGTTTATACTCCAAATATACTTTTTATTCGCATTTATGGTCTCAACGTGTAAGGCAACATAAGACTCCCACACAGAGAGCCCGATTATGTAACTTTAAAGTTCGCTATCAGAATCTTAGGGCACTTGTACCATACTTTGTCTGTAGAAAATTTTGTAAACGCAATGTGAATTTTCAGGGGATTGGAATTTATATTTTGAAAGTTTAATTTTGCTTCTAGAAAGTGACAACTTTGATGCAAGGGTTTTGATGGTAAAGAAAAATGGTATGACCAACAGGACCAAGGGGATGATTAACAGGTTTGTTTTCCCTTGTAACCAGTTTTGTTTTGTCCCTTGTTCGTTTAGAATGATTTAATTGCCTCTAGTTATAATTCCCACATCCCATCATAATTTAATGCATGGGAATTTTTAAAAAATTGCCATTTAACTCCAAACATAACAAAATATGTTGCCGACACGTTACACAATCCCTTATGTATTACAATTTTCACATAAATAATGAAATTAGTGATCTACCTCACCCCCAAGCTGTTACCCAGGTTCCAATCTCACGAAAGGAATTTCCTTTAAGCCACAGAATTCCGCAGCAAATTTTCACTATCGCCTTACACATGCGATGGTCAATCGCCTGCCATTGCCGTGTTCACTCCCACATTATTCGATAACGGAGTGCATACCTACTTTACCTGTATTGTGGCACAAGCTTTACATAATACCCTGACCATGAGCTCCTATAGAAAATAAGCCGTCACTCAGTAACGGATGTCCTTAAGAGGTGCGATCGCCTTTTTACGAAGACCCAACCCTAATAACTTTACATATTCCTTTTTAGAGATCGACTAAAGTTCTTATAAAAGTAAGAGCATATTCAATGAATAGCGTGATTTGGCAACCTGCCACAGGAACAGGTACGGCTAATACGTAATACGTATCTGGAAACGTTTTACCTCTTGTTTCCATTAATTTTACATATACTTGCCAAGACTAACGTTATTTTCCGTCTGTTACTGCGAATAAGAAAATGTTCGACGTATTTGGGAAAGAATTTTGCAGTTGATCATGACTGCTATGTATTTTTCTAGTTGAGTAATTGCTGGAATTGGCAGACAGCCCATCTGGTTTTCAGTTGTTACTCCTATCTTTTTATCTGCTATATCTCGTGGACCACATCCGACGAATTGTGTTCTAGCATTATTTTTTTATTTGTCTGTCATCGACAGGTAGAAACAAAGGTTGAAAAGTCTTATTTTCCATTTCCACGCGATAGTATAGTCTAGGTACTGCTTGGCAGCAAATATAAATTATTGTGGAAAATCTTGGTCCCTCCTTTTTGAAGAATACTTTTATATTTAACCTTTTTAACAACGAATTCATATTGCTATTTACATTGAAACTACAAAAGAGCTCAATATCTATTATGTTTTAATAAAAGCTTGAACATTATTTTAAAAACTAACTCGTTCCTATTGTGTTCGCATTACAATAGCGTTTTATAAATACGCCGCTTTTATTTCTGTTAAAGGTTGTTTGTATTTTAATAAACGGAGTGGTCTAAAGGCTTCTGTGGTAAACTTTTAAAAGTAGGTAAATGAGTGGAGCGAATCAGTTAAGAAGGTGTATAATAGGCAATGGCTCGCACGAATCTAGCTTCTTTATTTTTCTGACTGGCCAAATCCTTGGAAACTGCTCAAGTTGCAAACTATTCAAGTGTTTGTGGGTGGTTACATTAAAATGTATGTATGTTACTGTAGAAGCCCGAATATTGGTTAATCTTAGGTTTTACCAGTAAATCTTAGGATTTACCAACACGAGTTGTTAAGTGTAGGAATTTATAAAAAACCGGCCAAATGCGAGTTGGACTTCCGCACCGAGGGATCCATAGCAACTTGTAGGTATTTTGTCATTTGCGGTTTTCAGATTTTTTCCTTTACATGTGCTGTAAGACATGGCTTCTTGCCAAATTTCGTGATTCTAGGTCAACAGTAACTACCATAGAGGTTTTCGACCCAAAACCTATAGGGTACTTCTGGTTGACCTAGAATTGTCAATTTTGGTTAAAAACAAGGTCCTTAGAGCACAAGTAAAGGGAAAATTCCGATAAATAAAAAAAGCTGAAAATTAAGGTAAATGGTTCTATATCTTTTTATCGTGTTGACTCAGGACATTTATTTTTATAAACCTAATAGGGACTATAGACCTTAGTATCTGGTATAAACAACTTGATAGGTCCACCCATTCCTGAGAAAATCGGTGGTGACACGTGGACAGACAGACGGACATTATAAAGGTTCTTTTTTTACCTTTTGAGGTACGAAACCCTAAAAAGGAACGATTTTTCGGGCATTTACCACTAGAATTTAGTACATACCTACTAGGTTTTACCAGTGACATTCAAAATGTTCGTTTTAGGAAATAAACAATGAGTACTTCTTAATCATTTATTTCAATTAACTATCAGTCAAAACCTTACATATTTCTAGGTATCATATAAGAGTAATTATTAATCAGTTATATTACTATTAATCAGTCAAATCCTTACCAATTTTTTTTTTACTAGTAAATTAAAACAATTTTTAAATACTTCTTGAATAGTAAAAAATAAAACAAATAAAATTATCTTCTTACAAATATAACGCTTACGTTGGCTAATCTAACTGAATCAGTATTTTTCTTCTTATTTGATATTTATTTATTAATAAACAGCGTTCCAACGTGTCGATGGAACGGGTAGCGGGGGGCTGCAGACTGCC
Source organism: Lycophotia porphyrea (assembly GCA_950005105.1). NCBI lineage: Eukaryota > Metazoa > Arthropoda > Insecta > Lepidoptera > Noctuidae > Lycophotia > Lycophotia porphyrea. The sequence goes on from OX465393.1 coordinate 9,000,083, forward strand.
GCGAGTAAGAGACAATAGGCCGAACACGTCCCGACATGTTTATTTCAACATTTACCGTGACTTTAAGGCAAATCTTAAGATTTACTAAGTGAATGGTGGTAAAAGTTCGAAATAAACGATGATCCTAGAACGGTTCGAACTTTTACCTTAGAATAGGTAAATCTTAGGATTTACCGTAGTTCGGGCTTTTACAGTAACATAAACATGTTTTGTATTTGAATGTTGAACTCGAGGTCAAACTTTACACGTATCTTACTTATAAAATAAGTCGAATGAAATAACGCGCGACTGCTGAGCAGGATTTGATTCCCAGGTCGGGCAATATGTTATTGGGTATTCCCATTAGGAATTCTTTAGTAACAGCCATGGAGTCTGGATTTGAGCCAGGTCGATGGCAATAAGTTCGCCCTCTATTACATGGGAATTAAACATGACTGTCGAAATGTGAGTGTACTATTAGTTACACCTCTGCCTAACACTTCGAGGATTACAGGCGTGATATTATGTTGAAATCAAAAATGCGTGTTTACATACAATTAATAATGTTTTTAACATTATTAATTGCATGGAAAGAAGCTAAGAAATCTCGATGTTTCGATAGGTTGCCATAGCAAGTGTGCGAAACACACGTCTGCGTTTCGCTCACTACCGACCCAACCCGTCGGTCGGGTCGCTAGTTTAAAATAAAAAGACCTTTTTCCAATTCATCAAACTTAAAATACGTCAATGGCTCCACAATTGTTTGACAATAGTTCGGGCACTAGAGTATTAAGGCCGTTATGACTTGACAACGGCAAGTTAAAGGCCTGTAGCGTTCGGACTCAATTGAATTCCGATATTGGCAGTGGTACGGTATGGTAAAGGGGCTTACGTTTTATTGATTTTCATTGGGGCCAGTTGAAAGCGAGAGAATATTATTTTATTTCATGCTATAACTTATGGTCAGTTGCTTTAGAACCTAATCATAGCAAAACACATTTTACGCTTCGTGGTGGTCTGGTTTTGGTACCAGAAATTAATATGGAGCCCGCGAAATTTTGGTCCGTTCATCATCTGCGTAGCCTTGTCCCAACTATGTTGGAGTCGACTTCCAGTCTAACCGGATGCAGCTGAATACCTGTATTTTACTTGGAGCGATTGCTTGTCTGACCTCCACAACCCAGTTAGTACTGAGTAATACGATACCCCTTGCTAAGACATGGTTGTCAGAATTTCAGGCCACTTACTACCTGTAACGACTGGCAAAGATCTACAATAGAGAGCCGGGACCAAGCTTTTTAAGGCACGGAGGAAACTCGGTATGTAATGGGCGGTCACCCATCCACGGACCAACCTAGCTAAGCGTGGCTTAACCTGGAGATCGACCCAAGCGGCTGTTATTATTTTACCATGAGCTTCTTTTTTGATCTGGGGTTGAGACTTAAAATTACAGAAAAAGAACCCTTAAAAATGTAATTGTATTTTTTTTTACTGAAAAACATTATACAGGATGAATATGCATACAACAACATTGTCAACATAGAACCACTTAACAAAACAGGGGTACACAGCAAGTCTACGGAAAATAGGCTAATATAAAACTCGTTTCCGATACGTTTGTGATAAGGGTGTTCGTGTAAGCGGGTCTTCAATGGCGCGATGGGCGCTTTCACTTATCCATGGCGACGATAGCGCCCCTGGCGTCAAACCAGAGAAACATTATGTAGGAGTCAAAGGTGCCTCTTAAGTCATAAGTGTCGTCGATGTTTTGATTAAAGGGAGATTTGATAAGGGGTTGAGATTAAAGGTGACTGGAAGGAGTTTGTGTGTCTGGGGGGTAATAATTAAATCATCATGAGAAATATTGTTAAATAACTACATAGCTCCATAAAGGCCAGAGAATTCGTCTGCGTCGATTTTGTACATCAACAGACCGCATCTTCTCTTCTTTTTATCTTTTTCTCTTCCGCAGATATTTGTATTAACGTTTTGAACCCAAGCAATTCGATTTTTCATACAAACTGTCGGATGCCTACGACACACAAGAAACCTACTGACCAAATTTTGAATTTCTGCGGGCGGCGTATCGTATTATTATTGTATTCGAATTTTTAATATTAACTCAACCCACAATTCCTAGTTACATTACCTGTACTATCAAAAGTTTAATGTAAATGTCTAGTACCAACTTTGAAATTTGTGATGTCGTATAATATTCATATTCTAGTCTATTTTATTTGAAAACAAAGCGTAGCCCATTACTGGCGCCCTGGATTGAAATACGTTGCGCACAAAGGAGAATATTCAAGTTTGTTACAAGCAAGACAATTTGTAGAACAATCTCAGAGAATTTCGCGATCGGACGTCATCAAAAAGTGGACGAACAAGAGAAAACACCATGTACAGTCAACAACAGTGATTTGAGAAACAAATAAGGGTACCGTGATAAGACTCTCAGTTTACACTCAAGTATTTTCATTGTTACGGAACAAAAGGGACATCGTTGTTTGAAACCTGTTTTGTGTAAAATGGCTTACACTCCACCGGAACTAAGAGAGCTTATTCAGGAACAAAGTGACGGGTACACTCGAGTGTCGAAGAATTTGCTAGTAATTGTAATAACCCGTTTAGTACACTAAGTATGTTTACGAGAACAACTATTCCGTTGTACTCTTACTTTACGACTTAATGATTACATTGAGTTTTACAAATATTTTGTGTCCAGTACATTATTTGGTATGTGAATTCCGACTACATTTGGCATGGTTGCGGCTCCAACGGTCCTTCACAGTTGGAAAGGCCATGAAATACGATATGAGTGCTTTCTCAGATCCCAATTAGCCATTTATATTCCAGAATAGCCTATAATTAAAATCTAGGTTGAACGCTAGCGCTAATGGAAACGACTGGGTAAGTGGTACATAGAGAGAACATAAAATTAATACTGTTGTGGAAGTGTATAGGCGGAGGGTTGTTACGCCGTATAATCATCATTATCATTCTTATCAGTCCGTAACAGTGGCGAAGGTTCCAAAGAACTCGATTCCTACCAGCTTCCCTTTGAAAAATGGCACCTTCAATATTTTATAGACAAAAATTATAATCACATTAAAGATATATAAGGTCCCATTAAAATAGATGGACAAATTTGAACACAGCGTTCAGTACGTCTAATCAAAGATATCCCAGCAAAAATAACACTGATTAAAGTGATTTTATTTTGACATAAAATAATAAATAAAAATGACATAAAATAATAATAAAAAAATGAAAATACACTAAGAAAGCCGGCAGCCGGCAGCATTTTTAGTGTATTTTCGTTAGCTGATTTTATTTTCTTGTAAGTGTCTAATGCGTTTATCTTATTTTTTTTACCATTACCATTGTCCTTATGTTGGTGGTCTGAATGATTTCTAAAAATTTATCCATGTATTTTAATGGGACCTTATATACTCCGGTCTACCTCTTACAAAAAATGATCCTTCACTACTGGTCCGTAAACATACTCTCGGCAGGCATGTCTTGAGTTTCTTGAAAAAATAGTTTCATAGATCTTATTTTTTGGAGAAGGAGTTCTAAGACAACAAAAAGACGCTGTTTAGAAATAGGTGACATAAATCTTTTTTCTCTCTTAGGTATAGGAGCTGAAATCACATGTTTTTTTGTATACTTTATTTTAAATTTTATGAATCATATTAGGAGCAAATATTGTATTTTCCTTCTTACTTTCTCTACGATCTTCTAATACAATAATTGAAATAGTACCCTGTCCCAATATACCCTACCTAAACACTCATTTAGGTAGGGTATATTGGGATAGGGTACTATTTCAATTCCATAAAAGCTACTTAACTACTCAGTTAAGTAGCTTTTCTTTTTCTTTCTTAGTAAGTTTTATGATCTACACAAAATACAGTACAAACGCTTTTTGCGCGGGTACGTTTATAAAGCCCAGATTCTGTAACCCAAGCCCTCTTGCCTTTTGTATTATGTGCCTCGTGAAACATCTTATAAGGTCTTCTAGCTTACCGAAGAAGCTTTTATTAATAGTATAATTTTGTCTTTCTATTCGAGTAAACGTACGACAAAGGACGTCGAGTACGAATATATTGCGTCCTACAGCAAACTCATAAGCTTTACGATATCGTCTTACTTAGATTTTATTACAAATCGTGAGTGATACCAGATGCAATAACGAACAAGATAACGTGAACAAGTACTAAAATAATATACAGAGGCCCTGGCACGAGCGTGCGATGGAAACGTAACGTAAATGCGTAGATTTTTGAATCGAAAATATATCCTACAGCATTTTAGTTTAATTGTTTGCAACAAGAACAATCAGTAAGATCCGTAGTCATTTTTAAATTATGAAAATACTTTCTTATTCCCGCGGCTTCGCCCGCGTGAGGTTCGATAATTGTCCCACGAGATCATACTACCGGGATAAAAAGTATCCTATGTGTTAATCCAGGTTATAAACTATCTGTGTGCTAAATTGTATCCAAATACGGTCTGTTTTTTTTACGTGAAAGAGTAACAAACATCCATCCATCTCAGATACCTTCGCATTTATACGGGTACGGTTGTAGCCGTGAAGGTTGCGGGGATCCGCTGGATGCGAGTCGCACGGGACCGGTCAATGTCTAGCAGTGGACGCCTTTCGGCTGATATGGTGATGATGATGACGTATTTATGTTACATTTACACCGCTTGCTTGTGCTAGGACCAGATACAATAACGCGAACAAGTTCGTAGAACGTAGGTGTGAGTGAAATAAAGTACCTCCTTTCGTGAGTATAAATTATGAGCAGGTATCGTAAGCCTGAGGGATTAAAGTACTGCCATTGTTCATTTTAAGACATCCTAAAATCTGGTTAAGGGCGTATTTTACGATGATATCAGATGACAAACGGTTTAGACGGCAGTTTATTCATAAATCATTTATGAAAGTGGGATTACATATTCTATATCAAATAATAATTATTAAAGTTGAAAAAGTCTAGATAGATAGGTACATAATATTTTTTTTGGAGTTTACTCCTTAAGAAACGATTTGAGTTATAAGGCCCAGTACGGAAATTTTATGAGGAGTAAAAGCAAGTGTAACACGACAAGTTGAGGCGTTACGTAGAAAGAGACAAACATATATATCTGTAGGATTGAACGTGTAAAAGAATGAGATGGAAGACATTACACAGCGTATCTCATTCTCGGAGTCTCCTCTTTGCGCTATACTTCGTAGTCTCACTGTATTATTATTATTTCCTTTATTTATCTATATACATATTACTTCATATTTATAAATATTTGAATATAAAAGTACATAAAAAAACATTTAAAAATATAAAAAATAGTGGCCCACCAGCATTGGGAACAGGGTCCGAGCTACCGGTGGTTAGGGCTGTTGAGAGAGGAACCTCCTGACAATACGCGCCGTGTCCAGAAGTACTGCTTTCTGAATCAAGCCCTTGATCCAGCTGCCAAGCGAGAGCCTTCTTAGATGTTGGTCGAGGCTACTGGCTATTAATCCATTGGCTGACACGACTATCGGCACAATAACTGCTGTACTCACATCCCACATGTCGACAACCTCGCGAGCCAGATCTAGATACTTGAACTGCTTATCATTTTCTGCTTTCACGAGGTTCTCGTCATGCGGGACTGTATTATTATTATTATTTATATTATTTTGTAACATACTTTATGTAATACGCTTTATTGAAGTAATATAAATAATCCGAATAATTACAGATATATGTTTGTTTCTCTTATCATTTTAGCAGATGCGTTCATTTACCCTTTTTTTCTATTCAATATATATCATAATTATCGTTCGTAAGGAGTAAACTCCAATCGTGCGTCGTAGCTGATTTTTTTAATAACACACGTCAAATATCAGTTACGAAGCCTTATTATAATTCAATTCTGTAAAAATACTCTTGTATGAAATGGGTTTTCGTCAGTTCACTGAAATGGCTATAAATTTGAAAGTTACATATTTAAATTGAATATTTGATATTGAATAGTGGCATATTTCTAAAACCCTGATCAATTCAATCAAATACAATATTTAAGAATAATTAACCTTTTTTTTATTTTTGGTATCAATGTGTATGTATGTAATTTCGAGATTTTTTTATACACAGAGTTTCTATTATATGGTTAAAGTAACATTAGATAATTGTTGGTAAAGATAAACATTATTTCATGAAATTATACAACTTTTCAGTCTAGTAAATAAATTGTATGTAAGCAACCGTTTATCATAGCCAGATTTACTGAAAGCACTGTCATAAATATACAGGGTGTCTTTGTTCTACTTTTGATTTCAAAGGAAACATTTAAAAGGATTGTCTGATTGTCAAGATTTTTGTCAAGAATCAAATAATGTAAGTTATTTTGTAGTAGGAGCTTTTTGCTAAAGAATATCCCACCGTTTGTGTAAGGACCCAACTGACGTAAAACCCGAATTTTCTCTAATATTCGCCTGATTTAACTCTTAAACGTCAGTCTTATCCGTTTAAATACGTTAGCGAACCCTTTATTTTATTTCGAAGTTAAGGGCAAGTCTGTCCGAAGCAATATTAATTTGACGTTAGAAATATGTCAATACATATGGCCAATATAACATAGTTTAGGCAGTCTGTCTAAACAATACAACACTGAACCATGATTGCACGCAATGGCTCTCGTGCATTTCTGTAAGGTAGTTTGCTGCCAAAGAAAAATTCATCAAAGCTAGCAATAATATTAGTACCATAACTTTAGTCCAATGTTTAGAAATTCAAAATTTAATGATGAACAGAATGAAAGTTTACAGCAAGATACATACATACATACATAACATCATGCCTGTAATTATCGAAGGGTTAAGCAGAGGTACACCTAATAGGGGGCGAGGCTATTGCCATCAACCGGGCACGGATCCAGACTCCGCAGCTGCTGCTGAGAAATTCTTAATAACCATTTGCGCGACCCGGGCATCAAACCCAGAACCTCATGCTCAGAAGTCGCGGTTGCGATCACTAACCCAAAGAGGCAATTCAAGAGAAGTGAGGCAGCAAGAAATGTAACCTACCTTTGTATTGTATAACGGGTTGGTGTCTGCAACTCCACGTCCAAAGCGTATATTTTGCGTTCAGTAAAATCGTAATATACCCTTTTTTTTACGGATGGGAAATCATCAAATGACTTCTCCCGCTCTGGGCAGAGCGGAAGGGAGTGTCAGACTTGTACTGACTAAAACCCATCCATGTTCCTTCCTTGCCCTTTTGTGTTCCAGGGCCGCGGTATCTCTTTCGAACAGCCCGCAGCCCACCGTAATCTACCCTTAATAGCATATCAACAATGTTTGGTACTTATAATTTCATCCATTCCCTTTCTTTCGCCTTAAACCTCCGATTTTGTTTCCATAGACCCCAAAAGCTTTACACCGGGGCCCTGTAAGTAGAAACATTTATTCCAAATTTGATCCACTTAGGAAAGTACAGGCCCATAGTTTATCCCTTGTAAATATGTAAATACATTTACCTTTACTTAAAAAAACCAACGCGGGGCAGTAGTTTAGATTTAAGTATCTTAACTTGGTTTTTGAGATTTTATTTGGCTGGGTTTTTTCGTAATTTAACCTCAATCTTTATTGAGCTATCGAAATATTTATTCGCGTTTAAAGACCATTTTTTTCTTTCTTCCGGCCGAAGAAAGCAAAACATAGAGAAAATTGAAAATGTATGGACAGTCTTTTGTCCAGCAGTGGGGAAAAATGTGTTAATTAAAGCAAAATACAAGGGAATATCACACACACACACACATTTGTGGGTGCACTATTTGGTACACCTCTGCCTAATCCTTCGGGAATTACAGTTCTTATGTAAAGAAAATAATCGTGCTAACGTCCCTTAGCCAATAAAAGGGACTTCCACAATAATATTACTAATAAATTATTTAATAAATATTCAAGAGTTTCCGTAATCATGTAAACTAAATAAAAAAGTGTTCGTTGCAATGAGCGGGTCGAGTAGGCGGGAGATGCCGCTCCGTCGCACCATGACTAATTTGCAGGAGCATTTAAACTACTTTACCGAGAATGCTTTAAGTATTTGTATAGTAACTGTTAATGTCCCACTTTTAATTTATACGCTATTAGTTAAACGGGACATTTTGTGGTGGGGTAGTTTTGTGAACATTTTATAAACAAAATAACGTTTTTTATATTTTAAATGACAGCTTTTGACGAATTTTCAGGTTCTTGTATGCTTGTCACTATTCCATTTTTTTTTAATTTTCTTTTTATCTGTTCATCATCATCTGCCTTGCCTTTTCTCAACTATGTTAGGGTCAGCTTCCAGTCTAACCGGATGCAGCTGAATACCAGTATTTTACATGGAGCGACTGCCTATTCAAGAGAGCAGCGGTGGCCCAGTGGTAGCGACCCCGACTTACGAACAGTAAGTCGTGGGTTCGAACCCAGGCAGGCGCATTACTTTGTGTAATTTATTTCTCACCACTGCTCTCAAAAACGGTGAAGGAAAACATCGTGAGGAAACCGGCATGTCCTAGAACCAAAACTTCGAAGACATGTGTCATCTACCAATCCGCACTGGGCCCGCGTGGTGGATTATAGCCCATTCCCACTCATAGAGAGGAGGCCTGTAGTGTGTTCCAGCAGTGGGAACATTAAAAGGCTGATGATGATGATGACTGCCTATTTGATCACCACAACCCAGTTAGTACTGGGTAATGCGATATCAGACCGGTTGTCAGACTTTTTGGGCCACTGACTACCTGTAACGACTGTCAACGTAACGTGATACCCACACACACACACACAACGAAATGTAACGTGCTTTCCGAGTTATCTTTATGTTTCTTTAACTCTTATTGACTATATAATTCTATAACTTACCTAGTTATAGAATTATATAGTCAATAAGAGTTGACAGACCTCCAGCGCGATCTCATGGCGATATGGAGAGAGCGACTATCGCAACCCCGCGCGTGCACATAGTAGCGGTAAGTCCTCTCTTTGAGGAGTGGCTAGAGAGGCGCCACGGCACTCTCACCTTCCACCTGTCGCAGGTCCTCACCGGACACGGTTGTTTCGGGAGGTTCGTGCACCGAATCGGGCGGGACGAAACGCCCGGGTGTTATCACTGCGAGGATCGCCCGGAGGACACGGTGGAGCACACCGTGGAGGTCTGCTCCGCTTGGGCGTAGCACCGCCGTGTCCTCGTAGCGGCGATCGGCGGCGGCGACCTATCGCGTCCGGCCCTAGTTCAATCCATGGTCCGGAGTGAGAGGGAATGAGACGCCGTCATCTCCTTCTGCGAAGCAGTCATGCTAGCGAAGGAGGTGGCGGAGCGTGAGAGGGAAAGAACCTCACGTCCCAGTTGCCGCGGGAGACGCCCCGAGCGTCGGGGGTCACGTGGTAGCTTCCGGCCACCGTAGACGCGGACCTGTGGACGGTGAGTAATGGGCTACCTCGCCGTCCATGGGACATGAACATGAATGGGTTTTAGTCAGTACAAGTCTGACACTTCCTTCCACTCTGCCCAGAGCGGGAGCAGCCATTTGATGATTTCCCATCATAAAAAAGGGCTATGAGTACCTCCGAATAAATAGGCACTCAAAAGACTGCAGGCGTCTTTACGATTACAGACTTTTTCAAACACAATTATTTTTGTTAAGGTACGCTCAAGATGGAAGATATATTTCAGGGTTAGGTTCAGGGTCTTCAGGGTCTTCTTCTATGTGCAGAACTGAAGGATGCCATAACAATAAAAAAAAACCTGTCATGATAGCAGTTACGTAGGATTATTGCAAGGGAACGGTTCCACTTGATGTCACAAACCGACGTCGTATATAACGTTTTCAAGATCCACGGCACTACTGAGCAGTGACAGTCGGCTAAAATATCGCCTTTCATAACATGTCTGAGCATCTTATAGAGTAATACTCTTTATACAAGGTCAAAGTAAATTACCTAGCGAAACTACACAGCATAATTTTATTAATTTTTGGGGTTCCGTACCCAAAGGGTAAAATAGGACCCTATTACTAAGACCCCGCTGTCCGTCCGTCTGTCTGTCTGTCTGTCCGTCTCTCACCAGGCTGTATCTCATGAACCGTGATATCTAGACAGTTGAAATTTTCACAGATGATGTATTTCTGTTGCCGCTATAACAACAAATAATAAATAAAATAGATATTTAAGGGGGCTTCCCATACAAGAAACGTGTTTTTTTTCGTTTTTGTCTAATGTTGTATAGATAGTACGGAACCCTTCGTGCGCGAGTCCGACTCGCACTTGACCAGATTTTATTTTTTGGAACCATTTGTCTGTAGTACTTGAAATATCACTTTGAAAAAAAAACTTTTAGTCGTATATTTTTTGTTTCATCACATTTACATATTGTCACGTATAAGGAGTTTATTCAACCACTAGCTTGTGCCCGTGGCTTCGCCCTCGTGGAGTTCGGTAATTGTCCCACGGGATCGTACTTCATGGATAAAAAGTAACCTATGTGTTAATCCAGGTTATAAACTATCTGTGCCAAATTTTATCTAAATCCGGTCAGTATTTTCTGTGTGAAAGAGTAACAAACATCCCGACATACAGACATCGTCACAAACTTTCGCATTTATAATATTAATAGGAAGGATTATAATATTAGTAGAATGTATACCTACCACAAGAACAGTTTTGATTTGACAGTTTTGATCTTCTAAATATTCATGTCTATTCTGCAGTAGGTTAGGTTGTTGCCTGCGTTTGACGAAATAGTCATTTCCAAAGCATAATTCCCAGTGCTCGAATGTTCCAGCTAGACTTAGTAAGCCTTTAGTCCGGAACTCCGCTGTGTTCCAAACGTTACCACCACAAAGAGGCGTCGTCCTCGTCCGATAGCATAATATTCTCTTCAAGGCACAAGATCTATCTAGACCCAGCTGTGTAATGATATTGTACTGCTTTGTCTAACCAGCCGTTTGAGCTGGGATGAGCATGCTTTTACTAGCTGCCTTTAGAAAGTTTCCTATAAGATAATTAATTGATTTCTAGGAACTGCTCCTTTTGCTAAACATGAAATGGACTAAACTAAGATGAATTCTATCTATAACTAAACTGTATACATAGATTGTATAGAAACATGACTGAAATCGTAAAACTGTCATTTCGAATGAACAAGTTTTTCGTTCTGAGATTCTTAAAGATTCATGACATGTTACAATATCGCCAGAAAATTGAATGTTCACAAAATATTATCGTCATTCTTTTATCCAAAACTTTCTTCTATCGAGCTCGACACATGTTATTATCTTGAAAATTGTTCATAAATAAAAGTCGTCCTTCGTTTGCATATTAATAAGATGAAAGAAAATTGAGTCTGCATCCTGCGGCTTCTGTTTTTTGCTACAAGCGATAAGGAGAAGGAGATTTTCAAACACTTTTTCCAATATTCCTTAACAATGGCTTGTAGTATAACGTAATTAACGTAAACATAATGTTCCATTTAAATAGTTAACTTATTTATTAGATATTTAAGTATCTATCTATCGTTAGAACCTATGTTCTGTGAGTAATTAATTAGTTAAAACAATAACACGTCTCCAGCCGTTATCAAGAGTAATTATAACTTAATACGCCAATTGATTTAAGTGTGCATCACTATTAAGAACTTACTTACTTGTTGTTGACATCCGTGACTGATTTCCTCGCATAAACTTTGAGTGTTATACCTAAGGAAGTTATTCGGTTCGGCACGTTTGACACTGAAATATGATGGCAATTTTCAAGCTGCTAAATGTACCTACCGGGTTGGCGGGCGAAACTCAGTCAATCCTACTGTTTGTCGATCAACACGCCTCGTATCCGGTGAAATTGAAAATGTTATTTGATTCTGAGGTTAGAATTTATTATAGTCAACTTTTGATGCCAATGACAGATGATATTTTTAACTGGGAGTATTTTGGGGAGTCTGAAAATATCTTGACTTTATTCAATAAAACCAAAATAGAAAAGTATTTTGGTTTTATTGAATTTTGAATTATTGATGTTTTCAGTCGTGGTTGATTTATTTTTGTGCATGTAACGATAGAAAACAATTAAAAATTAACAAATAAATAGAAAACAAATGAATAACAGAAGGACAATCGTGTAGAATAATATTACATCTGATTACCTAACCAAATGGGGCTGTACAATTAATTATACAGTCCAATTCGCAATACACACGATAGCTGTGTACCAATTGCATAAAATAATATCGAAGTCAAATGGATAGATACTCATAAGCAGGCTGTATAGAACGAGTATTTTACTGTGTTCCAGAATCAATTCTGCAAAATGATAATTTTATTCATAGAGTTCCCGCTAGAATCGTATCGCTTACTTTGTCCGTGATTCGGTCGAGAAATATTTTATGAAACAAACGTTCGCATACGCGTTGCTAATGTGCTAGTTTCCCGGTCGAGTGTTCTCGAAAGGGTAATGAAGGCAATTATCAAGTTTTTGTCCGCGTTGGAGTTATGTAATTAATGACTGGTGTGGCTGTCCTGATGAGATCAGGATATACTCTACATACCTATAAACATACGCTATATGTGTTTTAGGAAAGTTTGGTTTAATTAATTTCAAATAAACGTTAATTAAGCGTATTTTAGTAAAAGTTTAGTTCTATTATTGCTTTTGCGTCTATTTTGGGTTAGACTACAACTGAATATGCTTAATTAATGAAACCATTTTGAAATATCTTGTAAATATCAACCTTAGTCAAACGTTTTCGTTAATTAACTATCAAACTGAAGGCGCGACCTTAACATTTTACTGTACAATAGTTATTATTATCGTGTCAAACAGAAAGCTTTTGAATTTCGTTACAGAAATCAACAATAACCTTATTTAATTTACGGTCGAAACGTTTTCTTCGATGTTGTAAAATAAATTAATTTCACTTCGAAAGAAAAGCATAACATTTATTGTTTTCATAGTTAGTTGAAGGATTTTTCAGGTCAAGTTTTAGAAGACGTTGATATGTGGCATCCTATTTCAGTGGGCCTTGTAAACAAGAATAGCTATCAGTCAGGCTGACCTCATATGGAATATAAACTAGATACGTACATATATAGCATAAAACAGGCAACAGAAGTAAAGAATGTTCTCGAGGCACGCCCATGAGTAATGACAGGCATCGCTCTCTCGGTTCCTTATGAACTGCAGTAAATTTGTGTCGAACAAAATTTCACTCGTTCTTCCCAAGCTAATAGAAATTTAGGGAGACGTTCCAATATTACTTGTAAGAAGTCCAATTTGTCTTGATGCCGTATTATTAAACTTACGAATGATAATATACAGGTCACGTTTGTATTCCTTGCCATGTAGACGGTCTCAGTAGCCAGTACCTAATGGAAGCATCATATTGCCGTTTAATTTTGGAGTGCATTAATAAAGCCTGCAAGAGGTTGGGCCTGCTGCCAACATTTCTGTTTTGCAATTTACCACGAAGTATTTATAATTGTCATAACTTATTTTGCCATTCAGAGCAGATGAAGAAGCCTGTGTAATATTATTATAGCTTTCAATGATCAGGGAATTGAGTGAAGAAGTACCTGCGATCACTAAGCCGATGGGATTGTTTCATAAAGCAATTTGAAACTGGTATACCTACATCAAATCAATTAGCTTTCAACATAGCATACGAATTATTCTGTCATAAACTTCGTGTCAGGATTTACCATCATGCTAGGACGACATCTAACATATTGAAGGAGTGCATGTCTAGTGAGTAATCAAAATATAAAAATATTATCCTCAAAGGCAAAAAATTCGCACTATAGAACGGGCATAAAATGGCCACTTTAGCGTAATCATAATAGGATAATAATATGAATCACGTTAATATTGCTAAAATGGTCACAACAGACACGCAGTTAATATTATGAATTGTCACTTTGTGACCATTTTACGAATTGTAACTTAATTCATATTATTATCCTATTATGATTCTGCTAAAGCGCCCATATTAGGCCCTGAAACCCTTTTCTACTTCATCTCGAACATTTGAACGGAAATCCTTTTAAAACATTTCGGGAAGGTATGATGAAACCACACGGTGCAGTTCGCACGCTGACCAATTAACCGATTCCCACAAAAAAGATGGCGGTAACAAGTGTCAAACGTCAAAAGTGCCAGTGGCATTGCTTTGTGCAGTGTTCGCGAGAGTGGCTTTTTTTACTTTTTAACTTGTCAAATAGACTCATATAGCTTGTAGCGGAAAATAATGGGTTGTTTTTTTACAGGGGAGGTATGAGCGAGTTATTTTGCAGCAAGGTTTTGCCTAATTGCATAGAAGCGTAATTCATTCAGTGCTAAGAATAGAATATCTTTTAGTGTTTTTACTTAATAAGATATCACAGATTTTGTAAACGTTATAGTTGTTTTTTTTTTTACCACTGATCACTTTTAGTGCTGAATCGGGTTCTGAAATAACCGCTCAAAGGATTACTAATTAGTCTTCTAATCGCGGTGATGAGCACCGCGATTAGAAGACTAATTAGTAATCGTAGCTTATTTATTGCCAGTGGAATAGCTTAGTGGCTAGGAACCATACGGAGATTGGACATCCGTATGGCAGAGGTATAAACCTTATATTTTCTCTGAGTTTGTACAATCATTTCAGTAGGAAAAGTTAACAAAACGATTCGTCACGTGTGCGTAAATACGTAGTGTTACTAGCTAATGATTTTGACGTCACTGTGAGCTTGTCCAATAAACAATATTGGTTATTACGCCACAGAATGCAGCAAAAGAGCACACCCGTGTGATACATATTCCGCGAATTTGTGAACATCAGTCAAAGTGAATCTACAAACTACTCCATTTACATTTTCCTGTGATCAAAATCACCGGTAATTTTCTATCTAATAAGCGGAACCAAGCTCACAAATTATTGTTTAATCAGTCCCAAAGGAAATGCGATGCGTCAGCCACTTAATTTGTTGTGCAATTCGATAATTATAGGTAACTGGAGCGTGATTGAGTGCCTAGATACTAATTAAGCGAGGATATCTGACTATAGATGCGTCATTATCTGCGTGGTGGGCTCGACCACTGTGAAATGACAAGACACAAGCTCTATAGACTGAAGAGGCATTTGGGGCCTATTCAGTGTGTATTATCGTCTATCGGTTTCCACCGACCTCACAGAAATGCCTCAGTTGGTTTGTTCTCCATTGTGAGCGGTAGTTAGATCTCAAATAAGTGTTATTATATTATCGCTCTATTGTCTTCTCCGTTAGATAAGGCTTGTAGAATTGGGACTACTTAAATTATATATTTTATTCAAGTTCCATTCAGATGGAAACATTTTCTAAGAATTCTATTCGGTAAGATTATCCTCAACAAATAAGCTATTCAAATTCTTTGCAAAAGTTTAAAAAAAATAATGACGATCAATAAAAAGTAGGTAGATTCTCAACAATCTCAACGTTTTTCATCTATATAACTTATAATCTCGTAGAGGAACTACATATCTGATAGCTGGAGACGAAATTTAATAGTTACGTCCAGTCGGAGAGAAAGGGAAACTGGTGGCCGCAGCCTCCCCAGAGGGCGAACATTTTGACCGTAATCAGACTAATGGACAAACCCTGTGTCCGATCCGCACAAGAGGTTCTATTCAACTGACACTTTAACAACCTTATTTTGTTTATACACACTTACTTAGTACTTTAGTGCGGTTGAATGATACTCAACGTCATTAATAAACCAATTTATTGGCTAAGAGTGGCTTTATTGATGTACCTACTTGATTGTTCTAATCTAGACTTTGTTTTTCGTAACTCCATTATTTGATTCTCTTTGATCACATGTAATGAAAAGTTTGACAAATAAAATTAAGAATTTAAACTGTAATTGGACTTTAGTTTTCTCAAAAGAATCCCTGCCAATGTGTTCACAGCCTCAAAGGTGACCTTTCAGCGTGTTAAACACTTTTTAATTAATGCCCAATCCCTTTAGTAAATCAGTAACAAGTTCAAAACCCTTATTTCTCTGTACAAGTTTTAATAATGTTTCATTTTAAAATACTCTAAGGTAGATTCGATAAGTACTAATTTTCATATCCGTGATGATATTCCCATGTTACCGGTGCATATATAAATCATCCATAGTGCCATCTCTTTAAAACAAGAGGTATACTCGTAGTCATATTAGATATTATGGTTTATTATTGTATTAACTATATACATTGATAATTAAAAACTATTAAACTAAAATAGATAAACTAACAACAAACTATAAAAGGGCATCGAAAAACTCCTCCTCAACGCTGTCAGATGGTAATGTGCCCAAGAGACTGGCGGCGTTGCCACGTTGTATGGCAACACTTAGCCTCTGGCCAAAGTAAAAGCCAGCCCTTGGGTCACGGGAAGCGTCAACTAGGCGTTTCGAAATTTCCTTAAATAGGCTATGAGCACTCGGACCCCACGGCCCTAGAGTTTCAACCCCAAACGGCTCGAAAATATAGTTACCACACAGGTTTCTATATTTACGCCGCTTGAGGTTCTCTGCAGCCGCAGCGGCAGCACCAGCACAGCACGATGAGCTTGGAAGATGGGATGGCGCAAGAGTATCGACGCATGTTGCGTCCCACACTAAAGGCCTACCCATCTTCCAAGGAAACAAAGACATGCCGTCCGGTCTCTTGCCATCGTCGCGTGCCAAGCCATTGGGTTCTAAAACAGCTGGGACGCCGACGGTGACAAGAGCTCGTCGGATAATGTCGTTTATATTTGCGTGCCGTGCAAAACGGCCCGCACTTCGGCTGCATGACAGGCCGTGGTGACCGAGGTTGTTGACAGCTTCACCGCAGTGACAGCGATGAGGAGAACAGCAAGCGGCACCAAGGCGTAAAGAAACAGCGAGGCGGAAGGTTGTGTCGTCGAACAATGTGCCTATGCTCGACGACGGTAGTGCGTGAAGCCAAAGACCCGACTCCCACTCACCCACAGCCCGCAGGCGCGCACGCTCAGCAGTAGTAGCAGATGTGTTCAGCAGATTGCTCTGAACTACTCTGCAGAGCGGCTCGTCCCACCGTCTCTGGGAAAATGGATGGTCGGGTTCTTCAGTATTCGGGCAAGCGAGTTTCCAAGCATCGATAGCCTCGGGCATGCACGGCACATCAAAATCAATCAGTGTGAAAGACAGGATATTCCTGATTAATTTCTTAGTGCCGTGGACCGAGGATATAAAAGCCGGTAAACTAATACTGGAAATTTTACAGTCATATTTGAATAAATTTTATGTTGCCTTTGTGGATTTACGATTTTGTTCTTGCACTTGCACTTGTGACTTTGAAATAAAAGTTCTATATGAAAATGCGTAATAAATTGGATATTATCTTTGTACTTTTTGTCCTTGCGTTCCTTTAATAATAATTTCGAACGTCAAATTCCAGAGTTGAAATCCCAGGAGTGCCACTAAAATACATTACGAAAAGCGTCGCCACTGATATTTTTTAGAGTAAAATATTACAAAAGTCATATAGAGTTGGGTTGAAGTACCTACCATACCTACCTAAGGTTAGTTTTGGAGTTGTTAGGTAAATTTTGACCTACAAACAGGTAGGTGCGCCGCGGAGTCTGTCAGGCATTTTTATCGCACGATATGTTTTTATTTGCTTGACTATGTCGGCCGCTTTTCACTTGCACGTCGTTTTCATGAGTGAGGATTTTTGGTTTGAATGTACTACTTTGGAATCCATAGATAAACCCGAGATGAACACACAACAACAACACAACGAGACTTTGTGACCAGAACGAATGAGATGATGAAATCATTTAATGAACTATCTAAAAGACTAATGATATGCATAAACAGCCCGCTGAAAACATAAGTAAAGTATGATTATTACTTTGTTTACTTTACAGGCAAAATAATTCGAATATCTGTGATCATTCATAAGATGTATTTGTTAGTTTCAATCTTACACAACAGTCCCAGCTAAAAATTTCTCCACTGAGTCGCTGTGTTTACTCAAAACATTTGTATATTGCATGTAAGTAGAAGTTTACGAGGGAAAGTAGTAGTTTTGTTTGATTGAGTTGGTTTTCTAGTTACTCATTTTGTCGCGTGTGCCATTTGTTTGTCAACACGGGATGAAATAAAGAACTTTTGAAAACGCGGTGTTGTTTACTGAGGAGTTTAGGAAATTGTTAACTCACTTTTCCTTTATACCTCAAACTTTGGCGGTTATTCTTCTTGTGTTATTGACACAAACTATACAAAACCCTGGTTAAATATAAACCATTCAATGATGGTACAGTAGGCTCCTACTAATGCTATGACTTTGAGCTGGTCTTAAATAGTACGGAGTTTTCATGAAATAAGAGGCCAGCTTACTTTGGTTTTATTAGTACAAATGTGCGGCAAATCGTACTTAATGGCACTGGCTGTACAGTAGTAGCAGTAGTTCGTAGTATTTGAGACGTTATGTAGAGATTAATCGCGAAAGATATTAAAAATTAAGAAGGTCAACATTCTTAGAAGGTACTATAGCGGCACTACAAAAAGTACAACAGCGCCATCTATAACAAAAATAAAAAAAAGCTGTCGGCGACTCAAGACTATATAGAAAAACCCGGCAACAACTGACGGGCAGTAGCCCACCAGACACAACACCCTTCTGGTCGGAGAATCCTCCCTTTTCTATGGGAAAATGAAGAACTTTACGTCCTGTTCTTCATACCCCTAAAGTACATTAGATTATGGTTTGGTGACAAAAGCCCAATAAAAAAAGAATTATGAATCTTATATTTGTCATGATAGTGATTCTCCACATGTTTCAAAACAAATTATAAAGGGTACCACTACATAAAAAGATCAATATCACAGCCAAGTATCATACATACCTAATGTACTAGTTAGCTCCTCGAAGTCAAGAGGAACATTTCACGGAATTGAGTTCATCCTCACCGACTTAGTCCAACGGGATCTAACATGAATATATGATTCTCTGATCGAGATTTTGGAAGCGATTTCTGGAATATATTTTGTGATGATTTGAACTCTAATTCTGGTTGAAAATGCGTTATGGAAGACTGGTAATGACATACAGTCATTTAGCCGTTTTAAATATTAATTAGGAGAAGCTCAACTTTTAATTTTCAGCTAGTTTCTTCTAGGCAAGCGTGCTCCATCCTAGGCCGCATCATCGCTTTACATCAGGCGAGTGGCAGCCAAACGCAGCCTCTTTAGTTAAAAAAACAATAACCTGTTTTATCTATCCAATCCGCACTGGGCCCGTGTGGTGGATTATAGCCCATTCCCTCTCATAGAGAGGAGGCCTGTGTCCCAGCAGTGGGATTATTATAGGCTGATGATGATGATGATGATGATCTATCCAATAAGTTTCCGCGACTGGGGCCTAGGTCTGCTCTTTGAGAGGAAATGGGGCATAATCCACTACGTGGGCCCAATTTGATATGTAAGCATCTAAAACTTTATGTTTCGCATATGTTAAGTCCATCGACAGTTTAGGGTTCCTAAGATACTAAAAATACATTTAACAAAGTCCATTTCAGTCTTCCCAACCCTTAACTACTAACCAAAGCTTGTAAGTATTCGCATTTATCGCGCGATTAAACTTCAACGTTGACTTCCATACGACATCAGAATATCATATAACTCCACTTAATATCAATTAAGTAACCATATACGTCACCACATAGCTACTTACGTCTAGAAAGTCACTGAATCTTACCTCTTACCCCTTGAAAGACGACGTCGCTTTGTTTATAGTTAACTGTGTGTTGCCTACACTAATGTCACCTCGAAATAATATCTCGGTTATGCAGGTGGGCCGCCGCCGCCGTCCGCCGGTACAAACGAGGTGGCTGACGAGATAAGAGCTCGCTCACGTAAGTGCCACCATTGTTGTTTCGAACAATAACCCCACGTTGCCAGCATTATCTGTAACGCGCCGGTCGGAACGACCTAATGGATGCCCTCCGAATACTACCCCCGTAATTATTTTAATTTTCGTTAAGTAGATGTTTAAGTACTTTTTGATCCTTTTATCCTTGAAATTTAAGTAAATATCCGAATTAGGGAGTTGTTAGGAGTTTGGGTGCTGTTTTGTTAGAACGTGTTTTGTGACTTTTCGGATAAAGTAGAATAACATTCTCTCGGTTTTAGGCAAAAATTTTCTACAAGCTACCTCGTTGGTCTGGTACTAAACAGCGTAAAAGCTAAGTTCACAAATCGAACCCTAACCTCGTGTCTTGGGTTCGATTCGTGGTTGGGCAGTGTGTATTGGATTTTCCATCTCAAATTTTTCCCTGAGTTTGGATTTGAATCCGGTTGATGGCAATAGGCTTATTGTCTTTTACATTTTATTTAACTGACAAAATGTAGGTGTTTACTCTTCTGCCTAACCCTGCGGGGATTAAAAGCGTTCTGATATACAACTATTTTGATTTATTCTCCTTAGCCGTATAATTAAAGACCAACAGAAAACACATAAGCCAAGTTAGTATTCATAACTATTATACCTATGTTTACTTCCACACAATGACCTATGAACAGAACAATGGCATGGGGTAAGCTAATACCTTCTTAGATAGATACCACCCTGCTTGAGAAAACGTCTGTGGAAGCTATAATTTGAATCGCCTACAAAAATTCAAATCGATCTCTGTAAAACCCAATCAATCAACCAATAGAATGCTTTATTTCCATTTATAAACGTACAAAGTAGAAAGTGAAAAGTATACTTGCCAAGTGGTTGCAGAAGCTGACATATGACGAAACTGAAACTCTGATTAGAATGAGTTCTAAAATAAAATAAATAATTAAAAAACTTTCCGCGAAAAAAAACCGACTTCTAAAAAAACACTTTATATTGTAACCAGAACTTTAAGGAAGTACTCGTCAAGACGAATCAAACGAGTCCAAACTCGATGGGGTTGTCGTTTTATAGCGGAGTTCTTAAGGCGACCTTACAGCTCCATCACCAGACCCTGGATACTATGTAAAGACAAACTACTCATTAAGACGAATCAAACGAGCCCAAACTCGATGCGGTAACGTCGTTTTATCACGGAGATCCTATGGCTACCTTCAAGCTCTATCATCAGACTCTGGATACTATCTAAAGACAAATAACTTATTTAGACGAATCAAACGAGTCCAAACTTGTTGCAGTTACGTCGTTTTATCATGGAGATCCTATGGCCACCTTCCAGCTTCATCATCAGACCCTGGATATCATCTAGAGACAAAGTACTCGTCAAGACGAATCATACGAGCCCAAACTCGATGGGGTTATGTCGATTCATAACGGAGTTCCTAAGGCCGCCGTCCAGCTCCATCATCAGATCAGCTCCATGTCATCGATATATTGTACTATCACGTGATATACATAAGCGTGCAAATTTTTAATTCAATCGGAAATCTGGAAGTGTGTTAAATTAAACACGTAAAACTTCAGGCGTCGTCGCGTGATATAGCAATTAACGTGAAAACATACCAAATTACTGAACCGATTTTGATGAAATTTCTATGGGACCAATCGAAAAGTATATCCTTCCACATAAAAGAAGAATTTTTGAAATCGGTTAAGAAACGACGGAGATATGAGGTAACAAACAAAAAAAAAAAAAAAACATACAACCGAATTGAGAACCTCCTCCTTTTTGAAGAAAGTCGGTTAAAAATAGAAAAGATTAACAAAATGTCACTTCCTATTTACTATTACTATTAGCTTATCATCCCACTGCACTGGAAAGGCCTCTCCCCATGACTTCCAAATCCATCGATCCAGGGCCAATGTGGACCACTGGTGGTTGGTTCTGTCCAGCTCGTCCCACCATCTCCTGCGAGGTCAATCGCGTCGCTTTCTATCTATGTCAGAGATATTTCTCTCGTTACTATAAGAAAATTATATAAATGTATGTCACCGCACTTTGAGGAACAAATGACTTCTAAGATAGACTTCTTGCCAAATTTAGAAGTCAAACGTTCTTCTTTAAACTATCTCTGTTTTACAACTTAATCATCACTGTATTGTTGTTGTGTGCAAATTAACATTTTCATTTAATAATATATTTTAGTGAAGCTATAATTTACGGAGCTCGTGGCTAAACAATAACAGCCGCTCGGGTCGATCTTTAGGTTAAGCCGTGCTTGCCTAGGTTGGTCTGTGGATGGGTGACCACCCATTACATACCGAGTTTCCTCCGTGCCTCGGAAAGCACGTTAAGCCGTTGGTCCCGGCTGTCATTTGAAGATCTTTGACAGTCGTTAAAGTAGTCAGTGGCCCAAAAAGTCTGACAACCAGTCTTACCAAGGGGTATCGTATTTCCCAGTAGTAACTGGGTTGTGGAGGTCAGATAGGCAGTCGCTCCATATAAAATACTGGTATTCAGCTGCATCCGGTTAGACTGGAAGCCGACCCCAACATAGTTGGGAAAAGGCTAGGCAGATGAGATGATTTGCAACAAAAGATGACCAATAATTAATCTTGTTTTTCATTAAGCATATCTTTTTATTCAAATAGAAAATTACGAACAGCATATGTCGCAAAAACAGAGTCCCCGTTGTACAAACGGAACGTCATCTTAGTAAATAACAAAAACTCGTAACTCACTCACACGCAAAGGACACGGCACTCATATTTACGATAGTCGCTTATGCCCTTTATTGTGTTCATAGCCTTAGGGCATTATTGCAATCTGTAAACGGAAAGCACACACGTATACACACACACATATATAACACTGATCTCACGATGCGTATGAAAAACTTTATTGCACCCTTTCAAAGAAAATATTATGGCGTAGCACACGTCGTAGCTACCAAGCTACGACGTGTGCTACGCCATAATATTTTCTACGTAGCACCAGCTACGCTGTAGCGAGGGACTACGACGTAGCATTAAGTATTTGATTGATAGTAATTATTAGGTGATAGTATCAATAGTTTGAATATTTTTTCTTTTTGAAGCCTTTTTTAGTACTCGGTGTTGAATTACGTCCACTGAAAATAAATTGGAAGGTATTGTGTAATTGGTGTGTACTTGATTAATTAAACATTGTTTATTTCCATGAATTTTAACCAAAAAATTCCTATCCCATCATAAATAACAGCGGTTTTATAATTAAACGAGTTGGTCAACAACACTTTTATAAATTAATTATGGCCGTTCGCCATTGTTATGGCATGTTTCGTCATGTCCTTGCGGCTATTGCCCTTTCAACTTAATCCAATTTGATAAGCGTTACTTTTATGAAAACAGAACCGGACGGGGAAAAAGGGTATGGCAACATGTCCAAACATTGAGCAGATTAATCACATTAATTAATGTAAGTGAATTGATAAAGTAGGTACACGTAAGTAATTTACTGAATTATAAGTTTAACATAAAATAGGTTTTACCTACGTGAAGGCCAAAGCCTTGTCAGCTTTTGTTAACTTTAATATTTTATTACTTTTATTATTTAGCAATTTTTTTTCTCGGAAAGCACGTTAAGCCGATGGTCCCGGCTGTCATTTATAAATCTTTGATAGTCGTTACAGGTAGTCAGTGGTCCGAAGAGTCTGACAACCCGTCTTACCGAGGGGTATCGTATTACCCAGTCTTAACTGGGTTATGGAGGTCAGATAGGTAGTCGCTCCATGTAAAATACTGGTATTCAGCTACATCCGGTTAGACTGGAAGCCGACCCCAACATAGTTGGGAAAAGGCTCGGTAGATGATGATATTATTTCACCCTATCATTTCAATCTATAAAACTTAAACGGCTTACAGATTATTAAATAATATCTCTAATCTGAGAGTGGTTTTGCGTCAATAGTTCAATGGAACGGACGAGTTTCGAACTCATAATATCTTGATTGCCAGTCAGAAGTTCGAGCCATAAAACTATAGGCACAAAAAAGGTTAAGAGCTAGCTAAAAATGAATACGTACAAGAAAAACATGAAGTATGGACATGTTCAATCCATTTAATATTAAACAATTATGTATGTGTCCACGTAGGGTAGTCTCACAAAAATAAACAAATTTTTCACTACAGATCTGTCCAGTGAAATTTATACCATGTAGTTACATAAATCATGCGCCTCGGGCACTCGCTAGCTAACCTTTACTCGCAGATAGGTACATATCATATCACTTTAATAGCCTACTTTTAGTTATAAAAGGAGTCAAGTATTTGTGAAATACAAAGTGCATGTTTCGCACCTCTTATCTGTACGATTATGATCTTTGCATAATTTTCTATTAAATTTTGCGATTGTTTTTAGGTATGTGTTGTACAGGTAGCAATATTATCGGATAGTTGGGTACTTACGTATATGGACTTTGATATTAATAAGCTGTTATAGTAAGTAAATGTCTTACACTTTTTAATAAATATCCTGGTTGAGATTCGTGCAGACCAGAAACAAATGACACTAAAAGAAAGCAAGCATACTGGGTGTAAAAATACTCGAAAGATTCTCTCCGTCATTGCGATCATTTTTTTGTTCTAGACCATACCTGGGAACCTTCTAGTTACGGAGAAAATGAGGGACAAGTATTTTAATAAAAGTTTTGTATGTCATAACTTTACTTTAAATACCCCCCGTACTATTCAATGCAACCATCAGCACAAAGTTGAGTGTGCTACATTGAGTCCTACAATAAAACGTTATATTTCGCCCCAAAAAAAAGTCGTTTCCCAGCAATATTTTTTGCGAAGAGTTACTTAGTTTCATGTTCAGAATGCTTAGTTGATGGTCTGTTCGTGAACGGTTCTTTTACACCTTGTTTACTCAGCAGTGGATGGATAGGACTGCCAAGGATGATGATAACTATAACTATTTCAAGATAAGTTCTTGGGGTATTATGACATAAGCATGGCCGTAGTCCATTTATCTCTCTCCCTAACCATCAGTTCTTAAATAGCTTCATTCCGCCGTATGCAAATTGACCAATCATTTTGATGTCGGCGTTGTCAATCGATGCTGGAAATAAAACGCTATCAAACCAATATTGCGGACGAATGGTTGAGCCGATATGGCGTCATACGCTCCGTATTGACTGACTCCGAAATGCGAAAGCAGTTATAAATGGGAAGTGTGTTAATTGTTTGTTATCAGTTACATACAGCTGGCTTGTAAAATGGAGGCTCGCGATGTAGGTCGGGTCAAATCATCATTGCCATTATTGACAGTTATTTGTTATTTATTTATTTATTTATTCTCAACAAATGTACATTTGTGTCGAACAGTGGTTTTCACAATGAATGTAACACAAAAATTAAATAATGTCTATAAAGCCAGGAGAAAAAGCCAGTCATTCAGTTCAATTGGTGTACAATACGGACGAGTCACAATACAGACAACGAAAGAGCCTTTAGTAATCTTCCGAAAGCGATAGTCGGCCGCTGGCGGGAGTGGCGTTGCGGTTGATAAAAACCGCAAGTAACAGTGTGGCTGCTGTTTAAATCCGAACGCGATGTCACAACCTTTCCGGTAGCGTCTAACCAGGTGCAGCTGAATACCAGTATTTTACATGGAGCGACTACTTGTCTAACCTCCACATCCCAGTTAGTACTGGTTAATACGATACCCCTTGGTAAGACTGGTTGTCAGACTTTTTGGGCCACTGATTACGGAACGACTGTCGAAGATCTACAAATGACGACCGGGACCAACGGCTTAACGTGCTTTCCGAGGCATGGATGAAACTCGGTCTGTAATGTGTGGTCACCCATCCACAGACCAACCTAGGCGGCTGTTATTATTTAGCCATGAGCTCCTCCTTCTTGTGTTATCTCTGTCGCAGCCGAAATAATTCCAAGAAGTTATTACTTAAATACCGATATAATTAAACGTGATCCAATAACTTGAATGTACCGTATCGAGAAATAGTGTAATTTGCGCATTGACACGTATAAGACCGTGGGCGGTGGCGATCAGTCCTTTTTGCCCACGCAATGAACTAATTAACGACCTTACATTGTTACCCGAGTTTATTATTGTAGACGGGTACAGTCAGTGGTCTACGTGAGCTGGCCAATCTTAAAAAGCAGTAGAGGATAAGAAAAGTCAAGTAAAACGTGGCACTGACTGTACACGTGACGTCACGTCAAACTTTACATTTCCAGTATAGCATGGCCTCCATGGCTGTAAAAAGGGTGTAAAAAGACTCTTAACGAAGCCGAAAGGCACTTGTTCTCCCCGTCATTTTGTTTTTTTTTTCTAGACCATACCTGGAAACCTTCTAGTTACGGAGATATGGGGGGTCAAAGTTCCAACTATTTTTTAAGTTTTTTTTTTCGACCCCCGTTCTATTCCATCCATCCATCAGCGCAATGTTTTGAATGCGTTACATTGAGTCTTAATACCAAAAAAAGTGATTTTTCACCCCAAAAAAAAAGTCGTTTCCCAGCAATCATTATTGCGTAAAGTTACTTAATTTAATGTACATAATGCTTGTTTGACGGCTTCATGAAGAGTCGGTTTACTTACAACATGAAGCGCTCTCTAGCCGGGCGGGGCGCCTCCGCATGATTCAGGCGTTTTTTTTTTTTAACTGATCGCCTGATCAGGCCGCGACTGTACGTTTGTCAAATATTAGTTACGCACAATTTTTCCAAAGTAGGTATGTAAATTTTCTAAAATTATGGAAAAACCACCTCAAAATCCGTAGCGTAGCCTAATAGAACAACGCAGTCACACAGATATGAAAAGCATCTTCAATTAATAATATACATAGATGTAGACAGCTTAGGTATAATGCTTATACCTTTAAAGTTTACACCGAAGACTGCTTATGACATTTTAATTATAGATTCTGCTGTATTCAAGAAAAAGCTCTTTGTCGTGCTTGTCTGCACGCAGCACAGGTTTTCTTTGGTATTGTTAGTCGAATCGTCGAGCTCCTTTAGTTCTGAATTGAGCCACAAGATGACTGACACAATCGTGCACTTATTGGACAGGTCCACTCAAATCTGTGTCGGTCTTTCCTCAAAAGACCATATCTGATATTAATCTGCATGGTCCTCACTTGATCTGGCCAAGACAATTTTGTATGGACTTTATCAGACATTTCTCGATTTACAATATAATTATATCAACACATGATAGTGTCAATAGTAAACCGAAATACATAGCTGAATATCAAGATTGCATATTTCGAACAACACCATCCAATTTCAGCAGTTAAAATCAGCCATGGGCGCCAAAATTGTATTGTACTGTATGGAGGAATTTACAACAACTAGTTGCTCCCCTCTCTTTGACGATCCGTGGGCAATTAATTGCCCCAATAATTGCCTATAGCAAGAGCATCATTATTTGAAACAGTCATGAAAGTGATTATTTCGATTTTAGTCGAAATTTTCCATGATTGCCTCGTTTGTCTAGTGAGCTAGTCTCGCTGAGCTTGCGGTCCTACGTTCGATTCCCAAGTAGGGCGAAGTGTTATTGAGTTTTTCCATCAGGAATTACTCAATAGCAGCCAAGGAGTCTATAAACGTTCCTGTTTGGTGGCAATAAGCTAGGCCATATTACATGGAACTCAGACATAACTGGCGAAATATGGACTTGCTATTAGTTACACCACTGTCTATTCTTCTGCGATTACAGGCTTGATGTGATGTTATGTTATGACCCATAAACTGGTACGCAACGACACAGTTTCCATGAAATAGTCTAGATATGTTTTTGTTAGAAACATTTATGTGCTCGTCAGAGTATTTTTTATATACTTGTGCTCTACAAATGTGTTGGTATTGCCAACGTGTTTATTGGAAAAGGGTTTAACGTCTGGGCAAACCTAGATACGATACTTAGGACTAAACCGCAAAATTTTAGGACGTGCAGACTATTTTCACGCATCAATATAGATTCGTAACACAAAGACAAGTGTTTCAACCAACAAATATGCCAACTTTTGCAACATAGGTACTTTTGAACATAATCGTAATATTTACTTTAAATAAAACAAAAACTGCTTAAACTGATTACGCAAAACTGTGAGATGGTTCGTTCATTAGTTGCGCGACGGCTTGTCATCTACTTCTAAACAATAATTTAGTTGCAATAATTAGGAATAATTGATATTTCTAACAGACAGCAGTACCATATTTTTTTTCACTCACTAAAACAGCATGCCTATGACCAATTTTTAAAGTTATTACAAGCCTAAACAATTGTGTTGCCGTTTTACATACAAATAAACAATCTATCACCGTTTGTCATTCCGAAGAAGATTGAAGAGGACATTGTAGAATTGTAGAAACAATACCCTTATTTCCCAGAGTAGGTACTCGTAAGACAATTTCTTCGTACACTCTCCGGTCACACGCTAAAAGGACAACATGCGCGTCAAACCGGCCGGCCATGTATCTTCGTCATTATCTTCATTCGACTAAAAGCACTCGATCTCGTAATGCGATAGGTACTCGTATTTGTTCACATTTCTTACACTTAATTTAGTTTAAGTAGAACGATCCTTTTAGTTATATAGCGTGAAAGATGAAACTTTTTAGTACATTGAAATATTTGTGCAAGGGGTTTGTGTTTGTTGAATTAGCTGAATTGGTTTTGTAGTTACGAAAATAGGAGGGACAATATTTTCTGTATCTCTACGCCATAAAATCGGAATATTTCGATGTACTAGAACAATTGATATTCTAACAGATTCAATGATAGAAATGTAATTTATGGGACTGACAGTAACCTTATGTCAAAGTCACTGTCAAAGCAGATATTACTTGAGTAACCCTTTTCTGAATAATCTTCAATTGTTTACTGGAAATAAGATATGAAGCCAATGTTCAATTATGTATAGCCAAACAAAACCAATCAATTACTAAGAACTGTTATCGCTCCAGTGAAAAGCCAATAGCAATAGTTATGAGACTTAGCCATAGTTTATGGACGAAGGGTTATATGAATAAGTAATTTTCTGTAAATTCTCGTTTGTATGATGTAGCAATTTGATCACATGTGTATTGTAGGCATTACGCGGCAATTTTCAATATACAGGGTGTTTCATACCATCCTTTCATGCAACACAATGTGTTCTATTTCATCCTTTCTAGAAACGACGGCTATTGTTCTCTGATAAAGCGCGTTGCACAGTTTAGATGTTTATCATAATAAATGATTAATTTCAGTGCATGCATATAAAGAACCCACTGAAATTATTAAAAGGTTTTAAAAGTGTCATCGTAAAACCTAAATAATTTATGATGGGTATACGAAAAAAACATAAAAATAAAACCTTTTACTGTTAAGGTTAATTATGTCACCGTTATAAATTAATACAATAATATGACTAGGGTACATAAACAATATATACCTACCTAGTAGGAAATTAGAAACGCAAATTGTGTGTACAAAGCCCCTAGTTTTGTGTGATTTACGATGTTTACTCAAGCGACGGCGTGTTTAATAACCCACTGAAAGGTATGTACGTATGTAAATGTGAGGAAAGTACCCAATTTACATAGGCAGGTAGGTACATACATGGTATGTTTTACTTTCGACTCGGCACTCCGCAATATCGATGCTAAATTAACACCGCATCTTTCATATTACGGACCTATTTCAAACTCTTTTTCCCAGGTGTGCCAATTCTCGGGAATTTTTCCCCTTTTATTGAATAAATATTTGTTTTACTGGCAGTTGAAAGGCCTCTTGTATTTGGGTCATTATTAAAAAGCGAGTTCACTGAACGAACGACAAGCGAGTTTCATTACTGAACAAAAAAACGGTTTAGTTTAGCAACTAAAATTGCCTTTGGATCCCAAGAAAAAAGATCAAAACAAACACGATGTTATCGTCCGTAAAAAATGACCAAAGTGATATTTGCAGTGACTTCGGAACTTTGACTCTCGTAAGTTCATAGTAAAATATAATATGCTGAAAAAACTATCCGAAATCTGATGTGGGCCCCATCCATCATATGAGGCGACAGGGACGGAGGCTTGTCGACCCTAATCGAACCCCATACACATAATATAACCGAGTATACCCTTGTATCTCGCCATATTTAGATACTTTCATTTGTAACCGTACGATACAACCCGGGCTATACATAATACATGAATGTTGCTCAGCAACAGACGTGGAAATGTACCGATTGGTTTATTAGAAACCAATGTTACTAATAAGTAATTAAGTGTAATTACAAGTTGCCCTCGTTGTAAAATCATGAATTTCCAACTTCAAACACATGTACTGTACCGCACAAACGTGAAATAGGACTAATTAATACGGTAACAAAGGAGTGTAAAATCATAGTTATGTATAAATCTAACCTGTCCCAAATTAATCGCAAGTAAATAACTACAGCCATATTATTAACTGACAATAAAAATAGATTAATGACGACCTCGGCTGTTATTCACAAATAATTATGTCAGGTGGAGAATTATTAAAATAAAATGGTCATTCAATCATTGTTTAAACGGTGATGAATATTAATTCTAAGAGGTATTACAATACTAATATCACTGAAAGCGTTATAGCTATTAACATCATCCCCGAACTAATTTCAACTACCTATTCATTTGAGGAACTGTTTAAGTTTCTCTACCCTCGAACTGGAATCCCTATTGCGCGGTTTGAAACTCCTGTTAAAACACTGTATTATGAGTGTTCTGAACAAATAAGGTATGAACTTATCTCTGATGGAACAAATCTGCTTCGTTTGTATGCAGCAGCAATTTATCTGTAGGTTTGCCGTATGTTTTATCAATCTTCCGATTGCCTTGCCCGCCACAGGCGACTGGAGTGCCCCGCCCGAATACACGCGATTCCTCGACAAATAAACCAGGTAAATACACTGTATTGGAATTAAAGTCCATTACAATGCTTTCCGAGCGAGTGATTCATCTTTTAGATAAAAACGGTGTTTGTTTTTGTTGCGCTTTATAAGTACAGACTAGCAGTAAGGTGGGTGTAAAATCTGTAATTTTAAACATTGATAGCAATGCAGCTATAGTGCAGTGTGAATTCTTTTATGGCCCCTTATTTTCTGGTCCGCCCATAAAAGACAGTTTGCTAGTCCACCGGTGTACATTTTGTGTTAGTTTTTGTCCAATTCCCTTTTTTTGTTACAAAAATATCTATTTGAACATAAACCCGGAATTTAGTATTGCTAACAATAAATGCAGTTTTGCCTCACCCCTGGGCTTAACACTATTATCTCGAAAATTAGAATTATACGTGAAATTTTTGTTTAACAAGTGTTTTTTTTACCCTACCTAATGTTCACAAAAACTCATAGTGCACCAAAACAAAATGCACCTTGTAGCTTATTCACGTTTCATTTGCCACTGCCGGCCATGACTTCAACCTAGGTACGTATGCACCCCGTTTGCCACAATTTGGCATTCTTCCCATGCAAAAAAGGAACGACATATTTTAAAAATTACAAATTATGCTGTGGGCATGCATGTTACTATGTTGCAGTATACAAGCCGAAATGTAAGCCATGCTTATCTTTTTCAGGTAAGTGGAACAACGCAGATACTGTTGATGTGAAGTTAGTTTAAATGCAAGAAGTAATGATTTAGAATACTACAAGGAATAATTGTAATTGAGATGTGAAAAATTTGTTTGTGTTCATAATATGTTATGTAGCATTTATTCATTTGATAAGGTAAGTTATTCGTATTATTTATAGTAAGAGATAGTAGTTGTTGCAAAAAAAAATACAATCTCATACAAAAACAGAATTTACCAGTCGCTTCCTTTTGTACACTGTATTTTATTTTCTGCTACTTATACATTAGGTTGTGCACTAATTAGTAATAATATAGTGGGTTTGTTTAGTAGTATTTTTTAAACTAACCGCTTGGTGAAATTTTTAAACAGTTACACTAGCTAGGCTCTTACAAAAAAAACACATCTGTTACATTAATTTAATTCACAATACTCCCCAAAAACTCACAATAAACGACAATAAACTTTACCGACCGTCAGTGAAGGCACAATTTATTGTGAAACTTTGAACAATGTTGGAAAAGGGAATAAGTGCTATTTAAATACAACGAGTATTCGTCCACAAAGGCCTCAGTTGTTATTCTTGGCAGAACTGCGCTCCTGGGCTGGACATTAACCATCGGCTGAATGGAGGGACACGCCTTCTGGCACCACTACAATCGTAAATAAACGTTTTACTTCAAATCCTAGTTGAAGTATGTGAGTTCGTTTTTAAATAGTGATTGGAGAAAAAAGTTTTTTGCATAACAGTACTGTTGGTATTTACATGTCTTAAATATGGTTCTCTATTGTGTCACCTAAATTTTTCATCCATAATTTAAAGAGCCATAACTTTTTTTTGTCCTAATCATCATTTGTCCGAATGATAACTTACCCGAACTTAATATCACATAATTTCAAATGACATAACATTGAAATCCCTAAATATAATATGTCCTAAATCCGTTTCTCATAAATATTACAAAAGACATAAAACCGTTTTCAATAAAAGTTATAAGTCCTAAATTCAAATTACATAATGTTTATTTAAAATAAAATTCTTAGAACTAATTTGTATAACAAAGCTTTTTTTATAATTAAAAAATATCTGATTTGGCATTATAAATTTTTATTATACATAAATAAATATATTATACATGTACAACTCAATAAAGCAGTTGTTTGTGAACATATGGTTTTTGTAAACAAGCAAGCATGCAGCATGCAAGCAAGCATGCAACATGCAGCTGCCATGGTTTCTGTCACGGTTCCGGCGGTCCCACGCGAGTTTATCGTCGCAGATGGGTTTAACGCTCACCACCGCAGCTTCGGCTTGCTTGGCCGGCGAAGCGGCGGTGAGTGTTAAAACCACCTGCTCCTCAGCTCGCGGGCCGCCTCGCCCCTCCGCGCCTACGCGGGTTTTTATT
The DNA here is from genome assembly GCA_950005105.1 of Lycophotia porphyrea. Classification (NCBI taxonomy): domain Eukaryota; kingdom Metazoa; phylum Arthropoda; class Insecta; order Lepidoptera; family Noctuidae; genus Lycophotia; species Lycophotia porphyrea. The sequence goes on from OX465393.1 coordinate 9,032,971, forward strand.
ACACTCTAGGGGTAGGGCAGACAAGACTAGGTGGAGTCGAATTTACAGCGATTCTTTTCTGTCACTAAAACCTAATTTTTAGCAAATGTTTTAGGACTAAAATTTTTATTTTAAATGAATATTCGGAATAATACACATTATTTAACACAATACTTAGGACATATGACTTTAGGTCATGTAAAATTAGGAGATTCAATTATTATAGTACTCGATATTATGACAGACTACTTTTAGAACTAAAGATAATTATGTTAAACAAAATTTCGGGATTTTGAACATTATGGTTACTGAAGTTTATAGCAAACGTGTTATGGATAATGATTTTCGGACAAACAATTTTAGGAGAAGAAAGGGAGTACCCTATATCAAACTCTAGAGAAGCTCGTGGCTAAATAATAACAGCCGCTCGGGTCGATCTTTACGTTAAACCGTGCTTGCCTAAATTGGTCTGTGGATGGGTGACCACCCATTACATACCGAATTTCCTCCGTGCCTCGGAAACGCTAAGCCGTTGGTCCCGGCTGTCATTTGAAGATCTTTGACAGTCGTTTGGTAGTCAGTGGCCCAAACAAAAAGTCTGACAACCAGTCTAACCAAGGGGTATCGTATTACCCAGTACTAACTGAGTTGTGGAGGTCAGATAGGCAGTCACTCCATGTAAAATACTAGTATTCAGCTGCATCCTGTTAGACTGGAAGCCGACCCCAACATAGTTGGGAAAAGGCTAGGCAGATGATGAAACTCTAGAGAAGGATCAGTCGAACTGGTTTCCGGACAGTGCCTACAGGTCAGTAACAGATACATCATTAAGTATTGATAAAGGTGTCCGACTGTCCGGTGCCACTTCAGCAATTGGTCCATACCGATGCGACTAAACCTTAAAGACCTTACAGAGAGGATCGAGACAATTGGTAATTGCTCTCATAGCGTTTAGTAATCCTAAAACAACTTTAAACAAAATTGACTAGAACTTTTTGAAAGTTTCCATAAAAATCTTTAAAACCCAATCCATGGATTCCCGAAAACACAACACAATGTTTTCTTATGTTAGTACGAATTTATCACATTGTCTTGATCCACATCTATGGGTAGAGACGACGCTTAAACATAACATCACGCCTGTAATCCCCGAAGGGTTAGGCAGATAATCTAATAATAAAAACCCTAGGTCTAATAGTACACCCACATTTCGCCTGTTATGTTTAAGTCCAATGTAATAGGGGCGAGCTTATTGACATCAACCAGGCACTGTGAAATTTCTGATGGAAAAACTGAATAGCAATTTGACCAACCCGGGAATCGAACCCAGGAGTTTTCAGCAGTCAGCGATTGCCACCACTAGTCCAACGAGGAAAGTATTAAATACAACGTAGAATATGCAATATTACTTTCTGAATAATGAATTATTACCTAAAGCTTAATATTTATTAAACTGCAGTAGCATTGTGTGTCTTATAAAAATAATTTTAAACTACTTAGTATTCACTTCTTTGGATTAGATTTTTATCAAAGTTTTGGCTTCACTTTTATTACGTAGTTGTCATGATATATTGCGGTCCTATTAAGGTTAATTTATTAACATTTATATTTTTTAAACTGATGTAATAAGTCAAAAATATTCTTTTATTTTTTATGAAGAAAACTTCGTATTTTATACGTAGATATATTATCTTAACGTGATTCAAGTTTTAATAATGTATCCACTTCTTGAAAGTTGTGACTAGAATTTTAATGTCAATTCTTAAGAAGAAAAAACAATAAATTACAGATACAAGTAATTGAGGGTTTTTTTCTTATGCGACAAATTTTTATGTGTGGAATAAAAAACTTAAGAAGATTTTCTTGCAACTATCTTTAGGAGTACTTATAAGTCATCATCATTTCAACCGAAAGACGTTCACTCCTGGCCATAGACCTCCCCCAAGTGTCGCCATATTGACCGGTCCCGTGTAACTCGCATCCCGCCGATCCCCACAACCTTCAGCAGGTCATCGGTCCACCTAATGAGAGGCCTTCCAACGCAAAGTCTTCCGGTTCGCGGTCGCCACTCCAGAACTTTTCGCCCCATGCATCGTCCATCCGTTCTGCGAGCAATATGCCCTGCCAACTGCCACCACACACACATTTATACCTACGGGTTTTTTTATTGAGTAACTCCATTGTTTTTTTATTCAGCGGTTACCGATCTGCCAACTCTCTTCCGCACCTATCATCGCTGAATCATGTTCGGCTCCTCTCGGAACAATTCGAGCTAAATCGAGCAGGTTTTTCTCGAATATCTATTTATATTATTAGATTTAGCCGCCTGACTGTGCCGACCGTCCCCCTTACTATCTAGCCCAACCATCTTCGTGACAAAAGGTTCATCAACCCTGAACTTACAAACAAAACGTAAGTAGGTACATAGTTGGTTAACAAACAGGCCCAAAACTGCCCCCGTCCTAACTTTGCCTATTATAATTCTATAACAATGGCCATCTACAATCCAAATGACGGTCAATACCTTTAATAAATATGAAGGCTCTGGGATTGGAACCTTTCTGTTCAAACAATGGGACTGTAATATCTAGAGTATCAAAAAGTACTTGTAAGTTTACCGCAGACATTCGTTGGTTTGTGTTTCTGACGTCACAATAAGTTCAAGCACCTGAGTACCCGATATTGAAACCTAATATTTGGAACGTCAGCTATTCGTTTAATTATTTTCACTTTAACGTTATACCTTTTCACCAGGGTATTGTTATTTGTTTGTTAGCAGTTTTTCTTTTGTAATTTGCTTGTGTATTCATTGGATTTGTTTGATAAACCATTATTGTTAATTAAAGGAAGAGGTAACAAAGACTGTGGTCTTTTCAAAATAATTAATTATTTATTAAGGTTTTAGATACAACAAATTTTTGCACGAAGGTCAGGTCATTCAAATTCAACAACTTATCTTAAAACACAAAATCTAAACCAAAACAAAACAAACGCAGAGCCAAATAATAAATACGTAATGGGCAATGGCCAGACACACTAGAAATTGGGATGCATCGAGCCGAGGGGATGTGCGGCACACTGTCATGTGTCAAACTGACTGTCCAATTGTTAAATGGATAGCCAGTGTCCGCTGAGTGAGACTATACACTCGGCGGGACGTCGTTAATTCTACCCGCCAATGATACGACGTAATTGAGAGATTAAACTACATACCAACACACACCTACCTACGTACCACCCAAATATCACAATAGAGGAAGCTGTGACACACACTCACAAGAAACTCCACAAAGAGACTCACGCATGAAAGCACCTTATAATTACCAAACTACGCACACAACTATCAATTTGATTGTGGCTGGAGGTAACATCAGCTTCGGCGTAATTACCGCAAACATTTGTAACGAAATAGCTTACACGGGAAAATATGTACACAACACGTATTTCATATTATATCTCGCTATCAAATCAGCCGTTATCATTTCGAAAATCGGGACCGTGTTCTAAAAATGAGCTAAGTTTATTACCCGACGTATCCGTATAATTTAGGGTTCCAATTATGGGGGGGAAAGAAAAAAAGATTTTCTTAATTAGATGCCAAGGTGAAGATAACTCGCTTGGAGCCAAATCGTCAGCTCGTTGCGTGACTAACCGACGATTTATGACTTAATAGCCAAGTCCGCGCGTTAAGTAGGCCTTAGATAAGGCGCTTCTAAGTGATTGTCGGCGCTCACAACAATCGTAATTACTCCAAACTACTATCTTCCCTCAGCCACACGCGATCTCTTTCATCGCCCAACTTGGATTGTGCTAATTGCTTCCCAACACTATTTCACAAATCATTGCCATTCTATTCCGAAGTTATTTAGAGTTTGTTCGGTAGTGTTTTGAAAACGATTAATTTCCCAATAGATAACGCAATGTAAAATGTAGTTTAAAGGAATATCTTAAGTTATTTTTAAACGATATTGAAGTTAATTACTTGCGAAAATCGATTGAAACCAGGCAATGAATTTCCCTTCTCAATATTTTATGGAGCCGTATTGTAATTTAATTTTAACATCGTTGAGTGGTTGTTCGAAGTTAACAATAATAAAAGAAGACCTATCGAAACGAATGCTGTTAGTAAAGATGAATGAATTTTGAACCAGAAAAACAGTAACTTACAAGAACCTTCGGAAACGGACAAGAATAACTTGAATATAAATTGGGCTATTTTTATAAAGCACGGTATATTTAACGAAAGGGGTTTAAAGAAAACAATCAGCAAAATCGGTTTATTGCTACAGGAGTATTAACATAGTAGGTAGGTTAAGCTTAAACATACATGTAACGTAGATATTTGCATAAATATAACATAACATCTCGTAATTCCCGAAGGGTTAGGCAGAGGTGTACCTAATAGTACTCCCACATTTCTCCAGTTATGTTTAACTCCCATGTTATAGGGGACGAGGCTATTGCCACCAACCAGGCACAAATCCAAACTCCGTGGCTGGTACTGAGAAATTCCAGATGGAAAAACCCAATAACACTTTGCCCGACCTGGGAATCGAACCCACGAACCTCATGCTCAGCAGTCGCGCTTGTGACCAGTAGACCAAAGAGGAAGTTCGAATAAATATACAATCGTATAATAGATAACATCCTCCTTGTAAAGTCATTTATAAATATAGGTGGAGTTGACGAAGGTCCTATAGGGGGTTTATTTATACAAAATTATACAGAATCGTAACGAAGTCCGCTTGACGATTCGCGATTAACAAAGTCACTGAGAAAGTATCTGCATTTACATTTCCATTCGACATGAAGTTTTAACGAACATCCATCGTTACGACTGGTAGGAATACAATTTCGTGGGTCCAATTAGTGAGTTACATTGAGTCTCGACTACATTTCTCCGCTCATTTCTATACTTTCAGTCCGGGATGAACAATTGTGTGCAAATTAGCAGTGACAACCCGCGGCGGGGGACCGCGCCCCTGAAGCGGACACACGGCCGGGCAGGACCTCGGAAAACGACTGACAAAATACTTCTGATAAATACAAAAACATGGTGTACGTTCGGAGTGGGATAAGTTTTTGGGCGAAGTCAAAAGGTAGCTACTACTCTATAGCTGTACTTGAATGATTTGGCAAAAAAACAAAACTCTGTATTCAAATTTCACAAGGGAAAGGTGAACAGCTGATGTATTTCAGTCACTGGTATTTCATAGAATGTTCTTGTTGCTGTAAGTTGCGCTAGGCAGTTTGGTTCAACGAAACTTATGACATAAACTGTTTGTCCGTGTGTAAAATGGAATATTAATCGTCCTTGCAAATAGTTGAGACCTTTATAATGAAGTTCCATTTCACCCACCGCGGCTTTTCAATTTTAATTTTCTATACTTAATATTAATAGTTTGTGACGGCCTCGCATTGTGGCGCAAAATGGTGATAAATATTTAATATTAATGCTTGTAGTTTGCGGCATAGTGTAGGTCATATCTCATTTCTTTTTAATTAAAACGACGAACGAGCTAATGGACTGTTCATAGAAGAATACAAATTAACACTTACTAATGGACTGTGAAGATTGGAACTTTATGATTAAAATGCAGGATTTTAATTTAGGAACGTGGTTCTGTTTTCAACTGCGGTTGCCAAAGCAAGTAAGTAGGTATGGTGTATAAATCATTTACTAAACAGTTCGTTAGAAGTGGTGGTTGTGACAACAACTTCCATGACCTTTCATTTCGATGATTGGAAGGTTATGATCAGTAATAAACATTAACAGGCAACACTGTTAACACTGAAAGCATATTTACGACCTGCGACTGCGATAAATGCAGCCGATAAGGTCAATGTTTCTGTTTAATTGCCAAATCTATCTGAAAAATAGAATAAAGAAAAAAACTTTTAAGAAATTAATCAAGCGAAGTGGCTAAAAGTAAAAAGACAGCATGTTCAATAGATCCACTTCGGCGATAAAAACGTCGCAAAATCGCGTTGCATTAATGTTAGCGAAGAACTTTACGAGCGTTCATAGTGATGAATTTAATCATCTACAAAAGAAACTTCTATGCTGGAACGGTTCATAAGATTACAGCGATTAACTGCGGCTGCGTTGCCATAAAATTGAAAAGTTCTAACCGACTTTACCGATCCACAGCTATCTAAAAACTTAACAGACATAAAGAAATCCAAACTAATTTATTTTATCACCGTAATAAAAATACGAATCTCAGCTATTTTTGAATACGATAATTTATATTTTTACTGAATATAAATTGTTGGAATATCACCCTCGTATAAGTAATTCAATTTCCTTTTAGGGTGACCCCTTCTAGGCAATCTATCCTAAAATAACATAATACGTAAAGATAGCGGCTTATGGTAATGGAAAGGAATGAATTTTACATTGTAAATCAATATAGCCGAGCGATTGACTTTTGTATAAAGCTTGGAAAATTCAGGAGCTTTAATATTAAAATAAAATAGCCTACCATTTGAAATATTTTACCCGTCGATCAACATAGCGCTTCAAAAGCATTATGATGAAAATTATGATATGATATGTATCAGTAAATATTCTCATGTCGGTCGGTCAAAAAGTGCTATTAACAACTGATTGAGGATTTGTTTGGTTACTACGTTCAGCCGGAAATATCTAAAACACTGATTAAAATGGTGAACTAAAGGAAATACAAGTAATTGGTAGGTAGCTGAAAGAGGTTCGGTTCCGTATGCAATTAAGTTACCCTTTTTCCGGAATTGACCGTAACAGTAATAGGGATCTTATTTTCTTTTATGTATTTCAATTGTAATTATATTTTGTTTTCTTAGGACAAAGAAGCAGCTTCGTAGTAGTCGGAGGTAGTTATACTACTGAAAAGAACAGATTTGGGAGAAACCTCCTGTTCTCCTCATTGATTACTTATTCGCGACTTTTCACAAAGATACCTCTTATGTAAAAGTGGCTTGTCTATATACTGTGTGTAAACGGACTCTTCACGAAGCCGTCAACCAAGCAGTATGTACGTACATCAAACTAAGTAACTTTACGCAAAAATTATTGCTGGGAAATGACTTTTTTTTTGGGGTGAAAAATCACGTTTTACGATAGGACTTACGTAAGGCATTCAAATTATTGTACTGATGGATGGATTGAATAGTACGGGGGTCGTGAAGGTGTCTTAAGTAAAAAATACATTAAAAACATGTATTTAAAAAAAACGAGTGTGCTTTAGACTGAAGTAAAACTAAAAAATGCCGAACAATCGTCTGTCAAATTCAAAAACGTAACTCTCTCTCTTTCTAGCTTCACTAACTTATATCTCCCTCTCAACTTCCGTTCGCCTCGCCCGCACACTTTCCGTCCAGCTCTCGTCACACATTCACCAGCTTACTCCCCAAGTCAAGCGTGCGTAAAGAAGTTTTACTTCAAAAACTTGTAATAAAGTTGTAACTTTGACCCCCAATATCCCCGTAACTAGGAGGTTCCCAGGTATGGTCTAGAACAAAAAAATATCGCAATGACGGGAAGAACAAGTGCCTTGCGGCTTCCTTAAGAGTCTTTTTACACCCTTTATAAAAATGGTTATAAATTCAAATACACGTCTTATTCAATTCAAGTGTTCGTAGAACAGAACATACACACTAACCGAAAACATAAGAAAACTTATACTTATTCAATCCTTTACTGAGTGACACTCATTACATAACTTAAACATCTGACTTCGACGGACTTGTAACATGATAATAATATCATATTACTAACCTATTAGCATATTGTACATCAATCACTTCCAATCATGCATAGTAATATCAGCCATGTTTATTAAGTTTGAAGTTCACTCACTGCACAACTCTGAACTTGTAGCGAATTGCATAACTGATCTGGGATTAAATATTCCATATTGCAAAGGTTTCCACGAAGTTGGCAGGCGAAGCGAACATCAAAGTTTGTCCATGAAAAAATATACACGTTAATAAAATGTATTGAAAAGCGTCTTTATCTTGAATACTAAAAGTGTCCTCGTACTAAAATCACTCACTGAATAGATAGGGTTTAGAAAAAAACACTTTGGTAGCAGTCTATTTTATGCCGTAAAAAGTGTCTCTGATCGAATAAAAACATATAGCCATCAGTGCCAATTGTTCCCAATAAAACTTAACCACCTCGCCCGACGTCCCTTTAAATACTCATTTCATTAAATAAGTTAAAATCTTTAAATAAATTCTTAACTGTGACAAGAGAGCCTCCTCTTGAATATTAATATCGCCAAAATAGCCATGTCACGGGCTGAGGTTCAAATTAACACTCGACTCTTTGTAATGTGGCCTGTGTTTTAATTTCGAGTCCACTTTAGACAGTCGAAATGTGTTTTTAAACAAGAAAACTATGAATATTATTTTTTTAACAAGATAGAAGCGGAATTCTCATTAAAATTTCTCGTTTAAGTCGCTTACATGACGTGGCGAGATAATAACCCGCATTCTTTACGAGATCTTCCCCACAAATATGAAAATGAGATTTACGAAAAATAATACCAAACTTTGTACGATACGGGCTGCCTTGTCTTAAAAGTTTATAAAAGAAAGACTTTAAGGATTCTTCGCACATATGAATACAACTTAGTTTATATTATATTTTGGATAAGTAGGTGCTTTGCTACTGTGCCTATAACTTTGGGATGCGGTGTTGTCCACAAACGATGGGACACTTGATATCGTGTCCTGTCTGACCTGTTGTTTGTACATCACAGGAGTTGATGGACCCTGACCCTACTGAAAGTGCCGAACTCGTCGCCAAAAGGGCTGACTGAATTTCATCCACACGCTAAGAAGGAAGATTTTGGGACCACATGCCGGTTGCAAACTGAATTTGTATTAACCACATGAACAAGCAGAGTTTGACTGAAGATTACAAGTTTTTATTAAGTAAATTATTGTACTGATAATTACCGTACTATCGTGGCCATAAGCTGTCGAGGGTCTTGATGAAGTTCTAGCTTGTGGCTAAATAATAACAGCCGCATGGATCGGTCTCCGAGGTTAAGCCGCACTCGCCAGGGTTGGTCTGTGGATGGATAACCGTCCATGACACACCATACCATACCTCAGAAAGCACGTTAAACCGATGGTCTCGGCTGTCATTTGAAGATCTTTTACAGTCATTACAGGTAGTTAGTGGCCAGAAAGTCAGACAACCAGTTTTAGCAAGGGGTACCGTATTACCTTAGTACTAAATGGGTTGTGGAGGTCTGATAGGCAGTCGTTCCTTGTAAAGTACTGGTATTCAGCTGCATCCAAAAAAGTGATGATCGCCTGGATTAAGTAGGATTCGATATGTGATAATGATGATAGAAAAGCCAAAAATATATTAGACTGAGTGGCATAAGCTATATCAATCGTGTTGTGTGTGTTGCAATTAGTTGTAGAAATGATGTAATATAAAATATTTTGAAAGCGATTGCCTGTTTTCAAGACCCAAGTCTTCCAACCATCTCTCTAGTCAGCTTCCAGTCTAACCAGATGCAGCTGAATACCAGTAATTGACCCAAGTGATTGCTACTAAAGAGGTTGTTACAATATAGCTGCATCTGGAATAAAAAAAAGTAATAATATCTTGGGACAACCAACACAACGCCATCTGATCCCAAACTAGGCAGAGCCTGTACTATGGCAACCAGACAACTGATAAACATACTTATATATTTCTAAATACATACATATTATAGATAAATTATACACCCAGATACAGAACAAATAATCGTACTCATCGCACAAAGATTTGTCCTGTGTGGGAATCGAACCCACGACCTCCGTCCTAGCAGTCAGGGTCACTAACCACTAGACCAACAGGCCAATCAAAGTATACGATAAGTACTTATTGTCTGTGTAATGACATGTCAAAAGTCAAGTGAATCAAACGATATTGTTTGTTTGTAGCCAGCTGCCACTTTACAATCAGATTATTGCGGATTATGTTTAGCCATTTACAGGCTCTGTGGCATAGCTTTCGGGTACTGCTCATTATTAGAGGTTTATGTTCTAAGCTTATCTTATAGAAACTCCTGTATAAAAACTGGCTGAGCAGTGATTTATAAAGTGGTTCAGATAAGGTATGTACACGTTAGTTGCAACTTAAAGTGTTAAATCGGAGCACATAGGTGCTCGAGTATCATATTCCTTTAAACACCTATTCCATTTATTGATTAATTGGTTAATTTTCAAGGTCTTTCTCCATATCCATGTAAACGGGAACAAAGACCCGCAAGTCGCTTAAAGCTTCATTAAAAATAAAAAGTAAACCTTGAAATAACACTAAACTTGCACTGTCCACTTACGGGTAATGCCATGATCGCGGGATGTTTGGAGTCATCCCGAGATCATGGCGCTTGCAACAGCGTCGAATATCGGGAGCTCAAAATAATTCAAAATCACGGAAGATATCCCGTAAGCGACAGTGTACGTTTAGTTAAAAACCGTGACAGCTTAAAATCTTTAAAAAGCAATCTTAAAAGCCTTTCAATAAAAACCAATTGAATGTACAACTTGACTGTATCAAAAGGCTATCGCTAAAGATATCCATGTAGATATATACAAGTAAACGGGAACAAAGCCCCGCAAGCCTTTCGAAGCTTCATTACTCCGGCCGAAGGATCACAAAGCTAAGACAATCCCTACTTAAATACCTACCACCTACGCCCGGTATTACGGAGATTCTTATAAAAACCAACAGCGATCAACCATTGCGCCTTAATTAGGGAACCGGGCAGTTTCCATGTTAACAGCTTTTTGGGAAACAATTTGTTTAAAGAACGAACTGCTTATATTTTGATGAAAATGAACATAACATAACATCACGCCTGTAATCCCCGAAGGGTTAGACGGAGGCGTAGGTACCTAAAGATACACCTACATTAATTTATTAGGGGGCGAGCCTACTGTCATCAACCAGGCGCAAATCCAGACTCCGTGGCTGCTACTAAGAAATTCCTGATGGAAAAACCAAATAACACTTTGCCCGGCCTAGGACTCGAACCCAGGACTTCGTGCTCAGCAGTCTCGCTTGCGAACACTAGACCAACGAGGCAGGTAGACAGTTGATGCATGAAAGTCTTAATAAAATCGTATCACTGGATTTTCAACGGTCGGCTCATCAAACAGCTTGTTCTTTTCAAGATTTATTAGTATTTCTCGTGACGCTTTATAAAAAGGGCTAAATATTTACAGACGCCAGCATATCAAGCTACTATAATCTGTCAGATTTCTTTAATAGATTTTCGACTTTATTACTACAGTATTAGATTCAAGGTTGATTAGAAAAATCTGACAGTTGCGGGTAGCTTGACCTGCTGGCGTCTGTGCAAGTGATTCCAAAAGTCACCATGCCTGTAGCAATCTACTGCTTCTTAATAAAGTCACTAATAGTTTTAAAAGTCATTAACTTTATTGATTGTAATTTTATGTTGTTAGGAATATAGTATTTTTGAGGCCATATTAGTACGAAAAAAGTCTTATCTCAGAAGTTCAATTGTTAAGAAGATCGAGAAAATCGCTTATAACGCTAAGTATATAATATGCAATGTCAGTGCTTGTGGGCTACACAGTAAAATAGACTTTAATATTGATTATATGAGAATTACCAAAGTTATCAAATTATATGTATTATGAAGACATTAGATACTAATAGCTCATCTAATACATTCATGGAAATTGATGTCTTTGTAATTCTAGAACAGTATGTTTATTAGCAAATTAAATGACTTGATTAGGTGATCGATTTGTTGTTTTGATGACTCGTAGGTATGTGTATTTATTTAACATTGAATATTTGCTCTTCTTCCAAAGATACAAGCTGCTGCGTTTTGTTTTCACGCTAAACAAGTTATAATAAGTCTTTCTATATGCGCCGTCGGTAATAAACATTATTTTATAGAGGTACTAGCTTGTGCCGCGACTTCGCCACGTGGTTTCCCGTAATTGCCCCTGGGATCGTACTACCGAGATAAAAGTATCATATATATTAATTCAGGTTATAAACTATCTATGTGTCAAATTTCATCTAAATCCGGCCAGTAGTTTTTGCGTAAAAGAGTAAGAAACATCCATCCATCCCCACAAACTATCGCATTTATAATATTATAGTAGGATAGGACATGACCGAGAGGAAGACCGTGATGCAAAAACAGCCAGCATCGGCCATCGTGTACAGAACCAAAAAAAATCCCCGTCTCGGGCACGAAACTTTGCTAACGATATTTATTGAAATCGGATATTCGGTCGGTGTCGCAAGCTTTTGACCCGCCAAAAGTATTGTATTACGAAAAACTCAGTGACCCGTATTGTTGTTTATTTGCCTTTCTTTAAGATTAAAAATAAGGGATGAAACAGCATTTTTACTTTAAAAATTTCCTCAACTTCGCTTTTTTAGAATAACAAGAATATACAGCTGAGATTCAGTCAGCTCAGCATAAGGAAGGATTTCAGACAAATTTTCGTGAGCAAGGTTGCTGCAAAAATTTACGCGGGTGTTTAAAACTGCTCGTTTGTAATTTGAAAGCTCACTCTTGCAAATGAAAATCTTCTGAGGCCGATGTGAAACTTTACAACTACTTTGGTAATTGCTCCAAAAGTTGGGAAATGAAAAGACCCTGCGGCTGCCGAGTTGAAATGAGGGATTCAATATAGAGCAAGAAAAGGAATGTATTCAAAACCTTAGCAGCTACTTATATACGTGCACAGCGTGTAATGAGAAACTGGTGCACCGCTAAAAATTAAAACAGTAGAAAGCTCACCAATATTTGACTAAAATAAAGGTATTTTTTCACTTTTTCCAATCTTGTCAGAACCATTGACCAGTATTGTCGATGAAGCTGCGCTTGACGGACGCCTTAGTTCAGCACTGGAAACCTTTCGGCTCATATGATGAATGTTGTAGTCATCATCATCTACCTAGCTTTTTCCCTACTATGTTAGGGTCGGCTTACAGTCAAACCAGATGCAGCTGAATACCAGTATTTTACTTGGAGCGACTGGTTATCTGACGAATACGATACCCCTTGATAAGACTGGTTATTAGACTTTCGGGCAAGTGACTACCTGTACCGTCTGTCAAAGATCTACAAATGACAGAAAATTCATGATGAATTTTGTAGTATTCATCATGAATTTGCGTTTATTGGGTTTGAAAACGTTTACAACTACGAGCACAGACCGAGTCCCGCTTCCCATCATATACACGTTTAGAGATCCCGGGGGAAAGTGATAACTACGAGTACCACGATTGGCAATCGGATCAGTTTACTAGATCCAACATTCGAAGCTTTCATCGTTAGTATTACCAACTAAATTCATCGAACTTCTCAAAATGTTAAACATTACTTCTTAATACCTCAGGGTTGTTCCATTTACTTTGTTTCCTTGTGAAAGAGTTGCAATTTCTGAAACAGCAGCAAAATATTACTTTCGAGGCGTCTATTTTTCATTGCAACTGCCATTCGATTTATTTACCTGTAGGTATTATTTATTATTTCTGCAGTATTGTTCCAAATATTATGCTTCGCGAAACTGATTTATATTTTCGGGTTCACGGGGATTACTTGAGGTGGAATCAAAAGGCAGATTCTCTTTGTTTGCAAAAAGTGCAAGTCGTAATCATTTAACATGGATCAGCACAGAAGTGAGCTTGTTGATGATGATTTTTGCAATTTATGTATGTAAAATTGCAGCTATTCAACCCCTGTTTACACAATTACAGCATATATTTACGCGAACAACATTGATTATTATAATTTTTACTCAAATGTGACACTTATGGTCGCAAATTAACCACAGTTGTCATTCACACATTAAACATTGCATGCATACTCATTTCATGCGGCGAATTTATATATTTCAGTACGGCATTAATGTGTACGGGCCTGTAATGCTCTCGAAGTTATGTTTCCGAACAGCTTTGTGAGATATCTACGTAGTGAAAACTTTTACCTAAAAGCGAGCTACCAAAGTCTTTGGAAACTTTTTAACTGGGAACTCTATTGTAGCAGAAGATTAAAATTAATCCCGGTGAGGCGCTAAGACCAACTGCAATACGCCAAGACAAAGCGTTACGGCGCAGATTCTCAAGATACCGCAGTTTCTAGCAATTTAAATGCACATATAATTTTGCTGGGGAATAATTTAATTGTGTAACTGTGCTTTGACATTGTTTACGATTCTTGTTGATGCAACATTGAAGGCGACGACATCAAAAACGTCATAATTTGAGAATATTAAGCTTGTCAACTAAGAATGATGTTTGTGTTAATAGGTATTAAAACCTGAATTAAGCTACTATGTAATATCGTACTAAATGTATGAAGGTATCTCAGAGATATTTTACGTCAAAATTCTTCTCCAAGGTTGATTACCTTGGGGAAGAATGTGTAACGAATTTCTTGACATAATATACCTACACTAAATCAAATACATATTTTCAACCATAACAAACTATGATATCACGCTTGTTTACTCAATATTATTATAGATTAGATTGGTAACACTCTTAAGGGAGTTCTCACCGATGCAGCCAGCTTTTTGTGACAGCTTTTAATAAGCTTTGGGCTTTTGCGTCCCGCGGCAGCCTTGAACACACACAAGCATATATAACCTATTTGATCTCCCATAAATTAACTTAAGAGGTTCCTAATTATGTCGTGTGTCGAACTTTTGGGGTTTTACATTATTTATCCATACACTCCGCAGTACGGAAACTCGTTTAGAATAACATTTGACGTAAGTAATGCGCTTTACTACGAGTATTACGTAACTGACTACTTCACTCCGTAATTCCGCGTCGAGAGTTTAAGTCTCACAATTATTGGAATCTGCAAAATGTTTTCTTTAGTGGGTACTTATCATAATTGTTTGTCGAGCAACCCTGTTTGATTTTCCACTGAAAATTATACTTTACGGCGAATAACTTGTTAATGATATTTAAACGACAACAAACTAGTACGCTAGCGTAAAGTAAAGCCGATTTCATGTTCGCCTTTATTGCGTCGCGTAATATTGACTTTCACTAAATTAAAAAAGTTCACAATAAATTCTCAACTAACACAAATTAAAATACGTCGCCAAGCTTAAAACGGCCGGCGATGTATGCTGGTAAAGTTTAGTGGAACGTAACCGAAGTTAAGCGCACTCGGCACTGTACGCAGCGCAAACATTTTTTGTGCATTCGCGAAACAACAAATGGGGTGATATATTCGTCGTAGTAATGTCGGACAAAGTTTCGATGTAGCAATTCGAGCAATTAAAATTTGTAGGGGACGTAGAAGAGAAATTATGCATGGAGTGAGAGCAGTAGCCGTGGGTTTCTGCCCTCGGCTATTAATATTAATGAACTGTGACACGCCGTCCAACCGAGCCCGTGACGAGCTGCCGTGTTTCTTTTGATTGTAAATTCAGTTTTGTTGATGTACTTGTTGCATACTGAAGTTGTAGCTTTGTGCTTCAGAACGTCGGCTTCCATATAACTTTGAGACGTAAATTGGAGCCGACGTTAGATCTCGCGGCTGATAATTATGTTTCACAGGGTTGTGCTGCGCAAGTTATTCCGTTTTATGTCATAGAAAATTTACTTCCCGACATCCTCACCGCAAAGGTGCCAGCCACACCGGTTTTTGTTAAATAATACATCATTATTATGAAAGCTTTGATGAAAACTCAGACGTAGAAAAGTTTAAATTAGGCAGAATATTCAGAATGAAAAAAATGAAAGACTCAGGGCCTGTTTCACCACCTGCGATTAAGTTCCCGTTAAATGACTTGGCAGATAATTTCATACAAATTCTATTCCATTTTTTAATTTAGGCAATTCGGACATCATAAAATAGGCAATGAAACACGTAGTCGTATATAAGTAAGTATGGTCCAAAGAATCCATACCTAGTGCGAGTAGTATACCTTTTTGATTACGTAAACGTAAGCTACAATTTGTACTGAAAGTGAACTAGCGCCATCTGGTGTCAAAGGTGAGAAACTCATTTTTTCAGTACTAAATGGAAGTTTCCTTTAAAGTGCTCCAGTAGGTTTTGATCAGTGACGAATACTCGTATTAGGCCCACCGACTGGCGACCACTTAACGACAATTATACACGATGTTTGACACCTTGTAGTGACATTAATTGCCTTCAATTCAACGATCCGTAATTAGTCAATTTGTTCAAGAAAATTGGGGCAATACTTTTGTCCGTTTTGTGTGTTTAATATAATTGTTTAGTGGTAGTTAGTATGTTCTGCTGTTGGCTTGCTGCACGCTTTGGTGCAAACTGTAAGTGCGGCAAGTATCTATTTAAACAAATAAATAAATACGTTTTCTATACATTGTATCCGTGTAAAGTTTTACAAATGGAAAATGTGCTGTCGTCTGTTGGGCATCATATTTGTCTGTAAAACTTTAATCTTAGTTATGTTTTCTATTGAAGTAGTGTTACACACAATGACGTGCTTGGTACCGCCTGATTCGTCGCAAGATGGGAGGCAAAATCACGATCATCTTTCTGCCCTTGTCCCATTCTACTTGAGGTCGGTGCAACACGTCTTCTTCTTCCATTCTCCCCTGTCAAACGTCACGGATGTATAACTTGTTGTGTGTGAATCACGTTTAACAAGTATTTTGTAAACCTAGTCTAGTAATAGACGTCCACAGACCTAAGGTCGGCTATACTTAAAGCCATTCTTATAATTGTTAGTATTTTGCAAACTAGGCCCTACGTCTAGCTCAAAGAAGGGTGTATCGTGATATCCACACAAGTGCATTAATGTGCCGTCATCATTATCATATCTGCTGTAACACGTCCGCCACCGGACAGTGTCCCTATTAATTACCATAAAGAACGGTTCCGGTGTCTACTCTCTATTAAATTCATTGCTTGTAAGTTACGGTAAGTAGCTGTTCATAAAGTAAAATATATTATACGGGATGCTTGCAGGTATTAAGGGGGTTGTTCTAGTCGTCGTTCTAAACCTGTTTCAGAAAGATGAATATACGTTTCGGGAAAAAGAAATTAAACTTTCTATACAACAATAACAAGAAAATTCTGTAGGTGTAAAGGTGTGAACTCGACTGTTGAACAAGATTCAATTCTCAGTTCGGGTATAGAGTAAAGTTTTTATGTCAGAAATGTCTCAGAAGCAGCCTTGATTCTGGATTTGTACAGTCAACCAAATAGATAAGTATCCAGGGTCGAAAGATATAATTGAATCTTAAAAACCGATCGATGTTTCCGAATGAAATTAAAATTAAATGAAGAAAAATAAACAATTGGTTAAATTTATTCAATTTCATTTGAAGATGTGCAACAAGTTCTAAAAAAACCTGCAACTATATCTAACGACCATGGATACCCATCTATTTTGTTGACTGTACCCGGCTAGTGTACTGTATGGTGTCGGACGTAAAGAATAGCACCATCCCATATCTTCTCGTAGGTGTCGTAAGGGGCGACTAAGGGACTTACCAGAAAATGGACAGCAGCGTTCTCTGTGCTTTTGGAACAACCGTACTGTGATCGCCAAGCGTGGCGATTATGGCAAAACCCCTCTTTGGGGGCCTATGTCCAGTAGTGGATGTATTTCGGCTGAAATGATGATGATGACCTGGCTAGTGGCTTAAGCCCTATTATAAGACACTTAAATCATAAATTATTATTTGAGACTGGTTTCATTACCATAAATTGAAATATGGGTGTTATTACCTACAAATCTGTCCACATTTTTGAGGAAAACAGGTTTAATGCCATGTTTTGATATCACAGGAACAACGCAAAAGCTTAAAATGGCATTACACAATTGATTAAACATGCTTTGAACAGGATATATTTTCCACCCAGCGATGGACAACGGGTAAAGGGTAAGGGCGAGTTAATTATAGCCAAGTTTTGTTTATAAGGGATTTATATACAATCGGCTTATGTGATTGATACGAAACCTTCTGTCGGATCCAAACGGATTACACCCGTAGATCACAAAGCACATGATAAGGTCTGTGTAGAAAAACATTAAAAGAAAAACATGAAAGAATGAGTTTCCTCAAGAAGTTTATTATTATAAGTTAAATGAAAAAATATCTGTCGTGGTTTTGAGTACATCTGTCACGTAACCACCCCACAAGAACTTATATAGTATCTTGTCAAAAGCCAGATTACGTTTCAGGCTTTTCAAGCATTTTTTTAGTATTCTATAAAACATCTTCTAAAGGTGAACGTCAAAAAAGTGAGATTCTATAATGAGTCTACCTCCGTATTAAATACCTTATCAACAAGACGCTTGAACAGTCTGAAATATTTTTTTGTAAAGCTTGGTACCTATTACTGCTAAATGAACCGAGGCAGGCAGCCATATTTATTTTTTTAGTCTTATATTATTGCGGTGTTGCTTTTAATTAAGAATTCCAACTTGTCAGGAGAATATTTTAATGAGAATGAAAATCTCGCAATTTTTTTCGAAAGAAAAATACTGAACTATTATTGCCGACGAACAGAAATTGATGTTTTCTTAGCGCTACTGAATTATTATTTTTTATCTCAGATAGAAACCAGTAGCTGTTTTTGTTATGAAGTCATATACATACATACACTCACGCTTTTTATACATGGGGGTTGGCAGAACCAACGCCACCTGCTACGATGCTTTTTTTTTTTTTTTCGGATTTCTAATCCTCAAATGACTTCTCCCGCTCTGGGCAGAGCGGAAGGGAGTGTCAGACTTGTACTAACTAACCCATCCATGTTCCTTCCTTGCCCTTTGTGTTCCAGGGCCGCGGTATCTCTTTCGAACAGTCCCGCAGCACCTGCTACGATCCTTACATACTCTCTGAGTCGTTCACGTTCATACATTCGTCACGTTCAATTGTTTTTATTCGGAATTTCGCGAGGTTGGATAAGAAAAAACTCAATGCAGATGCGCAAGCCCTTGATTGGGACGACCTTGTCCAATCATTGACAGTGGAAGAGAAACTTGAGATATTTAATAGGTCTGTTCTCCAGGTCATTGACGCGCATGCACCTCTGAGGGCCGTCCGTGTTAAGCGCCCTCCGGTTCCATGGATAACCCCAGGAGTTAGGATGGCTATGAGACGGCGGGACAGGGCTTTTAGAAGATATAGACGGGATCGCGGTGAGGAGAACTGGAATTTGTACAAGTTGGTTAGAAACCGCTGCAACCAGATAAGAGCATCTAAACGCCGATACATTCGTGATATTTGGAAGTTTCTCAAATCACTTGGCATAACAAAGTCCTCGTCTAGTATTTTACCTTCTAGTCTGTCCTTAAATGTTCTAAATCAACATTTCTCAACGTCAGCTTCGCTTTCTATTGATGTTAAGAACAAAACTATTCATGAAATTACTTCCAAGCCAATGTTACCCCCTGACTCTTTCTCTTTCACCCCCGTGACTAACGAAGAGGTCTTTAAATTTTTTACATCAATCAAGTCTAGGGCTGTGGGCTGTGATGGGATCAGCAGAACAATGTTATTTTTCATGATTGATAACTTAAGTCCTATTGTTATCATTAATTTTTCTCTGTATACTGGTGTGTTCCCAGGTTTGTGGCGTAAGGCTTATATTATCCCTCTTCCAAAAATTTCCGATCCCAGCTTGCCAAATCACTACAGACCGATCTCCATTCTCCCTTTCCTTTCTAAGGTCCTTGAAGCAGCTGCTCTTAGACAAATAGCTTCCTACATGCATAAGAATAACCTGTTGTCTGAATAACAATCTGGTTTTCGGCCTGGCCACAGCACAGCCACAGCCTTGCTTAATGTTTCAGAGGATATTAGAGATGGCTTGGAGAATTCGAGGGTTACGGTGTTGGTTTTAATTGATTTTTCCAACGCTTTTAACACCGTCGACCACGATATCCTCCTGGCCATACTGTCTCAGATTGGGGTCTCTTCGTTGTCACGTGATTGGTTTTCTTCTTATCTTCGTGGTCGCCAGCAGGCGGTGCGTGCTGATCAGGATTACTCTGACTGGTGCGACCTAGTAACTGGTGTTCCACAAGGCGGTATACTCTCTCCTCTATTATTTTCGTTATTTATAAACTCTATTACTACTATCCTCAAGTGCTCTTACCATCTGTATGCTGATGACTTTACGCTCAATCTATCATCACCAAACTCGATAATTGCATCAACAACTAATCAACTCAACACTTAATGCTGATCTTCGAACTATCGGAGATTGGTCTGGCAAATTTGGGGTTGCTGTCAACGTCGAGAAATGCCAGGCCATTCTCATTGGTAGTTCGTTCTATTTGAGAAATCAGGACACTAGCCAGCTAATGCCGCTTATGTTCGACAACTCTGTAATCCCTCTCTCACCTCAAGTAAAGAACTTGGGCCTGTATATTGACGAGACTTTCAGTTGGCATAAGCAGGTAGCTCAGCTTAGCCAGAAAGTTACTTACTCACTGCGGTCTCTATACAGATTTAAAAATTTCCTCCCATCTAGCACTAAATTAAATTTGATCCAGTCACTTGTGCTTCCCATTATTGACTATGCTGATGATTGTTACTCTGATCTATCCCAAGAACTTCTAAACAAATTGGATCGTCTTCTCAACAGTTGCATTCGTTTCATTTTTGGCCTTCGTAAATACGATCACATCTCTTCGTAGCGTTCTCAGCTTAAATGGCTGCCTATCCGACTCAGGAGGTCCCTCAGATCTCTCTGCATGCTCTTCACTATTATAAGCGATCCTTGTGCTCCCAAGTACCTAAAAAAATATTTCAAAGTGTTGGGCAGTTCTCACAGTCGTGACCTTCGAACTTCTAAAAACCTACTCCTTCAAATTCCCTCTCACCGTACTGGTTTAATGTCCTCTTCTTACGCTAGCTCAACAATTAAGCTCTGGAATGCGCTACCCCTTGGCATTAAAAAAGCTGAAAGCAAAATGGCTTTCAAAAGGGCGTTCTATTTAAAGTCTGACTAAATTCCTTACTATCTAAGTAGTAATCACTAGAGTCATAGTAATTATTATAAGGTTTCTCGTATTTCAGGCTATTTGTATTTATTATAATATATATTAGTTTTTTATATATATATGTATTAGTATGTACCCGTTTATGTGTATCACTACAAATTTGCTGAATGGTATTTCCTTATTTGTTGTTTTTGTACTCTACCACAAAGCTGTCCTATTTGACCCAAAGGTTGACTGGTAGAGAATGCCTGTGTGTTGTGGCATTAACTCCGCCTATGTACCACTCTTGTACATGAAGTTTAAATAAATAAATAAATAATATATCTGGTCATACACGCAAGCTGCCACGCCGGTAAAGAAAGTATTTTCAGCATATCCCAACTTATACTTTAGATTAAAAATGGAGTGGTGGTGGTGGAGAAAGTAACAGTTTTATAAGGTAAAACAATGACGATACTTTTATTAATTTTTAATGTGTCTACGGTTTTGCAGTAAACTCCGTATATGTGAAATGTAATAGAATATTACAGTCAAAAAATTATCAATTTCTGTTCGAAATCGACACTATAACTGTACCCTTAAATGGAATTAGGCTTGGCCCTATTGCAGAAGGCGTACTTATACTTAATATTGTTATCGGCAAAATTTAGGTCTAGGTAGAGTGTCTGGGTCTAGATATTCCTTTTCGTAGAAAATTCTGGTGTGTTCTATTAAATGGTAATCGTTTTCAAAAAGTTTCATATTTTTACAACGGCTCTAACAGGGTTCACATCCAATTAAGTGACAATCTCAAAGATTTTTGAATTTTCAATACTTCAACCAACTTCTGTGTGCAGGCTTTACAAAAACTATAATAAATGTACCAGGTTTGACGTATTGATGCATTTTTCTTGACAAACAGCGCAATTTTGCACTGCAAACTTGAAGTTATACCTACTGTATCATCGTTACTGCTGATAGAATGTAATTTTGTCTATGGTCTATGGTCTATTATTTTATAACATAACATCAGGCCTGTAATACACCCACATTTTAAGTTATGTTTAAGTCCCGTGTAGTATTGGGCAAGCCTAAACCCATCAACCGGGCGCAAATCCAGACGCCGTGGCTGCTACTGAGAAATTACTTATGGAAAAACCCAATAACACTTCGGCTGACCTGGGAATCGAACCCAGACTCAGCAGTCGCGCCTGCGACCACTAAATCAACGAGGAATTTATCAGTAGCAGTCGCAGTCTGGATTTGTGCGCGGTTGTTGGCAATAGGCTTGCCTCTTATTACATGGGACTTAAACATTACTGGCGAAATGTAGGTGTACTATTAGGTACACCTCAGTATAACCCTTCGGGGATTACAGGAGTGATGTTATGTTATGTAAATAGGTACACGTAGGATTTATTTCACAGCTATTCTTAATATTTAATTCCCATCTCTTAATTAGGCATTGTTCGTGTTAACGATGTTATTAAATTAAGAGTACATTACTTATAAGTGGATGCTAGTCTTGTGTGGTTTAGCTAAGACGTAGCCGTCGCCTCATTTCGTCATGTATTACGTCATAAGGGACTCAAGTCTGGTGGGCAGTCTGCCAAACTCACCTGAACTTTAGTGACGTCATAATTCAAAAATATAGCTTCCCTAGGTGTTCCTTCTTAGGGTTGAGAATGTGCCCTATTTACTAAGAAATGAGCAGATATTGGATATCAAGGTACTTATAACGATCATTAGGACATTCAAGATACGTCATAGGTTATCTTACTTTTCAGTACCAGACATAAATAATAAAAAATGCAGCCTTACAACGTTCCCCGAAGATACGTTGTTATCTAAAACATCCGTAATAATATAAAAGAAAATATTTCTCAATATCGAATCGAAATACAAAGTGTCAAAGCAAAATACAAAAGGAAACTGAAGATGAAGAGAATGGTAATGGCGGTGGGGCGGCTGGGGTGAGCGTGAAGCATGGAAAATAATGTCTTCGAGGGAAATTACCGCGAAGCTTAGGGGATGCTCTATCTCCACACAGGAAAGGCGTCAGTGTGAGGGCTAAGTGTCTTTTTTCCAAGTTATTTGACGCGCCATTCTTCCAGTCATGTGCTTCAAACGAAACTCGCAAAAAATTGCCAAGTGCAAACTCGACTGCCGGCAAGAAATGTAATCACTTTCCACATTATCTTGTTCCGAAAAAAGTTAATACGTTGTTTTTATGGTTCCGTACCCAAAGAGTAAAACGGGACCCTATTACTAAAACTCCGCTGTCCATCCATCTGTCTGTCTGTCTATCCGTCTGTCACCAGGCTGTATCTCATGAACCGTGATAGCTAAACATTTGAAATTTTCACAGATGATGTATTTCTGTTGCCGTTATAACAACAAATAATAAAAACAGAATAAAAAAATATTGAAGGGTACTCCCGCACAAAAAACGTGATAGTTTGCGGTTTTTTTGCTTGATATTAATAACGGCGATAGGTAGACGCTTGAAATATTCACAGAATATTAAGTTGTATATTCACTTTAAAAATAAATAATTAAATTAAAATAAAATTTAAAGGCAACATTAAACATACAACAAACATGATTTTATTGCCGTTTTTGTCTAATTTTGTAGAGATAAGGGGGTACGGAACCCTTCGTGCGCAAGTCCGACTCACACTTGGCCAGTTTTTTTTTATTTTTGTATCTTCTATAAATGTTGTGACTGCAATATATCACTTTTTATCGGGCGAGGCAAATGGAGCTAGCACAAATCCAATATACGAATGGCTGCGTTTAAACTTAGATACTACATTTTAGTATTAAATAGTTAGATTCGAATATATCGTCTTAGCAGTGACAAGTTACTAGGTTGCCGTCTTCGAGCAGAGTGGATAACTGATCACCATTAATTGACTTTTCTTACTTGAAAGTAGGATAAATAACGACAGCTCTTTGTTTTAGCGTTAATTCTAGTCTTAGACCAACATATAAACGTAACTTAGCACATGCTTCGTCTTTACTCCTGTTCCTGAATTTGACACTTGTGCGTCAGTTACGCTAAGTCGAAGATCATGTTAAGTCACGTTCAAAGATATCGGGCTTAATAAATTAATAGCTCAATAACAGAAACTTAAATGTAACATGTGAAGATTATGACAGGTAGTATACTGAATCCTTACTTCCTTACATATAATATTATAGATGCGAAAAGTAAGTGTGTTTGTTACCCTTTCACGCCTAAACCACTGAACCGATCATCCTGAAATTTTACATATACGTTGTCAGGTGTACGGAAACAGACAGGGTACCTTTAATCCCGAAAAAAAGTGCTGTTCCCGAAGAAAACACTTATAACATTATTATGATCATAGATGGCGCCACGTGTCTTTCGAAACATGATTGAATTACAAACAGAATACAAACCGAATTGATTGTCAAATTTTAAATTAACGCGAGTGAAGCCCGGGCACAAGCTAGTGTCAAGTGTTTGATGATGTTGGATATGTTGGTGAATCACAATAATACATAATATATCTCCTTGCCCAGAAGAAAACAGCTATAACTGTACGAGTACTTACCTTGACACTGCTACCATTTCCTGGATTAATCAGGATTGTAAAATAGTATCCCGCATAAAAAATTAAACAGTGCCGAATATGGAAAATTATTATTCTTCAACTACTACTTCAGCTTCGTTTTAACTAAACCGTTTAAATAATTAATGTTTCTACATAATTATTTGCTGTTTTTTGATCAAACTCTGTGTGTAAGATCCTGTGTCGATCAAGATGTCAATCTGATCAAGGTCTGATCAAGGTTTTATCCAAGTGTTGTTCTTTTACTATTTCGCTGCTAAATTTTGTTGGTAGGTATATACTGGTAAAACGTAAGGTCTGGTCTCTGGTGAATGTAAAATGTGAGTATAGGTACAACTTCCAAAAATGTGAATTACATGTTATAATGCGTAAAATGTAACTCTGTTTTAATTATTCCTCAAAATACTTATCGTTTCGATTACCTTACAACCAGCTTACCACACCAATTATAATTAATGAACACGTTTTAATCGAATACGAGAAATGAAACATTACATAAAATATTGAAGCTTTTATTTACAAAATTACCAACATATAATATCACTTTGGGAATTTGCAGGTTTACTTGCATAACGCCATAAATATACATAACTATTTATTACTATTTAATAAAAACAATAGTGATTACAATTCCTCAATTGTTACTTACAGTATGCCTACTATAATAGTAGGTGTAGAATGTTACGTCAAAATGTTCGTGTATCGATTATTGGAAGTACAATAATTGTAATACCTAATTACTATTTATAGGAAAATAATATTTACGATATAAACAAGTGTTTTCCAGTACATTGGTGATCGAGTTGTTGCGCCCACCGTTTATATTACAACAGATTTCATAATTATTCCTAATTGTCAAATAATGTGATATACTTACAAACTTTTTTTTTTATTCAATAAAGGTACACGGTAGCTTTATACTTTTTAATTTCTACAAAACATGAAGAAAAAATGGTTATCAAAGTAATTAAATAAAAGATACAATTTATGTAAAATTTCCTAACTGTTAGTAAATTTCCTATCTGTTTTTATAATCATTACGCTTGACTCCGAATTCTAAGATTTGATTAACTTTCATGAAAGCGGTTTCAGTTAGTAAACACGACGATAAATAAAACTGTAGCTTATCTTTGACTCGAAAGTAAAAGAAGTGTCTTAGAAAATAGTCGACAAGAACATTTTAAAACGAAATTCTTTATTCATAGAGACGTAAAAGAACAAGAACGCTCATTAGGAAATCGTTTTGAAGGTAAATTCTTAGTATAATTTGAATGAAACAGAAGTGTTTACAATTCTTTTAAGAAGAACTTTTGGTGGGCGCGTAGAGTAGGAAGAAAAATATTCATATTATTGTAATGCTATAAATTGTTAAGAAGCTTATACAATTCTGCAATAATTTATTCACAATGATTTATGCGTTGCAATTTATTATTCATTTTAATAATCACAAAAATTATTATAAAATTAGGTAGCACAGATTTTTAACGTGATTGTATTTATAAAAGCGAGCCTTGGATTGGGGTTTGCTAAGAGTTCGGTTTTTATTATACAATATCAGGTTAAAAAAATCTAATTTTATCACTTTTTTTAGTTACTAGGCCTGGTCTATACACACAATCACGTAACTCATGAAATATTTCTATATCCCAATGAAATGCAAATATTTTAAAGGATTTCTCTGAGGCACCAATATCGATATTTTTGCGTAAGCTTTTAAAATATTTATTATATTCACAAAACAATTTTCATGTTGTTAGTAGTATCAGATATAAGTGAAGATACGAGTATCATCTTTAGTAGCTGGTCCTATTTCGATATTATTAGGCATACGTCCTTGGTATCGCACACTAAAAAAACCTTTAATTACGTTCAGTAACTGCCCTATGTCCTTTAAAATATTTCATTTCATTGAATTAAGACCCGTTTTTTAATAAAAAAAAGGCTGCTTAAGGAAACTGAAATCATTTTATTTGGCATTTATCTATGTCTACAAAGCGTAATTTACATTTATTGTCACAGGTGTGAGAAGTAAAACGACAAAAAATAATAATTAGAAATGTAAAAAAAAAAAACATTTTTATCGTTATACGGTATTATGCGCCTTAAATATTTTTATTTACAACAATTTTTATTTACCATTTTTTATACGTAATAACAATTATGTCTGGTTGTATATCTATACAAACACGACATAGATATGTTTCAGACTTCGTAAAATAATTAATCGATCATAAATATATCATTTAGTTACGATAAATTGCGGAAAATATTAACACATACAGAATAATCAAAGTAAACTAAGTTTTTAGTTTAAGTTTATTTTTCTGTGGTATATGAAAGTTTATAGTTATTAGTCATATTTTGTAATTATTTTAAATTAACAAACCATTAAATATGTTGTTTCAGGTCAGGTCGATTTGTGTAGTTTACCAGAAAACTATAAATAAATCCCAAAAATATTTAATTTTATTACGGGAGCTTCGTTCCTCCGTCGTATTTTACGACATTTCGTCAGCGGTGTACTGATTTACAACATAACACCTCGTATTGCAATTCCTATCACGTTCTAAATGCAAGCCGTCAGTAACTTATGAATGTTACATGACAATTCAGCCGAGAATTCGCGACGCGAATAATCTTTAGCAGCGCGGCTGCAAGTAATGTGGCTCATGTACGTTTGAGCGGCAACCAGAGATTTTATTACCATTTTCTGGAACCACATCCCTGAAATATACCAACCGGTAATCGTTCATAACTTCGTAGCTCGAAAATACCACACCGTTACCAACAATTAAACGTAATCATATATTACAAAGTTTCATTAAATTGATCAAACAAAGCATTTACTTTACTTAAATACCTATAATTTCTTTACGTCCAAAATTTTAATGTGACAATTCCATTCTCGTTGCCTGTTATAAATCAGTATACGCTTTAAAGGGAACGCCATTTAACATGCCCATAATTGGTAGGACTATGGCCGGGAACCCATAATTTATATGTTATAGATAATAGAAGGGATTAAGGAGCAGACAAGCCGTCCGAAGGCGATCGGTCGCCGTCGATGAATTGAAGCCGCAACACACGCTTCCAGTATAACGTATTGGTTTTCGCCCCAGCATGAACAATCAGTATCCCACAGTAGGCTTAGTCCTGCAAGACGAACCCTGTTTAGAACCTAGCAATTGTCCAAAAAAATACTTTAATATTATATGATACATAGTTTATACACTAGCCTTTCACTTCGATAACAACGCAACCATTTTTTTAGGTCCGGCATTTCACAAGGTACAGACAGTTAACATATAATGGAAGACGAAAATAATAACAATAGATACCATAATTATCCATTGAAATAATGGGAATTAACACTTTTCATAGATTTATATTTGCACACGTATAAAATTGGTTATTTTAAAAGTCTATTTACAATAATTTCTAGCTACTCCTATAACGTTGTCTTAAGACCCTTCAGTGTATTCGTTTGAAACCACAAGTATGCGCGATTTAGAGTTTTGTATTAATTGTAATTATAATAAAAAAGAGGTAAATTATTTGTTTTTAGGAAATTACCATACAGGCAGACGAAACACATTATATTCTATCAAAATAAAGCTACATATTTTGTTTCAATTTTTATATAATTAACACGGTGACGTTTTTCCCAATAATAAGGCTTTAAACAAAATACAGGTAAAATTACCACTTTAGAATTCACCGTTGTGCTTGAAAACCTATAATTACGGATACAATTGAATAATTCAAGGTACTTATGTTCCTTTTACGATAATGATATACGGTTTAAATATTAATACTTATGACTATCATGTCTGGAGGAAAACTTCATCAGTGCGTCGACGAAGTGTGAAAATTCGATTTTATCAATTAACACTGCTTTACTAGAATATGTACTTACCTATGTTGATTCTTTGCTGACAGGTAGGCAGTTACACTACCAAGATTTGGTCTTCATAACTTTACAAGCACAGGCAATAAGCCTAGTAGGTACGAGTAAATAAATATTTAGTGGCTTATATACAAACACATAAAATAAATAATGTACTCAGTATCTAACAATACTTTTGGCAATTGACATCCTATTTCGTCTATTTGATGTGTCGATTTACATGAGGCCTATGTTCCAATATATTATTTTCTGCGTTGTTTGCTCATTAGTGCTCTGACTCTTTTAAGGTTGGTGATGGTTATGTCGTCGTTGGGCTGCAGTTGGAGCGCCCTCCGGTACGACGTGGCTGCGGCCGCGTACTTCCCATTGAGGTGTAGGATAGCGCCAAGATTGGAATGAAACTCGGCATCCTGCAACCAAAGCGACATGCTATTCGAGGACTTGGTACAAGCCGGTAATTAACTACACTAAACGGAATGCTTTACCGAACCCTAAGCAAGGATTATGTAACGTTTAGCGGTAAACATTTGCGATTCCTTTGACATGTAAAGTGATGTTCCTAGTAACATATTAATATTCGGATATCAAACGATGTTATTATGTCAATAAATGTTAGTTTTTATTGTGTTGCACGTCACTGGCAGCAGTTTTGGTACCTAACTGAAGTATTGACCAAAAAATGCTGAACGTTATAGACGTGTGGGCCGAACCTTTCACAATTTAGAAATATAGAGGCAAATCCGCGGTTGCGGTCACACAGTATTGAACAAAAAGGAATAACACGCTCAGCGCTCGTTCTTGTTGATTTCTTTTGTTTATAAACCTGTGGTGGCCATACGGGGTCTAGCGACCCCGTGTTCGATGATTAGAGGTTTTGGTATTCTAGCCGTTTCCTGTATTTTCAGGGTGATGGAACTGTTGGTTTTAAAAGTTGAATTGATTAAAAAACATCACGTTTTTGTTTTTTATGCCACCCCTGCTTACTCACATAAAATTATAGTTAACAAAACATATATCCCACTTAAAAACATGACAAATGAGTACCGAAACGTGTCGCATTTCAAAACTCATATTTGTTACCACAAAGGTCAGAAGGTCTGGTGAACAAAGAAAACAGCCGTCGGCGAGACCTTGATCTGGCCATGTTTAACAAACAAACAGGAATGTTCACTTGAACCCATTCCTATACCCTCACTCCCCTTTGTGCATCGACCCGTTAAAAATATTTATTTAACGAATATCGAAGCGATACTAAATCAATTCAACGGACATACGTCGAATCGAACGCGCGATTTTCATATGAATCTGTGCTATATATTATTGGGGCAGTAAAAAATGCAACGCGGAAAATATTTCAGGATTCAATGGTGACTTGGTTTTTTGGTTACGTCAAATATTGTTCGAGTTGAAATGGTTGGTTTATTTCAAATCCTAAGTACTAGGTAAGGTACTATACATACATACTTAATAGGTATAGGGTTCTCTGTCGAGGTTTAAATGGTAATAGGCTACTCTGCGAAATAGTACTCTGGGAATTCTTAAAAGAACCTCACAATTTCAGGAGATGCGACTAGCGACATTTACACACGTTTCCTTAAATTCTTTCCTTCGTATAATTACCGTCGCGTCCCGAAGACTCATGACATGCTCCAAATAATATCTTTCATGAGTTTTCTGTGCAATCGTTGTCGCAAAACAAAAGTGTTTTTGGAAATTTACAAAATATTGCAAGTGACGCAGGGACAGTTGCAAAGTATGTTTAATGCATGTTGGGACGGCCATAAACACATTACAAAAACTTTATTCTATTTATTTCAGGTGGAACTTACATCAGGGTTCAACTGCACTGCCCGCGCGTACCACCGCTCGGCGGAGCGGCAACGTCGCGCGTCTCTAAGCGCTCGCGCAGCCGACGCGGCGCGCGCACTGTCGGCGGGTGACAACTGGGCTGCTGCTACTAACTGCTCTGCTGACTCCCGGAGTCGGCGTTGTGATCTCAGGAACATACCTTTTGTAAAATTTTTAATTGTACTTAATGCAAAAGTGAAATGTAAAAAAAAAGTAAATTAAACTGAAACATGACATATGTAGAGAGACTGTCAAAACTAAGATCCTGTAATAATTTTACAGCAAAACTAGAGTTAATAATTCAACCTCTAAACCATTTAAAATACTGAATAATTAACAAGCTTTTCTATCAGTTACCACACATACACGAATCGGTATTAATTACTTGTTTAGCCTACGACTACTTGCGCTGTGGATTGACGAGATGAGAGAACATAAATATACGTTGTAACTTTATGTTATGGTTATTTACTCTAATTGTACAATATAGTTTAAATATTTTATTACAATATAAGTAATTAATTGACACAGGTCATCAAACTCGCCTGCAAAAGTCTTAGATTAATGGTCATAATTGGCGCCACTCAAAAGTTTTTTCATAAAAAGTATGTAAAACTTACCGAACTGATCTCTCACTGATGGATCGTTAGGCGCTAAAGTTAGTGCTTTTTTGAACCACATTTCAGCTTCAATACTCCTACTAGCCTGTAACAAAATATATTATTAATGACACTTGGACAAGTTTAATACTTTTGGCGCAACGATTAGTTCAGACTCGAGTGTTGTAATTCTTGTAAGAGAATAATTGATCAGTGCGGCGTAATAACGCAAGCCCTTAAGGAGTAATAATCTTAAGATACCGCAATCTTGCCGCAGTAGAGAGGAATTTTAGCGGTTGTTGTTATGCTATAGGTATGGTGTGCCTAAGAGACTGAAGGAGGGCTGCCGACAGTGAGGGCTTGCATAATTGCGTCTGTTTAAAATTCAGAACGTTTTAAAATAAGTAATGTATCCTCAACTACACTCTTAAAACCGAGGCATAAAATACTGTCCCTTGCTACCGTATATACATGTAGGCATTGTGGTATCTTTAAAGGAAAGACAGTGTTGGCAGTATTCAACTTTGTTTGGGAAAATCCGAAAACCGAGAACAATGGATCGACGCTAAGGAAGGTCAGTCAAACTGTCAGTTACAGCTACCATACGTATATTCATATCAGTCAATGTTAGAAGTCGAAAAAAGTTAGACAATCGGCAAAACTTTTTGCATGGGAAGCCGCAATCCGTAGCTTTTAGTTGGAAAAATCAAATGGCAGCGTGTGAAAAAGGGTGAAAATGAAAATGGGTTACGTACCGTCAAAAAAGGGGGAACAAGACATTTAAACTTTTAGATACTATTTCTATAGTATAGCTGGCTGTTATTTATGTTTCAAGTTGTGACTTATGCTATCTGATTATCAGATAGATATGTACCGCTACCACGAATTCATTATGGAGAAATAATCAAAATAGGAAGTATACTATAAGAGTGTGTCATTGAGGTTATGTTTTAAATCTGTACCTAAGTCATCATACAAAAATAAATTATGAATGTACAATTTTTCATCTTTTCATTTTTTGCCAACACGTGTTTAGTCTTTTTATACCAGCGTAATTTTTATAAGTACTTCTCTTTTAATCTTGTAATGTTAATGTATGAGTATACTAACATTTCTGGCGAGTATTTGCGCTAATGTGACATGAGTGCCGGCGTGATGCGGCGCGGCCGCCAGCGCCGACACTAAACTGTGCTCGGCCAGCGGCCATTGTTGAAGCTGCACATAAATCTCCCCCACCATTGATAGGACACTCTGCAAACAACAAAACCGAAATTAGTCTAACGATATATCATTCTAATTGCGTTGCGGAAGAGGAAAAGAATGGATCAGGCTCTATTTTGAGGCTTTGGAAAAGAGACCTTAATTCAGTTCATGCATACTCGTAGCAATTTTTCATGCGCTTTATCTGGGACAGGTCTGTACCATGCAGTACTGTTTTCGTACTTTTTTTCGGTCCATGTAGACGGATCTTATAGCTTGGATTGCAGCCAGTTAACTCCGAACAGAGAGAGTCCATCGGCACGTGCCAACTTCATGAGACAACACTGTTGAATGCGTGTTAAAATGCGACGTGCTGGCTACTTACATGTCGCGTCCAGCCAACGATTGGTGTGTTTGTGTCGGGCAGTATTTGCAGCGCTTCTTTATATGCTGAAAGCGCTTTATGCCAGTGCCCTCGCTGAGAGTGTAAAGCTGCTAGTTGAACGAGTGCTGACACTCGGGCAGCGTCGTGTTCTCTTCGGTCGCGCACCCGCACGCCTTCGGCTCTAGAGCCGGCGCGGAGTGCGCTTGCGGCTTCCGCGAGACGACCGTCCGCCATCAGGGATGTTCCGAGATTTACGTACGCAACTAAAACAATGTTCACTTATAACCTGGAAGTACTAACACGTCATAGCAACAAAGAACATAATATCTCCTTGTTTGTGATAAAAGTTGTTAAAAATAAAAGACACGATCTTTTCAACATGTTAATGACTTCTTGACTTCAAAGACTTATTTTATGAACAAGTAAACTATTTCAACATTAAAGTCCCCAAAGTAGATAAAGGTAGATTAAATTCTACTTCTAAATCATAGACAGCTTGGATAAGTAGAGATAGCATAATAGTTCAACGTATTACTAGTTTCAGTTCAACCGCAAAATTAGTTTATTACATACAACTTTCAAACAGAAAACAACTCGAAAAGTTTGAAGTGAATGGAAATTATTTAAAACATTTATTTCCAACCACTGTCCATAGCTTACTCTGTTCAAAACACTCCATTAAAACTTGTGCTTGTATTTACTTAACAATAAAAGTATTATAAACCCCTTTATTTTCAAGACAATAACAAAATTAGAAGAGAATAAAGACTCGGCCGGCCCTCATCTAAAATTATTTGAAAGGACAATCAAATTATTAGTAAAGGCTATGAAGAAATACCAAAGAGGTTTTGTTTTTAATAATTAATTTATCTCAAGTACTTACGAGCCATTGAAGGTCTAAAGTAAATTGCTCTCTCAAAACTTTTGATAGCATCGCTGTAACGTCTTTGGTTTTGTAGTAATATTCCCCTGGAACAAAGATAAACACTTACTATAGGAACGGTTATGTTTTTGAAATCTCCTTCAGAGCTATTTATTTAGTTGATAATGTCTACTAACAATGCCTTTGTATTTAATTTTATAGTAAAAACATCCTAATTGCCTTTTCAATTCACCGAAGTACCTACTATTCAAATTAGAATTGACTCCACCTGGTTTCTAGAAACTTATTAAATTATTTTGTCATTAACTTACTACAAGAGTTAACACAAGATTTACTCAGGAATGACATCAGCTTGTTCACGATATATCGCACATAAAACTTCTTGACAAATGAAATTAAATATTAAAAAGTTTTAAGTAAGTTATTTAAAGTTTCTATATCTTGTTACGTTTAAAAGACCTTCGTAGTTTAACGATCACTGTAGACACGTAGCAGGCCTACGGCGTAGCAAAAGAATATAAGACTTTTATTACTACCTACGCCGTAGACCATTTATTGTTTACCATCAAAAGTTTCCAGAAAGTTTTGTACACTAGGGTTTCACGTGAAGCCTTATATAATTGTAATCAAACATTCTTTATGTTCAGTTTTCTTTGAAGACATTTATTTGTCCGCGAAGAATTATACGCTCGTCTTTTGTTAGTAAAAATAGGTAGGTATTAGAATTTATGGTAGTATACAGAAGCGTGTCCATGACAATCTCTGAATGGTCTATAGCGATGAAGCTTATAAAGAGCAGTATTTGAACAGTGCCTATTTGTCGTACATCCATTCTATTCACACTATTCATCTTTCACAGCCACATCAGAGTCACCTTTTGTGACGTATGAAATATTGAACCAGCCTTCGTGCAGAACTGAAGTTGCGGAGCTTGGGGCTTTCATATTCCACATTAATATTGCGATCCTAGTTTCACATTTGGCGCTAATTAGTGATGAGCATTTGCTACTCTCAAATTCATAGCTCATCAAGCGTTGTTTCGCGCAGTTTCACCAAAATCTCGTCACTATTTAGCTCTTGTATACAGTATTTTGATTATTCAGGACGAAATTGGGATAGCGATCCTTTTAGAGTCTAGGCTAAGCCGTAGACAGATTAGCTAATCATAATGGGGCTAGATATAATATTAAGAGCTCGTTTGAAATTGATTGAATGAGTTACTATACCGAAGAATAAGAAGCTAAGCTTACTATCCTATAAAAGGTAAAAAAGAAATACATTGCAGGCCAATTAATATTAAGATTGTGCCTATTTGAACATTACAACGACTAAATGGCGCCTGTTGAACCGATACAGTGGGTTTTCTACAGTTTAGTCATGTTTTCTTTGTCATGACTGTAAATATGACATTAAAAAAAAATCCTAAACGGAAATAATAACTATAATTTCATAAATCCTCTCCACAGTATAATCCATCACCACGCAAATGAATTTCCGGAACCGTCTTTGACATGCATCCACGAAGCATAGTCAGAATCAAACAATTGGACGGCATTATTACTCACGAACAATGCAAAATGTCAGCCTTAATGAAACATCACCTGATGTAACCGTACAACGTTATAAAAGCTGTATAGATAGATGCGGCAGTGCAATATTGTCCGCATGAATAATGCAGGGCCACAACGAGGCTGCTTCTACGTGGGACCAACGTACACTAATGAGAACCATCCAGCTCGGGCGGGCTATTATACCCTCCTCTTCGCGAGCAATAATTTGTTACTAATTCCCTTCTAATTATTGTAACGTTGGTATTGTGAGTGGAATTGCTTTTGTGCGGTTGGTGCAGCCTTACCAAAACTCCCTGTGTTGACATTCAGTCTCTCTCGGACGATATTACATTGGGTTAAATGAAAGTATGCAACTAATTTAGGATTGTGGGGAGTACTCGTTCGTAGAATAAATTTTGGGATTGTATGTTTGAACTTTGGTAAGCTTTTGAGACAGACTTGAATTTGGCTTCAATTTAAGGGTTATAAGAGAATGTTTTCGAGTCTATTGTAGTTAAATGATCCTTGAATTACGTGACTTAATAAAAAAAACCATGATTAACTAAAAATAATTTAATAAATTCAATTTTGATATAAGTGGGGAAACTTTGTTAATGCCGTAGTCTTCATTGAACCAATTCCCATCTGTGGAAAGTTTTTTTTAATGCACGCGTGTGAAATACATTGCATATTGAACCTAATCGAAGTGCGATAAAAACCAGTTTTCGAGAAAGTGTATTGAAAAAAATATATCAAGCACCTAACTGTATTCTTGCCACGTGCTAAAAACATTTTCAATAAATTAATACAGTAAATAGCTGAGAAAATGGCCATTTTCCTTTCTATAAAATTGGCTCTTTAATTCTAACCACTAACGAGGAAAATACTTAACTATCTTTGCAGCACTATCTATAAATTAGTAGCGTATCGCTGGTTGTATACTATCACAATTTTTATTCCTTTCAACGGTTTCCGCAGCTCGTATTTTTTTTTGTCTTTTTCTGTTTTCCTCGTTTATCTCTTTGCCCCTATATGAAAGTGCAATGTATGCAATGTTATGTGTTTGTGCAATGTAGAGCTTAATTTAAAATCGTTTAGTTTATGCGTACCAGGTCAGTTTCAAGAAATCATAGATTAAAATAAAACGTAAATTATGTATTTTTGCAGACACTGAAAAGAAGTGGAAAATCTGACTATTTGATTAATATTTTTGGTTCCACTTTACAATAATGATCATCAGAGGTCGGAATTAGGTAGAGTCATTTACGTACTTACACTGATTTCATACAGCGAAAAAATAAAGTGGATATACCTCAAATCCCGAGATTAATTTTAAAGAGCAGAAAAATCCCTGGATTTAGAAAATAAAAAAGTTATTTACTTTTACACAATTTAAACCATCCGACATCGGATGATCATTCATAGTTCATTACTTAATTATTATAAGTATTTTAGTTTATTTTTAATATTTTCTATTATCAATTATAAGAAACAAACGCTATTACATTCCTTATCAACAAATTCATGCCCGCTCTAAAAAAATATGGCTACCCAACCCAGTGCAGAATTTTCCTCAAAATGTTGCACAACTACCAGTTTCCTACTGAATGTCAATGTTCCGTTGGAAAATATTGTGCGCCAGCAAAATAGGCGTTCACACATTTTAGCAGCGACACTCGCAGCCAGTCAGCTTTTAACACAACGTGTGATGAAATGGTTTTTTTCTCTCACACTTCATAATGGGCGGTCCCACAGCGACCTAACTGCACAACTTTCGATAAACACACGTTTTACCCGACTACAGGAATCGGAGTTATTCGGATAGTTTCAAGTTTGGAGACTTTGTTCTGTTTCATTTTTAGAACCATTTTAGGTGTAGGAAGTTTTAGATGAATTGAGTTGTTGATGATGTTTAGTTGATCACTGTCTCGTTGGTCTAGTGGTCGTAATCGCGACTGCTGAGCATGAGGTCCTGGGTTCGATTCCCGGGTCGGGAAAATTGATATTGGGTTTTCCATCAGAGGAATTTCTCAGTAGCAGCCACGGAATTTGGATTATGTCCGGCTGAGGGCAATAGGGTCGCCCCCTATTACATGGGACTTAAATATAAGTGGTGTAATGTGGGTGCTCTATTAGGTACACCTCTGCCTAACTCTATATGGATTACCGGCGTGATGTTATGTGAATTATTCGATAAAAATAACAAGGTACATGTAAGTAATTATCTTTGTCAAATTAAATTCCAAACTAAACACTGAATTTGATCTAGGTTCTAGAAAAGATATTTCGTATTATTGTAACATTTAAATAGTAGAGTTATTAGCATCATATCCTCCCTAAATTCCAATTTATTTTGGATCGGGGCAGCAAACCTAATATAAAGTAACATTTACAAATTAATTCTAAACCTAAGTATGTTTTAAAAGCAATAACATATTAATGTGAACGTTTCCTATTAAGCCTTTGGAACTAGTTAATAGTAACAAAGTTGTGGTTAAAATTCACTGTAAACCATTTTACAGATCGATTTGATAAAATCATGGTAATAGGCAGTTTGCCATCGCAGGTAATACCTAGATTGCCGCCTGTATATGGATTCTAGGAAGACAATTAGAATAGTTCATACTAAAGTTGGAAAAAGTATTGAATTCGTGTTATACGAAGTAGGTAGCCATACAGCATAATAGCATAATCATCCTGTAATGTTCACACTGCTGGGACGTACCTTCTCTCCATGAGAGGAAAAAAAACAACGGGTTGCACTTCGGGAGAGCCGGCAGAAGTGAAAACTTGAAACAACGCCATCTAGCATAAATATTAGAAATTTCAATAGCTTTCTGCAAGAACGAAAGATGTCGCTGCCGTAGAAAAAAGTTGAAACAATGCCATCTAGCTTAAACCACACGCACACTGACGCAAACGCCTTGCGCCGCCGATTCGATCTGACAATCTGACGCGAGTTTAACAGTTTTTACCCATCCCAAAAAGTGTACAACGCCGCTAAAGAAGTTTCACTTCAAATATATACCACCCGGGCCAAATGTGTACCCGCACTGGCACATCTTTGAATTTTCAGCACTAAGACATGTCGGTTTCCTCACAATATTTTTCTTTACCGTTTGTAGCCTGTGGTAATGAATTATTTAAGTACATAAAGTAAAATTGTTAGAAGGCCTCCCACTAGGTGGACCGATGACCTGGTGAGGGCAACTTGGCGGGGATCCGCTGGATGCTAGTCGCACGGAACCGGTCAATGTGGTGACACTTGGGGAAGGCCTATGTCCAGAAGAGGACGTCTTTTGGCTGAAATGATGATGATTATGACATAAAGTAAAATACAGGAATCTTAGGAGCATTAGCAATTGCGAACCAAAACTGATAATTCAATGCTATTTCTACTAGGCCACAACTGAACACACCTGTACTAGGTGAACGCACACTTAGCCGAGCTGAACGCGTCGAACGAATCCAATTCAAAGAGGCCTCCCACACGTATCCACACCGAAAGAATCGACCGCGCTGAACAATCGTTTCATAGAAGTAGTACTCGCGCGTTCGTTGCTCTGTCATACGCAACTGATAGAATGCGCATCTGTCGAGTCGACCGCATCAGCCGCGCCGAATCTGATAACGTCATTCGAATCGTCTAGAATTTCTGAGGTTCTTCCAGATTCGGACGATTCGACGCAGGCAAGTATTGCGAGGTTTCATAAGATTTCATGTAAAGAATTCTAAAATTCATTTCGTTTGACATGTTCGACGCGTTCGGTTCGCATAAGTATGTATGCGTTCACCTTTAGGTACATACGAGTACAACATAATTATGACCCTAAGTTAAAAGCTATTTCATGTCCGAATTATACCCAAAAATTGATGTTATTACCGTTACGGGTCGCAATACTAATAATTACTTTTTTAAATTATTGTCTGTGTTCGATATTCATCAAATTAGAATCCATTACGACGACAACGAAGTTCCCTTAGCGTGTAAAGTAAATTGAACGTGTGGAATTTCATTAGCTGTTGGACACAAACATTTTTACTGTTATTATTTTTATGTTACGCTAGTTTTATAACGTTGTTTTGTGTACCTAACATTGTAATGACGATAAAACTGTCACGCATTGTTGTCCGATGAAAATGTTTTGGGCCAATTAATTTTAATATATTTTTTTATTTTTGAATATGGATTTTGAAATAATAATTTTAACCGTTTATATAAATGTTTCGGAGTACCTAGTAGTAATATTCGTCTTAGGTCTTGAATTCACTTTATGTCTTAAGTTCTTCACCACAAAAGCTAAAATAATTATTTCTCACTCCAAATTAATTTACATCAAAGACTAAGAAATTGTATCAGGATTATGGCCGGCAGCAGTCTCGCCAGCTAATAAGATCATACTGCAATCGCTTGCTAAGTAGGGTAATTACGACCATGCTCCCTTGGGTCGGCAGCGCCGGGTTATGGGGAGAAGTGGATGTTTATGGGTTGATTCCGATATTAGGGCACAGAGATCATAATGTTATGGATAGATAAAATCATTTTTGGGAGTTCCTGGTCCTGGTTGGTTCCTAAACAGACAGTAGGATACATTGGGTGCCAATTTAGAATCACGGTATTTTGGTTATGATTAAAGAATAATATAAATGTGTCATTTGGATGTGGAGTACCTAGTATGGATATGGATCTGTAGCGGCACTACAAAAAGTACTAAGCAACATAGAACAAAAAGTACTACAGCGCCATCTATGACGGAACGGAGAACTAAACAATCAAATCCTAGATCACGCAAGTAAAGTTATCCTCGACTTAAGACTATATAGAAGAACCCGACAAAAACTGTCAGGCAGTAGCCTACCAGACACCACACCAGTCTGGTCGGAGAATCCTCCCTTTTCTCTGGGGGATGAAGGTCTTAAAATCTAAAAAAATCTTCGGAAAAATATCAGTTATCAGAACATATAATATCCCTACTGCGAGTTTCGCTCTATATTTAATTTAGAAAACGTAACCCTACACGACATACAAAATTAGGAAACACCTCGAAAGTGAAAGCCTGTATATGAGCTTAGGCTTACGTACCCCAAATACATATACAGATAGGCACAGAACAAACGATTTATAAGCGTTGGTCGTGACGGCTGTAGCATAGTCACACGCGTTTGTAGGTGCTATAAATTAAATACAGATACGGTTTGTTAATGTTAACGTTGCATAAATTATTATGATGACGGAATGTTTGTTTAATTTGGCACGTTTGAGCGGCGACGCAAACGTTGCTTGGATAAATTGTAGGTAATTTATGCAGTGAATGCTCACGATTCTCACGACACCAGTCTGATGTCCCCCGCTCGAGCCGGGTGCGTCGCACGCGATACCAACATTCCGCGATTTAACCGAGGTGACAAATTGTGAATTGAATTAATGTTTACCATCCCGCTTAAATTATAACTTACGCATTATAACACTATCTTTATTGTTGCAATAACTCACGGCTGAACTCCCAACTCGTTATACAATAAGAACGATATTTTACTCCAGATTTATTTGAATAAGCAATTTGTCTGTTTCCATTAACTCGCCTTCCGAAATTTCAGTTTGCCGAATCGTTGACTGTGGTTGTATAAATACGAGGTCCAAATTCATTTAATCGTAATTTGAAGTTTTATCAATGAATAACATAAATCTTAATATTTTAGAACAAACTCCAAATCTATACTTCTACAAAACTTTATACCTAATAAAACACTTTCTCTTCAGAGTACTGTGGAAAGAAGATCGTAAAGTTCAGGTTTTTGTTATTAACAAAAATAAATTACATAATTACACAAACATGGTTGCTTCTAGTTTGTGGTAACTAGTCAAAGTATTCGGAATTCCAAAATTCATGCCCCCAAAATGGCGTAGTTCACTAGCTACATTGATTCACAGCTTCGAGGATACCAACATTGTGTCAGCGAAGTGTTGCTGATCCTCACACACAGAGATTGCAAAATTGACCACTTATCTGCGTAACAGCATTATGTCGGCCACATTCGCCTGGAGTACGGGGTACGGGATAACCGTTCTGTACTACGTGCAGCATTTATCAATCTGTATATCTCTATTGATATTTGTATCTGTACGCACTTTGTTACTGGAATGGTGAACATCTATAATAATATTCATTTGCAAAACGGTAAAGGAAAACATCCTGAGGAAACCAGCATGCCCTAGAACCAAAAAATCGAAGACATGTGACATGTACCAACCCGTACTGGGCCTGCGTGGTGGATTTATAGACCATTCCCTCTCATATAGAGGAGGCCGTGTGCCCCGGCAGTGTTATAAGCTGATTATGCTATGCTATGCAGCTTTTTCTGTGTTTGTATAGTGGCTCAGAGAGACCGATTGAGATCCGAAAATATGTTACTGCGCATTCAAGGTCAACTTACGTGCCGCGAGCTATAACACACACACATTTTCGGATCTCAATCGGTCTCAATCTATAATTTTAACTGCGCGGACGACCGCCATTTTGGTTCAATTAACGTGCCGCGATCTCTTACAAGAGACAGTCGTGAGGTTTGCATTTAGTCACCTACTCGGTTTACTTTATACTTTTTCTTTCATCGTTTCATTGAAGAAATTT
Organism: Lycophotia porphyrea; assembly: GCA_950005105.1. Taxonomy (NCBI): domain Eukaryota; kingdom Metazoa; phylum Arthropoda; class Insecta; order Lepidoptera; family Noctuidae; genus Lycophotia; species Lycophotia porphyrea. The sequence continues at coordinate 9,074,490 of OX465393.1, forward strand.
ATTACATTACAATACAAAGCTAAGCCTCGTGAGGTCTATTTTAGTTTATTACCCCTAATACTCCATTAAGCCGTCTCATAAACCAATCAGGTGTAGTACAGAAAATTATCTTCTATACACAGGAACATTATCTGTGTACAAATCAGTAATCACTGGTTGCCATCTGAATTTATTGAAGCTCACATACAGAAAGATTACTGACCGAAGTCAAAATCCGTTTCGATACTTCTTCATCATCATCATCATCATCAACAACCTATAATGTTCCAACTGCTGGGAGAGGGAATGGGCTATTATAATCCACCACGCGGGCCCAGTGCGGATTGGTAGATGTCACCAGACTTCGAATTTTTAGTTCTAGGACATTCCGGTTTCCTCACGATGTTTTCCTTCACCGTTTTTGAGAGCAATAGTGATGAAATAAATTACACAAAGTAATGCGCCTGCCTGGGTTCGAACCCACGACTTACTGTTCGTAAGTCGGAGTCGCTACCACTGCGCCACCGCTGCTCTCAGTTATACTTCTTCAGTTTAATAAAAACATACGATTCTGTTGGTTAAATACGAATAAATCTTCTTTCGGTAACATAAAGTAGGTAGCTTCTAAACTAAGTAACTAAAAGCTTTTTGCGGTATGAAAATTTAATTCATAATAATTGGTATTTGTAAAAGGTTTCCTCAAAAGGTTACATCTACCCTATTGTTTCAAAAAAAGAACTTTGAGGGGACTCGAATTATGAAAGCTATAAGAAAAGAAAAATAAGGAAGGTACCTAATTCATTACAGAAGAAAGTTCGAAGAAATGGAATCAAAATATTATTTTCTAATATCGTCTGGTTCCTTCTTTAGCGTGTGAATGGAAGCATTTCCTAGTATTTCATTCCTTACGAAGCCATAGTTCCATTTTATTACTTGAATACGGAGAAATTAAATAGAGTTCTAATTTTTTGTTCACCAACCTTTGAACCTCTGTTCGTATTATATTGTAGTGTCATCTAGCGTTAAATAAAAGGGGTCACTATGGAGCTATTGTTTGAAGGAATATTTAATTAAGGAGTACTATTTATCATGGCTCAAAAGAAAATGATTGAAAGAAAAATTATATCGTAGCTCAAAGAGGATGAAATAAAAATCAAAGCCTTTTTTAACAGGAAGAATAGTTCTTTAAATACATAGTGTGGCCGAGTGGCCGAGTTATTTTGACGACACGGTTGGCGCAGTGGCTGAGAGATTGACTGCTGCGTGGGTTCGATCCCCGCATGGAACAAATATTTGTATGGCCTACAGATAGTTGTTCCGGGTCTGGCTGTGTGTGTATGTGAGTTTCAATGTTTGTGAACGCACCCACGATACAGGAGACATTCCTAGTGTGGGGCAACGTTTTAAAAAAAAAAAAAATTGTGTCATTACAAACTTGAGCTCAATTACTAATTTACTATTGCACTCTTTACTGTCAGAATTATTAAACATCTTTTCACTGATTCTCTGTGAAAACTCGCGGAAAAACGGGAAAGAGCCAAGTTATCCTCAAGAGTTATCCCCATTTCTTTTGTGTTTCAATTTTACTGTTTGATTTATTCCTGAAATGCATCTTGAAATAAAATAAGTTTTTAATTAAACATGGCCGAGTTATTCTGACGCGGGTAATTAAGTTTGTGATGCATTGCATAAAACCGCGTAAAATTATTACGTAGTTCTTTGTAATACGAGCGCGATTTTCTTCTTTCTGCATCGCTTGTATAGATGGGATTATGATAAGCATGTTCGTCTTACGATCAGATAGTGATAGTAAAACTTTGTAACATAATATTGTAGCACGCCCCTGGGCTTGACCTTGTAGCTTTTAGTTTTTATAAATTCGCCACACCTAAACAAACTCCAAACCTTAACAACTATACTCGTAAACTTTTCGTCCAACTTCAGAAGAAACAACATTAACATCCGTAAAACTACATTTAACATTAATTACATTTTCGCCAGAAAATGTTAGCCAGAAAAATCCCAGTGAATGTACAATTACTCGTAGCAAATGTTGTATGGTCTCGTATAAATTGCATTTGCATGTAGACGCGTCCAGATCTAGACCAAATCGTTTCACAAACAAGTATGCAAATACCAAGCAAGCGTTGTCGCGAGTCTAGATGGTGGGAATGTTAAATATGTGTGTGTGAGCAAACACCGGTTTAATCTACGCCTTATCGCTAGTGGGACGTTGTAGTCCCGCCTCGCTTCGCATTCTGTGTAGCACTGATATTGCATAGGGTTGATGCGCGATTTATATTTGCTTTTTGCTGTCAATGGCTAGGGAAATTACTTTAAATTTGCATTTTGTTTGCAGACGAACTTATTGCTGCAATATTTTTTTAATCTTTAGAACGCGACTGGCTACCTTAGTGTCTATTAAGGCAGGAATTTGCGTTCTCTAAGTAAAATAGAACCCGAAATGTCTTGTTGAAATATTTCAACATCGATTGTGGCCGTTTAAAGGGTTTGAATCGTCGCGTCGACGATGATATTCTAGGTCTATTGGTCTAATAGGTTTAATCTATCCACCCAAATAGGAGAGTATTCCGTACATATCAAATGGACCATGCTATTCAATCATTGGTTTATTTATGTAGTAACATTGATTTACTTAACCAGGTCTCAGAGAGGTTAAGTCTAGCGTAAGGTAACGAGGTTTAGCCGAAGATGTAGTAACAAGATTATCAACTATGTGCACCGATGGACATCTATGTTTCATCTGTTGCTATGATAAACTGAGTATACCTAACTGTAGTAAATTCCTGGTTATATTTATTAAATGTTATTGAATTATGTGGGTACGGCAATATGTTTAACCAAATTATTTCAATGTATCGGCACAGTTTTTGAGGTTGGGTCAATATTAATGATGCAGTTTAACGTTTTTTAGCGTAATTTAATTTGGATGCTGTGAAATTAAATGTCATAATACAATCAATATGACATTATCACATTAGCTACCCATCATATTTTTTATTAAAAACTACTGTCGTAAGGATTTACCAAGGACCCCGTATAAACTTCTAGGTAATTCAGCGTTGAAGTCAATATGTTTATAAAAATGCAACGCTAATGAGTTTCAGATGTTGCATTTACCGAAATTATGCTAAAATCTTTGTTACGATGTTCCTTACACTGTATTGCCTTCGACTATGGGCGATAGTGGCCAGCATATTATGTTACCACAAACTGTCTATTTTTCCAAATGATTTGACACCATCAAATGTTAAGAGGGCTATTACAAAATGAAAGAATCCACTTTAGATAAATTAGACGGCATGCGGCAGCGGATGCGCACACATGCAAACAGCTATGCCTCGAATACCAGGAACAAACCAACATGACCAAACAAGCTAAGGACCACCCGTTCCGAAATTTATTGAGTTTTAGCATTGCATAAAACAATTGTTTAAAAATATTATTTTACTTTTAAATGGTCTAATTATGGAGGAGCTCATGGCAAAATAATATCAGCCGCTCGGGTCGATCTTTAGGTAAAGCCGTGCTTGCCTAGGTTGGTCTGTGGATGGGTGACCACCCATTACATACCGAGTTTCCTCCGTGCCTCGGAAAGCACGTTAAGCCGTTGGTCCCGGCTGTCATTTGTAGATCTTTGACAGTCGTTAGGTAGTCAGTGGCCCAAAAAAGTCTGACAACCAGTCTAAGCAAGAGGTATCGTATTACCCAATATTAACTGGGTTGTGGAGGTCAGATAGGCAGTCGCTCCATGTAAAATACTGGTATTCAGCTGCATCCGGTTAGACTGGAAGCCGACCCCAACATAGTTGGGAAAAGGCTAGGCATATGATGAAATGGTCTAATTATTTTTTCAAGCAAGGTAAGATAGCAAAGTAACCTTACTTATCAAATACTTTTTGTTTGAATTTGGAATATATACTCATACTTAGATAAAAAATATAATTTTGGACGAAATATGGTCAGTATCTCTCTGTTTTACAGAATTCTTTTTGGTGTATTACTGTATGAAACATAATAAATTGAATTGAGCATTCCAAAGTACAATATTCAGTTGAACCATGGACATATTTATATATTATATATCTTATAAGTAACAAAGCATCAAATATGCCCAAAAGTAGAATTTTATGAAACATCCTTTGCAGAGACAAAGTTTTGACTCATGTATGTAAACAAATTCAAATATTTAATTAGAACACTCCCGAGAGAAATGATCAAACTTTCTCGGGCATATTCTTTTTTTTTAATTTTGAGGCCATAATCACGCATCAAAACTCGAGTCAAATACTCAAATACATGAAAAAATATTTGATAGCCCTCTTAATGGTTAAGTTAAAAATTGAATGCGAAAATTTGACAGTCTGTGGCAGCTTGACGCGCTGGCGACTGTACATAATCCGCATCACTTTACTCAATTACTATTTCAGCTTCTATTTTTAATTCAAACACACACATCGAACTACTTCAACAACAAACTTGTATTTTTCTTTCACTGACAGCCCTGTTAGTACGTTGTGACTTATGTACGTCCATCACTACTGCAAATACCGTCAAGTGATTCGGGATTTGTTGCTTCAAATCCTTGTGCGAGCTTACAATACCCCGCCATTCATACTACAGCACTACGCAGTCTTTCCTTTGTCAAAAACATTTGACGAAGTTTATGCTGAGATTAATATAGGGTCGTTGGCTTTAGAAGATGACATATCCTAAAAGGAACTATTTTGGTGATTGTTAACGCTGTTTTTCAGGGAACTGTGTATTTGATCCTGAAATAAATATTGTGATGTCGAAAATAAAATAAGCAAAAGTGCTTCTTCTTTCAATAACGACAAGAAAGATTTCGTCACTTTTTGTGTTTCAGTTATATTTGTAACACATTTTTTTTGTACATTTATGTAGTTTTGTTCGTTTTTGTCTTTTTTTGTTTCAGTGTATTAAGACAAGCGGTAATCGCGCCGACAAACTGTTACACTGTTGGTGGGTGTGTAAAATGTACAAAATGTTTGCGCCCGTTTTTGTTTTTTTACAATTTTTTTTTTCGAACAGTCTATCACATTTGTTCAATAGACAGATATGTACGTACGTTGTACCCTCAAAGAACGAAGGTAACGGTTCATCTCGATATTTCTGTGATAATAATGTGTTACTAAATTAGTTGATTCATATTTTAACCAAATACCTAAATCTGTACAGTTATTTCACTTAGGCACCTACATTCAAGACACTATTTAGTCATTCAACATATGCAAGCTACATAGCACAGACCACACCAATTCCCAGGCGACAAGCTATGCGTTCAAGTGATTTCTTGCCACCACAATTGGAATAATCTAATCTTTGCGAGAAATCGCTGCTACGGGGCCATTATGTCTGCCTCCAAGTAATAATTCACCCAAATAAGATGACGCTTACGTTTTTACGTCGCCTCCACTTCGTTCCTACTTGAAATAATTATTTTATAAAGAACAATCATTGTGAATTTCATTGTTTTCACGGTAATGAGGGGACTATTCTTATCTCTGAGTACTGCCGACTAAGGGTGACTAACGAGTTAGTTGATTGAGGGGCTAAAAACATTGTTATTATGAGTACTAGGGCATTTTCAGACCCTTGACATTGTTTTTAGGATTTACTAATGCTATTGTGCGTAGGATACCCGGTTCCTGGGTTGTTCCGATCGTTAATGGTTACAAATGATGCTCTCATATTATGCAATATCCCAGCGTCTTTATAACATTCGCATAGAGATCATTAAATGCTTTTAAAGAGCTGGATGATGTAAAAAGAATCTTTCAGGATCTTTCCAAGGGATCAGTATCTTATAAAGTTATAACGAAATGCTTTGTTAGTAGTCGGTACTATTACAACACATAAACTTGATACCCTAAAACAAATTGAAAACAAATTATCTACACAACAATACTACTCGTTAGATCGTATATTGTCACTTCAACATCACATTCTACAACATATCAACTAACAAGGCATTGTGACCTTTTTATTGTTGCTTACCCGGAACGGATATTCATTCAATCTAAGAAGCCAACCGATCGTAAGGACGTTTCCCGAACTTTATTTTCACAGCTGCGTTAGCTATATATATCCGCCTTCTTAATACGCCTTTTGTATGGTATGTATGGCAGTTCTTTCGATTACAACGCGTGGTATTAGAGATTATATCGGGCACGTGCGTAATATCGTATGACCTTAACAGAAAAAGGAGATGTGCGATGTTCGCCCGTTCGGCTTACGCCTGAACGCATGCTTAGCTATCATCACGTACGGATAGCTACTTAAACATGGGACTCACTGCCGCTGGGATTGTGGTACTTGGCTGGTAATTGGGAGGTAACCTAATGAAGAGCTGGTAGGCAGATTGATTAAGTTATTGGGACTGCTAGCAACTGTTGATGGGCAATAAAAATATTTATATTGGTTTGAAACTTAACATGACGCCTGTAATCCCTTTTTTTTACGGATGGGAAATCATCAAATGACTTCTCCCGCTCCGGGCAGACCGGAAGGGAGTGTCAGACTTGTACTGACTAAAACCCATCCATGTTCCTTCCTTGCCCTTTGTGTTCCAGGGCCGCGGTATCTCTTTCGAACAGTCCCGCAGCCCTGGCAGGCATCGGCCCGGCCCCACTCTGTTTGCTGGCATCTCTTTGAGGCGTGCGTGGAACATGAACGCGCCGTCTACACGGCTTGTCGTCAAAAGACGGCCGGACGGTGAGTTAGCCCATTACTCACCGTCCACAAGTCCGCGTCTACGGTGGCCGAAAGTCACCACGTGACCCCCGACGCCCAGGGCGTCTCCCGCGGCGGCTGGGACGAGAGGTTCTGTCCCTCTCACGCTCCACCACCTACTTCGCTAGCATGACTGCTTCTCAGAAGGAGGTGACGGCGTCCCATTCCCTCTCGCTCCGGACCATGGACTGGACCAGGGCCGGACGCGATAGGTCGCCGCCGCCGATCGCCGCTACGAGGACACGGCGGTGCTCCGCCCAAGCGGGGCAGACCTCCACCGTGTGCTCCACCGTGTCCTCTGGGCGATCCTGGCAATGGTACGCCTGTAATCCCTAAAGGGTTAGACATATTGGTGCCTAATAGTACACCCACATTCTGTCAGTTATTTTTAAGTCCCATGTAAATAGGGGCGGGTCTATTTCCATCAAAGTGTGACAAATTCAGACTCCGTAGGTGCTACTGAGAAATGTAAAATACCCAATAAAATGTTGCCTGTTTTTTTTTCGGATGGGAAGTCATCAAATGACTCCTCCTGCTCTGGGCGGAACGGAAGGGAGTGGCAGACTTGTACTGACTAAAACCCGTTCATGTTCCTTTCTTGCCCTTTGTGTTCCGGGGCCGCGGTATCTCTTTCGAACAGTCCCGCAGCCCAAAAACATTTTGCCAGACCTAGAAATCGAACCCAGGACCGCAGTCGCGCTTGCGACGACTAGACCATCGACGCAGTCAAAAAGAAATAGAGCAGAAAAATATTTACGACAAATCCATACCTACCATTTAAAAATAAACATTTCCACATAGTTTTCTCCAACCTCCGAGCGAGAATAAACGGATAAAATTATATAATTCTCGTCAAGACTGTCAAGATTAACATAAAACAATTTTACGATGGTCGCTAGCTCGCTCCCGAGCACGCTCGTCTGTCCCACGCCTATTATATGAACATATTAACAAGGTTTTATTCAAACAAGCTAAGAAGCTGACGTGCCAAAATGGAAGGCTAAACAATACCTATTATCTTCATAGGGGCTCAGATTGAAACGATCTTGCTCATAAACAGGACGCTTTATGGCGATCATGTTTAGTCCAAAATAGGGATCAACTCAACTGCCCATCAACCTTCACGTGTTTACTTTGATTAACATTCTTAATTTCTTCCGAGTATTATGCGTAGTTCTCGAAGAATAAGTAGATTAAAACAAAACAAACTCCTACAACATCTACTTTTAGAATACTGATGAAAAGCTATACAATCTTCCTTGAGATTTATCTCAAAATTATGAAAACAACCCAAAATGAGACGGAACTTAATCTGAACTTGACGGATTGAAATGTAAACCGTAGATTGAGGAACACTCACCACAGAGATCTTATCAAAGCGAGTATATAGTGGCTGTCAGTCCTTTTGACCTCTTCGCGTAATTATATTATGATCGTGTGGCTTGACGTTAATTTGTGAAACTGCTCGGAAACCCAACGCTTAGGTGGCCGGGCAGAGAGCTCCGTACCCGATTAATTCAAGAAGTGGAATCCTCGGTGAATTAATGGGATGGCCCGTCGTTTTGTGCCTATTGATCGGGCGCCCCCTTGGTGGAGCGACACCGGTAGACATATTTGAATAAGCGTTTTAAAACATCAGGGTCTTCATATCCTCATTACCGTACGTGCCCGTTATCAAACTCCTCATACGTAGGCTTTGTTGTTGCTTTAATTGGATTGTCAACACGAGCAGGTAATCGGATAAATACTAACGAAAATGACAACATCATTTACGATAGTCCGAACAACTTGTTTGACGAGGCATGATAAGTCGCAACCGTGAAATCGCTATCTCATTAAGAATTCGCGTTATTTCATGTAATCTTCTTACCAGGAATGAGGCAGAATGATAATAATTTAATGTAAATGTCCCCTTACCCTTTAGAGACATTCCTTGTTATCAAAAAAGAAGTTTTGTTATTGGTTTTCCCAAGAAACTTCAAAAAGGGCAGTTTAAGAAACACGAGGAAGCAAATGCGGTGTGGCCGCCATTTATTATATTTTATAATATTTTCTTTTCCCGATGTCCTTAATAGGGATCGGACCTTTTGCCTTTTTAGCCCCTTGGGGAAGACATGGCGAATATTATTTCACCCTCCACTAAGGGTACTCTGAGGCCCTTTGAATGTATTATTAAACTTTTGTTGTTATCGAGATTACAATAATACGGGGCTCGTATCAAATCTGTCTCTTTTGTTACTGCTTAAACACTCATCCGAATTTAACTTTCGCTGGAAATATTTGAGATTATTTCTATAACAAGGTTAAATTGATAAAGTGGGTGTTTCACAGATTATAAACTCATTTTCACTTAGTCATTAAGCGGCATTAATAGCTAAGTCTCTAGTCAGAACAAAATACTTTGGCATGGTAGTAAGAAGATGGAAAATCTCTCTATCTCTCTCACTCTAGTTCTTCAAGACATTTATTTTCCTAGACTTTTAGTGTCTTCAGACTACTCTAGCGAGTGTTTTGGGTGTACACAAAGAAGGGTGCTTTAAAAGACTCTTCCAGATTCTCTTATTACTCGTACATAAATTAACAGCTTTAAAAAAAAAAAACTAAATCAACTAAAATAGTAATATTAAAATTACTCACAAATTATAATGCACGTCAGCCATATTTGGTCGGTACTTGAGCGCCCTCTCAAAGGCTACTTCCGCTTCCGCGGTCCGCCCCTGTGTGGTCAGCACACTGCCCAAGTTGCCGTATGCTGTGAAAAACAAAGTTTTGTTAGTCCTGTGCCAAATTCCATTCATAATATAGAAGGTTACATGTACAATTACGAGCACAAATATGTTAACAGAAACCAACTTTTAAAAGTGATTTTCTTTTTCGGTTAGTATTAATTTTATGTTTTTACAAACTTATCTCACACTTGCAATCGTTATACCACAAGAAAATTGCTATTTTTAAGCATACAGGTAGCTCGTGACTGTGGTAGAAAACAGAAAAAAGAGTTTCCTGTGAAATACTGGACGTTTCAGAGTCTGCTGGGCAAAAGATAGTATTAGTAAATTGGGTTTGAGTTCCGTAGAAACATAGCAAGCAGGTAAACCAACACAATTCCGCGGTTTTCATCATTATTTATTTAGGTAAAGGCCAATTTACTTTGATTGGTTGTCTAATTACGATGAGTTAAAGTCTTCATTACTTATGGCCTTAAACTCTTTATCGATACAGAATTACGTTGTATACATTTTTATAGTTAAAAATTTAGGTTTCCGGGTTATATTTAGCACAACTGATATATTTGAGAAATCACTTATTAAACAATTATACACTTCCTAAGAATTTATAAAAATGGCATCAGTTTAGCAACTTAACATTGACCTTTCTGTAGTAACAGTTTTTATACTGTAACTGTACACAATAGCCTACGGTTAAGCTACGCAAGTGTACTAAGCTTCGCTTTGGATGAAACTGTAGGCAGATTTGTCCATTGCAATACAACCTCAGAATGTTCCTCATGAATGCGTGACTGAAAAACAAATGAACCGCGCTTCTGATGTGACCAACTCCAACGTAGAATGTGCACCACTATGTACATTCTACGAAGCAGTGAACTCCACTTCATACGTTTCGGTGAATTTCACCAATGAGTTCCGTAGCTGTTAGTGTAAAATTTCATAGGCATCATGACACTGATAGCGCAGAACGCAATTTAAATGATCTGATCAGTTTCCATGGTAAACTCGCTCTAAAACCAGATCCAAAAAGAAATAATATCAATAAAAAAACTTGTTCCACCATGATGGATTATAAACAATCAAGTTGCAGCCTACTTCCCGTTTTATACACTAACTTGATTAAGTGTAAGGATGTATAATAACCCACATGATCCATCATTCTAATCCACTTACGAAGTAGACGACAAAATTTCATTAATTATTCATACTTATGAGCAGAAATAAGCCGATTTATTATAATTATTTTAACACAAAACTGCTTCAAACTTGATTACTCGACTTAAAACGAAAGTAACAAAATGGAGATGGAATATTTGTTGAAGTACCAGGCGTTGCCCGCGGCTTCGTCCACGTGGAGCCGTTTAAATATAATTATATATGATAAGAATTGTACCTATTTTTTTCTTTTCTGACAACTAAACTATTGAACAACTGAACTATACTGAGTTATTAAGAAATTAAAATGTTATATTGTTTTGATGGGATACTTAATTTTTATAAGCAAGCTTATCCATTAGTTTATTGGTTCAAAGGAGTATATTGAACACCAACTCAATTCTACACCAGATTTTGCTTTTCCAGATACAGATTCACAACTCTTTCTTTGATCTTGCTTGTGTATCTATTCACAATAAGAAGCAACGAACAAAGTAACAGATTATAATTACATAATGACTATTATTACGTAATTTTATTAGATACCCGTCGATCAAAACCTTGAATTTATTACATTTTCGATAGCTATTGGTTTTCGGGGAAGTTAAGTGGCAAAATGGATACTAATTTACATTTTAGATTTTCATTTTGGAATTATTAATTTCTGGAGATCGTTGTCAAACACAATATTACCATTTTATTAATTTTCTACTGTTCTATTAGGTACAAAAAATTCTAACCTGGTATTAAAATTTTATATTAAAAGCAAGATTGATCTTGCTGTTTTTATGCTTTATTAATGTCCTTTATTATAATTCGTCGATGTTAAAAAGTGATAATTCTTTGCGAATTTCAGGAAAATTGGTTCAGCAATTTCCGAAATATACACTAAACTAACCATTGTATGATTTACAGTTAGCATGTAAAGTAGGAACAAAAATCCATTACAATATACAAGTTTGTCTATCTTTTCGAATCTGTATTGTTTGAGCCCAATAGGTTTGTTCATTGTCTCTACTCGTCCACCAATCATGACTAACATTGCCCACAATCGTTGTAGCGGTCTGTGGTGTTGGCCCAAGCACAGTGAGACGTTTATGGTCTGTACTGTGGTATATTAATAACAACAATTAATTACTCTGGCCTCAAATTATACCTCAATATGCTCGATAATTGGGTCAAGCATACCTTGAACTTTAGGCGTGTCATCCAAACTTGTCCTGTCATTAAACTGAAACTTAACACTTTAAAATTGTCAGTAAACTAAATAGCAAAACTGTACCATTTGCATTGTATAGACTCAATATCTTAGTATTATATAATTGCATAGCACATGTGTGAGTACTATGTACTGTAAAGCTACCATTTACATTTGGTTATCTTTCATTGACTTGAATTTGCCCTGGTGGCTGAGAGAATGTCATGCTCACTCAAATGTCTCGCTGATGGTGGCGGGTGTGTCGGGTCATTTAGCTACCTTCAATATGGTTGAGCTGAATGGGGCTGATCCATGCGTCATGCTCGTGAATGGGCGCTGTCAGTTGGGACTGGTCATCTCTAGGCTGCCACGGTTTATTTTAACTACTTACTTTGTTTTTAAATTGTTGAAATAATCTCTTACTCGGGACGCTCTTAACGTACACGTATTTCTACATCGTTCTCACATATATGTATTAATCTCAATATGAATGATGTAACCAAGATTTTGTAACAATATTTTGATTGAAAAGAGTGTCCATGGAGTTTCTTGCCCATTCTTCTCCATAGAGATCTACGCTTTGGGATGGGCAACTACAGTACTTTCATAAGTTATTATGCCTTGTGTCTGTGACTGTAGCTTAGCCTAATTTGTTTTACTGACATTCAAAAGTGCCTGTAATGGTCTAATTGAAATAAATGGGTTTGAGTTCTTGAGTTAAGTACTTTGCACTTTCAAACTCAAGTTCTCGACAAAGAAGCCATGTCATTTTGCCGCCACACAACGTATCGTCTCAAAGTGGCGAAACCCAATACATATTTTAGATTTTAGAACTATTTTAGAACTCGACGTTTTACGTTGCTATGTTATATCTCAGTCTATTAGGCGGGTGTCATGTACGGGTATGATTGGGAAACGCTATCACGGCGCGCCCCATCTCCGGTGCATTGCGATCCGCTTTTACCGAATAAACATTAGGCTCTGCGGTCGTATGAACTCCTGGTACCCCCGAGTATTGGACGCAGGCATTTCGAGTTATCTCGCTGTTATTATCTTTTGACAGACCCCTTTTCAAAAACGCTGTAATGAGTTTTTCGTCCTTTTTTATATGTACATAAAAAAGATAATACCATAACATGGTGTGATTCCATTTATGTAAACAGTGGTGTTTGGACTAAATATTTTCACTGAATGTTTATCTAGCGCAGTGTTGCCTTTGAGAAGATAAAGTTATGAAAGATGTTACATGTGTTAACAACTGAATGTTATTTACTAAGAAAAAGAGAGCACTTTTTTCAGTACCCGAAGTACAAAACCACGAAGTTTTTTTTACACACAGCATTGGTAGTCTATTTGTATTAACGTGGTCCCTTGATACCCAAGCCGATCAATAAAAGAAAGTTTAGTAAAAATATCAAATTTAATTAATTTTAACTCTCTTTCTTTGTAATCTTCGCTATTTAAAATCTTCAAATCATATTAAATCAACAGCTAAAACACACGCAGACATTCTGGCATGACCACCGGCTACTTAGCCACACTGAATGCGAAAGCTTAGTCGATTGAATTCGATTCAAGGACCACTCCGGGCGTCCGTTGCGATGCCGGTAATATACCGTTAAAATATTTCACTGAAAATACTCTATGAATTTTATAAGGGACTTTAAAGTATGAATATCGAATTAACTTAGTTGTAGATATGGGTTTCCTTTTACATGTTTAAGTACACGTTAAAACATATATGAAAATGCAAAGATAAATGGTATAATTTTGAAAAAAAAAAACTTTAATTTACATGTTGTTTTACTCCAGATATATTTTGTTGCACGATACACTTTAAACACCGGCCAACCATTCTGGGATTTGCAACCTTAACACCGCTTAGCAAAGCTCAGATTCCATTGACTACATAACTGCTATGTGACATTTTGTATAGTTTTCGTCACTCCAAAATTAACGTGACAATGTGTTTTAGTTGCGATAACGCGTTGTAACTATAGATTCTTGCAAGCTATGTTGTACTAACTTACCTTGTTGCTACACGAACATCCATTACTGCTTGCATTTCGTTCACAGGTATAAATAAACAAGAGGTGTTGCCAACTTGTTGATATAGGTAAGTAGTGTACAGCTAAAGATTTAGGAGGTAGGTAGGTCCTATTAGATATGATTTAGTTTTATACAGTAAAATTATCAAAGAAAAAGAAATAAAGCCAAGCCAGAGGCCCATAGGTGGCATAAAAACTCTGGCACCAGGATAGGCACTAACCACACGATAAAGAAGAAGTAAAATTATGTTGAAATCGACGAAATATGACGAAAAAAATTTGTTGGTTAACAATTTTTTTTCGTCATATTTCGGATGGGAATTCATCAAATGATTTCTCCCGCTCTGGGCAAAGCGGAGTCGGGAGTGCCAGACTTGTACTGACTAAAACCCATTCATGTTCCTTCCTCGCCCTTTGTGTTTCAGGGGCGCGGTATCTCTTTCGAACAGTCCCGCAGCAACAGAGAGAGCCCTTAGAAAACACATATCTACTAGTGCTTAAATGGCTTTTTAAATATAATAGTCCCTTCAGTCTTTCTCGCATTTAGCAACGTTTAAAACTGAGTAAAACACCTACTATTATTGCTAATTTAATAGGTTCGGACAACAATAGACGTCGGAGGGCGCCTTTATTTTTGGGGTTGATCCGGTTAAGAACGGACATAAAATGACCCAACACTGGAGATTCGGTTTATTGAAAAGTAGAATAAGAAATGGAATCCCGCGGCCTATGAGGACTTATGCTAACAAAAGACATTATCAAACAGAGGCAATGGATTTCCGAGGGATTCTTTTATATTTATGACCGCGTACGTAGTTCTTCGGCAAAAATCAACGCACTTTCACGAAAAATGTTCACATAAAATAATTTTCTATTTCAAATGCTCGTTCCAGAGAATTACCAGTGAATTTGGGCTGTTTGAAGAGCGAGATTCAATAGCAATAATCCGCGCTAATCTTAGGAGCCCTAAATCGTACTTTTAACAATTTCACGTGTGTTTACTGTGAGTGTTCATCCGTAAAGAAGCGATTACATAAAAGTGTAACTGGGTGCTTCCCTTAAATAGGGCACATCAAAAAGAAAATAAAAATCTTATCCCATTTACGATCGGCACCATTAGCTGTAAGAAAAACATAGAGCGAAAAAATATAAAAGAGACACAGCGTTACTTAGTCGTTCCGCTGATTGGAATATCGGTCTGAAAGCTTTTTTATGTAGCCACTTACACGGGAAATACGCGAAACATTGACGTTATACCCGTAGGTGTTTATGTATGCTTGCTTGTTTATTGCGTCATATTTTTTCTTTTAAAGTACAGCCTGTACCTGGCCATATTTGTTTACTCGACATTTGTGTACAATACAGCTACTTCCAACGAGGTTTAAAGCTACGTCATTAATGTCGAAGAAATCGAGGAAAGAACATTTCTAGAACACTTTAACTCTCGGCCTTTTATGTAAGGTACAATAATTGTGTTGATGGTTTAATTGCTCTACTAACTAGTTCATATAACTAGAAATGGTTTCTCTACTTCTGTGTAAACGGCGGCTTGGAACGAGAAAAATAAAACGTTTCATGTGGTGCCGCGCAGGTGTCGGCTTATCAAGGATTACGGGGCTATTAAAATCTTGCTCTCTTTTATTTCTTGTATCACTAAACGAAGGAAACGACTGAATCTTTCAAAAATATTTGCTTTTACTTTGGCTTATTATTAATTCATAAAACCTAAAGTTACTTTTACAGTTTTCGGGACAAGAAGCTTAAACAATCAAGAACAAGGTAAAATACATTTTATGGGCACTATACAGGCAGCGTTTTAATACAGTTACCTAACAAAAACTGAATGAAAATTAGACTAGATTTTAGGCAGCAATAAACCGAGCAAAATTATCAACTGTCAACTTACGTCAACTTACTCAAAAAGTACTCCATTCTTAAACTTAATCGAATGATTTGTTTCGTGTGCCATAAATAGTCAGTCAAACTTGTTTTAAAACTCCGGGGCGTAGCACAGCCGTCAAAGAATTTCAAAAATATTATATTGTCATTTTTATTACCTTTAGCAGTTACCAACACGAGCCAGTGATGGGTAATAAAAGCCTGTGCCGAAATGTTTCATTAAGCCTCAATACCTAACCATATCCAATGTTCCAGTTTCGCTTTTATTATGTAGAGGTCATCTATTGTTCGTTTTCAAATCAAAACTCAATAAAACTGAGCCCCAGAGCCGTGTCTTTGTGTTACAAATTGAAAAACATATTGTTATGCCGTTGATTAAATTACGCCTTTGCTTAATGAATGGACATCTCCCACACAGACTTTGTGGAGGCTTTGATTGTGGTGATTCCTTTGTGAAAAGGTTTAAAGCTCTTTTTATTTACCGATATAAAAGCTTCTTTTTCTTTCAAACATCTTTAAAATGGTGCCTCTTTCTTCGCTGATATGAAAATAATAAGGACGGAGAGTATCTTCAAAAGGTTTGTAAGTCTTCTTTAAATCAGATTCTTTGCAACAATGTCAGTTACAGCTTTATTTAACAATGTTATTTGTTTAGGTTTATAAATAAAGACTTGACCAACACAAAAAAAGTGTGTGTATACTTATATGTACGCACGTAAGAAGTTATACTTCTTTGGCGTAAAAAACTAAAATGTTGACTAGCTAACTTCAGCGTGTATGTTGACTAGCTAACTTTAAGGCCGCGGTTTATCGTGACGGTATGCGCGCGCATCCTAAAAATTAACTCTCATCATTTTTCTATAACGCGCCAAAAGAAGTATAACTTCAAAAAACCTAACACGGAAACCGTTAGAGACCTCATCCTTTTTCTCAATAAACAAATTGGTACCTATAATGATACCGGATCTCGACAGAACAACTGCGTAAGTAAGTTTGTGATACCTAAGTAGCCGTACGACAAGTTCGAAAGAGATAATGGCGTTAATCTGTGAGAGTCGCCACTCGAACCAGTTGCTATCGGAGCAAAGATGGCAGTGATAAACCTTGGCTTAACTGATAACATCTGAGGGGACGGCTGAGTGCTGTACGAAATGGGCTCGTAATGAATCGACCTATAATCACCTTGGACATGATGATAGTGCGATACAAAGTGTTGGGAATTTAGTCATGTTTTGATAACTTTTTGTTTTTAATCTAGAATTAGGTAGTAGGCTAGGTATCAGATGATGGTGAAAAGGAACCCTTTTTTTTCGGATGGGAAATCATCAAATGACTTCTCCCGCTCTGGGCAGAGCGGAAGGGAGTGTCAGACTTGTACTCAAACCCATCCATGTTCCTTCCTTCCCCTTTGTGCGGTATCTCTTTCGAACAGCCCGCAGCCCTTAGAAGTGAATTCTGCGTGTACCCAAAGGGTACAAACGATACCAAAATGACCCAATGTGTGCAAATATCTGCCGTATTTTTGTCTGTCCCTCTGTCACATGACAGAACTTTTGTAATTGTAACCCACTTCAAATGACAGAATCCATGTTATTTTAGACAAAAAAACCGGCCAAGTGCGTGTCGGGCCACGCACAATGTAGGGTTCCATAGTTGCCCATCAAAATATGCGGACGCTTCCTACGGTCCGACCGATGATTTTTACTGTATTCTAAAAAACAAACTTACATTTACAGTTGAAAAACCTGTGCTCCCACAAATTATGCTTAGAAAAATATGTTATAAAAGTATATTTTGTAAGTTGGTCGACTATTACTCGTAAACTTGTAAAGCTTACTTAGCCGTGATAGTTTTCCTTTTAATTTCGTTATGTATACTACAATCGCAATTCTTTTCAAATTCCCACACAATATTTATTTATTTAACACTTCAAGCACAAAGTACAGAGGCGGACTTAATGCCATAGGCATTTTCTACCAGTCAACCTTTGGGTGATGGAGAGACAAACAGTGGTAGGTGTATAAATTAGAAAATATTTTTAAATTTTATACTAAGATAGACTACAAGGATATATAAAATACTATAAATATATATTAAAATACTATAAATGTATATCAAAGTATATCTATATGTAGATAGACAATTACACGGGTATACTAAAAAAAAAAGACAAACAATGGAGAATCCATTAACGTTGTGACGATACCGCTTAGCTGGTAAAGGGGCACACTTGAATCTAACAAAAATGAGCCCTTTAAAGCTTAATATTTTACAAACGAATCCCTTAATCGGAAAATGATTGTTAGAAACTCGCAATATTTTTTAAAGACCTATAAATGATATCCCACACTATGGAGTACGCGAGAAAAAAAAACACATCCCCCTAACGTGTACAGGAGATACCCTAAAAAAATACTTTTCGAGATTTTATTTTACCACTTTGTCGGCGTAACTAATCTGTATATTCATGCCAAATTACTGCTTTCTAGTACTAAAAGACTTTTAGCTAAGCTGCAGACAGACCGACGAACATAGCAAAACTATAAGGGTTCCTTGCCGACTACGGAACCCTAAAAACCAATAGACATGTATAAAAGTTTGTTGGCAGGTAAATTCAAAACCCGCATTACAAATAACGATTGAAGAACAACCTTTGAATGTAAATGCATTTGAGCGATTACACCCGTATGCATGAACTAGGAGGTTAGTCGCATTTAGATTTGTTTACAACTTTCTTTCAAGGGTTTAAAGATTTACCAGTTTGCAAACATAATCGTAGGGGTGAAAGAACTGTAAAAAATAATAATAAACAAAACATTTGCATGTTTTTTTTACCATGATTAAGATTTACATACCAATGTATGAACTTATTTGCTAACTAGATTTTGCCTGCGACATCCTTCGTCCACGAGGATTGAGCAAAAGTGTCTAATCCAGGTATAACCTATCTATCTATGTTCCAAATTTCACCCAAATTCGTTCATCCGTTTTTGCGTGACAGAGTAACAAACATCCATCCATCATCACTAAATTTCACGTTTATTATAATTGTCGTAAGTAGTAGGCTAAGATTATGAGCATTTATGAATTACGGGGACAACGGGAATACACGGATTCGACCACAAAAGGGCATATTGTTACAAAAATAAATCCTGAATATAGCTACCAACGAGAAATTTGTGTGTATGTAATCTAACGAGCTTGTTAATATATTTCTCGTATTCTGAGATTTTTATAACTTCATCATTAAAAAAAAACCCTTATTCAGCTTGTTTTTACCTACTTAAATATTATGCCTACTTATATTTTTTTTGAAGATACACAACAATAAACGTATTTCAGAAAAAGCGGCCTCATTAGGAGTTTTATTCGTAACACAGTACAGTAAAAATAATAAATAAGATGTGCCAAGCTTTTACAAGCAGGAAGGTGTATTACGTCTGAATAATCGGCCGTGACTGTACTCCACGTGTTTGGGGATGGAGCAAAATGTTTTAGTTATGTTTTCTTGTAATACATGTGCGGTAGAGGCGGTAGGTATGTACTTGTGTTACTACGTGGGTTAGCTAATTCAGATCTTGAAACATGGGAGCGGGTAGATTATGTACACATTACACTCCTTATCATAATAATATTTTGAGAACCAAAAGTGGGTTTTTACCTTTTATCATGAAACCTCAACAGGGGATTATTGTCTCACTGAAGAACAGTAGCCTATTCTCATACAGATAAGGCTGGCATTGATCACCACTCTTGCTCAAGGCTGGTTCACGATTTCAGACTAGCTTATGCCAACAGCTTCGCCCGCGTGAAGTTCGGTAATTGCCCCACGGGATCGTCCTACCGAGATTAAGAGCCTATGAGTTATTCCAGACTATAACTCTGTGCTAAATTTCATCCAGATCCGTTCAAACAACCATTTTTCCATACAAACTTTCGCATTTGTAATAGTAGTACGATTATGTCCAGGTTTCCTCATGATTATTTCTTTTCTTTTTCTTTCTACCAACAAGATAAACTTAGAAGCTCAAATGAAATGGAAAAGTCACACTTGCTTTCCAGGTCACATTGGCAATTGATCTTACTTAACATAGAACAACAAACCTCAATTTAACATTAATAGCTTCATTAATACTAACATCAAAGCAATCACAATAATTGTATCATCTCCCAACCCGCGAACACTGACATTGTAACAACGTAGCTTAACGCAGACAAGCATCAGATCAGGTTAATTGAATATTCTGCGTGATGGTCACAGCGTTAATCCACTATACGAACAGTTCAATAGATCAGTTATCGCAGCAAAAGGTGTATTGGATAAAGCCAGCTTTAGACCGATTACATCGCCTCACCGTCCCCTGTCCCGGCGAATTCGTGTAATAGGAGGCGCCTTGTGATTGGCCAGTTTCGAATACTCGCCAGCAACAAATTGGATCCTGTTAGCCTGTAGGTCATGTTACTATAAGATAAAAGGAGGAATAGAGGCCACTTCAAATTGGAAGAGATTCAACTATCGCCTCAATGTCACAGTGTAAACGGTTGTTATTATTTTAAATTATACCCTGACGTTGTACCTGAACGTTAATTAGGTAAACGGGTTGTTTAAAGAGGATCCAACTTTGAAAGCGACGATGAAATTAGTGCTTGAGTAAGTAGAGCATTTTCTGATGAGCACCTACCGAAAATGAAAGATACCTATTTTATTTTTATGTAAATAGGTCTTGTTGAAAGAAGCTTTTCTATTTTTCTACTGAAACGAGTGCGAGTTATTTTGTTAAAAAAAGAACTTCAGATAAAATAGAGTTCAAGACCTGGATCAGTTCATGTGTAACCAAATTGTAGCACGTTGCAGCATATTTTATGCAAAAACCTTTCCAAAGCTTTATGACGCGTTTCAATTCTCGCCTTTATTTTCAAAGGAGATACTATTTGATTTAACTTAACAACAAATAACTGTAAGGCATGTTTTTCTTTGTGTGAATACCCGTCAGTCCGGGGAAGACGGAGGGTCTTGTCGGACTTCTAGGGACGAGAACCGCAAGGTGGCCGTTCTTAACCACTGACAAGTATATAAAGGGTCAAGGAACTACATACATGCCAGATTTGCGTACATAGCGTCATGTACGTTAGTGGTTGCGGTTGGCATTAATTCAATTATGAAAGTGGCACGTTATTTAGAGAAGATTTTGTTTAATGTCTTTAGAAACTAATGTAAAGGGGTTGGAAGATTCCTGTGCGAAATGTGACCTGCCTAACTTCCGCCATTTTTTCTTATTTTCAAATATAGTATGAATCAATAGCTAATGGCATCAATACAAACAAGTACTAAATGATACAAAATCTTCTAAAGTATTACATTTCCGAAATATAAGCTATCAAAGTTGTACTGACGGCGAAGATACCTGCCAGGGCTGCGGGACTGTTCGAAAGAGATGCCGCATCCCTGGAACACAAAGGGCAAGGAAGGAACATGGATGGGTTTTAGTCAGTACAAGTCTGACACTCACTTCCGCTCTGCCCAGAGCGCGAGAAGTCATTTGAAGATTTCCTATCCGAAAAAAAAGCGAAGATTACCACTTTCATAGCTTTTATCTCGGAAACGTGACGCTTTAGAAGATTTATTCTAATACAAAACTTGTTCCTATTGATACCAGCTATTGATTAATTCAGGTTTTAAATATAAGTGGCCGCTATTTTGAAAATTAAATAAAATAAAATGCGGATGGCATGGAAGGCAGGTCGAATAATTCAAAGTCCTTCAACAATAATCAAGACAAGTTAAGTTTACATTTAACCGATTAGTGTATTTCTGAAGAAGGCTAAGAGATTGGTAGGTTTTCTAAGTTGCTCTTCCTAGTGCAACTTTACAGTCTACAGGATACTTTTTTTCCAAACATCATGTTTCCATGTTTAGTAGTTTAATTTGTAAAACCAGGGAAATTAATTAGCAAACTGACTTACAATGTAACATCACGCCCGTAATCCCCGAAGGGTGAGGCAGAAGTGTACCTCCCACATTTCGCCAGTTATGTTTCCTGTTAAGTCACATGTAATAGGGGGCAACTCCGTAGCTGCTACTGAGAAATTCCTGATGGATAAACCCAATAACACTTTGCCCGACCTAAGAATCGAACCCAGCACTTTATGCTCAGTAGTTACACGGACGACCACCAGACCAACGAGGCAGTCAAATTACAACATAAATTATTCGCAAATTCAAATCTCAGCTGTCATTCATTGACAGTTGTTTGAAATGTCAAATTGGCATAGTATGTCATAATTACACAATTAATTTAACCGACAGCACGTTGTCTGTTTGTCAATCACGGTATTGTTTTGTAAATAATATAAACTTTTATCTTTAAAATCTCTATAATTGAATAATAGATCCAACAGTCGTTTGTAGACACGATAGGTAAAGCACACATTAACCTTGACTCGAACTTTCTTGTGAATAAACACATCGCCATTACGTGGGTCTTTTTTTCTTATTTACTTTGGTATATTTGTACATTTCTGTGATTTAATTTATTTTATTCAAGGTAACGAATCAAGAAGGCATATGAATTACGATTACTTCTTCAAATACACCTGACCTATGTAGAAGAAAATATAAACAGTGAAATTAGTTTGCTAATGGCGTTTCTTATAAAAATACAGACTTATTCAAGCTGTATTTATATTTACACATAACGTAAACATAACATCACGCCTGTAATTCCCGAAGCGTTAGGCAGACGTGTACCTAATAGTATACCCAGATTTCGCCAGTTTTGTTTAAGTTCCATGTAATAGGGGGCGCTCACAGAACAGATTGAACAGATTCTGTGGGGACGATTTATGTTGGCACTCATAATTATAATCTAAAACATAATTAAACAAACGTGGTCGAAATTAAAATTTCACATACAAATCAATGATTTGAATGTTTAAGATGCTAACTCAATCACACATAAACAGTTGAACTGATTTGGAGAAAATTAAGGAGCGTACTAATTAGATCTTCGATACTTTTAGCAGGTACACATAATGGAGTCGTTTTCTTGCGATAAAATGCGAGTGAAGCTGCAAGTTTTACATGAAAATCAGAGCCCCTTCCTTATCCTGCAGAATTCTACAAAGTAAAATACTATTAATTTCTCAACCTGTACCCAACGAGGCGTCCTTGTTGCGAGCTCAAAGTCAGCCGTGAATGTCCCACGAGGTATCTCAGGCTCGGCTGAAACCCACGTGCTTCAGTGACTGTGGCAGAGCTTTCGAATTTGCGTGCTGAGCGCATCATAAACAAAGCCGCCCCGCTGACATTTGTGGACATAGCGCTGACTGTACCTACCGATATAATAAATTTTCTGTAAACCGCGTTTATTGTAAACAAGGTGCATGTTATGTTGGAATTTATTAGTGTGCTAATGAGACATTTTTTGCTTTGTAGTGGTAATATAAACGGGGTCGTTCATGGAGTATTCCAGTGTTGTATTGAAACCAGCGGGTTTCAATACAACACTGGCTGATGGCTGGCTACAGATTTAGTCCTATTACCTACTTAGAGTTTGAGTCATCGTGATCACCAATTGCACTTATCTAGATCTAATTGCAGCAAATTATAGAGCTGTGCAGGTGGCATACTGGTGTAAGACCATTTGAGTTCATCAACACGTAAAGAAGAAGAAGAATGCGAAAGTTTGTGAGCATGGTTTTTTAGCCTATCACGCAAAAAATACTGAACGGATTTGGATGAAATTGTGCACACAGATAGTTTATAAACTGAATTACTTTTTATCCTGGTAGTACGATTCCGTGGGACGTTAACGTGCTCGACGCGGTTGAAGCTGCGGCCATAAGTAAGCTTAAAAAATGTGGTTAAACGTTCGGTCAACCTCGGAAAACGGACAATGACAGAAATTTCGGTACATTTGGGGTGTCTGTGTCCAGGATCCGCGTCCGAACTGTGTTCAATCCTTAAAAAATGCAAAAGACCTTCCAGAGGAGGCGAGTTCTAGATGAAAGAACACCTAAAACCTTACAACATAAAGATTAACTTATTCAAGCAAGAATTAGGGAAAATTATTACACGGCATGTTTCTATTTACATAAGAGCTTTACGTTAATACCTACAGCTTAGCTTAGACGTTGAAGTTCTTGGGTAAATAAAAATAAAATTTAAACTACATTCCATCACGCCTTTAGTTTTTCGTTTAACGCCATCGCAGCCATGACCTTAGTTAATGAGGTTAAGTTACTAAGTTCCTTACCATAGCTTGGGCCATTGGCCCTAAATACGACTTTGGGTAACATAAAAGGAACTAAAACATGACATATAACATAACATCACGTCTATAATCCCCGTAGGGTTAGGCAGAGGTGTACTTACCTAAAAGTACACCCAAATTTCGCCAGTTATGTTGTAAGTCCTACTAATAGGGGGCGAACCTATTGCCATCAACCGGGCACAAATCCAAACTCCGTGGGTTCCGTGGTTGCTACTGAGAAATTTCTGATGGAAAAACCCAATAAACCATAGTCATTGCCATAGTTGCATAGGTATTTATTATTATATATTATATTGTATTTTATATTTGAGTTATATATTTTGTCTTGTATTGTATATTGTATGTTATATTTAAATTCGTTATTTGCCTTATGTTTTTGTGTATTCTATTTTCTCTTCTTCTTTTACACACTGTGTCTATATCTCTTTTTATCTTCTCTCCTTTCACGGGTATGCTGGTAGAGATTTCTTTAGAAATAAGCATTACCTTTGTACCTATTTTCTGTTCCTTTCTTCTTTTCTGTATTTAGTGTGTACATAAACTGTTAAATAAATAAATAAATAATAATAAAATTTTACCCGACCCGAGAATCGAACCTAATACCTCATGCTCAACAGTCGAGCTTGCGACCACTCGATCAACGAGGTAGTCAAAATCAACTAAATCTGCAATCCCACAAAAACCTCACGCCTAAACCACTGAGCCAGTCGTTATGAAATACAGATAGTACAATAAAATTAGGGTCTTAAATTTACCTTACCTACTTACTACCGTACTATAACTATTGTGAAAATAGTTAAAATGGTTGAAAATAGAGCAAGTCATGATTATTAATAACTAGCTTTAGTCCGCAGCTTCGCTCGCGTTAATTTTTAAATTTGACAATCATCTCGGGTTGTACTCTGCTTGTGTAATAATATGATTCAATCATGATGTGAAAGACACGTAGCGCCATCTGTTTTCATAAGAACGTTTTTGTGTTTTTCCTCGGAAACAGTACTTTTTCGGGATGAAAGGTACCCTATGTCCGTTTCTGTAAACCTGACAACGTTTCAGGATGATCGGTTCAGTGGTTTAGGCGTGAAAAGGTAACAATCAAACAAAAATGTACTAAAACCAAATTCCTCTACAATAGTATTTATGCAATGGCTCCAAAACTTTATAACAAATTGCCTGATCAAGTTATATCAAGCAACAGCATGAAGGAGTTTAAACGTAAGCTTTTTAAATTATTGAATGACAAGGCGTATTATTCTGTAAATGAGTTTCTTAATGACAAATTAAAATAGTATTTATATAAATCTATAGGTCGGTAAAATGTTGTTCCCCTTTTGCCCAGTTTCATTGACATTTTGTATTGTATATTGCATCTATTATTATTTAGGATTTCATTGATTTTGATTGTGACTGTGTAGTGCTGACTTTGTTTATGTGCCGTTTTTAATTTCATTGACATATTTTATTATTAGCTTTTAGTGTTTGACATGAAATAGTGACATCAGACTACTTAGTTTTTAACTTTATTTTTTGGTTTTTAGTTTGTTAATTAACATTTGATTTTCAACACTATTTTGTATACCTTCTGACACCATTTATTTATAAACATCTTTATATTTTTTACCATAATATGTTCACAAAATGAATAAATGAATTTGAATTTGAAAAAAGATTACTTTCGCATTTATAATATTAATAATAATTATGTATAATATATAGTATGGAAGTAAGGATACCCTTCTATGAATAGTTGAACAATTTATAATGAATACGTGCGCACTATTCACACTCTGAGAGCAGCGGTGGCCCAGTGGTAGCGACCCCGACTTACGAACAGTAAGTCGAGGGTTCGAACCCAGACAGGCGCATTACTTTGTGTATTTATTTGATCACCAAATCTCTCAAAAACGGTGAAGGAAAACATCGTGAGGAAACCGGCATGTCCTAGAACCAAAAATTCGAAGACATGTGACATCTACCAATCCGCACTGGGCCCGCGTGGTGGATTATAGCCCATTCCCTCTCATAAGAGAGGAGGCCTGAGTCCCAGCAGTGGGAACATTATAAGGCTGATGTTGATGATGATGATGATTCACACTCTGCATATTGAGAACTGTGACGTATAAAGTACAGTAATAGAAACTCCATGTAGGTCGTAACCTGTAGATATGTAAATAGAGGTAGGTACTCCCGAAAATCAACAAAAACGGACTGTATTGTAGGTACTGACTATATTATTCCGTGCCTCGGAAAGCACGTTAAGCCGTTGGTCTCGGCTGTCAATTTTATTGTAGTTCTTTGACAGTCGTTACAGATACAGGTAGTCAGTGGCTGAAAGTCTGACAACCAGTCTTACCAAGAGGTATGGTATTACTCAGTACTAACTGGATTGTGGAGGTCAGATAGGCAGTCGCTCCATGTAAAATACTGGTATTCAGCTGCATCTGGTTAGATTAGAGGTTTAAGTATTTTTTTAAATTATTATTTCCTTTATTATATATATATATATATATATATTTTATTATTACATTTTTTTTTTTTTTACTACCGTGGATTTTGACATTCAATGTTTTTGTCGGGTTTACTTCGTTAAGTATTTTACTATATTTTTTTTTATCATTATTGTGACATTTAATGATATTTTATGTTTTTTTTTTATTGACATTTATTTTGTAAAGTATTATTAATTTATTTTATTTAATTTTTGCGAATGTGAGGACCATGTGGGTAATATTTTTATTTTATTTTTAATTTTCCCACGATTGTCTGGCAGTTTGAGCACTACAAGCGACCTACCCAAATGTCCTTTCCTTGGTATTGTTCGTCGTGTCGTTGAGCTCCTTGTGTTATAAGTCGAGCTCACGATAACTGACAAATGCTTGCACTGACTGGACAGGTCCACTCAAATCTGTGTGGTTTTTTCTCCCAAAGGCCATCTCAGACACTAATCTGCATAGTCCTCATGTGAGTAAACCAAGGTTATGTCTGGACTTTAAAAGAGACTATGACCTCTGAGTCTGTTTCGGCTGTTTCTTCTCAGAGTAGTCAGTTACGAAACACCGGCTCCATCTAGCTTTAAAAAACATGACGTGTAAAAGTGTTTGTAAAAACCTATTTACAAAATAAACATCATTTATGATTTATCATTTATCATAGACTGGAAGCCGAACCCAACATAGTTGAGAAAAGGTTAGGCTGATGATTGTTGTAGCCATTTTATGTTACTGCTTTTTAGTTGTGGGTTTCAATGAGAAATCTTTCAATCATCCTTTTTTTTTTTTTAATGGGTGGGAAATCATCAAATGACTTCTTCCGCTCTGGGCAGAGCGGAAGGGAGTGTCAGACTTGTACTGACTAAATCCCATCCATGTTCCTTCCTTGCCCTTTGTGTTCCAGGGCCGCGGTACCTCTTTCGAACAGCCCGCAGCACTGGATCTTTCAATCATCCTCAATGCTATTTTTAGAAATATAATATTTTCAAGAGAGTTTGGGCTAAGCTCACAATATTCATCAGCAACTATTTTAGAAAATGTGTGGGTCAGTTCCTAAATTAATTGTTTATTGTAAGCTTTCATATCAAAACGTTTTATAGATTAAATTAAATGAGATATAGCGCCAAGGCGATATGGGCCTCGTTGATCTAGTGATCGCCAACGCGACTGTTGAGCATAAGGTTTTGGGTTCAATTCCCAGGTCGTGCTAAGTGTTTTTAGATTTTTTCTCAATAGCAGCCATCATCATCATCACTATAACCACACCACACACACACACACACCACCACACATCACCACTATATCACCACCACTATCGTCATCACTATATCTATCTGCATTTGGATTTGTTCACGGTTGATGGCAATAGACTCGCCCCCTATTACATGGAATTTAGACCTTACTGGCATAATGTGGGTGTACTATTACGCACACCTCTGTCTACCTATTCGGTGATTACAAGCGTGATGTTAGAACTTTTGAAATGCCCACAAAAAGAAAACCTGTATTTTTTCATAGTTCTCCAGGTCATACGATGGCAATAAAGTTAAAATACGCACGGTAGTATTTATCAAAGATACAATTGTAAAAGGAAATATATAAATACGGTATTATGTGCTAGTTCGCAATGCTTTGTACACTCGGGGCAAGCGATGTTTAACAATGGCACTATGTCATTATTTATACCCGTATTGTATGTTGGAGGAATTTAAATGAGCAACGTATGCTGTATGTGCAGATTCGAGAATTTAAAGAATACAGTAGAACTTCAATTTTATTTAAATTTAAAGATTATTCAACATGGTGTGTATATAGGAACTGGAAGTGCGTACCCAATGTATCCAAATCATAATTATGGAAGATTTTAAAAAGTATTTTTTCAAGTAGTAAGCACCTAATATATTTGAGTAGTAAAAGAAATGTAGTCATTCTAGATTAAATTAAAACTGGGTACTTGTATAAAGGTTTTAAAAAGACTCTTAACGAAACCGAAAGGCACTTGTCCTCCCTGTCATTGCGATATTTTTTTTGTTCTAGACCATACCTGGGAACCTTATAGTTACGGAGATATTGGGGGTCAAACTTCTAACTTTTTCACAAGTTTTTTTTTTTAAATACATGTTCTTAATGTAAGATTTTACTTTAAAACACCTCTACGACCCCCTTACTATTCAATCCATCCATCAGCACTATGTTTTGAATGCGTTACATTGAGTCCTAGCGTAAAACGTGATTTTTCAGCCCAAAAAATTAAAGTCGTTTCCCTGCACTAATTTTTGCGTAAAGTTACTTAGTTTGATGCACATAATGCTTGGTTGACAGCTTCGTGAAGAGTCTGTTTACACCCTATATTATCATCTAAACTGCGTGACAATATTGTATGTAGTACTTATAGTAACAACTTTATTTTAATAACAGTTAAAGACAACCTAAGTCACATAATTTTCTTATTTCTTATTTTAGGATTTATTTACACAAAGACGTTATGAAAATATTTACTGAATTTCCATTTGGTACATTAAAAAAACAATGAACCAGTTTATTCTAAAAGAGATTACTAAAATATAGTTAGTGGCTCAGTAATCTAGTGGTCGCAATCGCTACTTCTGAGCACGCGGTCCTGGGTTCGATTCCTAGGTCAAGCAAAGTGCTATTGGGTTTTAGCATCAGAAATTTCTGCATAGCTGCCCGTAGACGCCCACCGTGCGGTAATCTGTGGTTAGTTAATGACAATAAGCCCCACTGGCACTTTAACATAACCGGTGAAATGTGGGTACACCTTTGTCTAACACTTTGAGGAATACCAGCCTGGTTATATACTACGTGTTATGTAGTTGGCGACCTATTATTGTTACGAAGAAGTTTAAGAACTTGGATAAGTGTGATCCTAACTAACACACTAAGATGTTCTTATTAGTAATCTATCGACTTCCGTGAGCGAAATAATAAGATATAAAAACTTATTATTTTATGTAAGAAGAGGGTTTTATACCCTTCGGCAGCTTTCTTGGTATACTTACACAAATTTTATAAATACCTAATAACATTATACCTATTGACCTTTTTAAAAGCTGGCCAAAATAATATTATGCTATTTTGGCGAAAAGGTAAAACATTACAAAAATAACAAAAAAGTATTTAAATTATTCATAAACTAGCAACATCTGGCTAGTATAGAGGGCGGTATGACCGACATAGATACAAAAAAAGGTTCCTAGGCTGACCCTTTCGATACAAAACGCAAGAGAGCGAAAAATCTGTAAACCTACACAACATTACAATGTCTATAAAATACGTGAATCATCGTAAAAATAATCTAAATCCAACATCTTAATGTAACTTAATACTATTTCATAATACTTTGGATATATATAAAATTACCACATCAACACAAAATAAATCCATATCTGTATATAACTAGTACTAGTTTTTCTGGAACTGTCTTTTCGAGTATTTAAATCCCATGAGAACATATAAGTTAAGCCACAGCTGCGGAGCGTTCTCAATATTTTACAAGTGATTTCGGATCTCGTAAAAATACAAAAACTCTGATAGAAACTTTTAAAAAGCAAGTCGGCCCTCTTATTTTTTCCTTACAGACCCATCTCGAACAAGTTGGATAGTTTTACAACGGAGACCCTTCGATAAAGTGTCATAATTTAGGTGAAATATTGTTTTTCTGGCGAGGGGAGCATATTTCGTTATCTTATTTGTGGTTTCTGAATAAGTTATAGTTTACTTTCCTTTCAATAGTATATATTTACCAAACCGACTTCGGAGACCTGTTGATAATATTATTTATGAAGTTCTCCAAATGTATAGATGTATTTGCGTTATATTGTTTGTCTGTTTTTATTTGTCAGGTAAATAATGTCGCAATTGGCAACTTTTGTTGTTTTCTCTTTTTATTAACTTTACTTCCATTTATTTTGTATTACTCACGCCAATTTTAACGTTGAACTGTTTTGTTGTGAAGTTTTTAAGACCGACCAAGGACGAGCCATTTTTGCATTTTCCATATAACGAGGTATAGACTAGTAGCAATATCCAAAGAGGTTTTTGTGAAATTAATTACACTAGTAATTAATTTTATACGTACCTATTCTGTACGTTAACGTCAATTAGAATAATGGTACCGATGAAAACGCAATTTTGTTTTAAATTAACAGTGTTTTGACGACCAATAAAGGGTATACTAAAATAAATAGCTATCAATTACCGTCACTTAACATGCAGTAACGAAGTATACTAACAAATTATTCATGAGCAATCGGTTCACAAAACACAACTAATATAATATTCGAGATTGAGTCGAACATTCGTCGTATGAAGGGAGGCAAAATGAGAGCCATCAGACGAAACTTTTCTCTTTGCGCGAAAGTTTGTGATGTGAACAGAAACCCGGGGCGCGGGCGGCTCCCCTCGGGACACACATGCATGTTTAATGGCGTCCTAGAAAGGTCAAGAGTCTGAATGTGAGTGGAAGTACTGAATACATTACCAGCTCCCGAGTGGGCAGGTACTCGGATACAAGCAGCCGCGCCGTGACAACCTCTTTTCTAACTTAGATGCGGACAGGTAGTTTGTAGCTGTCTCTCAAACAAATTAATTGTGTCTTAGTTTTGAGCTGTAACGAGGGAGTAACTCAAACAAACTTTTGAGAAAGGTACGCGGTGGAAGTGTTGGTTCCCCTGCGCTAACATTATGCCGTGAACTCGCAAAATTTTGCCGCGACGTTGACTAACGGTTACTACAACTGGCCTGCTCCGAATTGAAACTTTGTTGGACTTTATATTATGTGACCTACTGTGCAATAAATGTAATATACAACCATTGCTACTTTTACATTTAGATTAAACTTTAAGTTTCAGAATATGCTGTTTTAAGTGCTAATTAATGTACAAACTGTTAGTAACTTTATCTGTGTAATATACCCCCACTAGGATTACTAAAGCCTTCATAATACTAAAGCGTACGTACAGAATATTAACACTGCATAAATTCCGCTAATTTTAATATGGGACACTAAAAAAACAGAATATATCAGCTAACATCTTCTCGCTGCGAGTAAATAGGTCAGTATGACGCTCGTAAACGAGGCTTAGCAACTAGTCACAAGTCGCGACCAACGCACTGTCACGATACAATGTGAACGCAGTCTCAAGTGGCGCTCGCACTTCACTCCCCTTCCAGAGAGGGGGACAAAAACATTTTTATAATATGTAGTTAGTGTGCATAAAAAAGCTTTTACTCACCCTTTGGTGGGTTGATATGCAGTGCGCTTCTGAAGAGGCTTTCTTCGTCACGCCAGTCGAGGTTCCTCCGCATCGTGTAACCGCACATGGCGGACAAGGTCACCAGCAGGGCCAACATGAACAGCCTGCTCCGCGTCTCGCCACGATGCCAGTGTCGCGTCAACACACCGGCCCCCAAGCCCAGCAATAAACAGAAACCAACACTCGGTATGTACAAAACCCGCTCCGCCACTACGAAGCCAACGTAGAAAAGTAAATTAGTCGCAGGCACGAATGGCAGTACCATAAACGCCGTGAACATCAGCAGCGCAACTTGGGGACTGCGATAAACGCTCTTCTGCGTAGCACTCGCCTTGGACCTCGCTAACGATATCGGACAGATGCAGCTCGAGTTGTGCATCGTTACGTTATTGTTGTTGCTCGCGCGACACACACTCGTGTGCTCATCACTGAGCGAATGTTTGCAGCCAGTGCACGGACACAATAGCTTTTTAGATGATACATTCTCTTTGTGCGGCGCATGATAGCTTTTTCTTTCATAACAGTCTTGTCCTCTATTATACTGCTTGCTACTATAATTCCATTTGTGCTTAATTTTACAGTTTTGTTTTTTGTAGTACTTTGCGTCCCGGTACAGGTTATCCTGGTACTTTTTGAATTCATTCGTTAGTGTTCGCCAGGTCACTTTTGAAATAACGGCGTAGAATATCGCAGTAGTGATATTCCGGGCGTCGAAGAGCGTCGTTATCCTCGGTATCGAGTCCATCGACCAATCGAAGCTCAGATGAAAAGGGTATAAAAGGAGGAAGAAGTTGAAAACGGGGAGATAAGCAAAAGTATAGAGGCGCGTAAGAATTGAGGGGTCTCGCGACGCGGGGTTATCAGCCGCCGCGAAGGCGGTGGGTGTCCCGGCGAGGCGTAAGCGCCAGTACAAGAGGGCGAAGCCTCCGGTCCCCAGCGCGCAAACGCTCCGCCATCGATGCTGAAACAATGAAAAATATCATTTAATAAAAAAAACGATAAACACAAGCGAAGTTAGCGCATTCAAGTGAGAACTGAACAGTTGACTACGTCGAACTTTTAAGAAAGGATCTAAAAGTAACAAGTTATTCCCAATTCATAAAATAAAGTTTATTCATAAACGCAAAGAGGAAAGTTAGGTATTTGAAGTTTTATTTTCTAAATATTGTTGGGAACTCATGGTGATTGATTACCTCGGAGCAATATTTCATTAATATCTGTCGAAGAATTTGCCGCGATGTAATAGAATTATAGTAATTTTTTATAACCCGTCGGATGCGTGATGAAAATATGAAAAAATGCGCTTACCAAGTTTCTGAATTCAGGAACAATTATACAAATCTATTTAATCTAAATCAATACCTACAAGGGCACAAATTAAGCTATATCCTTATAAGCAAACAATCCTCTTCTCAACAATCAAATCGAACTCAGAATCGTGAGATTAATGACCATTTTACCAAGTCGTCAACCGAGCAGGTTTTCTACACAGATTTATTGCTTCGCGTTTGTACAAGATTCAACTCTATGACAGGAGTATTTACGGCTCACGTCTTAACTGGCACGAGGACGACGGTATTAAGAACTAATGCCCACCGCCCCAGAACGTGTCGTAAGGTGACTAAAACTAGTGGGAAACTGCGGTTCAGTGGCTCTACGGCTCAGAAGCGACGATATACATCTTGAGTATATATATCTAGATAGATTACTATCATTTTATTTTATAGGTCACTAATTTCTATAGAACTTGTTGAAGCATAACTAAAATAATTCAAAATGGTAGACACAAAGAGCACAGTTATTTCAATTAATTATCAAAACAAAATCAATTTCATAGAATTTAACGTTTAAAACAAGTTATTTGATGATGGATGAACGCCACAAACGTATTGTAACTCAATTAAAACATTTTCCTTCTTGGAAATTGGAATTAAATCAAACGGTTCACAAATTGTTACTCTTTGTTACCCGACTGATTTTCATTTGCGAGCAATCCTTATGATATGTCCGAGAATAGTGTCATAACTAGTCTATAGTCAAAGTGCCACACCCGTCCGCAGAACTAATAATTTTAAGCCACAGCGAAGGCACCCCGATAAAACTGATTTATAAAGGAGCGAATCGCGGCGAGACGTCCCTGAGATTATTAAATTACTACTAGCACGTACATAACGCCGACCCTCTTTCAGGCACTATATGATTAATATGAATATACGATCAGTTAGGTATTTTAATCTACTTAAAGTGGTGTTATTATGAAAGTTTTCACGGTTATTTAGTGGCGGTGGGGTTCGATCCGCGCCGGCCGAAGCGCTGCCGGCTTGTTAGTTGCGGGAAGCTCGAGGAAAAGATTTATGAAGGTTACCGCGTCCCCTGCCCGACCTGGCCCAGGGGAACCCCCCGCACAACTAACGACGCCGTTTCGGATTTCTAGCACAATTTACACCACCGGGGGAGCAAATCGGAAATCTCGGCAAAACTTAGATGAAGTACAAATTAATCAATCCGAATGAGGGGTTAGAGACTGAATAATACAACACACTTTTTGCACCTTTGTGATTTTCTTCGCCTATTACGAGAGTTTGCAAATCTTTAACAAAAAGGAAAATAACGATGTGAGGGCACTTACCTACGTATCATTTTCAACTCCACGTCGGGATAATAATAAGGAAATGTCAGATATGTAAAGAAAATAAAATGTTTCATATTCATTTTTGCATGATAAAATTATTAATTCTATAAAATAAATTCAATACATTACAGTAATAACTACGTTCATGAAGTACATATTTCCCGTAAATTGTCGACTTGTATTTCATCAGGCAAGTTGAAGTCAAAGCAAATAACTTAATGAAATAAGCGAGCGAGCTTGGCCTAGCCGTCAGAGCTGCGCTTATCTGGAAAATTTACTGGCTGGCTGACATTGCCATCGTCGCCTCACAAACGCCGACTCATTTGCCAGTCCGTTTGAAAAACCCTCAGCATTAACCAGTAAAGAATCTTCATTCAAAATACCCGTTTTTATTTGAATCTGGAATTAAATTATATTTAGCAAAAGCTTGCTAAACGGTTAATCAAGCGATTAAGATTAAAAATACCGTTTTGCAACTGCTAAAAAACGACCTTGCATGAAAACTCGGGTACGGTCGGCAAAAGTTCTTACCTAATGTTTTCACTTATTCGTATTACTCCGACAAAGAATAAAACGTTTCGACTAATTATGCCCTAATTTATGTCTTTTGGCACTAGATCGAGATAAAAAACGCGACGATTTAACACAGAATCTCAGTACCTACCAGCTTACTACCTATGTATCAACGAAAGTACTGGCAGGAAAAACCTCTTACATTTTTCTAAAAAATAATCTTCTGAGAGGCTTCCAAAATGGAAATTATTTCTTACAAATAAAACGTTGCCACAGAGATACCCTGCCTATGAACTCATAAACTCGGCGAGGTAGACGTCGGTGCCGAGGACTCCATTAACGTTAATACCCTCATAACTACATGACGAAATTTCTACAACAGGAAAAAGCTCTTTTAATTCCGACCGCCAAGGTCTTCGACAGGGAAAGACAATATTTTTATACCGCTACAATATAATGCGTATAAAGACAGGTTCACACTCAACCCTGCGGGGCGGTGTTATACAAAACGAATTATTATGCGAGGAACATATTGTGGGGACTTATAAGAAACGCCTAGGTAAAAAATAAGACCTTGCCTTTATATTTTCTAAGTCAATTTAGCAGAGAGTAAGGAACATCGACGTTATTTGAAAATGTGAGACTACTGGCAATAGTTTAAACTTAAACATTAACACTCAGCACACACATTCAAACAATAAATTGCCGTTTAATAGCAGCCAGTACTCGTTAAATACAGAGCGCAAACCGTAACTTCGCCTAATGTCTGACTTGGGTTATTCAAAGATGCGCTCAAAGTTTTTGTTTCGCGCTTTGTCTAAGTCCCAACAACAGACTACACATGCATTTCATATTGAAAGTTCCTGCACCTCACAGTGAGTCCGCTCGCGTTTTCAGATACATGCACTGTGCCGGATTAAATATGGCAACATCTACGAGAATATGAACGTACCTAGAAAATGGTGCTATTTTATTTTGTAATAACTTTTACACAAACGTCTAAATATTTTAACTACAATTAGATAGTTTTTTTTATGCAAAGAAAAAAGACACTTTACAAGCGTCCGTTGACACGGGGTCGTCGGGCCTGCTAAAATTCGCAATAGTCGACTGTTTAATCTCTTACTACAGTATGAAATTGGCTAACGTAGATTGTGGGACTAAAATATTGATGTAGGTACGTAACGAAACTAAACGTTTTACACATTGTTTAAAACTAACTAACCCTTTTCATCAAACATCACTCACGACAAGCATCAAATAAAGCACTGTTGACGAGACACTAGAGTACAATAATCTCATATTTCATAACTTGCATTGCAATTTCTAAGGTATATAAGCAAGTTTCCTGTGGCGAACAAATTTCATATCGTCATAAGCAGGTAACTGGCGAAATTCGAGTCACGTAGTCACAGAAGCAAATAATATTATGAGAGAAATCGCGTCTGGTGGGTATAACTTTACCGGCATTCCGTCTCCAACATAGGGCCGTGGGTGGCTGCTCTTATTATATATTACACTAGTGCTCTGCCCGCTGTCTTCACGCGTAGATTTTCCTCTTGTTCGAATCATATTGTAAACTAAGGAAGCATAACCGTGAGCAGGAAATATTTTCATTGAATTTTCAAGATCTGTAGTTATCTGAAGAGGGTTGGGAGTGCGTGGGTGCTTCGACTCTGGTTCGATTCTTTAAAATATTATAATGTTGTTGTTATAGTAACTACTGTGGATGATTACATAGAGCGGTTTTAATATTATTTTATAATTTTTTAGTTTCTTTGGGTAAGTACTTTTAATATTATTATACATAACTTTGGGAGTAATAGACCCTGAACTTATTTTAAGTTAATATATTTTTATTTGCAGTGATTACACACGGGACCGAAACGTGGTCGCTCACATTGGGCCTCATCAGAAGGCTTAAAGTCTCCCAAAAGGCAATGGAGAGGGCATATAGCCGCTCGGAGTTCCTTGCGTGATCAAATCTGAATTGAAGACATCCGCAAGAGAACCAAAGTTACCGACGTAGCCAGAAGAATTGCCAAACTTAAGTGGCAGTGAGCAGCCACATTGCTCGCAGAACGGATGGCCGATGGGGCCGAAAAGTTCTGGAGTGGCGACCGGACCAGGTCTGGACCGGACTAAGTGGACCGATGACCTGGTGAAGGTTGCGGGGACCCGCTGGATGCGAGTCGCACGGGACCAGACAATGTAACTTTGGGGAGACCTATGTCCAGCAGTGGACGTCTTTCGGCTGAAATGATGATGATGATGAATATATTTTACGTTTGAGATTTAATGCCAAATATATATAAACTAATAATTGCTCAAATTTACACAAAAACTACTGTACAAATGACTTTTCTATTTATAATAGCAATACTACCAAAAATAAATTATCATTAACAAAACTATTTAATTTCTTTGATTGAAACATGCTAAGGTGTAGTGACGACATTTTTACAGTTGTAGTGAACACTTTCACATACATAGTGAGTTCATTAGCCTCTCTTATCTATGTATCATATCAAAAGTGCTTCACATAGCTCTCGGTTAACTAACGTCAAACAAATACACAACTATCTGGGATTCTGACACCGCAGGAACAACTGCGGGCGCTGGGAAAAGGGATAGTTCCATTGAACTTGGCTAGGGGCTGTATGCGATAAAATAGAACTACATACCAGGTAGGTTAGAGAGTACATGAATCTATTAAAGCCCGCGTAATCAAAACTGAAAATGAATATTGGATCGAACAAAAATAATCACGTTCTCATAAATCAACCTAAAAATCAATAACTCAACACATACTACGCGACTTTTGTTTCACAATATTTATGTTGGCTACAACATTGTTTTGACTAAAAAGCGCCTGACCTTCGGGCTTAGAAACAAAAAAATAAAACTAATTTAGCACGTGCCAACTTGTTTTTAGAAAGGAGCAAAGTTATCCGTGTTGGGCTACGCCCGCTACGCCGTAGCTGCGCGACATGACAGCCTCTACGTGTGCTACGGCTACGGGCTACGACAATAAGCTATTTTATTATTGGGGGCGCCAAACGAAACAAAAGTTCGTGACGCCTAAAATAGTGGCAACCGTAAACTGGCTAAGTTTTCAATATCTAGAGAATGTACAGAATGTTTAATATTTTTACTGGAAAATGGGGACAGAGCCCGCATTATTTCGATTCCAGTCTGTCTGATTCATGAAACAGACATTTACGTAATTCTATAGTAACGTGAAAGCGATATATTCACACGTTAACAAGCGGAAGTTGAACTGATTCAATGTGCGATAATACCGAGTTTTAATTGGAGGTTAGACAGGTTTTACAGGGTGTAAACGAACTCTTCACGAAGCCGTCAACCAAGCACTATGTATATCAAACTAAGTAACTTAACATAAAAATTATTGCTGGAAAACGACGTCTTTTTTTTTGGGATCAAAAATCACGTTTCACGGTAGGACTCAATGTAACGCATTCAAAACATTGTGCTGATGGATGGATTGAATAGTACGCGGGTTGTGTGGTGTCTTAAGTAAAAAATACACAAAAACATGTATTTAAAAAAAACTTGTGAAAATGTTGGAACTTGGACCCCCAATATCTCCGTAACGAGGAGGTTCCAAGATATGGTCTAGAACAAAAAAAATATTCCAATGACGGGGAGAACAACTGCCTTTAGGCTTCGTTAAGAGTCTTTTAACATCCTGTATAAGGATTTAAAGTTCAGCTGTTAGTTATGTTCCATTCTTTCCGGGTTGCGTATTTGCTCAGTAGTAGGTATTCGTCCGCTCGGTAAGTAATGGTAAACCGAATTGTTACCGTGGCAGTAAATGTCAACAGACTGTTCGCTTTGTACCGATTCTTGAGCAAACAAACATAATCCTCACTGCTCGGTGGATGAGATAGTGTTGGATGAGGGGGAAGGGTGAGCGAACGATGAAAGATTGTTCCTCCTCAAATCGGGGAATTGATTCCAGTTTATTTTTCAATTTGTTATTCGTATAACTGAGCCTATTGAACGTATTAATATTAAAGGATTCGTGTCTATCTCTTGTAGGATTAGACGGTTATTTAACGTAAGTACATTTTGTAATGGTTCAGAAAAATCTTTGAAAATACTGCGTTGTTTCGTAAATATTGCTTTTATCGTGGTTTTTATAACAGTTAAAATTATATTTTCTAGACTACCTTGTTGGTCGAGTGATCGCAATCGCGACTACTAAGAAATGAGGCCCTGGGTTTGATTCCCGGATCGGACAAAGTGTTATTGGGTTTTTACACCAGGAATTTCTCAGTAACGGCTACGTAATCTGGATTTGGGCCCGGTTGATGGCAATAGGCTCGTCCCCTTTTACATGGGAATTAAAGCATAACTGGCGAAATGTGGGTGTACTATTAGGTACACCTCAGCCTAAGCCTACGAGGATTACATTTAGCTATGCTTTATAAATTTATATATCCAATATTTTCTATCACTGGTGGGTTTACCACCCACTTCATAAAATAAAATATAAGTTCCGTAAAACCACAATATATCTATTCCAAATACTAGATCCAGAAGGTTCCTTAATCTCCCGTACTTACACCGGGTGAATTGTACTAAAACTGAGCTCCAAAGCTTCAAGAGATGCTCAAACGCTCTACAGTAACAGTTAAATGGCGAAGTATTTAAACTTGGACGCTGCTGGTGCCGATAATGAAATGCTTTGAACTATTCGTCTTAATTGCATTCTTAAAGAAATTACTCAAGCTTCTATTTTAGGAATAGAAGTGTGAACTTAACATAATCTACATATATCTGCACATATATGTATATATTAATCCCGTCTGAATGCCCTGAAGACAGACCACAAATCCGTATTTGTACTCTGTACTTAAACCGTTAAATAAAGTGAATTAATTAATTCAGGCCCTGAACTACGACTGAGAAACCTATTCCTGATGGAAAGATAAGTGACACTTTGCGCGACACCAGAATTGAATCCAGAACCCCGCGCTCAATAGTCTCCTAAGATAGTATTTTAATATCGAAGTTTTCCCGCGATCATTATGTTTGTGTATCACTCATTGGTCGCTCACAATGGGCCTCATCAGAAGGCTTAAAGTACCCAAAGGGCAATGGAGAGGGTATTGCTTGGAGTTTCCTTGCGTGATCAAATCAGAAATGAGAACATCCGCAAGAGAACCAAGGTTACCGACGTAACCCGAAGATTGCCAAACTTAAGTGGCAGTGGACAGGGCACATTGCTCGCAGAATGGATGGCCGATGGGGCCGAAAAGTTCTGGAGTGGCGACCACGAACCGGAAGACGTTGCGTTGGAAGGCCTCCCACTAGGTGGACCTATGACCTGGTGAAGTTTGCTGGGATCCGCTGGATGCGAGTCGCACGGGACCGGTCAATGTGTTGACACTTGGGGAGGCCTATGTCCAGTATTGAATACTTTTCGGCTGAATTGATGATGATCACTCATTTGTTTGGAAAACCCTAAGGTTGTGTCAATTCAAACTTCTTTTTGCTGATCGACGAAAAAAAAGGAGGAGGTTCTTCATTCGACGCGTATATCTTTTAGGTCACCGCTTGCGACCACTAGACCAACGAGCCCAACTAAACAAATATCGAATAATTTAGACCTTTCAGTATTTATTTTATTAGTTTAAAACAGACATAAATGTTAATAATTAAATTCAAAGTGGGTCAAAGCTAATAAAAAATATTATTAGCTGTATATAACGCAGGAATGTTCTACGCTAGTTGTACTTAACTAGGTACAATAACCACTTGAACTTTCGTGTATAGCGCTCATAAAATTATAACGAAGTTACGGGGAACTTAAAACAAGCTGTTAGTAAATTGATCCGAAAACAGAGGCGGGTATTTAACAGTACATAGTTTTGGATAATTATATGCAGAGGCGTTTTATTTGCGGTGTTATATGATACTAAAGTTCACTTTATCTTACAAGAGAAAATCATAGACTACTTTGCCTAAGCCTTTTATACTTTTATGAGGTACCCAAGGGGTTACATCAACAACAAAGCAATTAGTAGCAAGGTCTGTTGAAAAGTTTGTAGCTATCAATTGTTAGAATTAAACAAAAAACAAACGTTAATATGAAGTAAGGAAAACTATGTACAAATACCCACTTATACACCTGAAATAAATGCTGGTCGTATGAAACCTCAACAAAATTTAATTTAACGTCAGTGAACAATACAAAATACATTTACAAAATATTAATTTTATTACATTTATAACACATTTGCTCGTAAAGGGTCTCTTATTTCACCAATTTCAATATCGTATTGTATCTCATTACGTACTTGTGCGATAATGTAATGTAAAACGCACGGTTTCAAGGTGCTCCGTCAAAAACGAACGGTACTTTTTTAAATCTTAGCAAAGTTTATGTCTGAAAAGTAGTCAACATTTTATGAATAAAATTCACTTTGGGAGATAAAATATAATAAATAAACATTAAATTATTTAATTTCATTAATTTTCACAATAGATTACAACCATTTATCTGTAACAAATACACAAAAATATTAATTTACTGTCTTAGTAATACTGGTTGTTTTTATGCCTTTGCCTTAAAAAAAAAGCGCTGAAGCGCGCGTCTCGCTAATTTGTGAACAAGTAAAAATTTATCCGCGCGCTTGTTCTTTTCGCTGTATTGTTTTTATTTGAAAATGTCGTCAAGTAATGATGAATTTATTCCTCTTGCCTGAAAAACCGACCGATAGATACTTACAAGCGTATCAAAATTTCGTTTAAGAAAGCCGAGTTTTATTTATTTCCTCGCAAATATGTTATAAAACGTCGTATGACATACGTGCGCTTTGATAATTACAGCCTCTGCTTTCTTGTTGCCCTCGCCTACGGCTCGGGCTAGCAATATCGCCTCGGCTGTAATTTTCAACTTACTACTATATCATAATGTACTATTATTTTACTGTCCCTACCACAATGTTTACCCAGAGCGAGTGTATCGAGTGTTTAACTCACCTGTATGATTGAGTTAAAAAAGTACGAATGTTGTAAAATCTAGTACCTACTTACTTGATACTCGAGGTATAAATCATAACTTTGTTTAAAATCTCATTTCTCTCTCAAGTCAGTCACAGAACTGTTTTATATTATGTCCAGAAATAGATAAGATGAGTAGCTTCAATGTCAAAAACCTTTTTTCATAAATATGAAAATAGCACAAATTAAAGCGACTCCAGGCTACTTTTTGATCTAATAATAATAATCTATAGGCCTCATATCTATGTATAAGGATTCGAAATGACAGGATTTATTCATAGTTAAATATAGTGTGAAGTCTAGGCTATGAATAATGAATGAGACAATTTTTCACTAAAACATTCATGCTATGGTTAGCGCCCGGTTTTTGTAAAATACAAAATAAGTATGAAATGGTGCTACTAATGATACTCAGTTTTAGATGTTAATGAAGAAATTGCCCTCATTAGCTGGCGTAAAAATACAAGTCTTGAAAAGACGTATTTTTCAGTATTTCGTGAGAAAGTGTGCTGTACGCATCTTTTTGCTTTTTCTTAGTAATTCTACATTATTGGAATTTTGTAGCTGTACTACCAAAATTACTACAGCAAAAAGGTACAAAAAGTACTACAGCACCAATGAAAAACTAACATCAAAATTCTTACACTATTAAAGTTATTCGCGACTTAAGACCATAAAGAAAAACCTAATAACAACTGTCGGGCAGTAGCCCAATCTAGCCGGAGAATCCTCCCTATTGTATGGTGAATGAAAAACTTTACATCCTGTATTCATACCCTTATAATTTTATTAAACTTTAGAACTGAGTAAATTTTGGAAGTAAAACTTCTTTACGCACGCTTGACTTGGGACTAAGCTGATGAATGTGTAACATTACGAGGCACACGGAATCTGAGAGGGAGATATAAGTTAGTGAAGATAGAAAAAGACAGAGTTACGTTTTTGAATTTGACATACGATTGTTCGGTATTTGTTTTAGTTTTACTTCAGTCGTGTGGTCTAAAGCACACTAGTTTTTATTTGATTTTATAGCGATAAGCGACAATCTTTATTCCATCACAAAATCCAGTCACTTTCTTTTGTAGCTTCGTGCTGTTACCTTGTGCCTTTGCAAAGATTCTGAAAATCTATTCAATATGTGAAAATGTCTGCTTTTGGTATCTGACTACACGCAGAATATCTGGAGTCAAAACTTGAAACAGTTTCGAAACTTGCCTTGTACTAACATATTAACGAGTATTAATAGTGAGTTTGCTTGTGGATTGCTGTTTTCAGAGATAAAATAACTGTGGTAGGAGTCCCGTCCTTAATCGCAATAGCAGGTACCCCTGCTTACTATATAACCTGTACAATATACCATTTTCTAGTTCTCATTTTTGGTTACCTATGAGGCTATGAGATACATAGGGGCTTTTTATGGAGACACACTGTCTCCCAAGTCACAGGTGTAAACCTAGTTTGGGAGCCAGAGGGGGTCCCCCATAACATAACAGGAGGGTTCCTGTGGGACATAATGTCTGTATGCTGTACTGCAAGACTAGTTTTCCACATTATCCATAAACTGGTAATAGGTATCTCGTATTCCAAGACCCGTCTTAAGTCAGTTGCTAAGCTCAGTTAGACTGCGTCGTTATGACAACGGTTCAGAACGCCCACAAAATCGTAATCTTAGCCGCATTTGGTGGATCTGCAAATTTGACAGATAATTCCAAAAGAAAACTCTCTAATCGCGGGCGTTTATATTAATTTATAAACAACTTAAGCGGTCAATGTGTCGTAAAGGGCGAATGAGCTTGACTTGAGCTGAGTCAGCGAGTAAGTATATCAGTATAAGACTACGTAAAATAAACGAAAATAAGTACCCCCTCACTTTTACACCACTTAGATCTCCCAAGGAATCCTCAGGGAACTAAAGAGACCCTTATCATTAAGAGAGTATAAACACCCCTGTAAAACATTACGGTTTATTTTAACAGTGGAATTGTACTAAAACTACTAATTATACCTCTGTGTTTATATATTTTAAAGTTTATAATACACTCAAAGTACACCAAGGTACTCTTGTGTACCTTTGACATTTATTTCTCTCTGAGGTCAATGTTTGCATAGGTTCCATGTTACCATTGTTTATATGCGACGCTGTGAAAGCATGACACCCGAGAGATGGGTAATTAAAGAAAAACAAGAGCGGAGTCTGGTCATTTTCCACTTGGCAGCTGGAGTGGACGGTCGTAATTGCTTAATTCCCATTTACACTCAATATCCGCGGATCCTGTTCCGAGCACTCGAACAAATGATTAGGAGATTGTGACACGTGTTCCGTTCCACAACACAAGTCTGTGTATTATCTATTTCTTTGTGTTGCAGCTCTAACAATAGATATTAATTTCCTTCTTTTGTTTTATGTCTGCACTTGGTATTTTTCATTTGTGCATCAAAGAAATAAATGTATAGCGATGCTTTCATATGTATCAGACAATAGGTGCTTGGTTCGGAGATTCGCGGTATTTTCTATTGAAACATTTCTGACGGAGTTTTCGTCTAATATTTTTTATATAAAGTTTAGAATACAAGGAGAAATCTCATCCCGTTTTATTGTTTGCTTTTCCCCGTTTTGTTTGCTGTAACGGGATTTTGAGCGTTGTAAAACATAACCCGTCAAGCGTGTATTGATTGAGACGATCTAATTCATACAACGAGCTATAAT
The DNA here is from genome assembly GCA_950005105.1 of Lycophotia porphyrea. Classification (NCBI taxonomy): domain Eukaryota; kingdom Metazoa; phylum Arthropoda; class Insecta; order Lepidoptera; family Noctuidae; genus Lycophotia; species Lycophotia porphyrea. Next base: position 9,119,197 of record OX465393.1, read on the forward strand.
TAGCTTCAATATGAAATCTAGCCTTATTCGTCAAGGTATTATTATACCACCTCATTTTTAGTCATGCTATTTCCGTGGAGTTGGCTGAATAACTAATTATTATTAGTATGGTAATGTCGGTCACGGCAGGTAGGACTTAGTTAGGCGGCTCCAATGTGATGCCATTTCGGCTACAGCACTATTGTTTGGTTATACAGGTTGTATTGTGTTAGTGACTAAAGAAATATCCGACTTAAAATCTGAACAAAAAGTTACAGTAGTTAAGTGACATCAGGGTTATTCAATTTGAGTTACTTTTGTTACTTATACAAAATTTTATGCGTAAAAAGCACAACCTTTGAGTTGTGCAATAACCACACGCTGTGAATCACACATATTGTCGTAATCATATCAGCTGTAAATGGACATTTCAAACTCGTTAAAAATATCCATCCAGTATCTGCATTTCATTTTATCGGCTTAGCTTTAAATCTAAATGGCCTGCACAGTGAACAATGACTAACACAAAATGATATCGACGTTTAATTAGATTTAGACAGTGTAAAATAGTCAAAAAAAATAAATAAAAATACACTGATCGTTATAAAAGCACAAAGAAAAAACCTAACCTAACCTAACACATTTTATATTGAAAAATACAGTTTAAAAAACTCGGACATCCCTACAGACCATCTCAAGTCGTATCGCAAACTATCAACTGCAATCCTAATAAAACAATTGCACAACTGTGCAATCCAAAGACCGCAATGCATAAGCACGCCAATGGCCCAGCAATGGCCTGTCACCTGTCACACACTGGTCCCCATTCCCGAGGTGCGGAGCCACAACCAGGATTGACATTCGATTAAGTATCACTGGGTACGCGGGGGAAATAAGCGTAATGATACGTTTTTAGCTATTCCGCAATCTGATTCTGCTACCCTTTTGGGAGGGTCTCAAATATTGTAAATGTTTAAAACATCAGCAGGTGAAATTTTGCACGCCGAAAAATGTTTGCTCAGTATTTTACTCTAGTCATATGGATGACAATGGTAAGGCAGATGTAAAAATAAATATTTTATGGAACTTTTAAAATAAATACCTCATAAAAATGTCTCATAAAAAGTATAAAGAAAGAGGGTATTCTATGCCGACCACAAATAAATTGTGGTAAGGGAAGGAGAATGATGATTATGATCTATGGCTAATGAAAACTTGAGCTGTTCACGTAAATTAATAAATTTGTCTGTTTCAGAAAACCGTATCAGACAATACGCCCCAATTTATGTGCTTACCTCTGTAGAACCCATGTTAATGGTCATGCAAGGCTCCAGCGCTGATTGAGGTTGCACTTACAAGTATTATTATGATTGCTTAACCATAGCCTTTAGTCTCTGCTTCCTGAAAGCTGCGGTCCGATGGTCAATTGGCGAGCACAATCGATATGTGGAAGGCGTTCGTGGTATGTAGACGTGATTAAACGTTGAGAGTGTGCCACTGGGTCAGGTTAAAGAAGAATCATATTTGGCCAAGATATGCTGTTAAAACGCAAATAATGGAGAAATAGAGAGACCTATACTACCTGTTTTTCTCCACGTATTGGCGATTAAGAAGCAATTCCGTTAATCACAAAAAGTTAGTTACTATTGATCAACAAACTGTACCAAAACTGATCCGAGATGAAAAAAAGCAATCTTTCTGTTTTCTCTTACCCGAAGCGAATAAGGAATCCAAGCTTTTTGCCCAAACATTGGACTCGATAAACACACATGGCGATTTTAAATTCTACTTTAAAGGCTATCGAGGCGACAAACGTGACTGGCGCGAAGCCACGCTGCGAATTTTTCGAACAAATATTTTTAAAGCGCTCGATCTCGATCTGTTATGGTAAAATCGCTTCTTAATTTGTTTTTAACGAAACGATTTTGATAGCATGCAAGGCGTATATTACTTAGAAATCAGTTTGAGTCGAAAATAGCGAATGTTGATTTGTTTCTTTGGCGATCTTGCTTTTATAAAGCTGCGTTGTAAGAGGTCCTATTCAATGGCAATGAAACGAAAAGTCAGATACTGTCAAACAACGCGCAGTCAAAGCATTTTGAAACAGAAAAATAATATTTAGAACGATTCTTCTAGAACATAGCTAATTTAAAGTTTACTCAACCAGAATGGAGTGAAATCTTTCATCATCATCATCATCTGCGTAGCCTTTTCCCAACATAGTTGGGGTCGGCTTCCAGTCTAACCGGATGCAGCTGAATGCCAGTACTTTACATGGAGCAACAGCCTATATGACCTCCACAACCCAGTTATTACTGGGTAATACGATACCTCTTATTAAGACTGGTTGTCAGACTTTTTAGGTCACTGACTACCTGTAACGACTGTCAAAGATCTGCAAATGACAGCCGGGACCAACGGCTTAACGTGCTTTCGGAGGCATGGAGGAAACTCGGTGTGTAATGGGTCACCCATCCACAGACCAACCTAGGCAAGCACGGCTTAACCTAAGGATCGACCCGAGCGGCTGTTATTATTTTGAAGTGAAATCTTTCATCATTCATTTAAATTAATTTCAGGGACAACAGTTACACAAACGTACTGTGCTAGCATTGAATTTTGTGAAAACTAAAAATGAATTGAAATGTTTATATCTGTGAATTAGGTTTAATTTTTCCTGTTTTTAGGGTTCCGTTCATCAAAAGGTCTCTTGCCCGTCTTTCCGTCTGTCCATGAGTCACCACCGATTTTCTCAGGAACGAGTGGACCTAGCAAGTTGAAATTTATGCCAGATACTGAGGTCTATAGTCTCTATTAGGTGTATATAAAAATCAAGGTCCTGAGTCAACACGATAAAAAGATATGGGCAAATTTAGATTTTCGTGAAAACTTATAAGTATTTCAACTTTTTTTAATGACTCAGGGTATTTCATTCATTACTACGTCATTGTTTTCCAAATCATTCATTCTGGATCAAAACAGTCCTTAATTTAAACAAAATATAATAATATGAATTACCTACATTAAAAAAGCTATGTCAAAACTTAGAATTATGAATAAAGGTAATAACCCAACAAATTAATTAATAAAAATAATTATTAAAAGTTTGAATAAATATTAACAAATTGTACTCAACAGCGCTCAAGCGAAATTTCCATAACTTTTGAATAGTCAATTATAATAATGAATCATAACTCAAAGAGCATTGAAGTGTCCTATGCAAGATTCCTTTAAATCTGAAATGTCAAGAGTCTAAAGTCTCAATTGGGGTACTTAACCTCGTGCAGTGACTGGTCCTACAAATGTATTAAGTGCACACAGTTCCACTTACGAGTAATAGTCATTAGTAAACAAATTAACCACAGCAAATAGAGGTTTAAAATAGTTTGGTTTTCAAAGTAGGAACCAGGTTTCATCTTTACTTACTACTACATATAATAAATGATTAAAATATTAAATATTACGTTTGAAAAAATTAAATATTATTCCATAAAATAAAACGTAATATCGAGAGCAAAACCTAATTTAGTATCCACAGGCTCGCAGCTTATGCAAATCATAATCACACAGCGAAAAATTAAACAGTCTCAGCGTCGCCACAGTCGTGTGTCGACTCCCTCCTGACAACTCCATTATATCACCGATTTCATTAAGATGTTAATTAGTTTCTGCCGCTACACATACATCGGTTCGAAGTCATCAGCACTCCTATGAGCCCATAACTTACTATGTATGTAAAGAGATGAATCTAATCAAAAAGTATTGCTTGTTTCAAATAACGAAATAGTTAGTTGACTAACTTGAGACTATAAACAATTGCGATAGCGAAATCCTTGGATTGTTGCTTTTAACCTCAACCTGAAAAAGATCTGAAAATTCCAAAACCTTCTCGACTTCAACAAAATTTATATTGTCACACAATAAAGGAAATACTTCGAAGGAGTTAAATTGAAACTTCCAATCGATACGCACCAAGTTCGCGAGAATGTGTTCACAAAATGTAATGTCACTGAAAGTTATGAGGGAAGTAATACTGTATATCAGTCACCTTCAGCGATGGCGGCAAACGGCAGCAGAATGGAAGTGGCAGCCGGGCGCGGCGTAACAAATGATCAACTAATCGTATGGAGATGAACGCCTCTGCGATACGCTCCCGACATTTGCATTTCGTTTGCAAACCTACCCATTTCTAGCAATTTCTTTATCAACTAACTCAACGAAGGAACGAATGTCCTTCGCGTTTCCCCTCTTTGTTTTATTTTGCCCCATTATGAGCCGGCTGCGCGCCGAAATAGAAACCGCAAAAGGTTATGTTGCCCTGTCATGATAACCACGGCGAGCAATCGGTGTCACAATTATAAAGCGGGTTTCCAATTAGCTAAACAAAGGAAGCGGCCAATAGTTGGAATTAAATATACGGAGGAAATGGAATATTACGTCGTTAATTAGTCCTGCTGCGGTATATGCTTACGTAGAGTTTCAATTAAAATTGGTTTCACTCACATTTGAGCAACGTTGATCGGGTACGACGTGCACCAATTAATATCGTAATTGTATAAACAGTTTTGCTACAGATTAGTATGTTAACAAGCATTTAGTCTACAGTAACTTTGTTTACTGGTAACGGTAACTTTTTAGCTTCTATGACGCTGATTTAATATTGGCAATGAATACCGTAACCTTGTTAATTGGTCTTCCGCGGCTTTCATACACTCAATCATTTCTATTCATTAAATAATATGGTCTATCGATACAGGTGATGAACTCAGAACCGATGTATCTATCGGCGATGCCCGAGCTCTACACGGCTGAGGTGACAGCTTACATATCGCTCCAGCGAGAACAGTGCACTGGCGGACATGTTCATAAATCAGTTTTAAATGTCCCTTAGACTTATGGCTTGAGAAAGTAGGGGCTATGTAGATACAACAGCAGGTTTGCTGCTAATTATTAGTCGCCTAATACTTAACTGTAAAACAAAACGGTCGAATACAGAGATGACTGGTAATACAAACGCATCAAATAAACCAACATGTAGTGCAGATCGCAATAACATTGTGATTAGAGCAGGAGGCTGATGACTTAAACACCAAAAAGGTATCTTAGTTTTTGTAATTTAACTTGAAGAAACTATACTATAGCATGAATACAAAACGGTGCCTAAAGTCGTCCTTTTAAGATGAAAACACAGGTGATTTGTATTGACTCCTACTTTAAAATATTACAGTTAAGTTTTCAGTATATAACTCATAAGTCATAAAATAAGCCTCTAGGTACACTTTTTTGACGAGATGAGACAGATGTAGACTAGAGCGATACATTTTTACCCTTATACCTTTTTTTTACCTCACATATTAAATTTTGACAGTTACGGCGATAGAACCTAAGTAGCTCTAAAATTAAGTCAAAGATTTTTTTTAAAAAAATATACACACGGAGTAGCAATCACAGAATAATAATGAAAATAAACGAAACAGAAACACATATTTTTCCATCTCCTACAAGTATGTAAAACGAACGTTACAGAATGATTTCTATGGAAAGTAATACCCGGCTAAATTAGTACCAGATTACAATACTACCCAAGACTATCGCTCTCTCGCAAGGGTACGGTATACGGTAGAAGCGAGTCTATAGCATACTCAATGAACGGAAAAGTTCGACAAAAGACGAACATACTACACGTTTGATGTCAAATCAAGTGACGGATGAGGACGTGACAAGACAAGTTAAGGAGTACGTATTGTGTGCCCATCCGTCCAAAAGGGTCAAGGAAGTTGTGGTCGGGCTGATTTAAGAGTACGTCCTTCATATCAGCATTCAGCTCGTATAATATTCTAGCGAAGTTAGACTAACTAACTACTAATAGTTTCGAAGCTGATTTGAAGTTAAGTTACTAAAAAAATGAGAAGAGAAGAGGAACACCAAACAACCGATGAATTGACTGTGTCAAAGATGATATGGCTAAAAAGAGGGACTTCGAAGATGAAGACTAATAGAGAAGTGCGGTAGAAGAATACATGCTGCGCTGACAACAAATAAATTTGGATTTGGGCAAGAGAATTATGATTTGGGGGTAAGTTCAGTTTAAGTTTTACTACTGGGGTGATTGTGTCCCCGCACCCCCACCAGAAGTGACGAGGAAGAACACCGTGTGATTTTAGTCAATAGGAGTCTGACATACCCCTCCACTGGCATTACGGCGAAGGACATCCATTGAAGATTTCCACAAGTAAAAAACAAAACAAAATTAAAAGTTCAAGTTTTACCATGACATACTTACAGAAACCAAGTTATGAATAATCAATGAAAAAAAAAAACCTAAATGTAATACCTAACACAAAAATCATCAAATAATAACCCAAGTAAATACAACCACATTAACAATATCAATTTCTTAAATAAACATTTTCCTATCGTTAGCTACTAAAATGAATTGTGGACGGTACTTTCGTTTGAAAAACACATTGCCCTCGTAGGAAGCCTCGCTTACCCGCTAATAGCCAAGTGATTAGTGACATCGGACAGCAGTCATTAGTACTGGGCGTGTACGAATGTTTTCACACACGAGCGTACTGCATCAAACTAATGACTAGCGGCCGCATACAGAGAAGTCAATTATCTTTAGTGAAAGTTAATCGCAGATTCTTCTTCTTAGCGTATCGATGGCAAAAAGTCTAAATAGTATGTTTAGCCCAAAACTCAGCCACGCGAACCCCGCTCGCAGATTAACAATGTTTTTATAATACCACGACTGTATACCACAAAAGGAGCAGGTAGGGGTGTAGGTATCCAAATTTCATCAGTTACTATATGTTGAGGTCCCAAATTATTAGACCGAGCTGATTGAATGAACTGGGTTGCCACTGACAAATTCTGACGGAGAAACCCAAAAACACTATTCCAGAGCTTAGAATTGAACTCATAGACTCTATGCTCATGAATCACGCATGCAAACACTAAACCAGTGAGACAGACAAAAATATTTAGCTTCCTAAAAACGAAATAACGTCCATTGACGGGTTAGTTATCTCTTTACCGGACCACGTAGAAGTAATAGAACCGTGGACGTTGCAATGTTGCCAATGCCAAGGCTTATTGTTTACGGAAGCTATACAGAGCCACCTGTTACTTTGAAAACAGTCCGTAGAAATAGATTTGCTACTACGAATTTCAAATATCCACTAATTAAGTTGTTAAATGAATACCGTTTGTCGCGTTACCAATTTATGCACCGAGCTTATAAATCACAGTATCGTGTAGTCGATAAACAGTCGAATGCTGAAACCGATTAAAGATTTCAGCATCGTAAGACACGATTTCTATCGTCATGGTGTTTCTTTCTGTTTCAAGTGGCCAGTACCTTACCTGGTGTCAGAGTGTGTATGGCGCCCATGAGCCTTTGATAATGTACATGCCGTCGAGAAATATCTCTCATGCATGCTGGTTTGGTTTGCTTACGATGTTTTTATCGTCAAGGTAACAAATGTAAACACTATGATTAGGTGGAAGAAAAGCTTTGCTTTCTGACATTAACTATGTATTTGAAAAATGTGCCTGTAGGACTAAACGCGGACAGACTGAACACCGACAATACTTTCAGTCATTTTTATGGGTATCTTTACATAATGATATGATACATATATGTACCTAAAGTAAAAACCAATGCAAGATATTTATTTTATAATAACAAGAAAAACATAATCGATTTTCAAAGTAAGTATCTGATTATCGGAGATAAGTTGCGTCGCTGATGAGCCATGTCGGCGAAGAGTTCAGTCGGCGAAGTGTCCTGTCCGCAAAGAGTCCCGGCGAACTAAAGTCTTGTCGGTGTTCAGTCTGTCGGCGTAGTGTCTTCCGGCGTTTAGTCGTACACTCTAGGAACGAGCTTTTTGGTAGTTATTACAAACAATTAATCAAATCATGTATTTCTTTGAAATCACCGGTAACGTAGTAACAAAGTTGTTTTACATCTCTGTTCATTGTTTTACATGTTCTCATGCGCATCGGAGAAATCCATTAAAATATTACATTACCGTGCAAAATAATGAATTCGTACGATTTTCATGAAACAAACACATATATGTATTACAAAACGTCTCTAGACATATTTTTATGAACTAAACAAACACACACGAATATCTAGCAGCCACGGAGTCTGGATTTGTGCCCGGTTGATGGCAAAAGACAAGCCCATAATATATGGGACTTAAACATATCTGGTGAAATGTGGGTGTGTGTATTAGAGTACACCTCTGCCTAACCCTTCGGGGACTAGAGGCGTGAAGTTCTAAAAGCCTTTTTGTAGAGCAATTTTATTAATGAAAAATATTTTGCCCTCAAAACGGCGCTCCCAGTCCGATTCAAAATTCAGTATCATCATTCAATTTAACTGTATACAATTTGTTCTATGTGTCATTGGAGCTCCCCATTTATAATGCAAATCATCATCATGTGTTCATTTCGTGTTTGAGTGTACAGTGAACAGCGTGTTTAATGTTAAGTGCGTTAGCTGGCTGTATGACAATCAATCAATTATTGGGATAAATCAATGAGCTACAATTATTTTGCTTCCATTACTGAAGCGGCTCAGGGCTTTTTGATTCGGCTCTTGAAATAAAATTGAAAAATTGTTGTGAAAATTGTACAGTTAGTATACGTTTGCCACAGAGTTGGTTTAAATAATCGCTCGCTAGTGGATATTTGGTATAATTGCAAATGAGCTATTGGGGTTTCTCGTTATTAAATACAATATTATGAAATTTACAACCTTTTCAAAACAGAAAAACAGACTCATAAAAGTCAAGATAACGTCACATTTGATTTTTGGTAACAGTATAGGGTATTAAGGCCAGGATATAAAGTTCCTCATCTCCCATAGAAAAGGGAGGAACGTCCGACCAGACGGGTGTTATATCTGGTGAGCTATAGCCCAACTAGGTTTTTCTATATCGTCTTAAGTCGCAGATTACTTTAATACCGCGATATAGAATTTAGATGTTAGTTCTCATATAGCGCTGTAGCACTTATTGTGCTATGATGCTGTAGTACTATTTTTAGTGTCGCTACAACTAAAGCATAGAAAATTTGAGAGACTTAAACAAGGATTCGATCAAACCGGTTCAGACAGATTGTGAACCGCTGCACACACCGGACACTGCCAGAAACTTCAGAACATTGTCTATCCCAGTCTGGTATCCGCAAAATGACCGAAACTATATACTATACCATACTCATAAGCAATGAAAACGATTCACAGAACAACAAAATTGACCAGTAAGAAAACTTAATTAAAAACTTGAAGAGCATTCCCGTTGGTTTTGACTTTTCTATAACCTCGTGACGTTTTTAAGAGCAACATCCCTGCTTCCGACATTCAAGTGAAGTTCCTACCCTGACGCAGAGCGAACGCTGTCTGCCATCGCACCCCTCACCCTTTGGGAAATCTGAGCCATATTAAAATTCTACATCCCATCTGAATTATAATACCTTAATCTCGTAATATCCTTCGAAAGAAAAGGGCTGGCCTACTTGAAGCCAAATATCTCTGAAATTAACGAACTTATTGTCTAATTTCTCATTCATTGTCTGACCTAAGCCAAAACTATTGTTGTCTTTCACTAAAAGGCAGCGCGAGAAAGAGACAGTGATAGTTTATAACTGTCAAACTAGATTATGTGATATACTTTAGCGTGTTTTCAGGTGGCATGTTCTGAGTCACGTCGAAAACTTCTGAGGAAGTAGTATTGGTTAAACTAAGGAGTTGGCTAAATGACTGCCCCAAGCATGTATAGGAATCTCACATTAACTCGTAATATTTAAGTCTTCATTCATGAATTATTTAGTGTCTAATAATTTCCTAGAACTTTCGTGAACTGTTAAACATAAAAAGTGTCATAATTGCTTTTTAAGTTTTTTTATTGACATAACAAGGGTCAAGGGTCAAAGTCAATGTCAAGGTTAATACATAATATTACGTAACGCTGAATATTATTATTTTATAATTATAAAAAAGTTTCAGGAACTTTTCATATCTTTACAATCCTGAAAATAAAATCGTGTGACTCCTACGTCAACTGGTATAAAAAACTGCAAACAAATGACATTACTATGAACTTATATCTTTTTTCATATGAAATACTAATATTCAGCTATTCAGCGTTACATATTGCTAGGTACCATGTTTATACATTGCTGGGACAGTCACCCATACTTCTATTTAACTATCCCCTGTAACAGCTTTAATGTTCTTCCTTCTCTTTCTAATTCTAACTGTGAATAAGAGATAGCAATAGTTACAGCTTGGTTAATGCATAACACAGGGCATTGTTTCAAAATACGTTGCAATAAAGAACTGCTATACACCGTAAATCGCAATCCTTGCAGTTCTGTAACCTCAAGTTATTTGAATTTAAAGTTGGCCTCAAATAGTGCAGAGCAAGTTCGCAATACTATGAAGAAAATATAGCTATTTCCTGCTCACAATTTACATTTGATGACAGCTCCTTCACAGTATTACGTAGTTAAGTAAGTATGAAACAAAGCTAGCACTAGAGATGCCTCAAAACTTCTTGTTACAATTTATTAATGAACATGTTTGGCGTTGTCAGTTTGGCGTGATTTAAAATACAATTTTCATAAACAACTTTCAGATTAAAACCATATTATTGACATAAAATACTTGATATTATATAAGATCAAAGTGGTAGGCTAATAATAAAACATTTATAGATGGAAAACACGGCACGATAGCAAATTTCACAGAACTGGTTATTAAAAAAAAAAAAAAAAAACTGTATTTATATGTAAAAGGTTTGATAGGTCTTTGAATACAGAGAGGATGACCGAAACCATTTATAAAAATAAAGTTTAAATAATTCTAGAATGACCATTTAAATATCAGAGCGCTATTCTGAGTTTTCTCTGTTCCGTGTTTGAGCAATTCCGTCTGAAATACGAGGTCATTGTTGGTGGCACCGACGGCGTTGGGTACTGAAGGGTGGGGGAGGGGGTGGGGGGCGGTACCAGCAACACCACTAGTGGGAAGAGGGGAGCACCAAACCCATTACTGTAGTAGGCGAGAAAGAAATAGGACGCTTGTGTCGAGTTCTGTTTAAGTAATTGTGTTTCATCCATTCTTTCCTATTTCAAAGTGAAATTATTGATGACATTTTGCACTCGCACATAATAATATCGCGGTTCACCTCACACCGAAGCTGTAATTTATAGCGGTACTTTTATTCACACGATACTTTTGCTCTTTGATCGCCATTCGTTATATCGACTTCGGTAAAATATTTTTCAATGCGAAGCTGACCTATTTTATTTTTATTGCCCGTCCTGTAAGGCTTTATGAGAATAATGTAGTATAGAAAACTCTTTATATAGCACCGCCTGGTTGTAACCAAAACAAATAACAATTGCACGTGGTTCGTAGGAAGACTAAACGCTCAACGTCAAAGAAAACAAATCAAAACAAAAGACGTCGTAATAATTATGAGTTGAGGAACGAGGACGCGACACGTCACAATAATACAGCAATTTTCTTGTAGCAACACGAAGCAAAGCCAACTCTATCAAACAATCTAAACTCTAATAATAATTTAGTAGCAAGTCAAGGGAAAATCGACCAAATGAGGACCGGCCTTAACTGTCATGGATGAAACTGACCCAGTTTGTTTTTCATTAAAGTGTCAACGTCATTCTTCAGAAATTATACTTTTAAGCTTTTTAAGGACTCAATGTTTAAATTTTCGTAATGTATTCTTAATTTTTCTTTCGAGAAAAGATAGCGTTAAATTAAATTTTGCTAATTAAGAATAATGTGGCTAATTGGGGGAATATTTTATGTCATTTCTATTTTTTGGGGTTTGAGGCGCATTGCGTTTTTGTCAACCATGCGAAGTGCAACATGCGTAATGTATGCTAATTATTTTTTTTAATTACAAAACTATACTTGCTTAATTAACTTTTGTCAATAACCATCTACATCTTTAAATTTGCTTTTGAACAGTACATTTTGCCACCCAGTGATCATTTTGCATTACCAAGGAGCTTCTACCATGTCCTCATCATGCGCAAATGACATCCACAATTGAACGGAGTCCTATAGCGGGAAATTACCATAATCAGTAAGCTTCACTGTTGGGTGGTGGTCGTTGCCCGCAGGTTGAGTCCCAGTTCCTTGCTATAAATCCTTAAATGCTTCTCAGGGTGTAGCCCTTATTACCATTGCAGTAAGTGATGATTGTCTTTTGTTTGTCACAGAGAGGAATAGCAATGGGAACATTCTTCAACACACCTTTTATTTTGCTTTATAGATTCACTAGCTTTTTCCTGCGGCTTCGCTCGCGTTAACTTAGAATTTGACAATTACACTCTTAACACACTACTAAAGTTACAACTACTACTACTAACATAATACAATTATGATTCGATAGACACGTGGCGCCATCTATCATCATAAGAATGTTATTGTGGTTTTCCTCGAAAACAGTACTTGTTTTTAAAGGTAAGCTAATGTATCTGTTTCTGTACACCCGACAACGTATATGCAAAATTTCAGGATGATCGGTTCAGTGGTTTAGGCATGATAAGGTAACAAACAAACTTACTTTCGTATTTATACTACCTATTAGTTAGGAAGTTAGGATTAGGAATTCGGAATGCTGATGGCAAATGATTAATTTCGTAGATATAGCTCGACTCATACTGTCACTTACGGGATGTCTCCCGTGATTGTTCATTATTTTGAGCTCCCATAAAACAAGTAAGTAAGTGACAGTGTAAGTTTAGTTTTAAACCACGAAAGCTTTGTTTAAATCTTTGATATACATAATTATGTAGCTTGACTTGGCTGGCCAGATATAAAAGATTTGAAGTTTAAAATCAAGTCTAGTGTACAGTAAAAGTGTAGTTTACCTCGACCTTAAAAGTCGTTTCTCGTGCGATTTCATAAATCATAAGGAAAATGAGGGTGTACGTCAATAAACCTCTGCTTACACCCACACAAGAAACAATAGTTCCAACAAAATAATAGGCCATAGTCTTCGGATTCATTCAACAAAGATGTGTGTACAGTACCCGTCACGGATAGGAGTAGGCCCTATTCGTTACAGGGAACCACAAGCATACTGGCCCGAGCGCCACCGGCACCGTCGGCAAATACCACAGTTAGTTATTTCCTTCATTTGAATGGCTTGGTTTTGTACACTATTGGCCAGGCTGGCTTGGCCCTTATGGCGCTCCAATGCCTTGTCAAGATGATTCGATTGTTTTGTTTGCTTGAATAAAGAGTTATAAATGTAAAAACTGTACAATAATTTTAATGAACTTAAATTAGTTAAAATACGGTTTACTAAGTGGGCGTTTATTTATAAAACCACCTTTCCTCTCCTTTCTAAAATACAACTAGAAAATCATAAAAAGGTAAAATAAATTATTCCTTAGAACAAATATACTCGACAAGCTGCTAACACCATTTTGATTTTCAAGCTTTCTTTATGATTTTGTCAGTTTTTCCTTAAAACAACCCCATTTCAGTATTTACAGGTTATTTTGTACGTTTCAAAGGTCATAAAAGACAATTTCCTTTTGTATTTTAACTTCTACAGAACAAAGCCGTTTCTAATATAATTACCGCGTTCGTCAAAAGAAAAATAGAAGATTTTAACTTTTAACTCGACTAAATAGCGACCTCGGGGCAATTAAAAACAAACAATTTTTATTCTGTAAACAGTATAAATACACCGTTGAAACACGAAGCTCACGATTACAATGAATTAATGTTTTACTTTTTTAACGACGTGTGGGAGTTGGTTGAAACTGTGCACTAAGGTATTAGATGTCTGTACCGAGTACCTACATGTCTGCTAATCTATAATTAAACATCTCTGCATTCTTAATCTTTTGTAAATCAATTAATCATTAGTCTTTCTATCTTTGGTCAAATAATAGAAGATATTCATCAATAAATAATCTAATTCCATTGGAGATCTTTGACAGTCGTTGCAGGTCAGTAGCCTAAAAGTCTGATAACCAGTACTAACTGGTTTGTGAAAATCAGATAGGCAGTCGCTCCATATAAATTACTGGTGTTCAGCTGCATCATAGACATGCATAGACTGGAAGCCGATCCCACCATAGTTGGTAAAAGGTTAGTCAGATTAGCACGTTGTCGTTGAATATTTTCCGACCTCGACAAGCCAATGTACTCGCAAAATCTAGTCACGAATAGAAAAAGATACCTCAGTAATTAGATGGTTTAAAACTTCGCTTTAAACACGATAGATTCATCCAACGTTACTCTGTTTTCTAAAGTTCTCTTCACATTTTTTTCCTTTATCATCCATCATCCATATCAGGAGGAAACGCCTGCCATCCCAGAGGACCCTGCTTTAGTCACCAACGCTTGCAAGATGGATTAGTGATGATAGTGTGGTGATACCTATACGTTACACTGACAACATGATACAACATGTTAGAAAAGGCTTTGTTATATAAAGGTTCATGGTAATCTTACTAATATTATAATTGCGAAAGTTTGTGAAAATGGATGGATGGATTGATGTTTGTTACTCTTTCACGCGAAAGCTACTGAACGGCTTTGGATGAAATGTGGCACAGAGGTAGTTTATAACCTGGATTAACATATAGGATACTTTTAATTCCGATAGTATGTTCCCGTGGGACAATGATGACAATGCCACGCGAGCGACGCCGCGGCCGACACCGCGGGCATAAGCTAGTTAATTATTAGAAAGTTATTGAAATAGAAAAATAAATTTTCTCCAGATGTAATCATTTCAGATAGGTTATCGGTACCTACTCGGAATATTATCTCTTCAAGAAAAAAGTAAGTCTGTGATCATTCATCGATCGACCTAGATTTGTGACTGGTGAGTACGGGGTTCGATTACCGGGTAGGGCAAAGTTTACAAATTGAAGGCAACAGGCTCGCCCCCGTGGGTGTACTATTATGTACACATGTGCCTTCCACTTTCGGGGATTACAGAAATGATATTATGTTATATAAGCCGGAATTCAAAAATCAAGCAAAACAAGCCTGAAACACGAAATGTTTATAACCTGAAAACAATACTAATAATAAAGATAATTCATCTTTCAAGAATTTTCAAAGCTATAAAAGTTTACTCAGACAAGCTGTGAACGTTGAAAGGCAACAATTCAGAAAATGTTTAAAACTTTCAAAGAATTAATTCAGCTCAAATCCTGTATGCAGATTCTTTGAGATAAGACGAGGGGAACTCGGCTCCGGTTTACAACGAAACGGATTAAATATCATGAACGAAATGTATGTTTTATTGAAAAATAAATAAAAAGAGTGTCTATAAAAAATAAACAGTAGATGTCACACGTTACCACATTCATCCAATCAGAGTTTGATCCCCACGAAAAAGTCTGGCCCGCTCTCGCAAGAGTCAATATTGTGTAAAAAGACAGGTGTGGTGGGGTCTTCCAACAATATAGACTCTCTCTCTCTCTTTCTTCTTCAACCCTTGGCCACCCAATGCTGAGTGTAGGTCTCTTCCAAATCTCTCCACTTTTGGCGGTTTTGTGATATGGCTATCCAGTTTCTTATAACAAACTCACACCTTTTTCCATAAAAGTTAGTTAATAACTTACTATTATTCATAAGGAAGCAAAACCTTTTCAATGACAGTATCAAACAGTGCATAAACAAACAATATAAGGTATCCAACTGTTAGCTACCTCTAGTTACACGATCTCAAGTTGCATTATAATGAATATTTACAAAAGACTTCGTAGTCCGTTTGCATCGGCAACTGTACTAGCGTGGATTAAGGTACTAGAGTTCTTTACTCGCTCCATATTATTTAAAACAAAAGACAGTCTGTTGACAGAAATATGATTCTTAAAGAAAGTCGTACTATTGTGCTAAACGAAGAGTAGGTAAACTCGAAGGCAAGTAGAACTATGTACGTAGGTAGGTTTTAGAATAGAATATTCGAAACTTTGTTTATGCACAGAGAAGTTGTAAAGTTTGTTTGACTACTCGAGTACACTATTTTCGTCCTCTAGCTAATATTATCTCTAGCCGCTATAATTGTGGCGGAAACTGGGAAGTTGTGGTGGTCAATAATCACACCTTTCTATCCAGCAACCCATTAGTAATAATGATTTACCAAAGTGAGTTTCTAACATTAGATGATAGATCTGGAACCCTGGAAGTCTTAAAATAGACTCCGGGCACATGTTGGCCGAAGTTAGGAAAAACTATTCAGGTGGAGATCCGACTCTGCCCTGGAATATAAATCGCTTGTTTGCGACAGTAATTAAACTCGAAAAATAAGAAATGTAGGATAGCGTATTTTTTAATTTTACTAAAAATATTTTCATTACATTGCCATTTTTTTTGCATAGAAATCTTCTAACAAAACATGAAAGGCTTATTACACGTATTTCGTTACTTAACTTAATACTAATTTTCGTTAATTTTATATTCAACTACAAACAACATTAAAAAATCTAAATTTTTGAGTTAT
Organism: Lycophotia porphyrea; assembly: GCA_950005105.1. Classification (NCBI taxonomy): domain Eukaryota; kingdom Metazoa; phylum Arthropoda; class Insecta; order Lepidoptera; family Noctuidae; genus Lycophotia; species Lycophotia porphyrea. Next base: position 9,135,702 of record OX465393.1, read on the forward strand.
GTCATCCTTGTCGCCAACGAGCGAAATGCTGTGTGGTTATCCTTTTGTTTGCTCATTATAGGATTTGATGGATGCTACTGAAAATGCCAAACTCGTCGCCAAATTTTGGGTTGATTAAATTTGCTAAGATGAAGAACATTAAATAGGCCGAAATTGTTTTCATAGGCCCACAAAAATCAAATCTAGCAACAATCTTACACCAATTTAGTGAGATTATTTAGGGAAATGTGTGCCGCCCTAATGACTGAATAAACAATTCTATTCTGCTCCGATATTCACTTGATAATTTTTCATGTTCCGGTTTGTCGATGGGACATAATTATTTATTTTCCTTCATGAATATTTTACTGAATGGTTTATGATAGTAATAGAAACTGTTCCACAACTCAGCTCAACCTCAGCGACAGCTTGCATTTTTTAACAGAATAGTAAAACTGGTTGTGTTTTCTGGTTTGTTCTTATGTTTTTGCATAATGGTCGAATATGGCCACAGGGACAAAATATATTGGATTGTGGACATATGATACTGAAAACGTCATCCGTGTAGGGTGTCACTGTAGAAATTCGAAACACTATAAAGCCAATTCCGCATGTCGAGGCCCACAGGTCTAAAAACTGATTGAAAAACGAAAACCAAGATGTAAACTTTAGTAAGAAGCCGCAAAAATTTCTTGTGACAGTTTCATTATTTTCAATGAAGTGAAACAGAATTTTTCACTTCATTGAACATAATGAAACTGGAGACTAGTTTTACTGATTATTTCGTGTTTTACTTAATTTCACTTCACAGAGCTTTACACCGCGGCAAGATGAAAGCGCTCGAACCGATGGAAAATGTAATAAAATAATAACAAGTACTGAAATATTACACTGATTTAATGTTTTTTGCTTGGAATATCACAGGACTTTTTATGTAGGTAACATAACCCGCAAACACCATCAATATAAGGAACTCTTTCATTGCTTGCAAACTCATGATTCTAAATACAACATATTTAAGATTACTGCCAACCAAAATCTTTCTTACAAACAAATCTGAAGCAGATAACAAAAAAAAAACTAAACCCACCTCCTTAATTAAAACATCTTAACATAATCCAAAACAAGAAAAGACAAGACCAAAAAAAAAAAGCCGAAAAGAGTCAAAACTTTGGCCGTGTTCAGTCGAATAACAATGTAGGTACCATCCACATCAAATTATTCACAAATTAGTCCTTGTAAATGTTGGTTGAATATTCAACACGATACGAAAGAGAAATAAAGGAATGTTTCGTTGTATTCCTTCCGCTTCAATGAAAACGCAGAATGGTTCAGTATAAACCGTTGCGCTCTTTGTGCTCGACCAGATAGAGAAATCTACCGATGTTCACTTTGTATAGGATTTGATAGTGAACGGTTAACTTTGCGTACGCAGAATGGTAAAACAAATCGTTGGGTGTTTGTATGTTGATGCTTGCATGAAAGAACAGATAGAAATGAGAAAATTTTAATCTTAAAGAGTACATTTTTGAATTAAGAAAATATTTTTCGTAAAGATACTTAGTGTTCTTCATTTGTTTTTTTTTTTGTTGTTTTAAAAACCTAATACATGTAAAAGCCTTTTAAGAAATATTACTTCACACTAAAATCTTCATACTGTTTTTCGATTTTGGTTCATTCATATTATATCATAGTAGGCAATCACAAACCCGAATATTGATGTTCTTTATTCATCATATCATTACAGTATTATTCATGCAAAACTGTGCAGAATTTTATCACAAAAAGTCGCATGTTTTGTGACGAAAAAAGTTTTTTTATGAATGCAGTGACACTATACATCGATCAGTCGAGGCTGTTATTGACACTTTCGTGTTAATTCTGCCACTATGGCTATGTAGTACCTGTTGTTTTCTCTGTTCATGACGTTCAGTAAATGGAACAATGGTCCTTTTACACCTACTTTTATTTTATACCGGTAAATAATTTAACCTACAAATTGGTTTTCATATTTATATTCATTTTATTCGTGTTCCACTATGTTAAAAAGGTGTTATAAAAGGCTTACAGTTAAGAACCCATACTGGGTACCCATTATGGGCCCATATTATCATATTATTATTTTTTAATTAAAGTTTATGTTTAAATTTAAGTTTTTGTTTAAGTTTATGTAGTTGCGTTGCAAATGAACAACATGACTCTCTTTTTTTAGAGCGTAAAAGAAGTTTTGTAGATTTTTTAGCCCGGATGGAAAAAAATCTTTTTACGTTGTTCTTTTTAAAACAACAACGTCTTATAACAACAACAGCAACTCCTAACCAAAATTCTTCATAAATTGGAACACGAGATTTTAAACCTTCTGTGATTCTTGGAAATCATGAAATTGTTTTGTTATCATTAAAATTAAGAAATATCAATTGGTACAAGAACACTGAAAAAAATATAAAGCGAAGATTTTCTTTAAATGTACCGAGGAAAATTGTCACTTTCTCGTGCACTGTTGTATCATGTGGAAATGTGGAATAAAGTTCTAACAGGCGTTTAGGTCTCAAAAGTGTTCTATTTAAAAAACGGTTTAGTTTGACATTTGAAAATGCTAATTAACACTTGATTCAAGAACTAACACTTTCCGAGTGTCATGTTGGAAATTGGTATGAAGTGCCACAACGTGTCTAGTTAGAAGTACTTATTTCATTTCTCTTCTTCTTAACAAGATTAATCATGTACTGTTATTATTACGAGAAACAAGAAGATATTTTTTTAGATATTATTTTGTAACCTATCACAATGTCGCTTAAGTGGCAGTGGGCAGGGTACATTGCTCGCAGAACGGATGGCCGATGGGGCCGTAAAGTTCTGGAGTGGCGACCGCGAACCGGTAGACGTTGCGTTGGAAGGCCTCCCACTAGGTGGACCGATGACCTGGTGAAGGTTGCGGGGATCCGCTGGATGCGAGTCGCACGGGACCGGTCAATGTGGTGACATTTGGGGGAGGCCTATGTCCAGCAGTGGACGTCTTTTGGCTGAAATGATGAATGATGATGATGATGATCACAATGTTGTCCTATTTAACCCTAAGGTTGACTGGGGCATTAAGTCCGCCTATGTACCATTTCTATACATGAAGTTTAAATAAATAAATAAATAATAGGACCACAGTTAACTGTTTATACATACTGTAACACTTAACACTAAGAAATACGATCGACCGTTCTGAGGCAAAACTTTCCTTCAAATATTTTGAGGAAAATCATTTTCATCGTGTATCATTTTGTCATCCTGCTATCAAGCATCTAGGTCTTAGAAGAGGTGTTATTTCTATCCTTCTTTACAATGTTAAGAACATGCACAGTGTACTGTGCTAATTCCAAAAGCCAAATAACACTAAACCCTATTACAATACGATTCAAAGACTGTTTTAAGCTAACACTTTCCTTCAAATACTTTGAGGAAAATTATTTTCCGTGTATCATGTTGTAAAGTGGTGTCACGTGCTACCAGGCGCCCAGTTCTATAGAGTGATGTAATTTACTCGCTCCATTCGACCGACGTACGAGACGCACCCGACCATAACTATCCGGTTTGTATCCCTCTCTAAACATTCACGTACGGAGCTTTCTTTAGATCTCCTCCATTTAAGTGAGGATCTGACTAACGTTTAAATTACTATAACCGTTTGAGGTAGATAATGTTTTGAAGAGTTATATTTTAATACGGACAGCATCGGAATTGAAACGAATAACGAGTAAAGCCTTTTTTCCGATGCAGTCAGGTTTCGTCCAAAACATTAAAAAAAGAATGCTGTACAAAAAATGTATGGCATTTTATTGTTTTAAAATATGAAACCTATCTCCGGCAAAAATCGCTATCCATTTAAACGTAAATAAAAAAAGTCATAAATATCAGAGATAGTCAATCGGTCGGGACGTTATTTTTATAGAAACGTTAACGCGCGTCGGCTATAATAAAAGAATATTTCAGGAAAACTGTTATTACTAGAAGCTTGTTCTTACTACATCGGATCAAAATGACGGTCCATATAAGACCGAATTCTGGCGACCCACCGAAAACTTTACGAGTTACGAGATTATTTTTCACATACTTGTAGATATGAAGTTTTCGTATAAAGGTTTCGATTTATCTCATTTGGGTGCAACGCGACCGCTCCGAACTAGCGACTTTATCAGCGGGGCGTATCTTTTACGCAGGTGTTGAACGGAAGGTCCGACTTTCTTCGATTCCCAACTTAAGGTACTATTCACAACTTTGTTCGGCGTCGTTTCTATCGATTTTAGATTAAGGAACTTCGAAAACCAGTAAAAACATTCTGTAATAAATTTCCGTACTTTACGTAGGTAGCGACTTACCAGAGCAGGGTGTTTCGAACTTGTAAAAGTTTTCAATAATGATTATGACGTCGGTGGCTATATTGTGTATTCTGTCCGGTTGGAGGCCTGGCTTACAGGCGTAGTGCGACCTTTTGTGAACTGTTAGAATCTGCGTAGGCGGAACACCTATCAATTATACTGTGGCTTACGTGATATTTGACAAATTAAACTTTATACAATGCTTTGTTGTAAAATACCTACATAATTTAACAGTTAACTCTTATTGACACCGTTGACGTTGATATTTCAATTTAAAAGTCAATGTCATTAAAATAATGGTAACATTTTGATACCCAATAAATTTAAAGTACTTAAAAAATGAAATTTAATTTCACTCGTGAGGAGAGGCCGTAAAAAGGAAAATGTACTGAAATAATGTATTCCGCATTTTGTCTGGCATCGTGTAAAAGAGATGGACATGAAACATGTAGTATGTACTAAATTTTTTGAACAAAAAGTATAAAATCCCAGTCCATTGTTAAGTTTACAGGACCAAGCCGCGTGAATAATTTATGCATAGACTTTACTAATAAACTTTTATACCTGAGAAATGAAAATACTTGCCTTGTTTTTTTTAAAGGAACAATACCGACCAGTTATGAAAGCGGTACGTGAGTGCGGCGAGGAATCAATGACGATCAAAGTTTTGAGAGGAAAAAACTTTAGAAATGTTTAAAATGAAATCGGAAACTTGATTTAAATATGAGAGTAAAGCACTAGACTCTTACGATACTCGATTGCTTACTTCTTTTGTTCGCTTCGCACCATTTACATCAAAGTTTGCATAACAGTCATAATAAACTTAATTTCCGTGCTCTGAATAAATACCAGGCCCAGCAGCAGCGCGGCGCGGTACAACATTCGTACAACGTATATTAATGACAGTGTTTCTTCGCTCCTCGTTTCCGTTCTTTTGTGATTGCTCACGCCGGCTTCTCTCCGCTTTTTGAATGGGCACATACGTGAGCGAACAATTGTCCCGGGTATTAAGGTGTTTTTGTGGTAGTTGGATTTACAACGGTCGTGTTAGTTTGATTAGAATTAACTTAAAACAACTCTCGTTCCACGCAAACTGAGTGAACTCTACGGGCACGCAACCGGAGGGTAAACATAAAGCTAACAAAGTCGTCTGATTATACTATTCATAGGCTCAATCGAATTAATCAAACCGATCGGCATGTAATTCCCTTCCTGAATAGGCCATTTAGTCGCTATATTCCATATCTTCCGTTGATATCAATAACTTCTATTATTTATGTGCGAGACAAAGATCAAAATAATTTATTGTGTCGTAGAACACGGAGACTTTTTCCCACATATGTTATGTGAGGCCAATTCCAGGCTTCCAGCTCCGCATAAAGATGAGAATATGACATGAAAGTCGATAAATTTGGTCAATAGCCATTATACGACGTTGTCGGGGTGCGAAAATATGGAAGTGTGGGGGGGGACTTCACGGCTCTTTGATTTAGGGCCGTCGCGCCGCACAGTTACGACGAAATGGAAGAGGCTCGAACAACACGCGTGAGACTTAATTGTTTGGAATGTCGGCGGTGAGTGGTTCATGGCTCGTGGCTCGTGGTGCGTCCTGTCGTTATGTGCCAATTTGAATGCGAAACGACGTCACGGACAAACAAGCGCAGTGGGGTTCGCGACGCGTAAATTACGTAATCAGCTATATGTACGTACGCAATCAATGTTTGGGTATTTTTGGCATTTATAGAAGTTTATAATTATGTTTGGACTATCATCATCTGCTTTACCTTTTCCCATGTATCCTAAAAAAAAAAGCATTGAGGTACATTCATTAGTTACTAAGCTGTATGAAATGCACATAACACAAGTCAGCATAAGTATGAAAAAGCTAATAAAATAAAATAAATCTCTATATTTAGAAAGTCTACATGAGCGTCTGTTTAGAATGTATAACTTTGGCAGTTTTTCTCCCTAGAGCTAAATATGTAGTGGCACAAGTCTCCTCCAGCGCCGTAGCAAGTTTACATCCATGGGACGGGAGGGACACTAGAACTGGATGCGGAGCGCCACAGCTGGCAGCCATCCGAGCGGACATAAGTATATCTAGTACAACCTAACGAAATAGAAAATACCATTATTCTTCTCTCAAGACAAGGAGGCGTTCAACCAATGTTATTTACAACCAGCTTTGTTTATTGCTTTACGTAAAAATAGTGATGTATCGCGTCGAAGTCGCAATTTGCACGACAAAGAACTTGGCTCAGTTTGTGTCAGCAGTCATTAGGGAAAGAACCATTATTTGGAACTTATTGGAAAATATTTGTGACACAATAACACGAAATGCACGTTCGTGCTGCCACGCCACAAATATTTTCCTCGCTAATTTTATTGCGACCTATTGTATTACAAAAGCATTAATAGCACTACTAATCCGTTTTTTATACAGAAATAAGAATTAGAATCACATTTGCAGTAACATTAACAGGTGAAAATAAACGTGATTTTTACTCACGAAAGAAATGTTTACCACTGTTCAGTTCACAGCGGAATGGTCATTATTTACTCATTATCGTCACTAAAGCTGGGCGCACGTCATCCAACACAAATACACACCTAAATCATAATGAATTAAACATTCATGGCTTTATAAACGTGGACGCCTTCTCTTACTATCAATTAATTTAAAATTCACAAAGAAAGTTAACAATTTAGTTTGTTCCTTCATTATATTCCATTTTAAACTTTGTAAAATGATAATACGGTAAAGAAACAAACAATAATTACAGCCTAAGTGAACTTTCCAAACTTTAAACACTTTGAACGCTCGAGGTCCTTTCAATTACAGGATAACCAGATTTCCGAGAAGAAGCAACAAAAAGTTCCTATAGCTCGTGGCTATGTTTTTACGTTACGTTACGTTCAAGGAAGACATGACAGTCATGGTCATGTTAACAATAATAGCAGCACCATAAGATTAGATTTTTTTTCTGAAAGAGAGAACAAATAAGCAACGGATCAGCGGGAAAAATAAGATATTCCGACGTTATGGAAGTACACCTTGTACCCCAAACCGATAACACATTGTACAACGTTAGCCAACTATAATATCACTTTCAATCTTGTATCTGTCAACCTTCCAATATTCCCCATATGTACGCACTATAATAAAATGAAGCAATCATCGGGTATCCAATTTATTTGAAGCACAAAATGAATAAGAATTTATAAGTGAGATATTTCATGTGCAGGCTCATTTTACTGGGCCGCAGCAATCTTGGGGCATTGGCATTCAAATTGATGGTGAGGGTACGTTTCACCATTAGAGGGGACTTATTAATTCCCCTTTCGACAGGCCGACCGAGGAGGCAATAAATTCACCTCAACCAAAGGGATGACCAATTTCAGAACATTTACGAGCCACAAATTACGCGACCGCTGAAATATACTGAGCTAGGGACGGGACCGGCCGCGCGGACCAAGAAAAAGCCCAAATGTTAATTTAATGTTGAGAGCTACACAAAATTGCTTCAATCCTCAACATGAGAGAAATATTGGGCCTGCCCGCGAAAAGGTCCAAATACTAATTTTATGCAGGGCAAATGAGCCGAGGGCAGGGCGTTGAATCGATATTCATTTGGCTAAGCGTACCGTTAATTTTTCCTGGCGAACGATATCATGAATATTACGTATCTACTTAGTTTTATAAGCGGTCTTTCATTATTACTGAATTTATACTTTGTACGCCACAATGTACCTACTGTGCAGAATTAACACTCGCTTTATGTTTATATGGCTACCCATTTACATAGAGGTGGCGTGCTTTTGTTAAGTGCATGGTTATTGAAACAATTTATTTAAATAATGTGCACATTAAAAGGTGTGATTGCGATGCCGGTATAAATTGGTGTGTAATGAGTAAGATAATTAATCAGTTTGTTAATTATTTGAGCTCGATACCATGTTGTGAATAATCTCCCAATCGTTGTTAATTCAAAGAAAAACAAAACACAATTCCAATTTTTCTTTTAAAATACCCGTGTACAAGTAAGCACGTACAACTCGTAACTTCGAGTATTATTCTAACATTAGCGTACATGATGAGAAATATTATCGCCATATCCATAATGCGAAGGTTCGCAGGAATTATGACGAAAAAAACAAAACAAAACATTCGGCAAGTTTGCGCTTTTAATGTCAGTTTTATTTGTTCGTCGATATATATGAGCGAGTTCGGGGCGCTGTGCTAGCTAACTGTTTTATCACTTTATTGCATGAGATGGCATAAACTTGTGTAGGAGATACCAATAAAACATTGCTGTAGGGAAAATAGACGTTTGTTTTGCTCATATCTCGATGCGTACCTCTACACAAACAAGAAATACTATATCGAAAATCAGAAGGGTCATGTCTACCGCGGAGGGAATGTCGACTCGTGAATGCCAACTATGCCAGAGATATGCAAGCAAATATCAAACCCCTGGTTTTCCCTTTATTATATCTTGAAATGTCGAAGTTTTTTTATTCAGAAAATCTACATACAAATGAATCATGTCAGCAATTTCTTTCGTGAACCGTGCCTATAAAGTCACCTAATTACTTCGCCTGAATTTGTATGCCGGTCTAACAATGGAAGGAAGGTCGCCTATCTTTTATGTGAGTTTTAACAAAAGTTGAGGTTTATAAGGAAATATATTTAAAACGAAAACTTTAGTAATCTGAGCTGAATATGAAAATGTTTAGTTTCACTGTTATATCATGCAACTGTTTAGGAAATACAGTTCGCAACTAAAACGTAACTTGCTTTTAACTACACATTTGCGAAGCGCTTGCATGCTACGCAGCGTAGAGCTTTCAACTGCATGAGGTTTGTTTTTTTTTTTCATTTTTTGTTTCTACCACAATATAACACAAAAGTCATAACTCATAATTTTGCTAAGTGAACTATTATCACACTCCAGAGGGCGGAGAATACTCGAAAGTTAACGGTCAAAATATGTTATCATGAAAAACAGCAACCTGTTTATTTGGGATAGCAGTTATTTACTATAATAATAAAGACAGCTTAGTGGGACCAATGAAAAATAATGTTCACACTATTATGAAACTAATTGTCTCGTATTAGATTTAATTAAACGGTGCGTTTCAGATTATTCGCAATTCCTATGACTAAATTGTGAAACCTAATATTAAACAGCGACAGACCAAAATTACTGCCTTAGTATTGCTTCTAGTGATTAATAAGTATCCAGTAAACAATTTAATAATGTTCCTTTGTTTTAAATTCAAGGAAAATCATACGAATCAATACGAAGCTTTCCGTATTATGTCAATCAGAAATCTGGTCTTTGATAATAAACCATTTCAACATAGATATAAGATCAATATTTATTATTCTCTATTATTATGCTTATTCACGATAAATTTAAAAGGATCAGATAAAAGGACATCCTACAAGCAATCAAAGACCATCAATATCAATGAAAACGCCATCCGAACTCGACAGGACACATCCGCCAAAAGATAGCAGAGAGATTATAAACTCAGTTTAATCATAACAGGATGATCGCAATACAGTCTTGTCCGCCAGTATTTCTACATAAAATGGTCCTGGGAGTCGGACCGGGCCCGCAATTTCTCTGTCATGGCTACCCGCATTCGAAAATTGAATTTAATTAGCCCGCAGTATAAAACCCACCGCCTCCGGCACGCGTGTGTTAAACGGTTACCCTCTACGCCTGCACGGATCTAATCCTACCCTGTATATGTGTATATACGTACTTAATATGAAGCGTTATATCTGTCTTTGTATTTGCGGTTGTATTTGTTTTGCCGCTGAGTTGTTTAAGGGAATTTCGCTTCATCATTTTTGGTTAGAGTCGGGCTGGTTTTCGTATTTTGGTAGTTGGAATGTGGCCTGTTTATTTTATAATTTGAACCTTAAACTATGAAATGTGAATATAATTTGACTGCTGCACTATTATAAACCAAATTAGAGACAAAATGTGGGTAGAGCCTTTAAATTCTGACCCTAATTCGGTTCTCCTCATAAATTGACTCAAAGTGATTTATAATAATTTGATCGCTAAAAGCTATCGAAAAGTGAATACTCTGTTGATAACTGGGTACTAAAATACCCAGACCGTTCAGTGATATTTTTACAACAAATAATAATATCAGTTGGAAAAATAGTCTAGTCTAACCCTACATGACAGTGTCACCTGGGTTTGTAAGGCTACTCGATGGACTATTTTTGCTACAATCGCTTCAAATACAGGTCTGTCTACAATAATAGCTTTTACAAACAACTTGGACTAGATACTATAAATATTTTGGTATTTTATTGATTTCATAAAATTGTTATTATAGGCGTTGGCTATATAAAATGTGAAAATAAACGCCAGCTATTGAGTATTTAATTAGTATTAAATTAGATTAGAGTATTAAATTAAATACAAAGCGTTCAGGGATATTCTGAACGGTTCCAATCATTGGAGATTTTCTGAGTTCGTTCAATATGATAATAATTATAATATGTCTATTTTCAAATTATAATAGTCTAGTTTCAAACAGACACAAAAAAATATTTTTTCTTTTTCTTCACGATACTTCTTTTAATCGACTATCAGAAATTTAATTTAATTACAAAAACATACATACAAGGTCTTTACTAGACAAGGTTTAAACACTAAAACTAAATGTCTAAATCAACGTCATTACAGAGTCGTGTTTAACAATTGTTAAAGCAATAAACACGGTTTCATAACGGTTTAGAATTTCTGTATTACGTTTCCAAACACTAGCACTACAATACCAAGTAAGTCAACTCCGTGTACATCCTAGGATCCTTGAGGAGCAAAGTTGGAATAAACATAGCCGTTATAAAAAGAATTACTCAGAATTTCAGCACGGCGTTTTCAAACACTACAATTATTTTATATCTCTAACACCCCGTTCAAACAGTTCTCTGAACATCTTACGACATCCAATCCTTAAATAGACATAGTTGGAAAACACCATAACGTTTTAAAAACAAATACATACCAAGAATTTCAGCTCGACAAATTCCAACAAAACATCCTACACACATCCTATGATCTTTAAGAGACATATTTGATACTTAGTTCTGGTGGAATGAACCATACCGCAACCTCTTATTAATTTAGTTAAATGCTACTAATCTAAAATTAAAGACGTCGTATGTATACTACAATCTAGTAAAAATCCGCCCGTTTTAAACATACGTTTTGGATGTACGTATATAATCCAAAACGTATCATATAGAATTACTTTAAAATTAATAAGCGACCACTATCCCAAATTGTCACCGAGAGATGGTATAGGAAGTGTTGGGAGACCAGCAGCTAGATAGGTCGATGACATTTTGAAGATCCTGGGTAAGACCTGGTTGGGTCTAGCAGACCTGGGAAGAATGGCACAGAACCGAGGAGGCTATACTCGCAGTGGCTGCCAATGATGATAATGATCCAAAATTCACCTGACCTACAAGAAATATTGATGTATTGACTTTACAATTTGTCAGAACTAAGTTCAGTTGGTAAAGCTCTTACAGTTATAAAAAGGAATATCCTGAATTTCAGCGGCATGTTTTTAAATACAACATCTACAATACCCAGCGAAACACACTTCCGTGAACATCCTAAGACCTGCGATCTCCAGTAAGTTGGTAGTATCTACACATCCGTCACCTCATTAACGGAGGGCAATCACTGTGAGCTGTGTTTCCTGCTTCCGCTGCACGTATAAATAAAGACACAAAGCTAATGTTACAATAAAGACCGTGCTATAGAACGTATGTAGTTATGGAAGTATGCTTTAGATATGGATAAGAAATATATTGACAATTAATGTTTAATTGCGACAATTCTTGCATAAAGGCAAGCGATGCAATGATTCTAGTATTAAGCTTCGTTTTTCCTAATGATGTGTGTTATTTATAAAACTGTTAAATCAATGTCGTCAAATGACTACTATAATTCAAAAATAATCATATAGGTATGTACCTACAGCAAATCTATTAATTAAATCTTATTATTATATTAAAACACGATTTCTCGAACATTAAACTTAGACTACCTTCTTTTAAACTAAGCTACGAAAGCAAAACCTTTTTACGTTTATCTTTTGAAAATTGTGGATTAAAATAAAAAGCAATAGAGCTTCTAGATTAGTTCCATTAATCTCTAGAACCGCTTTTAAACTCGGTGCGCGGCATAATTTTCCCATGCTCAACAGCGCGTGGATATTAACTCTAAGCAAAGACTAGCTCCGACTAGACACGTGGACATGGACATCCCTATTTAAATCTAGGAAAAAAGTTTTAATACACTAAAACATGGTTGAAGAAAAGTTACCGCTTTTTTTTAATCACTTTTTGACTCTTGTTGTCGAAATTTGTTTGTGTTCAATTAACACCATTTATTTGGCAAACAAACCAAAAATGGTAAAGAACACTGTGGCATTAAGTTCATCTTTGTACAGTCAGATTTCTTAAATTTTTTTAAACCATGAAATATTGACGATTAAGTTCAAAATTGAATGAGAAAGTTTTGACAGTTTGTAGTAACTTGATGCGCTGGTGAATGTACTACCCAGTTCACTGACTTTCTTCCACTTTCACATTTATTCCCTAGGTAACAAGGTTGAAAAGCGGTCGACCGTCAGTGAACTCGATAGTACCAGTAGGTACTAACTTGAAGTTTAAATAAATAATTAAATTAGTGTGTTCCAAAATCTATAATGTTGGCTATTATGTTCAGTAATAAAAGTTTTCTGACTCACAATCCAAATGGAAAGTGTTAAATCTAACAATTAAAAGATGAGTATCATGAAGATAATAATATTAACTCTTTACACGAAAGTTATAACCGCTTTTCAGACTCAAAAGTACGGTAACATCACTATCGCTCGCTCGCGAGATACAATTATCTCTGGTTGGTTATATTTCCCAGGTGTGTGAATGCATTCAGTGGAAAATTAAAAAGCAAGCTTTTCCGAAACAGTGCCGTGTTTGCTTGCCCAGTGCCGTAAATCTAACAGTAAATTCTTTTACATGTTTCGCGAGCGGGTGTTCAATGAGATAAGTTTTGTGACTATCTGTATCTTTTCAGAGTGAAAAGAGCTTATAGACTGGAAGTACCGATTTTGTAAGTACAAGCTTCTTTTTTTAAAAGTGTAGGATCTCGAGGAATAGAAAGAGTCAGTCTCACGGGCGTGTGACGTAGCCAATGCTTTACAATTATATCATTTTATTATAGCTAGCCCATATTGTCCCACTGCTGGGCAATGGCCTCCCTCCATTCCTTCGATTGCTTTACAAAGCCGAACTTTTTTCTAACTATCTGTCATTATTACCGAGATGAACAGTGTATGTCGCAAGCTGTATAGGACCAATCTAGTATGTAGGAATGTACTTATATATATTATGGACTCCGAATATAGCCACCTTGCATTCCTTCTTAATTAGAAGGTAACTAAGTGCGACCTACGCATACACGTGAATGAACCACATAGGCCATTACAACCATAGCTCATCTAATTAATCAATTGCTAATGCTAATCCTATTTGCATGCCATTACGCACTAAGTAAACAGAAAGTCAAGTGAAGGAGATGCCTAAATACATATTTTATAAGACAATTAATGCGGCAAATATACTCAATGTAGCTTTGTATGTGTTACAGCTTTGATTTACTGTTCATTACTAATCATTTTCTATTAGCCGAATGGAAATGACAAACATCATCAATAGAGAGATTTGTATTAATTGTTTAACTGGCAATTAAATTTATTTGAAATTGGGATCATGCATTTACATTTGTATGACAAATTATAACAAGATACAATAAGCGTTGAAAATATTTTAACAATAATTTCGTCCATGTGAAATTATTATAAAAATATTACTTTCCTTTTTGAATCGGATTTTGTTAAGAATTTGAAGGGTTTTATTTTTTTAGCACAGGACCCTAATCCTTTTTCTACAATTTATAAAAGTAATCTAAGTTACTCCTTAGAACATCAGCTATCTGCCAGTAAAAGTCCTATCAATTACAAACAGACACTACAATTTTATATTTATGCTTGGTTTGGCCCACTGAGTTTTGTCCCACATAATAAAATCCTGGGTCGTCCCAAACATTTTGCTTCCTTCGTAAAAAATAAAATATATTTTTAATTATTTTATTCCCGCGTCGTCCTATTTTATACTGTATTTATTTGAAAATATTTCACAACTGCCTAGCAGCTCTAGTGATTCCAAGTTTCATTGCTGTGTTCGTCAAATCCAGGGTTTGATTCCGATTTTCCCGTCAATTCTCAGTAGCAGCCCTGTGCCCGGTTAATGACGATAGGTTTGCACCCTAACAACCTACTATCCCCTACGGGGAAAAGGCGTGATGTGAATTGTCTATTTTATTTCCCTTTTAGCTTACACGCTAAGAAGAAAAGGACTCTTCGAAAGATTTTGTTTTCTGCAACATCTCATCAAACTACTTTCTGCTTCAAATCAAAGTTAGACTTTATGCTACACTTTATAGTCTACGTGTTCCCCGTAAACGAGCACAAGAAATAAAAGAAGGTCTGTGGCCCTAGCATGATTTCGACGTTTTTCGAAATGTCGATTATTAAATCGAAAATACAATAATACTACATTTTAGTTAAATTGTCTGCAACAAGCGCAATCATTATCATAAAGAAATATGAATACATTCTTAAAATTATGAAAATATTATTTGTGAAACGAGAGTATTTTTAGTTTAAAATCGAAGTATTTACGTTACGATGATGACGTTTTTCGTATTGTAATTACGTCAATTTTATTATAAAATGTCAAGGGCTTCTGTTATGTCTATTTCGATATTGCCAGATGCTTCACTCTTTAGAAACTAGTCCACATTGGCTAGTCTTTTATATATCACTCAATTCATGTAGAAGAAGCCATCAAATTGCAGGTAGTAATCGATCAATAGACTTGCGGTGTATTCTACATTCGTTATTCTTTACTAGAATCGTGAATAAGAATGATATTGGTCCAATTGTGGCTCTAATTCGGTACCTACCTAGAAAGAATTTTTCATGTTTGCGAAAGCCTCTTTTTAAAAAACATCACAACCAAAACATGTACAGGTTGTTTTTTGTGTAACACCAAAGATGTAAAAATAGAACTTTGTACAATAATTTTCGTATACACGTATTTTTGTATTTTCGCTTCCAAAAACTCGTACAATTAGATTTAAAGGTATCATAATGAGGTACAAACCAATATCAGTAGCGAATTCGTATAATACTATAATAAGGTATACAAAATGTAAACCGAGAGCGTATTCTAATAATAACAGTCTGCTAACCCTATTGTTGTGCTAGACTTCTCAATTTATTCTAGGTTTATTCTAGTTATTAAGGTTCAAGAATGTAGACTTGACGGTATTTTAAAGTTGAATATGTGATTTAGAAACTACTAAAGTATACCTAGATGCGTAACAATATATAACTGAGGTTTTAAAATTGAAGAACGTAGCTTAAATGGTTTTTTAAAGATGATAATAAGATTTTAATCTACAAAAAAAAAGTCATCAAATTCAATACGAAGCCAACAGTGGTGATTTAAATACGACATGTTGATTAAAACTAACTATTACCAGCTATTTCTAAGTATTTCCAAGACCTGCCGAATCCTATTCCTAAGAAGCTTAGATTTGTTTTTCGTGAAATAATCTACGATTGTATAGCGAGCTGTCTAGGGGTTTATTGCCTATGTTGTAGGTGAAATAAGAGGCTCACTTGCCACGAAAACATCTGAAAAGTCTATTCTTCAGCTTTCTACCCTTAAAGTTGAAATAATTTCTAAATTTCTGTGCCTCATAGTAGTAACAATATTATAAATCAAGAGGAGGCTACTTTTTATACCTAAATATATCATCATTTTCCTGCCCTTATGCCAATTTATTTGAGGACGGGGAGCATATTTTTTTTTCTGATGGGAAATCATCAAATGACTTCTCCCGCTCTGGGCAGAGCGGAAGGGAGTGTCAGACTTGGATTGACTAAAACCCATCCATGTTCCTTCTTTGCCCTTTGTGCTCCAGGGCCGCGGTATCTCTTTCGAACAGTCCCGCAGCCCTGGCAGGCATCGGCTTTTGCAGACCCCTCTACGCACACATACTATAATGTGGATAGTCCTATAGGTACACTTCTGCCAAACCCTTCGGGATAGCAGGCGTGATGATGAGTCTATAAAAACTGACGAAAACTGCCAATAGACGGGAAATTCCGTAAATAATAACGTAGGCAACATTGGCCGAAAATAGAGCCGTCACTGCCGCCCGATATACTTTCAGTACAAAAAAGTTAAAAAGTCACTATTTTATTTATATCGCACCGCAGAACTGTTGTGTATAACTTGTTTATTACTAATTACGGTAGTGCGTCCAAAGTTTCCTCTCCTCCATCGAACATTCAGAACACGACTTGGAAACAATCAAGCTGTTCACGGGATACCAATTGGATTAGTACTGACTTTAGTTCCAAAGACACATCCTTGTAGTGCCTTATTTCTGCTGTGTGTTTATATATTCGAACTATTTTTAGTTGTTCGTGATTTTGAACTGTTCTTTAGTTCATGATGTGAACTGAACATAGAAAGATATCATCGTTTTGAAATTCGTAGGTGTTATCTAGAAGAAAAGGCAACGAAATGAATCGCGTTGCGTCGGCCTGCATGATCTGCGAGGCAGTGAATCATGATTTGAAAACACACTATTGTTATTCTGATATAGACTCAATCCTGTTACAAACGTTAAAAAAGTTGATAGATTTTGCAAAAGTGTTCACAAATTGTACCGAGTGAACAGAAATGTTCTTTGTCAAACAATGTGTACATGGTTTGCATCCAAAGATAATATTAAATTGCGTCCGTGGGTTTATTGGGATAGGACCAAATCTGACCCAAAAGTGTCCTTTCCGGATTTCGTTAAATCTTTCTCATAATTTGAAAAGATAAATAGCTTCCACAATTTATCTTCCTTTTATTACCGGATCAGCATGAGAATAACCCTCGGTTTTATTTCAGAATCAGTCTCTACGAGGTAATATCCATCTCCCGACGTTCATTAGCTGAAAGGAACCCTTTCAATCTCAAAACCCCTCGAAAACAATCTCATAACTTTCCGATACTTGACCTCATGAAAAGAAAACCAAACCCTTTCGCATGTTAAACGTATTTAAGTCAAAAAATAGTATTCCTTACCTTATAGTACGGTTCCTCGTAGCGAGTGCCCTTAAGAAAGTCATAGAATATGCAAAGAGGCAGAACCATTATGGCCGGCTCTTTGCACAGAGTGGCGGCTGCGGCGAACGTAAGTGTCCCCGCCAGCGTCAGCCACTGCAAGAGTTCACCTGAGTCCTCACTGACACCACCACTGAACTGACACTTTAGTCTCACTGTGCCGTTAACTTCACAAGCGTCCAACATCTTCATAGGCCCCGCTTTACTCGCCTTTAATAGTTTACGAACATTCATCATGATGTGTTGCACCAAGCTGTGACAACTAAGCCTGAAGGGCGGGTCGTTAGATGTTATTTGTCGCCGCATCAGATTGTCTTTCACTATATGCCGACATTGTTTCTTGTGTCTCTCCTCACGAAGTCGAATGTGTTCGCTGTATAGCAGAAAACTCAGTAGAAACAAGTTGCATGCGGCGAGATCAGCCCGGCCGACCACGCCCGCCACCGCCTCAGTGTGTATCGGATGCGCAGCGAAAGCGATGCCTGTGACAGCAGTGCCCACTCTCATACAATACGCTGGCAGCAGGCGACGAGCAGTCACCACCACTAAAGCCGTCGCTGTACAGTGGAATATAACGTTGAGGAGATGGTAACTCCACGGCTTAAATCCACTAAAAGCGTAGTTGAATCGATATGTAGCGACGCACAGCGGGCGGTAGGAGCCGTGTGAACCGGGGTCTGTGAGCGGTGTTCCCCAGAAATCGTTTTCGAATAATGCATTGATAGGTGTGTGGCCGATGACATCCGGGTTAGAGAGAATCGCCCGCCTGTGAAACAAAAAACACGTTAACGTATATTAATTAATTTAAATTCCAGGAATTTATTAAAATGGCGATAAAAGATCGATATTTAAATTTAAATGTAGATGCCTAACAAATTCAGTATGCAATATATTCTCTTTACAAAATATCTGTGAGTTTAGCAGCCATAATGTCATATTTTAACTGGACCGCAGGATATTGTCAATAATTGTGGTATCATTACGCACGTTTCACAGGTTTAGTATCGCCAGTACAATAAAAAATACAACGCCTACCTTGCTGCTATCATTTATTTATTGATTTTATTAGTACCTTGTTAACATATTCAAACAGGTACCTACGTTTCTTTTATAAACAAAGTATTTTCGTGAGATTTAATAAAAAAACTTTTTATGTTCACTGAAATTCTTTAAGGGCAATTTGTAGATTGTCACGGAGGTACAAGGCACCAAGTAATAAGTAGATATCTTGACGACCAGCTCCTTCTCCTTCGTATCGTATATTTTTCATCAGCTTTGATTAAAAAACTTTGCCAACGTAACTTTTTCCCAACACGGCTACCTTTTAATGAAATATAAAAGATCAATACCTAACAAATTTTTTGTAGCCCGTGTCAATCTACGAACATTTTTTGCCCGTTAGTTATTTATCAAGAGAAATTGCGAGCGTTTTCAGCGGTTCTAACAGTTAGAAAAAGATTTTTGACGAAAAATTTGCTGGTACGTGTACAGGAAAGTAACTGGATTGGTAGTTTTGTGTTTATTAGTTAGGTTTGATCCATTCAGACTTAAACACAGGACCTATATTATATTTTTTAAATATGAAAATTATAGTATGTTTTATATTGTGTGGGCACTTGAAATAATGGGTCTACACTAAGTAGATGTGTTAAAAAAAACCACGATGCTTATGAGAAAATTCAATTCAATCAATTTATTTAATTTTTAATAAAATATAACATCACCCCTTATCCCCGAAGGGTTAGCAGAGCCTATTGTCATCAACCTGCAATAGGCACAAATCTAGGCTCCGAGGCTGCTACTGAGGAAAACCTTATGGAAAAACCCAATAACACTTTTCCCTACCCGGGAATCGAACCCAGGATCTTATGCAGTCGTGTTTGCGACCAACGAGGCAGTCGATAATCAAAAATATCAATAATCAATTTTTTTTTTCGCCATTGCTACCTCTTGCAAATTTAACGTTGAATGATTTCCTGAAAGTTTTTAAAGCCAAATTATTAACGATCGAGTACCGTTTGACCTTTTAAGGATTTCATGCTCATCACATATCCTGAGGCAAGTTATTAGTTCTGATTTAATATGAACATACCTTCCAAGAAAGGGTCGCTATCTACCTTCACCAAAAACATTGTATTACCTTTAAACTATCGTCAAAAGAGGATCCAGCATACAACAACAGGTACTGATCAATAAAATATAAACACAATAGATACCTGAGTCTTTTGTATTCGGTAAACAACATAAAATTATCTACGAAGAATTTCGGTAATGAACGTTATAACGTATCAAAAGATATCAAATTGTTGTCTCAAAGACAATGTAACGACAAAAAATAAAGATACCACTTTAAAAGCTAACATGTTTACATTAAAGCTCATAATTCAACGTCCCCAATCTGTAAGTGTTTGCTATTAATTTATACAAAGTAAACGCAATAAGGGATTCCAACTTTTATTTACGCTACACATCAAAATTTAATACCGAAGAACAAATTCAAACAGCCGTCCCTAACTGCTTAATTTAAATAAAATATTACCATCTTACCTGTGCGAGCAGTCGCTCATCGGCGCCGAATCCGTTCGATGTTTTCCCGAACGATTGGCCCGGTGCCCTCGGCCCTTCCCTCCGTAGGGCGCCTCAATACCGACTTAATAATGGACATGTTTTAGCGTACCGATTTCTCCTCTCAAATTGATTTTGCGAACCGTGTTTTGACGTTTTCCGGTTGATGCGTGAAGCAATCCGGATGAACGCCTGACGGGTGAGGGAATAAGCTTACTGACCTGTGCTACAAATCAAACTCAGGGGAATCATTTTCTATTTGGTTTCTTAATTTGCGCGTTTCCTGGCTTGCGATAACAGAACAGCAAAGGAAATTATTAACGAAATGAACGTCGGAAACTCTATCGGATGGCTTTGGCAACCAGGGATGTTTACCGGGCACATTTTACGTGTAGAGGAAATTAAAAAGTCAGCGATCGCCTTGCCCTAAACCAACCACATAATTCTGTGTCACTCCTCCTCTACGGTATCCATTACAACTAGGTACTATTTAGTACATACCTAACTAGGAAATGAAACAGAAACGGAAGATTACTTTTCTAAACTAAACTGCTTGTCTATTTGATTAACTTGAACTGGACGTTTTCCGATACTGAAACCGAAGCGCTGCATACTGAAAAGTGGTTCAGTATTTTATTTTCTAATATATTTTGAGCTTCGTCTTCTGCTTCGTTGGTCTAGTGGCCGCAAGCACGACTGCTGAGCATGAGGTCCTGGGTTCGACTCCCAGGGCAGGCAAAGTGTTATTTCTGTTTCCATCAGGAATGTCCCAGTTACCAAACGTAGCTGGAGTCAAACATAGCTGGCGAAATGTAGGTGTTTAGATACACCTCTAACCTAACCCTTCGGGGATTACATGCGTGATGTTATGTTATGTGTTATATTTGAGAATGGACTACATTTCAACATTTCCAACCACGTAGCTATTTTAACAATAGTCAGGAACACAAGTATACGGGAAAGGTTTGAGCAGGGACAGCGACCACCTACACCTACGCAGTACACGAGGTACCTACTCATTCATCCCTTCACCTATCTATTGATCCCTCATACATTATATTCGTTCATTTTAGATTTGGAAGGAAAGCCGGTGAAATAGCCGATTGAATAATATATTTTTATGGGACCAAACCGTGCTTACTATACGAAGAAGGCAAAATCATCTCTAACAGTCGGCCATTGTATTGCAAATTGTGAGTAAGACGCCTTTTCGTCCACTTATTTACATAAAAACTTCTCCGAGTATTTTTTTTGTAAATGACTTTCATTTTGCACTTCCTCATTTCAGTTTTTGGAGAAATATATTTATACCAATTTGACGGAAACACGAATAAAAAAAAAAATTATTCACACATGTTTCTGTCAAATACGTTCTCTTACTAATGCTATAAATATGAGAGCTTCGATGTTTTATTCAATCACCCAGTAACAGCTGAAGGATTTTTGATAAATCTGATACGAAAATAGAACGTAGCCTTGCTACATAGAAAATTCCAATAATCTCAGACATTTAAGGACTCGTAGACACTAGTGTTCTATAAATAAATGGAACAACTTACATTTATATCAATTCCTTTAAAGACTACTTCAAATATTTTACAATCTGATAAAGTAAACGATTTCTCGTTATTTCATACCAGTGCGCAATCGAGAGTATCTATATTATTTTATCATGTTCAAGATTATCCTGGCTGGAAATATTTGTTCCTTTTCTTGCAAGTCATACAAAGGACGGGGCCCATAGTTATTCTTTCCGTGTCCGGGCGTGGTGACCAGTCAACATTCCGAACACTTTCCTTACAGGCTTGCGTTCCTACATTCAACGCTAACACCGGTACCACGACTCGTAATAAAAATGAAAATAGAAATATGGAATACCTCAGTAGGCTCCGGTTATGGGCGTTTTCACTTTATGACGCCAGCGATTTCGTGATCGGTACTGCCTCGTTTTCACATCAACACGAGAATGATACCAACACATATACAGTCTATATACACAGAACCATATAAGAACAGCTTTCCTCCATTAGTTAAATATAACCGTTCGATCGAAAACCAAGTGATTTTCCTTACAGTATTAATTTACGTCACATATGAGTAAAACGTGAGCATATATTAAACTGCGTTCATCTGTCAAAGCCTAGTGTAAGTACTAGTGTAAGTAATATTAATCGTTTGAGTGAAGACAATAATTTCTTTCATAACAGCATTTGATAACGTTAGATGTTTGTCCTTTTGTCAAAATAAAATCCTTTTCCAATATCAAAGCAAAGCATTTTACGTCTTTTCAATATCTCTTAGACGAAGCATATCAATCTATGTACACGCATCAAATAAGGCTGAAATAGCAAAATACGTAATCCCTTATATTTTATATCAAAGCCTATCCTATAAGAATATTGGCCTATATTGGTTTTCATAACCATATCGATAAAAAGTAGTCGCGTCCCTAGTAGAATCGAAACTAAGATTGAGATAAAGTTGGGATAGTGCGGAACTTTTTGTTGGGCGAGTTGCGGGCAGCTGTGCACAGTCGTCACGTAAGCCCTCAATTACGAAACACTGGAGCGGTTTTCGACGAGCTCTGATCCAGAACAAAGTTCATCGATTCTATCACGATTATCGGTTTGGAACGTTTCCACTGAGAAAATTAGCGCTGTCCTCCAAATGTACTTCTCCAACTTTTGTGTTGTAGTGTACGTTAATACTACACTTGACACATGACATAAGTATAAGTGCGTTTGGACAGGTAGCTTTTAGTATTCTTGCCACTGTTATTACGAACTCAAACATCAGGGGAATCATTGAGTTTTGAAACTAATCCATTTAAGTACATTATAACTTTTAACTGAGAACCTAATGCTTCTCGAACAACTTCGTAAAAAATTAAGTAAAGTTCTGATCACACTAATATTGTTTCAAGCCGCCTAACCGCTCAAAGAAGTCAAAAGAAGTATAAAGTATAAATCAAACACAATAATGTGGCTGCCCTTATACCCTCAGGGACAATGGGATCAAAGGGAAATCTAAATTATTCAACATGCCCAAGTCTGGGCGCTCGCCAAATAGCGGGTTACCTTTTTACAGCTCCTTCAATTCCCCGGGGAGCCTTATTTAGGTGTTAATTGGTGGCGTTCCTCAAGAGGATCTGACCGTAGTTCTTATATATGTAAGAAATCGAATGATATACGGGTCATGTTGTATTAAAGCTCTGACGTTTAACATTGTGTTAGAATATTTTAACTGATGGAAAAGTTGGCTCTTTCAATATGATTTTTATTAAAACTTTATGTACATTTTCTACCAGTCTACCTGTAGAAAATTTAGACTGGTACAAATTTCTCGTGGTTTAGTTTTAGATTATGTCTATTTTTTGCAAAATAAAATATGGTGCCTGTATGACAAGTGTTTAACCATTAACGAAAGATTTTAAACCATTTTTCTTGGTACTTATTTTTTGTGTAGGTTTTTCACATACCTACACACAAAGCAAAAAATATTTTATGCCAGCAACCTGCCTATTGAAACCTGATAACATTATTTTCCGTGAAAAATCGAAAAGCCCCGTTTTTCCTAAAATACTACTGAACTGAAAAAAAAAAACAAGAAGTCATTGTTATTGTAATAGGTAAAAAGCACTTTTTGAGAGTAGTTTCAAAACAATATCTAACAGATCAAAATCAAATACTTAAATGATAACCAAAAAACTCCTTAGAATAAAACACATATTTTTTCCTATTCGCTACTTTAAATAAAACAAAAATAAATACGTATTCCGCTAAAAGTCTTACAAAGTAAATAAAAAGCAATTATGTTTTAGATCTATGAATAAATATTTACAAGGTACTGATTCAACGATTTGAAAGACATACGTCGGCAGATCATACGCACCTTAACGGTTTCCGTTTTAATTTATGAAGGGACCTTTGTACCGAGACGTCGCAAACCAAAATTAGATAAATTAAATAAAAATATTTTCGATCCAATTACCGCTGACCTTTCCATGTTACCAGATTTTTCTCATTGACCCACAGAAAATGAAATTCAAATGCTTGGCATCTACATTATCGTGAATATCTGAACTCTTATTCTAATGACCCCAGTTATTGAGAATTTGGGAATGAGAACGAACAAGTTTTAAAACTGGCAGAGTTTTAAAACTGCGGTATAATCATTTGTAAGATATTAATAACAACTTTTACAGTGATTGTGTCGTTGGTCTAGTGGCCGCAATCGCGACTACTGAGCATGAGGTCCTACGAGGAGGGTTCGATTCCCGGGTCGGGCAAATTGTTATTGGGTTTTTCTCAGTAGCAGCCACGGAGTCTGGATTTGTGCCGGTTTAATGGCAACAGGCTCGCCCCTGTTACAATGGGACTTAAACAAAACTGGCGAAAAGTACTATTATACTATTAGGTACATCCCTGCCTAATCCTTTGGTGTGTGATTTTATGTCATGTTTCTACAGTGTCATCCATGATTTAAATTCGAGTTTTACACTCAAATTGCGAGCTGTTCTTAAGCTTTGAACCCAGACAACACGGCTCCAGGTTACTAATGAATTACTTCTTTATTTTTAAAAATCTTAAAAATTTTAAATATCGCCGAAAGTTACTGGATCAGACAAACATTGCCTATGTAACCAATAACTTTAACATCACACAAAACATGATCTTTTCTAAAAATCTACAAAGCCCACCTGGGCCTGCTTTCCATATAATCGAGAAAAGACGTGTGTACCAGCAGTGTGAACACTTAGGCCGCTGCCTCGAATCTTGCGGGCAGCGGGGCGGCGGCGGCGGCGGTGCGGGAGCGGCAGGATCTTATGCGCAATTTTGCGGGCTGCGGGGTGGCGGCGGCGGCGGCGCCGCTTGACTGGAGTGTACCGCTCGTTGCCCGCTCCCGCGCCGCTGTTTTCGAGAACCGGTCCATTTAAATGTACGCATAAGATCCTGCCGCTCCCGCGCCGCTGCCGCCGCCGCCCCGCTGCCCGCAAGATTCGAGGCAGAGGCCTCACGGTAGAATGTCTTCTGCTTGTTTATATTAATAATCTTATTACCTGTCATCGTAAACGAATCCTGCATCCAAGGTGTTATAGTACAGCAGGAAGGCCAGCAGCGAGCTGGCTGCCGTCACCCAATGCTCCATCCTCGGCGCGATGGTGTCTACATCAGAGTAGCTCCCTCCCCTCTGCAACAAACATAATACCTTTATATCTATATGGCATAGGCTTTGGCCCCGCCCCCTTTGGCAATGAAACGAGTAATAGGCATTAAGTTGGGATGCAATGGAAAAGCCTTCTTGGGTGACGATACTGTAATACGTCTGTCGCATTCTGGGCAGTCAGCCCCGCTTCCAACCTTGCTGGCTGGTTAATATTTTAACTACAGAATGAGTTTCTGGCTAGCTCTTAAAGACATGAGCAAAAAAAAACTGGAGATCAATTTCATTTTAGTCAAGATTTAAATGTTTTTAACTTTACTTTATATACCTCCATGAACCCCGTACTATTCAATGCATCAATCAGCACAATGTTATGAGTGTGTTACATTGAGTTCTAACTTATAAAATGATTTTTCACCCCAAAAAAAATGACGATTTCCAGCAATAATTTTTGCATAGAGTTACATAATTTGATTTACAAAATATTTGATTGGCGGCTTCGTGAAGGATCCGTTAAAATCCGTTTACACCTTGTAACTGTATTATAATAATTCCTAGAAACAGGTAAGCCTACCCGTAGTTCAAAAATTCTAGGACATAATCTGATGAAATCAACATCGTTGTAAAGGTAACCACAAACTACAAAAGCTTTATACATGGACAATTCCAGTTACAGTAACAATTTTACAAGAAACAACACTATCAACGTTCACGTAAACCGGTTTAAACCGGTTAGTTGATTCTTAACCTGAATTAAAAACCCAACACATTAAACGGTTCTCTATTTAACGGAAAACGTATTTATGTCACGTCATCGCGTTTAGGTAACGTTCCATTCTAACTAGATGCTTTACAGACTTTTTAATTATTAAATGGATATTTAAACAAATAAATTTTACTTACTTACTTAAAACGTTTAGAATTTCGCTTGCATTTGTGAAAAAGCACTGGGTTTCAATTAAACTTAGTACACTTCGTGTGGATGACGAATTCATGTTTGTAACCAAGAGATTTATGGTATAAACCTTTAATTAAAACTGACAATAAAGCTATTAGACCAACATTCGTTTATGGTATGTAGGTGTAGCTATGGACCGAGCCATGTTCGCCATCTCCTACTTCGACTGCGAGAAAAACGGAGATGAACGAGACTTACGGACATAGCAGAAGCGATAGCAAAAGGAAGTGGAAGTGGGCGGGTCATATATAGACTGGAAGATGGGAGAAGAAAGTCCTGAAGTGGAGACCACGACGGGACGGAGGAATGTGGGAAGACAACCAACTAGGTAGGCAAACGATCGCACTAAAGTAGCCGGAAGAAACTGGATAGCCATGACACAAAACCGCGAAAACGGGAGAGATTTGAAAGGGACTTACACTCAGCATAGGTTGAAGAAGAGAGGTGCAGTCCCAATCATGGTTTCAATATACTTAAGTATGCAGTGTTCTGTTTATCGTCCTTTCAGTGTACTGTGTACCCACAACCCTACCAGCAACGCGATATTTCACACGATACAATTTCCTACTTTCAAAACCAAAACGCTACCTCCATTCTATAATTTCCTCATGCCTAATCTACAATTTAGTTGGTAAATGAATGCACGGCGCGAACGTTTTCATTGGACATAGTTCATGTCGGACCGGCTGTCGGCCGTCTCCGGACGTCGTCGCCGCGCCGGCGGCTAGCAACAAAAGTTACTATTTAGTTTACCCGATGTATATTTAAACATTTCCAACTGTAATTAGTTTTTCTTTTTGGCACTTGATATAGGTTTTAATTTAACATTAGAAATAGTTGGTAAATTTTCCGTTTTCGTTGTTAAATCGCTTGTTTTGTTGGAAAATGGTAGGATACAATATTACAGCATACATGGAAAGATTAACTGAACAAACGAATGATTCTTTGTCCCACATGCTACTTTTTTTGTCAGATCAGACGAATCTGAAGGCAAAATCTATCAAGTAGGTAAAAGTTTAGCATTTTATTTTTTTTATAAAAAAACGTCAAACGAGATTTCGGCGTGGAATTAATAGATTTCTTTAAACAATCCTGAATCCGCATCGTACTGTTCTTAGGTAAGAAACACGCTTAAGGTTTCGCAATCAAAACGGACTATTTAAGTATAATTTGTATAACAAATACATTTTGCAATACAAGTTCTTAAAAAAACCACGGTATTAATTTTGTTTTAGTTATAGCCTGCATCATACAAGTACTTACTCGATTGGCCTGTTGGTCTAGTGGTTAGTGACCCTGACTGCTAGGACGGAGGTCGTAGGTTCGATTCCCACACAGGACAAATCTTTGTGCGATGAGTACGATTATTTGTTCTGTATCTGGGTGTATAATTTATCTATAATATGTATGTATTTAGAAATATATAAGTATGTTTATCAGTTGTCTGGTTGCCATAGTACAGGCTCTGCCTGGTTTGGGATCAGATAGCGGTGTGTTGGTCGCCCAAGATATACTTATAGAAGAACTTCGTCTTTAAATGTAAACACCCTTCACAATTTTTCTAAAACAAATTTAAACACATCCACGCAAAACAAATAAACTTGCCCTTTCCTTATTCGTTACAAGTGTAAAGGGGTACATCTGTAGTAGAATAACAGCACAATGCTAATATTCTGTCCGTATCTGCCCTTTATGGATCCCGAAAGCGCTGTCGCATGCAAACGCAGGGGCTTACGCGCAGAAGACGTCTCGTAGGCATCTCGTAGGCCTATCCGACGGCTCACCGACGACCGTCGACCGTTCGTAAACAATGCTTCACTGGGTTGCTTTATTACAGTTGTCAAGCACTACAATGTTGTTCATTTCATCTCTGGGACATGTCGACGAGCTGTTTAGCTGTTCGTAGTGTTTGTACTTCTGCTAATTGAGCTACAGCACCTTTCCTGTTTGCTATCGTTTTGTGCTGAGACGTGAGCAGTATTTAGAAAATTGTAGTTTTGAATTAAAGTCTTGAGGTAATATTTATCTCTGCAAAAAAATACATATCATTTTCATTAAAAAAATATTGCTTAGTACTTTTAAAGCTAGCAAAATTTATTTCTATATCCAAGTCTGTATACAAGTACTAAGCGATTTTTTTTTTCAATTTCCCATCCATTCAAATAAGGTTTTCCACGAAGACGCATTTTGTGTAAAGGTAGCGTGAAATTAAATCGTATAAAAGAGAGGGGAATTTTTCCTCACCGCAGGATGTCCTTGAATAGCTCTTTAAAGTGGAACAAACATATCGTGGATCACTTTTCTGTATATTGATGCTTTGATTGCGAATAATAGGCCCCCAAAGTCGTTTGCATTGTACATATCCCGCCCCAACATTTTCCAACCAATGGACATTATCATAATAGCACTTTATGCGTACTTTCCATGAAAATTAATACAAACGACTAAGGACGATATTTTGGCATATAACGACGACTTTTTGTATTATAACTTTGGTATAGCTTTTTGAAGAACAGACATTAACTGTTCATACTTATATTTTTTATTATGTGTCTACATACTTCCAGTTTAGGTAACATTTTCTCTTTTAACAAACAAAATACAAGCAAAATTAAACCGTACTGATTTATCGAACGCGAAAGATTTGTTTTGTGAAGAAAGTAATCCGGAAAACTAGTAATAACTTTGTTTCATTTGTTATGTTGGAATGAAGCAGCCAATCGTGCAGAGCAAATAACGCGAACTTTGTGGAGCGAAAATAGACAAAGGAGCAGATACAGGTAAATAACTACGCATGACTTGGGCAGAGAAAGCAGTTCCCGAGCTCCGTTCAGGGCTACCACGTACCAAATTAACCCAACCCTCAACGTGTTCGCAATAATTTACTTATTGCCAAATAAATATGCAAATTGCCGAAGCGGCTCCATTTTTAAATATATCCATCGGAAAGTGATAAATTACTTTCTTAAACAAATTTTCTGCCTCGCTCTCCCGTCGCGATACGTCGACACTTGTGGTTTGGTTGAAAAAGTGTGTCATCGATTAAAAATCAGGAGTTGAGATTTAGAATTTATGATCCATTATAGATCTTACTTGGTTAAACAATGAGTGGGTAACACGAAGATCGCTAGTACTCGGATCTCGCCGGTACGTCGCGTCTTTCACACAAGATTAACGCTCAATTCAAAGGTGAACGCCGTTTCAAAAGCTATAAATTTCTCTCCGTGGCTCGTTTCACCCGCGAGAACGCACAAATTTATCGGAAATTAGTATCTACTAGAAACTCCGTCGGGATGAATAGACATAACGTTTACGAAAGCTCAGCTCAATTTATTGTTACCTAGTAGCTCGGGGTTGGGAGTGAAGGAAAAACAAATTCAGAGCCCGACTCACTGACTCAGCAATCCAAAATACAACATACATTATTTAAGTATAATATTTTCGTACTTTTGCGGTTAACCGCTCCCTGGTACCGCTGCACTACGCGATTTCGTTTGGTTTACTCGGTATAAATTGGGTCGGCTACTAATGAAAACTTGCCTACATTTCAGTGAGCCTGAACTCATTGAAATGTGCCATATGACTTGCGTGGGATGCGGGCTCATTGAAATGTAGATGCTCGGTAAGTTTTCAGTACCGATATCGCGAAGAACAACTCTTGAAGACTAGTGGAAGTTCAGAATACAACATTACGTACCTGTATACTGTATCTGTGTATCTGTATCGAGATACAGTAGTCAATAGGGCAGACATTGGGTACAAAGCGAGTGATGATGACACTAATTACCTGTCGTAAGTACCTTACTTTACCTTCGGTAATGTCTTTTACTATTAGTAAGATCATATATCTTACGGTCATGTAATCAGCCAAGAAAGCAACCTTGTCTCGGCCGGTTAGAGTGTATATTGATTTTCTATTTACTCCAAAATATTTATTGTAAGTTTTTACTCTTAATTTAGATGTCTCTCCATTTTACTTAATTAATTGATTGCTTTCAATGACTCTTTGTTAGTGACTAAGAAACCTCGAAAAACCGTTGGATAAAGTATTTTAAAATACGTTTCAAATGAATTGATGGTGGTTTGGAATTTTCCTTTTTGAAGTTACATAAAGCGTGCGCATGATATTTTACCCATACATGGTGAAGCGCACTCGGTTAGCCAACGAACTAAACTATTGCTTGAATAAAATTCATACGGGATATAATATTTTTTAAACCTATTCTCGTGTAGTGTATCGGGAAAAAAAACATCAACTTTTACTCGGATCATGATCTGCCTAGCCTCTCCCTCACTATGTTGGGGTCGGCTTCTAGTCTAATCAGATGCAACTGAAAAGAGTGAGAGTAAAAGTTGTAGAAATACTGGTAAGTATTTCTACAACTTTTACTCCTATAAAGGGTGTAAAAAGACTATTCGAAGCCGAAAGGCACTTGTTCTTCCCGTCATCGCGATCATTTTTGTTCTAGTTACGGAGATATTGGGAGTTAAAGTTCCAACTTTTCACAAGTTTTTTTTTTACATACATGTTTAAATGTAAGATTTTTCTTGAATCACCTCCACGACCACAGTACTACTCCCTCCATCCATCAGCACAATGTTTTGTGTGCATTACATTGAATCCAACCGTAAACGTGATTTTTCACCCCAAAAAAAAAGTCGTTTCGCAGCAATAATTTTTGCGTAAAGTTACTTAGTTTGATGTACATTCTGTTTGGTTGACGGCTTCGTTAGCAGTCTTTTGACGCCCTTTATTGCTTATAATTACGGAAGAGTATCCCTCGTTTGGAAAACATCGTGAGGAAACCGGCATGTCCTAGTACCAAAAATTCGAAGACATGTGACATCTACTCGTACCAATCCGCACTGGGCCCGCGTGGTGGACTATAGCCCATTCCCTCTCATAGAGAGGAGGCCTGTGTCCCAGCAGTGGGAACATTATAGGCTGATGATGATGATGATGATCCCTCGTTTCATTCGTCTTTTTGGTGTCTTTTTAATTCTGAATTTTCAAACCTACTTCAAGAGTAGGCAGCGAGATATTTCAGTACCTGCGGATACGAATTCTCGTACTTTATTCGTGGGCAACATAGCTATTGAACACACCCTACATAAATATAAACAGCTTTTCATCCGCCATCTTCTCCTGGTGAACCTATCAGAATTTCCTGCTGTCCACGAGAAATAACATTTTTATGATTCTGTAAAGTAAACCGCCCGGGTTATGTCTTATAAATTTTACCACGATGCGACGCTGAACCTTCCCCGAAAATGGTTGTCCGAGAATATTCCCGGATAATCAAAATATAGGACTATCGTAAAGACACAACAAAGGAGTATTGCTGTATTCATCAACTTTTAATAACAGTAATAAATGAGATTTGAAAAGATTCTGTTGACGTTGCTGCTTTTCATTTCCTTAAACGGCAGATACGAGCCATCTTCCGTTCAAGGGAATGAAAAGCTAAGACAAACGAGATCTTAAAAAAGATACACATTGAAACATCTTTCCACCTTCTTTACTATAGTCTCATATCCGTTTACGTATCCACCGGCTTCGTGACGTTAATATATATTTTCATTCATTTAAGATAAAAAGCTAACGTCACAGGATAAGGAAAATGAAACAAAGGAAAATTCTTTGATCTGCTACGAAATAAAAATATAATAAAGTACAGAGATTGCAACTCGCAACTTTCCTACTGTTTTCATCAGTTAAATAATCTCGTTAAATCAAGAATGTAATGAATGTGCGAGGTCGTTGACAGCTGAAAGTCGGCGGAATTTCGTCGATATGACGGGTGGAGGCGGGCTGTAAATTTTATTCCCGTGTATAAAAAATAGAACGACTCTAACAGTCCGTGTAAAGTGGTGCGAGCATATTAATTACATTAGCCGCCAGACTTAATTGAAAAATGACAAAAGTGTAGTTCCATTCATCATATATTTTCTGTTGACATAAAAATTGTTTTGTGAAACCAAATTTAAATGACTACGAATGTGTGGAAGCAGCGGTGGCCCAATGGTGGCGGTCCCGACTTACGAGCAGTAAGTCGTGGGTTCGAATTCGCGCATTACTTTGAGTAATTTATTTCATCACCACTGCTCTCAGAACGGTAAAGGAAACCATCGTGAGGAAACCGGCATGTTCTAGAACCAAGAATTCGAAAAAAGTGACATCTACCAAACCGCACTGGGCCCGCGAGGTGGATTAAAGCCCATTCCCTCTAATAGAGAGGAAGCCTGTGTCCCAGCAGTGGGAACATTATATGATGAATGTGTGCGGATGAGGTATTTTATATATTCACGGGCGCTAAATAATCTTTCTTAATCTTATTTTGGTCCTGCATAAATCTGTTAAAGTTACGTCAATTTTAATTTTTGAAACTCCTTTATAGTCCGAAAAGAGGAAAATTTGTGAAACAAATGATAAAGTAAGTAATGCAAAACCCCGGTTTTTGTGCAATAATCAGAGCTCAGTATAATGTTTTTTGTTCTGTGATTTTTTAAGCCCCAACATACACTTTCCTTAAAATTCAAATCTGTCACCCCACATTTTCTCTCTTCGGCTGTTGTTCATAGATTTTTTGCTTTACGAGAAATGCAATTTAAATTATGATGGGGAAAAAGTGTTGTGCGGATGCTGATATAATCCCTTAGCCGGTCCGACGCCCCTTTACGGTAAAATGCAGGGTGGCGAAATATAAGCCCAGGATCACTCTTAGCAATAATTGGTATTAAGTCTTCTTTTCCTTCCTCGTGATTTCCTGGCCTTTTCGATATTTTACGTGAAATAGGTACATTTAAAAAAGAAAAGCGTAACCGTAACGTTTTTTATGAAATCAGAAAACAATAGTACGATGAAACTCAGTCTTAAAAACTAGTACGAACGAATAAAAAACCGGGAGTCTGTGAACCTATCGCTTACGTAAACCATGTTGATTTCCCTCAGTCGACACTTAAAACTTCCGCGGGAAGCAAGTCAACAAATACGCCACGTTTCTCTTTCATTCCGAAGCCGTCAAGGAAACAACAGAAAAATACTATTTTGTCCCGAGATAAAAAGAAACAGGTATATAAGAGATCCTTCGTATATATTGGTCGTAGTACCTTGGTTCCTATCTAATTTAGCTCGGCAGGCCAGATAATCCAAGAAGCAATAGCTGGCATAAAGACGAGAGGAATGGAATACCGGCCGCCGGGAAGGTATGCAGGTACCTATTGTAATTTCTCTCCGGCCTCGCTCGACCCTCGCGTAGGAATGTCTGTTGTTTATACAACGTACATAACCTACTATTGATAAAAACCTGATGAATTATGGAAAGAACTATGCTTTTATTTATTATTTATTAAATTTGTGTTGTTCTTTAGCGTTATTTGTAGACTTGCGGAACTTTTCGGGGAAATATACGAATTGGGGAATTATGTGGGACGAACAAGAGGTCTTAGGCCCAGGAGTTGTATAATAGGTACTAGCCGAAAATAAATAACTTGGAAATGATTATACTACTTAGGATATTTTTTATTCTGAATTTCTCTTCCTAAAACAATCTACAGACACATTTGAAGCCTGATGATACGATCAGATATTCTGTCTCTTTGTATGGCTATAAAAATAACTCCGAAAATAAGAGAAATAAAAAAAAAATACAGAATTTGTTTTAGTCCCCACAGCTAACTTTTTTTCAATGAGATTTTCTGCATTTGGCTTTGGACTTTCAACAAACACAAGTTTTATTTCAATATTAATATCTTTTTATTTATCTTAAATGGAAAAAAAAATATTTCCCTATTTCCTCGTATCAAAATTGTCAATATTTAAGCTATATTCACATACAAAAACAGGAAATATGAAACAAAACAATCTCAACATCAACAGGAAATTGCTATTTTCATAGTACCATTTTACAAAACGAATAGACTATCTTCGTTCTAGTTCATAAAAGCGTTCTAAACTAACTAGAAATATAGAACAACAATAATAAGCACGAATATCAAAACATAAACAACAGGATTCCATTCTGCGCACATGACAACAAACATTTAAATCGATTCTCAATAGCCATTTCGTTCACTGGCGCTCTAATCTCAGTCCACGTGGACGTTAAAATAAAGTTCCATATCATTCGGTTACTAAAGAGGTTATGAGATACCAGATGGGGTGACGACCGTCCCCCAAACCCGTCCAAAGGTGCCAATACGATAGGTATGCCAATCTATGTCTTAAACGTTTACGTTATCATCCGCTACGCCCGTCTACGAAAGTGCTACGAATTGGCTACGATTGCTACGAATTTGTTCATAATTTGCGATTTGTGATGTTCGCTTTCGAACTGTTCCGAATATATTTGTGAATGATTAAAAATGTAAACATGCCTGTTTTCATTTCAATGTGTGGCGTGAACGTGATTAGGATCATAAAAAGGAAATGATTTATTACTGGATAAATAAACTGAACGAACCGTCGTTCAGCTTATATCCGTCTCGTTTTATTTTTATTAAACTCGTCAAAACATGTATCTACCAATACCATAACATTTTAAAATATAAATATGATGTGACGAAATAATATGCTGTTATATTCTTGACGTTATCAATCAAGAAATAAGCAGGAAGGCGTGCCTCTACGCGTACTAAGAATGAGAACAGCCAACAAAGCTAAAAGTTAAATGGAAGCGTTTTTGTTATTTGCCAAACAAATTAGAATGAATGAAGCCAATAATTCATAACAGGAATCATAAAACTAGCAATCGTTAGGAGCTCAGGCCGTGTTTGTTTCTATTATCATCGGCACGATTATTCATTCAAGCAACAACTCGAGATAAGAATTTTATAAATGAGAAATACAATTTAATTATTACCTTTCCGGTTACAATCCTTTCTTTGTTCACTTCATAATTAAATTTGAGCACTAATCGAGTGTCCGCTCCTATATTAAACTTAACGTTTTAGGCCGTTTTCGTAAGTTGAAAGTAGTTTTAAAAAGTTTATCTAATAATTACGTCCGACAATAATTAACGTTACATCTCACTAACGTACAGAATGTGTGATCACATTCGACCGCGAACCGTTTACACCGGCCGAACGTTACAGTCACTACAAAGGACAGCGTATATGTGGAACCGGCTCACAGGAGCCATGATCGTGGGCCCCGGCTGCCTGCCGCTAGCCGACTGACGTTGGTATACACGACACATCTGCATTTAAGAAGCCGCTATCGTTATGCGACTAATCGATTGGTCGAAGCGAGTGCCACTGTCACCCGTCCCTCTCGCACAATTCTCTCGCTCGGTTTCCACGCAGGCGCTCTTGGTGATCATTCTCTTTTAAAAGTAGCGAAAAGTAAATAAACTCATACGAACTGTTTACTAAGAGAACTGAAGACGCGGTTGAAATCAAACATTTGAATTGAGACCATGAACAAGTACATAGTGGAAGTTATTATTTTGGAGGTGATCTATTTGTTAGGGTTTTGGGTATATTTATTGGATATTACTTCATTATAAGGAAAAGCTATTTCGCCTTAGGTGGTGGCTAGGGACGAAACGTCACTTGTTGCACGGCGACTTTGTTCCGGCGATGAAAGCCACGCACGCCATTGCACGCCATTCCTTTCGCTCTTGTTGTTCTAGTGGTAATTAATTGGAACGTATTATGCTTAACAAATAGGCCAATCATCGCTCTGGAACGATTAGTGCTGGTGACATTATATTGTGTTTTATCAGAAATCTGATACAATTCGATGTGTGTGATGAACAGATGAGGTTAGGACCGTACTAAGTCTGTTTTATGGATAAGTGTGAGTTATTCTTCTATTTCTAGAAGGATTAGAGAAGGAGCGGAAGCTGTTGCTATCGGAAGTTTTATTGATTATTATTTATTTATTAAAAGAAATTTTATAAAAAAAAACATACTTATGAACTATGCCCCACAAAACCGTTTTCACGGTTTGTCTGTGGGAACGGAACACACAATACAGAAGATTGTAAAGGTTATAATTTTATAAATACATATTGAGTTTGAGTCATCGTCCACTAATTACACCGTACAGGATTTGAATAAGGCAAACGACAGAGCTGTCCAGGTGGCTACGTACTTGTCCGACAAAATCTGTTTCATCGAATTGAGATATATTCGAAATATATTGGATAAATTAAGATAACTCACTAAAAAGGATAAATAAATGCTTTCATATTAGTGTAAGATTTCTGCCCCCCTTATTACATGCAGAAAAATTATACCAAACCAGAATCTCAAAAATGTATAGTTTATCTGAAAGTAATATACTGGTTACCACTTTTCTATATATACTAACATGGGTTGATGTTAATTTTACATTCTAGAAACAAATGGCTCGCACAACACCAGGTCATATTACATTTTAATATTTATTTAATACATGGAGGACTTACAGCTAATAAAAACAAACAAAAAAGGAAACCATAGTCACCAGAAAGCCAATTACAAATCCTCACGTATAGACTTTGAATAAAAAATTATGGTGTGAGCAAGAAACAGAAAACACACCGCTTTAATCAAAGTAAGAAGAATATTAATATTCAATTTGCAACTATATGACTAAAATAATAGAGAATATAATAAAAACAAATAATATAACCTACCGCTACTTTAAAAATTTCAGGTTTAATCTAATGATATTACTTGGTTACTTACCCGATAACATATAATTATATCGTAGTGAGTAAAGCTAATATGATTAAGTATTATTTTTAGATTTTCCGTCAGTGTAAGGAAAAGCGTAACGTCGGAAAATTATGTTAATAAGCTCATTACTGACCACGTATGCTTAGGTGGCAACGTTATTGTGTTAAATATCACGCAAATAATAAACATTATTTATTTTCAGGTTTTACTAGACATATGACCCTGACTTATGAACACTAAGTCGTGGGTTCGAACCCAGGCAGGCGCATTACTTTGTGTAATTTATTTCATCACCACTGCTCTCAAAAACGGCGAAAGAAAACATCGTGAGGAAACCGGCATGTCCTAGAACTAAAAATTCGAAGACATGTGACATCTACCTATCCGCACTGGGCCCGCGTGGTGGATTATAGCCCATCCCCTCTCATAGAGAGGAGGCCTGTGTCTCAGCAGTGGAAATATTATAGGCTGATGATGATGATGATGATGATGACTAGACATGTACATGATGGAAGGGAGACATCGACGCACAAACATAAAGAACGTAAAGAAACTGCTGAGACGACAACTAATACCGAGGTTTAGAAGACGAAGACATGCTGCACCGACCTCAAAGAAATTGGGGTAATATTAGAGAACACCTTTCATCTCTTCATCAGTCTCCTATTATGCTCAGTCATTCATATTACTTTTAATGACTGACATGTTTTGACTTAAAATATAATAACTTTCAAAAATTATACGTACGTTTACGCAAAAACAGACTGTTTATTCATTAATTTCCTTTTTTTATACACTTGCCTAATTTCACATTAAACAAAATAAAACATGAATAGCGCGTAGTACGGAAACGAAGCACAAAGGAACACGGAAACCTCAAACCGCTGATTGGAATTATTGCCATATTTTAATAATCTTCTTCAGCATAACAGTAAACAATTCGTTTTCAAACGTTGAACCTTTTTAAAACTCCAATAATGACGTCCTAAGAAAAAGGTAAATGTGAATGGACGTAATGAAATTTTTCCTCAATTTTCTTCAGTGACCTAAATAAAAGTTTTTCCTGAAATATTGATGATTCGACGGGAAAAGAAATTTCAATACAAATAATAAAAAAGTAATAATTTGATTTGCGAAAAGTACGCTTACTTGGTATATTTTATGACGCGAATACTTTTACGAATTTTTGAAAGCATCGACTATGAAAAGTAAAACGTTCCATTATACATTACGTCGATCAAAAGCTAACTGTTCTATAGTAAAGTATTCTCTTTGCCTTTGACGACTCCTAATTAGGTTTGTAAGATTTAATGATAGTCCTACAAAATAATTTACTGAAAATGTTTGAAGCTCTGTCTTTATGTAACGATTCCGTATCTACCAGTACAAACAGTTTCTATGTTATCTCAAATTATTTTGAATGCGGTCATTTAATACAAACTTAATCCTATTCAAGACTCTTTCAGATAGAATTCTGCGGAACACAGTTATCTAACGTCCCGATTCATAAATAAAGTAGAAGAATTTAATTAATAGAAACAGTGCAATAGTCTAAGGTTACACACGCACCTTTGAAAAAAGGAATTTTTCCAGAAGATTTTTCGTCCAATATGCTCGTAAACTTTTTAATAAAACATGATTGTGCGTCGTGCGTGAACATTATAACTTCAGGGTTCAACTCTCGCAACAAACATAAATAACTGTGTAATAGAAGTTTGGTACAAATTCAACATTATGCGTGGTTGAAATAGCGTTAAATTGTAATTGAATTAGTTGGATGGT
Source organism: Lycophotia porphyrea (assembly GCA_950005105.1). Classification (NCBI taxonomy): domain Eukaryota; kingdom Metazoa; phylum Arthropoda; class Insecta; order Lepidoptera; family Noctuidae; genus Lycophotia; species Lycophotia porphyrea. Next base: position 9,174,481 of record OX465393.1, read on the forward strand.
TAGGTCGTCGTTAGCGGTTCTTTTTTATAAATGAGCCGTGTTCACGAGTGGCGGGTATCGGCGCTCGGCGGACGCTCGCCGGCCGCTCGGTCAGTGGGTCCCCACAGAGCGGTCGCCGTACCTACGTAAATACATAGGCAGCGAACTCTTAACATTTAGCCGGGAGCCGTATGAAACGACGCGGAAATTCCCACTTACTCTCTGATTGCCACACTAGGGGGGTTAATGTCATTGTTGATTTGGAATGCCGAATGCGCTTACTGGGATAACGGCTTTAACGTTTTTGCGCTTTGCGATCAATTGAAGTTGAACTTTAGATGATATTAAGCGCTTTTTATGAACCGGAACTGCTATTCAGTTCTAATGCGTTTGCGGTTTGCTTGATGAATATTAGGATTGCGATTTCAGTTCTTTGGTTGCATATTCAAATAGCTCCTGTTTTAGTTAGCTTATTCTTTTTATTTTAATTAATAAAAGTATAGAAGACAAACGAACGTATGCGAGGGTCGGAGAACTACAAACAGTCATTTCAGTAGAACCGCCTGATTGAAACGGTAAGGTTTACAGAATATACATGCGTGTGTATCTACAATTATACATATTGAATCTGCCGACAAAGAGATAGTTCTGGAACTAATCAAGATCAAATTATTTAGGAATTAATCAACGCGCGTAATTACAAACCATTCGGAATTCCTAATATAACTCAGCAAACTTTATGATTACAATCATGTAAACATTAAACAATGAAGGCAGTGAGCCGAGACAAGTTACCGCAAACGATTGTTTACAGTACGTCGTAAACTAAACACTACTTAAGCTGACAGTTCGTTGTCATCCAGATGCTTAAACTTGATTAATAGACGATTTGGGAGCGGTCTGATTAATACACGCGCGACGATCCATTCAAAAGCCGTAACAACTTAATCATGATCAAACAAAGCGGTAGCTGCATGATGGATCTTATGGCATTGTACCCATGCGTTGTCAATAGGTACCCGGGCACCAAGTTTAAAGCAAGGCAGTGATTCCTTTCATATTGATTTCGATAAGATTACAGCGCTGGCCTTCTCCGTTCACTCACCAAACTGTTTACTGGTAAATTAATTTGCTATTGTCGTGTCACTCATCGTAAAACAACTCATCTGTTTTCTCTAATTGTTCAGTCACCGGCAGATGCTAGTAAATCTGAAACGTCACTTCAATGGGAGCAAATATCAAGTTTTTATTAAAGAGTAGGTTTCGTGTAAGAGACAGGACAATCAATTTATAATATTGATGACAGCTTTCTTCTAAAGTAATGGTATTAAAGCTAGCCATGTAGTGGATAAAACAATAAATATTAGTGATGTAAAACTTATGTTACAATAATAATGCTACAAATTACAATAAGTTACTATTTCGCTACGAAGCAAAAGTCTGAGACAAAAAATATGTTCGGTACGTTTTTTTCTTGAAGATGAATGTTCGTCTTCGTTGAGACTGATATTTACTGAGACTAACCCCTTTATCGATGACAGTGATGTAAATTACTTACCTATGGACATCTTTGTCTTGTTTTCTTACCTTTCTTCAGTTTCTTCATTGAAATTGATAGCTTTGATGAAGATACGTGCACTCAGTGGGGCGTTGTCTGAATGTTTGCATTCGGGACTGACTATGTGCATGAGGGAGAGGGAGACGCCAATCAAAATTGCATATTGACGCTGAAATTAAGCTTAAAACTATCACTGTCGTTTCTTATGTTTGTGTGTATAAACTAAATAGGCAGAGCTAATACCACAATTAGATCTATTTATGTAGTGTATTTTGTATCTGGTATCATTCGTTGTGACGAATGATTTGCCTCGCATGCTTTGCGCACAAGGTCTGGAAGCCGCGATTTAAGACACAAACGACGGATAACAATGATTTCTACGTTCACGTTGTTTATAATGTAATCATCGCCTTTCGCACTATTACCGGTGCTAAAACAGACAAAAGAATATTGTGGACGTGCCTGTAATAGTAACAGTCGGCAGAAACTCGGACACGATTTTCATGTCTTCATTACCACGGTGTGCTTTGAAAATGAAATCGACTTTGTACAAAGTTATTTGAGATAGATTAGTAAGATTAAGGGCTTAGAAGTAATTTAACGATCTGTATGCTATGAAGTGTTTTTATTACCGCGGTACGCGAGTTTGAGATTACCAGCGACGCCTCCCGTAAGCCGACCTATTGACTCTGATTTTATATGGGCCAAGAGTTTGTAATGGCTATTAACTAAGCTCGTACTTGATTTATGTATATTGGTACTATTAGAAGTAGCAAGTTTTCAAATAGTCTTTATGTTCTAGGTATTAAGATTCCAATTGATCGAGCTCATTGCTAAACTCAGAGAAAATCTTGATGTTTTAAAAAGATAGGTAGGTAGGTACTTAAAACTTTATAATTTACTTTCAGAACACTGGAGCCTTTAAAAGATCTTATAGTTATTTCGATCAATTTAACCAAAAAAATATTATTACTTTTTGGACCTTGTTAAAACTGCTGGGAGTCGCTGAATGCAGGTGGCATTGGACCGGACATGTTGTAAATCGATTGGGGAGGCCTATGTTCAGCAGTGGACAGCAACGGGCTGAAATGATGATGATGATGATATTATTACTTTTTTATAGAAACTTAGACAGCCTGTCTGTACAACTAACTGCAATGCGATCGTCTATGAAAAATCTGTCTTGCACAAGGTTTTTCTACGAAACAGTGAACTCGCGTTGAATACTAAGTAAGAAAATAATACAATAAACAGCAACTACATCCCTTTATTCGTTGTAATAAAAATCAATAACGCAAATTAATTAATCTATACGTACACGCAATAAACAGAAGCAGAACAATATCGAAGGGGAGGAGGCACTAATGAAATGTAGCGAGCGGGCGACGCTGGCAAATGTACCGAAACAAACGCACAAACTTCCATCCCGGCCCGCCGAATATCAATGGTAGAAACACAAAGATGTTTGTGTCTGTATTGAACGAAAATCTTTTTCATTATACCCCATATCTTTCTTTATACATTTAATCCCCCGGAGATATAGACTGTTCTTTTTTCTTTTTTAACAATAAAGAAAATCACTCGCACAAGTTTTGCAATAGCCTCGTTTGCATATGAACGGCTATATTGTTCAAACATTATAGGTGACAGGTTCTGCTACGCTTGCACCAATATTTACCTGTAGACACGCCACCTCAACATAATGAGACGTTATCTAGGAACCAGATATACCTATATACACGTACATATATAAAGTACTAACTGCCTCGTTGGTCTAGTGGTCGCAAGCGCGACTGCTAAGCATGAGGTCCTGAGTTCGATTCCCAGGTCGGGTTCAGTGTTATAGAGTTTTTCTATCAAGAATTTCTCAGTTAGTGCCACGAAGTTTGGAATATGTGCCCGATTGATACCAATAGGCTCGCCCCCTATACATGAGACTTAAACATAGCTGGCGAAATGTGGGTGTTTTATAATATAAGATACTCCTCGGCCTAACACTTCGGGGATTAACGGCGTTATGTTATGTTATACATGAAGTACTCCTAAATCAACTTAATATAATCCGAGGATGCTCGCACCGATAAGAAATTTTAATTAGCTTTCACATCCATACAAGACCGTCAAAGAAGCCTTATTCAAATCTTATAATCCAATTAACAGACTAAAATATTCAAAGAACAAAAACAGAGAGGGTTGAAAGAGCTGCAAGCTTTAATAAGCCAACAATTCAAACGTGAGACAGGACAAAGATTTAGGAAACAGTGGTGTACAAAGGGATCGACTAGGAGACTGGGAAACTGGAATACTGGGAAACTGGGAGCTTCAACAAAAATCAAACAGGAAGCCCAAACTTCCTTCTTGCTTACTTTTAAAAGGTTTACTCGACATAGTTTGTAACTGCTAGGGTTTTCTCTCGTGTAATTTATATAATTAACGTTCTTAACCTTTAATAGGCTTATAAAGCTTAGACATAAGTAGTTTGCGCCTTTATCTTTGTCAGGGGAGTTTGTTTAGGAGCACAACTAAAATACAGTGTGGAACAGTGGAGCGTTCGTAACAGGAGAACGCAACGAACTCGAGTACAAGTGTTCAATGTTCACCGTGTTCACCGTGTTCACCGTGTTCACCCAGTAGAGAGCCGGGTTCAACTATAACTTGAACACTGCCATTCGTTATTTATTGTCGTCATTTTCTTCTCACATTGAGTTTTATAAATAGGAAAAGAAGGTTATTTTTAGTTTACCAACTACTAAACAAAGCAAATGGATGCTTACAACCGGAACCCATTGAATCATCTTTTTTGCATCACATTAATTAAATCGGTTACTGAATTTTGCTGAATTGAGAAATCAATCAGTACGTAAAAGCGTTTCACAGGGATGAAACCTTAAATACGCATGGTTGAAAATGTTAAACATTACAATATTTGTAACCTTATGACTTTAGGTAAATGATTTACTAATCGTCCCACGGCAACAAAATCGAAATTAAAACCAAAAATCAAAATATTTTATTTCACATAGGCCCAGATGGGCACTTATAAAACGTCGACAAAACATATTGGAAACATCATTATTTGTATTTTTTTCAGTTGCTGTAAAAACCGTTTTTTTTAATAACGTACTGTCTGCAGTATTTCAATTACTTGTATGAATGAAATAGTAAAGTACTTGAATGAAATAGTAAAAGGACTTTTTCGTTGTAACTCTTCGTATGAAGGATCCCTTATTTATTAATGTTAATTAAACACTGTTTGGTTTCCCTCCTCCAGCTTACGTGATGAAGATGATTAAATATTTTATTTCGATACAAACTCGTCATGAAATTCGCAAAGTGATATTCAGACATAAGTGATGGTTTAAGGTTATGTATTTCAAGACTCTTAACTTTGTTTCATTTTTATAATATGTTTCGTTCTATATTCAAAAATCTGACGACATTCACCAATTACTTACTTTTAGATATTTGTAAACTCTCTTGTGTAGTCCAAAAGATGATGTTGAAACCGGAATGCATACACGGTATTTAAATCAATATATAACTTTAAGCATAACCAGCCTATATTGTTCCCACTGCTAGGACGCAGGCCTAGAGGAGGCCTCATAACATTCAAATACCTAAAATACGAGTAGCTCATCAAATAACACAGAATTTAATATAACATATTAATATCTCCGCCATCAGCAGTAAAACTCAAACGTAAGACGCAATTACTACAAATGAAGTAAGTACCAAAAACAATTGAACTTGCATAATATTATTTTAACGGTACGGCTGGTATAGAACGTCCTCGTATAAACGTTATGTAACTCCGTCTGATGAATAGGGACGTATTTTGTCAAAGAGGAATTGCGCACACTTGTGCTCTACTCAAAGTTTCCATTGTAACATCTTAACTTATGCAATATAGCGTCTGCTTCTTTAATACTTTCCTCGACGCTCGATTACGTTTAACGACGCAGTTCGAATGAATTTTCTTATTTACAGTAAGCTGGCTGAAAATCGGATGGTATTCTTAGACGGGAGGATTTCACACGCGACGTGCTTCATACGAGAAGTTTTGCGTGCTGTTTCATTTTGCATTCAAATAAACTCAGTGAATCTCGATCCGTATGGCTGGCTTGTTGGTTGGCTTTCTGTATGTCTATACAACAATGTAAATATATTTCTCTGTGATGGGATATTTCTGCATATTTTCTGATAATTCTTTTTTCTTGGAAAATCAACGTTCCTTTTTACTGCGTTTTACGGTTTTATTTTATTTTTCAGAATTGTACGGCTTAGTTTTGAATTGCAACGAATGTATATTTATTCAGATAATTATAAAGTACAGAAGCAATCAGCATTACAAGTATACCTAGCTACTTAAGCTTCATAGTAGGTGCCAATGCAAAAGTCTCTCTTTTTTCTCTTTTAAAAATAGTGACCTTACTTTTTTAAGAGCCTGTTGTGTCCCACTGCAGGGTAAAGACCTTACTTTACTTCATTATTATAATTTATGGAGTAAAGCTCACATGCAAAGCATCTCCTGAAATTCAATATCCATCATGTATTGTAGTAGGTAAAAGCTTTGTCCGCCCGGTCATACACGCATGCTTGTGGCTCGTTATTGATGACGCAGCTACGACGCGCCCATATCGATCTAATATCAATAACCTATCGACAAAAAGCCTCTTTGATACGATATAGGTAATTTTAATTTCAGTATAAGCGGTACCAGGGAGTGGTCAAATCGGTAGCCCTATTCTGGAACTCGCTTGCTAACGGTAAGAGACTTTAAAAATAATGTTAATGCACTTGATTTCTTTTAAGTAAAATGTTTACTGGTTTCCTAAATTGAATTCTTAAAAAAAAAAAATCTTATCGTTTTGTTTCTTACACTGATCAATGACAAAAGAGTCCCAATAAGGTATGTTCCATATACGAACAAGAATAGATATCAACCTCTGAAACTGACTTTTAATTACTAACCACGCCAGCATATTGCGGGGAAGGAACAAATAATGCAAATAGCTACTCCTTTAATCATGCAAACAGTTCCCCGACGAACAACTTCAATTCAAACACGACTGCTGAAACAGTTCATATGTAGCACTTGCTTTCTGAACTAACTTACCTATGCATAAATACAGCACCAACAAACCACCAACACCGACATAGTGATGTAACAAAAACTTGAAAAATATTTTTAAAATATCATTAATATAATTAAAAATACCTACACGATAAATATGATGCAGCAATTACACTGTCATTAGCGAGCGTATATTTGTAATTTCAAAATAACAGTTTTTTACTAAATGCATATGAAAGTACAAACAGTACTTATAACAAAAACATTTTTTCTTTAATTTTTGTCTTTCCGTCTACCTTTTTGTTTCGGCTAATGTCCGAAACGGCTGGATCTATTATGACGGGACTTTTATTAGCGTACGAATAGCTGATGTTGTAAGGAGTAACTTCGGCTACTTTTATTTTAGTAAACAGATTAGGGTCGCATTCATAAAAAGAAAACCCTTGAGATTGTTAACAAAATCTTAATCTTTGGTTCTTAAGATTTATAAATAAATATCTACAATAATGTAATACTATTAAATTCAGTTACAAATAATACTGATATAATGATGTAGCTCTATGTTACTACTATGCCTATAACTGTTATCGTATAGTTGTACCATATATGTTACGCTGTTATATATGTTACCCTCTATTTGTAAATAATAAGTAGAAATGGTTGTATAAATTTAACAAATAAACATTTATTCTAATATTGTATTTTGCTGTGCCCTTACAGGGTCCATAATTGTTCTTAGCTATAAACCTTTTGTAACACCTTTTGAAACTTATAGAATGCAAAATAAATGAATATGAATATGAAATTCGATTCAAATAAGGAATCGAAGGTCGCGGGTAACGGCTAGTCCAGTAACTTATGACCAATGTGACAAACATAATTATGATCAATAGGTATTATGACAAATACATGATCAATATGGCAAACATATCCAACAAGATCTATTAGTAAGCCAAGAACCGGCCATTCCGTATACGGAATAGAGCCCGAAAATCACTAAATAGGCCAAACCACTCAACTTATATTGTTCCGCGAACTCTAATTATTATTAATGATAGCGCACGCTTATGAAAATTCCAACGCGAAGAAAGGTACGTATTAAAAGGACGTATGTACCTATATACAGTATTAATCAGAAAGTAACGATATGGTTTGTGATTTGTCACCTTTGTCTTACACACAATATCGACTTTTTGGATTTTTCTATTAGAAATTTCTCAATAGCAGCCACGGAGTCGGATTTGTGCCCGGTTGATGGCAATAGACTCATCCCCTATTACATGGGGCTTAAATATAACTGGCGAAATGTGGGTGTATTCGGTACACCTCTGCCTAACCCTTCGGGGATTACAGGCGTGATGTTAACTTCATACTCTGCCTAGCCTTTTCCCAACTACTTTGGGGTCGGCTTCCAGCCTAACTAGATTCAGCTGAGGAGTACCAGATTTTACATGGAGCGACTACCTATCTGATCACAATCCTGTTAATACTCGGTACTTTCAGTCCACTGACCACCTGTAACGTTGCTGACGCACGGAGGAAACTCTGTAGGTATGTAATGAATGGTCACCCATCCACGGACCGACCTTGGCAAGCCCTGCTTAACCTTGAAGAACAACGGTTTCTTTTTACCATCAGCCAGGTTTAAATCGAATCAATTTGCGAGAATATTATACTATTAAAGCAATTATGTGTTAATTTATCTACACTGAACTAACTTGTGAACTAACTGAAGGTACGAAGGTAAATCTAAGTATTTCTTGTAATTACTTCCAAAACTATTTCTCAACTCCATTTCTAAGTTATTAATAATCACAAATTGGATAAACCAGATTGAAGGAAACATAATCATTATCAAGTATTACCTTATGCGCACGGCTTCGCCTGCGTTAAGTTCGGTAACTGGCCCATAGGATCATGCTGCCGGGATAAAAAGTATCCCATATGTTAATCCAGGTCTATGCGCCAAATTTTATCCAAATCTGTTTGGTAGTTTTCATGCGATAGAGTAACAAACATCCATCCTAACAATCTTTCAAATTTATAATAAAAGTAAGATTTGATGGTCTTTTGCCATTATTACTCAAGATTTTAATAAAAACTTGGACCATTTCAGGCCAAAATGAGGAAGCCAACCAGTTAGGCTGCTATTATGCCTTATAATAACTCGACTCGTTTTCATTATTCGTTCCGGCCAAGGTTAATAGTTTTCGGTAGAAAACCCCGTAATCTGTGACCGTTAGCTGACACTGCCTTACAAAATATATATATTTTGTAAAGGTACAAATCAAGAAAATAAAATGGCTGTTATTTTTCATCGCCATTTTTTTTAGCGTTTTCCGTACATAGACTAGAATGGCGGCACGGTTGGCGCAGTGGCTGAGCGATTGACTGCTGCTGCGCGTGTCGCGGGTTCGATCCCCGCACGGAACATATATTTGTATGGCCTACAGATAGTTGTTCCGGGTCTGGTTGTTTGTGTATGTGAGTATAAATGTTTGTGAAGGCACCCACGATACAGGAGAAAATCCCAAGGTGGGGGCAACGTTTAAAAAAAAATATACTAAGACCGTTTTAGACATCAAGCGATTGCAAAAATTATTTTGAATTACTTTTGAAACTACAGTTATCAAAACATTTTAAATTGTTTATATTTAGATACTCGTTCCTATTTTAAATCAAAATACAGAAATTACTATTTTACTTTGTGACAACAACGTTTCTGAGAAAGATTTCATTTTAGTGTCTTTAGATAACACGAAACAAAAGAATTTAAGATTTTTTTGCAAGTGCCTTTAAATCCTGGATAAAAGTTAGAAAGATTATAAACTTACAAAAATGTAAATAATTTAATTATTTTTGTATAAAGTTTAAAAGCCAAAATTTTAATTAAAGAAATAATCTCTTCATCTAGTCAGAGTTACGAGTTAGTCAGAGTTGAGGAGCTTCTGGGTAAATAATAACAGCCGCTCGGGTCGAGCTTTAGATTAAGCCGTGCTTGCCTAGGTTGGTCTGTCGATGGGTGACCCATTACATACCGAAAAGCACGTTAAGCCGTTGGTCCCGGCTGTCATTTGTAAATCTTTGACAGTCGTTACAGGTAGTCAGTGGCCCAAGTCCCAAATCTGACAACCAGTCTTACCAATAGGTATCGTATGACCAAGTACTAACTACTAGCACTGGGTTGTGGAGGGCAAATAGGCAGTCGCTCCATGTAAAATACTGGTAATCAGCTGCATCCGGTTAGACTGGAAGCCGACCCCAACAAGAGAAACGGGTAGGCAGATAATAATCTAGTCAGAGTAATCTTTTGACTATGTGATTGATTCACATTCAGAGTATAAATATTTTACACGACGAAATCTGAGCCTGACTAAAGGATCATACCGACTTCCAAAGGTTAAGCCGGTTGTCGGATTGTCGGCTTCCGACTGCGGAGTGCGGTACGACTTTCGTTGCCATGACAACCGGGGCAGACCACCTGAAATGCTGTTCGAGACACAATGACGCAATTTAAGAGGAAATGCGGGTGGTCTTGTTTTCATACAAACGCTCTCGCCGGTTTGCTTTCTGGTTTATGACTTTAAAGCTATGATTTTGAACAGTTATATTATAAATATCAACCTTTTCTATGTCCCTATGTTTTCATTTTTGATGATACATAATTTAAATAAGCACTAGAACCTTTACAAAATGCTCAAAATTGCCTATTTAGATTACCTGTCAACAGAGGACTAGTGTACAAATTTGACAGCTATTAATGAAAAACGAAAAGTATAGGGACACAGTATATAATATCCTTCTTAATCAGTTTATGAAATATCTTTTAAATTCGTCGAATATTGGAGGAGGAAATAGTCGAGAGCCAAATCTCGAATTTTCATTTTTAGGAACTTTTTACTATAGTTGTACTTATCGCACCAATATCGAAATCGCGCTCGTAGACGAACAGCGATAGTTTCTTCAAATACCTACCGCATTTCCTCTTAAGCGCAGTTATTCTACCTACGCCCTTGCATCGCTGTCAAAAACACAGTGACTTCCTACCAATAAGGTTGCTGTCACTGACAAGCCTCCAAAAATTATAATAATCTTTATTTTTTTGACGATACGGTTGCTGTTGGACTGTAGCTGTCAGAGGTGTGTAAAAAGACTGTCGCATTGTACATACGCCAGCTGTGCATGAAGCTACCCGAAACTGTCAAATTTCCCAATCAACCTAAAACCTAATGCTTTAGCGATAAAGTTGAAAATATATTAAAGAAATTTGACAAATTGTAGTTTGATGTGCGGACGTCTCGTATTAAAACGCAAGCCCTTCTTCAAATCTACTAACCCTTTTGTTATGATATAAAAACAATGAATTACTAAATTAATTGGGCTCAGATCGTATAATACTTATTCACATCAGTCGGGCCAATTAATACTGAGTAATAGCTTTATTGCTAACAAGAGTAACAAGTAAAATAATCCGATCTACAATCAAACTCTAATTGGCATCTTATTACCTACTGCAGGTTAAAACAAAGTACAGTTAACAGCTAAAGCGAATCCATAATTTTAAACATTGAAAACACTTCGCATTGGAAGTAGTCAATAGAAAAAACTGAAGCATTTTGCATACTTATTTTTATGTTCATTGTACACAATTATAGGTAGTGTTATTGCTCAGTTTAATTTCCAAAGTTTGGACATTGCTTACCTATATTATTCATATTATATTTTTTTATCATCAAACAAAACAAAACATCACGCCTGTAATCCCCAAAGGGTTAAGCAGAGGTATATCTAATAGTACACCCATATTTCGCCAGTTAATAGGGGGCGAGCCTATTGCCATCAACCGGGCACAAATCCAGATTCCACGTCTGCTACTGAAGAAATTCTGATATAAAAACTCAATAACATTTTGCACGACCCGCGAATCGAACCCAGAACCTCATGCTCAGTACTCGACCAACGAGGCAGTCATACTCGTACATACATAGTCTTATAATCATAAATCCGGTTCTAGAATGCACTAAAAAATACTTTTTGCGTTTAGAATAATAGTCGCAAAGTGAATGTATTTTATTACTATTCAAGTACTTCAGCACCCAAACATTTACCCAATACACGTGTTCAATTAAGAGGCGAGCCTTTTACCGTATATCGGTAACAAAATCTATACTAACGAGTTACGAGAATCTAACAAATATGTACGCAATAACATTGGCTTATTACCCCTAACAACATTAAATTACCATTCAATGTCGGACTGAAATTGTTTTTAAAAACAATATTTTCTCGTTGTATTTTCCGTTTGTCTGTGTGATTGCACAACTGCTGCGCATGGGTGTTGCGTTCGATTTCCAGGATTTTCTTTGAAGTTATTTCCAGTAGCAGATACAAATCCAGCCTAGATAAACTGATATTCTATTAACGACTTTAAGCCGCGGCTTCGCTCACTTTAATTTAGAATTTGACAATGAATTCGGGTTGTACTCTGCTTGTAATTCAATCATGATTCGACAGACACGTGGCGTCATCTATAATCATAAGAACGTTATTATTGTTTTCTTCGGGAAATCTTTTTTTCGGGATGAAAGGTACCCTATGTCCGTTTCTGTACACCTGACAACATGTATGCAAAATTTCAGGATGATCGGTACCGTGGTTTAGGTGTGAAAAGGTAACAAACAAACTTACTTTCGCATTTATAATATTATATATAATATAAAGTTAGAATATACTCAAAATTGTCACCCGCTAAACCACATATCTACCTTGATGGGTAACAATTTTGAGTCGAAAAACATAACCAAAAAAATATGACTGTACAATACAGCGTTGCCTAGTACTTACCCCTTCGGGCCATCAGGCACAATGTTATGTTATACATCGACGGCAGCAAAGCACAAAAAGACAACTGCATTTTTTGCAAAATACACTTCTTAACATAAATGCATTCAGAATTCTTCATTCTATCCAGGTATATTTTTTTTTTTCATTTTTTAATGAAAAATAATGTTTATGATTAACTATTACAAATTGAAGAAGCTAGCTTTGATCTTGTAGAAGTTATTACAATTTCGCTTTAAAAACTTAAACTAGTGATTTTGTAGATAACCGTTTGTTCTTTGCTGCCGTCGACATTATCCTTTGTTGTTTCAGATGCCTGGCCTCTTATAAGAGTCTAAGCCTTATGCACCGTACTCTGCCGTCGCGCGTCGTTCAGAATATGTATAAGGTCTGAAATCGGTTTATAAAACATCCAGCTTTTTTCCACAGTCACATCATTTTCCAACAGAAATCATGTAAATAGAATAGAATAGGTTTTGTATATCGAGTCTACGTACAAAAATATCGAATATAACAATACCTTCTATTTACTACATGCATATGAAAATAACGATGAATATGAATCCAGTTACAAAATAGAAACCCCTTGGGAGTTTCCGCCATATTTTTTCAAACTTTTTACGCATATTTTCCTTGCCGTACCGAACATTTTTAAACTCAATTTTTAACCAGAGTAGAATTATTATTTTATTTATTTTTTAGAAAAAGTGGTTTTTACCGATAGTCTAGGTGTATTTTGTCGTATAGAGTAAGTAAATTCCACAATGTTCACGTTTAACAACTTTTCAACCTTATTTTAAGTTTTGTATATATTTTTATAGGGTTGATACTCGTAGCTCTATGTGCAAAGTCTGTATTTTACTTATGGCTTTGGAACTTCATAAAAATGGGTGAAAAGTGTTACATCGAGAACTTTATCGTGTACCTATTTTAAAAAAAACCGGCCAACTGCGATTTGGTTAAAAACAAAGGGTTCCATAGTACCAATCAATATTATCGCTCATGCGGCGAATTTACACCCTACGGCAAAACTAAATTTGTTTTTGATAGTATGTTAATGAAAAACAAAGTCACTACTGGAGTTTCACAAAAAGCCCAATATTTCAAAAACTAAATCCAATCCAATATTTCAAAAAAACAAATTTTATTTTAATAAATTTTCTTTTAAAGTTTTTTTTACGATCTACAAACCTATACCTCCTCTTACTTTGATTTGAGGGAACACAATTTTTACAGCTTTAAAAGCAAATATCTCATCAACCAGCCTTACCTTAAGAAAAGAAGAAAACCTCGATATTATTTTAAGAGCTATCGGTGAACTATATACAGGGTTTAAACAGACTCTTCACGAAGCCGTTAACCAAGCGTTATGTACATCAAACTAAGTAACTTTACGCAAAAATTATTGCTGGGAAATGACTTTTTTTTGGGCTAAAAAATCACGTTTTACAGTAGGACTCAATGTAACGCACTCAAAACATTGTGCTGACGGATGGATTGAATAATAAGGGCGTCCTGGAGATGTTTAAAGTAAAAATCTTCCATTAAAACCATGTATTTAAAAAAAAACTTGTGAAAAAGTTGGAACTTTGACCCCCATGGAGATATTCTCCGTAACTAGAAGGTTCCCAGCTATGGTCTAGAACAAAAAAGCAATGACGGGGAGAACAAGTGCCTTTCGGCTTCGTTAAGAGTCTGTTTACACCCGTTATACACAGTTATTAATTACAGACACTAGTGGAAAATTAAATTAAGTAAGATTAAAATTTAAAAAATCTACTTTTCTAATTATTTTATAACTCTACAGTAAAGCCTCGACTAGACTGCCTCATTGGTCTTGTGGTCGCACGCGCAACTACTGAGCATGAGGTCTTGGGTTCGATTCCCGGGTCGGGCAAAGTGCTATTCAGGTTTTTCCATCAAGAATTTCTTAATAGTAGCTATGGTGATGAGTGCAATAGGCTTGCCCCCTATTACATGGGACTTAAAGACATAACTGGCGAAATGTCGTTGTACTACTAGGTACACTTCTGCCCAACCCTTCGGGGATTACAGGCGTGCTGTTATATTATGTCTGCAGTAAAGGAATCAAAAACCAACGGCCCTATTAATATTTTATTGGAGAGACTACCCGCAATCCAAAGAGAAAAAGAAAAACAGTGTAAATCCGACTTGCGGGCCTGCTGCCAAGTCGATTCGCATTGCAGAAAGATGAGCAATAAGATTGTAATGGAACTAGATATAGAAATGAACTGAAAAGTGAACATGCCTTGTTCCCTGGTCTGCCACATGTCATGAGCAGTGATTTAGTGTTTGCCAGGCTTTCGATATATTATTTCGCACTATTTATTCTATTTTTATCTACTTGGGAATTTCATTATATCTCATACATGATGGAACGTGGACAACGCGAAAGGAGTAAGTAAGGATCCTAGCAGGAGGCGTTCTGTAGTTTCAATCTCCCCCCCCCCCCCTCATAGGAAAAAGTACAAGGTGTAACAAACAAGGTGTAAAAAATAAACGCAAGATCTCGTGTGGTGTCTCAGACCATGAAACTAAACAAGTTTTGTTCAATGAATTTTGGAAATTGATTACTTTTTTTTTAGTTTTACCATACATGCTGATCAGCTGATCGCGTCAGTTCCTATACAAAGTCAAATATTTTTTTTGCGAATTTCAATAACTCGTAGAACAAAAGTTGATCAGTTTCTTGGTCCGAGAGACCACACGGGAGGTCTTGCGTTTATTATGTTACACCTTGTATATTCCGGGAATCTCCGTTAATTGATCAGCATATAATAAGCACTGTGTCAATAGTCTTACTCAAGTAACAATTCGGTTATGGAGGTACCAGACAGGCAGTCTCTCCATGTAAAATACAGGGATTCAGCTGTATCCTGTAAAACTGGAAGCTAACTCCTACATAGTATTGAAAAGGCTAGGCAGCTGATGATGACCTCATATAGGTTCTTTGTAGTTATATGAAGTGCATATAGTATGTAGCGGCACTATAAAAAGTACTAAGCAACATAGAACGTAGAAAGTACTACAGCGCCATCTATGACGGAGCGGACGAACTAAACAACAAAAAGCCTACATCGCGCAACTTAAGTTACCCGCAACTTAAGGCTATATATAAGAACCCGACAACAATAGTCGGGCAGTAGCCCACTAGACACAACACCCGTCTGGTCAGAGGATCCACCCTTTTCTAAAGGGGGATGAAGAGCTTTACACCCTGTTCTTTAACTCCCAAAGTACCCACAGAATATATAAAATAGTCATTCATTGTGTCCATTCCGTGGTAGTACGTATGTAAAACAGTTCACTATACATATGTGTATACCTCAGTGTTCAGAACAAGTTTTTGAAATGGGACTGCAAGGCAAAAAATTAAATTTATCAAAAAACATAGAAAATTGGTCAAAGCAGTTGTGAACTCAAAGCTGTTGTGTTTACAGGCAAAACTTAATCAAAGCTATCTCCAAAAATCAAGCTTATGATTCTTTTGACCACTTTCCTGTATTCCATATGGTTTAAAGTTGAAAATGCTTCGTAAATATTGAAACAAACCAAGAACTGAACTGAAAGGTAATTACTAGTCGCTAGAATATTCAATAATTTGCCTTCATTCATATTATATAGTGCTAATGTCCTATAATCTGTAGAAATAATAACAGACTACTTCGCCATCGACCTTTGTACCAATTTGTCACCTTACACATAAGCACATCATTATTTTTGGCTTAAGTACGTTCTAACTGCCTCAAACAAATCTGAATTTCTGAACCTTTTAGAAAACCACTTGTATCATTGAAATAACCAAAGTACCTAAATAATGCCATAGTAATGAATGTTTTTTCTAGAAACGTTAACTCATCGTGTTCAGGAAGGTATCTCAAAAGAAAATATAGTCAAAAGACGATAACAATGATTGACCAAACCTATTAAAAAATCACTTATAAAATAGCCTCGTTGAGCATCAAAACCACGAAGTAAGTAAATATTTACTTCATCATCAAAAAGCAGCGACGACGTGACGCTCAACACGACAAAAACAATTGCCAAAACTCGAGCAAATTCGTGAGCGCCTTTACAAGCATGAACACTTAACTCCAATGATAATTTCATATTCGATAAAACAACTCTGAGGAATTGAACCAATTAGTATTATGACAATTTCCACGTAACATTGTTTGACAGAGGAATTATAATTACGGCTGAAACCTTCCGCGGAATGTCCTTAAGAAATTTCAAATTACATCATACAACTTTACCTTAGACTTGGCAGACTAAATCAATAAGTTTAATTTCTGTTCCAAAGTTATATTCTTCAATTTGTGAATAATTACAGGCAGGCCCCGCTTCTATCTCCCTTTATCAAGTTCTTAAACGTGACCAGTTTACAAGGTTACGTAATTATTATGACAACATTAGAAATTACGATATGGCTTCCTCAATATCATACAAATGGTTGTCTACTACCTACTTTTCCATGCGAAGGTTGTTGGTGATTAATGTTTTAAAGGGAGTCTTTATGTATAGGTTATTATCTACCACTGGCGAAGGTTCCATACAACTCCATTCCTACCGGCTTCCCTTTGAAAAATGGCACAGTCAGTATTCTATTGACAAATAATATAATCAAATGAAACTCATGTACTCCAGCTTACCTCTTACAAAAATGGACCCTTCGCTACTGGTATTTTTGTTTTCAGATATCAAGATATCTGCTCTTGCCTGTGGTATACAATGAAACTGAAGCAACAAATGACTTGGATCATCTAAACACTATTTTTAGTTGGTCCAACTTGTAGTGTTGCTTTATACTATGGTATACCGTGTATATCAGATATTTAATTTTAAAAAGGCTTACACACAGATGTACCCAAATGATTTAATAGAGTTTGTTACTTTTCTTTATGTGAAAAGCTTTTACTTGGCATTGGGAACTATAAGCTAACATCATTATCCCCCAAACCTTCTAAAAATACTCATTAAAATAAATTAGTCTACCACACTAAAGACAAACTTTATATATTTACATCCTATGGCATAGTGAGGAAATCTAAATTACAACCAGCGAATAAACTGCACAGTAACAGCAGTTATCTAAAGTTGTTTGGTGAGAACATAACTGTAGTGCGAAGTTGCAGAATCCGCAGACTATACGTGCAACAGACTAAACGAAGTGTAGACTACGTAGCACAGAGTACGGCAGGATGTGAGCACGACCAAGTTGATGCGGCGACGACGCCCAGCCTCAGCGGGGTAGCTAGCTAATTAAATATGGGATAAAACGGAATGTTTGTTGTGTAGGGCCGTAGCTGCGTAGGTGTATTTACAGTTGTGCAGTTTGTGCATTCTCGAATAATCGAGGCTAAGACAAAATTACATACTTACTTACACACATAGAAGCGTGAGTGGACTGATGAAATATACAAGATAAAAAAATTGTCATGAGAGAATTAACCTAAGTAAAATCAACGACTTAACTTTTCACGCGGAATTATACTAAAAATCATCCACGTCAGTATTACGAAAGCAAAATTACACACATTACACGGACAAAAGAGGCTGAATATTTAACAAAATCTGTTCATATACCAACAATATGCGAGATTGAGTATCTGGATGAGTGGAAGCGTGGCTTGAACTTATTAACACAGTTGATTGCCGTGGCAAATTGGACGGGGACTTGCATACGCACCGCCGATGTTCCACCCTCATACCTAATAATAGTCTCATGAAAGTCACATGTGCTTTGCATAATATGGGACTTTGTATATGATGAAACAATAATAACATTGTTTGTTATGTCCAATAGGTCAGTTTTGAATAAATTATGAGATTTGTTTCCATTAAAAGCGCAATAAGCTGTTGAATATTCATGGGGAATAGTTTACCGTGTGATTTGTTGTTTGTCTTTAAAGTAAGTTATTTTACAGAATAATTTTAGTAGGTAGTTATTGATAACGTAACAAAAGTCATTTAATCATTTTTGATATCATGACTTTTTTGGATAAATATTTGCACATTTCAATTTTATTCTAGGTACCTAAAATTTTTTTCTGTTGATAGTTTGTTTTTGTTTGAGATCGTAAGACAACGTAATTCTCATTTATAGTCGTAGGGAGGTCTTAATATGGCTTAGTAGAAAAGCCGATAACTACAATTTTGAACTGATGTTAGGATATCCCTATTTCAAATGTTCTTCAGAACAGCACCATTCAAATGTTCGGTTCTAGACCAATTCAATTTAATTTGTCGTCTGATTCGATGTCATTACGCCAGTAGCCGCTGTATCCGTGTAATCTCGCATGTAGGTAATAGTATGTACCGGTACTACGTTAGCAAACGTACGCAATTTCAATCAAGACAACCGCAAATCGATGATTTGGCGGGACGGCGGCAACCGTAGACAATTTACCCTGAATCCAAACTATTTACCTTAGTTTCCAACTTCAATTATGAAAAAAAATACCAGATAAAATCGTAAACAAAACATGGAACGGTTGTTTAAACATTCACTTAGAATTTTGCTCGAGTCTAATAAAAAAAAACCACAAAAGATTCCATCTACATTAATTCCACTTAACTTCGAATCAGAATGTAAGAAGAAAATATCATTTGTCAAATCCCTTCACAACTTACCTTCAGTTACTTCTTATAAATCTGAAATATGTTTTCCATATAACATAAATTATCTCCTTAAGCGTAAAATGAAAGAAGCTGGAGCATAAAATATGTCGTAAAACATGATTCACATGTATTATGTTGGTACTTATTACCGGAGCAGATATTATGTTGTATTTTACGAGGCGTAAAATGAACTGTTACAAAAGTACCAGTATTCACACGTTAACGTGGTTCACCACCTTATTATAATGCGAACTTTTATAAAGCTGGAATAACAAAATGTTAAGAAGATTTTTCTAATAATAATCACACTACATTTCGTCCTCTAAAAGACATGGGTAACGAGCCCGTACAAAGCATGAACTTAGTGTGTATAAAATCGACCTCGAAATGGAACGATCATATTGTCACCATTACTTTGGAGGTGAGAAATCACTGGGTTGTAGAGGTTGTTACGAATCCACTTGGAATAATGTCTTCATCACCTTTTAAGACAACCACGATAAGGTACAAGGCGCTTTTTTTTTCGTATGGGAAATCATCAAATGACTTCGCTCGCTCTGGGCGGAGCGGAAGGGAGTGTCAGACTTGTACTGACTAAAACCCATCCATATTCCTTCCTTGCCCTTTGTGTTCCAGGACCGCGTTATCTATTTCGAACAGCCCGCAGCCCTGGCAGACAACGGCCCTTGCGGGCCCCTCCCTGTTTGGTGACATCTCTTTGAGGCGCGCGTGGAACAAGAACGCGCCGTCAACACGGCCTGTCGTCAAAAGACGGACGGACGGCGAGCTAGCCCATTACTCACCGTCCACAGATCCGCGTATACAGTGGCCAGAAGCCACCACGTGACCCCCGACGCCCGAGGCGTCCCCGCGGCGGCTGGGACGAGAGATTCTCTCCCTCTCACGCTCCGCAACCTCCTTCGCTAGCAGGACTGCTTCGCAGAAGAAGGTGACGGCGTTCCATTCCCTCTCGCTCCGGACCATGGCTTGGACCAGGGCCGGACGCGATAGGTCGCCGCCGCCGGATTGCCGCTACGAGGACAAAGGTAAGGTGCCTTAGATCATGACTGAAAGCACAGTCTGATTCTCTAGTTCTCATTAGACTATGCTAATTCTAGTTGGCGTCCAAACGTCCGACCAAACCCTAGCAATGACCTACCTCGCAAAAATATGAAAAGAACAAAGCAAGGGCATTTTTGACAAAGCAATAATTAACAGCGATCCATCGCAACATGTTCGCGTGTAGCATGTAATGGGTTAACTGGCTATTACAAACGTCATCACTAACAAAGGGTTAACGGAGTCAATTAGCCATCGAAAACACCGCCCCGTGACATTTAGAGGCGCTGGGTGGGACTCTATTTGTCATTAATTTAGGGAATGAGGTGACAGAAACAGGGGCGCGGTTTGCGAACAAATTAATATTAGGCTCTGTTATGGCAACGGTCTCACAATAGTCTACCTATGACGATAATGAAGGTAACCATTAAATTAGCTTTTCGTCATAACTAAAGTTAGGTTCTAGCTAAGAACCAAATTACAGTATCTTAACCTCTCGTAGAAAAAACTTCAGCATGTTTTTGCTTCGGAACAACATCCCTGGGTGTGTGTGTGTACGTATTTCTTAAAATAATCCTTTTGAGTGATATTCTATACAGGGGTATACGTCTACCAAACAAAGCCGGCTATATTAAAAATTCTATGCGTTCCAAGCGCCCAAACATGACGGAAATAACCACAATAGGTAACAGATATTCGTGAAAATGGCCGCACGATGTTTTACGGTTTGTCAAACTGGGTTATCTATGTACCAAAATTGCATTCCGAACGGTGTATGATTTTTTTTTGTTTATTTTTATCATATTCAACATGCTATAAAATGTTATCAAAAGGACACAAAACGAATTTCGCCAAATTTCATTCCAGAGCCACTACACTATTGCGGTAAAACCGATTGTTTAATTAAACGAAATATCTAAAACGGGAACATTGAACTAACTCCACGTAACATAAACATCGATAGGACATTACGTATGTATTGTGGAAATCACTCACAAACATTAATTAGCAAATTGAACCGAAATCAGTTGACAATTTATCATGCGGAATTTCAGACCACAATTGCAATTGCATCCGGGTGGCAAGTAAATAAAAGCCCACGGCTTCCGCCACGAAAACTGCACACAGAGGGATGCGTTTTGGCACAAATTTTGCATAATAACCTTTGTGATGTTGGCTGCAGGGCGTGAAACTGCGAAATGCCGACGACTACTGCAACATACGCATATATGTAATGTTATTTTATAACTTAGCAGCGATTTTTCTCTTCGTGTTCGGTTTTTTTTACCAATCAGCCTTTGGCCAACAATTCTATCTGCATGTTGTT
The DNA here is from genome assembly GCA_950005105.1 of Lycophotia porphyrea. Taxonomy (NCBI): domain Eukaryota; kingdom Metazoa; phylum Arthropoda; class Insecta; order Lepidoptera; family Noctuidae; genus Lycophotia; species Lycophotia porphyrea. The sequence goes on from OX465393.1 coordinate 9,195,961, forward strand.
GAACAAAACGATGTCATGAAATTGTGATTTTTAAGAGTATATTCGTGATAGTTGACGCCCATGGTTTTAATATGATACAGCAATATATTGCATGTCTAACATGAGATATCAGTTTGTGGTGTTAACGTTTTGTTAGTATTCGTCATTCGGAACTATAAAAACACTGACTGCATGTATTTAATGCAAAAGCTTTTCGTAACCAGTCGGTACAGGGAGGCATAATCTTTTGGACTTGTTCTTTAACATATTTATCGTAATATTTCACATTAATTTATGGGAAAGGTTTATACCACAACATCTGCAGCAATGAACATAAAATAAATGGGGCGAACGGAAACTTTTACACTAAATCTGGGCGCTACCTACCCGCGAATCCCACTCCAAAACAATTTTAAAGATTTAATCTTGCGATAGCCACTCAAAAATGAGAAATTAGATTCACCTAAGCCTTAATCCTAGCTAACCCTGGGCAATTTATTAAAACTTCTTTATTTAATCTCGCAAGTTATAATTTTTGTGGAAAACTTCACAGAAACTTGAAGATAAAAGAAACAAAACAGCGGAAAGCTTTTTCAGGCTGTTATCAAAGGCCATTATCTCTTGACCTGAAAAGTGGAATTATATTTTGTTTCTTCTTATAAGGAGTAAATAAGTTAGAGGGAGCGGAGACGTAATTTAAAAGTTACCTTCAAGTGGTCTTCCTTCCCAAGGCTCACTTATTAAGTGGCTGCCTAAACAAGATTTAACAACGGGGAAAAAATGCAAGTATCTTGTTTGATGACAGAAAGTCGTTTACATGAAAATGTTGATTAGTGACCGCGGGGCCATTTTTATCACCTTTCGTGGCTATATTTATGGCGTCATAACTTAATTTATTTGTACTTCGTGGAGTGTTCCCGGATGGAAGTAGGTCACTACATCCCTTCCCATTAGTGAGAAAGTCGCCTAAGATATTAGATCAGGTGGATGAGCATTGAGCTGAGACATCTGCCTCTCATACTAATACAATGAAACCCTAGTTGTTACCCTAATGGTTGCGCAGCCCAGCGGCCGCAAAGCTCCACTGTTCACTATTACTATTAAGCATGTAATACCATTCGCAGCAAAAATACTGGAACTTGGCAATAGGCCCCGACAGCGCTGGTATTTAGAAGAGCAACTACTTCTCCATGCTAATCGAGAAATAAAAGAAGCGTTCTATACTCTTACAGTTATGGAAGACTACTTACATAGCGGTTGCCGCGAAAGCTTTAAGCTCTTAAGTACTGTTTTATGTACATTTTATGAATGTTCATATTATATACCATATTATAAATGTGGCCTCAAAAACGTGAACTGTATCAAAAGAATCAGGAATACGCGACGCATTGCGAAGTTTCGCGACATTCTGCGCAAAGAACCAAGGTTAAAAAAAAATGTATACAGCTAGAAATACCAACAACACACTCGTTAGTCTAAAAATAATTAATGTATTTTCACATGTGTCAACACACATTATGACTAATGTTTAAACGTTTTTAATATCCCGAAAGCTTTAATTAACAAAGAGTACCTGAACAAGGGGCACATTATTAATATCACATATTTACATGACAACGAAATTAAAAACCTGCTCTCATTTCCTTTCCGTCCATTTGCTTAATGGACTTATATGGCACGGGGGACTTTCGCAACAACTTTCATCACACTAAAAGCAACGTACGGAAAATGCCCTCAGCTTAATATACCTCATAATATTTTCTCTTGACTGTAAAAGTACGCGAAATTCACATATTACCTAGCAAATGAATGGCAGCTACAGGTTTTTAAGAAATTAAAACTGCGGCGAGTGTGTGATTGTATCTGGCTCGATTTAGGTGATGGAGTTACGTGCGCAAAGAACGTGGTATTTATCACTGAGTGCAGTATGGCAAACGTACACACGGCGGCACATCAAGCTTTACACATCCAGTATAACCTGACCTCACGTTGTATCAGCTTCCCGTGCAATGAGAGTACAGCTGCATTTGGTATTACATATGAATAAACGAAACTATACTGTAGATACTAATGAATACAGTTTTTGTGACAAAACGTAATTTTGAAAATGACTTTGGAAAAGGAAGTATTTTTTTTTTTAATTACTTCCTTTTACAAACTTGACCGATATTGTAGTGTAATGTGTAACTATGTCAAAATATAACAATCTGTTGAATAAAAAACATGATAAGTTAAAGTTTAACAAGCTAACTAACTTAAATTATTATCACCTCTTTTCTTCATTGATCTACATTATTGTTCTAATTTTATAATCTTAACATGTTTAGTCAATCAAGTGTAACAGCTTCCAGCGGCAACGTAATTAATTTCGTAAAACAATTGCTATCTTACATAATAAATTATGCATGGTAAACATACCCATATTAATCTTTTTAGGTAAAATGGAACATCCCTTTAGGAATTATTTACTTAAGCATATCGGAGCGGGAATGAAAACTTTCATAATAAATTCACAATGTAGGCTAGACTTTAATAACTGTATGGTGGGTAGGCGCATAAATATCGCGTAGGTATGTATTTATTTATGAGTGAGCTTATAAAATGGTTACGAGGGAAAATTAACTACGATTGGCCTAGTGCGAACGCGCGAATAAATTCGAAGCATTTTTTGATTGTAAGTACAACAATCATACATTTATTTTGCAATATTTGTATAACAAACTATGCATTGGATGGATGGCTTAACTCATAATTTAAACCTTAAAACCCATACAATAAATATGATGTGGAAAACCCACCCTTTTTTAATCTTTTGAATATAAGTTACATAATATGTATAATTATGTCGCGCGTTCGGGCTAGGCGCATAAAAGACTTAGCTTAAGTGTTATAGTAATAACAAGGTATTTTAAAAGTAGAGCGTTGATAGTGCATGGTAACATTATTATCAGCGGATATGGGATCATTTACTCACCGCGGTCTAGTGTAGTGACTGTCTCATTGGGCTAGTGGTCGCAAGCGCAGTATGAGGTCCAAATAATTATTGTGTTTTTCCCTCAGGAATTTCTCAGCAGCATCCACGGGGTCTGGATTTGTACCCGGTTGATGGCAATATGCTCGCCCCCTATTACATGGGACTTAAACATAATTGGCGAAATGTGGGTGTACTTTTAGGTACTCTGCTTAACCCCTCGAGGATTACAGGAGTGATGATATTCTGTCAGTTTGTTCAGACATAGACCGAGGTCTAAGCAAAAAAAATACCGGCCTATACTATATTGTACGGCACATTGCAGCCACACTTAAGTTGGGAGAAAAATCTCAAAAAAATAATTCGTAAAACAGAAAAATATCATGACAGCCACAAACAAAGTACATACATAATGGTACGTAGACCTGGGCTCTAACCATCTTGCAGGAAATGTTGTTGTTGAATCTCTTGAATCGTAAATAACAAATGGGAGAAAATAAAACTTTTCCGCCACATCATCCTGTTTATATCGAGATTGTAAGGTGAGGTACTCCGTGCCTTGTAGGTACAGATGTGCAAGCTATTTGGTGTACAGGCATTCGTATTATTTTTTTACTATACACTGCTGACACATTTTTTTAATTGTGAGCGAAAACAACTTTTGAAACTTACTCAATATTATTGCAAACATGCAATACTATACTATCGGTGCTGAGCTGGAACGGAAAATCGAAAAAAAAATCCTTTTGCAAGAAAGGTTAGCCTAGTAGAGGTGAAAACAGGCATAACACTCATTTAAAAGGATATTGCAAAAGACTTGACAATTCAGTACGCCTAAAACATAGTTTGAAAGTAACTATAAGCTAACAGTACACATGTCTCTTTGTCTAACTGTACCTACGTACATACCGTAGACTACAGGCAGGTACTCTCCGGGGGCTTCTGTTTCCAAACTGAACTGTCATTGTGAACGGTTAAAATTGAAGTTTCCCAAAAGAGATTAGATCAAGTTAAAGCTCGTTTGCAGCCACGTGCCTGTCTACCTTGAAGGGAGTTTCTCATCAAAGCGGAATGAATAACGGAACTTCCTAATTAAGTTACACTACTTTGTTTTATCTGCGTTGACGAAGGAAGGAGTTGCTATGTGAAAATAGTGGCATGCACAGGTGCGCGGCAGAGTTGCGACGTGGCTGAAGAGAAGGTGTGAGCGCTGTAATTAGGAAAAGTAATAGTTTTATATTAAAAGTTTTGGTGTGACCACGTCATTCTTTTTTGTGTTATGTTACATATTATATAACTGCCTCTTTGGTTTCGTGATAGCAAGCGCTACTACTGCGCATGAGCTCCTGGGTTCGATATCAGGGTCGGGAAAAATCAGGAATGTTGTGTTTTATTTTAAGGTTTAATTTTTGTGTAGTTTGATCATAAGTATTATTTGATTGAAGTATCAAAATACCTGCCTAAAAACTCAGGTTTATGTAAATGGATGATAAGATTTGTAGTGACATAATTTCTTTAATGTGCGAGTGCGCACCTAGTATTTCGGGAAATCGCCAAGCGGTTGGTCGACTCTTCACTCGACCTATTTTTTGGCCAAAGAATCAGCATTGCCATCCAGCGTGGCAATACTGCCAGCCTTCTGGGCACTTTTCCTATTGACAGCGATGCGGATAAATTTTTTGATGCCCTGTAACCCTTTTGATACTTGTTCATATTTTTATTACTATTATAGATTGGTAGTTTGTAAATAATGTACATATCTTTAAATCAGAATAAAATGACTGATTTCTTTAAAACTAAAAATTTAAACAAATATTAAAAATGTGACACTACGCTACCTTGTTATATTTTATAAGGAAATCACATTAAAGTTAAGGCCACTAAGTATACAAGTTGAGTGTTGAAACGTCGTTAACCGAGACTTTATTAAACTAATTACTGAGACCCGTCAATTTGTCCAAGTTACGGTGGCTGTTATGGGTCCTAATATGCATTATCATATTCGTAATGTTTTAAAGCTGTGGTCGGAATGTTTATATTTTCTCTATTACATTTATTTTTTTTCCTTGCAGGAGATAAAAAATCCAGGGCCAATGTGGATCACTGCAACGGCCAGTGGTCTACATTGGCCTTGGATTTTTTATCGAAGGATTTGAAAATCATGGGGAGCAGCCTTTGTCCAGCAGTGGGATGACACAGTAACATTATTTATTAATTACTAGCTTTTGCACACGCCTTCGCTCCTGACGAGGTCGAAAATAAGCCCACGGGAATACCCTACAGAGGTAAAAAATATGTTCTTTGTGAAAACCCAAGTCATGGTCTATCCGTTTACCATATTTCACGAAATCCGTTCAGCCTTTAAGGCATGAAGCGAGGTGAGTGAGGCGTGACAAACATTTTGTAAGGTCCCGTAGTAGTTGGTACCTTACACTTGTAGCTTTAAGTAAGAAGTGGTAAGTCAGTACTTGGAGTTAGGCGAGTTGATGTAAACACACACAGATTTGGTAACACTAAAGGTTTATTAGAGTACCGATCACAACAAAGTAAAAGTGGGTTGGATGCTAATCCGCGGTGTTCGCGTAAGTATGTAATTCGTCAACTAACTTAAAATCATATGAAACATTGTTTTAAATACCAAAGAGAAAAGTAGGTTGCTGCGTTTGCAGCCTGACGGAATGTACGTAAACCGTACACATTTAGTTTGGATTATTTGAAATAGGGGCCAAAAACTATGCTTTACGTGATAGCAAAACCTTTTGTCCAGACAATGTACACCTACACAAAAATATTACTCGGAACACAAAGATTTCTTATCCAATCTTACCACATACCTGAATCCAACGCAAAAGCTCCCAGAGTGCAATAAAAAATTCACAATGTTTGTCACGTAAAGTTAATTTTTGAACAGTCTCTAGCATCTCTTCGCTTCGCCTCAGGTTGCTTTTATATTATTTCGTTATGCCACTTGAATATCATACCTTGAACGTCGAGGAGTCCAATTTGGCTCGACTTCCAATCTTCCTTCTTACTCGCACGAGTTTTATTTCAATGGTTACATTACAAATGTATGCGTTTTTACTGCAGACGAATTTATAAGCTCGAAATGCAAATATATCTGCTATAATTATCCTAGCTTAGCATGATCCACCTCAGTTAATGGTTTAATAATCATAATCATAAACCTTGACATCTGGAATGACAGGTGCTGGTTCACATATTGTGCACAATCTTATATAGAGAAAGGTGTCTGAAGTGGGAAGGTCCTGAGGTACAGATCACCTTTCCGGCTTAGATATAACATTTTATTTGCAAAAATTTAAGTCAAGATACTAAAGTTAAAATTGGAAGTAGGTAAACAAGTACTTACCTTTTGTTTTTGTAAAACAAAATATGGAATTGACATAAAAACATAAATTTACTGAAATTCATTCATTAAAAGTAGTATTATAAAAATAATGGATACAACCCGACCTAGAAAAGGATAAAACTAGGCGTACTTAATATAAGAGTAAGATACCTGTTATAGTACCTGCCTTAAGACTTTGGGTGGATGCTCTTAATCCCTTTCTTCCACAGGAAAATAAGCCTAGAAAATTGTTTTAAAAATTGTATTCAGTTTACTTGTCTGCCTGTGTGTTGTGCTATGTCTTTTGTGTGCACTGAATACATGGTTTATCTATGTAATTAAAATGTTATAATACTTACAGTTTTTTATTGAAAATATCGAGATGTACCTAATAAATAGTACACCCACATTTCCCCAGTTATATTTAAGTTGCATGTAATAGGGGGCGAGCCTATTGCCATCTATCGGTCAGGAATCCAGACTACGTGGCTGCTACTGAAAAATTGCGTAGCACTTACTTCCATTAGCACTTTTCCCGACCCGGTTATCAAAACCCCCCATGCTCAACAATTTATTTAAATATGATGTAAAACTATGCAGCAACTACCTACAAGGATCAAAGAAAATACCAAAGTAATTCCGCAAGATTATCAGGCGATTCATTAAATTTAATCATAACAAGGATGCTCCTCCGTCGTCACTGTGACGTAATATTAATCTACAATCTTCAAGCAGCCCGCACCCCCTCAGCGTGGCTGTAATAGCCTCGTGACCACATCTAACAGTAATCCTTTCAAGTATTAAACTCCCACTTTAATATAAGTTGAACAATGCGGCGACCCATGGCTCAGCAGTAACAATAGCAAAGTTTTCATTCTAAGACGCCGTTTTATATCTGCACGGACCCTTTTGTTGTTCCTCACGACGGGGTGTGGCGGGTAAACGCGGGAACCCTTGTTATTATGACAACCTTACTAATTCTAGTGAAACACAATCGTTTTCTGGTGTACACATTACGTCTCAAATTATAACGATGTTTCTTCGCTAATTAAAAGGTGGAATTCTATCCGGTATATTCTTACTAATACTTAGTCCCTCGTCCCTTAGTTCATATAGCTGTGAGAGATCGTATAGTCATAGCATAAAACTGGATTTTCCAGCTATCTATTGACATGTGAAAACTAACTCCAATTAAAAACAATATACGCCATGAACACTACGGTTTAGTGGAGAGTGGAAATACGTACATGCATGTACGGTACAGGTACCTGACCCAAATGCCGCGGGCTATAAGTCCTCCTTTTGTATGTTGGGTTGAATTGCATCCAGGTTAAATTATGACTGTACTTCAAACAACTATTTGTAACAGACGTGTGTATTAAGGATCTGCATTGTAAACTCGTCCTTATACGAGAACAATCCCGGGAAGGGCATCATTAAAATATACCCCAGTAAGATTAAAACCACGTCCGCCCCTAAGCTTCATCATCGAATAGTTTCAAAACCGAACTGAATAGCACATCAGCCCTTTAATATAATATAGACATAGACATGACAAACACGATCAACTACCTATGTTTTGACTTTCATTAGCAAATCGTTATTTAAATGTACGTATAGTTACTAATTGAAGCGGAATACGTCATACTTTATTTGGACATGTTGACCTGTTTAGGGCAGTTGCACACGGGCCACACACGACTGTCAATATTGTGGTCAGCGACAACTATTTTCATAAATAAAGCGAGTGACCGGCAACGACTTATCAAAAATATTTGTCTTATCTCAAAAACGTTCTTCTTAAATTTATTGCCCTTTCATAAAGGAACCTAATGGTCTATTTCGTTTTAATGAATTTCAACACTGATTGTATTCAAATGCTTTCCATGTTCATGATTGCTTGCATGCTATGGAAGCTCCCTACAGTAAGGCACTCTTTTGTGCTGAGTACAGTGTTGCGGAAACACTCAAATATGGCTTTTGACCCTGAGTTTAGAAGACAAAAACGTAGAACTGACAGAGTCTGCCCGACATCAGGTGTTAAATTGGAAATAGTCCGCCGGCAGTTCAGTTTCTGCAGTCCCGTGCTGTAAACAGAATAAATAAAGTCCTGACTATTTATCCATGTACTTTCCGGGATTGCAAAAGAATCATTGATAATTGGCTTCATACTCTCACTTACGAATAATTGGAGATTTTAGTAAAACCCTAAAGACCTTTCTTCCGCAGACATGCACACCAAATACACGTAGCATAGAGTTGCTCGTGGGGAGGTTTCACAAGTACACTCTACACGTACACCCCACACACACGCACTACACTCACATACAAAACACTCACATGCACAAACTAAGCACATAATTATTTATTTTTTCTGTTATTTCTGTTTAACTTTATAGTATTTTAATTTTTTAATATTTTAATTTTAATTTTTTCACCTCTGGAGTTTGGAACGCTGTCGTCACCCTCTTGGAGGTGGGCGTTAATAGCTGCGACACAGTTTTAATTAATGTAGCTATTTACGAACGCAATCAATTTTTGTAAAATGTGTTTTGGTTCCAATAAAGATTTGAAAGATGTAATGTGCATGTCTGTCGCCTCGTATGACACAGATATATGTGCGACGCGCCCAAAAAAAATGTATGAAAAGTGGCTTTCACGGAACAGTAGTGGCGTCCACGAGCATTCAGTTCGCAGGAGGCCTATGGGACGTCGATGTTCAATGCTCAATAATACCTTTGACAGGTTGGCACACTCAGATAACAGGGATTTTCAGCGAATTGTATTGTTGAAAAGTGTGTGTCTACACGCACTCTGTTTCGAACTTGGTTTTCCCATAGCTCTCTACTTTTTCAATTATTGTTTATTTTTGAAAAAAAACTTTTCACCTTTGTAATCCATTTTACCTCCCAACCCAAAGATTAAAATTGCACTAGAGGATGACACCAAAATAAATCTTTGAAACAATCTTTTATCTTTGTGTTTTGATAGGATGTGGGATGTTGTGAGTCGTAAGCCTACAGATTATCACTATCACTACATCTCTATCACTATCACTACATTTTATAAAACAAAGTCCTCCGCTGGGTCTGTCTGTTTGTTCGCGATAAACTTAAAAACTACTGCACCCATTTTCATGGTGTTTCGCCAATGGATAGAGTGGTTCTCGAGGAAGGTTTTAATATATAATTTGTCAAATTTTTGTATACATTGGCTAAATTATAATGATATTTGTTGGAGGTGTCGGAAAAAAATAAGCCGTCTGGAAGCTTTCAACGAAAACATTGCCTAAACCCTTTGAGATATAACAAAATGATGTATGGTGGAATTGTATATCTTAAATAGGTCTACAAAAAAAACCGTGACGGCATGTCTATCTCGTAAGGATAACAAACTATATCCATTTTAATACTTTAAAAAATGGGCAATTATAAAGCGGTAATTGGAAAGCTAATTACACAAATACGGTATTAATCGTTATCATTTTAAATAAGTTAGACAAGTTAGGCTAAAAGGTTAGGTAGTTAAATAAGTTAGGCTTTAAGCATTTCATACACATTATTTTATAGGCTCATTTTTATCCCTGGGATAGGTTCCCATGGGTTGCGGGAACGGAATCAAAATTTCATGATTACTTTAGGTCGCGATAACCGACATCCACGCGGGCGAAGCCGCGGGCATCAGCTAGTTTGTTCATAAAGATACGCCTTATTTATCCCTAAAGTCAAAATATAAGTTTAGTTGTACATTTAGATACATCAAACTTTCTCATAAATTACGCATACCTATTTGCACCACAATATGCCTGTAACATTAGCACTTCGCACAAATCAAATTACCGCAGCAAGTGCACAAAAGGCAGTTAGTAGACAAGCGTCTTGGACGTAAGCGGAGATTACGTGAATCGAGCATCATTATCGATGGCACTCCTGAGATACCGCCATAGCGTCCTACCGACTAGTACCGAGCTAGTTTCTCGTCTTTGTGAGTTGTACGTTGTCTACATTTTAGGTATACCTGCAGCTGCAAAAGCTAGTAGTAGGATAGAATTAGCTGCTATTTTTTTTAAACTACACTTTATCGTTTTTAGTTATTTAGATAGCAAAACAAAATAAGGACAGTCACAGTTTAACTTGCTTCAGTATTATTTCAGCTGTGGGCTGTGGGCCCGAATATCGCAAGTCTGGAGCCCTTAGACAGCTGCACGGGGTTGCGGCAGACTGAGGAGAAGATGGCGGGTCGCCTTGGATGGCTTCCTCGCGAATTGACGAGAAGAAGCACACCATCGACAGAAATGGAAGGAATGGAAGGCTTTTGCCCACGATGGGTACAATGCTGGCTTTTTTAGTTTATTCCACGAACTCATGCATAACAGAAGCCTCAAAACCAAGAAAGCCTCATTGACGATGCCGCCATAGCGTTCTACCGAGGTAGTTCGATGCCTTTGTCAGCAGTATGTGGTCTACTTGTTAGGACATACCTGCCATTATAGTGGAAGTTATGGAAGCAATGTGAATATTTTCTGCTTTCCTAATAACGCCTGCGAAAACTTTAATTTGTTTTTTTTATATCCTATCACGATGCTGTCCTACATAATTCAAAGGTTGACGGTAAGTAGAGAATGCCTTGTGGCAGAAAGTCCGCCATGTATCACAATTACACAAGAAGTTTAAATACATCAAATTATGTAATTTTGTAAAACCGTCACAGTTATAGTAGAAGTAGAAAGAATAGTCACAGTTATTGTAATTATAGCTTTATAAGTATACTAGCTTAAGCCCGCGGCTTCGCTCGCGTTAATTTAGAATTAATTTCAATTTTCCGGATACAAATTTCAGGATGATCGGTTAAGCTGTTTAGGTGTGAAAGGTAACAAACAAACTTACTCTCGTATTATAATATTAAGCTAGGATTTCCCCATCTCATGTTTGTCAGAAACTGGGATAAGGGCAAGAGAATCATGATGACGATATTTGACAGTAACTTTTCGACTTAGACTTTTGCTCCACACATGAACTTGAAATCTTGAGTTAACCACCTACGCTTTATTGTAGATAACATCTGATAAATTTAAATAACACGTGTAGTGTTCAAAGTAAACCGCAGTACCCTATATACATACATACCTATATAACATCGTACATACGGGCGACCTATTCAGAATTAATTAGTTTTATTCGATATATTGGAAATATATCGAATAAAGGCTTCGTAATCACTACCATCACGCTTAGTTTCGTAAAAACAGTGCGAGCCAGCTGTTATTTTAATTTTATATGCATATTTTACAGCTTTTTTTTTAGTTTCGTTTTTCATCCCGGCGTGAATTATATTGCAAATGTAATAAGTAGAGCTCTCGCCAGATTTAGTTGTGTAAAAATATAGGCTTAATCACGTATATAATTGCACATAAAACATTACTATAATTATTATGTATTTCATGGCTTGCTCAATTATGCATGAACATAATAAACAAAATAAAGTTAATCAATCAACATGTTGTCAGGCCAACACTAGAATTTTTTTTACATTCATAAACATAAAATAATATATGAATTTCATCTTTAACGCTAGAATAATAATGATACCTAGTAATAATAACCTCAGTTATTGAACCGTCCACGCTCTAAAAAAAACAATAACAATACAGCTCATAATGATATACGAAACTTATGAAAAAATAATAAAATCACAGCCATAATGTCTTCGTAAAAAGACGAATGTACCTACCCAAAAGAATTCACGAATAAAGAACAAAGAATACAATAATAACTCTTACTAACTTGCCGTAAAAGAAAGTTTTAAGAATTTTCGTCTACGAAACTTGGTCCAATCCAATTTCAGTAAAGCTTCAGATTATAATTCTCGTTATTCCAAATTAAAAATTGTTAGCTGTGTACTAACTAGACGCCGTTTTCTTTCAAATTAATTAAACTGAGTTCTATATGTTAATAATTTTATCATTAAGTATTAATATTAGGTATTAATTATTTAATTTTGACCAAATTACAATCAACGCATTTACTTGAGTGACAACTATTTTTTTTAACTTGTACTGTCCTACTGCTGAGCAAAGCCCTGCCCCAAATCCTTCGATGAACTCTTTTCCCGTGCTTCCTCGAACCAGCCGTCGCGGAACGCGTCCAGGTCGTCTCGCCACCTATTAATTACCAGTGTAAAAGTTTGTTACATTTTTTTATCAAAAGCATTCGAATCGAATTTAAGCTCTTCAGGCATATCATATCAAACATCAACTAGGGATCCAATTAAATCAAAGGATTACGAAACCAGAAACTTGTTAAAAATAATAATAGCGTTTGTGTTCCATGATCTGAATAATTACGAATACTATGTCGTTAATGATGCCCAATTTTAATTACCGCAATCCTACCAACATGTTTCATTAAATCATATTAATAAGTTGTTCTCCAACTGATCCTTTTAATATCTATAATTGAACAATACCTACTGATCATGGATGCTTATAATTATAACAGTATTAGTAGACTGCCTCGTTGATCTAGTGGTCGCAAGCGCAACTGCGGAGCATGAGGTCCTGGGTTCGATTTGTTATTCGGTTTTCCATGAGGAATTTCTTAATAGCAGCCACAGTCTGAATTTGTGCCCGGTTGATGGCAATAGGCTCGCCTCCTATTACTTATTATGTGTACAAATATGAATCGCCTCCTTTTACTTATTTGACTTATGACTTAAACATAACTGACGAAATGTGAGTTTTCTATTAGGTACATCGATGGCTAACCCTATGGTGATTACAGGCGTTATGTCATCATCATCATATCAGCCCGTTGCTGTCCACTGCTGAACTTAGGCCTCCCCAATCGATTTCCAACGTGTCCGGTCCAATGCCACCTGCATCCAGCGACTCCCTGCAGTTTTGACAAGGTCGTCGGTCCATCTGGCAGGTGGCCGTCCCACGCTGCGCTTTCCAATGCGTAGTCTCCACTCCAGTATCTGTTTGCCCCATCGGCCGTCCGATCGATCTATGTGGCCTGCCCATTGCCACTTCAGCTTGCTAACCCGCTGGGCTATGTCGACGACCTTGGTTCTTCTACGGATTTCCTCATTTTTGATTCTATCACGCAGAGAAACGCCGAGCATAGCCCTTTACATGGCCCGCTGAGCGACTTTGAGCTTCTGTACAGACCTATTGTGAGAGACCACGTTTCAGATCCGTAAGTCATCACTGGTAACACACATTGGTTATAAACCCTACTTTTGAGGCACTGAGGTATTTTGGACGAGAAAACATCGCGTAGTTTCCCGAACGCTGCCCAGCCGAGTTGGATTCGAGTATTGACCTCTCTCTCGAAGTTGGACCTACCTAACCGGATCGCTTCTCCTAGGTAGATATATTCGTCGACAGCTTCGAGAGTAGTGTTCCCAACTGCGGGTACGGTGGGTGCAACATGGACATTAAACATGAGTTTCGTTTTGTCCATGTTCATTTTAAGACCCACTTGCTGGGAGACACTATTGAGGTCACCGAGCATTTGTCCTAGGTCTTCCAGTGACTCAGCCATGACTACAATATCGTCGGCAAATCGAAGGTGAGTGGTGTATTTGCCGTTGATATTGATGCCAAATCCTTTCCATCCCAGGAGTTTGAAGGCGTCCTCTAGAGTAGCAGTAAACAGTTTCGGAGATATGACGTCTCCCTGTCTTACTCCTCTCTTTATCGAAATCGCCTTCGTGCACTGCTCCTGGACTCGGAGTGACATAGTGGCGTTGTTATACAAACACTTCAACACTTCCAAGTACCGATAGTCAATATGGCACCTCAGGAGAGACCTAAGAACCGCCAAGTTTCGATCGGATCAAAGGCTTTCTCATATTCCACAAACGCCAAGCATAAGGGCCGATTATACTCTTTGGTCTTCTGTATAATCTGCCGCAGCGTATGTGTGTGGTTTATGGTAATAAAGCCTCTTCGGAAACCTGCTTGTTCGGGAGGCTGGAAGTCATCAAACCTGCGTTCGAGACGATTCGTGATGACTCTTGAGAACAACTTATAGACATGGCTCAGCAGTGTGATGGGCCTGTAATTCTTCAATAAAGTGTTGTCACCCTTTTTGAAGAACAGAATCACCACACCCCTATTCCATGCCTCAGGCGTTTTACCTCCAAGCAAGACGGAATTAAACAACTTCTAAAGGACTTTTAGTATCGGTGTACCACCCGCTTTCAGAAGCTCTGCGGTAATTCCGTCATCGCCCGGCGCCTTGTGGTTTTTCAGTTGCTTCAGAGCCATCCTAATCTCGTACAGGCTGATGTCCGGGATATCTTCGGTATAGTGTCGGGTTAACTTGGCTTTTGGGTCTTTAACCAAGCTAGCAACAGGTTCTTTATGTCATGTAGTATTATAAAAATAATTCTTGGAGCCTAGGGTTTAACACCTGTACAGATCTCCTAGGAAAAGAAAAAATCCTATAACTTCAGAAATACGTACGCACTAAGCGTTCGTATTGATGAGATCAAATAATATAGAACTATTATAACCATGAAAGTTGGTCAAATGATGTTTAAAAATATGTTTTGAAAGTAGACTGCGGGAGACAAATAGTACCTACTTCCTCACAGAATTGACCAAGGTAATCGTGATAGATTTTCATATTTTTCTAATTCTAATGAAATTGTCATTTATTCAGATTCAATTGCACAGAATGTTCCATAAAACGTAGTTAAGTATAAACAAAAGATTCACTCATTTCCTGGCATTGTGTAAATATTTTTCGAATTTCGAATCTACAAGCCTGTGAGACCAATCTGTCACACGTCCATTTAACACAATAAAATCGTACCTGCAACTGAGTTTGTCGAATTCCAAATTCCCGAACTATCGGTAAAACGTACAATACGTAGGTACTACGTTATACTGATATTGAAAAGTTTATTTACGGACAGGTACGAGTTTAAACCGACGATATTTACGATATATGCAGTCACAGGAGCGTGAAATAGATTGATACAGAGAGATACTACTGACAGGATGAACTCCAATAGGTTAATTTTTTAGACACTAACTGTTGCCCACGACTTCGTTCGTAAAATTGACCAAGTTTCATACAAACTTTCAACTCAAAGTTTTAACCCCTTAGGGGACGAATTTTCAAAAATCCCTAGTGCACACTTACGTCACTTAAGGAACGTTTGTGCAAAATTTCTTGCTTCTAGACCCAATGGTTTCAGCTGTGCGTTGATCGATCCGTCAGTGAATCAGTCAGTTTCTTATACTTTTTAAATATAGAAGAAATGAGTTGTTAATTGGATATCAGAACAAGCTAGATTCAGGCCTGGAAAATCTTGCTACAGCCAGATAACATCACACCTTGTAATCCTCGAAGGGATAGGCAGAGGTGTACCTAATGGTACACACTAATTTCCACAGGTATGTGTAAGTCTCATTTAATAGGGGGCCCAATGAATTGCCATCAACCGGGCACAAACCCAGACTTCGTGGCTGCTAATGAAATTTCTGATGGAAAACCCAATAACAATTTGCCCGACTCGGGAATCGAAACCAGGTCCTCATGCTCAGCAGTCGCGTTTAACACTTATATTCACTCATATTCAACCTTCTTCTCGGCGTACCATAAATTGCCAAGCAATTTATCCAATCACAAATCGCTATACATCTATAAATCAAAGTATATAGGTATCCCCATGAGAAAGATGCAAACCTTGGCTTCTGTCCGCTTGAATAAACCGACAAACGACCAACTTGGCCAACTTTGACTAATTAGTCGCTAAACAAACAGACGCCGACATCAGGCGACTAGAAGAGGCTGTCACGTATATCTATGTTTTATGTTAGTTCAGTTATATTGTATATAGCTTCTCATTAATTCAGTCATGTAGAAATTCCATGTGGAACATTCTTTTAAGAACTACGTCAAAAAGTAACTGTTGCAACATATGAAGGCCTACTTCCTATACATTATAAGATCTGTCTATATAGCAGTATACACCGTGACTTTTTAGTCGTCTGACAACGGCAGCCCATTTCATGTATCCAATGACTACTATACATTCATAACAAAAAAAAATGGTATTTAAGAGATTAAAAAAAAAAATCATTATTATGATGCATAACGTAGTTGAAACATTCTGTTGCCAGCGAAGGTCTATCTACTCGACTCGTGCGATGGTTAGGTATGTTCTACTGTTTTATACGTAAACATTATTAACAGGATGTTTCATAATTCTAATATATTATTTATTTTTCTTTGTACCTATTATCTTAATTAATGGTAAAAAAACACCTACCCAAACGCCTAGAGGTATTTTATGTCGGATACATTGAGTGGACCACCTTTGTCAGACGACTTAAAAATCACGGTGTATAAGCAAGCAGTTACAGAGGCTCACCTTTTCTCTCTCTCTCTGTCTGTTTTAATTTTACTTTAGTACGGATAAGACAAGGAGCTAGATAACCTATATAGCTCCATCTCTGTGCACACTGACGTGACATTAAAGTAGTACTGCTATAAGAGGTGATGATACAGGCCTTCCTACCAGGGCTGCGGGACTGTTCGAAAGAGATACCGCGGCCCTGGAACACAAAGGGCAAGGAAGGAACATGGATGGGTTTTAGTCAGTACAAGTCTGACACTCCCTTCCGCTCTGCCCAGAGCGGGAGAAGTCATTTGATGATTTCCGATCTGAAAAAAAAAAATGATACAGTCCCAAATCTCTTCAAGCGGAACTCAACACTAGGTCAAAGGGTCATTACAGGCCCACCTCTTAACTGAGACGAAGCCTAAGGTACCTGCGTGGCGCGGGAGGGGTGTGATGACGTATCGCGAAAGCTTCATCATGCGGCTGCTGTCAGACAAAAGCCTTCCTGAGCAACTGTAG
Source organism: Lycophotia porphyrea (assembly GCA_950005105.1). Taxonomy (NCBI): domain Eukaryota; kingdom Metazoa; phylum Arthropoda; class Insecta; order Lepidoptera; family Noctuidae; genus Lycophotia; species Lycophotia porphyrea. The sequence continues at coordinate 9,213,138 of OX465393.1, forward strand.
GAGGAGCATTAGGCCTGCAGTAACGGAATAAAACAAAAGGGTCTGTTTACACCCTTTTATGGTATCCACAATAAAAGGGTGTAAACAGACTCTTAACGAAGCCGAAAAGCACTAGTTCTCCCCGTCATTGCGATCATTTTTTTGTTCTAGACCATACCTGGCAACCTTCTAGTAACGAAGATATTGGGGGTCAAAGTTCCAACGTTTTCACAATTTTTTTTTTTTAATACATGTTTTTAATGTAACATTTTTACTTTAAACACCTCCAGGCCCCCCTTACTATTCAATCCATCCATCAGCACAATGTTTTGAGTGCGTTACATTGAGTCCGTAAAGCGAGTACTGTAAAGCGTGATTTTTCAGCCCAAAAAAAAAAGTCGTTTCCCAGCACTAATTTTTGCGTAAAGTTACTTAGTTTGATGTACATAATGCTTGGTTGACGGCTTCGTGAAGAGTCTGTTTACACCCTGTATAAGTTTTGAAACGAACATAAAACCTTTTAGAAAAAACTGTCATCTACCTACGGAAACTATTCTCATAAACATGATTATTGGGATGAGAAAATGTGTCGTAATACCATTTCAAATTTCTGGCATATTACGATGTTCTAATATCCACATATTTTGATCGACAGTGGCCTAAATTTCAGAGAATCTTTGTGTAAGGCAGTATGCCTATATGAGACAATATCGTAAGCTTATATAATATTATTGCTGTCACAAAATCGTCCATATTGGTAAATAACTATTGTGTACATTAATATCAATTTCAGGTCCGCTTATACAAATACCTTTGATAGCCATCTCACGTATGTTTTTAAAACTAGCTTATGCCAGCGGCTTCGGCCGCGGTGAGTTCGGGAATGGCTCATGGGATCTTATTGCTGAAATAATAAGTAATCTATGTGCTTTACCAGACTATAATCTATCTCTGTGCCAAGTTTCATCCAGATCGGTTCAGTCGTTCTGGAAACTTGAAACTTTCGCTATAATAGTTTATGTAAGATAACGGGGTGGAACACGGACACGAACGCGAAAACGGCTACCACGTTTTCAGTACATCATTTGGAGTCCCCCACATAGAAATGTTTTATCGGTAATAAAAAACAAAAATTACGCACCGAACGCCCTGCACAACATGAGCGCCATGCACCCGTCTAGGTGAGTTCCGGAGCCTTATTTGACTCTGTTGGGGGTTGGTTTTAGAAAAACTGTGATACATATTTTTCATAATTTTAACTGAAGACTACGTACACAAATTTTTCAAGTCAATCAACACCGAGAGTAAAAAGTTTCACAGAAAATTCAACCCCCATTTCACCCTCTTAAGGGTGGAATTTCGAAAAACCCTTTCTCAGTGTATACTTACTCTTCACAAAGAATACACCATCCAAATTTCATGTCCATGACCAGCGGTTTGGGCTGAGTATTGATACATAAGTCAGTCAAGACTTCGAATTTTATATGCATAAGATAAACAGAGCCTTCTTAAGAAGAAGAATATTTAAAAGAAATGCCCATAAACGATACACACGTCATAATAAACAAACAATATCGGACTTCACTCGACTCAATGCTTAAATGAAATGAAAAAAAAAAAAAATATAATACCAATTACTGATGTGAGCTCTATTTCAAGAACATCTCCATATTTCCAACTGGTAGTTCGCTTTATTTCTGTAAACTATCCGAATAGAAACCAATATTGCGTTGGGATCGAGCAACTTCCGTATAGACGCTGTTTGATAATAAATATTTACTATTACAGTTAAATCGCACAGAATAGAGAGGTATGGAAGGAGAAAGGGGAGGCCTTTGCTCAGCAGTGGGGCATAATGTAGGCTAGAAAAAAAAAAAACCGTTAAATGTATAAGCAGAGAGCAGCGGTGGCCCAGTGGTAGCGACCCCGACTTACGAACAGTAAGTCGTGGGTTCGAACCCAGGCAGGCGCATTACTTTGTGTAATTTATTTCATCACCACTGCTCTCAAAAACGGTGAAGGAAAACATCGTGAGGAAACCGGCATGTCCTTGAACCAAAAATTCGAAGACATGTGACATCTACCAATCCGCACTGGGCCCGCGTGGTGGATTATAGCCCATTCCCTCTCATAGAGAGGAGGCCTGTGTCCCAGCAGTGGGAACATTAAAAAGGCTGATGATGATGATGATGATGAAATGTATAAGTACTCGTATAACATTTAATTTAAAGCTCCGTATTTGTGCTATATGAGCTTTGAAAATTCAACTGTGGAAAAAGAATTATCAAAAATAACCTATCTGCCACTATAAAACATAGTGGGACATTGATCAAACTACCTATTAAATTTATATTTATTCATTGGGAAATTGCCATAAATTATGCAGAAGTAAGTTTGAAAGCTTCGGCGTAGCCCTCGTAGCAGTATGCTACGCCGTAGTAGCTACGCAGATCGTTGTATTCTGTTGCTTGTTTTGAGTGAGGATTGTGTTACTTTTACTTCGAGATTTCATTAAAAGACTGGGCATTGGCACAACCTAATAAATGCGAATTTTATGAGGATGGTAGAATGGATGTTAGTTACTCTTTCACGCAAGAACTGTACGGATTTGGATGAAATTTAACACACTGATAGTTTACAACCTGGATTAACACACAGGATACTTTATATCCTGGTATTATGATGATTATATAACTCCACGCGGGCGAAGCCGCGGGCATAAGCTAGTGATTCCTATAAATACCTGACGTAAATAAAAAAAATGATAATATTGGATTATGCTTGATACAAGTAAATGAATCCGCAAATACATTGTAAATCTGTAAAGGAAAATTACAGCGAAAAATATTCCAATATTTTGATTCAATCCCGTACATGATAAACATATACAGGAAAACGAGAACTTCTGAACGAAGCCTAATTGTCTACGAAGTTATAATAATATCTACGAGTACACTTCACCTCCATTTTCCGGTTTTCCTTGTTTAGAACTCATCCAATTATAGATAAAAAGTAACTGACATGTTTTTATAAATAGACGTTCTCGCGTTTTCAGTCGCAATATTTTAACAAGATTTAATATCGAGCTGTTTTCGTAAGAGGTAGGCAGCGATCTACAAAATGTTATAGAACTAACTGAAAACCCAAAACGGGGTACTTGTACCCACCTACTCATAATTATGACCATATTTACCATGATACGAAAACAAATATCGCGAAATATTAGGTACACCTCTGCCTAACCCGTCATGTACATGCGTGATGTTATGTTAAGCCTACTGCGTATAACTAGGTATAAATTCAGACTACGTTAAAAGTGCTCCTTGGTTATTTATGTTGTAAAAACAAGGAATTATAAAGTAGTCTGCTCCCTTTCCAGCCCCCTATGCAAAATTTCATCTTTATGCAAAATTGCTCCCTTGACACACAATTGTGTAACGCCTTTACAATATTAATTAAAAAGTAAAATTAAGCTGTGCCCCCTGGAGGGGTCAGAAGCGATGCTTCGTTATTGTATGCTTTGATTATTACGAATAAATCTGAAAGGTTGATTATATCAACCAAATATAGTAATTAATAATAATCATAATCATAATTCAACGATATGCATATTTTTAGAGGCTTTTAGCAAGTTGGATACACTTTGGATAATATCTCCAATGCTTACATGACCTTTCTGCCAACAATTTTACTATTAATTAATTCAACACAACTTTTAAAAATCTAATTAGTCCACAAAGGCTCATAAACTCTGCCAACACAAACTCATTTCATTTTATAACGCCAACTTTTTTCCGCTAAAAGCGCTTGCGAACTCTTCCACCGTGTGTACGAACACTTCTATGCAAAGTTCGTAGTTTGTTTTGATCTTAATTCAGTTCGCCAAACAATACGCCCGTATGTCCACCACGTTATCTCTGATAACGTTGGGAACTCTGCTGTTTTAGGTGCTACTTTATCTCACTTTGCAAAAGTTTCGTCAGCCAACAAGATTAAATGCAAAGTTTAAATTAATTCTAGGATCCCGGAATAAAATTTTGATCTAAAGCTTTGACGAGTAACCGTTTCAGTTAGTTAAATATCATAATTATATGAACACATGACAACTATGTATTTAACGGTACTATTCATTCATTTCCGTATTGAATTACTGATGGAATTGGCGTAGCTTTGAAATGCGGCTGTATACACTACATGCATAAAATCAAAAGTAAACATCATTTACCGAGCCAACCAAGCTAGTAAAACACACATAGCTCGCAAATTGTTTATTTTGCCGAGTGATTTAAGATTGTGTGTTACCATTACGATATCTATCGCTAATAATATGGCTGGATTGTGGCGCCAACCGATTGAAAAACAGCCCTAAATCCGTTATCAGTGGCGCGCACGCCTGCTCTGCCACCCAGCTACTGAATTTCCATATACTTATCGACGCCACACTTTATTGGAAGCTCAATTGCAAGACCATAAATATTTATGAATTCGAGCTAAAATAATAGTTGTGTAACTTTGATAAACACTACCGGTTTTAATTGAAAATGTATGTTTGTTGAATATGCTTAGTAATATTGTATTCTAACAATGCCACAACGTTTCCACTTACAAAAAAAGATCCCCAATTGACACGCTTACAAAATCAATAACCACGTAGTTCAATCCAGTCGGTCGTTGAAATTAAATTAAAAAGTGAAGAGAACAGAAACAGAAGACGTGCAATAATCAGAAATCCATTAATCACTGTAGCGCCCCCTAGAGCGCACTACAGTCGATATAAACTTAACTTTACGATATTTCATTCATTATTAAAATGGCTTATAACAAATTCGTTTTCCCCGGAACAAAACAACCGTAACGAAGACATAATAAAAACAAGTCCTGAAATTGTTTCAGTGTAGTTACTGTGCGCTAATTGAGCACAGTAATGGTTGAATAAATTTGTTTGGACAATAAAGACGCTTAAACTGAACTATGTCCTATTGTTGGGGGTCCAAATTGCTAATTTGACCGCGTAGATTTAATTATGCATGCCATCCGCCGAGAGGGGGTCATAAAGGAGGGGTGTCACAGGCAGACTTGTTTATAATGTAGCAAGTAATGCGCAATCCAACCCGCCCCGCCTGCGCCAAGTATTAACTTTTTATTACACTGAACGAACTTTCGCGGTTTACAGCCACGTTGGGGAGGGCACGAACGTGTCAAAATTTAAGCGCCTGTTATTTTAAATGCAGCATACATTCATTTTCGGGCCTGTCAGCAGTATAGGCCACTGCATTTTTTGAATAAAGGATAATACGCTTTTGGTACATATTGTGACCTACTTTTTCTGTGTTGCAGGACATAATTTTTCGAAATGGCAACTGCAAGTAAAACCCAATTAACTGTCGTTTAAACTCAAATAGCTACTAAATGGTTACTTGGAAAGAGGTGGCCGAATTGCGCAAAATTACAAAGTCTGTTCTGGAACAGCAATGGCTACAAAGTCACAGAAATAACGATTTAATTACCAGATAGAGTGACGTGGTTCACTTCGATTCCCCATGGTATGAATCGCCTGTCCAATAAAACGTTGACAATTAACGTAATTTATCGTTAGATTGACACTGGCCGCAGTCCATTGAGATGAGATAGTGTTTGGTAAATTTTAGCCTCAAATTGGCCATCTGAGCGCTCGAATTCGGGATTGGCACCACGTTTGTATCAATTTTGGGCGAATATGCAGTTCTGTTTTAGTAAAAGAAAGAATTTGTCGGGAAAACGGGAAAATCGTGTACGCGGCTTTTGTCGAAAACTCAACTAGTAGTTTAAGTTAATCAATGAAGAGCATGCTAAAGCGAAAGAAGAATTTGAGTCTCGAGACTCAACCATACTAATACTTATCTTATCTTATAACTATTATAAAATATGCGAAAGTTTATGAGGATGGAGGGATGGAACGATATTTATTACTCTTTCACACAAAAAGTACCGAACGGATTTGAATGTAATTTGGCACACAGTTTATAACCTGGATTAACACAAAGGATACTTTTTATTACTGTAGCACGATCCAGTGGGAATTACCGAATACCACACGGGCGAAGCCGCGGGCATAAGCTAAGTCATATATACATCTGTTACCTTTTGACGCCTTGACTTCTGAATGGATGTCGATGAAATTTTCCACACTGGTAAAACTTGACGTAGGTTAGGACGTAGCATACCTATTGTATATTTTTGATCGAGATAGTTCGTTACCGTAGTATAATTTTCGATATACATGCAAGCGCAAGCCCCAGACAAATGCTATTTTAAAATAAAGCTCCTCTTCTAAAGCATATTCACTCAACATTCAAGTGACCATTAAAACGTTATACTCTTCGATAACCTTACCAAACACAAATTGTATATGAACATCGGGTCCAATAAATCTGGGTCAAAGAGCAAGATAAAATCGTCGATACTTTGAGATGCAGTATCGTGTTACCATTATCACGATAACGTCAAGAGTATATAAAGTAGGTTAATAGCTGCTTTTATGTTGATATAAGTGGTAACACAAAATACACTCTTTGAGCGTGAAGTAGCGGACATCAGCCCGATATACAATACATAAGTGGTAACTCTACTCTTACTATAGTAGTAAGTGGCATACTTTTCTCAACAAAGTACAGATTACCTATTCTATGTTTTATTTCTACATACATAACGTCACGCTCGTTTTATTGAAGGGGTTTTTTTTCCGGATGGGAAATCATCAAATGACTTCTCCAGGGAGTGTCAGACTTGTACTGACTAAAACCCATCCATATTCCTTCCTTGCACTTTGTGTTCCAGGGCCGTGGTATATCTTTCGAACAGTCCCGCAGCCCTGGTTATTGAAGGGGCTGCATCAGAGGTCTACCAACCTCCACATTTTGCCAGTAATATTTGAGGCCCGTCCCGGTGAGCCTTTTGCCATCAACCGAGTTCAAATCCAGACTACGTGCTAGTACTAAGAATTTCCAGATGGATAAACCCAATAACACTTTGCCCGACCTGGGAATCAAACCCAGGACCACCACGGCAAAAGTTGATCTAAACATAAAATAAACCTACTTTTGTCAACCGTACGTTAGTACATCTCATCATCATCTGCCTAGCCTTTTCCCAACTACGTTGGAGTCGGCTTCCAGTCTAACCGGATGCAGCTGAATACCAGTATTTTACATGGAGCGACTGCCTATCTGACCTCCACAACCCAGTTACTACTGGGAAATACGATACCCCTTGGTAATACTGGTTGTCAGACTTTTTTGGGCCACTGACTACCTAACGACTGTAAAAGATTTTCAAATGACAGCCGGGACCAACGGCTTAACGTGCTTTCCGAGGCACGGAGGAAACTCGGTATGTAATGGGTGGTCACCCATCCACAGACCAACCTAGGCAAGCACGGCTTAACCTAAAGATCGACCCGAGCGGCTGTTATTGTTTAGCCACGAGCTCCTACGTTAGTACATCTGTAGCTACTTAAATATGTACACACGTGAGATGTTTTATAAATTAAGCTTGTTTTGTCTACCCGCGTTTGCGGGAATTACAAAATGATCCTATCAAAAACTTTACACGATTTAATACTTCTCGTAATTATATAATATGACGAAAGCTGTTTGCGGGAGGAGTTATATCTGCGGGTAAATGGTATTATGGTACCTAGAATTGAATAATTTCTGAGTAAAATGTTTTTGGTAGCGAATATAATATTACCTATGGGCATAAAATGTTTTATTAATACTTTGTCTGGTAATAATATCAGATAAAGAAATTTGAGCGAGTAACTTAAATCTTAATCGATAACCCACATAATCTTGCCTCAAAAAGATTGAGCGGTATGTTTTCTTATGTAACATTTTTTTTTAATGCTTTTGAAAATAAATACATTATTTTTTTTACCTACATAATATGTAGTAATACCGGATATAATAATTAATGTGTGAATGGATGGATTATTTTTGTATAATTATTAAACTGCACAGTTGCCACTTGGGAGGAGCTCGTGGCAAAATAATAACAGCCGCTCGGGTTGATCTTTAGGTTAAGCCGTGCTTGCCTAGGTTGGTCTGTGGATGGGTGACCACCCATTACATACCGAGTTTCACCGTGCCTCGGAAAGCACGTTAAGCCGTTGGTCCCGGCTGTCATTTGTACATCATTGACAGTCGTTACAGGTAGTCAGTGGCCCAAAAAGTCTGACAACCAGTCTTACCAAGACGTATCGTATTACCCAGTATTAACTGGGTTGTGGAGGTCAGATAGGCAGTCGCTCCATGTAAAATACTGGTATTCAGCTGCATCCGGTTAGACTGGAAGCCGACCCCAACGCAGTTGGGAAAAGGCTAAGCAGATGATGACAGTTGCCACTTGGGGGAGGGTTATGTCCAGCAGTGGACGTCTTTCGGATGTAATGATGATGATGATGATTAAACTGCATTATATTGCAATATTTATACTGCATAAATGTATCTAATTATTATGGAGCAGTATATTCGCTGTTTCCTCATGGTCATACATAGTTTGTCATACCAGTATGACTATGAGGATATACATGTCATACTATATATTTTTTGCACCTCATGTAGAAACAAAAAAAGAAAAAATATATATATAAAAATATAAAATCGATCTGATCTCGTTTAAGGGACGAACATGGCCAGATATCGCACAGGACAGAAAGGTTTGGAAGGAGAAAGGGGAGGCCTTTACCCAGCAGTGGGACACTCAACCAGGCTAACAAAAAAAAATATATATATAAAAATATGGAGACCTTTATCGCAATTTTTCTAGAAAAATAACAATCCCCACTGGTGGGGATTTGTCGGTGGGGATTTCAGGAAATCAAAAAAACCAATACTCTCCGCGTATGAGCTCCTTTTCACAATTTTTAATGAAATCATCGCGATCGATGTAGTCTTGGCGTCTTTTTTTAGCCTTTTCGCTAATCGTTTTCTTTTTCATTTAAAACGTGAATTGATACTAGAGATCGCTTTTTTACTTCTTTATTTAGTTGGGAGTGCCAATTTTCTACCACATTATTGGTCCTATTCTATGGCGGTTACCATATTACACGGACCACTGTCCCCTAGAATCTTTATTAAACCACGTCATGTCCATATACTTTAGGAACTTGGTTATATTCCGAGTCTCAGGACAGTTGTTCTTTATGTACGCTATCCCATCATCAATGTGTATAAGTGGACTTCGGATTGCAGTGCATCCTTACCTAACCCATTCGTTCCACCAGCTGAAAATCTCCCACCTGGACATGAGTTGCCATGGCTGACCCGGAAGTCTTTAAACAGACTCCGGACCCAGGTTGGACGCAGCAAGAAAAACCTACTCAGGTAGAGATTCATTGATGACTCTGCCCTGGAGTATAAATGTGGTGCTGTTCCACAAACGATGGAGCACTTAATATCGTGTCCTGCGTGTCCTGTCACTTGTTCACTACAGGAACCTGAGTTTGCCCTGGTGGCTGAGAGAATGTCATGCTCACTCTAATGTCTCGCTGATGGTGGCGGGTGTGTCGGGTCATTTAGCTCCCTTTGATATGAATGAGCTGAATGGGGCTGATTCATGGATCATGTTCGTGGACGGGCGCTGTCAGTTGGGACTGGTCATCTCTAGGCTGCCACGGTTTATTTTAACTTCTTACTTTGTTCTTAAATTGTTCATTATTCTTTTACTCTGGACGCTTTTAACGTGCACTTATTTCTACATCGTTCTCACATATATGTATAATCTCCACATGAATGGTGTAACCAAGATTTTGTAACAATACTTTGATTGAAAAGAGTGTCCATGGAGTTTCTTGCCCATTCTTCTCCATAGAGATCTACGCTTTGGAATGGCCACCTACAGCACTTTCACAGATGCCTTGTCTGTGACTGTAGCTTAGCCTTCTTTGTTTTTATGACATTCAAAAGTGCCTATAATGGTCTAATTGAAATAAATGCTTTTGAGTTTGAGTTTGAACTGATGGATGCTGCCAAACTGCTCAGTGCTCAGTTCTGGGCTGACACAATATAGATTGCCATCGACAAGCTAAGAAGAAGATCAATGTGTATTTCAGGCAACAAACATACCAACGCAATGCCGTACATAGCCCAACAATTATTTTTTCAACTTTGGAGTTCAATGCTCTTTTCCATAGACATTTGAAAAGTGATAATAATATTTTTTTAAATTGTACATCTCGAAATACTTGTAATAATGCATTAGAAGCAGCCATTTCAAATTCTAGGTGCATTTTTTTGGTGTCCCCAGTTCTACATTTCTTTTATTTTTTCTATAGGAGGTGCAAAAATGATAGTACGGCCATGAGGAAACAGCGAGAATGTTTGCACCTCAAGGAAACAAATATCCAGAGACATATATAAATATGTAATAATATTATGAAGAAAACTTTGACAGTCGTTACAGATAGTCAGTAGCCCGAAAATCTGACAACCAGTCTTACAAAGGGGTACGTATTATCCAGTACTCTGGGTTGTGGAGGTCAGATAGGCAGCGATCCATGTCAAATACTGGTATTCAGCTGCATCCGGTGAGACTGGGAGCTGACCCCAACACCGTTGGGATAAGGCTTGGCGGATGAAGAACATTGAAGTCTTCCCTATAACCATTTTATTTGGTTTTATTTAGTTTTTTCTAATGTTATCTGTAATTTATATCAATTTATGTGTGGCAATGGGTGTTATTTACCTGAATAAATGAATTATTATATTATAAATATTGAATGCAGAAACTGACTACTGGGCGAAGCTATCATCGGGGGATCTCAAATGTGTGAAAACAGTGGTTCACATATTTTTGAAAAGGCTCTTGGGAAAAGTTATTTTAATTAATATTGATATTTTAATGTTCGGTTAGGTATATGAGTCTATAATAGAACCTATTTGTGTACGCACTATTGGTATACTGTGTGAAATCTCTTACAACTTTGTTTACGTTATCAATGTCTGGACAACCAGGCCCCAAGAAGAATGCTCAAAACAAACAATTGCTCAGCCATTCCACAAACTCCTGTTCTTAACCTAACTGTACCCATTTATTTACATACATTGAGGTGTGAGTAAAATGCAACACAAACGTATCTAAAGAAGCTTAGCGTCACCTGGAACGCTCCACACTCACCGCACCACCGCACCTACAGACAAACACTTTAAGCTGATTATGACGGATACGGCCCTCGCTAAATAACATAGGTAGGTATAATTATGCAACATTTTAACGCAATCCGACTTAAATTATATTTATGTATTTAAAATCGGGAGCTTTCTTAAACTACCCTTCATCCAGGTAGGTCATCCTACAAAATCTCCCCATCGGGATATGTAGATGATTCTCGATTACATTTACATGTTCGGTTTTTATAGCGTTTATTTTTATGAGAACTTGACCCGTATCCGAAATTTTATGTATTTTACGCATCTTCGGTGGATTGAAAACGCAGCTTTTGAGCATGCAGTACTAGGTTTCGTTCCTAGATCGAACAATTTTTACACGATTATTGCGCCCCAAAAAGGGTATCTTCTCCGTATCACCTATGTAAACTGCTTCCTATTAAATTACACAAACTTCTGTTATTACATTCAGTAGGTAACTATTATTATACGTATCTACTAGCACATTCAACTCACATATTGTAATTTAAGGGTTGCCAATTTGTATGCAATGGTAGCCAGAGGCCCGTCTAGTCTTGTTTGCAAACTGTATTGCCTTACGAGCCACCGAGCCGTCGCGTTCGTCCCTAACAAGTTAATTTAAACTTCTAACGCTTAGCCAACTACTTGATGGAGCTTAATAGTAATATTGTAAACAAAATTTAAATGAAGTTGGACCAAAATCTTTTATTAAGAATAGTAATCTAAGGTCTCATTGGCCTAAACTACATGTCATTGTGTTAGGTATTTTAAATTAATTTTAAGTTTGTATGCTGAACAAAGTCGGCGCAATATGTTAAAAAAAAATATATATATGAGACCACCATGTACCATACTTCATGCAAATAAAGAACCTTGAATCTTGGTTAATACAAATAGAACATTATCATCTCATTTGTGTCGGCTCGAGACTAACCATATCGTTCACAACAGCCGAACATAGAACCTCCTCCTTTTTGAAATCGTTTAAAAACTCGAAAGTCAACTACCAAGTATCGATACTGAGAAGTAGAAAAAAGGGTCGGTACGCTGGAGGAAGGTAGAGAGAAAAAGGGTCTATCTGATGTTAAAACCTCAATAGAAGTGATATTAAAACCACAATATGTGTTGAGTGAATGTTTTATGAAAACCTTTGTTGGTGGAAGTAATTACGGTGCCATTGTAGGTACTGATGAATGTAATGTAAGTAGAGGTTTACCTATATCTATCCTACAAAATACTCTGCAAAATCACTGAAAATAATAATACCTTTGCAGTCCGAGCAGTAAATAAGAAACGATACCTAAATATGTATGTACGACCGACCACAACCTGTGAAGTAATCGAAAAGCCAAAACGTATTTATTCATAAATTCTTCTTTGAAATAAAGGTGTGTGAGAATTGGGGTTGTCCTTCCCATCGTATGCCTGTGATGCGGGGACTTAATAATAAATTCCTTTGTGCAAAAGGAACAAAAAATTAAAATTCTTTTCGTGTCCCAGGGCCTTCTTCGGCGCAGTTTTGTCATTTTGTTTGGAGGGATCTTGTGTGACATACGCAAATCCCTCGGCTGAATATATGTATACAATATATACTACTACGAATACCTAAGTGAGCAATATTAGACACGTTTTCTCATAAATCTTACCATATTCATGGTATGAATACTCAAGATCTATAGTACTTTTCATATTCAGTGATGGACAATACAGCTGTCTAATAATAATATATCATAGTTCATAGTTTAAATTAGATATGTACATACATTTATTTTTATAGTGCCCTTGCTAAACGATTTTTTTTTTTTCTTGAAAATAAGACCTCATATTGTTGAGATTTTTATCTGAAAATATTTAAAAAATGTATCTTATAGTTAATTTTAAATTACTGTAGTAGGTACCTACCTGCTGTTTAAAGTGCCCGTTAAAATGGGCATGTGTGTTTTCGTGTGTCCATTACCAAACACTTTAAAAGAAAAGACATATTTTTCCAACTTTGTAATTTTGTTAATATTAGTATTTTACTACAGTCAATAATTTCGCTACAATGCAAGCTGATCAGTAGTGTTGAAAAAAATCACCAGAGTAAGATATTCATAGTCAAGAAACGATTTATATTTGCTATTCGGTACAATACTTTCATTGGCCCTCTTTGGCTCAACCTGTACCCATCATTCATATATACCTTTAAAACATTTCTAATGTCCTAACTTGTTATAATTCTGTAATAAAAAAATATTATAGAAAAACGTTCTAAAACTAAATGTACTAAAGAAACGTAGAAACCGTATTAAAATATAGTTAGATAATAGGCTAAATACTAATACAAATTACCATAATTTTAAATATGGTTTTCATAGAAATAAGGCCTATGCTGAATGCATGATAGAGTAAACAAATGAATGCTACTGCGCGAACATAAAACACAAAATTAGTTGGTAGAAGTGGAACCACGGGCGTGTTATGACTCGGGATAGCGATGGTGGTAGGGAAGCGCATGCTGCGGGGTCTCTGCAGAAGCTGAGCATTGATCTGCTCCCTTTCATTAGGACTAAATTTGTTCATTCTTTCTTGTCTTAAAGGCTCAAAATCATTCTTCAAAGAAGTAGTATCGGACGTGCTTGGACGTGGGGTCGAAGAACTCATCATGTGGGAGGTCCAGGGCTGAAAGCACTGTGCCGAAATAATGCCTGGTGAAGTGCAGGGTGTCTTGCGGCCGGAGCAGGAGGATCGCTTGGAGGTAGTCCCGCACAGTGCCCGTGAGAGTTCCACTTTCCGTGACGTAGCGCCCTCCTTCTGATGCACGGGTACTCTGTGGAGGAATTAATATAAAAAAGTAGAGGCTACCTCAAGAAACGTCGCATTGTATTATGTACAAGATCATTATCGCTAGACAAGAGGACAACTGCTAGTTCATATAATAGTCTTTGCACTAATATAGTGGCCGTGGAAGAAATATTGTTGCCTGTTAATAAATCAGGATGTGTGTAAGAGAATGATAAAGATGATGATTTACTTTGAAATCCAGGAAGTCGGACATCAATTGAAGATCTTTGCGCCAGGTCTCACGCAATGGTTCGTGTTGTTCTATCTCGTCTTTTTCAGGATCGACGTGCAACAGTGGGTTCACATGAAAAATGTAGCAGTTGTCTGCCCACTCGTGACTTATAGTATAACCTTGAGATCAGACAAACGACGATAAAAAACAAGATTGAATACAGAGCGGAAGAGTTCCCATATACTTATTAACTTCCCAAAAACTTTACATAATTTCAGCCAAAAGCCAATGCTAGACATAAGCCTCCCACTAGCGTCGCTAAATCTACCTGTCCTGTGGCTCGTGCATCTAGCAAATACCCGCGGTCTACACAAGATTATCGGCCAACCTTGTGGAAGTTCTTTCAACACTGTGCGTTCTGGTACGCGGTCGCCACTCCAGAACATTTCGGCTCTATCGGCCATCCGTTGCAATGTGCCCCTCCCCATCGTCTTTTAAGTTTGCCAATGCTTCGTGCTATGTTGGTAACTATGATTTCTCCAAAAAGTGAAAAAAGAACTCAATGACCAATACCTTTTAGACTAAGCACCGTCAACGTTTGATGAATATATCCTGAAGGTTCGACAATGTGTCGCTCAACCTTGACAACGAAAAACGGAGTGCCATTCACGATTCCTTGACTTACACCTTTAGAAACCTAGAGGCAAATGTTTTAATGATTAGCCATTCATCTATTGAGAATAGTCAGAAATGGGTAAGGTTCCAAATTATTGTAAGTCTATCTGTTCACGAATAGTGCTAGATCAGACATAATACTCGTATTTGTTTCAATCCTGATATATACATATCACACACGGACTCACATCGCACTTTCAAAATTGAATTTTGAGAGTGGATTATTGACGGAATCACGAACAATTTTGTATAGTTCTTAGTAAGCTAATCTGTTAATATAGCGAAAAAACATGCTTTATGCAAAAAATGGTAAAAATAATTATGGAGAAGCTACACGTTTTTGAAGATAGTTCTATTCTATCCTTGTCACGCAAAACGGCTATTATATACAATGTCGCGACGATTCTGTGTAGTTTGAGTAATATGACTTCAGATTATTGTAGTTCCGACTCTGTCCAGCAAATGAATTAAAAAATCTTAGAATTTTTATGAGGTCAACTAATAACGTGGGTATGGCTTATTAATGGCCTGGAGTCCCTAAATATAACACACACATACATCAAACTTTATGGACACCATCTATCAAAATTACTCCGCGAACATCAAATTATATATATATTTCTGGTCCGAATTTCATCATTGAAAAGGGTATCAAACAAGGCGACCCACTCTCGCCTAAGCTGTTCACAAGCGCACTGCAGGAGGTTTTAAATAAGATGGCTGCTTCGTGGCAGTCACGGGTTGTAAATGTTAGCAGCCAACAACTTATAAACCTCCGCTTTGTTGTTCTCCACCTCTTCTTCAGAACTTGAAGAAATGCTCCAAGATCTGTGCACAGCAAGTTTTGAGGTTGGGCTTTCAATGAACATGTCGAATACACAGATCATGACCAACAGCACCAACGTAGGGTCGAGGTAGAAGGGCTTGTGCTGCAATATGTTGATGAATATACCTACTTGGGACAGATAAAAATAGGCAAGATATGGAAGTCGAAAGATGAGTCCAAAATACTTGGAAGATCTTCTGGGCCCAAAAAGAAAACCAAGGGAAGTTGTCCAATGGCACTGAAAGGAACATGTTCACCCTGTCCATTCTAACCTACAGTGCGCCAAGTTGGTCACTAACTGAACAACAGGAGTCCAAACTCAAGATTTGCCAGCATAGCGCAGCATAATATTTTCACTGTGTTTTTAAAAATGGTGATTGGATTGTATGGATCGATTTGATCTGAAATAAACTGATTAATAATAGATGTTAAGCGTACAGATCACGTTAGAAACCCTGAGCTCCATAGCTCTAATTGCAAATGTTGGAGAAAAAACAGCCAAGCTAAAGTGGGAGTGGGCTGACCACGTAGCGCAAATGCAAATGGAAAGGCGGGCAAAGATCGTCACACACTGGCCACTTGATGGAGTAAATTGCTGTCAAGGTAGATCGCGGCGAAGGCGGGTGACGATCTCATCTTGTTTTCAAGGTGGACACAGCCAGATATCGCACAAAATAAAGATATTTGGAAGACGAAAGGGGAGGCTTTTGCGAAGCAGTGGGTTTGTCAGGATAAACAAAAACAAAATGTTTCCTACCCACACAAGTAGTGACAGTCTAACGATTGCCTATCTTTTTCTTATACTAGTTTCTGAAAATATAATCATAAATCGTCAAGTCGATCTTTCACACTATTGATATTATCCTCAAGAATTTTCCCACAAAGCCATATTCCCGCCGTCCCTTTTCCCAAGCCTCCATTTTTTATAGTCGATAATAGTCCGAGAATACTTCCCCCATATATGTATATAATTGGGCAATATAACCAATTAATTCCCCAGTGCCAGTGTACCTAACCCAAAAGTCATAAATCAACAATCTAGTCAAATCGATTAACAATGCAGGTAGATTAGGCACTGGTTTAACAAGAAATATTCATTAGTCAACGCAAACTGCTAAAACTAACATACCACGCTAGATAGTTCGTGAATTAGTTATAGTTACTCCCTAGTCCCTACCTTATCTGATAATATCTTCTATATCATAATTGGCTCCGTGGTTTCATTAATATATTATAGGAAGGATTATTCCTTTCTGTATAATCCTAGTAACCATTATTTACAAGAGTACAAAAAGTAACTACTTTTATTGTACCTATTTTCTAAAAGTACGACTCGAGGCTGGTGCCATATGAATAAGGAAAACATATTGCTTCAACGTATAGGTACACCTGCTTGACAAAAATTATAATAGTGATAAAAAATATCGATTATTAAAGAGCTAGATACTTTCTAGTAAAACTCACATATATACTCCGACAGACAGTCCCATCCATCATGACAGTGTCAGTCTGCACGGTACCTTTGTAGCGTCGAAGAGCGAGATACCGCAAAAACACAATATTTGATCCTTCCAGTATAAAGTTGTGAGCCATTTCGAAAGAGTGGTAGAATCGCTTCACAACATGCTTGTCCCCACAAATGCGAGTCACTTTGTTATAGTAACCGCTCTCGCAGATAGCTGTGTAACTCCGCCGCTCTTTGGTTATGTCTTTCTTTGTAATATGTCTGTGATTATAAAACAAAATGTATTATTTTACTAAGAAACTATCAAACAATGTCTTTGCAGCAATCGTAATGGGAATCGACTCTCACTTCAATCTTGACTTAGTTCTGCCTCACTCCTGGGCAAAAGCCTTCCTCCACTCCTTCCATTTTTCGCGACCGCTTACGCTTTCCAGTTTTTTGCGGATCTAACCAGTTCATCCCGCCATCTCCTTTTTAGGCGACCGGGAACCCGTCTAACAGTCTCAGGGCCCACTGTTTGTCATTCAACAGATTTATCTTGCCCAGTCCCAATTACTTTGGGCAAACATTTGAAACCCTTGAAATAGCTTCGTTTTAGAACGCAAAGATCCGATCCGATCATATTAAAACCGTCTACAAAAGAGCATGTACACAGGTATAAGAAATATCAGTAACAATATCTTACTCGACTCGATTCTCCTCCATCGTATGTAAGTTACAATCCAAAATGCTAACAAGCTTTGAGCCAGTTTTTGCACCTTCCTTTGACGAATATGAAACCACTTGCACGAGTAGTTTATCTTTGTCCTCACCTATACTTTCAACACAAATGCTGATGCCTGGTTGAAAAACGTTCTATTAACAAATGTCCCTTAAATATACATTTCGCTTCAGCTCGTCATTGCTCACTCGTACGTATACATACAACCTCATCAGTCAAGTAACTTAATAACAAAAAAAAAGCTTAATGTTTGTAAACCTACGTTCTATCAAACTTTGCCACATAATAATTTGGGTAACAACCCTGTAAAAGAAATTTAACAGTGAAAGCTGGTATCAATACCAAGGTGATAGTGTAGTCTTGTGACAAAGATAAAAAAAAAAAAAGATAGTGTAATAAGTGCTGAGGTTATAGGTACTGCATACAAATATTATGTAAGGTGGTGTTAGGTTGGTGGGTGGTAAGATTCTTGAAAAGGGATGTGTGTCAGAATTTACCAGCCACGGAATGAACTTTAGAGAAAAATAGTCACAGAATAATATATTGCCAAATGTATTCAATGGACAATTGAAAACATTTTTCCCGTTAGCTAGGTAGGTACCCTCTCTACTCTATAAAAATACAGTGCTCGTCTCTCCTTACAAGAGTACACCTTGAATTAAGTAAGTATAGATAAAACAAGCATTCTAATGCATAATCTATTGAGTACCAACTAGTAACGGTTTTCAAAGAAATAAAATAAAGGTACCCCCAACAGCACTGCAGCAATCTAAAGATGGTTTTCTTGGCTTTTTCTCGTATTTAGGAAGTCTAGCCCCATGAACGGGGCACTCATCAACGTTTTGAGGATCATCGTGAAGGCCTTGAATCTTGAACTTTTCTTCTTTTGGCTCTTCAAGATTGATTTTGTCATGTTGATTATATGCATAATCAAAATACGTGTGCTTTGCATTAACTTCGTGACACCATCGATATCCCTCTCTAGCCGCACGAACTTTTTTCTGTGTTTTGTTGGATTCTTTTATACAATTACATTTGCTAGCAAAATTTAACCCTCCCGATGGTTGTAAACATATGCATTCTTCTGTTTTAACTGGAGCAGTGTCACAAATGCATGGATTTGAGCAATCGCATGTAGTGTAGCACTTGCAATTCTCTGGATTTCCACACGTGCAAACATTTACCGGGAAACACTCGCAAACGACACCAGCATCTTTGGACTCACAAGTACAGGTTTTGGGTGTAGCGCAAAAACAGGCCGTTTTGTTTCCATCCATTTTACAGGGTACTTCTTCATGAATTATGTCGCCCTCTTCAGGCGCACATATACAAGGGCGTTGTATACCACATATACATTCATTCAAGCATTTACAATCTTTGCCTTTAAGACAGTAGCACAAGCTTTTAGGTTCTGGCTTTTGGCAAACACATGGCTCTTCAACAACTACTTTTTCTTCACTGAGGTAAGCTTCATATTCTCCTTCTCCTTCTGTGCGCTCTTCTATTTTGGTTTTAATGAGACTTGAAAATCTGGGCTTATATTTACATTTGCATATTGGACTAGGAAATTTATCTGGGTGACAAATACATGGTTTTTCTATGTTGGCACAAGTGCATTTAGTTAATATTTTACCGTCAGGGTCACATAGGCAGACATCAGCGTGCTTACATTTGCACTCGGTTCGAGGATATCCAGAGCCACAAACGCAAATGTCTTTTAGCTCACTGCAAGTACAATCAGCTACAACCTTCGCTCCACACTTGCAAGGCACTTTTGTAAAACATACACATTCCCCCGTTTTACCTGCTTTACAGGTGCAATATTTTTGCCCCTTGGCAGTTGGATTTAGTTTTGGCAAACCATTGACAACGATAAGGCTTGTTTTGCTGTTTTCTGGAGGAGGAGGTTTACTGCATTCGGGAAAAAAATAAAAACAAAAATCATCAGCTTCTTCTTCTTCTTCCTCTACCTTTTCAGCTTCCTCCACTACGTAATCCTTTATTTCAAACGGTTGCCCCTTATCTTCTTCCGACTCTGTTGCCATGCTAGATTCTTCGCACGACCACTCTGATTCCGACGTTTCTTCTTCACCCACAAGGTCACCCTCATAATGTCCACAACTAATAATCAATGTTTCTCCAAAACAAATTTCTTCTTTAATACGCTGGTCTGTAAGTAAGTACGATCAAGGACTATTAGTGGTTGGGATGTTTAATTCAAATCTTAAATTGATGATGCATTCTGAAAGATCTGTTTTGATTATGCAATCAATTTATTACTGAATGAAATTATGAAATAGAGATCCGTGTTGTAATAAAATATATACTACTAAGTATTGCAATAAGAACACTGGATATAATGTTCTAACAGTGTTCTAAAAAGCAGTTGGAAGACTTTCACCAAAAACTAAATATTAGAGTTTGACAAATTCATCATCATCATCATCATCCTTTTAATGTTCCCACTGCTGGGACACAGGCCTCCTCTCTATGAGAGGGAATGGGCTATAATACACCACGCGGGCCCACTGCGGATTGGTAGATGTCACATGTCTTCGAATTTTTGGTTCTAGGACATGCCGGTTTCCTCACGATGTTTTCCTTCACCGTTGTTGAGAGCAGTGGTGATGAAATAAATTACACAAAGTAATGCGCCTGCTTGGGTTCGAACCCATGACTTACTATTCGTAAGTCGGGGTCGCTACCACTGGGCCACCGCTGCTCTCTTTGACAAATTGGTTCCTGCAATTTGTATACAATAGATAGATGTGCTCGTGGAGCTCGCTCGAGGAGCTCGTGGCAAAATAATAACTGCCGCTCGGGTCGATCCTTAGGTTAAGCCGTGCTTGCCTAGGTTGGTCTGTGGATGGGTGACCACCCAATACATACCGAGTTTCCTCCGTGCCTCGGAAAGCATGTTAAGCCGTTGGTCCCGGCTGTCATTTGCACATTTTTGACAGTCGTAACAGGTAGTCAGTGGCCAAAAAAGTCTGACAACCAGTCTTACCAAGTGGTATCGTATTACCCAGTACTAACTGGGTTGTGGAGGTCTGATAGGCAGTCGCTCCATGTAAAATACTGGTATTCAGCTGCATCCGGGTAGACTGGAAGCCGACCCCAACATAGTTGGGAAAAGGCTAGGCAGATGATAGAGTGATGTGCCATTTTCATTTAGCAATATTACAAAAATTCATTATAATATATTTGAGACTGTTTACGATGTTGAAAATAAAAAAAAATACATTGGGATTCCTTTTTGGTTTCCGCACTTGAATCTTTAACGAATTGTATATAATTATATAAGTACCTACCTACTATTTATACATATAAAATCAACTAAACAAAATAAGAATTAAATAATGATGTGTTGCTTGTACTTGCAGCTGTCGTCATAGCTACCTACTTACTACGAAGTAGCAGTTTCATGTGA
Organism: Lycophotia porphyrea; assembly: GCA_950005105.1. Taxonomy (NCBI): domain Eukaryota; kingdom Metazoa; phylum Arthropoda; class Insecta; order Lepidoptera; family Noctuidae; genus Lycophotia; species Lycophotia porphyrea. The sequence goes on from OX465393.1 coordinate 9,234,394, forward strand.
CGAGAATATGACCGCGTGTAAAAACCGTATAGTTTCTCCATTTTACATAAATATTTACCTAGGTACAGACGCCAGCACGTCAACCTACCCGAATCTGTCAGATTTTCCCAAACAACCTTGAACTTAATATCATAGAGATAAAGTTGAAAATCTAGTAAAGAAATCTGACAGATTGTAGTAGCTTGATGTGCTGGCGTCTGTACATTAATATTGTTTAGGTATGTACAGTCAGCGTCACGATGTGGGTACCCCTCTTGAAAGCACCAACGTTCCCAACGGGGGTACACAATTGATGCAGCCCACCCACCGTACATGCGAGTTCCGTTATTATGAATATTTCAAAAAATATAACCAACTCATAGTGAGTTGGTTCACATCCTAACATCTTTTTGACCTAACTCTCAATCTCCCACATGGCTCAAGGGAATCATGTATTCATGTAGGTATTTAATTATGTAGCCCAGCGCATACTAAACCAGTAGGTTCACAAATGTACCGGAGCCGAAGGATAGACGCTGCGTTGAAAGTTGAAAACGCAACAGCTTAATTTTATTTGGGCAATCATTAGAGTGTTGCCGCTCGTCAGTGAACACAGGCAATATACCAATTTTAAAAAAGAAGACTTTTATGGTCTTTCGCTAAATGAATTAGGCACATAGTATTTTTTTGTACGGTACCCAAAGTAGCCAAGGAACTGTAAGCTGGATACGGTTTTTAACTTATTGGATGACAAATAAGTCGACAACCCGCCGGAAGTGGTAGTTAAGTGGTCACCTCTGCCAATGGACATTAGCAAACTAGGCTTTGCAGGAGGGTTGTCATCGCTGACATAAATCTGAAAATATGTTTCCTGTGCCCTTCAAACTGGAACACAGGTGATGCCAGAAATACGTACTTATGTGTAATGGTAGATAGCTTGTACTACCCTGGAAAAGCTGCTTTCCCGTAAAGAGTTGTGCTACTTAATGCTTCTATCTTTCAAGCACACACACGACCGGGAATATTAACACATGAATACACAGGTTGAAGAGGCCAGCCCTGCCTACCATGAGCTAGCTAGGGCTGGCCCACTCTAGTGAAGTTGCTGTCAATAGATGAACTCCAATACCTATTTTCAAACTAATTAAAAAAAACGTTCTTCACTTACCTATTTCAAATGGTAATTGTTTTGATAAATCTATAAGAGACACATGATCTTCTACATTCATTATGAAGTCTTTTTGCAAAATTGAATTAATTTAGAAATGGTTTTTTTGACATCAAGCCATTTTTAATTTTATTTTCATCCACTATAATGTCTAATGGCACCACTCTTTACTTTTCCTAGGCTGTACCTGCCAGGCAGGCAGTATCAACAAAGCAAAAATTAAATAACACGTTTGAACGCCCATTAATTACTGCAAAGAGGTATAACTCTTGAATTTTTTTACCGAAGGCAGGATAGAAAGTTCTGTTTAAACTGAATCAACAAAATGTAGTTAATAAAATTGTAATTAAATGAAAGCATGAAAAAAACAATGAGATATAATTAGATTAACAATGTAAATAACTATTTTTATTCTTCGGAAAAATAGAAATATATGAGGTTTCCGAATATTTTTACGTTCCATTCCTGGTATTCCAACTTCAACTTATAGTAAAAAAAGGGAATCATCGACGCGACGAAGAAGTAGACTTGTAGTTTTATAAAAGCCCCTTTATTTTGTCCTTTATATAATAATATTTGTTTACAATACCTTTCATAAAAGATATACTTTTTGAAAAAGTTATAATTTTAAATTTTCGTCACAATGTATCTATACATGGTTGAGTTGAATTCATTTTCCTGCGTTATACAGAACGACCGAACGATCGACTTGACAGATGATGTGGCCTAACGTCTAGCGAATTTTTTAAGAAATTAAAATTTAATTATTAGAATGCGAAAATGATTGTGTTAAAACTTATTTTATTTACGTTATTTATATCAGTGTCACAATGCAGGATTCCTGACAAAGTATATTGTGCTAACAAAGAATGTAATGGTAAGATAACTTACTGCAATACAATGTCAGTTTTCATGTGATAACTTTCTAACAACATATTTGTTACTCTTACAGGACCTATTTCTAAAGCGAAAACTTTGCTGAGTTATACTAGTGTTGATTCGGATCTACTATCTTATCGCGGAAACAGCGATGCTATCGTTATTATGAAATCAGCTGGTACCAATCCTGACTTATGGTACGTGAGCATTAATGGAAAGACTGGCTTTGTTAACAGTAGGTTTTTAAGAGAATCTAAAGTAATAGAAAGGAATCTAGAGGTTGTTCCTTATGTTGCTGTTAAGGAGGAGAATGTTAAGCCTGATAAGGTTCAGCACCCTCATGAAGTGTTTGAAGGCACGACAATATACACCACCGAAGCAGCTGTCAATGATGCACAGCAGGATTCTTCTACCGAATCTAGTATAACCTCTTCTAATGAAGATCTTACGCCATCACTGAATGCAGTGGAAACACCTAATCAAAATGAAGAAGATAATACTCAAAATCAAGATAATGATAAAGGGAATGTGGTTAATAAAAAACTGTCAGATGAAAAATTGAATACAGAAGCACTAAACACTGAGGAGCCTTCAAAAACAACTGCAACCACTAAAATTGCTGAACAAACAGAAGCTTCAACTACTATCAAAGCTGTCAATGAAAGTGTGGAGTCATCTTCAGAAACAATACCTAAGACAACTGAGCAGGAAGCCAACAATAACTCTGAACAGAATGAACCATTAGAAGCGCAACAAGATAATGAAGAGCTTCCTAAAGATATGCCAACAGAGACAATACCTCCACAGATTTTGTTACCTCCTGTTAGTCATGGATCATTGAATAGTGAGTCTGTATTAGAAGTGCCTGAGAAACAAGATTTCTTGCAAAACACTTTAACTGAATCAGAACAGGCTGACAGCAAAGAACAAAATGCATCTTCTCTCAATAATAACCTTGAGAATGTACAAGCACCTGAAGAAACTTCTACTGAATCAAACAATGTGCCTAATGGTAATTCTTTAAATGACCCTGTAGACCCAGTTGAAGAAATTACAGAAACTCCCACTAATGAACCTGAAGTGATCCCTACTACTGAACCAACATTCTCCACCACAACAAAAACACAGAAAACAGACGCAGTAGTGAATCCTACTAATGAACCTGTAGTACTTCCAGTAAATGAACCTGTACTACCTCCAGTAAATAAACCAATAGTCAATCAAATAAACCAAGTCATACCACCAATTTATAGTAACTTGAATGCAGAAAACCAATATAACAGTCTACCTCTTATTAAAAACTTAGAACCGAATGAAAATACTACCCCAACAGAAGAGCATATGGCCTCGGCATCGCAAGAAATACCACAAACAATTGAACCAGTGCCACCACCAACTACTGAAATTTTGCTCCCTATGGCAACAGAAGCAGAACAACTGACAACAGAGACTTTACCTCCTTTGTTCTCTCAAGAAACTCAAACTGTGCCGACTCCAGAAACATTCCCTCCGCTCATGAGCATGGAAGCTCCACCTACAACTGAAATGCCACCACAAGAGTTACCGCCATATACATATTACACGACTCCTGCACCAAACAGCCCTGATCAGTTTTACAATAAAGATGAAGTATCAGAGCCTGCTCCTACTGAAGATACTCCATCATACCCTCAAGCACCTGCTGAAGACATTATCGCTGCTTTGCCTGACCCTCCAGAAGATATCAATCGTGCAACAACAGAAGCTCCAATACAAAATGAAAACTCTGATAGTATCTTCTCTAATATGTACTCAACTTTAGCAGACATTTTGCCGTCCTCAACGGAATCACCAGAATCTCTATACAATACAGAGTATCCTACATATGAGACTGAAAATGCTGATGGAAATGAAGGATTTTCTTTTGTGAAATATTTCATGTCTACTTATTATTCAATTATGGGTACTAGTGAAGAGTCGAAGGCTTTATTTGCTTCAGTTGGTAAGTTAATCAGCACTTTTATTTTTTTATATAATAGTATGTATAAAGAAAACATTAATTTCATACATTTTCTGTACCATTATGCACACCACTATCTCTACAGCCAAGATTCTTATCTATTTATTTTCTACTCATAGTATGCCAGCTTTCATGGTATGTTATAATTTATAACAGTGTGAGTAATCACAAAACAATATGAAATCATTACTACAGAGAACCAGTCACTGCAATAATCATTTCATTTTATTTTTAAAACATTCATTCATTTGTTAACATAACATTAGCATTTATTTTCTTACTTCTGTACAGCTAGTTTATAAATTACTATTATCTTTGTTTACTATCAATATCTGATATCAATTTTATCCAGTTAGGTACTACATGATTTTGAAGATTGAAGTCTGAAGAAGTTTTATCTAACAATATCAATAGTTTATATCTTTCGTAGGTCTGTACGGAAGCACTCCTCTAAGCGACTTGTATCATTCATGTCACAAAATACCTTTTGATCATTCAAATGTTTTTTATAGGTATTCATTCCTTTTTGTATTAATTATCAGGTATTTAAAAACTATTTAACCTACGCGATTATTAGTTTTTAATTAATAGACTTTGATATACTAATTAGAGTTTTCCAAATGTGTGCTGGATATATGAAACGAATAATGTAACCTTCTTTTAAGAAAATATCTTTTATTGCAGGACAAACATGCTTCTCCGATGAGTATTGTGATGGCACATCAAATGATGGCACGAACCGCTTGCTGACGTTCTTACTGACCACAGCCAGTTCCGTCCTCCTCTTTACATTAGGATACTACTACATAGATAATAGGAGACAAGATGGAAGACTCATTGGCACAATCAATTCATTACAACGGGATTTACTTTTCACAACTAAGGTAATTTTATTTAACTATTGGTTTTTTTTTTTTATTACAAGATGGGCTTGCTCTTGACCTTGATCCCTCCTGATGGAAAGCGATGGATGAGGTCTTGATGGAACGAGCGTGCCCAGAAGATGCCGGTTCACTCTTGCTTTGAAGGCAGGCGAGTTGAATGTGGGAGGGAACACATTTGAACACAATTGGTGCTACAAAAAACTCTTTGTGTGCGATTTTTTACCTCAATTTACGCAAATTGAATTTTCCAGGAGTGTGAGATCCTCAAAGAGGAACTTACAACTACTAAAAATAAGTTAGCCGGGATTGAAGACAACTCATTTGGTATGGATGACATGGTAGTGTCCCTGAAGGAAGAAATCAATGAGTTGAAGGCCACAAACGAAAGGCTACGGAATTCCTTAGATGATAACGAAAAGTTGCTCAGGGTATCGGAGAATACTGCTGGGGAGTTGCAGAATACCCTGGGTGAGGTGGAAAATACTCTTAGTGAGCTCTTAGCTGAGAGAGCTAATTCTGAAGAGCAAATTGTGGAACTGAATGGTATGTTTACTTAACTAGCTATCATTTTATTTGGCTTATGTGTTTTGAAACCACTAGATACACTTACAAAACTACTAGTAATAAAACCTATTCTATAATTTAGCAAGAATCTGATGAATTATTCAAATACAATATTTTATAACAAGCAAAGAGAGGCCTATACCCAGCAGTGGGTGAAGTCGGGCTGTGGATGATGATGAATAGCAGCCCTGGTGTCTCATATTTATTTTTCAGTTCTAAAGTTTTTCCATAGTTTTGTTTAACATAAGCATAATAATACAGCTACGCAGTAAACAGTTAGAAGTATATAAAATATTCATAATGATCAGCATGTGCAAAAAAATCGTCATTTAAAATGTATTATCTAAAATGAGTTTGTAGTCATGAGTTTAATTTTGTTGCTTTCTTTTGATTACGTTTGCTTTGGCTGGAGCATTCATAAATTTAGGTAATTTTAGTGATTCTTGAGCTCTCAAAGCATTCGAAGAAATACCTATACAGATATATAATTTTTCAAGTTTTTTGTGTTCAAAAGCAGGTTCAAACCCCGCACAGAACAAAGAAGTATTTTTATTACATTCAAATAGCGTCTGGAGTCACATACTAATATTAAAATGCGAAAGCAACTATATTTCCCACGTTTTCACGCCTTAACTGAACAGAGTTTTATGAAATTTACCCAACTGATAGACCATGAGCTGGGTTAGGTATAGAATGTAGGATACTTTTATCCTGGAAGTAAGTTCCCGTGTGATAATTTCAGACTTCCATGATAGAGCAAAACCTCTTTATGTGTTTTCTAGGTAAAATTCAGGCATTCGAGGAGGAATTCATATCAGTAAGCCGCGAACGAGATAATTTTCAACTCAAGTATGTATCAGCTGAAAGTGCATTAGAAGAATTCAAGAAACAAAAAAAACAATTTGATGAAATCAACCAACTGTTAGCAGCGTCAAATAACACTATTGAGTTACAAAAACACGAGATTGAAGCCCTAAAAGTAAGTCTGTTTAATACTATTAGTCTAGAATTATATTAGACCAAACCATGTGAAATAATTACATAAATTGTAATGGCCTCTTTTACCTAGGTTTTGTCTGTCTTTGAGGAAGATTTACAGTGAAAAAAAAAAGCAGTAATTTTAGATAAGGAATTTTAGGTACTCCTATGTAGGTAATTTGAGTATTATACGGTAAATTGATGAATTCCAAGATGGTGTAACGATCTGATAAGGTTTGCTAAGCAAAGATAGCCAGGTATCGCACAAGACAAGTGTTTAGAGGGGGAAAAAGGAGGCTTTTGCCCTTGCACTTTTTTATACGATACATAGTGGCATGGAATCTTCATAATAGTCATTCAATACCTACACTAAATATCAATAATTCCTTCTCTTTCATATTACCTTGTAACTACTTCCATACAATTATTCACTATTAACCAATCTCGAACTGAATTTCTTACGATTACTTAACCTTCGGCCTAAAATCGACCATTCGTAGAATATTTTCGTACAACTACCATCATCATCATCATCCACAGCCCGACTTCACCCACTGCTGGGTATAGGCCTCTCTTTGCTTGTGCCAAGCTCCACGTTCTTGTGCCAATCTCATCCAAGATATTCCCGCAATGGCTACGACGTCGTCTGCCCATCTCGCCGCCGGACGGCCAACACTCCTCCTTTTTTTTTGTTTTTTTTTTTACGGATGGGAAATCATCAAATGACTTCTCCCGCTCTGGGCAGGGCGGAAAGGAGTGTCAGACTTGTACTGACTAAAACCCATCCATGTTCCTTGCTTGCCCTTTGTGTTCCAGGGCCGCGGAATTAATTAAATTCATTCATTCGTTTAATAATCAACCAATAATTATTTTCAGGAAGCTATTAAAGAATTAAAGAGCGGTATGTCAGCGGATGTAGATGTGACATCCTTTATAGACCACACAGAAATTAAAGCTAAGCTGTCTAAAGCGCTGCAAGAGAAAAACACATTTGAAAGCAAGTTTGAGGTAAGAAGGTTTAATATGAATAAAAACTCAATTGTTTTGAAAAGGTCAATCAAATAAGATGCATATAGAATTGTAGATAGAACTCCAAAACAAGTTGAATTTATGTATATGTATAGTTGTTAATATTTTGCCTATTAAAATGAATGTCATACAATAGAATCTTTGATAGCATTAAAACACTACATTACCTTTGCAAGTAGCAGTAAAAACTTGTTACATTCATACCTATTTTTATTAAACCCATGAGATGTATTAAATTCCAGTTGGCCCTTGAGTTTTTGTACTGGATTCATAACCATGTTTATTATCTTTTCTGATCACTTTACAGACAGAATACAAAGAAAGAATGCGTCTTGCCGAAGAACTGAAGGGCACGCAAGAAAAGTTAACTACAACTAGTCAGAGTGCCACTGAAGCGCTCACTAGGCTAGAGGTCTTAGGGAAATATTTCCAGGAAAGAGAAGGCGAACTTCTGAAGTAAGTTAATTTAGTTTTTGTGATTTGCGAAAATATACTTTAATATTATCAACTTGTCTTCTGTTAAAGTCTCGTTTTCACTGCAACTTTGATACTTTAATAACATTTTTAATACAAATAGTTCCAACCTTTCTAATATCTATACAATTAAATAAAATTGAAGTGTCTGTTTGTAATATCAAAATAACAGCTTTTTACTGAATGCATAATAATATGAAAATATCTACCTTATAACAAAAACTCATTTTTGTAACTCGACAAAAATTAAAAAAAAATGTGTTTTATTACTACTACTTTATTTTAGAATACAAATTAGGGTTCCGTGCAAAAAAAAAAATTGAAATTGGTTACAAAATCCGGTTCAAAAAGGGAAGTAATATTTTTTACAATCATTTCAAGCGAACGAAGATCGCGGGCAACAGCTATCTATAATACTTAATTGAATAATTACACATGAGTAAAATTGATATTATGTGTAAATTGAAATAACAAGGATTGAATACTATTAGATAGTAAATAATTCTACCTCTTTGAGACACAGAAAAATAATATTTTTAATATCTTTTTATTTATTTTCAGAGAACTTAGCGTCAAAGAGTCGTTGTGGCTGAGCAAGCAAGGTGAGTCAGCTAGCACAGTGGAAAAAATAGAAATTCTACAACAAGAAGTACAGAGATTCAAGTGAGTAATTTTTTGTTTTTTTTTTTTGTTTTAGAAGCTGGTCAAAACCGCTAATCGAATAAAGTAAACATTAATTGTAAATTACAAAACATTTAGAAATGTTATGGCCTGTACAAATTTGCACTTGTGTAAATAGACAAAAAATTATGTGACCGTACGATCTTAAATGTCTTCTTCTTCTTTATCGTGTGGTTAGTGCCTAACCTGGTGTCAAAGTTTTTATGCCGCCCAAAGGGCTCTGATTTAGATTTACATGCTGTCGAGAAATATCTCTCTGGCATGCTGGTTTCCGCACGATGTTTTCCTTCACCGAAGCAAGTGATAATTATACAATACGCACATGAATCCAAAAAATCAGAAATTCCTATCTTGGGTTCGAAAAAGTTGAGACCTGTGATTCGACAGTCCGATGGTCACACCACTAGGCTATCAGTGCTTCTCTTCTGCTTGGAGATCTGTGACTGTGGCCTTTTGTAACCGTATTTTTGTGCCGCTTTGTACATTTCATGCTGTAGACTTCTCTCGTTTTCGTCATAACAATGTTATTTTAATCAAATAATCCTCTTTACAGGGAGAAATGCGACGCACTAACCTTAGAACTAGCAGAACAAGAGTCGTCGCGTCGCAGCGCCCTCAGCGAAGTGGAGACGCGTGCGCACACCTTGTGGATGGAGGCGCGCGCCGCCAAGCGCGACGCCGACGCGGCGCGGGACGACGCCGCCGCGCTGCGCCGCAAGCTGGCCGCGCTCACTGCGCTCACTGCGGCCGACGGAGCCGTCTCACCTCATCACAGTACGGAAACGTCCAACTATTTTCTTATTAAGTGACCGTCCTTATCGACGCGGGAACGGCTCGAGTTGATCACGTATCTCCACACTCGTATTTAGTTCGATGAGACATCGAGTCCGTAGGGAACGATGTAATTGTCTTTTTGCTTTTATTGATTGGGACAAAACGTTTTTTCTGACCCGTTCGTAGTTTTAATATACTAGCACTCGTATGAGATACCAGGTTGATACCTCGTTCAGGTAGAATCGTAAGCACAATATTGTAAATATGTAAATCAATCATTTAATGAAACTATTTCGATTTCCAGAAGTGTCTTCCCCGCTGGAGAGCGTGGAGCCCCTGCTGCCGCCGCCGCTGCCGGCCATGTTCCTGCCGCCCCCGCTGCTGCCGCCGCTGCCTCGCCCGCCGCCGCTCGGCCGGCTGCCCTCGCCGCACCCACCCAGGTATGTACTATTAACCATCTTACCGTCATCACTCTTAGGTACTTCGCTATTTTTATGTTCCATATACAGTGAAAGATAACTTTTCTACTACTATTGGTCCGCGTTAAGAACTAGAGTTTTACGTACGTGCATACTACGACACGGGGAACAAATAATCGCTTTCACCGTGTGGATTGACTCCGTGACAAGTTGTCAGTAGATATTTTTTCCCAGTTTCTTAGATTTCTTTCTTTCGACGAAAAAACCTGCTTGTCTGTTCAGGCCATAAGATCAAATCTGTTAAAAAAATACAGATCCGTTACCAATCTGTAACAATAATAACTAGGTTTGGTTCATTTGTACCTTTGGAATGCAGTTTTACCTGCTATGTATATGCATGTTGCGATTTTTCAATGTTCATCATATGGTTTGCCTTTTCCCCATTATGTTGTGTGCAGAAAGAGCCAGATACCTATATTTTAGAAGGAACGGATGCCTGTTTGTATTTGTTCATCACAGTTGAGATTCGTGCCAAAGCATCATTTTCCTGCCAAATCTATTTCCGCACACGTAACTGCAAAATATTAGCATCATTCACAGATACGGCGACAGGCGCTACTCCCCCGACAGTCGGTATTCGCCCGAGAGCCGGTACTCGCCCGACAGTCGGTATTCGCCCGAGACGGTGCGGTACTCGCCCGACAGTCGGTACTCGCCGCGCTCGAGGCGATCGCCTTACTCGCCGAGGTCGAGGCGACGATCGAGATCAAGGGAAAGGTAAGCTTTTCAAGTTCATTTTGAATGTAAGCGGTACTACACATTGGTTCGGGTTAATAGTCAGCCCCAAAGTACTACAACTTAAATTCCCCTCGTGCCGATCGGCAAAGTCCTTTCAGCATCTGCCGTCACAGAATCATGTTCGAATGGCTTCGGCACCATTCGTGTTTCGCAATCCGAGCGACTATTGCCCAAACATTATGTACGGTGGGCTGCATCAATTGGGTACCCCCGTTGGGAACGTAGGTGCTTTCAAGAGAGGTACCCACATCGTGACGCTGACTGTAAGTCTATATATTCGATTTTTCCGCCGAAACCTAAATCCTCTCTTTATTTTTAAGTAGACACCTAATCTACAAGGTACTTACCTTTTTTGTCATTAGTTGTTTGACATTGGAGATCGTTTTAAACTATTTGTATCGCGTATCGAACCGGTTAAAATGTAAAAGGTCCTGTATAAAACTCTATCAATGGCAATGAACTACTATCTACAGTCGTTCTAAATTATTATGATAATATTTTATCATAATAATTTCATTCTAAAATAAAATAGTTAAAGATGAGGTTCGCTTTGCGGTTGGGCAGAGGTATACCTAATAGTACACCCACCTTTCTCCAGTTATCGAGATAATAGGGGGCGGGCCATCAGCCGGGTACAAATCCAAATTCCGTGGCTGCTACTGAGAAATTCTTGATGGAAACATCCAATAAAACTTTGCCCATCCTGGGAATCGAACCCAGGACCTCATGCGCAGCAGCCGCGCTTGCGGCCACTAGACCAACGAGGCAGTCTGTAAATTAACTTAATAAAAATCTTAGATTCACTCAACTGAAAGTCAACACACAGCATAAACTGCTGAGTCTAAGGCTTTTTTTTTTAAAGAAAGTTTGAGTTTCCTCTAATGAGTTTAAATAGGGGTTGTCAGTTTGAAAGGAGGTTTACCATTGGGAAATCTCATCAGTCACACGGCTTGTCACTTAATAAGTAATTCTGATTCGCCAGGTATGAAGACCCTCGTGTGACGAGGTCGCGGAACGGCCCAGCTCCACCGCCACCCATAGACACGGAAACTGAATACAACTCGGACAGCCCGTCCAGGCGGCCGCGCAGGCGTGGTGGTAGATACTCAAGACATTCAGGTAATACTTCCTTTAACTGTCAAAATTAAATGAGATTAATTCAATCAATAATTATGTACAGACACCAGCACATCAAGCTACTACAAGCTGCCAAATTTGTTTAAGATATTTTCAACTTTATCACTAAAGCATTAAGTTCAAAGTTTATTAGGAAAAATTGACAGTTTTTTTTTTTTACGGATGGGAAATCATCAATTGTCTTCTCCCGCTCTGGGCAGAGCGGAAGGGAGTGTCAGACTTGTTCTGACTAAAACCCATCCATGTTCCTTCCTTGCCTTTTGTGTTCCAGGGCCGCGGTAACTCTTTCGAACAGCCCGCAGCCCAAAATTGACAGTTTCAGGTAGCTTGATGTGTGTCTGTGCATTAGTGCATGTTCAGCACCTTTTTCATAGAAACCTAGTCTAAGTTGTTATCTTTAAAGTTTTTGATTCAGGCGATGTCACTTGGCACTTAATTTTATATACATTTTGACATTTTAGGAGCCCGTAAGGCACCCTCACAGGGAGCATTCGCCTGTAAAATAACAATCCAAGTTACGATTTTGCAGGCGAATGCGCTCTTACGAACAGCTCCTGACGTGTATCCCCAAATTTTATTTTTCTGCTTTACTAGATTTTTACAAAAATAACACTTTATTGACTTTTCCAATAACAGCTCCACAGCAACACAGGTAAACATTTTCGATACTAACAGCACGTTATCATTTGTTCAATGATCCCATTTCATTTATCAATGTTGCTTATTGGGTGTAAAAGGATCCTTAACGAACCTGAAAGGCACTTGTTCTGCCCGTCATGGCGATCATTCTGGATCATACATATTATATTTCCACAAGATTTTTTTTTTAATACATGTTTTTATGTTTATTATTTTTTCTTTAATTACCTACATGACCCATGTATTATTCCAATGCATCCATCAGCACAATGTTTTGAGTGCGTTACATTGAGTTCTACCTGAAACTGTGATTTTTCACTCAAAGCAAAAATCGTCTCCTAGCAATAATTTTACTGTAGAGTTACTTAATTTTTTGCACAGAATGCTTGATTAACGATTTCGGGAAGGGTCCGTTTACACTTTGTATTTTGTATGTAAATTAAACATTATTCTATATTTATATATATTATAGAATTATATTATTATTTTTTATTGTTTGTTTCAGGTCCTAGCTCAGGTTCAGGTTGTTCGACGGAATCGGATAAATGAAATGGTCTCAATAGGTTACCTAAACCAAGATCTACTTGTATATTATTATGTTGAGATGATGCCAAAATTGGTTATGGTGGTTTACGAATCTATTAGTTGTGAGAAATAAACATTTTATATCTTATGACGTGCGTTGAAATCTACAGCTTAAGGGTAGTTTTCATTCGGGTTTTATTTGGTTCTGTACCCTTATTCTTTCCTAAACCATTTTAAGATAAAAGAAATGAAAGCGGAGAACAATGACGGACAGAAGAGATTGCAATTTATTCTAAAATTATCTGTGATTGAACTCTCCTTATGAATTATTTAAAAAGTAATAATGAAGACTATTTATTTTGTTATTCAACAATTCTCAAAGGGATAACGGAATTGCAGTCCTACTTTTAGTCACTGTTAATTTTCTTTTTGATTTCATGTAGCAATATTTAAGTACATAATCGAGCCTTTTCCTGTATATTTGCACAGCAATGTGTTTCTATCTGGGGTTATTTGAGTGACTTGAGTTTACAGAGATAGAATTACCCTTTGACGCTCGAATGACATCAATAAAGGCTTCACCTTTTGTAAAATGTATTGAAAAAATAAGATGGCGGTTACGACTGGCCCGCGGCAAAACATTATTGTACAGACGCCAGCACATCAAGCTACCCGAAACTGGCAAATTTTCCCAATCAACCTTGAACCTAATACTTCAGTAATAAAGTTGAAAATCTATTAAAGAAATTTGACAGATTGTAGAAGCTTGATGTGCTGGCGTCTGTACATCTATAACATAATCTAGACTGAGGTACACTTAGATCACGTCAGATATTTCGGGACTGCACCTTTCAGTAGAATGTTTCTACTTATATTTATAACTGAGCCATAGTATGCCCGGGAAAGACTGCTATTATTCGATTAGACAATATTATTATAATACTTGTTGATTAATTACACGTTGATGAATCACAATGAGCCTTCCGTATCCGCTAATTTAGAAACAAATCAGTGTTTCCTGCATTCAGAATATTAAAAGCCCTTAGTTTCTATTTGGCACAAGCAGAATTTGGAAAGGAGGTCCTAATGCAGTCACATGTAAGGTATAATAATGTAAATAAAATACTCGAACCGTGCGCAAAAAAGGAACGTTACTCTATCTATTTTGAAGAAAAAAAAGGACAATAAACATCTGTTTCGAATTTCGATATTTTTTTTTTTTGGTGCTTTTCCGTTTTACAGTTCATGTTGAACTAACATAATCTTAACCGAATTTATTAATTTCATTTATGCATTTAAAAATCTCTGAACCAAAGCGTTTAACTATCATTTCTGTTCTTGTACCTGATTTTCTTTCACATTAGATAATGATTTGATTATATTATCATTTACTAAATAATTGTGTGTTCCTAAAAGTGTAAAATTAACTGCACATCTTTGTTGTATTTCTTATTGAATTCGAATGTACTTACAGTTCACGTTGTATGCCTTTCACTGTTAAATAATGATAGTTGCCACCTAAGAAATTAGCAATAAATAACCTAGTATTGTAATGTCAATAGGATAATCCGACATAAGAATTGCAATCTTTAATTTATTGAACATTTGTTGTTTTATTAGTCAGTTAAATGTATTATAATTATTAGATACGATTTTAAAATAAATAATTTTATCATTACACCGTTATTTTTTTTTACTTGTAACAATCCGATACCCTTCAGCTGATTATTATTTGGTTTTGTGAGAAATAAAGGGTAAATAAAAATCATCATAAAAGTAAAATAAAACCTTATATTTCTTGCACAACGAATTGCTCATTACAAATAGAAGTTTGATTAAAACATAATAAATATAAAAGAAGAAGTAACGCCAATTTAAATAACATTGGAGATAACAACTGTGAATGAACAAACATTGGCTTTTTAGATGGCTTTGTGTATTCAACACAATATTTACGTATTTACAAAAGTAAATTAAATAATCAGTATTATGAGATGATATACAACTATTTCACAACCTCTTTTTTGGTTTGTGGTGCAGATAGACTAAGAATATGGTTTAAGGCACGACATTCCATGGAACGAAGGTGCCTGGTTCCGGTACATCGAGCTGAAAAATTAAATTTTAAGTGTTAATATTCTACAACAACAACACAACTGGCGAAAAACGTTCTAACATAACTGGCGAAATGTGGGTGTAGGTACTATTAGGTACTCCTCAGCCCAACCCTTCGGGGATTACAGGCGTGATGTTATGTTATGTAATATCTACTCCAATATATTATGTTTAGTTTACAGAGTATTACCTACTTAGATTAAAAAACGGTCAACTATTGAAAAAACTTCAGTCTCGTAGCTAAACTAGCTTAGACTTCATGTACTTTATAAGTCAACATTAAATATGGACAACAACTACTAAACACAACAACAACTACTAACTAGTATATGGTCTTCAAATTTAAATATTAAAACATAATCCTTTACCTTTTTGGTAATATGATCCTCGCACGCCATACGAATGCGTGCTGAAGTCGCAGGCGCATCCAAGCGGAATTCCAAAGACACCCCGGCATCAGCGCGCGCCGCCTTGATTGCCTCTTTTATCGCGAAGAATGCGGATGACGCCAAAAATAGAGGAGGTTCGCCCACAGCCTGGTAACACAAGATAATTTGAATAAGATTTGTTGTAGGCATCACAAAATGTTGGTCAAGCACGCTGAAGTAAAGGCAAATAGATGATGATAAAGTATGCTCAAATTAATGCTCACTTTTGAAGAGTACACCGCTCTTGGATTTGGAGCACCCTTGAGCAGGGATACATTGAATTCCTGAGGAATGTCACCGAATCCAGGGATTTTATAAGCACCAGGTCCTCTTGAGAACAATGTACCGTTTGGAGAATAAATTAACTCTTCAAGTGTGAATAAGCCATAACCTTGCATAAAACCACCTTCAATTTGACCAATGTCAATTGCTGGGTTCAAACTTTCTCCCAGGTCCATCACAATATCACTTCTAATTACTTGGTGGTCACCGCTGAGACAATCAATTTCGACCTCTGTGCATGCAGCACCAAACGTGAAGTAGTTGAAAGCTATTCCTGTATTGTCGTTAATGTTGTAACCAATGTCAGGTGTTGCATAGAATCCAGTAGCAGACAAACTGACTCGATTGATCCAAGCTTGTAATACCCAGTCTTCCCATTTGCCATCGGGGTTTTTCTCTTTGAAGGGTTGTATTCGCTTTTTAAGTGTCTCACAAGCTATCAGCAAAGCCATACCGTTCAGATCAGACCCGGCACTGGCTGCTGTAGCTGACGTGTTGGGCACTTTATCCGTTGAAGTTTCACTGATGTGAATCTTAGACATATCGACACCAAGTGCACGAGAAGCAACCTGGATCATTTTTGTGTGAAGACCTTGGCCCATTTCAGTACCACCATGAGAAACTAGAACTGATCCATCCATATAAATTAGTACTAAAGCACCAGCTTGGTTGAGCAACTTTTCCGTGAAAGCAATTCCAAACTTCGTTGGGATAACTGAAATTCCGCGCTTTCTCCATCGGTGCTCTCTGAAAATAAAACATGCATATGTTTTAGGATTCTGAGTTTCTGGTAAACTATAATACAAGATAACTTGTTTCATGGAAACTGACAGTATTTTTTCCTAACAGTTTCAACTTTACAATCCTAATTACTATTGTTAAAAATAAAAATAGGCAACTTACTTGTTAAACTTTTCGACAAGCAACCTCCTTTCTGCTAATTTACTTTTTTGGATACATTCATCCCAACATCTCTGTAGGGTGCAGTTGACCAAAGTTTGACCGTAGTGGGTTATAGCATTTTCCTTATACAAGTTAAGTCTGCGGATCTCATCCGAGCTCTTTCCTACTCTAACTGCAATATCTTCAATGATACTCTCGGCACCAAACATACCCTGTGGACCACCGAATCCTCGGAATGCAGTGTTTGATGGTATATTGGTTTTACAAACGTGTCCAGTTACCTCAGCGTTGGGAATATGGTAAGCGTTCTCGTAGTGAAACATGGCTCTTTCAACAACCTGGAAAAAAAAATGTTTTTAAAATGCCATAGTCCATATAAATAAAGTACCTGCCTTGTATAATCTCAGCACTATTTAACTTACGGGGCCTGATAAATCTATTGAGTATCCTCCATTGTTATATATATTAACTTGAGCTCCCATTAATTTGCCTTCTTGAGTTACAGCCACTTTGTATTTAATCAAGAATGGATGTCTGGTGCCAGTCATCATCATGTCCTCATCTCGATCAAGCATGCATCGCACTGGCTTCTGAAGCTTATGAGCTGCAAACGCGACAGGTAATGCCACAAGCATACCACGAGATTCTTTGCCACCAAAACCACCTCCCATACGTTTTACACGGGCTACGATCCTATTCATGGGAACGTGCAAAATATGGCTGACTAATTTCTGAAACATGTTAATATGACACATGACATCATTATATAAGTTTGGATAGTATTGAATTCAAAATGTAGCACATATTTAACGTATATCTACCGCTATTTCCGAAGGATGTTGACTCGAACAAAATATTTCTAATTCGTCGTCTTCTTTCTTTGGAATCGCAAACGCAGCATGCGTTTCTAAATAAAAGTGTTCTTGTCCGCCCATCCGACATTCACCTTCTATTATAAGGTTGTTCTTATCAGTAAAAGTGCTTTGCACATCTCCTCTAGCTATAGTTTTAGGAAATTGTGGGTAAAATGAATTCTTCTCAATAGCGTCTTCTATTGTAACTATTATTGGATGTATATCTTCGTATTGGATATCTACCATTCTAGCTGCTTCTTGAGCTGTAGCTTGATCTTGTGCTACAATAACACCAATAGTCTGCCCCTGACTTGTTACTTTCTCTCTAATAAATAATTCCTCGTCGTGAAAAATTGGTCCCACAGCATTTTGCTCCGGAGTTAAATCCTTGGCAGAAAAGAATGCTACAACTCCTGGTTTAACTAGTGCTTTCTGTGCGTCCACCGAAACTAATTTTGCGTGTGCTCTCGTGCTTAGAACAAAAGCCAAATAAAGCTCGCCTTCTACGCTGGGCATATCATCGCAATATATTGCTTCACCAGTTGTCTGCTTATATGCTGACACATGTGGTATTGGTCTTCCAACTGCATCGCTTTTGACCTGCTCATCTCCAACCAAATCGAAATATTGGGCACTTTTTGGTATATCACCATGAAATTGTTCAGCACCGCTGCTATGATACGGTAAAATTAAGTCGTCATGGATGTAATCCTTAGTCATTTGCTTAGCAATAGCCAAGTAAGCTTTAAGGAACAAGCTCATTGTTAAAGTTCTTCGGAACTGTATATTTCCACCGGGTGCTGAAGGATTTAGTGGTAATTCCTCAATTAAGGACGAAAATGCCTTGTCTAACATACTTTCGTTCCATTTTTCTCCTTTAAGAGTTTTACTTGTTTTGGTAGCTAGTTTAGTTACAGGAGCCATACCGCCATAACCAACGTTAATGTACTTTATTACATTAGTATTATCTTCAAACTCAACGTTGATTGCAGCAGTGACGATTGAGATATCATCTTCTCTTCTTTTAGCTTGTTTGTATGCCCTCACATATTGGTATTTATTAGTATAAGGAATCTCTATGGATAACAAAATTTCGTTAGACTTCACTACATTTTTTCTGTAACCAGTGAAAAACGTTTCATCCATCAAAACAGATCGATGACCTCCGTCTTCGCTCATCAGATTAAGCTTGACTTTCAAGGCCATTAAAATTGGATTCACGTCTGATATAGGACTGCCAGTCATAATGTTTCCACCTATAGCTGCAACGTTTCTTATTTGTTTGCCCGCAAACCAGTTTAGCATTTCCACAATTGTTACAAAAGATCGAGTCTTATGTTTGGGCAAATCCTTTATGTACTTTTTGAAAGTATTTTCTATCTCCATAAGGGTAACAGCAGCTCCAACGGTTAACCCGGTATCATTTTCGGTAATGGCATTTAATTCTGGTACGCAGTTGGGCATGACTATAGTCGGATAAACAAAGTGTTTGAATTTAACTTCAACTCCGACCTCAGTATTCCCGACGACGATTTTCGCATCAGGATATTTGTTTTTCAGTTTTACAATCGAACTTAAATCCTTTGGTCTAAACCATGAAACTTTCTGCCCTTTAAATAATAAATATTGATCATCATAAACGGAAGATAACTTCAGCTCTGGTGGAAATATGGGTTCCTGAGTATTATCATATGGCAAGAATGATGATCTTTCAAAAATATGCTCTGTTTCGCTCTTTTCTTCCTCTTTATCAGTCTTGTTTTTACAACAGTCTTTCCCCATGGCACAGACGCGGTTTTGTCCATCTTTTACACCATTGGTTCCGTTAACTGTGCTATTAGCAATACGTTGTGTCTCCCAATCTTCTATAAACGTTTTGTAGCCTTCTATAATGGCCCTGTATCCTGTACATCTACAAAGATTTCCTTGAAACGCGACTTCCATATCATTGTATGTTATAGCGCTATTTGTCCTTAGTAAAGTGTACATGGACATGACAATGCCTGGCGTACAGAATCCGCATTGTGAGCCGTGTGCCTTAGCAATACGTTCTTGTGCGGGATGTAATCTGGTTTTGGTTGACCCAATGCCTTCCACTGTAGTGACAGCCAAACCGTGCATAGCGCAAACTGGCGCGAGACAAGCGTTCACTGCGAGGTGGCTGAATATTAAGGTTAGGGAACATTGTTTGAAAATGAAAACGAATGTTTGTTTTGCTTATATAATACCTACTTTATCCATATAATGACGGTAAAAGATAAGATGGATATCAGATGTTATTGCATATTGCTTCCAATAAACATCTCAAACTTTATTTGCAAGAATATTGCAATGTTGGTGATATGATAACTGATAATTGTTATCTGACTAGATAACAATTCTTACTACTTCAAAATTATTGATCAAACAAATCGTAACATACACAAATGACCATCAAGGCATCCACAGCAATGTTTGCATCTTTAGATTATTATCAACATCAATAACTAATTAGGTCATATACCAAGCTAGCTATGTAGTAGCTAACAGTGAAATTAGGTTGTAAGGTAGGTACCTATATAGTCACCAAAATGCCATTTTTTAAAGGATACTTCACTTTCTTCTCTTTCCGATTATATTTAGATATCATGACAGTGCAAGCTCCGCATCCTCCCTCGGCACAGCCCAGCTTGGTGCCGGTCAGACGCAGTTTCTTCCGAAGATACCAGAGCAGCGTCCATTCTGGATCAGGATTGGGTTCTACTACCTGAAAATGTTTGAGAAATGAAATAAGTATAATAATGTAGATTTGTACTCAGGTAAGTTTATCTTTTTTTTTTGTTATGCAGGTAGTTCGAAATAATTTATGGTTAGAATTGTAACTGTCAGTGTTGAATAACGTATCTAATTATTATAAGTCTCTTTGTTTGTCTCATAACATAGTGAGCAAATGGAAATCTTTCATAATAATATCCTATTTGCACAACAAACTGGTTTAGATAAAACTATCTACGTATTCTCCATAGGACACTAGTACTTGGGGGGTAATCGTATTCAATGCAGTGGCGTAGCGTGGGTATTAGCCGCCCGGGGCTGACCGTAATTTTGGCCGCCCCCCTCTTTTTTCATAAATAGTCAAGAAACATAGTAAAAAGTCAAAGTACAAAGCTTTCTTTTTTAAGGTGGTTGCGTCAGGGTAGCCCGCGAAGTTCAAATTTTCTTACTTTTTTTGCAATTTGCAGGTCATTGTCAGGTTGCCGGTTGTATGTTGATGAAAAATGAGTCGCGCCAGTAACACGTATGTAGTTACAGAATCACAATCATGAAAATCATCAATAAGTCCATTTAATCCTACTGAATGACTTTTTCATGAAATATTCATTGAATACATGAACTTAATTTATGTATATTTTCTTAAATTTTTATACTTACTAACATGCTGTCCTATTTGACCTAAAGGTTGACTGGTAGAGAATGCCTGTGTGTTGTGGCATTAACTCCACCTATGTACCACTTTTGTACATGAAGATTAAATAAATACATAAGGAGCCGACACCAGCATGGTTTGGGAAAGCCTGAAGAGATGATGATGAACGCACAAACTTTCACGTTTAAACAATTAGTCAATTAAAATAACTAAAGATTGCATGTTCATAGCTAATCATTGTAACTATTGATGGCTGATCTTGGCCCAGAAATAGCGTACCCTTCCCTTTTCTTAGAAGATGGTTGGCGGAACTAAATACTATTTACAATGTAACAAACATTGTTGAAATCCTAACTATCACTATACTACATAGTATAAAACAAAGTCGCTTCCCGCTGTCTGACCCTATGTAAGCATGTATCTTTAAAACTACGTAATGGATTTTAATGCATTATTCAGCAATAGATAGAGTGATTCAAGAGGAAGCTTTATATCTACATTGCACCCGTGCGAAGCCGGGGCGGATCGCTATTATTATATTATAATATTATAAATGTGAAAGTAAGTTTGTCTGTTTGTTACCTCTTCAGGCCTAAACCACTGAACCGATCATCCTGAAATTCTGAAATTTTGCAAATACGTTGTCAGGTGTACAGAAACGGGCTGCGGAACTGTTCGAAAGAGATACCGCGGCCCTGGAACAAAAAGGGCAAGGAAGGAACATGGATGGGTTTTAGATAGTACAAGTTTGACATTCCCTTCCTCCCAGAGCGGGTGAAGTCATTTAATGATTTCCCATACGAAAAAAAAAAACACAATCATGAAAATCATCAATAAATCCATGTAAGTCCATTTAATCCTATTGAATGACTTTTTCATGAAATATTCATTGAATAGGATTACATGAACTTAGAGGGTTGTATTGATGATTTTCACGATTGTAATTCTGTAACTACATACGCGTTACTGGCGCGACTCATTTTTCATCAACGTACAACCTGACACTGACTTGCAAATTGCAAAAAACGTAAGTAAATTTGAATTTCGTGGGCTACCCTGACGCATCCGCCTTAAATTATTTTAAAATATTTGTGTTTATTTTTTAAAGCAGGTAGCTACCTAAAATCTTTTTTTATAAAATTTTATTTGTTGGTATGTATATATTACGTCATGTTTAATTGCCAATGTAGCTAAAAGTGTATAAGGCTTGCCGTTCCGGAAATTAACAAAAACAGCGAGCCAAGCGAGCTTAACAAAAATTATTTTAATTTAGCACATCGGATAAAATACTTTTTATTTTATTTATCTATAAGTTTTTTAATAACTCTTGCATAAAAGCTTTAGACTCGAGAGCACTTAGGATGCAAGAGCGAGCGAAGCGAGCTCGAAAAATTTAGCATCCCAAATACACACATCAAAAGTGTCTAGGGGTCATGCACATTTATTAGCATAACTTTAAAAGTAATGGACATTTCAAAAAGATTTTAACGCGAATTTGTTCCTGGTACATTTATCTTCCATATTAAAAAAATTAAAGAATAATTCAGATGTGGCAAAATTCAGTATACTTCATAACAATCATAATTTTCTTACCTACATGTGTTAAAGATTTTACTGTTTTTTTTTTTAAACAAAGATTTTTTTCGTATATTTTAGACTTAACTGAACACTGCTGAGTTTATCTAAACCATGGAACATCGAAATTTAAGCAGGTAAGAGATGTTGAGAGCAATAGGCTTGCTGGAACCAGGCACACGCCAGTGCAATATTGCTGATACCATTGGCACCAGTTAAAGTGTCATATCCAGTTTGTGTTCTCGCTATCGGGATACTGGTGAGTCGGCTGAGCGGAAACCTGGGAATATTCGGTAAGCCACCACCAGACAAGACCGATTTTTACAAATTACGGTGAGAAGACAACCGTACGCTACGACTTGGCAATTGGTTTTAAAGGTACAGTCAGAACACCTGATCTTCGTTAGTTACTAAACTGGCAGGAAGAGATCACAAGCAGTCAACCTTCATGCTAGTTCACCATTTTTGCTTCCAGCACTACGACGAAGCAATAGCGGGGAAAGTTTAGAATAGGCAAACGAACATTTGGCCAATCGCCAATGGCCAATGGTCGCCAATGGTCTAGATGTTACTCTCAGATGAATCCCGGTTCGGCATCCTTCCAGATACACGAAGAATACGTGTTTGGCGAACAACTGGACGTGAGACCAGCTTGCAAAATCCTCAGAAAGTCTATCCATATCAAAGTGAAACAATCATGGTATGGGCGAGACTACGTCTAGGCGGGAGAACTGACCGTGTTTAGATAAAATGCAATTTAACGGCTACAAAATACCGTGACAAGGTCTTGGCACTTATATTCCAACCACACCGGATGGAAATGGGACTTGATTTTATGCGTATGCTTGATGAGGCCCGCCCAACTGCGACTCCAGCGGTAAGTCAGCGGCTACAGCAACATAATGAAGAGGCTCTGGACTAGCACACGCAATCCCCAGATTTAAATCCTGTTAAACACGCCTGGAATATACTACATCGATGGTCTCTACGAATTTTCCCGAGAATCTGCTGCCGAACAGCCCACTTTTCGTGCATTTTCGTCGGACCTTGCACCACAAGGCGAACTTGACAACATTATTTTGAGCTTGAAAAACCTTTGCAGACGTGTTATAAACGTTCGAGGTGCTCTTACAGTTTATTGTTTTTTATTTTATACAAAATTTTATTTTATTTCCTGCTTTAATCACCAAAAACAATTAGTCTAATTTTAGCAAAATTTTAACTTTTTCATTTTTATCTAAAAAAACCCTCATAAAATAAAAAAGTTCAGTTTTTTATGATATTTTCTGTAAGAGTATAATATTCACATGCACACTTTGATATAAGGATGCTTTAAGAAATTCTTTATAGTTTTGTTTAAATACGTGAATAACAAAATATCCCTATACACTTTTGATGTGTGTAGGTTACATTTTCTTTTTACCATGAGTACAAGGTATAAAAAAGGTGGGCGGCGGGCTAGAAGAATATAGTGCTTGTATCTAAAAATACGGGGCGGCAGACCGGAATATACGTGAGGCTTGAATGAATAGGCCCCTGTGCCAGCGGCGTATATTAAGGAAAATGCTCCACTGCTTGGTTGTCCTTACTTTTACAACATAGTCCCGATGACAAAAGTAATTAGGTACCTGATCTGATAACTATGACCTGACGTTGCCGCCTGGTTCCACTTGCCGCCTCCTGCCTATGCTCTCTGCCACCCCCTGAAACGCGCCGCCTGGGGCCTAGGCCCCCCCAGCCCCCCCACGCTACGCTACTGATTCAAAGAAACATAAATAGACTGAGATGAATTATTAAACGATCGCTCATTAATCTCACGACACATGCAACTCTTTGTAAACTTTTCCTTGTTCTTTTTTCCTTGTTTTAATTTTCTTTCTTTTTACATTGGTAATTGCAGCAGCAAGAGAGCAGCGGTGGCCCAGTGGTAGCGACCCCGACTTACGAACAGTATGTCGTGGGTTCGAACCCAGGCAGGCGCATTACTTTGTGTAATTTATTTCATCACCACTGCTCTCAAAAACGGTGAAGGAAAACATCGTGAGGAAACCGGCATGTCCTAGAACCAAAAATTCGAAGACATGTGACATCTACCAATCCGCACTGGGCCCGCGTGGTGTATTATAGCCCATTCCCTCTCAAAGAGAGGAGGCCTGTGTCCCAGCAGTGGGAACATTAATAGGCTGATGATGATGATGATGATGACATTGGTAATTAGTAGGTACCTACCCACATATTTCGAATCGATAGGTACATACATGTGGCCAGACATGCACGCAATGACTAAATACGTAATTTAATTCCTGACTAAGAACTGTATGTAAGTAGATATTCGTAATATGACACAATAACAATTTTCAAATTTCATTATTAGACAAATAAAACCGACCAAGTGCGAGTCGGATGGGGTTCCGTAGCATCAAACGACAAAGGGTGTAACAAGACCCTTAACGAATCCGAAAGGCACTTGTGTATTTTGTTCTAGACCATAACTGGGAACCTCCTAATTTCGGAAATATTAAGAGTCAAAGTTTCAACTTTTTCATTAGTTTTTTTTTAATACTTTTTTAATGTGAGGTTTTTCTTCACGACTTTCGTACTATTCAATCCATTCATCAGCACAATGTTTAGAGTGCGTTACATTGTGTCCTACCGCAAAACGTGATTTTTCACCCCAAAAAAAGGCCCAGAATAATTTTGTGTAAGGTTACTAGTTTGGTGTATAAACGCCAGAACATCAAGCTACTACAATCTGTCAAATTTCTTTAATAGATTTTCAACCTTATCTCTACAGCATTAGGTTCAAGGTTGGTTGGGAAAATCTGACAGTTTTTTATAAGAATAAAAGTATTTTTTGGACCTAAATCATTTTTCAAGAGCTGTCGATAAACACCCCACACACACACCGATAACACACTAATCTAATATCTAATAAGTCATTGATCCAAACCACGTGTATGGTCCATCCGTGTGTTTAATTTCATCCAAATCTATTCAACCTCTGGGGCGTTAGTTTGAGTTGGGAGTAGCTTTTGTATTAAAAATATTATCGTGGTTTTACATAGTATGGAAAAGTCGTACATACTGCACAGCAACATACTAATTCGTATCAAACGCGTATAATATAGATACAAGTGATAAATAAATGCCGCTTTGAACGAGCAAATAATATAAATGTCTGAACGGGTCATCATTATTATTATGAGTATTGCCAAGAGGGCGGTATAGGTCAGTACTATCAGGGCCATTCTGCCGACGAACCCTCCTCATAAACATTATAAATATTCTGAGCAAATAAAAACAGTCTCACATGATGCAACGTTATACTTCGTATTCAACACTTCTTTATGTTTATTTAAGTAGGTATAAACTTACTAGCTATTACCCGAGGCCCGCATCGAAGATGAAAATAATACCGAGGGTACACCGAAATAAAAAGTAAGTTTGTATCCTATGTTTTAACTTAGGTCATGGTCTAACCCTAGCTATGCCACATTGAATCAAAAACCGGTCTACCTTTAAGGCGTAAATACGTGACAAACAAACAACTGAACGAACCCACGATACAGGATAAATGCCTAGTGTTGGGCAAAGTTCTTGAAAAAAACGCGGTTTCATTTATACGATTAGTCTTAAAGAAATCTCGTACATGGCCATCTGACCTAGGTATTGTCGGAAAGAGTGTTGTTCAACATTCAGTCCTCTTTAAGAAAAATATGTGTCATTGTGTCATTTATAAAACATGTAATTCTTAGCATTATGATTAAACAAGAAAAACACGTGGTTTGGCGCATTTATTTTAAACTTGTATTGTGCATATTTAATCAAATAGAAATTCTTACGGATTTCTAGGTATATTTTATTTTTTTGAACTAGTTTAATCAGAACTTTTGGTTACAAAGAGAATGAAATTCAATTACTTTTTGAGGGTACTATTTTATACTATTAGGGTACACCTCTGCCTAATCTTTCGGGGATTACATGTATGATGCTATGCTATGTTATTTTGTCTGTAAAACTTTGCATCCAATAGTTTGCCTTCTCCTTAACTATTTTGATTACAGGCAATTAATTTTCTTATTGATACTTAAGATGTATGTGTGTTGTATGTACTCAGTCTCAATATATTATCTGTTGGGTGTACTCCTACTAAGCCCCTTATAATTCAATCGTATTTACAACTGGTACTAATAGCTTTAAAGCCTAAAATGTTAATGAATACCGACTTAACGTTTGTTAACTAAATACAGGGTGTAAACAGACTCTTCACGAAGCCGTCAACCAAGCATTATGTACATCAAACTAAGTAACTTTACGCAAAAAACTATGCTGGGAAACGACTTTCTTTTTTTGGGCTGAAAAATCACGTTTTGCAGTAGGATTCAGTGTATCTCAAAACATTATGCTGATGGATGGATTGAATAGTTAGGGGGTCCTGGAGGTGTTTAAAGTAAAAATCTTACATTAAAAACATGTATTTAAAAAAAAAACATGTGAAAAAATTGGAACTTTGACCCCCAATATCGTAATAATAGGTATGGTCTAGAACAAAAAAATGATCGCAATGACGAGGAGAACAAGTGCCTTTCGTCTTCGTTAAGAGTCTGTTTACACCCTTTATTGTATCGATGGCTTAGTTAGATAGAAGATTACTTTTGATCATAATTCAAGTAGGGTACCTACTTGAATTATGATAAGAACCTAACCTAACCTAACATAAATTACTTGCATACAAATATAATATTTTGAAAGACAGATAAGTATAATGAATTTACCCTAAATATCTTATCTACAGCGATCGAACTAACGTGTACATTATTTTAATGTTACAACTGATTGTACTGCTCAATCTACCTTGCAGTCTGCAGATCTGTTTTTGCCAAGTTATACCTTATCAACCGGCACGCCTAATTGATCATTTGTTCCGCAAACAGTCCCAACTAATTTAGATATTATCTCGTCTTAAGCGCAAGCACATCACTCACCTTTTTTCCGTTCACAAAGAATACTAACTCCGTGCAAGTATCACCGCTATCCTCTTCTACGTTCAGCAATCCCATATTGTCATAGGAACTTTATTATTTTTGCTAACAAAAGCGTACGTTATTAACACGTCTCTTTATGTGACGGTATGAAACACAACTGACGAATGACGATGTGTGATCGCCGGCGGTCGCGTGGTCGTCTGCCTCTTGTTATCCGCTGCGCGGGCGCAGTAGATCCACATGGACGGACAACCAATAAACAACTCGTTATCTGCTCCTTTACGTAGTATAAACGTATATAAGAAGTTATAAAAATATCAAGTTGTGAAATCTTTGGCTGTCAGTAGTCATTTAAACTAAACTTGATACCGCGAGGTCGTTAAGAACTCGTTATTACAATCTTGAACGAAATCAAAACCTGTAGGAGTAAAGTGTTGTAAAAAATTGTGCAATTAATATAATATGAAACTAGCTGGCTATAGAAGCGTGTTGTTTAGATTTTTTTACCTTGCAAGTAATATGAAGAATGCAAATATGCATTAAACATGTCTTCCTGACATTTCCTGTAGAACGTGAATCATCATTCTAGATACTTAGTGTACTAAGATTTTGATTTTCGAATAGCTACCAACCAGCTGTGCAACAAATCTAAACCTTACTACCTACCTATTAGTAGGTATTCATAAGAAATATTATAGAAATGATGATTTTTATTATATATCTACCGAATATTGTGAAATAGACTAAAAGATAGATAAATTCGTCTTCGCATAACACCATATTAATAATTTCAATTATATAGGTATTTTAATGATGGTTTAATGTGTATTGTGGTGTGATGAATGATGGCAATGCGACTGCATATTTTCTATTGATTAACTGATAGAAAAAAATATGAATAAAAATTGGAACAAACTACTTCCTATGCTTAATAAAAAATGTCTTTACTGCAAGTAGCTTCTCATAAGTGTATCGGGTGAGGAGGAGCTCACGTCACGAGTTCACGACACAACATCTCAATCACGCCCAAACCAACACTAAAGTTGGGCCATGTCACAGCGCATGATAAACACATTTATTGAATTGACAACAGCAGTCTAAACGTGGATCCATAGAAATGGAAGATTTGTTTCTGAAAACCCAAATTAAATTTAATACAAACTGCGTGAGATATAATTCAACACAATTGCAAACTTAGTACTTACTTGTCTTACCTTAGTGTCCTTAGTTGCTAATAACCAATATAGTACCTACTAGCCCATCGATTAACTTACAACCTACTTCCGTCAATTGGCTATTTATTAGTGACAAATGACAACCGGTCAATGTCCATAGTTATCGGAGTTGACCTTTGTTGCCACCTACGGAAGATATGTACCTAGGTACTTGTAGACTGGCTGGTAGTTTTTCTCGGACCTTACAAGCTGCATAGAAGTCAGTCCATGTATCAGCTTATCGGTATGTGTTGTTTTTATAAAACGTTGCCCCAATTTCTCCTGGGTCTCTGGTTCCTGGTTCTGGTTCTGTCTGGTTTCTGGGGTGTGTGATTTATCTTGGGTTCATTTACAAACAATTAAACTCACATACACAACAGCCAGACTCGGAACAAGTTCCTGTAGGTCATACAAATATTTGTTCTGTGCGGGGATCGAACCCGCGATACGCAGCATAGCAGCCAATCTCTCAGCCACGTGTCCAAAATTACGTCACCAAACGTGTCGTCAAAATTAGTAAAGCTAATACTATTTTCCTTTCAGAATGTAGTTTGGTTTATGAAAAGGTACTAGAGTATCCCTTAGTCTTTCTAAGGGTATCACCCAGTTACGGGTTGAGGATCGTAATCAGATAGGCAGTCGCTTCATGTAAAATACTGGTACTCAGCTGCATCTGGTTAGACTGAAAGCCGACCCCAACATAGTTTTGGAAAAGGCTAGACAGATGATGATGATGGAAAGGTATTGGATAGCCATGAGTGGCCATGACACAAAACCGCTAAAATGGAGAGATTTGGAAGAGACGTACGGTGGGCAGCATCAATTGGGAACGTAGGTACTTTCAAGAGGGGTACCCACATCGTGACGCTGACTGTACATACACTCAGCATTGCGTGGCTAAGGGTTGAAGTAGAAGGTACCTATATGAAATGGGAGTTTAAACAGAGATAAAACAAGAATCTGTAAAAGTCCATTTTATTTAGATTAGGTATGTCTAAGATTCTCTTAATCTGAGGTCTGACCGCATGTCAAACTAGTTCCTTCTGTGATTTTTTTATCAATTCTATAATCAATTATTTATTTATTGTGTAATACCTACCTAACTTATCTACAATATTTAAAAAAAAAAACTATTTGAACGACGTAATTAACTAATAATATACCTACAGACTCAACGTATTCAGAATGTTTCATATCAGCTCTTCTTTTTTTTGTATGACCAGATAGTTTATCGCGTTCATTGTGAGATGTTTGACACTGTGATCTCCCATCGTTTCATAATAAATGTCTTAGCAGTCACGATTACAAAAGGGACATAAAATGAGACATTACATGAGATAGGCTGTACGTACTATATGTATACTTGCTTAATAATTCTGTTACTATGTAGCAAAAGACAATTCTAAACAAGTAGATAGATAATCTTTAGTATACAGGGAGGAAGGGACACCGACGCGCAAACGGTCCGGTTTTCGCATCGTTGTTCGTTCCACTTCCACCCTGTATGTGTTAATCGGCCACCGACCTAATATGTTACCACCTACTAATGATCTCAATCTCTAAATACTTATTTTTTAAAGTGACTAGACCTAGCTTATTTAACCCTAACTAGCTAATCGATAGTTATATGACCTTTTTTTTTCGGATGGGAAATCATCAAATGACTCCTCCCGCTCTGTGCGGAGCGGGAGTGTCAGACTTGTACTGACTAAAACCCATCCATGTTCCTTCGTTGCCCTTTGTCTTCCAAGGCCGCGGTATCTCTTTCGAACAGTCCCGCAGCCCTGGCAGGCATCGGCCATTTTGGGCCCCTCCCTGTTTGCTGACGTCTCTTTGAGGCGCGCGTGGAACAAGAACGCTCAGTCAACACCGCCTGTTGACATAAGACGGACGGACGGCAAGCTAGCCCATTACTCACGTCCACAGATCCGCGTCTGCGTTGGCCGGTAGCTACCACGTGACCCCCGACGCCCGGGGCGTCTCCCGCGGCGGCTGGGATGGTCTGCCTCAAAGCCTTACAGAGAAAATTCTCTAATAAATCGCCGTTCGCTCTTGTTGGAATACAAGGGTTTGGCAGCTTTAGGTTTCTGAATATCTTACCAGTTAAGACTACGAAGCAAGAGGAAGTGTAGCCTAGCCATTGAATATTACACACAACTCGTTTAAACTGGTTTTACTCCATAAGTAGGTACGTAATAGTGCCAATGCAATGTAAATCAAGGTTATCGATAAACGCACAATACTTATCGACAAATAAATCTGGAAATGAGACTTAAGTAATTCGCATTCGGTTGCCAATTATCAGCATCATACGAGTACCTATCACTTAATTACCTACATTTAAAGGCCAGGATCCCGGAAATGATTTTTATGCAGTTTTTCCTTATAAGGTACTTATAAGTAACGCACCTACTAAAGAAGTTACTGTTTACTCGGAATAAAAAATAAAAAGTGCTGGCTAAAATCTAGTTGGAGACCATATTCAGCGATAAACGTATAACCATAGTGATGATGAGTTGATGACGGAATAAAATAAAAACATAAAATATGAAACGTGCATTGTAATGATATCTTTACATTTTCAACAAAGTAACATACATAACGTGAACTCTGCTATTATTAAATTAGCCAATATTTACTTAGGTATTTAGGTATGTGACATATCAAAAGATAAAGCGATAACACATGCTTTACACTGAAGCTCTAAAAATACATCGTTAACAAAACAATAGTAATAAAAAACATAAGCATTAACATAAGTTTTATGTAATTTATTCACAACTTATGTAAAACAGTAAGTACTAGTAATTATTTTACTTTTGACCTGACAATATAAAGCGTAGGAACTCCTTTGTGAATTAGAGCTAATTGCCAGCATTATGCTATAACATTCCATGGTTTCCCGTTGCCTTTTATCGTGGGTGTTACCTGAAACAAAGTAATACAATACGACTTTAATTGGTGCTGATTAGGTACTGTTGAAAGTTGAAACCACCAAAATCAATTCTAGGAACTAATTAGATCATCAGGGTTCAGAATCTGACAACTTATTTAAATTTAAATGTATGTAAGCTTAAGTTCAAGTACGCTCAAACCGGTACAGACAATTTCCAACCTCAGCCAGTCCTAATTTGTCAAAACTAGTTTGACTGATTTTCTGACAGTAATAAAGGTCAATGCAAAAAGACACAAAACGCTACCCTGTGCTACACTTGCGCTAAAATATAAATAATCCGATCTGCGTAGATTGCAAAAAAAAATGCAAAATGAAACACATTGTTTGTTGTTTGGCTTCCTTGCGTTTTGCAGCAAGTGCATGAACCACACTATTTACCTGTTTTGCCTCCTTGCGTTTTTCGGCAAATTAAGTGTGAAACAAATTTTTATTAGGTACCTGTTTAGTAACCAGATCTTCGCAAGCCATCCTGATCCGAGCGCAAGTCGCCGGCGTATCCAATACAAATTCTGTAGACACTCCACTGTCTAATCGAGCTGCTTTAATAGCTTCTTTAATTGCGAAAAATACTGATGCGGCAAGAAATAGAGGCGGTTCCCCGACAGCCTGAAATCATAGGAAATTGTGTTTAGCCATCAGCTCTTGAATCTCTGTTGGCTAAACCCTGTATTTTGATTCTTTTTTTGCATCGTAGGATTTGGAATACTTTGCAGTGGTAGTAAAGTTAAGTTAAAAGTTCAATTTTTTAATTCCGCTCATCATTGAGTCGTCGTTAGTATAACATCATAATGTAGCTCGCATGGCACGTAAAGTATATCTGGTTAGGAAAAGCAAAAATATTACCTTGGATGAATAAACAGCACGTGGATTCGGAGCGCCCTTTAGTAAAGAAACATTAAAAACTTTCGGTATGTCAGCAAATCCCGGTATCTTATAAGCTCCAGGCCCTCTCGAAAGTACTTCTCCTTCAGCTGAGAATACCATCTCCTCCAAAGTGTAAAAACCGTAGCCTTGCATAAAGGCTCCTTCTATTTGTCCTATGTCTATAGCAGGGTTTAAACTTTCCCCGACATCCATCACTATGTCCGTTTGCAGGACTTGATGATCACCGGTCAAACAATCGATGATAACCTCGGAGCATGCTACTCCGTAAGTAAAATATTCAAAAAGATTTCCAGAATTTGTTTCCGGATTATATTCTATCTTGGGTGCAGCATAGAAGCCTGTGGCCGATAACTGCACCCTGTTTACATAAGCATCTATAACCCAATCTTCCCATTTTCCGGTTGGATTCTTGGCTTTAAATGGCTCCAGTCGTGCTTTCAGCACTTTACATGCTTCTACAACAGCCATCCCATACAAATCAGAACTTATACTTGCAGCTGTTGGTGAGCTGTTAGGAACTTTGTCTGTTGACATTTCGCTGATGTGAATTTTCGTGAAATCTATTTCTAAAGCCCTTGATGCCACTTGTATCATTTTAGTAAAGAGTCCTTGGCCCATTTCGATTCCTCCAATGGAAAGTAGGACTGAGCCATCTTTATATACCAGTAAAAGTGCACCTGCTTGCATTAGGACATCAACTTGGAAAGATATCCCATATTTTGTGGGAACTAGGGTGATGCCTTTCTTTTTCCATCGGTTTTGTCTGAAAAATAATACGAAAAATTGATTTTAATATGCCAATGTAGATGTATTGTGAAGATACAGATACAAGTATTGTGACGATACAGATTTCTTATCTTACAAATTATAAAAAATATGATTTAAGATGCTGATACATTTTTAAGATCAAAAATATTACCTATTGAACTCCTCAACGTCTTTCTTCCTTTTCCAATAATTAGAAGTTTCTATACATTCATTCCAACATCTCGATAGAGTACAATACGTCAGCTT
The DNA here is from genome assembly GCA_950005105.1 of Lycophotia porphyrea. Lineage (NCBI taxonomy): Eukaryota > Metazoa > Arthropoda > Insecta > Lepidoptera > Noctuidae > Lycophotia > Lycophotia porphyrea. Next base: position 9,267,938 of record OX465393.1, read on the forward strand.
CTGGTTAAAATGAGTCAATGCGCCTTCTTTATAAAGATTTAATTCAACAATGTCCTCATAGCTTTTGCCTAATTTCTCAGCTATGTGGCGCATCATAGTTTCAGCGGCCAGCATTGATTTTGGAGCTCCAAAACCTCTGAATGCTGTGTTCGAAGGCATATTGGTTTTGCAAAGATATCCGTGTACTTCGACGTTAGGTATGAAGTAGCAATTGTCCACGTGCGCTAATGCTCTTTCCATCATCTGTAATGAATTTCAAAATCATTGCTGAATGTTGTTTATTAAAATTAATATACCTACTTTGTAACATTGAGCTTATGAATGCTTACCAAATCTGAAACAAGTAGGTAATCAAAATCAAACATTATTTATTACTAGCACTTATCATAATTACACATGACAGCACCCAGAAATGCACGCCGGTAGTGTTTGAGCTGGGGAGAAGTTCTCCAAAGGTTCTGTCGGTAAGTAGCTGGATTCTAGGAGACCACTTAACAGTTCAGTTAATATACAATGTGTCAGGTTAAACGCGGGACATACTTTAAGGGAGTGTAGTAACATGAAAATGAACAACTTTTACTAAGAGACCAACACTGAAATCAAGAAAATCAAACCAGCCGCTCTATACATTTATGTTCGCATAACTGGACAAAATGTAGGGAACAGCAGTTATTTTTTGTTTCATATTTTTGCATCCGCACCTTAAAAGTTGTTCATTTTGGTGAGTGCTGCACTCCCTTAAAGTTTGTCCCTCGTTTAACCTGACACTCTGTATAAACAGCTGTATTCTAAGTTCTTACCGCGCAAGATATATCCATGGAGTTTCCTGCGTTGCCATATATCTCAAATTTTGCACCTGTTATTATTCCCTCTTGAGTAAAACCTACTTTATATTTGATTAAACAAGGATGCCTATAACCGGAAACCTGCATATCTTCATCTCTGTCCAACACCGCTCTGACAGCTGTCTTTAGTTTATATGCAGCTACTGCAACAGGTACAGCTAATATGGCAGCTCTCGTTTCTTTGCCACCAAAACCACCTCCAACTCTTTTAACTTTAGCAACTACTTTGTGGTTTGGTATTTGAAGTGCTTCTGAGGCTATGTGCTGAAACAGCGAAAAAAAGTTTTTACATAAACATAAATTTTAACGTTTTAAAATAATATATTTAGAACTTACTGCAATATCTTCTGGATTTTGTGTGGTTGATATAATTTCTAGTTCGTCCTCTTTTCTAATGGCATAGGCAGATATGGTTTCAAGGTAAAAATGCTCTTGGGCACCATTACGTACGTATCCTTCTATTACATAACTAGAATTACTAAATGCCTCATTCATGTCACCTTTGCGGAGAATGCGAGGATAACCAGCAAAATATGATCCGTGTGAAATCGCGTCTTCCAGCGAAACAATAACGGGTTTTATACGTTCGTAAGTAACAACCACCAAGTCTTTTCCTTTCTTTGCGGCACTCTCTGTCGTAGCTACTATAGCTCCTATAATACAAGCCCGGCTAGTTACTATTTCGCTACTAAATATTTCTTCGTCTTTTATTATAGGACCCATCTTATTACATTCTTCTTTTAAATCAGCAGCTGATAGGAATGCTTTTACTCCTGGTAGCGACAAAGCTTTACTGGCATCTATAGATATAATTTTTGCATGTGCTTCTGTGCTAAAAACTAGCTTTAAATACAGCTCTCCAGCTACAGGAGGAATATCATCACAATATAATGCTTCACCGGTAGCTTGCTTTAGAGCTGACATATGAATTATTGGCCTGCCAACAGCGTCGGAAACTATTTGTTTTTCATTTCTTATTTCAAAACACTGTGAACTGTTTGGTTGATCTATGGGTATTTCTTCGATACCACTTAAGTCTTCATCTCTGATTTCTTTGACACCATTAGAACTTCTTATTTGTAACACATATAAATAAAACCTAAAAAATAAACTCAAACAGAGTGATTTGCGATAGTCGGCCATGCCTCCGGGAACTGAGATATCCAGCTGCAACTCATTTGTTAACGATTCGAATACCATATTTAATATATCTTGATCCCATCGATGTCCACGAATTAACTCTGAAGTTGCTTTCGCATAAATTGTTGTAGGCCCCATACCACCGTAACACAAGCTTGCATTCAATACTGTATTGGTAACTGGGTCAAATTTAACATTGAACGCAGATGTAACTATAGATATATCGTCTTCTTTTCTACGAGCTTGCTTATACGCTTTAAAATACTGCATAATTTCAGAGAATGGAATTTCAACAGAAACAACAATTTCATCATCTTCAAGAACAGTTTTTCTGTATCCTTTGAAAAATGTTTCATCAATGACAATCTTTCTTTGTCCCTTAATCTTGCTATGAACATTCAATACAGCTGAACACGCCATTAAAATTGGATTTAAATCGGATATTGGACTAGCTGTTATTACATTACCAACGAGTGATGCTACATTCCGGATTTGATCACCGGCAAACCAATGTAGCATTTCATTTATTGTTTGAAACACTTTCGATTTTGTAGGATCTGCGTCAATTTGTTCTTGAAGGAAACCAGATAATTCACTTAGGGTGGTAGTGGCGCCTATGATGATGCCTTCATTTGAGACTTTGCAAAAGTTCATTTCTGTTATTATTGATGGATAAAGCAGCACTGGGTAGACTTTCTTTTTAAATTTAACTTCTACCCCTATTTCGCTATTGCCAGCAATTATTTTAGAAGAGAGGCATTTCGATTTTAAAATGAGCAAATCAATCAGTCTTCTCGGCCGAAGCCATGTAACATTTTCACCTGGGAAACATAAATACTCCTCTGAATAACTACTATCCAACTTCAATTCTGGTGGGAAAATCGGTTCTTGTGTTGGATCATATGGTTTGAACGATGACTTGTTGAACAATTCATCGCTTTTATCATTTAATTTCTTATTTTGACAACAATCTTTACCCATTGAACAGGAGTTGTTTTCACCTTCTCGGCCATAATTTCTTTCCCATCCTTCTATGAAGGTTTTGAAACCTTCAATGATGGGCCTGTATCCAGTACATCTGCATAGGTTTCCCTGTAATGCCGTTTCTATGTCGGTATAGTTTAATTTGGTTTTATTTCTTAGTAATGCGTACATTGACATTACTATGCCGGGTGTGCAAAAGCCACACTGTGATCCATGAGCTTTCGCTATCCGCTCTTGGACTGGATGTAACCGTTCTTGCGTGGAGCCAATCCCCTCCACGGTTGTGACTGCCAAACCGTGCATGGCACACACGGGTGTTAGACAGGCATTTACTGCAAAGTGTCTTTTTAGAAAATAATGAAAATACATCCGTTAAGGAATTAATAAATTGAAAAGACTGATAAATTAAAAAGATTTCAATCAGAATAATATTAAATTACTTAGTTACCTAGGTTGGTCTATGGATGGGTGACCACCCATTACATACCGAGTTTCCTCCGTGCCTCGGAAAGCACGTTAAGCCGTTGGTCCCGGCTGTCATTTGCACATCTTTGATAGTCGTTACAGGTAGTCAGTGGCCCAAAAATTCTGACAACCAGTCTTACCAAGAGGTATCATATTACCCAGTATAAACTGGGTTGTGGAGGTCAGATAGGCAGTCGCTCCATGCAAAATACTGGTATTCAGCTGCATCCGGTTAGACTGGAAGCCGACCCCAACATAGTTGGGAAAAGGCTAGGCAGATGATGAGTTCCTTTTTATTTTTTTCAATATAAAAAAACTAGAATTATCGAACACTGTTTTAATTAGGTGTTGAAAAAGTACTAAAACTAAAATTACACGTTACAAATATATAAAACAAATATTCCAGTAACAAAAAGTTGCGCCCAACGTGGGGCTCGAACCCACGACCCTGAGATTAAGAGTCTCATGCTCTACCGACTGAGCTAGCCGGGCTATGATATTTTGTATGAAAATTACTATGTTATCATGAATGCATTAAAAAGGATACTTGACGCGATTTTCTGTCTTCAAATATTGGGAGATCATGACTGTGCAAGCACCGCAGCCACCTTCTCCGCATCCATATTTGGTGCCAGTAAGTAAAAGTTTCTTGCGGAGATAAAAAAGTAGTGTCCATTCTGGATCTGGATTATCCTCGACGACCTGAAACATTTCAGTCGGTCCTTAAACAATAATACCGTGTCAAATAAATTAGCCATCGGAACTCCGCAGTAAGTGATGGGCGATACCTAACCTACCTCAAAACATGATAATATAAAGAAAAAACGATATAAAATTTTAGGTGGTCAGTGACCTACTTGAAGTTTGAGTTTAAACAAAATAATTCGTTCAAAAAATCAAAAAAAAAACAAAGCATTTATTTCAACTAGACCAGTTACAGGCACTTTTGAATTTTCGACAAAGATAACAATGTAATGAAGCTACAGTCCTAGTCACAAGGCATAAAAACTGTGAAAGTACTGTAGTTGCACATTCCCTAGCGTAGATATCTATGGAGAAGAACGGGCAAGAAAGTCCATGGACACTCTTTTAAATCAGTATATTTTTACAAAACCATGGTTACATCATTCATGTTGAGATGGTACATTGTGTGAGAACGATGTAGCAAGATGTGCACGTTAAAAGTGTCCATAGTAAAAATAAAAAAATAAACAATTCAAAAATAAAATAATTCATTCAAATAAGCTGTGGCAACCAACAGATGACCAGTCACAACTGACAGCGCCCGTTTACGAACATGACGCATGTATCAGCACCGTTCAACTGAACCATTACAATAGAATAGATATGACGAGGGACTAGAGAAAGGGTACCTAGGTAGGTAACTAGGTACCTTCGTGAGTGGCTGCCTGCTTTCATCCTCTTTCGAGTCACTTCACTCACTGTTATTCGATCTATACTGAAACTTTATACCATTGCGTTAGGTATTTATTCAGGGTTGTCAGCAGATCAGATACTAATTTGTATTGTGATTAATTTTGTTTTGAACTAGAGTTCTTCTTTAAATACCACTAGGTATTTTAGATGCGCCAGATACGAATATTCGGTCCAAAAGGTTAAAAAAACGGTCAATTATGAATACCATGAGCATGACATAAAAATTACGAATTAGTATTTAGTAAGCGACTTTTGGTACCAACCGTAAAAATAAGAATAAGAACGTAATTAAGTACGTTTTTTGTATGACTCGGGTTATCAAAACACGGAATCAATCACATCAGGGTTAGATAGGTTACTCCAAATATTTTGTAACAGGTTGCTGAAGGGTTATCGTTCGTTACATAGAACACCAGCGCCTGTATTGGCGCGCTGCACAAGTAATTCTCGTTTACCTATTGGATAAGTAGGTATGTAGGTACCTATCTACAAGGTAGGTCGACTCAGGCCTAGGTATGAAAGAAGTAAGCAATCAGTACAAGGTACCTAGCTGGTAGTGTCACTGCAAACTGAAGTATCAGTATAGGTAGTGAAAGAGTTCACTTGGTGTTATGGGAAATATAGGTAATTAGATAACTGACTGAATACCCCCCACGCTGTTAGTGAAGTAAGTCGCGAATAGCGACGTATCCATAAGGAATTTGAAACTAAATAAAGTTAAGTTAGGCTAGATAGGGCAGGAGGAGTTCAAAATAGTTGAAAATCATGGAAGCCCGTAAGTGACAGTGTAAGATACTTTGGCTGTGTAGTACCTAGGTAAGTTACTAGTATCTAACTACATTGTATTCTTATCTATCTATACCTCTTAGGTACCTACTGGCGTTATTAATAAAATAAAATAAAAAATTTACCTTTTGAATTTTCGTTTTACTTGCATGCAAGTAGGTCTAGGTTTTAACAATATAAGTATCTCAATGATATATTTACAACTTACGTCGTTGATATATCTAGTGAAAATACCGAGGATCCACTGACCACCAGTGTTAATTGCTAAGTAATCAAAGAATGAAATAAGACTTCATGGAGAGAGTAGACTGCAAATCGTTAAGTACCATTTCTAACTGCCTAAGACTGATACAATAATAGATTCGTCTCAGTCTCACAGAAATCTAAACAATACGGCAATATTACTTATTTAGTAATCTGTGGTTCGACTATAAGAGGTGGAGGTACGGTCCCAGTACTTTATTGTAGTAACAAACCAACATTATTTACTACCTACTATACATTTCTATTAAAAATAAACAGTAATGCATGGCTAACGAGACCGTCCTAGACTTTCGATGACTTTAAGTAGGAAATATACATATATTAAGTAGGGACTATTAGGTACCCATTGAATAAAATAATTCACACCGGCAAACAACTTAGTAAAACCACAAATAACTTACCTTTTTGCCATTAACGAAGAATATCAAAGTTTTCTGCGCGTCTTCGGGTATCAAACTTACAATCGAGTCCATTATTTTGATTCGATTAGACATATCAAACCGGTTTCTACTGATGTAATGATATTACTGACGAACTACGTCCGATAAAACGCGTATCTCTCGTGTCACTGCCGCCGATGCCGCGTCTATACTGAAGCAGTAGGGTACTGGGTAGGTACTAAGCGATTGTAATTCATTAGCTAGACAATTACATTTTCAAGATAATACAATTACAATTTATAAACACAGAAAATTGTCATGGACATGTGTAGGTAATTATTAAAAATAACTATTCTAGAAACCCGTACTTATTTTACTTTACTAAGGTGTTACTAAAACTTATTTTGGTAACACCTTGTTAATAAAATGCCATCTTCACGCTTTTAATATGTGCTACTGCACATATTAAAGGCGTGAAGATTTATAAACACAGAAAATTGCCATGGAAATGTGTAGGTAATGGTTAAAAATAACTATTCTAGAAACCCGTATTTTACTTTACTAAGGAGTTACTATAACTTATTTTGGTAACACCTTGTTAATAAAATGTCATCTTCACGCTTTTAATATGAGCAGTACGCAGACAGAATGAGTTTTTATAAGGATTTGTAAGACGAGAAAATTATGGCCTACATTTTGAGCTCACGGTTTTTACTCATAATTTAGGTAGAAACTTTACATGATGCAGTCCTTGAATTTTCAGTTTGCTTTGCACACGTTCGTAATAAATGCGCTGTTTGCGAATAGTTAGGTATTATAGGTTCGGTCACCGACGAAAGACAGTCCATTCACTGTCACGATCAAAATTGACACAAAATTATTCGGATTGGTGTATCCATAGGCGTCGCCAGGAGGCAGATGCCTCCCCCTAGAGGATTTTGGCGATGAAGGTCAGATTTTAAGTACGTCAGATTCCAAGTAGGTCAAATTCCAACTAGGTTAGATTTCTAGTTGATAAAGTACAAGTACCTGGATGATGTTCCGGTTTTTTTTTTGACGTTTCCTAAAAATGAAACCTAGTGAGATCGATTTATCACCCCCGAAACCCCCTGCTACTAAATTTCATGAAAATAGTTGGAGCCATTTCCGAGATTCAGATTATATTAAAACTAGCTGACCCGCGCAACTTCGTCTGCGTCACATAATGCAATTAAATAATATTGTGACTATAAATTAAGATGTAAGCTACCCTATCTTTCAAGTTGGATCAAACTACACGGTGTGCAAATTTGATTAAAATCGGTTAAGTAGTATAGGAGTCCATCGCGGACAAACAACGTGACGCGAAATATATATATATTAAGAAGATATATATAAAGGGTGTAAAAATACTCGAATACTATATATACTCTAGATATATATAAAGGGTGTAAAAATAGCCGAAAGTGCCTTTCCGCTTCGTCAGGAGTCTTTTTAAATAAATACATGTTTTGAATGTATTTTTTTTTTACTTAAAACGACCTTCACGACCCCCGTACTATTCAATCCATCCATCAGCACAATGTTTTGAATGCGTTACATTGAATCCTACGGTAAAAAGTCATTTGTCACCCAAAAAAAAAGTCGTTTCCCAGCAATAATTTTTTCGTAAAGTTTGATGTACAGAATGCTTGGTTGACGGCTTCGTGAAGAGTCTGCTTACACCCTGTATGTACAAGAATTGCTCGTTTAAAGTATTAGATTAGATTTACAGTATTAGATAGATAGATGGATACAGTCAGTATCATAATTTTCTGACATGATTTTGACGTGACAACGTCTATTAAATCGATGAACGCACGAAAAAGTGTCCCGTAACGCTCATTGTACGCTTGCGCCGCAAATATCTCTCTTCCACTCGATTTTATGACGTTGTCACGGTAAACTATCGTCCGTAAACCAATTTTACAGACAACCAATTTTTTTTTGTTTATCTGGCACTGTCCCGAGCTGACTGTCCTGAGCAAAGGCCTCCCCTCATTCCTTCCACATGAAATTAAGTCATGTAATGTTCCTTCCTTGCCCTTTGTGTTCCAGGGCCGCGGTATCACTTTCGAACAGTCCCGCAGCCCTGGCAGGCATCGGCCCTTGTGGGCCGCTCCGTTTGCTGACATCTCTTTGAGGCGCGCGTGGAACACGAACGCGCCGTCAACACGGTCAGTCGTCATAAGACGGATGGACGGCTAGCTAGCCCATTTACTCACTGTCCACAGGTGTATATGGTACCTTTTATGAACCTTGAAATATAGTTCTAATAAAATTGGTGATCATTGGCCCATTATCCATCTAGAACTCTATAAATTCTAGGATGTGGTCTCCCAGCCTTCCTTGAATAGTATAAAAGTTCAGGTAAAAATAAATTAGGATAAATATGTAATAACAAAATTTTATTATCTACACTATAATCTAAAATATACATTTCAATACTTGTACAGAATTTACACTCAGCCTGCTTTAGTTCATGTTATCATGAAAACAACTGATAGCTTGATTACAGTACAGTTTAAAACAAAGTTCATACTTATCTTAGAAAAGCCTACTTAATTAAAAAATGTAATTTTACTGAGTTTTTTATAATGAATAGTAGGAATTAATAAATTATTCTTATTACCATAAATTATTTGAAGTATGTTACAAGTTTGACTACAGTTTTAATAAAACACGGAGTTAACTTAGGATGTAAAAAAAAACCACTTGCATTTAGGATTCAGTAGGTACATAATCTAATCAAAACATGAATACAAAATCTAATAAATTTAAATTAGGTACTTATTATTTTCAATAGTATTTTTTTATGTAGCACTTATTTTTAGAGTACAAAGTTAAATCTATTGAGTGGTAACTATTAACTTTAATGCTGTAATATTGCCTCTTTTTGTACAAAAATGTGTTTATTTGACCTTTTAAAACAAGGCCAAAGTAGAAACAAAATTTTTTATATAAAAATTTTTTAACAGTTGATGTAATATGTGTTGACATAAATTGCTGCTAGAAATGATCCCAAATGTAACTTTAACAGGCACCAAAACCTGTTTTTTGTTTATTTAATTTTGTATAATGAAATATTTGTTTTGTGATCTAATTCATTAAAAAACAGTATGCTGTCTTATCTAGGCTGATTTTAACACACCTTTCTGTTCAAGTTCTTTCTCTACCTGAGTGCCCTCGTAAAGAATTTTATCTTTTAATGCGTCTTGTAACAATTGTGCATCAAACCGTTGTCTAGACCATGCATACCTACAATAACACCAGTACACCATGGTGGTAATAGAAAATGCTCCCACACCTACATGCTGTGAGAACATGGGCCGAGATGTTTTTATGAATGCTGCCACACCAGCACCCACTCCAGTCGCAACACCATACAGGAAACTTTCTCTGAAGCATGGTATTTTGGATAAATCCCTACCAAATAGTACTAATCCCTGGAAAAAATGGGGTTCATCAATTAGTGGGGTTGAATTACATAAATATTCTCTAAAGGAATTATTTGTATTACGTACTACTTTTTGAGCTGTGCTGCTGCATATTATTGTAAAACAACTTAGACGAAAATGAGTAAAACAAATAAAATATAAATATCTTTCTATCTGTTGCCATTATTATAAATTAAAATAACCTTTTTTTCCTCCTCCGGTTCCTCATCAAGCAAGTTTTTGACTACTGTGTCCATTGTTTGAAGCTAATATTTCTAAAACCTTTATTGTCTTCAGTCGAGAATATTAGAAAAATTGGAAAACCTGAACAAGTAACCAATTTTCACGAAAACAACATAACCTCAAAAATGTCATGAAGTTTTGACACAAACGTTTTTTAAATAAAAGTTTGAACACAAGTCTTCTAAGCTTCGTATTCTTTTAGATTCTCCGCGTAATTCAATGATTTCTAGATTACTAAGATAAGCAGTCATAAAATACAAATTCCTAATTGAATTCTTATCCGGTTTTATTATATTTGATCGGTTGTGTTCTATTTTTAAGGTGGAACGTGACCTGCAAATTGCAAAAAACGTAAGAAAATTCGAATTTCGCGGGCCACCCTGATCAAACGGTATTATTATACCCTCAAGAGTGTGATTGTTTGCACCTTTATTTACACTTCTTAGGACTCTACTAAACCGCCAAGTCAAGTGCAACCACATACAAGTAAGATTTTTATTTTGTAAGAATAGTATTTCTACTTACCGCTGAAAAGTCACCATCTCAGTTACCGGAATCAACATTGATTTTACAAAACTGCGATACTCGTGCTTGACTACTTTTTTATTATCAATAAAATGTCAATTTGACTGGAAGATTGACGTCAGAGGGATACGTTTCATAAACAACAGTATGTATATTTTTTACATGGTCTACTTCTATCTCGTTTACTCCCATAATGTTTGTGATATTCTATCCTGTTGTCATTTTAGAAAAATGATTTCTTATCTCGGCTGAAGAAAGGGCTGTTGGTTGGTTGGCTGACATCTCATGTAAAATTCAGTCAAGCCTTTTAAAATCCAAAAAATTGGTTTTCATAAATTCCTGTGAGATTCAAAGCTGAATACGTCTCTTAAGTTACAGTTTATCTAATAAAATCAGTTCAGTTCGTCTCAGTAAAATACATATATAAAGACGTGAGTGATAAGTTTTAGATATTTTAGAAAGCTTATCGCTAGCTTAGTGTTTTTAAAAGAAAGAAGATTTATAAAAATAATCAGTACCACGGCATAGAACTAATTATAAGTCTTATATAATGCGCCAGCTGTGAAGGATACACCGCATAGTCTACATTTTATGATAGGTAAGTCAGTAAAACCTATAATATATATGTATCAATAGCAAGCAAGTTATCATATCTATCAAGATATCCGCCTGTAGCGAGCGGTATCAATTACAGGTCATGCTTTAATGATGTTTATTGCAACCATCATGTATTGAATTCTTTAATTGTCAAAAACAGTAATTATAGATAGGGTCCACAGGTTCAGCAGAAATCTAATTGGTTTCTTGTTAGTATTTATCTGTGGGTCGGAACTTGTTCATTTTTTATTGAATAAACGTAAGAAAATTGTGAATAAGAAAATGTCTATGAAAATTCTATAAACAAGTCATTTTCATGAAAACTTTGGTGTTCATTCTTATTGGGAGAGTTCAGGTTAACAATTTAACTGTTCCATAGCAACAATAAACAATTATGATAATTTTATCTGTAATCTCTGTTATTGTGGGCTTTTATGGTATTATGTTTAATGTAATTATTGTAGTAGTATTTTGTTTATGTTCTGCACACAATGATACAGAAAATTAATTTTGCCGATATTTAATAGTACTACTTAGCTAAAAAAATATCAGTCAGTGTTATGAGTATGACACCAGACTTATTTTTTCAATAACTTTCCTTGTCTAATCTATTTTATAAAATATAACTAGGTATGATGTAAACAATTGATTAAAATAAATATAGGCAAAGGAAAATTATTTACATACTTATATATCTAAAATACCTAGTTCTAATGTGCATATATCATTAGTTATTAGAGGATTTTTTTTTTTTAGATAAAACTTTTGAGTTTCTACATTAAGGTTCATTATCATAATATTAACGTTAGCATAAATGGATGGTAGCCAATGCATGAGTCTATGTACAATGAGACAGCCTGGCATTATGCCTAAATATCAGATGTTATGTAAAAAATTGTAATGCTACATCTATGGAGATGTAGTGTTACAATTTTTAAGCACATTACTGCTTAAGAATAAAAAAATATATAAATAGAATATAATTTTTCGTGTGTTTATTGCTACATGAAGATATGGTTTGTCACACGTTGTTAATGCTTGAATTTAAAAAATATTATGCACCGAGGAAAAACATATAAAGATTATAATTCAAATAAATGTCTCTGAAGGTAAATAAGAAATCAGTCATACTATTGAACATTGTCATGCATAATTTTTATAGTATTTTGTACAATAATTTGTAAAACATAATTAGTAAAAAACTTTATTTTTTTTAGAATCATTTCTAGTCATAAACCAGGATTTATGAATGATTCAATTCAATAAAGTTTATATTTTAACTAGAATATTGTCGCACAGTAAAGTGAGTAAAGCTGTGACTGAGTGACATCCAAGAAATTGAAAGAGAAGACTTGGTTGTCCAGCGGTGAGATGGGCAATATCTGGGATGGGGCTGTCACAAGAGGTTAGAACTTGGTACAAGCGAAGAGAGGGAGGTCTATACCCAGCAGTGGGTGACGTCGGGCTGTGGATGATGATGATGACCCTGGAATACCATAATTAATAGAGTGAAAATTGTCTGAGCTAACAGGAGTCCTATTTGGTTCATTACAACTGCAAATTAAATAGGAAACCACGAATTAAAGCTTTCGTTATTATCCTCTCTCTTGCCAATTTACAGAATTTAAACTACAGAACAAGTATGCATATCATAAACGTCTATGTAATTTTATAAATATACTCATTTATGTCGACTCTATGGTCTATGTGGGCGATTCGTCCTGTTGCGTGAACTGAAACGTCACTGGAACGTATTGAGCGGGAGTCGTATACTCATTAGCCCGAGAATAAAGTATCGTTAGCGACCATTATGTTATGTAAATAGGGTTGCAAAGCGCGTAGGCGTGCAATATTTTCTTTTACTCTCATACTATTTTTCAATATACTTACGTCTAGTTGTAGATACCTACCTATACCTACATAACTGAAAATCGTTTGGCACGACTTTTAAACGTATTATGATAGGAGCCAATATTTTAACGCCTATGTCAGTGTCAAGGACTTCAGTAGTTCCAATGCTGATTTGTACAGTCGCCAGCACATCAAGCTACCCGAAACTGTAAATCCCAATCAACCTTGAACCTAATACTATAACGATAAAGTTGAAAATATATTAAAGAAATTTGACAGATTGTAGTAGCTTGCGTCTGTACAAAAAAGAAACTCTATCGTAAACCTAAACTGGGCAATCTATTCCTGTACCTACGGCACGTTAAATTAATCGGACAGCTCTAGCATGAAACTGCAGGATAGTTACTGGTTAGTTCGCTCCTTGTACTAATTAGATCAGTTTATGATTACTTCGCAAAGTGGTTACGCTGTAGGTAACAGGAAATATGCGGTTTGCAAGGGCAACAATCAGCATTGTAAAAGTTGGTATGTCACCTTCAATTTAAAAATATCAGACACTCCGTGGAACAAGTTCAAATCCACAACAACTAGGTCTTACCTAATCGTAACTACTCGAATATGCAGTAAATAACAAGCACTAAAATATTTACGCTGAAACGAGGACTGGGCGAATACGAAGAATGATCAATATCGGTTTGTTTTAAAGGTGATACCCACCGAACAATCTGAACAAGTTTCGATTCGTATAATGTTTCCTCAGTAATCGAATAGAATAATCTATATTGATGAGGAGCACATCTCAAGAAAGCGGTAGCCGAGCCGCGCAAATCGATCTGATTCTAAAGGGCAAAAATACATCGCAACCTATAGGTAACTTAGATCTTGGGGCAACAATCCTTCCTTGCTCGCAAAATATGTGGAGGAGTCTGCTATGAATACGGATACACTTGAAGACGTTCTTATTGTTAACAAATATTCAAGACATGTCTTTATTAGAGGATCTTTACATATTACTGATACCAGCATCTGGCTTCACTGGAATGTAATAGGAAAGTTTACAACGTCTCGTTTGTGTAATATGCACAGATGATCCTGATATTCATTCCCAACTAGTCTGACTGAAAGTCAGTCTATTAGGTACATAATAAACCAGAAAAATCAGCCAAACAATATCCGAAGCAGCAAAAAGGATGAATCTTCATAGGTACACCGGTACCTACTCGCCATAACAATAACACCGAATGTATTTCATAAGCGTACGGACGTAACGAGAAAACGTATCGCGCAATGGGTACACGAGCCGTTAAAAGAAAAATGTATGTGTAAAAAACATAAAACAGTTGAATATCATCTTGAGTAACGATCGGTGGCGCCTCGGAACGATCGCCCACCCACTGCAAATAGATTTTACAATCAACCTATTGACACAAATAAGTGTCCTCTTCAGTTCAGACGAACTGAGACATTTACTTATATTCAACCAATTAAAAGTCATCATTTTTCAATTAAATGTGTTCCTAGATAAAACACAGCCAGAATCATGCTTTGAAAAGCCGCAATCTAACAACATAACATGTCTTCGCTGGCTCTGAAATAGATATTATTATGATTTAGCAAACAACTGAGAATAATTTCAGAGTTCTTGGCGCGTTTGTTATACAGCTCTTCGGGAATTTAAATATCAAGGACGGGCACTAGAGTAAAATCCGTCTTGTTTGCGGTATATTCAGGCAGATGGTAATGTAAAGATTTTATTCATCAAAACAATCAAGATGTTTGTGCAACTATACTTACTTGAATACACATGGGTGAATACGCGGTTAGTCATAGTCTGCCTACATAAAAGTGAAGGGATTCATCACAGTTAATTTTGCAACTGCATGTGTAGGTGAGCGATATATTTGTTAATCAAAGAAAGTGTAATATTAAGTACATTAATTACTTGCACAAACATTTTCACAAATTAACATATTTACTGTTTCTGATATCAGTCTGTTTATTGAGACGATAACTGTTGATATGGTACGTTATTCTTTATGTTTCGCGGAATTCAACGAACTTGATACAGATGTCATAATTTAAAATTTTATATTTTAAAGATTCATAAATATGTTTACCACTATCATGTTCTTTAGTTTTCCCATTCTGTTTGCCCACGTTTGACACAAAAATATCTAGCACAAAAATTAGAACGATAATCCAGCGAACTGAAGTATTAATTAATTAGGGTTATGAGTTCCTTCATTCGTATTATATCTTAAGGTCATGGTTAATTTTAAGAGCATGTTACACAATAGCTAGACGAGTACCGATTCGAGATAGTGATTTGTATGATACGTCTGATGCACCACGGGCGGGCAGTCCTGCAACTACCTAGCTATGGTTGACTATCATCAATTGGGGCAGTTGGGAACGTAGGTGCTTTCAAGAGGGGTACCCACATCGTGACGCTGACTGTACATCCATAGGCACATTTAGGAAAGTTTCTCAGTGGGTAAATATTGTACTAACAAAGCAACAAACCGCCGACAGCTGTGCCACCGCCACCCACGCTTACATACAAATCAAACCAACAACAGTTTGTCTTAGGTTTTAACAGTTAAAACTATTTGGGCCCCTGAATACATAATCCTGAACCAACGCAGTCCGTACAATTTGTTTAATGTTTGTAATTTATTAAAGACAGTAATGAATGGGTTTCTCAGTCGACGGACACCCGTGTTTATCGGATAGATACACGACCTTCGGCAATTTTTGTGCTGTGAAGTGTCGAAAGTTTCAGCCACAGTTACGCAGTAGCGTCGATCGCTATGAATCAGTCTACTAGAGTGCTTCACGCATTCACGTGCTCACTCGCCTGAAATAGTGCTTTGTAGTAATTAGTGCAGTGCTGGTGTTACGTCTCGGAACTTGGCAACTCAACATATATTAATTTTAGTTTGGTCTTCAACTCACAAGTGTGAACCGCCAATGTTGTTGGAAGGCGAAAAATATACTATGCTTTAAACTTTTTGTGTACGGTGGGCTGCATCAATTGGGTACCCCAGTTGGGAACGTAGGTGCTTTCAAGGAGGGTACCCACATCGTGAAGCTGACTATAACTGTGACTGTGCATCATCGTAACAACTTTTTGCTTTCAAGTTTTTCTTGTGATGACAAAGTCGAGAGTTCAGTTCCGTTCAGTTCTCCCAAGTGTTCAAATGTGTAGTGAATGCTGTTGAATATTAGGCGATTCTCATCCTTAAAATCTTCAATTTTGATCGTAAGTACCTAATTACGAATAATATTATATTTAGCATAAATTGCGTTTGTTTACTGAATCAGGATAACAACAACTGACTGTTCATGTTTATCTTTACTATACCTAATAATAGTGTTAAGTGTTTGACTCAACTCAATTGAAAGAACAATTTACATTCAATTTTTTTTACTTTGTTACACCTTACTTACATCTAATTATTTTTTAGACAGAAGTCTACTATTGTAAATTATTCACACGGTATTACTTAATGAGATCGTTACACTCTGTTAATCTTAGCGAAATAATATAATTACTTGGTTTACGTTCTCTTTCAAGGACACTTTTATACAAAGTGTAAACCCTTATCCTTCCCAGCAAAAACTACAAGTTATCATCTTGTCAACCGGTAGACTAACATTAACTTCTGATTCAGGAGGCTCGACGCTACTTTACAGCTTATAGAGTTACAGTCCTCAATCCAGCCAGACTGTGGAATTAATTTCTAACAATCTGTTAAGCGAATCAGTTCTATGATCGTCTACCTAGGAGTCCTTATAGTCTTGACCAGAACATAACTAATCAACCGCCCAACATCATGGCTTCGATCGCTGTCGCTGTATATCATACCACAGATTATAAAAGGTTGTGATTCTATTGAAATATTTCATGTAAACATTTATGAGAAACTAAACAATAATAATCCGTAAACCTATTAGAGCGTAAAAACTTATTTGAATATTTTAAAATATCCTTCTTTATAGATCCTAATGTAGACCACCATACGAAACAAGCGTCATGCATGCACTTGCATATATACAGATATGATTTTTGATGGAACTGAATTTCTTTGCATAATATAATTCAGTCGTAACTGTTCATTGTTCTGTTTAATAGTCTGCAAACAATCACGGCGTACATAATCACAAATGTCAAGTATACATAAGTTCTTTTTATTAGCTTTCCAATGAACCGACTAGGAGTAAAAATACAGCGTTAGCAGAATTTATGAATTAAGACTGGCTTTGTTGGTAAATAATACCCAGAGAGACTACAAAGACACAAAATTCACATGAAAAAAGTAGGTTAATTACTTGCAACACGGAGTCGTTTTCTAATTAAACAGTAAGATGTCTGTAACGCACAGTTCCAGATGGTTCATTGGTGTATCAATGCGTCTTTGACGACATATAACATGATATTGAAATCCCATTCAATCCGTAGGTCCATAGTGGTATCTTTATTTTCGGTATTTGTCTCTTACGATTTCTGCGACTATGTCTCTTGGTATCATTGTAGCATTTGCTGTCTTCGTAAGCGCCGCTTTGGCACTCCTCCCAGGTCGTCGGCTAAAGTACACGTAGACATTGTACACCAGCTGCCTGGTATCTGCTGGCAGCTCGATGCGACTCTCTTCCCCACAGTCTGCCACTCTGCCGTTGTACAATCTTCGCCAACTAAACATTGTCCATGCGGTCATTGCCTCGTCTCCGTATTGCGCCGTTTTGACAATTTCTAATGCGTTTCACAAATACACTAGTCAATGTTGGTTGCACTCTGGATCCCACTTGCAAAAATATAATTATGTACATACAGCTGTATACTACGGTTTGGTTGGAATAAAACGATTGTCTACCAGTACGTATGATTCCGGAGAATTAAACAATGCTCAAAATATTGGCCGTTACTTGAATAGAATTAATAGCGGGTTATCACGAAAATATCCGTTCAATCGCAAAGACGCTCACACACTGGTTGCTACGAAGGCGCAGAAGACCGCATTTGCAAACAAGTCACATGGTCGTGACATCCGCTGTGTTACAAACGTGATCACAATGCTATCGGAATTGAAGATACACAGCGCAAGTAGACCAAGATGAGCAGACTTTGTATGCGCGCTGTCGTTCCTATTCACAGCCTTGGCCAGACATAGATTTATGTCCGTTATATTATTAAAAATATATTGCTTCTTACAAATATGTACATCGCCATTTTCAAATGCACCGTTGTTTAATATTTGGGTATGAATAGAAATGTTCCAATTTCATTTTTAGGGTTAAGAAACTGTCTTTGTTTATTTGCAAGCGTCAATTGTTAAGGCAGAGAATAATGAAATGTTAACGTTTGGACTATGTTTTAAGAGTGAAAATCCTGACTGATTACCTAATAGTCCATGTCCATTAGTTATTTTTTAAGACAAAATCTTGTCCATAACGGCTCCAAAGTGGCCGTGAAACCTGATCCAATATGGCTCACCTTGAAGTTATAAACGGCCAAGTCTTTTTTTGCTTTTTATATAAAAAAATATATAACGTCTCTAGTCGCTATGTTAACGGTGCGTTGCTGGTAAGATTATAATTATGTACGTTCTAATTTCATTTAAGATTTGTTACTTTACGAAAAGTTAAAAGAGCCAATAGGGAAATACCTATTATGAAGTTTTACAAAACAGAACATTGTGATTACAATTTTGGGCCTTCGATTAGTAACAGTTTCAGCAAAATATACAACGCATATACATCCTTTATTTAAGATTTATCCTTGTACTCACCTATGTACACGTTCTTATTTTCAAGTAGTTTTACTTATTTATTAATATTTTATTTTAACTAGCTGTGGCCCGCGACCTTCTTGCGCGTGAAATTATTAAAAAAAAAAAAAACTTCCCTTTTTGAATCGCAGAATCGGATTTAGTTAACCATTTTATTTTTATGCACGGAACCCTAATTAGGGTTTTTTGATTTTTAAAGTAAAAGTAGCCTAAGTTAGACCAGCAGTTATAACATCAGCTATCTGCACGTAAAAGTCTCGTCAAAATAGGTCCAGCCGTTTCGGAGATCAGCCAAAAATTGAAAAAAATATGTTTTTTTATAAGTACCGTATATATTTTCGTATGCATTCAGTAAAAAGTTGTTATTTTGATATTACAAACAGACACATGAATAGATACCTATTATTTATTTCTATAGGTATTCCTGAATGTATCCCTGTTTATGGGGCTTTTGGAATTGCAGAAATCCTAGTAGAATTTCTCATACGCCGCGCATTTCACTTAACACTAAATTTAAATTTCATAGTCTACCTAATCTAAGCCAATAAAAACCAATTTGAAAATACTTAATCTGTATCAGTGTTCTTCGCGTACCTATTAAACAATTCGTTAGCGAAGTGTTACATTACCTAGTTTCCAATATCACGTTACTGCTAAAAAAGGTTCTATTACATTACTTAATAGGGCAAACATCGATTTTTCCCGGCGTTGAAAAAGGGTCCTATCACCAATATTGTAGCATAGCTCTGACATCTCAACATCACTGGTGTTTTATGAATTTTATACGAGCAACAAGTGGATGGATATAGTGGATGAACCTAAAATAAAATATAAACCGATAGCATTTCCATAGAGTTCCCATCATGCAACTTGATCGAAATCAAATATCTCAACAAAAAGAAATGATAATATTCCGTAAAACTCTAACATTTTATAAAATGTATATTAATCCACGGATTCACGGAATGTTCAATTATACTACCTATTTCTGTGTCCATTATTTTCCGCTGGAGGAAATCTTTATATATATAATTCTTCTGTGAGTGTGTATGTCACTGAACTCCTCCTAAACGGCTGGACCGATTTGAATGATTTTTTTTGTATGCGTTTGGGTGGCACCCTGGATGGTTTAGATTCACAAATCAGCCCGACAGATGTCGCTGCAGTCGTTATCTAAACGTTTAGGCTTTGTTCGGACTATTTAGTAGATGGTTTATGGGTATGTAGGGTAGGTAGAGTAGGTAGGGTAGGGTAGGTAGGGTAGGGTAGGTAGGGTAGGGTAGGTAGGGTAGGGTAGGTAGCTAGGTAGGGCAGGATAGGTTAGGTATGGTAGAGTAGTCGATATATTATTTAATTGCATTATGTGACGCAAATGAAGTTGCGCGGGTCAGCTAGTATCTTATAAAATGGTAGAACCGTAGAAATGTCGAACGAACGGAAACTTTACGCAAATCCAAGGAAATTAATTGATTTTGACTTAACTATGTCAGACTTCTAGAGCTTCTGAACAGTGATGAAGATATCGTTTGGGTTTATGCTGCTGTGGTATCTAAGGTTAAACTGGAACGTGCAGTGGGCTCCTGCGTGATTCGGAGATCATCAATCTGGTTAAAGGATATCTGAATTTTCTAATACTAAAGCCAAATACAATAATGTTGGTAAAAGTCTAGGCTAACGATGATTACGTTTACCGTTTGATGAAGTTTACCTCTAGGTATCCGAGATTTTGCGATCGCTAAAATATCCATCTCTGTCTTCAGTATCATTGTGGTTTGCGTACATAAAAACTAGAAGTAGTAGTTTATTGGCACTGATTGTTCATTGTGCGCTATTAACGTCAATTCTTATTTATTTGTTTGCGTTGTGGAAGTACTTTACTGGAGTATTTAAACTGGCGCGAAGTAGATTACATCAAACGCGACGCCAGAACACAGCAATCTCGGTATCTGTTGAATAGCTGTTCAAATTGTTGCTGAATTCGACCTCTCCAAAAATTAAGGTTATTGTGTTATGAACTATGTTGGAGTAGATACCTAGTGTCAAGTAACGGTACTGAGATTGTATAGGACGGTACTGTTGGCGGAAATTATTGCCGAATAGACAATGATCGTGCTGGCAATTTTACGGTTGCCGGTGCCGAACAGTGTCAGTGTCCTCTGCACTGCTTTTTACAGGTTCTAAGTCACGACAGGCGCTTTGCTTTTTCAATTCTCACATTAGCAAATAATAATATGATTTATTATAAAATTCGTATTTATTTGCACAATAAACGGTATTGATTTGTAAATTGACGCGAGGTATGTCCTCTTCAAACGATATGGCGCTAACAAGTTGGTCATACTCGTAGATACATTACGTAACATAGTAATTGCATCAGAGTAGGTAAACAACTACAAATAGGGTTAGTAGGGTTTCCTCTAGAATGTCTCGAGTTGAATGACACATAAATATGATGTGTAACTCTTTGAATATGATAATAGGCCTACGTTTGATTTGATACGGGTGTTTCTATTGGACAAAGGCATGATTTGATTGTGCTTTAGTGATTTCATAGAATTTTAATGATATGTATGTACGGTGGGCTGCATCAATTGGGTACCCCAGTTGGAAACGTAGGTGCTTTCAAGAGGGGTACCCACATCGTGACGCTGACTGTACAGACGCCAGCACATCAAGCTACTACAATCTGTCAGATTCTTTAATAGATTTTCGACTTTATTGCTAAAACATTAGGTTCAAGGTTGATTGGGAAAATCTGACAGTTTCGGGTAGCTTGACCTGCTGGTGTCTGTACATACCATAGTGTGCTTTACCATGGCAAAATATTGTGCATTTGAGAAATGAGACCATAACAAATAATTAGTGTATCGTGAGGAGCAATTTGTTTACTAATAGCAAAATTTGTGTGAATTGCAGTTATAAAGTTATTTGAGAAAAACACATTTTGCTGGAGTAATATTTGAAACGTTATCCTGGCAAAACCGATTTTCATAAATTCGTTCAGCCCGGAACCAAATACATGAATAGATAGCAAAATTTGTGTGTGATATGGTTCTTGAGTTACTTAAGATTTTGCTGCGGTAATGCTCATTTTGCCAGGGTAACTCACACCATACCATAGATTTAATGACGAAGTGCTACGAATTTCTTTGTTCCACGTAATATTGTATAACCGTAAACAATCAAAAATTGTTTGCAGAATCACTTCGGCTTTGTCTTCTTAGGTTTTCCTTGTTCTTATTGTAATTCTATTCACTTCCTAGTTTTTTTATTGTTATTTTGGGTTGGTTTCTTTGTTCTGCTACTTGCTGACTTTGGTTAGAAGATGATTTGTGTATCTTGAGAAAGTCTCCACCCACAAACTTACCCGCTAATTCAATGTTTAGACAGTAGTGAAAGCTATGTAAAATGTCAACATTCACGGTCGCTTTTAACACGCTAGCGGCAGCTTTGTTAAAATTGATTTTAAAGTTTGAAACACTCAAACATTAAAAATAGACATCTATCGATCTTCGAAAACAAGGCTGTATCAGGTGTGTATTTTGCCGCGCAGGTTGCTATCTACATTACAAATAGTTTTCTGTACACTGCCGATTGTCGAAAATTCCTCGCAGCTAATTTAACTAGGTAATACATGATTGAGTCAGCCGTCCAATCAAATCGTTACGGCATGGTTCTCCCGTTGCCAATGATTGGAATTGAAATATCTGGAGTACTTTTTACCTAACCGCAAAATCCCTTTTAGGGAAAATATACAAATTAGCATACACTTGATTATTCCAGGTCGTATCTACATTTCGGCATAACATGAATAATTATGTTACTCATTTTTACCGTCATTAAAGTCGCCTTTCAAGGTTTGTTGTGCATTAATTGTTTTCTAACATGTTATGTGATTATAATCAACACTCTGACGCTGAACTATGTATAAGATTTGTCGCTGATAATGATTATCATATCGGGTGTAATCTGAAACCTCTGTCTCGGATCCGTCCAGTCATTGGCATGCAGTGAGTCAGCGTGTGAGTCAGGAAGGATAAAAATTTTTACTTCCAGTCACCTGAGACTAGAGGTTTTATCATTTATGCTCCGTTCTATTTGAATAATTTGTGCAGTTTTGAAAGTTTTGATTTGGACTGTGTCGAAATTGATCCTTGGAGATGTGTCTGCACTGTCACAGTACCAAAGTCAGATTACGAAATAAGAAAAGTTCCATTTTTGCTATAGTGACTGATTTTGCGATAAGCTCTATCTACACTACTCTCAACTCTCAAGGTACTTACTGACTTACACCATTTGTGTTACTGTTTGCAGAAATCTTCTGCTTCAAAACCACACACTATTTCCTAAGAAAACGTGTGCGATGTGCCCTAATTTACAAACTGTAAATAAATCTGTTCCAAATAAAACACATAATGTAAACCAACGAGCGCATTGTTGCAGATGCTTGATCAGCTATAAATAAATGGTGCAGACGGCAGACGCATGCACCTCTCAAATGTTTCGACGTTCAAAAGCCATATGTTCCAAGTTCGAGCGCTCACAATGAGCTCTCTAACTTGCACCTGCGTCCGTCCCAGTCCCACTCGCACGTGCTTATTCCAGCTGTTGTTACGGCGTACACTCCCGACACAAAGATGATCCCAAGATTTGCATTATTTCATTGAAATATAAAACATCCAACATCCACTTGCCAAAATTTTGCATGACATAACTTGTAGTCATTTAGAATATTGATTGGACAAGGCTACATTCTTGAAACTTGATGATTTTATTGACCTGGTGGAACGAATTATCGAGTATGAATTAGAGACTGGCTATTCGTGATGATCTCACCGGTCGTCAATCTTGACAATGCAAAGGACCGGTCGTCTGCGGGGCGAGGTATGGGACGGGACGGGGACTCCGCTGCAGGGTTTGTGCGATTCACGGCGCACGCGGTACGACCCACAGTCACTAGTCAGTGCGACAGTTGGTCGCTCAATGCGCGGCGCGCGCGCTTCATTTCCAAATTCCTTCTACATTCCTATAACTATTTGCGAGTCAAAATGAAGTTCAGTGTTTATTACGTTTATAAACGGAAGTGTTTGTGCAAATTTAGGAAAAGTGGATTAGGTCTCTAATCGTCACTCGCTACGGTCCAAAGAACAATGCTGTGGGAAAAAATAACGTTCAGCTGGCATCGGCAGTCGTTCCCAGCTACCTACCTTACCTCGCTCCCCGCGCCGGTTGGGTACCGGGTTCAATGCGCCTCTCTGCGTTTATTCATCGTTTGTGGGAAAAGTTGACCCCCGTTTTTAAAAATTATTGTTAACGAATTCACACGCTCGTATTGTAGTCACTACCGCATCTTAAATGATCGAATTGAAAGTTGTCAACATGCGATACTGTTAATGCAACAGGTATTTAATTAATACTTGCTTAAATAAAACAAATTTTGTGTAAAATGATTAATGAGGCACCAGCGCAAATACCAAATGTTTTTATGCGCCAAGCGACAAGGTTGTAGCATTCCGCAGACCTAAACTATTTATTCTGGGCTTTGCCATGTTTGTTGAGTTTCAACTTCGTCGAAATTATTATCTTCCTGTGCTGCGGATAGAACATTTATCAGAGGAGGACAATACTCTTACATTAGGCAACGTGTGTGATGTTAGTGAATGAAATGTTGAAATGGCCGTTAAATATTAGCTTGAGGATACGCTCAGCGTAATGTGAATAGTGACGACATCAAGTGATGTGGATGTAGTATTATCTAGTGAATTTGTGTTCCGTGAGTGAAGTTCGTTTTGAAGATATAGCTCTGTTGGAACTTCGTGCACGATGGGGAACCAAGGATCTTCAGCGCACGAGCCGTTCGACAGGGCAGCTCAGGCGGCTGCTAATACCGACCTCAAAATGGTACACATTTTATTAAGCTTCATTTACAATTCATTATTGGACTTGAGTCATTGAATACTAAACTATAATATAGTCAGTTGTGGCCAACGTTGATTGTTCCTGCAGTACCTCACGTACATTATACTCGGCAGATAATAACGAGTTACCTGCGTGCTTGCCATGCGTAGCTTCAAGTCTTTGTGCTTCGCTATCTAGGAACACCTTTAGTTCGTTGGTTCTGTTTAGGTCACATTAAACGGAACTGGGGAAATAACGTCATCCTCGCGTATAAATAGGTGTAAGATATTCATAATTCGTACCTATCACGTCAGGTTTTTTGTTCGAATATCATTCGATCACTCCTAAGAAGTTTTTGTTACTACATAATCACATTCAACACACACATACACTGTCAGTTTGCAATTTGCTTTTCTGTATTTATTTAGTTATATCGAACGTTTAGTGTTTGTTACATGCTTATCTAATCAAAAAAATATTTTCGTGAAAAACTACGTTAGCCTACTAGTGGGTGATACACTTGGTTGAGTCCTTCTGTCGTATGGTCAGCGAAAATTAACAATAAAAAATAAACTCTATTCATGGACCACCCTGTATTACAAATGAGAATTTACCTAATTAAATAAGCCTTTTTCAGTACATACCTACCTACCTACTTACAAATAATTCGTAACAAACAAAAACAAGTTAAAATTGACAAGTTTTCATTCATAAAATCACTTCTGAAATTTTAACCTACTTTTGTCGCTGACTGTACGCACGACAGCTGATCAAGCTATACAAAACCAGTTTATGGGGATCTCTCATTTTACAGAAAATATACACAAAGCGAGGGCACGTTAAGCTTGAAATGTAAAGCTTGATGTGCCGCCGTGTGCACATTATTAGAATTGAATCATGCGTGTAAAAATGTACAACAGGCGATGCTGCCTTGGGTGCACATTTTATAAAACCAAATGATACAAATCATTTGCCATTCAACATTGAACTTCAAATCAATGCATCAAAGTTCAAAATACCTTAAATCATAAATATCCAGCCCAGATGACAGATTGACGAGTGTTAGTGGATTTTAAGCACATACTTATAAATGAATATAATTAATTCATTATTGAGTGCACATCTGGTTTATTAAGTGTGTCATTGTCATTAGTAAATATGCCTGGGAATTTTACAATCTTCAATGACCATTATGATAATGCGTGTATTTTTAAAGAGTTTTGTTAACTTATCTAAACAATTATGTATTTGACAAAAACAAATCGTTAAAACAGCTGTTAAATCAACAAAAACCTTTGTATTTTTTAAATACTTATTTAAACAAGTTTTTGAAATCATATAAAACGTCATATTTTTTTGTTTATTCAAACATTGACTATAAATAAATTATTGTGATTGTGAACAAGTTTGTTACTTAAAATTAAAATTTCGTCTAGGTAAGTAGTTACCTTAAAATTAGCAATTTGTATAGATCAGAAGCATTATTTACACATAGTATTGCTACATTATTTAAAGCTGAAAAAGCTGGCTAAAAATAAATAATTAATCAAAATTTTCCTGTATTAGTTAGTTGCTAAATGAGTGATTTATAATTTGCTTAAAAAGTTAAAACTGACTAATACTGATAAGCATAAAATAAATTATAATACCTAAGTACCTATCGTTAGTATTAATATCATGGGCATGGCATAACATTTTCCCTAAAACATGTGACATTAGCATATTATGGAGAGGAGACTTTCGTTGAAGCCTCCCCACGCAAAATTGTTACTAAAGTTCTTATCTACAAATTAGGCACAATGGGTAAAACCCCCATGCTAAATTCATGACGAATTTACATGGATAACGCCCATTTTTTACGTAACTCTAAGCGACACAGATAAACACTTAGCTCAAAAACCGGTCAAAAGAAAAAAATACAAGCAAGCACAAACGCCAACCGAAGACAGGCCTCTCTTTCTCTGTTGAAACTTTGGAGCTCCTTGAGGTAAGAACTAAGGATTACCTTACTAAAAAACCGGCCAAGAGCGTGTCTGACTCGCACCTTAAGGGTTCCGTACCACCGCTAATAAAATATCGAACAAAAACCAGCGAAAAAAAACACGTTTCTTGTTTGGTTTAAGCTGGAATCTCATCCCTCAGCGCTTAGCCGAGTATCGAAAAATTCTACATTACCTATTATACGTTTATAATTAGACATACCTATAATGAGTCCATTGTTAGTAAAAAAGGTATAATAACTACAATAATTGACAAATCCGGTTGGCGTGACCTTTGGGAGAGGCCATGTGCAATAATGGCCGTCTTTCGGCGGATATGATGAAAACAGTATTTTTTCTTATACGTTAGAATAATAATGTCACCAAAAATACAGCTGTTAGCTCTTTACTTTACTCTTCATTCTTATCAGTTAACGAAACAGTTGATATCGGTAATCTTTTGATTTGATATCTTTGCTCTACCTACGCCGCTTTACATTTAACGCAACCTGTCTAATTTGTCGGGACCTTGGAACACGTGCTCATTGCTTTATTTATACATGATTATTATAAAACGTACTTATTACCGCTTCTATTATTACAGGATTTCCTCGGTTATTTATAAATCATAACAGCGTGTAATTCATTGTAACCATTGTTTCTTCGATACAAAATAATCAATGAATTGTTGAATGCCTTTATTATGTCACAAACAGGACTGGTAGAAGATAAACTTACAATATTAAAGTAGCTTTTCCTTTTATACTGTCTGTACAAAACAAGCTTGTCTATTTACTATTTGGGGGATTCTACAAAGGTTGGGCAACTCGATGTATGCATTCAATAGAGCTAGCATTTTCTTAATTTTTAGAAATATTTCTTTATAAGTATTGCGAAAGATCCATCTGTCCTCTGTTTACCTGGTCATCCAATTCGATATATTATTATAGTGCAATAAATCTTGTACTTAGTAATAAATGGTGTATTTAATCAGTACCGTGGAGACCTTGTCAGTTTCAGTTTAAATTTGGGAAAATCAAGATATCTTACAAACTGTTCGAAAAAAGTGACTGGCCCTCTGGGAGTCATCATAAGATAATACTGCTAAATTATATAGACAAAATCAGGCCAAAAGTAGCCCAACTTTTGTAGAATCGCCCGTTTCTTATTTGTTCAGCTCAAGCACCTAGAGTAATTATTTGGCTAAGTTGAAGAAAAAGCGTACTTTTCCACTTGTTGTCGAACATATGCCTCTGACTAAGCACAGCTAACACCTCAGTACAATAACAAACCTACATTAATTTAAAGACAAATTATCCTTGTAGCCAAATATACACACATCAAAAGTGTCTAGGGGTCATTTTGTTATTCACGTATTTAAACAAAACTATAAAGAATTTCTTAAAGCATCCTTACATCAAAGTGTGCAGAATTTTATACTCTTACAGAATATATCATAAAAAACTGAACTTTTTTATTTTATGAGGGTTTTTTTAGATAAAAATGGAAAAGTTAAAATTTTGCTGAAATTAGACTTACTGTTTATGGTGATTAAAGCAGGAAATAAAATTAAATGTAATAATAAATTTTGTATAAAATTAAAATTAATAAACTGTGAGGGCACCTCAACCGTTTATAACACGTCTGCAAAGGTTTTTCAAGCTCAAAACATTGTTGTCAAGTTCGCCTTGTGGTGTAAGGTACCAGGTCCGACGAAAATGCACGAAAAGTGGACTGTTCAGCAGCAGATTCTCGGGAAAATTCGTAGAGACCATCGTTGCAGCATATTCCAGGCGTGCTTAACTGGATTTAAATCTGGGGATTGCGTGAGCCAGTCGAGAGCCTCTTCATTATGTTGCTGTAGCCGCTGAGTTAACGCTGGAGTCGCAGTTGGGGGGGCCTCATCATGCATACGCATAAAATCTAGTCCCATTTGTATCCGGTGTGGTTGGAATATAAGTGCCAGCACCTTATCACGGTATTTTGCAGCCGTTAAATTGCATTTTATCTAAACACGGTCAGTTCTCCCGCCTAGACGTAGTCTCGCCCATACCATGATTGTTTCACTTTGAAATGGATAGGCTTTCTGAGGATTTTGCAAGCTGGTCTCACGTCCAGGTGTTCGCCAAACGCGTATTCTTCGTGTATCTGGAAGGATGCCGAACCGGGATCCATCTGAGAGTAACATCTAGACCATTGGCGATCATACCAAACCAAATGTTCGTTTGCCTATTCTAAACTTTGCCCGCGATTGCTTCGTCGTAGTGCTGGAAGCGAAAATGGTGTACTAGCAAGAAGGTTGACTGCTTGTGGTCTCTTCCTGCCAGTTTGGTAACTAACGAAGATCAGGTGTTCTGACTGTACCTTTAAAACCAATTGCGAAATCGTAGCGTACGGTTGTCTTCTCACCGTAATTTGTAAAAATCGGAGTTGTCTGGTGTTGGCTTACCGAATATTCCCAGTGTGCCGCTCAGCCGACTCACCAGTATCCCGATAGCAAGAACACAAACTGGATATGACACTTTAACTGTTGCCAACGATATCACGCGCCAGTGCGATACTGCACTGGCGCGTGCGTGGTTCCAGCAAGCCTTTTGCTCTCAACATCACTTACCTAGTTCAATTTCGATGTTCCATGGCTTAGATAAACTCAGCAGTATTGATTTAATTCAAAACTGAAAGAAAAAACACTTTGTTTTTAAAAAAAATATATTAAAATCTTTAACACACGTAGGTGAGAATTATGATTGTTATGAAGTATACTGAATTTTGCCACATCTGTTTTTTTTTTTTTTTAATATGAAAGATAAATGTACCAGGAACAAATTCGCGTTTAAATCTTTTTGAAATGTCCAATACTTTTAAAGTTATGCTAATAAATGTGCAAGACCCCTAGTCACTTTTGATGTGTGTATAAGAAAATCATTATTATTAGCCCTATTTCGTAAATACCGATTGTCCGTCAGGTACTTACTCATTGTAGTGTTGTTAACGGATTTTACCATTGAATTTGTGGAAATGACAACGATATAGTCATTGTTACCGGTACGGTTGATGTGTCATGGCGTGTACGGTTACCGTTACCTGGGAGCCTACCGTCAACATTTAGAGTCATGGAATTAAAAGCAGTTTAATTTTAGTATTTGTGGTTAGGGATAAAAGGAGGAAAACCATTGTATGTACTTATTAACTGAGGAATAACGTAACTACGCCATTGCGTCACTAGTAGGAGAAAATCCTTAGTAGAATGTCCCGAAAACTTAAATAAGTACTTAAATCTTCATTGTCCAAGTTCCCATTCACAGTTTTATGAGGATTATGGTCAGTTGGTCATAATGCCCAACATCTGGCTACCCTATAATAGGTACGTGAAATAAACAATCCCTACTGAATCTGCATTTCGATACAAGAAGATGCTACGCAGTGTATTTTACCAAATGTTTGTACCGTAACTTTTTGGATGGAGTAATTCCACGGTAATTACGGACAAACTCAGCTTATCTGAAAAAATAAAGGAAAATAATCAGGCGATTTGGAAGTCCAATAATATAAATGCTGACCCCACCAGTGGAGCCACGGGCGGTGGGGTCAGCGGGAATACACCATGAAACTGACCGTCAAGAATATTAACATCTGCAATGAATGTGTCATGCATTTTTCAGTAGCAGACCCGAGTTAGGATTTGTGTCCGGTTGGCGGCATCGGCCTCTGTTGACCGTACAAAAATTACACGTTATAAATAAACAACATCTATAATGTATCATGTTATATATGGTTTCCAGAAGTCTTCAGTGCGTGCGTCGTTGCGGCGTGCGCGCGCGGGCGCTGCGCTGTCCCCGCCGCGCGCCGGCATGGAGCGGCTACGGCGATCTTTCCGCGAGTCTTTCCGGCGTCGCAAGGGCTCTCCGCCAGAGTCGGCGCGGCCGCACCAATGGCACGCCGACGAGGCCGCCGTGCGCGCTGGGACCTGCACCTTCCCCGTCAAGTACCTCGGATGCGTCGAGGTCTTCGAGTCCCGGGGCATGCAAGTCTGCGAGGAAGCGCTAAAGGTGCTTAGGGTGAGTTTTAACCTTTTTATCGCTGGGCCTCGCGTATCCGATGTTACACTGAGCGCCAGCTAAAAGTAATCCTAATTCAACATCAACATGGGTGGATGAATTTATGTAAATTAATGTTATGTCGGTGATGGGCGCTGTCGGCTTATGTCGACTGGCGGTGAAAAGGTTAAATACCATTCGTTATTTAGGAAATTGTAGAATGTAATCACTGATGTTTGATTGCATGCGTTTACCTAACAGTTTTTAGTGAACTAATTCCTTAGACTTGCGAAAATGAAAATTTGCATTTTACGAGCATAATAATGTATGAACCATAAATGCTGCGTATTGTACTTGCAATATAAAGTGTGTCGCCTCTGTGAAGGTTTCGCAACGTAGAATGAACTGTAGATATTCTTCCGACCTTGTACAACCAACTGTGAAGTTAGTGTTTGTCGCGAACGAATCGATGCGATGCTACAGTCTCGCAACTTCCCACTAGTGTAGCCGTTGTTTGATGCATCTTGGCATGTTTACGTTTCATTCAGTACGATGATTGCATCGTTGTTCAATCTATAGCTGTAAGATCGCAAAGATCAAATATCATCAATCCGTATATATAGTTATGAACCCAACACATGACGCACATGTCTAATACAGTAGCTATTAATCATAATCCTTCTAGCTTTTTTCTGAAGAGTGTTAAAGTTTGCTTGGTTATAAAACTAACAAAAGACACTAATGACTGGTTTACTACTCAACTAACACCAACTTCATCATCACTTGTAACGGCTGAGTATCAGTATTTTATATGAACTGTCCAATGGGCGGCATAACAACCTGACACCAGGTTAGGCACTAACCACACGATAAAAAAATATATGAACTGTGATTTCACTAGGAATTCTGATGATATCCTAAGAATACAATGATTGTCAAATCATATCATTGATTCATTTGCTACAGAAATTACACTAAATACTACAATAAATAGCAAAAAAACTACCGTATTGAAATCGCACTCTCCTTTTGACTCAGTTATATAAGCCACAGACAGGTACACACATTATACGCCCAGATCACAGAACGAAATACAAGTCAAAATTAAAAAAACCCTTATACCGAGAGTAAAATAAAACAAAGAACAAAGCCCTAACATACATACTATTCACCCATCATCAAAGACTTGATTGCGGCATGTTGCTTGTTCTTCTAGCTGCTTAGCAAGCTTCCCTAGCGATAGCTCTACTGACCGTGACATTTCAGAACTCTCGCCGACGCCCAGTCCGGGCTGTGCTTCACGTTAGCGGCGATGGTCTTCGCGTTGTGGAGGAAGAGACGAAGGGGCTCATCGTAGACCAGACTATTGAGAAGGTCTCCTTCTGCGCGCCCGATAGGAATCATGAGAGGGGATTCAGGTAATTCAGATCTTCTTTCGTGGTCTCATTCAAAGCTTCGTGCTTTGGATGGACTGTATTGTTTGAATCCAGTAATTTGTCACTTTTATTGCGGCAAACGTGGCATTCATTAGGCCAGTGAACGTGCAAGTAATCGCTCACTATGGACTCTCCAGCAAGTGGGACATAGTCTGATCAGAAACACCGCACGCAATTAAAGATAAGATATTAAAACTCCGCAAAACGTACATTAATTCAAATAAATTCCTTTAGCAAATAGCGTTCATATGTGAAATTATATTCGAACTGCAGTTTCATTCAAAATGTAGGCAATAGTCGTATAAAATAATAAGGTGCAAGCTAAAAGTAACCTTAAGGGTCTTAACATTCTCATTGATAAAGTCTAGTGCCTCATAGATGCCATTTTTGCAAGGCTTAATCGCTAAAAGAAACATTGTTGAAAACGTAAGTTTAAAAAAAGCACCTTTCAGGCAATAGCCACAATCAAAAATTCATTTATTATGTAAACAAGAGGCTAATTACCGAGCTTAGCAATCAATTAATGAAGGTAGGCAACTTGTACCAACATCTAATAGAATCTAGCCCAGAGATATATCAACTACCTATTTTTTTTCCCCGTTGTGGTTCCTTTGGTTTTCAATCGTCAATATTGACCTCTAAATAATTAATACAGCCAATGACTAACTTTAAAATGTCTTTACTTGAGTGTTAACAATACATAAGACATTACGTTAGACAGCCTACCCAAAACGCCTTTTTTTCTTAATCCGATCCAGTCTGTCCCTTGGTGTCCTAAACCAAGGTTGGGTGCAATCGCATAGCTTAGTTAGGCCCTAAACTCAAGGCATCAAAAGGAGAGTCGGGTGAAGCAGATGACAACCATAAGTTGAGATGCGATTCATATAAAAACACCCGTTTTTTCAACACTTCCCAGTAAACATGAACCATAAATATTAACCATAAAAAACATTTCTTGAGTTGTTCTACTTTATACTCATAATTATATCAATACTAGAGAATATTCAAGTATCATATAATAAAACATCTTTTTATAGATTCCACATAATTAGAAGTGGTTTTCTTTTAAATATTTTTATGCCAGTCCGTGCCGAGATATGTACCTAGATCTAAAATGTATTTTTAAGACCACTATGAACTACTGTGCAGTCACAAGACGAGCACTAATATGTATACACATAGCAAAAAACAAAATCGATATTCTCGTGAAATAACTGTTTTTACTTTGAGATAATATCTACTTAGTAATACTATGGCTTCTAAAATACTATATTCGTGAAAACATAAAACGTTAATCAGAATAGTAGGAGAAAATCGCTTTTAAATTTCAAGCTGATGCTTGTATACATATTAGAGCTCGTGACAGTACTATGTTACAATGCAAAAAAAAATACCTCTTATTATAATGTTATTAACATCTCATTACCTCTCCAGTTACATATGTCGCGACGGCACAACTCGTCGCTGGATGTGCCACGGGTTCCTTGCGTCGCGGGACAGCGGCGAGCGTCTGTCGCACGCCGTCGGGTGCGCCTTCGCGGCGTGTCTGGAACGTAAGCAGCGCCGGGATAAGGAGTGTGCCGTGTCTATGAGCATCGATGCTGCCAGCCACGCGTTTACTAGGCAGGGGTCTTTCCGCAAGTCAGGTTAGTGTCGTTTAAGTCCTTTTAATTAGACTTAAGCGGCCAGTGGACTCAAACTTTATTTTTAACACATAATTTTATGTATGTGACCTTATAGTGATATTTCAAATACGTTATACGTCAAATGAATTTAGTAATTAATTTATGCAAGTGGGTCTTGTAAGAGAATTTGGGAAGGAGGCGATGCTTTTCAATGCCAAACTTTTTTGTAAATATCTTTTGTAGACTCGATGTGTTATATTTATTTCAAGCTTTATTAATGATATCTAAAAACAATATTCTAACATCATCAAAATGGTCTCTTTCCAGGCATAACACCTCGCCGCGCATCTGAAGCGGATGCCAACAACAGCAATGGCGGCAACGGCGCCGTCGTTGTACCAGTTGGTTCACTGGGCGGCGTCGGCAACCCGGCCGCCACCACCGGCAACATCAACCCTGGACCGTTCGGCAACGTCGGACCGTTCGGTAACACCGGACACGTCAACAACTCCGCATACCCCGTGGTGGCACCGGCGGCTTCGCGGCCTGCACCGCACAACCCCTTCGCGGTGGAGAGACCTCACGCTGCCCCACATCTGCTTGAGAGGCAGGGATCCTTCCGCGGGTTTGCGCATCTTAATAACAGGTGAGCTAAAGGATTTTGTTTTAGTTAACATTAGTAAATATTATGTATAGTTAAAAAAATACGTCATGGCAAGATTGTGATTAGTCATTGCTGTGATCTTAAAACCAGTAGGATATTTTTTGTTGCAAATAATAGTTAAATGTAGTGTAATTCAAATCACATTAGGCACATTTACATCAGTCAAATTTTACGGTTGCATTAAGGGTGCCGAGGGTACCGTGTTACCCAGACATGTAAAATAATGGTATTTGGCTGTATCCGGTTAGACTGGAAGCCGACCACAACATACTTGCGACAGACTAGACACGGATGATATGATATTGCCTTAGTCAAGGCTTACGTGCACAATCACTAATACAATTTTCAAATACGTTTCCAGTTCTCCATTCAAGCGCCAGATGTCGCTTCGTATCAGCGAGTTACCATCGAACTTGGAGCGTCAGCGCGCCGGCCTGGGCTCCCCGCCGCGCGTCACGCCCGCGCCGCCCGCGCCGCCCGCGCCCGCAGCCGAGACACGCCCTGAACTGCCGCCGCCACAACAGGTACACTTGAATTATTCATTTACTGAATTTAATAATAGTGATAGATGTAACTTAAAAAATTAAATTATTATCCTTCATATCATACACCGGCTGACCAGTCAAAACGTTCGGTCGATGGGGGACGCATCTCGCGTGGTGCGCTCGCCGTTTCCATATACTCAATGCGTCTGGCGGTAAACGGACAATATTGATGCCCATCATGTAAGCCAACACTGATCATCTATATTATTGCAGGAGATGACATCGGCGGACCCAGTGGCAGCGATGTGCCAGCAGCTGTCGGCCGGGCTGCGCGCGCTGGCGGAGGAGCCGGTGGCGGCAGCCGAGCCCGTGGCGGCGCCGGGGCTGCCGCACCCGGATGCGTGGCTGGGCCGCGTGGGGCTGGGCCAGGCGGGGCTGGGCCAGGTGGGGCTGGGCCAGGCGGGGTTGGGATCCGTGCGCGCGCCGGCGCTGGGCCAGGCGGGGCGCGCGCAGTCGTACGCGGGCCGCGCCAACCCGTCGACCAACCCGTTCCTGTCGCCGCCGGACGCGGCGCCGGCACTCTAGGCCGAGCCCCGCGCCGCACGAGAGGCCGTCCTCCTAGTGTTCGACTAGAGGACTCGTCTCGGACTCGTCTCTTCTCCACGACATATTTCGCTCAGCAAATATCTTCAGCTTTCAGTCGTGACGGGAAACGAGTCGGTCCACAGCGCGCGCGTTATAAAACTTCGATTCTTCTGTAATGGTCATCCCTCGTATGTACCACTTTTTATCAATGTCTATGTAGGACATAAATGTAACCTTGCCAGACGGCCAAGTACTTAAATGTACTGGATGCGATGCCATACTGGAAACACATGTACTTACTACATTTGATCAATTGATGTTGTCTTAGAAACTCAAATTAAAACTTTAAATGGTACTTATACTTGTTTTGTAGTAGTCAAGACGAGTCTACTACTGATGTTATTTTTATAATAATATTTATAATAACTTTGACTTAAAATGCGGCGAGGTGTAGCCTCAAATACGATTCAGACTAATGTTCCTTTTAGTAAAATGACTAGAGATACAACTTCGTATCGATGCGATGTTACGAATAAAATCGATATTGTAACACTTAGTGTGGCAATTAAGAAGACTCCAAGCTGAACTTATCACATTGAACTTGATTAAAGTGCCCTGAGTGAGGCCCTGTCTAACTAATCCTATTTATAAATATTATTCATGGTCTTACTACGAAATGTTATAAATGTGAGTTTTAATATGCTATATCGATGCTAATACTTGATATTTAATGCAACATATAACCTTGCTATCGTGTTTTAACGTTCGTAAATGTCAAAATTAAATTATAAACATCTTTAATATTAAAATTTCTTAGCATCGAACACTGTAGCATGTGTCTATAGATCGTTGTAAACGTAATATTGTGAGCTACTTGGGTCCGAATGAGAAGTAAACGGAACAATTAAACATGAATGTGTGACGCTAATAACAATATAATGGCTCAAAGACCGCTACGTATGTTATACTCAGTTAACTCAGTTCTTATATACGTAATCATACCATACAACACGTGTGCAGGTGTTGCCTAACGACTAGCGCTCAATAGTGCTTGCACAAAAATGTTAAGGAGAGGTTTTAATTTGATATAAATATAAATGAAATTGAAAAAAGAGATCCCAGAATGACTGTTATTTTTGTATCAATATAACCCGGTGCCAGAAATTGACGGATTTTGAGAAATAAATGAGAACTACTATTGTGTGATGGTTAGCTGATTTAGTGAATATTGTACTTAACTCTATGTAAATCGCACCGTGCTTTTGCGCCACACACTACTACTGTTGTATAAGTGTTCGTGTTTATAGATACATACGTAAGTTATATTAATTCCATTATATTCGTCCATGCAGTATTAGTCGGGCCGAGCGAATTATTGCTAAACACTGTACAACAACAATCAAACGAACAATGCAGTATTTTAATATTAAATCATTTTGTGTAATATAGGATTTTGGATATATTTTTCCTTTTTTGTATATACTTGTAAAGTTGTAAGGTATTTATCTCTTCGCCGTTCGTGGATCTGTTTTTTATACTTTTTTATTACTATTTTTTCTATGCTGCTATAATTAATAGGTGTTTGGATCGAACAAATGGTAAAAAATATCATTTTCACGTTAGTCATGTTAAAATTCACGTACTTACTTTTACAATTTTAATAATAATTTAGTTGCTAATTTACGTTATGATGTTATACTTTTCTGTTACGTTGAGCCAGCTATCTTAAGTATAGATTACGTGGTTAAATCAATTTTATTTTTGCTGTAAATAATTTTGTCACATCTTGATATAACCTCTCGGTTTTGTGTTAGTTTCAATTTATTGATGTCCACAAAGTGAAACGTGTTTGGTTTACATAATTAACTTTTACCAAAAAATTTAACACAATAACTGCAATATAAATTTGTTGCACCACTACATTCCAGATTATTTTTGAAAATAACGCACGATGTAATTGATAGATTTAGTAGATATAATGCATATCACTGGCTAGCCTTGCATAAATTAAACGCACTTATGTACTTACGAATTGTAACTTTAAATAGTACTTAAACGTAAAAAAAAAATATTGAATCTTGTCTAAATATTATAACTTATAACCGAAAATTAAATGTTGTCTGTAAAGCAGCTTTAAAGGCACCTATTTGGATAATTTTAAGCATGTTCTGAATGTCCTTTTTAAAGTGTTTAAGGTAGAAATCAAACTTCATAAAATGAATGGCAGTATGTTTCGAAAAGTTTTGTAGTTTTTTGAACTAAATATAGCGATACAGATACTTCGCCTTGCTTGCGCCACAAGTCACTACATACATTTAGCGCTGAACATTATTTAAAACATAATTCTGTGCCTGTCAACATCAAACATCATATTATTGACAGGAATAGAACGATGTCTGGATTTGTGCCCGGCTGATGGCAATAGGCTCGCCCCCTATTATATGGGACTTATAAACATACCTACACCTACCTACCTACTTATAGACTGCCTCGTTGGTCTAGTGGTCGCAAGCGCGACTGCTGAGCATGAGGTCCTGGGTTCGATTCCCGGGTCGGGCAAAGTGTTATTGGGTTTTTCCATCAGGAATTTATCAATAGCAGCTACGGAGTCTGCATTTGTGCTCGGTTGATGGCAATAGGCTCGCCCCCTATTACATGGGACTTAAAAACATAACTGGCGAAATGTGGGTGTACTATTAGGTACACTTCTGCCTAACCCTTCGGGGATAGGTTCGAAACCAGATGCATATTATTTATATTTTTACACTGGCAACAAATTAAAAGTACAGACGCCAGCAGGTCAAGCTACCCGAAACTGTCAGATTTTCCCAACCAACCTATGGGGATTACGGGCGTGATGTTATGTTATGTTGTAACATAACTGGCGAAATGTGGGTGTACCTATTATTAGGTATACCTCTGCCTAACCCTTCGGGGATTACAGGCGTGATGGTATTATGTGGTGTGCATAGATTGATGTTTTAAAGTTGTCTAGAGCTCGACACTTATTGATTTGTGGCGTAAGTCTTGTGGGTCTTAAAGTTAAAATAATATTGAAATTAAAACAAAAATATTTATGATACTGTAAATTTGTTAGCATTTCACTATCTCTATGTGCACATTATGTATACCTTGAATAGCACCAAAAAGCGAATTTACACTTAAGTCGCTATTATACAAAGTACATTAGATTTGTAGGATTATAAAGAGTAGGTCATTCCGGAATATATTTTCGTGTGCTTTTATAAAATATACTATTGGAAAAGTTGTACTTAAATAATATGAAAATCACGTTGTTTCGGACTTATTTGTTGGGTGTTATTTGTATATTTTACAGTGATTTTATCCTTGTCTAAAGCATGTAAATATTGGCGTATATATGTAGATATTTTAGATAATGAGAGTTCAAATATTATAAAAAATAATAAATTATGTTTAGTTGACATTTTTTTTTTATGTTTGAAATATCCTTTCCACTCAATGGGGGCTATCGCTCATGAATTCAGTATTGTACTGTACTTGTATAAGTGTTACGGGGACAGGAAGGAGCCTTGGTTTCAAATAAACAAACTACCAGTTGGTTTGCTGCACCACTTTATTCATTTATGGGTACATGAATACATTAGTCAACGGCATAAACTTCAGTGCCTACGTACTACCTAAACAACGTATTATATTGTCTGTAAATTATTTTTTCTATACATGACAGGTCAGGTGACTAAGAAACATCCACTTACATTACTAATTGTTATAGTTATAACCTTGCTACAGACACTAAACTACCCAATAATTTACGTAACTTACAGTAATCAAAGCAAGATTATAGTATTTCAAACTTCATAATATTCTTTTCATTTATTCAAGAATCTTTTTCATTTTTTGAGTTTATAAAATATAGAAAATTGCGAATGCATATTTTATACAATATTTATTTACTTCGGCAAGATTTGTGAAGGTCTTGAACTGTTACAACTTTTTAATCTTAAAAATATGTATTATTCTATGGACATACATTTATATTAACTGTTGTAACCAAGCGGGAAAGGTTCCTTTATAGTTGTGATTGTGAACTATGCATATTTAATGTGACTTGTAATATTATATTGCCCAAGTTTAACAGCAAATCTTATGATTTACTATGGTACTGCAGTTGGTACAATTTTAAACTTCAAATTACAGAGATCATGTTAAAAGGAATTTAGCCTCGAAAACAGCCAAAACACAAAATTTCCATATACCTAACCGAGTTATGTTTAATAAATCTCTGTTCAGTATAGTTTTTTTTATTGTTAATGTAAATAACATTTTTTTTTGCTTTTCTGAGTATTGTAATATTTCTAATACATAATACATGTTTTCAAATTACTTAATTTTTTTTAGTAAAGAAAAGTTCAAAAGTACCCTGTTTTAATATAAACAGTGAAAAGTATGAAAGCATTATTCTTGTGTTGCTTACATTAGGATTCGGTAAATCGTAAGATTAACTGTATTTTTTTATAATACACCTAAAACAGCTTCAGCATAGTAGACAATTAATGATTATATTGTAAAACATTCAGATGTATGACAGCTATATAATTTACGCAGACTTGTACGTTCGCGACTAGGAATGTTGCCTATAAATGCGTAAGCCGGGACCTACCGCTACATACACAAGATCCAACATAATTCATATTCAATAACAATAATACACATAATTATTTCTGGCTTCACTACATTTCATTGCGACGAGGAATAACACTCACAGATAAATAAAATATAGGTACAAAAATATGACTAGCACTAATTTATATTCACATGAAATTCCATCGCAACACTGGAAAGTGGAATGAATTTTATACATTGATGATGTAGCTAATCTCTTTATCAAACTAAATATCATATCACAATTTTAAAAGAAATATCTTTCTAATTTGACTTCAACATTTAATTCGATTTAAAAAAATGATCGACTGAATTATATAATGATATTAAACATTTTAGGAAATACAAACTAATAAACTTCCGAGATTTCTGAGATC
Source organism: Lycophotia porphyrea (assembly GCA_950005105.1). Classification (NCBI taxonomy): domain Eukaryota; kingdom Metazoa; phylum Arthropoda; class Insecta; order Lepidoptera; family Noctuidae; genus Lycophotia; species Lycophotia porphyrea. The sequence goes on from OX465393.1 coordinate 9,308,429, forward strand.
TATCTTAAATAATATTAAAAACAAGAATTGTACAATTACCTAATCGTATTAATACTGTTTAATAATAATAAAAAATAAGCAGCACCGTAAATAAAATATTTTATAAATATGTAGATTATAAAAAACAATACAAATATAAATCCATACAAGCCATAGATGCTTGTAAAGTTTCATAGAAAATAACTTTGGCGGTAAATACAACGCTAAAAAAATAAGCAAAGTTTTGGTATTTGATAAATAAGAACAGTTAAATTATTAGCCAGATTTTGGATTTTTATCCAAGTAGCCGATTTTGCTTCAGAAACGATATATGTTTATTTAAAATACTACAGGCCAGGGAATATATTCATAGTCTGAGGCAATTATTAGAACACTAGTCCATCATAGTGATGACGTTAATAGTATTTCATAAGTTGGGAGAAATCTTACATAATATAGATTCCACTAATATCTCATCTTCATCATGATACAACAGGCACAACAACGTAACGGCCTGTACGACAAATTTTAAATTACGTTCACATTGGGCAAGAGTACCTGCGGGGCTGATGGTTGGCCATGGTTGGTACAAGATAAATGGACGATACAAACACTATACCATGGTCGCACCGACAAGTGATTTGGTTACCAACTGACCACTAAACCAAATTCTAGTAAAGGTGGAGCATATTTACTGCGCATTTCCACAGGCGAAACATTCCACACATATTTACATAAAACATTTTGGAATCTCCAATTCTCTTTCTTGGTACTTCTTCTTTAGTAGACAACATGTTTTTACGTGAATGTTTCGCAGAGCGCAGAATGCACATTCTCAGGGACTATAGATCAATCCACAGGTTTTGAAGTCTTTGATTTTCTTAATAAATTGATAATGAGCTAAATGAAAACTAACATACTGTTGGAATTTGCATGCCAGAGATAATTGCCTGTGGTGTACGTGGTATTTTCACCTCTAGTTTAGTATTCGTTTAGTTTATTATCAATTTTTGGTTTTACATGTTTTCCAAGTTTCGGACTAGGATATAAGTAGTAGACAAACACTTGATTCAATGCAAGCGGTGGTATACTGTATATCAGTCAAGGCGCCAATTCTACCGGCGAGAGAATCTTGGTGATAGTTATGCCGTGCAGCAAAATATTGCCGTGTGGGTGGTGCATAGTTTCTATTGAATTTGATGGCACGGCGAGACTATCCCCATAGATGTCGGTACGTGGTCGCTAGCGCTGCGTGATGTTGTCGTGGCAGCGCTGGCACACGCGCACCGGGCGCAGCGCGCGCAGGCGGCGCACGGGCGCCTCGTAGCGCGAGCAGCGCCCACAGAACACGGCGCCGCACTCGCGGCAGTGGTGGCGCCGCTCTAGTGCTGTGAAGCGCACCTGAGGGAAGCGCATACGATCACCATACTAGTATTTTCAATGTTTTTTATCTCTGACATCAATTCGACAGAAGCCCTATTGCAACGAGATTAAGACTCCATTTTCATTGGTGTAAAGTCGAAGCCAAGCAATTCAACGGCTCGTCGAGTAAATGTACGCGAATACGCCCCGTCGCTGCTATGTAGTGCAAGGGGTGACACGGTATTCGTTCGGCTCGGACGCTAGTACTCTATTTTTTACTTAATAAAAATGTATACGTCGCTGAATCGAATATCCTATAATGTGTAAATATCGCGACTCGACTCTGCGTCAATGAGAATGGAGCTTAAAGTTCTCTTCAATTTTAAAAGATTCAAAGAGAGCAACCCAAAAACAACACAAATTCTAAATAACTGTGAAAGAACTGGTTTCAGAGATTACCCCAGACAGTTTTAGCTGTGCTTTTTTTAGAGAAACCAAAATGTAGTCCCCAAAACTAAGATAAATACACCAGTTTTTGAGCGTGATAAATTCACATGAATTTAGAAGACAGTTAGGTACAGCATGTCGTAACTGAGGATTTCTGAAAACTTTTACGATCAACCGTCGTTTCGTTTTAATCTTTTTAGGTTTTCACGTCGAAAAGGAGCCCAACACTCACGACTTAACAGTTGTTTAAGGTTTCATAAAAAGAACCTTATGTATCATTAACTGGGTCGGTTTACTTCAGCATTGTAAAAAAGTTTACCAACTGAAGAGTATAATTTTAAATAAATTTCCAATATAATGTATAAGTTAACTACATATCAAGCGTACCTGACATTGTGTGCAGTAAGGTGCGGTGTCGTCTCGTATCCAGTGATCAGCCGGGCCGCCCTTAGCTCCCGCTGCGCTTGACATATCGGGAGCCGACCAGCGGAAAATCTACAAATATGGATAACAAAAGCATTATCGTACAGCGATAGTTTCTAGCGATTCGTGTTTACTAAGTTTTGCAATATTTTACATTTGCTTTCATTCATTACCTACCACACGCGGCAATATGGCTACAAGTATGTTGACCGATCGTCTGCTGGACAAACACTGACAAATTACCAATGTAATAAGATTTTGATAATTTCACCTAAGTCGTTCTAAATTTCTAGTTCCGAACGCACGATGTCTAGCGGCACCGTGCGTTGGGAACTAGCGCAAAAGTTTAAATAAAAACAAATCGTCTCAAGTCTGATGATTGTGAATTTTTCGACGAGGGGCCCACGTTCACAAACAAGCTGTGTGTCACACACTTTATTTTCCCACAGTAATTAATTATTTAATTTTTCTCATTGACTCACCCGTCCCCTCGCGTCCCCGACGGCGAGCCCACGGCCGCTGCGCGCGGCGGCGACGGCCGTGACGGACGCGGGACACGCGTTGTCGCGCCGCTCGTACGCCGTGTGCATCGTCAGCTTGCCGCGCAGGACCAGGCGACGGATCCACTTTATACCTGATTCTGATGATATTGATAAAGTTAATGCTGGGCTTTTGAGAAAATAGGCGCATGGGAATAAGTTGAGAATCTGTCTGATCTTATAAGATAACATTCATAACCAACTTTATCATTTCAGCAGATTAGTGTTGGAAATGATTATTTGCCAAGGATTGCCAGAACGATGCTGACTAAAACTCGGGGTGGCAAGATTGAACTTTTTTGTGCGTGTAGAATTGTAATGGTGAAATTCAAATACATTTAAAATGCACGACACCAACACAACAATATAGAATTACTTTAATTAACTTTGAAATTCGAAAATCTTACCAAAAACATGTCAATCAATCTACAGGTAGTAAAGACGTACCTATATCTATCGTGGCCGGTTGTATCTTAGCAGGAGCTCTGTGCGTGGCGGCGGGCGAGGCGGGCGAGGCGGGCGCGGACACCACTACGAAGGAGTCGGTGAGGCTGGTGTCGGACTTGCTGGCTCGCAGCCCGCTCTCCTGGCTGGCGTCCATCGACGTGGCGCCTGACGCTTCCATAGAGCACGACTCGCTTGACTCGCCGATGCTGCCGCCGCCTGTGGGAATGATCAAGGTTTTAGAAATCTCTAGAAAAATTTATGATTGTGTGTAAGATAATCGGAAAGATTCGATCAGTATCGAATAACGAACTGCGCTCCAGAACTTAAATTGCTGACGAAGCTCATAAAGCTGCCAAACTAAAATGGGACTCGGCAGGCCATGTCTGCCGGATGCCACAAAGCTAGAGAGACGGCTAAATGGGGTCGCGGCAGACCGAGAAGATGGCGGGAAGCCTTAGATGGCTTTCTTTCTCAAGAAGAGACGCAGAATCGAGAAAAGTGGAAAGATGGGCCTTTGCCCAGGAGTGGGACAGACAAGACTAAAAAAAAAGGAAAGATAGTTTACGCGATAAAGCTCGTGAACCAAACGACGGTCACGAGTCTTGGCTTAGCAGCTGTCGAAATCATGATACGTTCATACGCACAAACCGGACTGATATTTACACTGATATTTACACTACGGTGGGATTTGTGAATACTTGATTTTAGATCTAGTTACGTCTAGCTCCTACGTTTTATGAACTCGCCAGCAAAGAACGATGGCGTTAGTTTAGTCCAGGAGCTTCTATCAAGTTCGATTGCAGCTTTTAGCATGAAATCTTGCAATACTGGATGTGAGTGCTCACCCAAGTCTGGGTGCAATAAATAAGGATGTAGGAAATAAACAGTACACACTTGGTAAGGTTTTACAAAATATATCTCCACTTACTTTTACGATATAATGGATTCCCCTTAGACTTTCTTCGGAGCATGACATGTCCTTGTTTATGCAGCGTACTCCTATGCGTCAAGTCCTTTTCAATGTCCAAATCTTTCTCATTGTCATACTCCTGTTTCGCTTCGTCACAGGAGTCAATGGATTCTTCTTTCGTTTCGGGGTATTGTTGGGTTTCTTCGTTATCACTGCAAGTGTCCTTTTCGTCGTGTCTTCGCGCGGATTCTTTGGCGCTTGTGGTCTCACACGCGTCTGATAATGAACTCTCTGAACCTGATTTGGTAAGCGTACCTGTGTACAAGAATGGTATTAGTAACTTCTTTAATATAATAATAAATAGCTTGTTTTTAAACAGAAATTGCTGCGAATAGGGTATGTGACAGGAAGTCAAAATAGTTACTTTTTTATGAACTGTCAAAACGCAAAATGTGTACGTGATTTGTATGAAATAGCACGTTGTGACGTCATACTTATTTGGGATCAAATGTAATACTTATTATCAGTAAATCCAATTTTACAATTATATTGTCCCTCAATATTTAATTTCTGTACGGTGATGGTAGTTTTTAAGATGAGTGGCCTTATTTCTACGTATTTTTATATTTTATTTTTGACTTTGTCAACTAGCCTATTTGTGGCATAAATAGAAAGGTTTTTACACAAGGCTTTGGGCCTTTTACAGGTCACACAATAATTGTAAGTAATGCAGACCAAAGCCACTAATCCGGAACAACGGAGTTTGTGGCATGAGAGCGTTACATGAGCAGTTCATTTAAATGCCACGCTAAAAGATACGCCCCTCATATTTCCTTCCCCTCAATTTGAAACGATTGTCGCCGTGGACTGTCCACTGTTTGTTAAACGTTTTCGCACTTAATTTGTCTACTATACCATACTACCACTTGAAACACAAACCTTCTTTCTCTTGCGACAAACTCATCTGTTTGACGAGCGCCTCAACTCTTTTAATGGCTGCCTCCCTATCATGTGGTTCCTGTGGCTTCTCAGCAATTTCTTCAGTCTTAGGTTCGCTCTCCGATTTCACTTCGCATTCGGACTTAGCCTCTTCGCTATCTTGTACTGACAATTTTTGTTCGTCCTTCTCTTTGTCTATTTCTACAGAACTTGAGACTGGGTCCACGCTGCCACCTTCTATGCTTTCTGGTTGTTCTTCGGCTGTTTCTGCTAGGTAGTCTATTGACCACATCTACGGGGAAATTAAAGTTTTAGAAGGGGATATATCAAATGGGTCACAGGTTTGTATTTACGGGAAAGTTGAGCCTATTTTAGAAAAAAGTAAAAAAGCGTGTAGCTTTTGAAAACCCCTTTTGCTTTTAAACCAAACCTTTCATACTGATTGGAAATTCTAAACAGTTGATCATTTATCAGAACCGAAAAAAAATCCTGAGAAAACTTCATAAGCTCCAAAGTTTAAGTTTGACAAAAAGAGTTTATTGTATTGTCAACCAACGACATACTGGATATACAAACCAGAAAAGCAGAGCAGCTAAATCAAACAGATTCAACAAACTCACCCTGACAACGCCGTCCGTAGAGCCCGTAATGATAACATTAAGCGGGTCCCACTCCCGGGTCTGACTGAAGCACACGCACAGCACCTGCTGCGTCCGCTCGCGCCCGCCGATGGTGTCCACTGCACCTAACAGCGAGCCGTTGATCGACCACGCGTACAGCCAGCTGCCACTGCAGGTCGCTATGTCACCCTGTTACAAGATATTGTTTCATAGGAAGTACTACAGATTAGTCATGTCCACTTTCGTGCGGACTAAGGGTCAGTTCACACCGAGATGCGACGCTACGCGCACATCGATTCAAAATAAAACTTTATTTATTACACGAAAAGATACACATTTCATTGGATGTGTCGCGCGGCGGCGCGACGTTTTGAATCGATGTGCGCGCAGCGTCGCGTTGCGTCGCGTCTCGGTGTGAACTATCCTAAAGGTTTCTAGCGGTAAAGAACGAAGAAAGAGACGAACAAGAAGTTTATTTATTTTTGATTTTATTTGCAAATTCACCGAGTTCCCCCTTTGAAGCTTTCGCAGTAGTAACTGTTTCCAAAATATTTTCAAAGGACCAGTTTCTTTTTTCATTGGTTATAAATCCGTTTTTAGATCCTACCAACGGTCTCAGAACATTATTCAATAAGAACACTAATCCATGTTAATTTTTGAAATGTATGTTTTTACAGTTTTTTTTATTTCATTGTTATTGTCAGAATAGAGTTGCAATAATCTGTAGAACAGGTACTCACAGTAAGATCATCAATCGCAAGCGCAGACACAGGCGGCAGGGGTCCATACGAGTGCGGCGGCAGTAGCTGTCGGATGAACGCGCCTCGCTCCACATCCCACACTATAGCTTGCCCGTCTCGACTACCACTGACTACGAGGTTGTAAGCCGGGCTTGCAGCTAGACATGTGACCGCTTCTTCGTGACCATAGAGACAGACTTTTACAGCTAAACGGCGGCGACGAGCCCAGTATTGCCAGACTGTTACCACCTAAAGTAAGAAAAGATGAAATGTATAAGGTGCGTCGGTTTTCGGTAAAGAGGAAACCGGCCCCCGTATTCACAAACGCTCGGTGCAAGATTTGGATTCGGAAAGACTGTACATCTCTTTTTGGAAATGCCGATTATAAATACGGGGGCAAGTTTAAGGCGAACATCGAGACAAAGCACAGGAAAATTAACTTTAATTCAAATTGAGTGAAGAAAAGTCCTTTAAAAAGTAAAACCAATAGGATCCCTATTTGTTAAGGCCTCTCCTCCAATCCGCATCGCAAAAACTTGCCTTATTTAGCAACAAAAGTACCGAATTAAAGTATGAGTAGATAAGCATACAATATAAGTGCATCTGGAACTCACCGTGCTAGTCCCAGCAGTAACAATAGTCTTATCCGACGGACAGACACACGTCACAATCTCCCCGCACGCCTGCGCCACAGTCTCGCACACAAACAGCGCCTTATCGTTGTCATAGTTGCCGATCCTCAGCGAATGGTCCGCGAAGCCCCACGCTACGTACTTGTTGTATGTAGGAGGCATTAGGACCTTGTTCTGTTCTACTGCCAATATTGCCTTGTCTGTGTAGAGGATTTGGCCGACTGGGCCTTTTACTTCTGCAATACGAAAGGGTTATTGAGTATTGCAGTATTAAATGTTATCGATTTTAAGGCTGGTTTGTACAGTCAGCCACACATTATTTCACACAACAGAGCAACGACAGACACTAAACCGTTCTTATTCAATAAGATAATTTATAACAACGCCAAAAACTTGGACAAAGAAATTATTCGACGATACATTGGATTTAAAGTCAAAATATTTGTCAAATGGCGTACCTTTCACTGGTTGTAATGAAGGCCTCAAGTTTTCTAAGTTGTGGAAGAACAGTTTCTCCGGTGGCGTAATACCCTGCGACGGTATAATGTTGTTTGGGTCTAGTATGGTAGAACTTCTCTGTGACATCTTCTTGCTAGGATGCGCTTTCTTGAACAGTTGCTTTGGTATCTGTCCGAAGTTGTTTATGAAGCCTATTGTTGCGTTTTTCTTTAGAGGATCGTCTATACTGTAATAGAATTATACGTTGCAAATTATAACTTGTTTTAACTTGTCATAAATAATTGGTTGGGTACTTGGGATGGTGTTTAGAAATCCGTTATTATAGATTTTGTTGAAGTGTAAAAATCCTAGTCTCTTCCAGTAATCATGACTCGGAGTCATATCTATGTCCTTCTTAGAATCTTTGAGTAACTTCATTGAAGATTATTTTGTTTTCAGGCTCGTTGCCATGACATTAATGGCCTGAAAGATTCGTGGCTAGGGTTATTCGTTAGCACTAACTTGTATATATCGACGTTGCCCTCGTAGAAGAGATGGTGGAACACGTTGCAGGAGTCCACGGCGGGCGCGCCCTGCTGCTTGTACCCGAACACGAGGTCGATCCAGTGGTGCAGGCGGTGCGACACGTAGTCGGACTCCAGCGCGGCGCGGTGCGCGCGGATGAACTCCCGCGGGTCCCCGCGCGCCCAGCCCGGCAGCACCACGTCGCCCAGCGCCACGCCCGACTGCTTGCAGCCTGCGGTATGTACACGACAGTGAGCGGCCTGCACGCCACAAGCGTGCGGTCCAGTGCTTCAGGCTCAACATAAGGGCAAGTACGACAGATTTTTGACGATTCAAAAAGAATAACCACCTATTTTGGGTGTGTATTGTTTTTTTTTGTCCATAAATATATTTTACGAACATTTAAGATGTTCAACATCCATGTAGAAGCGAATAAAACATTTGCTCACCTAAATCGAAGTTGTTAGAGTTCACCAAAAACTCCGGCAAGTAAAAGAATTCCGGTATTAGTTCTTTTACATCCGCCATGTTATGTCGCGACGCTGAGTTCCACGCTTCTTTTATTGAGTGGAACATTCTGGAATCAAACATTCATATTACCTCTCTTCTCAATAAAGGTAACATAACTATACAGGTAAATTTGTTACCTGAATAACTTTGGAAGGTAATTCTGTTTTGTTGGTCTAGCGGACGCAATCGTGACTGAGCATGAGGTCCTGGGTCCTATTCCCGGGTCGAGCATAGTGTTATTAGGTTCTTCCATCAAGAATTTCTCAGGAGTCTGAATTTGGGCCCGGCTGATGACAATAGGCTCACCCCCTGCTACATGGGACTTAAACATAACTGGCGAAATGTGGGTGTACTATTAGGTGTACCTCTACCTAAACTTTCGGGCATTACAGGCGTGATGATGTGTTTTGTTATGCTTTCCTCGTCATACTAAAAACCTATCTCCAAACAAAAAACATATTATAATACCGTTAAATACCGTTTATACAATATACCCCACCCTGTAGAAACTTACCTGTCAGCCAAATCAAAATGTCCGCCCTGTAGCTTGAGGAAGTGTTGCGTGAAGGGCTCCATCCTGACTAGATACGAGCACACGATCATAGCGGACGAGTAGTGAGTGCCGTAGTGGTATGGAGGAGTTTCACCGTGAGGGTCGTCCCATTCCTGTTAACGAAACGATGCTTTACAACGACGTAAATAAGCACACATCCATACTGGCGCTTTCAGCACTGGATTTTCAGGGTTCGACTTAGCGCCAAGAGTAAAAATCAAACTGTGCGCTTTTTTTAAAGGAGTTGAGCTCCTTAAAAAAAAGCGCACAGTTTGATTTTTGCTCTACGCATATTCAGCCATCATGTTCCCACCGCTGAGATATAGGCCTCCTATCTATGAGAGGGGGGCTATAATCCACCACGCGGGCCCAGTGCGGGTTGATAGATGTCACATATCTTAGAATTTTTGGTTCTAGGACATGTGGGTTTCCTCATGATGTATTCCTTCACCGTTTTGATAGTAGTGGTGATGAAATAAATTACACAAAGTAATGCACTTGCGTGGGTTCGAACCCACGACTTACTGCTCGTAAGTCGGAGCCGCCACCACTGGGTCACCGATGCTCGATAATTGTCAGAGTAAACGTGAGTTAGGGAAGTTGCAATGAGGTTCCGCTAGTTGTTGCAGTAGTATGAGAAGTATTGTTTTTATTGAAAATACTCCACCTATACACAGTCTATTTATAATCAACTCTGTATCATACGCATAAGAACGCTATTCGTATAACCTGCATTTAAGCAGCTTACCTTATAACGTTTCCTAAACTGCTCCAACCTATCAGGACTCTGAGCGCCCATAGGTTTAGTGAGATCACGGAAGGTAGCCGGGTCGTTGAGGTCCAGTTCTAAGGAGTCATAGTCAGCCAGGATCCAGGGGAACACTGGGTATTGCATCAGGTCATTATATGATCGACCCGCCAGTGTGTTTAAGTGCATAAGGTATTGGAAGTTTGATATTTCGCCTCTCTGCAATAAAATATGATGAGTGAAGTGACAGAAGTTAGAAAAACGATTGATCGATAATACTAGTGATTTATTTACTCTTTTATCTGATATATTGTTTAAAGCTTTGGTTTACTGTTTACAAACCGAACATAGATTGTTGCAGTAACATGTTTTGTGTTGCTGTGGCATTACTGGTGTAAAGTCACAGTGTTACAGATTTAATTTAGATACTTTATCAAGTGTTGGATTGGTTCCTATTTCTTGAGATTGAGATGGACCTGCCCTATTTTTTCAACAGGAAGTGGCGGTAACATCTTGATAAAGCTATTTCAAAACCCCTTTAATAATAATAATAATAACGAATAACTACCGGAGATTTATTGTGAAGGACGGCACGGTTGACATATGTCGGGCATGCCACCGTCCAGGCGAATCAATCCGTCACATTATCTCCGGGTGTTCTCGTCTGGCTAACGGAGAGTACTTGCATAGACACAACCTTGTAGCCAGGATTATCCATCAGCAACTTGCTCTAAAATACAGCCTTGTGGAATCGGAAGTGCCGTTGGTATGTGCCCAATCCAGTTCTCGATAATGGCAATATCACACTGTACTGGGATCGATCCATCATCACTGACAGGACTATTGTAGCCAATAAGCCTGATATAGTGGTGGTGGATCGATCAGAGCGGCGCGCAATGATTGTTGACATTACGGTCTCGCTAGACGAGAACCTCGTGAAAGCCGAGAAAGATAAACAAATCAAGTATCTTGACTTAGCTCGCGAGGTTGTCGAAATGTGGGATGTGGACTCAGCGATCATTGTGCCGGTAGTCGTATCAGCCCATGGCCTCGACCAACACCTGAGGAGGCTCTCGTTAGGCAGCTGGATCAAGGGCTTGATTCAGAAAGCGGTACTCCTGGACACGGCTCGTATTGTTAGGAGGTTCCTCTCTCTGGAGCCCTGACCGCCGGTAGCTTGGACCCTATTCCCGATACCGGTGGGCTACTATTTTTTATATTTTTAAATGTTTTTTCATGTCGTTTTATATTTAAATATTTGAAAATGTAAAAAATATGTATATAAATAAATAAAGGAAATAATAATAATAACATCTTGGGACAACCAACACACTGCCATCTGATCCCAAACTAGGCAGAGCCTGTACTATGGCAACCAGACAACTGATAAACATACTTATATATTTCTAAATACATACATATTATAGATAAATGACACATAAATGAAGTTACATACCAGCCAGCGCTGCGTGACGGAGGTGTCGCCGATGAGCGTGGCCAGCAGGCCGGCCGACTGCTCCACGGCCACGCCGCGCTTCTGTCCCGCCACCGAGCCCGCCGCGCTGTCCGCCATGCCTGTCGCCAGCGCTGTGAAACGGCTGTATACCTACGGACATCATGTGAGATTAGATACTAAACTATTGGTCCCTATGACCGAAAATCCTACAGATACTAGTCAATCAAACAAGGAGAAGAAGCTCTTCAGCAAAACGAATGGTGTTAGAAGCTTTAAATGAAATTACCTTTTCAAATGTTTAAATTTAATGAATGATTAAGGAGTCCTTAGCTGAAGACTGAAAGTATACTTATTAAGAAAAAAATTAAAGATGGTGATAATATACCTTATTTCGAACTTTTCTTGGAAAAGCGAGCAAGTAGTTTCTGCCGTCACTAGAAAACACTTCCAACGCTATCGGTTGCAATAAGTACCTCCTTTTGTGTACCTCCCTATAAAAATACAACACCGAATGAAAAGATGTAGAGATGAAAATAAAATAAAAAATGGTTGTCTGTAAAGTCTGTAAAGTCGGTTTACGGACGATAATTTTACGTGATAACATCATAAGAAAACATTGATGAAAAATTGCATACTTTTATGAATTAAATTATTATCACTGAATTATCATTATTTTGTATAAAACATAGTTGTGTCACAAGCTGAACGCTTAGGCCGATAGTGCCTCTCTCGCTTGTTCCGCGCTCTCGCTTGCACGCTCGGCTCAGGCGGATCGTGACAATTTTTCGTGCGTGCAGCCGACGTTCATCAATTTATAAGACGTTATAATAATAAATAAAATATAGATTCAAGTTTCAAACACCTACCGTATGTCTTCATACAAAAACTTCGAGCACTGCCTTTGGTTGCTCCTCTGTATGCCCTGAGCTGGTAGGATAGGTTCATAGTCATCGGGACAGCTGTCCAAATCGCGTATTTCTCTGTTTTTCAGTAACGTGAAGCCATCTATGACGTAGCAATGTTCTCGACCAAATAGTAAGAGGCCTTCTGTTGTGTCTAGACCTTGTATTCTTGCGCAACGGAACATGTGGGAGATCTGGAAGTAATGATAAAGATTTAATTGTGACAACTAGCCGCAGACTGAAAAATATTTTTATAAAGGGTGTAAAAAGACTCTTTACGAAGCCGAAAGGCACTTGTTCTCCCCGTCATTGCGATCATTTTTTTGTTCTAGACCATACCTGGGAACCATCGGGGATATTGGGGGTCAAAGTTCCAACTTTTTTTTAAATATATATTTTTAATGTTTTTTTTTTTTATTTAAGACACCTTCACGACCCCGTACTATTCAATCCATCAATCAGCACAATGTTTTGAATGCGTTACATTGAGTCCTACCGTAAAACGTGATTTTTTACCCCAAAAAAAAAGTCCTTTCCCATCAATAATTTTTGCGTAAAGTTACTTAGTTTGATGAAAATAATGCTTGGTTAACGGCTTCGTGAAGAGTCTGTTTACACCCCGTATAAAAAACTGTCCAGATTGGCTCTAAAAAACATGTTTTACACCAAAACTGAACAGTTTTTCTTTATAGCGATACCCCTTTTTACAAATTACGAAATACATCTATAATTGCTGTTGGGTGGCAAATATCCGAGCAGACCACTTGGTTGGTTAGGTTAGGTTGGCTTTGGAAGCCTTGCATTACATAGATTTCTCACACTAGCACACAAAAGAACATACCTTTTCATGGTGTTCAAGAAGTCGTAAAAGAGTTTGATTATCAGGTGGAGGAGTTGGCTGTTCGTCTTCATCCTCATTATCAGGTCCATCTTCATTCCCTGAATAAATAACACGTTTTTTATGGGCTGAGTTGCTTATCGTTTACAGTGGTTAGAATGAAATAAAAGAGCCGTCAATCTTTGCAATTTAAGACTTATATCCAGGATGTATCACATAACGCGCGGTTCTGACTATAGTTTTTATCAGCTTACCTTCACCAGAAGATTGGTTAGTACCGCGACTAACAACGCCGCTACTGACGAGGTCTGAAGGTGAACCGTCACCGTTTGCCACGTCAAGCGATGTATCTCCACTACTGCAAAGAAATAGATACATTTTTAGTGAATCGCCTTTCACATTTTATTTATTTATTTATTTATTTATTCAGTAGTACACATACATTTTATTATACAAGTTGGTGCCAACATAAACTCATTAGAGTTTTACCGTGCACCAAAATCATCGACTACATAATTTAGAGAATTACCAGATACACTAAAGTAGGTACTTAGTTAAAAAGAAACAACAATTAAAATTACATCGGGTATTAGGCAAAATAATATCTAATACTCGTACTAACGAGCGAACCTCGGTGACCAATCCGACCGTCCGTTCATAAAAACAAAAGTGGTGAGGGAAGTTTTTAATTGATACAGGTTGTTCATAAAGTATATGTTCTAGTAATAGTTTTTTTTGTGTTATTTTATTATTGTTAGGTATTTCCTTTGCTTAATTTTGTATGCTTTAAACTATTTATCAATGTTGAATTACAAATATATTTTTATTAATATTCATCCTATCTATCTTAGGTGTTTAAATATAGTAAAAAATGTTGTTTTAATTTATATTTTATGTTTTTCTGAGTTAAATTATCCCTTAATGATATAGGTAGTTGATTAATAAGGAAAGGTATTATATATTTTAGCGATCTCTTGCCGTGCAAATTTGTGTACTTTGGAAGTAATAGCTTATCAGTGAGGACGCTACGAGTCCTAATCTCATTAATATTTATGGTTTTAGTTTTCTTTAAACTTTCATTAAAAAACTCTTCTTTTAAAAGTACAAATTTAGTTTTTTCTTGTATGGGTAATATCTTACAGAATTCAAATAATTTATGATAGTCATTTTCGTATTTCTTCTTAATGCTATGCGGGACAATTGCTTTTAATATTCGTAGTTGAAGTGCATAAATTTGGTCAAGGTGTGACTTATATGTCCTGCCATAGCTCGACAGACCATAGGATATCGTTGATTCGGCCAGGGTTTTGTAAAGCATTAACAGAGTTTGATATGCAATTTTGCCTTTTATAATAGAGAATTTAGCCAACATACACCTGAGTTTATCACACACTCCGTTAATGTGCTCCTTCCAATTTAGTCGGCTGTCAATGGTAAGTCGATGGTGTCGGTGGTAGGTACGTTTGGCTATCTACGAGATCAATGGAGTCACAGCTGCAAGGCTTGGCTACTTTATCATGCAGACACTCATGGCAGTGATTTGTTAGTTTAGGCAAGGAAGAGCTTCTATTTTGACTGGTGCTGATATACATTAGTTTGGTCTTACTAGCGTTTAATACTAGACCAGCATCATGAGACCATTTAGCCAACAAGTCAAAGTCCTCCTGTAGTTGCCTTTGGGCATCACTAAGACTCTGTCCAGCGGCTAAAAGGCAGGTGTCATCAGCAAATTGGTAAATCTCGCACTTTTTTATTATATTAACAAGGCTATTTACATAAGTGAGGTAGTGCAGTGGCCCAAGGACCGAGCCTTGCGCCGTTCCCTCCGTTACGATGACCGGTTTACTTAACACGTCACTGACTTTGACCATGTATTTTCTGTTGTCAAGATAGTTTTCGCACCAATCTAGTAGCTTGCCTCGAATTCCACTGTCATGAAGACACATTAGCAATCGGTCATGTCTGAGCGTATCGAATGCTTTGCTGTAGTCTATAAATACTACTAATACGTGTTTTTTTTCATCTAAGTGATTATGAATACTATCTGTGAACGTTGATAGCAGCTGTGTGGTACTCTTTTTTGGTTAGAAGCCATATTGTTTGTCATTTAGTATTTTATTTTTGTCATAGAATTCGTGTATATGTTGGCAAATATATTTCTCTATTATTTTATCAATACTTGGAAATATAGTAATTGGTCTGTAGTTGTTGTAATCCAGTCTGCTTCCTTTTTTGTGAATCGGTCTGACAATCCCTGTTTTAAGTGTAGATGGATACTTGCATGTTTGTATGCATAGATTAATTAATTTTGAAATCACTGAGGTGATTGTCGTGCACAACCTTTTGATATCTATGGCTCTAATTCCATCTATTCCTGGAGCTGTATTATTGTTTAAAGACATAATGACTTTTTTAACCAAGTCAGGCTCCGCAGGCTTTAAACGCATAGTAACGTTAGCTGGAGTTGTATACCCTGTTTTATTTAACAGTGATATCGAGCACTTAGGAATAATTAGCTTAACGCTTTTGTCGAAAGTGTCTGCAAAATGACGAATGAGTGAGTGTCCGCAACATGAATGACGTAAAGAAGTATGTACATCGTAGGAAGTAAGGAAAGCTCCATAAATCAGACATAGGTCTGATATGATCTGAACAGGCACTGTGGGAGCAGTTATTTATGCCAGTCATATAGTAAAATACTGCAACTGATGATCTAATAATCTGAATATGAGGAAGACTTATACCTGGTAGGCTCATTGGTAGTTTCAGGTATATCGGTAGGCTCTGCGCCCTCGACCTCGCCGAGGTTACTCGCCGCCCGCCATTGTTGGTACACTCGGTAATATTCCTTGCTGTCCAAACTCTGGGCCACTTTGTATTTTAGTTGTTTCTAAAAACGGTGAATTTACATTGAAAATTGGTGTCGAAGTAAATCGCTGCTAAATTAAGGCAATCTTTGGTATAAAATATGACTAAAATATTAATAATAGAAGGTAAACGATCTTCAGATCATGCAAAGCAAAAAAGATCATGATGTCCGGACGTGGTTTCGATGTCAGAATGTTGTAATTTTTATTCAATCGTTGGATCTGTACTTTGTGTTTCAATACGAGAAATACTCACATTATCCGGGTCATCAAGATCAGGGCGATACGGATAGTGCATATAGAAGCAGTGGTTCCGCCGGAGCATCTTGCGCATGCGCGCGGGCCCCTCCGTGCTGTCCAGAGCCCATTTGGCGAGCGCGGGCCCACGCGGCGGGCCCCACAGCGCGCGCTCGCGCGTCAGCTCGCGCCAGGCGCCCGCCCACTCCGCCTGCACGTAGCGCATCGTGTGCAGACGCGTGTTTGACGCACCTTGCACTACTGCGCACCAAGCTTGTCTGAAATATAAGTGGTTTAATATACTCTGTCCACGCAAGAAATTGAAAATAGAAATCAAGCACCTACTACTCAGGTTTAATACAGGGTGTAAACAGACTCTTCACGAAGCCATCAACCAAGCATTATGTACATCAAACTAAGTAACTTTACGCAAAAATTAGTGCTGGGAAACGACTTATTTTTGGGCTGAAAAATCACGTTTTACAGTAAGACTCAATAAAACGCACTAAAAACATTGTGCTATGGGATGGATAGAATAGTAAGGGGTCCTGGAGGTGTTTAAAGTAAAAATCATACATTAAAAACATGTATTTAAAAAAAAAAAAACGTGAAGTAGTTGTAACTTTAACCCCCAATATCTCCGTAACTAGGAGGTTCCCAGGTACAGTAGAACAAAAAAAATGATCGCAATGACGGGAAGAACAAGTACCTTTCGGCTTCGTTAAGAGTCTGTTTACACCCTTTATATGTTTCAACTGGTTCAAAAATAGCTATTTGAATGACAAAAATGGATTATTGTATTAAACGTCAATCTGCTTCTTTTAGATTCCGTTTTGCTATATAGAAAACACACTTACAGAAAATATGAATCACAATCTGAGTGAGCAAACACTGCTGTGACGTATGGCCAACCAAAAATAGAAAATTATGATGTAGATGGTTATAACACTTACCTAACAAGTTGCACATGATCCTGCATGTAAGCCAACGCATGGTCTCGCGGCGGATTCGACCGCTGCTTGGCCGAGTCTTCTTTCTTCACCTTAGTTCTAGACGCAAGCCGCGTGAGGCCGCCTGTCACTTTCTGTATCTTCGACTGGATCTGATTGTGAAGCTCCCATGGTACGCGGTATGTAGCCTGTGATTGAAAAAATTCGACACCATTTTACCCCAGAGAAGGGCGTCGCGCTCTATGCCGAGGCCCGTACCCCATAGGGGCACCCCCAGTAGTGTATGAGCCTTAGCGTGCAGCCGCTTAGTTAATCTTTCAGTTAAAGAGAATGTTTGTAATCAGATCAGTATGATTACATCAGAAATTACATCAAACTTTCTTTCAGTTAATTAATGTTTGTAATCAAATCAGTGTGATTATGTCAGAAATTACATCAATTTTTTTATAAGTAAAAAAACAAACAATTTTACAATACACTGTTTTAAGCTTTTACAACTATACTAATATTGTCACTAAAAAAAAAACAAACAAACAAGCGCGACGAATAGTTCGATGAACGCTGTAGATAGGTAGGAAGTGAACAGGTAGTGAGATTATTTCAACATCATTTTTTTTATTTTAGCCGTATTATTTACATAAATGGAGTGTTGAATACAGAGAATGTAATTTTACATTAAAATAAAGGAATAGTAACTGTAAAAAAAACGGAGAAAAATTCGGATGGAATATGATTCAAAATAAGGAGCTGAATACACCCTGTCCGTTTGTGGAGGGCTTACACCCTGTATAATAATGAATAACCTACCTTCCTCTCAATATCAATATAGTTGATCCAAAGTTTATGCGCGCCCTCATTAAGCTGTTCCCTCACAGCAGTAAGATCTGGTGCTCGAGCGTTGCCGATGGGCGGCACTAGAGTTATCTTAAACACTTCCTCTATCGCAGGCTTCTTACATACATATAGTTCTTCCCAAACTCGTCGAGCAGCGCCAGCCATTAGGTTACGTCCTGTTTGGAAGCAAGATGGAATAGAATCATTTTTAGGTTATATAAGTGGATGTAAAAGGTCGCAGAAGACTTCACTAGATTAATAAACGCCTGATTTTAAACATGGTGCTGATTGAACGTGATTAAATCGTGTTTTCGAAGAGCGCACCTAGAGATAAAGAACTATGTAACAGTTAACATCAGCACTTCGTAAGCTCATGTCAAATTATTGCCATGGCGGTTTAAGTACTTGGTCATACGTACTACCTTAGGATCCAGTTCCCATTTTCTTACTCATAAAAGGTATCAGTACATTCCCGAACTCAAAAAAGGAATCATAGTGCATTCCCGAACTCAAAAAAGGAATCATAGTGCATTGCCGAACTCAAAAAAGGAATCATAGTGCATTCCAGAACTCAAAACAGGAATCATAGTGCATTCCAGAACTCAAAAAAGTAATCATAGTACATTCCCGAACTCAAAAAAAAAATCATTGTGCATTCCCGAACTCAAAAAAGGAATCATAGTGCATTCCCGAACTCAAAAAAGAAAACATAGTACATTCCCGAACTCAAAAAAGGAATCATAGTACATTCCCGAACTTAAAAAAGGAATCATAGTACATACCCGAACCAAAAAAAGGAATCATAGTGCATTCTCAAACTCAAAAAAGGAATCATAGTGCATTCCAGAACTCAAAAAAGGAATCATAGTGCATTCCCAACTCAAAAAAGGAATTAGTATGCACAGATGCCTTTTGCTTTTTGAGGAAATGCTTCCTCATGAATAAATAAATGAAAAGATGTCGATGCTTACCTTGATGTGTTGTCAATTTATCATCTCGTGACTCTAAGTCGCCACTAGGATTGACATGCCAAGTCGTT
This sequence comes from Lycophotia porphyrea, assembly GCA_950005105.1. NCBI lineage: Eukaryota > Metazoa > Arthropoda > Insecta > Lepidoptera > Noctuidae > Lycophotia > Lycophotia porphyrea. The sequence goes on from OX465393.1 coordinate 9,327,364, forward strand.
CGCATATGTGAGTCTAATGCAATCTTCATGTTAGAACTCAACTGTAGAAGGCAATAAGTGAGGCATCCAATGAATTCTAGCTCATGGTTTCCAGCGCCGAATATCAGTAACCTAACGAAAATAGTTTATGATAGATTTAAATAGTACTAAGAAGCTACACGTAACATGGAACGTTATTTATTTTTTATTGTCCTTACTAGGTAGCTGATATGAAAGAGAAAGGAGTCAATGATTGACAGGGGAGAATGGAAGAAGAAAACGTGTTGCGCCGACCCCAAATAGAATGGGATAAGGGCAGGAAGATGATGATGATGACTAGGTAGCTCGTTGATAGCCATAAGCCGATGAACGATTTGTAACACCTGTATTAGGGATAATCGTACAAGACGCCAGCACATCAAGCTACTATAATCTGTCAAATTCTTTAATATATTTTCAATATGATCGCTAAAGGTCAAGGTTGATTGGAAAAAATTGACAGTTTCAGGCTAGCTTGATGTGCTGCCGTCTGTACATGAAAACATTCATATTTATAACTAAAAAGGAAGAAAGACAATCTCTCTCGATATGAAACACAGACGAGACCAACTGCCCACCTAAAACAACTCTTATATCGTATAATACATACCTGTTGGTAGTCAGTTTATGCAAAGCCTCCAGCACCGACATTTGGTCCGCTATTGAATCGGTAGACCTAGAGAGGAGGAACAGAATAGTTCTGTTCAGACAATGGTGTAGTCCTTCTAGAGATATCACTGATGATTTCTTTTTCGCTTGCATGATTAGCTTTACTATGAAATCGAACACCTGGAAACACAGTTTAAAGTTGAATATTATTCCTAAAAAGAAAACACTGTTTTAAGCTTTCACGGTTTATAACTAAACTGCACTGACACTTTGCGGGATATAACATAACATCACGTCTGTAATCCCCGAAGGGTTAGGTAGAGGTGAATCTAACAGTATACCCACTTATCACTTACAGGATATGTCAAGCTCCCGATATTTCGACGCTGTTGCAATCCCCATGATCGCGATTTGGGTATCGGGAGCACAGAATAATTGATAATCACGGAATATATCCCGTAAGTGACAGTGTAAGTGTTAAGAAAACCCTGTTTAAGAGCGTTAACGACTTACGGCATTTCATACAAACTTTCAATTTGTTTTTTTCGAAATGATTGAACCGATTTTAATGAAACTTAGCAGGACACATAGGTCTAAAAAGTTGACAGAGGACTTTTCGAAAAATAGTGTTACAGCTAAATTAGACCGATTTTAATTTTTCAGCTTATGTATATGAAGTTTCATTAAAATCGGTTCAACCATTCTCAAATATAATTATACTTTTTCTAATCATTTTCACATACCTCGTGAGGATCCCTTGAAAGTTGTCCCTGCCATAGCTTATCAACCAGCCTCGCGGCTAAATAACAAACGTTCGATATATTGGACTCTGAACCAAACAGTTCCGTGTTTAATAAATTTTCCATCAGTGTGGTTAGAACCTCCGTTTGATACTCAATTTGTTGCTGGCTGGTGGAATTAGGAGGTGAAGCATCCAAAACCAGGTCGATTACCTGAAATGAGTTATAAGAGTTGTAAAACTGGTAAAACCACGGTCTTTCTGAAGATGGTCGCAAAGACCAGTGCCACAAGAAGTTAATAACGTATTATGCGTGAAGCACTTAGAACACAGCACATTGACTCAGCCTTACATAATGTGTATCATAACATCCGAATGCAAGGAAGCGCTGACGTCGTTATCATTGTCTATCGATGCGTTGGCGGAAGCAGGGACGTGTTACATAACATTGTGGTTGGGTGAACGACATTACGAACAAGCGTGCGGCAGGCGCGAGATAAGCGTCCGTTAAACTGGTTAAGTTTTAGGAAATTATATACGAAGGTTCTGATATAAAATCGGTTAATATTGCAGAATTAGTTATTAGTGAAGTTTTTATTATAATAATAAAATTCCCCATATTTACGCTATAAAAGTAGGATTTTCCAGGACCGGAGTTACATGGAGTACAAAACATTGAAGATGGCACTGAGTCAGTCGCGCTTTCGGCGTTCTAGAACCAATGGTGAAGCTGATACTCAGAATTAGTACTCTTAGATAGCTACCTTTATTAAGGCATTATTGATTAGAAGTTAATTATATATATATCCCTGTTGGCGACAATTGCAACATGCGACGTATTGTTTAAAAACTACTAAAATTAACGGGAAGGCTAGGCAAAAAAAAAACTACAACTAAATAAACGTTTAGCCAGACAACAAAACATAGCAGCCAAATACATTGGTGTAAAACACAGGCAGTTATGGTGAAGTAAATTCTGTCGATAGTTGTTAAAGTTGGTCAGCTCCCCGAAAAGCTAACTCCTGAGTTAATCTCGATGTATTGATATCTCTTTGTTAATAAATTGAAGGTTGATGAGGTCGGGTAATGTGTTAGAATCTCACGTTTCAATAGTCCCCACCCTGTTGGCCCAGAGAACTGACTACAGGAAATATCTACACTCCCTTAAAACGTATAGGGAGCTATAAGACCTAAATTCCTCAGACGCCGCTAGACTTTTTGAGCGACCACACTTCATTACGAAAAACCACGCGAACGCTACGTGCGATTATATTGTCCTTTCAGTAGGGGGTTTCGATATACTTCAGTTCTTTTACAGTTAAATTACCTTTGATTGTGCATCACTGTCAAAATTAGTGATCTTTGCTCTAGTTGCAATAAGGTTGCTTTTGGGTTAATGCTATCATAGGTAAATAACACGGTACGGTTGTTTTCTTTCTGGCTGACGATTCTGTCTCGAAGACACGAATGATCGAAATTGTTTAAAACAAATGTGTCATCAATTACGACATACCGGCGCAGTCTTCCCAGTGACGTTGAGCGGCAGTGAGTCAAGTACGATGACGCGCAGGAAGTCCATGACACCTTGTCGTACGGCATGCTGTGTCAACGCTCCGGCTACTCCAGGCACTACAACTTCCTTCTCAGAGCCCGGTGTTGACGCCCCGGAACTGTCTCCGCTCTCGCATATTGCTGATAAAATAGATAACATAATATTATGATAACTGAGTTTATTTTGTGGTCCATGCGATGTAAATGTTGTTAGTGTAGTACGCACGACGACCAGTCAAGCTATGTAAAACCAAATTAAGCTGATCTCTCATTGTACGGTAAGCTCATACAAAGCGAGGTCAGCTTATACAGGATATGTGTTCACTAGTCGAGTCCAGCATAACCATATTAATACAAATATACTGAATGTAAATTTTTGGTCGTAGTTGGCTAAATGTTAAGGAGTAAGATAAATGTTCGAATGAAATACTTACGCATATGAATATCGTCTGTTGAATTCGGCGGGAAGAGGATCGCTGCTAGGGCAGTCAGAACTTCCGCCATCATCATAATAGGCACAAAATCAGGCAGTGTGTTGTACAGCGAAAACAGGACCTTGAATTGTACAAAAATAATAATAATTCATACATTCTTCACTCAGACAAACTAGCTAAATCTAGATATATATTGCAAGAGATGCCAGTTATAAGTAATGTGGGTCCAATATCAATGTTTTGTTTGATGATTCTAATCGTTCTTCTTTTTGATGCATTCGAGAATGTAGATTACATTCTAATACAGAATATCCTGACATTCCGAACTAAGCAATTTCTTATAGCGGGGTTTGAACCATTGCTTTGTAGCTCAACGTAACAGGCTAGATTAGCTGCGATTAGGAACCGTTTCCAGCAGTTACCTGTACAATGGCAACCGGATGATCAGCCAGCCAATCAGGCTCGTTACTCTTATCGTTATGCACGAGCGCGCGCACGGCCGCCAGCAGGACCACCACGGCGTCGGGGCACAGCGTGATGCGAGCTGACAACGCCGCGGGAGACTGGCGAGCTGGCGCCGCCGCGCCCCACGCCGCGCCCCACACGCGCTCCACCGACACCGCGCGCTCTGCGCACGCGCCGCGCACGGGCTGCCCCAGCGCGAGCCCGAACACCAGGTAGTACAGCTCGGGGATCTGGAGGTGGGCTGGTACCAACCTGGTGGACCAATGATGTAGGTTCAATGAGGAATTTATGTAAATAATTTAGGTAGTATAGTAGATTTTACTATCAATAAAATGATAACCAGAATTTAGAGACACCTGCAACACCAAGAGGATTGCACCTTTCAAAAAATATAAATTGTAAAATTTCATAAAAGAATAATTATATTATCATATTCAAACTCAGCAGCCACCAAATTCCAGCTATAATTTATGATGGCCAAATAGGTATGGTATTATTAGTGCCCCGGAAAAACCCAACGACACTTACTTTTACATAACTCTAAATTATTGCTAACATTTTCTTACCATGCGAGCAGCGTAAATCCAGGAGTATGTAGTAGAGATGTGTGTAGATGCGAGTTGGAGTGCACAGTTGTAGACATCACCACGCCAGCTTGTTGCGGCTGCGCTAAATTCTCTGTGTGGCGCAACCAACCTCCGTTGCCGACGCCTTCTCTAAACCTGTACAAAACAACGAGAACACAAAAGATATAAACGCCGAAAAGTAAGCAAAAGTCTTGATTGTATGTTTGGGTGAATCTTGGCGTACTCTGTTGATTCCCCTGGCGCAATTTATTTGAATAATTTTTTTTACAAACAATAATGAACTATAAAATTTAACTTAATTATAAACACATTAAACGAATAGGCATCACTTTTGGCGGATTGTTTCCGAAATAGAGCAATTCACATTTTTGTGGGCAGGGGAATCAAATAAATTGCGCCAGGGGAATCAACAGAATACACCGAATTTCAAGATTCACCCGTTTACTACAAGCCTGTATCTCATACTAACTACCATAGTGAAGATGTAATGCAACTAAAACCTTCTCATTTCTTACAAAAAATGTAACATGCAATAAATTCTTCGAGAGCCATTTCGCTAGATTTAAAAAGCTTATAAGAAAAGTAAAAACTATAAAATAATCATACCTATGCATTATAGCAGATTGTTGTCCCTGTCCCGAACACAGAACGACCATTATCCGCAACGCCCACAGAACTGTCGAAGGATGAACATTCTCCAACATGAAACTGAGCAGCCAATCAACGCCCAGAACTCTCGATATCTCTTCACAGACAATCGTGTTCACCAGATTCCTTGCCGTGAACAGTAAACCATGTATAACGTTAAAGCATTTGTTTCTTAAAATAATTTGTTCTCCCTCACTCTCGCAGTCACTCTCCTTGGGGTTTATTCCTCTCTCTGTCTGCGATGGTAGAGGCAGAGTGAACGCCATGAATTGACCTAAGCAGAGGAGATCGCTGGGTCGTGGCTGCCCTCCGAGTAAGGCAGCTAGTAACTGTATGAGGACATTCCTTGTGCTCACGACTTTTACGTCGTTTATTATGTAAAGGAGTTTGGAGACCAGTTGCAACTCCCTCATTGTGCGTAGGTTGTGCGTTCTGTGAGCTGTCTCTGTTGCCAGTTCTAGTAAGTGTTCTAAGAGAGATTTGATCAGCCCACCAGGGGCGCCGAGCCATACTTCTAGCTCGCATATTAAATCCTAAAAAATACATAACAATGATAATAACTACAAATACATACATAAATGTAATGATGAATAAATAAAATGTTATATTCATATACATACATGGAAGAAAATTAAACTTACTTGAAAGGCAGTTAAGTTAGGTATAGAAGAAGTTTCTTTTTGACTATCAACAGTTCCAACTAGACCAAAAATGAGATGCAATATATGAGAGTTGAGCAATTGTTTTTTCCTCTTAAGCAGCATCGCTAAAGTTTGGTATCCTTTTCGCCGGTCCATTTCTGCTTGTGCGGCCTTATTCGACCGTACGACGCAAACTAACGCTTTGACGCTTGCGTATAAACATTCAACGTCTTGAGCCATTGCTATTAATCCTAGTAATACTGAGCAGCCACCAACTGTATCAATCTAGAAGAAGAAAGTACAGCAATTAAAGCCTGTTACCAAAGGAAAATATTATCACAATGATAGAAAAACATCATTATTTTCACATACCATGATGGCAGCAGGTTTTGGGCAAAATACTCTGACGCCTAAATAACCAACGACAGTTCCACCCAAACATCTCGCCGGGCCCATGAGGTGTCCAGCAGAGTTGTGCAATATCCTTATCGGCGTCGCATTCTCGTGAGAAGACATGCCGAGCATCTTCGCTATAGCTTTGTTATCATTCTTGCTATAAACTTTACGTATCTTTGCAAGTGTGAGTTGAGACATCGCACGAGCGTTTATACCGAAGACGACCTTTTCTTCGGCAACTAGAGGAGCGAGTGGCTCTTGGTACTGTCCCGGAGGTAACGGTGCTTGTAGCGTGCCTACGTAGTGTGGACCCAGTTGGTGAATTATGGATACGGTCTGGGCTGGGAGTACCTAGAACAATGATAGATACATAGTTGAAATGAAATGAGACTTTATGAAACAGGACACTCCACACTTTAAGGAAACTGAGAAAGAGAGCTGTCTCTTTAGTGCGTGCACTAAATGTAGTTCAGAGTTGCCGTCGAGTGTGTGTGTGTGTGTGTGTGTGTGTGTGTGTGTCGAGTGCAAGGCATTTAACGTGCGTTTACTCGACGGCTTGAGTATCTTAACCCGACGGCTTGAGTATCTTAACCCGCGCGTAGTTACGCAAATAATACGCGTAAATCATGAAATATAATGATTTCTAGATATCTCTTCTCTTTTTCTTTCTTTCTTTTCTGGTCTCGACAAAGTTATTTTCTATCAGAGCGGTAAAATTGATAGAAAAGTCAAAAAGTATCAATGAAAGTCATTGTAGACATATGAAACGCTCTGAAAACGATTGTCTCTTGTCTTGGCCGTCTGCTCCACGATTGCTACGCATACCGCAACTCTACAACTAGAAGTATTTACATCCTCCAGCAACAGCGCAGGTCCCTGCCTCCACACGAGCTTGGAGTATCTCCTCCAGTGCGGCGGCGTGCCCAGAACACAATACACGCTGGTCGCGCCCGACAGTGTAGCTGCCCCGCCGCCCGGGTTCGCACTCACGTAGTGCAATTTTCCAGAGTGCATGTGAGTACCTGCGGAACACAACATTTGTGAGTATATTGGCTCAACGATTCAATTACAAAGTCGGATCGAAATGTTGCTTCGTCAAAGTGGCGGTACCTTTAAACCGAAAAGCCCGGCTTTCATGTCGAATAGTAACATTTGTATCTATCTTAAGATTGGTCACGAACAGCACTGGATAGGTATAGTGGAAGAAGGGAAGGGACACTGATGAAAAATAATAATAATATCTAAATTGCACATACCGTCTAAATACAAGGAGAAGGATGAGTTCTTGAGTACGGCGCGGTTGAGTACCAACACTAGATGGTGCCATTGTCCCTCATGCTGTAAATCTGGACACCACACGCGTGCCCCACATTCTCCTGAGCCTTCAGGCTCCCATTCACCAACATCTGTGGGCGGAAGTGACACTATTTTATTTCACTAATAAAAGTTTTAATCGAACCTTCTACTTACACTCCACAATGAAACGCAATGCAATTTTGGACAAAAACAACACAACAACACACACAAATGTATTTTGTTGAAAATAACTTACTATGCGGCACTAAAGTCTCCTGTGTGGACACAATGATAGCTTTATCCCTCGCTGATAAGACCATAGTGAGACAAACCAGATGTTCATCGCGGCTATTGTTTATGTTCCGAACAAGAGTCAACAAGCGGACACAGTGAGGATCTGATCGAGGGTCCGAGTACTTCTCCACACATATCCACGTAGAGTAAGTAAGCCCAGTTTGCGGTGGAAACACCCGATCACCTAGAACAAAAGGTTTTCGTCACCATAAATTCGAGTCTAACAAAATAATTTAAAAAAATAAAACTCACTGGGCCGCCAACTACCTGAACCAATGCCACCTAAAGTGGCAGTATCTTGCGTTCCAAGAGCGTTTAAATTGGCAGATTGTGGTGCTATACTTGGCAAGTAAAGACACCCAAAGCCTTCGGCAGACATGTCGAATTCGACAAATGGAGGTAGAGTGCAAGAGTTTTGAGATCTGGAGAGAATAAAGAAAGAAACACGTTATTTGTTAAGCAATTAGGATAGATAGTACATAGAAGGAAGACAAATATATATACAGTATTTACCTATAGTCTCTTGGTGTTGTCATGGATACTAAAGTCTTGATCCTAGTAAGTGGTACAGGGCCTCCAGGTTTACAAACCTGTCCAGGTTCTGGTGCCACACAGTTCAGAGGATTACCCATTCGTAGAAATTCCCTAGAAACATAATAAATCGTTATTAATCGTAATTTATGGGACTTGTTTTACTTAGTTTTTGTTATTTTTTTTTATTATCGATTCTACGATATCGATTCTTTTATATGATAGTATCGATAAAATCTAATCTGATTTTATATTATGTAAGTAAGGATAGTAGCAGCTGGCGTTCTGTTGTTTCTGACAACCTTCATGGGAAAAATGCGTGAGTTTATGTATGTATGTTTGTATGTATATTATCGATTAAATCATGATCTGAAACAAAGACTATATTATTATAAAGGGGTTGGCTTACATGTTTATTTCGGGTTTGCCCGATTAGTTTCCATCTCAAACAGAGATCTTAGTCATAAGCGCATCTCTCGACAAAGTTTTAAACCAATAAGATAATTCTGACCAGTTTACAAATAACACAAACATCTAAGGAAGTTTTCAGGTGGTTCTCATGGTGGTGGTGGACTTTTGAAGTGTTTTTGAATGTACGGATAAATATGGTGTTTTTCAACAAAAACAATGCAATACCATTCATTGTTTTTATTACTTATAAAAACATACGCGCGTGTACTATTCAATTAGCACAGTAGCTATAATCTTCTCTATTGAATTGACTGGTAATGTATTAAATTAACACCTGACTCCGAAGTAAACTTTTAGAAGACAGCTGCTCTTCACGTATAACTTTTGTTCGCTGGACCAATATTAGTACATTATGGTACAAGTGTGTAATGTTGGTGATTACCCCTGAGGCGCCATTGAGACCCGAGCCGTTAGGTGAGGGTCTTAAGAGAGCCGAGGACGGTAATCATCAATACACACGTGTATCATACGACGTTTTTCAACACACTTGTGAAGAAAATAATACTAAAAAATAATTTTATTTAGTAGATAAAAAAATTATTTAGAAAAACAATTAGTAAATGTACCGTTAGTAAAATTATAATTAACTGTTTTTGATGGCATAGTGGTCTCATCAGATAGATTATTTGTACTATTGAACACGATCTTTTTTGTATCGAAACTTTTTTAAGAACAAAGCAACTCAACCAATAAAATAAAATAAAAAATCCCTATAGCTCACTTGTGAATAATAGCAATGAAAAAGTCACAGTTTGATTCCAGGTGTCATTATGTGCCTATTTGCGGTGAAATTAGAGCCATTTTATGAGCAAGTGTGTTGATAAAAGTTTATTTGTACAATTGAACACGATTTTTTTTTGTATCGTAACTATTTAAAGAACAAAGCAACTCAACCAATAAAATATAAAAAAACCCTATAACTCACTTGTGAATAATAGCAATGAAAAAGTCACAGTTTGATTACAAGTGTCATTACGTGCCTAATTGCGGTGAAATTAGAGCCATTTTATGAGCAAGTGTGTTGAAAAATATTATATATTATAGATGGCACGGTTGGCGCAGTGGCTGAGGGATTGACTGCTGCGCTGCGTGTCGCAGGTTCTATCCCCGCACGGAACAAATATTTGTATGGCCTACAGATAGTTGTTCCGGGTCTGGTTGTTTGTGTATGTGAGTTTAAATGTTTGCGAACGCATCCATAATACAGGAGAAATTCGTAGTGCGGGGCTACGCTTAAAAAAAAAGATAGTCTAGTCGTCTAGATTCATGGCTTACAAGACATTAAATCAAAGGGAAGAGATCATTCAGTTTCCAAAAATCAAATTGTAAATAAACCCTATAGGCGCAAGACTGCTACTACGGTCATTAGCCTTTCAAATCTCCACGTCATTGGAGGCCAACTATATTATTTTCCTGTTGATAACGCATTTACCTGAGTTCAGAAGGTCTAAGCGCGTGCGCAGCGAGTCTCTCGAGCATGTACATGGCAGGTGCATGTAGCGGATGCTTCTCGGCTCGCAACGCCGCACCGCACACACGTAGTACGACGCCAGCTAGGCCCGCTCCACACATTACTTGCTGGTTGCGTTCGCTGGATGGAACACGGAAAATTACTGTGTTAAATTTGGGGGACACGGAGTACAAAAGGAGTGCTCATGTTATAAGATTGAATGATGAATTGGGCGAAAGTTAATATCAAAGGAATGTATTCGGATTTCAAATACTCTTGTGGATTTAAAATTACTGTGTTGAATTTGTGGAGCACGGAGTAGTGCACAAAAAGAGTCCTCATGTTATAAGATTTAATGATGAATTGGTCGAAATTAATATCAAAGGAATGTATTCGGATTTCAAATACTCTTGTGGATTTTTGGCTACAGACGTATTGACCTCATTTTTGCAGAGTTTGAGCACTCGATTTGTGTCTTGAATTGTGTAAAAAAAATTCACTACAAAATTGTATTATTTTTTGTGGAAATAAAGTCATACCTTCTGACAAGACTTTTAAGCACATGCGCCAAATAGTCCCGAATAGCTCTGGCATGTGCCTCATGTTCCGGAGGCCGGGGCAAGGCAGGCAATAACTTCGCTAGTACTATGACGACGCCCGAGTGGATCACCCACGCCTCCCCGTTATTACTGCCCGTTGATAGGTTTAGAGGCGCTGTACGTCCTGCCGGCTTTGACTAGAAATAAATTATCATAACAGCTACAGTGATTGCTACCCAAAAATAAATTAATAACAACATTAAATTTTATAAAAAGTTTAGATTTGTCTGGGCGTCAGTCTCTTTTTAAAACAGCCCATAGACTGTAACATCACTGACAAACAATAAAATAAAGAAACAAACAAACTAAAACTGTAAACAATAAAAAGAAAAATAAATTAATGAGATAAACTCACCTCATTAATTGCAGAGCTCTGACGAGTCAAACTAGGAGATTTGACATTGAGCGATCCACAAAAAGTTGGCTTATCAAAAGAGTCCAATGCGACATCGTACAAAAGTCGCAGAATGATGCACGCATGCACAAATACTACTGGTACTTTCTCAGGAAAACTGTAGGAAAAGATTAAGAAAACTTAAAGCCAGGTATTTGTTAGAAAATAAAGTTGCGCAAAATTGTTTTAGCAACATGTTTTTGTGTTACGTGCAACATGTAGCTTGTAATATGTAAATATTTTGCAATCGTGTCAAAAGAAACACCACTATCTCCAAGTTACCTTTGATGTTGCGGTCTACGATGTTGCGTAACTGGTTCTCAACTTTGTTTTGAACAAATATTGCTTGTAAATGTCATGCTTTAAAGATTAAAGACTAAAAATACTTACGTCATTTCTAATATGTTGCTTGTAAATACTTCGTGAAACACTTCATAGAGTTCTGCATCACCGGGTTCGGCATCATTTTGTAGTTCCGTTTCGTTTACAAAACAGCCTAACAGACGTATCGTCTCGCACAAAGTTGTCGCACATAACTGCAACAACAATTTTGTTTCAGAAACCATTAAATATTCTAATAAATTTCAATTCCTTTCCGTAATTGAGCCATAATTATGGAGTTTTAGCAAAATTTTGCATTTAATTATAGTGGTGCATGATTCTTTTGGGGCGATGCTAACAACATCGTGTTTTTACCCGACTGAGGGAGGGTATGTTTGTTCCTTTCTGGCACTCTAGAGACCAAACCCGTGGGCCGATTTAGATGATGCTCACGTCAATCGATTTGTCTTAATATTGTGAGTGTCACTGACATGAAATTAAAACATGGAATCGGTCCCGCCTACTTCCAAATATGCTTGTTTTTTTTTTGCCTTCCAGTCGGTTTTTTTTAGTTTGTATAATTACTTTTCAATACAATATACAGTCACACACAGTCAGTTCCACAATGTTTTACACACAGTGCCTATTCAAGGTCCCCAAAGAACCGTGCACCAACAACTGAGTGTCATATTACGTTCGGGAACTGTGTTGACGTTTGAGATACCAACCTCATGATGAAAAAACTTCGCGTTAGCCGGCTCGAACCTCATAGCCGTACTAATGGTGTAGAACACAATATGTATTAGCTGTAGCATATCTTTATCCATCGGCTCATCACCTTTCAGTTTCCCTTCTAGAGAAACTAGAACACTGGTTACGTATACGAAACCGCTAACCTGAAGGAATGGGTGAGTAGGAGTTACATTCATGATAATTAGATTATTAAATTATTTTATATTCTATACAGGGTAACTTTTTACCCAGTGGGCTTTTTTTCTGGTGGTTCCATAAAATCAGTTTCAAAGTAAACATCTTTCGTAAACAATAACTACATTTTTTATTACTAAGACGTAATAAGAATAATAATACCAAAATGAAACGTGTTTATTAAAAATCATTTATGTTTATTTTATCATGTCCGCACTTGTATTTATTCACTGGAACGTTGAAACTGGAATGTTGATTTTTTCTTATCAGAATAGCTAATGCGTAAGCACACGGGCACATTTTAACACGACGCACTGGATGAAATCTAACAGTGCGGTTCACAGTGGAACGAATGTATGGGAGCGGTTGGACGTAGACATGTCCGAAAAAAAAGAGTAAAATTATGCCAAACTAATGATGCCATCTTATTCGATTACTTAATGCCTTCATAACTTGTGGTGATGAATTTCTTCATAACTCCCATATTTCGGGAGTAATTTGAGAAAATGTGAAATTTTACTATGAAAATGAGTGTATCGAGCTCTCTCCCTCCTGATTCCGGGCTTGTTTCAAGTAGCGGTCTCTAATATCATAATACTAATACTAAGAGCTATATTTAATACTAAGACACATAGTGCGCCAAATGTGCACTTTCTGGGATAAAGAGTGATGTTTATTTTATAACACAATTTTTTTATGTTTTGTTTATTTTGTTGATTAAAACCGTTTTTCTAAAGGTTTACCTTATTACAATAACATTTCTGAGCAGCCAATTAGAGAAGATATAAGCTAATTAGGATATATAATTAGGGACTTAAGGTTTACATATAAAACTGATGCACTAATGATTACTGATAAGAACATTGCTATTATTTAATTACTAAATGGCTCTTAATACACTAATTTAGCATGCATCATTTACTAATTATCACAATAACTAATTACCTTGCAATATTTAACAAAGGATACCTGGGATACCTGGATTTTATATAAATAGGTCACTATTAGTAACTTTAAAATCAGTGTTGATTTACACCTCGTTGTATCCAAGCTAATCTCGCAATGTATTTTCCAAATTTTAATACAAATCTTGATATTCACGTTGCTTTATGCGCACGCGCACATAAAGATTTACGCGACTTTAACTATTTGTTCAGTGTTTTAAAAGATAACAGTTGTGTTCAGTTATGTGAAAGTGCTGAAACAAGTTTAAAAGACTGGTGTCGTCGATTTTGCTACCGCATTTATGCAAAATGGACACAGTCTGGAAGAAGCACAGATAAGTTTCGGAAGAAACATGAGATTTGGCTACAGGCTGCAATTCAATGGCCGGAATTACAGAATGAAAATATGGAACCTTCTACAGAAAATATAAGTGACGTCATCGAGCCCATAATTTCTCCTGCTAAATCTGATGCTTCAACTTGTACACATCCTAGTCCTCGTAAATCTTTTGAGGACCTTAGTAACCGGCAAAAAAGAAGACGCACTGAAGATAGTCTTTCATGCAGCAGTAGCAGCGCTGAAATTATGTTTTCGGCCGAAAGGGCGCTTCAAAAGGCAGGACAAAGCGATACAGCTTATGTTATGAAATACTTGACGGAGAATCCAGAAGAGGCCTCAAAAATCAAAGCCTTCATTGAAGGTAAATCAATTCAGGTACGGGAAATATCCCCTTTGAAGGCATTGGCTCTTTATGTATCGATGAACTTATCGAAATGGCGCTATAACACTCTTCGGGATTTCAACACTCAAGAAGGAGCTCTTCAATACCCGAGTTACTACATGTTGGTTAAAGAAAAAATTAAGTGCTATCCGGCCAAAGAAGATCTCACAGTTACAGAGAGCTCTGCAAAAATCAAATTACAAGCCTTGATGGATTTAACCTCAAGAAGACTTATTAGGTCGTTAGAAACCCCTGTTGATCCCAATCAACAGCTCGTATTGACCAGCAAATGGGGTTTTGACGGATCATCTAGCCAAAGCATTTATCATCAAAGGACGAGTGAAGATGAGCAAATCGATCTTGCTAGTAATTTTATGATTAGTCTTGTACCACTGCGGCTCGTCTCAAAAGGTGTAACAATTTGGGAAAACGAGCGACCATCTTCCACTTCATTTTGCCGGCCAATATTGTTTGAGTTTATAAAGGAAACCAAAGAAAATGTGCAGAGAGAGATGGCTGAAATCGAAGCAGAGATTGAAGCCTTAACTCCATCCACCATCACTGATGGAATTAGTGTCAAACACCAACTGCTGTTGACAATGATTGATGGTAAAATTCATTCCATTATATCCGATACAGCAGCTTCAGTGTGTGACATATGCAAGGCTTGTCCTAAAGAAATGAATAATTTAGAGTTAATCAAAGATAAACACGCAAACGAGGACATGTATAAATATAGCTTAAGCACCCTTCACGCTTGGATTCGCTCAATGGAATGCTTATTACACATTTCCTACAAATTAGACATAAAATCATGGCAAGTAAGGGGTGATATAGCAAAAAGGCAAGTTGATGACAGGAAGAAAAGAGTTCAAGAGGCTGTAAGAAGAGAAACGGGCTTACTTTTCGATGTTGTGAAACAAGGCAGTGGATCCACCAACAATGGCAACTCGGCAAGGAGATTTTTTGAAAACTACACAAAATCTGCTGAACTGACCGGAATAGATGCTATGCTTTTAAGAAAAATCTGTGTGATCTTGCAGTGTATTTCATCAGGAGAGAAGATCAACGTAACTAAATTCCGAGAGTTCTGCTTTGATACTGCTAAGCTTTACGTGGAGTTATACCCATGGTATTATATGCCTTCTTCACTTCATAAAATTTTAATGCATGGGCCAGACATAGTTCAGAACATGTCAATTGTGCCCATTGGTTTTCTATCCGAAGAGGCATCTGAGGCTAGAAATAAAGATTTTAGAAAATATAGAGAGGGGCATTCTCGAAAGCATAGCAGTATCTCATGCAATGAAGATATTATGCACAATCTTTTACTGTCTTCTGATCCACTTGTTACAAGTATCCGTCCAAAAGGAAATAAGTTTGTAAAAAAATCTTCTTTTAAGGAATTTTATGAGCTTACGGATTCTGAGAAAAGTGATATCGAATTTGTTAACATAAATGATTTAGCGGACATCGATTCTGAATTTGAATTAATTGATGATGATGATGATGACGAAGATAATTAAATGATGTTATTGTTTTAAAATGTGTAACTTAGTAAATTAGAGCTTACATCTTAATTATTTATTGTACTTTTAATGAAACTAGGTAATTTATTATCAACTTACTTAAAAGTCATACTCTCATCAGTTCTTGTGAATATTTTTGTTAATATATATTTCTGTATATATATAATATATTTATAGACCTCTTAATAAGTCTGTCGCAGGTTTAAAGTAAATACAAATGGGGAAAAAACGTTTTTTTTTTTAAATTTTCATTTCCTTTTATCCCAGAAAGTGCACATTTGGCGCACTATGTGTCTTAGTATTAAATATAGCTCTTAGTAATAGCATTACGATATTAGAGACCGGTACTTGAAACAAGCCCGGAATCAGGAGGGAGAGAGCTCGATACACTCATTTTCATAGTAAAATTTCACATTTTCTCAAATTACTCCCGAAATATGGGAGTTATGAAGAAATTCATCACCACAATTTATGAAGGCATTAAGTAATCGAATAAGATGGCATCATTAGTTTGTCATAATTTTACTCTTATTTTTCGGACATGTCTACGTCCAACCGCTCCCATACATTCGTTCCACTGTGCGGTTGTCCAACGTGCTTGGGATGCGCTAATAGATTGTCGACACCCCGTTTAATGTCGCTAATTAAAAATCCAGTGCGCAGGAAAAAAGACTCGTTAAAAAAGCGGCCATGCTAACATACGTAGCTTTGTGATGGGCTCATTAATCTATATCTCATGTTACATGGACAGATGTACACTAGATTTGAATAAAGTGTAGTTATATGACGGTTACTTTAGCAAAACATATCTCAGACGTTTACTAACAAATTAGCAGTTCATTCGATCACTACAATACAAACTTACCTTTCTAAATATAGTTCTAGTACGATGCGAGTCTCGCAAGCAAGCTAGCAGCGCCTTCAATATGTGCAGCTTTAGTAGCAAGGCGTCGTTAGGAGCAGCGTGCATGCCGCACAGTAACGCAGACATATCCTCTTCACCTGACCCACTCACTATTAGTTCTCTTACTACACCTAAAATAAAATAAACATAGTATTATATAATAATGCGTGATGGAGAGAGAGAGACAGAGAGATACACACTAATGTTGTTTAGCTGGAGGAGAGAAGACCAATGAAATGGATTGTATGAGGGACGATATGACTGAGAAGGAAGAGAATAATTATGTGTCAGCAGAGAGAGGCAAATAGAAGAGAGAAGATTGAAAATATTGAACTGAGTAGTATGATCCACTGGAGATAATAATATGCTTACATGGGTAAATTCTATTGATGAAAACAATGATCTAATGTTTTTTTTTTGAGAACTTACCTAAAGCTTTACTCCTACAAGATTCATACACAACCATCCCATGCACACACTTAGCGCCGCCACAATCTCTAAACACGTTACAATTATTAGAGTTCCCATTCAACAACGCGGTCAAGCCTTCCATCACCAATGATCCCAATTCCTCTTCTTCTTCATCTAAATTAGGATCTCTTATTAGCGAGTCGTGTCGAGTAGACTGTCTCTTCTTCCTTTCGGGAGCCTTCGGAGATTCAGTCGGCGATTTTTCCTGCGTAGGCGATGCTGAAGCGTCTCTTTTGCTCTTTTCATCATTAAGAATTTGATTGTCTTTGAGAAAAACAGCGTAGCGAGACAGACAAGTGACAAATACTTCTAACATACCGACTTCCCGGTATACGTCTTTGAAAATTGCGTTATGTCTGGAACAGAATCGAGAAACATGTGACTAATTTTATTTTAATTTTAATAATTGATTTATTCTTTATGGAAACCTGTAATTATATATATTATATTATTATTTGTATTTCCCAGTAGTAACTGGGTTGTGGAGGTCAGATAGGCAGTCGCTCCATGTAAAATACTGGTATTCAGCTGCATCCGGTTAGACTGGAAGCCGACCCCAATATAGTTGGGAAAAGGCTAGGCAGATGATGATGGAAACCTGTAATTACTTACTTTAAAATATTCAACAGAGTTTTCATACACAGTATGCTACACATTCTGGATCTGTTAGCCTTCAATAACAACGACAAAGATATAAGTTCTTTGCACGGCACAAAATTCAGCTGAAAAACAATAAATTCCAGCAACTCGAAGAATTTTTCTTGTATTTCTGCATTCTTAGTGTATATTCTTTCTGAGAATTGACTGAGCGTGTTCTGGTTTTCAAGAATGAAATAGTTGGCATTATCGGCGTGGTATACGCTTGATATAGCGTCTAATATCGTGCAGCATAACGCTGCGGAGTTGGACTTCATGAATACTGATTGTAGGACCTGTAAGTAGGAACAATGAAATTATAGTAACATCCTGTGTAAGTCTTCTTAAAGAAAAATTAAGTTTAGAATTGAAATTGACTCTCAATTAAGTTGATAGCAGAAAAAACACCATTCAAATTTTACATTAAAATTGTAGTTGCAGGCAAAACTAAACTTAATACGTGTAACGTTAAATGTGCAAATCCTGAAAATAGTTTGATCAGAATAACGAGCAGAATCAATTGAACCACTTTTTAATATAGGTCACATTTTTCAAAAAATCCGACTCTTCCTTCGACAGAGCGTCGTCGCAGACGCAAGAAACTATCAGAATTGTCAGTAAAACTAAAACAACACATAAGACCTTTAATTTTTTTTTCTCACAGAATTAGGTCAATTGAATTAAAAACCATTTGGGGTGTCTGAGGTTTTGCGCATTTAACGTTACACGTTGTATATGTGCATTAAAGTTATTTTTCCGAAATCATATAGGTACTTGCATTAGAAACTATATAAATTGTTACCTGAAAAGCCTGTACGTTTCTCACAGCCTGCCCCGGAGTGGAAGGCTGCGGGAGCACAAACCCCTGCAGTTGAAACAGTTCTGTGTTGGCGCGCGTTGGTCGCAGCTCGGAGAAGCCGCATGCGCATAACGACGATATCATCAGCACAAGGTTTCGAAGGGCTGCTCTGGCTTCCGTGCCACTTACACGCTCTTCTTCTAACCTTTATTTAAAAGAGTTTGGGTATAAAAAGAGGGCGATTACATTCGAAAATATCTAATTTCCATTTATGCGAAAAAGTGCAGAACATTATAAAAAAGTTAAATAAACACACTTATTAAGCACGGCCGCAAAGTACGAAGAATATCACTCACAATAGCGAGCTGCGTGTTGCATTTGTAAAGTTTGACTCAGTGCCGAAAGTCGAAAATCCAACAGAACGCTCAATATCCCTTGCGTTACTTCGATTTCCACTGTCGATACGTGATGAGCAAGTGTGATGAAAATATATATTATATAGATAAATATAATATGAGAGACAGAGACAAGTAGTGATAGCTCAGTGTTTCGGGTTTTGCGACCGTGCCATAATTACCAAAATAACAAGCTACAGTGAAGTGCTTACCCTGATGTCAAATAATCGGGTACACCTTGTCTCTCATGTCTGTGATAAACAAAACAAATCATAGGTAAAAAATAAAAACAAAACAAAATAGGTGCACACTATAAAATAGTATAAAGTCGCATGCTATAAAATAACTAACAAACATAGATTTAAATCATAGATGTGCCTAGGGCATGCGGAACACGGCTTCGCAGGCCCTCACCGTACTTAGATCACACGAAAAAGTGTTTACATTGAGAAGAGTGAGTTCGCACATCCCGGACGAAACGATACTTATGTGCAGTATGAGTGAGCGAGACTATTATTTCTGGTCACTTTGATATTAAATATTTGGCGTTTCGAATTCCAAATTCAAATGTATTAGTAACGTGAACATTTTTTGGCGCGATAAAACGAATCTATGATTTAAATCTATGCTAAAAATATCTAGATACCGAACATGCTCATGCTGAATAATAAGAATAATGTTAATACCCCATATTGATTAGAAACTTACTTTAGAAGAAATTCAGAAAGGAAAAGGTAGCCTTGGCAAGTACGGAAATCATCCAGTAATAATTGACTAACTTCACTTGAATCCTTTAGAAAACAGAATACTGCTACGAACATTTCAACTACCTGTAAAAAAAAGTAAATAATGTATGTAGGCAGAGGTTCCATTGAGGCCTGGTTTCCACCAAAATCCAGACGAGTGGAGCAGAGACGTGTGGGAATCAATCAATCACATCGCGCGTCTCATGTGTTCGTCTCGGCTTTTCTGGAAGCCAGGCCTTAAGAAGTGGGTAAATTGTTCATTAGCACAAGTGTTTGCAATAATTACCTCTAAAGGTGTCAATTCTGGTATCCTCTGCATATTTTCTATACAAAGTGCAACACATCCTTTATCTGTAATAACATAGTAATTAGTTAAGAGACATCCAAGTTGACCTATTTCGCTAATTAATGGCTTGGTTTACTAAACAAAGCATTGTCGTAAATAGATTAGACCGGATAGTAACAATGTTTCAAACAACAGAACAGAGATGGTTATGTAACCCTGATTGACCTTTATATTATACTAGTTTAAGCCTACGGATTCGCGCGCGTGGCGGTAGAAAATTTGTGATAGTTGTTCAGGGTTTGGCTGTTAGTGTATGTGAGTTTAAATGTTACACTAGGAATTTCTTCTATACCGTGGGTGCGTTTACAAATATTTAAACTCACATACACGAACAGCCAGACCCGGAACAACAACCTGTAGGTCATATAAATATTTGTTCCGTGCGGGGATCGAACCAGCGACACGCAGCGCAGCAGCAAATCACTCAGCTTCTACGCTAACCGTGCCGTAAAAAAAAAGAACCACGAGAACTTCCTACATTCATGGTCTATTCATATGCCAAATATCGTCGAAATCCAACGTGGTTCAAAACATTTGAGCCTTTAAGTCCTATAACGCATGAAGGTGTGATAAACAAACAAACACATGCATATTAGTTAGGAGTATAAGCACTTACTGTGTATGTACTGAACAACAGATTGTGTCAATCCATGTCTAGATAGTGTCATCAGCACTTCAGCAGCTGATTTCCTCCACATTATGTTGTGGGGGGCACACCATGAAGTTATAGCCGAAAATAATAGGCTGAGATCATCTTTTCTTGCTAATTCTTCACATGGGAATGGATGACTGCACAGTCTTACAAGTACCTAAAATGATTATTATGATGCTTCAATTCTTTTTGAATTTAACTAAACTCAAATTTCTATTAAAACAGCTAGCAAGCTGTCATTTTGAAGATGCGTTTATATGAAATCAAATCCGATATGTAAAGCTATATGCGTCGCGCTGTATTGCGTTGATTCGCGCGCTTTGTTCAGAATTCCTAAGAAATGTATTTGGCAAACAAATGTTGGACAGCAGTAATGTAATATCCAAAATATAAGTCAAACATGAGGACAAAAATAAGTTGTCATTATTACTCAAGTAGTGACTCAATTCAATGTTAACAATGCATGTTTACTTAACTGTTTTAACATTATCTGAACCAACACTTGAAGCAATATTAAAATGGGCAGCATTTTAATAAAATAAGATTATTAATTTTGGAATAGTGCTGTTGGTACATACTTGCAAATATTGTGGCATAGTTAACACAACAGTGATAATTTAAACTATGACTATGACTTCCGCATAAAAGAGGCTTGTTTATTTTTCACCGTATTTAAATAAAAGATATGAATATTTTATTTGTTTTTTATACTGTCGCTGTAAAACACTCATGCCAATAAAAAGGCACCATTGCATTTTCAACACTCAATACAAAGATTTGACATACTCATCTGCCTAGTCTTTACTACTACTACTTTTAGTTTCCAGTCTAACCGGATAAAGCAGAATATCAGTATTTTACATGGTGTGACTTCTTATCTGACCTCCACAACTCAGTTAGTACTTCGAAATACGATACCCCTTGTTAAGACTGGTTGTCAGACTATCGGGCCACTGACTACCTGTAATGACTGTCAAAGATCTACAATTGACAGCCAGGACCAACAGCTTAACATGCTTTCTGATCCACGGACCAGCCCAGACAAGCACAGCATAACCTGAAGATCGACCCAAGTGGCCGTTATTATTTAGCCACAAGCTCCTCTGAGAGTTGATATTCTAACAGTGAATATTATAAATGTTAGTGAAAATAGGGAACACATTTTCAGAGTTTATTTACCTGCACAAATATTTTCTGTAGTAATATCCGCCTTTCCCTAGGAGTAAATTCACTGATTCCATCTTGAACATCTGCCTCAGACTCCGGTATTTCAGGTAGATCAAAAAAGAGGTATAAACATTTGACTAATGTTGAAGGTATTGATGCAGTGGTCATGACCTACAAAAAAATTCAAGTCAATTCAAACAATGATTAAAATAATACTTCTTTAGATAGGGCCTTGGAACTGACACAAATATTAGTAACACCAAAAAAAATTTATAACAAAACGACAGAATAGAAAATTCTTTATTTATTTTCTGTGTTTTGAATTTATTGGCACAGTCTACGATCAGTTTTGAAATTGGATTAAGAACTAGAATTTAAAAGTAAAACTTGTAAATGTCACTTGATTCAGAACCACTTCAAAAAAATTATGAATAAAACTTTAAATAAGTAAAGTATTTCTCACTTTCACAGAGAGGTGGCTCGTATCCCATCAATATAGGCTGATCGGGGTTTGTTTATGCTACGTAAAGGGTTACACAAATACCTGTATTAAAGACTGATCACCAGCAGCCAAGAGGTTTAGTGTTGACAGTAACATCCATCCATTGCTAGACTCCTCAGAATTTTCAATTTCTAGGAACTTCGCAATAGCACAACTAGCTGCTTCCGTGCTTTGGTTACTGGCTCTCTTTCTAATCTCGGATACCATGAGTTTAGAAACTTGCTGGCAGAATGATAGAATGTCCCAGAACTTTTCGTTCATTTCACTTGATGGACTGGTGCCAAATACCTATTGAAAATAAATAGTTTATATTTATGGTGGTACTAAAGAAAGTAAACAACATGTCTTGAGTCTTGCATCAATAGATCAGAGTCTTGTATAAAATACTGCCTAGTGAAAAGATTCCTATAAGATTGTTCATAATTTATTTTAAACTTCTAACTACCACAATTTTGTGACCACACAAAATTGTGGTGAACAGTCCTGATTTGATAAAACAATTAAAAATATTTATTTTGCTTGTCTTAAAACACTTGAAAATTTTATAATTATACAGTAGGCACATACAACATACTTTTTTTTGAATACCTAAATAAAAGAAATTAATGGACCAGATGAGTCTGAGTACGGACAATGGAGACTCCATTGTAATACATAAGTGTAATTAAAGCGTGATGCTAATGTCAAGTTACAGAAGATTAATTTGGTTTCAGATGAATATTGTATTATGGCGTTGAGTATTAACCTTTTCCTCAATAATGACACCGGACAGGTTGTTAAATTAAGTTTAAATGTCTTGCTTAAATATATGAATACATAATGATGTTTATCAAAATAATGAATCATTCCAGATAAACATGTTAAGCCCATGTCGATCAGAAGGCTAGAAAATAAATCAACATCAATAGATTGTGGATAAGGCACTAGTTAATTGGTTGCAAATGAACACTATTACATAACTAATTGTTTTTAAACTGCAAAAAGAAGAATAAATACAATTCCTTTAATTTGAATTGTTGCTGGTGACAAATAATTTTGTTTTTACCTTACAAAAGAGAGGTAGCATATTGTACAGTTTATCATCTTTTTCTGCGTCTGTAAGTGGTTGTGGTGGATGTGTGTACTCTGCGAAGAGCTTCTTGAGGTGCATGAGGCCGAGTTGCACATGAGACGACGAGCTGGAGGCTTCAGCACTTTCAGGAGATGCCGAAGTTGTCGCCCCACGCAATTTGCGCATTAGATTCATTTTAGAATTCTAGATCGATATGGTTACACTTTCAAGCACATCTTTGTTTCTTTGATTTATGTAGAAATAAACATTTTAATTAAATAATAATAAACATTGATTTTTCATTTAATTTAAATGCAGTGGTACCACCATTTTGCACAGTTATTGGATAAATAAAACGTACATAAAATACATAACTAATAAGTGTAAACTAAAAATATTATGTAAATGACGATAATTTCTTGGTTTTTCTTTAGTAAATTGATTGATTATTTTCTGATACTTTCGTACGCCCACACTGCAAAGTGTTTGCCATAGATAATAAAATTTATTTTCACTTTTCAGCATCAATATAAGACTGAAAAACGATGATATTCTCACCTCAAGTGCTCCAGTCTACCGACCGCCGACCGGGTGACCGATAGCATGAAGGATGATGTGATTTTACATTATTTCAGTTTTGGGATTTTTTCGCAAGTGCTTACAATGCATCAAGCCGTCTGTGCGATTGTAGTTCGCGGAAAATGCTGGTGGATCGTTAGAATATGATATGATTTGGAGAAATGACATCCCTGCCTCCCGCAGTCCCGAAGCATCCTTTACAATCAATATGTATAATTAATTCTGTTGAGATGCGGCAACACTTCACTCCTTGCGTCACATTGGATGCGTCACCGTCAGTCAGTTGTCAACTTGTCAAATTGAATATCGATGTTGTCTGTAGTGACTCTCATTACGTGCTACAAAAATAGTATCTCTATCTTAACTTTTTTTGTTGCATATTACTCGCACGTTGTCGACTCAAGTTCGCGTTTTTTTTAATTAAAATGCCAGAAAGCAAGAACCTCGTGCAGTGTTATAACCGTGGTTGTGGCCAACTCTTTGATCCCAGCCTTAATGATAAAGGTACGCGAATTTTCTAGACTTTTCTACATCCAAAGTTTACCAAGAGACATACAGAGAGGATAACTACTTATTTTCATTGAATAGTGCTCAGAAAAATTATGGTCTTAAGGATGGTTCATATGTGATGAAAACCAAAATTCTCAAGCTGTTTCTATAACAACAGCAATCAGCCGGGAGGAGTGGATCGATTTTAGGGAGACTTGCCCAGTATTGGGGCTTGTATAGAGCAGTATGGGATATACCAAGTCATATAATTTAATAGACTGTCTTTGTTCCATAATAATTACTCAGATGATGGGCTTTTTTATTTTATTTATGTTTAATTTATAGTCTATGACAAAAAGGGATAATGTAACTTACTATTAGTGAAAGAAAGATTCAGAATCTGATCAGTAATTCTGGAGATTACTCCCTATATCTAAACTTACCAACACACAATTTATACCTTTAAAATAAGCATAAACATGTATTTCTGTGTAAACATACAGATGAATGCTGCCACCATCCTGGTTCTCCAGTGTTCCATGATGCATACAAGGGCTGGTCATGCTGCAATAAGAAGAGTGTTGACTTTACTGAATTCCTAAACATCAAAGGATGTACTTTGGCAAAGCATTCAAATGAGGTTTGTATTTAGATCATAAATGTTACAACTGATATAATTATTTTTTGTGTAGGTACTAACATTCTTTGTCAATTTACTCTTTCTAGAAACCTCCAGAACCTGAGAAAAAGGCTTTGGATAAAGAATTGGATAAAAAGGAAGTGATTGAAGTGAGAGCACCAGTGGTTGGTCCACAGTTGCCAAGACCTCCATTTGAGACACCTATGATTACTGTTAAACCTACTATAGCTGAGGCTTTGAAACAAGCTGTACAAAATACATCACAACCAGCTGCTTCTACTGATGATGGGTATGTAAATGAATAAAATATTGATCAACATTTTTAATGAATGCAATCAATATTTCAAATGGGTACATCAGCCAACCAGCGCAGGGCTTACATGTTGGAATAGGGCTCACTAACCGGTAGGTGCTGCCTTTCTTTTAACCACAGAATTAATTTTTATTATAAGCTGTTATTATCTTGCTTTTTATGATAAAATCTTCTTTCTCATCAGACAATTATCCAGTTGAATGTAAGATAAATAATTACACTGCCATTGTGTCTTAAAATAAGACTTATCATAAACATCACTAACTTGACACTTTTACAGAAGCATAGCAGTTGGTACAACATGTAAGAACGGAGGCTGTGGTGTCACCTATGAAGGTCCACATACAAATGATAGCATGTGCATCCACCATCCAGGCGTTCCTATCTTCCATGAAGGTCTGAAGTTCTGGTCTTGCTGTCAGAAGAGAACAACAGACTTTAATACTTTTCTTAGTCAACCAGGGTGCACAACTGGCACCCATAAATGGACAAAAGAGGTAATGATTGTTTATTTGACCATACAATAATACATATTTACCAAATTGATGAACCCAGCCATTTACCAAATATTCATCATCTGCCTAGCCTTTTCCCAACTATGTTGGGGTCGGCTTCCAGTCTAACCGGATGCAGCTGAATACCAGTATTTTACATGGAGCGACTGCCTATCTGACCTCCACAACCCAGTTACTACTGGGAAATACGATACCCCTTGGTAAGACTGGTTGTCAGACTTTTTGGGACACTGACTACTTTAACGACTGTCAAAGATCTTCAAATGACAGCCGGGACCAACGGCTTAACGTGCTTTCCGAGGCACGGAGGAAACTCGGTATGTAATGGGTGGTCACCCATCCACAGACCAACCTAGGCAAGCACGGCTTAACCTAAAGATCGACCCGAGCGGCTGTTATTGTTTAGCCACGAGCTCCATTACCATCTCCATTACGAGCTCCATTTACCAAATATTAAAAGGAATAATAGCACAGAAAATAAAGCCAACATTTAAAATTAATACCTACATAAATATAGTTCTTGTCAATTTAAGAATTATAATACCTGTAATTCATGTTTTTATTTTTCAGGCTGCACCAGCTGGTACAGTTAAATGTCGTTGGGACTGGCATCAAACACCTGATTACGTTATTGTTAGCGTATATGCCAAGAAATACGACCCTGTGCTCAGTTTTGTAAAGCTCAACCCTATTCGTTTAAACACAAAATTGGTATTCCGAGAGCAAGGGGATGCATCATTTGAATTGGATGTTGAACTTAGAGGTGTAAGTATTTCACAAGGTATATTATACCTTTTTATGTAAGTAGACTTAACAAGATCGAAATATTAACCCCTGATTTCTTGACTATTGCAGGTTATTAGTGTAGAAAGTTGTACTGCATCAATGTTGTCAACAAAAATAGAAATAAAACTAAAGAAAGGTGAACCAGGAGCATGGAGCAAATTAGACTTCCCTCGTACACAGCCAAAGAAAGAGGAAGCGAAACCACAAGACGACGTCAAACCGTCAGACGACGATTATGAAGACCTTTCTACTGTAGAAGCTGTACAATCCATTGGAAGAGTTAATGTAACTGATCAATAATCTAATTTATATAATAATTCCTAGTTTATTACTCTTTTTTAAGAAGTGCAATGTTTTCAGCAGATTTAATTTTCGTAAATCTTATTTTCTGTTCTAATGGTGGATGTGCATTTGTATAGTGAAAATAAAATGTGCTTGTACTATTAAGAATTCAATGTTTTATTTTGGGGACCATTTTGTCTTTGAATAAAACCATATTGAATGTTAACTCCTTGATCAAATCAACATATATTTATATACAAATAAAAGTACATACATGCTATAGTTTCTTTTTTACAATAATTCCTCAAATCATTTTTAAAATCATGACTAGATCATGGCGCATATAATTTGAATACAGCATAGCTAAGTATATTTTATTACAATAGAATAATAACATTTACAAAATTTATACAACGTGACTAGGATGACTAGATAGATAAGATTCACAAAGGTACATTTTATCCTAATACGTAAAATGTTTATAATTAATTCAGATACTCTATATATATAATAGCTACCTATACAATTTCAGATTGTTTATACAAATCTATTTAGAGCTTCAATCGAATTATTGGCTTGTGTTTTCTAGATACTGTATTCTACAAACTCGAATTAATAACCATAGAATTCTTTTCGAAATTCGACTCCCAACCTGGACCTGTACTAGAGGTGCAGATCTGGAGCTCAAAACACATTCTGTTAAGTCGGCAATGTGCCAACTAACTTACATTACTCGCATTCGTTCTCAAATTCTTAACTCCATGCCCACATTTTATTTCAATTATTATACAGGCTGTTGTTTTAGTCATCAGCAATAATTTGACGTAGGTAAGCAGAAAGGACTCGATCCTCATTAAGTTACATATGGATTGACTCCTTTCTGCTTAACTACGTCCAATTAATCTTTCGAACGCCATTGTCACATATACGTGACAAGCAAGCGCGTGCCCTGTACGCCAAACGACACAAATATGTGACAAAATGGTAGGTGAAATTCTGACATGCGCGTGCGTTAATGCTCTGGCGTTAAAATGATTAAGGGGCGAATCCCCCAATGCTAATCGGATATGGGTTTCAAAGGGATAGATGATCAGTTATAGAGCATCCACAACGAAGTTACTTATTGTAGAGCAACAATCAACAATAACTCTTCACGTCATCACTTTTCTATGAGTATAACTTATCCGTTGTTGCCCAATAACTTATACAAACGTTGCCCTGCACTAAAAGTTCCTCACTTCGGTGTGGATTCACCTATAGTCTTCCATGACCACATTACTATTCCAGCTGACTAAGGTTCACAAAAGACGGTAGTTTTACGGTGACGCACAGTGTTCGCTGGTAGGTGGTGCAGGCGCGTGGAAGGCCGGTGTGGGCGCGGGTTGCATGCGGTACATGTCGTGCAGCAGTGTGGCTACTGACACGTCGCCTACTGTGTCGCGGAACAAGAGCAGTTCGATGGAGCGCGCGCGCACGGCCCGGAGTGATGGTAGCAGAAGGAGCAGGCGACCAAATCTGAAGACAATACAAGTATTAGACGCTAGCAGTAAATATGGAACACACCTGTAACCAGGTATTATTCAGTAGGTAACTTTGTTAATGTAGCGACACTTGGGGGAGGCCTATGTCTCGCAGTAGACGTCATTTAGCTGAAATGATGATGATGAACCTTGTTAATTAGGATAATAGGCATTTCTAATTTTGACCAATAATGCCTGTATTTTCACATCTACCTACCTACTTGCAAAAGAATCTTAAATTCATCCATTCATTCACTAAAAGAACGCACAATGCACAGCTGGGTGTAGAAGCATGCAATTTTAGAACAAGAGGTCCTTTTACAACTCGGGTACCTAAGCACTAAGAATTTTTGAATAATTATACCCTATGGGAAATAGGTAGGTAATGGTGAAAATTCGTCATATTTGTCGAGGAAAAGTACCATCGGGGACATGACTTGTGTATGTCATAACAATTATGGAGATGTCAACGTACCTCGTAGGTTGCCTGGTATATCTAGTCCGTACGTAGTCAGCAAGTATGCATTGAGCTTGATCCTGCAACATCTCCACCGGCTGAGTTTCACTGAGCCCAGGTGTATCTGCTCAATAATAAAATAAAAAGAATTAATTTTGTGTTTCTAGTTAAGTACTTAGCTGGCACCTACCACCTAAACAGGTATTACGAAAGTGATTAATGAATCTCATCAATAAATAACTTACCTGGTGAAAACAGAACAATAGCTTTCATACACCCACACTCGCTGCCGTCAGGTGCTATTTGCCGAAATCGGCATAGAATCTCCTGAAACAAAATATAAATTTATTTGATTACCTCTTAAGTATATTCTACAAAAGTTTCACAAATAAAATTTCGTGAGGACTTCTTGGAATGTATCAAATGTGGTTATATATGTAGGTTGACCTATCTCATACCTCAGGTAATGCGCTCTACCGAAGGTACGTTTCAGTTTCGGGATCTCTTTCCATTCCATGTCTTTGAAATGGACTCTACCCTACGACTCCACAATTTCATGAAAGACATCCCGCGGCTACGCTATAGTGAAGTAGCGCAAAACAGCCTTGGGATAATTAGGTATTAGAAGTACCATCTCCTAGAAATACTTTAGCAGTCCATCTCATCTCATAATCTCAACCGACCTGTAAAGTATTCAGCTCCAAATCTGCTAACGGATCCGGCGGCAGTCTTGCTCGGGCTGCTGGTGCTGCCAGCAGTGGTGCCAG
Source organism: Lycophotia porphyrea (assembly GCA_950005105.1). NCBI lineage: Eukaryota > Metazoa > Arthropoda > Insecta > Lepidoptera > Noctuidae > Lycophotia > Lycophotia porphyrea. Next base: position 9,356,947 of record OX465393.1, read on the forward strand.
GTCCCATGGTGCAGACCACTGTGCCAGATGCAGAAGGAACAGGTCCTTCCAGGCCGCTCGCAGGAGTACCAGCTGGTCGGAAGGAGCGAGAGCTTGGAACGGGGCAAGGCATCGCACCCAGCGCACTGCCATGAAGAGGAGACGGGCACTTGTCTCCTGGTGTCAAAAAAAAAAACGGTATTTTTTATGTATGGTACTGACTATAGGGTAGTGGGAGTGCCAAAAAACCTGAGACATTAGACTAGAGCTTACTTGCCAGTTGCTTGCTACGTAGGTAGTATCGCCACTCTCTATTATCGTAGTTATTATGTAGATAGGTTGGTATATAAATGTCCATATGGTAAATAGCATTCTTATGGTATATTGAAGTACCATTGATGCTCTCCCAAACATGCGCACTGTGACGAATATAATGCAAAACATAAGTCAAGCTACGATGACTCCAGTGTCGTGGCGCGTAGAGGGCGATGGGCGGAGTAAGTCAACTGAAGGCGATAAGTCACCCCGCGAACGTCCAATCGCGGCTCGCGCCCGCCCCTTTAGTCAAAAAGCCACCTATAGAATGTCAATGTTTACACCCCTTGAAGGAAATTTGAAAACGCTGTGCAATAAGGAACGACATAAAGGAAATTTCGGAAACCTATGAGAAAAACAAATTGAATTTTCCATGTTGCTCTACAGGGTTAAGATTTGTAATGCTTGTCTCGATCAAAAAATGATTAAAGTCTCCTTCTTGGGACCGAAATTTCGACCGGAAATCTGTTGCACTTGTTTCGCCACAATCGCTACTGTGCTGGGTTCAAAGCTAAATCATATCTTAATCTTTTACTGAAACTATGTGCGCGTTTCAGTAAACCATGCCAAATTGGATCAGTTCCTTACTTCTTCTAAAATTGTAAAGACCTTACCTGCAAAAGTTCCCATGTAGGAGCGAGGGGTGCTCCAAAAGCACTTGGTGGTGGTCGCAACAGTGTTGGGTCTCCTTGTAACTGCAGTTGTTTCGCGCTCCACATCAGTTCCTAAAGTAAATAAATCATGAAAGGTTTAGAACTATAGTGTTTTGACAATACAGGCTTCCACGTTTGAGATAGAAAGGATACTCGCGGGTGAGTGGACTGTTTCATATAAGGGCAAGGTCACACGAGGAAGCAGTTTTCCGCCTAAACTTAGAAGTATGCTATATAAGTTAACCTATTGCGAGTTCAGATTCTTTTCACCTACTGTACTCGGTGCATGATCTTACCTGGCATTTATCAGAAGACATAAGCATATGCAGTAAGCCAGGGGGTGGCGGCGCTAAGAACGGTTCAGGCATAAGTGGTAACGGACTGGAAGCGCCAGCGCCACCGCCGGCACCGCTTGACCCCGCTGATGATGCAGTGCTCAGGGGTGCTGGCTCGCTCATGCCGCTGATACTGAACTGTTTGACGGAATTATGATCAGTAAGTGTGCTTTTGCGCTTACTATAACTTCGATAAAATATAATATGTACGATGCGGACAGATTGCCGACGTGCTGCGGACAGCGGGTGCTTATAATAAGTTACTAGCTTTAATTCACTATCTATCAGAGTTCAGTGTGCGGAGCTGCGTTGTCCGTTTAGCGGCCGGTTTAACTGAATCTTTACAACATAAACACTGGACATCTACCTGGGCAAATCTGTGACAGCTTTACCCCATTTAATTAATCACTAAGGTAGGTATGTTTTAATTCGAATGTTGGGGACGAAGCGATCGGATTCTAATGGTTTAAACAAATTTTGTAGGTCACCTTGTTCCATTCATAACATAACCAACCCAAATTTTATGTTAGCAGTCACCTACCTACTACATTAAATTATCTACTGATTCTTCATTTATCCAAATGATTATTATAATTAACCTGGGAATGTTACCTGAAAGTTGAAGGGTTGTGGCAGTGGCGCGTACGGCGAGGGAGGCGAGAGTTTGAGTGCGTGTGGTTTGTGTGCGTGTCCGAGGGACGGCGGTCCTAGCGCGCCCATCGCACCTGCCTGAAGCTTCGGCTTGCGAGGACCGCGCTCGTGCTGCACCGCTGGGGGAGATATGGCTATGTGAACTATAAGTCTAGAAATTTTGCGTATAAACTACAGAATTCGCTGAAAGAAGCGCAATGCTGCTACGACGACAGATGATGTGAATACTGATAATTATGTTAGCGTAAGAGATGAGTGCAATATGATAAGATCCCGCCTGTAATCACCAAAGTGCTAGGTAGTGCTGTACTTTACTCGTACAGTTTACCCACGTGACGCCAGTTATGTTTAAGTATCATGTCGTAGGAGGCGAGTCTATTCCCATCCACCGGGTACAGATCCGGACTCCGGGCTGTTATTGAGAAATTGCTCGAACGGAAATTACAGAAATAACGCTTCGCTGGACCGCGGAATCGCTCGTAGCGCTTGGAACCACTAGATAAACTAGGAATTATAAGACGAACGATGGTCATTAGGGTTCCGTATCTCAAAAGGTAAAAATGGAACCCTTATAAGATCCCTCTCTTGTCCGTCTGTCTGTCTGTCTGTCCGTGTGTCACCACCGATTTTCTCAGGAACGGGTGGACCTAGCAAGTTGAAATTTATACCAGATACTAAAGTCCATAGAGTATAGGTGTATAAAAATCAAGGTTCTGAGTCAACACGATAAAAAGATATGGGCAAATTTTGATTTTCGCGAAAACTTGTAATTACCATAATTTACCTTAATTTTCAACTTTTTTATTTTTCGGACTTTTCCCTTTAGGTTAGGTACTTGTACTGTAAGACTTACTTTAAACTAAAGTTGACAATTCTAGGTCAACTGGAAGTACCATAAAGGTTTTGGGTTGAAAACCTATATGTTAGTTTCCGTTGACATAGTATCACGAAATTTGGCAAGAAGCAATGTCTTACAGTACATGTAAAGGAAAAAATCTGAAAACCGCAAATAAGTAGTTTAATAACAAAATTCCTACAAGTTTATACGGAACCCTCAGTGCGCGAGTCCAACTCGCACTTGTTTTTAGAAATAATGTAAAGTTAGCCCTATAAAATACACGATATTTGGTTCATCATTGTTTTAAACAAGGTGAAAATGAACATAAAAACCGGTCAAGAGCGCGTCGGGCCACGCTGCCACGCACAAACAATGTAGGGTTCCGTAGTTGCCCAACGAATTATGCGGACACTTCCTACGGTTTGATTTGCCTCCGAATAATGATTTTTATTTTAATAATTAAAAACAAACCGTGCTCCCATACATTATGTTTAGGAAAATATGTTATCTTAGGACATTTTATAAGTTGGTCGATCTATTACTTGTAAACTTGTAAAGCCACAGCTAAGTAGCTGTGATAGTTTTCCTTTTAACTTCGTTATATATACCACCACCGTGAATTTTTTGACATACCCAAACACAACCGTTTAGCTGGTAGAGGGGGAAGACACTTCAGTCTAATAAAAAATAGCACTTTAAAGAGTAATATTTCACAAACGAATCCCTTCATCGAAAAATTATGTGAAAAAACTTGCAATATTTTTTAAAGACCTAGCCAACGACATCCCACACTATGGGGTAGGCGAGAAAAAAATACCCACTTTACGTGAAGGTATAGGAGATTTTATTTACTACTTTTGCGGCGTAACTAATTTGTATATTCATGCCAAATTACAGCTTTCTAGTACTAGTCTTTTAGCTAAGCTGCGGACAGACAGACGGACGGACCCGGACATGGCGAAACTATAAGGGTTCATTGTTGACTACGGAACCCAAAAAATAGGGGCATTTCAGAGCCTACCATTTCTCAAATACTTCAATCGAAAAAGGCACTTCCTGTGGCCAGTAAAATCCACCCACCTAGGCGCCTACATATCGACGTCTGGTTGCAGCCCTTACGAACCTTCTCAATAAATATCAAGTCATAATTATTATAATCAATACAATCATACAAACTGTAAAGATTATAATTATCTGCTGGTGTCATTTCCTCTTAAGTTTTTTAAACCGATACCTATATCCGTAATAAATCTTTACAACTAATTTCCGTTAAACACATTGTTTATACAAAAATCATTGACAGCATCAATACTGCGAAATCAACACCAAAAGTGCGATCAACAAAAGTATTTGACTACATGTAAGTTGGTTGTTGTTGTACATGGAGGATTATAGAGCCATGAACCGCTCGGTTATTTGAGACGATCCCTCGGTAAGCCGGGATCGGTCGCGCCTCGTCTCCCGTCGTATAATGCAGTCGTGGGCCCTGCTCATACGCGTGACACCCTTTGAGCGATCAGATCAGGTGACCATTATTCTGTTTAGAATGCTTTTGGGAGCCATTGGTGCTAATTTGTTTATTAATTATCTGAGTAGGGTTCTTTTGAAGTTAGTTCATGAGGTTAGGTGGCGCGAATTGAAGAGATCAGAGGAATAATTCGATAAAATCATTTCTTTATCCATTTTTTAAACAATTTAAAGTTTGAGGGTGATTAGTCCTTCTATATAATGAGTAAGTATCTTAGCACGAGCCTATTTGCAAGGAACTTTACCTAATGTATCTATAAGTAGATTTACGTTTTTCTCAACAAAGTACATGTTTGAGACAAACTGCTGAAAATGGTAATTGGTGTGAATGGTGGTGTGATTTATCAAGCGAAGATCAGCCATCAAAACAGAGCTTTTCCTTAAAAATTAAGCGAATTGTTTTAATTGCATTGCATCCAATGTGCACGGGGCCTGTGTAGGGCTGACGTCACGCAATCAGCTTAACGAGGCTGAGTCCATGAGAATGCGGCTATTGTGTTCGCACATGTCGGCGCATACGCTGCGTTCCCGCGCCGCCACCGCTGGCGAGTGCCAACCAAGAGGTACGTCATTCAGAAGAACTACTCTGGATAATATGACGATAAGAAGCCATCCATGAAGTTTGACCACTCACAGCAGAGTAGGTCAAGGTGCAAGGATTTTTGGAGGATGTCTTACGTAATTTGCAGATGTTAGTCATGTTAACTCATTTACGCCTGCCGTCCTCAATTAGGCACACCTTCTAATCTACCATCATCTTTTTTTATTAACATGACAAGTTTAGTTTACCTACGTTATTTTCGAGTTTATTTGTGCTAGTTTTTTTTCTAAGTAATTAAATGTTTTATTTTCAAACTGCCGAATAATACAAGTTATTTCCTTTTCGTGCGGCTACTTTAGTCTTGGCCGTAAATGAGTTTGGATCTTCTGTAACTAACTTTTCACGACTCGCTTTCTATGCGGCTTAGCAGACGATACAATGCTGACGGACGCACTATTCGAATAGCTGACAGCCTCTACGTACGTAAGTGGGGACTTTAAATATTAAATGATGATTCTAGAATGGCTTATTAGGGCATTAGTGACTCTTACGCATTCTCCTAACACTTCTTTAAGCTTCACTTGATTTTTATTCTAACATGACAGGAGTATAGTCAGCAGAATTGCACTTTTAAAACAACGTCTTGCTAACATTACCGAATCACACTGATTATACATATTTTCTAGACGTTTGAAAATATCTTTGCAAACACCCTACCTCTCATACTTTTCCAGAAAAATAATTCATGTTGAGCCTAGTGGTGTAACCGTCGGTCTGCCAAGTCATTTGTAGGTCTCGAGTTCGAACCCACGCCACGCACCTCTGATTGTTCAGATTCATGTGGGTATTGTGTTGTGTCTCAAGACGAAAGTCTATGACCAGTGTGTGTTGCCAGTGATTACATACGGGACCGAAACGTGCTCACTCACAATGGGCCTCATCAGAAAGCTTAAAGTCACCCAAAGGGCAATGGAGAGGGCTATGCTCGGAGTTTCCTTGCGCGATCGAATTAGAAATGAGGACATCCGCAAGAGAACCAAAGTTACCGACGTAGCCCGAAGAATTGCCAAACTTAAGTGGCAGTGGGCAGGGCACATTGCTCGCAGAACCGATGGCCGATGGGGCCGTAGAGTTCTGGAGTGGCGACCGCGAACCGGAAGGCGTTGCGTTGGAAGGCCTCCCACTAGGTGGACCGATGACCTGGTGAAGGTCGCAGGGATCCGCTGGATGCGAGTGGCACGGGACCGGTCAATGTGGCGACACTTGGGGGAGGCCTATGTCCAGCAGTGGACGTCTTTCGGCTGAAATGATGTTGATGATGATGATGTGGGTATTGTCTAATTATCACTTGCTTCGGTGAAGGAAAAATGTCGTGAGGAAACCAGCATGCCTGAGAAGTATTTCTTGAGGGCATGTAAAGCCAAGTTAGAGGCCTATGGGCGGCATTAACTTTAAAAACTCTGCCACTAGGTTAGATACTAACCACATCATAAAGAAGAAGATTAGGCGAGGAATCTCAATCTTGTTTATAATAATTCCATGTCAAGTTCAGGATACAGAAAGACGGAAATCACTTATCAAAATCCTACACGCTGAAAAACTACAGTGAAAAAATATTTCTAAACTACAATAAATATACTACGGAGTTTTATAAAACACATCGCGTGTGTTGCAGTGTCAGAGCAACTGATGCAATGTTAACCTTTTGTTTATGGGGCGCATGTAATCCCAAATACAACACGTGCTTTTTTTCACGACGTCATCGGCTTCCCTCACTATCCCCCAACAACCTAAAACCAACTTTATGACCGGACATCAAGGTATAGATTCACTAATCGCACATATTTAGGGTCGGTTAAGCCAAGGGGCTCAGTTTCCAGTGTGACGCGGATAAGTGAGATTTTAATTAAATGAAGGCGAAATGTGTAACAAGTTTTTCATTATCTGATGACTCGACTTTAGTATAGTTTGTGGCTTAAAATGTGCTATTTAGAAGTAATGTTATCAATAAATTATCGAGCTTCTTTGGAGTTGTGTGCACCAGCTACGAAGGCGAGTACGGCTACGCAGCGTAGCCGCATTCGTAGCACTCGTAGCCTTTCGCTACGGAGCTACGCGTCCGCATCGGTTAAAGTTCTAAGCACTAAGCAGATTTGCAATTCCCTTTACTACAATGATATTATGTTTTGCGCTAAGTCTTGAGCGTTACTGTACTGTAAAAAGTACCGATTTAACAGTTTGGACGCTAGTAGAAACAAGTTTTGTTTTTCTGTATCGACAGAATAACTGTGCGGTTCTTTGAGTATTTTATTTCCACCGTATACGAGATACACTAATGTATCCATCTAACTACAGTAGTAACAAACTCTGCGTCTAGTCAGTACCCAATCTTTTAAACCCAAAAAACTTATAGCAAAATAATCATCATTCACAAAACATCAAAAATGTGGATATTGTTTAAGTTAAAGATATAAAGCTCAAAAGCAAGTTAAGTCTCTTTTCGTTAAGCTCGTATAAAAGGCGCATAGCACAGTGAATCACATTGGCAGCGTTTAAAAGGGAGATTTAACTTCAAACATGTGAACGACAAACCCCTCGCGAACCGAATTGAAAACAAACAAAACATGTTTTTCAAAAAGGTAGTTCATACAAAAAGTATTTGTTATTTATTGCCCGCAGCCATTGGCGGTTGGACGTCAATTACTTTTGCTACATTTTAATTTTGCATTTTGTTAAGTGCTTGTTGATGTAATAGAGGTCAAAATTAATTACAAAGAGTTCTATAAAATAATAGGTCTATAATAGTAACGAAAACTACTGCATTACACCTCACAAAACAAAAAAAAAAAGTTACTAAGTTAGTAACATAATTAACTCTTCTACATAACATGATATCACGCCTACATCCAGATAGGGTTAGCCAGAGTTGTACCTCTAGCAAACCTAAAATTCGCGGGTAACGATTACGTCCCATGTAATATTGATTCTATTGTCAGCATCATCTTTTGAGGCTTTACAGCTGCGGGGGGCCTTAGCCTGGTTGAGTATATTTTCCACTGTGACCTATTTCTGTTTTTTTCTCTCCAACAGTTCCTGAATCTTGATCTACGCCATCCAACCAGCTGGATTCCTATCTATCTACCCAATAATACAGTACCCTTACCCACCTAGGAACTAAACTCTTGGCCTCATGTTCCAGAGAGACGTTTCAGTTTTTTTAATAAATCAAATCAAAGTTTCCTTAGCAAGCCTCTGATTTTTTTTCGTATTGTATAATAATCACTTGGTGGTTCGGTGAAGGGAAACATCGTGAGGAAACCAAAAAAAAAATCTTTGATATTTTTTGACTCGGCGTCATGTAAAGCCAAGTCAGAGGCCCGTGCATGGGATTAAAACTCTGACACCTGGTTAGGCAATAACCGCACGATACAGAAGACCACCGACTTAAGCCCACACATGTGATACCCGTCTTTGTAGCGATCTGTGACCTACATCCTACATCAATACAGCTAAGGTTCCTGCTTGTCTATCCGAACATTAAGGTGCAAAAGCATTTGTTGCAATGCAACCTATCTACCAATATTGTCGGGTGGTGGGTAGGTTACCTATAATGTACTTACTGCGACGTTATTCCCCGTGTAAATGGAGTTCTGCGGTCGATATCATAGTGATGTACTGCTTCTCGATGTGCCTTTATAAAAATATGGCCAGGTTTGGTTGAATGTGACGGTGTGTTTCTATTTTTGATGCTTCAGTTTTGGGGCAGTCAAAATGTACAAAACCTATGTGGCACCTCAAGTTTAATGAAACTTAGCGTAATAAAATTAAATAATAAACTTCTAAACGATTTGTATAATATGTTAAAACTTTTATAAAAATCCTCATTGCGTGTCACACTTTCTATTTTAATACAATCCGCAGGATTTAAGAGAAATCTCTTATCTAGTGCATCATCATCATCATTCTCGATTTGAGGTCGTCGCAGCATATCTTCATATTACATACTTCGCATCTATCATCATACAAATAATGCGCTGCGAATGGAACGACAATGCCAGTGTAAGTGTGTTACAGAGATTTATTACTATACAATTCACAAAGCTTCACTTAATTCCTTAGGTAACTTTATAGACCAAACAACCAAACTAATCAAACGGTTCCACACTCCCACATGTTCCCAAGAAAAACTTAGCTAAGTTAGCCTTATTTATCGATAGGTGTAAGCACTACTCTGTTCAGGCAGACACGTTCCTCCAGGAGGCAGCGTGGTGTGGGGCGTGATTAATGACCCAATAATCCGGGCCGCCCGCCCGCCTCGTGAAAGCTTCACGAAGCCGAATTGGTGAGCGGTCAAAAGGTTTATTGACTGAACAGGCATAACCAAGACGCATTTCCATTACTAACAAGTGTGTTAACTAAGTCATTAAGTGTGAGGGACCTGGGTTTTACTGAGGTTCTATCTAATGAACGCTTGGATATTTGAAGTATTTCTGGAGTAATTCGGTCTTGTATTCTTAGGATTAGATATTCTTTGAATACATTGTAAGATAAAATAGAACTTGAATGTATAATTTCTTTGACGACTATTAAAGCCTTGGTATCACCTACCTTTCTTCTTTCAAAAATAAATATGAAACATTTTCAAATGTGTTGGAATCAACCGTTTTTAAATTCATCTTTTTAGCAGCAATGTCTACAGTAGGCGAGGTCATGTCTAATAACAACCTCTGTCTGTCTGACAAATATGGGTACTGGCAACAGGACGTTTTTCTGCCGCTCTGCTTAAATGGACTAATAACAACAATTAGATTAAAACTAAACACAACAGTTAGTAACACTTCTATTTTAAAAATCACTGAAATGAAATCGTAATTCCGAAAAAAACCTAATGAGATGTTCATATCAAGTGTTCCCTACGCAAGCATCGTGATTCATTCAAGGAGCATGACTGTGCAGAAGTTGCCGACTTGCCGTCAACAGGCAAGCCCTGGCATGATAATACCAGCGCGGATCAAGATGTTAAACAACCTGTTTTTTGCATCGCAGGCTTTGCAAAATAGATTTATTGAGGAAAATGGGGCAAGGGTGGTTTTAGACGATTACCGACTTTATTTTTGTTCAAAAGTCTTAACGTACTGTAGGCGATTAATCTATCTTTATAGCTTAAACATTCTTCATATATACCTAATTTTTAAGTTCACAATGTGTTACACATTTCAAGCAGGGCTACACACTAAAGCATATATGTAGGCGCCTGAGAAACTAAATTCTAAGGACGATAAACATAAATAAGAGGATATAATATACCCACTTTGTGTTTAGTATTTTCCACAAACATTATTAGCGCTTCATAGCTGCGCATCAAAATCATCGCGTGGAAAATATCCAGCGAGAACGACCCCGTGTCCCGACATTCGTTCCGACGTTAATTCCAGCCGCATCTGTTCCATTACATTTCCGACACAAAGTAGATACGCGTTTGCCGAATTGACTAGGTGGATGCGACCAGGCGAATGCGAACGAAGAGGATGGGGCGAGCGAGGCTAGCCGCCCGACAGGGACGGAGTATCAAAAGTGAGAAAGATGTATTCAGAAGTGAAATAGTCTGCTGGCTGAGCACATCATCATTAACGAGCCAGAGAGGGCGGAGGGCAGCGAAGAGGCAGAGGGGGCGCGCCAGGTGGGCGATGTCCCACGCTCCGGCACACCTGCGCGCGAAATTGCTCCTTACCACAACCGCCTCAGAGAACTTATCTCTTTAAAGCCAGCCGGCTACAAGTACCGACCTCAGGGAATATTTTCGAGTGCACCGACATAAATATGAGAAATATCCAGGTTTTTATTCACCTTCCACCCTGCGGGGTCCGCACGGGTCCCGGACAAACATCTCATATAATAGATGTCCAACAATGTCGAGATGACAACGGGTTTTGCTCGTACCTATACACCTAGTTTTGCTTTTATTTCTACTATGACACCTGTCAATAAGTATGTTGTAGAGTATGTTGTATCATTAATAACTATTTTTTGTCTTTTTGTGGCTTGACTGAAGAATGCTAGATGTAGTGTTGGTCCACGAGAGCGTCGAGGTATCTGTTAGCGAGTCAAAAGGTATGGTACGTACCACCCGATAATTACCACCCGCCCCTGGATATCACTTTAAAGTTTGATGCAGCTTCTCATGTTCGTCCTATGCCAGCTAGTAATAGTGATCGGTCTAAGGACTGGAATTTTATAAGTGCGATTATGAACGTCGTTATACTCTACTTAATGAGGAATCTTGGAGTACCGTAGTAGAGTCAACAGATATTACTTTTTGCACGAAAACCGTTAATGAAATTATTTATAATATTTCTAACGAATGTATGCAAACGTTTTCCAGTTTGGTACACTCGTGTAACAGATCTTCGACATAAACAAGACTACATCATATTTGGAAAAAGGCTACTTGCTTAACAGTATACAAGGCATTTAGCACCGCATTATGATAACATATAATTCACATTTATATCATGTTGAGTGTAATATCACGCCAGTTTATATCGTGACAGTTTTGGCAGCACATATACTGCCTATGAGCCTACAATCAACTATTAGGGTCAATCATTGTCGGGTATCAATGTTTTCTTACCTGAAACACCTGATTTGAATGCCTCCCAAATATGTGCTCTTGATATCTATCTACAGCAGTATTAACTCCGTCAGTTCAACTAAATTTTCCACTAACGATGTAGAACGTGGTATCAGTATCAGTAAATTAAACTCAGTAGTTCTGTTGGAACATTCTAGCTAATATTCTTTAACTATCTAAAGCTTCCATAGCCAAACCTCTTTGTCTTATATTTAACTTGTCACTAACCACCGGAAAATGTACAGGGTTACGCCTTTACCGAAGACATTGGTGAAATCATCAGTTGAAGACTACAAGCCTATTGCTATATTGTCGGCCTCTGCTAAAGTATTCTAACACATTTTATATAAAGAAATTCAAAGACAAGTCGATATTTATATGTGCAATGAACAACATGGTTTTCGCAACAAAAATTCAGTTAACACTAATTTGTTAACATTAGTAGATTTTATTTCTTCTGAAATGGACCGCGGGCAGCATGCGGATGCCCTGTATTTCGATTTCCGTAAGGCCTTTGATAGAAATAATAACGACATCTTGTTACGCAAGTTAAGTGTCATAGGATTTAGACCCAGTCTTCTTCTTCTGATTTCTGACTATCTCCGGGATCGTCAGCAATTTGTTCTCCTTGGCTCATACAACTCACATGCATATCATACACGACCAGGCGTGAGTCAGGGTTCTATTTTAGGTCCCTTGCTCTTCTTGAGCCATATATTATATTATCCATATATGTATACTACTAAGTTTATTTTAGGATGTTTAAATTTTAATTCCCTTACAGTTATGTGTGCTGTAGACCAAATAACTACAGCGTATAAAATTATACATGGTTATACCGACGCCTCGGATTTACATGCGCAGCTGTGTCAATTTTTTGTTCCAAATAATTATAATCGCTCTAGAAAGCATAAAATGTTTAATTTCCCATTTTGTCGCACCAACCCTGGTTTGGACATGTTTGCTGATGAATGGAAGACGATAATGTTATAATATTTGTGGTTCTGTGAGAAGACCGAGTAAAAGGATTATTTAATTTAGTGTGGCTATATCTATCATTCAGTATTTAATAAAATATTAAATACTGAATGATAGATTTTCTTTTCAAGAAAATGATATCTACGAATGCACATATCATAAACATATTGAAGAAGTAATATCTATTGTAAATATAAAGTATAAAATGGTATGTATTGATAAAAGGCGAAGAAAGCAAAAAAACAGTATTTCTTCATAAAGTTGACGCGAAGTTACCGCGCTGCGGTATCTGAACGTCGAGCCTGTTTCAGAACTGAACAAGTTGGGAGTGCAGCGCGTCGCTTTATTTCACCACTATAAATAACTTTGTTTTGTACAGCATAAAGTTTACAGATGAACTCGAAGTTTTTCCATTTTATAAAAGCTCAGGAAAAAACGCGATCGTAAGTAGGTAACGATAATTTTAAGCTATTGTTTTAATAAAATTGCACATGGCTACTTTATTACCCGATGTGTGCACGTATTACAATTTTCAATCAAGTAAATTATAATCATAATAAATATCTAACAATTTGGGATGATCCAAACTTAATTTAACTACAAAAACAATCATCAATAAACCTCGACTAATCCATTCGTGTGTAATGCAATTAGCCCACCCACCGTACAACGTGAAAATTAATTAAGAATCACGTAAACGTGTACAAAAAATAACCCCTAAACCAGATGCAACAGATTATCCCATTAAACATTTTAGTTTTATTCGCTATGACAGTGCAATAATTTGTTCACGCACAACATTAAAATGAAATTAGACGGGTGAGATTCACCCCGGGGGCGAAGCGAGGGTTGAATCACTTGATCTGTCAAAATATAGGCAATATTGTAGTTGGTCGGGAGGACAGCAGACAAACACGGAAGCGGTGAATAAATCACATAATCGGATCGAAACCCACTGGGCCTTTATTCTGGCCGACCTTTGTCAAATAGCAAATCAATAGGTCTGTACCGATTCCTAGGAGAGCACGTGTAAATCATAAATATTTATACGTTTATTTTTCACAATGGATATTATGCCTCAATCAGCGGAAATTGATTATGATAAAATTCAGTAATATTTATAATTAACTTTGATTAAACAATAATACTAATAACTGACAATGAACTGCAGTTTGATCAAAAGATTACACGATTTTAAATGTTTCAAATAATCGATAAATGTCATATTTTAAAATACTAAATCAAACTAACGTTCTTTTAAAAACGAAACGAGTTAACATAAAACCAGTCCAAAACAACGACACAGTGTACAAAAACGAATTTAGATTGTGATTAAAGGTAATAAATATCCGCAAACACAAGTGAAGTAGCTATTATAGTACAATTGGCGTTCCTTTGTTCAGTCTCCCCTCGCCTGTGCTCGGGTGTGGTCACGCTGCACGCTGCACTGGCGTGAACACGTGTTACTGATCCTTAACACTGCTCCCAAAGCACCGATCTACTCCATTTGATACGCTCCCGATACCCCTACACGCAACGTACGCTTTTATACATCAATAAATATTCATTTCGAGTGGAATATTAAGTACACAATAAAGCTTGACTATTACCTGATTATTGATGATGTAGTGTGTGGGATCCACAATACTTTCTACTAATGCGAAGGGGCGGTAATAAAAAAAATATTATGTGTTTGTAAGGTGCCCAAATAAACACTTGAGCAGTAGCAAAGATTTTTGTTAAATTAATTGAATCCATCATTTGCTTAACGTTTTACAAACTGGCCCTTGTTTTAATATTCACAGAAAATACACGTAGCAAGGTTCGTTCCAATTCGTTGCGAACCATTTAAATTCTCTTTTTAACACAAAAAGGTAAGCTCGTTGTAGAATCAAAATCTAGCGCGCGAACCGTTAAATTAAAAATAAATATTGCGAAACGTCAGCATGTTACGGGTCGGGTTCTGGAATATATCCAGGGAAAAATCGAAAAACGTTAGGATGGCCGATGTCGGTTCACAGGGGTGGTTTGGGGTAAGGTGAATCTTTTTGTGAAGTGGAGAGAATTAATTTAACCCGCTGCGGGGTAACACGACATGGCGGTAATTGAAAAGTTTGCCCCTTGTAGCAGCCGACGCCGAAGGCGACGCGTCTTCGCGACACTCAGCTTTTATTATAACAGGCTTTTATGTTAATTGATATTAAAATATTGCTTTTAATTTTTAAATATTTATTAATTCAAAAATAGAAGATAAAATCCGTGATATTACAATGTTTGAGCATTTAAAGATAGTCGATGGCATATTACTGAACAGAACACTTCAAGAACGTTAACATTGCTTATTGGATGACCAAAGAAGCTTCATGTTTGAACAACCAAACGGAAAAAAACAAAGCTGGCCTTTAATTATATTATTTTTTAACAAGCTCTTGGAAAAGTAGCGAGACGAAAATTTTTTTGAAGCTACTTATTTGAACTTTCCAATAGATGACAACTGATTAACTTCGCGAAAGGCCATTCGAGAAAAAGCTTTCAGATATCAACCCTTTAACTTTTTCAACGAAAATTAATAAGTATTGGTAACTTTGAGAAGCGAACGCCTGGCTTGCTCGCCCCTGATCGATTTTAAATTAATTTTATAAAGTTAAATTGGGGATTATGTTTATTTGATCACTTGAAAGAGACGCTGCTCTGATATTAAACTTTGTTTATGGTGAACCTAAGTAAATTATTTTTGTAAAAAGGATTAATCTGCAAAAACGTTTTTAAGTATTTTGCCTATAGGTTCTATTTTTTTTTGTTATATCGAATGACTGAAAGACGAAGATCTGGTGCACTAAAAATACTTTAAATAATCGGAATCATTTAAATATGTACTATTTTGTACACCTAATTAAGTCAACGGTAGAGCATTTCAGTGGTTTCATTCGTACAACGTAAGTATTCAATGATTTGACACCCATATCACATCGGATTTGCATATACAAATGTCTAGTTAGGGACACAAAGGTAGCCGGGTGTGTTGACGCATTGGCTAACATCGATTCGGTCTGTTTGCCGACGATATTGAAGTTAGCTGATTGGCTCCCTGGCTGCTGGACTCGGCAAACTTAATGATTTACTTCTACAGGAACGTGACCTTTTTGTGTTAGCTCTTCTGAACATTTTGATGGATTTATCTGTTTTCGTTTGTATAATTTTTTACACATGATTTGCACTTTAAAGTGCCCTAGTTTATTAATTACTTATTTTTAATTGTATTTTGGTTAACTTGTAATGCTCCTAATTGCTAAGTACCTTTTTTTTTCGGATGGGAAATTATCAAATAACTTCTTCCGCTCTGGGCGGAGTGGAAGAGAATGTGACTTGTACTGACTAAAACCCATCCATGTTCCTTCCTTGTCCTTTGTGTTCCAGCGCCGCGTTATCTCTTTCGGACAGTCCCGCAGCCCTGGCAATTGCAAGTACCTTCACTATACCTTCATAGGTCACTCTTACTTGATCTACAATCTGATCACATCTTTATATTTCAGATTATCAATTTTATAGAATCTGTTTAGTGAATCTTCGGTGCCATATTATCCTGTAAGTAATAGTCTCACATAATCTCAAGAATATATTTGGCGTCATTATGTAATATTTCCTGTCTTTCCTGATATTCAGGCCAGAGTTTATAGCAGAACAGAGAGAACCGAGTAATGGAATAGGACCCACGCCCTCACACAGAGAAGAAGCCTGTGTCCCAGCCGTGGGAAATACGCAAATAATATGAGGCCAGAGCTTGGGAAGTCACACTCGCAATCTTTCAAACACGACGTATATGTTCTTTGTACATTTAACTTGAAACAAAGTACCTGTGCAACAAATTGTCGAGCTGTGAATTGAAAGCCACGCAGGCAGGCTGCTCCTGACTGATTAATGGAATTAATTCATTATTCTGTGGTTGCGGCCGGGAAGCGAGCCAGTCGAACTCACGACGAATGAATTGATAATGCCGCTGTCTGCGATTGCTCAGAGCTTCAAGTCGATATTTGCATTTTTGAAAAAAACATGTAAATTGTAATCAACTGTTGTTTCAGCAAATAACTCAGTCGTGTCCTTAATTTGTCCGTATGGGCTTCATGGAACTTTTAAAGTATTGTACTCCTATATTTCATTTGCAATACATTAAACAATTTTATGTACGTTGCATGAACGATTCATAGACGTTACCACGAGTCGTATCAAGTGTTCTTCCATATTGTTTACGGTACTACCGATATACTTTTTATCATTATATATCATTGCAGACTTACTAGACTACTTTCGAAATTCTTTATTTCTTAGGCATTAGCTACCTTTCTTTTCTAACCCAGCTATACCGACTATGACAAAAGTTACTTGCTTATAAACGTTCAGGCGATTTAAAAGAGTTAGAGACCGTTTCATAACTAAAAGTGAACACTAAGTGGTTAATATGCAGTACAGCAATACCTATGTATAGCCCAGCATCAGGTATGTACGGCAGCGGGTGGAATGGAACTCGCGTCGGCGGCGGGGAAGTTTCGTGAGGGCGTATAATTACGCGAGCGAGTAAACATATAAAGGTAATCCGGGCCGCGGCGGCACAAAGTGATGCTCGTGAATAAATTAGCGACAGAGCACCTGCGGCACCACCGCAGTGCCGCTGCTACCTACCACAGGGTTACTACAAACTTAATAATGTGTACTACTGAGTAGTGCTTTCTAATGTAACAATATTTGTATGGATATAGAAGATTGCCTTGATTAACTTGTAGAGAGATAGCACAGATGGAACTGCATTTTTTATTAAAATTGTATAGGTACTTGGTTTAGCTACCTTCCGTGGTTTCAAAGTTTGTATATTGCATTTTTAGAGTTTACAACATTACGTTTTGAGTACTAAAAGGTGAACATTACAGTATTTCTGTCTGTCTATCGACCCATCTTTACTCAATAAATCTCTAGATAGGAGTATGAGTATTTTCACTTTCGAAGTGGTCAATTGCCATTACTGTCCATAGTGGAAAAGCAACTAAACAGAAATCGAAAATCGATCTGCATTCGAATGTCTTTTTTAACCACCTCTTGTACAGCTTTAAAATTGCCAGCTAATCGAACAGATCAGTGCTTTGCCAACCCTGGAGGAGATAAGACGTATCTATCTGTATATAGAGTAGATACTAAAAGGCTTCGTCACATGGCGAGAGGAGCCCGACTTGCGGGCGACATGGGACTCTATGAATATTCAATTATTCACAAGATTTTACTTAGAGAGAATTTAGATTTAAATCGAGTCATATATTACACTGAGGTGAAATACAACAGGATGGGGTTGGAAATTGAACTGGTATCCCTGTTTCAGGCTTTACTAGTCCATTGTGTAAGTACCTACGGTAGCTACAGTATGTATATTATGTACAGACGCCAGCACATCAAGCAACTATGATCTGTCAGATTTCTTTAATAGATTTTCGGCTTTATTGCTAAAGGTTGATTGGGAAAATTTGACAGTTTCGGGTAGCTTGACCTACTATCGCTCCTTTAAAGCAGTCAGTTTTAAGAACACACACACACATACAACAGCACATTACAACAACAACACAATATTATTCCAATCCCTGAACAAGATGTTTGCAATAAGCTGATTTGATTTGATTTTTGAAGGGTAAGACTGATTTATATTTCTAGCAGAAGCCGATCATTGGCCAGGTTTGATTTAGGAAATTACAATTTACCCGGATTTATTCATGCAATGAAAGTTTTGTTAAGTTGTGTAGGTGTTAGAAACTGAGGATGTCCTAAAAATGAAGCAAATTTTTGTACAGTATCTTACGTAAGTGTTTAAAACTAGGCCTGACTAAAAACTTTGTCTTTTAAGCTAGATTAGGCTCAACGTCACCTAAATAAAGTATGAACTGTATTGTACACCTATAACAATATTCCAATGACAACACCTATAAATAAAGAGGACAAAGGCTGACATCGCAACACCCGACACAATATTGGGTACATAGCGATGACGTAATGACAGATAGGATCGGAAACTACTGTGGAAATTGAACTGGCCGCCGGCAAACGCTATATTTCACTCAATATTTGAGCGAATGGACAGTGGACAAAACAACCTGCTGCGAACATGATGGACGTTATGTGCCGAATGATAGCACACGTATACTGGACAGCAAATAGGAGCGGCTATTGTCATGATAACCATTGTTACGGATACATGTGTGTTTTCAATTTGTTTATGGTGTGTGTTTCAATGCTTTGATACGTTGTAAATGAGCTTGTCTTTGCCCATAGATAAATAGCCAACTAACAGCGTTTTGCGAGCTTGTGGTAGTCCGTGATCTGATATGACTGCATTTCCAAAACATGCGGAAGTAAAATAGTGAGCCCCGTTTCCGCCTAAAAAAGAGACAATATAAATATTCTTTCAAACGTAGGTGCCTAATATAATTTAATGAAATGTCGTAATAATAACGATCAGCACGGTCATGGTACGATGTAGTGGACAGATCCCTGTAGATGAAATCTTGAAATCTAGTTTTCGCAAATTTCCTCTTACCATCTTTGTTCATATTAGCCTGGAAGCACTTGGCGAGGCGGCAGGCGCGGCACTGGTTCCTGTGGGTCTTGTCCACCGGGCAGCGGCCCTTCATCTCGCCACCTGCCTTGCAAGTGTACACCCGATTGCGATGGATTGACCGCTTGAAGAACCCGGAACAACCTGTGCCAATGTCATTAATTACAAGTCGAGTTCGAACCGTCTCCGACCGCGAGCTGCAGCCCCAAATTTCATCATCATCATTTCAGCCGAAAGACGACCACAGCTGGACATAGACCTCCTCCAAGTGTCGCCACATTGACCGGTCTCGGGCGACTCGCATCCTGCGGATCCCCCCAACCTTCACCAGGTCATCCGTCCACCTAGTGGGAGGACTTCCAACGCAACGGTTTCCGGTTCGCGGTCGCCACTCTAGAACTTTTCGGCCATCAGTTCGGCCCCAAATATGATCGTGAGAAAAACATTGTAAGAATAGGCGTAACTAATAAATAATGAGAATGGATTATAATGAGTACAAAGTATGTGAACAAAACAAATCATGTTATAAAATAAGTACACGATAGTGGTACGCAAAAATTACCTACTGAAAGTACTGAATTGATTTTCGCACTTTATCTTATGATGACACTACTTTATAGTAAAACCTCTTACTACTTAGATAGGTAGCATTCTGATAAAAAAACAATTGGTACTGGCTATTGGAAGTCAAAAAAATATTTAAATGCCATTAACATTTCTTTTTAGTAAAGGTTTTCTTTTTAATAAATTGCGTCCATTTTAATTTTAGACTTTTTTGACCTGTATTTTTTAAAATTTGTAGGTATGCAACCTCTTATGTAAAATTAATGCCATTAAACAAGACCGTGAAATAGCAGACTCTTCACTTTATTTCCACATTTATATTTTGTAATCCATAAAGTAAAGAACACCCTACGGATTACATCTATTCATCGTCATGTTTTTCCCAAATATGTTGTCGTCGGCTTCCAGCCTAACCAACTGTAGCTGATATACGAGGTATGATCCAAAAGTAATGATAGTGAATATTAAACACGGGAGAGCAGCGGTGGCCCAGCGTAGCGACCCCGACTTACGAACAGTAAGTCGTGGGTTCGAACCCAGGCAGGCGCATTACTTTGTGTAATTTATTTCATCACCACTACTCTCAAAAACGGTGAAGGAAAACATCGTGAGGAAACCGGCATGTCCTAGAACCAGAAATTCGAAGACATGTGACCTACCAATCCGCACTGGGTCCGCGTGGTGGATCATAGCCCATTCCCTCTCATAGAGAGGAGGCCTGTGTCCCAGCGGTGGGAACATTATAGGCTGATGATGATGATTAAACACGGTGATTATTGTTAAAAAAAAAAATATTTTTCTACATAGTCCCCTAACAAGTCAATGCATTTAGTCCATCTTTTTTCTACACCCGATCTTCCGAGGATCTACCTCGGAAGCGTAACTTGACCTTCGATCATTTATTAGTTTTAATAACAATTTCATTTTCCAACAAAACGCTCTTCTTAAAACCTACCCATGTTATTTTTCGAAGTCAAAGTTTTTTATTTATTATAAATAATGATAAGCTAGTAAGGAAACTCTAAACGATATAAATACACCCATAACGCAGCCGAAAGAAACTTGTTCTTCTGTCTTTGTGTTTTTTGAAGTGAAAACTTCTTTAGCATCGTTGTGATTTGAAAGTCGATGAAGCGAAAAAGCGACAGTACAGTAAAAAGAGACAGACACATTAATTCATAAGATTTAACGTGGGAGAAAATGAGATAGGAAGCATTATACAGAGCTTATCTTGAAGCCAAAATGTTTTAAGGTTTCACTTCTATCACGTGTGGATTACACACATGATTTTTTTTTAAATTGGAAAACTTCTAGTTACGGAAATAGCCAAGACCTAAGTTCCAACTTATTCACACGTTTTTAAAATGGTACAAGTTTTGAATTTAATAATTTTACTTTAAATACTAGTACTACTACTAGATGTCATTTATTAGCACACTGTGTTACATTGAGCGCTACAATTAACCTTGATTTTACACATCAGAAAAAAAGTCGTTTCCCAGCAATACTTTTTAGACTGCGTTACTTAGTTTGATGCACACGTTTACGCCTTGTATTTAAGCCTATTTATTATCTTAACTTAGTTACATATGACTGTCTGTGGATTTTGTGGCATGTGGCTTAAATCGGAAAATACGCCGCCATCTTGTATTTTAAATACATTCGCAAATAAACATAATTATTTTTTTTAACATCGACCCTTATTAGCTTCATTTGAGAGCTAAAAGATCCTTAAAACACTATACAATTAATTTGGTCATTTCTACGAAATGTTCTTGTTAGCATCGACCTAAATAAAAAAAAGGTTTTATTATATCTTCTTTTTCCTTTTTTTTATTTCTTCCATTTTCATTAAGTTTATAAAAACAATGGCCGCTTTATGCCTAAAAACATGTCTTCCGCCATATAATCGCAAAAAAAATAATAATAAAATAAGTTTAATGACTATACGGTTTATTTTGAATGCCAGCTCAGCAACGAAGATTTTATCCGTAACAGTGATTAATAATAAATTGGGTTTACTTATATTCAACGAAGAACAAAGAGAGTTTCCAAAAAATATTTTACTCTCTTGATTAGCAGCTACTTTATTTTATTAGTTAAACAACAACAGTCTTTAATGATACACACCTAGTAATTACAAAAATAACAAATGTGTTTTACCTATGGTTAAACAAATTAAACCTAAAAAACCCTAAATAAATTTAAAAAACCTTAAACCTTAAATCAATTTTATTAAGAGCCATTTTTTGTTTTTTTATTGAGAATAATATAAAAAAAAAATACTTAGTAAATTATAAGATGATTCATGCACAGAGCGCATGATTTGAGGAAAGCATTTTTCTTGTTTTATGTAATAGCAATTATGTGCTGCCTTTTAACACGCAGCTTGGGAAATAGAAATGTGTGTTCGGAGTAACCGGTAAAAGTCTTTTGTGATAGTAAATTACTCAAGACTTTTAACCGGTCACTCACATTAATTTGTTTACCACTTATATATGCGTAAAATAGTGAATCGGAGTTTAAAGAAAATTGATGGTGTATCTTACCGTCGCAACTGTAGATGCCATAATGTTTGCCAGAACTTCTGTCCCCGCAGACATTACAAGGGATGTCGAGAAGACGATCGCCTGCAACCAAAATTATTGTTTGTTATCATTCTTTGTATCTTATCAGGGTTTAATCTCGAAAAGGATTGACTAGATCTGTGTCTTGATCCTATAATCAACAATTAATGTAAACAATAAACTACAAGCATTTTGCAATGTTGTAATTGAAGTAAAAGTAGAGGATAAAAAAACTATTTTGCAAATAAAAAACAACCGAATTAAACCTAGTGTTAGGGTTCCGTACCCAAGGGGTAAAAACGGGATTATTAAGACTCCACTGTCCGTCTGTCTGTCTGGCTGTCTGTCACCAGGCTGTATCTCATGAACCGTGATAGCTAGACAGTTGAAATTTTCACAGATGATGTATTTCTGTTGCCGCTATAACAACAAATAATAAAAATATAAATTATTTAATAATTAAAGGGGGCTCCCATACAAGAAACGTGTTTTTTTGGTTTATGGTACGGAATCCTTCGTGCGCGAGTCCGACTCGCCCTTGGCCAGTTTTGTATTTTATCCTCTTTAGTTGAAGAATTCCACACAAATTCTAGTCATGTGTTCATTCTACATCTTAACATAGTATAAAACAAAGTCGCTGCCGCTGTTTGTCGGCTTAGATCTTTTAAACTACGCAACTGATTTTAATGCAGTTTTCAGCAATACATAGAGTGATTCAAGAGGAAGGTTTATGTGTATATAGTATCTATATTGCACCCGTGCGAGGCCGTGGCGGGTTGCTAGTTGTATAATTACTAGAAGATATTAGGAGATCATCAACATAGACGAAGAAGTTAGTTAAAACGTAAGGTAAGGTGGGTAACTAGCATTGTAGTATAAAATATCATAATTCTGTCCTGTCTTCATGGGCGTAATATATTGAAAGAGCCTAGAGAGATATTTTAAAGGTAGCCAACGTTCATCCTTTTTTCTTCCCGACAGATCTGCTAAATAATAGAGATCCTTTTCATCATGCACTTAGAAATAAAACAGCTACAATGCTGACAACATGAAAATCCACGGAATTCCATAGTAGATAAGCTTAACAAATGCAACTGTCAAACATCTCTTCTTCGTCTTTTATGTAGAAAGATTCTTGTAATTTTTAGATAGAAAACCAAGTATCTAATAGGTGTAAAAGTACCCTTAACGAAACCGAAAGGTACTTGTGTTCCCCGTCATTGCTATATTATATTTCTTCTAGGCCATACCTGGGAACCTCAGTTACGGAGATATTGGGGGTCAAAGTTCCAACTTATTTATTGAAGTTATACTTCTTTTGGCGCGTTAGGGAAAAATGATGAGAGTAATTTTTCACGAGAGCAGCGGTGGCCCAGTGGTAGCGACCCCGACTTACGAACAGTAAGTCGAGGGTTCGAACCCAGACAGGCGCATTACTTTGTGTAATTTATTTCATCACCACTGCTCTCAAAAACGGTGAAGGAAAACATCGTGAGGAAACCGGCATGTCCTAGAACCAAAAATTCGAAGACATGTGACATCCACCAATCCGCACTGGGCCCGCGTGGTGGATTATAGCCCATTCCCTCTCATAAGAGAGGAGGCCTGAGTCCCAGCAGTGGGAACATTATAAGGCTGATGATGATGATGATGATGATGAATTTTTCACGATGCGCGCGCACACCAAAAACCTACATCCTGAAGTTAGCTAGTCAACATACACCCTGAAGTTAGCTTAGTGTCAGATATTGACAAGCCTAGGTTTTTATTTTTAATCTACTGCTGGAGCTAGGAGGTTAGGTTGTATAGGTAATTACCTATACAACCTAACCTCCTAGCTCCATAACATAAGTACACACATACTTTTTTTTTAGTTTTTCTTAAATACTACTGGTTAATAATATTATAACTTTACTTAAAATACCTCGATGAGCTCCTTACTACAATACGTCCATCAGTACAATGTTTTGAGTGCGTTACATTGAGTCCTACTGTAAAACGTGATTTTTCACCCCAAAAAAAAGTGGTTTCCCAGCAATAATTTTTGTATAATTTTTTAAAGTTACTTAGTTTGATGTACGGTATTCTTGGTTGAAGGCTTCATGAAGGGTTCGTTTACACCCTGTATAAATTAAATTATTTTGGCTGAAAGAAAAACCTTCAATATTTGGGCGAAGCCCAAAAGGGGAGTTATTTATAAATAAACGGTTATAATGCACCAGCTACATTGTAAATCCTGGTTACGCCGTAGGCAACGTGGCGGCGCAAGATTTTGTCTGAAAAGACTAAAACATAAAAAAAACTGCTATTTCATATAAAATGCAATACTCTAGATACCTACCAGAGATGTTATGGATATGAAACTTCAGATCTAGATACGGATACGGATATAGAAATAATATTATACCAGTTTCAGATACGGTTACGGATATGAAATTATTTTGGAATTATCCACTAGTTTCGGATAATTTCGGTGACGGATATTAGAATTTTAAAATTATAAAAGTAAAATACAAATAGCAATAGTTGACTTTTATTTCTAGTCTATATTATCATTTGTTTTACAATCAGTCGAATAAATAACTATTATTAAAGCCACTTTATGTGCTATGAAGGCATGTACTCAAAAAATATTTAATAAATGAATTGTTGTAATGTTTTTAATAATCTGTATTTATAAAGTATTTAATACATCGAATCAAGACTTCCATCTTGCACTGCATGCACTATAACCTGGGCTCTTAATGATTTATTTACTGCATCAGTGAGCGGGGTTCGCGTGGCTGAGTTTTGGGCTAAACATACTATTTAGACTTTATGCCATCGATACGCTAAGAAGAATAAGACTAATATAAATAAAAGCCCGAGACAAACATTGAAAAAATATTTAGATTTAGACTGCGCCTTTATCTGAAACTTTTAAATCGGTTTCGGTTACGGTTTTGAATATTTTTTATGTCGATATATATCCGATAGTTTCGGTTACGGTTACGGGGCTCCAAAACATCCCTGATACCTACTATTGTGAGAAGGCGTATTTTTTGTAATTGTCCAACATCGAGTCTCACTCTTTATACAAAAAGTCCGCAAAAATTGTGATAACTCGGCTAATAAGCATGATATAAATATAATGTAAAATCTATAGCACCCACGAATAATGTAGCTTTCTGCCGGTGAAAGATTTTTTAGAATTGAATCATTAGTTCCAGAGATTACCCCATACATACAAACTTACAAACAAATGTTATCTCTCTTTAATATTAGTATAGATGAAGAAAGTAGTCTTCCTTCTTTTCTGTAGCGATATAAGCTATTATTTATTCTGAAAGAAGTGTTTATTCATGAACTGATACTTATCGGCACCTCAGAGCTCCCCTTTCCCATAATAGATTAGTCAGATTACACCAATCTCGCTAATAACGTTGGTGTTTTTGTTCCGTTTACAGAAGCCTTCCCCTTCAGCCCCTTTTCCTTAACTCGCTGCAGAGCCTACTGTCACACCGAACTATAATACTACAGACGCCAGCACATCAAGCTACTACAATCTGTCAAATTTCTTTAATAGATTTTTAACTTTATCTCTGAAATATTAGGTTCAAGGTTGGTTGGGAAAATCTGCCAGTTTGGGGTAGGTTTCGGGTAGGTCTTGAGTATGATAATTTTCTTTTAAAAAGCACTCAAATACAAAAAAAAAGTGTACTCAAATGCATTGTCGAAATAATATTCTAAGTTGTTATGATTTTATTTACCTAATTCAATAGCAAGGAAAATAAAAGCATGGTCAATCAAAAAACCCATGAGCTCAATTCAATATTCCTACTTTATCCAAAATCAATGATTTCGCTGAAATCCTGTTTAATAATTCAATTACTGTTTAATACAATTACTAAGACTCCCGATCACAAGTCCTGATTCTATGAAAACTGTTATTCTATTAAATTGTTCAATTCAAATAGTTCAATTCGGTGTTACAAGCGGCCTCCGTCTTAATGCCGCGAATCCTTTTCAAAGAGGCTCTTTTATTTTTTCGTTGAAACGGACTTAGACGACTTTACTGTTCGTCTTTCGAGCCTCTAAGGAAAGCCGTGAAGTGTCGTAATTATCCCCTTTTTTTGCGCACTTACAAAAGCTTTTTATGGAACGAAAATGATGGGATTCAGCTTTGTAGTAGAGATATTTTGTACTATATATAATAAAAAACGAAATGATTTTCTTTTATGTAGAGTAAAAGATGTTATTGTTCACTTAACATTGAGTGATTGGTTAACAATTTTTCCAATGCTGCAAGTATTTTGATTTGTGTTGTGAACCTCGAAAAAAGTAGTATATAGGTAAAAGATCGACCGTCTTTAATTTGTTTTGTTTTTTGCAAATATGAAAACAAACAACTATTGCTATTCGCACAGATCCAGCTTCTTCTAGAAAACTCATACGTATAGCTTTTATTTTTAACAAATAATTGAAACCCTTTACAGACAAACCATCTTGTAACACACTTCTAATGAAAAGTTGCACATTCACCTATGTATCTATCGTTGTGTGCCTACCGATGCGCGATGCAGTGATGCGTGCGGTTCCGAGCACTGAACTCTAAATAACGCGCGACAAATTACGATAGTCGTGTGAAATGCCACACTTGCTAATGCTGATCAAATGAATATACTTACTTAATCGTTGCCCTCGTGATGTTTACGCGGATATAGGTAAGTAGATTAAATTTATGATTGATGGTTTCTTTCTTTTTAGCACGTTTTTGGATATGAAAACAGAAATGAGTGAACGATTCGGTAAACGCTTTTGTTTCGCTGAATCAATGCTAACTATCATTGTTGCTATATTACATACCTTTGCTAAAATATCAAATTTCAGATGTAAAAAAAAACAATTTTTATTCTTTCGATAAGTAAACTTTGAAGAAGAATTTAAGTAAAAAAGAAGGAGGTTTGAGATTACGACTAAGTAATAGATACGTGTCCTAAAATTCAACGATAAGTGGCCACCAGAGGGCTCATGACCACTCGAGGAAAAAAAGGACTAACTCTACCTATCTCTCTCTTGCTTCTAAATTTGATAGACTACCCACATGTCCCATTCATATTCCAAAGATTTACAGCAAGAAACATTATTTTGCGCACATAGTAAAAGTGATAATTATCAACAACAATTTATGACATTTGGTTTTTGTTTTGAAATAATACGTATTTTATTTTGTGGCTAGTTTTCCTAGAGTATTTATAACATTTTGGTATCTCGATTTGTTGCATCAATTTAAAAAAAAAACTTGCCATACTGGTGTGCATACTTGTTTTTACACCACGATGAGTGAAAGTGGACGGAAAGTGAAAACCTTTCAAAATTTTAAGACAAAAAATATTTTTTTATTAATTTTTGCGTCATAACTACAGCCATTCTGGGATTTTTAAGGGTTGTGGTGGATAGCTGCAGTGATACCCAGGTTGCCTATACAAAAAAAAAAAACAGATATATTTGAAAAAATTTGGTCATGGTAGTTGAAAATATCATAAGGGTAAGCTGTGTAAGATGATACAAATCGGAACGTACAATCTTGATTATTTACTTTTTGACAAAGACTTGATAAACTCAAGTAAAATACTTAATTAAACTCAAACAACGGTAATAAGTTAGGCGTTAAGTGATTAGATTAAGTTACATGCACCCTTTGTACAAGAATCGGGTAGGGGAGCGCGGTCTAAGTTTTGGGTTCGTCCCTAAGTTACATTTGTAAGGACGCGGGTTTGGTCCGATTCACTGATCTCCCAAGATCTTATTTGTGTGCTAACTACGAACAATAGACTAAACACACGATGTGTCTGTGTCTACATATTGTATTGTATAGTGTTAAGCTTATTACAGCCAAGCGTTTGATACAGGCTCCTTTGACAAATAGTAAAACGTTTTTGGTTTTGTACAAAGCATTTACCTATTATGTAATTTAGTACCTACTTAAATGTTTTTAGGAGTCTGGTTGGCTGTGAATTTATAAAAAAAAAGAATGTATTTGTGCGCTGGTAACATTAAGTATTTTTTAGAAAATAACCAAGGACCTCATTTGGTGGAAATATTTAAAAAAACGAAGGAAATATTTACTGACAGCAATAAAGAATAGTAACAATACAACTCTAGTTATCATTGGGTCTATCTACTTTTTTACAACAGTAACTATAGTCTCTATAACGCAGCCTATAAAGATTAGACTGGATACGTAATTAAACACGGATAACCTATTGAAAGAGCATTAAAGATGCTTTTCAGTCCAACTTGTCCCTGCAATGATAAGTTTGTGCGCCAGAATTGAATAAAGTACATGTACACTAAAATTATGAAAAAATGCTGCTGAATAAAGATATCATTCGTAAATATATATATGGATTTATATGGGCTGTTCTTGATTTAAAACAATAGTCAACTCAAGAAAAGTCTACATATGTGCAAGATGTTTTTAATTATGCAATTGATTATCATGCACAATTTGACATAGTTGGGCAGACTAAAAGTTCAACTAATAAGGTTGCGGTCAGAACGGGTAAGAACTGTATCTTTATCAATTACATAAGTTTATGATAAATCTAGTTAGTATTCGGTGAGTATTCTTATGTTATAATTAACTACATATTAGTATTTTCTACGAATATTAACTCAGTCCATCAATCCTTTGACGACATTAATAAGGTTTTAAACTACCTTCTTTTTATTTTAAAACCTGCACAAGAACAAAAAAAAACCCTGTCATGTTACTGAAAACCTTTTATTCCGGTCAAAAATAGTTCCCTATGAGAAAAATCTTTTGCGGTATGAAAACATACCTACGCTACACAACTTTTAGGCTCATGATAATACACAATTTTATTTAAAATGCGTTAGTATACTGAAGTTAGTATCAACAACAAACAATAACAGATGATTGAAATGAACAAAAACCCAAATCAGCTGACCTGTTCCCATCCTACGGACTGCCACGGCTGGCGCCCGTTGTCGCTCCCAGAAGGTAGACAGTTCGGCAGCTGTCTCTGAGCCTCACATAAAACTGACACCACCGCTTTTAGATAAAAACATTTTATTTAAAATTCACTGAAAACTTTTTTATCTTGAAAGTCAGATTTAACAAAACACGGTCAGAATTGAAACAGTCCTCTTCTATGAATAATCATGAGCGTTGTTGGGTACATATATGTACGAAACTTTTAATGACTTATCTGGGTGACTTCACCACCCAGTCGCGGCTTTCGGCAGACTGCTCCGATAATTGTGATCTTTGAAGCCGCTGCGGAGATCGCGAGTCACGTCATCCCCTGATTACATTGAGTCCCACCCCCTGAGCGGGACAACAGCACACAGGAAGAGCCTGTGTGAGCGAGATGGGTGTGATCCCATCTTGTGTCCCGGTCCACAGGCTACATTGTCAGGGCAGCGGTCGCTACGTATCTGACTGAATTACGTACGAACATAATGGATGTGTTACGTGATAAAGTAAAGCTTTGTTTACGCGACGAGTTTACTTGTAAAAATACATTTTTCGTTGTACATTTTCAATTTTGTAAGTTTTTTGCGAAAATTGAGATTTAAAATACTGTTTTATAAATTATCATTTAACTTTTAACGAAGACCAAAAATAAATTTCTGAATGATTTTGAGATTTTTACTCTGCCAAGCGCCAGTAACTCTATGCATTTCAGAATAATTTCAGGGAAACATCAATCTATAGCAAATATAGATAAAAAAATAAACACAACAGAAGAAACCAAAGTCCAAGAAACAAAAGGCACACAAACAATTTTCTTTCACGAACTATCAGTACAGTAAACATTAAAATGTCAAGTTAGATCACGGGGTGAGCGAGGCAGCTTAATTGCCTGGGCGGCGGCGCCGACCAATCAGAGCGCGGCTCGCGGCCGGAGGGCGGGCCGTTCAGCTTTTGATGTGAACCGAGCTACGAAGCGAAGTCGCCACGTGAACACTTGAATGCGACAAGGATGCTTGTCTAATGAACGATGCTAACATCTAAGAGACACGTCTGGCAAGCGTACGGCGTTTTATTTGATCGTACACTTTCTGTTTGTGCTCACACCTTGCCCATAAGTACAAGTTTAGGGGGATTTCGTTTCGACGTTTTTACTCGGACTGTGGCTTGTTATTTGGTCGCATAGATTACTTGAGGTTATCATAAAATCTTTATTTCTTTGTTTCTAATGCTCGTGAATATTTTTAATATAATTAATTGTTGATAAAGAATATTAATAAAGTTCTATTTCATTGGATGAAATCAACGCAATGAAATACCATTGATTCACTCACAAAAAATATCAGCATGAATCGTTGTTAAAACAACTTTTAGGTTTAGAGACTTTAGTAGAGAAATGCAAAACCAAAGAAAATTTTTAAGATATTCTGATAACAAAACCTATAAGAATAAGAAGAAGAGCTTACAGCATCCGACCTAAATCTCTTCTAAAACAAAGCGCAATAAAAACACTCCAATCGAGTCCACTTCTCATGTTATGCAGCTATAGTGCAGAGGACAATACAAATAGCGCCCCCTATATCTTGTAGGTGAATCCCAGCGATTACGAGGAGCATGTTGTTTTAGCGCGGCCGTCGGCGTAATCCCTGCGACCGGCGCGCGACCCGCGGCCGCACGCGATCGCACTAAACGTCCGCACGAGCACTCGAGTGCCACTAATCCAGGGATATGCAACCGGCAATTATAGCTCGGTGTTTATTTTTCGTTATTTATATATTAGTAGGTAATATGAAGTTCTTGACGGCCTCGTTGGTCTAGTGATCGCAAGCGGGTATCAGTAATCAAGGTAATCCAGGCGTATGCAACGGGCAATCATAGCAAGGTGTTTATTTCAATGTAGGAAGGTCTTTTTTGCTGTGTACGGTACGAGAGGTAGGTACGGTAAATAAAGAACAAAAAAGTATTACTCAAGCATTTTTTTTTTATGTTACTTCTACAAAACACAAATTTACATTTTTTTCTCACGGCAACTCTCCCACAAAACTCCCACAGTGATTTCAATTTAATAAGCAATTAAACCAATTTTTTATTATCAACACTTGAGGTTCAAAACTACTTAATTCCTTTGTGGATTTTATTATGACGATTGTTAATTTTAGAATAGAAAACATATGCAACCGTGACAAAAAGTATTTGAAAGGGGTGATGGATTCCACACAATTTGAAAAGTACTTGAAAAGTTTAAAACTGAATAATGTGCGCGTGACCATTCCTTTGTTAACCGTTGCCCCTTTTAAGTTCGATCAACAGTGCAAACTGGGTAAATGTTTGTCATTTATTCTTTATTTTATTCAAGCCTGTGGATCGTGTAGGGTTAATTTTAGGTTTACCACACATTGTACTTTTATTGCTAGACGCTGAACATTTAAGTAGATTCTGTTTACTTTTTAGTACGAAAAACTAAGTTAATTTTTTTTTTCGGTGAAACATATGCCAGGAAAAACAAATGATATTACAGAAAAACATTTTATGTCACCGCGATGACATCAGTCCGATACTAAAAATTAAAATGGCCAGTCAATAAAGAGATATCAAATCAAAGAGGTTTCATATTCTCATTTGACTTTCATCGCTAGTTTCGATGAAGGAATTATTATTAATCCTTGCACTTTCCAGTAAAATTTCATAGTATTGCAAAAACTAGGAGGCCTGTGTCCCAACAGTGGGAACATTATAGGCTGTTGATGTGTGATGTGTGATTGCAAAAATGTCTTTTACATACGTAGACCGTGGTTTCGTAAAAAGAAAAATAATTCCTCCATCGAAACTAGTTACGAGCAAGAAAAAATAATTCCGTCATCGAAATCAGTTACGAAACTACGGTTTTGTACAACCTGACACTGACCTGCAAATTGCAAAAAACGTGAGGAAATTTACGGGCTATCATCAAATGACTTCTCCCGCTCTGGGCAGAGCGAAAGGGAGTGTCAGACTTGTACTGACTAAAACCCATCCATGTTCCTTCGTTGTCCTTTGTGTTCCAGGGCCGCGGTATCTCTTTCGAACAGCCCCGCAGCCCTGGCAGGTGATGCTTCCTCCATAAGGGTATTTAAAAAAAAAGGTATCATATTGAACAGTACCTAGGTTTGGGAGGCTATGTAGACATTAGAGTATTAGACAGTCATGTAAAGTACTGGTATTCTGCATCCGGTTAGACAGATCAACTACCCTAACATTTTTAACGGAAATCTGTGATAGTAAAATGTTGTGTACCCTATATTTATAGTTACTGCAATTTGTAACAGATTAATCCCTTACTTATTTCTTCCCCTTTTTTTTTTCTGACGTTTTCAGGTTCATGTACGAGCAGAACATCGCCGATAAGTTTCCAGCGATGTCACTGGAGACCTTTTTGACCGAAGTTAAATTTAGCCACAAATCTGGGAAGAAAGATGCATCGACCTGTAACTTTTTTATAGAAGTTCCAGCCATGATACTTTTTATAAATTGGACTTCCTGCCCTGTTAGAGACTTCACCTTGGTTACCAGATGCTACAAATGCCAACAATGTGGTCATGCAGCAAAATCATGCAGAGAGATAAATTCTACGTGTGGTCACTGTGGAGAAGCAGGACACTCGATGTCTGAGGCCGCGAAGAAAGCGGACACCCCTGTCAAATGTGCTACCTGCTCGTGGTTTAAAAAGCCCACACACATTTTTACATTATTATACCTACATTGTTAGTTTTAGATTAAAATCGTATTTTACCTTCTGAGTTTTTGTATAAAGATTTATTATTTTTATTTTTATTTCATAGAAAAACCCTGCTTCATATATTTACATCAACCACTCTAGGTAATCAGTCACACATTACCCGCTGCGATGACAACGTGTTCTATACGCGTTGATTACCGAATCCTCGATCTCCACTCGCCATTATGTCGTGATCTGTCGGATTCTGTCGCTAAACGTAGATGATCTGTCAGTTGTAAAACGACAACTCATTCGACATCAAGACACTCTCACACCTCACTGAGCGTCATTAAGGGCATGGTGGATGTGCGAAAGTGGATGGATATGAAAACTTATAAACAGTGTAAAGGTAGACAGAAACCTGTAAAGAGAAATAAAGTATTTTGATTTTATAAACTGTTATATAAAGGGTGTAAACAGACTCTTCACGGAGCCGTTAACCATGCATTATGTACATCAAACTAAGTAACTTTACGCAAAAATTATTGCTGGGAAACGACTTTTTTTTTTGGGGTGAAAAATCACGTTTTACGGTAGAACGCAATGTAACGCATTCAAAACATTGAGCTGATGGATGGATTGAATAGTACAGGGGTCATGAAGGTGTCTTAAGTGAAAAAAAAAAACACAAAAAACATGTATTTCAAAAAAAACTTGTGAAAAAGTTGGAACTTTGATCTAGAACAAAAAAATGATCACAATGACGGGAAAAACAAGTGCCTTTCGGCTTCGTTAAGAGTCTGTTTACACCCATTATGCTTATATGAATCATTCAAAATATCCAGAAAAACAAAAAAAAGTGTTAAAACTGCTTTTTTAAAACTCTTCTACTAACAAATAACTTATTACAAATGGTTTTAAAAAGTTTTACTGCAGTCAGTTTTCTTAAACAAAGAATATCATCATCTGCTTAGCAATCGGCTTCCAGTCTAACCGGATGCAGCTGAATACCAGTATGTTACAAAGAACTTGAACAAAGAATATAACTAATATTATTTTATTTACAATTTTTTTAATAGTTAGCACTTTGTATCGTATTGTTCATTCGAGATACCCACTCCACGAACCACGTAGTGTGTGATTACGCATCTGTGTGGTGCTTTTAGCGGTGCGATGGTAAGCACCTGTGTCGGGAGGCACGCCACCGGGCCACTAATGCCAGTAGGTGGCTAGGTGGTGGTGACAAATGAGCACTACCAGTAAAAATCGCGAACGTTCCAGCGTTCGCCGCATTTGGTTGAATTAATTCGTCTCGCGATGTCGCTTAGAGCGTCGTGCTCTAATGACGACCATAGAATCGGTAGATTTGGCAATATGAAGGTTGGGTCTTCAATAAAATTGGGTCAAATTGGCAAAACTACCGCTGCCAAACCGGTATTGAAAAATTGCAGACGCGGCTCCGGACACCAGATTCTGGATGTAAATGTACTGAAGTGTCTAGTCCGCCGCCAGTCCGCAATGTATCCGTACAGAGAAGTTTGACTGAACTTTAACGAGTCAATTAATTATGTTACTTGAAATCAGTATCTATGGAAACAAAAAGAAAGTATTGTATTGGTCCGTCCATTGAACATGAATATTTTTTATTCATAAATAAAACAACAAAATTATAAGTGCTCAAGTAAATTAGTATAAACACAATAACATAAAAAAAATATAAAACCGCGTAGTCCGCTTCGCGTCGTGTCTACGGGTTGCTACGGCGTAGCACTCGTAGCAGGCACTTAGCTGGTGGCCCGAGGCGCTCTGATTTATGTGCCCGATGTGCCGGCTACACCCAGTCGCGACAATTCATTTCAATTAACGCCGCTGCGCCCCCAGCGGTCCACCCTCATATAACATTCATAATTATAAACCGTTACACCTCTATTTGATGATAATATTGTGAACCGCAGTAATTATGAATCTTATTGTATTGCGATAGAATGCTGGGTAATGATTAATTTTAGTTTTCATCACTATCATATAAACACTTACCTATTTATTTCTTCCTCCTATATAATCATGCCATCATTACCAAGTATCATAATTTGAATCCAACTAAAGCTATTTAACTTTTTAATATTTATTCCTTCCCTTCGCGGTAAAATATTACGAAAAAAAGGAAAGGAAACAAAGAAACAGAATCATCATTCGTGCGCTAAACGGTTTACACAGTGAATCCCGATCATTGGTGAGAATTCATTTGTTCACTAAAAGCGTGACAATTGCGAAATCCACGGCGAAGCGACGACGCGCGATGATGCGCAAACAGACAACGGCGGCGGCTCGCGAAAAAGTCCTTTTAAAAATGTTGCGGCACGTACGGGTGGGAAGGCACCCATTACTGTGAAGTGGCGATTGTTGGTTTAAAGATTTAGCTGCAAACGAGGAAACAGAACTGTGCTGGATGCACGATGAGTTAATATAACCCTGGAATGGAACTTAATGAGCTTTGCATACCGAAATCTAGTATGTGACTGTGGCAACTAAGACTGGATTTCAATAATGAAAAAACGCGATCAGCCATACGATCAGAGCATCTAAACGGCGTTCAAGAGCTAGCAGTGTTAATATTCCATAGCTATTATGACAGTGTCAGTTACAGCTCTTAAATGCGGTTTCATTTGTGAAATTAATTGAATGTTGTAAGATACATTTGTACCTATTTAGATCTTTATTAACAGACTACCTACTAAATTACTAATGATGCTGCTGATACAAGATAAAAACTGTCACATCGCAAGAGCAATCATTTGACAGTCTTGGGCCGCTCATAAATCAGCTGGGGCAGTTAATGTTTGGTTTACCCTATAATTCGTATATTTATTTATTAATTATCAATAAAAACTATCAATATAAACTAGTGTTACGGCCAATTACGGATTGACAATTTAATAGTTATACAATACATTGCCAGCGTGTTGAGTTCAGCGTGGATGAGTGTGTAGGAGTGTGTGTGCCTGATTCAAAAGACGGAATAGCACAATAAAATAAATGAGTTCTTGCTGACAGTAAAGTTTGTCTTCTTGGCTAAATTATAAGCTTAATAATTTATTGGTATCTTTTCCAGGCAACGTTATCTGTGTGCCGCCTTTGTACCTAATTGCTCACTCACAATCCCTCATAATGCCGCATTCAGTGGCGAGGTGAACGCGCCATGCCCACAAATGTCTGCACATATCTACCAAATATAGATACGTAGAAGAGGTGAGGAATGTTTTGAGTATGAATCTGGATTGATATAAGAGTAGAGGAAAACCAGAGAAACGATGGAAGGACTGTGTGAAGTAGGATATGGCAAGAAAGGAGGTGTCTGATGAAATGACGAGTTGTATAGAAGAAGGCATGCTGCGCCGACCCCAAACCAATCAAAGAGAATAGAAAGACTATGATGAGGTGCCTAATATCACTAAGTATAAGGAGGTAAAGTCGAAAGCCAATGTTATATAAATCCATTTATTGTTTACAACAGTACTAATAAGTAATAGATACTTAGATAGTAAATTAGTCATAGTTCATACAAAACAAAATGGCTATGAATTTTTTATAAGATGTTAAATGAAAGAAATTCATTAACTCCGTACACCCTCAAAAGTAGATTTGTTTTAATAAAAGCTCTTAACCAAACACCCTAATAAAAAAGGTAGGTAAAAAGGTATCTTACTTAAAATGTTAGTTACAGTTACTAATGTTAGCGTTACCACCAGAATGTTAGTTGTACTAATTATAATCGACACACAGTAAAAAAATAAAATAGTTAACAAAAATCTTTGTTGGTGACACACAGCTTCGGTGCAAACGCATCAAGTTATTTAAGAATCCAGTGTTCATCTTTCCGTTTCTTAGACGGCAGTTTTATACAACCACACACTTGGATCATCAGGGGTCTTGGCTCCGGGAATGTTACAGAGGTTGTATATGATCTTCTCATAAATATCGATGCCCTTCAGGAAGGTAGATACTGCAAGGCGTTCGTTGACCGAATGTAGGAGCATCTCCGTGCTCGGCATTGGGGACAAGCCGAAAGCCGGATAGCCGGCGTTGCGGACGTGTCTTGCGTCTGTGGAGCCAGGCGGCCGCGTCGCCATTATAACTAAGTTGCTGTTGAACAAAAACAGGACTTATTAATAGGAGTAGTGAGGTATGCAATTCTGTGTCCAAAAGCGATATAGCTAAAGCCTTTAGCTAGAAACCATTCTTGCTGTTTCGGCTGCCAATTTCGTCCTTCCAATTCCTGCCAGAAATTCTTGAATTACATTACAAGACAGTAGACATCAAGGAAAGTAATAATTTTAACGTGATTCATATTATTATCATATTATGATTATGTTTAAGCGGCCATTTTAGACCCCCTAGTTATAGCTAAATAAACTGAAAGAAAATAAAATTACTAAAAAATACTCACAGTTCTTCTGCAGCAGAAGCAATGGCTTCCCAGTAGGGGTTGGTGGAGTTAGCCACAGTAGCAGGGGACTGTTGGTTCTTCGAGATGTACGTCACGGTTATGTCCTCGCCAGCCTCGGCGATGCGATTATCGATCTAGCAACATAAGGAGGAATTAAATAAATACATACATACATAAAATCATCGATTTTCCCAATGCTGCATTACCATGAGATTAGGTATCATTATATACTCCTTGCGCCTCGTTTACGTTCATACATCTATATACATATAATAAGACAGTAAAAAAACTGTGTCTGTACATTGAATATATTAAAAAAAAAATTGTGGGGGGTTTAGAAACAGCAATAGAGCACGAATCCAAAAAAAAATTCTGTCCGTTTGTCTGTACACGCTAATCTTCGGAACTACTCGACGGATTTGAATGATTTTTTTTTTGTTGTAAAGGTATTAAGTCTGGGCAACATATAGGCTATAATTTATCTTGGAAACTTGAACACCTGATGCAGAACCGCAACAGACCAGCTAAACTATAAGAGATACAAAAATGGTACCATAGCAAAAATTGTTCCACGTAATGAGCACTTTCTGCTAAAAGAATAAATTTGAAGATCTGGAACAGCTGATGTGGAACTCAAAGAGCCCAGAAACACTATAACATATATAGGAATGACGTCTTATTTTATTACTTTGTACTTTGTATCATATTTTATTACTTTGTGTAATTTCTTTAATCACCACTGCTCTCAAAAACGGTGAAGGAAAACATCGTTAGGAAACCGGCATGTCCTAGAACCAAAAATTCGAAGTCATGTGACATCTACCAATCCGCACTGGGCCCGCGTGGTGGATTATAGCCCAATCCCTCTCATAGAGAGGAGGCCTGTGTCCCAGCAGTGGGAACATTATATGCTGATGAGGACGTGTCTCCGCCGCATCTATCTGTCTGTTCGCGATAACCTCAAAAATTACTGCACTGATTTTCATGTTGATTTCTTAAATAGATAGAGTGGTACTAAAGGATTTTTTTGTCAAGTTTTTGTACAGATTGGCTAAAATATAATGATATATGTTGGAGGTGTTGGAAAAAAATAAGCCGTCTGGTGGAGGTTTCAACGAAAACGCTGCCCTTTAAGATATAACAAAATGATGAATGGTAGAATTGTATACCTTATATAGGTCTAAAGAAAAATCCGCGATGGCTTATGTCTATCTCTTAAGGATCTCTAAGATCTACAAATAGCACAAAATAAAATAATTAAACTTCTATTCAACTACGATTATCACACACCCACATTCGAACTATACAAAAACACGAAACTAATGAGCATTAATCAACTTTACACATTCAATTCTTGCGTCCTCATTCGAAAAATTCTTAACAAAACCATACACACACAGTTGTCCTTTAACACGAAAACATCCAAATACAGCCAAAGAAACCCTAACAAAATCCCCCCGCGAACGCAATATGGCAGGAAAAATATAAAGTACGAAGGTGTTCAACTTTACAACAGTCTACCAGCAGATATCAGGAACACATCTTCTTTCAACCTATTTAAAGCTAAACTCAGGCAGCACGTCACTAACAACACAAAACTATTAAGTTACTCACAATAATATGTCGACATCGTACCCACCTGTATTAAGCTAACAAAACTGTTAACTACTGGACTACAATTTACCTTAGTTATGTATTTATTCTGCAAGTGAACAATGTATGTTCTTTTAGAATAATTAAAGAATCTTTAAACCGATAATATACTATATCCATTTTAATACTTTGAAAATGGGCAAACTAGGTTCCCATGAGTTGAGGAAATGGGATCATCATGATTACTTTTGGTCGCGATAACCGACATCCACGTAGGCGAAGCCGCGGGCATCAGCTAGTAAGAAATAAAAATGGTGCTTTTTCTATCAGGCATTTTTTAGTAGGGACCAGTAACCAGGGCCCTATATTACGTGGGACTTTAACATAACTGGTAAAACGTGGATCTACTAAAAATATACCTCTGCCCTTCGGGGACTATGGGTTAGGGCTTAGGTTTTTTTTTTCATTCCGGTAGTATGTACGTTTCCGTGGGATAACTTTCGCTCGACACATGGCCGCAAGTTAAATAAATATTTTCTACCACACTTACCCAAGCTTCGAACTCTTCTTCGTTAACAGTGTTGCCCAAGCGCATGTCGAATGTGAGACTCACGAGGCTCGGGATAACATTGTTAGCTGTACCACCCTGTAAGTAAACATGGGTAATCGTCACATGACTTTCACAATAAAGCAAATAATTATTAATTCTGCAAGTTTGAAGTTTGCATCTGTTAACCCAAGTGGATTAACACTTAGGTTAAAAACGAGTGGCGAATATGTTACCTTGAAAAGCAATACCTGTGACTGAAAAGTCATGTAGTAATCGGCTGTACCCTGCCAACCGATTACTACACAACTGGGCATGTAATGAGCGGAAAATGTCAAGTGAATTTTTAAAGCAATGTGGTTTCTTTTATTTTTGTTGAAAGGAAAACTTACAACTAGTTTAGCAAAATAACAATTTGTTTATAATGTAACCCACAACGCTGTCCACGAGTAGACGCAGAAGTTTAAATAATAAAAAGGGTAGTGGTGTAGTAGTTTATGAGGCTATAAGGATATGGGAAGACAAAAACTGGCCAAGTGCGAGTCGGACTCGCGCACGAAGGGCGGAACCCTTCGTGCGCGAGTCCGACTCGCACTTGGCCACTATCTAAACAACATTAGACAAAAACGGCAAAAAAATCACGTTTGGTGTATCCTCAAATATATTTAATTATTTATTTTTTATTTAATTATTTATTTTTAAAGTGAATATACAACTAAATATTTTGGGAATATTTCAAGCGTCTACCTGTTATTGTATGGGAGCCCCCCTTAAATATTAATTTTATTTCATTTTTAGTACATCATCTGTGAAAATTTCAACTGTCTAGCTATCACATGTAGCTAGAAAGGTGACTTCGAAGATAGCGACTAGTTAAGAAGTATAAAATGGACATGTATCAATATCAACCCAAATAAATTGGGATTGGGACAATGCGTACTTAACCCGGCTTTGCAAAATATACTTAATTATAAATCTTATATTGAATAGGTAGCTAGGTTTGGTAGGTATGGTAGCTTACGTTGATAGGCATGAGGTCCTGGGTTCGATTCCCGGGTCAGGCAAAGTGTTATTGGGTTTTTCCATCAGGAATTTCTCAGTAGCAGCCACGGAGTCTGGATTAGCGTCCAGTTGATAGCAATAGGCTCGACCCCTATTACATGGGACTTAAACATAACTGGCGTAGTGTGGGTGTACTATTAGGTGCACCTCTGCCTAACCCTTCGGGGATTACAGGTGTGATGTTATGTTATGTGTTATTGAATAGGTAAACTTACGCTAAGTACATTGAGGTTGACACTGGTGTAACCTCCGGCATCGGTCGCGAGTGCTTGACTGGCTATTTCGTACTGTTCATCTCTGAATGCGAAGAAGCTATCGATCACGTTCCGGCACTAGAAAAGAAAGCTCATCTATTCAATGTATATGCTACCGCACTCACTGATGGTCGACCACTTTCCACCTTATTACACAAGGCATAAGACTGAAAAGTGGTCGACCGTAAGTGACCTCGGTGGTACTTATTACGCGATAAAAAGGTACTAATTAGCACTAAGTTTAAAAATCAGCTATGTATTTTCCTAAAGGTGAATTTCACCAATTAACAGAACGCTTTAAACACAGTTGAACTCCGTTCCGAGCCGTCAGGTGTCTTCATTGTTATGGAATATTGACCCCTTTTGGTTTAGATACTCTTTGATTGACACTGAGAGCTCTAGCATGGCTATAGCTGATCACGATTAGTTTCAATGGTGAAATTCGGTTTTAAGGTTTTTTTTTATTTTTTTATCTTTGCTCTCGTGATTATATTCATTTTATATTATATTATACCTTGCCAATAGCGGTGTTGTTTGTCTCAGGGAAAGTAGACCCATGGGCAGATTCACCATGACAATCAACTTGTATTTCTGAAATAAATATAGAATAGAATAGTTTTTTTTTATCGGGTATCTATGACTAAAATAATATAATAATAATAATGCATAGTGAGGAGGTTCCTCTCTCCGGAGCCCTGACCACCGGCAGCCTGGACCTTGTTCCTGGTGCCGATGGGCCATCAATTTTTTATATTTTTAAATGTTTTTGTATAGGTAGTTTTGGTTTTTTTTAATATTTAAAAATGTATTAAAATATAAGAAAAATGATATTTAAAGAAAATAATGCTTTATTTCTAAGTTTACAATTTAGCAGAGTAGCACTATGTACAACAAAGTATATAAACCTAAAAATTGTAAAAATACCACTGAGTTTAAACCTCTGGCACCCAAGCTAAGATTAAACTTGTGTTATGGGTGTCAGGGCTCTCTCTTTACCACTGTGAAGGTCGCCCAGAGGACACGGTGGAGCACACGGTGGAGGTCTGCCCCGCTTTGGCGGAGCACCGCCGTGTCCTCGTAGCGGCGATCGGAGGCGGCGACCTATCGCGTCCGGCCCTGGTCCAGTCCATAGTCCGGAGCGAGAGGGAATGGGTCGCCGTCACCTCCTTCTGCGAAGCAGTCATGCTAGCGAAGGAGGTGGCGGAGCGTGAGAGGGAGAGAACCTCTCGTCCCAGCCGCCGCGGGAGACGCCTCGGGCTTCGGGGGTCACGTGGTGGCTTCCGGCCACCGTAGACGCGGACCTGCGGACGGTGAGTAA
The DNA here is from genome assembly GCA_950005105.1 of Lycophotia porphyrea. Lineage (NCBI taxonomy): Eukaryota > Metazoa > Arthropoda > Insecta > Lepidoptera > Noctuidae > Lycophotia > Lycophotia porphyrea. The sequence goes on from OX465393.1 coordinate 9,399,009, forward strand.
TGGGCTAGCTCGCCGTGTGTCCGTCTTTTGACGACAGGCCACGCGCGCCTCAAAGAGATGTCAGCAAATAGGGAGGGGCCCGCAAGGGCCGATGCCTGCCAGGGCTGCGGGCTGTTCGAAAGAGATACCGCGGCCCTGGAACACAAAGGGCAAGGAAGGAACATGGATGGGTTTGAGTCAGTACAAGTCTGACACTCCCTTCCGCTCTGCCCAGAGCGGGAGAAGTCATTTGATGATTTCCCATCCCTAAAAAAAAAGGGCTCTCTCTTTAAACATTTACCAAGACAATTTTAAACAACGTCGGAGTTACATAGTGATTAGTGTAGTTAGTTAAATACAAACTAAAGAATAGAATTTAAAAAAAGTAAAACTTAAGACTATGTTAGTAAGCACTGATAAAACAAACAACACAACACGGTGGATCACTGCTGTGACCACCCATGAGTAATTGCACAACAGCGACCGACATAAACACAGTCAAGGCGACTTGCAATCATGCTAATAAAACGATATAACCATAAGTAGATAGGTGAGGTAACAGGAAGTAGTTAACATGAAATAAAATGGGCAGCAGATCAAAAAACTTAAAAACAGCTGTTGCAATATCCCTCGTAACTGTAGAATGTCAAAATTAAATAGTAGCGAATATATTTAATGCAATGAGACATGTGTCACAAATTTCGTAACGGTAGTGATATCTGCTAGACCAGAAAATAAACATTTAACGAAATTACACGCGTATGAAATGCAAATACGAGTAAGTATAAAAACCGGATTTGAGAATGAAATTGGTTTAATAACTATACACATTGCGTTAGAAGATCTTTTGGTAAAGAAAGTATACCACCATTTTGTTTAAACCTTTAAAAGACGTGATTCGGTCAGATGGATATGATGGATTCATCTGATCGTTTCAACAACATAATTGATTAAAATTACCAACAACAAAACACAACTTAAGTATAGATTACGACCAACAGTATTACCATATTCATTTTATCAGAATAGGTACCTACCATTGGATGGAAATATTAATTCATAAGAAAACTATAAACTTAATTTGTGTACTTACGCCATACACTCTTGTCTTGATAGAAGACTGCCACGCCATCCAGTGGGAATGAAGTGCCTTCATCTAGTTCTATACCCACGTTCATGGCTGCAAACTCTGGGGTCTTCAAGAATTGAATCATACCGTTTTCTGCGCCAACCTCTTCATCTAAAGAAAAATAACAAGGTTTAGGGCAAGCATGTAAAACTGATTGCAGTCCTTAAACAGACATTCTATTAATTATATATTGTTTAACCAATAGAGCCAAGCAAAAAAATAAAAATATTAGTTACCACTTGCGTAAATAGTTACGCGGAAAATGCTCAATGTAATATAATTTATGACATTTAATTTTCATGGTAGATATGCACGTCCGAGGCAATACTTTGTTCTTGAGTTGGCCTCCCGTAGTACGGAGTTTCATTAGAATAAGGGGCCTGCTTATGCTGGTTTTGATACCAAAGATGGAGACAATGCGGCCAATCTTTCCTACTCGTCTATTCTGTAATCCTTCACAGATTATATGACATAGGCAATTTGCACAAATATTGTCACTCACCAGGCATAAGAGTCATGTACACATCTCTTAGTAGTTGAACATTATTTTCCTTTAGTCTGCGCAGCGCTTCGTAGTACTGTATTGACACAGACTTCATGTCCTGCGTCCCTCGACCGTAAATGATGGCATTGTCATCTATGTGGCCACCGAATGGGTCGTAAGTCCAACCTTCCTGCAAGATAACCTCATTTGTCAGATTAACACGGAAGCTGATAATTTAATGAGCAATAGGATCGCTCCTCGTTAGCAAAATGTGCGTGTACACACGTCACACGACGACCAAACCAACCGACTGGAAATATAGCTTGATATGTCGCCGTGTGTGAGAGCAGCGGTGGTAGCGACCCCGACTTACGAACAGTAAGTCGTGGGTTCGAACCCAGGCAGGCGCATTACTTTGTGCAATTTATTTCATCACCACTGCTCTCAAAAACGGTGAAGGAAAACATCGTGAGGAAACTGGCATGTCCTAGAACCAAAAATTCGAAGACATGTGACATCTACCAATCCGCACTGGGCCCGCGTGGTGGATTATAGAGAGGAGGCCTGTGTCCCAGCAGTGGGAACATAGGCTGATGATGATGATGTCGCCGTGTGTACTGTGGTACACCTTTGGCTAAAACTCATCGTGGTAACACAGAGGTGATGCTATGAAAAAATACAGCACATTCAACTGATTATTTTGGTGTACATACATCTGGAAAGAATTCTTCGAGATATTTGTCTATATTTGTTGTCTGTCTCAAGTTGTAAAATAATACCTTTGTCAGTAAGTATGTACCTTGTTAATTGACGATTTTTGATAGATATCTCGAGATATTCAGTTTACTGCTGCTATATAATTTCCTATCAACAACCACAGGTAATTGAACTACTAAAAAAATCGCTTTTGTTAGTTTTACAATTATTATAAACAGTAAAACTCTGTCATAAAACTGATAACTTCATAACATGAGCCAGCTGTTTTATGTAGGTATTACAAAGAGGTAAAGTTGGAATATTACCAAATTGCTTTAGATTTAGGGTTATTCTTCGGAACTACTGATCCGACTCCGAAAATTCTTTCACTAATGGGAACCCACATTATTCCCAAGTGTAGGCTACAAAACGTTTCCGTGGGATGATTCCCGACTTTAGGGCGAACGAAACCGCGAGCAAAAGCACGTAGTAACGGATAAAACGATGAAGATTTGCAGCTTGGCAAGTGGAATTTATCTAGATTTCTGTAGGTAGAAAGCTCCTCGGCTCACAGGACGATGACTCTCTTTCCTCCTGATATTTTAGTAAGTAGGTGAAGACAGACGGTGACCTCCGTAATGTACTAAACCATTGAATTACCGACTCCAAGAAAAGATAGAGCGACACTTTTTTCTGTTTTGTCTAGCAATAACGAATATACTCGTTTTCGCCAACACTAAGCGACACGTAAATGAGTGCCCAATTTATAAGCACACTGATACATGTTCAACGTTTGGCTCAACGCGGAGACTTGAAATACCAATAGTAAAATATTTATAGTTAGTGAAATACGGGCAATAGAGTGATATTGTTTGCTAAAATTACCTCGATATCAGCAGGAACGACGTCCATGTGTGAGTTCAGCATGATGCTGTGCTGCGTGCTGTCGGTTCCCTCCCATTTCAGTACCACTATGGGGTACCCAGACACAATCTCGTACACGTTCACTGGTACATCAGCGGCTTCAGCTAATGCTTTCCAGAATTCCACAGCCTCCGCTATAGGGGAAAATTAATAATATGTAATTTGTATTGATGATGCAGACAAAATGCCGGATTCTTGGTACTTGTATTCTAGGAATAGACTAAATACAAAAAAAAAAAACTGAGAGTTAAAAATTCTATAGATCAGTTATATAAGGCGAAGACACAGTCGGTATTATAATACAAACAATTAAGAACTACGGTAATGTTATCATTTTGAAAACTAAAGAGAGTTGAGTTTGCTGCGCCTATCCCCGAAATAAACAAAAGCTGTTCTTACTCAAATCATTATGAGTAGTGGTGTTAATTCTCAGGTATTCCTGGAACAGTTCCACTGGGGTGCTGTTGGTATAGTTGGTATCACAGGCAGCAAAGCTGATTTGCAGCTGAACCACTGCCAGGACTATATAAACAATGCCGAACATTTTTACATTCTGAAAAAAAGAATATACATTTTTGTCAAAGACTGAATTTTTTGTCCTAGATTTTTAAAACTAAAGGACTTAATTGGATATATACACAATAAAGTAAACGGAGATTCTTTCCTTCTTTCAGCTACTTAAACGACCTCAACATAACGGAAATACATATTATTTTTTTAGATAACATTAATTTAAGCCTAAAAAACTGGAGTGAAGATATTTTTTAGTTTGTTTTAAAGACACCATTGTGCCAGCTATAATCAATTTTCACATAAATTGTCTTTTATGTTAATTTATAGTTTCACGTCAAAATGAGCATTTACATTATCAATTAATTGTAGTGCCTGACTACCTGAACATTATTAGCTAAGTGAATACTCACCAAGTTGACTGAAGACTGTTGGGGAACTGCTTATCGCACTGGTATTTATTGCGAATTTGGTGAATCGCTAATAACACGCGGACCAACTCGACTACGAACGTAAATACAGGGTGTAAACAGACTCTTCACGAAGCCGTCAACCAAGCATTATGTACATCAAACTAAGTAACTTTACGCAAAAATTTGTGCTGGGAAACGACTTTTTTTTTTGGGCTGAAAAATCACGTTTTGCAGTAGGACTCAATGTATCGCACTCAAAACATTGTGCTGATGGATGGATTGAATAGTTAGGGGGTCCTGAAGGTGTTTAAAGTAAAAATCTTACATTAAAAACATGTATAAAAAAAAACATGTGAAAAAGTTGGAACTTTGACCCCCAATATCTCCGTAACTAGAAGGTTCCCAGGTATTGTAAAAAATTGATCGCAATGACGGGGAGAACAAGTGCCTTTCGGCTTCGATAACAGGCTTTTTACACCCTTTTTTATTTTTATACACATTCATTATATTTTTTAATATTTACATCTAAATTAATATAAAGAAAACATTTAAAAATATTAAAAAATAGTAGCCCACCGGTATCGGGAACATAAATATTTAATAAATAAATAATAATAATAATATAATAATATTTATTTATTTTTTAGTGGCTGGCATAAACATTTATTCATTACTTTTGCCAAACAATTATTTTCTATGCTAGATAACATGTCAACTTAAATAATAATTGAGATTCTCTTACGGCATTAACGTCTGATTCCTCCTTCCTCCAAATAACTAGGTATATCGTCATAACACGCAAAACATTATTGCACAGGTTCCTTATTGTATTTAATAATCATCATCATCATCATCATCTGCCTAGCCTTTTCCCAACTATGTTGGGGTCGGCTTCCAGTCTAACCGGATGCAGCTGAATTTGTATTTAATAATCATCTACTGAAAATTCCATTTAAATCAAATGCGCCCGTTGTGCTCGAGTCCATAAAGAAATTACCATATTGTTTATAGTCTTCATAATTATTTATTTATTTATTAGATACAATTGCCATAAGAGTGGTGATTTTATAAACTATGAACGTTTCACATCCAAATATTTTTTATCAAATTATTATTTTATGACACAATAAATTGCCTATACCCGTTTTATGATTCTATAACATCTAATAAATGTATATTGCGAGCAGTATACAATTATTGTCGGTGTAAAAAACCAAGAATGGGCTACATATTATTGCGGTACCTATTCGTCATTTAATCTTTACCTTTGTTTTACCAAGCTAGGAGGTGGTCGACATTGAATAATAGATAGATATACAGGATGTAAACAGACTCTTCACGAAGCCGTCAACAAGCTTTATGTACATCAAACTAAATTACTTTACGCAAAAATTAGTGCTGGGAAACGACTTTTTTTTGGGCCGAAAAATCAAACTTTACAGTAGAACTCAATGTAACGCACTCAAAAACATTGTGCTCATGGATGGATTGAATAGTAATGGACAAAAAAAAAACATGTATTAAAAAAAAACATGTCAAAAAGTTGGAACTTTGACCCCCAATATCTCCGTAACTAGAAGGTAACTACTCCCAGGTATGATCTAGAACAAAAACATGATCGCAATGACAAGCAAAACAAGTGCCGTTCGGCTTCGTTAAGAGTCTCTTTACACCCTTTATACCTTTTAAATATACTAGAGGCCAAAGCTAACTTGAGACTTCGCATAGATTGCACTGGGGCTGCGGGACTTTTCGAAAGAGATACTGCGGCCCTGGAACACAAAGGGCTAAGAAGGAACATGGGTGGGTTTTAGTCAGTACAAGTCTGACACTCAAATAAAAAAAAAAAACATCAAATCCCCGCCCACCCTGGATGGAGCGGAACCCTTTGATGATTTCCCACACGAAAAAAAAAAAACTTAGTACAGATGTTGTGTCGAAGTAGTTTAAACTTAAAAACACTGCGCAAGAGTCAAAAGCTCGGTCATACCAGTACTAATTAATAACGTGTAAACAAAAAAATATTTATATAAATAATATAGGCAACACTGTTCAACACTGATAGTATCTTTTTGCATTAAGTACGGCTCGTTTCTAACATAATTCTAAACTAGTCATCTGTCTCAAGTTAATTTTGGCATGTAGTACACTGTTCACTCAAACACATAATACGTAAAACTTACGTAAAATAAGTAACTGTAACTGTCCCCTTTGACTGCACAATAAAGACCAATTATAAACAAAAACCACTACATATATGTGAAGTGTGTATATGAGTGAAGATTTTATTCAACCTTCCCCACTGATGTCTAACGTTAGAATCTATACACGCTTACATTCTTCATTATCAAGGTAGGAAGCAGATGAAAAATGTCAAATAATTCATCATTATCTTGGAAATCTCGTAGTTTATCAACTGAAACTTTTTTATTTATACTCGTTTATCATTTCTTTATTTTTCACGTAGATATAAACTACAGTTGTTTAGATATTCGTATTCTTTTGAAGTAACCGTAATTAGGGATTTTCAGTTTTTAGCTGACTTTCTTCAAAAAGGATTAGATTCTAAATTCGACTGTGTTTTTTTTTGTATGTGTTACGCGATCATTCCGCGAATTATGAATCGATTTTGATGATTCTTTTTTGTTTGGTAGATCATACTTCAGAGGTGGTTCCATATAAATTTCATCAAAATCGGTTCAATAATTTGGTATTTTCCTATGCTTAATGCTATAGCCGTCCACGCGACCTCGCGTGATGGCGCCTTACAATTATGTACGAGCCATAACAATGTAAAAATCAATTTATGAAAGGAATTTGAGTAGTATGCTACTCAAATTCCTTTAAAACGGGTAAAATAAAAAAAAATCTGTGAAAAAGAACCGACTTCCAAAAAACACTAAAAAAGTCTAAAATAACTTTACTTTCGGAATTGGGTGGCATAAAAGTCAACGAAACAAACAAAGACACCGACTTCCGGTTCTTTTGTCTATAATTTATTCCTCTCAATCAGCTGTCACCTGTTTAAATCTTTGAATTTGCTCATATGTGTAAGGCATGTATGCTTTACACGTACCAGAATTTTCATTTAACTTGCCAATATCGAACAATGTCCTTGATATAACTTAAAATCATATTGGCTGAAAAGGAGGCATTTTGATAAAGAGGCCAGGAAAGAGGTCCATGACGCTGCCACGTATGTGTAGTGCATCCGGTACGTTTACGCCACCCACACACACACCTCGACGACTTTCACTCTATCCTTAGAAAGAAGTCCGCGTCTCTGCTCTACAGAGTTTGGACCAGTTCCAACTCCAAAATGAAGACAACAACAGGGAGTTACGACTCCGATACGGGGTGGAAGGGACACTGACGCGAAAATTGTGTATGTGGAGAAGCTAAATGTCTGAATACGTGGTAACCGTTTTCGTGTCGATGTTCGCACCTACGAACAATACTTCGTGGGTGCATCTCGAACAACAAGTTTGTTTCTAAATAATAAATAAGTTGTGACTAATTTAGTTTATAAGTTTGTTTTTCTTTTACCAACCGTCTATGAATTTTGCTTGTCCAAAATAAAGGTTTTTTTAACAGAATCGAATCTGGGTTGCAGCTGGCGTTGATGAAAAGTCCTGGTAAAACCATGATGTAATAATTTACCCGGAACGGAATAATGTTGAGAGGAGAGGAAATCTGAGTGTTACTGGCTGAAAGACTTTCTATTTCTCTTTTAGAATGTTGCCCTCACTACGAATTTCTCCTGTATTGTGGGTGCAGGGGCGTAGCTACCGCTGTATCAGTCGTTTCAATGATACGCGGGGCCCTCGAGTGGCAAGGGCCCCTGATGATGAAAAAAATCACAAAATCTTATCACAACTAATAGGTACTAATGATTTTCTCCTTTTTTTGGGTTACGACGCATAGGGGCTCAAAAGGCCCACAAAAAAAATGAAACAGAGCCCTACTAGGACTAGCTACGCAACTGCGTGGGTGTGTTTATAAACATTTGAACTCATGTGTCACAAACAGCCAGACCCGGTACAACTACCTGTAGGCCATACAAATATTCGTTCCGAGCGGGGATCAAACCTGCGACACGCAGCGTAGCAGCCAATCGCTCAGCCACTGCGCTAACCGTCATAACCGTGTCGTCAATCGTCGTGACTCTCGTCAGTTGTGTAATAATCAGTTGTCATGGTATCTAACCATGAAATGCCCTTTCCAGGTTAGGGTTACCTCCGCCTAAAATGTGGTTTGTGCATTGAGTATAAAGTGCTTTAAAGAAATAGTTGGTTCGTGTGGAACATGATACCTAAGAGTATGACTATAGATGCCTGCCAGGGCTGCGGGACTGTTCGAAGGAGATATCACGGCCCTGGAACACAAAGGGCAAGGAAGGTAATTTTTATTTTTATTTATCATGAACAATTTATATTGTGTTAGATAAGTACATGAATACATTTTAAAGTGACATGCAAACATATAAAACATGCAGAACAAAAACATACAAGATCAAGAAAATATAAATCATAAAAATACCAAAAACGATAACAATAAATAGCATTAAAAAAAAAAATGAATTATAAACTACAGTTCATCTACTGAGTACAAACTTCTATCCAACAGAAATGCTTTTAGCTTAGCCTTAAAAGAGCTAGTGTAAAACAAATTTTTTAAGTCCGCTGGCAGTCTATTAAATATTTGTACAGCTTGGTAATGAGGGCTATGCTTGACAATGTTGAAATTAGGAAGGAACATGGGTGGGTTTTAGTCAGTACAAGTCTGACACTCCCTTCCGCTCTGCCCAGAGCGGTAGAAGTCATTTGATGATTTCCCATCCAAAAATAAAATAAAAAGGGGGGTGACTCATGAGATGACAACTAATAGAGAAGTATTAAAGAAGAGATGCTGCGCCCACCTCAAATAAACAGGAGAATGATGATACCTACTGACATAATGTTGCACATGTTGTTGTTTTGTTAAAAATAGACAACTCATTTATCTATTTGTAGAATTTATCGCTACTACTAAAATAAATAAAATTGCCATTTTTGTTTCCTACAAATAGTGTTCATGTACCTATTTAAATAATAGAGTAAAATTCAAAAGGGTATTAAAAACATACATAAACGTTCCATAAACGATGTATTTAGCAGTTTTTCACCTTCACGGTCCACTGTTTGTTTACCAACCAAGCCATGATATCTACTTACAATTTAAACTAAACAGATGATTTACCTACTTATGTACCCACCCTATACCTTACCTTGCCCTACCATCATGCAGGTGAAGGGCAGTGCCAACTCTGTATTCAGGGTTCAGTGATGAGAGCAAATAATTTTGTTCTGAAATTCATATTTTGAAGAATTTTTTAGTGAGCGTTCTTGATCTTTTGAAACAGATTCAATATTGGCAACAAGTGTTACATGAAATATACCTGAATATCGATTTTCACGTAAACCTACTTACTGAATGAATGAAGTCATGTGCAATTCTTTGATGTAATGTCTAAAATATTAGGTAGATACTCGTAAGTATTAAGTATATTTCTGAAAATTTCTAGCGTACCTATTTACTTAAATGTACAAATGTGAAGGCGATCTACAGGGTTTGCGGTCTGCTTCCACTAACTGTGGAATTTTGTAGTTTAAAACAAAGAAAATAAAGACAATATTTCATAATTTATTTAAGTACTTATAAAATAAATAATTCTAGGTTACTTAACTCAACATCAATTACTATTTTCATCAAAAGTCTCCTCTACATTCGGAGGTTGCAGGTTGCCTAAATTCTTAATAAGTTCGGTGTAAATGTCAATTCCCTTCATGAATGTTTCTACATTGTGGTATTCATCTTTAGCATGCAGTCTTGCGATCGTCTTTGACTTGGTGGTAAACCCAAGGGCTGGTATGCCTAGGTTACGTAGCACCATCATGTCGGAGGTCGCCGGGCACACCACGGGCGTGATCTGGATACCCCTGAAATAACATTGAATTATGTAAGTACGTCAATATTTTATCTCGTCTTGAGATAGCGATAACAAAAGAAGACTTGTCCTCTAAGATACAAGAACGATATGTTTTGTTGTTTATTTACTGATATTTTTACTAAAATTATGTGTTTACAGGTGGGAACGCAATTTGACTATTTAGCCACTAACTGTCACTCAAAACCAAACAGTTAACCACCACCGAAATGTTTTTAACCGACTGCGGTGAACCCCAAAAAGACTGTTATTAACGGTTATAGTATTTGAACTAGCCGTTTACGAAATACAAGAGTCGGCAGTATTATTTTGTACGAGTAGTTGATTAACATTCTTCGTAGGTTCGTAAATAAATATGGCGACAAAAAGGTCAAAGTATATGAATTTTATTGTTTATGACATAAATACATAACATCACGCATGTAAGTGAAGTAGAGGTGTATCTAATAGAACAACCACATTTCGCCAGTTATACTTTAAGTCCCATGTAATAGGGGGCGAGCCTATTGCCATCAACCGAACACAAATCCGGGCTCCGTGGCTGCTAATGAGAAATTCCTGATGGAAAAACCCAATACCAATTTTCCCGACCCGAAAAACGAACCCAGGACCTCATGCTCAGCAGTCGTGATTGCGAGCACTAGACCAACGAGGTAGTCAACTTCATAGTTTATAGTGCGCATGAAATTAACATTTACTAGCGCGCCACTTTTTTTTTTTTTTTACGGATGGGATATCATCAAATGACTTCTCCCGCTCTGGGCAGAGCGGAAGGGAGTGTCAGACTTGTACTGACTAAATCCCATCCATGTTCCTTCCTTGCCCTTTCTGTTCCAGGGCCGCGGTATCTCTTTCGAACAGCCCGCAGCCCTTGCGGGCCCCTCCCTGTTTACTGACATCTCTTTGAGGCGCGCGTGGAACACGAACGCGCCGTCTACACGGCAATTAGCGCGCCACTTACATATCGTCCAAGGTATTCTTCAAAGTAACCCAGTATGGGTTAGAGTCGTCTACAGCAGTGGCTGCAGACTCTTTTTCATGTCGAATGTACGATATTTCAGTGTTGTTACCAGCTTCTTGCATCCACGAGTCCACCTGAAACGCACAAATGATTTATTAGTACTAATAGTATGGCTATTAGACGCTTTTTGACCAAAATCAACTTAATAAAGAGCTTATTTGTTTGTAAGAGCCCGTTTGGTCCCGTAATATTCCGAAACACATATGAGTTTACGACTTTATAGCAATTTGTACACTATTTTAAAATGATACCACAAGCGCCATCTATGGGATGTGTGAAGTAATACTAGTACGTAATGTTTCTTCAAAAGTTTCCACTCTCGCAGTTCGCTTCAAAAGATTCTGTCGGAACTGAAAATTTCGAAGCGCCTCTAGTGACGTTTAGCGCAAACTAATTTGTGACTACGAGCGTGACATTGCTGTTACTTGTCAGAATAAACACTTTCAATGTGTTACACACACATCATCCTTTACATAAAGTAGTATGTCGTAAGTTTCTTACCAACGATTGCATATCATCTGCATTTGCTTCTGGGGCCAGTCTCATATCGATGACCATTGCCATTTTTGCAGCTATTATATTCGGAGCGAGGCCACCCTATGAAATAATGAAAATAATAAATCAATGACGTCACATGACCCTAGTTTAAACAAATAATGACCTCTATGGTAATCGCTTTCTTGAGGACGAAAGGCCCTTAACTCTTTGTTATTTTAAAGGGAAAAAGACAATCGATAAAGCCATCGTGGAGCAGAATAAAGGAAGGTTAAATAAGTCAGATAATACGGACAGTGCCCCTGGACTTGACATTCGAGTCTCTTGCTCCCTTATAAATGACAAATCGCTTTATACAATACTAGCTGATGCCCGCGGCTTCACCCGCGTGGATGTCGGTTATCGCGACCAAAAGTAATCGTGAAATTTTGATCCCGTTCCCGCAACAAAAACACAAATTATATACTAAAACCTTCCTCGAGAACCACTCCATCCATTAGTGAAAACAGCATAAAAATCGGTGCAGTCGTTTTTGAGTTTATCGCGAACAGACAGACAGACGCGGCGGAGGACTTTGTTTTATAATAAATTATGTAGTGATGAATCTTTTCTATTTATTTTGAATCGCATGACTATTTCCTTAATTTTTTAATTTATTATAATGTTAATTGGTGATTTACTTATACTATTGTTTTGTATTTTTTTGAAATCTGTGTCTTTCGACCTAATTTGTACACCAGCCATGGTCAAAGATGTTGAGCCAAAGAATACCTTGTAACACCTACATATAATAAGCATCATACCATGTACATTATCTACACATGTTTTTGCAAATAAATGAATTTGAACTTGAACTTGTCAATCAACAGATAATCTTTTATCGTGACCCAGTTACGTTCGGAACCTCTGTAGAAAAAGAACCGGTTAGCAAATAGTGAACAAACTAGTGTAAGTGTTGCTAGTAGATAAAATAAAGTTAGGTATTGGTGCTCTATGGTTCAAAGCCTCACCCGTAATTCAAGTTAGTGTAGTAATGTTAAGTCAGGGAAATTAATTGTCTGAGCAACTTGACCACCAACTTATATATAAATCACAGTTGTCATTATTGGACAGGTATGGGATAAAATGACTATAATACATTGGCTTGTATGAAGTCCGTTAATACCTAATACACGCCCAACCGCGCGGCTCGGTCACTCGCCGCCTCTCCGCGCGGCGCACCGCCAATTCATTAGCTTTACCGCGTGCGCTCCACCGCGCGGACGAGCGGTTTCGCGTGAGATTCGTCTAACTCAAAACTTACATTTATCATGTTAATGTTGAGACTGTTGTAATCGCTGTAATCAGTAGCATTCTTAGTTTTCATAATTTGTTTTTGTGTATCCCTGTACGCCATGACAGTGTTTATAAATTGATGAGCCTGTAAAAAGTAATCATGAAAGGTAATTGTAGTTTTTGTAAGAAAGAAAAATCATGTGAAAGCTGGAACTTTGTTACCAGTCGCAAACTTCGCCACGCTCATTTAATTAAATGATATATTATGTAATTTATTTATTAAAACTTTATGCACAAGTAAAATTACTAAGGCGGACTTAGTGCCATTTTGGGCATTTTTTACCAGTCTACCTCAGGGTGATGCAGGGGCAATACACAGTAGGTGCAAAAACAGAAAAAGAGACTAGAAAATATTAATAAACATATAATAATAATAAATACATATATACATACATATAACAAAATGTATAAAGTTAAGATAGGAAAAAAAAACTAAAACAACTTAATTCTGAGACGAATCTGCCAACTTCTTAGGAATATGCTCTCGAGCTTTTATTTTGAAAGTGAACCGACTGGTCACCGTCCTGATACTCTGAGGGAGCGCATTCCAAAGGAAGACCGCCTGGACAAAGAAAGAAGATTTTATAAAACCAGAGCGGTGAGAAGGACATCGTAAAAGACAGTTATTGGAGGAACGAAGATTCTTGCTATGCGCAGAGCATAAATATTGAAAATGGAAAGTCAGATAAGAAGGAGAAGTGGGTTTGTGAAGAAGAGAAAACAGGGTTGTCAAAGCCCTTAATGCTCTGCGTAATGTAAAGGTTATATTCGTACCTTTTCCATAGCACTCTCATCTGGCATTGCAAAACCGTGACCCCCATTACCGTAGACAGTAAACTCCATTTCTGAAAAAAAAAAGTTATGTAAAATAATGATGTAATTCTCAAAGGTTCTTTAGACGTTCCATTGGGTGACTGACTAATAATAGTATTATACTAATGTAATGATTCTAAAGGACCCAGTTTCTACTGGGTTTAATTCTTATGAATAAAAAGTGACAGTAAGTAGGTGCTTACGCCAAGGTCTCCTGTCCACAAACGTCGCGAAAAGCGACTCATCCATCGATGATAAACCTTCGTCCAAAGCGAATCCAATGTTCAATGATTGAAAGGCTTTTGTTTTCACAAATGCTTTTATTCCGTTTGCACCTCCAGTTTCTTCATCTGTAAGCAAAATTAGACCAGTTTGCTAACAATTTCTCTATCTTCTAGACAAGAGTGGGAGACCGTTCTAAGTATTACTAAGACAGCTCTAAAATGACTCTGGGTTTATTTCATGGGCATAGCATATCGCAAAAATATCCTATGAAAGACCTGTCATGGCTAACCTTCTTAGGCTCTTAGCACTTCGCCTTCTTGAACACTTTTTAGTTAGTGGATACGACACCCAGAACTCAGTAAGTATCTACGGCATGACTCTCTTATCATGCATTGGATCGAGTAGGTGTCGAAGTTTTGTATGGAACAGCTGTAAATTTTTTCGCGATTACGAAGATAAAAAGGGTGCTAGGCTCAAATGGGATTGGGCAGCTCATGACGTCATGTGATCCGCATGCATAACGACCGCTGGGCAAAGGTCTCAACGCAATTGGTGCCTGAAGAAGGACGGCGCCGCCGAAGCCGGGCTAGAAAGAGGTGGCTATATAGAAAACGATGTTGGGCCCATGGAAAGAGTTGTTCAGTTTGTTGGTCTGTACCACACCCTTAATTATGATCACACCTTTCCGATATGTATGGTTATAAAAGGTGTAAAGAAAGGCACTTGTTCTTCCCTTCACGCGTCATTGCGATCACAGTTTTGGTCTGGACCATACCTAGGAACCTTACTAGTTACAGAGATACAGATCCAACTATTTTTTATATTTTTTTAAATTCAATTTTTATTTTTGTAAGTTTACGTGATTTTTCACACCAAAAGAAAAATTCTTTCCCTGCAATCATTTTTGCGCAGTGTTACTTAAATTGATGTCTAGGATACTTGGTTGGCGGCTTTTTAAAGGGTCTGTTTACATCCTGTATAACAAAATGTATAAGGTCATTCACCTTGATAAGTAAAACATTTGTGCGACAAATGGCTAAAACAAAAGTTTTTTTCCGTAAGTAAATGTATCCGTTATCCATTTTAATTATATTACTTATTACCTGCATTATTTTTATTCATACGGGAGGGACATATTCATTGCCCCTGGCTGGAGGCCTTAACTTCAAGGCATCCACAGGAATAGACCGGTTAAGCAGTAGCCAGCCTCCTAGGCTGAACTGCGATAACACATTAACAAAAAAAAAAAAAACTGATGCTGTTCAAAAGTATAAGATGAAGAATTTATCAAGCTGTCTTCGTTAGTTTGATTGATTGGGACAATTACAATTAAAAAAAAAAATGATTTTAGTTGGGAAAATCCTAAAATAAATCGTCCTTGGACATTTTAAATATTCATGCGACGTAACGTCTGATTATTTTATATAGAATGTCGCCCTCGCCAGTAAATGAATATGTAAAAGAATAATCTAATCTATTTTTTATTGTTTTTATTGAAGTTAATATTCCAGCGAATTCAGTGGTCGTAAGAATCACAGGTCTAGGCAATGCACAATGTAGCGATCTATTGGGTAGACTTATGTCCAGTCGTGTACATCATTCGATCAAAAGCAAAATCTGTGTCCTCTACGCCAAGCAACTGTAAAAAAATGTTATTTTCGACTTGTCGTCCGTGGCGTCGTGAGCACTTTTTGATTTGTCGTCCATAGACGTCCGTGGCGGTCAAAAGGTTAATGAAGGTGAATTATAACAGTTTCATGTTACTAATTAGTAACAAAATAACGTTGACCACAATATCAATATTACTATAAGGGTAATAAGTATACTTACAAAGAACTAAAACAAGGGTATCCGTATCCTTAGTTCCCAATCAGGCTTCCAATAATAACAAACAAAGGACGAAAATAATTGGGTTATACGAGACGCGGGTAAAACACATCGGCACGGTGGAAAACATTCATACCACGTTTTGATGAAATATCGAAGGTTCATTTTGTGTTGTGCTTGATAATAAATTTACATCATAGTATGATGTTAAATGAGGGTACTTCGATGTTTTAATAGACCAGTGAAAGCTGTGCATTGTACGTCCAAACGACATCTTGTCATGAATTTTTCAAACACGTCGAAGATTTCTACGACGTGACATTGCATCCTTCGTGAGACAACATAGCAACGTGGTACGTTGCGGGTTGCGACGTAGTTTCGTATCATAATTATGTGTTTTTACTCAAAGTTGCAAACTGTAGATAGAGCAGGTGTTAGATCTGATACAAAAAATTCCGACAACAATACGCTGATTTTCTCACAAACTACGGGGCACTTAAATAAAGGGTGTAAACAGACTCTTAACGAATCCGAAAGGCACTTGTTCTCCCCGTCATTGCGATCATTTTTTTGTTCTAGACCATACCTGGGAACCTTCTATCGTAATGCTCGTTAAAGTGTATTTTATAAGAGTATTCAATAAGCATTTTACTAGAAAGTCCCTCGTGTATAAAAATTATTGTTTTACATGAACGAGCAAAGGAGCTAGTAAGAATTGACTTAGTTTACTTCTGACGGAATTAATTGAAACCGAATAATGCTTATCTCTTATCACGCGCTCCAAACTACATTTCAAGTCCCTCAAGGAAGTATTTTATTTAGAAATATTGTTTCGGGACTCACAGGACTCACCGATAGGCGTTCTTGCTCAGATACAGCAGATATTGAGTTAGGGGGCAGCACACAAACCCATTTTCACAGGACCGAAAAAAATCTGCTTTATTTTTTAAAATATGAGTCCAGCTCATCCCGTCATCACCTCATGAGCCTACCACGTCGTCGTTTCCGAATACACCGAAAGCTTTTCTTCTTTCGGCCTACAACAGCTAGAAAGTGGGAAACAATACAATTTCGGTACATAGAAGAGTTCATAAAAAAGATAGGTTCATTAATTGACAGGACGGTTGGCGCAGTGGCTGAGCGATTGACTGCTGCGCTGCGTGTCGCGGGTTCGATCCCCGCACGGAACAAATATTTTTTGGCCTACAGATAGTGGTTCCGGGTCTGGCTGTTTTTGTATGTGAGTTTAAATGTTTGTGAACGCACCCACGATACAGGAGAAATTCCTAGTGTGGAGCAACGTTTTTTTTTTTAAAAAAAGAATATAATTACTTAGGAAAGCTAAAATTATTAGCAAAACAGTTTCGCAAGTTACCGAAAATAACTTTGGAGTGAAATAAAGTATTTAAATAGTGCCTTGCTTTTATTGATAAGGGCCGATTCACACCGGGAAAGCAGCGGCCATACATAATAATTAAAAGACCAATATCGCTTGAAAAGTTTGAAAAGGTCGCGCGGCGGCCGCGGTGCCGCGAGGTCCGCGCGCTCACACGCGTCTAGTCAGCGGTTTTGCCCACGGCCGGCTAGGCCGGCCTCGTCGCGTCGCTGTGGGCCGCCGCCGCCGCGCCGTTCCGGTGTGAATCGGCCCATACAGTTAAGCTCCCTGACTTTACCTGTAGAACAGTTCACCATTACCATACACGTGTAAGAAATGGTAAATTATTCTCAAGGGTAGGTATTATTGGGTATTATTGGGTTGGTATTATTGGTCTTAAATAATTTGCTTTAAATTAGGTTAGGTTAGCCCGGAACTTAGTACTAGAAAATAAGAAAATGAGCCTTTTTATCGTGAATCACAGACGCACGAGAAACATCTAGTAGTTCAAACACAAACCTTGGTCGATTATGAAAACACGTTGTCATTTTGAGCTTAAATATTTTCCTAGACAAGCTGCTTCTCATAAAAAAGGAGCAATATACAATTCTTCTCCCTTAAAATTTCACAACATCTTAAGTTAACAAAAAGGGGAAAACATACTTGTTAAACGCTGTCGGTGCGACTGTGCGACAATACGCGTTTGACTTAATGATGTAAGAAATATGAGTAAGGCAGGGCCGCCGGACGGCGACAGCGCGCTCTAATATTACACAGGCTGAAGCTACGCGCTCTTGTTTGTCCTTTAATAATACAGCCGACGATGCTAGATGAAGTTTCAGGGCGTCTCATGTAAGGTGTTTTGTATACATGCTCGTTTGAGTCGCAGCGATTTGTTAAACAGATCAGGTTTAAAAATATTTTGTTTTTGTTGAGATACATAAACGTCATACGTCTATTATATTACTTTATAAAGGAAGATTTCCTCGCATCACATCTGTTCGGAAAGGATACGAACGGATGCGGCGACAGTCGATCGCGTCCGGCATGATGTCGACGCATGGCATACGATCGACTGCGTACCGTCGCTTGCGAACGTATCCTTTTCTGCGCCTAGTCAAATACTTTCATTCCAGGCGTGTTGAACTGTTTACAGCCGAAATATAAACTTAGAATATAGGCTTTAAATACTGAGTACACGATTTAATATCCAAAACCACCAATACTGAACAGAATCGCCAACAACCAAACACACACTTCTCTAGATTAAATCAAGCTAAACCTACCCCATCTGCTAATCCTGTGCCCAGTAAACTGCGCGAACGAATTACTGTAATTAGGTACGTTCGGCTGTGCCCACGGGGAATAATTTGTTGGTTTTCGGACCCTAGCGAAATGTAACACCAACCGATCTTTAGGGTGAACGGCTGTGGGGAGCGGTCGAAGGTTAGGTTGTATATACTGTGTTTCAAGCTGAGGATCGTCGGTTGACAGGTGTCACCTAATCAATATCAGTTCCGTGAATTTAAATCGTTTAAAAATATAAAACTCAGCTTTAAAGCCACAAAAAAACGAAAAGTTTTGATAAAATATCTCAATAAACAAGTACGAGTGATATCTCTGGATCATATTTACAAGGTAAGTGAAAATATAACAATACATACCTAGCAAGCAGTGTACAAAGGTAATTACAGTGAACAAACTCAAACAGTTAAACTAATAACATTTATGATACAACCTATTTATTCAGTGCAAATAAAGTGAAAATAATAAGTGAATATCTATACATATAATCTATCTATACATATAATAAGACAGTAAAAAAACTGTGTCTGTACATTGAATATATAAAAAAAAAAAAATTGGGGGGTGTTTAGAAACAGTAATAGAGCACGAATCCAAAAAAAAAAATCTGTCTGTTTGTCTGTACACGCTAATCTTCGGAACTACTCGACGGATTTGAATGTTTTTTTTTTTGTTGTATTGGTATTAAGTCTGGGCAAAACATAGGCTATAATTTATCTTGGAAACTTGAACACCTGATGCAGAACCGCAACAGACCAGCTAAACTATAAGAGATACAAAAATGGTACCATAGCAAAAATTGTTCCACGTAATGAGCATTTTCTGCTAAGAGAATAAATTTGAAGATCTGGAACAGCTGATGTGGAACTCCAAGAGCCCAGCCACACTATAACATATATAGGAATGACGTCTTAGCAAGAGTTGTTCAGACTGATAAGCACTCTCTGTTGACGTATAAAAATTAAAGATGTGGAACACCTGTTGTGGAGCTCCAAGAGCCCAGTTACACTATAATATATATAGGAATGAC
This sequence comes from Lycophotia porphyrea, assembly GCA_950005105.1. NCBI lineage: Eukaryota > Metazoa > Arthropoda > Insecta > Lepidoptera > Noctuidae > Lycophotia > Lycophotia porphyrea. The sequence goes on from OX465393.1 coordinate 9,418,556, forward strand.
GTCTTAGCAAAAGTTGTTCAGCCTGATGAGCACTCTCTGTTGACGTATAAACATTGAAGATATGGAACACCTGATGTGGAAATTAAAGCTATCACTAATTTCACTGTATTTCTACCAAGGGGTATCGTATTACCCAGAACTAACTGGGTTGTGGAGGGCAGATAGACAGTCGTTCCATGTAAAATACTGGTATTCAGCTGCATCCGGTTGTACTGGAAGCCGAACCCAACATCACTACATATTATAACACAATGTGGGTGAGCAGCGGTGGGCCAGTGGTAGCGACCCCGACTTACGAACAGTAAGTCGTGGGTTCGAACCCAGGCAGGCGTATTACTTTGTGTAATTTATTTCATCACCACTGCTCTCAAAAACGGTGAAGGAAAACATCGTTAGGAAACCGGCATGTCCTAGAACCAAAAAATCGAAATCATGTGACATCTACCAATCCGCACTGGGCCCGCGTGGTGGATTATAGCCCAATCCCTCTCATAGAGAGGAGGCCTGTGTCCCAGCAGTGGGTACATTATAGGCTGATGATGACGTGTCTCCGCCGCGTCTATCTGTCTGTTCGCGATAAACTCAAAAATTACTGCACTGATTTTCATGTTGTTTTCTTAAATAGATAGAGTGGTACTAAAGGATTTTTTTAGTATATAATTTGTCAAGTTTTTGTACAGATTGGCTAAAATATAATGATATATGTTGGAGGTGTTGGAAAAAAATAAGCCGTCTGGTGGAGGTTTCAACGAAAACGCTGCCCTTTAAGATATAACAAAATGATGAATGGTAGAATTGTATACCTTATATAGGTCTAAAGAAAAATCCGCGATGGCTTATGTCTATCTCTTAAGGATCTCTAAGATCTACAAATAGCACAAAATAAAATAATTAAACTTCTATTCAACTACGATTATCACACACCCACATTCGAACTATACAAAAACACGAAACTAATGAGCATTAATCAACTTTACACATTCAATTCTTGCGTTCTCATTCGAAAAATTCTTAACAAAACCATACACACACAGTTGTCCTTTAACACGAAAACATCGAAATACAGCCAAAGAAACCCTAACCAAATCCAGACGCGCCGCCCGCGAACGCAATATAGCAGGAAAAATATAAAGTACGAAGGTGTTCAACTTTACAACAGTCTACCAGCAGATATCAGGAACACATCTTCTTTCAACCTATTTAAAGCTAAGCTCAGGCAGCACGTCACTAACAACACAAAACTATTAAGTTACTCACAATAATATGTCAACATCGTACCCACCTGTATTAAGCTAACAAAACTGTTAACTACTGGACTACAATTTACCTTAGTTATGTATTTATTCTGCAACTGAACAATGTATGTTCTTTTAGAATAATTAAAGAATCTTTAAACCGATAATATCCATTTTAATACTTTGAAAATGGGCAAACTAGGTTCCCATGAGTTGAGGAAATGGGATCATCATGATTACTTTTAGTCGCGATAACCGACATCCACGCAGGCGAAGCCGCGGGCATCAGCTAGTAACTAAATAAATCAACAAAAAGTGAACTAAAAAACATCAACTTTAAAAAATTAAGAACTTTCATACAAACTTGTGAAAGCCCTTAAACCTCCTTGATCCGACCCTGTCGCAAAATCTTTTCTTAGCGGATGTCTACTTACTATAAAGTACCTCCCTGCCAAATTTCATCTTTATACGTTTGACCGTACGCTTTTATATATATTTAGATTATAGTATTACCGGTTTTTGTTGTTGTGGAAGAGCTCGTGGCTAAATAATAACTGCCGATCTTCAAGGTTAAGACACGTTAGCCTAGGATGGCCAGTGTATGACCGTCTATTACATACCTAGTTTCCTCCGTGCCTCGGAATGCACGTTATGCCGTTGGTAACATATTAGAGTAACTTTGAAAGTTGCGCCAGTTACAGAAAAGTTGAAAGGGTATCGACAGTCCTGGTATGGGCATGTGATGAAGAGGGACGAATCATATGTGACTAAAAGAGTGATGAATATAAATGTTGATGGATGGATTGTGTGAGGAATGATATGAAAGAAAAAGGAGTAAATAATAGCGTGACGGTTGACATAGGAGAGTAGGAAAAAAATAATGGAAATGATCAAAAGAAGCTCTCAGAGTTAGATTAAATTACCTATAAGCTTAATATAGAAATTGATTGTTTGCAATATGAAAATATTTCTTCAAAATTATGTTTAAGTGATCGAGACTCACTTCATGATTCAAGTAAAAACAACAATACATTTTTTCGTTCCTGACTCCCCTGTTAATAAAACTTCAGTAAATAATGACAACTCAAAACAGGATTGCCGATATGGTGAAGTGCCAATCTACACCAAAACATTGCCGCCATCTGCAACGAACTAGCCATGTTAGAAGTAACTTTATCTGCATCAGAAGAAAACAACAAGGAGGCTGATATACCATGTTTTAGTGAAACTTTTGTAAAACAAGGGTCGGAAGCTAATATTAAACTTTACAATTTTAAATTAGCTGAGCAATTTGGTTTTCGTCAACTGCTCTTGCAATCTTTAACTTAATAAAACTTGTAACAGAAAGCATAAACATTGGCAACCCACCGGTGTGTCTATTTTTAGGTTTGAGCAAGGCCTTTGATTTTGTGTGTCATTCGAAGCTCTTAAACAAACTACTACAACTTCTACGGCATAAGGGGAAAAGCAAATGAATGGTTATGATCTAGCTACCTAAAAAATAGTAAACAGTTTACCGAGATAGACAAAGTTGTAAAAAAAATGACAAAATAAATACCTAAGACTCAAAAGAGAAATTTACTTTAATAGCAATAATAAATAAGTATGGTATGCTTCAGGGTAGCATTCTCGGCCCTTTACTTTTTCTTCTTTATATAAAAGATTTTCCGGGGGCCACTGCACAAATTTATCCTTTTTCCAGATATTATAAAATGTCAGGAAGATTACAAATCAGTTACAGAAAATTGTGAAAAGTCCCCATCGATCCCATGTGTGCAAAAAATTGTATGCTAGGTCACTGTTCCCCCGCCTTATTTTAATCGATAGCTGGTATCAATACAAACAAGTTTTGTATGAGACTAAAATGTTCTAAAGTGTCACGTTTCCGAGATTCGAGCTATCAAAGTTAAAGTCCATTCACTGGATGGCATTTTAACACAACTTTGAGAGCTTATATCTCGGAAACGTGACACTTTGGACGATTTTGTGTCGTACGAAACTTATTTTGTATTGATGCCAGCTATCGATTAAAATAAGTCGTACGCGTGGCCGCGACTTTGAAAATAAATTAAAATAGCGGAAGCTATCCGCGGCCAGGCTTCAAAAATCTTCCAAGCCCTTTGACACACAGATAGACCCATAACATGGGTGCAGGACACCGGATATTTTTATCCTGGTAATGGATAATTTCGGACACGGATGATGCCGCGAGCTAAAGCATAACATAACATCACGCCTGTAATCCTCGAAAGGTTCGGCAGAGGTGTAGCTAATAGTACACCCACATTTCGCCAGTTATGTTAAGTCCCGTGTAATAGGGGGCGAGCCTATTGCTATCAACCGGGCGCAAATCCAGACTCCGTGGCTGCTACTGAGAGATTCCTGAAGGAGAAACCCAATATCACTGTGCCCGACCTAGGAATCGAACCCAGGACCTCATGCTCATCAGTCGTGCTTGTGACCAACGAGGCAGTCTAGTTATTAATATAATTAACAAACCTGGCATTGCTGTAAAATGTAAAGTGCGTGCTAAAGTAACATTATGTTTCTTGAGTTGTCTAATAGCCTCCATGTATTGTATGCCTACGTCTTTGGTATCCTGTGTACCGCGTCCGTATATGTCGCCGTTGGAGTCCATGTGTGCGCCGAAAGGTGGATAGGACCATTCTTTCTGTAACGAAAGAAGAAAATTATTGCTTATGTTATGCTTTCAGTATAGCCCTTGTATAGTCGCCAGCACATCAAGCTACCCGAAACTGTCAAATTTTCCCAATCAACCTTGAACCTAATGCTTTAACGATAAAGTTGAAAATCTATTAAAGAAATTTCAGAGATTTTAGACTCGTAGTAGCTTGATGTGCTGGTATGGCTGGATGTACACAAAAATCATTTTCAAGGCTTGCAATCCCTTATGTGCGCTAATAACATAACCGCCGACATGTTGGACTAATGATGTTCATCTGGCAAATGACATGTAAACTTAAAAAAATTGAGGTTAGTACTTAGGTAACTATGCTAACAACGGTTATCAGCAACTCCAATTATGAGTTAAATATCATAAGCGGGTTAAGTGGTTTGTACAAGATTCAGATTCGAAAACCACTTGATTGATTAAATAAAGTGCTAAATGTATCTGATCCACTGATAAAAAACGCGGCTATCTGCCTCAGACATCATAATTACCGATTTGCTGCGACACTACCATCACTCTAAGAATAAGCATCGTAAATCCTAATGTTAATAGTATTTTGCTAGCAATCAATGCTTATCAATGCTAATCAATATCAAATCAATTGATTATTAGTGACCATCTGGGCATTGACCCATATCTAGATTTAACATTTTTAAGGCGACTAACAAAAGATATTAACAAAGCGGAAACGCCGGTAGGCCTACACATACACTCTGACATTATTATAAATGTATGTTGTTATTATAACTTTGGGATGGGTAAAAACTGTTAAACTCGCGTCAGATCGTCAGATCAAATCGGCGGCACAGGGCGCTATCGCGAGTGTGCGTGTAGTTTAAGCTAGATGGCGTTGTTTCAAGTTTTTTTCTACGGTAGCGACATCTTTCGTTCTTGCAGAATGCTATTGGAATTTCTGATATTTAAGCTAGATGGCATTGTTTCAAATTTTCACTTCTCTTCTCTTCGCACTTCCGGAGTGCAACCCGTTGTTTTTTTGTTATAAAGCCTTACACTATGCACCAAATGCCATCTACATGAGAAAATATAGCGGTAACTATGGCTCGGCCCCCGTTCGGTAGCCTGATGTACACACGGCCTCGCTTTGTATAGATTTCCTGTATAATGAGAGATCCGCATAAACTGGTTTTATATAGCATGATTGGCCGTCGTGCGTACCCATAGTGACAGTAATTTCATACAAGCCTTCAAGCTTGGCTTGCCCTTATAACCTACTACTCTAAATGAAATTAGCGTTTCTGAAAAGTCTGCTTGCCGTATTGTTGCCATTGTGTATTTTACCTCGTCAACTTTGACGACGTCCATGTGTGTGTTCAGCATGATGCTGGGCAGCGAGGGGTCGGAGCCTACCACCGTGGCCACGAAAATCGGCTTCCCAGCTGGTGCGTACACTGCGTATGGTATTCCCAGTTCCGTCGCTTGGCGGGCCCAGAACTCCACGGCATGTTCTGTGAGATCGCAATTAACGGTTGATTAAGTATAATGTTTTTGATCGGGTTGCAGTATATTTGTCGGATTCTGAATTGAGAATCTGCAAAACTCTATATCATAACACTATAAATATAACACTATAAAACTCTGCATCTAGCATTATATGTAATAGGTACATAAATTGATTTCTTTGAGATTCTAAAATTGGTAAAGTAGAATTAAATAATAATTAAGTAGAATTTGACTCTTTCTCCAATAATTCTCAAATCAGATTGCGACAGTCGGTGAAATAGGAACAGCACAGAAAGTTTCCTCGATTATAAATTGGGCGTCGCGAACTATCCTGAATTGGACCTGCAGTCTGCATATTTAACCGCGCGATTTGAAAATCTAGCTATATCCTTAATAAGTTCTACTCTTTTTATACAGGTATATTATATTATTCGTAGATAGATCGCAAAGCGGTCCCTTCAACCTTTACATATCTGAAAATTTAATATATCGGAGTTATTTACACAATTAGACATACCCCCATACAAAACAATGCGTGTTCGTCACGAATCATTATCTTTGAGAACTGACAATAAAGCCAATAACTTACAAGAATAATTGTCACTTCAAGAGCAAACTGATTATATGAGGTGAAAAATAACAGGCAAATAAGTTAATTAATATGTATCCCTCAATGCCGTATGAGTAAGAAACGACACATGTAGAGTCAGAGCAAAAAAAACCTACTGAAATAAAAAAATAATTGCTACTTATAAATCGCGTGGACGGTTGGTTAATCAACGGTATGTTAATTTATGCCCGCGGCTTCATCCACGTGTAGTTCGGTAATATTCCACGGGATCATACAACCGGGTTATAAAGTATATATGCTAAGTGTTAATCCAGGTTATAAACTATCTTTGCTCCAAATTTATTTATTTATTAAAACTTTATGCACATAATGTACAAACGCGGACTTAATGCCTTGGGCATTGTCTACCAGTCTACAGGGTGATGCGGAGACAAGACAGTAGATGCAATAAATTTCGACGAATAAAATATAATAATAAATACATAGATGAAGAAAAACAACAAATTAATTGTAAGACGATTCTGCCAACTTCTTATGTAATTATTCGCGAACTTTTACCTTAAAAGTGAACAGACTGGTTACCGTCCTGATATAATTAAATTTATTTCAAATCCGGTCAGTAGTTTTTCCGTGAAAAAGTAACAAACATCCATCCATCCTCCCATAATTTCGCATTTATAATATTAGTACGATAGATATATTTGGATATAGTTACCTACTTAGCTAGTTACGTAGATGTTTGTTATCAGTTGCTGGAAGTATAGTACTATGTACGATAGCAAAAGGTCAGATATAATAATAGTTTGGTCAAAGATCATAAACGCGTTTACTATAACTCTTACAAGTCTGTCACCAGCGTCTGTTTTATCTATTGCAACTGTGCATATTAATGTTACCAATCTTATTACCTATCTATTATTTCTGCTTTCGAATGTTTGGTACTCTGAAGGTTGAAAGGGCTTAAGTTTTAGACGACGAAGTCACGAGAAACTGCTAGTGAAAAAAAAATTAAGAAATAAATTATAAAGACAATAAAATAAATTGCGAACGTGCGAATAAAAACTTGATTTTTATCTTTTGGTACATAATAGGTACCTAATACAAAAATGTTCTCACAATAACTCATATATAACAAAGTATTTTATATGGGTTTGTTCTCGCGAAAAATAATTGAAGGAGAACATTTATTAAAACTACGTACATTGTACAATTACTGACCTATTACATATGTATTATTATGCAAATGATACACCACAGAGTATACCTGCAATATTATTTATCCCTCTTCCTCTAATCTGTCCATAGGTTTTCTTGAAAAGATTGCTTTAGCAAGAAGACCGCCCATTGTGTCACCCTATGTGAAATATGTTATTTTATGTAAATTGTTATGGTGTACATAATAATGAATTGACAAAAGTAGGGTTAGGGACAGATAGTTAGATAGAAATAATAGTTAGTTAGTATGTTATGCCGTTGGCTTGCTGCACGCTTTGGTGCAAACTGTAAGTGCGGCGAGTATCTGTTTAAACAAATAAATAAACTAAAATACTACAACTATAATAGCGTATGGCGTACTTCCCTGTACCTATATAATATATATTTTTTCTACCTATGTAAAAAAACACAATATTAAATGTTTATCTAAGAAAGCGTACTTACTTATATTTTCTTCGTTACTCGTATCAATACGGATGTATTCCTGAAATCTCTTAATTGCACCTAGTTCAAGATAACCTGAATATTTGTTTCGCAATGGTCTAGCATTGCTCTTGTCTATTATAGACAGAACGCACAGCACAATCAGGTACTTGAACATCTTAATCCTTAGCCTGAAACAATATAATACTTTAGTTGAAGGAGGCTGAAAGAAACTATTCATGGTCTATACATTTCTAATAAGAATTCTGCAAAAGTTGAAGCAAACAAATAGAGTCGAAATTCGCGTTTCCTTTTCCGGCATTAAAAACAAATTAAAAAAAAGGAAATAACAATAGCATTTCCAAATAAATATTTGTATTCATTCATAATCACTAATATGTGTAGAATTATTTATGATAAATTAGTAAACTTCATTTTAAAATTATTTAGTAAACAGATGTGAAACGTAAGAGATTGTACGATTAGCTTCAAGGACGATGACTCTGTTAGTCAATGCTAAATATTCAACGAAAAAAAAATTGCAGAACAATTCTCAAGAATTGCATTAAATCTTTTGGAAATCTCTGAAATTATATTTCTAATTTTTTTTTAAATTACTTACTTATATAAAAAATTAAAGTTTACCAATCACGCTAATTTGAATACATAAATGAAACATTTCTGGAAAACTTTATTTACCTACTTATAAAGGAAAATAAAAAATGCCTAATAATAAGGGCAATGCTTACTCACCTGCCTACTCGTGCCGATTTCCGTAAGTTAATGATTGCAATGTTGCTTGCACTGCACAGTACCTATGTTCGTAACGAGCGATACTTTGCGTCACTTATACCGGTCACCCGCCACAAGTTTTCATAATTAAAATCGCTCAAACTTCCAAAGTTCTTCAATTTAACAAAAATAAAAAATAAAAATTTAGAGTAGGTAGTATAGTTTTCCGTACCTAAAAAGGTAAAAAAAGGAAACCTTATAAGATCACTTTCTTGTCCGTCTGTCTGTCCGTGTATCACCACCGATTTTCTCAGGAATCCACCCGTTCCTGAGAAAATAGCAATTTGAAATTTATACCAGATACTGAGGTCTATAGTCCCTATTATAAAAATCAAGGTCCTGAGTCAACACGATAAAAAGATGCGGGTAAATTTAGATTTTCGTGAAAACTTGTAAGCACCAAAATTTACCTTAATTTACAACTTTTTTTATTTTTCGGAATTTTCCCTTTACTTGTGCTGTAAAACCTGGCTTTTAACCAAAATTGACAATTGTAGGTCAACCGGAAGTACCACGAAATTTGGCAAGCAATGTCTTACAGCACATGTAAAGGAAAAAATCTGAAAACAGCAAATATATAGTTTAATAACAAAATACCTACAAGTTTAAACGGAACCCTTGGTGCGCGAGTCCAACTCGCACTTGGCCAGTTTTTTTGGAGTTCACATTCACAATCTCGTTTAGTCTTAACCAAGACCTGAAACACTAGCTGAATTTTAGCTAAATTTCATTTAAATATCTTAATATACGATAGGCCAACACGATCTTATGGTCATGAATTTAACACGATGAAGGACAAGAAGGGTATCTCATATATATTTAAAAGTTATCAGATGTCAACAAAGTTATCGTAACACCTGTTTAGCCTACTTTTAGTAGTTTGCCTTCACATAGTTCAACTATTTGTGATTTTACAAAAATTATACAACTAATAAATAACAATTGGACTCTCAAAACTCGCACTCAGTACGACATCCGCTTGGATACTGATTGTATTTATAATGGTTTCATACGCACTGCGAGAGAGACCCTATACTATAAACCCTGTTGAGTAGTCTACATAGTCGTAGATGGTCTTATAAAATAATAATTTAATAAATTACCATTCATCAGGCTTTTGGCTAAAAATACTACACAATTTGATTACGCGTACATTTATTTTTCTTGACTAGCCTATTAAACTGATGGTTGGTTTATACCGACCCCACCCTGATACATTTGCAGACACTTTGTTTATTTTTCGATCTTATCATGGGTATGCCAAATGTCAATTTCACTAGAGTTCCAATTGAGTCAATATTAGTCTCTATCAAAACGTGGTAGGTTACGTTTTTGGGAGCTGCGTTTATGGTCTCATAAATGAAGAAGAAGTAGAGTTAACATTTCTCTTTATTTTTAAAATGTTCTTTTCTTACAGCCTCAGGTGATGCATTGCCTAAATTCTTAATTAGTTCAGTGTAAATGTCTATTCCTTTGAGAAAAGTTTCGACATTCTGGTATTCATCCTTCGCATGCAGTCTGGGGGTCGTGTTAATTTTGGTGCAGAAGCCAATAGCTGGTATTCCGATGTTCCGTAGCACGAGCATGTCGGATGTCGCTGGTAAAACGACTGGCCTGAATTTTAACCCTCTGTAAAAATATAAAAGTTACATAATCCACTTTCAACACTGTTAGGAAAAATTCTTAGGTTTTCTAAACTCATCTGCGTAGCCTTTTCCCAAACTATGTTGGAGTCGGCTACCAGTCTAACCGGATGCAGCTGAATATCAGTATTTTACATGGAGCGACTACTTCTATGACGTCCACAACACGGTTACTGGGTAATACCCCTTTGGTGATTAAATAACTCCGTAGGTAACATTAAGTGTCTTACATTTTTGTCAAAGTATCCCGCATGGCAACCCAATACACGTTGGTTTCGTCGACAGACGTGATTGCTGATTTTGTCTCGCGTCGAATGTACGAGACTTTGGTGCTGTTGCCAGCTTCACGCATCCATGAGTTAACCTGAGAAGGAACCAATAAAAGATACACATAAAGTTTCGCATTACCTACTCCTATGATACCTCATGAGAAAGCATTGTACTACTGTATTTCAGCTTGTATAATGGAGTCTACACACCAACACCACCGACGTGTTGGCAAAATGTCCCGACATGCCAGCTTTGGTGTGTAGGCTCCCGAAAGGAGGCAATAAAATTGTGTTTTTAATGTTATCGAGCAGACGAATATCAAGCATATGAAGCAATGTATTACGAATTCCATCAAATACAAAATTTGTTACGCAATTTATTTTATGACTAGTTAGTAGTAATCCGGCCCGGCTTCGCCCGGATGCAATACATACATATAAACCTTCCTCTTGAATCACTCTATCCACTTATTGCTGAAAACTGCATTAAAATTCGGTGCGTACTTTAAAAGATCTAAGCCTTCAAACAGTGGGAGCGACTTTGTTTTATACTATGTAAAGGTTTCCATGACAAGGAAACTACCTCATTGACAATATCAACATATCATCATCCAGTCAGCAGCTGTGATAACAAAACAAAACACGAGTCCAATTAGGTTATATTATTTTTATTGGTGGTCTTACCATGAACTGCATCAATTCGGGATCGGCATCAGCGGCCAGTCGCATATCAACGATGATCTTGAACGCTGAAGGTATAATGTTTTCCGCCAAACCACCCTGTAACATTGTAAGGTTGAATTTTTAGGCGATATCAGATTTGTCGACACTACAAAGATTCGCTCATATTGTTCAGACTTTATCAAGATCTTTTGTTTATGTTTTTGTTTGGGAATTTGTGATATGAAAACAGAAGAGTGTACGGTTAATTCAAGCCAACGTATTAACTTATCTATCTATATTTTTAAAATGAACTTACATCAATAATGTTAATGTTCAGACTGGTGTACGCGGCAGCACCATGCGTAGTATTGGACCTTAGGATCTTTTTCTGCGTCTCCCTATAGGCCATAACAGCGTTTATGAATTTATATGCCTGGAAAAAGTTAGAAGTTCAGTTAAATTAAGCAACATCCTCAAATAGATATGATGTTTAAAGTCGCGCCTTATTTTAAGATCGGGTCGCAAGCAGGAAGCCATTTTTGGTTGATACGATCGGATACTTTGTTGAGTATCCTTGAATTCCTACTATGACTGACAAAACTAATTTAAAACGTAATCAAGTAGAGAAGTAGGGAAACAAGGCTTCGGATTGACTGAAGTTTTGCGGCCAAAACTAAAAATACTTACATTGTCCATGGCACTACCTTCTGGCATTAAAGATCCATGTCCACCAACACCACGTATTAAGAACTGCATTTCTGTTTGAAAAAAAAACCATTCGTGAAAGATTAAGTTATTTTGATTCAAAAGTTATGTCGTGTATTTTCACGGTGTAATATTTAAACCCATATATACCAAAGAATTGTTAACAGAGCTCTAACTTCATTTTTGCCTAGTGTTTTTAGAGTTCTGTTCAAGTCCTTAATTGTTTATTATTTACAATCAATTAACACAATTAATATCATTACAGTATTTGCTGTTGTACTTACGCCAAGCTCTCTTATCCACGAATGAAGCGAGAAAAGTGTCGTCACTTGTTGTGATCCCTTCGTCTAACGCGAACCCAATGTTCAAGGACTTGAACTCTTTTGTCTCCACAAATGCCTTCATCCCGTTTCTGCCGCCAGTTTCTTCATCTACAAATAGTTTTTTTTTGGGACAAGACACACTATTCCCAAACCACTGCAACTTCTGAAAGCCAGAATCAACAATGGCGACCACCACAAAAGCGCCGAGACAATGAAGCTCGACGGAGTCCCAAAGAAACAATTTAACTGCCTCAAAATGAAATTATGTTTTTCCTACTCCTCCGCTATTCTTTTCTGATTAATTTCGTTGCGGGATCCAAGACAAATTGAATTGATTGAAGGTTACAATTAAGAACAAGAAGACGTCATGCTACACTAAATCCAAACGAAGAGGTTTAACTTTAAACTTACCTGGCATTACCGTCAAGTGCAAGGTACGTGCTAAAGTTATATTGTTCTTTTTCAGTCTCCTAATAGCTTCCAAGTATTGAATCCCGACGTCTTTAGTGTCCTGGGTGCCGCGGCCGTAAATGTCGCCATTTTCGTCCATGAATGCATCGAAAGGCGGATGTGACCATTCTTTCTGTAATATTAATATGAGGAAGCTTACTGAAGCTTGTGATACGGGTTAAAAGTAAGTGGCCATTTAATTAATATAAAAATACTAGCTGACCCCGAAAACGTTGTTCTGCCATATACAGGTGTGAAATATACTTACGACGAAAAAAAAATAGGTCGAGCCCTTTCGGAGGAGTGCGACCACAAACACCGTGTCGTGAGATTTTTATATATAAGTATATATAGTTAAAAATTGCAAATTCCGTTTGGGTACCCACAGACAGTAGATAAAAGTGGTCCTTATTTATCTCTCAGTAGGCACAAGTTAAAGTTCAAGTTCAGTGGGATACATAATTACCAACATTAAAATGGGACCGGTTCCAAAAATAAGATTAAACTTGATTTCGCTTGTTGTATTGAGCTTGAAACTCGTTATTTATTAACCGCTGACCTCTGAAGCTTAATAACAAAGCAAGGGTTTTCTTTATATTGAGAGGTACCTCATCGACTTTGACGACGTCCATGTGTGAGTTGAGCATGATGCTGGGTAGCGAGGGGTCGGAGCCTTCCAGTGTGGCCACGAATATCGGCTTCCCAGCTGGAGCGTATACCACATGAGGTAAGCCCAGTACTTTCGCCTGACAGATCCAGAACTCCACTGCATATTCTTTAAAAACAAAGGATGACCTACTTACTTATTAATTATTTTTATAATAAGCCGTGCACCCGAGGCGACGGTACTTTACATGCAAACTTTCATCTCGTTTTCAACCATTCATTAACCGATTCGTTGCGGATGGCACGTCTCCCGTGCCATCATTATTTTTTGCATATGGCGTTAGGCACGGGAGCCGTATCATTCTGAAATCGATGGTAACTCCTTCAAATTAACTTTTAGGGAGATCAACTCGAAACAACGACAGCCGAGTCACGTTATTATTGTTTAGCGCCACAGCTATAAGTTTGAAAAATTGGACATCGCAACGAATCGGTTAATACTTAGTGGATAATCTTACCTATCTGAATCCTAGTGCAAAATATCAATACCTATTCTCAACCCAGTGGTTAAAGCTGCGCGTTGTCCATCATCAGTGGCAGAATAAACAATCAGTAGTTTTTTTTACCTTTCATTACTGACATGGTACTTTTTTGCCGAAAAGGATTGCAGGAACTCTAATTATAAGGACCGTCTTTCATAAACGTTCTTAAATAATCGTGCTTGGTGCCTGGCAGATCATGTATCTCTAATGTTTACAGCAGTTTGGCGAAATCATGAGGTAGCCAAAAGTTTACTATCAAAATAAGCACACATTTAAAGAAATAAGAGTAAACTTCTAATAATATACCGTTTCAACATAATATGAAAATGAAAACGTAAGTTTTTCTCACAGGAATACTACATGATTTGCATAATGCACGTTTAATAAAAAGTGAAGTCATTATTAATTGCTACCTATTCAGACAAGAAGTTATAATAAGTGAATGAATATTCAATCTTGCGTTGATGCCGCGTAGACAGTACGCGAACGCTTACGCTACGAGTCGCGTAGGCGTGTGCTACGTCGTAGTAACCGCGTGCTACGCTGCATGTAACTTAGGCTACTCTAGACCAATGTCAGAGTTTAGTGAAGTCACCCTAAATATAAGTATTCTAAGTATATAACTCTTTTAATTTTTTTTTTCTGAACTTTGGGAAATTGAAAAGAAAATGTATTAAGGTGTAATACATACTTAAGTTTTCTTCCTTGCTCGTGTCAATGCGAAGGTATTCCCTGAATCTGTCCAGAGAAGGCAGCTCCAAGTAGTGCTGGTATTTGTTCCTTAGGGGTCCAGCATTACAGCCCATTACGGAGACACACACCCAAATGATTAAATACATCGTTTTAACTTGGAAATAGGAGTAGCAAATCCAAACTATCTTCGTTCCATGAAAAAATACCCAAACAAAATGCCATATAAACTTTGAACACGTTATTTACCTTACTTTGTCTTTGCGTACCTACATTGAGAGCTGAATATCAACTGAAGATAATCTTGCAGTGAATTGTAATGTCTAATAAGTAAATTAAAACCCGAGGAAACCTTGATTTTTTGTGGTAGATATTTATCATATTTTCCGTTTATTTATTCTGACGATAGTAATCAAGTATGATTTAAAAAATACTTAAGAAGGATGCAGGTAACTCTATCTAAGGTTAAACTTGTGTATTATAATTATTGTAAGTACCTACTTATTTTTATTGAATATCCAGGTACCTTTATGTATATTTTGTTTTTAATTTTATTGCCTTGAAGCAGCAGTACCTTTATATTATACTAGCGACCCGCCCTGGCTTCGCACGGGTGCAATGTAGATATAAACCTTCCTCTTGAATCACTCTATATACTGTGAAAAATGCATTAAAATCCGTTACGTAGTTTAAAAGATCTAAGCGTACCAACAGAGGCAGCGACTTCGTTTTATACTAAGTAAAGACTAGCTGTTGCCCGCGACCTTCGTTCGCTTGAAATTATTATTAAAAAATTCCCTATTATTATAAGCACTTCCCTATTTGAATCGGATTTTGTTACCAATTTCAAGGATTTTTTTTTTACTTATCTAAAATGAAAGTAGCCTAAGTTACTACTTGTTACATCAGCTATCTGCCAGTGAAAGTCTCGTCAAAATCCGTCCAGCCATTTCAGAGATTAGCCGGAACAAACAGACAGAGAGACAGACAAAAATTTAAAAAAATGTTGTTTTGGTATATGAACCGTGTATACATCCATATGCACTTAGTAAAAAGCGGTTATTTTAATATTACAAACTGACACTCGAATTTTATTTATGTGTATGTATAGATTGTAAGCCAGTACTGTAAGGATTCATGCGTATTCCACCATCTTAGCCGGAATCTGCTGACGTCTCGCTTTGCTATGTGCAGTTCCTGGTAGTTGGACATACGGCAGATCCTATCATAGTGTCGTCGTAAGAATTATTTCAAGGCTGCTTTCCCACTAAAGATGTACAAGATAGCTAAGCGGTGCGTGTGGATATATCGAAGCTGTGATTCGAATTGTACTTAGCAAACAAGAACGAGGGAAGTGTAGCGAAGGTTTTAAGTTTTCGCACATATATCTTGCTTTTATGTATGGACAAATATACAGGGTGTAAACAGACCCTTCACGAAGCCGTCAACCAAGCATTATGTACACCAAACTAAGTAACTTATACCCAAAAAATAGTGCTGGGAAATGACTTTTTTTTTGGGCTGAAAAATCACACATTACAGTAGTACTCAATGTAACGCACTCAAAACATTGTGCTGATGGATGGATTGAATAGTAAGGGGGTCCTGGAGGTGTTTAAAGTAACAATCTTACATTAAAAACAAGTATTTCCAAAAATACTTGTGAAAAAGTTGGAACTTTGACCCCCAATATCTCCGTAACTAGAAGGTTCCCAGGTATGATCTAGAACAAAAAAAGTATCGCAATGACGGGGAAAACAAGTGCCTTTCGGCTTCGTTAAGAGTCTGTTTACACCCTTTATGTATTTCCACCAGAGCTGCGCTTAGAAAGGTAGAGAGTAGGAAAATGAAGTCTGTAATCCTAATTGGTAGCAGGACGCCTGCACAGCCTAGTTACCTCGCAGATAACATAACATAACATCACGCCTGTAATCCCCGTAGGGTTAGGCAAAGGCCTAATAGTATACCCACATTTCGCCAGTTATGTTTAAGTCCGATGTAATAGGGGGCGAGCCTATTGCCATCAACCGGGCACAAATCCAGACTCCAGGGCTGCTACTGAGAAATTCTTGATGGAAAAACACCGACCTGGGAATCGAACCCAGGACCTCATGCTCAGCAGTCGCGCTTGCAACCACTCGACCAACGAGGCAGTCCAGTATAGAGAAGCAGTTCAGTTACCTCGCACATCTTTGGCGAAAAGGCAACCTTGAGCTCATTAATTTCATCTCATCATTCTTGTGGATCATTTCACGACCGCCACATTGATTGGGTTTGTAACACGGAATAGAACATTAACTACTATTTTCTATTCGGTGTATTTCATCAAGCACCTATTTGTAATAAATAAGCTATTTATAGTTAGTGTATTAAGTTTGCTAAAACATATTTTTCATGCAGTAAGCAGACGAGTTAAGGTCGGCCTATGCCACAGCTTAGGTGGGATCTTAGACTATTACGGAGTCATTGTGACCGATTTTCGGTGAAAGTTTTTAAGTGCACTTACTAAATATGGTACTTAGGTATGTAGCTATGTAGTTTACTTCTCAGTGCACTTAAATTCAATAGGATAGAAAGATAAGATTCAAATAAAAATACCGAAAACAACGCAATCTATTCTTATATTAATATAATAATTACTACTACATTCATGCAATCATTCTTTAATAGACGAATTAGTGTCTTTCTCATCGCCGAATTCTTCAAGCGACAGTATGTTGGTTTGTCCTTCTAACGGCAGATCTTTGTAGCCTTCTACCTCGTCTATGGCGGAGTAAACAGCTTTCTTTTCGATCTTTGCTAGAATCTTCTTGTCGTGAAATGAGTGGTTGTGGAGGTTCGCCCTGTTGACAACGGCGGTAATTAGTTTCATAGATTTCGAGAATTTCTAGTCTTAGGCCGCAAATTCATAACGGCGGCACGTGCAGAGGAGCGTTCCAGCGTGTGTTGTCGCGTTCAACGTGCACGCAACTAGTTTTCACTAGAGCGTGCGTGCAAGCGGGCGTCCAAGTGCGGTGACCAATCGGAGGCCGCCATTTAAAGGCAAGTGTCATCACGTCACAGAAACGAGATTACGAGACACGTGTATTGTTGTTGTTTGTTTTGTTTAATTTACTAACGCGATCCTTCCGGGATACGTAGTCCATCATAATTTTACTTTTAGTATTTCTTTCATAAAATAATTCACACCTCAAAATGAGTTGTCTTCTAATAATACGTCAATATCTTCACATTCCATATTTTATTTAAGAACCCACCACTTCTTTTATTGCAAATCTTGACATACTGAACAAAATAACACTTGTATACGCTCGTTAAAACGCCGAACACTGATCACGGCGCTTAACTACACGCTAAAAACGCTGCTACGAACACACCAAGAGAGAACCCCATACGTTCAGTAATCGAGCGTGTACGTGCACGAAGTTCACGCAGCGACACGTAGCGAAACGTAATTGAAGTCTATTTATTACGCGATTTGCGCCTCAAGGGACTCGCGACGATGATCCTTCTCGCTCGTACGAAGGCGATAGGCGTGTGCAGGAGAAGGATGGGCAGAAGGAAGCAACGGACCACTCAATATATCTGTCAAACTATTTAGCCAATACGAAAACGAAATCCAATGAATGACGATGATCTAATCGAATTAGTTTACCGCGCCTAACCAAAATCGTCAACATTGACAAACTATTAATGACATTTACAAACTGACGACTTTGCAGGCGTTTCCCTATTTTCGGTGCACAGTTTTTATTAGTACTGCCGTCTGTTGCTGTAGTTTGTGCATTCCACTGACCTGTTGAGTACGACGTTCCCCTTAGTAACCAAGAAAGCTGTACACTTATTGTTTCTGTAGTCCACACAGCGCCACCTTCTCAGACCGGCGCGCGAGGTCGTCGAATGCAGGTTGTATATGTATCTATTTAATATCACTTGCAGCGAGCCTCGTATTGATACCGTGAATTGTAAGTTTGATGATGACGCTGTGAATAATTGAAATCTGTATGAGAAGAATAGCAAAATTACAATATTCTCCAAGCAGAACAAACACGTACTATGGCGTATATGTTAGTTGCTATTCAAATATTTTGTCTTATTTTCATTCCTGAATTCAGGCGTGCTTTACAATAACCGACGCAACGACAGGTTGTTATTTTACGATATTTTAAGGAGTAAATCTTTTTAGCATTTAGGATGCAGTTTGAAACGTACTGATACTGTTAGCCTGTCTTCACTGCCCATGACTCCTAATAGGGTAGTTGACTAAAAAAATCTAATTAGTCCGTCAGATAGATTTCCAAAATGTTTTTCTCGTAAACTAAAAATGAGGACAATGCAGTGCGTCGAAAACTCGTGTGACGTGACATTTCGGTACACTTTTAGCGGAATGTGACGTCATAAGCCCCCCCCCCCCCTCCCTAATCATGAACTTTGATGCGTTTTATCTTCGTTATTTTTTATTGATTTGATAAAACAAAAAATACGTATTCAATTTGGTCCACAGCTCATCAGGCATACGGCCGTTTTAACGTACCCAGCGAAAAAGTTAAAAAACAAAAACAGTAGTAACAGTGAAATTAAAAACCCCTTACTTTTCTCTTTACTATTATCTCGAGCAAGGTTAGCTTTAGAGTCAGCCATTTTGAAGTCCATGTCGTCATCATCGTCGTGAGTGCCGGATTCGTCCATGAGATCACTGAAGTTGTGGTGCTGATGTTCGTCTTGGTGCGTACTGACTGGCGCGTTTACGGTCTCAGAAAGGTTTATAGAAGAGATTGATGGAAGCGTACTTGGCCTGGATAAATGTATTAAATATTAAAAATTAATAGGTATTTGAATGTGAAAGTGCATCCACAACAAAATTACTTTAAGTGCATACATTTAAAATTGGATAAATAGTACCTTACTGCAGCGGCCAGCAACAGAGGCATTGATGAACGAACGTGTAATCACATAGGCAAGTCCATCAATGCCTAGTTGTGGCCAAGGCTTGTATAGTACTTTTCTCAAATAATGCAAGGAAATTAAAACTAAGTAGTAGCTAGGCAGAACTTTTTACTTTTCAAAATCAATAATGCACACAAACAACAGTAATTTTTCTCGCGTTGAAGAGTTCATTTGTTTTTTTTTTTCAATAAACAGATTTCTATTTGCAAGCCAATTCGATATTTGAATAAAACCTTGGATAAGTTTCCTCCTTGGCTCCCATGTTTCAGAGTAAAAGATCGTTCCATTTTTAAATAACACAACAAATATGAGTTTACTATTTAATTTATTTGGCCGCTAAACACGACAGATATGGATTTTCGTCCAAATTTTGCCTGCCGCTGGTCGTATGTATCTGGCCAGTACAGCAATTACGATTTATTTCGAAGAAGTTTGTCACAATAAATAAAATAATGCTCAAATTTCCAAGCATGTTTGAGAAAAACGAGTTATAGAAAAAGCTGTAGTTATAGAATTTTTTTGAAATTGTTTTCATATTGAAGCTAAACAAAAGGAAACCTCTGTGTGAATGCACCTTGACCGACTTGAAGTAAGGGAATAAATCTCTTTACCTCATTAACCTTCATAGTATGGTAAAGATTGTTGATTTACTGGTCGCTAGGCACTACTGTTGGGAATTAGGTTTGATTCCCGAGTCGGGCAGTGGCAGGCATTTCTCATTAGTAGCCTGGAGTCTGGATTTGTGTCCCGATTGATGATAATAGGCTCGCCCCGTATTGCATGGGACTTTGATCATAACTGGCGAAATGAAAGTGTACTTAAGGTCACCTCTGCATAACCCTTAGAAAAAGACAGACGTAATGTTATGTTCCGAAGCTAATTTTTTATTTGCTAGCTTATACCCGCGGTGTCGCACGCGTGGGTTCAATAATTGTCCCACGGGAACATACTATCGGGATAAAAAGTATCCTATGTGTTGTTAATCCAGGCTATAAACTATCTTAGTTCCAAAATTTCATACAAATCCGTTGTTGTTTTTGCGTGAAAGCACGCAAAAACTACTGAAGGGATTTGGATGAAATTTGCATTTCGCGAAAGTTTGTACATACAAACAAACCATACATACAAACTTTCGCGTTTATAATATTAGTAAGGATGTACACACAAAAAAACTAACTAACTTAATTAATTACTTTTTGTCATGTAAACTTACTTATGTCGCTCCGATTTTATAAAAACTTTTCTTGCTGATGTAGGTAAATTGACCTGAAAAAATAACATAAAGGAAGAATTATTACCAGATTTCTGAATTAAAATTTTTAATTACAAGGGAATCTTATCTAGAGTATTGCTAAAACAATATTTGATAAGTGCTGAACTTCAAATTCTCAAGTCAGATTAAATTCAGAAATAGCAGTTTGAGCTTTCATTTAAATTGTATTTAGGTATTATGCTTACCTGTGGACCAACAGGTTGAGATAACTGTGTGCCCATCTTCTCTGAAATAGGGCCACTACTTATTCTCTTCATGGCAGTGACATGGCATATTTCAGTGTCATCCAACTGTGGCATGTTTCCCGCCACTCTGACTGGCAGACTCTGTTGGGCTGTACCCTACAACAGGGATATCTAAGATGATTATGAGGCATTAATGGTAGGATAAATAGAATAAAAATATTCGTACTAGCGCAATGATTGTTGATATAACAGTCCCCCATGACGAGAACCTCGTGAAAGCAGAGAAAGATAAACAGTTCAAGTATCTAGATCTGGCTCGCGAGGTTATCGACATGTGGGACGTGAGTAAAGCAGTCATTGTGCCGATAGTCGTATCGGCCAATGGCTTAATAGCCAAGAGCCTCGACCTACATCTGAGGAGGCTCTCGCTTGGCAGCTGGATCAAGGGCTTGATCCAGAAAGCAGTACTTCTGGACACGGCGCGTATTGTTATGAGATTCCTCTCTCAACAGCCCTGACCACCGGTAGCTCGGACCCTGTTCCCAATGCTGGTGGACTACTACAATCAGTGTTTAATGGGTGGTTACCCATCAACGGACTTAACCTGAACATCGACCCGAGTGGCTGTTTTTATTTAGCCATGAGCTCCTTCATGTGGGTGTCCGTATACCTGTAGGCATAATTATTAATAGTCTGCCGACCATAAGTGAAATCCAGAAGTGAATTTATGTTATGTTTGATGTTCTGGTGACTGGTTGTAAGACATAACTATAAAGTCAAGTAATACTCACAATATTCTCAAGTCCCTTGATGTGTAGTGACTTCGCCGTTTCTGCAAAGGATGGAAGGCAATCAGCTGGTACGACAACCTCACCTGTATAAATGTATTCTAACAGCAAACACAACGAGCGATGTGCAACATTCTGAAAAATATATTAGTACTCTATTAAACCAAACTTTGTAACATCATAACAATGTCTTAGGCATTTCTACAGTCTGTGCCATACATATCACAACCTCTCTTTTACCGTTATTCACTATAAGATAGGTTAGGTTACATTAGGTATTATTGACCAACCATATCAATAAGTAGCTGTGCTATTTAATTTTTTTTTTTTTGGGTATATTTCTTATTTGACCATTTATTTAATCTGTTTTTTAACGAAAACCTACAATTCGATCAGGGATATCACTCGATGCCGTTTTTGCAAAATTTATTTTTATGTCATATTTTAGTAACCATAAGCCGATTGTATCTTTCATTGATTATAACGCAGATGAGCCGAATGAAGATTGATGACGAAAGATGCATTTGTTACTGTTCCTTTGTATGTGTATAATTTTAGAGTAGACGATGGATGTTTTTTTTGGTTCGGGATTAAATTCAGTTTTATTGTTTGATAAAATCAAATACTTACAACTTAACAACATGAACAAGTGGAAAAACGAATCGCAACAGACAAGTGGCAAAACGAATCGCAACAAAATTTTAACTTGAAGTTTTACAGGCAGATTGTTAATGTACAGACTCAGCAGGTCAAGCTACCAGAAACTGTCAGATTTTCCCAATCAACCTTAAACCTAATGCTTCAGCAATAAAGTCGAAAATCTATTAAAGAAATCTGACAGATTGTAGTAAGTAGCTTGATGTGCTGGCGTCTATACTGTCTGTACCAGTTTGAAAACTTGCCCAAGTAAAACTTCAAGTCAAAATTCTTCACTTTTTTTAATCTCTTTTTTTTTATTTTCATGTCCTAAGGGCCAGGACAGGTGGGCCAAAATCGCCACACAGTGGGTGCCTGAAGACGGTCGTCGTCACCGAGGCAGGCCCAAGAAACGCTGGCGTGACGATTTAGACTCGTTCCTGACTGATTGGCCAGAGGAGGCAAAACACCGGGAGAGTTGGAAGAGAACGGGGGAGGCCTTTGCCCAGCAGTGGGACAGAACAGGCTAAAGAAAAAAAAAAAAAGGCACTTTTCATAATTATATCATAAGTTTTCAAACATAATACTCCGCACAATGGGGTGCTATACTATAACTATTACAGGGTGCCGTTACACCCATAGCAGTCAAATCTACATTATTTTGTTATAACTTTTGAGACATTTCGTTTTTCAACACAGTTATATTTTTGATTATATGATTAAGAGTGTATTTATTTTGTACAATATACATATTTCAAACCAAAATAGCACGTTTGAGTAGGTATTAGGCCGGCTTATTTAAAGACTAACCCTAAACCAAACAAATAATAAAAAATTGCCCTAATTTGTCTAACAATTTTCGCCAAATGTTAAATGGTATACCCAGGGTTAAAGCATTTCAAGCACATAAAGTTTTATAATTGTATATCATTGCAATGAACAGATAAGCAAATCATAATAATATAAATAACTGCTTGATTTATCAGACATAAATTAAACCAAAGGATTTCAGTTATATTATTTAGCACTAATAGAAACAAACAATATAATTACTTGTGCTGTATTTGATTGCAAACTACACAGATAATGCTTATAAAAAGCTTAGAAAAAAATTGAAAATGTCAAGAAGTAAAATCAAATCATATTCAGAGTAAAATAAAATAAAACTATATACTTACATTAAGGAATATAACGGGATGTTGGCAAGGTGCTGAAGTGATAAGGTCCTTGAGATAAGGGCTAGCCAGCGCCACTAATACTTGGTGAACTTTCACAAAATGCCCATCAGCAGCTATGGTCATGTCTACAAACTCTCCATTCTGAAATATATACGAAGACAATTTTATTAGACCAAGTAACATTCAGTCAAAAAATACCGGACACATTAAGTTATCAGAAGTTCAATTTACGATTTATTTAACATGTAAAGATTACATTTAAATGATTAAATTCATATCTACGTATTTATGCAGTCTATTTTACCTGTTGTAAAGCACTGAATCCACTGCAAATACTGGATTTGTACGAATCCCAAGATAGCGAAAACTGTGACTGAACCATCTTGTTTGGAATAAAAAACGTATTTTCAATATACTTAATTCTAATCAGATATCAACTACCTAAGATAACTAAACAACCACTAAATAAGTTTTTGTTATTTTGTTGTTTTTAACAAAATAAACACGCTTATTCAGACTCAAAAAAACTGCCACAGACTAAAAAAACAAAAGAACTGTCACTGTCAGTCATGACTTCGGGGAAGTTAACGATAAGGCGAATACACAGTACCTATTTTTTGACGAGCTTACTGATGTATTTTTTTCCCGATAAGGCGGTTCGACAGGTTTTATTCTTTTTCTTTTTTAAAAAAAAAACGTTGCCTCACACTAGGAATTTCTCCTGTATCTTGGATGCGTTCACAAACATTTAAACTCACATACACAAACAGCCAGACCCGGAACAAATTCCTGTAGGCCATACAAATATTTGAACCGTGCGGGAATCGAACCCACGAGATGCAGCGCAGCTGTCAACCGCTGAGCCACTGCGCCAACCGTGCCACCAGTTTGGTATGTAACAGACACCAGCACATCAAGCTACCAGAAACTGTCAATTTTTTTTAATTCACCTTAAACTTAATCCTTTAGCGATAAAGTTGAAAATCTATTAAATAAATTTTGACAGATTGTAGTAGCTTTATGTGCTGGTGCTGGCTGCTGAACAAAGCATACTTTTTAAAATTTTTGTCACTACATCTTCTTTTAAGCCGCAACGTTTCCGTATAACTTTATTCCTCACTTTATCATTCAGAGTTACACATGCTTCGCAAGGAACGTAACACGCACACCGGCGACCACGTGGTGAGTGACACGCTCACCTAACACAACATCAGAAACTATGTAGAGCAACAACATTCATTATTGCCGGGCCACTTTGGCACATACAGGGTGTAGACTCTTCACGAAGCCGTCAACCAAGCATTATGTACAGTCAACATTTCCACAGCATTCATTCTACTTTCATGCCTCGTTTGCCACACCCAACATTCACTGCCATACATAAGTGTAGCTTAAATTCTGGAATATTAGGCTACTTTTGATCCCGGAAAAATCATTAAAAAAACTTAGTCGGTTTTAAAATTCTGTTTGGAAAATAGGGACGTTTTAGAATTCCCCCTACATTACGGACTTGTCCGGAAAATTCCAACCTTACACAAATGCAAGTTATATACGTGGATAGCCCTCTATGTATTGTTTATTTCCCAAGTCTTCAAATAACATAAAATAATCTGTAACAGTACTCAGCAGTACCTACTCACAATTCGCCAGTTACGTTCAAGTCCAATGTAACAGGCGAGCCTATTGTCATCAGACGGGCACAAATCCAAGCTTTATGGCTGTTAATGAGAAATTTCTGATGGATTTTAAGAACACTTGAGTGCCCGATCCAGTAATCGAGCCAAGGACCCCAAGCTCAGCAGTCGCGCTTGGGACCACTAGACAAAAGAGGCAGTCTTCTATTATAGAGTTAGAGTTTATTATTTTTTAATTGAATATTGTTTTATTCGAAACAGTAAATTAAAACACATTATTTTATTCTAATATTTAATCAAGCCGCTTTGAGTCCGCGTGAAGGTTTCGGACATCTCACAAAGAGGAAGCCATTAAAAGCTGTGTTTATGTATTGTTAGAAGGATTGTACCGATCTTATCTCACAGTGAGTTGAGCACAACTTCTGTCTAAGACCGCCCTCAATTTCTTGATAGACCATTTGTGTCGCAGCGCAGGTATACGAAGAAACACTCAGTTTCTATTGAAAGTGTTGACTATGCCGCCTCTAGAAACGGCCGCCACAGAAGGGCGTTTTCTTTTCTTAACTTTCGGACGTTTTTCTGTAACTGATTCTTCAGCATGTGATAATGTAGTAAATACTTCCTTGGATTTAAATTTTCTCAGTATTTTAGTGTCGTGGTCGGTGTGAATGTGGTCTCCTGACCTGTAAACAAAAATAGTTATGATATTCTTTTCTCCTGTCATGTTCACACGTGCGAATATAAATTAATGCATTAAATACGATATGTCTATTGTCCTCATAAAATTATAAGAACATTTTTGAGGGTAGGCATTGAAAAGAGGAAGGTATTGTACACGCGGCGACCAATCTAACTATACAAATCCAGTTTATGCAGATCTCACATTCTACGGGAAATCTCTACAAAGTGAGGCCATGTTATACTAGAAATGTATAGCTTGATGTGTCGCCGCGTGTACAGGGTTTTACACTAGCCCGCATTGGTTGCTACATGCATACAATGTATTTTAGTTTGAATTTGTATACAATAGCATAGCATTGCCTATACTATCGGGCCATTATTTTCGTGGGCTGTGCAAACGTTGGGCCCGCTGCGAGCCAGTCAACGCGTAGCAGGCGTATCTAAAACATATACTTTTTTAGTATTTTCTATTACCTGTTGATGATATTGTCGTCCAGCGTATCAATAATAGCTGGACACCGCAGTTTCCTATAGTCTATGCATCGCCAACGCCGCTTACGACCGCCACATGAATGATGATGGCAATAGTACATGAACCGGTTCAATAATAATTGCAATTGACCACGTTCAGAAAGTGAGTAATGTTGCGCTTTGTCTGTAACAAATGTTTATATTTAACAAACTGCAATGCATGCAATGAAAAATCTGATTTGTTTAAAATACTTAACAATCGATGTGACTATTATAATATATCTTGGGACAATAATAATAGTAATTGAATGCACACTGCACTGCAGTGCTGCTGCACTGGGATCCCGGGAACATAGGAACTACATATAAGCAAAATACTTGACAATTTGTGAAAAATATTGATTTGACTATGACAATTATGCCAACATACCTCTATCCCCTATGCTAGGTGGTATGGGTTTATCAATGGAATGTGTACTTTGAGGTATTTCTTTTTCATTCTTATTCCAATTCAATGTTATGTTCTGGCCATTTTGATCACTGTCTAAAGTTTTATTTTGATTTTCTTCTGTATCACTATGTAAACTACTTAATTCACAATCAGACAGAACTGGAAAAGGATCCTGCTCGCAGTTATTTTGATCGTCAACTACATTTGCATCAGTCAGGACTTGATAATTCATTAATTCAGTATCATGAAGCTGTGTCTGCTGGTTTATGGTGCTATGATCATTTGGTATAACTTCCACATTAAAGTTGTCACTGCTGATTGTAATATGTGCTGCAAAATTGTTTCCAGGTGGTGGTGGAGGTGGTTGTTCAAGTCTGGAAAGATAAATCATGAAATATGTGTACTACACATTAATTTGTACAATCTAAGCAGACCACAAGGATGCTGCACAGCCCAAGTCTTCAAAAACTATAGACTGAAAAAGGCCGCAATTGCCGCATAAGTTAGTTATATGTAGCATACCACAAGATGATGCACGCCACAATAATTATGTAGCATGCAGCCATTGAGTTATAATGTAGTACGTAGTACAGTATAACTCAATGCCGCACAGTGATGCCCCAGCGTAAAACAGCCTTTACCAAGGGTTATTGTGTTACCCAGCAGTAGGTACTAATTGGGTTGTGGAGGTCAGATAGGCAGTTGCTCCATGTAAAATATTGATATACAGCTGCATCTAGTTACACTGGAAGTCGACTCCAACGTAGTTGGAGTAACTACTACTACCGACCAAGGTGAAGCAAAATCATAAATTTATATAAATTACTATTTATTTATATAATATCTATATGTCGGATTGTCAAGATTTATTCCGGTAGCCTCGTACATCATATGGGCAGAAGATGGGTTTCCTGCAATGAAAATACATTGGATGCGATACACTGTTTATAATAGACTTAAGTGCGTTTTTTAATCCCCGAGACTAAATTGACATTACGAAGGTTGCCAGCTTTTTGCAATTCTTAAATAGTGATGTACCAATACCGTATATTGTCGGTAATAAAATCAAGTAGTATCGTTTTTTTACAAGTTATCTTGAACAAAAGGTTTAGGTAGTTATTTAAAACGAAATAATACAAAAGTAATAAGGTACAGATAGATGTATATAATGTGAAAATACATTTTTAATTAATTACTAAAAGGTATTCAATAATCTTGCATGCATGTAATTTTACTAAACTATAAATGTATTTTTTTAAAAATGCCATTTTGTAAGAGGAAAGGGTTTATATATCCGTTTGGGGACAGCAGTACAGAACTGATGGCAGGTTTTTTTTTTCTAATCGTCTAATAAATATAAAAAGATACGATTCAACAAACCGGTATCGTAGGTACAACACTACACAAACGAGCTGGTATCATTATTTATAAGTTTGACATTAGCATGTGTCAATTTAGTCTCAGGGTTTAAAAAACAGAGTATAACAAATTACTTGAAATTAAGTAATCTTCAACACAATAACACGGGGCACAATGAATCGGGTAGTTCCAGAACATCTCAACTCCGCTGCGATCAGATCAGACATTGAATATCGTGGTCGAGCCCGATTTTTGATAAAAACTAAAACTGTTACATTCGATTTTTGGAAAATGACCCGTTGATTTTGAAAAAAAAGACACACCTGTATTATGATATCATTCAAAAGTGTCGCTAATAGGGATCAAATTCTTGGAAGTAGGAGTCCTATTTTTTTTATCCTATTCAATTCTATTTAACATAAAAAAACAATAAAAATTAAAAAAAAAAGAAGGCTACTTGCATCGGGAACAGGGTCTGAGCTTCCAGTGGTCAGGGCTTTTGAGAAAGGAACTTCCTAACAATTTCCGCCTAAATCAGAAGTACTGCTTTCTGAATCAAGCTATTGATTCAACTGCCAAGCGTGAGCTTCCTCAGATATTGGTTGAGGCTTTTGGCTATTAAGCCATTGACTGACATGACTATTGTCACAATGACTGCTGTACTCACATCCCAAACTCATCATATATTTATCTTTTTACAAATTTTACACATTTACCTCCTAACAATACGAACTGTTGCCAGGAGTACTGTTTCAAGTCATTGTGTGTCAAGTCCTTGTGTGCCAAGCCCTTGATCCAGCCGTGAATAATTTGTAACTAAGCATAATTAATTGTACCATTCTTGAAAAACACAGACAGACACAAACACATAGATCATCATCTGCCTAGTTTTTTCCCAACTATGTTGGGGTCGGCTTCCAGTCTAACCGGATGCAGCTGAATTCCAGTATTTTACATGGAGTGACTGCCTGTCTGACCTCACAACCCAGTTAGTACTGACTGGGTGATATGATACCCTTGGTAAGACTGGTTGTCAGACTTTTTGGGCCACTGACTACCTAATGACTGTCAAAGATCTACAAATGACAGCCAGGACCAACGGCTTAATGGACACAAACACATAGATGATATACATAATTATGCAAACCTCTACATGCTTCTAAAAGTAAGCCTTTTTATGGTTCATACAGTACCTTTCAACTGTTACATCAAGTCTTGCTGGTTGTGGCTCTGGTTCTGGTTTCTGCAAGTTTTAAATTATTAAGAAGAAAGATTTAAATAATACCTAATTCCATACAATGTATTAAATAGTACAAAAGATACCTTTGGCAAAAGTAAATGTTCTAACCCATTAATATGTAAAGCTTTGCAAGCTTCAATAAAAGCAGGTGTTGAATTTGTTGGTATCTTAACTTCTCCAGTATAAATATATTCCAGTATGAAACATAGTATTTCTTGCGTTATGTTCTAAAATAAATAAAAATATGATTGAATGAATGCATTTTCGTGTTAATGTTAAAAATACTGAATGTGAGCTACTTAAATACTAAGAAGAGAACAAACAGTGGGCGAATACAAATGCTTAAAACGGTGACTTGAAAATACAAATTTGAGTTACTAGTGTTCAAAACAAACACTGTGATAATTCAAGGACTCAGAAAAAAACTTAAACAAGCCACTAGATTGTAGATAAGGCGTAGTCACCGTAGCACTTGGTATAAGAGTCGCCCATTCATAGTAGTAGTTGCCAATTAAATTTTTATTCGTCTAAATAATAATTTCCCCAATTGAATTATCTGAAAGTCTCATAAGCGACTATATATAATACGGTATTTATCATCATCATTTTAGCCGAAAGACGCCCACTGCTGGACATAGGCCTTCCCCAAGTGTCGCCACATTGACCATTCCCGTGCGAATAGCATCCAACGGATCTCCACAACCTTCACCAGGTCATCGTTCTACCTAGCTAGTGTGAGGCCTTCCAACGCAACATCTTCTGGTTCACGGTAGCCACTCCAGAACTTTTCGGCCTCATCCACCATCCGTTTGGCCTCATCGGCCATCCATTCTGCGAGCAATGTGCCCTGCCTACTCACTTAAATTTGGCAATATTTCTTATTACTATAGACAACTTTTTTAATGGGAGATTTTATTTTCATTCATATGAAAAATTTTATTCCTTCCAACTGCATATACTTTAAATGGGTGTGTTCAAGTTTATACATAGGGGAAAGTATGAAATCCACAAGTTGTGGTGCAGAGCTAGTAAAATCACAATGAACCTACATATTTTTATCAATAGTCAAATAAACAATTTTAATCAGTAGGTTTTCAAACTTACATTTAGGAATACAACTGGATGCTGACATGGAGTGGACTGTATCATTGCTTTAAGATATGGACTAGCTAAAGCCACAATATTTTGATGTACTTTTACTAAGTAGCCCTCGGCGGCTAGAGTCATATCAACGAATTCACCATCCTGCAATTAATAAATAAAGTTGTCCTAAATTTCGCAGAAAAAAGGGAAGCCCATGTTAATTTTATGGGGTAATACGAAGACAGTAAATAATACGCCACTAATAATCTAAATTTTAAAACCATTCAAACGTCTCAAATAATCAAAAAATAATCCGGTACTACCTGTTGAAAGCGCGAAAATCCTTTTGAAATACAATTTTTATAAGACACCCAACTAATACAAAATTGTGCTGCACTTGACATTGAAATTTGTGAAGAGGGCATTTAAATATTCAAATTAAAGTTTTTAATAAAAAGTAGCTGGGAAAGAAAAATACTTCAATTTTAACAATCAAACAAACAATAATAACATTGGACTAGGGATGGCGATCTGAGATTAGATGAGAAATCGATTTCTCAGCCAAAAAATCGATTTGTTTAATTGATTTGTAGCACTGAATCGATTCGGAGAATCGATATTTCAGCCTAGAAAATCGACATTCGATTTATCTGTT
Organism: Lycophotia porphyrea; assembly: GCA_950005105.1. Lineage (NCBI taxonomy): Eukaryota > Metazoa > Arthropoda > Insecta > Lepidoptera > Noctuidae > Lycophotia > Lycophotia porphyrea. The sequence goes on from OX465393.1 coordinate 9,449,417, forward strand.
TAAAAACCATAAAATTATTACACATGTAAAGAAAAAACAGTTTTTCACTTAGTACTCAAAAACGCGAGGGATGGCTGTGTGCTTAGTTTTTCCGCTTCTCTTTAGCAGTTTACGTTAATCATTGACGGATTTCTATTAATTGATTGTTCAATTCAAATGTTCAGTTGATATTGTGTCATTTATTTATGTCTTGATTGACTGACTTTCGTAATAGTAAGATTAGTGAAATAAATGATTGATTTTTATGTAGTGCTTTATTTACAGAATAATAAATAATTGAGGGTTAGTAAATCGCTTCTTATTTTTTACTTTGATGCAATTATTTTGAGTTTATTCTGTTACGGTCACGACCCATAGAAAATGTACCCAGGCCCGACACAAAAGGAACGTATCTCAGTTATTTTGTAATATTAAATATAACAGAAATAAATTAACACTATTCTGAATATCAGTGGCTAACATCTCCAGTCCTATATATTGCCGTTTGATTTTGTTCAGGGTAGATACATTGTTTTTTTTTTAATGAATAGTAATTATATATATTTTAAATGACGCCAATTTAGATAAAACCACAAAAATAGACAGTGATCAACCTTTTAGGTCCATTTTAGTTAAAATATTTCTAATGGAACACTATACAGAGTGATTTTTTAAGTGGGCATGGATGGCCAAATCCGAACCTATGAGGAATAGAGTAAAATACTCAAAGAAGTCTCGAGCCCGATTTTAATAAAAACTAGAACAGCATCATTAGATATTTAAAAAAGAGGTATTAAAAAAAATCCCCTGAACAAAAACATAAGGCAAAATTTTGGTGTTAGCCATTAATTTTGAATATAAAAAATATATATTTTAGCTGTATTTTAAATAACAAAAAAACTGAGATATGAGTCTTTCGTGTCGGGCCTGGGTCACAAATGACCGTTCTCCTGTAGAAAATAAATATCTTCTTTTATACCTGATATGATGGTTTAGTAATAAAAACCATTGTAATTATTTAATTCCCTGAACTGAAGAATTTCCTGATTTTGCTGATAAGATCGGTTATTATCAACCTACCACAAAATGTCAAATTTACCCAATCAACCTTGAACCTATTACTTTAGCGACAAAGTTGAAAATCTATGACAGGTAAGTAGTAGCTTGATGTGCTGGCGGCGTCTGTACCTTTCTTGCCATTGCTTTCTTTTCCAGAAAATAGAGTTAAGTTTACATCGTAAATTTTGACTCGAAAAAAATCGATTTTTGAACCTCCATATTATGGACCTCGATTTTTTTTAATCGATTCATCAAGTTGCGATTTGAATCGATTTAAAAGTCGATATTTTTCGAAAAGAATCCCTACGTTGGACCAAAACCCTTTTTTAGGCAATGACATTTGCTGCCAATTTGACAATCGGACGGCAGTCTAGGAATTGGTTATTTCAGTTTGGCATGATATCGCATAAACTTAAAAAATCTATGCAAACTCATTAGTATTTCACTGCTACGACTGTCATTTGTAGATCTTCAGTTGCCCGTTAGTCAGCCAAAGGATATTTAACTACCCATTAACTAGATTGTTGACTGCTACGACGACTGTCATTTGTAGATCTTCAGTTGCCCGTTAGTCAGCCAAAGGAATTTAACTACCCAATGGTGCCGATTCCCTTGTTCACAAACTAAAATAAATTGAAGTTGAGTGCATCTTTTTTTTTCTATTACATTATGAAAAAGTCAGAAGATAAATATTAGTTTAGTCTTGTCAAATTAGTCGGCACAGAGGTGACGTCATTTTAGTAGTTAACTTTATAATTACTTCTAAACTTGTGTCAGGCGCTGGTTAATTTGACAGGACTAAACTAAAATTCATCTTCTGTCCGTTTCTTAATGAAATAGAAAGAAAAAGAAGCACTGAACTTAAATTTAGTTTAGTTTGTAAACAAGGGAATCGGCACCACTAACTAGATTGTGGTAATCAGATAGGTAGTCAGTCGCCCCATGTAAACAACAACAACATACATTTATTTCCAGGGCCAGCAGTTGCGACATAGGTAGCGATCGCAAAACAACCGAATTCGGTCACAAAGTCATAACGCTGCGGATTGAAAGGGGTAGCGTCAGGGTAGCCCGTGAAATTCAAAATGTTCTTGCGTTTTTTGCAATTTGTGTAAAGTGTAAAGATTAATTATTGTAATTCAGTAACTACATGGGTACGTTTTACTTGCGCGATTAATTTTTCATAAAAATACAACTTGACCGTACAGTGAGTGTCCACGTTTCGGCTCCGTAAGTCTTAACAGACGGGAAGTACTGATTGAAGATCTTAGACTTTAAGCTCTGTGGAATAAGTGACGAGAAGACCCGATGCTTCCTAAACGCTGCCCCAGCCCTTCTGTTAACCTCCCTCTCCAAGTTGTTTTTACCAAACTGTAGATTTTGCCCGTACGTGAGATAAACGTATTCGGGGCAAGCCGTAGATTTTGCCACAAATAGCGCAAAGGTGACGCAAAATCTTCTATGGGTTGGTCACGCAAAGTGACGCAAACGATAACGCAAAATTAAGGCGTGCGCGCACATGATGTGTATGTGTAGCCTTCACAGTGTAGACAAGTAATTTCAATGCAAAAATAATTTCGAACACTTATGAAGTTTAGGACAGTAACTAGTAGGTAATAAGCCAGAGGATTTGCGTCATAATAATCATCATAATCAATACCAATTATCCATTTAATCTCTAGTGTGCATACCATTATTCGATAGAACAAAAAAGTGGCGCTAATTCTACGCCACTGGTATCGCAAAGTACCATGGCGCAAATAAAATCTATAGTAACTCGATAATAAGCTATTTTCTCAGGTTAATTTAGCCTTCAAAACATCACACAGAGCCTATTAAATCGTGCGCAATAACAATAATACTTATATATAAATTAAAAACTCAGCTTGAAATCTAAAAAACTGCACTCCGCGCAAAATGTGACACTTTTTAATTGGAAGGAAGTTGGCATCGAACTGAAGAAAGTATAGCCGCTAACACCGTATTGACCATACATAAAGTTACTTTACTGTTGCCACTATTCAGACACAAATCCTCTTAATGTCTAACTTCACAAAATGGCCAGATAATAGGTGTGCAATAGAAGTAGCGCAAAGAATTGACTTTTAGTTTTTAAAAAAATTGTGAAAATTGTAATTTCTTAGAAAACACCACCCGATATTAAAAACGCGGCTAGTTAACTATTATTTTATAACGTCAAATCAAACAGATTACCGAAAAGTATTCAAATTTTTATTTTGCTGATGGCGTAAGTGCACCCCTACTAAAGCGGATTCGCGTTTTTTATGAAAATTTCGTCACTTTTTGTAGAAAAATGTCATATAATTTTCTAAATTTATGATCTTAATCAAATATGTTTAGTGGCCGCGGCTCACCATTTCATAGGAAATACGATGCCGTGGTTGACAAACGTATAAGTCTTATACTTTTTTTTAATGTGGGGGGAGTTATATCAAATGTGGCAAAATCTACGGCCTGACCCATTCTTGAACAACCTTGAGAGGACCGCCATTGACAACAATATGTCCTGGGGTGACGTGTTCTTTGAACAAAATCTAGGTTTTGCCCAGTTCACCCTGAGACTAATGCGTATTGCAAGCCATCCAGCATCTGCTGCAAGTCGTGCAGCGATTCAGCTAGTATGACGACATCTTTTTTTTTTTTAAAGCATTGCCCCCACACTTGGAGTTTTTCCTGTATCGTGGGTGCGTTCACAAACATTTAGTCACATGTACACAAAACTTGACCAGGAACAACTATCTGCAGGCCATAAAAATATTTGTTCCGTGCGGGGATCGACACGCAGCGCAGCAGTCAATCGCTCAGCCATTGCGCCAACCGTGCCATCTGAAAATGAAATGTATTCGCCGATATTAATGCCACGTACTTCCCATTTTAGAGTCTTAAACACATCCTCCAGTGCGTTGGTGAATAATTTCGGGGAAATATGTCCCCTTGCCTCACCCCCCGACACAATGAGATATGTTCTGTTTGCTGGTTTTGAGTTTAGACGGTCATTGTGGCGTTTTCATAAAGATTTCTCAAAACTTGGATGTATTGCCAGTCAACTTGGTATTGCTGCAAAGACTCCAGAGCTGACCAGGTCTCGACAGAGTCAAAAGCCTCCCATAGTCCACAAATGCAAGACAGCGACCTATTATACTTGGACTTCTGTATGATTTGCCGCACTGTGTGGATGTGGTCTATGGTGCTGTATCCTCCTCGAAACCCGGCCTGCTTCGGTGGCTAGAAGTCGTTGATTCTTCGCGCTAGACGATTTTTGATGGCCCTTGAAAATAACTTATACACGTGGTTAAGGAGCGAAATGGGTCTGGTATTCTTTAATAGGTCTTGTTCCCCTTTTTGAAGAAAAGAACGATCACGCTCCTTCCCACGCTTTTGGATGGAGTTCTTTCAGAGAACAGGACCGAGTTGAAAAGCTCCCGAAGCACTCTTAAGACAGGACTTCCTCCAGCTTCCGTCAGCTCAGTCGTTATTCCATCTTCGCCAGGAGGTTTTCCGTTCTTAAGCTGTCTAATAGCCGCCTCGATTTCGTCTTGGCTAACTTCTGGCAGGTCTTCTGTGAAATCGCGGGTTAAGATGGCTCTAGGATCCTCATTTTCGGGATCAGGTCGAGATGCATGCGATGCGTACAACTGGCCGTAGAAGTTTTCGATTTCCGAAAGAATCTTCGATTTTGAATCGACGATATCCCCACTAGGTTTAGTCAATTACTCGGATTACTTAAAATTGGATGTCTACCTGGGACAAACGGTCCAGTTAGGTAGGTCTAACTTCGAGAAAGAGGTCTATCGTCGACTCGGCTGGGCAGCGTTCGAGAAGTTGCGTGGTATCTTCTCGTCCAACTTACCGCAGTGTATCAAGACGAAAGTCCCAAAAAAAACGAAAGTCAAGTCGAAGTTGAATGGTCACTTTTTGTAAATTAACCAGGCATGCTATTTTGCGATTTATATTTTTGCAGATACCAGCCAATTCCGATGAACGCTTTCTGTTGAAAACAGAGTCTGGAGTTGGTCGCTTTTAGCATAAAAAATGGGCGATAGTGGTAATTGGTCTCATTTGACGAATAAAAATCTCGATATTTTATAATGTTAGCAATTTGGTTGTCTTGGCATAAGCTGAAGAAATGTATACTTAAAATCATAGGTTTTATAACTCATTTTCGCAAAATAGGCCGATGAAATACCCAAGCACACTAGCACAGAATAAGAAATCAATTATTACTAACACCAATAATTGATTACTGACTCTTTGCTGTGTGCTTGGGTATTTTCAAATATCATTGTGCAATGATCTTCACATAAAAAAGCCTTGCTTGTCTATCAATTGCCTAAAATAAATAGTACTTACCTACTCAATACTAATCATAAATTACTTCAGAATTCATAATTATGTTTTACCTACTCATTACGTAATAGAATTTCAAGTATTTCACAGGGAGAGAGCGACTATCGCAACCCCGTGCAGGGCACGCCACAATAGTGGCGATAAGTCCCCTCTTTGAGGAGTGGTTGGAGAGGCGCCACGGCACCCTCACCTTCCACCTGACGCAGGTCCTCACCGGACACGGTTGTTTCGGGAGGTTCCTGCACCGAATCGGGCGGGAGGAAACGCCCGGGTGTTACCACTGCGAGGATCGCCCAGAGGACACGGTGGAGCACACGGTGGCGGTCTGCCCCGCTTGGGCGGAGCACCGCCGTGTCCTCGTAGCGGCAATCGGTGGCGGCGACCTATCGCATCCGGCCCTGGTCCAGTCCATGGTCCGGAGCGAGAGGGAATGGGACGCCGTCACCTCCTTCTGCGAAGCAGTCATGCTAGCGAAGGAGGTGGCAGAGCGTGTGAGGGAGAGAACCTCTCGTCCCAGCCGCCGCGGGAGACGCCTCGAGTCGGCGTCGAGGGTCACGTGGTGGCTTCCGGCCACCGTAGACGCGGACCTGTGGACGGTGAGTAATGGGCTAGATCGCCGTCCGTCCGTCTTTTGACGACAGGCCGTGTTGACGGCGCGTTCGTGTTCCACGCGCGCCTCAAAGAGATGTCAGCAAACAGGGAGGGGCCCGCAAGGGCCGATGCCTGACAGGGCTGCGGGCTGTTCGAAAGAGATACCACGGCCCTGGATCACAAAAGGCAAGGAAGGAACATGGATGGGTTTTAGTCAGTACAAGTCTGACACTCCCTTCCGCTCTGCCCAGAGCGGGAGAAGTCATTTGATGATTTCCCGTCCGTAAAAAAAAAAAAAGTATTGCAGAGGATATGTTGAAATTTCAAGCAGAACTTATTTTAGAGAGAAGAATACTATGATGGAATTAAAATGTCGTTAAGTGATCTGAATTTTATTTATTATTTATAAATTATTTTATGTAAATGTATACATTTTACTGTAAACTGTTAAATATTTGTAGGTATGTAGATTATTTACAAAATTATACATTATAACACAACTTTGGGTGCTAAATAACAGTCAGTAAAACTAATAATATAATATTGAATATAATTATTATGTGTATCTTTTTATATCGCATAGTATGAATGTAAGTTTTACATGTAATAATTGAAATGTTCTACAGTTTGCTAAACTGCCTAGAGCAACATGATCTATAAATGGACGAATTCAAACTCTTTGAATACTTAATATAATTTTATAAAATGTTTTTTTTTTGCCATTATTCAGTGACAATCCCTTGACTAGTAATACATATGAAATTGATTTGAAGATCGTAGGCGGTTGTCAAATGGAACACAATATTACTGATAACCACTATGTACTCTGATAGTCCAAACATTGAATAAACTGAAAACAGAAAAAATAAATTAATATATAATACCAGCTTTGTTATTTTATTGTTGTGATACCAACAACTTTTGTGGGAATAAAAAAATCACCCTGCAACCCATATAAAAATTTATCTCATGATGGGAGGCATAGATTCACTTGACTTAACTCGACAGTTTAAAAGTGCCTGTAACTGGCCTACTTGAAATGCTTTGAATTTGCTTGTTTCTGTCTAAAATCGAATCTTAGATCTTGTTACATTTCAGGCGAATCCTCCCGGTGAATTATATTATATTCTTCGCAAATTCTAAAGCTGCAAGTTCTTATTTTATTCTTCCGAAAATATATAGGTAGCTTTGCTGGTAGAAACTAGCCATCGAACATATGGCTCTTCTATAACTGTTTTAGTAGGTACTTAATAATAATTCGTATATGAGAACTAGCCAAGTCAGACCTTAGGCTTCAATATATTATCCTAAGTTATAAGAAGAAATTATAATTTAAGTTATTATAAAATATCTTATGTTGTTATAAATAAATTTCAGGACTGACCATTGAACTTGGCACCGGTTTAGATCTCACTTCTTTTGTCGTTGAAGTCAACAACCAAGGTATATATAATAATATTGAACTTGGCTCTCATTTCACATATATATTTTTGATGGGATTACTTCCTCACAAAACATGAATTAAATATTAATCTATTGTAATTTTGTACTTTCAATTATCATGTACCTGGATGACCGAGATTTGCTCGGTAACACGGATAAAACGACGTTTTCTAAAAATGAAACCTATCTAGATCGATTTATCGCCCCCGAAACCCCCTACATACTAAATTTCATAAAAATCTTTGAAGCCGTTTCCACGATTCAGATTATATATATACAAGAATTGCTCATTTCAGGGTATTAGATAGATAGATAGATTTTTGAGGCCTCCAAAAGTTAGTTGAAATTTTTCACTTCAGATGTTACATTGCACTATCATAATACATTCCAGTTTCGATTGTTTGAACTGTACATCCGACGTTGCTATTGACTTTGTTAGTCAGCCTTAGCCTTCTCTGATTGTTTATTGTTTTTTTTTATTTAACTACCGGGTCATCATCATCATCATTTCACCAGGTCATCGGTCCACCTAGTGGGAGGCTTTCCAACGCAGTCTTTCGGTTCGCGGTCGCCACTCCAGAACTTTACGGCCCCATCGGCCATCCGTTCTGCAAGCAATGTGCCCTGCCCTCTACCACTTAAGTTTGGCAATTCTTCGGGCTACGTCGGTAAACTTGGTTCTCTTGAGGATGTCCTCATTTTTGATTCGATCGCGCAAGGAAACTCCGAGCATAGCCCTCTCCATTGCCATTGCCCCAACTACCGGGTGTTACTTGCCAAATATATGAATTGCAACTTAAAAAAAGTTGAAATTCGTTATTTCTTTGGATTTACTATATTTGACTTACAAAGAGCGAGGATTTCAATTTCTTAAAAAAAAATGGATATGATATAATGATAACTACCTAGTTTACGTGGTTACTACCCCATAAAAAACCTGTTATATTTTTTTCATTTGGAGAGGTGGAGCTTTGTAGTCAGAAGGTTCCCTTCTTTTTGAAATAGTTATCATCATAGGGGTCGTCCATTATTCACGTGAGGTTTGATCAGAGGGGAGGGGATCAGAAAAAAATCAAGATTAATCACGATGGTGGGAAGGGATTATGTGACAATAACGTGTGTTTTTTTCGTGGGGCGAAAAACATGAATTTTTATGTGTGACATGTAAATTTATTTTTACCAATATGATTAAATAAAAACTTGAGCAAGTAATTTTTTGTCTAAAAACACGAGCAAGCGAATTTTTATCTAAAAAATCTGATAGAAAATATCATGTTCATGATTCCAGTGTGGGAACGAGACAGCTATGCAGGTCGTCTAGCGTTATCACTTTCTCACAGTGGAATAACCACTGCTGACGTCATGGTAGGCGACCTGATCTTTTAATAATACAAATACACGTGATGCTGGAGGGGGAGGGGAGGTAGAACCTTACGACGTATCACCAAAAGGGAGGGGCTATAAACGTAGCCTAAAAAACCTCATGTAATTAAAGGATGACCCTATATCACGGCACTGATGCATAAAAGTTTCTTCTATTTTATAAAGATCCCCAAACGTATTAAACAATTACCAGCTAGACAGTTTAAAATAGTTTTTTTTTTTTTGCTATATTCTACTGCTACTGAATTTTTAATGATTGAAGAATAAATGCATTGGCAATTCTATTCCAAAATTTCATAACTTTTTTTTAAAATTCACCTTATGTTATTAGTCTAACATTTTTGTATGCCATACCCGAATGACAAAACATGTACTTACAATTAGCTATTTTCTAATTTATTTACAAGACTTGTATTCTGTGTATATTCACTTATGTTTTTACAAAATAAATGTATCTTCGTCAGTTCAAACATTTGAAACAACAATAGTAAAGTAACATTAATTTAAAAGTGAAAAAATTTCAACTGATTTCTGGAGTCAGGTTGCCATTACCTAAACAGACAATACCGCATAAAACTTTAAACGCCCCAACGGTCATCAGCCATTTTGCAGTGAGTTGGGCTTTCATAGTTTTCACCAGGTCTCACATACTTACTCTGACCTTTCATACAGACATATGCAATATTTTTTTGAATTGCATATTTAGAAAAGTTTCCCCCTCCAATCTAGGACAAATCCGGGGAAACCTAAATGGATGGCAACCCTATTTTGGATTCCACAATGTGGCTACTGACACTGAATATAGTTATGGAGTTATTTAAGCTTAATAACTAATAATTATTTAAGCATGTTACTATCCTACAGCAGGGCCAAGGCCAGGGCCAACAATGTGTGGGTACTTATAGTAAAAAACCAGACAAGTGCGAGTTTGACTCGCGTGGAGCCGGTTCCGTAGGTTGATATCTAAATTCCGTAAGTTATTTTAAATCTGACCCAAATTTTGTTAGTAAGTAACAAAAAGGTACAACTGTACCGTCATCTATGTACCATAGAAAATACATTTATGACATTAAATTAGTCTATTGAAAACCACTAGCCTGTTTTATTAGGTTATGGGCCCAGAAGAAGGAATTTCATACCCAGAAGTGGCAAACATAGATAAGGCATCGTGTACTATTTGCTGTGAAGGCAAGCAAGCTAGACTGCCGTTTCAGCAGAGTTTGTCTAAAACGGAGAATTTTCTAGAGGTGATTCACGCAGATGGATAATTTCTCCAATGCTTCTTCAGACCCAGAAACTATATTAGTGGAGCAAGGTACACCAGCAACTCTACCAAAACGAGAGAGGAAGAAACCTGATCGGTATGGTTATAACAATTTATGTATCACAGAGTGTGATGATAATGACAGAGAGATCACTCTCGAAGAGGCCTTAAATGGACCGGAGAGTAAGTTTTGGCGAGCAGGCATGAAGGAAGAGTTGGACTCTTTTGAAGAGAATAACGCGTGGGAGCTAGTTGATCGTCCTAAAGATTGTACAGTAGTTCAGTGTAGATGGGTTTTTAAAAAGAATTTTGACAGTTTCAATAATGTATGTTACCGGGCAAGATTGGTAGCAAAGGGCTTTAGTCAAAAAGCAGGTGTAGATTTTCATGAAACTTTTGCGCCAGTTGTTAGGTATTCTACCTTGAGATTGCTATTTGATCTGGCAGCCAAGTTGAATTTAGATTCAAGTCATCTTGATGTTACCACAGCTTTTTTAAACGTTTTTTTGAAAGAAACTGTGTATATGAAAAAACCTGTTACTTATGAATCTAGTATGGATGATAACAAAGTGTTAAAATCAAGGTATCATTTCGTCAGAGAGGCAGTAACGAATAATTTTGTTAAAATAGCTTATTTGGAGACAGCTGAAATGCCAGCAGATATTTTGACCAAAAGTCTAGGGTCCGTTAAACATTATTACTTTATGAAAAAGCTTGGTATTTTACCTGTTTCATAGTTGTTTTCAGTATTGTTTTTGTTAAGCGGAGGTGTTAGTAAGTAACAAAAAGGTACAACTGTACCGTCATCTATGTACCATAGAAAATACATTTATGACATTAAATTAGTCTATTGAAAACCACTAGCCTGTTTTATTAAATTTGTGTTTGGTAGATTTCTTTAGGTTTTTCTGTAATCTAAGGCAAAGAACTATTTAGTATTTTTTTTTAAATTTTTGGCCCTGTCGGTTTGGTCAATTTTCGCCTATTTTTAACCGACTTCAAAAAAAGGAGGAGGTTTCTCAATTCGAACGTATATAAATATTTCTTAAATAACTTCAAAAAATATTTACCATTAAACTATAAAAAAAATTTTTTTTTGTTAAAGATACAATGAACCCTTTCATTTGATATACAATAACACAATATTGTTTTCAAACTTCTTTTTTCATTTTCTAATTTACCCCCCAAAACTGGCCCCATGTTTAAAATTCATTAATTTACGTTACACGTCAGTATTAGGGTCACCAACTTACATATTTGTACCAAATTTCAACTGTCAACATCAGTCAAGTAGATTCGGAAAAAATCAGCTGTGACAGATGGACAGACAGAAAACTAAGTGATCCATATGGGTTCCATTTTTTTCAAAAGGTACTGAACCATAAAAAATAAAAGGGTCCTACAGTTACAAATAGGGCTAAAAGATTGGTCTACTTTAGAAGGTCAAATAGTTATTTGTGTAATTACTGAAAGGTAAAAAATACACATAATAAAAAAATAAGATTTACTTACTATAAGGTTCACACCGACTGTTATGTCTCAGAAAAAAATAAGCAGCAGATGCAAATGAAGTAATATTTACAATGAAAGCTCTCCATTTTAACTTCACTGAATGCTGTTCTCTGTAGGTAATGTTGGGCCTTCTTCGTAATTTAGAAAGTATTATACATGTTAAGAGCATATAGAATACTGATGTCCCAATGAAAGTTTTAAAACATACTTCATGGTAAGCTGTGAAAAATTAGGTATTGTTAGTTCTTCACATTCAAATTAATTAAACTAAAAATTCTTGCAATACTTACAGTAGTTTCTGGATGACGTCCAGTGTGTCAGTCCTATCAAAGTTATGTTTTCTATGATATTTAAAAATACTGCTAATTTTACTATAATAACACAGCTCTCCAGTACAATACTCCTGTAATAATTCCATCTTAAATATAGTAAATAGAATCGTATAGGCGCATGGCCATATATAGCAATCTTCCATATTGTGCTTTGAGGTTCGTAATTTCCTATAGATGCTGATATTGACGGGAAGATGTTAGGAACTTTGCAATGTGTACTATTTGCGCTTTCAAAATCTTTGTACATTGTTATGACAACACATATTATAAAAGCAAATAATGGTACTGATACGACAGAGAAGCACAACTTCGAAGATATTTTGATGTAATACTTCTTTTGAGATTCATTGTAAAGAGGTAAATACATTTATTGTCAAATATTAAGCAGTTCATAAGGTCAAATTCATTCAGAAACTGACGACATAAAGCCCGAACTGCTGACTAAATTGACAATAATGACAGCAGATAGGGTTGACAAACAGACAAATAATCATAATTGTCATTGTCAAACTGTAGTGGTGTACATTGCGTTCCATTTTAAAGTGTGTTTCAAGGGAATTTGGGAAAGAAAAATCCAGCGATTTGCAAAATGTAATAAGAAATCAGAAGAAACAATGTATCAATCTAGTTCAACTAAAAAAATATAAAAATAAATGAGCACTATTATTTAAAAAAAAAACGTGTAACGGATCGTGCATGTTACGTTTCGTTATTTTATCAATATTTCATAGCAACTGTAAAATCATTGATTTTCCCATTGGAAACCACTTATTATCTAGTAGCAAATAAATCGCAAAAATAAATCTGGTGTTTTAACAGACAAACAGGTACTATGGTATCGAAAAAGTATGGAGAACATTCTAAATAAGGACATATTTAACGATCACGATTTAAACGAACTTTCTCCAGATTATAATCCTCGGAATTTTGTATTACGGATGCAGATGCGAAGAACACTGGTAAGTAAACAATTAGTATGTTTATTTATAGCATACCGGGTGCATACGTGCGACGTGATCACGTGAACCAGAGAAAAAATTTGAGATAAGGAGCGTAGGGTCACTCACTGGATTCCTGAGGGAGGATATCGCCGTTGAGTTCGACCGCCCGCCGTGAAGGAGGTTTGAAAATCCGATTATGGTGGCAGCTAGGCGAAGCATGACCAGGCATCGTACAGGATAGGGTGGCTTGGAAGGAAAAGGGGAGGCCATTGCCTAGCCGTGAGACATAGGCTTGCAAAAAATACCAAGATTCAGAAGACAATATGATAGGTAGTCTTAGAATCTAAGAGAATCTCGCCAATGAATTTGAAACATATCGATATTTTTTTTTCAGGTTAAAGATACACATAATCATGGTATTCTTAAAAACACCAACTGGACAAGGTAACTAAGTTATTATTAGCTGAACTTTGTTTTACTGGACTGATATGATATAAGTAGCTGAAATTGTAAAAAAAAATCCAAGAATTAATATTGTCCTTAATATCGCACGCAAAATACGCGCATTGGATGTGGAGTTGCGGACACCAGCCCGTTATACAATACAAAATCAAATCATCAATCATCCAACATGAAAGCTTTGGGCGCCGCGGCCCCGTGGTTTAGGTCCGACTTAAGGACCTCGTTCCCTTTGCAGTGGTCTGCTTAGCAAATGCAAAACGAACGACCGCGATACATACAGTCGCGATGTTGTCGTCATTTTTTCAATATGTCGGTTTATTTTACACCATCTCGTGGTTTTCGACTAGAGCAGGGATTCCCACTATTTTGGGCAAGAGACTCCTTTTCCAAAATGAACTGATACCTCAGACCCCGTTGCCAAATAACTTCAAAAATCAAAACTTTAAAAGACACGCGTTGCAAATGCGACTGAAGTCTTCGCCCACCGCGAATGTAATCGCAAAACCGCCGCAATGCTATCGCTGGCTGTGTAGGTACCTTCGCCCAAGTAACCACGATTTTGTATCACTACTAACGCCATGCCGCCGTCGCGCGTGTACCTCCTAAGTTTCGGTTTCCTTACAGTAGTGACCGACCTAAAGTTCGGTTTCCTTACATATTCTTTTGAATTAGTCGAAAGAATAGTTAACTCCTATTCTTGTATGAATTGCCAAAACTGTACGTGCCTATTCGATGAAACTATACTAATATATTTGAGACTATTAATTTCGTATACTTGTCTCGCTCTATTCTATCCATTTCTCGAAAGAAAATCTTACTTACTCAAGACTCTGCACCTCTTCCGTGTGTTGCCTTCATAATTATAATAAGATTTTACTCATTCCTTAAATGACTACTTCGATGGGCTAGTAGTCGCAAGCGCGATCGACCGCTGAGCGTGATGCCCTGGTTTGGATCTCAGGTCGGGCAAAAGGTTTTTGAATTTCTCAATAGACAGCCACGGAGTCTGGACAATATGCTGGCCCTGTATTACATGGGACTTAAACATAACTGCGTAATGTGGGTGTACTATTAGGTGCAGCTCTGCCTAATCCTTCGGGGATTACAGGCGTGAAGTTACCTATGTTATGTCATTCTTATCTCTCTCACACCACTGGAAACGGGTTTTTACATTAAAAGCACTAACTTCCCTAGAATATTTGTAAGCTTTAAAAATAAAAGTAGTATTCATAATTTAAGGAAATCTATGAAAAGAACAAAAGAAAGCTATAACATTAACAAGGAAATAGTAAAATTACGACATGAACTCAACAATATAAATTTGAAAAATCGAGTAACGTTAAAAGGCCTTGAACCTTTGAAGTTAAAATCTAACGTTTTCAACGAAGAGCCACCATTTGATAAAAGTTTGAATACAAATGAGGCCGACGATAACTTCTTTTTACATGAGTTATCTGATGAATTGACTGAATTAGAAATCCATAATGATACTGAATTTAGAGTGAATCCAAAGACCAAACCTCTAAAACACATTAAGATATTTAGAGAAGCTCAATGCTATAGAAAACCAAGGCAAGTTAACAGAGGATTACTGGATTTGAACAAAGACATAAACGAAAACAATGAAGATATTTTTCGAGTAGAATGCATCAAAAAATCTAGTAGCCCTCATAATTTAGAAGAAAGTAAACAGGTAGATCAGCCTAGCAAATCAGCTTTACTGCAAAATGTCGATGGAAATAAATTAGATGGGCCAGCAAGTGATTTGCAAAACCTTTTAATAATGATGGCTATATCTTCCAAGTCAAATAATGAAAATCAGGAAGTTGATGATGAAATTGAAATCAATAACATCGAAACTCCAAAAAGGGAAATACACTATTCAAATATTGATGTGAACAATGACAAAAAAAGTTCTAGAACCACAAATGGAATTGATAACATTCTAAGTATTTCACCAATAAGAGTACAAATTGAAAGCAAGGAGACATATCTCTTGAAAAAGTTTGTGAATAAGTGGAAATGTTATGTACATAATAGGAAGAAATATGTGTCTGAACAGAGACAGGAAACGCTGAATAATTTCTTTGATAAAATAGCAAAGAAAAAGATGGATATAAATCAAGTATCGGAACCTGAAAACAAATCCAAACTTTTTGCAAAGGATTACAATACATACCAGCACAGGTAAGTTTTAACGTTCCTTAAGGTATGCAAATTAATTAAATAATTCATTTTTAAGCGAAGGCATGAATTTAAATCACTCACTGTAGAAGATCTCGCAAAAAAAAAACTTGAAAATCACAAAATAGATACCTATAAAATATGTTGTATGACCTAATTTGTCGGCACGATTGGCGCAGTGGCTAAGCGATTGGCTGCTACGCCACATATCGCGGGTTCGATTCCCGCACGAAACAAATATTTGTATGACCTACAGGTAGTTGTTCCGGGTCTGGCTGTTCGTGTGTGTAAGTTTAAAAGTTTGTAAACACACCCACAATACAGGAGAAATTCTTAGTGTGGGGCAACGTTTAACAAAATATATATATATCCCAGTCGAGTGCACTGGTGAGTGAATAAATCGGCAGACATGCACTTGACAAGTCTATCCGGGTTTGAACTAGCCGCGGCCTGCCATGTCACTTCAAGGTCAGGGCCGTTGCTACTGGGCCGCCACTACTCTGAAAGGAAACCTACTTGAGGAAGCCAGAAATAAAAACCAAAGACATGTAACATCCACACCCACATAACCCGCGTGGTGGATCACGTTCCACTCCCTCTCACAGAGAGAAGGCTTTTGCTCTAGCATTTCACGTGGGGGTCGAAACGTCGAGCGCCAGTAACAATTCAGAAGTCAAAACATGTAGGTATTGGACATAGTTGACCGGATGATCTAGTTGGAATGCCAAAGTAGACCAATGGATAATGTGGTAAGCTACGATGGAAACAGAGGTACGCATATATTAAGTAAGACTGCCTCAGGCTACAGACTGTGAAGACATAGCATCCATTTCCATCGTTTGGAATTAATATCCCCATGTTAAATATTTTAGGTACAAAATACAAAAGCACATCATAGCGCTACAAAAAGCAAAATTAGAAGAACAGAATCGTTTGATAGAAGAACTTAAGTATAATAAGATAATCGAAGCTTCCCGTCAGTCAGTGGATGATATGAGAGAAGAAGTACGTAGAACGTATTACGAAATAGATCGTCATTTAAAACCTAAGATAAAGTGCTTGACTAATGAGTTAAGGATACCTGAAATTGAAGGTAATGGAAATTTTTATATTTTTTAATATTTATTTTCATTTTTCATGAATCCTGTTTTTACTTTCAGATCCATCGCTTGTATTACACTGTTTGAAAATGCCACAGTTTTTACAAAGAATGGAAAAGAGAGCTAGAGAACGAGAAGAAAAGCATGCAATAATACGTGAGCGAAGACGACAGATGGAAGAAGAACGGATCAGATTAAAACAACAGGTGGGTATTGTTAACTCGAATTTCAAATATCATAATAGAACCACTTTATAAAAACTCTGCACCTGTATATTATTTTTAGGCGGAATTAGCAAAAATTGAAATGGACAAGGAAGAAAAGGCGAAAAGAATACTAGAATTAAGAGAGAAAAGGAGAAAAGAAAAAATAGAGAATATACGAAAGAAACAGTGGGCGTCAAGATTAAGGGCGCTCATAGTCATGGCAGATTTGCATTATGAGAAAACATTGAAAGCAAAATATGGTATACGGCCCTTGAGAATATTGATAGAAATGAAGCGAGATAACATTGAAAAGGCAAAAGCTCACTATATATTTCAACTTAAAAATAATACATTTCTACATTGGATGTGGCATACTGAGGATATGTGGATTGAAAGAAATTATAAAGCAGACGAGTTCTGTCGTAAGAAATTGCTAAGGAAAGCGTTTGAAGCTTTTAAAAGGGTTGGTGTTTATAAATAACTCCTTACTAACATTTTTTTTTATGAATATTTAATTCGACAATACTTATGAACTTTACTAGGCTTTTCTATTTTTAAAATTTATGTTTTTTTTTTTAAATAATGCAGAACCACCATGGCTTAGTTTTGAAGAAACAGGTAGCCGACGACTACTACGATTTATACCTCACGCAGATGGCGTTTAGAATGTTCCGTGAAGGAGTAAATGTAATAAAGAGGGAAAATGAGACAAAGTGGCAGAAAGCAGTTTTGTATCATAGCAGGTATGTTTGTAATTTATTTATGATTGGGTGGAGATATCTTAGAAGTGGAAATAAGCTGGTCTTAACTCACAAACAGTCAAATAAAGGGTGTAAAAAGACTCTTAACGAAGCCGAAAGGCATTTGTTCTCCCCGTCCTTGCGATCATTTTTTGTTCTAGATCATACCTTTGAACCGAACCTTCTATTTACGGATATATTTTAGGTCAAAGTTTCAACTTTTTCACAAGTTTTTTTTTAAATACATGTTTTTAATGTATTTTTTTACTTAAGACACCTTCATGACTACTATTCAATCCATCCATCAACCCAATGTTTTGAATGCGTTACATTGAGTCCTATCGTAAAACGTGATATTTCACCCTAAAAAAAAAAGTCAAAAGTGCGTAAAGTTATTTAGTTTGATGTACAGAATGCTTGGTCGACGGCTTCGTGAAGAGTCCGTTTACATCCTGTATTAATTAATCTACAAGTGAAAGTAGCTGGAGTCGACCTCCATCTATAAAACCCAGCTAGAACTTTAAAAGTATTACCAAAAAATTCTACGGAACATGCAATCGCAAGCATTTGATAGACTGCAACATCGAATGCGCTTGTGAACTGAAATATGACTGTGGAAAATCTGCTCCTTTTTAAATGTTTATATTTTAAGCTAAACATTTATGTAACTTTCGAATTTTGTATCGCCAAATTAAAGAAAAATGTAGTCCATTATATAACATTCTAACTTGTATTCCGCAAGGCAGTGCATTAGGGCCTTAGTATTTAATCTTATATGTACTATATAATTTATTTTGATGATCTATTAATTAATCCAACACAAACAGTGTTATTTAGTTCAGTGAACCCTATTATTATGTTTCAGTAATCTTGTCTTCAAAACTTTCACATGTTGGAGAACATTGCCAGCTTTAAATGCACTGAAAAGGGAACAAGAAGCTAGGAAAGCAAGATGGCGAGAGAAAGTACTACAAGTTGTGCCTGACTATGCACCGCCTGAAGATTAATTATGAGAGCTTGCTGTTTTACCAGACTAGGGCAATCTCCAAAAAGAGGTTAATGTTTTTTTATTTATTTATAAAACCTTTGTGTGTTTTTTTTGAGTTTATGTACAATTCATTCGATCAAAATGGAGCTTGATGCATATGTATTTGTAGTTTCGTACTACACTGTGGTATCTACAGGGTGGAAGGGAGGGACACCGACGCGAAAACTGAATACGTGGTAAACGTACCACGTATTCAGTACCTACATCATTCCCTCACATATAAACTTTTCATCGGTGACGCGAAAACTGAATACGTGGTAACCGATACGTGGTTCCCTCACATAGAAAAAAATCAGCTGTTCCATACATTTTGACCGTGTAAGTATTGACTTTGGTAGGTATTGGCTTTTGTAGGAAACAACAGTTTTTTTTTAATTTAATAACCGATGTAAAATTTCTATGTGGCTTAGAATGATGGTCTGAATATGTGGTAACCATTTTCGCGTTGGTGTCCCTTCCACCGCGTATAGAAGTGAATGATTGAAAAAGACAGTGGAGGTATATTGCTTCAGCCACTCACACAACTCGAACATGTTCCTGTACAAATGTTCTACCTGACGTGCAAATAGTAGAGAATAGTTTTATTCTATTTCTCTAATTGCTTTACGATTTTATCTAGATTTGACTTTACACGTATTCAACGTTCCTTATTCCGCGCTTAATTGGGTAATTATTTGTAAGCAGGATGTATATATATTTTTCGGTTTATTTTGTATATTAAATAAGTAATAAGGATTTCTTTATAACCCTAGCACGCTAAGAACTACCTTTTATTTAGTTGATTTGTACAATTTCAGCTATAAGATATATATATAAAATTATTTATTTATTTAATACGGTTAAACTAAAAAATCTCTTATACTTAATAAACTATATAATACTAATCTAAAATATACTTGTGTACAAATTCATTAATTCAGACGATTATCTTGACTGAAGAGAGTGTAAATAAACCAAGTGGATCTTGACAATGCGTTTTGTCAAAATGATTAAATAACCAGCGCAGCGCCGTCATGGGTATGGGCTGCTACAACTAGAGCTCACAAAGTTTTCACAGATTTTTTTTTAATCCGGGAGTTATCGGGTTTTAGCGTTTAAAAAAAAAACGGTTCTGTTGTAGGAAGCCCTGGGCTTTTCGGGTTTTCGGTTTTTTATTTCTTTTTTAAATTGGTTACCTATTATTGATCTGTGAATTGCGCAGATCAGACACACAACACTTCGTAGGTCGTTTAAAATGTAGAAACATGAGTAAGTCAATTTATTGTATCGTTGCCCTTCCACGACTTAATTTTCTAATATAAAATTTACTCTCCATAATACGTTACTTATAGGATTTCTTGGTACGTGGTACTCGGTTTTGGATAAAACCCGAAGCCGAAAAAAACCGGTTCCGAAAAATTACCGTTTTTCGATGCCCTAGCTACAACTGTCCATAGTGACCACTCCTATGATCGACAGTAAGTAGGTAATGGTTTATCAACTCTCCCCGATTGTAGAAATTAGTGTAATTAATGATAAATTGTATAGGGAAATAATAAAGCTTCCGAAAAATAAATAAACTTCCAACGATCTGTGGTTGAATAAATACTAAGTTTGGTTAACAATGAATTACCGAAAAATTAATACAAAATGAACCGGCAAAAAATATTGTATTTAACAAACAAACGTGAGCTTATTGAAATAAAATTCTACGAAAAAAATTAACTAAACTTAAAAAAAAAAACTAATTTTGCGACAAAAATTCTAAGTTTCCGTAAACATGTTCTGCTAAAATAATCGTTTTCAGCTCTATAACTTAGGGCGTAACCGATGCGAGCTCGGGACTAGGGGGCACCCCGACATAAGGTTAGGTTACTTTAAACCCTGCAAACAGAAATAGGAGGCACGTCGAATACGCCTTATTACATTTTGACTATTACCTTGACGTTGATTTTATTCCTGTTTTATTTATTTTATAGGTTAAAAGACGCAATGTAAGGCGCGAATTACACAGAAACGACGTAAGGTGAAGGCGCGGCGCAGGCGCGGAGCAGGCGTGGAACAGATAAGGCACGGACGCGATTTAAATTTTATCAAAGAGGCGAAGAGACGCCGTGACTAGTCAATATACAGGCTGACTTTATCGTGATAGCATGTCTTCCTCTTCAGACGACGAAGATGCACTTGCTTTGCTGCAACTCATTAATGTGCAGAGACACCGAAGATATTGGGTGCGCCCTGTGTGAAAAATGTCACAAGAGCATAGATATTTTAAAATAATGGACAAATTATGCGAATATCGATCGTTTTCCTAGAGTGTATAAAATGTATTTATTATCATTCATATCATTAATCTATTTCTCTCCATATTTTATCTTGTACGTTTTTATTACTGTACTCCGGCTTAGTATAGTCGTAAAGACCTGGATATTGGTGCCGATTCCATTGTTCACAAACTAAACTAAATTTAAGTTGAGTGCATCTTTTTCTTTCTATTTCATTAAGAAAAGGATAGGAGATAAATTTTAGTTTAGTCCTGTCAAATTATCCAGCGCCAAGTACACCAGTTACAAGTTTAGACGTGATTAAAAAGTTGACTACTAAAATTGCATCAAATTACGTCAGGTGCTGACAAATTTGACAGGACTGAAATAATATTAATCTTCTCTCCATTTCATAATGAAATAGAAAGAAAAGATGCACTCAACTTAAATTTAGTTTAGTTTATGAACAAAGGAATCGGCACCATTGTTCAATTATCTCTCAGAACTCTTCATTAAATTCACTATAGTCATTCGTCACGCATTTTTGTGCTCCTACTGTATAACAAAACGTCGTGCTGCTTGCGCGCCCCTCTAGTCGCGACTGCTAGCGACGCAGAACATACGACGAAACGAGGTGCGTGCGCCACGCCGCGCCGCTTGAGTATAATTCACAACGTGTAGCTTTCCTACATTTTGTATTGAAACGTTTTGAAGCGGCAAGATGTCCGCGCCGCGTCTTCACCTTACGTCGCACAGTGGAACGAATGTATGGGAGCGGTTGGACGTAGACATGTCCGAAAAAAAAGAGTAAAATTATGCCAAACTAATGATGCCATCTTATTCGATTACTTAATGCCTTCATAACTTGTGGTGATGAATTTCTTCATAACTCCCATATTTCGGGAGTAATTTGAGAAAATGTGAAATTTTACTATGAAAATGAGTGTATCGAGCTCTCTCCCTCCTGATTCCGGGCTTGTTTCAAGTAGCGGTCTCTAATATCATAATGCTAATACTAAGAGCTATATTTAATACTAAGACACATAGTGCGCCAAATGTGCACTTTCTGGGATAAAGAGTGATGTTTATTTTATAACACAATTTTTTTATTTTTTGTTTATTTTGTTGATTAAAACCGTTTTTCTAAAGGTTTACCTTATTACAATAACATTTCTGAGCAGCCAATTAGAGAAGATATAAGCTAATTAGGATATATAATTAGGGACTTAAGGTTTACATATAAAACTGATGCACTAATGATTACTGATAAGAACATTGCTATTATTTAATTACTAAATGGCTCTTAATACACTAATTTAGCATGCATCATTTACTAATTATCACAATAACTAATTACCTTGCAATATTTAACAAAGGATACCTGGGATACCTGGATTTTATATAAATAGGTCACTATTAGTAACTTTAAAATCAGTGTTGATTTACACCTCGTTGTATCCAAGCTAATCTCGCAATGTATTTTCCAAATTTTAATACAAATCTTGATATTCACGTTGCTTTATGCGCACGCGCACATAAAGATTTACGCGACTTTAACTATTTGTTCAGTGTTTTAAAAGATAACAGTTGTGTTCAGTTATGTGAAAGTGCTGAAACAAGTTTAAAAGACTGGTGTCGTCGATTTTGCTACCGCATTTATGCAAAATGGACACAGTCTGGAAGAAGCACAGATAAGTTTCGGAAGAAACATGAGATTTGGCTACAGGCTGCAATTCAATGGCCGGAATTACAGAATGAAAATATGGAACCTTCTACAGAAAATATAAGTGACGTCATCGAGCCCATAATTTCTCCTGCTAAATCTGATGCTTCAACTTGTACACATCCTAGTCCTCGTAAATCTTTTGAGGACCTTAGTAACCGGCAAAAAAGAAGACGCACTGAAGATAGTCTTTCATGCAGCAGTAGCAGCGCTGAAATTATGTTTTCGGCCGAAAGGGCGCTTCAAAAGGCAGGACAAAGCGATACAGCTTATGTTATGAAATACTTGACGGAGAATCCAGAAGAGGCCTCAAAAATCAAAGCCTTCATTGAAGGTAAATCAATTCAGGTACGGGAAATATCCCCTTTGAAGGCATTGGCTCTTTATGTATCGATGAACTTATCGAAATGGCGCTATAACACTCTTCGGGATTTCAACACTCAAGAAGGAGCTCTTCAATACCCGAGTTACTACATGTTGGTTAAAGAAAAAATTAAGTGCTATCCGGCCAAAGAAGATCTCACAGTTACAGAGAGCTCTGCAAAAATCAAATTACAAGCCTTGATGGATTTAACCTCAAGAAGACTTATTAGGTCGTTAGAAACCCCTGTTGATCCCAATCAACAGCTCGTATTGACCAGCAAATGGGGTTTTGACGGATCATCTAGCCAAAGCATTTATCATCAAAGGACGAGTGAAGATGAGCAAATCGATCTTGCTAGTAATTTTATGATTAGTCTTGTACCACTGCGGCTCGTCTCAAAAGGTGTAACAATTTGGGAAAACGAGCGACCATCTTCCACTTCATTTTGCCGGCCAATATTGTTTAAGTTTATAAAGGAAACCAAAGAAAATGTGCAGAGAGAGATGGCTGAAATCGAAGCAGAGATTGAAGCCTTAACTCCATCCACCATCACTGATGGAATTAGTGTCAAACACCAACTGCTGTTGACAATGATTGATGGTAAAATTCATTCCATTATATCCGATACAGCAGCTTCAGTGTGTGACATATGCAAGGCTTGTCCTAAAGAAATGAATAATTTAGAGTTAATCAAAGATAAACACGCAAACGAGGACATGTATAAATATAGCTTAAGCACCCTTCACGCTTGGATTCGCTCAATGGAATGCTTATTACACATTTCCTACAAATTAGACATAAAATCATGGCAAGTAAGGGGTGATAAATGTGATAAAAAGGCAAGTTGATGTCAGGAAGAAAAGAGTTCAAGAGGCTGTAAGAAGAGAAACGGGCTTACTTCTCGATGTTGTGAAACAAGGCAGTGGATCCACCAACAATGGCAACTCGGCAAGGAGATTTTTTGAAAACTACACTAAATCTGCTGAACTGACCGGAATAGATGCTATGCTTTTAAGAAAAATCTGTGTGATCTTGCAGTGTATTTCATCAGGAGAGAAGATCAACGTAACTAAATTCCGAGAGTTCTGCTTTGATACTGCTAAGCTTTACGTGGAGTTATACCCATGGTATTATATGCCTTCTTCACTTCATAAAATTTTAATGCATGGGCCAGACATAGTTCAGAACATGTCAATTGTGCCCATTGGTTTTCTATCCGAAGAGGCATCTGAGGCTAGAAATAAAGATTTTAGAAAATATAGAGAGGGGCATTCTCGAAAGCATAGCAGTATCTCATGCAATGAAGATATTATGCACAATCTTTTACTGTCTTCTGATCCACTTGTTACAAGTATCCGTCCAAAAGGAAATAAGTTTGTAAAAAAATCTTCTTTTAAGGAATTTTATGAGCTTACGGATTCTGAGAAAAGTGATATCGAATTTGTTAACATAAATGATTTAGCGGACATCGATTCTGAATTTGAATTAATTGATGATGATGATGATGACGAAGATAATTAAATGATGTTATTGTTTTAAAATGTGTAACTTAGTAAATTAGAGCTTACATCTTAATTATTTATTGTACTTTTAATGAAACTAGGTAATTTATTATCAACTTACTTAAAAGTCATACTCTCATCAGTTCTTGTGAATATTTTTGTTAATATATATTTCTGTATATATATAATATATTTATAGACCTCTTAATAAGTCTGTCTGCGGTTTAAAGTAAATACAAATGGGGAAAAAACGTTTTTTTTTTAAATTTTCATTTCCTTTTATCCCAGAAAGTGCACATTTGGCGCACTATGTGTCTTAGTATTAAATATAGCTCTTAGTAATAGCATTACGATATTAGAGACCGGTACTTGAAACAAGCCCGGAATCAGGAGGGAGAGAGCTCGATACACTCATTTTCATAGTAAAATTTCACATTTTCTCAAATTACTCCCGAAATATGGGAGTTATGAAGAAATTCATCACCACAATTTATGAAGGCATTAAGTAATCGAATAAGATGGCATCATTAGTTTGTCATAATTTTACTCTTATTTTTCGGACATGTCTACGTCCAACCGCTCCCATACATTCGTTCCACTGTGCGTCGCTTCTGTATAATTCGCGCCTAAGCTGGTAGAAAAATATTACGTCAGCAAATGCTGTTTCGATTTTAGAAATTTTCAGTATTTATTCAGTCGTTTCTTTGTTTAAGTTGTCGCAAGATTAGTATTTAAAACAGTACATTTCATATTTTGAGTATGCTCATTACAATTTTTTTCGGAGCTTTTGTTACTACCCATTTGTATATTAGTACTTACATAAATCTTTGTAATGTAAAACTTTGTAGGTGTGTTTCATCTTGGAATGCGCTTGATGTATTTAATATAATTTTAAGAACAATAATAGTATTTACAGCTTAAAAAAAAATGAATGTTTATCAACTTACTTTAATGCATAAAGTATTCAAATAATTAAAATTATAATAACTTCAGTGATATGTGCTCTTATTTATTTATCAAATTGTAATTACGTTAATGCTTGGATATTTCATTTTATCCAGATAGTAATAATACAACAAAAAATAAATTGTTGCAGTTTAACCAAATATTCATAAAAACACCTCATGATCCTCCTGCCCTAATCCCACCTACCTATTTGTTAATACATACGTTGATAATATACAGTAATATCCCATTCACTACACAAACAAAGGATGTGTTAAAGAATGCTTTGGAAATAAATTATTAAAGCGCATTTATAACTCAGTACTCCAAGATTCGATGTGTTCTCTTCATACATTGAGCACATTGACTAGCTTTTTCCATTGTGGTTCTGTAACAAAGCAAGATAATTATGAAGTTAAATGTTTAATCAAAAGCTTTATAAAAAAATATTTATAAGTATTTTTTCGACTTACCGCTGTATTTCGGTATGTAGACTAGAAGTTGTCGTATTAAAACCAGGGCAACAACGAATAAATATCCCAATCCATAGACGCAGGCCACGAAACACATCGTCGAGCTGAAATGTTTAACAATAGTTACATGGGCGTGGCCAGAAGGGGGCAGGTAGTGGTAGGGCAGCTGAAAGAGGCTCAGGATTTTTTTAAAGTTATACATTTTCCAGTGCATACTCTTTTTTAGGATTCTATTGTGAAATGGCAAAAAACGGAATCTTTATTGATTCGTCCTGCCCGTATGTCACAGCCATGTTACTCCGAGACTCACGGCAGCAAGTTGAAATTGAGAGAGTAGGTGCCTTTTATGAACCACTACACAAATATGATGGAATATTATAAAAAATAAAATAGGGTTGGCCCTCCATCCATGTAACTGACTAGGTATTTTAGACAATGCAGACAAGCTGATTAAAATACTAACGGCACAAGCTCATTTAAAATTGAAAATCCATGTGACAGATTTTAATTGGCGTTTTGAAACTATCCATACCTAATAATGTAGAAAACAATTGGTAGTACCTACTGCAGCATTAAGAGTCACATAATAATATAGCAGAAGTTACTAATGGGAGATAAAAAAATGAAATATGAAGACTATATGGCCAGAAATTCGACAAACTTAGGTCATCATTTTAGGGAGGGTTTATGATAATCATTTAAGTAATTAAAAGCCATACAAAGATCATACAAGATGAAATTAGATTTTTTTATGATTTGACATTACAAATGGGTTAGCAAATGTAAACAGTTGCTAAGTTTATTAACTTAATACTTACTTGAAATCAGAATAGACATCATCACAATCCTGTGGCATAAGAAAAACGTCATAAAATATAAAGGGTTGACAAACTGTTGTTAGACCCAAATTGGTTCCAAAGAGAAGTGTGGCAAAAGCGAATATTTGGCCAGCAAGGAAATAAATATAGTTTGGCCTAAGAACACAGCAGTCCCACCTAAAAAGAAAAATAGAGTGTTCTATGGTATGTTGGCTAAGACCACAGAAGCAGCAAAAATATTATATACTTTTTATTACACAAGTAATTAGATTAAGTTCATTAACTAAATAAATTTAGAAAGTAAGATTATATCTGTAAAAGTTTGATAGGATTGACATTGTTAAAAAAAAAGAAATATTGAAATTTTAGTGACTATATTCTAATACTAAACTGACTGAGTAATAATGAATAACCAACCAACAAGTTGTATTGGTATATGGTGAGTAAAAAGGACCTACCATATTGAATGGAAAAATCTTTCGTTGACTTCAATTTGGCATATTTGACAGTAATGTGAATCTGAGGTCAGGACTGGGCTGAAAAAAATAAAATGTAGTTATTTTTTTTTGGAATAACTGCTAACACTGTCCTATTTCTAGGAAGTGGATAAAAAAGAGCCTGACATGAAGTACATAAGAATATTTGGTAGTTATAACCCTGGGAAGGCAGCCCACAGATAACTAATTAATTCCAACATTTTGTTGTTGATGATGAACGGTAATTTAATGATGGTGGTATCGTTTTTTCTTCTAAAAATATTATATTTATGATGAGTGTGTTGATTACACACATTTCACTTATGTATAATATTTTTAATGAATCAAATGTTGTTTAACTTCAAAAGTCAAAGTTTTGGGGTCAACTCATTAAGGCACTCTCTCACTGGAGCATTCACATGAAATGTTACAATCCAAGATTCGATTTAGTAGCAAGCACCAGCACACCAGCAAACAGAACAATTTCTTTATTCAAGGTTGATTGGGAAAATGCCTGTACATAAACAAGTGAACTTTATAAATTGTATCATTACAGGTTACAGGTAGCACACTGTTCTCTTCTCTCACTTATGTAATAGTTGAGTCTAGAGGGAGTGCCTTTATAGATTACCATAAACATGCTAAGAAATACATGATTTTACTCACAAGATTTGAAAAATGACTCAAGCACAACATTTTATTATCTACCTACCTATATTCCTTTCCCTTCGATGATCCGGTGGCAAGTTCAAAATCAGCAACAGCCTTCATTTTGTAGAAGAAATAACAAGTGCATGAGAGAAGTAGCAGGAATACGAAATTTTCCAGTTGTGTTATTTCAAAGAAACCCAGCACTCCACTCTCAAATACCACAATCAAGCATATTGCAGAAGATATCGTCCAAGAATAGAAAAATGCAGACCTGAAAATGGTGAAGATAAACTTGTATATGCAGGGAAACATACCTTATAAATTTGTTTAGATATTTTTAATTTAATTATAATAATCGTGTTACTTTAATACAGTATAGTTTAAGGACAATAAATTTAGGCGCTATTAAAGATTACATACCATGTAACACAGGGTAAGCCATTGAATATTGATGAAATGTAAAAACTTAGCAATATTATAATCAAGTGAAAGTGAGGAGTATGTATCTACCTGTTCTTTTGCCGCGGTCTGGAGTGTACGTATAAAGCACCCATTCCGATCACCACCATGACTATGATAGTTACTGGTCGTGATATGGTGGCTATTAAAAACAGCCCTGGAAGAATTAGATACGGCAAAATAGCATCTTTATCCACTTTCCTACATGTTTTACTTGCCCCATACGGTATGAGATCTTGAATAGTCAACGCTGTCAACCCCATTTTCACTGTGTACACAAGATATATTTACTTCATTTATTAATCTATTAATCGTTATTTTTTCGTTTGTATAACCGTACTTTTTTTTCGTCTCGTTTATTTACATCGTATTCATATATAACAACGGCGAGATAAGGCGCAGGCAGCAAAAATGCTACAATTATAAAATTGCAAACATTCAACGTAAAATGTCATAATATGTCTGATGTCTGTGTCACTGTCAGTCAGACGGAGATATTTTATATAAAAGAAAAGTATTGGGTATTAGTCTTTTCAGTAGAACGTAACATTAAGCTTGAGTTCCCTCAAAAAGGTAGGCTGAGGTATACCGTACATTGTACAGGATGCCCACATACTTCATTTATGTTTAGAGGTATGTACAGGGGTAGAAGTTGCATGCTCTTTATCCTGCATTGATAAGGGAGGATCTTCCGAACCGGAAATGTCCGTGTGTAAGGTGTAACTGTGTATAGTTGTGGGGCACTTCTCAATTATACAACAACCATTACTGGTTGCTATATATTGTATAATGTAGTATGAATGTTAATTTCGTGTTAAACTTTGATACATTGAATGACATGATTCCGCAGTTCAAATGTTGCGGTATTTATAGCTATTGCTTCATACATGAAGGGGAAAATACGTTTCCCGGGTTCTCATAGTTGTCACCAGTTGTTTCTGTTAAGAATGTAGTTAGATTCGTGAATCTACAGTCAAATTTTTTCCTAATATATATGCCAACCAATGGAGGTAATTAATGAAGATATGGAATACGCTTTTGTTTTTGCTGTCTTCACTACATACTATTTAATAATATTTATAAAACAAAGTCCTCCGCCGAGTCTGTCTGTCTGTCTGTTCGCGATAAAATCAAAAACTCCTGCACCGATTCTCATTGTTTTTACCAATAGATAGAGTGGTTCTCGAGGAAGGTTTTAATATATAATTTGTCAAGTTTTCCAGTCCACGATGGCATATGTCTATCTCTTGGATAACATTACTATATGCATATTAATACTTTAAAAAATGGGCAATTATAAAGCGGTACCTAATTGGAAAGCTATTTACACAATACGGTATTAATGCTTATCATTTTAAATAAGCCTATAAAGCCTAGAATAAGGCATAGGCTACTTTTTATCCCTGGAATAGGTTCCCATGGGTGGCGGCAATGGGATCAAAATTTCATGATTACTGCGGGCGAAGCTGCGGGGATCAGCTAGTATAGAATAATTCTGAGATATCCATCGATAACCCCGGGGGTATTTCTTGGGCAGGGGCCAGATAATTTTTGTCACCATTCAGCGACGTGGGCGTACCTAAGTAGGACATTATCTACCTTTGACTGAATGATGTTCACTGCTAGATATTGGTTTCCACCAAACATCGCGTCATCGACCAATCTAAGGCTATGCATCTTTCACCCAGCGCATTCACACGATATTCGCCAGGTCATCGGTCCATTTTGTCATGACCTACTTATACTCCGGCTCCTAGAACGAAGACGCAATTCTTGAGGCAGATCTTTACATGTTTATGATGTGGAGGAATTGTACGCAGTACTAACTTTGATCTGATTGTAAGGTTACCTACTACAGAAAATAACTAGGGACTACCGTTAAGTATAATAGTTTAATAATTGATACTGATTGGATAAGATTCTTTTTTGCTAACTGGGTTCTTAAACTTGTTACTAATTATAAAATCCATTATAGTTTTCTGAGCACTATAGAAACATTTGGCTTTTCTATTTTATTAATTCTTAAAAAATGAAGTTATAAGTGTAGTATAAGTACAGGAAACATATTGTAGTACAAAATGTAAGTAAGTATAGGTGTTCCTTTAATCACAATCACTAATCAGTAAATATCATTCACTATCGCATTGGTAATTAGCTTGTAAACGCAACGTATTCATTATTGTTAAGCACATTTGTGAATCTCATAATGCATTGCTGTGTACTCATCATGTCGCTGGTGGTTGGGAAGGCAGGGGTCGCGGCATCCGACACACATGCGCCGTGTGAGTCAACAACAGATTGCGCGCGCACGCGTAGCTAACGCTCTGTTTTTTACCTTATCCGCCGGTAACGACATACCGAGCGACCGACAGTATTGATCGGGTGTTCGCCACGAAACGGCGTCTCGAAAATGCGACAGGATTTTTTCCGCGCTCCTGTGTTCGACTGCAAATTGTAAACCCGATAACTTATAAAAACGCTCAAAATGGAGAAGTGAGAAAAGTTGTTATTTAGAGTGATAGCTCTACAAGTTGACGAAATGTCCAAGGTAAGCGTTATCGCATTGAGCCATTGTTAGAACTTGGATTGTGGTGGTGCGGGTAGCTGCAAAAATCACTGCCAAGGACGTGGGACGTTATGTGGTATATTTTGCAGGTTTTCTCATGCCCAATGTTGAAACGACTACGAATTTAGTGGAACACCAACCCATGGATTCGGAGCATAATAGTTCTATCAAAGGCTTTCTTTGCGTTAAAATATATTATTGGGATAATATTTCCTAATGTGCTTAGATATTCTAGTGCTTCATACTTCAAGAAGAATTACAACCAGTTTTGGTCAGTGGGTCGTCTACGAGTTTTCTACTCCGATAACTCGAGGAAATAATAGATGTAAACCGCAGTACTATGTTGGTTTTTAATACAATCTACCTGCGACTAGCTACATATAACACGATATATGGCGAAGCCTGTACATACATCCGATTCGTTTCTGGGGTACTGTAACTTTGTAGATAAGATTTATTATATTCTTTCACAAAACATGCGTTCATGCATGTCCAGTCCTTTATGATTTAATATTGTGCCATTATCTCGTGAGAATAGTGACGTTTTCTGCATTTAATTCAAGCCGTATTGTTTTAAGTATTGATCAATTCCTGTACGGGTTTTACTAGTTGTTGCAATATCATTAGCTATAAACAAAATATATCGTTCTCTGTTTGAGAGGACGTTCAGTAAATTAGCACAGTATTTCGTACATTTCATTGGTAAAACAACGCATAAAACCTGAGTTTTGCCGTATCAGACTAAAGTGCGTTTTTTTAATCCTAGATACTAAATTGACACATGCTAATGTCAAACTGTAAGGTCAACCTATACAGTTTGACATTAGCATGTGTCAATTTAGTCTCTAGGATTAAAAAACGCACTTTAACTTCGTGTATGCAGCTTGGCAGCCGGTTTTTCAGAGCCTGTTTTGATTACCATCTTCGCAGTAGCTTGTAATGTCTCTTTTGTCTGCGGTTCGCCTTCAGTTAATATTTGAGGGTCTTCTTAATTGATCTTTGGAATTTCTCGGCGATACATACCTAATTAGAGTTCACTTGATCCAATGGCAAGATTTTCACCATGGGTCTTAGGTGGCCAATTAACTCGTTGCCGTACTCAAAACTGTATATATCTACAGGGTGTAAACAGACTCTTCACGAAGCCGTTAACCAAGCGTTATGTACATCTAACTAAGTAACTTTACGCAAAAATTATTGCTGGGAAACGACTTTTTTTTTCGGGCTAAAAAATCACGTTTTACAGTAGAACTCAATGTAACGCACTCAAAACATTGTGCTGACGGATGGATTGAATAGTAAGGGGGTCCTGGAGGTGTTTAAAGTAAAATCTTACATTAAAAACATGTATTTAAAAAAAAAAACTTGTGAAAAAGTTGAACTTTGACCCCCAATATCTCCGTGACTAGAAGGTTCCTAGCTATGGTCTAGAACAAAAAAAATATCGCAATGACGGGGAGAACAAGTGCCTTTCGGCTTCGTTAAGAGTCTGTTTACACCCTTTATCTATTTTACACTATATGTTTTGATACCCACCATATATTATTGCGACGCTTTTATGATTCTATGAGATCATACCTAGCTACGTTATTCATTTTACCCGGCAAAGATCTTAATTAAATTCAATTGCTTGCAAATTGAAGTAGTTAATCAATTTAGGGTGTACCTTTGTACCCTGGTTAACAATATTGTCTCGTGTGGAGTCTTCTGTGTTCACAGTGTTAATAAGAAGTGGGGGCCAACATGATTCAAAGCTACCCTATTCTAGCTTACGTCATGCATGGCAAAAAGTTAAGCACGTTGCAGGTCGTTGACAGGGCACTGCCGGAGTTTTTTGCCCACAAGTCCACGGACAACACGACTAAATCGATGCACGCTTTCAAACCTGTACACTAAGTTTTTGATTTGGATTGTAGTAATATAAAAATTTCGCATTACTTAAATGTTTATTTCTTTGAAATCGTAGGATGTTACGACGTTTTCCGGCTTGAAAAAAACTTTATCGCGTAATGTAATACCTTATAATTGCGAACTATTTATAGTTTGATTCAGTGTAGTTACTTCCTAACAGGAAATAAAAATAGCGGTGGCAATACTTAGAACATTTAGTTAATTACTTACACATTGATTGCTTGCGATCAAATGGTAGCAACTACATGCTTCAGTCCGGTACGAATAGTTCGTAGACCGCTATCGCGGCTGAAGTTTCAAACTGTATACTGATTACCATTGCACCACCAATACTAGAAATTAGGTGCACTCACGAAATGGTTTTGGGTATGAACAATAAATAATGACCAACAAATTATAAATTGTGGGCTTTTGAACAATTGGCGGGTTTTTAACCCTAGCTGAAAAAAGGAGGAGTTTTTATGTTCACCGATTACTCGAAGACGCCTGAACCGATTTGGAAAATTCTTTTTTTGTTTGATAGAGTACACTGCGTTGGTCCCATAGAAATATTATCATGATCTCATCATGGACTTCGGAGATATGGAAGGGAACTCTTCTATAATAGATTGGATGTCTACTGTTTACACAAAACCACAGATCTGTACAGTAGACCCATATTTCGACAGTTATTTATATATTAAGTTTCATTTTAAGCCATACTTTACTTTACATACAACTTTTTGCAAAAAGTTTTTTTATTTTTGAACATTTGAATGCATAGGCTATCAAAAAACCTTGGAAAAATATTTATAAAATCAAGAACCAGACTATAAACCGGTACAATATTATTTTTTTAGACGTATCGTATGGCATCGTATCGGATCGGTAAGTATGGATTGCACGTTTCAGCAGTTGCGTTGCGATGTTGGCAATGGTCAATAATTTATTAACGTTTTTACCTACTTTGCTAACACTGCTAACAGTGATACGAGGGAAAGTGTAGCGCTGCCGTGTTAGCGTCTATTGCACTTTCGTATTCGAAAATAATAAATACTTTCTTTGGGTTACTGGGACCCCAACACAGAGAGTCAATGTTCTCGTTACAAAACAACGCAATTCAGTCGGGCATGACTTTCTGCCTAACATAAAATTAGCACAATTCGATTATTCATTGCCTGATACCTAAAATAAGGTTTATTAAGATGCATTATTTCTTTCTTTTTCGTGTGGTTAATGCCTAACCTTGTGCCAGAGTTTTTATGCCACCCATGGGTCTCTGACTTGTCTATAAATGCCGTCGAAAAATCTCTCTCATCATGAGGAAATCAAACCTGCATGCCTGATTGCATGAAATACATCAGAGCAACGACTGCAAGCTGCGTTTGGCTGGGGTCTGTGGAGCCTTCATTCAATTCATTGATTCGTAATTCTGAAAAGGAACATTTATTTCAGTTTTACAGCACACTTATGAAATGAAGAATCTGGAAGGAGGCGGTATCAAGTAAAATTTTGGTTAGTTACGAACTGCCACAAACATTATTTTATGGGGCTTTTAAATGGGTTATCAATTATCATCATACCAAATGTGTATTCATCCATTGAGAATAGTGGTCTTGCCCTGTTCTTCTCTTGTTTCTTCATCAACCGGTATCTACACAATGCTGAGACTTGGTTTTCTCCATTGTACGCCAATCTTCCCGGTCTTGGGCTTCCCGTACCCAACACTTGTTTAATCAACCTCACGATGCATGCATGTTACATAGCCTGCCCACTCCCATATCTTTCCTACAACCAGGGTTATGCAGTTAGCATCGTTCTTGACATTATCAAATGGCAATTATTGTATTTTGTTCCACGATCTATTGATAAAGTGAACGGGATTACTTAGAGGTACAAAATAAAGATCTAAGTGCCTAATTTAAGTATGCTGTTAATCTTGCAGCAATAAAGTGTGCTTTAAATCTCTTTACAACACACAGGCCTTGATGAGGCGCCACTGACCTTTCCTTTTATTTTTTAATGTCTATGGCAAAAAGTTTACACTGCGGGCGGAAATACTTGGGTAATCGATACTGTGCCTGTAGGCAATAAAAACTTAAAGTGATTAATAAAACCAATTGGTATAGTGATAGGCATGGTAATGATTTCAAAAACTGCCTTGTAGATCATATTTCATACAGTAATTTGGCCACCACATATGCAAAATTGTGTAAAATTCTCATAAAAATTAATTAGTCTAGCAATCAAAGTTATAATGATAGTCTGTTGTAGTCTTTTCGCGATTTTAGAATACTATGCACAAACAAAGTCTTTGTTTTATTTAGTGCTACCGATATTCTGCATTTTATTTGTATTGATATTATTATGTTCGAACTGGTTTTAAAGATCTAAATTTATTTTAAGCTTGAAGGTAACCATTTGAGAATTTAAAATGTCTGGGTATTTTCAATATTTACAAGGAGGTGTTCGTATATAATGAGAAGTCGTGACTTGCCACGAACTCGGGCCGGAGGCACCAATGAGTTTGCCTTGTGTTTATGGAAAATACTTAAGTGTTCACGACCGAGGAACACGCCGAGAGCTGAAGATGTCTGTTACCAAAAAAGATGACGATGACATATAGTTAAGTATTTACAAAATTATTTTGTAAATACTAACATAACACCTTTGGTATTTTGTCAAAATACCACAGGTGTTATGTTAATATTTTTCATATATAACTGCAAGTTAAACCTGCACAGAAATACACCTATAAAGTTTTCATTGTATTTATAAACCAATTAATTCGGTAATAGAAGTTAGTTAGTTCGATAAAGTTCGTAATATACTGCTCCGGTTAATTACGGGCAATAAATAACGAATAACTAATATTTTTTTTACATAGCGGAAGGTTTTCTATTATAAACTAGAACAACGTCCAATTATTGTTTTCGCTGTAGAGGAAGTAATAAGACTAAAGTTCCTGGTAAAACCGAATTTATTTAATAAAATTAAGTTCAAGGTAACACTGTAAAACATCCTGAGTTGCATTCAAAGAATCGTCTGTTACTTTTCTTTAATCTACAAACTGTAACTTTACTAAATTCTGTCCCGACATAATTCAAGATTTAGTAAGTTCAACTTTTTTTTTTGTTTTCATGAAACAAAGTGAGTGTTAAATTACAGAAACTATATTTTGCTTCGTTGCGTAACACCATAAACTTAAATAGAAGAAAAAACATAAGAACCAAATAAATCTCTTGTGCGCAAAGAAGAATAAGAATTTCACCTTTGTCATGCCAAACTATTTAATTGCGTGGTGCGTGGTTAATCTTTATTAAGATACTAGTAGTAATATAAAACATGATTATTGTATGGTACCTACGATTCAATCATAAGAAATGATGGTCAAGGATTAAGACCGTATGAGGAAAAAAACTAGTTTAATTGCAAGAGCATGTCTACACGAAGGCATGCAAGATTAATGCCAGGCGGTGAGCTAAGTAACTCCATTAGTCAATTTGTTCTTAGTTTATTATGTAAAATCAATATAGCCTACATTTGAATGGTTTTGTTTTGAGAATATAGCCCCAGGTTGAACCGATAACCTTTGATTGTGCCACGTCTTGAACCTCAAACTAGGTAACCATGTTAATATTTAATTCTTGGGTCTTTAAGTTTGTTCTATTATTAGGTATATTGTCCTTGATTAAGTTAGTACCTTTTCTAGGTCAGATACCTTAACCTCATGTGGGTAAAACTACCAAGTTTCAAGAAGTAAGAACACCTGTGGTATTTTACTCCCTACATATGTAGTTGGCAGATGGGTAACAAAAAAGCAAATTAAAATGCAGTAATTTCCTTCTTGGCGTGCACTGACTTGAGAATTGGTACAACTTTCAAGGCCAATGTAGAATATACAGGGGAAAGTCAGGTTTTTAATGTGCACGTCTTTCCAAGTATATTAATACGGTACAATCTGGATATTTGGTTCACCATTTTTAGGGTTCCGTACCCAAATGGTAAAAATGGAAACCTATTACTAAGACTTCACTGTCCGTCTGTCTGTCTGTCTATCACCTGTCTGTATCTCATGAACCGTGATAACTAGACAGTTGAAATTTTCACAGGTGATGTATTTCTGTTGCCGCTATAACAACAAATACTACATAAACCCACGCCCTTTTAACAAAAAGTAATAAAAATATAAATTATTTAATAATCAAAGGGGGCTCCAATTCAAGAAACGTGTTTTTTTTAAACGGTTTAGGGTATGGAACATGGAACCCTTCGTGCGCGAGTCCGATTCGCACTTAGCCAGTTTTTAAATTATGACATCAGACATGAGTTGCCTGGCGCTGCCGCTGCTACTGGCGTCACTCATTCTTATTTCTTTGAAATTCTCAGGTAATAATGACATCAAGGCTAGTTAGATACCTATGTTTATTAAAATAATCTACCGTTCAAGATGCTGATTTGAAAACGAGATAGTTTAGAATCAAAACATTATTCTCACTATGTAGTCTTACATGGAATATTCCAAAACATTATCTACTTATTTGAATGAGTTGTTGATTAGTTTCATTTAGCCGTGAACCGAGGAAGTTAAAAAGTCAAATAATTTCTAATTTATGTAATGGCTGCGGTTTGGCAATGATGACCAGCGTTTAACGCAGTTATGATAATGTTTGACATTACAATAGACCGGTGACAGTCGGTACAGTGTGATGTCATGACATGTAGGTAATAGCTTTCTATTTTGTGTACAAATTATCGTTTCCTATTTAACGTTACATAATAATGTCACTGATTGCTAGATTGAAGTGGGATTGGGCGGGCCACGTCTGTAGAATGCATCAGGGCCCAGCCAGAGTCGTTACTCAGTGGGTGCCAGAAGACGGGCGTCGTCGCTAGAAAACGCTGGCGTGACGACTTAGAAGCGTTTGTGACAGACTGGCCGGAGAAAATTGCACAAAGAGAAGAATTGAAAACTTTGGAGAGGCCTTAGCCCAACGGGACAATACGGGCTAAGAAAAAAAAAAAATAATAATAATGTCACTGGAAGTTATGGCGAGAGGCCTTTGCCCAGCAGTGGGATGACGCAGGCTAACAGTATCAGTAATAATGTAGGTAATTCAAAAACGGAAAGACATCTTTATTTCCTGGAAAGATCCGATCACCTATTGATATTTCTTTAATGCCATATTGTTTTTTTCTTGCATTGTTCTGGTTACACTATTACAGTATGTTTATCGAACAGGTTTTCATGGAGCTTTGTGTAGCAAAGGGCATATTGCCAGACAGCCCTCTTTGCTCCAAGGTTACGGCATTATACCCATAAATTCAGTGTTCTATCGCAACTCGTACTAAGTATATTGATCGCTGTGGATACCTATTGCAGCGAACAGAAAATTAACGTGTTTGTAAAGTCAATATTATTGTTACCAGCATTGTCTTACC
Source organism: Lycophotia porphyrea (assembly GCA_950005105.1). Taxonomy (NCBI): domain Eukaryota; kingdom Metazoa; phylum Arthropoda; class Insecta; order Lepidoptera; family Noctuidae; genus Lycophotia; species Lycophotia porphyrea. The sequence continues at coordinate 9,487,581 of OX465393.1, forward strand.
TAATTCACACGATTACAATAGATACCTAATCAGAATAACAATTTAAATAAAACTAGCAGTTCGATCCAGGTCACGTCTCAAGGTTTAATTAATAAGTGAATAGTTTTATAAGTTCTTTATTTAAAGACACCGTCGTACACTTCGATGTTATTACCATATCTAGATTAAAGTGGCCTTTTCGAAGTTTATCTTCTGTATTAATTTAAATACATGACTTGTTTTGTTCGGTATGCATGATAATGACCTTTAGCGCCGCAAATCAGAATTCGACTATAAAAACTTGAAGAAATATCGAACTGGTTTCCATGTTTAATGAGATTTTGATAAAGATCGAATAGTTACACACAGGGCTGCCTGATGAAATGAATGCGAGTTTGTGAACACACTTGTTATAAAGAAACAACACAAGAAATAAGTAAACTACGTACCGAGAGATAGTCATTGTTTTGCTCATGGAAGATTCAAAGTATTTTCGCACGATCTTAAATTCTGAATACCTATCTACTATATCTACCATCTAACGGATGAATAAGTTCTTTTTTAGTTTTTACATACTAATTGAACGTTCTCACGAAATCAAGATGCTCGTGAATTAGTAGGTTGTTAAGTTTCTAATTTTATTTTTACCTGCATTCGTGCTTATGTAGACAACCATTTCTTGTTTCTTGTTACATATAGACTTAACACGTAAAAGCTTTTAACTTTAAATTCATCATCATCATTTCAGCCCGTTGCTGTCCACTGCTGAACATAGGCCTCCCCAATAGATTTCCAACGTGTCTGGTCCACTGCCACCTGCATCCAGCGACTCCCTGCAGCTTTTACAAGGTCGTCGGTCCATCTGGCAGGTGGCCGTCCCACGCTGCGCTTTCCAATGCGTGGTCTCCACTCCAGTATCTGTTTGCCCCATCGGTAGTCCGATCTTCGCGCTATGTGGCCTGCCTATTGCCACTTCAGCTTGCTTATCCGCTGGGCTATGTCGATGACCTTAGTTCGTCTACGGATTTCCTCGTTTCTGATTCTAACACGTAGAGAAACGCCGAGCATAGCATAACTTTAAATTACCTCTGAAGAAAGTTTATAGACCTAGGTATTTTAGGGAGTTGATAAGTAATTATTTTTGTAATGAGTTTTAGACGCGAACCTAAAATTTTGCTACGCCGTAGCCGTAGCGTAGACCTCGTAGCCCGTAGGCGTAGGGTCTATTTTGAACACTAAGTACCAGTTTATTAAATCTGGTAAACCCCCGGTAAAGCTTTGCGGAATATTTTATTCCGAAAATAAAGATCATTTTTTAATTAAAAAAATCCTAAACACTTAGTACAGCCATGCCTAGACTATTTCTGTAGGTGTTATAGACTCCTAATTCCCCTACCTCGTCCCTTTTGCTACACACTTATGTAATACCTTTTGCTACAAATATTTAGTTATAGTTAGGTAGTCAGTGGCTTGAAAGTCTGACAACCAGAACTAGTCTTACCAAAGCGTATCGTATTACCCAGTACTAATTTAAGTTGTGGAGGTCAGAAAGGCAGGCGCTCCATGTAAAATACTAGTATTCAGCTGCATCCGGTTAGACTGGAAGCCGACTAATAGTTGGGAAAAGGCAGATGATGATGACTTAGTTATAAAAATATATCAAATCACCTTTGACACCACTCGTAGGTATATGTAATGTATCTATCTGTAATGTAATAACGTGACAGATTGTAATAATCAATACGTTAACGCACCTATCATTAATTAATATTGTTCAATGTTCTTTGATATATTTATAGATTTAGGTATCTATGTATTGTTACCCATCTATATAATATAATTATGTATATGAATAGATATTAACAGATTGATTCTTATTCGTAGATAAAATATAAATTATTCAATTTTATTAATAGATAAGTAGGTGCTAAAAGTAATTTCTTTAAATAGCTCCAAAATGTTTATCGTAACTGGTGAAGCCGTTTCATATCTGTAAGTTATTGCCTACATCGTTATATAGTATGTAATCAGTGGAATACCCGCGATGTTATAACATCTACATTGTTTTAAGCCGCTATGACAGGTAAATTGCTCGATATTGAATAAGATACATTAGCATCATCCGCTGTTATTAAATCACCTAGTAAGGTCACAGGCTCGGTAAAGTACCCAAGTGTCATAATGTGGACAAAATGACGTGACTATATACGTATTTAGTCTATTTTCGCAAACAGAAAGTAGTAAATGTTATATCGTAAATTTGTAGCAGCCGATGTTCAATACTCTCAATCAATCAATCAAAACAATACACAATCAAAACAATCAATACTCTATCTATTTAAATGGCCAATAATCGATAAAATATGTAAGTATCTCATAAAATTGCTTTGGAGCATGCACCATTTACTCAGGGCAGTATAATTGTATCGATTTTCACTGTGTTAGTTTAGGCGAGTTACCGACTTACCATCCACTATATTGTATACATAGGTAGTCCTTTCTTTCATGAATGATTCAGTAAATGATAAACTGATATTGATATTACAACATATTGTTATCATCGTAGTTGCTTACTTACTACCTGTTAAAACGGTAAGTATTTTATCTATGTACAGGTAACATTAACTATGAGACGTCTGATTTATCAAACCTACGTTATATACAATCGTATTAGGTATATATTTATATTATGTCCAAACATCTGCATGGTAAAATCACCGCTGAGCATAAATTCTAGTTTATTTAGTAAGCAATACAATTATATATGATCTCGTTTGACTAGAATGTTATGTTTACATTTAGCACGTATTCGTAGTTATCAAATTAATACGATTGTCTTCGCAATATAAAGCTAAATAAAAATAATGTTGATCTTAAGAATATATTTTGGCTTGGCATCACCAGAATCAGAAGGATATCTAATGTTTGGTTCACGAATGGTATTTAACTGGTAATTAACGGACTGGCAGTTCATTTGTAACATGTGTTACTTATTAGATAGGAAAGTATCTATATCTAATCTGTGAGGCGTTAACGTTGACTTTGTGGAACAGTTAAGTGATAACAGCATTGCAAAATAAACCAATCATAGATAACGCGATACTATTTTAATACCATAACCGGAGAATAGTGGCCGATTTGCAAAACGTCTAATGAAAAATAAATAAGCATAAAATATTACCCAAGGCCGTTATAGGTTGATTCGCAGTTGTTTTAACGTAACGTTTTGAAGTATTAATTACCGTTCGAGGGAAAATGACGGCAGTACTGGCATTGTGAAAAGTTAATTCTTTTCGACGGTTGAGCAACGTTCAATGCGCGAACTAATAAAAGCATTTTTCTTGGTTTATGATACCCACGTTAGCTATGGTATGTACCTACTGGGGCTATTTAACACGATAATACATAGTAACTTCATTGTAAAATATGTATGTGTATCTAAAACGACAGTGTTATTATTTCACAGGTTCAGTACGAAATCCGCTTTCGACGTGGAAACACGAACGAAATTTTTAACAGTAAAGACAATGTTAACTAGACTTTAGTGTGTAATAATGAGTGGGAATGAGCAGTCGTGCTGGAGATGAATCAGGTTGAGAAGTGCCGGTTGTCTTCTTACTTGAAATTAATGCTGGTGTCAAAGATTCCTGGTATCGTTGTGTTCATTCGTGACTTTGCGCTCCAATAACATGTAGACGTTTTTATAATTTATCGTATACGATGAATGATGATGCCTCGCCAACGAGTAACGACCTCTCTATTGTGTTTTTTGTTGTGTTTTTGCGTCAAATTAGGTTTGATTATTTTGGTGTGATTTTAAAATCGTGACATTCTATGTATAGAAGACAGCGTTAGGTTGTTTCGTGTTAACCAGCCGTGGTAGTTTGATGGAAAGTAAAGGTACTACACCTACATTATACAGAATGACCTTACTTCAATGAAGAAAAAAATAACACATTGCAACGCAATGTAAGTACACGTGCCCCGCACAACAGTGTGTATGCATGGAAAGCACCATGCGTGACCGTTCTCTGAACCGTGATGAGCAGACAATAGGGAGTGCTCAGCAGTTGAGCACGGGCCCAAGTTTAGAGCATAAGCGTAATTGGTTGTATGATTCATAGACATACTAAGTCTTAATTAGATTAGAGATACCTCATAAGTGACTTTGGATCTAATCCGTATTCCGGGTGTTTTGTTTGCTGTTTTTGCAATCGTATTTTTTCGCTAACTTGAACATATTGAAAAGATTAACTCTTAAGGCAGCTGATCAGTTGTCAGTGTTTTATTGCGAATTTGTTTAACATAAATTTACTACTTAAGGAATTATTACAATATTAAAATAATTAATCTCTTTTTATTATCTGTTTCAGATACCTGTGGATAAGAATGGCAAGCTAAGAACAGTAGAGTTGAGAGGAGTTTACTCCGCCTCAAAATTTAAAAGTTTGGAAACACTAAAGTCCCTTGATGTTTCAAGAACTGCTGAGATTGCAGAAAAGTCTCATACTGTTACAAAAATTAAAAATGATATAAAGGAACCAGTGTTTTGTAAGGCTTATGCATCATTCATACCAAAAATGAGCTTGAATTTGGAAAAAGTAATTGAGCAAAACCCGAGAATACTAGATTTGCGTGAAAAATTGAATCAAATAACAAAAAAACAAGATAGTAATAATGTTGATAAGAAGACAAAAGGACTAATTAATGATATAACACAACACCTGGTTGACAAGAAAGATGAAGACGAGTCTGGCCCGTACAGTTTGTTGTTTGATCTACAGTCCGATCCTTCTACATCATTTAACGAGAGCGCAGCAGTGAACGTTTGGAAACGACCAAAATCAGAGGTACTCAGTGATACGCACTCTCAAACCTTTAAGAAGTTAATTAATCCTATTAATAAGAGCGCAGACAGGCTACCGAACGTTTTGAATTTCGACGAAAAACCGATGAGAGAATTTGAATACTCCTGCGAAAACGAGTTTACCTTCCCGGCAAAAAAGACATTTAACACACATTCCAGATCTGATCTCTGTTTACAATTAAAAACACACGTTCATCCACGATTATTTGAATCCAACTTGAGTCCTAATGAAAACTCTTTGAGTAGGACGAATGAAGAGAACTCACTGGATGATAGCTTAGGCATTTTGACTCCAGACCAAATGGATGATATATGTTATTTAGAAAACGCTTTTTCGCCTACTGTGGAGGGACTACCAATTTTCTGTGATAGCAATGAAAGTAAAATATCTCCAGATAATGGTGATACCCCATCGACTGATAAGACTGAAAGTAACTCGGCAGCATCGACGATACAAAATGATGGATTCGATAACTTGGAGAATAAAAGGTGCACGTTTGAAGGTCAACTGGCTCCCATTGTAAGCCTGGAAACAATTATGAATAGCGAAGACCACAATTCACTAACATCCTATGATTCCCCAGCTCATAAATGCAGTGAGACATTGTCTATGCAAGATCCATTGTCAATTACTTCAAGGACTTTTGATATGCCTTCTCAAGATGTCACAATAGGGAAGGACGAGTTGTCTTCGAATTTAATAGACGAAGAATTCATGCCCTCTATACACAGCAGCATCTTAGAGCCTGTTAGTTCTATTGCAGAAAATGACGCCAATTTACAAATAGCTCTAGATTGCAAACATGAAAATCTTTTAAATACCATCAGAATTGAACAAACACCATCGCCGGAAGACTTGCCACTAGACAGTTCAGAAATTCATGGTGAAATAAGCACATACTCTCAGTTTTCTGCATCAACGTTGCATGACTCGCAGACTTATTCAGATGGTAAAAATGACTACCCTAAATCTATGGAAACTTCTAAAGTGTCCAATAGCTTCATAACAAGTATAACTAGCATTACAAGTTTGGATGGTTACCAAGGAGATGGTGAAATGTCTAGACCCGTGAGCAGAGGAGCTGATCATTCTATTGAACATCGCGAAGATGCCATTGAAATGGACTGGCAAAATGTGCCGGTGGCTAGGAGAGCGGACCCCATGACTGATTCAGACTTTTTTACAGAAAGTGATGCCGATGGTTTAGATGACCACATGCAAAGAGGTGACCGCCGAGCTCAGGTTATTGATGGAGCTCTTTATGGTGGAAAGAAAGTAAATGGTAACCCACCTCTCATCGTAAACAGAAACGAAGATTCTTGCATGGAATCAAGTGGAGTGTACACTGACTTTGAAAATCATCGTACATCTCCTGTGTTCTTGAACGTCATCGATGACATGTCTCCTGATGGATCTACTCCTTCCACACGATCGGAATGTAGTCAAAAAAATGCTAGCACAGGTCATTTGAACGCTTATTTTTCACCACTGCAAGATACATTGGATGACCATAAATCGGATACGTCTCACGTAATCGATGATGATGAGACACCGAAAAATACCAGCAAAAGAAATTCGTTGAACAGTGTGAAAGATATGAAATGTACAGAAAAGAATAAAGAAGAGAAGAGAAGCTTTACATTAAAGAAGTACAAAATGCCTAAGCGTGATGTGCCAAGCAAACTGAAGAGTATGCTGGCGAACAGAAAGACTGATGCGGATAACAGTGTACAGAGTAGCCCAAAAACTGTTAAAAAGACCGAAAGAAGAGAAAATTTGGCGAAAAAGAGTTCTATTGAAACAAAGAACGATTATAAAATAAAATCGTTTAAAGATATCAAGTCAAAGGTGGACTGCTCTTTCTCATTACAACGATCTCAAACTTCATGTAGTGTGAGTAGAATGCTAAGCTCAAAATCTACAAATAACAACGTGAAACCTAAAAGGTGAGTAATCATTAATAGCGTGTTAGGTATACACTTGTGTAAAGATCATGATGTAACGTACTAGGATAGAATAGAAAATGTAACACAATTAAACTGGAAGCTTTGTTTGAAAATATTAGGATGTTTATTTAGAATTGAATGAAATTCTTTTAAATAAACGTGCATGACACTGCATTATAATCATAAATCATGACTAGTATTAGCAGTTTACTATCTGAACCAATTTGCAGTAGTTAGATTACTAAAGTGTTTAGACTTCTTTGTGTAAACATACTCGGCGTCGTCTATTACTACGAGTATCATTGTAAGTTACAGCTTTAAAATCTTGAATATTAATAGGTTTTAGAATGACTAGCTTTTACCCGCTGCTTCGCTCGCGTCAATATAAATTTTGACATTCAATTCGGATTGTACTCAGTTAGTATAATATAATTCACTGATTCGAAAGACACGTGGCGCCATCTATTATCATAAGAACCTTATTGTTTTTTTCCTCGGGAACAGTACTTTTTTTCGGGATGAAAGGTACCCTATGTCCGTTTCTGTACACCTGACAACGTATATGCAAAAATTCAGGATGATCGGCGTGAAAAGGTAACAAACAAACAAAGGACGATGACCAAGTTTGTATGAGACCCGTCCGCCCCCCTCCGACAGATCTTTCGTATGTGTTAGTAGGTTCATAACGATCTATAAAAAGACTAGCAATCAATTTAACTTCAAAATCCATAGGGTTTAAAAATAATATAAAATTAAAAAATCTTCATATTGGATACAAAAATGTTATAAAAAAAAATTATAAAATATTAAAATTACAATATTATATATAAATGATAAATGATATTTATTTTCCAAGTAGGTTTTTACAAACAGTTTTACACGTCATGTTTTTTATAGCTAGATGGGGCCGGTGTTTCGTACCTGACTACTCTGAGAAGAAACAGCCGAAACAAACTCAGAGGTCATAGTCTCTTTTAAAGTCCAGATATAATCTTGGTTTACTCACAAGAGGACTATGCAGATTAGTGTATTAGTATATAGGCTGTTATGTTATGCTGTTGTTATGTTATATTAATTATCATCAATTATACTCGTAATTCTATTGAGCAGTTCCGCCGGTGGATTTAAATGAATATAACGCCTTAGCCCCATGTACATACCACACAATTGAAATTATATGTGCGCAGCTTCCTACAGTTCGATTTCCTGTATTAATTTTAATTTTGTAATATTTTCTTTGATATTTTTTAAATTAAAAAATGATAAAAATATTTAAAAATGTAATTAATGTGCACAGAAATAAATGTAGAAAATAATAAAATACTTTGAAAATCAAAAAATATGGCTTATAAACAGGTATTTTGTGCTAAAATGTTAGTATTAAAACATGATTTTTCTCGGAAACCCCACACTTTTGAAAGTTGTCGCCATAATAAAAAATGATCACCTTACTAAGATGTTTTGACTGAGATACATTTTAAATCTGTTGGTCGATGTATGAGTTGGGGGGACGTTTTGACGCATCGTCCTTTACTGTCGCATTTATAATATTAATACAAGTTAGGATTTAAAATTGTTCTTATTAAACAATTTGTGTTTTAGAATTGTAAACTTTTGTTAGTAAGCTAATAATATTATGGTATAAGAGTCTATATACTATACTCATACGTGATTATTCCGTTGTAACACATCTATCTTTGATTTGTTTTAACTAAAAGGTATTTTGTGCACTATATCTAGGTTTCTATGAAAGCAAAAAATAAATATTTAGAGAAACAAATTCAGTATAAGCCTCCAAAAATCTGCTGTTTTGCACAAATTTTACTTGAAGTTTGGCTGTTCATAATGCACTCATAAGTCGTAAAAGTAAAGAAAACATCTTGATAGAAACCTTGCACGTGTAATGGAGATTCTAAATGACAAATATTTATTTCACAAACTTGTAAGGCTTATTCAAAAATACGTATTTCCTCAAACAAGTTTCATGAAATTTTTGAACACTATTTTTCGATCAATGTCATCGCGTTAGGCGGAGCTCGTGGCAAAATAATAACAGCCGCTCGAGTCGATCTTTAGGTTAAGCTGTGCTTGCCTAGGTTGGTCTGTGGATGGGTGACCACCCCATACCATACCGAGTTTCTTCCGTGCCTCGGAAAGCACGTTAAGCCGTTAGTCCCGGCTGTCATTTGTACATCTTTGACAGTCGTTACAGGTAGTGGCCCAAAAGTCTGACAACCAGTCTAACCAAGGGGTATCGTATTACCCAGTACTAACTAGGTTGTGGAGGTCGGATAGGCAGTCGCTCGCATGTAAAATACTGGTATTCAGCTGCATCCGGTTAGACTGGAAGCCGACCCCAACATAGTTGGGAAAAGGCTAGGCACATGATGATATCATCGCGTTATGCGGTATGAGGTGCGCGGGAGACGGGTCGTGCGGGGTCGGGGCGGGGGGAGACAGGGGAGTTGAAAGAAGAACGCCGCTCTGGCTCTGGATGAAAGAAACAAGCTTTTCGACCATGCTTGCGTTGACCATAGACGGTCCGGGAAGGGCCCTCTTAAGAATGACTGCACCGAACACCGAATCTAAAGAAATTTTTAAGAAGTACATTTAGAAGGCTTTTTACCTATATTTTTGAAGTTTCACCATAACGTTTGTGTGCAGCCGCCACATGCGTATGCGGATGGAGCTGGGATCGGCGGCGGGCAGCGGCAAGAGCAGCCTTCACAGCTCCCAGAGCGACATCAGCGCCAGCAGCACTCCGCTCGGCAAACACTCCACCGGCCGCTTCCCCCTGCTTAGTAAGTACTAAACCTAATTTAAATAGGGTTGCGCCTCATGTAGTAGCACGGAATCGCATTATTCCATGCCCCTATCCTTTTCCGTCGCTCAGAACCGTCAGTTGCTGGAGTGAGCCAGCATCGACGAAGCGTTCGGCGATTCCGTTCATTCCGTACTGCTAGATGATTCGCAACCCTTAAATGTTCGGCTGGCTTTGGGCAGAACCTGTTTACGACCTCAATGTCTGGCCTAGTATCGAATTGGACAAAGTCGGTTATTTTCTGTTTGAATACACAAAGAACTGGGAGACAAAATCTGTACATGGACAGACGCTAGCCCGTCAAGCTACTGTCTGTCTAAAAATTTACAACTTTATCTCTAAAGCATTAGGTATTATAGTTCGTTGGGAAAATCTGACAGTTTCGGGTAGCTTAACCTGCTGGCATCTGTACATCGTTGCACTTGAACCTTTCTTTCAGTCGATGCATTAAAAAATCTGAGTTTGGCTGGAGCTTTCTTCTTCACTAAATAAACTGCTTATTTAGCACAACATAAATTGACTGATACTAGTAGCTAGTATCTATTAAGATGGTTTGAAGTCAGCTTAGGAAATGGCCCTCACTACATCAGGTACTAGGCAACTAAAATCCTACTTTGTCAAAAGGATAAATGCAGTATCCTCTGCGAGCACATAGGCTAATTGACAAGGACGAGTAACACTTATGCCTTTAAACTGGGAAGCTTGATTGCCTGTAATGCAACAAGATTTCACATCCGGACTATTTTAGAGTTGGCGGTTCAGTAGACGTAAACTAAAATCTCATAGACCATCAAAAATATTGAATGAAAAACACTCTAGAAACAATCTTATATTTTTCTATGTGTCAGAAGAGATATCATAGTTCAATCTTATACACTAAGATTATTATCATTGATGACATGAAATTCAGGAGTATAATAATAATATCTAATATCTTGGGACAACCAACACACCGCCATCTGATCCCAAATTAGGCAGAGCCTGTACTATGGCAACCAGACAACTGATAAACATACTTATGTATTTCTAAATACATACATATTATAGATAAATTATACACCCAGATACATAGCAAATGATCGTACTCATCGCACAAAGATTTGTCCTGTGTGGGAATCGAACCCACGACCTCCGTCCTAGCAGTCAGGGTCACTAACCACTAGACCAACAGGCCAATCAAGTATGTTCTATTGAGTTCACTACAAAACAAACACACTTACGCAAATAACTAAAACAATTGTAGGAAAATCAAAGATCACGCATATCGCCATAAAACCTACGTGATAACGTCGCAATATTTCTAGTTTGTGTTTTGACACACCACTCTACTTCAAGGTTGGCTAGCATTGACTTCATGTGATTCAATGACATGTGTGAATTCTTAAACAATTCACGTCGCAACTCATTAGAACAAGATACGTTGTATGAAGACTAATTTAAAGCTGCTGTAGTTGATGCATAAAATATTCTTAGCTTATTGAAAGTAAATGCATAAAACATGGAAATTCAATTTCAATTTTCTTTATAAACCATTTATAGTTATATAATTTTCTATTCAGTCGCTATCGCTACTATGTTTTTTCTACGTCATCTCTCTATGAATATTCAATGTGACAGTGGAACGCCACAATGTTATTCCGATGTTTATTGTTTGTGCTCCTAATTCTTGTGTAAATTCTACTATGATATAGTGAGGAGTTCATGGCAATGTGTTGTCCTTGTTGGTAAGGTTTCGTGTGATTTAGCACCTCCTTATATATTGGTGATAGCAATTATCACGTAAGCGTGTCAGTACACGAGTGTCTCGAAACAGTGTGAGTTAACGAACAAACTTCAGACTTTAATAACTTCTCTTTTAACTGTCCAAAATTTTAACTATACAATTTTTGGCTTTTCCTTATTTATCTATCTTAATCTTAATAATATTATAAATACGAAAGTTTGTGAGGATGGATGGATGTACAGATGGATGTTTGTTATTTCTTCAGGCATAAACTACAGAACGGATTTGGATGAAATTTGGCACACGGATAGTTATAACCTGGATTACCACTTAGACTATTTTACATAAACTAGTAAATTATAAATAAAGGGTGTAAAAATACCCTTAACAAAGCCGAACGGCACCTACTTACCTGCCATTGCGATATTTTTTTTTTGTTCTGGGCCATACCTGGGAACCTTCTAGTTACAGAGATATTGGGGGTCAAAGTTCCACCTTTTTTAAGGTCATAACTTTACTTTAAATACCGCCATGAGTCGTTAACTATTCAATGCACCTATCAGCACAATGCTTTGCAAAAAAAAGCGTGGAATTACTTAGTTTGATATACAGAATGTTTGGTTGACGGCTTCGTGAAGGGTTTGTTTACACATTATATAAAGCCAGAAAATGTCTTAATTTTTATTTAGCGCCTACGCAACATATAGCCACGACTAGCATTGTTATTGCTATGCAGCAATGATCAGGCACTGGTTAATTTGGTTTAAATAAATGATACGCGCAAATATTCACAATTCAATGCCGAAGAGTATAATTTTCTAAAAGATAAAGCTTTTGTCATTAAGAGTCTGTCTCTTAATGACAAAAGTTTTATTAAATACAATTACAAACAATATTGTCAGTGTACTAGGATTGTAAATATTTCTGCGTGTATACCAAATAGCTTATTCGACCGTAGGTACTTCAAATATAAGAAATCAAAGTTCGAAATCAAGTTTCGTTTATAATTTATTCCTCTATAGAAATTTGAACATTATAATGAAGATGTGGATGGGCTAAAATGCATAAAATTAAGAGGAAAAAGAACATAACACAAAAACAAATTCAGGAGTTTTAACTCCTGAATTTCTGAAGTACGAGCGCCTGGCATAGCTTGTAAAGCAAAGATTTGGTTATAGGCTATTGCTTGCATTTGACAAATGGAATCAGTTGAATAGTGAGTGTATAGATAATCAGATACTACGGTTGTGTGACAGGGTGTCTATTGTGTATTTTTCTATAAAATAAAAATTAAACCAAAAAAGTTTGTAAAATGACGCTTTTTGAACCTAAGATTGCAATCTTAGGTTCAAAAAGCGTCATTTTACAAACAAGGTAAAAATAATCATGGTTTTATCTATGAAGATGATCTTAGAGTTAATAAAAACCTGAAGATTATTTTCCTCCTGATCAAGGATGAATTTACGAATCTACCTAGGTAACTGCCAAATTGATTTAATTGGTAATTGGAATCTTTCTAGACTTTGGAGTAGAAAATCACTAACACGTCTCTAGGCGCAGTTGCTTACATTTTTCTCTCATAATAAGCGGTGGGCCCGATGGGACTTCCCATTGGCTTGAATGACGGACCTCGTAACTAACTTTTTTTCCCTCTTATCCCTTTACCCCTTTATAGAATGAAATTACAAAAGTGCTCATTTTATTTATAAATGAAAAGTTTGTGCAAAATGTCATGCTTGTAGACCTGTGTTTAGGCTGTGCGTCGTGTTTGAGTGAACGAATGAGTTTAAGAATTTTATTAAGTAGAATAATTCGGGAAGACCTTGCTGCATACCTACCCCAATTAAAAATCAGCTGTGCAAGGAACACGAGCGCCAATCGATGCGGAAGGTCAACACTACGGCTGACTACGGCAAGGGAGCAAGCAAGTTGAGACCGCATGGCAACGAGCGTTTCTTCTCGGTTGGGTTCAGTTTGCCAGTCGCCGGTGAGACGCGAGCCGGCGCGCGCCGCCACCGCCAGCCTGTCGCGTACGTGACGTCAACGTGCAACGCGAAAAATCAATGGATTCCCCTCCGACACTAAGGTTAACCGCATACCGCATTTTCTCAAAGAAAATGTGTCATATGTCAGTGAAGTGTTGACGATACATGCACCTGGGATACTAATTCATTGATAATGATAAGAACACTACGGTGTAAAATGCAACGCGTCACGTGAACGGTTTACTTTCAAGTTCTGTTTTGTGTGGTGTCATATTTAAAGTTATTATTATTTTTTTAATTGTTCCGTTTGTTTATTTCCGTTAATTAACGTAACACTTGACATTTCCTTTCATTATTGAAGTACCAGTGTTGTTGTTTACCTTGTGGACTGTCACGAAGTCTTGGAATAATTTTTGTTTGTTTAGAAAGAGTTCCCTGTCCTTTGAATAATTGACAGCACTTACGCAAATCCTCTTTTATTTTTTTAAATCTCTGGCATTTTACAGCACCTACTTGACTGTCCTTCGTTTACTTCATGTGTACAACAACTGGTTAAACAAGTTAACGCGACAAGCTATTATTTTTTAAGCATACATTTGTTACGTTGTCATGCCATGACTTATCATCTGCCTAGCCTTTTCCCAACTATATTGGGGTCGGCTTGCCATGACTTATAATGAACATAAATTAACAACTTTATTTAAACTTCAGAATAATAACTAAAAAATTACGGCTCAATCCTTTGATATTCGAATCAGGCATGCTATAACTCTACCTATCAAGTTAACGAATCAAAGATCACGGCTAATGAAACGCAACTGCATATCAATTGAAACTTAATGCAAGTAACAGGTCCCATTAGAAATCGATTATTTAACACAGTGTAGGTGGGTATTACATAAATCATTGTAACTCATTGTTAGATAGCAGACACAGCAGAAAATAATGGGCCAAATAGAAAGTACATTAACGCACATGCTCGGTTCACATGCAACGAAGTCTCCACACTCCTCACCACATAATTAAAAAGTGATTTATAAACAAACGCACACAATTTGTATTGTTTTTACGGAGACACTAGTTTTTCACATTTTCTCTTCGGGCTAAAGCCACACCAAAGAACTATATAAGAATGATTAAAGATGGATTTAATTAACTGCAAAAACTTGAGTACACTTTTCCTCACTATCTTCGTAATCGAAATCGAAATAAATCTGTATCACCTTTCACTGTAACTTTGTAACGTACTTACATTACAATATCTAGAGGTAACTATATTCTACACGCAAAAAGTAATTGTACGAAATTTTTAATTGACACAGCTAACTCGATTCGAAAGCATGAAATTGGAGAGTCATGATATAGATAAATTTTATCTTTCACGTCTACTTGAGATGTTTTTGAAAGAATCTTGAAATATTTCAACTGTATGTTTCTTAGATATCGAGTATCAATATTCATAATCTAATATTTTCTCGAAAATATCTCCAAGAGATATTACTGCACATTTCTGTACATATCAGTTAAGAGTTTACAAAATGAATGAGACAAACAGAAAAACATGCTAAAATGCTAGTAGATGATTTCAAATCAAATGATATTTAAAAGGAGGACGTAGTTAATATAACAATAAGTATAGACAACGAAGTTGTTGGAGACAGCTTGGGAAAATGTGCTAATGTCGCAAGTGCAGGCGACAGGCTACGCGAGTTAGCTTATTGTAATATTTCACATAAACCACATTGCTGTTAACTTTACCATTTCAAACCTCAATTCACCTTAAATCGTGCAATGATTTTATTAGTTAGGTACTACTAAACGTGAGCCGTACATCAACAGGAATGTGTTAATACATATTCAATTTCAATAGGAAAAACCAAAATGTGTTTAGGTTCAGACAAACGGTTAAGTTGAAGGGAAAAAAATCTTCTTGTAATCTTATCCCAACCCACTTATCTTTCAAGACGATAATATTAACGAGAATGATGTATTACGATATCTGTATGAATATACATAATATTAAGAATGTCCATTGAGTAACAAAACAAGTAAATGTAATAAATGGCATTCGGTTTGCCATAAAACACATGTGTGAAGTAACGACTATTACTAACATGTTCAAACTTTTACGTCACAACAGTTATTAAACGTAGCGTTAAAGAATTATACGTAACAAGAGTTTGATCTTTATCTATTCAGTTAAAAACTAGTTTCTAAATATTTCTGCCACGTTGTAGTAACCTCGTTACTCATCACATCATAGATAAATAGTGCAACAATGACCATTACTTATCTGAATACGATAAAAATTTTAGATGTAGAACATACGGAAGAGGAAAGAAAAAATATCCAAATACTAATAGGTTCTTAAAATATCCTGCCGGTTTTACCGTTTCATTAGTTAACTAATTGAAATACAGATCTTCGACATCGCTTATCATAACGGTTATATTTCGAATGCTGATCACAGCTTTTCTCGAACTCGGTATAGAAATGATATTATTATCGGTGCAGGTGTCCAATTATAGGCTTTTAAGGTTAACCCTAAACATATAGTTTAAATCGGAGACAGTATAAATGGTCTAGGCGATACTTGCGAGTGAAATCCGCTGGAAGCCGATGCAGTGTAACGGGTTATTCTCGTCGATGGATTTGTTGACGAGTCGAGAATCGTTGACCCCGTCGGTGAAGGCGAAACCGAGTGCGAACTGTTCCATCCACTACTTATTGATGTTAAAACCATAACTGACAGAGCTCCCAGCAACTGTCCACCTGACAGTATGATCATTTTAACGTTTACAAGTCATCCTGTGCTGCTAATGTTGTCGAGATTCCAATATTAACCTAATTGCGCACCAAAGTTTGCAGAACCGATTAATATTCTTTGTGATGCTATTACATGATGATGGATTCGATTGCTTCAAAGTGATGGAAAATATTTGGGTCTTCACAAATGACGTCAATCAAATGAATTTGATTGGAAACGTACTGTTAGAAGCCGTATCAAACAGTTTAATGGAAAAATAAATATAATGTCTTTTTCCAATGGACTATGAATATTATATTGAAATATTCGTCCCAATTCTATCTCATTGGTATCGATTCTAGGACAAGCCAAGCCGAACTATGAGGTCTCGTCTGACCCACATTCGATGCTATTAAACCATGGCCTAAAAGCCTACGTGACACGGCGTTCTGCTATTATATCATTGCTGTCATTAGTGACATCAAAGGCTTGCAGTTAAAATGTCGCCCACTGCGTGCTCATATAAGCAACCCACTAGAACTTCAAACCATAAAATGCTATCAGATTATAATATAAACATGCCCACTATTTCACTTTCGAAAATTTTAATATGGTCCACGCACTACCAATATGACCAATCTGTCATCATATCTTACAGTCAATGAATTTCAAGAAATGAAGTGACTGCTGAGATGACGAGAAATAGAGAAGTATGGAAGAAGACATTCTGCGCCGACCCCAAATAAGTTGGGATAAGGGCAGGAGAATGACGATGATGATTATTGAATTTCAAGACTGTAAGATACGATATTCTTAATTTACTTTGCTACAGCGCTAACCACGATTTTTGCTCGTTTCCACTTTTTCTAATAAATAGGTATAGGGATGAGATTTCTTAGGTCGTTTATCTTGTCTTCGACATGTAGGTCTCCAATCAATATTCTCTATAGATACTCGTGCTTATACAAAACCCTGCCGGAGATAGTGGTTGTCATCGCACGTGTTATTAAACTAATCAATCAATTTAAGATATTCGAGATAACTACCTGAAGGCTTTTTAAATAAATACCACCTCATATGTTCGTGAAGGCCATTTAAATAAAGGCAATCTTTTTCTTTCACCGGGGTCACCAACTGGCTAGTTTTATGGAGAAGGAGGGCCTCTATATGATGAACTCTTTCTTCAGAAAGCGTGAGCACAGGAAGTGGACCTGGAAGAGCCCCGATGGTGCAACTAAAAATGAGATTGACTTTATCATGTCAACCAAGAAGCAAATGTTCAATGATGTCTCTGTGATCAATTCGGTGAAAACCGGGAGCGATCACCGCATGGTAAGAGGCACATTGAACATCAATATCAACCTTGAAAGGTCTCGACTGATGAAGTCTACACTCCGTCCAGCACAGATCCAGATCCAAAACCCCGAGAGCTTTCAGCTTGAACTCCAGAATCGTTTCGAGTGTCTAGGAAGCTCAGTGGACGAATAAAACGACGGGTTCGTGAAAACTGTCCATACGACTGCGTCTAAGTTTTTTCAAGACACGTCGTACAGACAAGAACAAAAAACTCTCTGACCATACTCTCAAGCTTAAGAAGGAGCGGCGTGAGATGATCCTGCAGTCTTCAGACGAGGCGTGGAAATACCGGCAGCTCAATAGACGGATCTCTAAATCCTTGAAGAGCGACCTCCGCAACTTTAATACCGAGCGTATTAAAGACGCAATTGAGCGGAGTAAAGGCTCCAAGGATTTTGCAAGAGATCTGGCTATTGGGCAGAGCCAGCTCACGAAACTGAAGACCAACGATGGCAGGATCGTATCCGCCAAACCTGAGCTTCTGAGGAAGATCGAGAGATTCAATGGGCAGTTATACACGTCAACCAGTAAACCCGTTGTGGATCTAGCAAACGACCCAAGAGCTAGACTAACCCGACACTATACCGAAGACATCGCGGACGTCAGCCTGTACGAGATTAGGATGGCTCGGAAACAGCTTAAAAACAACAAGGCACCGGGTGATGACGGAATTACGGCCGAACTCCTGAAGGCGGGTGGAAAACCGGTACTTAAGGCCCTTCAGAAGTTGTTTGATTCCGTCATACTCGAGGGGCAAACGCCGCAGGCATGGTGCAGGTGTGGTGGTACTCTTCTTCAAAAAGGGTGACAATGCCCGGCTGAAGAACAATAGGCCCATCTCACTTCTGAGCCATGTATACAAGTTGTTTCAAGAGTCATCACGAATCGTCTCGCGCGCAGGTTTGACGATTTCCAGCCTCCCGAACAAGCCGGTTTCCGAAAAGGCTTTTGCACCGTAGACCACATTCATACGCTGCGGCAGGTTATACAGAAGACCGAAGAGTATAACCTGCCTCTCTGTTTAGCGTTTGTGGACTACGAGAAAGCCTTCGATTCGATCGAGACTTGGGCTGTACTGCAGTCTCTCCAACGGTGCCAAATCGACTATCGGTACATCGAGGTGTTGAAGTGTTTGTACAAAAACGCCACCATGTCAGTCAGACTTCAGGACCAGACCTCGGAACCTATCCTTCTGCAGCGAGGCGTGAGACGGAGATGTCATATCTCCGAAACTGTTCATCGCTGCACTGGAGGATGTCTTCAAGGTTCTGGACTGGAGAGGGCTAGGCATCAATGTCAATGGCGAGTACATCCCTCACCTTCGGTTTGCCGACGATATAGTTGTTATGGCTGAGACCATGGAGGACCTCAGTACAATGCTCGATGACCTCAGTAGAGTTTCCGAAAGAGTGGGTCTTAAAATGAACATGGACAAAACCAAGGTCATGTTGAATGCCCATGTAACACCCAGTCCTATCAAGATCGGAGACTCTACAATCGAAGTGGTAGACGATTATGTCTACCTGGGACAAACGGTCCAGTTAGGTAGGTCTAACTTCGAGAAAGAGGTCAATCGTCGAATTCGACTCGGCTGGGCAGCGTTCGGGAAGTTGCGTGGTATCTTCTCGTCCAACTTACCGCAGTATCTCAAGACGAAAGTCTATGACCAGTGTGTGTTGCCAGTGATAACATACGGGACCGAAACGTGGTTGCTCACAATGGACCTCATCAGAAAGCTTAAAGTCACCCAAAGGGCAATGGAGAGGGCTATGCTCGGAGTTTCCTTGCGCGATCGAATCAGAAATGAGGAAGCAGGCAAGAGAACCAAGGTTACCGACGTAGCCCGAAGAATTGCCAACCTGAACTGGCAGTGGGCAGGGCACATTGCTCGCAGAACGGATGGCCGATGGGGCCGTAGAGTTCTGGAGTGGGGACCGCGAACCGGAAGACGTTGCGTTGGAAGGCCTCCCACTAGGTGGACCGATGACCTGGTGAAGGTCGCGGGAATCCGCTGGATGCGAGTGGCACGGGACCGGTCAATGTGGCGACACTTGGGGGAGGCCTATGTCCAGCAGTGGACGTCTTTCGACTGAAATGATGATGATGAAGCCAACTGTGTGAAGGTTGATTTGGATTTTGCAACTGCAAACGAAATATCAAATGAGTCCTTCAACATTTTTAGCCTTTGAGGATTGCCAATTCAAAATTATTTTTTGCCTCATGCAAATTGTTAATAACAGTCCATTGTTTCGTTACGGCTGAAGCATGAATATATTATTTGAACCAAACCTTTCGGCCTTTCAAAACACTATATCAAGGTTATTATATTACTCTAGTTATCTTTTGAATTTACTTCATAACTTCACCACCTAAGTACTGTCCTGTCACTTAAATTAAATGCGAATATTCGCCATGAAATTATTTTTGATTTCATGAATTGAGAGAAGGGGCGACTTCTGAATTTATGATAAACTTAATTACAGCATTGCTTTTCATATTCACTTTCCATTCTAAATGAATCGCCAAACATAAAACATCCGAGTCATCTGATTGTTTGTTGTTTATTATTTGCGGATTCTTTTCGCCGTCTTGGAGAATCCGAGGTGGCATACAGATGCAAATCATTGCGTTTAATTTTGTGTAGAAAATCAGTAGCGGTACCGTTTCATGTCCGTTTGATTTAGTTGTCACATAGCCACTTATAGTTTAGATACAAAAACGTAAACCGTTTTAATGGATACCGGTTACTTCTTTACAGTTCCCCGTATGGTTTCCCGTTGATTGTTCGGTGCTAAGTTTGCTCCAGCCTCACACGAGATGTTTGTTTCATTTATAAACTGTTGCGTTTCCGAGAAATGTCATTACAATCGCGCGTATGATGAATGTTGATTTTATCGGTACGGTAACAGTTACTGGGAACGGAGTTGCTATTGAAATTTTTGCAACGAGCATGTCCTATTTAGCTTCTTCAACTCAATTAGATTTACAATTTATCTAGAATCAGGAAACATTAAAAAAATTGCAACAAAAGTAGCTGTTTTACCCTGTTCTGAAATTACATCTACATCACTCAAAAAGCGGTACAATGTTGCATAGAATTTTATATTCCTAGCAGTCGAAAGTGTGACGACCACCTTTTTGTGGTTTTCTGACCGCAGCAAACCGGTCCCAGCGCAAGATAGTTACAGGTGATTCCTACAAAGAACAGGTTCCTTTTCGTATTGTTGGAAACCGAGTTCTTTGTCCAGTGAGTGAACGAACCGATATCATTTGCGCTCGTGTCAGGATTACTTTTACTTGAAGGGAAGTTGTAAGTACCGGTGTGGCGCCGAGTGCCGCAATCAGGCCCTGTGCCACCGGGGAAGGTAAATCTTACGAAATCGGAATTGATCAAGAATTCGAGATTCATAAATCATATATAACAGTGAACGTTTTCTATATAAAACAACGAGTGAGATCTGAATTATGTATGCGTGCCAATATTTTTCTAATACATAGTTAGTGTATGTGAGAATTTAACTATTTAGTATCAATATTCCTTATTTAGAAAGGTCTTATCATCAAGATATTAGAGCAATTACGCAGTCAAGTTTAACAAGCGTAGTGAGAAACTTTCGGACTAGCTATTTTCTCATCGGGCTTTACTCATTCATCGGAAAATATATGTTTTGATATTGCCATAAACTGTATGTACCGCTGGCGACTTCAGTGATATACTGAACCACGGAGTCTCCTTGTAAGGTTTGCTATCGTGAGATTGAACGGATGAAAGCACGGACATTGCTTCGAAAGCAAAGTAATTGCTACCTGTGTGTTGTTTTTGCTCGCCGCAACTTGTTTAGCGTTGTCTGCTTTGGTACGTTCTCGCCTATTGATATACTCGTCACAACCCAACGTTTACTGCCACTACGTGCGGATGTGTTCAATTATGTGCTCTACTGTTCTACGTATTGGTGCTAACAAAATGTTACTTTAAAATCTCCGTTCGCAACTTTGTTGGTACTACCGTCACGTTTTTACTTGGCATTAGAAGTCGAATCAATTTAGTGTTTTTTTTCTATCATACTTAATATTATGCTCATTAGCGATTCTTTAGGCTACTGATTGAGTTGAGATAAGCAGCTAAGAATGACAACCTAATAGCACTTTGTTCATGAAAGTTACGTGGCAAAAGTTACTGATATGAATTTTGACATGTATTAGACAATTGGACTATAGTAATGCTAGAGAGTAGATATCTGATAGTTTGCAATCAATCGATGCAGTCAACTGAAGAGCACTAATTAATTGAGCCTATTATAGTGCTTGTTAAAAAAGGTTATAATTCCAAAAAATTATGAGTTTCCATTATTGATGAAAAGGAATGACTACTCCCTCTTAAACTAATAGTCTATATCTCTTAAATATCACAATATTTACGACATGGATCCCGTTAGAAGTGTTAATTAAAACTACGGATATTGTTAAGGAGAGCGGGTTATGTTGTCTGCATGTTTGTTGCACCGTCGCCGGTCGCCTCGCAACAAGCCCGCGTAACTAATGGGAACGCGTTGCGACTTCATAATTCGACGTTACGTGACATTAATAATTATTTTGCTTTCGTTCGATCGCTCAATAGGATCGTTCTCAGGCGTGTGACGAGACGTCGGAACATTCCAATCAAAAAGTATCTCTAAGATTTTTTAGCAAAACAAAAAATGAAAAAAAATTGTTTAAACGATTTTACACTTTTTAAGATTTCGAGTTTAATATATATATAGGCAGAGCTAGATTATCATACATAATTATGTGGTAACATGCTGCATGATTATATCTCAAACGAATTGAATCTTGCTTTAAATTGTTGCAATAGTAAATCTGTTTATTGCAGTCAGTTAAAGACTTTTAAAATCTAAACTTTCACGATTTAGTCCTGTCCCGACCTCTGAAGTTATTGATTGCAATTTGTTACCGAACATTCCATTTCGAATTTAATTTTTATCGCCTAAAATGTTAGTCGGCGCCGATCGGCGTCCAGCGGCATTTTAGCCGCCCAAGTCAATCACGTGCCGGATGTTAATCTATGCATGTGTCCTCACGCAGTGATTTAATCTCGTTGGCGATACCCATGCTGGGTGCAAGCGAGCAATTTACTATTTGAATTTATACGAGCAGTTGAGCACCTATCCGAGAGTATGAATGCTATAAGTACTAACGAAGTTGACCTCCATGACTTTCGGATCTATTGGTGCTCATAATAACTGTTGACACAAATGCTTGTGCTAAAGCAGTTGTGTTATAACGTGCGTAGCCATTTACTAAATAGAAACACACGTTTAAATGTATGAGATTGTATAGGCTCCTTACAGTGCTACCTAGTTGAATTGTAGACGGTTTGAGCTGTAGTATTTGTTGTCTTTTGTTAACGAACGAAATAACTGAATGTTAATAAGCAATGTAATTTTGGTTGCCAAATAGTTAAGCCCGTCACAGACGTAGCTCTAATATATATTAATATACTTTGCTTTTGCTTTTTTTTTACGTAGTTTTTGGTGCGTACTAGAAATATATATTATAGCTACGTCTGTGACGGGCTTTAGTCTTAGTATGTCAACTTTCGTCAACGGTGCCAAAACATATTTATCAAGATAGTTATCCGTAGGAGTTTTAAAACTGGGTTCAAAAAGGAGTTTAACCATCCGAAGCTCAGTTCCTTTAAAGTCGACTGCAATTGGCTCGGAGCCAGCAGTAGTCACCGCGATGTTTTGTATATTACGAAATTCCGCCAAAACTGTTGCAGTAGGCAGGAATGACCCCATTTTCAGAAGCTATTATGATATGACGTGATTATTTATTACGAAAACGCACGATACTCCATTAAGTTGTTCAATTAAATTGCAATGCATTGCAAATTAGATTTAAGGACGTCCGAATTTAATTTTAAACACAAGCGCATTTGTCCTCGCTATTGTTATTTGATTGTAATTGGCTGAGGGGTAGGAATACTAACTAAGAATAGAAAAGAGTATTTCATGTCATTTGTAAAAACAGTTATAATATGAATGTACATGATATTAGTTCTTTGAAGGGAAACATTGATTAGAGTTTGGAGGTTGGGCTAATCCAAATCATTATAGCAAACTCTACATCAACTTATGCAAAGAGGTTGTGTGGCTTGGTGAAGATATCTAGTCAATGATTCTCTTTCTAATACATAGTCTACATAGGTAATATTCCATATTTGTAAATAGTTAATAAGGAACGATCGGGTTGGCATATCCGTATGGATAAAAACCCCCTTTTGTCAATAAAGATTCAGGAAAAAAAAACCACGTCTACGTAGTTAACGTTTTCATGTTCATATAACATGGAATGGGTGTCCAGCACAAACATTTTCTTTCAGTGCTAAATTCTAGGTTTGAAATGAACAATTTTATCTGATCGACACCACGCCAGCTGCTAACGCTGCTAGCGTTAGCAGTTTGTTTCTCCATGACTCGGCTATTGACCCAAATTGTTCGGTATACCTTTATATTTTATAACAGACTGTTTAATAACGCCAGAAATAATATTTTAAAATTAAGCAGAATAGGGCTGCGATATTTATTTAGAATCAAGGCCCTTCCATGAACTGCTAAAAATAATGAAGTATGAAATCGGGCATTCGATCCATTACAGTTCCGCAATAGGAGTTATAGTTTATGAATATTACTATTACATGGAACATTAGTAATTTAGCACTGATCTGGGAATAACGATGTGTTTATATTTTTAAATTGGGTCTATTCAAAGATTCGCATGACCGGGTTTTCTGGGCTATTAACCAGGCGGCTTGAGGACTTGACAGCTGTGCTTAGAGCAGATACCTGAACGTCTCTTGTCATTCAGGTTGTAGTTCGTGTGTCTCGTGGAACAGAACAGCATCCGTTTTGAAATCAGTCGTCCGTAGTCACTTTATGGGTGAGTTCGTATCGGTGACCGATTTCAGGTAGACTAGCCCTATTTTTAGAGATATTTGGAGCATAAACTGTGCGATAGACGTGTGTATTGTGTTTGTGTTACGAAATTTTCATTTAGGGATTCTTCTGGGTGGTAATTTACTAGTTTTTATCTAAGATAGTTTTTTGGTAATTTCCGTGTGTAAAATAAACTGGTTGTTAAAACCGGAAAACTTATTCAAATTAGACGTGTTCATTATTATCATAACGGTGTTCAATGATCGAAGAGGCATAAAAAACACGGCATTTTAATTCCCCGTTGTTAAGCTCTTAGATCGAACAAATAAACAGTTTATTTTTAAGGTGGTTCAACGGGCCGCTCTTCGATAGGTCAAACTCACAAAATGTCACGAGTTGAAATGCTAGAAGTTACTTGCGAAGTAGAAAATACCAACAGTTACGGTTGTTTTACATACTTTCTATCTCCAAACAAAAAGAAACGTTGAAAACTATTAGATTTATGTGTCACACTTAACACTTAACGGTTGAATATTTTACTGACAGATTCCAAAGTATGAACTACAAAATAAGCTTTTTATTTATTTGGGTATGAAACGCCTCTAGTAAATTAGAGAGCGGTTTCAATAGTCAACGTTATTTTCAGAAGCATTTTGACTTTTTTCAGAGTAATTTTCAAATACCGATAGAACAATACACAGACGTTCAATTCACGGCTCGCTGGTGACGATCATTTGTTGACTATCTCATTTATTATAGACAATATTCTTTGTTTGCTTATTTATAAGGCTCAAATTACCTTGTATGTCTTTAGAATTAAGCATCGTCACGCTGTGTCCGTCGTAACGACTGCACCTAGGTAATAATCATACCAGTATGTTTGTTGTTTTAATGGCATCATCTTAAGGCTATTTTTGGCGATGCAGTCAATGTTATCTGCACAGAATAACCTTTTGGGTTTCACATAATATTGTTGTTTGTATAAATCTACATTTCGAAATGAGATTTGCGAAAACCTATCAACGACTTATCTTTATTGAAGCTAACAAATACAGACAAGAATTTGAATAGTAGGAGATCTTGCGCAACAAACTGTGTGTGCGATAATCTGGCTGTAATTTAGTTATCTTTGAAGTTAAAAACACAAGTTTACATCAACTAGGCCGGTATAATAGGTGCAACTAAAATAACCAAGCATAAAGCCGTATCTTTGACCCTAATGTTACCAGACAAATGGAAATCTATTGAGATTTGCCCTATATTTAATGTTTATTGTCAGCAGTAAATCTTTGAGTTAGGTACGCATCAATTTTTAGTTTAGTAACCACTGAAAATAAATAAATCTCTGACAATTTTTCTCTCTTTAAATAGCAAACTCAAGATAAAAAAAAAACAGTAATGTAAAACTTCAGTTCAATTTGGAACAACAATGATTCCATTTCTCCAACCCTATTAGACGTTGGACATACAATTTCACATTTCATTTGCGAAAGTATCGATTTGGTAGGAACTAGACATTCGTGCATCGTCGTATGCAACTGGGGTAGGGTATTGAAGCGTAGCTTGTTAAAATTTTACGATAGCTCCTACTTTAGATGCACCAAAATGACGCAACACTGCGAACCGGCTTCAAGTGAACGTATTTTGGAAACACATTCATTAGGCACTAAATGTGAACATTATACTTTAATGGTTTAAAAGTTTTAACGAGTATCTACATAAGTTTTTACTAGGACACCTCTTTACTTGGGACCTTGGAGAACGACCACTCTTTTCCCAAGGTTTTTCCAGGTGATTGTTTGATTAGCTTTACTGTTTTAACAAGTTCTTCAAAATCAATAATAGGTAGCCGAAATGTAAATATCAGTGTTGAGGATAGCCTTCCGTTTCATATAAATAAAGTGCTCGAAAATTATGAAACAACATTTTAAATTCAACAGTTTGTCTCGATTACAGACTCTTTTATTAAAGAGTAAGATCTTGATCTTCTGCGTAGGAGTCTTATGAAGAAAATAAAATAGGCAAAACCTACTGTCGCTCGCAACGATTCCATTCAAAATTCATTGAAATGCAAATAAATTTTTAGCAACATATTACTCAAGCATAGTTCAAACCCGTCTGGTGGGGTGCTAAGTGGCTTCTGCCGTCTATCGACGTAGTTACTTACGTAGTTAACACTCTTTCGTGAACAAAATGGTTTCTTTCGTATCGTTCTTTTGTTTTATATTGGTTTGAATTAAAAGTTGTGTTGACGTCTCGATTGTCAGTGTCAGTTTAACTTATTTTTTCGATGGGTTTTTGATTGTGATGTGTCGCGTTTCATTCTTGTCTCTGTTTTCAACGTTGGAGCCTTAGACTGATGAAGGCAACTGTGTTCATTATAAATATTGAATATCAACTCTTCTTTTAAAATAATCTTACGGGCAGTGCATAACAGTGTATAAAATATCGCGTGATAATTTCTATGAAAATGTGGAAAATAACCGTGTGAAATGAAACTCCATTCAGCTGTTTCCTAATAAAAGCTGAAGACTGTGAGAACCGTTTTATATAAAACAATTATAATAAAAAAATACAAAAATAACGTAGGTGAAGTGTACTTTAACGCCCGCGTGCAATCGTGCATCTCTACCTACGACTGAATAAACAGGGTGTAAACAGACTCTTCACGAAGCCGCTAACCAAGCATTATGTACATCAAACTAAGTAACTTTACGCAAAAAATATTTTTTTTTTGGGGTGAAAAGTCACGTTTTACGGTAGAACTCAATGTAACGCATTCAAAACACTGTGCTGATGGATGGGTTGAATAGTACGGGGGCCGTGAAGGTGTCTTAATTAAAAAAAATATATTAAAAACATGTATTTAAAAAAAAACTTGTGAAAAAGTTGGAATTTTGACCCCCAATATCTCCTTAACCAGCCTTCTGGTTAAGGAGATATTGGGGGTATGGTCTAGAAAAAAAAATGATAGTAATGGCGTGGCGCGGGCGGGGAGAACAAGTGCCTTTCGGCTTCGTTAAGAGTCTTTTTACACCCTTTATATCGTCTGTTCGTTGCGAAGCCTTCAATCATTTACGCGCCGTTGATCTTAATATAATCAGTAATCCAAGATAATCATTTAACTGCCGTGTTGGGGCAATTACGGGTTACAAAAACAACAAGCAAGTTGTAATTTTCGTCCATTATACATAGAAAATTCTCCACCGTTAGTTCTGTTTTCCATATCAATGCTGTAGCTGGGAACACAATCCGAACACTAAAACACATTTATCTCCATAAACTAAATATAAACTAAATACGCGCAACATTGGACGTGTTTAAAATATCTCCTTTAGCCGCACTAAAGGACACAAGTACTCCTTTAAGTTATTTAACCCTGAAAGCATAGCTTACCGAAATAGCAACAAATCTGAGAGAACTGGTAGCACTTGCTTATGTTTTGGAGTGACTAATACCGTCTATTACTGCTAAACTTAAATTATAATATGTGGCACTTTAATTTATTTTGTTTTCAAATTGGATTTATGATTTGTGATGTTTATTTGGTTGCCCCACATAACGTTGTCATGAGGTACGTCTGGCGTTGAATAATTTGGATAATTTTACGTTCCATCTCTTCTTGTACTTACAAAATAACGTTAAATCACAGCGACATTTCGTTAATGTGATAAATATGCGTGAGCGTGAGCTAAATTGAGATCAATTAGCCGCGAGCTATTTATAAAATAGCCGAAACTGAGAAAAGAAAACTTACATCGGATAAGGAGCTGCCGAGTGATTCATATTTATTAGAGCTAGGAGCTAGGGGAGTGATATGAAACTTCGAATGACATTATTGCGACGCACGCTATTTCGAAAAACTTTACGAGTGGTACGCCATTTCAAAAACTCATTAAGTCGAAAACCGCTATATCGAATGACGTTGTTGCGAACACGCTGTTTCGAAAAACTGTTAGTGTGGTACGCTTGTACGAAAGTCTTGGTATCGAAATCCACTGTTGTGAATAGTGTATTCCAATACGTGTGTGGGAATCGGACTCGCGACACAGTGATTACCAAGAATTAGCTACGATGATAAAACTGATATGTACTGCTAGTTGTACTAAGTATAAGTAATTAATATTAGTACTTATTATGATTTAACTATGTATCCCTAGTGTAATACCAGTGTAAAACACTGGTATTCAGCTGCATACGGTTAGACGGGAAGCCGACCCCAACATAGTTGGGAATAGGTAGGCAGATGATGATGATTAGCTTATTGAAACGGGAAGCATGCTGGGGATACAAAGTTAAATCAAAATAAGTACTAATAATAATAATTTATACTTAATGGTATAGACAACTAGCTCAGTGTCAGTTTTATCATTGTAGCTAGTTCTTGGTAATCACTGGGTCGCGAGTTCAATTCCTAGAAAAATTTAGATTGGAATACGCTATTCGCAACAGTGGATTTCGATACCAAGACTTTCGTACCAGCGTAGCATTCTAACAGTTTTTCGAAACAGCGTGTTCGCAACAACGTCATTCGATATAGCGGTTTTCGAATTAATGAGTTTTCGAAATGGCGTACCACTCGTAAAGTTTTTCGAAATAGCGTGCGTCGCGATAACGTCTTTCGAAGTTTCATATCACTCCCAGGAGCAGGAGCTAGGTATACTGTTTCTATTTCACTAAGTATTTTTAAACGAACCTTTTTTTTGGTAAATTATATGTATAATATCGGTCGGTATTTAAATCAGTTTCATAAAGCCATACAGTAAAGTCACATTTCTCTTCGGATGTAACAATAATCTCCGGTAGGAAATGAAGACGTCTACAAAAATTTCTCTTTACGGAGCTATTCGTCTACATTTTCTTTGGTAAATTCGAAAACTCGCTTGTACATCAAATAGTCATTAATTTTCCTTTTTGTTGCTAAAATGACCAAATTCATCCAGTTATTGACAGCAATGAACAATAAATTCTTTGTAAATGGATATATTCAATGTCCAATGAAAATTACGTCTCTTTTGTCGACGCCGCGTCTCTCACTAAATGCAGTGTGCGCAGAAAACACGCCTGCTATAATGTAACGTTGAATGACAAATGAAGCTCTTTAGAGAAAATCCTTTTTAAACAGAACACGTCAAGTTACCATTTTATGAAGAGCTCCCAGATTTCGCTTATTAAAGTCTCATTAGTTGTCCATATAAGAATCGAGAACGGAGAAGGAGCTCCTGTTACACTGGCACATTTGTAGTGAGTCGCCTACAGAAATAGATTAAAGCGTTGCAATAATTATATCAGCGAATGGGCTTTGTTGACCAGCGTAAACCAAACACGTGTGAGCTTTTATAAGTTTACTTTTCAGGCCTACTCACAATAAATCGGCTTTCCTTTTAAGTAAATGTCAAGTAGTTGCGCTTTCATAACAAAATAACCTGTTTGAGATATGATAACTTAAACTATGACACTGAAATAGCTTCTAATTTATATTCTTTTTGAAGTAATTTATTAGTTATATTAATATTATAGAGATACAAAACAATATAGATGACGATAATAACTTCTAGTAAATATGATACTAGAACAATTATGATGTGACGTTAAAGTGATAAAAAAATTCTGACGAAGTTCCTAAAAGTGCTTAATTACAATAATAGTGAGATGGAAAAATAATATAATGTTTTGACTATTAATGAAGAAATTGAAGATGGGGGCACACGGGTCCAAAGAAAAGTTATACAGAAGTAACTCGGAGAAGTATCCGTCCAAGCTGCCGGTGCCGAATGACAAAAAGTATAAGATAGCGGTAAATCGAGAGAGATTCGGATCTTTTGGAACCAGAGGTGAGTAGCGATGGAAATAACCGACCAATTTCATTATATTGTTGATGGACATTTAAGTACTTATACGTCTTTATTTCTGTTTAGGTTGTAATAGCTTTCTTTTCATCATACCAACATATTAAGGCTTAATACAATGTAGGTATCTACCTAAGGTAGCTTAACTTCAAACATAATGAATTTCCAGGAGAATTAGCTTTAATAATGTTCAAATTAGGTACAAATGAGTCACATTATTTCGGTAGAATTGCATTGTTACAATGTCCACTTCTGATGTTGTTGAATGATTTATGGTTTCTAAAAACTGTGTTTCACCAACTGCGTAAGTTCGGGTGAAACACCTTTGACCTTGAGTTAATAGCTTGGTTGGTCGCTGAAAAATAACAACAAAAAGTTATGTGAAGACGTGATTCAAAGTTAGGTTCCTTCACCCGGAACGAAGAAACGTTTGAATAAGTTGATAAAGTTTAACAACATATAAGTAGGTAGGTGCTCCTATTAGGTACTGATGGTATATAAGGAACATCATCAATTAGTCATAGAGGTAAATACAGGACAATACTTTACAAGTTATTGACCTGTTTCTTCCTGAACACTTTGTTTCAGTATGAAACGAAAAGTGGATCGTTTGGAAATACCATTGACCTGCTACAGTTAAATGTTTTTAATTGCAGCTGTCAGCGTAATTGATGATAAATTGAGGTAAAGTGCACTCATAAATACAAGGCTTACTTGCAATAGCTTAGTGTATATACGAGGTATACGGGTACGTTTACACTAAAGCGTATAGTTGGCCGCCGACTGAATGTACAAAGAAAAAAGTTCAGACTGTCCTTCGTTTTTCAATACATTTTGAACTTGACGGTCAAAGTCGGTGGCTGATTATACGCTGTGTGTGCCCGCGGCCTAAGAAGTGCAAGGCGTAAGTAAACCTGAGACGCAAGTCAGGATAGTAATCTTGCTAGCGGATCAATAAAATGTTGTTTACACAGACCAGAAACAATTTAATTGCCTCAATAACGACCTTTAGGAGCAAGTATAATCGTATAAACACTGTTTGCGAATGTACACTGATCTAAAAGCGAGTCGTAATCAAAAAACAAAAAACAATCACGAAATATAAATTGCGTAATCGCTTTTTATTTGGTGTTGAAGAAGATGGTAACATATCGTAACGAAACGTAATCGTTTTGGATGTTATTTTAGTGTAACTGTTTGGTGTTTCGTACCTAAATTGGCTGAATGGAGCACCAAAGGAAAAATATAGAAATTGGCGACTAGTTTGAAGCTGATACCGTAAGCCTTACGAAGCATAGGAACAAGGTATTAAAGTAAAGCTATGGGCTTTATTAAATTACCATTTTGGGGATTTACGGTTTAGTTTTCATAGTATTCAAGAATGAACTAGCAGGCATGCTAATAAGTTACGAAAACAGCTAATGTTAAAAGTCTTAAAGAAAACAAAGTTTAATTTTGGTTCACAAACTGTTGCGGAAAGCCGGAAATAGCTGTGTTAACTTTTGAACGCTATTAAAATAAAACGGTAACAAAGTGGAATATACCGGCCTGCCTATTAATTTAAAAATAGCGACAAATTATTACGGGTCGACAAATCCGAGCTAAATCAAGACGGCTTGTCCACATGTGCGTTCAGGTGTACAGGTGAAGCCTTACGTGCTACAATTCGTATTATATCCGTCACGTGCCAATGAATATTATCTATGATTGTATTTTTACATAGGAACTGTTTTGAGTAAAGAATTGTTGGGTAATCAATCACTGACAGACATCGCACACCTAAGCCACTGGGTCTCGAAACATTAAATTTAAATGCTGTAGTGTTTTTTTTTATTTAAACCCCTAAAAGGATCTGAATTTAGTATGGATGTCGTCACTTTTATCGATGATTCTATCGAGCACATGCACGGTATGTCGACTACAGTTTACAGGCAGGAAGATACTAAATATGTCAACCATCAAATTCAGATGTTCACGTGAAACTGTAATTGTAATAATCTATTTTCTCGTTACACAAGATGGATAACTTAACATAACTAAAGGTTATCAATAGCCATTGTGGAAATACACTACTTATGTATTAGGAAAATAATAATCGTCAGTGATAAAGATTAGCACGAAATAATAACTTTATGACGTCAATAAGTTAATCTGTATCTTAACTTAAACTTGGCCTTAACCTCGCTGAATTTGTGTGGGTGGTTGTTAACGAGTTCTACTTAAAACTGAACCCCTAGTACCAGTTAGTGTTAGTCAGTGCCTTTAACACGAAACTTTTGCAGTTAACATTCTACAGTATGATGTTACTAAAGATTACAACAAAATATTCCTTTCAAGGTAAATTGCTTCGACTGCTAAATTAAGTTTATTAACGGTTAATGGGATTTTTGTCACAATCGCAATGGGCAATTACCGATTCATTCCAGTGCAGACACAGTCCACCTCAATAGAAGCCAGATACAGGAAAAATGATATTACTTTATTATCGTTTACGATTCGTCACACACAGAAATCAGAGCAGGGAATGAAGCTGTTTACTTCACTATTTCTCGGTATTAACTGGAATTACTTGTACATTGTCGCATTTCTTGTAAAATCAAATGAGACCTACACGAAGTCATTATTATTTTGTGTAACTTGCAAAGCTGTGGTACTGCTTGTTGTACTGCTAGAACAAGCAATAATTGTTGACGTCTTTAGTCAATGACGGACTAAATCAATGATTGCCATTGTGTCCACCCTCGTCAAATGGATTATTGTTTACAGTTTGATTTCCTGAAGTCATTCTTGAGTTTTGTTCACATCAGCGGATTTAAGGTAAAACACTATTAGGTACCTATTAGCCACTCGTAGGCTGTACCAAAAAACAAATATAATTACAGGGTGACAGGCTGGTGATCAAATAAGGTATTTTGTGGTTTACAAAACCCAATAATGTAGACATATGTGTATTTAGGATTCCATTCAAAAAGAAATCTGACATTGGTCTCGTTTCATTAAAACATTCATAGAGGAGAAACCCAGAGCGAGGCACTTTCCCGGTGAAGTGTGATTCCCGGGGAAAAATTGTATGCGAGCTATATAATAAACCTATCGAGATTAGATCAATGAATTCGCAATATGTTAGCAATACCGCTTATTGGTAATTGAAGATATGGCGGATTCAACCAATCTTCACGATACAACTTACAGTTGTAACCACAGGCCTCTTATAAGTAACCGCACATGATATTACAGAAATTTTCTCGAGTTCTGCTCACGAAGGAGAAAAACATAATCCAGAGTAAAATACTGAAAACAATGACTAGGTTTGTCATTTGTTCTTTCTTCTTGTATAACGCATTCATCATGGCTGCTATGAGTTAATATGTGTTCATTACAATATAATCTTACGACGTGTACAGAGATAAACTGATAAAAGGTTTCTCTACAAGTATCCATGCATTTTTACTTATCTCATCTTTTTCTCGACTTTGCTCTTCCCACGATATCTTCGATGCGATAAGAGATTCGTGATGCAGATAATAAACAGGTAAATTATGTGGTAATGCAGGCACACAAGTTTTTGGAAGGCTACTTTATGTAATTTCAACTTATTCGTCCGATGTTATTATCTTGGTCAACTTTTTGTGTACCGAAATGATTTTTTTGCACACTTTTTTATTAAGTAAATTGATAATGCTGTTTTGAACATACTTATATTTAGACTTGCCAGTCATTTATTATGACCAAAAGGTTAACAGTAATGCTATTAAAATCTGGAAGTTCTTGTATTAAAGAATTTAAAATTACGAATAGCTGACGTAAAGAGTACGGTAGACGTAAAGTGTACGGTAGTGAAGTCATAATTATAATTGTAATTAAGAATGTTTGTTAAAAAAAAATACAAAGAAATATACCCATTGTTTCTGTGTTCGCAGCAGTTCTAATGTTTATGTACAAATGACGTATCTTTGGATAGTGCGTAGATATACATATTATTATACTCATAAGTGTTTTCTGTCTTTTCTAGGGAACGGCAAGAAAAGGGAGAGCGCCCCCACACCGACCACCCCTGCGCGCCCTCCGCCCACCCCTCCGCAACCACAAGCTGTTCAAGGTGAGTCATCGTCTGAATCATTTACATAATTATTTCTATATCCATATAACACAGGGTGCAAAAGAAACACTTGAATATATGGTCATAAACGTTGACAGACACATGTCGTTAGGGCTACCGTTCGCCGAAAAAAGTATCATGTTGCAGCCTAATGACAGGACAACAGTGGTTGACACTGAAGTAGATTGATGACACACGGCCGAAGCGGCCTAGAGTCGTGAGAAGACGTGAAAGGTGCCATTTATAGTTTACACTACCATCCGGCTTAATACGGGTACATAGGCGCTAGTTATATATGTATCGGAAGTAAAACTAATCAGCAAGACGGGGACAAGCCAAGCGTTAAGCTTGAGACCGGTCGACCTGAAACGCTTTGTAGACTCACCATATCGAGAGAATATGCACTAGAACCTGAGCTCAATAAAATCAAAGAAAATACAAATGTGTATTGTGTTACATCCGGGGAACAAAGATGAAGAAATAGAGTTTAATGACATCAATCGCCTGACCCTTTATATAAAAAGAATTAAAGGTTATCACCAAGGGATTAATTAGTAGCTAATCCACTTTAACAAAGTCATTTAACGGGGAACTAAATGGGATTAACGAAAGACGAACCAGAACTCTTAATTAATTTTGTTGGCAGACATTGAAAGGTTTACTTGATAAGTATCCATGTAGCCATAAGCAGGTGCAGGCAGGAAGGAAGTCAAGTGTCTTGGGGTTACATAAAACATGCGCTGTGTACTGCTTAATGAGATAGTAGACAACCAGTATAGCGGATAAGCAGACTTAATGAAACCTATCATTACATACATCAAGCTAAACAACTATGTACACTTTAATGAGGGATTGAAACTAAGCAAATCATTATCTATTGATGCCCTTCACTATGATCTTCATATGTCGCCAATTATTATCGAGTTAAAAGTAGCTCCGGCCATCTGACCAAATTAATACAATTTGGCACGGCTTATATTTCAATGCATTGGAAAACAGACCTGTACTAAATATCAACCAATTTGTTTTAATTATGACAGCTATTTGTAGACTGGAGATAAAACAACAAGTCAGCGTCAAAGCTATTAATATTGAGTTTCAAAAAATAAGTTTTCGTTGAAAATATTGTCTGGTGTTGACAAGTTGGAGATACGTACTTGTAAGCTTTTGACTCGGTAGAGATTTAAATACAGAACGTCTGCCTTCCTTGACAAAGCAATAATGAGAAAGATAGAAACAGGGCCGTAGCAAAAACAATAAGTACACTAAACTAATTCAAAATATTCTGCATACAAAACCGCTTTCGTAATTTTGTTACGCAACACATCTTTGAAGTATAAACAATGGCGTCTGGCAAAGGTTGTCCTTTGAAAACTGTGTCAGATGGTAACTGGTTCGATCACTTCCAGCGCATTAGAATATATGAGCCACGCATCACTACGCACCAGATTGTTTCATTTACATGCTGATCAAGTGATGATTGTATGTATTTAAAACAAGTTATACCTAATAATTCGCAAAGTCTTTCAAATTCGTAAATAATTTCAATGTGTCTGTCGTTTTTAATATCGCTATTCTTCAATCAAAAGTAATGGAACCATCAATCTCACTGATGCATCCACTTGTCATCCTATTGTCTGTTAATTACAATACAATTCAAACAATATAAATGATATAATTGGTATTAGTATCATCTGTAATTGTCGTCTAGTATCCATTTCTTGTAATTTCGCAACGGTTTATTTTTATCACTGATTCGCATTGACTCCGCATTGTTGCATCAAGAGTCCGGGTCGTTTCCTTATCATTCCGTTCGCTTTCTGATGGTTACTTGCTACGATATTCACGTTGTGTATTATGTTGATATTTGCTTTCAACATTTGAACATTACTAAATCGATCTAAATGCATCTTGAATACTCTCGGTATATGTATTCAATATGCAGAATTGCAGATGTATTTCGTCTCTTCTAGTAGGTTAATATTACCGTTGGAAGTTTCTCAATATTTTCTTTATACATAATTACCAAAGAATATGATATCATTTTAGATGATACAATGTTTATTTATCATCGTGTTATATGTTTCAGTTAAGAAGAATGGCGTGGTGCCGAAGTTGTCGTCATCGCCGGTGGCCGTGCGTGCACGCACTTCCCTGGCCCCACCCCCTTCGCCCCGAAAGCCTGCGCCCAACCGAGTGCCACCGGCCCAAAGGCCTAATACCCTGCCTACTAGCAAAGGTAAGTGGAAAGTTAATTCACTTCCTTAATGGAACTCAATTATCTTTAATTAGATTATAATGTCGTATTTGGTATCGAAAGTTTCCGGAAGTTTGTTTTATGGGTTGAGTCGGCCGTTCAGCTGTTGAAAATATGTGGTCAAGGTTTATTACATTGCCTCTGTCCAAAACAATTTAAAAGAAAATGTGGAAAAACGTTTCATTACATAGTTCGGCTCTTAATTAATTATCCCGTGTTGTGCGTGCGTTCTGCCCTTTTTGCTCTATGCTTCCTGCGGGTTACACATTATGTGTGTTCTCCGTGGTGCGTACTCGTTTTCATTTTCTAATTTTTATCCTTGTTCTCAACAACCTCGAGACCTACGCATACTTTATAATATTTTTCACATTAACTCATCATATCCTGCCATTATCACAATATACAATCTCCAATGCATAAAAAAAGTTTATAGTGCTGCCATCTATTCAGCAAATTGAGAAAACCTGGCAACTGAACTAGGTGGCAGCACCGCGGCTTTTTCCATCTACGAGTTTAGAGAAAGACCAATGACATTCCAACCAATGAAATCTCTTAGCGCTTAACTCTACAGTGGCGCCACTATCACTTGTAGTCGGTGACTAAGTTCGTACGCTTTATGATAGATGGCGCTTTATCTACTAATTATAAGCCGAAGCCTGTAATACCCCAAGGGTTAGGCAGAGGTGTGCCTATTGTACCTTACTTTATATTGTATTATATATATTATTAAATTTGTATTTAATTATATTTGGCCAGTTATGTTTGAGTCCCAGACCGGACACAAATCCAGACTGGGGGTTGCTACTGAGAAATTCCTGATGGAAAAGCCCAATTTTACTTTGCCCGCCCGATTATTTACCGTTCAGGGTAGCAATTGGAATATTTCAGGCTTTTAGGCGTAGTGCCCGTAGATACAACCACAATAAAAATTCCGATGTAAGTGCAGAATATTTATATCCGCTTGCATAGATACGGCCATTCTTTTGTTGAAACCATCGAAATGAAAACTACTTTTGAACAAAGTATCTACTGACTTTTTATTATAAAAAAAATACAGCCGAATTGAAAACCTTCTCCATTTTGAAGAAAATCGGTTAAAAAAACAATGCAACAAAATCATCTTAGTGTTCAAATGCAGTAAAATAGGCCTATAGAGTCGTTGAAAACTAGGGGAACATTTTCAAACTTCTTTTCTTTAAAATGCGTAATTCTATAATGTAATCTACGAGGTTTTTTCTTTAGGTTACCAACCGCTTCATAATTAGGCGGCATGTTAACGTTCCCACGGTTCTAACTTTCGGTTGTATTACTCCTTCTCGATGAACAAAATTTTCAGTACATACCTGTTTAAGGACAGCTCTGTCATATACCTCGAGGGCGCAGGTTCGGTTTTATTAGTATTACACGACTGAAAATTTAAATACTTACGGGTAGGTAAATTACAACAATTTGGTAAAACACTCTTAGACCCAAAACTATATCTAAGAAAGCTCTTACAGAAATAAAACTAGTTAATGTGCCCATGATTCAATATGGAATAAATAACGCTTTTGCAGCGAACCACAAAAATATATAAAACAAACTGAGCGAGGCAATAAAAACGCCAAGATGCGGTAAAAAACGGAATGAATTTTAATTACATTCGATGTAACGGGACTATAAAATTACAGTAGCGACTCTAAAAGGAGTTTTATTTATCTGCCGGCTATGTGCGGAGGTACTTACTGTCAAGTCCGTTTTTATCTATTCACGTGGCTTCGAAGTATGTCCGGCTAGGTTTACTAAACATGTTCCTTATATATATGTACTTAGTGCAGAAGTATTTACTTTGTGTTTTCTAGTGACATGAAAAGTTGGGAAATATAACAAACCAGCTATCTTATTGGCGTTATATTTCCTTACGAAATTACATATTTACACGTGCTCTGTAATATTATCTACGGGCTGTCTAAACAAAGTAAAAAATAACTTGATATCTACCTCCACGCCCACTCCATCTATTTGAGAACCTCTAAAAACTGATCTGCAAATAAAACCGTGTTGCTAAACATGGGTGACCCATAATGTATAACAATCCAATAAAAAGATTGTGATGTGTGTGATTGTTGATGTTATTATATTAGCAAACGAGATGCGGTAGGACATCTTTACTCTCACACACAATGGAGAAAAAGAAATAATTATGATCACAGTCAGCTAATTGTTAAATTAGCATTACGGACATTCTTTGTACATTTTTTTGCTGAATATTCTTGAAAGAATCGCAGAACACAAGGACAGACGCTATGATCAGTATTCCTCAGTCTGATTACCTCATCTGCTTCTTATGATTCACATTTACATTCGTACTCATGGACGTTATAATTACGCAACTCAATTATCATAGCGTGATGAGAATACAGATGAATCTGTATATCTAAGCAGTAAGCGTATAGTTGAAAATATATGCAATAAAAATTCTAAGAAGAATAAATAGCCCGTACCTAATGTGCAGTAGTAGGGTTAGTAAAAAGTCGTGAAGTCATTTTATCGAGCACTGGCCACGAATGTGCGCTTTTATTATGTGTAATTAAAAGAAAAAGCAAATACAATAAAATGCAGCCACCAAGTTACGTGTGTCAGAACTTACTTATGTAAGAACTCTGTATAATGGTTTGGAAACTGTTTTTAAAGTTGTATAGGATTCACACAGTGATATTTATCTCGTCTATTGTAATATCTACCCACATGTGATCAGACACGTCCTGGTAGATGGGGCACTAAGTGAAGGGTATCATATAGCTGAAACATAAGTAAGATAGGTACTTTACTTTCTTTTATTTGTTGCGACTTGGGTGCCCGTAGCAGTAACACAAAAAAATATGATTCACAAATCTGATATTGTACATAAAATGTTTATTATGTTTCGGTAGTTAATGTCGCGTGTTAAAATGTTAAATAATAATGTATCGAGGATTAGGTAAGGTAGGTATAGTAAAAATGCAAGGAGCAGCTAAATTAAAGAAACATGATATGCACGTTTGAGCCATGGCTTTTCGTTTATGACTATCTAAATACGGTTGAAAAAAACATTGGTTTATACTTATCATCAATAAAATAGCAGGTATACTTAGCTCCTATAGTAAAATAAATATATTCAAGTAAAAAGTTATTTATTTTGATATCATCACTTTAAACTATGTATCTACGAGTTTCATTGAGAGAAAAGCAACCATAAAATGTAATCATAGAAATAATAGAGCATGACAAAAAACCACATAGAGGGTGTGCGGTGCCCAATGAAAGTCGCTGTCAGTGTCGGCTTGATGAAAGTGCGCGCGAAGCAGTGGCAATAGGTAAAAGAGCGGCCGGCGACACTTGTGCGCGCGCTTCAGCACAGTGACGACAAAAAACTTCGTCGCCCGCATTCACAGCCGAGCTCTTCCGTGCCGTGCTCATTAACAACAATTAGTGCTTGGCCATTTTATTAACTTCATAAATCTTTTACCTATTTTAGGTAAAAGTTATACACCTTTTTGGTCAGTGGTCTCTGTTGTTAGCAGTGTGTCATGGTTCATGGTGAATTTTCGCTGTTTGTGATACCGTTTCCAACTTTATCGTCTATAAAACTTAACTTAATGCGGATCTAAATTATAATTTCTCACGATGAGCCCGCTTCATAAATTCGTATCGTTTTTTCAATCAGACACTAAAAACAATAATAAAAGTCTTATACATCATAAGATTTTCTCCAGTGAACTGAATATCTGCAGTGGAAGTGTGGACGCTAAGAAGAATCATTGGGGATCTCTTAATGGATATCGCAAGTGTAAAGGTACCTGTAACACATTTTGTTTTGATTAATGAATAACCACGTACATATTGTGCAGTTAATATTTCTATCAAGTCTAAGCTCAATTGCCACCTTCGGTTTTGTTCAATTTAAGACAAAGTTGACCTTTCAGATAATTAAATCCTGTCGCAATTGTCTTACAGACTATCCTCTTCTCGCTTTATTGTTTTTATAAATTAAAAATGTACGCAGGCAACACATTAATATATATTGTGGGAAAGTTCAAAATGAAGGGCAAACTCTGTTGACATCACCCAAACATGGTTTGATGCATCTGCGCAATAAACTTCCTTGACCTTAATAAGTTTCAGGAAACGTTCATGTTTACATTGTGGGTTCGTCTAATTCAACAAATTGCTCTTAGAGGTGCTGCAAATACCTATAAGTAGACGTGTAGATGAGAGTATTATTGACATTAATGCATTAAAGTGTCTGTCTTACAACGGATGCGCAATGCCATTTATAAACGGTAGCACGGCGATGTGGGTGGTATTACTTCTTTCATTATGGTCGTTTTGTTTCTCCATTATAGTCGCATACATGATATGCTTATCTTCACAATTATTGGAAACCTGTTTAGTAACCACACTGTTACTAACACAGCAGATATGGACGAAAACTACAGTAACATTTACGGCACTGTGAATTTTGTAGGAAACGAGCAATTGTATTTGTAACACGCAGCAATTGAGTTAGTGAGTAAAACAGCAATGATCGTGAAAGCGCCAACTGAGGATAGTTATTTTGCGGAAACTTTCTATAGCAGTTAAGATTCGTAGCATAATACACGGTAAAATAACAAGACGAACACCTCAATGCCTCATTATTTTCGTAATTACACTTCTGTTTCATACATTAATAAAGCTTGTTGTGAATAATGATAGTCTCTTCGCAGAAACAAATCAAGGAACCTTTAGCTGTAAAAACTCACAATTAACCATATTCGCGTTTACACAATAATGCATATAGGATACATTTGCAACTATAGTGATATAACAAATCAAACCGCCAAAATTTCCGCTTCATAATATGAAACCGGTATGAATCGTGTCAATACACTCGCGTAGGTGGTTATTCTTTCAATGGAAGAAAGTATGTCCTATGCGCAGAGTGTGGGAGGACAGAGTTTTAAATTTGGCCAATTTGCATCCCAAACTTCGTTTATAGCTAGGTGTAGGTAGGTTTAAAAATATGAGACTACACGATCTTGTCACGTTAAAATGTTTTATGTCTATAGTTAAAATGCCACCTACATTTTGCATTGTGAGTTGAGAAATGATGCATTGTCTAGTTCTCTTCTTTTTCTTTAAAATGACTAATTAGTCTCTTCATGTAAAAGTAATATAGCATCACGTCGAGTAAGGTTGTCATCATGTCCTCTAATCTTTTCCTTTATAAGATCATCTCAAAGCGTATCTCCCGGAATATTGTCATTGAGGACTCCTACACTATATTTATCGCTTCCTCTACTTCTTCATTGTTCCTTGAAACGCATCCAAATTTTCAGTCTACTAATTGGTTGGTTATCTTGTATTTGACGTGTCAGTTAGTTTCATTCATAGTTAATGGATACAAAGTGGCCGTATTACAAGGCTTTTGCTTGTTGGCTGGTGGCATATAATTTATGTGCGGTGTGCCCGCTATTTCATATTATGTAATCGGACACGGCGTTGTGCAAACTCTTATGGTCTTTGGACCAAATACATTTTTTACATTCAATATTATTGGACGGTTAGCACCACTGACTGTCGGCAACATAAAATGTTCCTAATTACCGAAACTTCTCATTAATACATAAATAATGCATTCCGCCCATTAGCACTTCTGTTACGCTTTGAACTTCGTATAGTCTTACATCCATTTCAGGCCTTCTCGTTTTAGCCGCGTCACCAATTAATGCATTTTTTCGTGTCTCGGGTTTTGATTCTTTTTTATCGTCCTTTGCTTCCTTTGTCTCGTATGGTTATTTAAGAATCACTTAATGGTTAATGTCAATTATGTTTTCTTTACCCATTAAGTTTGTCTTCTAATTAATTAATCGCTGTAATTCTGTCCCATAGTGACAAAATATTGTTATCGGTTAAATTATAAATTCTAGTTCTGATAAAAGTGAGGACTAAGAACAAAACAACAATAGTTCGCCGTACTAAGTACTGTTAGTTCGTATTTGTAACAGTCGTAGTCACGATTTCGCTAAAGTCTCAGTCCGAAAGTATCTTGATTCCACTGTCATCAGATAATCGTGACTGGTTGGGTATTTGTTAAATAATTTTCCTTTTAAGGTAGATTGTTTTATATTACGACAGTTACGCAATTTCTGTTCCCTACAGTGTTATAAAATTATATAATCTCTATTATTGGAGTTTTTTTTTTTTCACAAAAAAAGAGAGCTTATTGAGTCTTATTGAATAATTTTGAGTAGTTGGACTATTCAAATTCACTTTCTACTGTTGATTCATTGGTGTGTGCTTAGTGCACGCTTTCCAGTATTTTTCAATATTTAGTTATTAGTTTTGTCCACATGGGTATTAAGACATTCAACAATTCATTATTTTGTGAGTAACAAGGGGTACCTAGGTTATTTCAGAGAATCCAAGTAAAAGTTTTTATAAGAGGATTGAAACCTCTTCTTTCTTTATCACGATGCACGTAGACGTGCACGAAACAAGCAAACATTTTGCATGTTTTTGTAATAATAAAGATCCTATCGAGGCGTGATCGTTAGGCAAGGTAGGTCACCGTTAGGTCTTCAGGCCTTACGCTCCATTACGCAAGCTTGCCGGGCCCCGATGGGCTCGACGGGCCCAGACCACTGCCTAACCGATTGTTTGGAAAGTCGTAAACTGCTACATACTTAATAAATCTTATCTAATATACCATTGTTTCTTTGTCTCGACTGATATTTCAATGGTACGGCAATTTAACACATAGCAAGTGAAATCGCGTTAATTTCGGACAACTGACGTGCTAGATTCTGTGAGAAAATATTTCAATCTAGAACATTATCAGTTGTTTTTAATTTTGTAGAGTAATTAAACATAAGATTAGAATACATCTGGGAACGTTGATTAAATCTATGTTGCAGAGTTCGAACTGAATCGACAGTATGTTGTACGTTAACATCAGAAAGTATTTGAACGTCATGACCGTGAACGA
This sequence comes from Lycophotia porphyrea, assembly GCA_950005105.1. NCBI lineage: Eukaryota > Metazoa > Arthropoda > Insecta > Lepidoptera > Noctuidae > Lycophotia > Lycophotia porphyrea. The sequence continues at coordinate 9,531,133 of OX465393.1, forward strand.
AAATTTCAAAATTAATGATGCGATATCCGTTCACAAATTATTATAAAATGCGGTAATAAAATTGACGTGTTTACGTGTAACTTCACATAACCGACGTAAAACCTCAAGTTTATTTTAATCATCGAATTATATTCGATCCCAGTTGTATTTTCGCCGTACTTATTTTTTAATAAATTCAATTGGCATTCGTCGAACGGTTTCTGAGAATGTTTCGCGTTTACGAACGTTGTTTCCAAATCTGACGTTGGAGCAAGCTAGCCAAAACTTAAATCAAATAAAAATTGCCATATTTGGTTGACCTAGAAAGAATATTCAAATCGAAGCAATGAAAGGAAGAAAGTCAGTAAAAAGTTTCCTCAGAATATCCAAGAACTCGGAAGCGATTAGTTGAATTTTGCCACCAAATTGAAACATTAAAGTGTGGCTATATATCAATATGGACGCGTCTGAGTAGCCAGATGCGCATTTTATCGTTTCTGGCTAGTTTTCAAGTGCCGAAAATCCATTAGAGGTATATTAGTAACGGGAATAACCGATAACGGGTATTTTTGCACAGGGTTCTGCATATTGTTCACGAGGCTTTTAAACTTGTATTTACGGTATATTAAAATATCGGTTTTATGGGTATGCACGTATTTAATAAATTTCCCTAGGTACAATTTTACATAGATAGGAAACCCGTTACAGTGGAAACGCTAAATTTGATGGCCTATTCCATTCATTTTGAAGTGTTCGTTTGAAATAATGCCCATAAGAGTTAATTATATCTTACAGAACAGAATTAGGTATCGTGTACGTTAAGGTACCGTTAGAGACTAAAGTCGTATCGTACGTACGTAAGACGATCAATGTATAATTACTTAGATACAATGTAATCACCTGGCCTTTTCCTGGCAACTACGTTGGGGTCGACTTCCAGTCTAACCGGATACAGGTGAATTCCAATATTTTTCATGGAGCGACTGCTTAACTGAACTCTACAACCCAGTTAGTACTGTGTAAGATGATATCCCTTGGTAAGACTGGTTGTGAGATTTTCGGGCATACAAATGGCAGCTGGGACCAACGGCTTAACGTGCTTTTCGAGGCACGGACCAAACTCGAACTAGACCTATGTAATTGATGGTCACCCATCCATAGACCGACTTTGGCAAGTGCGGCTTAACCTTGGAGACGATCCTTGCGGCTGTTATTTTTTAGCAACGAGCGTCTACATACCTCCTTTTAACTTACTTAGAATGTTTTAATCATATAAATATTTATTGCTCTCATACACGTTACAAAACATGGTCTATGAAAATTCCCATTAACAGGTACATAATTTAATCAAATGTGGCGCCAAACGGTATGTAATAAAATTGTTGGTAGTTCCGAAGTACACGGCTTCCATTCTCGTCGGACCGGCTTTTATCTCTGTCAGTAACCGGGGAACATGTTTTGGAACTGTGTTGCACTATCAGTAGTCATTTAGAGGCACATTAACCAACATTTTGTTAATCGTCACGTAATACTTACGATTAAATGTCCGTTTTAGTTTTTTGGTCAACTTGTTTCTGTAATTGGTGCTTAGTAGTGCAACTACTTTCAATTGATTTGATTTAACTGTTGCTGTCAATTAATATTTAATTCCTGATTATTTTCCATCTGGGTTTTTTACGGCAACAGAAATTCCGACCAGATACGCACTTTACTGATCTAGACTCTTATGTACGCGTCTTGACAATCAGGACTACTTTTTTAAATGGTCTTGGCAAATGAAAGCGAGCGTAAAATTTTATAGTGAATAGAGTTATATGCTCGGAAGCAAGTAGGCTGGCTCCAAAGATACAAATCGAGATCAAAACCTGAAACAAATCAAAATAATAGAAAAAGAAGGTGTGGTACACACTCACGAATCGCTTTGCTATAACAAAACTAAAATACCATTTGACAAGTATAACAAATAGCTTGTCAATTGTGTTCAGAGACAAGGGATTATCGTTGTTCTCCTAAACATAATTTAGTCTTAAATCTGTTACCGTGTTCTAAGTTTAGCTCAATTGAGTCAGCTCGCAGAAGTAAACATTGGTTGAGTAATACTAAGCCCCTTGTTTTTCAGCTTTCTTAGCGTAAATGCATTAATTTGTACGCGAATAGTCGTGCATCGCACTAATACTAATTGACATAGACAAATGGTATCGCTACCAACTGCAGTAATGACATTAAACTTATCCGTTTTCACAAATGCAAATACTTTATTTATTGATTCTCGTAATAATTGGCACAATGGTAATTGAATATTTTGTAATTACATAAATTCTTGTAACTTCATGATTAATTTGATGTCTAAACTTTGTCGATAACGAGAATGATGATTTTAATGAAATTCGGTGATGTGCTACATAATTGTAGACTGCAAGTGCAAATGTGAATGCTGATCGCATATTACGTAAAGTGATAAATTGACCAAGCAAACATTAACGTAACTAATAAAAACATAAACTGGGTGATGGTAAAAGTGTGTGTTATTATGTATGTGTGGGAGTACGTAAGCTCCACACCAGCTGCTCACCACGCGATACCAACTTTATTTTCTGTCGTTATGTTTTTTCTACCTCGCTGCCAACCTGCATGCGAGCGTTCATCATCATTATAGTGAAACACTATACTGTCGGTATGCGATATATGTTTCAGGTATCACTACCAGTTGCCACGATTATTGATTAATCAGGCAGGTAATTAATTGTATTACTGTACAATTTCAGCGCTACTTGCATTTTTTCTGTAATTCGTGCGCGCGAGTCGCATAGCCGAGCGTTGAATTTTATGTGCGGAATATATTATATCTTTTTGTGAATGTAGCCCTGCAATTTTTTAAAGTTTATGGAGGCAATGGATTGCGTTGACCCTGGCCATTTGGCATGATAAATAGAACAAGATTTGAGTTATGACCAACTTTTATTCTCCGCTGTACCACACATTCACAATCACCTAAAAGATTAAACAGAATGAATTTAATTGTTCCTTTTATTGATATGTTCACTACGCAATTTATCGCTACAATAAAGCTACTGAATTTAATTCTAGCCGATCCACTCTGCGGCTATGTAAATAGAAACTATCTTCAGTTTCAGCATTATGAACGAACGGGCTCTTAGAGTAGCAAATGTAAACATTTTAGAATATTGACGTTATTCTAGGGCTGTCGAAACTTAGACCAAGATATTATAAAATAGGGTTGTCTCAACAAATTCAGATGTGTTAAATAGTATTTAAAAGAACGGATATCCCTTAAGTGTAATGGTAGGTTTTTTTCAATATCACCCCGATCAATCATTGGTCCGTCTAGCGGTGCGTTTGGGCGCCGACGCGCGGTTCCGTCCCACCGGCGACAGAGAACTATTTACGTACATTTCATTAGTTCTGAGAAGCAAACCCGCGGGGAAGTGACGAGCTTTTTGTATCGGAAGTCGCTGTATTTTGTTCCTTTTACACTGTCTCAGCTCAACAGTGCAATTCTGTGTACTGAGGTACTTTTGTTTAGCGGAGGGGTTGTAGTCGACATGAAACGGTTAGTCAGGTTTAGTCATATGCTGACTTTGACAAGGGAGCGCTGGCTAACCGAGTGATCCCAATACGTATACCTATACTTCTAAAACAAAAGCAAATTTTACTTAAAGGGAGCTAACTCCAATCAGTCATAAATCAAATGGAAAACATTTAAGCATTGTTTATATGAGACCGACGTAAAATCGACTTTTGATACATAAGTACTGTATGGTCTATGTGCATCACGAAAAGAGGTAGTTAAAAGTTTTAAAAAGTTTTGTTACTTCCTTTCAAACATTCATGAGGTGCCTAAGCTTTTTGATGTGGTTACATGAAAACAGTATCGGTCCTAGCTTTAATGTTGCCGTAAGCAGAACGTAAACTGAGTGGTTGTTTGATCTCCCACCTCTAGACAAAGACTAAGGAGATCTGTAGAGCTGACAATGCTTCATTATTTTGCTAACATATTAATATCTCATCATTGTTGCTAGGTATATCGATTTGTTACTGCAATAATACATTGGTTGTTTATTATCGAGTAATGACAACTGCAGTGGGACACAACAGGCTCATAATAAATAATAATAAGAATGACAACTAGTTATTGAATAACCTGCATCAAATGTTGTGTTCAGTAAATCCTTAATACGGAACACTAGACTGCATGCATTTGATCCATTACACTCTCAGTCAAACTAAGTGTTAAGCAAGCACTTTTCGGAGAATTAATGCAATATCAAACTATTTTAGTGTTGTATTCAAGTTTCGTGCGTGTTCGGCATCGTAGTTTCAGTGATGTTTAGACTTGCCAGTTCCTTTATTCAGTTTTCAGTGAGAATTACTCTGAGTTATGGAGTGGGTGAGGCCAATTCTGTTAGGCATTCGTATACATCCGTTGAGGAACGTGCGTCGATTCTAAATTATTGTGTTCACTATATAATTTATGCCACTATTTTGGGCCTTAATTTGAGGTAGATAGAATTAGTATTCTTATGATGATACACTTCAACGGTTTGTTTATGCACTGAACCGTGTTATTGAGTTTAATATTGAGAATTACGTAATCTATTTGGAAGACGAGACGAGATGTATGGAACTCATGGAACGTGCTTTGTGAACATTTTTCCACTATGTAAAAAATATAAAAGAAGACAATATATTTTGGTTTTTGTTTGTTTTAATCTCCATAATCTATAATTTGGTTGACCCACATTAGCATTTATGTCGTGAAACAAGCCGAGGAATGATGCCAATACATCTTTCAAAAAATAAACACGATGGGACGCTGGGCTTTGTTGTGACGAAACTCTTCGTTTTTATAAATAGTCGTTCATCAGCCCTTCAGACTTGCTGTTCTATCTAGTGTCGCAAGGTTTTTGAATCGCGATCTAAATATTATCCGTGTGAAAACAAGGATAGTTGTGAAAAAATACATCATTCTATTTTAGTTTTGTGCGCTATTATGGGAACGTCCCACGCCAGTTGCGAAGTTCTTTCTAAACACTATTTATAAATTAATATGTTTCTACTAAAGAGTGAGTTACGAGTCGAGACGCTCTCTCAGGTGTGAGCCAAATGTTGGATAACTGCACGGTACTGACATTTGTAGTCGACTGCTCTATGTTTTGTCATGAATCATCATTTAAACGAAATTCAAATTTTCTTAGGTTTTTTATAATTTGCAGGTCAGTGTCAGGTTGTACGTTGATGAAAAATGAGTCGCACCTATAACACGTATGTGGTTACAGAATTACAATCATGAAAAACATCAATACAATCCTCTAAGTGTAACCCTATTCAATGAATATTTCGTGACAAAGTCATTCAATAGGGTTAAATGGACTTACAGGGTTATATTGATGATTTTCATGATTGTGATTCTATAACTACATCGTGTTACTGGCGCGACTCATTTTTCATCAACATATAACCTGACAATGACCTGCAAATTGCAAAAAACGTAAGAAAATTTGAATTTCGCGGGGTACTCTGACGCAACCATCCTAATGGGTTTCAAACAGAGGATCATCATTGTAGTTTTCAGTTTAAGTCAGCTGAAAAATGGCAATCTTGGGAACCATTTGTCGGGCATCAATTGGAAGGTCTAGTTCTACTGTACTTAATATATTCGCTGTCGCAGTTATGAAGTAATGTTTTGTTTGTTATTGTTACTTCCGAAGTAAAAATGAACGCAGTTTTGTTTACTCATTACTGACCAATGTAATACATATAAAGGCAATTTCTGTACGGAGTAGATCAGTACATAGCATTTTAGCAAGGTGCTCACGTCGCTACTATTTGGTATTACAATGCTTGATATTTCTGTAGTTTAGGTGTTGTATGCACATCAACAAATATATATTAATAACACGCCACGTGCTACATAACCAGGCTAGAATGTTAAGTAGCCGTTCATTACGATAAGTTGTTGATATACGTCACGCAACGCAATAAACTCCTGCGCCGACGTGTCTAACATCGAAATTACATACAACTTGGATTGGAAATCGCCACAATGAGGTCACTATTATTTTAGATAGAGTGCGTATGAGCAGCTTTTTGATATCATTCTATGACGCACGTCAAAAACGTGTAGGTAGTTCTTTGTTCGGCTTTAACCCCTGGTTTCTGGAAGCCTCTACACGTCTTTGATCCCTTTGATCAGTAAATGTGCTGTCAAGTTGGTTGTTGGCTGTTGTGATTGGCTGGAGAAAACAACGAGAGTTTAAACATAATATAAGTATACATTTTGTTAACATTAAGTTGAATGGACTTTTAGAAACTCGAACTGGGGAGTAGGCAAATCCCATATATTTAAATCATTAGAAGGAGGATAAACCATAGACCATAATTCCTGCTAATTTGCTAAGATTTGCGTGATCGTAAGTGTCGGGTTCGCAACAACTGTTGTAGCGCCAAACGTGAAGATTACGCCTGTCTCCTTTAGCTGCAGATAAGTCTAACGAGTAAGGCCTGTTACCAGTAATGGAGCATAGCTACGCAGTTAGCACTTGCTACACTTTTACTCGATGTCAACGTCTAGAAAATCTTGATTCAAGCTCAGGTTAAACTTGATGAGAAAGCAAACTACAAATTAATTAAGTACTTAATTAGTTAAAGTACTTAGATCTAATAATATTTTTCTAGTACGTGAGAAATCAAACAGATTGATGAATGTAAGAAAACTCGGATCGCGATGCGTGAGCGAAGTGTGGCAGAAAACATAACAGCTCCGTTTCAGTTCACAGAAATCATTCCTTTTGATGAGACAAAAGCAATGACGGCAAAAACAATTGCAAGACTAATGCGCCTGCGCAGTTTCTTTGAAAATTTTCGTAAACTGATTCTAGAAGTACTTGTCTCTTTGTTTCCTTTAGAGCAACAAGTACAAAGACTGGCGTTATTTTTACAGAGAGAGTTCGTGCCAAAAGTGAATCTAACAAATTGTTTGTAAGTAGAAATGCCAACAATATTATGGCAGGTGGCCATCACTTGGGTAAATAAATGGGATACCTACATCACGAAAGTTTTCCAAGTTACCTAGACATATAAAACTTTCTATAAAGATGTAAAGCTCAAAACACATTGATCACTACCACATATGGTAGGAGAGTGTGATATTACACTGCAACTACTATAACTCCGTTTTCCACTTCGTTCCTAGATACACAAACCAAGAACAGAAAAATCTAGATAAGTCTCATCATTTCCATGGTAACATTATCTGTTCCCTTTGTTCTTTGACAATACAAGTAGGTTTCTACGTAGCCGTGTAGTGTGTCAGAACAAACACGGCTTTTTATCTAGATTATCTTATCAAACATGGGAACGACTATCAGTAGCGTCGTGTTAGCATACAATGGGTCATTGGCTCGATTAGTTTCTAAATCATTTGCATATGGCTGCTGGCGCGACTACGTTAGCGAAGACGGTACCGAAACTATTAGATGCTTTAATAGGAAGTGCTTTCCTTACTAATGAGTTCGTTTATCAATTAAACGTTTATTCACCTTATCAATGTTCTCTATATTATCACTTGCTTGTATTTTCCCGTTGGGTCGTGGTCTGATCTGTTCATTAGGTCATTCGTATTTATTTATTCGATGACTTATATTGCAAGCTACTACTTCTGACGACGGAGGCGCTGCTGGAGTAGAATAAAATATACGCCAATTCTTGTACCAATCTTAACCCCACGTATACACTCTTTGTATTCAGATTCATACACTGAGTACTGCTTGTTTAGTTTTAATTCTCATTTTTTTTATTTTATTTCCTAACACATTATACAACAAGTCAACGTCATTATACATATTGAAGTACGGAAGAGCGTAGTTTCCTAACACAGGCTTATTTACTTTAAAGGAGGCTCCAATCACTAGTTGTAAAGGCTTATTTGTTAAAACTATATAATCATATAAAAATATTATTTTATTTTATTTTTATTTTCACGGACGCTTTTATAACCCGAAATACTCGCTTGATTTCAAGATCGTATCCAGTAGATGAGACGTGCAGCTCAGTTATATTCAGAATACGCATTTATGCGTGGATGGCGTTCAGAATAATTTAATATTTCACGTGATAATAATGAATTCAATACAGAAGCGCGTTACACGCATGGGTGCGTATATATAAAGAGATTGCATCTGCGAAATTCTAATAAACATTCTAAGTGTAAAGAAAGTTGGTTTTTCAAGCCATGCATATGTATGGTACGCGTAGACGAGCGCGGCGGACCGCGACCACTGCTGCAACTGTACAGTTTTACTTAGGGAGTTGTAAAATAGCTAGCTGAAATAATTCTGAACGGATAAAGGTATATTAGTTGTTAGAAAAAGTGTGTTAGTGGGCTTTAGAAAGAACTCGGGTTTTACAATATGATTTCCGCAAGTACTTAATTTTCTTAATCACCCATTCAGTATTCTCTAAACGATTGACATCATTTTTGTAGTTCTTTGTTCTTTTGTCCCATAGTCCCCCATACTCGCCACAATGAATGCCAAAGTATATGTTCAATCAAACGTATCGCTTAGCACAAACCACAGTAAGCATCCATTTAGTTCTCTACTCTTAAGTTAAAGCCTTGATTGCATTCACGGGATTGCAGCCATGCCGTTATCTTGGCGAGCCGAGCTTGTCTCCCTTATGTCTATCACGGTAGAGTTGAGACTCCATACGTAAGAGTATAATGCGACTTTGTATACATACAGGGAACTAACGGATGCACTCACCGACGTATTCACTACACGTCACGATAGTTTCCGCTGCGATTGTCGAGGCCTAGACTAGGATGCGATAATTGTCGCTCGCTCTAACGATGGCTTATTAGTGGCACGCGATAAGCAACACGTTAAACTGAATAAGACGATTGTTCCCGTGGCTTACTCGATCGTCAGACAATGGAGCTTCTTGAGAAAGTCGGCGGAGTGCTCTAAATCGTAGATTGACCATGATGCTACTACGTATGACTGGCTATTTTTATTTTATTTCTTGCAACGGGGCCTTATGACTTGGACATTAATACGGTGGTATGTCGTATCATTCATCTATCGCAAAAATAGTGTGTTTTATTGATGTTTGTCGAGTGTTATAATTAATACCTGTATACGTAAGTGCAGTCTGCTGTAGTTAGTAATAATTAGCGGTGTGGCGTCCGTAGCACGGCTATGCTTCAGTCGCACCGTTCAGCTGTTATTATATGCTTTATTGACATAGTAACGTCGAGCTAGGAAGCATAATATTATGAAATAACACTTTAGAATATCCTATTAGGAAATACTGAATTACATATTCAGTAAGCATATCCAAGTAACCATTCATCCAAAATTATAGAGTGGTTCAAAATAACGGGATAAATAACTACATACAGTGCAGTGCATGCATGTGTATGAGCTTGACATTAAATTTTATGAAAAGTTACATTTCGTGGAAACATATTTACAATAAACTTGCAAATTAATGTTTGTCTGTGTGTGCCAATGCGTAAGACCTATCTCGTTCCTCAACTTTCCTCACGGCGAGTGGTACGTTGAACCGTCACTCACTCAGTTCAAAAGGGAAAAGTTTCGCGAGTGCGTGTACGTTGTACCAATGCAATACTTAGTAGCTACTGCAACAGACGCGTGTTAATTGCTTGCGGATCCCCCTCGTCCTTTGAATGCATTAACGTTTTGAGATGTCGCTCATTATAAATCTTTTTTGGTCGAACTTTGTGGGTCTGGTTTAGCATTTCATTTACGATTTTTGATATCTTTTCATATATAAAATGCTGTTTCCGCATCGCCGTGTTTTCTACTGCATGATCGGAGTTAATGAAGAAGACCGTTCGAATACCGCAACGGACGCAAAACGTCAGTTCAACACATAGCGTGACTCGGAACGCACGTTCCGAACGTCCCTTGTTACGTCTATTTACGTTGTTCCTGCCTTGGCGAATGTTTGGGCCAACATTTGCACTGCAGGATGGGTGTATGTACCGGTGAAGTGTTGTTCAAGTGCAGTGAATTTAACTTACCATACATTATGAGTTAGTTGTTTGTGCAACTTCGCAAATGTTTGTGGACGGACGAGGTTAGTACCCCTAATGAACGTAAGGATTTTGTCAAATTAGTGTTAATGTTAGAACGGCGGCTTAATAGAGGGATTAAGAGATAATTTATCCTCTTGAAGAAGCTTCCCGTTTTGGCCAGTAGCTGTATATAAAACTATCTCGTAATATTGCGTGTTTGGATGCGGTGGCATTTAGAAATGTAGGTTGGTAAGTATGTGCATACGTAAAGATATTACAGACTTAATGTTCTCTTTGCTATCGACAGCTTTCCATTTTACTGCGATATGTTAAGGAAATGAAAACAGAATGCAGACAGGAAGCGCCGTAATTAAAATTATAAATGTCATTCATAACTTATAGTTGTACCGTACGTAATTACCGAATTAATTCGAGGAGTTGCTCAAGTATTAAAAAACTCATCTGCTCATTTAAAAAAGTGTCGTTGGTTGGCCATGGCACGGCGGGAACGTTCACCATCGGCGTAGTCTGTAGGGCTTAAACTTGAAAGTTTCCGTATGACCTTGCCCTCGCCAAGGTTAGCAATTTCCATGAATATTTTTTAACCGCATGGCACGTTTTCATCAAGCTGTCCGAACCATTGTTTACCGAATATAATGGTGCCATTTGTTTATACTACGGATGCTTGTTGATTGATAACTTTGCATTAGGCTGAAGATACCTGCCGGCGCCGGCGGCCTTGTCGCGTTTCCTAAGCGGTCATTACGTACTATTATTTCAGACATTACGGTATAGAAGACATAAATAATTAAAAAGAATTAAAAAGAAAGTCCTCCAGCCCCCCCACCCCTCCGGCTCCGGCTCGCCCCCTATTACATGGGGGCTAAAAAAAAACATAACTGGCGAAATGTGGGTGTACTATTATGTACACCTCTGCCTCATAGCCCTACGGGGATTACAGGCGTGATGTTGTGTTATGTAATTCCTCCAGTAAAAAGCAATTAAGACATGATAAGATAAAATATTGTAAACAATTTAAATATTTGCTGCAGGACGTAGGAATTCAGCGAGTAAATATGCATAGATGTTTTTCCCGCTGAAGTTGGTAAATAAAAATCCAAATTAAACAGTTGATATGCAATTTCATGATCATAACAACTCATAATAATCATTCACCAACGCGTTGCTAGATAATCCATGCGTACACCTTGCATGTCAAATTGGGGAACACAACGAATTGACCATTTACTCACCGATTGCGAAAACATAGAAAAAACGTGTCTCCTTGTGTTCGGAGGTGTTTCATGAAATAGAGACCGGCTTTCCTCAGTTCATTTTTAGGGTTCCTTACCCAAAGGGTAAAACGGGACCGTATTACTAAGACTCCGCTGTCCGTCCGGCTGTCTGTCTGTCCGTCTGTCACCAGGCTGTATCTCATGAACCGTGATAGCTAGACAGTTGAAATTTTCACAGATGGTTTATTTCTGTTGCCACCATAACAACAAATACAAAACAGAATAAAATAAATATTTAAAGGGAGCTCCGATACAACAAGCGTGAGTTTTTTTGCTCGATATTTAAAAGGGCGATAGCTAGACATTTGAAATATCCCAGTATATTTAGTTGTATATTCACTTTAAAAATAAATAATTAAATTAAAATAAAATATATTTTTTTCCCCATAAAACAATCGTGATTTTTTTTGCCGTTTTTGTCTAATGTTGTATGGAACCCTTCGTGCGCGAGTCCGAGTCGCACTTGGCCAGTTTTTTACATTAACATTGGAATCTTGCCAAGACATGCACAATACCTGGCCGTCCGTCACAGGTTTCGAGGTCGGCCTAGTGTTAAATACTCTATGATTCAATAGGTGTGCCCGACGTAATAAAAGTAGCAGTTCAGTCTGACTATACATGTGTCTAATGCTAAATTACCTACGTTTAAGTTCTTAAAATATTAGTAAAATATGAAATAACTTAACTAATTAATCGTTGGTTGTTTTGGTTTTTCACGCACATTTGATAAAAATCATGAAAAAGCTTTAATAAGCACAAGTTTGATCTCATCCGGACAGCCAGTTTTTGGCTGATGATTTTGTTTACGAATAAAATCTCATGAACACGGTACTGGTGTGTGATAAATACGCTATTAATATAGCACTTGCAATGCGTAGTAATTACAGCTATTAATGTCTGAAAGTAAATACAGATGGGAATAAACGAAAACACTGGTAGGTATCGCTAAACGTGCAATAAAGTCTTGCACGATTTCTTGTGTTGTCGATGGAGACATCAACTGTTTCTGTCGACTTTCTCCTTTTAATGTGCGATGCACTGTTTTATCTAGATTTTACGTGCGTCTGGCTCTTGGTTTAATAATCGTTTATTTTATATGTAAGTCTTAATATGGCAATACTGGTAAATAAAAAGGTGTCTCTGAACCGTTGCGGTCGCCAACCTAACGTAAAGCGTGGTGAGTGTCGGTGGTGACTAAAAGCACCATTCCGCCTGCCCGTTTTTATAAAATGACTAAGTAACAACGTTAGGCTTAAGCTTTTGTGATTATAAGTTTTAAGCTTCCCTGCAATATATCATAAAGTTTTTCGTTTTTCTTTTGTTTTTCAGCGCCTGAAAATCACCAATTTAATAAAAGTTATTACGTTAAAAACGGTATCTAATTATCTTTTTGTACGAGTGCACAAATGAAGATACCATTGTGTTTTTTTTTCATTGACGCTATTGTTTTATTATTTCAGTAACACTTTATTGTTGTGTAGTGTTACGGAAATTGCAAAACACTGTGATGATACTACGCAGAAGCTGCAAAACGTCACGTAAACTGTAGTAAAAATTTTCTTAATATGACCAACCTTTCCCTACTGTAAAATTATTATGGCCAATGTTTACCCCCAAACTATGATAGTCTTGTCCCTAAGCGCCTCCCACCATCGGAAACTATGATAGTACATCACTCCCTTCCGTACCTTTTGGAAATCACCGGCGTGACCGTTATATAGAATATGTAGTGCATTTTAACCGAATTCAAAGAAAGAGGAAGTTGTCAATTCCACGCGTACGTTTTTTAACCGAAGTAAATGATGCATCAGCGGAACATCCGTTCGCTAAGTTGAAGTCAGTCAGTTCAATCTCTGGATCCAAACTTATTTGTTTCGAGACATTACTGATTCGCCATAGAGTGTGAGTGATGACCCTAGCTCCCGACATCTATTAGTAAAGTACTTGTGTGGAAATTATGCCTATTAAAAGTTAATTAGTGGGAACACACACAGGATGTTCACGCGGTATTGTCGTAAAACAAAATACTAAAAGTAAGGCCACGTTTATTTCATGTTAAGTGGGATTATATTAAGTTGGCGAATAGCTGGAGGGCGCCCGTTTGATGGCTGTCTGTTCTGTCATCAGCCGCCGCATGTAAATATAACTTGACACATGACAAATTTAATAGACGGCTTACCGCAAAATTCACTGCTTTGAATAAATGAGTTATGTTACTGCCACAATTTACAAATAAAACCTTCAGTGCTTAAACAATTCGAAATCAGTAATTTCCTTTTAGGGTGTTGCAAAATCGCTGTGTGGTCGATATCGATATGCCTGCCGGTGATTCTTTGAATACAAAACAAGTTACACAAGCTAAGCGCCATGAAACGTTATTTCCAGTTCATTAATTTGAATAATTTTTATGTAAATATTAAATTAAATTACCAATCATATAATCGTGACCCAGATTCCGAAGTATAAGGAAATTGTGACTGATGTCCTTATATTTTAACTTCCTTTGTAGTGTCCTTTTAATTTTCGGAGAACAAAGATGGCGACGTGTGTGAGTTTTACAACTTCGTTAGTACTCGCTGACAGATTTACGTTGCGAGGCTGAATATTAGCAAATTGACCATTGTGACGAATTCTATTGTGAATCCTTTGTTTCGTCAGATTTGAATACTAAACGAACTATTTAATCATTATCTTGCTAATGTTGGTACTTGATAGTAAAATTTTGTGTAAACATTACCTACTCTACTATCTTCTTGAAGATGTTTTTTAAGTCTTAGCAGAGGAATGGGGTCACCACGGTGCTCTTCAGTGACAGACGCACAAGTGATAGATGGCCGTGCGTGAGTGGTATACAGCGTAATCGTGCGCATGATCTCTATCTATAAATCTGAAACGTTAGTGCTATCTCTGGTTTTTACGACGTCCGTGTCTACCTGATTTTCGTGCTGTCTCAAAAGATTAAAATAGAGATCAGTTTTTTATTATTTTATGTCTGTATCAGAGTTTGCAAAATTATTTTGTCATCAAATAGGTATCCCGCTGTATCACTTCGTGAATTACTCAGACTCGAGATAGGTATCTTACACATTGGCTCGGCCACAGTGAAATCAATAAAGTCTCTACAAGTCTACACCATCTTACTCAATATTGACTTATCATCATTCTTGGACAATTCAAATGATTAAACTTTTTAAAACACCTTCACAATTCTTATGAAACCCACTTAACACCAAAAGTAAGCATTCACAAACATTAGACGAGTGTGTAAACAAAATTGTGAACAGGTTCTATCTGCAAAGCATTGGTTATAATTACGGTTACGGTATGGTAAACTTCATTTTACAAAGCTTGATGTGTTCCTTTCTATTCTTACCGTTTTGACCTACGATCCTCAAGCTTGAGCCTTGGCGAGTATTCAAAAGTTCAAACTCAAGGTTTGTGGACGCTCTATCCAATTGATCGAGTTCAATACACTGCACTGCAAAAAGTTAATTAATCGCGTTGGCTGAAAGTTGTCAAATGTGGGATAGGCTGGCAGCATGCCTGATGCTGGGAGCGGCCAAAGATATCTGAGGAGCCATGATTCAGCGAAGTAGCCTCGTAGGCTAGATATAACAAATTAAAATGAGTCGACACTTGGCTCTGAAAAAAGATCAAGAGATGAAGTCATAGGAAGAGCTATTCCAGCTGTAGATTTAATAATACCCATGGCAATCTTTACCGTTACTAGGGCACTAACTAGACTTAGATTTGGCAACATTTGCATTTAACCTGAATGATTTCAAATTCGTAAACGTAAATGTCATGCGTATACGCAATGCGTGAGAAATAGTAATTAAGGCCCCTACCCACATATCAGCGAATCTGCGCTGAACAAGACGTGTCCGCCATCTATGAGACCCGGATTTGGCATAAACACAATCGGATTTGTATTGCGATTGTGTCACCTTATAGGTCAGCTTTCTTGGACCTAAATGACGCACAGGTACCTGTGGACAGAGACTAGGTCACGTACACAGATACAGATCTCCAAGGAAAGTGTAATGATACAAGTAAAAGTAGATTTTGGTCCAGTTTTTAGCCTTGACGATGCCTGTAGCAGGTGCTTTGTTTTATGGTTTGTGTATGGACAAGGTTGGTTGGTCCGGTTTGGGATCGCAATAATAATGCGTAAAGCGTAACGGGCCGTCACGTTAGCCGGTTCTGTTAGATCTTTTAAAATCTCATCAAAGTCAATAAACTCTACTCCCGAGATATTCGACGTGTCTGACAGGAAAAAATCTCGATGGAGTTTTCCGCAACTTAACACCAGTATAGAAAATAACGTACATACCTCACTTCCGAGTACACACCTAGTTTTATGAACATACATGCTGTATATATGTATGAGTTGCGTTATGTCATGTCACAGTACATTCAACAGCCTTGCTGAAACATACAATTTTAAGATGTTATCAAAATAAATAGCAATTTCACAAAGATTTTGATCTCGCTCTACAATAGGGTCGCACGGTATAATTTACACAGTAGTGTTGCTAGGTTTTTTAATATTGCCCATTTGGCCCAGTTGGTAGGTTCCTTGTTCGTGATCAAAGATTAATTTCAGAGAAATTCATGTGGTTTTGTGTTTATTATCGTCATCTGTTACCTACTCTACAGTTCACGGAATTCATATCAATAAATGTTGGGTGGTTTTGTCGTTAGGTTTATAATGCATTAAAAGCTTTACTACATTTCCCTCCCACAGAAATCATAGATAGACCTAATGGCAAGCATTTTAGTAAGTTTTCAGGTCGAATCTAATCCAACCACACAAATAAGGGTTGGAGCAACCAAAATCTTTCTGATAAAAAATAAAACAACAATAAGAAGAACGCGACGTTTTTGCGCAATACAAGATATATTGCAAAACTGTCGTTGGGCAGATGACCCTTCTAGGGCGGGCGGGCGACTCGGCGCGGCCCCCTGACATACATACAAACACAACTAAAATTAGATCTGTGATTCTCTCACTACACTACACGCTAGACGCAAACGAATGGATTATAGTATTATTAGAGCGGGTGCGCGGTACAAATAACAGTGTAAATGAACTATTGCGGCAAGATTTGTTGCTATCCGGAACCCACCAAATGAGCAACAACCGTTTGATGAGCGAATGATAAATGGTTCACGTAATGGCGCTCGGTGGGCGGAATAGTGGAGTTTACGTTCAATATTCTAGCTTGCTATTCTTCAAAATTGTACTGATAATACATATTATGCTAGAGGCGGACTAGGTTTTAGTATTAAAAAAACGTTTCGCAAATTTCAAAAGAACTTACATTAAGAAACAATGGAGTAAACGTTCTCGTAAGAAATAGGATCGATGTTATTATTATAGCTAGCTCATATAATCCCACTGCTGGGCAAAGGCCTCCCTCCATTACTTCCAACAGTCACGGTTCTGTGCTACTTCTTTCAAATTCTCAAAGAAGACATCCAGTTCATCCCGCCGTCGCGGTAACTCGATTTAAATGTTAAACATAAACATAGCCTAAAAACCCTCTCTTTTCGCTGTTGCCCTAATCAACTAATCAAAGAAACTATCGATTAAAGCTTTTCCTTGAAAGGAAGTGAATGTTACTTTGTACGTCAATGCGTGATTCAAATAATGCTATATTTACTTAAAATACTGAAGACTGAACTCTTTGATGAAAAGCTACGGTTACTTAAAATGTAGGTCGAATGAACATTGAATATCCTTTCAGTTACTTTTACGGAACATACTATTGATCTTGAATAAAAATAGTTTAGTCACGAACGCGAACTATGCAGCTTTAATTACGTTCAACTATTTTATAGCCGTACTTCAAACACGAATAGTAATTAAATTATTATAAAATTCGTCGTTACTTTTGAAAATTGTAAAGGATAATAAAATTTTATTATTATTTTTACTGAAAACTGTTGAAAGGTAATTTGTCTATAATAACTTTGGCGTATAATTTGCAAATTGTTGGATAGCAAAACAACAGTGTAATATATTTAAATAAATTGATGTTTATGTCATCGGCCTCACAAGGTCGGTCACTCATTGCTTGTGATACTCGTTTAAGATGCGTTTAGGGGGATTATTTAGGGTTGACTTCAACTAAATTAAAACAAAATTAAATTAAATCAAACGAAATTCAGTCATTTTAGTTTTCTTCGACGACTGAATAATAGAATTGAAGCATATACGAGTATTTCAACCAACAAATAATCATAAAAACAAGATAACACATTTTAAACAACAAATAACACTTAATATTATGATTGCTCATTAAATTACAATGGCTGAGTTACTGACAATCAAACCTCTGCGGGAACTCTCAGGGTGCCCTTAGAGCTGACCCGATTCCAGCGGACCATGTGCACAGTTTCGCATAGTTGTATAGTCTACTTTCGACTCAGCGAATAGTAATATTCGATCTACTTATTCATTAATCTGCCAGTATCGTAAATTCTTATTGACATGTTACAGGAAGAAGCGTATAATCGTAACTTTTTAGTAGTAAGTAGTCAACGTACTCTAGGCGATAGAATATTCACGACACGGCCGCGGAGACCCGTTACCCTACTCTGTAAGTGGAATACTGATACAAAACAGTCAATCGACTCTGTATCCATCATAGTAATGACTGTCTGTGGTTTATGACTGTTGGTTTTAAATTGACAAGTTTACTTGTAACATAGTAGATGACATGAGTTGAGGTCTTGTTTTAAAGTGGCCAGTAGTTAGAAAAGAATTCCAGACGTTGTCCTTGAAATACTTTTGCTTGGCTGCTAGCTCTTTATTTTCCAAATAGAGAAAAGTGTTTTATCTTTCAAAATATTAAATGGGTTCATGTCCATCGCAATAGCCCCCCCGCTTGCCCCCCATTTCACGGACGCTAATAAATTCATTGCTAAAATGTGGGTGTAGGTAAAGGCGTGACGGTATTTCTTCAAATCCGTTTCTCAACAGTTTCGTTAGCCATGTTCTCAACAAAACGCTTATTCACATTTAGAAAGGGCTCTCATAAGTTTTATGTCGGAAGTTATGTACGTAAAGATCACATAACTATTGCAGAATCATGTTCATGAGAACTGACATTTGTCAAGTACATAAAAATATCAGCAATCATAATCTGAAAACGGTCTATGTTCCTGGCGTAGGCGCGACCCTCTCTTGTACTTTGACTAATATAGGTATACGTATTCACTGACTGCAGGGTTGATGTTATTTAGGGATGGCATTTAATAGTATTTGCATTGTTACCATTCTTCATAAAAAAACATGCACGTAGATTAATCGGGAATGTTAAAGTCTATATCTTTCAGTAAAACATCGATCTGTCAAAAGCTAAATTGATACCGCTCAATTCCAAAGTCACATTCAAATGAACATGATTAAGAATCATTAAAGCCCTTTACAACGCGCAGTCGTAAATTAATTGTATTTTTAATATTATGTCAGCCCTAAGGCATGTTAATTTGACGTTTCAACGTTCCCAATTGATGCCCACGCGCATGCTGTTTGACCCTCTCTAACCGGCCATTGACTAAATTACTATTGAGACATCTTCCGCAATAATTATGCTTTATGAGCGCAATTACTATCGCAACGGTTTTTTCTAGTCCTAAGAAACAAGGTATGATATTTATTGCTCCTATTCTTGGCTAGGTTTTAGACAGAATCTTTCATAACACCTGTAACCCACATCGTGGGCAGAAGACTCGTGATTAAATTAGTTTAATGTCAAGATAATAGGCATTTGTCCGTTACTAGAGTATGTACCAACTGCTATTACTTGGCACAGTGACATAATTATGAGTTCTTTTTCTTATGAGGCAGAAACTACTCAAAACTCTTTTTTTTTTTTTCGGATGGGAAATAATCAAATGACTTCTCAGCGGCAGGGAGTGTCAGACTTGTACTGATTAAAACCCATCCATGTTCCTTCCTTGCCCTGTTACAGGGCCGCGGTATCTCTTTCGAACAGTCCCGCAGCCACGCGAGAATTCCTTCCGTTCACTTTTCTGAATTATTGTTTTGATCCGATTTGTCAGAAAACACGTGAAATGTTACACATTGGACTGAAAAATTAACATGTTGGAGCTTTTATTGTGAGCACGTGGCGGAAATGGGCGCTGTCAGCCGAGCCTAATGATGCGTGAAGCGACCGGCGCGGCTGCAGCGCGCGTGGGAACAGCTACCAACATAAAGAGAGTTCATTTTTTACATCTGCTAAATCAAAGCCGCTTTTTTGTTGTCCTACTTTGATTAAATGATTGGACGGGTTCATGATTTTGTGAACTGTGGAATAAAATGCGGAAAGGAAGGGAAATTGATGCGCTCTTATTGCCGCAGCTGTATATGCACGGTTGGATCGAAATATTAATGATTAAAAGTGATAGGCACTAAAGGAGACTGAAACGATTTCATACAATCTTGGGCCCAGGTGTAAGAAGATGAAAATGGTGTCATTTAAAAGCTTATATATTATCAACCTTTCACGGAAAATTCTGCGGATTTTGTCAATCTGAGAACAGAGATATAAGAGATTAAGTAAAAGTGAGGTAGGTATAAGTTACAATCTTTAACTAACAGCTGATTCCTGAAGTGCAAAATGTGTTCTTTTGCAATAATAGATATTATATTTACTAGAAAATGTTTGAAAAATCATATGAATGAACGTCAATGACTTCAAGCGATAGGTAAGTAACAGGTAAGGAGATAGGGAAAGGATGTCTAAAATAAAATAAAAAATCATTTAATATAGTGTTTTATTCGTCTTCTATTATAATTAAAATGTCGTCTAGAAACTGTGCAGGTGGTACTATATGATCTTGGTACCTAGCCCAGCTAAGGTACCATATAATGCACATTATATGAGCGCAACAGCCTACAGTTCGTTTCCCTACAATACAATTACAGAAATGCATTACTATAGCCTCCCTTCCTCTACGAGAGCCGTCGACTAAAATATAAATAAAATAAGTTTTTCGACTTATATGTCGGGATTGTATGCAACCCCTAAGTAACCAAGAGGTATTGGCAGCCGACAGCTCTCGAAGAAGGCTACTTCTGACCTCCCTGCACACTTCTATATTAAAAACATCATTTCCTCTTACATGTTCACCGTAGTAGGAACGTGCCTGCTTGATTTGGTATGTTCCTAAAGAAATCAATATTAGTTCACTATCGGAAAGCTTACAGACTGAGGTGCATTCCATTGCCGAATCACTGACAGAATTGTTTCATCGTGTAAGGGTCGTCGGCCCAGTGTATTGCAGTGAACAGTGGATATCCCACAATTCACACAGCGATCCATAGTTTGAATAATATCCAATCCAGAAGCCGGCGGTAAAATCCAAAATAACAATTCCAAGTCAAACGTGTGAGCGATCTTCGGTGTCCAAGGTGAAAGCAAGGGTCGTACAAGGTAGGCAGGGTCAGAATCCGTAAAATACAAAGCAGTGGTCGTGAAAAATGACGAATAATCGGGAAAGCACTCGAAACGCATCGGAAAACACGAAACGAGTGAACAAACAAGAACAGTCGGCAACTGTCTAGTGTCAATGTCAGTCAGCTGTCATGTCAGTGACATAGACTAAAAATATAAGAGAGATTTGAATCGATATGAAATCGATAATCATTAATATTGGTTTTTCAGTTATTAATTGATATTTGATTTATTAATATGACTGTAGTTATATACAATATGTTGCATATAAGTATAATATAGTGCATTTAATTACTTTGAGTTAGTTGTTTAGTGCAAAAGTTTTATTTTCATAACTGTGTAATCGATTCCTGAATCGATAATCTCACGAAAACTATCTTTTTCATATTTCTCCGCTTTCAGATTGAGAATTGAAGTGATTTTTCATATTCTTAGATAAAAAAATATGACTAATTTTTTAGATCATATCTCAACTTATTACATTTGGGCCCACCGTTTTCCATCTCCTTTTAATTGTTCGTTGCCTAGTAAGTGGCTGTTTGAAATATTCATATCAAATAATAGATACGTGCTCGGAACACCGGCGATTTCACTTCGTAATGGTTGGCGTCGGTAGTGCTAAGGGCTTGCCGTGTCATCACGAAATATAGAAAGCGGTGTTTTATGTAACCCAGTTAATTAGTTCCTGAGACAAAGGATAAGAGACAATTAACAATACGTGAGATGGAGACTTTCTCATAAAGATAAATATTTTTTAAATTGAAGTTTTGTTCGTAAAGTTACTTTGAAACGAGAGGTCTGAATATTGAAGCCATTGCATTGTACTAAGTTTCGCAGTTTATTACTATCTATTTTATTGATCTTGAAAACGTTGTGTTGGATGCATTAGTATGTAGGAATGAATGGAATCGATAACAATCACACCAAGGGTATTTGTATGCATATTAAATACCTGTGTTCTAAGAATGCAATGTCATTTAATACCTAGTTTAATGGAAGAACAAAACATTTTGTAATTACTGATTTGTTTCCGTTTAAACTTCTTACTATTTCTATAAAATCGTGAGAACTCTCGGGTTGTGTAATTATAAAGCTAACAGAGGAAGCGTTTCGCTTCTATTAGAGTAGACATTCGCAAGCGCAGGTAACTAGACCAATTTTAAGACACGCTGTCCTAAATACGGGGCGTAAACAGACTCTTCACGAAGCCGTCAACCAAGCATTATGTACATCAAACTAAGTAACTTTACGCAAAAATTAGTGCTGGGAAACCACTTCCTTTTTTTGGGGTGATAAATCACGTTTTGCAGTAGGACTCTATGTAACGCACTCAAAACATTGTGCTGATGGATGAATTGAATAGTAAGGGGGTCCTGAAGGTGTTTAAAGTTAAAATCTTACATTAAAATCATGTATTTAAAAAAAACTTAAGAAAAAGTTGGAAGTTTGACCCCCAATATCTCCGTAACTAGAAGGTTCCCAGGTATGGTCTAAAACAAAAAAATGATCGCAATGACGGGGAGAACAAGTGCCTTTTGGCTTCGTTAAGAGTCTGTTTACACCCTTTATTGCTGTCGGTGGTTCACGCTGTAAGGTCCAAGTATGTTTATTATGTGAAATAGTAGTTACAATTTGTAATGTTAAAAAACCCAAAGCTCTTGTTAATTAATGTTTATTTGCATTTAAAAGTCTCATAGAAAAAGACACAGTTCACATGAATGTGACATTTAATTTTTATAGCCATTATAAAATGTCTGTATTTCAAGCTAACTTTATTGTCTGACGTCGCCCCTGAAAACGATGATAAATGAGTTTTTTACACGGGCATAATGAAAAAAAAAACCCACAATGAGTAGAGCCGCTAAAGATTAGTATCTCTTCATACATGGAATACGATTTTAGAGGTCGATTTGCTGATTAGTTAGGTCGTGACACACGTCCTCGACAAACACACGATTACACAGTATAAACACTTGAATATTTTTAAAGACCATACATTTTCATGATCTTCTAGGAGTTTGGATAAAGATAGCCCTCAGATTCTTGACCGTTACAAGTAATGTGTCAACCTTTGAGTATGAATAAAACAACCTTTAGAACGCTAATGTAGTTGCTGGCATCTTACCCAAAAGTCGCCTTGCTGTATTTACATCTGTTGTCATGTGCTTCCTTGATTATCTCTACGAATGAAAGTTTCTGCTCATACTTGTAAATTGTATCCACTTATTCATACTGCTAGGTGGTTGTTCAACCGTCGGAAGTGTATTATTATAGTGAGGACCGAGGTAGGCGTCTGCTAGCAACCTGTCACTCCTACACAGTACTTACGTCTGATCTCTGACCCAGCACGATGCTGTGCGCGTGGCTATGAATGGTGCCGGCGTACTTACCGATAACATTACTAGTTTACTAGCCGTTTTGTTTACGTGTTTCTATGTCTTCATTGAAGAACGAGATGTAAACGTGCTCGTACCTCACGTAGATCGATCGTTTAACTATTTCTTGCACAAGCAACGTTCAACAGCCATAAGTGCTATAACCTATAACGTATAGGTACTTATTTAACAGTGTACACCGTAGGTAGGTACTTATTTAACAGTGTACACCGTAGGTAGGTACTTATTTAACCGTATACATTGTAGGTTTTAAGCAGTGATAGTCTAGTGGTTTGACTGTCGGACTGCCAAGTCATAGGCCTCGAGTTCGAACCTAAGACACGCATCTCTGATTTTTCGGATTCATGTGCGTAGTGTATAATTACCACTTGCCTCGGTAAAGGAAAACATCGTGAGGAAACCAGCATGCCTGAGAGATATTTCTCGACGGCATGTAAAGCCAAGTCAGAGGACGTTGGGCGGTATAAAAACTCTGACACCAGGTTAGGCACTAACCACACGATAAATAAAGACTGTTATGTTTTCTAGTCACCCTGCCGCAGCTGGACGTAGAGAGACCTTCCCCACACTGCGCCCACCGTCTTCCACATCCAGTCTGCTCCAGACACCTTTTAGTGCCGTATTACATCTAAGATTACATATATTTTGAAAATATAATTTTGAAGTTGACGGATATCTGAACACTGTCAGCAACCCTCTAGCAGCCGGCCCAGGTTTAATGAAATTGTACAAAGTCAATAAGTATAATAAGATTTTGCATCTTTTATCCTTATTTTTAAATTTAAAAAAATACTCATTGTATAATTAATTAAATAATGTTTATTTTGTCCTATAGAGCCGCCGCGAGTTGCAGCGGCGTTGGGGCCACGCGGCAAGCGAGTGCAGACGCCGCAGCCCGTGCGCACGCCGGCTGTGGCTCTCGTCGCGCCTCAGCCGCAGCAGCCGCGCGAACAGGCCGTCGCGCTCGCGCATGCCGCCAAAGGCGTCGAAGCCCTGGGCGTTTTAGTCCAGTATTTAGTGTTTCGAGTAAGTATTGTTTGATGTTTTTCTTATCCTTAGACCCGATAAGTAGCCACGCTACTCGCGGTGTCAGTGAGGTTTTTAGTCAGTATTGTCAGATAGAAGCGCTAATGGCTCGAAGTATCAGAAATGGTTGGCTGGAGGTTGTACAAATAAAAGAACCTCACCCGTTGCTCTATCACCGTTATATCACTCTTAAAAACATTTGGATTAGTCGGAGGCGTTACTTGCGTTAACTGTGATATAACCGAGCAGCCTACACTGCTGCACTGGAGTGCTAGTATTTTTGAAACTTCCATTGGTTTGTAATTTGTATTGGCCGGTGCCGATATGACCTGGACTTCCATAATGTCGTAGTGATTTACGAATGTGGTCGACGATTAACATAAGTTGTAGGTACTCTATTGTGTTTACCAACCAACACAACAAACATAAAGCGTTGAGGCCAATACGAACGGTTCGCGTTGGAACTTAGAACAAATATTTGTATGGTTAACAGGCAGATATTTTACGAGTATGGATGTTTGTTCACGGCTTTTGTGTAACCGATGACCCAACATAGTGTATTCACTTGAGAGGTTATTCGTGTCAAAAAAGACCATCAGTTACCACTCAAATAAACTATGTGAACCCACTCCAAATACTTAATTATTGCTAATTTTCTGAAGGCCGATCAGGCTAGTATGCCTACTATGTATCATTGAGATTGTGCAATCGAAATTCTCTTACAAGTTGTATACAAACATCCTTAATTTTGGTGTCTGAACAGCCGTACTAAAATAAAAGTTGATATTCAATGAACAGTTTTACTGACGGTAGTATTACATTTCCAGTTGGATGCACTAAATGGCAGCAGTTGGCGCGTGGAAGCGGAGCGATGGCGCGGCGTGGCGGCCGCCGAGCGCAGCAGCGCCGCACGCGCAGACCGCGACCGGCAGCAGCGCGCGCAGAAAGATCTCGATACCAGTGAGTATTTAGCACAGTTTTTAATGGAGGAAAAGGAATACCAAATAAAAGTGGATGGATTGTGTGAGGAACGAAAGAGAAAGAACTGAATGACTGAGTGACAATTATTGTAAAGGAAAAATGTAAGCAAAAACGTGTTGCGCCAATAATGGCCAAGTAATATGGGATAGGGGCAGGAAAGTGCGGGGAGTTTTATCTCTACTTAGCAGCATACACCTCCATAAAGCATCGCCAAAACAACAGGTCCTGCGCTTCAAGCAGATTCCCACGACGCTATTAACAAAACAAAAATAAATGAAATACAAAAATAACTTATTCAACCGGTAAAATTCTACTGCTCTTCAATAATGGACTTATAAAAACATGCAGACCATGCAGTAGACAGTAGTTTACCTCCCTGGGTTATTGACTTAATATTCCAATGCTGCGTTTCTTTGTCTTTCAATCTCGGCAAAAAATAAAGTTTGTAATTATTATGCACATTTTTATATACAAATATCTGAGTGAGCTTCATGGGTACGTAAAAAAATAATTTATGAATATAATATTAATGTATAATTACGACCTTTCCAGTCGCAGAATGCCTGAGTAAGATCTCAGAGCTGGAGATGGAGGTCTCGTCGAAGGAGGAGGCGAACGCGCGCCTCCAGGCCAGACACATCGAGGAGGTCGCTACACTCGCCAATGACATCAAGGGACTCAAGGTAACCACAATCATTAGCATTTCTTTGGGACTTAAATAAATCGTAATTAGTATTAATTTATGCACCGACTTGTATAACTGGAATTGTTAACAAACAATTGTTTTTATTGTGGGATATTCACCGTGCCCGCGAAGGCCAAAGAATGTGCCGCAGCCTTCAGAAACCACAACGGTAATCTTGCTAAACCACCTGAGATACCGAAGGCTGGTGAAACCTGTTAATTTAAAACATTATAACAAAGCTACATTATTTTATTTATAGGATACAATTGAATCCCTGAAACACGAAGTCGCCGAGAGTAGGGCGCGTCTACACGCGCACAGCGAAATCGAGCGCACATTGCGCGCGCAACTTGAAGCGGCGCGGGCGGAGGTGGAGCAGAGCAAGTCGTACATCACATCGGTGACATCCGCCAACACGTCGACTGACTCGTCGGTGGACACGTCGTGGGACAAGTCGTGCAACATGTGCGACGCGGCCTGCGACCCCGTGTGCTGCGAGGCGGAAGATTGCGAGCTGCGATTAGCTGCGAATGAGGAATTGAGCACAGATGCCAACGAGTTGGCAGCTGAGGTTAGTACTACCAACTGAAGCTATAAATAAAGCGGTTTTAATTATTATGGAGCCATTGAAATAAATAGGGCTGGCGTTCATTATTAGCGTAAGTTCAGACAATAAAAATAGATTTTTAACGATTCTGATACTCAACAATGTACAAACGAACATTTGTGTACTTAGCTTGTCTTATGTTAGTTAGGTTGTTAAGTTTTTACTTAAAACTATATCTAGAAACTCACTTAATCGATACATTTGCCCCTCCCCTCCAGGTACGATCACTCCGGGCGGTGATCGAGCTGAAGCAGGCGGAGGTCGCATCATTGCGCGATTCGCGATCAGAACTCGCGGCAGAGCGAGAACGTCGTGCGGCGTGCGAGCGAGAGGCGCGAGCTGCGCGTCACGCTGCGGAGGAGCTGCGGGAACGCGCGGCCGCTCGGCAACGCGACACCGACCGGTTGCGCGACGACAACAGGCGTCTGCGCGACGCCGCAGCTCGCGATCGCGACCATGCCGCGCGACTTGCCGCGCTCAACGAGGAGCTCCGATACAAGCTTAGACAGAAGTCACAGGTGAGTTTGTCTTTTCTAAATTATTGTTTCCGGTTGCGTTGGAATTTTGTGTTGTGGTATTCCTGGAACCCATGACTCTTAGTAAGCTGTTTTCATAAAGTTGTTTACTTTACCGCTCTAACTGTGTTTAGTAAACCTTTCACTATGTGTGGTGATGAGATCACTGAAAGATAAATATTGAAAGACAATCGATGAAGTCAATAAACATCATATTCGTGAGAAGATCTTCTCTGTAATAATAATAATTCTGTAGGTGTTTACGCTTAAACATAATTTCTCCAACTCGTTTCATCTGAATTAGGAATCCTGAAGTTCAAAGTAAAACCATTTAGGTTGGTAAATTCGAGAAAGATTTTAACCTGTTCCTTGCTCCACAGGTGGTGTCTCTGCTGGCGGGCGGTGGCTACATAGAGCGGCCGCCGCTGCGCGCGCGCACGTCGTCGGGCGACTCGGGCCGCTCGGCCTCGCCCGCGCCCGACTCGCCTCCCTCCCCCGCCGCCTCACCCGCGCCCGACTCACCCCCGCTACCTGCGGTCAAGGGCGTCGTCGAAAAACACGACTCCGTCAGCTGGGTGCTAGAGATTGAAGAGACGCCTGAGGAGGTGGCTTCTAGGTAAAGATTCTTTGTTATCTCGGTGAAAAGTCCTTTGCCCAGCAGTGGGACAAAACAGGCAAGGAGAAAAAAATTAGTTGTTGTATGGTCAAAATTAGTCCTTTAGAAGCTGCATAACTGATAATTCTCGTCATCAGGTTGGCCAGGCGGTCGTCGTTCCGCACGGCGGCGTCGCCCAGCGGCGTGAAGCGGCGCGGCGGGGGCTCGCCCGGCAGCGGCTCGCCGGCGCCCGCGTCTCCGGCGCCCAACGCCTCCAAGCTGTTCCGGCCGGGCGAGCTGGACTTCCCGCCGCCCCCCCTCAAGGAGTCTGCCGGCGAGGCCATCTACATCTACGACGACCGTCAGTATTGAAGTGTTGGACTGCTGGACTTTGTGCTCGTGACCGACTAGTCTGCCCGCGTGCGCCGCGGACGTGGCGTCCGGATCGTGTTCTTGCCGGAGATAAGTTTGGATAAGTTTTGCACGGTGTGGAGGAGTAGATTATAGAAAACTGGGACCCAACCAGAGTGACTTCTCTGTATCTCGCGTTTGTGAATTGAATACGTATGTACCTTACAAGGAAATGGTGAATGGAAATAATGAAACTAAACTCACATGATACCTATGGTCTAAAGCTCCTAAGCTCTGGAACACCATTTTTAATGGACTTTGCAAAGAGCTTTGCATTGAGCTTCAAATGTTATTTTACGTAGATTTAATACGAGTTTGCTCTTTCTCAATAGAATTTAGCTTGAAGTGATAATGATATGTTCTTCTCATAAACGATATTAAAAACAATACCTTAGATATCTCATAGTAAACCTAACTGAAAGGTTTTACCTATTTATCTTATTTCAATTTTTATCGACGTCACACGTTTCTACCATTAGTGGATAAACTAAATGAAATAAGGTAAGAGTAGCTCCAGACTCACTTATAATATAAGAACTTGCTTTTCTCAACATTCTGGCCTCGGAACGGTATACTCGAAGTGGGCTGCATTTGAAGGAAAGTGTTTATGTACCTGTGGATTGCGCCAATCAATAAAAGTTATAACTTAGTGAACTATCTATACGAATACTTCTTGTCTATACTTCTTTTAATTTCCATTTAAATTTTACTTTATTTATAATCTGTTTCATGTCTCTCTTACGTCTCATTAATGTTTATTTTATTGTACTTTTAACCCTATTTCCCCTTTTATTCATTGGTGCAATTATTCTTGTTTCTGATTGTTTAATAATAAAGGAAAATATGTGCTTTGATAATGTGTTATCCTGTTCAGGCTTGTAAGTACTAGCAGGTTGTTATCTGTATTACTTAGCAATAGATTGATCGTGTAATTAGGTATTTATATTGTTTTTGTATTGTATTTTTAACTTAATTATTATATTTTATCACACTCGTTGAATTATTTTGTACAAATAACAATTTTAATGATGAAAATTAACATAGTTGTAAGCGAAGGTGTAATTATGACGTTTTTATTCTGTCTATCGGAGTTTTGACGCTTTCATTTGATTAGGGCTGCAAGTCTGCAATACTTTCTTCTATTGTGAATGTTAATTTCGCATTATATTTTAATGTTTCTTTTTAGATTAATATAGTCCGCTATTCTAGAAGAAACAGAAACCAAAGAGTCGCGTTCATCTAAACTCTTTGCCATGTTCCTTTGCAACAATCTGTCATCGTGATGCATGATAGAGTACATTGTAAATTCATTTAATATGATTTTTATTTATTTTTAAGCTTATCGTTATATTACATTAAATACCATTCCAAAATTAAACTGTAATCATAAATATTGTAACGTGATTGCGAAGGATATTAATATAAAGAATAAAATAGTATGTTAAAGACGTGGTGGTTTGATTTCCGTTTCCACAGCAATCCGTCAATTATAGTCAATCAGTGAAGGTGATAACAGCCGGCTCAATTAGATAAATTACCCCCTTACAAGGTTGGCTTGGCGAGTACTAGCCAGTCTTCTAAGGAAGGAGATTGTTTAAATAGCTAATTTATTCAGTCTTATACTAGTAGATGACTAGACTAGGCCTATCTAAACTCTCAGTATAACTCAATGACTGAAGTGAATATCAATAGGTATAAAGTTAATGATTAAATCAAATATCATGCCAACTGCCTTGCTCAACATATACAAATAAATAATATTGAAGTGTCTGATTGTAATATCAAATAACGGCTTTTTACTGAATGCCTATGAAAGTATATACGTTACTTATAACAAAAACATATTTTTTACTTTTTTGTCCGTCTGTCTAAGGGGTATCGTATTACCCAGTACTAACTGGGTTGTAGAGGTCAGATAGGCACTCGCTCCATGTACAATACTGGTATAAAGCTGCATCCGGTTAGACTGGAAGCCCACAAAAACATAGTTGGGAAAAGGCTAAGCAGATGATGATGATGATGTCTGTCTGTCTGTAGTGTCTGTTTGTTCCGGCTAATCTCCAAAACGGCTGGACCGATTTTGAAGGGACTTATACTGGCAGATAGCTAATGTTATAAGGTCCAACAAAGTCTAATCTAAATCTTTAATTATAGAAAAATAATTAGGATTCCGTGCAAAAAAATTAAAACCCTTGAATTTGTAAATAAATCCGATTCAAACGTCTAATCTCCGAAAAGGCTGGAAAGATTTTGACAGGAGTTTTACTGGCAGATAGCTGATGTCATAAGGAGTAACTAAGGTTACTTTTATTTTAGAATAAGAATTACAGTTCTGTGCAAAAAAAATAAACTCTTGAAATTGTTAACAAAATTCGATTCAAAAAGGGAAATAACATAAATGAATTCACGCGAACGAAGGTCGCAGGTAACAGCTACTGATCATTAAAAAAGAAAGCCAGTTGGTTTCATAGTTGCAAGCACTAATGCTGAACGTGGGATTCTGGGTTTATTTCGATTTCCGGTTAAGGCAAAACGTTGTTGGTTTTTAAAGAGAGAATTCGGAAGTAGATGTGGCACGAGAGATATCAGACTCTTGACCAACGATTTTATAGGCTTCCTAAGGCAGTTAGGCTTACGCCTATAAAATCGTCTTAAGTCTGATATCTCTCCAGTCATGTCAAATTGCTATTTCATCGGATTATTTTGTTTCTTTACTGAACCGAGAATGCATCAGTGTCTGCGCACACACTTGTGTTCTATATCTTTGGCCGCCATGACATAAATTCGGTCCGGAGAATATTATCATAGAAAGAACCAATTACAATGCAAACAGTGAATAATAAGGATTGATAGACACAACGGTGTTATGGCCTGTTTGTGAACCACAAAGGTAAGTATCGTTTTTTTGTTCATTTTGGCTAATGCGAAAGAGGATGTTGCATTTCTGCAGCAGCAGCACATATCGCTCACCTAGTAATATATTGGCACATCTACGTTTTTCATATTTTACAGAAACGAAGATCAAAGATTTTATATGTGTTTAAATTTAAAAAAAGGAATTACTTAATTACAATTATTTAAGCTCGTGGCTAAACAATAACAGCCGCTCGGGTCGATCTTTAGGTTAAGCCGTGCTTGCCTAGGTTGGTCTGTGGATGGGTGACCATCCATTACATACCGAGTTTCCTCCGTGCCTCGGAAAGCACGTTAAGCCGTTGGTCCCGGCTGTTATTTGAAGATCTTTGACAGTCGTTAAAGTAGTCAGTGGCCCAAAAAGTCTGACAACCAGTCTTACCAAGGGGTATCGTATTTCCCAGTAGTAACTGGGTTGTGGAGGTCAGATAGGCAGTCGCTCCATGTAAAATACTGGTATTCAGCTGCATCCGGTTAGACTGGAAGCCGACCCCAACCTAGTTGGGAAAAGGCTAGGCAGATGATGATTAATAACCGAAAAACTAGAGCCGAAAAATAACGACGAAATCACCATTCTAACAAAATGCCTTCACTATCCAAACCTAACAATGTAGGTAATACATATCTAAGGAACACAGCCCTTGAACTGGATTGTTATCGTAAACAATATTTAATCTACTTTTATAGTTTAATTTTCAGCCCCATTTCACGTGAATACCTACAAACTGTATTTACGGTTCTACCTAATTTTGAATCACACTCTTTAGGTGTGAGAGTGTCGTTTGGATCGCCCACTCCCTATTAAGTCTGAGTCAGACCAATTGCAGTAGAAAGTGCAGTGCGTTGCTAGTTTCACAAATAAGAATGAAATGGCTTATATGACGTCATAAACGATTCCGGACCTATCGCAAGAGTGTTTATTAAATGTTACGCATTCAGTGCATTCAATAAAAGCTATCCTTAGGTTCGTAGGCACTGTGGCTGACATCTGCATGTCCAGATGCGTCATGAAGAATAGTCACCTATCGATTGTTCGTAGAGAGCTCTATTTGTGTTATGTTATTGATATTGTGGCTGTTATTTACTCATCAACAAGGGTTTTGTCACTCAAGTGAGTACCTAAGTCTGCTATGAAAGTCCGGTCCCCTTTAACTAGTAATATTTGGTGATATTCCGGGGAAAACAGCATGCAAGTCATGACTATGTTCACATATGCACACCTTGCCTTAACTGTAAGAATCTTCACAGCCTAATGCTGTTACTTATACTCCGTGGTTACTACATAGAACCACTAAGAACTTTAATGAAAGATGCTGTAAACACCCAAAAATCAATCACAGACGATAATAATTCTGGGTACAAGTCAAGGTTTTGCTATCCAAATATACCATCTACCTAGAGACAAAGACACAGCCTTGACTTCAGCCGCTTTTCGTAAACCACATTGGCATTATCACGGTACAGTTGTTAAGCAATTAGGTCTGCTGTCTGCAACCTTAATTAGTGTTATTTATTGCCAGCATGGTGATTATTTGTGTAGGTTAGTAACAGTTACTGTAGTCGCCAGCTGTTTGGGTGCAAACATCTTCAAGATGAGCAGGTAGTTAACTCGTTGAGAGAAGAATCTTCGATTTGATGGAGGACTAATAGCTTCACCCGTAGCTTTGCCCTAATGGACGTTGAAAATAATCTCACGAGAGCGTACCCTCGGGTAGGAGTATCCTATGCACTTACCCCATCATAATCATGGTCAACGCGTGAAAAGGTAACAGACCGATAGACAGGCAAAATTACTTTCGCAATTATACTGGGTCCATATCTGCATTATTTTTACATAGTATAAAACAAAATCCCGCAGTTTGTACGCTTAGATCTTATAAACTTTGCAACGGATTTTAATGCAGTTTTCAGCAATAGATAGCGTGATTGAAGAGGATTGTTGATAGATACTTATCTCATTGCACCCGTGCGAAGCCGGGCTGAGTCACTAGTACATATATTAAAGATGTGAAGTTTGTAACTTTGGATGTAGGAGGTAATCTTCGTAACTACTAATCCGATTCCGAAAATTCTTTCAGTAATGGAAAGGTACATTTTCCCCAAGTGTCATAAGCTATATTTACAAAAGCAGGACGTTCCCGTGATTTAATTTCCGACCATAACGCGAACGAAGCCGCGGGCCAAAGCTAGTAGTGGATTTAATATATTAAGTAGATGTACTGTACCGTCGATGTCTGTACATACTGAACAATTGGGACCTACATCGTAATACCTATACATTTGGGTTCAGTAGGTCTGTACTGAAAGGTTCACGAGTACAATTTTAGCAGTATGGGGAAAGTTATTTAGCTTGATAGTCCACAACACATCTTTAAATATACACCTTTCTGACACACGCTGTATAGATCAAAGTTCGTATTAACAATCCAAGTTAAAAACCCTTTTGTAAAGTGAGCTGAAAATAGTAAAAGCATCTAGAGACCTGCTCTTAAAGGAACAAAGAAAGGAATTTATATTAAATTGCACGAGTAGGTACCTAACTGGAACCTTTGCTTACTGGCTAAACTAGCACGCTCGCTACTTCCTATTAAATGTTTCTGGAAGACAGCCTGCATGGAATGGGGCGCACAACACGATATGTATTCCGTATGAAATGTTACATATATTAGATGTAGTCGATACTGTACTTGCTTGCTGTTCCGTAGTCGGCGCGGCGTTTGTAGCTCCTGATTTCTGAGTTGTTTAAATATCGGTCACTAAATACCAGTCACCCTATACATATAGGGTGACTGGTAATTAGTGACCGATACCTAAACACGTGATTGTACTCATAATAACAAACAACTTTTATTATGGGACTAAACCTGAAATCGCGAAATCTTTTGACCCCGAGTAATTTTTTTTGCACGTGCAATCGATGGGGACTTTCACATTTCTTTTATAATAGTGTATAGAACAATCCTACCAATTTTCAGCCAAGTGGGAATTATTTTAACCTTGGATGTCTAAATTGACCGGACTATAAAAGTACGGCAGTTATTTATTAAATAACTGCCGTACTGTTATAGTCCGGTTGTTTTTTCTTCACGTAGTTCCTTCCGATAGGAGAAGGAAGGACCTGGTTTGCACAAGGCCTAAAACCTTTAAAATAAAGAGATCTTTTAAATAAAATAGATTAATGATGAGAGACATGTTCCAAAGATAGAATTGATCAGCCTTTTTACTTAACTGCGCGGCCATAGACAAGAAAAGTTTAAAAAAATGTCACGATCTGATGGTTTTCATCATTCGCACACAACAAACTTTTTTACTCGTTCTACGACTATGTATATATTATGAGCATTTATATATAAATTCGAAAGCATTCTATGATTAAGAACAACACACCGTTAGTGCAGTCAAAAGTTCCAAGAGTACACAATCAAGGTAATGCTTCCTAAGGATTTGGCGTCATATGGGTGTCGACACCAAATCGTAATCAGCGACGATTATGTCAAGGAAAGTTCAAAATGTTGCAACAGGCCACCACACATTGATACCGGCCCGTATATAAAAACAATTCGAAACTAACGAGTGGACAATGCTTAGTAAATCCTCAAAATGTTCGCAAGTGTCTTTATTGTGTCGTTAATCATTAGTGCCGGTAAGTATTTACGTTTTGTTTTAATAACTTCGTAAGGTTCGAACCCATCTTCAGCTAAAATTTCGGATTTGGGTTCTCCTCGGGCTTACGATATATTATCTAACATTACTCTATCTTTAGCGCTATCGTTTTCCCCCTCACTGCGTTATTCGTTTGTCATCATCTCGATGTTGTACAAGATTTTCTTTGCCTAGATAAAACCGATCAGTTCAATATAGAAAAAGGTTAGTTTTCAAAAAGATTTTCTTGGCTTGTAACTATACATCTTTTTACTATGCAGTCTTAATAGCTAGAGCAGTACTGCTATAATCTAGTTTTTTTTTATAACTTTGCTACACGCTAGGAATTTCTCCTGTATCGTGAGTGAGTTTCAAATATTTAAACTCACATACACAAACAGCCAGACCTGGAATAACTACCTGTAGGTTATGCAAATATTTGTTCCGTGCGGGAATTGAACCCGCGACACGCTGTGTAGCAGCGAATCGTTTAGTCACTGTCCCAACCTCGCTATCAGTTTGTTAAGTAAGTTGTTAGTTGGTTACTTTCGATAGAAAGCGTCTATTATATACATTTGTCTTTGAAATTAGAGAAATGTATATAATAGACGCTTTATATGTATATGAATATGCTACTAATAAAATACACAATCAAACTACATATCAACATGCTAATGCTACATAATCAAACTACTAATAATAACCTATTGCAGAGTTCGACAGGGGGATGGGCCTATCGTTGTTTTTAATTAGGTACCCAAGAGTCAACAATCGTCACAACAGATTACCGCAGTTAAGATTTGAATTATAGCTGAATTTTAAATGTTGACAAACCTGTCGATATTTTAAAATCTGATAATTTATTATCCGGTAGTGAAAGTAGTTTATAAACTTGAATACACGTCAAAGTTACTAAAATTTATTTTCGGATTTTGCGGATATCAATCACACAGTAGTTCCTCGTTTTAAATGCATCGAAAACCTAATAAAACAGTAGTAAAAATATGTATTTTAACTGAACTAAGGCAAAACTTATCTCTATGGGATTACATTATTTCAGAGCTAAAGTGGGTCAATGGAATATTAGACTATCTAGATAGATTACCTACCAGTTCAAAATAATCTTAGGTCAACAACGTCTTTTAATACTTGTCATAAATAATTCGTAATACCTACGTAAGTAGTGCGATATCTACATTAAATTGAAAAAGTCTATGCAAAATGTGTTTTTTTTTTTGAAGATTTATAAATTCCGGTTCAAAAAAGTAAAATTTTAAAGCCCTGAATTACTGGTATTCGACTGAACGTTAGTGTAATCAATCAATGCTGAAAGGGATTAGATTTTGATTACACGTAGAGGCTTGACTCATTCGGTCATTCACTGAAAAATTTATACCGATGCATTATGTCATAGTGAGTTATTTAATTAGATAGCAGTAGAAACTTAACTTTTGTTTTTTTTTTACACAGTTCTTTGCGGTGATGAACAGGCAAAGCTTAGACTTTATTATGAGTAAGTATTTTTTACCATAAAAAAAAGAATAATCTATATATAGACTTCGCTTTATATAAATCATCTATCTATACTGAAGATAAGGACAGTACTACAAGTTCCTCATTCTTGTGAAAATGCTTACCTGCATGATGGCCGATTTCATACAAAGAATCAGCATACCATTGATCTTGAATAAACATAACATCACGCCTGTAATCCTCGAGGGTTAGGCAGAGATGTACTAGCGAAATGTGTATTACTATTAGGATAGTATATCCACATTATCCTGTTATTTTTAAGTCCCATTGAATAGGGGGCGACCATATTGAATAAACTTGTCCATTTTTTTACAGTTCTTTCGAAAATTATACCGAGTTGGGATTCGATGAATCCCACAACATATTTTCGAAGTCGTGGTACAACTCCAGCAGATCGACTACATTTTTCTGCCATGGATTCACAGGAAAGTATTGGGAAAATACTAAAAACATATAAATTACCTTTGCACGTGGCATATATGAATCTATTACTTTAAGTAAGGTTTACCTATATGTTTAAGTACGTACGTAAATACATTAGTATTAGGAGTGAACATATTTCCAAAATACTCCAAAGACTAAGCCTCGCTCGCAGTCTAATTAGGTTAAAGATATCGCTGGCATATTCTTTACTAGCTACCGCCAGCGGTTTCGCTCGCGAGAAGGTCAATAATTATATCGCACGGGTCCGTACTATTGGAAAAAAAAGTTATCCTAACTCAGGTAACGGCCTACATGTGTGCCAAATTTCACCGAAAAGGCGATAGACAGACATAGTTACTGTCACATTTACATGTAAACATAATATGAAAGGAAATAAGGATTTCAAAAGGAATCTTATCCCATCGAGTTACGTAAGAATTATTCAAACCAAACGAAGTCTTATAAGTCTAACATGAAAAAAGGACCACTATACCGTAGACTCCACAACCATTATTCATACTGCTTATTACGATAATCAGCTTAAGGTCAGAGCTCGGAGAGAGGAAATAATAAAAAATAATTTACAGGTTATCCCACTGGGCCTGCGGTGACTGCTCTTATAAAAGCGTATTTGGAGCAAGGACAGAGTAATGTTGCTCTTCTGAACTGGGACCGTCTAGCCGCATCGATACATAATTCGATCCCCCAGTCTTACTTAACTTGGGCTATACCTAATGCCATGAAGGTGAGTCTATAATATTTATTCTATACTCGATAAAAATCTTAAATTCTTAGTCTTAGATGAATTCACAGCCTATAAAGTTTTAAGCATACAAAATGTTTTTTTATTTTTTTATAACAAGCGTATCTAAGAATTTTCGATAAGAAAGATTGTATAGAAGATGGTCATTTTCCGATGGAAATCCCATCGAGCAAACGGCTCGTGATCGTGACCAAACACAATATCTTCTTCTACACATGGAAATAGTTCCATCTGTTTCGATAAATTACTTCTGTAAGAGTAAACCGACTTCCTTGGCTGATTTCCATATATTTTACATGTCACGCCTCTTCCTTTTTATTTAATATTTACATTTACTTATGCCATTTCACTTTAAAGAAGAAATAAGTATCAATTTCTAATGTCAATATCTTTCCACTCTCACTACACTTTTCCGCTCTAAATTGTTTAAGTATATCAAAGTGCTGTCGACTGTCTCAATGCTTCCTTTGTTTCTGCTCGAAGCGAGAGCGTAGGTAATGTATATCGTTGTATGAATATTATGTTTGATCTCTGAAGTACACACAGCTCTGTATGTAACCTAGCTTCACACGTACCACGTACGTAAACATAACATTTTTAAGTGCCGTCTAAAATTTTGATTACACGCCATTTTGTGCAATAAAATGGCGACTTGAATCACGGGAAATCTTCATTTCAGCCACTATGAATACAAATGACGGTTATAATGAGTACAACGATGTCTTCCTCAGGTCGGCGCGAACTTCGCTGACGTTTTGCTGAACTTGTCCGCGGACGGCCTGGATTTGAATAAGACGCACTTAGTGGGCCATTCCCTTGGTGCGCATATTGTTGGCATCACTGGCAACAAAATGGCGAGGAAAGGAGTTCAATTGCCTTGGTAAATATTTATTTACTTCGTCTGTTTAATATTTTAAGTACGGTTTTAAGTTCAATGCAAATATTTGGATGAAAGATCTAGTATTGGAAAATATTTGCTGTTTCAAAGGTCAGTGTTGCTAAAGGGATTTGAATTTATAATGTTACTTTAAAGCTTGATTCACAGATCTTTAGGTGGGTAAATAAGAGTAAATCATTTTTTTAAAGCGTAAACTTAAATTAGATATTGCTTTGCTGCATCAACCTGCAATATTGTTCGTACCTAGAGGACCCAACCCCAAAACTTCTTGCGCCACAATTTGAAGCGGAAACCTCAATAATTTCACTCCTCATTAAACCACAATAACTTCAACAGGATCACCGGTTTAGACCCTGCAGGCGTCGTGTTTGACGTCAAACTGCCGCATGACAGGTTAAACCCTAACTCTGCCGGATTTGTCGATGTGATACACTCGGACCCAAACAGATATGGTAGCAATAGAGAACTGGGCACTGTTGACTTCTGGCCTAACTACAGGAACCATGGGCCCGTCGTCCAACCTGGCTGCGACTACGAATCACACCCGAGATTCTCTCCCGAAGGTAAATTAAAAAAAAACCAGTAGTTTTAATGTCGATCTTGATAAAGTTTCAGTAAATAATTTTGATAAGGTTAAAATATGAGTCTCTTTGAGTTTTTCTGTACAACAAGCATTAAAAGCGGGTTTGAAGCATCCTTATGTTTCTATTAAGTAGTGTGTATTTGTGAGTTGTGGTTCAAGCTGGCTTAATTGTTTTTTTATCAGATCTGTGCAATCATAACAAATGCTGGCAATTCCTCGTTGACTCCATCAAGTACCCAGGATCTGTGATGGGGAGCTACGCTAAAAACTTCAGGGTATGGAAGCACTACTCTAAGCCGGAACGATTTGCCACTGTATTGGAAATTGGAAAATATTACGAAGATGCGTAAGTTCCTCAATTTATAACTATGTTGAGATGTATATTATTCACTTCGCTTCTTTATTGAGCTCATTGACTACAGTAAAAAATCATAGCCTTTTTTTCAAGTAGGCCAGTTACCAGACATATACTCAAAAAGGATAACAAATTCTGCCAAAGCAGGAGATGACACACCAAAAAAAAACAATTTTAACTAATTGGAAAAGGGCAACGGTAGCGAGTGAAGTAATAACAATTAATAATAATGTGCAACGCCTCGTTTGAACGGGTTGGTGTCGGGCTATATTTTACGCGAGCCGCTAACCACTGCCACTGGCGCAGCGCCGCGACCCGCGTTAAACTTTCAGCTACATAAGTGACACTCCAATATACATATACTTATGTGCCTAGTATGTGCTCGTTATCGTTCCAAATACTTGACGCCTGCATTAGGTTTACAACACCATAAAAGAATTCGAGATAATGAGTGCCTATAATAATACCTGTAACTACTTAGTACTTACTGCCTGTAAGTTAATCATATTTTTCAGATCGTTAGGAATTCTGCTGGTACAATAACTTGATACATATTTAAATATCACTCAGTAAGTACCATAAAGTAATGCTCCGAAATATAATTGATTTCAGAGTACGTGGGAACTATTATTTCACGACGGCAGCGTCGTCGCCGCACGGACTCGCTGAAAACGGCTTGTAGATTTACATACATACATTTAAAATTACACTTTAAGGCTGTGATCATCCATCTACGTTCTTATCAAATCGTAGATGCATGCAATGTAGAAAATAGGTGCCATCTATGAATATCAGCATTTATATATGTGAGAGAAGGTACCTATGTGTTGGAGCTCAAGCCCCTGACTTGGAAATCTCTCGTGACTTTCAAAAGTTAACTGTACCTTAGTGAAGTATTTGCTTTTTCTTTGTGTGAACAGTAAAAAATTAAGGCGGACGAGGTCTTTAAGATACTTAGCGTTATAATATGCAAATTCAAAACTTTGGTCTCGATAATTACCGCTACTGGAGATAATGATTCATCGAATATCAAGCAAATTAATCATCCAAGATGGAGGAATTTTTGCACAAATCATTAAAGCACTTAAAAGGCAAATGGATTCTCTGATGCGGATGCCAAATGGATTCTGAACATTTTATAGATAGGCCTGCGCCTACCTGGCCTATTGTTACGTAGAATGCGGCAATTATAAACGTAGAGCCTCTATTGGGTACTTACGTCTGCTACTTTTCTTTTTACTCTATCCGAGTTCCTAACTAAACAAAAATCAAATGCCATTTTATGCATAAGCAAATATTAATAGGTTCCTTCGGCTCTTGACTGTGTATATTTACTTAACCATAAATTTAAGTAGGCTTTTAAAAATAAATTATGAAAAAAAACATGTCTTTTAATTAAGCGTTTTTTGAAAAGAAATAAAATTCTGCATCGTTTCCGTACGAATGAACTGAGGCTCTTGATTAAGCCGGATGACTGCACGCACATGTTACCGTCATCACACATTTAATAGCAATCCTTAATCTGAGTAGTTATCGCTGTATGTTTCTTCAAGGAGCACGCATTTTTGTACGGCTCCCTTATTTCACGATTCAGAGAGCCATAGAAAAAAATTGCATCACTCCGACCACGTGTGAGGTCTCGTGTAATAGTCCCGTCAAAGCTTCTCATAGAAAGGCGTGTTATTTGGAACAGGACAATCCATCAGACGAACACGTATAGAGCATTCCCCTGGGCAGGTCCGACCACAGGCTAGGCCGTATCCAGTCGCACTGTTTAAATAAACCACTGAAAACAGTTTTTAAATGCACCTCCCTGAGGCTGTGTGTCGACCGCGAGCTGGAATACTGACGACATCATAGAAATAGTAAAATGTTACGTAATTATCAGCTCACAATCTTTGACGATATTTGCAAATTCGTGATATAATAAAACTTCTTATTAAATGAATGTGAAGGCATTGAAATAAGGTTCGTTAACATCAACACCGATCGAAGCCACAGCAGCAAAGTCCTCTCAAGTTACAAGATATTTCTTATTCCTTCAAATATTGGAAGAAGCCTTAGAAAATCATTACATTATAAGTACTTTCTCTAAGGAAATTTTGTCATTTCTTTCCCTACACTGTAGAGGAAAATATTTTCACGTTGAAAAAATAGTCCAGAAAAACATAGAATATATATCTATATCAGCTGCATTTACCCCGAGATCGTCGTAAAAGTCAATTGAGAGGAAGGGTTATCGTTGCCCGTAGAAAGACAATGTGCTGATAACGTATAACTAGGTCCCATAATGCAAGTCTATCAATAGTACCAGCCAGCGTAAAACTATCTTATCTCAGTGAAAAGTCGTTTTAAATTAGCTTGGAAACTTCGCAGTGAACTGATCAATTTGCGAAATTGAAATTTCTTACGTTTTTTGCAAATTGCAGGTTAGTGTCAGGTTGTATGTTGATGAAAAATAAGTCGCGCAGTAACACGTATGTAGTTATAAAATTACAATCATGAAAATCATCAATACAACCTTCTAAGTTCATGTAACTCTATTCAATTAATATTTCATGAAAAAGTCATTCGATTAACATACAACCTCGCACTGACCTGCAAATTGCAAAAAAAGTAAGAAAATTTGAATTTCGCGTTGTGCGACATTTTCTAAAATGCTGCCCTGATGACTTTCTTGATTTATCCTGAAACCATGGTGACTTGATGTACTTATTAGATAGTACTTCTACTTACCTGTGTTATTTATAGGAGATAGATATGTACCTGACAGTGTTTGCAAGGTGAGAACAACTACATGTGGTCATGAATCATGATGCATGTCATTCAAAGGAAGCGTGGCGATATAGAATAGTTAATGCATTTAATTCTAGTAAAGTAATTGAACACCTGTGACAATCGCATAGTTAACTTTGTGTTAACTGGTAGGCATCTAATGTTCTACCCTTTTATAATCTTTTTCTTTCTTACGAACTCTAACATACTTTGTGCCAGCGGTATTTCTTTCAAAGTTACTAGGGCGCCTAAACAGTCTAACATGTCCCAGTGGCCAA
Source organism: Lycophotia porphyrea (assembly GCA_950005105.1). Classification (NCBI taxonomy): domain Eukaryota; kingdom Metazoa; phylum Arthropoda; class Insecta; order Lepidoptera; family Noctuidae; genus Lycophotia; species Lycophotia porphyrea. The sequence goes on from OX465393.1 coordinate 9,573,316, forward strand.
GATCTCGACTCGATATTAAATAGCTGAAGTCTTATGTGCGGCACGAACGGGGTTAGATACCCAGAACAAACACGGTCAACTATTCACTGATCTTTCTGAACATAGCTACAGCCTCCATTCTCCCATTTTCCCCCAATGACTCGGCAAAATTCTTTACAAAGATTATATTGACTCAGCAATTAAAATGATAAACATTTGCCTATTTGTTACTTTGTTCCGGGTTTAGGGATAAATACTTACGTAGGCAAATATATAGAGCAACGCCGGGAACGACTAATTGACCTAATTTGAATAAGCTTTCTGTAAGCAAATTTTCTTGAATTTAGTTTCACTTATTTTGTTAAAGGTAAAGCAGATTAAGAAAGGGTGATAAGAGTGATTACGGTCTTAATAATTTAATCTGAAAGTTCGTTAAAATGTGTTGATAAGATAGTAGAAGCTTTGAGATCTTGCAGTTTATTCGAAACATTTTAGACGGCTTTGGAAACCATTTAAGATGTAATTTAGTGATGGTACTAAAGCGGTTTATGTAAAAGATAATTAATATCACTACAGGATAATTAACTGATACATTAATTTGATTAATAGCCAATCAACAAGGTCATGTAAAATGTCGATGGGGCTAACTAAACCGAGCACGGCAATTTTCATTGCGTTTTAACGCAGCCGGGACGCAACCAAAGCCGTTTGGTACATCTGTTTGACAATTTACGCTTTTAATAATAGCCGACACTGCCTTTGAATCGGTCGCGCACGAATTAACAACCGGCTAAATTAAAGCCTTCAAACTTTTTGCAGAGCCAGCGGACCGATAGAGCGCGTTCCTTTCTGCCCTTATTTAGCCGCGGGGGGATTTTCTCAAAATTAGAAACGTCCCAAATCGGCTTCGTTACATTGTAACTCGTGGTAATAGAGTTGTTCTCGGAAATATTGTTGCCTTTGTATTAAGTTGCTGATCAATTTGCTCGCGCATTAAGTTACTGTGTATAATTAAGAAGCGAGAAACCGTACAACGAAGAAATTAATGTAATTTTGGGCGCATGTTTGATGAAATTAAAATAAACCCATTATTTTTTAAACACTTATGTTATAATACACTAAACTTTGAACACATCAAAATGCTTAAACTATAAACAGAAAAAAAAACAGGAACATTATTACCTGCACGATAAAGAATTCAGAAAATAAACTTCATTAGGTATGGTTCATTTCGTTCATGTTCGTCAGGTAAGCTCAGCATGTATAATTTACGATAAGTGGTTGATATCATTATGACGATACTACCTAATGGTAGTAGATCCATTACAAATTCGATGAATATCCATTCCGTGAACTTACGGAACTAGTGTCTAGCAACCAGCAACTTTGTATTATTTATGTATCGTACACTTGGGGCCCGATTGACAAGCGTTACATTTGTGCAAGTGACTGCCTATTTATGTTGCTCCGCTTCCAACTAAAGATTGAGTGCACATCGCATCGACTGGAATGCATATCGGAATATATCCATATCACTCGTAAAAGTTAATTTACATAAACATCGTAATATTATACTTTAGTTACATAAATATAAATCTCAAGAAAACTAGTTGTTGTTTGTAATAACTTTTTCCATTATTTACACTAAGCTCGTTCTGGCCTGGAGTGTAAGTAATGCGACTGCGCCAAGCGAGTTTGCTCCTTGTAATTATAGACTAAGACCTACAAAATTATCCACTAGGACCGGTATTTTCATAATTTATGCAAGCCAAAGTGTAGGGTTGAAACAGCGGGCCAAGTAGCAGTGTTCAGCCAATTACCTGAATATCAAACCTGAAGTCAATTATTTTACCTGAGTACTACAGCGGTGTCGATACAACTTTAATGCGAATCGATATTATTTTATGTCAATGTTTTTTTATATTATATGAAGCCTATCGAATGGTAGCTAAATAAAATAAAACGCGCGTCATCACGGTGGCGGTGCTGGCTTCGTGGCAATTAGTCGGCGTGTCGCACGATATGTATTTTTTACCGTAATTGGAAATATCAAAATTCGATTGGAATTTATATTGACGAAGAGAAAAAGCATTCGGTGTTATAGATCCAAATGTACAGAGTTTTATTTATTTATTTACTATCGGGTTTCGGTTAAAAGTAATTTAATTTGGAAGCCATGGAGATAAAAATGCAATTGTTCGGGGAGTAACTCCCTACTGCTGCGTCCCCATTCTTTTTTAAACCAATTAATTTTCGCATTGGATCCATTAGGAGTTACCTAGGTATTTTATTTTCATATAGCGTCAAATTTAAATAAGCTTTTATTGATTTCTTCTGTTATAAGGCTATCTATACTTACTTACTTAATAATATTATAAAGAGGTAAAATTTGTTTGCTAGTTGGTATGTTTGTATGTAGGGGGTAATCTCTGGAACTAATGATCCAATTTTAAAAATTGTTTCATTGGTAGAAAGCTATAAAATAAATAATATTGATAGCATGCATATTAGCCGAGCTATCACAATTATTGTCGGGCCAGGCGGAAAAAAATAGCTCTCAAAAAAGAGTTATTTGCATGCGCTGCCTAAACCGTTGTATATAATTGAAAATAATGTAAGGCAATCTGGTCCGTTTTAAATAGTTCTACAAAAAAGTCCGCGATTTCTATCTTTTATAGTTTAGCAGATATAGTAGCTTTTATATATTAAAAAAGTATTTTTGACATACTTACATTTGGACGATTTTTTAAACGACAAAATGTTACATTTTATACAAAAAAATATTTTTATGATCACAAGGATATCATAGAGATAAGATTTGCCCTTTATAGTATGTCGAGCGGTTAAATAGTTTCGAAGATAATATAAAATTAATAAATCGCAAAATGCCATCCAACATTCATGAACCGCATTAGAACATGTTTCCCGCAACCGCATTGCAACTTGGTCAGTTGTTACAAAGTTACGTCACCGATAATATGGGAAGAATGTACCATGAGTCAAGCTCATGTTGAAGCAGTGGATCGAACACTTAAAGACTTGAAAATTTCAGTCGCTGACGTGGATGGTGTAACTTTTATGTTTGCTGGTGACTTTCGGCAGACACTTTCCGTCGTCACAAAAGGAACACGAGCGCACATCATTAAGGCATGTCTAAAATCATCGCCCCTATGGAGTATAACTCAAACTTTAATTTACGTACTAACATGAAAGCCCACCTTATCGTAAATATGGTTAACGATTTTCCACAATAGCTCAAAGTTGGAGACGGGTCTTTTTCTTCTCCAACCTACGGCGCTAACGCTGCGGAATTATAAAAGAGAGTCTGGATAGGATAGGTCACAGCTTGCAGCAACTAGATAGAATAGAATAGATGCATTGACTTTGTTCAAGGGCTATCGTCTCACCTAAGAACGATACAAATTGGGTTAGGCAGAGGTGTACCTAATAGTACACTTACATTTCGCTAGTTATGCTTAGTTCCATGTTATAAGGGGTGAGTCTATTGCCATCAACCGGGTACAAATCCAGATTCCGTGGCTGCTACTGAGAAATTTCTGATGGAAAAACCCAATGACACATTGCCCAACCCGGGAATCGAACCCAAGACCTCATGCTCAGCAGTTGTGGTTTCGACCACTAGACCAACGAGGTAGTCAATTATCAAAAACATCAATAAACTAATTTTACAAAAAGTCCCCGGTTAGGAGTAAGTCAAAACCTACAAGTCCATTGATACAGTGTGTAAAATCGAGGATGCAGTCCACTATCCGCAAGAATTTTAGAAGTCCCTTAATCCATCAGGCCTGCCACCTTACGAACTGCTATTGAAAATCGGAACGCCTATCGTGCTTTTAACAAATTTAAGCCCACCTAACAAGTGCAATGACACAATGCTACTAAAAAAGATAATATAGCGTCCATTCTCATCGAACCAGGAGCTGGCCAGTTGGCGCCGATCACGAGAATTTCAATAAGTCCCACGGACTTGCCTATTTATGTTCAAGCAACTCCAGTTTCCCATAATTTGCCCTGTTTACTATTAACAAGTCCCAGTGATAAACATTCTCTTTGGTTGGCATTTACCTAAGAAAAGAATATTCTACCCATGGGCAGTTATACGGGCGGTTTTTTATCTGGACCACTCAGAAAAGGCCCCACAAATACCCCCCCCCCCCCCGCGCGTTTTGAGCTCCACGGTTCAAGGGTTACCGGAAAATAAAACAACCCCAAAAAATCTAAACAGAGCAGTTTTAATTGAAATACCTATTTCATTTCATTAGGTGCCTACCAGACTTAAATTTTATAAAATTCCATCACCTATAAAAAGCTACTATGTCGAGTAACACTTATGGGCTGTATTTTCGAAGTCCACGCGGACGAAGTCGCGGGCGAAGTGCTAGTTTATTATAATTATGTATGATAAGAAGTGATTAGCGAAGCCGTCAACCAAGCATCAAACTAAATAACTTTACGCAAAACTTATTGCTAGGAAACGACTTTTTTTTTTGGGGTGAAAAGTCACATTTTACGGTAGGACTCAATGTAACGCATTCAAACCATTGTACTGATGGATGGATTGAATAGTGCGGGCATCGTGAAGACTTCTTAAGTAAAAATAATACATTAAAAACACGTATTAAAAAAAAACCTTGACCCCCAATATCTCCCTAACTAGAAGGTATGGTATAGAATAAAAAAAAATATCGCAATGACGGGGAGAACAAGTGCCTTTCGACTTCGTTAAGAGTCTTTTTACACCCTTTTATTTATATGAATGTACGATTTACGAATGTTGGTATGTTAACCTAATGTAAGTAGGTTCCTACTTTTAATTACGTGTTCCTCCGCCGTGTTACCCGTTTAACGATGTAAACCTTCTTAATGAAGGTAATTACCAGTGTCGTATTAATGCTAATTATTTGGTAACATAATAAAGTTGTTATTTAAAAAAATTTTGGTAGTTGTACGAAGTAAAATTTAAAGACGTTGGCCTACTTTTAATTTAAATAACATTTAACCCGGGTGTTATGCTCAGCTCACATGCAACCTTAGGTGTACCTACATAAAGGTGCTCTAAATATGGATTGTTGGAAATGTTAGAATACTGTTAAACTAAATAACATATTGAAGAAACTCAAACTCAAAAGCATTTATTTCAATTACAGGCACTTTTGAATATCAGAAAAACAAAGAAGGCTAAGCTACAGTCACAGACACAAGGCATAATAACTTGTGAAAGTACTGTTTTTGCCCATTCCAAAGCGTAGATCTCTATGGAGAAGAATGGGCAAGAAACACCATGGACACTCTTTTCAATCAAAATATTGTTACAAAATCTTACATCATTCATGTTGAGATCATACATATACGTGACTATATTGTTGAGTGTTGAAGTGAAGTTGAGTTGTAGTGAATATATTTTTGCTGCTAAAGTATTGGAAGTGACTAACTAATGGATTAGACTGATACGGACACATTGCAGACTCGCTGCGGACAGCAGACACTGGCACCCGCTTCTGTAAAGTGTCTGTCAGTGTCCGGAGCCGCAGAGTCCGTGGTGGTTCGTCCACGGTTCAACTGCACAATATCAATATACTAAAAAAAAATAACAAAGCAAATACAATAAATAATTTAGACCTAAATGTGACAATACCTGGGGTATTGTCACATTCCTGGGGTATTGTCCTAAATGTGACAATACCTGGGGTATTGTCACATTTAGGACTAAAGACCATATAAACGCAGTGTTATGGCGCAGTGAAGTGCTACTAACATAGTTTTGATCTATGGACCAAAGTTGCCTGAAAATAAATCAATGTCATGCATAAAACAAATGACTATTGATCATCAAATCATCAAGCTTGCTCACTACATGGCAGCAATTCGTGATTATCAAGTCGAAAAGAAGAGTATTAGGAAATCCAGAAAAAAATGTGTCTGGGTGACAGGTGCTAAGGTTGTCCTGCCACCTGAAGTCGACAGTATGTCCCTTTCGGCATTTGAAATTTCCACCGTCTAGTTATCTTACTTTTTCGTCATGTACTTCAATAGAGGCGGCAAGCATAGATTTCAATACTCAGTTATCAATGTTCGCTTGTGAAGCAAGTTTGTCAGCACAACTTGGCCCGTGGGAACCCACCATATGACATTAACATACTTAATTATTGTTCAATTTATCGATTCATTACTTAGAAAATATATATCTTCCGTGTTATTGTTTGTTATTAGTTGTTTGTTTGTAAAATATATCCTAGAATACCCTAGGCAAACAAGAATTTATTTGTGTCATCCTTATTCTAAACCAGACGAACTGAAATCCTGTCTCAAAAATAGACCAAAATAAGCTATTGTATGAATATACAGCTGGTTCCAACGATCTATGTCGTAATAAAAAAGACATGATGTTTATTTTATTTATTCGAGTGTATTACCGGGGACAATTTCAATGTTTTGGGTTTTTCCACAGATATACTTAGAGGTTTTTCGTATTCTAAGAACTACCCAATTCGAATTTAGAATCGTTCCCGATAAAAGACAATCGATCTATCCCCTATCGGTTGTATGGATGTTTGGGGCCAGATTTTTTCTAAGATCAATGGTTTTCGAATAAAAAATTGAAGGGTTGAAATACATTTGTATGATAAATGTATTTGGTGTAGTGTAATAATTTAAGAATAATAATGTAAAGATATTTACAAGTTATGTTTAATTTTCTTAAATAAAATTATAATTTCGATTCAATTAACTTTTGTAGACGGAGACATTTATTAAAATGTGAGCAAAGGCCGAGCTTCATTAAATTAAAATCTACAAAGTCTAAAGTTTAGGTAACTTTAATTTAATTACTTCGGTCCAACCAATGTTTTGCCAGAAATAAGTTCTAAGTCGTATACCTGGGGGCCTAAAATGTCCTTGATTGTACCTTATTTGAAATATCAGGGGGCCTAAAATCGCGGCTTTAGCTTCTGCTAAAGCGGCCATTTTAATAGGATAATAATATGAAATACGTTAAAATTCGTAAAATAGTCGCAAAGTGACAACTCATAATATTAACTGCGTCTGTGATATAATGATATTGTCGCTATAATGATTCTACTAAAGCGGCCATTTTAGGCCCCCTGATATTTCTAATAATGTATGTACGGTGGGCTGCATCAATTGGGTACCCCAGTTGGGAAATTAGGTGCTTTTAAAAGGGGTACCCACATCGTGACGCTGACTGTACATTGAGACATACAATACAGTATCAGGTACATGTTTAAGAAACGTTACGAGAAGTTTTCTTTAACGGCATCATAATTTGAAACGTCATTATTTCTGCTGAAGGAAACAATATATTACTAACATAAATTAATAACTACACAGATACACACTACTACTGAACTAATATTCAGCGTTTTTGTGCTTGACTTTTTATGTCACACTTGCATATTCTACGCAACATTGACCCAAAAAATTGTCAAACTAAGTGGACCGGTCACATTGCACTTCTAACAGATGGCGGAAAGGTTCGGGGGAGGCAACCACGTACCAGAGACGCAGCGTTAGTGGGCTCTCCTTCGTGAGTGACTATTTGTTAATATATCTGGTGCATCCTAGGCAGTTAACTTCGCTACTATCACTATACGCTTCGCTACTTTTCTAAACATACTAGAAAGTCATTTTCCGTGCAATTCTGTAAAAAATAAAAAACTTAGATAAAACTACCTTTTGTCATAGTAAGGTACTATAGGCGAAAATTAGTTCTCGATGTTCAAAAATAAGTAGGTATGTAGTAAGTTTAATTCCTTAAAACTGAGTTGGTTTCGTTTACAGAATAGACCAGGTGTTCGTTCCCATTTACGCTACATTGCGATGCTAAACCCCAGCTCAATACAATGCACCTGGAATACACAATACAGATATGTATGATTGCCATCTTGTAAGCTTCAATCTGTAGCTTTCTAAGTCGTCGTTATGACTTCAAGTTGTGCTAATACAGACGTAAGCAGAACTTAGTCAGAAGCTCTGCAATTGTCTCTGTATTTGTAAGATTTCGTTAAGTCTTTCTTTCTAATTTCGATGATGTGTGAACTGGCGAAATGTGGGTGTATTATTAAGTACATCTCTGTCTAACCCTTCGGGGATTTCAGGCGTGATGTTATATTATGGATTTCGATTATTGGCCCACATGATCTGGGTGAGGACATGAATACTTTTTTTATACCGGTAGGACGTTACGTAGACCTGTCGTACTGTATGAGTCAGGATGCTGGGCTGTGAAGAAGACGGATGAAAAACGATTGCATGTAGCGAAGATGAGGATGTTGGGATGGATGTGTGGAGTGATAATCATGGATAAAGTAAGAAATGAGTATATTAGAGGAAGTCTGAAAGTGGCGCCTGTTATAGAAAAAATGAAAGGAAATCGTTTGTCTTGGTATGGACATGTAATGAGGAGGGATGAAACGCATGTGACTAAAAGAGTGATAGACATGAGAGAGGTAGGCCAAAGAAAAGATGGATGGATTGTGTGAAGACTGATATGAAAGAGAAAGGGAAAAATGATGCTGTGACGTCTGCAGGGGAGAATGGAAGAGAGAAAACGTGTTGCGCCAACTTCAAATAGAATGGGATAAGGGCAGGAAGATGGTGAGGACGTTACGTACAGGACAGACGGGTGACACTGCGGGAATTCGCTACATTTGGGAGTTTAATAGCTACCCGTATTACCTGAGTAAGAAGAATTCTCATACAAGCACATATTCAGTTGAATGTTTTAAAAGATAACAACCTGCAAACAACTATGCAATAGTAAAATTTTATCAACCTACAAGCCGAGTGCTCGAGATGATATCCCTTCGGTAAAAATGACGACTCCCATATTAATTACTTGCTTAGCCCGCGACTATTGTCCACAAAAATTGTGGTAGCTCGCGTAATATGCATGATAATTGGCATGATGTGAATATAATTTGTAGCATATAGCACCCGCAAATAGTGTAGCAGTGAAAGAATGTTTAAAATTGGAATCTTTCATTCCGGAGATTACTCCCTACATACAAACTTACAAACAAATTTTACCTTTTTTAAATATTAGTATAGAAGAAATATAGATATAGATTAGTATCGATAATCCATGTAATCCCCTATTTTCAGGGGATGAATTTTCAAAATTCCTACCCTAGTCTGCAGTATATTTTGTAGAAAGATAAAAGCACCTATTTTATTTAGGAACATTTATAGTTTCTAAACCCAACGGTTTATGTTGTGTGTTGTCTGTCAGTGGATTTAACATTTTTGTTAGATGGATTTAAATAACAGACAACTTGTCAGTAAACCTACGAATCTAATAATATTACCTTTATCCTTACCAGCCTTTATTTTAAAAAATAAGGGTCCAATCTTAAAATATTTACACTCGAAATAAAATTAAAGATTACCTTTTTCCAAGTCTAGCAATTGAATTTTAGCTAATTGCGTATTTGCGTTCAGTAGGTATTGATGTAAAAGGTAAAGTAGATTGACAGCTGAATGAATAAGGGCCGTGGTCCTTCTTTGCTTATAGAACTAATGCACCGTCCTTAAACTTATTGACCACCGTTAGTCATTCTAATGCGGACATAAATTGTGGAGTCCGTGGCTTTATTGAACCACTCGTATTGCATTTCATTATTAAAAAAGTAAACTTATGAAAGGTTTCAGGGATGTCAGTTAGGGTTTAACGTTTTCGTTTCAGAATGTCTTTGATGATGTTTGATTAGATTACAAAAAACTCGTCATGGTTGACTTATAATTTTAATGGATTTAATTGTCTCTTGAAAAACTGCTATAAAATTCAAAATTGGTTTTGATACAGCGATTGTATTAATTTATTTAAAATAGGTACGCCAACAGTAGGTACATACATTTTACTTTTTCCAATAAAAGTATACAGTTTTGTCCCTTGTTCCGACAGGATGTGTTTGCTGATCTTGTAACCTTTTTAACCGCCACGGACGTCTATGGACGTCAAATCAAAAAGTGCTCACGACGCCACGGACGGCATGGCACGTCAAAAATAACACTTTTTTACAGTTGCTTGGCGTAGAGAACACAGGTTTATCGTTATTGACATGGCTATTATTATGCAGCACAATACCGCCAGAAGGCGTTGCAGACCTCGTAGAAATTAGCGGGACGAGCTGAAGAAAACCAACGATCAGTGGACCTTGGCACTGGATCGAGAAAACTGGAAGTCATGGGGAAGGCCTTTACCCAGCAGTTGGATGACACAGGCTAACAGCATCAGATTCATTCGAATATTTATACTTAATGATTAACCTAACCTAACTTCACAATAAACATAATGTATTCATTTTCGTGTTCTCCGCATAAACAGTGACAGGCATGAGACGTCTCTTCAACCCTAAGCTTACCGAACGGGTCAGCAACCGTTCGGGCGGCGGTGGCTCGTCGAACCTCGTCAAATATTAAAAAGAGGATGGAATCGACTTTCAACTTTCTCATGCACATTAATATGAGTATTGCCGCATTATTTATGCATGCTATGCAAATAAAGACAACATTATTCATTAGTTAATGCTGCATTTCACTAAGTGTTGATATAATTTCTTTGAACTGGAAAGAACCGGTTACAAATATAAAAATAGATAGTCTTATTTATTTATTTAACTCTTCAAGCACAAAGTACAGAGGCGGATTTAAAGCTTTGGCATTTTCTACCAGTCAACCTTTGGGTGATGCAGAGACAAACAGCTGTAGGTGTATATATCAGTAAATATTTTTTATTTAATACTAAGATAAACTACAAGGATATATAAAATAAGAATACTATTGTCTAGGAGCTGGTTCTATTTATATTTGATGTTATCTGGAAGTGAAACCGAAAAAACCAAGATTTAAGTTATAACTTAAATCTTGTTTCGGTTTCTCTTCTGTTTCTATCGAACTACTATGAAAGCACAATCAATGCTTTCATAGTAGTTCGATGCTGAAATTCAGTATTCAAGAATTTTCAGTTAATCTCGATTCTTAAATGCACGTTTGTATTGTTTTCTGAAAATACAATGGAACTCGATATGCGAGGGTTTCAAAACGCTGCGTAGGTGTCCACCTGCCTACCTACATAGCACTTTGCAGCAAAAAGTGTATTTTCTTTAACTGAACGGTTTTAAGGAAAGACCCAATGTCTTGGCTACGTTAAGACTCGTGTCTCAATCATACTACAGGTATTAAATGGCTTAATAAAACTGTTTATCTGTAATACAGTATTGATAGCCTAAGCAGAAGATGCCTCTAACTAATCGATGTACAGTTTTAGCTATGTGTGCTTGTCATCCTGAAAATAACGGTATAAAGTTTACTAACGTTCTTTTTAAAGATAAGTAAACTTTACCTTTAAAAAGAACTCTATTGCTAAGCATTACCGACAAGTATAGCAAAGCATTTTTTTCCGCAAGCTCTTTTTTCATCAGCAAGGATACAAATAAAATGTTTAAAACATATTGCCTATCTCGCAACTCTTCCTGGATATTGGGTTTATAACAATTCATTTTCTCCGTAGATAGGTATTACAATTGGCATGCTACCAAAATGGAGGATTTTCCGAATTGTATTGCCAAGAAAAAATGCTGGTTTCATCTAGCTTCATTTAGGTCGTATAAGTTACTTTTTGCTAGCGTCTGTACTAATTATTAAAATTTTGTTTGGTTACATCAGCTTTTAGATTCATAATTCATATTGTTATAAAAAGTACAATCGAGGACACTCCCGCCTGATCACCACTAAGTTCATTTTTGCTTGCACTTACAACATGATGTGCTAGAGCCAGGCGGGGCGCCTCCGCATGATTCAAGCGATTTTTTTTTAAATGATCAGGCGGAAAACGCCGCGGCTGTACATTGGATGAGACAAACCCACGGAGTAGATATAAAGGACAACATAGACTTGGCAGGATTTATTACATTCTGCAAATTAAAATCGAATCTATTTAGTTGAAGGCAGTTTAAGCAGTTTCAAATGAAACAAATGAATACTTAATCTGTCACTCAATTAAAAAACTAAGTTCATGAAAACTCAAAGAGTAATGAAGAACACTTTAACTTGTTTAAGCAAGTCCGTTTTTTTTATTAAAAGTTTGTTGCGATTAACGATACCTAAGTTTGAAATAATGTTTGTGTACAACGTAGGTTTATATTTCAAAACCATTACTTCTTGTTCATAATGTTTTAGTTGTGAGATGTACGTAGGTATCTTCAAGCAGGGTGTTTATTTTGTACGTCCACCAAAAAAAATACATTGTAATAACCATTTCGAATATATTCTTCCGAAGACATATTTAAGGACATATTTACCCTTTACGAATATGAAAAGCAAGTCGTCGAATGTTTTAACGCTGTAATAAGGAACTTGTAAAGTAACTCAACAGGCGTCCAGAGACGCATGCGCCCTTACTCCTGAATCTATTCGTGGTTGAAAGTTTTCAGTCGGCGCGCCACCACACAAACGCGCGGCGGTCGCCGTCACAGTTTCCCTCCCAAGTACTTCGCCTCGAGTGCGAAAACAACCGGCAAACATTTCACAAAGTGTTGCGAGAATATGAACTATTCAATACATTTCGTGCTCCTCATATTGTGTTCAAGTTGGTATCGATTGTTCATATTATTATGTAAATTTTGTAGTTGTTTCTATCAGTTTACTATTGCGTGTTGAAAGTTTAGCTCGTGTGTAATTTTCCCGTCATCCTGCCTTCTGATTGTAGGCGATTGTGCTGTGTTTTGAGTAACAATGACGCCTTTTGTTTCCACTGCTTTCATGTGGACGTACAACGTGAAATTATTAAAATTCGTTTACAAAAGACCGTCCGATTCTTCTAGATCAAATATAAAATTCAGGAAGGGGAACACTGATTATACCGTGATGTCGAAAATAAGTCGTTAAAAACTTTGACAGTTATTGGTGTAATTATTCTTTTGGCGTTATTTCATGCCTTTTACTTTCTCATTATGCTTTCTTTGTAAAATCATATTTGCATAATTTAGATGATCTATAGATAGCCGAGCACAAACTTTTATTAAATCAAAACCAACACAAGCTCACCTACATAGCTCTGATGCAAAATTAAGTAAATTTCTAGTCGCAAAGTTCTAAAACACACGCATTCCGAACTTAACTTCTAGAATAAACAATTAACGAGTTAACAATTAAATGCAAAATCATGCAAATAGCTTCATTCTCGTAGAAAGTTTCGTTTCTGGACGAGATTAAGTTACCGGTAATGTATCACTTGGCAACTTAAGTAAGCGCTGTTTCAAAACACTGTCAGGTTTTAAAGCTGAGCTCATGATAGGTAACGTCTAACTTTTTAAATTGATAGTCAGTTTTACTGCTTAGTTTACTAAATAAGAGAACTTTGGGCAACAGACACAAGTCTGGTTTTAAAAGCTTTCGAGTTCAGTTTCATAGATTTTAATTGAGTGAGTGATAAGTAGTGGTTACAAATGTAGTCGAGAAGCTTAGCTTGGTTTGATTGCGCAATTAGCAATCTATGTTACTCTGAAGTGTGTGATAACACGTCAACAGTCTTAATCAACTTTACTTACATCTTTGTTTTTCTCTTCATCCACTATGCATATATTATTAAATTTTACCCATCAATTCCTACATACTTACAAGGTAAAATGTAAATTTCCGGAAACGGAATTACCGCGGATGTGACAGTTAATTTCCTGTTTTGGTTACGATACCACTGTTTTTCTATTCCTCACATCGCCGTAGGCAAACGTAGACACAGGAATACGAGGCACAATGCCGTAACTGCCCACTTCTGTGTAATACAAAGGGTTTGATACGTATTTGGTAACGTTATCCGACAACGTCGTGAAATATTGAGCAGATTGCTTTGTGGTTTCAAGTCAACCGTTTTATTTATTGTTTGCAACAGTGACGAAGGGTCTTTACAAACGAGTACTTTCCGCTTCCCTTTCTAGATGGCAATACAAAATTAAAACCATTTATAAAAGGCACTTAAGCATCAAAGTACTCTTTTACACCGCGCTGCCATTGTGGCTGAGAAGACTGGTCACATTATGGCAATGCTAATGGCAGCATAGAATGTTCGCACATATTTTTTAACGGATACTTTTGTGCCAGTCGCGAAGAGTGAAAGATTTTATAAGAAAAGCTTCTTACAAAATCTTTTATCCTTCGCCACTGGTAAGAAAAGTATCACATTAATAGCCAGCTAGTGTGACATTACGGCAAAGATAAAGTATATTTGTTACAAAAGTATTGGAAGAAAACAAAAATAACTTTCTGTACAAAGTTACAGATCGGCTTGACGAGTTTGTCGTAAGAGCAAAAGTTTATCATTACACACCTGAGTACCTATACCTAATTACATGACTCTTAAAAGCTTTGCTAACCACTAAAACAATATTACGCAATCTTAGGCCGAGTTACTACCTACAGAACTACAGTCCCAATCTTTGCTTCAGAAAACTAGCCATGTAACTAGCTAATAGATAAAATTGCTTTCCAGCCATCAAAAATATTTTTATCAAGTAGCTACTTTACAGACTTTCTTTTTCAGACAGTTTAATTGAACTATAATAAAAGGAGCAACTTTACGATGTGCTACGTCTAGACTCACATAAAATAATATCTAAAATGTAATAAGGTAACTGGCAAAGTTTTATAGGGAACGGCAGGATGTTAGATTTCGATATCAATATCTTTTTATGTCCCTTCTTTACTGGACCAGGGCGTAAACAACTCTACGGATTGTTTCATACAATATTACAATAAGAATCTGTATATTTCATATCTGTTCCATATTTGACTAGGTTCTCTGTCACAGAACAAAAAACGATCGATTGGAAAAATTATTTGACAAAACCTGCGAAGTATTGGTGCTTGATCTAGGCAATATTGTTTCATATTGGCTACTTTAAAAGTGCTCGCTGAAAGCCTGTTCAATTTAATCCCTTGTCATGTGATTTGATTGGTTGCTGTTATTTCATTGAACCACAACTGTTAACATAAAGTTTTTTTGATGTTTGACTGTTTGACTAGAAATCTGAAAAGCTGATCAATCCTGTCAGAAATGGACGGCAAGTCTATGAGTGGAAGTTGCCTCATTATGTGAAAATTACTTCTGAAACTTCAAAATCAAATCAAAGTTAATTGGCTCATTTACATTAATTTCCAATTAGATGCGGAGGACATCACTCAGGCCATCCCTCTCAGCGCTTGCTCAATATTCGAATTCAAGGCAGAGACGTAGACATTACATATTGCCGAGTATTGCCCTATATACATAACAAATTTAGGTAAGGACTTAGTAGGTACGAACTAAGATATTACAATACAATATTGTATCTAAAATCCCACGTAAGCAAACCCGCAGCCAACGTTAGTAATATAACAGTGATTGTAAGTCAATATCGCTTGATAAACAATATAAATCGACGGATAAACAAACATAAACTTAGTAATATGGGTGTAATAACAATCGAGGTTTCAATCTCCTTGAAAGCCTATAACTACCGCCGAAGCTATATATAATATTTAACCTATAATGCTGTTATGCCACATTGCATTATTCATGGACTATTTGAGAGGGATAAACTACGAAAACAATATCTAACTGTAACGTCGGTATAATAAATTCATATTGGCGTAGGGATGGTCTGTTATTGCGAAAGAATGTTTATTCGTCGTAGCTTGAGTAAGCATGCCTGTAATGCATGCATATTGAATGGCTTATAACATTTGTACACACATCTTTCTTGGATCATTTAGTTTTTGCTGTTGTTGCTTCTATCCACAGCTTCTATCATTGCTTGTTAGTCATTGTGATCATAACTACAAATATTTCTATTGTTATAATTTTCTTTAATTTTACAATTCAGGCAGGAACAAGAGTTGAATGATCCCTTATTAAATCATTGTATTTGTTTGGTCAAGCATATTAAAAATGGACCTGTCCTGCAAGTGAAAATGTATCCCAAATATTAGTGTCGATCTAAATTAATTTGTAGGTCATATTGATCAGACTTCTACGAAGCAGAACTCTGTATTGATAGATGGCATGCAGATGCGCAGGTTACCGTCAGCTACGACTACAAGTAGAGCTAGTCGGACAATTTAAACTGTAGACTAACATTTCCAAGTTCCTATCAAAGTTTTCCTGGTATGGACAAAGTTCCCCCGAAATTCCTACTTGTGGCCGCAAGACCGGAACCACGACTATCTACTTCCGCACTTGATTGACCTTATGCTTATTTCTAGAAATAGATGTCTAAATAAGTTCTAGTGTATAGTTTCAAGATATTATCAATTAACTAATAGATTAAATGAATACAGCTGCAGTCAAAAGTGTTCTGCCCGTTTTCATCACCTAAATGAATGCCTAAGTGAATTTTCAAGTCGCAGTGAACGCCAAGAGATCACCTTTCAGTAGTGCATGTTGTAGCTTTCACAAATTAGTGCGTTTGCGCTACGAAGGGCGTAAATGTTTAAGGAGATTTAGTTATACAAAAAGAAAAGGGCTATATTTAGTTACCGTTAATCCATTCAATCCAAGAAAGATAATTTAATACAAGTTTAATTCAGGAAATATATTTACGCGAAAATATTTTTAAGCACCTTTATCACCTTTGCCGTGATAAAAAAGTAGATCCATACAAATATCACAGAATGCAGTTGCAATTCAAATAAAACAGACTATTCCAGCTGGTATTCAGCTGCATCCGATTTGACTGAAGGCTGACCCCAACATAGTTGAAAATCCTTGAAATTTCCCTGACTTTATATTTTGTAACTTTTGCGTGTGATATCCATACAGTTACAATAGTGTGCGAGGCACAAGTCACGATAACTGAAAAAGATTTCACCTGAATAACGTTTATAAGCGTACCGGCTTTATTCACGTGCATATTCACGGATCCCACCCGCTAAGAGTTCTAGTCTGGCAACCCCGAAATATGAGGAAAACTGATATTATTCACGAAAATCTCTTGCAGTTCGCAAACCTGCTGCATATTAATTATAAATCGATATTTAACCTAGCTTGCAAGTTTCGAAATACCGTATCATAGAAATTATAAACTTAAATTGTATTTGAAATGGTAAGCTATGCAGTTTTAATGAAATGTTAAATCAAAATTCTAGTGCCAAAGGTTTTTACGTGAATAGCAAACCTCTCAGCTTCGAGACTGAAAAAAAGCTGAACCCTTTTGTTTATGGCGACCGCACATATTGAGCTGGGAGTTAGTTGCACCGACCACTCTGCCCACCTGAAACACAGGTGAAGCGGATGAAGATTTGCCGAACGAAGTCTGACTTAAACCTACTGTTACCATAATTGATTGAATTTGTTATTATCAAAGAATAAAAAGGTTACTAATAAACATAAAAGATCCCACGAGGCTAGAATAAAATTATTACAAAACAAAAACCACGCTCGTCATTACAACGAATACAGCACACAATACAATTGACAGTCCTTTATGCTAAATAATAACAAAGAAAACCATCACGGAAGCCGCATTAACCTAAACAAATCACAAAAAAAAATAAAAATAACAGCCGTTCTTGGCAGAAAGGTTACGATAATTAATTAGCAGTGACACAAAGAAATGTATTCAGTTTTTGATCGTTGAGCTAAAAGCCAAAAAGGGGAGAATTTATACCAGAGGAAAATAATTACCGCTCGCAAACAAAGAGATTAACTTATTCTCTGTAGCCGGCAACTGGAATACGAACGTTATTCCACAAAGGCAACATGAATCAGATTCTCTTTTATTAGGTCTGTGTTGTTCTCCCCATCAATTTGTGTCCTTACTCTCATTAAGATTAATACTTTATTCATAAACCTCTACACCGATGTATTCCTTGTCGATTCATTTCTTTGTGTTTCCATTATTTTGTTGGTGGATGATAATAAAACGTGGAAACACAGCGCCTTTCTTGTGATTCTACATAAATATTTATAGGTACAAAACCTTTTACCGTGTAATTTTTAGGCATCCTTCTTACATATTTGTAGATAATTACATTTTTGATGCACTTTGACTTTTAAATTAAATGTAGGTAGCATTTATATCAACAACATCATGCATCGAAGATCGGCCTGAATCCCGTCCCTAAAAACTCTTTTGTTGTTTTCTGTCTATTTGGCACAAAAATATCGGATCCATGTTTAGATCAAATCAAAGCTAGAGGTATGGTAGTTGGTTCCACAGCCTACGCCCATTCTAATCAGCATCAGGCTGACCACTACCAACCATTGGGTTCCCCGCCGACAGTCCGCGTCAGTAGCTAAAGGGATAATCCTCAATCAACACGTAGGCAGACGGATCAGTGTTGGCAGCACGAGATTTAGCACAAAGCTCGATGCACTGAATGCGAGCTAATTATTCGCAAAAGCTAGTTATCCTTGATCCGAGAATCATTAATATATGAGGCGTCTGTTCAAAGTTCAGTACACTAAATATGATTTTACACATACCATCTCGTGTTTTAAGAACGCAAACAAACTGCAAAGTACTGTATCTTGAACTGAATTCTCTCGCTGTACTTGTTCTGCTCAACGAAAAAGAAAAGATAGTAACGAAACATAATACTATCTTTTGTATTCAGCGAACATTTAGCTGTACAGTTGTACGTCATGGAAACGTGATTAACAGAAAGAAAGATGGATTTTTTCGATATTAAATCGTATCGAACGAATTTCGTATTATGTGCTTCACATTTCTTTTACATAAGAGCCATTGAAGCAGACGATTGGGATCTACGGATCCTAATAATATATTTTTAATCTCTTTGATCTCGATGGGCTCCTAGTCCGTTACGGCTTCTTTCATATGTAAGGATAGGTACGGGTTCTGCATTTCGTGTTCATCTTGTTTGATTAGAAGATGATGATTATGCGTTTGATTTAAGAACTCTTGACCTCGTTTTGAGTAAAAGATAGATAGAACATTATTTTCGATCATCGATTTATTAAATATAGTTCCTGATTCTGGCTCAGGTGGATTATAATGAAATCGATAGTTTTGCTATTTGGTTAGTATCGCTACAGTACCTAAGTGTATTCAGTGTATTTTAAATATGGGCATTTACAATCAAATTAGTTCAAAAGCTTTTCCTGTAATGTACACATCATCATTTATGTTCCATTATCATTGGAACCATAAGTTGCTGTAGATATAGTATTATAAAACAAATTAAATAAGTATCAAACAAACTGGAAACTTTTCACAAAAGAGTTAATTATGTAATCAGCAATTTTCACGTGTTGGGTTCACTTCCAATTATTGCTTTTATAAAATGTTGTTAAACCACCGTTTCAGTTAGAAATCATTTTAAAAATTACCGATTGTTTTAAATGAACTGAGTGCTGAGTGGTATTACGCAGAATAAGCTTTATTTCCGGCTCTCTTCATTTTAAAATGTATTTTTGTTTTTATATTTCACTTTTAAAACCCATTGTTTTATTAACCGGTAATTATAGCAGCTGTCATTGAGCCACATTTGTTGAGTGTGTTATATTTGGGTTCGCTATCAACTCACATAGGTTTCATCACATGGTTTAATATTAGTTGAAATGTACTTGTCGCTGCTCAACCCGTCCGTCTGTCCTCAACTCTATCCAACAGTGATACCTAATTGTGTACCACTGAACGAGGCGAGCTCCACACCAAGGATCGATCGATGGATTCCGATTCAGTATTCGAAAATCTCCACTAATCAAAATCCTCAGAGAAACTAGTTCATTTGAACGTAATATTATTTAAAGCATTTTGTAGTTAAACCTTTTACCGTTCATTTCGTTTTTCAATAGCTTCAGAGAATAGTCATTCTGTAATTCACTTTGTATTTTTTGTAATAAAGGCTAATGAGGACGGGACGTCAACGATGACAATTCGACAAAGCCGTTTGTTTGTTTACATTAGTGTCCATCAAATTGAATATTTCTACTACCCACACATAATAAAATATATAAGTCGTTTTGCTTGGATGTTTTTAATTGTAGCAGATCCATAAGCTATTAACAGATCGGTTAATTTGCCCAATAATTTTAATGGATAGACTAATAAAATAATAAATTATCGATATAGCGTTGTAGTATGGTAATCGTGCTCATTATACTCGCAATTACAGTAAATGGTAATTCAATTATACACAACATTAATTTAAATGCAGCTCCACAACCGTAGACCGAGTCGATGCAACGCAGCTGCTCTGCATTATTAAATAAATATGGTTTTAACACTGCGCTTAAAAGACACTTTTGCCGCCATACAATTGAGGAAATTGTTTTTTTTTACACAAAAATACCTTTTCTTTTTAATTATTCAATTTAGCAGGAAAAGTACCTGTGTTTTTTTCTTACATATACGTTCACGGCGTTTTTAATATGCAAATTATAACTTGTTATGTAGCGTTGCCATGACATTACAAAAAACATGACCGCCGGCTGTTGGGCAAGCTTGTAAATGACTGGTTACGAAGCCTACGTAGGTACGTGATCATAGCGTTTGTTTGATAAACAGGATATTTATTTTGCCAAGCATTTTTTTATACGATCTAGTATCATCAAAAGACCACATTAGCAAAGGGTTTTTTTCTCTTTCCGCGTTCATCTGACTACTAGGTACTGAATTAATAAAAATAGGTATATTTTCCTCTAACAGGAGACGCGACTTTTTTTCGCCAAGTAACATTGTAGTATGTTAATTACTTCCAAGTCGCTAGCTTTTCTATTCTATTCTGAAAGTAATAAGTGCTCTAACTTTGACGTGTTTATTCAGACTTATTTCTTGACATGAACTTCTTGTTTCAAAAAAGATTAAAAAATACTAAAAACTAACTTTTTATTAAAAAAACACACGGTGGGTACGATGTTGGTTATTCAAAAAAGGTTTTTTGAATTAAATATTTCGTAAATTAAATGGCTAAACATAGAAGCTGATACACCACATAGTTATTATCTATTCGACTGCCACAGATCTTCGGTGAGCCAGTGGGTGAGCTTAAACTGTCATAACGAGATATAACCCTAAGCCCGCGTGTGCGTATCTAATCCATTGAAGACGAGATTACTGTCAGGATACACCCCTTTAAAAATGTATCCGTCGATGTCAGGCGGTCTGAACCCGAAGTACCTACATACTTATCAACTACATGAAAGATTTACATATGAAGAGACATACAAGATGAAAATATGGGTAGGTTTTGAAATGAAGAAAAATATTAAGCGTATCAAGTTATGTCGTAAAAATCAGCTGAAAGTAAAGTAAGATATGTTTCGTAAAAGAAATATTCATGCTCATCTTACGAGTACTTAATATAGAATTGGTAAATAAGACTTCTATACGACTGGGCTAAAAATAAAATCTTAGTTGACATAAAATGTTGGTCAAAAACACAACCTTGTCTTTGTAGTCGGCTAACAAGGTGTGATTGTAGGTGATTTGAGATATACAAACATTAATTGAATGTAATTTTATTAGGTTAAACTAACTATATACATTGATAATTAAAAACTATTAAACTAAAAATATACATTGATAATTAAAAACTATTAAACTAAAATAGATAAACTAACAACAAACTATAAAAGGGCATCGAAAAACTCCTCCTCAACGCTGTCAGATGGTAATGTGCCCAAGAGACTGGCGGCGTTGCCACGTTGTATGGCAACACTTAGCCTCTGGCCAAAGTAAAAGCCAGCCCTTGGGTCACGGGAAGCGTCAACTAGGCGTTTCGAAATTTCCTTAAATAGGCTATGAGCACTCGGACCCCACGGCCCTAGAGTTTCAACCCCAAACGGCTCGAAAATATAGTTACCACACAGGTTTCTATATTTACGCCGCTTGAGGTTCTCTGCAGCCGCAGCGGCAGCACCAGCACAGCACGATGAGCTTGGAAGATGGGATGGCGCAAGAGTATCGACGCATGTTGCGTCCCACACTAAAGGCCTACCCATCTTCCAAGGAAACAAAGACATGCCGTCCGGTCTCTTGCCATCGTCGCGTGCCAAGCCATTGGGTTCTAAAACAGCTGGGACGCCGACGGTGACAAGAGCTCGTCGGATAATGTCGTTTATATTTGCGTGCCGTGCAAAACGGCCCGCACTTCGGCTGCATGACAGGCCGTGGTGACCGAGGTTGTTGACAGCTTCACCGCAGTGACAGCGATGAGGAGAACAGCAAGCGGCACCAAGGCGTAAATAGATAAACTAACAACAAACTATAAAAGGGCATCGAAAAACTCCTCCTCAACGCTGTCAGATGGTAATGTGCCCAAGAGACTGGCGGCGTTGCCACGTTGTATGGCAACACTTAGCCTCTGGCCAAAGTAAAAGCCAGCCCTTGGGTCACGGGAAGCGTCAACTAGGCGTTTCGAAATTTCCTTAAATAGGCTATGAGCACTCGGACCCCACGGCCCTAGAGTTTCAACCCTAAACGGCTCGAAAATATAGTTACCACACAGGTTTCTATATTTACGCCGCTTGAGGTTCTCTGCAGCCGCAGCGGCAGCACCAGCACAGCACGATGAGCTTCGAAGATGGGATGGCGCTAAAGGCCTACCCATCTTCCAAGGAAACAAAGACATGCCGTCCGGTCTCTTGCCATCGTCGCGTGCCAAGCCATTGGGTTCTAAAACAGCTGGGACGCCGACGGTGACAAGAGCTCGTCGGATAATGTCGTTTATATTTGCGTGCCGTGCAAAACGGCCCGCACTTCGGCTGCATGACAGGCCGTGGTGACCGAGGTTGTTGACAGCTTCACCGCAGTGACAGCGATGAGGAGAACAGCAAGCGGCACCAAGGCGTAAAGAAACAGCGAGGCGGAAGGTTGTGTCGTCGAACAATGTGCCTATGCTCGACGGCGGTAGTGCGTGAAGCCAAAGACCCGACTCCCACTCACCCACAGCCCGCAGGCGCGCACGCTCAGCAGTAGTAGCAGATGTATGACCTACATTAATTAGATATGGTAATTAGTTTATACATTTTTCTAATGATAATCTACATACCAATTTCATTACAGACGTATTTATCTTGTTCAATTCAAGTTTTCTCCTCGAAATCTCATTACATCACTTCATTGTCCTCAGAATGTATAGCAGTGAACATAAAGCGAATAGACGTACCAGCCCTAGTGGAACTGGGCACGGAGTCAGTGATCCTAGACTGCGACTACAGCACCGGCGAGACTCCAGGTCCAGGCCTGGTCATCAAGTGGTTCTTCAACGGGTCCACCGGCCTCGTTTATCAGTGGATACCACCGCTACAACCCCAAGTTATTGGACTTTTAAAAGGAAAAGTCGATATGAGCTTTAAAATTTCGGGTAAGTCAGCATTGAGACATAGTTGTTCAAGCTTTGTGGTACTATAGGTGGTGTGGAGTTCGTTCCGGACAGCACTATCACCATAACTTCTCCCGATATGCAGCGTTTCTGCAGCACTATCAATAGTTAAGTATGTCATTTCATTGAAAAGGAAAACACAATATCTATGTACTCAATAAAACCTTTAAATTATTCACTGACAACAACCTATTTCCCAAAACACTAGCTCTAAAAGTCTGAAAGTTTGCATAAGAGTTTCTTTGATGACGAAAGTAAAGTAAGTACTAAGAAAGGTTTTTGAAACGGTAGGTTATTCAGCCTCTAAAGGGGTCAAATAGGGGTTGAAAGTTGGTGATGGTTTCGGATGAGAAATCCAATCGGGCACATCGCGTGTAATGCAATAAAAATATAATAAATTCAGAGAAGTTCTGAATTCATTATCCTAAATAAACCAGGTGAGTGAAATAGTGGGGCTATCAGGATATGTCATACATAGACGTAAATATTACGCCGAAAATTTTTCTGAAGTTTTCCTGTTATTTGACTTGTCCCAAACAAGGATTCCGTAAGTATATTATTATACGAGTTCAGTGAACTTTCATACACACTGAAATTCTAACCTAGTTTAGACAATTTAGACGAACTTGTTAGCGTAATTTGTTTCTTGAATCTAATTTATACCGGTCTATATAAACCGGTGTTCTCATCATTTGATTTTGTTTACTATTAGGAGTTTATTGGAGGATCCGTGGACAATAAGAGGCGATGCTTTAGTACGACCGGCACAAGGTGGACAGTTAGCCTCGCCACTGATTAACCACAACTTAAGCAATTGTCTTTACTTTAAGTACCTACTACTCTCGTGTCGTAATTCTATGAAGAAAAAGCAGGTTTTGCCAATGCCAATGGCGAGTACAACTCTCACCTTCGGTTTGCCGTCGATATAGTGGTTATGGACCAAGACCATGGAGGACCTCAGTACAATGCTCGATGACCTCAGTAGAGCTTCTGAAAGAGTGGGTCTTAAAATGAACATGGACAAAACCAAGGTCATGTTGAATGCCCATGTAACACCCACTCCTGTCAAGATCGGAGACTCTACAATCGAAGTTATAGACGATTATGTCTACCTGGGACAAACGGTCCAGTTAGGTAGGTCTAACTTCGAGAAAGAGGTCAATCGTCGAATCCGACTCGGCTGGGCAGAGTTCGGGAAGTTGCGTGGTATCTTCTGGTCCAACTTACCGCAGTGTCTCAAGACGAAAGTCTATGACCAGTTGTGTTGCCAGTGATTACATACGGGACCGAAACGTGATCGCTCACAATGGGCCTCATCAGAAAGCTTAAAGTCACCCAAAGCCATGGAGAGGGCTATGCTCGGAGTTTCCTTGCGCGATCAAATCAGAAATGAGGACATCCGCAAGAAAACCAAGGTTACCGACGTAGCCCGAAGAATTGCCAAACTTAAGTGGCAGTGGGTAGGGCACATTGATCGCAGAACGGATGGCCGATGGGGCCGTATAGTTCTGGAGTGGCGACCGCGAACCGGAAGACGTTGCGTTGGAAGGCCTCCCACTAGGTGGACCGATGACCTGGTGAAGGTTGCGGGGATCCGCTGGATACGAGTCGCACGGGACCGGTCAATGTGGCGACACTTGGGGGAGGCCTATGTCCAGCAGTGGACGTCTTTCGGCTGAAATGATGAAGCAGGTTTTATCTGACTGATTATCTACGAGTATGTTTGTCCTTTTATTTCAGAGGAGCCATTACAAGCCTACCGAGCCATTAAAATAATAAACCCTGGGACACACTTGAGTGGAAACTACACGTGTGTGGTGTCCACCTTTATAGCGGAAGATAGTCAGACAAGATCCATGTTAGTGTACAGTAAGTAAAGGTTTACATAGTTATAATAAATATAATGGTAAGAATAACGTTTTAACAAAATGCATAATATATGTTACTTCGTGAGGGACTGGCGTCCATACTAGGATACCCTGTGTGACGGATCCCCATGCTCTCACCTCTAATTAAATTAAATCAATGGAATGAATTCAATGTATATAGTATTTGCATATCTATGTTATAATAATAAGAGGTTATTGCGATAGCTTTTATAAAGGTTAATAGTGTACAGATATAATACAAATATCATGGCTTAGGTAATACTTTTTAACAGTACATTGAAAAAACAAGTATATTTATTGTTGGATACTCAAACACTCAGTTTGCAGAACGTATACACACGTGGTATGTTCATTAAAACACAGAGACGGTTGTTACATCCAGTTTAACAGAAATTAGGATAACACTATATACATACCTATATCAATTTATGTTAACAAAGTGGTATTTTTCTATTTATTTTTTGGTTCTCTATCACTATGCTGTCCTATTTGTCCCGAAGGTTGACTGGTAGAGAATGCCTTGTGGCAGTAAGTCTGCCTATGTACCACTCTTGTACATAAAGTTTAAATAAATATATAAATAAAATAAAAGTTTGAGTAAAAATGAGGTTTTGACGTATTTAAACATTTCCTACAGTTATTAACGTGGAACGAAGTGATAATGATATCCGAAAATAATTATCCGATAATTGTCATGATAATTATGAAAGTAAATAAATAATTATCTTGATAATTTCGAACCCTGGTTATAAAACAGTAAATATTAAAATTCTTTACAATAAAGTTCTGTAGTAACCTATTGCAGATACGAGCTTGAAACCACCAATTAACCAACACTTTAACTAAAAACTAGACGAAATTGAAAAGCGTTACTTTGTAGTTCGTGTAAATGAACTCAGCTGTCAACGTGAAATGTCTCGAACGAAAAGATATTTCGCTGAGAAAGAGATATTAAATTGACTTCTCAGTGTTTCCACTTTTCTCTTCTATTCGGTAATAGGAGGAAAGGTACCTAGGAGATAGATACACAGATTTTAGTGGCTAGAAAAACAGTGAACAAACAGTGATATCATCATCTGCCTAGCCTATTCCCAACTATGTTGGGGTCGGCTTCCAGTCTAACCGGATGCAGCTCACATGGAGCGACTGCCTATCTGACCGCCACAACCCAGTTAGTACTGGGTAATACGATACTCCTTGGTAAGACTGGTTTCTAGACTTTTTGGGCCACTGACTACCTGTAACGATTGTCAAAGATCTTCAAATGACAGCCGGGACTAACGGCTTACCGTGCTTCCCGAGGCACGGAGGAAACTCGGTATGTAATGGGCAGAAAAACAGTGATATAATAGAAGAAAAACCTACTGAAAAATGTCAGACCATTCAACAGCGCCTACACAAAGTGACCATTTATCAATGGTTTGAAAGTCGTTGTAGTAATACCATTAGTGATGGAAGAACACGGTGTGACGTTCCTCTATAGAATAGGGAGGGTCCTCCGACCGGAGGGAGTTGTGTCTGGTGGGCTGCTGCCCAACAGTTGTTGTTGGGATTTTCTATGTAGTCGTGGATAACTTATGGCGCTGTATTACTTTTTCGTCTTATCTAGCTGTAGTGCTTTTGTATTTTACCTACAATACCCTGTGTGTATGTAGGTGTGTGTGTTTAGTGGCCCTGAGGTAGATTTTAAATCGTAGGATAGTTTGGTAACTGAAAGTTCTAACTATTGTCAGTATATTATTATACAGTATCGACGCTCAACCTGGTACCATGCATTCGGTACATTTTTCCAGTACCCCACAGATATATTTCATCGGTAATAGAAAAACACCTGCTCCCTACAAAAGTGCAATACACGGTTAAAATGTATGAACAACAGTATTTTTTTTTATATTACTGGTGACAAATTTCTCGGTTCGGAATGATGTTCTGAAAACGTTGTTACCCGTTTGTACGTTGGTGTCCCTTCCACCCTGTATAATGAATAATAATACGAGATAAACATGACTGTTACAACAAATCCCAATGGGTTATGATTTCATGAACCTTACCAAAATATGGATTTTAATCATCACTCATGAATAAATATTGGTTTGTTTAATAGAATGTTAATAATATTCAGCAGCGCTGTTTGTAATAAAAGTGTTTATATTATTGCGCGTTAGTGACGGAATTATAATCATAATAATATGGTACCTACTAAATTCTATAATGTATGCATAATCTCGCGAACCGAACGGAGCGCTTGTGGCTGCAATGATTGGGATACTTATAGGATATAATCTATAATATTAATTTCAAGATGCTTAATTTATTAGGTATCAAGTTATCTGAACATTCAGTCATGCAGGGTAAAGGCCGGTCCCTTCCCTCTTTCCATGTATCTCTGTCTTTGACTATCTGGGCCTAATACTTTTGATAAGAGTCCAGCTCGTCACGCCGTCTACTTCTGGGCCTACTACGTCGCCGGGTTCTGTTGTTCAAGATCCAATCTGTTGCCACTTCGGCCCAATTTTGATGCGACATGCGGCAGATGTGGCTTGCCCAGGTCCATTTTAATTGGGCTGCTGTGTTGCAAAAGTATGCTACAAATAAAGTTTGTCAAAATTAGAAAAATTACAATTTCTAAACAAGTAGTTGAAAAACTTCTAACTTGAGTAATATTAATCAGTTAAGGGGCTGTCCATAATAAAATATACATATATCTAAAACTCTTCAACCTTAGTAGCAACATACTTTTATACTTTTTTGTGTGAAATAAATTTATTATATTATATATATACTAAAAAAAGGAGTTTCATTGTGTAGTTGTTTAGTTTAGTTTAGTTGTATTTTATTTCTAGAGCCACTCGTCTTAATTTTAAATTCTTTTTATGTGTAATTATTTTTGTGAATGCTGGTTAATCAGTAATTGGCGACTGTGTAAGTCCATGACTGTGAAAACTTTATTTAAGATATATTGTACATAGAAGCTGTTGGTGAACGTTTATTAATAAATAAATAAATATGGCACAGTTACACATCTATGCTCTTTAAAAAATATGCCTGGTAATTTTAACAAAGACAAACAATTTTTTACAAGTCTACTGAACATAGATTGGTAATATGTATGCGTATTTGGTTCAATCGGTGAGGCCCAAGGACATAATTACCTGCTAATTTCAGGTTACG
The DNA here is from genome assembly GCA_950005105.1 of Lycophotia porphyrea. Lineage (NCBI taxonomy): Eukaryota > Metazoa > Arthropoda > Insecta > Lepidoptera > Noctuidae > Lycophotia > Lycophotia porphyrea. The sequence continues at coordinate 9,601,716 of OX465393.1, forward strand.
TAAGCTGTCAGGCTGTGACAAACTAGATTAGTCTAGGCTAAACAGATATATTGGCTTTGAATTTGTACAATCTGTACCAGTACATAAGGACACACTATGTCGTGCATCACATAACGTTAATAAATAAAATACTGAAACGTAGCTAGAAAACTTATTATCTATGAATAAAATTCAGGTAAATCAGATAACTCGCACATAGCTAAGCGGACTGAGGGATAGACGGATATAGATATAGACGTTGCGCTGTATTTTATGTGAGCACATGCTTATGAAACTGAAATAATTTCCCCAAGTAACTGTTTGGAAATAAGATAGCTAATGATAGATAGATAATTTAAAAAAGATACACGATATCCAAAGTTCTGGAGTGGTGACCGCGAACCGGAAGACCTTGCGTTGGAAGGCCTCCCACTAGGTGGACCGATGACCTGGTGAAAGTAACGGGGATCCGCTGGATGCGAGTCGCACGGGACCGATCAATGTGGCGACACTTGGGGGAGGCCTATGTCCAGCAGTGGACGTCTTTAGGCTGAAATGATGATGACACGGTATCCATTAAAATCAAAGTTCCATTGACCACAATTCGAATTTGCTTTCACAAAACTACAACGCCTGTGTAACACAAGTTTGAAACTCATAATAATTTGCTTGCATCAATTCCAAACCAAATTGCCTGGGTTTTAGGTTGAGTGCATGGTAATCTAGTTTATTGAGACACAGTATGGACGAATTAGTTCTGCGTAGGAGCCACCGATTTACCTCAAAATCGAGTTCAACCGTCAGTCAGTATGTAAAGCTTTGTGTTCCTTGTATGTATACCCGTTTGTAAGTATAAACGGTCTGTATTCGATTTTCACCGCCTGGCTCAGTACTGAAAATTCAAAATCCAATCCATTTTAAGCCGTTCGTCTCGGCTATATTTGTAGATCTTTGACAGTCAGCGGACAGGCAGTCAGCGGTCCAAAAGTCCTACCAGTCTTACCAAGGAGTATCGTATTACCCAGTACTAACTGGGTTGTGATTGTGGAGGTGAGCCGCTCCATGTAAAATACTGGTATTCAGCTGCATCCGGTTTGACTGGAAGCCGACCTCAACATAGATGGGATATAGTTAGGCAGATGATGTTATATGTAACCGGCCAAGTGGCTCGGAATCGAACCCAGGACCTCATGTTCAGCAATCACGCTTGTGACCAGTAGACCAAGGAGTATAATTATAGTCTATATTTCCCGTCACACAAGGTTAACCTAAAATAGAATATGGACACAATGACGTCAGAAACAAAAAAATCCAAAGTACAAGTTAATATTTAAGACACAGAGTTGACCTCGCCTGAATCCTATATACTAATAATACCTAAAAACTACCTAAGGCAAAAAATAATTTCTCCGAAACGTGCTCCGATTTTATAAAGTAAATTGTTTTCATTACATTACTTATTACAGAATAAATTGTTCAGCTGAGTAATTCACGGTAATTTTTGCCCCACAGGTCCGGGCAAGAGTTTTCACTTCGAGCAAGAGAAAAAATATGTTTTCTTAGTAACATTACGATGCGTGGCCGAATACTTGTATCCGCGACCAGTGATGACAATATTATCAAAAGGGTGAGTACTAAGTAGTATTTATGAAGGTTTCTGTGTATTCCGTGTGCTTAGTAGTATGTTTATTTGGGAGTAGACTACACTTACTTACCGCCGTGGAATTGGCATGAGCAGCTCAGAAAGATCGTCATTATAAGTAAATAATCATTTTCTTATTTGTTAGTAACAATGTAAACTTATAAACTAGTTACATTTATTCTAGGCTGCGTGAGGCACGCAGATCCTGGGGAATGTCTACTTGCCTGCGTGCAGTTGTATACACCTCCCCAGGATTGGATAGTCCCACCTATCAGCCAATATTCTAAAAATGGTGTTGGGGCTGGCACAAACATGGCGTAGCAGAGATGCGCATGGTCGAAAAACGGTCAACGTCCGCATCCGCAAACGGACGCACTACAAAAAAGCAACAACCCCATCAACACCTGTCGCGACTCGTCCCCGCGTCGGGCTATTCGCTTTTATTTCATAAGCAGAACGCTCTTTCTGACGGATTCTAGCCGATTCCACGTCGGACAGTGCGGTCACTACCTTACAGGGCGAGCAATCGTCAGAGCGTAAGCTAATAGCATTGGCGATAATTGAATCCACCCAGTATAGACCTGCGCCCAGATTAACGTAGTTGACAGACGTACAACGTACGACGACATATTACGGGTCCATCACATACGAGCTCCGCGGATATATTACGTACATAAATGTATATTATTATCTTAACGTGGTTAACGGATGTTCTACATGATTCCCGGAACTTACCGGAGTAATCGATCATTATTCCTGTTTAGGCCATAGAACGATCTCCAGGGATTTGATCAAGTAAATGCGCAGCAGTTACCTACCTATTTTTGGAATAATCTAAATCCGTACGTCTCTTCATCAATCCTAAACCTGCATAGCAACATAACGAAAATTAAAAATAAATCTTGTAAAAGGTAATAAAAAAGTTAATTATCAAGACTAATAAAAGAAGGTATATAAAGTATTTATTCAGAAAGTGTACAGGGCGGAAAAATATATAAAAATCTTCAGACGGGCAGACGGAAATTTTATGGGTAATTCATGAGTGAGATAAGGTCAAGTGATCTTGTTATACGAATCTTGATGTAATATTGATGGGCTTGTCGTAGGTACACGTATATGACATCGGAACAAATGCAGGTTACTGATATCTTATATCTTGTAATAGCAATTAATGACTACTTTTGTTAGTTTGGGTCTTACCTGTAAAAACAATTGAATGTGTTAATGAATAAAATAAATAAATAAACGTTTATTTTAGGTTAACATGCAATATATTGGTACTTAAATATTCTCAAATGTCAATTTGGATGTTTCATCGCTTGCTTAGGTTTATTTTCGTCCAGCTAACGCTCTCCAAACATTTTAGATCTTGATGAACTGAATTCTATTTATTTCTTGTCCTTTCATCGTTCGCCTTTATCGGAACAAAATATGATTTTATCGCATTTTTTTCCGATATAAGACGGAACTAGTGAATAAACTCAGCCGCGCTCGGGGCCAATTTGTAAGTGAGGTGTTTCACCCGACGTGCTTTAGTTTTTCTTGCTGGATTCCCTGAAGACACAGTAAAATTTTATAGCTATAAACTTTCTGAAAGATTAAACTTTTGAATGGCGAAATGCTGAGATTAAAGTCTGCCTTCAGACAAATATAGGCAGACGAATTTTTGCAGTAATTCTTTGCCGTAAGGTAGGAATAAGGTTAATGTCCCAGTACTATCTCAAAGACAATACTTCTTTAGGCATTTGACATTAACTTATGTAATTTGGAAACGGTGTTCTTAATAAAGTTCATACCCTCGAAATAACTGAGTTCGATTGTATGAAATAAGTGAGAATATCTAGTTTCAGAGTTGGTTCATCACTAGACCTATAGAGAAAGATAGTCGGGAGCCTTAATACAAGGTTAAATTAAATTAGGTAGCCCAGCTTCACAGCCGTGACGAGTACTTCTTCATTGTTATTAGATAATGATACTTATCACGTCTCTAAAGTTTCGCTAGCTAATTTAATTAAAACTTCTTTATAAAGTGTAAACGGACCCTTCACAAAGCCGTCAACTATGCATTCTGTTCATCAAACTAAATCAGTGCTGGGAAACGCTCTGTTTTGAAGTGAAAACTTCTTTAGGCGTTTTGAGATGGAGAAAAACAATTGAACTCGCGACACCGTTATACTACCACTTTTTCGTTGTAGAGTTAACCGTATTACTACATATTACAAACCCAAAAAAATACAGTGTATAGTCAAATGTGTAAGTAAAAGACTCATGCAAAAATATTTTCAAAATTTAATCCAGAATCTTGAAAAAAAACAAGATTTTACTTCTGTCGGCACTCCCGGAGTGGTTGGGTTTTTTGGCGTGAAAAATCACAATCAATGTAACGCACTCAAAACATTATGCTAAGGATGCAATTAATAGTACGGAGGTCGTGGATATATTTAAAGTAAACTTACAAAATTAAAAACATGTATTTAAAAAAAAAAAGTGAAAATGGTTGAATTTTTTTTACTTATACATTTGACTATACACTGTATTTTTTTTGGGCTTGTAATATGTAGCAATACGGCTAACTATGCAACGAACAAGACATCGTTTAAAGGTGTCACGAGTTCAATTGTTTTTCCATATCTCAAAAATGCCCAACGCGCTTATAGAAGTTTTCACTTCAAAAATAATCGCAATGACGGGGAGAACAAGTGCCTCTCGGTTTCGTTAAGGGCACTTTTAAACCCATTATTCTATGACCTATTAGTAGGGTATTAAGACAAGCTAAATTTCTACATTATCATAATGTTTCTAGCATGCCTCTGGAGCGTGCAGTCACAGGCATGAGGATGGACTCCTGGGGCATGTATTCCGTGGAGACGACGGCGTTGGTCCATGATGATGAGGTCACCAGCCCCTGGGAGGAGTTCGTCTGTCTCTTGAGCTTACCTTTAGCTAATTATACTAATAATAGAACTACTATTTACTATCCTGGTAAGTTTTTCTAAAATATATTACTTCAGATCACTTGCGTGGCTTGTGAAGGTATTCAGCTGCATCCGGTTAGACTCCGACCCCAGCATAGTTAGGAAAAGGCTAGGTATATGATGACTTGCTTGGTAAAGTTAGTGCTTGAGTTGGCATCATCAGCTTATACGGTATACTGCTGTAATAGACTGAAACTTCTCCCATCACACACCAAAACAGCCTTTCAACACTCTCAACCGGTTGCTAAGAGTACTAGGCACCACGCGAAGATCGCCGCTCCACCTAGCCTGAGGCCGTCCCTACTTTAAGTCAGTCCTTTCTCTATTACGCCTTGCTAGGTGGAGCGAGGATCTCTGCAAGTGACTGGTAGTAGTTGGATGAGAGTGACCAATGAAATGACTAGCAATTCCAATTAAAGAGGCTTATGTGCAGAAATGAATTGCTAAACGCTGCTGGTACTAATACTGCAAATACCGTCATACCGTAGAATTTAACGAGTACGGTATGTATTGGCTATAAAATCTTTCGGAAGTCTGGATGTTTTGCTCGTGATTAGTACGTGTAATGGCGGCCAATACATAGGGTAGCCTATCCCGCCGTGAAGCCTATTAGAGCGGGATTAGATTGGGTTCGATAATATGGCCATTCAACCTTTCTAGTTCGTGTCTTCTATGTCATCTCCAGAAACACGTTCCTTTTTAGATCAAGCTTATAATAAGGATTTTCAGACTTGCATATAAACCCTTATTTTTACGTCCATGAAGTTTCTCTAACATTTTTGACTATTTGTAAGACTGTTTCGACCTCTTCAACAATCCATCTGAAGTCATCCCCTTGTATCACGTATACCGAATTACAGGACCGAGGTATTCTCAATTAAACTGAACCATCACTTGCAGGTCTTATGCCAACGCATAGCGCAAGCATAGAAGTGAAGAAACCAATGGAACACCAAGCCAGCAGTAAGATATTTTATTGTTTACTTAAATACGAAGATCCTCCTCTTTGGTAAGGTTAAATAAAAGAAAGAATTCCTATGTCTGGTCCTACTACTGGGTAAAGGTGGGAAACCTTTGTCCATCTGAGAAGTCGTCTTCCCCACTATATTCTTTGTCCTTCGTCGCTCAATCGGTCAAATCCTCCGACGCGACGTAAAGAATTTTGGAGTGACCATTCATGGATTCCATTCATTGGTTGGTTGGTTAATTTGTACAAGTAATCAGCGACAATAAAGTAAAACTCGAATAAAAAGTGTTTTAAATGGATGGAAATTCCAAATCCATGGATTAACACGAAATTCCCGTTAAAATAAACTCAATGTCCCCAAAACCGCGATCCCGACACTAAATGAAATTGTACAAGCCTCCAATAAAACTGAGCTGATATTTAGTAAAAATACAATCATTTTAATTAATTAAAAACTTCCCAGCTTAATTACTGTTCACAATTTTATTTTCAGATAGTCCGACGCTCGGGAGGTGCACTTTATTACTCACTCTATTTATAAGCATTAACATTACTTTTTAATAAACTAAGTAACGCTGTACATACTGATCTAGGCTAGAGTATCTTAAGTCTTTGACTTTATGAAAGACTTTAGCGTTCATTAAAATTGTTTGCTTCTTCCATAAGTTCACATTTTAGACTGAAAAACTTTCAAATATATTTTTCGTTGGCGACTACTGAGTAGTTTATATTATAAGTAGTTACTTTGTTATAATGTATGTAGCTTCATATTAAATGGTTGTTTTAGAACGTTTACAAAATCTGTGATAATTTAGTTTAATAATTGTCAAAAAGACAAAGGTACTTTTATGAAGCGTTTCATTTCCATTGTTTTACGATGTAGGTTAAATGTTACTGTAATTACTTAATGTGACAGTATTATATAAAAAAACAAAACAAAGTTACCGTCTACATGACCGGTACTGTTTGTAGCTTTTTGATATTATACAAACTGTAAATAAAACGCTTAATGTACGTTTATGTTTTCTCTTTGTTTCATAATAACGACCGCCTTTTAAATAAAACAGGCATTATATTAATATAAAGTGCCCAAAACAAAAACCTTTTTATACACGTACCTCCCACTCACCTAATAATTTCCTTTTTCCTGAAAATCTACATCCACAATTTTTATATTATGTAGTACGAGTAGGTATATGTTAGAAAAAGGTAACTTTCTGTATAATATAAAACAGTAAATCAGGTTGTGTTTTCTCACACCCGTCACTGGCCGGTGGAAAACACATTTTCTTTTAGAAAAAAAAAAATAAGAAAAACTTGGTGTAAACACGTTCTCTTGAGGGAACGTCAACTCGACGGAGCTCATGTAATGTTTGTGCGTATAAAAAGGTCATAAAAAGGCTTTTTATATGTTTATAAGCCATCTTCCATCAGTTACAGTACGTAAATAATCTTTTAAGCTATTACTTCTCCTAGAGATTCGACAGAGTTACGTCTTTATGAAAGGTAGGTAAGCTACTTTGATTTTCATGTATCAAAAATTTGAGTATCTTATTTGTGAAACTTTTTTATAACGCATATATTGTGTATAAAATAATATTTAGAGAGGTGACTGAGTAAGAGTTTACTATAACATGTAGCTAATGTGTCTTACATGTACGAGTACCTAATATTATCTAACTTAATATAAAACATCTATATATAACAACTACACGTTTTGCACCATTTGTTTAAGTTTCCTTTTTACTTTTTAAGTAAGCCATTATCAGAACAAAATGATCAACCTAATAAACTAGCATTGCATGCAAACTTTTCTGTGAAAAAGGTCACTGGATATTAGTACAATAGAACAAACCGGTGAACGAATATAATAGTGTGTGAGTGAGTGAGGTTTAGTGTTTCAACACAGCACAATACATTGGAGTCATATCGCTTTTATCAATCACACAAGATCTGTACATGGGTTTTCTGGAAAATCATCGGTTTTCAAAATGGATTCAATCACGAAAACACAATGTTTTTTTTTAAACAAAGAGGTTTTTGTTCTTCAGGTTTTTATTTTTCATCATTACATCATATTGTCCCAGCTTTTTGTAGCATCAAAAACCACCACGATTACTGTAAAACCTCTAAATTATAAATGGCACAGCGAAACAGCAACGTGTTCTGTTTTGTATGGCTGGTGGCGTTTACCGGAATTTATTTATAAGTCTTATTATAAAGTACATGAACAGAGAATCTCTTTAACGATTGGACGGAACAAAACATGTTTTATTAATTCAAAGGTAGACATTTCTCGGAGAACTTATTTTCATAAAATATTGACAATAAGTAAAACTTAATGGAAAGGAAAAAATAGGGATGTTTGACCGTTTAATGGAAGCTCTCACGCATATAAAACTGATTGTCCCGTCCATGAAACAAAGGAAACTAAAACGAACTCAATAAATGGAACTTAGACACTGTAATATAATTCTGCTCCGGGTAATGAAATTGTCCCTGGAGAGTTAAAATGTCGTATCCACCAAATGATTGAATCCGACAACCTGCTACGAAATACATTAATAATGAAATCTAAGTAACAAACTTGCTTTTTTATATCTATATTTGTTGATTTCAATCTGAGGAAATTGACTATCTAAGGTTGTGAATTTATAGCCCGGTGAAAAGTTTTTTCATAATACGATTAGGTACACGGAACACGGATGTATGCCGTCGGAAATTGTTCCGGCAGTTAGATAAATGTTTGTAGATACGCACATGTATGTGTGTCTATGGGAAGCTTAATACACTCTACATATGTAGGTAAGAAGGTTAACTACGGGATAGAAATATTACAACAGTAGGTAAAGAGAAAAGTGAGCGCGGCTAAGTAGATACTCTCTGGCTCCAGTAATTTGAGAGAATTCCTCGGAGACCCCGCGATATGTCTGCCTGAGTGCGTGGCGCCTTTAGCATTACCATAACTGTGCCGTTGCTGTTTCCTTCTGGTCAAATCCCAAGGAAGTGTTCTGTACGACAAGGAAACTAAATGAAATGAAGTCTGCAATTTAGTTTCTATGACAGCGCTTATTTAAAATACTTGAGAATATTAAAGTTACTACAGAGATTTTTCACTTTAGTTGAAGTCCCTTCTGCATATTATGTATAAAGTTTATTAGGTTATCTGATGTATGAATTTGGACAAGTGTAGTTAGTAAGATTTGGTAGACAAATGACTCGTTCAGCGACGATTGTCCTCAGCGGGCAGCTTTCCTTTATTACCTTTAAGTATAACTCAGTTGGTTAGTTCGTAAAGCTCAAACAGCACTTCTAGTAATATCTGACTCCGCGGTGGTAAGTGCTAAGTTGCCTCTGTATCTCTGGCGATAAGTTCCTAATTGCACTTCACTGTGCGGAAATGGGGTAAAGCGGGCAACGTCGGGCGAACACGTACCACGCGTACGTGTTCTGAAATGTACTACGCTCTAATGCGTATGACACGCGGCTTGATGTTATGTCGAGCACTTCGATTTTATGTATTTCAATTCGATATGGAGGCCTATCACGACTCCGGACGAATGAAAGAAAAAAGTTTTAAGGTGATTTCGGTGACGCGTGGATTACGCGTGCCACCTTATCTGCGACGGAAAATGTTAAGCTATGTCGTTACTCCGGCGTATAAACCTCCCCGGCATGCAGACTAGCTTATTACTTCAATTTGTGTTTATCTTGCAACGAACGTGTGCGTTAACTCTGAATATGTCTTTTATATTAGTGCGCTGGGAACTGGAGCGCAACAATTAGTGGACTGACACAACTAGCTCAAATACTACAAATGACAAAGACAAACATTTTGTTAGTGGCTCGATGAGTAAATAAAAAGCCGCAAACAAAAACTAAGTTTATTTGTGGCTTATCAAGTTTCAAACACTACGGTAATCTTTTGTTCTTCCTTATCCGTGTGTAAATAGTAGAATTAACTTTTAAACTAGCGGAGTGATCTTTTGGCGGGAACACTGATTGCTTTAAGGAAGTCGAAAGCAGTTACAAGTCTTATCTTGTTCGTAGTTCATACACTACTCCATAAAATGTAATGTTATCGTAGTAGGGGAAGTGAAATACAAATTATTTGCTTATAATAAACTTGTACTAGTGCTGCCTGTGACGCTGTCCGCATTCAAATCGGATTTTTAAGGAAATACAAAAATAAAGGGATAATAAAGTTGTCTTATGTGCGATACATGTAGATAACATCCGATATGATTATATTATACGGCAGCTATAATAAATAGTCGTCGTAAATATCCACATCCGAGCTTTCAGTTTACAAACAACTTAATTTGTCAGTATAAAAGAGAAACAGGATTAAGTTTGTTTATTAATAAAACCTTTATTTATTTTAAAAGTAAAACACGTTGGTTTCTTTAGTAATTACTCATATACAGTCACAATATGCGTGAATTAATTAAATTAACACACGCGACTGACTTAATTACTAACTAGGTTTAAAAGGTTTCTTATAGAGACTTTGCGCCTGAGAAGTGGAAGAAACATTTTTAATTAATATAACGTACTGAGTCTGCACCTCGTGGCATCGTATACTAATTAGTTTCGTTAAAGGACATGTTTTAGTGAATTTTAATTAATTTACTTAATAAATATTCCTACCAAATATTTTTATCACATGGCATGGCCATGTGACATCTATATCCTTACTTAAAATATTATAAATGTGAAAGTAAGTTTGTTTGTTTGTTACTTTTTCACGCCTAAACCACTGAACCGATCATCCAGAAATTTTGAAGTTGTCAGGCGTACAGAAACGGACATTTTTTTTTTCATAACGGACTCTACGGTATACTAAACGAATTCATCTATTGTATTATAGTTGCGTCTAGATCGTTGCTTATGCCCGTTTTCACAAATCTCAGCCATGCCTAAATTAATGTCTAAATGTTATAGTACTGTAGGAATTTTGCATTTTTCAAAGCAGAGTGTTGAAAACAAACAGTGCCCTCTTATTTAGGCATTAATTTACGTATCGTTTGTGAAATTGGCTATTAGCTGTGATCGTCGCTCACTTACGCAGTGACTGCCTAACCTTTCTAGATTTCCACGTATAAGATTATGAAAACACTTATCGCTTTTAATGGGATCAGTTAAGTGATCCCTAAGACGTGAAGTGATTCTCAATACGGTCAATAAACATATGAATGCCAAAAAATATGGTCTCTTCGTACTTAGTCGATTCGCAGAAATCTTATAGAGAAGGAAAAGCTTGAAGAAATCTGGAGATCGTTAAAAATAGGTAAATGTGTACTTATGATTCTTTCAGTGGCTTTCTATACACTCGAATGTTTATAATGTTCAAGGAAAATAAGACATAGAAAAGCTAGCAAATCATGTTCATATTCATTCAGTACGTTGATTTTTTCGCCTTGATGGTCTGGTATAGTCACAAGCGCTACTTAGAATGAGCTCCTGGGTTTGATTCCCAGGTGAGGCAAAATGTTATTGTGTTTCCGTTAGGAATGTATTAGGAATTTATTAGTAGCCCGGAGATTTGTACCTGGTTATGGCAATAGGCTCTCCTCCTATTAAGAGGGACTTAAACATAACTTGGGCGTGGGAGTAAACAATTGGTATAACTCTGCCATACCCTTCGAGAAAATTTAACAACTCACTTTAGTTAAGCAAATAGTCTACCAAGATATATACATGTGTCCTATTTTATAGGCTACTAAACTGAAACAAATAAGCATCAAACTAATAGTAACATTTTCTAAATATATATAAAACTATATTCATCTCAAAAACCCATTAATTAAATCCCCTTATGACTAATATAAAGCATCCATGGTGAAACAACAGAGCCCGCTCATCCCGAGGGCACACGTTAATTTAATTTTCATCAATCAATATGACAAATTATCAATATACACCGACATCTAAATAGACACTCATATACGGCAATATTTCATTCCACAGAATGGTACTCGGTGATCCGAAAAGTCGGACGTTGCTTGTGACAGCTCAAAATAGGAGTAATATTGAGTTCTTTTACTAAACAACGACCCATGTCTGTGTTAAAGGTACGTAACGTAATTTTTCTTTCTGAAAAGTAACAGCACCGCTGTCGTTCCGAACGTCTTTTTTAGTAGTTTATTCTGTTTTGTCTTCAAACGTCGTTTACCTTTGTTTCTCGATTTATTCATAACAAATTCTATTGTGTCGTTACGTTAGTATGAAGCATTCCAATTAGATATTAGGCTATTGTTAGTTGCAAAAGCTTAATACAAACGTTGTCTAGTTAATTAGGAAGAGGTAAACAAATCTACATTGAACTAAGGAACCTTATTTCATGAGTTGATACGTATCTTTGAATTCTTTCGTTCAAGACACCGTGAAATTGCATGGCGAGTGCCGTATTCTCATCGAAATAACAAAAAAAAACGGGAAATAGGAATAATGAGTTCTGTCTGATAGGAATAGGATAGGATTGGATGCCTTTGTTGGTGATTCCCAAAATGTTTATTATATTTTAAAGTACATTTACCTGCCTACAAAGCAATCGGTAGCTTTTGTTCGGTGAGTTTGCTGATTTTCTTTGCAAGCAAAGTACTGCAAGGACGTCTTACAGCTGAGTCACATTTAGTTAGTTTTGTAAAGAATATGCTGACCGTGTGCTGATACATCAGTGTGAAGTTTGTATAACCCAAATCAAGGGACAATCCTTATCTCAATGTAGGTAGCAGTAGTAATAAGCAGCTATTTAAACTCTTACTAAAGAATGAATGTACACTTAAACAAGACACCATATAGTTAACTGTCTCTAAGACTGGCTTAGTAACTACATATGTTTGTTTTAATCCCGCAAAACCGAAAACAAATTTTCTAACCGTAACATAGAACTTGCCTCCAAGTTACTAACAACAAGATGAAGGCACAAAATATTTGAGATATATTAATAATCCGTCCCAACGAAATTATAATTTCAATGGCTGAAGACGATATTAAATATTAATACCACTTTTAGTTTGATAACTCAATAATAATGTTCTGTGAATCCTTTCAGACTTTGAGAGGAGGTCTGAATTACTTCTGAGTCAGATCGTGTCTTCAATATTGATTAGAATGGCTAATGTAGTAACTTGTAAATATCCAGCTATGAGTATGACTCCTAAATCATGTTACAAGTAGTCGAAATATTTTCGAAACGCTTGTTCCTGGCAATATTTTTTATTTATTTTTCTTAGCCAAAGTGTCCAACTGCTGGGCAGAGGCCTTCTAATCTTCAATATACTGGCAACACTCTACTGGGTGATTTTTAAACGTTGGTGATACTTTATGGGCGGTGTACTCCTGAAAATGATCAACTTTTACTATGGGACCGACCTTAAAATCATGAAAAATACATCAATTGCTGGCTCACATCGAGTAACTTGAAAAAATGTAGGCAACAGCAGTTTTTTAATCATATTTCATAGTTAGTCCCATAGTAAAACTTGCTCTTAATCACGACTGTTTCACTCCCTTGTTGTCCATGTTTAACCATCATATCACCCTGTATAGGTACACCTCTGCCTAACCCTCCGGGGATAACACACTGTGTGATATTTGTCTATGCTGTCTAAAGTTACTATTAGAAATTGTTTTTTATTAAGACCATTCGAATATCTGATTTTAATAGATCAGATAAGAATAGAAATACAATTAGGTCCAAATCGACGATTTTTCAAGTCTTCATAAAACAAATGCTTTTTTAAATGATAATGACGATTAATGACGAATGATGGATATTGTGCTCATTACGAACAAAAAAAGTATTGTGTTGATAATTACAGGGAATAAGTTAATATAAATTATTCAGATAGAGCAGTTGTTGGCGAGAGCCCTAATCCACTTCTGAATATAATTACCTACTGATAAAATTACAATAACACGCCTGCATAAAAATGAGTGGTCACAGTGTTAATAATATTGACGGTATCACTTTATTTGCTTGCCGAGTTCCGTTCCAACCTTAGAATAGATTTAAGCCGAGATTTATAATCGTTTTCTAGAACGTACAGTCGACCGCACGTGGATGCTAACAGCTTAACGTTGAACTGGCCTCGCATAGACTTTCAGTGGATTAAGAGACTAGCATCTACTTTTTTAAGCAAGGTGTGGGTCGCTATACCTTTTTTTTCGGATTGGAAATCATCAAATGTCTTCTCCCACTCTGGGCGGAGCGGAAGGGAGTGTCAGACTTGTACTGATAAAACCCATTCATGTTCCTTCCTTGCCCTTTGTGTTCCAGGGCCGCGGTATCTCTTTCGAACAGTCCCGCAGCCCTGGCAGGCATCGGCCCTTGCAGGCCCCTCCCTGTTTGCTGTCATCACTTTGAGGCGCGCGTAGAACACGAACGCGCCGTCAAAAGACGGACAGACGGCGAGCTAGCCCATTACTCACCGTCTGACCGTCCACAGGTCCGCGTCTACGGTGGCCGGAAGCCACCACGTGACCACGCCACCTCCTTCGCTAGCATGACTGCTTCGCAGAAGGAGATGACGGCGTCCCATTCCCTCTCGCTCCGGACCATGGATTGAACCAGGGCCGGACGCGATAGGTCGCCGCTGTGGGTCGCTATACCTTTTTTTTTTACGGATGGGAAATCATCAAATGACTTCTCCCGCTCCGGGCAGAGCATAAGGGAGTGTCAGACTTGTACTGACTAAAATCCATCCATGTTCCTTCCTTGCCCTTTGTGTTCCAGGGCCGCGGTATCTCTTTCGAACAGCGCGCAGCCTTGGCAGGAGGGGTCGCTATATCTTAGCTAAGCGTTATTCATATGCACTGTTGCACTACTGTCACACTACAAGCATAATTAAGATACCTAAAGAAGCTTGTTAAATCAAAAAACATATTAAGTAATGTTTATAGGTAGATGAGCTTCAGACAAAGTCTGAAAAGCGCGGGAAAATTCACGATTATTAGAAAACAGACAATAAACAACTTCCAAAAATGTTTTCTATGGCGACAAGCTTGTTGTTAGACATTGTACATTGTTTAAACGTGTAGTAATTAGGTAGGAGTTAATAAACTGTAACTTTCAGCTGAAATTAACAGCACTAACCAGTAGGTAAAGTGAAGCTCAAATTTCTGCGAACGTTTCTTAAACTAGCTCAACTCCACTCATAAAATCTTAATAGGACACCGTCACTAGTTAAGACCTTAAATATATCCCTGTTCTTGGATATTGACCTTAATTCAGCAAAATAAAGGGTCAGGCCTTAACTGATTAAACTGATACCCACCCTTCTCAAAGGGTCTCTTGTCTGAAGACAGAAAAAAGTGAATCCACAGAGACGATTACGATAAAATATTGATCATAAAACATGTTATGTATGTAACTTTGTAATAAATTAAACACATTAATAAAATAAGTTCTCGTTTCGTGCATAAATTGGACAATTCTAATTTATTGTTATCGGTAGGCCATATTGATTCCAATTATTTGGTATTCAGACCACGTTGATATTTGCTTTCAGGGGTCGTTAGGAGACAAAGCAGAAAAATACATGAACCAGTAAACATTAGATTACTACGTTTATTAAATTAAGAAGGTATTGTACTTATGCGAAGGTATATTTCCTTTTATTTCCTCCGCAAAAAAAAAAACAAGAAAAATTATATTACTTCCTTCAACATTACCACTACCTCACAATTAACGTTTTTAGAAATGTCATGAAAGAATGACGACCATTATTCATAAACACCGTTGCTGTTTCCATGTTTAAATAGTAGGGGTAACTTCAGTGGCCGCTATGGATGTCTTTGAACAGACTGCATGCTCAAGTTGACCGCTGCCGATCCGATTTGGCAATCCAAGATGGGGTATAATCGACCCATCTCGGCCACAATGTGAATGTGGAGCCCAAACTCAGGATTTGCCACACCTTATCTAATGAGGCAAACGACAGAGCTGTCTAGGTTGCTACGTACTGGTCGTACAAAATCTGAGTCACCGATTCGAGAAGAAGAAGAATAGTCAGAACCCATTTCTGGGTTACTATGACGTCTTAAAGTTGGAGTAATTCCAGTATGGAAAAGAGACAGAGCTATACAGGTTGTAAACCGCCATCTCTTTCTCACACTGGAATTACTCCTGCGTTAAGACGTCATGGTAGGCCACCTAGTGTTTATTTCAGGTTTCTCACCAGGATGGCTCATGAAAATTCACCTACGGTGCCGCTGGTATGTAGTGGTCAGTACCCTTAAACGGCGGATTTTTTTATTTTTTGTTGATCAAATGCAGGTAAAGATTGCGGCACGTAAGTAGAACCAAAACGGCGATCGTCCGCGCAGGTTCAATTATAGATTGAGACCCGAAAATGTGTTACTGCGCATTCATGGTCAATTTACGTGCCGTGAGCTCGTAACACATACACACATTTTCGGGTGTCAATCGGTCTCATTCCATAATTGTACCAGTGCAGGAAATTGTTAACTACGATCTATTTATGACTAACTTACGACCTACTTATAACTAACTTGTACAATTATCGTTTTCTAGCGGCGATGAGTGGCATTCGGGATTTAATTTCTTACAACTGTGATGATTATACCGACACGACTCTGTAAGGACCTTTTTAGTTAGTCGTGAGTCAAGCATCTACGTGGTAACTACAAAAAACCCTATATACTCAATAAAAATGTTAACATGCAACCCTTGAAACATATAAGAACTAGAAGCTTAATGCACAAGAGATCATTAGAAAAAAAAGAAGGCGAGCAATAAGAACGCATTTTTTGAAAATCCGCCCGCTGTTTGTATGAAAGTTCGTCAGATTTGTAGATGAGACCGAACCGAGACCACGAATAGTTTCTAACAATTCTTTGCCCATAGACCATACACAGAAATACGACAATTTATGACACAGAGAAAAACTAAAAGAAAATATTTGGATTCTGGTAAGCTAGCCAACTGTCACTTAATTGAAACAAACGACTTACGTGACGTCAACCTTTCTAGCCGCGATCAATTTCATTGCTAGCCCGGTTTATATAAAATACGATAGATCGCTACCCGAGCTCAGTAACTAATTTCGCAACAGTAGCTCTCTAAGATGAAAATCACCCGATAAGATCTTGATACACCCTCATTTGATGAACGTTGCTGCTGGGAGCCTGCCTAACCAAATCCATTATCTTGTTACGAAGGTTGTGTCTAGAATAAGTGGGCGGGATTTTAAGCAAAAAATCGAAGCGATACCTACTACAATAGCATTCTCATCAATAATGGATATCTACAGGTATTTAAATCGCGCTTTCAGTTCTCAGATGTTAGTTAAATAACAAAGTGGGGATCCGAATTAAGATATGGAGATACAATTTGTTCGTAACTAACGATCCATTTTTCTCTAGGGAAGATGTTCTTCATAATGTTTTCACACTATAACATTAAAATAAGAAGCCTACTCATACGACTTCGAAATAAATTCAATAATAAATTTTGTTAAGTTATGAGTAAATAAAAAAAGCTTACTGATATCCTTTAGTTCAGTAAATGTATATCAGCGCCATCTCTCTTAGATTTACAACACTGCTGCCACTGATTTTGACTGTAACCGTACTTCTCTTCAAACTACACTCGATTTTCCATGAAAACGGTTTGCCAGAAGTCGGTAGTGTAACTGAGTTGTTATCGGAGTACTCGCTAGGTGGCAGATATAAATATTTTGCTTCATCTGCTAGCAAAGATTGTTGCCGGTTGGACTGGAGAAAAAACCTCGTAGTGAAAATATTGCGTGGTACCTCTTGGACACGCCACTAAAGCAATATGAATCGGAGTTTTTACAAAAAAAATGTTTGTTGTATTATGTTCATTATTGTACATGATTTAAAAAAAAGTACTATAACGGTTTGCGAGAAATTGAACAAATCCATAGCAAGATCACCTGACAGTTTTTATAATCAGTAGTTTAATATATTAAACAGTGTTTTTTTTGCAATATCTAATGATAAATAGAGTACACAATAGACAAACATTTGTTCCCCAATGAGTTTGTACATTATTAGACTATTTTTGGCAGTGGCGCGGCTAGGAAGCATATTTCCTGGCCGCGCCACCAATTCGGTTTAATTCCTCGCAAACCGTTATAGATAATATTTTTTTTTAATCATGTACAATAATGAAAATATAACGAACATATTTTTGTATTAACCCCGATCCAAATTAGTGGCGCGGCGGCTAAAATATTGCTTATAATCCAAAAAGCTATTAGCGAAAGGGGAAAAAACTACAATAAATCATAATTAAAATCAGATTGAAAGAAAGCTAACACCCAGTTATTAATAACTTTACCTACTTTAAAGTGTGTCTCGAAATAGGTAGGTATCTACACATCACCTACTTTGATTATCAATTTATTATTTACCGAACCAAAACAATTTGACTGCAAATCAGACGAGAATTACCCAGCAATTCGTATCAGCCAATGGCACAAAAGAATGTATCGTTAAAAACCTGTTCTTATGACCGCGAGATAAAATAAACACTTTCGCTACAAAGGATTGGCCCAGTTAGTTTGAATGAAAACCAAAATAAAAAGTGCTCCTACTAGTTTCGCGAGATATCTCCTCTTGTAATCTTGTAGATGGACTAGTTTATTACTGATAAATGTTTATTTTACTGGTGGTTATGGTATCGTTCTCTTGCCCTTATCCCAATTCATTTGGGGTCGGCGCAGCATGTCTTCTTCTTCCATACTTTTCTATTAGTCTTCATCTCATCAGACAGTTCACCAGAATGCAAGTGGTCCGACTTTTAAAAAAAGAGAAGGTTGTAACATACAAAGGGCTTTTCTCTGTTACTACATTATTTAGGAAACGCTTCTACCACGCATTAAATGCATTAAATATAGTTAAAACATAATGCAGTCTCTATCAGCTTCAAACAACTGACATAAACAGGTTGATGATATAATCACGTTTATAAACGTATTTCGTTATTTGTGGTGCAAGGGGGTTACATTGGTAGATAACTAAATTATGTATTTAATTAAATGAAATGGCAGCTCACGAACCTGAACGGCCATTGATTTGCTTCTATTTAAGTTAACCTCGGGTGTGACTTCGATGTCTGAAATTTAAAGGTGAATGAACCATTTCGTTAATATATACAGGATGATTGGTAATTGGTAATTGGGTGCAGGCCCTGAAATGGGTGATACTAGACCTTATTCGTTCATGAGCTATAAGAAAAGTATAAGTTTAACATCCGGAACCACCTAGATTTCTCATAATCAGCACTTTATGGTGGAGAGGTGGAAAATTAAAAAAAATACTTTAAAAGGTCGATTTCTCAAAAACCACACAGTTTGGACCCCGAGTTATCGAGGTCAAAATTGTTGCAAATAAGGTCTAGTATGCACCCATTTCAAGGCATGCACCCAATTACCAATCACCCTGTAGGTAGCGGAAAGTTTTTCAGACTACTTTAATTACAAAAACAACTTTCTCTATCTATCTACCTTTATATCTATATCTACCTTTTTATATCCTTCTTTTTTTTTTCATTCATTTAATTAAAACCAGATAGGAAATATCATAAGAAATCGCATTGTAATTCCACTAGCGACCCGTCTCGGCTTCACAGGGGTGCTATATTCTAATGAAGAAAGTGAGTAGTAGAGAGTAGAGAAGTGAGTGTATGAAAATATTTTTTTTTTAACCCTTCAGGTAAAAAAAAAAATACTTTCATACAAAAAAAAACTCGCCAAATCGGTCGAGCCGTCCTCAAGTCCGTCATGCTCCGTCATACATGTGGCAATTTTTTTTTAATCCACTAGCAACCCTACCTTGCTTCGCACGGGTATAATTTTCCAGTGAAGAAAAAACCTACAAACCAGGTCTTACAACAAAAAAAACCGCCATGCTCCGTCATACATGTGGAAATTTATTTTTATTTATCTAAATATATATTTAGTTTAAATTCGTTTAGTAATATTTAAATAAAATAGTGAAATATTTTACAGCTTTCTGGGCCTATGCTAAGCCCAACACTGATTTATTTTAAAAAAACGTAAAACACTGCTTTCTTGTTAAAAAGCGTTATTTATTTAAATAATAATTCGTAAACAAGTCATTCGCTGGAACCAATTTCACCTCTAAAAACAAAATAAAGATAGTAAGAGAACAGGAATTTGTTCATAAAAAGTGATGATTTATATTTACATAGCAAGTAACAAGTGTCAGGGACAGGGAGTGTGCAGGTTAATGGCCCAATCGGTATTCCAGTGTACATCCTTGCAAACAATATTTTCACCAGTAGGTAGATTATTCTGACTAAAAATAACTGAACCGGTTGCACCTCAATACACTAATAAAAAGAGAGAAAAAAGTTACAATTTACTATTTTTTAAACCTGGGATCAGCTCAAGGAGAGATTTCGCAGTATGAAAAAGAGCCTTTATTTAGATTCAATACACGAAACCATTGGCCTCTGACATTTCTAGAATTTTAAACCATTAACTTCGAAAAAGTTTCTGTTTATACATAACACCTACACATAATATTATTTCCTAATAACAAACTTATTATTTACATTAGCTCTCTCTTGCTAGAATAATCAAAAGAAAAGTTTAGGCTATTTCTATTATTTTTGAATATCTAATAAGACAAGATACTCTTGCGCCATCCCATCTTCCAAGCTCATCGTGCTGTGCTGGTGCTGCCGCTGCGGCTGCAGAGAACCTCAAGCGGCGTAAATATAGAAACCTGTGTGGTAACTATATTTTCGAGCCGTTTGGGGTTGAAACTCTAGGGCCGTGGGGTCCGAGTGCTCATAGCCTATTTAAGGAAATTTCGAAACGCCTAGTTGACGCTTCCCGTGACCCAAGGGCTGGCTTTTACTTTGGCCAGAGGCTAAGTGTTGCCATACAACGTGGCAACGCCGCCAGTCTCTTGGGCACATTACCATCTGACAGCGTTGAGGAGGAGTTTTTCGATGCCCTTTTATAGTTTGTTGTTAGTTTATCTATTTTAGTTTAATAGTTTTTAATTATCAATGTATATAGATAAGACAAGTATTTTTGTAAATAGGTACGATATTTAGTGAATATTTTTGGCAGATTTTGATATGATTAATGATGGCATCGGATTGGTATGAGAATATATTGAGACATTCTATAAACTTTCTAATGCAATAGAATCTCTTCTAGCTGGATTCTAATATAAATCATTTAGGCACTTTATAAAAATGCATCCACATTGTACAATATGCAAGTTAATGACAACGTAATTTATGCAT
The DNA here is from genome assembly GCA_950005105.1 of Lycophotia porphyrea. Lineage (NCBI taxonomy): Eukaryota > Metazoa > Arthropoda > Insecta > Lepidoptera > Noctuidae > Lycophotia > Lycophotia porphyrea. The sequence continues at coordinate 9,622,556 of OX465393.1, forward strand.
TTTTAATTCTATTGCATGGCTACTACGCCTAGACTGTCTGGCCCAACATTTGGTGTCGTTACGAAAATTCTTGCTCAAAATATGTTAAGTAGGTTTATCTACATAATAATGTTCAAGTAACTAGATTATAATATTGTGTCACTTTACTGCACCTACCTAAATATTAATTACAGCATAAATTAGACGTTAAGTAATCAAGTGACAGCTTGGTACGCCTGTGATCTTGTTTACCGTGTCATAGTGTAATTGTATTTCAATGTCATCAAGTGCTTGATTATGGGGTATTGATCAATAACTCTGTACTTACAGGCTACCAGTATGGTCATAACCATAACCAAGCAATAATGTTTCCATTGTGGAAACACAGGTCTCCTCTCTGTGCTGGGAAGTGGTCTGATGTTGCACCCCGCGAATTTTGTGTTTCTGGGATATACCGACGTCACTTACCAACTAGATACTAAACAAAACGCAGTATCAAACCAAAAACTAGCCATGGGATGTGGTGACAGCGCAAGAAGTACCTTCCAGTACACATCACCATTTGAAAGTCGTTATAGTTACTATCCACTTCAATGACTATCTACACAAAGACATTGATATCCTACTTTTACTTCTCAAATCTGTGTTAAGACGGTTTAAGTATGAACGGTAATAAATCACCACACAAATCTATAACACAGTTATATATCTGCATCACCGTTACTTGCACGTTATTTACTAACATTAACATATAGTACGGTTTCCTAAGAAATTCTTATCTAATTTTCTCGTATAAGGTCATAACTTCCAATGAATAATTGGAAGGCACACCTGCACATGTCTCCGTCCTTTGTGATGTACGTGCAATGCTCTGTAACGGAATACCTCGCCAAATGGCTTGTTGTGTATTTAACTATAAGATATGCTCTCGTGTTTGTTCTCCTTTGTAAACATTTAACGGGATCACTCCTTTCAACAGTTGTACTCATTCACGATTCAATGATTTATTGTGAAGCACTTAATCATTAGAGAACACCATCTTAATATATATAAATCTCGTGTCACAATGTTTGTCCTCAATGGACTCCTAAACCACTTAACCGATTATAATAAAATTCGCACACCATGTGCAGTTCGATCCAACTTGAGAGATAGGATAGTTTAAATCTCAAATTATAGTCGCAATTTTAATTTATTGCTAATTATTTGTCTGTTATTATTTGACAGTCACAATTATCTGTTAACTCCAAATGATTCTAACAGATGTTATATTTAAAAATGGAACGATCTTATACTCAAAAGCATGGCAACCAAGGAGCCAACTTATCAAAGGTTTTATTTACATATCGAATTGGCTTGCAAATAGAAAGCAGTTTATTGAAAAAAAACAAATGAACTCATCAACGCGAGAAAAAATATTGTTGTTTGTGTGCATCATTGATTTTGAAAATTTTAATTCATTTCCTCGCATTATTTGCATGCCGTTTTTAGTTCGCGAAAGAACTATGTTTGTGTTATAAAATCTGTAAAACACCATATTTCAGGCAAATAAAGTCAAAGTCAAAGTTTTTGAAGTAAAACTTCTTTAGGCGCGACTAGGGAGTAACTCAGATTTTTTTGAAAATCTCTATATATACTTAATATAATAAAGGGTAGGTAGGGTAGGTAGGGTAGGTAGGGTAGGTAGGGTAGGTAGGGTAGGTAGGGTAGGTAGGGTAGGTAGGGTAGGTAGGGTAGGTAGGGTAGGTAGGGTAAGTAGGGTAGGTAGGGTAGGTAGGGTAGGTAGGGTAGGTAGGGTAGGGTAGTCGAAATATTATTTAGTTGCATTATGTGACGCAAACGAAGTTGCGCGGGTCAGCTAGTGTAATTATAGATTGTGTTAGTAGATGATGTGATGATCTTGTACTTACAGTTCTTTACATACTTTCCATCACGGTACTAAATATGTTAACTACAAAAAGTAACAGATGTCAGTTCGGTCTGAACAGACTTTTTTAACGATACTTTTTCTTGGTGGTCGATAACGGAAAATTATTTCTTACACACCAACTTGGCCACCTTCGTTAATGCGAGCAATCGTGACTAAACCCAAACGTCTGCTTCTAGCGATGTAAAAATCGCATACCTATTGCATGTCAAGATTGCTAAAATGCTCGACGTGTTCTCACTTACGAACTCTGTACGTAGTTATTACCAGTTTATTGTTGAGCCCAAAATTGCATAACTTTTGCTCTACATTAACAAATCTTTAGACAGCACTTTTAAAATTATCATTAGTACACGTTAAAATAATCTTGAAACATCCTTTCGTCAATTCCTTGTCGCAATCTCGAGTAAATAATGCAAACGCTTTACTTTCAACTACATAATATGACTTATTTATTTTATAATCAATAGCGACAATGCGAGCTTTTTTACGAACACCAACAACACGGTTTGAAACCAAACTGTACCCGTTTAAAGGATTTGGGTAAATGCTTGAGTTTTTGTTGATATTGGTCATTATGTCGAACTAGCGGTAAATTCAAGTGCGCGGTCAAGGCGAGCACACGAGTGGCGCATACGCTTCACTCTTGCGACTCCGTGGAATGCTCCACTATCATTCCTCGACCATTCACTGCAGTGGCAGGACGTGGGGTCACACAACATTAAGGAATTCAGAATATTATATTTATTTTAGTTAGTTCATAATTTTAAGGTGAGTGACGCATTTAACTTTATTTCCAATTAGAATCAAACATTTCGGCTTTTATAATTATTTCCACATGCAAAAATAGTCGTGGTTTATACAATTTTTTATACTATTTTGACAATAACATTGAAACTTTATAGCTGGATTATATTTATAATAACATAACATAACATCACGCCTATAATCCCCGAAGGGTTAGGCAGAGGTGTACCTAATTAAATAGTACATCCACATTTCGCCAGTTATGTTTAAGTTCCATGTAATATTTTTTTATAATATTGAGTATTCAATGCTTTGAATACTAAAACAATTTAAAAATCTATTAGTACTGAACTTATTTTAAAACTTTTTAACGCAAATTGTCACTTATTTATTCAAACATGCCATCGAACTTAAGCCGTTGTTCAAGATAGCTCAGTAAAGTGCAAAGTTAACAACTATGTATTGTTGTAATTAATTGAACCGGTTCATTTAACTTGTATACGCTCGAAGTGCATAACCAAGTTACTACTTACAGTTTAACTTCATTTTAATATACATAGAGATTCGATATTTCAGTCTACGGTCGGCCAAAGTTTATAAATTATGGAAACAACAATTCGTTCGTTCGCAAGAATATTGCGGTTTTCAGTTTCAGTGTAATCTGTTCATTGCACACTGAATTCATAATGAACTTTGGACACTTTTCTAGCAATATAAAACAAATATTTAAAAATGTTTTTCAGCCATATACTAGATTATGAAATTCCAAATTATATGACGTCAATATCTTTTCTACAAATTAAACCCATAATTGCTTTACTTTCTGTCGGAAATCTTCAATTTTTATAACTTGGCACTTAATTAAAGTAACTGTCAATTTTTTTTATCAGAAAACCAGAAGTAAATATACTCTGTAATCGTGAGATAATCTGTTGTTTTCAACAGTCTTATAATCCCTTGAATCTCATTGTCAGCAGGTTAACATGAACTAACATAATGGGTGTAAAAGTACCCTTAACGAAACTGAAAGGCACTTGTTCTCCCCGTCATTGCGATCATTTTTCTGGTCTGGTAGACCTTACCTGGGAACCTTCTAGTTACGGAGATATTAGGGGTCAAAGTTCTAGCTTTTTCACAAGTTTGTTTATAAATACACGTTTTTAATGTTATTTAAATCACTTCCATGACCCCCGTATTATTCAATGCGTCCATCATAGTGTTGAGTGAGTAACATTTAGTTCTACCGTAAAACGTGTATTTCTTCAAAAAAAAAGTCGTTTCTCATCAATAATTTTTGCGTAGAGTTACTTAGGTGAATATTCAGAATGCTTGGTTGACGGCTTCGTAAAGGGTCCGTTTACACCTTGTATACTTAAAAAATAACATTATCCGTCTATCTCAAGAAGCTATAAAGTTTGTTGCGATAATATATTCTATTGTGGCATAATATAGGAGCCAAAGATCCACTGGCAGACCTTCAAGACAAAGTAAAAGAATTTACTACACATTAAATTGTGTTACTTCATCTTCTAAAATAGCCAGGCCAGACTAGTTATTACAACCAAAATATTAAGTATCAAATAATATAATTTGTTTATAAAGTTATTTTAAAAGCCACGGAAAGAATCTACTTACATAGTATCCGTTTTCTAACACAATAACAAATGCTTCGTGAGATTTTTAAACTGAATGTTGAAACAAAATATTCGCGGTGTTATCAAACATTCTTCGTTCCTCTATCGCGGATCTTGTTTATTCGTATCATGCGTGGATATTATCCCGTATCTATCACCATCGCGATTGGTATAGTTGTAGTTTTCATCATTATGCCACGCGTGTGACCGATACATGGCATTTTAGGATCCTATCGTGTCAACCAACCGTGTGGTTGTATAGCACAAACATCGTTAAAGTTTTAATTATTGTTCGTGAACTACCTAATAAGCTTGGTTAAATTAATAGTAACATATAGTAGAGTATTGCCCTATACCTAGAACGGCTGACAAGCAGATTGCTAATTAATTTTCTGTATGTATGATTATGTGGCATGCTGACCGTTAGTTCCCATCCTTCTTTCATGTTTCCTTGGGGATCCTACTTTAATTAATGATTGCTGTCCTCCTTGTACAGGGATCATGATCCCTTCTTATATTTGACTCAATTCTGTAGTTCACAATATATGTATTGCATTTCACAATATGAACTTATATTATATCTATGTTTATACATTGTGAAAAAGTTCACACGCACGGTCAACGTATTTGTTAAAATTATTCATACTGTAATGTATTTTATTGCCATTTTATGTAAATTGTGTTGTCTTTTTTTTTGTTACTTTCATTTGTATATTATTATGACGTGTCTTCGTAGTAATTTTATCAGGTACGTTGTAAATATTATTATTACCTACTTTCATTTTCGAATTGACCAATGATGGCCAACGTAGCTCATCGGACTTAAAACCTTCCCAGGACCAACATATAAGTTTAAATATGCATTTTGCGGTCAATTTAGTAAAAATGACATAGATTTACGGACATAGATAGGTTTCGAACTTGTCCATTTTATTGCACTTTTTTCTTTTATAAATCGATAACTGTTTTTTTTCTTTTCCAGGCACAATGAGGCTAAAACATACACTTGCTATTCTCATTATATCAACACTATCGTTGACTCATGCCCGTAAACATTTCGAAGAAGAAATCGCCTCTGTCGAAGACGAGACAGATTACAGAGAAGGGCGGATACTATGGCCATATCCACTTAAGCAAAATGGGACGGAAAGTAGCAAGGACTCAGGTCTTAAAGCGGATATAGAAGAACTGTTAAAAGGAAATGACAACGAGAGACAAAGGCGTTTCCTGCCTTGGTCTTATCATTCGAAAAGTGATGCACTAGCAAATACAATGATGGACATCATCTCTAACTACAAACCAACTGACTCGAAAGATCCTTTGGATTTCTTGCGAGATCCGTATCCTCTACCCAAAGGTAACACAATATGTTTTAAAAAAACTAGATGCTTTGTAATAACATCTGATAATTTGAGAATTTGTTTTATTTGTTTCCTGAGAATTTGTTTTGTAATGTATCGCCAAAATTATCGGGTGGCGTATCTTATTGTTCTCGTTTTTAAAGTTTTAATTACATCATTGTTTACTTGAAGGTTGTGACAGAAACTTGACACTTAAAAAAGATCCCTTCCACCGACAAGTACTTATCGTATTTTTAAGTCAAGCCCTCAAAATCGAGAAATACTGCTATTCATATTTTTATAAATTTTGGGAGCTTTTTAAATGTTTTGCAACACTGCATTCATAATATGTAGTAACACATCTATCCTCAATCAATGCTAACCATTAATTTGGACCTTAATTAGGTACTTATCTGCTGGGCAACTGCCCATTCGATTTCGATCCCTATTTGCACCACTTCTTACCAACTCATAAGGAAGACATTAAAGTCATTTCGCCATCTTTTTCGTGGGCTGGCGATCTAATTAGAACCGATATTGTTGCTCGTGCCTGTACTGTGAAAATATCGAGGATTCTTTACATCATTTTTATCAATTTAATTACCCTTTATTGCTAACGAAATAGTTTAATTAGAATGTATACTAACTTGACTGAACTAAACTGACTTCTTTCGCAGGATATAAGTATCCGCTTGACGAATACGACTACGTTATCGTGGGGGGTGGGTCAGCGGGTTCCGTACTAGCTTCTCGCCTGACTGAAGACAAGCCTAAAGCCATGGTGCTGGTCATCGAAGCCGGGAAGCCAGAGAGTCTGCTTAACGATGTACCGGCTTTGGTGTCCACGATGCAGCTCACTGACTACGTGTGGCCATACGTTATGGAGCATCAACCTGGCATTTGTTTAGGTAAGTCAACAAAGTGAAGTGTGCGCTTTGATTCTTGATTGAGTGAAAGTCTAATCAATGTTAGATGAAACCAATCAAACAGATTCCATGTAATGGATTTTAGCTTTATATAAACAAAACTATGTAAATATTATGAGTTTGTTAAATTACTTAATGAGTACGAGGTTAAAAACTAATTTGGTAAATTAACACAAGGGGTCGTTCTCCTTGAAGTTTACTAGCATTGTTATACAATTGTTATTCATCTGATATGTTTTATCTTCACATCAGAGTGAACTGGGAACATACCTCTCTCGTGTCAGCACAAACTGTAGGAGATTAGTAGAATACTAACCCACGACTCTCTTATTTATTTTTCGTATAAATAGTCGATACTTTAATTTTTTCTGGTTGAATACTTCGCCACTTCACCGCATCGTCGAATTTAGCGCGCAAGTCGCTTTAACTGCAAAGGAGACGCAGCGCAGGAGACAGGAAAGGAGATGAGGTTAATCTGTGATGAGGTTTCACATCTGCAACCTTTATAACCGCTTCTCCGACGTATCCCTACTTTACCAAATTAGCGTTACATCTGCCTGCTTGAGATTGCCACCTTGATGCCTGGATACGGGTAAAGTCCGGCTGACTTTGCTGATGGGTGTGCTGGACGAGTGGTTATTACAGTTTTCACGTGGAGGATTTTGTTTATTACACACAAGCAGCGCCCCGCGGTTTCACCCGCGTAGTTCCTGTTCCCGATCCCGTGAGAATACGGGGATAAAATATAGCTTATGTTATTTGCTGATAACGTAGTTTTCCATTAGTGAAAGAATCTTTGAAATCGGTCCAGTAGTTTTTGACTTAAATCGTAACAAACAAACAAACAAAAGATCAAATCTTTCTTCTTCATAATATTATTATTAGTTTAGAAGTTTAGACTAGCTTTTGCCCGCGGCATCGCTTTCGTTAATTTAGGATTTGACAATCAATTCGGGTTGTACTCTGCTTGTAATAATATAATTCAAACATGATTCGAAAGACACGTGGCGCCATCTATTATCATAAGGACGTTATTGTTGTTTTCCTCGGAAACAGTACTTTTTTCGGAATGAAAGATACTCCATGTCCGTGTTTGACATTTGACAACGTATATGCAAAATTTCAGAATGATTGGTTCCGTGGTTTAGGCGTGAAAAGGTAACAAACAAACTTACTTTCGCGTCTAAAATATTGGATATATAGTTAGGAAGTTAGGATTGTAAATTAAAATACAGCCAGTAAAATAGGTACCTATACAGGATGTAAACAGACTCTTAACGAAGCCGTCAACCAAGCATTATGTACATCAAACTAAGTAACTTTACGCAAAAATTAGTGCTGGGAAACGACTTTTTTTTCGATTTTTGGGTTGAAAATCACGTTTTACAGTAGTACTCAATGTAACGCACTCAAAACACTGTGCTGATGGATGGATTGAATAGTAATGGGGTCCTGGAGGTGTTTAAAGTAAACATCTTACATTAAAAACATGTATTAAAAGTTAGTTGGAACTTTGACCCCCAATATTTACGTAACTAGAAGGTTCCCAGATATGGTCTAGAACAAAAAAATTACGGGGATAACAAGTGCCTTTCGGCTTCATTAAGAGTCTGTTTACACCCTTTATAAAGCTTAAAAGAATACATCTGCATATTATGTGATACGGAATGAGGAAGTGCTCTTGAGTGTCATTATGTCTGTATGTCTACACTATTATGTTGTATTTCTTAACGAACTATAGAATACCATCGTCCATAATTATGCTAATTGGTTTATTAGTAGGTACCTACCACAAAGAAACAAACTGGTTAGCGATCCCACATTTTAATTTATAAAATAACATAAGTACCAAATTATTGTGAGATAAATTACAGTTTTATTTTGTTTACTATATGAAACTAAAATATTGCTGATGCTTATATAATTGTATCAAGCTATAAACAGACTCAAATTAAAATATGCAGAAGTATCAAAAGGGGAAAGATCAAAACTCATTAAAAAAATATATTTGAAAAGTGCCCAGAAGGCTTTCAGCATTGCCACGTTGGATGGCAGCGACGATGCTTTACCAAAAAATACGCCAGCCTTCTACCATACAAAACAATACATTAAACTGAACTATTATGTACATTAACTTTATGTGCTTTACTGACTCATACCTTAATATTTTAAAGCTATAATTGTAGCAATAACCTTAATTAAACTTTCGTTTTTTTGACACCGAGGTCACTGTCCTGACACGACTTGTTATATAAACGCTCTGACTTTTATCGTGACCAAATGTCATTTTTATACTAAATGCGTAATTAACGCATTTAGTATAAAAATGCCTAAGTAAGGTACTTACCATCATGTAGCCATGTTCGGATGATGATGATGAGCCACGGTCTACGCAAACGGAAACTAGTTGGTTCTTCAATCAGTACTTACTCATCATACCGAAGTAAAAATGCTGTAACCTGCTGCTCTTCATTGTGACGCAGCATCGGACAGGTGTGAGTCCAGCAGTGGATATGCTGAGTTGATTTTTATTGAAGTAAATACATAAGCCAGCCAGCAAAGTACTTAGTACTTAACGAGACAGGCTGCCTTGTACCTTGTTGATACCTAGCTTCTTTGCCGATAAAATCTTCTGAAAGTAAAGCAACATATCTATTTTAAATTACAGGAAGCTATGACGAGCGTTGCTACTGGCCCCGAGGGAAGGCGCTGGGTGGCACCAGCGTCATCAACTACATGCTCTACACCAGGGGCCGCCCGCAGGACTGGGACAGGATCGCCGCTGATGGAAACTATGGATGGTAAGGACTAAAAATAACATTCCTTTACAAAGCTATTGTGTCTATTAAACGACGAATTTTGTCGCGTTCTATGCGACAAAAACGCAGTGTCGCGTCGCGTCGTCCAAACCGAAACGAGTCATTTTCGCTTTCATTGCTCGGGCATAAAGCTCTTTCTGACTATCTGAAGCCGAGTCTTTGACGATAAGTGTGGTCAATCCATAATGGAAGTTTTAGGTTCCCCTAGGGTATACCAAAGTTTGAGGGTCCCTAGCCTGTTAAAAGTTGGACGGTAGACAACAGATTTCCGAAGACAGCCACCGAATAAGTCCAAAACAAAACAACTAACCGTTTTTCCTAGAACTACATTCACTACCTAGCCAAGTACAATATATATGCACATTTAAACAATGAGCACTTACTTTTTATACCGACTGTAAGAACCAAAATAGTAAAAATGTTTACATCAGTCCAACGCAATATACGAGTAAACTGACTGTAGAGCTCAGTCGAGCAAAACATAAATTTCGTAACTCTAAAGGTATGTGAAAGTTGCATATCAATGCTAATGGCCAAAAATTTTGTTTCACATATGCCTTACCCTCCAAAAATAAAACTCACTAGTTTCTGTGTATAGAAAATGGGTACTACATAACATAAAATCACGTCCCCGAAGGATTAGACACAGGTGTCACCCATGTGTGACACCCACATTTCGCTACTTAAATTTAAGTCCCATGAAAAAAGGGGCGAGCCTATTTGCCATCAACCGGACACAAATCCAAAATACGTACATACTATAGCCGGAATTAACGCGGTTAGGCCAGCGCAGCGCGGCCAGGCCAGGCCCGGCCAGTGCGTTAATGACGCAGAGCTCAGATTCTCAGATTCTCAATATAACTTGATGCAGTGAGATATTAGCATACCTACACGTATCTATTTTTGCCTTTATATTCAGACCCAATCAATATTATTTCATGATTAGCGACGCGCCCTTACTTTGCACGTTTGCACAGATGCAATGTACTGAGGTGGCGACATATCAAAATATAGAGATTTCTGTGCTGTTACTAAATTGATAAATGTATTGGACTTAAACCGCTTACAATAAATTAGGTCTTAATGATAGAAAAATCCTTGAAAACTGCATCAAATAGTGTAGCTAATTCTTCGGTGAAAACAGGTCTGATGTTATGTTATACAACTTTTACATACCTAGTCATAAATATTCATAATCTTCCTAATTTTTCAAAAACTTGCAAATCGCTTTAAATTGTTCTGTTTCGTACATTGTTCTACTCAAGTAGTGCCCGAATAAACTTCCAGATTTTCAAGTTAAAAAAAAAATCGGATCTTTGAATACGTTATTTGAATCAGTGACCGTTTCTGCCTTTTTATGGATTTTATATTCCAAGGATAACCGTTTCCAATCATAGATGGTTAATTTATTAGACAAAACTTTTTAATTTGATAGCTAAAATGTTTATTAATTAACTTTACAAACATAAATTCTGTCTGATAGATATATTTTAACTTCTGCGAAATCTAAGTCATATTATGTCAGTTTTAATCAAGATTCTTAAGTAATATCGTTCTTACATATTTGACTTCGATTTCTCTTTAGTTTCTTAACACTATTTTACGAATGTCTACAGGAACTACGACGAAGTTTTGCAGTATTATATAAAATCTGAAAAATCGGAACTGAAAAAGTACAAGAACGAGCCATACCGGGGTCGTGATGGCCCGCTAACAGTCGAGAATGTTCCATTCAAGTAAGTTACCAACTGTTATTAATTTCAACTATCCAAAGTTTCTAACTTAATTAAAACTAAGACTTGGGAGAATCTGACGGGATGTTTCGTTTTCAGGACTGGACTCGTTGAAGCGTTCCTTGAAGCTGGTAGAGAAAATGGTTATCCCACCGTCGACTACAATGCACCAGACCAACTTGGCTTCGGTTACACCCAAGCGACTCTCAATAAAGGTCATCGAATGAGCGCTGCTAAAGCATTCCTCCACCCTCACAAGAAACGCCGTAATCTGCACATCCTCACGGACGCCAGAGCTACCAAAGTGCTCATCGATCCTCAGACTAAGAGAGCGTACGCCGTAAACTACGTTAAAAACGGAGTCAAGCGCACAGTGCGTGGCCGCAGGGAAATCATTTTATCTGCAGGCCCAATAGCTTCACCCCAATTGCTCATGCTCTCAGGAATCGGTCCGGAGGAGCATTTAAAATCGCTGGGAATTCCAGTTCTTGCGAATTTACAAGTTGGAAGGGTTCTTTACGACCACATCGCGTTCCCTGGAGTTGTTTTCAGATTGAATACAACTAACGCCAGTTTGTTAGAGCCTAAAGTCGCAACATTAAGTAATCTTATACAGTGGTTACAGTATGGAGAGGGACTGTTAACAACGACCGGAGCTGTTGAAGGCATTGGCTATATCAAGACATCAGTATCACAGGATCCAGAGAATGTGCCAGACATTGAGATATTAAGTATGGGCGGTTCTCTCATATTAGATTCGGGAGGTGCACTCAGGGAAAGTTGGAGACTTACTAAAAAAATATTTGACAACGTCTTCTCACCTTTGTACGGGACAGATACATGGTCAGGTGTCATAATGTTGACGCAGCCAAAATCCAAAGGTTACCTCCAGCTTAAAGATACGGATCCTTTTTCACATCCAAAAATGTACGGTAACTACTTGACTGAGCCACAAGACATAGCAGCGATGTTGGAAGCTGTCAAACATGTCATTAGACTGGGCAATTCTGCAGCATTTGGTAAATATAGTCCTAGACTATACTTACCGGAGTATCCAGCATGTAGGAATTTAGTTCCTGGTTCCGACCCATATTGGGAGTGTGCGATTAGGACCATGATGATAACGCTACATCATCAAATTGCGACATGTAGAATGGGTCCCCAAACTGATCCTTACGCTGTGGTAGATCCTGAGCTGCGGGTGTACGGAGTGGATGGGCTGCGGGTGGTTGACAGCAGCGTGATCCCGCGACCGACAAACGCGCACACAAACGCGCCCGCTATCATGATTGGAGAGAAGGCTGCCGATATGATAAAGAAAACCTGGTTAAATGTGGTCTCATATCAGTGATTTAGTTAAGCTAAACTAGCTTATGCCCGCGGCTTCGCTTGCGTGACGTTCGGTAATAGTCCCACGAATCACACTAACGGGATTAAAATATCCTATATTCAGGTTATAAACTCTCTGTGTGCGATTCAGTAGTTTATGTGTGAAAGAGTAAAAACATCCATCTTTACAAACTTTCGCATTTATTATCGTAAGTTATTATTAATATTATTGTACTGATTGATTAAGATTGTGCCTAATAGATAAGTGTAATTCTAAATAGCGTTTTTTTTAATTAATTTAGCATCCCGAATGTAGAGTATCAAATGGTTGCTTACAGCAGTAGTCTATATTATTGAGGCCTCGTAACTTTAGTATCGTTGCAGCTCCCGACTTATTCTTATTTATATTTGGACGAAGATTTAAAAAATAAATTTATCTTAGGCTAGTTCTAAAATAGGTGATTCGACGATTCCTGATTCAGGTGGCCTGTTACAGACTACGAGAAAAATTTAAGAGACGTTCTATGATAACTTGTTGAATTCGCAGTTAATGAAGAACAACAACAGCCTTTTTGGATATTTGAAAACAATATATGCTGTATGTGGCCCAGAATAATATGCCACGTTCGCTTATAAGACATCAGTGGTCAGAAAGTAAAATATAATACCTACCGTAGGCACACAATTTACAATAGTAGGTTCCTACATACATACACACACGTAACACATGTAACCATTTCAAACACCACAAATCTAATAAACGACTTTACAAATCAAATTAGAGGCGCTCAGTGCAGTGATGAATGTCAACAATTAAATAATCACAGCTACACAAAAATACGGTTTGGTTGAATAACAAAATCAGCGAGCATCGTTTGATTTCATTATATTAACAGACGGCGCGGCGGCGCGGGAAAGGGTTTTACGCGCCGTCATGTTTCCCCAAATAATAAAATTAATGGTTCTACTATACAGAGATCCATTAAGGTGGGTATTCAGTGTTTACATTAATGTTACCTTTGGGAAAGGAAAAAATTGATTTTTTTAGTGTCGTACGCTTCGTCGCTTTGTTTGAAAAATGTCTCCGTCTGAGATGGTAATGGAATAGGCAAATAAATATACAGGCAAAGAAGACTGTGCATCACTTAGGCAATATTTAATAGTGCAGTGACTTTTCATCCTCAGAAAAGCCTAAAAGGTGTCACAATAGTCACTCTTTGTCATAATTGCATAAACATCGAATCCAAAGCTTTCACGCGTTTCTTTTTGTCAAACACGAAGTTGTATGAGTGTGGGAAGAATCCACATAAAATTACGGAAAACTTGGCAGAGGGAACATTACGTTAGCGCTAACAAGACCAACAGTATTCGAAGAAAGAATACTAAACAGTCGTTAACACTGTTCTAGGTGGTTTTATATACGAATATCTGGTGGCTAGATAATAACAGCCTTACGGTCTGATCGAAGGTTAAGCTACGCTTGCCGGGGTCAGTCCGTGGATGGGTGACTATTCATTGCGTATCGAGACTCCTTGGTGTCTTATAAATCATGTGAAGCCGTTGGTTCCGGCTGTCAATTTTAGATCTTTGACAGTTGTTCCAGGTTATAAGTATTTTCAGTGGCCCGAAAGCCACCAACCAGCCTTTCGGCAACCAGTCTTTCCCAAATCGTATTGTATTACCTAGTATTTATTTATTTATTTAATAAAGGTTTACCAACAGCTTCTGTGTACAACGATCACAAGCAAAGGTTATACAATATTGGACTTACACAGTCGCCAATTACTGGTTAACCAGCATTCGCAAAAATAAGACAGTGATAACATAATAAGAATATAAAATTAAAACGAGTGGCTCTAGAAATAAAATAAAACTAAACCTAAACACACACATAACTTACGAAATATAAAATTTAAAATTTTCAGAAATAAAATAAAAACGGCATCACTATAATTAGCTAACCAATTACGACTAAAATTAAAAAAATACATAATATGTAAAGATTAATAACAATAAAAATGAGATCGAGACTGATAGCATTACTGATAGTACGTTGGTTTTGGAGTTCAGGTAGTCACTTTATTTAAAATAGTGGAGATTTCAGCTATGCAGCTGCATCTGATTAGACTGGACGCCGACCCCAACATAGTTAGGAGAAGGCTAGGCAAATGATGATCCATCTGATATTTTAGGCCATTACGGATGGTAAACCATCCGTTTGATAAGACGGGCGAACCATGCCGGTCCAATTATGATGGATAGAAATCTCATTACAGGCTAACACACAGATCAATCGCTCAGTAGATTCCGCAACATTTCAAAGATATCTAATATCAGTCGTTACGCCAATCTCAAGCTAATTTGAAAAAGCCTACGTAGGAGTCTTATAAATGTCAACATAAAGTGGTATTCCAAATAGAACGCCTATTGTTTTTTTTACTTTCTATTTTTAGAAATTCTATTAACATTTAAACCCTTTCTTCAACGAAGGAACTCCCACTTTAATCATTATTAAGATCGTAAATACCAGAATAAATTAAAACAAAGGGTTGTTGGTTTCTTTACCACAGCATTTATTTAATAAAAAAGTTTCCTAGTTTATGCTTTTTTTCGTCGAATTTATGAAATAAATATAGAGTAAAAGCATCATGCAATTTGTTGTAAGAAGTAACGTGTTTATATTTATTGTTTAATTCCCAGAATGTAATGGATTTTACCTACAATATGTGCCTGCGGTGCATGCTACGCGTTTTCATATGGAAAAGATTTCATATCTTCAATTGGCCAAGAACTAACTTTATTATGTTAGAAGGTACTATAATCCTCTATGAAAGCGTACATTTCAGTCTTACATAATTGATGAGCGCAGCTCTACGCTTCTGCGGATGGCCACTAGAACCGGATTACTTCTTCGACTTAAGATAATAAACGGATCGTATCGACTCTTATCTTAGAACTCACATATTTCCTCTTGAGGGTCAAATGAGAGGGATTTTTGAAAATATTATTATCGCTTGATGAGGCTGGCGCTATATTGGCATAAGTAAAGAGATGCCTATACCCAGCAGTGAGTGAATTCAGGCTGATGATGATGATCGTAATATTCGCGCATTTCCAACACATGTGTATAAAACACACAGAACATAAGCTGCAACAATACGTATACAGTATGTGAATTAAGTATAATAGATTGCATGAAACAACGCAGGAACAACATGAATATTCAAAGCCTGTACCTCAAATCGGATTTCAGTTATGCGTGACTCTAAACTGTTAGCAAATCGCCGATTTCCCTAGATTGATAATAATAAACTGAGCTGTAAAGGCGAAGGCATCAAATTTAGTGGGGATCAAATTAACATTGTCCAATGAAGATAGAGGCGTTTTTTCAGTCCATTCATAAGTGTTGATAAATATTCATTTGTTGCCTTCAGAGAACGCAAAAAATATGACACAATGGACGTGGTTCATGATTTGCGCATTTTAACATATTTCATGAAACACAGTTTAGTTTCATAATGTGTAAAAATACCCTTAACGAAGCAAAAAAATACATTTTCTATTGGAGATCAAAGTTCCAACTTTTTTTTGAATGCAATATACTTCCACGACCTCCGTACTATTTAATGCATCCATCAGCACTAGCTTGAGTGCGTTTTATTGAGTCCAACCTTAAAAGTTATTTTTCACAACAAAAAGAAATCGTTTCCTAGCAATAATTTTTGCGTAGAGTCACTTAGTTTCATGTACGGAATGCTTGGTTCACGGCTTCATTATGGGTCCATTTAGATCTTGTATAGGAAGTTTGTCATAAATTCACTTGTATTGCAGGGTTAGATTCGATAGCTAAGAGCTTCGAAAGTGGTCCTAAACCAGTGTAGTAGTATCTCAAACATCGTCATAACAGTTAACTAGACTAGCAGGCCTACCGATATTTAACCCCGATAGGCTACTGAATTCGATTTCAGACTATACCCACATTCATCATGTTTGGCGTGGGTCACACCACTACCTAAATGGAATCTACTTAGACTTTATAAATGTACTGTAAACACGTCACTATAACAATGAATCACTGCATACAAAATCGGAAAACCGTTATTTCCGAAGTAAAAAATACAGTAAGTTTATTCTTTTATTAAAAATAAAAAACGTCATAAAGAAGAAAACTGGGAATACTCTCTTATTTCTGTGAAGGAGCTGCCTGCCATTTGCACGGTCTCACAGTCGCATAATTACTGGCACGGCACTTTTCAACATCACTGCAAATTGTAAATTTTTTTGCTACATTTTCACTGCAAACAAGCTAAACTTCTTATTATAAAAGTAACTGCGGGATAATTACGGCAGTTTTAGTGTTTAATCGGCAAGTTTTATCATTTATCAAGTTATAATTATAGTAGTTAAACTGTTCTTGATGTTAATCACTGCTATAAAACACGAAATCAGTTTCTCACATTGTTCGTGAATAAATTAATAACGTTTGGAACGAAGTCTATTCCAATGTTATTAAGAAAAAAGTAAGTTTACTGTTGTTAATAAGTTTATGTGACCCTACATAAGCAGAGTGAATCTTAATTTATTTATTACATAGTCAGACCTATTAGTTAGGTATACATCTTTAAGGTATAAATGAGGTGTAACATCAAGTCAAATTATGAAATAAAAGCAACAGTCGCTTTTACAATAACCGTCAGTATAAAAAATAACACACAGAATGATGATGATAAGGATAACGACAGTGAAAATGTAGCTTCCCTAAGAGAGCGAAGGTTTCGCGGCATCTCTCCGTATAAAAGCAAAACGTAGTCAAACGCTAGTTAAGGATAATTACGACATCGCTAAATAGATAGCTGATATAGACTGAGAGCACAAAGATACACAGACGTATACTTTCACAATCACAATTTAGTTTCCAAAATCCTAAACAAAATATGTTTTTATACATCGATTTGAATAGACTTTGGTTTCAGGCACCTAGATGTTATGTAAACCGGTCGCGCCACAAAAATATTCTATATACTAAAGTAAATACATATTACTATCCATACTTCTATAAACTAAAGCTTTGTAGAAAGAGTCTAAAGAAGATACTGTATTTCTGTACTAAGTTCCCAAGAAAAGACAAACAATACGGAGACCCAGTACAATCCATTTCAATACAACATCGCAATGCTGAGTAACAACCTAATGCGTACCTTTTAAAAATACTATTCGATGGAAAATAGTGTCAATGCATTCAAGTTTTCAAAAGCAACAAGATTTATAGATATAATAAGAAACACTTCAGCGCCACTACTGCGTTCTGTAGTTTCTAGGAAAACGAAATTGTAAAAAGCACATACACACACATGCTGGCAGATATGCCACATTGTGACATATATGTCAGTAGAAGAAGTCACTCTTGCCGGTGCAACATCTTGCACCTGCAAAATACCCATATTCTACCTGAAAAAAACAAAAAAACATCGCAAAATAGTAGTGGAATCCCATCTCGCACAAACTCAAATTGTCAATATTGCAGGATACGTTGCCAACTCATTGCCTATCTACGACTGCGGCTGTCACTACCCAAGAATAGGCGACGAAATTACCAACTTTAACATCCCGTACTTACGACTAACGTGGTTTCAATTAGCGTTCCTACTAATTGTTACTACTTTACTGATAACATCGTGAACGTGTTAAGTACGTGGAACGAAAGTATTTGTTACGAATGCTTAGCTGTCGGGGAATTGTGTAGACGTAATAAATACAACTAATGTAGGAACGCCTTTTTTTAGGAAAACCTACTCAAATCATGCTACACTAATTAACTTTTGTGATTGAAGTAACAAGCGGCTAAACTCAAATGTGACAAGATATTTAAAAAAAATGTAAAATATCAGCATAAAAAGTTTACTCGATTTTAACATTGTTCTCAGTTTAAACACATAAAAACGACAGGAAAAATCCGGGAAAAATATTTACGTAGCCGCCAATTCTTATTATTAGGTTATTTATTGTTAGGTTACTAAAATTGCTAGTCTAAGCCATAAAAGTGAAAGTTTGTCCATGATTGCATTGTTTGTAAGTACAACTCGTTTGGCAGTCGCAGTATTTGCGGCGCGCGGCGGGAGCGAATCGAGATCGAATCGAGAGAACGTGGGTAAATAAGGGCAGTTCAATGAATGGGCACCAAGCGCAGTCGCCTACGCTCCGCCGAGCGCGCGAACGTTGGGTCCGGACCGCGGTGCACCCTCAACAAGTGGGGCATTAAAGCTTGCAACTCTCGAACAACTAAATTAAATTAATTCAAGAAGCTCTAACATCGGATAAAAAAAAATATAGTGTCCTAAATAAATTAAATAAATATTTTTAAAGTGCTGAACAAGTGAGAAAGTTTGTGATTTCATAAAACGTTATCGTAAGCGAATTTTTGGCGCAGCGCTAAATTAGGCAGCCGTTGCATAAATTATTCTAACTTAAGCCTTAAAGCTGACTGTTGATGATGTATTTTTAGTTAAGTTGGTTTAATTACAGTGGAATATTATACGTAAAATATTACACTAAATTAAAATATAAACTTATTTGTTACTAAAAGCTACCCGTTAAACGTACGTTGTTTTATAAACCACATTATATTTTACCGGGTTACATTTTGTTTGTTAACTTAATTTTTGTGCATAAATGTAGGGTAGAGATTTCTTATGGTTCTTTACCTCAATTTTTATGTCACCTCTAACGCAATGAAGAAAATGATATTTTTGCTTTTCTTTTTAAAGAATCCAACAGATTTATTAACAAAGACTTATTTTATATACTACGACGAATTACTCATTCCTGAAAACTTTAATGTCTATGAATCGAGCTAAAAACCACAAATAGTTAAGCGAGGCAAGATCTCGAGACTGGAACAAAAAGCCCGTAATAAATGTTTTAAAGTGCCAACTACAAATTATTCCTAACTCACAGGACTGCTTTAAGTGAAAATTCGCCATATCGGTGAACTACAATATTTATTTCATGACTTTTTCCACAAGTTTCTTCGTGCTTCAATATGTTTTCGTTGGTAAGACATAAAATTTCCAAGATCAATTCACTTAAGTGCTCAAGGCATATTGCGAATTTGTTTTTAAAATAATAAAACAGAGACTTTTTTCCATTTTTCTTTAAGTATTGTAGTGAAGTAAGATTTACGGGTTTAATGTTATAAATAAGTACCATTATTTTCTACATTAAAAAATATATTTTGAGCTCACTTCTGAGAACTTATTAACACAAGCACAAGCTCTACTGGTGCATTTAATAAAGCGTGGTCCGAGTTAAGACACTCTGTCTTAACTTAAATAAATTAGCAATTAGTGACTGATCATTTTCTTTCAAATTAATACAAATTGACTGGAAAACATTTTGAAATAAAGCATAATGAGGGTAATTTATTAAAGAAGGTTCATAATAGCCGTTCAGGAAGCGTTGGCCAGCGGAAGGGGAAAGGGGAACAAAAGAGCGGTCATCCGCACACCACCATCCGCTTGCTAACGAAGCAGGAGTTGCCAAAGAGAAAAAAGCCTTCGCTACTGCAATTACTACTGAACACCGATAGCCTGAAAACGTTGTTTCTTGCTAAGTATCGCCCAAACTTT
Organism: Lycophotia porphyrea; assembly: GCA_950005105.1. Classification (NCBI taxonomy): domain Eukaryota; kingdom Metazoa; phylum Arthropoda; class Insecta; order Lepidoptera; family Noctuidae; genus Lycophotia; species Lycophotia porphyrea. The sequence continues at coordinate 9,642,615 of OX465393.1, forward strand.
ACTAGAAGGTAGGTAGACCCCGATTAATTCCATCTCGACGTTTAAAATATAAAAAGGAAAACTGTTTCATTTCCAATTTCGTTACCTTTTTCATTTAAGTGGGAAACTCTGCGAAGACGAAATTAAACACTTGTAAAATTGTATTATTTTCCGCTCAGTAGCCAAGAAGGTAAATGTTGAGATTATTTTAACCTTTTTCTTCTTGTTCTAAATAGGAGCTGCCTGACTAATTTAAATACATAGGCCAAGCTGCACCCCACTTTCTAAAATACACTGGCGGCCAACTGTAATTCTGTTTAAGTTTAAGGCCGGTGCTGTATCTATACACACATTGAAGTTGCCTGTCAAGGTTCAACTGACGTCGTACGTGGCGCCATTACCACGTAGCTCGTGAAATACGACATAAATGTACGAGTTACGACTCAGGTCGTTTCTTCTGCCCATATAATACGCCCTAGTCGCGATAAATTGAAATTGGCACGTTTATCATCACCCCCTCTGTGATTGTATTTTTTATTGTATCATCATCCTACACATAGCTGATTACAGCCAGCTCTGAATGGGCGACGATTCGCGCTCACAATTATTGCGGGCATTCACTTACCGTCGTGTCTTCTCTGGCTTTGGACTGATTAAAGAAATAGCCCTTGGCTTTTATATTAAGTGGGACACACATTAACAGAATTGATACTGTCACTGCTTAAAAAGATTTTGACGTGAAAGCTTTTAGAAACCGATTTCACAGAATATGTTATTTAATTTAACGTAAGCTCTACTGAATTTGTGACTTAATACCAAAGATAGTTGGAACGTATAATGTAATCAAGTACTACACTAATCTCCAATTAATTTTCCGACCGCACACTGTACACGCACACACAGTAGCTTTACGATGACACAGATAATATTTGATCTATTAAGCTACCCCAAAAGTTGATTTGCATAGGACGTCCAACCTTGCCCCCCGAATGATCTAATATTGAAATAAATGAACCCATAATGAACATCACATAAACATGATTTACGACATCATGTGCGTGACAAACTAAGAATCAACTGCACCAATTATTGTTATGTAAGTTTTTGTAGTCTTCCTTATGAGCTGTTCTCTGTCAGAACGTCAAGTTTAATGGCCGTGTAGATGGTTTATCACGCTATATTATCATTTAAGGACGATTTGCGCACATGTGTTTCATCAACAATGGCTGTATTAGTAAAGGTCATGATCTTTTAATCTGAAAGCTTGAGTAGAGATAATATTGTTGTTTTCTTATGTTTAATACGGGCCCGCGATTGAGGACCGAACGTTTATATAACGTTGATGTAGCGATGAATAATATGATCCAGATCGTGTGGTTACACAAAGCTTACCGAAGACGTTGTTTCCTCCCATATTATAGATCCAATCGCCGATCCCAAACCTCTACCGTCGGGTTACGAGCCCTGCCTTACATATCAGGCGCTGAGTGGGCTAACACGAATTATAATTTGTTACTCCAAACTACTAGTTATTACAACAATGTTTTTTTTTAAATGCCATGATTGACCATAATGTCGTTAGGTATTATGTAAATTAATTTAATTGGCTCTATTACCTTTTAATAGTAAGTTATAGTTAGGCTCATTTTATGAAAAAATATGTATTCGATATAATGTCCGGTGACCGTATTAACAATTGTACCGAGTAATTGTATCTTTATAAATCGGTACCTCGTTACCTGTGAGCATCAACCGTGTATGGCCAATTATAAGCCGAAATATGATATGGTGATATATATTCTTATTGCTACGGGGCACACTTTGGTGGCACACGGCAAAGTTTTATTAGCTTTCAGTAACTCCACAGACTAAACTCTAGTAGTTGCCACCCGGTCGGTCGCCATGTTTCCCAGTTATGTTTTGTTCCACAGTTTGCATTATGTTTTATGATATTCTGTGTTGACTGCAAACTCAAGTTTGAACTCCTCAGTGCACCATTCATATTGAAAATAATTGATAAAATTAATTCAATGCGGTGCATTGGTAGCGGTATTTAAACACGTTGAAGTACATAATGAATGTGCTAAATACTAAATGAATGATATTGTTTTAAAACACAACATTAATTTGAAACTGGTTTTATTTTATAGCATGTTTAAGAACATTATTCAGTTCTAAATGGTAAAATGTGTCAGTGATATGGCAGTTTCTGAAGTCACAACAGTGCTAACGAAGGGGCTTAAAGATTGCCGACTACATGAAACGTGACTGACACTGTGAAGGCATTTTGGTACAAATCCGGTGAACTTGTTATCAGTGAATCCTAATATCTATGGAGCAGCTCGTGGCTAAATAATAACAGCCGCTCGGATCAATCTTCAGGTTATGTCGCGCTTGCCTAGGTTGATATGTGGATGGGTGACCACCCATTACCATACCTAGTTTGCTCCGTGCCTTGGAAAGTACGTAAAGCCGTTGGTCCCGGCTGTCTCTTGTAGATCTTTGACAGTCGTTACTGGTAGTCAGTGGCCCGAGTCTGACAACCAGGCTTACCAAGTGGTATCGTATAACCTAGTACTAACTGGGTTGTGGAGGTCAGATAGGCAGTCGCTCCATGTAAAATAATGGTATTCAGCTGCATCCAGTTAGACTGGAAGCTGACCCTTACATAGTTGTACTTAATATACTGATTTAAAAGAGTGTCCATGGAGTTTCTTGCCCTTTCTTCTACGCCATAGATATCTACGCTAGGGAATGGGCATCTACAGTACTTTCACAGTTTTTATACAGTACTTTGACTGTAGCTTCATTACATTGTTATCTTGTCGACAATTCAAAAGTGCCTGTAACTAGCCTACTTGAAATAAATGCTTTGATTTTGATTTTGTTGGGAAAAGGCTAGGCAGATTATGAATCCTAATATCTATGAAAAAGTTGACGGTGTCAACTTCAGTTTTTACACCAAAATGGTTATAGCGTAAAAGTTTCAGAACTACTTAATGACTCAAAATCTTATCCTTGACTAGTTTCAAACAAATAATCTTCTACAAGCGAAGTTAGAAGTAAGTAGGTTAACGTTTGTTCCGAATTTCTTGCCTAACATTATTTCGGAAGGAGAAAGGAAAGGCTTGAAGAACGTCATAAAAATGGTTTATTAACATTATCACGCCACCGACAGGGCTCCTTTGTGTTCAGTAAGAAACTCATTTGCGACACATTTCGGTGCCTCATTCTTAGCTTACCACCTATTGTACTTGTAAATTAAAATTAAGTTAATTTACTGTATTGTGAACGTAACTGGCTTTCTGCTAGAATGCAATTTACGTATGTATAAATATACTAGCTTTTTCCCGCGGTTCCGCTCGCGTTAATTTAGACTTTGACAATCAATTCGGGTTGTACTCTGCTTGGAATGACATTTTACAATATTTTACAATATTTTCTTACCTTTGTATAGATTCTTATTTACCGATCGTTTGTGAATGTGTGAATACTGTAGACTTTGTAGATTTCCAGATGCTGGTTAACTTTTTATCTTGTATTTTTTTTTTTTGTATAATACGTAGTGACTTATTGTCAGGCCTACGATGTTCCCCCATACTTAAGTACTAATGCTGTAACATGATAATATTGTAACACCAAATGATTTGAAAAGAGTAACCATGGAGTTTCTTGCCGGTTCTCCCCCATAGGAAACAACCAACCGAACCGTGCACCTTTTTGTCGACGTTTTATAAGTGCCCATCTGGGCCTATGTGAAATAAAATATTTTGATTTTGATTGACACGTAGTACCATCTATTATCAAGAGAACGTTATTGTTGTTTTCCTCGGTAAACGTACTTTTTTCGGAATGAAAGGTACGTTTCAGTACACCTGAAAACGTGTAAGCAACATTTCAGTATTGGCGGTGTTCAGTGGTTTAGGCGTGAAACCGTAACAAACAAACTTACTTTCGCATTTATAATATTATAGTAAGTATATATGATATATAGTATAGTAAGGATGTTGGTATTTGGGATTATTTATAACAAAGACGTGGGTTAGGCGCGTACCGCGTATATTTATACCTCGTATGGTTTGAGATCCGCGCGGTTTGGATATGATTTATGAAAGAAACTCTCGAAGCTCTAACAACGATCTATTTCATATTTGCAGTAACAGGTAGTTACCGTCAAGTTACTTCAGTAGTTATGTAATATTATGTTTCCAACACATCTTTTGCATGACAATGTTTTTTTTCAACTTTTGTTTGCAATCACGCGACCACATTTCTTCCTCAAAATTTTCACATTTGATATCAAAATCATTTTCATATTGAAATATGTTATTTCCCTACCAAAATATCTACTATTAAATTTTATCTATGAGCAACAATAACAATTGCAGGTATTCAAATACATGAAAACATGATGCTGTTATCAAAAATTGCAAAGCGGTAACATGCCACAGGTTCAAACAATTATTGTCATTCACAAATATTCACAATCATCATATTTAATAAACATAGCACGAACATAGACTACAAAACAAATAGGAACTCTTTATTGAATATTAGCATTGTAGTCGCGATAGTAATTACTTGTTGTTATTTCCTTTATGAAAAGAACCGGCGGCGCATACATTTGCATAAAACCACAGCTCGCGTTTTGTGGAAGGTGTTAACTAACTTTTCTTTCATACGCGATTTCCATTGTTGTGTCCACTTTCGTGTTTTTATTTAATGAATTACCTAATAAAATATTAATATAATTTTCAAGACATTTACATAGTAGCAATCGTCCAAACAAACTATATTCTAATTCTGGTTTCAATTAAAACTTGCTCCAATTTTGCTTTTGGTGCGAACAATGAAAAAAGTCAAACTTTTATTAGAAATACTTTCCCTACGCGCCAAAACGGCATCCGAACCAACAAAAACAATATTTCGTTTAAGTTTCACCTTGAGACCAGCTTTGGTAGATTTTTCCGCGAAATCTTTTTATAGCAATGTCCGAGGTTCGGAGGTTTAAGAAAACCTATCTCGTATACTTTTACGAGCTTACATCAAACGATACGAAAGTAAAAATCAAGATTATCGGTATGTGGACTGTTTTATCTTCAACATTCTGACTTTATTCACGAATCTCTCAGTCATGCAACACTTCATGCACGGACGCCGGAAATCTGAATACATCAAATACCGTTGTTTCCTGAGGTCCAATTATTTAGCATAATTAGTCCAGACCATTAATCTGCCGCCGTACAAACCATAAATTACCGGATTTACAAGAAATACCTGGAGTTATGTTTAACGTCATAATCGGCTACGAAACCCAGGCCTACGCTTTTCGTAGCACAACGAATGGGCGAACGAATTTATTGCTACGAAACTTTTAGATTAGTTTTAAGGGAGTTTAATAAAGGGAGAATAATATTATTCTTACTTTTATCGTGTACCATTGAGAGAGAATGCTTACCTTTTCTGTAAAAGTTCCTTATTCTCACACATTGTGGCGGTTGCTCTCGTCCATGACTAGAATATTTTTGACACTGTTTGGGAGCATGGGGCGTAACACACGACACACTAAAACAGCTACGCCGAGTTGTAAAAAGTCGGTTAAGTGAGTTGGGCTCTGCGGGTTTCGTACCTGTCCAAACTTTATTACACGGAATTAAAGTACCGCTATAATTTTCCTGTAATCTTCGTGCTACTTTAGAGTTCTCGCATAGAGGATATTTTCGGACGTTTTACTTTTACGAAACGTTTAACTTATAATGTTGGGTTTTTGTATCATACAAACCCTTTTAATGTACCAAAGAAACTCGAAGGGATTATCACTGTATATCGGTCTGGATCGCTTATTACGTGAGTGTGAATTGACTTCTAGAAATTAGCTCCAAACTTCAAGCAATAGAAGCTGTGGTTCATTCCCAATCATTCCGTAAAACATCACATCTTATAAATAGCCCAGCAAAAACTACACAATAAATTCTCAACCCGGCTTTACAAAGAAATTTTTATATTTCCAAGTTACGTTTATAAATAAACTATGACTCAGAATGGTATATTAGCGCGTTCAGCGTAACTCATACGCCTTTTATGGCTATTAATGAAATTGTTTCACACGACTTTTAGTAGCGAGAACAACTCTCTAGATTTAATGTTATCACATCACATTAGCATTGTCAACTTAATGTTTTACTCGAAGGGAGATTACTTCCCGGGGCGTTTTTACGGGTAACGTAGATAAGACGGTAACTGGGGGTGGAAGGAGGGGTGGGGGAAATAACACAGTTATCATGCCGGTACTTGCGAGTAGGTCCGTGAATTGTGCAGTGGGGACCCGTGAAGCTTTCAACGATGCTTTGTTCTCAGTTCAGTGGGGCTCTTGCCACTTGTTAACATACATACTCGAAATATTATTTTAATAGGGTATTGGAATAATACTAAGAAACAAGCATGCTTGTAGTGACTTCGTTTATTTTAAAACTTATTTAAAAAATATTCCAATTAAAACTTTCGCTGAAAAACGTCATAAATTGTAAATCCCAGGAATAAACATTCGGTCGCAGCACAATACAACACAGTGCACTTACGAAGCCATCTCAATTGTAAACTTTAACTAGCGTGAACTTTAGCCAACATTGTATGGTATTGCAGCTTTATTCGAGTTATTCTCCCTTTAAGCTGTGTTTAGACAAAGGGAATATAGACCGGTGTCAAAGCATAGAGTTTGAAATGGAAAATTCCTGTGTAGCCTAGAAAGAAGGCTTTACAAACGCGGCGGCACTTTTACGCCAAACAAACGGAAAGCCGCACCAATTTACAAACAACCGTCAAACGAATGCGTTCGATCCTGCTCTATGAGTAAGGTGACAATCTCTAATCCAATTTGGGCCTTATCTGTTCCACAGTGATTGGAGATCCACGCCTTGTTTGAAGAGATAGATTTTGCAGAAAAATTGCAATTATAGAAACGTTATTGCACATAAAAAAATCGCAATTTTGTAAGATGTGCTTTGGAAAACCGTTCTTCACACGCTCTTTTAATTTTTAGGCCCGGAGAAATAGCAGTTCAGTGAAATAACGTGAAAAATGCATTGAGCTTGGACAAGCAAGTATTCTCAAAAATTCCTATAACCATTGAGAAACATACACATTGCCACAAATACACCGAGCTTTTTATCCCCATACAAATAATTTGGGGCCAAAATTACTCGCCTCTTCGAATTCAAATCTAAATTAACTGTAAGTATTCTATCTAAACGCACCCTTAAGCATACGTGCTACGATTATCAGCGGGCAGCCATCACAGGATCTAAAGCGGCGGTGTGCGTGTGCGTGCGCGCCCTCACAAGTTTGGCAACGCCTCGCGCCGGGTCACGCGACCCCGTCACTTCAATTTGGTAAATGACCGCCGTACAATGCTGTACACTAATATGGGAACTTGTATTATTGTCGACCTTGACACTCTCTTCCGTAAATATATGTGCGACGATATTACAATTTATTTCTAGGTTTTTGCAAGGTAAAGTGTACATTATTATGTGCATTAAATAGTATTACATTACTTATAAAATCTGTTTACATAAAGCACTAAAATTACCTATTTCTACACAGTGCTAAGCAATTTTCGTCCGGCGCAGATTCTAATACACGTCAGGCTACTATTTTTAAGCTCAAATTTTTGTGAGATACATTCATGTTTATTCATGTTAGTTAAGTCAATGTTCAAGTTGTGACCCCGTTGTGTTGTTCATAAATAAGACAGGTTTCCAGAGGAAAACTACTCGGAAAATTCCGAAACATTAAGGAAAACCGAATAAAATATACGAACTCGTCATTACACTAGTGACTTCTAATCAACAACATAATTTTTTAACGACTTACTTTGCTTTCTAGGTATTCCTAGTTAGAACTTTGTAGTGTATCTTAAAAAGTAAACTGGTTTCAAACGCGTTTTGTTGAATTAATAACCATAATAGAGCGATATAATGAGCCTTATGTATTATCCTGTAATCGCTTACTTGCGACGAATTTATACTCGACACTCTTTATCTATGTTATTAAGTACACAAACAGGTACCGTTATGACCTAATTATAAAAATAACAATCCATACTTCTCTCAATATGACACTGAGAAATACTAACTAAGATAATAGGAATTCAAGTAATGTCTGTATCCAAGCAAAGCTGCTGGCAAAAGCTAGTCAGAAATATAAATATATATAAATAAACTAAAACGGAGCAGTTCCAGTACATTCTTCATTATATTTCCTTTACCTCAGTGTAATATTGATACATACTTTTACCAAAATTCCACCATGATTGACACATTTCCGGTGTCGCATTACCCACCTTCACCCTGGCGAACCTTTTTCGCGAAAATTGTTTAAATCAACGAAGGGATTTGCTATCGTATGTGCTCACTGGCGATTTAGCTTTTGTCACAGACGTCTATCCACCTGCCCTTGAATTTTTAAATCACTTAGAGTGCAACTGCACACATAGTTGCATTTATGTAAGAAAATAAATAAAATGAAGCTGAATACCTAGTAAGAACACAATGTTTACTCTATACCATTTAAAAAAAAATGCTACACAAAAAAACCAGTTCGATTAATCAATTAAATGGAGGAACGCAAGACTGTAACAATATAAAAGAACAGAAAATGATAGCATTTATTTTCGCCATTTTTGTAAATGAAGATTTATAATAGGACCGTCGGTTGAGGAATCAGTGAGGACGCACTAAGACATAGATTGATGTTTTCTTCGCTAAATGGCAATTCTGAAAGTAACGACCACGCATTTTTATTTCTATATTACTTTGTGGCAGACGGAAGATCAATAATACCTAACGCCTCGATCCGGAAAACAATGTCAGATCCGTATCTCGAGAAGAATACAATAAAAGTATATGTCTCACCGAGATACATACATTGTTTACTTCATAACAATAAATCCGACTAACGATTATTTTCTTAACAGCTTGCTGTTGTTCGGGTTGGTCCAAATTCTACACAACACCAAAGTTAGTTAGAATTTGTTCGTCACGTTTCTTGGAACTCCGTTGAACTAGCTCACTTCCTTGTACGAGTAACTGGAATCTATCCTTATTTAACTAAGCATGTTGATAAATAGGTACAGACGCCAGCAGGTCAAGCTACCCGAAACTGTCAGATTTTCCCAACCAACCTTGAGCCTAATGCTTTAGAGATGAGGTTGAAAAGGTCAGTGTCCACCCATTAGAACAACCGTGGCCCACAGTAAACACTGATTTATAGTTTATGGAATTATAGTTTAAGTTGTTATGAACACCTTCTAGTACTTATCAGTTTAGAAAATAAGTCGCCATTTGGAAATAAACAGTTTTAATTATCACGAGGGTCGTCATTACATGCGGGGTCAACAGTTTCCATATTCAAATCGGGGGGAGCCAGGGTCCAAGTATGCGCGATGGTCATCATTCAGGTGAGGTTGTCGGCGTCCATTGTCTTAAAAAATGTCACAAAATAGCACAAACCACGGCAACAGAAAACAACGGTAGTGAGCGTGCTAATGAGAAGATAGATTACAGTTTACTGTCAAATCCAGACATGACAATGACCAAAAAAGATTTGACAGATGATCAAAGGATGATGTTGTCATATTTTGAAATATAATCGATGAGTTGTGTATGGCTCAGAGGTAGTTAAGTTGTGAGTTGACGAAAACCACAGATTTCACCTTAGTTCAGTATATTTGTAAAGTTACACGTAAGTTATGTTTGGATGCTAATCCGCGGTTATAGCGCTACGGCAGCTATTGGTCAACTAATTTAATAAGTATAAGTAATTATAAAAGTAAACTAAACGAGTAGCGTAAAGTAGGTTGCGGCGTTAGCAATTTGCCTGTACGTGAACCGTACATGCTCCCGAGGGAAAAGTGGGATGAGCATCCATTACAAAGCAAATAATTATCTAAGAAAAGTGCAAAGTAAATAATAAAAGTTAAATAGTAAACAAAAGTTAATGTGTAAAGTTATAAATGTAAAAGTATAGGTATAACACTCAATTTAAATCGTCAAAGTGAAATACTTTCTTCGGCTGTCTTGCTTCGCTGTAAACGGGCTCCGCTGCTGTCGAATGTATTTCTTGTAGCTCGATGTCTCCTCCAAAGTTCTCCCTTCCTCTAGGTGTCACTCCAGTTTTAGAAGAGAGTGTTTTGATGCCTTTCTTTGTTTTGCACCTTCGTTTGATGATATGATAGAGGGCAAGCACAGCGATTCCTCCCAACAACAAAGAAGTAACCGAATAGAGATAGATGTCGTGATTTGACATGTCGGATGCCTTCGGTAATATTTCCCTGTTTTTCTGGAATGTCAACTGCTGGTCTATTTTTCTTATTTCTACAGCAGTTGGTGATCCTTGTTCGGTTATATTCAATTTGGCATTATTCCAGCCGTGGTCAAATATGTTGTTGATTGTTGAGTTTAAAGTAGGTATTTCGATCTCTGGTTCCATGTTGTAACTACTTCCCAGCTGATTGTGTGTATATATTGTGGCGTCGTTTTTCTGCAGTAAGCATTTTGATTTCAAGGAAATCACTCCAGTCCCGTCAATGACCGCAGGCGTAACTTGACCGTTACATATGACGCGCATCAGCTGTTTTCCGCACAGTGTAAATAGCCACATGTTCGGTTTGTGCAGCTTTATCCAGGTTTCCTTGCATGTTACGTCTTTGAGGACGCATGATAAAGACTCTTGTTGGTTGAAGACTTGGGCCTCACATGGAGCGTACTTGTCGTGCATGTTGTAGACAGGATTACGTGAGACACATAGGAATTCGTCTTCTCCGTATGATGTACATTGCCGCATGTCTTGGTCTTCCATTGTTATGTAAGAGTTCTTTAAAAAGTTGATTGCGATGAAGCTTGAACTTGCTTGCACGAGTTTTAAACGTCCTTGTGTAAGGATCGGTGTTGGTATAACTCGGTATATTTTGTAGTCCTCATCGCTCAGCAAGGGGATGTGTATTTCAAATAGCATAAAGTTGTTTGTAATGCGAGCCTTCACGTGGATGAGGTCATAAATATTTTTCAAATCCCTTTGAATGTCCTTTACCGGTAACGACAATCCCTGTGGCAACCTGCCTGATATTATGTTGAGCTGTTCGATCAGTTGGTTAGCGGGAAATAAATGTGTATCTAAATGTCCTCTATAAATGTTGGCGAGAGCATTTATCAACATTTCCACTATTCGATTTAAATCACTAAAAATCAGAGTTGCCGTCATGGCTGCGGTATTTATGTCATTCATCGTGAATAGCATTTGCGCCCTGTTTACTATTTTTGTGATGTCGCTGCTAGTTTGGTTTATATAGGCGCACAATGTTTTGAATTGTTCATCCATAAAGGCAGTGTTTCTTTTTATTATGTTATTTTCAGCCTCTACAATCAGTGTTTGGTTTTTCATAAGTTGGAGTAGGTAGTCATCGTTTGATTGTAGGTTCTGTATGTCTTTTTCGTACTTTTCGGCAAAGTCTGCGTCAAGAACTCCAAAAAGAGTTCTTGATAATTTCCCAACTCCATCAAAGTAACCTCGTTTTGGTCTTGAGTGTTGAGTGAGCAGCATAGAGTTGTAGTCGGTTAGGTGACTCAGTTCATGACGTAGGTGGCCGACAATTGTTTCACAAGGCGTGCAGTCATGTGATATTCTTTGGCATAGTTTATCTATTTGGTTCACGTAATCATTGATTCGATCAGTTGCTTGCCAGTATGACGTTAAGTTATAGTAAACCAATAGATTCCATTCGTCATGTATTAGTTGTATTGTCCCTGCTTCATCGAAGTAAATCGGATGATTGCTCGGTATAGGTGTAACCTTCCAGTTATTCGTCGTTGGCGCAGATTGTGCAATTCCCGTCATCGCTACTATGGATAGGAGAACAAGTGACAGCCAATTGTTTTTGTTTTTAGCTGTGCCTCCTAGTTTTTTGGTTTCCGGAGTAGGTGTCCTTTTCTCTTCCTCTTCGTTTACTCTTGTTTCTTCTAGTTTCAGCGGTAATGGTGAAAGCTTCGTTATTGGTCGTTTAAGTGAACCTTTTCCAGTTTTCAAGGTAACAACTCGTACTCGACCATCGGCGCCTGGATGTAGTTCCTGGACTCTTCCTAAAGCCCAGCGCCCAGGAGGTAAGTGTTCATCTTTTACTAGTACTAGGCTTCCTTGTTTCAGGTTTTCTTTTGGGTGCTGCCATTTGCTACGGGTTTGGAGTTGATGTAAATATTCGTTCGACCAGCGCTTCCAGATGTGCACGTTCATTTGTTCAACAAGCTTCCATCTGTTTCGTAGATCGTGCTCAGCAAAGTCTTGCTCTTCTTGTGGTAGTGACAGGAGGGGGCCGCCAATGAGGAAGTGGCCTGGCGTTAGATATTCCAGGTCTTCGACATCCTCTGTTAATGGGCACAGCGGACGAGAGTTTAGACAGGCTTCAATTTGATTAAGTAAAGTAGTGAATTGCTCGAAAGTAAGCTTCTGTTCCCCCAGTACTCGATGTAGGTGATATTTCATTGATTTGACGGCAGCCTCCCACAGGCCTCCAGCTGTTGGCCATAGTGGCGCGTTGAAATGCCACTCAATTTGTAAGTGGCTCATCTCATCGGTGAATTCAGAAGTCTTAAACGTATTGTGTTTTTCAAATCCCTGTTGAAGAAGTTTTGCTGCGCCCACAAAATTCGTGCCGTTGTCGGCGAATACGTGGCGGGGTGTACCCCTGCGGTTACACATCCTTTTGAATGCGGCGAGGAACGTTTGCGTAGTCAGGTCTGACACCAATTCCAAATGCACGGCTTTGGTCACCATGCATATGAATATTGCTATGTAAGCCTTGCAAGTTGTAACTCCTCTTCCTTTGTTGATTTTCACATCAACATGTCCGGTATAGTCTACACCCGTGTTCGTGAACGGTCTTGATGGAGTGACACGCTCCTTTGGTAAGTCTGCCATCAGTTGGACGTTTCGGTTTGGTTTGAACCGATGACATCGGATGCATTGTCGAAGCCCCTTCTTGACTGTCCTGCTACCTCCAATGACCCAAAATTTCTGACGTAAATGAGCCAAAGTGAGCCGGGCGCCACCATGGAGAGTGTCACGATGAGCCTCTTGAATAATAAGCTCCGTTAATCTTCCTGTTGCCGGAAGAATAATAGGATGTTTAGCTTCGGGAGATAAAGTTGAGTAGCCTAGTCGCCCCTTCACGCGCAGTATTCCACTGTTGTCCAGAAATGGGGTTAACTTCAGCAAGTTGCTTTTTTTGATATTGGTCGGTTTTTCTTTAAACATTCTATATCGTCGGCATAGTTTTCCTTTTGAACGTTCTTAATAACCAATTCTGTTGCTCCCATTATGTCTTGTGTTGTTAAGCACAAAACCTCCTTTTTATTACCGCAGTCGGTTAAGTTATTGGTTGCGTTTAGTGCGCGTTTTTGCTTACGAATATTGCTGAGTCGTAGAATCCATCCAAGCACTCGTATTACGCGTTTATAATTACTGTTTTTATTCAGTAATGTGTCAATTATTTCACATTTCTTGTATGTGACAGCGCAGCAGTTTATTTCTCGCAACTCAGTGTTTGTTGTGTAGGTCAAGCGATTGTCTTGATGGTTTTGTAACGTATTTGTTTGTAACCATTCTGGCCCATTCCACCAAAGTTTAAAATCGAGAAGTTGTAATGGTGTTAAACCTCGAGTTGCACAGTCAGCAGGATTTTATTCTGATTTCACATAGTCCCAGTAGTTTGCCGAGATAATGCTGTTTATTTGTTTCACTCTGTTAGCTACATATTTGTCCCATCTGTTTATATCGCCCTGGAGCCAGGCTAAAACGACCTTGGAGTCGGTCCAGCATCTTATGTGTAGGTTTTTCGTGTAGAGAGTGTTTCGCACCTTTTCTAGCAGTTTAGCTAGTAAAACGGCCCCGCAAAGTTCCATTCTAGGTACTGTTATCTTATTGCTGATTGGTGCAACCTTTGTTTTTGCCGTAATTAGCGTAGTCTTGTATTCGCCGGTTTGATTTTTAACTCGGCTATAAATGACACATGCATAAGCTTTTTCGCTTGCGTCGCAAAACCCATATATCTCTAGGTTGTTTTCTTGACATTGCAGCCATCGTGGTATGGAAAGTTTGTTAAGCACTGGGATATCTTTTCTCATAGTTTCCCATTCCGTTGCGAGATCTTCGGATAAACGTTCATCCCAGTTGATTTTGCTTATCCAGATTTTTTGGAACAGGAGTTTGGTTTTTATTGTAAGTGGCGATAGTAGTCCAAGTGGGTCGTACAGTTTGCTAATTTCGCTCAGTAGTACGCGTTTTGTCAGCTTTTTCTTGAGCGGTAGATCCCATTGGTATGTGAAGCTATCGTTGTCTTGATTCCACCTCATGCCCAACATTTTTGAGTTTGTTGTTTCTTCTGGGCTAAAGTCTATGTTCGTATTCTGGCTCTTTTGATCATCTCGCAAGTCCTCCAAGATAGTTGGTTCGTTCGTCTTCCATTTTCTCAAGTTAAATCCTCCTTTTTTTAGCAACTCAATTAGTTGTGTTACCAGTGTTTTCGATGCAGCAATAGTATCTTGCCCGTAAACCAAATCATCCATGTAGAAGTAGTTTTTTAGGACGTTTCCTGCTTCCGGGTAAGTATCTTTTTCATCTTCTGCGAGTTTATGCAGAGTGCGCATTGCCAGATAAGGTGCACTTTTTGTTCCGTAAGTTACTGTGCCCAACTGCCAATCTTGTAGAGGTTCGTTAGGGGAAGATCTCCAGACTATAGTTTGCAGATGTTGTTGTTTATCGTTTAGCCAGATGAACCGATATAGTTTTTCGACATCTGCCGTGAAGACGTATCTGTATGTTCTCCAGTTAATAAGTAGTGTCAGTATATCCTTTTGTAAGTTCGGACCGCAGTACATGTGATCGTTGAGACTGCTGTCTCCTTTTGTCTTGTACGACGCGTTGAACACTACTCTTAGTTTTGTTGTAGTGGACTCAGCTCTTAACAGGCCATGGTGAGGTAGGTAGACTTGGCTCCTACTTTCTCCTGAGACAGGTTTCATGTGTCCCATAGCGATGTATTCGTTCATAAAACGCTTGTATTCGGTACTGAGTTCTTTGTTTTTTGACATTTTCCTTTCCAGTTGAAGGAATTGTGCTAATGCTTGCGACTTTGCGTTTTTTAAGTTTGCTTCGAAGTTAGGTTTCATTGGCATTTGTACCACATATTGTCCGTTCGCCAGTCTTGTGGTAGTTGCGTTATAATGTTCCTCACAGTGTTGTTCCTCAGTAGTTGATGATGGTTTGTCTGGAATTTCCTCTGTTTCCCAAAATCTTGTCATGTTTTCGAAATCGTTAAGTGTCACCAAGCAGTTGAATGTCTTTACATTCCCGCATAGAATCCAACCCACTTTAGTTTGTTGAGCTACTGGGTATCTCTTGTCACTCCTGATGACGCCGTTCAGGATAAGTTCGGAATAGATGTCCGCGCCCAAGAGTAGGTCGATCGGACCCGACAGGTTGAACTGTGGGTCCGCTAGTTTTAAGTTTTCTAAGTAGTCCCAGTTGCTGATTGAGAACGATGCGGTAGGTAAGTTGCTTATGAGTTTTTTCATTATTAACGCTTCAAAGTTGAATTTGTAGTCTGAATGTATTGACTGACATTTTAAGTTCATTGCCCCTTTGCAGTTGCCGCTAAGGGTTCCCACACCCGATACAACAGCGCTCATTTTTCGTCGCTGCAATCGGAGGCGTTGTGCCGCGTTTTCTGTTATTAGGCTTACTTGGGAGCCTTGGTCAAGTAGACCTCTCAAGTTTACGAAGTTTCCGTCAATTGTTTTGACTTTCAGAAGTACTGTTGTCAACAGCACTTCCCTCTCTTCATTCGTTAAGTTATTGACCCCATAGGACGTCGATGGGATCGAAGATGGGTTTTCCTCCCTTGTTGCTTGTTTGTGGCTTGTTAGCTCAGTTTCATCTTCATGCATAAGTGTGTGGTGTGCCTTATGACACAATTTACACGTCTTTCTTGATTTGCATTGTTTTTCTCCATGGCTGAATAGGCAGTTTTTACAAATGTGCAATTTGCGAATTGCGTCAATCCGTTTGTTTATGTTCATCGCCAGGAATTGTTCGCAATTCATCAAAACGTGATTAGTTTTGCAAATCGGGCATGTTTTTGCTGTCGTGAAGAAGGTTTTTGGCGATTTTTGTGACTTGTTAAAGTACGATGACCCCTGCGTTTTATTCTTGTAGTTGTTATTTCGGTTTTCTGACCCTTTATGCGGCTGCTTTTCCGTTTTCCATGGTTTGCTAGATGATGATAATTTTTGACTATTTCCTTGCAGAGCTTCCAGTGACATGAATTTTGATTCCAAAAACTTGATAAACTCTTCTAGGTCGGGAAACTCCCGGGGATGTTTGACCTCCTTTATATATTCGTTATATGTAACGCTATCTAGTTTTTGAACCAATAGGTGAACCACGATCGGGTCCCAATTGGTGGTGTCTAGCCCGATGTTTTTCAGCCCGTTCAAGCATTCCATCATGATGTCGTGAAGTTTCCGTATGCTTGCAGCGGTTGGTTGCTGAATACTAGGTTGATTCAGAAGCGTGTTCATGTATGAGGTGAATAACAGCCGTTTGTTGTCGTAGCGGTGGGCCAGCATCTCCCAGCAAGATGCGTAGTTCTCAGCACTGATGCCAAGATGCTGAACCAGTTTCTCCGCCTCACCTTTGAGTTTTGTTTTTAAGTGCTGCATTTTTTGTGCCTTTGAAAGTGTCGGATTGTTGTGTACACTTTCAAGATAGAGGTCTCTAAAACTCATCCACTGGTTATAGTTGCCATGAAAATCCGGTATTTGTATGTTTGGCGTAGATTTCTCATAATGCGCATTTTTCCATATGTTGTTTTGAAGTTGCCTTTTCAGGTCATCATAGTGGTTTTCCGCTGTATTATATTTTAGTTGGTAAGTTGAGTCGTCATCTTGTAAAATATAGTCTAACTCCCAATTTGCTTTTTCTATGTGCTCCCATTTCGTTTTCAGGGTGCTTAACTTGTCTTCCAATTCCCATTTTTCCATTGGTGTTGCCAATGCTATGGTGATCTTCTCCACCGTGCGTTCGAATGCTCTAAAGTTACAGTATTGTTGACGCAAAAGATCTTGTTGTTTCTCCGTCGACTCGCTTGTTCCCCGAGGAGGTATGTGGAATTGGATATCGTCGAAAGTAAATTTCGATTGCCCCTTCCCTTGGTTAGGCGTCGCAGGTGGTTGCTCCGTCTTACTAGTAGACGGAGGTGGCAATTCAGACTTACGTTTCAACATGTCTTGCAGCACTTCTTCATACATCTTCTTCGTACTGTTGAAAATGTCGTCATTGAAGTATTGAAGGTCTGTCGCTCCAGACTCTTCCAGCAGTTGGTGGTTATGAACAAACTTCTCCCAGTTTTTGTTCAACCGAGAAAGACGCTCCTCCAGGTATGCCAAGTTCTTCCTGGTGGCACTGTCCTTCTTGTAGTTTGTGCAGATAAGTTTTAAGTCTCTGAAAGTAGTTTCCTGATGACTTATCAGTTCTGCCAAGCTCTGAACCATTTTTGTTAGTTATTGGGTTGACCGTTGGTGGAGTAAAGTTGTATCACCACAGGTACTAGTTCACCCAAGTTGCGAAGTTTTCGCCGATAGTTCAGCTGTAGCAGCAGACGTGATCTCTGCTAGCTCGTAAGTTACAGGCACTCAGTGTAGATCACCCTCCTTTACGCTATGTGCAACGTCTCAATGCTACTGGTGAGACCCGCTTGTGGGAGGCCAATAGCACCGATTTGCTAACGTAACTGGGATATACCACGCTAAGCACTCTGCTGATGAGGAGACACGACGACTCACGAGATGATATGCCGTGTCATCCGGCTCGAAGGACCACTTTTATGTATGGCTCAGAGGTAGTTAAGTTGTGAGTTGACGAAAACCACAGATTTCACCTTAGTTCAGTATATTTGTAAAGTTACACGTAAGTTATGTTTGGATGCTAATCCGCGGTTATAGCGCTACGGCAGCTATTGGTCAACTAATTTAATAAGTATAAGTAATTATAAAAGTAAACTAAACGAGTAGCGTAAAGTAGGTTGCGGCGTTAGCAATTTGCCTGTACGTGAACCGTACAAGTTGCATCGATTGTTAGTCTTGATCAATTTCATTTTTATCTAGCTACGCCAAAGCCGTAAACAATACAGTGATTTTACCATTCATATACTCGACCGTAGACAAAACCACACATACATAAATGTGTGGTTTTGTCTTACGGTCGAGTATGTTTCGTTCGAAGAAACCAAAATGGTCGTGATATTATAAGAAAAAGTTTTCGTTATTACCATAGAAATATTTAAAATCAGTTTTAAAATCTGAAACCCGACTAACGTATTGAGCAATATTATAAGCGCTTCCCAAAGTCAAAGCATATAAAACACTCAAGTTTTAATTAGCATCTGCAACATAACATATGTACTTACTCTTACCTATTCTCTCTTCTTCTCTCACCTACACCTATACTTTCACGAACGCCACTAGGTACCATCAAACGTTTTTTCGGTGACGGCATCAGCAGTGAGATGCTAGTACTTACATTGCCGACAAGTTGTATTCTTTTTTCGCTGACGGGTTTTAATTTTTTATTTATTTTATACCATATAGTGTATATTATATTTTATTTTATTCTATATTTCTCAGCCAAGTCAAAGCTAAATAAGATGAATGTGTAAAGTAAACATGATATAGGACTGAAGTGTACCTACTCATACTACACTGGTTCATCATCATCAACCTATATAAGTCTCGTCCTTCGATTGCACGCCACTGAGCACACATATTGGTTTTTATAATTCATCCATATTAATTAATTAATCGATTAGATTTAAATCGATCGATCGATTAAAAATATGAATTGAAATTAAATTGAACACATAATAGCAACCCTAAAATTTTCCTAAAACTAAAAGTTGTAAGTATTGATAATAAGTTAAATTACGTATTTATTTCATATGATCACGGCGCGTTATTTAGAGAAAGATCTTAAACGGATAATTCCTATTTTAAAAACTTATTCTTTATGGTTATGTTTCAAAATGTGTTTGTGGTGGGCCAGAATTGGGCAATGTCTTTTCTGCCGCTAATGGTCCGCTAATGGTCTTACATTATTTCCGATCCCAAGACTAGTCGTAGGGTTAGCTTGCAAAAAAAAAAAAAGCTTCAAATTAAAGCTTCAAATTAATCTCTTGTTGTGTGTGTGTCATCTAGGGCTTTCAAATACCGGATATTTTCAATACCGGTATCAATACCGGTATTGGAAGTCAATACCGTGATCACGGTATTAATACCGGTATAGAACGCAAGTTCAATAAGGACATTAATAAAAAAAAAACTAATAAGTGTTTTTATTTTCAAATCAGTTATTGTTCTTATTTATAATAAACTAGCTTTTGCCCCCGACTCGACATAAGACTCTCCACAATCGCGAGATATGCAGTCTCAAGGAATATTTCCTAGAAACCGACCTGGAGTTGCATCGAGATGTGGTCGCGGTGGACAAGGGCCTCACCCCGCTCTCCTTGGCTAAAGAGAACTGGCGCAAACCAGTAGTGCTTGACACTATATGAATATGGCAGAGTAAGGAGCTTCACGGACGCGTTTTCCGATCATGGGCCCGATGTAGACCTATCAGCGTCCGTAGCCTGGCTACGTTTCGGGGACCTCTTTAGACTAACCGAAGGTTTTGTCTTTGCAATTATAGATGAAATTATGGTGACGAATAACTACCAGAGATTTATTGTGAAGGACGGCACGGTTGACATATGTTGGGCATGCCACCGTCCAGGCGAATCAATCCTTCAAATTATCTCCGGGTGTTCTCATCTGGCTAACGGAGAGTACTGGCATAGACACAAACTTGTAGCTAGGATTATCCATCAGCAACTTGCTCTAAAATAAAGCCTTGTGGAATCGGCAGTGCCATACTATATGGATCCACATACCTATGACCCTGTTCTCGAAAATGGCAATATCACACTGTACTGGGATCAATCCATCATCACTGACAGGACTATTGTAGCCAATAAGCTTAATATAGTGGTGGTGGATCGATCAGAGCAGCGTACAATGATTGTTGACATAACGGTCCCGCATGACGTCAACCTTGTGAAAGCTGAGAAAGATAAGCAAGTCACGTATCCTGACTTGGCCTGCGAGGTTGTCGACATGTGGGATGTGTGCTCAGCGATCGTTGTGCCGATAGTCGTTTCAGCCAATGGCTTTATTGCCAAGGACCTTGACCAACACCTTAGGAGGCTCTCGTTAGGTAGCTGGATCAAGCCCTTGATTCAGAAAACGGTACTCCTGGACACGGCTCGTATTGTTAGGAGGTTCCTCTCTCTGGAGCCCCGACCGCCGGTACCTTGGACCCTGGTCCCGATACCGGTGAGCTACTATTTTTTATTTTTTTATTTTAATATTCTTGAAATATGTAAAAATATAAAAAAGTGTAAAGAAAAATAAATAAAGGAAATAATACAAATAATAATATTGACGGCTTTTTGAAGAAAAAGCACGCTCTGCTTCAACACTTGTAAGTATCACAGACAGTAAACAATTAACACATATTTGTACCATATCGTAAGAAATAAAGAATTTTGATTTTAATTTGATAGAAATATATCCCGACCACCACCAGCAGTTTCGAAGACACACATGTCTACTCTTATTACAGATTTAAAATCGGTGCTCGTAGCTGAGATAGCACTCTTGGTTTTAGGCATATCTCCCTCTCTAATTGTTTCTGTATGGACATGTCTTCATTTTCACTGGTCGTATTTAATGAGTTAGAAGGTTCTCCTATCGTCACATCATGTTCATGATTATTCATTGTTGTAATACCGTAATCACGGTATTGAGGAGTCAATACCGGTATTGAAAAAAACCGGTTTTAAATCCGTGATCCCGGTATTACGGGATCCCGGAATACCGATATTGAAAGCCCTAGTGTCATCGGGACATTTATAGGAGGCATATGGTTCGCAATTGCTTGAAATACAGAGGCTTGGGTGATCGTAAATAGACGGAACATACTTTTATCCACGTATATATTATCATCGGTTTATTTATTGCGTGTGTTCTTTAAGTAGATTAGCAGCGCCACAGGCAGTTGAAAGTAGAATAAGTAAACGGCTTTCGAATCGCCATTTCGGTTTCATAGACTATTCCAAAATTATGAAACATTTCACACACATTGAACACACACACATTTCTCACATTTTGATTGATTTCATTTACTCATTTCGCCTTCGGTGTAATAGACACCGGGCAGAAACCCGAAAAAGTGTATGCCTTAGTTATTTAGTGATCAGTGCGTTGTTAAACTGCCTCTATCATCTTAACATTTATGCAGCTAGGCAGTGAGTTCCTGCATGTTTGCAAAAATAAACTTAAAAAAAACTATTGCATGGCACTTTTTGAACAACTTCTTACCATGTGTGTTTGTGTATATGAGTGACGAAAGGCAATAAAGATTTTCCCTACTAAACACGCTAATACATAAATTAGCCAGGCACATCAAATTAAACCCAGTGTATCCTGAACTGAGTCGACAGTGTTCATGAGTCGTTTCAGAGACCAACTTACTTTGGGCGAAGTAAATAACTAAAAGTTGTTAATTTAATAAAACTAACGCAGGTTATTACGAGGACAAAAACTAGTATACATCCCGTAATTAAGAGAGATAATTAGGTGGTTTACTGACACGTTTCGTAGTCATTTTTCGAGAGAGCATGCTCTTAAGGTGGAAACGTCAGGGTAGCCCGTGAAATTCATATTTTCATACGTTTTTTGCAATTTGCAGGTCAGTGTCAGGTTGTATGATGATTAAAATTGAGTCGCACTACTAAAACGTATTAATTACAGAATTATAATCATTAAAATCATCAAAACAACCCTCTAAGTTCATTTAATCCCATTGAACGACCTTAAGAAAATTCAAATTTCGGGGGCTACCCTGACGCTTCCACCTTCAACCAACACTCTTGCTTAAACATCTACGGTTACCTACTTCATAATAATTAAGCATAAACTCGCAACTTCTGGCGTCATAAGATACGCGGTTGTTAGATCGTCATTATTTACTTCTTAATTGTACATAACTGCCACACCACACCAATCAAGCGAAAATCCCTTGAAAATACGTACAGCTATTTACATCCGAGACTTTTATTACCAAGACAAAACAAATCGTCACGACTTGGTTCCTTTTTGCGTTGTAAAACTGTAAAAAAAATCCCTTCTAATTCTACACAGCCTAAAAAGTTTACGTAGACATTGTGGTCTCTGTTTCTGTACCTTTTGACCGATGTTTATGACTCCTCTAAGTTTTTACTGTCTTCTTCAGAAACAACAGAAATACTGCGGACACAATTAACTCGCGTGTAAAGTTTTGTTGGAGCTCCTAGCTGTTTATTGTTCCCTTTTTCATGTAACTGACACTCACTTTGTATAGATACGAAGTTTACGAGGTTGTACTTTCATTTCTTCTTTGGAGAACACTTAAACTCAAGTGCTTTTAATGTTAACGTGTTAGTACTAAGGGAATATGCTTAGACTGAGTTATTGCCGGAAAGTTAGGGTACCTAGGTTACCTTATATACCTAGGTTACCATACAAACGTTGGGTCGTATTCTTAGTTTAAGATGGGGTAACGTAATGATCATGCTAAACAATACTAGTTAGCATTGGGTTCCATATTATCTATATAATGATACCATGCGACTGTAGCAGCATTAAAATCAAATCAATTATAAATGTCAATTAAATAAACTATGCATGCCCCACAAAACAAATACTAATAGGTTTTAAATTGATCCGACCGCTGTACACAAACTCACAGACTAGTAAGCGAACAGAGGTCGCGATCTAATTCAATATTCAGGATTTAATAAGCTTCCCGATTACTTCCCGACTCTGTCTCACAAGGGAGACATTATGAATACGAATATTAGAACAGAATAAAAATCTCACAGAACAGGGGTTGATAACATTTTAGCTCGGTCTACTAGCGTTCAGTCTCCTGAGACTTAAGTGCGAAACTTCGACGATGCTAAATTATTACTAACGGATACCGGATAGCAATCAACCATGCTCTATTGAAAAGGTACTGAAAAGCATACTATAGTGGGAGGCCTTAGGTACCTACAGAATATGCGAAGCTGTACCCGTACATTCGTGGTCTACGCCTGGATTGCAAGCTCATAAATTTCCCGGACTGTATTAACGACATTTGTATATTCAACACCCCACCGTTTTACGACTCATAATTTCAGTCCATAATATATGTGCTAATTATTTACAAATATTAGTCAGAAAATCACGTCGTTGTTTGGAAAGGTCATAAAAAGTTAATTAAAAACATGTGATTTATTGTCACTCTCAAGTATTTGTTACGTCAACGTATCAACGAAAATTTATTATTTTTATATTAAAGTCCACCTTTTAAAATTTAATTTTCGGCAGTGTAGGTAAACTGGTTAACAAGCGTCGAGTAATGAGATACGAAACTATTAATAATAGTTCTCACAGTGCAGTTATCTAAAAGTACCTATCCACCAAGTGAAGTGCAAAACAGATTCAAATAAAAAACCATGACAATGTGTGCCGTGTAAATAAGTGTGTGGTGACATTAAAACCGTGCGTGGCAGTGTACAATGATGACCAGTTGATGTTGAGAGAACCCGCACGGTCTGCAAGATGGTGGCTAGAGGCAGAGGGCGTATGCTCTCCATCCTCTTCAGCGCCTTGTTGCTGGGAAGGGCTATTGCAGGTAAGAAGCTAACACTACTTTTAGAAAACTTTAAATATGTCAAGTAATTTCAAGCGAGTAATGTGTGAGTCCAAAATTAATATTGTCCAATCAATAAGGTATGATGATATACCTATGATGCTCTGAGTAATTATATAAAAAAAGGAAATTCCCCAGTAATTACTTCTTCCTTCCACCTATTACGTCCCTACGGTATTTATGTCCTTCTTACACGCCTAACATGATTACAATCGATCCAATCTGAACCAACATTATCAGTAGCTTCAGACTAGTAAAACTGATAAAATATTGACTTCCATGCGACACGAGAAAGAATATCTAAACCGTCTCGACGGGCTAAAAGCCAGTGAATCGCAAGTCAACTCAAAACTTGCTTAAGCCCAGCTCCTGTATCGATGGACGGTGACTGTCTATTTTAAATATTAGCATAAGAAGGCGATTTCAGCGAACGAATTTTAGCCTTCGACAAAGCCGATTCTATTATTCATTCAATTTATATTCGACCAGATTACAAAATGTTCAACTGTTGGAGTATCATCACACCTTAAATTGTTCTTTGTTCGGCTCCTGTAATTATGCTTAGTAATAAATCATTGTTTCATATCAAATTACTACTATTTTTACAATTAAGCGCTTTCCAATTTCCACGCCACTTTACATGAATAATTAATTTGTAATGTAGAACATATTTTTTTGTAATTAAATATGTATGTGCGTACATGGTTTGAACAACATATCGACGAAAACATCAATGAACACAACTTCGTATAGACACACATGTATAGATCAATGACTCCTAATTTTATTGCGAACAATCGAACAAACAAACAGTGGAGAACACTCTTAATTTTCAAAGGCAATCACAACATCGGAACCCTCGTAAATATGTGGACTTAACTTGGTTAATACGTGACTCCATGGTGCGGTACAGTCATCTCCACAAATCTCTGCCTACACGTAGCAAAACAAAAGTGATTTGTGATAAGAATAACCATCGCTTGGAATTAAATCATCACAGTCCATCGATTCAATAATAGTTGGTGTGCCTACCTACATTATTAATTGGAGTCAATAGTCTACTACGTGTTCTTCATCCGGTGGGCTCAAGTAGATTGGTTGGTATGCATATGAGGTATTTCAAATTTATTTGAGTGGTAACAGCACTACTGCAATACATTACCTATTAGGTAACTGCTCTAAAGAAACGATTTGTAATCTTTTAATCCGCATCAAGTAAAATCTCTTACCCCCGACTGTACAGCTTCCAGACTAACGAAGCATTAACACAAATAGTTAAAACACCGAAACAAAGTCGAATTAATTTTCGCTAATTAGACGCCAACGGTTAGCGAAAGTAGTAATCTGGAATCTTTTAGTTTTTGTAGCCGAAAACGGTGGAAATACGTTGTGAACACACAGTAGCCATGTGTAATGTATACTATTAGTTATACAGATAACATTGTTCTTGTTTTATCTTGTTTACATAAAATAATTATAAATACATTTGATGTTATACTTTATGCGCAATGTTTTGAGCAAATTGCCATTTCATAATGCTGGCTGAGATTACTATACATTGCATAACTATATATTTATTGAGATTTTTATTTCCTTAAGCATCTGATCGATCCACCACCACTATATCCCATTGGATTGATCCCACATGCACGGGCACATACCTATAGTATTATATACTGAGACTAGCTGATGCCCGCGGCTTCGCCCGCGTGGATATCGGTTATCGCGACCAATCATGTAAGTAATCATGAAATTTTGACCGTTCCCGCAACCAATGTATACAAAAACTTGACAAATTATATACTAAAACCTTCCTCGAGAACCACTCTATTCTTTGGTAAAAACAGCATGAAAATCGGTGCAGTAGTTTTTGAGTTTATCGCGAACAGACAGACAGACGTGGCGGAGGACTTTGTTTTATAATATGACTAGCACTTCGCCCGCGACTTCGTCCGCGTGGATTTCGAAAATACAGCCCTTGGCAACCAAAGAGAATGTTTGTCACTGGGACTTGTTAAAAGTCAGGGCAAATTATGTTTTTACGGGAAACTGGAGTCGCTTAGAGAATGCCTCGTTGGTCTAGTGGTCGCAAGCGCAACTGCTGAACACAAGGTCCTGGGTTTCGATTCACAGGTCGAGCAAAGTGTTATTGGGTTTTTCCTTCAAGGATTTCTCAGTAGCAGCCACGGAGTCTGGATTTGTGCCCGGTTGATGGCAATAGGGCTCGCCCCCTATTACACGGGACATAAACATAACTGTTAGTATGTACCATTAGGTACACCTCTCCACCAAATCACGCCTGTAAAGGCGTGATGTTATGTGGAGTCGCTTAAACGATATACGTAGGTCCATGGGAATCATTGGAATTCTCGGGATCTGCGCCAACTGGCCTGCTCCTGGTCCAATAAGAATGTACCATACCTACCTAGTAACTACCCTATCTACCTACCTAGTACCTAACTCCCTAGTACCTACCTACCTACCTTTCTGGTACCTACCTACCTACCTACCTTTCTGGTACCTATCTACCTCCCTAGTCCCTACCTACCCTACCTACCTCCGTAGTACCTACCTACCTACGTGACGTGAGCTATCAATTGCGCTAATTTAAAAACGCTTTTTTTATAATTGTAATGGCTTCGTGTATGCCAAGATGTCTTCGGTCATCGTCAGGAAGGAGAGAAGAGTATTGCATTGCACCAAGCTCTTATGTGAGTTCAACGTTTTTTGAATAAAATCGATGTGGATATTTTATGGGTCAATTTCGATGATAGTCCAGTAACTGTGTATCTGTATTTTTTTCCTTTTCATTGTATTTCAAATTGATTTTCTGGTATTAAACTGTTATATTTTAAAATAAAAACCGGATCAAAAAATAAAGAGTAGAAAAAATATAGATTTGATACGATTGTTTTTAGAATAAAATCGGATGGAGTTTTGCACTAAGGAGTGTTGATATCAATTTCGATGCGAATCATCCCCAAAATAACTTTCTACCCCTTTTTAACCCAGTTAGGCGATGAGTTTCAATAAAATACGAAACACGTCTTCCATCAATTCTGTTAAAGAATGTTCATGCAAAATTTGAAGTACATTGGACTAAGGAATCACGTTGTCCCATAAAAACTTCAACCCCGTTTTCCACCCCCTTAGGAGTAGAATTTCGGAAAATCCTTTCTTATTGGATGCCTAAGTCATACAAAGAACACACTCTCCAAGTTTCAGGTCTCTACGATCAGCGGTTTAGGCTGTGCGTTGATCCGTCAGTCATTCAGGACAAAGCATTTTATATATATAGAAGATAAATTAAGGTTCACAGTCAGTTAGCTTTACAATTAAATTTAACTTAAACGAAAATATCCAAAAAGCTCTTGGATTCAAACCCACAACCCTCTTTTAAAATTGGGCCATCAAGAGATAGCACCACATTATTCCATAGTCCTTAACCATTAGTTACAACAGTCATTAGGAGAATCGCTTTCAACGAATAAAAGCCGAATAATTTCTTTACATTTTGTTAACTAATCATTATTCACATACAATGAGCCATTTTACCCTTTTACCAAAAGTGTTAAAGATACCCGCGAACAATAAAACACTTAATAGTAACAACACGAATCACTGAGTATTAATCTCTCAAGCCTGTTGTAGAAACAAAACCGAACAGCGGTCCGCATCACAATAAATTCTAGCTTATTTCCCGCAGCCATTGTTATTTGCCAGATATATTTTGAGTCTCCTAAGAAATGAATCATTAAACAGTGTCGAGGAAAGCAGCGGGTGCCTCCGTGGAAATAAATCAATCTACAACTGACATGCGACATAAAATACCCCTAGTCTAACAAAACAGTGGAAATTAGTTTGTTTACTACGCACTCTTTCGGCTAAAATACACACGCAGGGTGTAAAAATATTTGTCACTAGCTGTTGCCCGTGACTTTCGTTCGCGTGAAATTATTATTAAAAAAAATGTGTGTGTACCAGAGTACACAGGTAAGAAGTGAAACTTCTTTACGACATATCATTTTTCTACTATTTGCAACTTCACGAAAATGGGGTAGATAAGGCTTAAGCCTTAAGAAAAACATTTTTTTCCGTATTAAATTAAAGCTATTTTATTATTATAGACATGCATACAATTAATGAGTAATTTATTTTATCATTGTTCTAATTATAATATCATTGCTATTGTTGTATTTCATCAATAATGATACATTATATTCTTTACGTCAAAAAAAGCAACATGGCGCGTAACCGAAAAACGTGACGATTTTTTAAAAATTTCTCCCAAATGTCGATAAAGAAGTTTCACTTCAAAAATCCCCATTATTATAAGCACTTCCCTATTTGAATCGATTTTTGTTGCCAATTTCAAGGCTTTGTTTTTTTTTGCACGGATCCCTAATTATTCATCTAAAATAAAAGTAGCCTAAGTTACTCCTTGTTACTTTAGCTATCTGCCAGTGAAAGTGCCGTCAAAATCGGTCCAGCCATTTCAGAGATTAGCCGGAACAAACAGACAGACAGATAAAGCGCCTTAGGGTTCAAGATTATAACATAATATCATATACATAACATTTCGCCAGTTATGTTTTAAGTCTCATGTAATAGGGGACGAGCCTATTGCCGTCAACCGAGCACAAATCCAGACTCCGTGGCTGCTACTGAGAAATTTCTGAAAATAAAGATAATATTTGCTTTTGTACTGCAAGTTGGACTTGGAAGTAAACACATCTGCTTGTGACAGACATACAGTAGAAATACGTAGCAACGTTACGAGTGCTTACCTTCAAATAGATGTGTTTAAAGTTATGAAGTTTTATTTTATTTGAAATGCTTTGAATTTAGTTTTATTTTCCACTAAGTAATTGGGTTTTAAGTAGTTAAAGTATGTGTACAATTACTTCTCCTTAATTCTATGGTAGAAGTCATTAAGTTTCCTTGGGACGTATCGCGCGTGAACTGCGACCTCGATCAGTTGCGGGCCCCATTAAGTGTGCTTAATTAACGTGTAAACTGATGAACTTTCTAATGGATTTTGTTTTTAAGCTCAATTAAGTAGAAACTGAGCCTGAGTTATGAACGTCGACCGATAAGTTGTGAATACTTAGGGAATTGTAGACGTTACACCAACTTAGCTCTTTGAATACAATTACAAATATGTAGGTACCTAATTTTACATTAGATCCTATTGAAGCGTTACTTTATTAGAAAAAAAAATCAACCCTTTTAGAACCTCCGAATTGAAAAATGCTGTAATAAAAATATTTAAAGCCGCCAAACATTCCAAACTTTAAAGCCTTAACAGTACTTATCAGTACTTTGTTAGTATCAAGTGAAGAGGTTCTTCCATTAGGAAACAGCTCCCTACTTCCCGCATTATTCCTTCGAGCAGTTACAGGTAATATTGTTTCCTGCTCGTACAAAGAAAGTCAACATGTCATACGATGTTGACTTCCATCGTATGGACACAAACACAAGTGTCTACGTACGTTCCTACTGGCTCATACCACAGAGGTCTCTTATTTTAACAGCTTCCACCATCTCATCCTCAATGCTTCAAGTTTTCATACCACAAGCTAGGTACCAAAGTTTTTTACTATAATTCTAATTTCGACACTAAAAACTTCAAGATTTGTATGATAAAATTTGTCGTTACTGTGGCCGGTTCTTGGGCATCCCACGTGACACATGGACCCATAATTAGTGAGCTAGTGAAACTTTTGGAAGTAGGTGAGCATGCGGTGGATAGCAGGGAAAGTGGGCAGTTGCAAACTCCGCAACTCAGTGAAAACTTCCCCTGAATAAATACATGTATGTTAACGAAGTTTACAGACATAGACCCAGGTAATGGAGGTCGGGTTTTTTTGTGAGTATTTATTTTATCGTTCGACGGTAATCAGTCACAAAATTGGGAGCTAACATATTATTACTGAAGCACGAAAGTAGACTAGTGTTTGTCGGTGACTTCGTTCTTGCTAAACATATTATTTACCGACAAATAATTTTTCTACAAACCGATAAAATGATTATGTCAAGTTGTAAAGTTTTAGGAACCTTCAAAAAGTTTTGTCATTCCTTTAACTGTAGGAGTAAAATCAAAAAATATTAAATTAATTACAATATACATAGTATTTAACTCGATATACTGAAAGATTCCGATGCCTATACGGTAATAACAAAGCGAAAACTAATTTTCTTTCTAATCTGCTTTATTCTCCTCTAATGTTGGTATTGCATGTTATTTTAACGTAAATATACTTGTATGTACCTATAGAGGTTTTTATAATAATTGAAAACCAGAGTTTTTTATCTTTTAGCAATGTTTTATCAGTTATCAAGTTGACTGCCATTCGATTAAACCCATCTTGGCTCATCTTGGGATTAAATTCTTCACAATTTAAGAGACTTTTAACAGCCACTTCAGTCGTTAAAACTTTACGATACAATTCTATTTTCACATTCTTGTTCTAATTAAAAAAGAAACTAAACTTGATCAGAAACGATATCAAAGACTTTACCAAGATCACTGTCTGTGAAATTAATCCGAGACGATCTCGAAAATACGTTTGTCCACAATAAGCAAAAGAATAAACATGATGAGATGAGATTTATAACAAAGAGAAACAAGGAAAAGAAAGCATGTGAGCTAGTTTCTTTGGTCCAGACCCTACGTAAACTCATTCGTTCGTAACTTATAAGTTTGATGTGATACAGAAATAAGTTTGGTGCCGGCAAGATTCACGATCCCATAAGAGCGCTTAAGGAAAGTGGCGCGCCCCTGTTTCACTAGAATATATTGGAGAGTTTCCTCGCACTATGTCTACATAATGTTATTGTACCTACTTACATTCTGTGGATTTGTTAATCATATTGTAACAACATTATGTAGGCGTACAACTTTTGTACAACTTTGACAAACTGTGTTGCTAATGGGAAATCTATTGTGTACGTCGCGAGTAGTACTTTGCTCTCGTTGGAGTTTGATTCAAACTGAATGTGACTTACATAGTCATATATACAAGTTAGGATATCAGGACCAAGATAAAAAAAATGTTTAATATATGTATTTTTCATAAGAATCCATACGTAAGCCAATATTGAGGTACACCACTATTTTATCGGTGTCCCGTCCTTAGGGAAAACTGAAAAGAAAACTAAAGAGACAGACTGGAGTGAACTGTTGTCAATCTACCCATGTTACATGTTACGGGTGTGTAGTTAAGTTTGTACTTTATTGGAACTTATGTTCCGATCAAACTTACCGTATATAAATCTATTGTTTTTATTCACACATGCTTAACAAGCAAAATAGTAAATAAGTATCGATTTCATTCCTGTATGGTGTCTTAACTGATATTTTTATTGTGTTTTGCATAAAAATAATCAACAGTGATGTTTTTTTAGGGTCAAAAGAATTTATAACGTTATATGCACTCGATAAAACTGCATTTATTAAACGCACCGAGCAAACAAAACTATATTCACGCCTCAATGAGTTCGCGTTTATTTCAGGCACTATAATATGTTGTGCAATTAAATCATAAAAGTTTTACTTGAAGCCACTAGTTACAATGATTCTAGTTCGCACTGTTTCTATAAACCTGCAGCATACTAATCTTTCAGTACAGTTTAAGGCAGTGGCGTACCTACCGGAGAGCTAGACGGGGCAGTGCCCCGGGGCCCCCAAGCTCATGGGGCCCCTCGGACTCTGACTTAGAAACTATAAGTTGAACTGGTGAAAATTTCAGAATATAAATAAACCAGATTCAGTAAGGATAAGGTAGTACTTTCTATTTCCGTGGATTTAGTTTAGTACCTTACTAAATGCCGTGCATTTCGGTATACGACAACACTAGAAGCGTATAGTCTATGATTTAAAAATAAAATATTTTCTGATACTGTGGTCAACAAACTTAAATATTTTGAAAGGTTAAAAATATGCCTCTGAGTACTTTTACTGCCGCTACGCTACAAACTTACACATTTCCTTTAAACCGACGCGCGCGGTTCGTGCTTTGAATCCTGTGAAAATTGTTTTATCACAAAGGCTTCATCCTTTTTTATGCTTCTGAATTGGCACTCCTGCTGGATTTTCGCATTATCGACTGGTATAGACAGAGGCTAAAATAAATTAGGAGCCCCTTGCCCCGAGTTCTTGATAGGGAATTATAGCATACACACACAAGGTTGCAAAAAATGGAGAATGTGAAAATTTTGATAGTAGGTCGAAACAATTCTAACCTGTCCATGGTCCAAAGTTAAGCTAAAATTGTCAGACTACTTTCTTTTGAATTTGTCGAAAAGTCGATCAAGTAACTCCTGTATTAAAATTGTCGCCCTAAGTCGATTAAGTAACATCTATTTCTGAATAAAAGGACTAAAGAAAAGTTAACTTGTCTGGAGAGGAGAGCTTAAATTTTCTTATAGTCGCTAGATTTTTCAAGTAATATCTCTCCAACCATCTACATTGACCCCGACACGAACTGTTCACCAAGATATGTAAGAAAATTATAACTAAATATGCAATGGTAGAATGCGAAATTACGAAAATGTTAACCGGGCCTTTGGTTACCTAGCTACGCTACTGATCAAGGTCAGGTGCGTAGTACTAGTATCCGGGCGGCGTGCGTGTATGGCCAGATGTATCAACGTGGACGAGGCAAAAGGCAGGGGCGTGCCGTCCATAGAGGCAATTGGGCCTAGCCTACCCTACCAACAACGCCATATTGCATTTATTATAACATCGTACTTAAATAACACAACATATTAAAAACTAAGTTAAAACTCCTGGTAAATACTTATAGCAACTTGTCGCGCCCGTGTGAACTCTCACTATACGTTACTACACCGCTCCGTTTGGATTTTTAGGCTCGAAGATCGCGGGCCTACCTTTGCATTCATAAGTTTACGCACACTGATGCATATTTTCGTGTGTATGAACGGCACACATGCATACATTATGGGCGCGTCTCTTGCCACAGGAGCTGTGTTGTTATTGGCTAGCTAAATTTGTGAATGACTCAGGGTTCCCAATTTGTGGAGATTTCCCCGAATTACAGGGAATTCAAGAAACGGACTATACACAAACACAATAGTTTCATTAACTACTAATAGAGACAATAAAAAAAAGGGTCGTATTGTCGAAATATACCTTCCAAAAAATTATAAATTGTAAGGAATAGCAAAAGCCCTTTATTAAACAGAAACTACAATCATGAATTTTATTTTCCGCTTTGTTTTTAGGGGAGTTAGGAAAATAAATATTGACAGCCCTGCTGTGTCTGTCACTTTTATTGACAAATTAGAAATTAAACTTTTCTTCGAGAAGGTTATGTGACAAATAACTTATTGGTTTGGATTTTTATATCTTACTAAGTTATAACACTCGCAATGTCTGATGTGTGTGAACAGATATGAATAATTATCTGTTGATCGCGATTCGCGCCAAATTGAACCGATTTGTTGTGTTATTTGTTTATTTATTTAAAAATGGTGTTCTGTTGTGAAGTTTGCGCTGATAATGAGTGTTTGTTAGAAGTTAAAAGCAGTAAGTTTACGTAATTATCATATGAATGATAAGATAATTTAAGCAAGTTGTGTCTAAAGGTAGATGTGTACCCAAATTACGAGAATTAACCTAAAAATATGTATACCCATTTTTATTTGGTTATCGGTATGCATGGCCTACCCTACGTGGAGAACCACTGCACGCCACTGGCAAAAGGAGTATGTAAGGATCGTAGCAGGTGGCGTTCTGTGGTTTCTGCCTACTCCCATAGGATAAGGTGTGAATTTATGTATGTATGTATTTAGTATAAGTACTAACTATTTAGTATCTGTCAGAGTCTAATGTTCGGAACCACGGTCCCAATTAGTCCGCGCTGCTCTTTCAGTTTTGGTGCTTAGTTTGCTAGGTTGTTTAAAAATATTTCCACGTCATCTATCGACAATGCACTAAACTATTATGCTTTTTAAAGTCATTGTTGACCGTGTGTTGTGAAAACCGCCATGGTGGTTAGTAAACTAGCCCCCTTATTCCTCAAAAGCCTTTTTTGGTATTTTCGGAAAATATTTTTTTCTTAATAATTAAACCCTAACTAAACAAAATGTCCAATTGTTTTAATTATAAAGTCATCTGATTAAAAGTGTGACTGAAAGAGTTAACTAACCGTTAAGTAAAATGAAACTAACTTCGAATAATCATACTTAACCTTCAAGAAACCAGTAATTTCGCAAGAAAACTTCCAGCAACGTACTAATTTGTTCTAGAATGATAACTCTCGGTTGTTCTTGTGATTTACGTTACTGTTGTGATATAATCGTGATATACAATCGTAACCCACGCAATGTAATAATATTAAATTGTTAATTAATGCTAACAACTGAAATAAGGCAAGTGCTTTACTTAGTAGGCAGCGACGAAAATTAACTGTGTTAATTATAACACCGTTTAAGATCTTAGTAGTAATTTTCATTATTATATCCCTACTAATCCTGTTAAATGTTGCAAATGGGAGTTAGTTTTGCCTGTTTGTTGTATCTTTACGGGTAAATTGCTAAAACAATTTTGGTTACGAAACTTTAAGATTCAGAAAAGGTTCCTACCTACTTTTAAACTTAAATAAATAAACATTTGGATTTAACGAAAATACTCATTGCTTACAATACTACTATGTAGTTTACGAAGTAACTCTATTGATCTTTATTTGTATCAATAAATGAGGATTTCAACAAAAGAAGCCATCCTCAAAAATTCATGTAGGATAATTTGCAAGTAGGTAAACCAAACGAACTCTATAATCTGTTTATGGCAATGCATCATTGAACACGCTATAAGTAGGTTATTTCATTCTTTTGTTTAATTTCCATTCCTATTTTCTTTTTTTGCTGTTCAAGTGGTCACAAACGCGACTGCTAAACATAACAGTCTAACCGGATGCAGCTGAATACCAGTATGTTACATGGAGCGACTGCCTATCTGACCTCCACAACCCTGTTAGTACAGGGAAATACGATACCCCTTTTTTTCCGGATGTGAAATCATCAAATGACTTCTCCCGCTCTGGACAGAGCGGAAGGGAGTGTCAGACTTGTACTAACTAAAACCCATCCATGTTCCTTCCTTGCCCTTTGTGTTCCAGGGCCGCGGTATCTCTTTGGAACAGTCCCGCAGCCCTGGCAGGCATCGGCCCTTGCGGGCCCCTCCCTGTTTGCTGACATCTCTTTGAGGCGCGCGTGGAACACGTACGTGCCGTCAACACGGCCTGTCGTCAAAAGACGGACGGACGGCGAGCTAGCCCATTAGGTACTCACCGTCCACAGGTCCGTGTTTACGGTAGCCGGAAGCCACCACGTGACCCCCGACGCCCGGGGCGTCTCCCGCGGCGGCTCGGTCGAGAGGTTCTCTCCCTCTCACGCTCCGCTACCTCCTTCGCTAGCATGACTGTTTCGCAGAAGGAGGTGACGGCGTCCCATTCCCTCTCGTTCCGGACCATAGATTGAACCGGGCCGGACGCGATAGGTCGCCGCCGCCAATCACCGCTACGAGGACACGGCGGTGCTCCGCCCAAGCGGGGCAGACCTCCACCGTGTGCTCCACCGTGTCCTCTGGGCGATTCTCACAGGTTTTTTTTCATTTTTTCATTTTCATGTCGCCATGAGATCACGCCGGAAATCTGTCCGCTGTGCGACGATTTGCCGCGGCAATACGATACCCCTTGGTAAGACTGATTGTCAGACTTTTTGAGCCACTGACTACCTAACGATTGTCAAAGATCTATAAATGACAGCCGGGACCAACGGCTTAACGTGCTTTCCGAGGCACGGAGGAAACTCGATATATAATGGGTGGTCACCCATCCACAGACCAACCTAGGCAAGCACGGCTTCACCTAAAGATCGACCCGAGCGGCTGTTGTTATTTAGCTACGAGCTGCACAATAAAGTATATTATATTCTACTATTCATTTTATTTGGAAAGGTTACAAGCGTTACAGCGAGTTTTTTTTAGTAGAGCAAGCTTCCGTTTAGAAAGATCAATATCTTTCCAAACGAAAACTGCCTTTGACTTCCCAGATTTGAGTCCTGCGACAAAATGGTGTAGGTAGTATTGATTCGTTACCAAAAATCCAAGAATAAAGGAACAATAGAGGCATGGAGGGCCGCGGGTCCTTTGAAAACGAACTGAATACCACGTGCGAGGGACATTCAATAGCATTACATAAAGGACATTGTTCTACAGAAAGAAACCAACACTTACTTTGCTTTTAGGGTTCCGTTGCCGAATGGCAAAAGTCTTTCAGTTTTCTCAGTTGTTTCCTGAATTACAGCAAAGACGCGAAATAAGTCCCATTCTCACCAAACTTTAAGGTTTGAATTTTAAAAGTTTTACAAAAAATGTGAAAGTCTTCATAGCATTGCAGTTCGTTATTTTTGCAAAGCTCAAAAAAGGCCAACTCGTTGACATACCCAGACTATCGATTCACCGGAGTCCAGTGAACTTACAGCCCAAAATACCTGAACCTAACCTAATTAAAATTGCTGTTTTATTTTCACCGCCTCGTTGGTCTAGTGGTCACAAACGTGACTGCTCCTGGCTTCGATTCTCGGATAGGGCAAAATGTTGTTGGGTTTTCCCATCAGGAATTTTTCAGTAGCAACCACGGAGTCTGGATTTGTGCTCGGTTTATGGCAATAGGCCTACCCCTAATTCAACAAGTCATTTAACTCTATCGCTTTCAATTTCTATACCTTTATGATTAAGATTTATAATTTATGGATGAATTAATAATTCTGTAATTCTGTTTTGTTGACGGGTTGGAGATTGTGATGACGTACTCATATACCTATGAGTGCATCATTGCAACTTTTAACTCGTTATATCACTGATTATGTTTCTAGTGTAACTTTATTTTTTTTGTATTTCTGAATCATTGTGACGGCCCGACCCGCCGCCGCCGCCACGCGTGACCGGAGCGCGGCGGCGGTTCGCGCTGCCATAATATTTGCCACTTTTTACTACCTAATTATTTTGTGGTATTACTATTTGAACCAAAAATGTATTAAGACGAGCGCTAATCCCGCCGACAAACTGTTACGCAGTTTGGTGGGTGCATAACGTGTACAAAATGTTTGGTCCTAATTAAATGTTTTTTTTTTGTTTTTTTTTTATTATTATTTTTTAAACATAACTGGCGCAATGTGGGTTTACTTATTAAGTACACGTACCTCTGCCTACCTCTTCAGGGGATAACAATGTAAAAATTACACTAGGAAAACATTTTTATGACAATAAGATACTTTTTATGTGCTTTAAGGTAACACACCTTAGTTAAATACCGACGCAACTCGCATATAATCCACACCTTGGTCTATTTAAGCTCATGAAT
Organism: Lycophotia porphyrea; assembly: GCA_950005105.1. Taxonomy (NCBI): domain Eukaryota; kingdom Metazoa; phylum Arthropoda; class Insecta; order Lepidoptera; family Noctuidae; genus Lycophotia; species Lycophotia porphyrea. The sequence goes on from OX465393.1 coordinate 9,679,862, forward strand.
GTAGGCCAAACGTTCTATTTATATTTAAGCCCAAGCAAACAGCATAGCGGTTGTATCACTGATTCAGGCCTAAAACAATATGATATGCTTTATTCATTACCTCCCTGTATAGAACACAGGTAGGCGCGCATAGCCTGACGAAGGTTCTTGACGAACACAAATGAATCTTGTGCCTCAGTATTCCACATTCTTTTGTTTTTATTTCTAAGGAACATGCTAAGACTTCTTTAAGATTATGAAAGAAGACATGTACCTATATCACTCTATGAGTAATTTGGCAATAGGTCGTCATATTGGTCTATCGTTTAAGTTAGGTGTGGTCTGCATTAACCCAAATATCCGACACCAAATTGTTTTGAACAATATTTTTCCAAAGCTACGCAGCGCGCAGGGGCAAAATTTTGATATGGGTATACAAAAGATTCGACTTTCTCAGACGGCTACAAACGAATAGGTTTCACCTTACACTACACACAAACAAAATTTCAAACAAAACTTTGCAGAACATTGGATTATGTTGAAATGTTGCTCATAGATTCTTTGTGACTACGACAAGCATACACGATTCTCAAGGGATGGCAGAATATATCAACTTCTATGATTGTTGAATATTAAATCCTGCAGAGTTTTACTTAGATATGAACGAATGAAGGTACTAACTAAAATATTGTTATGCAGTCTCAGTCGCATGCGACTTCCTCAATATGTTCCTTCGTTACCCCACGAAGTACGGTATAGTGATTCCTTTCCTGATTACCAATCAATTTGGCGCGACACGAAGCGCTCCCCGCTCGACTTCGTCAACGAACAGCGCTCACGATCACGCTCAATTCAGTTTAGATAATAAAAGACAACGTACTAAAATAAAACAGGAATGAGAAAAGATATACGCTGTAGGTACTGAATTTCTGTGAAACATCCAAATCGCTCTCGGGGACACTTCTGTTTCAATTCCTTGAAAGTGTCGGGCAAAAATTGTGTTAGGTGACGCGCATACCTATGTAGCTACACAAATACATTCCTAGAGATTGCCACAGCCTTACGGGAAATTCGACTATTCCAGTTTCCTGTTGCCTTGGGCACCGGAACTGCTCGATATAACTTAGTCAAGCAAGGGTCCCGCAGACATCTTTGTTAATTTGATAAATGGATGCATTTATCAAATTAACAAAGATGTCTGCGGTAACAGAATCGAAAACGAGGTGTGAGGCATGAACCAAGGCGAATACAAATACCAAGGTCTACGAGGATAAAATACAACTTATAAAATGCAGGGTTCTAAATCATGACATGCGAGGGTAAACTAAAAGGGTCAGATTAAACAGGCCGTGTAGGTCATGCGGTGGGTATAACAGTTCCGAGCTAATTGCGTGGGTTCTGCATAAAAACGAATAGTACCTAGTGCCGGAGCGTAGTGCGTAATAACTGTGCGTAATATACTTTACAACCATAACAGCATAATTAGGGAGATAGGCCGCTAGGAAAATTATTCGGAGGGAGGTAGGTAGGTAATAGGAATTCGTCGGAGTCACGCGGTGCACGTTTAAACTCCGGAGTTCGGCACCCTTTTGTCGCCGAGTAATATTTTATACATTGAACCCTTCATCAAGGAGCGTGATGTTGCGGGTAATCCGCTGTGCGGGTGAACTTTAGCTCCAAACTGTTTCTTTTTATATGTTTACACTGAATGAGTTCCTTTTTCTACATTATTTAAAATAGTGGTAACATGTGCGGGCTATTTATTTGTAAACACGGAATTTCGGATTATCTTTACAATCTATACAAATAAATAAAATGTTAATATCTGTTTGTAATTTCAAAACAACAGTTTTTTTTACTGAATTTTTATGAAAGTATAACTACGGTACTTTTAATATTTTATTTTTTCTATCTGTCCGTATGTTTGTTCTAGCTAATCCCCGAACGGCTGGACCGATTTTGACGGGACTTTTACTGGACAGTAAGCTGATGTTATAAGGACTAACTAAAATTGTTAAAAAACCGATTCAAATAGGAAAGTAATATTTTTATACTAATTTTAGACGAACGGAGGTTGCGGGCACAAACGTTAATAGACGCGCAACAAAACTGTGTGATATATATCTAGAGGGATTTGGTTCGGGTGATCAACAAATGAACGATGATAATACCAACATTCATTGCCGTGCCTTTGTTCCCAAAGTAGTGATTCATCCAGCCGTACGGACCTATTACGACACTATTTCATGCCTTCGGCTAAATCGTTTGAGAGACCTATTTACACAAAAATAGATTCCTTAAAAACTTGGCTCTATATCCCTAAACCTAAACCAATCTCTATATTCCTAAGAACTTATCTCTAGAAGTTCTTTGGAATCTAAAACATAAAAGTTAAATAAAAATAGATTTACTTAGTATTATTCTAAGATTCTTCTTTCTTCAAAAACTACTTCAAAGGCTTTTATTTTCTAGTACTGCTATTACAGATAGAAAGATTCGGGCTTGAGCGCACAGGGTGCCTAACTTCGGGATCTCAACTCTGACTTTACCTACTAAATATTTCTCTTTTAAAAATAGTTTTGGTAGGCTAGGTGTCACAAGTTACTAAACCTTTCGAATAGCGGAATTCTATAATGCTTGGAAGCTTAATACATATACATGTATGGATACATACATCTTACTACTATTATAAATGTGAGAGTTTGATTGCTTTTGCACAAGTATTCTCGTACGAATATGATGATGATACGTCTATTATGGTCTCGGGTTCTTCTTGACATGAGGTAAAATTGAGTGCAGAGGCCGGTATAGCTCGGGTAGCTGTATGATTAAAAGATAACTTACTCTCACTAAATACTAATAAAACCAACTACATCTGTTTCAGTATCAGTAACCGAACACAGCCTACTAAAGATTTAGATTTAAAAGTGCACATATGTGTAGACATGCCTCGTTCAAGCTGCACGGATCTGGATGAAAGGCACACAGACTACTTTTTATCCCGGAAATATACATCCAAATTTCCACGCGAATGTAGTCGTGGGCAACGGCTAGCATGTACATATCATACAATAGTAGCTGCTTTTTCAATCTATAGTTGTCACAAGCGTTACTGCTGAATTCGGTTTCAGCGCCGCCGGGCAAAATGTCATTGAAAAATGCCATCAAAAATTTCTCAGAAACAGCCCGGAGCCTGGATTTGTGCCCGATTGATAGCAATAGGCTAGCCCCTATTATGCGTGACTTAATCATGACTTTCGAAATGTTAGTGTACTTTAAAGTAGGCACACTCTGCCTTATCCAGGGAGTAAAGGGATGATATTATGTTATGTTATTCCTCAAAGAACACAAAGCGTCAAGCGGGAAGAAGATATCAGAAATTAGTTTGCACAGGTGCATATCTCTTTTACTAATCTACTTACCCTCGGTTTTCGGAAACCCAATCTGCTGTCAAAATCATATGGTAGCTGTTGTAATTGGTTTTCTGGTAAAACGACAACCAATATTATTGGTTTATTAACAAAAGATCTGAACAGGCAAAAAGCTTAACTGGTGGATGCCTATCTATATCTAGTATCCTAGTGTAAACATCTTCCAATCATATTAAAAGCTCTTTCATGACGGACAGGAGCCGTCTCAATGAATAAGTTTTTTTTTACGCTTTCGATGTCATGTCCACTTTCAATATTACTAACTTTTTTATACATTTTCTTGGCAACTGAAATGAGAGCATTTTTATTTCAGTTTCTTATCTCGCTTAAGTACAGCAGGTAGGCTGAACTTAAATCTATAGCTTGCAAAAAAACATATTGCTGAGAAAATTTTAGAATTGGTGGGGAAATACGTTGATTGTTATTGATTAGGCTAAATATTTGCTGTTAAGTAAATTAGGCACTCAAGTGTCTTAATAGAGATTACTCTATTAATAAAAGAAAAAAATGATTAATCTAAAGACGACAGCTTCCAGATTAGTACTTTTATTTAAATTTTAATATTGGCAGTGTTTTCAATAATTGATATGTTTAAAAAAGCTTCACCTCTAATTTCAATTATGTAAGATAAATTGTGACTTGTAAATTGTGACTAGTAAATTCATCATCATCATCATCAACCTATAATGTTCCCACTGCTGGGACACAGGTCTCCTCTCTATGAGAGGGAATGGGCTATAATCCACCACGCGGGCCCAGTGCGGATTGGTAGATGTCACATGTCTTCGAATTTTTGGTTCTAAGACATGCCGGTTTCCTCACGATGTTTTCCTTCACCGTTTTTGAGAGCAGTAGTGATGAAATAAATTACCTAAAGAAATGCGCCTGCCTGGGTTCGAACCCACGACTTACTGTTCGTAAGTCGGGGTCGCTACCACTGGGCCACCGCTGCTCTCACTAGTAAATTGTGACTAGTAAATTGTGACTAGTAAATTTTGTTACAAAACTCTGTACCTGGTGTATTTGTGGCTCAGAGAATTCATTAATTAAGCTCGGTGTTAAATGATTGATCTGAGAGCAGGGACTCGCTTCCGTTCGTTTGGAAACTAAACTCTTCGTTTTCGAAAATGGTAGACCATTATACTATAAACTAACTAAGAGGCTCGTAACTGCTATAATAATATTGCCTTCCTCCATTAAGTAAGGTGTTGCATTATTCATTGTAGTAGGTAAACTACGTTTGCCTGCTTATATGTTTATGAATTTCGAATTTACCACATAAACAAACTTTAATCGCAGTAGTGTCATGTTCAACAGTTAATTATCAGAATGTGCCATCTGTCCATTTAATTACGTATACAAAATAATTATGAAACGTAAATCACTGGACTAGCTCCAGTGATTTACGTTTCATAACAGTAAGTTGTTCAATAAATTATATTATTGGCATTAAATGATACCTCGCGATACCAATTTAATCAAAATGAAACAACATTTAGGCAGTTCGGCGAATCGCAATGTATATAAAATAGGCCCGAGTATCGACTAAAATAAATCTTCTTATTCTAAAAACCACTCATATCGTATCTTATCGAACTGAACACCCACGTTAAATAAGCTAAATTGAAAGAAATATTTTTATTCAAATTGTATGAATTGTATCGGAGGCTGTTCAGGGACCCATTCAAGGAGCGCCCACTCACCCCAGTAGGCTTAGGCCGACCGAACCTATCAAAATATCACAAGTTTAACGTTGAAGTTACTTTTTGCGCCAATTTTTAAAGGAGCGTTTTTATTGTCGTTTTTTAAACTGTACTTATTATTCTTCAGGCATAGTGGGAAAATAAGTTAGTAAGTAGGTAGATACCGCGAGCACTGTTCCTCTTATCTGACTACTTAGGTTTGTCTGAAACGCCAAAACGAACTATGTCATTTGAACAATGGATAAATTGACTTCGGAAAGATTGACTACTAGACGTACGAACGTGGATGAGGTGAAAGGTTATTTAAGGATCGTGGCAGGTGTCGTTCTTTAGTTTCTGGCAACCCCATGGGATGAAGGTGTGCGATTGTATGTATGTAAAGCATTTTTTATCAACCTCAACTTCGGAAACATTGGACTAAGTTCGCACAGTTACAATAATTGGATATATTCACAAAATTAAAACGTTTTATACTGTTTCGCAGAACATACGTGAGCGTAAACAAAATACTAACGAAGAATTTCCATGATGAAATTGCAGAAAAATTACCACGATCTCACAAACTAGGAAAATACGTAATATATTGCAGATGGAGTCGATCCAATAAACAGAATCAATAAAACAACAAGTGATTGAAAATGATCTGCAAATATTGATTGTTTCACATTGATGAGTCGAGATGCTGGCTCAGGATTGGTTCGGCCTTTTTATTTCAGCCTGGCAATAACGAGGAGAATCAATGTTGTTCTATTTCGTATTCTGTTAGTGCACAGTTACGGAGTGGCGTCTGAGAATGAAATTACTGGTTACATCGCATCTGATTTCGATGGGGAAACTTCAGGCGCGGATTCTTGTTTGTTTTTAGAATTTTAAGTTTGGGTTTTGTTTGTTTGTTTATTTGGTGTTTTGGAATATTTGTAGGTTTTCACTGTGTGAAGTGAGAGTCAGATTGTTTCCCTTTATATTTTTTTAGTGTGGACAGTAAAGGAAGTAAGCAGCCAGTTTTGAAGTACAGAAGTCAATGAACAATACCTTAAAAGTCCACTACAAGTGATGATACTAAGGTTACAAACCCACCTCCAATCGCAAGTCCTGTTAAACCCATCCCACACAAAACAAGAAGTTCAATATCCCGCTCTCATACATAACATACTTTTGATTTTCCGCTCACAGAGCAAATAAACTAAATTGATAAAAACAGATCGCGGTCGACTGCTAACACGTAGTATTCGGATAGAAATAAAACATTCCACTGCCATCTGGAAACCCAGAAGAGCATATCAGCTACATCATCCCGATGAAATAGATAAGTAAGTAGTAATATAAATTTGTAACAAGTTTTTAGATATTACGTGTAGTGCCGGTAGTACCTACTAGCACTCACGAAGAGATGAACGCTAACGTGTTATCCGATACCGACAGAGTTAAGCTTTTACCTCGCCATTCACTATCCGCTAGGACGTGTGGAATAACCCACCAGTACCAGCAAAATTTAATCAGACGCTTACATGCGAAGATAGTATACAGATAAACAGAAAAACGCAACCATTCCGTAAGAAATATAGAGGTCCTAAGGGTTTTCCGCGGAACTACAATTTGGACAGCTTCAAAAGATTGATGAGAAGGGTAGGCATCGCATCTGGTTCTGAACATTTCCGTAGGCCGCGTTGTGCACATTTACTGTGAGCTGGGCCACTTACTTAATTGCCATGTATTATTATTTTTTTATACTTTTTTATTAACATTGATTTGTAAACCTGCTATTCCTATTAAATATCACATACCTTTACATTCATATATTTTTTAGAATCCTACAACTAGGTGCTACGTAAGGAAAATTTTTGATGTTCTTTCATAAAAAAATTACGGACCGTACTGCAATAGCTAATGTGGTCGGGTTACATAAAACTGTATCCAAACCATCCAGCTTCAAGCGAAATAGTAGATAAAGTACATAAATATTGTGTAGCTGTTTGCTTATGGAAGGAGGCAGCGGCTGGATCTGCAAACTGCATTCAAATAGAACATCTTCAGAGAATTTTATTTATGTTACCTACTACATTATAATCTCTTTGCCAACTCGCCTTTTTGGATGCGTCATTAGATCTATACTTTTTAATATTATGCTTAAAAGAGGACATCAGTAAAGAGAACATTAAAAAACGTGCCGCGGGGATTCGAGTTGTTTAAAATCCGAGCGAAATAGTCATGGTTGAGAAAACCGCTTTTTTCATTCAGGTACTCTTACTCGCATAGGTCGCCGGTAGCTGATTTATACAAATAAAAAACAATACTTTAATCAACTCCACCTATAGCAGTCCACTGCTAGACAGTAGCTCCCAATAACTTGGCCGCGGCCTAATGCCATGTAGATAATAATGCCAAATCCTAATGCTCTAAAGTCTGCTGCTATTACATAGCTAGCACTAACCTCGTGTCTATAAACACAACTTATATTCAGCAAAAACATTACCTCCAACTAAAAAACTGCATGACAAACTGTAACCGAAGTCCAGGAAGCAATGACAAGGTAATTGATTGTGTGTGTAATAGTGCTTAGTGCACGTGATACGACACGGCACGGCTCGCGTGACCGCCTGTCGATCGGAACACCTTATCACTCAGCGGAACCCCACCTAACCGCCATCAGGCATCACCTACATAACCTATTTACAACACCTTGCACTCGTATCTATAACCACCGGAAAATCTTCATATAAATCGCAATTTCATCCCATTTTTATCACCCAATGACATCATATCTCCAGAATATTTCCTTCTAAATGTCCAGATTTCGAGGATTTCCCATTGGAATTTTCCCCTACGAGTAACGGCTTTCGTGGAGGAAAACTATGTAGGAAAATACCCTAATATACTTAAAAGATAAACATACATTTACATTCAAGTTTAAAGTTCCCTAAGACGAAAGTTTCGAGATATCTCACCCAGGTAAGTCATGATCTTAACATAAATTCAAATTCATAACACTACAGCTGACATTTAATCATATCCCTGCACAGGCAGTTACATGTCGTAAATACAGCACTAGTGCATTAAAGCGACTGACATACAGACATTATATCTAATGAGTTTACCAAGAAAACATCAAAGTAAATGCATCTATTGAGTGTAGTTAGTTGGAGTAGCGTCGTCGGCAAGTTAATATTAATGTGCTTGGGATTCGAACGGGCCGTCGAGCAGTTCTAATGGGTATCGAGTGAGTGGCTACGGTACACTTTAAATAATAAAAATCGCATAGGATGCAGCTCGTGGGCTCTTTGTGACAGTTTGTATGCAGCACGCCCTCCAGCCATCGGCGAAAACGCGATCAAACCGATACAGAGCATTAACCAGCGACGCGTGATAACGGAGCGAATTATTTTTCTAACAATCTTGTTTACTGTTCACCCATACACAATCATCGTAGTCGTTAGTACTATGCTTGAATTACAATACAACATGATGCTGCTGTAGCGTGACACAGAGTGTGCAACACAAGGATTTAGATATCGATCTAAGCGTTCGTTACAAGATCACAAGGATCAGACTAAGCTACGTGCTACGAGCTCACCTTGCATATTTTATTCATGAATAAACTATAATAACAATATCATAAATCGCGTAACCCCTTCCGCTACGCCGTAGACCATCGTAGCCAACGTAGTCAGTAATTTTATTGTAAGTGTACAAGTATTAGTAGCGCTCGTCGGAGCTCCAGTAATGAGCTTTTTGTTCTCATTCTGTCAACCCTCAACAGCCAGAAGTATTTTGTTAGATGAAGGACCCTTACCATGAGCCAAATGATGCCTTTCGTCTCGCGCTGTTATTTATTAGAACCTTTTGAGCCCGAATAGAGCATGACTCCGTCTCATAAAGATTAGTCAGGATATCTCTGCAATATTAATAAATAAGTGAGGTCTCCTATTTTCATATTTCAATTGTATTTACAACATCAGTGAACATTTCTTGCGTTCGGTGGTAGAATTCTTATTTTATTCGCTGTTTGTGAATCTCACGTGTTACCTACCTACAAACTCGTGCAGAATACTAAAATCAACAATGCTCGCTCCTTCTTATCTTGTCTTTCTACTTACTTTAGACGGCAGCGGAGACAATATTTTTGCGGGCGCTTTAGCTTTTTTATTGTGCCCAGATATCGTACCACAGCCTTAGAACTCTTTCGGAATGTCAAAGTATTCGAACCCTGAACTGTCCAGCTTTATACAAAACGAAATAAGGTAAGCGGTTGTAACTTTAGGCAAGTATTTTTACGTTCAGTATTTCCCCTGTCTCTATCTGACGTTGCAACCTTGTTTGACCTGCAATTTATTATTTCACAACAATAAATTTCAGTACATTTCGTTTACGGTTGTTAAGCAAATTGAATAGGCTCGTTCTGCGACAGTTAAGCTATATGTAGCAATAACTTGTAGTTTCCGGCAGCATCGCAACATCGCACCGTAGCAGAAATCAGGGAGTATTCATGGACAAAGTTGGGCGTTGTTCGAACGATGTAATAACTCTCGGCATTACCACAAGAGACTCGGATTTGCATCTGAGCGATATTTGCTAAATCGTGTCGTGGGTTAACGCGCTTAAACTTGAGCAATTTGCGAGAGGACTGAGCGCGAGAGCATTTACCGCGCTCCTATATAGGTCACCTGAATGAAATATAGCACCCCACGACGTTCCAACACTCAAGTTTATCAATGTCGGGAAACTAATGAGTAACACTCAAGTTATCAAAGGGTAAACCCCCATCGAGGTGTTTTGGCAGACAAATTTACTTCCTTGAAACGCGCGGGTAGGCCCGCAGTAAGCGCTGTGAACTATGAATGTCGCTTTCATTCACTATATTCCTGAAATAGTTGAGTAATGTTTGTGTGAAACTGAACAAAACTCATAAATAATCATGTATTGCGAATGGTGGGACACAAACGACGCAACACGCAGATATTATTGTTTGCTACGTATTGTTTTAAGCGGGAATACGCTGTTACGAGAATGCATGGATACCACAATTAGTCAAATTTGCATTGCAATTCTACATAGAAGTTTTTAAATCTTCATGATAACGATGAATAGCGATTGCCATTGTTAAAAGGAAATGTCAAAGTATAAAAAAATCAATGAATATTGAACTAATAAAACTGTTTAACTGCTGCACGCTCCCGTTTACACCTCGGTTGACCTACTTTCCTGACATTTATCAAGCAAGAGTGACGACATTTTGTATTGCAACTACAATAAACTTTCAACTGAAGCGTCCCCTATTACCTGACGTAACGGCTGTCAGCAAAAACTGTGTTGTGTGTACGTTTGTTTTATCAGACCTAGTTCAATTTTATATCTCGTATTGTAATGATTCTTCTTTCTTTTTGTTCTGGCTCCATTTGGTTTTAATTTCAAAGTTAGTCTTCTTAAATGTTGAGTATACGTATATTTTATTAAAAACCCCGTCATATAAGCTAGCTACCATATCTCTGTAACTGGTGATGCGAATCTTGTATTTCGCCGGCAGCCTAGATGTAGTTGCTATCGTCGCTGTTATATCAACTCAAGTATTAAAACACATACATATTCAATTCAATCTTAACAAATCGTGGCAATACTAGGCAGTATTGCCACGATTTGTTCTCAGCAAAAATATCGCAGAGCGCAGAATGCGAGAAGAAGAATAACAAAACAAACAATACGTCACGACGCCACTGATTTCCACCGCCGACGTAAGGGACATAGATATTATGTAAACATTTATATACAAGCCACATGCTGCAGCCGAGACGCCGGGAACTCTCGCAGGGACGATCTAGCGAACATTCGTCATGGCGACGAAAATAGAAAGCAATCACGATTAAAATGTAATTATTGACGCCCCTAAGTATTCAAGGCTCTCTTGAATTAAATAAAGATCGATGATGTAGACGGAGGGGTTACTAAACTGTTTGTTGTTCGGTTGATAAGGAACTAAATAAATTATTACAGTGGTAACCATTTCATGCACAGCATACATACTTTCTGATGAGCGGTAGATAACAGTCCGCCGCCCGTATGCTACCATATGGACATACTATTCGTAGGAACGTCCTTATCCTCTCTAGCCTGTCCGTTAGTGCGCTTTTAACTGACAACCACTTATCCGATTTACGCGATTCTTTTTTAATTTATTGGTCTATTCTTCGCTTAGATATTAAATATATCCGTTCGAATGAAGGTAGGATCACAGTCTTTACATTATAACAAATAAATACTAAAAAAATATAAAATGGTGACCTAATTCTTGAAATTAACTTGCCATACTAGAAGGAAAATACAAGGAAAACAAAATTTCTTCCGCTTATCTTGCTCCACATTTTGTACAAGCAAATTGGGGGAGTAGATTAGTACATATTATGTTTTGGCTTCTAACACTGCTTGCTTTAGTAGGTAAACATAATTTTATCATACCAATTATCGCACACGCTGCTTTGATTGACGAAATTGCATGTTAACAGAACTTGTTAACAAATTGTGTCTAAATGTTAGTAGCACTTGACTAAACACATTACAGTACATACATTATTTTCCATCTTTCCACCTGCTATACAAACAGTAACAACTAGCAAACGTTACGACCAAGATCCCAAACTTAGAGGAACAATAGGAACCTAAAACGCTTTGTGTGAACGTACACGTCCGTATTAGACAATTAGACGAGGGTACTGGCATATATAGCATTTACTCATACATACATTATCACATCGGAGCGTATGTGCTTTTCCGGTCGTACGATATTACAGTGTAGGCCAAGGAGACGAACACTTTGTGTGCAAGAAACGGCTCCCCTGGGATCCCGCGCCCGTACCTTCGCGTTATTTAAAGTGTAGCCCGCGTGCATGCACTTACGTGAGCAGATGCATTTTTATAACGTATACTGCACCAAATGTCGGAATCAATAACAATATGTCGATATCATTTTGCGGCTTGCCCGCACGCACGGATCTAAAATTATCCTACGAAAACGCACCTACTGCACGGATTTAAAGTCATATGTGTGTGCCTACTAACCATCGTGGTCTACCTGTATACCAAATTACATCTAAATTATTTCAGCCGTTTAGACAAACGTCTATGGGTATGAGAAAGTCTGTGTTTTCGTGTATTTTGGGTCTTTGATAACGAATGTCCTTGAGGAAAGCCGCCGCCGTACTGGTATGGCTAAAAGTGCGTTGACCAACCTGGGGAAACTTTGCAAGAACCATGGCATCCGGCAGAGTACCAAAGTTCGATTGGTCCGTGCACTGGTGTTGTCGATTTTTTTGTCTGGCGCTGAACCTTGATGCATTAAAAGTGTTATCAGAATCAACTATATATCCTGAGAGCTGTGACGGAGAGCTATACTCCAAATATTAGGCATTTTGTGCGGAAGCTGATTAAGTAGGAGACATGTCTTCCTGCCTGGTCGTCCGTTGTCTTAAATATCATTGTTAGATCTATGTTACTAACACTAGAACATAAGCTGTGTGTAATACTAACAAAATATGGATCACTGTTGCCGGAAATAAAAAAATATTTAGTATTATTATTCTTCATCTAATAAATTGTACTAAGATGAAAGAAAAGGTCTCAGGTATATTTTTATTAAGTCTGTAGGTACGAGTATGTTGTCGCTAACATTTCTAATTTGATTGTGACGTGTAAGGTTAGAACCAATAACAGTTATGTGTAATAGAAAAGGCTTTGGTCCCAAATATAGGCTCTTCAACACGTTCTTCTAAATAAAAATAGATCTACTGGCACAAGACTAGAAACATTCAGCCATGACATTGACTAACTACAGCCCGAGTGTCCGTCTGTGCTTACACAATGGAACCATAATGTAAATAAACTTAAAATGATTTAATATAAGCTATGACCTCAAATGGCTATAGAAAAACGACTTACATAGGGTTGTAGCCAATCAACAATTTCGATGTTAAGTGTCTCTTATTTACTTAAAATAATTACGCAATTAGTCAAAGTGGTTTTTCACCTCTTAAATAATTCGTTGAAAAGAGGGAGTGTCAATAAATTACCTGTGACATCAGTGTTTGACCCTCTTCGGAGTCCGAACGGTTCGAAAGAGTGACGGCTTGTATTGACCTCGCGTTTATACCCAAAGTTTACATTAAGACAAGTAGATACTTTGTAAAACTTTTACATTGTATATTGAACGATCTCGTAAACATTTCGATGATGTAAACTCGTATGTTTTGTTGAGGCTTCTTTTCATCTTTGTAGTTTGATCTAGATAAGGGTAACAAGTTACTAAGTAATGGAGAGTCCTAACATATAACTACCCATCCACATTCATGTCACGCATGCAGTATGTCGCTATTTATACGGAATAAAGAAAAAAGCTTATTATACTTACTTTTTTAGCAACATCATATCTTTCAGCTGAAGAGTTCTCCATCATGAACCCTGATTTTCAAATTGTATCACTTAAAAAAAATGGTTAAGAATTTACTTTTAAACAGTAAATATATAGTAACGGCCAAAATGGTACTCACCTAACCTTAGTTGGCGCAAAAATGTAAATAATTCATAACTTTAGCAAAGAAAATATAAACTACATGACAAGCATATTTTTACATGGAAATGCACGATTCTGAACGTCGAGATATTTTTACTACGGCGTAGAGGCGTAGCACTTAGATTACTTACTACGGCGTAGCACATAGACTACGGCGTAGAGCGTGGACTACGCAGGCGGGCTACGTCACTATGTATTATATCCACTTCTCGACAACTGGACACGATCACGTTTCAGGCGAGTGGTTACTTTGTTCCAGTATCTACTATTTGTTGCAAACGTTTTCTCTCAAATACACAAATTATGTCTACAAAACTTCTTTTTACGCTATTCAAAGTCGTTTCTAAAGTGTTAACTACCAGTTTTATTTGTAAGCTGGGATTAAAACTACGCCAAATATTTACAGAATTCATATTGACTACAAAAACTTAAAGAGAATTTTAAAGTCCCATACAATCGCAAAAACGTCGCTAACAACAATTATATTTTCATCTAACTACTAGGTACCAACGCGAAACCGAGCTTTTCCTAATGATTATATAAATACTTGAAGCTACTTATCCACTCGGCCTGCCATTAGAACAGTGGGTGAGTCGCGACGGTTTTGTGTGGCCAAACGCGCTTCTTAATACCGTCGTACGGTTAATGTACGCAAAACAAAAAATTCAGTCGTGTCGTGTAAAAGGCGAAGCTTTCGCCTTTTACACGACATTCTTTATTTACGGACGTGCACGCTCGCCCCACTTTACGAAGGGATGTTCAAATGAAAGCGAGTTGCAAATACATTTTATGTAGAAATATGTGCAAACAAACAAGCCAACATTATAGCTCTCATACACGGATTCATTAGCACAACGTTTCGATTGAAAACATACACGACGCCTCGTAATCCCTGCATCGATAATAATGTCGCCTGATGTCGTTTTAAACACTTATCAATTTCATAAAACAATAATATATAATAGTTTCAGGTTAGGTTGGTGGTTTAGGTTATTGTGTTCAATAACCTCAAACACCAAACAATCGTCATTCTCAAATCTCACAAACGTTTTACACACGTCCAAAAACAATTTTCAGCGAACTTTTAATAGCTGCGGTTGACAATAAAAAAATACTTTATGCACGTACAACAGTTAAACCAACTGCTAATTGTGTTAACAGCGCATAAACGAGTTCAATTCCCACTGATAGGATTGTGTGAATGTGGTTCAAAAGTAAAGCAATCAATCTCTCTGTAAACGCCTATGTTCAACATAATATCGAATCAAAATCCAATTTGGTAAAGCCGAGTTCCCACTGACGGATCAAGCGGAAACGATTAATTCGATATGCTCTGACGTCATGATTAAGTGTCTTTCCGTGTCAATAAATATTAGCACTTTGAATTTTAGATTGGGAATACCATGAATGGGAAACGTTTCGTCATTATGTGCTATTATTAGCTTGTTTTTATGAGGAAGACTGTTCAGACAGTATCGAAACTAAAAGGGGAATTTTTAACTGCACCTCTATTAAGAAATTTAAGCAAAAAAAATTTCTCCACTAATAACCTACTGTGTAAAACAAAAATACTGATTTGCACACAAATTATTCAATATTACAACTGATTTGGTCACCAAATTTTTGTCGAGTTTCGTACTGCAAGTCGAAGTCGCAGTGTTGAACGATCTGCGACGGTAGGGAACTTAGGGCACCCCGAGGTTAGATTTGTTAGGTTCCTTTAAACCCTTTAGACAGAAATTAAACCCGCGCAGCGGGGCTTCATCGAGTTTCCACACTAAAATAGAGATTTAATTTTGGTGATCATTTAGTATTTTTGTGATCATGAAAAAAGGGGATTTACAGTTAACGTATTAAATACCACCATAACTAAAATAGGCAGAATAGTAAAGTTTGGCATAGTATAGTCAGCCTTTAACACTCCCACTGCTGGGACACACACCTCCTCTGAGTCCTCTCTATGAGGGGGAGTGAACTGGATCCACCACGCGGGCCCAGCGGTGCTGGAGTAGATTGGACCGCTTTATACCCATAGAATTAGCAATGTTGTAAAATTGCCGTGTATCAATTTTGGTGTAAAGTAAATTATATCTATCTTTTAAAGTTAATTTGTTGGAAAATGGTCATTCTAGTTTCTATTCTAATAGTAAAACCAAGTTAAGTAGAGTCATAAAAATAAAATAAATTAGATTGGCTTGAAAAATTTAAGTGAATGAAGTAGCTTGCCACTTGCTCGCCTTCGACGACGAAAGTAATTTCCTTCTTATAACTACGGTTTTTTGTTTCTACAGTCGTTCGACATGAATCGTGTTTTATGCTAATGGCGACAACAGCAATTCTACGACTTATGTCAATAGAAATAAATTTAATGGGCAGTCTCTATTAATTTAAGATTAAATTGGTAGTAATTCTTCAAAGTTACAACTCAATTATTGTTTGCATGTTGGTATTCTGATTATAATCACAACTTTCCGATCATTGACATCATATTTCGAAAAATCTTACCCTTCATTATGTTTATTATTTTGTACAATTACCGTACTTTTTCAACATGCAATCGCATGAGAACTGAAAATTATTTCTTTGAATTTTCTACAAAATGTCCCCTGAGTAATTATTGACATGGTGTGGAGTGCCTTCAAATTATAATAATAATTAACGTTAGCACTTACTTAGTAAAGTTACGAAGAAAATATACACCGTGATTTTTTAGTCGTCTGACAAAGGTGGTCCACTCAATGTATCCGACATAAAATACGTCTAGGCGTGTTTTTTTTACCATTAATTAAGATAATAGGTACCAAGAAAAATAAATAATACATTAGAATTATGAAACATCCTGTTAATAATGTTTACGTATCAAACAGTAGAACATACCTAACCATCGCACGAGTCGAGTAGATAGATCTTCGCTCGCAACAGAATGTTTCAACTACGTTATGCATCATAATAATGAATAATTTATATATCTTCTCTTAAATACCATTTTTTTTGTTATGAATGTATAGTAGTCATTGGATTCATGAAGTAGGCTGCCTTTGTCAGACGACTAAAAAGTCACGGTGTATAGGTAGGCAGAGTACAGGTGTTGACAAAACCTATAAATAAATCTATAATAATTACTTTAATCTCGGAAACTTACTTCGAAATTAGGGCTTTCATGCAAATAAAATGCCAAATATTAAAAAATAAAACGAAGTACCCAGTTTAATTTATCGCAATATAACTTATTTAACCCATTCATACGTAATACAAATTGTTGGGCCACAGTTATTACTGCGTGCGACCATAGAAAATGGGGCATCTAAACAGCCAGGCGGAATTAATGATACAGTCGAATGGTCACAGCACAGCTGGGCCAGAATTTAATTCGAGCTAATACGGTATGCTAAGCAAAGGAACAACCGTTTAACTGAAACTGTACGGGTTGAGGTTGCGGGCAAAATTAATCATCATTATCATCTTCATGCCGTTGCCCGACGTTACTCGGGGTCGGCACAGCACGGTTTTTTTCTTCCATTCTACTCTGTTAACCGTCACGCTATCATTAATAATAATAATATAATAATAATAATATCTTGGGACAACCAACACACCGCCATCTGATCCCAAACTAGGCAGAGCCTGTACTATGGCAACCAGACAACTGATAAACATACTTATATATTTCTAAATACATACATATTATAGATTTACTCTTTTTTTCATATCATTCGAAATCAAAACTTAATATTTAAATATTAATTTGTTACTGTTATTTTTAAGCTATTGCATAGCTTCTATCGCGGGCCTTGGGCGTGGAGACCGAATCCAGAAATTCCATAACGAAAATAACCTAACGCGTTAGCTTAGTGTCAGATATTGACAAGCCTAGGTTATTATTTTTAATTTACCGCTGGAGCTAGGAGGTTAGGTTGTATAGGTAATACCTATTTACCTACCTAGTGAATAAATAATGATAATTACATCATCATCATCATCATTTCAGCCGAAACGTCCACTGCTGGACATAGGCCTCCCCCAAGTGTCGCCACATTGACCGGTCCCGTGCGACTCGCATCCAGCGGATCCCCGCAACCTTTACCAGGTCATCGGTCCACCTAGTAGGAGGCCTTCCAACGCAACGTCTTCTGGTTCGCGGTCGCCACTCCAGAACTTTACGGCCCCATCGGCCATCCGTTCTGCGAGCAATGTGCCCTGCCCACTGCCACTTAGGCGTTTGGCAATTCTTCGGGCTACGTCGGTAACCTTGGTTCTCTTGCGGATGTCTTCATTTCTGATTCGATCGCGCAAGGAAACTCCGAGCATAGCCCTCTCCATTGCCCTTTGGGTGACTTTAAGCTTTCTGATGAGGCCCATTGTGAGCGACCACGTTTCGATCCCGTATGTAATCACTGGCAACACACACTGGTCATAGACTTTCGTCTTGAGACACTGCGGTAAGTTGGACGAGAAGATACCACGCAACTTCCCGAACGCTGCCCAGCCGAGTCGGATTCAACGATTGACCTCTTTCTCGAAGTTAGACCTACCTAACTGGACCGTTTGTCCCAGGTAGACATAATCGACACATAGCATTATAAGTAAACAACTTTTAAAATAGCATTATAATATAAGTTTTTTTTGCAAGCGAAGCAAGTGAAGAGAGTTATATGGGAATCCTGCTAAGTTCAGTCATAAGATGTGACTGAAGGAAATAAGAGAAAATAATGCAGGAGGACAGCGGTATGACAAAGGTATCATACCTTACAACACTTCCCTATAAACTACGTTGGTAGTTATGCTGCCAGGAGCCAAAATGAAAAGAGAGTCAGGACTGGTGACGCAGGAGCAAGCGACGTACAGTTGCCCGTGTGAGAAGCAACTCGTCCTGAGGTCGACACCCGCTGCCCTCAGTGTCTGCCCCTGCGACGTATTGATCATCGCGAAGCAAATACTCACGGGGAACTGTACGCGTTTGAACTGGAACGGGAAGTTATGAGGTATGAGGGGAATGCGTGGTATAAATACTGCCTCGCTGATGCCACAACCCGTAAGAATTTCCGCCTCAATGGTGTGTCTGTGGAGTGAGATGACTTTAAAGCGGGTCCCGTTACACAACTCCGGAGGAGATAGATTCCGAAGATTCATAATCGGGACACCGACCTTCAGCTTGATGGTATGCGCTGGAAGTCCACCTGCTGACGGGAGTTCAGAAATTCTACGGGATAATGTGTGGCGTCATCTTGCTCGACAACAGTGTTTATCGAGGTGTAGACCACCTCATTCCCCTCAATTTCCGAGAGAATGCAATCGTTAATTGCTGCAGCCTGATCATTTTTGGGCGTCAAAATGGCCCGCTCACACACCCAAGAATTCTGCTAGTGCGGTATACGACTGATGTCCCCGTACACACAGCGAATTAGTTCTTCTAAGCTGGATACCACTCTACCAAGAGACTCTGGAAACACCACCTGTCCTCCTCTCTCTTCTAGTAGAGTGCCTTCGCCAAGACTTAGAAGGACATCGGAGAATTCTTGAGCACGTGCATTGCCGCCGAGCCGAGCTCTCATATTAATGGTCAAGCGCAGCGTACGAACTCGTGACCACAACGAAGATCGTTTCAACGAAGCATTCACCTCGTCTGCCCTCGATCCCCGCGTCACCACGGGAAGCGTTTGCCGGAAATCGCCACTGAACAGAACTGTGACACCACTCATCAAATGTTCGTTCCTGCGGATGTCCTGCAGGGTTCTGTCCACGGCCTCAACTGCCTTCCTATTGGCCATCGTACACTCAGCGCATACGATCAAAGAGCAATCCTTGAGCACGTGTCCCTTATCGCTGTTACGTGACACACCACAAACAGGCGTTTCGGCGTTATACTCCCGATTTCCACGGTCTTGATGCAGTGATGATTGGGGAGCTGGTAACCCATATTCAATCAGTGGCAAATAAACACACACACAGACACAGATAAATATCGAGCAAAAGTATTAACAGTCAATGTTTATATTGTACTAACAACATGAAATTGATGAAGAAATGATCATCATCAATGAACATAACTTTTTTGTAATACTTAACACCGCATTTTTTTTAAATTGTCTTCCTCAACTCTGCTCAAGATTTTGAGGGTTTTGTTGGAACTTGAATTTGTCAAAACGATACAACTTTTAAAAAAGAAAATGCTCATTACTATCTATGAATTTTAAGAACAACTAACTACTAACCTCGCCAACATGATCAAATATAAATTATTAATTTCCAAAAAGTGTCAACATGTAACTTGATTTGATTTTTATGAAATCTCATAGATGGCGCTGCTTCAAAATTGTCTTTATACTACTAACATTAATTCAACTATGTTTCTCTGCCCAAGTTACTTAAATGGCGTAGTTTTTATAGTATAAAGCTAGATAATAGCATGGCTTACTCAAAAACACCATTTAAATATGCGTCGTCTGATTACACGCTGTCACAGAATACGTAAGAAAAATAAAGATTCACAGTTCCTTCCCCGTAAGTGATAGTATGTAGCCGATATGTTGACCCGACCTCTTAGTAATATTCATGCAAAATTTGAAGTAAATCCATGCAGTACTTTTTGAGTTTAGCCCGGACAGACAAACAGACAAAAATTCTAAAAACTATATTTTTGGCTTCGATATCAATTGTAGATCACGCCCTAGGTATTCTTTTAAAAAAATATTCAATGTACAGTTTTGACTTTCCTACGATTTTATTATACGTATAGATATTAATTTTTCCAATAAAAACAGTCTTAAATTATCGTTGCATTCTTTGTAATCGCATGAATTGAAAAACAAATATAATACATATTAGGCACAGCAATTAATAAAACTTTTCCGACCACGCGAGGGTTTTCTATTTACGCAATTCAGTACGAAGCCCACAAAAAAAACAAATAGGCTCGGCAAAAGGCTGCACCATTCCACTGGGCTATATAAAGATGAATGCCAGTGTTTAGTTATGACGAAATTACACATGACACATGAATTATTCTGTTACACTAATAGCCTGACCACGTAAACCAGTTTGAAATCCCTTTTATGTCCTACATATGTGCTAAATATTGCGAGCTCGTTTGTCAGTGTCACAGGCCTCAACCTACAAAGGTGTATGTTCCCAATTACTAAACTAAGTAGGATAATCTCTTTAACATCATCATCAGTGTCCTAAACTGTGTTTTAGAGTAGAAGTGAAATTAAAACTGGTACCAAGGTTATATTATAGTCAGTTGATCATTATTTTAGTAGAGAAACTCTCATTGTTAGCTATGATGATACTGCTGCCACTGACTTCGGTACTTTAACCAAAGAGTTACCCATCGTTGACCCCCGAATCCACCAACCGCAGCGTAATCTTTACGGTTGCTTTAATGAATTATCCAATAAGAACGAGCCCAGCCAGGTACCATTTTGGAAAATATTAGACAGCTTTTTACTTTTTGATACACAGAATAAGTAATAAAGGAAATAACCCGTATCGCGCGCTGAGGCTCGACGTTTATTGGTGAAGATAATTAATAAAATACGTGTTTAGCGCACAAAGTGTTAATGTGTACAAAAAGGTTATTTGGAGGTAGAATTTGTGTGTCTAGGTTTTGATCTCTCTATATATTTATTATGAACACAAATATTTATCACAAAATGTATAATCTTTCGTATAATCTCACAAATTACCAATAAATAAATAACTTTTTCAAATAAAAGTTTCTTAGTCTGAGCTAACAAACCGTCTAAAGAACTGAGCGGTAAATACTTAACCCGCCACGAACACCACGCGAGCACGCCGTCTTGATTAAGGCGAGTATTTTATGGTTACCTCTCATAGAACTAACATATTTGATTGGCTGCAAAAGCTATATATCATGGTATGTGTTCAGTATAAATTAATTTTCATTTGTGGGTACACAAGGAACAGTTGGACGCTGGAAATGTTTGACTTGGGAGTCTATTCTATTTGCCCAGTCCGCGCAATCAGCGCGCCGACTTGTGTGGATAAAACTATCCTGCGGGCTGCATCCAGTACCACACGGTTGTGGGCACGATGGGCATGCCCACAACCCTAATTGAGGTCGATAGGCTGATGTACAGACGCCAGCAGGTCAAGCTACCCGAAACTGACAGATTTTCCTAATCAACCATGAACCTAGTGCTTGAGCAATAAAGTCGAAAATTTATTAAAGAAATCTGACAGATTGTAGTAGCTTGATGTGCTGGCGTCTGTACTACACAAGACCTTAATAAAATTTAAAAATTATCCAACCACTCCAGGAGTGCCGACAGAAGAGAAAACATTTTTTTTTTCAAGATTCTGGATTATTTTTAGAAAATATTTTTGAATAAGACTTTTACTTATACATTTGACTATACACTGTATTTCTTTTTGGACTTTTAATATGTACCAGTACAGCTAACTCTGCAACGAAAAAGAGGTCGTTTAAAGGTGTCGCGAGTTCAATTATTTTTCCCCATCTCAAAAATACCCAACGCGCCTAAAGTAGTTTTCACTTCAAAAACTTGTGAAAAATTTGGAACTTTGACCTCCAATATCTCCATAACTAGGAGATATGGTCCAGTAAAAAATGAGAAGCGTGCAGTGACGATGACGCAAGATTCACGCTTTTTGTTCACCCAAAAAGTACACATATATACACATTATACATATAGCTCATGGAAAGCGTTCGGTGACGATGGCGCGAGTTCCATGATTTTTGTTCACCCAAAAAGTGCTCAACGCGCCTAAAGAAGTTTTCACTTCAAAAAAGAAAACCCTTGTATAACAATACTACTACTTTGTCAAGAAAGTACCGGGAAACGATCAATAATATACAAAATGTCAGTAATTCATCCAAAGTTATTTTATCGCCTTAAAAGTATGCTCCTTCAGAAACGACACACTTACGCCAACGAATAATCCAATCATCAAAACAATTTTTAAACGCTTTTTCCGGAATTAAGTTCAGTTCTTGCCACGAATTCTCCTTTAAGTCTTCAACCGAATGAAAAGGGGTGCCACGAAGTGGCACCCCTTTTCATTCGGTTATTATTTTGCGTTCAATTATTTTATTATGTGTTCAATTATTTTGCGTTCCTAAAATACAGCCATGATTAAAAATAATATAGAACTAGGCACCGTTTGTTTATTACAGAAAATAAAGCAACGAGTAATAAAACCTTTTAATATATCAACGTACGTCACTTTGCTCCCACATTTTTAAAAGGCGTAGAGGCTTTTCTTGTGGCTAGCTTACAGAAAGAATAAACAGGGTCTATGGCTTATAATTGTGAAATAAGCAACTATAAAGCAATCTTTGGCCCATGAACATTTCAGTAACTCCACATAGTTACTACGCTACAAAGATTCTCCATCCATTCTGATAACAGAAGGACGGTCAACCTTAAAAATGTTTTAATTCTTTTAACTTAGGAAATAAGCAATGCTCTCGTTGTAGTACTTACGCTAATATAAGCAATTGATAATTTTTAGGCACAATTTCAAACCTAATAACAACTGTTGATCGGCGATTCTGACGTTCACCATCCATCCACACGCAATAACTTAAACAGTTCAACTCAAAAAGTTCTACTACAAAAATTTCTGACCAGTGACTACATTGGCAGCAAAATTTTTGTATATGTATAGTTAGTTATTTAGACGCTCGGAGCGATCTTCAGGTTAAAATCGCGCTTGCGTAGGTTGGTCCGTGGATGGGTGACCTCCCATTACAAACCGAGTTTTCTCCATGCCTCGGAAATTATAAGCCGTTGGTCCCAGTTGTCATATTTTTTAGATCTGTGACAGTCGTTAAGTAGTCAGTGACCCGAAAGTCTGACAACAAGTGTTACCAAGGGGTATCATATTATTCAGTACTAACCTGGTTGTGGAGATCTAAATAGCTATTCACAAACGCTTCAATTTGATTTCGATTCGGAAAGTCGTAAGTATGTCTATCGCGCTCGCTTTCGTAATGCCAAAAATAGATAGACATGGAATCGAAGCGTTTGTGAATAGCTATGCAGATCAGCAGATCAGGCAGTCGCTCCATGTAAAATGCATCTCATGCTCTCTAGTATCTAGCTACTTCCGGTTATAGATACTGAAAGCCGATCACAACATAGTTGGGAAAACGCTAATCAGATAATAAACGCTAATTATTTATTTAATTTAGTACTCATTTCAATAGTTAGTTGTATTGTATTTTTTACAATATCATTATTTCAGTCAGGAGCGTATGTACTTTCCCAGTTCCGTATAGCCACGTTGACACGATTAGAGTATGCTCGGACCGAGTGGACTTGGATACCTACTCGGACGCAACTCGAATAGTGTCAACCCATCCCAGTGCGTTCGGATTATGGGTTGCCACAATACAACGCGGCTTAAAGAAATTCCCCACTTGACGGCATTACGACATTGACTTTGACACTGACACTGACAGACTTATCACTAATGTCTTCTTTATAGAATAGCATTCTCTGTCTACGTTCTACTTCTAAGAACTTCACAAAAGTTTAGTTGACTCGACGACGACGGCCGCTTTATGGCGGTTTTTCAAGATAATTCTTCAGTAAATTAAAGTATTGCATCATGATTTATCACAAGCTTTTGATTACCAATAGAAAGGAATTAGCGCTATGCTGCTAATTCTCTTTTTCATGTAAATATTATCTGTTACCGAGTACTTGAAGAAAAATCTAATCTTGTTTATTTAGTGTATAGTGCCTTGCAATTGCGTATTTATTGTACAACATATGTATTATGTATAATTATCATCGCATTGGTATTTCCATGATGACAACCATGAAATCAGTTACTTCAATTACTAGTACTCTTGCAAGGAAGTTGTTACCTGTCTCGGCGAACGCTAGAACATATCGAAGGTAAGAAATATTAAGAATTGAGTGCAAATTATTCAACAGTGTACTGTTCTGTTCTGCCCTTATCCTAATTTTGTTTATACAGTCCATTTCTCATCCCATTGTTATAAATATGTTACATGATAACTACTCGCCCTGGCTTCGCACAGGTGCAATGTTACACACATAAACCTTCCTCTTGAATCATTATATCTTTTGCTGAAACCTACATTAAAATCCTTAGTGTAGTTTAAAAGATTTAAGCGTACAAACAGCGGGAACAACTTTATTTTATACTATGTAAAGATTTAATCCTTGGAACATTCTTAAATTACTTACAACAACTGGACGGGGTAGCTATTATATTTCAATTCTTTTCCTTACAGATATTCAGATCAAAATTTTGAAAAATTTGATATAGTGGTAATTGGCGGTGGTATTGTTGGTAGTGCCACAGCCAGAGAGCTTGTTATGAGACATCCAGAGTTCAAGATAGCATTAATTGAAAAGGAAAATCATTTTGCCTGCCATCAGAGTGGAAATAACAGTGGTGTGATTCATGCAGGCATTTATTACAAACCTGGATCTCTTAAAGCAAAGTTGTGTGTAAAAGGCATGAATTTGGCCTATAAATACTGTGATGAAAAGGGAATAAAATATTTAAAACCTGGTAAATTGATAGTGGCTACTGAAAAGCAAGAAATACCTAGATTGCTAGATCTTTATGACCGTGGAATTCAAAATGGAGTGAAAGGCATGGAATTAATTGATACTAAGGAAATTAGACAGATCGAACCTCTTTGTAAAGGATTACAAGCGATATGGTCACCTAATACTGGAGTTGTAGACTGGGCTGAGGTTACAAATTCTTATGTTAAAGACTTCAATGACTATGGTGGAACAAGCTTTCTCAATTTTGAAGTTAAGAAGTTCTTAGAATCTGACGGTGCAGAGTATCCTGTTATTATATCTGATGAGAAATCTAAAAGCATTTCTGCAAAGTATGTCCTCACATGCTGTGGTTTACATTCAGATACAGTAGCAGTATTGACAGGATGCCCTGAAGAGCCCAAGATCATTCCTTTTAGAGGAGAATATCTATATTTAATTCCGGGTAGGATTATTTCACCAAAAGCTAACATTTATCCAGTACCTGACCCAAGGTTTCCATTTCTCGGTGTACATATTACCCCTCGAGTAGATGGGCGAATCATACTGGGACCTAATGCCATATTAGCCTACTGTAAAGAAGGATACAAGTAAGTAATTTCATAAAAATTGTGTAAACTATTTATCCTGTTAGTGTATCTATAAATACAACATACAATCATAATTATGGAAAAACCTGCTGATGTCATTTATGCCTAGTATTTTAACAACCTTGAATTATATGTGAATTATAATAAATAAATAATAGTTGTCATGTTTCAAAATAATATATGTTATCTCTTAAAGGTCATTTGAAGGTTAATATACATCAGGCAATCTAATACATTTTCACAAAAAATGGAAGTAACATATTCTTATTCTTATACTTTATTGCACACAAAAAAGAGAACTACACACAAAATTATGACAAATAACTTATGTACAAAGGCGAGCTTATCCCAGAATTGGGTTTTGTTACAGCAAACCTTAATTCGATCTCGAAATTACATAAATACATAGTATATTATAAATAAACAAACCGGCACACAAAGTTCATCACTTATAAGATAACTGATAAATAATTTGTGAATGTCTTGTTTTCAGCTATAGTGATTATAATATGAAAGATTTGAGAGAAATTCTAGCATTTCCTGGTTTCCGTAAAGTAGCAGCAAAATATGCAGGCTTTGGTGTTAAGGAATTTGCTAGATCAATATTCTCATCATTGCAAGTAAGGCAGATACAGAAGTATATACAAGAAATTACATCTGCTGATGTGGAGAGAGGTCCCGCTGGTGTAAGAGCACAGGCAATGACTAAAGATGGTAAGAATCCTTTGTCCAAATACTAGAATTTAAATTAACAGTTGACAATATAGTCTTATTGGTCATCACATAATGAGTTCTTATCCAAGCTCAATTTTCGAGCCAGTTTTAGTATCCCAAACATTATCTCAACTGGTAAGGTTTTTAAAAATATATACAACTTCGATTCTAAATAAACTTCAAACTTTTATTTAGAAAGTCGTGTCAGAATAAGGTTAGAAATTTTCCAAAATGGTTAAACCAGTATATGTTTCAGCACCACAATTGCGTAACCCTCAGGTCTCATTAGCCATGGTTTTTTACTGATTTCAGGTACTCTTGTGGAAGACTTCGTGTTCGATTCTCAGCCTGGGTCTGGTGCAATAGGAAGCAGAGTTCTACATTGTAGGAATGCACCTTCACCAGGGGCTACGTCATCCCTTGCTATCGCGAAAATGATAGCCGACAAAATGGAAAACCAGTACCAATTCAAATTTCAGCACAGTAGACAACAAGATTTCTAAACTGAATGTTAGTACCTATGTTCTATGAAAATAAAATAATCTGAAATGATTATTTTGATGTTATCAAAATAAACAGCTCAGATGTCTGATACAATGAAGGCGTTTTAGAAAAAGTTGTTTTACACTGAATTATTAACAACTGATTATTTTCTCTGTGCTAGTGTGCTTGGGTATTTTCAAATATCAATGTGCAATGCAATGATCTTTACTTAAAAAAGCATTGCTTGCCTATCAATCACCTACAATCAATAAATTACTTCTGAATAAAATTTGTCATAATGTTGTACCTACTCATTACTTCATAGTGTTGTTTTAATGTCTCTGAATCCTGTTTCAAGTATTTCACAAGATTTATGTAGAAATTTCAAGCAGAACTGATTTTATGGAGTAGAATACTATGTTATACTTAATCAAAATGTCGTTATATTGTGATCTGAACTTTATTTATTTTTTAAAAAGATTTTATGTAAAAACTAAAAAAAAACGTAAACTGTTATATAAGGTTCCATTAAAATAGATGGACAAACTTTTAGAAATCATTCAGATCACCAAAATAAGGACAACATTTAAAAAAAAATTGTAAAACACATTAGATAACTTAGAAAATACACTAAATATTTTCGGCAATTTATTATGTTAGGTCAAAATAAAATCTGTTTAATCAGTGTTTTTTTTGCTTGGATATCTTTGGTTAGACATACTGAATGCTGTGTTAAATTTTGTTCATCTATTTTAATGGGACCTTATATATTTATATGATCAATGTGGAAGACATAATTATTAAAAATAATGTAGATTATTTATAAGACTATAAATTATAACGCAACTTTTGGTGCTAAATTACAGTCAATAAAACTAGTGGTACCTAATACAATATTTAATATAAATATGTTTCTCTTTTTATATCGCATCAAGTGTAAATGTAAGTTTTACATGTAACAATTGAATTGTCCTACAGTTTGCTATACCTAAACCGCCTAGAGTAACTTGATTTTTATATGCATGAATTCAAACCCTTTGAAAAGTTAATATTATTTTTTAATGTATTTTTTTTCCATTAATCAGTGACAATCCCTTGACTAGTAAAGAAATGCATTTGAAATTGATTTGAAGATCGTAGGCGGTTGTCAAATGGAACACAATATTCTTGATAACCACTATGTAGGTACTCCGATAGTTAAAACATTGAATAATCTGAAAACATAATAAATAAATTAATATATTCAACCAGCATTGTTATTTTATTGTTGTGCAACAACTTTTGTGAAAAAAAATATCACCCTGCAATCCAAATAAAAATGCATCTCATGATGGGGTGCATTGTAATAGATAACAGGAGGAAGCCTAGGCGAACCTAATTGGCTATGTACATTTAAGAAAAAGTTATCTTTTCTAACGGCCGGCGGCGCGGCGCTCTCTCACCGGGAGCATTCGCCTGTAATACCTATGATAATGTTTCTGTACAAAATCGACCCCCTCCCGGTGAGACAGCGCCTTAAAGACTCATACTACTTCCACACAAAATATGAATTCAAGTGTTACTTATTCCATTATAATTTTGTCTTATTATCAATATAGTTACCAACAGTGGCATCCAAAACTTTGTTGATATTTTTCAATTCAGATGTTAACATCAACATCGCACTATCATCTTACGTTCCAGTTTCGATTGTTCGAACTGTACATTACGGCGTTGTTATTGAATAATATCCTTTCCTGAAATCGTATTGTTTTCATCCGGGTTTTAGTTGCCAAATACACGAATTGCAACTTCAAAAAAAGTTGACATTTGTAATTTCTTTGGATTTATTATATATTTGATATCACTTACAAAGAGCGGGGATTTCAATTAAGAAAAATATATAACTACTTATATAGTTTACGTGGTTACGAATTTATGACCATAGAAAAAAAAACAGTTATCAACAATGGTTATCAATTTTTCATTTAATTTGGAAACGCCAGGGTAGCCCATGAAATTTAAATTTTATTTCAAATGGTTAATAAAAATTATATTCTATTCACCCCCGGGCCCATAGAAATTTTTCATCGGTTATATTTTTTAAATCAGCTATTCCATCCATTTTCACTGTGTAGGTAATGCATTGTTGTAAGAAACAGCTGTATTTTTTAATAGGTAACCGATGAAAAAATTCTTTGTAGGGGGGCTAAGAATGATGTACAGACGCCAGCAGGTCAACCTACCCGCAACTGACAGATTTTCCCAACCAACCTTGAACCTAATACTTCAGAGATAAAGTTGAAAATCTATTAAATAAATTTGACAGATTGTAGTAGCTTGATGTGCTGGCGTCTGTACCTACTGAATACGTGGCAACCGTTTTTGCATCGGCGCCCCTTCCACCCCGTATACCTATTTAAAGTTGGTTAGCAACCATGGACACTAAAATTTTCAATAAGTACTTCTAATAAAGCTGTGACAGTGATAAAGTTCTATTTAATCGTATAAATATGTCTTTCTATTGTCAAAAACATGTAATTCTTAAAAACGAATAAAATAAGACAAAATTTTACATCTTTGAAAGATTATTTAACGACCGTTACAATACAATGAGAAATAACCTATTCAGGAATAAACTGCGCTCTAATCGCTCGATGACAATATACCTAAAGCAGATTCATCCGATTCTATAATTTGCTTGTCGAATAATGAAAGTATTTTTATTGACCGTGCGTTACCACAACACACGGTCAACAAAGGTGGGCTTTCATTAGTTAGTGATAAAATACATAAGTTATTAATGGTGATAAGAATAACAATATCATCAGTCGAAAGACTGTTACTGTTACAAGTACATACGTAGTATTATATTATCTGTGGTTATAACTAAGGATACTTTTCATTCAACAAAGTGTCGTTGGAAGTAAATCAATTTTTTTTTTTTTAAGTTCTTTAAACTTTAAAAAAAAGTAAGATTGGAAGCTGTTGTGTTTGGTTGATAATTAATTACATCGGTCTATTTCTAAACTTGGTTTAAGTTATCGACGTAGTGCCGAATTTACCTTCAAACTAAGTTTTCCTTTACCTACTAATTCCCCAACTTTGGCCCCAGAGTACATTGTCGTGAAGTTTGGTAAACTTGTCGACATGGTGTTTCGATAAACATTACAGATAGTATCTTTGGAAAGGTACAAGCGCTTGTATCCACTAAAATATTTATTTAATACATGGTCAATAACCAGCGCTCAACACGATGTCCACAAGATATTAATCTTTAGAGAAATAAATGTTTTTCAACGAAATAATTATTGTAAAGCTTGTCCAAATAAATAAAAATATTGTGGTAATTAATTCTCCAATAAAATACTATGTGTAAAACATAAAAATAAATTATTTGTCCGCACTCACTGAGATTAATATCATAATAGACTTTTTTTTGTATTACACTATCATAAATTCATAACCTACGCACGACGACGACTGATCAAGTTATACAAAACCTTTATAAGCGGATCTCTCATTGTGCAGAAAATATATACAAAGCGAGGCCACGTTCTTATACTGGAAATATAAAACTTGATGTGCCGCCGTGTGTACCAACTTGCACGAAAGCAGTTCGTTGAGCATACTGTAGAAAATGAGCACACTAACAAAAGTGTGATTTTAAAAGTAGGTTTGACTATTAAAATCCAAGCTTTATAAGAAGCCCATCTCCATCGAACAGAGAATCAGAACTTCATATTTGTTATATTATTCAAGTGCAGTAGGTACATATAAAACAGAATCCAATAGCATTTGTAACGTTACCTTATTAAGAGAAAGAAATATGGTTTTGATTCCTTTCTTTTGTTGACTGCACGAGCGATCAACTTAAATCGAAAAGGTAAACACTCTTGGTGGTTCAGCCATTCTTCTTCTTAGCGTATAGATGGCAAAAAGTCTAAATAGTATGTTTAGCCCAAAACTCAGCCACGCGAACCCCGCTCTCTGATGCAGTAAATAAAACAGCCATGTCAATATCAAATATGTTGAGTAAAATCCGAGCTTAGTGAATGTATATAGTCTCCTTTTTAGAAAACATTTTAAGTAATTTTATTATAATATATAATGGTCCTATGTTCAAATCCCCGTGTCAATAATATAATAGAACACGCTTTAAAAACAATTTTTCTTCTTTAAAAATATATAATCGTATTAAAATCAAACGCAAACATTCAGGTTTTCTATTCAACAAGCTCACGGACCGTGAAAATAAAATGGTGTTCGTTATGAAAAATGAATAATATTTAAGCGGAGTCGCTAGCGTTAATTTGTCCCGATTCAACAAACATTTTTGAGACTGTATCAACTAGATTAGAGTGCTAGCGGTAATAGTTTGCGAGGAAGCTGCAAGCTTTGTTGCTTAAATGGATGAAAATTGTTTTTTTTTTTAACATTTTTCGTCGCAAATGGCTTATATCTAATCCAAAATGGAACATAAGTAATTGACACTCAAAAAATAAGCGCATTGTATGCGTCGATTTTACCTAATGATATGTTTCATGTCAATAACATGCTCGCGTAACCGAATGAAGACAAAGGATCGTTTGACACTGAAATGTCGATACTTAAATTATATTATTATAGGTCAATTTGCTTTTGATGAGATGTGTAAAATAAATATCGAACACAAATTATTAATATCAAATATTTTAAAGTTCTATTTATAAATCATTTTAATGTACCTATATCATCCATATTGGTTGTGAGTGTAGACTATGTTATTAACATAAATTCTCTTTCAAGAATTTATGTCTGTGTTTCCCTCCCGCCACCACAACATTGAAAAAAAAAGAAGGCAAATTACAAGTAGTCTAGACTAGGTAATAAAAACCAAAAAAAAACAGAAACCTCAATTTCTTTGAAATTAGTTTGCTCACATGTAAATTATCTTGCAATAAAAAACTCATTAGTTTTTTGTGAGCAGATAATTATGTCATGTATTTTAGTCTTCTTCTAGCCCGCTATAACCACGCAGATATCTCAGGCTTGTGTCACAAAGGCGGCTGCATTAAGAATTTCTTCAGGTGAATAACATCATCCTTTTTTATTCTCTACAACAAAGGAAAGCCTGTAGAGACCATATTATTAATTCAGGAACTCTTTATGGGAACGATACTGTCTGAATAAGAGCTGCATGTGATTGGCTACGAAAATAGGCTACGAACGAAAGCTCTTCCATAATATACTTCAATATCTCTCGAGTGCCGTTCTGAAGGTAAGCGATCTGTTAGAATATCCATGTATTTTTCGTACGGAAGTTGCACAGCTGTAACGTTTTCCCAGTTGACATCTATAAAGCTGGCACAGATTAATAACCTTCAATGTACAACACTAAAGAAAGCCAGGTACAGTCACGTACACATATATTTTATGTTGTTTTTCCTTATAAAACTGTCACGGAGGTTTCGGGGAATAAATGTTCGTCTTTTCATTCGTTCTGTTTTAGGTATATTTTTGATTGATTGCGTCCTAATGTCGGATTAGTTGAAGTTTTGTAAGCGTTTCTTGTCAAAGTTAAGTAAATGTTTCGTCTTTACATCTAGGCCATTTAAAAATAATTAAGATTTTTTTTTCTGATGGGTAATCATCAAATGACTTCTCCCGCTCCGGGCAGAGCGGAAGGGAGTGTCAGACTTGTACTGACTAAAACCCATCCATGTTCTTTCCTTGCCCTTTGTGTTCCAGGGCCGCGGTATCTATTTCGAACAGTCCCGCAGCCCTGGCAGATAATTAAGATACCTAAAACAATTAATACTTACACGGGCACACGGTCCACATTTATGAAACGAATTGTGTAACCGGCGAACTCGTTTGCTCATAGTGAGTTTTGACAGTAACATTTCAACTGCACAGAAGGGAAATCGTCAATTGAAAGTTTTCCTTGCCAAATATCGAATATGTGAACACGGATTATCAGGATGTTTGAAGCGCCAAGTTGTTGTGCAAATGGCAATGTATTTGCCCGTAAGTATATTACCCGTTTGAACAGTGTTTACTGATCAATATACAATCACTTAAATACTAAACATTTACAATGTGCCTGTCGATCCAGTAACAGAACGGTAGGTAGAGAGAGATCACAAAGGACACTAAGTACTACTTACAGAAACTCCAGTATCGGTAAAGCAGCAGAACAAGACAGACATACTTATTGATAGGTACCAGATATTTGAAAAGTTTTGTTTTGCACT
Organism: Lycophotia porphyrea; assembly: GCA_950005105.1. Taxonomy (NCBI): domain Eukaryota; kingdom Metazoa; phylum Arthropoda; class Insecta; order Lepidoptera; family Noctuidae; genus Lycophotia; species Lycophotia porphyrea. The sequence goes on from OX465393.1 coordinate 9,713,065, forward strand.
GATTCATAGATAGGTATGAGTTTGTTTAAATGCAAGAAAGAATATTGATAAGACACAACCACGAGTAACATCAAACCTTAAACCTATATAATAGAACATCTCCATACACAAGGTTATTTCCACAATCTCGAAGGGTCAAAGCCTTTCGGTTTGCACTTAGCTTTACGTTACGACCATATCGACTCCATCGAACATTACATAAAAGTGATTGATTCCCGAACCAAGGCACTGAGACACCGAAGAATTGAGCCCAACTGCTGTAATGATTGCCCATTTCGGCGTCGTCGTTAAGAGAAACCTTTCGGTATACCTATCGGTGTGTTCGCGCCTTACTTATAGATCTGAGGCGGTTTCGTTTTCTCAATGTATTAGATGCCGAATAATCTATGAGCCATCTGCTCCCGAAGCACTTGTTAACTGAACAGATTACATTGTTAAGGAGAAATCTCTTGAAAAGAATTTGAATTTATTTTGGTACCCAGAGCGTATAATTTTATTTCAAGATTTAAATTGTTAATGCTCAAACTTTTAATTAAATTTTGTGAACAATATAAATTGTTGGACATTTAAGGAGCAAACTCTCGGCGTGGTTTGCGCCGCATTCTTTGCGGTTGCAACACAACGCCCGCTCTCTCATAAACTTCCATTACAATATTTTTGAATGGCTATTGAACTCCAGCAAATTACACGAGAGAAAATTAGAAATAGAAAAACCATTAAATAATACATGACACATAAAATGATGAGTCTACATTTTTACATTCATACAAAAGCTGCTAACACCCGCATGCGGGCGCAGAAAAAAACCGCTCCGCGAGTTCCGACCCATAATCCGATTAATGTAAAATATAAACGAAACCGGTTCGAACGAAACAAAACCTACTTCCTATTTGTGCACACGTTTCAGGCAACATGAGGGACAACAGCATTTGAAATTCGCTGTTGAAATTGCGGGTGACCATTATTTACTGATTCGTCCCAAATTATCCCAATTTATTGGACAGTTACATAATAATAATACCGTTTGATCAGAGATGATGCGTCAAACTATCGCTCCATATTAGTGCTGAAAAGTCAATTTGTATGCTTAAGCAACTGCTGATCAATACGTTTATGAATAAACCGATAGGGGTTTATGGGTGCTCAAGACGTCTTGATAATCTAGTCAGACAGAGCACCCATTGGTATCCTAAACGTAAAACTACTTATAAACAACACCAGCATATGCCCTAAGTATAGCAACCATTATTCTCACCAGCAGTGGGTTAAGTGCTGTGTCTTACGTCACATCCTTCTGTGGTGTATTTATGAGTGGTGTGAGTTACAGTATTCAGTGGAAATGGATGATGAGGAATCGCGTTTTTTATCTAGTGAATATATAATGCACGCGGTCGGGCGTGGCGTTTTCCGCAAAAAAAAAGAGAAAACATTCACCTTTTTTCACTGTTATCGCTCTCATTCAGTGTGTGCACTTCAGTTTCCACGTGAGCTTTCATGTCACTCTCGGTTCTAAATGTTCTTTTTGATAGCTATTTGCTTAGTTTAGGAGTATATTGCTCTGCTATCTTTAAGATATGACGCGAAAGAGTTTTAGTTGCCAAAAATTGCTTAGTGCTGGTACGCCACACGGGCTCAATGTGGGTTGGTAGAATAAAGGTGACGTCTTATAAGTTTCTGGGAAATTTTAAACACAGCTCATCCGATGCTGAACGGTGGCTTTTGGTACATCGAAAGCAAACAAACCGCGCCTGTATTCGCATCAATTTACCCTGAAATCGTGCGCCCCTCTAGATACCTACATAATATTGTCATCATTGGAACGTTCGGCAAACAAAATGTCAAGCCTCATTATTCGGTAAACCGGTGTTCCTCTCGAAACCATTACATCGCTTAATAGGTCATAATTATAATGGGTGGTTACGCTTGAATTACGCACGATTGTTCACCAATAAATTTGGGGTACTTTTTAGAAAGAAGATGGCGCTTAACGAGTTCGGTTAACGAATGGGCATTGTGGTTTTTCTAAAATGTATGAATTGTATCGCATATTTTTTTTAAATAATAATATAATATTATCTCCTATCTGTCCTACATCGATACAAGGAGATCATATTTTATGGGTTTTCCATCAACCACATAAGCAATTTTTATATAAAGTTTGTCTTTATATAAAAATTGCTCATGTGGTTGCTCATTAAATAGTTGTTAAAAACTGCGACCAGTACCTCAAAATCATTTCATAGATACTTATCCAAGTGTACGATAGTTCCCACCACCCTTTTAAATCATGCTGCGTTAATGGACCCAATAAAGTAGTGCTGTCACGCGCCGCTAACTTTACGTATATTTTCCACAGCCGAAAAACACTATTATAGTTATAAAACATGAATTTGACATTGTTCTAGTCCTAATAGTATAAAAATAACACAAATAGTCTTTCGACACGAACCATGTCTCGAGTGTATAAGTTTGTATTAATTAAGTATATTGGGTTGGAGGAGGTTGGGCCTGATAAGACCAAGGTGAGTTTAGAAAACAAAATAAAATATAATTGTATAATTTCAGAATTGGTTTACTATCCACCAACCATACGGTGGAAGTCGATACTTTCATTGTATACTCGCAGTTTACCGATGCCGTATTTGATCGTTTGCAATCGGGGGTGCGTCTATTGCCATTTATCGAGCAGAACTATAAACTCAGGGTTGCCACAATTTTATTGTTTTTCCCAGCATTTTTTTATTTATTTTTCTTAATTTGATCTGCCATATAAGATGATGATGATGAAGATGATAAGAAGTCTATGAAGCGAACCTGAAAACAAAATTAGGCGTAACTATTAGGTTGCTATTAAAAAATCATCAACTCTAACCAAGTTCTTAATTGTCTAAGGAAGAATATTTTACGATTATTGCACTTTCCCCAAATTACGAGGTCAAAGAAATAACGTCTTGTAATCACTTTATCGAATATAATACGATGACTTTACCTAATGAAAAAGGCTGTAGAGAGAGTTATTTCGAATGCAGAGCATTTAATGATATAGAACTGTATCAGAAATGAAACGTTTAGATATATACTTATATAATCATGGGGCGTACGTGTGGGTCCACTATCAGACAAAGAAATGTGAGCGAGTAACTTAAATCTTAATCGATAGCGCACATAATCTTGCCTCAAAAAGATTGAGCGTTATTCGTTGCGTTTGAAAATAAATAGATTGAATTTTTTTTTCTATGATCTTATGACCCATTAAAGTAATAACTAGCGTGTTAGGTAACCGAATGAAGAAAGAGAGAGGAAATAAGTCAGTTTCTTCAAAGTATCGCAGAATAATTCACGTGGTATGAGCGTACTCGGTGCTCCTTATGCAACTCATCTCAAAAAGCGTAAACCTTGACCTAAAATTAGGCAGACTGAACTGGTTAAGATCAAAGATTTGATAAAACTTTTGGGTTATTTCGGCTATACGTTAGGTACCTAGATTTGGTATAATCAGATAAGCAACTCAGTCAAGCTTAAAATTTTTAAACTAAGAAATGTAAAAATATTACCAACTGCCATGTAGACCTCTCTCGTGTTTTACTTCTTTGATCATGATTACTCCGACCTCCTTAACATGGCGGGTGACCAATTATTTTAATAAGTTCAGACGCCTGATAGTCTTGATTCGTATTATCGATTTAAATAAACGCCAAACGGAAACTTATAGCTAATGTCCAGTAGATTTGCGTTCTTTTTTTCTAAATCCACTAGCGCGTATCAGACCTGGCTGAAGAGAATCTAGACAGAATACGTGACTAGACGCAAATAGCTAGAGAAGCCTTGATAAAATCGCACCGACCAGTATATGTATAGCTGCATACCTACATTAATACACAATGCAGTTTGTGTTCATGTACTGTCAAATATACACCACAAGTCCATTCGTTTCGATTAATCCTTTATAAGGACTAAAATAACACATTGAATCGACTACATTTAACCGGAATAAACACAGCGTTAAGGTACGAGTTCGTAGCCGACTGCACACAGCGGCAGCAGACGATGTGTCGCTCCGACACGACTGGTTTCTATGTATTTCTATGAAATACCTTCCGCAGCTAGCGACACGTCACCCGAGTACACGTCGCACGATCGCAGAAGATGTGTCGTCCGACCACAGATCAGTAGTGCCACCGAAGCTGGAGCGACAACACTTTGAAACTTAACTAACTGGAATACGGCGTTGCTATCTGCTGCAGCCATTTGCGTTTAGTTGAAATCATGACTGCAACGTCATGACGCTGCGAGTCTGCGACGTGTCGCTCCAACATGTCGTAACATCACGTCGTCGCCTGCTGCTGCTGTGTGCAGTGGGCTACGAACTCGTAGCTTTATGCGTCAGATGCACACTTGCGGTTGTTAATCTTTTGAATACCCGGCCTAACTTAGTAAAGTAACTTTTTTATTTATTCTTCTACTTAAGCTTCTTTTAACTCGATGGACTACGTAGGCACCTCATTTGGTCGACCACTGCGATGTTCATCTTCTAGCAGCTCATATGGTCTCATTTAATCCCGGGCACCCAATATTTTATTGTTGTAAATGAAGTAGCAGACTCCTCCAGAGTAGAATCTAACTCAGAGTTGACATTAGTCGGACAGAAGTTTTTCAAATGAAAGTTTTGTATCACATAACGGTGACCAATTTTCTCCATGTTCAAAAATTCAATGACAGTGTTCACTATTTGATGGGCGCGAAACAATAATAGTACGAGTATGGCGGCTTAAAACTCTATATTTTAGTTATATATATATTTATTTATTTATTAAAACTTTATGCACATAATGTGCAAAGGCGGACTTAATACCTTGGGTATATAGTTATAAGGTTGGTTCTCTCTACCAAAGACATTATTTTCAAACAACGACCGCCATTTATACGTCAGTTCGGGTACTTTTGGGACTGGCTTAGTAACCATAGCGCCTCGTTTCACGATTATATATTTTATATATATATATTTTTTTAGATACCTTTTTGACAAAACCTTAATTATTATTATTTTCTCTAGACTTCTTAAATTAAACATTAAGAGATGCTTTAACTCTGCAAATACGTAATTAATTGAAAAAGGAAATCTTACTAATGAACATTCAAGTAGACAGATCAATGCGTACGCATTAAAATACGGAAAAGTAATCAAATAAAATTATTCAGGTGTATCCCTTTACGCATTCAAAGCCACCCTCAAGGGGTCGTTAAAGCTTACTTAAATAAGATTGAAAACTGCTTGACCCGCTACAGAATGTGACCGCACTTGTGAAATGGAAAAAATAATGAATGCTTAAATTTTTGGAGATGCTCCAGTTCGTTTTATTTAAGTAGCTCTCTCACTGAAGTTTCCCCGTCCCGTTTTCAGCTGAAGTTGAAGTTATCTAGACAGTAGACAGCCAAAGACCTTCTCTCCACTCGAGAGGGCTTTATGACAGATGACACGTTGCGTATTTTAAGTTAATCTCGGATGAGTGCTGGCTGTGATATCTACCCGCATTTTATTATGCTTACAATTTTTACCTCTTTAATCTTTTTTGTAGTGGCTTTTCCGGTAATACTATAAAGAGTAACCAATTGAAGAATTCTATTTAAAAAACTACTTATAACGGTAAACATGCGCCAATTAAGAGGGGAGATGGGCTGCGAATCTGCGATTTCTCCATACAAATGTTGATGAAATCGACGCCGATGTTTTGTATTCCCCTTTTTTATTGCTGAATAATGCCTCTAGAGCTATAACTCTGTTCGGCTCAGTATTCGAGGAGAAAAAAAAGGGGAATACAAAACGTCGATCTCGTCAAAATTTATTAATAATCGGTCTGAGCAGCAGCTGTCTCTATCACACTCTACGGGGACCGGCTTGACGTAGCGTGACGGCAATAGTTTCTTCAAATACTTATTTTTCAAATTCCTCGCAGGCCCTGTCTCCTCTTAATAGCATGGAAAAAATAATTTGACTTGTTCAGTGAAGTCTCTTTAAAATATAGTTCGAGTTTTTAGCGTATGCAAAATAGCGTTACTTGCTCGACTCACACTGACTCACATGCAGCAGGGCTATCAACGCTGCCCTTATTTCTAATTATATCACTCTACCAGCTAAATTATATTTTATTCGAGGCTGCGACCCGAGGTGAATAAAGTTAACGTTGGACTTGGTTAAGCAAAACTAATTATTACACCACTATTTTCAGTAAATAGTTTGTAAATCGCTGTTCACTGGTTATTGCTTTTATTTCTAGCCCGTATTATCCGTTTCACTGCTGGGCAAAGGCCTCCCTTCCCTCCTTAAACCTCTCTCTATCCAGTGCTATCAAGAACCAATCGTTATTAAAGGATACAAGCTCATCGGTTCATTTATGGAATGGAAAATGATTGAATAAAGTCATCTTGTATTTCATATATCAGAATGACAGTGTAGCCAGACTAAAAAAACAGCTCACTATATTTAAATAAGTGTAGTAGTGTGGTGTGTAAGTTTAATGAATTATTCATGGAAATGAGCAGTAGCATGACCCGGCAGGTGTTTGACCACTTTTCAAACTGTAATCCCAACAAAAATCTTAAGTCTATGTTTAACAGTACACCTATCTATGTAGTGAAGAGACTGCTGCAGTATATACTGCAGCAATTCATTTTGTGTTCCTTCCAAAATAATAAAAAATGTTAAGGAGTAGACACTTGAAGGAAACATAATGTTAAATGCTGCACACGTCAAAGCCACAATCAAACCAAGTTCTTTGCTCGCGACTTTAATAACAATCAAGCCGCGCGGAGTCCCTCGCATTGTGTTCAAGAAGACTGCATCAACACACAAAATATTTGCATCAAAAACAGATACAATCCGTGTAGGGACGTCTCAGAATATAGGTCGAGTATACCGTGCCTTGGCTACTACACCGAGCTAGGATATAAATGTACTGGATGCTCTTGTTACTGCAAAATCATTTACTTTTACTGCCGAAAACTCATATTCGATTATGGCTATCGTCACAATTGCTTTATATAGAGATCGTTGAAAAGGCACATTCTCAACATTCCCTTATGAATCCTTTAGTGAGACCATTATGTCCAGTGAACGTTGGTTTATCAATAAGTCAATCAAAGCTTTGAATTCCTATTGAATGGATTGAAACTGAATTATTCCTAAACTAAAGCCAAAATTATCCCTAAATGGCATCACATCGAGTCTACGAGTCAGCCTAATATGTAGGGGTTTTTTTTTTTTACGGATGGTAAATCATCAACCCATGGGCTGGACCAGGGCCGGACGCGATAGGTCGCCGCCGCCGATCGCCGCTACGAGGACACGGCGGTGCTCCGCCCAAGCGGGGCAGACCTCCACCGTGTGCCCCACCGTGTCCTCTGGGCGATCCTCGCAGTGGTAACACCCGGGCGTTTCCTCCCGCCCGATTCGGTGCAGGAACCTCCCGAAACAACCGTGTCCGGTGAGGACCTGCGTCAGGCGGAAGGTGAGGGTGCCGTGGCGCCTCTCCAGCCACTCCTCAAAGAGGGGACTTATCGCCACTATTGTGGCGTGCCCTGCACGGGGATGCGATAGTCGCTCTCTCCATGTCGCCATGAGATCGCGCCGGAAGTCTGTCCGCTGCGCGACAATTTGCCGCGGCAGCGGAGTTTCCCCCCGGTGTAGTGCCTCCACGCGCCACTCGTGTAGGCGCGCGGGGACTATCGCCTCCAGATCCCATGGCGGCAATCCAGCAAGCAGGCTCGCCGCCTCGCCGGAGATCGTGCGGTACCTCAGGACTAGCCTTACGGCTACCACCTACTGGGGCGCGTTCAGGTAGTGGGCGGCTCGCCGCCACAAGGAACGCGCCTACACCGGGGCCCCGTAAAGGGCCATGGACCGCACGACCCCCGCGTAGGGCCTCCGGCAGCAGGCGTTTGGACCCCCCAGGTTGGGCAGGAGCCGCCTGAAGGCAGCCCTGGTCCGTTCCAATTTGGGGGCCAAACGTCGGAAATGCTCCACGAAGTTCCACTGGCCGTCGAGGACGAGCATATGTAGGGGTACGAGTATATCAACGTCCAACGTATCAACGTAGAAAGGTGACGAAGGCTTGAAAATGGAAGTTAATCATGGTTCCTACGAATGCCACAAACGGACAGCAACATAAAGCTTACGTGAGGTACCCGAAAAAGGAAAGATCAAGTGCCAGTGTAGATAAATAAATTAAGACTCGGCTCCCTCGCAACATTATTTATATGAACTCATCCGATTGAACACAAATTGGTGAATCTATCAGACATAATGGCTTTGTACATCTTTAATCAATATATTTTGAATAGCGAAATATATATGTAGATAGGTACATATATCTACATGCGGTCTAGCTCAACAAACATTCTCGGGAAAAAGGTTTACTCTCTGGAAGGGACATGCCCCTTATGGCTCTCTTGGGCATCGTCTAAGATCTGTAGCCACCTGTTTTTTTTTATTTTACATCTTTTTTATTGTCATTGCGTCCAATGGGTATCTATAAAAAGAATGTTGTTATTTTTTCTGTATGCAATCTGATACGTAAGCACAACAACATTAGCAATGTGTAGCACTAGATATTAGGTATGTGTGAGTTCTATAACTGCCAATGAGGGTTGTAATGTATGTATAGGTATGTCTGTAACCTGGTGGCGAGAGACATTGATCTTTAAATTATAAATGAGTGTTGCGAAATGGGTCGAATCAAACGTACGTGTGATACGAGCACGTATACCGTGTGTATCTCCTCGAGAGCTTGAAGGAAAGCACAAACACAACCTACTGGGGATTCCTTACCCATCTACTTAGTATATGATTCTTTTACATTTTAAGTTATTCCATCCGCTGCTCCGTAAAGTTCAACTGATCGAATTCTTTAAAGAAAAATACGGAACAAAATCGTATTAAAACGTAATGTTGCTTTCTTAAAATAGAAGTGAAAACTCTAATGGATATTGAAGGCCGAATCATACTGCCCTAATTAATTGATCTACTTTATGGAAGCGGTTATTTATACACAAAGTACTCTAGATATTTTCCTGAAAAGTTCCTCTTTGTTAGAGTAACCAACCGGTTACTCTAACAAAGAGGAACTTTTCAGGAAAATATCTAGAGTCGTTTTAAAACTTGGGTCGCATTTTATTAATGGGCTGTTTTATTATCAAATAAATATCACCTTTATCTAAAATTTTTACAAAAGTATTTTTTTAAGTCGTTCGAACACAACAGATTACACTTTTAATGAAACCTGAAAGGTTTTACGATTGTGCCGAGTTTTATTGTATAGAATATTAAATCCCGTGCTCTGAACCGAGTGACTTTATAATTCATTAGAGAAAAACCTTCGGCCATTGTGTTTATAAGCATACACCAGCTTATGAATAATTTGTGTCCACGACAATAAAATGCCTCTTAAATAATAAACATTATTTATTCACTCTATAAAATCAACGATAACAAGACTATGTTTTACTAGCAAACAGTTTTCAATATACGTAAACTTGAAGTCATTATCTATGTAATTAATAGAGATGTAGCAACGAGTTTCAAAAGCTTACCCAGTAAGAACTTTGCGTGAAGTTCAGAACATGAACTTCTGGTATCTGATTCAAATATACCTAGACATTATACTAAGATATTATACCGAGACTAGAAAACTACTCAATTTATAAATTCGATGGATCGTTACGAGCGTACCGCTGAATGACAAGCACTCCACCACACTCCACCGAATTTTAGTTTATTGACAGCTTATATAAACATTAGTGCGATAAGCTACTCGTTCGTTGAAATTGCGTCTAGACGATGAAGAATTGTGCTTTTTGATAGTATCAAATCTATCCACTGTAGTAAAATATTCAAATTCTAATGATTACGATTTTTTCTACAGTTGGGGTTAAAGAAATCGTGGCACATGCACGCTTTGGTTTGTAACGAACTTACGTCGTTTAGTTTTACGACAGTTTCGAACTTTTATTATATTTCCTGACAAAGTTACACCACAAACTTCAGCTGATTTGCTATTTTGCATAGATGATGAGTACAGTATTACAATAAATAACATGTTTCGTATGTAACTGACCTGTCACATACATGACATATATTTTTCGGTAAATAAATGAATAAAACCAAGAGCTCTTTCAAGTTGATAAATAACATTCGTATGTTCATCTTAGAAAGTTGTTCGGGGTTATATATAATTCAGAGTGACTACAGTACGACATAAGCTGACTTAGCAGAAAGCTGAAAGCGGTAACACAAGTTACTCATGTTGGGTTATAGGATAGTGAGAACACGACACTTGTCCGGGCTACACCGGCCACACATTACTCACTGTCTTGCGCACGTTCACGGCATTTGTCACATAACATATAAATACACGTGTTGCGACACTTTGACAACAGGCAAACAAAGAGACAGGTCAACTATAAAGGTTTTTGGTTTCCCCAGTGCATTTAATAACACACGCCAATATGCTCAAACAACAGAGAGAAGAAAATTTAATTTTATTGTGAAACAATGGAAATGTTTGATGAAGCTACTATATTAACATACACATGTAGGTCATTCAGAAACGGAATAATGCCATACGGGATACCTCGTTTTAAATCTTTTGTTCGACAAATAAATAAACAGGTGTTCCCTAAGCGTTGACGAGTGTATTATACATTTATGAGGACCGTTAAGTTAACATGAGGTTTATGTCATAAGTTCTCAAACTTGTCGTAACTTCTATTGCTCTAGTAGACAATGGCCTTTTGTACTACACTTTAATGTACATTGATGAATTACTAACCGCTGTGTAGTGTCTCTTCTGCACGAATGCAGCGATGGTCGTTTTGAATGCGCGAGCTATTGTGAATTAGTAAACTGAAACGAATCCATGTGATAGGAATGCTTGAGTAGGTTACCAAACAATGTATAAATAATGTTATGCAGTCCTTAGAGACTGAATCAGTATATGCATTATCACATTACCCACAGTAATAAATCGTTGACCAAAAGGATATAAAACTAGGTTTCTACTATACTATGTAGCGCCACCCAATTGCAAAGTTTCGTTCGATGGAGATATGTATGATAAAAGTTTTCATTTCTACTATAATAATCTATCCAGACATAATAGCTTACAAAGGTGATTAAATGTTGAGTGATATAGATATCGCGAAGACACCAATGAAGCCCGAAATTAAGATTTTACAGCTATGTTCTTTAGAAGGTATAGTGGTGTTAGGAAAGGATATTTCTGAACTGAAACCCGGAGCGGTTCTAAGTTTTAATATTATGTAAACGAAGTGGCGCCCAACAGCAAATAAGATAAAAATATTTCCAAAAAAACAAAATATCAAACAAAATTAGCATTCTGCGTCCACGCTACTGGAATCATTGTTTTTAATATTTGATTATAAATACCCGTGGACAGTAGATAGCAGCAAAGCTTATCATAATTGAAGATTATGCGGATTGTAACGCCAGACTGCGTATTTAAAATAGTACTTATCTATGTGTATGATACAACATAATTTGATATAATCATAATAATTAAGTTTTGTAATAAGACAATATTTATTTGAGTAGACGGCAAATACCTTAATTATAAAGAGTTAGACCCTGTTCACGGCCTCGGGTGATGCGAATAGCGTTATAGTAGGGGAGCCGTAAAAGGGATTTTGGACGTCACTCGAGTGCGTCAGATTGATATATAAGGGAAGATACCTTACATATTGACAACTACCTCCAGTATGAGCCCTTAATATAGAGGGGTGCGGTGTGGTGATTAGTAAAAAAAACGATCATCGGATTTACACGAGCGCGTAAGATTAAGATAAGAGGGGTTAATTACTAACCAAAAAGTGTAAATTTTGCTAATCAGACGACTTGAGCGTAACCTAAGGGCGTGGGAGGGTAGCAAAGTTGCAAAAAAAAATCGATGTTTGGATTTACTCCAGCGCGGTCGTTTTTTCTTTATTTTAGAGGTAATCATACCCAGAAAAACAGAAAGTAATAAAAAACGTTAATTAAGATCAGAGCTATATCGTATACGTACCTTACGAAGATTAATCGAATTATATTTTTTTTTATATCAAATCCATAATAAATAGTATTTTTAAATATACGTAGAGTTTTTCGCACTTTTATTAGTCCTTTTTTTTTAAATCGTCACATTAACGATACACCTCAAAATAATCGTCAGATTTTTAGACAGTGTGCCTGGGACATCATGATGAACCTTCAGTATGATAATCTGACACGTTCGAGTAAATCTTTTTTTTTTGTTTTTCCCCCCTCTCGCATGGCCACCTCCACCACGCAAATCGTCAGATTATTATATATTTCATATCAAAGATATGTTGGGCGATGAAAAATATCAATATCTGACGCGCTTAAGTATTTCGGTGTCATTGTTTTTTTTACAATTTTGAAAATCTGTATATGTTTCCCCCACCGCTAAAAGTGGAAACATCATAGGACCATTTATTCTTTCTATCATCTAATCTACCAATTCTAATAGGTTTCCGCGGCGCTCGAGTAACTACACATTTAGTATCATGGGCTCCCGTACTATTAAGCGTAACGAGCGCTCGTCACTTGTTTCGTCTCCGCTAGTCGCATTGCGGTGACTCACAGCAGAGCATTTTATAAATCAATTCTTTCATTGGTTTCTTCCACAGTCGCTGTCGCAAGACGGGTGTCGCTTGCATGTAGCTTACGGCCAAGAACTTAGAGGTATCTAATCATTATCATCTCCTAATGCTACCGTTTCGTTTCAAAATTATGTTATGTCTGGGAATCTGAGCTTACTAGGTATAATAAAGGTGTTGCAGAACCTCAGTTGTCTCTAGTACTATCTAGGTATGTTTATTCCTAAATCACAGTTATGATTATAATTTCAGTTATCACGTTCTGAACATTTGGTTGACATTTCTATGTTTCGTGGTTGGATCTAAGCTTTGAATATTGTTCATTCTTATTGTTTTTCTGCTACTTAAGTCTATAAATAAAAAAGCGTTGTTCCTGACTTCGATTCTACAAAATTAATGTTTTTTTTTTTCTTAAATCTTTGGCCACCCAATGCGGAGTACAATTCTCTTCCAAATCCCTCTATTTTTGGCGGTTTTGTGTCATGGCTATCCAATTTCTTCCGAAATGAATGGAGATAGGCCTCCTCAATCGCACGCCACTCAACTCGATTCTCAGCAACTCTCATCCAGTAGCTACCAGCCACCCTGCGAAGATCGTCACTCCACCGAGCCTGAGGTCGTCCCACCTTACGTTTGCCGATTCGCGGTCTCTACTCAAGAACACGTCTACCCCAACGGTCATCGGTTCTACGGCTAATATGACCAGTCCATTACCTACTTATTCAGAGAGTTATGTCGGCAACTGTGGTTCTCAGTCAGATCACCTTGTTTCGGATACGATCCTTATTTATAAACATAAAATTGCAAATAATGCGGCATAGTCTTATAATAGAAGTAATTTGGTATCAAAACGAACGAAATTCCCTTCTTCACAACACGCACATTTGCTCTTTTATTTATGGACCAGATAATGGTACCTACTAGGTATCACAGAGGAGAAAAATAGGGCTCTCCTTCATTGTTCCCACTGTCACATAGTGGACATTCATGAGAAGTTATTGTAATTATGTTCGCAACAGACTTTCGGTCTTTTGCACGTACAGTTGGAACTGTACCTATCGTAAGGCGCCCTACATACATCTTGTCAGCCTTATTCGGCACAGCCAGCAAAATAGACATCCGATTTTGTTAGGCCTACCTGAACGCGTACGTTATAACACGTTAAGCCTTTTCCTTTTATTCGTTGACATATTTTTGCATTCCGCTTGTGTGTTAACCGCCTTAAAGGCTACCCCGAACAGTCGTCTGTCGTACCAGACTTTACGAGTTTAAAGCAAAGAGCCTAATCGTGTTAAATATATTAGTATTATTCACGCTTTTCGCCTGTAAACCCGTTATTATAAATATTTTCATTAGGGTCGTTCAATACGGAAAAAGGTGGGTCGCGGACATTTGAATAAAAAACATTTTTACCGAGGTTTCTTATATTATAGCGGTAAAGTAAACCTGTTTAAAAACCGCTCCTGAAAATAAGGAGCGCTGTCTTTAATAGCGACGGACAAATTTGTACTTAGCTACGTAGACTACCTAAATACGGCTCTCTTTATTGACAAATTCACGCAATACGTCTATGTGATTATCAACAAGTCTAATGCTAATTAAAAACTAACACACGTCTAATTTATCGTACCTATACTACCATTTATCCAGGGACTGGCTTTGTATAAAAGCATTTTTCGTTCTTACTGCTTTTACACACGAATATGTCTAGTTAAGTTTAAAAAGCTCGGCATTTTTTATATATTCTCATTTTTAACTCTAATATTAAAATGATTAGACATTGTCTTCTATTCTAATTTTGTACCGCGGCGTACCAACTAAAAGTTGCAGTGTAGCGGCGAAAATCATAAAACGTGCAAACCATAAAACTGACGGAAATGGTTTATAGCACGCGAGAAGGATGCGAGCTATTCCACGGAGCTTTGCCATTTCACTTGATTGCATATTATATTTCATCGTCAGCTCTTCCTGCGTTCGGAATCAGAAAATTGTAGTAAACAGTCGGTAAAGAAACTATTTCCACCTACGCATGAAGCAATACCAACCAACATTATGATAAAAATAAACGCCTTTCGGTACTCAGCTTACTGACAAGTAAACAACCATAAGCCAGATTTTCATGGATCTGAACTTACATGCGACGGTTGTTATAATAATTATCCTTCTTTATATGTAGGTATTACATTTTGACATTACCCACCGCACAATAACAGCGCGTATAAAACGTGTCGTCATGAACCTTGAGTTTACCGAGGCGCACCCGAGAATGTTACTAACAAAGACACATTTTCCAAATACCAAACAGCTATGCTACGGAGAACTTTACATCTCAGTGTAAAGAGTTCAAAATACAATGGAATAAGACGTGGAGAATGGCATGGGTCCTCTTGGATCGTGGGAACAGGACAGAGCCGACGTAATTTCTGAAAAACGTGACAAAGGTCATAAAAAAGGACATTGTTTTGCCGGTGACGGGTGCGTGCAAGGCGCGCGTAGAATTACCTCACACTGCTCACCTATATTTCGGCAGTTGCATGTTTTTGATATGATACAAACACCGAAGCCACCCTTTTATATAATTTTAACGTGAATTATTTAGCAACTAGTATACATTTAAACTGGCTACAATGACGATACTGGGCCCTTATGTTTTTGTGTCAAATAGCATCGAACAAATTATTTTCAGTATTCCTTTCACGAATAGATCCAGCAGTGTTTTTCCTAAATTAGGTACTGTTGAAAATATTTGAGCACTTGCTTTGGGCCCAAAATGTTTACTGTACGATCTCCTCCACACTTACTTAGCCTAAACAAAGTATATATAATTATGTTTGTGTTCTTTCCAGTCCGTGGGCACGCGGAGGTGCGCGTGGAGTTACAAATGGAGCGGTGGGCGGCGCGCGGCGGCTCGGTGCGGCTCCGCTGCGTGCACGACGTGCCGCCGCATCTCCTTGACAAAGTAGTCTTCCTGCGCCACGGCACCAAAATCTTCCAGTACATTAGGGACCGGAAACCGCCTTATAGAAACTTTACCACGCCTGGAGCCGTGCTCAACGTAAGTGAATAATGCACATTTTTCAACGATCCTGTTAGCTACAACAGAAGAGCTATCGGCCTGAATAGCTGCAAATAATTTTTTTATTTCGCTTTCTTTAGAAACTCGGAGTGTATTGCTTTTGTGTGTAGTAACGTACTCACACTACGAGTCTATAAGTCAGCTTTTAAATGTTTTGCTTTATTTCGAATGAGATATGCAACATCGCATGGCTACATTGTTTATCAGTCGCACTCATCATCACTCAATGTCGTAGTTGTTTGTCGCGGAGCGTCATCTCTCAGGAGCCGCTGCAACTGTCTGTAATGCATATTTATGACATTACCTCATGTTACGCCAGTCGCTCCGATCTGCAAAGCTTCCACTCAGTCACAATAATGAACACACTCGCACCAAAGCGTACATTTTGCATGAACGGCGCGGAACCTGGCGAAACAAAGGTAACAGTAAACTAGCCGTCCGGGTCCGCCTAATTAATCGACTAGGAGCTACGGCAATTTTGTGAGAGGATTGCATCTAGCGATCATAATATTAATTTAAATACTTACTCCTTTCAATGAAGTTTTACATTGTTGTAGGCACAGGTAAGTAAGACAGAGCCGTTTCAGAGCTTGTTTTCCATACACAATAACGAAACCGCAACCATTTCTGAACACAACATAAGCTAGCAAAATTTTCATTCATAAATGCTATTTAACCTTCTCAGTCGAATGTAAAATAACTAAAAACCGACCATCGTTTTAAAATAGTAATCAAAGGCATATTTAAGGGTCAAACAATAAACATTAACCGAACGTGAAAGCCATGAAAAGGCGTCTACACTTTACAGTGTACCTTTATAATTACCAAGTTGTAACGAAATTGTACGTGAATACGTACTATTTCGTTGAAAAAGTTCTTGCCTTACTCGTTGCACTATTATTTAACTCACTTAGCAACTTAATTAATTAGTTTATGCAAGTTTCAAGCTAACAAATGGGCACTTTGAGCTAGATACGTGTTGAACCACCACATAAGTACAATATTCAAAAGAATGCTTATTTTTGTTCTAAAGTGTAACTGCGGTTTGTATGAAAATTTATTTGCAGCACGGGTGTGGTTGGACACTATTTTTACGTACCTAAAGGGTTGTTAAACTACTGTGCTGCAGAGTATGCAACTTTAGGAAAAAGTTCATGCATTATTAAAAGCAAAGCGTTGTTTGAAACAGACAATTATTATAATATAAAGATAATTTATTTCTCTCCCGCTTTGCTTGATTATAGAGCACTTTGTGCGACTTGAAACGGGGACGAAAGAAAAATGAAACTTTTTCTACCTAGGCCACCGCCACGAAACTTAGTAAGTTTACTGACAAAAAAGAAATACTTCCAGTCGCACAAACCGTCATAAGTCTTTTACAACTACTGCAAAAAAATACGACACATTTTAGAGTCTCATGAAATCACTCATATTCGAGGGGCTAAATATTACCTTTTAATAATAACTATAAAATAAAAGAGGTACTTCACCCTAAAACCATAGGTAAAATTTATAATGGTCCACTTGAGAGACCTCTAAGGCTGCTATTAACTTATATTGTTATTATTTCGATAAATATAGTATATATGTATGTGTGTATATAATTATCTATAAGTAGGAAATGAGGGCACTAGTAAATGATTTTATTAGTTAAAACTACGATCCTAATGCTGGACAAAGTTCTACCTTGATTTAACTTCACTAGACTCCCAGTGTAGTGACCGATGAGAATCTAATTGGGAGCCGAGGAGCAACACTTGCTTGCCTAGCCTAGCTCTCTATGGCGCGCCACAGTTAAACCTTGCTTGAACTGTCAGTGTCAAAAGTGTCACTTTTGTCATTGTCAATATTGTCAATAATTTCATGTAAGCGTTTTTTATTGCTGGGTACCGTAGTACCCGCTGGCGTTTGAGTGGACCGAGCTCTGTTTATGGTGCGTCCATTCTAGGAACTGTCTTGCATCATGTTATCACAGATAACACAACACCATGATGCGTCACCAGTGACTACTCTGACATATAACGTGACGTGCAGAGATTGAAACAACATCCCCTAAATATTATGGTACCTACAGTGACTTACTTATCCATTACGCCGCAAATCGAGGGGATATCAAAAACATTTAGTTTAACTCACATAAAAGTTTCCCGCCATCACATGAGCGGATATGACGGATCGATGAGCTGGAATTAAACCGGTGGCAGTATTTGATTGCAATATTTCGAAATGTTAAAACGGAAAACATTTAAATCACTGCCAGCGTAGATTTTGTGTGAGCTACAACCGCCAATTATGAGCCGCGTTACATTTATTGACGTGTAAGATTTAATTAAAACATTTTAATACGAAATTTAGATATACTTATTTCGTAACAAACCTCTGATTAAGCGATTAACGTTGTTAACGTGACGTTTTAAAGTTTAAATTAATCGTCTTAATGACTTTTTTTAAATAAAAGCCCAACAAATTGAAAAGTATAGATACTTTTCTACGGGTTGGTTAGGTAAAAACTAAAACTGACTTCGTAGTGAATCACCCCGCAAACCTTTATCGTCAGACAGATAAGATAGGTAAGTAAACTATCGGTAACATTATACAAAAAAAAAAACTAAACTATCGTATCGTATTATGACTGCCCCCTTATCTTAATTTTATCTAGGTGTACTTTATCTGTCTTCAACACATTTATACGCGAAAGTAACGTAACTTTACCACCATTAACAGGCCGGGGCTCACTACTTTCTTATCCTTCTTAGACCGTGTACCTACTTACACAATATCATAAGCGTATTACTCAAGATTACACGGAGTACTTTTCACTTTCTGCAATGATCCTGAATACGTGAACGTACCATAAAAATGTACAGACGTAGGTGCTAGTTGGGTAATGGTTCGGGCGGAGTTAATTTTCCAGGTCAACGTTACCTTAGGGTTACCAAACGGTTCGACTTTAGTTAGATTTGCTCCTGGAATAGGGAAGTACTCGCTGGTTCGTGTATTTTGTTGTTTAACTTGGTTTAAAGTTAACAGCGGATATTTTGTGTAGTGAGGTTAATACAATGTAATGTAATACATAGACGATAAAGTAGATATTGATGAGTAACGAGTAATATGGTCTTTTTGCTATACCATATTTGTCTGTATCTCACTGCTGGACAAAGTGAAGTCTAGAACAATAGTGGAATACTTATCCTGAAATGTTATCGGCAGCACAGAAAAACAATCTTCGAAAACAATATGATTTGCGAGCAGAATAATTTACAAGAGCCAATCAAAAAATTCAATTAATTATCGAGTCGAAAACCATAACCTGAAAATGCGTTTTCAGTCGTTATTCAGTGTAAATGGGAACATCATATTGAAAATAACATGATTATAAAGGGTGTAAACAGACTCTTAACGAAGCTGAAAGGTACTTGTTCTCCCCGTGATTGCGATCATTTTTTTGTTCTAGACCATACCAGGGAACCGTCTAGTTACGGAGATATTGGGGGTCAAAGTTCCAACTTTTTCACAAGTTTTTTTTTTAAATACATGTTATTAATGTATGATTTTTACTTTAAACACCTCCAGGACCCTCTCACTATTCAATCCATCCATCAGCACAATGTTTTGAGTGCGTTACATTGAGTCCTACAGCAAAACGGAATTTTTCAGCCCAAAAAAAAAAGTCGTTCCCCAGCACTAATTTTTGCGTAAAGTTACTTAGTTTGATGTACGTAATCGTGTAATCCTTCGTCATATAAACTTTTACTAGTACTAGATTGTAGACTTTTCTCTGTTATTAAATAATCATAATAAGTTCCATACATAAGTACAATATTTACACGGTTATAAACCTGAAGTTTTTTTAATTTATAAAACTACCTTAATATGGAGTTCCATTTTTTATCAGCTGTGTAGTTTTTAGTCGTTCTTGTTGTCAGTGTTGGGTTTAGTTACTACCTGAGGGTGAAACAGGGAGGTTATTCACGCACATTATATAGGTATATTGTCACCATAGCCTCGGCTATCAGCAATAACCGCTTATGGCCATACCCACCAATTGATGTTGGGTTAAGATAATGCCGATGCAAAACTAATGGCAGTTCGCTAGCCATTGCCGGAACTGTAAGGTTAACTATTAGGTTACAGCCTCGAATCTATAGGTACGTTCTACCTGCAAAACATGGGGATACTATCTCTATACGCTTGACGTAGATAATCAATCTTTAAATAGAAAATCAAAACTAGGCTCTAGGTTTCCAAGAACACCTAACATGTAGAAATTCTACATGGAAAAGCCCTCTTTGATAAACCAACTCCAGGAAATGTATTCTTTGCTTTTACGGTGATGTCGAAATAGACAAAGCAAAGCAGTGCTCACAAACCCTCCTAGCAATTAATAAATCCGTAAGTTTCCAGAAACCGTTTTCCGAATTTATTAGAAAAAACCATGGCCACCGTACAGGAAAGTTTTCCTCGGGTGGCTTCGCTAGTTCACCGTCTAATTGTATAGATGTTAATGAATTAAATGCTTTTCTGTCGGCGAATCAAGCGAACCAGCCGAGGCATTGTTTACGTATCCTATGAAAGACATTCGCTGATTTATTTGGTTTAATGGTGTGAGCAATAAATAAATAAATGGCGTTTATTAATATTCTTTCAAAGATTGGCACTTGGCAACTCTTTTGGAAAAATTGGTGTTAAAAATAAAAATACGCCTTTAAAGTATCTACTTTAGTTCTTTATTTAAATACTTCAAAGTTCTTCTTGTAAATCAGCTCGTCCAGTAAAGTATCTACTACTGCCGTCTATTCCCACATATGGCTACGTCTGCCTCTAGTGTTTCAGATAAATGGTCAAAGAGTTGATCACTTGCCTGCCTGTTCTTCTGTTGGGCTACCACATCGCTATCTACTCCTCAAAAAAAAGTTAAGAGCTGTGACTATGAACAGCGAGTATTTTAGAACGCCATAAATAATACAGGAAAATATGAAAATAAAATAAAAATAAAACTCCTCGGTGAAATGTAGGCACTCCCAAGTTTAATTTTGTCATTATTGAATAATATTTTCCCGCGGTTTTCGTAGGGTTGTTTCACTCTCAAACTTAAGTTTTAAATGTAATTTTCGACGCTTATCTTTTAAATTAGATACTCGAGCTGTGTTATAGTTAATTCAACTTTGGAACTCATTTTATTATGGGGGACAAAATCGGCATTTTATCTACGTATTTAGAAGTGTTAGTATACTCTCAAGAATGTCCGCTACTAATGTTAATGTTTCACTAGCACTTCGCCCGCGACTCCGTCCGCGTGGATTTCGAAAATACAGCCCTTGGATAAAACATTATTTTCTTAAGTAAATACTAAACAAAGATAATGTTTGTTACTGGGACTTGTTAATAGTCAGGACAAATTATGTTTTTATGGGAAACTGGAGTCGCTTACACGATACAAGCATGTTCGTGGGAATCATTGGAATTCTCGGGATCTGCGCTAACCGACCAGCTTCTGGTCCGATAAAAATGTACCCTACCTACCTAGTACCTATCTCCCTAGTACCTGCCTACCCTACCTACCTTCGTAGTACCTATCACCTACCTACGTGTACGTGACGTGAGCTATCAATTGCGCTAATTTATTTAAAAACGCTTTATTTATGATTGTGATAGCTAAGGAACGTAAGGAGTGAAGAGTATTGCATTGCACCAGGCTTTTATCTGAGTTCAACGTTTTTGAATAAAATCGGATTGAGTTTTGCAATATGGAGTATTCATATCAACTTCGATGCAAATCACAATAGCCAATGAAAAGATGAACTCCTCCACCACACCTACCATCTCTGGACTCGTCACTCGAGCTCGACGCAACTGCAGCAACTTGAGACACGAAGCTCAGGGTTGGGGCGCCAGAGCTGAGTGACGAGTCCGGAGATGGTAGGTGTGTCTCTTTTTGTAGTTTGGCCCGGTGCCTACTCAACATCGGTGACATTTCGGCATATTTTTGATGTGGTTATTGTATGGGTCAATTTCAATGAAAGTCCATTAACCGTGTACTTAACTGTATTTTTTTTCTTTTCATTGTATTTAAAAATTGATTTTCTGGGATTAAACAGTTATTTATTCAAATAAAATTCGGATCGGAAAAAATATGTCTTGTCAATTTGACACTCGGGCTACAGATTGTTTTTAGAATAAAATAAGATTAAGTTTTGCACTTCTTTGTTTAATACTCCTTGTATTGATATCAACTTCGATGCAAATCAGCCCCAAAATAACTTCCTACCCCTGTTTAACCCCGTTAGGCGATGAGATTCAATAAAATACGAAACACGTCTTCCATCAATTCTGTTAAAGAATGTTTATGCAAAATTTGAAGTAGATTGGACCAAGGAATCACGTTGTCCCATACAAACTTTGCCCCCGTTTTTTACCCCCTTCGGGATAGAATCTCGGAAAATCCTTTCTTATCGGATGCCTACGTCATACAAAGAACACACCCTCCAAGTTTCAAGTCTCTACGATCAGCGGTTTAGGCTGTGCGTTGATCCGTCAGTCATTCAAGACAAAGCATTTTATATATATAGATAGATAGATAGATTACACACAATCACACTCAAAATCTTAACACACTCGTATCTCAATAACACCCACGCAAATATGCTTTTATACAAGATTTTTGCTCATAATACCCAGGCTATTATAAGCCACCTCACATAAAGTTAAAATAATAAAGACTATAACATGTGCCGACAGCAGGCAGTATGCACCTAATGTAAAAGCGCACTTAAATTAATTCGGCGTGCCTGAGGTAGGTTGCTATGCATGCACATTGCTCGTTCCATTCCACCGCAGGAGGGCGTAACAGGTCGACCTCACTACCGGGTCAATCTAGCGAATTGTGAATATCCGAGTGAATTGTCAGAACTGAAGGCCTAACTGGCTAGGTCGAGGATACGGACTCGGAATCCCATTGATGTTTCCGATACAAGCCTACCATTGTTCCACTCGATGTATATTGATTTCGCATTTAAAATAGAGATGCAATGTTCAAATTAATTAATAGTATAGAGATTGAATAAATAATAGTTAACTGAACATTAATCCGACCACGAAACGGTTCATTTGTATAACATTTAAATAAGTTCAAAGCTTTTCATATTGTTATAACGTCGTTTGTGTTGATCGGATGATGTACATACATTATGCAGGTAGGTACGAACTTATTATTTATCAATAATTAAACGAACAAAATAGCGATAATTATATAACCTGCATAATCCATTTAGCACTCGGGAAAATATTTACATACTTACGTTAAAAAAATATTTGAAATCATTTTACTCAAGCTCACCGAGTTACCGAGAAATCGATTACTTTGCCCGAATAACTACTTACCTACGTATTCCCACATTCCTTATTCTATTCAAACACCTAATCATAATAAGTACCTGCCCACTTGTTGAGCCATCATTGTCGTAAGCGTGAATATTTTCGTGTAGGCACCTCTTACCTTAATGACATTCATCTTCTGGAACGGCCACAACAAACCCGAAAGGTTAGGTCATGTTCAACCTATGTATGTTTCAAGTGAGATTTCTCGTTAAGAAAGATTTCTTTAGAAAATAAGGCGTGCTTTTATACACTTTAGTGGTACCTAGCTATATTGATTCTTTCTTTCTTTATCGTGTGAGTAGTGGCTAACCTGGTGTCAGACTTTTTGCCGCCCATAGGCCTCTGACTTAGCTTTACATGCCGTCGAGAAATATCTCTCCGGCATGCTGGTTTCCTCACGATGTTTTCTTTCACCGAAGCAACTGATCATTATACAATACGCACATGAATCCGAAAAAGCGAGGGTTCGAACTCGAGACCTATGACTTGGCAGTCCAACTGTAACACCACTAAGCTATCACTGCCTACCTCCTAGATATATTAATTTTGTTACTTACGAATCACGCTGCATCTCCGTCAGCGCTTTAATAAAAACAAATACAGAAATCTTCCTTCTATTATGCAGAGTGCCCAGAAAGGTGTAGTCATATTAAATATATCTAGTTGTGATTCAGACCAACAAACTGAACATATTTCTGCAAAATAGTAATCGAGAAAAAAAAACATCTGAATGGGACAGCTGTTTTTGTCTGCGCGATTTTAATGTTGGTTAGTACACGCTGTGTAGGTACTTAATCATCTCACAAGTTTATATATTGTTGGTTTTAACCTCTACTGACCTATATCAGAATTGACCCACTGGTATGTCCCAATTCAGATACCAAAGTTGTAATTCATTATTTATTATTAAAACTACAATGAAGTAGTTACTCTCCCAAGTCACGATCGTTTATTGTAGCCCTGTGTGAGAAAGCAACAGGCAACATTATTCGCAGGTTAAACATTAAATACCGATGCTATTTCAACAAATTGCCGCACTAACAAGGACCATGTATTGAAACAAAAGGCACTATTCTATTAACATTCAGTGAGCGACTTTGTTTGTAACTAATTGACTTGTTTGCTTCATTTCAGATCGCCTTAGCTACGGAAAACTCTATAATCCTGCAGAACTTGGATTTCGCAGCGAGCGGCAGCTACTCGTGTGAGGTGTCGCTCGATACACCCATATTCACTAAAGCTTCTACCGGAAAACAACTCACTGTATTCCGTAAGTTTATATTTGACTATTGTTTTACAGTTTTTTTTTAAATCAGCTTACGTAAGTAAACTGATTTATTGCGGTTTAAAAAGAGATCAATCAGTTTTTATCAATCTTTATGCGTCATATTATAATTCATTTTTACGTGTTTCTGTGTGCATTTGTGTTTTTATTTTTATGTGCATTTGTGACGCTGACAGTGATGCAATGGAATATAAATTGATAAAATCCGTAATTAAATATTTTACGTATTTATGTTATCTCAACTACAGTAACAAAATTTTATATAGATTTAATTTCAAATAACTAATCTAAATATCAAAAATAACTAGACAAGATTCACCTTCTCGTTTAAGTACTTAACAGAAACGTATCCTAAATAGCAGTACTATACCTCAACTTCTGCATAAAAATCCCGAATACAATCAATCACAGATACGAATTAGACATCTATTTCCATCGCCATTATTTTCGTAGCAACGTAGAGCTTGCTACGAAAAGCGTAGCTCCGTAGCTTCCTCAAATTGAGCAAATAATTGAACGTCAACTCATCGAGCCTTCAAACTGCTCCGTCAAATCTCCTATTTACGTTGTATAAACCACGTACGAATTACGATCGTTAGTGGCCTGAAATGAACGAACAGTGAATGCACCTAAAGAGCTATTTCTAGCGTTTAAACAATTTTCTCATCGGTGTGCCTGGTTGGTGACTAATTATATTAGTGATTGGAGTTATTAAAAGTTCCCTGTATTTCTGTCAACCATTTAATGTTGACTGGCAAAATGACGTTTTAATTAATTATTCTTACCTATTCATTATATTTAGTGTGACGTGACAGCAGGTCGTTTCTCCGATTCGGAAGTAATTAGTTAAGCTCGGTTTGATGAAAATGTTCAGTCACAGGAACCAAACAGATGAACAAATAGCTTAAACTTACTCCAGTATAAAATCGAACGTATATGAAAGCTGTCAGAAAAATAATTTAGCGACCTCCTTAATTCCACGGAAAATTAAATCTACAGTAATAAAAGCCGTGGTACATTCATCTCTGTTAGATACATTAAACTGCGACTGCACGTAGCCCAACTCCGATAGTAACCATTCATTAGAATGAGAGATAAACTTAATCTGTATTTTCAATTGTTTTCCCTAAACTGAATACAAATAAAACAGAACCCGTGCTCCTAAAGGATAGCGCCTATAAAAGTATCCATTTACTGCCCAAAACATCATCATTAGCGATCTATTAGAATGCACGATGAAGGCCAGCCGGAGCAGCGCGTGCGACGCATACCAAACAAGATAACACGCGCCATTAAAATCTGACAACACAAATATTACACAACTTTGAACCTTATACCTTCAGCTAATAAGCTCAAGTTAAACACACGGGACAGTCAAGGAATCCAGCCTGAAAGATACGAATAGCTGAATGGAATGAAGCTATTTCGAATCAGAAATGGTAGGTTGATTAGGTTTTGAATTTGCTTTCACCGAATGGAGCAAATTCGGTGAGTTCTGACTTGAATAAATACCGCGTCAGCAAGACAAATGCCGCAAGTAAATGGGTGCTGCACAAATTTGAATGAATGCTCATATTGCTCAACCACCCTTCAAGTTATGTTTCTTATTTTCCGAGCATAATGCAAACAAAATATCACTTCGCACCTTTTCTTTTGTAAACATAGTGGAAATTATTGTACTCTTTCGTGAAGAAATGTATGTTGGTTATTTCTCCTCTCCGATCATTTATCAAGTCCGGGTCGAGCAACAAATATCGCGGTCTCGTTTTTATTGAGGAGAATCCGTTTCCGTTCCCTGATACTTTATACGTATGTGTCTGTAAGGTAACCCAGATAATATATTATGTAGCTCCCATGTTGCTAAATTTAAGGCTACACGGCCGCACAGTATTGACCTAATTCCCTGAACAAGGCTTAAATAAATACGAGTTGTAAACTATACTATGTAGATTATAGAAGTTACCTTTCCTGAGTAGGTAACAGAGGTATTGAAAAATATCGAGCGTCGGATAGCCGGTAAAACCGCAGACCCTAAATTGTCCGTAATTTGGAACCCTGCTACGTAATAAATGATTAATCGAGCACTGAAAAGGTTCGGGAAGGAAATGCCTCACCCAATGGTAGTAAATCAACAGCTATTACAGGTAAAAGTGAACAACGAGAATGTTACTTAGTGGTTCTGAAAAATGAGACCAAAAAAGTAAGGGAAAATCAGTTAATCGGTTAAGTGCTGCTTTCTAGAAATAAATGTTGTATCATGTCTTTCTACATACCCGCTCCTAATCTCTTGTTTTGTTTCGAATCATTTAGTGATTATCCTAACTTCCTAATCCTATCCTAACTTTTATATATTATTATAAATGGTAGCGACCCCGACTTACGAACAGTAAGTGGTGGGTTCAAACCCAGGCAGGCGCATTACTTTGTGTAATTTATTTCATTACCACTGCTCTCAAAAAACGGTGAAAGAAAACATCGTGAGGAAACCGGCATGTCCTAGAACCAAAAATTCGAAGACATGTGACATCTACCAATCCGCACTGGGCCCGCGTGGTGGATTATAGCCCATTCCCTCTCAAAAAGAGGAGGCCTGTGTCCCAACAGTGGGAACATTTATAGGCTGATGATGATGATTATAAATGCAAAAATAAGTTTGTTTATTACCTTTTCACGCCTAAACCACTAAACCGTACACGTTGTCAGGTGTACGGAAACGAACATAAGGTACCTTTCATCTGGGCTGCAGGCTATTCGAAAGAGATACCGCGGCACTGGAACACAAAGGGCAAGGAAGGAACATGGATGGGTTTTAGTCAGTACAAGTCTGACACTCCCTTCCGCTCTGCCCAGAGCGGGAGGAGCCTCTTGATGATTTCCCATCAGGAAAAAAAAAAGGCCTTGGTTTACTAACTCGACCACTAAAGAGAAGCTACATACAGTTTTAAATTAGGTTTATATGGACACTTTAGATAAGGATGTTGTTTGTAAACCAAGAAAATACTAACTTCTCGTAATAATGTTACTCAAACCAAGATTTTTCTGGGTAATTGTTTTTAAATAAACACACCAATGCAATCTGATTGGGAATTTCCCGTTTGTGTCATAAATAATCTATTTCCTGAAGTCTTTAATCTATTACTAGAACATAATCCCTATAATATACCCACAAACGTATCACACAATTTCCCTACGTAAATACATGTTAATCCCAAGATTATTTGATATAATGGTTCAGCTTCGGTTCCTCCCAAATTACATAGCATGTGCAAAATAACAATGAATTAATCAAGAGTGTTAATCCTTTTAAAATAAGGGTTATAAAATCATTATCGGCTTAATTACTATTTATCAGCTTTAGTTAAAATAATAGATAAGGGTTAACTGTGTGTAGTATATAAGTCCAAGTACTGATCGAGCATAACAAAACTCGACAATGCGCGCCTGCCTAGTATTCTATCTTTTGTTTATTCATTCCGCGTGGACCCACGATACAGTTGGAGAAGAGACGTTAGGATGGCATCAGACAGTTGGCATTAAAAATGCTGAAAGTATAAAACTATCTGAAGAGGCAACGCGAAACGGTCGTATCGTCGGAGGAGCTGTAGCACCGGTCTTCGCTCACCCTTACCTGGCCGGTCTACTCATTGACATCGTTGGCTTAACTTCACCGTCGGCGTGCGGAGGGTCACTTCTATCTTCAAGCAGAATCCTTACGGCAGCGCACTGCTGGTTCGACGGACGGAATCAAGCACACCGAATCACTGTAGTCCTTGGTTCACCATTCCTGTTCCATGGAGGAGTCCGAGTTCCTGCATCTGCGATTGCTATTTTCCCAACGTATGATTCACGAACATTCGCTAACGATATAGCAATGCTATATTTACCAGTTCACGTTCCTTTCTCTGGTGAAATCCAACCGATAGCATTGCCGACTGGGGCGCTCTTGGAAATGGACTACACTAAACAGCAAGTCACTGCCGCCGGGTATGGAAGGTACTCCGACATGACCAATCCCACAACAAACACCATGGCTAGAAATGTTTTGCTGGAGGTTATCCCATTAGAGAAATGCCGGAGGTTCTACGGTCATCTGGTGCAAGACTCGAACATATGCACAAATGGCTACGGAGGAGTTGGTATTTGCCAAGGCGACTCAGGCGGACCTTTGACGATGAATGTTCAAGGACACCAAGTGTTGATTGGCGTGAGTTCATTTGTGGCACTTGATGGATGTGAATTAGAATATCCTTCAGCCTTCGCAAGAGTCAGCAGTTACATCAACTGGATACGCATACAGTTGTAACTTCAACACAGGCTTGATCTCTATAGCTAGATGATGCTTCTATATCGTTCTAGACAGATCGCATAGTAATATAGAAGGAGTTGTTATAAAACAAGACAGTGTTACAATTTTATTCAATTTGTGCAACATATCGACTTAGTTTTAAAATAAACGTAAGATTTAAATGCCTACCAAATTAATTACATGATTCTATGAATCATATGCGTTTTAATAATAACAGGATGAAATATGTTTATTTCCTTATACAGAGGCACCTTGAGAACTTTAAAAGTTAACAATCTACATGTAGTAGTCAATTTTTAAATTTAAAAGCTCTAAATATTAAATTAAATTGTGAACATTTTGTGTTTTATTAATTTTAACGTAAGCGCAAGTAAACTCTTTACTATACTATTTACTCCAGCAAATGTAGAGAATCACTTTAATCTAATTGAAATAATTTTAAAAAGTTTGTAAAGTCGGTTCAAAAGATAAAACGCTGCGCCACCCGCCAAAATGTCAAAGATCTTTATCAATTTGCGCCAAAGAGCAGACACGAGACGTAATAAAATGTTCAATGTTTAAATTTCAGAAGACTCTTTTCTTTTTTCACGTTTTTCTCAATTTAATACAGCATTTTCAGAAGCGATGCATAAGTCAGTTCAATTTTGGTTAGCCTTTCCTATCGTAAAGTGTAAAGAACCTATCTCCAAGGACCACTTCGTCAGAGCTTATACAAGCCATGAAATAAACCTATATCCACTGGGACTATCACGAAGTTCAGTCAACACTATGGAAACATTGGCATGCTAATTGTACGCTTGGAACAGTATTTTAAGGGGAAAATCGTTATAGGCTTAAAGTTTACCAATAAAGAATACCCGATCACCTGTCGACAGTGTACCTGGTTTAGTTTTTTTTCATGTATAGATACTACAGTCTTTCCTTTTCCTACCTTCGGTGGAGCTTAACCCTTGAATGCTCAAGAAAATTTAATAGATCTGATTCGTATAATAAAATCGGCAATAGGCCATCACAAAACGGGGACAAAGAGACCTTGTTCCGAGAAATTCGTTAATGGATGACAAAGAAACTCGTAAATTATTAATTATCTATTCGTGTAATCTAAATATTCATGACATTTTGTTTGTATTATGCAAGGGATGAAATGTATATTGGTGGATATTCGTTTGTGGCTAAGTATTGTTCGCTCACAACAATATGCGATCCGTTGTGGACAGGGATTACATCGGTTTTTATTGTACTTACTAGATAAACAGGATTAGCGTAAAATATTGAGATTAATGTCACTATTGTACGATACTGGCAAAATAATGTGACATGGCTAATCTGTATGAGACACATCACACAATGATCGGTCTGCTTTGTTTCCGCGTCAAAGTCATGACTTTTACCGTTGTAGGTAACTTACCAGTTAAAAGCCCTTGTCTTAGGAAGCCCGGTTAGCGATAATTTTCTCGGCCAACATGAACAATGGGCAAAATTGCGAATTCTGCCCACTACCTTTCAAATTTTAGTAGGAAACTGTAGATCCTCGCCAATTGCCAACTAAAGCACCACCATTAGTTGCTGGCTATATAATAACTTTTTTACGATACTGATACATTTGCAACAATATAATATGTGCCACTTCATAATAAACACTGATTGATCCTCAGATCCCCAGAAGCATCACCCCAGAATCGACTTCCCGACGCGATACCTTAGCTTCGGAGAGACGCTCCGAGCCAACTGTACGACGGCACCCGCAGTGCCAGCCCCACATATCACGTGGTTCATTAATGGAAGTAAGGTGGGTGAACTATCTTTATTTTAACCCAAGGTAAACTAGAAACTGAAGAGATTAATTCTAAAGAAGCCTGCTCCATCGTGGACCACGTTATAGTTTAACATCAGTTGAGATAGTGGCCAAACTATCGCCTATCAACAATTCATTTAAAAAGAAACTTAGTGTTTTTGCTAGTGTACTTAGTAAAAGAATAAAAAACGGTTGGTACCACGTGTACAATAAAAATATTTTTACTATTTATTCGTGTTAAATAGGAACTAAATAGTTTAGAGTTTTACCTACAGGGTGTAAACAGACTCTTCACGAAGCCACATCAAACTAAGTAACTTTACGCAAAAATGAGTGCTGGGAAACTTTTTTTTTTGGATTGAAAAATCATGTTTTACAGTAGAACTCAGGTAACGCACACAAAACATTGTGCTGAAGGATGGATTGAATAGTAAGAGGGTCTTGGAGGTGTTTAAAGTAAAAATCTTACATTAAAAACATGTATTTAAAAGAAAACTTGTGAAAAAGTTGGAACTTCGACCCCCAATATCTCCGTAACTAGAAGGTTCCCAGGTATGGTCTAGAACAAAAAAACGATCGCAATGACGGGGAGAACAAGTGCCTTTCGGCTTCGTTAAGAGTCTGTTTACACCCTTTATAGTAAATGCAACTTCCAAAGTGTTTGATAAACCGTTTTTTGCAAAATAAACATTTTTTATAATTTCTCTAGAAATCTAAGGTCAATTCACAGAGCGAAAAATGCGCGAGCAATTTACACGATTTTTTTTTTAATTCTTGCGCGACTATTTTGCGCCTTTAGTTATACGGTCCTATTTTCAATGCAGCCAGTAAATTGCGCGAGGATTTTTCCACCAATGTCGAAAGCGCCTGCAACAAAAATCTCAATATTCACCATCCCAAATTACACTGCTAAGACTTCTTTTCCTCAGCCAAATTGAACATAGTCTCCACTCCAACATTTCTAGATGGACGAGTTGGTGGCCCACTCGCACAAGTTCCGCGTGCCAATGAGCGAGCGCAACGGCCGGCGAGGACTGCAGAGGGCCTTCGAGTATAACGCCGGGTTCAGCAGCCCTCCCCCGCTGCTGACCCTCACACATGCCTCGCACGTCGCCACCAGGCCGCCCGGCTGCACGTTGAAGGAAAATCAGGTGAGAGATGAATGAATTTTGATAAAACTCAGTCACACTCCTGTAAACGTGAATACGCAACAATAAAAGAAAATTATCACAAAATGGTCTTTTCAAATTGCATGTTTATCTTTGTTTATGTTTTGGTTCATGTTTATTTTTTTATTTTCTATGCAGTCCTAATATTGTCTAGGAATTAAACTTACAATATTCTATTCCTTTTTCCTTATGCATTAAAAACGTGGTCTACATGAGCTAAGTAATTTTAGTTTCAGGAACAAAAGTACTTTACCGGAACTTATTGATACCTTATTTTTAAAAGTGTCGTGGTTTTTTAACAGTTTCAATCAAGTCGACTAGGAACAAGCTAATTAAATTCAGTCTAAAATGACATGAAACATATTTTGTTCACTTACATACATACCTAGATATACATTTAGATACGTTGGTGGGCGCAAGGAAATTACTTTTATGCAAATTAACCATTATGTTCGTACGTGCACGTCTACCTACTGTCAGGAATACGTGAAAATACATGGAATATTTTTCCTTATTTACCTCAAATATACATGTTTGGAGAACTTCCATCTTAGTGCTTTTCCCCCCGAGGCAGCGAAAGCGGCGTCTGATGTCAAACGATCCCTGCGGTGAAATGTTGACATAGAACATCTTTTGTAAATAAGTAAACCCTCAATCAATGTGTGTACTGATCATAAACTTGTAACATTGTGAATTCTTCTTTTGAGATTAATTTAGGATATTTGTTACTGAAATAAAAACTTTAATTTCCACTTTCTTCAATATGCAATCACCTTTGCTAACTTCTAATTGTATGTACGTAAGCTCCATTAAAATTTGTTTCTGTGTTACCTGATAACCGTAATTGATGAGACTAAACTACGATTCTGCAAGCGTTTCGGAATTATTTTTCTAAAACAATAAATGTCATTATTAATCAGTATCTCTGCGTGGCATAAAATAATAAATCTTAACCAATAAAAAAGTAAATCTACTTACCCAATTCTATTCTGTACATTTCCAGATGGCTGAAATAAAAGAAGACGAAGAACCGAACGTCATTCATATGAGCAGTCGACACAAGAGTCGTAAGCCGAGCAAGAGGGATCTTTACGTGACCGTGTCGGAGCTCCAGATAGTGGCCACGGGGAGGCTAGAGATTACCTGCGTCAGCACGATACCCGAGTTTAGAAGTATCGACGACAAGTTCGCTGATGTCAGAAACGATACTGTAATAGGTAAGGCATCTAATTATATATTTTTTTAATTTCCATTATTTACTATCCTTTTGTAATTGATAATGCCTATTGTTTGAAAAAAAATTAAGTATACTCTCTACGTATTTCTTACGAAGCGATCCTGTCCCACTACCTTATCCTTTAAAACCTACCAAGACTTCATAGAAAACTTTTAGTTTAACTATTGTCATGCGGAATATTCTTTCACGCAAGTGGCTGATAGCAGTATTTTATACTTTACTTTGATAAAACACATCCTAGAACCTACATATATAGCATATCTACCTATCCCTTGAATAAATTAGTAGGTAGGTTAGGTACCCAATATTATTGAATACATAATAAGTTATGGAAAAACTGGTTCAGGGACACCACTAACCATTTTCACACCGCTATCTGATTTTTTTTTTATGACCATGTTCGAATTAAAGCAGACTTTATTTTGTTCGTTTTTATTTGAGTAAGCAACTAGCCACAGTGTTTAACCAAAAGTTATGAAAATGCCATTAATTTTTTTTTATTTCATAATTGTCGAATCAAATGACCATCTATATTTTTTCCACTTATATCGGCCAATACTTTTGGTTTATTATTCTTTCTCGGATGGCCGATGGGGCCGTAAAGTTCTGGAGTGGCGACCGCAAACCGGAAGACGTTTCGCTGGAAGGCCTCCCACTAGGTGGACCGATGACCTGGTGAAGGTTGCGGGAATCCGCTGGATGCGAGTGGCACGAGACCGGTCAATGTGGCGACACTTGTTGGAGGCCTATGTCCAGCAGTGGACGTCTTTTGGCTGAAATGATGATGATGACCTATTCCTTTATTAAAATCTTGTTTTTAGTAGGTGTAACAGATAGAGATCTGATTCGGAGAGAAATTGTGTGATTTGTAGGTTCGTATTCATTAGGAAACAAAGATGCGCAACACTTTTTCAAGAAAACGTTTTTGTGTTGCGGTAACAGACAGTTATTTAGTACATCAGTATTCATATTTTTTCAGGAACATTTTAATGTTGCGATGAACAATGTCTGCATGGTTGATCCAGTGATCGCAAGAGTACTGCTGAACATGTGGTCCTGGATTCGATTCCCGGGTCAAAGTGTTATTGGGTTTTTCTATCAGCAATTTCTCAGTAGCATCAGCAGTTTGGTTGGGATTAGATTTGTGCCTGGTTGATGGCAATAGGTTCGCCCCCTATTACATGGGACTTAAAAATAAAGCTGGCGAAATGTGGGTGTACTTTTAAGTACACCTCTGCTTTAACCTTCGGGTATTACAGGCGTAATGATAATGTTGATGCTTTTTGCATATCGATGGCAGCAAAGAACAAAAAAACAACTGCATTTTTTGCAAAATACACTTCTTAACATAAATGAATCCAGAATTCTTTATTCTATCCAGGTATACTTTTTTTTAATTTTTTAATGAAAAATATGTTTTATGCTATATCAAAGCTAGCTTCTTCAATTTGTAATAGTTAATACTATTACAAATTGAAGAAGCTAGCTTTGATCTTGTAGAAGTTATTAAATTTTCGCGTTAAAAACGCTCTCCTGGAAACTAGTGATTTTGTAGATAGCCGTTTGTTCTTTGCTGCCGTCGATATAATAGCCTGAGATAGATGTTTCTTATAGATATTTGATCCTCATCATTGACCATGTTGAATTACGATTGGTTTTATTTATATATTTTTTGTGACGACTGAAATAGCCTCGACCACTTTTTATTGGTACTAAAACTGACACGGTCATTGACTGTTCACAAAGTATGTTTCTATTGAATAAACACACGATAAGCATAATCAAATAATGCAATATTGTTCGTCTCTTTCCAGTTGATGTCATTAAGCCAGCAACGTTATCCCAGCCGTCTGCCAACCTGACAACGGCAGATTCCAGCACTTCGGGTTCTTCAAAAAAGTCTAAAAACCGATTATCATCTCTAATGTGTATTATACTCATTTGCTTGCTCACAATTGCTTGATAGAGCAAGTCATTAAAATTAAATAATGGGCTGTGATAAAATATGTAGTATGTTCATATTATAACATAATATTAAAACGCGCGTGAGTGAAAATGTGAATATGCTAATCGAGTACAGGCACAAACAAATTGGATATAATTAGAAGGCCATACAAGACAAGGTATCAACAAAACCTAATTAGTGGTGTGTTACGTTCGTTCGATGAGTCAAACATGAATGATCCTGTACCCCTGTAAACCCTGTAGTCCCTAGCTACCTAATTAAAAATTCAACTTCGAGACTTCAGTTTCATACCGTTCGTAATTTGAAACTGGTACATAATCTAAAGTATCGGTGATCGATCACTACAGGACATTGGTGCCAATTCCCTTGTTCACAAACTAAACTAAATCTAAGTTGAGTGCATCTTTTTCTTTCTATTGCATTATGAAAAGGACCGAAGATAAATATTAGTTAAGTCCTGTTAAATTAGTCAGCACCTGACGTAATTTGATGTAATTTTAGTAGTCAACTTTTTAATCACGTCTAAACTTGTGTCAGGCGCTGGTTTATTTGACAGGACTAAACTAAAATGTATCTTCTGTCCTTTTCCTAATGAAATAGAAAGAAAAAGATGCACTGAACCTTAATTTGGTTTAGTTTGTAAACAAGGCAATCGGCACCATTGTCTGTTGTGACTAACGGCTTAACGTGCTTTCCGAGGCAAAGAGGAAACTCGGTATGCAATGCTGGGACTTAACCTGGCGAGCGACCCGAGCGGCTGTTATTATTTAGCCACGAGCGATCATAGGTATTTTAAAAGAAGTTTCTAAGTTAGGCATTATCAATGTCGACACGGACGAGCAGAAAAATACATGAAAATTGCCATTGTTGTGCCTAGACATTTTCAAAGTCGCCAAAATAACATATCATCTCCGTGGAGAACATTTTAGTGTAAGTATTTTTAATATTTTTATTAGGATACCCAAGTTATTTATTACTAAACAAACCAAAGTGCTTAATTGTATAAATGTTGAGCTGTAGAATCAGAAATGTGATGAATGTGAATAAATCTAACTTTGGCTTAGTTGGCAACAGACTGTTCTTACTAGGTATATTTTTTTTTGTAATCTCTCTAAATCTGTACAGGAGCAAAATATTTAAGCATGAAAAATATTAAATTATGAATAACACCCTATAGTTACATTTTAGGCTCTGGCTTGTTAAAAAAAAAAAAAGCAACGGTTAATAATTATTATTCTTTGGCAATGGTCTTAATACATCCCATGTTATGTCTATGGCCAATGCATTCAAGTGGGATCAATTTTAATTGTAAAGGATGTGTAGTTTTATGTGAATAAAGTTTGGTAGGTAAGTACATATAACGAGAGCTGAAAATATTATTTTAGTTATTCATTTACAACAATTATTATCTCAGGACCTAATAATTTAGCTATTAATTTCTTTGAATACCTATTACCTACTCAGCTTCTTGCCAGTTCTTGGATAGGTTTTTATGAAACACGGTGGAAGTGTCTAATGAATGCGTCCGTCTAAATTTAGTTCTTCCAATATAATCTTTTCATATCTGATAAGTATTAATAAAGCTTATGAACCTAAAATGTATATAGATATACTACCTACTTAGAATTAGAAGAATAATATTTATTATGTAAATATCTATAGAAAAAAGATAATGTGTAAATAGGCAATTTACCACTACATATCAATAAATAGGTAAATAGGTCGGTACTACAATATGTACAACCTAGTAATAAGCTTATGTATTCAGGAGAATCTTTTACACAATACCAACATTGTGTTCGTCATGAAAATAAGTTGATTATTTTACTTCATAAGTTAACAGACCACTATTAAGTCTGAGTACCTAAGTAAATACCAGATTTAATGAGATTAATGTTAAAACATTTGCACGATAATCCACGCCGCTTAATTGTTATGAACATGAACTAAAAACCTTCAGAGTATGTATGTAGGTGGTACGGTAGACCGCACGTCGCTGGTAGGTACACAATTTGACCATGAGCTGACCTAGCGCAGCACTAAATCACAATGGAATACGAGACTAGGATTCTCCTCTCACTGACGGTCGGTCTGCTATACCTCCGTTTAACCGCATTTATTTGTTGATTCAACAACGAAGGCTCTTTGACCGCATAGTACGCTGTACGCTTCTTATGCTGATTTAGCGTAAGATATCTCGATGTAATGCTGAGATGCATACGAATTTAAGTGTGCACTCAAGCCGGAAACAAAACAAAAGCAAATAAAAACATCTTAAAAACTTATTTTACGGTTGAAAACTCGGAAGGGCGTAGGTACGTGTGGTACTATCAGACAAAGACATGTGAGTAACTGAAATCTTAATCGATAGCGCACGATTACGCGTTATTTTTTTTTAAATATTTTGAATGCTTTTTGAAAATAAAAAAAAATGGTTTTTTTTTTTAGGAAACCCCAAAATAGTCTTTAGTATGCTGCCTCTACTTAAATAGTTAGATAGCTTTTAAATAATTTTATCGACAATCTATTCATGTAAATACCTAGATAAAATTACATAAACAATTTTTAATTTTGCAATCTGTAAATATTGGTTTTAACATTTTTGCAATATACCTAGGATTAATAGGCTAAGTAGACCTACCAAATGAAAAGTAAACTAAATATAGATAATAATTCTAACTGTACATAGAAAAGAATTTACCTGAACTAAAATGTACATCGTACCTACTATCAGATCCAGGAATGTTTGTTTTCTCCACTTGATAGCCGTTATCAGGCAGTAACATTGTAAGTGTGTCAATTAACAGTGTGGCTCTGACAGTACCGAGGCAATTAACTTGAATGATTGTCATCAACGAAATAAGCAAGTACTAATTACTAATTCTTACTTACCCAGTAAAATACAAACTGAAAACTTGACCTTATATAACGAAACATATCAATTATCTGTCTTTCCTATTTTAATAACTAGTTAGTTACGAAAAATAATAAGATTTCAGAGTTAGCGTATTTACACAAATCTCATGTCTTCTATAGGAAACTACAATTTAAAATATGCTGTACATAATTACCTAAAATGTTATGAGTTGTAGTCCAATGAGTGAATTTTAGAATAACGTTATTTTTTAACAGATCGATAAGCGATGTTTGATTGTTTTTAGTGTTAAGTAGCAACAATTTTATAAATGACATCAAAATGTCACAGTTATAATATGGATAACAGTAAATCAATAACAAAAACAAAACAAAAAACGATAACAAAAAATTAAAACAGATTATGTGGATCACTGGAGGTAAAATCACTCGGTGGGGCCAGATACTTCCTTACATTTACTGATGATTATACAAGGAAAGTATTTGTATATTTTTTAAATAACAAGTCAGATGTTTTTGTAAGGTTTAAAGAATACAAAGCATTAGTAGAGAATCAGCTTAATTTAAAAATGAAATGTTTTCGTTCTGATAATGGAAAGGAATATTCTAGTAGGTAGAGTTTTCAGATTATTTAAAGAAAAATCACAATCTGTTTTAATATCAACAATTTTATCAAATTTTATGGTTCTTAAAATTTTACTTTATCAAAATGACAGCTGTCAGAATGACGTACCGACTATTACATAATTATAAGCCGATAATTTTATTAACACTATGATCTTTAAAGTTTAATTAAATTGGCTCTAATTAATACCCATATTTACATAGCGTTAAATACTGACTGCAGAAATATACATTTGTAATTATTTATTTAAAAAAAACTACACCCCGTCCTCCCTTTAGTTTAGCAGCTGTCATTTCAAACAAGTTAGGTTTTACGGACTATAGTACCTATGTACCTGCATTGCATTTGTTAAGTTTTTTCAGAGTTTAACCATTCTTACTTTATGGACTCTATACACAAGTGCATGTGGTTTTTACGTTCTAAATGAAGCAGTTTTTTAATAAATAAATAAATTGGTTCAGTTACTGACAGTTACTATTTTTTTCCTGCATAATTCATGCACTTGTGTAATAATGACCTGTACACACGGCGGCACAACAAGATTTACATTTCCAGTATAACGTGGCTTTGCTGTGTTATATTTTCTGTACAATGAGAGATCCGCATACACTGGTGTTGTATAGCTTGATCAGCCGTCGTGCGTACCTTAACGGAGCGACAGCAGTAAGATGTTGATGTAATTTTGATTATGAAATTAAGCGTAATTTTGATTTTTAAATTATTATGTATGTTTTCGAACAGGTACAATACAAATAATTACAATCAGTGATTGCACTCGAAATTACTCTCGATATTAGATCTCTTCATCATTCCCTGAGTTTAGTGGTTTACGATTGTCGCTTTGTCTATTTTGTACATACCTACTAAGACTATGATGTAAGATTGAATTTTATTGTTTGTTATCCATTAAAATACTAAAACATACACATATTGAAATAAAATACTTATGAGAATTAAAACAATGGTAGTATTATTTAATATCGTAACCCTGAAGTCCCTCGTCATTATGTGATTGAAAGTGAGTAAGTGGTGAATGAATAGACATCATTATTATCTATTATAATTAGGTGTAGGTACAGGACAAAACCCAAGACAAGTAAAATAAAAGCACAATTGGATTTTCGACCCTCGGCTTAGCACTGAAAGATAAAATTTCTCATTTGAGGCGTCGCCTAGTGTCAATGATATCATCCACTTAACACCTTACATTAGGCAGCAGGTAACTTGCTTTGAGAGACTTATACCGAATAGATGACTATTGATAAGAAACGAGAAACGGTACTTGTAATATATCTCTTTATTTCAATAACAACTAAATATACAAATAATTTAAACGCTGAAAATAGAACATCTATAACACAGAGTTACATGGTGATAATTATCGCCTTTTATTAGGAATACTTGATAGATAATAATCATTACAAACCTACACTATTATCTTGATAAAAATCTTGATAGCCTACTAACGTGCAATACATATTAACATTTTATACATGGTATGTCATGCATGTAAAGTGACATGTGTGCATATTAAAAAAAAATCATAGGTACCTATACCTATTAATTTAAATTCACATATTTAATTGATTAAACCTATGCGTGCCTTTATCAGAACAGAAATCAAAGTGATCGAAACGTTTTAAATCCGCCATTTATTATGATTAGTAAAATTCAAAATTGCATTTCAGCATCAATATTTTAAACATTGCTGCCTATGAGCACCTTCCTTTTTTACACATTAAACATAAGCAGGTAAGCAACTGATAAGGTATTAACTATCCTTTCATACCCAAGGCAGCAAATAATAAAATAAAAGAATGACTTAGATTACCTAGACGAATAGTAGTCGATTGCAAAGTTACATTTGGGGTTGCATTTGTCAGAGGAGTCAGTTTTATCATGTTTATATACGCCTACAAAAACTATTGATTACTTTAGCAGGTATAGATTTCCTTTGTTTTGCAAATATAGATGGATGAGAATATCTTAGGCTGCGTGTCGATAAGATTGTTTAATTCAGACCACCCTTGATTAGAAATGCTTTATTAGGACATAGAGTACACACTTTATAATATGTTCAATATAACTATAGTCCATTGAAATGTAACATTTTTTTTTGTAAGACCTAAAGTTCGTCAGATAAACCATAAAAACCATTTGAACCCCTTTTACCAAGATGGCGGCCGTGGGACAAGGGTTGCAACCCCACAAACTTGGATTTAACTTTGCACTGACCCCCCCTTGATATCTAAACAATAAAACTGACTCCTCTGACAAATGCACGCTAAGCCCAAAAAAATGTTAAAAATCCGACTTACTGTATTTATGCTATTGACGGCAGATCTTTCTACATTATTTTATTTTGTTCCGGAAACTAAAGGTACAATTCGGAAGACGCAAACCGCAACGGTAAAGCCACCCAATCGTTTCTAGTCAGACCGCAGCAACGTGGTTACTTTGTCTCTATTTGTACTTACTTTATGGAAACGCATCCATAGATGAAGACATTGTCTGCTGCCATAAACAGCAGCGGCAAAGCCACGGTTTGCAATTTCGGCTGCCTTCGAAATTGTACCTGGTAACCTGGCCTGAGTTACAAATACATAGATGCATGGAAATGTAACACCTGTGTGGTTTTAAAGCCACAAGTAGATCATAGAATTATATCGGTTCGTTATAAAATGTTGTGCTGCGTGTGTATTTGGCCTTCATAATAAGTAGGTAATTATCTATTGTTTGCTACTCAACTAACTTAAATCCTTTGCAACAAATTAGTTTAGCAATAGTTAAACACCTGTGCATCTTTAATATACTAATTTATCACATTTTGATATAGCTAAATAGACATAAAATTATAAAAATAGACACTTAGTAAGTTGACGGTAACATAATAACATAATAAATTATAGGTCAAGGCTGTCTTAAACTAAATTCGACTCTAATATTAAAGTTTCAAATACGGAAGATTGGTAAATGTCTCTGTAACATTGTAACCGACAGCATGGTAGTTTCTTGGTCCAAGATAAAATAGGTACCTT
Organism: Lycophotia porphyrea; assembly: GCA_950005105.1. Classification (NCBI taxonomy): domain Eukaryota; kingdom Metazoa; phylum Arthropoda; class Insecta; order Lepidoptera; family Noctuidae; genus Lycophotia; species Lycophotia porphyrea. Next base: position 9,754,482 of record OX465393.1, read on the forward strand.
ATCAGATTAATACATTACTCAATTAAATGTACTGTTTATGATCTGCGTTTTTATTATTATTATTATAGACTGCCAATCAAAAACGCGAGGCAGCCCACCTGATGGTATGTATGGAGCTGACGTCCAAAGCAGTGAAATAAAGCAATCCATCCATAGCAAATACCTAGTTAATATAGGTTTAATGTATTAAATACATTATGCGATATAATATACGCTATAGTATGCCTTATTAATATAAGTAAATTGACAAATTAAACATATCCCAATTAATGGTGAGAAGTTATACATACTTATTGTAGTAATTACTCTTTCAGGTGACTTCCTAATGAAACAACACATTTTCGAATTCGATAATATTCACACAAGATCGATATTAAATTACTTTTTTTATTACCCTAACGTGTTTCATAGTTCAAGAAAAATCTCTAATAACTTCTTGAATAGATAAGTGGACGACATCAAAAGATGAAATAAGAAGAAAGTTACATACTGGTCAAGATGAAAAGTTCACGGAACAGAGGTAGTAGCCAAACCACTAAAAGTAATTATTATACCTACATAGCCTAGGCCTACCTATCTAGGAAATTAAAACGGCTGAATGAACCGGCGTTGATTTTCGATTATGAGCGTTTTTCGTGGTACTTTTAAAAAATTGAAGAGCATTTTTTGCGTACTTGGTCTAAAAAAAATTGTCGATGACGAAAAAATTTGTCATTTGAGCAATTCAAAGGGAAAGAAAATCTTACTACTAGCCTCTAAATTCCGGTAACTTTCCAAAGACACTATTTCTATTAATTTATATCATAGCATTTTCTGCCTTTTTTATTGCCGTTTTGCTAGTTGCAAATAATGAATGTTGCTTGCAATAATATGGTTATTGTTTTTATGTTTTGCTGTCCAACTGTTGAACAATTTGATTTGAAACTACTTTCGTAGCTATGGACGCGTTCGGTATAAGAAAGCGGTCCATATCTTTTATCAAGAGATTGTCACCATCTGGTACACCATATTTGAAGGTAATTAATTCAGGATGCCTCTTTTTAGCAGTTATTTTAACAATCGTCGACAAGGGTCTTCTAGACATAACTTTCGCAGCGCCTCTTTTGTTTGGAATGTCGCGTAAAACAATCAAGTGAGTTTCCGAAACTACTAAGTAAGAGTCATGCATATATCCGTTAAGCAGAACTTCCTGGCAAGGGAAACTGTCAACAACATTATGCTCCTTCAAGTAGGATTGCACCTCCACAATTTCTTCCAATGAATCAGAATCTGTAAAGTCTCGCCTGAGACTGTCTGACCTTGAATCATCATCTTCGTCATTAATGCTAAACACTGGGGGAACATTCCTGTACCTTTGCTCCTTTCTATCTCCAGCAGACACATGCCATTCCCCATTATTGTATGTAGAATTTGGATTGACAATGTATTCAATTAACTTACCCCTGACTTCTTGGCTCTTCGCTTTCATTGCTGAAGACAATTTACTGAATAACTGTTTGGCCGGAATATTATCTCTAACTTTGGTTTGATGTATGTCTGCACCTTCATTATTGTTATTAGGTGCACAAACTAAACAAGTGGATGGATTGTGTTCTTCCAAGCAGTCAGTCATATGAGGGCCAAAGTAGTCATGAATTGCAACAAATCCTCCTTCTAACATGGAAACATGTTTGGTATTCCTTTTTAAGAAAGATGCAACTACCATATGAGCATAACTATCTTCCTCAGTTCTACCCGATCCAACAAAGCAGAGGTGTTCTCCAGCAGCAAGAGAGCCAGCAGCCAGTGCTTGTTGCTGAGCATTCAGTAATCCTTGAACAGCTGTATTGAATGCCAAAGGTTCTTGTAACATCAAGTTACAATCAAGGTGAAATGCCGTTGACAAATGGCCAGCATTATATTGCTCAGATGGACGACAGTCAACCAAAAAGAACTTGACACTGTCACTGTTGCCAGAATCTAAAGTTGCACTTTCTATTAATTCATGTACAGCTACAGGAAGACATAGGGCTTGAGAATAGAGTTTAGAATTAATTTCTACTCCACTTTCAGAGAATAGTACTTCTAATACATCTTCACGGAATGATTGTGGAGTTTTTAATGAATAATAATGTGCAAGGGAACAAAAGTCAGAAACATCATTGGCTTCTAGATCTGAAGGCATCTGAATCAAAGTTTGAATGATTGCATCTTTGTCTTCATTTTTCATTTGCAATAATTGTTCTCTGGCATTAATAATCATTATCAAGCAAAGAAAAAATATAAAAAAAGGATCAGACCTTTGAAAATATAAATCCCACATAAAAAGCACTACTTCTAGACTGCATGTATCAGCAAAAAGAGATCTTAACCATGATAAACAATATTGCTCAGGAGTTATCCGTTTTGTATCTAAAAAGGAACACAACTCTGGATCATGATATTGAAGAATTAACCGTAAAATATGAAATGGAACACCATTCTTGACACAGCCTTGTGGAATGTACAGCTGCAAAACTTTTTCAAATAAATTGTATGTATCAGATCTTGGCAGTTTCAAACTCAATAATGGCAACAATATTTCAATCCAACCATTGTTTGCACAGTAATTGATGGCTTTTGACTTACAGTAAAAAGTTATTATGGATTCAATATCCGAGATAACTGATAGTTTATCATCATCATCATTTCCAAGTCGTTTCACAAACTTCTTGACATCATCACGGAGTTCATTTTGATTTGTAAGATCAAATATTTCATCAAAAGAAAGCAGTTGGTTGCCTGCTTCTTGACAATTCAGACAAAGAAGCCAGACATCTGGGCGTAAACTTTCTGGTATCTTCTTGCCTTTGGTGAGTACATTAATTTCTTGTGCTGAGCAGCCATCCAGGAGAGCAGACTCCAATTCAATTAACCTAAAAGAATATCATAGTTGTTATATATTTACATTATAATTATTTTGTTGTTTAAAATTTGTTGTAGCTTTTACGTAAGTAACTGTGAAACAATCAGATATCGGGCAGGGTTGGATTTTGGGTAAATATTTGTTCATAGTTCTTCAATGCAAAAAAATATATTACATATCATCTCAAACAAGTGTGTTCTACTTATTCAATGTCGTACGCAAACTACAGTTTGCTGTACGAACTCATTTAATTTCATTTTACAAAATGAAAGGCACTCATTATTTACCAAGTACTGTCGTCTTCATCACTAGCCATCGTATTAAATTTTCGTGAAAATTGAAAATCGTTGATAAGACTTTTTGCTTCTTTCACTGTATTGACTGACTATATTTTCACAATTCAGACATCAATCACGGCATTCACATGGGAATAAGATAGTGTTTTACTTGTTCACATGAAACGACGGTTTAAATTGTAAAAAAATGTGTTTTACACATCAGATTGCTCAGAATATTGTAATCAATTTGTAATTTTGACATTTTGTAGTTCCACAACACCACACAAAAGTACTGACAGGTTGACCTAATTTGAACTCTAAACACACCATACAAATGACTGTTTTTGGGCTACACAGACCACATTTTTCTTTTCTGCGTTCTATTCTGCAAAATTATTGACTTGATCCAATAAGGTTCCAAGACAGTCAAGGTTTTATAGTCTATGATATTTTTGTTTTTTTTTTTGTAAATTTAAACTTTAATTACTCGAAATTCACACTTTAATTATTATAGCTAGCCCATATTGTCCCACTGCTGGGCAAAGGCCTCCCTCCATTCCTTCCAACGGTCGCGATTCTGTGCTACTTCTTTCCAATTCTCAAGGAAGACATCCAGTTCGTCCCGCCATCTCCTACGTGGTCTGCCGCGACCCCGTGTCACTGTTTCAGGGCACCAATCCTGAGCTTTACGGGCCCACAGTTCGTTCGGCATGCGACAGACATGTCCCGCCCAGTCCCATTTAAGTTGGGCAGCTTTTTGAGCCACATCAACGATTTGCGTTTTGGAGCGCAGTGTGGTGTTTCGAACGTGGTCTGTTAATTTTACACCTAAGATACTACGCTCCATAGCACGTTGGCAAACCTTGAGTTTGGACTTTTGGATGTTAGTCAAAGACCAAGTCTGTGCACCATAGGTCAAGATGGGGAGAATACACATGTCCATTAGTTTTCGCTTTAGGGACATGGGCAAAGTGCCCTTAAAATACTCCTTCAAGGACCAATAACTTTTCCAGGCATTTTCTGTTCTTCTTGCAATTTCCTTTAATTACTCGAAGTTAAAGTGTAAATAAGCTATTTATTAAAATTTATACTTTAATTACTCAAAATTTGAATTAATAGCCCAAAATTGTCCGTAATGATTAAAACAAAAAAAATCACATGTCATAGATAAAAGAAACGTCTGTTTTTAAACGTAAAAGTCAACTGTCAATGTCAAACGTTTTGACATTGACATTTATTTATTGTGATGGTCGATTTGTGCTTTGCTTTTGTGCCGAACGCACTCAGACTGGATTGGATTTCCAATGGGCGGATAATACGATTATAACGATTTTGAAGTAGTAGTTGAGAATTAATTATTACCTAATTCAGTATTAGATCTGAGAAATTGTGAGTGGAAAATGACACAATGTTCCAATTTGTTTCCCAATAAAGAAGCTTTTATTGTTTTTGCCCTGTACATAATTCTCTTCGTATTTCAAGGTAAGTTTTAGTCCAATAAGTGACTATTCGTTAATAAAAAAATATATAAATAAATAACCAATCAAAATTACAATAAAAAAGTGAAGCATGTAGTTATCAGCAACCAGTAGGTATGCAGATAAAAATTGTAAAGGATGTATGTATTTCCTCATCAACCACTAAAAATTACACAATAGTATTACAATGGATACTTTCACACGTAGGCGTGGCAGGAAATGAAATGGTAGACTATCTCGCTAGACAGGCCTTATCTGATGGTATCCCTAGAGTTTGTTTGCCATAAGATCGAATGTAGGTACATGTGGAACGAATATTTTAATGAGCGTTCTCTAGTAAAAGGCATTTAAGGTACAAATAAATCCAAAATAAATTGTTTAAAAAAAAAAAAATTATAATTATTTTTTTAATTCCGACTTACCTAGGCACTCCATAGTAACTGCTATGAGGCTGCGTTCCGGACATATCCCATTGAATAGTTTTACGTACCTAATGGGCAAAGTCACTTCCAAGAAATGTACTGACTGCGATTTTATTTAAAGATGTTTTTCATATTTTAGTGGAATGTGTTCGGACCGAGGCTGAGAGGATATCTTTTGGGCTTGCTTACGGCATTAGCTTACACAACACCGATGTATGCAATACTATTCTTGCTATTCCCTTATCAGAGGAAGCGAAATGCGTATATAAAATGGTTGATTGTGGTTTAAAACATAGATAAGATTAATAAGTTGTGAATATTTAAGTTAATAAGTATGTAACTATGGGGATGACATGATCATGCATGATCAAATCCACTTTTTCAATAAAGATTTAAAAAAAAAGGGATGAATGTACATGTACCAATTATTTGATCTAACACCCATATCTAAGTACCAATATACAGTGAAGATCTGTGTTTTACTATTTTTGTGTACTAATTATTTTTGCGGAAAGAAAAAGTTTATTTATTAATTTATGAAGTTTCAAGGAGTTTTTGTGTAGTTCAATGACAAGTGTTGATTATACCAGGTAGTTTGCCAAGAAGTATTTTTTAATTAGTATTTATGAGCACAGAATCTTAGGAAGTATAATAAAAAATGCAATTGATATTAGCAGCAGGAAAATGAACTGAAACATGCACAATGTACTTTACATTCCAGCTTGTATTAATATATGTTTAACATTTTGACCGCTTGTGATTTTTTCGTTCTATTCATCCTATTAACTGCGTGGTACAACTAAAATCATAATTAGAGATATTATTTACAACAACTACTTAAAATTATGTCTCATAGCTCTAAGTATTGAAAGAGCTTATTTATTGTACGAGGGTCATTCAATAAATACTTAGCCTACAAAAAGTAAACGAAAATTTTTGAAAAGTGGCAATTTATTTTTCAACATAGTCTCCTTTTAGTTCGATACACTTAGCCCAGCGATGCTCCAACTTTTTTAACCCGTCCGAAAAATAGTTTTTGTCAAACTCTGCAAAATAGGCCTCCGTGGCGGCGATGACCTCCTCATTTGATCCATATCTATTCCCGGCGAGTGATTTTTTCAGATTAGGAAACAGAAAGAAGTCACAAGGGGCCAAATCTGGAGAATACGGTGGATGGGGCAGCAATTCGTAGCGTAATTCGACCGATTTGGCCATGGCAACGGCAGACGTGTGAACCGGTGCGTTGTCGTGGTGAAACAGAACTTTTTTCTTCGCCAGATGGGGTCGTTTTTTCATTAATTCGGCGTCGAATCGGCCCAATAACTCGGCATAGTAAAGCCCTGTAATTGTTTTACCCTTCTCGAGGTAATCGATGTAGATCACACCTTGTGAATCCCAGAAAACAGTGGCCATAACTTTTCCGGCCGATTTTACAGTTTTCGCCTTCTTTGGAGCACGTTCCCCGGTCTGGATCCATTGTTTTGATTGCTCCTTGGTCTCTGGTGTGTACCAGTGGATCCAGGTTTCATCGACGGTCACAAAACGACGCAAAAACTCCGCTGGATTCCGCTTAAACAGCGCCAAACACGTCTCCGATGTGGTCTCACGGTTGCGCTTGTTTTCCGGTGTGAGTAAACGCGGCACCCATCGCGCCGACAGCTTTCTCATGCCGAGTTCCTCGTGAAGAATATGATGCACTGTTCCTTTTGAAATGCCTACAGTCTCAGCTAGCTCCCGAACCTTCAATCGGCGATCTGCCAATACGAGATCATGGATTTTTTTAATGTTTTCCTCCGTAGCAGCTGTTTTCGGTGCACCTGGACGTGGTTCATCAAAAACCGACGTACGGCCACGTGCAAACTCGTTGAACCAATTCTTGATGGTGGCCATTGATGGAGAAGAGTCACCGTACACAGCATCCAAGCGCTCTTTGATTTTGATGCACGTTTTCCCTTCCAAAAATAGGAATCGAATCACCGAATGAAATTGCTCTTTTTCCATTTTTGTAAAACCGATCGACACTTTCGCTTCCATAAGTTGTCAAATTATAACTAATGAAGGGATTGGAATGAAAATTTGAAAAAATAATTAAAAAAGAATGTGCTACACTGTGGTAAAACTCTTTTGAAACTACAGCGCCCTCTGGCGATGAGGCTAGGTACTTATTGAATGCACCTCGTAGGTATTATCTATTTTATCGATTTGTAGCCTCACGCTAGGGGCATGGCAATTGATTTTAGCCAAGCGGTCAAAAAATATTCAGATAAGAAAAATCTAAGTTATTCCATACCTTCATTTAATTACAAAATGCATAAAACATTGTTAGGCAATTAAACCCCTTTTACAGGTGCATGTGAATTTAGACAACCCTTTACCATTCCAACATATTTAAACCCCATTTAAAGTAAAAAGCAATTTGCCTATGGAACCAACAGTCATGTGTCCAAAACTAAAACTCAAAGTTGTTTTTTATTATTTACTTCAATTAAATCATATTTGCTGACATTTTTGAATAGTCAAGGAGTCAGTCAATACTCCAGTTGAACGTAATAATGTCATAGTGGTTTTGTGTTTATAAACTTCTATTCTATCATAGTTAAATATTTTAATCATTATTATTCCAGGTGTGTTTGTAACTGCATCAAAAACAGAAAATGGCGACTATGGCTACAATACAACACTCGTGGTATTCCTATCAGAACTACTTAAATTGTGTGCATCAGCAGTATTATACACTTATAAGAGAGAGTAAGTACCTACCTATGGTAGTGTTTCTGTTATTTACTAAATTACGCAAAGTCGTTGGGGTTAACCACTTATTAAAAGTAACACTTGAACTATAAAAATCGCTCTACTTCGAATAATAGAAAGGTTAAAAAAAAAATTGTTTATGAGAGAAGCATTTCGCTGCATACATGTCAACTTTCTCAATATAAAAGTATGCATATTCCATCATGTCAATCATCAATGATGATGATGCTATTTTGCTAAGAGTTAGTTGTTTGTATCCTTTAAGACATCTTTAGTAACGGGAATGGCTGCAATTAATAATGATCTTTCAATAAAGATCATAACAAAAACAGGCATACTAATGGTATGCCTTTCTGCATATTAATATTTAACTGCGACGAAATGCATCACTCCAAGATAAGCACTCGAACAAAACAAGTAATCCCCCCCTTACAAGCCTGCTTGTAAATCATGCAAACAATAGCATTAAACTTGGCAGTGGTCACCCAACTACAAAAAATCTAGTATAAACATTAGTCCCTACCCTCGGACTGTTCTCTCTGTTTAATCTTTTATTTATTTACATGTTTACATACGATAACTGTCATGATAATAATATAGGGATCAAATATTTCTTATCATTTTTCAGTTTCTATCGACAGAATCATAAACCCTATGTGATATATATGTAAGTAATTACAAAATTTAGAGTACCTAAGTAGTTAGTTAGATAATTTATCCCAAATATCACGAAAATAATAAGATAACTTTATTCTTTTGCACGTTACAATACAAAATTATTTCTTCAATCAACCTCAGCTTATCGCAATCCATTGTTAAACTAACTTTTCAACTTTCGTCGGTCGTCTCCCTTCCTTGGCGCCCATCTAGCCTCGCGAAGCCGCGAATATGGTAACAGGCATCTTTCAACTCTCATGTACACAAACCCTAAGTTAGGTCGTATCGCTTCCACAGTTCCGCTTATCTCAGTCTCAGCCACCATTTAAGGGCCGTCATTTTCATCAGCTAGGGAGCGCAATCACGTTACGGTTGGTGCCCACCACTCTATTTCTCAAGTCCCCTAACGACAACGACTTTCGATTCTTCGACTGACATAGCCGACCTACTGCCACTTATCCTCGCTAATTGCACGGTATTTCGATAGCTAAAGGTCTTCTTACCCGAATACACAACGCAAAGGAAGTTTTTCATAGTATATATTAATGAAAAACAAAGTTACTCCTACTGCTGCTTGCGAAAATCTCAAAAAATAAATATTTGGTGGAAGTTCTTTTAACGTTCAACGTATCCACATTCTGCTAGAATTGTCTTCCTTCACTTTAGAAATTAGAAGGGAAAATTGTGCCCCCCTCCACAATTTTTATGGCTTTTAGAGGCGAATATCTCATTAACCGTTGATTTAAGAAAAAAAGTACTTTGAGAACCTGGTTATAAATTCGACGGCAGCAAAGAACAAACGGCTATCTACAAAATCACTAGATTCCAGGCTCAGACCAAATAAAAAACTAAGACAGCACTGCGAACAATACATGCGCAAAACTACGTTACGCTCTATGCATACACGCGCACACGCACACATTTATTTAAAACTACAACTAAACTACGCTCAAAAACTAAGCTAGCAGTGCACAAATGTTGACGAAACGGGCCTCACGTCACTGTTGACAGTGCTGTGTCTTAGTTTTTTTATTTGGTCTGAGATTCCAGGAGAGCGTTTTTAACGCGAAACTGTAATGACTTCTACAAGATCAAAGCTAGCTTCTGCAATTTGTAATAGTAAATCATTAAAAAAGTTTTCATTCAAAAATGAAAAGAAATATACCTGGATAGAATAAAGAATTCTGAATTCATTTATCTTAAGAAGTGAATTTTGCAATAAATGCAGTTGTCTTTTGTTCTTTGCTACCGTCGTAATTTTCAAGAACTGTCGACACCCCGTACAGTTTGCATATACGTAGTTACGTACAAACGCCAGCACATCAAGCTACCAGAAACTGTCAAAAATTCTCAATCGACCTTAGAAAGAAAGTTGAAAATTAAAGAAATTTGAAAGATTGTAGTAGCTTGATGTGCTGGCGTCTGTACAAATATATTTCCACCCCTATTATTTTTCGTAATGTCACATCACTTGTTTAGCTATTCATAGAAGACCCCTACTCTCAACACTGACGACAATGATATTTCGGTTTCTTTTATCAGCTACGTCTTAATAATCTTCACCATATTAACATTTATTTTTATTATTATTGAAAAGACAACTTTGTGAAATTTACCGTCTTTTAATCCTAAACTAAAAACTGTAAAAAAAACAAAATACTTACCTACCTTAAATAAAAACTGAAAACAAAAATTAAACAAATCCTAATCTAGAATTCTGACCATTGAAGTAATTATGTAGTTTCATTATCGATAGTTACACATAATAAAACAAATAATAAATTCTCATGCGGAACGTAGCCTCAACTGTAATAGTCGGGCACCATTCAAGATCTAGAGTTATGATTACCAAATCTAGACTATTATGACTCTGCTAAAGTGGCCATTTTAGGCCCCCTCCTCAATTGTTCCCATTAAGGGGTCCCATGGATGTAGTTATTCAATATAGACTTTTATTCGATAAGTTTTACCTTAAACTAAGTCGTATCTCTTTTAGGGTTCCGTACCCGAAGCACAGATGAATAGTAAGGGTAACCAACGGGACCCTATTACTAAGCCTCCACTGTCGGCCCGCCCGTCTGTCTGTCAGCGGGCTGTATCTCATGATCCGTAATAGGCAGTTGAAATTTTCACAGAATGTGTATTTCTCTTTCCGCTATAAAAATTAAAGGTAAGCCCCTACTACGATGGTAAGGAACCCTTCATGCGCGAGTCCAACTCGCACTAGGCCGGTTTTTTTCTTTTCAGTTTCCATTAAAGTTCACTTTTTACACAGTCGACAGTTTAAATACAGTATAAAATATTGTGTAGTTTGTGTGAATGGTGGGAAAATGCCAGTAATCTTTGTTGCTGGCTGAGTTTAGCCAGCTATGACCCGCCATCTCCACTCCAATATGTCATCCACACATCTAGCGCTAGGCCTGCCTCTGCTTCTAGTGCCTCGTGAACCAGTTCATTTTACCACCCGTCCAAAGTGAAGAAGTGAGAAGGTTATGCGTAACTTTTGTTTTACTTCGAATTTCAACATTCCTCACTCTGTCTTTTAATTTTATGCCTAGGCAACTTCTTCCCATTCTTCTTACGTGCTCTGGATTTTGTTTCTTATTTTGCGATCGAATGTCCAAATCTGGCAGCCGTAGGTGAGGCATGGCGTATTTCGGAATCTATGACTATTTTGTGGTCGGTAGTGGAAGCTGCATTTTGAAAACTTACTTGTGACACCAGTAGGTACTTTTTCCAGGTCACCGCAATTGTTCCGTCCAATTTTTCTACATTTCTTTCTTTGCTGAAAAAAATTTGCTGGCCTAAATAAAAATATTTTTGGACATACTCGAGAGGTATGCTGTTAACAAATATGGGTGTCGTTAGGTGGTTAGTGGTGACTTTTGTTTTGTCGAGATTCATTTCTAATCCAACTTTTATACTGGCTCAGGACTGTCATCCGCGAACCTCAGGTGACTTAAGAATTTCCCGTTTATATTAATGCCTTGCTTTGCCCATGGTAAACCTTCCATTACATGTTGTAAGACCGCAGAAAATATTTAGTTGAGAGTGGGTCACCTTGTCTCACGCCTCTCTTGATGTTGATCTTTGTGCCTGCTGTATACATACATATATAGAACATTAATGTAGGTACCTATTATGTCTTTCTGCACACCTGTCTGGGGCAGACTAGGTCATAGTTATTGTAATGTTTATTAACACAATACTAGAATCTATCTTTAAAAATAGACATCGTAGCCCTTGACTAGACCTGGGCAATTTGTTCTCCATACGATATTTGAATAGAGATATATTTCATGATCAATAATTCCAACCAGTAATTATATAAGCACACTATTTACCGATTTTCGCACGAAATTAAATACGACCTAAGATCAAGATTCACAGATCGTATTATTTTAGACTGCATATTAAGCATTTCATACATGTATGAACCATAATAATATGAATAAAATTTATATTCTTGTAAGCGAATGGGAACAAGCGTTTCATACGAATATGAACCTAAATGTTATACACGTAACGTTCATATTTCTATAAAACGGGTAACTTTCAACCTTTGGTCATATTCCTAGTAATCTATCAACAGGATAGTGGCTGTAGTTCGTTATAAATGTTACAATATTATATTTCTCTTTTTTCAGAAACAAGCCGCATATATTCAAAGCCATTCTTATAAACTATAAACTCCTGCTGCTGTACTTTATCCCATCATTACTGTACTGCTTCTACAACAACTTGGCGTTTATCAACTTGTCTCACTATGACCCCACCTCGTACTACATCCTGTTGCAGTTCAGGGTTGTGTTGACAGCTTTACTCTTTCAGGTAAACTAAACTTTCCTTACGCCAACTTGGGAACAAGGTTAGAAGTCACTTGGAAGTGAAGTTGGCAATTACGTTAATACACGTAATGGTACAACATAATATGTACTCATAATATGAATCTTATGTAGTCTGTATTTACAAAAGGGGATAAATATAATGACCACCAAAAATAACTTTGTGACCACTAACATCTATCACCTAAAATATGAATTGATCACCAAATTTAGTAAATGAGCACCTTTTACTGTTGTGGTTGATGACAAAATAGTTTTGCCTAGGCCGACTTGGGGCACGGATAGATTAGGTCGTGGTTATTTTTTTATAAACCATTCAGAAGTAGGAGCCCCGTGGGGTTCCGTCGACCGGGTCTCCCTCGTCTCGGATGCAAGAGCATAACAGTTCAATTTCTGGTGGTCATTAACTATTTTTGGTTCTAATTTCATGCTAAAATGGGGATCTAATTTTGGTGATCATTTACTATTTTTGGAAATGAAAAGTGATTTTTTGCCGTTACATTTTACTAAATCTGGTGGTTGGTTAAACATAAGCGTTAACAAAATACCGACTTTCAGTTTTACAGTTATTCCTTAACAGTTTTATGAAATGACTCGAACTGTTCAAATTTTAAGTCAATAATTTATCAGAACAAGCAATTCATTTATTTTATAGGAGTGAAAACATTATATTTGATGTTCTATAAAATTATTTTTCGTTTGCTTTCAGTTTTTATTCAAGCAAAAGTTGGCCCTTATGCAATGGATATCACTAGGAGTACTAACAACGGGATGTATAATCAAAAACTTTGATGCAGCGTCAATACAATCAAAAGGCGACACAGATCTCTGGTCACAAATATTCAATATTTACTTCTTATCCATTAATTTTCAGAATTTCTGCTCATGTCTGGCTGGTACCTACAACGAATATTTGTTAAAAACAAAAGGTTCTAATGTTGACATATTCCTTCAGAATGTGTTTATGTACTTGGATTCGGTTATATGCAACTTCTTTATATTAATGTTCAAAGGAGAATTAGGGACGATATTTGACGATTTTAGCTCACTAGCCGACACCTTTGTCATACTTATTACCGTAAACAGTGCTGTGGTAGGTATAGTCACAAGTTTCTTTTTGAAGAACTTAAACTCCATTTTAAAAACATATGCGAGTGCATTGGAATTGGTAATAACAGCTGTAGTATGCTATATACTATTTAATATTGTGATAACAGCATTTACAGTGTTGTCAATATGTCTAGTCAGTATCGCTGTTGCTATGTATTTTAAAAATCCGGTAAGTAATGTTAACATGAATTTGGCTGATAGAAAGGATAAGTTGCCTCTTTTAGAAGTTACTACGAAAAAGTAACTAGGTAGATGTTAATTGTAACTAACTGTGTATAGTTCCTTAGTTAGATCTTTCGTAATTTAAAACACAATCTATATAGGTATACGTTTTAAGCGTAGTAAATGTAAGTAATAAAAATATAGCTATATAAACAAAATGCAGAACAGCTTGTTACTTTTAAATCCGTAGTAATAAATTAGGTACCAGTGTGCTCTATCCAAAACTAAGGTTACCTACTTTATTATTTGTTATTCAGGAAAGGTTACATATATGGAAGTAGTACCTTGGTAAATTAGGTATACTATGTTTATTTTAGTAATTAAACTATAATTTATCAACGGTTTGATAATGGTGCGCACATCAGATTTCATGTGGCCGTTATTTTAAAGATCGCATTATAAATGCAATAAAAATACTTTGGTACGGCCAGCAACGAAATTAGATCAACTTTTTCACAATTTTCATGTAACTTGGCCATTTGTTTTGTTTTATTATGTGTTCAAAAGACGATTTGTTCAAAAATGATTTCGATGACGTAGACTTTCGTTGCTGACTGTACAATATGATGGTAGTAGGTTGTGCGATAAACCGAGTACATAAAGATTGGTGACAGGTAACATGAAATGTGTCACAAATGAGCCATTCAAAATGCAATGCATCATGAAATGCAACACATCAACTACGCGAATTTATTGCAACGTCTGTTACATTTCACCAATCCTTGTCCTTCTAGGTACTTGGCACTATGTTAGATCGCCCAACCATTAGGGTGCTTTTCCACCAGAGATGTGCTATGCAGCTATGCTGCGAGGATGTATTATAAGCTGTGAAACTATGTGACCGTTTCCACTGATACTAAGCTATGTAGCGGTGCGAGTAAGATGCGTAGCTCGAGCTATGTGATGTATCGATAGTAGGGAACCGGGGAGAGCGTACATAGCTACACCACTCGCAACCATCCATAGCACGCATCCTTCCATATACAAAACATATCTTAGTTGAATCCGTTTCCACCGTTACTAAGCTATGTGCACCAATGTATATAATAGGTTGGTATCAAACGCATCCATAGCAACGTAGCATTGCAAATCTCTGGTCGAAAAGCACCCTTACACTTATGTAGGTAACGCTCATTTGACTAGAAGACAAAAGTAAAGAAAGAGGTTTAGATACGACGTATCACTAGATCTCGACTTATAGGGGACGGCTGTGTACCTACATATTACTTTAAGTTAAACCAAAAGACATACTGGTCCAAACAGCTACAAATTGTCATACTTTTGTATGTAATGCTAAACAAGTATTATTTATTTATGGATTTAATTGTACACACGGCAAATCAACCTATACATTTCCAGGATAACCTAGCCTCCTTTTGTATAGATTTCCCGTACAATGAGAAATTCGCATAAACTGGTTTTGTACAGCTTGATTAGTCGCCGTGTGTAGGTATCTACATAATTATTTTATTATAAGTTATGCTATAACAATTTACTTTGTATGAGCTTGATGGTTTGAGTTATAAAACACACAAAGAAAAACACGGTGTTTTAGGTAATATTGTGTGTAATAATTTACATAAAGTAGAATCTCAAACATGATTCTTATGAGTACGTCTAACCTGTAAGAAATTGATGCAAGATAAGTGTTCCGGAAATTTGTTAAAAATAAAATGTTCTAACCATTCAAATAATATATTCTCTACTGTACGACATTTTGCGATAAAATCGCGTAGAAATTCTTCATTAATACTCTACGATTTATTAACTTATATTATTCATACCAAAAATTACTTTGTAGATATGCCTACATATTCTTCTTTTTTCTTATTGATTGTTAGTTTTAAATGGTAAGACTGGCATTTTAATACCTACCTACCTAGTCTAATACTTCAATTTTAGAAAATATTTTTATTATGATATGATGTGCATGATGAACATGGTCTGTATATATAATAAAACAATGATTTCTAAAATCGCTGTTCCGCATTTAACTTAATTTGGAAGAGGCATCATTCTGTAATTTTGTGTAGGCATCCATCCGAATGCCCGTGGTAACACTTGAACTCCGAAAGCCACTCCAAGGGCCGATTGACACCGGGAAAGCAGCGGTCGGCAGCGCGGCGGCGCAGTGAGCACTTTCAGTGTGAAATAATTTTAAACTTTATTGACATTAGAAGGCCAGTATCGCTTGAAAAGCTCGAAAAGGTCGCGCGGCCACGCGCGTCTTGTCAGCGATACTGCCCGCAGCTCGTGGCATCGCTGCCAGCTGCTGCCATTTCGGTGTGAATCGGCCCTTAACGACTTAAAGGCGCTGTCAATTTTCAAAGAACATTAATTACTTAGTTTAATTTGTCATTCGAATATATTTTGTTGGAATGTATATGGTATTCATTAAAATAATTGAAGTACTAGATTTTGAGTTTTTACTATAAAAAAAAAATCGTTAAAATACAGAATTATCGAATATAATATGTATTGCTCAATAATTTTACTTCACACACTCACACACCTAGTGCTTTTATATTGATTGTGCGTGTAGTTATCAGTGATCTTACATCCTACCATACCTCCGGTCTAACAAAATACTGATGAAGATCATTTGGGACTCTGTTTGAAAGTTCAAAGACGGCCGCACATTCAGTTAACGTTGACTAAGGATTGGTCTTAGTGAACACAAGATGAAAATCTTAAAATGAATATACTTCAATGCAATAAGAAACATAAAGACAGAGATGGTACTATCATGTATATATCAAACTGTTATAAAAGACATATTTTTGAGACATACAATATTTTTGTACTGTGTCCTAAATTCATACCTGTGCCATTTATTTATTATTGGAATTATTAAAACACCATCACATCAAATATTAGGATAATTAAGTTGTTTAATTTGGGTATTGTTAATAACATGTCGTTATAGTGAAGCTTGCATTTTGAAGTAACAAAATACATTCTTTCAAATTGATGAAATAAAATAAACGATGTTAATAGACTTTTTATTTACACACTAATGTTTTCATAATTATACTTTAACAAAAAGC
This sequence comes from Lycophotia porphyrea, assembly GCA_950005105.1. Taxonomy (NCBI): domain Eukaryota; kingdom Metazoa; phylum Arthropoda; class Insecta; order Lepidoptera; family Noctuidae; genus Lycophotia; species Lycophotia porphyrea. Next base: position 9,771,176 of record OX465393.1, read on the forward strand.
ACATTAAATTTATGCCTAACTAATAGTTACAATCACAACAAGTCAATAATTTAAAAACAAAATAGTACATTATCACATCTGGCTGCACTTAGAAATATGTAAGTATATTTATTTTTATTATTATTTGTCAAAAACTGTTGTCTACCACAACTATTTCACGGACTGATCTTATTTACACATATAAGTGCATACACCTTTGTATTCATATCACTAAATGTAACTTCTTGTTCAGAAGTAACTGGGTCCCACTTATTTATTTCCCATAGACCGTAGCACTTGAGACACTTTAATTCCAAATAGTACAAACTAACAAACATATAAAAGAATAATAATACTAAGGGCTTATAAAATTTAGTTATGCAGCAATTATAGCTATATATTATCTTAACTGCAAGCATTTTAGTGACAAAAATGTATCTGGTGAATGTGAAATTCAGTGATTATAGAAAAAGTAATATTTACTTTTCAATTGTTTAGCTGATAGGTGATTATTTTTGCAGAAGGTAAATTGAATACTGAAATAATGTTGTGCTTTGAAAACTATAGGATATATCAGATCACCAGATTCATAATTATATGGGCTTGTAAAGCAGTGTGGTGACATACTTCTTCCTGTACCGGTGTGTTGCTGATAATACCATAACACCATCTTTTATAGACAAGGCATACAGGTGATTCAACATGACGTGATTTGGTTCTGGTAATAATGTCGGTTCACACTGGAAAAATATAAAAAAAAAAAATATTTCAATCTTTGGATATACTACAAAATATTGGTCATAAAATAAACTAGGCAATTGAAAACTTACAGACAGTGGTGTATCTTTATTCAAAATGACTTGTAAGAGATGAGGTGGTAAAATAGGTGGGCCTGAAACTTTTTCCCATGGCTTTGACTGTGGTATTTCCTGAAAATGAAGAAATGATACATATAAAAATTAATTACCTAAAATGTATAAATGTATGTGAGAGTGTAATGTATGTGTGTATGTATGTATATTTGCTTGTTAGTAGATCATGTTCCTACATACCTGAGAATACTCTGTTTGGGCACTGCTGTGAATCCCTTCACTATCCTTTGCAAGTGCTTGGAAAACTTCAAAATCAGACATTTTTACTGTTACCAAGTTGTTTTTACTACCCATTCCATTGTCCACTACCTTCTGTAACAAGTTTATTATTGGCCTGAAAATACATTGCTAAGAAATTCAGATTCTAGTCACATGTTAAAAAGTAACTAGAATTCTAGACAAGAGAAAAAAACCTTGCATAGTGCTCTCAATACTACTAACTACAGTAAGTTGCTTAAATTTTAAGAAAATGTATACTAAATCATATAAAACATACCACAGTGGGGTCATGTCGCCATTCACCATCAACAAAATACTTATACTGATGTTCACCTTCAGGTAAATCAATGATTGTTACAAAGTCTCCATGGGACTTTACCATTGGAAGTGTTTTCCAGTCAGTAAACGTTCCACTAATGTATACCTAGAATTAAAAGAGAATTCATTAACTATATTTAATAAAGACGGCTAAAGTGCTATGGACGCATTCTTTACTTACTTGTTTGCCTCCTCCTTCCCATTTAAAAACTGTAGGCAAAACTTTAACATCGTCGATTATAAGCTTACTGTCTTCAGTCAGAGTGTTGGACCTCTCTCGTGGTCCACTATATTCTACATCACTTTCAGGAACAGCCTTGGTATAATATGGTGCACCATCTTCAATGTTATTTTCTTCATCTCGACCAATACGATCATCGTCAACCTTTTTATCAAATGTAAACGCTTCTCCTTCTTTGGCTGGTGAGGACGGCCCTACATCAGGAGCTTTTGTTGCAGCGTCTCTGTGCCATTCTTTGGGTTGATTACTTCCTGCGTTTCCCATTGTTTTACCAACACTCCTTCAAAATCTTTTTTGTTACATATATGCAAATCTTCCAAAATCTACGACTTGGTAATGAATGTGTCATAAGTGACACTGGCGTGACATTGACAGTTTTGGAATGCACGACCAAAAGAGGTGATCGTATAAATCCGATTTTAAAACTGTAGTCGATTTTGGAGAATAATAATGTCGCGTCTTCTGGAATCATAATAAAGAATAAGCTGTAGAGATTGCATAGCTGGTCTTACCTCTCTGCCCTCAGACCAACAAAAAATGGAAGACGGCGCGCCGCGAACATCAAAAGTGAAGCTACCTTTTTATCTATGTGTGTTTCCAAGGGTTGCCATTTGTTAAAGTTTTTCCCTATAATTGGGGAATCTAGACACGCGGTAGCGTGTCAAGCCAAGTTCAAGCTAACAGAACTGGTGAACAGCACCGTGTGTAATATTACACGAACCATTTGGAGCCACTTTTGACCCCCTCATAACTCAAAAACTATTTCACATATCGCTCATATATTGAGACTTGCGAGATACACATGTGTACCAAATTTCATAAACGTATCTCAAGCGGTAATTTAAATATTAACGTCCAAAAATCGCCATTTTTATCACTGACTGTCCCATAGATCAAAACTCTAACCCAGTTCCAGATGACCTAGAGATACCAAATTTAGCATCCAGTTAGGTTGTTGGGTGAATACAGAGGAATAAATCAGAAACTAGTAAATTTTTATTATTTTATAATAATTTTTCAATTTATTGATTATATTAGGAACACTTAGTGTCGTAACGCCCTGCTCTTTTCTTTTTCTTTCTTTCTGCCTTATGGGGTATGTGATATAGGAGTGCCTTGGGTTCGCTTACATAAGCAGGCGCACGAATATCTTATTGATCTCATCGTGGTAATAAATACTTTAAGTATCGTACCTCGCTTTATTGCCCTCGTCCTTATTTCACTTCCTTCCACAGCTCTTTCACCTGTCCTTGCCTCGTCTTTCAGCCAAGCCGCTAGCCGCTGCCGTTGATACTAACTACTTCCGTACCCATGGGCAGGGAGAAGGGAGCATCGTCAGGGGTGGGGGGGCTGGGGCTCATCCTTCACTGACTTTGCCACCTCATCCAAGCTGTAAATATAACAAAGTGTTAGGAACTTACTCATGCATCACTATGGAAACAGTGAGGTCTGTATGTATGAGTTAGTCATACATTCCCCACTCCGGCCATTGCCTGGGTTCCGACCTTATTTAGTCAACCCTTGTGGGCTCTGGCCTATGCTTAGGTTCAGACCTTATCTTAGGCAACCTTCGCACCCTTTAGGCTGGAGCTTGGGCTCCGACCTAGTCTTCGTCAAGCCTAGTAGGCTCGTAGGCTATGCTTAGGTTCCGACCTTATCTTAAGCAACCTTCGCATACCTTAAGCTGGAGAATGGGTTCAGACCTAGTCTTAGGCAATCCTCGCGCTCTACAGCTTCATTCTTTATGGCATACTTATAAGCCAGTTCTTATAGGTACGTTACTGTGACCTGTAAGCTTCAATATATTATCCTAAGTTAAAAGAAGAAATAATACTATAAGTTGTTATATAATATTTTATGTTGTTATAAATAAATTTCAGGACTGACCATAGAACTTGGCACCCATTTAGATCTCACTCCTTTTGTGGTTGAACTTGGCTCTCATTTCATATTTATGTTTTTGATGGGAAAATATTGTACGGGTACGATAATATTGACAAGTAAGATATCGTTGATATTCAAATTGAAATTAAAATACATGTTAAGAAATAGTACTTACTATTTCAATACCATATCATTTCTTTAACCTAATTTATCTGCGCTCATTATGTTTAATCGAATGGGGAAATTCAAAATCATATTATGGCAGCCCTGGCATTAAATGTTGCTGCATTGCTGTTGTTCGTTGAGGTTTGTGTCCCAAGTTACAAAAAATCATAATTTATTAATTAAAAAACGATTAGTCCGGTCAATTTAGACATTCGAAGCTACATAAAGTCCCAACAAGCTGAATTTCTGTGAAATTGTTCAAAACATAATTATAAACAATGTCTAGAAGTTCCCCATCATTCCCGTGTAAGGAAAATTTTTTATTCAAGGTCAAAGGTAAAAAAAAGAGTTTTTCGCGATTTTCAGCATAACGGTAAGTTTTATCATAAAAGTACCTCAGACAAAAATTTTAGATCATAAAATTATCTATAAAAAATGTATCAATACTTTTTTTCTTACAAGCCACCGTTTCTGAGATATAACGATTCAAAAAGTTATAAAAGTTGTTATCGTCATAATATGCACACGTTTCCACGCCACCTATGAGGTAGTGTACTTAGCGCGTTTTTTTTAACGTGGTTTCCCCAGTAGGCCTACTCCACGGGTCAGTTGTGATCCTGTTTAATGTAAAACTATTGCAAAATAACGGAAATTTTCAAAGATTGGGAAAGATAAAAGCGATGTCAATTTAAAAAAAAAGTGTTGAAGTTTATTCGTCTTATTCGTAAGTTTCAAATTCTTGTTCTTCTTCTTGATCTTCTTCTTGTTCTTCTTCTCCTGCTTCTTCTTCATCTTCATTTTGGATGCAAGTAAATTGCGTCAATAGCGATGTATCGCATGATACTTCGTCGGAGTCAAACGAATCCTCCATTGTTTGTGATTGATTCAATATTAGAGCACGACCGGCCGTGACAATTTGTGGATGCCAAAGAACAAAACAGTCCGACTTTTTTGCAACCACATTTAGCACTGCATCCCTTTTTGCAGTTGCAAAAAATAGTGTTCAGCAACAACTTTTATAACTTTTTGAATCGTTATATCTCAGAAACGGTGGCTCGTAAGAAAAAAGTATTGATACGTTTTTTATAGATAATTTTATGATCTACAATTTTTGTCTGAGGTACTTTTATGATAAAACTTACCGTTTTGCTGAAAATCGCGAAAAACTCATTTTTTTGACCTTTGACCTTGAATATTTTTTTTTCCTTACACGGGAATGATGGGGAACTTCTAGACATTGTTTATAATTATGTTTTGAACAATTTCACTGAAATTCAGCTTGTTGGGACTTTATGTAACTTCACTCTCATTTTTTGGTCTAAATTGACCGGACTAGATGGTATTTCAAGTACTTACAAGTGAAAAGTGATTCCGTGAGACTTTTTGTGTGATTTGCTATTGTTTTTTTAAGTTTTCACCACACACGAAGGCATAATTCTATTTTTTTTATGAAAGTTATCTAGACGACGACTCGTGACGTACTAAGAGCGATGAGCATCGTTTTAGTGAAGGTGTGTGCATGAGCGTGTATGTTTACTTGCAGGAGCACGGTTTTGTGGCTTCACTTTCGATGTTCGCGGCGCGCCGTCTTCCTTTTTTTGTTGGTCTGAGTCTCTGCCAAAATGCTTTGGTAATTTGAACATACAAGTCATTTAGTGATATAAAACGATACATTTATCGTTTTATATCGCAAATAAAGGCTCTCTTAAAATGGTAATTGTGTATTATTGAGTTCAATTGTTTTTCCCCATCTCAAAAATGCCCAAAGCGCTTAAAGAAGTTTTCACTTCAAAAACGATCTGCCACTTCAAATCTGCAAAACCATGGTGTTTCGTATCACATGTAAATATATGCTATAACATGGATTACCTAAGACGACCCATTGACCCATGGTTTTATTTAAGTAATGTAAAATTTTCCTTCAACTTAGCTTTAGTTGTAAAGTTCAAAAACCTAATAAAGAAATTTGACAGATTGTAATAGCTTGATATGCTGGCACCCTTACAAGAAACAAAATAAAATTATAATCTTGTTAATTTATTCATTTAGACGATCAAAATGCTCCTCTTTAGTTGTGTGTGTCACATGACACATCAGTAGCACTCTTCGTTTGTTGTCGTAGGAAAATTGTAAAAAGCCTAAAAAGCTCGGGTAATATTTGTTAGTTTACACGGGTAAACCTAGTGGTTTACTTCTTCTTCTAGCCGTAAATCATACAAATAACAAGCAAATTTTTCCATGTGTGTGTTTCGTTTTTGTCTGGTTGTTTTTTCTTCGTGTGCGTTTGAAGCAATAGGATGCATGTCTCTGTGTATAATTGTCAAATTCCAGTATTGTATCTGTGTTTACCTCCCGCAAAAAGTGGCAGAAAATGTTCAGCGAAACGCTCTAGACCATCTCTAGTGGTTTTTTCTCTATGGCACGTGGCATAAGGTCCGCCCCTAAGTATTGTGGAAGTGGTCTCATCTCTACTGTATAACAGTGGCGACATCTATAATCGTCCAGTCCTACAGTCATTTCAAGTTTTTATTCAATAAACGTCATTCGTGCGTGCTTCATTCCATTGTGATAACGGGTGACTGTGTAGCGTATGGCTCTGCTCTGCGTAAAAATATTTACATTATAAGCATAAAAGTATAGAATAAAATAATGAACGATGAAAAGCAACCACTGCTCACGGGACCCATCAATCCAATTGAAAGTGTTGAGCAGACAGTAGAATTAGTGACAGATCCATGTTCTAGTGAGAAACCCAAAGTTTATCACCCAGGTTCAGAAAGATGCTTAGAGCACCCGACTTCCAACTTCGATACCTTAATCCATCTTTTAAAAGGAAACATCGGCACAGGAATTCTAGCAATGCCAGATGCTTTTAAAAATGCTGGCCTTGTGCTTGGTGAGTGTTTACATTTTTCTGTATACAAATATCGATTGTTTACTGCTAGTCAATATTTCAACAAGCTAGCTCTTAGAAAAAGCGATATCTAAAACATTTAACAATAAACATAAGCCTGCATGAAAAGAAAATATTTTAAGTCACAGGATTATAAAAATTACATGAACCTATGCTCTGAAAAGCATTCTATTATCAATTCCATTTAAATTACTGATTGTTTCTGTAAGGGTGTAACATCTAAAGGTGGTCTAAAATAAAAATAAAATATCTCAACAACTTAACCTGGTGTACAATATTAAGAGAAGATAATATAAAAAAGTATTCTAACATCAAAAGCCTAAAACGAACAATTTTACGTAGTCTAAGTAAATTAAGAAGTATATGATTAGAACAGGATTAAAGATAGACTTTCATTAAAAAAAAGAACTGTATTAATTAATCAAATTATGTTAATACTTATTTCCATTAGAGTTAGCTATTATGAAATGAGAAAAGGCTAAGCAGAAGAATTATTTCGGTTTGGTATTATTTGTATTAAAAAAAATCATTTTATTTAGTTTCAGTGTATGATATTATTAGAGTGGCTTCTTACCACACCAGGTCATATGAGTAATTAGTGTTTCCCCCTGCTCAGGTGTGTTTTCAACACTAATCATTGGAGCAATATGCACCCACTGTATGCATGTGCTCATAAAATGTGCACACGAGCTCTGCATCAGGAGCCAGAAGCCAGCCCTTGGTTTCTCAGAAGTTGCTGAAGATTCCTTTGCATCAGGACCGGTTTCTTTGAGGCCATATGCTAAAACAATGAAGTAAGTGTTGAATATTGTATTTTTTTTGTGCTTATTTCTTATACATAAAAGAATTAACATAGAAGAAGTTCACTCAACTCAGAAGTTGTGTTCCTCAATTTATGATGCTAACATCAACAACATTATTCATTGCTATACTGAATTATCAATTTTAATGATCCATAGCCAAAGCATTGGTATTTCCTGATGTGTTGTATTTATCTATCTATAATACAATATGGCTGTGCATGATTGGAATTTGAACGAAAATCATTGATATGGCACCTTCAGCCAAATAGTTCCCCAACAAGACTTAGTACATGGTATGCTACATCATTGACTAGAAATATTTTGAATAGTAATTACTATTCAAAATATTAGCAGGCAGCATACCAAAAAGTGAAACAATTGATGACACAAGATGTTTATTTATCAATATTATTGTTTATAATATTAAATGTCATAACAAGAGTTTTACAGGAATATTGTTATATACCTTTGTGTACATTTATAATGTGCTAAACAATCCAATCAGAAAATCACTTCTATTGTTATTAGCAGGAAATTTATAATTTATATCCTCTATTCTATTCCAATAAATGATTGATTAATCTAATCTGCGCCATTCGCACATTTTTTTTAAATAAATATCTGTTGTATGATTTCATCAATCATACAGCTTAATGGCAATATGGTGTTTCCAATTGATTTTATTATAAATATAGACTACTATATTTATGAAAAAATCAATTGGAAACACCATATTGCCATATGCCAGATTCAAAGCAAAAACACATGGGACTACTGGGAAAATAATCATGTTGTTAGTCTGTTAATATAAACCTGTTATATCATATATTATAGTGCTGTCAAATATGTACATTGAAAATTTCCTCTTCCTATTACTGTGTTTATTTGTTATCATTGAGGAATATTACTCGCAAACAAACAATAAATGTCTGACTTCATTATATTGATTATGATATGAACAGATTTACTAGTGAACAATAATGATGTTGATAAGTAGGCATGTTTTATGAATGTCCTTATCTATTTCACCTCAATTATTTTTGATACCCCTGGACTTATCATGTTACAACTTTTATGCATATTTAAATTTATCTTATGTGTGTGTGATTCATACATTCACAACTCTATTGCTGCTATAATATAAGAATGGATTTTGTAGGTAGAGCTTGTCTGGTCTGGGCTTGTGTGGTTTTCTTAATAAGACCAGGTTTTAGAATATATAACACTTATGACAATATATATTGTTTCAGGAAACTTGTCAGTGTATTTTTGGTATTAACACAATTGGGATTTTGCTGTGTATACTTTTTGTTTGTTGCCACTAACCTCCAAGACACAATGCGTTTCTTTCATATAAATTTAAGTGTCCATGCGTACTTAACTTTATTATTTCTGCCAATACATGCCCTGGCTATGGTGAAGAACTTAAAGTACCTGACACCGGTTTCTCTGATCGCCTCTGTAATGACTGCTTGGGGCCTTGTGATAACATTTTACTATATACTTCAAGATTTGCCACCTACCCGCACTGTGCAAGCATTTTCTAGCTGGCAACAATTACCTTTATATTTTGGTACAGCTATTTATGCATTTGAAGGAATAGGAGTGGTGAGTTTAATTTTATATTAATGTATGTATTATTTGTATGTCCTGTAGTGTCATTTTATAAATTCGTATTTCCTATCCTTTACGCCACCTTATTATATGTAGAACACTAGGTTTGGTTTCTCGACAACGTAGGAAGGGCTGTCAAATCAGAGACGCAATTAATGATTTCGATTATCGGAAAAAAAAACTGACTAAGTATGAGGCGGACTCGCGCACAAAAGGTTCTGTACCATCATCTATACAACATTAGACAAAAACGGCAAAAAAATCACGTTTGTTGTATGGGGCCTCCCTTAAATATTTATTTTATTTGGATTTAACTACTTATTTTTAAAGTGAACTAGCTGACCCGCGCAACTTCGTTTACGTCACATAATGCAATTAAATAATATTTCGACTACCCTACCTACCCTATCCTACCCTACCTACCCTACCCTACCTACCCTACCCTACCTACCCTACCCTACCTACCCTACCCTACCTACCCTACCCTACCTACCCTACCCTACCCTACCTACCCTACCTACCCTACCTATCCAACCTACCCTACCTACCCTACCCTACCCTACCCTACCTACCCTACTTACCCTACTTACCCTACTTACACTACCAAAACTACCTACCCTACTTACCCTACCTACCCAACCTACCTACCCTACCCTACCCTACCCTACCCTACCCTACCCTACCCTACCTACCCTACCCTACCTACCTCCCTAGTACCTAGCTACCCTACCTACCTCCCTAGTACCTAGCTACCTACCTACCTCCCTAGTACCTACCTACCTTAGCCCTACCTACCTCCCCAGTACCTACCTACCTACCCTGCCTACCAACATTCCTAGTACCTACCTATCCTACCTCCCCAGTACCTACCTACCTACGTGACGTGGGCTATCAGTTGCGCTAATTTATTTAAAAACGTTTTTATTCATATTTTTTTTACGTGAACGCGTTCGTCGGGATAAAAAGTATCCTATGTCCGTCTCCCGGTTCTAAGCTACCTCCCCACCAATTTTCAGCCAAATCGGTTCAGCCGTTCTTGAGTTATAAGTGGTGTAACTAACACGACTTTCTTTTATATATATAGATATACAACAAAATATTCTGTGAATATTTCAAGCGTCTACCTGTCGCCAGTTTTTAATATCGAGCAAAAAATCACGTTAATTGTTGCTTAAATATTTTTATTATCGCGCCTGTGACCTATAAGCTGTTAGCTGCATGACGCCGTTCTGTCTCATTACTATCGTACCGTGCAACAGTGGGTAAGCAGAGCACCCGGGCAGCTAGTTAGTTATCGGTGTACGTAAGCAGTGTAGGTACATGTTAGATTGTTGCTAAATTAAAAGTATAAAAAAAGTGTTTCTTTGGGAAAGTTGTCTGTTATCATGAGTACAATCACGTGTAATAGTTTTATTATGTCTTTATTGCCAACACCATATATATATAATTTAAATTTCGTAGTTAATTATATTTAACATGCAATTAAATAAAATAAATTAAATTTTAACATTAAATTGTAAATTTACATTATAAATTCATTATTAGCATATTATATTATGTTACAGTTACAATTATTATTCAAATTCATTAATTTTAAATTGGCATTATCATTAAATTCATTACTATTATAATTATTATCATTTAATATTATTACTATCATTAGTTTTGGATATTATTAATTATTAGATTGCACGTCGGCGTGTCTTTGCGACACGAAGGCCTCCTCCAGCTCTTTCCATTTTACTCTTATTTGGGTTAACCTGTGCCACATAGGACCCGCTTGCCTTTTTATGTCATCAGACCAACGTTTTCTTGGCCTCCCTCGTTTTCTCTTTGTTTGATATCTAGGGGTCCATTCTGTTATTGCTTTCGTGCATTTATTACTCTCCTCTCTCATCATGTGGCCTAACCTCCATTTGAGTTTTTGGGTTTTGACAAAATCTTCTATTTTAGTGACTTTTCTTATATCTACAGCTCTTTTTCTGTCTCTTTTTTTAACCCAGTATACTCCTTTCCATTGCTCTTTGGCATGTTATCAGTTGTTGGTTTTGTTTTTGTGTGTTTGCCCAGGTCTGGCAACCCATAAGTAAGAATTGGTAATTTGCATGTATTATATACTTTCCTTTTTATTGTAATATTATATTGATTACCTTTTAGCACTTCTTTGAGGGACCAGAATCTCTTCCAGGCCTTGGCTGCCCGTTTTTCTATTTCTGAATCCATTTGGTTGTTGAAGGCAATCAGTTGGCTCAAGTATACATAGGAATTAACATATTCTATTTCTTCCTCATCTACTGTAATAATTATCTGGGATTCGTTTGTTATTATCTTGGTCTTTGTTTTATTTATTGTTAATCCCACTTCCTTCCTTCCTTGTAGCATGTTTTTAAGGCTTTCCGGGTTGCCTGTTATAAGCATTATGTCATCTGTGAATCTCAAATGATTTAAACGTGTTCCGGTCATCTCTGCGGCAGAGTAGTTCCACCCTAGTTCTGATCATGTCCAAACAAGTGTACAGAAACTGTGGCATAAACTGAATTAATCACGGACTTCGCGCCAAATTCGCGCAAACAATGCTACACCTAGTCCTACCAATTCAAATATTGTTTGGATTTGCGCATTAGAGTAGGTAATATCGATCTACCGATTACTTACCTTGATAATTTGAGGATAAATATAATTATTATCCGTTAAAATCTGGTTTGACTGAAATCCGAAAACACCGAATTTGAGTCTTAAAAACCGGATTTAAAAAAGTCAAGAAAATCCGGATATTTCAGTTATTTTCGAATTTCGATGAATCCGGATTGCAATCCCTATCTGTAGAATAAATATAGACTCGATGTCTGCAGCCCATCTCCATAGTAAAATACCGTATAACATAATACTATGAAAATAACTAAAACATCTACGTCTGTAAATTGATGGATTTTTTTTAACAGCATATGCTGCTGAACTCAGCCGTCCTGAAAGAGAAGTTCTATGCGGACCCAATTGTATCCTTGAGTCGAGCGTGATCCCCAGGAAAACAGTTTCTTCGACGAATTCTAGTTTCTCTTGATTCAATACTGTGTCACTATCACTACTTTTGACATTCGGTAGAGCAAATGTTATTTCCCATTACCATCCATTCCATCATTTCCATTTTAATACTAAATTATTCGCGGTGAACCAAATATGGACCAGCATTAGTGCGTTTTTTACGTCGTCAAGATTGTGGCACGTCTATTTATCTTAAATATTAAAGAGTTATCGTCAGCAAACCACACCATTTGTGGTTGGTTTTTAAATAAATGGGGTAGATCATTTATATAGACTAAAAAGAGGAAAGGACCTAATATCGAACCTTGCGGTAAACCCATACTTACTTGTAAACCCATTAAATTGACACCATTTATTTGTACTTCCGTAATGATTTCACTAAACTGAGCGCCAGTTTCCTTAAACTGTAATGTTCAAGTTTTAAGAGTAGGGTTTCGTGGTTTACGCAATCAATTGCTTTCGAGAGGTCAAAGAAGATTCCTATGGCGTCTTGTGCCTCTTCCCACACAGTAAATATGTGTTTTATTAAGGTGACACCGGCGTCAGTCGTGTAACGTCCTTTGGTGAAACCATACTGTTTCTCATGTAAGGTATTATTGGTGTTAAAGTGGTTGAGTATTTGATTAAGCATTATCTTTTCAAACAACTTATTGAAAACCGGCAACACAGATACGGGTCTATAGTTATTGGTGTCTTTACTGTCCCCGGATTTGAAAAGTGGTATTAGCTGCTGTATTATCTGCTGTATTTCATAAGGTCCGGGAAGATTCTTTGGACCACACACAAGTTTAATATTAAGGCTAAGTACGGTGCTATAGTCTCAATAATAACTTGAAAAACTTTAATCGACATTCCCCATAGATCTTCAGTTAGTTGTATTTTGATTTCCTTAAAAGTTTTAATGACTGCTATGGGGTTTATATGCTTAAATTGAAACTGTACCTGTCAGACTGAAACGTTGGCTCTTAATAAATCAATAGAAAGCAAGGGTGAGGGATTTAAGGTTTCAGTAGTTTTAAGTGGGATACTAGTAAAGAAATCTACAAAGTCTTGGGCAACTTCGTTTTAGAGCTTAGAAGACCACGTGAAGTCTCTAGTGTGATATGATTATTATATTTTTTATTTATATTAGTTTCACTATTGATAATTTTCCAAACCGTCTTTATTTTACTATCGGCGGATTTAATCTTGCTAATGAATAAAGCTTTAACTACCTTACATGTGTTTTTTTAATTTTTTGAGTAAGTTACAATAAGACAGTCTTTTGATTTTTTCACCAGAAATAGCATTCAAGCTTTCCGAAGATGAATTAGATCACACAGCTTATAGTAGAACAACCGGATAAGTGTAAAGTCACACGATCAATAGCAGTTGTATGCGGTAATCGTCCGCTATTTCTAATATTTTCGCGGATTCAATGAAATCCGTGAAAATATTCTCGACATTTAGATGAGATTCCGAAGCTTCGCAAAAGTTCGTACTCATTACACAGGTCGCATTCCAGCACGAGATTCTATTAAAAAAAGCTTTCAATTAATGTGGAGACTTCGAACCAAAGTTACTTGTAGTCCGAAAGGCTCGGCAAATACCTACAAGGTAACATTAAATTAGATACGAAAACTTAAAACAATGATTTATTTTGGATCATTGACCGCAATTATAATACCACACTGTTATAATTGCGGTCAATGATCCAAAATTCCTTGAAATATTTATTGTTTTACGTAGATTAAGTCTTGTTAGCTAATTTAATTTTAACCCTGTGTCCTGTATAAAAGTTGGCAGTGCTGCTCGCACTGTTGAAACATTGAACAAGACATCATCTTATTACAAAGCCGCGTTCGACGAACCTCAGTAGCGACTCTCGCAAACGCGGTCAGGCGCAAATAGGCGAAAGGAACGGTGTTATATTTCCGTTACTTTCGTAGATCAATCATGCTTCAGAGGCAAACCGCGCGCACTACGAGATCCAATAAGACCTTCCGGGGTTTATTAGGTCTGTGCCAAGTAACGCAATCATACATATCTGATAAATTGGTGACCACAAGAAACAGGTTTATATTAATGTTCTATTTTATATACATTCTAGTCTATCGACACGCAAAGAAGGAGAATAGTTTGTTGAAAACCTGTCTGTTTTTGTGAGGTCAATGTATTTAAAACCGGATTTTATCGTCGTGATAGACCAAATGTAATATAGTCGAAATTTTCTGTTTATGTAATCTTAGAAGAAAAAGCCCATAGCGAATAGTAACCATGTACGTAGCCAGTTTCAGGAAATGGGTTATTGGACCTAATAAATCGAAGACGGCCGGAAGTATGGATTTACTGAGCGGTCATGGGTCATTTGCGAGGCTCTGTAAATGGACATACAGCATAGCATAATCCATAATATGTTACTTTTGACGCAAACCTCTCTCTTTGAGAGCTCTTTGAGTGGGGTCGGGCTATCATCCACTACACGGGCCCATTGCGGGTTGGTGGATGTTACGGCTTCGAACTTTTGGTTCTAGGGCATAAATCAAATATTGTTATGCGTCTTGAATCCGAGATCAGTGATACACTAAATCTGGTAGACCCAGACGGGAATCGTCTGCAGAATTTCTAGATTGTCTTAAAAATAGACTGGTTTTAATATCTCAAGTCCTTGGAATGTAATTGATACAGCTATACGACAATAATAAAGTTAACATGACGTCAGTAACTCAGTACCATGACATAGTTTGGTAGCGATGCAGAGTTGCCGGGCAATCTTGACGTCATACTATGAACGCGCCATGGTGACGTAATGCTCTTAAACCCTCGACAGCAAATGTATCCAGTAACATTTTAATGCTCTTGTGGTTAGCGGTTGATCGATACCTGCGAGATACATTCCTCTTACTTGATTGTTCACACATAAAGAGATTTAAATGAAACCAAATTAACCACAACCATAGGTTGCAATTGTGTTTTAGTGCCCTTTCGATCCTCATTTTTATTTCTCTCGTGTCGGCCAAAATCCAAGCCAAATCTCTCAAAGTTGGTTGTTTACCTGGCTAATGTTTTCACCACCCTAGAGTGTTGAACTTAATATCCTGGCCGCCCCAGACTTAGGTATTCAAATGAAGATACTTAGTAACTCCGCACATTCTATCGATCCGTTACGTACGTTATACCTTATTATTTTTGAATTTTATTATTATTATTCCGTTTATTCATTTAAATACACATTTTTTAACATTTTTAAAAATTTCTTACAAAAATCCATATAAAAAACATTTAAAAATATCTGTCTGTGTGTTAAATTATATCATATGTTATTATTATTATTATCTGT
Organism: Lycophotia porphyrea; assembly: GCA_950005105.1. Classification (NCBI taxonomy): domain Eukaryota; kingdom Metazoa; phylum Arthropoda; class Insecta; order Lepidoptera; family Noctuidae; genus Lycophotia; species Lycophotia porphyrea. The sequence continues at coordinate 9,786,546 of OX465393.1, forward strand.
CTAAGAAACGTCGTACGCTTCGGTTCGTCAGAAGCTTTGTGGTTTGGAAAACAGATTAGGGAGGGTGTGTTGGATTCATATGTATTTATGACTCATAACGACTTAAATATAAATACCTATGGAAAATGCCCTCAATGAACTCATATCTCTGCTTTGTTAAACACTGAGAAAACATTCAATTCTGCGCTAATCACAATGCTTACATAATCAGAAGTCAATGAACTTTTATTTATTTACGCAACTCCCAATGTCTTTACAAACAGCGACACAAAGAAAACGTAACGCAATATTTATACTTTTGCATTTTTATCTACCATGAGAGAGACAGCCTGTGTAATTAACTGCTTTTACTAATTAACCTTCTCATTAGCTGTTTTATTATACAAGTATGGTTTATTGGGGATATTTATTCATTACATTATAAACTAATTACAGGTCTTACCTTTAGAAAACAATATGAAAACCCCAGAGGACTTTGGTGGCTGGAATGGCGTGCTTAATACTGGCATGGTTATAGTAGCCGCACTGTATACTGGGATCGGTTTTTTCGGCTATTTGAAATATGGTGATCGAGTGCAAGGGAGCATAACACTTAATCTGCCTAACACTTTGTAAGTTATGAGCTAATAAACAAAATATTTTATTCCTAGTAATAGCATTGTCGAATTTAGAATGTATAGATTATCTTTCTGCTTAACGTCGATGACTTTTCCCTTATCGTGGACGCTTCCGCATTTTGAGGTCCACCTGAATATCCATTGCGATCAAGTATCGACAAATGTTTACCCTTTTCAATATATTAAATATTGAAAAGGGTAAACATTTGTCACCCATATGACATGACTGTGTCATTGGTGCAAATTCCATAATTTATCTTTTTGTGCAGGTTGGCGCAAAGTGTTCGGGCAGTCATGGCAGCTGCAATCTTCTTATCATACGGACTGCAGTTCTACGTTCCCATGAATATTATATGGCCATGCGCGAAATCGAAACTAACTAACGAAAAAGCACTTCAACACGGTGAAGCGGTAACTCGGTTTGTGCTCATCTCCATAACATGTAAGTAGATTATAAATTTGAACCATCCAAACTGATTGAGAAAATTAATTTTTAATTAAAAGCCAACAAGTTTATCTTGGCATAAATAGATTTATAATGTTCTGCTCTCCTTAACATGTCTGTCCGGTTCGTAGGTTATCTATTTTGGACTAAAAACAATTGGTAGTACGGGACCGTACGTACTTACACACACTCATGTCTATCTATAGCTATATTCACACTTACCTATCGTTGTTATCAAACCACTATTGATTTTTACCTCATAGGTGTTGTGGATGTGGTTGTGTCATGTATGCTCGTGGTAATCAAATGAAAGTCTCATATACATACGTAATTATTGAACCATATACCCATACATAAGTGAGTAATGATAAGCGTTATCGATTACAGTTTTAGCGGCGGCGCTGATTCCCAACTTGAGCGGGATCATTTCTCTGGTGGGCGCGTTCAGCAGTTCAGCGCTCGCGCTAATCTTCCCGCCTCTCATAGAGATAGTGACATTCTGGCCTGACCAACTGGGCCAGTACCAGTGGAAGCTGTGGAAAGACATCGCGATCATGCTCTTCGGTTTCACAGGATTCGCATTCGGCACATTTATTAACGTGAAAAATCTATTTTTTAATTGATTAGCTAACAAATCAATCCTTGACGAAATAGAAAATATGAACCAAAGAGTTTTGTAATATTGTATGTATGTTGTTTTATATGATAATCATGACAATAATTGTGTGTAGTAAATGTTCCAAAATACAAATATTACCTAACCTTATTATGTTTATACAAATATTTACTTAGCTTATAGGTGTTGATTAATTGACAAGCTCAGCTTATTTATACAAGTTTATTTTATATTGGACCTTTTTAGTATTGTTATAACAAATATTGAATTGGGTATTGTTTAAAACTTTTTGATAGACACAACATCGGCTTGTTTGTACTCCTGTATTATTTTACCTAGAATGTGTACCTACATTAGCTCTAACCAAAAATTTGGAATAAGTACGTATTATACGTACAATTTTACTGAAAACCGTTTACCAAAAAGTAAAATATAATTAACATTCCACTGTTACATTAAACAGTCTAATCTAAACCTAAATGATGTACCTGTCGGTATTTCTATTATGTGATCGTAGTACCTTGCTATTTTTTATATTATGTAATTATTAAATAAATTATTTTTGTTAGATAACTTAAAAATCCTCGTTTAGTTGTTTTAGAACAAAAATCTATTTACAGCACCTAAATTAAGAAATAACTTTTAAAAAATATATAAAAAAAATATATGTACAGTGTCGAATACTTTGATCTTAATAGTGTTAAAAGAAATATTAATATACCTACTTACTAGATGCATTTACAAAAGGTGCTTTATGTAGTTCAATGTGTTTTGTGTATTTCTTAGTAATTGTGCTAAATGCGCTTAGCTTAAATCTCTGGCAATTGTTGCTTGAAAATTCAGTTTTATAAGCCCCATATTGAAATTATAATTATGCTTACCTAGACAAGGATAAGCCCTAGGCCGCTTGTACACCCACGTTTTTATCCCAGCGGCTCTCCAGGCAGCTGTTCGCATCGTGTCTATCTACAAACTTCCATAGCGATCTATTCAACACGACGACCGTTCTTACACACGATGAATTATCCGTAGTTTGTCACGGGGAAAAAACGTGTGTGTACAACCAGCCTTATCTGTTACACATTGTGATAAAACACGCGCAGGCAAAGTGGTCAAGCGTTTACGCTATTGGGTGTTAATTATTAGCGAACGCGAAAAGTAGATGACCGTCTCTCAGTAGCGGTCATTAATGGACACGTAAAAGGGAGAGTGCTTACGCGCTTAACGGGTCAGAGCGATATTTTTCCTTACTAAATAAAGTTAGCGTTTCATACGAATATGTAAGATACATATTCGTAGCTCACGTTCGCTTATGGACATGATATGCTTGAGATTAAGGTTTATATTATATTATTATGCTAACTTAGTCAAATCAAAGTGCGAACTATAAACCTTGTCTATATTGTCTGCGCGGGACTTACTACAGTCCTTACACACTCATTTTATCTCCGGCGGTGTGCTTTACTTTCTTAACAATAAAGTTGCTATTGGGTTGCTTCCACTGACAAGTCTGTAAAAATTACAGTGGTCATTATTCTAGTTACACTAAGGTCGCTTTTGCAGGTAAAATAACTATGAAAGGACTGTAGGTAGTAAATATCTTTATAGACAAGTTGACTAAATAATATGAATTTATAATCGATAGTGGAGCATGTTATTAATTTAAACATTTTGTAGTAATCACTGTGAAATATGTTACAAAGTTCGTAGTGATCTGTAATCATTTATTGTTTGTGCTACTGCAAATCTGTATAGAATCTGTTATGAAATAATCTCGAATATGAAAATGTTATAGTTTGCCTATGTAGTGGTGATGTACTTATGTCAAAGAAAATATAGCTATGGAGCAAATTATCTGTTTGTTTTCTTCTATTTTGCACCTAAAATAATCGATAAAACTAAAATTCTGAAAACAAATTGACCACTCGGTTAATTTGTTGTGAAGCTTTCGCTTCTAATACTCCAGTACCAGTTGCCCCCAGAAAACAAAACTGTGAAAATACGAGGGTAAGGGTAATTGGTGAAAAACAGGGAGGGGCCCGCAAGGGCCGATGCCTGCCAGGGCTGCGGGACTGTTCGAAAGAGATACCGCGGCCCTGGAACACAAAAGGCAAGGAAGGAACATGGATGGGTTTTAGTAAGTACAAGTCTGACACTCCCTTCCGCTCTGCCCGGAGCGGGGAGTCATATGATTTCACATCCGTAAATAAAGGGTAATTGGTTAACACGGGGGAGGTCTACCCCGGTTGGGCGGAGCACCGCCGTGTCCTTGTAGCGGCGAACGGCGGCGGCGACCTATCGCGTCCGGCCCTAGTCCAGTCCATAGTCCGGAGCGAGAGGGAATGGGACGCCGTCACCTGCTTCTGCGAAGCAGTCATGCTAGCGAAGGAGGTGGCGGGGCTTGAGAGGGAAAGAACCTCTCGTCCCAGCCGCCGCGGGAGACGCCCCGGGCGTCGGGGGTCACGTGGTGGCTTCCGGCCACCGTAGACGCGGACCTGTGGACGGTGAGTAATGGGCTAGCTCGCCGTCCGTCCGTCTTTTGACGACAGGCCGTGTAGACGGCGCGTTCGTGTTCCACGCGCGCCTCAAAGAGATGTCAGTAAACAGGGAGGGGCCCGCAAGGGCCGATGCCTGCCAGGGCTGCGGGCTGTTCGAAAGAGATACCGCGGCTCTGGAACACAAAGGGCAAGGAAGGAACATGGATGGGTTTTAGTCAGTACAAGTCTGACACTCCCTTCCGCTCTGCCCAGAGCGGGAGAAGTCATTTGATGATTTCCCATCCGTAAAAAAAAAAAAGTGCTGAGACGAAGAGCACCGTACCCGGTCTGTTAGCCACCGTAACGTGATGTCCACTCAATGCGACAACCAATACCAATAGCGATACGCAATACCAATAGTATGACATTCTCGGTTGCCAACAAACTTCGGTGTACAACTGAAGCTTGATAGCCACCGCCTATCAAAAAGATACATAATAGCCCTGCAGGTCCCAGTACCATAGTGGGCCGAGTGACCCCTAACCCCTCGTTATGCGGGACCGTAATTTCAACAATCATTGCGCGCCGCTCTGATCGATCCACCACCACTGTATCAGGCTTATTGGCTACAATAGTCCTGTCAGTGATGATGGATTGATCCCAGTACAGTGTGATATTGCCATTTTCGAGAACTGGATTGGGCGCATACCTATAGTACGGCACTTCCGATTCCACAAGGCTGTATTTTAGAGCAAGTTGCTGATGAATAATACTGGCTACAAGGTTGTGTCTATGCAAGTACTCTCCGTTAGCCAGACACCTGGAGATAATGTGACGGATTGATTCGGGTGGCATGCCCGACATATGTCAACCGTGCCGTCCTTCACAATAAATCTGTGGTAGTTATTCGTCATCATAACTTCATCCATAATTGCATAGACAAAACCTTCGGTTTCTTCCTTCGGAGGAACGAAGCCAGGCTACGGACGCTGATAGGTCTACATCGGGTCCATGCAGGGCCCGGAAAAAGTTCAGGGTGAATTGGGAAAATCTGACGTTTCGGGTAGATTGACCTGCCATCAAGTCAAGTTACCCGAAACTGACAGATTTTCCCAATCAACCTTAAACCTTATGCTGTAGCGATAAAGTTGAAAATCAATTAAAGAAATCTGACAGATTGTAGTAGCTTGATGTGCTGGCATCTGTACATACAACGAGCCTTACAAGCTTGTTGAACTATTTAATGATTGACCGTACCGACTGTACCATTGTGCTTTTGCTTTATGTATGTACCACAGGATACCACGTAATTTTTTTATTTATATTATTTATAATCTTCCCTATTATGGCAACCCCGCATTCGTTCAGATATTTAACGACTTGAAATGCAAACTGAAAATTTTTTAGACACCTCGAAAGTAAGTAAAAGATACCACAAAATCGATCGTTATAACTGTACAAGGATCTTCTGGCACTTGGCCAAAATTGGAACCGTTAGTTCCACATTCTCAAATGTTTAGGGACGTCACCCACTACGCGGCCTCGTCCACGATTTTCGTTTCGTCACGAGATTCGTAGTGTGCGAGATCCCTTGCCAACAACAACGTAAACTGTGTCAGTTTTATTTAAGAGACATTTTTTTTTGTAAAAGATGGCAGAATTAGTTCTGATTGTAGCCACACACTAAAGGATACATGCATAATCGTAGACCTTTTTAAGTTTTTAGTAATTTTACGAAGTAACTGCCCAAGGAACGTCCTACCAGCAAACTGACTGCACTGAGTATATGACTTTGATTTTGACAGCGATGTTACCCCTAGAATTATGAATACAAACCATATGCCAAAATCAGAAGTAAAATAGCTGAGGAAGGATTGTATAATTATTGGCCATGTCAAGATTGATTAAAAAAACAAGTAGTGAAGCAGTATACTGCATATTCGAGTTTTTCAATCAGCTTAACGCAGAAACAACTGCGTGCCAATGTCAAAATAATATCGATTTGAAGAAGATTTAAATAATCATTTTAATAATTTGTAATTAAATAAGGAAATGTCTGTACGTGGACTTTAAGCTTATAGCTGAAAATGGAACTAAGACTATCATCTTGGTTTATGGGTTATCTGAGATTCTGAGCATATATTACGTCATTGGAACGCCACATGATCCTTGAATGTTTGCGACATTACGCCTAATTAATTTCCTTCTGATAAATATTTTATTATTCGATTTAACTAAGATTCTGCGACGATATATTTTACAAAATAATTCCGACGTGGCCGCGGCTACTGCGGTATATCGAGAATATCATGCCAATTTCTGAACGTGCGTAAGAAAACACGCAACACTACAGTGAAATGTCATTCACCGACAACAATTAAAAAATGTCGGAATCGTGTCAAGACGGTAATTGTCAAGGAAATAATGAATTTGGGCCGGACGAATCACCCACCAAACTTATCGTCAATTACATTCCTGAAGTCATGACGCAGGATATGATGTTCTCACTATTTTCAACAATGGGTAAACTGGAAAGTTGTAAATTGATAGCGAACCGAGGCTATGGATTCGTCGAGTACTCTCGTCCCGAGGATGCAGTCAAAGCACGTAAGGCTTTTAACGGTCTTCTAATGCAAAACAAGACGCTGAAAGTGTCGCACGCTCTGCTAAATCCGGAGTTAAAACCCCCTTCGAAACCAGAAGCCGACTGGAACCTCTACGTGTGTAACCTGCCTAATGAACTGACCTTGCAGGATTTACATGGACTATTCGCACAATTCGGTAAAATAGTTAATTCTCGTATAGCAGCAGGAATAGCATTTGTTTTATATGAGCATCAGTATGAAGCGGAAAGAGCCATTCAGAATATAAATGGCACCACACCGCCTGGCTTTCTACACCCATTAACAGTTAAGTATGCTAATAAGAGTAACCCTCATAAACATAAAAACAATAATAATAACTTTCCTAAAAGTCCCCTTGTGAGACCCTATCATTGGATAAATCATATGAATGCCATTGGGGATCACAATTCTCCAAGTACGTGGTCAATATACATTTATAATATTGCTCCGGAAGTGGAAGAGTTGACTCTGTGGCAGCTATTTGGTCCATATGGTGCTATTGTGTCTGTTAAGATAATCAAAGATCATTCTACTAATAAGAGTAAAGGATTTGGATTTGTTACGATGAGAAATTATGACCAAGCAGCGATGGCAATACAAGCATTGAATGGATATGTTCTTCATGGCCAACCTCTCTCGGTTAGTTTCAAAACCCAGAAGAGATAATGCTTATGTGAAAGACTTAATAAACTTTACAATATCAATACAGTAATAAATAGACAAAAATGATACCTAATTGATTGGCATTATGAATTATTGCAAATAAATAGTTCTCAATTCTGTGTACACACCCTAACCATAATATGTGCAGTCAGTTGATTCTTGTTGAAAATATTATATTACTTTGAGCTATCGACATTGTTAAGTTTGTTTATGAATAATAATTTATTCGGTTTGCTCGTTAAATGTTTCAAGTTTACTAGAAGTTTAAGATTGTATTGAATATGATTGTTGTTTGGAAGTTCAACATCAGTTGTGAGCTGTAATGCTTTCATTATTTTAATCTTATTATTTAAGTATAATAAAACCATTTTAAAGAAAGTGCTTTTACAAGATCTAACTAATTGATAAGCCACATTGAGATGTTTAATCAGCTACTAGTTTTAGTTGTACACTTTTTATAACATGATGTCTATTTAGGTAGTGAAAACGAAATCTAGATTATATCATATTTATACATTTAGTATAAAATTTGCTGAATTAAAGTTCATTTTCACAATTTTAAATTGTGTTTTGATTTTATTGTTACCTGTTCCTATTTTCAGCATAAGAGAAATTGTTTATATTAGTATATTATGTTAGTATAATTATCATTCATGTAGCCTAAACCTTCACTAGTCAGTATAATAGTAATAGAATGGTAAGTCTGAAATTATATTTTGATCAAGCTCTGTTCTAAAATTAGTTTTCCCTACTAACTACTGTTTTTAAGACAACATCAAAAAGTACTCCATTTAAAATATCCAATACTATTTGATAATTTGAGTAACTAATCATTTGTTTGATAATTGAATTTAGTTAGTTATTATTAAAGTGAAACCCACTTTTATAGCATTGCCTCACATGCTGGGCGTGATTTGCAACATCTTAGCATTCTTCCCAAGAGATGGCGCTAATCATCATTGTGTTATTTTATGATAGAATATTATGTAATTATTATTAATGAATGTCGTGTTTCAATATCCTCCAAAGGGTTATGCAAAGGTGAACAACCTCGATTTCGCCACGTACGAGGCGCCACGAAATCGTCATTTTTAACAGGAAGAATACTGAATATTAATGAACATCATTCTGCGGCTATTACAGCAGATAGGGTAATAGGTAATTTATTCGTATTATTATCTATGTATAGTAGCTTTTTATATGTTGAGTAGGTAACTAACATTTTCCCAATCGGCTTTCAGTCTCACAAACGCAGTTAATTAATATTAACAATTTCAATAAAAAATAAGCATTCGAGGAAATCTGTGGAAGCGCTTATGAAACCGTCAGCACTAATGGAAAAATGACCAAGAGCGTAAAGCAACATTTCAGGAGCTGGAGATTGGATGACTAGATCACGATCCTGATGTAAAAGCAGTTCTTCTCGAAATGCCACTGAGGGCGCGCATTTTAAAGAAGTCCTGCTTTCCGAAAATACAAACTACCGGTAAATACGACCGATTTCTGATTCACATTTTTTTGTTCATTCTTCAAACACAAACTTGAGTAGAGTATATTTTAGTAATAGTGGCTGTTCTATACTACATTAGTCAGCAATCATAAAGTTGCTATCCCTGAATCGAATGGGATTAGAACCTGGGAACTCCCGGCTTGCAACCACAGTGCATGCGCCGTACTTAGGCGTATTACAATAATTTATGCGTGTTTTATACCGTAATTGATTAAATAATAGATTAACTATTGCACTGTTTCATTATCAGTTCTAACGGTTCAAGGTTTATTCATAAACATTACGAAGTGATACGAATACGTTACATGTAGGTTGAACTTGTAGGAAATTGTGTAACAGCGCCATCTGTTGATACAGTTTCAAAACATGATGCTGTAAGATATTTACATGGATTTTAATACTTTTTTTCCATCGTGAAACTCATTTGGACAATAACTAAAATTAGTTTAAAAACTCAACTTTGACTCGTCTCAATTTCAAAATAATATGAACTATTATGGGTCTACTTTCGATGGCTAGCAGCGCGCATGCTCTGAAAACCATGAATCGATATAAAAGCAGTAATAACCGTTTTAGTTGTCGGAGGTCACGCAACCTCTGATTTGTTTTTACTTTTGTTTGAGAGAATAGTCCTTATAATTTTTAATAGTTGGAGTAGGACAAAGTTTCACAGTGCGTTCGTTTGCCGGCGATACGGCCGTGGCGGACGGAGAGGGATCCGTGGTGGCGGGGGGCGTCGGCCTCGCCGTGAGTAGCAAGGTAAGGGAAATGCCCAATACACGATCCTCTCAGTTCATAGGATTATTCATTAATTAATGCCACATATGCGTGAAAAGTGGATATGTTTGTGCCCCGGGAAATCTATGGCAACCACCTAGCGTAGTTCAACACTAACAGTATCGTAAACTGGGACGTTATTCTCGCGGTGTTTTCAAATTACATAATAAAATATGATGTTTATGTAATTGTAATATTTAATATGTAGAAAAGTGTGAACCTACTCAGCAACTTCATGATGTGAATATAATCGCGAACTCATAATTACAGCGTGACAAAACTTCGATTTGTGGTCGTACTCAAACTTCGCACGGAGTTAATTAAGTACGAGGCGCATAATGCTGAAGGTATACCTACCTAGGCGATCCATTTCAACTGTTTAGCATGATAATGTTTTAGTTTATAAAACTATATAAGCGAATAGTAAATTATTTATGTACTTAGATATATTTAAGTAGCTGGTAGGTAACCTATACCTAACGCAGGAACTATGCAGAAAGCCCGCATTGGAATCGATCGACACAAAGTCAGTTACTGTGTATGCTTCCTGCATGTTAGTGGATATATTGTCTACTCCGTTTACCTACATTCGTTCGCCTTATTGCAATTTCAGACTAGCTGACCCAATTAATTACCTAGAAGACTAAGATGATGAACTATCTGGGTCTAGTATTTCGTCTTAGTAATAAAATACTGGCAATATATAATTTAACCAAACGTGAGGTAAAGCATAAGTTGAACTATTGGTTATTAATTTTGACTTATGATCAAACAGAATTACTTTTAATAGTTAAGAAGTAAGTAGGTATAATAGGCGTCTAGTATTGTTTGTATATGTAAGTGGTAGACGTTTATATTTATTGATATTATTTTGTAGTTAGTTTAGTAACGTTACAGTAGGTTAATATTATTTCTTTGTTTTTCTTTATTTTTTCTTAAAGCAATAACTTTGTTATACTTTATAGTCCATAAGTTCAAGGTTGTATCTAAGTCAACAGCTCACTAACTCCTATAATACAAGCTTGACTTAGTTTAGGAGTAAGAGAATTATCATCCTATGTGACAGCGTACAACCACAAAACTAAGTTTATAAATTGTTATTAGATTAAGAAATTGTTGTACCTACTTTGATGGAAATAAAAAATATTTATTATATTTATTTATATTATTAGTGGTTATAGTAGAAACAGAGGGGTCTAGCCGAGGTTCATGTCGGGCTCTTACCGGCTAGAGTTTAGTCGTTGCCCGACATAAACCTCGGCTAGACCCCTCTGTTTCTACTATAACCACTATAACTTGCAGCAACCAACGTCTCAATGTTTCCTTACGTAGGTGTACCCTAACCCAGTAACTAGAGGAAGGCTAGCATGTCTAATGACGTCTCCCTGCCTAGGTGTACCCTAGCCCGGGGGCGGCGCGCGGCGTGTGGGCGCTGCCGCAGCCGCCCCCCTGCACGATGGCGGCGGAGGAGGCGCTGCCGCCGTGCTCGCCCATGTCACCTGACGCGCCGGCTGCTCCGCCGAGGACTATCACCAGCTATAACCAGCATTCTGACCTACATCAACTTATTTTTGAAGCTGTGCGATCAGGGTGAGATATTATTTCAAGTACGATTAATTCAATAAAGAAAGTCGCACAGTTTGTTAGACTTTGACAAAAAAAGTAATCTATCATAGTCTCCCAGACCGAATTTCAGCTATGCGTGTGGCAAATGTCAACAGAGACTACCCTCATGGCTAGTCTCTGTCGAGATTGGGTTGAGCCCAAGTGTGTGCGCAAACACAGGTGGACTTAATTACTCTACCCTTAGGTAACTTCATCTAAGATCCTAAGTACTTACTCTCATAATCTTAGGAAAATAAATTCAAAACTTCTAAAGCATCTTAAAATCATCAAAACTGTTTCCAGACCTCTTAAATGAACTACCTATGTGTTTTAGTGAAGTGTCAGAAATCGAACGCCTGGTAGAAAAACTTGGCGTAGAAGTGTTGAGTGCCCGCGACCAGCATGGCTACACGCCTGCTCACTGGGCCGCACTGGACGGCAGTGTCGCCGTCATGCGCTACCTCGTCGAGCGCGGAGCCCCCATCGATCTGTCCTGCTTAGGCACCCAGGTAATTCATTCATCAACTTGCAGTAACACTTCCAAAAGAAACGAAGTAATAGCTAATATAAAACTGCTGAATCAATATCAAAATACCAGAATACCTAGAATACCAGCTGTTGTTGATTTGAAAATAGTTTTTTTTATTTTATGTATCCTCCAGGGACCCCGTCCAATACACTGGGCTTGCCGAAAGGGACATGCGTCGGTGGTTCAAGTGCTGCTACAGTCTGGAGTGGCTGTCAATGCTGCCGACTTCAAAGGTAGGTACCGTATAGCTGACAGACCAGTAAGGAGCATGTCTGTCCACAGGCAGACCTCGGGGGGTCTGCCGCTCCGTACAATTGTTTGCTACTTGCCTAACTTGCTGTAGCGAGTTCATTTGTAGGGTTATGTGGAAGGATAGTCAATTAGGCATGGGTCTACTTCCTCGCCACAGCTGCGGATGCGCGCTTGTTTCCAGTAATAATTATTATTCCTTGTTACAGGTTTGACCCCATTAATGACGGCTTGTATGTATGGCAAGACGGCGACGGCTGCATATCTCTTGGGCATGGGAGCAGCGACCCGACTCTCAGACATCAACGGAGATACCGCTCTTCACTGGGCCGCGTATAAGGGCCACGCGGATTTAGTTCGTCTACTGATCTACTCAGGGGTCCCTTTACATTGTACTGACAATTTCGGATCCACACCGTTACATTTGGCGTGTCTATCGGGAAACTTGACTTGTGTGAGACTGCTTTGTGAGAAGGTATACCTATGGCGAATCCACGTTATGACAATTTTAGTTTGAAAATCAAGAACGCAAATTTATTCACACCTGTCTTCTTTTAGGTAAAAGCTGAACTGGAACCCCGTGATAAAAATGGGAAAACACCACTGATGTTGGCGCAAAGTCACCGGCACTTAGAAGTGGTCAAATTGTTGCAAAAAGAGATGAAACGCAAATCACACTGGATGCCTCCGCTATCAGAACTGTGGGCACTCTTGTTCGGGGGCGCTGGTGACTCTAAGGGGCCTCTACTCTTCTTCTTAGTATCTGTACTTCTATGGGGATACCCCATGTACGTGATAAGATGTATACCTCTAACATGGAACACGCTACGTCTTTCGCATTACTGTTTCCTGTACTGGAATGCGATCATGTGGCTCAGCTGGGTCATTGCTAACAGAAGGGATCCAGGCTACATTCCACAAAATTCGGAGACATATTACAGAGCCATCAGGCAGATCCCCTATTATGATAAATGGAAGAAACGAAACGTGATCTTGTCACGATTGTGTCACACTTGCCGATGTCTGAGACCGCTGAGGTACGTACGTAATTATTAACTTCTGTATTTAATTAACCTACTTTAAGGTCATTGCCTGGGTCATGCAGAAGGCAGTCAGAATGCTGTAATTATTTTAGGCACCTAGCCATTTGCTGCATCTGCACATATTAGAATCGCTTAATTATCTAAAGGAAGGAATGGGGGGAGGCCTTTGCCCAGGAGTGGGACAGGTCAGGCTAAGCAAAAAAAATTATCTAAATAGGTTGTAATTTTAATTAAATATCAATTTAGATGAAATTTTTATATTTCAAACTTTCAACGATTGCACTGTCCAGTTAGTTTCAATTTATAGCTGCAATCCGTCGCGCCTCCAACACCAAGTACTATTGTACACTACTGTTGCTAAGCAACTGGCTGCGAGTCTGTGGCTTATCTGTAGTCTTCAACTGTTTTAGTTCCTACTTAGTTATAAACTAATCTATAGATCTAATAGATTCCTACATACGCTATTAACTTACCTAATATGAGTTTAAGGTCTCTAAATGACTCCAAATCATCATTATCTGCCTAGCCTATTTCCAACTGTGTTGGGGTCAGCCAGTCTAACCGGATGTAGCTGTATGTCAGTGTTTTTTTAGTTTTGACTAAGAAATTATCTATAAAATAAATTATCTACTTTACACTCTTAATCAATTTTCAACCGGCTTTTGTTTATCGATATGCCAGCTATTTACTTATGTCTAATAATAATTTTGCAACTTTCTTGTAACTATTTTACCTAGGTGGCTTATAATAATACATAAATTACAATATGTTGGTAGCATTTTCTAACATAGCCAATAAGATTTTAGTTGGGCTTTTAGTTTCAAGCAGTGAAAAATATTTTTTCTCTACGGCTGGATTCGGTCCGGCAGTGTAATTGGTTTTCCATCACGATTTTTCAATAGCAGCCATTCGTCTGTATAGCAATAGCAGCAGTCTAGATTTGAACCAGCTTAATGGCAATAGGCTCGGTCCCCATTGGGGTGTCTACTTACTCTCAACCGCTCAGCCTACCCCGTACATAACACAGACGTGATGTTATCTTTAGATTATTAAATATTCTATCTTCTAATATGCAGGGCCAAACACTGTCGCATCTGCAAGCGCTGCGTGGCCTACTTCGACCACCACTGTCCATTCATCTACAACTGCGTGGGGGTTCGCAACAGGATGTGGTTCTTCCTGTTCGTCATGAGCGTGGCTATCAACTGCACGCTGTCCATATACTTCGCCTGCTACTGCCTGCTACTCGAAGGGTTCGGACTGCTATATGTCTTGGGACTACTGGAGGCAATCACTTTTTGTGCTCTGGGGTGGATCCTTACTTGTACTTCCGTAAGCCGTACTTTTTTTTTTAGTGTCTAGACCGCTTATTAAAAACCGTTAAGAGTAACACTAATGCTGTATTAACATGAATACAAATAAAAAAGAGGGAAATTTAAGTATAGAACAATAAAATACCGAATATCAAGATCGTTGTTAGTGTTGCCACTATTTTTAGATGACACGAAAGTTTTTCATTTGCGTAATTTCGCAGTAAGAATTGGTCTAGGTAGTTAGTAATTAGACACCTACGACAAGTCTATGCTGACGAAGCCTAATACTTTGTTCTATTTCAGATTCTGCATGCCTGCATGAATTTGACTACAAATGAAATGTTCAATTACAAAAGATATCCTTACTTGAGAGATAAACGAGGGCGATACCAGAATCCGTTTTCACGAGGCCCTATAATGAACTTGATAGAATTCTTCGTGTGTTTACCTGACAAGTGCGATGAACAAGATATCTTTCACGAAGAGAACATATGATGTGAGGCGCAATGACGCAACGAACTTACTAGAAAAAGGTCTCAAAAGATTACAAAACAAAAAAACGCATTATTATGAACTGTTTTTGCTAAGCTAAAGTTCAAAGATTATCTACGTCTACGCAACAATTTTAGCACATAAATATCTACCACGTATGAGTGACTTGGGTCGGATGTTAATACTTATCAAAATGCCTTTTTGATAAATAGAAAGTCGAAATAATAACTCCTAATTTCCTACAACGGCTACAAACTGCTTGTTCAATTTAGCCGTTAGAAAGTTACAAATACAAGTTGAAATACCAAAGCACCGTTCCCATTTTTTTTGTAACCATGTTTTTGAAATCGGGCACATGTAAATAAATGAGGCGCATGTGCCTACACGCCTTCTATCTCACAAATACTGAAATTAAGACTAAATTCTCGTGCATTTTAACTCTCTATATATGTAAATATGATTGGAGATGTATATACTTACATTAAATTTATTTATAAAATACCATGGCTTTTTAAAATATACTATTTTACTCATGACATTGTTATTTTATTATTCAGTAAGTAATGTACGTCAGTAATACCAGCGGGACACTCGTTGGAAGGTTATCTCACTGGCAAGGCTGGGTGGGTTATGTTATTATGTAAATAAAATAATTATTTATTATTTTGTGCTACAGTAATTTAATCGTTATTTTCAAACAATCATTTGAACAAAAAACAAATTAAGTATTAGAGTAAGCTTCATGATGTGTGAAAAGTTTAATAATGAAATGACATTAGTTGAAACTTTCGTTAATAATGAAAATTTAATTAATTAAAATAATAAATCGAAACATACTTTCTAAATAATATTAGGTACCTACAATTGTTCACTTTCCGCTTACATACAGGATAATTCGTTACCCTTCTAATTATCACAATTCTCTTACACATCAGTCAATAAAATACACGTTGTAATAGCACATACGTATATACGCGTAGATAAATAACTTTCATCACATTAAAATCAGTAGCGCATGAGCGGCCTAGGATTCAGACCAGCTGATCCAACATTTTATTTAACTTCTAATATAAATATGCTCTATGCGGTAGTGTTTATAATGCGGTCGAATCATAAAATCATTTAAGTTTCGTAAAATTGTACATAATTTACAGAATAATGCTTACAAGTAAACTAATTTCAGTAACTATTTTACCTGCACTTCTGTATCTGCTTTTACAACATGAAACAAATATCTCAAGACCTTATATACCACATATTTCCTCCACACAACAAGTTCAGCATTTCTGTAATATTATCAATTTACTGGGACTTTAGCAACTTAAAGTTTGTACTTAACTTCTTACAAATGCAAAAGACTAGTTAACTGCATAATCAATTATATTAAAATAAAATAACAATATGTGGTTTATAATACTGATGTGTTAACCTCTATCAAATTATTTCTATCATATAGAATAACTTGCTCTGACATCCATAAACTTTTAGTTTACTTCTAGAAGTATGTTTATTAATTTCCAATAACATTTTCGAATAATTTCTATAGTTATTTAGGTGATCCTAAATTTTAGAGATTTTAACGCGAATTATGATTACATAAATTATTAATGAAAGTGAGACCTCGGAAATCCTAAGGGTGTATTATAAAAGCTGCTGAAACGACAATAATGATGAAGCAGCGTTAAACAGTGGATCGTTTGGCGCCGCAACATCGCGCCTCACGCGCCTTCATATTGCTGCGGAAGTAGCGCCACAACACAACATGATCACTAGCTGCTTGATAGTCAATAGCAAACCTGTGTTTGATCTATTGCCCGAAGTGCATTCGGATAATACAATGTATTCTTCGCAAGTATATCTAATATGTCTATTTATTTTATAAATAGATTTTAATTCCTAAATATCTAGTAAATAAAATATTTCGAATTTTACTGTGGGTACCCACATTAAAAACATGCATAGCAGTTAATCATCCTTGGGATTGATTCTAATAGCGGAAGCGATTTCTTCTTTGGATTGGTTTTTGTCGCCCCATCCCCACAGATGATGCGAGCCGTCGCCCGTGCGCTTGACCCTGTTCTTGACGATATCTTCAGACACAGTTTTCATGTCGTAAGCCCAACCAAGTTTAGCAAAGAAATTAATGAAGGTGGTGGTGAAGTTCAGTTTGTTGTTGCCCAGCTCAGCAGTCTTGTAGTCCCAGGGGAAGGTGTGGTGATAGTTGTGGAACCCTTCGCCGAGAGCAAACATCGCCACTGACATGTTTTCAGAAGGCTTGATGCTCTTGTCGTAGGGTTTGTCTCCCCACTTGTGAGCAGCGGAGTTGACGAGCCAAGTGACGTTGAGGATGAATGCGTAACGGAACATGGCCGCCACAAAAAATGCATTGCTCCAGGTTTCGCCCCAAAGGTAAACGGGAATCATCGTGGGCATAGCGAAGCATGCCAAGGGCATCAAGAGCAGATAGTACCTAGAAAAAATATAAATAGGTTAATCAGGTTGAGTTAGCTTAGCTTCCAAGGTCAAACCAAGAATTAATATCTGCTGCCACATGCAGGTCAAGGACCACCACAATATTGAACCTTTGCTTAGGTACACCTTTAATTACAGTGGCTTGAACTAGTTGTATTCCTAAAATTATAATTTAAGGGTACAAATAGTTCAAGCCCCAAAATGGAGTTCATCACATTTTTTTAACACAATTATGCGTCTTTATTACCTGCTTATCATAATAAAACAATTAAATGTCTAATTAATCAAAATCTGACTTTATGTAAATAAACCAAACAAATAAAAGCCTTGATCTTGAACTCTAAAATATGTGATCATGATCAAACTTGCGTAACGTGTCGGCTTAACAACACAAAAAGAAATGATCTTGCCGAACTTGTCAAACAGAAAGTATTCAAAGTATTATGAAAAGATCGAATAAAAACTTTTACTTACTTCTTCTGGAATTGGAGTATGGGATCGGATTGTAAGTCGCTCATATCGAGTCCTTTGCCCTTTTCTTTGAGGTCGGGATGCTTCCTGACGAGTAACCAACCAATGTGAGAGAAGAAGAAGCCTCTGGTCGCATTGTGAGGATCAGCATCAGTTTCAGAGTACTTGTGGTGCATGCGGTGGTCGCGAGCCCAGTCCATAGCGGCATCCTAGAAGATAAAATTAATATATTATTTTTCTGTAAAGCCCCTGAACAGACATAGCTATAATATATATTAATATACTTTGCTTTTTTTTGCGTAGTTTTTGGTGTGTACTAGAAATATATATTATAGCTCCGTCTGAGGTCACTCGAAGATTACTATGAAAAATATATCGTAATTCGTCTTGCTATAATATATGTATATTATAGCTACGTCTGTGACGGGTTTGATTTAATAGGGGTAACAACAATAAAAAAAACTATGAAAACTGAACCACATAGAGGTTTTGTTAAAAATACTCTCACACTTTAAAATTATTCTTGCTAAACTTGACTTTGTATTAGCTTAGCATATCGCCAATCTAAAAATCTCAAATTGTTGAAGCCAACACATTGATTAGTTTACCTCTGTGGAAATTGTATTATTTTTTAAATTATGCACAAAACAATGTGTTTCCAATGTCTCAGGAATATAATTAATGTTCAGCTATTATTTAGCCACAAACTTCTTCAATTCATTTCCAAGTCAAAACTGTCAAAATTTCACATTGTTTAGTTGACCATTGTACAGACGATATCATGGTAGCAAAAAACACTTTTTTTCAAAATTTCCCAAAGCTAATTGTTATCCTTAGGTTACATAAATTAGTCTTTAAGGTAAAAAAATGGAATAACTTTTCATAAGTCAGCAACATAAAAAAAATTGTTATCAGAGTTTTGCTGACTTCATAAGGATAAAGGTCAGTAATAATTTGTCAATCCATGAGACAAACAAGTCACCTTGAAAGCCCATTTCTAGGTCCCATAGTAGAAATTAATTATTTATGTATATGGGCTAGCCTTGGTAGTCCATATACATAAATAATTAATAACTTAATACTTATAACAATGTAGGAAGCAAGTCTCAAAAACTACGAATAAATAATTTACATACAATCAAAATCAAAGTAAATTTAAACAATGTCATGTGACACCACTTGTCGTGGCCCTGGAACACAAAGGGTAAGGAAGGAAAATTCATGGGTTTTAGTCAGTCACTCCGCCCAGAGCGGGTGGAGTCATTTGATGATTTCCCATCCAGAAAAATAAAAACACCACTTGTCCACTCCATTATTTAGTAACATCTATCTATGTGCTATGCAGTATGCATAATGCACAACAAATAGGTATCTTTACATGACCTAAGCCTCTGCAGGTAAAACAGACTGAGTTACAAAACATTTTAATTAGGTTAATTTGAATTATTTTGCTGATTGATAAAATTATTGTTCCAAGCTAACATTTTCAGTAGAAACCATAATTAAATTACTGCATAATTATGAAAGACATATGTAGTTGCAATATGTACACTGCTTGTTACTGTAAGGATTATACAAACAAATATTTAGTATCTTACCTGAAAGGCAATGGTGTTAAAGATGATCAGGATAACTTTGAGTGGCCATTTAGCTTTGTAGGACTTGTGGGCCCACAAGCGATGTGCTCCAGCTGTGATGCCCAGCCCAGACATCACATACAAGATGTAGGCTGAAAACATACAACAATCATTACTAATGTTACCCAGACATTATGTAAATAAATGCATCATTCAATTTAAATGAATAATAACTAACTTAACCAGTTTACTGCAGTATCAATTAAGAAGGCTTATTTATAGTAAAGTTTAGAGCTATATCTAGCAGCAATACTCACCAAATACGTCTGTTTGCCACTTCGCAGAGGTGAGGAACAAATAGCCACCATACAGAGCTGCTAAGTGAAGATATGCGAACAGTAAGATGTTCCTCCACACATATTGTTTAGGCTTGTTGTCTGCTTTCTGCACCGGCGGGGTGGCGAGCGCCAGGTCCGGTGTCGCTGCATCGCTCTCGAAGAGTACCCCGTTCACATCCTCCGATATGTTTGGAGCCATCTTTGTGAACTTGTGTTTACTGAAAACAAACGAAATAAATAAAAATAATGCACTAGAATAAAACGCTATGATTGCTTGGCGTTCACATTCACAGAATTTAAGAATCGCTTTTCATTAAATGATTCCTTCAAGACTAATTTAAAGGTAGCACTTCAAGTCAATGAAAATTTAACTCTCTTCGATAAAACTAGGAAGGAAGGAGACTATTCGACGATGTGATCTCATTTGGGAATCAAAACTACAGGAATATCCATAATTACGTAAACTCAAGGTATTTTGCACGTACCGATCTCAGGTAACGAACTAACGATTATTACGCGATACGGGTTAGCGATTTGTTTAGATTTGCGGTTTTTTTTCTAACTAACGTCGACTTGACGTTTAAGGAATAAGGATGCGCAGAGTAGTTTATCAATTTTCAAGAAACACCGCAGTCGATAAACAATCGAGTTTTTTAGTATTAATATTATGGACATGGTCACTAACATTATCATTAACACTGGAAACGGGTTGTTTACCATGTTTATTATGATTGTATTTTTGTTTGATATTGAAAACTTGCTCGATTTTGACACTGAAAATAAGGTCAGTGGGTCGTCTTAGGGGTAAACATAATATTATATCCGAAAACAATCCAATGTCCGAGCCATAGAGGGTAGGCACAACTCGCGTGATGGAGATTATCGAGCTCCACAAACTACATAGGTCATTGGCATGCAGTGGTGGAGATCTAATTTAAGTCCATCCAGTCCTTAAACGTTAATACATGGGCCTCTTACTTTGAGCATTTTAGGTCTAGCTAGCTACGCCATAATGCCACCGATTTCTAATCATTTGTAGTTAAAAAAAAAATAGATATTTTAAGGCCGATGTTAACTCCCAGTAAAGCATCCTCCCTCCCATGTCTTCTAATTCAGCCAAGATTAATTCATAGTTAGGATTAGGAATAATAAAGTCTAGATAATTCATCTCTGGTCCACGTGGTCCCCCTTCAATGGAGTTGACCCGACCTTGTTTGACCTAATGAGTACGTCCTACTATAAGTTGAATGCCATAGTACCTGCGACGGTCGTAGCCTTCCCAATTTTCGAAGAAAAAAACGTTCGAGTTGCGTGCGAATGTGTTAGTGCGAATTTGAGAAGGTGCAACTTTGACCGCTAGATATGGCCGGGCAATGCATTGCAATGTTGTTTTTTTTAAAGTCATTCTGAAAATCAGTTTTGTGGAAAAAAAAATCGAATAAGCGCCACTTATAAGTACGTAAGTATTGTAGGTAGGTAGGTACACATTTCTGCATCATGCGGTAAAATTTGTTCATAAATTCGCGTTCGTTTAATCTAATCGGTAGGTGAACAATGGTATTGTGCGGAAACCCTTTTGCCTGTAAGCCAACGTCCACTATTCATGCTAACAGAAAGAAGCTTGCAATTCACATTCTATTTCCTAATTTGGTACCTGCCTACTTAGCCATATTATAATGTAAGTAAAACCTACCCACTTCATGAGTACCTATTATCGTTTTTTTTCACTTTCCATTAATTATATGGAAGAGACATTATTAATTCATAGTTAAACTAAAATCATCGACATTTTTATCATTAAAAAAAGAAAGTTCTTTTCGACCTTCAATTAGATGCGCTCAGCACTAGTGTTATTTGCAGGTGAGACGCGGCGAGAGGGTTAATCCACTTCACTATAAACTGCAAGATAACGCCGTAATAACCACGACTTACAAAAATAAATAAAATAGGAACCAACTTAATTTGTCTAATGATGCAAATAAAAGTAAAATTTATAAAAACTTACCAATAAATAAATGAAGGTAGGTATCAAACAATCCGTTAACAAATTGCAAAGTTATTTTAATTACACTGCTAACAATATCATTTGCTAACAGTGACCAAGGAAGAGTGGGAATCCTTGTTCGTTGAGCGCGTTATATATTCTGATAATATTTAACCGAAATAACAACAATATCAATATATTAGCAACAAACAGGCCGGCCGGTGCAATCAATAAGTTCACGTGTTGGACTGTGGACTTACTAACATGGGCACGATCGTGGCGGTCGTTTCAGTCAGACCGAGTGAGTGGTTTGGTATGGTGGCGCAGCGAATGCGCGTGGATTGGACGGCGAAGTGGCGCGATGTCGAGGACCACGTCACTGGCTCGTCACGTAGATGGCACGATGTACAGTTGTGATCAGGCGATATATTGAGCGAACTTCACAGAAGGCGGGAGTTCGAACTTTGGTTAGGCTTTTATTATGCCGTGAATATAGTTCAAAGTGCTTGACGTGGCCATTGCGCCATTAATCTAAATGCAAATCTAAATGTTGATACGATGACTGGTTCTACTCTTAATAGACTTTTATTATTTTACCTCATGTAGGCCTATGTTCTTAAGACTTAAATGCTTGCAACTTCCTACCGTAGGTACCTATTCATGCCTTGCCTAACTCAGACAATTAGTTCATTGTCAAAAATTTATTAAGGCTCGTTTGCTACAGTACCAACAGTAGTAGTAGTTATAGTAGTAGTAGCTTAAAAGCGGTATCTATCACTTATCATAATAATATTAGATACCTATACTACTTACGAAAGGTACTATCAATGAAAAATGTTCAACTTCTCATTGCAAAATCGAGTTTACTCCAGTCTAAAGCTATAACCTTCCAGCCTCTAAGGTACTTACATACTTTTATTGTATTATGAACTTTATATTAGTCCAGATGAAGTTCAAAATACAATAACTGTGTAGACTGTAGTGTAGTTCAGTTGGAACCCGTTTTTAATTTTATAACACATTTTCTCGTAAAGGGTCTCTTATTTCTCCAATTTCAATATCGTATTGTATCTCATTACGTACTTGTGCGATAATGTAAAGTAAAACGCACGGTTTATCAAGATGCCCCGTCAAAAACGGACACTTTTTTAATCTTAGCAAAGAGTTTTTATGTCAGATTAATATTTATGTCAACATTTTATGAATAAAATTAACTTTGGGAGATAAAATATAATAAATAAACATTAAATTCTTTCATTTAATTAATTTTGACAATAAATTAAGTACAACCTTATCTGTAACAAAAACAGAAAAATATTAATTTACTGTATTAGTAATACTGGCTGTTTTATGTGCCTTTGCCTTAAAAAAAAGCGCTGATGTTCGCGCCTCGCTAATTTGTGAACAAGTAAAAATTATTCCGCGCGCTTTTTCTTTTCGCTGTACCTATAGTGTATTGTTTTTATTTGAAAATGTCGTCAAGTAATGATGAATTTATTAATTCGACACCGCCTGAAGTCTCAGAGGCAGCGAAAAAGGCTACTCTAAACTCTAAGCCTCTTGCCCGAAAAATCGACCGATAGATACATAAAAGCGTACCAAAATTTCGTTTAAGAATGTCTGAGTTTTATTTATTTCCTCGCAAATAAGTTATAAAACGTCGTATGACAGACGTGCGCTTTGATAATTACAGTAATTTTCACTTACCGCACTTATATCATAATATAGATACTATTACGGATGGATCTCAAACCTTTTTGAAGTGAAAACTTCTTTAGCACCGTTGTGATTTGAAAGTCGATGAAACGAAAAAGCGACAGTAAAAAGAGACCGACACATAAATTCATAAGATTTAACGTGGGAGAATATGAGATAGGAAGCATTACACAGTGTATACTTGAAGTCAAAATTTTTGAAGGTTTCACTTCTAACACGTGTGAATTTTTGTATTGTCACTGTCTTCTCTATTTCTCGCTGTAGCAAGTGACTGTTTTGAGCTTGCGACAGAAAAGGATGAGCATGGAAATTTGTGATTCCGTGCTGCCAGATGAGGTTCAACCCATAATCTTGTTGTGTCATTAACACGTTGCTGCATTTCCCCGGCTAACCTTCTAACCATTTTGCATTGGGTACCAGGAACTACGCAGTTCCCAACTAATCTAAACGCGCGATTTCTTGAGATGACCTCATTGAAGGTCAAATAAAGGTAAACCACATTTCTTCAAAAATATAAATTAGGTAATTATTATAAATTAATACTTAAATAAGAGACTTCGAAATGGTTTTGAAATTAGCAAAATCCAATGTTAGCTTAGATTTATATAATAAAAATATTAGCATGCTGAATTTTGGTAAGGGGATTATGAAGAACCTACTAACAATATTTCACGCAAATAAAGATTGCGTAGGAGCATACAACATACAAAGGTAAAAGTACAGCCCAGGGAAAGATTTTTGGAGATAGGCAGGTTACTTATCTATAGTTACAATAACTTGTTACAGAGAATTCCCAAGGCCTTTGCACGTTTGTTTTGATGATTCATTCATAGCGATTGTAAGCTTATCACACTTATTTGTATTTTTTTATTTATCTCAAACAGATCAGAGCGTGATGAACTAGGTTCGATTCCTCGGGTCGGCTAATTCCATTAGGAATTTCTCTTCGAGCCCGTTAGGGGAACTTTTAGGTGGTCTCAATCGGTGCCATTATCTGCCTACGTCTTACTTAGAATCATTTTACATAATATTATCTAGGTACCGTTAGATCAGAACTAAAAATGCCGGTTCCGTATTACACCCGCGCCAGTTTCGCAATGGCTGCTCAGGGAATTTTCCGTTACTTACACAAGTTTATTGAAGTAAATTGTAAAGGATGATCAATGTTCTACCAACTTGGGCTGCCAAGTGCCACTTATTCAATCTAGCTGACTGATGAGTTTATTTAGGTAGGAACTAGTCTATCTACCTATCAATTTATGTCTAAAAGACACTAGCGAGGTACCTCACCATGAGCTAGTATAATAGTCTCAGGAAAGGTACAATACTCATCATAATGACAACCGAAAGACAATCAGAGATGGGCTTCGCCAGGCAAAAATAATTTCATGATTAAAACTATTATGTCGAACATACATTATAGGCCTGTATGTGTTATAAACATCTATGCGGTTTTATTTTAACGTAGTACCCGCAGGTAATCTAATTATACTGTTATTTTTATTGCACGTGACAAACCGTCATAGATTGGCTTGAGCAGCCCATTCACGTATGACTGAATCTGCATCTAAAATATGATCTAAGTAAGGCCGTTGACGAGATTTTCTGGCAGGGCTTAATGCATTGATTAAGAAAGAAAGTTCTTCTCGACCTTCGAGTAATATTGTCCCAACCTACTTAGGGTCAACTCACACCGAA
The DNA here is from genome assembly GCA_950005105.1 of Lycophotia porphyrea. Taxonomy (NCBI): domain Eukaryota; kingdom Metazoa; phylum Arthropoda; class Insecta; order Lepidoptera; family Noctuidae; genus Lycophotia; species Lycophotia porphyrea. Next base: position 9,811,762 of record OX465393.1, read on the forward strand.
AGTGCGGCGAAGGGCAGCGAAGCGGAGCGCAGTTTCAGTGTCATATGAATTTTAACTTTATTTTCATTACTATAATAATTATTATCGCATGAGAAACTCTAACGAGTCGCGCGGATGCCCGCGACTCCGCGGGAATTCCATAAACGGAGCCGTGCGACTGCGCGAGAAGGCGCGCGAATTCCCGCGACCGCTCGAGAAGTCGCTGGAATGCTCGAGAAGTCGCGGGACTCGCGTGACTTCTCGAGCCCGCCCGCGATGAATTCACGGGTCGCTCTCCTATGCGCAGCTCACTTTCAACAAAACTCGAGGAAACTTGTGTTTAAGCAGTGAAAATGGGTGCCCTTCGCCGCTCTTTCGGTGTGAGTTGACACTTAGTGTCTAGGCGTTATGAACTTCAACACTAGTTCCACAGTTATGGTGAAGACAGTGTAGTAACCTTACATCATAATTCCTAACTGGTTAATTGCTTGGGTATTATGATTTCCTCAAATGGTCAGGTCGTCAGTGGCGTAGCGTGGGTTTATGCCGCCCGAGGCTAACAATTTTGGCCACCCCCTCTATTTTCATGCATAGTCAAGAAACGTAGTAAAAAGTCAAAGTACAAAACCTTTACTTTTTTAATTATTTTAAAATATTCTACATCTTGAAATTCTTGAAAAAAATCTACTTCCATACTAAAAAGTCACGAGAACAATATAGTTTGTATAGAGAAGCCAATTTTTTTCACGAATTTTGCCAAAGTCGTAGAACAAAAGTTGTTTCAGAATGACCACCTGAGTTTCCCCCTTTCGGTTTACAATACCCTTTCTGTTACACGTTGTATATGTCATGTTTAATTGCTAATGTAATTAATAGTGTATAAGGTTTGCCGTTTCGGAAATTAACAAAAACAGCGTGCCAAGCGAAGAGGGAGCGGAGCGAGCTCGAAATATTTAACATCCCAAATAGGTTACATTTTCTTTTTACCATCCAAGAATACAAGGTATAAGAAAAGGTGGGCGGTGGGCTACAAGAATATAGTGCTTGTATCTAGAAATACTACTATGACTTGACGTTGCCGCCTTTTGCCTATGCTCTCTGCCGCCCCCTGAAACACACCGCCCGGGCCAAGGCCGCCCCCCCCGCACGCTACGCCACTGGCGCCACTTGCGCTTTACCCAAGTGCAAATGTAAATCTTGAAGTACTACGTGGAGTGCAATGTTCGGCTAGCCTCTAGGCAAATAGCAAAGAGTGAGTAGCTCGTATCGCGTAGACAATTAGTCAGCAAAGCTCCGTCATCTCCGCAAGCAGCGGTGAGCGCCATTGAGTCATGTCTATCATTTAGGATCTAACTTTAATGAGTCCTACTAGTTGCTGTTAATGATCGAGGGTTGTTTGGTATTTGTGCCAGAGGATTGCCCACTACTCCCACTAGTAGAGCATGAAATAGTAGTATCAATCGATGATATTAATTGTTCATCTTCTTGAGGCGTTCGCAATCAGCCAAACTAGGTACTTACAGTGGGTGAATTTCCTCGAAAAACCTGGAAGATTTTGACTAAAAACTTGAGGAAAACTGGTGAGATTTGTAGCTGTTCACATGAAATAAAACAGAATTATTAATTATGTATAAAATATATTTAAGTATGTCACAGCTTATACGTATACTTAAATGTTAGTCCTCTTTAAGACGACTCACCGTACTTTCGACATTTTCGTCTAGGCAGCTATGGACGTCAAAGTGGCGCTCGTCTGAAAGAGTACTAATTCAAATAGACGATTATTAACGACTTCAACACACATCGGCGTTATTATTCAAGGTAATATAATACTTTATGAAAATTAATTATCATCACCAAATAATAAAAAATAGGTTTCAAACATTATTAACATAATAACTTTTTATCATCTAAAAAAAATTATAATAACTATTTGTGATCACTAATAATTACTATTATGTCTACTAAGCATTTAATCAAGTTTTACGCACTTGCACAGCAACCATTAGGTATGATGATTTGAACGTTAATTTGAGGGTTAAAGCGTAAATGCTTTACCTTACTTGGTCAATGGGATAAATTATATTTATTAAGGTAGAAATGTATTTTCATTTGTATCATCATAATCTTGAGCGAGTAAAACTTCGGGCCACTTGGCGGTGGCCAGCGGCAGAAGTGATGATGGACAAAGCAGTAGTTCTTGTATAGAGCCTAGCGTGTAGTTACCGAGGCAGTTCAGAACCCATTCGTAGTTAACTGGCACGACACTTCGCTCCATTGCGAGGTCTGGAAAAAGAAAAATATTTAACAAAAAATCAGTTCTGCGCTCTAAGCTAACTAGCAAGCCAAAAAAAAACTTTATATTGCAGTTTTTTGGCTTTTATAGTGAGTTTTAGTCATTAAACTGTGGGAAAAATAACTGGGAACTAGTTAAAATCGGAACCAGCCACTATTTTAATTAGGATTATGCAGATGAAGTCATCAAGGCCGCCCCAGAATTCGTTGAATTGTTTAAATTTACACGTGACTGCGTTGCGAAAATTAGATTTCCCGGCAAAGTGTTTGTTTAAAAACCATCCAGCACGCGTAGCATGACCACCGTGGTTGTGGTTTTGTCGACGGGAGAATCGCCAAATTGACAGATTTCTTTCTGTAGAAAGATTTCTAGCGTCGTAAGCATGATGTGAAAAATGTAGAAAAGAAATGTTCTAATCAAAAGGTCAATCACATAGGTCCTAGAAAAGATTCTTTTTATTACTATTTTTTGTGTTTATTGACCTATGATTTTAAAAACATGTCGGGGTCGTACGGTCGCCGTCTCCTCAGTTATTAGGCCGAGATGAATGAAAGTAACTTCGAAAGCCGGGCTCTTCATCTCCCTGCTATGTACGGTAAAGATTTTATTGGATAATGCCTAATACCCGTTTACACCATCACTAAGTGACACCTAGCTTCATGTCTAATGCCCGTTTTCACCAACGCTAAGGTGACACGACAATCGAGATTCGTATCTATCATCACTAGCTACTTCCCCGTTGCTATGGAAAGCGTTGCCTTGCGTTGTCTATGTCTTTTTCTTCGTAGAAACCCTGAGTCTACGGGTCGCCCCATATCTTAGTTCGAAATTTCGATTCTAAGCCAGAATCGATTCCGTGGTACTTTTATACAAAGCTGCGTCAATAAGGTCGTCAAAGCAAGTTGCGTTGTATTTGTTACTATGTAGTTACAGACATTGTTTTTATTCTAGTTTTTAAACGTGCACGCATTTGGCACCAGCACACTACTATTTTATTCATGTGCCACTAATATAGCTCGAACTATTACGGTTTATATTTAGATTTAATAACAAAGTTAGGTGGACAAGGTGAAATAAAAATTGGGAACCATAGAATTGATATTGTTTCCATGATTATTTTAGTACTTAAGTATACTTAGTGAACATAAAAGTTATTTAGCAATATACAGGGTGTAAACAGACCCTTTACGAAACCGGCATTATGTACAATCGAGGACACTCCCGCCTGATCACCACTAAGCTCATTTTTGCTTGCACTCCCAACATGAAGCTAGCCGGGCGGGGCGCGTCCGCATGATTCCAGCGATTTTTTTTTAACTGGTCGGGCGGAATGGGCCGCGACTGTACATCAAACTTAAGTAACACTACGCAAAAATTATTGCAGGGAAACGACTTTTTTGTGGTGAAAAATCACGTTTTACAGTAAAACCAATGTAGCACACTGAAAACATTGTGCTGATGGTTGCTTTGAATAGTAAACGGCATTAAGGTAATTAAAGTTATTACCTTAAAAAATAGTGTTTGAAAAAAATAGTGCGTGGAGTCCCTCCGCGCGGAAAAAGTGTAACTTCGTAATGTGACGCATTCACTCTCGCTCTCTCTCTTTCTTTTCCCCCTCCCCAGGAGCGTTGAACGTTTAACGCAACAGTGCTTACACACCCCCTCCATGGTAGCATTAAACGTTTAACGCAACCTTGTTGGAAGTCGCATTAGAAGTTCCACTTCAACAACTTTTGAAAAACAAAAAAGTATGACAGCAATGACAGGGAGAACACGTGGCTTTCGGATTCGTTAAGAGTATTTTTACATCCTTTATATTTAACTACCTATAACCAAAGAATTAACTTTTCATTAATCGAAATGATGTTGTTCCGTCACAAAATACGGCTGCAACCACAACAAATAAGGATATAACCAAACCAATGTTATCTAGTGCACCTTATCAATTTCATACACGTGCGTCAGTTTTACAAGTGCGGAACTTTTTTTGTTCTGAGTCAGTTTATATTATAAATTGCCAAAATGTGGGTAATCTCAGTAAGCACATATATCTAAAGTGCTTTACTTTTGGTATATTATACGCCTCCATAGATGTATAATAAAATTCCGATGTCGTGCAAATGTATAAACTTAATGCTTTATCTCGTTCACGCGGATTAGCCATGGCAAATAACAGCAAGAAATTGTTGCTCTTAGCATGTGCCGTGGCTAATCAGGTAACGTTTTTCTGACATACTAATCTACCTGCAGAGTGTTTTTTATGACTACAATAAGAAAAGATACATTCACGTGTACGATTGTGTCACATGGTACATTTTTTGCGAATAACAAACCTTGTCCGCATACCAAAGGGGTAAATGGACTTTATACTTTGTTATGTTAATGTACACTTGACTCACTACCGCTTTGGTGTAGTAGGCGCAAGTGCAAATGTTGAACGCGAGGTCTGGGGTTTATCCTCGAGTGGTGAGGTATTATTTATTTTTCCATTCAGTTAGTAGCACCTGGATTGAAGTGGCCATAGACTCACCTCTTAAAGCGTTTGGCTGTGGGACTTGTAATATTTTAATATGGTGAAATATGAGAATATACAATAACACCGCTAGTTCCTACTACAGTTTTCATCCTTAATGCTAGGACCGTAAGGATAATTTGCAAACAACAAAGTGAAACAGCGAAATTCTAATTTTCCTAGGCTAGGCATTTTAAAGTATAATATAACCACGTCATAGAACTACGATTCTAAACTTGACCTAGACCCACTTGATTTCCTTCCATCTGCAGTCATCATAACAAATGAGTCATTGAACAAACAAAATGCCGACCGATCGTAGATGTTGTTCAGGTTATTTTTGAACAGACATAACATCACTTAGAGGGTTTCTTGAGTAAGGATTATTAAATTGATTACCTACTATCGAAAATAACACATTGGGTGGGTCACGTGATTGTTGATTGACAGTGCGGTTGCCCGCGACTAGAAAAACTCGCGATCGACGCTCTGTTCAAAGCTTAGAGTATATAATTACAGTTTGTCGACATTTAAAATATCTTAGGTTATCTTATCTTAATCTTGCTCCAGTGTCCACCTACCCGCTGTTAAATTTTATGGTCAGTATGGCAATACCCTAAAAACGAGCAGGTTTAGAAAAAAAACCCAATGAGTATGAGATCATCATGTCGCATGTTCCTAAGTACCTAAATGCTGCGAGATCCGCAGTAATTATAGACTAATTTGCCCCTGCGCACCTCACTTACACCGAGAGCAGGTTTTCTTTATAAGAGCACTCTATTTACTTTGTGTATTTACTTTTTGGTGTAAGTGTTCTGTTTAAGAATATCAAAATAAATACTGTGCCATATACTAAAATTAGAACGATTCGGATATACCATATGAAAGCTTTTGCATTGGAGTTTGAACTGAATTCTATCCATATTTTTTTCGTCGATATTTCCTAGTTTTTCCTTTGTTGCAAATAGGGCCTTGTACCAGTCTATAACTGTCTCACGGCATGGCACAAGCCTCTTCTCAGTAGAGACACGAGAGCATTGATCCCCATGCTTGCTCAAGGCATTTGATTGGCTTGCTTCATAAGGTGGTTGCGTCAGGATTGCTCACGAAATTCAAATTTTCTTACGTTTTTTGCAATTTGCAGGTCATTATCAGGTTGTATGTTGATGAAAAATGAGTCGCACCAGTAACACGTATGTAGTTACAAAATCACAATCATAAAAATCATCAATATAACTCTGTAGGTGGTCCATTTAACCCTATTGAATGACTTTTTTATTAAATATTCATGGAATAGGATTACATGAACTTAGAGAGTTGTATTGATGATTTTAATGATTGTAATTCTGTAACTACATACGTGTTACTGGCGAGACTCATTTTTCATCAATGTACAACCTGACACTGACCTGCAAATTACAAAAAACGTAAGAAAATTTGAATTTCGCAGGCTACCCTGACGCAATCATCTTAACACTAATTAAATCATCCTTACATGTAAAGCGATCCTCCTGCGTGCGCTCCGGTTCGGCCAGCAACAGTGCGGGTTTGTAGGAGTCCTCGGCTACTCGTACAAGCTTAGGATCTGCTGCTACGCGACCGCCAGCGGATAATAGCATGTTCTAAAACCAACAGAAAAGAAAGTCTTGTGTATGTGTGACATAAAAGTAATTTGCTTATAGTTTTATGGCAAATTGTATTAAAGAGAGGTTTTTTTATGTAAAGGAATGAAATAAGACTTTGCATTGCATTGCATCTATTAGAATGGCAATACCCAATACTATACCAATTTGTTACAGCACATAAAAACAACAATATTGTTGTTGATTTCCAATCTCGTCCAAAATACACGTGTATACCAACGAACTATCTATAGATACGTCCATGTTTTAATAATAGAGAGAGAATTTTTCCAGCTGATATCAAGATTATTACTAGGTACTTAAGAGCCCTGCGGAGGCCGCGCGGAATTGCAATTCGAAGCGAAGGAAAAAGCCGTCAAAATATTGTTATCTCTGTTTCACACCTCCCGGCGCATTGCGAAGCCGCGCGGGAGCATGTGTGGATAGTTTTTACCTAGCTACTATTCTATAATTATCGTTCATTCATATCACCGCTGAACATTTGTGATTGATTTGAATGTGTGCCTTAATACCAAAAAAGATGAATGAAAACTTACCAATGTAATTCATGTTTCGAAATAAACAAAATAAAAATATTACCGTTTTTAATATAGAACAGATGAGATGAAAAAAGCTTATTTATACTGTAAAAAAGTGAGAAATTCAATTTCTTTATAATTCGTTTTAGGTAAACATTTTGCAAAAAAAATAAAATTGAAACCTAGGTAAACACTGTCTTGTTCCGAATAACAGCATAATAAAGGTCGAAATATGCTTAAACTGAAAATAATTTTGGTATTACGTTTGTATGGACAATTCATCGTCCACCGGCCCCTTAAGTAGTCTGACTTATGATATTCAACTCTCTAATAATTAGTGACAGGTCAAAGATCGTAGCTATCCCAGCCAGCATGATGAATGCGTGATCAAAGCCACGCTGGAAACAGCTGATACTTGATAATTTTATAATTAACTCCCATTCTCACGTTTACATTGTAAAGGACCATGGCCAGTACATTTCCAGTGAACAATGCAATGTTAAAAACTGACCCTCACATAATCATTATGCGCTCACAATAGAGTACTTATGAGAGTTATGAGCGAAATCAAAATGCCATCGACATTTACGAGTCTATGTCGATGGACTTCAATATGTCTACGAGATTGGTTGTTCAACATAAAGACTAGATATTCGTTCAGGTTCTGGAGCAGTTGTTGATTGCACCATAATTCCGCTTATAAGAAACGTTGGAGAATTATTACTATTAGGTTATACTATTTGCTTCATGCTCTAAGACGCGGTAGATGAATTTCAACCACCACAAACATCATCATCATCTGCCTAGCCTTTTTCCTATGTTGGGGTCGGCTTCCAGTCTAACCGGATGCAGTTGAATACCAGTATTTTACATGGAGCGACTGCCTATCTGACCTCCACAACCCAGTTACTACTGGGAAATACGATACCCCTTGGTAAGACTGGTTGTCAGACTTTTTGGGCCACTGACTACTTTAACGACTGTCAAAGATCTTCAAATGACAGCCGGGACCAACGGCTTCACGTGCTTTCCGAGGCACGGAGGAAACTCGGTATGTAATGGGTGGTCACCCATCCACAGACCAACCTAGGCAAGCACAAACAATTCCCTATAAAAAAAAAAAACATAAACAACTTACCTTTAAAGTTTCGAGGTCGAGGACGCTAAAAGGCGGCATACAATAAAACGTGATGCCTTCAAACAGCTTCTCTTTCGCGATCCGAGAGCGCCTGGGTCCCGGTTCTCCTGTGCTATCTAGAGCTTCGAAGAGTTCCTACGAGACCAAAAGAGATATAAGAGTTAGTGGATTTTCTGGCATTTCAACTGCGATATGTATTGTTATATGATATGTGGTCTATAAGATCCAGGGCCAATGTGGACCGGACTGGTACTTGGTTCCATCTTGTCCCACCATCTCCTGCGAGGTCTACCGCGTCGCCTTCTGGAGGTCATGGGGGGAGGTATTTGCCCAGCAGTGGGATGACACAGGCTAACAGTAACAATTTAACATAGATTTGGGTGTTTTAGTCGGTAGGCACGTGTCAGGCATAATCCTCCGGTCTCCCCGAATGAAGGGTATGAATGAGGAAAATGAGTATCATATTTTTGGATTCACAACATAGCTGGCGCAGCAACATCACTTCGATCGTTACCCGGCAAAGTAAGGTAATCTGTGGTGTATAGGCATGCATTAGTTGAAACAGATGGCGTTTGGATTAGAGTCCGGTTGATGAAACAGGACGTGTCTCCTTTTACACATAACTTAAACATGTATAACTGGCCAAATGCGGGTGTATTATAGGTACACTGCTGCCTATACCCTTCGGGGAAACAAGCGTGAAGTTATGTTATATGCCAGATATTTCCATAACAGTTATCGACAATCAGTAAGTCCAGGGCTGTCTTTAACCAATTGGGGGCCCTGGGCACTTGAGAATACTGGGGCCCTAGTAGGATGCAATAGCGAGCGAAACAAGCTCCATTTTTTTTGCACCCTGCCTCGGATTGGTGAACTGTCACAAAAAAACTATTTTCTTGTGAAAGTTCATATAAAAATAATAGGAATTTTTTAGCGGCGGAGAACTTTAATTTTAAACAAAACAGAAAAATATTTTTGATATCCATGAAATTGGCTTTATTTTACGGATAATTTCCTGCGATTATTGTACGAATATGGTTTCGGTCATGTGGCCACCGCTACTGGCGTGAACATACCAAAATCAAGAGGTCTTGCTTGTATGTCGGCAATAATGCGTTGAATTTTGGCTTCCAAGTGCTCAATTGTTTCTATTTTCGTCAAAAATGATGATGGTCACTACGTTACAGGCAACAGAGCAGTACTGAGACATGATTATTAACTTTTTGTGCCTCAATAGCAAGGCATGTTGCAGACATGTGGTTTCAAAGGAACAAGTCCATTGGACAAAATGTGAAGAAAGCACATGTGAATGATTTTTTTGCTTGAATGCCAAAGGAAGGTTTCGTGAGCTCCTTGATGGCAAACAAACATGAATAGCATAAAGTTATCAGTCAAATAAAGTCAACAACAAGGATATTAAAAACTTGTATCTGTGTTTTGTTTCAATTTAAAGTTCTCCGCTTCTATAACCAACCTTTATATGTAACTATTGACTTATGATGAAAAGCTAGATGGAGCGAGCGGAGCGAGCTAAAAAATTAAAACTATCTTCCAGCCCTGCCTGGGATAAATTAAGTTTCTTTTGACAGCTACAGGAACTTGGGGCTCCCTTAGATCGTGGGGCCCTGGGCAAGTGCCCAGGTTGCCCAGTGGGAAAGATGGCCCTGAGTAAGTCCATATAATTGCGAACCTTAATCTTTTAACAAGCATAATAATTGTTCAATGTTCGTAACGTTAGTCAATATTGCATCACGTTGTTTGCGACAGGTCCATACGATCGCGTGTTATATCTGGTGGTACCTACTACGCAATGAAGTACTTCTGTTTGACTGAATTCGTACATTTCGCGCTGATAAGATGATGAGATTTGCTTATTTATATCTTTTATATGCGCAAGTTCACAGAGGATTTGAAAATAATATAATATCACGCCCGTGTAACTCTTGAAAGGTTAGGCAGAAGTATAGGTACAGTTTAAACATAGCCTACATCTTGTTTATAGTTAATCTACAAATATATATATAAAAAAAAAAATGCATATCTCCAGTAGTACTTTACAAATTTCTTTAATATATTTTCAACTTTATCGCTAATGCATTAGGTTCAAGGTTGATTGGGAAAATTGAACAGTTTCGGGTAGCTTGATGTGCTGGCGTCTGTACAAATAAATCCCATGCAATACAGGGTCAGACTATTGCCATCAATGAAACCTAAATCCAGGCTCCGCGCTGCTACTGAGAAATTTCTTATGAAAAACCCAATAACACTGTCCGACCTGGGAATCGAACCCCAAGACTTCATGTAGAGCGCTTGTGATAACTAGACCAACGAGGGATTAAAAAATGTCCCGTAATCACGTTAAGCGAACATCCATGCATTTCTAACATCTATGGAGCGACTTCCCTACTCATTAGGTTCAAGTGCATCGCCGGAGTTACCCCCGGTAGCGGATGACTTGTTTTATTATTGTATGACGCACGTGAGTGTGCTTTGTGCGGATCAATTTATATTGCAGTTTATCTTTAGCTCATTATTTTTTGTACGCACGAACGATGCTGGACTAGTGTACTAAAATATTGCGCATTGCAAGTATAGTTTATTTGTAAATGTATATCGTACTCCTGACTATGAAATCAGGAGAAACAAGGGGTTTTAATCGATAGGAGAAGAAGTCCTACATACCCCCTCATGCTTCCCAGACGGAGGGTATTTCCAATCGTATGAGTATTACAAAACAACCGAAATATAAGGCTATAAACGTCCATAAATGGGCTGCTAGAACGATCCAAAATCCACATGCACAGCGCTCGGCTGTTTCAAACGCTGACGTGTTCACGGAGGCGTGTCAAAATCATGAATACATAGTTACGTAATAGTATATCGATTTATAAAAGATTATATTACCGAGACGAACTGTATCGATTCTGAGTCATAGGATAGGGGAAGTTTTGCTTTAAAAATGTTTCATAGTGGTCTATGAAGAAATTATCTAGCGAAATTCCGTCGTTGTGATGGGTATCTCGATTTTTATATTAAAAAAGATACTGAAACTCTGATCTTTTCAATTATAAAAAATACACGTGATGCTAGGAGGGGGGAGGAGGGGTGGCCTTAAACCTCACGACGTATTACCAAGGGGGAGGGAGGGGTATAAGCGGCATTAAAAACCTTACGCGATTAAAGAATGGCCCCACATGTAAAAAAAAAAAAAAGAAATGCGAATTTTTTGAGGGTACAACCACCGCTGGTAGTTAAGTTATATGCTATGAAATCGAATTGCTAAGCGTAGTATGTGAAGTTCAGTTAGATGGTCTCTTAAAAATGTGGCTGGATCAGATTGAATGCAGAAGGCGGAGAATATAGTGCGTAATTTGAGAGAAACCAGGCACATAAACGCATTATTCTCGTCCTTTTCTCACACACTTTGTCTACGTTTCTTTTTCATTTCTCCTTTTGCAGGTCTGCTGGCAGAAATTTCTTAAGAAATATGTAGTACCTTTGTACTCACATTTTATAATGTTATTCTCCTGTGTTGTCTACTGTGTGTACATAAATAGTAAAATAAACCTTTATCTAGCATTGGTTAGTTGAGTTACTCTTTAAACATAACATCACACGTGTATTTCCCCGAAGGATTAGGCACAGCTGGTCCAATATTAGATTACACCCACATTTCGCCGTTAGGTTTAAGTCCCATGCAATAGGGGGCGTGCTTGTTGCCAAAACGGGCACGAATCCAGACGCCCTGTCTGTTACTCAGAAATTCCTAATGTCCAACTACACTTTGCTCGACCCGGGAATCGAACGAAGGTCCTGACCTTATGCTCAGCAATCGCGCTTGCGACCACTAGACCAACGAGAAAACATTTTTGCAGATAATTTAAAACACAAAATTTTACCTCATTAACAATTTCTTTAGTCTGCAAGCATTGTTTGACCCATTCAAATGACACAATCCACTTAGATGCTGCTAATGCGCACATGTATTTTACAGATCTGTAAAGGAGGGTACATGTTAATTGTGCTAAGATTAGCAAGACAGAGTATCATTTTTATGAGTGGTAAATGATATTATGATGTTACTGTGGATGTAAATAATACAATGTTCAGTGAGCATTATGAACAGAAAGCAGAAGGTATTATCATTAGCCAAGCCCCTTTTTTTTTCGGATGGGAAGTCATCAAATGACTACTCCCGCTCTGGGTGGAGCGAAAGGGAGTATCAGACTTGTACTGACTAAAACCCATCCATGTTCCTTCCTTGCCCTTTGTGTTCCAGGGCCGCGGTATCTCTTTCGAAGAGTCTCGCAGCCCTGGCGAGCCAAGCCCCTTCCCCCCCATGTTGGGATCGGCTTCTAGTGTAACCAGAAGCAGCTGAATATCAGTATTCTACATGGTGCAACTGCTTATCTGACCTCCACAACTCAGTTAGTACTTGGTAATACAATAACCCTTAGTAAGACTGGTTGTCAGACTTTCGGGCCACTGACTACCTGTAATAACACAAGGCATTGAACTTCTGTGTCTTAAGACTTTGCAAAACATGATTGTAAAGATTGCTTATACCATGCAATCAACATAGTAGATAACAAATTTCTGAATGCAAAAATAAAAATAGTGGCAAACAAATCTCACCTCTGTGATTTTCTTTCTTCATCAACACCTACAATCAAGTGTGTAATGTCCTTTGAATACTTGTCCACATACCTCCACTTACGTTCAATACAGAGAGCTTTTACTTTTGATATTTCACTGGATGTTAGACACGAAGCAGCTAAACAATATCTTTTGTTGTTTAATCCTAGGTTTCGAGCAGTAAGAGGTCGCGCAGCTGGTGTAGTGGGCGTACTCTCAAATGCCTTACACATAAACTCCTTTTCTTGTGTAGTTTTAGCAATTACGTCAGTAGTAGGACAAAGAGTTTGTTCCGGGTCATCATCATCATTTCTATTCTCAAAGTTAAGTGATTTTCTAGCCATTGGCGTGGACTTATGCTTAATTTGGTCAGCAAACTTGCTGATAGTAAGGGGTGTCTCCAAAGCTTGGTTCTGAACAGCAGTTTCGATAACAGTCACATCCCTAGTACTCTTGGTATTCTCAGTCACAGTATCTGTTAAATTGATGATACTCTTTATAGTTGATACAGAGTTTCTAAGAGAAGCCTTCTTTGTCTCACTTAAAGATATTTGTGATTGGTTGGATGTACTCGCCCGTTTCAGTTTTGGGATTGATAAGTTCCTGGAAATTATAAAATTGACATCTCAAAATCATTTTTGTAATTTATTTGTCACAACTATATGGAATTCTTAAAAAAACAAATAAATATTTTGCTCAATGGGTTTTGAACTCTTGTTAATGCGCTTTTACTTAGCTATTACAATTAAGGTTCATTCTTTAGTGTAAGTAAATACAGGTATTATTGTATCCACCCCGAATACTTACTTTTGTGGTGTTTCTTCAACTACACTCTTATCATCATCATAATCTTGAAACTTTTTTGTTTTATTTGTCTTGATTATGCCATCATTGCTCTCATGTGTAGAATTTAAATGATGAACTGGTGTTAAGAACTCATCAACCTGTTGCGGTGCCTGAAACATGAGAGAAACTGAATTAGGACCAAAATACTTTTGATTATATTATCCAGAAACCTTTTGTGATAAGCACTGTTAAACCTCGAAGATTGATCCATGCGGTTATTATTATTTATCCACGAGCGCCATTGACTACTACTATACTATGTATTATAGTACTACACTGTGTATGCAAACACAATTTTTATTGCAACCATGTCACATAATGCCCAAACTGTGAATTGCTTTTATGAGTTGGTACATACAAAACGAGAGAAGTCAAATCACTAATACTTACTTTGCCAGTTTTATTTATTTCAGAATTTTCATCTTCCTTTTCCACAATAGAGAATACATTTTCACTATGCCTTTCATTAAAGTATTCATTTAAATTTGGTGTTATTTCAACATTCATTTGGCTTGCAACCTTTTTAATTATCTGTGTTTTTTGCATTTGAGATGAAATTTTTGTATTTGGTGCTTGCTCCTCATTACTTTTGCTAGTTCCTTTATCTTTGAAAATGGACACACTGCCTACTTCTTGACTTTTTCTGATGTCTTCCATGTCTGCATCAATGCTGGCAAACACTTGACCCATTATAGCATCATAGTTAATTGGCTCACTGTCAGTTGGTACATCTTGAACTATCACATTCTCTTCTGGATTCATTTTAGTTTTCTTGTTAGTAGGTAACAATTCTTCATCATTATCTCTATCACGTTTCTCTGCAAGTTTTTGAGTTCTAAATTTGCTTCGATATGTGCCTAATATTTCGGAAGGTGCAGGGTCCTTCAAGATTTTAACATTTGCTTCCTGGACTGAGCCACTATTGAAAATATCTAAGTCATTCAAATCATCTATGTTCTCGGGGTGCTCAATTATTTTGTTTGCTTTTGGCTTTTCAACTTGTGGTACTTTGATGGGAATACTTTTAGGACTCTCTTCTTTGTCATCAATTACATCACACTCCATTATTTTGGATAGTTCTTTTTCCACACTTTCAGTGATTTCAAATTGAGCACTTGCTGTATCAGCTGAGGCTGTATTTTTCTTCCCAGATGTAGTTCTGTCTAAGTTACTTTCTACTACTTGTAAATTCTTATTTTCTATAATTCTAGGTACAGGTCTTTGTACATTCTGGCTTTCATTTATATTTACAACCACAGGTTCTTGTTCCCTATTATTTACAATATTGATGTCTATATTATGCGCATTGACATCTTTCATCACACCGTCATTATTTTTACTGGATTGTGGGTCTAGGGATGTCTGTACTTCACGGTCAGTGTTAATCTTTACTTGGACATCACTTTGTTTCTTCTTAATTACAATATTGGTTATTGTATTTCCTACCTTAATGGTAATTTCAATATCATCTGAATTTTCTGTAGCAAGTGGTTGTTTAATATTATAGTTATTTATTATGTCAAAATTATCTGTTCTTTTGGGATTTAATGCACTTTTCTTTATAAACGGCATTTTATTTACTGCTTGTATATGGTTTGTACTTTGATCTGAATTTTTTGAACTAGTAAAATTTTCTTTCACTTTAATATTCCTTCTATTTTCATCAATTTCATCATTTGCAGTTGTTTTATTTTTTGAGTCTTGAACTTGATTTTCTCTTGATCTGCTTAATGCTTCTTTCCTACTGTTTCTGATTTCTTTTTCTGTTGATTTAACTGTATTGTTTGGATCCATACCTTGTTTGTTATCAAAACATACATTTGAGTTTACATTATTTACTTTGTTTTCTTTATTTGGAACATCTGGTGTATTGTCATCAATGTTGTATACCTGTGGAGTAACCACAGGTGTGTTTATGGCAGGCTTTGGGTTCTGTGTTTTTTTAACCATTTCAATTGAAACATTCAGTTTGCTTCGATTTTTCTTGTTTAATTTACTGAATTCTTTTCTCATTTTTTTTACATTATTCCAATTTTGTTTGACCTTTTGCGATTTCTTATCAGTATCCCCACTTGAGTCTCTAGAACTATGCCTGTTAGAAGATAGGTCGTTCACCTTGCCAGGGACATCATCATTTTTCACATCTCTTTTCCTAGAGCTCCTGCGAGGATGATCTGTAGTATATTCAGAATCCTCTACAAAAAATGGTTCTATATCCATAGGACCTACAATGTTTTCATTTTTCTTAGAAGTGACCTCAAGGTCTGGCATTGGTTCTATTTTGTCCCAATCATCTTGTGGTGGTGGGATATGGACCACCTTTGGAGGGGTTGTAATTTTCTTAGTATCTGTATGAATTATGATATTGCTAGCTGAAACCTCCAATGGATTGGCTGGTTGTTGTGATTCTTGTGAGAATGTTTCAGAATTCTGAATTGGGGCTGAAAAATGATTTTGAGAGCTTGTTAACCATTCCTTTACATTTTTATCTGGATCTTTTTCTGAATCAATTTCACCTGGTGTGTCAAGATTAAATTCATCAACTGAAATTTGATAATTAAGTATTGAGTTGCAATTCAAAACAAATGGCATGTAAAACCAACTAAAATTACAGAAATATTAGAAAGATAGGCAGTTCTCACTTACGCTTGATGTTAAAAAGTTTTTCAAATGCTTCTCCAAGCACCTGTATGTGGTCTGTCAGTGTTTGAAGTGGTATATTTAGCTTCAAAGTCTTTCGCTCAAGGTGCGTTGCACAAGCAGGACATGTGCGGCGACCTCGCCAACAAGTATGACACAATGTGTGGCCGCAAGCTGCAGTCGCAGGTGCTATGAAGTATTTACAACTAAAAAACACAATGCATCATGTTCTTATGCAATTCTTATCGGAAATAGCTTGAAACCCAAGCGTAATGTTATGTCTGGATTAGAAATAAATGTTTGACGTCATACCACTCCAAACAAGTTACATGGTCGATTTGTTGAGACGTTAACTTTGATAACTTAGTCAAATCTAAGTCCTTCAGGCTCATTTTTCTAAATATAGTAATGTATTCATTAAAACTTGCACTTGTTTCTCTCCACAATTATGACAATGTTTCCAACATTGTAAGGAGCTACTATTAAAGAGTAGTGCAAGCCAATTTACCAACAGCAGCTGTCACAAATAACAATCGCACGGTTTACTTATTAAAAGCCGTCAACTAAACAGATTTTCTTTAAACTTGAACAAAATAATCCTCAAGAAAAACAAAAATCACGGAATATTTCCTTAATTTTTTTTCCCGCCTTTGTCACTGGTTGGATGTCTGTCAATGTCAATATAAAATGACAGTGGAAAATGTAACTGGCTGGCTGAGGGCTGGCTTAGTTCCACTACGAACCAGAAACAATCATCATCTGCCTAGCCTTTTCCCAACTAACTAGAAACCTAGTAAAAATATTTTTTTGTAAAGAGGCGTATTCATTGCCTTGCAAAATGTTAAGTAGCCTAACCTAACTGACTACTTAATTTGCTCTCTTGGGAGCATTTGAGAGCAAATCCATCAAAAAAATGGACTCACCATTTTTTGAGATCGAGAAAAAGTTATTACGTATTTACATTTACAAAATAGCAACACTTCGCACTATCTGTCAAGTGTAGTCGAGGGGTGCCCAGAAAAACGGAGTTTCAACTGTAAAACTCAATAAATTACGCTTCATAAAACATAAGTAAGACTAATATCATTATGATTAATTAAATGATCATGTGTTCCATTTAATCGCTTAACATTTTTTGCCTGTATGCGGTTTTTTGGTTTGCTATCAAAATCATTACATAATCCGGGATTGTTTTCATGATAAAAAATATAATTATCCATAGTCTCCTTAAAATATTATTGGCAATGTAATTTTTGGCCTATTTATTATTAATGAACTGCATATCGTTGTCACCTTTGTAACTTGCTTACAGCTATAAAACAGTTCATTTTATAGGTTAGAAAATTAAAATTGTACAATAACTCAGGGTCAAGGATTCATCGTTATCCACCCCTTACCTGTATTTGAAAACTATAATACAACTTGGGACTTTCTGTAAAAATAAAAGTTAAGGTGCTATTGGAAATTAATTAACTAGTATCAAAGCAAGGTTTTCTGTGGAAATATTATCATCAATATCATCATAATATCAATCTAATTACACGTAAAAAAAACCTATTCAATTGTTTACAGAATGGCTCTGGCATTCCGCAATGGGTTGAGGACAGTGGCAAGGAGGCTGCAAGTCCGTAACTATGCTGATGTTCCTAAAGGCGAAGAAATGGCACTCACATTTGCAGCTGGCAACAAGGTTTTTCCACCTATTTTATTATTACCTACCTATGTATTTTAAAGGGGTTTGAACCATGACTCATCAATAGCTGACATCAATACAAAACAGGTATTGTATGTGACATAATCTGCTTATGCATAGCATTTCCGCAAATCCAAGCTGATTAAGTAGTACTGTGGTGGGTGATTCAAAGTTAGACATCTTAGGACGCTTTAGAGGATTTTGTCCTGTACAATACTCATTTATTTATTTTACTATTTATGTACACACAGTAGACAACACAGGAGAATAACATTATAAATTATTAGTACAAAGGTACTGCTTATTTCTTAAGAAATTTCTGCCAGCAGACCTGCAAAAGGAAAAATGAAAAGTAGACAAAGTGTGTGAGAAAAGGACGAGAATAATGCGTTTATGTGCCTTACCTAACTTAACCTATAATATTAAATATAGTTACACATATAAGTAAATAATAATACATACTTATATAAATACATAATGCTAAGATATATAAACAATTAAAAATATATATGTATATAATAAATTATAACAATTGAGAGGAAGGGTAATGATCTTTCACTCTGGCTTTGAACAGTGAAATGGTCTTCAAATCACGAATGCTAGGCGGAAGTGAGTTCCGCAACCTTACAGCATGGACGGAGAAGGAGTATGAGTAATAGCTGGATTTATGAGGATGGGATTTAAGTAGGGATCTAAGGTACGATCTACACGGTGCGTCAGTAGAGCGGGCATAAGAAAAACGCTCGCGCAGATAAGGATAGGACGGGTTGTAAATGAAATTTTAGTCTTCAAAGGCAGGAGACTTTGAAGGCATTTCAGCGAATGAAGAGAGTAGTGTACCTTACGGCTAACCTCATTGACTTGAGCTCGCCACGACAGATGGGAATCAATAGTTACACCCAGATCTTTAGCGGTATCTGCATAATTGATGCGAACACCATCGAGGTACAACGGCATCAAAGATGCAACAACGGCCGCACCACGAACAAATCGGCTGCCAATGATCATGGCCTGAGATTTAGTTGGGTTAATTTGCAAACCAAATGACTTAGCCCAGGCGCTGATACAAGCCAGGTCATGATTCATAGCAGCAATGGCAGAATCAGCATCTGATTCAATTCATAAAGATGGAAGTTGGAAGAGATTACACTGGTAACCATGTTTATGAAAATTGAAAAAAGCAGAAGAGAGAGAACGCTACCCTGAGGAACACCCTCGGTGAGGCTACACCAATCAGAGAAAGCCTCATCAAGGCGAACACACTGAGAGCGTCCCCGAAGATAAGAATTAAACCAGGCTAAAGCAGAAGAAGAGAAATTTAAAGATTTGAGGATACCTAGCAAAATGTCGAAATCCACTGAGTTGAAGGCACTACTGAAGTCAAGCAATACAAGAACGGTAAGTGACTTGCACTCCATTGCCCAGCGGATATCGTCAGCAACTTTTAAAAGTGCAGTGACAGTACTATGACCCAGGCGGAAACCAGATTGAAAAGGGGATATTAAAGAGTTCGACGTCAAGAAAAATGTTAATTGTTTATGAACTAAGTGCTCGAAAGCAGATGTAGATCTAAAGTGGGATAGTGAGGATGGATTGTTAGTTTTAGGTAAAGGTATGATGTGAGCCTGCTTCCAAACTGAAGGAAAAGAGCAACAGGAAAAAGAGTGATTAAAGATGTAAGTAAGAACAGGAAGTAAAGAGGGAAGGATAAGAGTAACCATTCTTGAACACAACTTATCGTTACCGACCGCTGAAGATGTAATAGCAAGGACAGATTTCTTAAAGTCATCCTCAGAAACATCGCTAAGGTTAAAAGGAGAGCATTGTGGCAACGGCAGTCTGGAAAGGCTCTCCAGGGTCACAGCTTTGACAGACGAATCGAGAGAAAAGGGGAGGAAAGAGAAATGTTTATTTAAATCGTTGAGGTTCACATCCTTGCACGGGTTGGTAGGTGATTTGCCTATGCCTACAGACTTGAGAAATTTCCAAACATCGGAATAACTACGGTTGTTAAGTTGGTCGTGGAAATAGCGTCTCTTGGCATCTTGACACAGATGACTGCAGCGATTACGTAGCGATTTGTAACAAGAGAGATTCAGCTCTGAGGGTCTGCTCTTATATCTACTATTAGCTTTATCCCTTCAAATCAAATCAAATCAAATCAAATCATTTATTTATTTGCAAACATGGGTAAATAAATGGTACATAGATGTTTTTTTCTAGGTTAGTTCTCCATGTTCTGCCATCACATGGGCATGCAAATCATTATATATCACATAGTATAATTTGAATAACAATTAGGATATTATAATTAAATTTTATATTACCTCAAATGTGAAATGGCTACAATATTAAATATGTCAATGGATATAATACTAGCATGTCAATTTAGATAAGTAAAAATAAGAAAAAGAAATAATTTATTTTGTCAAAAAGTCCAATTAATATTGCAAAGAGCATGTCAGGAATAATACAAATGAAAACAACATGAGTATCAAGAAAGGCAATCATAAATTACAAACACCATCGACACTTAGTTCCCACTTAGGTCCCACAGATTTTTTCCAATAGGAACTCCGAGATACTGTAATACGACTTACTTATGAGAAATCTTTTTAAATGTCTTTTAAACAAATTAACATTTAAGATTTTGATAGATTTCGGTATGTGGTCATATATAATTGGTGCCATGCAGAAAACACTTTTATGCATCAGAGCTGTCTTAGACTGCCTTGCACATAACATATTGACGTGTCGTCGACTACGGTTATTTGAGTCAGCTAACTTGGGAAACAGTTTTGGATTGGTTTTCACAAACACCGCAACCTCAAATATGTACAGAGAGGGCAGTGTGAGTATCTTATACTGAATAAAAAATGGTTTACAAGAGTCTGTGCATTTCAAACCGAACATTGCCCTAATACATTTTTTTTGGGATTTAAATATTTGTTCCTTATTGGCTGAATTTCCCCAAAAAATAACGCCATATCTTAATAATGAACCCGCCATTCCATGGTAAGCTGTAACAATAGCATCCGTTCCTATGACTGGAGCGAGCTTATATAAGGCATACGTCGATTTGTTAAGTCGTTTTGCTAATTCAATAGTGTGAGCTTTCCAATCTAAACGATGGTCTATGGTTAAACCTAAAAATTTGGAGGTGCTAACTTGATTTATTTTATTATTACCATAGTGAATATTCATCGTTATATTTTTGCGTTGACTGAAGGCCATCAGCTTGGTTTTGTCAATATTTATTATAAGATTATTATTGTTGAGCCATTTTATGATTGCATTAATAGTATTAGTTACTTCATTATTATAATTTAGATTGTCTGTACAGTCAATGGTTACTGTACTGTCATCAGCAAAAAGAGTCATGTGATGCTTCGTCACTTTGGGCAAGTCATTTATATATAGTATAAACAGAGGGGGGCCAAGCACGCTCCCCTGTGGTACACCATATGAGATGGATCTATCACGTGACCTATAGATCCTTTCATATTTAGTTTTCGGATCTACCTGTGAGATTTCTACGTATTGCTTTCGGTTTTTTAGATACGATTCAATTAGACGCAGGACGTTTCCTCTTATTCCGTAAGCTTCTAATTTATCGAGCAAGATTTTGTGATCTACATAATCGAAAGCTTGAGTCATATCACAATATATTGAACAAACCGGTATTCTATGGTCAACATTTGCAATTACTTTATTCAGGAAGTCATAAATGGCCATGTTAATAGTTTTATCTTTTCTAAAGCCTTTTTGCTCTTCGGTCAAGATATTATGTTTAACTAAATATTTATGAATTTGTTCATATATATATTTTTCAAATATTTTTGAAAATATTGGCACAAGTGCAATAGGTCTATAAGACTCCGTGCTTTTCTTGTCATTTTTTTTATACAAAGGTTTTACTACGGCAGTCTTAAGATCTGCCGGATATGTGCTTCGTGTTATGCTCAAATTGATAATATGACTTAGATGGCCACTAATGCTGTCCGATACATATTTAACCGTTTTGTAGCTATACCATCATGTCCTACGCTATTAGTGTTTTTTAGGGATTTTATTATGTTTTGTATGTCATTTTTATTACTTGGTGCCATAAACATGGAGTGGCTAGGTTTGGGAATATTTAAGGTGGTTTGTATACCCATATTACAGACAGGTTTAATTTTGTCTATGAAAAAATCATTGAAAACATTGGCTATGTCACGTGGATGTGTTATATTTGAATTCCCCATTTTAATGCTTGCAATGGTATTCTTAGGTAAATTAGTTTTAGACCGGTTTATGATTTGCCATGTCGCTTTTGTTTTGTTTAATGATGATTTTATTTTAAATGTATTCTGGGCACGTTGTGTTAATTTAATTATTCGCTTGTACGTGGTGGTATATCTAATAAGTTCTTTTTTATTTGCTTCATTTCTGTTCAAACGATAACTCCACAAGAGTGCTCTTTTCTTTTTACTACAAGCCCTAATTCCACGCGACACCCATTGAGGTCTATTGTGTAATCTTATTTTAATTCTTTTAAGCGGAAAGCATAAGCCATAAAACAGAGAAAAAGTCTCTAGAAATAGATTATAAGCTCTATCCGGGTCCTCACATTCATACATATCCGAAAAAGAAGTGTTTTCCAGACACTCTCTAAACTTTTTCATATTTTCTGTACTAAAATCACGTCTTTTGATATACCAGTAATTTAAACAGAAGGTTCTTTTTACAGGACACTTTAGTATTTGACAGGTGTGATCTGACAAAGCAAATTCAACTACGTCGGCTTTACATTTATTTCCAAGATTATGTGCAAAGTTGTCAATACATGTGTTACTTTTTAGCCTAGTTGGCTGATTGAGTTCCAACTTCATATTATAATTAAGCAACAAACATTCTAGATCTTGTGATGTATTGCTACGTTTTAAAGTGTCAATGTTGAAATCACCGCATATTATAATGTTTTGCTTACGTTTCTTCATTATTGACTGTAACAATGTTTCCAAACGCTCAAAAAATGTAGTTAAATTATTAGATTTTGGAATTCTATAAATACAGATCACAATGGTGTCTGTTTGCGTTAATCTGATAGCACAACATTCAAATGAGTTACTTATTGCTAATTTATTTATATCAGGTAAGTCTAACCACTGCAGTCCTTTCCTTACCAAAATACATGTTCCACCTCGTTTTATGTCTTTTCTACTAAAACAGGCAGCTAGCTCGTAGTTGGGGATGGAGAGATAGTTTTCATAGCCTGACATAATGAAATGTTCAGAGATACATAAGACGTCAATAATGATTTTCTTCAATATAAGTTCTTCCAAGCATACAGTAAGAGCCTCCGATTTATTCAAGAGTCCTGCAATATTCTGATGTAGTATATGTAAATAATTGTCATAGAAATAACTGGTTATTAGATACGTCGTCTTTTTGTAGTAGCTCGTCAATAGTGTTGTCATTCAATAGGTCGTATTTCTTTAGTCCCTGGATGAAGTAGTCAATGTCTTTAAAAATGGTATGTATGCCAAAGTTGTTAATTAATCCAGTGCGTTTGTTGAACATTGTGTAGTCACCTGATAGGTTCTTATTCGAGTCCAGAAAGTATGCATGCTCATGCGTCAGTATGTCGAGATAAAGCAGGTTGTTAAAATTCTCTACTCTCCAATTGTACATTGTTTTATAGTAGCTGTATCTATATGTCGGAGTACAGATGATAACATTAGTGTGTTTTGTTTTTTGCAAGGTCGTCCTTATACCAAATACCAACTGGAAATAGTCGTTTGTTGTACTAAAATCTTCCTCTCCTATTAATATTATACAAAAGTCATTGTATGTAAATGTTTTTAATTTTGTTTCTAAGTCACATAACAACTTTTCGGTTTTACAGTGTGGCATTAAATAATGACATATGTTTTCCGAATGATGGCGGAGTGTAGTTTCTGCAATATCCCTTACTTTATTTTTGATGTTGGTACTTAAAATGCAAATATTACAGTCGGACGTGTTTATCTGCATCAGTTCTTTAGGTTCCGAGTTTCCTTTTGTAATTGTACTTTTTGGTTTCATTTGTGAGGCGGATGTTGAAGTTTTTTTTGTTTTTTGTGAGTATAATAAGGAATCTGGAGATAAGGATAATTTCTCTATAGTCACATCTACTTTCTCCACACCCAGTTCTTCATGTGCTATATTTTGACATTGTACTGTTTTGTGGGGCGAGATGTTATTCGATACAGCATTTGTAAGGGATCGATCAGTCTGTGTTGTTTGGTGACTAGTATTTTTGCGAGTTTTCTGCAAGTGAGTGATATCTTTACTTAGTGTAGACTTTATACCTTTACACCTCCTGATACTACTTGGTGACATATGTGTATTATCAGATAGACTGAGGTTCTTATACGTCTCAACGAGTTTCAAAGTTTGGTTCAGGTCGGTTTTTAAGCGAAAATTCTCTGTATTCAAGATTTCAATTTCATGATGAGCACTAGTCAGTTGGTTTGTCAGTTCATTTATCTTTTCATTTAATTCAATTACTGTTTGACTCTCATTAAATGATGTGTTAGGGAGGCTCATCATAGTGGTATCAAAAAGTGGAGAATGATCAGTTCTTGAAAGATCACTAAATGAGCTTGCTCGTTGAGGCTTGTAGCTCCGATATGTGATATTCTGTTCGGAGTCCATGATGAGAAGTTATGTATGAAGCTTTTGTGCGATAGATTGTTGTCCTCGTATAAATTGCAATACAGTTAATTCTGCGGATACGTACTGCTGTTGACCTCTAGCGGCAGATCGCGCAACTACGACGATAGCTCGGTTACTTGGGTTCGAAACCGAGGTCAAAGTGCAGCTGCGCCACTTCCCAATAGATGGCGTTGTATCGATCAATAAAAATGATGACTTTCAATTTTCAAATGTTACTTTTGTTATTGTCATGAATTGTAGATTGTCTGACATCACTTTCACACTCCAATTTATATTAACACTTGGACTGACCTTCAAGCTGCTGTGCAGAGACGATCGTATCCGTTTTGATCAAGTAATTCGAAATTCTGGTGGAATCCGTTACGAGTGGTTTTTCGAAAATCTGGCACTTATCTTAGCGTTTTTCCACTCAATAACAAATCTCCAGATGTATCACTGCCTAATTTACTGAATTAACACTGTCAAACATAGATTTACTTTATTTTTCTAATTTTTATCGTAAAAACATCACAGAGACGATGTAAACATGAGCACATCAGCGCCCTCTCCTGTGCCATAAGCTCTTTAATTTCTGTGGTAGTCCATGGTGCAGGGTTATGTCTCACTTTTACACGACGGATGGGTGCATGCTGGTCAAACAAATCGAGTACTACTGTATTAAAATAGCTCACCTTCTCTTCGATACTTTCCGTCTCGACCAGAGGGGTCCAGTCGAGATTGTTGGCATCACGCTGCAATGCCTCCCGATCGCCTTTGTAGTTACGGAGATATAATAACTGGGGTTTACGCTTAGGGACACGGATGCGATATGACAGATAAATGAGATCGTGGTAGGAGAAAGTAGCAGTAAGTTGACCATGGTATTTAACATTATTAGGAGAAGAAACAATCATAAGGTCAAGAAAAGACGGTGAACAATTAGGAAAATAGTGAGTTGCAGGGAGAGGCAAAACTTGAAGATTAAAGGAAGACAAGACGGATAAGAGTTTGAGAGAGCGAGCGTCGTTTTTAATCAAGCAAGTATTAAAATAACCCATTAAAATAACGTGTTCGTACAATGGACAGAGATTACTGAGAGTGGAATCGAGGGAATCGAAGTAGTCAATATTAAGATTAGGACTATAGAGCACTGCAAGCAAAACTTTAGTGTGATGAAAAGAAATTTCTAAAAACAAGTATTCAGCCGGTCCAGAATATTGTGAAGGAGATGAGCTGACCACCCTGTAGGGTAAACCAGCACGCAAGCTGTGATTGGTTAACGTTGTGAAGCGACTTCACTCGGGTTGACTGACTGACATATCTTCGAGTTCATTATAATGAGCGCATAATGTCGTTCGTCCCTCAAGTATTGTTTATGAATAGGTTTTTGGGACACTGTGCGTCCGCGCGCACTGAGTAACGTTCATGAATACCGGTGTTACTGTTAACAAAACTAGCAGAGGAAGAGCACGAGAAGAAGCTGTCGTTGAAATCAGCTACATCATCCATAATTTATATAAATATATAAAAACAAAACCTAACTAAAAATAAAGTTGAGTGAGTAGATACGAACGTGATATTACCATTATCGAGAACAGGGTCGGGCGCATACTTATAGTATGGCACTTCTGATTCCACAAGGCTGTACTTCAAAGCAAGTTGCTGGTGGATAATTCTGGCAACGAGGTTGTGTCTATGAAAGTATTCTCCGTTAGCTAGACTAGAACATCCAGAAACAATGTCTCGGATCGATTCTCCCGGACGGTGGCATGCCCGACATATGTCAACCGTGCCATCCTTCACAATGTATTTCCGATAATTATTCGTCATCATAACTTCGTCCATTTTTGCACAGACAAAACCTTCGGTTTCCTCGAAGAGGTCACCGAAGCGCAGCCAAGATACGGACGCTAAGAAGTCTACATCGGGCCCATGTAGGGCCCGGTAAAAGCGTCCGTGAAGCTCCTTGCCTTGCCATACCTCCTTGCGGGTATTAGTGTCTAATACTCTAGGTTTGCGCCAGCTCTCGTTAGCCAGGGAGAGCGGGGTGAGGCCCTTGTCCACTGTGACCACTTCTCGGTGCATACCCACGTCGGCTTCTAGGAAGTATTCCCTGAGACTGCATACCTCACGGTTGTGCAGGGTCTTAGCATTTAAGTAGCCACGACCTCCGCATTTCCGTGGAATATACAGTCTCATCACCGACGACCGTGGGTGATGCATCCGATTTGCGGTATCGCGGCGGCATCAAGTTCCGTCTGAGTCCATTTGAGTATGCCGAAAGAATACATCAAAACCGGCATGACCCAACTGTTGAAGACCTTATTTCCGCCTGATAAAAGACTATTAAATACTTTTTTCAGGTGGCCAAAGAAGCGCTCCTTCAACGATTGTTTCATGTCGGTAGTGTTGATGCCTAATGCTTCCGACTTACCCAAATACTTGTAAGTTTCTGTTGTGGAGAGGGATCTAAGGTGTATGGAATCCGAGAGTTGAGTTCCCGCGGATTCCATAATCTCCCCTCGCTTTACATACATAACTGCACATTTGTCCACACCAAATTCCATCCTGATGGCGGTACTGAAAGTTTCTGTTACCTTCAGTAGCTCCATCACTTGCAAGTTGTTGGGGGCAAAGAGTTTCAGATCATCCATGTAAAGAAGGTGAGATACGACCTGACCATCTCTCCTCAACCGATAACCTAGACCTGAACCCTCCAGCAGTGTACTGAGTGGGTTCAAGGGTTATTATTATTATAACGCGTATCCAAGAATATACTGCCAAGAAACAAGATTTTCATTTTCTCTTGATCCAGTAAGATTTCAATCACGGTTTTTGTTTAATAAATTTTCCCAGAAGCATAATTTGCAATAAACATGATAATTATTCATACTTTTTCAGTATTAGGTCGTGATTTACAAGATCACTCAATTGAAAATTGTCCACTCTGAGTGATCCATATAAACCGTCGTAAATCTTAAACGTGGCTTTGAAACGAATCGAAATTTTGTTTAGCAGCTTTCACAGATCCTTCACAATTAATTAAAATGCAAATTATAAACACATAGGCAGATATTCTTGGATACGCGTTATGGCTTTTTCTTCAGTTGTCCAGATTGAGAGATCCAGTTAATGAGTTCTAACTTTCTTTGTTTAGGTTTCACAAATTTTATACCTTACCATGAAGTTTTCACAATTATTTCCTAAATCCTCTTATAATTTGGTTGGGATTGGAAGAGTTTTTCGAAAATATCTCTCAATCCACACGCACATCCCCGTGGAGTTCTTAAACTCTTTAGAGTTATCTGGGGGTGCCATCACATACGTTAGAATTAAAAGTAGACCCGTTTTGTTAATGCGTAACTTGGATGCGCCAAGGTTATGCAACGGTACTTGGTTGCCAGTCACCGAACTAGGAAGGCATAGTGAAGGCCACAAACTTAACTGGAGAAGCCAAGGAAGACAATGTTCTTATACCACGTATCCCAATAACTTACCATTTCAAACTCAAACTCAAAAACATTTATTTCAATTAGACCATTACAGGCACTTTTGAATGTCAGAAAAACAAAGAAGGCTAAGCTACAGTCACAGACACAAGGCATAATAACTTGTGAAAGTACTGTAGTTGCCAATTCCAAAGCGTAGATCTCTATGGAGAAGAATGGGCAAGAAACTCCATGGACACTCTTTTCAATCAAATATTTGTTACATAATCTTGGTTACATCATTCATGTTGAGATTATACATATCGCCTCTTTACAAGAGCAACGTGACATCTCATAAAAAAACGTTTTTATGAGATGTCACGTTGCTCTTGTAAAGAGGCGATATGTGAGAACAATGTAGAAATATGTGCACGTTAAGAGCGTCCAGAGTAAAAGATTATATCAACAATTTAAAAACAAAGTACGTAGTTACAATAAACCGTGGCATTTAATTTTAAACGCCTGCAGTTCCCATTAAAAGTAGCATTTTCAATGACTATCAACAAGTTCCAGGGTCAAACCTTAAAGGTAGCAGGCATACATTTGGGCAAGCCATGTTTTTCCCACGGCCAGCTTTACGTGGCTTGCTCACGCGTTTCTAAATCGCAAAATCTTCATGTTTATGCTGACCGAAACAAATTGTGTAACATATTTTATAGGAGTATATTATTTACATCCGTACCTATCTCTCCTTACAAACTATAGTGTTTATAATACCTATTAGTGAGATCATCAGAGATCGGAGAGCAGCGGTGGCCCAGTGGTAGCGACCCCGACTTACGAACAGTAAGTCGTGGGTTCGAACCCAAGCAGGCGCATTACTTTGTGTAATTTATTTCATCACCACTGCTCTCAAATAACGGTGAAGGAAAACATCGTGAGGAAACCGGCATGTCCTAGAACCAAAAATTCGAAGACATGTGACATCTACCAATCCGCACTAGGCCCGCGTGGTAGATTATAGCCCATTCCCTTCTCATAGAGAGGAGGCCTGTGTCCCAGCAGTGGGAACATTTATAGGCCAATGATGATGATGATGATGAGATCATCATAAAAAATACTTAGTTCCAATTTACCACTCCATTCCACACTACTAAACCGCACTACTGCTAGTGTCGTGGGTATTTTTTTTCCCCTTCTGCACTACTGGTCTAGTGGTATTACATACATTACACAATATAGTTGTTCGAACACTTATAACTGGAGAACAGCTGAACCGATTTTTACGATTTTTAATTTGTTGGATTTGTCTCCGTCCTGAATAGCAAAATAATATAAAAACATTGAAAAGTTGAGGAAAAAATAAAATACTTTCTATCATTATCACAGTTTTCCACGCTGGTGAAACCGCGGGGCGCAGCTAGTACAAAATATTTTGTTCATATTGATACCAGCAATGGGATAAGGGCAAGAGAATGAGGATTGATACCAGCTATTGATTTATACAGGTTTTATGTGCTGCTATTTTGACAATAAAATATTGGAAGTTAGGCAGGCCAGGCTTCATACAAAAATATTCAAGCACTTTAAATTAAAAAAAAACTGAAAATGATAATATTTGAAAGTCAATATATTCTTTATTCAATGTCCTAATTATTTACAGGTCTTTTACGACAAAGTAGTTGTCAAGCAAATTGATGTACCATCAATGAGTGGAGCTTTTGGTATCCTGCCCAAACATGTGCCCACCCTTGGTAAGTAACATTATGACCTTTTTCTACCAAAATGTCTGAATTAGCAAGCAGTTTGCAAATGATAGAATGAGAAAAGAAAGAAGTTTATCATACTTGTTTTTGCCTGCGGCACTGCGTCACTTGCTATTAAAGTTGATAATCATCCGATGGAAACGTTTTAAAAAAGGCTATGAGACTCACGTAAAGTGTAGCTTCCCATTAGTGCAATAAAATTTGCAAAATTGGATCAGTAGTTTCGAAGATTACCCCCTTTACTCAAACTTATTTACCTCTTTATAATATTAGTATAGAAGAACTCCTTATAATCCACGAATGTAAATGGATGTTGCTCTTACTTGATTCATTGCTCTTTCCCCAAGGAGCTAAGTATGGTTAACAGATCATGTTCTCTGAGGATCAGATCTCATTGTCCCGGGTCGCGGCGCAATGTACGCCGCGCGTCGGTGAGAGCTTATCTATTTGCTATTCCTAGCTTTGGTGCCGATGGTGTTTAATTATAATGATGTAGTTTCTCATTTTTATGTCTTTTTTTTCACCTCTTCAAAGAATAAAGGGTGTAAACAGACTCTTAACGAAGTTGAAAGGCACTTGTTCTCCCCGTCATTGCGATCATTTTTTTGGTCTAGACTATACCTGGGAACCTTCTAGTTACGGAGATATTGGGGGTCAAAGTTACAACTTTTTCACAAGTTTTTTTTGAAATATATATTTTTAATGTAAGATTTTTACTTTAAACACCTCCACGACTCGCTTACTATTCAATCCATCCATCAGCACAATGTTTTCAGTGCGTTACATTGAGTCCTGCCGAAAAACGTGATTTTTCAGCCCAAAAATCGTTTCCCAGCACAAATTTTTGCGTAAAGTTACTTAGTTTGATGTACGTAATGCTTGGTTGACGGCTTCGTGTAGAGTCTGTTTACACCCTGTATCGTTGTTATTCTAGTGTGTACAGGGTACACACTAGAATAACACTACCTGACTCCAAAATTTTACTCTATTTTCGCGCCAAACATGTAGCCAGTATAGCATTGCATATTAGGCAGAATGTTTGATTCAACATCATAATGAATAATGTCTGTATGTTTTTATAGCTGTCCTGCGCCCTGGCGTCGTTACTGTGACTGAAAACGACGGCAAATTGAACAAGATCTTCGTTTCTTCTGGCACAGTTACAGTCAACGATGATTCCTCTGTTCAGGTTGGTTTAGTCTTCACCTTTAGATCATGTTTTCATATCATTAGTAGATTACTGTTTGTAAAATACTATGCAATAAAAAAGAGACTGTCATGTCATTGACTGAGGTCACACTCAACATAGAGTTGAGTGAGTTGTGCGAGTTCAGCACATAATTATGCTGATTTGTCAAAAGTTGAGTGTGACCTTAAATCAAAAATTTGTACATTATGCTCTACAAATGTTACGTGATTTAACACAATTGGAGTTATTTAAATGGTCAAAGCTTCGACCAGCATGCGGAGGTTGCGCGATTGCTAAAGCGGGCACAAAATGTCAAGCGTGAAATCGCCGTTTGCATCCAATGACTATGATGGGCGACAAGTGGTTTGGAGGTTTAGCTAGCGAGCGACCGTTCATTGTTTTACCCTGTGAAGAAACCGAAAATGCACTGGAATCACGCCAGCCACCGCGCGCTATAAAGCCCCATAGGACACTGCCCATTCGTCATACAGTCTTACACGTCACCATAAGACAAAAGTTCAATCCTATTGATATTTTAGACTAGCTGTTGCTCGCGACCTTTGTTCACATGAAATTATTATAAAAAATATGACTTCCTTTCTAAAATATGACTTACTTACTTTTTTAATCGAATTTTGTTACCTATGCCAAGGGTTTTTTTGCGTAGAACCATAATTCTTATTCTAAAATAAAAGTAGTCTGTTAGCTCTTATGACATCAGCTATATGCTAGTATAAGCCCCGTCAAAATCGGCCCGCCGTTTCGGAGATTAGCCGGAACAAGCAGACAGACAGACAAAAATTTAAAGAAATGTGTTTTTGTTATAAGTGCCGTATATACATCTGCATTCAGTAAAAAGCTGTTATTTTGATATTACAACAAAAAGACACTTCAATTTTATTTATTTGCATAGATGTATAGATTGGTCATCCTCACCATTTAATCTTTCTTCATGTTTTAACAGTGTGTCTGTTAATATTTCAGGTCCTTGCAGAAGAAGCACATCCCTTGGAAAACCTTGACCGCGGCGCGGCCCAGGAGTCCCTTAGCAAAGCTCAATCTGAATTGAACTCTGCTAATAACGATAAGGTAATGCTTAGCTTTTTAAAAGCTCTAGTCTATATTCTGTTCCTTACTTGTCTTGCCTACACTACCACTATGTGAAAAGATTATCTAGAGAAATCATATTTGTGATTACCACTTTGGGCATGGCAGTATTATACCCTTATCCTAACTAGAGAAATGGCTGTAGTTTGAATGTCTGTTAGATAATAATGTCTAACTCAAACTCATTAATCCATTTGCAAATTTTTAAGTGACAATAAGTCATTACAAGACAGGCAGTTTAATTTAGCACTGAGTAGTGGATATGATAATGTATATTCAGTTGTATTCATCTAAATATTATGTCTTTGTAGGCTAAGGCCGAGGCAGCTATCGCCGTGGAGGTCGCCGAAGAAATCCTGAAGGCTGCCTCTGGTTAATGTGTTCTACCACCGAACAGTTAGTGTTAAAGAACTATTTAATATTTACGTTTCTGTATAAATAAACACCGTCTCCAGTAGAACATATGTATTTTATTTATTTTAGTTATAATTATTTCTATGTAAGTAATTTAAGTAAATGGTAGGTATACAATTAAAACAACATTGCGTAGTTGACATTTGAGTAGTTTATTTAACACAAATCAAACACTTTGGTACAGTTAGTTAGCTGTGGTTATCGATGTTGTATCGCCATAATAATTATTATTAAACTTACTTTCAAGTAGCCGCAAACCAAACGCACATTGACAAAAGCAAAAATATCATAAACAATTAACCGCTCTGCTGCCAATACAATTAAGATTATGGTACAAATTTTAATTGATTATTTATCATATAATTTTGAATAAATTTCATTTATTTTGTTCACATTTCAATTTTAACTAGATTTTTATTACATCGAATTCTAATTGGAAGGTTAAGAGAAGATTCTGTTGCTAGGAAGTCGCGAAACCTAACTACAAGCCTACTTTGCGAAGCTTACACCACAATACACAACATATAATGGGAAACACCTAGAAAATGACACTCGAGTGTCTTACACTAGTCATCTGCGTAAGATAGAAGGATTAAATTACGATTATGATTAATAAAAATGCACCTTACTGTACTAGATTAATATTTTAAAAGATTATTTTTAAATTCCATGTCAGCAGTTTTGTTACGTTTTCGAAGGTGTAATAGATTTAGTAGTTCCTTGCTGGTTATATAGGTAACTGTTTTATATTATCATTATTATGGTACGCTTCCTGTATTTCTTATTTCAATGCGATCCAAAGAGTCGTCTAATTGAATATCATTAAATTTTACATAATAATGCGTAACGCGTGTTACTAACTAGCTACGGATTACATAGTACTTTTGTTTAAAAGTTGATTAATTACTAATAAAGAAATTTATATCTAAACTTATCCTAAATAGTATATGCATAAATGCGAAAATCAAAGCCAACATGTTTGACACATATAGGACGTGTGGCAATAACGAAATGACAAAGAGAATAATTAAAACCAATAACGTTAAAGGAAGCATCGTTACAACCGTACGGTTGTGGTTACCTAATATTACCATCCTAAGAATATAAATAAAGTTTACGTCGATATTATTCCATGTAAAAATAAAAAAAATGGGAAAAAATACAAAATATCACATACATTATTACATGTTGAGCTTAATTTAAATCGAATCCGAAACACCCCAAACCAGATGCATTTTACTGAAGCTATTTTTAAATTAAGCTAAACAAATAAGGTTAACTACAGTTAAAATGACAGAAAAGTCTGTAGTAAACATGTGTCAAAGTTGGGCACGTTGGAAGAAGGTATATATAATATGTTGGACAGGACAAACGCGTCACCTATCTATTTAAGCAAATATATCAATTTGAGATAACTACCACAACCATAATTTTCTGATTTTACATGGTAATTCTACAGTGACGCATCATAGGTTTCTCTACTCAGGGAAGGTAGAATCTAATTTGTACATAACCCAACTTTGCAACTTGACTACAGGTACAATAAAAAAAAACGCGTTTAATAACTAATTTGAAAAATGTCCAGCCAACTAAGTTGGGGTAAATGTAAAAGTAAAAAAATAGCAACACAAAAACGCGACACACAAATGAAATTGTATTAAAAAAGAGTAGATTTGGCACGAGTATCACCATCTTGCTGCATGCTAGAGACTAAATAAAAGAGCGACGGTGCAATTGAAAGTTCATACTGAAAGGAAGTATATCTGCGTAAGCCTGCGAGCGGTACATCAGCAAGATGGTAATGGTCCACTAAATTAATTTATAAAATGTGCGTGTGTCGCCGCGCTGAGACACGAGCCCACTTTACAGGTTACACTGCCACAGTATCGTAGGCTGTGAGTCCCCGCCCGTGGACTGCTTGCTGGGGGATTGGGGTGGCTGCTTCTGGTCTGAAAACATAGTCCCGAACATTATTGGACACGTTCGCGCTTACTCACCTCTGCAATGTTTACGACAGCAGCCAGTTTTTTTTTTACATTGACATTCCCTTAGCTTTTATTTTGAGAAGCAAACGGATTGAGCCTTAATATTGGTAAACAGGCATGGATATACTTTTTTTAACCGATTCATTGCGGCGCTCAGTTTTGAAAATTATTTCATGACACTACTGGCGTGCCATCCGCAACGAATCGGTTAAAGCATTTGAAGGTAAACCATAGCACTTCTAATCTAGAGGGGTGAGTTTTTATTTATTTAAAGAACATCAATATGTCCGGCGTCTATTTACAGTGCTTTGTAAATCTAATGGTATTAAAAAATGTAGCTAAAGAAAAAATGGTTTGGGAAACTATTTTTTGTAACCATATAATTAAATTGTAAGCAACTAGATCCATCACGCACGGACTAAAAAGTAATAAGTGCCAGGGTTCTGTTATATTCCATATTAGGCTATCTTCATATAAAGTAATGGGTATATTATGTACATTTCATGCGTTTGTAAACGGCAACGCAATCTTCACAAAATAAAATCAAACTAGCCGAGGTACAAAATAAATTATTCGCCTTACCATTCTTGGAGCAAAAATAATACATTAGTGCACATTGGTTCAGAATGTTAGCCACAAAAAGGTTAATTACGAAACAAAAATATCAGGCAAAAATAAAGTGGTTGATATTCATTTAAAAAATGTTCATTTTCACATACTTTGACTTACTGTTTCCTGTAGATCATGGATGCAGAACATAACACATGCTTAATAACGAGCATAGACTAGTACACACTGCTTTATTAGGTAAATATATCTATCACGTGACAATGTACTCGTGCTAGCGCACACACAAGGAGCCGGCTTATGTATTAGTAGTGTTCAGTGCGTGTAAGTCTGACGGTGTTCAATCTTGCTTTATATTTAAAGGGGTTTATTTTTTATTAACTCTCCTTGGAGGATCTGTACTATGTAGACTAAATAAGATTTTTATTAGTTAACTTTATGCAGTTAAGAATATTTAAAGTTTGTAAATATTATGTACTTCTGTCTGTGCTATACAAATATAATGGTTTTTTTGTGAGACAGTGAACAAAAACAGTTGTCTGAGTTAAAAGGTACATTGTGCAAGGCCTATCAAACTGACCTGTCAATGAGTTTCCTCATTTCCTCGCTGTGCAAGCCGTCCTTGGCAGTGTGGGCCCTTACTGCAACAATACACAAGTCACGACGCGCTCTATACTAACCACGACACCTGGAGCCGCCTTCTACTCGACATCTCGAACAATAACCACGTGCGTGCTTCATTCTCAAAGTTTTATAGTTGTATCATTTGATCACTAAGTGGTTATTGTTCGTGCATGTCTGTCTCCAAAACACGTACTAAATATCTACAGAATCATTTCAAATAGAGTGAATTAGTTAACACAATCACGTCTAAGCACATAAATAGAAAGTTTAGAAGTTGATTCAAAGAAAAGTAATTACTAATTTTTCCCATTGTTGAATCTTGCACTTGTCAAAATTAATATGCCAATTTTGATTTTAAATTATTTAAATCTGGACATTAATTTTGTCAAGCGCTTAAACCAAAAAACAGTAAAAAGTAGATAATTTTGAAAAATAAAGATAGGTAAGCCAATTACAAGAACGCTAATCTTGAAGCTTGTAATTCAATTTGTTATTACTGATACAAATGTTGCATGCTGTCAGTCACAATAATTAGAAACATAAAAGAATCAAGTAATTTGATTCAAAAATTTTACCGTCTTCTGTTCAGGTGACACCCAAGTGTGCATAAACGAATTCAACAATCAATTTCAAATTAACACTCGAGATTTGGCTAAAATTAAGGTAGTTTGGAACAAAAGAATAATTATGATATCAAATATTATTTTATTTAAATTTTAAACCATACTTTTTTGTTCTAGTTGCGAATTCTGCTGGGTATTAATTTGCTTGAATTAATTATTTTGAATCTTACTAATTCGTAGGTAACCAGAAGGAATCTTTTCATCAAAATCAATGTTTAAAATGTATTTTTTTTTGTAAAATTAGTACTCAGCAAGAAGATGAAAAAGTTTATATTGATATTATAATATGAAGCAGGCATACATCAATCACTGAAAGCATATTGACAGAAAAGTATGATTTCCTTTTAGATTATATCAACAGGTCCAAATTGGATCCCTTTCAGAAGTTTTTATCAATTCGTTTCCGTAGAAATACAGTTGGGAGAAATTTAACAAGGAAATAAATTTCTGATCGTTTCCAAATGTTTTATCTCATAAAGGCTGAATTTCCCCAATACGTTCAGTTTCATTAGTGAAATTAGTCCTGAATTAGGGAACAAGGATCATCAGTTAGTCTATATTTCAGTTTCTTACCGGGGTAGTTGCGGGGCTGGTCGCATTCGGCTTCGGAAATTTCGTTCGAATCCTTGCTCTCGTTGAATGAGGAGGAGCAGTTGTTATCGGTGTTGTTGGCATTGCGGGGAGGGGGTGGGGGAGGCTCGGGAGATCCGCCGCACTTGCGTGTTCCTATCAAAAGTGAGTTTAAGATAATTAGTGATCACGAGACTTTATCGTGGATCAATCTCCAGATTGTTTTCAGAAAATGCAGATCCTCTTCCACTTTACGGCGGTAAACTGCGCTCTTTCACAACAGTCACAAACTTAGAAGTATTTCTGTTGTTATACATTATGAAAGCATCAGTCTTTTAAAATTCATTTGTATTTGAAAGAATCTCAAAAATATAATTGTGTAAAACCAGTCTTTACCCATCTTACCAATGCTGGGGCGAGAGCCGTAGTGGTCGGAATAGGGAGTTCCGTAGGCGCCGGTGTACTGTTCGTCTTCGGGAGCGCAGCAGGCGGGCTCATCGTACTCGGGGCCGCAGGCATACATCGGGCGGGAATAACGGGCACGCTTTGTAAACAAATAACATTCAACGTTATAGAATTATCTGTGTACTGTTTAGTTGTGGGCTTTCAAATGAGAGGATTCTACTAATGTGTAGGTTATTATATTCTGAACGAGGTCGGAGGTGTAGGTCGAGGTTCATCTTTAATTGAAGGGGTAGGTTTGGTTTTTCAAATATGGCTTAAGCTGTATGATTATTTCGGCGACTTCTTATAAATATCAGGATTGGGACCACAGATTTTGACTAATTGGAAATCTAAAACTAAGAGACGATTGCATTGCTATTTTATAAAAATCGGAGTAAGGAGTCTTACGTATTGGTCCTCTTCAGCGCAGGTGGCCGGGTCGTCGTATTCGGGAGCGGTCGAGTAGATGGCACTCTGTCCTCCCTGAGAGTTCTTGCGGGCATAACGGCTGTTGGCGCGGGGCTGAAATTAGGCTAGGTTTATCGACGTGTCTTGATAGGTTGAGATGAGAAGACTTCATAACGACCACATATTATTCCTAATTCCTATGTGTTAGTCTGTCTGATTGACAAGTTATAACTTTGCTTAGAAAACCAGTACAGGATACAAATCAATACGTAAATTAAAATTAATTTCGAAATTAAATGATAAATTTCATTACTATGTGGGTTTTAAAATAACCTTTTTACAAATCAACAATAAAAAAAACGAATGGTTCCCCATGGTCTGCGCGCGTGCACTCACCATGCTCTGTGAGCCGGCGCGCGAGTGCGCGGGGTGGTGCGGGTGCGGGTGTGCCAGCGTGCCGGCGTGCGCGGGGTGGTGGTGCGGGAAGGCCAGCGCCTTGCTGGGATCCATCTCTTCGCGGAAGCCGAGCAGGTGGAACGTGGCGTAGGGGCAGATCTCGTCTTCCATGCCTGTTCACACGTAATGAAACACAAATTAGTCATGTTAACGTTGATTTTATCCACGGAGTAGTGATTGGAGTGCTGATTCGGTCGAGCGCTGTATCTTCTGAAAGCGCAGCGTATCTTTAAATATGTTTCTCCTGTACACACGTACAGATCATGTGTGATCTCCTCTTAAACGGTTGGACCGATTTTGATGAATTATTTTGTTTTGTGTGGTTCCCTAGAAAGTTTAGACCCACAATGGACCCGGTAGGCGCTGTTCTCGTCATATAGAAAATACAGGACAGCATCTGTTAGGTCAGCTAGTAGACTTGTATATACGAATGAATACTCCAATTTGTTAACTACTCTGTGGTTCCATTGCATTAGTAGCAGTGAAACCATTCACTGAAATATGCTACAAATAGTAGATATACCTTAACTATCGGTAATCCATGCTAAAATTGTGTAGTTAATTCGTTGTCACTCAAAACACGAAACGTACTTATTAAGTATTGTATTATAATTGTAGAACTAGTGTCAGTAGATTTCACAATGCTATATTTTGTAGATACTCACGCTTTTTTAGTTAATGTAGTTATGTACATATTACAGTAAATACCTAATCGTCACAATGTCTATATACATTTTGCTAAAAGCAAATAAAAATAACTGGGGTTAGAAAAGTGCAAACAAAAATAAAATAAATACCAAATAAATAGTTATCATGCAAAAAGAAATATAGAATACAATTATCAATCTCATACTCACTCATTTGTTGTTAATAGCGGTTCATTCAGATTAAAACCTCACGATTATCATTCACTTGGAAAACAGATTGCTAACAGGTCACTCCAATCTGTATTATACGTTTTACAAAAATCAATTGTATGTACAGACGCCAGCACATCAAGCTACTACAATCTGTCAGATTTCTTTAATAGATTTTCGACTTTATTTCTAATGCATTAGGTTCAATGTAGTTTGGGAAA
Organism: Lycophotia porphyrea; assembly: GCA_950005105.1. NCBI lineage: Eukaryota > Metazoa > Arthropoda > Insecta > Lepidoptera > Noctuidae > Lycophotia > Lycophotia porphyrea. Next base: position 9,851,002 of record OX465393.1, read on the forward strand.
ATCTGACAGTTTCGGGTAGGTTGACCTGCTGGCGTCTGTACATATTATACATATTATGTTGTGACCATTTCTTTTGTACTTCATAACATGAGCATACAAACAAGACCTCCAACACATAAATAAATGATTCAGGATACTGCTGAAGATAGCTGCTTGATAATATCTTTTTGATGACTCACTCCACGCATCATGTCTTCGGAGTTTCGCCAGTTAATTTAACGTAAAGTCCAAAGAAGTGTTGATAAACTTTGTAACTTTGTATTTAATACTTGTATTCTCATGTACTTTGCATGCAGTTCCACTGACCTGTGGAAGCGGTGTCTCCGGATCCCGCGCGGCGTAGTCTCGGGCGACGGACGCGCTCGTAGTGATGGCGGCGCGGGTCCCACGTCGAGTGCGCGCCCACTGAACCACACTAACGTTACGCATGCGCTAACACTGCTACACCGTTCGACATCGTCCCACTCACTTTTCAGATTGTCTACTGTTTCTGCTGCATCGGACAATATAGGCCGTATAGGGAAGTGTCAAACTTATCAATGTTCCAGAACTTTTGGTGCAAAAGAGTGATGCTTTCATTTGTTCTTTTTATAAATGCAATGCTTCCTAACACTTCCGTATAAAGGTCCCAGATCGCCCTTTGCTGCATTTACTTTAGCTGCTCCTAAGCATAATTCAAATTGATAGTGAAACCATCTATTTTCTTTCAGAAGTGAGTGCGATTATAACTGAGACGATACCACAGTAATTTAGGGGGATAAAGCTTGTGCCAAACCGTCATATCAACATAGCTCCTGGAAGATCCGCCAGTTAAGTAGGATAAAATTAAATATAAATTGTTTTTTCAGGACACTATATAAATTATGTCCAGATTGGCCAAACGTCAAGCTGAAAATAATAAAATAGGCAAAGCTAAAATAATCATAGGATATAACTTGCAGGTAAAAATTGCCCATTATATTTTTAATTAAATCAATATTTATAATAGCTGGGCCCTACTGGTAAAATAAATTCCCTGATACCTTTACTGGACAACAAAAGTGTACAAAATAACTTTCACCACTAAGATATATTCTAAGAAGGTAAAAAGGAAGAAATATTAAAGCACAGAGAAGAATAATAGCGAAAGTCGTGCAGTAGAAAGAGAAGAAAAAGAGTGTTAATAAAACCATTACCTCATGTAAAATATTAACGTGTCCTTACAGGTGAGTAGCGGCTAAATTCCTTTCACTTCATAAAGTAGGGTGCTTAGTGTGGAGCAAAACGTCGAGAGAAAGAGTGTAATACGTAGATAATACAGTCACGTCCCGATTTAGGCCCGGTACCCATATAACGCAAGTTGAGTCACGATAGCGTACATACGTTGTTATGTGAACGGTGTGTGGATAGAAGGATCCCTAGACACGCACTTCGGAAGTACGCGTCAGCATTGGAATGGGAACCGGGCCACCCAATTATCCACACGCCCCGATTTACGTGATTCTTGTGTCGCTATGTATATTAATAAGAACTTTAGGATACGACTGTATTTAAAAATGTGCAGTGAACAGTAGTATCAAGTTGCAGCAGCATTGTGTTTCACGTCAGGTGTAGTTCGGTGGGGTATACTCACTGATGACAGCCTGTCGCTTGACGCGGTCGCAGGTGTTGTAGTTGGAGCCGGGCACGGGCGGCAGCTTGCGGTTGGGCGGCGCGATGTAGCCCAGCTCGTCGCGCAGCCCGCCGCGCTTGTCCAGCGTGCCGCCGCCGCCGCCCAGCGCCGCCTGCGATGCGTTGTACACTGCGTCGTCTACAACACATTGCTTATGTAACTTGATGGACTGACCTCATGTGTTTTCTAAAACGTTGTTCTGTTAAGTCACCAATTAAAAGTGAGTTCTTTAATATTGATTATTATGATGCGCAAATTATATTAAACTATGAATTTGGTAAATCAAAATACAAAATTAGACAAAGACAGACAAATCCAAACTTATTCCATGCTAAGGATGAGTATATGTTAAAAAAAATAAGTCGATGAGTCAACTATGTTATCTAAACTGTTAACTACATGATTGATTATACAGTAAAATCAACTCTAAAGATGAGAATTCGAATTTGGGTAAAAGAAATAGTAATAAAGCGGTGTGCCATGCCACCATACATACAATACATGTCCTTCTGACCTCGCAGGCGGTGCGGGGTGTTCCTGCGAGCTAATGTCAGACAAATCACCACCACGCCTACGATGAAGACCACAATCGTTGCCAAAATGGGTACCAAGACTTCAGGTTCGAGCCAAGCCTTGATCCAGGGGGGCAGTTCCTTCTCGGAGCCGATGTTGCCAGGTAACGGGGCTATAGTTCCTATAATAGACATTTATTAGTAGACTTTTACCTTTGTGATGATCCCTGGCACCTCGTACCACGCAAACGACTACGATAGCAATGATAATGACAAGTATCGCGGCCACTACGGGCACGATAAGGTTAAGGTGCGACAGGATAATCTTGATAGTCTGTTCCGTGGTAAGAGAGCCGTCGCCGACCTCGCGCGCGGGCGCGATCGTACCTGAAATGCAAGCCCCAAGTTACAAGAGCTATTTATTTTGATAACTAAAAGACACCGGTATTAGAATGATTAAATTATAATAAAAAGGCGATGCATTTCAGGTACGTTTTTGGTGTAAAATTCTTTTTGTAGTAAATGGGCATGCATTATTATGTAATGAGCTTAGCGGTAAATTATAGTTCTAACGAGTCAGTTCAGTCGACTACTTACCGCCAGTCATTGTAAGAGTTGCGAATTCGTATTCAGCGACATTGAATCCAGCATTGTTGTGGGCAGTAATCCTCAGCACATACCAAGTAGCAGGTTCCAGATCTACAAACGGAAAAGTACAATATTATAGGAAACCCTTTGGTTAATGTAGTCACTACGAGGAGTATAGTTCTTTTGAAGGAATACGCACCGAGTACAACGAAGTTTCCACCAGGTTTTACAGCGTTCGAGATTTGATTCCATTCAGCAGCGCCCCTGGTACAATAAACATTTACAAGTTAGATAAAATCAGACTGGTGTTTTTTAGGGTTCCGTATTTATTTCATTATGGATACACTAACTATATATGAAACGACTAAAAGAGTGATGGACATGAATGTTGATGGATGGACAGGGAGAGGCAGGCCAAAGAAAAGATGGATGGATTGTGTGAAGACTGATATGAAAGAGAAAGGAGTAAATGATGCCATGACGTCTGACAGGTGAGAATGAAAGAGGAAAACGTGTTGCGCCGACCTCAAGTTGAATGGGATAAGGGCAGGAAGATGATGATGATAAACTAACTATATATATTAATAATTAAAAACTATTAAATAAATAAACTAACAACAAACTATAAAAGGGTATCGAAAAACCCCCCCTCAACGCTGTCAACTGTGCGTTGAGTGTGAGTTGTTTTTACGTTAACGCGATCGAAAAGTTTGCCGCGTTTGGCTCTCTGATTGGTTAAGAGCTTGGAGCGGGCCAATCGGAGGCTCGAACGTCATAAACGTGTCGATCGCGTTAGCGTAAAACAAACTCACACTAGGCACTCAGGTAATGTGCCCAAGAGTCTGGCGGCGTTGCCACGTTGTATGCACTTAGCCTCTGGCCAAAGTAAAAGCCAGCCCTTGGGGTCACGGGAAGCGCCAACTAGGCGTATCGAAATTTCCTTAAACAGGCCATGAGCACTCGGACCCCATGATCCCAGAATTTCAACCTCAAACGGCTAGATTTACAATCTTGATTTTATGTATTAAAATATATATAAAATCAAGATTTGTATATAACTCATAAAGGATATCATCGCAAAAGATTGATTTATAATGGGCACAATAATATGGCACATTTATACATTACTTTTCAGTCTACTAATAATAATAATGTTACTAAGGACGGACTTAGGACGGACAAGGGTTTAGCTGTTCTATGGGTAATAGGTTATCAAGTCATAGTATAATTCATTACTTACTTCTTCTTATTCTCAACGACAAAGTGGCTCATGGGACATCCACCATCCAGCCATTGCTTGAGGTGCAGCGTGACAGACGAGCTTCCCACTTCGATGAAGTCGGCGGCGCGAGGCACGGGGGGCTTGGAGCCGCGCGTGCGGGCGATCACCACGTCTGAGGCCTCGCCGGTGCCGATGCTATGGGAAATGTTACGCTTGTTAAAACGCTTGTACGGTGGCGGAATTTATATATGCATCTAGAACAATCGATTCAATTTTTATCATGCCGTAGTTGTAAAATAATTAGCGAAGTGTTGGGTTGGTGTCATTCAGTGATTGATGATAAGACTAATATAGTTAGTTACTAACCCATTGTAAGCCGTAACGTAGAGTTGATATCTGGATCCGCAGAACAAGTTTTCTAAAGTGTATGTGTCAGTGGTGCTTGGAATCTGAAAGGAAGCATATATTTATAAGCTCTGCATATCTTACTAAAGTTTACTATCGATTTCTATCTACAATCTAACTCTTAGGCCATCATACGAAACATTAACGTGTTTTATGAAAATAAAATCACACCTATAATCCCCAAAGGGCTAAGCAGAGGTGTAATTTTGAGGTACCTGAACAGTTTCCCAATCTCCGAACTCTTGTTTGTAGTGAATGGTGTATCCGGCAGCAGGTGACTGGTCGACGTCGACGGAAGGTTTGAGGCGAAGAGTGAGAGATGACACGGACGATGAGGCGATACTGAGTTGAGGCGGGAAGGGGGGAGCTGACGGGAAATATCGTGAGTTTTGATTAATTTGTTCACATTAAAGCTTACTAGAGCACTGGTAACGCGGAATTTTGGAGTAAATAAAAAAAAATACAGTAAAAGATCAAAAATGTAATTAGAAAACCTTTAACACTTAACGTGAAAAAAAAAGAAATGTATATAAAACGCGTATGACGTCTCACACGCTTGGTCTGTATGGAAAGTGTTGAAGATACCGTCCCTAGTAGCGGTCGTCGAGACTTATCCATGCTTTATGACTTAAAAGTGAAAAAACAAAGTAATTATAGAAAGTCGGAATACTAACCGAGTACAGAGAGCGTATGCGTAACGGTGTCAGTTCCGAACTGGTTGTCGACATGGCAGGAGTACTCGCCGGCATCCTCTCGCGCTACGCCAGCGATTTGTAGGGATCCTTCGGGCAATTGACGTACGCGTTCCGATGCTTCCAGGGGGTGGCCTTTCACCTAGGGATTTGGGAAAAAAATATACAGTAACTTGAGCAGAATAACACACAACCGGCTTTTTGAAAAATGGTTTTTACCAAACAAAATACTGATATTTAAGATAAATCTGTAGTTACAAACTATGACTCCCTCTCGAAATCCAAGCCCACGTAACGAAAACTGGTGCCTGTTTTAGTTAGGCCGTTTTTACAGGATAGGGATAGGGAAGTCAAACGAAAAAAGTTCCTACTTTTTGTATAGCATGATCAAGTCTTAAATCTGTCAGCAAAGTAGCAGTAAAACCTCAGATAACTTATAGTAATTTAGGAAACTGTATAAATGAATAAAATACCTTCCACAAAATGTTGGGAGGAGGAACTCCGACGGCAAGGCAGGGCAGTTTAACATCTTCCTTATACGTAGCGGTGAACGATTCATCGAATGAGGCAATCTTGGCGGGTACTTAAACAAATATTACGAAAATTTAATTAAAATAACGTCAAACAACACACGGAACCAAAACTATATTAAATGTTAAGTATACTGAAAATTCCCGTGATGTTGGAAATTTCCAAGGCAGGGGACATCTTATAGTGAAGGGTCTTTAGTCATTGTTATGATTGACTGCTTGTCAAAAATATTATGTTTTTACACGACTGCTCAAAAATGGATTCTTATGTTATTACTTAGTATGTATGAGTATTTTTGAAAAGCCTTCCGAAAAAGTTTATCTACTTGGTTTTTGCTAAAATAGTTCTTTTTTTATTTCTACGATCTTAAACTTACCTTTGTCGCTGGGGCTGCAGGATGCGGTGGCTGAGGGCTGGCCTTCACCAATGATGGTAGACGCGGTAACCCAGAAGTCGTAACGTCCAGCCTTCAGTTCAGTCGCGGAGTAGCTCGTTTGGGAAGCGGGTACCTATAACACAAAAAACACCTTGTTACGATTGCATTAGGTATATCAATTTGCCATTAGCAGCATTTCCGCGGGACACATTTTTCCTCAATGCTAAAAAAAGTTGTTTTTTTGTTTTCGAAACAGGTCAAGTAATGATAACATACCTTGTTAGGATGAGGTTCTGCGTTTTGTGCTTGAGTGTAGACGTTGTAGTGAGTGACGACACCGTTGGGTTGTGCGGGAGGCCTCCACGAAACGAGGATTGAGTCTTGTCCCATAACCAGGGCCTTTACAGCGCGAGGGGCTTCCGGTACTGCAAAGTTAACGTTATGTATGAATGAAAAAAGTCTACCTCTCTTTGAACTTTACATTTACCATCTTTGTGCTAAGTCAACACTCACCGTCTTGTTCAGTTTGGCAGTGAATAGGAGCAGATCGTACGCCATCGCCTCCGTTGGTTGTCGCAAGCACTTCCATTGAATAGTTAGTGAATTTTTTAAGACCATGGAGAATAGTTTCGCTGCTAGCCGTAATCTTGGTGTCCTTTGACTTCTCATCTAGAAATAAGCAAGTAAAATTAATTTGAGGACCTTAATTTGCGCCGTTACCTTAATTCGTTCTTAAAATATATAATGAAAAGTTTGTGTGACACTTACCATACCAGGTTTCGCTAGGTCCGTAGATCACTTTGTAAGCCTTGATAAGTCCGTTAGCGGCAGCAAGAGGAGGAGAGACCCATGACACGCGAATGGTTTGCGCAGTAAGAGTGGTGCAGAGAACGTCCTGGGGCGGGGCAGATGGTGCGCCTTCAGCGGTGTAAGCTCGAACTTCGCCAGATACGGGGCCTGATCCCATCTTGTTGAAAGCCTGTACTACGATCGTGTATTGGGTGTATGTCCTGAAAACGAAGGTTGTAAATATAATTCCCTTAATAGTACAATAGCCGAATATTTAGAATTGGATCATGTGAAATAAGTGGATTAGTACCCAACGAGCTTCTTCCCTTTTCTGCATCTGTAACCCTGATGTATGCCACAGCCTACTTGTTCATGTTTGTTATGATGGTAATGATTCGTTGAAGTTTATTTTTATTTTTTAAACTTCATTTATTTTAAGGGGTTTTATCACTTAGTGATAATGTCACCCCTATAACACCTACATTAAACAACTTAACACTAAACAATGGATAATACACAGTTATTATTATTATAATTATGACCTCTTAAACAGCCCAGCTCTTTAACAGCCTACACAACATCCTAGCATCCTCCGAGAAAGGGAACGCTAGAATGCTGTTACATGCCCCCACTTCAAATCACACACTAGGCGAATATTGTCTTTCGTTGGTGTTCCGGTCACATTCCATCAACACGTCGTGATAAATATCCTCAATCACCCCACAAACTTCGTAGTTTGGTGAGGAACTTTTACCCATTTTTCTTTGATAGTTGTCAATCAGTACTTACTTCAAATTCAAAATGTCTAAGTGGTGTTCCTTGCCAGATTCCTTAGAGATATCAACAGTTTCAAACACGAAAGACTTGTTGCTTGACGCCAATTTGTAGCCAACATAGTATCTGGAAAATAAAAACATCACACATGTTTATTTGTTTCTTTGAGATTCCAGAACCGTGTTATGAGTTATTTTAATGTTTTTTACCCTTGGAGTTCACCGTTCCAGTCCTGAGGTGGGGGAGGCTTCCAGGTAACGCGGAGGGTGTGCTTGTCAACGGCATCGACTTTACAATCCTGCGGGGGACCAGTGGGGGCTTCTTCAGCAGTGATAATGGTGACAGTTTCAGATGGCTCAGAAGTTCCCAGTTCGTTTTCAGCAACAATCCTGATGTGGTAGGCAGTGGCTGGTCGTAGGCTAAATACTCCGGCTTCAGTCGCTTCTCCAGGTACAAGAACTCTGCAAAAATAAGATGATGTAAAAGATTTGTATGGACAATATTGACATTGTTGAAAACAGATAAACTTGTAGAGTACCTGTCAATATCTTTTTCCCAGTTGCCCTTGGCGCGTTTGTATTCAATAAGGAACTTCTTGATTGGTGAGTTGCCATCGTAAGGTGCGGCCCAAGACAGTTGCACGGTCCTTCCAGATTTGTCTAAGACCTTCAAACCGTAGGGCGCTTCGGGAACCTCTGTAATATTACTTAGGCTTAATATTTTAGAATTCTGCTTTACTACGGTACTGTTGAATTATGTTTTACCTTGAATGATCATGTTAATGCTGGTATCATCAGATCCAAAAGCGTTAGTAGCGACACAAGTGAAAAGAGCGCTGTCTGATCTTTCGGTTCTGCGGATGCTAAGGTCGGACACAACACCTCCTGGCAGAATTTCTTCGCGAATAGTGTAGCGGGGGTCGGATTTGGGTTCGAGACGTTTGTTGTTCATGTTCCAAATGATACCGATTGGCTGTAAACAAGCGATAGTATTATACTCTGAATTTGTTCAATTTGTTTATAAAAAATATGTCTGAAAGTTTTACCTTTTCTCCTTTAGCTTGGCACTGAAGAACAGCTGGTTCACTTCGGCGGGCGGTCTGATTCCTCATTTTAATTTCGAATTGAGGTGGGGCTAAAATTTTAAACCAGTTATTTTAAATAAATAATACAGTGTGCAGTTCTAAGCATATCTTTTTTTTTAATTCAGCTTACCTTGTACGCTGATAAGAATAACGGCAGACAATCCTGATCCGATTCCATTAACAGCTTCGCATAAGTAGTAACCCTCATTCGTCTTTTGAATATTCGCAATGGTCAATGTTCCATCCTCAACTTTTACATTAGGGTTGTTAGGCTTAAGGTCTTTGTAATCGCCAGGGGTATCACCTAAAAGGATTATACAAGATACGTGAATGTCTATCGTGAGAATTATCTTTAGTTACGATAATAATAAATACAACGATGTTAAATTATTACCTTCAGCCCGCTTCCATGTGACTTGGGGCTTAGGGAAACCATCGGCTTTACATTCAACTTTAGCATCAGAGCCTTGCGCAAATGCCTTATCAGTGGGCTCAATAATCCAGCGGGGGGGAACTGAAATATCACCAATAGGTTATAGCACTTGCCCTGTCTGCTACACGGAATAAGGGCCAAAAACTCTTTACGATTACTGACTGACACTATTCACTTCATTTCAGACTTTCATTCTCTATTTATATGATTTAAGTATATAGAGAATGTTATAGTTACAAATTGTACAAAATAGGGTATTTAAGACCACCAATCAATTGACATACTTTTTATGAGCTGTCAAAACACGATTCTCCCATAGGTTTTGAATGGCAAATGGAACTCAATCGCTCAACTATTTATTGATTTAAATCAACTTAAAATCTAAATTTAAGGTGGTTGCGTCAGGGTAGCCCGCGAAATTCAATTTTTTTTACGTTTTTTTGTAATTTGCAGGTCAGTGTTGGGTTGTACGTTGATGAAAAATAAGTAGCGCCAGTAACGCGTTAGTTACAGAATTACAATCATGAAAATCATCAATACAACGCTCTAAGTTCATGTAATCCTATTCAATGAATATTTCATGAAAAAGTCAAATTGCAAAAAACGTAAGAAAATTTGAATTTCGCGAGCTACCCTGACGCAACCACCTTCGGGGTTTCAGGCATAGAAATAGAGTGTTGTATTATTGGTTGATGGTGTAAACTACCCAATAGAAAACTTATCGATTTCTGAATTACTTTAATTTATTTTTAGATAAATATTTTATCTACAAGACATTATTTATTTTAAATTTCAAAGGAAAAGATTTTGTTTCTCAGTTAACTCATTGTTTTTAATCTCGTTAAGTATAATTATTTATTGTTAGTTTCAACTTAAGGGGTTACCGTGAATTTCGCGGTTTACACTGATGGAATCATCTTAAATAATCATAATGAAACAAAATCTCATCCTTAAATAAAAAGGGGAATCATGATTTTATTGAATTTGTTTAAAAATATTCAAGTATAGTGAACTTCGTGTTTCTTATAAGTGCAAATATCTCAAATAATAACATTATTAAAATGTTTGACCACAGAAATGAATATGCTTTACTTGCTCTTGTTCAATTATACTTAAATATATATATATACAGGGTGTAAACAGACTTTTTACGAAGCCGTCAACCAAGCTTTCTGTACATCAAACTAAGTAACTTTACACAAAAATTAGTGCTGGCAAACGACTTTTTTTTTTTGAGCTGAAAAATTACGTTTTACAGTAGGACTCAAAGTAACGCACTCAAAACATTGTGCTGATAGATGGATCGAATAGTAAGGGGTTCCTGGAGGTGTTTAAAGTAAAAATCTTACATTAAAAACATGTATTTAAAAAAAAAACTTGTGAAAAAGTTGGAACTTTGACCCCCAATATCTAAGTAACTAGAAGGTTCCCAGGTATGATCTAGAACAAAAAAATGATGGCAATGACGGGGAGAACAAGTGCCTTTCGGCTTCGTTAAGAGTCTTTTAAACCTTTTATATATACCCTTTGAACTGAAAAGCTCCTGTAACGACTAGGTAGGTATTGAATCTAGTTTCACATATACTTTACAAGCATTGTGTAAATAACGGATATTTGCATGTGCGTTAAGGCGCCGCCAAAGAAGCTTTTAAGTCAAATATATTTCACAGTTTGCAAAAAAAAGACATAGGCATATCTACAAACCATATGATTAAATAGGTAATAAAATGGATAAAAATAATCAAACAAGTTTTAAATAAAAAGCATATCTACACTTCACCATCAACAATCAAAGCAGCGCACTACAAATGTGAAGAAATAATGTGTTTCTTTATTACTGAAATAATTATGAACACATTAATTCAACAGACAATATACATAACGTTAGTAAGCCAAGCAACAAGCTTTAAATTAATGGCAAATACGCAAAGTATTTAATGAAACAAATATAAAGAAAGGAACCCAAGGGAGAGGAAGGTGTAAGGATCAAAATAAAATGCAAGGAGTGGATGAAAAGGGTACGTCGATGATAGCCGCAGCCGGTTCCTATGAAAAGCATTCAACACGACTGATCTTAACCCTGTCTCGAGATTGATAACGTTATTCGTTTTTGTGATCACCTAAATGTGATATGAATTTTATAAACAAATTAAGACAACTACGAAATGAAAGTTTTCATTTATCTATCGATTGACGATGTTTCATTTTGTTTTCTCTTTTGAAAGAAACGGAATAATTAAAGCATACAATATCGAATCTACGCAAAGCTGATCCGTGCTAGGAAGAAGGGTACACAGATGCGTGACGTATACCATGGACTTCTAGTGAGGCGGTATAGTTGGACATGCCAGCGGCATTGCGCGCGATACACGCATACGATCCACTGTGCGACCAACCCGCCGGGTCGATCAGAAGCAATGAAGCTCTCTGCGCAATTTTAGTGGCCGTCACGCCGGCTTTCTCCTTTAAAGGTTGCCCTTCAAAGTACCACTGAATATCGAGTGGTTGATCGCCCTCCGAGACCAAACATGTAACTTGACTGGCCTGGCCCGCAAACAGCGGAGTCTCGAACGAGAATGGAACTATGCGAGGTAGTACTGGAAATAACGATAGATTTTTGGGTTAGATCAATTGGGAAATCGTCGAGGCAAGGCAATGTTAGCGACTTGTGAGAAAGGAGGTATAGAACGGTGACTGTGAATGGACTGTCCTTTCATGTGCGATATTGTGGTGTTAGTTCCCATATTAACGATTCAATTGGCATCATAGCATTATCAGATTTAGACGTGCCATTGACGACGAGTGTCGCTGCGTATTCTGCGCGGCCGGCCGCATTCTGCACGATGCATGTATAGTTCCCTTGATGATTTGCGCTCACGGAGTTGATGGTGAGGATGGAAGTACGAGGGTTGATAGGCATCGTCGTGATGTCTCGCTGAAGCCTCGAGTCCATAGTCTCGCTGCTGAACGTCCATGAGATGTCGAGAGGTAGATCTCCCTTGGTGGCAACACAATTCACTACCGCTGTATCACCCGGGTTGGATGGCACTTCACCGAAATTAAACGGCATTATCAACGGTGGTACTAGGACAGTAAAAATGTATGGTCAAGTGAAATTAGGAAACGAAAGTTTGTGGTTAAAAGGACGGAAGCGTAAAAATAGTCACTTTTTGTTCGCACCCTTTACAACCAAATCGGTGGTATACGAAACGACGCCCGCAGCATTACTCGCAGTACAATTAAAAAGCCCTGCGTGTGTTGCATCCACGGACTCAATGGTTAATACGCTACTTCTTCTGTCGTTAGTACTAACACGAACTCCGGGAATGGATTTGGCAGATTGATTATTGACAGTCCAGTCAATAAGAACCGGTTGATCCCCATGGGTCACTATGCACTGAAGAGCAAAATAATCCCCCAGAAAAGCCGGCTCTGGGCCGGCAATGAAAGGTGCAATCTTGGGTGGAACTGAAACAGAGTTTATCTAAATGATAAAATAATAAGTTTCTACCTTATATGAGACTAACCGTAAACAACTAAGTCAGCTGAATGAGTATTGCGTCCAGCACGATTTTCTCCGATACATGTATAAGAACCGGCGTGTTTGGCGTCCACTGATTCTATTATTAGTAAGCTACTTCTTTTGGAATTGGTCACAACATAATTACTATTCCTCTGAGATATGGATTGTCCGTTAAACATCCAAGTAATAGTGAGTGGAAGGTCACCATAATTTATAGTGCATGCAGCCTGTAAGTATTCTCCGACGTTGGTGGGTTTATCACCGAATGTAAATGGCAAAATGTTGGGAGGAACTGGAATGTCATAATTAATTGAAGGTGAAATTAGATAATTAGAGAAATAACCGAAAATTCTGATTATATGACGATAAGGACACAAAAAATATCTAATTTACCGAGTACAAAAAATAATTAAGCACCGTTGATTATTAACGTAGACGTGTGATAGTGGACTCCTGCTTCGTTTTCCGCAACACAAGTGTAATTTCCAGCGTGATTGTGTGCTACTGAGGCTATACTTAGAATAGCACTTCTCTCGCCTATATGAAACACGGTTACTCCAGATCTGGGTTTAATAGGCTCGTCGTTGAAAAGCCATTTAAGTCGCAGTGGATGGTCTCCCTCAATAACAGAGCAGGGGGTTGTTACTACTTGTCCGGAGTTCATTGCGACTTCGCCGAAAGAGAAAGGTTGGACCACAGGAGGAACTAAACAGAAAGCAAGCACATCCGAGCTATAACGTTTCAGTACCAATAACGTTGAGAAGAGCCGTGTGGCTGGTGGTGCCTGCCCTATTCGTCGCAGTGCAAGTATAATTGCCACTATTATGTCCCAAGGCGGTAGGTATATCGAGGACAGACACGCGTTCGCTTAAAGTTGTAGTCTTTACACCCATTCTGCGGGTGACGGGGTGCTCTTGGAAGCTCCAGGAGATGTTCAAAGGTGTATCGCCCTTTGAAACGTGACAGTCAAGGTGCACAGACTCTCCCGCAAATACGGCTTCGTCTAACTCGAAAGGCTTGATGTGAGGGACGACTGAATAAAGAAAATATTGCAACGTTAGTAAATACGTATATAAGGCGCATGCTGCGACATATATTGGAAATACCCTTAATGTTGAGTGTAGTGGAATATCTATCTTCTCCTGCTCTATTACTGGCGATGCAGGTATAATTTCCACTGTGGGCTCCCGTCACAGATGCAATAGATAAGAAGGATGTTTGCTCCGCCATTTTCATGGTTTTTATTCCCATATGAGTGGATAGATCTTTGCCTTCGAATGTCCAAGTAATAGACATCGGTCGGTCTCCTTTACTCGCGTGGCAGGTCATTTGTACAGATTCTCCGTAATAGATGGATTCTTCAATTTCAAACGGTAGTATATGGGGCGGGACTGATAAAGGAAAAAGTGAGTTCTAAATGTAAATCTAAACGTGCATTATATCTATACACTTATGGAACAATTTTCTTACAGCTATTGAACTAGGGGAACACATCCAATACCATGAATATTGACGAGGACAGAGTGATATGCGCGTCCGGCGCGGTTACTGGCCGTGCAAGTGTAGTTGCCGCTGTGCTGGCCCATAGCAGTTGGAATACTCAGGACTGAAGCTTTTTCTCCTAACTTAGTAGTTGTTATGCCCATGTTATTATGATAAGGGATTTCATGGCCTTCGAAGCTCCAAGATATTTGAAGAGGTCGATCGCCTTTCGATACATGACAAGTAAGGTGCACGGATTCACCAGCGAATATAGATTCTTCAACCTCGAACGGAATAATGTGCGGTACCACTTGAATGAAAAAGAAACATTTACATTTAAGAAGATTTTACAGAAGAATTAAGGGAAAATCATTCAAGGATTAATAATATGCAACCGACGGTAAAGGTGCCCTATTTATCCTACTCATAACAAGACAAAAATTCCAGCCGGAATTGGAAACACATTCCTTATTTTTTTTCTACACAACAGTAGTCCTTTTTTATTGTTTGAATAAAGTTTGACGTTTAACTATTTTGTTTTTTTTTTTAACCCTAGCTATTTAAAGATCGGCCATGTTTATAGTTATTGATGAAAAATAAATGATAAGGTATGAATAACAAAAAAGAACAAAAAGCGTACGCTCCTTTCAGACACGCCTACAGCAAATCCATGAAGCAAATCCTAAAAGCATCGATTCACTGTGATGAACGTAAAACAAAACATGTAATGATGAACAAATGAAACTAACCATGAACATTTAGAACAGTGGAATGATTAGTGGAACCGGCTCTGTTAGTAGCTACGCAGGTATAGTTGCCACTGTGGCTGGCAGTTGCCGTAGAGATCGACAGAAATGAAGTACGCGACGTCATTTTGTTCGTCATGATATCAAGATGTGATGTAGTATTCTCGAACCCATGAAAGTGCCATTTGATACTTAGGGGCAAGTCACCCTTGGAAACCTGACAATTGAGCTGTACTGTTTCCCCAGCAAACACCGACTCGTCAGCTTCGAAGGGTACGATGTATGGCAGCACTGTTAATCCAGAAGGCTTTGATTATTGCAGTCAAGCGTGCAGCGTGCGAGAGGCTAGGGCGGCTAAGAGACTATAGGAATACCATTAACATTAAGTGTGGAAGTATGAACTGCTAGGCCGGCATGGTTTGCGGCGTGACACGAATATTCGCCACTATGGCTAGCTTGCGAATCAGAAATCGTCAGTAACGAAGTTCGTTGGCCGATCTTCATCGTAGCTATTCCTTGATGCGAGGATAATTCCTGTCCGTGAAAACTCCAAGTGATTGTGATAGGAACATCGCCTTTTGACACATAACATGTCAACTGTATAGGCTCCCCGGCAAAAATGGGCTCTTCGGCCGTAAATGGAACGATGTGCGGAGGAACTGGTGAGGGCAAACAAAAACAAAAATAAACAAAACAATGGTAACACGCTAAAGTAACCAGTGTACCCTGAACGTTTAATGTAGCTGTGTGGTTGGTGCTGGCTACAATATTTGAAGCTGTGCAAGTGTAATTTCCGGAATGTTTCTCTGTTGCAGCTGGGATGGCCAAAATTAAACTTCGGGCTCCTACTTTAGTGATTACGACTGCGTCCGTTTTTTTTAATGGTTTGTTTTGAAATGACCATGTAAGATCCAAAGGCATGTCGCCTTTCGGAATATGACACATAATCTGTATGCTTTCACCGTAAAAAACGGCTTCATCAAACTCGAATTGGGATATAATTGGTGCCACTGAAAGAGATAGCCAAATATTCTTGGTAGTCGTTTGTTGTTTTGTGATACGATACATAACTACAAGTACAATAAGAGGACTGGTGTAAGAGGTAACAGAACAACGCACAAGCAAAGACAATTCACCGAGACCATATACCCTTAACATTGAGCGTGGCGTGGTGGCTAGCACTGGCGACAAGATTAGAGGCGGTGCATGTGAAATTGCCAGAGTGTTTAGCCGTCACCGCGGGGATTATGAGAACTGAGCCCCTGTCTCCCGCGTTCATGATGTTCAAACCGGGTAGTGAACTCACATCTCCTCCACTAAATGTCCACTTGATATTTAAGGGCTTATCTCCTTTTGGTACATGGCACATGACTTGAACACCTTCTCCGTAAAATACGGATTCGTCGAATTCAAAATGAGTTATAACTGGTTCCACTGAAATATATGATATCTTAGAAGTTATATACATTTTTATGTGCACCTGTATGTTGTCCTTTGCTTTAATTCCGAATATTGACGAAATTAGTCACAATCAATTTTATAGCCCGCCAAAGTTACAAAATGTTAAAAAATAAAGAAAATAAATGACTTAAAACACATCATCTAGCAAGCACAAATGCAATATTCAAGGTACCGTTAACGAATAATTCCGCAGAATAATTCATGGAGCCCGCCTCATTTTTTACCACACATGTATAATTGCCCTGATTTTGATGGCTTACAGATTCTATGTTAAGTTGACTTGAGCGTTTCGTGTTCACTAGGTTGATTCCAATATCACCAGATTTCACAGGGTTTCCATTGAAAAACCATACTATTGTCAAAGGGAGATCACCTTTACTGACCGCACAAGTAACTAATACCATTTCTTGAGCATTTACGGGTCCCTCGCCGAATTCAAAATGTTTAATCTGTGGAGGGACTGCAGAGGAAAAAGGAATAATTAGTAAAGCTAAACTCAAAAAGTGGTGACAGCACACTGCGATAAAAAATGGTGGGACCTACTTTGATGTAACGTAATGGTGTTATTTCTTATTCGTTTTCTTAAAATATATAAAAATAAAAAAAGGGTCCCGAATCTATCAAAATTAGGTCCAGAGCGGATTTTTAGGGTCTAAATAGTTTTACCGAGCGACTAATATATTAGGACTAGGTTTGTGTATAAGGAGTGTAAAATAAGTTATGAAATTACACAAATAAATAACGAATCAATTAATCGTGCGAACAAAAGCTTATAAACTTTTGGAAGTGATTGTAATCGGTACCGTTCACGTTGAGCACCGCACTGTGGCTACTGCGACCGGCTTCATTTTCAGCTATGCAAGTGTAATTGCCGATATGTTCATGTTGAACGTTCTCTATGCTCAAAATTGATATTCTTTTACCGTTTCTGTTTAACAGTATACCATTGCCCGAGTTAAGAGTCTTGTCGTTTAGTTCCCAGTGAATGTTTAAAGGTAAGTCCCCTTTGCCGACGGTACAAGTTAGAGATACTGTGTCCCCAGCGTTGAGTATTTCTTCCCCAAAGTCAAAGGGCGTAACCTGCGGCACAACTATAGAATAGTTCATTGTTATTAATCGAATTAAAAAAATACTTGTGACTCCGACGTATGTGCCTATTCGAATTACATTTGTTAATTATATTTTATAATGCGTCACCACGCCTCAACACACATGGAAAGGATAGGACAACATTGTCTGGAACATGGATGGGTTAACAACAAAATTGGTAACAATAACAATGCAACAGATTAAAAGATGCAGGTGGTCATATCGAGGTCAATATATAGATACCATTTACAGCCAACTCGGTTGAGTAATTGGCATGACCCGCTCTGTTGGCGGCTGAGCAAGTGTACACTCCTGTGTGTATGGACGCTACTGAGTCTATAGACAAGCTGCTTGACTTGTGACCGAGCCTAGACACGGTGATTCCCTGAATATCACTAGTTGGTTTCCCATTCAAGTGCCAAGTGATATTGACGGGCGTATCGCCTTTCGTTACCATACATTGTACTCCGACTGCATCACCCGCGTTAGCTGGTTCCTCTCCGAAGGTAAAAGGATGGATTTGGGGTAGAACTGTTATAGAAAGCTACTATTAATTAGTGTAAGGTACCAAACGTACAAATGAAAATTATAACGAAACTACTTAGAAATCAAAATATGAAGAACCATTAACTTCCAGCGTGGCACTGTGATTGACCTGGCCGGCTAAGTTTTCCACGTAGCAAACATACAATCCCCTATGGGTGCCGTTGACGGAATCGATATTCAGTATGGACATTTTGCGACCCATGCCTCCAATAGCTATTCCAATGTTATTATTTTGAGCAATTTTTCTTCCATTTAGACTCCACGAGAAGTTAGCCGGTAGGTCACCCTTATTCATAACACATTGAACTGCCGCGGGATCACCCGCGTTCGCTGGCTCATCGCCGAATTCGAAGGGTGAGATTTGGGGAGGAACTGAAGTTATAAAAAGCGATTAAAAGAAATGTGAAATTAAGTAAGAATAACGCGAACCGTTGACGCTTAAAATTGTAGTGTGGTTTGTAGCGCCGGCTTCATTCTTGATTTCACAAGTATAAGAACCTCGATGAACTGAGCTTATAGGTTCTATATTTAAAATCCACGTTTTCTTGCTGATATTCGTGAGCACAATGCCGAGATTGTTGCGCGGTTTGATTTCTTCTCCATTGAAGCGCCATGTGAACTTCACCGGTAGATCACCTTTGCTCATTACGCATGATACTGATGCGGTTTCTCCTTCATTCACAATTTCTTCTCCAAATTCGAAAGGCGTAATTTGTGGTGCAACTGCGAGTTATTCTTATTTGAGAAGAGGTTAAGATTTTAGGAATATACTGATGAAAGAACGAGTCTAAAATCAAAATACCTTGTATCTTGACGTGGATTGAGTGATATGGAATGGCGTTGTTACTGGCTGCGAAAATGTTGCTGATACTTGATGATAAGCGCCTCGCAATGCATGACAACTAAAGTGCGAACGAGGCTTACCACTTGAAAAAACTATAAGTTATGAAAAAGGGAGTCGTACTATTTAGAATCCAAAATAAAAAATAATAATAGAGAATGTAAAGATTTGAGAACGAAATTATTTTTTCATCGAACGGCGTTAATAATACCCAGCGTTACTGATGTATGATAAATGAAAATGGTAAGGAATGAAAACGTAAGTTGCTTGCAAATTTGCCTTCAGAATTCATGCTGATTCTGACAACAAATTCCATTATCTATAAGCATGGAATCGTTGCAATGAACAAAAGACAGAACAAATGAAACTAACCATGAACATTGAGAGAAGTAGAATGATTAGTGGAACCGGCTCTGTTAGTAGCTACGCAAGTATAGTTGCCACTGTGGTTGGCAGTCACCGCAGAGATCGACAGAAATGAAGTACGCGATGTCATTTTATTCGTCATGATACCAAGATGCGATGACGAATTTTCAAGCCCATAAAAGTGCCATTTGATGTCTAGAGGCAAGTCACCCTTGGAAACATGACAATTAAGCTGAACTGGTTCCCCAGCAAAAACCGACTCATCCGTTTCGAAGGGTACGATGTGTGGCAATACTGTTAATCCAGAAGGCTTTGATTATTGAAGGTTCAAGCGTGCAGCGTGCGGGAAGCTAGGGCAGCTAACGGGCTTTGGGAATACCATGAACATTAACTGTGGCCGAATGAAATGCCAGGCCGGCACGATTGGCGGCGTGGCATGAATATTCGCCGCTGTGGCTAGCTTGCGAATTAGATATCGTTAGCAAAGATGTCCGTTCGCCGATCTTCATCGTAGCAATTCCTTGATGGGAGGACAATTCTTGGCCATGAAAACTCCAACTGATTGTTATGGGGGCATCGCCTTTTGATATATGACACGCCAACTGTATGGATTCTCCCGCAAAAACGGGCTCTTCAGCCGTAAAGGGAACGATGTGCGGAGGAACTGGTGAGGGCAAACAAATAAAAATAAACAAAAGAATGGTAACACACTAAAGTAATCAGTGTACCCTGGACGTTTAATGTAGCTGTGTGGTTGGTGCTGGCTACAATATTTGAAGCTGTGCAAGTGTAATTTCCGGTATGTTTCTCTGTTGCAGCTGGGATGGCCAAAACTAAACTTCGGGCTCCTAATTTGGTGATTACGACTGCGTCAGTCTTTTTTATAGGTTTGTCTTGAAACGACCAAGTAAGATTCAGCGGCATGTCGCCTTTCGGAATATTACACATAATTTGTATGCTTTCACCGTAAAATACGGCGTCATCAAACTCGAATTGGGATATGATTGGCGCCACTGAAAAAAATAGCCAAATGTGTTGGTGCTGTTTTGTGACACTATACGGAACTACGAGATTCTTGAGAGGACTGGTGTAAGAGGTAACGGAAAAGAACGAATAAGCAAAGACAATTCACCGAAACCATATACCCTTGACATTGAGCGTGGCGTGGTGGCTAGCACTGGCGACAATATTAGAGGCAGTGCATGTGAAATTGCCAGAGTGTTTAGCCGTCACCGCAGGGATTATAAGAGCTGAACCCCTATCGCCCACGTTCATGATGTTCAAACCGGGTAGTGAACTCACATCGCCTCCACTAAATGTCCACTTGAAATTTAAGGGCTTATCTCCTTTTGGCACATGACACATGACTTGAACACCCTCTCCGTAAAAAACAGATTCGTCGAATTCAAAATGAGTTATAACTGGTGCCACTGAAAAGTTTGATGTCCTAGAAGTTTTAATAATTTCTCGTGTCCAATATGCACCTGAATGTTTTCCTTTATGTATAATTCCGGTACTGGCTGGGTTAGAGTCAGTTAATTTTATAGCCCGCCAAAGTTACAAAAAGGGAAAAAAAAAAGTTAAAAAAAAAAACTCAAAGCACATCATCAGCAGGCAAAAATAATGCATTATTCAAGGTACCGTTGACGAATAATTCAGCAGAATAATTCATAGAGCCCGCCTCATTTTTTACCACACATGTATAATTGCCCTGATTTTGATGGCTCACAGATTCTATGTTTAGTTGACTGGAGCGTTTCGTGTTCACAACATTGATTCCAATATCCCCAGATTTCACAGGGTTTCCATTAAAAAACCACATTATAGATACGGGCAGATCCCCTTTACTGACTAGACAAATGACCACAACCATTTCTTGAGCATTTACTGGTCCTTCGCCGAATTCGAAATGTTTAATCTGTGGGGGAACTGCAGAGGGAACAGGAATTAATTGAAAAGTAAAATTAAACAAACCTTACACATTTATTGTGCATTTAAAATTTCATTTGTTTTGTTCTCATACTTTTATTTCACGGACATCACTTTATTTAGACTTCCGAATACTGAAATTATACCTAATCTAGAGTTTTGTTAATTTTTATACTTTGAGAGACTAGTTAAAGCTAGGCTAGAAAAAAAAAACGATTTTCACGCGTTGCAGCACACAATATTGAATTTTTTTTTTTTTCGTTAAACGGATCTTAGACTGTAAAATATTCGCAGCGTAAATGAATGATATGTATAGGACTGGGTTTTTGTGTAAGGAAAAATACAATTTATAGAAGTACACATATAGAAACAATTAATAAATCGTGCGAACAAAAGCTTAGCAACTCTTGGAAGTGTTTGTAATTTGTACCGTTTACGTTGAGCACCGCACTGTGGCTACTGCGGCCGGCTTCATTTTCAGCTATGCAAGTGTAATTACCGATATGTTCATGTTGAACATTGTCTAATATCAAAATTGAGACTCTTTTTCCGTTCCTGTTTATCAGTATTCCATTACCCGAGTTCAGAGTTTTGTCGTTTAGTTCCCAGTGAATTTTCAAAGGTAAGTCCCCTTTGCCGACGGTACAAGTTAAAGATACAGTATCCCCAGCGTTCAGTATTTCTTCCCCGAAAACAAAGGGCGTAACCTGCGGCACAACTATAGAATTTGCTTTTTATTATTAAAATCAAATTATTATTCATTAAAATGGAAAGCTGCTTAATAGCTTAACTCTAAGGCGTATCCTTCAAAAGTGACATGAAGAAACATTTGGTTACTAAGTACTGCAGTTAAAGTTGGTGTGAATTATTCGGTTTTTAAGGCTTTTTTTTAATTTGATTCGCGACGATATCACGTAATTTATTTATCACCAAATATTTAAGGTTTTTTGGTGTAGGCTTTATTATGAAAGTGTATGCAAAGGTAATGAATATGAGTATAAAATATGGGAAAAAAGCAACTAATCAATACGATGCATGTGGTCATAATCTTTGACAATTGGGTATAGATACCGTTAACAGCCAGCTCAGTTGAGTAATTAGCATGACCGGCTCTGTTGGCGGCGGAGCAAGTGTACACTCCTCTGTGTATGGATGCTACCGAGTCTATAGACATACTGCTTGACTTATGACCGATTTTAGTCATGGTGATTCCAGGAATTTCACTAGTTGGTTTCCCATTCAAGTGCCAAGTGATATTGACTGGCGTGTCGCCTTTTGTCACCATACATTGGACCCCGACTGTATCACCCGCGTTAGCTGGTTCCTCTCCGAAGGAAAAAGGATGGATTTGGGGTAGAACTGTTATAGGAAGCTACTATTAATTAGTGTAAGGTACCAAACGTACAAATGAAAATTATAACGAAACTACTTAGAAATCAAAATATGAAGAACCATTAACTTCCAGCGTGGCACTGTGATTGACCTGGCCGGCTAAGTTTTCCACGTAGCAAACATACAATCCCCTATGGGTGCCGTTGACGGAATCGATATTCAGTATGGACATTTTGCGACCCATGCCTCCAATAGCTATTCCGATGTTATTGTTCTGAGCAATTTTTCTTCCATTTAGACTCCACGAGAAGTTAGCCGGTAGGTCACCCTTATTCATAACACATTGAACCGATGCGGTATCACCAGCGTTAGCGGGCTCGTCCCCGAATTCGAAGGGTGAGATTTGGGGAGGAACTGAAGTTATATAAAGCGATTAAAACAAATAATAATCAATTTAAACAATGAACCGGACCGTTAACGCTTAGAATCGTAGTGTGGTTTGTAACGCCGGCTTCGTTTTTGATTTCACAAGTATAAGAGCCTCGATGAACGGAGCTTACGGGTTCTATGTTTAATATCGATGTTTTCTTGCTGATATTCGTGAGCACAATGCCGAGATTGTTGCGCGGTTTTATGTCTTCTCCATTGAAGCGCCATGTGAACCTCACCGGTAGATCACCCTTGCTCATTACGCATGATACTGATGCGGTTTCTCCTTCATTCAGAATTTCTTCTCCGAATTCGAAGGGCAAGAGTTGTGGTGGAACTATTATCAAATAATTATTATTCGTACTTGTAAAGGGGTTAGGGTTTTGGAATAATGCACACTACAAAACCGAAAAAAGCAAGCTGAACGTTATTAGGATGAGTACCGTTGACTTCAAGTACAGCGCTATGATTAACTGAGCCAGCCATGTTCGTCGCCACACAGAGGTACGTGCCCCTGTGTTTACCACTTACAGAGTCTATGTTTAAGACCGAGGTCTTTTTGTTTATAGCGGTTAAAACGATTCCCATGTCGTTGTTCTTTGGTATTATTTGTCCATTGAGAACCCAGGAAATATTTAGTGGTTGATCGCCTTTGCTTAATGCACAACATATGGAAGCCGTGTCTCCTGCATTTGCTGGCTCGTCACCAAACTCGAATGGTAATATTTGAGGGGGCACTGTATAAAAATATTACTTTAATCCAAGCACTAGAGCGGGGCGTGTGTGGCATACGATGTAGCTTTGGCGGGCATAAACATCTTGGTCTATAAGTTTTATGAGTTGAAAATAACATTCATTTTGAATTAACTCTACAGTTTTATCCCTGAAAATTAATTTGATTAAAACAATACACGTCATACACAATACCATAATTTAGTGTAGCTGTTTTTGGTATTTGTATACCGAACAGGTACATTGATTTAGTCTTTTTCTTAATCGATCAATATGGATTTAAATTATGGTATTAATAAAGGAGAAACAACAGAGTTCCAACTATTTTAATATTTTCAAATATTGAAATTTAAATTTTTAATCAATCTGAAAACGAATTAGAACTCGGTAACAAACCGTTTACTGTCATTGTAAACTTAAACTTAAAAACAAGAACGGTGTATTACTCAAATTAAATTGAAGAAGTCTTCCTGAAAAATAAAAGTTATTTGCGTATCTAAATTGAGTACAAACCTATAAAAATCATAATAATATGACCAGTAAACGGTTTTTTTTTCTCGAAAACAATACATCTCATGAGGATTGTGAATGAAATGAATTAATATTATAAGGCAAATCGTTTCGCGTAAAAATCAATCGACCCTTTAACTTAAACATGTTTTTAAACATAGCTAATCTACATAGTTGTATCAAATCATTGCATTCACAAAAAGAGAATATCTGATAGTTAGACGTACTATATCGTAGGTACCTTTGAGATAAAATAGTATTTGATAGTATTGAGTTTCTTACTTCATTGATTACCATTTTGTGTGAAAATTATACAATTCCTTTTTATCATATCTGATTAGATTAGCTCGTAAAAATTATTTGTTGCTATGAATCAAGTGTTTCCTTTTTTAATTATTGTTGTATTTTAAAGATTAAAACACCTATGAAAATGAATATTCGATAACGAGGCATATACGATGCAGTATCATGTTATCGTTCATGTCGCAAACAGGCTTTCTAGTTTGTTTGGCGCACTGCACTGTTAAAACTGCGCCTTAAAAATGTTTAGACAACAGTGACCATCATTGGTTCTCACTAGAATTTAACGACAGTTCAAAAGTCTACATTTTATCACTCTCAAAGGTACCTCCAACATCATAACCACCTATCATATACGAACTTACCCATGACTTGAACTTCTAATGTTCCTTTAGCGGTATATCCTTGCGAGTTCTTGGCTACGCAAGTGTAGGTAGCTTCATCGCTCATTCGCTCTACGTTTTCAATCACGAGGGTGCCGTTAGGAAATACCTTCTGTTTGCGGTTGATGGGCAGCACTCTGGAATATAAGAGTAATCCGAAATGAGTCGTTATCTATAAAGTAAAGCTTTATGATATAATCATTCAATTTGATTCGGATAGTATACTATGAATGACTCGTAGTAGCCGAATGAAAGGCACATTTGAGGCAAAATTCTGATATAATAGATCTGGTCTCATGGACTTGCAATATTTTCTCGTTTTAGAACTTCTATTGTTCACCAGACAGTAAGGGGAGCGGGGCGGTAAAGGGAGGAGTGAACATATTGTATTAAGTTCGATTCACTACGGGGTGCACCAGAGAGAATACTGACTTATAAACAATTCGGGATCTCGACGTGACAGAAAACGAAATTCAATTGTTTTCGATCTAACTGTGCTTCGACTTCTATACAATCCCTGTTTTATTCGTCGTATATCTTACAAAGGGTCCAAAGGAAAAGCATAATTTTAAAGACAAGGAGGCTGGCTCTATTTAAGCTAAAGAATTGCCTTTCACGCTTTGAGATTAGGCACATTTTTCGGATGACAGCGATATGGAGGAGAATTTTGTTGGCTTCTTCTTCTTTTCATTTCCTGGTAACATCCATAATATTATAATGTTGAGGCCCAGTAAGTGGCCACGTTTATTGCAGTATCAGAGGCGTTGTTTAGATCGTGAAGGATGCAGGAAAACGGACACCTAGCCTTAGTGTCCTTGTGCATGTAGTTAGTTATTTTATCTAGTTCCTTTTACAAATAGTTGTCTTATATCTCACTGAAAAATCATTCAGTAAAATACGTTTCAACAAAAACAGTTTTATATTAACCTGTTATCACGTTCCCATACGATAGAGTCGATAGGGTAGCCGGCTACGGGGCAGTGTACGATGAGGTTGTCTCCGGCGACGACGGGGCGTTTCTTCATGGGGCGCACGTAGGGCAGGCCGTATACGTTGACGCGGGACGAGTGAGACGCGCTGCCGACCTGGAATGTACCAATATGTCATTGAGTTAGCAGTATTTATTTTTGTTAGAACAGTATATAAATAGTCGCTCCTACCCTCCTTGAATTATTTTTCAAAAAGGCGTTAATAAAATAATTTAAAGTAGTCGAGATAAGTTCCTAGGTTTCTTAGATTTACATTTTAATGAAATATTTATTTAATAGTTTAAGCACCGAGTAAAGTGGCGGCTTACCAATTAACTTTTGGGTGATGCTGAGATAAATAACTTCAACCATTTGCTCATTTCATAGCATTTTAGAAGATTAAAACTGTCTTATTTCCCTTATTACGATTTATTTGGTAGTCGTGTGTATATTATGTGTCCTTCTAGACTCGAAAGAGTATAATCTTAATATTTACCTTGCTAGACGCAATACACGTGTACAATCCACCATCGTTAGTATGCACGGATGAGATGTTCAAGTGAGATTCAACGTTGCCATCAGCAGTAACAAACTGCCCGATCTGAAGCCTCTCGCCGCTAGCCAGTTTCTCGCCGTCCAAGAGCCACGCGATGTCGGGGGTGGGGTTGCCAGATGCGACGCATTTCAGACGGAGGGATGGGCCGGAGCGGAAAGTCTGTTCGCCAAAGCTGTGACGGATCAGTGGTGGTTCGACTGGAAACAGATTTTTCGAATATTATTTGCCAATACTTACCAAAATGTTTTTATTTTTGTTTTAAAAGGAGTTGAAAATATGTGTGTTTTGACTTACATCGTCCTCCCAGTTTTAGTTCAGCACTGGCACCTGCACTCTCTTGGTCGTTCCTAATGAAGCACTGATACATTCCCTTGTCTTCTTTCTTTACCGATTCAATCCTGTAACATATGAATTAGTAAGTAGGTTAGGTTCACTTTCTAACATCGCTGTCTTTGGTTAAAATTTTGTATTTGACTGTGAAACTGAACCTGAGGGTGGCATCGTGGTGCTTCATGTCCTTTCCATCCTTAAGCCACGTGATAGTTTTTACAGGGTTTCCTTCATATCTGCAAGTAAATACAGCGGGTCTTCCAAAGTCAACAGTTTGCGTAGCGGGTTCAACGGTAGCCTTAAGAGGAGCAGTGACGGTTAAAACAGTTTCCACGGATTCGCCTGAAAATAAAAGGTTCTT
The DNA here is from genome assembly GCA_950005105.1 of Lycophotia porphyrea. Classification (NCBI taxonomy): domain Eukaryota; kingdom Metazoa; phylum Arthropoda; class Insecta; order Lepidoptera; family Noctuidae; genus Lycophotia; species Lycophotia porphyrea. Next base: position 9,877,943 of record OX465393.1, read on the forward strand.
AGTTCTTAGTGATTTTCAAATTGGTTTGAAGTATTTACGTTTTTTTTTGTATTTGAATGATACTGACCACCAACAGAGTTGTTCACAACGCACAAGTATTTTCCAGAGTCTTCAACTTTAGCCTCTTTGATAATCAAGGTTCCTGATACTTGTTTCACTCTGTCATCAAGGGTAACTGGCTGTTTCCTAGTCGTGCCTTCAACGAACTTGTACCATCTGGAACAAAAGAGAACAAGTTCAGACGAGTTGCCATGTTTCTGTAGTCGGTAGAAGATAAACGTAGGAATCAGAGATGTTGGTAGCTTATTCATTAAAGCAAAAAAATTAAGTTACTTGAGACATAATTAGTCGACTAAGATGGTAGGCAGTTGTTACAGTTCAGTGTTTCTATTGCGAAATAAAGTTCCTACTTGAGCCACCCACCTGAATGCAGGAACTGGAAAACCTTGAGTAAGACATAAAATAGTGCCCGTTTCTCCGACATTTAACTCAGATTCTTGTAAACGACCACTAGACAGTTTGGGAGGAATACTGTTTGTTGGTTCTTAAAGAAGAAACAAAGACAATCTTAACCACCGCATATGTACGTTAGTGTGTAATTCATACACGTTGCGAAGAAATTCTAACCATCAGAACGAGAAATATAAAAGTGATATTCACGAGGATTTAATAAACATAAAAAGCTAGCCGTTGGGACAGAGTTAATATAAAGCTACCGCATAAACCAGGGCTGTTCTTTTGCTATAAAAATAAGTAAAGTGCAGCCTTGATTCACAAAAGCACAAAGTAAAGATTAAAGCGTTTGAACGAAAGCAAGAACACCCTGACACTTACCAACAGGTGTCTACGCCGCTCAATCGTTACTTTGGCTGGGGACCGTAATAGGGCGCGCGGCCGGCCGCGATTCATCACGCCTTCATGTCGGGCGGGGCGGCCGCCGCAACAGACTGCAATAACAACGGATATCAGTACATTGGATGATGGGTATGGTATGACTACGTGATGAATGAATGCGTGTGATGCCAGCGGCCGACCCTAACTTTAAGGCCGTACCTCGTCAGAGGGGCTGGGAAAGCTTGAACGTCGCAAAGGAGCGCGAGGCTTTCACCTTGTCGACCTATATGTCGATTGAGCCCGTCGCCCGTCACCTTTGGCCCCGTCCTACCGGTCGGCTCTGGAATGCAAAACCGTCCTTGTAATGCCTACTCACCTAAACACGGGCGCCGGGTAAGCAGCAACTTGACACGTTAAGTATGCCACGTCCATTTGCGCCACGGTGAACACTTCCCACCCCTCAAAGTGTTTAGTAGAATCCTTTCGAGGGGCAATTTTATTGGTTGGTTCTGTAATTACAGAGACGACTATTTTGCAAACCCTATTTGGAATTGTTTTCTTGATATTCTAGGTGACGCTTTAGTCAGTATTTACATAAAATAGATATCATTTACGCAGATAGACGACACACTCTCAAAGCCATCGTGTGGGAGTGGATGAGACCGTCGAATTGTATCAGAAAATATTACCTACTTCTATTTTTGAGAGTTATAGATGTCGACGACTTTGGAGGTAACAATAAAAAACATAAGCTGACGCACCTTGACAATGGCACAGGGAATCCTTGAGCAGGACACAAAAGCGCTAGTGCAGTATTTTGGGGGTAAGAGACTGCAGCTTTTTGCGTTGTCGTGATACTTGGCGCTGCGCTCCCGATCGGCTCTACATAAAAAATCGAAAACATATTTACTTGCCTAAGCCTAACTCATGTGTGGAATTCCTACCGATCTTTCCAGAAGCAGTGATCAAGTCAATTAACTAATTGTACAACTAACTTGCCTGAATACGGGTACGGGAAAGGCCTGTGCTTGACACAGTAATCCGAAACTTTGTCCGACGTTGCGTACAAAAGTTGTGCTACGAGCGTCCGTTGAAAAAGTTGGTGCTTTGGAGGCCACAGGTTCTGTGATGTGAGAAAAAAAAACACTTGCCTGAATACTGGAGCGGGATAACTCTGAGCCTGACAAAGAAGTGTAAAGGGTTGTCCTTCACGCTTTCGAAAAATGCTTCCCATTGATTCAGTGGAAAAAGTCGGGGACTTAGCGCCGACTGGTTCTATAAAATTATATTTATTAATAAATGAATCTTGGAACTTGCCTGAAAATTGGAACTGGAAAAGCTTGAGCTTGACAGAGTAGAGCAAAACTTTGACTTTGATGCCTTTTAATAGATGAAAGAGCTGATTCAGTTGAAAAAGACGGAGCTTTCGATCCGACGGGTTCTGTATAAAAATCATTACAAGTTATTACTTGAGCCAGGAGACTTTATCTCAGAAGAATAGTAGAAACCTCTTAATGCAAATAAAGAGCTAACTGATCTGATCCGTAACTTACAGAATATACCGGAAATGAACTTTAAATGCGTAATTTAAAAAGGTATATCTTTCGACACTTGCCTGAAAACCGGTATAGGAAAAGCTTGAGCTTGACATAATAGTGCGAAACTCTGACCCTTATGTCTTGTTACCGCTGACAGAGTGAAATCAGTGGAGAAGCTAGGCGGCTTGGAGCTTACGGGCTCTGGAGAAAATAACAATTTATTAATTACGACTTACCTAAATACGGGAATAGGGGATGCTTGCGCCTGACAGAGCAATGCAAAACTTTGTCCAATTTCTCTAACGAATATACTGCCCTTGGAATCAGTCGAAAAAGACGGAGCTTTTGCACCAACAGGTTCTAAAAGAGGGACAATAAAGTCAAAAATAGGACCTACCTGAATACTGGTTGGGGATACCCTTGTGCCTGGCAAAGCATTGAACCTCCAGAATGAGCTTCTATTTCATAATTATAAGAACTCGCGGAAGTAGCAAATGCTGGTGCTCTCGCTGTTACTGGTTCTAAACCAAGGAAACATATCTAAGTTAAGAGTCACTCACTTGAATACTGGAGGAGGGTGAGCTTGAGCCTGACACAAGAGAACTATGGCTTGTTCTACCACTTTCGTAAGGGTAGTGCTTTTAAATTCCAACGAAAACGATGGTGCTTTGGACCCGATTGGTTCTGTGACAAATACGTTAAACATCATTGATGGTTTAAATAGATTCAAGGGTTTCTTACCTGAATACTGGGACTGGAAATGCTTGCGCTTGACACAAAAGAGCAAAATCTTGACCAGTTTTACGAGTTATCCCAGAGAACTGAACGTCATTCGAAAATGTAGGGGACTTTGAGCCAACGGGTTCTACAATTGAAAATATTAGGTATAATTTATTCACCTGAACACTGGTACTGGAAAAGCTTGAGCTGGACATAGGAGGTTAAGACTCTGGCCAGTATTTCTCATATACCAAGAAAACTTATTATCAGTGGAAAATGTGGGCGACTTGGATCCAATTGGCTCTAAAATTATAAAATATTGTAGTTATGTACCTGAATACAGGAATAGGATGTCCCTGGGCCCGACATAGCAAAGCTAAACTCTGTCCTATAGGTCTACTAATAAACCATGCCAATTTGTCTTCAGTAGAGAATGTGGGGGGCTTGGAACCAACGGGTTCTGTAAATTGACAGAATTTATGTATAGGTTTAATTCTCACCTAAAAAGTGGTACAGGATACCCCTGCGCCGGACATATTAATGCAAAATCCTGTTTTTGTCGAATCTCAAACCAGGCCAGTTTTGAACCGCTTGAAAACGAAGGGCTTTTGGATCCAATTGGTTCTAAAATCATGAGTAAAAATACCTTAATAAAGGGGCTGGGAATCCCTGTGCCGGACAAAGTAACGCGAAGCCCTGCTCAACGTTCTTTACGTACCACGCCATTTTGAAATCCGTAGAGAAGGTAGGGGCTTTAAGACCAACTGGTTCTAAAAACAAACGCGTCCTGTTATTGTTGAGTTGAAACTCACCTAAAGACAGGGACCGGGAACGCTTGTGCCAGACAAAGCAACGTAACGCTGGAGTCCATCGCGAATTCCACAAACTCTATCGTTTTAGTAGGTACTTTTGGTGGGGCGCTATTAATTGGCTCTAGAAGAAAATAGATACAAATCACTTAAGTTTACCTGGATAAAGGTACTGGGAAAGCTTGAGCGGGACACAGCAGCGTTACGCTAGCATTAATGAGGGCACTGAAACCTCTAGTACTATCCAGTGTTGGGAACTTCGGAGGAACTCTTCCTACAGGCTCTGGACATAAATATAACCATTTTTTCTACATAGTAAGACAATTTATTTTACCTGAATATTGGAACGGGGAAAGCCTGCGCAGGACAAAGCAATGTGACAGTGTTACTGAGGGATACTTCCGTTATATCAATCATTTTCATTGCTACTTTCGGAGCGGCGCTACCCAATGGCTCTAAGAACAAGTTACATAGTAAGGAGATATTATAAAGTATGTCTCATAATATACCTGAAAGCCGGGGCAGGGTAAGCTTGAGCGGGGCACAAAAGAGTGACGCTATCACCTCCGTTTGCATCAAATGCGCGACTTTTGTCGCCTGTAGTGAATTTTGGTGGAACACGACCAACTGGCTCTAGGGTGAAATTAAATTTATTTGTGTGGATTCAAATCCATTGGGATTTTACCTGAATACTGGGACCGGGAATGCCTGTGCTGGACATAATATCGTCAAGCTTGCGTTACATACAGCGCTGAAACTTCTTGAACTATCCATCGAAGGAAATTTTGGTGATACTCGCCCCACAGGCTCTAAAGAGATAAGATCAAGATAAATCAATGTACCTGAAAAGTGGGGCTGGAAACGCTTGGGCCGGGCAGAGCATTGTCACACAAGAATTGGAGGAGAACGTAAAACTGCGTCCAGTTTCTGTTGATGGAAATTTCGGCGAGACTTTGCCCATGGGTTCTGTATAATTATAAGAACGATTGACAGTTTAAAAATTACCTAAATGCTGGAGCGGGGAATCCTTGTGCAGGGCAAAGTAAAGGTACTCCATCACCCATGTTAGCAATAAACGTCCTACTTATGTCTCCAGTTGGAAATTTAGGCGATACTCTTCCCATAGGCTCTATGGATTGAACGTTTATATTTTTTATTAAATTAATTCGATAAAATTAAACCTTCTGTCAGAATTTTCTTACCTAAACATTGGGGCGGGGAATGCTTGAGCGGGACATAAAAGCGCTACGCTTTGATTGCTGTTATAGTTAAAAAGTCTACTTTTTCTAAACTTGGAAATTTTGGCGATACTTTCCCCATAGGTTCTGAAGCAAATGGAATATATTATATTTGTAATGAATTTTACGACAAGAATACTAGAAGTACCTGAAAATCGGGACTGGGAACGCCTGCGCAGGGCATTGTAGGGCAAATGAATTAGATTTCTTGACTCCTATCATTGTTCCCATAACGACAGATGCAAATTTTGGCGGAACGCGTCCTGACTCTACAGATGCAGCGAAAACAAAAGTTTGAAGTTAAAAATTACCTGAACAGAGGGGTTGGGAACGCTTGGGCGGGACACTGCAAAGCGTAAGAATCGCCTTTTTTAACTTCAAACATGGTTCCCGTCAAAACAGACGCAAACTTTGGAGGTACGCGGCCAACGGGTTCTAAAAATGGTCATAAAATTACTAGAATAGCAAAATGCCATACCTGAATATGGGGACAGGGAATGCCTGAGCTGGACATTGTAATGTAAATGAGGCTCCCGACGTGGTTACAAACATCATGCCAACCTGTGCAGTGGCTAACCTAGGTGGCACGCGCCCTATGGGCTCTGAGGAATTACGTAAATAGACGTTAATGTGAATCTTACCGGTACATTGGTGCTGGGAAAGCCTGTGCTGGGCACAGTACAGAGAGGCTGGAGAGCTCGGTAAACTGGTAGCCACTTGTTGTCGACGCGCTAGGGAACTTGGGAGGTACCCGGCCCACCGGCTCTGCGCATGTTGGGAGAAGGCGAGATCACGAACAGAGGACACCAAAATATTCAATCGGAAAGTAGCCCCTAAACACCCCTACTAATCCCTAAGGATATCAAAACTATCGCGAGTCAAGGCTCTGCAGGGTACCCTATCCCAACATTCAGGCAAGTTATAAGTCGAAAACGGCAAACTTAAAGACGCAAAGTAGAACTTGCGTATTTAAGCTTCATAAAATATATTACAATAAAAATAATCTTTTTTTATTTCAAATAAAAGCTAGATAGTTAAATGAATATTTAAAATCAAATGAGTTGTGCAAATACTTATAAATAAAGATTATAATTATTGCACAGTAATTATTTTTACATGTTATTCCAAATTAAACATTCTCATCCAAACACTGTACGAGTTACGCTTGCGACCACATAATTTACATGAGTAGACAGCATTTGCCCGAAAATATTTAAATGAGAACATTATTTTACTTGTAAAAAACAAACTTTTGCAGTGACTAGTGTAAAACACGCTCTTTTATTAATGTTATTCTTCCATAGTGAAGATGAATTTATTTAAGGTTTTCAGCAGTTTTATAAGCAAAACAAAGAGTAGATACGAAATCTAATAGATTACTTAATAAAAATACATTACGTACGTCGTATATCTTTTATATTCCAAAATCATGTAATAATCACTACTGACTGCAAAAAATAGTAAATAATCGCGCCATTAATTCATGATGAGAAAACACACGGATTTGTAAATTACAAAAGAAAAAAATATGACCAAAGAGTAATGGCGTTGGTAACTAAAACATGAATTGATGACACTTTATTTGTAAAAAGATCTAAAAAAAACTCACCGGTAATAACAAGTCGTCCTTTAGTCGCAGATAATCGGGTTTCACCAGTGAGCCTGTGCTTCGTTCTACATTGGTATGATTTGTAACCATCTTCAGGTCCAACATCTCGAATATGTAATTCTCCAGATGGAAGCACTAAGTATTTTCCCTCTGAAGAAAAAGAATAAACCGTTGCATTAAGTCTGTTAACATTTGGGGTTTGAAAAAGCAATTCCATTTTATACAACGCAACATAAAGTTGCGATTTACTTATAAATGTCAATGCATGCATACGACTAAGGAAGAGGGATAAAGGATAAAGGTGAGCCGTGAGGCCCATGGAATCACGGGAAACCATTTAAGGAACAATGCTCTAAACCATAGGTATGTAACCCTAGCAATGGACGCGGCCAATGACATTCAAAAAGATATTATACTATTCCCCTGACATGTTAATACTCAAGGCAAATATAGGCAGTTTATAGCCTGAAATTCAATTGACTTCGTACCGTCAAAATTATTTGTTGACTCTAGTTTGATGTCTATTTCGTCGTCGCCTTCACTGATGATCCAAGAGATGACGTTAACATACTCTGATACAAAGCTTGGTATGTGGCATTTTAGAATAGCGCTATTGCCCCTCAAAACGTACTCTTCCATCAGGTTCACGGCGTATGCCTGAGATACCACTGAAACAATATGTGACACCTGAGACGAGTAGATAATATAGTTGGATATATACAACAGTAGTCATTACGTTAACTGTTAGTAAAGAGTTGACGGCTTGGCAATCAGATTCCGTAAATGAATACATGAATTGGGATGAAGAGTAAAGGTTGAACAGGATGTAAGGAGCAAACACTGACTCAGAATCGTCCAGATAGTGTACCTAGGCCCGACGAAGCATTCATTTTAATTTCTCGCTCTTTCTCGTCTTCAGAAATTATCCAGGAACTTACGGACACGTATTCAGAGACAAAACTCGGAATTTGGCACTTCAAGATAGCAGCGTTGCCACGCAAAACGTATTCTTCCCAAAATTTCACATCATAAGCTTGAGACACAACTGAAAGCGGTACGATAATATTAATCAGACTTTGTAAAATTTTAAATGACTTCTACTACTACTAAATTACTATCTCTCACGTCAACATCACAATAATTATTTTGTGCAACTAATGCGTACCAATCCTATTAAAACCCTATGAACAACGTAGCAGGAAATTTGGTAAGGATGAATGGTATCTCGATGAGATGAAATTGTCGGTATATGTTACCTAAATTATAATCGGAATTCAAATTTATCTCCATTTCATCCTGTTCCCCTTCAGAGATAATCCAGGAAGTGACCGTGACATACTCAGTGACGAAACTTGGAATATGACATTTCAGTATAGCGGCATTTCCGCGCAAGACATTCTCTTCCCAAAGATTTACTGTATAGGATTGGGAAACCACTGAAAATAAACAATGCAGGACTTATGAAAATCGTCAAGGAGCTGGTGTTTCTACATTTAAGGGTATAGGGTTGAGGAAGTGGTCCTTGTTTGATTATGCTGAATACCTAAATTAAATGTCTGATCTAGTTGAATTTCTAGTTCATCAACATCTCCTTCAGAAATAATCCAAGACGATACTGTAACGTATTCTGTTACAAAACTTGGTATGTGACACTTAACAATCGCTGAATTTCCACGCAGAACATTTTCTTCCATCAAATTCACAGTGTACGCCTGAGATACAACTGAAATAGTTAAAAATAACGAATTTGGTAGACATTGGAAAATACGAAACAAAGGAATGGAAAAGGTTTATTGGATAGCGCAAAAACCTATATTGGTAGAAAAATACCCAAGTCATTAGATTCTGCTTTTATTTCCAATTCATCAGTTTCTCCTTCTGAGATAATCCAGGATGACACACTAACATACTCAGTCACGAATGTCGAAATATGACATTTGAGAATGGCTGCGTTCCCACGTAAAACGCTCTCCTCCATAAGGTTGACCGTGTAAGCTTGTGTGACTACTGCAAATATGAATTTGAAGAATCTTATGAGCATAATAAATAAAACCGTTGCTCAAAGGATAAGGATGGGACACTCATTTACAATGAAGTTATCTTGATTTTAAATACCCTCTTTATCAAAAGAATCGTTTATTGTTATGTCGATCTCATCTTCTCCTTCAGAAATTATCCAGGATGCCACTGATACATATTCTGTCACGAAACTTGGAATCAAGCATTTCACAATTGCGGAATTCCCCCGCAAAACGTTTTCTTCAACCAAATGAACCGTGTACGCTTGAGAGACGACTAGAACATGAAATTGCCAATGAGTATTTGGTTTAAAATGTTATGTCAATTGTAATGCGTAAGGAGGGATCCTAATTTACAAACGACCGACAGTGGACAGGATACGAAGGTGTATAACTATTTCAATTTTGAATAAAAAAGTACCGTTGTTATTTTCTAATGTATACTCTCCATCATCAGTATCGTGCCAAGATACTACCTGAACATGATCAGACACAAACGAGGGTATGTGGCACTTGAATACTGCAGCATTTCCGCGAATGACATAGATATCGTAGACTTGCGATTCATAGAATTGATTTACAGCTGAAATATTTTACATACAAATAGATAAGACTATGTAGACATTTATAGAGCCATATATTGACTCTGACACAGGGATTCAGTGGAGTGCGGATAGGGACAATTGGGGCCGCGCGTTGCTCTCTATTACCGTAATTGCCCTCGGAGCGGTTGAACGAAAACCCAGAGAGAGATTTTTCGTCTGCCACCCAATCCACTACGTGAACGTAATCCGCCACGAATGAAGGAATCGTACATTTGACTATGGCAGAATTGCCTCGTAAGACATCTTCATCAATGACACGAGGTTCATAAGACTGATGTACCACTGTGGACGTTAAAAATATATCTTCTCTGTATATCTAGTAGTAATATTAGTAATTAACCCAACCTATATCTTGTACCAAATTTTTAAAAACTGAAAGCGCAGGACAGGGAAAGAGGAATGAAATACGTTTACGATCATGAACTACCATCGTTAAAATTAGAGTGCTCCTCAGCAGATACCGTGTCGTTGTCCAGTATCCAGGCCACAACATGAACAAAGTCCGCAACAAACGATGGCACGATGCATTTCAGAATAGCTGTGTTGCCTCGCAAAATGAATTCATCGTTGACTCTAGCCTCATATACTTGAAGTACAGCTGTGACAATTCAAATAAAAGGAATCAGGAATGAGGAGTGCCTTCACTAATTAATGAAAAATTACCCTCGCTACTGTTAGGGTAATAAGTGCCTCCTTCGCTATCCATCCACATTTCAACGTATACAAAGTCAGAAACAAAGCTTGGGACTTCACATTTCATGATAGCTGCGTTGCCGCGAATCACGTACTCGTTGTCAGCTTCGGCTTCAAAAGGCTGTGACACCACTTTATAAAAACATACAATGTTATTTGATGAAATAAATCAAGGACTTTAATTGGATGGGAAATGTGGTTTTGAAGAAATTTTTAGAGATGTACCCGGCGCTGCGTTTGTATTATTAACTGTGAGGATTTGTCCGTCTTCCATGAGCCAAGCTTCAATGTAAACGAAGTCGCTAACAAAAGAAGGAATCTTGCAGTGAACAATAGCAGCGTTCCCTCTAATCACGTACTCGTTTTCGGCTTCGGTCACGTAATACTGTGATACGACTGAAGAATAACAATTAGACACATAAGTTGGAACGGTTCGAGGTGTTAGGAATTGTTTGAGTGCGGGAAGCAAGTATGATCTATTTAAGAGGCCATTGTACCGAGGTCTCCTGAGTGAGAAATCTCTGTTTCCGTTTCGTCGATCCATGCTTCCACCTTCACGAAATCAGCGACAAAAGAAGGAATGGAACATTTTAAAACAGCGGCGTTTCCACGAATTACATATTCTGTGAGGATCTCTGCTTCATAAAATTGATTCACAACTGAAAGCATACGCATGTGGTTCATGACTAAAGCAAATATAAGCTTTAAGGGAAGGGAGGCAGAGGATTAGGACTATGGTATACAGTTATTTGAATCTGAACTACCGATGTCATCGGTTGGTAAGTATTCGCCGCCTTCTGAGTTGACCCAAGCTTCTACTTTCACGAAATCGGCAACGAAGGAAGGAATATTGCATTTAAGCACGGCGGTGTTTCCTCTGATTACATACTCTGAGACTACTTCGGCTTCGTAGTATTGTGTAACAACTGCAATAATAGCATGTGGTTGTATTTTTAGAAAGGATTAGGAATTGGCATGGTGAGCATGACTGCAGGTATTTGGGAAATAGAATGTTATATTTAGTTGAGCATGTGGTACCATCTCCTTCCTTATTTTCGTCGTAAGTAAAAGAATTGCCGGCGTCGTCTTGCCAGGAGATAACGTTCACAAAATCACCCACAAATGAAGGTATGGAACATTTGAGAATAGCAGAGTTGCCGCGAATCACATATTCGTTATTTACTTCTGATTCGTATTGCTGCTGTACCACTGAAAATGTTATGTTTGTAGTTGAGGTATTTCCTACTGGATAGTTGGGACAGGAGAGTGACCAGGAAAACAAAACGGTGAAGAATTAACCGTAGTCTCCGCCAGGAAGGAAGTCTTCATTGTCATCAGTATGCCAAGAGAGAACTTCAACGAAATCGGCTACGAACGATGGGACCTGACACTTGAGCACGATACTGTTCCCAGTAATGACATACTCCTTATTGACGTCGGTGTCGTAATGCTGGGCAACCACTTATACATGGACAAATAATTTAGTATCATTTCATATTATTGACTATTCACACACGACCACTTGAATATATGTATATTATGTTATTTAAAAACTATATTGACGAGTGCCTGTAAGAAAAATGTTAAACAACACAGCATACCAGTATCATCATTATCGCTATAGCGATTTAGTAAGATATTTTTAAAATATACCAGCTTTTTCACGATTTACTTTGCATCATACTACAACTTACAAACAGTGCTAATACTGTTAATATTTTCATCTAATGAAACAAAATAGTGTGATACTTCAATTTCGACTAATTCGATCATCTTTCCTCTTGATTATTTAATTGACCGTATTTGACCTTGTGTCATAAGGGGCAGCGCCCTATGATGGTCAATAAAACTTTCATACTTAGACAGTGCAGCTACATCAAATGTGTCTTCCAATGAAAAAACAATGTCATCAAATTGTAGTAACGTCCGACCAACATGTTTTATACGTGGGTTGAAAGCTCTCGTGAATAAGCTCGCATAATATTAACATTCTAATAACATTGGCGCCTAATACGGCATGCCTTGTAATGGGCATCGCCAATAGTCTCATTATGCATGAGTGTGAAACATTCAATGCATTAACAATCGATTCTATTCCTGTTTACTCCGCAAATGGGCACAGAACATTCGATCCTTTTTATTTATGTCCAGTAGTCAAAAAACAAAACTACAAATCATATCACAAAAAACCTAACGATACATTTATCACTTAATAAACAGTTGACTATCAAATTACAAATGAGACGGGGCGATAAGTCAACAAATGAAAGCGGTCGGATATAAACAGAAACATCATCGTGTTGCTTGACATAGATATAGCATATGTCATGTTAACCCATTAGATATTATTTATAAATCAGTTATGAAGGTTTATGGCTGCTTCTGTAACGTGCACGCGATATAGAAACTTGGTTTTGTTGTAACACAATCTCGTGCTTTATGAGATATGGCTGTAACTTTAGTTACGTCGGCGCTTACTTGTAACATGTGACCAGTTTGTCCGTTAGCATTAAAAAAAATGCTTGTGGTTAGTGTTTTTGTTTAAAGTCACATGCCACCGGACAAAAGCTTTAAAGAATGTGCCTCTTGGAATTAGTAATTGTATGCAAATGGTGCTTACCGGCTCGTACGTTAACATCCCGGGAATGAATGGTTCCAACAGAGTTGCGAGCGAGGCAAGCGTAAACCTGAGCGTGAACCTCTTGCCGGTAATCCTCCGCACGGAAAGGCGGGAATAGGAGGTTTCCGTTCGCTTGAACCTGGTGAGAGAAAATGCAATGTTTAAAGGACGGTTCTGTTTTGTAGAGTTGAAATATTGATTTAGTTATGTGCTCTGATGATAAGGTCAGATAATCTTAATATATATAAATCTCGTGTCACAATGTTTGTCCTCAATGGACTCCTAAACCACTTAACCGATTATAATAAAATTCGCACACCATGTGCAGTTCGATCCAACTTGAGAGATAGGATAGTTTAAATCTCAAATTATAGTCGCAATTTTAATTTATTGCTAATTATTTGTCTGTTATTATTTGACAGTCACAATTATCTGTTAACTCCAAATGATTCTAACAGATGTCGATACCTTTACTATATTTAAAAATGGAAAGATCTTATACTCAAAAGCATGGCAACCAAGGAGCCAACTTATCAAAGGTTTTATTTAAAAATCGAATTGGCTTGCAAATAGAAAGCAGACTTTTTATCCCGACGACCGCATTCACGGAAAAAAAAATGAATAAAAGCGTTTTTAAATAAATTAGCGCAACTGATACCCCACGTCACGTAGGTAGGTACTAGGGAGGTAGGGTAGGTAGGTACTAGGAATGTAGGTAGGAAGGGTAGGTAGGTACTAGGAATGTAGGTAGGAAGGGTAGGTAGGTAGGGCTAGGGTAGGTAGGTAGGGCTAGGGTAGGTAGGTACTAGGGAGGTAGGTAGGGTAGGTAGCTACTAGGGAGGTAGGTAGGGTAGGTAGGTACTAAGGAGGTAGGTAGGGTAGGTAGGGCAGGGTAGGGTAGAGTAGGGTAGGTAGAGTAGGTTGGGTAGGTATGGTAAGTAGGGTAGGTAGTTTAGGTAGGGTAGGTAGGGTAAGTAGGGTAGGTAGGGTAAGGTAGGGTAGGTAGGGTAGGTTGGATAGGTAGGGTAGGTATGGTAAGTAGGGTAGGTAGTTTAGGTAGTTTAGGTAGGGTAGGTAGGGTAAGTAGGGTAGGTAGGGTAGGGTAGTCGCAATATTATTTAATTGTATTATGTGACGCAAACGAAGTTGCGCGGGTCAGCTAGTATAATATAAAAAAGGAAACGGAAATTTAAGGTTTCCGTTCGCTTGCACCTGGTGATAGAAAATAAAATTTTCAAAGGACAGTTCCGATGATTTGTAGAGTTGAAATATTGACCTGTAGAAAAGGTCAGTTTAAATATAACTTCTAAGCTATGTCTCTATTTCAATATCTACTTTATAACCCTAATGCCAATCTTGCCCTAATTCCTTTTCCTTGCTGAACTAAAGTATTTCTCATTTACATTTAGTCGATGGGTACGTACTAAACGTCGATGTGCTTGATTACTGTAACACTATGCAATGAGCTGCATCGGGCATTGCGAGCACCGATTAAACTAGTTGTCCTTGCCATGTAATGTACGCACTAAATTCGAAATTAAATCACTTGTGGTAAATTCTAGGTGATTCTAAACTTCAACATACCAGCTTTGATCTTCTTCTGTCTTTTGACCATCATGCATATCCAGTGTATGGCTATTGTCAAATACATTTGCAGGGAACAAATCTAGTCGAAAATCATCCTCTTAGACTAGGTCCCCAAAATGTAACTTTGTATTACTCGCATTTCATAGTCTACCTGGCCTTTTCCCATTTTAGAGTCGGCTTGTATTACATGAATTTATAGGACAAAAATATAAAGATAAAAGAGTCAAGCTTCACCTGTCGCAATCCAGGGACATCACCGACAGCAGTTCCATCAGATCGCACCCAAATGATGTCGGGGGTCGGGGATCCTCGGGCGGCGCATTCCACAGTCGCTCCGGTCGTGTTGCTGAAGTCCACTCGGTTAGAAGGTTCCTTCATGAATATCGGTCCTATAGTCTCGTCCTCGCATAGCACTGACCCTGTAAAGATACGTCAGTTGAAAGAATGTTGCTTTGAATAAGTAGGTTCCTAGTACATACATACATGTTTGAATGGTTGTTGAACATTACTACAGAATAAATATAACAAGTAATAGTTATTCGCTCTCGCACGATACTATTTATTAAATTAATTTTACAGTAACATTTCATATCCTGCTTAATGTCGAAAATATGAATGGGTCGCTGATTTTTGTTACAAGGATACTGGCCTATTGCCTCACCCATCACGAGTTAAGTCATTATTTTCCGGAAACCATACGGCGGCACGCCTATTATGTGTTACGAATGTTTACAACACAAAATTGTTTTGTATCCTATGGACATTTTTTCGCGACTCTGATCTGGTATTGAGCAAATCCAGTGGATAGGCCTTACCTATCATTTTAGTTTGAATAGTTAGTACCACGTTAGAGCGGTATGCTATAATACACGAGTAAGCAAACCAGGAACGCCTGTACGGTACTACTTAGTTTACGGGAACTAAAAATCCTCGACCCAGTTTTTAATGGAGCCTGGAAAAATAATCCAGCACAAGTGACGCGCTCTCATGCCACGCCTCGCTACTCGTTTCACTAGATGAAGAGCATGAGAATGGCACTCACTAAATGTTAATTAGTGACCTCATTAGGTCAACTTACTGTACGTCAAATGTACATACTACTAATATCCTGAGTAGTTGAAGTACTCGAGTTACCAACTTGCAGTAACGGTTTTCTACGGCTTTAAAGATCCTCAAGTTTATAGCATCCTTATTATGACCAAACGAGGTGAAAGACGAGTTTACTGGTAATGAATCTTACTTTGGCGCCAATCCATAATGAGAGCAAAGCTTTATTATTTCCTCTTTGTCTATACTTATATCTTCAAAAACAAATAGTTACCAAAATGATTTCATCCTTTCTACGAACCTGTACGTATTTAAATTAAACGGTCAAAAACTTTCAATAGCAACCCAATTCGAACCAGTGCTGATGGAAGACAAAAAATAGCAACAAAGCGAACAAAAAAGCGAGAGCGTGTTGTGCTTGCGACAGATGTGCGTCTGCGCACGCTCCTGATTGGTCGTAACCGCGACAGATGTTCTTCACATCACAACCTGAACGCAGGATGCTGATTCAACTAAGATTTATCACAACACTTGCAATCATTTTAGCCGGTTTAAACACGAAAAGTTTTTGTTGTAATGTTAGTTCATATCTGTACAGTACGACTTCTATCTTAGGTAGGTCCCATTGCGATATGAAGTCAGGTTATTAGGTCATTGTGTAGTGTATTTAACGTCGAGGACTATTCATTTATGTTATACATACATTTAATAATATTATACAATATAATAAGCAGGAACGAGCTCCTATGTAAGAGCCCCAATCTAGACCAAGATATTAATTAGGTTGTTACCAACATAATTTTACTTATCGTACATTTCGCACATGTTTATGTGTGCTATCTTTATTATTTCTAGATAAAGCGATAACACTTTGATGGAGGTGTAGATCAGTGTCAAACGTCACTTTCGCTTACTATCAAAGTACTTATTAATTGATGGATGCGTTTAACTTTTTAGCTTGACATACTGTAGATACCTTATTATAGATCATTGTTTATATAGAATTCCTGTAAAATATATGAATCCAATAAAATAATAGCCGTACAAGTTATCGCGAAGGGCGCAAAATAATGCCAGCAAAGAGTATGAAACTACCACATTGTCTGGATATACCAAAGTTCGTTAAAATTAATTTACTTCCATGGATATAGAGCCATAACTGAGCAAATATATAAATATTCATAAATAAGCTTATATTGATACTAAATAATATACCTAACACAAACACATCTTGTAATCTACCAATATGGACTCACTTTATTGTATCCATTTGGCACTTCTTTGTTGTTATGTCAACGGATTGGAAAAGCCAAGTCAGAGGCCCATGGGCGGCTTAAAAACTTTGACACCAGGTTAGGCACTAACCACACGCGATAAATAAATAATAATAATTGGAAAATAGCTTTTTTGCGTAATAAAGGCCGTTGAACTTTGCATAAAAATTTCCTTCTGTCATTTCTAAACAATGGAATGTCGACAGATTTTAAGTAGAAGTCGTTCAGTTCAAGTAACAACACCAGTGTTTATATCTATGTACAACACGTCATCCTTTCCAACACATGCAAATCTGTGCAAATCATAGAGTTCAAGGTAAGGCGCGTAAAGATGACACAACTTCAACCCATTCTGGCATATTTATACAATTTATTACTCACCGTTCGAGGTTAAATTATAATTTTTTAAAAAGGCATTAGCTTAGAGAACTACGAGTAGAATGTAAAGATTTAAATGCAGACCGTTTATTGCGCTAGCGACGAAGGTAAAATCTGTGAAATCATCATTTCATTTCAGACGCACAAATTTATGCGAAACCAGATTTCTGAACATAACAAAGTTTTACTAAATGTTTTTCTTACTTTACAACATAGCCACAAGATTGTTAGCTCTCATTCGGTAACAATGATGCCGCGCTTAGAATTTGGCCTTTGTAAGAAGTCCTGTCAATTTGTCAGGGTTCAGATTCCAATACTATTCGGCAATTGGAAAATACGTAATATGCACGCAACTCATGTAAGTAAGCTCTACCATCTATTCTCTCTACTTTCGACGTCTAAGTTATGAATACAATGTCTGTATTCAGAGACTCGCAGGTACTCTTGCATTGCATTTACATCCGATCTTATCGGATAACGGCACACATGCGAGTTGGGACGCAACATAAGCACTTATTTCCATGAACTCAATATGCTACACTTGCTCGAGGATAAGTTTTACTGATTTCTGGAAGTGTTGCTGGACATTGCACAATTGCACAGGTGTACAATGGCGGACACTCCCGCCTGATCATGACGTTTTAAAATAAATTGAGTTTATTCTACACTTTTAATTTATAAATCATTCAGATATTCAGATCGTATGTCAAGCACGTAATAAAACCAGCAGTAAACTTTTAGTACTCTCTCTCTCTCTCTTTACAACATATGGCCATTCAGAGAAGTATTCAGAATTGGATTCTGAGCTGCTTTCTGATACTTTTTTTTTCGGATGGGAAATCATCAAATGACTTCTCCCGCTCTAGGCAGAGCGGAAGGGAGTGTCAGACTTGTACTGACTAAAACCCATCCATGTTCCTTCCTTGCCCTTTGTGTTCCAGGGCCGCGGTATCTCTTTCGAACAGCCCGCAGCCCTGCTTTCTGATACTTCAATTTGCATCCAGAGCCATGATGATTCATGGTCCATAGTTGCAAATTGAAGTATAAAGGCGAAGTTAGGTAAAAGATAAACAAACTTTCAGACGTCACGTATAATTTTGACGCTTACCTCATAGACAAAATACTAGAATCTGCTTACTTCCAAAGATTGGTAAAGAAATATTTTAAAGTCCAGACACTTTGTCTAGTTTCAGACCACTTTTTAAAGTGGTAATTGCTGGAGTATAGAATCCTCGATAAGATTATTAACACAGCAATGTATGAAGGATATATATTACCTAGCTACATTTAAATTCTTAATGAGTAACACCGTGAGCTATGAGCTATCAGCATATAATACCGAACATAGGTTCACATCGGAGAATTCCAAGAGAGTATATGCGATGCTCATGTGGAGAATTCCAAAAACTAAACGGTATGTCGCGCGTCGACTTGCTTTGATTTGAATACCTAATTTAGAAAACAATCAACCGTTTGCCTAAATGCTAACGACCTATATTCCAACTCCTTTATTATGAAAATAGTCTCAATTACCAGTCGATTGAATAGCCATGCTCAATTTATTACCTAATCAGTAGCCAATAAAGGTTGGCGTGTCCAACGTTTTTATTACTCTAGACTCAATTAATGTTTTTACTCAACAACAACAACAGAATCGCTAGAAGAGACGATTTTGTTTCACAGTATCAAGTAGGGATAACAGATTTGATTGTGTAATACAGAAAGCATAAGTAAATTGTAAACAATGTAGCTAAAAGGTTAATGTTATGAACATGTAACACTCTACGAGCTGTAAATCTATTTGTGGCCGTTGACCCGGTGAAATTCTTCGTTTTCGGCGGCTACCGTGTTATATTATCATCATCTATGCTTATCTTTTGTTTCTCCACGTCTTGCAACACTACACGTGCGTGCCGTTATAAAAGCTAGACATTAATTTGAAACTTTTAATAGAAACATTACATTGTTTGTCTCGTCTTTTGTTCTGTAAGTAGGTAGGACTGTAATTTATTACCATAACAATCATGGTGTTTTGGGTTTTTTACTACTATGATGCTGTATCTGTTCTTATGTTAATTACATTGCGAATTTTCTTCTTGGCAGGCTCCTAAGATAGATTATTCGATCAGTGATTTTTTTATAGGCAAATGAATATTGGTTTATTTTGGTATTTCTAATGCAGCGTATATACTTACACACTCATTACTAGATCACAATGCAGCTATGCACACCCTCCGTTGTCACTTTGTTAGTATAGTTGCATGTTACATAAGGACGTAGATAATGATGTCATGTGTACATATGACGGCAATGTGTGGCTTAGCCACATACCAAATCGTCGTTCTTTAAATTAGACCACACGACTAAGTAAAACTTCTTTAGCTCCATCTATATGTTCCGTTCGACTCGTCCGAACGCGTCGTAACGCTTTCGTAACGCATTCACCAGCGTACTCCCCAAGTCAAGCGTGCGTAAAGAAGTTTTACTTCAAAAGTTTAATTTCCGTTTCGTTTAAGCTCAATTGGCACTGGAACATTTGCTTACATGGCGACGACTTATTTAAGGCACATCCGAATTAATTGCGTGTTAGCAACAGCACCATGTGTGAAATTGGGATACGTTCACGAGGCAATGACCATATTTAAGTCGATGCGTGTTAACGTGTTTTAATGAGAAGCTCGTTACGTTTTGTAAACAGAATATTCATTAGAGATCAGTTGAGTCGAGCGCTCTTTTGATCGCTCATTAACACGTGCTTGTGGCTGTTTGTTGATAAACAGTGTGTTCATATCGGAAAAGAGACAACGAGTAACAAATGTAGAAAGCCAAGAAAAATATTCGATTCGAATGACAATACGACGGCTTTTGTGTTCGACTAAACTGAAAGACTGAAAATACGGAAGTACAACGGTGTTTTTATATGCAATTTCGATCTTATGCTGAAAATTCAAAAGCCACTGAATCATTTGTCACTGCTGGCAGTGCCTTTGTAGTAGATTCCTTCCGTCAACATTTAATTAAATAGAGACCGGTTTAAGTGGAATTATTACATGATTAATGTCTGGCTTCGTCTATTGGTAGAATATTTATTGCTCATACATTAACAAAGGATGAATTGAGTTGGCACTATAAGGGTTTAAAAGACCTTAATTAAGGTTTGTAGCAATGTTTTTGTATGCGGTTAATGAATGAGTACCTACAGTAAATAAAAATAGTTCGTGGTTGCGTGACAATCTGTCATTGTGCTGCCTGCAGTCAGTTTTATTATGTGGAATTTAGTATGGATGTTCCTACTAGTATACTATGTATAAAGAGCGGCGCGAAAATAAACAACTAAAATGGTTAAAATAATAAACTTCACTCACGCTGTTTACGTTATGTTTGAACTGACCCGAAATACTATGACAGCCATGAACCGAAATAGGAAAAATAACAAGCAGCGGCGCTTACTCATAGACACTGTGATAAAAAAAAAAAAAAAAAATTGCTCAGTGAGTCATTAATTTATCTGGGTTGCGAGAATTATAATCTTCTTTCTGTTTGTAAATATATCGTGTTTTTAACTCATGTGAAAACAAAACCTATCTTTATGTAGATACTCAAATGCCTACACTACGTGGTTTTCAATAAAGGCTATCTAAAACAATACCGCAAATTACATTTCCGACATCTCCCACATGGCAGGACAGCTTAGTCATTCGTTCGCTTTTTCTGTAAAAGTTGAATCATGCATGCTAATGTGAAATGATCTCTTTTAATCTTCGTCCACTTAAGGTTTATATTACACTGTTGCCATATCTTCTTTATTATTCAAAATAGTGCACAGTAGTAGAAGATATCGTTGTATTGGAGTCACGGTCATGACCTTCGCGCGTTGAAAGGCCAATGTTCTGAGGTGTAAAACCTAGCTTTTAGACTGGACTTGGCGTCCTCGCCCACACGGCACTCGTTGCCAGTTCACTTACAATTAGTTAGAACTAGGCATAAACGGCTTGTAACTGATGATAACACACAGTCTGCATGTGAAAAATGTTAGAAATTTCTAATGAAAACCGGGAAAGTATTGTATTATGTATTCTGAGCAACAACAGCATTAAACAACTTGAACTTTCAGTTCGTACTTTCACATTTATTCTTGGAGTTATCTCTTTAGGCTGCAGGTGCATTTAGAGGACAACGGCCAGTAACATACGGACACTCAGACGGATATTACAAACTATGTGAGGCTTCATTTTGTCGGATTTCATTTTATGGGCATTTTACAGCTTATCTATTTTATAATCTTGGATTAAAAATACATAAAACCAACGCTTACAAAGAATCACGTTGCCGTAATCAATTACAACGAGAAAATTACCTATAGCAATTAGCAGTAAGTATAAAATGATTCATCTAGTTAACTGACGCGATTTCTGCAGGTGTAACTAGTTATTTTAATACGTGAATGCATCCGGTGCTTTGTAGACAAGTGATTTCAATGCCGTTGTGATTTTTTTAAGAGACATGGTGTTCTTACTCCTAGTATTTCACTTTGGTCCGTTACGTACGGACTACGCTTAGTAAGGTCAAAGGAACTGGGGCCCGGGCTTGATAGTGAGATTTTAATCGCCACCGCGAAATTAGAGAGTTCTGGATTAAATCGGAGCAAAAGGATAAACTACAAAAATGCTTAGAGCGCAGCGCGAGTACCTATACCTAACCTTAATCTATGCTGCAAAGTACCCAATTTAGTTATACTTTTAAGAGGCCAACTCACTGTCTGGTTTCCATCCGCGCATACATCTGGGTCTCCTGGGACGGTCGCACACAACTTCCGAATGTTTTATTGATTCTACAATGCATTTTCTCCGTCGAACTTTGAACTCCCAATGCGGCAAAGTATAAGAAACGCATGTGTTTGCCCACGTGATGTTGCATGTAAATCAGGTCTGAATTGTACATTGAGGGTGCTTTTCCCCCAGGGCTGCGGGTCTGTTCGAAAGAGAGCCCTGGTCCGCGGCCCTGGAACACAAAGGGCAAGGAAGGAACATGGATGGGTTTTAGTCAGTACAAGTCTGACTCTCCCTTCCGATCTGCATTTCCCATCCGAAAAAAAAAGGGGTGCTTTTCCACTAGAGATGTGCCATGCTACGTTGCTATGGATGCGTTTGATATCCACCAATCATATTTATTGGTGCACATAGCTTAGCACTGGTGGAAACGGATTCCACTAAGGTATGTTTTTATATGGAAGGATGCGTGCTATGGATGTGTGCTATGGATGCGTGCTATGGATGGTCACCCTCGCCGCTTCCCTACTATCGATACGAGCTCGAGCTGCGCATCTTCCACAAGCAGCTACTTTGTGGCGGCGCATCTTCACAGCACATCTTACTCGCACCGCTACATAGCTTAGTATCAGTGGAAAAGGTCACATAGTTTCACAGCTTAGCTATCACATCTTCGCAGCATAGCTGCATAGCACATCTTTGGTGGAAAAGCACCCTAAGGCTGGGTAGGACACGTAGCGAGGCTGTGGAACGGTGTAAGCGTTTCCACCAGAGATTTGCTAGGCCGCTGAGCGGTGCAAAGATGCGTAGCGAGTTAGCGACGCTGTGAAACGGTGCGCAGATGAGCGGTGCGAGCCGTGCGAGGATGTGTAGCGGGCTCGTTTCAGATGCCAGTGGTAACCACACCATCCTTCCCTTGTTTTGTATGTACAAAAACCTCGCTCCGCTGAGCCGTTTCCACTAGAGCTGCGTTGAGTGAGACTAGGTAAATGAAGGGATTATATTGGTTTTTAAGAAACACATCCCTCGCTACGCATCCTTGCACATCTCTGGTGGAAATGCAGCATATTACTAGTAGTAAAAGATGATACAAACTACAGCACGCCTAAAAGGCAAACTCTCCTTATCGACATAACTTTGACCATCTGATCATTCCTGACTTTGCAGGCGTCTAACTGTTTGAACAACAACCGCACAAATAATGGTCATCCTCCAATGAATTTGACCTTTAACTCTTCTTTTTAGGCAGAAAGGACGGTACATTTCTAGTTGAAAACCAAACCATTCTTTTTAACCGACTTTCTTCAAAAAGGAGGAGGTTCTCAATTCGGTTGTGTTTTTTTTTTTTTTTTTGTGTTTGTTACCTCATATCTCCGTCGATCCTTAAACGATTTCAAAAATTCTTCTTTTATGTGAAAGGATATACTTCCCGATTGGTCCCATAGAAATTTCATCGAAATCGGTTCAGTAATTTGGTATGTTTTCACGTTAAATGCTATCAAACGCGACGACGCCTGAAGTCTTGCATGTTTAATTTGACACACTTCCTGATTTCCGATTGAATTAAAAATTTGCACGCTTATGTATATCGCGTGATAGTAAAATATATCGATGACATGGAGCTGATCTGATGATGGAGCTGGACGGCGGCCTTAGGAACTCCGTTATGAAACGACATAACCCCATCGATTTTGGGCTCGTATGATTCGTCTTGACGAGTACTTTGTCTCTAGATGGTATCCAGGGTCTGATGATGAAGCTGGAAGGTGGCCATAGCATCTCCATGATAAAACGACGTAACCGCATCAAGTTTGGGCTCGTTTGATTCGTCTAAATGAGTAGTTTGTCTATAGATGGTATCCAGGGTCTGATGATGGAGCTTCAAGGTGGCCATAGGATCTCCGTGATAAAACGACGTAACCGCATCGAGTTTGGGCTCGTTTGATTCGTCTTAATGAGTAGTTTGTCTTTAGATAGTATCCAGGGTCTGGTGATGGAGCTGTAAGGTCGCCTTAAGAACTCCGCTATAAAACGACAACCCCATCGAGTTTGGACTCGTTTGATTCGTCTTGACGAGTACTTCTTTAAAGTTCTGGTTACTATATAAAAATTAGTTCATGATTAGAATTTGTGTGGTATGCTAAAAAGTCTACAACTAAAAAGGGTAAAATAAAAAACTTTCTGCGAAAAAAAACCGACTTCCAAAAAAACAAAAAAAAAAACTAAAATAACTTTTTTTAAATTACTTTCGGAAGTCGGTGACAAAAAATGACAATGAAACAAACAAAGTCACCGACTTCCGAAAGTAATTTAAAAAAAGTTATTTTAGTTTTTTTTTTAGTGTTTTTTTGGAAGTCGGTTTTTTTTCGCAGAAAGTTTTTTCCTATTCGTAACACTATTACGCTATGGAAGTTTGTAACTTTATAGCTTACAACAGCAGTGTTTATATAGCGTTTAGGCACACGATTTTGGCCAGTGGTCGTAAACAGTTACGTTTGAATAGGTTCGTTGCCCGGCCGCGCTGTATCGACCCATGACGTCACGCCTGCTCCCGACGCCCGCCGTGTGGGGTGGACCGTGGATGGTACCCCATGATCGTGACGCGCGCTTTTACGCGCTTACTGCGTAAAAGTCACGGCTACCGATATTATGCAGCACCTTAAAACCTTTGGACATTGCAACAGCAACAGCTATATGGGGTAGACTGTGGTTGGTACACCCATGATCGTCACGCGCTAACGACTATCAATATTTATGTAGGTACATGTTTAATAATTTGTGAATTGTGTAGTTCAACAAACATTAGTTCCAAAAGATGTGATATATTTCTTTGAAATATAAAAAGTCAAAAGTGCTTATTACTGTCACATAAAATATCGAATGTCTATCGGTAAAATAGGACCATCAATACCTAAATTACCGAACTCATAATAATGTCGTGCGTGACAGAACTATAATTGTTGGGGTTAACATTAACATCTTTTTCCCAGAAATTATATTGTAATGCCCTTTTTATTTATTCATGATGCATGGTTTTATAAAACAAATGTTATTGAACTTACCTATAGCGGCCAGTGCGACGAGGGCGGCGCATCCAATAAATGACATGTTATCGCACTTCGACACTTCACAGATCACTTTGGTTTCGTGCACAACTTAGAACTAAAAATTCCACTATCGAAATAAAACGAAAAAGATCGTAATGCCGCGATGCGGCTGGGCTCCGCCCGAATCTGAAACAAATGGAAATTACAGTTGAAATTGTGCTCTTAATGGATTTGCAGGCAATTTTGCCAATAATAGAGGACGGTGAAGAAACAGGAAATAAAGTAGATAAGAAGCTACTAGCTACTGAGGTTGCTTTTAAAATAGTTGAAAGCACAAATTTAATTGAATCTAATAACAGCATTTATCTTTATTACTTCTACCATAATAAATGTAGCTACGAGTAAAAGCTTCCTGATAATTGTTTGGACAAAAGGCCAATACTCTCAAACTCTACAGTGTAACATCTTACTGTACCTAATTGTACCCAATGGAAACAATTTACCTTATCAGGTCAACCTTTTTTCTTTCGCCCTTATTAGTCGAGATGATTCGAGATACAAGTTTCACACCTAGTAATTATTTGCCACATGTCTTTTAAAAACCCCATTGAACAAATAAAAAAAAATATTCGAACCAAAAGCTACCAAAACGCTGTGACGATTTCATTGCCGAAGTTTCCATTGTGTATTGCTACTGCCTGATTGAATACCGTATGTAAATACATACACTGGGTCATCAAAAAAATCGGCCCACCTAGGTTTTGTTTAAAATGTATCGATTGTTTCACAGATTTGTTTTTTATTTTGAGGATTTGGTATGATGTTTGACATCTTGTTTGTCGCAGATCTTATTGCACTTAAAGGTACTTAAGGTTTTTTATACAGAAATACTGTTGACTGGTGATTTGAAGTTTTTACCACGGAATAAATTCGAACCGTTCTTTCAGTCTGAAACAGACTATTGTAGGAATTTCTTGTTATTAACGTTACGTTTATTTACCTAGGCTGTAGTTTCAATTACTTCGTTTAAAAATAATGGATACTACTGAAGCTGAGGCGGCCCAAGCTGTGGCTTTGCTCCAACAAGGCTTAATTCAATGTGTCGTGGCCAGGAGGTTAAATCTGAACTGTTCTGCAGTGCGGCGAGTTTACAAAGGGTTTCTAGAGACTGGGCAGTATCGAAGAAAATCTGGATCTGGAAGACATAGGATGACAACTCAAAGGGATGACCGCTTTGTGGTATCAGCTCTACGAAATCGACACTTGTCTGGTGTTGATCTCCAGCGACGCTTACGTAAAGATCGGGGTGTGATAAGTGGCAGTATTGTAAGACAGAGACTTCTTGAGCATAATTTAAGACCACAAAAGCCAGCAACAGGACAAGAATTGTCCACAGCTCATCAACAAGCCAGGCTTTAATTTGAGCGTAATCATTTAAACTGGACTATTGGCTAATCGGAGTCAGTTCTGTTTAATGATGAGAGCCAAATGACTTTATACGGTTCTGATGGATGCCGTAATGTCATGCAACGGCCAGTTGAACGTTATACTCAGTGTTGCATAAGAGAAAATGTCAATTATGGTGGGGGCTCAATAATGTCAGCTCAGAGCTGGTTTTCATACAAAGAGGTGATTTAACTGCAGCAAGCTACATCACAGAGATAAGAAGACCATGTGGTACCACATGCCGGCTATATTGGAGAGAACTTTGAATTAGTGCATGATAATGCAAGACCACACGTAGCTCGCAACACCATCGATTACCTTCAAGAGGTCGGCATACGGGTTATGTCGTGGCCAGCAAGAAACCTTGATCTCAACCCCATAGAGCACATGTGGGACACCCTAAAACAAAGAGTTAAAGCCCGTAATCCGGTCCCTACAATATTGGGAAAACTGGAAACCGCCCTTAGGGAAGAATGGAACCGAATCCCTCAAGAGACCATCAAAATCTTGATAAGGTCATTAAAACATCGAATGCAAGCCGTCATTCGAGCAAGAGGAGGGAATACGCAATATTAAATTGCAACAATTGTGTATGTACATAACATTTTAGACAAAAAAACAAGGGCGTATTTAAAATTAATTTTAAAAATTAAGGATTTTGATTTTTTTTGCAAAATGAGTTGTAAAATGTCAATTTCATGTTTTGTTTGTGATTAAATTGGTGTAAATAAACCAATTAAATAAAACATTTCAGTCCTAAAACATTTAATTTGGTTTTGTTGAGGATAAACGTAATTTGCGGTAAAAACGTGGGTGGGCCTATTTTTTTGACCAGTGTATATTTAGATAAGCTTAATTTAACGCGATATGTTGCAGAAAGGATTGGAAAACAATGCCAGCTTAACTCTATGTAGATTGTAGAGCGTTCGTTATTCCAAGTAGAGAGAAACAACCTACGGTGACTCAAGCAACATTATTGGCAAGTCAAGGTTAAATCCACAACATGTATTGTGTACTTATGTTCTTAACTTCTGACTACAAGCTAATAAATAGGTGCCGCCCATTTAAGACATCAATCAATGGATATTTGCCATTTAGCGTTTTTGGGACGCCAGTGCACGTCTATATATTTTTTGTTTGTATGCTTTTGGGCATCTGTAGTCCGCTATTGTGAGTTCAAGGGCGTTCAACCCTATTTCTAGCTTGTATATTGTTTGCTATCCCCCTCCTCTAATTTATTTAAAAGGGAGGTGTAAGCTGAGGGATTAAGAGCATTAACAGATGGACGTTATTACTTTAGTTCCTGTCCGAACGAACTAACATTTCGAACTTTTACCTGCTAGGTTGATTTTAGTGTCGTTTTAGCGGATTATTATAACGAGTTTCAGAAAGTGTCATTTTATGATTTGAAAATGTTGTTTGGAGTGAAATAATTGCCTATGTTTAGTTAACAACTCCTCGTAATACATATTCTAATAATAACCTAGACTGGTCCTGTAAACGTGTTTTAGTAAATCAAGAACAAGATGTTGTATTTAGATCAGACACCAGACTTTATTAACGTTGAGTTTATCCTGTGACTAAACAAGTTTGTCGTTGTACATATTTCGAGTAAATGCCATTATAACCAACACTTGACGGTGACATCATCGCACCAATTTGTAAACTAACCCAATCACTACCGGACCTAGGAATCTAGATAATTTATAGCGTCATGAAATGTACTACCATAGAATTAAAAAAATGCATCTCATTTTATCATCCTTAATGTTGTTTAGCCTAGCAGAGTTTAACCATTTGGGCTAAAGAAAAATATTTCAGAAAAAGACATGGATCTACCCGAAAATTTGAAAAACTATGGTGTCCTTAAGGCTTTATAACGTCTTGGGTATTCAAACAACCTGTCCTGCCTAGGCGATCGTGCATATAATATGTAAAAGCGTTTAATTAGGGGTCATTAGCAACAATGCGACAGATCTAATCAGTAGTTTGCTTAAGTTGGTCATAACAGTACCGTCGCGTCAGGAAGACGTTAATGACGAATAGCAATGGTCCAAGCACATAAAACAAGCGTTTTACTTGAAACATGTTGGTTTAATCCTCTGATGGTTTCCGTAACCACGACCGCATATCTACAGTACAATCCCAACCTCTTGCATGAGTGACGGAAGACTATTTTGGGCTCCATTATCCAGAAATGGCTACGCGCCGCTCGTGTTTGGATTTAACGAGTGAGCGTTTGGGTACGTACGCTACATTTATATCAGATGAACGTGGAACGCAACATAATTTTCAGTGTTTGATTTTATTGCGAAGGAAGAACGGAAATTAGGAAATTTCCCTTATTTCTTTGCATATAAACTGCCTATTATTTCTGTATTAAAAAATTGGCAAGCCTTTCTTGGGCTTCGAGACTTGTACTTATTATTCTGTGACTTTTGGAGACTGGCAAGTAAGGTCATCATTACCTGTTCTTTAAGTTACTAAAACCGTAAAACGTTTTAAATGTGTTTATGGAATTATTGACCTACCACTTGTTGGTCATAATTGTGTTAATGTTAATTCAATTTGTAAACAACATCCTCGACACTAGCTTTGTTTATCTTTCTGTAGTATTGATAATGTAATTTTACTATCTTATTCAATCTGACATTGAAGTGCAGGAAAAAAATCGTTATCTGTCTACCAACTCTACGGCGTCGGGATTTATAATACGTAGGCGGTGTCGTTATAGATATTTAGTTCAATAGAATGGATCGAGACGCCTCCGAGCCGTCTGGGAAGCTGCAATACGAGTCCCCCCTCCCCCCACCACTGCTACTAAATGGATGTAAAGATAGCGAATTCCTTCCCCCCTTGTCCTTATAAGCACCCTTCCCACGCAGGCACACATCACATACATTCATCGCGCATCGCTCAGTTAATAGATGTGGGCTGATAGTTAGGTTTAAAATTGAAAGCTTTATATTCGTGACCATGGTTGAATTGATGCGATTAAAAACTCGTTTCAATGACTCTGCATTCAATGTAACTTAAGTATTGGTATAAAGTTTATTGATACTCAAAAATCTTTTGAACAGGAAAAATTTAATATCCATAATTTTCAGGATGTTTGAATAATGAAAGACTATATGATATATGATATTTAAATTTATTTTAATTTGCTTGTTTAAATCCGTTGCAATTAATATGAACTTACCTACAAAATGAGAACAAAATTCTTCAGAATAATTTTGTAAAGGAGGCCTTTTACCTGCCAACTCGTATAAAAACACGCTCCATCTGTTGTTCAAACGTTTTGCACCTGCCTTCGAGGATAAGGCTTTTTCGGCCAATCGCTGTACATCGCTCAATTTCTCAATGTCTTACATTTCATTTTGGTTTTTTTGTTGGCCTTTTATACTCAAGTTTGTATGGGACACAGTTCCAATCGAATTGCCACCCCTCTTAACGTTTAAATGAGGGAAGGCCGGTATGCCAGAAGGGTCGTCGAAATTACTGGCCTAAATAATGAATGTTATGACTAACCTACCTATAGTACTACACCCACAAGTCGCACTTATAAGAAATGAAACGTCAGCAAAAACTAAGGAATGGGCTTTATTTTCTTCGTGCTGCAAATATGGGAAGACCGGTTTTCCATGCAGCGAAAGCTAGCCTGTTTAGTGGTCTAGCATCTATTTATATTGAGTGGATAGTGGTCTAAATCTGGGTAACTATCCTACAAACGCCAGTTACTTGAGCGTGTAGGTCTATGCAGTCATGGTTCTTTTGTCACTGAATCGTTACAGCGCACAATTCAGCCCCGGCACTACTACTAAATAATCGCACCGTGTCTGCTTCACCACGTGCTTCGATTTACAACTGAATGAATCACACTGATTAGTCAAAACTCACTACTTGTGTGAATGACTTATTATAATATATCCGTAGCTTTATTCAAAGCAACGTAGTATATTGACTAAAACAAGTTCAAGTATAGTATCATCTCCATAAGGCTTTTCTTGGGGAAATTCGAAGCCAGGAATAATTTAGCATTCAATCAAGGCAGCTTCAGCTCACAATTTGTATTTTTGATCCATCCCTTTTCATGTTAAAAATAACATCCGAATCAGATCGATAATTGCGAAACGTGAGTAGCCAAGCGCGGTTTCTCAATATCCGCCACCCACCGGCATTTCGTTGTTTAGATTGGGACAAACTCCGTTAATATTGTAATTTAATGACGAGTTTAATTCAAAAAACTTAAATCGAAACAGATTATTATGTGCAACCAAATCCATGCTTTCGTTAACCGATAGTCATAGTACAGGGCCGATATCAAAGTGTAAATAGCATGTCATCTATAATTAAAAAATTGTATACAAATACAGTACAGTATCAGAGAAGGAATTCCCAAATAAAAAGCGAGATATAGCAGGCGACTCTATATCTACACGGCCGACACAACATCGTTATCGATCGTGGTCGCGCATTCGCCGGGTTTTTGCGAAAAAAATCCTTTTATAACATAAACATGGGGGGATACTGAGTAGAAAGTCTTTATTGTATTGCTCGACTCTTACCTGAGAAGACCGAGTGGCGGCTCAGCGCAGCACCTACAACACTGAAACACAACACACACGAGGAGACGAGTGGCGACGACCGACCCGCCCTGGCTACAGACGCGGTATGAGTAACTTGTATAGCTATGATATAAACGGCCGATGACATCCGACCACAGAAAAGGATGGATGTACTATATCGTATCTGCTCTACACCTCAACGAATCAACAAAAACGGTCCTGGCCGACACGGAGCGATTTTAACCGAGCAACCGAGGGCCGAGGGTCGCAGGACATGAAAGTAATGCGCACGCAGGAAATTCGTAAAGATACTCGCGAGCGCGCAGTTTGTTCTTACGGTCCCCTTCACAAGTATATTGAATTCAAGGTGCTTAGCGTCGTCTCACTCTCATTTCATTACAGGATGTGTTATCGACTGGACCATTATTTACGATTTGTTTTTAATGGCTATACTGTATAGTGTATTTGTGCGTTCTCATTTGACTGAAAATTATATAGATTCCCAAATGTTTGTTAACTTTTATCTTGTTTCACGTTTTTTGTGTAGTGTGCAACTACTTATTGTAGGGCCTACGTTGTCCCCCCATTCTTACGTACTAATGCTGTAACATCATAATATTGTAATACCAAATGATTTGAAAAAAAAGAGTAACCATGGAGTTTCTTGCCGGTTCTTCTCCATAGGAAACGACCAACCCGAACCATGCACTCTTTTTTTTTCTTCGACGTTTTATAAGTACCCACGTAGGCCTATGTGAAATAATATACTGAAATAAAATATTTTCATTTTGAATATGTAGTTATGTAATATCTAGATCTGGCTCGCGAGGTTGTCGACATGTGGGACGTGAGTACAGCAGTCATTGTGCCGATAGTCGTGTCGGCCAACGGCTTAATAGCCAAGAGCCTCGACCAACATCTGAGGAGGCTCTCGCTTGGCAGCTGGATCAAGGGCTTGATTCAGAAAGCAGTACTTCTGGACACGGCGCGTATTGTCAGGAGGTTCCTCTTTCAACAGCCCTGACCACCGGTAGCTCGGACCCTGTTCCCAATGCTGGTGGGCTACTATTTTTTATATTTTTAAATGTTTTTTTTATGTTGTTTTTTATTTAAATATTTAAAAATGTAATGAATATGTATATAAATAAATAAAGGAAATAATAAACGAAACTAGATTGATAATTATATTTTTATTAAAAGTAGAATAATAATATAATTTATAACAACATAAATAAATAACATTTCTATGGCAGCATAAGTATAATATTATATCTGGTGTATAATATTGAAATATATTCTTAAACATTATAAACCATTAAAATCAATATTTTTGTTCTTTTTTCAATTTATTCCTACACAGGTTTTGTATTATTGTGACAGTTTGCGAGTTTTAGAAGATATAAGTCACTTTTTTATACAATAGTCTGGAAAATATATTTCACGAATACAAAAATGTATGGCACATAAAAATAAATTCTTCTAATATTCTTCTTGTCTTATTATTTCTTATAAATACAAAACATGAAACAGTAATGGAAAAAAGGGATTTTTAGGAACGTTAGACTGGGTTAGGTACGATCGCACTTGTAACGTATAACTTGTTAATTCTCGCGGCTTAGTATGTTTACTATATTATATTACTACACAAGATCTACTCATAATTTCCATTGGACAATATTATTATATCTAATTATATTTTTTTCTAAATACATTCAATTCTCAACATCTAATCTAATAGCTTTCAAAATGGACTTACACTACATGAGGTTATATCATTTTAATAATGGGTGCAAAAATACCCTTAACGAAACCGAAAAACACTTGTTCTCTCCGTAATTGCAATCATATTTTTGTTCTAGACCATACCTGGGAACCTTTTAGTTACGGACATATTAGTGGTCAAAGTTTCAAAAAGTTAAATACAAGTTTTGAATGTTGTAACTTTAAATATCTTCACGACCCCCGTACTACTCAATGCATCAATCAGCACAATATTTTGAATGCGTTACATTGATTCCTACCGTAAAACGTTATGTTTCACACAAAAATCGTTTCCAAACAATAACTTTTGCGTAGAATTACTTAGTTCGATGTACAGAATGCTTAGTTGACGGCTTCGTGAAGTGTCTTTTTAGACCTTGTATAAAAAAGGTTATTAAATAATGTTACAAAACGGTAGGGTTGCTAATTATGCTTAACTTAAACAGTAGCCGTATTTATTTTATTTTGCTTTCTTACTGTTTTGTAACACTATTCAATGAAATTAGTATAAAATTTCTATTTCTTTGTCCATACCAAAGATGGATAATATTTGCTTGGCACTACTAAAGATAGAGAGGAAATTGTAAAGTTTACACATCTACATAAATACATTTTTTTTTTTTATAAACATTGGATGCTTTTGCAAAGATAACTTTTAGGATTATAAATGTGTAACTATAGTTTAGCAGTACTTTCGAGACCGCAAGAGATTGGTTTTAGGGTAACGCTATTGAGTACAGTTGTAATATCATAGTGAGCGTGGGTTGGTGTGGGTGTGTGGGATAAATTGTGGATGATCTTAGACCTCATGGGGTGCAGGTAGCTTCTCCCAGGTCGGCTCCACGCCCCAGATGTCACGTGCGTACTCCGCAATTGTGCGGTCAGATGAGAACTTGCCGGAAGAAGCGATGTTCTCGATCACCATCTCGGCCCACTTAGCCTGGTTCTGTGAACGCAAAGAAATATAAAAGTCGCAGATTATCTCTCTCCAACAGCAGGTATAAAAGCGAACGTTTTCGCAGGGTAAATATGTTCGGATTACGAGGGGAAATGAGCAAGCTTGGGGTTTTTATGGCTGGGAGTATATTATTTAATCTTTATGGTATTTTTGGAGTCGAATATCGACTTAATCCAGAACGACTTGCCTTTTCGGAATCATATTTTATTTGAATGAGCAGTTACAATGTGTTTTTACGATCTTTCTCTGTTTGGAAGATGTTGACCACATTTACCTTAGGTCCAAATGTGTGTGGGTCTAGCTGCCTGTTCAAGAAGTGATATCCCTCTGACTTACTTCCTTAAAGGTCAGACAACCCATTTCCGTCTGTGGTTCGTTAAGTCGCAAAAGAAAATGGAAATCTGGAAATCTTTCGGAATGCTACAAATAGTTACATTAAAACCACGGATTTGAAATCTCTCACTATTTTAGCGAAAACATGCAAGTAGAGAAGCTATACGCTCATGATGTAACTGGTAACGAGCGCAGTGCCAAGTTATGTCAACATTAGATATATTGTAGCCACTGAATTATTAATAAAACTTGGACATAAAGGTTGGATAGCGCAAAAATGACTCATTTCAGTAGGTACTGATAACCTTTATGATTAACGAAAACAAAACTCGTTATTTTTATATTTGTCAAAAGATTGTAAACAAATGGTTATCGGTGTTTATTAGCTAATTATTCGCACGTGATGGTTTATTTTTTTTTATCTGAATGGGATTGTTGTAAAATCGGGTAGTGTTGATGGTCAATGTTTTTTTTTGAACTATGGGTATAACTTTTTTAGCCTTGGCAGGATGGCCATGAAGCTAAGCCGCAAAAAAACCGGCCAAGTGCGAGTCGGACTCACGCACCAAGGGTTCTGCACCAATATCACAGTTCACACATCATTAGACAAAAACGGCAAAAAATCACGTTTCGTTTGTTGTATGGGGATATTTATTTTATTTTAATTATCTATTTTTAAAGTGAATATACAACTTAATATTCTGTGAATATTTCAAGCGTCTAACTTTTATAAAAAAAAAATAAAAAAAAACAATTATTTCAGACAAAAAAGTCCATAGGCAAGGCAAGGGCAAAAAAGTCCATAGTAACAAGAATTCGAGCAAAAAAATGGTAAAAAACACGTTTGTTGTATGGGGGCCCCTCTTTTTTTTACGGATGGGAAATCATCAAATTACTTCTCCGGTTCTGGGCAGAGCGGAAGGGAGTGTCAGACTTGTACTGACTAAAACCCATCCATGTTCCTTTGTGTTCCAGAGCCGCGGTATCTCTTTCGAACAGCCCGCAGCATGGGAGCCCCCCTTAAATATTCATTTTATTCTGTTTTTAGTATGTATTATGTGTTGTATTATATGTGTTGCTATAGTATTCAACTGCATCCGGTTAGACTGAAAGCCGACCCCAACATAGTTGGGAAAGGCTAGGCAGACGATGAGTATGTGCTGTTATAGCGGCAACAGAAATACATCATCTGTGAAAATTTCAACTGTCTAGCTAGCTATCACGGTTCATGAGATACAGCCTGCTGACAGACGGACAGACATACAGATGGACGGACAGCGGAGTCTTAGTAATAGGGTACCGTTTTACCCTTTGGGTACGGAACCCTAAAATTGGAGGGATTTTGAAGAGAACTGCACTCAGCATTGGGTGGCCAAAGGTTGAAGAAAAGGAGGGGTTGAAGTTGGTTAGATAGTCTTGGCAAAAAATATTGCATGTAAAATAATAAATCGGTTGGGTTATAGCGAAACAAAATATGTAATCATTTTATTGAAGCGCTTAAAACCGCCTAGGAGAACCTCAATACAGCACTATAGCAGTTCGAAAATATTATGCGAGCGTCAGCTAGTAAAAAAGGGGAAGGGGAGACAAGCATACCTGATAACAGCTAGCACATCGTGTAGCAGCAACCCATCGGCGCTGTGCGCCAACCTACCCGATTCTACCGGCGAGAAGTTGCTGTGGATCTGCTCGATACACTGCCGGAGCTCCATAGACTCCATAGAGAAAGAAAATTGAGAACCAACATACCTGATAACACTCGGAGACCTTATCCTGTGCCTCGATGTACGCGTCGAAGTCAGCGAGGTGGAGGAAGCGGTCGTGTTGCAGCAACACATCGGCGATGTGCGCGAACCTGCCCGGCTCGTCCGGCGAGAAGAAGCCGCTGCGGATCTGCTCGATACACTGCCGAAGCTCCGGGTTGCGCTCGTAGTACTCGTACGCGTTGTATCTACGCAAATATTGAAAGAATGATATGCTGAGAATTGTAGTCACGGTAGAATTGTAGCATAGCTTAATCAGGTTGTAATGTTGCCACGGCTGGGAGAGAGGACTGGAATGGAGTGGGCTATAATCCACCGTGCGGGCCCAGAGCGGGTTGTTGAGATGACACATGTTTTCAAACTTTTGGTTCTAGGACATCACGGTTACTTCACGATAATTTGTTCATTTTTTTTAGAGAAACAAAGTTACAGTAAATGTGCGAACGCGTGGTCATACAGTTCATAAAGAATATACAGGCAAAAAATAGGCATCATCATTAACTTGCTTTAGTCTAGCAGCTGGACCAGGATCCTGTTCCTAGTGTCAGTAGGCTTCTATTTCTTAAAAGAACTTCCTTTTTCTCTCATATCTTTAATATTGACAATCACCATCTCGATAACTTATGCAAATTAGGGTAGGAGCCGAGATCGGAGAAACAATGGATTAATCAAATGTAGTTTAAACTTTTTGGTACATTGGTCGAGAGCATCTGTGGATGGGTGATCACCCATTACATACTGAGTTTACTCCTTGCCTAGGAAAGCACGTTAAGCCCGGCTGTCATTTGTAGATCTTTGATAGTCGTTAGGTAGTCAGTGGCCCA
The DNA here is from genome assembly GCA_950005105.1 of Lycophotia porphyrea. Taxonomy (NCBI): domain Eukaryota; kingdom Metazoa; phylum Arthropoda; class Insecta; order Lepidoptera; family Noctuidae; genus Lycophotia; species Lycophotia porphyrea. The sequence goes on from OX465393.1 coordinate 9,914,379, forward strand.
AAAAGTCTGACAACCAGTCTTACCAAGGGGTATCGTATTACTCAGTACTAACAGGGTTGCAGAGGTCAAATAGGCAGTCGCTCCATGTAAAATACTGGCATTCAGCTGCATCCGGTTCAACTAGAAGCCGACCCCGACATAGTTGGGAAAAGGCTAGGCAGATGATGGTCGAGAGCATCCCTAGATCGAGCCGACCGTGACTGACTGGGAATCCTTGTTATTCTCTAGTTGGAATTGTGCCCAGTAATGAACGATAGTGTCGCAGATGGGGCCAGCCAGATGATGCCAAGATCGGAATTGTAAACAGTAAACATACGCTTTCACTTTCGGGCATTAGAGGCGCCTTAAACAAGAATCCTGACATTGGAACACAATTAACTATCTTGCACCATTATAATTAACGAAGCATACCAGTCTTATATGTATAAAGCTAAACAAACGTTAGGAATAGGAAGCATAAACGCTCTTTAACGAGACTTCTAGTAGTAGTTAATGAAATATCATATATTGAGCGTGACACACAATCTGAAGAAATAATGTAGTAATGTAGGTCATGCAGATTAGTGCTAGAGGTCGTTTTATACTATGTTGAATAAAGCTAATAAAAGCTTATTACTAGATTAGGAATATGAGCTTCAAGTCAGCGAACATATCACGCTAGTTGCTTTGATTATAATTTATTTATAGAATGATTAAGAACGTCATATCGACACACTGCTCTCGCATGTTTTGCTTAGCGCATTATAACTTATCGATAATACGATATTTTCCGAACGATAATGGTTACAGTGAAAACAAAAGATAAGTACGAGGTTAGCAATAACAGGGAGAAACTTAGTGCATGTCCGGATAAGCCAATTTATGCGCGTAATATCGAACGTTTCAAGGCGCCCCGACTATCTAGACTCGCGCGTAGTAACACGAGTGAAATACTTGAGAATGAAGTATATTGGTTGGTTCCTAAGTTACTTGCGTGATATATTATTTAAGCGAAAAGTCAATTTTGAACTATTTCTATATCACAAAAACGTCTGATGAGGTCAAGTTGTGCCAAGGGGTTGATGAAAGTTTTCCAATTATTCCTTGTTTAATTTGATGAGATGGTTATCGAGATGATGGCTCTTCAAAAAGACCTCCAATTTTGGTTTGCAATAAAGTACCTATCTGAGTCAGAAAAAGAATTCAAACAGTAATCTCACCCTCGCTTCTGCAAAGCCTCCACATCATCGACCCTCATGCCAAAGATGAAGAAGTTCTTCTCTCCAGCCTCCTCCGCCATCTCGACGTTAGCGCCGTCCATGGTACCGATGGTTAGGGCGCCGTTCAACATGAACTTCATGTTACCGGTACCAGAGGCTTCGGTACCAGCGGTGGAGATCTAGAAAAGAAAGGACATTAGTAGTAAATGCTAGACGCACTTTGAAGACACTGACATAGCTGCCGGTGTATGACTACACCACACGTACCGGTACAATTCACCTCATTAAAGAGGTGCTTAGTGTGAGCACTAAGCACCTCATTAATTCTAGTTGACCCCAATGACAGGTGATGCCGCTACGATATTAATAATATAAGTAGTAGCAGTAGCATTGCAGTATGAAGTTCATAGAAAGAACTCCAAACGGGAGTTGAGGCTATGCTGATACCTTGCATTACTTGTAAGTTATAATTGGATACACATAAGTACACAATATCGCCTAATATTGTTATAACGTCAATCAAGCAATCTCAGCAGTTTGTTTTTTAGTAATCCTACTTAAAAACGTGTTAATGTCTGACCAGTAACGTCGTTAAATATCAATGAGGTCAACTCAACTTTTATAGCTATCTCACTGGTTTATGGCTATTATGTGATTCCTGATATATCTCGCGCGATAAGTACCTAAACTGACGATATTAATGATGTAAAGTTAATGGCGATAACGATACGTTAATTGACTTGCAGTAACGTATTATTCCCATGTTTGCTCGTTGACTTTTATTGCCTTTCTTTTCGATCTTTATCTTTTGCATAATGATATCGACACTATTCATTACTACTTCCACAATTTTACTGTAAAATCAGAAGTTTCTAGTACTTAAATGGATTATAAAAAATAATAAAATATTATGGATTTATTTTTGTTTAAGCGTGTTTTGCAGCTAGCACAGCTATTTATTTAGCTCAAATTGATAAAGAACCTATCAATAAAGAGATACCAGAAATGATGTATGATTTATATAATATTATATTTACACTTTGACAGCTCAGTTCTAAAAGGGAAAATCCCTATAAAAAAGTTTCTTATAGTCATCATCATCAGCCTATAATGTTCCCACTGCAGGGATACAGACCTCCTCTTTATGAGAGGGAATGGGCTATAATCCACCACGCGGGCCCAGTGCGGATTGGTAGATGTCACATGTCTTCGAATTTTTGGTTCTAGGACATGCAGGTTTCCTCACGATGTTTTTCTTCACCGTTTTTGAGAGCAGTGGTGATGAAATAAATTACACAAAGTAATGCGCCTGCCTGGGTTCGAACTCATGACTTACTGTTCGTAAGTCGGGGTCGCTACCACTAGGCCACCGCTGCTCTCTTTCTTATAGTAGAGATTATAAAGTATAAAGGCAGAGAACCAACCTGTTCGCTAAGATCAGCTGCGGGCATGATGCTCTCAGCCAGCGTGACGCGGTAGTTTTCCAAGAATATCAGCTTCAGTTTATCTCCAACATCAGGGTCATTGTTTACCTGGAGTAAACAAAACATAATTATATTACCATCCTTCTTTGCTTTTCTACAAGCAAAAAAAAAACGTCGTAATATAACCTGTTCTAAAAAATAAACAATACTTACAGTGTTGCCAACAGCACAAGCCAAGGCAATCATTTGCTTGGCAACATAGTATCCAGGAGCAGCCTTCCCTCCGATCATGACGGTCCTGGGCGTGATGGGCGCGGTGGGGTCGCGCTTGATGCGGTTGTACAGGGTGATGACGTGCAGGATGTTCAGCAGCTGCCGCTTGTACTCGTGGATGCGCTTCACCTGCACGTCGAACATCGACGCCGGGTTGATCTTCACCCCCGTGTCCCGCTCGATCAGCGACGCTAGCCTCAACTTGTTCTCCTGCTTCACCTTCATAACCGCCCGCTGGAAAGCAGAGTCTTTCGACCAACGCTTCAGCTGCTGCAATTGATCCAAATGCACCGTCCATTCCTCACCAATCTTGTCACTGATTAGGTCAGACAGACCTGGATTGCACAGAAGCAGCCAGCGGCGGGGAGTGATGCCATTAGTCTTGTTCTGGAACTTCTCGGGCCACATCTCGTAGAAGTCACGGAAGAGAGTTGCTTTAAGGATGTCGGAGTGAATGGCTGCGACACCATTGACTGCGTGTGAGCCAACGACGCACAAGTGAGCCATGTTCACTCGCTTATCGCCCTCTTCTTCAATAAGTGACATGCGACGCATGCGGTCCGTGTCACCCGGCCAGCGCTTCTCGACTTCCTTCAAATGCAAGAAGTTGATGTGGTAGATCAACTGCATGTGCCTCGGCAGACAATTCTCCAACATACTGGTGGGCCATCTCTCTAGAGCTTCAGGTAAGACTGTGTGATTGGTGTAAGCGCAGCACTTTTGTACTAGCTCCCATGCTTTCTCATAGGGCAGTTTCTCAATGTCAATCAAAATCCTGAGTAGCTCAGGAATGGCAAGTGCAGGGTGGGTATCGTTGAGTTGTATAGCTACTTTCTCAGGAAGACTTTCGAAAGTTGTTCTGACGGCCTCACGGCTACCGAATTTGGAGTTTTTGTATCTCCTGATAATGTCTTGTAGAGTAGCAGCGCACATGAAGTACTCTTGACGCAGACGCAACTCCTTGCCTTCGAAGAAGTTGTCATTGGGATATAGAACTCTGGTAATGTTCTCAGCGACATTACGGTCTAGGACAGCTTGGATGTAGTCGCCAGAGTTGACTGAAAATAATTCATTGATTTGTTAGGATGTATTTTGGCGTCAGCTAATAATGACATCATGATGTTTATTTTAAACATAGGTCGACGCAGTTTCTTCTACTTACAGAATTTCAAGTTGAAATCAACGGGACTCTTAGCAGACCAGAGACGCAGTGTGTTGACGACATTGTTGTTGTAGCCGGGGATAGGATTGTCGTAGGGCATCGCGAACACGACCTGATAGCAAACAATGATTTTCTTTTCAAACTCTTTATTACTATAGTTTATGATTTTGATTATAGAACACAATTTACCTACTTGATTTCCCTATATAGCAGTAGGTATGTAGGTATAATTCAGCATCATAACAAATATCTTGTTTATGTGATGAATTTCTAATAGTCGCGGTCGTAATTTTGTTTGGTCGAAGTTTTGTGTTTAATGTAGCCAGCGATTGCAGAATATTATTAGTACCGTCTCCATAATAGTTCGTCTAAAAATACGGTGAGTCATTATCAGACACTAACCGGTCAGGCATGTACATACATAACATTTATCATTTATTCAGCATTAACAGAACATCCGTCACACATCATACAACTGACAACATAGCAACAAAATATTATTTTGTTGTTGACACAATATTATTGATAGCAAAAATTTTCCTCCGGAGACCTATATCGCAGATAAGTATCGTACAATTATCTCCTCAGAGTTCAAGTAAAACTTGAGTTCAACAAGAGAACAATATCGTCAGAAATGCAATAATAATGTAATGGTTACCTATAGATATTTATAGTTTTTACAATTGGAGAATGGAGACAACGTAAATGGTAAATTGCTGCACAGGAAGCAAGTATGACTGTCGAGCATTGTTAACTAGTTGAGTAGGTACTCTTGACTGGACTGTCATGCCATCTTTGATTGAGTCCTGCTACTACGTTAATTTTCAGCTTTAGAGTTGTCAAATTGTTTACGACTAAGAGTTTCTGATGCAGTAGTACTGACTGCCGAGAGCTCTATTTTGTTAGCCAAGCGCAAGGGCAGGTGTAGTGATGATACATCGTTTAAATTAGGATGTGCACTGCTAATTGTATAACATAAACAAAATGTCCATCCTTATAATTAGATAAGGAAACATTTAATGTTACCTAGAACAGGATTCATGGCATTTTTATAGGTAGGTTAGTACATCTAATTATAGTAGGTACATACTTAAATGTTTTTTTCAAAGTGTAGGTCCCTAATCAAATGAAATCATTAAAAAAAACCCAGTAAATTTAATTACTGTGTATTAATTATAGATATATGACTATAATGAATAATATCTATAATTAATGAAAGCCATAGTTTTATTTTGCTTCTACACTATTCACGGCAATAAATTTTATTGGCGTTGCAGATAAAATCACTCGTGTATCACGAAGGTATGAAATGTAACATGTAGTAAAAAAAACTGGTAATCTAATGTATCATTTCTAAAAGTAAGTCTTTTCTTTCCTGTCGGCATTAATTAAAAAGGTATAAATTGACACAACTATATGAATCTTCGTTGAACGTTTGAATATTTGGATGATACGAATCGACTAAGTTTTATTCTATTTAGTTGTCCGTGACTAGGGACAACCAAAGTGGTCAATAGTCTTGCCGCGTGACCATTAAACCATGCACAAAAGGTTATGGAGATTTGGATGCTACAATCACTGGGGAGTGGGGTGCTTTGAGAAACTCTTCCACATTTCGAGATTTTGAAACCAAATGCCACCGTCATATCTCTGCTGACCGAGAAGAAATGCCGAAACAAACTCGGACAGCAGTCATGCATGGTCTCTTTAAATCCGGACATAATATTACAATTATATGGGAATATAATAGCAATGTGTGTGCAGGGTCATGTCTGGAATAATTTCTTGAAGTAAGAACAAATTTTGAACTTTGTATTGACCTGTCCCGACAGAGGTCATGCACGTATTAGTCAAAACGTCTTAATACCTGGGTATCGACCCATTTCTTCCCTTCGGGCGTGTCGACCACGCGTCCGTAGAAGTTGATAGGCAGCATGAACTCAGGGCGCGCTTTCTCCCAGGGGTTACCGTAGCGCAACCAGTCGTCAGGCTCCTCCTGCTGTGCGCCGTTCTCAATCTTCTGCGCGAAGATACCGTACTCATACCTGAGACCTGTAAGGGGGCAAATTATTGATTGTAATGCCGCAATTTAAAAAAAAACATAGGTATCGAAGTTATTTTGTTAGTCCTACCTAAGCTATGGCCATAAGCCCATTATCATTAACCGTACACAAATACAGATTCTGGGTTGCTAAAGAGTTTTTCCCACGGTAACACTGCCCGAACCGTGGATTGAACTAATCACCCAGGACGGAGATAAGTCAGCAGTGCTAGTTTGTGCTAGGCAAAATATTAGAGAGCTATTTGACTTCGTCACATTTTGCTCAGCAAAAACTCAGATCCGATAGTACTGAAAGCATTGTGACCTTTCATTCAAAGATTACTAACGTGATTTCGTATTACGTTATCAAAAGATAACAAAAAAAACTGGCTAAATGCGAGTCGGACTCGCGGACGACGGGTTCCGTATCACAAACCCCCCTGTATGGGAGCCCCCTTTAATTATTAAATAATTTATATTTTTATTAAGTATTTGTTGTTATAGCGGCAACTGAAATACATCATCTGTGAAAATTTCAACTGTCTAGCTATCACGGTTCATGAGATACAGCCTGGTGACAGACGGACGGACGGACAGCGGAGTCTTAGTAATCCCGTTTTACCCTTTGGGTACGGAACCTTAAAAACGCTTCATTTTAGTGAATAATTATGTAAACGTAAATAGATAGGTCTGGACTGATGTACACATTCCGTGGTGTGCGGATGTTGACCTTTAATCCAGTGGTTTGATATCAGTATTACTTTTATTGTTGTCTTTCAAATATGCAATTTTGAGTCCAGTTATGTTACTTTCTTTCTACAAATATCTCAATTAATTATCGATAGCATGACTGCGTTTATCTGTCGTCAATTTTTGTTGATTACGAATGATTCGTGATGTAATTTGCAGAATGGAAAATATGTTTAGATACCTACTTGGATTATGTAATTTCAAAATCTCGTCATTAGCAAACAACAATAGCATGTTACGTTGGTGATTTATTACAAAAAGATAATCCCTATACAAACCTATTTATTTAATTTTTATCGTAAATTTAATAAGCACTTTACAGGTCAATAAAGGAGCTACAATAGCAGAAATAATAATGTAGTGAATTCTATAGGTACATATTATGTATTTTATGTTTCAAGTCGATGGTCCGAAGTAAAAATTTAATTTAGTTTGAACATTTATAATTGGCGGCGCGCCAGTGACGGTGTTGTCAACTGCTTCGAATTAGTTTACACCGGCTAAAATAATGTCAAGTATGTTTCCAATGTCCTGCGGGTCACAGTTAGAAGCTTCTTGAAATAATTTCATTATATATTGTTGCATCTTCATCAACATTACATGCCAACATTTTTGTTTTTTTGTTCTGAATTGTGTTCAGATTAAAGCGGCATAAGTAAAGAATCTATTACTTTAAATGATAAGCAAAAAATCTAATCCATCAATTTATAGAAAATGTAAAGTCATTCACAAAAAAGAAACAACGAGATTCTGTCTTGTCACAGTCCAAAGTCCTAGACAAAATATTATGCTTGTCTAAAAACTGGAAGTCAAACCTGTTTGTAAAATATATGTATGTGGTTTATTGCACTTACCATAACCATAAGCAGCCAGTCCGAGAGTGGCCATGGAGTCAAGGAAGCAAGCAGCCAGACGTCCTAGACCACCATTGCCGAGACCTGCATCCTCTTCCAGCTCCTCCAACTCCTCAATGTCCAAGCCAAGCTGGTACAGGGCTTCATCCACGGTACCCTGGATGCCCAGGTTGATCATGGTGTTTTGGAGAGACCTCCCCATGTAGTACTCCAGGGAAAGGTAGTAGACACGCTTACATGAAAAATTATTGATAATTAGTGAAATATTTAAAGACTTAAAGGCATGGAATGTTTATTTGTGATTTGGGATGTTTGTAGCTTGGGGAAAAGTTACTACAGTTACCCGTAATCTACACTAATAGTATAAAGAGGAAAGATTTGTATTATAGTATGTTTATAACGAATAAACTCAAAAACTACTGGACAGATTTCAAAAACCCTTTCACCATTAAAATGCTACATTATCCTTGGACCCTGAGTAACATAGGCTATATTAAAATAAAAAAATGTTCACCCGTGCAAAGCCGTCCATTGATCTGGCTTCTATATCATAAGCAAAATACTTCTCAAATGATGAATGTTTTTTTTATACTTCTCAAATGATGAATGTTTTTTTTTAAATTGCTATAAGTTTGTATAAAATTATGAATGATTTAAAAAACTTCCAGTGTACCTTTCATTAATTTACTGAAATAATTTCTTAAAACATTCTCATGTGAAATTAAGTTTTTTTTTATTTGAGAAATTAGTACCTAATTCTAATTAAAATTGTTCCTGAAAGCATTTTGAATAATGAAGGAAGGATGTTTCATGAGACAAACAGATCATAACTTTTCTAAACTTTTTAAAAGTGGTGGGTAGTCCAATAGAAGTATAGTTAGGTCGTTAACTTTTTACTTAAGAGTATATTTACCTTGGGGTCGTTTTCATAGTAGTACTGTTGGGTTCTGATCCAGCGTGAGACAAGGTGGTCCCTCACGGTGTGGGCCAAGGCGAAGTAGTAGTCTCTAGGAGTCGCTACATTTCTGTCTTTCACCAGAGTGTAATGCACATGACGATTGAACGCTTTCTTCACCTCAGTTACATTTTCTACGGCAACAATACCTCGCACAGAGATTTGCTTCCGCTTGTCCGAATCGCTTTGTACGCTCATCTTGATTTATTCTCGGACAATATCAGGTAAACTGGTAAAGCCCGTGTAACCGCGAGACCCTGTCAACCCTGACTGGTCAAACGCGGTTTGCGATATCGGTCACCTTGAGAAGGTCAAACATATGAAGCTACCACAGACTAATAACCGGTTTATTGTGGGTTGATTGGGAGTGTTTATAGTGAAAATATAAGTTTAAATAATCCCTTGGTTTGTTAAATTTAAGTATATATTTGTAAACTATTATTATTTAATTTTTGTTATTCAAAATAACAAAAAAACGAAAAATCTTTAATTTCCAACCGGTAATAAAAACTTACGACTCAAGGGCCCTGGCAACACTGTTTTAAATGACAAAAACAGTGTTGCCAGGGCCCTTGAGTCGTAAGTTACGTTTCGTTTCCTGAAATGTTACATTTTTGCTGCAAAAGTTACATTATTGTTTTTTTTTTTATTTTACGTGTTTTTGCGGTATGAGATCGGAGGCAAATTGATGTCATTAAAATGGTGGAATAAAAAGGTATGTATGGTGTATTTAATCTTATACAAATTTTTCATCAACATACGACCCAACACTGACCTGCAAATTGCATAAAACGTAAGAAAAAAATAATTTCGCGGGCTAACCGTACACTTCCACCTTAACGTAATTGTTCTAGCAAGTGTTCTTAAGAAGGCTCTGTTAATAAAAGGCAAAAACGCCTCGATGCAAGAAAAAAGTAAGACATTATCGACGATATTTGTCATCTACTAGCTACGAAGCCCAATTCACTGGACATTGGCAGAATAGTCAACAATACGAAATCGCGAACGGCGCGAACTCGCGAAGTAGGAAACGTGCGCGCTCACGCTCAAGCAAAGTCAAGTTTTAAACCATCCATGATACGTTTCATTTTGTCATGGCGCGCTCCATTCGGAGCCATCTCTGAGTAGTTGTAAGATATGGAGCGAAATACTTCTGCGTTCAATTTGTATGCATTCGTAAACTGTTTACAATAAAAATCTAGTATTACAAATGTCGTTGTTCACAAAAGTTACGAAAATTGCCTTAAATATAAAAATTACATACATGTTACGCGATGGGGTCAAGTTACGAAAAATGTGAGAAATGTAACCTTCTGGCAACACTGGACAAAAATCCATTAAAACCATAGACATATAAAAAGTATCCTCTGAAAGCATGGAGGTAGGAATACTATGGAGTCGGCATAATTTACTATACATACAATTGCCTATACATTTGTTAGTGAAATCGATGTAGCAATACTAAAAATATTGTTTTTTCTTTCTAACTTACATTGTCTCGCATAAGGAAAGCAGGACGACAGTATATTTGTTTTTACTAATTTTGGCAACATTTAACCTGTGACGTCACTAGAATGTACCTGCGTGCCAATCCGCCATGTTTGGTTACGGACACAGAGTACATTACTACCCTTATACTTACTTTACTCTTTGGTACATTACGTTGAGTTTGCCTTTGTTTACTTTCGCTGTTTCAACAATTTTTTCTCAGTTTAATGGAAATTGTGCTTGTATTATTTATAAAAGTGAAAAGATTCTAAATTGCGATGCCTCCTAAGTGCGCTGTTGTGGGTTGTGGTGCTTCTAAAAGCCAAAATCGGCCAAATTTGTCGTTTCACAAGTGACTAACCTAAAATTTATTTAAAATATTTAAAAAAAGCCTGGAAATACATGAAATTATTGTAGTCTGTCATCAAATTGATTTAGCTTAAACTGATGTTTTGGGTTTTTGAACATCGTTTTTATTTTGTTTATAGTGATGTGCCAGAAGCTGTAAGAGTAATCGATATTTTTTTTTAATCACGACTGACTTTGTATATTTTTTTACACTCAGGCTACCTAGAAATGAAGCAAAGAAATGGATATGGTTAGAAGCCATTGGAAATGAAAATTTAATAAGACAAACCAAAGAGATATTTATCTGTTCCTTACATTTTGATAAAAGTCCATTCAACAGAACACTTGTAAGATTGAGAGACGATGCAGTACTAATTAATGTTTTAAATATTGTTTAATTTTTTCCATGGTTTCCCTATCCAAAGTGCAATCCAATTGACCTTGAAAAATCCCGAAATGGGGTCATTGAACTCATAATTATGTATAAGTTTTACCAGGGACCAACCCTAAAATCGTTAATTATTAAAGTCAGCTGATCCATACGTGTTATCAAGTTTCGTGAACACAGATTTATGGATCAGCTGATTTTTTTTGAGCGATTGCTGGTTTGATTCCATACTAAAAGATGTGTATGTCGCCTGGACATCTAGCTACTACAATCTGTCAAATTTCTTTAATAAATTTTCAACTTTATCTCTGAAGCATTAGGTTCAAGGTTGGTTGGGAAAAATGACAGTTTCGGGTTGGTTAACCTGCTAGCGTCTGTACATGATACCGATCATTCCATTGGTTTTCGATAGGTGGTCAAAAAATATTTTAATTTGTGCATTTATTCGATAATTCTCTTCTCCCGTTCTCTTTCGCCCTTCTTCATCTAACATAGGTCAAAACAGCCCTAACGGATAAGTGGACTATGAAATGGAATAAGTACAATGGTGCGCAAAAGTTATAGAGTAAACTTTTTCGATTTGTACGTTTTATCGATATCTTTTGATGAAAAGCTAAGACTAGTACAACACTAGGCGGCCATGTTTGGTTACCGTAGGTATGCACGTTTTTTTCGTAGGTACGGCAGTTCCATAGGATTCCTTATTCAGAGCGTTAAGCTATCATCCGTAAACCAAAAATTTACAGACAACCAATTTTTTTTTTATGGCTTCTTGCATTTCAATCCAAAAATGTGGTCGTCTGCTTAACCTGGCTATCCTGCGGATGCCTTGAGTGTACTATTTTTTCTCATATAACTTCCATGTACAGACAGCGATCCGTTTCATTTTTAGTATGTAGTTTGTACTTGTATTAACTATAATCTTGTCTATGGTCGTCGATTGAAATTGAGTGTCAATATCTCAAATTTGGTAAAGACGCCAGCACATCAAGTTACTACAATCTGTCAGATTTCTATAATAGATTTAATCTTTATTTCCGAAAGATTAGGTTCAAGATTGATTGGGAATATCTGATAGTTTCGGGTAGCTTGACCTGCTGGCGTCTGTACATTTATTTTAGTTCTGTTTTCCCGCTTGCACAGATAAGTTATCTGTGCAAGCGGAAAAATAATGTTTTTCAATAAATAATTATAATTTATATATATATTTTTTATAATTGTATTTAAATTTTATTCTTTTATGTATATATAAATCATTGACTCAATAGGTGCCAACCTCATTTTGTCAACACCTAATATATTTTGACATCCTGTATATGATAAACATTCACCTATCTGAAATATATTGTTTAGAACTCTTAATACATTAACAAACATATTGCGAATGGGTTAAGGTTGCATAAGTATATCGTCTAGACGTAATTTTATTCGGCAACATGTACTGAGCTTACTATTTAATAAATATTTATCATTCGGTAAACAATGAATAAAGGTTGGCCTTTTATTCGACTATGAAATCGAATGCGTGAGCAGCGAGTGCGTGTTCGCAGATGAGAGTCCACCGCTTCTACGTGTGCGCGAACATTTCGTAGAACGCGCGCACATATTGTTCATGTTCACTTGAGCCAGTCCACCAAAAGAAACATTTGTGCAACACGCCGCCGGTGAAATCGCACCATTATACTCACTTCCAACTTTCCGTTGATATTAGCCCCTGTGAGCTAACTTCGTTCAGGAGGATAATTATTATTATCTTCTATTGGAAATTGTTTTCCCGATTGATCATTGCTGGGATCTCGGGTGTCTTGGTTCTTTTTTGATAGCGAGGATTAAGAGGACAAAAATAGAAAAACAAACATGTTTCTTTTTTCAAGATATATTGGAAATTTGTAATTTTTAAAGGAAGTAGTATGGCTAGGATTGAGAATATAGGGGGTATATACAATTATATCCGATTTGTTAGTGCCTGCGTACCAATTACTATTGGCCGTCTAACATTTGTGTTATAGTCAAACTAAAAATACTTTACAGTGCTGTCTTATAGCTAAAGATATTGGTGCCGATTCCTTTGTTTACAAACTAAACCAAAAGTTCAGTGATCTTTTTCTTTCGATTTATTATGAAAAGGATAGAAGATAAATTTTACTTTAGTCCTGTCAAAATAACTAGCGCCTGACACAAGTTTAGACGTGATTAAAAAGTTGACTACTAAAATTACGTCAAATTACGTCAGGTGCTGACTAATTTGACAGGACTACACTAATATTTATCTTCTGTCCTTTTCATAATGAAATAGAAAGAAAAAGATGCACTCAACTTAAATTTAGTTTAGTTTGTGAACAAGGGAATCGGCACCAATATCTCTTGTGATTAGTCTTTAATATTATTATGTTGTGATAACATTACCTTCTATTTTAAATCTAGAAAAATAATAATAGATATTGTTAAGTAAAATAATCAACATTTTTGTATGAACTCTCAACGTGTACCTATAACAAAATTAAGTGGATTGCTGTCCTGCAGATATTCTCAGACGGGCACCAAAATTATGTAAAAATGTATCTTTATAGCGAATTCAACAATTACCTTCAGATAATAAATTAAAATCAATAATGTTCTATTTTTGTGTAGATCGAGAGTACTAACTAGCCTGACTAAAGAAGGATAGACCACGGTAAAATGCACTTCGGTCATTTTAAAAGAAATACAAATGTCATTACAAGTTTAAATCTATATACACCCTGATTTTTTAGTCGTCTGACAAAGGTGGTCCACTCAATGTATCCAACATAAAATACCTCTAGGCGTGTTTAATAGGTACAAAGAAAAAAAAAATACATTAGAATTATGAAACATCCTGTTAAGAATATTTACGTCAGGGCTTGTTAACGGTTACGTAACGGTTATTATTTTGTTACCAACTAACAAAATAATAACCGTTACGTAACATTAATTCCTATGTGATACCTAATTAACGTTACAAAAATATAACGTAAATTGACAAAATTATCAGTAATATGATAATAACGTTACTTTTACCGTTAATTTAGCCACAACCCGGTCACATTCACGGTTGTGTCATCACCTCACTGTACTACCAGCACTTCTCACACGTAAGAATCTGGCAACGTTTTGATCGAGCGAGACAACGCGACGGCGCGTAAGGCGGCCCACTGATCGCCTCTGCTCCTGCTTCTTCCACCTCAAAAGTTTAACCGTTTAAAAATAAAGATAAAATTAACGTTATTAATCAATTAACGGTTATAAAGATTAACGATGAAATGTGTCGAAAATAACGTTAAATCTATTAACTTTTTTTAATAATAACGGTAACTCGGTCAAATGAAGGTAACGTTACGAAATTTAAAGCCCTGGTTTACGTATCAAACAGTAGAACATACCTAACCATTGCACGACTCGAGTAGACATACATACACTGTTCGCTCGCAACAGAATGTTTCAACTACGTTATGCATCTTAATAATGAATAATATATATATATTTTTTTATCTCTCAATTACCATTTTTTTTGTTATGAATGTATAGAAGTCATTGGATACATGAAGTGGTTGCCGTTGTCAAGACGACTAAAAGTCACGGTGTTTATTCAGGCAGATTTCTATAATTATAGTGAAAGAGAAAAAAAACTAAATTAATAATCGTCTCTCAATACACATATATATGTACATATATGAAAATGCAGTAAATATTAAATTTAAAATCGTCTAACTTATCAAAATTGACACCGAATAATTGCATTCGCCTCTTATTTTTTGAGATTTTTTTGTTTCATTGCCTTGTAATCAGCTGCAGACAAGTATTCTTGATGCGAAATTATCTCAGGAAAATCTTTAAAATGCGTAATGTGCTTTTGCACAGGCATACAATTCCTATGAAAACAGGCCACAGCAGGCAGGCTTCACTTGTAACCTCTTATTACGAATAATAGTCGACCTTGCGGAGTTGATTCACTCCCTAATAGGAGAGGTTGTGGACGGACATAAGTACAACTGTTCTGGGTAGAGGTCGCCTTGCACGCGCACTGCGCGCACGCCCTCAGCTGCCGCGCGGAATTCCAGCTCTCCGATAAGTATATTTTCTGCATATATCGCCCAATTTCCCGACTGATGAACTATACGTATTTTTGTCTGGAAGGTGAAGTAAATAAAATTATTTATTTATTCTGTTAAAATGTAGGTTAGTGTTTTCTGCTAGTATTACGAAGTTGCCACTGAAGAGTCGCTTGGTTTTTTATATAAAGGGAACAAGGGTTGTGTATTTTAACATGTTAGAGCGTGTATATTTATTTTGTGTTAAGAACCACCGAAACATGCATTGTTACAATGAAAGAGGGAGAGAGATGGAACTAAATAGGACCAACAGGTTTTAAGTGTTTTAGAACAGTTAAAATATCACAAAACACCGTCGGTTCGTTCGAGGTTCGAGGTGGCTCAGAAAAAGGCCTGCCTGGAAGGATTTGGGGACCCTACGCAAGGAAGTGAGACAGCGTCGACTTTTAAAAATGAGTTGGCTCCGTCTTGAATTATTATTTTCATTCTAGACAGTTTGAATAAAATTAGAGTTTCCAACAAGATGATAGAGATCTGAATGTCTACTTACGTAAGTCCCAGGTACAAACTTCGCTGTCCGCTGGCGCCGCTCGGCCCCCCAGCCACCGAGCCACGTGTTCAGCACGACTAGCTGTCCCACATGTTGAGCCTCGAAGTAGGCGCGCAGGTTCACGTGCGCCAGTATGTTGGGGAGCGGCCATTCGCGGGGCGCGTCCAGCAGGTCGATTTTGAATGAGTGGAGGAGAGGACGAAGTCTGGAAATGGGATGGTGGTACTGAAATTAAATTACGATGAAGATGCATATCCTTCATGAACCTTCAGCCCGTCTGGAAATAGCCGGTCCCGAACCATGTATGTGACCAAACATTCATGAAAAATGGGGGTCTAAAATGGCCGCTTTAGCAGAATCATAAAAGAAATCACGTTAAAATTCTTAAAATGGTCACAGACGCAGTTAATATTATGAATTGTCACTTTATGACCATTTTACGAATTGTAACGGCATTCATATTATTATACTATTATGAGTCTATTAAGGTGGCCATTTTAGACCTCCTAGTAAGGGAACTCGATAGCAAGTTTATTAATTTGATAATGTTAGCACCGGAATATGAACAACCTTATTGTATTATTCCAAATAAATAGTTTGTTTATTATTATTTATCAGACTACAAAGAGGTTCATTGTGTTAGTAACAATATGCAGGGTGTAAACAGACTCTTCACGAAGCCGTCAACCAAGCATTATGTACATCAAACTAAGTAACTTTACGCAAAAATTAGTACTGGGACACGACATTTTTTTTTGGGCTGACAAATCACGTTTTACAGTAGGCCTCAATGTAACGCACTCAAAACATTGTGCTGATTGATGGATTGAATAGTAAGGGGGACCTGGAGGAACCTTACATTAAAACATGTTTAAAAAAAATAAACTTGTGAAAAAGTTGGAACTTTGACCCTCAATATCTCCGTAACTAGAAGGTTCCCAGGTATGGTCTAGAACAAAAAAATGATCTCAATGACGGGGAGAACAAGTGCCCTACTAACTGATCTCCAGATCCAGATCATCTTTTAGATAATCCGATACCAGGTGGCCCAGGTATTTAAATTTGTATACTCTGTTTACCGGGTGACCTTTCATACAGGGTGTAAACAGACTCTTCACGAAGCCGCCAACCAAGCATTCTGTACATCAAACTAAGTAACTTTAAGCAAAAATTAGTGCTGGGAAACGACTTTTTTTTTTGGGCTGAAAAATCACGTTTTACAGTAGGACTCAATGTAATGCACTCAAAACATTGTCCTGATGGATGGAAGGGGGTCCTGGAGGTGTTTAAAGTAAAAATCTTACATTAAAAATATGTATTTAAAAAAAAACTTGTGAAATAGTTGGAACTTTGACCCCCAATATCTCCGTAACTAGAAGGTTCCCCGGTATGGTCTAGAACAAAAAAATGATCGCAATGACGGGGAGAACAAGTGCCTTTCGGCTTCGTTAAGAGTCTTTTTACACCCTTTATAAAGGGTAGGGATTGTAGTGGGACACCTGGTACCAGACTTGAAGACCATGAATTCTGTCATATTGCTGTTATAAATCAATTTATGTAGGCATGTTGTATTCCAATGCAAACTATGTTAAAGAAACTGTATATTAGTAGCCGAGTGATATTGGCTGTCAGCCAACAGCCAGGCATTGAGATGAGGTTGACTGGAAGCTGTCGATGTTCCGACATTTTTCATAGACATGTAAATATTTGCTTTTATATGTGGCACTGACGATAATGTGGTTTTTAGATGATATATTTTCGGTTTTCACGATTGTTCGCATTTATAGAAGAGATGACTTCTGATTGGCCTGTTGGTCTAGTGGTTAGTGACCCTGACTGCTAGGACGGAGGTCGTGGGTTCGATTCCCACACAGGACAAATCTTTGTGCGATGAGTACGATTATTTGTTCTGTATCTGGGTGTATAATTTATCTATAATATGTATGTATCTAGAAATATATAAGTATGTTTATCAGTTGTCTGGTTGCCATAGTACAGGCTCTGCCTAGTTTGGGATCAGATGGCGGTGTGTTGGTAAAATAAAAAAATAAAAAAAAGAAACTAATATAATCAGTCTAATGTTCCCACAGCCGGGACTTAGGTTCCCTCTTCACCCAAAGAAGTGGAATTCATATCACCACTCGGATCCAGTGCAGTTAATAGATTTTTTCTTTACTTGGTGGATACATGACCCCAATTTTTTGGTTTTAGGCTGGTTCACAGCTGTAAATTTTTGCGCTAAGAGCATACCTTCCATAGATAACAAGCGCGTGTCCCTCACGGATGCCTTCCGATAACGACGCCATGACGTTCGCATGCCAGGTAGGCTCGTCTATTTTTGGTGAGGAGTTTATTCTGGATCTAAAGGGTACCTGGAAATACAAATTTTACCCTAAGTATTTTAGAAGACACTGGAATAATCTTAATGATTGAGTTTAAAATTGGTCAAAAATAAATGGAGTATAGGTATCTAATTGGTATCAAAACTCTCCAGCAGGAACATCAAATTGTCACTGTTGTAATTTTTTGCGATTTAACTTGGACTTCTTTCTCTTCAAACTTGACTATAAGAAGTAATTACAGAACTATTTTTCAATCTACTTACTTCTTGAGGAGTTTCAGCTAATGTGGGAAATATATCAGTCTTCTGAATTTTCAGTGCCGCATCTCTAATGCCTGTTACTTGCACCCACTCAGCATTCAATGGACTTGGGGATCTATGAGCATATACGCAATACGGTATCCCGTCGACTGCCCAAAAAGTCTCCTTCCCATCCACTACGATCTCTATCGTGAATGGATGATCTGTTTTAAAAGGAAATGCCCTGAAATAAAACACTATATAATAGCGCTCATTTGGAGAATTGACCAACAATGCCTACCTCCTGAATTTGTAAAGTACGTTAATTAGACACTAATAGGCCGATCAATTTTAAGTTAACAAACTCTCATGGTTGCTATGCTGTAATAATTATACTGCATCGTTTGTTGTTCAGAACCAAGAGATACTTGATTGCTGAAAGGAAATAATAATTGTGTTTTCGAAGGTTTTAGGATCTATGTAGTAGTTGGAAAATGGGTCACTAAGTCATAGTACAGACCTACCTACGGTAGCTTAGTTTTCGAATTGTTTTAATTTCTTACCTGAACGAAGTAGTTTCCTCAGGTCCCCATTTGCCATGTCGCTGCGTATTCCTTACCACATAATTTTGTGGCATACGAACGTTAAAGTGCACGGCGATGGCGTAGGGCCCCGAGTCAGGTTCTCCAATTCCTATGTTCACTGCAAACCTAGTACAGATTAGGTTTTTGTTACAGTACATATCATTGATCTAAATATAATCTTGATCGAAGGTACATGGTGTAAAAAGACTCTTAACGAAGCCGAAAGGCACTTGTTCTTCCTGTCATTGAGATCATTTTTTTGCTCTAGACCATACCTGGGAACCTTCTAGTTAAGGAGATATGGGGGGTCAAAGTTCCAACTTTTTCACAAGCTTTTTTTAAATACATGTTTTTAATGTTTTTTTTACTTAATACACCTTCACGATCCGCGTACTACTCAATCCATCCATCCATCAGCACAATGATGCGAATGCGTTGAGAATGCGTTGCGAATGAATGCGTTGAGTCTTACCGTAAAACGTGATTTTTCACACCGAAAAAAAGTCATTTCCCAGGAATAATTTTTGCGTAAAGTTACTTAGTTTGATGTACATAATGCTTGGTTGTGAAGAGTCCGTTTACACCCTGTATTATTCAGATAAGATAATAAAGTGTTGGTGAAGATCGTTTGCTGTTGTTGACCAAACTAACAAAACGACCGCCAGGCCATGGACAGGCCAGGTTAGAAGTATTAAGACCTACTATTAATTGTTTTTTTTTTAAGTGATTGAGCAGCTGGTCTCTGTTACCACTTGAACAGTGCCAATTCCTAGGTGCACGCTAAGGTTTGCAATAGTCACTTAGCAGATTTAGGTACTTTATTATTGCACCAAAAGTTTTTAGTAGCTATAATAATAGAAAACAGGGTCGTCAAATCAAGCCGTTAACAAACTCAACTGTGATTGATTACTCAATCAGTACTTTCATCGTTATGACATGGATGCATGTTCGAAATTAATATACCACGTTGTAAGTAAGGTCATTAGGAGAACACAGCGGGCGCTGACATTTACTGTCGCATTTTGGCAGCTATTAACCGAATTTAGTACAGGCCACAAAGAGACCATATTGTCCATGAAATGTATTAACGAGTTCCAACAGCTAATCTAGTCGTACATGTAGGTACGCTTATACCTTTTTACCATGGCTCATTGAATTTTATAATACAAACTGTTATAAGAATATTACTTCCCTATTGGAAACGGATTTTGTTAACAATTTCAAGGGTTTTAATGTTTTTTGCACGGAACCCTAATCCCTTTTCTCAAATGGAAGTCGCCTAAGTGGAGTAATTTGTAGTAATTATTACTACTTATAACATCAGCTATCTGCCAGTAAAAGTCCCGCCAAAATCGGTCCAGTCGTTTTGGAGATTAGCCGGAACAGACAGAAAAACATTGAAAAAAAAACTTTTTTTGTTATAAGTACCGTATAATTAAACTTTCATATGCATTCAGTAAAAAGCTGTTATTTTGAAAATACAAATTGTTAGAGACTGTCCTGGATATAAGTTACTTACAGAGCTACCCTAAGCATTATTCCAAAAGTAATATTAACCTTTTGAATGCCAGAGGGCCAGAGTATAAATGCACGCGCGTGCCCTCTACGCCAAGCCACAATTTCATTGTCACATGTTTGTGTCGTTCAGGGCATGCGCTTGCTTGTCACGTACATATATGTGACAATGGCGTTAAGGGTAACGTAAAAGTTTAAGGACCATGAACGGAATATATCTACTAACTAGATAATGCTTAAAGTTACCAAGATAGATCTTCGCAGGGCGTCCCCGTGCATATGATGAGTGATCCAATGCTCAGGGGCTCTGCTAGAGTCTGCGTAAACTTAACATCTCGCGCCTCCGCCAGTTGAGACTGAAATAAAACAATCAAAGCTTTTATAGGCTATATTAACCTGTTTTACAGATATTTATACCATCAACGAGTGGAAATTGTGTTACGTAGAATTTGACGATTGCGGTTTTCTTGGACATTCCCGGAGAATAAAGCTCTCGTCCTTTTTTCGTAAAAATCCGTTTGACAAGTGATATTAACGCACCCATAGAATTTGACAACTGCGTCGAAGCCTATACGTTCATAGGTACCTACTAATCTAGTACCTTAAACCTTGCTCTTGTAATTTATGATCAAGTGACTAGAATCTAGGTCGACAGGGAGAGAATTCATATATTATTCCATGATATCTGGGAAAGTTTGGCTATATCGTCTATCCTAATAAAGGCATAGCATGAAGTTTCTAACAATAAACATGACTCCATCCTCTGTTAAGGTCAAGTGCTGTTTATGTCAATTAAACTTTGACCATTAATTGGAAGGTTGGAAGGTCAGTTATGTTGAGTTTAGTTTTTTTATTCATAATTATCTTAATTTCATATCAGATTTAAAAGGCAAACAGGCCCGATGATAACTGGCTGTTATTTTAAGATGTAAAGCGATGCCAAAGTAATTAGTTCTCAGCACTTTATTTAGGCTTTGACAAGGTTGAAACTAATGGTTATAGCACTTAACTACTCAAATAGAATAAGTATAGGAGCTAGTTGTGCACTTTATTTTGTTAGTTCTACTTATGACTCAATCGCATCGTGAGTCAAAGTAATCAACAAGCGATGCACGAATTCACTCACCAAAGACGTCTACTGAATTTATACGACGATGAGGTCATTGGGCACGGCTTTTCCTTAATTGATGTCAGGGTTTTTTTAATAAGACACTGCTCGATTTAGGTGCTTATTTGTATAGGTACATAGTACGTACAGGATAGAGTCTACAAATATGGACTGGGTGTATGTACATTGAGTGCATTTATAATATGTAAGTAAATTTAAGCTGCAGCACCCAGTCGGGAAACGGTTGGGCGTCGCACTATATAAAGTAAAAACAGTCATTTGAAAATTGCTTGTAAGGACATGTAACACACATTTCTAAACTAAAAACCTATACTAACATTGTTTAAAACATACCTAATGTATGAACACCTTGGATATAATTACTTGCAACATTTAATGTTGTGTGCCTTGCATTTCAACTAATTTACAAAACTTCAATCATCGTACGGTACGCAGAAACAGAGGTTTCGTCGCTGTGTAGATGCATCTAGGTGCCTGCTACATCTATTATAAATACGAGTGCACCTGGAACATCGACCATGTGTGAAGAGCACCGGAACAAGGAATCATCCTTGTTCCTTGGATGGATAAACAACTGCCTTCCATGGCTTGCAAGTTATGGAAGGCAATTTGCCTGCTAGTTGATTGTTTAAATGTGCAAGTTGGACGAATTGTAACATTACTGACAGATTACTGAAAATACTTGTCATCATGATTATCATTAATACATCTAAGAACGAAATACTGTCTGTCCCAAAAGTATCCGACCTCCTTCATGCCTGCGCGCCAGAGCGTTTAAGATCTCTGCTGAGTATGAGCGTAAACGGTAATCCAATAAGGGAGAGCCCTCATGAACTGCCTAGTTCGCGTGCAGTGTGATTTTTTTTTACCCGACTACGGCAAAGTCAAAAGGAAGGAAAGTTATTTTTTAAGCAGTCTTTTACAAAGTTTTTTTTTAGGTTCCATACCCAAAGGGTAAAACGGGACCCAATTACTAAGACTCCGCTGTCCATCCGTCTGTCTGTCTATCCGTCTATCACCAGGCTGTATCACATGAACTGCGATATCTAGACATTTGAACTTTTTACAGGTGATGTATTTCTGTGACCGCTACAACAACAAAAACTAAAAACAGAACAAAATAAATATTTAAGTTGGGGGGGGGGGTCATACAACAAACGTGATTTTTTTTCCAAAAATTAGTGCTGGGAAACGATTTTTTTTTTTGGGATGAAAAATTACGTTTTAAAGTAGGACTCAATGTTACGCACCCAAAACATTGTGCTGATGGATGGATTGAATAGTAAGGGGGCCCTGGAGGTGTTTAAAGTAAAAAAACTGGCGAAAAAGTTGGAACTTTGACCCCCAATATCTCCGTAACTAGAAGGTTCCCTGGTATGGTCTGGAAAAAAAAATGATCGCAATGGCGTGGCGGGGAGAACAAGTGCCTTTCGGCTTCGTTAAGAGGCTGTTTACACCCTTTATGTATAACTTAAGGTTACCCGTCGCGGTGATGACATGGCACCTGTTCTATTTAATGCATCTGATCCATCAGCACAATGTTCAAAACATTGTGCTGGTGGATGGTGCGTTCAAACTCAAACTCAAAAGCATTTACTTCAATTAGACCATTACAGGCACTTTTGACAAACAAATAAAGCTAAGCCATAGTCACAGACACAAGGCATAATAACTTGTGAAAGTACTGTAAGAAGTGTAAGAAACTCCATGGACACTCTTTTCAATCAAAATATTGCACAAAATCTTGGTTACATCATTCATGTTGAGATTATATGTATGTGAGAACGATGTAGAAATACGTGCACGTTAAGAGCGTCCAGAGTAAAAGATTATATCAACAATTTAAAAACAAAGTAAGTAGTTAAAATAAACCATGGCAGACTAGAGATGACCAGTCCCAACTGACAGCGCCCGTTCACGAACATGACGCATGGATCAGCCCCATTCAGCTCAACCATATTGAAGCTAGCTAAATGACCCGACGCACCCGCCACCATCAGCGAGACATTTGAGTGAGCATGACATTCTCTCAGCCACCAGGGCAAATTCAAGTCAATGAAAGATAACTAAATGTAAATGGTAGCTTTACAGTACATAGTACTCACACATGTGCTATGCAATTATATAATACTAAGAGATTGAATTTATACAATGCAAAGATATTATTAGAATCTTCTGCAGCTTCCACAATAACTTCACATGGTAATAAATTAGTTTGCCCCTATGCTTGTGGAGCAGGACCAGCAGTGAGCCAAGCATTTTTATCATCAATGTAATCCCCCAACTTATAATATGCTTGCCTACATAGTGTGCGTTTTATACAAGATTTAAATTTCATCTCGTTTAGTTGTAGAATGTGGGGAGGTATTTTATTGTAACATTTTAAACAGTACCCCATGAAAGATGAGTCTACTTTAGCTAGCCTAAAACCTGGCTATACTAGTTGGTCCCCTCTAGTACTTTAGTGGTGCCTTTCACCTCTTTTACTAAATATATGCAGATTTTTCCTAAAGTACATGATGTTTTCATAAATGTATTGACAAGGTACTGTCATGATGTTAATTTCCTTAAACAGTTCTCTTAGAGAGTCACGCCTACGTAGATCATATAAGGATCTGATAGCTCTTTTCGGCAGAATAAATATAGATTCTATGTCTGCAGCCCGTCCCCATAGTAAAATACCGTAAGATATAATACTATGAAAATAACTAAAATAGACCAGCCTCGCGGCATCTACATCAGTAAATTGACGGATTTTTCTAACAGCATATGCTGCTGAACTCAGCCGTCCTGCAAGAGATGTTATATGCGGACCCCATTGTAGGCTTGAGTCGAGCGTGATCCCCAGGAAAACAGTTTTTTCGACGAATTCTAGTTTCTCTTGATTCAATACTATGTCACTATTACTACTTTTGACATTCGGTAGAGCAAATCTGATGCACTTCGTTTTTTTCCCATTTAATACTAAATTATTCGCGGTGACCCAATTATGAAGCACATCTGTTTATCTTAAATATTAAAGAGGTATCTTCAGTAAACAACACCAATCTGTGGTTGGTTTTTAAATAAATGGGGGAGATCATTTATATAGACTAAAAAGAGGAAAGGACCTAATATCGAACCTTGCGGTACACCCACACTTACTTTTAAACCCATTGAACTACATTTTACATTGAGAGTTACCGTAAACCATGATTTTAACCCCAAAAAAAGTTTCTAAGTAAACTGCGAGCAATGGCTTGTCATGACAAGTAAAAGTAGGTCTATAAGGATCGACTTTACGGCGCATAAATGTACTGTTAACATCTATTTAGTACTTCACAGCTAATAACCATCACTGTTACTTAGCACAATTATCGTAACAGGCAAGTGGCCTGTTGTAAGTAATTAGGAGCAGGCGTACATATTAGTGCTACGGAGTAAGTTCGCGTGTCTAAACACAATCATCATGCACCTAACTTGATAGCTATGTAGTAAGGTAGGTACCTATATTTATACAGTACGACTGTATCGGTGTACCAATTTCAGTGCCAGGTAGCTGTTTCATGTTTAATCAATAAGTTTTAGTGGGAGCATGAACATATTTAACGGTATTTTTCAGTAGGCCCTCTGCTCGCTTTGTTACAGTTACAAAGTCTAATTAAAAGGATTGTTAGGGAGCGTGTTTCAATTGAGAACGTTCAAAGTTTTTGTACATGGTCATTCGTCGAACGACGTCTTTGAAGCTTTGAAATCTGTCGCTAAGCGCTTTCCAAATACGTCCCACGTTTGTTAAAAAAGAAAATCTCATCTAGTGACTGTATGGCTACCTAATAAGTACCGACCTAAAAGGCTCAATTTCTGCCCATGAGTTTATTTACAGACAGTTCAGTAGACAGAATTATTTCAGTTGTAGATTTTGTTTATCGTTCGATAGCCGTTATGTATACTAAGTTATGAATCAAAAACAACCGGATGACAGCGATGTGGACGAATTTTTTGACGCAATGTAACCCTTTTGATACCTGTACATATTTTTATTACTATTATAGATTTGTAGTTTGTAAATAATGTCATCATCATCAGCCTTTCAATGATCCCACTGCTGGGACACAGGCCTCCTCTCTATGAGAGGTAAATAATGTACATAGGTATCAATAAATACTTTAGAACATGATTTGTTTATAGATACTTGTTTATATACTTTCCATATCATTCATTCAGAAGAATTGTGGGATGCTTTTGCCCAGCAGTGGGACAGTACCGGCTAAGAAAAAACAGTCATTCAGAATGCGATACCGAGAAACACTTCATGGAATGATGAAGTCATGCAGGATATGACGAGGAAGTAAGAGATTTTCCACTTTGCTTCTTATAAATAGATATCAAGTGCCTATAATCTATATGAACGGTGCCCAAATATTATATAGCAAAACATGATGCAGCAGGCAGGTGCACTTACGATCATTTATAACGATATTGGTCAAAGAAAAGCTTAAATTAAATCTTTAGCTTGAGAAATCGTTTCGCGGTTTCGTATTAAATCCTTGCCATGACTTTTCGAATTGTCCTCCTAATAAGATTTCAATGTCACTAATAAGTGACCGAGTGGCGTCCAAGGAATGGAAAGAGGAGTGTTGGCCGTCCGGCGGCGAGATGGGCAGACGACATCGTAGCCATTGCGGGAATATCTTGGATGAGATTGGCACAGGAACGTGGAGCTTGGCACAAGCAAAGAGAGGCCTATACCCAGCAGTGGGTGAAGTCGGGCTGTGGATGATGATGAATAAGGCGGGAAAAATTTATGTCGTTACGTATACGTAATTAATGATAATCCCCGCAATATTTAAACTCAGCGAGCTCAGCTGGACTCGATAACCTTCGCACTGAAAATAAAATGCCGTGTTGTACGCTTGGTCAGAATCTGAATAAAATTATTTTCACAACACTGTTAGGACAGCCGCACTCGCTGACGGCTAATTACAAAATCGGCTGGTAGGTAAATAAATATAACACATATAATTTAATTTCAATTTTATGATATGTACATTTACGATGGTATATAATTTTATATTAAGCAATTCTATAGGTATTTATTAATGATGTGATTATTGTTGTGACCGTGAAACAGTTTTGCCTTCTGACTCTTGAGCTTAAAATAAGGTCCACGCAAGGTTAGGATTTCAAAACTTTTATTTGTATTTTTTAACTGACAAGTGGCACAGAAGATGCAAGCTCAACCTTATTAATTGAAAACCTATCAAAAGCGGAAAGCGGGGTGCTAAAATTGTCAAGCTTGCTTCGCTCGCTCTTGCAAGATTATTCTCAAGCATCTCATAAGCATTTTATTTAAATTTAGTTTCTCAGTAAGTGAATTATTGTTAATTAATGATTATAAAGTTTTTAAACCATTTCTGCAAAAATTGACTAACTTGTTTCCTATAGCCATATGAATGATTGCTTAAGTTTTTGAGCTCACTTCGATGGCTCTTGTATCTTTCACTATCTTAATTCTAAAGAATTTCTGAAAAAAAAAACAAAATTACCTACTCCTATTTCTAATATGAATGTACAAAGACAACCTAATTTACACGTGATCGGAAGCTACAATTTTCGAGCTCGCTTCGCTCGTTCCTGTATGCTATTCTTTGAGCTGTTCAGTATAATTTGACGAAAAATATATCGACTATTCCAGATATTTTAAAACATTTTCCAATCTTTGCACTGTGTGAAATGAAGATTCAGCCCATAGATAATACAATCCTGCCGCTGTTCATGTTTATCTAGGACCTTATGGTCCCTGCTAACAACAAAGTCATCAAAGAGGTCCCCGGTACAAAAAAGGTTGGGAACCACTGCTTACAATGAAGTTGTGTGATTGATTGGGATTCATAATTAGGTACCAACGTAAGTGATACTTCCTTGATTTATCTAATCTAAAACCTTTAAACGAGCAATTCTTGTATATATAGGATGTATAATCTGAATCTCGGAAACGGCTTCAACGATTTTCATGAAATTTAGTATGCAGGGGGTTTCGATAAATCGATCTAGGCTTCTAGGAGCTAGGGTCTAGGGAGCTAGGGTCCAGGGATCTAGGAGCTAGGTTTCATTTTTAGAAAACGTAGTTTTAAATCCGTGTTACATCCATGTACTCTCAACTTATAACGCACTATAAAGGAAATGCAACATTGTAAGGTAGTGCGTAAAATTATTATAAAAAATTTAACTTCCTTGAATCGGATTTTGTTAAGAATTTCAGGGATTTTATTTTTTTGCACAGAACCCTAATCATTTTTCACCAGCTATCTGTCAGTGAAAGTCGCGTTTAAATCGGTCCCGCTGTTTTGAAACAAACAAACAGACAGATAGCCAAACAAAACTTTAAAAACATGCTTTTTGTTATTAATACTTTCTTAAGCATTCAGTAAAAACATTTTTTTTTTTAAATAAGTAGGTACCAACAGCCACTTCAATTTTATTTTATTGTACCTATAGACTAGCTTTTTCCCGCGGCTTCGCTCTTCGCGTTAATTTAGAATTTGACAATCAATTCGGGACGTACCCTTTTTGTAATAATATAATTCAACTAGCTGATGACCGCGGCTTAGCCCGCATGGATGTCGGTTATCGCCACCAAAAGTAATCATGAAATTTTGATCCCGTTCCCGGAACAAAAGCTTGACAAATGATATACTAAATGCTTCCTCGAGAAACACTCTAGCCATTGGTGAAAACAGCATAAAAATCGGTGCAGTAGTTTTTGAGTTAATCGCGAACAGACAGAGACAGACGCGGCGGAGGACTTTGTTTTGTAATAATATGTAGTGATGATAGGTATAGATTACATAGATATGGGAGTCCAGTTAAACTGCTGGGAGCTTTAATAAAATGACGATAAGAACAAAAGCCAGCAGTTGGTACCAACCTACAAAAGCATTTGCAATAGTGAACAAATATTGCACTGTATTTTCCTCAATGATAACATTATTTTAATGGAATCGCTTACGTTCGGTAAATTTAAGTATAAACATGTAGAAAGGTACGTAAGTACTTACCGAACCTATCTAATTGATAACTCAAACTTAAGTGACTCATTCATTAGAGATTCAAACAGTATTGAAGATCCGAATTTCCTCTAGGTAAGTGCAAAGCTGCGAACCATGTGCTTTAATTTACAAACATAAGTTATGCTATGTTAAGCTCATACCGCGTCGGTAGCCACTGGTGATAAGAGTGTCAACAAAAAATATGGGCCGTGTTGAAGTTCACTCACTGATGGCAGAAAGAATTTACACATACTTAGTGAGTCATGTTTACAATGCGTCACTCAAGGTGGAATAAAAAACACTTCACATTTGGTTGATTAACAAGGATTTTCACGGCTATTGTAATTTAAGTTCTGGTGGGAGCTAAACAGCCTTCAATTCGGTGCCAAGCAGTGAAAAGTGCGCGAGTTTATTTTTAAATAAGTACCTAATTTATATAAAAGCGAAACACATACTCTAAGCTTTAATTTAAATATTTATTACAAAATTACCAAAGTAACCGGTAAGTTTTCTTCATTTTCCTCTGCCTCCGGTGGTCGAGCGCGACAAAACAAACGGCGGCAAAACGCGCCGCAGCCACATCTATCGCCGAAACACACCATGATCGACCATTTATTTATTCCACCCACAACACTCAGTAGACGACTCTACAGCGCGACACTACACTAATCAGTAAGATTACAAATTCTAAAGATTTCGAGCGATCACCGCATCCTCCGAAAATATGCGCTCCAGCTGTGCTCAATCGCGGTGCTACGATTAGCCGAGCGCGCCTAGTCAACTACCTACGGCAAAACTCGTCATGATGCTAGTGAAGTTATAGTGAAGCTACTATAGGTACTTAGGTAGTAAGTTTGTTTGTTACCTATATCAGGTAGACAGAGTATACAACTCTTGGCTGAAAGAGACGACAATGTGCCTTTGCGCTCTAACACCATAGACAATCATGAATAATCTCGACCTGAGGAGTGAAGTGGGCTGTGATTTGATTACTCTGACACTTCGCAATTTGTTGCTTGCTATGGTTATGTGTTATGTTAGTAGAGCGTTCTGGGTTAGTAACAGTTGTTGAAGTACTACTGACCATTTGGTTAGTTGATTTTTCGTTTAGATTGAGGTCGGTATTACAAATTCTTATGTTAAGGAAGGCATCCGATTCAATTGGAATGATTGTGTTGTGCTGCCTAATGCGAAGATTTGATTAGAGACTGCCTAATTAAATTATTTTAGATACCTAACGACACCTGATGGTGACGTCAACTAATAGGAAAGGTAGTTAGGCACGCATTAATTAACTTCAATAAAACGGGGAAAAGTGTCATATCCTTTTATGTCCTGTTATTTTTGGCAGTTTCAACTTTTTATAAGGCACTGTATTGAAACCTTACACAATTATCTACAGTAAGAACAACTTAGTTATGTAAAAAATGATAATTAGGGTGAATGTTATGGAAGCAGCATTAAAACTAACCTCAAAGTCCAGCGCATCTTCAGCGAAGTCGTATTCAATAAAATCTCTTGGTATCGTCCCTTCTTCAACGTCATAATCCATTTTAACACAGTTCACACATGTCATCACTTCAATAGGCATAGGAACTTGGCTAAACTCCTTGTTAAGACTAGACTCGGTACCTAGGTACTAAGAACTGTCAACATTGTTTTGTTCTACATAAAATCAATAACACAGAATTACCGCAGAGCGCAGGATGTCAGATGTAAATAAATTAAGGGCCCTATGGACGAATATTAATTAGACGGTAAAATAACGTAACCATTGCGCACTGCCTGTTGCCGAATGAAAAGAAACAAAACCAGCGTACTTAATGAAACCTTTTGTATGCGATGACAATGATCAGTAATTCTTCTCTTTCACTCTTGATACGAAATATCTGCGAGGGAAAGAGATAACTGAGATGTTTTGATCGAATGTCAAGCTTTATCAGGTTCATTGAACAAATAGGTAGAGGTACCTAAACAAACCGAATTTGAATGTGATGAATCTCAATTTACAACGACCATCATACCGAGTGGTACTCTAAGGCTAGGTAGGTATTCGTCTAAAATGGGTGGTAAAAAACGTGTATTCCCGTTGTCCCCGTAATAGATAAAAGTAAAGTACTTAAATTATCTCATATTCTCGATAATTGTTTTAAAATTAAATTATTATGAAACTTCCAAAGAAAAAAGGGTAGATTTGTAGACGATAATCAGGCTACAAAAAATAATATTGGAATCCAATTGATTGTGTAAGTGTTTCCGATTGCTTTGACTTTTAATTGAAAAAGCAATATAATTAGTATTGTTTACTTAAATAAAAAACGCACAGAGAGATTCAATAATTTATTTAAAAATAATTGACAATAAAAAATCACACTTTGACTACTTCATTACAAGGTATTGGTATTTATTTATCTTAAATCAGATTAGAAAATGATAATTATATATGTACATTTTATGTTTTACTTAACTTACCTATTGCTTTTTTCGGAGATTTTTTGGTTGTTGATTGTGTAATCTAGAAATAAATTAAATATATAGTTAGTACCAGAAGTTTGCGTTTTAAGAGGACAATATCAAATTTTCTCCATGTAACAATAACGTCGTCGCAGTGTTTGAATGGAATGTCAAAACGATTTTTCTCGCGATGCCAACGAACGATAATTATTACCAGGGGTATTGGATTATTTTTTGCTATTATTGGGTAGTACTTTTAGAAGGAAAGCCGACAGAACCCAGGTTTGTCTTAACCGACAGCAGTGTTGTTGGCAAGTTTAGTGTACTGAATTCCTTCTCCCCAGCTTAAACCGCCTGACTCTAAACCTAATTTGATTCTATGAGTTGATTTTGTCGTGTTATGTCTGCTAACCCAGCTCTCACAACAGTACCTATCATGAAATCATCTTGACAAGCTCTTAACAAAACGGTACAACTGATTGTTTTACCAAAAAGGGATGTGGCGCCCTCTATGACAACCATTATCTTGACAAGTTTTTAACGAAATATTGCGGTTTTTTACCAAGAAGGGATGATGCGCCCTTTGGTGCTGCAGCAGCTTGGCTCTCGTGGCGTACTGTCGCGGGCAGGCGGGACACATGGCCGGCTCGCACACTCGCGTGCCTCCCTCCAGCGTTTGACGACGGACTTTGGCTGCGTCTGCACACAAGGATCACATCGTAACATGACATAACATCACCTTGAATTCCCTCAAATGTTAAAAGATCGAGGTGTACGGCACACTATCATTTTGTTTAAATAGGGCTCTATTGTAATTATATCGAAGTATCTGTGTGCTTATTTCTACGGACTTTGAATGAAATCCAAGCATCAGGAAAACCATTCCAAATAAAACATAATAGTTTCAGTCACCTTTTAAAATACTAGGTGGAGGACGATCGTTTTGCGACCTTCTTATGTCATTTTATGACGATGAGCTTAGTGTATAATATAGAGAAGTTTACCTGGATGATGCCTCTGCACATGCCGGTCGCGCTTGGCCGCAGTAGTATATATCTTGGGACACGAGCCGCACGGAAAGTGGCGCACACGTCTCGCCAGCGGCACTACCGCGGACACCGTGTTATGAACCCGCCATAAATGATTCACCAGCATACCTCGACGCTGACGTGGTAAAATTTATTATATTATTATTTGTTAAAGTTTACAGCAGCTGTTATAAAAAAAAAATAACTGCTGCTTTATACTAAACTAATACCTATACGGTCAAAATGTACGAAACAACCGACTTTTAACTACCTAATCTGGTATAAAATATACAGCCCGGTGACAAACAGATAGACTTAATAGGGTCACAGACATCATTTTCTAACAAACCTTAAAAGAATGTTGACATTGTTCACATTTGTATGGAGCAGGGACAATGGCCGGGGCAGGGGAGGGTGTACTTGTGGTTACAGCAGGGTCATCAGGCTTAGCGTTATCATCATCATTGTCCTGCTAACAAAGTCAAAGAAAAATAAACTCCAATAACTTTACAATAATAATGTTTTCGTTTTGTAATTTTTCTTCCGTCAACTTACTTCCGGCAATGGTCTTTGGCTTTCGTTTGAATGATGAGCCCAAATGTGTTTCGTCAGCTGTTTCCTGTTGGTGAAAACCTTGTCGCATTCACATTTAAATTGACGTCCGGGACATTTACTGTGAACACATAAAAAATGAATTTGACGACGCGGATAATGATGAGGCGGCAGTGGCTGAGTGATCGACTACTGCGCTGCGTGTCGCGGGTTCGATTCCCGCACGGAACAAATATTTGTATGGCCTACAAGTAGTTGTTCCGGGTCTGGCTGTTTGTGTATGTGAGTTTAAATGTTTGGCATTGTCCTAATGTGGGGCAACGTTTTTTTTTTTTAAAAAAAAAGAAAATTTGACTAATTCAATTATGTTATGCAAGCTTTGAGCTGGCCAAGAAGTGCCAAGTCTAGTTTTACAACCCGTTAGTTGCAATTCGCTGGCGAAATGAGTGTATAATATATACAACTGTTCACCTCTGCCTACAGGCTTCTGTTATCGAAACATTATATTCTAATGTTAATTATAAACGCCTTGGAAATAATGGAGAGCCTTGCAAAGCCATTTAAGGTTGCGTCCGAGTTTCATTTCTTGAGTCCAGGGTTGACTAAATGAGGTTTTCGGATAGGAATGTTTCAGAAGAAACCAGTTGTTTCGGACCTTTGCTATAGCAGTTGGTTTAACGCACAGAGAGTGACAGGGACTGAATACTGACTGACACAGAAAAATGAAATGTACGAAGCAAACTAATTCATCTGTTATCTCTTTTTTATTATTATAGCTAGCCCATACTGTCCCAATACTGGGCAAAGGCCTCCCTCCATTTCTTCCAACGGTCACAATTCTGTGCTACTTCTTTCCAATTCTCAAGGATGTAAGCGATAAACCAGTTTCGACAAAACACTAGTTTATTTTCATTTCCTTCTTCCTTCACACTTACATATTTGCACAACTTAATATTGTAGCATCAACCAAGAACGGCTAAAAAGTGTCAGTGGGTGGAGCCTCTCAATGGATGGCCGATGTAGCTCGTATGGAAAGCACAACGTGGGTAGGCTAGACATTGTGAAGGACGCGGGTATTTGCTGAATCAGGAAGCGTAGGACTGGTCGTCATAGTGATGCTAGGAGGAGCTCAGGGAGACCCAGCAGTGGACGTGTTTTGAGTGATTTTTTTTTTATTGTCAGGCCTACGCTGTTGGGCTGCGGGACTGTTCGAAAGAGATACCGCGGCCCTGGAACACAAAGGGCAAAGAAGGAACATGAATGGGTTTTAGTCAGTACAAGTCTGACACTCCCTGCCGCTCCGCCAAGAGCGAGAGGAGTCATTTGATGATTCCTCCATTCTTAAGTACTAATGCTGTAGCATGTTAATATTGTAATACCAAATGATTTGAAAACCATGTAGTTCCAACCGAACCGTGCACGCTTTTTGTCGACGTTTTATAAGTGCCCATCTGGGCCTATGTGAAATAAAATATTTTGATTTTGAAGCCAGTTTGTTTTCTTACCTTACGTGTTGACGACCCTTTCTTTTGGCCACAATTTGATTGCAATGAGGACATGGAACAGGAAGTTCTTCGACTTGTTGCAGTTGTTTCTGAAACATGTTTTATTTTCATTCGTATGACCAAATTAAGAGATGCTAAAATAATCTATTTCCTGACGACTATTTTATATGCTAACGTACGTGAGGTGATCATGTATTCATTCTCATTAAGGTATTTTTTTTTTATTATCAAGCATTTTTTTGCATTTCTATTTTACAGACCTCTTTAGAAGGGTTTTCGGGATTAATTGGAAAATCTAAATCGCTTATCAACACATTTTCATCTTTATATCCAATGGCGTAGGGATTAAAATCATTTTCACATCTGGAGTTCCCGGAAATATCAAGATTGGATATACGGTCCGTATCAAAGAGATTTGTGGAGAAATCTAATCCGTTTGTATAGTTTTGAAAGCTTTCGTCTGAGGGTAGTTTATTGTCTTCTGAGCACATCGATACATTCTCTTTTAATGGGGGCACTTCCAAGAACTCTTTGTTATTGGTTTCTATGGTCCTGAAAAAAAAGGTTGTGTTTTAAAAAAAAATCAAGCTTTTCCTGTTTGTTTTGGGAATTTCTCGAATTAGGACAAGTAATTTTTCCTATTCATTTTATTAGTTTACTAGAAAATATAAATAGGTACAATACACAGTACAGTACGTAGTATGTACAGTAGTACTGTGGTGTACACCTAAGCTACAGAATAAAATGATACTGTGTACTGACTTACTTTTTTTCCATCCTTACAGAGCAATGAAGTGCCGTATGTCGCCTTAACCTGGAATAATAAAAAATAACAATAAAACAACGCAACTTATTACACAGGTAACCGATAGTAATTTAGTATATCGGACTTACGCAAATATATTGGTAAACGTTCGCTTGCAATGCCGACATCGATACCGTCGCTTAGGGGTTGCGTCGACTTCCTATAACGGAAACAATAAAAATATAGAAAACTGTAAGCTTTAAAGACAAACGCCAACCATCATTATCATTATAGATTTCGTTTTATTCATTTTTTCGGTTCCGTATCTCGTTCCGTATCACGCAGTTGGCAGCGCTTTTTAGTAGCAGTAGGAATGTTGGCATTGACCAAAATGTCTTTAACTATCAGTATTATTTAATCCACTTCTAGATCTAATGTTTTCTTAATTTTTGGCGACTCCCTTGTTTCATACCCTTTCCTCAACTTATGAATAAATCTGAGATAGAAATATGATAAATTCTGGGTGTTACACTGCTTTACCTTATGACAAAAATATGTATGAGTTTCGAGATGTTTAGCAGATCGCATTGTTTGATGACATTCGTAGCACCACCATGTCTTCTGTACTTGAGGTTCTGTGAATATAGGAAAAATATTATAATAGGGCCAGCTGCAGACCACAGCATGAGTTAGACTTAAACAAACCTACAAAAATGGCTCTAGTGACTTTAGTTTTTTTTACCGAATTTCGATCCTGGCGGGCCACAGTGGAACGAATGTATGGGAGCGGTTGGACGTAGACATGTCCGAAAAAAAAGAGTAAAATTATGCCAAACTAATGATGCCATCTTATTCGATTACTTAATGCCTTCATAACTTGTGGTGATGAATTTCTTCATAACTCCCATATTTCGGGAGTAATTTGAGAAAATGTGAAATTTTACTATGAAAATGAGTGTATCGAGCTCTCTCCCTCCTGATTCCGGGCTTGTTTCAAGTAGCGGTCTCTAATATCATAATGCTAATACTAAGAGCTATATTTAATACTAAGACACATAGTGCGCCAAATGTGCACTTTCTGGGATAAAGAGTGATGTTTATTTTATAACACAATTTTTTTATTTTTTGTTTATTTTGTTGATTAAAACCGTTTTTCTAAAGGTTTACCTTATTACAATAACATTTCTGAGCAGCCAATTAGAGAAGATATAAGCTAATTAGGATATATAATTAGGGACTTAAGGTTTACATATAAAACTGATGCACTAATGATTACTGATAAGAACATTGCTATTATTTAATTACTAAATGGCTCTTAATACACTAATTTAGCATGCATCATTTACTAATTATCACAATAACTAATTACCTTGCAATATTTAACAAAGGATACCTGGGATACCTGGATTTTATATAAATAGGTCACTATTAGTAACTTTAAAATCAGTGTTGATTTACACCTCGTTGTATCCAAGCTAATCTCGCAATGTATTTTCCAAATTTTAATACAAATCTTGATATTCACGTTGCTTTATGCGCACGCGCACATAAAGATTTACGCGACTTTAACTATTTGTTCAGTGTTTTAAAAGATAACAGTTGTGTTCAGTTATGTGAAAGTGCTGAAACAAGTTTAAAAGACTGGTGACGTCGATTTTGCTACCGCATTTATGCAAAATGGACACAGTCTGGAAGAAGCACAGATAAGTTTCGGAAGAAACATGAGATTTGGCTACAGGCTGCAATTCAATGGCCGGAATTACAGAATGAAAATATGGAACCTTCTACAGAAAATATAAGTGACGTCATCGAGCCCATAATTTCTCCTGCTAAATCTGATGCTTCAACTTGTACACATCCTAGTCCTCGTAAATCTTTTGAGGACCTTAGTAACCGGCAAAAAAGAAGACGCACTGAAGATAGTCTTTCATGCAGCAGTAGCAGCGCTGAAATTATGTTTTCGGCCGAAAGGGCGCTTCAAAAGGCAGGACAAAGCGATACAGCTTATGTTATGAAATACTTGACGGAGAATCCAGAAGAGGCCTCAAAAATCAAAGCCTTCATTGAAGGTAAATCAATTCAGGTACGGGAAATATCCCCTTTGAAGGCATTGGCTCTTTATGTATCGATGAACTTATCGAAATGGCGCTATAACACTCTTCGGGATTTCAACACTCAAGAAGGAGCTCTTCAATACCCGAGTTACTACACGTTGGTTAAAGAAAAAATTAAGTGCTATCCGGCCAAAGAAGATCTCACAGTTACAGAGAGCTCTGCAAAAATCAAATTACAAGCCTTGATGGATTTAACCTCAAGAAGACTTATTAGGTCGTTAGAAACCCCTGTTGATCCCAATCAACAGCTCGTATTGACCAGCAAATGGGGTTTTGACGGATCATCTAGCCAAAGCATTTATCATCAAAGGACGAGTGAAGATGAGCAAATCGATCTTGCTAGTAATTTTATGATTAGTCTTGTACCACTGCGGCTCGTCTCAAAAGGTGTAACAATTTGGGAAAACGAGCGACCAT
The DNA here is from genome assembly GCA_950005105.1 of Lycophotia porphyrea. Taxonomy (NCBI): domain Eukaryota; kingdom Metazoa; phylum Arthropoda; class Insecta; order Lepidoptera; family Noctuidae; genus Lycophotia; species Lycophotia porphyrea. The sequence continues at coordinate 9,951,533 of OX465393.1, forward strand.
CTTCCACTTCATTTTGCCGGCCAATATTGTTTAAGTTTATAAAGGAAACCAAAGAAAATGTGCAGAGAGAGATGGCTGAAATCGAAGCAGAGATTGAAGCCTTAACTCCATCCACCATCACTGATGGAATTAGTGTCAAACACCAACTGCTGTTGACAATGATTGATGGTAAAATTCATTCCATTATATCCGATACAGCAGCTTCAGTGTGTGACATATGCAAGGCTTGTCCTAAAGAAATGAATAATTTAGAGTTAATCAAAGATAAACACGCAAACGAGGACATGTATAAATATAGCTTAAGCACCCTTCACGCTTGGATTCGCTCAATGGAATGCTTATTACACATTTCCTACAAATTAGACATAAAATCATGGCAAGTAAGGGGTGATATAGCAAAAAGGCAAGTTGATGACAGGAAGAAAAGAGTTCAAGAGGTTGTAAGAAGAGAAACGGGCTTACTTCTCGATGTTGTGAAACAAGGCAGTGGATCCACCAACAATGGCAACTCGGCAAGGAGATTTTTTGAAAACTACACTAAATCTGCTGAACTGACCGGAATAGATGCTATGCTTTTAAGAAAAATCTGTGTGATCTTGCAGTGTATTTCATCAGGAGAGAAGATCAACGTAACTAAATTCCGAGAGTTCTGCTTTGATACTGCTAAGCTTTACGTGGAGTTATACCCATGGTATTATATGCCTTCTTCACTTCATAAAATTTTAATGCATGGGCCAGACATAGTTCAGAACATGTCAATTGTGCCCATTGGTTTTCTATCCGAAGAGGCATCTGAGGCTAGAAATAAAGATTTTAGAAAATATAGAGAGGGGCATTCTCGAAAGCATAGCAGTATCTCATGCAATGAAGATATTATGCACAATCTTTTACTGTCTTCTGATCCACTTGTTACAAGTATCCGTCCAAAAGGAAATAAGTTTGTAAAAAAATCTTCTTTTAAGGAATTTTATGAGCTTACGGATTCTGAGAAAAGTGATATCGAATTTGTTAACATAAATGATTTAGCGGACATCGATTCTGAATTTGAATTAATTGATGATGATGATGATGACGAAGATAATTAAATGATGTTATTGTTTTAAAATGTGTAACTTAGTAAATTAGAGCTTACATCTTAATTATTTATTGTACTTTTAATGAAACTAGGTAATTTATTATCAACTTACTTAAAAGTCATACTCTCATCAGTTCTTGTGAATATTTTTGTTAATATATATTTCTGTATATATATAATATATTTATAGACCTCTTAATAAGTCTGTCTGCGGTTTAAAGTAAATACAAATGGGGAAAAAACGTTTTTTTTTTAAATTTTCATTTCCTTTTATCCCAGAAAGTGCACATTTGGCGCACTATGTGTCTTAGTATTAAATATAGCTCTTATTAATAGCATTACGATATTAGAGACCGGTACTTGAAACAAGCCCGGAATCAGGAGGGAGAGAGCTCGATACACTCATTTTCATAGTAAAATTTCACATTTTCTCAAATTACTCCCGAAATATGGGAGTTATGAAGAAATTCATCACCACAATTTATGAAGGCATTAAGTAATCGAATAAGATGGCATCATTAGTTTGTCATAATTTTACTCTTATTTTTCGGACATGTCTACGTCCAACCGCTCCCATACATTCGTTCCACTGTGCGGGCGGTCAATTTTAGCGACGTAGGATATACATATATAGTGCACAAGTGTGTGCGCATAAACGAGTGGCTCTCTCTGCCCACACTATCTGTATGTTAGACTGGCAACAAGATACGACTGGACAGTGGTCACGCGGAGGACCCGCAATCAACGCACAATATTAGGATCATTGTCGTTGATCTATTAAATTATCAGTCACCTTTTTCCAAGTCCTTTGTAGGTCCAATCAGTCCGTAGGCATCAGCATATGTTTTACTGTAACCAAGCATTAATGGCTTTCGGGATGGAACAATATCTGTAGTGATAGCATATAATTCCTGATTTTCTTCATAAATCCAGACATTTGCAGAGTTCTGATCGCCTAGATGCAGTAAACTGAACCAGTTGGATTTGTCTGAAATATTTGATTCATACTTTTATTTGTCGATTTCGTTAGATATTGCCGTATTTCAATTTTATTTAACTTTTTAAAACCAGGTGGAAAATAAGTTTCGATTATTTTAAGAAATACCTTTATCGGCAGTATCAATGTGTGTTATAACTTCGTCCATATCTTTCATGAGGAATAATGGTATTTTATTTGAAGTTGCATTCAGGACTAGTTCAACTGCTTCTGACTGAGATATTTTACGTTTTATCCCTGAAACATTTTGAAGATGCGGTAGTTAATAATGATGTGATGTGTAAGTCATATTCATGTTTTGTACAAAGCATGTAGACAAATACTTTCAACATTACCTGCTCATCCCTTACGGGATAGGTGCTATGTTATGTTGTTCTGTCTTTTTCAATTGTCTATTGGGGTTAATTGCATACCTTCTACGGGACCAAAACGCGCTCTCTCTGGCAAGGTGCGTCGTGTTGCAACGATGTGACGTCGTTGTATTTGAAGTACCGTCGGCAAAACAGCAAGGGCGCGTGGAGGAACGATGCGGTCTGGTATTTGAACTGTAAATTACGCATTGATATTATTATTCTGTTTTTTTTCTAAACCATATCTTTATATGTATGTATGTTAACCATTTTCCCATGCTTCCAACTATCTGCACTTTCCATCCGGCCCATTCAGACAGTTATGTTAAGTAAGAAGGAAGAACTGACAACTGATGAGTGCATGGATCACATGATGCCATAAAGCACTCTGCCAATTGCCCATGATTTGAAATTTCCATGCTGTAAGCCAATGTAATGCCGGAGGGAGTTTCAATATTGGTCAAATGACTCAAGGGTTGGAACTATAATTATGAAGGAAGTGCATAGAGCTATAAAGTGTAAGCAGTAGGATGGACTATTAACATAATCATCTCTTACCATAATTTCTAACCACCTGTGTACCAGCATGATATAGTTTAGTACTATCTTCTATTTGGTCATTCGGCATCATTTGAGGTTGATGCAAGTCTTGTATGTTCCCCTTGATTGGTAGTTGCTCAGTGTTACTACACTCCATTGAAGAGGTTTGTAGTTGAACATTTAAGTCTGGCAATACATTTTGTATGTCTTGTTTCTTTTTATCTACTATTAATCCCATAATTTTTGCTGGACCTTGACTTGAATCTGGAAACATTTTATTTCATTCTGTCAGTATCTAACTTCTAAACTATGACTCAAACTTTCTCAGACCAGTATATAGCAACTTGGGACAGCTGATGATTGCCTCATTGAAGTACTGGAGGCTGAAATTAGTTGTGCACAACAGGCAGAAAGAAGTATCTAACTTATTATGTAAATAAATTACAAATACTGAAGCATTTTAAAGGTGAGTGGTAACTCAATTCATAATTTGAAATAATTAGGCCTTGTTCCACCATGATGAATAACTAAATGTGTTTAATGCTATGCATACTTTGAACATTATTCTGTCTAAAATTGAGAGAAATAGAATAATGTTTAAAAATATGTTTGTGTTGTTTATTATGTTAGGTAACTTGTGGTGCAAACAGGCCTGAGTGACTTTTGTAACTGGAATTACTTACGTTTGTAATATCAAAATAACAGCTTTTTATTGAATGTATATGAAAGTATTACAGTAATTATAACAAAAACCCTTTTTTTATTATGTTGGTGTTTGTTTCAGTTAATTTCCGAAACGGCTTGACCGATTTTGACATGATTTTTCTACTGGCAGTTAGCTGATGTTATAAGGAGTAACTTAGGCTACTTTTATAAAACATAATATTAAAAATTAGGGTTCTGTGCAAAAAAATTAAAACTCTTGAAATTGTTAACAAAATCCGATCCAAAAAGGGAAGTAATATTTTTTACAATAATTTCAAGCAAATGAATGCAGTGGGCATCACCTAGTCAGTCAATAAATCATAAAGTACAAATCCTTACTTTACTACATATAATATTATAAATGCGAAAGTAAGTTTGTTTGTTACCTTTTCACGCCTAAACCACTGAACCAATCATCCTGAAATTTTGCATATACATTGTCAATTGTATAGAAACAGACATAGCCTTTCATTCGGAAAAAAAAGTATGTTCCCCGGGGAAAACTGTAGGAATAATGTTCTTATGATAATATATGGCGCCACGAGTCTTTCGAATCATGATTGAATTATATTATTACACAAGCAATGTACAACCCGATTTGATTATCAAATTCTAAATAAAGGCGAGCGAAGCCGCGGGCAAAAGCTAGTACAAAATAAATGTAAATAAGTAATAAAAATTTGGATAAGTAATTACCAATAAGAACTTGTAGGTGATCCTGCCCTTCTCTTTGTTTTAAGGGAATCGGCAATAAGTACTGCTTGCGACCAAACTCTAGGCTCTAAAAGAAATCATGTAGTATTTAATTAAATAATTGCTAATAAGCCTATGCTTATTACCGTACCTATATTCTTATTTGTTGATATAAATTATAGAAAAATATGTTAGCTTACATTATCCAACAAGTGGAGAGGAAGTACTTGTTCGTTTGAACTTAAATTAATGCTGGAATCCATTTGGAATAAATAAAGATGTGTTGGCCCATTGGGCATCTGAGGATCCGTATGGTTCATACTGAAACACAAAAAAAAAAATTCAAAGACACTGATGTAGTTAACTTACTGCATGTTGTGCGATGTGCGAAACACGTGATAGAACAATTTCATTAGGGATAAAAATATTTCATTTATACTTACTCGTTTCAATGTTTCTTACTTATTTTTTTTTTGTAAAACCGGTGATTTTTCTGTAAACAAACATAAACGGAAAAGAGCTAAGTCTTACATTCTAAGTAAGAATACAAAAGTTATATATTATGAATTTAAAAAAATATGTATTAATTTAAGATAATTGATATCTATTTAACTTAACAGTTTATTAATGTGAGATCCAAACTAAAATAAACAGTTGAACGAACCGACAGCCGATTATTTTTTCTTAGTTTTTACTGCTGTCAGTCCAGTGTTGCCATGTGGAGGAGGCTTGAAATCTGTATTTTCATTTAAAAAATCCGTATTACCAATTTGAACAAAATTCTGTATCACTCCCGTTTAAAAATTAAACCATTAAGATTATTCATTCATATCTTTATTCATCATTTTTAACATGTCCAAATTAATATTTCAATCAAAACAAGTTGATTTTCCTAAAAGTTTTGTATGTAGCAAGAAAATATTTTGGGTCCAATTCTGACCATGTATGTATGTATGTATGTACAGTCGCCAGCACATCAAGCTACCACACTGTGACCTTGAGCGCCTTATAAGCAACAACAGCGAGAATCGTGCGAAAGAGATAAATATCTTTTTGTCTGTTCTTGCTTGTAATGTTTCGTGCTGCAGTGCGTGCGTTAGGCTGTGTGCGTATGCGCGTCGTTGTGTAGAATAAGATACTTGCTATGCCAAAATACTAGTTTGGCGGATCGCATACTTGAATGGAATCGAAGTAATGGCATGGTAGTAAAAATAAATTGGCGGTTACGGTACGCCCGGCGCTTGTGAAATATCTAGTATTAGAAAAGGGATTTTTCCTGAGTAAAAAATATGATTACCTACCTATATTTTGTCTGTCACTTAGATTATCGAAAAATATTGGATACGTATTTTGTGTTTTATCAAATCAATAAAAACTTATGAAGATATTAAATGCATCAAAGATCACGAGTGGGGTTGTGATGTCACTTTCCGGTAAAAAGTGTTCCGAAATGTGACGTCACACGAGTTTTCGACACACTGTAGCATCTTCATTTCTTTTTTATGACTGACGGACTAATAAGATTTTTTTGGTCAATATTGACGCTTTGCAATTTTGACGGATTGCGATTTTCATGAATTTGACTGATTACGAGTTTGACCATACGCGACGAAACGTATTCATAGGTAAAATAATGAAAAAAAATGGGTTTCTTTTCGTGTTTGCGTTTAATTAAATCAATTTATTTTTACTTTTATGATAATAATAATATTATATTAGTGGTTTCTTTTACAAGAGCCCTGACTATCGCTAGCTCGGACCCAGTTCCCGATACCGATGGGATTAAATGTTTTTCATATAATTTATTCATTATATTCACTAGCTGATACTCGGGAACTTCGTACGCGTGAAATTATTATAAAAATATACCACCTACTTACTACTATTTGAATCTGATTTTGTTGAGCTACGGGATATTATTTGACGTATCTTACATGATTTCTGTAATAGATAGTGCCTGTGGTGTTAGGAAGGTGTATTGGACGGTATTAAAAAAAATACTGTGGCGGCTTAGGCTAATGATAACTGAAGTAGGTATGTAACATTGTAATCACCTTAACATTGTATTAACAGACTGTAGCAGGAACGTTGATTATTTGTCAATATAATATAATATTCTAAATTACCCATGAACATGCAGCTCATTACTTGCGTGAAAGGAATAGGATAGGCACTACAAATAATTGGTTGGATTGGTCGTTTTAATTTTAGTCGCAACTAGCATAATTCACAGATTCTACATTTTAAAATAACTATACCTATACCTTCGTTCTCTAAAGATTTATTTTGCTTTAGGGCAGAAAAAAAATACATTTCGTAATCTGAAATCAAAAATGAACTTTATTTTAATGGGAAAAGGTTGATTTGGCGTGGCATAGAGAGGGCATCATGCCATGACAGCGTCCTGTTTTTGATGTAAAATATAGGCGGCCTGTATCACAGAAGTGGTTCGTGGATGATTGTTTCATCCACGAACCACTTCTAAGAAAGTTCAACTACCTTTAGAATTGTTTTATAGGTGCCTAAGAACCACTCTCTCTAACTCTCTCGGTTATGTGACGCAGACGAAGTTGCGCAGCAGGGTAGTATCAAAATAAAATACGACATAACAATCTTTAACCTTTTATTTTTAAACATTAATATTACTATAATACAATACTGAGAAACAAAAATACTCTAAATTAAAATATAAAACTAAACCATACAAACAACAAATAGGTATAAAACTATAAACTATACAAACAACAGAAAATATAAAACTAAACTGACCATACATTAAAAACAACTGGATCATATTTATATTTTAAAGCCGTAACTTAAAGTGTCACCAACAATAGCAAAGAAAACATTATCAAGAATGTAACAATGGTGCGAAAAGAAGTTAATATTTTTTTTATTACCGCTTTAGCATTATTGGAAGAATTATCCATACTAATATTATAAATGCGAAAGTTACTTTGTCTGTCTGTTACGCCTCTTCATCTACAAAAATGACTATATCGTTTGCCCAGTCAAAATTATAATATTCCAGGCAAAAATTTACTCTTGCCTCCTTATGCGCCTGGTTCATTAATATTTTCTTGGCAGGGCGCAGCATTTTTTCCGGCGTCCTTTAGGCGCCTTGTAACGGTGTCCATTGAAATCTAAAACAAAGAAAATTTTGTCAATTTCAATACTTACCGATTCTTAATTATGACCAATTGTACGGGTCAATTTAACTATAGGGTGACTGGTAATAGTGACCGATACTTAAACACGTGATTCATGATACTAACAAACAACTTTCTATATTTTTTTTTTTATACTGATTCGCTTTTATCACACACATTACGGAGCGGGCTAGCTAGCCGCGCGGGTGCTCTGCCTAACAGCTGATAGGTTACAGGCTCGTGCGCGCGAATTTCATAAGGCTGTTGTGTTATTGTAATAAAAGTGAAAGCAAATGTTTCTTCGGGAAAGTTGTTTGTTATCATGAGCAATCACGTGTATAAGTATTGGTCACTAATTACCAGTCACACTATATATGAGTATGGGACAGTTTCAAATTATTCCTTTAAATATAAACATATACATAAATAGACAATCCGTCGAATTGAGAACTTCCACCTTTGTTGAGATAGGTGCTAAAGAACTGAAGCTTTATCTAATAGTAATGTCATTCACTGAGTCCAATACGTTTTGCTGCTGTAGCTTGCGCAATTATTAGGTATTGCTAGAACGTCCAGGCCACGCGGTGCGCGTAAAACTATGACTATAAAAAAATATATACATGGACTCACATTGTATGCAGTTGAGAACACTCTTGTGCTTAAAAAAGGATCAGCAGAGTGTGCAGAGACGATAGCCAACGTCTGCTGCCGTCGTGGCTCTCGCGTAAAGTTGGCGATGTTGCGCTTTGATGGTTCCGCTTAGCCAAAAGTAAACTGTTTTTTTTTTCCTGGAACGAAACAAGTAGCTATTGTTTATTTGCACATTATTACTCAATTGACTACTTATATGCTTTCCTACGATAATTGCTAGCTTATTATTATTTACACACAAACAGCACTAAAAAAGCCTTATCCCTGCAATGTTTCAACAGACAAAAAGAAGTGTCTAATTGCGTAGGTATTTACTTTAAAATCCAACCGGGTGCCGACTTTAAAAAAATAACAATAGCGCTTGGGACAGCGCGCAGTGTTAAAAACTTACTATACTGGGAACTCATTAGCAAAGAACACAAGAAAATAGGTAGGTAAAGACATTTATGGGTGTTTCTCGTATTTCGTGCACATTCCATAATATTTATTTTCATAAGTTTAAATTACCTACTTACAACATTTATGAATTAAAATTTCATTATATTAAGTACTGAGTTATTGTTTTTTTTTTTATTTTAGGTGTAAAAGCTGTATTTTTGAATGTAGTTTTTTTTATTATGGTTACTGTGTTTAATTTCAGCATGGATATTTTTTTATAAAAAGCAAATGTTTGGGACATTACTAAATAGACTTCGAAGGAAATGACAATTAGTTAAGTTTTCATATAATTTAACTAGCGACCCGCCCCAGCTTCGCACGGATGCAATGTAGATACTAATGTGGGGCAGTGTGGAGTGATTTATATAGGTATATATAAACCTTCCTCTTGAGTTATCTATAGCTGAAAACAGCATTAATAAATCCGTTGCGTAGATAAAAAGATCTAAGCGTACAGACAGCGAGAGCGACTTCATTAATATTTCTATAATAAAGGAGAGTTTATAAAAATATTACATAAGAACTTTGCCCCACAAAACCGTTTTCTCGGTTTATCTGTGGGAACGGAATAATAAGTATTAAAAATAAGGTTTACTAGTGCTGACACTTAATTTCCACTTTTTTGACTTATAAAGTAAGTAATAAATAAACAATAATAATTATCTAATCTATGTATGGACAGTAAATAAAGGAAATTTGTTTTATACTATGCAATAAAGAAAATAATTGTATTATTTTGACTTATAATGTTCCATGCATGTAAGCACAACTTGATTTGGTTTGGCTTTCTTTATGGGAATATAAATATTTAATGAACTATTCAAGGTTTTTGATCTGGACGAGTAATATGCACGAAAAATGAGAAACACCCTTATTCGGAAGATACGGTAGGCACAAAGTTGTTTAAATATTATGGTTTAGGGCCATCCGCCGATAGCATATATATATAGCATACGAAAATTAAATTAAATTGGTAACAGTTTTCCAAATAATGTAACACTTTAATGTAATTATCTCACAAATAACATTAGCTCGTATCTATTTTGAAAGTTCTATAGAAAAACACCATTGACACATTTTTTCAATATTAGCTTTTGCTTATTTTAACTTAAAAATTATAACTACAAAAAATATTACTCACCGTAATGCCCGTCTGTCGACAAATATCTATTATACGGCATCCACTCAATCGGAGCGGTATAATGCGCCCCCTTTCAATTCTCGTTAACTGAGGCGCCATAATTAATCATTTAAAAAATATAAAAAGTTCGCCACACACTTCCACTAAGTAGCTACAAGCCGAACCAACTTGCTCCGCGAATTTTTAATGACTAGCGTTATGGACTAAGGGATGAATAAACGTGGCCGGTCGGTTGCGTAGGAGCAAGGAGGTGTGGCCTATTCCCCGTGAGGCATGAATTATTGGCTGCTAATTGTTAGTGTGCGCAACCATTGGGCAACTTTGGAAACGTTGAAAAATCCACCAATCACGCCAAGGATACTTTCTTTCTAACACAGCAGTAGCTGTTGTAGTTATAGATATGTATAGGGTTTACCTTGATGTGCTGGCGTCTGTACTACAAAGAAAACTTTTCGTTCCGCAATGCCAAAATTGGGATCAGAACGAAAAGATTACTTTTCACTGATTACGTGACATATTATTTTTATTTGTAATAAACTAGTTTAACACAACACTTTTTCTCAGTGGTATAGTTTTAGACCTACTAAACCACCATCCAGGGGTATGGCCAGTGGTATGGTGGTCCGTGATGAGTTTTGGAAATTATGCTGGCACATTACGCTACTACAATCTGTCAAATTTCTTTAATAAATATCTTTATCTCTAAAGCATTAAGTTCAGGGTTGATTGGGAAAATCTGACAGTTTCGGGTAGCTTGACCTACTGGCGTCTGTACGTCATTAAAAAAAAGATTCACTTGAATCATGCGGAGGCGCCCCGCCTGGCTAGAGAGCGCTTCATTTTGTGAGTGCAAGCAAAAATGAGCTTATTGGTGATCAGGCGGGAGTGTCCTCGATTGTACTTTTGAGCGGTTTACTGCTGTCTTGTTCACGGTTTCGAACGCAAAGTATGGCATGGGATTCCTCACATCTCATGTTTGTATTACGGTTCTACTATGTGGTATTGTCATGAAATGGAAATAAGAGTTCTAAAATGTAATTAATAATAAATACTACGAAAAATAAAAAAATTGGTTGTCTGTAAAGTTGGTTTACGGACGATAGTTTAACGTGACAACGTCATAAAATCGAGTGGAAAAGACCTGACGCGGCGCAAGCGTGCAATCAGTGTAGCGGGACAATGAGTGTAACGGGACAATGAGCGTAACGGGACAATGAGCGTAACGAGACAATGAGCGTAACGGGACAATGAGCGTAACGAGTTACTTTTTCGCGCATGTAGCCGGCGTTCATCGATTTATTAGGCGTTGTCATGTCAAAAAAAAAACATCGGAATATGCGCTGTACTGCATCTACCTGAGGTTGAGTCTGTCTGTATGTAAATCCGTAAGCATGATTTATCCGTACTGGACTTCCAAAATCCATACAAATACGGACAAATCCGTATGTATGGCAACACTGCTGCCACAGTGTTACTGTCACATGTCAAACAGATATAAATGTAATCCTTGTGATATCTACGACAGCACTGCTGTCACAGCAGTAAATAATAAAATCGGCTGTCGCTTCGTTCAAGTGTTTATTTATAATTTAATACATATTTTTACATCAGTGCATTTTTTTACACACATGGATGACATTTATATCTGTTTGACATGTGACAGTGACACTTTGACCTATTGAAATCGCCCATAAATGGCCATAAATCGTGCATATATCACTTTAGATAGTGTTGCCAAAGTACATACAAACATGAACTTGCTATAGAAATAATGCAGTAAATAGCGGGACACGGAGATATTGAGTATAACAGAAAAGCTATAGTCTATATTAGCCCTGCACCGGTAGTCCCTTCACCTAGCTACCTAAACCGAAATAGCGGGAAGTTATGGGAGAGGCCTTAGCCCCGCTGTGAAATATTGAAATGCAGAGTCACCGAAATATGAGTAAGTTGGTACGTAACAAAATTGCATCGTTTTATTTACTTAGCGTAAATACTGCACTAACCGTTTATTTTCTCGTAAGGAATGATACGCACGACGGCTGATCAAGCTATACAAAACCAGTTTATGCGGTTCTCTCATTGCACAGGAAATATATACAAAGCGAGGCCATCTTATACTGGAAATATAAAGCTTGATGTGCCGCCGTGTGTACAATTGTACAAACATAGTGTTTTGTAATCAATCACAAAATACATGATTTGCTTTAATTGAAATACAAATTAAAAAATACTGTATCGCAAGTAATTAAAATACGAAATACAAAATATTCTTTAAGTAAGGTATTTGAAATACATATAAAATACAAAATACAGTATTTTAGCTATTTTAATTGAAATACAAAATAAGTAATCTAGACCAGCACAGGCTGAAAAGTAGAGGAAAACAAGATTAATTAATCTTTAAAACCAGAGTTTCCTTTCATGAACACTAGATTTTTAAATGTACTGTCAGACAAACAGCCTCTTGTTCGAGAGCGAATAAAACCTGCTAAAGAAAACAATCTTTCTACAGGTCCTGATGAGCACAACACATTTTTATATTTGGATAGCGCTCAAGAATTGAAAGCTCTTTGCTTCTATCATTTAGGAAGCTGACCAACTCTAACTCCATTTTAGATGTCTGTGATTGATCAATAGGCACAGGCCTCCTCTATGTAGTAGCCCACCGGTATCGGGAACAGGGTCCAAGTTAACGGCGATCAGGGCTCCAGAGAGAGGAACCTCCTAACGATACGAGCCGTGTCCAGGAGTACCGCTTTCTGAATCAAGCCCTTGATCCAGCTGAATTCTATGTAGTTATTTCATCAAAATATTCAAGGTTTCTCTTCAAAGCAACTAGAGATTGAATTGTTTTTAGAAAAAACAAAGTTTGAAATTGTTTGTTTACTGAACATTGGTTAAAAAATCATGAAATGTTAATTAATTACGAAAATTACAGTGTGGGTAGTTGCTTTAACCGAAAAGCTAAGATTCATGGGGGTTCATTAATCTTAGTTAAAAATTGTATTAAATTTAAGACTCGTTATTATATTGTTGATCTATCGGTTGAACATAATATTGAACTGTCTTGTGTTGAGCTGGATAAGCATGTAATAGTGTGCGATTACAGACCACTAAATTATCAAAATTACTCTATATTTGAGTCAGTGATGGAAGATGCTTTAGCAAAACTTGCAACTGGTAACAAATCACTAGTTATCTGTGGTGATTTTAATGTTAATATTTTAGACAAAAATTCAGATAGCAGTAGATTCTTACATCTTTTTAAATCATTTAATTTGTTAAACGTATTTTCGGATCCATCTCGAGTTACTACAAATACTGCTACATGTATTGATAATGTTTTTTGTTGCTGCGACTACTTAAATAAATCCATTATAAATTACCTGCCTTCTGGTCACAGTGGTCAAACCGTTGTTTTTGAGTCCTACACACCATTACAAAAAATCCAGATAAAATCTAGACAAATAACACCCAGCAATTTGAATAAATTTAATGATAACCTAGTTAGTAATTTAGGCATTCCCGGCCATATTAATGAAAATGTTAATCAATTTTATGTGGAATTCTTTTCGATAGTTAACACAGAGTTTAATAATAATTACACAAAAAATGAAAAATAAATCTATTTGCCCAAAGCTTATCTTCAGTGACTGAGCAACTAAGGGTATTAGGAAAAGTAGGGAGCGATTGTTTGGGCTGTACGGCTGATGTTGGTGTGTTAAGCCTTACATCAACTCGGAATCTTTTAGTAAATATGTTGCAACTTACTCAAAAAATTTTACAATCACTTGTAAGGCAGCTAAAGCCTTATTCATTAGCAACAAGATTAAATCCGCTGATAATAAAATAAAGACGGTGTGGAAAATTATCAATAGTGAGACTAATAGAAATAAAAAATATAATAATGATATCACACTAGAGACTTCTCGTGGTCTTCTAAGCTCTAAAAACGAAGTTGCTCAAGAATTTGTAGACTTCTTCATTAGTATCCCACTTAAAACTACTGAAACCTTAAATTCCGCACGCTTGCTTACTATTGATTTATTGAAAGCGAACGTTTCGGCCTGTCCGGTTGAGTTTCAATTTAAGCATATAAATCCCATAGCAGTCATTAAAGCTTTTAAGGAAATCAAAATCAAATTAACCGAAGATCTATGTGGAATGTCGGTTAAAGTTTGTCAAGCTATTATTGAGACTATTGCACCGTACTTAGCTTTAATATTTAATTTGTGTGTGGACCAAGGAGTTTTCCCGGACCTTATGAAATACAGCAAGGTAATACCAGTTTTCAAATCCGGGGACAGAAAAGACACCAATAACTATAGACCCGTATCCGTGTTGCCGGTTTTTAGCAAAGTCTTTGAAAAGGTTATGCTTAATCAAATGCTCAACCACTTTAACACCAATAAAATCTTACATGAGAAACAGTATGGTTTCACCAAAGGACGTTGTACGAGTGACGCTGGTGTTACCTTATTAAAACACATATTTACTGCGTGGGAAGAGGCACAAGATGCCATAGGTATCTTCTGTGACCTCTCGAAAGCGTTTGATTGCGTAAACCACGAAACCCTACTCTTAAAACTTGAACATTACGGTTTTGGGAAACTTGCGCTCAGTTTAGTGAAATCGGATTTAAACGATAGACATCAGCAAGTACAAATAAATGGTGTCAATTCAATGGGTTTAAAAGTAAGCATGGGTGTACCACAAGGTTCGATATTAGGTCCTTTCCTCTTTTTAGTCTATATAAATGATCTACCCCATTTATTTAAAAACCAAACACAAATGGTGTTGTTTGCTGACGAGACCTCTTTAATATTTAAGATAAACAGACGTGCCACAAATCTTGACGACGTAAATAACGCCCTACTGCAGGTCCATAATTGGTTCACCGCGAATAATTTAGTATTAAATGGGAAAAAAACGAAGTGCATAAGATTTGTTCTACCGAATGTCAAAAGTAGTGATAGTGACATAGTATTGAATCAAGAGAAACTAGAATTCGTCGAAGAGACTGTTTTCCTGGGGATCACGCTCGACTCAAGGCTACAATGGGGTCCGCATATATCATCTCTTGCAGGACGGTTGAGTTCAGCAGCATATGCTGTTAGAAAAATCCGTCAATTTACTGATGTAGATACCGCAAGACTAGACTAGTCTTGCGGTATATATTTTAGTTATATTCATAGTATTATGTCATACGGTATTTTATTATGGGGACGGGCTGCAGACATCGAGTCTATATTTATTCTGCAGAAAAGAGCTATCAGAGCCTTATATGATCTACGTAGGCGTGATTCTCTAAGAGAACTCTTTAAAGAAATTAACATCATGACAGTATCTTGTCAATACATCTATGAAAACATCATGTACGTTAGGAAAAAAATGCATTAATTTAGTAAAAGAGGTGACAGGCACCACTATAATACTAGAAACAGGGACCAACTAGTACAGCCAGGTTTTAGGCTAGCTAAAGTAGACTCATCTTTCATGGGGTACTGTTTAAAATGTTACAATAAAATACCTCCCCACATTCTACAACTAAATGAGACGAAATTTAAATCTTGTTTAAAACGCACACTATGTAGGTAAGCATATTATAAGTTGGTGATAAAAATGCTTGGCTCACTGCTGGTCCTGCTCCACAACCATAGGGGCAAACTAATTGATTACCATGTGAAGTTATTGTGGAAGCTGCAGAAGATTGTAATAATATCTTTGCATTGTATAGATTCAATATCTTAGTATTATATAATTGCAAAGCACATGTGTGAGTAATATGTACTGTAAAGCTACCATTTACATTTAGTTATTTTCTCATTGACTTGAATTGATCCTGGTGGCTGAGAGAATGTCATGCGCACTCAAATGTCTCGCTGATAGTGGCGGGTGTGTCGGGTCATTTAGCTCCCTTCAATATGGTTGAGCTGAATGGGGCTGATCCATGCGTCATGTTCGTGTACGAGCGCTGTTAGTTGAGACTGGTCATCTCTAGGCTGCCACGGTTTATTTTAATTACTTACTTTGTACTTAAATTGTTCATTAATCTTTTACTCTGGACGCTCTTAACGTGCACGTATTTCTATATCGTTCTCACATATATGTATAGTCTCAACATGAATGATGTAACCAAGATTTTGTAACAATGTTTTGATTGAAAAGAGTGTCCATGGACAATATTTCTTGCTCATTCTTCTCCATAGAGATCTACGCTTTGGAATGGGCACCTACAGTACTTTCACAAGTTATTATGCCCTGTGTCTGTGACTGTAGCTTAGCCTTCTTTGTTTTTCTGATATTCAAAAGTGCCTATAATGTTCTAATTGAAATAAATGCTTTTGAGTTTTGAGTTTGAGTTTGCTGCCTAACGAGAGCCTCCTCAGGTGTTGGTCAAGGCTCTTGGAAATTAAGCCATGGGCTGATACGACTACTGGCACAATGATCGCTGAGTCCACATCCCACATGTCGACAACCTCGCGAGTTAAGTCAAGATACTTGATTTGTTTATCTTTCTCGGCTTTCATGAGGTTCTCGTCATGCGGGACCATAATGTCAACAATCATTGCGCGCCGCTCTGATCGATCCACCACCACTATATCAGGCTTATCCAATCTTTTTTCCAAGCTCTCTTTTAGTTGTGGTACAATGAGAGTAAAATGCCTCAAGTTGCTATCCTGCAGTCGATCTCGTAATTTGGTTCTTGCAGACATTAAAGTAGGCAGAATTTTGCCATAGTAACAATTGTTGGAGTATTCCCATTTGAGCACCGATTTCAAGAGCACCAATGCTTAGAGCATAATATTCCCTTTAATCAAAAGGGAAAATCTTTGGTGCTCTTGAAATCGGTGCTCAAATGGGAATACCCATTTCACCAAGCTCCCAATTGTTGCCCTGAATGTAATACACTCTCGCCTCCACTCACACTCACGATCTATGAATTTTAACATTAAAATACATGTATTCTTCTATGAATGAAGGTTAAATGTATTTTAATGTTAAAATGTATTTTGAAGCCTCAAGTATTTGAAATACTAATTACAAAATACCTCGGCGTCAGGTATTTGAAATACGAATTACAAAATATTTTTTAAGAAGTAATTGAAATACAAATACCAAATACGTATTTGTATTTCAATTACGTATTTTAATAACAAGTAATTCAAATACTGTCCAAACCTGTTACCGGTAAGTACGAACACCAGTACATCAAGCTACTACAATCTGTCAAATTTCATAGATTTTCAACTTTATCTCTGAAGCATTAAGTTCAAGGTTGGTTGGGAAAATCTGACAGTTTCGGGTAGATTCCTGCCACAAATGTTACAATTTTGTTATAATTAAATTTTTTATCATTAGTTTATTTATAATTTTATGATATCACCTAAAAATACCATAGGTAGCTTGGCTAGTATAGAAAAATAATTTATCATCGAATTAGGCGTTGGCGACGATCCAGCTGGCGAATAGAGATACGCGCGCATTAACACCTGGGTAAAAAGAATCTGCGCATTCGTAACCCCAAGAGGTGATTCCAACTATAATATTGCCGGAGTGAGCAAGGGGACCACCAGAGTCTCCCTGGCAGGCATCTTTGCCGCCGACGTCCAAAATACCGGCGCACAGCATGTCACTTGTTACGTCAGGCCAGTATTGGTAACCGGGCTGAGTCTTCAGGTAAGCGTACCGCTCAGCACACAGTTCTTGGTTGATAATGTTGACGTCAACATGCATCAGCTGCTCGGAAGAGGGTCCGTTGGACTGAAATAAATATGTTGCAAAAGTCAGAACTAGCGTCCATTGCTGAAAATAGGGCTTCATATAAGTCTCGATAAGTCGATAGTGTCGATACATATCAAGAATTATAATATGGCTAAATATGTATGTATAGATAGATTTATAGATTACCTAATTACCCGAATTAGGTAATCTATAAATCTATCTATACATACATACATACAGATAAATAAAATTGGAGAGTCTGTTTGTAATATTAAAATAACCGCTTTTTACTAAGTGCTTAAGGATGTATACACGGTACATATACCAAAACAACATTTTTTAAAATTTTTGTCTGTCTGTCTGTTTGTTCCGGCTAATCTTTGAAATGGCTGGACCAATTTTGACGGGACTATCACTGGTAGATAGCTAATTTAACAAGGAGTAACTTAGGCTACTGTTATTTTTGATAAATAATTAGGGTTCTGTGCAAAAAAAATAAAACCCTTGAAATTGGTAACAAAATTCGATTTAAATGGATTCAACCATTCCCTCCAGAAACAACCGTGTCCGGTGAGGACCTGCGCCAGACCGAAGGTGAGGTTGCCGTGGCGCCTCTCTAGCCACTCCTCAAAGAGGGGACTTATCGCCACTATTGTGGCGTGTCCTGCACAGGGTTGCGATAGTCGCTCTCTCCATGTCACCATGAGATCGCGTCGGTTGCGTGCCGGAGCAGCGGAGTTTCCCGAGGTTTTTTTCGTTCAAGTGTCTAGATTACACCAAAATATATTTATATAAATATATTTTAGGTGATATACTGGCTTTTCAGGCAGCGCGCCTATGCCGTAACGACCTCGCGGAGCCCTATTTTCACCGTTAAAAAAAATATAAATAATAGAGATAGAGTTTTGAGAGTTAGGACTTTTTTATTGGAAATTTCCTCTTCTTTCAGGATCTTTTTTCAAAATTCCTTAAATATCACTATTTTAGAAGTTATTAACGAAAAACTAAATACCTTGTTTTTTCATCTTATTTTGTTAATAAAAATCGCAATGTTTTATGTGCTAATAAACCCTTTAAAAACATTTTCAACACATTTGCTCAAAAAACGCATTTACGACGCCTAAAAATTACGCACCATACAACGGAACGTGCGGTAAAATAGTTAGGTACTCTCACATAAGTACCTATTTTACCGCACGCCCCTTTGTATAGCAGCGTGCGTATTCTTTACGGTTTTTTTTAATTCCCATAAAAAATACTTCAAGAATTCCACCTAGGAGTTTCACATTACGAGAATAAGTAAGCTGACTGATCGAACCTCCTTGTAAGCGCTTTTTCTCAATACGTTTGTCTTACTTTAATACTAAAGAGTAAATGAGACGAAATATGTAGTTCTAATTTTCACCAAGCATGCGGCATTTTTGCTTGTGGCGCCATTTGCAAATTCGCGCCATTTTCATATTAGAAACGTCAAAGATTGTTGACTTTCCGACTGATATTTACAAACAAAATAATAATATGAGTTCAAGCGAGGAATTTGATATTAATATGGAATCTATTCCACCTGATATTTTAAATGAGGCGCAAATTGCAGAAAACGGTCCGTTGCCGCCAAAATCGCGAGAGCGCTATTTAATGATTTAAGTACAATAATTTTATAGCATGAAAGACTCGAAGAAATACTCAATCATTCTCTGAAAATGTTTTAATGGTTTATTTCAATGAATTATGTGTGAAGTATAAGCCGTCCTCAATGTGGTCAATATATTCAATGTTAAAAACTGCTGCAAGCTCCGCCGCCACCGATGTCAACGCCGTCGTCGCTGAAGTTTACGCCACATTCTCCCGTTCAACATAATACGTGTGCCATTAATAATGTCAGTCAGTCAGTTAAGCTTGCAGAGCAGCAAATTTCACTGAATTTCAATAACTGTTCAAATTTTATTATTAATTTCCAAGAATAGTGACCTATCTGTATAATTTCTTATTTGCTATTAAAAATAGTCTAATAAAAAAGTTTGTTTCATTGCATATTTTACTGTTTTCTCGCAAATGTGCTGAAAAACATTGTATGACACACGTGCAGAAATTGGTATTTACAAACTCGTGACTCGCGACTCGTCAACTCGTTTGTGAAAACCAACTTACCGCACTAGTATCATAAAAGTACATTATGATATAAGTGCGGTAAGTTGAAAACTACAGCCGAGGCGATATTGCTAGCCCGAGCCGTAGGCGAGGGCTACAAGAAAGCAGAGGTTGTAATTGTCAATGCGCACGTATATCATACGACGTTTTATAACATATTTGCGAGGATATAAATAAAACTCAGACTTTTTTAAACGAAATTTTGATACGCTTGTAAGTATCTATCGGTCGATTTTTCGGGCAAGAGGCTTAGAGTAGCCGTTTTCGCTGCCTCTAAGACTTCAGGCGGTGTCGAATTAATAAATTCATCATTACTTGACAATATTTTCAAATAAAAACAATACAGCGAAAAGAAAAAGAACGGGAATAATTTTTGCTTGTTCACAAATTAGTGAGCCGCGCGCATCAGCGCTTTTTTAAGGCAAAGGCACAAAAACAGCCAGTATTACTAATATAGTAAATTAATATTTTTGTGTTTTTGTTACAGACAAATGGTTGAAATCTATTGCCAAAATTAATTAAATTAAAGAATTTAATGTTTATTTATTATATTTTATCTCCCAAAGTTTATTTTATTCATAAAATGTTGACCACTTTTCTGACATAAAAACTCTTTGCTAAGATTTAAAAAAGTACCGTTCGTTTTGACGGAGCATCTTGAAACCGTGCGTTTAACATTACATTATCGCACAAGTACGTAATGAGATACAATACGATATTGAAATTGGTGAAATAAGAGACCCTTTACGAGCAAATGTGTTATAAATAACTATTTTCTAGACGTCATTCCGAATCGAATGAGCTGTCGCACATATTTTAAGGAGCTTTATTTCTATTTAACACGTTTTTGAACTTGTTGACCAGACTATAACATTGGAATTGTAAGCTGGAAATAAAGATTTTTGTTATTATTATTTCTTATTAACTTACACTTGAGGGACAGTTTGCTCTTTCCCGTAAGCAAAAAATGGAGTGTGCCCATAGCGAAGAAAGCTCGGTTGCAAGCTGCAGTGATGTGGGAACTGAAGGACAGATGTTGGGTGAGTATGACTCCTAGATATTTGGCTTGATTCTCCCAAGGGATAGGCTTACAGTTGTCATGACTACTATTCCAAACAAATAAAAGTAGAAGGTAGACAGTACAATTAAATTTAATAAGAGGGAGGTAAGTTAAAAAATACAAGTCTGATAAGAAACACACACCTAACTACACGCACTCAAGAACTTGGGGTAGTAGGTGGAGAAAGTCTACTTGATGTTTTTTCGAAGGGGGTAGACCCTTGGAGCACCTGGTCCTGCGGCTTCACCGACCAGGCGTCAGGTCAGTCCTGGCTGTTTCGGTGGCAGGCGATCGCAGAAGCGGAGATGAGTTCCTGGGCAAGTCCATTTAGCGAAGCCCCGGGAAGCTTGGAGAGAACAGGAGTCCCGGGCCAAACTCCGTTTAGAGGAGCCCCGAGATGGAGTTGCGACTTCCCCGAGGTGAAGGGACGCGTCAGAGCGTCGGCGCCCTACCACTTGACACTTGCACTAGTCCACTTTTAGTGGAGTGGACTTCACCGTACTGGTTGCTCGCTACTGAAATCTCGTCGTAAACTGGTTGTAGTACGTAAGCGGCTTCTTTTATAGAGAACTATTTTAGTGTTCTAGAGCTATTTGTCTCACTTTACGATTATATTTGTTGTAGCCAAAATTCGTCTGACCTGCCAGGTGTAGTTGGCCAAGACGTATAAAACCTCACAATCCAAGGGTGCGTTATGAATTTTAAAATTAACATTTAGTATTCTATTAATCAGTATACAAACGTAATACAATATAAAAACTAGATTTAAACTAGCCAAAACGATATAAATCATTTTTTAGTAATACATCCTAATACAACCTTCATTTAACAGGCCGATATAGAAAAAAGTAAAGAAAGAATAAATAAGCTTGACAGCTTGACGTTGCTTGTCATTAGTGAAAAATATTATTTAAAGTTATGGTGGTGTGGAGGTTACTATTCAGTGAACCGACAGTTTTATAGCACGGGAAACAGTTTATTACTTGCACACAACTTGTATACAGAGAAGAAACTATTCTAACAAACTTTTGGTGGGAGCGAACGAGAGCCGCGGAAGAAAACGTTGACACATGCGTTCGGATCGGATTGAACCGGGCGCGCGACTAAACCGGGAGCGTGAGGGAAGCCGCGGGCGGCGGCGCGGGCGGGGCGCGTGCGACGCTCGCCCGGCGCGGCGCTTGGTCAACTCTCCGACCGCGCATGGTACCGAGTTTCGTACCTAAACTACTAAACCGCGTTATGAAGTTTATAAAAGTGCTCAATTTACAATGTTTTAATGGACATAAATTAATGGAATTGGCTGGATGATGAATGCCGTGATTTATACCTGTTTTCAGTCACCACAGAAGGCATATTTATGATCAAAATGAAACGAAGGACACATGGATTGTAAATTGTACGTATATTTATTTTTATCGTATCTGCTTTATAGCAGAATACTATACCGTACATAGATCGGGCTGGGGAGTAGGCAGCAACGTGGCTCTCAGCGCGCTTTATATACCCGCGCAGGATTGTACAACTTAAAAACGTCCAGTCTAAGCTGAACCCTATTTCATATGATTGATGAAATAGATCTGACGTTAACTTACATTGGTTATTAAAAAGTTCCGAAACTGATCATTTTTAAATTATTATTATTAATATATGATCATAATTTTACATAGACCATTATAATGAAGTTTGAAAAAAAAAATATAGTAAAGTTTCAGTGAATGCTAGTGAACAGAGAAAGAATAGATAGATATGTTAAGATCAGGGATGTTATGGAGCTCCGTAACCGTAACCGAAACTATCGGATATCCGAAATAAAAATATATCCGTAACCGTATCCGTTTCACAAGTTTCGGATAGATTCGGATAGCTCCGCCGTCTTCGGCGGAGTCTAAATAGAACGATATGTTTCGACAGGTTTTTGATTCACCGCTCGCATGCCACGTGAATCTTGCAGCTTGCAGATTGTTTGTTATTTCTAGTCATAACATAACCTCTTTCATAACTAGTTAATTTTTATTATATCCGTTACCGAAACTATTCGAAACTAACGGATAATCCGAAATAATTACATATCCGTTACCGTATCCAAAACCGATATAATATTATTCCTATATCCATATCCGTATCCAGATCCGAAATATCATATCCATAACATCTCTGATATAGATAGTTTACAAATGTTCGACGTGATTCTTTAAACTTTCTTTAACTTTTTTATTTATGAACCTATTGACATGAAACAAACACTAAATGTTAAGTGAAGCTTAACACAATATATTAGTGAAAACCACATCAAAACCAGATGAGCCGTTTCTGAGATTAGCGTGCTAAAACGCACAGACAAACAGACAAAAATTTTAACAACTATTGTTTTGGGTGCTATTTGCATTGATAAAGGTCCCAATAATATTTTTTCTCATATATCTTTCATGTACAGACTGCGATCCGTTACATTTTTATTATATGTATTGATGATTGATGATAATTTTAAAATAATTAATTTTTATAAGCTTAACATACATTGAATATAAAATTGGTTGATATACCACTCAAAAGACATAAAACCTATTTAGTCTAATGTGATAAAACATAACATGAACATAATATTTCATGTGGTTTTTATTTCCCTGTAAGAAACGTGCAAACAAGCATACACAATGCATGCTGTGCATGCTGCATGCAAGCAAGCATATAGCATGCAAGCAGGCATGTAGCATGCAAGCAAGCATGCAACATGCAGCAGGCATGGTTTCGTCACGGCTCCGCGGCGCTGCAATGGGGTTCCGGCGGTCCTCAGCTCGAGAGCCGTCTCGCCCCTCCGCGCCTAGGCGGGTTTAAATCACACTCTATGGGTAGGGTAGACTTTAGACAGGACTACGTGGAGTCGGTTTTGCATTTTAAATAAACGTTATTTCCAATAACGTTATACAAAATAAGTTTTAGAGTATATAAATGTTATATCTAAGGAAATTAAGTATACCAACAGTTGGTGTACTAACTTGTGAACGTTATTGAAATGAAAATATACCGAATAACTTTAAATGTTATGAGACGCACCCGCTAAATACCTACGCATAGTGAGTATAAACGTTTTTTTTCGACAAACAGCTGATTATTGTAGTAATCAAGATTTTACTAGACTATTATTTATTGATAGTTACCGAGAGTGTGCCCCATCCAATATGAGTGACAGTAGTGCCGTCAGCGAGGTAGTAGTTGGCTCCGGCGATAGCTGCGGGCAGGACTCTATTGGAGTACACGGCCGCGTTGTTAAGGCGGACTATTGCAACGTCGTTGTTAATGATGGAGTGATTGTATTGCGGGTGCAGGATCAGCTGGTTGACAGCATGGACGGACCCGCCGCTGTGTGGTAACGAGCTGCCCAGAACGACACGCCATTCGGAGGTTCGGTCCCCGCTAAAAACATCAATAAATTTTAACCTTGCGATCATCATTTTTAGGTACCTACTACTCTTGAAAGGTAGGTGTTTATCATTATTTTGCATGTTGCTTTACTTACTAGAAACAGTGTGCAGCTGAGAGCACGGAGGTTGGAGTGAGCAGAGACCCGCCACAAGACTGGTACCACAAGAGGTTCCACAGGTACTGCATGTTGGACATGTACGGGTAAGTCTCGATGGTCGTAGCAGAACCACCAACGATGCGGTTTATGTTTTTGGGCACAGCTGCAGAACGTATTACACACAAATCACATAAAACAACAAATTACATAAAGGTTGAAGAAGAAAAAGGCTGCCCTGCTTATTTCAATATAATATTTCTCATTTGTGAATTAATGTTTGAACGTCTTTTAAATAATACTTACCAAGGACAGAGCCCAGAAGTGTTAAGAGGATGATGATTCGCATGGTTCGAGTTCAATAAATTCGAAAATCTACTGTGCCAAATTATGGATAACTTCGTTTTATACTCCAATCTTATATTATCTTTACAACGTATTGTTTGGCCATAAATGCCATACAAAGATATTGATTATAATTTGGTCAGAAAACCCCCCAGCCCACACCGCTTACGATGTAGTTTTAAATATCCACTTACGTACACACCTTAGAAGTACTAGTAGTATTATATTATTTGTGCATTAGTGTAGAAGTGGATATTTATTCAAAACCCTTGACCAACCTATTGGGCACTCTGGGCAAGTGCTCGGGGTTCCACGATCCAAGGGGGCCGCAGTTAGTGTCTAAACACACTATGCCGAAGGTACGCGACCGAAGTTCGACATGATTACGCCTGCAATGCTATTTGAATTACTGGCGACACATTATGTCGAAATTACACGCTATAACGCAACGTAATTCGGTCGCCGAAGTTCGGTCGGGTGTAAGTTCAGCGGCAATTCGGCGGCAACGTATTCGGTAGAGCTACGTAGTGTGGTAGAGCATACATTATGCGCGAGCGCGACCGAAGTTCGGCTCTATTCAAATATTCTTTCCTGTATTTATCCTCTTCTAAAGCCTCTGCAATGGCTATTACTGTAAAAATAGTCCATTTTTCAGGTTTCGCACCTCAAAAGTATTAACGGAACCCTAACTCTAGTCTGTCTTTCCGGCTGCTTAGATAACACGACACGACGCCACGACAGCGCTCGAGACACTACACACAAAGTAGCGCAACTGAATTTCTGCCGCGTAAGTTCGGCACCTATCGTGTGTCATATCAGCCGAATATGTCGGAACGTAAAATCAGCCGCAGAACTTCAGTCGCGTAACTTCGGCATAGTGTGTTTAGACACTTATACTTCTGTATGAATAAGGAGACTTGTTATACAATTATTCTTATCAGGCTAAAATTATTCTTAGTTGTGGTTAAAAAACAACACCAAAGTCGATCAAAAGTCAAAGTCATTTCATTTGACCGTTTTCTTTGATTATCGCGGTGTTGTGCACTTGGAATTCTTGCCAGAAGGTCAAACAGTGAATAAAGAATATTCTTTGAGCGTTATGCGGCGTTTCAGAGAGCTAATTCGACGAAAAATACCAGATTTGTGGAAAGAAAATTCTTACATTTTTACCACGATAATGCGCCTTTGCACAAGACCATCATAGTGAACGCATTTTTGACCAAAAACAACTCAACAAAAACCATCGAGCAACCACCTCATTCACCAGATATATGGCTCCAGCCGACTTCTTTTTTTTTTCCTAAACTTAAATTACCACTACGTGGCGCCCGCTTTCGTTCGGTAGAACTTAGAAGACATAAAGGAGAATTCGAAGCAAGAATAACTAATTAGTTAATAATAAAATCACTTTGGATGAATAACTAACATTTTGTGTATTATTGATCGTTTCCCGGTACTTTCTTGACAGAGTAGTATATCTATCTATACAGGATAAAACAAAAACGGAAAAAGATGTAATGATGGATGAATTTGATAATAAACAATTTTTTTTTTACTTAGATGAATTTTTGTGGGCCAATGTTTTTCTTTAAAGGAATCTGCGAGGTTTACACGAAAAAGCACTTATTTGTTAAAGAATTGGTTTCAAGACACCACCTGCGGTGACTGATCCCAAAATGAAAGGTCATCAAAAGGTGTTTGTTTTATGGTTTTAACAGACTTCAAAAATGAGGAGGTTCTTAATTTTTTTTTTCTTTTGTTTTTTGTGTGAGTTGAATGGCGTTCGATTGAGGAGGCCTTTGTCCAGCAGTGGACTGCTATAGGCTGATGATGATGATGTTGATGTTTGTTACCTAATAACTCCGTCATTTATAAACCGATTTGATTATTTTTTTTATGTGAAAAGATACTTTCCGATTGGTTCCATAGAAATTTCATCAAAATCGGTAAATTAGTTCTGTTTTTTATTTTATTTTAATATAATAAAATAAAATCAAAATAGCTTTAGTTACCTTCTACAATGGTTTGACTTAAACTAGTGGTTAGTGTTACTTTGACTCTTAGTGTAAATGTTAGTAATTAAAAATGTTTCTGCGGTGAAAGCCTCCTCCATTCGTTTCCATGCTATTTATTTTATTTATTAAAACTTTATGCACAAGTAAAATTACTGTACAAAGGCGGAGTTAATGCCTTGGGCATTTTCTACCAGTCTACCTTAGGGTGATGCAGAGACAATACACAGTAGGTGCAAAAACAGAACAAGATACTAGAAAATATTTATAAATATATAATAATAATAAATACATATATACATACATATAACAAAATGAATAAAGTTAAGATAGGAAAAAAAAACGTGTATTCCCGTTCGTCCCACTGACTTCGTCCCCGTAGTGGGACGAACGGGAATTTACAAAAATAATATTAAATTTGTTCCCGATCGTCCCATTCATGATTTTAGAGGGACGAACGGGAATATGTTCTTAGTTTAGCGCTATTCGTCCCACTCAATAATTTTGAGCGTATCGTTAATTATTCACTTACTTTATCATTGAAATAATCACTAACAGAATAATAAGCTTTATTGATAAGATACATTTTTAATTGTTTTTTAAATAAATTGAAATTATTAGATTCTTTTATATACTTCGGTAATTTATTATATATTTTAGGGCCCATACAAAATGCACTCTTATCAAACATAGCCGTTCTATGGCGTATTGCACGAAGTGTACTGGCAAGTCTGGTACTTTTTAAAGTTGCATATTTATTAAGGTTATTTCTTATGTCTACTGCAAGTTCATAGATATATAATGATGAAATTATTTGGTGGGACCAAGAGGACTAAAAAATAATTAATAAATTATTCCCGTTCCTCCCATCAAGAAAATTAGTGGGACGATCGGGAAAAAAATACCGAATTCCCGTTCGTCCCACTACGGGGACGAAGTCAGTGGGACGAACGGGAATACACGAAAAAAAAAACTAAAACAACTTAATTCTGAGACGAATCTGCCAACTTCTTATGAATATGCTCTCGAGCTTTTATTTTGAAAGTGAACCGACTATTCTGTCTCCAGCTACTCTACTCCAAGTTTTTCCTACTATTTTTGAAATGCGCGTGGACCACGAACGCGCCGTCAACACGGCCTGTCGTCAAAAGACGGACGGACGGCGAGCTAGCCCATTACTCACCGTCCACAGGTCCGCGCCTACGGTGGCCGGAAGCCACCACGTGACCCCCGACGCCCGAGGCGTCTCCCGCGGCGGCTGGGACGAGAGGTTCTCTCCCTCTCACGCTCCGCCACCTCCTTCGCTAGCATGACTGCTTCGCAGAAGGAGGTGACGGCGTCCCATTCCCTCTCGCTCCGGACTCGCTCCCGGACCATGGACTGGACCAGGGCCGGAAGCGATAGGTCGCCGCCGCCGATCGCCGCTACGAGGACACGGCGGTGCTCCGCCCAAGCGGGGCAGACCTCCACCGTGTGCTCCACCGTGTCCTCTGGGCGACCTTCACAGTGGTAACACCCGGGCGTTTCCTCCCGCCCGATTCGGTGCAGGAACCTCCCGAAACAATTTGTGGTCGACCTTGTCTGCGCTTTTCGTTCAATGGGTACCAGTTATTGGTGGTGATTTTCGTCCACCTGTCATCTGTTACTCTTTGGATATGTCCAGCCCATTTTCATTTCAATCCAAGTACCTTTATGGCCACATCCTTTGCCTTGGTTTTACGTCTAATTGTTGTGTTCTTTACTTTGTCTTTAAGTCTGTGGTTCATATAGCTCCTCTCAATTCCTCTTTGGCACACTTTGATTTTTTCTAAATTTCTTTTCGTCAGGGGCCATGTTTGACAGGCATATGTGAGTGTGGGAAGTAGGCATGATTCCATGGTTTTTGTTTTTATTTTGGTTGGCATCTAACTCTTGAATATTTCTTTTAGAGTCCAATATTTATTCCAGGTAGATTTGATTCTTCTTTCTATTTCCTTTTCTGTGCAGTTTTCAAAATTAATTAGGTGTCCTAGGTAGATGTACTCTTCAACGTATTCTAGGTTGGTAGATGAAATTATTATTGGTGCTTTGTGTCTGTTTGTCATTAGTTTTGTTTTTGTTTGGTTTACTTCTAGGCCCACTTTTTTGCTCTCTTCAAATAGCGACTCTAATATAGACTGCATTTCATTTGGGTGTTCTGACATCAGCACGATATCGTCAGCGAATCGTAAGTGTGACAAGTGTTTTCCGTGTAGGTTTAAGCACTTGCTTTCCCAGTTCATCGTTCTGAATATTTGCTCTAACACTGCTATGAATATTTTAGGGGAGAGTGGGTCACCTTGTTTAACTCCTCTTTCGATTTTAAAACTATCTCCTGGTTTCTCAAGCATAATCCTAGAGTTACTATATTTGTTAATTACCTTTATCAGATCGATGTACTCTTTGTTAATTCCTTGCATTGATAGAGCTTGCCATATAGAGCTGTGAGAAATTGAGTCGAACGCTTTGCTGTAGTCGATGAAGCACAGGTATAGAGGTTTGTCATACTCGTTGTATTTTTCCAAAACCATTTTCAGGGAGTGTATGTGCTCAATGGTAGAGAAGCCACTCACAAATCCTGCTTGTTCTACAGGTTGATTTTCGACTATTAGTTTTGTCAATCTTCTTAGTAGGGTTGCCGAAAATAGTTTGTAGAGATTTGACATGAGAGATTTGACATGAGGTCTGTAGCTTGATATTTGTTTCGGGTCTCCTTTTTTAAACAAAAGTACGATGTTTGAGCATGTCCATTGTCTGGGTATTTCCTTTTGATCTAGTATTAAATTGAATAGTGACGTTAGTGGTTTAGTTAGGGTGTTTCTTCCAAATATTATCATTTCATTTGTTATGCCATCTGGGCCTGGATTTTTTTCGTACTTGAGTTTGTCGATAGAGTGTTCAATTTCCCATGTGCAGAATTCTGGTACGTTGTCTGAATTTACAGGATTAGTTTGTGCTTCTTCTGTGGAATCACTGCCTTTTTAAAAAGATTTTTGTAGAAATTGTAGCTACTTTGAATAAATCTTTTCTGTTTGATATAAGGTGGCCAGAATTGTTACGTAGCTGATTCATAAGTGTTTTGGTTTTCGTTAGATATTTATATGCTTTTTTGACAGCGCCAGCTATTTCCAGGTAGTTTTGTAAGACTTTTTGTCTATAGTTTTTGGTGTTATTTTTTATCTTTCTATGTATCACTTTGTAGAGTTTGCTTAGCTGTTTTTTTTCTTGTTTTTTATATATTTTAATATACAGTATGATAAAAAAATATATACAAGGTGTAACATAATAAACGCAAGACCTCCCGTGACCAAGAAACTGATCAACTTTTGTTCTACGAGATATTGAAATTCGCAAAAAAAAATTGGACTTAGTATACTGACGCGATCAGCTGATCTAGAATAAAACTTGTTCAGTTTCATGGTTTAGTCCTATCAAATCAGTCAGCACCTGACGTAATTTCATGTAAGTTTAGTTGTCAAGTTTTTAATCACGTCTAAACTTGTGTCTGGCACTGGTTAATTTGACAGGACTAAACAGGAATCTATCGTCTGTCCTTTTCTTAATGAAATAGAAAGAAAAAGATGCACTGAACTTAAATTTGGTTTAAGGGAATCGGCACCAGTATCAGTATTGTAAAAATTAATCCATGACAAGAATTTGTGCCATCAACATCATCATAATCATTTCAGCCGAAAGACGTCCACAGTTGGACATGGGCCTCCCCCAAGTGTCGCCGACTTATTCGTCAACTGGCGAGTGTGAAACTCGCGAGTGCGCGCGTATTCGCACCTTGCGATTTTACCTATTTTTTTTGTCGTCAAATCGCTCGACTTTAATTTGGAAAAGTGTACGTTAAATATGTTATGTTAGATGTATGATATGGGTTATACGAGTAGAGCCGAAGTTGGGCAGTGTGTTACCGGGTTTTTCCTTTAGGATTTTTTCAGTAATAGCCTGGAATTTGGATTTATGCCTGGTTTGTGGCAATAGGCACGCCTCCTTTTATATGGGAATTAAACATAACAGCTGTCGAAATGTGGGTTTACTATGGTACACCTTTGCCTACCTCAGCTTAGGGGAAATACAGGCGTAAACACTAACTGTTAGACTGAAACTGATAGCAAACACCAATCTGTCAGCTTTAGCCACTAGCAAATAAAGTAAAACTGCAGAGTAATCGGTTAAAATATATTTAATTATTAATGTAGTACACAAAAAAAATACATCTGCTTAGGTACCTAATCGCATCCATAAAAGAAATAAATAATGATATAATCTTTACATAGTATAAAACAATGTCGCTCCCGCTGTTTGTACGCAGATCTTTTAAACTACGCAACGAATTTTAATGCAGTTTTCTGCAATAGATAGGGGGATTCTAGAGACAGGTTTATATGCATAAGTATACATATATACCGTGTACCGTGCGAAGCCGGGGCGGGTCGCTAGTAATAAGTAAATCGAATGAGATAAGTATTAAGTAGTATAGTATAACCCTTTTGATTGTTTTAGCACGTTTGAGAACAAGTCCTAGCAAATTGAAACTTCTTCGTTATCTTTATTTTAATGATGTTTAAATTATCTAAATGTTGCAGAAAAACATAGATCCTATTGGTCTTGTGACGTGCACTTGCTATGAAACAAATACGGTACTTATTCGTAATTTGCACTTTGTTCTTACAAAGATTACCTATCTATCTACTTTTATGACTATTTATTTTATACTATTAAGTTCATAAAATCGATAACATTATTATAGTAACCACCTTACAATTTATGAGATTTTTAATATTAAGATAAAAATATTTTTGCCATTATCTTACATTTGCGACAATCCAGTTGCTATATTGAGAAACGCGAGCACTGACTCCAGGGTAGAAAGAGTCTGCGCATTCGAAGCCCCAGGAGGTTACACCGATGACGATATTTCCGCTTTGAGCGAGAGGACCCCGAGCCTCCTTGGCAAGCGTCCCTTCCGCCCTGGTTCAAGATACCGGAGCACATCATGCCATCGTTGATGTCAGGCCAGTTCTGGTAACCGGGCTGAGTCTTCAGGTAAGCGTAACGCTGGGCACACAGCTGTTGGTTGATGACGTTGACGTTAACGTGCCTGAGCTGCTCGGAACCTGGGCCACCGTACTGAAAATACGGTGATAATAAAATGGTCAATGTAATTAGTTTAATTTCAATGGTCAACTGGCCTCGATACACTGAAAGTTTATGGAAACAAAAAAAATACCCAGAGTGCGCCCCATCCAATGTGTGTGACTGTAGCTCCGTCAGGAACATTGCAATTGGCTCTAACGATACTAGCAGTCTGCACGGTGCTGGAGAATGCGGCCGGGCTGCTGAGGCAGATGACGGTGACGTCGTTGTTCACGATGGAGTGAATGTGCTGTGGGTGCATGACAATACTGCTGATAGTATGCACCCGGCCGCCACTTTGTGCCAGTGAGGTGCCGAGAACGACACGCCATTGCCATTGTAGGTCGCCACTGCAATTAATAATTTATAAAGTAATAGGCATTAAAATCAATCAACGAGGTTATTTCCGTTTCTACTTCTTAAGTTTCTTAAGTTATTGGGTTACCCGCATCATGGACCGGTCGGTACATTTTGCTTCCAGAAGTCTTCATTATTGCGTCCATTAAATTTGTGAATATTATCTTGGGTGTTTCTTTACTTACTAGAAGCAGTGTGCAGCGGACAGCACCGCGGCGGAGGTGATTAGAGATCCTCCACAGGCCTGAAACCAGAAGCCGACGGGCCACGACGTCCACTGCATGTTGGTCATGTACGGATAGGTCTCGATGGTGGTAGTGGAGCCACCGACGATGCGGCTGGCATTTTTAGGGACCGCTTTAAAGACGTGATTTTTGATTGAACAGCCACAGTAAAAATACGCTATCAAATGTTAAAAGAATTTTTAAAATCCGACTTAAAAATAAATAAATTGAAAGGTTCATAGTACAAACTTACAACTAAACTGAATATGTCTTACCAAAGGCAGCTCCCAAAAGGGCTAAAAGGATGATAACATGCATAGTTCAAGTTCAAGACACCAAAAGCACTGAGCTATCTGGACGAGAGCTTCGTATTCTATGCATTATATCTTATGATAGGTATATATCATTGTCAAGTATATGTATAGTATCTATGTATAATCGATGATAAAGATAATCACAATTGTGTTTAGGAATCCCGAGATCGTAAGTACTTAGATAGTTAGTTTTTTCCACCTATCTGTTTTTATCCCAGTTTTTAATGATTAATTTATTACTTTTGTACAATAAACTATCGATAACTTATCTGTTCATAAAATTGCATTCTTACATAAACAATTGGTGACAAATGCTCAGACCTTAGTCATGGTTCTTGGAAATTAAAAAATAAAACCGACTACAAAAAACAAAAAAGTGAAAAATAACGGTGACTTTTGTTTGTTTGTTTCAGTTTTTTTGTCACCGACTTCTGAAGCTAAAGTTATTTTTCACTTTTTTGTGTTTTTGAAGTCGGTTTTATTTTTTGCAAAAAAGTTTTTTTATTTTTTCCTTTTTAGTTGTAATATCCTATACAAATATGTGCTATGCAATTATTTAAATTGTTAACAATACATTTCATGGTAATAGGCTTAGCCTCAATAAAATTGAACTTAACATACGTAACTGTCGAAATCGGGGTGTAATGTACACATCTGTGTACACTTTCAGAGTATACAGGCATTATGTTATGTTACGATATTGTATAAACATCCAAGCGATTGCAGCAATCACGGCAGACTTGCTGTCAATGATTGAAGAGTTCCTATGTTTATCTCCAAAGATCAGCATCAGATCTTCACCAAATTTAAACGGGACCACCGCGGAATAGCATATTTCCAACTAAAAGTAGAATCGGTTCACAATTGGCGAAGATATCGATGAACATACACAAAAAAAAAATACAACCGAATTGAGAACCTCCTCCATTTTGAAGAAAGTCGGTTAAAATAATCTGACGAACTGAAAACCTATTCCTTTTAGAAGTCGATTAAAAACAGAACTTGTCGAAATCTGTGTGTGTGGTGTTTGTGAATGTGGATTTTCCTGTTTAAAAACTGACCTGTCACCTGATCGAGATGAAATACTTATAATTTATGAAGATTTATTCAGGTGTTTGAAGATTATCAGCTCATTTCCTACTAGCCACCAAGCACCAAGTAGCGTTCCGATTATCATTTTCTAAAATCCCCCCGGAAGTTTCTGACATGGTTATTTAAACAGTAGGATCTCCGACCTTTAAGAGGAAAATTGGTTTCGATAATCTATGAATGCAAATTTGTTTCTTTTAAAAAATAAACGAGTTTTACCTTTGAGTGAAATTTGCCATCTTCAGTACCTATTAAAACTACTTTACCTCCAGCTGGGCTAGCATGGCCGGAGACATTTTATCCACGGGGAGAGGACAAAATACTATTCCCCTCTGTCAATTTTGTCCACCATCCGAGCATGGCGGCATGGGTGGATAAACTATTCACGGTGGACAAAACAGGGGAAACGCTTGTCCCCGAAATTATTGCCATTATTAGAAAACTTTTATTCAATTACAAAAAAGTCGAGAATATCGTCGTAAACCAAAGTACTTTTTTCGTATTATTACACATGTGTTGGATATTTATTTTGTTTTGTTGTCAATGTCTTCGAGTATATAACCTCAAACCAGAAAAAAAAGCGCGGGAGTCATCGAATTTGGCGGTCGTGATTTTTCTTTCGCATTTTCTTTAAATTAGAAAAATATTGAGAGTTCAGATACGTTGTGTAGATTTATGTAGATAATAATTAGATTCGTTAATTTAATTGTTCGTAAGTATATATTTTTCTTCATTAGGGTAAGTTTTTTTTTAATATTTTATTTTGTCCTATGGACAACGAACCGCCTGATCCGGGGAGCACAGTCCCCTCGGTCGGGCATAATATCACCATAATATGTGAATCCAGTATGGATACCGATTCGTCCATTGCCAGATCGGAGATAGATAGATCCCTATGTATAGGGACAGACAGTGGGAAGCGGCTTAGATCTTTAAAACTACGCAACGGATTTTGATGCGGGTTTTTTTTAATAGATAGAGTGATTCAAGAGGAGGGTTATTTCTACATTGCACCCGTGCGAAGCCGGGGCGGGTCGCTAGTACCTATATAAGTAAGGATTGCGAAATTAAAACAAGTTCCATACAATTATTGACATATAAACTTACTGCTTAATTGACAAACCCAATCAAATCCGCTTACAATTTCGTTTTGGGTGTCTTTTGACTTAAATTGTTATTATAATAATGTCATGATCGTAAATGTTTATTACAAACACGTTTTAGGTGGTTTAGAAGACTTGTAAAATCTGGTCTGTCTACACTTAGCTTACGTTGGCAACAATCCAGCCGGTATAATGAGAAACACGAACACTGACTCCAGGGTAGACGGGATCGGCGCATTCGAAGCTCCAGGAGGTTACACCGACGATGATGTCACCGAAGTGAGCGAGGGGACCACCAGAGTCGTCACCGCAAGCCTCCTTGCCGCCGACGTCTAAGATACCGGAGCACACCATACCATCGGTGATTTGGGGAGCGTCTTCGTAATCAGGCTGAGTTTTCAGATAAGCATACCGCTCAGTACACAGCTGTTGGTTGATGATGTTGACGTGAACGTGCATGAGCTGCTCAGATACAGGGCCCCCTATCTGAAAGAAATAAGAATTGTAAGTAAAAACTTGAGTCATTTACAGATGTTAATCGCTTTCAATACAATTTCGAATCTATTCAAAATATCTGCTGAAAATCCCGAAATCACGAAATAATAATTAGCTATTCCATACGGAGAACTGCAGATAGTTTTTGTGTCGATTTTAGAGTTGGCTTTTAGTTAAAGATTCATATTCTTTATTCAGGTTTTCAGTTGTGATGGCCGCAGAGGTGGGTGAGAGGTGTGAAATGAATAAATACGTGAGTATATTAGAAGTAGGTGGTTGAACATTTTGATATAATACTCTTTAAGAGTCTGAAAGACATTTCCGTCAGCCCTGATAATATTGATTAAGTATGCCCAAGAGATATACTTAATCAATATTAGATTCACACGAAAACAGAAAAGATTGAAAGTAAATTGAATGCGTACATAGAGTTGACCCCATCCAACTTGTGCGACAGTTGCGCCGTCATCTAGGTTGTAGTTGGGACCAGGGATTCTTGCGGTCTGGATACGATCTGAGAACATGGCGGGGTTGTTGAGACAGACGATTGCGACGTCGTTGTCCAGGGTCTATTGAACGCAGGGGCGGATTTGATACGTTGGCTGCCCTAGGCCTACGAAAGATTGCCGCCCCCCTATGAACCATGAAAAATTAAATAAACTATAGAAATTAAATTAATATGAAAAAAAAACAAATAGTCAGTAAAAGATTTAATTATCTCAATCTGTATTTCAGATACTGATTCTTACCATTTCTATTTGTGAGTAACAATGAATCGTTATACACAAATTGTCTTTTGCCTGGCTTTCTGAGCAGCGAATTTATTTATCAACTCATCACAATCTAAAGGCCGTAGCAACTGTGAACGATTTTTCGATTAGAAAACGATCAAATTTTGCCGCTCCCTACATTTTGCCGCCCTAGGCCCGGGCCTACTCGGCCTATAGGGAAATCCGCCCCTGCTTGAACGTATTGCAGGTGCATGATAATGCGGTTGATAGTGTGGACGGTGCCGCCACTGTTTGCCAACGAGGTGCCCAGAACTATACGCCACAGCCAGCGAAAGTCACCACTGCAAACAATTACATTTTATTAATTAAAACGGTAAACCTCAGTTATATAGCTTAGATGTTTACGAAAAGACGTGCCACTTTTACGTTCAAAGCATTATTTGTTTTATTTCAAGTAGACCAGTTACAGGCACTTTTGAATTGTCTAAACAAACAGTTCCAGTCACAAGGCATAAAAACTGTGAAAGTACTGTAGTTGCCCATTCCCTAGCGTAGATATCTATGGAGAAGAACGGGCAAGAAACTCAATGGACACTCTATTACTTAAATCAGAATATTTTTACAGAACCTTGGTTCCATCATACATTTGGAGACGGTATTACTTTATGTGAGAACGATGTAGCAAGAATGTGTACGTTAAAAGTGTCCATAGTAAAAACAAAAAGTAAACAATTCAAAAATAAAATATTTAATTCAATTAGGCCCCACCGTGGCAACCAAGAGATGACCAGTCACAACTGACAGCGCCCGTTCACGAACAGCATCATTCAACTCAACTATTTTGAAGGGAACTAAAAGATCCGACACGCGCCACCATCAGCGAGACATTTGAGTGTGCATGACATACTCCTAACCGCCAGGGCACATTCAGGTCAAGAAAAGAAAAGAAGTCGTTGGCTGCGCAGTACATTGTTTTGCCAGTCACGCCTTTGTTTGTAGCATTTTCATACAAAACACAGCTAGCAGAGTAACTTAGCGGAATCACTAAAATTATGAAACAACGCTCTAGCTTCATTTAACCTCTAAAAAAATCAACTGTTTCCTAGAAAACTGCAATACCTACCCGGTAAAAATGTATGGAACAGCTGTTTTTTTTAAATAACCGATGAAAAATTTGAATACTGAATACGTGATAACCGTTTTCGCATCGGCGTTCCTTTCACCCCGAATTTCATGAACATACCGAACACACATACTGACCCGAAAACTGCATAAAACGTAAGAAAATTTGAATTTCGCAGGCTACCATGACGCTTGTAAGTGGTATAAAAAGTTACGGTGTGTCCTTAATTTTAAAGACTGGACTTTTATGGAATAGCGTTCCCTTGACATAGAGTGGGTAAGTAAGCGTTTTTACCTGCTTTGGGTATCAAGCTTTGGGTTTGTGTTTATGGATATATATGTAAGCATAAAATAGATTATTCGATGTTGTCATACTTACTAAAAGCAGTGTGCACCGGAGAGCACCGCGGTGGATGTTATCAGAGAACCTCCACATGACTGGCTCCACGAGATGCCAAACGTGGATATCTGCACGTTGGACATGTAGGGGTAGGTCTCCACGTTAGTAGCGGAGCCACCAGCAATGCGGTTCGGGCTCCTAGGGACCCCTGTAAAAAGATTGAGAAAAATCACTTTTTCACGTCATTTATTAAGGTATTCTAAGTTCATTTATCTTCTGGACGGGTTCCCTACTTGACTGCAATGACTTGTAGTTCTGTAGGTAAGGAAAGTCACAATTCCGACGCACATCTCCCGTGTATAGCAAACATACGTCCGTTGTGATCACAATGATCACCGACCATAGGACGCGGTCGTTTAATGTAAACCAGTCCTAACAATAAAGTTTATCTATTTCAAATATTACATCTATTAATTAAAAAGTTTATAGGACAAGTCCCAAATAGTGAACTGAATAGGTCTTACCATGGGCGGACCCCAAAAGAACTAAGAGGATAATGACACGCATTGTTTAAGTTCAAGATACCTGAGTGGGTACCAGGAGCTAGATGAAGGAAACTTTTGTACTTTATACAAACATCTTTATCGTGTTAATCTATAACGAATTCAAAGATAATTACAATTTTTTATATTTTAGAAACCCCAAATTGTAAGATATTTCCTCCTATCTATTGTGGTTTTATAATGAATTATCTATAATTGCCTTTTTCCTGTAGAAATGACAAACCATTAATAAAAATTAAACTCCAATCTCAAACACTGCATTATAAAAACTAAGTAACATGAGGGGGGATCATATAACATGCCATTGACTGGGCACAAATCTCAAGATTCAAAGACTCCGTGGCTGCTACTGAGAAATTCCTGATGGAAAAACCTAATATCACTTTGCCGACCTGGGAACCGAACCCAGAACCTCATGCCAATTTACAAATCGACCTCTTATAGTCTACTGTTGGACATAGGTCTCTTTTAGATTTTCACCTTCCTCATCCATATCAGCCTGGTAATTTAACGGAAAATTGTTTAGAACCCTAAACACCGGACGACCTTTCTTCATACAGTTTCGTCACTAAACCATTTTCACTATAGATTCCCTCATCACCCTCCTGCATTCTATATTTGGGGTTGTCGCAAGCGTAGGTTTTTATTAAAATAACGATTAAACTTAGAACTTATTTAATCTTCTCATCACATAAAATACAAATATTGACAATTTATTTTTTACAATTTGATTTGGAACTTAAAACCAGAGATTATTTCAACGAGTTACAATTCCTTTACGCATTGGAGACGATCCAGTCAGTGTATCTAGACACGCGAGCGTTAACGCCAGGGTAAAAAGCATCAGCGCACTGGAAGCCCCAAGAGACAACACCGACGATGACGTCCCCGTTGTGAGCGAGGGGACCACCGGAGTCTCCTTGGCAAGCGTCTTTGCCACCGACGTCCAAAATACCGGCGCACATCATGTTGTCGGTGATGTCAGGCCAGTTCTGGAAGCCGGGCTGGGTCTTCAGGAAAGCATAACGCTCAGCACACAGCTCTTGGTTGATAAGGTCGAGGTTGACGTGATGCAATTGCTCAGGGTATGAGCCTCCAGACTGTAAGTAAATTTAAATAATCCTTAATTAAAAAATCACAAAAAAAGGTACTTACTTAGCGAATTAGCGACTGTTATTTTTGTCACATTTGGCTGTGTTTTGAGCGCTGCTAATCGATTTCAGTGATTCTGGTATAAAGCAAGACATGTGTCTGTTCCTAAATTACCCAAGGCTGATAAAATTCGTTTTTCCTTATTAATTTAAGAACAGATTGAGTGCTAGGGTTAGTTACTCTAGCACCCTAGCACTCAATCTGTAAGTAAGTAACAGAAAATTGATAATCATGACAAAAAAGAAAATAACTACCGTGAGTGATCCCCAACCAATGGTGGTCAGGCTGGTGCCGTCAGCAATTGCGTAGTTGCTGCCGGGGATGCTAGCGGGCTGGATGACGTTGGAGTAGACGGCGGGTGTGGCCAGGCGGACGATGGCGACGTCATGGTCCAGGGTGGAGGGGCTGTAGCCTGAGTGCAGGACCAGTTGGGAGACAGAGTGCAAAGAGCCACCGCTGGACGCTAAGGACGTACCCAGGCGCACACGCCACTCAGAAGGAACGTCGCCGCTGTGAAATAAAATTATTGTTGAATATTATAATCGTTCACTTTGATTGGTAACAAAAAATAATGTGAAGAATGAATTTTATAAATTCAATATTTTATCAATCAATCAAAAACTTTATTAAAACTTAAACTTAACTTACTTATTTAACTTTATTACTTTTTTTTTTTTCTTACTTTTTTTTGCAATTTTCCGGTTAGTATCAGCCTGTATGATAAATAAAATTTGATTTGCGGCCGTAAAACGCATGTATTTACAGAATTATAATCATTAAAACGTCAATACAACCCCCTAAGTTCATTTAATCCCACTGAATGACTTTTTCATGAAATATTCAATGGGATTTAATGAACTTAAAGGGGTTGTATTGATGATTTTAATTATTACAAGTCTTTTTTTTTTTACGGATGGGAAATCATCAAATGACTTCTCCCGCTCGTCTACACGGCCTGTCGTCAAAAGACGGACGGACGGCGAGCTAGCCCATTACTCACCGTCCACAGGTCCGCGCCTACGGTGGCCGGAAGCCACCACGTGACCCCCGATGCCCGAGGCGTCTCCCGCGGCGGCTGGGACGAGAGGTTCTCTCCCTCTCACGCTCCGCCACCTCCTTCGCTAGCATGACTGCTTCGCAGAAGGAGGTGACGGCGTCCCATTCCCTCTCGCTCCGGACCATGGCTTGGACCAGGGCCGGACGCGATAGGTCGCCGCCGCCGATCGCCGCGCCGCTACGAGGACACGGCGGTGCTCCGCCCAAGCAGACCTCAACCGTGTGCTCCACCGTGTCCTCTGGGCGATCCACGCAGTGGTAACACCCGGGCGTTTCCTCCCGCCCGATTTGGTGCAGGAACCTCCCGAAACAACCGCGTCCGGTGAGGACCTGCGTCAGGCGGATGGTGAGGGTGCCGTGGTGCCTCTCCAGATTATTACAAGTCTGTAAAGCCATATTTGTTACGGCCGTAATCAACATACAAACTGACACTGACCTGCTAATTTAAAAAAAAAAAAAGTAAGAAAACTTAAGTGTCGCAGGATACGTATCTCGTACTTTTATATATCTTTCCAATTGATAGACACAAAATGATTTAGGACTTTCAAATCTCTGATATAATTATTTTGATTGAAGTTGGTACTTACAAGTAACAGTGAGCCGCAGAGAGTACAGAGGAGGTGGTGAGCAGAGAGCCGCCGCATGCCTGAAACCACCAGATGCCCCACATACCGTACTGCATGTTGGACATGTACGGGTACTGGTCCACAGTGGTGGGGGAGCCACCGACGATGCGGTTGATGCTCTTGGGCACCGCTGGAATGGACCGAGCGATATTATGATAAATTGCATGGATTGACCTGATACTGGCCTGCTCTCAAAATGGCGAAGAAAAAAATCTTGAGGAAATCGGCATGGCCAGAACCAAATTTTCAATTTTCAAGTCCTGTGACATCTCCCAACTGGGCCCACGTGGAGGATTACATCCTACTATCACACAGAGAGGACGTCTGTGTCGCAGAAGATGATATAGGCTGATTATGATTTTGGCCTTATGGGTTTAAAAACTCATAAAGATAAGCTACATGACATGATGACTTAAATTTCGGTATGTTTTTTTTCTACAGACCTGGTCTAAACAAACTAACACTTGGGCCTGTCCTGGACCGAAATATCTAGAATCATTCATGGGTTTGCTTGCCCAGGAGTTAAAAAGGTTATGACTTACAAGTTAGAAGCAAAGAAAGGAATGTAACTCACCGAGTG
Organism: Lycophotia porphyrea; assembly: GCA_950005105.1. Classification (NCBI taxonomy): domain Eukaryota; kingdom Metazoa; phylum Arthropoda; class Insecta; order Lepidoptera; family Noctuidae; genus Lycophotia; species Lycophotia porphyrea. The sequence continues at coordinate 9,992,997 of OX465393.1, forward strand.
AGGACCCCAGAAGGGCTAACAGGATGACGGCACGCATGATTGTTCAAGTAACTGCTCCTACTCTGCCTGAAGAACTAATCTACGGTCTTATATATTAAATGTTGTTATCCATTATCTTTGAATTATCAACTAGGTACTTAATTAATTTTAAGATAAAACTAAATAATATTTTCAAATATCATTTATCAGGGAAAACCAAACAGTCGTTAGATTATATATTTCTTTAGTGTTGGGTAGGTAGGTAACTAATCCGAAACAGGACAAGTTCCGAATCCTAATATTGTATGTCTTAACCAAAGCCATCGATTCTTATTCTTTATTAAAATAATAAGAATGACGTTTACGAAGGGCTATCCCGTAAGGAGTGTGGAAGCGAATTCCAGAGGCGCACAACATCGATCATTGCGTTCGTGTCATTAATTTGTATTGAAAATTGAAAGTCGCAACGGCGCGTTCAAAGTTACACCACAAATACTTGCGAGCTCAATGTGCTTGCTGAAAATCCCTGAAGGAGCATATTGGGTTGAAATTTATGACAGAAACAAGATTGAATTAGATAGGGTCTTCGGTCCATCTAACAGGGTGTGCACTATCATGCGAATGGCTGCTATTTCTAGCTTCGACGACTTCAGAAACTGTCAGAAACTTATAACTTTTTTTTTTTCGCATTCGACGTCTTTTTCAACCGCTGTATTTGCAGGAAGTCCATTCTTGTTCTAATTTGTTAATCGAACACGAGAAAACTTTCTAAACCCCTTTTATTTCATTCGTTACCGTGTAGTCAAATGGTATGAGACGTCGAAACAGAGCCTACCTTTATAAATACAGAAACCAACCTGTACCATTTATGTACTTTGATATCGCATTTTTTTCGTATCAATCAAAATAAGGGCAGTAATTGTAGTTAAAGTGTTTTACTTTAGGGTTGTGCCTCATCTAGCAGCACTAGAACCGTTGCGGTTTAAAAAAAGATGTAGTGACCAAAATTGAAAAGAGCATGCTTAGATGGTTTGATCATATGGAGAGGATGAGTGAAAGGCGACTAAAAAAAGGTATTTACATGGCAGATGTGAGTGGCAACGCCGGGAGGGGACGCCCTAGAATGACAAACGCTGACCTCATTGGTTTGGTTCTTCAGAAAGGTCAGGTGCGTAGTACTCGCAACCGGCGTGCGTGTATGACCAGATGTATGAACGTGGACGAGGCAAAAGGAGTATGTAAGGATCGCAGCAGGTGGCATTCTGTGGTTTCTGCCTACCCTCATGGGAAAAGGGCGTGAGTTTATGAATGTATGTACTAATGTTTACAAACTTGGTTACATAGTTTCAGGTGGTAAATGAAAAAATCTTCTGGTATATAAGTTTTATTGGAATGTCCTTTAGAATACGTACAAATTATCTAAGGAAAATTATATCTCTAAATAATTGAACCTTTAAGCTGTTACGAGGAAACAATCCAAATTTCAAAAATATGGAGGTTAAATGTAATCGCTTTGGTTACTTACTTATCCACAGTAAACGTTAGGCCTCGCGACATAAAGAATTGCCCAGATTTCGTGAAAATGAAAATATATTTTATGATTAATCAAATAACAATGATTATACTATGAACATGGAACTGTGCCTACTTGTGGTGTACCTTTTTATCAATTTGACAAAGTCTGTGCAAGCCCTTATGTGAAGACAAAAGAAATAATAACTTAGTTAAACCTTAAACGTGAATGGTGGGAAAAACTAATATAAATTCATACTTCGAACACGGGTTGCGTACATACTTATGAAACAAACCAGGAAATATTTTTTTTCCATTTTACAGACGAATAGAAACAAAATAAAATGTTTTGTTGTCTTTACAAAATAATAGTAAGAATACGATAACTACGGGTACGTACAAAAATAAAAGTAGTATCAAAACTCAAATATGTAACTACGTCGAACCACATCCTAAAATACAGGCAGGAATATTCAGAATAATTGACGAAGAAAATATTTTATATAAAATAATTATAGATTGACTATAAACTCAATTGCAGCAACTGGCTCAATATTATCGACATGGAAAAGCAACAACACATGGAAACATGTTTATTTGGCTGAATAATACTACTTGCATATTTAAATTACTTTTGGTTGTTTTCATTTACAGAGTAAAATGCACTCTCATACCCAATTTATATTTCCAGAGGAGAGTTTCCGTGTCCTTGATATAACATAAAAATAATTAACACTACAAGTTCTGTGTCACTCTACGTCTGTGTCTGTGTCTACTGTCAATTTTACGTAATAAATTACAATCCTTGTATAAGTCCAGTTACTAAATCTTTTTCAATGTGACCGTCGTCAAAAGACTAGCTGAAGTATACATATATAAAAACCATTTTAAATTCTGCGTTCGTAAATCAAAACAAAAACAAAATACGTTACTTTTGAAATTAAACTGCATCATTATACAATAATGCTGATTGCTCAAAAAATCAGCAGTTGTTGTAGAAACTTTTTACGCATTATTTTCGTTGTAACACGTTCGGAAGACTGAGACAAGTGCACCAATGTTTCGTTTATGTGTTTTCGTAGTTTCTAACAATACGTTGTTGGGTAAGTTTCCCATTATAATTTCACTGGTTTTTAATTGTAATAATACATAGCGAGTTCTAACATGTTCTGGAATCTCACTTAGTTTTGTCGATAAAGATTATCGTGAAGTCTTTCAGTTGTAAACAGTAGCATTAATTAGAAGGAAGGTAACTCCACTGATGATTATTTATATAATTCATAATAATGATTCAATTTAGGCATAATATACGTGCATTTCCGAGTTTATATAGAGAATAAAGTTCACAATACGCTATTAAGTCTCTCCCATTATGAATAAAATTAACGCCTACGATAACTTAAACTAATAAAGCTTTGTTGGTGATTACATCTAATTAATGAGACTCATATTTACACAAACAAAGTACAACGAAGACAAACTTTATTGTAAAAAGCTACCAGATTGTCCGATTTACAAGTAGGTGTTTCGATTTACGTTGGGTCTTTACGTTCAATAAAACTCGAATACATAGCTGCAACAGACGTCGAATCAGTTACCACACAGTTCTAACAATTTCATGAGATAGTTGTTACTACTATGAACTATGTTCAACTTGCGTAAACATTCTATGTATATGTTTTATCATATTTTAAACGAGTACTATTTGTGCTAACGCAATTTTCTCTTATTGTATTAATATTTGGCAGGTTTCAAGTCTGTTTATAATTAGGTTTACAAGCTAAACAACTAGTATAACTTACGTCACAAGATTAATCACATCAAATATGATGGTGGGCTGTAATACATTCGTCTTCAGCATAATTTATGCATGTGTAACATACACCTGAATGCATTCGTTTTAAAAGTTGATCAAAAATATAAAAGCCCCCAATTTATTTGATTGATTAAAAAATCTTAAAATAATTGGTGTTCACTTACAACTTCGGTTCTTCTTATAACTAACCGTAATCTCGAAATAATAATCTAGATAACTGTAATTGATAAATAAATTAAAGCCTACGTAGTATCAATATTGTATTCAATAAACATACAGTAATAAATAATATATATTATCCATAAAACGTTTGAATATAAACTGTCTGATTTATACAGATAGTTGTAGCAAAACGATACTTATAACAATTGTATCTAAATACGTCAATTTAATTGAGACAATAACGTCAACCATTTATACCATAATATATAAGGTAATAACAAATTAATCTACAAATACATACTAGTACCAACATATTACGTAAAATTACGCCAAAACAAACGCTTCTCGAGAAGCACAGAAAAGGCACGAAATTCATAAGACAGCGCATGTTTCAACATTGTAATTGATATACTATTTAGTTAAAGGTATATATTTTCATAAAAATTATTTTATAATTGAACGTTGTTTTTTTATATTTTATAACAATGTAAGGGCTACAGTTACCATAATTTCGAAGCTACTTACATTCGTGATTTTTTTTTAAATTAATTTATAGGGATAATTGTTGACCGGAATAGAGTAGCAGCAGTAATAATTTAACCCATAGAAAAGTATTATAGGCAATAATATTTCAAAATAATGGACAATTCATAAGATTGTTGATTAGATACACTTGGACTTGACAAATCTACCGCAACATTATCTGAGATAACAAGTTAGTATAGTAGTAATTAATTATAATTATCTACTATTTGTTTTTTTTTTAAACCAGGTACAAATAAATAAAATCGTAAGTTTTGTCGAACAATGGCTCAACTTCCTGCAATGATGCGAACAACAAACAAGTCTGCAAGTTTTTCAAGTAGTAGTACAGTTTGTACGATATATGACAAGAAAATGTATAAATGGGAAATCAAGTTTTGTATTCAGGCCTTTTAACAGACGCATTTCTTAATAAATCTGTTTTTAGCAGGTCTCTTATCCTAATTGGGATCTCGTACTTCTTTTATCCATTGAAGGCCTAATTCTTAAACGCTTTAATACTTCATTCACAATTATACTTTTAACAAGCATGGACCTTTTAAAATTATCCAATTGCTCCTTCAATGAAGGTGTAGATATACCAGAATGTTCGTAAGTCATGTCGGGCTGTCAATATAAAGGTATTTCTCATTGTCGGTCGACGGTCCTCTTGAGCCACTGTGTGAAGTGCCTTAGCTGCCAAACTGCCCGCGCGGACTCCTCGCGAAGTCGAGCGTTGTGTCGCCGTAACCTACGGACCTGTTGAGGTAATCAAAGATTAAATTAGTTAAGCTAGAGTAATTTATCTTAATCCGGATTTGATTATAACCTTATCGGTTATACGCATTACTAAAAATTATCGCGTTCATACCTCAACATTTCAGCCAATTTAGGTGTATCTACACCGAAGTTCGGTATGGAGCACCTTTAGATATGAAGCGAAATAACCAGAAGTGCAATAAACAGTTATGGGAAATTTAGGTACATATTTGATAACCACGAATGCAGCGCGCGCAGTTGGGATCATAAAAAGAGCTAGCAAAACCGGGCGTTTAAGAGCGTTTTCAGACTAGCGTATTTTTCGGAGCGTACAAGCTCGTAACGGATTACGCGCACCGTATTTTGCGCTTCAAAAAAGCGAACGCGTGCAAAGGCTCTCATTCGGCGTGTTCGCTCGAACTTGTGGGTTTCGGCAGAAGCAATATGTCATTATCTCCCGCAGCTCGCCCTTGTAAGCGCGTCAACGCTCTTCCCACTTGCGCACGCATTGTATGACCGTCATCATTATCATCTGGCTAGCCTTTTCCCAACTATGTTGGGGTCGGCTTCCAGTCTAACCGGATGCAGCTGAATACAACTATTTTACATGGAGTGACTGCCTATCTGACCTCCACAACCCAGTTCGTACTGGGTAATACGATTATTGAGGGAGGGTATTCAGTTTTCGATTCTCGTCCCAAATATGTAAAAAACCTATAACCTCAATGTGTGACGTAATTGTCCGATATGTTATATATATATAGCATTGAGCGCCCAAGAAGTGAACTTGTAAACAGTAGGTAAAGTAATCACGCGGCGAAACACGTGCCGATCCTGCCGAAACGAAAGCTCGTGCGCAAACCCCGCCCCTTTTAGACACACCCCCGCGCTGACCGCAGTCTATGCGAGTGCGCCGCTATTTCCGCATTTCTAATATTGCGCTTCCGCGTATCGCATAAACAACCCCGCTTACTTCGTGATAAGTGTGTCCTGTAAACGTGTCCTTGAATAACCAAAAATGACGTCGTTATGTATATTCCAATGAAGAATATTGGGATATGTTTCGTGCCTACGCGTTATCAAATGATAGTGTGCGAGGAGCCATTAATTTGTACTGAGAGATGTTACCCAACCGCCAGATTCCGTCGTACAATCTTATACTAGGTGTCAACCAAGACCAACGATTGCGAACATTTGTTCAGTTCACCGTACCGACGCATGCCCAAGGACGAGGAAGGGAACCATACCTAGTGCACCTAAAAGAAGCCATTTTTGAATACTTCGAGCATCACCCACAAGAAAGTACTCGAAATGCTGCAAGACGGTTCTGTGTATCGCATTTGACTGTATGGAAGCAGGTACATGAAGAAGGAATGCACCCATATAATTTTAGACCCGTTCAAGAACTTGGGGTCAACGACCACGAACCACGGGTGAATTTTTGCCGCTGGTTTTTGTCTAATTTAGACAAAAACTTTTTATCTACTGATGAAGCCACATTTACACGAATGGGGATATTTAAAGTGCATTATGAACATTGTTGGAGTAATGAAAATCTTTCGCTTATCAACAATGGTTTAGTGTAGGTAAATGTGTTGGCAGGTATTTTAAATAATTGTTTAATAGGCCCGCCAGTACTTTATTGATGGAAGACTTGATAGTGTATCATACCTTAACATTTTAAATAGTGTGGTGGATTAAATGTTGGACGATGTGCCTCTTAGTGTTTATCAAAACCTCTATTACCAATATGACGGAGCGCCCGCGCACTATTAGATGAATTCTTAACTTTGTCTCATCGTATCTTTTTCTTAAATTATTGCGGATGACAATTCACATTTGCATTGCAGATTTTAATATTTTGTTTAGTACCTAGATATTTTTGCCTGTCCTAAGCCAGGTAGCAATCTAAAAGTTATTGACCCGCGCACATGTTCTGCGATAATATTAAATCGCTAGCGCAAGGGTGTATACACATTGCGAGAACTTTGCGAAAATTTTGGTATGGTTCTGTCTGTCATTTATCAGTGATTTTTTTGTTGTTCATATTTTTATTAGTTTCATGTAAGCATGTACTATTGTGGGTTTGAATACGTCCCTTGTTTAAACTAACATACTGTATAGATAGTATATTACAAAACATGTTCTTGAAATGAGTAATCGTAGAACGGCGGTTTCAGATTAGGGTATTTAGGTGTTCGAGCCTACGCTTGAACCACATTTGAGATTACGCTTTGAAATACGTTACTCACACCTTCAAACCGTCTGTTTGTTTTATGTATATGTGCACTGTTGCTATCTCTTTCACTCAAGACACAGCGCCCGGCGTGCGGCGCATGCACCGCGCTCCTTAGTACGCTTTTGAAACTCGTAGCACTCGCACGTGTACATCGTTGAATAATTTTATGTGAGTAACAAATTATTTTCTATTGGAACTATTATGAATACCGCTCGGCGCCTCACGGCCCAGCGACGCCTTGTGTGCCACGTAGCACCTAAAAGCATGGTTGCTTTTTCTGCCGGATCGAGTTCGACTGTAGTCTATGGACGGCTACACCACCTACCATCTGAGTGAGACCACCTGACCCGTCGCTCGAAAAAGACGACGTTGACAATCACTTGATTATGACGACGTCGTGTCGCCTGTCTTTTCAAGTAAGACGACGTCGACTGTTAAGACGACGTCGACTGGCAAGACGGCGTCGACTGTTAAGACGACGTCGATTTTCAAATAAGACGTCGTCGACCGTCATTTGAACAAGACGACATCGCTTGAATGAGACGACTTTACTGTTTAATTAACGTCACCCGACACGATGATGATGATTCGTTTTACAATGTTGTTCGTTTTCTTTCCAGAATTATGTCAAAACAAACAACATTGGGAGAATTAGCCGCTCGGCCCTGCCCAGTTGGAGAAGAGGAAAGTTTTGCAGCTGTTGTCAACATAATTGACCAATATTTTCCTGATGACTGGAGATCCTGAGAAGTTAATGACTACAGTTTTCACGAACTATTTGGAGCCGAAGTCTCTTCTAAAATTGAGGGTAAACTAAAATTCGCTATCCCGACCGCCGATCTAGCCCGAGCTTTTTCTCCAGACTCTAGTTCTTTATCTGAGAGGAGGTATTGAAGCATAAGGACAAAGATCTTGCACTGGCCTCTAGGCCGAGCTTTAGTGCATTGTCCTCATCACATTATGGAAAAGATACATGGCTCCGGGAGATATTATTACGCCTTTGTTGAGTCAGTGCGCACAATAAAGAGCAAACTGACGAATCGTAGGAGTGCGTCATCCGAACTACAGACCTCTCAACAAGATCAAGGAACCTCGGGCAATCCTGCACATTCTGATACGGAAACACCAGAACGCACTACAGGCACAAAAAGATCTCACGAAATAGATATAGAAGCGGAGAGTCCAATAAAACAACCGACTCCATCTCGAGGGCAGGGAAGCAATGAACATCTGTTGATAGCGGTTTTGAATCAACAAATGGAAATGTTTAATCGTCTAATAAATACTCAAAACAAGCAAAACGATAATATTGAAAAAATACTGTCAAACACCATAAAAAATGACACCGTTAATCCCCCGGACCTAAACGAGTCGTTTGATTCATTACCAGACAGTACACAGTCGGATGACGAGCACCAGCCGTCTCAATATGATTGTTATCCAAGCCCCCTTGGATAACAATCATATTGAGACGGCGTTTTGCGCCTTGCAAGTAAATAACGTTCTTGCTGGCGTAGCACCTAATTGGAAATCATCTGCCGTTCTTGACAAATTCGATATGACACTAGGTGCGATAACTCATGGTCTCCTACAACAGAGGAAAATCTTTCGAGAGTTGGTCGACCACCTACCTCATGAAATGAAAAATAAAATCGGATGTGTTTTTCTTAATGATGATTTTAAGTTTAGGTTAGTTTAAGTTTAGTTTAAGTTTAAGAAAAAATCGGACGACCTCTTGCAGTATGTTTGTGGTCGTCGGGCAGAGGTGATAGAACAGAGAAGAGGGGCATATAAAGTACAAAACAAGTCTCTTTATAATATTTTGCACAGCATACCCCCATCAGAAACACATCTCTTTTCTGACGAAGCTTTATCTAAAGCAGTTAAAGATTGCTCCAACAATGATATCAAAAAGTTTTTTCCTTATCCCAACAAGAAAAAACAGTCATTTCGTCCAAAACACAAATTCAAAGGGACGACAACACAAGGCTCATCAAGAAGCAATTTACAATATTACCGTAACTCAGGCGGAGTCAATGACACGACCCGCACTAGAATCAAACAGCAGCATCATTTTAAACCTCAATCACAATCACAACCAAAAGCACAGCAAGCTAGAAAAGATTGGGGAGGGGGCAAAAGAAAGTGACTCTTTCAAAGCAGGGCGCTTACAAGATTATGCCCAAAATTGGACAACAGCGCCAAAACTAATTCAAAACTTTATCCAGGGGTACAGGATCCCATGCAGCTCAAAACCGCCAATCAGAAGGTTTTCTCCCAAGAACATTTTTCAATTTCGAACCAAAGTAACACCAGAAATATGAGAGCGCACTGGCAGCTTTCCCCAAAATCACCAATTGGATTGCTCATACTTTAAGAGGCGAAGGCATAAGGATACTAGTATACTTAGACGACTTCCTGCTTATTCACGAAGATCCAGATATCCTGGAAAGTCAGACCAAATATGTCGTCAAATACTTACAGAAATTAGGCTGGCAAGTAAATCAAGAGAAGTCCTCCTCGACTGCCACAACAAAATTAGAATAGCTTGGAATACCTTGGGATACCAAACTAAACCGGAAATCACTATCGGAAAGCAAGACAATCCACCTTACGATTCATCTGGAGGCCGTAATAAAGAGGAGTCGTTGGAGTTGGCACGATGCAAAGGTTATTCTAGGGAAGCTGAACTTTGCGTCATACATTGTACCACCGGGGCGCCTCCAAAGTCGCTTCCTCCAAAGGGCATCAAGTCGTTTACCTATGGCAAAACCACATCGACAATTGCCAATACCACCCCGTGCTATGGTGGAGCTCCTCTGGTGGAAAACGCATATCCAAAAAGAGTCACCCATACACGACAGATGCGGCGGACAAGGGTTGGGGAGCTGTTATAAATGGCCAGAAGTTCTGGGGCACATGGACAAATGTGCAGCAGAAGTGGCACAGCAATCAAAAGGAACTAAATACGTTGTTCGAAGTTTTGACACGAGTCCACTCTTTGATAAAAGACAAAACAGTGATGTTACAGACCGACAATCGTACAACAGTAGCTTACATTATGAAACAAGGAGGTACGAAGTCCTTGAGACTACTGGAGACTTCTCTAAAAATTCTGGAACTTTGCCAACGTCAGCGCTGTCACCTCATAGCCCGTTACATACCCGGAATATACAACGGTCTGGCGGACAGCCTCTCCCGAGAAAAAGGTCTTCCCGGCACCTCAAGCCATCGGCAGTATCAATGATATTCCAGAAGCTGGGCACCCCTGTGATCGGTCTGTTTGCATCTGCGAGATCGGCGGTGGTGCCAACATATGTCAGCGAAGATGCAAAGGACACACACAGTCTATTTACAGATGCGTTCAGCAAGACGTGGCAGTTCAAACTGGGGTGGATCTTCCCTCCACCATTGTTGAAACCTCGCGTGGTTCATCATCTGAACAAATCGGAAGGAACGTACCTAATAGTGACTCCCAGTTGGACGCAGGTGATTTGGACGGCCGATTTATGGGAAAGGGCAATTTGCCCACCGATTCCAATAACAGATCTGAAATCGAATTTAACAGATCTTGGAACGAATCTACCACCTCAAAATATGGAGAGCTTGAATTTGTTGGTCTGGAAGGCAAACAAATACAAAACTGGTCCAATACGGATATAAATCTTCTAGAGACATCTTGGAGAAAATCTTCTCTGAAAACATACAAACCTGCTTGGTCCCGGTGCCTGGCCTGGGCTCGCACCAACAATATAGCTGTGGATAACCCCAGCCCATCAGATTTGGCGAAATATCTATGTCACCTCTACAACACCGTAAGGCTGGCCCCTCGAACTATTGCCCTACACAAATCAGTAGTGGTAACTTTAGCGAACCCTCAGCGTTGAGAAGAACTAACTTCGCAACATTTGGTAAAGCATGTACTGAAGGCAATTTTCTTGAAAAATCCCCTGACGAAGAAAGCCATCCCTTGGAAAACAAGCGACCTATTGGACTTCCTTAGGTCCTACGTTATAAATGAAGACAGCGTATTTCAAATTTTTAGACATACCTGTGTCCTTCTCCTATTAGCTTCAGGAAGAAGAGTACACGATCTCACCTTATTGAGCATTAAGAAAGGATTATTTATGGATAACGGGGATGAGGTTATTCTATGGCCTCAATTCGGTTCCAAAACCGACTCTAGCACTTATCGACTATCTGGATGGGTGTTAAAAAACAATGCGAACGAAGCTCGTCTAAACCTTGTTTTTTGGATAAAAAAATCCATTTCAGCCTCCCAAGAGCGTCGAAGGTTTAAGAACTTGAAGAACTTGTTCATAACTACGAGAGGAACAGTTAAAAATGCATCACGCTTTGTAATTTCGGGATGGATCCGAACACTTTTTCGGGAAGCTGGCATCTCTGCCTCAGCAGGCAGTTTCAGGGCCGCAGTTGCGTCCGAAAACTGGACCAATAATAAATAAAATATTGATGATATTCTTAAAAGGGGAAACTGGAGATCAAAGAATACATTTTTCAATCACTACTGCAGGGAGCCATCCACAAACTGCATTAATAATTACAACCATACTACGAGAGTATTGAGTGATGATTTTTCGACTTTATAAATTTGATTTTATGGGTAATTTAGATAAAAATCAAGAAATAGAAGTTACTAATGTTTGTTATTTGATCAATTATTCATTTTCTATATACTTTTGTTGATACTTTGATTATAATTATGTTTGACCTTAAAAAGGCATTAAAGTTTTTCTTTAGACCGATTAATTTGTTTTTTTCTTTTTTATTAAAACATCAGTCACAGTACGCATCGCAGCGCCGCCGGCAGAATACGTGTACGCGTGTTTACTCGCGCCTTTTGTTCCACGCGTTGCCTCATACGAGCTTTGACGTGCTTATAAGCACGTATAAGAGGTGCAAGAGACGACACTGCGCGTTTAAGCGCACAATAAACGGTAGTCTAAAACGCTCTACCCTCAAAAAACTGTTACAATTATAATCACGAATCTGATTAGTCATTGCAAATGGAGAGCGTAAATACGGTAGCCTACGTGATGATGAACAGTAAAGTAGTACATACTTACTTGTTTTTGCTATCATAATAATACGGATGTTTGATGATAAGGAATTACGGGTTTTTCTACTAAACTTTTCGTTAATTAGAACATGATTCAATTTAATTGGCATTAACAATCTACTTGTAATCTGATCGTATTATTTTAATCTTTATACATATAAAAAAGTACCGGTGGAATACATGACCTCCTTTTTAAAAAAACTGCGCGACGCAAAGGAGTTTAACGTTACAGATTTGAATGGAGGTGTCCAGTCAGTGCAAGTCTTTGTCAGTAATCGTGTTGTGTGCAGCTCGACTCAAGGAGCTCAAAGGACATTTGGGGAGGTCGTTTCTAGTACTCCAACTGCCAGACAATCGTTAAAACCAAATGTAATTGAAGGACACTAATGGAAATGCATTATGCATCAGCAAATTTATAACGAAATTGACGTCAATCATAGTTGTTACCATGATCATGACGCTTCAGGGCTAACTGGCGAGATGTGATGGTATGCTCCGAATTAGAGGTCGTGTTCCTCACCTCCTCCTCCAGCTGATGCCGGTGCCGCTGCGAGGCGGCGGCGTCGCTCTCGAGCGCGGCCACCCGCGCCACCAGCCCGCACGCGCACGGCACCGCGCCCGCAGTGCTAGGAGCTGCTAGCGTAATTGGAGAGACTTCGGGCGCCTGAGGGGTATAAATACAAGATCATTGAGGGGCCGTTTCTACCAAACCGAAAAATCTTCACGCCCTTTGATGCCACTGAATAAATTACTGTATCCGCATTGCCTTCAAAGTATAAAATTGGGCGTTAACGTATCCTTGAGGTCGAGCGAGGCGTCGCTTATGTCGACGACCTTAGTGTTCACAAGAATTGTAGCACGACTTACTTTCACAACCACTAATTCAAACAATCTAGGGCGAATAAGAAGGGAAGGGAAATAAAGTTTTTCCGGAAATCAATCCCATATGAGTTTTTGAATTGTCCCATGTGCTTGTAATAATTTATACTAGACGCAAACCAGCATTACTCATACCATTCATTCGTGCAGGTCGCTACCAAACATTTGAATTCCTCATTATCATTACTTGAAATAATAATACTATTGCGCCGAAATGTACACATACCGTAATACTTAAAAAAAAAAAAACTTATTGAAACATGCAACCTACCTTCATTAAAGTCTTTATATTTAAAATGCTACTATAGCAAGCTACTACCATTACATAAAAAGTTTTTTTTAGCATAATATATAGTGTTTCGCTGCTGGGTTTAGCCCCCATAACCGACATTCTGTGGCCAATCTCTCTAGACGCGTTCAACTCGTCGTGCCAGCGTTTTCTAAGCCTCCTTCGACGACGACTCTGGCGCATCGGTACTGATGCATTCTACAGACATGGCCCGCCCAATCCCACTTCAAAAAGCAAATAAAAGGTGTTATAAAAAACTTACAACAGTGACGTCAGTCCAAGAGTCTGTGGTGGGTTCGTTCGCGAGCGTTTCTAATGAGGGGTCGGTGTTGTCCATGGACGGGTACTGGTGCTCCTCGCAGATCTAAATCAAAATACTTTTCACTAGAGGAAAATCTGGCAGCATAAGAAATGTGTTCCGCAGGTATCGGGAGCGCGGTCCAAATTAGTTAGGGCTCCAAGCATATACAACGGGTGTGAACGGACCTTTCACGAAGCCGTCAACTAGGCGTACTGTACATCAAACTAAGTAACTCTACGCACAAATGATTGCTAGGAAATGACTTTTGAAGTGGAAACTTTTGGGAGAAAATGAGATACGAAGCATTATTCAGTGTTAAACTTGAAGCCAAAATTTTTGAAGGTTTCACTTCTACCACGTGTGAACTGCACACATGTTTTTATTTTGGGTAGAAAAATCGTATTTTACGATAGGACTCAATGTAACGCACTAAAATAAAACCATTGTGAATGGATGCATTAAATAGTACGGGGTTCGCGGAGGTATTTTAAGTTAAGTTATAATTTTAAAAACTTATATTAAAAAAACCTGTGAAAAAGTTAGAACTTTGACCCCCAATATCTCCGTAACAAAAAGGTTCCCAGGTATGGTCTAGAACCAAAAAAAATATCGCAATAACGGGGAGAACAAGTGCCTATCGCCTTCGTTAAGGGTACTTTCACACCTATTATACTCTGTTATATTGATATTTAGTTAGCGCTCTAATTGAAGAGAATTGAATTTTTCCTGATTTGTCATCTACACAGAAATTTCTAAAGAAATAAGCAGTACCTTGTGCTCCTTTATCTTTATCTTAATGTATCTTGTAATTACATATTTCGTGTGTACATAAATAAATATAAATCAAATGAAGAGAACTCTCAAATAAATTATGCCACGACTTTTTAGTTTTAAGTTTGTTAAAAACCTTTCAGATAGAATATGCTTAGGAATAAACATTCCAGTAGTTTCTAGAAAAGTGTGGAAGTAGCTTAAAAGGCACTGCACCGTTATAATTTCTGATTGGTTGACGTCAGACCTTCACAAAAATGTGAAAACTACATTGCAGTTACTAGCATGCGAATGGCTTTGTTGTAAATTAGGTTCGTTCATCATGCATGTATACCTGCAGCATGGCGCGTGTGGCCGTGTGCACGAGCGCGGCCCAGTCCAGCGCGCCCGCGTCCGGCAGCGGCAGCGGCGCCGCGCCCGGCCCGGGGCCCGCGCCCGGCCCGGGGCCCGCACCCGGCCCGGGGCCCACGCCAGGCCCGGCTGCCGGCCCGGGGCCCGCGCTGCCGGCTGAGCCGCGCCCGCCCTCGCCTATCTCTGCGTCCATCATGCGGATAAGGTCCTCCTGGGTATGACAAGACAATTTAAATAAAAGTAACTTTTATACTACGAGAGTTCGGGTGTGCGACCGACCGTTCACCTGACGCTAATTTCAAATGTTGGGATCACACGTTAAAAATCCATTTCATACTGTTAAACACTCATGTTTTAGGCTGTCGTTTAAAAAGAAACAAGCGCGACGATGAGCTACCGGGAAATAGTTTCGCTCCTCAGGTCGGATACAAATCAATAATAATTTGATTTTTCCAGTAGCAGCCCGGCGTTTGGCTTTCAACGTAGTTGATGGTAATATAAGCTTTAAGCTTGGTATATGGGTGAACTGTAAACTGCCTATCCTTTCGGGTGCATCATCCTTTTCTTTTCGCAACTATGTTGGGATCGGATCCCAGTCTAACTGGATGCAGCTGAATACCAGTATTTTACATGGAGCAACTGCCTATTTAGCCACGAGGTTCTATCCTTTTTACAGTAAGATAACATAGACAACTTACATTATAATGTAGCCCACAGCGCTGTTCACAGATTACCATTAATGACTTAGCTTTAAATTGCTAGGAAATAAGCTATTCATGCAGTTAACACAAATTATAAAAACAAAAAAAGGATAGAACCCACAACTTGCCATGCAGCTAAAATAAAAAGTCAGGTATGTTTAACTAACAGTAAGCGACGATGTGTTAGCAGAGGCACGCTTATGCCTCGCGTGTCGCGGCGAGGCGGCGTCGTCGTGCGAGCGTCGCCGTAGTGCGGCCGCCTCGGGCGCTGGAGATGTTTGCGGAGACCGGCGACCGCTGCGGCATGACCCACCTGTGATACAAAAACGTTCACGTTTATTGACTACAATTACCGACGCGGAATCGGGACATCTCACAAACCGGTTAGAAAGAACTTTGCAATAAAAGCGAAAAAGATGTCGTGTCTATACTGGCACGCACACATCAATTGAATTTGGTTGCTACTTTTTCGTCGGAAAACATATTAGTGTATTCAATCGAAACGTCGTAGGGTTATCCATTATCTGGTAGTCAGGAAATGTGTCGTACCTGTGCCGTATCCGGAGCTGTCGGAGCGCGGCGGCGAGTGGCCGCGCTCGTAGGCGCGACGCGGCCGGCCCGGCTGCTGCGGGTCGGCGCGCGCTAGCGGTAATGTTATCGTACCTGTGCCGTATCCGGAGCTGTCGGAGCGCGGCGGCGAGTGGCCGCGCTCGTAGGCGCGACGCGGCCGGCCCGGCTGCTGCGCGTCGGCGCGTGCTAGCGGCGCCCACTCCTCTAGACCTGCCTCGCACTGGCACTTGGAGCTCGACGCGAAAGTTACTGTCACCTGTGAACATTTTAAGATTTACAACAACGCCATCGATAATCTGTACGATTTCTGACCGAAGCCGATTAATCAGCTATCGGTAAGGCAAAGTCCCAATGTCTAAAAACCTTAAGGGCTCATTTATGGTGAAACGGCGCGTGGCGCTGTTGTGTAAATTCAATCATATGGCGATGTATACAGGCAGCATTGCGGCCAGCCAGTTTCTTTAATACTCCATTCACGGAAAAGCGCCGTGTGAAACGTAGCCATTCCCGCGACGGAGCACGCGGCGTCACAAGTGCCTCGTCACACCCCGCGTCTTCGTAAAGGAATGACAAAATGAGCCCTAAAGGCTCATTTACCAGGACGCGGTGGGTCGGGCGTGATGTGCGGCGTGACGTCTCGCGATACGTTGACATTTTTTTCCGATTACGGAGGCGACGCGTGCTGCAGCCCACATTATCACTAACACAAACATAATTATGGGAATGTAAAATGCGGTGCCCGCCGCTGTGCTCGCATAAGATACGCGTGTCAGCGTTACGAAGCGCCGCACAGCGTTGCGAAGGATTACACCCCGTCCGACTAAGCATGTCGATTCACTTTAAAAGAATGAATGTATATATGTGTCTGTGTAGAGGCATGTGTGTGTGTGTATGTATGTGTATGTGTGTATGTTCGATTAAAATCGAAAACACTTGAATCTATTCTCGATTAAATCGAGCATCAAAAGATCAAGAGACAGAACATTCACTATTTTATATTTTTATTTTCATGTCGTACTCCAACGCAGACGGGACCAATGTCTGCGTTGTGCGATACTCCAAATAATTTGAACCTAAATAATTTGAGGAAACAGTCTGAATTCACAGCGGGCCGCGCCGCACAACACGATACGCGAGGTTTTTCCTATTCTGTTGGTTCGTTCACTCACCGTGACCGGATCAGAAGTCTTGAGCAAGTCCACCAGCTGGTCGTGGTGCAGCGCGACCACGGCCGCGCGACACACCTCCAGCAGGCGCGCGCCGCGCTTGATACCGGCGCGGGCGGCGCAGCCCGTGCTCTCCACGAGCGTCACTAGGCCGTCCGGTTGGACGTGGAAACCTGCAGAGGAAACTGTTATTAGATAGGTAATGCTGAGGGCTACCACTTACCATATTAGTACCCTTATCTGGCTATAAAAGAATATGGTAATTGGTAACCTAACGAAAAGTGAATGTTAAGCGATTCTGCACCATGTGCAACTACAGTGAAACTGATATTTCATGTAACTTGCGATTGTTGAACCCAAAAATCATGAACTGACATCTGTCGACTTTCACTAGTTAATTTGATTTCACTCCGTATAAACTGCCACCTTGAATTACGCTCTCACATTAATTGCCCCGCAAATGATTGGTAGGATCCCAGATACGATAAAAAAAATCAATGAAACTCGTGACCTTACCATCACTTTATTTTTATTTTTGTCCTATGTAAAAGGAAGCAATGCCTTACACATAGTATAGTGTAGATAGTTACCGAGCTGCGGGTTGTTCCCGCGCTCCAACGTGATCTCGTGCAGCGTGTGCGCGTGCGGCGGCGCCACGCTGGCGAGGCGGCGCAGCAGCGCGTCGGTGCCGCCCCGCACACGTACGCTCTCGCCGCGGTGGTAGTACACGCGTGTCCAGCCGCCGCTTACGACCCACCCTAGACATACACATATTACTATAAAAAAAGGACATACAGCAAATGTTTTAATAGAAGCAGTAAGTTTTCTTAAGTACCGACGTAAGTCAAAATCAAAAGAGTGGAATCGCTTCGTAACTGTGTTCACACTGAATACCAATGATAAAATGAGTCATTCAAAGTGAGCGTTTGCAAAGGAAACCAGTGGGGTTTACATAACGTAACATCACGCCTGTAATCCCCGAAGGGTAGGCAGAGGTGCACCTAATAGTACACCCACATTTCTCCAGTTATGTTTAAGGCCCATGTGAAAGATAGCGGATTCTCACCTAGTAACGAAGTAGTGGGCAGAACAAGAACAATTTGCCGCGTACTGTCCTCGACAAACACTACTGTGTCAGCCGATACGCCCATGATGCAGTCAAGCAAGGAACCATTCGCACCTTCATCTTGTACTTGAACCTGAAGAATGTATATCTTTAATACATGGAAAAGTAATTGTAAGAGAGAGATAGAGCTATAGAAGCAAATAGCGCCACCTTTTTTTTTCGCTACGTAACATTTACTACTTTTAGCAAACACTTTCTATATAATGCTATACTTATATCTGTAAACCGTATTATAGCTTATTCAGCGAGATTTGAGCTTAGATTTGAATCTAATAAGCAAGGAGCTGTTGAAACTGTTGACTCTGTAGTGACCATGAATTACTACTACATATACATACCAATGTTTTATAGAAGTAAATACAGAGTGTAAGCAAATCCCCGCATTATCTGAGCATTCTGTTCATCAAACCAAGTAACGTTTAAGCCAAGCCACAGGCCTATGAGCGCCATAAAAACTCTGACACCAGGTTAGGCCCTAACCACACGATAAAGAAGAATAAATAAAGTTTATCATATAATCAACAGAGGACTGGGTTGTCGGCGTTTGTTGCCAAATAACTTACGTGAAAACACAGCGCGCCTCCAACTAATACGTCGTTCGTACAGTTTTCCACCCGCGTGATTAGAGTGTTGTTCGCAGAATTGCTGCCGCTTTTCATTAGTAACGATGAAAATATAGCTGGGACGAGGAAAATAACAGTTTATTACATTTTACATTTAAATAATTAAACTAATTTTAGCACTCGACAGTAAATTGAACTGAGCTTAGGTAACGGACTGCAATACAGACATGAGTGATTAAAGGCCGCGTCGCCTTTAACTATACAAAGACAACTTTATCTTTATAGACTCAAAGAAGATATAGCTTTATTGTACTTAAGAGAATGTTGTGTACACCTGTAATTGGTACCTACATGAAAACTGGAATGGAAAATGTATGTACCTACGGTTGGCGTAACTAATTTAAATAAATAAATGTGTCAGTTTCTTTACTTCTGTTGGAAGGTTGACTTACGTTTGAAAATCTAAATTAAAGTTACTTACAAAATTTTTGTCCAGTTTCAACAGTGGTAGCAGTCACATATTTCTTTGCTAAATCTTTCAGGTACTCTTGACGGGTGCGTGTTGCCATTGTACTAAACTTTGGTGATTGAATTGCAGCGTTTTCGCCGTTTATAATCTAAAAATTAAAAATGTAATTATTGATGACGAAAATTGCAGCTAAAACTTTCCTATTTCTAAACAGAAGTTTATTAACTTACTTTACTTAAAAGTAGGTCAGTGAACGCTTCGCCTTTAGGGTAAATCGCACCATCTTTTATCGGAGGTCCGAATAAAGGTACTTCTTTAGCACGGCTGACAGCTATACTATAATGCGTATTCTCTGTACATGGATCTATAGCTCTAACTACAACAAAAACGTGTTGGAACTGAGAACGAATGTACCGCGGTGTGAACGGTGCAGCACCGGGCTCTTGGAAGACTATAGTAACTATATCGTTGCCAATGTGGCGTTTTCTCAATAACTGTTGTCTGTTATTCGGAGTATAGGGCAGCATTGTCGAGACGTGGAACATGATGTCGCAGCCCTGGTACGTCGTGAACACAGAGTACAGTCCAGTCGAGTCAGTTCTATTGTCCAGTCCAGCCCTATACTTATCAAAGTCTTTTAATCGAACTGTCTGGCCCAACATTTTGAGGAATTCTACAAAAGCAGGCCCGGCTTCTTGGTTATTGTACATCTCTTCTTCCGTCGACTGGCCGCTCTTGCAGTACATGACACCAACTTTGTAGTGCCGGGTAACACATTGTTCGTCTAGTCGTAGAAGTTCTTCCTCTGCCCTACCATCGTTTATACCAAGCCTGAAAATAAGTTAGGTCATTATTTGCACATAAAATCATATATATGTGTATGTATACGATATGAGGAAACTATTGAAAAGAGGGAATGGAAAATTATTGTTTTGCTAATGAAATTTAAATATTCGTATTTAGATAAACAACAATAGCAAAAAGACAATAGGGATATTTCCTGAGCAAAAAAAATATGATTCCATTTAGTCCGTCAGTTAAGAGTATCGAAAAATATTTGGATACGTATTTTTTGTTTTATCAAATCAATAAATACTGACGAAGAGCTTGTGACGTCACTTCGCCAGTGAGTGTACAGATATAATGACGTCACACGAGTTTCCGACGCATTCTTCATTTTTTGTTTACGTGAAAAGAGAAAAAAACGTGTTCAATATTTTTTGGAAATCTATCTGACGGACTACTTAATTAGATTTTTTTGGTAAACTACCCTATTCATACGCAGGTGATTTATCTAATCGCGTGACGCAATTCGTAAATTAAGATTAATGTATCATTTGGATCGTGATTATAATCAAGGATTACTCAATTTATAATGATCGGTGATATGATTTTGCATGATATACCTCAAACAGCCAACTTGTAACTCAGGTGCGATGTATTCCAAAGCGTCTTTAGTGTTGTAGGTTGCGCTGTTGTTGCTGGGTTTAGCCGTGGGCAGCGCGTCTTCGAGTACGGATCCTCGTAATGTAAGAAGTTCAGAAGTCCGCACTATGAGGCGGTACTGCCAAGCCAGCTGAGATGCGGGCGCAGACACGTCGCCGCCTCCGCGACGAAGCTCCACCCTCTCTTTCTTTATAGATATCGCCACTGGTCCGAGATTCTCGTCCATTCCGAACCAATTCTGATGAGCTATGAGGGCAAGAGATTGATTACACCGCAAAACTTACAATAGGTTAAGATGTGCAAGTAGCCCTTTTCCAATGTAGTAACAGAGAATGTGCGAATAAGGTGACCTTACATTCATTTCTCTATTTCAAGTTGGAAGTCTGGAATCAATCTGTACAAAGCAGACTTATAAACTATAGATAATAGCAAGGGACACAGTTACAATACACATAAGTGGGAATCGTAAGTGGCAGCTAAAGGCAAACCTAAGAAGCTGGTTAACTCACGTTGATTGTAGAAGTAGTTCCTGTAGTATGAAGCACCCAGATCTTGACTCTCTATGGGGAATGGTGAAAGGGATCTGGCGAAAGGGCAGCCATGTCGCCAATGAGTGTGTCCTGGAGGGAACTCCAGCATAGAAATCCCGTAAGCGGCGCGAGGACGGTGCCAGCCTCCAGACTGACCAAGTACAGCAGCGCGAGCGGTTTTCCAACATAGCGACACACAGCGTTCTTCTTCACCTGAAAATTGGCAATTCTATATTTAAATTGCTGGGGTTTGCAAGAAGTAACTTATTTTGTATGCAGGATGAGTGAAAGGCGACTAACAAAAGGTATTTACAAGGCAGATGTGAGTGGCAATGCCGGGAGGGGACGCCATAGAAGAACACCGCTGACTTGGTGAAGTTCTTCAGAAAGGTCAGGTGCGTAGTACTCGCAACCGACGTGCGTGTATGACCAGTTGTATGAAGTGGACAAGGCAAAAAGACTATGTAAGGATCGTAGCAGGTGGCGTTCTGTGGCTTCTGCATAGCCCCATGGGAAAAGAGCGTGAGTTTATGTATGTACGTACTACTCAATAATCATAGAACCGGGAAGTATAGCAGTAGAAAGAGAAAGTCTGTACTATACCCAGCGGTGACTGTTCTGGGCTAAAATGATGATGTACTTATTTCTGTAAGTTTGTAATTGATTTACTGAATAGTAATATGCCACATTTGGATCAGGCATTTGGCTTTGGCTACCAAGTTATATATTGAGTCATCTGCTAAGCTTCTAGTTATCAACTAGCAATTATCACAAGCATTTGCATTTCCACATAATATAAATTAATTCGTACTATTAATTCAGTTATTCATACAAGTGTTATTAAAATTACATCTTCAATTAATTTTCACTTGTATTAATGAGAACTTGTCTGTACAAGCGAGAAGCAGTAATAAATGAAAGTGCAACAATTTTACTATAAAAAGTGGATGTACATTATACTGTGTTGGGTACAGTTGAAAACAGTACCAGTCACTAATTTCAGCACAATAAAAAATAGAAGTTGCCTTTCTAAAGGGACTAACTTGTTAACAGTTAAGGACACTGGTATTTGATCCAGACATGGTTGGTTATTAAATTAGGACCATTGATTCTGGGAATTAATTTGACTAAATATTTTTTTTTTTAGGATATCAACAGATTAGTAAATATTAAACTAAAATAACTAACTTAGGATTTATAAATTGGTTATTAGTACAACCCTATTAAGGTGGTTGCGTCAGGGTAGCCCGCGAAATTCAAATTTTGTTACGTTTTTCGTAATTTGCAGGTCAGTGTCAGGTTGTACGTTGATGAAAAATGCGTCGCGCCAGTAACACGTATGTAATTACAGAATTACAATCATGAAAATCATCAATACAACCCTCTACGTTCATGTAACCCTATTCAATAAATATTTCATGAAAAAGTCATTCAATAGGATTAAATGGACTAAGAAACAGAAAAGGCCTAAGATAGAAGCATACAATAAACAGGAAAGAAAAGGACAGAAGATGAATATTAGTTTAGTCCTGTCCAATTAGTCAACACCTGACGTAATTTGATGTAATTTTAGTAGTCAACTTTTTGATCATGTCTAAACTTGTGTCAGGCGCTGGTTAATTTGACAGGACTAAACTAAAATTTGGTTTAGTTTGTAAACAAGGGAATCGGCACCATTGTCAGTTAATTTATGCAGTTAAATAATCCCTTTTATTTAATGTCCCTTTAATCAAAGTTGTTTAATCTATCTATCAACCAGATTAATCTTGATTGTTGGCAAGTGTACACAGTTAATGCATGACTAACTTGGGTGTGCAGTAATTGTTGCATTTATGAATAAGTTATATTGAATGGAAGCATAAAATGCTTGCAATGTAGTAAGCAATTAGAACTCATTGACCACAAGGAGACACATAACATTGCATTCAGTTATTAATTCATAAATAAAGCTATATACTTAAGTATAAGTGCCAATGTCATCTAATTTGTGACAACAGCTAAATAAATATTGCTTTCTGGTGTTTTTGGCAATACATATAGATTTTTTGTTTTGTATGTGAATTTTAAACCAATAAATAGGTATATTCATGAAAAATAATATGAAATACAAGTATCCATGTTCACAATGGGTTTAATATTTTCATATTTAGGCAACTGTGGAATGGCCTGGCAGCTTTAAATCCCGCACCAATTGTAAGTCAACTGAGGGAAACAGGCTATCATGGTGTGTCAGACAATTGAGTGCCTTCCTGCCACTTCCTACATACAATTGTGCTCATAACACTTACTGACCACTTAAACATTTCACACAAGATTAAAAATTAATTGTGGTGTAAATTCAACTACTACTTTGTTTACAACTCAGGTTTTACAACTAACTAGAAAACATGGTAAAGACATAGACAAAATCATGGGTATTATGCTGACTGTTTTTTTTGTTTGAACCATGAGTCATAAATAATACATTCTTCCAATAACAATGTCAAGTGTGTCAAGTGTAAGAGTATAATTTGTGTCACCTAATTCACAGATGTCACAATGGATACTTTGTAGTTTGTAAAAAGCAGTGCAAACAGATAATTATGACTCCGTAATGTAAGTATCTATACTTACTATTGTTTTATTGGTTTTATTTTGTTCTTGTATTTGATAGAGATCCGTTGGTACATGTAGGTAACTAACAAAAGACATATTGGACACAAATTCCAAGTCCAATTGCACATAAATTTCTAGTGAATTTATTACATATTATTTATTTGTGATGAAACAATTCTACAGATGATAAAATTAGTGTCTTACCTCCTAATTCATTTCTGAAGAAAGGACAGCTTTCCAACAATTCATTTGATCTTCCATCACCTGTATCAGGCGCTGCTTCGTCTCCTGGAGGCAGTCCACGAGTTGCAAGCAAAGAGGCAGCAGATGCCCCTGTCGTAGTGTTACGACGCCTACTCAGCAATGCTCCCCGGATCTCAGCAGCATAACTTAGGTTGGCCAAGAGTGATTGCACATCATAATGAGCAAACTGCTTTCTTTTGTTACTGTCTGTTACAGCAGAGAGGCTACTATCGTCTAGAGGCGGACGGTTTAATACAGGAGCTGCTCCACCCCATAGTTTATTCAATTTCAGCCTAGGCTTTGGGCTGGCACTTGATCTAGATGGTGGTCCATCTGCATGGTCACCGACAAGTCCGTCAGCGATCCTATCCACGGCGCGGTTCAGTCCTGGCGTCGTGTCCGGTGCCGACACACCGCTGTAGCTGTGCACCATCGCGGGTAACCGGTCGTTAGCGCCTCCAATTACGTCAATTGAACCATGACTTCCGTATTCACGGCGTAAGCCATTCCCTGAGGGATGCTCACCATATATCAAGTCAAGACTTGAATTGCTGCGGTATATAACATCTCTTGCTTCATTTCTTCTATTATCTGGAGCGTACATGGCATTATTTTTCCAAGCGACCTAGTGCATTTGCATTCACCAAAAATAAGATGCGCCAGTTGAGTTAAAGCTCAATTAATATATTTATTTACACATCGATGTAAAATTCTAACTTGGGAATTAGCACAATATGCAGCTCAGATGAAAAGAGAGGCCAAATGCTAAGTCAAACTTATTTTGAACTTAATCACAAGAAAATTAATGTACGAAATTGACCACCGGTATAATTACTATCACTTGTTGTTTACTTGTTATAAAATTACTTGTAATACTAAATCAATGAATAAATAATATGAATAATCATTTTGCAAAACTTGAGGTCTTTCTTGTCAACCACATAAAATAACCATAGATACAAAATACAAACTAGAATCTATGAGTGAATGACAAAGACAAAATTCACAGATAAAAAAGTGAAAGAGAATCCGTAGATGACAGTATGGATGTAGTAAGTACAGACCGACCAGCTTTACTAATGACTTTTATGAATCTCGCAAATCCAGAACTTAATTATTGTAAACTAGCTGTACTCGGCATTTTAATGCATCTTTTACTACCTTCTAACATAACTACTCTACCCTACCTACCTGACGCCAGTCCATCTAGTTACTACAATCTGTCAAATTTATTTAATAGATTTTCAACTTTATACCTAATTCAAGGTTGGTTGGGAAAATCTGACAGTTTCAAGTAGCTTGACCTGCTGGCGTCTGTACTCTACCTACCTCCCTACCCTACTTTCCTACGTGACGTGAGCTGTCAATGGGCGTCAATTCGCCACTAGAGGCGTTCGAGTAGAGTAAGGTCTTCAGAAATGTCAGATGCCATAGAGAGTTTGATCACATATGTTTACTAATATTCACGATTGTGGTCAAGATTGAGCCATTCCTGATTAATAATGACTTGAAGATTTTAAGTACCATGTTAGTTAGTATCTAATTTGTTAGTACCTAGAGGAAGAATGATTTTTAAAATGGGTACTGTGATACCAATTTTGAAAGCTAATGAGACAAGAAAGTTGTTTCTGTAATTTGCACGTTAAGTGTCATACATTTATTTTGAGTAAGCTGCCTTGAAAAGCAAGGATAGTTTCAACTTTTTACATTATTATGACTTAATGACGCTGTTAAACCAAAGGTTTGGGTTATTTTTTGATAAATTAGTTTTCGAAATATTCATTCGTTTATGCGCTCTCTGAAAAGTATCATATCAACGTTCTGAACGACGTAGATTTGTCAAAACTATCAATTTTTGGTCGAGAGGAGGAACATTTCCAAAATAACTTAAAAGATCGATTACTCCGAAACCACTCAAATAGGACCCCTAGGGACAAATTTGTTGCAAATGAGCTCTAGTATCATCCATTTCAAGGCCTGCACCCAATTACCAATCATCCTGTATCTCTACTGCCACCAGCAACTCGTATGTCTGAACATGGGCTAGAGATGGAAGCGTCAGGGTGCCCGCAAAATTCAAATTTTCTTACGTTTTTTGCAATTAGCGGGTGGCCACATATTAAGAGAACCATGCAGCACTATACCAATTTATACTACCCGGTTGGCCGATTGGCCAACCTTACAACGGTAGTATTATTCGAATTTCTAATTATTATTAGTCCATTCGTCCGCAGCCAGCCTGCAATCTGTCCCCGTAACGGTTTGATCGCGTTCTGAGCTGCCTAGCCACTCTGGTGAGCTTTGTGTCGACGCAACGCCCTTGTTGATGAGCGGACGAGGTGATGCCGATCTGGTGCAGATATGTGCGATGGCTTAGCTAATACGGTTAGGACAGATATTGTATTGGGACGCCCAAAGTGCACTACCTGCTGTCTCGGACTGCATTCAAAGCCATCGGTTTCCATACCTTCTTGTAGTAAACCGTGACACGCTTTGTATTTATGGAGCCTCGTAAAATAGGACTGTTTGTTCGTCAATAAGTAGCTCCCATTGTGAATTTATAGTTAGTAATGGCACGACAAAGCCAGTGCTGACGTCAGAGGTACCTCCCATTGTGAATTTAGGGTGTTCGTTTCCGGAATTATCCTTGCATACGCTAGTTTTATTATTCATTACGATTGGTTAAGGAGTTAAATATTTGCAATAATAATAAATAAATAAAAATAATAACATAAAAAAAAGTTTTTTTTTGTTGTTTAATTTTGTAATGGCATACTTTGGATGGTTTGTTAATTGGTATTAGAGAGTAGAGTGCGGATAAAGTATAGTTGGAGTAGTTGTGTAACAGTATATTATGATACAAGTGAGCTAAGTTACTCATTGGTGCCGATTCCCTTGTTTACAAACTAAACCAAATTTAAGTTCAGTGATCTTTTTCTTTCTATTTCATTAAGAAAAGGATAGAAGATAAATTTTAGTTTAGTCCTGTCAAATTAACCAGCGCCCGACACAAGTTTAGACGTGATTAAAAAGTTGACTACTAAAATTACATCAAATTACGTCAGGTGCTGACTAATTTGACAGGACTAAACTAATATTTATCTTCTGTCCTATTCATAATGAAATAGAAAGAAAAAGATGCAGTCAACTTAAATTTAGTTTAGCTTGTGAACAAGGGAATCGGCACCATTAACCACGAGACTATGTGTATAGACTTATTTTATATTATATTGATGTATGTTATCTATATATAAATTAATAAAACAGTAAAAAAACCGTGTCTGAACATTGAATATATTTAAAAAAAAATTGTGGGGTGTTTAGAAACAGTAATAGAGCACGAATCCAAAAAAAACTGTCTATTTGTCTGTTTCTCTGTTTGTCTGTACACGCTAGTCTTCGGAACCACTCGACAGATTTGAATGATTTTTTTGTTGTATAGGTATTAAGTCTGGGCAACATATAGGCTATAATTTATCTTGGAAACTTGAACACCTGATGCCGAACCGCAACAGACCAGCTAAACTATAAGAGATACAAAAATGGTACCATAGCAAAAATTGTTCCACGTAATGAGCATTTTCTGCTAAGAGAATAAATTTGAAGATCTGGAACAGCTGATGTGGAACTCCAAGAGCCCAGCTACACTATAACATATATAGGAATGACGTCTTAGCAAGAGTTGTTCAGACTGATAAGCACTCTCTGTGGACGTATAAAAATTGAAGATCTGGAACACCTGTTGTGGAAATCAAAGCTATCACTAATTTCACTGTATATTTTCACTGGGTGTGGTGCCGGTGAGACTGTGTTCATACGGCGCATACCACTCATCCCCAACAATTTCCCCTTTCAATTTAAGCGCACACAGTTCCATGTGACTACATGCTTTGCCATGACAATAAACAAGTCACAAGGGCAGACGCTTAAAGCCGCTGGTGTTGACTTGACAACCGGCTGTTTTCTCATGGCCAACTTTATGTTGCTTTTTCAAGGGTCAGCAACGTTTCCGGTCTTTATATATTAGCTCCTGAAGGAAAAACCCCAAATATATGTAGTTTATAAAGATTTTTTTTTAAAGTTATTTGCAATAGTTAATTCAGTGTACCCTTGGGATCCGCTGCGGAATAACGGGAAGAATAGTTTTTTGTTGTATAGGTATTAAGTCCGGGCATCATAAAGGCTACAATTTATTTTGGAAAATGGAACACCTGATGCAGAACCACAATAGACCAGCTAAAGTATAAGAGATATAAAAATGGTGCCATAGCAAAAATTATTCCACGTGAAGAGCATTTTCTGCTGTGAGAATAAATTTGAAAATCTGGAACACCTGTTGTGGAACTCCAAAGCATAAATTGTTGCAGTCTCACAAAATAAAAAATCATATCTACACTACTCAGTCTTTTCCTTTAGGAATGAACGAATCATGATATTTCCTAAAGTATGAACATTAAAAAAGCAGAAGATATATCAAGTTATAGTAAAAAACAATTAACAATTTTGGATACAATCGTAGTCTGCCTACGAAGTCTATATAAGTAAATAGAGGTCGAAGTATGGAACACTCAGACGGCATATTGTAGGAAAAAATAAAGGTTCATTTCTTCCTTCAGCTTGTAAATTTTGGCACACTCATTCTTTAACAAATTCAATCTCAAGTTTAGTCATACTACACAACAAAAATAATACGTATTTGTTCAGTATATAGTAATGATTTTCAAGAGCACTCATACGGCCCGTGTGCGGAATGAGTGATCCAAATTAACCGTAATAAATTTGGAACGGGACGTGCCAGTGATTTCTCAAATTGTTAATAGTTTCTAACTATTCTTAACATATTTTCAATATTGAAATAAGAAGTGTAAAGGCTATATTCTGAGATATACATTATGACGTTTTCTCAAAGCGCGCGGTTTGAGTGACCCACTTTCTTAACAATTTTTTTTTTATCTCACGTTTAACAATTTTTTTACCTTGGCCATAATGTTTTAACTATATTCTGCTAAATATTCCTCAATTTTTGTTAATATTGAAGAAAGGATCACTCAATCCACATGCACATCCATCAGCACAATGCTTTGAGTGCGTTACATTGAGTCCTACTGTAAAAAGTGATTTTTCAGCCCAAAAAAAAGTCATTTCCCAGCACTAATTTTTGCGTAAAGTTACTTAGTTTGATGTATACGTTGCAGTCAAAACTCTTAACCAGTCAAAAGTACTTTTAACTAGCTAAATCAGTCAAAAGTAGTTTTAACCGTATGCTTTCGACAATACTACTTATGACTGAAATAACAGTTAAAAGTAGTTTTGCCCAATGGACCTGGTTAAAAGTAGTTTTGACTAAATGATTCCGTCAAAAGGAGATCGATAAAAAATTAAAAAAAAAACACCTTTAAAGCTTTATTAGTAGAGAACGTGCTAATATTCATAATATACTTTGTTTTTATAATCTGTGTATTTTCTGATTCCCTATTTTAATGTCAATTTTTAAAGTGTACTTCTTCTTTCTTGATTGTACTACCAAACTTTCGTAATAAACGATTTCACATTTAATAAAGGGGATAAATATAATACACTAACATCTATCACCTAAAATATCAATTGATCACCAAATTCAGTAAATGAGCACCCACTTTTAATGAGGTGGTTGATCACAAACTAGTTTTGCCTAGGCCAAATTGGGGTACCCCGACTCGGATAGATTAGATTTTTTATAAACCATTCAGAAGTAGGAGGTTCCGTCGGCCGAGTCTCCCTCGACTTGGATGCAAGAGCATAACAGTTCCATTTCTGGTGGTCATTGACTATTTTTGGTTCTAATTTCACGCTATCACGGGATCTAATTTTGGCAATCAAAAGTGATTTTTTTGCCGTTACATTTTACTAAATCTGGTGGAAGGTTAAACATAAGCCTTAGATAGTGCTTTTGACTGTTGCTTTAGCAGTTAAAACTAGTTTTGACTAAGAGCGTCAGTTAAAACAATTTTAAACCGCAAATTTGCAGTCAAAAGCACTATTAACCAATAATTTTCAGTCAAAACCACTTTTGTCCAACCTGTTCAGAGAAAACTACTTTTGCCTATTTTATTCAGTTAAAAGTACTTTTGACTGGTTAAGAGTTTTGACTGCAACATATATAATGCTTGGTTGACGGCTTCCTGAAGACTCTGTTTACACCCTGTATGGAGTCATGCTTCCCGGCGGAACCACATTGATTTTAACAAGTATAGTGTGACATAAAAAAATCTATGGAATGTCTATAAAATTCTAGTCCTATTAAAAAAATCCTATATCTCTAGTTTCGACGTAAAAGTGTTTGCGCTGCAGAGTATCTTTCCCGGCGCAACCACCATGATATATCTATTATTATACATAGTATAAGCAAATATATGGTATCAAACAATTCTATAACAATTCTATATTTAACTACTATTTGAACAAAACGGTGCCTCAAACTTTCTCTTCGAAATAGTCGTATAGTTAAAGTCGAGTCTTATAATAATAGTCGGGTTTAGAAATTCGTAATAGGTACTTATTGGGTCGTACCTAATTCACAGTAGCGAATTTTAGCTTTGGTTCTTGGCAAGAAGTAGGTAGGTACAGCACAGATATAGCATCTGTGAGGTAAAGACATCCATTACTGTGCCGACTCCTGCACGCTTACCATGAAGGAGGCTGCCGATGTTCGAGTTTTTAACTAATAATATAGAAAAGGACACAACAAAAACAGTTTTATTATTAATAATAAATGCATGAGTTAATATGAATTAATTAATAATTATATGAATGCATTCATGAGTTAAATATTAATATTTATTTAACAGCTCAATAAAGGCAAGAGTGTAAGCGTACTTAAAACTACTACAATCCCTAACAACCCCTAGGAAATTGAAAGACGAGGAAAGAACAGATTATCCGCACAGGTTATTTGTTAACAGAAAAACGAAAGGAAAAAGGCATCATTTGTGAATGTCATTTTTGATGTCGCTATTAATCAGTTTCTTCAATTTACCAGTTTTCTAATCATTAGATTCTTCAGGTTCGAGGCGAACATGGTGTTCAGAGTGGCTTTTATCGTGCGACATGATACTCGTAGTGATACGGGCCGCTAACGTTTTGCGTTCCTCCGTCGACATGGTAGTAGGGGTTAACTTCACTGGTAATTCTTTGGAAGAATAGTGAGAGGTCGAAGATAAGTGTAAGGAGACATGGCTTGAGCGTCTGCTTTCAGATGCCGGTGATCCCGAGTCGTAGCTCACCAAGGATTGGAAGTCTACTCTGGAAACGTTTATGGCCGACTCAGAATGACGACGTTTCGTTTTCACAACGCTCTTTTTCGATATCTAAAACATTATAAACAGGTTAATTATTGTAGTCTCATTCGTTTCGTTTAGAATGTAGCTCGAAATACTATAACCACTTGCAAGATGCGTGCAAACACAATCACATTTACTTAATTGTAAATTTGTAATAGATACATACTTGGATTAGTCGGACATCTAGTGGCCAGTATGGAAAAATAAATTTAGTGAGATAAATCGATTTTTAGCATAATTACACACATATTTCTGAAATAAATGCTTATTATGTTTTGGATGCATGTCATACTCACGACACAGCACCACATTGCTGTGTTCCAGTTTGAATGGTATAGGTGTCGGACGTCGGTGTAAGGCAATGGTCCGACCGCCGGCGAGGAAACGACTAACTATCGGCGATTTTCTCTCTCAAGAAACGCACAATAAATGTACATTCCGTGTAAACGAAAGAGATGCATATATTAAAAGTTGCTCTCTGACTGTTCACACTGCCGGCGACGACTCGCTTTACTAGTTTTGTCGCTGAGCGACTTTCAAAAATAAACTCGCTCAACGATACTCGTTCAACGATACTCGTTCAGTGATGCGCGCTTGGAACTTGCAACTAAAGTTGTTTGTAAACACGTGTAATGCGCGCGCAGGTTTGCACACTCGCTTATAGCCCGGCGACAAAACTATCGAAACTACACTCTCGCTTCCCGCTGATCGCCAACTCTTTTATAGTTTCTAGTTCTGCTCGTTTCTTGTTCATCGTCGGCGGTCGGACCACTGCCTTATACAGGTACAAAATATTATGTTCAGGACGAATGAGAATGTCAGTCGGGACACAAATCCAATATGGTTTTGTGAATAATTATGTAACGGACCAAGTGATTAATTGGGCATTATGAGAAGTGCCCAATATGAGAAGGCAATTTGATTATAACTGTTGAAATAATTAAATTGCCCGGTATAACACACAATATTTTTTTCTAGTTTAGCAAGAAATTGACATTTCGTAAATTGAATAATCAGACTCATAATTGAAAGAGTATCAGGATCAGGGTAGGGTATGATTATAGGGCAACCCGAGTAAATGGGTTAGGTTAGGTTAGGACCTAACCGGGGGTGGCCCTGGTGTGTTACGCGGACGACATGCTGGTCACGGCCCGGAGGAGCTCGTACAGAGAGGCAGCGTTGCTGGCGACCACTGCGGTCTCGCAGGTTGTATTGCTGGCCGCATACAGCGCCTGGGCCTGGAGGTGGCCCTCAACAAGTCGGAGGCAGTGGTCTTTCACGGCTCCTGGCGGGCGCTGCCGCCAGGATTACATATTGAGGTCCACCATAAAGTATCTGGGATTGGTGTTCGACAGCCGTTGGGACTTTGGCCCCTTACTTCCAGCGGCTGGCGCTCAAGTTGATGGGCGCGGCGGGCGCGCTCGCTGCTTCCCAATCTCGGGGGCCCGACCACCGCCTGTAGGAGATTGTACTTGGGGATTCTGCGATCTATGGGTCTGTATCCCCGGTGTGGGCCTCTGACCTGACGCGATGCTGCGAAAACCGCAGAGGGCGATGGCCGTCAGGTCTATCAGGGGATATCGCACTGGCCGGATCGATCGCCACCCTGGGACCTAGAGGCTAGAGTCCTCGCGTCACGGTACAGGTGGCGCGAGGAGGTGGCGGAGTGGCGGGACAGGCTTTTGCACCCTACCGCCGGGTTCGCTACCACCGAGGCGATCCAACCGGGAGGTACGACTCCCTGTCGTTTCGGGCGACGCAGGTGTACTTGAGGCATGGTTGCTTCGGGAAGTACCTGTGTCGCATAAACAGGGAGCCTGACGCTCGGTGTCATCACTGCGATCATTGTCTGGAGGAAATATGCTGGCAAAGTGTGCCGCATGGGAGGAGCTGCGCCGTACCCTCGTTACAGAAGTCGGAACCGACCTGTCGCTGCCAGCCGTCGCTCGTTAACGAGCAGAATCGTGGGATGCGGCGCGTAGCGTGCGCCCCTATTGGAATTCGCGGCGAGAGTACAGCTCAGTCTTCCTGCGGACTTGAGGAGGCCCGCAGATGCGGGCCGGCACTAGCCAGCGATCGTGGAAGGCGCACTAGTTCCCATGGTCCCCGGTGCAAGTATGGGCAGGGACACCGGGGTGGTTTTTAGTCAGTAAGAGTCTGACAGACCCTTCCACCTGCCCCACGGCGGAGGACATCCAAGAGGATTTTCCACTCCGGAACAAAAAAAAAAAAGGTTAGAACTGTGATCAACTACGCGCGAGCTGAGCGAGCGCAGCGAGCGGTACCGCGGCAGCGGGGGGCGAGTGCTACATCCAAGTTGGTCGCAGTGTAAACCGGTAGGCCTAAGAAAAAGTAGTTTGAAACTAAATAAAGGGCATTGCTTTGCGCCCATACATTGTTCGCCCTAGAACTAAGAGCACCTGAAAATTATGTGTTGTATTGTCGATCATTAGTATATTCCTAAAAGATCTTATTTTTATAGCGGACTAGCTGCAGAATAGATTAATTTAAAAAAAGTATCAGATTTTGAGGTTATAATCGAACCATAACGAATATTAGGTATAGTTTTTCATAGCTCCGAGTGATTTTTAAGAAGCTGAAAGACAGTAAAATAATATACATTTAGCTATTTTTTTACCTACCTAGATATCTATGCAGTTTTTTTGTAAATAGTGATTGCAACGTTAAAATAGATAAATTAATGTAAAAATAGAAGTAGTAACAGCAGTTTTAATAAAAAAGCGACTAGTATCTCGTGAGTTTGCAAACGAGTGCGTCTGGACGGCGCGCGGCGCCAGACCAGCCTTACCAATTACGTAGTAAGTTGTTCTAAACCTACAGTCCTACATTAACTTATAATGTTTCAAAAATAAATAAAACACACTTTAATTTCATGTCGTAATATTATTCAATATAGTCCCGAAAGTAGGGATATTTTCCGAGCAAAAAAAATTTTTTCTATGTATTTAGTCCGTCAGTTACATTATCGAAAAATATTGGACACTACCCTAGGTGAGAGACTGACAACCGTCAATACAATAGTCACGTCAAAAATAGGGGTGGCAAACTCGATACGGTTTATCGATATTTCCTAAGATTTACTATGGCCATACATCATCATCATCATCATTTCAGCCAATAGACGTCCACTGCTGGACATATGGCCATACGCGACGTTACAAACTGAATTACATCAACTTTTGTCATACGATAATATTAATATAGCCCAGTGGAAGTTGACGCTAAAAAAAACCGACTTAAAAAAAAAAAACACAAAATAAAAACTTTTTGGAAAAAAAAAATAACCGACTGCCAAAAAAAAACGTAATAATAAAATTATTGTTTTTTTTTGCCACCGACTTCCGAAAGTTAAGTTATTTTCCACTTTTAATTTTTTTTGTCGGAAAAGTAAAAAGTCTGTTAAAAAAGGCTAAACTCGCAAAGCATGATGTAGTTCTGCATTTTTGATATGTTGTATAGATCAGTTAGGGTGATGTGAATCCAAAGGAGAAACCCGTTTCTGGGCCTAGCCGTTACACGAATCAGATATGTACCAAAAAAGTCTACTATTTTGATTAATCAACCCATTTAAATCTTAGCCTTAATTACAATGGCCAAGTGTAGAAAATAATTAGTTTTCTATTTTTTTGTTCTAAACAACCTTTGTAAACCATTACAGACCTTATTTCGTTATACGTCACTTACTTCGCAAACAGAACAATAGAGCGTACCCTAAGAATATGATCGATCTAGTGGATATCGATAGTTACAAATAATTGAATAATACTCCATTGTTTGAGTATAATTGCATTTTAGATAGTAAAATCAATGTTAAATAAAAAATTCTGGAATCCAATTGCTTTTTTAACGTAAGCACCATTAAAAAATCTTTAAAAGAAATAAATAATCGATAAAATCCATTTGCAACGCGGATTGCACATGGATTGCACTAAATGTCAATGTCAACGTCTGTCAATTGTCTTGGTTATAATTAATGTCATTCGCTTTTCGTATTTTTGCGCAAGTGAATGTGTTTTACGGTTTCTCGAGATTTACTACAATATTATTTCATAAGACCTCTGCTCGAATACTGGACTCCGAAATTGATTGCCTTCTGACTGACCCTCGCTTGATCATTGGACACCGCACTTTGCCATTCCTGCTGACCATTGCTAGAAAACCGGATCTGAATATTGCTCTTTTGACGACTGGTTAATACGACATCATGAGCCTGTGCATTAATTGCGGAATAGCAACGGACCGCTGCAATACAATAGGAAGGCGAAGATTGGAAGATGGAATGATTTTTTCAATTGTACAGGAATGGGTCGCGCCTCAATCGGTAAGTATCCGATATTTTTATAACGTAACATTTTTGTACTATTCATGTGACATCACCAATCTGGACTGAACCTGCATAGTTAATTACGGCCTGTTCCCTCTCTCAGAGAGGAGGCCTGTGTCCTTGCAGTAGGAATGTAATAAGGGTTTACCCAAATGTGCCACTCTGATGTTTATTGCGAAATGTTAGTGCTAGAACTAATAGTAAAATGATATATGTTTGCTACAGGTAAATGAAAATGACTTAATCTGCCAAGTTTGTTGGAATCATGCCAATGCTGTATCTCTTGAAGGAAATAGACCAGAAGAGAGTGAACAGACGCCTATAGGACACCGACGAGTTTGTATTCACTGTGGACGTTCTCTTTTGAGAAGAGTTCGTTGCCATCAACTTAGGTCTGGTACAGTGCAAGAACGCAGAATACACGAAGTTATTAGAGAATGGATCCTACCACGCACGGTTAGTATATTAGTGTTTTTCATGGTTTATTAATAACATTTGTTAGTTTAGTTTTGATAACAAGGGCATTAAAAAATGTTATTTGGGATGCTAAAACATTTAAGTGAAATGGAGAGACAATGTGATAACTTTCAAGCTCCTACATGAGGATTTCTTTTTCGCAGGATTTCTTTAGATCAGTCTTTTTCAAAGTGGGCAATAAGGCATCCCACATCTCTGGTGTAAAGGCACCCTTAAATATAAATAAATTATTTTCAGGTGGGTGCTTCAAGTGTTGTATGTCACTCTTGTTGGGTGCGAGCAAATAGAGCATCCCGGCATTTCCAATCAGGCCCCTCAACATCTGGTGCAACTTCATCAGCTGTCAATGAGCCAAATAGTCAGGACATTCCTCATTTAGAAGAACCCCCAACAAGGCAAGAAACTTATTCTGCGCCAAGGGGACCTACTGTTGGAACTCTTATTGTTTTGCCTGATTATTATAGAGCTGTTGAAACTGAGAGTAGATGTTTTGTGGAAGGATGTCGGAGACATGAAAGAAACCGAATAACAATTACAATGCGAAAACAGTTACTTAAAATGTATAACTATTACGTACCTCCAAATAATCGCCTTTGTGATATCCACTTAACATGCACATCATGGAACTTTCTCAATGATATAAGTGATAATATTATTAACACATTTAGTGCAAATCAAATTCAAGATATGTTTTCATTGAAAGAGTCTGATTGTAATTTTTTGGATTTCGAAAATGTTGAGTCTATGGAAGACCATATTTTCTACCACTGGGTTGGTTTTAACAAAGAGCAATTCAGACAGATATTGAATGAAGTGCCTCAGTTTCTGAACCTTAAAAGGGGATCTACTATATTAGCTGCTTATTTAATTAAACTTAGAACCGGGGACTCAGATGATCGATTGTCAACTCTTCTGCAAATTCCCAAAACTACTTTAGGTACTTTACTGGGTAAAGCTAGAAGTCTCTTGTATGATTATTTTGTGCCCCATCACTTGGGACTTAATCATATTAATAAGCAGCAAATAATTGAAAGGAATCTTCTTATTCCAAATGAATTGTTTGGTAGCCATAATAATGAAGTAAAACCTATAGTGACGGATACATAATTGATGTTTGGGGTCCCTATCCAGCGACAACTTCAGATGCTGAAATAATTAATAAAGAATTTAGAAACGAATCTGTTCTAAGGCAGTACTTTGAGTCTGGAGATGCGTTTATATTGGATAGGGGCTTCCGGGATGCCTTGCCTTTGCTTAATGAGTGTGGCTATAGGACATATGTACCATCTTCTTTACAACAGGGTGAATCACAACTGTCAACCCTCGAAGCCAATAAATCGAGAACAGTAACAATATGTAGATGGGTTGTAGAAGTAGTCAATGGTAGGTTTAAACGAGATTTTAAGCTTTTTCGCCAAGATTTTTTTAATAGAGCATCAAAAAATGTTATGGTACACTTTGAAGTGGCTGCCGCTTTAATAAATGCTTTCCACCCTCCTATTGCAAACCGTAGTGATGCTCAAGAAATTCTTCAAAAAATTAATCAGTATATGAATGTGGAAAATCGATTAAGTAACTATGTGATTAACAACAATATAAATCGACGTAGGGCGCAGTTCCAAGCAATAGATGTAGAAAGAGATAATGTTAGCGAGTTTCCCGTATTAACATACAGTGAGCTTATTCTTGTCTCCTTGGGCACATACCAAGTAAAACAGGCCCGTTCTTACTATGGGGAGCATGTGAGAGAAAATGGCTCATATGTAATAGAAGTGTGCAGAGAGGTGGACGGTGACCTACAGCAAGAGCTGTCAACATCGGACTCAACCTGGATTTTAAGAGGAAGAATAAAATCCAGGCATATGAGTAATAGGACCTACTTCGTTTATATATTAGTTGACAGCTCTCTAAGTGGAAGGGATGCTATAATCCAATATTATTGCACCTGCATCGTTGGTAAAAGAACGGTTGGTTGCTGTGCCCACACCATGAGCATAATATGGTATCTTGGTTGGGCACGGCACCAGGGTAGTCAATTACCTCCTGCACAATTCCTAGATAATGTATTATTATATTATGATAATCCTAACGAAGAAGTTGATTAATAAAACTCTATCTCAATTATGTAGTTTTTTATTTTAATATACCTATTATTGCAATCTGAGATAGCATCAAATCCCCTAGTAGTAGATACAATGTTAACAAATGCAAGCCAATAGTAATGTAAGTGGGCAAAAACATAGTTTTCAGCTGAGGTTTTCAGTAAGATCAATCAAATTAATTC
Organism: Lycophotia porphyrea; assembly: GCA_950005105.1. Classification (NCBI taxonomy): domain Eukaryota; kingdom Metazoa; phylum Arthropoda; class Insecta; order Lepidoptera; family Noctuidae; genus Lycophotia; species Lycophotia porphyrea. The sequence goes on from OX465393.1 coordinate 10,031,491, forward strand.
GAATTCACCGCTTTTTAAGTAAGTATCTAAAATCTAATCATGATAGGCTGCAGGCGCTGCTGCTCAGTGCCAGTGCAAGCCTCAAAAATATTTTTTATTTATTTAAATAACTCCAATAATAAAATAACCTAAAATGTAAACATTGTCTGATTTTACCAATTTGGCCATTGCTGGGAGACGTGAAAATTGGGCTCATGAAGCCTTCCCAAATGCTCTAATTTATGGCAAAATTCCAGCCCTGTAACGCCAGGCCCAAGTTTCTATGGAGTTTGGGTTTCTCCTTTGCAGCTTCTTGTGCTCGCTGCGCACCACTAAAGAAACCTAACCAACCTAACCTAACCCAACCGAGTCGGGGTGACCCAAATCCAGAGATCGCTTCGTTCGCTGTTGCATCCTATGATGTCTTAGTAACATCGCCATGCATTATTTTTATAGTTAATTTAATTAATTTGAAAGCTGAGGATATTTATAGTGGAAACCATTATTTTTATTGTTAATTCAATTAATTTCAAAGCTAAAGTAAACTACACTGTTAAACATTATTTTTAACGTGCGCTTATATATTCCCCATAATTAATCACTTTGACTTGTCATAATTCATAATGCCCGGGCATTAAAACAATTTCTGTGGCATTTAGCATACTCTTCCGGGATAGCTAAAAATAAACTATCGTATAAAGTGAGACTCTTGGCATTTCAAGATGATATTACTGGAATCGTTATTTTTACTGAAATTTTTGAGATGTAAAATTGACTGTGCCCAGATGATCAGAATCAATTTCTGTGTACCCACGAAAAGCTCCTTACGTCCACCTCGTCGGAGATGTTGGTAATTCTCCAATCCCCGTCCATGTAAATGATTAAAGGAGATGGCTAAACGACTGCCCCCAACATGACTAGCACAAATAGGAACCTTACACTAACCAGTAATATTTAAATATTAATTCATGAATTATTTAGTGTTTAATAATTTCTTATAACTTTCGTGAACTAATAAACATAAAAAAGTTTCTTAATTGTATTTATGCTTTGTTTTGGTTTGACATGACAAGGTCAAGGAATACTGACAGCTAGGGAAGAGACATATTGCATTACCAAAATGCCGAATCAAATAAGTTGAACTTCAATCGATATTTAATAACAGTTATCAAAACGATTTATTTTCTGAAACTACTTAATTGATTAATTGTATCTGGATAAGCATATTACTAACACTTCAGGCGCACAATCTTAATACATATTTTCTGTCCGTCGAGGTCGACAAAAACAATTTCTTTATCTTTCAGTCCATTCGATTATTTTATCGATTTAAATCAGATTCCATCTCTATGAAAAAAAAACGTCAGACGTCGTTTGAACGCTCTGCCGTTTACTTATTCGTTGTGCTTTTTATTTTGGATTTTCATTGACCCTCGCTTGTTTATTGGACTTATTGTTTGCTCGCCTACCTACTGACCTCTGTGAATACTGTCTTTATTTCAACTCATTTGGATAAGTAGTTTAGGTTTTACAACAGAATACTTATATTATTGTGATTTTTGCTGGAGAGCTGGGGATTATATACCGAAAGTTCGTTGTATCAAGTTTTTTTTGCTGCAATTACCCCTATGTAGATATTTACTTCGAGTACCTTAGTGTAAAGTCGCCAGTCAAAAACACAATTATCAATAAAAATCGTCGCAGACACATTAAAACGCCTAGATAAAAGTTTATAGCAATGTCATTGTTTGAAGTTTTTGTACCTTTGTCGTAGGCGATTTGCGATTTTGTTTTTAGGATTGTGCAAATATTAAAAGTTCCTGAACCTTTTTAAATTACAAAATACTAATTTCAGCTATTTAGCATTACATATTGCTAGGTACCATGTTTATACATGCGTTTTCATTGCTGGGGCAGTCGTCCATACTTCAATTTAGCCATGTCCTTTAATTTTAATTATATTATGTGCGTTGGTTAGGTACTCATTTGATCTTATAATAAGTAGGCACTCAACGACAAAAATAAGTAATGCATGATGTGCTTAGGTATCTGTAAGAGGTAGGTACACAAATCTGTGACTCTATTGGATGTATCTCATATCTTTCAAGCAAATTGTTGGTGAGCCAAATAAATAAAATTATGTAAATTGCCTCTATTTATCACTTGATCCGTAACAGATATACCTACGTTCAGGTAAAATACACTCGGCTTAGCTCAAATTGTGTTGAGCTGTCGGAAAAGTGTGTACCTTCCCTGACATATGGTGTATTATAATTATAAATAACATTTATTATGAACTTTATAAAAAAAAAAAACAAAGCAACTGACCTTATCCCTGTCCGTAGCTTTCAGGGCGCTTTGAACGTCTTGTTCAATTCGTTCAGCTTCATCTCGTGCAAGTATTTGTGATCTCAGGGCATCTATCGTGTTATTAACGATTTCACTTAATTCTTCTTCTGCCATAACGATACCGCAGTCTAGCAAAAAAAAATATATTACGTGTATAAAGTCTAAACTAACTGTAAATAGTTCAATTCATCGTTTCAGTTAGTAATTAATTAAAATACCGTAGTCCGTGAGTGTGAGAGATTTGCACAATGTTTCAGGGGGCCTAAAATAGCCGCTTAACAGAATCATAGTAGGATAATAATTAGGTTACAAAACGTAAAATGGTCACAAAGTGACAATTCATAGTATTATCTGCGTCTGTGACCATTCTAAGAATTTTAACGTGATTCATAATAACCTATTATGATTCTGCTGAAGCGGCCATTTTAGACCCCCAGATAGCTCACAGGAGTTGTTACTACATCAACTCTAATAATTTACAGCGTAGAATTGCAGTTACTTAATAAAAATCCCAATTAATTCAATAACAGTGGCAGATAAAACATAGTTTAAAGAAAAAAACATACTTCTAGACTCATCGTCACTATAAAACACACACTAATAAAATATTTTTTTACTGATAAACATGCACTAATAAAATATTTTTGCAAATCACCCCTTAAATGAGTTAAATAGGGAAAAACGGTGAAGGAAAACATCGTGAGGAAACCGGCATGTCCTAGAACCAATAATTCGAAGACATGTGACATCTACCAGTCCGCACTGCGCCCGCGTGGTGGATTATAGCGCAATCCTTCTCATAGAGAGGAGGCCTGTGTCCCAGCAGTGGGAACATTATAGGCTGATGATGATGATCAGTGATCGGATAATCGAATGCATATTTACCTAAAGTTAATTTTTGGTTAGGAAATTAAGGAAGCGGCTTCTTAAAACATTTTTTTTAATATAAATCCCGGGATTCCAGAAAATTCTTCAGAATGAAGTGATGTTGATGTACGTTAATAATCATTAAGAGGTTCAATGGTTTTTCTTTGTAACTCTTAATTATTGTTCGTTTGAGATAAATGTTTTGAAAATGGAAGAAAAACTAAGGCGAAGTTATTATTTCTAGAGTTTTTTTTTAAATATGAATATAACAATAATATAAATGATAAATAAGTAAATATACCTACACCCAAATTGATTCTATAATAAAAACAGTAAATTCGTTGATTCCAAAATCCCGGGATTTTTTCGATTCAAAAGTGCATTCCATAATATTAGCCAACACCTTAAATTAAGTAAATATTCCTACACCCGATTTGATTCTATAGTAAATAAACTAAATTTGTCGATTCCGAATTCCCGGGATTTTTTCGATACAAAAGTGCATTCCATACATAATAGCCAACACCTATACTTTAGGTAATTATGCATCCGATTATCCGATCACTGATGATGATGATGAAGGAGAAAAGTTTGTATGAAAGTTCGCCATTTTGACCGATTAGAATCCCATCAAGTATACGGCTCAATCTGTACCTATAATAATCATAATTGAAATGGACCAACCCTTGATATCTTCCATCACGTCAAAAGATTGAATTCGATAAATATCATCCGTGGTGATTGGATGTTCGTCGTCGACGAGCGATCTGACGAGTGAAGCCATCGTCTCAGGATCATCTGGAAATATGTGGGGACCGTTTCAGACCACTACACCATCTATGCAGAAAAAGTTCGGCTTTGTACTATTTCTATCACTCATCACTGATTAAACACGTTGGCGGCACGGTTGGCTCAGTGGCTGAGCGATTGACTGCTGCGCTGGGTGTTGCGGGTTCGATCCCCACACGGAACAGATAACAATTACGTGGTGTAAACAGACTCTTCACGAAGCCGTCAATCAAGCATTCTGTACGTCTTGACTTTCACCCCCAATATCTCCGTAACTAGAAGGTTCCCAGGTATGATCTAGAACAAAAAAATGATCGCAATGACGGGGAGAACACGTGCCTTTCGGCTTCGTTAAGAGTCTGTATTACACCCTTTATAATGTAAAGATTATATCATTATTTATTTCTTTTATGGATACGATAGGTACCTAAGCAAATGTATTTTATTTACAGGGGGCGAGCCTATTGCCACGAACCAGCCATAAATCCAAATTCCGCGCTATTACTGTAAGTTTTAAAAACTACAATAGGGTGAAATGAACTCGGAGGGTTGTATTGATGATTTTAAATGATTAACACAAATTGCAAAAATCGTAAGAAAAATAGAATTTCGCGGGGTACCCAGGCGGTTCAACCATTAACACATTCGTCTCCACCTCCGCCTCATAGAGCACATGACTGTACACCCACCATACATATTGCAAGTGGAGTAGTGGACCTTCCAGGTGGGTTCCCGGCATAGCAAGTGCGACTCGAGTGAACCCACCAAGTGGGTTCCTGGCACTGAAGGTTGGCGGCCGGGTGACAAAATTCTAGAAGGTTCGTTTCACTTCGCTACTGGCTAGGCGACTCTCTAGCCTGTAGGCGCTAAGCAAGCCACCTCTCAGTGCGTTCGTAACGTAAGAGACTCTGTTACGTTACTGCTGCCATGAGGCAAATAATTGTCGAAGGACTATAGGAAAGGGGGGTATATTCACTAATATCCTGAGCGCGCGCAGAGTGCAACAGTGCCGCGATGGCGGGTCCCATGCGGTTTTCAATTCGTTCTCTTGAGTCCGACATATTCTTCAGGGCATCCTCCAAATTGTCTATCACATCTGCCGGGGCTTCAGAAGATTCCATTAGTTGTAACTAAAACAGATTAACAAAATGTAGGTAACATGAAATTAACATGAACTCTAGGTAAGTTCTTTTAACAGCAATTAACAGTAAATTGAAACTTCACAGTTTCAAATGTTTAACAGGCACATCTACAAATAGACTTTGTCGTTTATTGATTGGAGGATAATCCAAATACGAGGTCGACTATCCTAACTTCCTAATCCTAATTCTGACTTCCTAATCCTTCCTAACTATAATATTATAAATGCGAAAGTCGGTTTGTTTGTTTGTTACCTTTTCACGCCTAAACTACTGCCCCAATCGTCCTGAAATTTACTTTGTCAGGTTTACAGCAACGGACATAGGGTACCTTTCATCGGGAACAGTAAAAAGTACTGTTCCCGAGGAAAAGAGCAATAACGTTCTTATGATAATAGATGGCGCCACGTGTCTTTCGGTCCAACCCGAATTGATTGTCAAATTCTAAGTTAACGCGAGCAAAGCCGCGGGCAAAAGCAGTACAGTATATTTTTTGGATGTAACCAAGGTATTGCGCCCAAAAGCTAATTTCCCTTTATTATTTAGATATTGATTTACTTAATAGTAAAATAATATTAATTACACTTACTTGCTGCATGACTAAACGATCGGTCAAACTCGCCAGAGCGTCGAATGCTCGAGTTTGCTTCTTATACTGACTCGGATCACCACCAAATTTCAGCAGCCACTTTTTGACGATGATGTCAACCAAATCAAAACGGGATAACTTTCTAAAAGATAAAATTAAAATTGTTATAGTTTTCAAAATGTACAAAGGATGCAGCATGCAGCATCGTTTTCCAGTCCGCAAAACCATGCACCCGCAAGAAGTGCGAAAATTAGTAGTGACATAGTATTGAATCAAGAGAAACTATAATTCGTCGAAAAAACTGTTTTCCTGGGGATCACGCTCGACTCAAGGCTACAATGGGGTCCGCATATAACATCTCTTGCAGGACGGCTGAGTTCAGCAGCTTATGCTGTTAGAAAAATCCGTTAATTTACTGATGTAGATACCGCGACGCTAGTCTATTTTAGTTATTTTCATAGTATTATGTCATACGGTATTTTACTATGGGGACGGGCTGCAGACATCGAGTCTATATTTATTCTGCAAAAAAGAGCTATCAGAGCCTTATATGATTTACGTAGGCGTGATTCTCTAAGCTCTAAGAGAACTGTTTTAGAAAATTGACATCATGACAGTACCTTGAAAAATCTATGAAAACATCATGTACGAGATGAAACATCTGCATTTATTTAGTAAAAGAGATGACAGACACCACTATAATACTAGAAACAGGGACCAACTTTTACAGTCAGGTTTCAGGCTAGCTAAAGTAGACTTATCTTTCATAGGATACTGTTTAAAATGTTATAATAAAATACCTCCACACATTTTACAACTAAATGAGGCGAAATTTAAATCTTGTATAAAACGCACACTATGCAGGCAAGCATATTATAAGTTGGGGGATTACATTGATGATAAAAATGCTTGCTCAATGCTGGTCCTGCTCTACAACCATAGGGGCAAACTAATTGGGGCTAACAAGTTATTGTGGAAGCTGCAGAAGATTGTAATAATATCATTGCATTGTTTAGATTCAATCTTTTAGTATTATATAATTGCATAGCACATGTGTGAGTACTATGTACTGTAAAGCTACCATTTACATTTAGTTATCTTTCATTGACTTGAATTTACCCTGGTGGCTGAGAGAATGTCATGCTCACTCAAACGTCTCGCTGATGGTGGCGGGTGTGTCGGGTCATTTAGCTCCCTTCAATATGGTTGAGCTGAATGGGGCTGATCCATGCGTCATATTCGTGGACGGGCGCTGTCAGTTGGGACTGGTCATCGCTAGGCTGCCACGGTTCATTTTAAGTACTTACTTTGTTTTTAAATTGTTGATATAATCTTTTACTCTGGACGCTCTTAACGTGCACGTATTTCTACATCGTTCTCACCTATGTATAATCTCAACATGAATGATGTAACCAAGATTTTGTAACAATTATTTGATTGAAAAGAGTATCCATGGTGTTTCTTGCCTATTCTTCTCCATAGAGATCTACGCTTTGGAATGGGTGACTACAGTATTTTCACAAGTTGCAATGCCTTGTGTCTGTGACTGTAGCTTAGCCTTCTTTGCTTTTCTGACATTCAAAAGTGCCTTTAATGGTCTAATAAATAAATGCTTTTGAGTTTGAGTTTGAGTACGCTACATGCAACCCAAACCTATGCTCGAAATGTGTTTGGCCCCTCCGCGGGTCATCCTCTTTGGATGTTGTTTGGACGAACGTTCGGGCGCGAAATGTACTGTCTAGACTGTCTAGTGAACACAAACCCAGCCATAACTTCAGGCAGCCTGCCCATGATATCTTGCAGCAGGATCTCTGCATCGTCCCGCGATACGCGCATTGCGTCGAGACAGTCGAACAACAGCGCTGTTATGTTTTTCTCGTGAGCAGCCTTCGATTCCGAAGCTATTGATTTTCTGTAATTGAAACACGTAACATAACATCCTGAAAGGCCTGGCAGTGGTTTTGACCCGTGTAATAGGTAGAGGTGACCCTGTTACCAACAACCAGGTAAGATTAAGCCAAACTATAGGGCTTGCTACTAAGGAATTCCTGATGGAAAACCAAATAACTCTAAGTAAGATTTGTGAATCAAAGCCAAGATAGTAGCGTTTGCGACCACTAAGACCAACGAAGCTAAACGGAAAAATCATTCTAACTTGTAATGTCACTGATAACCAATCCCAAATAATAAATTGATTTATATGATATCCATGCAAAGAATGAAAACTGTTAATAGATGGACGCAACTCTTTCTATCTTCTTTGAAAAAAGTTAATTCTCGATCAAAAAAAAAAAAGAATTGAATAACCCATAACTCCAAACTATCATTGGTCAATATCAAACTGGCACGGGCAGGTTCATAGGGAGTCTGGACTTTGATAGATACCTAATTTACGGAAGTACTGTCCTGAAGTAAAATCTGACAACCATGCAGTCTTAACAAGAGGTATCGTTTTACCCAGTATTAACTGGGTTGTGGAAGTCAGATTCATTTAAAATACTGGTATTCACCTGCATCCGGTTAGACTGGAATAATGATGATGATGATGATGATGTCCTGAAGTGTCCGCAGCAAATTCGTAATCTGTTCGCACCGGTTTGTCTGTGCTTATAAATCGAGAACCATACTTTATCCAATTTACAATAATAATATGATGGGTTACTCACATTGGGAAGTATTTCTTAGGATACACGTATCTTCTTGGGGCCATGTATAGCCTAATATGTGAATCTTTTCTCCTTGGGGGCTTAGCGCTAGGCGGCATTGGAGCCAACTCTCCCAACGGCTTCAAGCGAAGATTATGGATCTCTTCTTTTAGTGCCTGTTAAAATAATTAAATGAAACGTCTGTATCAATGCGAGTATAACCAAATGTATGAACGTGGACGAGCCGAAAGGAGTTCGAAGGATCGTAGTAAGTGGCGATCTGTAGTTCCTGCCTACCTCTATGGGAAAAAGGCGTGAGTGTTGCCTATGCTAAGTAAAGGCTAAAAACAATTCATCAAAACACAACATCCATCATCCATATAAGTGTTTTTCTGAGTAAGTTTTTTAAGGTCCAAGGCGATCGGCCACGGTAGACTGCGGTATCAACGCTGCCCAATCGCAATGACTCATTTTTATTTCTAAGTACAGTTGCCAGCGCTTCAAATTACTACAAACTGTAAAATTTTCTCATTCGAATTTTGAACTTAACCCCAGGCGCGAATCCAGCCCTCAATACAGGTTGTGGGCACGGCCCTAAAATCACCAAAGTGACGTCGAAACAAAAAAAAAAATATCTTCGTGGAGTGGTAATAGTTTAATGATGAATTTTACAAGAGGAAACTAATAATATGCAAGAGCAGGTGCAGCGATCTCGATTTTTTTGCACCCGCCGCTGATATGTTAGACTTTCAGAATAATCAACAGACTTTAGAATTCAGGAGCGGGCGCAGCGAGCTCGAAAATAGCAGCTCTCTTCCGATTCGTAACACTTTATTTATACCATAGGCGTTATCGAAATGATTTTGCCGCTTCGGGTAGGTTAGGTTTTCTTTTGACCACTAAGCAATACAAATATGAGACGGCAGGCTATAAAAAAATTTGCTTTTATTAACAAGTTATGAACATCATACTATCGACCACAATTAGGGTTGCGGGCATGCCCATCGTGCCCACAACGGTGGTTTCGCGCTTGCTTAACCGTCAACATTTTATGGTTTAAAATGGTTTATTCCCGGTCGTCCCCACTGGGTACGAATGGGAAAAAAAAGTTTCATTCCTCCCCAGTGGTGACGATTGGAACTTTTCTACTCGCTTGTCTATTCACTCGTTCCGCTATAAACCGAGTCAATTGAGAAAATTATTGTAAATTCGTTGATTACCTGTGCTTCAGTCTTTTTAAATTATTTTTAATCAAAAACATTGTTCACTCTTGTTCAGAAAGTCGTAATTAAAACATTTTAACAATCCGTAAAATCTGTTATTGAAATCCCTATTACTTCATTTTGACTCTCGGTCTTTAGCGGAACGAGTGGGAAATAAAAAGTTCCAATCGTCACCACTGGGGAGGAACGATACTTGTTTTTCCCATTCGTACCCAGTGGGGACGACGAGGTGGCGACTACCGGGAATAAACCTTTAAAATCATTTGGCAGTTGGTGGTAACTTAATGTGTTGGCGACTGAACCTAACTAAATGATCGTGTGATACCAAGCGTGTCGAGAAACCTTTGGAAGAGACCTTCATAAATATCTCTATTTAAATTATTACATTTTCACAGCTAGACCGTTGAACCCAAGTTCTTTATTTTTGATAAAATGATAGCTTGAACATTGGGTATTAACATTATTTTATTTTAATCAACACTTAAGGTGGTTGCGTCAGGGTAGCTCGCGAAATTCAAATTGTCTTACGTTTTTTTGCAATTTGCAGATCATTGTTAGGTTGTATGTTGATGAAAAATGAGTCGCGGCAGTAACATGTATATAGTTACAGAATTACAATCGTGAAATTCATAAATACAACCCTCTAAGTTCATATAATCCTATTCAATGAATATTTCATGAAAAAGTCATTCAATAGGATTAAATGGACTTACAGGGTTATATTGATTATTTTCATCATTGTGATTCTGTAACTAAACACATGTTACTAGCGCGACTCATTTTTCATCAACACACAACCTGATAATGACCTGCAAATTGCGAAAAACTTAAGAAAATTTGAATTTCGCGGGCTACCCTTACGCAAACACCTTAAGGGAAAAGATTTTGTTGTTGAAGGTATTAACCGAACGAAGTGGCAGGTTAAGTGCTAATTACAAGCAAGGGTTGACCCTAGGTCGCATAATAACTTCACATCAGGCGAGTAGCGGCCAAACCAAGCGGGTTAGTGTTAAATAAAACCTAGCTATATAAATACAGGGTGTCAACAGACTCTTCACGAAGCATTCTGTACATCAAACTAAGTAACTTAACGCAAAAATTATTGCTGGGAAAGGAGTTTTTATTTTGGGGTGAAAAATCAGGATTTACGGTAGGGCTCAATGTAACGCATTCAAAACATAGTACTCATTGAATAGTACGGGAGTCGTGAAGTTGTCTTAAGCAAACAAAATACATTAAAAATATATCTTTTAAAAAGAACTTTTGAAAAAGTTGGAACTTTGACCCCCAATATCTCCGTATTGCGATAATATTTTTGTTCTAGACCAACCCACAAAAAAAGGCTTCGTTAAGAGTAATTTTACACCCTTCATTGTACAATATTGAAAGCTATAGCCACCTTTATCTGTTGTATTTGTCGTTGTCGCACTATAAGCAAACGATTGACGTCGCGTTGGTAATGTTTCTCGTTATAACCTCCCGGCATCACGTCGGGGAGTTTAGGGGGCTGTGGAAATAAAACTTTAGTCACTATCGTTGGAAATTTTTATGTAGGAAATCAGAATCTAAAAAACTAAATCAGAATCTGAGTACTGATTGGTTATGTAGGAAAAATATCCTATGGCACTCGTTATTGGCGCCGCTTTCCATCAGTGAGAGGTTTCAGATGAATACCTAGTTTCGGACATTACCTAATAGGTTCAAACTTAGTGTTTATGTAATATTAGTACCAGATTCTGGTACTAAAATTCTTGGCCAAAAGTTTAGTGGCAGAATGATTACCTAGGTAAAATACTATTTATGCAGATAGCAATGTGTCCAGGTTCGAGAAACACTGTTAAAAACTGCCATACTGTTATTGACTGGTATTTCCAAATGAGTTTACTTGCTTTCTTCGTAAATAATTCAAAATTAATTAAAATAAGAATAGTCAGAGACATTATTATTGTTCTAAAAACAAACTCGCTCATTACCTTTTGAGGTAAGACATCACATTGCAGCGCGGCAGCCAAACGAAGGCGATCAGAGAACTCGTTCAAGGCAAGCAGATATTTCTTTTCGAGTTTACTGTGGCGCTCCTGTAAGGATCGACAATTGAAACCTAAACACTTTCTCAGAAGTAATTATCTTTCTACGGGTTTATTTAAATAAAAAATCTCCAAGCACTGACGTCCCATTTATACACTGAGCTGAATCCCAGTTTCAAAAAGTTTATGGAAGCACGTATAGGCGCAAGCACAAAACGTGGCACGCGAGTACGCGCGTAATCCGATACGAGCATTCCAAGCTTATATACGCAAAGAATACGCTAGTCTGTTAATACACACGTCATGTTGTTTCCTCTACGTAAGTACCGGCACTCCGTAAGAAGCGGAAGTGGTGAAACCCGTGTATAAAGAGAAGTGATATACGTAGACAGTTGTGGTGGCCCTGTAATATCCATCAGCAACGATTTACGATAGGTCATGTGTTTGAGCCCAGGCAGACTTTGTGTAATTTATGTCACCACCACATTGACATTGACACATTGTCCACAGGCCTCAAAACAGTAAAGGAAAACATCGTGAGAATTCAAAGACATGTGAACAGTGACATCTAGCAACCGGCACTGGGCCCACGTGGTGTATTATGGCCTAATCCCTCCAACAAAGAGAAACCTGTGTCCTACTAGTGGGAACGCTAAACAATAGGCTGATTTGGCTATAATTATGTGGTAAAAAAGAAAGTTATATTTGTAGAAAGGTGTAAAGAACTGACTCGCCAGTTCTTGAGCTGTACGACGATATGCGGCAGCGTGCCGTAGGTGACGGCGTACTTGTGTCTGCGTGCGAGTTGGCGCAGCAAGTCGTCTAGAGTGCGGTCCACCTGTTTATTTGCGAAGATTATTATTTAAAATATATAAAGTACATAGAAACAAACAGCATTATTATAACTGTAAGTAGGTACAACACACAGTAACGCAACTTTGGAGTTGTATGACTGTGTGTTGTTGATACCTACTTAAAGTTTTCGAGTGGACCTGGATCCCGTGGAGAAACTGCTATAGGGACTTTTTGTCTGAAATTTTTGATAAACCGGGCTCATTTGCTACAGGCGTGAGGCACACATTCCTGTTCTATCTCCTTTTTTCTGTCCTTAGCAAAGTATTTTCTTTGTTTCATAAAAAGCTAGTTATTTCACCTTGCGCGGCTTGCCAAGCTTACGGGTCAGCACGTCGCGCATCTGCGCGCGCATCGCCTCCGCGTCCTGCTCCATCGTCTTCAGGTCCACGTTCATGCGGAACAAGTGCGTGCGGTTTATCCTGTACATTAAAACTTACAGCTAAAAACAACTAAACGAAAAAAAAAACAATCAAAGGGAAGCCCCTAACAAGCCCTCTTCTTTAAGGATCTGTTTATCGATGTCCAAATAGTAGTAGCACTGAGGATAAACATTATTTTTATATTTAAACATTTTTTTTTAAGTTTATACCAAATACTTTTAAAAAATCTTACCGCTACCTTTCACAGAAATCTATATATATTTGGGGAGTGAAACATCCCTTGACTTTGTTAACTTTATTACATAGTCTCGGTCTTCGTCTTAAGAGCCCTGCGGAGGCCGCGCGCAATTGCAATTCGAAGCGAAGGAAAAATCCGTCAAAATATTGTTATCTCTGTTTCACACTTCCCGGCGCATTGCGAAGCCGCGCGGGAGGGAGCATGTGTGAATAGCGTTTACCTAGCTACTATTCTATAATTATAATCGTTCATTCATATCACCGCTGAACATTTGTGATTAATTTGAAAGTGTGCTGTAATACCAAAAATGATGAATGAAAACTCAATGCTTTTCCATTTTTTTTATATTGTGTAACTTAACAATATACTCGTAAGTCATGTTTCGAAATAAACAACCGTTTTATTATACATAGAACAGATGAGATGAAAACACCTTATTTATACTGTAAAAATGTGAGAAATTAAATTTGTTTACAAATCGTTTTAAATATTTTGCAAAAAAAAAAAAAAAATGAAACCTAGGTAAACACTGTCTTGTTCCGAATAACAGTATAATAAAGTCGAAATATGCTTAAACTAAAAATGATTTTGGTATTACGTTTGTATGGACAATTCATCGTCCCTTAAAGGCCCATTTCATGAACTCCGTGTGTTGTTCTTGCAACAATACATTCATATATCTACTCCAAAGAGATAGGTACTATTATTCTTTGAAATTTTTAATTTTTATTTCACTCACAGTTTGCTGCTATAACATGACATCCATTGCTAGACATAGACTTCTTACAAGCATCTCTGATTCTCCGAAACGGTCCTGCACCCGGCGAATTCCCGTGACGATCAATACGGCATCGAAATATTCGTTGCGTCTACTGACTTTACATTTTTCTTTATTATTTATACTTACTTCTGCCTTTGCCTTTGCTGTTTGATCTCGTCCTGTATCTCAAGAACTCGTTTCCTCAGCCGGCACAGCATCTTCTCAGGGAACACCACGGTCTCCGACAGACCCTTGGCACCCGTGCAGCCGCTGATGGCCGACGCTCTAATCTGATCGTACCGAAGTACCACCACTGTATCCACATCGTTCATGCACGATTGTTTCTCCAGCTGATTAAAGTAATAATGTGTTTTTAGATACTTATAAAGATACCTTGTAAAAAAAGGGGTTTCCTGAGGTAAGGTGTTTTAAAGTAAAAAAATATATAAATAAAATCCAACCAAAATGAACGAATAGGCGGGACGAGTTTGATCCTGCCAACAATAGGACTAATCATTAGTAGGATAACAATTATGTACAAAAGAAAGAGGGAGTACAGCTCAAACTCGGGTCTACAACTAGAAGGGGTGTAGACATAATTATTATTTTCTTCTTCATAAATTCGTCCATTTATTTTACCTCACTATATTTTTTAATTTCTTTATTCTTAATCGTGCGTGACCATGACTTCACTTTGGGCTCTATCAGAATACCAGCGCTGTGACGGTTTTGTTTTAAATATTATCAGCACCATGCTGAGATAAGGGGGGCCTTTTGGCCTCGTACAGAACAAATTTCTTTTGTTTTTTTTTTCAATGTTTACTTTTAATATAATTTTACTGCATTGTTAATTTTAAAACCATTTTCTTTTTGTGTGTTTTGTCTTGTGCGAGCTAATAAATACTTTTTCCCAGAAACCAGAAACTTTACACAAGTCTTTTAGGTAACGAATGTGATCACGCATGAGTGATGTTTGGAAAAATTATCTCCTAAAGTTGTTAAACACAGGGGAAGTTTGTAGTTGTTGAAAGTTTGATATTTTTTCCCATGGAAAATTGCAAAATTTTGGCTTATCTTACCATGAATTCCCTGAGCTCATTCTTCCTCGTTTCCAGTTGTATGGATAGCTTTCGCTTGATCTTGTTGTGTGCTTCGATGTCTCTCTTCAGAAGCTCTACCAGCCGGTCTTTCTCCAGCATTTCTTGTTCATGCTTATGCCTGAAAGTATCATACTCTATTACAGTGAACACTATTGCTGAAGACTAGTGTTCCAGTGCAAGTTGAGGACGTGTGTTTAACCCAGCAATGCCTGTCCATATCATGTCCATGTGGACCCGTAATTAGTAGTAAAAAAGTTAACTCATTATGGCAATTTAATCTATTTAATAAAAATGATATTACAGATTGGTTTTTACCCGCGGTTTGACTAATGTTATAGTCCGAAATTATTATGATTTAAAAAATTTTCGCGTTTTGCATATTACATTCGGAGATAGTATGTGTGCCAAGTTTGGACAAGGGGACATCCAAATTTACAAACTTTACCTCTTTATAGTTTAGACGGAGGAGTTCGTGGCAAAATAATAATTGCCGCTCGGGTCGATCTTTAGGTTAAGCCGTGCTTGCCTAGGTTGGTCTGTGGATGGGTGACCACCCAATACATACCGAGTTTCCTCCGTGCCTTGGAAAGCACGTTAAGCCGTTGGTCGCGGCTGTCATTTGCACATCTTTGACAGTCGTTACAGGTAGTCAGTGGCCAAAAAAGTCTGACAACCAGTCTTACCAAGAGGTATCGTATTACCCAGTACTAACTGGGTTGTGGAGGTCAGATAGGCAGTCGCTCCATGTAAAATACTGGTATTCAGCTGCATCCGGTTAGACTGGAAGCCGACCCCAACATAGTTGGGAAAAGGCTAGGCAGATGATGATGACTATTAGTTTAGACAGTGTAGATTAAACGGAACAAAATAAAAAAGTCAGATTAGGCAACACTGAAGGCCTGCTTGTTATTAAAATTCGACTTTTAAATGCGATATTTGGGCCTTTACAAATTGTTTTCCACATATTATTACCTGTCATTCCTCATTTCATACGTTTGGTCGTAGATTTCCCTTTCGCATCCCTCAGGACAGATGGTAGGGTCGAGGCGAATTGGGCCGATGTCTCGGCTGTCCAAGCTTCCCTCGTCCTCCTCTTCACTAGATGATTCTGATGACTCTGACTCAGATGACTCTTTAAGAAAATCAAACACAAATGATTACTTAATAAGAGTTTCTTTAGTTTTGTATTGTTATTTTCAGTACAAAGCTACGGAACATTCGAACTGCGCTTTGTAACTGACGTTATGCACAATCCTGCAATCCGTAAGTAGTGCCCTGTTAACGTTTATAGTTTATACACTTATACAGAAACATAACAAGAACTGTAGGGGCAGTAACCCACCAGACCGAAAATAGTCTATTTGATCGGAAGATAGTTCCTTTTACCTACTTCTACAACGCTATACCCCAAGAATGTCAGAGGAAGCACGAGTACTTTGTCATTCCAGAGACAAAGCTCTTCTTGTGACCGGTTTAAATCTTCCCTTTACCGACACTTGGGATTCTAAGCGTGGAGGTTTTAAAGGGAGTGTTTGTCAGCTAAAACACTAGGATGGTTTTTGAAGGCTGTGCTATGAATTTTTGATTTCCAAGAAGTGCAAAATAATTGTAATCAATGACTTGTGTTTTATGTTCTTTAGGACATCATATATAATTTACCATCATCATCCCGAACACGTGGTGGCCGATACTTCTTCTTGAATATCCGGCGCAAGAAGTCAGCGAACTTGTTATCTTGCACCACCCGCTTGAATTTTATCTGTAACTCCTGACACATAAGGTCCAGTTCATCTTTTTCCGTCAGTAGGTCTTCAATGCGATGCTCACAGTCGGAGATCTGTTCTTGTACTCCACGGACCTGTAAACGCCATGAATTATTACATTGCTTCATGTCTCTTTCGGCACTGGCCAGGAAGGCATTGTTGATAAGCAATTTTGAAATTGTATGTGGAGTATTTACTTAACACCTTCACTGCAGATCACACAAAATCGGCCCGATACGATGCTTAACGCTGCTGCGCCCCGTGAAAACTAATATTTCTTGCTGGTGCCGAACAATTATCTTCGGTAAACTCAAAAGCATTTCTTTCAATTAGACCATTAAAAGCACTTTTGAATCTCAGAAAAACAAAGAAGGCTAAGCTACAGTCACAGACACAAGGCATAATAACTTGTGAAAGTACTGTAGTTGCCCATTCCAAAGTGTAGATCTCTTGGAGAAGAATGGGCCAGAAACTTCATGGACACTCTTTTCAATCAAAATATTGTTAGAAAATTTTGGTTACATCATTCATGTTGAGATTACACAGTGCACTTTAAGAGCGTCCAGAGTAAAACATTATTTCAATACTTTAAAAACAAAGTATGTAGTTAAAATAAATCGTGTCAGCTTAGAGATGACCAGTCCCACCTGACAGCGCCCGTTCACGAACATGACGCATGGATCATGATATTTGTAGAAGTTCAACAAAGACAAATATAGATTTCGGCTCGTGGTTAAAAATGTAGGTATTTGACATTAAAACACCGCGGCAGGCTCTTTTCGACCACCATCGCACTGACGTATATACCCGCTCTCCGCGGCGGCGGCGGGCCTATTGTAACATTTATGACCGTTGCCAACATGTTGCCGCATGGAGCGCGCGCGCAAGCGTTGACCTGCCAGTCAGTGTTGTGCTCTCTACATGACAGTACGTGTGCGTGTCGTTATTTTATCGACGGGTATAACTATGGCGCAACTTAAATGTGAAAGGAAAACAACAGTGAACGTGAAGTTGATTTGGCTAAAACGCAAAAACATTTCGCCTTGTAAAAAAATTCCGTCGACTAGCAAGATTTCTAATTTAGAAAACACAAAAAAGACACGTACCTACCAAATTAGTTCACTTTTCCTGTCTGGCTTACATATGTGATTTGCTAATTACACGTTTTTTTATTTATTTTATTGTATGTAATTCTGTTTTATTTTCGATAACCCGTTATTTTTGTCTGTTTCATCACTATAAAAAGTACTTTTCAATACACTTTCTCGAAAACTGGTTCTTATCGTACTAGGATTAGGTTCAACATGCAATGTTTTTCACACGCGTGGATTTTTAATATTTATCCGCACACGTGCGGAAATAAAAAAATCCACAGATAACTTTACTCCAAACTAGTTCAATCACTATAGTTGGCGGCGATTGTTTTTTTTTTTAATCTCGGCGAAGAACAAGTCTAAATTTTTGAGTATTTAAATTATGTTTATAAATAGAATTGCATAGATAAAAATGATTATTTAAAACAAATATTTACTTTTATGAACAAATTAACATTTATTAGTGTTCTAAATTCTAAATTTTATTTGAATTTTCTATTTTCACTGTTTAGCTGTATAGTATCATACCTTTGCTTCTTTAACCTGGCGAAAGCAAAGCGCGGAAAAAAAGCAAATTAAATAGTTTGTCAAAAATACTTTGTTCTAAAATTTTATTTCTTTGAAAGTGTATTGAAAAACGTCGTTTGATACACGTGGGGATTTGTTACAGCAGTTCTCGGCTCCATAACATCCTCGCCTGCAGCTCGGGTGTTACCTAATTCCACCTCGAATGCAATAACAAAGTTTCCCCACTTATAACAAAACGGCGTGACACTTTCCTTCGCTGATTTCTCGTTTCCTGTTTGCAAGATCCAGGGGTGAAACGCACGTTAAGAAATTGGGTTCAGGATCATTTTAAGAGGGCTATCACAAAATTAAAGAATTCAGTTTAGGTAAATTAGACGGCATGCGGCAGTGAATGCGCACGTGTGCGTCTAGCGAAGTATACTACGCCCACATGCAAACAGCTATGCCTCGGATTCCAGGAACAAACCAACATGACCAAACAAGCTAAGGACCGCCCGTTTCGAGATTTATATTGATTTTTATCATTGCATAAAACAATTGTTTTAAACTAGTATTTTACTTTTAATTATTTTTTTCAAGCAAGGTAAGATAGTAGCCTTACTTATTACATATTTTTTCTTTGAATTTGGATTATATCTTCATAGATAAAAAATATCATTTCGGACGAAAAAAGGTCAGTACCTCTCTGTTTTACGGATTTTTTTTTGTGTATTTCTGTATGAAACATAAAAAAAATTAATTAAGCATTCCAAAGTATAACACTCAATTTTACCATGGGCATATTTATATAATATAATATTATTATATCTTTTATGTAACAAAGCATCAAAGATGCCCAAAAGTAGGATTTTATGAAACATTATTTGCAGAGACAAGGATTTTACTCATGTACGTAAACAAATTGAAATATTTGTTTAAAACATTCCTAAGAAAAATAATCAAACTCTCTCGGGCATATTTTTTTTTAAATTTTGTGGCCATATATAAACCATAATCACACATCAAAACTCGAGTAAAACACTCAAATACAAGAAAGAATGTGAAAGTCCTCGTAATAGTATAAAAAAAGGTATACCATGTACTCGCAAAGTTATAGTTTGGGTTTATATTTTTTATTTTTGTGTTCAGAAATGTTGTTTATATCATTACCTGCATTAATTTAGTGTACACTCTTTCGGCTAAACGGTCTTCATGCATCTCGAATCTATTTAAAACATTCATTTCTCTGTGCAGTTGGTATACATTAAGTTGCAGCAATTGGTCCTTTTCCTGAAATAAAAATAAATCAATTTTTTTTTAAAGAAAAACAAGCTTTTATTTAAAAAAAAATAGTTTTGTCTATCAACATTGATCGCGTATACAAAGTTTCGTGTCCGTGCTATTAACCTTTGAAGAGTTGTTTCGAGAGGAGGCGATCCTAGCTGCAGGATTGCCATGTCTGTCATGAAAATGTATTGTCACCAGAACTAAAGGTGTGTGAAAAATTTCAGCTCAATCGGTTGGGGGGAACTGGTTTGAAATTTACAACTACAAATACTGATTTGCAATACGTTGGAGGTCGTCCGTTAATTTTACCGGTGCGGTGCCTTCTATAGAAAGGACTGAAACTTGTTAGAACCAATGTTTTTGTTTCTACATTTTACAAGGGTGTCAGGCGATGTGGGTTTAATATAATATACAAGACGATCGTAACTTGAAAAATAAACTCCACACCTGAACTCGAATGCGCTCCCGTTGTAATTCTATCAGACGTGAATCGAATTTGTCCACTGTGTTCTCTGCGTCTTTGAGCAGCATGTCTTGCTCAAAGAGATGCCTGTAAAAATATGACTACAGGTTAAATACACAGAGCAAGGGACATCGATACGCAAACTATTACCATGAATTCAGCACACGATTCTAGACTGCTAATATGTTGAATCTTAGCCTAATTTAAATAAATAACTTTTCATTTTGTTATGTAGTCACTCGATATAAAGTTTATACTGGTATTTATCTGCAATGCCTGTAGACGATTACACTGGAAGCAAGCACCAACATATTTGTAAAAAGGCTGTCTCATACGAGACATGGCATGACTTGTCTAGCCTTTTCGTCTCAAATAACTCTGTTACATTTTCGGTACTATTACCAAATAAGTTTTAAGATGATCGAATCGATGATAGAAAGTCCTAAAATGTTTTTTGGGGTAAACATGCAATGCCATGGGCGTAAAAAGAAAAAAAGAAAAATCCTTATTGGTCCGCACAGGAGCAGGAGCACTATTGTTCTCCCATTTTTTTTTAAAGTTACAGCACTATGCTGAGAGCCGTTTGGTCTCGTACAGGAGCAATTTAGTTTAACGAATGTGTTATCTTTTTTTTCTTTTTATTTAATTGTCATCATATTCCTGCCTATATCCCAATTTATTTGGGGTCGGTGCAGTATACCTTTTTCTTCCATACTTTTCTATTACTCGTCATCTCAGTAGTCGCCTTATTTCTAGCCATATCATCCTTCATACATTCAATTTATCGTACCTTTGGTCTTCCTCTACTCTTATAGCCATCTACATTTATACTCAAAATTTTTCTATCTATATTTTCTTGATTTCTCTGCATCACATGTCCATACCACAACAACCGATTACCAAACAACTTTTCAGGCCCCGGCGGCACTTTCAGACTTCCTCTTTATTTTATCCATTGGTTTTACACCACACATCTCCTTTAGAATTCTCATGTCGACCACATGCAACCTTTCAATCATCCCTCTTGCGGCCCAACATTCTGATTCATAAAAGACAGCAGGTCTAACAATGGTTTTATAAATCTTCCCCTTGAGTTTAAGGAGAATGCGGGAGTCGCATATTGATCCGTGTTTACTTTTTACATCATTATGTTTTATTGTTAATTTAAGCATCCATCAGCCATCAGCCATCAGCCATCAGCCATCAGCACAATGTTTTGGGGTTGAAGTGTGATTTGTCACCCTAAACTAAAAAGTCGTTTCCTAGCAATATTTTTTGCGTACAGTAACTTAGTTTGATGTTTATGTATATAATGCTTGGTTGACGGCTTCGTGAAGGCTCTGTTTAAACCTTGTATAATTATGTTATTTTATGAATTGAACAAACCTTTCAACACGTCTTTCACGTACTTCAATTTCTAAGGGAGACGATTCCTGATCTTGCCTGGCTTTCAAAAGTTCCCAAGAAGCAAGTAGTGGCCGTGTTTCTGAAATTATTCGGAAAATAAAATAGCTTTTTCCGTTTATTTATAATAAAACTGCGACCCACCTATGGTTTGAACGGCGCTACCTCTTGGGTTCAAAAATATCCTATCTTTCAAGCTGGAATCAACCATAAATATTCAAAAAACTTCATTGAAATAGGTAGGGTGGTTTCGGAGATAAGCGTGTATGACGTAATTTTCACATATATTTAGATGTTTTTTTTTTTTTAATGTTTATCCAAGGCCATTTCTATTGGGCTGCGGGCTGTTCAAAAGAGATGCCGCGGCCCTGGAACACAAAGGGCAAGGAAGGAACATGGATGGGTTTTAGTCAGTACAAGTCTGACACTCCCTTCCGCTCTGCCCAGAGCTGGAGAAGTCATTTGATGATTTCCCATCCGTAAAAAAAAGGCCATTTCTATTCAAAGTTGATATGATTACTTTTATGTTCTCATAGGCATTTAAAACTTTCTTTATGACAAAACATGACTACGAAAATCTACAAAAACTTACGAATTATCGCAGGCCATTATTGGACAGGCCTCTCCAAACCTCCGCTACACTCGGTTCTCCACTTTTCCGCATCTTGTCTGTCCCAGACACTTTTTGAAGGTAGTCGATCGATCTAGCTGAGAAAAAAGCAAACTTATTTACCGTTAATGGGCACAAATCTTGGCACCCTTGGCTGGCGCACTCTGGCTACGTGCACCGAAGACATTTTCCTCCGCTCTTGCAGAAGTTGCGATTTCCTCGACTGCTGCCCCCTCAGACCCATTGCGAGAGTTGGCTCTGGTGTCACCTATAATATAACCGATGTGTAATTTTGGACATAGAAGCATCTTTAGATTCCGTCGTGGGGGTCATAGAAGGCAATTTCTTAAATTGCCAAAAACATGAATTTCAGCAGCCAAAAATGGGTTCCCACTAACTGGCAGAATCTTGATGCTCCGAATTTTATTTAGCATAACACGCTTGGCATAATCTTCTTTAAACGAATATTTTTAAGGCATAAAAATTATTTATTATAATTATATTTTGGCCGAATATTTATGTTTCCGAATTTACAATGGCATACTTTTGAGATGGCAGAATTTTACTTGGCATTATTACCTTTCGCAAAATTAAAATTTCGCATAATTTCGTTTGGCATAACGTTTATTTAGCATGAAGATTATTTAGTATAATGTCATACTATGATGATAATTGGCATACTATGAAGATGGCAGAATTTCATTTGAAATAATTTTATTAGGCATATTGACTGTTTTATAAATAAGCATTTTTAACCTTAAATTAAAATATTGTGTTTAAAAGTTAATATGTTGTGCTACAAAACTTAGTGACAGAAACGAATCACTGCAAAACCGACTCCACGTAGTCTTGTCTGCCCTACCCCGAGAGTGTAATATAAACCCACGTAGGCGCGGAGGGGCGAGGCGGCCCGCGAGCTGAGGAGCAGGTGGTTCTAAAGCCCGCCGCTGCAGCTGAGGCTGGCCGGCTGTGCCCCAAGCCAGCGAGCCGAAGCTACGGTGGTGAGCATTAAAACCATCTGCGACGATAACTCGCGTGGGACCGTGGGACCGCGGAGCCCCGCAGAGCCGGAGCCGTGACAGAAACCATGCTTGCTTGCATGCTGCATGGTTGCTTGCATGCTTCTTCCAGGGAAATAAAAACCGCATACACACTGCCGCATATACCACTAACAACTGTTTTAATGAATTTTTTTTTTTTTTTTTTTTTTTTCCTTATTAGAAAGAACCAAGTTCTTACTAATTAATTGCAATCTAGCCTAAAAAGACTAATAAACAATTTAAATCTAACTTATTATGCTACGTTAAGAAAATTATGTTAATGCTAAGAATAGTGTCCATAATTAGGTATGCACTTTTACACACGTTCGTAACACTTCCTTAGAGTCTGGTAAAATTGATAAAACACTTTCTTCATGTGTTATATAAATAGCACAACATTGTTACTATTATTGATTCACTTACACTACACTAATTCAAATGGTTTAGTTCTCTTTAGTCTACGCACTATGTCTGTATTGTCTAACAGCTGGATTGCCTCAACATTCACGTGTCGATGGAGTCTGTGTTCGTGGGCTTCAGCAAATTTTTGTGTGATGGTTGTGACGAATTCCATGTCGAGGTCACGGTGGAGGTCATCGTTTCTTATGTACCAGGGTGCATTTACAGCAGCCCTGAGTACTTTATTTTGGAACTGTTGAATTATTTTGACGTTGGTTGGCTTAGTACAGCCCCAAAGTTGGATACCATACGTCCAAATTGGCATCAGAATATGCTTGTATATTATCAACTTATTATGTATTGATAAACAGGATTTCCTTCCCAGTAACCAATACAAACGTTTATAACGAATATCGAGTTCCTGTTTTTTCTTTTTGATATGGGCTTTCCAACGCAGCTTGGCGTCGAGAGTTATGCCAAGGTATTTGGCTGTATTAGCATAAGGTATTTGCATACCATTTATGTAGAGTGGGTGGTAGTCACTGTGTTTGTTTGTGAAGTTAATGTGAACTGATTTTGACTCATTCAGATTGATCTTCCACTTTTGTGTCCAGTCGTAAACTTTGTTCACAGCTAGTTGAACTTTCTCTACTGCTTCTCTGTGGCTTGATCCGGTGGCCATAATAGCAGTATCATCTGCAAAGGTCGCTATGGTGTTGTTTTCCAGCTCTGGGATGTCACAAGTGTATAACAAGTACAAAATTGGGCCAAGTACACTTCCTTGAGGCACCCCAGCTTTTATGGTTTTTAGCTCGGAATATGCGTCCTCTTGGCGTATTCTAAACATTCTTTTAGTTAAATACGACTCTAGGATATCTGCAAATTCTGGTAGCATGCGTCTGAGCTTATATATGAGACCCTCATGCCAAACTTTGTCAAAAGCTTGCGCGACGTCTAAGAACACGGTAGCACAGACTTCTTTATTTTCTAGCGTTTTTTCAATAACATTAGTTATTCTATGTACCTGGTCTAACGTTGAGTGTTTTTCTCTGAAGCCAAATTGGTGATCTGGAATTAGGTTTTTATCTTCTATTACTGGTTTTATCCGTTTTAGTAACAGTTTTTCAAATAACTTTGATAGTACGGGTAACAGAGAAATGGGTCTGTATGATGATGCTTCGTGGGGAGGTTTCCCAGGCTTCGCAATCATAATGACTTCAGCAACCTTCCATGGCTCAGGTACATATCTTAAGATAAAAGAAGCATTTATTAGTTTGGTCAGCTTTACTATGGCTTTGCGTGGGAGGCGTCTTAGAATTTCCCCTGTGATGAGGTCGTAGCCGGGAGACTTTTTTGAGCTAATGTTGTTTTGAATTTCTCTCATTACTTCCTTAGGAGTCACAAGGTTGATTCTTTGGTTTTGTGATAAATTTACACTCTCATGTATTTCTACAGAGCTTTCGTTGGGTTGAAAGGTTTCTTCTAAATGTTGAGCAAATCGGAACGCCTTTTGGTCATTGCTTATTGCCCATTTTCCGTTGCTATCTCTGATGGGCGGTATTTGTATAATCTGCCTTTTTAGATTTCTCGTCGCTTTCCAAAGTGAGTAATCCGTTGATTTGTCATTGGTAAGCTGAAGAAGGTTGGTATTCAGAGATTCATCCTCAAATTGTAGAATTTTTCTCTTTAGTCGTTTAGTTAGGTTATTTAGTGTTGTTTTATGACGCGGGAACCTTGTTTGCTGCCACAACTTCCTTTGTTTTCTTTTCTCTGATAGTAAATCCACAATTTCTTTAGGATAGATAAATCCCTTATATTTGCGTTTTAGCTGAGGTGTATTGCTCCACGCACATTGTTGAATATTAATAATAAATTTGTTTACTTCTGAGTCAAGCTGATCTTGCGTTTTTATCGGAGTTTTAAGGTCGATAATATTATCTAGATTAAGAGCAAAACTGTCCCAATCTGTAGACTTATTAACCAAGGTTAAGTGGCTTTCTTTTAGTAGGATTTTTTGACTTAGCATTAGTATAATCGGAGAATGGTCAGAGTTCATAGTAAAACTTTCCTCCAAACTGATGTAATTGGTGGATATATTTTTGCAGATGAAAAAATCTATAAGGTCCGGTATTTTCTGGTGGTCAGTGGGCCAGTATGTAGGTTTGCCTGTACTCATTACTTCACAATGTGTTTCTTTAACTGCACTTAAGAGCTGTCTTCCTTTAGTTGTGGTAAGTCTTGAACCCCAATGCGTATGCTTAGCATTAAAATCGCCGCCTAGGATAAATCGCTGGCCTAATAATTCAAAAAGATGTAAGTATCGCTCTTTTCTTATCATGTGCCTAGGGGGCGAGTATATGGCTGCAATGGACACTTGACAAAACTTAGTTTTAACAGATACTGCCACTGCTTGAATGTCTTCTTCTTCATATTTACACTGCACGTAGTGACTAATGTTTTCTTTAATTATAACCGCACTACCCCCCCTGGCAGAGTTGCTAGGGTGGAGGGAATTATATATCATGTATCCTCTAAATTTGATAAAAGATTGCTTTGTGAAATGCGTTTCGGAGATTAAACACACGTCTATATTTTCTGTATCTAGGACCGCCTGCAACTCATGCTGATGTTTGAGGAGTCCATTGGAGTTCCACGCCATTATTTTAAGTGTGTTATTCATTTTTGATTATTCAAGACAGCTGTTTTAGTGCTGGATTCTAGCTTCTCTAATCTCTTATCAAAAGAGGTAATACACTTCAAGATCTGGTTAATCTTATCCTCTAAGTTCAGAGGTTGAGATCCTTGTTTTGCAGCTTGTGCGTAAGTACCAATGTTGGTTACTTGCATGGCTGGTTGTTTTGCAGTTGACTGGACACTTGCTTTCTGCGCCTGTTTACCAGGGTGTGTTATAGGAGGAAACTGTTGGGTATTAGGCACCGTAGGTTTCTTTTTTAAAACTTTATTTTTCATAATTTGCATCTGTTTGGCTACTTCACACCCTCTATAGTTGGCAGGGTGAGGTAGGCCGCAGTGGATACATTTTGGTTTCTCCTGCGGAGATTTGGTACAATTGGCTGTAAGATGCTTGCCAGTGCATTTCACACACCTTGGCTCTTTTTGACAATATTTATGTGTATGCCCATAAGCTTGGCATCTCTTGCATTGGGGAATGAGTGCTGGATTTTTGAGTGGATGTATTTCAATTTTACACCCTAATATGTACTTAATGCCGTAGATTTTGTTGACATCTTCATCGTTATAAAATGATAAAACGAACATGTTGAGTGGTTCCTTAGTCTTCCAGCTCAATTTACTATCTACCTTTTCTATTTTTAGGCCTTGGGTTGTTAAATCTTCCTTAATTCGATCTGGTTGGCAAGAAGAGTGTAGTTTCTTTACCACAACTCTAATTGGTCTAGCCTGCTTGTTCTCGTATGAATGCCAGTGGTAGTCTTTTTCAGACAAGAACCTGGCAATTACTCTATATGAGTCTTCTGATTTGGCGTTAACCTTCACACAATCCCCATTCATCATTTTTGCTGTAAATGATTCCGCTGGTTGGCTTTCAATTAACGAATCGTAGAACGTTTGATAGTTCTTGATTCCGTCTATTATGATTGGCGGTGGTAAGGGCACTTTTTTGACCGAAGTCACTTTCTCATTTTTTTGAAGATTGTTTTGGTGGGCGCTTCCGGGTTGTTGTTTTGGAGAGAGGGAGGTGTTAAGCTTCCTTTTCTTCCTGCTCCTGGCCCTAATCCACTCAGTCTCTTTAGCAAGGTCATCCTCGTCTGTACAGTATTCCACGTCATTTTTTGTAGTCTGAGCAGGTTCTGTAGTCCCTTTTGTTTCTTTAATGCAGTTCAATTCTCCTTGAAGTGTCTGCACTTGTTCCTGCAGGGCATCTATTTGTACATTCAATTTACGTACCATGACTTGCAGGTTTTCTCTATCTGTTTTCTCTTGGAGATAACAGTCATATAACTGCCTTTCCAGGTCAGTTTTAATAGTAATAGACTTTTTTGTAGCCATTATTAAGTTGTAAGGCGAGTTTAACACCTAAACAATAAATTATTGTAAACACTTCATGATTTCCGCACTTGTAACTAGGTCATGACACTGACCCCGATATATTGACGTAGGTACGCCGCGACGCGACGTTGTTGTGATCCGTCAGCAGAAAACTCTCGCGAAAGAGCTCGCGCGCGCGATCGTACGTCCGTGCACTATACTAGGCAAACAACAACTGACTGACAACTGTTTTAATGAATGATAATAAATAATACATGCAGAAAGATAAAATAAAAAATGAAAATCAAATTAAATTAAAATCAGAATAATTGAAAATCAAATTAAATTTATATCATAATTTAAATTAAAATCAAAATTCAAATTTACAATTTTGCTCTGAGATATGATAGTTCTGCCTATCGATATTGTATGCCAAAAGACGATACTGACTGTGAACTTTCTGAGAAATGATAGTTTTGCCTTTTAATGACTATCGATATGAAATTTATGTCAAAAGATGATTCTGACTGTGAACTTTCTGCGATATGATGGTTCTACTTTTTAATTCTTATGCATATGAAAATTAAAGCCTAAAGATGATTCTGATATACAAAATTATGAGTTTTGACTGGATGATAAATGAGCGCCTGCCAAACGATTTTCTGCAAAATGAAGTTTATGCTATCCGTTACTATGCAAAATAAAAATATGACAAAAAAAGTTCTGCTATAAAGAGTAGCAGCTTCGGCTTGCTGGCCGGCTGGGCCGGCCAGCCTCAGCCGCGGGGGCGGGCTTTAGAACCACTTGCTCCTCAGGTCGCGGGCCGCCTCACCCCTCCGCGGTTTAAATTACACTCTCGGGGTAGGGCAGACAAGACTACGTGGAGTCGGTTTTGCAGTGATTCGTTTCTGTCACTAACATTTGTAGCACAACATATTAATTTTGAAACACAATATTTTAATTTAAGGTTAAAAATGCTTATTCATAAAAATGTCAAGATGCCTGATATAATAAAATTATTTCAAATGAAATTCTGCCATCTTCATAGTATGCCAAGTGAAATTATACTAAACAATCTCCGTGCTAAATAAACATTATGCTAAACGAAATTATGCGAGATGTTAACTGTACCAAAGGTAATTATGCCAAGTAAAATTCTGCCATCTCAAAAGTATGCAATTGTAAATTCGGATATATAAACATTCGGCCAAAATATAATTATACTAAAAAAAAAATGAAGTATGCCTTAAAAATATTTGTTTAAAGAAGATTATGCCAAGCGTGTTATGCCAAATAAAATAGGGGGGTTTCTGACATCTAATTTAAGAGATTATTTCGCCAGTAAAAACCCTAAGTAATCATTCATTTTAGCTTTGTTTTTGCATGTTAATTTTTAAAGTCGATAAAAAAAAAACAAACAGTAAATCCCTTATTACTTATAACAATTTTTTATTCAATAAAAACATCATTATAGTGAGTGTGCAATTTAGACATTTGCTTCTAGAATTTCAAATAAAAATATTCTATAACATTTGAAGTTTTAAAAATTTCTACTAAATGTTTAGAGGACACTGTGGTATACAGAAATTTTTCTTTAAAAAAAAAATCAGATGGTATGAAAAATGAAGTCTTCCTTAATAAGTGCTTTAACTCCTTGTTTTTAACAGTCGTAGTTTTTGGTAGTTACCGAGGGCAAAATAAAGTAAAATAAGCCAGTTATCAACGTGCCTAAGACAAGTTACTTTTTTTACAATATTTACTGGTAACAACGCTTGGTGGCAGAGCTATGTACCTAACTACCTTTGTACTCACCTTAAGGTGTCTCTCAGGGAACTCGAGGTCTTCGTCAAACTGCGGCAGTTGGGGTGGAGCCTTAACCAGTTTCGGCGGAATCTCAGAACGGATCTCTAGCACTCTCTCCCCAATATTCTGCATAACCTTAACCATTTGAACCTTACGTTCGCGCAGCTCCAACACCTTCTCGTTGAACTCGTGCTTTAGGTCATAGATCTGAGAAAAAACACTTGTTACTTGTGCTTGTTGATACTCTAAAAAAGTGGAACTTTTACTAAAACTCATAACATAGGTACCTATCATCATGTCTGTATATCAAGGGTTACATCTCGCCTGTTACGTTTAAGTCCCATGTAATATGGGGCGAGCCTATTGCCATTAACCGGACACGATCACGGCTTCAGGTCGATATTGCGAAATACCTGATGTAAAATTGTAATAACCGCTTACTGCGTTGTATAACTCGTTTGAGGTAACCTTCACAGAGGCTAGTTATTATAGTTCGGTTTGGTACTAAACTCCTTACGCGTGGCGTGTTGCGTTGCACAGCACGACTCACAGTAGATTTAAACTTAAGGCGATGTAAGAGAACGTTTACGGGAAAACGATTTTTTTTTTTTTTGTGGAGCCTGCAGATGACACCGCAGCAACGCACGTGGCGTTTATCGCGGCGGGCGGCGCATGCAGCGTTGCAGCCAGCCAGTTCCTTGTGATACGTAGCGATACCCGCGACGGAGTACGCTGCGCACGGCGCCACCTTTTAGTTAGTCTAAGTAATCTATTACGGGTACGAACCTCTTTCCTGACGAGGCAGACACGTATCTGCGTGTTGTGTCCGGGCGGTGCGACGTAGTCCGGCTGAGTCTTCAGTACGCGGTTGCCGATTGTAGCCTCCGCTTCCTTCAGGGCCTCCGCTGCACCGGGAGGCATGGCGTTTGGGTCCGGTTTCCGATTCAGATGTTCTTGCCACTATGTATATTATACGTGTATATTACGGACTAGTTAAGAGCGTTAACGACTTACGGCATTTTATACAAACTTTCAAGCCGTTTTTAGGGTTCCGTACCTCAAAAGATAAAAAAGGAACCCTTATAAGATCACTCTCCTTATAACATAACTCCAAAACGCAAGAATAGAACTTTGCCGAAGATATTCAGCTTAGGATGCTCAAACAGTAACGAAATACTATGTGAAACACAACATAACTGTTATGGGGCCTCTCCCATACTCAAGAATAGGGAGACACAAACGTCAAATATCTTCCCTCAGAACTCCGCCATCTTCAAGAATAAGGAGACGCAAACAGTTCCCCAGAAGCTAGAACCAGAAACTAGACTGAAAGAACCCACTCAGGAACGAAATAGTGATCTACCGAATGTATCAAAACTGACGAGCACCTCCACATCTAACAACAATAATATACTGACCGAAAAAAAGGCCCTAACTCGGAAAATCTGCATATTGAGTACAAATAATACTAACAGAATCCTTACAATTGCTGACAACACCTTAGGACCAAACACGCAAATATGCCATTATGTAAAGACAAATTGCGGAATCGAAGAAACTATGAATGGAATTGAACTTAAATTGCAAAACTTTACAATGGAAGACTTCTGTATAGTTTTTATCGGCGAGACAGACTTCAACACAACAAATGACTCCATCATCATGATCTTAGCAATAAGAGAATCACTACAAAAAGTGCAACACACAAATGTTATTTTATGCGTCCCTACGTTTAAGTGCATAAGTTATGCTAATATGTATAATTGGAGAATCGAAAACTTCAACAACCTCCTGTATCTGGATGTCATGACTCACGAACATTGCTATACTCTTGACTCAAACAAGCACTTAACGTATGACCACTCAATGTTTTCAAAGACAACAGGTGCTATCAATGATTTAGGCATGTTCACAGTTTTCGGGGACATAAAATCACAAATTGAAAGTATAATACAATACAACACCTGCAAAACACAAAATGACAACTCTTTATTAGATGAAATAAGTAACCAAAACTCTGTAAGTCAAACAAACAAAGACTTAAATTGTGATTTTTTTCGTAAATAATTGTTTAACTGTCATGCATCAAAACATTAATGGTTTGATTAGTAAATCGGATATGCTTTCAGTGTGCTTAGATGAATTAGCGACAGAAGGTATGAAGGTAGATATATTGTGCATTACGGAACATAACATGAGGAAGGGTGACGAGGATTACTTACGGATGCTGAACTTTGTTTTGGGATCATATTTTATGAGATGTAGTAGACATGGAGGCTCATGTATTTTAATAAAGAATAGACTGCGATTTAAAAGTCTCGATGAAATCAACAAAATGTCTATTATAAATATTATTGAATGCTCTGCTATCGAACTAATAGACCACAAAATATATATTTTATGTATTTACAGACCGCCGAACAAAACAATCGGAGCTACAAATTCTTTCTTTTTAATTTTAAGTAAAATATTGGATAAATTATGTAAAAGTAAAAAAATAATTATTTGTGGAGATTTCAACATAGATATTACAAACAACTCTAAAATATCTAGTGAATTTGTAGAGCTACTGTTAAGCTTTAATGTGACCCTTCAGTTTAACCAGGCAACACGAAGCGCCAGTAATACGTGTATTGATAACATAGCTCATAACATTAAGGGCTGCAAAGGTGAAATTAGAGATTTTGCGCTCTCCGACCACACTGCACAAATAATGAAGTGTCCGGTAAAAAAGTGTAGTCCAATTGAATATTGGTATGTATATAAACGTAGTTTCACTAAAGAAAATAGATGTCTATTTGCTAAATATTTAAGACAAATCTCGTATAATAGTGTTTATGAGGCTACAGACCCTAACAGTGCCTACAATTCATTCCATGACATATTCAGCTTGATCTATGACTTATGCTTTCCTATAAAGAAAATTCGTATTAATAATATATCGAGACCTAAATGGCTATCAAAAGGAATAAAAATGTGTAGTAAGCGTAAACGCGAACTTCTCTGGAAGTATAGAAAAAACTCAAACAACGACAATAAAATGAAGTTTAAATCTTACGCTAAAAAATATAAAACAATAATCTCGCTTACAAAAAAGTCTCAGAACAATTATTTTATAAATACAGCTGTTAATAAATCCAAAGCAACGTGGAAAGTAATAAATGACACTAAATACAACTATCCTAAGGACGGCATTGAGAAACTAATAATCAATGACGAAGTACTTACGGATCCTAAGACTATGGCAAATACCTTTAATGACTATTTTGCTGACATTGTTAAAAATAATAATAATAATAATATTTTCTCCGACCCAGCACGATCATATTCTTCTAACTTGACATTTAACTCTAAATCAATATTCATGCCCCCAACAATTCCTTCAGACATTCTTAAAATTATTACTTCTCTGCGGAATACAAATAGCACAGGATATGACGGTATTAATACAAAGATCGTTAGGGATGTAGCAATTTTAATTGCTGCTCCTATAAGTTACATTATTAACTTGTGCATAGAACACGGTATTTTTCCAGAGAAATTAAAATTGACAGTTATAAAACCAGTACATAAAAAAGATGAAAAATCTTCCATCAGTAACTACAGGCCAGTTGCTTTAATAACCATTTTCTCTAAAATATTCGAAAAAAACATATATAACTGCCTATACCCATTTCTCGAAAGTAATAACATATTTACCCCATGTCAATATGGTTTTAGGAAAAATAAATCGGTTAATACCGCGATATATAACTTTTTAAACAAAGTCCATCTAAATATGGACACTAGGTCGCCTGCCATAGCTCTATACATGGACATGTCAAAAGCATTCGACCGAGTCAGCCATAAAATACTGTTGAATAAATTATATGCATTTGGAGTAAGAGGTAACGTATACAAACTCATTGAATCATATCTAAGTGACAGAAAACAGATGGTAGAATTAAAACGAGTCTCCCTAACTACCAGAACTGAAGAAACCGTTGTTTCTGAGATTAGAATTATCCTTTCCGGTGTCCCTCAGGGCAGTATTCTAGGCCCGCCACTCTTTCTAATTTATATAAATGACATGTCGACACTTACAATGCACCATATGACCTTATTTGCTGATGATAGTACTATATTGTTTACCGGTACTGACATAAATGATCTAAAACTTGACATAAATAACACCCTAACAACAATTATAAAATGGCTTGATAAAAATGACTTAAAAATAAACCTAGAAAAATCAAAAATCATGAATTTTAAACAGCGAGTACAACCGGATGCCAACCTAAATATATCTTGCTCTGAAACCAGCATAGAAGAAATAGATGTAACCAAATTTCTGGGTCTCTATATTGACAGCAAAGTAAATTGGAAGTCACATATTGAGCAAGTCTGCAAAAGGCTTAGTCAGAGCTCTTATGCTCTTTACAGATTAAGGAACACTGTCAGTCAGTCTGCACTACTAACTGCCTACCATGGATATGTTGCTTCAATCATACGCTACGGCATCATATTCTGGGGCAACTCTGTAGAGAAAGAGCATGCTTTTAGAGCTCAAAAACGGTGTATCAGATCGATGTGCAATATACACCAAGTAGATTCATGCAGACCACACTTCATAAATTTAAAAATATTAACTCTCCCTTGTGTATATATATATGAAGCTGTAATGTTTATAAAATCAAACCCAAACTTGTTTGATTTTTGCACTAGGGCCAGACACAAAGACAAGCTGCGCATCGTACCCAGTAAAACAAAGCTTTTACACCAAAGCATCTTTTGTATGGGTCCACGTATCTTTAATAATCTGCCACCTTTTCTCAGAACTATGAGCGATATATATACCTTCAAAAAAAAACTACTTGAATTATTGATAGATAAATGTTATTACTCCGTAAGAGAATTTCTAGATGACAATACATTGAAGCAAATCCATTGAATGAATAATTTGTTAATTTGAATTAAATATTGTACTAGTTTAATCATAATGTATTGAATGACAATTAGAATGGATGTATTGTAATTTAATTGAAATATGTATTTACCAAACTTATGACCTATGATCCAAAATGAATTATTTAAATTTGAAGTCCATTAAATGATTTGTTAATCTGACATAAATATTTTACTATTTTGCCAATTTAAGCATGACAGATTTGATGTATTGTAATTTGTATCTTAATTTTATTGTTGTGTGATCTCAATTTTATTTTATTAATTAATTTCTAGTATTGTATTGTTTTGTCGAACTGGTACATAAACTTTGTATGCCTCAATGGCGGGACATAGCTGACACCTGTATTTAACACAACATCTTATGAACCTATGATCCACAATAAATTATTTGAATTTGAATTTGAATTTGACTCTCTTGTCCGTCTCTGTCTGTCCGTGTGTCACCACCTCTCAGGTACGGCTGGACCTAGCAAGTTGAAATTTATACCAGATACTGAGGTCTATAGTCCCTATTAGGTGTATACAAATCAAGGTCCTGAGTCAACACGATAAAAAGATATGGGCAAATTTAAATTTTTGCGAAAACTTGTAAGTACCAAAATTTACCTAAATTTTCAAGTTTTTTATTTTTCGGAATTTTCCCTTTACTTGTGCTGTAAGACCTTGCTTTTAACCAAAATTGACAATCATGATGTTGTTGTTGTTTGATGTTTTGGTCTACCGAAAGTACCCTGTAGGTTTTGGGTTGAAAACCTATATGGTAGTTCCCGTTGACCTAGAATCACGAAATTTGGCAAGAAGCAATGTCTTACACCACATGTAAAGGGAAAAATCTGAAAACCGCAAATAAGTAGTTTAATAACAAAATACCTACAAGTTTATACGGAACCCTCGGTGCGCGAGTCACACTGGCACTTGGCCGGTTTTTTTTGCGAAATGATTGAACTGATTTTAATGAAACTTCATACGCATAAGCAGGATACATAGGTCTAAAAAGATGACAAAGGACTTTTCGAAATGTCTTTAAAAAAAAACTTTTTACAAATGTTTTAAAACTTATTTTACATTGTTAACAATACATGTCATGGTAATAGCCTTATCCCCAATAAAATGAAACTCAAGATACCTAACTGTCGAAATGTGGGTGTACTGTACACATGTCCTCATAGCATACAGGCGTAATGTTACGTTATAATGTTGTGTAAAAAATAAATATCCAAACAATTGCAGCAATCGTGGTTGATTTACTGTCATTTTTTTAAGAGTTCGGTTATCTGTCTCCGAAACTCAACATCAGATCGTTATGAAATTTAATTGGGACCATTTCGGAATAACCCCAGTCCGAACAAAAAACGAATTTTGCAAATCCGTCTATATATAACGGAGTTACGCCCGAAAATACATAAATTATAAACTTCCGAATTGGTAACCTCCACCTTTTTGAAGTCGGTTAAAAAGAGATGATTGGAAATTGCTGTTTATATGGAAAAAAATAAATTGGTCTAATTTAGCTGTAACACTATTTTTCGGAAAGTCCTCTAAATTTCTTAGACTTCTTATGTCTAAAAAGTTGACAGAATTTTCGAAAAATAGTGTTACAGCTAAATTAGACCAATGCTTATGCGTATGAAGTTTCATTTAAACCGGGTCAATCATTTCGAAAAAAAAACGACTTGAAAGTTTGTATGAAATGCCATAAGTCGGTATGAATGTGTGAAATATGATGGGGCTAGAGAGAGGGTAGTTACTGAGATGATGCCTGATAAAGGAGTATGGAAGAAATAGACATACTGATCCGATCTCATATAAATTGGAATAATGACAATAATTTGTTGTAAACAAAAACCTTTTATCACACATCCCGGCTATCGAATTTTATGATGACAGGTTGCGGAAAGCTTTAACAAATGTATATATATATATATATTTATTATTTTTTCAAAAAGCACCGTACCCATTAAGTCTAAGACGTCCTGTACAAATAAATTGACGACGTATACAAGTAGGAAAGTGAACTTGGATAAATAGAGACTTATGAAAGATAAAGACGTGCAGAACCGAATGATAACAATAATTGCAATTATTGTAGCTTAATAGAAACAAACCTCAATAAATTGAATGTGATGTCTGTTCAGGCGCATGTGGTAGTTCCTAAGTGCTTTCTTCAGCGGATACGGGGGCTTTGGTGGCAGGCCTAGCAGGAAAGAGGCGACACGCGGGGGGCCGTACGATGCTTTCCGTATTCCCATACGACGAACAGTTGACTCCTGATGTCTGATTTTGAAAAACCGGACAAGGATAATTAAATAAAAATGAAATATCACTGCTTTAAGATGTCAGAGTAGGCTAAAAGGTTATAGTAATACAGCGTGTAACATAAAGGGAATAGTCATCCTTAAGGGTGTGCTACAGACCATCAAACTGAACTCCTTTCTTAATTTTATTTGCATTTTGTAGTCGATACAGTAACTGAGGCCACGTCCTATCCAACGTGATTCATTTTGTTCGGCGAACGCGTACATATGAGTGACGCGAACGTATACGCGATCGCTTTTGTTATGACGTTGAGTGAACGCCACACTCCGCTTCGATGCTGCATCAAAGCAATTGAAGACAATGGCGACTCTTAACGTACGGGCACCTCCAGAGTTTTATGCCATCCAAAACCCATAGTAAAAGTTTATCAAAGTGCCTATTCGGCTTATTGTATCTCTAATAAGAACAGTGATTTTTTATGATTTACTTACTTTAATTCTTTTTCAGCTAACTCCAATAAATTCATATTCCTAGCAGCATGTACATTTAGAAAATACAATTGTAAGTAGGTATATCTATTTTTAAAATCCGAGTGGAAGTTTGGGTTTCTATGGATTAAATTATATTGTTAATGGCAGTATCCAACCTTCCTCTTAGAGCGGCTTCAGCCATCTTCTGGTGAACTTCTTCCAATTGAGCGTAAAACTCCTTCGAGAGATTTTTTTGGCGTAGAGGTCTTAACTGTACAGTTGGATCCCTGTATGATAAAGTTAAATATAAATACATTAGTCCTTAAAACAGAAAACAGATTAGAGACATATGAAATGCTGGTGTTTTCACTTTTCAAGCCTGGTTGCTGTTGTTCAATCACTCTTCAAGCATGCTTCGTCTCGCCATTTCTGTCTAGGTCTTCCATAATTTATTTTTGATACCAACCTGTTTTGTCTTACGCGCAATAAGTTCAAACATAGCACATGAAATCATCTCAATTGTGTACTTGTTCGGAGCAATCTCCCATAAAGCTCATGAAGTTACCACGATAGCATTTCCTAGGCTTCCCTCTGGTATGCCACCCGTCCAGATCAGGCACGGCGTAATACATTCTTATAACAATACTTACCTAGTTAGGTCATATTCTTGAATATAATGCTGTAGCCAATTTATAACCAACCTGATCGACCTCAAGGTAAAAGGGAACACATCCAGCATTATAATGTTCCTCGAATGCATTTTATATAAACCCACATCGGAAGCTTCCAGTTGATGAGCCAACTTCCTTTTGGTAAGCGCTTTAGCATCATCCAACTCTCTTTCTTGTACTTGTAGAGGTCGAGGGTCTAGGGTTTCGTCTATTTGTTGAGAGAATGGAAGCGCTCGATTCCTAAAGAATTTGAGTAAGTACACTGTTATACTGCGGGGTCCAAATAATGTCGTCATAAAAAAAATGATTTCTCACACCCTGGGGTATCCAAAAATACCCCATGTATATTCCTCGATTCTTGGTAGTTCATGAAGTATTTTTTTTAAATTTCTTGAAAATTATGTGGAAACCGCTTTATAAACAACTTTCTTTAAAACTAAAGAAAGTTGCGTTGAAAGCGGCTCCCATATACATGGCTTTTTCACATTTCTAACCCCAGTAACATCAGAAGTAACAAAAATAAGCCAAATCACATGATTTCTAATAATAAATAAATCGAATGAGTTTTTTTTTGACTCGAAACCTTTCAAGAATCGCGGAACATACATGGGGTATTTTTGGATATCCCGCGGCAAATTGTGTTATTTTTATTTTGATTTATTTCAAAACAATCGTAACTACAACAAATCTACGAGATAAATCATAGAATGTGACATTTTCGATCGACCGCTTATAATTTAAAGTGACTATCGTATAATATATATAATTAGGTACTTTCAAATTTTCATTTTTTTTTTTTTATTAAGTGTGTCCCTTTAATAAATCGAAAGAGCCAGTTTCGATTGATAATGTCATTGGAGTTACGTAGTACATTATAGTAACTCATTATTCTCAAAGCCTAATCATAATGAATAAATTAGACTGTTTTCTTGTGATTTGTAAACCCAACCATTATTTATTATGTAACCAAATTTGTATAGTATATTAATGACAAAGTTATTCATAAAACCAACTTCAATTTGCTCTCTTGAAAAGTAGGCATTTTCACTTTCGATACTTTACCTAAGGAAAGTCGATTTGTGCAGTACCACTAAGGTAACCTCGCGGGGAAATGTCTTTACCAAGTGTTGAAGATATTGTTGCGTGTTTTACATATATAACTTCGTTAATGAAAAAGCGAGAGCGGTATTGGCGACATCCGTACAAGTAAGGATCTATTCGTGCAAGTGTCCGTCAGCGCAAAATTCCATGCGCACCAATGTCATTTCGCCCAAGCGGGTCTACGAAAGTGTCTTTCGCGCAAGTGTCCTAATACCGCACTGGATGTTTCTACCGAGACGCGGTAAACCCAAAAGATCCCGCCCCATTCTCGCGTATACCGTGCCAGTCAGGACACACTAAAATAAGCGCTCGGTAAGATTTCGGTACCCGGTATACCGAGCATGCTAATCACGCACCGCGGCTGACGTGCCGACATATCAGGAAAGGGTTTAGGAAAGGTGGTATAGTTTTATTTTAAATTTACACAAGGATTTTTAACGCTGACCAAAGCCAAAAATGAAATAAAGTTCTTCTTACGCTCTTATTAGCTTGTTGTATTCTACAGTAAGTGCACTCAGCTGGTCGCGGACTCGTTTCTTATGTGCGTTGGCGATGGCCATCATTTTATCAAATTCCTCTTTTTGCTTCAGTTGTTCGTGGGACATTAACTGTCCTTCAACAGTGCTATGTTCTTTTACTCTTGCTACTTTCTGTAAAACAATCAAATCAATTAGTATTTATGGTTCAAAATATTAAATATTAAATTTACCAAAAAAATAATAAACTTCATGAAGCGTTTAAGCGTTTAAGCTGGTATCATATTCTGTTGAAACTCGAGGCCAGCTCAAATATTACCCCCGACATAAGATCGACTGTAGTAGTCTGTAGCTGTTCTGATATGAAGCCGATATGTCAATTATCCGAGTGAAATTGGACAATAAATTCTTTTGTAATTTTTCAAAATTAGGTACTTCATTTTTGAGGAACGCTCAAGTCTATGAAGCATTATTTTCGGCCCACTGTGTGGCGCGCGGTGCGTCTGGCGAGGCGACAATCTATGCGGCAATCTACGAGGCACAATTTGCACAGGCCACGGGCAGAAGCGTTCGCCACCGCGACGAGTATACACCGAGAGCGAAATGTTTTTATCAAAGTTATCTCGATATTGCTTGGAAAGTAGTAGTTTTTTGGTTTAAGACATAATATTTGGAAGAGATTGTGGAGTATATTATTTGAATAAGAATCAGGGTATAGATGGATGCCATAGTCCATAAGAAGTACGATAAATACAGACTATATCCGGATTTTTTTCAATTATCTTCACTACGTCTTATATTATGCTGTGGGTGACCAGACTTCCAAATATCCTACCCAGTATTTTATTTTATGAATTTCTTAAAACGCCGATTTTTTTTTGCCGAAATACCGTATTTCGGCAATTAAAAGTTTTGATGTTTATTGTTTCGCGGTGAATACAACTACTCGTAAACTTGTTTGGTTCCTTCACTATTCGCCGCGTCTACCCCGCGACATCATCGTGGCATGTGCCGTACTGATTCATATATTTTTTTCTACCGCCCACCGAGCCGCCAGACTCTCTTGCGATTCGCTTGGCAAATTCCTCCGATTGCGCCGCCGCGCCGCGCCGCCGGTCGCCGCTACGCTTGGCATGATTAGTACATTTGTTTTAGTCGCCAAATGCTTCGCCGTTCGCACCGCGCGTATATTAGCTGCAGCGAATGTCCCGTGGCCCAGGATGTTAGTCAAATAGTGCTACGAAGTTTATAGTTAGCGGATTTTCACGGGATTTTTTTTTTGAGCTCCTAAAAGTGAGGAGACAAAAGTAAAAAAAAACGACGTAGAAAAAAAGTAAGCAGATTTAAGAAAAAAGAAGCTTGCTTTTATTCTACG
Source organism: Lycophotia porphyrea (assembly GCA_950005105.1). NCBI lineage: Eukaryota > Metazoa > Arthropoda > Insecta > Lepidoptera > Noctuidae > Lycophotia > Lycophotia porphyrea. The sequence goes on from OX465393.1 coordinate 10,072,105, forward strand.
TCGTTCGTCGTTGTTCGACGAATTAATGTTGTGGTGTAATAGCGTGTCTGTGTGCAACAATCCACCACCAATTTGACCTGTGTATCTTTGTACTGTTTTCGAAGAAATGCAATTATAAGGCGTTTTTTTAAATCTTCAGTTATTTCATATTATTTCTAAAATACCGAATTTTCAGGCTTCGGTTTTTATTGCTATTGGTAGCTGTAATGTTCTAGAAAATCAAATTGATGAATGTAGTGACTAAAAATTACTTCGCAAATATCAGGAAATCGTCTATGTAAACGAACGCCATTTTTTTTTGTTTTGGTATATTATACAACGCAGAGATTATCTTTAAAACATTCTCATTTTATTAGCTAAGAATGCAGAAGCTTAAGAATTAGGAGCGGTATCGGTGTTACGGGTAATGAACTTTAAAACGGGACATTTACCACGTTTTTTGTTTCGAGTTCCCGATATTTCGACAATGTTGCAACAGTCATGGTAAATATGCTAATGCGCCACATTTATCAGGGCGGAATTGTCATTAGCATAGATCGGAGTAGGTAGATTGAATTGGGGTCATTGATCCGAAATGTATATATTAATTTAGGGACATTCCTCCGGATTTTCGGAATTGGATGATTATTAAAAAAAAAACAGAACTTAGGTAACAATTGTATTAAAATGAGCCATATTATACTGTTCATATTTTTTTTTAACGTTACCCAGTCACGATTTGACACAACCCAACGACCAATCAGAGCAAAGGATTATGGGTGGTGCACTAACCGGTGGTACCTTCTTTTAAATGAATTGAGTAGTAATAATATCACTACCAACATTAACAATATTTAATTGGATCAGGAAACACCGGAATTACTTTCCGGGAAAATGAATTTCTTTGAACTTGCCAATCCATACTTACCCAGCTCCCTGTGGTGCATCTATTCCATGTCAAGAAGCAAGGTTAAGCTCAAACATGGTGTTGAATGTTGATATCAAAACGTACTGTAACCTGATGGCATTTTTGAAGAGAGGCTCGGATGAATATATTGGTCGGAAATCTAAAGTTTTGTCACGAAGTGGCAAGTATCAATGTAACACAAACTGTGAAATTGCCATCAAAAACAATCCAATATCGTTTTGAAAATTGTACATTCACCAATTGTTTTAATAATTAAAATATGCAATACATGTTTGTTTTTTCCTCGCAACTGTGTTGAAAAAGTGCGTATGAAACTCGTGAGCAGCTTGCTCACTAGACACTCGGCTGAATTACGCCCTCGCCTACGGCTCGGGCTCCAACCCACAGCCTCGTGTATAATGAGCAACTTAGCTCACTTGTATCATAATATACTAGAGGAAACCACAAGTGTGAAATACACATTCTGACCTAACACTAATGCAATAAGAACCAGTTTTCAAGGAAGTGTATAAAAATAAAAAATACTAACAAGAGATTCTGGAAGTGGTGGGAGCGTCGGATGTGGTAGCAACCGTTCTGGAAAGTTGACGTTAAACGCGAAAATATTTCCATCGGCACCAGAAGAATAAAGACGCCTGAAACATGTAATGAAGAGAACTGAGAACACGATGGTATTTTATTCTTTATACAAAATGTAATGTTTCTTTCATTAATAATGTAATTCTCTGAAAGTTCTCGTGAAACAGTTCTATTACAGTGTAGCTATAACTCTGCTATCATGCATTTCTGTTGTGTTCTAATTTCACAAGCATCGGTAATCATATTGATAGCATATGATTACCAATGCGGTAGGATAGGTAGGCGTAGGGTTTCTCATTTCTTGGCTTATTTTTTTTTCTCGAGTCCCGAGAATTCCCTACAAGAATTTCTCGAAACTTCTTGAGTTGTTGAGAATTCTTTAATGTTTTGAAACAAGTCATACAATATTGTCAGTGTGACATATCAATTATATAACATCCCCCCTATCATAGATACTTTAATTGGACAGCAAAATACAATAAGAAAGACAAACACGAAAACGAAAACTTAACTTTTGGGAGGTCATTGTCACATATATTTTTCCTTTAAGTAACTATGTATAAATATTAATAACATGAAAAAATAACGTTTTAATAACGAAATAAAGATTTGTTTTAGTTATGTAGGTAGAGCATTTAATCATAGAATAAAAATCAAACATTAACAATCAACTACTACGAATGCTCCAAAATCGATATTTGTCGCGTTAAGTTTAGTTTAGTTCCCAAATAATATTTTTTATAGATCGGGTGGTAATTGGATCACAATTCGCGAAAGGCATTATATAAATGATACATGTGTGATTTCTCAGATTACTATTTATTTTTCTAGGGACAACCAGTATTACTATCCCAATATCACAATACATATCTAGTGCGTAAGTAGCATTTGCCTATGAAGACGCAATTTCTCGAAAACTTTTTTCTCGTCTCTAATAAGGCCTAATTTCTCAAGAATACCCGCTTCGAGAAATCTCGATGAGAAACCCTTGGCTGCATGCTCGTTTACAAAATTATAACGTAAAAAGTAATGTTATTCCATAAGTAATTGCACTTACATTGAACTGTGGTTTAGTTCTATGGCGGTGATAGATCCAGTATAATGATCATGCATCGGTAAATAGTAAAAATCTACGAAGTCTATGCGAGGAATTGGTTGTTTCTGGAAAATTAGGTACATGTTAATAAATAACGTCCTATTTCCAATAAAAAATGGTCTTTAGAAGTAAGCTGACCTCTTCTTTAGCCAATCGTCTGCCTTTAAGTTTTTTCAGAAGCTTCTCGATCGACTTTAACCATATCGTATGATGACGTATAGGATTGTCTTCCTCTTCAGTCGGCATACGTACCACTCGAATCACTCCCGTGTTTGTCCCCACAATCAGATAGCGGCCTTCACATCTGTTTCAAGGACAAAAGTAAATCGACTCAAGATCAAAATTTAGGATGTTTCCACACTGCCTCACCAGAAAACTACTACTAACTAAAAATACAAAGAATTATTTAAAAACGCTAGCAAACAGGAGTTATGCTGAAGTAGGAATTTAAAAATATCTTACATAAACTTCAACGTCGTTATATCTTCAACCCAAGCTCCAGGAAAAGGAGCATACTTGAGAATTTTGTTGTTTCCCGGCTGGATTAGAAATAAGGCACCTGTGCCGCGCTGGACGACCCATACGCCATCTTCGCAATAGTGGGCCCAAGTGATCGTTGTACCCAACATACTCTCGCTTTCCACTAAAATAGTAATGAGGTTTTTATCAATAAACCAATTGATCAATAAGCGTTACAAGCCTATAATGTTCCCACTGATGGGCCACCGGCCATATGCCTGTGAGAGGAAGGGCCATTCCATCATCATCCATCCATCCATCATGCGAACGCAGTGAGGTTCGGTAGATGTGAGTATGACATAACGTCTTAAACTTTGGTTTTAAGTTCTGTACATCTTTAAGAAGGGAAAAAAGGGATATCAAGTTATATAAGTAATATGAAACTTGATAGGGGAATCTTTACTAAGGCATGATACAATCAGTCATTTGAATAAAAACAACATGCTCTTACTGATACAAGCAAGAGCAGGCTATTTGCAGGGAAGTAGCACGCGGTTTAGATCAAGGAGCTTATCATTGTTTAAGCTTTTTTGCCGGACGAACCGAACCAAGGCATAGTGGCGTTAATCATTTTTAAAGCGAATGGACCGAAACGGCGGCATTTGCGGAAGACGTACTTATAAAAAAAAAACCGACTTCCAAAAAAACACAAAAAAAAAACTAAAATAACTTTTTTTAAATTACTTTCGGAAGTCGGTGACTTTGTTTGTTTCATTGTAATTTTTTGTCACCGACTTCCGAAAGTAATTTAAAAAAAGTTATTTTAGTTTTTTTTTTGTGTTTTTTTGGAAGTCGGTTTTTTTTCGCAGAAAGTTTTTTTATTTTACCCTTTTTAGTTGTAGACTTTTTAGCATACCACACAAATTCTAATCATGAATTAATTTTTATATTGTAACCAGAACTTTAAGGAAGTACTCGTCAAGACGAATCAAGCGAGTCCAAACTCGATGGGGTTGTCGTTTTATAGCGGAGTTCTTAAGGCGACCTTACAGCTCCATCACCAGACCCTGGATACTATCTAAAGACAAACTACTCATTAAGACGAATCAAACGAGCCCAAACTCGATGCGGTTACGTCGTTTTATCACGGAGATCCTATGGCCACCTTCAAGCTCCATCATCAGATCCTGGATACTATCTAAAGACAAACAACTTATTTAGACGAATCAAACGAGCCCTAACTCGATGCGTTTATGTCGTTTTATCACACAGATCCTATGGCCACCTTACAGCTCCATCATCAGACCCTGGATACCATCTATAGACAAACTACTCATTTAGACGAATCAAACGAGCCCAAACTTGATGCGGTTCCGTCGTTTTATCATGGAGATCCTATGGCCACCTTCCAGCTTCATCGTCAGACCCTGGATATCATCTAGAAACAAAGTACTCGTCATGACGAATCATACAAGCCCAAACTCGATGGGGTTATGCCGTTTCATAACGGAGTTCCTAAGGCCGCCGTCCAGCTCCATCATCAGATCAGCTCCATGTCATCGATATATTGTACTATCACGCGATATACATAAGCGTGCAAATTTTGAATTCAATCGGAAATCAGGAAGTGTGTCAAATTAAACACGAAAAACTTCAGGCGTCGTCGCGTGATATTTATCGCAATTAACGTGAAAACATACCAAATTACTGAACCGATTTTGATGAAATTTCTATGGGACCAATCGGGAAGTATATCCTTTCACATAAAAGAAGAATTTTTGAAATCGGTTAAGAAACCACGGAGATATGAGGTAACAAACACAAAAAAAAAAAACATACAACCGAATTGAGAACCTCCTCCTTTTTAACCGACTTTTTGAAGAAAGTCGGTTTAAAAAGTAGACGTCTTTTGGCTACAATGATGATGAAGTTAATAATGAAATAGTACGTACTTAGTTCTATTTCACCGACCCACTCGGCGTCATCATCCTCATCATCTCGTTGCGCAGCCTCTTCCTTAGCTTTTAAAGCCTCTTCGTCTATGCTGGCAAGATCTTCTTCTTCTGGGAAAGGTCTGTTGCGCATGCTACAAATTTCATCAGAATTTAATTTAGTTTGTAACACTTTTGGTTTGTTTTATAAAAAAATAATGTTTTGTACATGGATTTCTTTAAACGGCTTACGAAGGCGAATAGAAGGCGAGGTTTTAACTTTCTGACAAAAATAATTTGGGCTTTACTGCCACGAAGAGTGAAACTATGACCTAAAAAGCAGTGTACTTGTATGATGCCACTAAATAAATGCAGATATACAATTTTGAAATATGCTTAAGAGTCCTATTACATTTTTTACGCAAATTCATGGTTTTTGACGCTGTAATTTTCAGCAGCAGTAAGATATTTTAATTATTTGATTATGAATAACGATAGTGCCATTCTCTTTCTTATAAGTTGGAGTTTCACATTTTCATTTTTCTTTCGTGTTCTGAGTTCGTATAGTAAGTTATAAATATTTTACGAACTCAGTTTGCAAGAAAAGTTGGCGATGGAACTTTGACACTCAAATTCACATTGTTAATTCAAACACGAAAAGATAAGTTGAATGTTTTACTTGTTTATTGGAGTTCCAAAATTTCTTGAGTTTTCACGGAAAAAATCGCAAAAGAAAGCCTAATTTAAGCCATAAATGTTTTGATTCAGCGTCCGTCGTTCGATCCAAATAAACACAATTTTATCAAATCAACTTATATGATATAAAACTTCTATCTACAATGAATACGTTTCATTTGTCAATTAATAAGACAAAATTACAATAAATAAAATTAAAGTACTATATATTCTGCGCCAATTCAACTCGCTCCTCAATCTCGAGCGAGGGCTTGACGAGGAAGGATCTGTACACGAAATTTTTGCGCGCAATCTTCCGGAGATCGCTATTATTATCGACTCGTGTACGTCGATCAAACTACAGCGTATGCGTAATAAATGCAGTACTTACAAATGTTTCTTCACTAAAGTTTCTTTATAGGATTTAAAGTCTAACTTGAAAGTTGTGATTTCAGTGTATGGTTGGACTTTTGGCTCCGGCAGCACTGCTTCCATTATAAGCCCAACTTGACCACAAAGCAAGAGCACGAATTCCTGATATCATAAAGTACAAGTAGTAAAGGAATGTTACGTGACAACTAAAAAGTAAGGAGAGATGAACAAAAGGTATATTTGGGTCTGACCATTTTGTACAATACTAACACCCATATCATAAACAAGTCAAAGTGTTTACTTGAATAAAAGTAATTATTTAAGATACAATTTTAGTATGTAGTTTAGTAATTGCATAAAGTTAGAACCGTCAAAAGTTTGTAAAAGCTTAGTTTTCTTGGCGGTTCATACTTACTTTAAATAATATAATAATATCTTGGGACAACCAACACACCGCCATCTGATCCCAAACTAGGCAGAGCCCGTACTATGGCAACCAGACAACTGATAAACATACTTATATATTTCTAAATACATACATATATAGATAAATTTACACCCAGATACAGAACAAATAATCGTACTCATCGCACAAAGATTTGTCCTGTGTGGGAATCGAACCCACGACCTCCGTCCTAGCAGTCAGGGTCACTAACCACTAGACCAACAGGCCAATCAAATTATTGTCTAGTACATAAAAATGTTTGACTATATATACGGGTGTAAGTGATAGCTAATGAATGCCTTAAAAAAGCACTTTATTGAATTTTCTGCGCCGAGAGTTAAGAGATATTTTATAAGTTCAATAATATTTTGGCATTCATTTGTTGCATAGTGTTAGTGAAAAATTAAAGGTTTGGAGGGAACAAAGCTATGGAGATGAGCAGTTTAGTTCGTTAATTTGATGGTAGCTATAAAAGTCATTGTTAATTAATGTTATCTTACTCACTGATATAATCGTACCCATTGTTGAATACTTCCGTGCGAATACCTTCTCTCGCGACCAAAATTCGGACACCTAACAGTTGAAATCTTTGGAATCGACGACAAAATACTTCACCGCGCTGCGCATGATAGCCTGGCTGATTAAAAGTGTTGTCACTTACCTCTTCAGGTTTCCAGGTCATAAAGGCGACGTTATTTGGCGTTTCTATAAAACCGATCCTCTGAAGTGTGAATGGAGTCCCTAACTTCAACTGGTACATGAATATGGTGCTATCTGCCCCACAAGTTACCAGTAATGTGCGCTGTTCGTTTATTGTTATTTGAGTTAATGCTTTTGAGTGTGGTTTTAGTAGCTGAAAACACAAGAAATGTATCTGCTTCATTCTTTTCCCTTCAATTAAAATTGGATTGTGTTCTGAGAGCAGAGAATTCTATGCTAATTAAAATCTGCTTATTATCCCAACTATGTTTGGTTCCACTTATTTGTTTCCCAAAGCTACTAATCCCAATTTATTCGGGATCGGTGCAGCATGAGTGTTTTTTTCTTCTATGCTTCTTTATTAGTCGTAATCTCTGTAGTCACCCCATTTTTAACTATACCATCCACCGATCCATGTACCACACAGTCTATACATATTTTCTCTGTAGTCACCCCATTTTTAACTATACCATCCACCGATCCACGTACCACACAGTCTATATATATTTTCTTTGCTCTCTTTCTACTCTTATAGTCATCTAAATTCATACTCCACAAATATACATACGTTGTAGGAATTATTTATGACTTAAGGTTTTAATCTTAAGTAGGTAGAATGTATTTATTTCTCACCGAAATCATATCTAAGACATCAGGATCATCAGAGTCCTGACTATGAATGGTAAGGGTTGAATGAACCCGTTTGTTGACCATCACCTTCTGAGCCTGCAGTACATCTGGATACAGAAATAGCGTTCGCATAATACCGTCTTCGAAACCCACCATTAAAATGCATGACGTTGGATCCATCTGAAAATTTTAATACAGAATACCAATAACATAAACAATTATAATAGCAAAATAATTACTCGACTTAGCGCACGATGTTGTCGACATGTGGAGTGTCAGCTCGGTTATTATTGTGCCGATTATCGTTACTGCCAATACTGCCCGTCATGGCCAAAGCCTCAAGAGATGCCTCGACGAACATCTGTTCTAGGCTGTGGCTAGGCGGTTGGATCAAAGGCTCACAGAAAGCACGATATAGCCCCCATTATGAAGAGCTTAATGTATCTGTAGCCGCAAGCTCCGACTCGTAGCTTGGCCGACACCGATCGACCACCATTTATAATATTTTTTAATGTTTTTTCTGATGAAATATTTACAACTGTTATAAAGATTTGTGTAGAAAAGATAAATAAAGCAAATAATAGCAAAATACCAACAATATATAAAAATTTTGGGTAATCAATATAAAAAGCACACAACATACCAATTTTATTACCCTAAGCGAAGGTACAATTCCGAATGTGGCCGCTAACGGTCACCGCAGCAGCAATGTCGTGCAATCGCAAAGACAGACTGAAGCGATCGCGACACAACTGATTTCTTTGCGACTATGAAAACCTAAACGGGCGGCATACGCGCTGTTTACAGGAGCGTTTTAATGGAATTAAGCAACCAGTTGAGCAGCTTTAACACTACAGTTTCCAGTCGTGGTCGTCTTGTATTTTATTTAAATAAAATTTTACCCCACACTAGGAATTTCTCCTGGATCGTGGGTGCGTTTACAAACATTTAAACTCGCATACAAACAGCCAGTCCCGGAACAATTACCTGTAGCCCATACAGATATTTGTTCCGTGCGGGATTCGAATCCGCGACACGCAGCGCAGCAGCCAATCACACAGCTACTGTGCCAACCATGCCGTCATGCACTTCGGAATCTACATGAGCAAAATAGCACGTAACTTACGTCCAAAGGCGGATAAAACATACACGAAACCGGCTTCGGGAAAATATACCGAGCAAGCAGTTCATGTGTCATGGTATGGTAAGCTAGTAGGGTTCCATCTTCTCCTGCCGTTATCAGTATAGGATGTGTCCTTAAAGCTGCCATACAAACCACCCCCCCAGCATGACAAGTTGTCACCCTTTGATGTTCACATTCTAGTTTATCAATTTCTAAGTCTACTATCCAAATGCCTCCGTTGCCATCCTTAGAAAAAATAATAAGATTAGAATCGAATTAGAAAGTCGATTTTATCTGTACATATTAGGTTAATAATGATACTCACTTGTGCATACCAATACAGGTCCTTTCTGTGTTTAAGACTCATTATTTGGCATTCGGGTACCTACAAATAAAACCTCAATATCAAAGAAACACCTAATTAATTAATCTGAATGGGAACAAGAGTCTTAAACGCGTTCAAGAGCTGTCACTTTTATTATTGTATATGGAGTGTTGTCCGTGACAACTCTTAAACGTGGTTTAAATGTGCTGATCACGTTCAGTTTTGTTGTCATAAAGCTTGGTTAAACAGCTGAATCATCAGGTCCATTACTAAATCAATACGTACACATGTCTCGGCAACAGGGTTGAGTTCGACGAAAGGGTCTTCTTCCGGGGGATCAGCTTGGTCCACTGCATCCCAATACCACACGCGGACACACCCGTCGCGAGCGATTGTTGTCACTTCATCATAATTTGGGCTTAGCATGAATTGAATCTGAAAATACGTTTTGTACATAAAATGGAGGGGTAGAGCAAAGTGTACGTATAAATTGCTTATGATGTAACGAGTGGAATGGTCTATCCTTTTTGTAAGGCCTGGTTGTCCCCAATGCTCCGATGTGGGGAGCGGAGAGACGTGTGTGAATCCACGTCGCATAATAATTCGTCACTCCTATGATTGGACGAATCCTTTGCCCTGGAAGCGCCTGCCGCGCCCCCTTACGGAGGCGCAGCGTCATCCCCGTCGGACGAATGCTGCATCACTCCGATTGTCTCCACTTTTGTGGAAACAAATCGTTTAGTTTGGAGCATCTGTTAAAATTTTACAATAGGTACTAAAAATTTAACTTTTTGGATTAATCTTCTAAAAACTGATCAATATCGAGGTGAGTTACCGAGTGCGACCGGTTCAGGGTACGAAGGACGTTTGGAATCCTGATGAGTCATTTTAGATCAAGGCGCTCATAAATTTATGTACTTACAATAGGTGCTTTATGACAAGGTTTACGTCCTTTTTGGGTCACCTCTACTTTAACGAGACCAGCCTCCCATACCAATATGTTGCCCCATTCACATCCAGATAAAACCTACAAAATATTGAAAATTAAATCCAAACATAACATAACATCATTGCCTGTAATTCCCGAAGGGGTAGACAGAAGTGTACCTAATAGTAGACGAACATTTGGCATTAAGTCCGCCTCTGTACTTTGTGCTTGAAGTGTTAAATAAATAAATAATAAATAAACATTTAACCAGTTATGTTTAAGTCCCATGTAATAGGGGATGAGCCTATTGCTATCAACCGGGCACAAAACCAGGCTCCGTGGCTGCAACTGAGAAATTACTGATGGAAACCTATGTACCTAAATCACTCTATCCTCTTAAATTATACAGATGTAGGTTTCCCATTTAAAAGCAAATAGTTCAAAGTTTGTTCGCAATATAACGTGACCTTTTCAATGTTTTTCTTAATAAAAAAAAATGGGTATCAATAGAAAAATACGACAAGGCCAATCTTTGTTACTTTAGGATAAATCTTCCATAGTTTTTGAACGTTTGTTCCCATTAATATGAAAATTATTAACCTTTTCATCCGGCATTGGATAAACACCAAGGACATCGCAGATTTCTGTTTTACCAAATCTGCCCAGTTCGCCTTTTAATTTAAGTCCAGTAAACGTCTGCGCCATTTTCCAGAATTTTATGTGAGCGGCACCTAAAATTATAATTAGATAATCCTTTTTGTGGAGTCAGTTAAGCAGCCGCTCCTAGTGGAATATTGGTATTCAGCTGCATCTGGTAAGGCGCTGGGCTGCGTCAAGATGCTGCGTCAAGATGCTGACCTCAATATAATTGGGAAAAACTCGGAGTGGTATATAAGGACAATTATTGCTGTTCTACAAACGATGGGGGATTTAATATCATGTCCTGCATGTCCTGTTGTTTGTTCATTACAGATTTACGCAACTGAAAGCGCCAAACTCGTGGTTCAGTTCTAGGCCGGCACAGTTTAGATTGCCATCGACACGCTCGACAGAAGAAGAATACCGCAATGAATTCTCTGTCATTCAACAGGTTGGTGATTCCTTATTGTAGACCAAAGATATTGGCTCAATACTTTCCGCAGGTTAAGGTAGGTCCCTCCTGCTGAGATGCCTTGCAAAAGTCAATTTTACGCCGAAACTAGTTTTTTTTTGTAAATAACCTGCTGTAGTGAGTTGTCCTTCACAGTAAGGCGAAAACATGACGGTGTCAATATCGTAAGTAAAAGCGCTGGTCCTCAAAAGAATCTTGTGGCGTTTCCAGTTCCAAATAGTTAGATTATAATCTGGTTCCTTGCCCACTGACGCTAGCAGCTCACCGTCAGGACTGCAAAGGAAATAAAAAAAAATAGATTTGGATGGAGAGTAGATAGACATCGATTACATACGGAGGCTACTCTGTGCTTCGGAGAGCAAACCGTTAATCTCGGCTGTAATTCGTAGATCTTTGACAGTCGTTACTGGTAGTCAGAAGCCCAAAAGTCGTACAAAGGGATATCGTGGTGTCCAGTAAATGCCTTGTGAAGGTCAGATAGTCGCCCCATGTAAAACTTTGGTATAGACTGGGCCCGGTTAGACTGGAAGCCGCGCCCCAACGTGGTTGGGAAAAGGCTAGGCACACTATAGAGAGGCACAGAAAGAGTAAGAATTACCTGAAATCCAGAATAGCATATGCATTTGCAGTACCATCGCGAAGTACCGCGTCTATTTCCATTTGGGGCCATGTATACAAGATTATCAATGGGTCACGTTCATTCTCCCTGTCCTCTGCTATTGCTAGGCGGTAGTTGGGGTCTGTTCTGAAGCACTACAGAATGTACAGAATGCAATTAATTGACAACGACATGTGCCATGATTTGTAGCACTTCCAATCTCCAATCGGTTATATAGGTTGGTATCTGGTACTGTCAATCGCATAAGTAGTAAAACTTGATTGAAGAAATAGGCCGTACTGCTAAATCTTTACCTGCAGTGTCATTGGGGGCGTGTTGTTTACTTTACCTTTAGTAGAGAGTTAGGGGTAACCAAATGATGGATGGACGATGGATGAATGAGGTGTAAATAATTAGTAAAATAATATTTATTTACTGTAATACTCCCAACTGTTCCTCCAGTCGTGCTACGTCGGAACCATGTCTGCTTGGTAACGACGTCCATAAAAGTAATCATGCTGCCAGCCGAGTAGCATATGACCAAATCATCGCACGCGCAGAGGTTGAAATACTTATGACAATTGTAACCGTAGGAATATCTTCGTTCGGTTAAGGAAATAGTCCGTTGTTCAGTGATAATAATAAAGATTGTTCCAGTTTGACGAAATTAACTAAACTGTGTAGGTACTAGTAGCTGGCTAAGTCACCAAGCCTGGTAAGCTTTCAAAATGGTAAACTCAATAAAGGTAAGGTCTAAGTACCAGTTCGTTAAAAAAGTCTGTCAAGGTGCGTGATAGACTTTTTATGTACTTTTTTCATACAAACGAAATCACTTTACAAGCCTACAAAATAAACGCGAGTAAGCGACTTGAGATTGTGCCTTACATGTGCCTTTGCCATTCCATACACTAGCCTCATACAGAGTGTAGGTAACAATAAAAGGGCACCTTTAAGGGCTCTCATTTAATGACGTGTGGTTTTAAGGCCACTTTCATACCCCCTCCGCCTTGGGCCTTGATTTGAGGTATTAGCCTAAACCCCCTCCCAGCATCACGTGTATTTTTTATTATTTAACTGTTTTAGAAATAGAAAAAATCACTCGGTCAGGTTTTTACGTGGTCGCACAATTCAATTCAAAATAAATATTTAATTTAATGTGTGACGTGTAAAAATAATTTACACGTCACACATTAAATTAAATATTTATTGTCGTACGGAAATATACCTGCATGTGATTGTCGCAATATCCCTCCTCCCCCATAGTGAATAATCGTATTTTTTCTGACCCCTCCGCCCTTGTCGCACCTCACTTGATTGAAGGACGACCCCTAACCAGTAAAAATACCAGTATTCAGATTACAATTACAATCTAGAATGTTTCTAGATAAAAATATGAAAAGGATACTCAAAATCTAACATATCTTCCGGTATCGAAGATTCCGGGCTAGTAACAGCTCCAGAAAAAAAGTCATCAGCGTCATATTCTGTGAGGACGGATTCTGCTTCGACCTCTTCTTCTTCTGCTTCTTCAGGCAGCTGCTCTTCCTCAGCCTCTTCTCCTTCTGTGACGTAAAACGTGAATATAGTATGACCACTTGTCTTTCAGTTTCCATTTCAAAGTGGCGCGGCTTGCCAAGAAAATTTGCATTAATATGTCAAACTTGGTACATTTATAAATTCAGTTCTGTGGTTTCCCGCCTGCACAGATAAATTGGGTGAAGTGTATGTTCATTTTCATTTAGAAATCAGCGCGAATTTATCGCTAACCGTCGATGAGCTGAGCTGGCCAAAGTAGTACGCAGTTTCATAATTCAAAAAGGGTCCAGCCGATACTGGTTTAGTGATTAACGCGCCGGCTACTGTGACTAGTATTACCTACGTTACAGGCTTATATCCCATGTACAGACTTCGTTCGACGCCACTGCAGCCTATAACACATTTATTACATTTAACTAGTCTCGACCTAGGCATTTAGTCCCCAATTTCTACTAAGACAATTACATTGGCTGTCTTTGCTGTCACTCTATTGGGGTAAAATAAACAATGGTGTCCAGGTATAAATCCCCAATTTGAACAAGTTATAATATTGTTTTTTTTTCCCATTAGAAACTTAAGTGCAACTTGAATTTGTGCCCGGTGAGTTAGATTAGAATAGGCTTCCCTCTTGTATGTACTGGTGGTCATAAAGCTCTCGTTAATTACTACTTTAAGGAATAGATAAGTGTTTTTTTTGTTTTGTTATCTCTTTCATCAGGGTAGATAACGAAAACTCCCAAGACATACTTTCACTACATTCTTGCCGCATTAATTATTCTATTGTAAATAACATTAAAATGTAAGCAATACCCAAGGGAAGGAGACCTGGTGTCCTGAAATACAGACCTTACGTTTAACTTAGGCACTAGTCTCCCACAGTATAATTATTGCTGTAACGTATTTTGTTGTTAAGACCTCTGTAATGTACCTATATTGTGGCGATAAATAAATCATTATACTATAAATGATCCTGCTTATCTTTCATGCTAGGACGGTTGCTGTCTTCGTGGGGTACCTATTATTGCACTTGATGATAAGTACATTATAATACTTAGCAGATTTTTCCCAACATAATATTAACAAGTGTGTAAAATTACCTTCTCCATATTCATCTGGCGAGTACATTATGTATTACTTTGAGTTTCCCGTTTAACTTTATCAAACCGCAAGCAGAAGAAAATTGAAATATTTCAGTAACTTTAGTATGTTTTGTGAATATTTGACCTAACAAACTTACGTTGCCTGGATACCGGATTTAAATTTGCATTGGCGCCATTTGGCACCCACTCTTTTTAGTTAATGGGGTTGTTTCCCGGAAAATTCGCCGCAAGATGGCGCTGATAGTTTGTTACCTGTCAAAAGTTTTTAGTATAAACGTGTGTATTGCGTGGACGATTTTTTAAGCGTTTGCGTGTTTTTCTTCCTCAATTTGTGTTGCTGCGTAATGTGTGCTACCTGCCATATCACCCAGTTGAAGGAAGAATAGAAAAAAACGAGGGGCAACGCAATAAGGAAAGAAAGCGGGGCTTGTCGAAAGGCACATTATATTTAACATTTTATCGACTTTTAGCTGTTTTCTGGGCAATATTTTGGTTCTATAAGTTGTAAAATAAACTTAACTCACTAACTTTTTGCTTTTTAATGAGACTCATTGATAAACTAACTAAGGTAATACATCATTGTTTTCTTTTTACAAAATGTAAGGTTATTTGAAAAGAACCCAGTTTTTCTTCACAGGTTGGAAGCTTACGAAAGAAATTTCAACTGCGACAGTGTGTGTAACAGTCCTGAATCCCAGATGGAGTGTTGTTGTTAAATGTCTCCCATATAACCTCGAAAAATTACTTGATTTGATTTTTATTTTATTTTAAGTGCCTCTTCCCGCTTTCTCTTCATGTGCAAATTTCTTTGAAATGTGACAACGCCTATTTCTTTCCATCCAAAGGCTACACAACGACCCATAATATTGAAAAAAGTCATAAAATAATAAAATATTGTTCAATTCTATAGAGTTTGACAGTTTGTTTGTAACAAACAGTCAGCGCCATCTACGTGGAACTATTTGACAGTTTTCTTCCCCATTGCAGTGCAGTATTTTAAAACATTCGGAAACAATATTATTTTTAACAAAAAGGGATTGAACTCTGATTAAAATTTTCGTGGATCACAACCATTGCACTAAGTTGAAAGCGAAAAGCACATGAGAGTAGTATAATTTTTTGTACAGTAAAATTATTGCGCCTTGATGTTTCCAACCAACAATGTCAAAGTTTTTTATTTGCTTAAAAAAATAGGTGTAAAAGGTATAAATATAAAGATAAGAGATCTCTATGTTTAAAAAAAACAAAACGGAATAAACTCTCTACAAACTGAACTGAAGATTTAAAATAATACATAATTATCACATTATCATGATGTTGTTGCGCAAGCGATCTATTCTAAGTTTGAGTGAACCGGTTTCTTCTATTCAAGCGTGCATCCAACCTATGCCGCATCATCCCTTCACATGAGGTGAGGTTCATCCTAACGCAACCCTATTTAGTATAAAAAACCGGCCCAGTGCGAGTTGGACTCGCGCACTGAGGGTTCCGTATAAACTTGTAGGTATTTTGTTATTAAGCTTCATATTTGCGGTTCGATTTTTTCGTTTACATGTGCTGTAAGACATTGCTTCTTGCCAAATTTCGTCATTCTAGGTCAAGGGTAACTACCACGCTGCGGGCTGTTCGAAAGGGATACCGCAGCCCTGGAACACAAAGGGCAAGGAAGGAACATGGATGGGTTTTAGTCAGTACAAGTCTGACACTCCCTTCCGCTCTGCCCAGAGCGGGAGAAGTCATTTGATGATTTCCCATCCGAAAAAAAAAGAAAAGAAAAGGGTAACTACCATAGGTTTTCTAAAAAACGATTACGGCGAAAAGTTTCTATGAGGGGAGTTCGGAATGATGTCCTTTCAATCCTGTCATCCTGCTTACCATAGCTTACTGAGAAGAAATCGGATTCGGCTATTTTGTAAAAATTACTGGGCGCCCTAAAGTCTGTTTTTTAATCCCTGACACTAAATTGACATTACGATGATTGCCAGTTTTTGCAATTCTTAAATAGTGATGTACCACTATCGTATAATGCCGTTAATAAAATCAAGTATTATCGTTTTTTTTTTAATAAGTTTTCCTGTACAAAAGGTGTAGGTAGTTATTTAAAACGAAATAATACAAAAGTAATAAGGTATATATGTATATAATGTGAACATACATTTTTAATTAATTACTTACAGGTATTCATTAATCACGAATGCATGTCATTTTATTTATTTATTTATAGCCTTTTTTCAGAAAAATAGTTTACATTAATATTTGTTTTTCTTTATAGGTTTGTTAATTCTGTGTGCCCTTTGGCAAAGGCCTCCTCCAACACTTTCCAATCTTCTCTCTCTCGCGCCAGTCTAGTCCAGGTTTTTCCAACTGTTTTAACCACATCATCTTCCCATCTTCTGAATGGTTTCCCCTTTTTTCTTTTTCCCTCTCTTGGGTACCACAATGTTACTACCTTGTTCCAATCTAATTACATTAGAGGAGCAGGCCAGCCAGCCCATTTCCACTTTAGTGTTCTTACTTTCAACACCACATCTTGGGTCTTTGTAGCTTTCCTAATTTTGTTGTTGTTGATTTTATCTATTTTTCTTTTCCCCATCATGCTTCGTTCCATGCTTCGCTGGCAAGTTTGAAGTTTGGCTTGTTGAGATTTGTTAAGTGCCCAGATCTGGCATCCATATGTTAGGATAGGGAGTATGCAGGGGTTAAATAGCTTTCCTTTAACCGAGATGTGTATTGTTTTGTCTTTCATTATTTCTCTGTGTGCCCAGTATTTCTTCCATGCATGTCCTATGCGTGTCTCAATCTCTTTGCTTGACATGTTGTTTACCTTGATTACCTGACCCAGATATGTATACTCATCCACATAATCAATAGGAACATTGTTTACTATAATTGTTTCTTCCTCTCTGTTAGTCATTGCCTTCGTTTTTGATGTGTTCATGTTTAGCCCACTGCTTTGCTATACGTGTCTAGATCTGTCAGCACATTTTGAAGCACGTGAGAGGATTTTGCGAACAGAATTATGTCATCAGCAAATCTTAAGTTTGTTAAATACTCTCTCAATTGAATTGTCTGAAGACTTCCTCCAGTTCTGCAGTAAACAATGCCATTTTACTAAACTATTAATACGGGAAATAAAAAGCTTTTTTTATATTATGAATCAGATTCCGATAATAACTCCATTCTGAATCATCAGACTCGAGACTCGACCTACCTCTATATAACCGATCAGCCTACCAACCACCTACTTCTATAATAAATCGATCAGTAATGTCGTCGACTACTAATGGCCCAGATGACACATTTCATCTTCAATTTTAATAATATGAGTACACACAGTCTTTCCACCGTTGCGGGGTCACTTGACGAATTCCTTCTTCAAAAACGCTTCGTACTTCTTTCAATTTAAATGTTTTATTATTTTTCAATCGGGTTTAGCTCGCAGTGGGGCAAGGGGCCAGTAGCAAAATAGTGACACCCTGTTCAGCAGCCATTTTTCTTGTGGATTCCATTTCCCTGGTGTGATATGGAGCATTACCTATTACAAGAATTGTCTTTTAATTCCGGGAGAATATTTTAACTAGTTTTCTTTTCGTTTTGAACGGAATTAATCTCCTTGTGGCAACCATCTAGCCCCTTAAAATTGCTGTTTTGTAAGAGAAAAGGGTTTACATATCCGTTTGGGGTCTGCGTTACAGCACTGATGGCATCTGTTATTTTTTTTCTAACCGTCTAATAAGTATATAAAAAGTTACGATTGAACAAACCGTTATCGTAGGTACAACACTACACAAAAGAGCTGGTATCATTATTTATAAGTTTGACATTAGCATGTGTCAATTTAGTCTCAGGGTTTAAAAAACAGACTGTAGGTTTTCTCGAGGTTGGTAGTTCTTCATAAGTGTCAACTTCATCACATAGACTGAATTCATCTGTCAACCCCTTGTCATTTGGTGAGTTGTCAAATGGTTTGTCATCAAAACATTTCGTATAGTTGGACTATGAACTTTGTTTTGGGCTAGAAGAAATTACGTCGTAAAAATTGTGGAAGTATTTTGTTGAAAATGTCACAACCACATCGTAAAGCAGTTATAAATCTCTACAAAACGGTATGTATTCGCTCTGTGAAGTTTAAGATATAAGCATTTATTTCCTTTTTGCGATGAATGTTTATGTGACCTCGAATCAACTCGAATGATAACGCAATCTTCATGTTTTATAGTTATTAAATCTGGGTAAAGACTGGCCTCAAGGTTACGAGCTGTTCCGTACTAGACTTCACAAAGTTTTCATGAAGAACAGCGGAGAACAGGACCCAGAAAAGGTCAAAATGATGGTGAAGCATGGAGAATTCGTTGTTAAGGAAATTGAAGCACTTTACATGTTGAAAAAATATAGGGCAATGAAAAGACGCTACTATGATGAGAATTAAAGTGGTAAGTTGTTATTGTTTTGGATGAAAGGTATATGTACAGTAATGTACAAAGACTATTTTGTTGGTACTTGTAAAGCCTATAGGTATGTCAAATAATGCATACCTTTAGTTTTCATGGTCTTTAGTTCAAGTATAGTAATGTAAATTTAGTGATCATTTACTGGCTAGAATTACAAGCAGCAGATACAATTATTTATCTAAAAATTAATTCATAGTAATTTTAAGATGCAGCTAATGTTAGTCGATTTTGTAAGAATACTATTGTTGTGAATAGGTAGGTACATATTAGACAATTTATTAAGGTTCCTGGTTCAAAATAAAACTTGCAAGTCTATGTAATTATGTATTATAGACATTTTTATAGTTTACATAATTCATTACTATTATAAACTCTAGTAAAAATTATATTGTGTATTAATAAAATAAAATATCTAATATTTCTAAACAAAATGTTAATAAATCTTTTAACGCAATAATGAGACAATGATTTTTTATTTAAGTGGCAAGTGATATGATAATTTATTTTATCAATCCATTTCAGAGATAGGTATATACATTATATCTATGATAACAATTTTGTGTCAACAAAATTACAAGTCTATAATATATGTTATATAGTTGGTGCAAGAGATGGGCAATGAAGAGATACAGATAAACCCTGCATAATTGTGAATATCTGAACTACAAATGAAAATTTCGTTTAACATTGGTTACATTTTTACAATTCTAAAGTTAGCAAAGTAGTTTGTAACAAACAGCAATGATTACAACAGCCCAACACATTAACACCACTTTGTATACAAGCTAACTATCCGATGATATAACATTTTACACTTGCAGTGTGATTAAAATTTATATTTCACTCATAGAAATTGCTATACAGGTATTGATTGAAAACATAAACAACCTGGGTTGTTATCGGTTCCTTCCGTTAGACACTTCTGTGTGTATGTTTTCAAAGTTCAATGACATAAATAAAAAATCTCTATTGTGTCCATTGTTATCTTTTATAAATAGAATATATGTTTCATTTTATTGCACAGATATGTTTGTTTACTTATGTCATTATAACTTTGGCCGGCCTATAGTCATTTACAGTTCTTAGTTTAACAATTCAATTTAATTTAATGGTTAAATATGTAGGTTATTGTATAGTTTTTTCAGGTGTTAGATTTGACTGGTACGTCTACATATATTTATTGGAATTGTGATGACTTCAGTGATAGAATTAGGTTGCTACATGATAGAGTATGAATCATGGTTATAGTTCCGATTGTTTCTTATTATTATATTCTAGCGATTATTCACATGTTACCTGGCGTTTGTTCTTAATATTACAAAATGTTAATAATAAATAGCGTTTGGAATATCTATATTGTCAATTCTACCGAGGCTCGACCGCTCGATCGGCGCGATCAGTGATTATTAAAGTAGTTGAGTGGAGCTACAACAGATTCACACAGCCATTTTGAATAATATTTACCTACCTAAGTATTTTACTGGATAAATTTTAAATAGGTAATTAAGATTTCCTAAAATTCTAAATGTTCTTTAAAAGAAACGGCCAGAACATTTTGATTACGATGTTATTTGAACTTAACAGACTGTCAATGAATCTGTTGCATTTTGCTATAAATAAGTTCTATATTATATTAACATAGTAATTATATTTATTGTTAAATACAGTACTTGAACCACAAGTCTATTCCTACTTGTTTCGTGTTGGTGCACTTCTAAATTTACTTGAAGCCCGACTCCATTACCCCTATTGGTAGGTACATAGATATAAGTACATAAGTATAATGTGATTGTGGAATTTAACATGTGATTACATTATATACACAATAACACATATGTTTGAGATCAACAACAGTCAAGCTTTAGCTAAGTACGTAGGTATAAATAGGTACTTGAACCGCAAAGTTAAGAGATGTTACGATTATTAAATACCTACCTAACGGTAAAATGTTGGTACCTCGAACCGGTAGTAATGTTATAGATAACTTGCAACGAGGTTTATAGACCATTTTAGACGAACCACTTACCGCCCGTGACGACACGAACAGCGCAGCGGTCTAATCACGAGTTAATATTATATCGTAAAGAACCATTTGGAACTATTTTTAACAATATAATTTTAAAGTATAAGTTTTTTATTTGTAGGTAGTCTTATACGTTTGACTAGTTTCGATGATACCACGTATATTGAGTGTCCATTTCGTATCTTTTAAATTAAAATAAATTATTCTACCTAACCTAAATTATACAATTAAGTATTTCTGTATACTTAATGCAAAATAAGACTGTAAACTAACAAATCATACCGATTTATCGATGGACACTGGACATCAGAAGATTTTAATTAATTAATAAAAATGTCATGCCTTAAAATAATAATGTTTAGGTACCTATACAATAGGCCTATTGTTCCTCAAAAGAAGAGAATAACAGTTTCCCGACAAAATATATCTTGTTTTCTAATAATAAACTAAATAATCTAAATATTAACTGAATTTAGTCGCTTCATTCTCTTCCCCGAGGACCATTGTTATTATTATAATAAAAGGGTATCAATATTATAACACTTATACGATAGTAAAATAGAATGTAATAAATTTAACAGGATACAACTTATTTACACAGCTTTATGTAATAGGTTTCTAAATGAAATATATTTTCGATTACATGAACGTCAAGTAACGGTTTTTGATAACAAAGCACAATTAAAAAAAGCTGTATATTTCTTAGCGAGAATTTTTAAATAAACTTTTCTAAGATAGACGCTAAGAACGTGGAAGTAGCAAAGGAATTCTAACAATTATCCCTACACTCCTCACAACAACTTACATATTGCTAAACCAACATTCTTACAATTTAGCAAGATTCGAGTATTAGTTAATCGAGACGAGATGAGAGAACAAGACTCGATACACTTTGCGCCGATGCAGTCGCTAATGCAATCAAGTTATCTACCTAAATCAACGGCTGTGTCATCTACTTTACCCGTGCGACAATCCAAACCAATCGCGTCTCACCTGCGCAGACGCAAACTTATCGGATGCTATGTAATTTAGCATAGAATTGATAAGCAACATCCAAATTAGCTAATCAATTACATCTTGGGGTTGAAGAACATTATTAATTTTCTTTACAATTACAAATATTAACCGTAATATTCATTAGTTATTATATTGGAAACGATTAGAGACAACATTTAAATCACATCGATGAAGCGCTAACGATAAAAGTTCGAGAGTAGGGGACACATAGTTGATCCAACGCAGAATTGGTTTGAATAACAGCAAATATGCTTAATTAAACGTAAGTATAAATAAAAATAAGTCGCTTATTCTTCACTCGTACTTCCATGCTTGTAATTTCTGCTTTTCAAACTGAAAGAAATACAAATACAAAAAATCGATTAGATATTAAATAAAATTATTTTGGCAGTCTATATTTTATCTACGGTGATGATGTGGTAAAAAAAGAAATCATACCTGCCTACTATAGAGAATCTTTCCTGCCGTCTTTTTATACCTAGTCAAGAAAACACATCCTATATAGCTACTGAAAAGACGAGTAACGGTCGCGCACCTCAGTTCAACGTTTAATCCTTCTTCTCTCCATCATCGGGGTCTTTGAGTGTGTGCCACTGCGCGATGGGGCGCCGCGGGCTAGCCAGCATGTCGGACCAATGGCGAAGCTCCGTGCCTGACGCGTTGTACCCCAGCACAACCTTGCCGATTGGCTCCGAAGTTCCGATGCGATCGTAGTCCACCACGGTGATCACTAGGTTTACTTTCTGCAGTGCGTTTCAGATTAATGACATAACAATGAAAGCATTTTGTGAAATGACGAGAGCTGAGAAATTTGGTGAAATGTTTGGCAGATTATAAGGTTTTCATACCCGATTTCTAATAGCTACGAATGGTTACATAAAGAGCGAGTTTTATAATTATTTCTTAATTATAACCTTAGTGGTTACTGTAAATTGCATTTCATCCTTTCTAAGCTTTTGCTTTTGCAAGGAATCGTTTTTAAATTTAGGTATCGGGTACGAGACTAATATTATTTAGGCTCGGGTCGTGCCAAATGCTACTAGTTTTGAAAATAATTTTCCGATTTAATTTAAGTACTTTATACATTTCCCGATGTTTTAATATTATTCCAGTCTATAATTATATAATTATAATTTCATTAAAACATAGGGCAAAGTACAAAGTTGATAAAACCGCAAAATTATCCTTAAAACCTGTATCATTCGAAATCCATAATTATTAGAATAAGGTTTTCATAAGCCCACGTAAAGCAAAACTATCTACTTAGTTATGTGATGAAGTTGTATCGAAAATATTTACGGAAATCTATTGAATGGACAAAATCAGCTACGCCAAAGAAATTAAATCTTTGTTAATATTTGGCTTTCGTAGAGTTCTGCGAGCCATGTAGATTTCCCAAAACCTGAAATCTTTTGAAGAGGTACTAGAATGATATTTGAAGTAATATGTGCAAAGGTGCTTGAGTACTTTCCAATTAAAATTAGTAAATCGATGAATTTGTAGCGAAAAAAATGGCTCTACTGGTAGTAGAATGGCTCTACTGGTAGTAGAATCTACCTTTTGTTGGCACTGTTTATACTAAAATGTGTAAGATAATGAAAGTATGAGACAATGTTAGCATACGATAGTTAATGTCGAAAGCAAAATAAATACAATCAATAGTACTACTTTAGCAAACCTTAAACAACAGCACAAATATAAGGTATCAGCACAGGTTTATACATACCTCACGATAAATAAATTAACGCAACAAGGGACAAAGCATTCATACGGATAAAATGTATGTAAAAAATTGGAAAGATATTAAGAATGCAGAAGAAGAACGAGGAACTGGATTCCTTAAACCATAAGTAATTACAGTTTGAAGTAACCAAATTGCAATGCAGTCACGAGGGGAGATTGCTAACACCACTCAGATTTGAAGGAGGGAGACCATATTAATTAAAGTCAATCAAGTTATATTCCAACCAAAAATGAAAACCTTCAATTGAAACACGCACAACAACTCAGTTACAAATGAAGGTCAACACTTTATTGCTATCGAACTATAAGATATTGACTTTGAGCAATATAAAAAAGGAAAAGACGGGGGCAGGACACAAATGGGAGCAGAGACAGATGACAGAATGACAAATGAAACAGCGAACTCTATACTAAGGGACACTACACATGATCTAACTAGACAACATCTATATAAACACAAAATAACATACCAAACAATAAATAACATGGGACATACTACAAACAGTTAACTGTTATACCAACAACAAATATTTACGCAGTACGAACTTGTGTTTTAGTAACTATAATTCCATAAAGATTTGTGGTATGCCAGTGATTGGAGAAGACATAGCTTCTTAAATTAGGACAAACACAAGAACAGATAAAATGATAGAACACAAATATGTTATGTATGGGATAGGAATGGGTTTGGATGCAAGTGGTGTACATAATTCATATATTCACAACAATTAGTCCACAACATCAAATCGTGCACAGTTAAGACAATTTGAATGAAAAATACATATCGAGACAATATGCGAGAACAATAGAGATGTATTGTGTTGAGGAAATGTTTTGTCCGTATGTATTTTTCATTGATTGGTTTGTCCAGACTATGCGCTGCGACATCGAATTTTGCATGAATCTCGGCTCGCACCTGTATCTGTTCGAATGGTACTTCAAAAGTAAATGACTCGTTGTAATAGGGATTCAGTGTGCATTTCTTGATGCTCGTTTTCTTCTTCTTGAGACGTTTGCCATTTTGCATGAGTGCTATCTTTACGTACGGATCTGTGAGCAGGCGCCGCCCCAGGAGTAGAATATGAAACAGACAATGTTGCATCGATTATTTCACAGTTCACATTGGGTTATCTCACGAGTTAATGCTTATTTTTATTTTAATAAATCGATAAATAGGTATTGAAAACTACATTTGAAATATAGCATGTGATAAATAAGGAAAAATAAATATAGCATGTCTTGATTAGGTACTATTTTTTTTTATTCATATGTGTATTAATTTGATATGTATGTGCACGTAATTTGTAAAATAGTGTTGTGTAGAACTGTGAAATTTATTTAATTTTAAATATAGATAAAGCTAACGTTATAGTAAGTGGACGAAAGTAGGAATGTTACCATGAATTGATAGGTATAGCTACATATTACATGAAATGGTTTGGTGATAGTAAGAGTGTTAAAGACATGCATGTAATATATAAATATTTTTTATAAATATTGCTTTGAGTGATACTACCCTAGAGTTTATATATACACATCTCTATGCAGTTACAAAAAACAATAAATAGGTAATAAAATGTTTACCCTAAAAACCCTGTGAAATTAGACATCGGTGTTATCAGTGTAAATACTCTTTATAAAAGGTAAATAAAATAGAATAACATAAGGCATGCAACATTACCTGATAGACCGCCAACGTCCATTTTCTTCAAATTCTTCGCTTCCAAAATTACAACTGTCAGTTTTCCGGCCGTCGGTACATAACGCAATGAGAAACAAATGTCTCCCAACTTGTTGTCCTGCAATGTGCAACAATTAACATGACTCTTTGTCCTGTAAACAGCGGAGATCGAAACTTATCTCCTCGGCAGTTATATAAAGATGATCAACCTGTATTTCTCGTCACTGTAATCTTTTCTTTGTACAAAGGATATTCTTTTATCAGTATCACTGACGTAAAAGGCATTATTGTGATGTTTCACGTTGTAAATGTGTTTTTAAAATTATCATTGTCAATAAACAGAGTTGTACAAATAGTTTATTTGGATGTGAGTTTTATGGAAGATAATAGAGGAAAAGTTGTGTAAGGAATATATAGCGTTCAGAGAACGGGTTTGAAAAGCTATTTAGAAAACATAGAAATAATATGGGCCATAAATAACGCGGCTTAGGGCGGACCAGGGCACTCAAAATCTCGTTACACGAAATAAAAACAAATAAACATAACAATAGCACCGTGTAGTCACCTAGAAGCGTATTTATGGTTGTTGGTTTATCGGCACAGGGCTTCAGTTCACGGGATTTAAATATTTAGCCATTATGAATATTCATACGAATGTACATTATACAGATCAACTGAAATACTGCGCCGACCCACGTGCTTAGGATACCCCGTTAACAATTGAGATTAATAGCCTCGAACAAAATGGATTTTGCAGCTAATCATACGCACATTTGACGAACACTTTCATTGCGTTACATATAACGTTTTAGCACATAGATATCACTTTATCTAATAATATAAATTAAACACGATACATATAATTTTTTGGAACATAACTAGACGAACAAAATAAATATATACATCAACGTTCATATCAAACCTAATATGAAGCAGTTTTCCGAAATATATAAATTTATATTGGTAGGTAGGGGGATAGAAGATGAGGAGTTTATTACGATCTGTTGCCGAAATGAAGCCAATTTAAATTTTGTAACACCCAGCTCAGATCATCAAAATATGAGAAATTTGTTGTTCATTTAGCTCGCCCTTCCTAAATTCTGCTATACTCGAGTCCTACCACATTGTGTTTGCCTAACAATTAATATGATCAATTTACCTAGTCTGTACTAGAGACTAACCATTTTAGGAACAGATCGCAATTAGCTAGTAAGACACATATAGGTACAATACACACATACAACGAACAATAATGAACCATTGAAGAATTATGTAATCCTTCAGGACACAATTTATTAAATGCACTTACCTCATAGAAATAAGAAATACAGATGATTTTCTACCGTGGTCAAATGTAATGTAACATTTCTTCAATGGATCTCTCAGTTTAGTACTACATATACATACATACATCGATAGGTGCTTTCAAATACAGCACACTAACAGTAAACAGATATTTCAATAACGTTCTAGTGTGATGACGGTGTTAGTTATAAGCTGCGCTTTGTGGGTTATTGATAGAGGTGTAGCTAACATATGTTCTCGAAGAAAATGTAGGTTCAGAGTAGTAGATAGATAGAGAATACTAAAGAAGATAGTTCCAGGCATACAGAGCTTCTAAAGAACATAGGTATTTTCCGGCAAACACATCGTGACAGTG
The DNA here is from genome assembly GCA_950005105.1 of Lycophotia porphyrea. Taxonomy (NCBI): domain Eukaryota; kingdom Metazoa; phylum Arthropoda; class Insecta; order Lepidoptera; family Noctuidae; genus Lycophotia; species Lycophotia porphyrea. The sequence continues at coordinate 10,099,194 of OX465393.1, forward strand.
ATTGTTAAAAAGTAACATGTTAAAAGTTAATTGTTAGAGTAATTACTGATACGACTTTCACAATGTGCTTCCCCTTGGTTACACCAATACCACAAACATGCAATAAGTACATTCTGGTTCGGTAGGACATTACTAGGATAGCTCTCCATTCGTCGGTCAGAAGGTGACCTGCAACATACTTGAATAAATGCTCCATTAATTAAATAGTATTTCATGAAAATGTTATGAAGACCATACACGAGATGTAGTCACATGGGAAACATCGTATTAACACGTAGGGAAATATTTTTGCGAGTGTTTGTAAGAATTTGTAATTTTAATAATTTTGACATGTCTGAGTAGTGAAGGAACCAATGTACTTATATTGAATTACGAGTGAAAAACACCAATACATAGCCAATTAAACGTGTACCACAAACAATTCTGATTTGTCATTTCGTTCGTATTCATGTCGATACGGCATAAAGGTATAAACAGTGATGGGGACACAAAATGGCAAGTCAGACAAAATACGAGCACAATAAGATGACAAACATGCAACATTCCCCAGCCGCAATATAAAATAAAATCAAAGTGTCGGATGGATATAAATAATAAGACGAATTAACCAAAAAAAAAAAATGTGGTATGACGGGTGATCACAGGTTAGGTGATTAATTTTCAGAATTTGAGATTTGGATCAAATATTATGTTCCAACAATGCTGCCTAAGAACCTAGAACAAACGACGTAATGGTCTGGATCTTGGCCCAATTCTCTTTACAAACCATTGTACAAATCGAACCTTGTTTATAATTTGGTTTTTAACCATTTGTCAGTTTGGTATACCAGCACGCCATTTTGAGTACAATTCATGTATAATTTTACAGTAAATAACCTTGATGTGTCTCAAAATAATACTTACGTGAATGATCATTTCGTTTTTGAAGCGGCATGCAAGATTGTTCAGGACACAATCAAACACAGCCAAGCAGAGCAGAGAAAATATGGAGAAAAAGAGAAAAACCAAGTAAATACATTTTTGCTGTCGAAATTAATTTTATCAGAAAAATAAATGCCGACTCATCCATGTTGAGGTGCCTTGACTGCCGAGATTTCCTCCTTAACATAGTTGTGAAATGAATAAATTATCTGTTAACATTGTCAAGGTTCCTCTCATTAAAAAAGTGCAGTAAAATTGTAAAAATGTAGACCATTCTTCCAATGAATACTTAAATTAAAAAATAAATTAGAAAGATAAAAATCTAAGAGATGCTGATGATAAAACTTGATTGAATATTTATAAATGGATGAAGAGAAATGACAATTTTGATCGAATGCATTGATTGAAAGAATGGCGAAATGTTAATTAAAATAATGCTGTTCTGCCAAAACACAAATCTAGTAACTAAAGAATTAGTTTAATGTAGGTACGAGTAAGTCATGTTTGTCTTGTGTGTTTTGCCAGACTAGCCTAAGCTAAGAAAATAGATAAAATAGTTTCCTGGTTGATATTTCAGATACTGTATTCCGGTGTTGTAGACTTATTTCTATATGTGCATTCATTTTTCGTAGTTATATAATGTTCCTAGTTGGTATTTATTTGTGAATTAAATGATGTTGATGTGACCTGGGTGTGATTGTAAATTATACCAATTGTGATTTGTTGCAACATCTGCCTAAGACAATAAGAAAATATTCCCTAAGACTTCAAGTCATAACATAGCAGCGAATAATTCTAATTACTTTATATACGGCCCAACGTGCAAAGCTTTATTATTGTAGAAAATAAATTGTAAAAACCTTCAATGTAAAGACGTTGTATGGAATATTGATCTACGAGTGCCACTCAATTTACATGATAAATAATTTAATGTAATATTGCTAGATAAAATATCATTCCGATTTAAAATGAGAATTTGCTGAAAAGTAAAGCCTTATAGAAATTATGTTACATTACAATGCATAGACACTTGTTCAGGCACTTTGATTTTCATTTTATAGAGATGAAGATTGTAGCTATGAAGTAGGTATTGGCTATTTGAGGTAAGCGTGGTCGATAGATCTGTGCCTTCTGACCGACACGTCATGGTTTAAGGACTCATTTACATTTGTACAAGATACTTGGGTGTTTCAAGGTGGACGATAATACTTGACATATTTTTTGTGTGTGTGTTTCCGCACCTGACCCCCTTCTCCTTCGACACTCTGTAGCTCACGCCACTCCTCGATGGTTTGTGCCAAGTCTACCTGGCACAGCGGCACCTTCACCTCACCGATCTGGTCGTGTTTTGAGAATCGATCGAAGTCGAAGATCGCAAACACAAGAGTCTTGTTCATAGCGTCGGCGTAGGGCACGTTCTGTGTAAACAATTTGGGAATCAGCAACATAATGTCTTTAAAATGGATGAAAATTTGCTCTGAGTGTCCCAAGACTTACCTTGAACACAAATGTTTCGTTGAAAACGGGGTTCAGAGTCTTCCGATGAACTTTTGTTTCAAACTTCTTCTTCTTGTCAGGGAGTAAGTAAACTTTCACGTAGGGATCAGACGTGCCACCCATGTCCAGGGCGGGCAGTTCCTCAGCTTGAAGGACAGTTACAGACAAACTGTTGCTGTTAAAATCATACTCCAGCTGGAAACAAAAACTTACATGATAGTAGGCGTTAAGATTGGAAGACCATGATAGTGGAAGTGCAACTATTGGTTCAATCCCGATGATAAAGGGTTTAATGGTGCAATTAATTCCTATTAATTGGCCATATGCGGCTCACTATGACACTTCACAACGGCGTGACGATGAGGTCATAAAACAAATTAACGAGTTGAATGAATGAGTTAATTACGAAACAAATAAAAATCACTGTCTAAAGAAATGTCAAGATTTACGACTGGTGTTTGATAACCTACTGAAATCTACAAGATACTATATGGAATGTTAAATTAAAATGGACCATTGTTTCGATGTTTACAAACCAGTTTATTGTTATTATCTTCACAGGTCTTTCTTTGCCATGTAGAGTACCGGTTTGATTCATACCTTGTATTGAAGTTTTCCTAGCTTCTGTTCCTCTTTCTTGGAGTCGCCGTCGTCTGGTTCCTCTGCGTTCTCCGTGAGCTCCTCCATATCAGGCTGAACCTACATGCACGTCCCGCGGCAAATTTCATATGAATAACTTATTTCTTAAAAATAGTTGATATTATTTTCTTTTCTCTTTTGCCTGCCTGTGTTTTTTTTTTTAATTTATATTTACGAAGGCCTACAGACTCTCTCAATTTTCTCTCCCTTTTAGTTTTGATTGGTTTGTTATACCGTGGTTACTAAGTAAACTCTTTTGAATCATTATTAGTAAAATGCCGTGTAGAAAATCGAGAGAGTCTGTTATAGGCACCTTTAGGCAACAGGACTTTTTCTATTAGTTCAGCTATACTTCGACAGAGTATTTACCAACATCTCCTCAAGAGATATCTTCAAGGAATGTTAAACTGGAGGATCATGTAAGATGTTAAAGTACCAAAACATTACCTTCTCCTTGTAAGCGGAACCGAGTAGCTGGACGGATTTTAGGTCTACACCCTTCATGCCCTTCTTTCCATCCTTGGAGCGTCGCTTGCGGAAACACCGCCTGATGCAGCAGAAGCATATTCCGAGGACCACCACTCCAACACCTTGACAAAAGAAAATGAGGAACATCAACATCAAGTCTTAGTACGTAACGAGTTTAATCGTAGAGAAGCCAATTGACCAAAAAATTAAACAGTTTGATCATTTCAAATCTAAAATCCCGTATTTTTTAACGAAGTTGCACAACATTATTTCAGCAACATGTTGTGTTTTGGAGTTTATGCACTTGCAACATGGAATGTTGCAGTCTTGATGGCTACTTGATAATGTGCCGTATTGTGAAATTTTAAATGATTTACTTCCAATTAATTCGGGGTTTTAATTAAAATAATGCTCTCAGGTAATTTGAATAACGAGTTTACCTACTAAAAGGAAAATTATTCTGTTAAATACGTCAGATCTCACTTAAAGGATAATCCACCAACAAAATCCTATCGATTGTTTACAAACTCGCAAATTAAATGGCGTTTTAAATGAACACATGTTTAAAAATAAAATAACGGGACACTGGTTTAGCTGTATATTGGAATTGAGTAGCTAATTATAATTATGTGTGGGTAGGTATATCGTATGTTAATATTCGAAGAACGTATTAAATATTACGTAGTAATGTACTGTACATTATATGGAATTCCAGTCATCGTATCTGGTGAAACTGTAATTATATAACATATAATTACTGTTTCACCAGATACGATGACTGACTTATACTTAGATCGTGGTCGGGTACTTTCGTATGAATAGTTTGTCGTCGGCGTCGTCGTTAGCATAATCATTAGCCCAAATTAGTTTGAGAAGAACGTCTTTAACGTTCACTAAATAGTTATAACATACCTAAGTCTAGAATTTTAAGATCTTTGAAGTTGTAGACACAAAAGACCCTAATGAAGTCTGATGGTTAAAGTCTAACGCATTTGGCAGGGTCCCATATTTAGAGCAGACATTACGGGCTTATATAATAAACACAAAGGAACAATATCTTCAGTTATAAGGCTGCTGATAACCAGATGCTAAAGCATCAACTGTCTTATAGAAGTTTTAACTATCCATCTAACGGAAGGTAAATGAAATCGTCTTAACCCTTGGGCTAGATCAAAGAAAAAGTATATCACCAAGGTAAAGTGTGGAGAAATGAAGTCATACGTTTATCCAGCTCAAAGTGAGGATACTTCACAAGAAAGAGTGTCATCTCCGGCTTAACGGACTTTTTATAGGCTGATCTAAGATTCTAGTATTGTCTAACTAAGATTGCAGCTATGTTAGCAGTGGTCTAGTGGAAACGGTGACGGCTGACGAGGTGTAAGTCAGGCAGGCACTTTTCTTTCTGTGAATTGTCTTTACCACTACTCTCAAAACGGTGAATGAAAACATCGATAAGACATGTAACATCCGCGCTGGACCTAAGACATGTAACATCCGCCTGGGTTGTGTCCTAGAACAGTGTAAAATGATGCTAACTATGATTGTTCTCAGCCGCTTCGGAGTCACCAAAATAGAAGGGTTATTTGTAAGACACTTACCGACAAGTATAGCGACTAGCTGCCATGGTTCTATGTTCATCTTGCGCGCGATCTCCGCCGTCTTCTCGCCGATGGACTCCTGGGTCGGCGGTATTGTCGAGGATGTTATCGGCATGGATGTGCCTCCTTCTGTGGCTGCTGCAGAAATATTTATATATGAGAATATGACTACTAGATTGCTTGACTCGACTATCCATAGATATCTTTGTTTATGCTGCCCATTATCTATCGAATAGGAGCTTGTTAATGTCTTAGTTTGCTTTCTATAGGTTCATTTCTAGGTCGATGAATTCAACTAACCAGTAATATTGGCTTACTTCCAGGAAATATTTCTGTAACCAGTATAATCCAAATCATCTTCATTTTTATAACTTGATCTCAATAAGATTCAGGACATAGCAGGCTCTATTTAGTCTCGATGAAAACCTGTTCGATAAGAAGTATTCATATCCCTATTCCTCTATACTGCTATTGTTACCAGAAACTCAAAATATTTCCATGTGATTCCGGAACCAGAACCCTTCAAACATACCATTTTCAAAAATGTCAGGTTATATCTTGTCCCCTACTTTTTCGAAAAAACACTGTCCCATTTCCGCTCTCATCTGTAAACTCTATTCTTAAATGTCCCATAACCGAAGTTTAAGTAAAAGAAGGCTATATTTAGCTCCAACTTACTTGTATTCTTCGATGTAGGCGTAGATGTCTCTTCCAGTGGCTCGGCACTGGCCGCCACCTCGCGCCGCCACCGCAGCAGCGTCTCCAGCAGTGGCGACATGATTGTCTGTCACAGAAATAGAAAAACGTTTTATTAAGACATCTCTTATACTTGTATAGTTGCCTAGTACCTACTCGATCGAGTTTTGGATAGCTACTCTTGTTTAAATGTAGAAATACGTCCCCAACAGTGGCGACACTATTTTTTATCACAAAAACATAAATACTTGAGATATCTCTATTATATTTATAGCTGGTACTCGCTCAAGTTTTAGATGCTAATACTATTGCTTAAATTTTAAGCATTGAAATAATAACTGAAAAAGAAAGAGATAATTAGTTAAGTTAATGAAAATATAATATTTAGCTTTTTGGCCGCTTAGTCTGCTTTCATGTTAACGTTGATACGTCTATGCATCTCTTAAAAAATACGTAACAATTTAAGTACCTATTATAGCTAAGCTTTGTTAACCTTAGTACTTGCTACACTAACTAAAATGAAGGTTAATAAACGCTCCACAGCTTTGACAGGACTTCTAATTAGTTGACCCTGTCCTTGATCGATTTGTCACCAAGGATACCTAAACCAATAGAACACCATTATAGTTTGGTATTTGCTACCTAATCTAATTGCAAAACTGTAATGCCTAAAGTTGTCTGTAGTCCCGAAGCCCGAACTAGACCAACTGGAACCAGAAATACTGGCCTACATATTTATCTGAACTGTTATTGATCTTATATGTCGGCACAAGTATGATGAATTTGACCAGTACGTATCTGGTATGTCTCATCTGATTTGAAATAGATTTTTAGGTACGTGTCGTCTTCTATAAAAAAATGGTTTATGTTAACTACTACAGTTTAACGCGTTCTGCGGTAACATTTCATAAAGTTTCTAAGGTCGTTCAAATTGTTCATTTTTGTCCCTAAAAAACTTCCTTGACTTATAAATTCAGTGGGTAGCGGGGTAGGCCACAACCCTTCAGCTCGCGATTAAACTTATACTGGAATTAATACTTCTAAGGGGCTTTTGATGAACTGCTAACTAATAATTTCTTAACAAGAAACTTCGTCTTACACATGGCACTCGAGGAGGGCCGACGCTGAACAAACTGTCAAACTCAGATAAACTATATGTAGGTACACCTATACATATTTATGGCCATGTATGAACGCCTTGAGTTTTATTAATAAGCTCAATTAGAACCCTGTTATATACGTCAAATGAAATATTTTCAACAAGGGTGTGTGAAATAAGATTCCGACACAAAGTACTGAGAGAAACGATCAGAACCAACCTATTACTGAAATAATAATTGCAGTACTCGACGTACAGTTTCGATCGCGCCCTTTAGTAAGAGAGCTGTACATACACCACTGACCTTATATTTGATCCCCTATTCAGTTAGTTGTCACTTTATCTAACAATTACTATTTTTGTAGTCACTTAGCACGGGTTTGGTACATTTCTGTCGAATATTGTATTCGACTGGAACCACGACTCGGTACTGAAGCCAGTATGGCGGAGCTGCGCGCGCAGCCGATCGATTGCCGCTGCGCGATGCGATGCCTCTACGTTCAGTTCCTGGCCAAGTCCCGATGTTTACGTCACTAGTTGCGTACATTGACGGCCAAGCTTAAAATGTTAATGGTTCAATGTACGTCGAAGCCGTATCGGTGGTAAAATTTATCGAAAGTTACGCTAAACTTAACTGTCCCTCATAGAATTTATTGCTACCGACGAATTTGCGCTATTTTACCTCAGTACATATTTTCGTATCTATTTATTGGAAAAGTAAGTAATAAATCAATAAACGTAAAGAGTAATTAAAAAAAAAGCTTAATTTAAAAACTTAGTTCCCTATAATTGATTTCAAACTAATTAGTTAGCCTGGATACAAAACACCTACATATTTTGAAAGTCTGAAACTATTGATTGTTTACGTAATAAAATAATGTTATGTAAACTTATTCGTAGCACTTTAGTTTTGCGGTTGAAAAGGTCATTAATAATATACAAATCAGTCCGTTACTAAAACATTATTTAGCATTGAAATGTCTGTAAAGGGCTGTGCTTTTAACTTACGTAAATAGAATATCACTTAATTGGTGGATCGGAGGATCCCAGGATTCCTCAACCTACAATTTAAGCCTCTGATTAATTTTGCCTCCATTGTAGAATTTTGGGCAAGACTTTGCGAGCAAACCTTTCTACACCAAAGAGTTTTGTTGAAAGTTTAGATTTAGATGAGTTTTATCTTGAAAAGGATCAAGCAAAAAGGTGGTTCTCAAAAGTAAATTACTTTTTGAATCTTACACGATCGTGGGTTCAATTAAGGTGGCTTTGCTCTGTCTGGAAGGTCGTGTTAGACGTCAAGCGTTATAATGTACACGGGGTCTGATATACAATTTTAAAATTAGAAGTGTTGCCGTGTTATCATCCCCTAGGACTAACCGAGACGCCACCGCGCCCACGCATTCGATTCTAATCTTAGGGCAATGACGGTTCATTTCATAATTATTATGTGGTTAGAGTATCTGATATCTTGACACTAAGAAAGTTCTGAATGTTCATGGAATTTATTTTTAAAAGTTTTTTTTTTTTTGCTACCCTAGCAACAACTTAGTACCATTTATCATCATCATCATCATCATCATTTCAGCCGAAAGACGTCCACTGCTGGACATAGGCCTCCCGAAGTGTCGCCACATAGACCGGTCCCGTGCGACTCGCATTAAGCGGATCCCCGCAACCTTCACCAGGCCATCGGTCCACCTAGTGGGAGGCCTTTCTTCCTTTTGTGCTATTTATGATTACAGTTAATTTAAACAGTAGAATGTAGTTGGTATGTATGTAGCTATGGGCTAGGGTTACCTTAATAAACAAAGAGGCATCGAGGAAGCCTTTTTGTTTTTATATTGTAATGCCAACTGCCTAAGATAAGATAGAATCATATTATTGCTGAAGTATGCTCAGCGTATCTCACAGTTGGGGAAACGCATACGAGATGATCCTTTGAGATAAGAAGATCCTTTTCGATTGCAGCAAAATTATAAATGCCATCTAGGTATTTTTATCAGTAATATGTAGCTCCCCATATCCTCGCACCTCTGACAATTCGTAATTGAGGTGTGAGTGAAGAGTAAGTTTTTGTGGAAAAAACACATACATATATGTGTAACTTCTATCTAAGATAAGGTTGATTCTAAACTTAGGTAGCCTTAGTTCTAGCTAGTCAATTGCAATGACTGTAATAGGTTGTATCGGGGTGTCCAAGTTGATCCTTTAGTAGAGTTTTATAAATAGTGTAATATGATAATGAGAGAAGAGATAAATAAATCCAATTTTTCGAGTACGACAAATGATAGACGGATAAGTTTGCTAGCACTAAACGCTTTTACAATTAAATTAAGTTGAATATCGGTTAAACTACGGCCATTCTTCCCTAAGGGGATCATCTAGTACACCTTTCGCCTACCTGTTATGAATGTGTTTCCACAATCGTGACGTCAAACGATAAGCGAACAGAACCACCCACATATTTTAACTAAGTAGAAAGAATTCTAAGGAAAAAAACATCCACCGATGTTATAAATTACATGTTTATTGTAACACAGTTCTAAAAACAGCTTGTCTCCGACATTAGAAGCGGTAGGTCCCACCTACGTCTTCATAGACAATTATGTTTTATTCCATGCAAGAGAAATATACTTACTCAGTACAGCTACGCAATGGCATTAAAACCGATTAAATTGAGGTGGTAAGGGTCGAGAGAAAGACGTTTAATCGGGAATTTACTACCATCCCAAGTACCTAACGTTATACCGCAGAGTCTAACGTAGGTATACGGCACCCCGCAAGGGTACCTAGTAAAGTAAGACACGTGCACCAACAGATTAAAAATTGTATGTAGAACGACCTCAAGGATACCATTTCTGAGACGTCGGCAAATATTTTATTATATTGTAGAAAAGAACAATATACTGCGCCCAAATACGTTGGGATGAGGGCGTTACTTTCATATAAGCTTAAAAGCTTGGCTTACCTATAAAGGGTGTAAAAAGACTCTTAACGAAGATCCGAAAATCACGTTTTCCCCGTCATTGCGATAATTTTTTTGTTCTAGACCATACCTGGAAATCTTCTAGTTACGGAGATATTGGGGGTCAAAGTTCCAACTTTTTCACAAGTTTTTTTTTAATACATGTTTTATTGTATTTTTAGGGTTCCGTACCTCAAAAGGTAAAAAAGGAACCCTTATAAGATCACTTTCTTGTCCGTCTGTCTGTCCGTGTGTCACCACCGATTTTCTCAGGAACGGGTGGATTTAGCTAGTTGAAATTTATACCAGATACTGAGGACTATAGTCCCTATTAGGTGTATATAAAAAATCAAGGTCCTGAGTCAACGCGATAAAAAGATATGAGCAAATTTACCAAAATTTACCTTTTTTTTTTATTTTTTACTTTTTTTGAATTGGCCCTTTACTAGTGCTGTAAGACCTTGCTTTTAACCAAAATTGTCGTTGACCTAGAATCACGAAATTTCGCATGAAGCAATGTTTTACAGCACATATAAAGGAAAAAATCTGAAAACCGCAAATATGTAGTTTAATAACAAAATACCTACAAGTTAATTCGGAACCCTCGGTGTGCGAGTCCAACTCGCACTTGGCCGGGTTTTTTTTACTTAAGACACCTTCATGACCAACTACTATTCAATCCATCCATCAGCACAATGTTTTGAATGCGTTACATTGAGTCCTACCGTAAAAAGTGATTTTTCACCCCAAAAAAAAAGTCTCGTTTCAGTCATAATTTTTGCGTTAAGTTACTTGGTTTGATGTACAGAATGCTAGATGGCTTCGTGAAGAGTCCGTTTACATCCTGTAGGTATAACCTACTACTCTTCATGATGTTAGGGTTTCTTAACAGTCTGCTTCCCTTATGAGTTTGCTGTATTGTTGGCACACCACTTTTATTTTTTCTTTTCTTTTTTCGGATGGGAAATCATCAAATGACTCCTCCCGCTCTGGGCTGAGCGGAAGGGAGTGTCAGACTTGTACTGGCTGAAACCCATCCTGTTGCATGTTCCTTCCTTGCCCTTTGAGTTCCAGGGCCGCGCGGCGGTATCTCTTTCGAACAGTCCCGCAGCCCTGGCAGGCATCGGCCCTTGCGGGTCCCGCCCTGTTTGCTGACATCTCTTAGAGGCGCGCATGGAACACGAACGCGGCGTAGGCACACCACTGATAGAGAACAGGACTACATACTACACTTCCGTTTCTTATTCATCAGTATTATTATTACATAAATCCTACGCTCTAGGTGGTGGAAAACAGGCTCTCGCTCTTTGACATGACAATTCGAGATTCGTTTTCTATACGTTCCAAAAACTTCCAGTGCCTATTGTTAAAGGTACCTATGTGGACTCATCATCTGTCTAGCCTTTCCCATGTTGGAGTCGGCTTCCAATCTAACCGGATGTTACTGAATACCAGTATTTTACATCGAGTGACTTCCTTTATGAATTCTACAACCCTGTTAGTACTGGGTAATACGATATCCCTTGGTAAGACTAGTTGTTAAACTTTCAGGCCACTGACAGTCTGTAACGACTGCTTTCCGAGGCACGAAGGAAACTCGGTACGTAATGGAGTCCCATCCACAGACCAATCTAGGCAAGCGCAAAGAGACGAGATTCGGTTTTTATACGTTCCATAAACGTCCAGTGCTATTGGTAGAGGAATGTGGACTCAAACCTAACTAAATAACTATGCATAGTAATCAGTCTGGTCGGTATTTGCGACTCTACTCTGAAATTTAAGATGGCTGAAAGTCGTCTGGGATCTTCGATAATGAGTCATGTAATACCTACAGACTCTGTAAGCGACTTGCGTCATGAATCGCATACTGAAATGTACATATTCTTAAACTTATTTATCAATTTACTTTACTGCCAGTAAAATGTTTTTAAGAAAATCTTTTTGTAGATATAAAATAACATCAAGCCTTATAAACTACACGGTACACCTATATTTCGCCAGTCATGCTTAAGTCCCGTGAGCATGCAGAGTTTTTTCACCATAACGGCCGAAAACCTGATCCTAATGTCAATAGCGGCTACCTACTCCGATCGGTACCACACGAGATGGAAAAACAGGATATTTATTTAGGTCTACTGTATGTAGGAATGAAGCCAAAGAGCTCGTAAACAGCAGCGATGTACGAAGAAACTCATACCTACGTATATGTAGAACGGCTACGAGTATAAATCTTACTAGCAGCATAATCCCATTGCACTGAGGCACTGAATATAAATGTGGAGTAGAGTACTGCTCAAACAATTGCCAAAGAGATCGGTTAGCGAAAAAAACATAACCCTTCCTTGACAGCCGGGTAAAAGACCGGGCCAAGTTATTGCTAGTTTGGCGTGTTAAATAACAAGGCTAGATATTAGGTAATTAGTTATTGTGGCCACAAAAAGAATCTAAGCGTAAGCAGTTAAAATAAGAAGCACCTAGATATTTAACGATCGTAGCAGATGGTGTTCTGCAGTTTCTGCTTACTCCCTATTGGGGAAAAGGCACAAGTTTATGTATGTGTGAAGTTAAAATGACTTCCCACTCATGTCCAAACTTACTTGTGCTGGTTGATTCTTAGATATTTTACCCTGTCAGTACCCTAATAAACTTGCCGTAGTCATCACGAAAAGTTTGCAAAAACGCCGACAGATTAAATTTTATGTTTGCTTGCAACCGTGTGAAAAAGTAGTTATTGGAAAAAGCTTGGAATAATTCCAAATGATGTGGATACGAGTGGCGACGAACGACCTTGCGGAGGGACCGAGTCGCACTTTGGTGTGAGTGGTCCCGCTCTTAAGTCAGCTCAGAATGCCTATTATAGGTCCTACATACGTGTTCAAAATGTGAACACTTGCCTTTTTCTTTATTTTTGCACAACTACGACAAACTCAAAAGGAAGGGTAATCATTGTAACAATCTGTATGATTAAACTTTGTTGTATTATACATGTACCACCATAGCGCCTATTTTTAGTTGTCAATGTTTAGTAATCCGATGACAGGCTGTGAATTAAATCATTGTGACGGATCGGATGATACATTCAAATCAGGGATGTTGCGGATGCCGATTTTTGACGGCTCACATCTGCGGATGCGGTCTGATTTTTTTTTAAGAATCTTATTTTTGTTGCAGTTATTGCATAATTTTACAATGAGCCATATCCTGGTCATGTTCAACTTGTTTACAATAAGTCCAAATTTCACTTTGTGTCAGTGGTGACATTGTGAATTCACTTGTCCAATAAACTATTAACTGCAGAAAACTCGCTTAATAGACAAGACTTACTGTATAATCAGAATAACAGTCATAAACTGCAAGGTGCATACGATAAGCGCAAGTAAACACGTTATGATTGATTTACGAGATACAAATGATAAACAATAACAAACGCGTCGGACTTTGTCACCGACATCTTCGCTCCTATCGGTCAATCAGTACGTGCGCACGACACGCGCCATTCGCAAGCCCCACCCAATTTTTTCTTGTCGCGACCTGCGCTACATCTGCATCCGCATGACCATCCGCATCGATTACTGCGGATGCGGATTGTCAAATAGATGCGGATGCTCCGCATGAGTGGATGTGGATGCAAATATCAGCAACATCCCTAATCCAAATAACCACAAAATAATTACTTCACAGGCCTACGAATAAAAAATTTTTTTTGGTGCGTGCTAAATTCGCTTACATATTGTTTTTGGACGTGTTTCTGATGACTTACTTACAACTGTCATACTTGTATCAGCTCTTATTGAACAACTACCATCATTTTTCGCTCTTCAAGGTGTTATTTGACCAATCTAGGTCCATTTTGTTACATATGCGGCGAATATACCTTTGAGGAATACCAAAAAATCCATAACAAAGTTCGTGAAAAAAGCATGTTTCGCTTACTTCAACTTGAGGATTTAGCCTAGGGTGCCTCATTTTGTGTGTAAAACATGCAGTGAACATTTGAGTCAATGAATAAATTTCAAAAGAATGTGTATGAAGTTTGGGACACCGATGATTTGGAAATAACAACAAAATCACTTCGACGTCTGTTATTTCTGTTTGGTTAGGATCTTCGGCATAAACCGTAAAAATCGAAGCGAATTGACGTATCTTGCTATACCATCAGCGAAGAGACCTATACCTCATTCCGAAAGTGTCTTCCAAAGCTTGGTCTAATGAAACAATTTGTAAAAGCATTAGACAAGTCGGGTACATCCTTTCATTCAGTACAGCACAAGGGCATTTCCAGCTTTAAGTATAGAAAAACTCAAGGTTGGAATATTCGACGGTCCTCAAATAAGAAAGTTAGTTAAAGATGATGATGAAGATGAACAAGACGGAACTCGCTGCGTGGAACTCATTAGTTATAGTGATTGAAAGAATTATCTGTAGTCATAAGGCAGTAAATTATGAAATTCTTGTAAACCAAATGCATTTATCTTTTCAAAACTTGGGATGATAGATGAGCATCAAAGTTTATTACCTACACAGCCATTTGGACTGCTTCCCATGTAACCTGGGTGACTTAAGTGAAGAACAAGGAAGTGGTTTATTCAAGACATCAAAGTTGTAGAGAATCCGTACCAGGGTACATGGGATCCCACGACAAGATAACTGATTACTACGGAGCTCTTATGAGAGACAACCCAAACGACAAACACACAAAAAACAATCTAGAGACGTTATTTGTATTCTGAATAATAAAAAATGATTTTTTTTCATACAAAATGATTTTTTCAAATAACTTCAAAACTAGAGCTGATACAGAAAAACTAAATGCATATTTGGAACTAGTGAATAAGGCACTCTCAAAATTACGATATATATAATTTCTATAATTCTTTTTCATGTTTATAGTTGGCATTTGAGCGTAGTTCACCTGATGGTAAGAAGTCAGGACTTTGGCTTTGGCTTTGGACTTCTGCAAGGCCATCCAAGAAACTGGATAGCCATGACACGAAACCGCCAAAAGTGGAGAGATATGGAAGTCCTTACACTCAGCATTGGCTGGCCAAAGATTGAATAAGAAGAAGAAGAAGGCCATCCTAGAGACAAAGCTCAACAACCGGAACACTGCAGTACTGCTTGGAGGGAAAAATAGGCATCCTGTCAGTACTTCTCCTTAGAGAATCTCCGTCCCAAAGAGCTCTTCTTCGGCCTTTTCTCCTGACTCATAGAATTCTTCTCGTAACGTGTCATGAAATTCTTTAAGTAACTCTGTTCTGCTGTTTGTGGAAACGGGTCGGGTTTTCTCCACAATATTCTATCATATGTGAGCACGTGTAAGCAACTCGTGTAAGTCTGGCACGCGTTAAGTAAGTTAAATGCATGAAATATTGAAAATTATCTCTCTCGTGCGAGACCGAGCGTCGTCAGGGTCCATGAAAGTAATGATTCTAAGAAAATCAATGTGGACTGGTTTCTTTTCTTCGAATTGACTAAAAGGACACCTTTGTAGTTGGAAACCGTACCAGTAAGATGAAGCTCATAAAGCTTTCGTCTTTGTCACTGTAATAGAATATTCCAGAGGGACTATTTTATATTTAGATAAGCATGTACAACTATTTATTGAGCTGGGAGTTGTGGACCTAAAGTAATAAATATATGATGAAGTAATATAAAGTTTCAAATTGTGACTGCATATTAAATAGTACCTGCAAGTACCTAGGTAATGATCAAACGCTTTTTTATTAGATATAAACGTACAAATTTTCTCACGCCATTTTATTTTTAAGTTTTTAATTTGATAATGCAAATCAAATAGCACAGATAACAATACTCGTGCCTGTATTAATTAAAGGAACTACCCACGGGTGGTCTAAATAAATAAAATGTGCAGAGGCTGATATTACGATGTTATATTTGTTTGTGAGCGAGATAGTATTATTTGCGTACAGCGATAACAGCGGCGGACAGCTGAGATAATGAGGAGGCACGTTTTAGCTTAATGCTGAATGAAAAATCATTGTTTCTTAATAAATTTTATGAGTTAATCTACATAATGAAAATCTTAAATGAATTTACTAACACATAACGTAAGACCTAATCAGCTGGGTGTAGATAGCATGAAACTTAAAGTGAACACTGGAGATGCATTTTTGAAAATTTGTTGTCCAAAGGGATTTCATAGGAAATGAAAGTTTATATTGGACACACCCTGACCGGACTTCGTCATCTTATAGGGCACATGGCTTGTAATACATAAGGCTGTATATAATTTGTCTCTACAAGACAAAGCGGGTAGTATTGATCTCGCTTGCTCTCTGCGTGTTTTCTTTTATTCAGACCATTAAACCTGCGTTGGTTCAATGTTCTCCTTCTGGGCACCGAAACATATAATTGGTATAATAATTGCCAATTACAATTATACGGGGTGGAAGGGATACTGACGTGAAAACGGTTGCTATGTATTCGCACATAATTCTGAGCCACATAGAAGCACCCGCGTGTAGCTAAAAGTCTTGTTTTTGCTAAACACTCTTTAGTAAATGAGGTCTAATCCCGCTAGTGCTTTTTGAAACCAAACAAATGTTTGGAAGGATCACAAACTGCATTAGATACGTCCCTTCGCCCCTATTGCGGGGACACGGGACAACAATTTCGCTGTCCACTTTTTCTTATTTTCCTGTTTTGTTACATATCTGTGTCAACGAGAAGTTGGTGTCATTTGCGTTTATGTTTTTTTCTACTTATCGGGTGTATGTTTAGTCTGATTTTATAAGATTTTCCCCAGGCATAGATGCTAATTGATTTTTCGCAGATTTACTCCTAAATAGGCTTATGTGTCGCGTGTTTCTTTTCCGAACATAACCATGATTTTATTTATTTTACGTTGTTGTTCAGGCATGGGTGTTTGTATTTGAGATTTTTTATTTGTGGGTACCTATTACCAAAGCATCCAATAAAGGAGGCAGATGAAGAGACATTTCACAGCAGAAAATAATTCCACCTACATGTAGATCACTTAAAACGGCTGAAAATTACAATACAGCGGTTTTAGCGAGCCAATGCACCTCAGTGAAGAGCTATGCACCTAGATCTTGACTACACAAGTAGTGATAGCGGCCTAACCCGTGCCCAAGCGCTGGCTTTACCTAACCTATTTCCCTGAATAGCCGCTCAGGCCTCGCCCGTTATGACGGGCTGCTGATAGGCTTTCATATTAAGGTCCCGTAGGTAAAGGGTTCGAATTATAAGCAAGGTAATCAAGGCTTAAGTTTTCGCATAAAGGTTTTAGTATTTCGTTCTTATTTAGTTCTCGATAAATAATTTAGATGTTTATATACTTTTTAGATACTGATAGAAACGGTTCCCATGTGTGTCAACCGCAAAACTAAGGTTATATCATACTTGTTAAAAAATGGGGTTACAAAATTTATAGACCCTGTAGTCTATAAATTTTGACTGAGTGCTTTTTTGTAGGAAACGGCAGTTTTTTACTTATCAAAAAATTCTATGTGGGTGGAATGATGGACTAAATACGTAGTAAGCATTTGTGAGTCGATGTCTCTTCCACTAACACAATCTAATATATTCGTTTAATCCGTAGGTTCTTTTTTTTTTGGTATTATTAAAATACTGTCAGCAAACTTCTTAGGTGGTTCTTTACGTTTCACTTTCTACAACGTAGAAAACTTATGCCTAGTTATACATATAAATATTATGTATATGTATTATAAATAGTATGTTAAAAAAAATGAAAGAGAAGTTTTCATTTACGTAACTGAATTCCAAGCAAAACCATGCCTATTCTACTAATAGTTCTTCAACTGAAGAAAAATATCAATAGATCGTTGCGTAGGTACTTTCTTATAAAATGGCAAAAACCACGACTTGTTCCTTTTTTCAATTTTCTCAGGTCAAACATCTTCACAGATAATCGCCTGTCGCAGATAAACACCAGAGCTGCGGAGTAAGGGCCACTTCACATCGGAACGGCAGCGGCCGGCAGCGGCGAGAAGAAGCCGCACCGCTGACAAGAAACGCGTGGGCTCGCGGAGACGCGAGTGGCCTCGCGGCACCGCGGGCGGCCGCGCGTCGTTTTCGAACTTTTCAAAGTCGTTAAAGTTTAAAATTATTTCACACTGAAAGTGCTCACCGCGCCGCTGCGGGCTGCTGCTTTCCCGTTATTTTTTTTAAAGGTATCGTTAAAACTACTGTAATTTTTATGAAAAGGAGTAAGTTTATCTATGTATGTGTATGTTTCTTTGCGAAAATAGAAAGTTCTTAATTATTTATCGTAACCTCGAACGAGATTAGATAATAAAGAATTCAAACTGATGGAGCCTTAAATAAATATAGCTTAACCGAGGCCGAGAAAAATCTCCGAATGATTCGGAGAAAAAGAAAAGAAATTAGAACGGATAAATACTTCTTAATCCTGAAAGTTAAGCTGAGCCGAAATTAATTTGGATAATCTTTTAATAAGGAGAAATGTTTTACCGTAGAAATATACCGGTCTGCCAATCACGCTTTACGGGTTTTTCTCTTTTGCTACGAAAAATATATAAAATATTTTTTTTGAGCATTTCACCTAGTTATAAAATTTTTGTCCAAGTATCTAACGCTATAAAATCATGCATATCAAGAATCCTATACAATCTAGATGGATTTTCAACGGTGAGCGTAAAGCATAATCTGCTAATAATGTTCCCACCGCTGGGGCTCAAGCCTCTCTGTGAGACGTAGTTGGCCATAATCCGACGCTGGGTACCCGTGCTTGGTGGATACATCTACAAAGCCGCACTGGGCCATGCCTGTCATATCTTTGACCCATCGTAACCTTTTCCTACCTATGTACGGGCCGGCTTCCAGTCTAACGGAATGCAATTGAAACTCCTTATTTTACATGGAGGGACTGCCTGTCTGATAACTTATTTACTGGGTGATACGATACCCCTTGGTAAGACTGGTTGTCAGACAAGTGACTGACCATACGGCTGTCAAAGATCTACAAATTATAGCCAATACCAACAGCTTAACGTGCTTTCTGGGGCACGGAGGTGTCTCAATATGTTATTAATGGTCACCCATCCACGGACAAACCTTGGTAAGCGTGGCTTAACCTTCGATCGAATCGTGCGGCTATTATTATTTAGCCACGATCCCTTACGTACCATGTCTTTAATCAACGTTTTCAATAAATTAAATTGGGATTTTCTAAACAACACCTAAAAATCTTGTACGTAAACTTTCTACCTTCACTTCTCAACTCGAATTTTCAGAGTACATGTGAGATAATAAAGGTACGATTACGAGGCTCGATGTCTCGCACGATCGCATGCTCACACAATCAGTTGCTAGCGTGGTAGGTAACCAAGTATAGTCAACCTCAAAAAGATGTATACAGGGGCAAGAATTCATTTCATTGTCTACAATCTAAGTGTCAAAATAGTGTATCAATTTGTAGCCACACAACATATTACATATCGCATACATAATTGTAGCTCTATATGGTTAAAAATATTATGGAACATTAATTGTAGATAATCGAATCAATTCTAATTGGTCTCTACATCTTTTTGAGGCTGACTGTACGTATACAATGAACCTTGTTTAAAGTTTACATTTACCTGTTTATCGGAAGGTGAGCACTTAACTGTGTTCTAATTGAACCAATGGATGTAACAACTTCAGGAAAACTTACAGTTAATTGAATATTCTTTGTGATTAAACGAGGTGGATCGTGGAATCTGTCTTTAGCAATGAGACTACCAAACGTGTTAGGATACGGAATAGGTACGGAATCTTATTAATATTGTAAATGCAAAAGTTTATGAGAATGTGTGTTACTCTTTTACATAAAAAACTACTGGACGCATTTTGATGAAAGGCACACAGATAAGGCACATATTTCATAACCTGGTCTAACACATCAAACTCCACGAGGTCGAAAAAACAGGCACAAGCTAGTAGATATAATATGACCCGAAGGGTAATGCAGAAGTGTACCAAATATTACACCTAAGTTTCGCCAGATGTGTTAAGTGCCATGTAATAGGGGGCAGCCCTATTGCCATAAAACGGGCACAAGTTTCCGTGGCTGATACTGAGAAATTTACCTATCACTGAAAGTACCTACCTATTGGGGTAAGCAGTTATAAGTCTACTAGCGACTCCCCCCTGCTTCACACGGCACCATCTATCGGATCCAAAACTATACACAAGTCACTACACACCAACCATACGCATTCACAAAATTTAATTGAAACCGGTTGGGTGGTTTCGGAGATTAGCGTGTACGAACATAGTGACACGTGATTTTTATACAGGGTGGAAGGGACACCTAGCTACTTGGTCAAAATGTATGGAACAGCTGTTTGTTTATAATTCCGATGAAAATTTTGTATGTATGTTTCAGAATAATGTACGTGGTAACAGTTTTTGCGTCGGCTTCCTTTCCACGCTGTATATTAAGATAATTCTCAATGCTGGGACCAGTAATTTACTGTGCGGGAGGAACTGAGCCGTAATCCGAAACGTGGGCCCGATGCGGGTTGCTAATAACCTTCAGTGAAAAGTTTTTCTTGCTTTGTTGTTTAAATAAGTATTTTTATGTATATTATTACTGTGACTTTCTATGTCGTAGGACATAGACAAGGGCCAGAAGAGATTATGATACAGTTCAATAAACGTTTGACTTTGGTTTCACCCTCTGATGTGATATAACACACTGGTGAAGACAGCTTTCTAAAAGGTCAAAATTGAGACTGAAATGATTTTAAAGAATAGGTTATAAGAAAAATAAAGTTTTTGTTTTCAAAAGAAGATATAATGGCCAAAATATATGGAGTAGTTGTGTTTTTTTTTTTTAAATTTTTTTTAGTTTTTTGTATCAAAATAATATTTGTACGCCGATGACGGCTTTACATAGCGTTCATTAATAATTACAACATCTGTCCCTAACCAACCTATGTTCAACAAATAAAAATATTTGTATTTTTTTACTTTTGGCGAACACTAACAAAAGTTTACTAGAAGACATTACACCAGACGAGTATGGTGGTCAAGCTCAAAACTCAGCTCGGACTGAGTTAAATCAGGTTATACAGGACGATGGACATCAGAGCTTAATCGAGAACTAGGATACTAGAACAATGGAACTAATTGAGGGATGAGTATTCAGGTTCTAATGAAAAATAAAAATAGCCGAAAGTGCAGAAACTTCAAAAAGAAAATCTCCTATCTGACTTACAAATACGTTTTTCAAATAAAAAAGCTCTATTTCATATCGGAAACTTGTCAACGTAATTTATACAAAAAAGCTGTCGAAACTCAACTTCTGAATTGAGTTGTCGAGTTGAGAACCTGTGTGAAGTGGAATAAAGCTACCAAAAAGAGAGATACCTACATAACTTTAACAGTTTCAAACGACTTTCTACCAGTTTTACCGTCGTAACTACAAGTCTGTCAAGCCTGTCACAGGGCCGGATTTAGAGGTCTGGAGGACTGGGTAACACAGTAAATACCCCTGGCTAAGACTGGTGGTCAGACTTTGTGCTTCTGACTATCCTCAAGGCCTGTCAAAGATCTACAAAAATCGGGAACAACTGAATATGGGTAAATTAGGACCTTTTCAGTAGCAACCCAGAACCCAGATTTGTGCCAGCTTGAAGGTCTTATCCCCTTTTGTATGAGACTCGAACATAAATGGCGGAATGTGGGTGTAGACCAGGTACAGTAAGGTGAACGTCAATGGTAATATTTTAGCTGGCCTAGCGCAGTAGGTACGTAGTTTCGGTAGAAGTACCTGGGCGACCGAGCTCTGCTCATGTGCAAATAGACAAAACGAATTTTCCCAGAAATGAAACCTAGCTAGATCGATTATCAACCCCAAAACCATACAACTTTCATCGAAACCGTTAGAGCTGTTTTCGAGATCGTGATTACGAATATATATATGCATACATACAAATATAGTACAGTGAGACGGCCGAAGAGACCTGCGGCCTATCTTTCCAACACCTCTGTCTACTTCTTCTTAGAATACAGGCGTGGAGTAATGTAATTTATTATAAAATCATGTTATTTTAACTTTTTTATATAACAATGTAGCTTCGATGCTAGTGTTAGATCGAATGAGCTTTAATGGAGTCTGTAAGTGCTTTAATAAAACTGGCATTTGCCGTAAACGGTTGCTCGTCTACGCGATAATGACGTTCGGATTTACATCACGGTAACACAGATGACGATAAACCTATTATGGTACTAAACAACAGATGTCCACGTGTGTTTTCGTAAAGCTTTCTTTGGCAAAAGTATGTTTTATTGATAGGTATGGACTTATGTATGTATTTATTCTTTTTACACAAAAAAAGGTTACGCCTTCATAGGTCTTATGTGTTATTCATGAAATCTTTTGTTTTCTAAAATATATATATCAGTTTGAAAAAAAAGGAACACGCCACTTAAAAAATAATTAATTAATGCTATGTGTAAACCAGTTTAAGTAGGTTAGTGCTTTTGATGCGATGCAGCCTTCAGTCAGGCTTGTGTTTTGTGTTTGAATTTTGATTGGTAGGTCATTGGAGATTGGCTGAAGGAAATCGCACGTAGAGAGGGAGGGAGAGTGGAAGGCTGTTGGGGAGGGCATTGTTGGTCCAGCTGTGGGACAATATAGGCTAATTAAAAAAAAAGGTCATCCTAACTTTAATATTAATTTAATATAATTAATATATATATCCTAATTTATTTTAATATTATAAATGCGAAAGTAAGTTTGTTTGTTACCTTTTCACGCCTAAACCACTGAACCAATTATCCTGAAAGTTTGTATATACGTTGTCAGTGTACAGAAACGGATATAGGGATATTCATCCCGAAAAAAAAAGTAATGTTCTCGAGGAAAACAACAATAACGTTCTTATGATAATATATGTGTCTTTCGCTCCGGTCCGAATTGATTGTCAAATTCTAAATTAACGCGAGCGAAGCCGCGGGCAAAAGCTAGTTTTTATTATTTAATATTATAAATGCGAAAGTAAGTTTCTGTGTTTGTACCTTTTCACGCATATACCACTGAACCGATCATCCTGAAATTTTGCATATATGTTGTAAGGTGTTCAAAAACGGACATAGGGTACCTTTCATCCTGAAAAAAAGTTCTGTTTCCGAGGAAAACAACAATAACGTTCTTATGATAATAGATGGCGCTACGTGTCTCTCCAATCCTGATTGAGTTATATTATTACAAGCAGATTACAACCCGAATTGACTGTCAATTTCTAAATAAACGCGACCGAAGCCGCGGAAAAAAGCTAGTCATCTATAATTCAACCTTCAATGGATGATGATTGCAATAACATAAATTTAAAAAGGAAAATTCAAAATTGCCATTTTATTAATGATTAATAAAATGGCAATTTTGAATTTTCCTTTTTCGAAAATGCTACTAATTATAATCAGCAATTACCTAAATTCTTCAAAGGCATTCGTATATCATCTATTAAATTATTAATCATCAACATAAAGTAAGCCAAAATCGTTTATTTGTAGAACTAACGTTGATCCCAAACTAGGCACAGTCTTTATTTTGGGCACCATTAGAAAACATAATTATCTGCTAATTTCTTAAATAATAACCCAATCTTTTATCTCTTACTACGTACTTTAATTATATGTATAAATACGAAAGTTTGTGAGGATCGATGGATGAATGTTTATTACTCTTTTACGCAAAAACTACTCAACAGATTTGGATGAAATAGTTTATAACCTGAATGAATCTAGGATACTTTTTATCCCGGTTATATGATCCCGTGGGTTAATTACTGAACTCCACGCGGGCGAAGCCGCGGGCAATAAAACATTGATTGAGAAATTTAACCTTTTATATCCTTAACTCTACTACAGCTGGCGTTATCTATGGGTAGTAGGTACCTAGTACATAATGACCTACACAGAATCGGTCCCTTATTAGGGTTCGGAACCTCAAAAGTTTAAAAAGGGACCCTTATAAGATCACTTTCTTGTCCGTCTGTCTGTCTGTCCGTGTGTCACCACCGATTTTCTCAGGAACGGGTAGACCTAGCAAGTTGAAATTTATACTAGATACTGAGGTCTATATTCCCTATTAGGTGTAAAATCAAGGTCCTGAGTCAACACAATAAAAAGATCTGGGCAAATTTAGATTTTCGCGAAAACTTGTAAGTACCAAAATTTACCTTAATTTTCAACTTTGTTTATTTTTCGGAATTTTTCCTTCACTTGTGCTGCCTTGCTTTTAACCAAAATTGACAATTCAATGTCAACCGGAAGTACCCTATAGGTGTTGGGTCGAAAACCTAGAATTACGAAATTTGGCAAGAAGCAACGTAAAGCACATGTAAAGGAAAAAATCTGAAAACCAAAAAAATGTAGTAACAAAATACCTACAAGTTTATAGGGAACCCTCGGTGCGCGAGTCCAACTCGCACTTGGCCATTTTTTTCTCAGATAAGGTCACAAATGTACTATATATTTTTAGTAGGTGGAAAATATATCGATTTATGGTTACCGCGTAGGTTTATTGTCTGAAATAACTATATGTAACAAGTAGGTACGTTTTTATTATGTGTATTGCCGCATGTAACGTAGTACATACACATAAAAAAAGTATTATATATTGATCGATATCATGTAGCCACTGTATAGTGGTCCCTTTTCAGTGAGCAAAAGTATGAATAGCCAGAAATCATGTTTACAAGAGAGGGCTTCAGAGAGTTAGGGTAGTTGAAAAGGGTAGAGGTAGGGGGCTTTTTGTACCTGTATAATGTTACCCCTCCGTAACTGTGTCACTTGTCACAAACATCAACTCATTTTACGTCTCTGTATTACAATTTCTGTGTAAATATTATGAGCACAGGAAACCCGATAAGTCGTATTGCGACTCTAACCTAAAATGGACGATTTCGGACGCAATTATTTTAATTTACGCTGATAAAGAATTGTATCATCCTATTTATTTAACTTCATTGATAAATACCAACGTGGTTTAGTTTTAATCATTATTAAAACATGAAATGATTAAATAATCATGCATTGACAGAATTAATTTTGGATTTCATTGTTCAAGGAGGCTCCATTTCATTCTTTTTCGAAATTACACTGAAAAATCAAGGTATAAACTTACCGTGTGTTTATTACACTAGATATGAAAAAAAACAGCACTGTCTATTTCCATCACGCGGTTGGTTTGATACACAATTGTGCCTTTCAGCGCAGTTTCACAGTAGCGTCGCGGTTTACGCCTGAAACTGGACTGGGTTCAGCGGCGCTGTTGTCGCATTCGCGCCCCTGCAGCGGGCTTAAAGCGGCTTCAGCGGATTATGTTCAGCGGTATGTGATGATTTTTGTTATTCTACGTTCTTGTGACACCGTGGGATTTGGACAAATGTTTTTTGTTTACCAGTTTTATGGGTTTCTGTGGTTCAATAATCAAAGTAGTGTTTGTTTGTTTTTTATTATGTCTGTGGTTTGACTATTCTATCAGCTACTTGTTTTTATTTTAAGATTTTGTGGTTACTATGTCTTTAAATTAGAATTAACCAGGTATTTTTTTTAATGTAACGTGATTTTGTCATAAGCATTTATTTCTCTCTCGCTCTAAAAAAACAGATGCTCTTTGTTTTGGTTAGGTAGGTACCCCATATACATTTATTTTGATTTTTTAAGAAATAAATCTATCTTTGACAGTCACATACCCAAGTTTCAAGGTAAAACACATTTACTATGATTTCTTTCATATAAATAGCTGTAATTATTTACAAGGTACAAAAGCGCTAAAGCGGCTGCATAGAGAAGCCAACATCGTATTGCTAAACCCTCATTGATTTTCAAACAGTTTTTATCATCAAATCTCATTCGAAAACCTTTACCAAATATCAATGCAGTAGAGTAGATGAAGGTCCTTCTCTAGAGGTCGTAGTGACAAAGGTCAAAATAATATTAATTAACCAAATGCTAACGTTGGGACCACTGGTTCGATGTCTGTGGCGATGCTTGGGGGAGGCCCGAGGGCCTGACAAAGTGACATTCAAAAGTCACAAAAAGATTTGGATTGACATGCTACAGAAAAGCATAATTATGTCGATCCTGTTCAAAGTTGTTATAGAAATACGAAACTGTGTAAGAAGCTGTAGTTTGCGATTTCGTTTGCGTGAAAATTTGATGTGCAAGTGTAAGAAAAAAAATATGCGAGTCGGACTCGCGCACGTAGGGTTTCGTACAACATTAGACAAAAACGAAAAAAAATCTCGTTTGTTGAATATAGCGGTAACAGAAATACATATTCTGTGAAAATTTCAACTGTCTAGCTATCAGGTTTCATGATATACAGCCTGGTGACAGACAGCCAGACAGTTAGGCAGACGACAGTGAAGTCTTAGTAATAGGGTCCCGTTTTTACCCTTTGTGTACGGAACCCAAAAAAAGTAGCCTATACCGCCAACTTCCAAACTCCGGGTTACTACTGAACATTCGTGAGTTCGTAACTTGTGCCTTAGTACCGTCGGGTTTTATTTGCTTTTCTAGACTTTAATATATCTCTATGTCAAATTTCATCCAGATCCGTTTAGCCGTTCTGGCGTGATTGAGTAACAATCATTTATACATCCAAACTTTTGCATTTATAATACAAAAGTACAATTACGACTGTATGATATTCGTACGATATTTTCTTATTTCCGAAAGTAGTTCCTATTTAGGAACTATCACGGTATATATCTATATTTTATCTTCTTCAGAAAACAACCAATATTCACTCTTATGCAGATTATATTCTTTAAGTTTTCAGTGTTATCATATTCATGTATGTGGAGCGGGAGTTTCACCTTCACCTACTGACATATAAGGATTTCTGGTGCGAAACGTAGTCCGTACGCATTTCAGTGTCATCACCATACTATGTCAGGGTTTTTAAATGCTCCTATTTATATTTCGCCTGAATAATGGCAACAGGCTGGTCTCCTATTACACAGGTATTCAAAAAGCTGGCTGAATAATAATAAAAAAAAAAAAATATTTTATGAATGTGGGTGTTTATCATCATCTGCCTAGCTTTTCCCCAATTATGCTGGGGTCAGCTTTCAGTCTAACTGGATGCAGTATTTTAGATGGACCGACTGCTATCCGACCTCCACAACCCAGTTAGTACTGGGTAATACGCTACCCCTTGGAAAGACTGGTTAAATCTGTGTTTGCTCCTTCGGATAATACAGATGTCTTTGAGTTTAGTTAATTACATGTTTATTTATTTATTTATTTATTTAAACTTCATGTACAAGAGTGGTACATAGGCGGACTTAATGCCACAAGGCATTCTCTACCAGTCAACCTTTGGGTCAAATAGGACAGCATTGTGGTAGAGTACAAAAACAACAAATAAACAAAAAACCATTTTGCAAATAGTAGTGATACACATAAACGGATACTTACTAATACATATATATAAAGATATAATAAACTAATATATATTATAATACATACAAATAGCCTGAAATACGAGAAACCTTATAATAATTACCATGTCTCCAGTGATGACTAGGTAGTAAGGAATTTAATCAGACTTTAAATAAAACTTCCGAACTGCCCTTTTGAAAGCCATTTTGCTTTCAGCTTTTTTAATGTCAAGGGGTAGCGCATTCCAGAGTCTAATTGTTGAGATAGCGTAAGAAGAGGACATGAAACCAGTACGGTGAGAGGGAATTTGAAGGAGTAGGTTTTTAGAAGCTCGAAGGTCACGACTGTGAGAACTGCCCAACACTTTGAAATATTTTTTTAGGTACTTGGGAGCACAAGGATCGTTTATAATAGTGAAGAGCATGCAGAGAGATCTGAGGGACCTCCTGAGTCGGATAGGCAGCCATTTAAGCTGAGAACGGTACGAAGAGATGTGATCGTATTTACGAAGGCCAAAAATGAAACGAATGCAATTGTTGAGAAGACGATCCAATTTGTTTAGAAGTTCTTGGGATAAATCAGAGTAACAAACATCAGCATAGTCAATAATGGGAAGCACAAGTGACTGGATCAAATTTAATTTAGTGCTAGATGGGAGGAAATTTTTAAATCTATAGAGAGACCGCAGTGAGTAAGTAACTTTCTGGCTGACCTGAGCTACCTGCTTATGCCAACTGAGAGTCTCATCAATATACAGGCCCAAGTTCTTTACGTGAGGTGAGAGAGGGATTACAGAGTTGCCGAACATAAGCGGCATTAGCTGGCTAGTGTCCAGATTTCTCAAATAGAACGAACTACCAATGAGAAGGGCCTGGCATTTCTCGACGTTGACAGCAACCCCAAATTTGCCAGACCAATCTCCGATAGTTCGAAGATCAGCATTAAGTTTTGAGATGCAACTATCGAGGTTGGCGACGTCGGATTGAGCGTAAAGTTGCAGATCATCAGCGTAAAGATGGTAAGAGCACTTGAGGATAGTAGTAATAGAGTTAATAAATAACGAAAATAATAGAGGAGACATTATACCGCCTTGTGGAACACCAGTTACCAGGTCGCACCAGTCAGAGTAATTCTGATCAGCACGCACCGCCTGCTGGCGACCACGAAGATAAGAAGAAAACCAATCACGTGACAACGAAGAGACCCCAATTTGAGACAGTATGGCCAGGAGAATATCGTGGTCAACGGTGTTAAAAGCGTTGGAAAAATCAATTAAAACCAACACCGTAACCCTCGAATTCTCCAAGCCATCTCTAATATCCTCTGTAACATTAAGCAAGGCTGTGGCTGTGCTGTGGCCAGGCCGAAAACCAGATTGGCATTCAGACAACAGGTTATTCTTATGAACGTAGGACGCTATTTGTCTAAGAGCAGCTGCTTCAAGGACTTTAGAAAGGAAAGGGAGAATGGAGATCGGTCTGTAGTGATTTGGCAAGCTGGGATTGGAAATTTTTGGAAGAGGGATAATATAAGCCTTACGCCACAAAGCTGGGAACACACCAGTAAACAGAGAAAAATTAATTATGTGTGTAACAATAGGACTTAAGTTATCAATCATGAAAGATAACATTGTTCTGCTGATCCCATCACAGCCCACAGCCCTAGACTTGATCGATGTAAAAAATTTAAAGACCTCTTCGCTAGTCACGGGGGTGAAAGAGAAAGAGTCAGGGGGTAACATTGGCTTGGAAGTAATGTCATGAATAGTTTTGTTCTTAACATCAATAGAAAGCGAAGCTGACGTTGAGAAATGTTTGTTTAGAACATTTAAGGACAGACTAGAAGGTAAAATACTAGAGGAGGACTTTGTTATGCCAAGTGATTTGAGAAACTTCCAAATATCAGCCGGTGAAGAATTGAGTACATTCTCACAAATGTATCGGCGTTTAGATGCTCTTACCATCTGGTTGCAGCGGTTTCTAGCCAACTTGTACAAGTTCCAGTTCTCCTCACTGCGATCCCGTCTATGTCTTCTAAAAGCCCTGTCCCGCCGTCTCATAGCCATCCTAACTCCTGGGGTTATCCATGGAGCCGGAGGGCGCTTTACACGGACGGCCCTCAGAGGTGCATGCGCGTCAATGACCTGGAGAACAGACCTATTAAATATCTCAAGTTTCTCCTCCACTGTCGATGATATATGATACATGTTCAGCTCAGTTTGGACGGAATGGCTTATTTCGGCTGCGAAACAGCACTTATAATATGAGAGCCCGGTAGCCTGTTTGTCAATTTATACCTTTCTAGCTTCTGCCTGCGACTTCGCTCCCATTTTGGTCGGAAATTATATCACGGCAACGTTTAAATATAACCTATGACACTCGGAGATAGTGCAACTACCCGTTAGTGAAAGAATTTTCGAAATCGGATCATTAGTTCCGAAGATTTTCCCTTAAATCCAAACATACAGACACACACTTAAACACTTAACCTCTTTATATTATTATAATACCTACAGATAACGGTGTTTGGTGTAGGTAGTTACCCCTTCGCTGAAAGTAGTTAATCTCCTTTAGATCTTGAAACGTGCTTCAAGTTTGTTTGTTTCATAAACACCAAGATTTACTCAAAATGATTTTTCTCACAGCTTAAGAAAGATAGGACATGAAATTGGTTTTCTATTTTAAGATCAAAATTAAGTTGCCTTATATTAAGTAACTATTATCCCATTTATTAATTTTTTACATAATATATATATATATATTTTAATGTGAAGACGTATATTTAATTTATTTACAAACTACAAATCAAAAAATTCGTCGATATCGCTGTCAACATTGTCATTTTTAATATCCACGATCCTCGGCTAGTAGGTACACTTCGGACCTAACCTAACCCTTAGGTGATTACAGGCGTGATTTTATGTGTGTTGAGTCGAGGGCCTGAGAATCTAAATGACAAAGTGACATAGAGCAGATCATACGAGTCTCTCACGGTTGTACCTAGATTTAATCAAGTTATTATTCGACAGATGAACCTATGGGAACCCAATGTTCCCGGCTCTAAACCTACATGTTGTACAATACAAGTATGCAACAATCTCGTATCAGTTGCATATTTTGAAAACATTTTGTAAATAATGTCCGTTTGGTCGTGTGAAGACAAAACAATGTTTAGTTCTATTTGGAGTAGCGGTTCAATAGCATTATCCCAGGTCTAATAATAGATGTGCGACTGGGCTACTGCTAGATGATACTTAAATATTTACATATGTAACGGATAGATTGTTTGTCTATTAAATTGTCACACCTTAAAGACTGCACAGGTTGGGATGAAATTTGGCAGACGAATTGACCAAGACCTAGGTTATAACGTAGCTATACATTCTTTTATATCACGGTAACACATTTTCTTTTTCCTAACCTGCTCCGTCCCACTCCTGGCCTCCTTCTCGCCTTCCACTTCCGGGTTCGTAGACCCGCGCGTCCTCCTTCCAGTTCGGACGGAACTTGTCCAGTTCGTCCCGCCATCGCCTTCAAGGCCTGCCGCGACCCCACCTCATCTTGTCAGGGCACCAGTTTCCTGTTATTTTGGCCCACAGTTTATCGCAGACATGACCTGCCCAGTCCCATTTGAGTTAGGCAGCTTTTTGAGCCACGTCAGATATATTTGTTTTGGAACGCAGTATTGTGTTTCGAATACGATCCGTTAATTTAACACCTAGTATACTGCGATCCATTGCTCGTTGAAAAACCTTGAGTTTGGTAGGATAAATCGTAGGATAATTTCGGACCCTCCTGTCCTCGTCTACTAGACAAGAAACTAGTTTACTAGTTTTTAGGTTACTAGTTTTTATCTTTAGTAGGGAACTAAAACGAAATTTCAGCATATAAGAGAAGCCTCAATTTTGTATCACTTACCAAGATCGGTGTTTAGGGGGTTAAAAAGTTGACCCGACTGACATTTAACTCTGATTCAATGAATGGTTCCCTAGGGATAGTCTGAATTTTTTTACCATTTGTTACCCAGTCACGACAATGGTTATCAATTTACAATACCTTGCTAGGTACCGTAGTCAAGGGAATTTCTTTCGACCAAAGCAAATGTTTTGATCATTGTGGTCTGCAATTTCGTTATTCGATGGATCTTTAGTATTTAAGTTTTTGAACGTACTCTCGATGCGGGTGGATCTAGTATTAAATGGTAGAGAGTTTAAAAACTGTGTTATGTATACGTACAGCCAGCAATAAATTTGTATGTGTACTGGAGAGTTCCTAGTAACTAACAAACATACTAAGTTTCTATTGTGTAAAGTCAGTATTGAATGCTTAGAAACATTTTAATATGTTGCTAGTGGCGCCACGCCCGAATGAAGTTTCAGTCAGCTGAACGTCAAAGAAGGCCTACCGATCGATAGCATTTTTTCTATGGCAAGATTCCTAATTTGAACTAGAGGTAATTACTCAGTCGTATCATTAATCTTCTGCATGTCCCAACACTCTCAACCACAATTTGTTTACAATTACCGAGTATTAATTGAAAAAAACCCACTAGGTGGACCGATGACCTGGTAAAGGTTGCGGGGACCGCTGGATGTGAGTCGCACGGGACCGGTCATTGTGGCGACACTTGGGGGAGGCCTATGTCCAGCAGTGGACGTCTTTCGGCTGAAATGATGATGATGATGATGATGAACCATCGTAACAAATTGCCACGGATGCCATTATAAGCAATTTTATCTAGCAGCAGTTTGTGGTCCACATTAACATGTTGTATGCTTTACGACCCACCGGTGGGCCTAGCGTACTATACCATTCGGGCCAAGCCGAAATCAGGAAATCGGTAATTTTCATCAACTTAAGATTTTAATTCCAAAGTTTATAAAATGGGGCAATGGGTATGGAAAATAGAAATTAGCGACTTTTACCGTCTAGTTCCTAAGATATTATAAAAGGCTCACGGGTGGGCCACGTGGCCTCGTATAAAGGGTTGCGTATTTTTCCGTTTGCGGGGGCCGCGGGGTCACGCTGCGGCCCACCCCGCGCGCGCGCGGTTTGTGCGTTGCGAATTCTAGTAGGGGAGCCCATGATGCTAAATGTGTAGGTACTCGAGCGCCGCGGAAACATAATAGAATTGGTAGATTAGATGATAGGAAGAAAAAATGGTCCTGTTTCCAATTTTAGCGGTGGGGCAAGCGTCTACAGATTTTCAAAATTGTAAAAAAAAAACAATGACACCGAAATACTTAAGCGCGTCAGATATTTTTCATCGCCCAACATGTCTCTGATATAAAATATATTATAATATTCTGACGATTTTGCGTGGCGGGGGTGGCCATGAGAGGGGTGAAAACACAAAAAAAAAAATTACTCGAGCGCGTCTGATTTTCACAGAGGTTATTCAGTGAGCCTCACAGATGCTCCAATTCCTTAATCTGACGATTTGGAATTGACGTAAGCACGCAGCGAATTTTTGAAATTGAAAAAAAAAATCGTTATCTGGAACTACTCGAGCGCATCAGATTAGCATACTAAAGGTTCATCATGATGTCCCAGGCATACTGACTAAAAATCTGACGATTATTTGGGGTATCGTTAACGTGAGGATTTAAAAAAAAAAGCAAAATACTGTAAAGAAGGACTAATAAAAGTGTGAGAAATTATGCATATATATTTTAAAATATTATTTATTATGGATTTGATATCAAAAAAATTATAATTCGATGAATTTTCGTAAGGTAAGTAAGTATACTTATAGTTCTGTTCTTAATTAACGTTTTTTATAACTGGCTTGCGGAAATCGTCAGATTATATTTTTTCTGTTATTCTGGTATGACTACCTAT
Source organism: Lycophotia porphyrea (assembly GCA_950005105.1). NCBI lineage: Eukaryota > Metazoa > Arthropoda > Insecta > Lepidoptera > Noctuidae > Lycophotia > Lycophotia porphyrea. Next base: position 10,132,326 of record OX465393.1, read on the forward strand.
AAAATAAAAAAAAAACGACCGCGCTCGATTAAATCCGGACATTGTTTTTTTTTGTAACTTTGCAACGCTTACGCCCTTGGGTTACGCTCAAATCGTCAGATTAGCAAAATTGACACTTGTTAGTTAGTAATTAACCCCCCTCATCTTAACCTGACGCGCTCGTGTAAATCCGATGATCGTGTTTTTTTACTAATCTGACGGGACCCCCCTGAGCGCACCCCTCTATATTAAGGGCTCATACTGGCTGGAGGTACTTGTCAATAAGTAATGTATCCTCCCTTATATTAATCTGACACGCTCGAGTAACTCCCAAAATTCCTTCTACGGCTCCCCCCTACTATTACTCCAGCCGAACAGTATCGCACGCTGCGTCGACGAGTGAGTATCTGTTACGCGTTTCCCGCAAAAAATTGATGATTTTGAAGAATTTGAGTTAACGCAGTTAGACCATATCGAGATAAATCTTCTGAACTAATAATGTGATAAAAAAAAGGATTGCCATAAAAAAATTGAAAATTATTTAGAAAATATTATAAAAGTTTGTATTGAGTACATAATGTCACCGATATTTTTATTTGGTAGTGAAAGAAATGATATGTTCTTTTGTATTTTAATAAATATTGTATAATTATTTTATAGTTTTATTACCGCTATTAAATTTAAACAATAATTTCTACCGTATTGTTAAGAATAACAATGATGTTGGAATGTTGTTGTTGGTGAACCTTGACAGAACTGCAAGGTTTTATTGGATTTGAAAACGCGCGAAAAGCTAAACCGCACGCCGTCCGGTTCGGCTAAAGGAACACGCGGCTCACTTCCATACGCGTTTTGTTTGATAGCTGCAATCTGTGGCTTGTAGGAAGCGTTTTCGTTGGACCTCTCACGCGGCTCACGGGTGACCCCCATGGCTCGAATGGTTCAGTACGATAAGGCTCACCGGTGAGCCCCGTGGCCTGAATTGAAATACTCGATTTTTCATATGGCGTTCAACGTTAAATAAATAAAAAATAAAATTAATTTATTTCAGGCAGATGCCTGATGACGAAAGATAAATTTCACATACATTAATTACAATTTCAATTTAAAATAAATTACATTAAAATGAATTAAAGTTAAATTAAACCTTATCAAAAATCCGTGTACACAGCGTCAACTTGAACTTGTTCATAAATTTTTTTGAACAGGAAGTCGGTGAACACCATGAGATTAGTATTTGTGAACCGTCGTTTTACAAATCAATGCTGGTCACCAACAATGAGGTTGTGAACGTGGGAAAACACTTCACTGTGTACAAGACTCTCGAAAAGCTTCGACAAGGTGGACAGTATAGAGATAGGGCGATAACTTTGTATGTTGTCTTTTTTTAAATATAAGTTTTTAATGTATCTTTTTTTTACCTAAGACTCCTTCACGACCTCTACTATTCAATCCATCCATCAGCGCAATGTTTTGAATGCGTTACATTGAGTCCTACCGTAAAAGGTGATTTTTCACCCTAAAAAAAAGTCGTTATAATAATTTTTGCGTAAAGTTACTTAGTTTGATGTACATAATGCTTGGTTGGCGGCTTCGTGAAGAGTCCGTTTACACCCTTATTACTGATTTAGCATGTTCAAAATATTTAGAAGGCACTCTTTTGACAATCGTGTGAACTAAAATGGATGCTACTCCGGTGACTGGAAAACTAGTGGTTTCGCATGGTTTTCAGTTTCAGTGTGCGGGCGACCAATGTCATGTTTCACTACACGGCTAATAGATGGCGTTGATATAATAACTCTAAAGGCGGAATGCAGATAGCGCTGTGAGACAGTTTTGGGTTGTAATTCAGATTCCCGGGGAAAAATAATTCGTGTGTACCTATTTGCACAGGTTTTGAGGTTTATATTTAATGAAGTAACATTCATCACGATATGCAAAGAACATATAAAAGAACTGTTTTCATTACGTGTGTTGGTTTTCAACTTATTAGGTACGCTTTGTGGCTTTAATTAACCATAAATTTCTTTGTTTACTTTTATCGTAATTAACGTGTAAACGTGACTCTCGTGAAACTTTTAACGTGTTTTGTTTCAATAATATTGTGCGTTAAGACGATCAGCATATGTATTCTTCTTTTTCTCAAACAATAAGTATATATAGGCCTACCTTCCCCATTTATACTTATTTATTGGATAGGAAAGAAAGACAATATGTTTATTTGGCACTTGCCACAAGAAATTTTAATTGAATTCAAATATTTTTATGGATAAATTCCTTCGCACCTAATCTTTTCGGAATACAAATTGTACGAGCACCTTTTTTTTTTTTTTTTTACGGGTGGGAAATCATCAAATGACTTCTCTCGCTCTGAGCAGAGCGGAAGGGAGTGTCAGACTTGTACTGACTAAAACCCATCCATGTTCCTTCCTTGCCCTTTGTGTTCCAGGGCCGCGGTATCTCTTTCGATCAAATAGGTTAATTTATCATTATATCTCGCTCGGGTGTGGGTACCTACTAGTACACTCACTTTCCGCCAGTTATCTTAAAGTCAAATAGGGGGCGAGCTAATTACCATCAACTGGGTGCAAATGCAGACTTCGTGGCTACTACTGTGACATTCTTGATAATAAACCCCAATAACACTTTGGCTGACCTGGGAAGCTTTTTTATAGCTCGTTATGTCATATTTACACGGGGGAAGATTCTTACTTTCTGAAACAGATGCTAGATCGCAAACGTAGTGTAAGGGAACGATGGTCTGAATGATGATCATATCATTGAATCAATGATTCATGCTGATATTAGGTATTTAGGTGTGCAAGCGTATCTAGGATACCTAATATTAATTCACCTCAAGTGAGACATGACACAGTGAATGATTTAATAGGTATTAGTGGTAAACTTATCGCTTAGAGTTAGTTCACACCGCTTCGCGTCGCGTCTCGGTGTGAACTAAAAAAACAGTATGGTCAAATAGTTGAAGCAGTCCCGAACACGGAAACCGCTTTACGAATGCTTCTGAAGTCAGTGTCCGGTGTCCGCAGCCTGTCTGAGGTCAGTACTAGTTTTACTGATCCTTAAAACAATGATGCAAACATGTATCAAAGCGTGATAAACAGATTAACGATAACTCTCGACTATTCTTTGGCAGGCGAATATAAATTCGTGCAAATGTAGTCCCTACTTATACTGTTTACTGGTGCTTTAACTATGCAGTTATTTTAAAGGAAGCGTGTACTTTAATATTGAAAACATACATAGGTAAGTACTTCAATATGAAAACGTGAAACATGTCTGAATTCCGTTGAATTTTCCACCGACATAGCCATTTATATTGGTTGACAGCTCATATAAAGGAGCTTCAAGAAACATCGATATTTTTGGTAGCATAGACTCATAGACTATTTAACATAAAAATAATAAAACAATTTAAGTTCTTGAATACCTAAGCATGTGTATAATACTTAATATCACGTTATGACATTATACCGGTGAACAATAAAGAAAAAGTGCTGCTATTCTGAATGTCAGAACAAACATAAGATTGGAACTCAGCTTACCCTCATTTGTTAACAAAATGATTCCGATTTATTTTTCCTTTGTGATCTTGTTTATCGATAGTTTCATCTATTGAGAATATGAAACACAAGTACAATACGAACGTTATGAAGTATTGGTCTGCTGGACCGTGTCAGGAGCATGACTGCGGGAAGATTGTGTTCCCAACGAAACTGTATTATAGTCGGATTTAACGGGTCAAACCGCACCGTTTTTTCTTATCTTTTTGTAAGCCAGGGAACAACCGTAATACTCTTCTCGTGTATTAAAATTTATTGGTAAAAGATATTGTTTTTATAAAAATACGTCGTCGTACGTAAGTTATACGATTGCAATTTGTATGTATATTTTTAATTTGTGTGCAATAAAGAATAATAATAAGAATAAGAATACGTCTCTATATTTTGCTTTAGGGTGAATTTCACGGAAGAAGCTAAACGTGATCAGCACACCTAAACGGTGTTCATGAGCGACAGCTCATGAACACTGACAAGCGATAATAATCCAAAGCAATTATAGCAGTGATAGTCTAGTGGTGTGACCGTCGAACTGCCAAGTCATAAGTCTCAAGTTCGAACCCACGACACGCACTTCTGATTTTTCGTATACTTGTGCGTATTGTATTATTGTCACTTGCTTCGGTGAAGGAAAACACCGTGAGGAAACCAGCATGCCTGAGAGATATTTCTGGACGGCATGTAGAGCTAATTCAGAGGTCCATGGGCGACATAAAAAACTCTGACACCAGGTTAGGCACTAACCACACCATAGAGAAAGAAAAAAGAGATAGCAATTATGACATTGACAGGTCTTGAAAATGGTCGAAAATCAGTCAAGTCTTAGGCTAGATCTTTATAGATGTCTTAGCTCTTACGTGATAGGAATAATGCTAAGTCGAAGTACGAGCTAAGTAATGTTAAAGTAGTATTTTTTTTTCAGATTTTCCGCTTTGCTGTCTTTAACGTTTATAAAAACGTACTAACCTACTTACATTTGGTTTTGAATGCCTCCACCAGCAGCCATTAAATGTTCATAAGTAGCTCGTAAATAAAAAGTAAGTCGTGTTGCTACCTAAATCATGTAACTCCGCCTCTTCTCCGTCCGTGTCTCGAGAGACGACTTGACTTATGGATTAAGATTTAACTGGTAAAGCAGTAGGTATACTTAGTTAGTTAAGTATAACTGGCATACCCTGGGACCAATACTAACCTTACTGGCTTATTACCCGACTACGCCATAGCCAAAAGAGAGGGTTATTTTTTCCACATCAAGAACCGTTCTTTAGTTAATAGATGCTGACATCAATAAAACAAAGTTAATTAGTAAACCATTTAAATAATAATTATCGGAAAATGTGGTTCACAAAATCTTACTGCGCTGTTCATACGCAGTTAAGAATTCTGTAAGACTCTTATTTCCTCCTCAGATTTCTCCAGAAACTATTCGTTAGTTTCGCAGTGAGTCGGACAGGCTTGCTCCCTCAATTATTAGTGTGAATGAAATGTGGGGTCAAAGCTCTTCTGATGGGTACAACGCTACGAAACGAATTCACGCAAAGCGGATGTACCGCAATAGACTTTGAAATAGTTGGGATGGCGAATGAACCTACGTACACATAAAAGCTATACATATACCAGTTGGTATACAGCTGTTAGGTAGACAAGCGAAATTCTACGCATACCTACTATCTCGTATTCGCTGTTTACAAATTTTAGCTTTACAACCCTCGTATATAAAACGGTGCCTGCCAGATAAAAGCGTAAAGATTAATTGTGATCCTTATTCTCTTGTACGGGACCAAAACTTAATTTTGTTTCTTAAACTTACCTACAACAAAGCGCTGTATTAAATCCTTTTGAACTCTCAGAGCTGGTTGCACCAAAACTTAATATTGTAGCTTTAAGCTGTCGTTTAACAACATCCAAAAAGTACTTGTTACGCAATTAAAACTCTCGAGTTGCATTCGCAGACGTGAATAATAAAAGATACTTCTGTATTTTTTGTAATCATTAAGTGAATTGCTCCTAAAGTAGTGTTTAATTATGTGCTATCCACCCTCCGGATTTATCAAGGAAGGATAAAATAAACTCTTCACTTATTACTTAAATACTTAACCTAATTAAAAACTAAATGTTCTCTCCAGAATTTTAATTTAACCTGGCTTTCGGGATTTTTACGACACGAGTTTCATTAGGCATTTTTACAAAATATTTTATGGCCGCAATAAAAAAAACTCAACAGTGTTGGTTTTACTTTAAGGGGCTCCTTGAGGTTGAACTGGTAAAAAAATACAATCGTGAATCTTGAAAACTTACTCGCTGATTACTTCGATCCCTGAGGAGTTTCACAGAATCCCGTCTTATCCCTTGGTTAAGACCTGAAAGCCGCCATGCAAAATCGATAGCAGGCACCCCTATTCTGTAACTTTTATTCAGCAAGTCAACACCAAACTCTTCCGAACTCGAAAATTAATGGTAAATTCGACATTCAGCTTGATGTAATATGAAAGAAGTTAACGAATCAGAATTAATTTTGCTTGTGTAAGGACAAAAATTCGTGCTGGAAAACATCTACGTCTTCCTTATTTTCTTTTATGAAATATGTTTATTCGTGAATTATGTCAAGAACATTTTGAATCTCCTAATTGTTTTATTGGAAGCAAATTAGACAGCCATGAGCTTTGAAGTCTTAATTTCAACTCTAATTTATCTGGGGCAAATAAACATGTTCATTATTCGATATTTATTATACTCTTTTTTAGCAAAACATATCAAACTTATTACAACGTCAGGTATCCTAATAATGAAATTGTATCTGATTACTACTCGGGAATAAGCCCTATTTAGATATTAGATTTACTTGTGGCAATTACCTCCCACTCGAGTAAACGGAAACAGCTTTGCATCTGATGCCTTACTAAAACCTCCGAGATTCGTGACTGTTGTGATAATTCAGATTGATGAAATGGTATCAACTGCTATTACCTATATACTATCTATACAAATGAATAAAATTGAAGTGTCTGTTTGTTATTTCAAAGACAGTTTTTTATTGAATGCATATGAAAGTATATATGGTACTTATAACAAAAACAGCATTGTTTTTTAAAATTTTGTCTTTCTCTCTGTCGGTTTGTTCCGGTTAATCTTCGAAACGGTTCGACCGATTTTGACGGGACTTTTACTGGCATACAGCTGATGTTATATGGTCTAACTTATTAGGCTACTTTTATTTTAGAATAAGAATTAGGGTTCTGTGCAAATAATACGGACGTGTAACGTAAATTAATGAATTTTAAACATGGGGGCCACTTTTGGGGGGTAACTTAGAAAATGAAAAAAAAAAACCTTTTTGAAAACTATATCGTGTTACATATCAAATGAAAGGGTTCATGGTGAGCATCTCAAACATATTTTTTATAATTTTAAGATAGAAAAAAGAAATAGTTTTGAAGTTATTTAAGAAAATAAGCGAAAATTGACTATTTCCCTCTTTAATTCGGAAACTACAGGGCCCAAAATTAAAAAATAAAATAAAAAGGTAGTTCTTTGCCTGTAGATTAAAGGAAAACTATCACGGCTAAGTAGGCTTTACAAGTTTACGAGTAATAGTCGACCAACTTATAAAATGTACTTCGACAACATATTTTCCTAAACATAATGTATGGGAGTAAGGGTTTTTTAAGTTTGGGTTTTTGTTATTATGGCCAACTACGGAACCCTACATTGTGCGTGGCCTGACACGCACTTGGCCGGTTTTTTTTATCTAGACTTATAGAAAATTCACGTTGTATCCCTGAAATCGATCCGTCAGCAATGTTTAGATAATGACGCTTTCAGTCGCTTCTCAATTTGGTGAATCAAGCTCCAAGTAAGTAAAGTATGTTCTAAAGTTAATACAAACAAACGGCACTAAGTAAACTACAGATTGAACACACTGTGCTATTACATTTCCTTGTTCTCCATATATACGATATGTAGTAGAGGCCACAAGAGCCGCAGAATATAATGGATCTAATCTCGGGTAATGAAATTCTAATCTCCATGTGGTACAAAGCAATATCTACCTGTTGGCCTTATTTTTGTATTGCATTGTAGTATAATAAAACAAAGGTACGGGATAGATTTTATTCTAGTAATATGTAATAACGGAGGCTTTTGTAAGAGGACAGAAAAAGGGACTGACGCAAATCCACTTATTCGGGCTGACTTCGTATAAACTCCCGAGTCGTAAGCACCTTTGAAAACTATAAATTTTTATCGGTAGAAACACGGTGGTGGTAAATTGGTATAAAGTGAGACCAGCGAAAAATAGTATTTTTGTTAAAATCTTCGGATTCCGCCTTTACGCTCATTTTATTGTATAGGCTGGACGCTTGCAACCTCGGGACTATTAAAGATGGAGCGACACGCAATTATTGTAAAGTTAAACATAAGAAAATTGTTGAAAATAATAACCGTTTTTGAAAACTGCACTATCATAAACTTTCCAGTGCATTTTACGAAAGCTGTCAAAAGTCAATAATTATTTTCTGGCTTATTGTATAGCGCGTCAAACGGCAAATTGATTTCCAGCAATAGTTACTCGTATTATTATGCATCTGGAATACATAACGTGTTGATTACTGTTTGCTGATTATTGATTTATGCATAAGGTATTAAATACAACTGAATTAAGCATATTGCTTACCAAAACACTACAAATTGGTAATAATCAAACGCCTAGTTTGACCAATCCACATGGTTTAAAATGTATGCATTCAGTGGAAATTGTTACAATTTGGTATGTAGTAGTGTATAATACGCAATCAGGATCGCTTTAACCGAACCTCGTTTGAATGGGCAGGCAACGAGCGTGATTTTGTCCCTCTATGACTGCGCTAGTTAGGGATAAAATTGTATTAAAATTTGCAAAGTTTACCGCGCGAAGAATACCATATGAAGCATCACTCTATATACCATACAAATGGATTCCCGCATTTGACCGAGAGAACCGCTCAATGTTACCACGAAAATAAAACTATACCGAAATGGAAAACGAGTGGTCATTTGTAATGGAATTCCTAAGTTATTGAGTTTCGCATCACGTTATCAATACACTCCGTGAGGGATTTATTTCTTGAGGAAAACGACGTGGCATCAAGTCAGAAACATCCGTTGTATCAAAATTGTGCAGTGTTCCGTATGTGTGCAGTCATGTAGCTTTGTGAAATTTTGCCATAGGCTCGCGGTTTCCGTTCAAATGCATCCTCGATAGAGCGACTGTTAGCTTTCACATCAGCCGCCACGTTGTCGAGTGCTCCTTTGCCCTCCCATGGGCTCTCTCGCCACAACTAGGTCACCCCATACATTCCTTATGCAGTCCTTTAGTTTGCTCTCAACCCACCTACTTGTCTTCAAACTCCTTTCTCTTTGGAAGGGGTGATTTTCAACCTTGATAAAATCTTTGTGTGGACATCTACACATGTCAGAGTAATAGAACGGAGCGTTTACAGTTAAAATATACTGTTATTTTAACATAAATTTTCTTGTTATAAACTTTCACAATTTCATTAGGATAACGCAAATCACCTAAACCTATGCTAACCTAAAATATTTTGATAAATTATCCCTCGGCCAGCATTGTGTATACTGGATGATTGCTTCTACTTAAATTACCTCCATTGTTGTTTGTTGTAGTTAGGGACTTTGTTCCGCGGGTCGATCCCAATTAGATTACCGTGCCTATCTCGGTAAAACCTATTTCCGACATGTTTACAATCTTCTTTACGTCAGTTACGAAACTCAACTGTGTGACTAACCGAGTTGCGAACTTGCCGGCAGCGAGCGTCATGAACAAAATCTAAGTGAATTTGTCAAACCCGACTATATAATAAGCTTTCAACAAAGTTGCTTAGCAATCTAAGTAAGTACCTATACGTTGATGTTCCTTTATATTTTCTATCTATTATTTCAACGTAATCGTGTTTTGTTGCCTGCTTGAGCTGATGTTCCACGAAATCTTCGTTTCACTATGTTGGTTATGCATGTAGGGTACAATAAACACGGGTTTAGTGATAACAGCGGTTGTGGGTTCGTAAATTGACAATGATTGGGGGCATCCATACTTGATTTAAAGGTTTTAAAATACAAATAAAGAAATATTACGTTATACAAAAACATTTTCTGTTTTGTTTTTTTCAAATTTCAGGAATTCGTGACCATTACACACGCGGGTAGGTACCAAAATATGTAAAAATATATAATTAAATTGTATTATTAAATTGTAAGAGTTAGGGGTACTATTCCTATAGACCGCAGGCAAGTCGAACCGTGTCACCCAACAGAAAACTCACAAACTCGACATCAATTTATAAATAGAGAGCAAAATTTCCGCGGAAAGCCGCTATCCGATTACCTTGGGGATGTATTCTAAACGCGTCGATTTCTGGCCCTTTTAAGTTATAAGCTAAAAGCGATTTTGTGCGGTTGCCAGTACCTAGTATCATTTGGGTTTAAAGACACTTTCCAAATGATTTAGATTGTAGATATAGGATAGGGTAAAAAAACACCGTACCTCCTAGATTTCAGTGGTGCAGTGAATTCTGTGATTTTTAATTGTAAGTTTTAACATCAACATTTCGTTTGGATTTCTTATTACATTCTGACGCAAGACAGTAATCCTAACCTTTGGGACCTACCTACTGCTGAACATGCAACCACCTATCTATGCTTATACTCCTATATGTACTTATAATTGTAGGGCAGATTGTGACACATAGGCCTCTTCCAGGTGTTTCCACTCTTTTCAGTCTCTAGTTTTTCTTGACCAGGTAGCGTCTCTGACTTTCCTTATGTCATCCATCCATCTTTTTGTCTGCCTGCCTCTTTTTCTTTTACCATCGCGAGGTTGCCACTCCGTTATGATCTTAGTCCATTTTGTTCTGCTGTCTCTTGTCATATTTCCTGTCCATTTCCATTTCAACTGTCTTACTTTCCTTATTATATCTTCCACCTTGATTATGGATCTTATTTTTTCTGATCTTATGCGATCTTTTCTCGTAACGCTTATCATGCTCATCGGCAGATTGTAAGTAGCTACACAAATTGAATAAAATTCATTGAAAACCCAACATTTTGTAACTTGCTCTTGACAATAATTTAATATTTCCATCGCAAGTAGATATACAATTTTACAGCAACGTAACAATTTTTTCTCGATATCAGTGCAGTCGTTCAATTTTCTCTCGATCGCTATCTTTTGCAATTTGCGAACGGCGTGGAGCGAAATCGCTTCCCGCGCGATAATCGACAGGCGACAGCGATCCGACATGGAGCGACTCTGATTTATGGAGCAATATTTAAGAAGGGAGATGATGCTTGGCGCCGCAGGGTTCAAAACAAACGCTTTGTAATAACCTTTTTAAACGCCAGAGTTATAGGGTAAATCAGCATGTCAAGAAAATTCGGAGGGATATTTTTTCTTTATTTGCATTCCGCATAACTGATGTCGCTCCGCCATTTTAAGAGCAAAGGCAGATTTGTTGGTGTCGGTAAATAAGTATTAATTTATATATTCGTCTGACTACAGTTGTCCGTCTTCTTATGATTTCTTTATCGTTGACGATTTATTAGTTTTCCTATTTCCTTTATTTGTTGTCCATTTTTTTCCAGAATGATTTAAGATTTATACTAATTAACTGTATAGGTACATGCCGAGGTAGGTTTATGCGACTGCCTCGTTGGTCGCAAGCGCGACTACTGAGCATGAGGTCCTGGGTTCGATTCCCAGGTCGGGCAAAATGCTATTGGGTTTTTCCATCAGGAATTTCTCAGTAGCAGCCACGGAGTCTGGATTTGTGCCCGGTTGATGGCAATAGATTCGCCCCCTATTACATGGGGCTTAAACATAACTGGCGAAATGTGAGTGTACTATTGTACACCTCTGCCTAACCCTACGGGGATTACAGGCGTGATGTTATGTTATGTATAGGTACATGATAGTTTTGGCAACACAATACAATTAAAATTTGCACGTAGAATTCAATACTAAATCTGCAAAATAGCTTTTCAATAATAGTAAAATCTCAACATAAAAGTTATAAATTCTTAGGTAGAGGTACTCTATGATCAATATGTGTTTCGTTATGTATGTATGTATGAAATGTATAATGAATGAAACCTAGAATATTAGGTAAATCAACAATATCAAATCTAGAATATTCAGGTCGAAAATAACTTTCAATATCAAACTCCATTTCTTCAGGCTATGTACTATGTGTTTAGGCCAATAGTCAGAAGCACCATTTCAAAACTTTTCTTATATATTACGTACCTTTTCATTCCTAATCCTGTCTATTCGTGTGACCCTCATTTCGGCTGAGTGGAGATATTTCTCATCGACGTATATCATCGGCCAGCATTGTTAGATGGACAATACGATAGCTCTTTATAATAGTCTTGGACGAAAGACTTGCTGCCATTATACTCGGGTTTAGGACATGACTCAGACATATTGTGACTTTTTGTTACAAGAGTGGATTTTCATCGTAGAGATAAACTATTTTGACGAAAATAAACAGACTTAACTTTCGAAGATTTATACTCCGCCTTCATATTTTTTCCTGAAATAGATATTTTCGTTCATTATCAGAAACCAGTCAAGGTTTTCTTGTTTTTTGGGATTTACCGGAAATATAACATTCTAAAATTACCATGATTAAGCTTCAACAACTGATTAAGAAAAATAAAATGAATACTACATTCATTTTATTTTTCTTCTTGTCCTCGTAGTTCTCGTAGGCAATTACAAGTAAGTTTCTTTCGGTAAGCCTCGGTTGATGTATCAAATGAATTTCGCTCCCCACTATGAGCACAGACGAAATTGTTTCAAACGTGGGTAAATGTAAAAAGTTGAATAAAGCGCAATATCATGGAACTACCTACACAGGCAGGGTTACCTTTACCAGTAAGAAATAGCTTTTCTCGTCATCAACGAGTACATTTTAGTGAAAATATAAACTGTTCTGCATTTAAGTAGATACGTAGTTCGAGGATCGATGGAGTCGGTAGCCTGCCTAGGCTTGAAGTATTTTGAAACACAAAAAGAATAACTGCTTCAAATGACACCCATAATTAGCCTATAATGTTTCCTCCGCTGGGATATTCCTCCGCTCTTAGTGGCTCTCTCACTCTGAGTGTAATCTATCAAGCGCCCTGTGCACGTGTCACATGACTTCCAAATTTTGGTCCTAGAATAAGCCGGTTTCTTCACACTGTTTTCTCTCATCGTTTTTGAGAGCAGAGATGACAAAATCAACTAACTGCTCTCAATGAAACCTACGTTGTCCTAATTACATTTATTAATGACTAGTTCCCCAATAACTTCACTGTGAACGATTCATCAGATATTAATTAATCAAGTTACCGTAACATGTTTAGTTTAATATTATAGCGCGCCGAAATTAGTGTGCATGTCGCGTATAAATTGGGAATTGTTCCGAAAAGGTAAACATGTTTCATCTCGCCAAGTAGCCGTACACCCTCGCATTGTAATGTTAAACAATTTTTAGTTAATTACGACAGCCCTAACGGCTGAGTGAGCAATTTTGTGGCAGCAGTGACGTCAGACCTGTATACGGCCAAGGTAAGCCAAGTAGCAATTTTATTTTTATTTTTTAAATTAGCCTATATTATCCCACTGCTGGGCAAAGTCCCCCATAGCCTTCCACTGTTCTCTACGTGCGGTTCTCTCAGGCCAATCTTTCACAAACGCCTCTAAGTCGTCATGCCAGCGTTTTCTAGGCCTCCCTCGGCGACGACGCCCGTCTTCTGGCACCTAGTGAGTGACGATTCTGGCCCATCGATCTTGATGCATTCTACAGACATGGCCCGCCCTCTCCCACTTCAACCCAGCAGTGTTATGGCGCACATCAGCGATTCCGGTCTTCGAGCGTATTGTGGTATTGCGAGTTCTGTCGCTGAGCTTAATAACCAATACACTACTCTCCATCGCCCTTTGACAAACCTTGAGTTTGGACTTCAGCGTCTCGGTCAGGAACCAAGTTTGAGCACCGTAGGTTAGGATCGACAGAATGCACATGTCGATGAGTTTGCGCTTCAGGGATGAAGGTAGGTCACCCTTCATCAGCGACTTACGGAACGGAACTATTATAATGACTTATCTTTAATGGAAAGTACTTATAAAAAACTGGCCAAGTGCGAGTCGGACTCGCATACGAAGGGTTCCGTACCATTATATTATTAGACAAAAACGGCAAAAAATCACGTTTATTGTATGGCGGACCCCCTTAAATATTATTTTATTTTAATTTAATTATTTATTTTTAAAGTAAATATACAGCTAAATATTCTGTGAATATTTCAAGCGTCTACCTGTCGCCGTTATTAATATCGAGCAAAAAAACGGTAAAAAATCACGTTTGTTTGATGGCAGCCCCTTAAATATTTATTTTGTTCTGTTTTAGTATTTGTTTTTATAGCGGCACCAGAAATACATTATCTGTGAAAATTTCAACTAAACAGTTGAAATTTTAAAACTATCACGGTTCATGAGATTCAGCCCGATGACAGACGGACAGACAGACAGACAGACGGACGGACAGCGGAGTCTTAGTAAAAATGTTAAAATAGAGTTCAAATATATATGTATGTGTTAATTTTAATATAGGTTCTTTATGTATAAAGCTAGATGTAAGTTCAGTTAATATAATATTTTTAATGTTCTTAAGTTCCTAATGATCTAAATAGACACTGCAATATTATTAGTTTTAAGTTATCTTGCTGCGCCCTAACAGGGTCATGTACTCACTAGTTTTAAGCCTAGCGTGTAAAATTGGTTGTGTACATTGTGCATTAAACAAATAAATAAATAGGGTCCCGTTTTACCCTTTGGGTACGGAACCCTAAAAACTAGCTATTTTACTAATTCTATTAGAGAAATATATTTTCACATGTATGCCGGAAACATAGACTGGTTGTGTTACCGCTTTTAGCTTACCTTACAGTATATCCCGGTTTAATCTGTGTTACGAAATGCTTTCTCTACGATAAGGTAACTTATCGACAAGTAACCCTATCGAGAGTTTGACAATAGAAATATCTATTTAATAATAGCGTTCCACTCCGATGCGCCGCCTTTGATTTCAGTATATTAATGACCTATAAATGCGGGGCTGACTTCGACGTGGGAGAAGTTATTTTAATGTTCTCGTGTCACCCGAGTTTCCTTTGTGCAAAAATGGTTACTAAGTATAAGTTTCGATATTATTACTGTATTATGATATAGAGAGAATGAGGTAAAAAAGTAACTAAATCCAAGCACATGAAATGACTTTACATTTAGGATACCGCTCTCACACGAACGCACCTGAGATTTTCACAAACCCAGGCCCAACGAAAAATTCTTGGTCCGGTTTTAATGCTGTCATTTGGACAGGCGGAAAGGTCCACTTTTTGCATTGGGGTTTTGTGTGCTAAATAATGTGACATTAATAAGTCTCACCTCCCTCACGTACGTATTTGGGTCAGCTCTTACATTCATGTCGCTTTGATAAATAATTAGGGTCCTATGTCAAAAAATACGGAACAATGAAACCTTTATGCAACTCAGTGATGTCCGTCTGTTCGTTACGCACAGTTAAACATAATGTCCCTAAGGTTTTGTGACAATATATCACGGAACTGAATAAATTCCTCATCATAAAGTTGGAACCAGCGTTAAGTTTTTGCTAAATCCAGCCGTGTTATCGGCGCCCCAAAAAAGTGTGTGCTTAGAATTCGTGGTGTGTGACTACGTCTCGCTCTTGACCGCGTTTTATTTAAATTGGGACTACGTACTGGTTACCCGTACGAAACGTGACCCATTTATAATTCATGTAGATTTGACTAACCAACTTACGGTACAAGCGAGTAAAAAATACTACTGGTTCTGTTTTTGTACAATATTTTTGAAAAGAAATATTTGCCAGCATTTAGTGTTTAGATTATACTGAAACTGTTTAAAAACATGAATCTCAGATGGGGAGATAACAGTATACATAACCACGTAAAGCATTCCGTAAACCAACGCATAAACTCCATGAAATAAAACTGAATGTTACGCCAGCTTTGATACAGTCCCACCGCACATTTGAATAATAGACTATATCACACAAATGTAGGTATGTATAGCTACACAAGGTACACAATTCAAACGCGCAAGTAACTACAGTGTATAAAGCAAAATCGAAATGTTCGCGGGAAAATTTTCCTCGACACACAGCCTTTATTTGCATTGGAGCGAAAATATTTAATCAGGCGTATAATCTTAGCGTACCGTACGCTTTTGTGGTACAAACGCGCGTCGCGCATCCGTCAAGCCTACATGCTGTTCTGTGTACGGAACTATAGATGTTTGTCGCGACTTTTACTTACATTTTACGAGCATTGTTTAATTTCATCAAACAACACTGAAAATTTATTAAAATCATATTGTTTTATTCCAATCTGTAACTACTGAATCAGGATTCATAAAATAAGTTCCTAAATTTCAATCCCAATACGGCCCATCTCTGCTGTCTCTTTGATCACCTTAACCATTTTAAACCGGGCCCCTGCAAAAATAAAACACAATTATAAATCATCAAAAGGTTTTAGTCCCCACCAGTTCCAAACACATAATGTAAAACTCAATCAAATCAGCTAACCAACGAATGTATAAAGAGTACCGTTCACTGAATTAATCCCACTCTCAACTAGTGCAGGCAGTAAAACCAACAGAGATAACGTGTTGTAAAGCCTTTGGGTTCGGATTGAACGTTAACAGTTATAGCCCCGATCTGGTTTGTAACATTCCATGTAATCATGTTGAATGCTGATACTTACGCACTCGTAAATCTGGTTAGAGTACGCCAGTTGAACAATGTACGTATATAGACGTTTGGGGAAATGAGAGCGCTACTGTCCGTCGTTCGTAGGCGCTTGTCTTACTATGCCAGGTAACGTAAACTGCCTCGTAACTGTGAGTGAAGTGTTTGCCTTATAGCAATATTCTTGACGAAGCCTTGTTCTGTTTAAACCCGAGCTTATCTAATTCAGTACAATTTAAATCAGGTATGCTCTTAATCATAGTCAGTTCACATAATCAATTTAAACCGCAAAAGGGGATAAATTAAAATTAAATTTGAAAATTTCAATAGAGTTTTGAAGCTTAGGACTTTGTTTAGCTAACTAAGCCCCTGATGATTTATAGGGCGCTGCTCTTACCCTACAAACCATTGATCTATTTTAGATATAACCTATAATCATTATCCCCATCCCTTTGTGGGATAATGCGAGAGGTATCATCATTATCATGGCAACCTTCTTACGTACCTACATAAGCTCACAGTTGGGCCGTACTCTATTCTGTTCCATTACGGTTTCGATCCTCCCATCTAGTATTTAGATAGATGTAGTAAAGTAAGTAGCACCTACGGAGATAGGCAGGGTCCCTGTAAACTCGAGTGTGCCTAATATATTATGCGTTATTCGGTTTCAATCTATCGATTTTACTTCGACGTTGTTAGAAAGCGGGACTTTCGCGATTTTCCGCACCATTAGTGATGTGACAAACGGCGGTTTGTACTCACGGTGTCGTTTTCGTCCATTACGTGATTTCAAAGATCGAACATTCGTATTCGCTCTTTTAACTTCGATCAGATCTCGCACTTATTTTCGAAGTCTGGCAACCTAGAGGATATTATCTTTGATAAATACTGCGATGATGATAATATCTTTTAAAGGCATATTTCGCGCTTCAACAAAATTGAATAAGGTTCGATTCTTCATCATGCGCCATTTGTATATTTCACAGTACATTTGCACATAGAGTTGCAAAATTTTGTTAATTCGGTGTAACGAATGTGTTACATTCCATATTCTCTTTCATTAGATGTGTACTTGGTTCCCAACGAGCGTAT
Organism: Lycophotia porphyrea; assembly: GCA_950005105.1. Lineage (NCBI taxonomy): Eukaryota > Metazoa > Arthropoda > Insecta > Lepidoptera > Noctuidae > Lycophotia > Lycophotia porphyrea. Next base: position 10,149,805 of record OX465393.1, read on the forward strand.
TTACATTTACTCTAACTGTTATTTACATGAGGTGGGAACGACAACATTAGAATATTGTTAAATGTAATTACTGAGTTTAGCTTTCGTGGAAACTTGTACGGTAACTTGAATTTTTATGTATAACTTACTATAAAATCACGCCTGTAATCCGAGAGTAGTTAGGCAGAAGAGTTTAGTGTAATATAGATGCGAACCTATTGCCACCAACCAATCAAATCCAGACCGGAAATAAGTACTAAGAAATTCCTGGTTAAAAAAGGAAACAACCGTTTTCCTGTCCCCAGAATCGAATCCAGGACCCCATGTTTAGCAGCAGTAGCGCTTGACTACTACACTTTAGTTCCTCTCGTCACGTCAGTAACATCACAAGTCGATATAGGTAAACTTGAACATCAAAGAGAGCTTTGACTTGGTACCTTAATATTACGCGCGCTACACTGATTTACAAACGTTTTCAGAGAATCCATTTGCTGAACTACTTGGACCGATTGGCTCTTCATGATGTTTGATTCAAATTGAAGTAAATAGCTGCTTTAATTCACTAGCTAAACCATCATAAATATTATGCATCGTCATACAAGGTGTAAACTGTAAATGGATCCTTCACCAACGTCGACCAAGCATTCTGTACATCAACTACAAACTAAATAACTCTACGCCAAAATTATTGCTCGGAAAGGACAATTTTTTTTACGATGACGAATCACAGTTTACGGTAGGACTCAATGTAACGAACTCAAAACATTGTATTGTTGGATGCATTGAATAGTGCAGGGGTCGTGGAAGTATTTTAAGTAAAGTAATACATAAAAAGCATGTATTAAAAAAAAAAAAACTTGTGAGGTATGGTATGGTCCAGAACAAAAAACTGGTCGCAATGACGGGGAAAACCAGTGTCTTTGTTAAACATAAATCATTCGGCATAATATACATCGGCTTCGTTAAGAGTCTTTTTACACCCATTATTATCCATTGTTAAAAATATATTTTTGTGTCGACACCATTGCGCCATCCCATCTTCTAACACGGCAGGTTGTGCTGAGGCGGTTGCTGCAGGTGCTGAAATCCTCAAACGGCGCAAATACAATAACTTAATTGGTAGTTACGTGTTTGAGCCGTTTGGGGTTGAAACACTACGGCCATGGGGTCCGAGTGCCCAGCACCTAGTATCTCGGGATATCGCCAAACGGTTGGTCGACTCTTCTCGTAACCACAAGGCTGGCCTATTTCTTGGCCAAAGAATCAAGCAAAGCAGTGGCGAGGTTTCCGTACAACTCGATTCCTATTACCGGCTTCTCTTTGAAAAATGGCAGTCAGTATTCTATAGACAAACATTATAATCATATTCAAGATATGTACTCCGGCTTACCTCTTACACCTCTTACCTCTTACTTGATTCCTTGGCCAACGTGGTAAAGCTGCCAGGCTTCTGGGCACTTTCCCCGTAGACCGCGTTGCGGACGAATTTTTTTGACGCCCTTTAATTCTTTTCTGCATTTGATACATGTACGTATTTTATCATTGTTTTAGGTCTGTATCATAAATAATGTATGTATGTGAAAGTTAATAAGTTTATTTTAAAGCCGTTTAATGCTCCTTGTTATTTATTTCTGCAACCATTTGGAATCAGTTTACATAGTTTTATACCGTAAAACTTTCTTTCTTTTTTCTTTTAGCCACTTTCTAGTTAACCTAGCTTTGTCAATGCCGTGAAACTCTGTTATTGGCTTAAGAGATAATTGTCATCATCTCACTGTCAATGTTTAGTGTATGCAGACTTTAAGATGCTAGTTACTTTGTCGCAACTGCATTTTGCTGTTCATTGACAGTGGGTTGAAATTTCACTTAAAATGTCTTTTAATAATAAGCTGTTGAGTTACCAATAAATAAATAAACCTTACACTTTTTATAATTTTACCATTTTAAAAAGAATTTATAAATAAACATAAATATGGAATGATTTCCTTTCTCGTAGCATTTCGATATGAGGCTTCGTACTGAAAAGCGGTATCGTGATGGTGCAGATTCGATTCTTGGGCATTTCCAGTTATTCAGCGCAATGATCGATTCTCCGGCTGATCCCTCCATACTTCGCGAGCTTAAGTAGGAAGCCATACTCTATTTTTAGGGTTCCGTTCTCAAAGGGAGCCAAGCTGCCAACGACACCCTATACCTAAGGTTTCGCTGTCTGTATCTCCGTCTGTCATAGGGCTTTTAAATTGTAATAGGTAAACACTTGAAATCACATACAAGAAACGTGTTGTGTCAGCGTTTTGTATGGAACCCTTCTTGTGCAAGTCCGACTCGCACTTGGCCGATTTTTCAACGAAAACATCGCGAATCATCAAAATGATATTTAATATTCCATTAGAGATGATATGAGTTCTTCATAATATAAGTTTTGTTTATTTCTCGGAATAAGTTGAGTGCTAGGATTATTTCAGCAAACTGTATTTTTGTATGGTGGATTCTAAGAAACATGCTTTGATACGATCTCAGGTGATATTATGACTAAAACAAAATATAAGTAGCTGGATAATCGAGAAATTCTAGAAATAAACGTATTTCTAAAGTGAAGATAATATTGATGTACAAGCTTTTGCCCGCGGCTTCGCTCGCGTTAATTGAGAATTTGACAATCAATTCGGGTTGTACTCTGCTTTCAATAATATAATTCAATCATGATTCGAAAGACATGTGGCGCCGTCTATTATCATAAGAATGTTCTTGTGGTTTTCCTCGGGAACAATACTTTTTTCGGGATGAAAGCCCACCCGGTATAGGTATGCTAAATTTCAGTAAGATCGGTTCAGTGGTTTAGGCGTGAAAGGGAACAAACAAACTTACTCTCATATTTATAACATTACTGACTGACCCGCGCAACTTCGTTTGCGTCACATAATGCAATTAAATAATATTTCGACTACCCTACCCTACCTACCCTACCTACCCTACCTACCCTACCTACCCTACCTACCCTACCTACCCTACCTACCCTACCTACCCTACCTACCCTACCTACCCTACCTACCCTACCTACCCTACCTACCCTACCTACCCTACCTACCCTACCTACCCTACCTACCCTACCTACCCTACCTACCCTACCTACCCTACCTACCCTACCTACCCTACCTACCCTACCTACCCTACCTACCCTACCTACCCTACCTACCCTACCTACCCTACCTACCCTACCTACCCTACCTACCCTACCTACCCTACCTACCCTACCTACCCTACCTACCCTACCTACCCTACCTACCCTACCTACCCTACCTACCCTACCTACCCTACCTACCCTACCTACCCTACCTACCCTACCTACCCTACCTACCCTACCTACCCTACCTACCCTACCTACCCTACCTACCCTACCTACCCTACCTACCCTACCTACCCTACCTACCCTACCTACCCTACCTACCCTACCATTTGGTTTGGATAGGTGAGCCCGTTCTAGAGTTATAAAATTACAACGAAAAGTTTTTGATTATTTATAACTAAAAATAATTTTCTGAAAATAACAGATAACGTTTAATCAGTTTATGTTGTGATTTTACAAGAAAACTTTAATCAATGTCCTACAAAAATATTTGTGTGGGTCTGAAAACTATGTCCGAGTTCGATCAGGACTTTAGTTCGGAACACAAAGTTTTAGCTCGCAAGAAATCCTCCAAGCGAGTGTGGACAGACCACAAACACGCCGCGGCGAGAGCTTTTATAAAAAACAACGCTATGTTGAACAAATTGATCAAGCCTTTTTCTTACGTAAAATGATTAAGTAAATATTATTTGTACCTTTATAAGCTTAACAACTGATATTGAAAGATAAATAGGTGTTGAATAGAAGAATTAAATTAGGAAATTTCGAAACGTAGGCGTTTGATGCTTCCCGTGACCCAAGGGCTGGCTTTTACATTGGCTAGAGGCTAAGTGTTGCCATACAACGTGGCAACGCCGCCAGTCTCTTGGGCACATTACCAGCTGACAGCGTTGAGGAGGAGTTTTTCGATGCCCTTTTATAGTTTTTGTTAGTTTATTTATTTTAGTTTATTAGTTTTTAAATTATTAATGTACATAGTTAGTTTATCAAGTTGTTGTTATTTGAAATTTGCAAAATTAAAACAATTTAGATAATTAAAGCCGAATAAACAAAATACCGAAACACGCTGTTACCTGCACTAAAATGTCTTCCGTAGTAAGCACAAACAGTTCCCGTAATCCCTATTAAAAACTATGATCTGTTTATTCCATCCCAGCAGCAGTGATATAAAGACGTCGACGTCGTCACAGTCTTCTAAATGTGTTCGTATAATTTTCTCATAGTGTGTAGCATGAAAGCCACCTAAGGGGCTCAAGGGAGCCGCAGCGACCGGGGCCGGAAGGACGTGCCGTTGCGCGCCCGCTACCGGTGCCGGGCCGTCGTCACATCCGCCGCACCGAGGGGAATTATTTTAACGCCAGTAAGAGCTTATTCGAGCTCCCACTCAGCAATTACATTAAGGGCCTTTGATGCAAAGCTTTTTATTGCTACATGTGCGAAAAGCAAGTTCAATAGAGCTCCACTATTATCAATAGAGCTGCAGAGCTAAAATAACGAATGGCATATTCGAACTCATATCGGCTCTACGTTACAGGTGCTCCTCACATTAAATGTGTAGCAGAATATTTTTTCATTTTGTTTGATTTTTCGATGCGAATGCAAAATGTTTTCTGGTAGTGTTTTATATTTTTCGTTTCAATTTTAATAAAATATGCTCTGATTGCAAATGAGGATGCATGCGTGCTGCTTTGAGAAAGTTTTAATAATGAAGCTATCTTGGTGTTACATGTTATGATTACTTGTGATATTCACAACGCAGAGCACCAGTGACGCCATTGTGCAAGACTTCGTAAACACTTCGAATGAGACCCCTAGCTTGTATCTATCAATAGCTAGTTTTCTTGATAATTTTCAGTGCTTATCGTTAGCGTTCCAACAGTGCCGACTACCCGAAAATGATAGCAATATCTGGGTAAAATCAAACTTAAGCTTCGTGCCATATTCTGGTGGATAAGCAACCTCTGTGCAGGAAGCAAGTGCATGTAATTGAATCAAGAAAACATGAAGAATTAGTCTTAAGTTAATTACTTTTAACTTAATTTTGTTTTTCCTTGGGATGTTAACGAGTACCTAATTTAAAATAAACTATTATTAATGAAGCTTTATTGACCAATAAATGATTTCTACGATTCATTTGCGGAATGGTTTTCAAAGAAAAATTCAACTCGAGGTTTATTCAGTTGTTCAAAATGTGTAAATGGTTTCTATTCGAACTATAGAAATGTTTTACTTCCGTTGCGCTAAAGAAACGGATGCTTCCCACATCGTGGGTAACCGTGCAGAGTCTACACAGTAACCCCATGATATGTCTAACGGATTTATTGTCTACACTGGACGCAATAAATCTTGCGTCCCCATAATACATTTTCCTACCAACTTGTCCAAATAGTATAGTTAAATCAGTCAGTTTCTCTGATCCATTTTCACACAGCTAACACCACAGAAAGTTAGCTGTGTAACTATAGAAAAACACTGGTGATTTTAACCTCCGAGAAATAAAAAATAAACTGTACACACGAGGTTAACCGTGGGGCATAGCTAGTTTATTATTTTAGTTTGCTTGCCCACGTATTCAGATCATTTAATTCTCGCAATTATCACTTCGTTTCGTCGTTCGCAAATCGCTACGGAAAAATATTATATGTATCGGTAAAGTTTGTACAGTTTCTCGTGTAAAAATAGTACCTCTGTTTACCTGCCAACAACAAATACGAAAGTCGGTTACATAACCGAAATGGCTGACAGGAAGAAGACCGATTGTGTACATGACTTGAATATTGTATCTAATAAGGATTGTATCTAATAAGGATTTATCTTGAATGGTTTTATTTAGGTAAATACATAAAATACATTATTATGGGAGGTAGCTGCTGGTTAGAGTTAATGTAACGTAACATTTGAGTTTAATTTATCGGTGACATATCTTTTAGTACTTTTTGTTGGTATCGTAAAAGCTGATGGGGACTGTTCTGAGATTTGTGAAAGTACTACGAAATATTCAGCCTGTTAAGCTTTTCATGAAATCTCAAAAACAATAAAATACAGTCCACTCATTTAATAAAAATGAGGAACGGGGTTGTTAAATTATTTAAGAGAGACATTACAGCGAAATCTTATGTTTGCTCTTATGAAAACCTTCAAACAACTTAATTTTAACAAAGCTGTGTTAGTACAACGCAATCAGGTAATTTAATTTCATAACACCCTTCAGAAAACAAACATTACCAGCAACATTTCGAAACGAGAAATTACCATTTAAAACGAAATAACACATGTATGAAATAATCATGTCGCGCCGCATGAGACGGAGTTAATCCCGCCAACACACTAATCTCTTAAGAGAAGAAAATGCGGATTTCCTTCCATGACATATTAGGATAGTTGCACACGAGAATAAAAGACCTACAAACACACGTATTTCATCCAGCTAGGAAAAAGTATCACGTAGTAGTAACACAACGTCACTCCCTAAACGGCTGCCTGCTGTAGTAGCCGTGCAATAAATAAAAAAGGCGATTTAGGAAATCCCGACATGACTCCCCGGATTTATACAGAGTGTTCTGACGCAAACTTTTCCTTGAGGTCATCAAAATTCTCCCTCCGTGCGGACGATTGAATGTTATGGGCCGCGAGACGCTCTCCACTTCTGAGTTATGGCTTGTTGCCCCCTGACATGCTTACGGTACTGATTTAATTCAATGATTATGTTTCGCCACACGAAGCCCTAGCTTTTCAGGCAGCTTTAATAAAAAAGTTACATCGTTATGAATAAAACACAGTCAATGTACGTAATATGGAAAACGTGGGTAAACTAAAATGTTGATCTGATTTTTTGTGTAGCGAGGTAAAAGACGGGAGCTTTTAGTTGCGATGGCTTACTATCGCAGGGTATTTTAGCCAGTGAAATAAAAATTACGATCCTCGCTTTAGGGCGTTCCTCTAATATACGTAATAATGTACAAACGCTATCCAAATACCAAACACGACTTATTTTTTCAGGGCAAACAATTTTGCGGTGTTCAATATCTGATACTGCTAACTTACCCGCGTCACGTAACCAATACATACAAATAATATCGACAAAAGTTTGTCTGTAAATACGATATAAACTTTATTTATGAGATATTTATTATGCTTTTTGTTATTTTTCTGTTTGTTGGGATTCAAAAAAGCTGCAATGGAATTCAATGACAATGCCATTATATTTTTGCTGTGAGTCTATTCTCGATCATTCATGAATGCAATGTGATATCGAACTTTGTGTTTAAACAATAGTTTTTCAGTCAATTTTTAGCATGAAAAAGGAATCGGAGTAAATATGACCTGCAATATTTTTGCAATTGCAGGATAGTCGATTTGTTGAGGGAGGCAAATCTAGTGACAATCATTATTAACTAAGATGATTTTTATGTTTGCTAATCAATATCATCGTCAATTTTTTTAGTTAGGTTTTCAAGTCAAGTTTAGGTGATTCAAATAAATACATTAATCCCGCCCTAACACTGTACTAACACTGTTATTTATTTATCATGTTAATTAGTACCTTATTAAGTAATAATTTCCCGAGAGATTCTTCGCTAGGAATATGAATAACTCTTCTCATGTATCTATGTCGCACCGATTATATCAATTGAATGGGCAATAGCGTCCTCCAGTGTGTTATTAAGTACATACTGTGATCACCAATCTGTTTGCCAAGTGCCTGTTCATTGTAACGATCTATTGGATGTCCAAGTTCATTATTATGACGATCATGAGCACTAGAAGGTACATACTTTAACTGAAGGCTGCATGGATTGATTATATGAATGCAATTTGATCTGTCGTCAAGTCTCCTGTGAATTTGAATGATTAGTTGTTGTTAAACTGGCGAAATGTGGGTTTATTACAAGTACACCTCTGCTGAACCCTACAGGAAATGACAGACATGATATTTTAATATGGTACGTTATAGATTTGAAATTGATAAAAAATAAATAAATTACCTGCAATATCGTTAAAAACACTACCAACGGAACGTAGGTACATCGATAGCATCGAAAGCAGTATGCACGTAAACCTTGCAGAGCGCGGGGTCATTTATAAGCGCGGTTCATATCGCGTGATTTGGTTTGCTAACCAGAGTGAGACATGAGCGAGTGTCAGCCCGCGCTAAATGTATGGTACTCTCGTTAAGGTGGCCAATCAGCATCAAGCTATGCTTCGCTAGGTATGCTTTGCGAGTCAATTTGGCGAGATTTGACTTATGTGAGCGAGACCGAGTTGTGATTAGGCTTATGGGATTGGGAGTGGTGTACTATAAGTATGTGCCCGACCCAGTTTTCGAAATCTGGCAATATCACTTTGTACTTAAGTCAATCCAACATCACTGACAGGACTATTGTAGTCAGTAAGCCTTCGATACTGGTGGAGGATCGATTAGAGCGCGCAATGATTGTTGACATAACGGTCCTGCATGACGAGAACTTCATGAAAGCCGAGAAAGATAAGCCAATCAAGTATATTATTGTCTTGTCTCGAGAGGTTGTCGACAAGTGGGATGTGAACTCAGAGATTATTTTGCCGATAGTCGTTTCAGCCATTGGCTTAATTACCAAAAGCCAACAACCTGAGCCGTCTCTCGTTAAGCGGATGGATCAAGGGCTTGATATCGAAAGCGGTACTCCTGAACACGGCTCGTAATATGGCGCTAGCTACTGGCGGTCAGGGCTCCAGAGAGAGGAACCTAGGAGGTTCCTCTCTCTGGAGCCCTGACCGCCAGTAGCTACCTGTGGGCGAGGTGCACAGCAAGTATTGAGTTATCTTCCAAGTTTTATACAAAGCGTTTGCCATGGTAACGCAGCACAGCTCGTTGAGTTTTTTCTTAAAGCTCACACCACACGTACAGCCACTGCATTGGATCAGCACCACCTCACCGGTTGTTTAACTGACTTCCAAAGCGAGGAGGTTGTCAATTCGTCTAATTGATTTTTTTTTGTGTATGTTCAGTGATGTCTTCGCCAATTGTAAACCAATTGAGTTGAGTCTCTTTTTTTTTGTAAATAATAAGTACTGTTATTACATCTAAAAATGGAAAAATAAAAAAATGCAAGAAATGAAATAAAAATAAAGTGATCAAACAAAAAAAAGTCGGTGAGTGATCCGGTGTAGTGTGCTTGCGTTGAGCTTTATATAAAGCTTTTTGGCGCAGCCGTAAGGAACACAGTGTTATCTTTTTTGTTTACGATTAAGTTTTTTTTTAATATTGTGCGCACTTGTGGCATCTGCCAAATAAAGTATTTTCTATCTTTCTTACTTGTCTATATGGAACGAATAAGATACTTAAATGGGACACCACACAGTAAAGCGACATATAGCTTGATGTTGATAAGTCACCCTTACACTTGGCGGCGATAAGGCCAATTTATATGAGTACGAGTACGTAGACTACATTAAAACCGATAGTGTACCCGACGCTCATTCCCGCCGTTTATTTCTGATTCTATTATAACTTCTTGTGGTAAATTGGGATATCGATTTTATAACCTCTAACATTGAGATGTTCTATTGAATTCTGAGTATATTTGAAAGGCGCTACTTTTATTTTTGGCACAATACACAAACGCTGTTGCTGGGAATTTACTATTCATCGTTAGTTAAGCTTTCTTATCAAAACATAGTAGCATTAGCATAATCAGTATAACCTGACCTCACGTTGCGTAGCTTCCCGTACAATGAGAATTCATCGTACATACTATATTTATTTATTTATTTAAGGACAACCAACAAAGCATACACCAAAAATATATGTTTAAGTACTCATACAATTTTTCCATATTATAGTGTAGCCTCAATTAAAGGCTGCCACGGCATGCATTAAATATAGGAGTAGGGAATGCAGTTACAAAACAGATTGCTTATTTAGGTACATAAATACAGTAAATTGGTGGATAAATCCGAAATGTAAACTTACTAATGAATACTTACTAACTAATACTGGATTGGTTCGATTAATTCAAACAATTTTGTTCGTCGTTGAGCCAAAAAGAAAAAAGGAGAATTGTTTACAAATGTTGTCTAAATCTTTCCGTAAGCGAAAAAGACAATAGAAACTACAATGTTCCTTTTTCCAATGCCCTATGCAAGATAGACTTGACCTTATGTAAAGAGTAAGACATATCAATATCCACATTGGGTAACAGGCGACTAAATTGAACCTGCATTCTATTAATGGTGGAAAAATGACCCAGGTTAGTTTTAAAGCCCTTAGCGCGAAGCAACCGATATCTAGACTTACGAGCAAGTTTGTAAGGTACATTTACATTTATTTGACTCAGCAACCGCGGGCAATCAATGTGAGTGTTTATTGTTTTGTGTAGTGATCTAGGATCAAACGGCGATTTTCCAAACTCATAAGATTGAAATGTGCCAAGCGTGAGCTGTAGCTAGTAAGATTTCTGTCCATATTGCAATGATATGACAAGTGCCAAAGAAATCTTTTCTGCACCGATTCTAAACGACGTTTATGTATTTCGTAGAATGGAGTCGAAAACTATGCTGCAATATTCTAAGCCTGATCTGACTATTGTGTTAAAGATTGAAATTTTTGTTGAAGCGCTCTTAAAATCTTTACAGTTACGCAGAATGAAACCCAACATCTTAAACCCTTTAGTAGCAATTTTATCAACTTGAGTATTAAACCGAAGTTTATTGTCAATATAAACACCCAAATCACGAATCACTTCTTTCTCGTGGATAATTTGGTCATTAATTTTATAATTATGAAAATACGGGCCTTTTTTCCTAGAAAAATGTACATGATTGCATTTATCAGCATTAAGTAACATGTTATTGTCCAAACACCACTGGGAAAAATGGTTTATTTTTTTTTTTTTTTTTTTTTTTTGTGAAGGGCATCTCGCAGTTCAACCTAGGGAGGTTGTCGACTGCTTAACCGGGCTTTTCTGTGGATGCCTCGAAATTAAGGCCTCCAGCCAGAGCAACTTACAAACTAAACTACAAACTAAGCGACTACGCACTGAGGGCACCCCCTGTGGGGTACGGACCTCGGCTCAGGGCGTCGCTGGGAGAGGACAGCAAAGGGACAGGCTGGATCTGAGTGATATTATTTAGGGGCTGATTTAAGTCTACAGGCTCAGCTGCGCGGGCTGGCTCGGGCAAGGGTCTGGGAGGGCGTGTACCGGGGTTTCGCGACGGGCCTCGTCGGCGAGGACGGAAAGACGGATAACGGCGTCTGTGTTTTGTGACCGTGCTGGTTTCCCTACTGCTCTCCTGGAGGAGGGTGATGTCGTCGTCGGGGTCAACGAGAGTGTGCCTCGGGCGGCGGATCTGACTAATACGCGAGGGCTCGTATCGGGCGGCCGATGCGATCAGAGGGTTACGGTGTCTAGCAGCAGAATCGAAGAAGCGCTTGGCGAGGCGTTTCATGAACTGCTGGATAGTGGGCAATCTAAGATCAATGTGCAGACGATCATTGCGGACATAATAAGGGGCTCCCGTGACTTTACGTAGGAATCGGTTTTGGAGAACTTGCATTTTATAAAGGTACTTTGGCTTGGCGTGAGCGAAAACGACGCACGCGTACGTCATGATGGGACGGATCACCGCGGTATAAAGGCGCAATTTACACCTAAGAGATAGTTTACTTTTTGCCATGAGCAAAAAGTGGAGTCTACCCATCGCGAAGGAAGCGCGGTTACGAGCTTCCGTGATATGGTGTCTGAAGGACAGATGTTGATCGAGAACTACTCCTAGATACTTGGCTTGCTTCTCCCAAGGGATAGGCTTACCGTACATAGTGATCGGGCTGGGGGAGGTGCGATTGTTACCGCGCGACGGTTTCGAGTAAAGAACCGCCTGACTCTTATCGGGATTAACCTCGATTCTCCATTTCCTGAACCAAGCGCCTAGGACGTTGGCTGAGGTTTGGAGGGTTTTGGCGATAGCGTTCTTACAACGACCCGTATAGTAGATGGCCGTGTCGTCTGCAAACAGGGCCAACTGAGCCTTTTTGCTCTTTGGTATGTCGCTCGTGAATAGGGTGAAAATGAGCGGAGAGAGAACGGAGCCTTGCGGGACTCCTGCGCGAATGGGGTGAGGGGAGGAGAGAGCGTCTCCGATGCGATAGCGGAAGGTGCGATCCGACAGAAAGTCTCGTAAGATGAGCACGAGACGATCCGGCACGCCCAGTTGGTACAGCTTGTACAACAAGCCGTTGTGCCAGACTTTGTCGAAGGCTTTCGCTATGTCGAAGTACAAGACACCTGTCATCGCTCCGCGCTGGAAGCCAGCGCTCAAATGTTCGACGATGCGGTGAACCTGCTGAATGCATGAGTGTTCGGTCCTGAAGCCGAATTGCTCGTTAGGAATGAGGCTCTTAGCTTCGGCGTAATCTTTGAGTCGCTTATAAATAAGCCTCTCGTAGATTTTGCCGAGTGCGTTCAGGAGACTGATAGGACGATAGCTGGAGGGCTCCGCCTTGGGTTTGCCGGGTTTCGGGATACCGATAACAGTGGCCTCTTTCCATATTTGGGGGAAGAAATTGTTACTCAGGGCGCCATTGAAGATGGCCGCCAATAAAACTATGAGTTGACTGGGGAGAATTTTGAGTACCTTGTTAGTGATACCGTCGGAGCCTGGTGCTTTCCGTGGTCGAAGCTTTTTAATGATGTCGTGCACTTCGTCTGGTGAGACTTCAGGCAGAGGATCATCGGGGTCTTCGACGGGAGGGATGGCAGCCCTACGTTCGACTTCAGCGTTCACCATCTCGAGGTGAGCTCTGTCTACTGGTTGAGAGCTAGGAGAGCACTGAGTTTCTAAACTGTCGGCTAGGCATTCGGCTTTTTCAGAGTCGTCAAAAGCGACGCTCTTGTCTGGTCGGATGAGAGGAGGCATCGAAGCCTGATCGGTGGCACGCATCTTTCTTTGCAATTGCCAGAAAGCGAGGTGGGTGGGCTCGAGTTCACTTATGTCCTTCTCCCATTGGGCGGAGCGATGCTCACTGATGCGCTTCTTTACAGCAAGCTGCAAGTAGCGCATGTGGGTCTTATTCGCGTCGCAGGGAAAAGAGCTGTAGGCACGGATGGCCGCGTTCTTCTCGTTTATCAGTTCACGTACGTCATCGGGAAGACGCCAGCGATGATCACTCATGACTGGGACTTCCCGTGAACAATCCTTCAGCACGGATTGGATGTGTTCTGTAAACGAGTCGATGGCGGCCGTCGTGTCAGCAATTGAGACAATGTGATTGGGGATAGTATCCAGGTGAGGCGACGAGAGGCACTTCAGCTTTTCGCTGACTTTCCTCCAGTCGGTGATCACTTGGGTAGGCGGGGGCTGGCTGGGGTCTGAGGGACCTGAGCGAGGAGTTAAGTGCATGAGCACTGGACGGTGATCGGAGTTGAGCTCATGGAGCGTTTCGATCGAATGCAACTTGAGGTTGACATTCTTGAGAAGCGCTATGTCTAGGACATCTGCGCGAAGATTGGGATCGTGGGGATAATGAGTGTGCTCCATAGGAGCGATAGGGTCAAAGATGAGAGAGTTCGCTAGGTTGAACACGAGTCGCCCTCTAGGAGAGGTCAACGTGCTGTTCCAGGCTGGGTGTTTGGCATTGAGATCTCCCGCTAAGATAACGGAGTCACTCAGACCGAAGAGGACGGTGAGGTCCTTGGTGAGTGGGATGTGCTCCTCGGTCGAGCCACCGGGAGGAATGTAAGCCGAAATGATGGTGATCGGCGAGTGACCGGACATGCCGAGCCGACAGATGGAAACCTCAAGAAGAGACTCTAACGGGGGGGGGTCTAACGGAATGCAATGTAGTTCTTTCCTAAAATATATTAAAGTACCGCCCTTGTGACAGCGCGACCGATCGTTACGAACTATGCGATAGTTGGCTATTTTCGGATCGCGATTACAGGGTTTGAGGAACGTCTCCTGTATGAGGAGGACGTCGACTTGATGGTCGCGGAGGAAAGCGGCGATCTCATCACGTTGGTCTCTAAGGCCATTAGCATTGAAATAAGCTAGTCTAAGGGATCGGGGTTTGGTGCAATTAATATTTCTAGTAGCCATTGGAAATATTTTAGAGGTTGCGAAGGGCATCCCTGATATTGGGATAGGCATCAAATATTGCCGCGATCTCTGCAAATTCTCTTGCCTTCCTGAGGTCGGCCGCTAAGCGGTCGGCCTCCGGACTGCAAAAGATTTTGTACCTAGCGATGGTCCTAAAAGAGCTTTCTACGGCCTCGGGGCCTGACGGCGCGACGCGAGGGGAAGCTGATGGGACTGCAGGTGCAACAGGAGTTGCTACGAAAGGTGCCGGGGGAGGAATGGGGGTATCTAATAACCCGGGCATGGGAGCGGCTGAGGCTTTACCGAGAGCTGGGAACGCTCTCTGGTGGTTCAGCGGGTTCCAAGGTGACGGCCTTTGAGGGGCGAGTCTCTCAGGCAACTGGGAGGAGGGAATCCTCACAGAGGGGCATTCTCGCTGCTGGCGTGCGTTAGCGCGCTTAGCGAGTTTAGCGGATGTGGGTTTAGGGGCTTTGGGGCAGCCGCGGTAGTTGGCTGGGTGGCCGGACTGACCACAGAGAACACAGCTAGGTGCCTCTGTGCACTTGGTGATGTCCTTAGGACGTGAGCAGTCCTCTGTGCCATGGTCGCCAAGGCACTTGACGCACCTGGGACGGGCATAACAGTTTTTGCTGCTATGGCCGTACAGCTGGCAGCGATGGCACTGTCCAATTTGTGCCGAGTTTTTAAAGGGCTTCTCAATTTGGATGCCCGAAAGGGAACAGACCGACTTTATTTTAAAAATCGGGTGTCGACCTTCCACCTTGTCAGAGACGACCAGTACCATGTCGTACTGCTCGCCTCCACGAGCCTTGTGAAGGCGGTGGACTGCAGTAGCGGGGATATTCTGCCGCTGGAGGTCATCTAAAATGTCCTCCGTGGGGATTTCCTTAGGAACGCGTCTGATCACGACGCGGTGGGGCGCTTCCTCCGGAAGGGAGTAAGAGTGGAAGGGAATGTTCCTTCCGCGAAGGTGACGGGATAGTTCCCTATAGTCCGCGACGGTGGGCACGGTGACCTTAATGCCCTGTAGGGTACTGCGGGCGTTGGTGTAGTTGATCCTTTGATCAACACACATTTTAGACACATCAGTCCACTTGGACTTGTCGTGAATAAATATCGGGGGAGGGGGTTTGGGCTTCTTGGACGAAGCGGCGGGCGGGTTTGCCCTAGGGCTAGCTGGCCTGCCGTCCTTTGCAGATGCCGATTGGACGGGCGAGGAGGGACGCGAAGTCACGGGAGTGGGGGGATTAGCGACAGTCGCTAGATGTTTTTTGGCCGCGGTGGCTTGGGAATTTTTCCCCTTCCTCCTTTTCCCCTTTCCGACGACTTGGTAGTCGTCTTCAGAGGACGAGGAGGCGGATGATTCCGAGAACTCGGGGTCACTAATCGGGACTGTAGTGTCCATCTTCTCGGAAGAGGACAAAGACGTTGCAGGTGTGGAACGCTCCATTGTGCTCGAAACAATGGGCATTTTAACAATGGGCGTCTTAACAATAGACGCCGCTTTTGCCGTCGGTTTCGCAGGAATGCCTTTGTCGGCGGGCGGGGGTGACAGCGGGCTATCTAGCTCGCTAAAAACAATGGGTGCCGACTCTGGCATTCTAGGAATGTCATTGTCGGCGGGCGTAGGTAGCAAGGAGCTGTCGAGGGCATCGCTGAATTCAGCGATGGCCGCGTGCTCTAGGGCGTCGAATTGAGCGCCATATTTCTCCCGAAAGTAGGAGTCCTGAAAAAGAATGCGTTTAACAAAATCCAAAAGGATTTTGTCTGACATTATGGGGCCTAGTGGGCTAAAAGTTAGCCGACATTTGAGTGAAGCTCACACCTAATCAACCTAATACCCTAACTCCCCGGGTGGGTGGGCCCGGGGGTGTGTGGCCTCTCTGCCTGTTGTGGCAGGACAGAGAGGTGAGTACCTAAGGTGTGCCCTAAGCTGTGATACTGTCGCCAATCTTAATGTGCGACAGGTCCCTACGCCCACGACGGGGCCTCAAGGTCGAAGGGGTAGACACTCCCAACCGACACAAGGTGAGTAGCTGTTGAGAGAACCAGAGACTAGGTTTGACGAGGGTAGCCCCCAAGGCCAAGGTCCTAGCTCTCGACTCCAATGGATAGCTTCACCCTGAAGGGGCTAGGCGAGTGGATTGGGTCACCACTCTCTTGGCTTCGTTGGCACCGTGAGGTTTCCACCAAGAACCACGAAACTGTGGCTTTTACTCCTAAGGAGTCAAAAGCGCGACGCGAACCGCGGGCGTAGCAAATCAGCTGTGATCGCGTACGCAATACACAACCGACCTGCTACGACGTAGCACTACACAAACACAGCACTGACGGAGCCGGCGGCCGGCGGGCGGAGCATACACTGAGTGCTACGAAGTAGCACACAGTGACAATGGAGGGGCGCGGGGTGCGCAGGGAGCGATCGGGAGCAGCGGAACGCACGTGTGCACTCTGCGGCGGCCGAGAGCGGAATGGAAAAATGGTTTAAGTCTTCTTGGAGTTTATATGGATCCTGATTGTACTCTATTCGTTTAATAATTTTTAGATCATCCGCGTATAAGTAAATCTTCGAGTGTACAAAACAAGACGCCACGTCATTTATAAATATGTTGAAAAACAACGGGCCTAAATGAGAGCCTTGGGGTACGCCTGAGGGTGTCAGAAGCAAGTTCGACGAATAACCGCTGACCATAACTTTAGATGTGCGTTTGACAAGGCAAGACTCACACCACTGCAGTAAATTTCCTACAATTCCGATTGTGTGTAATTTGTTAACTAACAATTTGTGATCCACCTTGTCAAACGCCTTGCTCAAATCAGTATAGATTACATCTACAGGTGATCCGCGGTCTACGGCGTCGACTAAATCCGATATAAAGCACGCGAGATTAGTTGCAGTCGAACGGCCCTTCATGAAACCTTGTTGTTCAGGCATCAATGTTTGCTTCACATGCCATGAAAGTATAGGGTATACTTCGAACACCTTACCAAAAAAAGACAAAATAGACACTGGTCTGTAGTTATTCGCGGCGGATTTGTCACCAGACTTAAAAATCGGACTTAAAACTCGTGCTTCTTTCCAGGTCTTCGGAAAACAACCTGTGCTCAATGATTTATTATAAATCATTGAGAGAGGCTTCCCCAAATATTCACAACATTTTATTACAAAAAAAAAAATGGAAGGCGGTCCGTCAGGCCCTGGCCCTTTGTTAGGGTCAAGTCTCTTTAAAGCTTTAATAACAGAATCCGTGGTTAGTGTCAATTGGGACAGAATATTAGTATGCTGACATTTTGGAGTCCCGTATTTAGCCATATCATCAACAGTATTGCCATTACAAAGGTTATAAACAGATGAAAAACATGAGGCAAATATGTTGCAATTATCTGCTCCGTTACTACCTTTGACATCGCCGCAATGTATTGATGAAGGTATGTACTGTTACCGTTACGTTTATGCTTTAAAAATGACCAAAAGAACTTAGGGTTAGAAGTGATCGAAGATTCAATGACTTTATATATTGCCATTTTATTTTTTTATCAATATTCATTAATTTTGAAACTCTGTCTCTTAGCAAACGATATGAAATTTTATCTAAGGGGTTTTTAAATTTCGAATACCGTGTATCGTACTTATTTTTTTCTTGTAGCAGGCGAACAAGATCGCTGCTAAACCAAACTGGATATTTGCAAGTTTTAAGCTTAGTCTTAGGTACATATATCTCAATAACATTATAAATAACTTTGTACAATGAGTACACCATTGCGTCAACACGCAACATTGTGAAAACAATTCTTCCCATGATATTTTTCTTAATTCTTGAAAAAAATTGCTATAATCAGCTTTATAGAACTTAAATTTTGGCTCCTGGTTAGGGTGTAAAGTTTCCTCATGCAAATTACACAGCAGTTCGAATTCAAGGGGGGGATGGTATGAGTCTATATTACTTAGAGGGCTTTCGGACATACTTACACTTTTCACCTTGGTATCGGTTAAAACAAGATCGAGTATCTTATCTTTATGGTTATACACACAATTGTATTGACCTAAATTATTTAAAGAAATAAAGTCCAATAGTTTCTGCTCATAAATTCCATTTTTGTTTAAACAAGATGCAAGCGGTGCGCCTGGTGACCCCATCCATTCAATGCTACTTAAGTTGAAATCACCTAATATTAATGTGGCATTAAAGTTTTCTAAGGCATTATTTGCATTGTCGATAAAATGTTCTAAAATATGTTTTTGTACTGGGGGAGGATTGTACACCGCACAGATCAAAAGTTTAGCTGGTCGTTTGTTTAAGCAAATGTCTACGCACACCCGTCTTCACATTTACTCTCCCATTTAGTCACTCGGTATGATGTTAGACACCGCCACTAATACACCGCCACCGCATTTTTTGTTATGAAAACCACTAGACCCACGATCCCGTCGATAGACCAGATATCGGTTGCCAAATAACTCAGAGTCCAATATGTCGCCCGCCAACCATCTCTCACTCAGCACAATTACATCATAGTTGCACGATAACACATTCAAGTAAAAATCTACAGTTTTGGTCCTCAAACCTCTTACGTTTTGATAATAACATTTGATTATATTAGAGAATGAAAATAGTTAAGTATCGTTTCAAGAATTTAGTTTAAAGTAAATACCTATTACAACCAAAGAATAGAAATAAAAATTGATCAAGTTAATTTATTCAATGAGTCCATATTCCGAATAAATACCTTTTCAGATTCACTTGATTTGCGCACATAAACTCGTTCTCCGCGTACCCACACAAATTTATAATTTAGTTCTTTAGCTCGAAGTCGGGCTGCGGCGTGTAAGTTTTTATTTTCCATTGTGAGATTCTCGGTAACAAATATCGCAATCTTCTTATCATCCAGGCCTAGTGCGGTGGTGTTCAGCTTCTCGTTTCGGTGATCCTTGTTGTATTGTATTGTAGCTGCAAGCAGGGAATCCCGGGTGCGTGGGGTGATGAACTTCACCAAGATTGTACGTGGGCGAGAAGACTCGGGGTTCGACTTGGCAAAGCGTGAACAATAAGATATGTCGCCATCGTTTATGGGAAACTTGACCACTTGGCTGAGTTGTCTGACAATGCTCACTACGTTTTCAGCCTTGTGCTCGGGTACACACTGAAGTTCCAAGTTAACAAGTTGGACAACTGGTCCATCTGCCTCACACGATTAGACAGAACGTTGACTTCCGACCGAAGCAGCTCGTTTTCAGTATTTAGTTGTTTCATTGTGGAGTTATGAGCGACCATATCGCTATTTAAACTGTCAAATTGTGTACTCAAAAAACTAAGGGAATCCTTAAATCCAGTTATTTGATCTCTCAGTTCACGGAATTCTACATTCAAGGTGTTTCTCATTTCACTCATAAATTCATTCATAACAGAACGCATCTCGTCGCGTATTATAACCTGTATATCAGAGCGCGATACATTGTCTTCTAGTAACAGATGCTTGTACAAAGTCTGGCTTGTTTTGCGTTTTACGGCGCGTTGCATTAAATGTTATATCAGACAAGCCTGTTGGTGTTGAAGGGCGAACGGGATCATTACCTTTGGGCTGTTTATTACCGCAACTGAGGCATATCCACTTCCGACTTGCATCAAGAAACTTCTTTCTTTCCTCCGGTGAGACATCGAGGCATAAGCAATGATATTTGTCTTTACAGCGCTGGCATTCTAAGTAATCCTTCTCTGACAGGTCATTACAAACCGCGCATACACTCATGCTTATTCGGTGCACACGCACTGTTGCGGCGATGACAAGGACGAAAAATTGCAACTGTCTCTTACCGCAGGGAAGGTGCGGAAAGTCCCCGCGCACGCTGTTAGCACTCGCGCCGAGGTTTTTTTCCACAAAATGTAATTTCTATGACACTGGAGTATGTGACTTATTTGTTTATACTACTGGTACTAATTGGCGTAACCGAAAAATCAGTTTTTAGTTAGTGAAGATAATAAAGAACGACACGTCTCCTTCTTAAAGCGAACTGGGTACGATATAACGGGATTACTACGCCTACTATCGCGTAACTTTCTTATGATTACTAAACAGTTCTTGTAAATCTAAGGAAATAACTTTGATAACTATGGGTAAGATAAGTACAATATTTTATTTATTTTGATACCTATTATATGTGAAGTTATATCGTATAGTCTATCTCGTATAAAGAATCTGTTAACTTTGGCTACGGAATTCTCTTCCATTGAAATTCCGATCCAAGCTGCATGCTTATTAACAAGTCCCATTCAGATATGATAAGTTCGGCAGCCATAGTTGTACAGTTCAAAACTTTCTACGTGATCAGTATTCTATCAGATCGGACTAAATTCGCCAAAATGGACAACTGTGGGGGCAATTACCATAAATAATGTGTCAATTCTAAATTAATAAACGTTTGGTCAATAACTCAGACTAAATTTAACGCAATGCGGTGGAAATTACAGGAGAAATTACACTGTAATCAACTTATATCGTTAAAGCAGCCTATTTTCATAATTTTGGCTAATCATTTTAAATTTTAATTAAGTTATATTTTGTGTGGTCATATAACATGTTTTTATTGTGATTAATTAAACTTGTCATATCATCGTTGCTGGGATTAAGCAATAAGTCATAAACAATCACGCAAACATTTAGTTGGTGGATGTCACATGTTGTATGATCTTACCGCATGCAGCTGATAGGCTGCAGTCGCGTGTGAGCGACTGCAGCCTATCTGACCTCCACAGCCCAGTTAGTACTGGGTAATACGATACCCCTTGGTATGACCGGCTGACAGTCTTTCGGGCCACTGACTCCGTGTAACGACTGTCAAAGATCTACAAATGACAGCCAGGGCCAAGCATAACGTGCTTTCCAAGGCATGGAGGGAGCTTGGTATGTAATAGGTCACCCATCCGCGGACCAACCTAGGTAAGCGCAGCTTAATCTAAAGATCGACCTGAGCGGTTGTTAACACCGTAATACAAGCAATGTTATTTATACATATTTGGAAATCAAAATGTTTGGCTACATCATCATCATCTGCCTAGCCTTTTCCCAACTATGTTGGGGTCGGCTTCCAGTCTAACCGGATGCAGCTTAATACCAGTATTTTACATGGAGCGACTGCCTATCTGACCTCCACAACCCAGTTACTACTGGGAAATACGATACCCCTTGGTAAGACTGGTTGTCAGACTTTTTGGGCCACTGACTACTTTAACGACTGTCAAAGATCTTCAAATGACAGCCGGGACCAACGGCTTAACGTGCTTTCCGAGGCACGGAGGAAACTCGGTATGTAATGGGTGGTCATACATCAAAATGTATGGCTACAGTTAGATATTAATCGGTTTTCTGAAAATGACAATCAATAAACCAAAAGTGATATAACGTTGCACAACTCTATTTTGTTCAGTTTATCAACTGAAAGCAATTTGGAATTTCTAAATTGTCTATTTGTAGTAAATTGGAAACTGACACGGACTGATGGAATAGGTTCGGTAAATGTTAGTAATTTCAACGTTACGTTTATTTATTAGTATTTTAGCTAGTAACAGCGATACCTATTTTCTACTAGAACCAATGGACATCTATAAAAACTAAAAAAATAAAAACTGTGCGTCTCGGGACGCCCGACAGAAGTGATAACTTATACAAGCCAGACAAACAGGCGCCGTAACGCGTTACGTAACGAAGCGGTTTACCTTCCCATAAGAAGTTTTCACTTCAAAAGTTTAAACAGACAACTTCAGGATTTATATGATTATAGCTTATGCCCGCGGCTGCGCCCGCGTTAAGTTCGGTAACTACCCCACGGGTCATATTACCGAAATAACAAGTAGGCTTCGTTAATCTAGGTTATAAACTATCTGTGCAAAATTTCATACAAATCTGTTCATTAGTTTTTGCGTGAAAGCAAGAAAGAAATACATTTATTTGGCTCATGCCACAAGTGCACACAGTAAAAACAAAAAGAAAAAATTATAACAAAAAGGAAAAAAAGCATAATAACTTAAAACTAAACAAGAAATGTAACACTGTGTGCCTCACGGCTGCACCAAGGAGGCCCAGTTCAGCAAAATGCCGGGCAACTAGTGTCCGACGCTGGTTTTCAACTGGACCTGGATTTGAGTGGTTACGCATGTAAATCAGTTTTATATGTTGTGTCAGTGGTGGTGGTGAATAGGTACATATTTAAATATGTAAAATAGATATGTGTAAGTACAAAAAAAATAAAAATAAAAGAATAATAAGCATACAACAAATTATAATTAAATAAACAAGAAGATAATAAATATCGTGAAAGTGCAAAACAAAACAAAAAAAAAATAGATGGATAAATGGCACGGACGCATGGTAATGTAACCTGTTTGGCACGGTGATTATTAGCGATCAGTATTTTATTTCTCCATGCATTTCGCACACAAAATGCACAGAAACTTAATTATGCTCAAGTTAAATTGGGTAGGAAGGTAGGAACGTACATCATATAATTGAGATATTTAAGGTAACCATATCCAGTTTTCCAGTTAGGTGTGACATGACTTCTACGAGGGATTTTATAACAAAATCGAGCGCACGCATTTTGTACCCTTTGTATGAGCCGATCTGTACGAGCCAATAGGCGCGGGCCGTACACAGTGTCGGCATAGTTCAACCTAGACAGAACTAAGGTTTCCACAAGTTGTTCCCGCAGCGCTTCGGATAAATAAGGCCTCATTTTATACAAAACCTTCAGGCGATAAAAACAGTTTCTGACAGAGTCTGCTATATGTTTCTCAAAACGAAGGTCTTTGTCCATGGTTAGACCTAGATTTCGCGCCTCATACACTCGCTCAATTGGTTCGCCCATTCGTTCTAAGTCGAAAGTCATTGGTAGTAAAAAGAGTAACAAACATATTTCCATCCATCCATTCTCACAAACTTTCGCATTTATGATTAGTAGGAAGTAGGATTGGCTGTGATCAGAGCAGGAGGTGTGAGGGAGAGAAAAGAGCATTTCTAGCCAACGCAGTAAGGGCTGCCTATCAATTATGGAATTACCTCCTTATTCAATAGAGGTCAACGGTATATTCATATTCCGAGCTGATTATTCAAATCAATTTATGTTTTGATCATCAAATTATAATAATAATTGCGAAAGTAACTCTGACTGTCTATTTGACCTTTTTACGCCCATAGGCTGAATGAATTTTAATGAAATTTAGCACATGTGCCCTGAGTTATGGCATAGTGTACACCCCGTGGGATAATTTCCAGCCAACCACGCAGGCGGAGCTACGGGTAAAACTTAGTACTAAATAAACCACTAACCATAAACTGTTTCAACCTTCAGGTAAGTTATTCTCCTTAAATCACAGCTTGTCCTCCATGACTGTCCCAAGCGCTTTGGATAAACATTGGGATGCTAAGTCGCTCGTATACCGAACTACTTTGTCAACTCGTAGTGCCACTTAATGGAACACACAGTGTGGGGCCACCGTTGAGTGTGGGGACAAAATTGGTCCATAGTGACTGTATAGTAGGGACCTATACAGGAGGACAATAGAGGGTCGAAATGCTGAGTTTTTGCTATTGGCCGAAGCCTCTTTTGAACTTTTTTCATTTGCCAAATGATTTATTTGCCATTTTTCACCACACCGAAACAACATTTTACGGAATATTATTCGGTTTCAAATATATAGCCGGTAACTTGGTAGCATTTTCAATATTAAATTAAAATAGTGTCATCAAACGGCAATATGATGTGCTACAAAATTTAGTGACAGAAACGAATCGCTGCAAAACCGACTCCACGTAGTCTTGTCTGCCCTACCCCTAGAGTGTAATAAAAACCCGCGTAGGCGCGGAGCTGAAAAGCGCAAGCTGAAGCTGCGGTTGTGAGCGTTAAAACCATCTGCGACGATTAGCTCGCGTGGGGCCACCCAAACCCCGCAGCGCTGGAGCCGTGACAAAAACAGTGCTTGCTGAATGTTGCATGCCTGCTTGCATGTTGCATGCTTATTTGCACATTGCATACTTGCTTGCATGCTGCATGCCTACTGCATGCCTGCTTGCATACTGCTAGTATGCAAACAAGCATCCTTGTTTGCATGTTTCTTACTGGGACCACTTAGAACCACTTTTGTTCATAATCAACTGTTTTATTAGGTGCCATTACAGTTGAAAGATTTTTTTTTAAGGTTATTCAGTGTTGAGACCTGTCGATCATGAAATGCATCTATTTGCTTATTAGATTAACTTATTCCAGAAATGGACTACGAGTTCGTTTAGTACTTAAAACAAAGGTGTACTATCAGGTTTTAGTTTAAATCAACAGTAAGTCAGTATCATCATCATCATTATTCTCCTGCAAGTCAGTATACTAATACATTATTTGTAGAAGATGATAGGAATATACTACGACTTCACGTTCCCATGTAATATTCCCTATTAATGCCAAAAGAAAACGCGCTCACGTGAGCGAAGTCGCGGGCACAGCTAGTGGTAATTAAAACAGTGGTATAATGAATGTTCAGAAACATAATACTTCGAACAAATGTTATTTCGGCTAAGTGTAACTTTGTTAAAAAGTTTTTCGACCAAATATAACATCGGAGTAACGAAAATAATCGAAATGATAATAGGTCAACTGATACAGTAGCAGACGTGACTTCGATGAAGTAAAAAAAAAACGAAATAATAGTTGACAAGTCTTAGGTGAAATGAAATTCGGTCAAATCAATATTTTATCCCCTGATGCATCATCATACAGCAATTTAAATACAGTTTATTGTTTATTTATTTTACGATGGCGTTGCGTGAAAATGTATCGGGTCGAGCGGTTGTCCAAGTACTTACTCGTACAAGTACATTGGTATTTCATTCCTAACGTAAATATTGAAAGTACATTTTTGTATCAGTAAAGTATTTATATTGGCTGTATAAAATACTTGTTGAATACAAAATATGGAGTCTTTACTTTATTTACAATGCAATTTTTTTTACTTGTTGTATTTTTAGTACTCATAAAGTTCCTCTTTTGGTTATACGACTTTATTTATATTTTTTTTTATATTTATCAATCAGCTTAACGTGCTGTTTAGGAAACATAGGTTTATATATATATATAGGTAACTAGCAGTTGCCCGCACCGTTGTTCGGGTAAAAAAAAATAATTTGACTTCCTTATTGGAATCGTATTTTGTTAAAAATTTCATGGGTTTTTTGTTTGTATGGAACCATAAACTTAAAAAAATATATATTTGCCTAACTTATAAACAGCTATCTGCCAGTAAAACTCCCGTCAAAATCGGTCCACGGTTCGTAGAATAGCCCGAACAAACAGACAGACAAAAATTAAAACGAATGTGTTTTCTTGTTCTAAGTACCGTATTTACTTTATATGGAATCAGTGGTAATGCTCCTGTAGTACGAGTAGGTCCTAGATTCTAACACAGACTGTCGAATGTCCCAGAACCAAAAATTAAGAACCAGGAGACATCTACTAACCCTTACTGGCATTGTGAACTAAAAGAAAGAAAGAAAGAAAGAAAAAGTATTTATTGATTTCACAACAGGACACATGTCATGAGATACACTTAAAATAACTACGGCGCGGCCTCACTTTGTGGGGAGGCCTCTCATTCCCAGTAGTGGCAACATTATACTGTGATAATTATGCTTGTCTAAGCGCTAAATGACTAAAAAAAAGGACTTAATCGTTAATTTATTTATTATAAGATTATTTTTGCTTAAGTAAAAACTGTACAAAGGTGTACTTAATGCCTTGGGCACTTCCTACCAGTCTACCTTAGGGTGATGCAGAGACAATACACAGTAGGTGAAATTACACTAAAAAATACTAGAAAATATTTATAACTAAAATATAAGAATAAAATTAAAAAAAAAAAAATATTATCCATGTTTAAATCAATTTGCCTTTTTGAAATTTTTTGTAAATCATTTTTTATCTTATTTTTCTACATAACTTTGTAAAGTCGCACTTTCCATTCGTTTCGTACCCGTTCTTCAGAGTAAGTGTAATTCCGTAATAAACGCAGTTAGTACTTAGCCGTTTTAAGTGAACCGTGAATAAGCAAGTTGTGAGAGAGGGACTCTTAGCACCCTCTTACGTTTCATTTAGAGGATATGGTTATTAAGTGTAAGGCAATTGAAAATTAAAATGGTATTATAAGAGACCATGTTGTTAACTAAATGAGTATTATAATTACAGATCTGTGATTATAATGTTGGTTTCTAATAATTCTATTGGTCCTTTCAATTTGCTGCTAGAATATTTGGTCCCGAAGATACAAGTAACCAGTACCTAGTTTGGGAATCACTGATCAAACAAACCGATTTTTAAGATAGTTACTTAAATCCAACTAATTTTATACATGCAAAAGTTTGTGAGGATGGATGGATGGATGGACTACAGAACAGATTTGGATGAAATTTAGCACACACGGCAGATATATATATATACAATATATAACCATTAACACATAGGATACTTTTTATCCCGGTGTAGTATGATCTCGTGAAACAATTATCGAAATACGCGGGCGAAGCCGCGGACATAAGCTAGATTAAAATAAATATGTCATAGCTGTCCTCTTTGTGACAGTGAAAATTTATTTATTTATTAAAAATTCAATACAATAGCGGCACAAAGCATCTACTTGTCAACCATTGTCTATGCTACTTATTAAGTTCCCGTTAATTTACTTGGCAGATAATTTCATACAAATTCGGTTCTATTTTTGAATTTATTCGGTAAGTAGTGTGTATTCGGACATCGTGAAATAGGCCCTTGATCATAATGCTTTCATTTCATTGGCGGCCCATTGATTTATTACGATGCTCGTTGATGCTATTTTGACTTTGAGTACCGACCAAAAAAACTCAAACTCATATGAGAGGTATCAATTTCGAGAATTTAGCTGATTTCAAATGTTGATATGTTCAACCAAGACTTAAATTTTATTATCATCATCATCATCATCATTTCAGCCGAAAGACGTCCACTGCTGGACATAGGCCTCCGCCAATTGTCGCCACATTGACCGGTCCCGTGCAACTCTCATCCAGCGGATCCCCCCAACCTTCACCAGGTCATCGGTCCACCGGTGGGAGGCCTTCCAACGCAACGTCGGCTAAAATTGTACGTGAAGATATATATAGAAATGATAATCACCTCAACATTAGTGTTGATGAAACAACAAACACACATGCCAACCGTAAAAATAACATATTTGCCCTCACTATTTACTTAACACGTAAAATATATTTCTAAAGGTGCTTTTCGAAATAATATTTCTTTTATTTATGACATAAATGACAGTTTTCACAGCTTAGAAAAATATATCGTCCCACTAAACGTTGTGAACGATAAAGGCGCAAACCCACCGCAGCGCACGCAGTGCACGGCCACGCGGCGCATTTTAGCTGCTTGAATTCATTTGTATGACAATGTGAGTCTAAGTTTCCACTGCAGTACACGCTACGCACGCACAACTATGTACAACTGGCGTGTGTGGTCCCACCGCGGCATAGTCGTGGGTTAATATTCGTGTACAGCGTGTACCGCGTGCACAGCGTGTATGGCATTGAGCTATATGAGCACTTTATTCGAGCAAACATCGTGTACTTATGACGTCAATTGATGGCGTGGCCGTGGTTTGTAGTGGAAACAATCACATACATTTTCTTACAAAGCGAAGCTTAACACACGTGCGTAGACTATCCGCGCGCCGCCGTGGGTATGCGCCTTAACGCCTGGCGAAAATATTAAGACAGTGTGATAAATAACGAAATTTTCAGGTCTAATAAACTGTCAGAAGAAAGTCAGCCAGCGAAGCAATATTGAACAATGTTGGTAGGCCCAAGTCTGCGTAGTAAAATAATTTCGGTTTCAGATATTTCGATATACCTATATTGCGTGGTGATCGAGTCTTGATAGTTTTTTAGAGCTTCATTTCATGAGTCTTTTGCTTCTATTTGAGCAAATGACTCCTAATACTTCAACAATATATCCTTGTTTTCGTTTCTCAACTTAAGTTCACTCGTGAGGTCAAACAGCAATCGCTCGGCTATAAGGATATAACCAGAAACTCATTATATCATGGCTTAAGGGACTAGTAGTACGCTTGTAAATGCTCATTAACCAAGAGGAGCTGGCACCGAGCCAGTGTGCCAACAATAAGAACTTACTTATGTACATAATGGAATATAATAACACCGTAAATTGGCCTCGCCTATCTAAATATAAAATATAATTCTGAATGCAAGTTCACCTTAAATAGGAGTCGAAGAGAAAGTTCACGAAGTAGGCAACAAAGTCAGAAGTTACGAGTACTTAATGCACTTTTGAATATAAACACGGAGAAGTAACATTGTAGTAAAGTTAGTACAATGAAACCGTCCAACAGTTGAAGTTGTGCCGCTGTTTAATACTGGCACGTTTCGCATATCAAAATGTTATATTTATAGAACAAATTAAGTTGATAGCAAGTTTCGATGGAATCACGATATCATGTACAGGTATTTTATTTCTATCATACGGTTAGATAATGAAGTACCTATATAGGACATGTTTATGGAATACTATTTTACAGTTAATTAAGTTTAATTTATGTTCGATTTTACAACATACGTGAGAAATTATGGAAAAAAAAATTGCGAAAAGTTAAAAATAAATAAAGGAATTACAAAAAATCAGTGCCGTCATGAAAGCCGAAGGCCTGTTGTTCAAAAGGCCATTTACTTAATTACAAATTGTTTACGCTATGACGTTTATTTATTAGCCTTGAAATCAGAATTTTTGACAAGCTAACTCTATAAAATAATCGTTATTTCAAACATTTATATTTGTTATACAGTTAATAATAATAATATAATATGAAACTCTTTGCCCCCAACAAATTGCGTCTGATGGAGTTACTGAGAGTAACTGAAACTTTTAGTAGCGCCATCAGGATGGAATTTGGTGTGGACAAATGTGCAGTCATGGATGTAAAGCGAGGGGAGATTATGGCATCCGAGGGAATTCAGCTCTCGGATTCCATACACCTGAGATCGCTCTCCTCAGCCGAAAGCTATAAGTATTTGGGTATGTCGGAAGCGTTGGGCATTAATGTGACTGACATGAAGCAATCGTTGAGGGAGCGCTTCTTTGGACGCCTGAAGAAGGTATTAAATAGCCTTCTTTCAGGTGGGAACAAGGTGCGCGCCTTCAACCGCCGGTTTTAATGTACTCTTTCGGCATACTCAAATGGACTCAGACGGAACTCGATACCCTGGACAAGAGAGTCCGTACACTGCTGACGGCAAACCGGTTGCATCACCCACGATCATCGGTGATGAGACTGTACATCCCGCGGAAGTGCGGAGGTCGAGGCTTTTTAAATGCGAAGACCCTCCACAACCGCGAGGTGTGCAGACTCAGAGAATATTTTTTAGAAACCGATGTGGGTATGCACCGAGATGTGGTCGCAGTAGACAAGGGATTGACCCCGCTGTCCATGGCTAAAGAGAACTGGTGCAAACCTGTAGTACTTACTACCGATGACCGCAAGGAAGTATGGCAAGGCAAGGAGCTTCACGGGAGCTTCTACCGGGCTCTTCATGGGCCCGATGTAGATTTTCTAGCGTCCGTGTCCTGGCTACGTTTCGGTGACCTCTTTGGGGAAACTGAAGGTTTTGTCTGTGCGATTATGGATGAAGTTATGTTGACGAACAACTACCGGAAATATATTATGTAGGATGGGACGGTTGACGTGTGTCGGGCATGCCACCGTCCGGGTGAGTCCATTAGACATATTATTTCTGGTTGTTCTCGTCTGGCTAACGGCGAGTACTTTCACAGGAACAACCAAGTAGCCAGGATTATTCACCAGCAACTTGCCTTGAAATATAAACTTGTGGAATCTGAGGTACCGTACTACAAGTATGTGCCCGACCCAGTTCTCGAGAAAGACCATGTCACACTGTACTGGGATCGGTACGGACCGATCCCAGTACAGTGTGACATGGTCTTTCTAATGATAGCATTACAGACAGGACTATTGTCGCCAATAAACCTGACATAGTGGTGATAGACCGATCAGCGCGCCGCGTAATGATAATCGATGTCACCATCCCGCATGACGAGAACCTCGTGAAAGCTGAGAAAGAGAAACAAATAAAATATCTCGACTTGGCACACGAGGTTGTCGACATTTGGAATGTGAGCTCGGCTATCATTGTGCCGATTGTCGTAACAGCCAATGGCCTTATGGCTAAGAGCCTCGACGACCATCTTTCGAGGTTGGATCAAGGGCCTGATTCAGAAGGCAGTACTCCTCGATATGGCTCGCATTGTGAGGAGGTTCCTGTCTCTGGAGCCCTAACCACCGGTAGCTTGGACCTTGTTCCCGACACCGGCGGACCGCTATTTTTTATATTTTTAAATGTTTTTTTATGTTTTTTTGTTTAAGAAATATTTAAAAATGTAGCGAAATGTGTATAAAAATGAATAAACGATATAATATAATAATATCTTGGGACAACCAACACACTGCCATCTGATCCCAAACTAGGCAGAGCCTGTTCTTTGGCAATCAGATAACTGATAAATATACTTATTTATTTCTAAATACACTCGGTTCCAAAAATAACGGGTCAGTCACATAAACCCGAATATCTCCCGAACTACGTATGCCATCCTAATGAAACAACTGTTCAATTGAGAATTTAATTATACAGATAAAAAATAAAATAAAACTTAGTGGTTGATGAAAAAAACTTCATTAGAAAAACAAAATTTAAAAAAATGACTATTATTTAAAACAAAATTTTTGTTTCATGTCATTATGGATGCTTTCCATTTCTATTCTGTCACAAAAAAAAAATCGTGAACGTCTTCCACGTGCATAATTATTATTCTGTGAGGTGAAGCATCTCAAAAACGGTGAAGGAAAACATCGTGAGGAAACCGGCATGTCCTAGAACCAAAAATTCGAAAACATTTGACATCTACCAATCCGCACTGGGCCCGCGTGGTGGATTATAGCCCGTTCCCTCTCATAGAGAGAAGGCCTGTGTCCCAGCAGTGGGAACATTAAAAGGCTGATGATGATGAGGTGAAGCATGGCAGCCACGCTAGAGGAATGTACCAGAATCCTAACTTTTTTGGAACTTGGGCGGAGCCAGCGTGAAACAGACAGAAACATTGGTGTATCTTTGTCGACTGTTTAGCGGGTAGTACAGCGGTACCAAGAGACCGGATCACACCTTAGAAGACCAGGAAATGGCAGACCAAGATGCACAACGGCCAGGGAAGACAGACAACTGGTGGCTTCAATGCTCCGAAATCGTTTTCAAACTGCTGTTGGTCTAAAAACTCACTTTATTCGCTTTGGAGGTGGCAATTTATGCGCTCAAACAGTAAGAAGACGACAATGAAACCATTGAGGCCCGCAAATGGCCCCAAACTGGAACGGGGACATCGAATTGCAAGACAGAGATACGTGCGCGGGCACCTAAACTGGACACTAGACGATTGGTCTAGGGTAATGTTCACGGACGAGTCTAAATTCATGCTTTATAAGCATGATGGTAAGCAGTTGGTGTACAGAAGACCAGGGGAGCGCTTCCATCAAGCGTGTGTGGAGGAAAAAGTGGCGTACGGTGGAGGCTCCGTACAAGTTTGGGCTTGGATTTCTGCTGAGGCCCGCACCGAGCTGGTACTCATTCAAAATGGAACTCTAAATGCAAATAGGTACGTGGAAGAGATCCTCAATGAACATGTAGGTCTTTTCATGGCCAGGATGGACCGGCATGGCATATTAATGCATGATAATGCGCGTCCCCATACCGCCAGAATTGACTACCTTGAAGAGGTCGGTATCGAACTCATGCAGTGGCCAGCGCGAAGCCCGGACTTAAACCCCATCGAGCACGCCTGGGACGAGCTTCAGAGATGCGTGAAAGGTCGAAACCCCCCACCAATCACGCTTCCCGAGCTCAAACAAGCACTGGTGGAGGAATGGGAAGGTATTCCTCAGCACCGGCTCCGAAATTTGGTGTACAGCATGCCTAATCGCCTGGAAGCTGTCAGGAGAGCTCGTGGAGGCAATACAAAGTATTAAATAAAGAAAGACAGCAAAAAAACAATCATAAAATTGTAATGTGATCTTAAGAAAAATATGACTACTTTGGTGTTTTTTTAATTTAGAGATTAATATTGTGGGTACAACTAAGTTTTATTTTATTTTTTATCTGTATAATTAAATTCTCAATTGAACAGTCTTCGTTTCATTAGGATGGCATACGTAGTTCGGGAGATATTCGGGTTTATGTGACTGACCCGTTATTTTTGGAACCGAGTGTACATACATATTATAGATAAATTACACACCCAGATAAATAACAAATAATCGTACTCATTGCACAAAGATTTGTCCTGTATGGGAATCGAACCCACGACCTCCGTCCTAGCAGTCAGGGTCACTAACCACCAGACCAACAGGTCGTCAAAAGTTAGAAAAGGTCTATTCTTCGATAAACATAAATGACACCTTCAGGTACTATAGAAAGAAAGATAGAAATGAATTATGAATATGTAATAGATACTTACTGTTACTAATTAAATAAAGGTATTACCCACAAAAATTACATGAACAACATTTATTGGACACTGTCAAATTAATTCGTTGCAGAATTGGTGAACAACCTTCATTAAAGCTACTCTCCAATCTGATAATATTAAAATTATGTTTGATTACGTGGAAATTAATTATTCAATTAATCCGATTCATTGATATAACAAATGTTGGTACATGAAAAATTACATTATTATTTATTGAAAACTGGACAATGTTGGTTATATTTTGATGCTATTAAAAGTTTTAATTGTTTAATTTTAAAGCTATATGTACGTTCCAGAAGTGGATTGGATAGGTAGTTTAAAATAAACATAAGTATTTTAATACAGGGTAGAGAGGAAACCGACGTACAAAGTAAAAAGTTTGGCGAGTAAATTGTAAATAAAAAAATATGTATGTTAGTGAACAACAAATAAAAAAAATATGTTACCACGTACTACTAGTACATCATTTTGGAAAAAAAATCTGCTGGTCCATGCATTTTGACCGTGTAGGACTGTAGGTATTGCACGATTATAGAAAACAGATTTTTTTTAAAATTACCGTTGAAAACTGTCTGTGTGGGGGGGGGGGGGGGGGGGTGTTCAGAATGATGTACCGAAGACGTGGTAACTGGTGCATCGGTGTCCCCTCCATGGTTCATTCCAGGGTTCATGGTATACTTATCGCCCATATACAGGGTGTAAACAGACTCTTCAAACTAAGTTACTTTACGCAAAAATTAGTGCTGGGAAATGACTTTTTTTTTGGGCTGAAAAATCAGGTTTTACAGTAGGACTCAATGTAGCGCACTCAAAACATTGTACTGATGGATGGATTGAATAATAAAAGGGTCCTGGAGGTGTTTAAAGTAAAAATTTTACATTAAAAACATGTATTTAAAAAAGAACTTGTGAAAAAGTTGGAACTTTGACCCCCAATATCTCCGTAACTAAGAGGTTCCCAGGTATGGTCTAGAACAAAAAAATGATCACAATGACGGGGAAAACAAGTGCCTTTCGGCTTCGTTAAGAGTCTGATTACACCCTTTATACACACTTGTTACTTATCTGCGTTGCCCGTATGAACGTTAGAGATCACAAACCACACCCAGGTTAGGACCATAATGTACGTTCCCAAGGGATCTTTCATCTCTCTAGTTCAAGCAGTAGTTAGGTATGTCCGTATGGCTTGAACCGAACTTTAATGAAAAGCCCTAAGTCCTAAGTGATCACTTATTATATTTATTCATTCCAGCCGTTTCATATTAACACTTATTATTATATATATTATAATACATTATATATATATATATATATACCTATATATATTATTTATTATTAACACTGAAACGGGATATTTACCATGTTTACTATTTACTTTGAGTTCCCGACAGCGCCGAAATATCGGAAACTCAAAACGAAGTGGTAATGATAATATTCTTGCTCTATTTCCCGATACGACTTAAATTAAGTAGCTAATTGACCAAAAAAATTAATTCTTTAATTGCATGTCATCGACCTAATTCTAAATATGATGTAAGTCAAAATTTCTCCAACCAAATGTTTTTTCAGTTTAGGTGGAGTGATCTAAAAGTGGAATAACTAATGAAATGTTAAAAAATAAATAATGTTTTCTTTAAAACATTAACTTCAAGTTTCCCAAAACTTTACGGAATCAAAAGGTTTATTCCGCATCCTGGACATTATTATCATTCTCCTGCCTGTATTCTAATTTTTTGGGGTCGGCGCAGCATGTCTTCTTCTTCCATACACATGTCTATTACTTGTCATCTCAACAGCCTCATTTTTTGCCATATCATCCTTCACACAGTCCATCCATCGTTTCTTTGTTCTCCCTCTACTCTTATACCCATCTACATTCATACTCTTAATTATAACTAACGCCATATTGGAATTAAGTCGACGATGGACACTTACTCGTACGAAACGTCAAAATATAGGACGATTCAGATTGGTCGTTTCCTATGGAGACTTCTTTTAAAAATATTCGTGCAACGATCAAATTAATTGAAGTCCATAAACACAAAAGCGATAACATATTGAGCAGAAACGAAATTCCGAGAAAGCTTAATTTCATGAGGTTATTTATACCTATCGATATAAACGTGCCTTAGTTTAGTTTACGTCGATATTCATATTCAACATAGTTTTTTCCCCACAAACCGCCTTCGAAGTAGAGTTACGATGCTTTAAGTATTTTTTTTTTCTAATTATTGAAATAAATATGTACATACTATGTCGTTTTAGTCTGACAACAAGCCCTTAGTACGCCAAGTGGTATCGTATTAAGCGCAAGCCACACCGCCAGCTAGTGAACGAGCGTGCGAGCCTCTTTTCATATTTCGTTTCGGTTCTTTCGGTAGTTCGTGGTGTGAACCAAAGTATGAAAACAGGTGAAACGATACCTCGCTCGGCTCGCTCGCTCGCTCACTCGTGTAGCCTGCACTTTATTCAGTACTAACTAATACTAACTTGTGGAGGTCAGATAGGCAGTCACCCCTTGCAAAATACTGTTATTCAGCTGCATCCGGTTAGACTGAAAACTGACCCCAACAGAGTTGGAGAAGGCTAGTTAGATGATATAACACAGTTCCAAGTTTAGTATTGCATACTACAGTGAAAACAGGTATATTCTTTTGGCTTCCCATGACTGCTTGCTGTATATTTCGTCATCATAACCATCAACATCAACCCTATTTGCAAAGCGATGCTCACCTATACTAAGGTGTAATTATACAATAGCTAGATAGATATAAAGATTGTAAAAAGACTCTTAACGAAGCCGAAAGGCATTTGTTCTTCCCGTCATTGCGATCATTTTTTTGTTCTAGACCATACCTGGGAACCTTCTAGTTACAGACATATTGGGAGTCAAAGTTTCAACTTTTTCACTTACTTAAGACACCTTCACCCTACTATTCAATCCATCGTTCAGCAGAATGTTTTGAATGCGTTACATTGAGTTCTACCGTCTTCTTTTCGTATCGATGAACTCAAATTGTATTAGACCAGTATGTAGCCACCTGAACAGCTCTGTTGTAATAATAAAATTCTACTTTACCGGTTATCTATAACATTGTGTTTAGTGACAACACTAACTAGGTAGTACTTCTCTAGGAAGTCTATGGTTTTGTATTACTCTGTGGAATCTATTAAATAAAACTACGCTGTGTTAAATTTACTTTTGCCGTTTTTAATTAATCTCAACAGGTTATGGGCCCAGGCCACCTGATTTCGGTTTAAATACAACGAAAATACAAGTAATAATTAAAATACAAAGTAAATTCAGTGAAAAAAAAAAACAGTAGTTCCGTATAAACATAACCTAAGTCAACACGAGGTGCTTCGAGACGTGACACAATCTTCTTCATCAGCAAAATGTCTTCTACAAATAATATGGCACTGATTGAAAAGCTGACCGGAAGGGAAAACTATCCAACGTGGAGATTTGCTGTCCAAACATATCTTGAACACGAGGACTTATGGCATTGTGTCACAGAAGATGGCGTCGATGTCAAACAAGATTCGAAAGCTAAGTCCAAAATTGTTTTATTGGTACATCCCATCAACTATGTACACATCCAAGAGGCCAAAACTGCCAAAGAAGTGTGGAATAACCTATCTAAAGCTTTCGATGACAAAGGGCTGACACGTAGAGTTGGCTTATTAAGAGATCTGATTACCACAACGCTAGAAACATGTCAAGGCATCGAAGACTATGTTAGCAAAATAATGTCGACCGCACACAAACTACGAAACATTGGGTTTAATGTGAATGATGAATGGTTGGGAACCTTGCTACTGGCTGGTTTACCCGAGGTCTATCAGCCGATGATTATGGCACTTGAAAGCTCCGGTGTGGCAATAACAGCGGATTTTGTAAAAACTAAACTGCTTCAAGATGTGAGAAGCACTGAAACAAATGCTTTATATGTTAATAAAAACAAGGGAAATCGGTCGCAGTCTGCCAAACAAGCTTCAGAGAAACCCAGTACCAGCAAAGGTCCTAGATGTTTTGTGTGCAATAAATATGGGCACATAAGTAAAAATTGTCGAAATAAGAAGTCGAAGGAAAAGTCAGAACAAAGTACCAACTATGTTGCTGTATTTTCTGCAACTACATGTAATGAGAAAGGTTGGTACATAGACTCTGGAGCGTCAATGCATATTACCATGCACAGTGACTGGCTATATGATAAAACCCCACCTCCGATTAGTACTATAAAGGTGGCAAATGATGAGAAACTTTTGGTAGAAGCCTGCGGAAAGATAAATTTAAATGTTGCTGATTGCAATGGGAAGATAAATACAATCCAAGTGCAGAATGTTCTTTATGTTCCTGGTCTGGCCACTAATGTTCTCTCGGTTACTCAGATGATCAAAAATGGATGTCATATACAGTTCAATGAGAAAGGTTGCAACATATTAAACAGAAATAAAGAACAAGTGGCTACTGCAAAGATGATGAATAATATGTACCGGCTTAATACTCACAGTACTCCAGCATACATATCTGCATCAAAAGACAATGACTGTTATCTGTGGCATCAAAGAATGGCTCATTTAAATTTTGAAGATTTGAGTAAACTAACAGAATCTGCAGGAATTAAATTAGAAAATAAAGAAAAGGTCTTATGTATTTCATGTCAAGAAGGGAAACAATCAAGAAATCCTTTTCCTTCTCAAGGATCTCGAGCACAAGCAAAGCTAGAGGTCATTCACTCTGATGTTTGTGGGCCTATGGAGGTACCATCGCTTGGAGGAGCTCGCTACTATGTTACCTTCATTGACGATTTTACCAGGAAGGTATTTGTATACATAATAAATAAGAAATCTGATGTGTTTGAAAAGTTTAAAGAATTTAAAGCATTGGTGGAGAACCAACTGGATTTAAAAATAAAGACTCTCCGTACAGATAATGGCAATGAATACTTGAGCAATGAATTTCGCAATTTTCTCAAGAAGTCTGGAATTTCACACCAAACTACTACTCCCTACACTCCACAACAAAACGGTCTCGCGGAGCGTATGAATAGAACTCTTCTAGAACGAGCAAGATGCATGCTACTGAATGCTCAGTTACAAAAACAGTATTGGGCAGAAGCAATTTCAACTGCTGCCTATGTCACAAATAGATGTCCAACACGAGTGATAGAATTTTCAACACCTGAAGAGAAGTGGAGTGGTAGAAGGCCGGACATCACTAATTTGAAAGTCTTTGGTTGTGAAGCCATGGTGCATGTGCCAAAAGAAAAATCGAAAAAATGGGACTCAAAGGCAAACAAGATGATTTTTATTGGCTATAATGAACAGACAAAGGGATATAGACTTTTAGATCCAAAGACAAAGAAAGTGTTAATTAGCAGAGATGTCATATTCATTGAAAGTTCAGTTAAAAGGAATTATGCATTACTGCCATTATCAGAGTCGGTCTCAGAACCCAAGACCAATGATGATAGTTCTACCAATAATGAGACTAAATTAGAAAATACATCTGAAGATAGTGAATTGCAATCTGAAACCAGTGATGAATCTTTTAAGTCAGATGAAGGATCAATTTATGTACCAGACGAAACAATTGATTCAACAGAACTTACACGAAATGTAACAACAAGATCTAAACAAAGAACATGTAAAATGGATGCTAAAACATATTCATGTGTTAATGAAGTTTCAGAACAGTATGATGTTCCAGAAAGTTACACAGCAGCAATATCCTCACACAATGTGAATGCTAAACATTGGAAACAGTCAATTCAAGAAGAGTTAAAAGCACATGAAGAAAATAAAACTTGGAACCTTATTGATAAACCGGAAGGAGTGCGAGTGATTGATTGTAAATGGGTATTCAGAATAAAAGACAATCCATCTGGTCCAATATTTAAATCAAGACTGTGTGCTAAAGGATGTGGACAAAAACAAGGCATTGATTACACTGAAGTTTACTCTCCTACGGTGAGATATGATTCAATCAGAGTTGTACTGTCAAAAGCTGTCCAAAATG
Source organism: Lycophotia porphyrea (assembly GCA_950005105.1). Classification (NCBI taxonomy): domain Eukaryota; kingdom Metazoa; phylum Arthropoda; class Insecta; order Lepidoptera; family Noctuidae; genus Lycophotia; species Lycophotia porphyrea. Next base: position 10,188,625 of record OX465393.1, read on the forward strand.
AGTTAAAAATTATCCAATTTGACATAAAGACTGCATTTTTATATGGAGATGTAAATGAAGTTATTTACATGAAGCCACCAGAAGGTTTGGAGGTCCAGTCAAATTCGGTATGTAAACTTAATCGTTCTCTCTATGGTTTGAAGCAAGCACCAAGGTGCTGGAATCAGAAATTTGATAATTTACTAAAGAAATTTGGGTTTACTAATAGTCATAGCGACAAATGTGTCTATTTTGGAAATGTAAACAAAAATAAAATTTATTTGTTGTTGTATGTTGACGATGGGCTTCTAATATCTAATTCAGAAGACTCACTAAACAAAGTGATGAGTGATTTAAAAGATAATTTTGAAATTAAACAGTGTGATCCAAAGAACTTTGTAGGATTACAAATAGAAAGATTTGAAAAATGTATTTTCCTTCACCAATCAAAATATATTGAACGGTTATTATATAAATTTAATATGCAAAATGCAAACTGTAACAGTGTTCCAGTTGATCCTCACACTACTCTAGAGAAAGCAACTGAAGCCCCAGACAAAACTATTCCCTACAGAGAGGCTGTGGGCTCACTCATGCACCTGGCTGTGGTAAGCCGTCCAGATATCATGTTTGGAGTCAGTCTGGTGAGTAGATATTTGAACTGTTATGATCAGACCCATTGGAATGTTGTAAAGAAAATATTAAGATATCTGAAAGGAACAATGGACTATGGTTTATGTTATACACCTTCAAAGTCTAACCTAGAGGGTTATAGTGATGCAGACTGTGCCAAAGACACAAGCACACGCAGGTCTTTAACTGGCTATGTATTTATGAAAAATGGAGCTGCAGTAACATGGGCAACACAACGCCAACAAAGTGTAGCCTTGTCTACAACGGAAGCAGAGTTCATGGCTGCTTGTTCTGCAACTAAAGAAGCTATATGGTTAAAGGGATTGTTAATGGACATAAACGAATTTAATCAGAACTCTATCTGTCTAAATATTGATAATCAAAGTGCAATTTGTTTAATTAAGAATGTAGATTATCACAAGCGATGTAAGCATATAGATATAAGGTATAATTTTATCAAAGAAAAGTATTCAGAGAAACAAATAGATCTCAAATATGTGAATACCAAAGAGCAATATGCAGACATATTTACTAAAGCTTTACCTAAAGAACAATTTCAATATCTTAGAAATAAAATTGGTGTTAAGCAAGTATCTCTCAAGTAATTTTTTTTGTTATTAATTGCTATTTTTAGCTAAAAGTTGTCTGTTAGTCTCTATATTTTTTTTATGTAAGTAAAGTTAAAATTTGGCGAGAGTGTTGTAATAATAAAATTCTACTTTACCGGTTATCTATAACATTGTGTTTAGTGACAACACTAACTAGGTAGTACTTCTCTAGGAAGTCTATGGTTTTGTATTACTCTGTGGAATCTATTAAATAAAACTACGCTGTGTTAAATTTACTTTTGCCGTTTTTAATTAATCTCAACAAGCTCTAACATTTGCTTCCATTAAATCCTGATAGGTAAAAAAAAAAAAAAAAATTAAATTTTCAATCTATTTATTTTCAAAAAAAAAGTCGTTTCCAAGCAATAATTTTTACGTAAAGTTACTACGTTTTATGTACATAATGCTTGGTTGACGGCTTCGTGAAGAGTCTGTTTACATCCTGTATCTGAGAGAGAGCAAAATAACATAAATACCAACGCACCGCAAGTATGTACACAGTTTATTTATAATACTCTGTTAATTTATGCAGAGATATAAGCGAATACCTCATTCATGGAAATACATATACCAAAAGAAGAATTTGAAAACATTGTTTTAAAATTCTTCTTTTGGTTTACGTATTTCCATGAATGAGGTTTTTTGTATAAGAGCCCAAGAAGTTTTAATATTTACTTAAAATCGGTAGTTTCTAAGCCAGAAACGCCTTTGTTGCAAACTTTGTTTTCTTAAAGTTAAGATGAAAGATGAAGGCAGTGAGTTAAGAGGAAGTTTATGTTAAACCTACTTATGTATATATGTGAAGATTACGGCCAAAGTATATACATAAACGTTGTATATTTGTGTATGGTACTTGAATGTAACATTGTTCGTGTGAATTGTACTGGAAGATTTTCTTTGAGTATTCTGAAATACTTAGTAAGGGAAGACAAAGGAGGGGATTTTTTTGTATTAGTACCATAAGCATTTCTTTTATTTCTACATCAGTAGGCAGAACATTGCCCACTTATAAACATAAATGTGGAGACTGTTTTTCTGTATAGGAACAAGTCAAAGTATAAACAAAGATACATAATTTTTCACGTTTTAAATTCTTAAAACATAAATGTAAAAAGCATGTATTGTTAGCAGTAATATAAAAGCTCTGTCTACATTTTCCTTATAATCCAATAAATGTTATTGCATAAAAGAATCCACTATATTCTTTTCCTCGTTTAGCAACAAACAGTGAGGAAATTGAAAAGCTCGCAAAGGTTCTAAGCGTAAGCTGGCTAGCCTGGCGACCTAATGGCTTTACTATCTACTCAGTCCGGGAACTGAGCGTATTTGTGTTACCAGACTTTGTTTATTTTTACAGACATGTCTTAAAGTTGATCCTGCCGAGATACTCGGATAAACGAGGCTGACTTTAGCCAATCTACTTGTCACTGCGTAAATATTTAAAGAGTACTTACCTACTTAAAAACTAGTGGTTTGGCAGCCATACGTTATTGTGTTTTGACAACTTAGAATAGATATTATTTTGTGATGTAGAACCCGTTTTTATTATAAAAATCTGAAAAACTGTCCCTGCAGGATTTTCAGCTTTATTATATGTAAGTTTAATTTTCCCGCTTATACATAATCATGAATCATTTGGAACAAATTATTTAAATGACTGTAAACAACACAAAGTACTTAAAGCGAATTAATTTATGTGTGTAGTTTAGTTATATTATGTATAATCAAACATAATATAACTAAACTACATATGTATTTTACCAACTTGTCGTTTTGAAATAACAAAAGCAGGTTGACATGATGCTATTTTTTTATAAAGGACACAAACGTTGTTGGAGTGAGTGAATATCGACCACCACCACAAACCTTTGCTTCATTGAGTTACAATACAAGTTTGGCTTTTACCTAAGAGAAGAGGGATTTACTGATCCTAAATAACGCTAAATTTATGGCCTCGTGGAAGTTAAACATTCGGATAGAAATAGGTAGGTTTTATGTAAATGGAAAACTATTCTAGTTTGTCATACATTTTCCTTACAACGTTCTGTACGTAATTAAAGAAACCCAAACACAAGTTTAATGTGTTTCTGTAGCTAAATGTCGGATACTTAAGTTGCGAAACTGTCACCCGGTGTATTCAAGCGGTAGAAACCGCTAGACTTATTAAGTACGTACCTACAATTAGGTACTAGGTCTCCAGAGATTCTCGTAAGCCCTTTTTACAGTTGCCAAAAGTCACTCAATATATTTAGGGTCGGTTTCAGCCGGAGTAATTTGTGAAATTCGAGCTCAGGGACGGTTTGCTAGCCACGATGTCAGATGTGAAACGGAGAATTCTGTATTATGAAGTTTGTGGGTGTCCGAAGAATTTCTTATTAGTGCGAATTGACTTGAAAAATTATTTTATGTTTGTTTTATGTTGGATTTCATTGCACGTTTATGATCTCCGAGCTATAAATAGTAACGTAGTATTGACTGGGGGTCAGGAAGGGTCTGGAATTACACCACAAACTAGAGCGTCTAGCGTCGGCCGCTTCTAAGCCAGACGTCTTGGTATGTAGAGGTCACGGATAGCCATTTGGTACGAGTGACCTAGAATAAATTGTGGTATCCCTACGCTAATATAAATAGGCGGAATATGCTTTATTGTAGACTGTAACTAAACACTTTTAAAGCAACACAGCTGAAATAGTTCAATACTGTTAATTGCATAATATTTCGTCCATCTAAGTATATCAGGCCAACTTGTGAATTTAATATGATGAAAAAATCCGCAAATGCAAATGCAAATGATGCAAATCCGGTTGCCTCATTTTCAAAATCCGATTGTGATAACAATCATATAGTGTTATGGTAAATCTTTAACCTTTGATGCGGTTTCGATTCCTGCAAATATTTATATGGCCCTGAGTTTTCGGGGCCCGGTGTTTGTGTATGTCATTCATGGAGTGACGGCATCCATAATGGTGTGGTCCTATACTTACAAAACGCTTCACACTGTTGTCATATATGTATTATTGTGTATCTCTGAAAATGTAAGCACTCTTCGTGTTGATCTGGTTACAAAGAAGACGGTGGGTACAACGGCATAACTTAATTGACGTAGCCATCTGGCAAACAAAATCCGATTGCGATCTCGGAATGAAATATTCGCATCATCTATTTGCAATTCGTTCATTATTTGATTGAACACTGTTCCTACCTGATATATTTGTGTGCACAGTGGATAAAATTATATCGAGTTGAGTCCATTACAGGCAGGAAGAGTCGAAAACTGCCTCCAAAAACGGAAATGAAAGAAACTGGCGGCGCCACCCAGCACGTACCGACGTACCTACCCTACCACCCTCGACGAGCTATAGCAACAAACCTTTTTTAAATCAGCCATTTAAACAATGTTTCACAGTCAACGACTCGTGAACGATATAATTATGTAATTAGATAATTAAATTATCTTAACAACGTATGGGTTGAGTGCTGTAAAAACGAACCCGCGTTGGAATAAAAATGTTATTTAATTACCAGGAAAACCGCTTCCTTTCGCTTTATTACTGATTAACAAAGAGGTTTGTACAATCATTTTATGTAACCTTTGTGCCGTATGTACTGTACCTATGTATGTACAGTTACTGAAAGAAACAAAGTATACTTACATTCGCAAAGGACCTCTTTGAATCACAATTTGCGTAATGTTTATGCAATTTAACACTAAGACACGATTTCCTTTTACATTTCTGCCAATTTAAAATAAGTAAACCATTTCGAATTCAGTTTGCGATTTCAATATTTTTACTTTGACATCATACTCATACACCTACGAGTATGTAATACTCGTGCCCCTGAAAAACATAAAAGAAACACGTAATTTTTGTGATATCTCACATAAAAATGTTACGAATTTTGTCTCAACGAATTTTTGTCACCTTTGAAAACACGAAAATGCGAAGCCATTCGTTTAACACAAAAGGTGTTACAGGTAAAATGTGTTAAGAACCCCAACTCTTAAATAAAAAGGTACGAACAATAATGAGGGGTGCTCTTAAAAGTCAAAGCCAAACCGAGGTGGTGCGTTCAAATGTCGAAGATAGAGGGAAAAAAAACAAGTTTAAAAATCCACATCGAAACCTTTTCAGACCGTGACTAATAGGTGAACGTCATGGAACAGAAGACTTGAAAGTAGAAAAAATACGTACCAGCTGTTCCAATGAAAAATAACGTGTCATTAATCATAACGATGAAAGGAAGGAGCGACAAGGCTGCACGACAAATACCTTCCTGTAGACGCGTCGTGTTTGCACTTACGCGTCTCGTTGGCTACCGTGTAATGATATCGCGCAGCAGTGAAACAACGTTTACTACTATTGTTTACGTGAACAATAGCAGAGAAAAACAATACGAGTTCGGATATCGCCGACGACGATTGAATCAAGATCTTACTCGTTTAGCTGTAGTGGTGTATTCTGTGCCTGAAATTCACAACAGATAGAGACGTGTTGCTGGGAAGTTTGTTGCATCACTTCTATTGCAGTGCGAAAAAGTGTTTTTGAAGGCTATCTGAGTATGACGCTCCCTCCACATTTTTTGGTATTAGTGTAAAGATGGGAGGTTTGAATGTGTGAGGAATAATATGAAAGAAAAACTGGCCAAGTGCGAGTCGGACTCGCGCACGAAGGGTTCCGTACCATGATCAATACAACATTAGACCGGTTTACGATTTATGACGTATTAACTACTGACTAGATCTCGTTCAAACCGATTTTGGGTGGAAGTTTGCATGGTAATGTACATCATATATTTTTTTAGTTTTATCATTCTCTTATTTTAGAAGTTACAGAGGGAGGGACACACATTTTACCACTTTGGAAGTGCCTCTCGCGCAAACTATTCAGTTTAGAAAAAAAATGATATTGGAAACCTCAATATCATTTTTGAAGACCTATCCATAGATACCCCACAAGTAAGTATGGGTTTGATGAAAAAAAAAATCAGTTTCAGTTCTAAGTATGGGGAACCCCCAAAATTTATTGTATTTTTTTTCTATTTTTGTGTGAAAATCTTTATGTGGTTTACGGAATACATCTACTTATCAAGTTTCAACAGTATAGTTCTTATAGTTTCGGAAAAAATTGGCTGTGACATACGGACGGACAGAAAGACATGACGAATCTATAAGGGTTCCGTTTTTTGCCATTTGGCTACGGAACCCTAAAAAGGAGTAAATAATAGCGTGACGGCTGACAGGGGAGAATCGAAGAAAAAAACGTGTTGCGCTGACCTCAAATAACATGGGACAAGAACAGGAAGATAATAAGGATACATTCTAGTAACCTAACTATAACATCAGACTCTTATTTGTAACAGTTATTTGGTACTAGTCTGTAGCAAATATTAGTCGAATTACCGGCTCAGGCAGACCGTGGTGGATAATAGGGTTGTCAGGACGGGCTGGGAGTACGAATGCGTGTAATTTTATTTCTGGGGCCGCGATAATTTTACATATGGGACATGTTTAATATTTGAACATTTACCCTAGTCTCTGAAGAGGGATTTTGTTTCAACTACTTTATATCATAATGTTAATTATTTTTTGGAGTCGGCTTAGCGTATGACAAGTTTTAAAATAGATTTTGACTTAATTTAATTTCCTCGATTTTGTCTCAAAAGTTTTCTCTGTACCATGTTTGTTTACTATTAAAAAAAAATATAGGCCTATGGCAGTGGGTGATTCAGGGCTGAAATGATGATAATGATGATGATGACTATTAAAAATTTCTTATTAAAATTGCTTGAACACGTGGACACTGAGTAATATTCACTTGTATGAAAATGCGAGAAATCAATCGAACGATTTCATGTCTTTCTTCTTGGAACATTCCACTGTCCATTTGTGAATAAATATTGAGTATTTATTCCGTACTATCTGTTTGTTCTGTCCATTGAAAGAGCCCTTTGAATAAATTTCTGGCTTAGTCCTCATCAGTACTTTTTTTTTACACGAGACGAAGGTAGGTAATGAAATTTTCATGTTAATCGCATTAGTATGTTTGTTAAACAAACATGCCTAATTCTAAAACTGATTATTATGCTACCTAACAAAAGCCTTTAGAAATGTGCAAGTCTTCAAATAACGCTAAGTGCATGTTTACATACAATACTCCCACATTTTTGTAGTATTTTTAACCGACGAAAAAACGGTCCGCGTATATATATATAAAGGGTGTAAACAGACTCTTAACGAAGCCGAAGGGCACTTGCTTTCCCTGTCATTGCGATCATTTTTTTGTTGTAGACCATACCTGGGTACCTTCTAGTTACGGAGATATTGGGGGTCAAAGTTCCAACTTTTTCACAAGTTTTTTTTTTTAAATAAATATTTTTAATGTAAGATTTTTACTTTAAACACCTCCAGGACCCCTTACTATGCAATCCATCCATCAGCACAATGTTTTGAGTGCATTACATTGAGTCCTACTGTAAAACGAGATTTTTCAGCCCAAAAGACGTCTACGAAGTCTGCCACGACGTCTTCTGGCTGTATCAGGGCTCCATAAAGTGGCTATTTTAGCCCACAGCCTATTAGGCATGCGGCAGACCTGGCCAGCCTAGTCCTACTTCAGCAAAGCATTTTTCCGCGAAGTCCTCAGATATGCCTCATGAAGTAACATAACATTACATGACGCCTGTAATCCTCGTAGGGTTAGGCAGAGGTGTACCTAATAGTACACCCACACCCCTCCGCCCCCTCATGAAGTAATAGAGATAATATTAAATCCTTTGACAAGTTTCAGCTATGAACCACGTAGTAACGAGAATATCAATTTTCAGGAAGAATTTTGGCGTAGGTACTGAATCTGTGTATAAAGACTGTTTTAAATTCGAAATTGATGTCGAGATTTCCATCGCGCTTAAGATGGATAAAGAGAAACAAAATAAGTGTCTGTTATTCTTATGCTCCATTGGTGTAAATGCTACGTAGCATTCCTGTGAGGCAATAAAACGAATGAATGCTTTATTTATAATATTTAGTATTCCGAAACTTTAGATAAACATTATTCGACTAAAACAAAACTAAATACTGCATTAAACTACAAAACTGCAAGAGACAGGAACTTCTGTATCTTGTCAAGCCAAAGCAGCTCGGCCTTACGTTAAAAGTAGCTATGTAATTGTAGTATAGCGCTTACCTGTACTAGACCATATACATATACCTACATTTTAATGATGCATAGTCACCGAAGCTAACTTATAGTGGAACTTCAGACATAATTCTCTCCTGGTGACACGGTCTCCGGTAAATATACTGACATTTACTGCATCCCTGTAAACTTTACCGGGGCAACGCGTTCGCAGGGTTAACCGATCTCAAAGTTTGATTGCTATTCTATTAAACAATAGACAGCAGTTTATCTGATTGTCAAAAATTTTATTGATACAGCCATATCTATTGTTGTTAATTGATATCTCAATATCGGAAATTATAGTTAAGTAATAGTCTAGTGATGATAAACGCTACAGCTTAGCATGAGGTCCTGCATTCGATTCCCAGGTCGTTTAAAGTATTAACGATATTGTGTTCCTTCTTGTGGAATATCTAAGAAGCAATCTGGATTTGAAGAAATAGATTCGTCCCCCGTTACATGAGCCTTAAAACATTACTAGCGAAAATAGGCATTCAACCAGGCAGAATATTATTTACAGTTAACATTTTAGCTGTTAGTCAGAGGTTCGCTCGTGGCTAAATAATAACAGCCACTCGGGTCCATCTTCAAGATGCGCTTCCCTAGGTTGGTCCGTGGATTGATGACCACCTATTACTGTATCGAGTTTCCTCGTAAAGTACGCCAATCCCCAACGGCTGTCATTTGAAGAATTTTGACAATCGTTACAGGTAATCAGAGGCCTGAAAGTCAGACAACCAGTCTTACCAATGGGTATTGTATCACCCAGTACTAACTGGGTTTTGGAGGTTAGGTAGGAGGTAGCTCCATGTGAAATATTGGTATTCACCTGCATCTGGTTAGACTGGAAGTCACCCCCATCATAGTTGGCTAAGCAGATGCTGATTTTAGCTGTTAGTCATAAACCTGAGCTGTATTATTTTAATCAGTTGAAGTTCTACAGATTCATGTAACTTTCATAGATACTAAGATAGGGAGCGATGCCAAGAAGTTGTTAGTTTCCTAACGTCATCACATCACACCTCTATTCCTTCGAAAGATTAAACAGAGGTGTACCTCATAGTACCCTACCTAGAAGTGGTTATAACATGCACACATTTAGTCATTTATTTAGATAATGTAGCGACAGCCAAGTAACAGAGCCGACGATGTTAGTATAGAATAAAATATACTTTACTGTACATCATCATCATCATCATCATCATTTCAGCCAATAGACGTCCACTGCTGGACATAGGCCTCCCCCAAGTGTCGCCACATTGACCGGTCCCGTGCGACTCGCATCCAGCGGATCCCTGCAACCTTCATCAGGTCATCGGTCCACCTAGTGGGAGGCCTTCCAACGCAACGTCTTCCGGTTCGCGGTCGCCACTCCAGAACTTTACGGCCCCATCGGCCATCCGTTCTGCGAGCAATGTGCCCTGCCCACTGCCACTTAAGTTTGGCAATTCTTCGGGCTACGTCGGTAACCTTGGTTCTCTTGCGGATGTCCTCATTTCTGATTCGATCACGCAAGGAAACTCCGAGCATAGCCCTCTCCATTGCCCTTTGGGTGACTTTAAGCTTTCTAATTAGGCCCATTGTGAGCGACCACGTTTCGGTCCCGTATGTAATCACTGGCAACACACACTGGTCATAGACTTTCGTCTTGAGACACTGCGGTAAGTTGGACGAGAAGATACCACGCAACTTCCCGAACGCTGCCCAGCCGAGTCGGATTCGACGATTGACCTCTTTCTCGAAGTTAGACCTACCTAACTGGACCGTTTGTCCCAGGTAGACATAATCGTCTACAACTTCGATTGTAGAGTCTCCGATCTTGATAGGAGTGGGTGTTACATGGGCATTCAACATGACCTTGGTTTTGTCCATGTTCATTTTAAGACCCACTCTTCCGGAAGCTCTACTGAGGTCATCGAGCATTGTACTGAGGTCCTCCATGGTCTCAGCCATAACCACAATATCGTCGGCAAACCGAAGGTGAGAGATGTACTCGCCATTGACATTGATGCCTAGCCCTCGCCAGTCCAGAACCTTGAAGACATCCTCCAGTGCAGCGGTGAACAGTTTCGGAGATATGACGTCTCCCTGTCTCACACCTCGCTGCAGAAAGATAGGTTCCGAGGTCTGGTCCTGAAGTCGGACTGACATGGTGGCGTTTTTGTATAAACACTTCAACACCTCGATGTACCGATAATCGATTTGGCACCGTTGGAGAGACTGCAGTACAGCCCAAGTCTCGATCGAATCAAAGGCTTTCTCGTAGTCCACAAACGCTAAACAGAGAGGCAGGTTATACTCTTCGGTCTTCTGTATAACCTGCCGCAGCGTATGTATGTGGTCTACGGTGCTAAAGCCTTTTCGGAAACCGGCTTGTTCGGGAGGCTGGAAATCGTCAAACCTGCGCGCGAGACGATGCGTGATGACTCTTGAAAACAACTTGTAGACATGGCTCAGAAGTGAGATGGGCCTATAGTTCTTCAGCCGGGCATTGTCGCCCTTTTTGAAGAAGAGTACCACCACACCTCTGCACCATGCCTGTGGCGTTTTCCCCTCGAGTATGACGGAATCGAACAGCTTCTGAAGGGCATTAAGTGCCGGTTTTCCACCCGCCTTCAGGAGTTCGGCCGTAATTCCGTCATCACCCGGTGCCTTGTTGTTTTTAAGCTGTTTCAGAGCCATCCTAATCTCGTACAGGCTGACGTCCGGGATGTCTTCGGTATAGTGTCGGGTTAGTCTAGCTCTTGGGTCGTTTGCTAGATCTACAACAGGTTCACTAGTTGACGTGTATAATTGCCCATAGAACCTCTCGATCTCCCTCAAAAGCTCAGGTTTGGCGGATACGATCCTGCCATCGTCGGTCTTCAGTTTTGCGAGCTGGCTCTGCCCAATAGCCAGATCTCTTGCAAATACCTTGGAGCCTTTATTCCGCTCAATTGCGTCTTTAACACGTTCGGTATTAAAGCTGCGGAGGTCGCTCTTCAAGGATTTAGAGATCCGTCTATTAAGCTGCCGGTACTTCCACGCCTCGTCTGAAGACTGCAGGATCATCTCACGCCGCTCCTTCATGAGCTTGAGAGTATGCTCTGAGAGTTTTTTGTTCTTGTCTGGACGACGGGTCTTGAAGAACTTAGACCCAGTCGTATGGACAGTTTCCACGAACCCGTCGTTATATTCGTCCACTGAGCTTCCTAGGCACTCGAAACGATTCTGGAGTTCAAGCTGAAAGCTCTCGGGGTTTTGGATCTGCATCTGTGCTGGACGGAGCGTAGACTTCATCAGTCGAGACCTTTCAAGCTTGATATTGATGTTCAATGTGCCTCTTACCATGCGGTGATCGCTCCCGGTTTTCACCGAATTGATCACAGAGACATCATTGAACATTTGCTTCTTGGTTGACATGATGAAGTCAATCTCATTTTTAGTTGCACCATCGGGGCTCTGCCAGGTCCACTTCCTGTGCTCACGCTTTCTGAAGAAAGAGTTCATCATATAGAGGCCCTCCTTCTCCTAGCTCGACTAGCCAGTTGGTGACCCCGGTGATTCCGACGGCCAAACCCAAATTTCCCCACCTGCAGCTCATCACCGTCTCGTTTGCCCAGCTTCGCGTTGAAGTCTCCCATGACAACGGTGAAGTGAGTTTTGAAACCATGCATGGCTTTAGAGATATCCTCATACATGGTCTCCACTTCCTCGTCGGGGTGTGCCGAGGTCGGGGCGTAGACCTGTATGACCTTCAGCGAATATCTTGAGGATATTCTGAGTATAAGGCACGCCACCCTGGTCGACACACTCTCGATCTTCACCACGTTGTTCACGAGGGACTTGTGGACGATAAACCCAACACCACCCTGGGACTGCCGGTCACCCTCTCGGAAATAGAGCAGGTTGCCGGAATTCAGGGTTATCGTGTCCTCCCCCTCTCTTCGGACTTCAGATAATCCCACAATACTCCATCGCAGCCTGCTCAATTCCTCTTCGAGTTCCGTTATCTTCTCGTCGGTCCGGAGTGTACGCGTGTTGTATGTTGCCAGGTCAAGTCGTCGGTATAGGCAGCCAGATCCCGTCCGGAGATTCTTCGCACCCCTTGCCACGCCGTCACCTCGACCGCTACCATAGTCGAGGGTAGACGGGCTGCCGGGTACTAGGGGCCATTTGTGTGTTGCGCTATTCATTTGGGGGGTTTTGCCATAATCGCCACGCTTGGCAGGCGGGTTGGCGATCGCAGTATGGTTGTTACAAAGGCACAGAGAACGCTGCTGCCCATTCTCTGGTAAGTCCCTTAGTCGCCTCTTACGACACCCACGGGGAGATATGGGATGGTATTATTCTTTACGTCCGACACCATACTGTACACTGAAGTTGAAAGACAACTGTTTTACAATATTATAAGTATTGTAGTTTGAACTCTACAAGCTGCATGATTAAGTATCATAATTAGAGATCGAATATTCGGATGCATATTTGCCTAAAGTTTGAGGTGTTGACAAAAATCGAGTGCGAGTTCGAGTATCAAAATAATCATTGTTATAAGCCCAGTCATAATTTCCATTTTACTCTATTTGAATATTCATTTGCAAATTTTGAATTATATTCAGCAGCAAAATTTTTAATATGAATAAAATTGAGTATGTTCTTAGTAATCTTGAGGTGAATCATTATTATTATGAGTGTAGTGTACTTCGTGTGAGGCAGTTGTTTAATGTCTCCACATTGCTGCGTTTCCATAGGCATGCTAGAGAATTGGCCAAACATTCATCCAGAACATTAAAATGGGATCGACCAAGAGTACGCTCATGTTTTACACGCAGATCGTTTGCATTTCTTGGGCCCTATCTTTATTCAAAATTCTACTCCTACAATAAAACTATACTCACCCTAACGTACATCTCTTGTATAAATATTATATTTAAATGGCTGAATCCCAAAAATTATGACCTAACAGAATACCTTTTGCATGTACAGTCGTAATATTGTACAAACATGCACGTACTCACCCACCATACATACCACACCCACTCATACGCACTTATACGCCATACACACCCTGCGCTCATTCTATTATTTACACTTCACCCACACACACACAAACTTCCGAAAACACCAAACCTCTAATCCTCAAATTTTACTTTAAAAATATTGTTATATTATAATAGTTTTTAATTGTTATCTTAATCACTATTTTCCTATTTCTTTTGTTATTAATTCAGCTAGGGTCCAGTCTCTTCCCAAGTAAGGGTAACATGTACCCTTACTTGGGAAGAGACTGGCCCCACGACACAGGGTATCCTAGTGTGGACTCCAGGGGATGTGTAAAACTATAGAGCTTAAGGATTATTGTATTTTTGTTACTAGCTTTTTAATACTGTACCGTGTTATGCGAACTGAATAAAAATTATTATTATTTTTTATTTCTACCCCCGCATACCGCAACGCATGGGTAATCAGTAATTATCTTAAAAGTCTTTCGAACTGGCGTGAGGAGCGTAGGCTGAAAGATGGCGGAGCCACGACGATATTTGTGACCTAAAGTTATTGTGCTATGTTATTATTAATGCGAGCGTAGCGAGCGCACGTCATGGAGTGATCGCAGCTGACAGTCGTTTTTTCTAATTTAGATCATGGCGTCACCCGACCAACGCCTACCGGCGCGGATGTTTTAATAAAAAAATATACGGACGAATAATTAATTTGATTCATCCGCTAAACAGAAAACTAACTAAATTTATTCATCCACCTAGCGGACGATTAACAACAGCCTATTTATTATGCTTAGGAATACTACATTTTATACACACTTTGCAGGGGAAAAATGTACTTTAAGGTAAATATGCAATGTGTTGACGGCGCGTTCGTGTTCCACGCGCGTCTCAAAGAGATGTCAGCAAACAGGGAGGGGCCCGCAAGGACCGATGCCTGCCAGGGCTGCGGGACTGTTCGATAGAGATGCCGCGGCCCTGGAACACAAAGGGCAAGGAAGGAACATGGATGGGTTTTAGTCAGTACAAGTCTGACACTCCCTTCCGCTCTACCCAGAGCGGGAGAAGTCATTTGATGATTACCCATCCAAAAAAAAAAGGTAAATATGCAATCGAATATCCGATCCCTAATCATAATTCATGAACTATAAATACCGTAGGTATGCTAATAAAAGAGCATATTTGGCCTGGAACAACTACTTTTTTATGATTTAATTTTCCAATCTTAAAATAATAAGAAATTTCGATTTCTTTTTAACTAAGGTTATAGGTTCTTTTGTTACTGAAAACAAAGTAATACACAAGAAAACAAATAACATAAACAGCCACTAATATTACCACAACAAATCTCACAAAACTACATACCATTACTTCGTGTATACTGCACATCAAATAAATAGGCACACATGATTAATCGAGCATTCGAGGAGCAACCTTCAAGCAGGCTTCGGTTTTTTGGTCAAGGTTAAGTAGCATTTGAGGGTTGAGTTTGCAGGGGAGCGTGACAGACGATACGCATAATACGCCCGCTTTATATTGACTGACATGCCAGATAAATCTGCCAGACAAGGTAAAAGGGTCTACGGGGGCCTCGAGGCAGTATTTTTGTTGGCTTCCCTATATTGTCTGGAAAAATGAACAGAGAATGTGCTTTTTGTTTATGGAAAGACAGTTCTAGCTGTAATCCGGTGAGTATACATTTTTGGGATGATTAATAGCGTGTTTCGGTGTTCGTTTTCAAGTATTGTGAACAAATCCTAGATCCTTGGTAAAAGGTATATTGGCGTTTGTAGTTGGTTAAAAACGTCATCAACGGCACATAAAAAGAAACTTGCAGCGTCTTATTCCGTTATATTGTTTTGTGTATCTGTGGAGAGTGTTGTTGGTTGCATTTTATTTATAAATTTGTATAAACTCCTTATATTTTATTTATTGGTAATATTATAATGTGTCCTTGTCAGTTCTTTCGGTAGAATAAAATAAAATAAAAATTATGATATTAAAACTTACACGTACATTAAATTGATCGATCTAGGTATTCCTAAAAAAAAATCCAATTGTGTTCGCCGACGTAAGCACTGCTTTTGCTTTTCCGCGAATAACGTTGTGAAACAAGAAATTATAAAATTCTCTCTAAAATAGATTAACGTCGGTAACTTGTATAACTTTTCGTTTCCAGGAATGAGTGAAGACCACTTTAATTCCCTAAAGAAAACTTTAAATCGATTTGTTTTACTTAACGAATACTTTCACAATGTTTGTTTATTTTCTTTTAAATGCCACTGGATTGTTCGCTGAATTAGCTATTAAATTCACATAATCCAAGCCTCGTAACTGAACGACCCACTCACTGTAAGTATTTGAGTTAGGGTGACATTTTTTTAACTCAATAAACCCATCATTCGTTTATTCATACACACATTACATCACGCCTGTAATCCCTGAAGGGTTAGGCAGAGGGATGTCCACATTTCACCATTTATGTTTAAGAAACATGTAATAGGGGGCAACCTTATTGCCATCAACCGGGCACATATCCAGACTCCGTGGCTGCTACTGAGAAATTCTTGGTGGAAAAATCCACCAGACCAACGAGGCAGTTTAATGTTTATTTACAAGCAAATTAGGATTCAAAGACTCACGCACCGTTAGCGTGGTTCATAAAAAAAACATTATGAATGACAAACGAGTTTTATAAAAGCGAATAACACGACTATAGTGTGCTTTCTTGCCATAAGCTTGCGTCGCATGCAAGACAGCACTTTAATAAAGCTTGTTTTTTTGTTTGTAACCTTCCAGAAAACCAAACTGCACCATACACAAGTCGCATTGTGGCACCGACTTGTGGTAGCCACAAACTGCGGTCGTCCATGAATTCTGGGTTTTGACACGTCAAATAAAGCGATTTGACTGCTTTAGCCTGTGTGTGGCCACATAAGTGGAGGCAGCTGCAAAGTAAGGTGCTGAACTGACGAAGCAATTTTGACTAGTAACAATCCGCCACTCTCAAGCTGCAACAGGCAATCGTCAGCTGAAGTTCCGAAGAATGCCCAGCGCTAAAGTTAAGTAGTTTGTGCGTGAAAGAGTAACAAACATACATCCATCTATCCTCACAAACTTTATACTTGCTCGGATTTATAACTGTAGTAAGATAAATATTAGTCGATAATATTTGGAGTACCTCTTAGTCTTATCATCCACTGACAGTATTGGTAGTTCCTAGTTATGTTGCAAAGTACTATGAAAGCTGTCTATTGAGCCGTGGTTTGATAACAACTCCTAGTTTGCCACTGGATTACCGCTCCGCTCCCGCGCCCGCGCCGTATCTACTCCATGCAGTTTGCATTGACTTTATCACGTAACTAAATCTGTTAATGTTTTTGTAATGTTCATGTAATTTTTTCGTGTGCTTATTGCCTCACCTTGAGTCAGAGTTTTATGCCACCCATGGGCCTCTGACCTGTCATGTTTAACGATTATAGTTTTGTTCGTCAATAAATTGCACTTTAAAAAAATAAGTAACTCGGTTTGTCCTTCTGGTTGATACTATACATTTATACGACTTAATTACTGAACCGATAGGAACATGCTATTATAGGTAGAATATACGGATAGAAAGACGGGCCACTTTTTCTGTATTTTTGCATTAAAATATCAGGTGTGGTAGTTTTGTTTGTATCGGAAAATTAGAAATTTGTATACGGGCTTGAAGTAGTGGCAAAATACTTTAAATAACATAAAAATAACATAACGTTTGTCATCCCCGAAGCATTAGGGGTGTACCTAATAGTACCTACACCCACATTTCGCCAGTTACTGGTATGTCTAAGTCCTATCTAATAGGGGCACAATTTCAGACTTTATGGCTGCTACTAAGATTGTCCTGGTGGATAAAACCAATGAAACTTTGCCCGACCCGGGGATCCAACCCTGGACCTGTTGCCCAGTAGTCGCGCATGCGACCAATAGGCCAAAGAGGCAATGTAGTAGTTTAAATAATGAACCTGTTATTACTACGGAAATCTCATATTACCTCAGTAGCGGAAAATGTGATATTCACCGAAAATGAGGAGCCAGCTGATCTCATGAGCTTTAAAGACATAACAAATGGTTAGTAACTAATATCGTTATACTGTATTGCCTTGTATATTGGTGAGCATTGGGTGTAAAGGAAAATGTATTTCTTTCTTTCCCCGAAGGGTTACAGAGGTGTACCTAATAGTACACCCAGATTCCACCAGTTATGTCATAGAAGGCAAGCTTATTGCCATCAACCGGGCACAAATCCAGACTCTGTGGCTGCTACTGAGAAAATCTTGATTGAAACATCCAGAAACACTTTGCCCAAATCGGGAATCGTACCCAGGACCTCATGCTGAGCGGGCGCTATAAAACCAAATTTTCTGAAGTTTTCATTTTAGGTCTGTAGGAAACTTTACTCTTATTCTTGTTTTATTATAACGTTGGTCCTCAGGTTAAATAAAGCTTTTGGGGGCTATAAAGTTACGCGTTCCCTCTTGTAGTCATATAGCGGCAGGTACTAGCTTAGTTTAAATACCACTATAGTTTATGAGTAGTCAAAAGTTGGGGCAATCTCAGTTAAACATTTTGACAGGCTAGTTTACCAAGGACTCATAATTATAGGTTGTAACCTAGCTGTCATCTAAGCATTCTGTAAAATGGATGACAATGTTAAATGGATCTTGCGATCCATTGTCCACTGTTTACAAAGAATAGAAAAAAGTAAAAATCAGTTATTCCAGATATTGTTATTATGTGTCTTCTACAAGGTGCAAACAGACTCTTCACAACTAAGCATTATGTACATCAAACTAAGTAGCTTTACGTAAATATTATTGCTGGGAAAGAACTTTTTTTTGGGCTGGAAATCACGTTTTACAGTAGGACTCAATTTAACGCACTCAACACATTGTGCTGAGGGATGGACTGAATAGTAAGGAGGTCGTGGAGCTGTTTAAAGTATATATCATACATTAAAAACATGTATTAAAAAAAAACAAGTGAAAATGTTGGAACTTTTTTTTGACCCCTAATGTCTCCGTAACTAGAAGGTTCCCAGGTATGGTCTAGAACAAAATAATGATCACAATGACAAATGGTTTCGTTAAGAGTCTTGTTACACCCTCTATATGCAACTTGTTGGAATCCCTGACTCTTTGAATCATTTCACCAGTTATATCAAGTTCCATGTAACAGTAGGCGATCCTATTGCCATCATCAGCCTCCGGGCTGTTATAAAAAGTCAATAACATTTTGGGATCGAACTCAAGACCTCATGCTTAGTAGTAGGGCTTCGACAGTTAGGCCGATAAAGCAGTGTCTAAGGTATTTAGCCAAATAAATTGTTGAAAAATACCCACTTTTATGAAATATCGTATCAAGAAAATAAAGACGTAACTTTAGTAACAGGACGTTACCATATTAGATCGGATCCGGGACGAACACATTTCCGACAGCTGCGGAATTCGTGACGTAATTGACAGGCTGCAGGAACGTCGCTCGAAGCGGTTCGACAGGTGCAAAGACTTCGCACACCGGGTGAAAATGGCCGAACCCTAACCGTCAATAGCGTACCACTAGTATAATGCACAGTCCAGATAAGTACCGTAGGCACCATAATTATATTCTGATATTGTAAATGCAAAAATAACTGCGCCCGTGTTGCCTCTTCAGGCCTAATTCACTGAACCCACCATCGCCTGGGACTTAGAGACGGGTCATCTAGGCTAACTTTTCACTCTGCATATTTTTACTATAAAGAAATAGCCAACCGACGTAGCGGGCAATAACTGGTATATAGAATGGTATATTAGAAGTCCTCTGTTGTGTTAGGTGATGGTATTAAAAGATTAGTTACAGAAGAATAAGTAACTCGCAGGTCAGAAAGCACGTGGGACAAGTTGAGATAGCCAGAGACAAATTCAACAAATCGTTAATTTACTTGATGTCTTCGTGCAGAACGAGTTTATAATTAAGTATGTACATTAGTTTATTTTAGTGTAATTTGAAAAATCCAAGGCGAAGCTCATGCTTTGGCTTCGTTTTAGTTTATTTCTCGTTTTTTCGCACGGAGAGATATTTTTTCTTTGAATATACAACATTCATCATAAGCCAGAGAAAGCCAATTTTGAATAATGCTCATCTTTAAGTACATATATCATGCACGGAACGTACAAGATGCGAAATATCTCATTCAAGCCGATGTTTAACATATAAATTGCTATCAATTTTTTTTAGATCTATATTTTCGTGGCTGCTCGCCGGAGATAAGGCGTCGGGGCGCGCCACCGTGGTTTTATTGCCTAAATGCAGAATGATATCCCACTGGATGATAAAAAAGCGATTATGGAAGTCTTTTTAATACGTATGTACTGCAGAAGTGGATAAAGATTGTGAATTTGATTTTATATATCGGCGGTAAGAAGGCCCTTTAGTTTGATCGCTTTCTGGAGATTTCGTTTTAATTTTATGGTTTTTAAATAGAAACTTCGTCGTTTACCTGAGTGTCTATTATTTATGGTTATTGGCGTTGTTAGTACTACTTTCCTTCATGGGATACCAATAACCACCCAACGATACATATATGAGGACGCGACGTTGAGCACTTTTATCTTGAAACTCTTTAATTTTATTATTATCTTTTTTTGTATACGTTTCTGTGTAGATAAACGTATAAAACTACTATTAATTAAAATTTATTAAATCACCGTCACCGACAATAACACATCCGTATACTTTCGTTTACCTACAAGTCCGATTACTTTTGATATCAGATAAAAGTATCAAATTAAAAAAACCTGCCAGCAGCAGCAACGTCGGCACAGTTGATGCCAGCTCGACAGGATTTCGTTAAGATAACGCTATGATCGCCGCCCGAACAAATTCACTCAATATTATTTGTACGCCTTTCGATATTACAAAATTGAATTAGAAAATGAAAGCTACAATTTAAGTCCTTGAATTTATTATAGATATCTTCTCTCTGGAGATTTTTCTTAATTACTGTTTGTCGAAATATAGTTTTGAATTAATTGAAGCGAAATTGTGAAGACGAATTAATTTGGCAAGACAGACGGTGTTGCGTAACAGTCTAGAGATGAAGACTACCTACCATTGTCATGATAATTATTTATTTTAATTTATTTACGACTTTTAAGTTGGCCTTTTTGAAAAACAGGGACGAACTTTTGCATTACCACCTTGAGAAGACTGAAGTTTAATGAAATACTCTGTATTTAAAAAGCTCTGTTGGTCGGGTGGACAAATTCTCATGACTTATTTTTCCAGTAAAGAGTCTTTTGGGCTAAATTAAGAATAATCAGATCTAGAGATCTTAAGATCTATCTCTCTTCTTTTCTGGAAATATATTTCCATGAAAATCCAACTGTACCGCGTGTCATAAAGATAAAACAACAGGTACTCGTGATAACCACACGATAATTTTATTACAAACAAAGCCCGAATCACCCGAATAACACTCACTGATAACGAATTTATTATTAACAAACGACTGGTCAATAAGATAGCCTGTGCAAATATCGGCTTTGCGGTCAAATGAAATGAAACACTATGTTAACTGAGAACGTGAACCGCCAGTGGTTAGATGATACTAGTTGTGGTTCAATTTGAGCGGTCAGTTAACAATGGAACGGTCAACTGTTTGATTGTACTGGAGAATCAAATGTCATTAGCGTCAAAAAGTACTTCTTTGGTCCATGGATATGGAATTTGGGACCCCACCTATATAGTTTCATCATAAATCAAAAGCTCTATCCCAAATAAATTTGATGAGAATATCCCCTTGTATGATTCGGACAGAATTCGAAGAATAGGTGGATTGATGTGTATTCTAGAAACCCTTTCAAATCAAACGAATACTTAAAAATTTAAACAGTATCCTAAGCTACTCTCAAATCTGTTCATAAAATGGTTTCCAACATAGAGTGTTTCCAACAAAAACGTCTGGGATCAGCAGACTGGCACTAATTTTGCATAACTTTCTTTTTTATCTTGTATTTCTTTAAAACTGTTATATCAACATTCGACATCGAACACAGTAGGAATATTAGAACCTATGTAGGTACAGTATACTCACAATTTCTCACGCTTATACAACGTGTAACGGAAAGGGCATAGTAAGCCGAAAGGGGGTCACACAACTCGTCATTCTGAACAACTTTTGTTCTACGACTTTGGAAAATTCGCGAAAAAGAAATGGGCTTCTTCATAGAAACATTGTTGGTCACGTGACTTTTTAGTATGGGGAGTAGATTTTTTATTCACGAATTTCCGAAAGTCGTCGAACAAAAGTGGTTCAGAATGAAGAGTTGTGTGACCCCCTTTCGGCTTATAATACCCTTTCCGTTACACGTTGTATAAATAAAACAAGTTTGAAATGACGACGAGTAAGTAATTGAATTTCAAGTCGTGACGAGACGTCTAAATAATTATAGGTACTTATTCTTCCCTCCGTCTCATAGTAACTTGATTTTCTAAAATAAATGGGAAGTTACAGAAACATATAATATGTTCTGTGCAAGAACCTAAGTAAATGCCAGGATCGTATATTAACTGCACTTTAAAAGCTTTAGTTCTATTGACTTTAACCTTCTGTTTGCACCTTAGTTCACTCAAGTGCAAGCAGCTCGCAATAAAGTCGAAGCTCCACGTTCGAAACTCCACTATATGAAGTTTTGGGAAAGTTTTGGGACTTGTAAAAAACATTTATAACATAACATCACGCTTGTAATCCCCGAAAGGTTACACAGAGGTGTTTACCGAACAGTACACCCACATTTCGACTGTTTTTGTAAGTCCCAGGCGACCCGATTGCCATCAACCGGGCGCACATCCAGATCCCGTGGCTGCTACTGAGAAATTACTGATGGGAAAGCCGAATATCACAGCCCAACCTGGGATTTGAACCAAGGACCTCTTGTAGAGCAGTCGCGCTCGAACACTAGAGGCCAAAACATTTCCTATAGAATTAAGGTAATCGGATATATATTTAAATTTGCATGCAAACGCAGGCTTAATGTAGGTGCGGGATTAATTACATGCGTGAATACCATCAAGTCAAAGAGCTCATTCAGTATCAGAGTACGCGGCCCGGTTACAAATCACGCCTGCCTTTCGCTGTTCGTTCCTTTTAAATTGAAGAAGCACCGTAGATCTTGTACGTATTATTGTATTGCCACAAAACAGATTTGTACAAATAGCTGCGATTTGTTTGTCTATTTTGAAATCGCTGTGGGCTATTGTGGGGATTCTATTGTTGAAACGACAGGATGAAACAGTTTTATAAATTATATTAGTTAAGAAGGAGCGGTGTTTTTAATAGTTTTATGTTGTGGACAAAGAAAGCTTTTTTGTTTCTTCATTTAGAAGAAAAATTTTGAAAATTAGATGTCCCATGTATGTTTTTTTTGCACATGCATTTTCAAGGTTGTTTTCACCATTTACCTATTTATGGGCTTATATATTCGTAATCACAAAAATATATAGTATACATACTTTCGGAAGCTAAAATAAAAAAAAGAAAGAAAACCATCGATTTTTCATTTTTATTTCATCGTAGATACCATTGATTTGAAAGACGCGGTACTGTGTCGGGCAACGACCGCCCACTCTATCAAATGACTCGAATCCCACCAGACTAAAAAATCTTCCTTTTAATATTTACCTGGCGGATAAAAATGCAGCCGTTCAGAAACTTCGGCATATGGTGCATTTCAGCCCGAGGTATTTTTGCAATAAAGTTGACGGGACATGCACGAGTGAATTTCAATAGATCGCGCCTGGACAGGTCGTGAAAGTAATATCAAGACTCGTGTTAAAACGAAAACTATTTTTACACCAAGCTAAGGTAAGGAAAATTGGAAATGATTTAATTAATTGTGAATTCAGTGAGATTTCAGAACGAAAATGATTTAATCAATTGTAAATTAAGATGTCAGAATAAAACTGGTAAAGTTAATTTGTAAATGAAGTAGGATTTCAGATTTTGGATGTTATATTCAGTAATTTTTGACTAAATTTTGTAACGAAGAAGTAAACATTATAAAAAACTAACTTATTGTAACGGAATATGGCAATATTTCAGAACAATAAATTAATGGTTATTACAGGTACTACAATTCAGATTCAATACCATTTCAAAACAATCATAGAAGTACTTTATCGGAAAAAGGGCAGTCAGTACCTATCCTACGACCTACCTGTAACTCATCATCATCTGCCTAGCCTTTTCCCAACTATGTTGGGGTCGGCTTCCAGTCTAACCGGATGCAGCTGAATACCAGTATTTTACATGGAGCGACTGCCTATCTAACCTCCACAACCCAGTTAGTACTGGGTAATACGATACCCCTTGGTTAGACTGGTTGTCAGACTTTTAAGGCCACTGACTACCTAACGACTGTCAAAGATTTTCAAATGACAGCCGGGACCAACGGCTTAACGTGCTTTCCGAGGCACGGAGGAAACTCGGTATGTAATGGGTGGTCACCCATCCACAGACCAACCTAGGCAAGCACGGCTTAACTTAAAGATCGACCCGAGCGGCTGTTATTATTTAGCCACGACCTACCTATAA
This sequence comes from Lycophotia porphyrea, assembly GCA_950005105.1. Classification (NCBI taxonomy): domain Eukaryota; kingdom Metazoa; phylum Arthropoda; class Insecta; order Lepidoptera; family Noctuidae; genus Lycophotia; species Lycophotia porphyrea. Next base: position 10,212,617 of record OX465393.1, read on the forward strand.
CTAGTGGTCAAATATTTCATATTATTTATTAAAAAAATAGAGAAATCACACCATGTCAATTTATCATCATGATCAACATAATCGAAGACCACCCCTGGACATAGGCCTTTCCCAAGCGTTACTACTTATACCGGTTATATCTGTTTTGCATCCAGCGCATATCACAATTATTTATAGTCAAATGTGTTACCTTTAATAATTAAAGGTTTTAATATTATTATACGCTTTTCGATATCATCAACTTGGTCTTTGTCCATTTAGTAACTATGATCGCAGGTCGCAGGTGAACCCGTTTGCACTTAAACTTTAAGTTATAATCGCAACTATAACACCCAGATACGGAGAGTTAAAACTTAGAATTGAATCCGTCGAGTTCAACAAAGACTTATAGCAAAGGCGTCGCCTACACGGCTACATCGTTCGACTTTGTAATTACTGTTATGTTACTAAACTTCGATTTAAACTCGATATTCATCAATAAGGTGCTTTGATATCGGTAAAGTAAGACAGCGACTTAGTGATATATGTATCTTTCAATTATTAATTTAAGACACAAAAGTGATTTGTTTGTATTAGGTTTGTTTCAAAATTATCATCAGGTTATAAACATGACATTTCTCCTGCATTCCCTAAAGGGTTAGGCAGAGGTGTACCTTATAGTAAACTCACATTTCGCCAGTTATGTTCAAGTCCCATGTAATAGAGAGCGAGCCTATTGCCATCAACTGAGCACGAATCCAGACTCTCTGCTTGCTTCTAAAACAATCTTGATGGAAAGTCCAATAACACTTTGCCCGCCCAGGCAATCGAATCCAGGGCCGTAAGGCTCCGCAGTCTCGTTTGCGACTAGCCACTAGACCAACGAGTCAGGCTTCCGTAGAGGTTGGTTCCTTGTGTTATCGGTTGCGACTTGAGACTGAATTGCAAAACAACAAATACTCAGGAATACCTACATTTAAAATTACCTGGATAAAGTAAACAGACTCCCTAATACTGGTACGCCACTGAAAGAACCTACTTTATATGTATACCCAAAAGCATAATTAAGAAGGTAATTTCACGGAGATTTTTCCGTGTGTTCATCACCGCATCCCTCAGATACGTACGTAAATTTCTTTGACGAAAACGAGCGCACGTGAGTTCCGCCCTGAACCCAGTAGTTAGGCCGAAACGTGCGGCCGCTTACCTCTCTACATATGTACCGCCGCATAAAATTACTATTACTAATACTTTTTTAGTTACATATACACGTAAGCCCATTTATCTTCGCAGATAGAATATAATAATACTCACGCAGCGTATAAGGAAGGCAGTTATTATAATTTCAGTTGTTCGGCTCAGTATCGACATCAGTAAGATTACCGCGTACAATACATTAATATTGCAAACCGGTTTTGGGTAAAGTTTAGGATATACTGCTCCCAAGTCGTCTGGATCACAAAATACATACCAACAAGAAGTATATACGTAAGTACGTACACACCATATACGTGTGAGTTATATGCAAGATAAAGTAAATTATGATGTGGATGTTTTAGATTACGATGAATTTATTATAAAGCTGCGACGGAATGTTTCAGAATAAAATACGTAAATCATTATATAAAACCACTACGTAGGTGAATATATTGAAACTTAGCAGGAAAATGTACGTTTCAATATTAATTAACGATAACGCTGTACCGAAGATACGTTGAATATCTAGAAGCTTTGAGGCTCTAATTCTATTACTTAACTACTGAAGATCCGATCTTTGATTAGAATGAAACTAGGATTAAATTAGGAACTTTTTAAGTACGGCTTTGGAATCCTAAAATTTAATTGGCAAGTCTTTGGTCGTCTGGCCACTTACTGTGTTCGTAACACAGATCTAACCCTTTCGAACAGGCATTCATTCAGTTTTCACTTTTAATTGAAAACTCCCATTCAATTGCGGAGCAGTCGTTCCCGGCTTTTAAAAGAATGACAGCGATTGAACTCATTCGAAATTATAATTTCAACGACTGATCGAGATCCCTTTGTGTTGAACTTTTAATTATAACAAATCTATGTAAAGTTTAACCTTTGTATAACACGCCGTGGATTTCTCTTCCGTCTTCGTGGATAATTCAAAGATGATACTGAATGGATTAAAGCGTATTCAAAGAATTCAAACTACGATGCGGAGTACGTCTGGCGTTTCTTCACATTTTCTGGGGCGCTTACAAACATGGAAATAAATGTCATTTAGTCTACTAGTTCTAATTCCAGAACTCACTGTTTTTTTTTAAGTATTATGACTAGGTACTCTAATGTCAGAATTTACTTTCAACTAAACATGTAAAATCAACAACCCACGAAAATTTCCTATTCATTGATTGATAACACCGATAAGATTTCAATTGAAGAGCTTCATACAAAAACTTCGACTCGAATTGTATTTCGAGTTGACCGCCTTCCTCTTCTACATTTACAATAATTGGTTCTTCAACAATTTATTTTCGGGAACATCATTAAATAAAAAGTTACCAAAATTAACTTTAAATTAAACCAATTACCTATGTACGGAGAATGTTTATTCGATCCGCAATCGAATGCTTATTCAGCTTTCGTTTTGAAAATTAGGCCAGCGTTACCAGGCGTACCCTCAAGAGTTTAGCAAATAAATACCAGGGTCCTTGGGTAAACAGAACCCGTGATTGCAGGGCGGTATTATTATACCGCCGAGATACACAGACTACCTAAGTCTACAACCTAGGGAACTAGAAAGCTTGGAACACTGCATTCGGATATTTTATTTCCTGTGTCTGTCGACATTGTCACTGAAGTTCGTTAATAATGTTTCGTGTTGATTTATATTTCTAGGGTTCTGAATTACAAAAAAGGAAGTGTTTAAATAAAAATGTTTTGTTAGGTCTGTCTGTTGATCAAGAATCTAACTAGCTCTTGCCTTTAAAACAGATTTTATGGTACGGCTGTAAGTGCTTACTGCTTAACTAAAATTGGTGTTAAGTATCTCCTAAAAATTAGCAATTAGCTTCAAGTTTCTGACTAACTGAAAGTGGTGGTAAAACTGTAACTGGTTCCCTTAAAATCATTCCTTTGACTTTAAAAAGCCAATTAAGTTATAGCCACATAAACGAAACTTACTAAAGGACTAGTTTGACTAACGTTGCGATGTTCCTTTGTGAAGTAATGAAATGTTCAAATTATCGTTACTTTAATAAAATCACCATTCACCGTGAAACCCTAAACAAGTGAGAGCAGCTCACACTTGACATGTTTTTTAATCCTTTTAGTGGTACAGTATCACGCTATTTAGGTTTTAGTTTTTTATGTACTCTTCCAATGTTTGTTATGTACCTACTTACACACCCCTCCCGTTTGGGGACTGCTCAGATTTGCCGCGATGTTTTGTAACTCTCCGTTGCCTCCTCTGGGTTTTCATGGCAGGAAGAGAATATAGTCTATGTTGGGATGTCGGCATAATGGGACATATCGCTCAGATTCTACAACACAGATTTTCCTTCCGCTTAGTGGTTTTCAGCTTGAGTAGAGACAAACCGAAGCAACCAAGATACGTATCGGAAATAATTTCAATCCCCAATTCGGTAGACCAACGTTTATTTTAATTCCCTTCGGTAATTTTATCAGCCCCATTATTTCGTGCAATTTTCTGACGCACTAAAGATCCCATAGAATTTCCACGATTAATGGTGTCGTTACTTGAATGCAGCAATCCGTGAGACAAAACCAGAGGGTCGAAGGCGAGGAAATAATTAGAGAAACTAGTTTGTTCTCTACGGACGATTAATGTTAGTTTACGATCTAGATTTACAACGGAGCTCGAACTTTGCTCTTGTGCACTAAGCGTTTTGATTTGTCAAGCAGCACCATTTATTTTAACTACCAATGTTGTAGTGGTATGAGTTACCTAAAGCGTTATGTGAAAAAGCTTAAAGATTATACTAAATGAAACTAAGGATAAATGAAAAGAACTAATCTTCGTAAGAAAATCTAAAAGTTGTCGTGTGTTCAGGTCCCGGTCAAAGAAAACAAAAGCTGTTTTATTTGCGAGTAGTAACGTCACTTGCAACCCCTTTGATGATGTGGCAAAGGCAACCGCACCAACGAGTTGTAGTAATTAGAAGCGTTCCTCTGAATATACTAAGCGATAGAAAGGATTATTCCGATTTATTTTCCGTTCGTTTTATCTTTTGAAGTGGTTTTCTTGCATGGCAGTTGATTATACTGTCGGTGGCATAAGAGGAGACTATTAACTTTTGTATAAAAACAACATTGTAATTAAATTCAATTTCTAAGCTTTAAATAATTCACGTTGACTGATTCAACTATGGCTGTGTGAACTGTATATTGTAAGGATCGCTAAATTAGCTCATAATTTGAAGTTAATTTCGGTTCGTCTATCTCTAATTATTTCAGTCTTGCTAAACACACAAAGAGTTTCCATCACTTGACTGGAATACATCACGGCCGTATCCGAGAATAAATTAGTGATGCCATATTGCCTCAGAATAAGCCTCCGCTGAGTGTTGACTCACGTGAGGATGTGCGACATGTGTAGATTCAGACGCACTCTTAAAGGTGCGTGTATTTACGTTTCTTTAGAAATAGGTGATGCGTCGCGTTCACGCCTTTCGACGGGAAAAAAGGCTTATTTTTTCACACGTTTCCTGTTTTCCCTTTTTCAAACGGTCTCCAGTGATGATCTGTTCTGTATATGTGTATAAATGTTTGTTATTTCAGAGCGGGAATGTATATTACTAACACTACGGGGGATAAGAATGGAGAACGGATGCCTGCACAAAAGACTTTTCTACAATAAAGACCAACTTCATTATGTACGGAACTCTGTAAATATGAATGTTGTGAAAGTACCCTAATTTATTTTAGCGGCTGTAGGTATATGAGCAAATACAAATTTCTAAGTGTATGATGTTGTTAGTGATATCCTTACTTATAATGAATATCTCAACGTCATGAAAAGCTTCCGCCAAGTGCATGTACCATCAAAATAGCAGGTTGATTACATAGCGGCCCTCAAAAATTCCCCCTCGCATGCACGAAAGCGATTCATGAAGCTTGCTTCGTTTGCCTCAACTCGTCTGCAATCTTGTATCTCCGGAGTTTAAGTGTTTGACCTCCCTTTGCCCAAATGAAGCTCACGAACATGTCTACCAAGATTTTATTTGTTGCCATTTGACTTTTATTTCCTAAAAGCTAAGGTCTATATTACATTGTTTCGTGGCCCCAGGTAATTTTGCTGGCGGACGCCTTTTGTATTTCTTTTTCCGTTTTTTACTCTACCAGGAGAATTTACCAGCTCCAATCCGAGTCTATGCTTGCCCAAGAGGAAAACGGATAGTGAAACTTAATACCTACGTCGTATGCTCATTTTCTGTTAGATGTGGGACCTGGTTATTGTTCATTTTTATTCAAATATTTTGCATTATTTTTATCAAAGAGATTTTGACTTTGAATTGGGTTTAAAACTTGTTCTTATATTCAAAGAGGTATCTTTGTGAAAGTATTAAAAGTTTGGCATCTACTCTGTTGCGTTATGGATAGTCATTAGAATACACTGTATTGTGAAGTAAGCAGTCTCTAGTACTTTTGAAGAGGTCGTTCGGAATAGTTGTTATCCACAGAAACTTGCTTTGATTTTGAACTGTAATAAATTAGTAAAGTTTTAGTGTTTGATGTCAATTTTGCAGGTCTAGAGGCTTTTAGTACCTACCCATTATGTTTAATTTTTGACAATTGAAAACCGTTTTCTGACCCCAAATGCAAAAGTACCATAACATAGTCACCAATTGATGTATAAAAAAAAGAGTGTGCTCTAGCCCACACGACTGAAGTAAAACTTAAACAAATGCCGAACAATCGTCTGTCAAATTAAAAAACGGAACTCTCTCTCTCTTTTATATTCGCTCACTTCAACTTCCGTTTGCGTCGTAACGTCGCGTAACCCATTCACCAGCCTAGTCCCCGTAAAGAAGTTTTACTTCAAAAACTTATTTATTCTTTCGAACGCTTCATTGAAGTGTGAGTATTACGTTTCTTTGTAATATGAAATGGAACGAAGGATTTTCCGTCGGCTTTGGCCCGGTAAGCCTTTGATTATGACCCAATCCGATATTTAACCTCACAAGAGCTTATGTCCAGCGTCAATTACCGATTTTGCTTACAAAGTCGGCTCGGTCAAAGCTGAATAAACGGTTGTTAAAGCTTTTGACTTTTCATAACAAACCGCTGAGCACAACGGAGCCTACCTTTAAAAAATATATACAGCAGCGAATTTTCCTAAAGCGGGGTATGTTTTTGGAAGTTTCCAAATCATTTTAGAACAAAGAAGCCTTTCAGCTATAGAATATTTTTTAGATCCATATTTTATGAATCGAAAGGCAAATACTACAAGTCATCATCATCATCATCATATCAGCCCGGAATCACCCGCTGCTGGGTATTCACCCGGTTCTGTACGTCCCTCATCCAGGTGAATCCCGCGACTTTGACGATGTCAACCCAACGAGCTTTAGGACCATGACCATGAGCTCCATGGCCCTTTGTGCCACTCGTACTCGGTGGACAGTCTCCTTTGTGAGCTTCCATGTCTCGGCACCGTAAGTCATTGTTGGCAGGACACATTTGTTGAAAAGGCAGGTTTTTAGGCACAAGACAAGTTTTCATTAAAGAATTCAAGATACGAGTACCTACTAGAGATCTTATGATTAATGTTTATTAGGTTCTGAAAAGTACGAAAGCCGTATCTAATCTTTTCAAAACTACTCTATGTAAAAGCGAAATCTTATATTGGAAAGATTTTTTCCACCCTAATGTTCGGATTAACGAATAAGTACCCGCTATTGTGCAGACAGTTAAAAGAATAACCGGAGTGAGATGTTCGCTCGTCAACAACTGTCGGCGCCCGACGCTTCTTTTGTTACCATGGAGGCTGGGTGTAGTACTTAGGTACTTATTAATATTCGAACTAGAATGGCTTTAGTCTCGTCTCTTGTTGAATTAGCTGTTAGTAGGTTTCTAGTATTGAGTGGGTTTTTTTTTTTTTTTTTTGAAGGGCATCTCGCAGTTCAACCTAGGGAGGTTGTCGACTGCTTAACCGGGCTTTTCTGTGGATGCCTCGAAATTAAGGCCTCCAGCCAGAGCAACTTACAAACTAAACTACAAACTAAGCGACTACGCACTGAGGGCACCCCCTGTGGGGTACGGACCTCGGCTCAGGGCGTCGCTGGGAGAGGGCAGCAAAGGGACAGGCTGGATCTGAGTGATATTATTTTGGGGCTGATTGAAGTCTACAGGCTCAGCTGCGCGGGCTGGCTCGAGCAAGGGTCGAGGAGGGCGTGTACCGGGGTTTCGCGACGGGCCTCGTCGGCGAGGACGGAAAGACGGATAACGGCGTCTGTGTTTTGTGAGCGTGCTGGTTTCCCTACTGCTCTCCTGGAGGAGGGTGATGTCGTCGTCGGGGTCAACGAGAGTGTGCCTCGGGCGGCGGATCTGACTAATACGCGAGGGCTCGTATCGGGCGGCCGATGCGATCAGAGGGTTACGGTGTCTAACAGCAGAATCGAAGAAGCGCTTGGCGAGGCGTTTCATGAACTGCTGGATAGTGGGCAATCTAAGATCAATGTGCAGACGATCATTGCGGACATAATAAGGGGCTCCCGTGACTTTACGTAGGAATCGGTTTTGGAGAACTTGCATTTTATAAAGGTACTTTGGATTGGCGTGAGCGAATACGACGCACGCGTACGTCATGATGGGACGGATCACCGCGGTATAAAGGCGCAATTTACACCTAAGAGATAGTTTACTTTTTGCCATGAGCAAAAAGTGGAGTCTACCCATCGCGAAGGAAGCGCGGTTACGAGCTTCCGTGATATGGTGTCTGAAGGACAGATGTTGGTCGAGAACTACTCCTAGATACTTGGCTTGCTTCTCCCAAGGGATAGGCTTACCGTACATAGTGATCGGTCTGGGGGAGGTGCGATTGTTACCGCGCGACGGTTTCGAGTAAAGAACCGCCTGACTCTTATCGGGATTGACCTCGATTCTCCATTTCCTGAACCAAGCGCCTAGGACGTTGGCTGAGGTTTGGAGGGTTTTGGCGATAGCGTTCTTACAACGACCCGTATAGTAGATGGCCGTGTCGTCTGCAAACAGGGCCAACTGAGCCTTTTTGCTCTTTGGTATGTCGCTCGTGAATAGGGTGAAAATGAGCGGAGAGAGAACGGAGCCTTGCGGGACTCCTGCGCGAATGGGGTGAGGGGAGGAGAGAGCGTCTCCGATGCGATAGCGGAAGGTGCGATCCGACAGAAAGTCTCGTAAGATGAGCACGAGACGATCCGGCACGCCCAGTTGGTACAGCTTGTACAACAAGCCGTTGTGCCAGACTTTGTCGAAGGCTTTCGCTATGTCGAAGTACAAAACACCTGTCATCGCTCCGCGCTGGAAGCCAGCGCTCAAATGTTCGACGATGCGGTGAACCTGCTGAATGCATGAGTGTTCGGTCCTGAAGCCGAATTGCTCGTTAGGAATGAGGCTCTTAGCTTCGGCGTAATCCTTGAGTCGCTTATAAATAAGCCTCTCGTAGATTTTGCCGAGTGCGTTCAGGAGACTGATAGGACGATAGCTGGAGGGCTCCGCCTTGGGTTTGCCGGGTTTCGGGATACCGATAACAGTGGCCTTTTTCCATAATTGGGGGAAGAAATTGTTACTCAGGGCGCCATTGAAGATGGCCGCCAATAAAACTATGAGTTGACTGGGGAGAATTTTGAGTACCTTGTTAGTGATACCGTCGGAGCCTGGTGCTTTCCGTGGTCGAAGCTTTTTAATGATGTCGTGCACTTCGTCTGGTGAGACTTCAGGCAGAGGATCATCGGGGTCTTCGACGGGAGGGATGGCAGCCCTACGTTCGACTTCAGCGTTCACCATCTCGAGGTGAGCTCTGTCTACTGGTTGAGAGCTAGGAGAGCACTGAGTTTCTAAACTGTCGGCTAGGCATTCGGCTTTTTCAGAGTCGTCAAAAGCGACGCTCTTGTCTGGTCGGATGAGAGGAGGCATCGAAGCCTGATCGGTGGCACGCATCTTTCTTTGCAATTGCCAGAAAGCGAGGTGGGTGGGCTCGAGTTCACTTATGTCCTTCTCCCATTGGGCGGAGCGATGCTCACTGATGCGCTTCTTTACAGCAAGCTGCAAGTAGCGCATGTGGGTCTTATTCGCGTCGCAGGGAAAAGAGCTGTAGGCACGGATGGCCGCGTTCTTCTCGTTTATCAGTTCACGTACGTCATCGGGAAGACGCCAGCGATGATCACTCATGACTGGGACTTCTCGTGAACAATCCTTCAGCACGGATTGGATGTGTTCTGTAAACGAGTCGATGGCGGCCGTCGTGTCAGCAATTGAGACAATGTGATTGGGGATAGTATCCAGGTGAGGCGACGAGAGGCACTTCAGCTTTTCGCTGACTTTCCTCCAGTCGGTGATCACTTGGGTAGGCGGGGGCTGGCTGGGGTCTGAGGGACCTGAGCGAGGAGTTAAGTGCATGAGCACTGGACGGTGATCTGGAGCGTTTCGATCGAATGCAACTTGAGGTTGACATTCTTGAGAAGCGCTATGTCTAGGACATCTGCGCGAAGATTGGGATCGTGGGGATAATGAGTGTGCTCCATAGGAGCGATAGGGTCAAAGATGAGAGAGTTCGCTAGGTTGAACACGAGTCGCCCTCTAGGAGAGGTCAACGTGCTGTTCCAGGCTGGGTGTTTGGCATTGAGATCTCCCGCTAAGATAACGGAGTCACTCAGACCGAAGAGGACGGTGAGGTCCTTGGTGAGTGGGATGTGCTCCTCGGTCGAGCCACCGGGAGGAATGTAAGCCGAAATGATGGTGATCGGCGAGTGACCGGACATGCCGAGCCGACAGATGGAAACCTCAAGAAGAGACTCTAACGGGGGGGGGGTCTAACGGAATGCAATGTAGTTCTTTCCTAAAATATATTAAAGTACCGCCCTTGTGACAGCGCGACCGATCGTTGCGAACTATGCGATAGTTGGCTATTTTCGGATCGCGATTACAGGGTTTGAGGAACGTCTCCTGTATGAGGAGGACGTCGACTTGATGGTCGCGGAGGAAAGCGGCGATCTCATCACGTTGGTCTCTAAGGCCATTAGCATTGAAATAAGCTAGTCTAAGGGATCGGGGTTTGGTGCAATTAATATTTCTAGTAGCCATTGGAAATATTTTAAAGGTTGCGAAGGGCATCCCTGATATTGGGATAGGCATCAAATATTGCCGCGATCTCTGCAAATTCTCTTGCCTTCCTGAGGTCGGCCGCTAAGCGGTCGGCCTCCGGACTGCAAAAGATTTTGTACCTAGCGATGGTCCTAAAAGAGCTTTCTACGGCCTCGGGGCCTGACGGCGCGACGCGAGGGGAAGCTGATGGGACTGCAGGTGCAACAGGAGTTGCTACGAAAGGTGCCGGGGGAGGAATGGGGGTATCTAATAACCGGGGCATGGGAGCGGCTGAGGCTTTACCGAGAGCTGGGAACGCTCTCTGGTGGTTCAGCGGGTTCCAGGGTGACGGCCTTTGAGGGGCGAGTCTCTCAGGCAGCTGGGAGGAGGGAATCCTCACAGAGGGGCATTCTCGCTGCTGGCGTGCGTTAGCGCGCTTAGCGAGCTTAGCGGATGTGGGTTTAGGGGCTTTGGGGCAGCCGCGGTAGTTGGCTGGGTGGCCGGACTGACCACAGAGAACACAGCTAGGTGCCTCTGTGCACTTGGTGATGTCCTTAGGACGTGAGCAGTCCTCTGTGCCATGGTCGCCAAGGCACTTGACGCACCTGGGACGGGCATAACAGTTTTTGCTGCTATGGCCGTACAGCTGGCAGCGATGGCACTGTCCAATTTGTGCCGAGTTTTTAAAGGGCTTCAATTTGGATGCCCGAAAGGGAACAGACCGACTTGATTTTAAAAATCGGGTGTCGACCTTCCACCTTGTCAGAGACGACCAGCACCATGTCGTACTGCTCGCCTCCACGAGCCTTGTGAAGGCGGTGGACTGCAGTAGCGGGGATATTCTGACGTTGGAGGTCATCTAAAATGTCCTCCGTGGGGATTTCCTTGGGGACGCGCCTGATCACGACGCGGTGGGGCGCTTCCTCCGGAAGGGAGTACGAGTGGAAGGGAGTACGAGTGGAAGGGAATGTTCCTTCCGCGAAGGTGACGGGATAGTTCCCTATAGTCCGCAACGGTGGGCACGGTGACCTTAATGCCCTGCAGGGTACTGCGGGCGTTGGTGTAGTTGATCCTTTGATCAACACACATTTTAGACACATCAGTCCACTTGGACTTGTCGTGAATAAATATCGGGGGAGGGGGTTTGGGCTTCTTGGACGAAGCGGCGGGCGGGTTTGCCCTAGGGCTAGCTGGCCTGCCGTCCTTTGCAGAGGCCGATTGGACGGGCGAGGAGGGACGCGAAGTCACGGGAGTGGGGGGATTTGCGACAGTCGCTAGATGTTTTTTGGCCGCGGTGGCTTGGGAATTTTTCCCCTTCCTCCTTTTCCCCTTTCCGACGACTTGGTAGTCGTCTTCAGAGGACGAGGAGGCGGACGATTCCGAGAACTCGGGGTCACTAACCGGGACTGAAGTGTCCATCTTCTCGGAAGAGGACAAAGACGGTGCAGGTGTGGAACGCTCCATTGTGCTCGAAACAATGGGCATTTTAACAATGGGCGTCTTAACAATAGACGCCGCTTTTGCCGTCGGTTTCGCAGGAATGCCTTTGTCGGCGGGCGGGGGCGACAGCGGGCTATCCAGCTCGCTAAAAACAATGGGTGCCGACTCTGGCATTCTAGGAATGTCATTGTCGGCGGGCGTAGGTAGCAATATTGAGTGGGTTTATCTAGGTATGTTTTTGAATCAAGAGCTCGGTTCAAAAATATGCAAGTGTGTACTTGCATATTTGTGTACTTGGAAAGAACGCATAGGGACGTTAATAATTGGAACCAATTTTCCACATTATCGGTTAAATGCACAGTTCACAAATTATTTCTATTAAAGCGAATAAATTCTCTTACAATTCTCAGCATTTACATAAACTCGTAAAATATGCGTAGGTAACATATGGAAAGTATTTTTTCAAAAGCTTGTAAGACATTTGTCGCGCTTTGTGCCCCTTAAGAAAATCATAAAAAATAACTTGTTCGTATAAATAACGTTGATGAAAATATATATCGGTACTTACGGTGGCCACAAATCAGAGTAAAGTGGGACTTATCAGCCCCGTCTACATAAGTAAGCTTGAGCGACGCCGCCGTGAGAGAGCGCTTGTGGTTTCCTCGACTTGTGCCAGTAAATCATTTCTTATTTTTGTCAACAACAACCTCAAAGTATTATGGTTTTATTCGTACACAAGTATTTCGGTTTCATGTTAATAGGATTTTCGTTAATTAAAATTTGGTATTCAACAATATCTTGAGTAAAATAATTGTTAAATATTCGTGTTTCGTTTTGTTCTTGTACGTTTATATTTGATGTAGAATATTCAAGGCTTCCAATTTTTTACGATTCGTTTTTTATTTATCCGTATGTGTCCATTCAGTGTGAAGTCAAATTCCCGAGTGTCTAGGTGTAGAGTTGTCGACAGGCAGTTATTGAATTTAAAACGAAAAAGTAAGTCAAAAATACGAAAATACGGGTGGTAGTTTTAGGAAAGATGAGAGTACCAGGATGGCTTTTTCAATTTCGTTTTGTCCTTTTCTCACACCGTCCGCGCAGCATCGCTGTTTTTTGTACTCATCTTCTTTTTTTTTACACAAATAGTGTACGAAGCATTTTTATTAACACTCTAGTTTTCTAAAGACATAGGTACGTATCTTTTAACCATCTAAACCATAAATATGTCATAATGACAACCCGTTTTACACGATTTATTCTAGAACAAGAAGTTTCAAGAAAAATTGTTTTAAATGATGAATGATGATTATTATGATGTAAAATTATAGTTAGGTAAATATTAAATGACATCATATCACACGCCCAACACTACCTATTCGAAAAACTTCACAAAACTTAAAAAAATCTTATAAAACTATCTCTTTCGAACATAAACTCTAGTACCTATTACATAGATGGTATTTAATAGGATACTTTCCCGACCCGCCGCTAACGAGCCCGCTATGAATATTCTTGATTCCTTGCATATTCAACAGGACATGAATCACAATACTTTTGTATTTTAGAACTTAATAAAAAAGTTGATGCAGATTAAAATTTTTTGGCGACGAAGTGGAATAATAATAATAAATCTTTATTCAGAAACTCAGAAGGTAAATAAAATACAATATGAATCTAAAACTAGCAATGTAGGTATAACAATGTATGATGCCTGTACTAGGATAATCCTGTATCACAGGCTGGAGGACCTCTAAGAATATTCTATATATAGTACAGTATATTTTTTTAATATTAAACAATTAAAACAATTTCAAACTTATTTTGATTAACTTAAACTCTATTAACTTAGAACTAAACACATAATTATTACACGAAAATATTTGCGTCAGCAGAATTATAAACTAGGTTGCAAAACACATTCGAGGCGCACTTGTTTATATTCGATATTTGCGCCTAGCGACTAATATGCTTAGACAATAAATAAAATCGATGGTAAGTATGTCAGCGCAGTGGTCTGTTATTGCTATGTTGAATATATTTTGTTTATTGACGTTATGTTTTGATAACGATATAATAAAAAAAAAAGCTTTATATTTAAGCTAGACCTTATAATATTAACACGTTATTGGTCTTACCCTAACTAGTTTTAGGTAAGATATAAAATAAAACTTGAATTCAAGTGTCTCACTAGGGACATCATTATTCATTACTGTTTTTCTTGCAATTAGATCTTTTTATTAATTCCAAACAAAAACCGTGTGATAAAATTAGGTAGTTAAGTATAGGTACGTTTATAGTACATAACAGAGAGGTAAGTGGTAACTTAAAATCCGGAAAGGACACAGAGTGTTTTTCATCCCGGAAAATTAAAAAGCTTTCACGCGAGTGGAGCCACGGGCTCGACTAGTTACCTACCTACCCATATTTTAAGTGAAGCGTTAAATTATAACGCTGGATCTTCGGCATACACCCCTGTAAGGCTTTTCGTTGTTAACTATAGACCTAATGTATACAATCATTAAAATTAACTAGCTGCCGCCCTTCCAGTTTGTCTAGTTTTGGGAAAAATTGTGTTCATACTTTTCAGATTGTCTTTCAATTAAAGTAATAAAATGAAAAATCTGTGAAATCGGCACGTACAGCATATGAAACGTCAATTAGTGACAAAAACTTACTAACTACCACCTAATCCCATTACATCACGCCTATAATTTCCAAAGGGTTAAGCAGAGGTGTACCTAATACTACACCCACATTTCGCCAGTTATGATTAAGTCCCATGTAATAGGGGGCGAGCCTATTGCTTTCAACTGGGCGCAGATCCAGCCTCTGTGGATGCTACTGAGAAATTCCCGGTGGAAAAACCTAACAATACTGTCCGACCCGGGAATTGAACCCAGGACCTCATGCTCAGTAGTCGCGCTATCAACCACTAGACCAATGAGGCAGTAAACTTTTCATCCCCTTATTAATACACGCGAAGGTAGGACTATAAAAGACTAGTGGACGTCACGCGGTTTCACCCGCGTAGTTCCCGTTTCCGTGGGAGCACGGGGATAAAATATAGCCTATGTTACTCGCTGATAATGTAGCTATCCACCTACTACCTGCCTGCTACCTACTAATAAAATAAAAATAAAAAATTTAGTCAAATAAATTTTTAGGGGTGGATCACCCTTATCATTTAGGGGTATGAAAAATTGATGTTGGCTGATTCTCAGACCCACCCGATTTGCACACAAAATTTCTTACAAATCGGTTCAGCCGTGTCGGAGGAGTTTGGTAATAAAACACCGCGACGCGGTAATTTTATATATTAGAAAGACCTTCCTGAATGACCGAGGTTTGCTCGGTAACACGGATAAAATGACGTTTTCTAAAAATGAAACCTGTCTAGATCGATTCATTTTATAATAATATTATATATATAATTTTGTAATAATATTATTATATATAATATTATTAGATAATAGTAAGGATAAGGAAGTTAGTAAGAATAAGGATTATTTTAGGTTTCTGTTAGGTAGTGAGTAAATAGTAGACTGACTGGGATCATGAATAATAGACTTTTATTAATACCATAGTTAAGTTTATTGTTTAACTAGGTTGTGGAGCTCAGATATCGTCGTATCCTACGAATAGCGTAACTGCATAATAGCTACTTTTCAGGAGACACTTTTTTATGTTTAATTAATTTAAATTTAAACAAATATGTTTTGTATGATAAATATAAATAATGTGTATCGGTATATTTTGATTCGGTTAGGATTATTTTCAATAAATTATCTTTATATTTTATACGCATATTGTCCCTTAAATCCTTATTCTCTGTTGTATTAAGGCGAATTAGGGCTGGACTTAAGCAATAAGTTACATTACGCCTTTTATGGCACACAATGGCGATTGTGGACGAATAAAAGACAAAAACATAATTTGAACGTAGAAGAAAGACACAAACGTAATTAGGACTTCGTCTCTTCTATACATACGCAATTTAGGCATTCCATAGAACACGCCCACAATCACCATGCGGGTTTTTTTCTATGTAGCCAATATTAAAATAACCCCACTACTCGCGAAAAAAGGGGACGCGATGTGCGATTGTGGCTTTATTCTTCGTTGAAAACGTAGTGCTTACAATTGTGGCTTTTTATAAAACGTTATTATTTGATAACCTGTACCGTTTTAAATTGTTTTTTTGAACTGGTTATATGTGGTCTGACTCGAGATGTCCAGGAGTCATCATCATCCCATTGACTGGTCCCGTGCGACTCGCATCCAGCGGATCCCCGCGACTTTCACCAGGTCATCGGTCCACCTAGTGGGAGGCCTTCCAACGCAACGTCTTCCGGTTCGCGGTCGCCACTCCAGAACTTTACGGCCCCATCGGCCATGCGTTCTGCGAGCAATGTGCAGGATTGTTTCTATGAAACTCTATACTGCATCACACGCTTATAAGCATCACGTACGTCGTCTCGCGTACATAGAGCCTCCGCCCTGCTTGCGGCGAGCCACCGACCGCTTCGCTTATGCAGGGTCGGTGGCCACCTTGATCCAGCCGTAAGCAAGTTGTGGCCAGGCAGCCGCACTTTTTGGCGACGCCTAGCCGTAAGCCCGGCAACCTACGGTGTTTCGACGCCTGGTTGACGACGAGGTGATGCCGATCCGGTGAACTTATGTGTGTGCGTTAGTTAACCTTTAGTTATACATAACATCACGCATGTAATCCCTGAATGGTTAGGCAGAGGTATACTTAAAAGTACACCCACATTTCACCAGCTATGTTTAAGTCCCATGTAATAGAGGGCGAGCCTATTGCCATCAACCGGGCACAAATCCAGAATAAATCAATCCTTCTAATCCAATCCTTTAATTATACAAAACTGATAATGATTTATACGCTGTTATATTTCATCAAACTGTTTTGCGATACTGTGATATCCATATTCTTTAAGTAACTCTTTCATGACATTAACTATATAGCAGTCAGCTTTTACCGTTTTTTTCAAGTAAAATTGCACCTACATTTACCTTCTGAATTATAATCACTTACCTGAATAAGACTGCGCCCACTCCAGCCATATTAATTGCTCATTCGTCGCACAAAGGCTACGTGGAATTGAATCGAATTCTTGGAAAGGCAGACAAGTCTCTTCATTAAAATAATATGAGTGGTGGTGGGACATTCGCTTGAACGTTTTTTTTATTCCCGACTTACGACATTTTTCACAAAAAAACAGGGTGTTTTAATGCGGTTGTAAGTAAAGATTATTTTAAATGATGTTTTATTTATTTTCCGTGGAACATGGGACCTTAAACTGCCTTAAACGCCTTTGATACTCTGCTTCAGGAGCAATTTTTGGAATTTTAAATGTAAAGCCAAAGTTAAACTTAGCAGCCTTATAAATTCTGCACTCGATTCAAGTACTGCTTAGAATGTGGTTTCTTGCTAAAGTTATGATGATTCTAAAGTAGGAAATCTGGAATAAATTTTTGATGAAAATATTATACTATATTGAGAATAATATGGATGATTTAAATTATTATTTAAAGGCAATGCCAAAATATGTAATCACATTTGCTTCCATCTTATTTTTAAATTTAAATTAACAGATAAGATCTATGATAAAATTCCTTTGACATAGTTATGAAACAGAAGTATTTTGAGTCAACGTTTAATATTATAAATTCAAAGGGAAGACCCGGACTCAACGCAAGGGGACGTTTCCTCCATCGATAAGGGAGTCACGGTCAGAAGACTCTAGAGATACGGTCATTTTACCTAACGCAACAACATCTGATTAAATTAAGTAAATGAAAATATATTAATGAGAAATTGGAGCTGCTGTTAATTAATTTTGAAAATATCATTTTAATATTCATTACACAAACTTACTGTTTATATTAAAAACAATAAATAAACACTGAACCTTTTTAAAGGTGTCCCAAATACAAATTAATAATAGAATAATATATTGATAAAATAAAAGTGCCTCTGTAGTGTGTGTTCAGTTAATTACTTACCCATTTTAAAGAAACATCATCCAAATGCCATTTTTCAAGTAGGTACCTGTGGTGTTCCAAATATATATTTATAAAATAAACTAGCTTTTGCCTGCGGGTTCGCTCACGTTAATTTAGGATTTGACTATCAATTCGGGATGTATTCTGCTTGTAATAATAGTATACTTGTCGTTTAAAAGACACGCGGCGCCATCTTTTATCATAAGAACGTTATTGTTGTTTAACTCGGAAACAGTACTTTTTTTCGAGATGAAAGGTACCTTAGGTCCGTTTCTGTACACCTGACAACGTATATGCATAATTTCAGGATGATCGGTTCAGTAAGTGGTTTAGGCGTGAAAAGGTAACAAACAAATTTACTTTCGCATTTATAATATTATAATATATATATACTAGTTAGGAAGTTAGAATGTGCCTATGTAGTTTTCAGTTAATTACTTACCTATTTAAACGAAACATCATCCAAATGACATTTTTCAAGTAGAATTTCATTAGCATAGATAGGAAATTTCACGTTAATTAATAGTCGCCGTTGCTTTGAGAAATGAGGGTTGCGTCTGACCGCTTCATTCTCGTTTGACAAGATTAATGGAATAATGCCACGCAACCACTACCTCACAATCATTATTGAATCCCTTTTGAATATAATTTCAATCATTTGCTAATTGATTTCTATTTCTGTCTGCTCAATTTCAAACTTGTCGGTAAAAATAACATAATATAACATCACGCCTGTAATCCCCGAGGGGTTAGGTAGACGTGTACACCCACACATTTCACCAGTTATGTTTAAGTTTCATGTAATACGGGTGAGCCTTTTGCCATCAAACAGGTGCAAATCCAAACTCCATGGCTGCTACTGAGAAATTCCTGATGGAAAACCCAATGACACTACCCGACCCGGTAATCGAACACGTTATGCTCAGCAGTCGTGTTTGCGACCACTAAAGCAACGAGGCAGAACGGTCAAAATGCAGTGTTAAAACATTAAAACGAACAAAATTTGCGAGTCGGCTGTTAGCCGCAAGAATCCCAGTTCTTAAAATAATGTAGGCAGTACCATCAAGTACTGTTAACGTAGTGAAAAGCCTTTGTTTTGTTAATTACTGAGCTCCGGGTAGTCTGCACCTGCTTTCACCGCACCAGAATAAACTGTGCGACTAAATTTCCTCTGTTTAAATTAAAAGATACTCCTGACCAATAGTTACTTCCACCAGCACAGAATGGAATTTCAAATTAACTCGAATTTTGGATACCATACCATAACATCACATCTGTAATCCCCGAAGGTATAGGCAGAGGTGTATCTAATAGTACGCCCACATTTTGCCAGTTATGTTTAAGTCCCATTTAATAGGGGGTGACCCTATTGCCTCCAACCATGCACAAATCAAGACTCCGAGGCTGCCATTGAGAATTTCCTGGTGGAAAAACCCACTAACACTGCCCGACCCGGGAATCGAACCCAGGACCGTGCTCAGCAGTCGTGCTTATAACCACTCGACCAACGAGGCAGACGTGGCAGAATTTTGGATATTTTTAAGGAAAACTTTTAAAATACACTTGAGGTAGCCATCTGTGAGGAGTATAGAGCCTCCGTAAGTGATGACGTTAATAATTCCATTATAGGGGCGGCAATAAATTCTTCTGGAACACTTTCCTCTGGTATAGACAGTAGTTAGAACGAGTAATGGAACAGAAGAGGTACTGGGGAGTAATAATTGAAGTTACGATCGATGGCGACTGTTCACGATACAAGCCGAAAGCTGTTTATATTTCTGCCCATAGAACTGAGACTTTATTTACTTTAAAAACTGTGTATGATAAATGTGTAGGTATACAACAACAATATACATTTATTTTCAGGCTACTTTGGCCCATAAATATATACCTTACAGACTAACATACATATGATATAATACAAACAACGCAACGTAATTACATTTTCAAGGATCAGATCCAATAAACTATACGTACTCCATCATTTATTATCCTAGTCTCCTAATACCAAGGAATTAATTTTTTCGAAGAATTTCTGAACAAGTGTACTGTAAGCTTCCCTTATGAAATTCCGAAGTTGTACACAGATTAAATTAGTGACAGTTTACTTGATATAATTACACAAAGATCTACATTTTCTTGTCTAAGAGCTGGAATAACTTGAGGGACGTAGGCGTATATCGAAATACTTTTGATGTTGGAATTTAGATTATGAAGGAGTACTGAATATCTTTGTATTTTTATGTTCCTTTGCTAATAAAAGCCTCTGCTTATTACAGTTTGCAGTAGTAAGATAAAAAAGCTAAAAAACATGTAACTTAGCCGTTTGGTTTCGTTTTTCAACTGCGCTACGCTTTACTGCTACGAGCTACGCCACGCGCCTATATGCTACGCGTTACGCTACGGTTCCGCTACGCGAACCATCTCCTTCGAAAATAAATAAGCAATATTCTTGAAACGCATACTATAGTCATGCTTATGTATGCACTCATTCAAATATGTACCTAACTCTAATGATGGTAAGGCCTAACGTCTAGACTAGAATGAGAAACAATACAAAAAAACCGCTCTCTACAAGTTGTGAAGTGCCTGCCATTGTAACAATCGTAGGACGTAATCACATTAGTACTTGAGGTGAGACGGCGACGCGTGCGCTATCACTGCCGGGGGCGAAGCTCCTGAGAGAGCTTGGAGCACCCTTCACGCCCCCCACTGACACAAGTCCTACCCTTAATAAAACTACGCAGTTAGTCCTGCCCCTTCAACCACCTTAAAAGGTGTCTGAGTCCCCGTTGTATCGAGACGAGGAAAATTTTAAAAGAGAATTTTTAATTTTTTTGTCAAAGTTTTTCCCGGCTTTGAAGGTAATGTATGAGAGTATTTCGTACTTAAGCATTAAGCTTTGAAGGTAAAGGTACTTGTTAAAGGACATCTGTTTTATACCCGCATACAGACTATAAACTTTACAGTTCACGTTAGATCGGAATGTCATAAAGGCAACTGAAATTATGAATATCGGGATAATAAATAAATGATTTTCGTCTAAAGTTAAAAACTAGCTTTTTATCCCGACTTCAAAAAGGGAGGAGAGGTTCTCAATTCATCGGAATATTTTTTTATGTGTGTTCACCGATTACTCGAAGACACCTGAATCGAAAGAGTATACTCCCAAGTTGGTCCCATAGAAATATTGTCATGATCTGATCATGGACTTTGGAGATATGGAACGGAACTCTTCAATTATAGACAGTTAATCTGTCGTGATAGCTGCAATCGCTTAGATGTCTATTGTTCACACAACACCAGAACATAACATCACGCCTGTATGTATCTGAGGGGGTGGTACGCAGATGTGTAGAGTACACCCACATCTCGACAGTTAGGTATGTTAACCTCCATTTTATTGAGGATAAGCCTATTACCATGAAATGTATTGTTAACAATGTAAAATAAATGTATTTACAACTAAAAACCGGAAAATAAAAAAAACTTTTTGCAAAAAATAAAACCGACTCCAAAAACTTAGCTTCAGAAGTTGGTGTCAAAAAAACTGAATCAAACAAACAAAAGTTTTTTTATTGCAAAAAAATATTTATTTATGTACACACAAAATCCTTAACAGGCCATTACATTAAGATAGAAGCATAAAGGCACTGCTTCTTTCATAAGAAATTTCTTCCAGGTGACCTGCGTAATATGACACGAATAAATTCAACGTACAATTCTGTACTGTATACCGATATTCCCAACATTTTTTGTGCTTTTCCGGGAACTAGATTGCGCTGAACCAAAACGACGCCGGAAAATAGGAGCTCTAAAATCATAAAAGCCTTGAATTCGTAAAAGATAGAAATATTTGTATTCATATATTTTATTTTATAGCTCAAATATTACAATATAAGCAAATAAATTTAAACAAGTAAAGGAGATGTTTCAAAATGGGCCCAGTATATGTAACATACCTCGAAAAATCCGTGGAATTCGGAAAAAATACAGATAAAATGCATAAATGCATATTTTTCTTGTAATAATTTGATATTTATCATTTATTAAATATCAATATGGCGTCTTGCCAATTATCTAAATTGGCAAGACTCTGTGGTTGAAAAACAATGACAATAAAACATTGATCATAGATCGTGAACTGTCTGCTGTCACTAACTAACGTAGTGATTCTCTTTGACAATGTAATATGACAGAAATAAACATGTCAAACGTCGATAATCAATCAACATGACAGCTTACCGCCATGACGGGTTTTTGTTATGTGTTGCAATTTCAAGAGAACATTCATGTGCTTTACTACCAAACAAAGCCAATTTAAAGTAATTGGATGATTGAAAACTGCTTTAATTGGGTTTCCCCATTTTTTTGAAACCTGACCGGGGCTCCATACATTTTGAAATGTCTCCCAATGATAATACGTCATTGCTTTAAACAGACATCATAATTATTGTAAAATTCGGTTGATTTCATAACTAAGTAAAAGTTTTCTTTTTCTCAATTTTACCCTCATACACTAAACTATGTAAGTACTTTCGTGGCGAATAAATTCTGTCCGTACTCGTATATAGCACAACAATTTAGATTGCTATGTGCACACCGCGTTTACTATTACATTTGTCCGCGAATACCACAAATATGTAGGGTAGGTAAGATCCTAGCCACGTCGGCGCGCGGTCTCAGAATGTACCACGGCTTCCCCTAGCCGCTCTCACGGAGTCCCACGCAATTATAATAGAGCACAGAGGATTAGCTACAAAGTTCATTTAAATAAAACTACTGAAGGACATTTGTATAGTAGGTAGAGGAACACAATGCAACATACATGTGTATTGTAACTGTACCACCTAAAAATTGGAGTGGCTTTTTCTTTGAATGGAATCTCGTATAAAAACGTGGAGCGAAGCGGTCGAACCGGGGTAGAAACTTGATAGTGGCGCCCCTCTCTCCAGTGTTTGAGGTAAATTACTAAAAAACTCATATATAATGGTTGACATTTCTTCAAATCTCAAATGATCTGGAGTCCACAAGTTCACTTGCGGTGTGGGCTTGACTGTCGCTTTTATCTTACAAGTCGACGGTGAGCCAACCAGACTTCTGTATGCTAGGCGCTTTGTTTTTTTTTTTCTTTTTAATCATGCTATATTATGATTTTGGCGCCCCCTGAAACTGCTGCCCGGGGCGGGTGCCTCGGTTTGCCCCCTCTAAATCCGGGGCGGTTTGACACAAAGAAAGAGGTGCCTATACCCAGCAGTGCGTAAATTGAGGTCGTGGTAGATGATGTTTGGCCGCTCATCGAGCGATGATTCGGTCGACTATGGTGCCTTGTTGTAACCTACCTTACCTTAACCCACTTGAGACTTGAAAACGTTGATAATGATTTCGGCTCCTTAGTACGGATCATGATTGTTTTGCCAGAATGTTTTGTACCTATAAGTTGAAGTTGAACATCTAGAATATGAACCAAGTCACTACGTGTTGACGGTTCTAAGAGACCTTTAAATACAGGTTTCCTTAAGATGTTTTCCTTAGAACAGATTTGAATTGGCTTAGTCTTGAAACTGCTTGAATTTCACATCTTATACGGATGGAAGTAGCTTTAACTTCTATTAAAAGCTCAAGATACGAGTCCTCACTGGCTTTTTGCTTAGGTATTTACTAAAGCTGTATGTAAATTCAGTCGGTAAGAACATTATTCTAAAGAGCGTGTGTTTAACCGCCACTCAGGATACGTTTTTATTTTTCTCTTTCGGGGAAACGGCTTCGTTATTTTTCTAAGCTTTATAAGTTGAGTTTGAGAGTACTTGCTGAAAGAAATTTTCCATGATGGACTGTCATTTGTCTATATACTTACAAACAATAGCGGAGTAACGAACATAATCCCACATTGCATCTTTTGGTTCTTGTAGGCATGTCTAAAAACTAAAAAAATCGATACCTAACATGGTATTTCTACGAATTCGCACTGAGTCCGCGTGTATAAGGGCCTGTGTCTCTTTGACTGAATGAAAGCTGTAGGAACGTTGTAAGCTGATTAGTCTTCTATGGCATTTGTAACTTTTCTTCGTTACCAGATTAAAGGGTGACCCAGTCAGAAAGATTCCAAATACCAGAATACCTTTGTCTGGACGGATCAGTCTCGTCACTCTTGAAGGTTTTTCTTATTGTTGCAGGAGCAGCATGGATTGTAATTTGGATATTTTATTATCATCGTACTGAAGCAGTAACATAACATAACATCACGCCTTTTATCCTCGAAGGTTTAGGCAGATGTGTAACCATTAGTACACCCACATTTCGCCTGTTATGTTTAAATCCCATGTAATAGGGAGCGAGCCTATTGCCATCAACCGGGCACAAATCCAGGCTTCGTGGCGTACTGAGAAATGCCTGATGGAAAAACCCAGTATCACTCTGCCCGACCTGGAACTCAAATCCAGGACCTAACGCTCAGCAGTCACGCTTGCGACCACTAGACCAACGAGGTAGTCTAGCATCAATCTATAAGGAACCTAAGTAATAACAAGCTTTCATTATCTCACTCCAGTCGTAAATATCTATAATAGTTTCCTATGACGCAATCTTTTGCTTTTAACTAGTATTTATTTTCAAGCGGTTTATAAAGACAAGAAGGAAAAGCAGTATTTATTTTAGTATATTTTCAGTTTTTTTTTATTGTTTTAGTTTTTTACTATTTGTTTTTTTTACCTGTTTTTTTAACAGTATTTTTTTTTAAGATATTGGCTTTTGTCCAAAGGTGGGACTGTACAGGGTAAACAAAAAAAAATGTTTTGGTTTTATTTCGCTGATGTGGGCAACAAGACTGCTGGGTTGAAGTAGAATTAGGCGGGCCATGTCTGTCGAGCGTCACGCTGTGGGTACCAAAAGAACGGCGTCGTCGCTGAGGGAGGCCTAGGAAACGCTAGTGTGACGACTTAGATTCGTGTGTGCAAGATTTTTATTTTATTTATTACCAAAAGTAAGATAATATTAATTTTGCACACATAAGAACACGCTTTTTATCCCCGAAAGATTAGGCAGACGTGTATTTATACACCCACAAGGCAACAATACATTCGAACAATCGATGTTAAACCAATAATAAATGAATCAGAACAGTTTGTTTTGTCGATACCAGCCTCATATTATTGTAATTAAATAAAATATAGTGAACAGAAGGCTTACTTTCCGAAGGAACCAAGAATTTTGCATTTCCCTACTTCATGACTTAAAAGTTAATAGTCACTTCTATTATAATAAAACGATCCAAAACTAATTTTTTACTCTGGTCAGCCATGAAAAAACTCTGACTCCATCAATCAATATCCATCGAATATAAAAATATCCGATAAGTATTGCAGAAATATTTACTTAATAAAAATCTTAAATTCACTTTTAATTGACAGCCAGTACCTTACACGACGAAGGTGACCACTCAGGAATGATATTTTCAAAATCATCCCCTGACAAGGGGATGAAAGTTTGTGTGAAAGTCTATCATTTTTGCACGGTTTGAAGCTAAACAAAACAGTTAAATTCAGTCGATCCCTATTAACCAGTTTAGTTTACTGTTTATGTGGTCACCCAGTCCTAGGGTTGACCTTCTTTTACGATATTTAATTGTATTTAACCACATTATCGCGCCCATTCTGAACTACGACCTGTTTATAGCCCTTAATCCTCGGATAGGTTACACATCCAGATATTTTAATGGGAAATCGATTCTTTATTTTAATATAATGTGGAGAAACCAGGATTTACTTAAAAACATGTAAAATACCCATGAATGGGAAACAGTACGTACAATAAATACCGTTATTTGGGAAAGAATAAGGAAATCTGTTACGGGATCCTTTGTGGAAATCAAACGATGATGCTGATGATACAAAGAAAAACAGGTTTGCAGAATTGCAGGTGATTTATTTGTGTACATATTTGCAGAATTTGGTATCTAAGGTACGTGGAAGTAGCGTGCTCTATATTTATGCCAGTTCATATTTCACCTTCCAATCTTGGCACCGAATGCATGCGGACACTAATGGGCACTCCGTATTAATTAGTGAAAATATCTGGAATATTTTCTCTACAACGTAGAATATAAAAAAATCTAACAAAACCTGACCCGGCAACCGAACAGTATTTTAATAACAGATTACGTATCGCAAATTAATTAATTGGGAAACGCCGAACAGGAGCATATTTTGTTACCATTTCTAAAAATGAGTCATGAATAAACATTTGGGCTATTTCGGCGTAAAAATGTGGTTGTCAATCGTCTGATACACCACGATGATTCCCTACCCTAATGGACATACACTCAATTAGGTTTTACTGCCGCACCGTCATTCAATTTAATGCCTAACACCGACCGCAACGAGCAGGTACCTATTTATTTTTATTGACAACAACAAAAAAAGAGGAACAAAGTTTTTATATAACACAACATTTGTATAAAAACTTTGCTATTTAATATTCCATTTCGGGCTAAAACTCGTTGTGTAAACTTTACTTTTTAGTTTTATTCCAGTCTAGCCAGATTTGTGTGGCTTTGGCCGCAGACCTCGTTTAACTTTTTGTGAGATCGAAAAGGAATATCTAAAGAAAGGCACTGAGTTTCATATTTGTGAGTGAAAATATCATAGACGCCTAGTATTCAGTCGCAGCTGGATGAAATATTTGAGTTATCTAAGTTTAGCTAGCCAGCCATGAGTTTATTTTCGTATCTAAACATTTGTAGTATAAAAGCTGTTGCCCGCGATCGCGAAGTGCGAATTATTATAAAAATATTACTTCCCTTTTGGATCGGGTTTCGTTTAACAATTTCAAGGGTTTCATTTTTTGCTCGGAACCCTAATCCTTTTTAGCCTAAGTTACTCCGTATAAAATCAGCTATCTGTCAGTAAAAGTCCCGTCAGAACTGGTTTAGCCGTTTCGGATATAAACAGATAGACAGACAAAAATTAAAGTATTGTAAATTTGGTATAACCACCGAATATACTTTCATATACATTCAAAAAATGTTACATTGAAATTACAAACAGACACTTCAATTTTATTTATTTGTATTGATTTATGGATAGGCATTCAAACATAATAATAAGAAAATAAAGAATTTTGTTAAAGCCTTTAAAAAATGGCGAAATAGCGACCGATGAAATATATAATAGCATTCTCATGAATGTTACAGTAAGTGGTAACCAATGAAACTATCTTCATTTTACTTTGCGATTTTTTTTAAAAACAAAGTGAAAACATTATCTGGCACAAACATATCGTGTGGATTGCAACCTACTGACATTTTCTTAGATTTTCCCCAAATATTGTCATTTTATTTATCGTGTGCGACAGGTAGAATCTTAGCAAATATTGTACGCAAGTCACGTGAGCATTAGTGCCGATTCCTTTTTATTTACACGCCATATAACATTAGCCGTAATAAAAATAAGTGCCTACTTAAATGTAGGTGTAGTCGATAAAATGTTCAATAGGTATAATGTAGCTTTTGGACCTCTGCAAATGGTCTGACTCGTTGAAAAGTGAGAATATTTTTATGTCATTTTATTTTGCAGAAAACCTTTTATATATTTTTATCTTTAGACAACGCAGCTTGTGGCTAAATAATAACAGCCGCTCGGGTCGATCTTCAGGTTAAGCCACGCTTGCCTAGGTTGGTCTGTAGATGAGTGACTCCCCGTTACGTACCGAGTTTCCTCCGTACCTCGCACTTTAAGCCGTCAGACCTTAGACAGTTGTTATAGATAGTCAGTGGCCTTTTCAGGCCTTTTCAGACTTTCGTCTGACAACAAGTCTTACCAAGGGGTATCGTATAGCGCAGTACTAGCTGAGTTGTGGAGGTCAGATAGGCAGTCGCTCCATGTAAAACATGGTATTCAGTTGCATCCGACTGGAAGCCGACTCTAACATAGTTGAGAAAAGGCAGCCCAGACAGATGATAATCAGTAGAAAACGCAGCCCAGTAACAGATCAACTGAAGAATCGACTCACGATGCCTGTCAATACCTACAGAATTTTACACACGAACAATTATAATGACGGCAACCGTAAACCAAAGTCCTTGACGAAACCACTTACTTCCGTTTATACACTTGAGTTATCGAAGCGTCTAGCCGCGAGTGTGTTACAGCTCTTATCCTCATTCTAATGTACCTATTTGATCGTTCAACTTTGCTAATAAACGTTAGAACAATGATTTCAACTGAGCTCAGCGGTCGATGTTACACCGGAGTGAATAGTTTTCCCGTTGCCAATCCCCTAGAAGTATTTGACTAGATATGTGATTATTGCCTTACGCAGGTACTGTCGGAAAACTATAATCAACTGGCTCGTTTGGTATCTTGAACTTTAGTTTGACGCTTTCGTCACATAGTATAATTAACAACGTGGGTATTTTTCCGAGAATTTTCCCATTTTCTCTCAGGCATTGGTGTTTTGAAGGGTAAGACCACTAGCAATAAAATCTCAACTAAAATTACCCCAAGAGATTATCTAACTGTAAAGTATTAATTGTCACATGACATGAATAGCTAACACGGTTTTTAGATTGTAATAAAAGTCGAGGATCATAAACGTTAACGACTGCGTCATTTAACTTCGATTAAAAA
Organism: Lycophotia porphyrea; assembly: GCA_950005105.1. Classification (NCBI taxonomy): domain Eukaryota; kingdom Metazoa; phylum Arthropoda; class Insecta; order Lepidoptera; family Noctuidae; genus Lycophotia; species Lycophotia porphyrea. The sequence continues at coordinate 10,240,954 of OX465393.1, forward strand.
GAAAAGTCGTAAAAAAGGGCCATTGCCAGTTGCTGGATTCGTGCGAATTTTATGCCAAAACATTTTAGATGGTGAACTTGGAGCAACCACAATTTCACTACAGAGTACGACTTTTGTTCAGTAATTGCTGTAAATACTCTGTACAGTTTATTACAGTATCAGGGCCCGCGATTTATGCTAATTAAGCATTTTAGACAATATATTTAATTAGAGTTTTTTATCCTCTTAACTGAAACTACTGCACTAATGAATGCCGTAAAGAGTATCCATGTTTTTCGCGTGCGCTACAAATTTTAAGGGGACATGCAGCTTACACAGAAAAATCGTTTTGTACACTTGTTTTGTGCAGCTTACTGAAGATAAAAACTGTGTATTAAATACTCCGAAATTTTATTTCGCTATTTTTCGGTACCTTTTGCATACTACTCGACAATTCGTTTATTCTATTCATAAGGACCAATTAATACCCATACATAGAGATTTTTCATGGGCAGGGGCGTGCCGTCCATAGAGGCAATTAGGCCTAGCCTACCCTACCAACAACGTCAAATGCATTTATTATAACTACGTAATTAAATAACACAACATATAAAAATATAAGTTAAAACTCCTGGTAAATACTTATAGCAACTTGTCGCGCCCGTGTGAACTCACAATATACGTTACTACACCGCTCCGTTTGGATTTTTAGGCTCGAAGATCGCGGGCCTACCTTTGCATTCATAAGTTTACGCACACTGATGCATATTTTCGTGTGTATAAACGGCACACATGCATAGATTATGGGCGCGTCTCCAGCCAGAGGAGCTGTGTTGCTATTGGCTAGTTCAAATTTGAATTGAATGACTCAGGGTTCCCAATTTGTGGAGATTTCCCCGAATTACGGGGAATTCAAGAAACGGACTACACACAAACACGATAGTTTCATTAATTACTAATAGAGACAATAAAAAAAACAGGGTCGTATTGTCGAATTTATACCTTCCAAAAAATTATAAATTGTAAAAAATAGCAAAAGCCCTTTATAAAACAGAAACTACAATCATGAATTTTATTTTCCGCTTTGTTTTTAGGGGAGTTAGGAAAATAAATATTGACAACCCTGCTGTGTCTGTCACTTTTATTGACAAATTAGAAATTAAACTTTTCTTCAAGAAGGTTATGTGACAAATAACTTAAACTTATTGCTTTGGATTTTTATATCTTACTAAGTTATAACACTCGCAATATCTGATGTGTGTGAACAGATATTAATAATTATCTGTTGATCGCGATTCGCGCCAAATTGAACCGATTTGTTGTGTTATTTGTTTATTTACTTAAAAATGGTGTTCTGTTGTGAAGTTTGCGGTGATAATGAGTGTTTGTTAGAAGTTAAAAGCAGTAAGTTTACGTAATTATCATATGAATGATAAGATAATTTAAGCAAGTTGTGTCTAAAGGTATATGTGTACCGAAATTACGAGAATTAACCTAAAAATGTGTATACCGATTTTTATTTGGGTATCGGTATCCATGGCCTACCCTACGTGGAGAACCACTGCACGCCACTGTTCATGGGTAATAAAAAAAATCTGCTGATAAAGAAAATTTTCTGTGTCAGGGTTCTGCGTGATGTAATAAATACGTGGTAACTGTTTTTGCGTCGATGTCCCTTTCACCCTGTATAAAAATCGTCTATACGCCTTGAGCAAGCATGGTGATTTATGCTCGTGCCTCCTCTACATGAGAATAGGCCTTTACCCTGAAGTACTGACAGTGTAACTGTCTGCTATTCAAATATTTACTTGTAAGAGATAAATAAAGCACGACTATAGTTTTGCAAGTAACCCTAAAATGGTTCCGTCTTTTTGCGAAAATAATCGAACTATTTCTACAAAATAACATCACAAGGGGTTCATAAATGAGATCATAGATGATGATCGAATGAGGAATGAGGACATCCGCAAGAGAACCAAGGTGACCGACGTAGCCCGAAGAATTGCCAAACTTAAGTGGCAGTGGGCTGGGCACATTGCTCGCAGAACGGATGGCCGATGGGGCTGAAAAATTCTGGAGTGGCGACCACGAACCGGAAGACGTTGCGTTAAAAGGCCTTCCACTAGGTGGACCGAGGACTTCATGAAGGCTGCGGAGATCCGCTGGATGCGAGTTGCACGTGACCGGTCAATGTGGCGACACTTGGGGGAAACCTATGTCCAGCAGTGGACGTCTTTCGGCTGAAATGATAATAATGATGGGTTCATAAAGTATCAGAATATACCAAAGAGACCGATCATTTTTCCAACTAATAGTTATAAGTGAGGGGGCTTGCAAATATACTGCGCCGTTGCCGACAGTAAAACCACGGTACCTAGTACTTAAAGCTCTTTAGCATGAAAGCTCGGACACTTCCGATTGCTAGTGCTCCCTCTATGAATTTCAAATGTCTGTGGTAATAGGCGTTGACTACTTTTAAATGTTCCATTATTCAACAAGGAACTTTTCTACCCGACTAAGTAAATGGCAACTGAATTAGCTACGACCATTTGATATTCACAATCGAATCTGTCTACCTTGTACAAGTATCGAATTTGTGGGAATTAAAATTAGCCTAACAGATATAAGTGGCTTTTTATTTTTAAAGGGTTATTAATGAATGTGTAAAACGAAATATGCTGCGAGTAAGAGTGATGATTTAAGGCTTTTGGACGCATCATGAACAGACATCCCACTTTTTACCATGGTAACATGACTAATCACTCCAACATTTAAACTTATCTTCTCTCTGAAATATAACATAATAACATCACGCCTGTAATCCCCAAAGAGGTAGGCAGAGGTCTATTCATTACGACACCTACATTACACCAGTTATGTTTAAGTCCCATGTAATAGGGGGCGAGCCTATTGTACTATTAGGCACACCTCTGCCTAACCCTTCGGGGATTACAGACATGATGTTATCTAAGTATGTATGTATCTGTCAGTGTCCGGTGTTCGCAGTCAGCTCTCAATCTACCCGTACTCTTTTACTCGAATCTATAGTATGACCACTTTAAGTGCGCAGGTTGCGTTGCTTGTCAAGAAAAATTGCATCAATATGTCTTTGGTAAATTTATTTTAGTTCAGTATTTTCCACCTGGACAGATAAGTTGATTGAAGTGTAAGTCATTGGCTATACCATCGGTATCGCTGCTTTTGTGTACTCATCATTATCATCTGCCTAGCCTTTTCCCAACTATGTTGGGGTCGGCTTCCAGTCTAACCGGATGCAGCTGAATACCAGTATTTTACATGAAGCGACTGCCTATCTGACCTCCACAACCCAGTTAGTATTGGGTAATACGATACCCCCTAAGTAAGACATGGTTGTCAGACTTTTTGAGCCACTGACTACCTAATGACTGTGAAAGATCTACAAATGACCAACGGCATAACGTGCTTTCCGAGGCACGGAGGAAACTTGGTATATAATGGGTGGTCACCCATCCACAGACCAACCTAGGTAAGCACAGCTTAACCTAAAGATCGACCCGAGCGGCTGTTGATATTTAGCCACGAGCGCCACCGCTGCTTTTGTGTAGTATAGGGTACATATCTGCTTAGCCCTTTGATGATTACAGCCGTGGTTTTATGTCGTTATGTAGACTGTCACTTTGTCTAGACCCTGTGGCTTAGTGGTACGTTCCTACGTAGTTCGATTAAGCTCAGTTAAGCTACAAGTGAGCGGCGATACCAATTTATGACACTTGATATCTACGTGCCTCGCACGGAAGGCACATTAAGCCGTCGGTTACGCTTCATATGTCTGAGTGGTGTTCGTCATTTAGGCGCGTGGGCTCTTAGAGATAACTTGGGAGCCATACACTCTGCTTTGTACTGGTTGGGACAGTTTTTGGGATTGATATAGAAGATCATCATTCCTGTAATCCCGGCTGAAGTGTACTTATCGTTCCTGCCTACACACAAATGTCGCCAGTACTTATGTTAAAGTCTCATGTAATTGCTGTCTATCAGGATATTACAATCAACTGGTTACCAGTTCAGATTCTGGACTGCTACTGAGATATTCCAGATGTAAACACCGAATATCACTTTGCCCGACGTGTGAATAGAGTCCGAGACCCCATGCTTGGCAGTAACGTTTGCGACCACAATACCAACATGACAGTCCTCTGTGGGATTCAATAATTCAAAATGAACATCATCTCACAAAACTTTGACTCTTCGGAGTGAGAAATATATTATCATTTCGATATTAACTCTTTCATTTTGAATAAGTAAGAGCAATCAAACAGGTTTTCATCAAGTTAAAATATGACTTTGTCAATCACAATTACCAGCAGGAACAACAACTTTATTTACTAGATAGATCGACTATACGAATGACTACTTCTCCACAAACATACGAGTCGTTCTTGACCAAGTCTCAATGAATAAGTAAAAAAAAGCACTCAACTAGTCCATAACTAAATAATGTATAGAGGGTGCGAACATTTCTCAAAGGTATTCGTAATGAAGTGGGACATGACGAGCTAACTCTTCGCAGCATTGGACCCGCATAGAAAATTATGGGAACCCCACATAATTATGGAAAGTTACTTCAAATATATGGAATAGAGCAACCCTGGGGAAAACGGTCTTATAAAAAATCCGAAGGCCCTACTGGAAATAAATCCAAGGTTGCTTGGGGTTTTGATAAAGGAACTAAACGATTTTTGTGTGTTTGGAAGGCAGAAACCCACTGGAGTTTTTAGAAGATTAGTTTCTACTATTACTACACCCAAGGAATTTCACGTATCGTGGGCGCGTTTACAAATATTTAAAGTCACATACACAAACAGCCAGACCCGGAACAACTTCCTCTAGGCCATTGTTCCGTGGAGGAGTCAATTCCGCGACACGCAGCGCAGCAGCTAATCGCTCAGCCACTACGCCAACCGTGTCCTAAACACGTACACGTACTATACACATTTACACAAATCGATACTCACTGTCGAAGTTGGAATATTCAAAATTCATGTTTCATACTCAATCACGCGCCTATCTAAACGATTATTAGAATTCAGGGTACAATCGTGAAGACATTTACCAACATAGTTACTTTACATTAACCCATTAGTCCTACCCTAATGTCGTGTAACTATAATTTTGTTGTTGTAAAACGCCCAAATTAGTGAACATGTTAAACACAACATCATTCGGTAGTGTGTTAACTCGTAGCGACCATGTATTACTATATTTGGCGGTGGCTAAAACCGCTTAAGCAGAAGACTAAGCGCGCACATAAATTTTTGAAACGCTTTTAGTATCCTCGTAGACCATACTACGATCTCATTTCTGAGTACAGTCGGTAGGTAAAGTGAGAAGCCTAGAATTTATTGTATTGCATTGTGAAGCCCATCATGCGTGCTTCCGACTGTGTAGCGGATACAATAAGAATTGATATGTGTAGAACGCGCGTGCGACAGCAATATGCACTATTTTATTTCAATTCAGAAGCGGGAAGTACCAGCGCCACTGCTATTATTTCACGTGTTTACTAACCCGTAACTTTGTTATGTACAGTGCCAATAGGAAATTCACGGTTATTCTATTCTATTCTCTATTCTAAAGGGTTTGGTTTCCGCACTTAGTCCCTAAAGGTGGACCATTGTGCGTGAGCCATAGTGGCCGTTACTCCAACCAGCCCACCTCCCTCCAGAAGCAGATTAGATTTCGTGGTCTTCTCAGGGCATCCGCGAGGGATCTCGGTGTACCAAGAGTCTCCTCGCGGATCTGGGTGACACCGGTGCACTCGAGGAGCACATGCGCCACCGTTTCCTCCGCCTCCATGCACGCTCTGCACAGAGGGCTATCCGTGATTCCTAGGGTGTGGAAGTGTTTATTCAGTGAGCAGTGTCCAGTGATGGTCCCCGCCACCAGTCGCAGGCTATCTCTATCCAGGCGCAGAAGGCGCTTGGTCAGCTTTGCATCCAGGGATGGCATAGCCTCCTTGGATTGCCTGCACCCTGGTGTCGAGGTCCACCATATTCCCGCTTGTGTCTTAGTGTGTTCCCTTAGCCAGCCCCTTAACTGCTTAAACGGAAAGGGCACAATGGGTTCGGGTCCGATGGCCTTTGTGCTGGATCCCCCTTCTGGCAAGTTCGTCAGCCGCATCGTTTCCGAGTGATCCACTGTGTCCTTTAATCCATTGCAGTGTCACAGTGTTGCGGTTTAGCACCGTAACACGTTCTAGGGCATTGTGACATTCTAGTATTAATTTTGATGTGATTTGGTTTCTCTTTAAGGATTGTAGAACTGAGGCACGGTCTGAAAGTATACGAATATGGGTATCCGTAACTCCCCTAGCTTCTATGGCGTGTGCCGCTTGGATAATGCCTACACACTCTGCTTGATACACAGAGTTGAGCATTCCCAGGGGTCTGGATATTTTGATGTTTAGGTCGTCAGAGAAAACTCCGACACCTGTCCCATCGTCAGTCTTTGATCCATCCGTGTAGATCCTTAGCTCGTGTGGACCTGAGTAGTCACACATTTCCGCTGTGAGCTCAATGTTATAGTGTTTTTGAAAATAGTGGGCCTTCAGGGTTCTGTCATTGGGTGATGCCATCATAGGCTGTTGTTTGATTGCATCATCCTTTATGCGTGTATGTTTTATTCTGGAGTCGTTACTTAGGGTGCCGGATACTTCTAGCCTGAAGATCCCTAGGGTTGCTTCCTCTCTTACAACGAGGTGTAGAGGTGGCAGCCCCAGCATCACCTGTAGAGCGGCCGTGGGTGCTGTCCTCATGCTTCCAGTGATTGCTACACATGCATATCTCTGTAGCTTCTCGAGTTCTTTCTGGGCGGTGCTCAGGTTGGTCCTGGGCCACCAAACTAAAGAGCCGTATGTGATGATTGGTCGGATGACTGTAGTATATAGCCAGTAGGTGATTTTGGGGCTTAGGCCCCAATTTCTTCCTAGCAGTCTTTTGCATTGCCATAGGGCTATGCTGGCCCTTGTGGTGATGTAATCGGTGTGCTTTGCCCAATTCAGCTGTTTGTCCAAATAGATGCCCAGGTATTTGGCTTCAGTTGACAGGCTTAGGGTGGTCCCAAAGAAGCGTGGCAACTGTAGGGTTGCCAGCTTCCTTTTTCTTGTGAAGAGGACAAGTTCTGTCTTGGTAGGATTCTGATTGCTAGTTTATATTCCTTGCACCAGTCCTCTACTATCTTCAAGGCTTGGCGCATAAGATTACACAGTGTGTTTTCGTGTATGCCGTTTATTATTATGGTTATATCATCGGCGTAGCCCACCGTGAAGTAACCTTTGTCGTTTAGACGCTTAATAAGGGTGTCTACCACGAGGTTCCATAGCAGTGGCGAGAGGACGCCCCCTTGAGGGCAGCCCTTCGCCACGATGGCTCTGGTGGTTTCGTTTACCGTTATCTGCACGGCTCTCAGCCTGAGCATGTTTGTTATCCATCCTCGCAGGGTCGAGTCCACGCCGTGTTCCTCGAGGGCTGCGTTGATGCTGTGGAAATTGGTTTTGTCAAAAGCTCCTTCTATATCAATAAAAACAGCTAGTGAGGATCCTTTGGAGTCTACTGCACATTCAATCTTTGAGATCACACTGTGTAGTGCGGATTCTGTCGATTTGCCTGTGGAGTAGGCGTGTTGTTGCCTGTGGAGTGGTAACTCTCGGAGAGGTCCGTCCCGAATGTGTCGGTCACAGAGTCTCTCGAGGGTTTTCAGTAGGAAGGAAGTCAGGCTTATTGGTCGGTACGCTTTGGGTTGTGTATAGTCAGATTTGCCCGGTTTGGGGATGAAAATGACTTTCACCTCTCGCCATTGGAGTGGTACATAGTTATGTGCTAAGCAGGCCTGGAAAGTGACAGCCAGCCATGGCGCTAGGGCATCTACACCCCATTGCAGCAAGGCCGGGAAAATGCCATCTAAGCCTGCGGATTTGTATGGTTTGAAGGTTTTGATTGCCCATTTTATTCCTTCTGCGGTTACTACCGTACGGGCTCTGGACCAGTCCAGGCCATTTGGAATGTGCATTGGCTCACTTGTCCATGCTGTATCTTCGGAGAGATTGCAGCCTGGGAAGTGGGTTTCCAGGAGGACTTTGCTAGTTTCGTAGTCTGATTTTGTGTAGGTGTTGTCTGGGTTTTTCAGCGACCCGAGGGTGCGATCCTGATCAGTAGATAGGATCTTCCTTACTCGCGCGGCTTCGCTGTTTGATTCGATGTCCTCACAGAATTTCCGCCAGGCCGCCCTGCTGGCGGTTCTGACTTGTTTCTTGAAGGAGTATTGTGTCTTTTTGTATAGGTCCCAGTCCTCTGGGAGCCTGGAGTTTTTAGCTCTGTTGAATTGTTTGCGCATCGCTTGCCTGAGCTTGCTGAGCTCTGCATTCCACCAAGAGTTCCCCTTACTTTTGGTGTTTGGCTCTGGTAGCTTGCAGCAGGCATGATAGGCTTCTATTATGCATTCTGAGAGTTTTGTTACAGTGTCTTCAAGTTGTTTGGGGTCCGTTAAAACTAGGGGTGTTTGGTGCCGTGTTAGCAGTGTGGCCAGAAGCCGCCTGTAGCCGGGCACGTTGGTGCGGCGCGGATTGCGCCTAGGTTTTGGTTTTTTTGTGTTAGCTTCTATTGAGAAACGAATCCTTCTATGGTCGGAGCAGGAAGGCTCGTTGGATACGTGCCAGTTGGATATAAGTTTTGCCGCGCTTTCTGAAGCCAGCGTTAGATCAATTATCGTTTGTCCGCGAGCTGTGACCCAAGTGGGTTCCGAGCCACGGTTTACGATGTTAAGGTTAGTGGAGAATAAGTATGTGCATAATACCTCACCTCTAGTGTTGGCTTTGTGGCAACCCCAAAGCGGGTGATGGGCGTTCGAGTCTGTGCAGATGACCAGGTCCAGGTTGGCGTCCTCACAGTACCTTACCAGGTCGGCCATCTCTTTTGGTGGGCAGTCTACATCTTCGCCTGGCATATAGACCGAGGCTAGGACGATGTCAGGTGCGTCGCCGTCAGTTTTGAGCCTGACAGCCGTCAGGTCTCTGGAACATAATTGTGTTAGTATTGTGGTAGGTACATCTTTAGGTATATAGGCGCATGTTCGCGGTTTTTCTGTGCCCTGTGTGTCGAGGATCAGCTTACCTCCAATGTTTCCAAGGCCACATATCCTGTTATTTCGGATCCATGGCTCTTGGATCAGTGCGATGGTTCGGGGTTTCATCTCCAGCGCCCTGCGTAGGCAAGCCGTGGCAGTCTGGCTATGCTGGAGGTTTGTCTGGATGATGTTTAGGGGAGCGGATGTGGGCGTCGGCGGCGGTGGAGTGGAGTTATGAGGAGACGGATCCATCGGATAGGTCTCCCCCGTCCTCCAGCCCATGCCGGCCGTCGCTCAGTGTTGGTGAGGAGGCGAACGGGTGCTCTGTCCACCCTGGTGGTGAGGTAGGCATGCTCACGGCGTCGGCATCAGCCATCGCCGCTCTGGCCATCTCCTCCTCCAGTCCGGTCATGGTCAGATCTACCGTCGGTCCCGGTCGTGTCTGTGCAAGGTCTGTGGTCTCGGTCTGGGTGTCAGAGGGTGGGGTGTTGGGGAAAAAGCGCACGTATATCGACCCAAGAAGGTACGATACCCGCCGCTCCCTCCCCAAGACCTTTACGACCTCCTCCGGTGGGATACCCAGGGTCAAAAAAGTCCCATGTTTATCTCCACCGACTGAAGTCGCCCTGTACAGTGACCACCTCCCTATGTCGTACCAAGTATTCTGACGAATCAGAATACTCTGGAGCCGCGCTATGTCCCCATTATATCTGGGCACGAAAAGCGCTGCTCGGACACGGGTCGGTACGTCGGACTGTTTCAGTACGTTTAGGGTCGCGTCTGTGTTAGGCAGTCTAATCTTCGGGACATTCTCAGTAAGCCAGGTCAGGGCGCCGTCGTCCTCGCACCACATCTGAACCGTGCCGTCCGCTACCCGTGGGTAACCGCGGAAGGCCGGGAGCGGCTTGGAGGGGTCGGTGTCCATGACGAGGTCTTCGAGGCTGAGCTTGATATGCTCCGCCTCGTCAGGGGTCATGTCGCGGGATGGAGGCGAGAGGCAGATCGCTACGGCGAGCCGCGCGGGAATATCCTTTGAGGCCCGTGCGTAGGTTCTCTGCTCCCCTTGAGCGGTCTGGATTTTGACCCGCTTGGCGTCCCCCTGGAGCGTGCTCGGCGAAGCCGTGTCGTCCGGGCGCACCCTCTTCGCCTTACCCAGACCGCTTGGTCCTGGTTGTGGCTCCGAGGAGCGTGGCACTGGGTTTTGTGCCAGGGATACCCTGCGTGTCAATCCTGACCGCTTGCCTCGCCTTTGTCTGGGTCGGTGTCGGTCTTTGGTCGACTCGGTGCGGTACTGGTCGCGTCCTCCGGATGGTCCTGGTGCAGGCAGTGACTTTTCGCGCTGGGTTTCCCCTTCGCGTACTGGTCCCTGCCCGCGTGTTTCCGCGTCCGGCTGCTTTTCGCGCTGGGTTTCCCCTTCGCGTACTCGCGGCTGGTCGCGTACTTCTCTTTCAGCAGCCGTCTGCGCATCGCGCTGGCTAGTGCCTTCGCGGATTTTGCACAAACGGCTGCTGAGGACCTTCTCTCTGCTCCGGATTTTTCCGCACTTGCGTTTAAGCGTGCGTACTTCGTCCACAGAGACAAAGTCGGAGCCACTGGATTCCACTTCCTTTCCCGTTCCGTGGCGTCCAGAGTCAATTTCCCTCAGCCTTGCTTCGATCCTCTCGCGCTGGAGCGCCAGCATGCGGAGTTCGTCGTCAAGACTGGAGAGTCGTGCATTGTCGGTGTCATTGTCAGGGTTGTTCGTTTTACTGTTCCGAACGATGCTCTGTTGCCAGGCCCTCGTGGAAGGTAAAACGGGTGTCAGTGTATTGGGCGCGGAAGTCGCAGCCGTCGTGTCGGTTGGCGCAGGGTTCGCAGCCGTCGTGTCAGGTGGCGCAGAGGTCGCAGCCAGGGTAGGGTTTGGTGGCGCGTGAGCCGCAGCCAGAGTCACGGTTATTATTTGAATGATGAACTGATTTTGGGAGTGCATGTGGAGGTGTAAAGGAATTATGCCCCGGAAAATGTACAATCTCATAAGCTTTGCACGTATGGACAGAGCTATGCATGAATTGTGTTGGGCGTTTGTTGGAGCCAAATAATATATATCATTTGTATTTACATTTAAAACTGAAATGTTATTAACATTATAATGATGATTAACATTAATAATAATTGCACACAATCCTTTTGAATCACTACCGTCAGTTGCAGTTGTGGAATATTGTTCCACAAATAAATTAAATCGACAAAGCGTTACTTGGTTGAACATTATTTTTATGCTTCGTAAGGTTTTGTCGCAGTATGCTAAAGCGGGACGTGTTGTTTCGATTATTGTAACTGATCTGTTATATCAGCACTCGTAAAATGGCGTCATGAAATTCGACGTCGTGGATTCGTCACGCGACGCGTTCCCGGAATCTATGCGCGTTTAGCCGGGTTCGAGTACACTTGAGCCTCCCGAATATACTCTTTTTATCGTAAAACTTTCGCCTTTTGTTTAGAGAGAACTTGTCCTAGTTTCTTATATTGGTTTCCAACTATTAAGTGCATAATGATGTGGATCGATCAAAGTAGTTTTATGTTGGGTATGTGACTTGTTTTCGATCTGATTCTGGTATTTTTCACTTGATTTATTTCATTTAATGTTACAGGGCAGTATTTTCCCTTTTTTTTTCTATTTGTAATAAAAATATCCATTACCTTCTATAGTTGCTTCTTTAACTTGATGATGGATAAATAGATCTAAAATACAACTTTACATAAATCTTTCGTGTGAACAGAAAAGCGTAAGTATCATATTATACCTTGCTCGGCTTATGTCGGAATCGTTCCCGTATCCCATCCAAGTTTCTTGCAGCTTACAACTCAATTTCCTTCAGCAAATCCTGGATCAAGAAAGGTATACGCTCTTCAGTTATTTTATGAATACATCATATCATCAAAATACGTAGAACAAAGTCAATATAAAATAAATTTAGACATAGGTATTGTCTATTGCGCCGTAGATGAAAAAATGTAAAAAGAATTCGAAGAAATTCTAAAAAATTGAATAATTTCGTCTGATCTCAAGAAAAACAATCTGGAGCGTTCATTGGAAACGCTCTAGATTGTTTTTCTTGATATTTCGTGACAACTCTTCTCTCTAATCGTATATTCATAAGGACGACACATTATTTTGACATGGGAATGATTATGTCACTCGTCGTTACCAAAATGGCGGTGGTCGTCATTAAGTCGGAGTGCCCTCGTTTAAGTCCGCGGCGCGTAAACAGCAGCGGAAGGAAAGCGGGCTAAAAGCCCAGGGTACTGGTGCAGCTTGCAAATTAGCCACGCTTGCTGGATAAAACACGTGAGGACGAGCTAAGAGATTACTTTCTACGAAACACCACTGTGTATTTGCATAGGTACGTTTAAGGGCTCAGCTTTTGACTTTTTTCCTCGTTTGGATAATTTGCGAGCGTGTCCCAGTTACCTACATGACAGCTTGTTCATAATATTCGCTAACATATTTTTCTCATAATAATATTCTGTCTTCATCACAGTAGATGGGAAGTTGTGGATTGTTTCATATTTTTTTTCATTTTTATTTTGATGTCACGCTAACTAAAAAGTTTTTGTGTTCGAGTTTGAAAAGTAGATATGAAATGTTCTTTATTTCTGCGGGTACTGAAATATCTCCAGAGATAAAAAAGTATTCGGTTAAATTAATCCACCAACTCACAAGAGAGAGAAGGCTTTTTTCCCAGCAGTGGGAATATTCTATAATAGATTATGATATGCTAGCATAAATCAATTGAAAGGGGATGACTACTGACCAGACGAGTAATAGGTATGTTCGTATGGGAGAAGAAGACATGCTGTGCCGACCCCAAATGATTTGGGATAGGACAGGAGAACGGTAATGATGACGTAGAGAGCGGACTGAGGAGCTGAAGCTCGGGGAACTAATGTCTTTTCACTATGCATTTGGAGTAACAGCTAGTTAAAACTCACGCAGTAGATAACGGAATTTAAACTCAGTTTAATAGAATCATCATTTCAGCCGAAAGACGTCCACTGCTATACAAAGGTCTCCCCCAAGTGTCGCCACATTGACCGGTCCCATGTGACTCGCATCCAGCATCCCTGCTACCTTCACCAGGTTATCGGTCCACCTAGTGGGAAGCCTTCCAACGCAACGTCTTCCGGTTCGCGGTCGCCACTCCAGAACTTTTCGGCCCCATCGGCCATCCGTTCTGCGAGCTATGTGCCCTGCCCACTGCCACGTAAGTTTGGCAATTCTTTGGGCTACGTCAGTCACTTTGGTTCTCTTGCGGATAATATGTCCTTATTTCTGATTTGATCACGTAAGGAAACTCCGAGCACAGCGCTCTCCATTGCTCTTTGGTTGACTTTAAGCTTTCTGATGACAATGATAATTTAATAGTATACCAGTTAATTATATCAGAAAATGAACAGATTTGATACTTTCTTGGTTTATAATTATAATTATAATTCAATTATTTATTCAAGTAACAAAACTCATGTGTTAGTAACAATCTGACTTATTCCTATGCTAGTAAACTAAATTAAAACATAGATAAAGACAAGATAAAGAAAGGAAAGTAACATACAATATACAAGACAGCGATATTAACCTGCAGGTCCAGCTGAAATTTTGCAGCATCGGTTAACGATCGCACAATCCAGCCGGCCCGCGATCATGTTTAGGATGCTGTTGGTGCTGCCCCGTACCCTGCGTACCAGGTTGTTATGGTTGTGTACTTTTTAATATGTATTGACAGCCGATTAATAATTTATTGAACAGAGGTCCAACCTATCTTGTAACTTCTCAAATTGATGTCTCTTTCGCAATAAGTTAATGTAGGTAATAGTTAGGTAGCCGCCGACTGCCGTAGTGTTTGGCATATTTATTTGAATTGACAATTTCCACAATAACCGGCCGGGTTCACGGTGTTATTACTAAATTGCCTCGTTTTCAAGATCATTTATTTGCATTTGGTTAAAATTAAAGCCGTTTGACATGGTTATGGTATCGTTGATTCGTCCTGGGAGAAAGGATATCAATAAGTTCAATCCTCAAAAGAAGTGAAATGTACTATGTGTGCACTCTGCCAACCCCTTTAATGAATGCAGACGTGACGTGTGAAGTGAGTATAACAATAATTGTTCTTAACCTTCCTATACTCGCGTGTTGGTCTGTGAGACCGCTAAAACAGTATTTCATGATTATTTCTTTTATGATCAATGATGACATTTTGAAGTTCCTGTTAGTTGCATTATTAGTTGCTACGATCATTTCAGGACGAATACTGTCTTTGTGCGAATAGCAGATATGGCCGTATTAGGCGAAAATTGGTCTGTTAGACCGACGCGGGTGTTACAAAAGTTGTCTTCTGTGATTTTGTACTGAAATTTAAATTACTTATGACTAATGACTAAATAATTTGTGTTTATTGTAGCTCATAAGTAAGGTATCTCTTAGAAACTGTAAGTTTGTTGAAAGAAAAAATGTATCTTTGCTACAACTTTGTACAAAAAATTAACTATTTATCAGAGACTACAGTAAAAGGATATTACTCAGTAAATATTCGGTATGTTGTCAGTAAATTATCATTTTTACGATACTTCTTAGTATATCTCCAGAGAACAAAATATCCCCGTCAGAGTTATTTGAAAAAAATACTCTGAAATGGAGGTCTGAACTTTCGGTCTGTCAGACCGTACGTGAGTCCAGGTGTTATATAACATTTGGCGCAAGTATACGAAGGTTAATGATTCTACGTCATACAATGCATAATAGGCTATTGTAAACGCGGTCACAAAGCAAGTGTTTTAGCCAAGTTAATGAAAACAATTTGGTATTACCCACTTTCTTTATTTTCTTTATAGCCGCAGCAATGACTTGTGTAGAAGTTTTTCTATGGATCCGTCGAGATATTATTTTACTTTTTCTTTCTTCACGTAACACACGCTTATTTTTATCTTTCTTTTTCATTGTGTTATTTTTTCTTTTACAAGCAGTAAAAGTTGACTGTACAGGTTCAGTAAAGGTTCTTTTAAGTTATTTTGAGAACATTGAAAATAAAAATTGTTGTTTAGTTTTGGAAAATGTAACAATTGTGTTATTGAAATCTTTTATACAAGGTCTATTTTAATGATTATATTACAATGTGTTATTATATTTTAACAGGGATAAGTGATTCTAAACTATAAGCAGATTGATATAAAGGGGAAATACCAGGTTCAATTAAATAAGCCGATGAATCTCTGCACAGTTGATGCATAACGATATCATAACATGATCAAAAAAAATGATTATCTAATTATTGCGATTTTCGCTTGCTAATTTAATTTAACACTATAAACTGAGGGACATCGAACTTCCAAAAAGGAATAAACAGTTAAAAATGTAATTATATACATTACTAGCTGATGACATTAAAGCAGTAGTAAGTAGTAGTGTATGTAGTGACATTTAAGCATAAATGTTAGTTTATTTAATAATTTTTATATCAATTATTAGTATTGTTATTATTATATAAATAAATAAATTTGTCCTTATTACTAACACTAGTTATTAAGTTATTTTGTTGCTACTAACACTATGGACTCATGGCTGAAATAAAGATTTTGAATTTGAATTGATGCCCGCGGCTTCGCCCGCGTGGATTTCGGTTATCGCGACCAAATGTAATCATGAAATTTCGATCCCGTTCCCGCAACCCATGAGAAATATCATTATATTTTAGCCAATGTATCCAAAAACTTGACAAATTATATACTAAAATCTTCCTCGAGAACCACTCTATCCATTGGTGAAAACAGCATGAAAATCGGTGCAATAGTTTTTGAGTTTATCGCGAACAGACAGACAGACGCGGCGGAGGATTTTGTTTTATAATATATAGTGATTACAATTAAAAACTATTAAAAAAACTAAAATAAATAAACAAGAAACTATAAAAGGACACCAAAAAACTCCTCATCAACGCTGTCAGCTGGTAATGCGTCCAAGAGACTGGCGGCGTTGCCATGTTGTATGGCAACACTTAGCTTCTGGTCAAGGTAAAAGCCACCCCTTAGGTCACGGGAAGCGTCAACTAGGCGTCGAAATTTTCTTAAAAAGGCTGTGAGCACTTGGTCCCCAAAGTTTCAACCCCAAACGGCTCGCAAATATAGTTTCCTCAAAGGTTAATATGTATTTTTACGCCGTTTGAGGTTCGTCGGTACGCTGAGCTTGGAAGGTGTGATGGCGCATGAGTATTGACACATGTTGCGTTCCACACTACAGGCCTCCCCATCTTCCTAGGAAACAAAGACACGTCATCCGGTTTTTGCCATCGTGGCGTACCAAGCCATTGGGTTCCAAAACAGCTGGAATGCTTACGGTGACAAGAGCTAATTTAAAAAATATTTCCCACAATTTTCTCTTATAAGCCATCTACGAAATGTTTCAACAAGTAGCAGCAATAAATGACGATTCCCCCTCAGAGTATAGCCTGTCTAAATGTTGAACAAGTCGTCGGGGTCCAATGCTGAGCGAGATTTACCGCGGTCAAACTTAGACGCGGCTCCCGCGGGATGATCACGCTCTGCCAACCTGTAGACTGTCACACCTATATAGAAACTTATTTTATCGTAGTTCTAATATATGTACGAGGAGTGTGGGTAGATAGTGATAAAAAATGTAGTGTCAAATACTATCTAATTATAAATCTGGTTTACTTTAATGGATTATGTTGATCTATACTAGTATTATAAAGAGAACACAATTTTTTCGTTTGTTTATACCAATAAGGTTCGAAACTTTTAGACCGATTTTTTCCATTTTTCCTAACTTATCAGAAAGTAACATACAATTAATACATAATAAACACAACATATAATTTATTTCCCAAAAATTTGAGATCCTTAAGAAAATTGCAATAATGTAATCAAAAGTAGCAAAATTTTACATATAAAATTATTCGCGACGTGAACGTAACGTAAATTGGAACATTTTTTTCATCATCATCATCATATCAGCCCGGAATCACCCACTGCTGGGTATAGGCCTCCCCTTTTTCCTGCCACACTTCCCGGTTCTGTGCGTCCCTCATCCAGGTGTTACCCGCGACTTTGACGATGTCGTCAACCCAACGAGCTTTAGGACGGCCCTGGTTTCTATGGCCTAACCTTGGCCACCATTCGGTCAAAGCCTTGCCAAACATTTTTTTAATCTAAATTAAAACTATCTAGTGTTTGTTATATTTTTTGGTGAAAACTGAAACTCAATAACCCAAACTAGAAGCATTTATTTCAATAAGACCTTATCAGGTACTTTTGAATGTCAGAAAAACAAACTAGGCGAAGCTACAGTCACAAGGTATATTAACTTGTGAAAGTAGTGTAGTTGCCATTTGATTCTAAAGCGTAGATCTCTATGGACAAGAATGGGCAAGAAACTTCATGGACACTCTTTTTCATTAAAATATTGTTACAAAAGAATAAAATAATAAGCACAATGAGTATAGTACGCGGTACGTAAGTTGAACCAAAATGGCGTTCGTCCGCGCAGGTACAATTATGGATTGAGACCGATTGAGCGATTGACCCGAAAATGTGTGAGCTTGTTACAAGCTCGCGGCACCTGGAATGCGCAGTAACAAATTTTCGGATCTCAATCGCCGCGATCTATGTGTGTATGTATGTTCTCATAAACCATAGATGAATAAAACCTATTTTAGATCTATGTTCAGCCTGTGTTATTTTATAACTAAGTAAAAATTATAATTTCAAAGCGAGTACTTTTTTTTTTTTAATCCTTCGTATTCACGTTACATTTACTTCGTGCGTTTGTACCAGGCCCACAAAGCGTTCATAATACATTCTAACAACTTCCAGTGTTACTATTGGCTCAACTAGCGCATCGCTGATAGCCAATCAAAAAGAAGATCGCAGTTCTAAAACCTTGGAAGGAATTCGCAATATTTTATGCGATACCTTATATTGATCGTGTGGTAGAATAAGCCGGCAGTTGCTTTCATAGAATCCATAATATTTTTTTACAGTAGTTTTCTTCTTTATTGTGTGGTTAGTGCCTAACCTGGTGTCAGAGTTTTTATGCCGGCCATGGGCTTCTGACTTGGATTTACATGACATCGAGAAAAATCTCTCAGGTATGGTGGTTTCCTCACGATGTTTTCCTTCACCGAAGCAAGTGATAAACAACAACACGCGCATGAATCCGAAAAATCAGAGGTGCGTCTCTTGGGTTTGAACTCAAGACTCTTGTCAGTCCGACGGTCACAGCACTAGACTATCACTGCTATTATCAATAGGTAATATTAAACACAATGACTTGGATAAGTTCTAGAAGATTATAAGAATAGTTTTGGATATTCAATAATCAATAATCGTACATTACATTATTAATGTACTCGTACTACAAAATGTCCCTTCAAAGACGTTCAGGGACTTTTCTAAGTAATTGTCTCACATTTCTGGTGACATTTAAGTTATTGGCATCCAAAGATATTTCTCGGAACAATATGATTATGCCACTGTAACTATTGTGACCTTTACCCAAAAAGGAGGTAGGTAGGTATTCTATGTCTCAGATGTTATTATATTATCTAGTTGACCTTTATAGTGTAGTCCTTTCATTGTAATGTTAAACCTGATTTTGCAGTACTGTGAACTCTAATCTCGTTGACATAAGGTTAATATCAGAGGTTAATGACTGAGAAACCACTGTAAGTAGACGTAATTTATGGAAAAATATAGGTATTTGTTTCGTCCCCACGTTTTTTGGGAAAAATAACACAAATATTGGAATATGGTATTTCAGAAAACAACAACTAACTAGGGACATGAAATAGTATTCGAGCATTTTGTTCGTATTGTCATAGTAGTAGTTTTCCCGACACTTGACCTCAAGAAAACACACCCTACAAGTCGAGAATAATGCAGAGTGAGAGATCTACTCTCACTCTTTTTCTTTCTCAACCTTTGGCCACCCGATGCTGATAGTAGGTCTCTTCCAATTCTCTCCACTTTTGGTGGTTTGTGTAATGGCCATTGAGTTTCATACGGCCACTTAAATAAGATCGTCTGTCCACTTAGTTGGTTGTCTTCCCACATTCCCGCACAGTAGACCTAAAAACCACTAATGGTCAACTTGAGCAGAATAAGTTGTTCATTGTCAGAAATAACATTAAATTCATTGAACATAACGTAGGAAGTAGTATCTATGTTAACGGAAAAGTATGTAATCCGTCATTGTATACAATGCCTAGGAAATGTGTACAATTCCTAAAATGGATAAACTCAAACTCAAACTCAAAAGCATTTATTTCAATTAGACCATTACAGGCACTTTTGAATGTCAGAAAAACAAATAAGGCTAAGCTACAGTCACAGACACAAGGCATAATAACTTGTGAAAGTACTGTAGTTGCCCATTCCAAAGCGTAGATCTCTATGGAGAAGAATGGGCAAGAAACTCCATGGACACTCTTTTCAAACAAAATATTGTACAAAATCTTGGTTACATCATTCATGTTGAGATTAAACATATGTGAGAACGATGTAGAAATACGTGCACGTTAAGAGCGTCCAGAGTAAAAGGAAATCTATTTTGTAATTTTTCCTAAGAAATCTATACATTTCCTAAATAGCGGTCGGAAATGTATTAGATTCTTGATGTTGTTAAGTACAGCGGGGATAGCGGTGCGAGGGGCGATTACACACAGTCGAGAGGACAATTTTTTTATGTTACCCAAATTTTATACACTACACGCCACACTAACAAGGTCACAAGGCATTGTGACAAGAAAAACTTAAGATGCAAGAGCGAGCGAAGCGAGCTCAGGGCTTGGGACACCCCGACTCCGTGTTCATCATCCACAACCTGACATCACCCACCACTGGGTATATATAAGACGCTCTTGCGCTAGCCTCATCCAGGATATTCCCGCAATGGCAATAATGTCGTCTGCCCTTCTCGCCGCCGGATGACCAACACTTCTCTTTTTAGTCTTTACTAGGTGTCCTGCCCAACTCGATTTGAGTTCCATAAAGCGATTTCCAATATCGAAGACCTTAGTACATCTCCGGTTTTCGACGCTTGGTACTCGGTCTACTAGTTTTATGCCGAGCATGGAACGCTCCATGGCTCGCTGAATTTTGGCTGATTTGAGAACGTCGTCCAATCTGCTGAATGCAGCCCACCCTAGCTGGATTATACTACACTAGCTCGATATATCCATTGTTTGATGCACATTGCCAAAGGAAAGAATATGGCCCAGATAGACATAACAGTCAACCTTCTCCAACCTTTCACTTCCGACCTTGACAGAAGGATTTGAATTGTACATCCACGTAACGTTAATCGATGTGCCAGCGATGGAGAGTGTGGAGTAGAGACAGAGCATGGAGAGACTCCGTGTACGATTACTTTAAACCCTGCAGTCAGAAATAGGAGCCCCGCGTAGCGAGGCTACGTCGACTACGCCTTATTACAACATTTTTATATTTACCTTGACGTTGGTTTTATTCGTGTTTTATTTATTTTATTCACAAAGAGTATTCGTTTTTATACATTTCCTAGTATCATCTCGGAATTGCATACAATTCCTAAAAAATGCATACATTTCACAGGAAATGTATTTATTAAAGAATCTCTGAAACATTATTTTACACAGTTCCTAAGTAGGCTCGGAAAAGTATACATATCCTAGGAATTGTGTACAATTCCTAGATTTCATAAATTTCCGGTAACATCTACGCTTTGTTCGGCTGCACGCCTACACATCACTGAAAGTGCCTAATATCGTGTTTTATTCCATCGAGCAAGATCGCCATAAAGAGCATTCATTTAATCGTGAAGAGAGGTAACCTTTGTGAGGAAACCTTTTTTGTTTTTTTTTTTTTATGTTATTCCAAGTATTTTAAATGAGTCACAAAAATTTGACCAGTTGTTAGATGATATTGTCATTACGGGCTCGTTTTTCATTAAGTAATCGTAGGAGCAATTACTTTTAAACTTCAACATAATAAAGATAACTTACTAATTTACAGAACACTACTGATACTCAGCATAAAATAGTCATCAATCACCCTTACTTGGTTGAAGAGAGCATCAATCCATTCAGAACATATCTCAAATTCCTTCAACAAAAATGAATAGATTTATAAACGTAAGAAATTTGCTTTGTTGGAAGATTTTTAAAGGAAATTAAATGGTCATAGCCTCTTACACTGAGTGGCTCACAACAGCGCAACTGCAATTCCCTCGAATAAAGCGCAGGGTACATGTGCGTTTATTTACGCTACATTAAAAACTTTTTGTTGGATTCCAAATAGCGCTATTACATGGTTTCTAATTATACAAGGACTGTGCTCGCCACTTTTAGTTTTCGTTTTAAAGTTTTAATGGAACTTATGGGCCTTGGGTCAAGAAAATGCATTTATCTCTTTTTTATTTACTTAATTATGAGCTTGTTTTTTCAATGCTTTTGGATGTCGGTTGAAAATTGAACGTAGGCGGTCTCGATGAAAATAAATGTTTTGGGTTTATGTGAATATTGACGATTTTTACAATATAAAATAGGTTTGTTTATTTAAATTAAGAAAGAAACTTATAGTCAGTCTAAAACGGATCCATAAACGGTCAATTCTTAAATGAATAGGTATCTAAAATCCAAAATTTAGCCACAAAGGAATATTAGCTAATACGACCTGCTGACACTTTCAGGAAATAACACGTGAAACTTATAATAAAAAAAAAAACAATTTCATAAACGAAGCAAAAACAACGTATAAAGCAACAAAACTGCAAACAAACAGCACCAATGAGTATGAATCCGTCTGAAAACTTCAATATCCTGTCGGAGTTCATATTAAAGTAAATCAAAGCGGAGTCGTATCCGACGGTCTGTATGTCTGAACCCAGCCTTAAATAACGTTCGTTGTTTTGGCCGTCATCCAAGGTCTTGTTAAGGAAACTGGAGAATTTCGCGGGGCTACCATTGTTTCTTGTTGTGTATATAAAGGCGCGACAGACGTCCTCAGCCTCGGTCTGTAAATGTATGCAATAGAATAATTTCCGTTCAATTATTTCGTTATCCAGTGTAATTGAGGCTTTAGTGGCGGTTATGCGGTCCTGTTTCGATGTTTAATTTGGAAAGTAAGTGGTTTTGTTGCGTAAATAGTTATGTATGTTTATGATATGTCGCATTTGTAATGCGTATTTAATAGTCGCCACGGGTGTTGTTCTATCTGCTAATAACAATATGCTACGATTAACTGTCCCTGTCAGTTTGTAGGAAATCCCTGCACGATCGTTTTTGTAGCCGTCATTTTAACACTAATGGTCAAACGTGATGTTGACTGGTGACGTTAACAGGTGATCTAAATGATCATTTTACCCTGGATGGATAATTATGTCAGTAAGTTCTTTAACCAAATACATAGCTGGGCATTAACTCGTAAATCCGTTAATTAACGCAGTTAAGATTTCGACTAACGGCTTAACTTTCAAGTTAACTTTAAAAATTGTTAAGGGACTCGTTAACTTCCGTTAAATGTCCTCAAATCTGTTAATCGTTAATCCAGTACCTAATATTTACTAAGCACCGCGCCGCGCCACGCCGCCGCCGTCGTAAAAACACATTCTGACAAGTAAGTTCAGGCCGCTCGACAAGTGCGGTGCAGCGCGTGCCGTGAGTGAAACGAAGCAAGGTACCTAGTGAAGTATTGTCGATGCGTGTAAGTGAGAAAAATAGACTTCCAGAACCGAAACCAACAGTTTTTATAAGTAGATCATTAGCGCAACGATATAGAAAATGCAATTTAAATCACGTGTTAACGGATTAACGATTAACGTTAACTTGCATTAAATCTTCCGAAATGTAACGCTTTAACGTTTAATGAAGTGAACTGTTTTAGAAACACATTAGCGATTAACAAAGTTAATTATTTGTTTAACGGTGCCCAGCTATGACCAAATATAATTTCTTCTTCTTAGCTCTTGAATTTATACAGTTTATGTGCCTACATATTCCAATGTATGTACAGTCAACAAAACAGATAGGTATGCAGGGTCGAAAGATATAATTGATTTGTTCTTAAAAACCGATAGATGTTTTCGAATGAAATTAAAATTAAATGAAGAAAAATAATCAATTGGTTAAATTAATTCAAATTTCATTTGAAGATGTGCAACAGTTTCTAAAAAAACTAAAACTATATCTTTCGACCCTGCATACCTATGGGTTTTGTTGACTGTACATACAACCACAGCAAGTCGTCTGACTAATTTTTACTAAATAGATTTTCAAAGAGTAGAAAAAGCATTACAAAATTTAAAATAGATGAATATTTAACCTACGCAAACTCATGATTAATATGATAACTATTTTAAAGTATCATTTTACTGAAAACTAATCCTAGCAGTATGATGTAGTAATCAATACGTGCGTTGCGATTAGATTATCTCAGATAATTGTACAGCATTAGTTAATTGGAAATTGCACACACGATGCAAGTTGCTTTTGCTATTTGAGCACTTTTCTTGTCTATTCTCGTATTTATTGTGACAGTATTCTGCAGATCATCAGATTTTATTTATTTAAACTTCATGTAAAAGAGTGGTACATAGGCGGACTTAATGCCACAAGGCATTCTCTACCAGTCAACCTTTAGGTTAAATAGGACAGCATTGTGGTAGAGTACAAAAACAATAAATAAGAAAATAACCATTTTGTAAACTTATATTGATACACATAAATGGGCACTATGGGCAATAATACTAAAAAAATAATGGTAATAATGAGTATGGTGGGAACTTTAGTAGCTACGTAAGATAACATCATGTCTGTATTACTCCGAAGGACTAGTCAGAGGTCCAGGGCTGCGGGACTGTTCGAAAGAGATACCGCGACCCTGGAACACAAAAGGCAACCAAGGAACATGGATAGGTTTTAGTCAGTACAAGTCTGACACTCCCTTCCACTCTGCGCAGAGCGGGACAAGTCATTTGATGATTTCCAATCCGATAAAAAAAAGGACTAGTTAGTACCTATAATACAACAACATTTTACCGGTAATGTGTAGATCATTCAGTGTCAGATCAAAACTCCTGGAGAAACTGGTGATTTACATACTTCGTTTAATCGTTTCAAAGAAAATACATAAGAGTTCAAGGTGTTTCTCCACTTGGGGTTTAACCCCTACTTTTTATACTGTATTTTTTTAAAGTTTTGACATGTCTTACGCAAATGAAAATAACAATTAACAAGTTCAATGTGACAAAGACTGGTCAACGTTATAGTGGGGTGATTGTACAATAATACTCTTACCTCCTTACCAGAAAAAGGGTCATCAATTGGTTCCATAAATGGAAGACATTAAAAACTTGATATGCATTTTTTGTTAAATCATTTTATCACCCATTAAATCTTCAATGCTAGTGCAACAAATAAGTTATGGTACCTACCAACGTTTGGCCAACACCACAGCAGCCGTATCGTAGAACATCAATGATTTATATGTCTTTAGTTATACGATAGCTAGCTACCATTAATTTAGAAATTATCTGATACTTATGCAAGAAAAAGCTGCCATTCGGAGAGGTTTTTGACCAGCATTTGACTGTGATATAATTAGTAATAATCCTCCCAACCGTATTCGGTCACGAAGCGGTCAATCGGAGATTGGGCGCGGGAGATATTATGGTGCACAAGTGTAAGTCTGATGGGATAGTCATCCGACACGCCCGGATAGAGATCAGGTGCAGAACCTTCCGAGGCACAGGGGCATCATACCGCCTAGTCCAGGCAGCTACTGCGTTATTCTTAATGGAAAAATCCAAAAACGTTTTCTACCCGACCCGGGAATGCTCATGCTGAGATATGCTGAGTGGACAAAGTAGTACCTGTATATGGCATTTTGGTATTTAAATGTTGTAACTTATAAGATTATCTGGTTGAAAGCATGTGGGAAGGTTTAAAATTTTGAAACAATTTATATTGACAACGAGAAATATTATTTTAAACTGAAACTCCATTCTTCAAACAGACAGACATACCACACAAGACACATAAGTTTATAATTTTCGGTTTGAAAATAAATCTTAAACGGGTACAAAAAAAACCTAATTCTTCAAAAGAGAGAGTAATAATCTATCAACCCCTATTTCAATTAATGATTCGCGCTGACCAGCAATTAAAAATAAACCCACTTCTTCTACAAATAAAAGCCAAAGTAGTTTAGCAATGTTACTCGATTTAAACAATTAATTGAAAAATCTTTGTAACGTGCTCGGGTAATATGTTGGCAATTTACGAAGAGCTTAATTTACTTCGTTCCGTTGGGAGCTGTTGGTAAATTAACACTTATTACTGTTCTGTTTTAATGATCCTGTTTAATTAACTACTTTTCCCTGTAAGTCTTTTAACTGATTTATATTGGTTCAGAGGAATCTGTGCTTTGTTCGTTTTATTTGCACGAGATAGATTTTTTCGACTTACTGTCAATTAGAGATTTGTGTATTAATTATACTAACTAACTTATTGTGTACTAGTATTTACAGAAGGTGAAAAGTTGAAGCGGGATAAGAATCCAAACACTAATTAAAAAATATCCTAAATCGTAGGAAAATCGTGGTCAAAAAGAAAAAAAAAGCTTGTCTTCCTAGTGCATAGAATTTCGAGGCATTGCGGCGAAGGCATTAGCTGGCAAGTGCTACGACTTCGTCAAACTATTGTGGTGGAACGAAATACTATAAAGGGTTACTGGTAGTTACCGATACTTATACACGTAATTGTACTCATCATCATCATTTTAGCCGAAAGACGTCCACTGCTGGACATAGGCCTCGCCCAACTGTCACCACATTGGTCGGTCCTGTGCGACTTGCATCCAGCGGATCCCCGCAACTTTCACCAGGTCATCAGTCCACCTAGTGGGAGGCCTTCCAACGCAACGTCTTCCGGGTCGCGGTCACCACTCCAGAACTTTTCGGCCTCATCGTCGATCTGTTCTGCTAGCAATGTCCCCTGCCCACTACCACTTAAGTTTGGCAATTCTTCGGGCTATGTCGGTTACCTTGGTTCTCTTGCAGATGTCCTCATTGTGCTCATGATAACAAACTACTTTCTCAAAGAAACATTTGTTTTTAATTGTCTTTCACTTTTATCACAGTAACACAACAGCCGTATGTCGCGCGCACGTGCCTGTGACCTATCAGCTGTTAGCCGCGTGACGTCGTTCTGACTCATTTCTATCGTACCGTGTAATAGTGGGTAGGCAGAGCACCCACGCGGCTCGCAAGCCCGCTCCGTAAGCGGTTGTTGTGTTATTGCGATAAAAGTAAAGTATTGGTCACTAATTACCAGTCACCCTATATATAGGGAGGGAACCGATCGTAGAGCCAATTCTCCTATTTTGGTCGAGATCTGGTAAAATTATTGGCTTCATGAAATCTTAAAGTAACTGGATCATTGTATTTGCTACTATTTGTTACTAATAAACAATAATTCAACTTAATTAATAATTAACTAGCGGTGGCCCAGTGGTAGCGACCCCGACTTACGAACAGTAAGTCATGGGTTCGAACCCAGACAGGCGCATTACTTTGTGTAATTTATTTCATCACCACTGCTCTAAAAACGGTGAAGGAAAACATCGTGAGGAAACCGGCATGTCCTAAAACCAAAAATTCGAAGACATGTGACATCTACCAATCCGCACTGGGCCCGCGTGGTAGATTATAGCCCATTCCCTCTCCTAGAGAGGAGGCCTGTGTCCCAGCAGTGGGAACATTATAGGCTGATGATGTGTGATGTGAATAATTAACTAACCACTTACAGCTAGTATTTATTACTAATTACATTAACTAACCACTTATACACAGCCTATAACATAGGTTTAAATAAACCTAGATCGGGCAGGTCGCTAACAAGCATTTGAATTCAATATTATCATTACTTGCTTAAATATAAGCACTAATTTTATCATTGTATGATACGAATGCGTCTAAACGTATACTTTTGGAATACTTTTTAAATAAATTATTCTATTCTTATTGTGGAGCTAAGCAAAACTTTTTTGCCAATAATGGAATCCGAATTTTTCAAATTGCATATTATAAATGTTCTGGGTAGCTTTTGGACTTGATCATAACTATCTGGTTTTTGATAGTTTTTTCTAAAAGGAAGCCTTCCCCCATACATTTCTCAGAAATCGGTGCTTCCGACTTCCAGTGATGGGAAATCTAGCCAGTTCGTCCTGCCGTCTGGGTCCATCATCATCAACTGCTTAGACTTTTTCCCAACTATGTTGGGTTTCTTCAAGTCTAACCGGATGCAGCTGAATACTTGCATTATAGATCGAATTCCTATCTGACCTCCACAACGCAAAACTCAGGTACAGGCTAACACAAAACTCCATACTGAGACTGGCCGTCCCCTGCTGTCTGCTTTCTGGTCAGATATTTTTTGTATACCTATAAAATTCCGGTGTAGGTACGTGTGCTTGTAATTCTTCACCTCCGAAACGACTTGATCGTTTTGATGATTTCTTTTTGTACTTGAGTACCTGGATGGTTCTTAGATATAGTTGCACCCAGTAGGTGGCACTGTTGTCGACATCTAGTTTTTTTCGAGCATTGTTTTGTAGCTAGATTTGTGGCAGGATGACGTCTTCTTACCGGATCCGGTAGTAACATATAGTAATAATGAATATTTTCAGAGTAGATAGCCAATATTCTGAAAATGAACTCTTGGATAATACTGATTTACATAGTATATCCGAGAAACGTGTGTATTAAAATTTAACAACGAAAATATCCGAAATATTCAAAAGTTAATAACAATGTTACCTTTGAAAATATTTTTAATCGGAAACCCTGAAAATGATCGTTGCTTAAAGGTTTATGAAATGTACGGTGTACGGTCTACATAAAAAGTACCTACCTCGAGAGGAACAGATTACCTTACAAACGTTTTTTTTTTTGTATCATTGTAAAAATCATTAATGAAATTCATTTTTTTATTTATTTCGCTTTTATTTAAATTAATGATACTACCGATCTATTTAAATTGCTATACTTTTTATTGACACACAAACATAATGGATTCCGAGTTCAAAACGTACCAAACGCTGGTTGACTCCCAAATGTCATTTGGAACTCATGTTTTTTATAGCTTGTTCATTCATTTAAATGAGACAGTATATAGCAGTAACGAATCCTTATTTGATTGAATCTTTCTTTACAAGCCAGCTACGACCCACTCACTCCGATACAGTCGGAGAATTTGAATTTTATTCCAATCATGGTACACCATTTCAATGAAAACGACACGGTTTAGGAGAATACGTGGAGATGTAAGCAAACATAGGCAACACAATCATGTATTCAATTTGTACGAGGATTACTCTTACTTTCTGCCTGATTTTTATTCATTGTGTATGCAGCATGTTCTGTATATCGCTGATTTCCCTTACGATTTGCTCGGAAGTGTATATGGTGCCAAGACGTACGTTACGTCACAGTGCTTGAAGCCAAGTACGGCAATAAAGTGTGTTAGCTTTATAGAGCACAAGATCTTTGGCTAAGGAGCACGGCACTTGTAGGAGACAGTAAACCTGATTTGTTTAATTGTTGCAAAAATCGTTCTCACAAAGTTAAGAAAAGATTTTGTTCTAAATAATTTCATAAAAATCATGGAAAGTAATGAAGAAGTATTCGAGCATAAACTGTACCCCAGACGTCATCACCTATTACGAATAAAATACCGATTTGTTTTCATCACTTGATCCTCGGTTCTGAAAATGAAGCTTCAAGATTTATATAGCAAATGAGGTTTATGCTAAATAAGGAATAACTTAAAAATATCCTTACCAAAAACTTTTATAGTCTCATTTGTTGATGCCAATATACGTAATGCGGAGAGAGGACGCTCTAAAATTATCCAGAAACCGCAAAGTTTATTATAGAACAAATATTTTTATACTTACTTTATCTATACATCTATACAGATAATCTATCTATACATCTATAAATATACATATATACATATACAGATAAATAAAATTGGAGTGTCTGTTTGTAATCTTAAAATAAACGCTTTTACTAAGTGCATATGGATGTATACACGGTACATATACCAAAACAACATTTTTTACAATTTTTGTCTGTCTGGCTGCTTGTTCCGGCTAATCCTTGACGGGACTTAGGCTACTTTTACTTTAGATAAATAATTAGGGCAAAATAAAATAAAACCCTTGAAATTGGTAACCAAATTCGATTCAAATAGGGAACTGCTTATAATAATGAGGTTTTTTAATAATAATTTCACGCGAACGAAGGTCGCGGGTATCAGCTAATTCTAAAATATTCAAAGAGTCTTCTATGCAATATCCAGGTTTTTGAAATCCCGTGACTATTGTTCTCGATCGGAATTCGCAAAGATTTTTCAACAAATATCCTTCTGCTCTCAAATCTTTGCAATAAAACCAACTTGTGTGCGAGTCGAAAGCAAAATATTCAATGTTTCCTCAACGTTCTTTAGAACAAAGGTGAACAATTTTTATTTGCATCCAGTTTACATTTTTCACTACAAATTTTCATGGAAGGTTTCAAATAAACCATAATAATGTTCTTGGCATTTTCGTTGAATAAAACTAATAATTTCAAACACAGACATAAAATGGGTAATTAAATAACTAACCACTTGCAGAGTTCTATGGTTTTAAATAAACATCATGCAGTACAAATCATTGTTATTTTAAGGTTTGAAATAACTCTATGATATAATTATGGGAAATAAGTTCGTAGAAATCATAACAACGATGAATTCAGGAAGCAAAATGCAATGCGGGTAGTACTTACAGGCAAAGTTATTTTGTATTAAACTTCGTTTACAAAACACGAAAAAACATCATCGTTGAAAGCAGTTTAAACAAGGAAAAAAATAATTTTATCTGGATAATGTAAATATCTGTACTAACATAAAAAAGGTAATCAATCTTAATTTAATCTTTCCTCCATAAAACTCCTACTATTATTTTGATTTAGCACCAAGAATTAAATATAATATCCTTCTCCTTTAGCATGTGAAATTATTTTGTCAAATTTTATTCCGTCCGTAGTTTTGGCAAGTGCAGGATATATTTCTTACCGCGACCCGCCCTCTCCGCATAGCTGCCGGTGCTTTTGTCGTCATATACCAGTAAATCTTAGTAGCTGCTCTTAAATTTAGTTGCTTTCTTCATCAAATATTCCCTCGTTTAAAGAGGATTTTGCCGAGAAATTGTTTTTAAGCAACTCAATTCAGAAGTAATTGATGAGGCTAGGATCTAACTATAGAACTACTCTAACAAATTGCGTAGAGTTGGTAGATCAATGAAATAGTGTTTGCTATGGATTTTATACATTTAGAATACCATTTAGTTTTCCATTTGGTTTTCATGAATTAATTCCTGTGGTTTGAGTAACTTTTTTTGTCAACAAATCGAATTTGAAAGGTAAATAAAGCATAACATAATAAAATACTACATAAAATGCGTATAGACCTTGAGTATTTTTTGTTTTATTCCTGCATAAAAGAGTTACACTGAGCACCGAACCACATGCGTTTATTATTAACATAAATACGAGTTCATAATAAATTTCTTTTTAACCCAATAGGATCTGACGTGGGTTAATTAGATTCTATTGTTATAACTGTGGAATAATTGGGCGTGGGATAGATATTATGCTCTAGAATTATACTCTATTGGCTCGTTTATTTATATTAAGGCCAGAAAAGGGTATTTTCTTGGTCGAAATAATATTTTTCGTTAATGCGTTCTGCAAGTTCGCGGGTACGTCCTCGATTCTGTCGTAGCGCGGCCGAGTAGCGATAATTTTGCGAAAATGGCCGCCTTGTCGACAGCAGTGCCTCTGCCACGAGCCCGGGTGAAATAATAACCACATTATGATTTTAGACAGGCTACCGCTTAAAGTGGTTTAAGGTGACGCAAAGTGAGAGAGGGGCTTTGTGCCACTGTGAAAAATGTAATCAGGATATCCGGCTCTTCTTGTTTTGTTAATTTACTTACCAACTAAGAGGTAAAACTATAAATGAATAGTAGCGAAAGGACAGGTTTATTCGTTAACAAAGGCGAAGTTTTCAGAATAATGTCTCTTAGAATTATAGTTTTCAATCTTAATTCAGATAAAATTTTAACGCAACGTTCTTCAATTTAAGCATTAATAAGTTTTTATTTTGTTGTTTTGATAAATAGGTGCACAGTTGTTGAAATAAGGAACGTCCAGAGCACATTTTCAGATTATTTCATCATAACTTTCACTTTTTATCTTGAGGGTCTTTCCAGAATATTATATTGCCCTTCTCAATTACAAGGCCGACCCATTTATCGATAAAAAATAAAATATATAAATAAAATATATAAATAAATTTTTGCAAATAATCTGCATTTTTTACTTCAACACTTATAAATACATATTATTAGTCAGAAAATATTCTGTAGGTTTCTGTACGTAACATACTGAGTACTTACAGAACTAGATGCTAATTAGCCATAAAGATGAGATACACAATTTAATTTTTACAAGGTACTGATTACCGCATAAGAAGTAAAGTGCAGGCCACACCGCTAGCTAGCGAACGAGCAAGTGAACCGGATAAGCATCGTATCACCTCTTTTCATTATTTGGTTAACACCACGAACTACAGAGCTAAGCTATGTCAGCGATCCTAACGGAAAACCAACGATGCCAGCGATGCTATTCGTTCACCTCGCCCGCCTCGCTCGGTGCGCGCGCCCGCTCAGTCGCTTGCCTCGCTCACCTATCCGTCCTTAGTTTTCGGTGTAAACCTACATAGTTGAGATCGCCAAAGCTTCGCTTAGTTTATATAGTTTACACTTAAACAGCTGGCTTATACTTTTACTTTAGAATAAAAGACAAACAAATAAGTACGTACTGAATGCCTAAGGGCAAATGCAAGCAGACTGTTCAGCTCCCTAACATCATGATGAGCAGCGAGTTTAGAAGAGCAAGCCAAGCTTATAGGCGTGTATTAGTACTGATTATTATCATCATCATCATCATCACCCACAGTCTGAATTCACCCACTGCTGGGCACAACCTTTTTTTTTTGTGCCAACGTCCACGTTCTTGTGCCAGCCTCACCCAGGTGTTTCTAGGATTTTTTATTACGATTTTGCGGTTCGTAGCACTGTTGCTTAGATTCGTAGCAAAGTCTACGCGGCTTATTTCTTTTATCAAAGTTACGGTCATTTAAATTTTCTAATTAAACATGAAGGTGCTACCCTCTCCGTGTCGTAATTGTGCCGAGTGCTATAATAATCTCTGTTTTGCGGGAAACTGACAGAAATTACAACTCGGGAAGTAGAAAGCTTTTGTTCTTTCAAATTATATATAATTGCTGGTTTTGGAAATCAAATTATAGTAGAGTCAGAAACAAAAGCGAATAGGTACCTGAAATTTTGATTTATGAATAATGTTTTAAACGAACACAGTAGAGGCTTTTTGTATCTCTGTTCCTCAATAAAACAAAATGTATCCTATATATTTTACGCCTTTAAAAGATCACAAAATAGATAGCACCACATCGATGTCGTTAAATTAACAAAGAAATTAATTTCCTCGTCTCGGCTTTCACAAGTAATTATTTGAAAACAGATTGCGCCTGTCACTACGAAGACGTGTACTTACAGATTTGTGACACTTTTCCCTCAAAAGAAGGTTACTTTAGATTATATTTCAGAAGGGATTATAATGAATTTCTTATTTAATATGGCCGTTAATAAATTGTGTTACGTGTGTGCGTGTAGATATTGTTTGTCTTGAGATAATTGCTTTTTGTAATTGAATGTGTTTGACTTTCAAAGAAGAATTATTTAATTTAAACCTAAGAAATGAGTAACTAAAATTGCTATATACAAGCAGAAGAAGCGCTTATCAAAAGATGCTTTATCAATTAAAGTAGATAATTTCAATTTCAATGGTCATCTAATGTTATTGGATTATATATCATTTCATTATCATATTCCCTTAAGACTTAGAGCTTAGTGTCATTTACCAAATATTTTTCTTTCGAAAACAGTTAAGCCAATTAAAAGAAAACAAGCTTAACAAGGATTCTATGCGGCTCACGGTCGCTTAATTATAAATTATAACAAAATTCCCGAGTACAATGGCGTAAAACGTAGCAATTGTTTGCTATTCTTTATTTATTGTACGGTTCAAGAACAGCTTAACCAACCTAAGCAAATAGGCGAGTGCAGATAATTCACACACAGGCTTATTTAGGGTGGAACTAATCAAAACCGGAGCTAACAAGTACCCATGAATAAATTTACGCTCACATTTGCATATAAGCCAAATTAGAAAAACGATACGCTACCCACTCGTTGGTTGATTAAATAATTAAAGGAGACAATGGTGCTATTCATGGTTATTATGGTAATACACTTTTCCTTATACATTTATGTATTCTGGTTATCCTAAAATATTATTGATTTCGTTTCATCGAGAAATTAGTGAAAATGCAGAAACAAATTTTTGAGTGAATAATATAGCGCGATAGATTCTTTCTACAAACAAAACTATTTGTATGATCACTAGTTGTTAATAAGTAAATATATCGCAAAGTTTATCCATATAAAGGTTGTCCATATTCTTAAACCACGATATTGAAAGATCGCCTTGTCGATACGTACACGTCTCCCTGAACGGAATCTTTGTCAGGTTCAAAACTTTTCTTCTCACTAAACGACTAAGTACGCAGTTGGGCGGAATTTGTTACCAAACCTTGTTTTAATAACAAAGTTCTGCATGGTATTTTGGCTCTTATCGCGTGCTTCTTCTTCACACGTATGGACGCAAGCTACACCTATGACAAATATGTGCAAGTCAGCAAGGTGGTTATTTGCCTGGAGTTAAGGTGCATGCTTACGGGAAAAATATAAAACCTCTAGTAAGGAGGATATCAACAACCACAAGTAGTTTTCACATATCATTTATCCTTACTTTTTTTTTTTGTTTTTTTTTTTTTTTACGGATGGGAAATCATCAAATGACTTCTCTCGCTCTGGGCAGAGCGGAAGGGAGTGTCAGACTTGTACTGACTAAAACCCATCCATGTTCCTTCCTTGCCCTTTGTGTTCCAGGGCCGCGGTATCTCTTTCGAACAGCCCGCAGCCCTGGCAGGCATCGGCCCTTGCGGGCCCCTCCCTATTTGCTGACATCTCTTTGAGGCGCGCGTGGAACACGAACGCGCCGTCAACACGGCCTGTCGTCAAAAGACGGACGGACGGCGAGCTAGCCCATTACTCTCTGTCCACAGGTCCGCGTCTACGGTGGCCGGAAGCCACCACGTGACCCCCGACGCCCGAGGCGTCTCCCGCGGCGGCTGGGACGAGAGGTTCTCTCCCTCTCACGCTCCGCCACCTCCTTCGCTAGCATGACTGCTTCGCAGAAGGAGGTGACGGCGTCCCATTCCCTTTCGCTCCGGACCATGGACTGGACCAGGGCCGGACGCGATAGGTCGCCGCCGCCGATCGCCGCTACGAGGACACGGCGGTGCTCCGCCCAAGCGGGGCAGACCTCTACCGTGTGTCCTTACATGTCAAGTGGACAGCGCTACATCATGGAATTCAAATTCATTAATTTTTTTTATTCATTAATTCAAATTAATTGATTAAAGCAGGGGTTTGCCGTAATTTTTTAAATTGATCAGCATCACTTTAAAGACATCTATTGCTAAACACAGAGCCCCCAAGCATCATACATCGCGACACAAGAACGAACTGGTCCCGCTCTTCCCGTATACATATAGCGGATTCCCATTTTAATGGCTAAAATAATGTTATTCCATGGACATCAAAAATGTTGGAGTGTATGCGACAACATTTTCCAACTCAGTTCGCTCAAGTATTGAGAGGGTTTGTAACAACGTCAAACATTTTATTTTAGCTTTTGAGCGCAGCGTAACTTTTTGAAACGGCGTTTTTACAGCTTTTTAGGTATTTAATACATGTTTGGGATTGGATTAGTGAATGCAAATGGCCGCTAGTAGTTTTTGCTGTCGTTATATTTTTGTTAAAAAATAAAATAAAAACTAGTGAAGGTAGAAGGTAAACGTAATCCTTTGACATTTATTGACCACACTATGTCACTTTTGAAATCATGCAAAATTATTTCATGGAATAATATTATCTCAAACGGTGTGTTCTATTGGACTGGGACAGTAACGGGAAATTCTATATCAAAAGAGCTAAAGGAAAATTCTTTTAAAAATACTTTTCGTGGGATATTTTATTTTTCATGTAAGAATGAACATGAATTTGATTTTTTACTTTTTTAATTCTATTACCATAAAATAAAAAAACAAGGTGAGGTTCTCGTATTCTCTCGTATCTCAGGGATCAGAAAAAACATTCTTCGAGTTAAACGGTCCCTCTGCAGAGCTCATATGGCGAAGACATGAGCAGTGTTCTTCTCGCTTTTTGCCACTTATCTTTTCGTGGTTACCTGTTATTTTGTTGCTTGGTTACCATTAATAATAAGTCCTACTGCTGACCCGTTCAGGGACCACAGGCATAGCGCGTTGGTCCAGCGAGAATATACTCTAGATAGTACATTATTTACACCATAATTGCCTGCCTCCCTCAGCGAGTCATTACACTAAGTAGACCACTTACTAATGGACATAATATTTGCGTAATATCAAGACTATTAATAACCCATTTAGGAATAGGCCTTTACCTATTCGTTAATTGGTCTATTCAAGACTAGCTTATGCCCGCGGCTTCGCCCACGTGGAGCTCGATAATTATCCCACGGGATCATGCTACCGTGATAAAAAGTATCCTATGTGTTAATCCAGGTTATAAACTATCTATGTGCTAAATTTCATCCAAATCTGTTCAGTCCTTTTTGCGTGAAAGACGAACAAACATTCATCCATCCATACACAAACTTTCACATTTGATCCCGTTCCCGCAACCCATGGGAAATATCATTATATTTTAGCCAATGTATACAAAAACGTGACAAATTATATACTTAAACCTTCCTCGAGAACCACTCTACCCATTGGTGAAAACAGCATGAAAATCGGTGCAGCAGTTTTTGAGTTTATCGCGTACAGACAGACAGACGCGGCGGAGGACTTTGTTTTATAATATGTAGTGATAATATAAAAAAGTAGGATAGTCGAAACAATAACATATAGCCTCAAATCTCACTTTAATGATGTAAGTATCCAGTTGCTCATTATTTAGCTATTTACATATCGCACCTTCGGTGCAACAAAGTCACAACAGCCCATTTTGTAAATGGGCTGTTGTGACTTTGTTGCACCGAAGGTGCGATATAGTATGTACATATACAAAATGTATTTATTGTTAAGTTAATATAACAATTATACTAACGAAGTTGATCTATAGTGAAATTATTAGAGCGGGTTATTCAATAATGACTGAGCGGTATTTAATGAGTATTTTTAATTTGTGATGGTTAAGATTACAATAATTATTTAGACAAAATAAATAGAATTTACTAAAATAGTTAAGGGACTATTTTACTGAATTTTATTTAATTTCTACTACTAAAACTATCCTGACGTTTTCAAATCATAACATCATTTCAAAAGATAATTTCGAATCGCCTAGTTGACGCTTCCCGTGACCCAAGGGCTGGCTTTTACCTTAGCCAGAGGCTAAGTGTTGCCATACAACGTGGCAACGCCGCCAGTCTCTTGGGAACATTACCAGCTGACAGCGTTGAGGAGGAGTTTTTCGATGCCCTTTCATAGTTTGTAGTTAGTTTATTTATTTTAATTTAATAGTTTTTAATTACTAATGTATATAGTTAGTTTAACCTAATAAATGTTCATGAATTCCCAAAGATACACTGCATTTACGTACAGATGCCAGCACAGCAAGCCACCCGCTACTGTCAAATTTTCCCAATCAACCTTGAACCTAATGTTTTAGCGATCAATTTGAAAATCTATTAAATAAACTTGACAGATTGTAGTAGCTTGGTGTGCTGGCGTCTATACAATGATTTCATAATTATTTTTAGTTATGTGTGCCACGAAGTTTTACCCACCGTTTCGGACATTTTTTTCTTTTTTCTCTGCTCCTAAGGGTCGTAGCGATGCCTAGGAGAAAAAAACTATACACTTTATCAAGAATAAGGCTTATCCAGGGATACAATAACATAACATCATGCCAGTAGAGTTAGGTCGAGGTGTACTTTATAATACACCCACATATTTATTAATATTTATTTTTTGATGTCAAAAAAATAAATATTCTTATTTCGCCAGTTATGATTAAGTCTCCTGTAATAGGGGGCAAGCCTATTGCCATCAATTGGACACAAATCCAGACTCCATGTCTGCTACTGAAGATTTCTGATGCAAAAGTCCAATAAAACTTTGCTTGACATGGGATTCGAGCCCAGGACCTCATGCTCGCTGCGGGCTGTTCGAAAGAGATACCGCGGCCCTGGAACACAAAGGGCAAGGAAGGAACATGGATGGGTTTTAGTCAGTACAAGTGTGACACTCCCTATAGGTCATTTGATGATTTCCCTTCCGTAAAAAAAAAGGACCTCATGCTCAGCAGTCACGCTTGCGATCACAAGACCAAAGAAGCAGTCAAATGAAAAACGGAAAAAAAACAAATCCAACTTACTTATGTAACCTCAAGAAAATAGGGCGTCCAAAAATAAACAAACAAACTCTACAGATTTATTATATTAGTATACTTATATAATAAGGCAAGGTATAAATACTATACAATTCGCCGAAGTCGTTTATCAGCCACAAGAAGCTGTAAAGACAGATAAGACACAATTTGTATTATCGCTTTTACTTTAGCTAATTTGAGAAAATGACATCCAAGTAATATATTTTATTATTTGAAAATTTATGGATGGTTAAACATCAAATAAAGCCTGAAAACCAGTTCTTTATATTCTTTTTCTTTATCGTGTGGTTAGTGCCTATCCTGGTTTCTGAGTTTTTATGCCGCTTGGGCATCTGACCTGGCTTAACATACCGTTAAGAAATATCTCTCAGGAATGCTACCCGTAGCATGGCGATTCTATCTCTATTCTACCCCAAGAATCGATAAAGCTCTTTCTACTCAACTCGACATGTGTTCTTCCCGAGCATGCGGCGACCCGTAGACAATTAGACAGATATAGACAGTCTTTCCATAGCAACGGTTAAGTAGCTAGTGATATAGATATTCTAAGAATTCTACGATAAAATTACGTTTAGTTAACCAAAAAAATGTGTCAAATGCACAACTTCTAAAACTTTTTGAACGTAACTCAAAGCAAAAACGAAACGTATTACTCGTACAGTTTTTAATCTGTTTCGGACTCAGATGAAGTGAAGACTTTAATTACCTGTGGAAGAAGAATTTGTCGTTTGTTGACGAAGTAAATTATGTTTGAATAATAAAATCAAATTGAAACATTGGAAAGATGTAGTTTTTTTTTAAAAAAAAAAAACGTTGCCTCACACTAGAATTTTCTCCTGTATCGTGGGTGCGTTTACAAACATTTAAACTCACATACACAAACAGCCAGACCCGGAACAACTAACTGTAGGTCATACAAATATTTGTTCCGTGCGGGGATCGAACCCGCGACACGCAGCGCGGCAGCCAATCGCTCAGCCACTGCGCCAACCGTGCCGTCAGTTTGTTTTATTTATTTTCGCATTGTGACTTGTCAAAGCCAAAAGTTTGTAAATAAGGAGGCAGTTCCACAACAGAAGCAAATGTACCTATGTTATCGCTCTACATTTAAGTTTATTTACCACATATTAAAAAAAACTACTTAAGAAGAATGCCTACATAGGTAAAATATTGCCTATTAGATTGTCTAGTCACCATCCCAACACAAAGACCCTAGCTATAATAAGTTCTCCCAAGTTATTAAAGTTAGAACCCCAAAAACTCAATACTCGTCAATCATCCCTAAAACAACCAAGTAAGTGAAAGTATAAAGTTTTCTTCACACTTAAACTCAAGTGTTAGAAAACGTGTCGGGCCTCTAGGCCTTTTTTTTTTACGGATGGGATTTCATCAAATTTTAATGACTTCTCCCGCTCCGGGCAGAGCGGAAGGGAGTGTCAGACTTGTACTGACGAAAACCCATCCATGTTCCTTCCTTGCCCTTTGTGTTCCAGGGCCGCGGTATCTCTTTCGAACAGTCCCGCAGCCCTGGCAGGCATCGGCCCTTGCGGGCCCCTCCCTGTTTGCTGACATCTCTTTGAGGCGCGCGTGGAACACGAACGCGCCGTCTACACGGCCTGTCGTCAAAAGACGGACGGACGGCGAGCTAGCCCATTACTCACCGTCCACAGTCCGCGACTACGGTGGCCGGAAGTAACCACGTGACCCCGGGGCGTCTCCCGCGGCGGCTGGGACGAGAGGTTCTCTCCCTCGTCCCTCTAGGCCTTACACTTACTCCTTTCATTAATAAACGAGCAGTAAAAGCATGCCAAACTTATTCCATGAAAATGTACGTAGTGTGGTTATAAATCTTTGATTACCTATCTATACTAATCTATACCTACTTTCTTCTAATATATAAAATTCTCGTGTCGCGGTGTTGTTACCAAGCTCCTCCGAAAGGGCTCGGGTAGGTCTGAGTATCGGCCAAGATCTATTTTTCATACCCCTAAATGATCAGGGTGACCCACCCCTATTCATTTATTTTTTATTTTTTGTCAATTTATTTTATTTTATTTTTAATGGTAGGTAGTTAGTAGGTAGGTAGCATGTAGGTAGCAGGTAGGTAGCAGGTAGGTAACAGGTAGGTAGCAGGTAGGTAGTAGGTCAATTCGAATTCAATATTCATAGTTGACAGGACAACGTCTGTCGGGTCAGCTTTATTATATATTTATTTTATTTTTATTGGTAGGTAGTTGAGGTAGGTAGCAGGTAGGTAGCATGTAGGTAGCAGGTAGGTAGCAGGTAGGTAGCGGGTAGGTAACAGGTAGGTAGCAGGTAGGTAGTAGGTCAATTCGAATTCAATATTCATAGTTGACAGGACAACGTCTGTCGGGTCAGCTAGTAATAATAATATTATAAATGCGAAAGTAAGTTTGTTTGTTACCTTTCACGCTTAAGCCACTGACCCAATTAACCTGAAATTTTGCATAAACGTTTTCAGGTGTACAGAAACGGACATAAGCTTACATCCTTAAAATAAGTACTGTTTCCGAGGAAAACAACAATAACGGTCTTATAGATGGCGCTACTTGTCTTTCCAATTATGATTGAATTTTATTATTACAACCCGGATTGACTGTCAAATTCTAAATTAACGCGAGCGAAGCCGCGGGCAAAAGCAATACGTAAACTTAAAAACGATGTATGTATACAGGATACTTACGATGTGACACATATTACGCAGGCTCTTTACTCCTCGCTCATCATAAAAGACGAACACATCAAATCTTGTTTATGTATCCGTGTAGTGTAATCCAGTGGGCCAGAAAAAATATACGGCTGCGACAGCCAAGCTTCGTGTGACGAGGGACAGCTTCGGCAAGAACTGACAACTCAAATCTATATTTGGCATCTTTGCTATTCTGTGGCACGAAAAATATCCTTTGAATTCTAACCAACAAATTGCTTTGTTGTTTTTGACACCAGATATTCCATCAGGATAGAATGAGGCTCGTATATGTATATTATCGTATACCCTATTAATGGAGAGATATCGAGGTTATGATTTTAAATTAGGTCCAGGAAATCAGTTTTAAAGCTTGTGAGCCTCTTTAGTAAATAAC
This sequence comes from Lycophotia porphyrea, assembly GCA_950005105.1. Taxonomy (NCBI): domain Eukaryota; kingdom Metazoa; phylum Arthropoda; class Insecta; order Lepidoptera; family Noctuidae; genus Lycophotia; species Lycophotia porphyrea. The sequence goes on from OX465393.1 coordinate 10,281,858, forward strand.
TGGTTTATTTGGCCACCACACCACATTATCTAGTAATCCGTAATTACTCTACAAATGAAACAGTACCCCGAACTGATTTACATATAAATTCACGTTTCACGTATTTAAATATTATGACTGATATGAATCAGAGAATATGTAGTAAAATCGTTTGTTGATGCAGATAACGGCTCGTATAGTTCAATGCAGTTACGGAGGAAAATCGCATCGGCAATATTAAATTTTAAATGCGAGGTAGACTTCATCGGGCTTATTGAATAAAACTATACATACAAATAAATAAAATTGAAGTGTTGGTTTATAATATCAAATAACAGCTTTTTACTAAATGCATATGAAAATATGTGCGGCACTTATCATAAAAAAAAAGATTTCTTTAAATTTTTGTCTGTCTGTCTGTTTGTTCCGGGTTTCGGTTAATCTCAGAAACGGCTGGACCGATTTTGACGGGACTGGAAGATAGTTGATGTTATAACAAATAACTAAGGCTTCTTTTATTTTAGAATAAGTATTAGGGTTCCGTGCAAAAGAAAAAGTCTTTAAATTGGTAAAAAAATCCGATTTAAAACGTAAATAATATCTATACAGGTTGGATACGGTAAACGGGGCAGTAAGGGGAACTACCTTAACCGTCGCAGCTACACGTAAATGGTCTTAGAAGAGTATCCATAATTTTTCGTGAAATTTTGATCACCGCTCACAGATTTTCAAAAAAAAGTACAGTTAACAAAAACATGACCATTTTACACAAAACCTTTTTTGATGCCTATCGATCTTGTTTCTTATACTGCTATATACAGTCAAAATCTGTTATAACGACATCGAAGGGACTACTCATATTGAGTCGTAAAAACCGATAGTTGTAACAACCGGTGACAGGTATTAATAGGAATTGGTCCGTTTATTGGCACATTATTTGTCCTTTGATATTTAAACCACTTTAACAAAGCTTCCTCAATCTTCGTATGCCGCGTTGTTCTGGCTCGTTTCATTTTCAAAAAATTCTGTCGTAAAGGATTTGAATTTTCTCCCTTTCTTTCCAAATGGTTGAAATTGTCGAGTGTGATACACCATATTCTTTTGCCAGGTCTTTGTTTGGAATTCCTTTCTCTAGCTTTGAAATAATACGCGATTTTTCTTCGATATTGATTTGTTTTCTTTTTTGCGACATGTTACAATTTTCACAGTTAACTCAACAATATGTTTTGGTGCGTCTTGTGTAAAGATAAGTAACAAACTGACTTAAGAGATATGACGAAGCGGGCCTTGAGGCTACGGCATGCATGTGCTTTGTTTCTAAGAATTACAAAAGACCCTAAACTTTGTTTACTTTTACGATAATAGCCATTGACTATTATACTGTGCCAGATGTGGATACAGTTACCTATTCAAATTGTTTAAAATACAGCTGAGCCGGTCGTTCTACAGGTATAATTCTCCGAAAACATTAACCAAATGTGGTCGCATAATGCGGTATGTCGTAGTAAACAATGTCGTAAAAAGCAATGTTTTCGATAAGGCGGTCATATAACATTCAGCCAGGACCTTTGATTTTGGTCAATTTAACCGGTATGTTGTTCTAAACGATGTCGCCATAAACGGTTTTGACTGTACTTTCAAAAACTTCCACGGAACCAACCCAGGTTGGAGTACTAAAAAAGTCAGTAATTGCAAAAAACTTTTCCCATATATTTTACGGTATCCACCCTGTATATATAAAAATCTCGTATCACGGTGTTTGCAGTAGCACTCCTCCGAAACAGCTCGACCGTTTTTTATGAAATTTTAATATGTATATTTAGTAGGTACGAGAATAGGTCGTAAAGTATATTTCACACCATCTTAATCCTATCCTAACTATATTAATTATTATTACTAATTAAATAATTAATATTATATTATTTTTAATATTATAAATGCGCAAGTAAGTTTGTTTGTTTGTTTGTTACTTTTTCACGCTTATACCACTGAACCGATCAACCTAAAATTTTCCATATAAGTCGTCAGGTGTACAAAACCGGATATAAGGTACCTTTGATCTCGGAAAAAGTACTTTTAACCGATTAAACCACAATAACGTTCTTATGATAATAGATGGCGCCACGTGTCTTTCGAATCTTGATCGAAAAAGTACAACCCGAATGGATTCTTTACAATTTCACAATCAATTCGGATTAACGCGAGCGAAGCCGCGGGCAAAAGCTAGTAATTTATATGACAGAACCTCTGGTTTTATTCAAAGTTTTTAATTTTATTTCCTCAGTACACACCTATTATTCGTAAGTTCAGTTAGATTTCGTGTAAAATTCTATTACCGAGAACACTACAGGCAGTAGTTGAAGTTCTTAATTGTTCTTTTAATAAGTTTCGAAGCTTATAATGTTAAAATTTGTCAGCAGCATTTGACGGCGCCAGGTGCGGTACGAAAGTAACAATGTAATTACGCGAACAAAGGCAAACACGCCACTCCGTATGGTCTTTTGTAAACAAGAAAACAAACTCCCCTATAATATTCGGCTGGGGAGGGAAAGAAGAGAAAATGAGATAAATAAATTTAAAAAAAGGAACATCTAAGAAATAATGGTCATTGCGTGTGGTATTAAATATGTTTTTATTCCGTTCATAATAAATGTATAGGTACTGTTTTTGAACATAGAGTATTTTTTAAGACTTTTTCACTGTAAAAATATGAATTATGTATAACCATGTTCGCACATAACTACTACACAAATGCATTAACGAAAAAATAAAATAACCCTATATTTTAAAAATCGTTACACATTTTCGTGAAAGCATTTTTATTTATTATAATTGTAAAGGTTATCATCATCTGCCTAGCCTTTTCCCAACTATGTTGGGGTCGGCTTCCAGTCTTACCGGATGCAGCTGAATACCAGTATTTTACATGGAGCGACTGCCTATCTGACCTCCTCAACCCAGTTACTACTGGGAAATACGATAACCCTTGGTAAGACTGGTTGTCAGACTTTTTGGGCCACTGACTACTTTAACGACTGTCAAAGATCTTCAAATGACAGCCGACAATAATTGTAAAGGTTATGTTTGACCTAAATAGTTAATTAGCGATGAGGTACGATGATAGCTATTTAGCGATAGATAACTGTGAAAATTGTAGGTAGTTAGTTATTTACATATCCTGATCACTGACATTTTATACCTATCAAGAGGGAATGTGTTTGTTTGGTTAGCCAATTTTCACTTTTCGACTCGCGTAGAGAGGGTTCAGTAATCATCTTAATTCCGTAATTTTCTGCTACTTTTAATATCATAGGTTTCTTATAGGTTTTCCTGTAATCTATAGGCAAAAAACTAATTTTTGTATTTTTTTCAAAAAAAAATCGGCCCTGTAGTTTTCGAGTTAAAGGGGTAAAATGGTCAATATTCGCCTTTTTTCTTAAATAACTTCAAAACACGATATAGTTTTCAAAACTTTCCTTGTTCTAATTTACTGTCCAAAAGTGGCCCCATGTTTAATTTTCATTCATTTACACGTCCGTATTAGGGTCACTGACTTACATATGTGTACCAAATTTCAACTGAATTGGACGAGTAGATTCGGAAAAAAATGGCTGTGACAGTCGGACAGACAGACAATCGAATAATCCTATAACGGTTTCGTTCTCTCAAAAAAGATACAGAACCTTAAAAACAGATGGAGTTTTATACTGAAAGTCTGGAAAATAAAGGTCTTACTTATTTTTAGGAACTACGCAATAAGGTTGACAAGACGGGTTCCAGAACACGACCACGATTGCTCACTTCTCGTCTAATCGAATAATGAAAACGTCGACGTCACCGCCTTTCCTTTATTACTTTCGACGGAACAATCAAAGCGTGATAATTTATTTTTGGGTTTTTTTAAAGCGTAAATGTCTAAAACAAGCAAGTTGAAACTCAGAGGGGGTTGAAGGCGGCCACCCCCCACTTCTGTGCTGTAAAAAGCTTTTGAATTGATTGTCCAGTGTCAGGAAATTGTTGGGTGTCGGCATTGTTTCTGAGGCTCACGAAGGCTATATCCAACTTTTCTCATTAGGGCGATCTGTTGCGGCGCACCATCGAAACGCTTACGATATTACAGGGAACAGTTATGAACAATAAGTAATTTTATGAAACGCCGACTTTCAATTACATTGTTACCATTTCATACTCTTTGACATTAATTGGAAAATAATTAAATATTATGATTAAACAGTTACAATAAACGGATTCCGTAGCATAATTGTATTGTTGTGTGAATCAATGTGTAATTTATATTTACATATTTTAATGTTGAGCGGATCATCAGTTTAAATGTTGCAATAATTGTGCTGTAGAGGAGCTCGTGGCTAAACAATAACAGCCGCTCGGGTCGATCTTTAGGTTAAGCCGTGCTTGCCTAGGTTGGTCTGTGGATGGGTGACCACCCATTACATACCGAGTTTCCTTCGTGCCTCGGAAAGCACGTTAAGCCGTTGGTCACGGCTGTCATTTGAAGATCTTTGACAGTCGTTAAAGTAGTCAGTGGCCCAAAAAGTCTGACAACCAGTCTTACCAAGGGGTATCGTATTTCCCAGTAGTAACTGGGTTGAGGAGGTCAGATAGGCAGTCGCTCCATGTAAAATACTGGTATTCAGCTGCATCCGGTTAGACTGGAAGCCGACCCCAACATAGTTGCAGATGATGATAAATTGTGCTTTATTGCCTTCCTACCTACTTATGTTACCTAATTAGGTTTTGTTAAGAAGTTTAATGCTATCGGAAGCACCTGGGCGATCCATTTTTCTCCGTCAAGATGGAAGCGGAAAAACAACAAAGGACATTTTGTTCGTTTCGTTTCAAAGTAAAGTGAAGATCGTGGGCTCCGTAGTATTTATTTTCTTACTATATCGTGATAAGTAGGACTGAGTTCCGCCCAAAAGATTTAAGTTATCGCATATTTTAAATACTTTCGTCAATTCTCGGTTTAGTTGCTATTTGCTGAGTAAGGCTTTTGTCCGGTTTTCTTTATCAAGATTCTCTTAGTAAGAATCTTTTGCTAAGTGCAATATTTCAACAACTAAGTTTTTTTATTAGCGAGATTCTTATTCGTAAACACAGAGTCAGACTTGTTTAACTAGTTACTAAAGAAAAACAGAAATTCCATGTTACAAATATAATGTAATAAAAAGTTCAGTAAAGTTTTCAGGTAAAAAAACCAGCTTAAAAAAGAATTCAGATAAAAAATATACTAAGTTACTCTAACTGCGTCACCTCTCACGACGTTCCGAAGATGATACCCGAAGCTTATTCTAATCCGGGAAAACACTCAGCTCCTAGTAATGGATTTAATCAAAAACCTATCACAACCGAAAACAGTTTCCGCAACCTCATTAACTTAAGCTGAACACATTACCATATCTAAACACACATAAACATAATGTACACCTATACATGATACACGTGTACATATATGTAGTGATATCACGGTGTAATTCACAGTTTAACATCATTACGTTGTGACGCACATAATTGCAAATTCGCGCAGTAATAGATACCTACTTAATCGAATCTGGACCCATTACCCTCGGAAATTTATTCATAACAATCTACACGCCGACATCTGCCACTTTAAAGAAATTTTCCCTCGGAAATTATTACGGTAAATAAACCATGCCAGACAAGTTTTTCATTTAACGCTTATTTATGCAACATCAGCTGCTATTAAATATGTCTCATCAAGCATATTTTAAAGAACTTGGAGTATCTGCGTTTGTGGAGGTCTTTTAAGAAATAAGAGCAAAGATTTCATCTTTGCGATTTTCTTTTAAGAACGTTGACAGCTTCTATTCAGTATGTAGAAATATGAAGTTAAGAAAAAGATTGTCCGTCGCTCTTGTAACACATTTGATTTGAAAATCTGAACGGAATCAATTTGCAATATCCTGAAAAGGAAGAGTTAGGTACTCGAAAGGCAAAGAACATATTAAGTCTGGCTAGCCTTTAAGTAAACACCAACTAGGTACATACGTAACTAAAGATTAACCAGACGTTTCAATTCATAAACCTAGATAAGCTAATCTACTGATACCATTAGCGTAAAAACTCAATACCATCCCATTCGTATGAAACAAAACCCAAGGTTCATCCATTACTCAATATACCTATCGATAAAGCAATTGACGATCCCAATCGGCAAATGTTTTCAGGACAATCTTCCTTATTGCTTAAAAACAGAGTACATCACAGGTAGAGTTACTTCGAGTTAACTCACTGCCGAGCCGACGAGGAAGGAGAATTATAAAACATACTCACGTACCTCATTTCCTTAGTAATGGGGTTATATTCCGCGGCACAATTTTCAATTTCCTAACCTTTTTCTATATTACGTACCTTTTTTACAATGAATTGTATTTTGAGATGTAAAAGATCTCACTTAAAAAACGTTTAAGCGAACTGAATTCATGTCTTACTTTTTTAATATTATTCCATGATGCTATTATACCTTTTCAGGCTGCCGCCAAATGTCTGTTTATTTGGGAACGTGGATCTGCGTTGAACAAAACATCCAATATTTGAGCTGTCATATTGAATATGAGGTGGGACTTTTCATTAACGCTCGACAGGCTTAAAATATAAACTATAAATTGAAATGTTTTTTTACCATCACGTTTACAATAACAACTACAACAAATGCCCAAAAGAATATTCGAAAAAAATCACCACACTCGGGAAACAGAAAAGTAACTATTTTGATTAGCAGAAATATGGCTACCGACTAGGGAATGCAGAACCGGTTTCAGTACCATAGTAAAAACCGGGATTTCCCTGGTTCTTACCATTGAACCGGTACCGGTTCTGTATGCCAATTACACCATCATCGATATTGACAACAATCACTTTACCTCTTCAGGAAATAAAGCACAAATGTGCCTACTTTTACCTAATGTATTTACTATTACATATAACAGCTGTCGACAACTTTTATCAGAAGCTTAACCTATTGGCAAATTACGGTAGGTAAGTGAAGAAACCCTGGATACCCATCCTCATCCCATTATGTAGGAAAAAGGTCGGGCTCGATTCCAAACGGAACTTTTTATCTGTTTTCAGATTTCAAGGTCATTTGTATCATATTTTACCTAGTTGACGGCTACCGACACTCTTTTTTTCGGCTTAAGACAAAGAAATAAAAAATTAGATTTATGTAAAGCTGTTACTAAAGATATTGAGATAATAATGTCTGCTATTATCTTACCTTTTCACGTTTTAAGGAAAATTAAGGCCTTATAAAACACTTTCATTCTAAGTTCAAAGTGTACTTGATTAAGTTTTTATAAGATTGAAATTATGATTCTGAACAAGAACTTCAAAAGCATTCCGCTACGACATAGATCCCTTTTCAATATATCATTCAGTCGACTGCAATTCGTACAAGATATTTAATATCATACATCCACAGGAAACATGAAACCCTGTACCAGCCAGTATTCCTGTTCCCACTGAAATATAACCTCATTTTTAAAGCTGAAACTATTTGTTAATTAGGAAGCTGTGATGTAATTACATCTTCCATAACTAACCCCGACGTTATGCATCCACTACCAACATTCAGCCTGAACTTACGCGGGTACAATTATTTCACTATAATTGGCGGACTGCAGCCGCATTTTAAATGAAAACACGTATGTTTCCTGATAAAACTACGGCTACACGGTAATGCCGATTAGACAGTATGAATATGTAGAGTAAACTTCACAATTCTGTTGCATTTTCAACCTTATCCGCTTAATGTTTTTATTTATTTAGTAATTTAATGTTATAGTAAAACGAAAATATTGACACATTTTCTGAAAGAAAATGTAATAATGCCTAATTTCGTCGCGATCGTAAAGACACAACGCGATACCCTACACAAGTCTTATATTCCCTTGCGTATTTTTTGAAGAAACTTGTGAGTTCTTCATATAAATGGAAAACGTTACGTCGCCGAATAGCAGAGTCAATCAATCGCGCCACCCGCCTGTGTAGCGGCAAATCGAAAAATCTCCAAAATGTCTTTGATTTAGTCAACACGAATGAATAAGTCGTCGTAAACACATACGATACTTCAGCACGGAGTTACGGACACGGCCTTAATACAGAACTAATGTTTAGCACATGAGTAAATGGATCTGGACAGGTAGGTAAGTTTGGTAATTTCATATGGTGTGGTGTGGAAAATGTGTTTTAGTAGACGATATTTGAAGACCGCACAGTGGAACGAATGTATGGGAGCGGTTGGACGTAGACATGTCCGAAAAAAAAGAGTAAAATTATGCCAAACTAATGATGCCATCTTATTCGATTACTTAATGCCTTCATAACTTGTGGTGATGAATTTCTTCATAACTCCCATATTTCGGGAGTAATTTGAGAAAATGTGAAATTTTACTATGAAAATGAGTGTATCGAGCTCTCTCCCTCCTGATTCCGGGCTTGTTTCAAGTAGCGGTCTCTAATATCATAATGCTAATACTAAGAGCTATATTTAATACTAAGACACATAGTGCGCCAAATGTGCACTTTCTGGGATAAAGAGTGATGTTTATTTTATAACACAATTTTTTTATTTTTTGTTTATTTTGTTGATTAAAACCGTTTTTCTAAAGGTTTACCTTATTACAATAACATTTCTGAGCAGCCAATTAGAGAAGATATAAGCTAATTAGGATATATAATTAGGGACTTAAGGTTTACATATAAAACTGATGCACTAATGATTACTGATAAGAACATTGCTATTATTTAATTACTAAATGGCTCTTAATACACTAATTTAGCATGCATCATTTACTAATTATCACAATAACTAATTACCTTGCAATATTTAACAAAGGATACCTGGGATACCTGGATTTTATATAAATAGGTCACTATTAGTAACTTTAAAATCAGTGTTGATTTACACCTCGTTGTATCCAAGCTAATCTCGCAATGTATTTTCCAAATTTTAATACAAATCTTGATATTCACGTTGCTTTATGCGCACGCGCACATAAAGATTTACGCGACTTTAACTATTTGTTCAGTGTTTTAAAATATAACAGTTGTGTTCAGTTATGTGAAAGTGCTGAAACAAGTTTAAAAGACTGGTGTCGTCGATTTTGCTACCGCATTTATGCAAAATGGACACAGTCTGGAAGAAGCACAGATAAGTTTCGGAAGAAACATGAGATTTGGCTACAGGCTGCAATTCAATGGCCGGAATTACAGAATGAAAATATGGAACCTTCTACAGAAAGTGACGTCATCGAGCCCATAATTTCTCCTGCTAAATCTGATGCTTCAACTTGTACACATCCTAGTCCTCGTAAATCTTTTGAGGACCTTAGTAACCGGCAAAAAAGAAGACGCACTGAAGATAGAACACGCAAACGAGGACATGTATAAATATAGCTTAAGCACCCTTCACGCTTGGATTCGCTCAATGGAATGCTTATTACACATTTCCTACAAATTAGACATAAAATCATGGCAAGTAAGGGGTGATATAGCAAAAAGGCAAGTTGATGACAGGAAGAAAAGAGTTCAAGAGGCTGTAAGAAGAGAAACGGGCTTACTTCTCGATGTTGTGAAACAAGGCAGTGGATCCACCAACAATGGCAACTCGGCAAGGAGATTTTTTGAAAACTACACTAAATCTGCTGAACTGACCGGAATAGATGCTATGCTTTTAAGAAAAATCTGTGTGATCTTGCAGTGTATTTCATCAGGAGAGAAGATCAACGTAACTAAATTCCGAGAGTTCTGCTTTGATACTGCTAAGCTTTACGTGGAGTTATACCCATGGTATTATATGCCTTCTTCACTTCATAAAATTTTAATGCATGGGCCAGACATAGTTCAGAACATGTCAATTGTGCCCATTGGTTTTCTATCCGAAGAGGCATCTGAGGCTAGAAATAAAGATTTTAGAAAATATAGAGAGGGGCATTCTCGAAAGCATAGCAGTATCTCATGCAATGAAGATATTATGCACAATCTTTTACTGTCTTCTGATCCACTTGTTACAAGTATCCGTCCAAAAGGAAATAAGTTTGTAAAAAAATCTTCTTTTAAGGAATTTTATGAGCTTACGGATTCTGAGAAAAGTGATATCGAATTTGTTAACATAAATGATTTAGCGGACATCGATTCTGAATTTGAATTAATTGATGATGATGATGATGACGAAGATAATTAAATGATGTTATTGTTTTAAAATGTGTAACTTTGTAAATTAGAGCTTACATCTTAATTATTTATTGTACTTTTAATGAAACTAGGTAATTTATTATCAACTTACTTAAAAGTCATACTCTCATCAGTTCTTGTGAATATTTTTGTTAATATATATTTCTGTATATATATAATATATTTATAGACCTCTTAATAAGTCTGTCTGCGGTTTAAAGTAAATACAAATGGGGAAAAAACGTTTTTTTTTTTTAAATTTTCATTTCCTTTTATCCCAGAAAGTGCACATTTGGCGCACTATGTGTCTTAGTATTAAATATAGCTCTTAGTAATAGCATTACGATATTAGAGACCGGTACTTGAAACAAGCCCGGAATCAGGAGGGAGAGAGCTCGATACACTCATTTTCATAGTAAAATTTAACATTTTCTCAAATTACTCCCGAAATATGGGAGTTATGAAGAAATTCATCACCACAATTTATGAAGGCATTAAGTAATCGAATAAGATGGCATCATTAGTTTGTCATAATTTTACTCTTATTTTTCGGACATGTCTACGTCCAACCGCTCCCATACATTCGTTCCACTGTGGACCGTCCAGAAATCCGCACTGGACTCGTGTAGTGGATTACGGCCCACATCCTCTCACTGCGAGGATGCCTGTGGGCCAGTAATGGATTCAAAGACATATTCTTTCAGTCCTCTTTATGTGGTTAGTGCCTAACCTGGTGACCAGAGCTTTTTTGCCGCCCATGGGCCTCTGACTTGGCTTTAAATGCCGTCAAGAAATATCTCTCAGGCATGCTGGTTTCCTCACGATGTTTCCTATACCGAACAAGTGATACATACAATACGCACATGAATCCGAAAATCAGAGGTCAGTGTTTTGGGTTTGAACTCAAAACCTATAAATTCTTTCAGAATGTGACATTTATTATTTCCGCGTAATAATTGTATAATGAAAAGCATCTCAAATTGTTTGTTATCGAGAAGTAACACTCTTGGGACAGCTCCGAGAGCTGAAAGCCAATGGTCATTAATTCAGGCTACGGTACAAATGTGCTGTCAGACCTATGTGCATAATTAAAATTTATTACTTGGCTTAGCGGAGAAGAAAAATATTATGAGGGTGACACAAATATTTTCATAAATCAGTAGGAAAAGGTTTTGTGGGGTCACTTAGTTGCTATTGGTAGAAAAACCGGTTAAGTGCGAGTCGGATTCGCGCATGAAAGGTTCCGTACTGTTTCGTAGTCGGACGGACGGATGGACAGACAGACGCACGGACAGCGAAGGCTTAGTAAAAGGGTCCCGTTGGTTACTCTTCGGGTACGGAACCTAAAAAGGTAGTAAAAGTTTTATAAAATGTTGATGAAATTATTTAAAGTTTATAATAATTCTTAACAGTTTGTAGTTATAAGACCTATCTGCACTGTACTGATGTAGCGCTATTTAATCTAACTTTCAATCTTCTCTCCAACAGGAAAATGACTTTTAGAAGCATCAAATCAAACTCTTAGCGAAGTCTAGACTCAACGCTTTTTAAGAGATACTTTTACGACATTTGAGAATACTTGCCACGCCATTGTACAATTCACACCCATTATAGATCCGAAATTAACTATATCGGTCTCTCCGTTGTGTTTTAACGCACTATCGGATTTCGATTTTTGGCTCCAGTAGAAAACAACCTGAGTTAGGAAATCGGATAGTTACTTTTATTCCGTAAGTATAATTCTGTAGGGATAATATTATAGTACGTACCGTCATTTTTCTTTATTTCTTTTATTTCATTTACAATTTTTTTCATGCATTTATTATATGGCACTTACTATGTTTTGGCTCTGCATCACCATAAGGTAGACTGGTAGGAAATCCTCGTATCCGCATTTGTACAGTTTTTTTACTTGTGCATTAAGTTTTAGTAAAAAAAAAACGAAATACACACGGGCGGAGCCACATATTCCTAAAAACTAGGTCTTTATTATTAGGTACATAGGTACGTCTATATTGTAACCCATGTACATATTGTTCAAAAACATTCGAACAATGAATATGTCATGTCACTTAGGTACAACCACATCATAATTCCGCGTACAATCAACTCATAATTAATGCGAAAGGATAAACTCATACACCCTTGTTATTCGGACCCTCGCTTACTTTAGGAAAAGGGAAAATTAACTGACATTAACACGGAATAGTACTTACTCAATAACTGGTTTGGTCAGTTTCGTTTTATTCAATGGAGATGGTAATTACAAAGATATATTATTTAGGGTACGCAAAGCTGGGGTGACCACGGACCGCAGTGTTAAATAGCCTAAATTATTCGTCACCGTAATGATCGCCGATCAAGGATGGACGCGTGAAATCGTGCCGCGTTTAAACTTAATGACATCGGGAAATGCACACACTTGATTTTTGGTTTCTGATTTTAATATACCGTTATAGAGTTTGTAGTTTTTATAGCATTATTTTTGAAGAGCAGCGGTCGCCCAGAATGAGCAACGGTGCCCCAGAAAGAGCAGTGGTGGCCCAGTAAGAGAAGCGGTGGCCTAGTGGTGGCAGCCCCCACTTACAAGCAGTAAGTCGTGGGTTCAAACCCAGACAGGCGCATTACTTTGTGTAATTTATTTCATCACCGCTGCTCTCAAAATTGTGAATGTCGAGGGGAAACCGAAAATTCGAAGACATGTGACATCTACCAACCCGCACTGGGCCCGCGTGGTGGATTATTATTATAGCCCATTCCCTCTCATAGAGAAGAGGCCTGTGTCCCAGCAGTGGGAACATTACAGGCTGATTATGCTTATGTTAGTATGACTGATATGCCAAAAATTAACCTTATCTTGCAGTGGCATGCTGCCATAAGAGGTTATTATAATGTCAATAGTTGAGCTGAATCCTTACATCCTAAACAATTGACATTCGCCCTCATAATAACACAGATACTGTAATCTTCAATCTCCAATCCAATCCGTATCCACCGTAGTGTTTATGGCACTATTTCCTCATGACTCGTGACCGGTCATTCGTTTGGACAGACATGAAAGTCAGATTCTTTTCCCCGAATATCCAATAGATCTCCATATACAAAACAGTATGAAACCAATCTACACACAAAATAACATCGAAGCAAATTCAAAAAACTTTAATTTAGTTATGCTGTTAAGAAGTCCTCTTCTTCTTCTTCTTTTCGTGTCGATGAACTCAAATTGTATTTGACCAGTATGTAGCCACCTGCACAGCTCTAACATTTGCTTCCGTTAAATCTTGATAGGTGCAAGTGGTTGTGCATGGTAGGCAGGACAAGAGGTAGAGCACGTCCTGCAAAGGGGCTCCACACTAGCAATCTCATTCATCATTTGGCCAGACTTAATCTACAGTGGCCAACCTGGGCTTGCAATCGGCTCAGGGATTTCCAAATTGGCCACTGCAGTTCGTATCCGGGCGGCAGGTGTTCTTCCGGGTTGATGAAATGTGGAGGGATGGGATGTTTATTTCTCCACAGTTCACATCTCTCGTCTGACGCACCGTCTACTAAGGAGGTCACATCTTAAAAAGCTTTTACGGCTCTATAAGCGTGCAGGTGGTAGTTCATGCCCGTAGAGGGGGTTGCGGTGGTCTCGTTCTTGTTTCCCCTTTTCGATGCGATTTGCTATTTCGCGTCATACATCTGGTGGAGACATAGGCTAGTTGTCCGGAGAACTTCTTTTGAAAGTAATGATTACAAAAAAACAGTCCCACAAAATGACCACCATGTATGGGAAAGTTGAATACTTTTTGCGATTGCGATGATAGTACCATGGAGAAAGTGGTCAAGTTTGGTGGTCTGTACCAAAACCGAAAATATGGCCACACTTTTTCTGAACACGATGTATAACTTTTTCATGAATTAATCAGATATACCAAAAACAACCAAGCAGAGTGTTGGAGCAGTTGCTCTCTGACGCCAAACTTATTAGTGTTCAGACGATTCAAAACAAAGTAGATAATAATTAATCTACATCAGTAAATATTGGAGACGAACAGAAGAGCAACTCCTTATTTTACTGTAGAAACAGTTTATTTGCAACAGTGTTGTTGTAGCATAACATTTTTACATAGAAGTGTAAATCGTCCCATTTTACCTACCCGCAGAAATCACGAGTTTTTTAAGGAAGATTAGTAAGTAAGTTAGTATATTTATTTGCATAAAATGTGAAAGGTGTCAAACGATAAATATGGGAAGAAGTAGAGAATATTACGGATCAGCGGCTAAGATACGAACGGATTTTATGACTTTCGCTTATTTGCAACTATGCTACATCGACAAATGGTGAGATAAGCTCCATTCCTACTTAAAAACTAGACCCGACATTTTAAAACGAATATGCTCCACCGACAAATAAAAAACAAATGCGGCTTTAAACGCAATGTAATGTAAAAACTGGCCAAGTGCGTTCCGTACCATAAACCGAAAAAAACCCGTTTCTTTTATGGGAGCCCCCTTTAAATATTAAATAATTTATATTTTTATTTATTTGTTGTTATAGCGGCAACAGATATACATCATCTGTGAAAATTTCAACTGCCGAGATATCACGGTTCTTGAGATACAGCCTGGTGACAGACAGACGGACGGACCCTAAAAATTAGATATTAATTATATACCTAATACATTATTTTTCATGTCCTTTTTTTAAATAATACCTAGTAAAATAAGTTGTATTTTTTGTTGGATTCCGCAAGCGTAGCTCTGACAAACAAATAAACGGTCACGTTATATATACATAAAAATGTTATAAAAATGTAATAGAGCAGGACACATTGCGCCATTTTTACATCAGGTAGGTACATTAAAATGAACAACATAGGTACGTACATCATGCGTACATCAAAACCAACAAACAAAACAATAATACTGAAACACCTACACTATAAACACATCTAAAAATATTAACTGAAACCATATTTAACACACCATCATTAAACAAAATAATAAAGAATATTAAAAACACACACAAACACACAATAAAAGGACACCGTACATATATTATAAGCAAGGTAATTAGGTAGCCTGTAGCCGATCTTATTATATTTATTGTAACCTACATTAATAGCAATTAAAGTTCTGATTCTGAATCAAATGAAACTATATTAAAACAACTAAACAAATCAACATAAAAAAGAAATCCTTAACAAATAGGTAATAATATAAAGTGAAACGAATGGGTTGGTAAAGTTTACAGTATACACATACAACATTAATTGTTTTATGAGTTAATTTTTTCCTTCATTAAACTGTTTTTTTGAACATGCTCATTATACTATTGGTTTTATGAATTAATGTAGAACTCAAATGATGAACTGAATCTCTTGGACACTGATGAGCAGCCAAAATTCGGTGCTGAATGAACTGAAGAATCAATGAGACGTCTCGTCATCAATCCCCAATCACATGTATTATGCGTACATCTGAGGTATCCCGTAGTTAAGAACGTCCAGAAAACTAACCATTTTTGAAAGTAAACGTTTACGCACACTACTGAGCACGGGGCTCGCAATGACAGCTAACTGTCATAAGAAAATTCTTTCGTTATTACATGTATGGCAGCAATTTTTTTTCATAAAACATTTCTTTTTTTGCTTTTAATGGACCTACTTTGCCAGAGCTATAACCTCGTTACGTACTTGAGATATTTTATTTTATTTTATTTTACTTTATTGGGACATTTAACAGTTACACATTACAAAAAAAAAATATGACAGAAAACGTTATGAACTAAATAAACGTGTAACCCACACCAATATCCGCGAAATAATGATTAAGGAAAATATGTAGTTAAATGCGTGCGTAAAATTACAGAAAATTAATAAGTACTCCTATGTGATTTAGGGATAATAGGTATTGGATAGCTACTGTAAGGATTCAATAGCCATCCTTTTGAACTTAAAGTGTGTAAGCGCGAAAATATCAAGTTCGATAAAAAGTGTGTTATACGTATCTACAATACGTCGGAGAGGCGCCCGTGCGCCAGCGTGAGTTCTACACCTTGCAGTGTGGAATAGCCGGGGCACGCGCGCCTCTCGGCGCATTACAGTCCTAGGTACAATGTAAAATAAGCTATTAGTAATATCAGGACAATCGAATCTGTTATTACACAGACCATGCAGCATCATAGCCATCAGTAAGCTGCGTCTAGACTCCAAGCTTTGAATTTCATAACGCTTTTATAATAGAGTGTATGGTAATTTTGACTTAGTGCATCTGTAGTGCATAACACGTAAAAATTTCTTTTGAACCATTTCAATTCTTTTTACATAAACATCAAAAATGGGACTCCAAATCAGTAATGCGAATTCCAATTGAGAGCGGACCAAAGCTTTGTAAAGAAGTAGAAACGTAGACGGTCTTTTAAAGTCATTAGAGGATCGCCTAACAAAACCAAACATACGATACGCTTTGTTGAAAATGTTATCAATATGAAGATTAAAGTGCAATTTCGAGTCCATTAAAACCCCGAGATCTCGAATGTGGTCACTATTTGCAAACGGATATCATGAAGACTATAATCAAATGTTATAATGTTTTTCTTTTTAGTAAAAGTGACTGCATTGCATTTAGGTAAAATGATAGGTAGGAAATATGTACCTACGTGCACAGATTTTACTGTAAAAAGTTAGAATCACACGTCAAAAACCCAATGTTCATTCAGTTAAGAACAAATGCATTATGGACACATAAAAGAACTGCCATGTGATCTCAAAATTATAGTGCAATAACACTTGATCGTTTTACAGTGTTCGAATGACTTGTCTCGGCTTCGAGCACCTGCTGCAATCATAGCACTTATAATCGTAATAGAATACCAGTTAACAATTGCGAAAAAACAAACGATGAAGCCGAACGAGATTTTCCGAAGACGGGCGTACTCAACCGCGTTCATAGGCAATCGAATTCGGGCGAACAACCATGTGTAATTACGCCATTATACTACCAAATATCGAACAAGATCAAAGCCGTGTGAACAGGCCCTAAAATATTTGCAAGAACGAAACGTCAACAAAATTCTGTAGAATTCATTTTAGCTAAACGACGTGTCACTTCAAAAGTAACAATGAGACTTTAAGAACAGAGTGTGCAAACACAGCTTTAATACATATTTCAAATGAAATTTCTTCAGGTAAGGAAGGAAGTACAAAACAATTTGTACTTGACTAGCTTTATAGCCAGGCAATTTCATTTGGGCAATTATGCCATTACTTATGATAATTTTATGGCCTCATTTACGTAGAGCTATCAAAGCAGTTTTTGTGTGATTCCGTACCGATTCAAATTAACAAGAAATATAAGACTAATGCCCGTTTAAATAAAAATAAATAAAACTGAGCTATTAGATTATCAACTTTCGAAACTGAGCCGAAGTACTAAAAGCACATTTTGTTTTAGCATTAATTTAGTTGTCACCCAGTATTTTTAAAACGGCTAAAATCAGTCTTCTGAAACCGGGGGGAAATATTGTAGTACCTAATTCTAAGTATTTCATGTTTTACAAGATATTTAGCATTACAAATGTTTACTAACAAGATCAGAAGGTGAATGTTACGTAGTGTAATTTTTTCCTGAGCACATATAAACTGCGCACATTGAACACGACAGCGACACAAAAAGTATTCCAAATTGCGCACAATTGACTATTGACTGAACGTCGATAGACAAAAATAAATAATGTTTAATAACAATTATTATTTATTGTCGTGATGCTATTTATGGAAGGAACACTAAAAGCTACTTTTTGGTGAATACCCTAAAAAAAGTACTAGGCTTTCATAAATACAAGATGGTATTTTATTCTAACAGTTTTATGCAATCAATCTTCAATTTAACTAAAAAATAACTGAAATTTTGCCTTATATTCTAATATTATTTCAATTTTTAGCTTTAATTTAGGTAATATCTATATTATAAGGAAATAGACAGCCAATCACATAAATCAATGCAGTCAATCAAAAATATCCGTTATAGATGAGAGGCTTAGTTGACAGATATCGAAACTTGAATGTCTTATCTCAACTCCACAGTTTTTCTCGTAGGGGAAGTAGTGCCTCCAGCGTTTCGCTACTGCCGCTTAAAGATAGAACAAACATGTCGTGCCGGGTACTCGAATAAGATTGTTACGCGGCTAAACGATACTCGCTATCGATGTCGCTTCCGGCTATTTTTAAGCGATGAAGCTGCTTTCTTTTCTTATGCCAAAGTATTGTCAGATACATGTATTTTATAAGATAGAGGTTTCGACTGTCGATCTCTTAGAAACTTTATTACTCTAAGGAGGAAATCGGAAGAAGAGACGGATCTCTCCAAAAAGCAAGTTGGTAAGAAGAACGTTGCTGTCGATACCATCACCCAAGCTCGTATTATATGGACAAATAAAATCACAGAATCGATAACATATGAATCGGGGCCCATGTGCACTAAATTTTATTTACTTACGACGATAAAACACAGGCCGACTCGGCCGATCGAGAAGTTCTCATCAACAAAAAGAAAATAAAGTATGGAAAGTTATCAGGGATCCCTTTATCTCAAAATTAGTTAGGGGACTGGCTTGGGGAATACAGTATTTTATTATTACAAATGTATAGGAACACTTGCCCTATTTCCAGCTCTGCATTAAACATGTAAACTACTTTTTTCCGATTTCTTTGTACCTACTTTTTTCGATTTGGTGTGTAAGAATTTATTATTTCGATGTTGTCTTAATTTTTGACGGCTTCCAAATAAACAGTAACTGTTTTGTTGAATTACCAAATTCAAATTAGTTTTTAACTACCAACATTAAATTGAATAAATAATATACCTAGAAGGAGAAGAGAAAAGCACTTATAAACGTGTATTCATAATTATATAGAAGTGCTAGTCGTAACTGTAACTAGATATTAATTAATGCAAGTAAATAGGTACTCATATCAAGTAGCAAACAATGGAGATATTATGACAATCAGGGATTGATGTCTAATTAATGAGGAACTGGAAATTCCCTATAGGGTATATAAATTGAATTAAAATAATTATATTTTTTTTAAATTTTGGGGGACTACCTTACTTAGTTTTGACTTTCAGAAATAGTGCTGATTCTCTGATAAAGACTTTTACTTTTGAATTTACAAAACAGGCTTCATACAAGTACCGAAGGATGGAATATACGTAATTTTGTATTGAATATCATTGTCCTACTTTTTTTAGAATCATTAAGTAATCAAAAGTATTAAAATAGTAGTTAATTATTGAGGGTGTCGAACTGTCGACAATTCTCTTTGTCGCCACTATCCATGGTTTGAATTATTAATCATAGATTGAAGTCTCATTAAAATGTAATTATCACACTAATATTATAAAGGCGAAAGTTTGTTTGTGTGTATGTATGTGTTAAATAATTACGTACTTTTACTATGGGACGAACGTTGAAATCGCGAATAAAAATCTGCCGTTCCATACATTTATGCACACGTAACTCAATAAAATGTATGGAACAGCATAATTTTTTTGTGAATTTAGCGTTCGTCCCATAATAAAAGTTGTTGATAATGATGAGTAAGTACAATGCCCACACGAAATTCTTAAATAAATTTTTTAACACCTTATCTTACCGTATGTTTGTTACTCATTCACGCTCAAACGGCTTTACGGATTTGGATGAAATTTTGTATCAAGGTAGCTTATATGCTGGATTAACACATATGCTACTTTTGATTCCGGAAAAATGTGATGTTCTCGTGAGATGATCAAATAACTCAAATATTTTTTCCCCGAATTTTGACTAAACTAATATTTTTGACGACCAAGTCAGCATAAATTTAAAGATTTATATCTTTGAATGTATGCTGCTATTTTGCTATATTCATAGAATTTCAATTCTATGGTACATGGGGCTAGGGACTTACATTAATTTTAATGCACCAGCGGAACTGCTCAATAGAATTAAGAGTATAATTGATGATAATTAATATAACATAACAACAGCATAACATAACAGCCTATAATATTGTGTTATTTTAATTTTTTATAACATTTTTGCATCGAATATGAAAAATTTTATAAGCAATTTTTTAATTTTATATAATTTTTAAACTCCATGGATTTTGAAATTAAAGTTGGATACTAGTCTTTTCGAAAACATCGTGAGGAAACCGGCATGTCCTAGAACCAAAAATTCGAAGACATGTGACATCTACCAATCCGCACTGGGCCCGCGTGGTAGATTACAGCCCATTCCCTCTCAAAGAGAGGAGGCCTGTGTCTCAGCAGTGGGAACATTAATAGGCTGATGATGATGACTAGTCTTTTTATAGATCCATAGGAACCAACTAACACATACGAAAGATCTGTTGGAGGGGGTGGACGGCTGTCATACAAACTTGGTCATCGTCCTTTGATGTCATTATTTTTTCCAAGTTTCGGTTCGTGTACAAACTTGTTCACCGCGGGTAACACCGCGGGTGCAGCTAGTTAGAAAATATATTTGTTTTAAATCCCTGTTACCAAGTAAGATCTTCATTAGTTTCATGAAATCGTGCTTCACTTAATTATTTTACAACCATTGTACCTGCTAACATTTCTAACTAGGATGTAGATACGGTCTTAATCCCCTTATACACTACATTATATGTACATCTATATCTACCAAGCGCATTGTACAATGCCGTCCAAACGGCTGTGCTAAACAGGCGATGGCCAATTTATAGGAACCAATTTCGCTGAGTTGACTTTTACAAATTACAGGGAAAGACAAACAGCTGATACACAGGGTGTTTCTTCTTTCCTCGATCAGTGAGAAAATAAATTATTTAAGTTATATGAGTGTTGCAGGGAAAGGGGAAACCTCGCCGAACGTCAACCCATGTCAAACAATATAAACGGTGAGCTAACAAGTTTAATAATATTAATAAATGCGCAGAGAATAAACAAATATTGATCAATTTTTCAATTGTCCTATATAACTTTTACAAAGGTAAAATAGTCGTCTAAAATTATTTATTCTCGGAATTGGCTGTTTATGATAGCAATTATGACGACTTAATTATGTGGCGGTTACAGAGTATGTCGTGATATGACAATTTCTCCGAATCTACTCTTAGTCATGTTCTCAAAGACAATTTGCGTTCATAAATATTTTCGAGTTAAGGAGATTGTTGATGTGAGACCTTTCTAGGAAACATGATTGCGGAGGTTAGCGCTAACTTTGAGTTACCTACCAATTCTCGGTAAGACGTAATTAGATAATATAATCTGTTCTTGGAGAGAACGGAGCTCCTTTATAACCCTCATCATTCATAAAGGGTTGAATCACGATAAACAACTAATTTCCAAAGGTTATAATTATATTTACCTACGAAACGATCAAAACAAAGCAGTTGCGATCAGTAAACAAAATAATACGACAACAAAACACTGAAACATCTCATCAATATTAAAATAAGCCTTTATTTAAGCAGGAAGCACTTAGAATGTTAATCACGGTATATAAATACGTGCAAATTTGCCTGGTTACAGCACAAATGTTGTGCAAATACGGACATTTACCTATTGCTCGACGATGATTTCTCTGGATGCTTGCCAAGTCGTGTCTATTCTCACATTTAAGTTTTGGGTGAACAGCTCCATATTACAATGTCTCAAATGCAGTCCAGAATAGATTGCTTTGGCTAGTCTAAAACGGTTGCGAGCCTGTCTTAGAAATGGAAATTATCTTGACTTAAACTTGGTTTACTAAAATCTAAACCAACATGGTGTATCTGCAGGAAAGTTGTGATTTTGGTTGGTTGGATCATTTAGGTATATAGGTAGGAACTAATATATGCCAAAAGCCTATGTTTGCTTCAAAATACTACAAAACGTATAGGTACAGAGATAAAATCGTTTTTCGGGAACCAATTCACGATGTTAGTTCAGTCACACGATAAACTTTCGCTGTTCACACTAATTTACCTCAATCTCACATAAGAATAAGCACAGAAAAGTAATCACGACGTGACCATAAGTTTTTACAATTTTTCTTCCCACAACGCAATAAATAGCTGGTAATGCATCGAAAATCGATAACTATTCCCTACACCGTATGTTGTATAATGTATCAATATGTCGTTCCCGGTCTTTCACGGAACCAATTTCCACTCCCTAGTGTAAGTGGCTCCGCACTTTATTCGGATTCTTCAACGGCAACAGCTGTTCATCTTTGTAACAACGAGGAGACTACTATGATCATAAAACTCATTCCAGCTTCACTTAAAATTGCCCCTATTTATCTTAACTTTGTTTAGTTGTTGCGAGTTCGGGAGTAACAAACCCGTGGTACTACCGCCTCGCGCCTGAATAAAGAATTCGTATTTTAAATTCTGAGGAGAACTGTTGAGAACTCCACAACTAGAGTTTATCATTACAATGGAACTGCAGTGCTAAAAAGACTTCGGTTGTGTTGTGGTGTTATTTAGTAAACAAACGTTTTTGTAGTTTAGGTATTTACCTACAACTGACAGTGCTCTGTTTTATGCAATTTAAGTACTAAGAAATGCAAAAACATTTTATACCTAGGCATAAAATGGGCTGTGTATATTTTACATGTATTCCCTCGTACGTAAAATTAATATTATGTTGGACGCGAATCGACATAAAAAATGAAAAAGGGCAGGCCCCATTGATTCGGACAGTTTGAGTGAACGCTATATGAAAGAATAAACAAATGGATATACTGCCCGAGGCTGAACTTTAGGCAGGCAAAGAAACCTTTATGATATTCTCCGATAAAGTAAACTTCACCGAAAATAGCGCAGCTGACTAAATGCCAGGTTCGTATTTGTGTGAAACAACTACGTACTCCATACCTACATGCCTCTGTAACCTAATCACCGTATGCACTTAGCGGCCACTGACCTGTTTATAATAGTTTAGTCGGGTAGTTCCCAGGAACTCAATCTATTTGATTTAGTGCTGCATACTCTAACGTCCAACGTTTAAGCGGCTAGTTACAGGGGCTTAGCTACCAACCGGTTTGTCGTCTAAGCACCCAAGTTGACATGATATGCATCAACAGATCAAAACTTCCTAGAATAAGCTCAAAATAAATGGAAATAATTATGTAAGTGAGAAAATGCACGCTCTCTGATTCAACTAATCCCATGCTAGTTCCAGCGGTGTGCGAAAACATTAAAGTGATGAAACAGTTTAAAATTTGCTTACTAGAATACTGGTTTCCAACTGCACTCTAATTTTCGCTTTTCGCTGCTCACGGCACGTGCATGACTGGACTTGTAAAACTACTAAGTGAATTTTGTCGTCAGGATAATTTTCAACTAAAGAATTATTATTATTTTGAACTTGCTGTGGGTACAAAGTGGGTAATTTTTGGCACTGAACTAAGTCTCTGCAAAATTACCCATATCTGTTTCAAGATCTCAAAAAAAAATAGGTTTTATCATAGAACTAAAAATCTTTATCACATCAGGCGCATATGAAATGTTGAAATTTCGGAATGGTTGAATTGACAATTCATATACCTACCAACGGATGAGCTGCTTGATTATTTGATAACTGCTTTCGGTTCATTTGAAGTTTAGTATCCGACCAAAGGTTGATTTCTGGCTAAATTCGAAGCATTTGATGTTTTCCCATCCGAAAAAAAAGGGACACTATTTAACTCAAGGACTAAAAAAAGGTTAAAAACATTTTTTTTATATAAGCCTGCTCTGTCCCACTCCTGGGCAAAGGCCTCCCCATGGCTTTCCAATCCTGTTTACAATTAACCCTCTCCGACGATCCATTAAGAACATAAAAAAACGTTAAGAACATAGGGGTATTAAATGAAAACTGTCACTTACTTCGCGGTAGACTATCTTATGCTGCTCAACGTTTCTCGGCGGTGTGGTAATAACTTTATATGATGTAATGTTCCATCTTGGATGACTGTAACTGTCTCGCGCTCTCTCCTCAAACTTTTGAGATGCGATTTAGTTTTCACCATACACTCAAAACTTGCCTTTTGTGTACTAACGAACAAGTTTCAAGTAAATATAGGAAGATTACAAGCGTGATTATCTCGATATGAAACGCTTTATAGCGATAGAAGCGCTGTGTCAAATTAAAACTTTAGTGACGTTAAAGGATGTGATATTTTTAAGCGCTGTCATGCTAAATAGGAAAGTTTGATACGTTGACCCACTGTTTCTCGTAAAAGTTACTGCAATAATATTGTCTTATAACTGTATGTTTAGTGTTTGTTTAAAAGCAGATAAAGCAGGGTTTTTGGGTTCGGTTTATTAGAATCATAAATCAAAATTTATCTATGTCAGAATTGTTATTAATGACGGAATTTATCCTATTTATTCAGGTAGGTAGATAACTCCCAAAGTAAAAGTAACACAAGAGCACAGTCTAAGACAATTGTCAGCCCGTCGAATTATTCGCACACATTTACAATTATTATAACTAAACTTAGTAATTTATTGCACTTATTTTTTATACCTAATATTATCTCAGATTCTCTTAAATCTAACACTTTTTTGGAAATGGTCTCTCCTTAAGCCTTCCGATCTTTCCTGTGTGCGCTTTTTTCGGATTTTTCAGCAACGCCTCTAATTCGCCACGCAGGGTTAAAGAGTACAAGCACCTAACAACCACGAATTATGTACAATCTGTAGCTGTGGCCGCCACCGTGTACCTATATTTTTTGGGCACCACACCAATTACCCGGTTTTATTAGTGACGCACCGCTGAGTGAATTACCGTTTAATTGAAAAGCCGGGAAACAAAGGATGGCAGCGCGATTATTTGACAACAAAAACCAGGGCCCGGCTTCATCCACCACCACTACCTATCTATGTCAATCTGTGTCCAGACAAAAAATAATATTTAATAATATGTCAGATATCTTCGTAGTAACCATGTGACCTCGATGGCGGGAAAAGCTAGATAAAATAAACGACTATTGGTCAACCTTCATTTGGCCTGAACCGAGGGAACCGACATGGAAGGGAACATCATGGGAAGAGACCTTTCTTTGCCCAGCAGTGCGATGACGAAGGCTAACAATATCAGTAATATAACAGACGTCCATATTAGAAGCACATGCATAGACTTTCTGGCAGCACCTTAATAATATTCAAGAAATTATAACTACGTACGATCCATAAAATCTTGAGTAAATAATTCCTAAATTATCGGTCTAATTGCCGAGGTTCCTAGTGAGTTACGCCCAATCGTGGCACAGTGTGACTCCCAACCTGGTTGGTGGTGGGGTGCCTGTTGCACATTGCAGTTTTATTATTCCGGTTCACTCAACCAAATTGAAATGCATACGAAGCTTAGCTAGTTACATGTTTCAATTAAATGTTTTGCTTCCCCAAGCTAACTGAAATTGTCTTGTTATTATAACCTAGCAAAAAATTACTATGCTAGCATAAGTTCAATTCATGTAAGCCTAAAGTAAGTACCTACTTTTCGTGAAGTTAGTGCCTAAAAGATGGTGTTTCAATCATAGTAATTAGTCATAGTTCTAACCTACCCGAAGCACACCTACCCAGAATTATTAAACACATACCACCTTGAACTTATACCAAATTAGGGAAGACTTAATGAAGAAAAATGTATGTCTAAGTGCACGCAGAATCGTGTTCATCTTGAATATTTTGTGTTATAAAGGAATATTACCTCATCTGCCAGGATTAAAACCCATTATGTGAACCGTTTTCCATCTAGAGTTCATTTAGGCACCTATAATCTAAATTATGACGTATCATAAAGAGAACGAATATGACATAACTAGTAGATACAGCTACTATAAAACACTCAAATGCCTACGTAAATCGATTAACGTTTACGAACACTTACCTCGACATAATACCTCTAAGTATGCTGCTTCCAACTGAGTACACCGGCTAGAACCCAACAATGTTGGTACACCAGATATAGTAAAGGTACTGTAGACGTGGGGCTGAATTCGGTTTTAAATAAAAGAGCTTTCAGAGCCTTTAGCTATATACATATTTTAAATAATGGACCACACTTTTACAGGAATATATATAACCCGATTGTCACTGAGTGTCATGAAAAAATACTAATATTATCCGAAATTAATCTTAATTCAAAATCCTTTGAGAATCCGAATGCAGTGACAAGCAGTCTGCTTAATTTAAGGTTGGTTGGTTGGTTGTAAGCCATAAAAGCCTACTCTGTGACTTCAATCATCATCATTATTACAGCCAAAAGACGTCCACTGCTGGACATAGGCTCCAAGTATCGCTGCATTGACCGTACAACTCGCATCCAGCAATGACTTCTGATTTCAATGACGTAATTGAATATTTCAATCAAAGGCTCCGATTGTCGCGCTAATTTTGTTCGATGATATCAAACGCAACATCTTTGCACTAGACAAACTATCGGGAATAAGTTCTAGGAATGTGTCACATCAAAATTCATTGTAAAATTAATGACTGAACAGAAAAAGTCTAGGATGTTTAGTTAGACCATTAACCCACAAGAACCTAAACTTCATACCTAATAACAAAACACGATCAAGTTAAACACAAAAGGTGCTAACACAGCACAGAGAAGGCTCACTCCACGTCGACATACAAAAAGACCCATCAAAATAGTTAGTAAACTAAACAGTGGAGAGACGCTGAAGTGTTCCCGACACCATTCATTATGCATAGGAGCCATAATAACATTAGCTGGAAGTTATAGATGGGTACAAAGTTATAACTACAAAGCGATACTTAGGTATCGATTATAACAAAGATGTGTGGGGTGGAGGAGCTTAATCACACGTTTCAGAGCAGGGTATGTTCAACGTGTTTTTCATCGTAGACCTGCTAGAAGACTAGTGGCATTAAGATGGATGGATTTGACTTCCATATTTACCAACTTAAATGCAACAATGTAACTCTGCCTGTCTCTATATTTTCACACCATAACCACTGAATGGAGTTCACAATATATATAGTGTGTACAAAAAACTATCCTGCTTTTCTATTTGACTTATAGTTTAGGTCTTGACATCAGATTTTAGGTAATACCTTAGTGCATCTAAAAAATAAAAAAAGGTATGTTATCAGGATAGTTTTTTGGAAAACAATTAAAAATTCAAAAAACTACCAAATTTTTTCAAACTTTTTATGTTTAAAGTATTTTTTAAGGTATTGCCTATATTTGTAGCTATCGAACGAAACCACTTTTATGTCTGTAGGACCTCATCATGGGTAGATATGACAAAATAAATAAACCCAACCGTAATCAGTAAAAAAAAAAAAAAAAATGGCCGCCATTTCAAAACAGTAGGGGAAAAATGCCTTATTATGGTGGATTTGTCGATAAAATTGATCATATTGCTTCGCCTTAACGGGTCGGACACCGATGACCAGACACACTGTATAGTCCATCCTGGGTTAGAAGATTGAATACTCCTTATCCCGGTACGGAAGTATGAGTACTATATGATCTCGTTGAATTATTTTCAACAACCAAGTGGGCCGAAGTCGCAGACAATAAATAGCTTGTTAGTTATATTTTGAGAACTCCGTGTAGTCAAATGAGTTTATTTGTCAAGTACCTGATATTTATTTTGAATTGCAAAATATAACATTTATTTCCGGTCCACTATTTTCATGAAAAATTCTCTAATGTAGAGTTGTATGATGTAGGAAATGTGTACATTAATTACCACCAGTTCCTCATTAACGGCCTCCTCGCGAGAGAGGTCACTCCCCTGCAAAGGTTTTCCTACAAAAACAAAATAACATAAACTTTTGCTTCTTTACCTGCTATAATTATTGTTACTACTTACATAGTTTTAAAGTTATCTGTAATACTAACGCACTATAGGCGTTCAACGCCTGCCAGTAAAATATTTTTATTTAAGGTAGCCCGCAACTTTGCCCCCGTAGAAGTTAGATCTTGCACCGGGCGGAAAGTATCCTAGGTCTTAACCCGATGATCTACTTGAGTGCCAAATGTTATTCGCAGCCGGTCAGCCGTGAAGGGTTTAAAAGGTAAAAGACAGACGCGCACACCAACAGACGAAGAGACGGAGTCACTCTTGTATTCAGTATAGATTATCACGTGGTTATGTGTGTGTGGCGTGGGTGGTATTGAACCTTTGGTAATCTTAGTGACGAATAGAAATAGAAAACTATTCGAGTATGGCCAAAACTCAATGTAGGATTAACCTTTCGGAGGTCTTTGGCGAATTTAAGGTAAAACTAAAACTGCTCGGGTTTATTTTAGGCTTATAAAAGTCATAATCAAAGTCAAACCATTTATTATGATTAGGCCATTAAAAGGCACTTTTGGACCTCGTTGATTAGCTTTTGTTGATTGCTGAAGGTCTAATGGTCGCTAGCGCGACTGTTGAGCTTGAAGTCCTTAGTTCGATTCCCAGGTCGGGCAAAGTGTTATTGGGTTTTTCCATCAGGAATTTCTCAATAGCATCCACGGACTCCGGATTTGCGCCGGTCTGATGGCAATAGTGTTATGAGGCTTAAACATTGCGAAATGTGATTGTACTATTAGGCACACCTCTGCATAACCCTTCGGGAATTACAGGCGTGATGATGTGTTATGTATATTTACACCCATTCGTTTTGAGTTCCGTATGGAGAAGAATGAGCAAGAAACTCCACCGTTACTCTTTTATAACATTGTCAACAGATAGCCAATTTTGAAAGACCAGAAACAATTTTCTAAAATTAGCCCAATGACACAAATCAGATTACACGGTCAATTTATAATCATTGACGTAAAAGCAATGAAGCGAAATAAGTACAATAGCTTAGGTGATGACAAAATTGAAAAGGCGTATGTTTAAATCCCAGTCTGTTGAACCACTAGGGTGGTTCTCCTTTCTGGGAAAAACGGACTAATTAATATTTTTACTAAATGAAAAAAAACACTGCCTTATTGGTGGAGTAGTCGCAAGCGCGACTACTGAGCATGAGGTCCTGGGTTCGATTCCCGTGTTGGGCAGTGTTATTGGGTTTTTCTATGACGAACTTCTCAGTAACAGCCACAGAATCTGGCGAAATGTGGGTGTACAATTAGTTACACCTCTGTCTAACCTTTCGGGGAATACAGGCTTGATGTTGAAATTTAAAGTGAAGGAACAGCATGTTTATTAGAAAGCTGTGATTATATTTTAGGGTGTGATTCAGACTATCAACCTGAGTAACTTGCGCTATAAAGCCTATTTAAGGAAATTTCGGAATGCCTAGTTGACACTTCCCGTGACTAAGTGTTGCCATACAACGTGGCAAAGCCGCCGGTCTCTTGAACACATTACCAGCTGACAGCATTGAGGAGAAGTTTTTCGATGCCCTTTTATAGTTTGTTGTTAGTTTATTTATTTTAGTTTATTTAATAGTTTTTAATTATAAATGTACACAATTAGTTTATCCACAATGAAATAAATTGGAATTTATTTTGTGAGACAAATAAAAGTATCTATACAGTCACACACACAATTCAACAAATAAAAAAAATTAAATAACATATTTAAAATCACAATACGTTTTTATATTTTGAAACACTTTATAACCACATCTTTCCGATAAACAGTGTAAATTAAATTATTTTTCAATTGAATCTTTGAGCCGGTCTGTGTGCTGTACCTACATAGCTATTATTGTTGTAATATAACATATCTACCCTGTATAAATACTATTAAGATATTGGATGAATGGTATCTAATCGATTTCTGACTTTATCCTTACCAAATAAAGTTTTCTACATAGTAACGTTCTATTCACATAACCCAGAGATGCTTTGAACAAAATATTCAATAATTTCCAACGTTTTTACGATATTACGGCCGACAAAAAGGATTCTTTCAGGTCAGCAATCAAATGTAGGACTATAAATATCTGCCGTTTCGACATAAAGCGTACATTTATATAATATTAAATAATATATGATGAAGATATGAAAATCGAGACCCGTCAGGCGCAATTTTAATTCAATAAAAGCCAGTAATAAATAATGTTAATTCCATTTTTTCTTCTTTGTAGCACATAGGCATTTTTGAACAATATACAAAAACTAACACATGCCCGCGACTTCGTTCGCGTGATGGTGTGCGGTAATTGACACACGGGATCATACTGCTGGAATAAGTAATATCCTATAAGTTAATCCAGATTATAAACTATCTATCTGTGTGACAAATTTCATCCAAATCCGTCCAGTAGTTTGCTCGTGAACTATAGCATACATCCGTCCATCATCACAAACTTTCACATTTACTATAGTAGTAAGATATCAATATAATATGCGTGTCTTTTGTTGCCTGAATAATACAAATAATACATAGTTTCACAATCATCTGCTGCGAGGAACTCGTATAGGTAAACAGGACGTTCTCCTGAAATTGGGGACTTAAGGCAACCCTATTTACGAGCGTCCCATTAGGAAGTGACCTAAATCCGTTGCTGTCAACATTTCTCATGTTTCACCGTCCACTTTCATGTATGTAAATTAACTTAGCATCATATTATATTGACTTACCCGGCACTGCTTTTTATTTATTGCTGAATTTATTGACGTTTCATAAAGTCTGGAATTAAATACATGTCGAATAAAATTCCCAGTGAAAACCACCGAAATATACCTGTTTATGTTTGCAATTGATCCGTGTTTGTGTTTTAAGCGTGTAAAATTGAAGTGGCCATTTTGTAAATTGGTCCTGCCAAATAAATAATATAGCGAGATCTTTTATCTGGTTTTTGATTAAGTATAAATACTAGGGTTGCCTGAAAATGTTCCGTGAAAATTTTAAATGTGAAAAGAGCTTATGACATGGATGGAAATGATTGAATTATACAGACTTCTGCTCCAACTTGGAATTTTCTAGGTTTCTTTTAAGCAAAGATGACTGAGTGAACAAGCGCGCGGCTCGAGGCGAGCGAAATGACTTTTTATTTTGACATTGGTTCATTCCACACAATTTTTCTAACTTCTCTTAGAAAAGAAAGAAGTTATCTTATGTTAGTAGTTATACTTCTAATAAAAAACGTAAAAAGTTGCCACATTTTATTTTATCTAATAAAGAACGAAGTACATAATAAAAATTTAAACATATATGAACGGTTTCCTCAACTGAATTTGCAATTCCAATACAAGGAAATACACTTAATGAAGACAGCATTAGCAGGAGCTGATTGATCCTATATAATTCAGATCTAGGATAGCAATTACCAATGGTTAGATTCCAATATAACAATGTACTCGCGCCTAGCAGTACGCACTGTCACTGGCTAATAACATAGCTGTGTTTATTATACGTTTCCATTTGTTAGTATACTTGCATGGTTTTATGTAAATAAATAAGCAAGCGTTACATTTTAGTTCAGTGGTCTCTAAACACGCAAAGCGCAACTGAGCTCAAGGTCCTACTGCCATGGTAGGATAAATGTTAAAAAAGTTAAGTTAAATAAAAAGTTTATTTCATTTAGATGCAAATATTTTATTATTTAGGCATCATAAACACTGCATGATCAATTTAAAATACTGGTATTCAGCTGCATCCGGTTAGACTGGAAGCAGACCCCAACATAGTTAGGAAAAGGCTAGGCAGAAGATGATGATGAAACGCTGATCAATTTCAGTAATTATTTCTATGTAGCGCCCACTAAAACCTCGTAGAAGATGAACGAACCCAACGACCAGTGCCGCCAGAGTTACAGTATTTCGATGAGACTTTTTTCCCAAACCCGCATACCTAAATAAATAAATAAAAATAAATAAATAATAAAAGTAAGTAATTCTTTGTCCTTGGATTTTAGCTCCTTAGTAGGATAAGACTTGGCAAGAAGTTGTATATAAAAGCGCAAGAAAACAGACAAGATCTTGCACAGGTGCAACGTTGAATAGAATTCCAAGATGTGGCAATTAGGAACATAACGTAATTAGCGAAGGCGTCATTTATGAAATTCTAAGACTGTTTGTATATTTTGGCTTATGTTGGCACCTATGTATTTTCTTCATGTCATAAAAGGACTGATTAGTAGATTTTACTTCAAACAGTTTGAATGTAGAATCAGTTTCACAAATATGATTTCATTTTTAGAGTTCCGTAGCCAAATGGAAAAAAACGGAACCCTTATGGATTCGTCATGTCTGTCTGTCTGTCTGTCTATCTGTCTGTCCGTCCGTATATCACAGCCACTTTTTTCCGAAACTATAAGAACTATACTGTTGAGACTTGGTAAGTAGATGTATTCTGTGAACCGCATTAAGATTTTCACACAAAAATAGAAAAAAAAACAATACAATTTAGGGGTTCCCCATACTTAGAACGAAAACTCAATTTTTTTTTTCATCAATCCCATACCTTTGAATCTATGGATAGGTCTTCAAAAATGATATTGAAGTTTTTAATATCATTTTTTTCAAAACTGAATAGTTTGCGCGAGAGACACTTCCAAAGTGGTAAAATGTGTGTCCGGTAACTTCTAAAATAAGAGAATGATAAAACTAAATAAAATATATGATGTACATTACCTTGCAAACTTCCACCGAAAATTGGTTTGAACGAGATCTAGAATCTTAAACCAGTCTAATGTTGTACTGATAATGGTACGGAACCCTTCATGCGTGAGTCCGACTCGCACTTGGCCAGTTTTTGTTACATGTTTTACTTTTACAATTCAGAGAAGGCATTGTTCACGCTTGCTCAAGACTGATTGGCGATTTCAGACTTAAGTATATCTATAACTATTATAAGTCCAGGTTCCTTTAAGTCCGGGCCCGCGGGACTGTTCGAAAGAGTTACCGCGGCCCTGGAACACAAAGGGTAAGGAAGGAACATGGATGGGTTTTAGTCAGTACAAGTCTGACACTTCGTTGCGCTCCGCCCAGAGCGGGAGGGGTAATTTACCATCCTAAAAAAAAGAAAGGTTCCTTCACATCTTTATATTGCTTAAAAAAATAATGAAAATATTTTACGATAACTTCACCATCTCACTTATATGTAAGAACTACCTGTGCGGTACCAACCTTTACGAATACCTAAAAAATTCAAAACGTTGCGTTACAAATCAAAACAAAGAGCCACGATCCATCAAAGGCTATTAACGTCACCGTTATTACATAAAATGTTCGCCGCGATGTAAATAAACAAGCATCTTTAAGCGACGTCAGCTAGTGGTAAAAAAAAGTTAGTTTCCACATTATTCCTGTGAGGAGGCAAGAAGTGTGGAAGTTTGCAGGGGATGTTTAAATTGTCGCTCAGCTACACGAAACTGTTGGTAGACTACAGCGCCATCTGTGGCCCTCAACCAGAGTAATGCTCCATTGAAAGGTTCACTGATTTGTTTTGTAAAAGCTGGCCACCCCTGGCACGATACTAAGCTAAGTAAGATAGAGGCACACGCGCTGGCATAACTTGGTCTGTAATGTACTGAGTGCCACTTTGACGTCAAAGATCTAAACGTGTCAGGGACCGAAACATATATTCTACTGTAGATGAGTAGTATTGAGCTTTTTCTCGCCACAGTGCGATCGATGATCGACTATTATGTGGTCTCGACCAACAATGTATGCACAAGCTTGATATTAGGGTGCTTCTGCCATCTGCAAGTGAAGCAAACCAATTCTGGTCAAATCGAATGCCTTTGAGCATAGACGGTTTTCTTGGAAAATGTAAATACAATTAGGTATAAGTATTCTGCGAAATACAACACGTATATATGTTACCTTCATGTTTGTTTACTTATGTATGTACAAACAAATAAAAATAAGGAAATGTCAATAGACACAATAAAACATAAGTAGGTACTGTATTTTCTGATTACACTTCCAGCAGACCTGAAACTTGATAAGTTTGTGAAGAAACAATAGCAGTGTTTATGTATATGTGTTGGTTTATACTT
Organism: Lycophotia porphyrea; assembly: GCA_950005105.1. Taxonomy (NCBI): domain Eukaryota; kingdom Metazoa; phylum Arthropoda; class Insecta; order Lepidoptera; family Noctuidae; genus Lycophotia; species Lycophotia porphyrea. The sequence continues at coordinate 10,315,955 of OX465393.1, forward strand.
TGTAACTAAAGATTCCGTTAAATACCATAAAAACTATTTTTTTACAAAAAAGGGCCTAAGTTAAGACAGACAACGACGACAATACTCCTCCGCATTGCTGCCATCCAGAAACGTGCCCAACAGAAGACTGGCAGCATTGCCACGTTGAATGGCAATGGGTAATAATTGTTTGGCCAAAGAAAAAGCCAGCCCTCTGGTCACGCGAAGTGTCCAGAGTGTTGAATTTATTAGTGTTCAAATAACAATACATTCTCTGCTCGACAAACCCTCTAGCAGGTGTGATGATTATGACATTATCACGCTTAGTTGGTTCATTGTACCCACATTGTATGCACAGTTTCCCAGCGGTCTACAATAGCGCCCAGAGATCCTTGATAGACACCGTTAATACAAGGATTATAAACGTACAAGCGAATTTACACTTAAATTAATAAAAGCCTTATAAAGCGTTTCGTAAAACATTTACTTCTAAAACAGAAACAGAATTGGAATGTAATAAAAATAAAACCAAAAATGTTTTCAATGTAAAAGTAAGTTATTGGAAATACTCAATGGCCACAGTTGGAGCGGTTCGGAGTCAAGTTACGGACGGAGTCTAAAATTTAAACAAAGTTTGTTCCGGTCCCTGGACATGGTTGGCCACTCGAAGGCCGCAGCTACATTAGCGCGCGGCGCGACCCGCTTTATTATGAGTAAAACATGACCCTGACTTTCCTGTTGCGTATTTAGATTATTTAGACGCGCCAACAAGCCAAAATTTTGAGTTACAATGATCGCTTGAAAACTATTTATTCTTGTCAATAGCAACAGTGTACGCTACATGACACAAGAAGTCTTAGATTCATTTACGTGATTTAAACAACATCATACTAAACCCAGAAATAGGAAGGGAATAGGGTGAATTTTCTTAAATTCTCAGGTATACGCCAAGTTTATCTGATAGCGCTCTCCCGTGACTTCGCGAATCACTTCCCAATGTAACCTCACCCTAACGTTAAGTTGCAGTTGCAGCAGCTTGCAAATTACACCAACAAATTGATCGGGAACTCTTTTAACGGTCAAATAATCTACGAGTTTTTTATTCACTACGATGGAAACATCGTTTTGATATTGGTTGATTGGCAGGTTTTAAATTGCTGTAAAGATTGGTTTAGTGAACTGCATATTTATAGTATATTTTAGTAGTGTTAACAACAGACGCAACAAATAGCACGCGCGGTATCAGAGAGTATAAAGAATACTTTGTTTTTTTTTGTTAAGGGCAACTCGCAGTTTAACCTAGAGAGGTTGTCGTTGTGTTATCTGATTACTTTTGTATGGAAAATCGAAATCTTTTAAGGGAATCTTATATAGGTTTCTTGGGGATAATTGTTCAGTATCATGAGTAGAATCACCCCTTAAACTGAAAGCTATGTTTATATCCATATTCTGTAGATATAGGTGCAATAAAAAAAAACGGAACCTTTAAAATCTCACTTTCAGCACACAACAGCATATTGGTTACTCGCACCGTTTTTAAATCTGCACTTTTACAAATTATACGAACAAATTAATGGACGAATGCATCAAACGGTCGATTTATATGCGTGTTTTATTTAGTGCTTCATTGAACATCGTTTCAAATTCTCATTGTGTGTATTAATTGATTGGCAGTTCTAATTAACAACCGCGAATTCAAACGCGAGATAGAACTCTGATAGGTGTGTTCTGTTGGGTCCATCAAACTTTGTTTTAATTTAGGAATTTATTTAAACATCATCGGCCTAATTCTCGCGGCTGGGACACAGGCAGTAGTAGGCTATGGGTTCAGTGCAGACTAGTGGATTTGAAGATATAGACACATCTTTAAACTTTTAGTTCTAAGAAAAGACTGGTTTCCTTCGCCGTTCTGGGAACAGTAGTCATGAAGTGGGCTATTTCAAAACCAAAAAATATGTTTATCAGTCAGTCATAAAGTCTGTTCATTGTACTATTGTATAATATAGTAGCATTATCATGTGTGTTCCAGTTAATTGCTGGAACGTGCAAATTACACTCGGTTAACAAATTGATCGCCGAACCACAGATTACTTAATGTTAGTTACCTAATTTCGAACACAAAATTAATCTTACCTTTATCCAGCGCTTTGATGAATACTGGTCGTCATAACGAGCTAATATCGTTACTTTGTCTGTTATTAGAAATCAAATAATATCAGGCCAAATTACTGACCAAAGAAATGATTAATATCATATCGCGCGGGACCACGATTTCCAAACCTAATTTGTTGATTCGCCAAGAGACCGTACGTTCTAATATTTTAATTCATAATACTCGTACTCCCATCGATTGTCAATTCATCATAATTTAATTTCATACAGAACGGATTACAAATTATTCCCAGAGCAATGATTTGCAATTAATTTGCTCCATTTATAAAATCTCTGGAGCGAGTCGCCTTATTGTATTGATATGACATCGTGTACTTATTAAGTCGTTAGGTCAGATTGCGGAGCCTCGCCTCATTGGCTGACCTGCTTCATGCCGCAATAAATTGTGAAGTCATCGAAGCCAGCACTCGCTCGACGTCCGGGAGTTATTAGTAAATTCTCAGTTGTGGCCGGCGTGGAACCGTTGCCGAATTGCCCGATATATGGTAATAACCCTCACCCACTGAACCTTGTTAGCTAATTTCTAGTGACGGTGATTCCAAATGTTTGGAATATCTTCTAAAATTTGTTGTTTTGGAACGTTGTGTCCAAAGTGTAGTAAATAAAATTCATTGTACCTCTATCGAATGCCAAAGGGGCCTCGACCCACCACGAGTTGTTTCGGCGATGTTGTCGCGCGTTTTGTAAAAGGGCATAAGTTTTTTTATCTACGAAAAAATAAATAAGGTGTTAAGAAAGCCAATTACCAAAATTGATGCATTTTTAGTTTTTCACGGCCACTAACGGTACAGTTGAAAGTAACATAATAAACAGAATTTGGTAAGTTTTTAAAGCTAGAAACTCGGTCCGGCCCAGTAGTTCAGTTTATACAGGTTTATTTTAAAATTTGCTCAGCAAAACTATATATATCAGAGCAAAAAGAACCGTGGCCTTGATTTTGGAGGAGAATAAAACAGTAGTATTCGTTTTTTGAAAAAGCTTTCGCCAGAGCCAAGAATCGATCCTGTTTTTTTTTTAAAGGAATATCCTCAACTTATATTACACTGGTCAACAAAATTTTGTATCAAGAAAGGGGGTTACCAATTTGGAATAACCTACCTAACCTCATTAAATCATAAATGTGTAATTTTTTACCTTTTTATATCCAGTTATCTGTGAAAAAGTAATTTTTTGAGAATTTCCTGTTTTCTTCAATTATTTCTAAAATATCGAATTTTAAGACAAAGATTTTTTTGTTATTGTTTCAGTTACCAATAACAAAAAAATCTTGTCTTAAAATTCGATATTTTAAAAACAGGAAATTCTCAAAAAATTACTTGAAATATGCATATCATCGACAATAAAGAACCAAATTGCGTTAAATGAATGCATAGAGGTCACACTATTATACCACAAAATAAAATTGTTGAATATCAAGTTATTCCACAGAATACATGATAGTTCAAGGTTATTCATAAACGAAAAAAAATAACTCGAAAGGAAATTAAAAAAAAATTGCGTTGCAAATTTCTTTTTTTTTTTGCTTCTCCGCTCCACCAGCAACTCAATAAAAAAAGTCTCATTAAAATCCGAACACTACAAACTTCGTTCCACCTATGCATAATTATGTCTAATTGCACTCGACTATAGAATTCACTTTAAAAATACAATAAGACTATTCGTATTTGTAAGATTCTAATATCTTTTTTATTATCTTTATCCTTTTTATAAACATAACTGGACATAAGTTTTCATGTTACATACAAAAAGTGTTTTTTTGTAGACCAGTGTTATCACTTACGGGGCATCTTCCATGATTGTAAAAAGGAAAGACTCAAGGAATATCCTGATTATTGTTCAAACCTATGATGGTGGTCCTAGCAAGGAATAAATGCTGTAAACAAATATATCGTGTCAGATCAACAATTCATTTACCTGTAATTAAATAAAAAACAAAATACTAGTACTTTCTTTTGATTTTAAACACAGTCTTTCTTCGTTTCCTTGTTCGGAGTTTATTGCTTATGTACAAAATGGGGTAAACTTGTTCTTACGTCATTGAATATGTTTTTTAAATGTACGTATTTATTTCTTTTTATACTGGTACAGCGCGACCTAAAGTATTGTCTCTCCTGTCTTAAATCCATCCAAAGGTTGTATTTAAAGATCGCTTTTACCGATACGACCGCCAATTGTGTTACCTTATTTATAATTTCTGTATTGTATTACCTGTTACTTGTATGGTGTAAACAATAAAGAGAATATCTATCTACAACATGCAAGTATTTCAACCAACTTATATATTCTCCACAAACGTTCATACGACATGTTTTAAAAAGTGCTTCCACACTTATTGCAATTTTGCTTGTCAAGTGAGAGATGTCTCCTGCAGAAATCCTTTAAGAAGAATATTATACTCATTGAATTTATTTTATTCCTCGTGAATTTTCTCATGTTCACATATGCATTAAATATATCGCAGTCTACTTTATCAATTTACTTTTTTTTATTTTACATGTGAATGCTTTCAGTTTGTTTAAAGATAGATATGGAATAATGGAATGTTATTCTAAAAGCAATATGTGGGCTCTTTCAAAATGTTTTATCTTATCCGATGAATGGTTATATTAGTGTTCTAAATAAATCTGAGTCATCGATTCGAGGGGATGTTTTTAAAAGTATCGTCTCTTTTAACATTTAAGCGAACTTGTTTTATTTCAGTGTTTAGTATAGTTTTGGTTTCACTAATGTTATACTATTTTGACTAATAACAAAAAAGGATAAGTTTTGTTTAGAAAGAATTAAATGAATAATATTTTGTTAACAACAAAACAACATTTTATTTCTATTTATATCCCGCGGAAGTGTGAGCGTCCAGGCTTTTTAAACGCTAAGACTCTTCATAATCGCGATATATACAGTCTCTGGGAATAATTCCTAGAAACCAACGTGAAGATGCATCAAGATGTAGTCGCGGTGGACAAGGGCCTCACCCCGCTCTCCTTGGCTAAATAGAATTGGCGCAAACCTGCAATGCGAGACACTAACGACCGCAGGGAGGTATGACAGAGTAACGAGCTTCATTGACGCTTTTTCCGAGCCCTGCATGGGCCCTATGTAGACCTATCAGTGCCCGTAGCCGGGCTACGTTCCGGGGACCTCTTTGGGAAAAGCGAAGACTTTATCTGTGCAATTATGGATGAAGTTATGATGACGAATAACTACCGGAGATTTAGTGTAAAGGACGGCACGGTTGACCTATGTCGGGCATGCCACCGTCCAGGCGAATCAATCCATCACATTATCTCCGTGTGTTCTCGTCTGGCTAACACGAGAGTACTTGCATAGACAAAACTTATCCATCAGCAGCTTGCTCTAAAATACTACCTTGTGGAATCGGAAGTGCCTTATAGGTGTGTGCCCGATCCAGTTCTCGAAAATGGCAATATCACACTGTACTGGGGTGAATCCATAATCACTGACAGGACTATTGTAGCCAATAAGCCTGGTAAAGTGGTGGTGGATCGATCAGAGTGGCGTGCAATGATTGTTGACATAACGGTCCAGCATGACGAGAACCTCGTGAAAGCCTAGAAAGATAAGCAAATCAAGTACCTTGACTTGGCTCGCGAGGTTGTCGACATGTGGGATGTGGGCTCAGCGTTCCGATAGTCATAATCAGCCCATGGCTTAACTGCCAAGGGCCTCGACCAACACCTGAGGAGGCTCTCGTTAGGCAGCTGGATCAAGGGCTTGACTCAGAAAGCAGTACTCCTGGACACGGCTCGTATTGTTAGGAGGTTCCTCTCTCTGGAGCCCTGACTGCCGGTAGCTTGGACCCTGTTCCCGATATTTTTATATTTTAGAAAAAAAAAAAAAACATTAATGAATATTTAAAAATGTAATAAGTTTGTGATAAGATAAATAAAGGAATAATAAACAACATTTAATATATATAACGACGGAGTGTTCCCACTTAAATTTTTAGAAAGAGTGACGTCAGCATTGCTGACGCCACTACTCTCGCTATAATTCTCAGACATTGCAGGATAATGAAAACACCAGACAATAGAATAACACTTTATAATTTGGTACACTTTAAAGTATGCACTTAATTAAATTAGCACTTATAAAACGACAAAAAGGTGCACGGTTCGGTTGGTTGTTTCCTATGGAGAAGAACCGGCAAGAAACTCCATGGTTACTCTTTTCAAATCATTTCATATTACAATATTATCATGTTACAGCATATAAGCAATTTCAAACTATAAAAAAAACTATTTACTCACAGGATCTGTCGAGTCTTCTACTCTCCACAATTTCCAGCCGCAGAATGGGCAATCAAACACTTTTTAACGATCTAACTGAACTCAAACAAAGAAAACAACATGGCCGATTGCGCCAACGGAACTTGCATAAATGTTTAACATTTTAAACAAAACAATAAGCGAAGAATGTAATCGCTATTATAAATCGACAATTATTAAATCAATTTATTAGTAATTTTAAAACCTGAAAATGAATTTTAGCTGTTCTTATTTTAAATCGGATGTGTTTTTATCAAAGGTATCAAAAGCAATATGGTTGCCATTTTAGTTTCAATGTTATTTTAATCAAATGTTACTTCAGTTAGATAAAAACACACCGATTGATGTTTACAAATCATAATATGAATTAACAATATGGTTTAGGTAATAAATCGTTTTATGTAACTCACATCATAACTTGCAGTTTTTAAACAAGTTTGTTTGGTCATTATACCAAGGTATAATGACCATCTAAAACATCTTAATAAAAATTACAACATCAAATAAATTGACAATAATGGTTAGAAAAGCTACTAAGCGATTATACGATTTTAAAATTGGTTGATTAAGCTGAATTATTGAATTAGTAAGTAATTATAAACTATAATTAATATGACGCGTCGACACGGCCATTCTGCGAGGTGGTGCGCGCTCTGCACCAGCCCGAAGTAATCATTCTGAAATGTAAAATGTTAGGCAGTAGTCAAGCGCCTCTACACAGGCTCGCTAGCTGATAATTTGGGTGGGTAAAGTTTTTTTTTTTTTTTTTTTTACTCAACCATTTTATTGCCAATTTTAATTTTATTTTGAAGTAGGATAGCTAAACAACTTCACCAAGTCATCAGCTGCATGGAGCAATAATAATAGTGCAATTAAACATTCTCAACATATTAGCACAGAATAGAAGATAGAATGAAATACGTGACGATGCAACCGCATCACGCCACTACATAATAATGATTATGTTTTAATACAGTTACTCCACGTAAAGCTGCATTGCATTTTTATGTGACTATGCAACCGCATCATGTCACTACATAATTATAATTTTGTTTCAATACAGTTACTCCACGTAACACTGCATTGCTTATATTGTCGTAGATAAGGGATGATGCTGTGGTCTGGGCGATATTAGCGCCGTGGTCCACAGAGGCCCTAAGGAAAATGGGTCTAGGTCGATGGTGTGGTCTGGATCATTTAGAATGATCGTGGTCCACACGGGAATAAGATGATGATGCTGTGGTCTGGGCGGTACTGAACGCCGTGGTCCACAGAGGCTCTAAAGGAAGCGGTCTAGGACGATGGTGTGGTCTGGATCATTTAGAATGATCGTGGTCCACACGGGAGTAAGATGATGATGCTGTGGTCTGGGCGGTACTGAACGCCGTGGTCCACAGAGGCCCTAAAGGAAATGGGTCTAGGTCGATGGTGTTGTCTGGATCATTTAATATGATCGTGGTCAACACGGGTTATTAAGGAAACATGAAATACATCTCCTATCGTATGTGGACTTCATCACATGTAGGCTTAATGTTATAAAAATTACATATTGGTTAGAAACTCAGATTTTTATAAAACAAATTCGCCTTTCATATTTTCTGCATTTTATAAACTTGGGCCATAACTCGTTATAAATATGAGAAATAACCGAACTCGCTATCATTTTGCGAACATGGTTGGTCATGGTGAGCAGGTCCAATAAACTTTTAGAAATGTGATAGGTATGGCAAACAATTTGCCACATCCAATTAGTTGTAATAACATGACATAACATCACCCCTGTAATCCCCGAAGGGTTAGGCAGAGGTGTACCTAATAGTACACCCACATTTCGCAGGTTATGTTTAAGTCCCATGTAATAGGGGGCGAGCCTATTGCCATCAACCGGGCACAAATCCAGACTCCGTGACTGCTATTGAGAAATTCCTGATGGAAAAACCCAATAACACTTTGCCCGACCTGGGCATCGAACCCAGGACCTCATGCTTAGCAGTCGCGCTTACGACCACTAGACCAACGAGGCAGTCAAGTAGGTTGTAATGTTATTAGTTAAAACTAGGTTTTCTATTAACGGATAGAACTCACCGAACTTATTAGGCATCCACAGGTCAGTCTCCTGGAGTTGTAGATGGTAATGATGGGCTTGATGTAGGCACTTGCAATGAACGATGCTCAGGTGTTGGAGTTGTCAGCTGCGATGTTCCAGGTTGTTGCTCATTATTCTCTTCAGATTCCGTCGACACGGTGGCCTGGTTGCCTGGCTGAGGAGCTCTACGTAGTTGATCGTTAGCCACCTTACGCGGTCGTTGTCCAACATTCCACCACACGTTCCATCTGTCCGTTCGCTCGGCTAACTCCTGGCGCTATTGAATATCAATACCAACCCGTGGTCGTTTTCTGAAATAGTGGAGATAAATTTTGTCGGCAGATTATTGTTGCTTTTATTATCCTACAATGTACATTGAATTGTAGGATTTGATAACAGGGTTTCAGTCAGCATATAAAGCTTGTAATAGATCTGACGTCTATTCAATTTCCTCATAGTCAAAAATTTAATGCATTTTTGTGTCTCCTAGACACTAGACACATATTTATGTACAGTTACAGACTTACAGCTGCTTGCAATTTTTATTGAAAAGTATGGTTAATGCATAATAAGCTGTTACCTGAATAAAATATTGATGCTTGAATTATCCAATAACATTAATTGAATTAAGTTTATTGATATTGTTTGATCAACTACTAGCCGAATAGAATATTGTTGTCAAAATTATCCTACAACATTAATTGAATTGAGTTAAATGATATGGTATGACCAGTTTCTAGCTGAAAAGAATAATTTTGCCTCGATTATCCAACAATACTCGTTGAATTGTTGTGTTTAGTGTTAGTTAGCTTGCAAGCAGTTTTGGAACTTGTATTTCAGTTTATTTATGTTGAATGGTCAGCTGTTTGCTAAAAATAATATTGTCGTTTGAACTATTCAACATGTTTATTAAATTGTTAGGCTTTAACCTTGTAAATAGATCTACTAAATAATGGTAAGTGTAGTGTAAGTAGCATGTTTTTATTTGTTCATTCTCACGGGAAGGTAATGCTCTGTGATAGACACAAAGTCTTGGATTTGACAGGATAAAAGGATAGGATCAGGAACACCGCTCTGTGATAGACACAAAGTCTTTGATTTGACAGGATTAAAGGTTAAGGAGTTTAGGACCATTGCTCTGTGACAAGCACAAAGTCTTTGATTTGACAGGATATAAGGAACCAGGCTCTGGGCGGTTCGTCCGCCGTGGACCCAGCAGGATAACTTGAGAGTATTGTTTATTAGATGCCTCCACGGCCGCTAATACTTAAATAGTTTGTTATTATCATTATCAGTACCCTCCACGGCTGCTGATAGGATCATTTGTTATGTTCTTTATCAGTTACCTTCAGGCTGCAACTAATAGTATTTATGTGATTTATTGTAAGCATCGAGCTAGTAGTTTCCTCCACAGATAACAGTAGCTTGTTGTATTATTATTTTTTACTTTTGGTTTTTGTTTAAGAGTACTAATACTTTGTTATTATTATTCTTAGTAGTTGCTTACGACTGGCAGAATTATAATAACAAAAATAATGAAAATGGATACATGCTACTCATCACACATGGGCATCATGTAGGTACCTATTTGGCTATCTATTGTATTAAGCATATCGGGCGTGACCAATGCAGTCCTTTCCGTGACCAATCTAGCCGCCATATCAAAACTAGAGAAGAAATGACCACCAGCCAGTTGGTCTATTTGGTCCGAGATTATTGGTAAAGAGTAATGGTCTCTAAGGGTATTTCTGTTTAGTTCTCTGAAGTCTACACACATATTATGATCCTGACCATTTTTTTTTTTTTTTTTTTTGGTCGACGTTTCACTAGCTTATTGGGGTCTTGTAGTCGGATTTCTAATTCATCGGTGTTCACCCTGGTCTTTGGGAACCCGCGAATAAATAAGTACATGTTCATATTTGTTAAGCAATATTTTCAATTCAGCTACTTGATCGTCATTAGTTAAATCAGTCTTAATTATTGAATTTATTATCATCAGATCGTATGTGGTTTACTATCGGTTGATGAAATAGTTTAGCTCCCCGTGACGTCACTAAGACCCCAATGTTGTATTGTCGATTTTAGATATGTGTATGGCCTATCTTTGAACAAAATGTACACGTTGGCTTGTCTGTCTTGGCACTAAATGGCCAAGAAACCAATTTGTTTTCGTGAGGACGTGGTTGGATGATATCAGGTTTTTTATTAAAACGACAGTCCCGTGTTTCATGGCCTGACTTTTTACTTACTTAGCAACATTATTGCCTTACAGAAAATTGTGGTCGCTTGTTGATAACCAACTGAGTTTTAGATGAATTTGGGTTTGGTCTTTCAATATGGCGAATAAATGATGCCACAGAAATAAGTTCAGGAACCGATACCGCACGCGCATTCAATAATTCGATCCTCAGTCAGTCATCCCCAATACAGACGATAACCCCCTAAACCGCGTCCTCATTAGATAATTTATCTTTTGTGATCCGGCGCCTAAGTACCCAAGCTTGAGACAGAAATTGCGCAATATCCTTAGCATTGTCGTAAGTATGCTCTCTGAATCGAAGAATGTCTCGAGAGTACCTATTTTCAGGTTCGAATGAGGTTATTAATAAATTACGCAATTCCTGCCAGGTGGATGTGGAAACTAACCAATTGTCCACCCACAACCTGGCACGACCTTTAAGTAGACTTCCAACTTTCATTCTAACATCGTAATCGGTCAGGTTGTAGGTTTCCATAGCTGTAATCACGTGTTGCCACCACTCACGTATTCCTATATTCTGGCATCCCGATCGTACGACGGTAAAAATACGTCATTAATTTAAACTTTCACAGATTGCTTATGAATTAATACGATCGGTCAGGCCCTTCATCACCCGCAACATCCGTGAGAAAAACTCGGTGGGTACGCCGATAGCAGAAGCAGAAACATTTTAATTGTTTGCAACAGAATGTCCGGCAGAAGGGGGTAGAAATCCCACTTCTGATAACGACGGAGTGTTCCCACTTAAATTTTTAGAAAGAGTGACGTCAGCATTGCTGACGCCACTACTCTCGCTATAATTCTCAGACATTGCAGGATAATGAAAACACCAGACAATAGAATAACACTTTATAATTTGGTACACTTTAAAGTATGCACTTAATTAAATTAGCACTTATAAAACGACAAAAAGGTGCACGGTTCGGTTGGTTGTTTCCTATGGAGAAGAACCGGCAAGAAACTCCATGGTTACTCTTTTCAAATCATTTCATATTACAATATTATCATGTTACAGCATATAAGCAATTTCAAACTATAAAAAAAACTATTTACTCACAGGATCTGTCGAGTCTTCTACTCTCCACAATTTCCAGCCGCAGAATGGGCAATCAAACACTTTTTAACGATCTAACTGAACTCAAACAAAGAAAACAACATGGCCGATTGCGCCAACGGAACTTGCATAAATGTTTAACATTTTAAACAAAACAATAAGTGAAGAATGTAATCGCTATTATAAATCGACAATTATTAAATCAATTTATTAGTAATTTTAAAACCTGAAAATGAATTTTAGCTGTTCTTATTTTAAATCGGATGTGTTTTTATCAAAGGTATCAAAAGCAATATGGTTGCCATTTTAGTTTCAATGTTATTTTAATCAAATGTTACTTCAGTTAGATAAAAACACACCGATTGATGTTTACAAATCATAATATGAATTAACAATATGGTTTAGGTAATAAATCGTTTTATGTAACTCACATCATAACTTGCAGTTTTTAAACAAGTTTGTTTGGTCATTATACCAAGGTATAATGACCATCTAAAACATCTTAATAAAAATTACAACATCAAATAAATTGACAATAATGGTTAGAAAAGCTACTAAGCGATTATACGATTTTAAAATTGGTTGATTAAGCTGAATTATTGAATTAGTAAGTAATTATAAACTATAATTAATATGACGCGTCGACATATATAGATTGACATATAGTTGTTACTATTGGAATTGTTACTATTGGAATAACTTATAAATAGCACTTCCAATAAACATCAAACAAAAAATTCAGTTAAGTAAATCCATAATCATAAAAACACTTTGATTTGATACAAATTGGGAAACTATTTATGAATATCATATTATATCATATCATAATATCTTGCTCGTCCAATTTCGTTGAAATTGTTATTGAGCATCGATCAGGTACAATGTTTCAGTAGTTAATTCCATGCTTTATACCTAGTATTTTTTTAAAGGTAAGTATATTAATAAATGTAATTGGCTAATTTACTTTCGCAATGTAAATTTCGAGCGCTGCAAAATAATGAGGTTGGTTATACTCAGGAGTGCTCGTGTGATGTAATTGACAACGTGGCAAAAACTCGATATTATACCGTAATACGGGCGGTCACAAACGACACAAATAAAATTGGCATCGTTAGCGCCAACCAAATTAGAGCGTACCTGCACTCAACATCAAAGAATTTTTAATCATACTAAAGAATTGTAATTGTACTGTCTATTCAGCTCGAATACAGAATGAGAGCTAATGCCCTGTCAAAGCTGAGAGAGCGATTATTAATGGTGTCTTCCTGTCTAGAACTGGGATAACTTTGTTAATTCTCTGAAGACACAAATAACTAATACAATTCACTGGGAACATTAATATTATACCATAACATCATACCTGTAATCCCCGAAGGATTAGACAGAAGTGTATGTTTTATTGTACATTCACTTTTCGCGAGCTATTTTTGATGACCCTATTGCCACTAAAAGACAACATCTCAGACGTTTAAAATATATTTTTGTATGTTCAGTACACAACATAAAAGGTATAACAAGACCCTTAACGAAGCCGAAAGGCACTTGTTCCCCTTCTCATTGCAATATTTTTTTTGTTCTAGACCATACCTTGGCACCTTCTAGATACGGAGATATTGGGGTCAAAGTTCCAACTTTTTCACAATTTTTTTAAATACATGTTTTTAATTTGCACAATGTTTTGAGTGTGTTACATTGAGTCCTACCGTAAAACGTGATTTTTTACCCTAAAAAAAGTCGTTTTCCAGCAATACTTTTTTTTGCGTAAACTTACTTAGTTTGATGTACAGAATGCTTGATTGACGGCTTCGTGAAGGGTCTTGTTACACCCTGTATTTTAATACTGTATGTACTCGGTATATATTTTAATATTTTGTTTGTTAAAATATGGAATCATATTGTTTGTTTTAAAATCACAAAGCATGCGACTTTTTCTAGGGTTCCGTACGAAAAGGCTTCCGATTCTATTTAGTCTTAAAATACAAAAATGTGTAATGAAAGCATGTTCTCCACAGCAAAGCACGTAAAGGTATACTTACAAAAGTCATTACATACCAAAAGTAGTATGTATTTAAGAACTGTAACTGGCTTCATGTAGTTTCTACCTACACCCCTGAGAAAGATGCATGAGTTTATGTGTCTGTAATACCTACCATTTGGTAACTAGCAGGATATGCCCAACCTCCTTTCTTGCCCATCCTGCACAGCCACCTGCACCTTTCAGGATTTAAATGAAGGCAATGACAGAGCTGTGCAGGTGTCAGCAAACAGCGAGGGGCCCACAAGGGCCGATGCCTGCCAGGGCTGTTCGAAAGAGATACCGCGGCCCTGGAACACAAAGGAAAAGGAAGGAACATGGATGGGTTTTAGTCAGTACAAGTCTGACACTCCCTTCCACTCTACCCAGAGCGGCATTTGATGACTACCCATCCGAAAAAAAAAAGCTGCGCTGGTGGAAATATACTGGTCGGGTATTATTTGAGTCTATCGACACGCAAAGAAGAAGAAGGTAACTAACAGGTATCAAGTTAGTTCACAACAAACACAAAACAAATGCACCCTGCGTTATGTTTAATTAATTAAAGTTTAGAAACCTCATGTCCTGCGCGAGTTTGTTTAGCAGTTTATTCTAGGCTGCAATATTAAACATAGTTTTTACTGACGCTTAATATTTCTCTTAACCGCAAACGGCGCAAATACAATAAATTCATTGGTAGTCATGAGTTTGAGGTGTTTGGGGTTGAAACACTAGGGCCAAGGGATCCGAGTGCCCACCTCGTATTTCGGGAAATCGCCAAGCGTTTGGTTGGCTCTTCACGTGACCAGAGGGCTAGCCTATTTTTTGACGAAAGAATCAGCACATCACATACACACATATATACACATCCACATCCACATCACACACACAATCACATTCCCATTGCTATCCATCGTAGGAATACTGCCAACCTTTTGGAAACTTATTGACGGTGACATGGACAAATTTTTTGACGAACCCACTAACGACTACTGTGTGAAATAAATATTTAGCAGTTTTGTGGGAAAACTTCATTATTTGTTGAATAAAAGTGGAGAGCGGTTGTGGATCAATACTATTAAAAGCTAGAAGGCGAAGTCAGTGCATCTTATTTATATTTAATACATTGCAACAACAAATAATGGCTGGATCCTAGCTGAGAGTCAGACTGACCTATTTCTTTAAATTGACATTTATAAGGTGGATCTCAGACGAGAGACATTAATGGTCGACTCTACATTGTTTCAAAGATAGGTGCTTTTTACCGTGCTTATTATTTTAACACAAAATACTAAATAAATAAAAAAGTAGACGAAGAATATTTACAAATACAAAAGACGGAATAATCGCCCAGTGACATGTTTTTACTAGCAACCGAAGCAATGGAACTTTCTAAAGAGAAATATGATCATTTAACAGACTGAGTGAACAATAATCGTACGAGAAAAATGTCAAATTCAATTCAAATTCATTTATTTCGTGAACACAGGGTACATCAGAAGATAATAAATAAGATCCGAGCTGTGTACCGCCAAAGGGCATACAAAATATCGTAGTTTAATTACATTATACTTAAATTTTAAAAAATCATTTTTTAATTTAATTTTTTTTAATTATTTTGACATGAATAAATTTTATTCATGTCAAAATAAAAAAATGAAAAAATTTCAAAGTGAATACAGTACCTGTGTCTGTCGTCTGAAGATCCCCTTAGACAGACAAAGGAAAGAACAAATACATCCAGTCTGGATTTATTCGAAGATCTTCTAAGGAATCAAAATTCCAAAGTTGCGAGAAATACAATGTATCCTTGTATTCTATCTCAGGATAAAGTTTTTGAAACAAAAAGGATATGAAAAATTCAGCATCCCTATGGATAGAATTTGTTTCCGTTTGATACTTGCTACAAAATTTTAAACAACAACTTATATTTAGGAACCATATTTATAGTACCTATAACGATCACTAATCTATTTTCACCAGAATTGGTTATTACCAACGTTGATTATTACTTATAATAATTATATTATAGTATGACGTAGTCCACAGGAGTGAGCAAATGCATAGAAGGAAGTACACATAATATTACTGGAATACCTTACTACTTTTTTTTTTTGTACGGATGGGAAATCATCAAATGACTTCTCCCGCTCTGGGCAGAGCGGAAGGGAGTGTCAGACTTGTACTAACTAAAACCCATCCATGTTCCTTCCTTGCCCTTTGTGTTCCAGGGCCGCGGTATCTCTTTCGAACAGCCCGCAGCCCAAATACCTTACTACTGAAGGTTAAATTGGGTGCTAACCCTTTTTTCACAGGCGTGGTGAAAAATTGAGCTTTCCATTTCACCTACTCATTTATCAAGCCACTGAATGGGTAATTAAGAAATCTTCGACATTTTAACTATGACTAAGCGACAGTTGAACTATTATTGCACTTGCTTTTTAGGGTTCCGTACCCAAAGGGTAAAAAAGGGACCCTATTACTAAGACTCCGCTGTCCGTCTGGCACCAGGCTGTATCTCATGAATCGTGGCTAGACAGTTGAAATTTTTACAGATGATGTACCTATTTCTGTTGCCGCTATAACAACAAATAATAAAAATATAAATTATTTCACCCGCGTAGTTCCCGTTCCCGTGGGAGTACGGGGATAAAATATAGGCTATGTTACTCGCTAATAATGTAGCTATCCATTGCTGAAAGAATTGTTCAAATCGGTCCAGTAGTTTTTAAGTTTATTCGTTACATACAAAGACAAAACTTTCCTCTTTACAATATTATTAATATATATATACCAGCAAAATGTGATAGCCCATAGCATTGACGAATAATGTAGCTTTCTGTCAATGAATTTTTTTTTTTGAATTGGATCATTAATTCCGGAGATTACCCCCTACATACGAACTTACAAGGTAACAAACCAACAAATTTTACCTCTTTATAATATTAGTATAGATTAGTATTAGAATATTGGTAACGGGTATCTCAGTAAGAGTGCACTTTTTAAAATTGGAATATTTTTTTTTTCATGCAAATGGCAACTCTGAAATTTGACAGGTGTCACCTCTGTTTATTCCGATTATTAAAAATTGAGTGCTTTTCGAAAGAACAACGCGTTATAATTGTGAAAACTCATTACAAACTTTCGTTACAGGGATATGATAACGGACATCTTGTGGCGTCAACTGGACGGCATGAATCTGGACAACATGTGATTTCAGCAGGACGGCGCAACCTGCCGCACCGCAAATGAAACAATCGACTTATTGCAGCAACGATTTCCAGAACACATTATCTCACGAAATTCCGATGTCAACTGGCCACCAAGATGGTGCGATTTAACGCCGTGCGATTCTTTTCTTTGGGGCTTTGTGAAATCTCGGGTTTATGCGAATAAACCCGAAACAATTCCTGAGCTCTAATCGGAAATCCAACGCGTCATCGGTGAGATATAGCCACATCTCTGTGCAAAAGTCATGGAAAATTTCATGAAAAGATTAATGGCCTGTCATCGGAGCCGTGGAGGTCATTTGCCGGATATTTTATTCCATACTTAATCGGAACATGTCTTCTTTACAATACAATAAAAATATCACAACTCTGTCATAAATTACTTGTTTTTATTTTAAAATGAAAAAGTGCACTCTTACTGAGACATCCTTTATAAGTATGGATTTAGTAATTAGAGCGGGGTCTCATACAAGAAACGTGTTTTTTTCGGCTTATGGTACAGAACCCTTCGTGCGCGAGTCCGACTCGCACTTGGCCAGTTTTATTAACCCTAGAAAGATAATCTACGTCAAAATGACTCCCGCGCGAATGAAATATTGCTGTCTCTTTTTAATTAGCGCGAATCCGGAGTCGTGCGTTTCAGACATTTCACTCGCCGTTGGGAGCTAGCGAGCGGCGACCGCGTCACTGAGGTAAGTGCCCGCCATTTTGAGATATAAAAATCACAGGAGTCAAAATTACGTATGATTATCTTTTGCGTGACTTTTACGAAATTTTGTAAAAAAAATATTTGTATTATTTTTATAGTCGGTAGTGGTTTATATTAATTTTTGATATTGTTTTAGATACTGCCACAACATAATGGGGACTAGAGAATTGGATGAAGACCATATCCTGTCTGCTCTTTTAGAGAGTGATGAGGAGCCACCCTGTCCTGACACCGACAGTGAAATCGAAGATCATGAGAGCGAGGATGATGTCCAGAGCGATGAGGAAGAAGGACTTGCGGATGAAGTGAGGGAAGAAGTGTCGGCAACTCCCTGTGAAATGAACTGTATTGAAGAAGAAGATTCTGGACAAGCGACTCTTTCAACGGCTTCTCGTCGACTAATAACGTTGCCTCAAAGAACCATCAGAGGTAAGAATAAACATTGCTGGTCAACCTCTAAGTCTTCAAGGCGGGGCCGAGTTTCAGCGCAAAACATCGTCAGAACTCAACGAGGTCCAACACGTATGTGCCGTAATCTATATGCCCCGATTTTATGCTTCAATGTTTTCTTTACTGATGAAATAATTTCTGAAATTGTAAGATGGACAAATGCTGAGATTACTAACAAAAGACGGGAAACTATGACAAGTGCCACATTTAGAGACACGTGTGACGATGAAATTCGTGCTTTGATCGGAATCCTGGTACTGACCGCCATGAGAAAGGACAACCACTTGTCCACAGACGAGTTGTTTGAGCGATCGTCTTCAACATTGTATGTCTCTGTGATGAGTCGTGATCGTTTTGATTTTTTGATCCGATGTCTTAGAATGGATGACAAAAACTTACGGCCGGAACTGCGAGCCAATGACATATTTATTCCAGTTCGTAAAATATGGGATATGTTCATCAATCAATGCATAATCAATTATGACCCAGGGGCTCATGTTACAGTGGACGAACAATTACTTGCTTTTCGAGGGAGATGCCCATTTAGAATGTACATTCCTAACAAGCCAAGCAAGTATGGTCTCAAACTTGTCATGATGTGTGATAGCGGCACAAAATATATGATAAATGCTATACCTTATTTAGGAAAGGGAACTCAAACGAATGGCTTACCCCAAGGTGAATATTTCGTGAAAGAGTTAACAAAACCTATACATGGTAGTAACCGTAATGTGACATGTGACAATTGGTTTACGTCAATCCCTTTGGCAAAGAGTTTGCTCCAAGAACCGTATAAATTGACACTTGTAGGAACCATAAGATCAAACAAACGCGAGATACCCGAATAATTGAAAAATAGCAGATCTAGATCCGTGGGAACATCAATGTTTTGTTTTGATGGACCTCTCGCACTCGTCTCCTATAAACCAAAACCTTCCAAAATGGTTTACCTACTATCGTCGTGCGATGAAGATGCTTCTATCAACGGGACAACCGGTAAACCAGAAATGATTATGTATTATAATCAAACCAAAGGTGGAGTAGATACTCTGGATCAAATGTGTTCAGCAATGTCTACTAGCAGGAAGACGAATAGATGGCCGATGGCACTATTCTATGGAATGATAAATATTGCTTGTATAAATGCGTATATTATATATGTTCACAATATTGTACGCAAAGGTGAAAAGGCATTAAACCGCAAAAAATTCATGAAAAATCTATACACGGCTCTAACATCGCCGTTCATGAGAAAGCGGTTGGATGCACCTACTTTGAAAAGATATTTACGGGACACTATTACAAATAACTTATTGCCATTGAGTGCTGATAATTCAACACAAGAGAATACTGACGAGCCAGTAACCAAAAAACGTGGCTATTGCAAATATTGCCCTTCTAAAATAAAAAGAAAGGCAAGTGCCATGTGCAAAAAATGTAAAGGTATTATTTGCCGAGAGCATAACATTGATGTGTGCCTAAAGTGTTTTGGCTGATTTTTCTGCAGTATTTTCTAGTTATTGTTACATAATATTATATTTTTTAATTTAGAATATAAGAAAAAGTACTGATTAAAGATGATAATATGATAAAACTTTAGAAGAAAGGAGAAGTTCCTATTTTTTGTTAATTTTTTGAGAAGTTTTAACTTTCTGTTTTTTTTTAATAATAAATAAATATAAATAAATAAATATAAGTATTTTTATTTCATTATATGTTGTAGATAAAAATTATTTATTGTATTACTTGCATCAGTACAAAACTTTTTAATAACACCTACTCAAAAAGGAGGAGTCAATTTTACGTATGATTATCTTTAATGTTTAATTCAATATGATTATCTTTCTAGGGTTAAGGTATATGGCGCACCGAGCTCTGGTCGGGTGAGAATAGAGAAAACGAATTTTGCCACATATGAGACCTAGCTAGAAAGATTTTTCGTCCCGTAAAACACTTTCATCGAATTCGTTAAAGCCGTTATCGAGAACGTGATTACAAATATTGGTCATTTAATAGCTTAGGATTTAGGTATCGCATATTACACTAGTTTACAAATTTTGACTTTTTTTTTATACCTTGCAAGATTTTTTATAAACACGTAAAAATACCTTCCTTAAGCCTAAAAGTGTTAGCAGAAATATTCTACCACGTCACATTTTTTTTTACTATCAAATCATATTCTTCTGCTACCCGAATCCGGAGTTGTAGTTTCATATTCATTTATTCGACACAAACAATAAATAACTTGTTTCTTTGATTATAATGTATAGTAGAAAGTGTTTACTAAATTCTGAGCTCTTACCCTATATTGGTGGACAGTTTATAATTTCAAAAAAGACCTTTTAGAGATTCGTTAAAAAGTGCATATCTACATTTATTCAGGATTCCCGGATTTCCTGTGGCAAACCAAGATAAAAACTGAGTTCTTAAGTGTTTTGTGAAAGTTTTAGAAACGTTTTACTGCATTGGTCATCAAAACTTACCGTTTTTTTCCTGAAAACTTAGGAAGTATGAGTTGCTAACATTTTATTTTTATTTTTTACGGATGGGAAATCATCAAATGACTTCTCCCGCTCTGGGCAGAGCGGAAGGGAGTGTCAGACTTGTACTGACTAAAACCCATCCATGTTCCTTCCTTGCCCTTTGTGTTCCAGGGCCGCGGTATCTCTTTCGAACAGCCCGCAGCCCTGGATGAGTTACATAAATAAATTTTGCCATAAAATAATGTTAGACGCTGACTGTTGGCCCATTATAAGATAAATTCATCCACGATACTAAAAAAGGTAAAAGAAAATTTGCCATTCTTATTTTTGTTTACTAAGACTTCGTCGTTTGCATGTAAAAAAATATTTCCAAAACCAGACGTGACGGATTTTTTTTTTCTGGATATCTCTTGGCTGAATATACAATAATCAACGACTTTCAGCTCGGGTATAAAATCTTGTAAACTAGTGTTATTAGTGGAAACATCATCAAGTACAGATCAGTTCGGTGAACGGTTGTGTTGCTTCTTGTTATTTGTGCACTCAAATACTTAACTTTATATTAAATCTTTCAGCAAAAGTCTGTTGCTAACGTTTCACGTTTAATCTCAAGCGTGAAGCTTTAAACCGATTTCAGCACAACTAGCACAGTATAACATAATTTATTATTTACTTACTGACTTGAACGTATTTTTATTGAAATACGTTTTTTAACTTATTGAGCCGAATAATACTTGATTAATCTCCTCGTTCAACAGAAAACAAACAAAGTTTTATCTAAAATTCAGTGCTCAACTCAATTAAATTATAACCGATTCATCAAGTAGATAAGCTTTGGCATTTGCTAATGTCAGTAATACCAAATTGCTAAAATATCGATGAGAGAATTTCTCATCAATGAAGTGGGCGATACAGGGCCATGCGCGTTCATTGTGCAAGTTAAAAATTTGTATCTACCCCTGTCATAAAACGCATAATATTGATACATACTTTTATATTTACTACTAGAGAGGTAAAGTTCAGATGTAATCTCTGAAACTACTAAAACGATATCATTTAAAAAAAATCACTGATGGAAAGTTCCACTATTGCCGAGTGCAATATAATGTGTTTTTCACGCGGGTGAAGTGGCGGGCGCCAGCTGTATAATTAGTTATAATTTAGTACGTGGCTTAGTTTACAGGATTAAAACTAGTTTGACATTGTCTCAAAAAAATTGTGGAAGACAAAACAAAGATGTTGATGAAAAACTAAGAGGTTGAGAGTTTTTTCTTTTTGTTTTCCTAGCCCGCTCTGTCCCACTCTTGGGCAAAGGCTTCCCTCCACTCCTTCCATTTATCCTCGTTTAAACAGCAAAAATACATTTTAGAATTTCCTAACCAATACTATCTATTTGCCCACCCCGAATCGCGTCGAGACTTGTCATTGGCTCAATTTGGGTATAAAGTACTCTACTTACCCTCCAGGGATTACAAATATAGAGGTTATGTAAATAGTCTTTTGCCTTGGAAGATAAATTATAATTCCATCAACCGGATTATGGGCTAACAGATTTGTTGGTAGTATGAGAGAACGACGCACCCCATTGTTGGGCACCGTTCATATAAAGATTAATAGGGCTCGCAAACGTGACACATGGTATACGGGAAGTTGCAGTTTATCTAACACATAAACCGTTTGTCTTGTCTAACTCATCAACGCACAACATAAATTTCGAGGGAAACGGAAAAGTTGCACACAGTAATTATACACTCGGGTTTACAATCTCTGTGTACAGTTCAAAAGTATGTAGACATCCTTGACTACTTGGGTACTGAGAAAGTAAGGAAGAATAGTCTTTTAACTTGGGTAGGCAGTAGAATAAAGTCGTCTGCAGAAACCCCAACTATACATTTTTGTAATTGCAGTTTCGTTCGCAACGAGCGCGTCCCGTTTGGCTAGTTTAAATACATTTCAGCGATGGACACGCCATTTTCCTCCTCCGAGAAAATTAAAAGTGCTTCGTAAAAATCTTACGCCAGTTCATTGCGGGACATAATGTAAGTTGGAGTGAATAAACAAGAAATATGCGGTCGCCTGTGTTTTGTTTTAACGTTTATAAAGCGAAGAGCTTTTATGGTTTATAGCTCAATAATATAGACCGTAAAAAGCCCCCGGACCCTCGTCGGATCACACTCTGTTCCACAATTGAGTCATCCTAGTGAGTCCCTTCGACTCCTTTAGAACTTCTTCAGGTACCTACAAAGCGGAATTATTCAATTCCGCTTTGTAGGTACCTAACAAGACGGAAACGTAGTTTGTAATCGCTTCTTTGTTATCTACTGTACAGGTCAGCTCACTTACGGTTCTTACTTCATTATAATACACCTCACGGGAGCGCAACTAACTGATTATAAAAAAGGAATCCATATTTTAGAGATCCTGTTGGGATGGAACGAAGAAACACTAGAAATAAAATATTTTTCTTATAGTTAACTCGGAGAGTGAACTTCGACCCGTTGTTCTAACTTCCATAATATTGGCTTACTTTTTCTTAAGAAAACAATATACGTTGTGTAGCACAAAGCACAAAATGATTTAATTTCAACACGTACTACAAACGCCAGCTCGGACTTTGCTGCGTGGCCTGCATTGCAGGAAATTCGCGTACAAATATGTGGACTTTACGAGAGACCTTGACCGCTGAGTTTGTTACAGCATTTCTTCGTAACGCTAGTCAGATAGAAATGCCGACGCCTGCAAGCTTGGAAAACGGTGACTCGTAAATGTGGTTTAGAAATCCTAGTCACATAGAATTAGTTACTTACCTCAGTCATTTCATTTTACTTATACATTGCTTGTTATTGAGTTCTTACACATACTGCTCTATTCAGTTAGTACTGGAAAGGGTATCGTATTACCGCGGAGTTGGGTTGTGGTGGTCAGATGGACAGGAGTTTCATGTAAATATTGGTATTCAGCTGCATTCGGTTAGACAGAAGCCGACACACACATAGTTGTGCATGTTTTAGTTGAAAAATGGAAGTACGATCATAGAAACAAAATAAGTACCGTCCCTCATTTCAAAAACTCTTTTCTCTGCGCCTCCAGAACATCTTTTAAAATTCACGTTTCTGTCTTCAGTTGTTTACACTGTGCGTTTACGTCAGTCAGACAATCACTGAACTTTTCATGTGCTAGAAGAAGGCAGAAATATGCTGAGTTAGAAGATGAAAGGAGATAGAAGATAACCTGACAACTTTAGCAGCGTATCATATTACTCTAACCCTTTTACTAAGTCAACTTTTGAAACTTGTGCGGGATCAAAAGCATTTTCAGTCTCTGTTTATCATTTACTTCCAGTTTTAAACTTAAACAATAACTAACGAAAGGTTCCTGTTTACTGGGTAGATAGATAGATACAGGACAGATAATGATAATATTCTTATTTTTCTTTTTAATGAATCCCGTAGAACTAGGAATTTCTCCTGTATCGTGGGTGCGTATACAAACATTTAAACTCAGATCACAAACGGCTAGACCTACCTGTAGACCACACATACAAACAAACATACAAATATTTGTTCCGTGCGGGAATCTAACTCACGACATGCGACAGCGTAGCAGCATATTGTAACCACTGCACTAATTGTAAGGTCACAAATATAGAAGGGAAGAAAATATAACGGTTTAATAGGATTATAAGGCAATACATACCTAGTTGTGACTGAGGAGCCATAGGAAGAGAAACTAATCTTCCAATACGAAGATGCAGAGAGCCCCCTTTGTTGATAAATGTAGCATGATCAGTGTTTACACTTCTACCACTGCTGGGAGCCACGCCTGCTCTCTGTGAGTGGGAGTGGACCATGAATCACCACGCGAGCACATTAGTTGGTGAACGTCACATGTCTCCTGATTCTAGGCTTTACATCATGCTAAGTTCTCCACAATGTTCCACGAGAGGTGTATTATGTTCAGAATTAAGTATTCAATGCCTTTTTATAGTTGCGTACTAACAAAAGTTCACTCCCGTTGTTATTTAAAACAATATCGAAATTCGGCCATAAACAATGAACCTGCCTATCTAAACAGAGGTGTGCCGATTTAATTTATCGCGTAAAAATGCTTAAGTACAGCCGATGGCGAGTTAAGCCCCTCCTCTCCTCGGGATTATTATCTTTGCAGCGACGCGATTGAATGGACGATAAACTTCGCCTTGGACTCGAAACTGCCATTAAAGAATATTTTATTAAGCGTTTACTGGTCTTTGTAATAATATAATATTGCGTTTAATTGTTGTTGCGGAGTATAGTGACTGATTTATATAAGAAATGAGGAACGTAAAATATACAAAAATCCCAATGAGTTATCTAGAATCGATGAGCATCACAGTGTGTTCGTCTCACTACTCACTCAACATTCTCCTACCCTTTTCCCGTCTTCGTCTCCCATATTTCTCAATTATTCTACATCTTATGAGTCCTCTCTTTTCTAGCCATTTACTATCTTTCACAGAGTCCATCCATAGTTTTTTTGATCTTCCCCTACAATCATCAACATTCACTCTTAAAACTTACCTCAAGTCATGTCTCATTTCTTTGTATCACATGCCCCTACCATACAACCGATTTGTAGTAACTGGTACCACTTACTATAACTCAGTTGGAAGTGGTACAAGTTTTGAGTAACTGGTACCACTTCATACTTCCACTAACAACATACCGTGATCACTTCACCGTCAAACAACCTGATCATGCCAACAACTTATCAACCACACAAACGTTACTGAACACAAGCAATCCTAGCTGTCAATGAAACACCCATCTATAGCAATAGACGTAGGTATAATGCTAATGCTAAACGTAATATCGAATAGTCTTAGACATTCGTCGTTACTATGTAGATATGCTCACAGGCATAGTAATGTCTGTATTAGACCCTAGAGCGAATATAGAACACAGATATGAAGCATTTAGTTGAAGAGACTCGTACTCGTTATGAGATATCATAACGAGTACGCGTCTGTCTGGTGTGTGTCTGTCTGTCTGTCTGTGTGACTGTTGATTGATAAATCAACAGTACAGGGTAGAGGGAACATCGGCGCCACAATGGCTACCACGTATTCAATACATCATTCCGAACCACTCCAGGTATTTTTTTTTGTTTTTAATCAGCTTTTCCATACATTTTGACCGTGTAAGTATTGCACTTTTGTAGGAAACAGCATATTTTTGAAGGGTTTGGAATGATGTACTGAATACGTGGTAATCGATTCAGCAATTATGAATGCCAAATAAAGTTTGCCGATCGGCAATAGCCGAATAGACAGATTCTTCAAATCGGCTTTCTTGTTCAAAAAAATCCGAATCGAATATACGAATAACGTGCGTACCTCTGATAGACTGATTGGGTAGAACATATATGAACACGAATGTCAAGGTCTTGAGTTTGGTGCCACCGCCAGTGGTAATTTTGTAGGAAAAAACCCATAAGCATTTAAATCAATTACAGGGTTAACAGTATTACTAGACTGAAGCACTCATTATAAATGATTTAAGCCAAAATACGTCCAGTATTTTATAAGCCTTCCTTATGCATCACGTCACAACGACTGGTCACACGATGCCAACATACCGCGGATACCTACTACACCTACTAAGTAATCATATAAAACCTATTATTTATCGCCTTCAAAGAGTATAAATAACTGCAACAACTGTCTTACCAAGGGGTTCCGTATTACCCAGTACTAACTGGGTTGTGGAGTTCATATAGTCGCTCTATTTAAAATACTGGTATTCGGCTGCAACCGATAAGATTTGAAGCTAAACCCTATAAATTTGGGAACAGGCTAGGCAGATAATGATGAAAGAATATAAATAACACGTATTCTTATTTCGTTGTCACCATTGCATAATCAGTCTATAACGTTCCCAATGCTGTCTCACAGCCTGTATCCAATCCGGTCGAAAACCTGCTCTCACAGGCCTCCTCTCTATGAGAGAGGAGGGGCTACAATCCACCACGCAGCAGACTCAATGCGGGTTGGTAGCAGTCTTCACCGTTTTGAGAGCAGTGGTAATAAAATAAATTACACAAAGTAATGCGCCAGTAAGTCGTGGGTTTGAACCCAGGCGGTTCGAACCCACGACTTAAATCGGGGCCATCACCACTGGGCCACCACTGCTCTCAACATTACATAGAGTCATGTGGGTCAAGTGTGCGCAGCGTCTAAATCAAAATATCTCGAAAACTGTATAGAAGGAACAGCAACCCTCCTCTCCAGTACCCCGCTGGACGTCCTGCGAAGCGCTGATGTCCCGTCGTTAGTTTTCTTGATATTTTGAATGCGCACACTTAGACGCTGCGCACACTTGACCCACATGACTCTAATTTTAATTTTCTGTGTAAAATACATACGCTCATGTATCCCACACACTAAATTAAATTACCTAATTTATTTCTTCAGTTGAGCGAGTGAAATTATAATCCTACACTAATTAGGTATTCACCCGGCGTATGTTGGTACTGCATGAGACAAGGCAGGTTTTATTTACTAAAACACTGCATACATGTGGGGTATATGTAAATTCCACGAAATTATATTACAGAACAGCTAGCGATATTTTGAGGAGCAAAAGTATTAAAGTATTTTTTTTTACTTTACTACTGACTATGGGGTTCTGGATTCGATTCCCAGGTCGGGCAAAGTTTTATTGGGTTTTGTCCATCAGGAATTGCTCAGTAGCAGCCGCTGAACCTGGATATGTGCCCGGTTGATGGCAATAGGCTCGCCCCGGGGATACATTTCGAGAATTAATAGTGTGATGTTATGTTATGATGAAATTGAAATATTTTGAGAAACAAATTAATTATAACATTTATTTCTTTCTTTTCTTCTTTCATAATATAAATATTTCTGACCCGAATAATTGTGTAGCATCTCTAACCTTGGTGGGTTATGGTATTTATTAGGCAGATTTTAAGACATTATTATGAATTTCCGATGAATTATGTAGAACCATAAACTCTCACCTCTTCTTACTTAATACGTTCTTAATGCCTTCGCCGGTTAGCGGAACCTTTCAAGGATATAAGCTTACCTACACCTTCCACTAAATTATGCACATGAAATACTCAATAATGTATTCCTCGAGTTATTAACGAGTGTTTTACCCAGAACCACTACTTTGTTATAGGAAGTAACTTAAGTGCCCATTTTCCTCTTAATTTTTAGGGTTCTGTACCTCAGTCGGCAAAAACGGAACCCTTATAAGATCACTTTGTTGTCCGTCTGTCAAGACCCTTTTTCATACTCAAATCTGCTACCCCATGAAGCAGTGATAAAATCAAACTTGCAAGTCAACGCGATCCAAAAATATTGCCCTGTATTTCGCATATTTTGCGATTTCACGAGGTAATCAAAACCTATAGGGTGCCTACTTCCCGTTGACCTAGAATCATGAAATTTGACAAGAAGCAATGTCTTACAGCTGATGTAAAGGGAAAATCTGAAAGCCACAAATTATGTAGTTTAGTAACAAAATACCTACAAGTTTATACGGAACCTTCGGTGTGCGATTCCAACTCCCAATTGGCGGGTGTCTTGTAAAGGGTAAGTAATAATCAAGAACTCGTTAAATGTATCAATCGTACATTTTAATCATTTTATACAATTAATTGTGTTTTCGGGCATGCACGGGTGTTCTGTCCTATGTTCCTTGTTCATTATAAGCCTAATCTATGTTTAAATAAATAAGGTCAATAGAATATTAAAACAACAACAAACCCAAAGCGTTTATTAAATGAAAATCACCAGGCGCAAATTGGGGCATAATTTAATAAGCCACCATGTCTGCATAAATCACTATAGCGTAATGGTTAACATACCAAAAACGTGTACATCGACCACAATTCGCAAAGGCCCGTCACAAATTACAAACTAATCATAGTCCACCAATTGGGTCGCTCGGAAGTGGTTAATTTTCCCAATCCCGACGCTGCGCTAACGCTGTGCCCGTTACGACCGCCCCACCAATTAGCTTTTACTGCCCTTGTGGTCCGATAACTACTCTACGAGACTTATCTATCGGACGATCCGGGTATTATGTCCTAGTAAACACTAGTAGAAATTGTATCTAAGCTCACATTACTTGTCGATAGCGTCCTTCACGGTATTATATGAAGTGTTGCGTGATAATGTTGATGGATCGGCTGGTATGTAGTGCTGAACCTGGGAATATGTTTACGTATTATGTTGATGGCGTTTTAAGTACCTTCCCTCGTAGATAATGAAACATCCTAGTGCACAGTAAGTATACAGCGATAGGATATCAATTTTGTAGACATATCTTACTACATTCAAAACAGTAGTGCAGTGTTACAAGTGCAATATCAATTTTCTGTAAAATATAGAGAAAATATTCGCCTCCAATTGAATCGTAGCGTTCACATACACGACAAGCGAACGGTCCCTGCTTCTTTCAAGACGATATTTCTCACAACGACACTCTATAAGTAAGTCTGCCAATTCCTTCCCCTACACATAAACATCTAGCGTGTATTGTTTAACTTTTCTCTCTCAGGACGACACATAAACTCGTCGCAAATCCTACAGAGGGTTTGAGAGCGTCGTCTCAGAAATTTTCCAAGTCAACGAAAGCAAGAAGCGACAATCTCGCCGACCTACGTCTTATTTTTCAGGAGAGTCGACCCGTTACAACGACAGAGATTTACATTTGAAATAGGCTGAGACACTCTTTTATTTCGCTCCTTTTATTTTTTCTGTTTGTTCGTATTGCTGCAACTCCCCTTACATCTGCGTATCTTTCGATGCTAAATAAAACTCCCTCTCCTTACCTGTATAATTTTATTAACGAAAATAGAATTATTTATCGTAATTAAATTTTAAAATTAATCACGCTCGGATAGCTACTAGTTTGCTCGGGTTTCGACTCGACAAATTACAAGTATGCAATTATGAAAGTTAATTTGCTACAATTAGTGATCTCAAAGTGAAGCTCGCCGGTCGCTTATCTGATTAAAGTGCTAATTTTTAATTATTCGTTCACGTCTTCGAATTAACAACAGTAATGTACTAAAATGAGGGTGAACAAGCTTGAAAAAAAATGGAATAATTTATCAGACAATATTCTGGAAGCAAATTGTGTCGGATGATCCTATCCATCAAAGATTTTCTTTTACGAGCCAAGCAGTAGGTGGGTGCGTACACGTTCCTACGTTATACATCGTTATTGATGGACCCTCGCAAGCTATTACCCTTGCTAAAAATATTAACCCGTTTCCCTCTTTTTATGACTTGCAGTTTATTTTAAAGCATTTTAATGACTAACACAACGCCGCGTAATATGCTAATCACAAAACAAAAGTTCAGCCCAAAAAATGGATTTAATGAATTCACGTTCATTACTTTGGAACATAAATAAAAAGTTAAATTAAATTCGGATTTAATTTGAAAAAGCCATACGTTAAAGGAGTTATTTATGTCAAGTTAATTTGGTTTTACAATAGCTATCTTGTTAGACAATACATCATTTTGAATTAAGGTCTGGCAAGAAAACCTTTGGGACGCATTATATCTAGATTAATGACGACCGAATATCCTACATTCTTATACCTATTCATATGTATGTATAGTACAGTGAGCACCCTTTTGTCTCCTTATCTATGGAATATATTATCTCGTCTATGCAATACTATTAGGAAGTGTTTTAGTGCCATCTGCAGCCTGTAACACTAAATAATCTTAGCGTTGAACAATGCTATAAATAATATGCCAAACAGCATTGAGAGATATTGCAGAACTAGCCTCGGAGTACAATTTCCTTGATAAACTGCTTGATCCATAAATATTATTTACAACAAGCTGAATGTATAACGACTTATTCTATCTACCACTCATGAAAGAAACATTTAAATTGTTTTGAAACATTAACAAGCAAACAGACTGCCATAAATAAAAGCTAAACAGACAATATGTAAATCTGTAACATTTTGCGGAACACTCCGAATTGGGGGCTCAACAATTTATGCATTTGTTAATTAAATTATATCGCGGAACACTTTCCCATGAGGATCTTTTAATGTCCCACTCATAAGATCGGAACACATAAATTAACGGAGCTATTCGTTATGCCGAGCCACGCGCCTTTAATTATTAAGGCGAAGTACGTTTCTCCATGGAACTTGGGCATAGGGCCGCAGCCGTAAACACAAATGTGTCAAACCGATACTAAAGACGGAACTTAAACAAGGCTACTAAATACGCTGTTAAAGCATATAGCATCAATATCAACAAGTTATTGTCCCGATAACTACGCAATATCAAATAAACTATATACAACTACTTCATTACGCAGAGGATCTCAAATCTGGTCATGGCATCTAGATCCAAAACAATGACGTCGACGAAAAAAATCTTCTACTTAAGGATGCATTCATCCTTAGAGAGTCAAGATGAGGCCTACAAGAACACTGTAGCCTCACACAAAAGAAATCTTTATACGTACTTACTTAGTGCTTTATGTCTAAAGCGCGCAGTAGAAGTCACTTTCATATTACCTCTAAAGAAATTATTCTTTTTATTTTACTTTGTAATTAATCATGTTGGCTACTCTTCCTTCACTTAGCTGTGAGCGTTTTCTCGGCAGCAGCTGAGCAATTTCATTTATTCAACAGTACCTACCCATTCTTTCTTACACAAGCTTAAAGCAACTTGAACTAGATAAATTAGCTGGACTACTGAGTTAGTTATTGTGTAAATTCGAGTTTTTGGTGTCCAAATAACCAATTAGACACAAAAGTGGTTTTCTATACTTATATGGTCATTTGCCTACTATCTGTTCATCTTGTACTCTGGTTAACTCACATATCTCTCGTTCTCACCGATACTTACTTTTTCTATTCACTCGGCTAGACGCTGCTGTTAAGCTTTAAATACACATACGGCGAATTTTCCACCCTTTGAAAGTATACAGCGTACTTCAATACAGTGTAGTGCAGAAAATGATTGAACATTTTCTTTTTAATATTCAAGTTCTAGCTACTTTGTAATAGCTTATATAAGATCATAAAACTACGTTACTGTGTCGGTATACTAAACCAAACTATGACTTTGGTAAACAAAAAGTTTCTGCAATTATTATTAAATCTATAATCACAATCTTGTTTATTAAAATACTCGTGAAAAATACATTTACATGTAAGTAAAGCAACCTAAAAAATGAAAATTTAAAGCCCCGCTACAGAATGGGGTATTGACACGCTTGGACTCAAACGAATTTAAAAGTTTATGAATAATGTAAAATATGGCAAGCACTTGTAGCCAGGCGCATTTTTATATTATTATGTATCACGAAGCTAAAAAAATATATGTAATAACGAATTGTTTCTCGATTAGTGTTTGGAACTGAAAGTCGTTTCTTGCTCATGGGACGTCTGCTACTCACGTTGAATTACTGTCGAACATGCATTGAGCTAGCAATATTACACTAGTTGAGTACAAATATAAAGGGATACGGAAAATGTTCCATGTTTTTCCTTATATTGCAAGCAAGTGTACGGCACTTTATTGTGGCGTCATCAGAGCCTCCCTCGTGACAGCTTACACATGAATTCGGGGATAGACAAAGAGTGTGCACGATGAAAGAGCTTTTCATTCATCCTAGCTTCCAGGCGGAGTTGCGCGACTGCTGTGCACGTTTTGATAACAGTTAACGGGCCCTTGGAAGTAAATAAATTGTTATTACGTGAACTTATCTTGGTAATAAATATGATTGTACAGTTTAAAGCGCGACGTTTTGCACAACTTTTAATTCTTTGATAAAGTGATAGCTGCCGATTTATCACTTATCGAACGTCAAGCCGAGGCTGTCCCCCTGGAGAAATATGCGCATCCATTGCATATTTTTAGTTTTGGGAGCGGTTTTATGGCAGCGATTTAGAATAAGAAAAAGAGATGCTGCAATAAATAGATTCGTCTCGCTGATGGCATACATTATTATACAAAAATTGAGACCAGTCAAGCCCCACGTTTTTTTAGATTTACGGTCAAAGAGTTTATTAGAGCCGCTCCAATACGTTTGAAGATTAACGCCAACGTGATCTAATTTAGGTAGCTTTATACCACTGCGTTTTTCTTTTCCTGTTTTTGACGTTGCTTCCGTTGACAACATACGGCTGACTGATTTAAGAAATTAGTATAAAACTGCTTGATACTAAGTTTTGAGCGAACAGTGAATAAATAAACGGTTGTGTTTATCTGCTGTTTATCATCTGCGTAATTGTCTACCGGAGAAACGATTACTATAACTCTCTGGGCTGATAAGGGAGTCCACCTACCCCATTATAATTATTATCTTTAAACGCAGTACATCCTCGGCTAATTTACTACTGACACTTGTGTTTTACAATGAAAACCCCAGTAAAAAACGAAATAAAATCAGTAAAACAAACTTTCGGCGTAGTGAAAAAATAACAGTTACAACATAGCGTTGAAACGAGAAGCGAGTTAAAAAAGAAAGTTTCACAAATTCACTAACATAGAGTGAATGACACATTCACTCAATATTGACACAGCGCTGTAAAACGTTGTGAAATTTAAGAGGCTTTACCACCGTTTCACTCGACAGCCTGAACCGGTTACTAAAACTGACCAGTCGTCTGTTTTAATAACCGGTACCGGTACTTTAACCGTGTGAATTTAACATTTGTAAATGGTAAACTGAAATCGCCCACAACATTACGAGTGTTATCAAGAGTAAGGCTGAAGTGTGGCTATCCTAGCCACAGCCACATTCCATGAGTAGGTTTACGTCACAATATGTAATGTAAGGGGCGAGCCTGCCATCAGCCAGGCACAGATTCGGGTTGTTATTGAGTAATTCGGAATGAAAAAACCGAAGAATATTCTGCTTGATTGGGAAACCAGGAATTGATCGAACACAGGACGTCATATTCAGGAGTAACACTTAAGACCCAGTCAAATCATCTAATCAAGTTCATTCAAAAGTATCTTCCTCCTTTAATTAGTAGTTACTGCGCTCACCATCCTGCCTCTCAACCAATGTTATTATTGTGGCAATGTGCTTTCTTATTTATATTATATTTATTTGCAGAGGAGCTCGTGGCTAAATAATAACAGCCGTATGGGTCGATCTTTAAGCTTATCAAGCAGCGCTAGCCGAGGTCGGTCCAAAGATGTGTGACCATCCATTACATACCGACTTTTCTCATTGCCTCGGACACATCCATCATCATACCCATCCACATTCATACTCGGAACTTTCCTCACGACATTTTCCTCATTCCTCCGCATCACATGCATATACCACGACAACCGATTGCCACACAACTTTTCAGTCACCGGCGCCACTTTCAGACTTCGTCTTATGTACTCATTTCTTATTTTATACATTCGCGTAATACCACACATCCCCCTTAGCATTCTCATCTCAGCCAAATGCAAATGCCTTTCATTCGTCCCTTTTGTGGCCCAACATTCTGATCCATACAAGACAGCAGGTCTAACCATTGTTTTATAAATCTTCACTTTAAGTTTAAAGAGTTTGCGGGAGTCGCAGATTGTGCCCGTGACCTGCCGCCATTTCATCCATGTCGTGTTAATTCTGTGACTACGATCTATTTCAACAACCAGTCTTACCAAGAGGTATTATTTATTTATTTAAACGTCATGCACAATAGTGGTTCATAGGCGGATTTAATGAACCAGTACAAACTGGGTTGTGGAGGTCAAATAAGTAGGCGCTACATGTAAACTGTACTGCTGCATCTGGTTAGACGGGAAACTGACACCTGCATAATCAGGTAACGGCTAGGCAAAAAATGATGTTTAGTTCAAATACAGTGGCAAAATACAGGATTCATCATCAGCCTTGTCCCACCCACTGCTATATATAGGCCCCTTTCGTATCATGGTTCTTTGGTCTGCGTGAGTCATCCCCGTGTTCCGACTGACGATTCTACAGTCCAGTGCTCACCCCGGGCAATCAGCCACACTAACAACCTAGCTGATTGACTGGTGCTCGTAATTTTACCATGGAACGAAATGTGCTTGGTGGTTTAAGAAATCATGACGCTAATTTGATCTCGAGCTATTTTAATTAATGAGTAAATTTTAATGAACCCGTTCAGTCAGTAGATTACGTAATATGGAGAAACCGTCAAAACAATATTTTTTTCAGGTCTGAGGCAGAGGCCATAAATTTTATACAAAATAGCTCAGTTAAATGTTGAAAATCCAACATTAATCCATTACTAGACAAATAAAAATTACATTAAAGCCGTTATAAAAACGGCTGTAAGACGACACAAAACGGAAACAAACAAAGTCTTAAACCAGTTTCTATCCATTACAGAACTAAAATAGAAACGTACAATTTAGCAGCCTAATTAATTAATTAATTGTGTATACTACTCCGACTGTATAGTATCGAAGTAAATTCAGTGTTATTTGCACTGGCTTGGACTGCGCGTCGTTTAACAAAATGACGGGCCCTTTTTATCTTAGTCGGGCTGCAATTTGTTTCTGGCTCTATTTTCTCGAGACCGCAAACCGACGGCTGCTATTTTGAATATCCCTTTTCTTTAAAATTAAACTGTGTACGTTACTTTGGTGGTGAAGCTCATCATTTGGAACTTGAAAATTGTTTCATTAGGAAGTATTTGGAGGAATTTTGGCGGTTTCTGTTAGGTTTAATTAATGTTTATTTGTGTTGGCTTCTAAATATAACAAAATAAAACGCCTTTAAAATTTACTAATTCTTTTTAATTCGAGGTCTGATAAATAATAGATTATCTAAACGTAGAACTAGTGAAAACAAAAATTCCCATTAGTTCTACCGTGAATTTTGCAATTGAACAGTAGAACTAATGTGACTTTTTGTTCCCACTAGTTTTACGATATTGTACCACCTTAGATCGTAGGACTAGCGGGAAAAAAATTCAATCCTACCGTAAAACTGTGTAGTAGAACTAGTGGGACTGATCCGACATTTTCATTTTTCACAATAAAACATTCATACATACTACTTGGACACCACTGACTAACGGTGAAGGGTAACATCGTGAGGACACCCTGGACTTCAGTCTGAAATCGCCAACCCGCATTGAGCCAGAGTGGTGATCAATGTCATACCTTCTCCTCTGTATGTGAAGTGCCCTATGCCCGATATTCGGGACATTACAGGCAATAAAAACCCTTTTAACTAACGTACTATATTTAAGCTAAATGTTTCAGTAGGCAAAAGAAAGTAACTTAAGGTATCCTCTGTGGCCTAAAAATCATACTTTTATTCAATCAGAAAAAAGGGGTTTTTTGAATGACACATTTGAAGTAGCTCATACATTAAGCCACCTAAGTCAAATGTAAGTTTACCAATGTCTTTTTCTTATTATTCCCAACTCACATATTTTATCAAACACAAAACATACACTAGTTCAATAAGCTGATGTAAAGCCTTTAATGTTTTCTTCTGTATTTCTATGTTACTGTAATTTTCTTAATTTTCTTCCTCGAAATTATATAAATAGTAAATATATTAGTAAGTAAGTTAACATGTATGCTTCCGGCGTTCCTGTCCTCTGTCCACAGCACTGAAAAGCTAACCAGGAAAATTTTAACTCTCTCCCTGGTTGTCTCGGAGGTGCCGTGCTTGACCGACGCCGAGGAGGCCTGGAAAGTGGCTTGCCCAGATACGGATAGGCCCGAGAACCCGTTTTCCCAGAGACAGTGGGATGAGCCGCTCTGCAGGTTGGTATGGAATGAATTAATTAATACGTCTACCGATTCTACTGAGCGTGCCCGCCTGCTGGCTGTGGGTGAGTGGGAGTCGGGCCTCTGGCTTCAGGCACTACTGTCACCAAATATAGGCACTATGCTAGGTGACACAACTTTCCGGCTCGCTACATGTTTGCGATTGGGCGCTCCTTGTGGGGCTCCACATCGCTGTCAATGTGGTGAGGCAGACGACTGCCTCGGACACCATGGACTTTCTTGTAGTAAGAGTGCAGGTCGTATTGCGCGGCACGTTAGCATTAATGATCTCATTCGTCGTGCTCTTGCCACCGCTGGTGTGCCAGCTGTCTTAGAACCCACTGGCTTGGCACGCGTCGATGGGAAGAGACCAGATGGTATGACCATAATGCCGTGGAAGTTGGGTAGGCCTTTGGTGTAGGACGCAACTTGCGTCGACACCCTTGCGCCATCCCATCTTACTAGCACAGTGGGCTGCGCTGGGGCGGCTGCTGCAGGTGCTGAAAACCTCAAACGGCGCAAATACAATAATTTAATTGGTAGTTATGTGTTTGAACCGTTTGGGGTTGAAACACTAGGGCCATGGGGTCCGAGTGCCCACCTAGTATTTCGGGAAATCGCCAAGCGGTTGGTCGACTCTTCACGTGACCAGAGGGCGGGCCTATTTTTTGGCCAAAGAATCAGCATTGCCATCCAACGTGGCAATGCTGCCAGCCTTCTGGGCACTTTTCCTATTGACAGTGATGTGGACGCATTTTTTGACGCCCTGTAACCTTTTTGATACTTGTACATATTTTTATTACTATTATAGTTTTGCAGTGTGTAAATAATGTAGAATACGTCGGTAGTACTTGTATTCACGTTGTTTATGTATTGACTTCAAAAGCTAATAATACATGTATGCTTAGATGTACATTAAGTTTTAAGTTACGGAAGAGTGGAGTGTCCTAATACAGGCATTTACTTGCTTAAAAGGACACTTCTATCACTAACTATGCAGTACAAATCTTGTTAAAGAAAATAAACTATTTGTATTTATTTGTATTACGTTATTTTCTTCTTTATGGTTTTATCTACTGCCAGATTTTTGATCCCAATTAATAGTAGTATGCACTTCAAATTTCTTTTTTAACTTTAGATTTCTTTGCATACCAAAATATCAGGTTCTTCTAACCGATAACCTAACAGACAGATCATGTGTTGCTGGGGAGTTTGTTGCGCCACTTCTCTTCTTTTTTGTGAAGGGCGTGTGTTTTGGGGGATTGTGTCATTAAAATAACGTTCAAATAGTGCTGATATTAACAGCCTTAATTGAATAAATGACTGATGTTGATTTTAGAAAAACAGACTTAGGTTCTTCGTCTACAGCGCTTACGCAAATCACCGTCAAGTGTCCAGAATGGCACAGCAATAGTAGTTTTTTTTTAAACACGAACTTCTTTTTCTTCTACTTATGATCTTATTTGTAATATTATTCAAGTATTCTTTGAAATCTCCTGCAATAAGTTAATAGAATCCCCCCGACAATGAACTACCAAATACAAACAAGATCTTACCAAACTTTCGGATCAAGATTTTAAACTCGGGCTGTAAATAGTTTGGATTACGTAGGTGGATATTTCTAAGTTTCTTCCCGAATGCCTATAGATAACACGTAAACTTTACTTCAGAAGTTAGTGTGTTAGTGTGTAGCTAGACGGTCAGATTTTGAAATAGATTTCATTTTGGCGTCTATTGACGTAAGCACAAGCGTCAGAAACAAGGGTAAGATCTACAAGAATATTTTGGCGCTCAACTGACGTTGACATACTAGTTGTCGTTATCGGGATCGTCTCGTATCAGCTTACGGGCGTACACGCGCGCCACACCTAGGGCTTCAAAAATTCCTGCGTGTTCACTCAAACCAATATATGTCAGAAGCAATATGTCGGTATCTCTCGCGGTTCACAATTTTGCAAGCTTAAATAAGCGCGTTCAAATTGCACACGCACCTACACGCACTTTAATAAACGCTAATCTGAAACCGCCCCAAGGCCACGTGTCAAAAGATCTTTGTACAGCTATATCGTGGTATGACGAACTAAAACAAAAAATGATTGTGAATGAAACGTTTTCCACTCATCTCTGCTGTCCGCTGTCAACGTGTCCGAATCTATAACAACAGCATGCAATCAGTGAAACAAACATTTATTTCAGCATGTTTGACACTTCAGCTTGATGGTCCTTATGTATGGCTTCAGAAAACTTTCCCTTGTTTTTCCATACAAAATGTTTTTTTTCTATTATGAAATGCCTGCGCATACTATAAATTCACACCAAGGTACAGTACAGTAACAACACCCAACTAACCTAGATTAACCACTACCTAGGTACCTCGAACCTAAACAATTTTTACTAACCCCAAAGTGCTGAAACATCAACAGTAACACATGTTGTACTTGCTCCAGTTTTACCACATACACGTGTACTTACTCCTAATTCTTGATACTTCATATAGTAATAACACGAGTTTAATTACCACAATACTGTTAAGACAAAGTTTGCAAGCTTGTAAGAACAACACAATTCGCTTTTGTATGATTATCTTCATATACGTGATGCCTGTCGTAGAAGATCGTAGAGGGTCGTAGAAGTTCGTAGCAAGTGCTACGCGTAGCTCGCGTAGCTCGTAGTGCTACGATGTTGATGATTAATGATGTCTATACAGAAAAGCTGACATTTGCTTATTAGATTCGATTTGTTGGTGTTGTTTAGATAAATTAATCCATATGTTCTGACAAGGAAACTTCTTTAGAAAGTTCATCAAACATTTTTATGAAAAAGCTAACTTACGATAACTATATGGTTTTTAAACTTCTTTAAAGTTCATTGTTAACTGCCTACTGAATTCCACTCATACCGATTTAGTAGAGTCACCGAGCACTTCCGAATACATTCAAGAAATCCGTCTGCGGCCGATAAATCTTGTAGTTAACAAGCGGTCGGAGGCTCGTCGGGTACTGAGTTCACTTGAGTCGGGCTGGGCCGACGGCTCCCGAGCTGCCGAGCTCCGAAGCGCACTTCGTTTGTCGCGATATCGCTCATAAGCGCGCGCTATCTCACCAACCCGCCGCGCCGCCGTCCTATTCACCCGAAATAGTACCTCAAGGAGTTTGGTAATGAGTTCCCTTGAAAACTGTTACTAGCTCCCCCACTATTTTTTAACGACGTCATTTTTGAAAATTGCCTCTTTGCGGTGTACGCTCCTTCGAGGGACGTTGTGTTAGCGCTATTTAACTGACGCTAGAATTTTTATGGTTAAATGGATTACCTTCTAGACAATTTTTATATAGTATTTATGCCTGTATCCGTTTTAAGTCCTTTGTCAAGCTTCTATTATTTTGACGCTAGACAAACTTTTTTACTGTAAGTTTTTGTTTTCTGTTTTTATATTAAACCCGTTCATTTAATACCTACGAGGTAATATTATATACCCAAAGACCGACTAAACCATATTTTATCATTACAAAAAACAGCATCGTATGCAATCTGCATTGTTGTTACGCTCAACGTTGCTGTGTTACATAAAATCGGTTTTTAACCAGCTTACAAAATCTCGATACTTTAATTAAAAGTTAATAACAAGGCAACACGGCGACCGTCAGCTACGGTCGGCCATTTACTTCACTTTGCCCGTCCGTACGCTAGCAACTAACTAAGGAAAGGTAAATTTACATTACAAACGAGCGAAATACAAAATCTACGTTCGTATATCATTACAAATGTATTTGTCCTGGGGAACTTGGATATTTAATACGTTTGCTTTTAGTTCAGAATTAAGTTAAGGTTTCAGTCGGAA
This sequence comes from Lycophotia porphyrea, assembly GCA_950005105.1. Lineage (NCBI taxonomy): Eukaryota > Metazoa > Arthropoda > Insecta > Lepidoptera > Noctuidae > Lycophotia > Lycophotia porphyrea. The sequence goes on from OX465393.1 coordinate 10,356,291, forward strand.
GGTATTCAAGTACAATGTTCATAACTTAGTTTGTTGTATTTTATCTGAAAGGCTAGCCAGATTGTTGGCAGGTATAGAAGTATTAACGCGTAATAGATGATCAATATTAATGCACAAAGTTCATAAAACGGTCCAAACATTACTGAGGCTAGTCACTACACAAAACAGAGATTAATAGACTTTTAAATCCATTCCAATTTATTGAAGCACAACACTCCCGGCAGCAAATGGAAAAAGTTCTGAAAAAATCAAAAACATTCGACGTGACCGCCAGCTGAGGTTGAATGCCGCCTGCTCACATACCTGCCGCAGTTTTGCTGCTTTACAAATTGATTCCTTAAACCGGTTCAATGGAATTTATTTACATACATATTATTATTTACCGATAGAACCGTATCAACATATCTGCCTCCGTCCGCTTTATACCTTGCTCAATTTTATACAACAAGATCCCAGGGCATATCATTGGAGCTCGAAGGGGGAAGTTCAAATCCCATTGAAGGTAACGTTTTAAGGGTGTTTAGTAATGAAGACAAATCTGGTAGATTTTTTGTATGTTTCTTCTTTCTCCTCTTATCTAAACACCAGACGACAAAAATGTGTGATCCATATGTGTTTCGCTACATATGGATCTGTCTGGCCAACGCATTATTTTTGTCGTCTGGTGTTTATTTTAGCCTCCACAGTCTAGAATAAACAATTTTAGGACAGATCATAAAAATGGTCACGAACTAATAAAGAAAAAATATTTTAACGACTTAAAAATTCACCGACACGACAGATACAAAGACACGATAAAGTCCAAGTAATAAAAAATGTTTATTTTAACAATAAACTGTTCTCACGAACACATAAGTTCAGCAATCTTGATCCTCGATCTATTTAAACAAAGAATCTGAACAATAAAAGAACTAAATTGGTTTTCAATGTTGATTTTATGGAAGAGAATCAGCAAAAAATCATAAATTACTTGAAGGAGGGCTGTACAAAACAAATACTATTCAGGCTTATCGCTTCGCCTTAAAAACAACGAAAAAGTACTCAATTATCCAAAACAATGAAAGCTCCGAAAACCAACAATTTGAATGCTTACCTACCCTTGAGTTTCGACTTCTTTAGCAACGCCGGAACATCGACCAAACAGCGCGGCGGCTAACATTGTATTAAATACGTCCTTCTCACGAAGAAATGGCGTGATAACAGCTTACATTGCTTTCACACTTATGTGGCTATGTAGTTTCTGAAATGCAAACTCCTGTCTTAAGCTGCACTTGGTAACATTCAGTAAAAGTCGTTTGCGTTCCGGTCTGCCTGTGCCTCGTACAATCAAACTGAAATAAAGCCACCAGAAGTTTTATCTTAAAAACATTTCGAGAGAAGTCTTGTTTTGTATAAACCTACCCGTATTGTGTTTGTTCCTTCATTTCTTTCCTTAAAATTCCAGCCGATTTTTTTTCTTCGCTATTCACCAGAGTACCTCTCAATTAAATAAGTATTTGCCAATTTCAGGGTAAGTGGGGATCAAATTCCTCGCCGGGTGGCATGGGAACAATACAAAGTTCAAGCCCATTAAGCATTTTCTTACTTTTCTGATAACATTTGATATTATAGTGGGCGCACAATATAAGAATGAGTATTACAAGTGCATGCTATTAACCCAAAAACTTGACATTTCGGCACAGACTATTATCTCCCCCTTTCTAACCAGACTGTAGAAGTACACAATGTATATCGGGCAAGCCTCAATGAGGCGAAGATTATTTTGTAACTACTTAAATTAAAAGCTTTATTACTGACAATATGTATAGAATATCGCTTATAGGAAAACAAAATCAACGCATCCTGAGTGCTGTAAAGAAACAGAAGATAATTTAAATGAAAGATATTTTTTTAATGTATCAGGAAATTAATAAAAAGAAAACAACCTTATTGCTTTCAAAACATCTAATAAACCCCTAACAAAAAGCAAAGAAATCAGTTTTTGTTCTCGCACGGTACTAAGTAACGTGGGAACAACATAACAAAGTTACAATAAGGGTAATTTCATAAGTTATGAAGCTTATGACTTGCAAAAAATAAGTAGGTATACAGTGCGTAAACTTTTATTTTATTGAAGCGGCGCGCTCACTCGATACCGTGACGGGTAAGTTTACGCGTTCAGCAATTTCTTTGTTAAGTCAAAAGATCGGCTTTCTTTTGCACAAAATAATATGAAACATGACATGAATTGAAAAAGTTCACCGAGGAGAAACTTGTGACAACACAGCCGAGTTCTATTGTTGAAAACGACGGTTACTTTTTTAAAAAAGGAACACGACCAGTACCCTTTTCAAAAAACTACCCGCTCAAGTCTTGTAATTACAAGATGAATTTGTTTTTCTTTTTATTGTCTCGTTTAACTATTACCTTGTAAAAGCTTCATTTAAAGGGATGACTGTCTTCTTTCAATTTTCACAGATATTTCATGTACCTAAGTGATACATATTTTATCCATCAATACTGATACGTTCGTGTAGCGAAAGCTTTGGCATAAACACGTGATGAATTTTGCACCCACAACACAGAGCGGCGTACTCACATAGAGCTCTTCGTACTTTTACGTGTTATACCTTTTGTTGAATTTCAGAGTATGCTTGCTTGATGCAAGCATACTCTGAAATAAATAAAGTAGATAAATCTACTTTTTGTACTTTTTAATGTATAGTACAGTGTTAATGTTCCTGCCTTTTTATTCTGTTGAACGGTATGAGAACAATGCTGTTAAGTAAATGCAGATGATGGCCGGCGGGCGCCGGGCGATCGCATCTAGTCGTTAGCAGGACGGCGACGCTCTGTCGAACTTGAAATGGAAAAGCATCGACATCAACATTGAAATACCTAAATATTTATAGGATAGGAATTTTAAATGTATTCGGGTACGTAACGGGGCCGTGTATCGCAAGCAGAGATCGCCGGCAACAAATTGCGGTTGGGCGAGATAAAAAAGGTCCGTCCGTCATTTTGCTAAACGACCGGCCGGAGTGCGCCGTGGTCGGGTTGCGGCCAAAAAAACGACGCCGCCGACCCTTGCCGGCAGTCCCACTTCTGTCTTGAAAAAATGATACCACTGTCAATTCTATTTACGATAGTTTCAAGTACTCCGTTGTCCAGAACGCGCCTAGGGCCAGACTGACTTGCAAATCTATGACGAGAGTCTATCTATGTAATTGTTTTTTTTCTTACAGTCCCTTTATCTAGGATTGAAATAATATCGTCATCTCCAAAACAAAAAATCCAGGAATATAGTATTTAAATGACATAGAATCCAATAGAATATCGGAACTCCACAATATAATAATGTTCCCGAGCTATTGAAGAAACATATTGAATTCTTTGAACTCTTTTTGTGTTTGCATTCCATTTTTATAGGTAATAGCAGTCAATCGCATATGGCTTCAATATAGCTTTATAATGCACTTGAAATTCAAATATGTAAAATTGTCATACTTGATGGTTTGTTTGATATTCGAGTTATAGTTTGGGTCGACTAACTATAGTATTGATATCTCATAGTATTACTAATGTGTTTGAATTATATAAATAAATATATGTACAAATGACAAATCAAAATGAAAACCATTCTAAGAAAATACAAGATTCTATCAATCGGCAGCAAGTATTTTGACTGTAGATAAAAAGGAAAACCGCCATTCTTAGAAATGGGATCCAAGATGGGTTCCGTCTACAGCCTGCTCTATATACACACATACGTATACTGTATAGTACATGCTCTGCCATTGTCTACCTACACTATATAAACTCCTTGCGGTTTCTTTGTGTAAAAGGTACACGTTACATACTCGACACTGCCAACTAATTTGAGTTCCGCCAATATACGTAATACTGAGTGCCGACACAATTATCTACAACTACCTATTAAGCTCGTATTACAACCTCGTCATTATCATCATCATCATCATCTGCCAGCCTTTTCCCAACTATGTTGGAGTCGGCTTCCAGACTAACCGGATGCAGCTGAATACCAGTATTTTACATGGAGCGACTGCCTATCTGGGTAAAACGATACCCCTTGGTAAGACTGGTTGTCAGACTTTTTGGGCCACTGATTACCTGTAACAACTGTCAAAGATCTACAAATGACAACCGAGACCAACGGCTTAACGTGCTTTCCACGGAGGAAATTCGGTATGTAATGGGTAGTCACCCATCCACAGACCAACGTAAGCAAGCATGGCTTAACCTAAAGATAGACCCGGGCGGCTGCTATTACTTAGCCACGAGCTCCTCGTACCAAAGCCTTAATTTAGCAAAACAATGCGACCACTTCAAATACGCAATATCCTTCCGACTGAAATACTTTACACTAAAATTAAAATGAGGCGTAATAGCGGACACTGTTAACATGTAAATACGGTTCAACGATACAACTCTCTGGGAATTGAACACATTTTGTTTTCAAAGGTGTAGTAGCCGTGTTTGTTCCGGTTATAATGAGATTCCGCAACAAACAATCGCCACGCGATGAATAGAGGGTGCACAGTTATAAATGGCACTAATTTCGCCATGTATTGTGTACCTACTAGTTATTTGTGAAGCTGAATCCAACCATAAGAATAATACCTAACTAATCACTAATTAGTAACACAAAGCATTCCGGAGTGTTCTCTGAATCGAGACAAAATTATTGGCTACGTAATTAATATTTAGGTAAGCCTTTTGATATTATTTAGTGATTGTATTTAGGTGACAGATCTACTATTTTTAGGAACATTTTTTTTTTTTTACCGAATTAAATAAAAACATTTATTAGGTTAAATTAACTATATACATTAATAATTAAAAACTATTAAACTAGAATAAATAAACTAACAACAAACTATAAAAGGGCATCGAAAAACTCCCCCTCAACGCTGTCAGCTGGTAATGTTCCCAAGAGGATGGCGGCGTTGCCACGTTGTATGGCAAAACTTAGCCTCTGGCCAAGGTAAAAGCCAGCCCCAGGTCACGGGAAGCGTCAACTAGGCGTTTCGCACTCGGACCCCACGGCCCTAGAGTTTCAACCCCAAACGGCTCGAAAATATAGTTACCACAAAGGTTTCTATATTTACGCCGCTTGAGGTTCTCTGCAGCCGCAGCGGCAGCACCAGCACAGCACGATGAGCTTGGAAGATGGGATGGCGCAAGAGTATCGACGCATGTTGCGTCCCACACTAAAGGCCAAACAAATATTATAACAAATATTAAACAAATATTATTTATTAGGTTATTGAAAATGCATATATTAGGTAATTGATAAAATCATACCCATAAAATAATTTTTACTCATTTTGTAACTATATAGACAAAATTAGTAAATCTTTAAATGGGAGATAATATAAGAATAATTTTGTTAAATAGTACCTGCCTCAAAATATATCGTTAGTCGATCATTAGAATTGGTGAATATAACTGCTACCTTCAATTCCACCGGTGAATACACGTGAAATACGGAGCGGCCGCTTTTGACCCCTGACACCTGGCCAATCTGAAATGTGTCGTGGACTTTTTAGCAACGTTTGGTTATGACCCGGATTTGGGACGAATCCCGATGTTAAAACATACTGTGGTAGTCCCATTTTGTACTTTAAAATAAAATTACGTGGCCTGACTTTGTGGGTTTTTCGACTTTATGGAACCATTATTATTAAATCGATTAATAGGACATTTATCGCAACCCCATAGTGAAGGCATGTTGAAGGCTACTGTCCAAGATTGAAACACTCCACTCTCAAAAGGGTGGCGTAAAAGGCAAATAAGGGATTATAGCTATTAAGAAGATGGGTAGTAGCCATCTCCTGGCCGCTAATAACATACTGCGATCGCAATAACACAATCCATCTAGCAGGCGTGGTGATTTATATCCCGCATTGTGTTCTAAATAAGCACATAAAAGTGTATTTCAATGGTTAGTAACTGCTTATGTTCATTATTGACGTTTGCGAGTAGAGAACCAATATGAATCGTCTTTTTTTTTTTTATATATATGTATGTAGTTAGTTTTGATCATATCATATGAGACCTAATTCTTGTACCACTATCATTTATAATAAGGTCTTATTTTTAACACTTTTAATCCTATAAATAAAATTAGCTCACACTTTGTATAATCGACAACCTGACTGAAAGCTTTCAAAAGCTTTGCAGGCAGTAATTTAAAGAAGCCATTGCAAATTATTATCCTATCATATTTCAGCTATAATACGTCAGGTATTCAATTAAATTGTGAATACCTTTCACTGATTCTATACACACTCGTACACGCCAAATAATCCTTCATGTTTTACGTGTGAACGTGAGAATTTAAACCCACAGCAAAATTCCACGGAAGCCTCTCGGAATTACAAAATAATGAATAAATTAAGGTATTTCAAGTTCATAAAATGCTTCAAGTAAAAGTAAAACCACATTTCCCTGACTTGAATATATTTATCTATCTTTAAAGATAGGTATGCAACGCTATCTAAGTAATTCCGTCCGAATTCATAGACTCCGAATTCAGTCTTCGAAGGACAAAGGATGAAGGAAGGAACTTGCGACTACTACATCCACCTAGGCCATAATCTGAATAATTAATAGAAGTGCATGGTATTAGAGTTGTCCGGGTCGTGTCTACCGTCAGCCGGCGTCACTGGGCAATAACATTATATCAACATGAACTTATTGCTAGAATACGCAACGGGCACGCGACGACATCGTCCCGACAACGGAAAGGCAATTTACAGCAACAATAAAAGTATCGCTTTTATTGGCGAACACACAATTCGTTCGGACAGCTGTAATTGCGAACTCTCGCACTGTCTATTGGTTCTGTAATTTAGATCCCACAGTTTTAGCATCATGTTCGTGCACTGAGCCGATTCTATTTTTATTTTTGCCCGGTTTTTTCTGCACTAACTGACCGGCACTATAAATAACAAGCTTTACAACTATACATTTGGCAATTAATTGTACTTTTAACGACTAAAAAAATAAGTAATCGGATATGGCGACGAATATTTTAGCGACACATATCCACCCTTCGATGCAAGTTTAAGTCTACAATCTACAAACTATCAGGCTCAATCACTGTTTGGTATCGATGCGGCTAATGCTTTTGGTGATTTCGTTGCTAGTGTTTTCTTACGTGAGTCACCTGATTTGAATATCACTATAATCCATCCATTTAATCAAACTGACGTTTGATTAAATTTTCTACTAACGATGTACATGATCTCAGTAAATTAAAACTAAGTACTGTAGGGCCGCATAACATTCCACCTAATATTCTTAAACTGTCTAAAGCTTAAATAGCCATACCTCTATGTCATATATTTAACTTATCATAAAGCACCGGAAACTATCCGACTGAATGGAAGCTTTCTAGGATTACGCCTTTAACGAAGACAGGGGAGAAATCATCAGTTGAAGACTACAGGCCTATTGCTATATTGCCAGCCCTGCTAAAGTATGTGAGCACATTTTATTTAAGAAAATTCAAAGACAAATAGCTATTTTTATGTGCAATGAAGAACATGGTTTTCGCATCAAAAAGTCAGTTAACACCAATCTGCTAACATTTGTTGAAATTATTTCTTCTTAAATGGACCGCGGACAGCAAATAGATGTGCTGTATTTCGATTTCCGTAAGGCCTTTGATAGAATGAATAACGACATAATTATTCTTGTTACGCGAGTTAAGTGCTATTGGTGTTGCACCCAATCTTCTTCTTCTTCTGATTTCTAAATGTCTCCGAGGCCATCAGCAATTTGTTCGCCTTGGTTCATACAACTTACATGCATATCATACACGGTGAGGCGTGAGTCAGGGTTCCATTTTAGGTCCCTTGCTCTTCTTGATTATGGTAAACGATCTACCACTTATAACAAATCACGTGAAATGTCTTTTTTACACCGACGACCTAAAAATATATGCAACTGTAAACTCCGTGTCTGACTGTATAGCTCTCCAGCGTGATATCGATGCGTTGGGTGAATGGGCCGCCACCAAAATAATGGAATTTAACACCTCTATGAGATAATGCCAAATTATGGGTTTTAGTCGCATGCGGACTCCTACACTGTACAACTTCGACTACAGTGTGAAAAACGCTTCTATGCTAGAGTGTCGATAGTAAAAGACCTCGGTATACTGCTTGACCGTATGCAATGAAATGCTAACATTGGCCTTCCATGCACACATTATAAGCTTGGCTGAAGAATTTTTCAGACACTTTGCTTTTGTTTTACGAACTGTCAAGGGTTTTATAACCAGGCAGTTATTAGGTCCTGTTTGTGCTAGCTTTAGTTCGGTGCAAACTCAAATCTCGAACCTAACCAGCGGTTTTTTAAGGAATCCTCACTCACTCATGCTGGAAAAAGTGCAAAAAGCTTTTCTTAGATACTTTTACAAACGTCTGTTTGCATATAACCCTACTATGTCTCTTTTAGGATCTTTGATTTTAATTCCTTTAGACATGCTATTTATCAAATGACAAACCCGTGCAAATTAAAAATTATACATGGTTATATCAACGCCTAGGGTTTACATGCGGTGTTGTGTCATTTATTTGTTCCAAATAATTATAGTTGCTGTAGAAAGCATAAATTGTTTAATCTTCCATTTTGTCACACTGTAGCTCGATACCGCGTATGCTGGCAATGCTTACCGCTCTCATGGAGATCAAGCCTGGAGAGGACTTATTTGCTGATGAATGAAAGACGATAATGTTAGGAAATAAAAGGATTACTTAACTTAATTTGGTAACAATGGCTGGCTAAATGTGATAAATAAATCAATATGGGGTTTTCGTTCTTACTCCGTTTCATAATAAAAAGAACCGATGATAATAAAATACATAGAGGTTGTTCCACACGTACAGTTCACTTGTATCACGAACTCGCAAAAGTCCCAGTAATGACCGCTTGTGTGACAAAGTACAAGGCCGTCAATACGGCCTAATTGATCAAGTTACAAGTTCATCAATCGTTACAAAGTGTCGTCGTGAGCGTGTGAAACTCCGCCGGCTGGCACTAAGCCAGCATTATCCTGAATATTTTTGGTTCGTTAGTTTTACAAAATTATTGAGCTCCGCTAAAAGCACCTGAGTCTATAATACTTTTATAAGACTGAAAGACAAAAGGTTGAACGTTGGAAATATTTTTAAGAGAAAATGACTGTAGTTTCATGAAAGCTGTCGCAGTTACTAATTATAGTAAACGGTATTTTCAATACCGTCTAGTTGACAAACTATTTTTGGTACTTCAAATACTACTACAAAGACTTGAACCAGAAGTAAATAGGTACTGTAATAATTCATCTTGCTTGGCCAAGTAGAAACAAAATCAATGTTAACAGCTATGCGGGCAAATGCCAGTATTTGATAAAACGGTTCGAAGTTTGTATTCAACTGCATATAAAAAGTGTTGCCCCAAATCGTACCTGAGATACAGATCGGAAATACAAAGTGAGGAACTTTTAACAATATGAACTTTTAACAAATAATCAAAGCAATTTTTCAATCAAAGCGCGAGCGATCTTTTCAAATTAGTATAGCACTAGCTTCCGCCCGCGGCTTCACCTGCGTAAATTACAATATCTTAATCAATAATAGCCTATTTGTTATTCTGATGTGTAAAGGAAATGTAAATGAAGGTGCTATTAGGTATACCTCTGCCTAATCCTTCGGGGATTACAGGCGTGATGTTATGTAAACTATATTACTGTAAAGTTTTTAATATTGTTTGCGTTTAAACTGTTCCTAATAACCTGTTTATCTACCGGTTTCGAGCTGAGTACTTGAAAACTCCGTCGAAATATTTCTAGTGGATAACAGAGCTTCAAGTACCTACCCGCTATTAGTGTTAATTATCACAAGAATCTGCAGCAATCTCTTTACTATCTAGAAAACAACCCTTATTGGCCACTTACCAAAATAGTCGAAGTGCGATCAGAAACCCGGCTTGCCGAAACATTTCATTTCCATCTTAGGGAATACCGAAAACCCACGTCGATTAATACGACCCAGCGTTGCCTAAAAATATTGAATACTTACTTACCTAAGAAATAGTTCGGTCTTCAGTCGCTCTTTTATGGTCCGTTCGGGTACCAATCTAAAATCCAGAGAACAGATTTAAGCCCTGAAAACCTACTGAACGAGGTTAGGATAATTTTGAACCCAAAACAATAAAAAAGGATAACTTCATCCATCTATCTGCCTAGTTTTTTATTCTAGTCCGATATATTATTCTAGGACGTGTGCGAAACGGCTGAGAACCTTCCTTGAGAATCGCACTTGAGACGAAAGATGGGCACGTGGAGTTTGTTAGCAGAGTAAGCGTTTACACTGAGGAAGCTTAATCTTGGTCAATGGTTGAATAAAGTTGTAATTGTGTAATGAATTTTTAGATAAAGAATTTATTCTGGTTAAAGCCACCAGACTCTGATTGAAAGTCAACTGCTATCACCTAATGTGTAAGTCTAACTTATGCACCGGCTTCGCCCACATTTCGTTGGGTAACTGTCCCACGGGTCGTTCTACCGGGATAAAAGGATATCATATGTGTTAATGAATGCTTTCGTTCGTTTGAAATTATTATAAAAATATTACATCCCCATTTCAATCGGATTTTGTTAACAATTTTTAAGGTTCTTATTTGTTTTGCACGAATTATCCTTTGAATAAAATAAAAGCAAGTAAGAGAGCAATAAAAGTCAGTTATTCCTTGGAACATAGGCTATCTGCCAGTGAAAGTCCCGGCAAAATCGGTTATGCTGTTTCGAGATAAGCCGGAAAAAACAGGCAGACAGTTTTTTTTTTTTTTTTAAAGCTTTTTTTTTAGTACCGTATATACTTTCATAATTATTATAATGTATTCAGTTAAAAGCTGTTATTTTGATTCAAAATCACAAACAGACACTTCAATTTTATTAATGTACTAGCTTTTGCCCGCGGCTCTGCCCGCGTCGAGCTCGGGCATTGCCCGCAGGATCTTACCTCTGGGAAAATAAGTAATCTATGTGCTATACCATACCATAATCTACCTCTGTGCCAAATTTAATCCCGATCTTTTGAGCCGTTCTGGCGTGATTGAGTAACAAACATCCATCTATCCAAACTTTCGCATTTATAATAGTTTATTATGTAAGATAACGGGGTGGAAAGGACACCGACGCGAAAATGGTTACCATGTGTTCAGTATATCAGTTGGAGCCCCCACATAGTTTTTTTTTATCGGTAGTTTCAAAAAATCACGCCCCGCACGCCCTACGCAACATGCGCGCCAAAACTGTGATACACGTGTCTCATAATTTTAATTGAAGAGTGTGTACACCAATTTTTGTGTCAAACGACCAAGGAATACTATACGTTTCACAGAAAATTTAACCCCCCCTATTTTACCCTCTTAGGGGTAGAATTTCGAAAAACTCTTTCTTAGTGGATACCTAGTCTTCACAAAAAATACACCATTCAAATTTCATGTATTTAGGACCAACGGCTTGGGCTGTGCGTCAATATATAAGTCAGGGGATGATTTTGGAAAAACTGTGATACGCGTTTTTCATAATTTTAATAGATGAGTTTGTACACTAATTTCAAGTCACTCAACCCCGTGAATAAAATGTTTCACAGAAAAAGTAACACCTTTTTTTTCATCAAATGACTTCTCCCGCTCTGCGCAGAGCGGAAGGGAGTGTCAGACTTGTACTGACTAAAACCCATCCATGTTCCTTCCTTGCCCTTTGTGTTCCAGGGCCGCGGTATCTCTTTCGAACAGCCCGCAGCCCAAAATGTATCACCTCATTTCACGTCTTTAGGACCAGCGGTTTAGGCTCTGCATTCAACACCCTATTTCACCCTCTTTGGGGTGGTATTTCGAAAAACCATTTCTTAGTGGATACCTACTCTTTACAAGGAATACAGCAGTTTTCAGTTTTCTACTTTTGGACACAATGGCGTTTTAATTGCACAGTAAAAATTATAATCTATTTAGTTCTTACCTTGATAATAAAATCATGTAACTTGTTTTTAATTTTTTAGTTCACTTTTGAAATTAATTTTTTGTTATGGCAGGCGTGTTTTTTTATTATTATATAATCATAATTTTATATAGACCATTATTATGAAGTTTAGTAAAGTTTCAGTCAATGCTACTGAACAGAGAAAGAATAGATAGTTTAACAAATATTCGACGTGAGTTTTTAAATTGGCATAACTTTTTTATTTATGAACCGATTGACATAAAACAAACACTAAATGTTAAGTGAAGCTTATCACAATATATTAGCAAAAACTACATCCAAATCAGATAAGCCGTTTCTGAGATTAGTGTGCACAAACGCACAGACAAACAGATAAACAGAAAAACAAACAAAAAATCTAACAATCATTGTTTTGGGTTCTATTTGTGTTGATAATGGTCCCAATAATATTTTTTCTCATATATCTTCCATGTACAGACAGCGATCCGTTACATTTTCATTATATGTATAGATATAGAAGATGTATAGAACCCCTTAGACTTGAGTCTAAACAGTTAAAAATTTTCTGTAATCATAATTTTTGACTTTCCAAAAGAAACATAACAGTTTTGTTGCGAGTTTGGTTGTGGAGACAAAGGCTTTCATAAAACTAAAAAGTCTAAGTCCAAAGATAGTCTCGACTCAAGACTGCGCATTGCTTTAATCTCGGATCAATAATTGTAATTCGTATATTATCCTTGGACAACAATGCATGTTCTGAAAAGCTTGAGATCAAATCTTTTGCTTTACTTAAACTTCAAATAGAAATATTTTAAAAACTATCCTTGAACAACATTTTCCTCGACTGAATAAGACAAATGTGTAGTTGTTTGAAAGACTTACTTGTCTTCGTACATGGTAGGTAATATATCTGTAGAAATATCTGAGTAGAGTTTATTTAGAAATTGAGTTTATTTATAACTATTTTTTTTCTGTTTTGCTTGTTTAAATAAATATCGATACATATCACGTTCATCTTCGATACATCATAGCTAGGGAATTTTATTAGACCCAACGGTTCAAGCTGTTAATTATTTATCTGACAGTAGCATTAAGATTTTTATTAACTATGCATAATTATTATTTCAGCATCAAGAAGTGCCATTCTTACTTGTGATTGACAACTGAAGTGAATTGAATAACATTGTAACATTCATTGAACAATTTTTCATGAATGTATTAACTACTTTTGCATTGCTTTAATGCATACTTAATTATCCATTAATGTAAATCGGTTTCGAATGCTCACTTCGACGACACCGCCGCCACGCAACGATCCCCGCAATTTGATGTTGAATATATCTCTTCCTCTAAAAATGTTTTATTTTTAATTCAGAAGTTAGCTGTGTGTGTGAGCGTCGTGAGTGTTTTAATGGAATGTGTAAAATTATCATTGAAAAAATTGCTATCATAAGTTCAGCATTATTTTAGAAAGATCTTTTTGACTCTGCTAAGTTACTCTCGAAATAAAGAATCATTATTTGCTTACTAACTAACTATTCCTTTAATTATTATTTTTTTGACTAAAGTCTGAATAGTTGTCGACATGTGGAATGTGAGCTCCGTGCCGATAGTCGTTTCAGCCAATGGCTTAATTGCCAAGAGCCTCGACCAACACCTGAGGAGGCTCTCATTAGGTAGCTGGATTAAGGGCTTGATTTAGAAAGCGGTAATCCTAGACACGGCTCGTATTGTTAGGTTCCTCTCTCTGGAGCCCTGCTTGGACCCTGTTCCCGATACCGGCAGGCTACTACATTGCACCCGTACGAAGCCGGGGCGGGTCGCTAGTTATTTATATTTGTTTTCATTAAACCCAATAATAATAAACCCTTCTAGGTTTATTAATAGAATTGAGCCGGAAATATTCCTTGTCCAAAGGAGTGCCGTACCTAGTTGAAGTGCCTTCAAAGGCCATTGAATATAGATTGCAACAAGACGTTTGCATTTCCAGACAAAAGGGAATGTTGAGTAGCGTTCATTCAAATATCAAAGCAGTCCGTACTTCTGTGAAAGCGCTAGTTTATTGTTTAATGGAATATTTACATCTGTAGAGTTCGATATTAATGATGATGATGGTTTTCTTTTTTCTCCTGTGTTTTTAATCCCGTCTGGAAGTCTGACCAGTGAAAGACAGACTTCTATATTCTAGTACGGGCACTGCGAACCGAGTGCGGTGCAGTGCGGGCGCCGCGGGCTGCTGGGCACATCTGACTACTGTAATTCAACTATCGGAAATACTTATATTCTGTAGATAACTTTTTCAATTTAGTACTAGCCGAATTACCACTATATTCATCAACTAGCGGACGTCACACGTCACCCGCATAGTTTCCGTTCCCGTGGGAGTACGGGGATAAAATATAGCCTATGTTTTTCGCTGATAATGTAGCTATCCACTGCTGAAAGAACTTTTCAAATCGGTCCAGTTCTTTTTTAAGTTTATTCGTTACATACAAAAATACAAATCTTTTCTCTTTGTAATATTAGTATTGAAGTATAGATATAGATAATAACACCACATCACTCCTGTAATCCCCGAAGGGCTAGGCAGAGATCGCCATGGTAGGTACATCGATATTTCATCACTTATGTTGAAGCCTCGTGTAATAGTGGGCGAGCCTGTTGCCATCCGCAGACTTCAAGCTGGTAATGAGAAATCCCTGTTGAAAAAAAGTAATAACACTTAACCCGACCTGGGAATCTAGGAATTCTGGGTTTATGTAATAATCCTTTATTACTTTTTCTACAAAGCGAGCCAAAAAAAATCGTTTCCCAGCACTATTTTTTGCGTAAAAACAAAATATTAATAAGTTATTATTACTAAGTTTTTAATTAAATTATTAACTTAGTTTGATATACATAATGTTTGGTTGACGGCTTCGTGAAGAGTCTGTTTACACCCTGGAAAAGGCTAGGCAGATAATGTGACTCTTTCTGCAAAGCACTACGCAGTTCGTAGAATCTTGTCGTATGTTTATCCATTAGTCGATGCCTCAATCGAAATGGTGTGCGTACAGGACCAACACATGCGACCAGCCACGCATATTGCACATACACGTGTAGTGAGATAGTCGCTGATTTGATTGGATGCTATTAAACCATATATCTACAGGTTGGTTTGACTTCGGTCTGTGTTGCGTGGAAATAATATTATGAATTCCGATTATTGCTAATCTGGATTGTATCCGCTTACGTGTATTGGGAAGTGTGAGGGATGTTATTATAATAAATGACTGAATGATTGAGTGACGGCTGACTGGGAAGAATGAATGAAATGAACCAAGTAAGTACCTAACCAAGTAACGTACGAGAGACGGTGTATTGGGAAGTATTGCTTTCGAATGAAAAAAGTTTTACCCAGGGGCCTACTAGTATTTAATATAGAAGTTACAGGTTACCACAATTGTTCCAGTTTATTTCATAGTATTCTTGTTTCGCTCTGCTCTGGGCCCGCCATAGTACAGGTACAGCATCATGCTGAATAGTAAACTACTTGTCGCAAGCTGTTTACTTTTTTTTGTACTGTCCTGTTTTATTTATAAATATTAGATATGCATATATGTATATTTATTATATATTGTATTTTTTGTCATTTTGTATGCAAGTCATGTACCTGCATATTTTTTCTTTTTTTCTATAAGAGCGTAAACAATTTTATAATGTATTATATTATTTTATTTTTACGAATATCAGTTATCAAAAATCGATCAATATCAGCTATTAAATAGAACTCATGTTATTATCAAACGTTGATTACCTATTCCTATGTAAACATTTTGTGACCAGACACTTCAATATTTTAGTATTGCTTATTCAAAACGTTTCCCATTATTATTCTCTCAAGTTCTGTAGTCAAATACGGCCTTGCAACTATTCGGGACATTCGGAGCATGTCACAGACATCCAACATGTTCCACCCAAACGCAAACTAACGAGTCCTGTGGCCACAACTTTTATATCAACTTTCCTAGCTTTCCGAAGTCGTTTTCCCGATTTCAGCCACGTGAATGCCGAGTAATTGTTTTCGGTTACTTTTTTTATTAACATTGATAAAATCATACGACACACTAGAACCTTTTATTAAGTAATCAAACTCAACATAAACGAATTTGGAGCAGTTGTAAATTTTCTTTTAAAACGCTTATGTTGATGTTAGAATGGAGGAAACTTTGAATGTATTATTCGCTTGGCACACCCACGCAAGTTCGGAAAGTCAATTTTATAATGTTCGTTGGTACTCCTGTCCGCGCTTGTACTTTATATTTTAAGTGTTTATTGATTTTGAATGCGATTGTTGCACGTACATTCAAATTTCCCCAATCAACCTTGAATCTAATGCTGATTTAGCGATAAAGTTGAAAATCTAGTAATTTAACAGATTGTAGTAGTTTGATGTGCTGGTGTCTGTATCTGCCATATTATAAAATTGGAGTGTTGTGGTGTAAATTTTTATTAAGGTAGGTGTACAAGGTACTATTTTGCGACGTAAACCTTGCTCTCCTAATATTGTGTAACTAAAACAATTGAGACAATTGAAAATGATTTATTTCAACTTTAAATTATGCTTTCATGTTTTCACTTTCTTACAAACAATTATTTTAAATTACTTATCAACATCAGTTCAAATATGAACGCTTTTATTTACAAGTTCTTAACTTTCTAACAATTCAGTATTGGGGGTTACTTTAATCACAAGTCATCCCATCTCTAGTAGAGTATTATAAATGTCCAATCACATATTCGTCCATTAAATCAGACGTACCTACTAATATTTACAAAACATCTACTTAATTACGATAAAGTAATGACGTCAACCATTCCGGTCTCGGTTGTGTAGGCTTGTATTCCGAAGGGCTTAGAGCCAACGGAGACGCAGCATCTGCTAAAGCCACCGAGGACGATGTCTCTGTTACAGCTATACTCGGTTTGGGTTTCAGTATAGAACGCAACTCGTCGTTATCTGCAGCCCGATTTCGTTGCAGATTCTCACGGGTCTCTTTCATCCTCGAAAGTTGTTCTCTCAAACTTCTATACTCCTCGAGGAATTTTTCCAGTTGAGAAGCTCGAAAATCAAAGTCCTCTATGGGTTGCCCGGTACGGGAGTAGTCTCGCAATCCGGAAAGATCAAGAAGTGGTGTGGCGGAGGGCACGGTGGGCTGCTCCCTCGAAGGCGACGCCGGAAGGCTTGGATTCCGACGTATTCTATTTCCACCAGTAGAAAGATCTAAAAAACTATTCGACCTCCGCCCAGACCGCTGCCGGCTTTTTTCGTACGTTCTGTCCAAAAAACTGGCAGAGTCTGCACCGGAGCTGTTTCTTCTGCTATTAAGAAGAGGACTACGACTATCGCCATCCTTTTTCCGGGGTATTGTGTAAAAGTAGTACGGATCATGTTTCATTTCACTTCGTAAGTACGAGGAGGTTCCTAGGGCACTCATTTCAATGAGGTCAGGGTAATTCTTCTCGCTGTCACTTCCAGACAGGTCGTTGTCGAGGCGCTCGCGGGGTCGCGTACGTGGACATGTGCGCCCATTGTTGTTAAACCGACTGTTTTCAGATAAAATCTCTACGTGGGCACTCATCATTCCCGTGGAATTGGAGCTTTGCACTGACTCTGACGTGGCATCAGATCTGAAACAACGAGTGGATTTAATTAAAATATGGAAATGGAATAGAATAGAACAATGGGAAATGATGGCTGTGTAATTGTTTGTCTCAAGTATTGCATTGTATTGCGTGAATCAATATCTTGCGAGCGAGTAGAGGATTTGCAACAATCAGTAGTCAGTCGGCTGCCGCACTAACAGAAGCTATCCACGCATGGGAAGATGATTGGCGCAACCACTGTACCCGTCTCGCCTGAGACTTGAACACACACAATTGAAACGCTCACAATTTACAAACTAAACTTTATTCCTTCCAACGATTGAAGCCAAGACCTCTCCGTCTGAGACATTAAGCTACTAAACCAAGGGGATTAGACAATAATTACTGAACTAATTTTCTCTCGTGCTCTCTAGGTTTGGGGAGATTTTCATCACAAGCTCGCCCCACGACCCACGTTAATTTGTAGTAGGTTCGCAATCAGTTGCGATTTAGGCACTTGGCTTAGCATAAGCCCTTACAGACATAAAAACCCAACATATAAACGTTTAATGACCAAATGGGATCATCAGAAATATTTACGTAATTCTGTGTAAGACTTGTGAGGTTTTTTTAATGTTTCTATTTTATAACTCAAACAGTTGATCAAACAGGAATATTATACATAGATCTAATCTAATGCGACTATAAACCATATTTTACATTAAATCATTTACTATTGTATCAAAAGCAATATAATCATTCAGATAACAAGAATTAACACATTTCTGAATTTCTTTTATTGATAGAATTCGCAAACACAGAAGTAAAACTTGTCTTTCTCCGAAGACGTCATATTTTTTCATATCTGTTATTGATCCCTGTGACCCTAACATATAGATGTAAATGTATAGTACCTGGATGACCGAGCTTTGCTGTTTTTTTTTTTGCTTTTGACGTTTTTTTAAAAATGAAACCTAAATTTCATGAAAATTATTGGAGCAGTTTCTGAGATTCAGATTATATATATATATAGGTACAGTCAACAAAACAGATAGGTATGCAGGGTCGAAAGATATAGTTTTAGTTTTTTTAGAAACTGTTGCACATCTTCAAATGAAATTTGAATTAATTTAACCAATTGATTATTTTTCTTCATTTATTTTTTTTTTTCATTCGAAAACATCGATCGGTTTTTAAGAAAAAATCAATTATATCTTTCGACCCTGCATACCTATCTTTTTTGTTGACTGTACATATATACAAGAATTGCTTGTTTAAAGGTATAAGATATACATACGTATGCTATTTCAGAGAAAAACTTCTTAACTATTGAGACCGATCCATCTTCATGAGAACTGACTAAAATAACTTTGCGGTATTCACAATATTTTAAATAATGAAACCTAAAAGCATTCTTTCTATTACTTATTTCTCAGCTTATCTTTTTCCATACCATGAAATTTATTCCTTTAATTAAACTATCACCTTTATCAGAAGGCTGTATTGAATTCCTCTAAAATTATAGACTACCACCAGTAAGCTGAGATCGCATGTATATAATTATGGGCCAATTTGAATTATTAAATAATTATCACGAGAAGTTGCTTGAGAAGTATTGAATTACCGTAAATTGTAGTCACTGAACCGTGGTATGTGTAGATCTCGTTCGGGTATGTTGCCCCTTGAGCTCGGCGGCTCGAAGTCAGCCCGGCGCCACCCAGCCTCCATGGGCGGTGTCACCGAGCACTCCCTCTCCTCCCGCACCTCGCCTCTCAAATACCCCTCGAACTCGTCCTCTGGATCATGCGATGGCACATTCCTATAGTCACCTCTTTTACGAGCACTATCAGAAGCTAACACTCTTGGTACTTCAGCGTTAGTCTTAAAATTCGCTTCTAATTTATCATAACTATCATCTCGATGATTCGTCGTCACTATCTGTTCATTCCATCTATCTAATTGTCTTTTCTTTCGGGTCTCGTATACACACAGTCCTATTAAACACGAACTTAATACTATCACTGCTGACACAGCCATCCCCGCCATCAGTGCACGCCCACCAAAACTTTTGTTTTCTGGTTTCTTTTCTATAGCTAAACTTAAGATCACTTCTGCTTTACCAGCACGATTTTCAGCATTACACGTGTAAGATCCTGCATCTTGCAAGTCTGCTGATTTAATGGTTAAATTACTAGTTTGTCCTTCACTACGTAACATAAAAGCTCTACCGGAATTGACATTATTTGAAGTTGTGTTGGCGAGCAGGCGACCCGCTCGCACCCAGCGCACTCTCGGCGCAGGCACTCCGCTCACTCGACACACGAGTGTCACTTCATCTCCCTCCAACCCTCTGAATTGACTAGCTGCGCTTACTTCTGGGTGACAAGCAAAGTCTTCTAGATCTAACCTATCCCACGACTGGGACTTTAACCGAGGTGGCAATGCGCACTCTGGTACCACTGTTGCTGGAACATTTTTTCTTATCATCCAATCTCTCATCGGTCTCAAGGCGCAAGTACATTCCCAGGGATTACTCGCCAGCTCTAAACCTTTCAGAGATCGCAGCGGCGCTAAGACCGCCACGTGAAGTACCTGCAGTCTATTTTTACTAAGCTCCAAATATTCCAGAGAAGACTCGAGCCCTGCAAATCCGCGGGGCTCTATTTCGGCTATTTTGCAAGCACTGAGTGTAAGTCGCACTAGATGGGGTAGTGCTATAAAGGATTCGTCTCCAACTTTCGTAATGAAATTACCACCGAGTCGCAGTTCTCTAAGCTCGGGGATTGAATCAAACGAATGTGAAGGTATTGTTTCCAGACGGTTGCGCGAGAGATCCAATTCGACGAGGTTTACAAGTGCTCGGAAAGCGTATTGTCTGATGGTCCGGACGTTGCAGGAGGGGAGATAGAGGCGCTGGAGGTTGAGGAGGCCGGCAGCCGCGAAGGCGTCGTCGCGGACGATGGGCAAGCGGTTCTCGGCGAGGTCGAGCAGCTGCGTGGTTGGATCGAGGCGCGGCGGCACGGATGTGAGGCCAGCGCGGGCGCACAGCGCCGACTCCTTGCCGCTGCGCCACTTGCACTCGCAGTGGCGCGGGCAATCGGCGGACGCGGCCGCCGCCAGCGCCAGCACCAGCAGCACCCACATCACCGGCGCCTGCTCACCCAGCGCCGCGCCGTTCGTCTTCACCGCCCAGCGTCATCCCCCGAACCACGTGCAACCTGCCGACAGCATCAAATGTTAATTGAATATTATAAAGGTAAGGAATTCATGAGTGACGGGAGCCAGCATCCTGTTTATAAAGATGTGTACAATAAATGATAACGTTGAACTGAACAACTTGTGACGAGGGGCGTCCTAATTGTGTTCGACCACGTGTACATATTCGCACGTGTGGATCCACATTATATATTTGAATTCGATTTTCGCAATTTTACTAAAGATGAATATTCTAGTAGGTAGGTACCTATTTCAATGTTTGTTTTCAGTTTTTATGCCTATCCAATGTAACTCAGTTGAGACGGCATGTAATAGTATTTATTTATTATTTATGTAATACCGTACCAGTCAGCAAAAATATTTTTTATTAGATACCTACTTTAGGTACATTTTGCGGCTGGCTATAAACTTGATGTCGTTACAGCTTGACCGAAAAAGGGAAAAAATGGGTTCGCTGCCCTGTGTTTTATAGAGGTTAGTGTAGAATTGCAATATAAAGTAAAGACTATAGGTTCCTCTTCGACATTCTATTTGTTATAAACTATATAGTGGTTCTAAAAGTGCTTCACGGTGCCATTAGCGTTGGAGTCCGGAGGTTGTAAATGAAAATGAAAACCCAGGTGTGTCTCTGATAGCTGTAGGGAAGGAATCAGATTGAATGGAGCTCACCACAACTTTGTAGAGCTAAGCTCTCGTGCCAAATATTACTTTACAGCTTTACGGTTGTTATGCAAATACTGATAACAGTTCGGGCACCTAAATACCGACATTGTTGTTCTACCGCGCTGTTATGCTTAAATAGAACTTCCAACTTAAAGCGATGTTTCCGAACAAATGGTTTCAGGTAAGAATTATATTACAACCAATATTATATTCCGTACTTATCGGGTTTTGTCGGGAACATGATTGTTTTTTGTTTCCCGATAAAATGTTGGCAAAAGTTTGCTTTTTAGAGAATTTAGAGAATGGCTTTGTTCCGGAATTGAATGTAGGAAGGTACTTATGAAGTCAGCAAGGCCTATTTTAGTCCATTCAAAATGTAATTTAATATTTCGTGTATAATGGGTATGTTTTCCTACCCTTGTTAAATATGCGGAGAGTAATAGACCTAAATTGCTTTCTCGTATTCAACCATAACTAAGGACATTTATTATGAACCCCCGTATTTATTGAAATATTGCGATATCGATTTAATGACGTAGACCTGCTTATTTACATTGAAATGTGAAAATTTTATGTACTCTTTAAATAACGGTTAACATTACCTAATTACTAGAAGCTTTAAAATAAAAGGATAATGTAAAAATTATAAGATAAATCTGAAATTAAAAAAAAATATATATCTACCGTAGGTGTATAGACAAATATTTTGTCCATGTATGTTCTTGGAAATATACTCAGTAGTTTCCTCAAGAAATCTAATTTCTACCGTCAGTACTGTAACAAGAGACTTTCGTAAGGAGTAAATTCTATGGCAACATCATCTTACAACGGTCCTAACAGGAGATTTCATTTGAACAGTAACTACAGATCTTTACATGATGGTTATTATCTATCTTTACTTTTCGAATTTTCTAGAACCTTTCCTTGCTTTAAATAACGGTCATCTTTTTCCATGGTCTTAAATAAAAGTAGACTCTCACCAATCATTAAATCAAGAGTGCTTCATGAGTGCTCTGAGCGCGGACCCTGCCATTAGCGCGAGGTTCACCTTTATTTCGATCGCAAATGTCCTTCACCTTTCTTTAGACATCCAATGAAAAAATTGTACAAGTAAAAGGTACAAGTGTCGGTATGAGGTTCATATTTCATCCAAGTCTCACGTCTAGATGTCAATATATCTTTAAAATGGCAATGTATGTACCTGTTTTACAACTTATGGAATTCATCGTTATATAAAGCATTGAAATCTACATTGAAACCAGGCTTGAAATCCAAATCACTGTGACAAAAACGATACCCGACAACTCACTGCCGTTACTAAACACAACGTCGCAGTACCCACACATATTGCAGTTTAGACAATGCATAAAATCAACTGTCCTTCGCAAATCACTCCCCATTTGCATATGCCTTGAACCCGTGCCACTGCCGACTGTACGGCGCGCCTAATTGCACCGCAACAAATCTGCGGCGCACTGTACCCCCACAACTCTATGGCACCGACGTGTACACCTAATGGCTGCCACTTCGATCACGCAACGCTCGCGTGTTTCGTTTCACTCACGTAGCTCATATGCAATGTATGATTATTCGATTCCACGTGTTATAAGCCCTGCATGCCAGTAATGTAGGACACGGGGTCGGATCGCACTCGTACACCTCGTACACACACACACGCAGCAAAAGGGTTCAGTCTGAACATTGTACTCATTTAAATAGCTATCTAGGGACTATTAATAAGCTGACTCCCACAAAAAATGTTTGTTTTGGCATGTTTATCATGTTACAGCACTTTTACAAAGCTAAATATGTTAGCATACAAAATAAAAATTCTGTCGCCTGTTAGTATTCCATAAAACTATTGAGTACCGGGATAAACGTACTGACGATTTATGCCCAATAATGAAATTGCAGGCCAAAGCTAGTGCACATTTTAATCCGTTGATAGTCATTTACGCCGAACTGAATCTGCCCTCTGACGCAGTACTAGATTTATGGTTAAAATGCACTAAATGGAAATCTATAGTCAACTAATCCTGGTGCAGCGAGCTGATGCAGATTAATAAACGTAAATGTTGAAACATTTGAGGATTCTCCAAACAAAAAGGTCGACCGCTCAGATAAAAGGGCCGGCGTTTAATACACATCACCCCTTACCGGTTCATCCCTAAGTCCACAAAACTCTTTGAATAATTTAAAATCAATTGGATTGCTCCAATATTCCGGAACTTTCTCATGAAAAATGTTGTACTTCGCAGACTTGAACAAAAGGGAACCTCGGTAACTAATTCAATAATTTCACACGTAATAACATCGGACACTTTCAATTCATGAGGTAAATTCTCGCTGAGCGTACCTTGAGGTAAAATGTCGCAATTATTTACGACTAGTCGTGTCGGCCCTTTCGGCCTCTGAGGAAAATGTAAACGCCTTTTAGTGTGCCTCTTTTAGTGAAACGTTAAAATTAATTTGCGTTTGTGTAACTAAATGAATTCGCCTGTGGGAGCCTCCGGGTTACTTCTACTTATTAAAATGTTGTGTGGTTTCGTTTCTATTAATATCTATATGAACTCTCTTTTGCAATTGTTAATTGACTTCAACAAGCTTGTATAACAACACTTTTAATGATATCTTATATAAATACACAAGGCCGCACGACATTAAAAATAGTAAAGAGGGACTTATCTTTACGACTTGTAATAAATGTTTGTTATTTTATAGCGTAAGGTCTTTCCAAATTGAAACAATAAATCTTTGTTATAAGCCATAATAAATATTCCCACGAAATAATATTGGGGCGATTTTATTTATTTTCGGTTACCATCGGCGACCCTGGGTAATAGACCTTAATATTCTTGTAGGTGAATCTAAGATGTTCACATGTTTATTTATATAAATATATTCTGCTGGCACGGATCGCTTCGATCCCCGATCAGCGCTAGCAAGGCATAACGTAAGAAAAAGTCGTTTCATACAAGTTCGTGACCTTATTTTGTGCAATATATGTGCGTATACAAACATTTTAGGAGAAAACTCTTTGTAGGCATTACTGATACCAACCGACAGGCGGATGACGACGGACAAATTTATCTGTTAGGGTACGGAGAAAGAATACTAATTCTTGGGCTTTCCCACTTTGTGAGAAGTGACTAAGAGCAACACAGCTTAGCTTAGAGCAGTCCGCTGACCAAATAACAAGCGTGTGGTCTGAACTGAATTCCAATAACGTCAAAAACTGTTTTTTTAAACCGGCTGAACCTGAACCTGTACTCGCACTGTAAGGTAAAAAGTCAACAAAAATATATTTATGATTTTATATTTATATATTTTATATTCATGTATTTTGATGTATCATTTAACTGTGCTTCTGTGTGTTGTGCTATGTCTTTTGTGTGCACTGAATAAATGGTTTATCTAAAACATTCGAAAAATAATATCGTAGAAAGTAAAACAAAACTGAAAACAGCAATGTTCTATAATAGTAGGAAACTTGTAAATATCACAAATAAACGTAAGTATTTGATTTGTTTTGATATAATAAATACAAAATCTTTTGTTGTACGAGTACATTAACAGAACAAGTTTACCAGTGCTAGTGTTAACACCTAGAATATTAATCATGCTAAATAGTGAAACAATGGAACTAGGACGACGGTAACGAGACCCAATACTTCCATTATCTCTTACTTATATATGCAAATATATTTTCATTATAAAGTTACTCTATTCATTTTGGAAAATGAAAGGTATGAAATAAAGCATATGCAAGCCTATATTTTTTAAATCACGAACTGCTGTCATTATTTTTCCATCGATTACGAAAAAAATGTGACTCGGAGTAATCGTAGGTTAAATCACTCAAACATGGAGTTTCCACGAAATACTAAGACAATACATTAGAATCCAATCAATCAACGGTGCCTACAACAATCCACCAAAAGCTTTTTTATGATATTTAAACAACGAATACCTATTTATTATTTCCGAACAAAATAATCTCATGTTCCCCATTATAAGTTAAAGGAAGCTCCCCAACTTGTCTTTGTTCACGCGTAACATTGTAATTTTCATCCTTGTAATTTTCAATTAGTGTTCGTAGTGGAACAAATATGTACATAGTTTACAATCTTGCGTGACAAGCGAAATCGTTATTTTCATAATTACAAAGTCATTAATGTCTTGACGGCACTCCACTTAAGCACAAAACGAGAGGAGCAATCTGGAGAGACCCGCCTACCTTCAGTATGGTGACACTTATTGCTCAATCGTATATACATATGTAAGTACACATTTACATAAACAGCCAGAACTTAAGTCCATCTGTTTATGTCAGAAATGTATGCAGGCTTTCGTGCGGAAAATAACTTATGAAATTCACGAAAGTGAAGTAATTTATCATTGTAATTATTTATTATAGTTACCTCAGAGGGTAATAGCTCAGTTTGTACGTAGATCGTTCGATTACGACCCTTAACACGTTCGCAGTTCTATGTATATATTATGTAAACATGCTCCTTAAGTAATGTGCAGACCCAATCGGCACTACAAACTCGGTCGGGTTTTTTCTCACTTTTTCCTTCCATTTTTTCTTCTACTTAATTTCGTTGCGGGTTCGAACAGTTTAACTAATGTAGGTAAGGTTCGTACCAAAAATAAATAGCGATGAGAGTACATTGGGCGTAGTTTTAGATAAAAGCTCCGCTGTTTTAATGGTTGAGTCAAGATGTTAAACGTTTATAGATGTTGAGCTGAATTGTTATTTATTTTGATTGAAATAACTGTAGCCAAATTTAATAGTGAGCCTTTAAAGGAGTATTTCAACAACCGCAATAGTAAAAATCCTCGAATACGGCGATATAACAGTAAAAGCAACGTCTTACTTAGCGCACGCTGTTAGTACGACCACTAAAACACAACGAGTAAAAACCATAGAAACGCATCTCCCGCCGTTAAGTCTTATGGTATTGCTCTGCTCTGAATGTTGTTTTCCTACACTTTCAGAATCGAATGGGAAATTTCCCAGATCACATATTGGTTCTACCTAATCTTCACTTTGAGCGGTACAACATAGAATTTATCGAATCGGATATTCGGAGCGGGTAATCTTCAATAGGGACCCAGCGGTCAGCACCACATTCCGGTGGCTTTTGTTGAGCATGCGTGTCGAGTTTTATCCGCAAATGGCAACATTTGTTTTATAGGATACTATCATGCTGTGACGGCCCTTACATTCGAACCATAAAACCATGTGGAACTCATGGATTTTATATTTCACTCGGCCGCGTTACATCTTCGCATACCCTGTCTATTTTCAGACATTCGTCGTTTTGCTTGAGTACACCACGTTTGTGAGAAAGGTCAAACGGCACATAAGAGGCTGCCTTTGTCAGCTTCACACTTCTCATTATGATGGAACTTCAGAATAATGACTTGGGACGAAGGCAAAAACCGAACATTATACGATTTAAACAATCGGTTTCGTTGGCTATTCTTATTATGTATATCCCTGCTAAGCCAACACGCGGCAGATATACTCATAAAAAAGGCCATGTGTCACTAGATCCGATCGAAATGTTCCCTGGATTATGTTAATCCTGGCCATCAGCTGGTATTGTATGCAAAATGTCATTCCCTCTCTCTAGTACATTGCGGATATTATGAGTATTCAATAAAGGTAAATTACGATCATGATACTAAGTAGGTATATTGAATGTTTACATTAGAAATAAAACATTTGAAAGTGGCGCCTGTTACAGAAAAATTTAAAGAAAGTCGTTTGTCTTGGTATGGATCTGTAATGAGGAGGGATGAAACGCATGTGACTAAAAGGGTGATGGAAATGAATGCTGATGGATGGAGAGGGAGAGGTAGTCCAAAGAAAAGATGGATGGATTATGTGAGAAATCATATGAAAAAGAAAGGAGTAAATGATGCCGTGACGTCTGCCAGGGGAAAATGGAATGCGCCGACCCACAATAGAATAGGACAAGGGCAGGAAGATGATTATTGTTTCTTAAATCCCACTGATGGCGGAAATGCCATTAAACCGCTAGCCCCCGCGAAGTATGGTTCCCGAATATTGAATCTAGGGAGAAACTGATATTCAAAAATGTCTTGTAACAGACAGTGTAAAAAAATACATGGCGCTTGAAAAAACACCCGGATTACAGCTAACTTGAACATTTCGCGTCTCAAATAGCAATTACGATATCAACGACGCGGAAGAAACGCCAAAGGGTTACAAATGTTAAAGTACAAAGTAACTGTCTCGAACACGTACTTAAACAAGGTGTAAATACATGTCAAACAAGCATTATTGTCGACAGAAAATTTTAACGCAAGACCTCTTTAGAAAGCCCATTACTCCGCTACATGTACCACTTTATATGATTAGTTACACTTCCGTACTTCAACTTGAAAGTTGCAGCAGCGCTTAAGATTTAGAGGTCTACAACTTGCATGTGCACAAAGCCCCAAAATGAAATACGGTTATACATGATACATGGTGTAACGAACAGGGTTATTTTAGTAACTGCTGTTCTGAAAATTGGTTTAGAGCTACTAAACTGAACTAGAGAAATACAGCAACGTCGGTCTGGACAAATATTCTGTTGCAAAAACCTAGCTTTTACTTTTGTATTGACAGTCGTACTATTTTCCCTGTAACCTGTAACCGTCGTTGGCTATAAATAATTTTGAATAAAATGTGTCCTTTTTTTTACGGATGGGAAATCATCAAATGATTTCTCCCACTCTGGGCAGAGCGGAAGGGAGTGTCAGACTTGTACTGACTAAAACCCATCCATGTTCCTTCCTTGCCCTTTGTGTTCCAGAGCCGCGGTATCTCTTTCGAACGGCCCGCAGCCCTGGCAGGCATCGGACCTTGTGGACCCCTCCCTGTTTACTGACATCTCTTTGAGGCGCGCGTGGAACACGAACGCGCCGTCTACACGGCCTGTCGTCAAAAGACGGACGGACGGCGAGCTAGCCCATTACTCACACATCCCGTCCACAGGATAAAATGTGTCCTTAAAATATAATTTAACCGAGTAATAATATGTGCGGTCAACAAAATAGATAAGTAACCATGGTCGTCAGATAAAGTTGCAGTTTTGGTTTTAGAAACTGTTGCACGTCTTCAAATGATATTTTTTAAATTTTACTAATTGTTTATTTTTATTCAGTTAATTTAATGTCATCCGAAAACATCGATCGGTTTCTAAGAAAACTTCAACTATCACAACTTAAACATCTGACGACCATGGTTACTTATCTATTTTGTTGACTATACATATTAGTAGCTTGAACTGTATTTCTACGATAACTTGTCAAACATAAAGATTTTTAAATCAGGTATGGATGATAAACTATTTTGAATTAAGTATATGACCAGATGTGCATTCATTTTAAATTAGCAGGATAAGCCCGTTAGCTCACTGGAATATTTTTGTACTCAGGCAGGGTAGGTTTACCAGTTCATGAAACTATTATATTTCCGTGAACCAAACCATTTTGAGACTATTAGGCCCTACGTTCACAAGACTACTCAAAACGAAGTTAAAAATAAATAAATAAAATAAAATAAAAAAGCCTTTTATTTCATGCAGTAATAGTTAAAAATGAACATAGATTTAAAGTTGACCTATGCTATCGCAAATTTGATTTAATTATGATTTCATGGTGAATTATTTAATTAAATTAACATAATATTGGTAGTAAGAAATATTGTACAAATTAATATTAATTTTATTTTATTAATGTTATTATAGATATGCAAATTAAATTTTCAATTTAGCATATTGTATGGATTATAAATATCTGAAGTAAATTAATTAATGAAATATAAATTAAAAATTAAAATAACATAAATTAAAATGACATGCATGCATGAACCCCTCAGGTAGTGAGGGTAAAGTCCTCCTCCAGAGAGCCCCAGCGGTCTCGGTCAAAACGAAGTTACCAATACCTAATTTAACTTACACAATATTTAAAAACAATTAACCTGTCCTAACGCCCCGTCCACGACCTCAGGCGGCACGACTTGCGTCAAGTAAAACGATTTCGCGTGACTATCGTCGCAACGAGGACACTGTCGTGACACCCGTGTCCCTTGAGCGTAAAGCTTGTAGTCATGATGCGGTAGATGGCTATTATTGCTAAAACATTAACACAGTTGTCACGGACGGAGTCAATTTTCTGCCAATGAAAGCAGGTACGAGGCGGTTATTGATAATTTTAAAACCGTTAAGCACCTGCAAGGTACCGAAATGGGAAATTAATGAGTGATCAGAATAATGGCGGCTTTGCCTGTCGGTTTTAGAAAATAGGCCATCAGTTTATAATGTAAGGCAATACAAACTGATGATACTAGGAGAGAGTGGGCGAAAATCCACCTCATGCGCTCAGAACGCGTTGGGTGTCGCATGTCTTCAAATTTGTAAGTGTGGGGTCTACAACTTATTATATTGATTCTCTCACAAGGTTTCCTTTCACCATTTCGAGAAAACTTGTAATACAAATTAAGAAAAACTATTTATAAAAATAATTAAAATATTTTATATATTATACGAATCTCTCGGTCAGCTCGGAGCAGTGGTGGCCACTAGGCCACCACTGCTCTATATGAAGATAACATAGTACAACTGTTTGGAACTATTTTGCTAGGCTATCGAAACTTAGTGAAGGCATAGATTAAGCAAATATTTGGATAAACTCAATCAAACTATCGGGTAGCTGCTGTACATAGTGGGAACAGCAATGTGATTGCTAATGATGTAATCCTGAAAGATAGCCTCGTAGGCATTTTATCGTAAAACCTAAGCGTGCATTCACACGGCGCATTTTATATGCGCCGGCGCCGTAAAAGGAAATTTTTGCGTTTGTATCGAAACAAATGCGCGTACGAAGCGAAACAAACGTGCGCGTGAAGCACTTTCTCATCGCGTCTGCATCGCCGCATCCACGTGCATATACGGTGTATTTTTTATACGCGTTGATGACGCGCGTTTCACGAACTTACGGCGCTACTGAATCTAGACACGCCTCATCTGCGCCGAAAAGCCGTGTGAATATGCCTTAATAGAACCCCGATTCAAAAATAAAAACATGTGTTGTATTAAAATCAATGGAGTTTATTATATGAACTTGTATTTGTATCTTTAATTGAAACCATCACAACGACAGCTCATGAAATGTCAAGAGTAGAATACTATAAGCATTGTAAGACGCTACAGTCTTGCAAAACATAAGATGGATGATGTCGTCTAAGAAACCTACACAAAACCGGAGCACAATAAAATTTCCCTTTATTCGGAAAACAGCACGCCAAGAAAACGTCAACATATATTATATTCTACGAATTTGAATATTCATCTTTCTGCGTTATAAATAAACTTATAACTATCTCTTGATTATCATTTCTCTCTATATAAGAGGGAGTGGCCGATAATCAACCACATGTCTCCGAATTTTTGATTGTATGACATGTCGGGATGTTTTCCAGTTTTGTGAATTTATAAGCATATCAGACTATGATGTCACCATTGCTAGGAAACAGGTTTCCTATGTATGAGAGCAAATGGACTATAGGAATCTACCTCGCGGGGCCTGTGCGGGCTACAGAGATGTCACATGTCTTCGATATTTTGGTTCTACGGGGTGGATGGGACACAAAAATAAATAAGCTGTTCCATACATTTTGACCGTGTAGGTATTGCACTTTTGTAGGAGACAGGTGATTTTTTTTTAACAACCTATGAAAAATTTCTATGTGGTCAGAATGATGTTCTGAATACGTTGTTACCGTTTTCTCGTCGGTATCCCTTCCACCCCGTATAATAAGATACGCCAGTTTGCTCTCGATGTAATAAGTAATATTTTTCAGTCAACTTCGTCTTAGTTCGGTTCGGCTGGTTTATGAAAAAAATATCACATTAAATGTCGATTAAGTTAGTTAGAGCCGCAAGAGGCGCGCGGCGTCGCCTCGTCGGCATCGCGTCGTCGGTTACCGCGGAATGAGGCGGATGATCGATTACGCTAATTTACCGACTCACCTCAAATACTCACTACGCTTCGCTCGAGGAAAGATCGCGTCATCTGAAACCAAACAGTTTTTTTTTTATTTATTACATAGAAATATGTGTAGTTGGTTAATTACTTTAGCCTTTTTCAAAAGAGAAAAGAAGACTAGTTAATATTTCAATCTTATGAAGTTGTAAACTCTTAACTTAACAGGCCGAATGAATCTTGGCGTTTCTAGGAATCCGATACGACCTTCGTTCTCGGTCAAGATGAAGGCGTGACCATATGAATTAATACAAGAAAAAATAACAAGCATTTTGATGGATTTTTCTTAGCATCCTTACACAGCACAAATGGAAATCACAGGGGAACAGCTGATGTCGTGATTGTCAGCACAGGCTAGTGAGTACCATCATCTTGTATGACGCGTCGCGCTGACTTGTACCACTCTAACACTCGCACCTATAGTCAAATTTAAGTAACCATTTTATGCAGTAGAGAAGAATTTGATCGAAGGAAGAACCATCAAAAAAAGCAAAGCGAGGAATTATAACTGATGACAGTTGTTACTCTAAGCAATTACTCAAAACTACAGAATACAAATCGTTTCTTTAATAAATTACTTTTACTCAGTAATCAGAAAAGAAATTTAACAGATTGTAGTAGCTTGATGTGCTGGTGTCTGATGTAATTAAACCAATAAGAAAAATGTTTATAGGCTCATTGCTGGTTATTGTTATCCTTTTATACACTGTCTACAATCAGTATTAAAGAACTAAGTTCAGACAATTTCAATCAACAAGTTCAACCTTAAAGATCACCTATTGCCAAACACAAGGTATAACGTAGATTAATTCCGTCCCACGTACGACCTCGAAGCCTAAAGTCAACTCAAAACTCGTGAATTTCTTTCTGTTAGTATAAAAACCTTTGTGGTTAATCTAAAGAGCGGAAAGTAAATCCCTGCTCCAAGAAAAAATGGTAAGCTTTCGTAGCTAATGACGTCACGCAGATCGAAGGCTTAATGCTATCGAACGACATCTGAAACGGCTTAAGTGCAAATTAAAGGGGACAGAAGGATGCGCTGTCATTCATATTGATTAGTGCAATGCCGAGACTTCGGAAATTAACTGTCGTAATGAGGATATGATGATAACCGGTACAGCACAAAGCACTATTGATAACCTCGATATTAATTAGTTCTAAGTCATCACAGGAGATTGTGTTAGCAAGTTGTAAATAAGCATGCTTGATAAGTAATAATACAAGTCTTAGCACAAATATGTAAGTACATTAGAAATTCAAGACTGTGTACCTACATGTTACACAATAAAAATAAACCTTTGAAAAAAAAGGCTGCCTTTCCTAGTCAGTCAATCCATAAAAGTTCCCTTTAGAGCGATTTTGGAATATTTACAGTAGTCTAAAACATGAGCCCCCTCATCCCACCCCCCACGTCCTCGTCCTTCTCATCCTTCATGAGCTAGTATTGACATCCATTAAAATCCTAAAATACATCTTGAATAAACATCAACTAAGCCGATATAACATGCTCTCGATTTATTTACCCACTTTCGTTTTAGAAAGGAAGCGATGCAGGCCTCAGGGGCCTATAAGCAATAAAAATAATTAGGAAAATAGGGACCAAAAAGGCTAATCTCTTTTTTAATCACTTAATAAGTTAGGAGTTACTGTGCCGTAGGGCATATTGATTGACGTAGCAATATCAAGAAAGCGGCGTAGAAGGTTTGGCCAGCGTAGCAGAACGGCTACGCCGCGTAGCAGAGCAGCTACGCTGCGTAGCACAGTGCCCTGTTGCGTAGCCATTCTGCGATAGTAAGCCATTTCTTCATGACAGAAACCTACAGACTAGTCTACAGAGTATAAGGGTTGAACCACATCTATCAGCACTAAGTTGCATTTTTGAAACAAGCGGGAGTACTATCGCACACAGCATCGGCAATGCGCTTGGCAGCAGGCTGTTTGTCGCACTAGCAAATGATGATTCTGATCGACAGAAACGATAAAAACATGGAATAATTCGATTCTGTGCTGATAAATTAATTCTGTTACTTATGACAACATTTATGTATAAAGCTTCCTTGTATACCCTGTTAAAGACCTCAGTCGATGCGACTTGCCTTAAGCGACGTTTCTTTATTTTTTTTTGCAGTTGTACACGCGTGGTGGTGCTTGGACATGTAATTCGTGAACAAGCGGTTCATTAATTGTCATACATCAATCATCATAGCATTTAGTTATTTTTATGCGCAAAAAATATTTAATAACATTTTATCATAATAATATAAGAAAACACGTAAGAAAATATTATCTTGATTTTCTGCAAGTGGTTTCGCTTTGGCACACTAATTACTTACTAATCGCTCGAGGGTAACTCATCAATCTCGTCATGCTACGCAGATATTTTTATATCTGTGTTATTTTCCCTTATTTTTTCATACTAGCTATAAATAATACCTACCTATTATTTCTCTCCATGAAATAAAAAGTATTTAATTTTTCGGGAAAACAGGATACTGGGAGTTGTTTGTTTTCTATGCAAAAGATTAAAAAAATGTAGTACAGAGTAAAGAGGTATTTCACGGAGGATGGCGGCCATGTTTCGCAATATCGTCATTTCCGCGATGTGGCCTAGCTTCTCAATAAGGATAACTATGATGGTAATATTTTTGTCCACTCGATCGCAAGATATGAGGATACCACTTTGTCTTCTTCAACCTTTAGCCACCCAATACTGAGTGTTGGTCTCTTCGAAATATATCCACTTTTATCGGTTTTGTGTCATGGATACAACTCAACGCAGCCTAAATGACATTTTCTTTAAAAATAGTTCAAAACGAAATCGCTCTTAGGTCTTCGAAACTTTTTCTTGATTTACTTAAATTGAATATAGCACAAAAATCTCGATGTTCATTTCATCAGTAGATTGCATAATGTGCCTAGCATGGGTGGGTTAACGCCGAATTCAGTTTTTTTTTCTGTCATAGTAGTAGAGGGTAGTTCGTGCCGAAGATAACATATTACGCAGCCAGTAATGAGGTAGCAGAGTTGACTGCCCAGTACCCACATGGCATAAGCATAATCATGTTACTTCTGCTAGGACACAGACCACCTTTCTATGAGGGTTTTTGGTCTTGGATATTTTCTTTCCCCGTTTTGAGAACAGTAGTGATAAAATTAATTATACAAAGCGTGTTCGCTTGGGGCAAAATATAAAAACGTAAATATAAGTAGACACTCAAATTATAGTATCACCACTCGTGAAAGCTATTTCAATCAGGATTAATAATATTTCCAACGCATTCCTCACGTGCTCTCGTTTGTTTGAACCCTTTCAGTATGATTGAATAATATTGGGGTCACAATTACAGAGCTTCCGCGAATTTTCTGATGAATAGGGACTATTATTACAATGACGTGTTGTCACATTGTTCAAATAATTATACCCTTCCTACATTTATATTCAATCGAGCAATAATTGCGGTAACTCTAAAGCTGCGTCACGATATAAGCGATCGTCGCGTTCATTTTGTTGTGTCCGATCAAGTCATCGTGCCACGGCCGCAGAGTGCGGGTTCGAGTTCACGATGGTCCCCTCTATTAGGACACGGAATAATAACCGTTTGTATTTCCTAGAACCCGATTATTGTTTACATAAATAAAATTGTCGGTATTGCGAGATAACTAAATATATCCAAGTGTTTTGTTTAAAAATGTTTTTGTTAATAGGACATTTATTGATTTCTCTGAGAAGAAACACCAGAAACAAAATCACTCACATGAGGACTATGCAGATCAGTGTCTGAGATGGTCTTTTGAAGAAACCCCACAGAAATGAATGGATGGACTTGTCCAGTCAGTGCAAACATTTGTCAGATAACGTGTAGCTCGACTCATAACTCAACGACACGACGAACAACAGATTGTACCTTTATTGTAAGTATGCCGATGATGTTGAACTAATTGGTCCTGGGTTCTATTCTTAGGTCACACAAAGTGTTACAAGTAGGTTAGGGGAATTTACAACACATCTGTAATATTTTAATTAACAGCCTGTAGTCGAGTTAGGAGCGGAAATACTGTCACTCCCTTTGTTTGGAACTAAAACTAAAAAAATTCTAACTGCCAAAATGTATTTGAACCTTTCACACCTCTGCCTATCCCTTAACGAAATTTCTATCATATTTTTGTTTGGGAATATAGCCATTAATAAAATATATTATTATATCGAACAGATATCTGTGTTATTTCCTTTGTTTTATATCCCCGATTTACGAGCAAAGCCGTTTAGGGATTTCCAGTCTTTGCTTACCCATTTCGCGAACAGTCCGCGTTATTTATTTTGGACTGGAGTCTTGGACTTGTATCTCATTTTACCCTTCCCTCAACTATGGCTTTTTTAACGGTTCTAAAGAAAACATGAAAAAGCATTAAGAAGGTAGGTACGAACAAAACTTAGAGATTAAATTAAACAAGCGTTGTTTTACTTTACCCTAAACCACTTAAGGGGTAATTGTACTCATAATTATGAACAACTTTGCTTACAGTTGTTCACTACATTTTGACGATTTAGGTATGCTTACACAATGAGGAGCTTAATAATAACAGCCGCACGGGCCGGTTGTTAAGGATAAGCAATGCTTGCCAAGGTCGGTCTGTGGATGGGTCAATATCCACTACATACTGAGTTTGAAAAACACGTTAAACCGTTGGTATCGGCTTTCATTTAAAGATCCTTGACAGTAGTTACAAATAGTTAGTAGCCCCAAAGTCTGGCAACCAGTCTTTAAGTCTTAGCAAGGAGTATCGTATTACCAAGTACTTACTGGGTTTTGGATCTCCACAACCCAGTTAGTACATTAGTAACATGGAGCAACTGCCTCTGATCTCAGAGGCAGTCGCTCCATGTTTTTCCGGGATGAGAGGTCTATGTCCATTTCTGTACAACTGACAACGTATACGCAAAATTTTAGGATGATCGCTTCGGTGGTTTAGGCGTTATAACGTAACAAACAAACAATCTTACTTTCTCATTTATAATATTTTAATTGTTCAATTAAAATTAATATTTATTTATAATATGAGTAAGTATGGATGTAACAATACGTAAAATGGTCACGAAGTGACACTTGATAATGTTACAGAACACTGGTAATAGGACAATAAATGAAAACACTGGTGGTCTCCAGTGTGTGGTCGGCGGCGGCGCCATCTTGTATAATACAGGGCAGTGGACTGCTGTCTTTGGGTGTACACGCATGAAATCGAATGATGTTATGGTCATCACTAAGACTAGGCTAAATCTAAATTGTAAAGCCTAAATGCGCGATATTGAATTTTCAGAGTACTTTTATGTTACTGAAAACGTGCATCATTTACGTTTCTATCATACTCTCGAATATTTTAAACATGAATAAAATATATACAAAATGGTACCCCTTCCAAAGAGTTAGAAGCGGATAAAATGTTTCCCCGTGGATCAGCCCAATTTGTTTACTTCTTATTTTTTGTGGTTTATTTTCATCTAATAGTAAAATGATATGTATGTTTTTGACTACGTAAAGCATTTGCCTTTTTTTTGACTGCCTCTTTAGTCAAGTGGTCACAAGCGCGACTGCTGAGCATGAGGTCCTGGGTTCGATTCCCAGGTCGGGCAAAGTGCTATTGGGTATTTCCATCAGAAATTTCTCAGTAGCAGCCACAGAGTCGTGATTTGTGCCAATACACAACAGTGTGTGAAAATACACAAGAGTACCTAATAGTAAACCCACATTGCGCTAGTTATATTTGAGCCCCATGTATTAGGGGGCGAAATTATTGCCATCAACTGGGCACATATCCAGACTCCATGGCTGTTACTGAGAAATTCCTGATGGAAAAAAACCCAATATCCCATTTGCCCAACCTGGGCATCGAACCATCGACCTTGTGCACAGCAGTCGCGCTTGCGGCCAATAGACCAACGAGGCAGTCTACATAATTACTAACTCGAAATTCTAGGAAAAAATAATAACACGTATGTATTGTTTTCCTATGAACCTAATTATAATAATTATAATTATTTAAGGAAATGAAGCTATTACCATAACTAGGTCGAACCAATTACCGCTATGTACACTAATAACACAAAACAATACTGTACTTTACTATTTTTATAGGAACCAGTTTTATTATAATCTTTTCATTTTAAAAACCACTTTAGGTGTTTATAACAATCAAGAACAGTCCGTGCTTACTTTAATGGCAAAGTTAACTGTGAAAATTATAGCGCTAGCATAGCTAATTTCAAACATCCTTATTGTTTGAAAATCGAATGCCATTTTATATTTCAAAATAGCTTGACCTCTTTGGTCAGATTGGGGCCTAGATGTGGACATGCCATCTACAATTGACTTAACTTTGACAGACCTTTATCACTACATAAAATAACATCACACCTGATGTCTTCGAAGGGTTAGGCAGAGGTATACCTAATAGCATCTACACAATTCGTCAGTTATATTTAAGCCTCATGTAACACGAGCCTATTGCCATCAACCGGTCACAAATCTTTCCTCATTTAAAACAAAACAACAAAGTCAGTTATAACATTGCGTGATAAGAAAATCAATTTTTCCAAACAAAACACCAGCCGCGCGGGTCCTCGCCGACTTTTATTTTACATGCCAATTTCGGGTTCTTCTTTTTAATAGCAACATTCGCGTGCTGAATGAGCATGGGTCATTCCGCTGTAATTGTAGTGTGCCCTTTGGTTATCACGCGATCGCGTGCCAGCGTGCCGGCAGCTACTTGCCTATGGGCGGCAGAACCCGACGCCTTCCCGACACCACCAGGTCAAGTTTTCATAGCCCGTGCAGCACAACTTTTACAGACAATAAAAAGCTATTTTTCTTTGGACAGATTTGTTCGCGTTTCCCTTTGTGTTTTAGTTTTCAGTTTAACGGTTATTCTTTAAGTTTCTGTATTGGTTTGTAAAACTATAAAAGCACTTGCAAACTTGAGGTAATAAATTTATATAACGACATTTAAGAAAATTTGTTCTTGTCATTCGTAGAATTGGTCAGGTGTGAATTGACAAAGATTCTATAGTCTGAGCCACGTATTCAACAAGCGCAACCCACTTTAGACTCACTCGTAGGATGACCTCGAGCCCGTACAAGCACCCACCTGAACCCATTTTACCCATAGCGAGTTCGATTGAGCCAATCCAGGTCAAACCATCTAAAAGAGCTGTAAGAACAATTTAATGTTGACAAGCCAACCAAATCCAATCAACGATTACTAAATAAGGAAACGACAAAAATGGAATTCAAACTCCCCTTTCAGCAAAGTTTTCCAGTTTCAGCAATCCAAAAATGATTCGACTACTTTTGAATGGTCGTTGACTTCGCGAAATGTTTCTGGGCTATTCGCAACCAGTAGAGGGTTTTTTCAAAAGCACAAAAACTCCGACTTAACGAATCCTTCTTGCGAACTTTTTAATTTAAGAAAAAAACAGAAATATTTTCTCCTTCTACTTTCGCTTGCGACCTGGAACACCCTTGTTAAACTTTCCTTAAAAGAAATCGTTTAATATGTAGCGTTCACCTAAAATTTTTAAATAGTTTAAGATTTTCCAGTTTTTAAAGTTGGGTCGTTCGTGACTAGAGTTTTAAACAAAAAAGTCGGAATTTGCATGTAACATGCAAGCAAAATGAAAGTAACACATTTCTCACCGGAATTTGCACTTATTTTACGATATTACTGAAATTCGCACGCAACCGCGCCTCGGCACTGCGAACCTTTTTTTTGTAAAAGTAACGAAGTGCAATGATACTTGTCAAGCTTACGGGTAAATACACAAAACATGCCAAATGTTCTCTACGTAAAATCATCGAAAGTGGCAGAAACCTTTGTGGCACCAAGCCACAAAGGTTTGTACAATGTGGGAGTTGTTGAACCGGATATGTTTGGGGATATCTAAATACCCCAATATGCCGCGCTAGCATTTATACCATTGTTGCAATCAAAATGGCATTAGGGGCAGATAATTTACATAAATACCTATTTATGCGTCCATAATAACATATCTATGTCAAAATGTTATTATTCACCATTATAATTACAACGAATGCATGATTATGTTGTATGGTTGTGATGTATGTGTAAGTGTAGTCTTTGGTAAATAGACCGACAATGTTCACTGTTAAATAACACCCGAAACGTAGGTGCTTATAGCCCACTTAAAAAAAAAACGTAAAAAAAGTACATTATTATCTACGTAAAAGTGTGCTTTTTATCAGCATCATAAGAGATGCATAAACGACTCATGGATGATCATAAAATGCTCTCAATTGTTAAATATTTTATCTCGACAGTCGATCGATACGTTTCTAATGTCCGATATGCTCACTGAGAAAACACAAACATAACAAAAGTTGTAGGTAGACAAATGACATCCACACTGCCTCCACGAATCTGATACCAAAACCGGTCTAGACTTCCTCCAATTACCGGGTCGTTGGTCACATACGTTTCAATAAAGACCTAACTGTATGTCAGCTGTAACTATACGGTAGTACCTATAGAAACGTCCGATTCCCTCAATTGAATTTGTGCGTCGATGCAAGCGTGGGGTACTCTCGTGAGTTGTGCTACTGT
The DNA here is from genome assembly GCA_950005105.1 of Lycophotia porphyrea. Classification (NCBI taxonomy): domain Eukaryota; kingdom Metazoa; phylum Arthropoda; class Insecta; order Lepidoptera; family Noctuidae; genus Lycophotia; species Lycophotia porphyrea. The sequence continues at coordinate 10,396,474 of OX465393.1, forward strand.
GACAAGAGTACCCGTGAAGCACATATGTTGTAATGGAAATTAAGACGTGTGAAAGTAACATTTACCTATTCGTCTTAGCACTTACCGTGTTAATTGTTATTAGTGCTTTGTGTAAACGTTAAGTACCTAGTAGTTTTACCGTCCTACTTTTTCTGTCGGTTCCAAAACTAGCAATATAACAGAAGTTTTTATAAATGCGAAAGTTCGTGAAGATGGACGGATGGATGGATGTCGGTTACTCTTTAATGCAAAAACTAGAAATAAAAAATAAAATAAAGAAAAGAAAAAAAGATAGAAAAAAGACAAAAAAAAAGAACAAATAAGAAGAGAAAAAAAAAGAAAAGTGGGAAGATGGTGAATACATTTGGAAGAAAGGCACACAGATAGTTTATAACCTGGAGGGTACTTTTTATCCTGTTAGTACGATTCTATGGGACAATCACCGAAATCCACCCAAGCAAAGCCCTCGGAGTATAACAGAAACATCAGATATGCGAACCAAAGTCATTAGTAAACTCTCATAAAAACTTTTTTTATCAAAGCATAGACATTAATAAACACGCATAAAAACCTTTTTGGTCGTCATTGTAATGCAGCTCGCGATATTAAAAGACATTTGGATGTTTCTTTTGTAACATGCTGACTGCATGGGGGAAATATCCATTTGTTAGGCTATTGACTTTTAGCACGAGTTCTTTTACACAATTTACTCGTTCTGCCGTCAATTCTTTACACAATTTCGTTTTAAACTCGATGTTGCACTTGCGGTGAAAAAATAAATTCTGCAATCATTATTCTGATCACATCCTTAGAATGAATTGCTCTTTTTATTTCGTAATTCGAAACGTAAAACATTCCATTCTTAATAAAACGTCTAAGTTAAGTTAAAATTCTTTTATTTCTTTGATTTATAATTTATTACAGTGAAATGGGGATGAATGGGACGATTTTGTTTTAGCAAATTAAACGATTTAGTTGACTCTAGTCTCAACGCTGAAGAAATTGTTACGTGCCGTATTTGCATAGTGTTGCATCTTTATTTGTACGAGAAATTAATGAAGGAGATTGCAAAGCGACTATTGTGTTTGGTCTGGGGAAGTGAACTAACTTCGAAAGATTTGTTTTTCCCAAAAACTACCTTATTACAAAGCCTGTAGGTATGTTTAGAATTTAATCGCTGGCTAGTTTATACGTAGGTAATTGTAGCATAAAGTTGGAACAAATGGAGTGACCCTCGTCAGCCGTAATCCGGCGACAACATTACCGTCTTGTGACATTGTTTGTAATTAATCTCAAATATCATCTCTACATTCATACTATGAAACTTCAACGTGGTGTTAATTCCTCGTGTTTCGTGTTAAAGGGTCTTACTGCGGTCAGTTAGATTAATTGTGTAGCTAAGGTATCATTTTACAGGGTATTCAGTTTACCTATTCATGTTCCTTGTGGTTTTACGGCAAGAATAGGCAAGCATCTTCGCGTTGATCGGTAAAGGCGACGAAGGGATTCAGACTCACAGGCGAGACAGAACTCCTTTCTGAAATATATAAACGAACTACTAAACTTGAATAAACATTAGCCAGACAATAAGGTGGTGGTGTAGCTGTCTTCACTCTCCATAGGGTTTCTACGCCAATGATACTCCTACATGAGTTGATAACAATTTGAACAAGTTGAAAACAAAAACGTTGCAATCAACAATCGATATGGCTGAAATATCTGTCCTGCTAGTATTTTTACAGCAACAACAACCTTTCAAGGCCATTCATAATCTGCCTTGCTTTTTCCAACTTTAGTGAGGTCGCCTTCCAGTCTTACCGGATGAGCTGGATAACAGTTTTTTTACATGGAGGGACTACCTATCTGACTTCCACAACGGAGTTTCTGGGTAATACGGTAAGACTGTTTGTCAGACTTTAGGCCCAAGGCTCAATGATATGCAGCCGGGACCAGCGGCTTAACGAGCTTTCCAAAGCACGGAGGAAACTCGATATGTAATGCATGGTCACCCATCCACAGACCAACCTTTGTAAGTGCGGCTTAACCTTGAAGACCGACCCATGTAGCTGTTATTATTTAGCCACGAGCTCGTCCCCCCAAGGCAACTGTTTGACCTACTATTACGTTACGACCTTCACTTTTTATTTATGGCAATAATTTCCTAATGACATTAAAAGTAATCCATCAAAAATTATATTCAGCAAGCAAGTCAGAAATAGAATACTGTAAATATAAAATAAGTGAGCACGCACAACGCATATCGTACATCACGCAACTATTTAAATTATATTTCAATTGGGCCATCCTGACTATACCTGACATAGATAAAACGCTATGTAAATATAGTCATAAAGAAAAGCGAATAGTCACGCAACGCAATCAGTCGCATGCTTGCACTGCTCTCCATTACTGCTTTGTGAAAAGTGAAATTAGTGGAATAAGTCCCTTTCACATACAGCCGTTGTTGGAAAACATGAACAATGTTCACTCGTGTGGAAGGAGCCTAAGAACGGAAAAATACAACATAAATAACAAAGTTTTGAGAGAATACCAAACTTTTAAGGCTGTTTTAGCTATTTTAAACCCTAGTTTTGCGATTTAAAATTTTAATTAGAACAGTTTTTACTGAATTATAAAGAACTATAAACTCATGATAAGAATTTAAGGTGATAATTAACTTTTTTTAATATTCCACCTTGTATATAATATATTATTATTTTTACCACTATAAATGTGAGAGTAAGTTTGTTTGTTTGATACATTTTCACACCTAAACCACTGTACCGATCATCCTAAAATTATCAGGTGGTCATATTCTTTATCAGGTGTACAGAAACGGACATAGGGTCCCTTTCATTGCGATAAAAAGGACTTTTCCCGAGTAAAACAACAATAACGTTCTTAAAATAATAGATGGCCTCACGTGTCTTTCGCTCCGACCCGAATTGACTGACAAATTCTAAATTAACGCCAGCGAAGCCGCGGGCAAAAGCTAGTTATTACATATTTCATATAAAATCTGACGTCAATATAACTTTAAATTTTAACAGGAACAAGGAATTTTAAAACTTTCCCAGTTTCACAAACGAGATGAGATTGAAATTGTGCCAGGAGACTCGGTCAACAGAGCAGCATTTTGCAGTGTCAGCGGAAAGATACCATTAAGATTTCCGTAATAGCTAATTTTCCATTTTAGCGCATAACTGAACATCTGGTTTTTTAAGATAAGTATCAGTGTCTCGATTAATTTGTGTAGGTAAGTCGCATATAGTAAATGTAGAATCCATTTCAGTAAAAGTATACCTACAAAGTAAAATATTTTTTTAAATATTTTGTTTTCCCAATGATTATTATTCTGTTCTGATAAAAGCCCCTTTGAGATAATCACAGGATGGCCCCTACTCGCTGTACGGCACATGTTTTCTTTAATAAACATAATATTTCCAGGCTACATTCCCACATTCCGAAAACACAACAAATTAAAACTCATTATAATTAAATTGCAAGGTAGTGCAGATTGTTATCAAATGAAGCATACCAAATACCCGTACGTAACACAATACACATAAATCGCCTATTTGCTCCACGCGAAGTCCTCGGTATTTTTTAATGTAGCACAAACAAGTACACAATAAAATTAAAGCTGTTGTTCCGTCAACGTGGCAATCTGCTACAAATTAAGCCATCGGGCCATATGACTCGGAAAATCCGTAATAAAACGAAACTTACGTATCATTTAACCCTTGTAGTTTACATTTTTGGCGCTTTTGAGCCATTAACAGCATTCGCGGTTATGGCTAGTCTGACCATATGAGACATTTGACCGTTTCGTTTAACAACAGCGGTATAATCAAACGTAAACCTAGAGAAAACTGTACTATAGCTATAACCGCTAAATAATTCGTATATGTACTTAAATTTCATAGGGGCGTGAAGCGTTTAGTGCGTAGACAGTAACTATTTCCCTTTTTCCGTAGTCCTAGTGGGCTTTCACGGTCCATATGCGGGATTAGAAATACTACCTTCTTGTGTACCTAGCTTATATTTTTTCTAATGCCGCATTCACTTTAGACGATTAAGGAATAAAAATGGTTTTAGAAACATCGACTGCGTATAATTTTCTTAATAGACCAATGCAAATAAAACCACTCTTCATTTTATTAAAATCCTACGTGGTTTTGCAATTACTCAATTAAATCCTCGCCTTTATGAAATGGTCCAATGAAGGCAGTTAATTAATAAATATTAAAATTCTACGAAATGTCAATATTTCAGTGAAACGAGCTTTCATTTATGATGAGGGTGTATAAAGAAGAATCATATTGCGTAGGCACAACGTAACAAAACAACGCCACTAAAAATATTAAACGTTGATTTATATTTTTGTTTTGACCAAAATAACCGATAACGCAACTGTATTTGCACCACTTTTAAATGTCTTATTTTGTAAATGGCAAATTGCTGAATCACATGTTTTGTACTTGTCCAAGAGCTACACGGTCACGTTTGATAATACAATGGCTGTGCTGTGGAACGAGAATTAAAGGAAATTAAGCAATTTCTTTCAATTGTTTGCCGGTAGCAACTCAAGGAAATAAGTGAAACACGTGAGTGTAGCTTTACGGAAATCGAATCGCTTGAGGACAAAACAGGCAATCCAAACAAACAGCGTTTATTTATTTTTTGTCTAAAAAATATATATGTCGGAGCGGGTCATTGATATAGACTTGGAATGAATCGCGGTACGCCTGTGGTGACGTCGGACGACGTACTTACTCCCACCGAGGCGTGCTTGGTACAGAGTCTTGATGTTTGTGGCTTGACGCTAGGACGACAGTCAGTGTCTGATCGCGGCCGAGTTGAGACGTCTTGGAACTGTACTCGATTCATTGTGTCCCGAGTTATTGTGTAAGGTTGTAATCTCAAGTAATTCGTTAGTTTTGCTAGAAGCAGTGTATCGTACTCTATATATGTGTGCTAAATTTAATCCAAATCCGTTCATTAGTTTTTTTTCATCCATTTTTTTCGTATTTATAATATTAGTAGGAAGTAGGACATTAAGAAGTAAGATAACAGGAAAATAAAAGGAATTTATTAACATACTCCCAACATTCACTAAACAACGATTTCCTGAAATAAAAATGTATTAGATCCCATTTATTTGTTAACACGATGTGAGGTTTAATTAAAGCAGATAGTTCGCGAACATGTCAAAACTAATTACCAATAGGTAGGTAGGTACGAGCCCTGAAATTTGAACTCAATTTCCTTGTGAACTTTCTACACTATGTAATAAAGTATTCCAAGGATTTTGGGGTAGTTTTTAACATATTAAAATTGAAACGGATACTGTATTTATCCATTAAATGTTTTAATTACTTATTTTCCCGTCGATGGTACTCCTCGGATCTGTTGGACTTTGTAGGTTTACATCAATATTAACTTAAACTTTTTCCAACTATGTTGAGGTTGGCCTGGCTTCCAGAGTAATCAGATGTAGCTGAATACCAGTATTTTACATGAAACGATTGCTTTTCTGACCTCCACAACCCCGTTAGTACTGGATAATACGATACCCTTAGTACTACAGCTACTGCTTGGACACAGAGATCATTCCGTTTAAATCACTACAAGAATATATAAATCCTCTGGCTTCTTTTAACGACTTATTTAATAACAAAAAAAAACCACAACCATATTCTAAAATACTCGTAATGGTAGCTCAACAATCGTAAATTCACCGAACAATCTCATAATAGCTATAATACCTTATAAAAACAAATAAACACAAGGAAAAATATCAGCAAAGGAAAGGAATTGGCACTTACACACTTCGGGACTTAAACAAAAGCGACGTTAACAATTCGTGGTTATTAAGGACCCGAATATAATCACCCCTTGCAGAATAAAATTACCGTTGTGACAATCTTCATTACCATACTTAATAACATTTCAAACGGTTTTCACACTGAAGAATGCGAAGAAGTCGAAATAAATAATTCAATATGTTTTAAATGTTTGTTTAAAATTATTCATTCAAGTCTGGATTTTTTAATGACGCAATGCGAGGTGTCAGCGGTAAAAGAAAATTTGCATTGGTATTTGCGGAGCTCGGTATGTATGCAGTGCTTTCCTACGTTATTATTTATGAACTCTGCATCATAATCTCGGCCAAGTATTCACATAAGTTTGTTTTATATATGACTGAATACATTCTTTCATTCTATTTCCATGCATCATCATGGCAATTGCTTGGCTCCATTTCATATAATTCCAGGCGTAGCTTACTCCATTTATACAAAGATCTTTTGGCTAAAATAGCAAGTAATGCCGCCATCTTGTTTTTCCAATATAATGCACAAAAAAATAGATACAAGTAATTAATATACTATATTTATTATTTGTTTCGAGTTCCCGATGTTTCGGCACTGTTGAAATTTAAATCTTGTATAAAACGCACACTATGTAGGCAAGCATATTATAAGTTGGGGGATTACATTGATGATAAAAATGCTTGGCTCAATGCTGGTCCTGCTCCACAACCATAGGGGCAAACTAATTGATTACCATGTGAAGTTATTGTGGAAGCTGCAGAAGATTGTAATAATATCTTTGCATTGTATAGACTCAATATCTTAGTATTATATAATTGCATAGCACATGTGTGAGTACTATGTACTGTAAAGCTACCATTTACATTTGGTTATCTTTCATTGACTTGAATTTACCCTGGTGGGTGAGAGAATGTCATGCTCACTAAAATGTCTCGCTGATGGTGGCGGGTGTGTCGGGTCATTTAGCTTCTTTCAATATGGTTGAGCTGAATGGGGCTGATTCATGCGTCATGCTCGTGAACGGGCGCTGTCGGTTGGGACTGGTCATCTCAAAGCTGCCACGGTTTATTTTAACTACTTACTTTGTTTTTAAATTGTTGATATAATATTTTACTCTGGACGCTCTTAACGTGCACGTATTTCTACATCGTTCTCACATATATGTATAATCTCAATATGAATGATGTAACCAAGATTTTGTAACAATATTTTGATTGAAAAGAGTGTCCATGGAGTTTCTTGCCCATTCTTCTCCATAGAGATCTACACTTTGGAATGGGCAACTACAGTACTTTCACAAGTTATTATGCCTTGTGTCTGTGACTGTAGCTTAGCCTAATTTGTTTTTCTGACATTCAAAAGTGCCTGTAATGGTCTAATTGAAATAAATGCTTTTGAGTTTTGAGTTTTTTTGAGTTGCAAGAGCAATGATTATGGGTCAATATTGTTTATCCGTGATAGTGTTAAGGAACTTGTCAGTTTAAAAACTTACAGTGAAAAAATGTTTACCAACAGCGCCAAAAGATCTATGCACCGTTGTACACAATCTATTCATAAAAACAGAGTCACATGTAATCGAGTGCCAATCATAGAGCTGGACAGTTCTCAATCTATCGTGATGCACTTTTAGTTTATGGTCATGCAGCGCGTCAATGGCCACTGTTGTTTACAAAGCCCGATGTCGGACATACTTCAACGTCCATCGCTACGTATGGAAGGTATCCATATTTGAAAGGTATACCTAGGTAAAAGAAGACACTGGTATATTATCGTAGGGTGAAGAGAAAATTTCAATGCTTTCTATGAAAAAAATCCCTTAATATATATAATTACGCGAAAATAGGCACTCTAGGATACACATTATTAAAGTTATTTAAATAGGTATCATTCTTTAGTATTAAAATCTTTGTAAATAGAACTCAGTGATGCATATTTGAAGTCTCAGTAAGCAAGCGTAATAAGACTAAAAAGTGTACGGCGCGCCCCGCAACTAACCATCTACAAAGAGATTTGCTGAAACCCCAAAAGGTAGCTTGTTACTTAATCCAATTTCCACGCAATCTTTTGCTGAAATTCTTTTTAAATTGGTGTCACGCGCTTGGTATTATACACTTTGTACAGTTTAGTAACAACATTCTGGAACCTAACTGTTTTCACACTTTGGTTTTGCTACTCCACTTTTTTTTCCTAAGTTGCATTTCATACAATGTGGCCACGCCAAAAAAAATCTATTTCCACGGAATTTTCAGCTTAGCCTAAGATGTAAATGTATGAAGGGTATATCAGAGTGTTAAGATATAATTTAAAAGATATAGAAACTCAGAATTAATGTGAGTGTAACTTTTACATTAACCTAAATTGGAATGTTTAAAATAATTCACTTATCTAAATATTTAATTAAACTTTGAACTCTATTCTAAATAAACAAATGTTAAGAAGTATTAGACTAACTCATAACATTGTTCAATTTGAATAAATTAGATATTTGAACTAAACATTATTTTGTAGGTGCTATGAACGAGATCCGCTCGGGAACATGATTAATTTATTCCCAGCCTCCTTAATAATTTCATCACGAACAGTACCCCGTTTAATTTAAAATAAATAAAGCCTTTTAAAGCGTAATCCTTCACACTTTTGTATTTAATTCAATGAGTATTCGGAGGAAAAGGGCCTCGAAAGTGACTTTTTAAGAGTTTAGTGGAATTATAGAAACGGAAGGTGAATGCGAGGAGACATCAAAAATATTCAAATCACCCAAGTATATTTCTCGCAACAACAATGCTGAGTACAAAGTATTTGCATAACAATCTTAAAAAAAAGCATGAACCAATTTTAACGAGAAAATTGTTTAGAATTCTTCACTCGAATTCTTTCTAAATATTTGATCATGAAAATAAACTATGTATAAAATAACAAAAAAAAAGTATTGTTTAATTTTGCTTAAAAACTTGGATGTTCGAAACAAAAAGTTTTCTTACTTTGTTTTAGGCTGAAAATGTTTTTGATTAAAAGGTTACATGGAAAAAGCACTGGATATCTTTGTCGCAGACGTCTGGCATAAGCTTGCGGTGTTAGAGCTACCCAACTAGTCATTTAGGGTAATGAAGCCGAATAGACCAACCCTAGGTAATGAATTAGAAAAAAAAAGCATTTACCGAAAAGATACTGTTCACTAGGCAAGACTTTATTTGTCTTCGTCTACACGAATGCCATAAACAAGTAGGTAGTTACTTTATCAGAACGAAAGATTTTCGGCTTTTGCTCTATATTCGGCTAATTGTTAACGCCATAGACAAATATATCCACAATATCAAAAACAACAACCGCTATCATGTAAAAACGATAGCCGAATCAATACTATAGTAAGTACGTAACATATACGTATTCGTTTTGTTACAAAAATATTGAAAACGCTAGATTACCATTCGACACACGACGTAGTAAGTACGTGATTCGTTTTCCAATATTTGAAACAAAGCGGGCCCTTGACAAGAAAGCACAAATCAAACTATGGCATATCCGTTCAACTATTTTAACTGTCGTAAATATAAATTTATTGTGGTACCGTTATGTTTGCTATTTTATTGTTGCTTTCAAGTTGTTGTTGAAGTTTAATTGTTGGTGACCACGAACTATGTACGTACTTTTACCGCTTTTCCGGAAACGATTCGTTCGTAGGTTTACGATACCCTAACCAAGTGGATTATTATTATTTTTATAACACATTTGCTCGTAAAGGGTCTCTTATTTCACCAATTTCAATATCGTATTGTATCTCATTACGTACTTGTGCGGTAATGTAATGTAAAACGCACGGTTTATCAAGATGATCCGTAAAATCGAACGGTACTTTTTTAAATCTTAGCAAAGAGTTTTTATGTCAGAAAAGTGGTCAACATTTTATGAATAAAATTAACTTTGGGAGATAAAATATAACAAATAAACATTTGATTCCTTAATTTTATTTTTGACAATAAATTACAACCATTTATCTGTAACAAAACACAAAAATATTAATTTACTGTATTAGTAATACTGGCTTATTTTTGTGCCCTGAAGCGCGCGTCTCGCTAATTTGTGAACAAGTAAAAATTAATCCGCGCGCTTTTTCTTTTCGCTGTATTGTTTTTATTTTTTATTTGAAAATGTCGTCAAGTAATGATGAATTTATTAATTCTACACCGCCAGAAGTCTCAGAGGCAGCGACAAAGGCTACTCTAAGCCTCTTGCCTGAAAAATCGACCGATAGATACTTACAAGCATATCAAAATTTCGTTTAAGAAAGTCCGAGTTTTATTTATTTCCTCGCAAATATGTTATAAAACGTCGTATGACATACGTGCGCTTTGATAATTACATCCTCTGCTTTCTTATATCGCCTCGGCTGTAATTTTCAACTTACCGCACTTATATCATAATGTACTATTATGGCCTACTTCTTGTCACTCTTTCTCTCTAATAAGACCGGAGCTGGTCTCGCTCTGAAATTGGATTTTTTTTTCGGATTAGAAATCATCAAATGACTTTTTCCGCTCTGGGCGGCTTGGAAGGGAGTGTAATACTTGTACTGACATTTAACCAATCCATGTTCCTTCCTTGCCCTTTGTGTTCTCAGGGCCACGGTATCTCTTTCAAACAGTCCCGCAGCCTAACTGAAATTGGCCTTAGTCTGGTATTTACAAATATTCTCTTTTCAAATTAAATTAAGAAGAACTGTATCTAACGGACCCCTAATCGTTACCCCAAAGCCGAGGTGATCCTCACTGATGACGATATTTTTCCTCGCATACAGTTAAAGATCGACTTTAACTGACGCCCAATTCTTCAACATTCTATGCTTAAATATTGTAGCATATTGTGACGTTAGGTGTCCATCGCGACAACGCAACATCAATAACGCAACATCAACAACGCAACGCAACGAAAGTACGCAACATGTAACGTTCACTGTACACGTACGTCGGTCGGCGACCGGTTGTTATTTGTTCATACAAATCTATGCACATCGAAACGCCGTACGCAACCGGCGCCGGTCTTGCTCTGAAATTACCCTTAGTCTGGTACTTACAATTAATATTCTCTTTTCATATTCAATTAATTTGTTATTATGAATATCAATTTGTTATTCCTGGTATTGTAATTTATACATCAATTTGTTATTCCGCGTATTGTAAAGAGCGTTTGTTTACCAAACCATTTAAAATGTAATGCTTTCAATAAGGTTCTTCAAAAAAATCATAAACTGTTGGGAACTCATCGGGTTTCCATTGTTTTAATACCCTTATTGCACTTCATCCATTAATAGTTTGCAAAGAAAGTAAAACAGAGTAAGTTTTCATCTTTCTTGAACGAGCTATCCGGAGTTTAACACTTTTGTTAATAATTGCGTCCATTAATATCGCTATTATTGTTGTCTTACTGCATGTGATTTTCAAAGTACGAACGCTTGTGTAACGAATGAAACCCACCAAAACTCACGATTATTCCCATATTCTTCGTTGTTTTGATAAAATTTAGAATTCATGTAAGTATTGCTAGTTATTACTACCTGCTCTGAGTGCCATATCCTCAATGCATATATCCAAAACTTGCAAAAATCCTATGGAGACAGGAGTAGTGGTAGCTCAGAGGTAATGGCACCAGATTTAGGAGTTGTAGGTCATGGGTTCAAAACCAGCGGAGCGGGTTTTTTTGTGTAGTTTATTTCATCGCCGCTGCTTTCAATACAGTGAAGGCAAACATCGTGAGGAAACCGAAAAAAACGTCCTCGAATTTAAAAAATCGAAGACATGAGACATTTACCAACCCACTCTGGGCCCTCGTGGTGCATTACAGCCCACTCCCTATCATCGAACATTATCGGATCATTACTATACTTAAAATGGACGGAGATTTATTTTTAAACTTCTTTTACTAGTACCGTTACGAAGCAAAATTAATGCAGATTGACATAGGATACGTTTTATTGCAAATAAATCCGAACAAAGCCGAGGCAGATCCTATTAAATTTTCCCGGAAACTCTTTCTGCCTGGCGGAAAGGTTTTAACTTATTATAAAACTTTCCGTAAACAATTATCACATTAAACAGAGTCTTGTTTCAATTTTCTGTTGAATAAAATACGTTGGAGTAATAGAAGTGAAATAAAGAATAGTTTCAGTGGTTTTAAAAGTAATTAGCCACATTTTTTGCAATAAACAGCCACTCATGTGCATTTGTAATTAGAATTACTTGGGGTCGCGTGACGAGTGACCAATGGATGCTTGGACTCCTGTCGCCACAGTCACGCACGCTTCACAACCTAATTCCAACTGAAATAACTACAACACTCGTTTTACTGAAAATTAACTCGTATTGCTGCTAATATCTTTATTACACGTGTTCATAAAATGAATTTAATGCCAAATTGAGAATAGGTTTCGTAATTATAGTGTCTTCTTTTTGGGGCAATTTCTTTGTTTTTGCTATTATGATTTTATAATAATTGATACCTTTCATCAATTTATAATTTGCCGTGATAATGATATTTTATATCCAAAATGAGAGTTCTGATTTAAATATTACGTTACGAATCCTAAGTTGGTAGTTGATTTTCTTAAAAAAATAGATTTGCTAATTGTACTTATGGGAGCCTACAAAATTTAAAGTTAGTAGATGCTCGTAATATTGGTTACACAGTAGCCTTCAAATAAGCGTAATATAATTATGTGAAGTCCCGAGCAACAATATATAAACACTTAAAAACTTTTAAAAGTGTTTTTCTGTAGTTTTAATGGTGTTACGAACATAGTTTAATGGAACTCATATTTTCTAAAAAAAAGATCCTATCTCTAAGTTACGTTATTTCTCGCGAAAATTGCATTTAAATTTAGGTAAGTGTTTACATATTGGTATTCATGACTGAGTTCACAGCCGGTCGACCACTTTTGAACCTTGTAACTTAAAAGTGGTAGACCGTTTGTGAATTCGGTAGTACTAACAAACATAGTGGAGGAGTGAGTTCACTTCCGAATCGAATAGTGAACTAAACTCTACTCAGACCAAATAACTTCAGTCTAAGTAAACACATTACGCTAATTTAACGTCCCAATAAATGTTTACGCTTGCAACACTGATTAGGGATTACATTGCACGTTGCACCCTGTCACCACGGACGTTTTCAGATATCCTTCAGGAAGCGTCCGTTCATTAACTAAGTAACAAGACTAACAAGTGATCAACAGCACTCCGATAAACGAACATCGAACAGACTGGAAAACTGCAAGTTTGTCTAAGTTACAGACTATTACATTACTTAGTCCTGTGTGGGCAGTGGACTGAGTTCGTAAAGGTTTGGTGCACTCGACTTTAGTGGTACGGAAAGTATCGAGAGACTGGTGCCTTTAATCGGAGACCAAGAACCAGCCACCAAAGTTGCATTTCAGTGAGAGTTGTTTTATTGTCTCACCCTCGCTGCGGAATCGACGTGTGGATTTTGGGAGCTGAGGAGTGATCGAAGAGAAGCTGATAGCGATTGGTCAGTTATAACTTATGAGACAGTAGAGCGAGGCCAATCGTACGTGATACTATCGTAAGAGCTAGGGGGGATAGTATTGTAATTATTTTATGTTTTATTAAAAATTTTGTTAACTTTTTTAAAACCTAGCCGCAACACATTTAGCTAAATTCCTGAGTATAGTACCAATTTAAAACTAATGACCTAAGCTAAAACCATAATGTGATATTAATAATAAAGTACTGTATATTTTCTTCTATACACTGAGTACGCGCTAGTAGCTTAAGTCAATTTGCTTGCTCGGGAGTGGAGTTACAAAATCACGGTTACGTATGATGTTAGAACAATGTTGAAAAACGTGCACGTTCAAGCGTCCAAACTAAAAGTTGCAAAACAAAATAAATGAATGCACAAACTGAGAATTAAAATACTATTTACAAGCAACAAAGTTTATTGCAACATAGATACTCATTTAGCTGATATGTCTGATGCCGCTGGAACATGAGTAGCCGCACTGCATACCTTATTGCTTCATAACAGTTTCAAACATGCAAGCGAACCGCATAACATCCCTATTTCAAGAGAAAAAAACTGGAGAAACGAATTGGGCACATAAAAAAGGGTTCCGTATCACTGTATAATATTGAACACTACATATTTTTATAAACAAAACTAATTCATTCAAATTAGGCTGATAATCAGCACTTTTTGAACGTCAATATTATACGAGATAGTCCCCCAAAGCGCCTGCTCTTTGGCTGGGAAATACAAAAGTTTTTTTTAAGTCCGGCTCAGATTTTTATGGGTTTTATTATTTGTTGTTTAACTTAAGAGTATACATTATACTTAATACTAGTTAGACGTTTGTATTTATTGCCAATAATAAGATCGAGAAAAAGATCTTGTTTCTTGTATGGGGAACAAGATTTTTTAATCTTTGACTTTATTTTATTTATTTGTTGTATAGCGGCCACAGTAATACACACTTTGTAGAAATTTCAAGTGTCTAAGTCCTCATCATCAGCGTACAAAAGTCCACTGTTGGACATAGGCCTCTTTAATCGCACGCCGCTTAACTCGATTCTCAGTAACTCTCACTCAAGAACACGTCTACCCCAACAGTCATCGGTTCTACGGCTAATAAAGCCGGCCCATTGCAACTTCAGCATACTTATTCTGTGAGCTATGTCGACAAATCTGGGCTGAGACCTATTACGATTTGAAAAATACAGCCCTGTGACAGACGAACGGATGTACGGACACACCTGTAGCCTTAGAAAAATTGTTCCTTTGAATACGGAACCCTAAAAAGCATAAAACGCAACGGTTGACGTAATATTATGTTCTGCATCTTCAATACCTGTTCCATAATATCGGAACAGTATGGGAACCGCCACGGTATCAGTAGGTAAATAGCATTAAGTTTTATGATTCACCCATATGCTTGCAACTGAAGTTTCCAATATTCTCTCGGTCACGACAATGTCAACTTTGATAAAACTAAGAATATTTTTGGGAAACTTACTGAATGTGATCCATATCCTCATGTGTGTGTGATTTGATTACACTGGTTTATTTATTGATATTGAACTTTTACGAAACGATCATGCTGTCTTGTTATAACTCCGTATATTATCTACAGACTTGAAGCCACAGCAAGAGTTATTAAACTTAAAGCATTTACTTCAAAAAACCCGCGTGAAGTTCGATAATTATCCGAGGGGATACTACCGGCATAAAGATTATCCTATGTATTAATCCAGGTTATAAACTATCTGTGTACAAATTTAATCCAAATCTGTTCAGTAGTTTTTGCGTGAAAGAGTAACAAACATCCATCCATCCATCTATCCATCCTCACGAGTCACGGGCTCTTTTGAATGCTTAAAACCCAAAAATGAAGCAGAACAATCCAACCACAAGGCATAATACCTGAAAAAGGCCTGTAGTTCCCCATTTTTTCCTCTATTTTAAATGTTTTAACCGTAGATGAAGTAGCAACTCACTTGCCGTGAAAGAAACTCCCACAAAATTAATTTAGTATGTGTTTGCAGCGGCCAATCCTCGCATAGTGTTAGTTTCTTAAATATCAGAAAGTGCAATTAACCTACCTGAGAGACTGCAGAACCCGCCTATAGATAGTGCTCCCAATGCTGGGACACAGGCGTCCTCTTTATGAGAGGGATCATTCCCTCTCTACCACTCTTGCCCAGTGCGGGTTGGTAGATATCACATGTCTTTGATTTTTTGGTTCTAAGAAATGCCGGTTTCCTCACGATGTTTTTTTTCATCATTTTCAGAGTAGCCGCCTGCAAGACAGATCACTAGTTCCTGTATCGGTATCGAGGTCAAACATTTTTAGATTCGTGTAAAATTTTCACAATTCATATTTGTACACTTGGAATCAGTTGGCGAACTTCGAGTTATTTCAGTCTATTTCTGAAATAACAAACCCATATGAACTAAAACAGCCCAACACTCACATTCAACGCTTTTCAAACTATATTAGAGGATGTACTTACCTATATTGAGGGTATAGTTACATAATTTCAATCTGCGCATAAATAAAACTTTGTCCATCAGAATATCAGCGTCAGGTGCATGGTGCCTGACATATGCTGAATTTGACTCCCATTTGGTGCAACCTTGAGACGCACCTTGAGACGCACACCGCACCTTGTATACTCGTTACTTTATTTAAATTATGTAATGGTGATACTATACTTCTTACGTAAATATGTTTTTCCTTTTGTACATTGTCAACTTGTTTTTATATTCATGTAATTTGTTGTATCATTTAATTTGAATTGTGCTTCTGTTGTGCTATGTTTTTTGTGTGCACTGAATAAATGTTTTATCTATCTATCTATCTATATTTTTTTGTAAATGTCTTTAATTACTAACTACTACCAAGTCAAAGTTGAATAGTTGATAAGATAAGGTGGGGTTGGCGTATCAATATGGGTAAACTCCTTTTTAAAAACAAAAGAATTTTTAAGAAATTAAAAGAAAACTTAAGTGGCCTGTAACAAAAAAAAATTACCTATCTCCAAAACTTTTAAACTATCAACCATATCCAAACATGTGCCATACAATGCTTCTTTGATTTTTCACCCGAGCGCGCTTGAAGTGCGCTCTTTAGGTGAACAGGGCGAATCTGACAAGTCTGAGATACGAGCCGTAAGTAGAACGGCGAGTCGTAAGTGGCCCAGTTAGAGCTTTTGTCCTATCTAAACAGTTGTTTCTGTCATAGGCAGCCGGGGACGGTTGTTTCATATATTACGCCTCGTACAAGAACAGCGCAACTGATTCTTTTAAACTGTTGCAGGGAGGTTTGTTGTTGACAGATATTACAATGTGGGTCAAAATAAATGTTGGCATACCTACAATGTTTAAGATTTCATCGTAACTATGGTATACTATAGTTTTCCATCATAACGCGTGGGTATAGTGTATATATAATGTGTGTAGGCATATAAATATATTCCTAAAAATAAATCAATTTTTAGGGTTCCGTACCTCAGCCGGCCAAAACGGAACCATTATAGGGTCATATTTTGCGATTTCACAAGGGAATCAAAACCTATAGGGTATCTCTCGTTGACCTAGAATCATGAAATTTGCACTTGGTAGTTTTTTTTTATAAAAGGATTATTTTTAATAAGTACATTATCGACCAACATGAAACTATTTCACCCCTCAATAGTTCCAATATCCGTAAACGTATGAGTACATTAAAAGTACCACCGCTTATAAAATCATCAATTTAACATCATGAAAACTGTGTGAAACTCCAGGAGCTTTTAATAGGGACTAAACAATAGGTTTTGCCTGTCACGTTCAGTCTGAATTACGGCGCCTCATGGATACATCGGTGACAAGCATTCATGTCGATGATAGACACTCGATTAAGTACAGCGTGCTCGACAAAACGTACGAAGTGATCATTCATTTTTCAAATCGAAAATAAATACAACACATTACACACATTAAAATATGTTTTTTGCGGAAAATTATGTCTTTCATAGTTTGAATGCCGAGGGTACAGCTTAGGAATATATTTACCTAAATTAAGTTAAGACACTCTTTCGCTTTTTCCATGTTTGTAGGACACACGCATCTTATTTTTTTTTCTATAGAAACTTGAGGGCTGTAAGTGAGTCATGGGCAAAGTGTTATTGAGTTTTTCTATCAGGAACTTCTCAGTGGCAGCCACGGAGTCTGGATGTTATTTGGGGTCGGCGCAACTCGTTTTTTTCTTCCATTCTCCCCTGTCAATCGTCACGCTACCATTTTCTCCTATTTCCTTAATATGATTCCTTACACGACTTTCACAATCCATCCATTTTTTCCTTGGTCTTCGTTTCCCTCTCGATCCATCAACATTTATATTCATTACTCTTTTAGTCACATGCGATTCATCCCTCCTCATCACATGCCTATACCAAGGCAGGCGGTTCCCTTTCAACTTTTCTGTAACTGGCACATCTTTCAAATTTCCTCTAATATACTCGTTCCTTACTTCCTTACTTTATCCATTCTTGTCACACCACACATCCACCTTAATATTCGTAAATAGTATTTAGGCCTGTTATCTTACGTAAAAATAAAAAAGTAACCGTACCTCTCTGCCACTCCTTGAGATACACAAAAGCGTGACGACTACCCTCAGAATTATTCATAAAAAATAATGTTAAACCAAACCCGTATTATAAAGCAATTAGGATAATGTTCTAAGGAACGATCCGTTGATACAATATTACTTTTTTACTCAAAGCCCAAGAACAAAGTTTTTGATGGGCATTGTTCTTAGTTCTTGAAGTACTAAGTGGGTATGATGTCCTGCGTAAGTTCTACTTTGTAGCACCAGAAGGGGAAAAGCTATAAGGACTTGCTTGAATAAATAAGGTGTTGTTTATAAAGATACAGATTGGCTTGCATTATTTAAGAGCTTGGTTGTGACCAAGCATTTTGGCTAAAGAGATAAAATCTGTTTTGGGTAAGTTATTGCAAAATTTAATTGTGAGTCGTAGAATGTTGTGTACGGCGATGCATATGAAAAGTGAAGGAAATATCAACTTTCCTATTAATGAAGGGACTCTACATACTCAATACCTTTTGTCATCCATTATTTAACACGTTAGGGAGCGTCCATTAATTACGTGAGGCAATTTTGGCAATTTTTTTGACCCCCCCTCCCCCCTTTGTGAGATATCGTGAGATTTGACTAGACCCCCTCACCCCCTCCTAATCTCACGTGAGATTTATCAAAATGCGTAGTTTAGTATAAATACGGTAATTTGTGCTTGATTGCGTTGAATCCATTTAAAAAACTTAAGTATGTTTAATTATTTTCATTGTCAATTTATGAATGACGTAATGAAACATGTTTACTTAATGTAAATTTTACACTGTTTCTTGCTGGAAAAAAATTACGTGATATCTGCCAAGACCCCCCCTCGCTCCCTCGTGAGATTGGGTGAGATTCATCTCGACCCCCTCCCCCCCCTAAACGCCTCACGTAATTTATGGACGCCCCCTTAACTGCCAAGGTATACTTTCTGTACCATCCAAATTTCATTTCTTACGGATTAATTCTTAGTTTGTATTGAATGAAAATGTATAAAAAAGTGTTCCCTTTTCTTTATTTGGATAAAAACAAAAGTAAAAAAAAACTACGTGCCAGGTGGCGCACTGCGGTCAGTTGAATTTGATGCTTCGGTGTCAGTCACCAGTGCCTGACACGGCCTGAACAGATAGTGAGTCTGTCAGGCACCGGTGCCTGACATGGCAGTTAACCAGTTAACGTGTTAATGGCATATTTTGTGTATACCTTTTGTTGGAGATCCTAAATAAATAATATAATTGAATATTCAAATCAGAACTGTCGTTCATCGACAGTTGTGTGAAGACAAAAACACGGTTAATTGGGTAGTGTGTCAATTTTCCTGACGTGACACATAGTGAAAGCGCTATTAATTTCCACTATTTAACATAAATATTCGAGCCATTACGATCAAAAACATCATATTGAATTAACCTTGCCAGGTCACGATTCCAGAACATCGAACTCCATCCAAAAGATATTGTGATATGTATTTTTTGAAAATAAAAATGTAAGTATTCATAAAATTCCGGATATTTTGAAAGAAATACGATCGAATGTGATAAAATATATTCGATTACTTATTCATAGATCGCGATAGGCCAGCTAGTTTATATCTCATCATAAAATCGAATAGCATATCAATTTACCGAGTGACTACATGAATTTTTAAAAGCATCGGGAATTCCTCATATTTATTTTGTTAGAGAATCTTCTTGAATCATTTTAGTATTATTATGTAACAAAACTTTTTTTAATAAAATGTTTATTTTCATATTTATACTGAAACTGAAGGGAATAAGGCACAAAATTATTTACATTTTATACAAGTTTGCATTTCATGGAACACAAGAGTTTTCCAGTGATGGGTTTAAAAAGGAGCTTGTTTCACATAAGATAAGTCTACTTTTTGCTGAATATGATGTCATGAGATAACATAACCTTGCCTTGTAATCAGTGAAGGGTTAGGCTGAGGTTTACCTAACAGTTATGTTTAATTCCCATATAGTAGGCCGCGAGTCTATTGTCAACTTGTTGTGTACTGAGAAATTCCTGATGGAAAAACCCAATAATACTTTGCATAATAATGCAATATTTTTGCCTGACCTGAGAATCGAACTCAAGGCCCCATGCTCAGTAGTCGCGCTCGCGACCACTACACCAACGAGGCAGTCGGAGCGCAGATTATATAAGCTTTTTTAATTCAGCAGAATTGAAAAAAGAGCAGTCGCAGTGCTATGACATTACGGCGCAACTGCCAAGACACTGCTACGCTACTGCTACAACAATGCTACGACATTGCTACAATAATGCTACGACAATTCTATGCTACTGCTACAACAATGCTACGACATTGCTACAACAATGCTACGACGCTGCTACGCTACTGCTACGCTACTGTTACGCTACTGCTACGCTACTGCTATGCTACTGCTACGCTACAGCTACGCTACTGCTACAACAATGCTATGACATGGCTACAACAATGCTACGAAGCTAAGTTAAGTAGGTATGGTTTGGTCTTTCCTTGTCTTATTTTGTGTTATAAATTGATTAATTCCAAACATTTTTAGGGTAACTAGTTAACTAACTGCTCGGTAACTAACCTTAAACTTAGACGTTAACGAGTAATACGTAAATATTATTTATTTGTATAAAATAGATTTTGTTTTAAAACTAGATGAAGTCGGTGTTTCCTACCCGACTTCTCGGAGAAGAAACACCAAAACAAACTTGTCTGCTGTCACAGTCTCTTTAAAAGTCCAGACATAATCTAGACAAAATTATGAATATGACGGATCCAGTTATTGGTACGGACATAAAAACTTACAAGTCTTCAAAACACCTACAGACTCGTAATATTTTGAGGAGGACATTCAATGTCTGATCACAGCGGAGTTGAGACGTCCCGGAACTGTACCCGTTTGATTCATTGTACCCAGTGTCATTGTGTTAAATTGTAATTTCAAGTAATTTGTTATTTTAATTAAAACAGTGTTTCACACCCAGTGTGTTTTCATTGCCCGAAACCCATCTTCTGCCCACATGATGTACGAAAATATGTTTATTGAATTACATATTAAAATATGTAAATAATGTGGAATCTCTACCATGTTCGTTTACCAATAAGACATAAAAGGAAAGAAAAAAAACCTAAAGTAATAGTGACTCGACATAACAGGAGCTCGTAACACGAGTCTTGTTACTAAGGTGGAGCAAATTCCTCGCTGTTAGCAGTCGTCGGCCTTGAACTCAGTTGACCAGTGTCAACTTTCTAGGAACAATTTATTTTACCTGATCTAGAAATACGAACACATTTCTTTCATGTCAATATGAATAAAAAATAGCCTTACAAATCAAATATATCAAACACTATAACATATTAAGTATCTTTGTCACGGTTTTTTTTTCTAGAGAGCGCTGAGCAGGTTTTGGGTTAGATTCCCAGGTCGGGCAAAATGTTACTGAATTTTTCTATCAAGAAATACTTAATCTAATACATTGGAACAGGTACGTTCCAATGTATTAGATGGAACTCACGATATTTCACTTACCAATCCGCCCCTAATCTATGATCTACTATTTCTTAATTTTTTTAAACTATCATGATCACTGACATTATCATTAACACTTCAAACGGGATATTTACCTCGGTTACTATTTGTTTTGATAACTCCAGTTTATCCGTAATTGCAATAGTGCCGAAATATCAAACAAACAAATATTAAACACGGTAAATATCCCGTTTTCAGTTTTAATGATAATACTATTTCTTAATTATTTTTGATTGAAGTAAGCAAAATCAGAACCAATTTCACAAAATGTTTCATTTGATCGCGGTTTATTAAATAATCTTTAGTGCGGCACGTGAAAATTACTGTTAATAATTTACTGAAAGGTTTCCAGCTCAGTGCCTATCTAGGTATTCACAGTGAAGTAAGTAAATCTTCAGGAAAATGGCTACAAGATATGACTGTGACTTGTAAACACAGAGGTTTCTACTGAGTAATGATTTATTTGAGGCTTTTTATACCTTGCTCTATAATAGGCTTGCTTAATAAAAGTTACCTACAGAGATTCCCAGAAGTGAATAAGTACCTATTGGCAGTGGAATCCCACCGACGCAAAAACGAAGACCACATATTCAGTTCATCATTCTGAGCCCCCCCCCCATATAGAGATTTTTAATCGGTATATATACATATACGTTGGTAGGTAACCGTTTTCGCGTCGGTGTCCCTTCCATCCTGTAGGTTAAAACGTGTGCTGTAAGGTTATCAATGCCTAATGTAAGAAAGACAAAATATACATCAAAAAGAAATTCCAATAAAATTAGGCAAAATAAACAGAAATATTGAAGAGTAGTTACCTAAGTACATAACCTTCATATTGTCAAGAAGTTATACTCAAGAGATGGGAGGGATCTCGTCGTACTCAAAACGTTAATTTTCTTATGATCCATTAATTTCAAGATGATGACAATATTAAAATTATGGGGAGTATGTAATTAGATTACAGGAACGATCGTAAGTGGAGTGAGTACTTAATTAAGCAAGGAAATCAATTATCCAGCAGATCGATAATGCCGACCACTGGTTATTACGTGGAATTGCTCAATTGGTTACAGTGATAAGGAGCTCACATTAATCGTGCTTAGAATTAGAATCTAGGTGAATCTAGCGCTCTGCATTTCACTTTAAGTTGTTTGAAATCAAACCCCTGTTGTGTGTGTGTTGCGTGTATTTGAATATCATTAATGCCAATTTAAACCTTTGAATAATACAATAATAACATGAGGTAGCACTATGAGAATTGAGTAGGTAATAGTTTTAACTGCCAACGGTTGGTTAGTAGTAGTCTTATAATGTGGAATCGCGAATGACAAAATATAATTATGTTTCCTTTTCATGCTAAACATGAAACACATTGGTTGGTATTTATTTTTGATCATATTGTCAGTTATAGACCCCTAAACCAAAAAAAAACTCCACTTTCTCCCCAAGTAGTAAAAACAACATTATTCCAGTTTTACAACAACCCGTACGTTTCTCGTATACATAACGTTAGAAGCGGTCATAACTCACCGAAGAGATCTAAAAGCAAAGAAAGGGCCCGATTGTAATCGGTCATCTATTCATGTATAGGAAGGCCACCTATTCATACTGAGTGGCCGAAGCTTACCATGTGATCGAACGATCGAACCCTACAATTGTGGTACAGGCCTTAAATAACTAAACTTTCTATAGCCAATAGTTTCGTTTAGGAGAAACGATTGGTCGAAAACAAAACTCTTTTATACAGGATGTAAACGGACCCTTTACGAAGCCGTCAACCAAGCATTCTGTATAACACAGTAATAAAAATGTTTGGAAAAAGTTGGAACTTTGGAATCTTCAATATCTCCGTAACTAGAAGGATCCTTTTTTTAATTGATTGAGTGTTTCTACAAATATCCTAACAATATTTGAAAACTACTCAATTATAAAAATATTCCTGCTAACTACGTGAACTAAGCTGTTTTTCCTCGTATTTTAAATAAATATTACAATGAGTGAAGATGAACTCACGACGTCTTATTTGCCAGTTCAGCCTTTATAGGTACAGTTAAGGAATTAGTAATGTAAAGGACCTTAAGGTTCATTTTTGCTTGTAACTTTTTATTTCTCCGACTATTTTACTTTCTCCTTAACCCTTCCGGGAAAACAGGCATGATGTTACGTTTTACGTAACAATATAATCATATGTTTAAGTCCCATGTAATAGGGGGCGAGCATATTGACATCCACAGACAGGGCACAAATCCACAATCCGTGGCTGCTACTGAAAAATTCCTGATGGAAAAAACCAATAACACTTTGGCCAACCTGGGAATCGAACCTTGGATCTCATGCTGAACAGTCACGCTTGCGACCACTGGACCAACGAGCGTTTATGTTGTATCTAATCTGTTTCTTTAAGAAAAGATTGTTATCGTAGGCTAGCGTGCAGTGTAATGTGGTTGTTCCCCCTTGACAGCCCTGTTAGACTAGATCTTTGATCGTGTGTTTGTGACAGGGTGCGTCGTAAATAGAGGATATTATACCTCTTTATAGACCTCTAGGTATGAACTATAAAGGATGGAAAATTGAAGTTCCTTAAATATTGATGCTGCCAGTTTTTATTCAAAGGAAACTTTGTTCTTTTTAAAGTTAGTAAAACTGCTATTAAATACATATTTTATAAGAGTCGCTAGCCTACTAAGGGTACTCTAATGCGAAAAATAAACATCTGTATTTTTATGGTACCAATCGAAAGGATCAGTCATAGGGATTTATTGGACGTGGAGTTGCGGACACCATCCCGTTATACTATGTCTATAAACATCTCACCTTAATAGGAACACCGTGAATGTGATGACCGTGTGTAGTAAGTACAACCATTTCAAGTGTGCAGTTGAAGGTTGCGTTGCTTGTCAAGAAAATTTGCATCGATATGTTAAACTTGGTACATTAATTCTGTGTTTTCCCGCTTGCAAAGATAAGTTGGTTGCAGTGTAATAGAATCAATTGTATTTCCTTTGTTTTAAAACCTGACGTTTAAGGCCCACTTGCACGAAAAACTTAACTCAGAGTTAGTTGCTAATAATACGAGGTTAAATTGACAGTTTATCATACAATACTGTCAGTTAAACCTTTTTTTTCAGATGGGAAATCATCAAATGACTTCCCCCGCTCTGGGCAGAGCGGAAGGGAGTGTCAGACTTGTACTGACTAAAACCCATCCATGTTCCTTCCTTGCCCTTTGTGTTCCAGGGCCGCGGTATCTCTTTCGAACAGTCCCGCAGCCCTGGCAGGTATAGGCCCTTGCGGGCCCCTCCCTGTTTGCTGACATCTCTTTTAGGCGCGTGTGGAACACGAACGCGCCGTCAACACGGCCTGTCGTCAAAAGACGGACGAACGAGATACACTGGATAACTTGTACACTTTGTACTACCACACACTGAAAATTTCAGCCTATTTCAATATCCCAAAACTTTATTAATGTATCAATGAAAATTAACGGAATTAAATTTATATTTAAATCTTTCAAAATAAATACTCCTTTTTACATTAGTTCACACACAGGCTCACACCAATTCCATTAGCAAACGACGCCGCCGTCTCATGAATGTGGAGTCATTCAGTCACTTCTTTCACTGCCCACCCACGCTGAGTGAGCGCGTGGGTGTGGTTAAAATGGTGGCAAGACACTTGATACTTAGGCCTATCTTCTGGTGCGGACGTAAATGTCACACTTGAAGCTAAAAAAAGAAACTGTGTGACAGTGACAACGCATTAGTTACAAATCCTAACTTTTTCTAAAATAGCATACTGTGCAATTTTTACGGCCAGCTTTAACTACATACTTATAACTGTCAGTCCTTTTGAGGTAGTTCTTGTATAGTCCTTTGGTTAGGCATGTGTGTAATATGCACTAGGCTAAAATATGCTAGTGCATATTGCACACATACAATGATATTTGCAACCAAGTTGCGCTGTGTAAACATTCAAAGCAAGGCTACTCGCAACGAATGCTGGTGGACATCGTAGAAGGTTATAAGCACCTTGAAAGCCGGATGTTTGATGTCACTGTGACATTATCAGCACACATCTGTGCAGTTTCCGATTCACCTGGTATATAATAAATCCTTTAGCGGAAGTTATTAATAGCTGCTTGATATCAAATTGGTCTTTACCCGTAAAGACCAATTCAAATCACACGATCGCTACCAATCAGGCCACCGCAATCGACAGTTTTATTTTCTCAAAAAAGTTTAAAACAATCAATAGAACAATATCCTCAATATATTCCACTAACACTGTAGTCAAAGTTCCGTATATGCCAATCTACAAGCAAACAGCAATCCAATTTTTAAAATATCGCTAACATAACCATCTAAACAAACGGGACTCGATATAGTTTTCCAATGTTTGTTAAATATTAAGCGCTCACTTGCACTATTCGAATTGTTTTTTTCACAATAGTTCCAGAGCTACATAAATGTAAGTGCTAACTCGCCACGCGTGCGCTCCGGAGTACGCGGCGCCGATAATCCCCTTAGTGGGTAACGAACTGGCCAAGTGCCGGACAGATAACTAGCTATTCCACTTTAGGCTATCTTCGAACCTGTAACATAGAAATTCCCCTTCGTGTTCAATAGAGAATTATTTTTAACTCTAAACGCATTTACTTGTGTGAAGAAATTCTTGACAAAGTGTTTACGATTTTGAGTAGTTTAAAACTGCAAATATAAATAAAAGCGTGAAAATAAAATTTCAAGCGGTTTTGCACTTGAATAGGTACATTTATAGCGTCCAAAGAGCATATTTTATGATTCTATAATGGTTATGAGACATTTTTAACGACTGTAATAGTTTTCAGCGAGACAAGACAGCGAGTCAAGCGTCTTTTATATCGTCAGCTTAGAACAATAATTATATTTCATGGAATATTTTATTAAATTTCCAGTGCACAACAATGGGTAGTTTTCGCTCGGCTTAAACTGACTTCAATCAGTCAGCTTCAGACTTAAATCTTTAAGCTAGAGGCTGTGATGGTATCATAATCGTTTTGCTCAACTCACCTACTATGTCGATATCATCATGCCATATGATGGTATCGACATAGTAGGCGAGTTGAGCGAAACGATTTCAGGCAAAAGCGTATTTTCGTTTAAACGTAGAGCTTTGCAAATGCTATGAAGGTTTGTGATCTCTAGAGACTTTGGTGTTGAAGCAAAAACGTAGCCATGTCGGTTTTCGGAACGGGCTCAAGATCAACACTAATCCTGCTAGGACTACTACATACGGACGAAACGGAACATGAAAATCGAGCAAATTGGTTAACGCAGTAGCCAGATGGACTAACGGCTGTAGAACAGACCTATGCAATGAACTGAAACATTTAGAAATGATTAATTGGTATGCACCGGGAGAGTGACAAATGGATGACGCATTCACTGGCATGGATACTCGAAAAAAATGCAAACAGTGATTCGAAAAGTAATCAAGGAAACCATTGCGAAACAACAACAGAGGCTAAGGCAAAATAACTATAAACATATTCAAAATTCCAAAATTAACGCAAAAATCAAACAAAAACCCTTAAAATTACGAAAACCCGAAGAATGTAAAACACGGAGCAGTAAGGCCAGAGTTTCACATAGTCAAACACTCCACAGCGAGGAGCTAGTTACAGAACTTTATCTCGTCCTGATTCCGGTTTGTAAATATTCATTCAAGCAATTTGCTAAATTTGTCCCGCGTTAATTAAATAGTAGTCGCTTCGTAATCCAATAAATAAATCGTGCCGATAAATACCGGCCGATATAATTGTAGGGACACGACTCTCCGTACGTAAGTAACGATCGACTATTGTGTCTCTGACGGCAATAATTCACGAATGACGAATTCGTTGTAATACCTACCATTGTGTTATGTGTGCCATGGAAGATGTATTAATCAGATTTTTTTTTCTTTTTTTAACTGTTACGAATTTTTTCTTTTCGATTTTCAGTTAATATTTTATGCGTTCAATTACCTTCGTATTAGAGGATTTTACGGCCTTTGAGCTTGATCCGTTTTGCATACAACTTTCTAGTAAAAGAGAGGGTATGTACACTGTAAACCGTGCGATTATAAATTCTCGTTTGCGGTTCAACTTACGTATACAATGTAGAAATCACGTTGTTAGCCATACAGGGTTCACCCTGGCTAGCCACTTAATATAAGCCCTTAGTTTACCTAAGCGTTGTCCATAAAATGAAATGTACAGCGTCGGATCCTCTCTCTCGATTTCTACTTAAAGCTACACGAGTAACATTAGGTTAAAGCACAATAATACTGAACTAAAATTATGCTATTGTTTTAACGTAACACTAACAATGTATCTACTCATAAATTAGTTCAGAAATGTACTAAAACGAGACATAACTGTGCACACATATCTCGTATGCACGTTCGCGTGTAACAATCGAATTAAATTCCAACTAATTTGATTGAACGAAATTATATGAGTCCGTAATGCAAACGCACTGTATCATGTTTTATTTAATTTAAAGTCAGTCATAAAACCGTGGGAGCTTATATAACTTGAATGCTAGTAAAAATGCATAGTATGCAAAGTCACAGCAGTTTTCCAGGGTCATAAAATGCCCAGTTTTATGATCTCTGTGAACCCAAACATTCAAACGTATTGAGAAGCAGACGCTTACTTGTAATTGAAGTTGTTTGAAAAACGTACTTTGTATTTATTCACGGCTGTCCCAAAACATGGGACGTGGCTCGTTAGTGACATTTGAAATACAAGTTTGGTACCATTACAGTTTTACTAGCCCTCTTTACACTAATTATTTGAACCACAAAACAATGACTAAATGGTCCACGTATTACCAACATTAAATTTAATATTTTATATCCTCGTTTTGGCAATTATAACGGATGTTGTCGCTATTGTTCATTTTTAGATTTGATGTTATTGTCAACAATAGTATGCATTCGGACTCTGATATTTATTATTCATTCGCTGTATTTTGGACTCGTCAAATTGAGTATACAGATGAAACTGTTGGCATGACTATGCATTTCGTTATGTTTTATACTTATTTGTCTAATATTTTACATCCATATTATTATGAGCCGACAGTGTTAATAAGGCAAGTACGAAATAGGATCATGTATAAATCGTATGAAAATTCCATATCATGTGTATAATGTAGCTATAGCACAAATAGCCAATCTAAAACTCGATTTTGAGTTGTGAGAGTAAGTGAGAGAAAAACTCGTTGTTGACTCAATCCTTGAGTGGTTTTAGAATTAAAAAAAAAAGGTAATAATTTTGCCTCTTCTCAGTTCTACTCTGGGTATAAAAAACCCGACTATGAAATAAAAAAAAAGAAACAAAATAAACGATTATGAATTTATATTAGTTTTTGAAAAATAAAAAATCATAAACCTTCTCACCAGTCGGGTAAACTGGAAGCGAAGATAATGGAAATAACGAAAGATTCAATGAGCATCTGCCACTCACAAATCTCAATAACCAAATGAATGGACTACAAAGTATTATTACTTTGTAGTCCCAAGAGACAAACTTTAATTCTGAACCGTCTCATAATATTGTTATTAATTAACACAAGTCAGACTGATTAAATTCAAACCGAACGAAATGGCCGGAATGTTATAACGGTAATTTAGCTAGTGACACTAATTGCCACGGAAGATCGAAATTCGGAATTATTTCGTGACTGTCCATGATAAATGAAGACCAGAATATTAAGATGTTGAATAAATACGTCACACGCCAGGATAAATTGTAGTGACACACAGTCACGTGCACCAATATGTATACACTTTACTAGATTTAAACGCAATTTTCACGAGAAATAACAAGTGCAACTTGGAGATAGGATAATTTTCATAAAAATATGAGTTCCAGAATACTATGTTCGTAACAACGTGAAACTTTAATCAGAACGGTACGAGAAAAACACTTTTAAAAGTTGTTAAGTGTTTACATATTGAAGCTCGTCACTGTACATCACTACAACTTACCTTGGCGTGTCGCGTATTTTTGTCGTATTTTGACGTTGTAGGCCAGTCTTGCATTGATATACATTTTATATAGTACAAAACTAGTCAATTTATTAGTTTAGAAAAAAAAACTATTAGTCCACGGCCTAACTAAAGCGATCGTCGCTCTACTTCGCCTTCCGGCTTTCCCAAAAAAACGAGTGACATATGAACGCAAAGATCACTTATTCGCGCGACCGACCGTTTTAGTTAGGACAAGGCGTTGTTCAAGCTGAGAACTGAAATAGGAACCACTATTAGTGAGCTTCTGCGTTACATAAATAGTTAGGGAAGCAATATAGTAATTATGTTTTTCTAGGGAAACTGATTTCTAAGAATAAATTGTAAGTTTCCCTAAGGTTGCCGTGAATAAGTAAAGTCGTAAATGGAGCGTATAATATCACAAGAGCAAAAACTACGTCTACATAAATATACCATTCTATTTCATCAAAATCAGAGTCATGCCGACTAGACAGAACCTAATCGTGATTGGTCAAATATTGCTATATATCATCTGCCTAGCTGAATATCAGTAGTTTACATGATGTGACTGACACGGAGCTCGTGGCTAGACAATATTAGCCGGTCGGGTCGATCTTCAAGTTAAGCCGCGCTTGCCTAGGTTGGTCCGTGGATGGGTGACCACCCATTACATACCGAGTTTCCTCCTTGCTTCGGAAATCACGTTAAGCTGTTGGTCCCGGTGGTCATTTGTCATCTTTGACAGTTGTTACAGGTAGTAGCCCGAAAGTCTGACATCCAGTCTTACCAAAGGGTATCGTATTACCCAGTACTCGATGGAATGTGAAGATCAGATCAGGCAGTCAAGTAGTCGCTCCATGTAAAATACTGGTATTCAGTTACTGGAACCCGAACCCAACCTAGTTGGGACACGGCTTGACAGATGATGAAATGAAGCGACCTATCTGACATCCACAACCCTCGATAAAACTTGGTAGATGTCGTTGTCAGATTTTCCAGCTTCTGAGAACTACCCGTATCAACAGTGAAATATCCAGAAAATAATGATAACCGGGACCGGCTTAACTTGCTTTCCGAGAAATGGAGTGGTCTTCATATATCCGAGTTCGTTTCTTTACCAAGAAGATCACCCCGTGTGGCTTTTATTATTTAGCTACAACCCTTTAATATTATTAATAAAATCAACAATTAAAGTGTGTTGATAAATGATGTTGCAGAATACCACTAGATGTGTTTCATAATACCTACCCACCCACTGATCTATAACAGGTGACACATTCTTTTAGGAGGCCATACAACTATTTTCCGGCAGCTTAACTTATTTAGTCAAGAATTTTATTTTATCTAACGGATATTTAGTACCTACATAACATTAAGACTATTTTCTCCAAGATTTCGCTAGTTATGTATTTTGCCATCAACCATAAACACATATCTCTGAGTTACCACTGCAAATTTCCCTTTTTCAATTCTTTATTCAACAAAACGCCTACCATTACAGAACAATATGCCTAAATAAATTAAGGTCAACGTTCCTAATAAAACGTTGCTCAAAGCCTTTCTTTTATTCTAGACGCCTAGCTAATTAAGCATCCCATTCTACTATTCTTTCAAGCACATAATACATATATACTGGGAAAAAATGCTAAATAGATACCTGCAAGTATAATTAAGTAACGTCCCCGGACAAAAATAGGCTACCCTTCTCTTTCCGTCCTCAGAGCGAAGCAAATCTGATTTCCTGTGGGTCTCTGAAGAGGCTTTATGTGTAGTGATTTTATTATACGTATAGGTACATGAATATTGTATAAGAATGTTTTAGACTGTGACATCAAGCCGTCATTCATCATCTGCCTAGCCTTTTCCAACTATGTTGGGGTCGGCTTCCAGTCTAACCGGATACAGCTGAATACCAGTATTTTACATGGAGCGACTGCCTATCCCATAACCCAGTTAGTACTGAAAGAAAGAAATAAAGAAGGAAAATTGTGTTTATGGGCATTATACTGGGTAATATGATACCCCTTGGTAAGACTGGTTGTCAAACTTTCGGGCCGCTGACTAATTAACGTCTGTCAAAGATCTGCAATTGACAGCCGGGACTAACGGCTTAAATAACTACTTTCCAAGGCACGGAGGAAACTCGGTATGTAATGGGTGGTCACCCATACAAGGACTAACCTAGGCAAGCGCGACTTAACCTGGTGATGAATATTACCTCTGTCCACCCCTGCTTTTCCACCCCGGGTGGACAGTGTCACAACTTTTAAAATAATTCACACTGTCCCCGGGGGGTGGCTATGTGAACCATTATTAAAATAAGTCACTGTAGCCACCGCTGGTGGACACGGCTACAACTTTTTCAAATATTTACAATGGCCACGTCTAGTGGACAGCGTCACTATTAAAACCAAACATTATCCTTGTCCAACCCTGGCTGATAGACATTTATTAAACTGAACTTAACTTCGACCCGACCGACTGTTAATATATAGCCACGAGTTCGGACCTAGTTATGACATCAAGCTGTCATTATCATCATCTAATTGCCAATTGTAATTACTACCATACCACATAATCATACTTTTGTCTGAGGTCACGTCTGCGAGGTCAAGTACGGTAAGGATCCCATGAAAACGTACTACCGGGAAAAAAATGTCCTAAACCAGGGCATGGTCTAGTTATGAGGCGAATTTCATCACGTTCCTTTCAGGCGTAAGGCCTCAAAAGGTAATAGACAGACGGATATATTTTTGCATTTTAGTAAAAGGTACTATTCATAATAATAGGTACGGATTCCTAAACTATTCGTTGAATCACTTCACAAAAACACAATTATAACACAACTAAAATGCCAAAAAAAAGGTAATCAGTGAATCTGGCTCTTCAATCCTTTAGTAAACCTGAGAATACGAAACAGAACTAAAAGCATTTCGAATTACGGCATAGATTAGGCAAACAACATCGTATTTTGTATTCAAACGGTATCTACGAGAAAATTAAATGTAAAGAAATTAAACTTCCTCACACCTTCCGCAGAACCGAAGATATCGCTTCCTTCACATTATGGGGAAAACTTGGCATTCATTAAACTCAATTTTATTGTGTCATTTCAGAATTAATTAGCTAGAAACGTGACTAAATCTAATTAACTTTGCGAACACAAAAGGAAAAATTACCATTTGTAATAATCATCCCAGCTTATGTTTCTATTAAAAAAGTCATGATTAAGTCTTGAACATTGAGTATTTTGAATAATGAACCACTTTGAGAATTAGTCTCACGTTAGTTAAACTTGCTTTCAAAAACATTTCCTGCAACCACCACCAAAGTCTGACACGTTCTAACATATCAAAGCTAACTCAAAAAGGTTACAACATTTCTATAATCTAATTCAGAAACCTTATTCTCACCTTATTAAATGCCATACTTTCAGTAGGCCGCCTTAGCATCATTCCCGACGTACTTAAGTCAATTTTGTTCGCAATCCAATGCACTTGTAAAAAAAACTTTCAACACTAACCACACGGTACTTAAACAATTGTAGAATTATTGTAACTATTCAAACTATTTTTATCACGCTTCTACTATTTTTTATTAACAACAATAACTGTTTATTTAACGATGTTAACTAAAATCGCTGAGCGATAGACACGCGACAACCTTCGGTCGCTATGTTCGAAGACTGAATTTCCGCCCGCCCAAAAGGGCCGAAGCGGCGCGGAGTGTGCCGAGCGTTCCCGACTCGAACCCGATTCATGAAACCCACTCGATGAAGTGGTAAGTTTTTACGACTACCCGTTGGCGAGCGCGGTCGGGACCAATATAAAAGGATGGTTTGACACCTGTTTCTGATTATCTTCCTGTATTCGCTTTCCATTGTATTCTTTGGTTATTACTTATTAATATTATCTGAATAATCAGGGTAAAAGCTTTTTTAGTAAACCAGACATTGCAGTTGAAAAGTTTAATAGACAATAATTTTGTTTTAATTATTTCGAAAAATGTAAAACAAAACTGCCGTGATCATTGAACAATGTGATTAATTTCGACTTCATGATCAGTGTTTTTTAGTTTTTTTTATTACAGTTTCAATTATACTTTTTAAAATCACCTCTTGCCTAGAGGTGATTTTAAAAAGTATAATTGAAAC
This sequence comes from Lycophotia porphyrea, assembly GCA_950005105.1. Taxonomy (NCBI): domain Eukaryota; kingdom Metazoa; phylum Arthropoda; class Insecta; order Lepidoptera; family Noctuidae; genus Lycophotia; species Lycophotia porphyrea. The sequence goes on from OX465393.1 coordinate 10,430,134, forward strand.
TAACTTCATAAAAAATATATATTTTACAACATATGACAATGTCTCTGAATTAAAATAGTCTAATACTCAACTCAAACATACCTAAAAACTAATTAACAGTTGAACTCTGCAAGGAACCGGCTTTACAGAGCCGGGTATTCAGTAAGCATCTAATATCCGCCAGATTTACAACTACCTGTATGCTAAAGGTAGAATATTGCATCGAGAAGTGCAATAAAATCGGGATCAACCGTTATGACTCCTCCTGTACGGTGTAACAATGGCATTAAAATGGCCCACGTTTTATATGGAGCTGGAGACTCGCAAACTGCTACTGAATAGAGTAAGCATTCAGTTGTTTTGTCTACTCACGAATATTCTTTAGGGAATAGTGAAATGTATTTTTGTACGCCTATTTGATACCCATTCTTCCTTTACATGAATCAGACACAAATCTCATACGTACATTCGGGGAATTTAATTCTTAAACAAATTGACCACCAACTACAGTTTGGCCGTTGAGAGAATGCGTTCCTGACAGGTTGTGAACGAAAGGACGATGTAACTTTAAAGTGGCGAAGTATTTACGATAAACCATCGTTTTTTGCCCTATTAACAAATAATATTATTAAAAACGATATCATTAAATCACGTAACAATAAATGTTATAATTTCGCGCTAAATTTCATGACAGACGTCAGAAACGTATTCTCTCAGCGGCCGAACTAAGAATTATTTGTATATTCAAATCACAACCGTCATTCTATGATAGTTGTATTAACGGTTAACAAATTAATTTCCCTGATGGTATAAAGACCTGGAAAAACAAAATGTAGAATCAAATATTCGTTTCGTGAGGGAATAGAATTTGTAAATCTCAAGCTAGTTACTTTGGGGCTGCCCAAAGTGAATTAATTATTTACTTGAGAATTTTATGGATAATTTTAACCTTTTACATACATAATATGTGATTACAACGAATAAGTATGTTCAATATTACAAGCGGGAATACCAGATTTATTTTTAATTATTAGCATAATTGAAACTTAAAACATTTCTTCGAGGATGAGTTGGTATTTTCATTATAATCTGAGATCAGTCTGAAATAAAATAAAATAAAATATGCTTCGATGTAAAAATCAAAAGAGAACGAAAACTTGACCTCGAATGAATGTCTCTGGCCTCAGTGAGAGGTTGCTCAGGCTCAAAAGAATTACAAGTGGCTACAATCAATATCGAGAATGCTCATAAAAGAAAAAGCTTACATCTACTCGAACACTGGTAACTAGTATTAGCCATAAATAGAAAACTTGCAACTTTGTATTCTCTCGCGTGGAATTCGGCTTGAGATGTTTATTAAGAACTAATTTCGCCTTCTTCCACTTAATACCTATAGATCGGTTCAGACGATAAGGCTTAAAACGGAAACAAAGTCACTTTCACGTATATTCTTACGGTGTAAAAAAGGGATAAGCATTTCCTCGTAATTTTTTGGCGTCAGGTTTTTTACCGCAAATTATCATTCCACCAAATTTCTTTTCAGACAATTTCTTGCGAACTTCTTCGGTCGTTCAATCAACGTCTTCTAGATAACTAACTTTTTGTACTTTGTTAGTCAATCATGTTTTAGTCCATCGATCAGACTATCTTTTATTGCCACGAATAAGTGAATCCATCTTAGAAACGTGAAATTAATTGTACTTAAATTAATCAAATACAACCAAAAGTTTGAAGAGTTAACAAATAATGAGTATTGTTAAGAGTCTAGCTCGAGTTCTGTTAGTTTCGAGTAATTTGGTAAATTTGAAAATACGTGATTCGCCCTTTTGATACGATAGACCTGAAATCTCTTTGCAGAAAGTTTAGGACCCGAGCTTAAATCTTTTGCGGGGATTCAAAGTTAGTTAAATATCAGATATTCCACGAGCCACCGACGCGACGGTGAAACCATATTGAAATTTTAGGTATTCTTCATTATAACACAAAATGAAGGGAACAATAATAAATTGTCAGTGATTCATATTACAAAAGTTTAATTGAAAACCGTAACATTGTTTAATATCAGATTCGATACCGAGAACACCATTGACGGATTAGGAAACTCGACGAAACATTTGAGCCTGGTACCTACGTATAAAACAAAACCTAAAAGTTTTTTTTATTAGTTTTTACTGTCCCACTGCTGGGCAAAGACCTCCCCCAAGTCCTCCCACGTGCTCTTTTCCCGCGCCTCCTCGGGCCAGCCCTCGCGATACGCGTCCAAATCGTCTCGCCACCTCTTTCTGGGCCGGCCTCGGCGGCACCGTCCGTCTTCCGGCAACCATTGTGTCAAAACCACTAATAAAAATAATTTTCTTTTCCAGATAATCATGCTGGTGACGGTACAACTTGTACAGGTGAGAATACTGCGATAACTTATAATGGGACTGTGGTTTTATGGTCTTAAGGTGTTTCACGAGATGACAAGTAATAGTATGGATGAAGAAGACATGGTGCGCAGACCCCAAATGAATTGAGATAAAGGCAGCTATGAGTCCGCCTTGAATTTGGCCATTATTTAAGCAGCTTGAGTAGCGTCTTCCCGGCTCTTTGTGCACGTACACTATGAAAGACTGATATGCTAACGCTGTAGAAATGACCAAATTCTTAAATGAAGAATATTTGATAAAAAAAATATAGCCAAGCTTTCTTAGCTCGTTAAAACCCGTATATCACCTGTAGGTGAGTACCTACGTAACTCAGGGAGCTGATATAGAAATAAAGTGGAACAATCTTTTATTAAATTTCTTTTGTATGTCCTAATATTTAAGAACTGAGCTATAGCTAATTGACCTATTGAACGAACTGAGCTATAGCTGATTGGCCTGTTGGTCTAGTGGTTAGTGACCCTGACTGCTAGGACGGAGGTCGTGGGTTCGATTCCCACACAGGACAAATCTTTGTGTGATGAGTACAATTATTTGTTATTTGTTTTGTATCTGGGTGTATAATTTATCTATAATATGTATGTATTTAGAAATATATAAGTATGTTTATCAGTTGTCTGGTTGCCATAGTACAGGCTCTGCCTAGTTTGGGATCAGATGGCGGTGTGTTGGTTGTCCCAAGATATTATTATATTATTATTATTATATAGTTCTTAGCTATGGTCGATGGGGCCGAAAAGTTCTGGAATGGCGACCGGTAACCGTAAGACATTGCGTTAGAAGGCCTCTCACTAGGTGGAATTGGTGACGGTTGCGGGGATCAGCTGGATGCGAGATGCAAGGGAGCGATCAACGTGGCGACACTTTGGGGAGGCCTGTGTCCAGCAGTGGACGTCTTTCGGCTGAAATGATGATGAGGATGATAGTTAGTTAGTATATTGATGAGAACTATTGTATGTTATCAAACTTTACTTAACATAGTAAGTAAAGAAAATATACAGTGTTTCAAGTTTCTAGATGTTACAAACATTAATATTATTTTAGGTGTTACATTCTATTTTTTTGTAGTTTTGTGTGTGATGCTGATAAAAACTACTAAAGACAATCAATACGACAATGGTTGGAAAAGTAATCCTAACAATTTGGGTTTTTATGTAACCATTGTCTCTATAAAGGAATAAAATTATATGAAACTATAATGCAGAGAACAAAAAACAATATCATGAAGATAGTAACTATCTTTATAAAAACACATCAACAATGAATGATTCAGAAAATTGTTATGAACTCCACAATCAGACTGACTAGTACTGACTACATCGTAAGCGATTTGTTTTGAGCGAACGTAAATTTTCGATTTCCTTGAATTTCTCACAAGAAACTCCATTTTCAAGAAACGAATGTTGCTGACTGAGTACCAATTTATATATCGAGACTATTCTGCACATTTCCGCTGCATTCTGGGTCAGATGAGTGTGTTTTTCTTTACTTTTCTTATTTAATAAACAAATATGGCGTACTGAGAGAGATTATTAGAAAATGAAATGTTCTTGATAAAGTTATAATAACATTTTTGGCGAAGATCTTCTCAAGGAAGACTTTCAGCGCAAACGCTGAAAGATGATGACATGATGTGACAGTACGTCAACCAATGGCGTGACCGCGACAACACCGCTACGCCACCTGCGGAAGAATGGCCGCCTGGACACTCCCTCACTTGCTCGACCGCCATCTTACCACCTACACACTGGTCTCCCTAATTTATATGTAATTGTAATACTTTGTGTCATTTGATTGAACTCAGAATTAAACCCAAGTCAAGTCTACAAGTTCCAGACTATTATTTTAAAGTGTGTTCACTACACCGAACAGCCGACGATTGGTGCCGATTCCCTTGTTTACAAACTAAACCAAATTTAAGTTCAGTGCATCTTTTTATTTCTATTTTATTAAAAAAAGGACAGAAGATAAATTTTAGTTCAGTCCTGTCAAATTAACCAGCGCCTGACACAAGTTTAGACGTGATTAAAAAGTTGACTACTAAAATTACATCAAATTACGTCAGGTGCTGACCATTATAAATGTGGAGTAAAATTTTTTTTTGCAGCATTAAATTCGTGTACCGAATTTCATATCGTATTTGTTTACAAAATAAGACGGTAAAGTACACACACACTATATGAGGATACGTGTTAAGAGGACTGCGGTTTTTGCCGGTGTTGCGTTATTTGAGGTTGCTAGATGTACGGATTAAACCGAACAATGTTTGGCTTTTTAAGCTTTAATCCGGATAAAAATAGCACATGTGGCCAGTTCAGATTTTGTTACAGACTTTTTTCCAGTGACATATTGACGCATGGTTTTAAAAGCGTTAAATTATTTATATTCAGTTAAAGTTTCTTTGTTGGTGTTCTCTATTGCTAATCATGGGCTTTTGGGTTCTTAAAGGAATTGCTACAATCGAGTTAACTTTACATGAAGAGAACATTTTCTTTAGGTAAACTTACAAATCTTCTTTTACAACACCCACTAGTGCCGAGTGGGTGGTATACCATTCTCAGCTGGGAATTGCGCACAGCGAACAGGTTAACAACCTTACCTGGCCTTTACACCTGATATCCAACGATGTTCGGTGGAGTCATCATACTGAAACTCCCCCTAACTCATTGTGAATAACAATCACGATTTAATATTCGAAATTTAATATTAATTAATGAGCACTTCTTCCGTTACTTTCCAATTTGTTCTTACCTTTATAAGAATACATTTTCCTTTCGCGTGACCGACCGTGGGTTGGGGAGGCTCTAAATCATTTTTCCCGCAAGTAGGTGGCTGTATAGCTACCTATTACTTTACTGTAGCCATGACAGCGCCCGTCTACTGAAGTAATGGGTTGGTCCGGTTCGTTAGCCCGATTCTGTCCCCCTACTCTGATTTAGCCAGTACCGGCCAACTGAATGTCTAACCCCATTCTCCCTCCGACAAAACAAAAAATAAACTTGTTAATTGGAACATTACGATTCGGAATTTCATCTGTTCGTGGTCGAATAAAATACAATTTAATTAACTCAAATAACATCCATTTTCAGTATAAAATCACTCTGTATTTCATCAATATGATTTTATTTCTGTCCAAATAAAATACTTTATCCAAACATGAAATGTACGAAATGTGAATTCGGATGCGAATTGGAAAATACAAATCGTGTAATCGGCTACACTATCGTAGACGCTTGTAGCGCACGTAGCGTGGCGTCTATTAGCGTAGAGTTGCTACGCCGTAGCAAGTAGCTGTTCGTTCGTCTCGATCTATCGCAGAAAGGATGTACTCAACTACTTTATTTAAACTTTAAAATGAACTCGTTTGTAACTAAAGGGGATGTTAAATATTAAAAACTAGCTGATGCTCGTGGTTTCGCCCGCGTGGATGTCGGTTATCGTGACCAAAAGTAATCATGAAATTTTGATCCCGTTCCCGCAACAAAAACTTGACACCATAAAAATCTGTTTAGTAGTTTTTGAGTTAATCACGAACAGACAGACGGACGCGGCGGAGGACTTTGTTTTATAATATGTAGTGATAAAATAGTACAATGCAGCTGAAAAACAAAAATAACATGAAGCAAATAGTTACTTTTGCAACTGTTCGCATGAAAATTTTATTTCTATGAATCATTTCACTACTTTCTACTAGTCTACTCATGATACATACCTACATTGTGTAGGTATCATATTATCAACATCTGTGGTGTCATCATCTAGCAGTACCGGTGTCCATGACCCGCTGCATTATGCACTTTGAAATGAATAACTGAAGAAGCCGCCGTCATATAAAATGCATTGCATTCTCAGATTAATTTTCCTACGCCCGTAATTTGGACGTCACAACAAAGACTTTTAAAATATACTTCAGCTTTGTAACAAAAACACAACACAAATTAAAAAGGGAAACAAAAAGAGAAAAGCTGCTGTATAATATCTTAAATGAAGACACTTTCCCCTAGGAAATCGAAAACGGCGCTGCAACACAAGCGACCGGTTAAAAATACACCGTATGACTACTATTTTAGTAGGAATGAAGACAAGTCGAAATAGACAATTTGCTATCGTTAAAATTCCCTTTACGGCGGACGGGGGACTTTGAAAGGGCTCCTTAAAGCCGGGATTTACTACGGAAAATTATATCTAAGTCTGTCGGAATCCGTCCACACGCGAGATGCCGATTTAATTGTGTTTACCGAGACTTAGTTAGCAAACATTGAGCTACTTAATTCAGGGATATACGAGAAAGGAAGTCTTTTATTGCTTCGCGCTAACAAATTGACAATGTACGTATTACAGAATGGTTATTAGCAGCTTTGGGTGTGGCACTTTTATTCTGCTTTGAGGAAATTTCGGAAGAAATCGCCGATGGTAAAATCTAAAAATCATAATATTTTATTTAACATAGGCCCATATGGGCGCTTATAAAACGTCGACAAAAAGGTGCACGGTTTGGGTTGGTCGTCGTTTCCTATGGAGAAGAACCGGCAAGAAACTCCATAAAGGTAATGATGGCTGTAGTCTTAGCACGTAATTTTTTGTTTTTCGATAGCCAAGTATTCTAAAAAATCGTTTTCAATATTGAGTACTACAATCCGATAGATCAGTTTACTCAAGTGGCACCATTACAAGATATCAATGGCATAACTATAACTATACGAAATTATTGTTCAAGGGATACTGCTTATACAGCTAAACTATATTGGTTCAAATATTCTTACATGGAGCTATTAGCCTCTATTAAACGGACAATTGCTGTTATCGCGATCATCCGACGGATCTCCAACTAATAATGGGCACATGCAAAACGATGGCCCGAGGGGGCTACTAGAACGTTACAGATTAGTACCACCCTCGGGACTTCGCCCAAGATATTTATACCCCATGACAAACTCAGAACTATTAGCATACATTACATGCGCTATATTTAACGGAGGTTACCATGGAGCCCTGTCCTGTCTTAGATTGCCGCATTTTATATTTAATGAGCTCGAATTTTCGTACTTTAGTATACTTTTTCTTAGGTGTTGTAATGCACCCAAATGTGTTGTCAATAATAATATTTCAAGGTTTCTTTGCAGTTTGATGTTATACTAGATCTAGTAAATTATGATAAGCATGTAATTCAATTCCCATCAATGCTGCCAGCCTTCTGGGCACTTCTCCCATTGACAGCAATGCGGGCGAATGTTTTGACGCCCTGTAATTTTTTCCCCGTTTTGATATTTATACTATTATTTTAGGTATGTTTATTGTAAGTAAATAATGTATTACATCTCACTTAACAAATATTCCCATTCATTAAAGAATATTCGTAGATAGGTACTCAAATAAAAATATTTTAAGCCTCCTAACTATGATGGCTGGATCTGATACATAATAAAACAATAAATAGAGCTTTCCTCCTCACAACATAAGTGTGTATGAGAGGTACATATACCTAATCGTACAGCATCTTAAGTGTAACATCAAGGCAAAGATACCACGCTTAATAATTCAAAGACACCGAAGTAAACCGTATTCACCCCCCTTTAAATCCCGCTTGAAGAGGTGACGCCACAGTAAAAGCCTTTAGTAGTGCCACTTCAATCTTCATATAGGCTGGAAATATCATATGCTAGGCACGAATCTCTTGCAGCAGACAGAGTGCACCATATATCCTGGTAATCTAATAAACGACCGGTGCCCATGTTCGCCGCATGACAATATAAACGCACTCCGACGACAAGATTCACTCAAGGGTGCTTTTACACAATTTCCTTGGCATACCCTTTTCGCTCGACACTCCACCATTTTAACCCTTAGCCTCAGCACCTCTCTTCACCTTTTTATAATCAAAGGGAAACAAGTGTCTCCATTTATTGAACTTGTCTTTACATTATTTGTATTAGGATTTTATTGTAACGTTATTAGATTTCTCAAGAAAGTGACGCAGTTATTATATTTTGAGGGTTCTTTATTCTTCAAGATTTAATATATTCCTCGTACCTATAATGTGAAATGGAACTAAAATTAGAAGTATACCATTCACTACACAAACATATTCTGTCTGTATATTTGTTACTATAAATATTCTAAAACTACCATTACAAATGCAAAACTTTGTGAGAATGTTTGTAACTCTTTCACGCAAAAACGACTGAACGGATTTGGATGAAACACAGATAGTTTACAACCTGAATTAGGTAACACATAGGATACTTTTATCCCAGTAATACGATCCCGTGGGACAATTATCGAAACCCGCACGAGCGAAGCCGCGGGCATAAGCTTACCACATAATCTTAATCGAGGTTACCCACTTTCTATCCTATATTTTTTATACCAAGCTATAGGATTTCTTTATTACTACCCCATAATCACGCGTTTTATACGTTTTTTTTTTTATCCGTACCCATCAATATGGACGATAGTCATTCTTTTGTTTATAAACAATGCCCTCGTAACAGACCTCCGGCCAGGAGCTTTGTGCGTCGTAATATTCAATTCAGTGTCATACATAAATAAAGCTCGTAGAATGTAGATATTCATCGCGTGACGAAAATTGACGGTTTAGAGACGGAAACAGTTCCGTTTTCATATGAAAACAAAAAGAGGGTACCTCCGTAACATAATTTGAATTAAATAGTCAACATACTTATATTATTATCTGTTATCGTGGAAGTTGGCTCGTTACAAGCTCGTGACGTCATTGAAGTAAACGAGTCACATGTAACCGATAAGCTTAACGACAGTTCCGATTTACTACAAGAGAGCGGACTTCGACAATGGTTTGGGAACGTGCCCTCGGCTACCGGCTAGGTATTGGAACTCTGTGGCTTCGAAGCCGACTTGTTTTACTTTCACAAAGGCACGACCGAATAGCAATACTTTGTTACAAATACAGCGTAAAAAAAATAGGAACTATGGCATGCGATGATAGGTAATTAGGCACCTTTATATTTTAATCCTTTTGGTACTTTTATTTACTCATCACCTGGCTAGGATTTTTCCAAATTGGTAAAACCCACATGAAAAATCTATTGTGTAATTTTGAACATTAGAGCAACTATGCTACCGTTTAGTCGCTCTAATGTTCAAAATGACACAATGGATTTTATTTTATACAAGCAGATACGAAAAGCAACTTGATTTCACATAACTCATACGAAATCTTACAATAGGCTTTCATATTTCTATTGAAACAGTACCCTTGTGGAATAGATTGGGCTGAGTATGGTTTATATAGACGTCGGCGTCGTTCATATCACGAACCTATGATTGCAAAGCGAAGTTATCGGTTTTACCGTAATGAAATCCGTCTGCTTCTCTGAATTCCGACGGCCATTTTCTGAGAATGATGATATGCCTTTGTGTTTGAACACACGTGATGTGTTCAATGTTTTTATTTGTATTACATAATTATTAAGTATTTTTAAACTATCTAAAAGAATTTCCTATTTGATTCTTTGAAATATTATCGATTGCCAGCATTTTGTTATTTTTGATCAGTGTCTATTTGTTGCAGAGTGTGATTCATTTTTATCTAAAGGTATTTTTATTGTTTAACATTCGTATTTAACTCTTAAGTCTATACTTACTAAATACTACTCTACTAATACACCAAATACTAGAATCCAAAGAGTATGACGAAAACAATAAAAATAGTTAGGTACGTAAACAAGTTTCGAAAGACGTGAACCGCCATATAGACAACCAAGCACACTATTGTTGTCAATGCAAATTCCATCCGTAAACTGAGTTTCTACATACACACACATTACTTACTTACTCAAATCTTAATAATGCCCACTGAAATAGTGTTTATTTACTCGCAATGTCTGGGAAACCACTCGTCAATTATTGGACAATGCTTGGTTGAGTGCACTATCTACACTCGCGAGCAAAAGTATGGAATCACTTATTCGGAATTGATTCCGCGCGATCTTGAGTACTTAATAACTAGTTAAGAATAACAAAAATGGTACCATTTTAAAGGTTAAATTGTTAACTTTAAATTGATACCAAATTCATTTAAAGCACGCCAGGATTTAAAGAGCTATCCCGGTTAGAGCGAAGAAGTTAGGAAAACATAAGGATAATGGAAAAATAATAAATGAAGAAAACAACAAAAATTAAGTGATAAAAAATTTAATTGGCCTTAAAATTAATTTTCAATATTTTGAGTTCCCTCCCCTCGCCCTAATTACTGCTAGAAGACGGTTCTTCATTGACCTAATCAGCTTCTGAACCGATTCTTGCGGGATACCTTCCCACTCTTCTATCAAAGCCAATTTCAGCTCATTTACGTCAAGGAGCAGGATTTCTGGAACGAACCCTCCTCTTCAGTTCATCCCACACGTGCTCAATGGGATTCAAGTCCGGGCTGAGCGCTGGCCAGTCCAATGTGGTGATACCGACTTCTCCGAGGTATTCAGTTGTGGCACGGGAAGTGTGACAACGAGCGTCATCGTGCATAAGGAGGAAGTCATCACCGATATATCCCGCATAAGGAACGACATGTTCCAGCAGAATATCGGAAATGTAGCGGTCTGAAGTTAGACCGCCTCCTCGTCCCCCGCCAGGCACGAAAACAAGCTCCGTTTTACCGTCGAAGGAAATGCCGGCCCACATCATACAAGAACCGCCCCCATAAGCCACTGTCTCAGCGAAACAGCACTGCGCAAATCGCTCCCCAGGCCGCCTGTAGACCCGACCCCTTCGATCGCTGCCGTGCAAGCACATTCTGCACTCGTCGGAGAACAGAACTCGCCTCCATTGCTCAACCTCCCAATCAAGATGGAAGCGAGCAAATTGAAGGCGTGCTTGTCGGTGACCTGCCGTCAGTTTCGGGCCTGTGGCAGGCCTTTTTGGAGTCAAATTAGCTTGCTTAAGTCTTCGACGAACTGTCCACTCGCTGGCAGCTACCCCACGAACATTTCGGAGCTCCTGTTGGACGTCGACACCAGTCATATGTCGATTTCGGAGAGAGGTTGACACGATAAAACGGTCATCCCTCTCCGATGTGCACCGGCGCCGTCCAGATCTTGGTCTCGGGATAAAGCCACCAGTCTCCCGAAAGCGTTTATAAACTTTCGAAACACAGGACTGGCTTATGTGGAGCTGACGTGCGACAGCCCGCTGGCTGAGCCCTTCTTGCAATAGGGCGACGATTTGTGCTGCTTCTGTAGGTGTAGTATCCATTGTCTTCCAAGTGCAAGGGTCAGAAGTAGCGGAGTTGTGTACCGGTCAACGTGTGAAAGCCGACTGATATATTTTTTTTTTTTATGAAGGGCATCTCGCAGTTCAACCTAGGGAGGTTGTCGACTGCTTAACCGGGCTTTTCTGTGGATGCCTCGAAATTAAGGCCTCCAGCCAGAGCAACTTACAAACTAAACTACAAACTAAGCGACTACGCACTAAGGGCACCCCCTGTGGGGTACGGACCTCGGCTCAGGGCGTCGCTGGGAGAGGACAGCAAAGGGACAGGCTGGATCTGAGTGATATTATTTAGGGGCTGATTTAAGTCTACAGGCTTAGCTGCGCGGGCTGGCTCGAGCAAGGGTCGGGGAGGGCGTGTACCGGGGTTTCGCGACGGGCCTCGTTGGCGAGGACGTAATGACGGATAACGGCGTCTGTGTTTTGAGAGCGTGCTGGTTTCCCTACTGCTCTCCTGAAGGAGGGTGATGTCGTCGTCGGGGTCAACGAGAGTGTGCCTCGGGCGGCGGATCTGACTAATACGCGAGGGCTCGTATCGGGCGGCCGATGCGATCAGGGGGTTACGATGCCTAATAGCAGAATCGAAGAACTGATTGCTGGATAGTGGGCAATCTAAGATCAATGTGCAGACGATCATTGCGGACATAATAAGGGGCTCCCGTGACTTTACGTAGGAATCGGTTTTGGAGAACTTGCATTTTATAAAGGTACTTTGGACTGGCGTGAGCGAATACGACGCACGCGTACGTCATGATGGGACGGATCACCGCGGTATAAAGGCGCAATTTACACCTAAGAGATAGTTTACTTTTTGCCATGAGCAAAAAGTGGAGTCTACCCATCGCGAAGGAAGCGCGGTTACGAGCTTCCGTGATATGGTGTCTGAAGGACAGATGTTGGTCGAGAACTACTCCTAGATACTTGGCTTGCTTCTCCCAAGGGATAGGCTTACCGTACATAGTGATCGGGCTGGGGGAGGTGCGATTGTTACCGCGCGACGGTTTCGAGTAAAGAACCGCCTGACTCTTATCTTATCTTATTTCCTGAACCAGGCGCCTAGGACGTTGGCTGAGGTTTGGAGGGTTTTGGCGATAGCGTTCTTACAACGACCCGTATAGTAGATGGCCGTGTCGTCTGCAAACAGGGCCAACTGAGCCTTTTTGCTCTTTGGTATGTCGCTCGTGAATAGGGTGAAAATGAGCGGAGAGAGAACGGAGCCTTGCGGGACTCCTGCGCGAATGGGGTGAGTGGAGGAGAGAGCGTCTCCAATGCGATAGCGGAAGGTGCGATCCGACAGAAAGTCTCGTGGAGACTTTCTGTCGGAGACGAGACGATCCGGCACGCCCACGCGTGCCGGATCGTCTCGTGCTCATCTTGAGCACGAGACGATCCGGCACAGCCCAGTTGGTACAGCTTGTACAACAAGCCGTTGTGCCAGACTTTGTCGAAGGCTTTCGCTATGTCGAAGTACAAAACACCTGTCATCGCTCCGCGCTGGAAGCCAGCGCTCAAATGTTCGACGATGCGGTGAACCTGCTGAATGCATGAGTGTTCGGTCCTGAAGCCGAATTGCTCGTTAGGAATGAGGCTCTTAGCTTCGGCGTAATCCTTGAGTCGCTTATAAATAAGCCTCTCGTAGATTTTGCCGAGTGCGTTCAGGAGACTGATAGGACGATAGCTGGAGGGCTCCGCCTTGGGTTTGCCGGGTTTCGGGATACCGATAACAGTGGCCTCTTTCCATATTTGGGGGAAGAAATTGTTACTCCGGCCGCCATTGAAGATGGCCGCCAATAAAACTATGAGTTGACTGGGGAGAATTTTAAGTACCTTGTTAGTGATACCGTCGGAGCCTGGTGCTTTCCGTGGTCGAAGCTTTTTAATGATGTCGTGCACTTCGTCTGGTGAGACTTCAGGCAGAGGATCATCGGGGTCTTCTACGTTCGACTTCAGCGTTCACCATCTCGAGGTGAGCTCTGTCTACTGGTTGAGAGCTAGGAGAGCACTGAGTTTCTTAACTGTCGGCTAGGCATTCGGCTTTTTCAGAGTCGTCAAAAGCGACGCTCTTGTCGGATGAGAGGAAGCATCGAAGCCTGATCGGTGGCACGCATCTTTCTTTGCAATTGCCAGAAAGCGAGGTGGGTGGGCTCGAGTTCACTAATGTCCTTCTCCCATTGGGCGGAGCGATGCTCACTGATGCGCTTCTTTACAGCAAGCTGCAAGGTGCGCATGTGGGTCTTATTCGCGTCGCAGGGAAAAGAGCTGTAGGCACGGATGGCCGCGTTCTTCTCGTTTATCAGTTCACGTACGTCATCGGGAAGACGCCAGCGATGATCACTCATGACTGGGACTTCTCGTGAACAATCCTTCAGCACGGATTGGATGTGTTCCGTAAACGAGTCGATGGCGGTCGTCGTGTCAGCAATTGAGACAATGTGATTGGGGATAGTATCCAGGTGAGGCGACGAGAGGCACTTCAGCTTTTCGCTGACTTTCCTCCAGTCGGTGATCACTTGGGTAGGCGGGGGCTGGCTGGGGTCTGAGGGACCTGAGCGAGGAGTTAAGTGCATGAGCACTGGAAGGTGGTCGGAGTTGAGCTCATGGAGCGTTTCGATCGAATGCAACTTGAGGTTGACATTCTTGAGAAGCGCTATGTCTAGGACATCTGCGCGAAGATTGGGATCGTGGGGATAATGAGTGTGCTCCATAGGAGCGATAGGGTCAAAGATGAGAGAGTTCGCTAGGTTGAACACGAGTCGCCCTCTAGGAGAGGTCAATGTGCTGTTCCAGGCTGGGTGTTTGGCATTGAGATCGCCCGCTAAGATAACGGAGTCACTCAGACCGAAGAGGACGGTGAGGTCCTTGGTGAGTGGGATGTGCTCCTCGGTCGAGCCACCGGGAGGAATGTAAGCCGAAATGATGGTGATCGGCGAGTGACCGGTCATGCCGAGCCGACAGATGGAAACCTCAAGAAGAGACTCTAACGGGGGGGGTCTAACGGAATGCAATGTAGTTCTTTCCTAAAATATATTAAGGTACCGCCCTTGTGACAGCGCGACCGATCGTTGCGAACTATGCGATAGTTGGCTATTTTCGGATCGCGATTACAGGGTTTGAGGAACGTCTCCTGTATGAGGAGGACGTCGACTTGATGGTCGCGGAGGAAAGCGGCGATCTCATCACGTTGGTCTCTAAGGCATTGAAATAAGTTAGTCTAAGGGATCGAGGTTTGGTGCAATTAATATTTCTAGCAGCCATTGGAAATATTTTAAAGATTGCGAAGGGCATCCCTGATATTGGGATAGGCATCAAATATTGCCGCGATCTCTTCAAATTCTCTTGCCTTCCTGAGTTCGGCCGCTAAGCGGTCGGCCTCCGGACTGCAAAAGATTTTGTACCTAGCGATGGTCCTAAAAGAGCTTTCTACGGCCTCGGGGCCTGACGGCGCGACGCGAGGGGAAGCTGATGGGACTGCAGGTGCAACAGGAGTTGCTACGAAAGGTGCCGGGGGAGGAATGGGGGTATCTAATAACCCGGGCATGGGAGCGGCTGAGGCTTTACCGAGAGCCGGGAACGCTCTCTGGTGGTTCAGCGGGTTCCAGGGTGACGGCCTTTGAGGGGCGAGTCTCTCAGGCAACTGGGAGGAGGGAATCCTCACAGAGGGGCATTCTCGCTGCTGGCGTGCGTTAGCCCGCTTAGCGAGCTTAGCGGATGTGGGTTTAGGGGCTTTGGGGCAGCCGCGGTAGTTGGCTGGGTGGCCGGACTGACCACAGAGAACACAGCTAGGTGCCTCTGTGCACTTGGTGATATCCTTAGGACGTGAGCAGTCCTCCGTGCCATGGTCGCCAAGGCACTTGACGCACCTGGGACGGGCATAACAGTTTTTGCTGCTATGGCCGTACAGCTGGCAGCGATGGCACTGTCCAATTTGTGCCGAGTTTTTAAAGGGCTTCTCAATTTGGATGCCCGAAAGGGAACAGACCGACTTGATTTTGAAAATCGGGTGTCGACCTTCCACCTTGTCAGAGACGACCAGTACCATGTCATACTGCTCGCCTCCACGAGCCTTGTGAAGGCGGTGGACTGCAGTAGCGGGGATATTCTGCCGCTGGAGGTCATCTAAAATGTCCTCCGTGGGGATTTCCTTAGGAACGCGTCTGATCACGACGCGGTGGGGCGCTTCCTCCGGAAGGGAGTAAGAGTGGAAGGGAATGTTCCTTCCGCGAAGGTGACGGGATAGTTCCCTATAGTCCGCGACGGTGGGCACGGTGACCTTAATGCCCTGCAGGGTACTGCGGGCGTTGGTGTAGTTGATCCTTTGATCAACACACATTTTGGACACATCAGTCCACTTGGACTTGTCGTGAATAAATATCGGGGGAGGGGGTTTGGGCTTCTTGGACGAAGCGGCGGGCGGGTTAGCCCTAGGGCTAGCTGGCCTGCCGTCCTTTGCAGAGGCCGATTGGACGGGCGAGGAGGGACGCGAAGTCACGGGAGTAGGGGGGAGTCGCGACAGTCGCTAAATGTTTTTTGGCCGCGGTGGCTTGGGAATTTTTCCCCTTTCTCCTTTTCCCCTTTCCGACGACTTGGTAGTCGTCTTCAGAGGACGAGGAGGCGGACGATTCCGAGAACTCGGGGTCGCTAACCGGGACTGAAGTGTCCATCTTCTCGGAAGAGGACAAAGACGGTGCAGGTGTGGAACGCTCCATTGTGCTCGAAACAATGGGCATTTTAACAATGGGCGTCTTAACAATAGACGCCGCTTTTGCCGTCAGTTTCGCAGAAATGCCTTTGTCGGCGGGTGGGGGCGATAGCGGGCTATCTAGCTCGCTAAAAACAATGGGTGCCGACTCTGGCATTCTAGGAATGTCATTGTCGGCGGGCGTAGGAAGTAAGGAGCTGTCGAGGGCATCGCTGAATTCTGCGATGGCCGCGTGCTCTAGGGCGTCAAATTGGGCGCCATATTTCTCCCGAAAGTAGGAGTCCTGGAAAAGAATACGTTTAACAAAATCCAAAAGGATTTTGTCAGACATTATGGGGCCTAGTGGGCTAAAAGTTAGCCGACATTTGAGTGAAGCTCACACCTAACAACCTAATACCCTAACTCCCCGGGTGGGTGGGCCCGGGGGTGTGTGGCCTCTCTGCCTGTTGTGACAGGACAGAGAGGTGAGTACCTAAGGTGTGCCCTAAGCTGTGATACTGTCGCCAATCTTAATGTGCGACAGGTCCCTACGCCCACGACGGGGCCTCAAGGTCGAAGGGGTAGACACTCCCAACCGACACAAGGTGAGTAGCTGTTGAGAGAACCAGAGACTAGGTTTGACGAGGGTAGCCCCCAAGGCCAAGGTCCTAGCTCTCGACTCCAATGGATAGTTTCACCCTGAAGGGGCTAGGCGAGTGGATTGGGTCACCACTCTCTTGGCTTCGTTGGCACCGTGAGGTTTCCACCAAGAACCACGAAACTGTGGCTTTTACTCCTAAGGAGTCAAAAGCGCGACCCGAACCGCGAGCGTAGCAAATCAGCTGTGATCGCGTACGCAATACACAACCGACCTGCTACGACGTAGCACTACACAAACACAGCACTGACGGAGCCGGCGGCCGGCGGGCGGAACATACACCGTGTGCTACGACGTAGCACACAGTGACAATGGAGGAGCGCGGGGTGCGCAGGGAGCGATCGGAAGCAGCGGAACGCACGTGTGCACTCTGCGGCGGCCGAGAGCGGAATGGATAAAAAAAAAATCCGATAACTCGTGCTTTTATAGGGGGTCAATAGGGTGCAACTCGCGGCGTATCAAACAATTGAAACATATCTTTTTCCTTACTTCTTCACGTATTCCGGGATAGCTTCTTAAATAATGGCGTGATGTGGATGAATTTGGTATTAATTTAAAGGTAACAGTTAAACCTTTAAAATGGTATAATTTTTATTATTCTTAACTAGTTATTAAGTACTCAAGATCGCGCGGAATCAAGTCCAAGTAAGTGATCCCATACTTTTGCTAGCGAGTGTATACATATAATAAGACGGTAAAAAAACTGGGTCTGTACATTGAATATATTAAAAAAAAAAAATTGGGGGGTGTTTAGAAACAGTAATAGAGCACGAATCCAAAAAAAAAATTCTGTCTGTTTATCTGTTTGTCTGTACACGCTAATCTTCGGAACTACTCGACGGATTTGAATGATTTTTTTATGTTGTATAGGTATTAAGTCTGGGCAACATATAAGCTATAATTTATCTTGGAAACTTGAACACCTGATGCAGAACCGCAACAGACCAGCTAAACTATAAGAGATACAAAGATGGTACCATAGCAAAAATTGTTCCACGTAATGAGCATTTTCTGCTAAGAGAATAAATTTGAAGATCTGGAACTGCTGATGTGGAACTCCAAGAGCCCAGCCACACTATAACATATATAGGAATGACGTCTTAGCAAGAGTTGTTCAGACTGATAAGCACTCTCTGTTGACGTATAAAAATTGAAGATGTGGAACACCTGTCGTGGAGCTCCAAGAGCCCAGTTACACTATAATATATATAGGAATGACGTCTTAGCAAAAGTTGTTCAGCCTGATGAGCACTCTCTGTTGACGTATAAAAATTGAAGATCTGGAACACCTGATGTGGAAATTAAAGCTATCACTAATTTCACTGTATTTCTACCAAAGGGTATCGTATTACCCATAACTAACTGGGTTGTGTAGGGGAGGTAGACAGTCGTTCCGTGTAAAATACTGGTATTCAGCTGCAACCGGATGTACTGGAAGCCGAACCCAACAGCACTACATATTATAACACAATGTTCTCCGCCGCGTCTATCTGTCTGTTCGCGATAAACTCAAAAAATACTGCACTGATTTTCATGTTGTTTTCTTAAATAGATAGAGTGGTTATCGAGGAATTTTTTAGTATATAATTCGTCAAGTTTTTGTACAGATTGGCTAAAATATAATGATATTTGTTGGAGGTGTTGGAAAAAAATAAGCCGTCTGAGGGAGCTTTCAACGAAAACGCTGCCCTTTAAGATATAACAAAATGATGTATGGTAGAATTGTATATCTTATATAGGTCTACAGAAAAATCCGCTATGGCTTATGTCTATCTCTTAAGGATAATATACTATATCCATTTTAATACTTTGAAAATGGGCAAACTAGGTTCCCATGAGTTGAGGGAATGGGATCATCATGATTACTTTTGGTCGCGATAACCGATATCCACGCAGGCGAAGCCGCGGGCATCAGCTAGTTACAAATAAAAAAACCTTCAAAAATTTTGGCTTCAAGATAAACACTGTTTAGTGCTTCCTATCTCATTTTCTCCCACGTTAAATCTTATGAATTTATGTGTCTATCTCTTTTTACTGTCGCTTTTTCGTTTCATCGACTTTCAAATCATAACGATGCTAAAGAAGTTTTCACTTAAAAAAACATGTGTGCAATTCACACGTGGTAGAAGTGAAACCTTAAAAATGTTGGCTTCAAGATATACACTGTATAATGCTTCCTATCTCTTTTTCTCCCACGTTAAATCTTATGAATTTATGTGTGTGTGTCTGTTCACTGTCGCTTTTTCGTTTCTTCGACTTTCAAATAACAACGATGCTAAAGAAGTTTTCACTTCAAAAACTTAGCAATAACTTAGAACTACCTCAGTGCGCTTAACCCTTTCAGTGTCCAGAAACCAAATCCCTATTATAAATGGATTCGGACGCGGATTATGGGCATTCAATGTGTTGAAACATAATAAAATAGAAGACCGGCTTAAGTAGCCAATGGTTCGCAACCAGGTGTACCTACAACGTGTAATAAATAAGTAGACATAATATATTCAATGTATTACTTTTTTTTTTAGTTAGCTCATACTGTCCCACTCCTGAGCAAAGGCCTCCCCACATTCCCTCCATTTCTCACGATGGTGTGTTTCTTCTCGACAACTTGCGAGGAAGCCATCCAAGACGTCCCGCCATCTTCTCCTCGGTCTGCCGCGACCCCGTCTAGCTGTCTCAGGGCTCCAGTCTTGCGATATTCAGACCCACAGCTGTGTCGGCATCCGGCAGACATGTCCTGCCCAGTCCCATTTAAGTCTCGCAGCTTTATAAGCTACGTCCCGAATTTGCATTCTGGAGCGCAGTGTGGTATTCCTTATCCAGTCAGTTATTTTTACATTCAGAATGCTGCGCTTTATCGCTCGTTGGCAAACCTTGAGTTTGGACTTCTGGACGTTAGTCAAAGACCCAGTCTATGTATTACTACTAGAGTTTAATTAAATGGGGTTACTTTTTAACACTTTTTGTCAAAGCCTCATAGATGGAGATGAATAGATTATGTCAAAGTAGCTCATGTTCGCCGGCGTGAATTGAGATACCATTGCGCGCGGTTTAATGGCATTTTGAGTTGCGTAGTAGCATTTCAATTCACTACTAGTCAGCCTTTGTACTATTCTTAAATATTTTTGTTTAGTTATATTAATGTTTAGCGGTTAATGTATCCTAGTTATTTATGGAAAAGTACCTACGAGTAGTTACATAAAAATATAGATAATATTGTCTATGGGAGCTAAATCTGCCAACAAACTGCTTTTTTGGCAGAAGTAACATTTTTTATGCTTGGGATGTTACCACGAATAAAAACTTTTTCATTTTCATTTCAGTTAAATGGTTAAGAACAAATTAAAATATACAGGTCCTATCTGACCGTTTTGGGTTAGTAAAATTTGAGCACTACACGAGAGAACAATACAACCCGTGAAACAATTCAATTACTGTCTCAGATGTGTCTTGGTCATGTACGGTGGGCTGCATCAATTGGGTACCCCAGTTGGGAACGTGGGTGCTTTCAAGAGGGGTACCCACATCGTGACGCTGACTGTACTTACTCTTTCGTTTCGGTGATCAGAAATGGCGTTAGATCATGTGATTTTACATCACTACATTTCTTTTTATGGAGTAATTTGAAGTCAAAGGTCTATTGGAGATGACGGAATATAGGAGGTGGCAGGGTGTTGTAATTGGTCTTCAGTAGTTATAGGAGGCGTACGAGTTTAATATAGCTGACTTTTGACTGGAAACTGTTTGCCAGTATTTTCGATAACGTTTTTTGTTATATTACCAAGTTCCTGACGTCTACAAGCACCATTTATTTCAAATATTAACGCAACCTGGAAAGAGATTAAACATTGCTTAGATATGTATAGATCGTTTAGTGTTCCTAAAGACGTAGGCTAGGCATAATAGATATTAGATTAATTACTGACCTTTGTTGCTAAATACTGACTATCCGGAACTTCTTTCAAGAACTTTTCAAAGTCAGTTGGTGACAATACCTTTGTTTTTTGTCCAATATAACCAACTGAGCGTCTTTTTAGAAACGCAGTCAGGTTGGAATATGCTTTTATGTCGACACCGTGTTTTTGCATAACCTTGCTTTTAACATGGAATGTATACTCCACAACATGATTTAATGACCAATTTATTGAAATATGCTAAAAATACTTGCTCCGCAAATGACGACGCAATTTTATTGATTTACCCACTGAAGAAAATTTTCCAAAGTCGCCATATATTTTAGCTTCTATTTAGATGGCAACAGGCTATCGGAAACATTTTGTGCCTCAACCACAATATCTGGCGGCGTATCTATAAAAGTATTCTCTTCAAAACATAAATTCGAAATTTTTTCGCGAATAAAACAAATTAGGTAATAAGACTTCAATTGTTTTTTTCCCCGCTCTTTACCTTCGCCGGTTAGAGGAGAAGCAAAGGTATAAAACCGCAAAACAGCCTAATATGAAAAATTTAAAACTCAAATATTTTTGATTTTAGAACACAAATGAATGTTGATTTGTCCATAAAAGTTTTTTTTTAAGAGTACTCATTTTTTATTACTGACTAGCTGATGCCCGCGGCTCCGCCCGCGTGGATGTCAGTTATCGCGTCCAAAAGTAATCAAGAAATTTTGATCCCGTTCCCGCAACAAAAACTTGTCAAATTATATACTTTTTAGTATATAATTTGTCAAGTTTTTGTTGCCTTCCTCGAGAACTACTCTATCCATTGGTGAAAACAGCATAAAAATCGGTGCAGTAGTTTTTGAGTTTATCGCGAGCAGACAGACGCGGCGGAGGACTTTGTTTTATATTAAGTAGTGATGATAGTGATATTCTATTTATAAACACAATTTAAATATTCAAAATTTATTTACGACGCTTTCTGCCGAGATTAAAAAAAAATCAAACACCACCGACTGCAGGCATTGAAACAATTTGGACTTGGTATATGTATTTCTTCTATTCTTGAAATTTGTATTTCCGCACGTGTGCGATAAAATATCAAAAATCCATGCGTGTGAAATACATTGCATGTTGAACCTAATCGTAGTGCCATAAGAACCAGTTTTCGAGAAAGTGTATTGAAAAAGTATTTTGTATAAAGTATGTTGTTTGGCTATGGGGGTCTGAGGTATCACTTCATTTTGGAGAAGGGCTCTCTTGCCCAAAATAGTATGGGAATTCCTGGTCTATATCATATACCTATATAGCAAGCCTACCAACACTCGCCCGTGCATCGAAGGAAGAGATTCAACACTGCATCAATTAAACTAAGCCAAATTTATGCAAAATGGTCACATAAAACGAAAAAATTACACATGTGACATTAAAGCCGAGGAGGCTTTTAGTCCTATTTGCTATTTCATAAATAACCAATAATAATAAGATTTCTATTTAATTCAAATCTTGCTTAGGTACATAAAAACAGTAAACTAAAAATTTTGTCTCTCTTCCATCATAAAGGGTGTAAACAGACTCTAAAAAAAGCCGAAAGGCACTTGTTCTCCCCGTCATTGCGATCATTTTTTTGTTCTAGACCATACATGGGAACCTTTTAGTTAAGGAGATATTGGAGGTCAAAGTTTCAACTTTTTTACAAGTGTTTTTTTTAATACATGTTTTTAATGTAAGATTTTTACTTTAAACACCTCCAGAACTCTCTTACTATTCAATCCATCCATCAGCACAATCGTTTGAGTGCGTTACATTGAGTCCCACTGTAAAACGTTATTTTTCAGCCCAAAAAAAAAAGTCGTTTCCCAGCACTAATTTTTGCATAAAGTTACTTAGTTTGATGTACATAATGCTTGGTTGAAGGCTTCGTGAAGAGTCTGTTTACACCCTGTATTTGACCCAGAATTAAGTATATCATAATATAAAGGGTGTAAACAAACAGACTCTTAACGAAGCCGAAAGGCACTTGTTCTTCCCGTCATAGCGATCATTTTTTGTTCTAGAGCATACCTGGGAACCTTCGAGTTACGGAGATATTGGGGGTCAAAGTTTCAAGTCTTTCAGAAGTTTTTTTTTTAAATACTGTTTTTAATTTATTTCTTTTACTTAAGACACCTTCACGGCCGCTGTACTATTCAATCTATCCATCAGCACAATGTTTTGAATGCGTTACATTGAGTCATAACGTAAAACTTGACCTTTCACCCCAAAAAAAAATGTCGTATCCCAGCAATAATTTTTGCGTAAAGTTACTTAGTTTGAAAATAACGCTTGGTTAACGGCTTCGTGAAGAGTCTGTTTACACGCTGAATAATGTTAGTTGGAAAACCTCGCTGAAGTAAAAATGAAATAAGTAGAAAAACTATTTATTACGTGACCGAGATCTGAATACAGCTCTAAAAAACTTTGATGATCCAGTTTTTGTATGTCTCTACAGAAAGTAATGTCGTCGCATATCATTATTTTTAAGATGTGCAATAATCATGTTCTCTTCCTCCTTTTTAATTATTGTTCACAATGTCTCCAGAACATCTGCCTTTGCTTTGAAGGTGAACCGCTGGAAAATATGAAATTGAATCAATTACTTATTTGACTGCCTCGTTGGTCTAATTCGACTCCTAGGTCGGTCAAAGTGTTATTAGGTTTTACCATCAGGAATTTCTCAGTAGCAGTCACGGAGCCTGGATTGGCGCCCGGTTGATGGCAATAGGCTCGCCCCCTATTACAAAACTACTATTTAAACTGTTTTTGTGAGCATTCTTACCTATACCACAGTTCTGGGCACAAGTAAATTTTTCTGCATTTATATATGTCACATTATCCGTACCACACACCGGGTCATATTGTGACGTGGTCGGGCAGTCTTGGACACATTTCTTTTGAGTTGCTGCCACCTCGGTACTTAAAATAAAACAAAACACACTGAATTTCATATATTGTCCACCGACGATAAATCTGATTTGTAATTATTTAGGTATTTATTGATAAGCGACTTGATTCAATTACGAATTAATGATGATATCAATTTACCTGTTATCAAGCAGAGCTTGTCCGGGCGATGTTGCTGGTGGCACAATCACCGGTTTTCCCAAAATGGCCGCTGTGTCATTATCGTTTGGGATGTTTCCTTGATTGTTCGGTAATTGGCTGATTGGAGGCTGATTTTGAAACGCACTATTAAAACCTTGATTCATTGGCGGACCTGGAAAAACAGTTCCTGGTCCTCCTGAATTCGATATACCTTGATTGGGATACTGAATTCCTGATGGGTCTTCATTTACACCACCCGGGTAATTCGTTGGAAACTGTATGTTGGTATTAGGATTGTTATTTGATGGATAATAGTTATTTGGAAAATTGCCAGTTTGTCCCACAGGTCTAAAATTTTGATTGGTGTGTGGGTAATATTGGTTTGGCTGATATGGATATGGTTCATCAGGAAAGTGTATATTTGTATTAGGAAAATTGCTTAAATCATCAGGCCGAAAGTTGGGGTTCATTCCATTTGGATTGCCGTTGCCTTGAACATTTCCCTGAGAAGGGTATTGGTTGTCTTGTGGAGGGTACTGGAACGATTGTCCAGGACTGCCCTGGTTTGATGGCATTCCTCCATTTTGATAGGGTCTGCTGATTTCGTCTGGATACATTATTGAGCCATCGTCTGGTCTATTGGGATATGGTGGTCGTTGATAATTCGGGTATCGGTTACTGCTGTCTCCTTGGTACGGGTAAGCGTTTTGGTTTGGGAAGCCTCCTTGAACCGGCCTGTTCTGGATGTTTTGATTAGGATATTGAGGCCGTTGATAGTTCGGATTCGGATTCATGCTGTCCCCCTGATACGGATAACCTTGTGGATTTGGGTAACCTGGCTGGTTAGGGTAACCTTGAGGCCTATTTTGTAAATTGCCTTGATTATAACCCAAACCAGACCCCTGTTGAGGTCGTTGCATGTCGTTATTCTGGAAGGAGGTAGGTACATATAACATAGGTTATTAATATTAATAATACAATATGGGTAATCGTTTTTTTCTATATCAATCAAATGAATAAATTTAAAACCTGCAATAAAACTAACCACTTCTCTCAAAAAATTAACTTATCATCATCATCAATACATATACTAAAAATGTAACGGATCGCTGTCTGTACATGGAAGATATGTGAGAAAAAATATTATTGGGACCTTTATCAACACCAGTAGCACCCATAACAATGATTGTTAGATTTTTTGTCTGTTTGTCTGTGCGTTTGTGCGCGCTAATCTCAGAAACGGCTTATCCGATTTGGATGTAGTTTTCGCTAATGTATTGTGGTAAGCTTCACTTAACATCTAGTGTATGTTTTATGTCAATCGGTTCAAAAATAAAAAAGTTATGCCAATTTAAAGAAAATTTGTTTAACTATCTATTCTTTCTCTGTTCTGTAGCATTGAATGAAACTTCACTAAACTTCATAATAATGGTCTATATAAAATTATGATTATATAATAAAAAAAACACGCATGCCATATCAAAAAATGAATTAAAGATGAGAACTAAAAAATTAAAATCCTTTTAGTATTAAGGTAGGAACTAAATAGATTATAATTAAAACGCCATTGTGCCCAAAACTAGAAAACTGTACTTATAAAACGTATGAAACGTAGTATTCTCTTGGTCGTTTGACTCGAAAATTTGTGTACACACACTCCAATTAAAATTATGTGACACGTGTATCACAGTTTTGGCGCGCATGTTGCGTAGGGCGTGCGGGGCGTAATTTTTTTTTAATTACCGATGAAAAAATTCTTTGTGGGGGGCTCCAAATGATATACTGAACACGTGGTTACCATTTTCGCGTCGGTGTCCTTTCCACCCCGTTATCTTACATAAACTATTATAAATGCGAAAGTTTGGATGAATGGATGTTTGTTACTCAATCACGCCAGAACGGCTCAAAAGATCGGGAATTTGGCACAGCGATAGATAATGGTATGGTATAGCATACAGATTACTTATTATCCCAGAAGTAAGATCCCGAGGGCAATTCCCGAACTCCACGCGGGCGAAGCCGCAGGCAAAAGCTAGTAAGTTATAACATTAGACAATGCGCTACGATGAAAAAAACTAGCGCTAAGGTAATTAATTACATACTTTAATAAATAAACTTTACCTGATTTCCGAAAGGGAAAAAGGAATTCGTTGGATAATTACTTGTCGGATTTCCGAATCTTCCCGAGCCAAAGTTTGGGAATCCCATGGCACCGCCGAGATCGGAAAATCTCGGCTGTAGCGAACTTTGCGAACTGCTTTGATTACTTCTTGTGTTGGGAACTTCTTGTGCTACAAGTAATTTGATAAATACTGAAAGAAAATTGACATTATTACTTTCATGATCAAAAATAAATACAGCATGTATCAGAAAGATGCGGACTGCGATCATATTTAAGGATGTGCCAACAAACTGAACATCTTTCTCCGTGGGACCAATATAATCTCGAAAAAAAATCTGCTGTCACATACATTAATTTTAGTCCCCTTTGTGATAGATTATGTTTTTTTTACATATTTCTGTAACACAAGCATCACCAATTAAATAATAATTTAATGTTTAAGTACTTACTTAGGACTAAGTAACATTGTAAATTCATTTTATTAATCATTTAATTATTTATTTTATTAAACGTCCTAAAAAATAAATAAACTCAACACAAATAGAATTCTTCGCGGGAACAACTTTTATGTATTCAATTTACACTGTGTCCATTCTGGTGAATGATACCAAACTAAATAATTACTATTCAATCGAAACAATCATTATCTGTGTAACTGTTGTTTTATAATAGACAAAGAATCAATCCTTGTCATTAGTTATTAATACCCACGTACCTATAAATTAATTGATGATGGACGGAAATTCCTCATATTAAGAAAAATTGCTTTGAGGTTTATTACCATTATTTCAGCCGTAGGATTATCATGGCAGGAACTAAACTACCTATATTTGCCATTAGGGAATTTGACAACGACTAGGTAAACATTTGGATAAGCTTATCAGTAGGTACCTAAATGTGGTGCAATCTATGTCTCGCTAAATAGGCTGCAAAATGTAGGCAGCTACTAGTACCTACTCAACGTTTTATTCTACTTCAGTGGTGCATTATGTTAGTCTCCACAAGTGGTGACACTAATGTAAGTCTGGCACTGTCCTTGAGTGGATAGCTCCACTACCATTTTATTGGCTGCTTAATGACATTTCACCACGTAATTAACTATTCACCTGTCATACTTACCTACTTAGGTATATCTGCCATATTATAGAGACAAGAAATCAGTTGGCTAATTGACTTAAGTAGGGAATAGAAGATTAGACCAGGACTGTTTAAGTTATACAATCCAATACAGCGTACCTACAAATAAATCTGGCGGTGTTAATTACAGCAGTGCCCAGCAACCGGGAAAATGTACCCTAATAATACCATTCATTAAAAAGCTATGTGGCATAAAGGACGAGTGCTTCCCGACGCGATCCCCGAACGTGTCGAGAAATAAAAGAGGTCGCACTAACACAGGAGGCAATTACCATTCTAACGTTTTTTCTTATTTGATGTTTTCTATTTTTACTCTAGCAATCTAAGGCGAGGTGCCTGCTGACACTTTTAACGTTCATCATCATCATCATATCAGCCCGTTGCTGTCCACTGCTGAACATAGGCCTCCATAATCGATTTCCAACGTGTTCGGTCCAATGCCACCTGCATCCAGCGACTCCCTGCAGTTGTGGCAAGGTCGTCGGTCCATCTGGCAGGTGGCCGTCCCACGCTGCTCTTTCCAATGCGTGGTCTCCACTCCAGTATATGTTTGCCCCATCAGCCGTCCGATCTTCGCGCTATGTGGCCTGCCCATTGCCACTTCAGCTTGGCTATGGCTAATGGCTAACCCGCTGAGCTATAAACGACGACCTTGGTTCGTCTACGGTTTTCCTCATTTCTGATTCTATCACGTCTTTTTACGTTAGATTAATAATTTTATGGTAAATATCTCACATATATGTAAATCTGGTATATATTGAAGGATTTGAAAATACGAGAAATAGCAGACTAGATGTATGGAAGGCGCAGGACCGAGCATTTGTGCCTGTGTGCTGAGTGAACCTCGTGTCCAGGTACCCGCTACTTACCTAATGTAGCGGACACACGACTTAGTATGAGGGTTTAAGCACATCTGTCATCACGGAATATATGTGGTTCAACCCTAAGGGTCAGTTCACACTGAGACGTGACGTGACGCAATGATACTGGAAGAGGCCACCGATATTAGCTCTAAGTTATCTTATAGGAACTAATACAATTTGTAGAGGTCAGTAGTGGCGGCAAAAAGAAAAGCCTACTGGTGGCAAATGTGTAAATCCGCCACTGCCTTCCCCAAGTCTAAAAAAGCACAGTAAACACTCATGTGCTTTACCAGATGATTTTTGGCTATGCACCTTATGTGCCGGAGTGCCGTCGTCACATCGGCGGGCACACCAGTGGTACGCCGCCGATACGGCGAAATCTTTGCGCTCCGGCACTAAGGAGAAGATCTCATCCATATAACCCATTCTCTCTCTAAATCCTGTTTGCACATCCCAAATCTTTAAAACGATGAACTGCGACTTTAAAAAGCAACCTACTTGGTTGCATCCTTGGAGCCTAGGTATGGTATGCAACCAACTAATGTAAGGATGTCCAGGGATGATCGATTTAAAAAAAAAACATCAATACAAAAGCATCGATGTAAGGATGTGTGTAGACGCCAGTACATCAACCTACTACATCTGCTAAACTTTAATAGATTTTCAACTTTTTTTTTTTTTTTTTTTCTTTGTATGGCAACATTGGCAACTGAGCCGATGTCGACTATTCTGCCAGCGTCATGTGTGACGGCAATGCAGCAATGCGAGCCGTTGAACTTTGTACTTCGTGGTAGTTGTCTAGTTATAAGTTAGTAGCTGAAAAGACAGGACAATTTTTGTTAGTAGATCTAGCTAAACAAAAAAAATTAATAGATATATTCAAAACACTACAATTCAACATATACAATTACAAAAGGTTATTATTACTACACACCAGACAACATTTTGATATCATTAACATTTAAAAACTTTGATAGGATTTGGATTAGTTTAAAGGAGTTTGGAGAAAAGTTAGTCAAAAGGGAATGGAAGTTAATAGGAAGAGGGATTTTAATTTTGGAAAGCTTATGGTACAAGTCAAAGGATTGGGAATTCAAAGGACATGAGAAGAAGATATGGTCCAAAGTACCATCATCAAGACCGCATTCGCACAGGGAACGAACCCGAATTTTGTTCAGGATTACTGGATTGCAGCAGTGACCAAGTCTCAGTCTGGACAAGGATGTAACAGTTCTTTTAGACAGTTTGGGGCATTTAAAAAACCAATGTTTCCGCTGGATTTCAGGTTGAACACTGGCGTAATACGCCCCCTTAAGTTTCAAACTTACCTGCCACGCAGCTGACCACGAATTGTACAACTTGCGTTTGGTGTCAGTTCGTAAGTCGTAACTTTGCACCATGTAGTGCTTCTGATCCACCGGGTTAGATGAAGCAAATTTAGCCAGTGAGTCGCGCACTCGTTGCCACCTATTCCCGAGTGGCTGGGAACCCAAGCTATCTCAATGCTTAAACCGTTGTTCGAACAAGTGAATAGTACATTTAGAATGTCGGAAATGATTTTGCTATGAATTTTGGATTTTAGTTGACATTGACCTTGGCTTGAATGCTACTGCGAGAATCTGTGAAAATGACCGAATTTTTAATATTGTGGGTTAAAATGAAATTAATGAGAGAAAGCTTTTGATAGGAAACGATCTGCCAAGTATTGTCTTCGAATGAAAAGAGAAGGTTCTGCTCATTCGACCTGGAGGGCATTTATGGGGGAGGATTTCATAGCACCAATTACAATCCTCAGACATTTGGACTGGACAGAATCCAGTCTACGCAGAGCTTCCTTGTTACATGGCTCAATTAGGTAACTGCAGTAATCCAACACGCTTCTGACCAGTGCATTATATACGAGCTTTAAGGTGTATGGGTGAGCTCCCCACCAGACACCTGCCAAAGCCTTGAGGACCGAAACCGAGCGCTCACATTTTTTGACTGTATTATCAATGTGACCTACTCCCGACAATTTGTAATCTAGGGTAACCCCAAGAAACCTGGCCTTCTCTTTCATGGGGATGGCTTGGCCATCAATATTTATTTCAACTTGCGGGATAAGGCGTCTACGAGTAAAGACCGCGGTACTGTTTGGAGCACTCAAAGATAACCCATGTCATAGCCATTGGTTTAATGAGGACAAAGAGACATTAATGGATTGAGCGGTACCTTCAATGGAACTGTCACAAACCAAGAGTGCAATATCGTCAGCATACTGAAGTATATTACAGTTATAATTCAAACAAGGAGGAAGATCAGAGGTATAAATATTATATAAAAGGGGACTAAGCACGGATCCCTGAGGAAGACCTCTTCAAACCGATCTCGTCTCTGAGTTTTCCCCGGGGATTCTGAGTTTACCACTACAATCTGAAAAAATGCTGCCTATGATTTGACAAATCCTAGCCGGGATTCTCAGCTCTTGCATCTTCTGCCTGAGAAGTGGGAGGAGGGCAGAATCATAGGCAGCTGAAATGTCTAAGAAAACGTCTACCACAGACTCATTCCTGCTAAGGGCCAGTCGGATCATTGATGTGAGGGTACCCACACTATCAGCTGTACCCAGACCTTTCCTGAAGCCGAACTGAGTCGCCGGGAGCAGCTTCCTGCTTTCTACGAACCACTCTAAACGGTTTTTAATCAAATGCTCTAAAAGCTTAATAAGTATGGACGATAGAGCAATTGGCCTGTAAAAACAAAGGATCACTAGGATCTTTATACCAGGTTTTAATATAGGGATGACGATTTGAACCTTCCAATCAGGAGGAATATAGCCGGAGGAAAAACAATAGTTGACTAAGTCTAGATAATACTGGTGGGTCTTATCACCCGCTTTAGTAATGAAGGAGTACGGGAATCCATCCACTCCAGGAGCAGAATCCTTTACATGGGCGAGGACAGATTTAAGATCATCAAGAGTAAACGGCCAGGGGGTCATCCGAAGTCAACTGAGAGACCGAAGCGGCACACTCATCCATATCGGGAACATACACTGGAGCGAGCTTAGAAAAAAACTGGTTACCCAGCTCCGCAGATAGTATGTTCCCGGAGGAAGACTTCAAACTACTTCTGAACGTTTTCAATTTACGCCAAACTGCTGACGCTGGAGTGGATGGACTCAGTGAGCCACAATACTTCCGCCAAACGTCTCTCTTCTTATTTTTGAGTAATTTCTTGGACTTAGCCAAAATATGAAAGCAATTAAGTTATCTAGGTTCATGTCGGAGTTGAAATTCATTTCGGCCTCATTCCTGGCCCTGATGACAGCAGAACAGTCCCTATCCCACCACGGTGGGGATGGCATTTTGCCCATTGGTAGTTATTTTGGAGGGAAGCAATCATCTGCTGTAGAAGATATTGTGTTGGAAAATGAGGAAAAGCATTCCTGAGCAGACTCAGGACTGATGGATGGAAGGGAAGAGACACGTAAGTCTAAGATCTTTGAGTAGAGGTCCCAATCCACTGAATTCAGCTGTTATTTCCAAAACTATCCTTTAAATTGAAGATCTTAATACAATAAAAAGTCTGCTGAGTAATATACAAGGTCCATTACTAATCATGGGTGATTTTAATGGCCATCATTATCGATGGGGGTCTGAAACTTGTGACAGCTTCGGTATAGGCTTAGTGGATATAATAGATGAACTTAACCTATGTATAATTAATGATGGCAGTTCCACACGTAGGTCTGTGCCAGGGCAGAACAGCAGCTGTGTTGATTTAACATTCTGTTCATCTAGTATAGCCAGCCTTTTTAATTGGAGTAGCTTGAATATGACTTATGGGAGTGATCACTATCCCATCATGGTTGAAATCCCATCCAAAACTATCCCTGACAAAAGTTCCCCTCCTTTGTTTTAACAAAGGAGGGGAACTTTTGTAAGGACTCCCATCGATAATGATGGCCATTAAAATCACCCATGATTAGTAATGGACCTTGTATATTACTCAGCAGACTTTTATTGTATTAAGATCTTCAATTTGTGGGTGTGCAATATAAAAACTAAATATATTTATATCCTCAGCCTTAACAGCAACAACATTGATGTTGTCGCCAACAAAGGGTAGAGGAATCGGAGAGAATGGTACTTTGTTACTAATGAACAAAGCACATCCTCCATATCCATCTGATCTGTCATGGCGAACACTACCGAAACATGGAATCCTGAAATTACTTTCAGAACGAAGCCACGTCTCAGCAATGCTGCAGATCAGTGGTTTAAACTTATTAATAAGGAAGAGTAGGTCAGGTTTCCTGGGAGTAACACTCCTCACGTTCCATTGAAGGACTGTCAATGTGTGTCACTGAATGTAATTAACAATAGATGTCAGTTTGTCGGCAACGTGGTCAGGTACGGATTGATTCGGATTTGCTAATACAGTAATAATTTAGCATCTAAAGGACTTAATATGTTCAGGCGCCGGGGAGGCTGGTGAGTTGCTCTTGAAGGAGCTTACGGCTCTTATTAACCTTATGCTCTCCGGCAAGGTAAACGAGTCCGTCATCGACGTTCTGTACGGGGCCAATCTATGTGCCCTGCGCAAAAAGGATGGCAGAATTCATCCCATTGCCGTGGGAACTACCTACCGTCGTATGGCAGCCAAGATTTGCTGTAAATTTTATGGAGAGGCTGTTTCAAAAAAATTTCAGCCCCTGCAGCTTGGATACGGCTCTAAAGGGGGCTGCGAGGCTGCCGTACACGCTTTGTTGACCTACCTAAATTCTGGCAAAGGTGAGGTCATCCTGAAGGTTGACATAAAGAACGCCTTCAATTCAGTGAATAGGGACACCTTGTTAACAGAAACTAAAAAAGAATTACCCCAAATTTATAGTTTTCTTTGGCAATGTTACAGACACCCATCTAAATTACTGTATCGGGACAACCTTTTGGAATCTGCTGTTGTGTCAACAAGATGACCCCCTCGGGCCAGTGATTTTTAGTTTAGCTATTCACCCAATTGTTCGACAGCTAAATTCCAAATTTAACGTTTGGTATCTAGATGATGGAACCTTGGGGGGCGATGTAGATTCTGTTTTAAAAGATCTAAATTTCCTAAAAAATGAACTTCATTCCATTGGCCTCGACCTCAACCTTTCAAAATGTGAAATTTATGTAGCGGACAGTACCGACAGACAACAGACTCTATCAAAATTTAACGCCATAGCCCCCGGTATCAAAATTACAGAAAAAAGCTCTCTTCGTCTCCTTGGGTCTCCCATCTTTGAAAATTCTTTTCCCGATTTTATCGAGGAAAAAATTCAAAATTTCAATGATGTTTCGGAAAGATTGCTCGAAATTAACATACATTCGGCCATCACAATAATTCGTTACTGCTGTTTCAGTCCAAAATTAACGTATTTCCTTCGTGCTTCCCCTTTATGGAAGCACACTCCCCTTTTGGACAAAATGGATGAAATTATCAGACATACTCTAACGTCAATTTTAAATGTGGCTTTGGACGACCGAGCTTGGGCACAAGCTACTCTTCCTATTCGCATGGGAGGACTCGGCGTCCGCAAAATTTCCAGTATTAGTTTACCGGCTTTTATATCCTCGGTCCACGGCACTAAGAAATTAATCAGGAATATCCTGTCTTCCACACTGATTGATTTTGATGTGCCGTGCATGCCCGAGGCTATCGATGCTTGGAAACTCGCTTGCCCGAATACTGAAGAACCCGACCATCCATTTTCCCAGAGACGGTGGGACGAGCCGCTCTGCAGAGTAGTTCAGAGCAATCTGCTGAACACATCTGCTAATACTGCTGAGCGTGCGCGCCTGCGGGTTGTGGGTGAGTGGGAGTCGGGTCTTTGGCTTCACGCACTACCGTCGTCGAGCATAGGCACATTGTTCGACGACACAACCTTCCGCCTCGCTGTTTCTTTACGCTTTGGTGCCGCTTGCTGTTCTCCTCATCGCTGTCACTGCGGTGAAGCTGTCAACAACCTCGGTCAACACGGCCTGTCATGCAGCCGAAGTGCGGGCCGTTTTGCACGGCACGCAAATATAAACGAGATTATCCGACGAGCTCTTGTCACCGTCGGCGTCCCAGCTGTTTTAGAACCCAATGGCTTGGCACGCGACGATGGCAAGAGACCGGACGGCATGTCTTTGTTTCCTTGGAAGATGGGTAGGCCTTTAGTGTGGGACGCAACATGCGTCGATACTCTTGCGCCATCCCATCTTCCAAGCTCATCGTGCTGTGCTGGTGCTGCCGCTGCGGCTGCAGAGAACCTCAAGCGGCGTAAATATAGAAACCTGTGTGGTAACTATATTTTCGAGCCGTTTGGGGTTGAAACTCTAGGGCCGTGGGGTCCGAGTGCTCATAGCCTATATAAGGAAATTTCGAAACGCCTAGTTGACGCTTCCCGTGACCCAAGGGCTGGCTTTTACTTTGGCCAGAGGCTAACTGTTGCCATACAACGTGGCAACGCCGCCAGTCTCTTGGGCACATTACCATCTGACAGCGTTGAGGAGGAGTTTTTCGATGCCCTTTTATAGTTTGTTGTTAGTTTATCTATTTTAGTTTAATAGTTTTTAATTATCAATGTATACAGTCATTAGCATACTTGATATAATATTCAGAATTTTCTCTGAATTGTCAGGACTAGTTGCACCATCCCTAGGGTAAGCGCAACCGTTTTGGGAAGGAGAAAAGGAGTAGTTTTGTGTGAGGGCTTGATGAGCCTGCTTATCATAGCTAGGTGAGAGTGGGGCATGGGATTTTGGTTTAATTATTATTAATCATTTAATCTCAGAATTAAAACATTCCATACATTGTTAGTAAAAAAACCTTATAACTATGTTAGAACATTATTATTACATTTAAAATTATAACAACATTTAAACACAAAATTACACAAACTAAATCACAACATAAATACAATAAAATCATAACAAATTACATAAATATTTTCTTAACAAAATTCATTCAAATTCAATTTTTAAGAAAATCATAAAAAAAACAAAGAAGTAATAATAATAAACTAATCCATCAGCGAGCCAGACACGTCACCATCATCTCTGTCAAACTTCTCCCAGACACCACCAAACTCTTGCGCTAGTTTGCGGACATCTGAAGTCCCAACATAATATTCATCCACCTCTGTTGGATTGGGCAATCAGCACGTGAAGCAATCATCTTCAAGATACCATTGCTGCTGTCTCTCACGCGCTTAAAAATAGACGCGACTTTTTTGCGTATAATCGCATGAAAGCCGTCTGTGCGCGCCTCCGCAAACATTGCAGAAGCACTGCAGTAACGAGGCAGCCGCAACAGCATCCTGAATATGTTGTTGTACTGAATTCGAATGACATTGGCGGCCCGCCGGGTATGACTCACCCATAGGCTGCTCGAGTAGAAGGATTGGCAGTATGCCTTAAACAGAATGATTTTCACTTCTACCGAACAACGCGCAAATCTACGTGCAAGCATATTCCCTCGCACCGCCAATGCCCTTCGTTCCCTCTCCAAATCGGCGTCATCAGTCATGTCTTCAGTGACAATGTGTCCCAAGTATTTGAAGCTAGCTACCATCCTCAGAGCCACTCCGTTTACCATAATAGGCGGAACATGGACCGGAGCGTTTCTGGTACTCTTAAATACCAGAACTTCGCTCTTAGTAGAGTTATATTTCAGTCCATGCTCCGCTGCGTATGCCTCACATATAGCCACTAATTTTCTGATCGCACCTACCGATGGACCCAGCAAAACCATATCGTCCGCGTAGCTTATATTGTTGACACATACGTCATCTATATGACACCCCGTATGCGTATTGCTGAGCTCGCCGATCAGGTCGTTTACATACAGGTTGAACAATAGAGGAGAGGTCAGTCCCCCCTGCCGCACACCACACTCCATGCCATACGCGTCCGACAAGGCTCCCGCCCATCTCACCTGGTTTTTCTGACAACCATACCAGCTTTTCAGTAAGGCCGTAACCTCCGCCGGTACACCCGCCCTTGCCAACTTGCCCCACAGCTTGCAATAACGTACTGTGTCAAAAGCTTTTGACAAATCTAGGAAGCACGCGTATACCGGCGTCCCCCTATCAGTATAGTATCTGACAACCTGCTTAAGGCATACGATCGCACTTTCAGTGGAAAGCCCAGCTCTGAAACCAAACTGGGCATCGTGCAGACTTATATGTTTAAGTAGGATGTTATTAAGCATACTGTCAAGTACCTTTGCAATTATGGTTGCCAGTGATATAGGCCGATAATTATTTCTATCTGAGATATCTCCGGTTTTATCCTTTACTATTGGAACGACAATAGTTTTAGTCAATTCCTCAGGTAAATATCCATGACATAGACACAAATTATAAAACATGGAGAGTATGCGCGGCAGATGAACCCCAGCATATCTAAGATGTTCGATACTGAGGCCATCATACCCCGGGGACTTGCGCCTACTCATATCTTGGATAACTTTGCGTATTTCTTTAGCCGTAAAACTAATCGATCTCCGATGGTTGATAGCCTCAATACCTTCACCTGAAGGTGACGTATTAATAATAGCCTGTGGTCCCCCCCTGAAGTGGTCGCTGAAGTGGTTAGCAATCAAGCTGTGATCACTAATGCCATTTACACTCACAGGCAGGCCAGGCTTACTATTCATTTTGCCTGTTTGTTTCCAAAACTGTTTAAAATCACTTTTGGCATGATTCGCAGCAAGGATGTCCATTTTAATTTGCTCTTGTCTATCTTGACACCACTTGAGCTTTTTTTTGAATGACTTCCTGCTTTCACACATATCTTCATATGTTGGTCCATTTTTAGGTTTCCCATCTTTTACCCAAGCGCAAAATTTCAGCCTGGCCTCCCTATGGTAAGCCTCTACATGCTTATTCCACCCAGCAACGTAACCACCTCTCCTCCGCTGCTCCACCCGAGTGTGTGTTGCCGCTGCTGCTTCAGACAAGATGGCAACCAACCTCAAATACAAGTCCTGGAGTAATTTCTTATGTTCTGCTACGGAACAAAACCCATCGCAACACAGAGAAAACTCAGCTGGAAAATCAATATACTTGAGCTGTGAATGACATATTTCATGATAACGTCGCATTTGGTCGGGCGTACGCTCACCCCACAACACAGTGTTAGGACCTTGTGCATTTCCCACCCTCTCCTTACACACTACCTGCTGCCAATCACATTCCAGCACAAGTGGCAAGTGGTCGGACCACTGCACGTCATAGTCAACCCAAACACTACTAACTGCTGGCAGCGCTGCCCCAGTTACGACGCAATGATCCAACCATCTCGCACTACCGTGAACTTCGCTTACAAAGGTATACGTATCTGACTCACCCAATTTCGTCATGTCCACACATGTCCACTGCTGGTCTTCGCAGAAATCCAATAAATGATCACAAAAAAGCGTATTTGGATGAGCATTAAAATCACCTAATAAATACACAGTAGGAGTATCATTATGCTCTTCAATTATTGAACTAACTTTGCTTAAACATTGTGTAAACTCTGTTAAATTGTCTATGCAGTTAGTGGGCATGTATATACTAAACACTACGACAGATTTGTCTATTAAATCAATTTTCACAGCCGATAAACGCGTATCACCACAATTTATCACACTAACCGATTTAAACACTGTATTTCTCCATAATATGGCTACTCCCCCATATGGCCTGCCTTTGAGCAAACCCGCCGAGGTGTCCACAGCTGACGTCCCCGTAGCACTGAACTCTTCATGAAACATGTTCAGTATTGGTAAATCTTCAGGCATTAGCCAAGTCTCCTGCAGAGCAATTATATCTCCCATATCGCATAGATTTCTAAGGCCATCCCAAGATCTCTTTAGAGACTTACAATTAAATGATATGAGTCTTGTGTTTTGCAATCTATCCATTCACAATGGTTGTACTTTGCCTCTTATTGTCAGAACCAAGATGAGACTGGGTCGTATACC
The DNA here is from genome assembly GCA_950005105.1 of Lycophotia porphyrea. Lineage (NCBI taxonomy): Eukaryota > Metazoa > Arthropoda > Insecta > Lepidoptera > Noctuidae > Lycophotia > Lycophotia porphyrea. Next base: position 10,468,198 of record OX465393.1, read on the forward strand.
TGTGATCGCTCATGTTAACAAAACGCCTGAACGAAATACCCGTCGGCCACAAGCTGTCATCTAGAAAAGTGTGTGCGTTGTGTTTGCTCACATAAAACTTGAAGGCGCTATAGTTTCTCTCCTGTGACATTTTTATTTTAATAGGCACCACTTCCTCGTTTGTTTTTGTCCTGATGTATTCCGCAACATCCGCCTCTATTAATTCCTTATGCACATTGGTGATGAAGAGGGGGATTTTGATATCAGCGGCCTTAAACTTGCTATTTTCATCTAAAACCGCTTTACCCTTGACGGTTGCAAATCTATTAGTATTTTGCAAGCGTGTTTTTTTTCTTTTCACCTGTACCCATTCACAGTCCCGTTCAGACGGAGACTGCAAAGTACTCGTACCAACTACAACGGCAAAGGATCTGTTTTCATCACTTTTTTGCGATAACAAAACTTGATTTCGTGTCGAAGGAGACTCGACACATTTGTTTACATCCAAACATGTCAATTCATCCTCCTTTCTTATTTTTCCACATCTTGCCCTCTCATTCACACTATTTGGCGCGTCACCGCTCGGTGATGTCGGCAAGGGCTCACGCGCATCAACTATTGGTTGAAGCGAGCGAGACGGACTTCGACTAGCTTCGTGTGACGCGAACTGCGATTGAGGTACCGACACAGCTGATTTGAGTGTCGAAGACCCGCTCCTCACGATGTAAACATTACTTTTTCGTGTGTTCTCTAATGAATGAGAATCATGTAATAGCGAGTCTAACTTCACATTCGACAATTTCATTTCAAGCTGCTCTTTAGTAACATAATTATTCTGTATGTCATCTAATTGAGAACTTAACACAAGTAACTTTTTCAATAGTCCAGTGACATCAATGTGGTCAAACGTAACTGGTGGCAGTTTTTGCAGATCCTTAACGACGAAAACCGGCATTTTTTCTGGATCAATCGACTTAATCACCGTCACTATGTCATCCAGGTCTTTTTGTATCTTGCCATCACCTTTCTTTTTCCTTTTAATGTTTCTTATTTCGGTAGTGATGGAGTCGAATAACAATTTCTTCGACTTCTCCACTTCAACAACACTAAACGCCGTCATGCATACACGTAAAAGACTTTCATGGTCCATCACGTCTATTTTGTTCACAATAAACGACAAAAGTTCATCTATCACCACATTACAATTTACACATTTGACAGTGTTCGATGTCATTTCGCGAAACAGAGGTGAGTGACCTCTACACGTCCGCTCGTTAGCGATGCGTACGCGGCAAAAAAATGTTTAAGGGAGACCATTTTACGGTAAGATTTTGGATTTTGGGGAAGTGAACTGGGAGAATGAGATGGTCTAGCTACTCGTTGAGTCTTTTAGGAGACTCTCGCCACTTCAGAATATGACCTTGAAACCGGAGGTAAGACCTGACTTGCCTCCGCATATGAGACCGACTTCTCTGCCATAAGAGCTTTTATGCCCTTCTGACGACCCAATTCAGGACAAGTCTTATCATTAGCATAATGATTGCCAGAACAGGAAATACAATAGGCACAATCAAAAGGAACTTGGCATCCGTCTCCTGGGTGGTCTTGACCACATTTAAAACAGCGAGGTTTTGAACGACATACTGTGCGTGTGTGCCCATACCGACAACAATTGAAGCATTGAATAGTTTGATACATGTACCTCTCGACTGAAAGAGCTGAGTAAAAACAAAAAACACGCTTTGGTAGAATTTGGCCGTCAAAGGTTAGAATAACCGTTTGAGTGGGTTTCCATTCGGTAATAACCAGAGAAGTCACCTTACGGCTCATTCTCCTAGCCTTCATTACAGGGCCGCATCCAGTGGGAACCTTGATGTTCTCTATGACTTCCTCCTCAGTCCATTCAATGGGAACGTCTCTGACAAGACCTAAGCGAGTGATGTTGAATTGGGGAATTGAAGCAACAAAATTATTTTTATCCAAAATGGATCCAAAATGGGACTGATTAGGAAACTGTTTGCATCCTGGTGCGACTTGAACTCAATTGAAACTCGGTTTCTCCCCAAGCGCTTGACACTGCCTAGGAGAATGTTGCTAAAATTGTTATGTGTCAAGAACATACCAAATTTCACAGGGTGCAGAACAGTACCTGGGTCTGACCATCTTTTAAGGATGCGTGTACTATAAAAATGGGGTAGTCTCTCATCGTATATATCTGTCTTCCAGTTGTGTTTTTAGCTAACTTAGGAGGGTTGATTAAAGTAGCCGGGAGGGAAGCGGCCGGTCTTTTCCTGTTTGCAGATTCGGAGTCCATAATATCTACTTGCAAATTGTCGTCGGGGAGAGTAACAGTTAACACCGGAGTGTAATCAAAGGGATCTGGGGGGTCAGGGGGTTTTTTGGTATCCATAGTGGAAGTCGGGTATAATCTTTAAAATTAAACTAAACTAATGTTAAAACAAACCTTACGCTAAATCACAAACACAAGGAATAATCTCGATCGAAGTTCACACTAATAAAAGCCACTTAAATCGAAAAAATTCGTAACACAAACAAAAGCACTTGTTAAGCCTTCACCACTACCCACGAAATCCATTTTCAACTTTATCGCTGAAGTAAAAAGTTCAAGGTTGAATAGGAAAATTTGACAGTTTCGGGCAGCTTGATGTGCTGACATCTGTATTGTAGGAGCGCTGACGCAGCATTTTGTCATTTTGTATTCGTCGTACGCGCAGCGCTCGGTGACACCAGTTCGCCAGTTACCACCTTAGTGTCTAAACACACTATGCCGAAGTTACGCGACCTAACTAAGTACTCCATTGTAATACGTTCACTTTTTTTTTTAACTCGTAAATGGCAATGTTCCGAGTGTTTCCGAGATTCCACCTTAAGTGTGAATATAGCTTTATGATGCTTTTTATGATACGGAAAGCAATTTCTTAAGGAAGCTTAGAAATAAGGAAAAAATAAATGTTCAGTTTCATATAAAAAAAAACACAAAAAAAAGAATACGCTGCCGCTGGCAGTTTTCATTTTTCAAAATTAAGTTCAACTTCATTTTTGAGATACGCTATTAATAAGTCTATGGAGCGTTATTTTCGGCCCACTGTTTTTTGCAAGTCCTCACGCTGTCATTGAGAGCTCCAAATAAAATTTATACGGGATATTAGTAATATTCTGTAGTTTACGAATCAATACCAAAATAAAGAGATAAGGGCCATCTCCACGGGAAAGAGAATCGTATAGAAATACGTGGCACGACGATAATATCGCCGTGATTCTCTCGCTCGTGGAGATGGCCCTTATCTTATCTAAACCAAAGTAACCGACCCCGCTTTTAACTTCCTCTTCTTATTTACAATATTTAAGTAAATTTAAAGATTTATATCTCGTTGGAAATAAATAATTCAATGAATCAGCGGAAATGCTATAATCGAATATTTTTATCGTGTGGAGCTGTGCAATATAGTCTGTGGTCTTAGAAGCGAGAAAATTCTATACCCGACCCCGGACGGACAACGACAAGTGTCAATTTATTTGTTTTATGCGGTCTTAGCAGCAGTGCGGTATTCTTCATTTTATTAGAAAGTGAGGAAATTATTGCTTTTTTACAAGTCCTAACATTATTTTTTTACTTCTATTTGACGGAGTTCAAATTTTAATCGATATTCGTCAACTCATTACGCTACATTACTGATGATGATTATTCATTTTGCCGGCAGCTCTAGCAGTGATAATCAAGAAAAATGAATTGTCCATTCAACGAGGAGCAACTGAATCAGTTGAAAGCATTCGTCGAGTTTTGCAAGGAAGAGCCGCAGATCATACATCACCCAAAATTAGCGTTCTTCAAAGAGTACCTGTCTGCTCTAGGGGTTACAATTCCGGGCCCAATACCAACCGCTAAGAACTTCACTCCATCTGGTGATACGTAAGTAATTGCTCACTTTTAATCAATGCTGTTTAACAATAAAGTCTAAAAACTCATTCACAAAATGCCACAAAAAATGTAAACAGTCTTGGAGTTATCCAAAGACCTCTCTTCCTTAAAAACTGGTGTACCTGATATTATTTAGATCACTATACCTTGACAAAATTCAAAAGACATTGTTGATATGTACATGCATATAATGACTAAGAGTACTTAATTATAAGTTACGGCACTGAGACCCGTCTTATTGCTTGAATAAAGCTTCCAGATCACACAGTGTATGTGGCCGGCCTTTTGTCACAGTCCCACTGCTGTTACGCCATCCACCAACCAGTACTGGACCTTAGAAGTGGATTATGGCCCACTTCACTTCTTCACTCTCTCCCACAGTATTATAGGCTGATTATGCTGACTATTATTATAATAGTCAAAGATTACATGGGTGTACTAAGAAATTATTTAAATTTCAGCCATGCATCAAATAATTCTGAAGATACTACTCCAACGTCATCAGGAGAGGAAACTCCAGAAGATTCTGATGTGGAGCTGAATTTGGAAGGCAAGTCTTGAGACACCTACAATTTAAGTCTTTGTAAGGTTTTCCAATCAATTTTGGAATAAAACATTATTTTCTAGCTTTTTCCTGCTTTTTCCATTGTTACACGCACAATGGTCCACTTTAGGGACTAAGTATGGAAACCAAACCCTTAACATAGAACTTCATTTTAATGCCAATGTTACACTCAACAGCAAAACTAAATTTATTTTTCATAGTATTTTAGGGGTAAACAAAATTACTGCTACAGTTTCACGAAAAGTCTCTCAAAAACTAAATATCTAATCTAATTCAAACCAATTTTCGTTTAAAGTTCTTGTTGCTTCTACTATAAACCCACATTTTTCAGAATGTTCCCCCTCTGCAGTAAAACGGACAAGACAAATCAATAATGGTGCCGTTTTCAGTTAGCTGTATGGCTATCTCTCAAAATGGCACTTATACGTTTTGATTGGTTTGTACTTGAAACAAAGTTCAAGTCATATTTCCTCTTGATGGCATTATTATTTCGGGAAAGTCAAATTAAGGGAAAATGGCAGATTTTGAAAAAACAACACCTCTTTTTATCTCAAAAGGGTTAGGCGGAAGTGTACATCCACTTTTTGCCAGTGATTTGTAAGTCCCATGTAACAAATCTAAACGCTAGGGCTTCTACTGAGAAATTCCTGGTTTAGTCCAACCTGGGAATCCATCCAGGATCTCATAAACTGTTTCAATTTATTTCAGAGTATTTCAGAGCAGTAGATGAATCTTACGACTATTGGGGATCGGATTAACAATCATCAACATTTTATTACTTGTTTATATACACAATTATGCATAATTTTAATGCATAGGTATAAGAAGTTGTAACAATACATTAACAGAAAGTTAAATAAATATGTTTGTATGTCAGACAAGATAAATAAGTTGTTTATAAAAACAGAACAACTACTATTATTATGAAGTACATGATAGCACATAGTAAAGCAAGCAAATGATTTATATATTTGAGATATTTGACAAATTGTTTAAAGAAACATTGTATTATATTGATAATAAAAGTATTTGGAAGTTGACAGATATTGAGAAAGCAATAAAAGGTTGCTTTATAGAGAAGAAATGACTTTGAGACTGTCAAAGCTTGATTTTTAGCAGGATTTTTATGTTCCCAAATATTTAATCTACGAACCATAGCCAGGTATACTGCTTACTACCATCTATATGCTCTCATCAGTAATGTTGTCTGCCCTTTATTCCTACCTTTTATTTTTAACATGATAGAGGGTCCAGAATATGGCAAGAAAGGAGGTGTCTGATGAGATGACGAGTAATAGAGAAGTATGGAAGAAGACATGCTGCGCTGACCCCAAAATGAATTAGGATAAGGGCAAGAGAATGATGCTGGGTCAGGTATTACAGCCTTTCATAATTTTGTACACAGGTGTCATAGAACCAGATAAAGTGGATGATTCTCAGATAATGGGTGATGAAACAAAAGAAGTGACAGATGAAGAACGAGACCAGTCTGATGAGAAGAGGTCGGAAGCAATGAAGGCTTTTTCCGAGCAGCAGTATGATGAAGCCATCAAACTGTACAATGAAGCTATACAACTCAATCCTCTGAGTGCCTTACTTTTTGCTAAACGAGGACAGGTATGTGTATATATATATATCTAAAAGTGTATGATAATATTCTTCTGTCACCACACCCATAGTACTTTTTTAAATCTTAAATTATTGGAAGAGGTTTTGTACCTGTATTGATTTATGTTAGGCTGTTTTCGATTTCTTTCTATTGTTTATTTATCTTAATATTGTGGTCCACAGATCTATCTGAAGCAGAATAGACCAAATGCTTGCATCAAGGATTGCACTCGCGCTCTAGAACTGAACTGCGACAGTGCCGCTGCGTATAAATTCCGTGGAAGGGCCTACAGGTAAGTTTGGTCTCAATCTCAATGTTAGAAGTTTTAACAAATAAGTGGGGAAGCTATTTTGCTCTAAAACTATTCACTTTACTAATTAGTATGATACAACAACGCTGTTTTCAGATTTACACGATGTTACTGTTGTTACAACGCTGTTTTCAGATTTTTGGCAAAAACATGTTTATTGGAATAACTTAAACTAACTAACTTACTTTGCTTTTGGTTTTTTGTAAAAATAGCACAATGCTAAGTCTTTTCGTAAGACTAAAATTTTGCTTATGTAGTGTAGTGTCTGGTTATATTGTCAAAATATTTGAACGGCGAGGAACTGAATACAGATAAATATACTCATAATATCACAAAGGGGGGCGTGTTAACTGTGTAATTTTCTTGTTTTCGATTAAACACACTGTTCATGCTAGTTAGTGAAGTATCTTCGTTAAAGTCACGGATCAGTAATTTTGTGTGTATAATAAAATGCTGTGATCATATCACCACAGAACTTTTTATGTTTAACTCTCCTTAACCTTTTGACTGCCATAGTCACATACATACGGGGTGCAAGGGACACCGACGCGGAAACGGATACCACGTATTCAGTACATCATTTGCAGCCACAGAAATTTTTCAGAGGTTATTAAAAAAAAAAATTGCTGTTCCATACATTTTGACCGTGTAGATATTGCACATTTGTTTTTGTTTTGTATGGTTGTACCCCTCTATCATCCTTGTATTTATTGTATGAATCATTACGCAATTTCGTTGGCATTGTATTACTTTATAATCTTTTAACAGGTTGCTGGGAAAGTTTGAAGAGGCATCTCACGATCTCTGTGAATCCCTCAAAATTGATTATGACGATCAAACCAACGAATGGCTAAGCGAGGTCAAGCCCAATGCTGAGAAACTGCGTCAACACAAGCTCAGCACTCAACGCAAGAAGGAAGAAAGAGAGGTAGTATTCAAAATAAACAGTTTTTAGTAATTTCCCATTCTAATTGGGGTCGGCGCAACACGTTTTCTTCTTCCATTCCCCCGTGTCAGACGTCACGGCACGGCTCCTTTCTCTTTCATATCAGTCTTCACACAAAATTGAATTATGATTTAAAAAAATAATATTTAACAAATGCGATCTTTACATTAAATAAATATTCCTCAAATAACATTGTAGCATCGTGAGAAGGTGCGCAGAGCCCGCAAGGCTCAAGAGGCACGGGCCCGCGCGGCCCGTGCACAGGCCGAGGCCAACGCCCGCGCACCGCCCGGCTTCCCGGCCGGCGGCGCCACCTTCCCCGGCGCAGGTGGATTCCCCGGCGCAGGCGGCGGCTTCCCAGGAGCGGGCGCCGGTGGCTACCCCGCCGGACTCAACCCGCAAGACTTCAGCAACCTGCTATTTGACCAGGAAATCATGTCGGCCTTCCAGGTATTTATAAAAGGGAAACAGAACATTTATAATCACAATTTCTTATCTATCTCACATTTATATAATATATAATGTTTCAACTTTAAGTAACGGAAACATCATGCGGTTTATACAGACAAAAGACTTGTCGCGGTTTTTTACCGAATATTTACCTGAAATTAGGATAAATGGACATCGTTCTATTTGTTTTTACTGCACTATTAATTACTGAAACCTATTATGTTCATATAGTTTACAAGTAAATTTAAAATAGTACTAGAAAATATGAAAGTATCGCATCTGTTTGTCATATAGAGTCAATTAATTATGGGATCAAAAAAACTGTGCCTTCAGTAACATAAATTTCCAATTTTAGGACCCAGAGATCGCTGCAGCGTTCCAGGATGTGTCGACCAACCCAGGTAACTTCGCGAAGTACCAGGGTAACCCCAAGATTGTGGCAGTTATAGAGAAACTGCAAGCCAAACTTGGAAAGGGTGGAGCTGGCGGCTTTCCAGGTACTTAATTAGAAGATTTGAATGTATGGTTATTCATGCAAACAATTAAAATTGTGGAATACAAGTCTGTCTTACACAAATGAAGTTTTTTGCAACGCTTCTTTGTTACAGTAAAAGATGTGAGCTATTAACTTTTGAAGCAGTATGTTGTTATTTTTACCCGACTGCGGCGATGCTTAAAAGGAGAGATATTTAGATGGATCTTTCTATTCTAATTACTACACAGTTAAGTTCAAATACGACGCTACATACGCTCCAGACTTGCTCTGTTCGTGGTGGCAGCACCCGCGCGTCACCTAACCCGCCCTCGCTCCTCGCTCCTGCCCATGCCCTCTGTGTGTTGCGCTTTACAATTTATCGCAAGATGTCCTCTTAATCCAACACTGTTACTTAACATCTGATTTTGCATCACTATAAAAATGACATCATGTTTATTTTCGTTCAATATGGTTACTTTTCGGCCATTGAAGATTTTGTCAAAAGCAGTGAGCTTTATACTCGTTACAATGAGGTTGTTGTTATCAGAGGTAATATGTATACTTTGATATCAGATGTACCTATTATAACCTATTAACTATGTGGTCAGGTTACGGCGGCGCTGCACCCGGCGGCGGAGCAGGGGCACCTAAAGCTCCCACGGACGACGACGTTGGTCTTGACTAGATCGCTCGATTCTTATGCATTATTTGGTATCAAATTAGTAATTAGAGTTGCAAATTCACTAAGTATATAATATATAACGCATGTATAATATGGAGTGGGTATTATAATAATTTACAACACGAACCCATATGTGTATATTTCAAGCATTATTATAATAAAATTGTACTTGGTAAAAATGTCCACTTGTGCAATGTGTACTTTACATTTTACACCTTATTAGTGCAAATTAAGGTGCTTGCTACTTGTTACTGCAAAACATTATATTCAGATATCACAACATTAAAACACAACTTGATAACAATCTGTGGAGAAGTTCTCCTAATAAACTGTTTCATTAGCTACAAGCACATTGCTATTTTTTTGAAAATCATCCAACTGAATGATTAAATCCATGCTTTTTACTTTTAATGCATTTATTGTAACTAGGTATTATGATTATTTTACTTATTTAGTTTTCGATGTTTTGCCATATATTTTCAGAACCAAAATTGTATAATTGTTTTAATTATCTTCTAAGGTTGAAGGCAAATAGGAATTGCAGTCTTAGTTGTAATTAATCAAAAACACGCATGTGTTTTATTTTTTTATAATTTATATGCGATTGTAAAATGGAATTTATTTTATTAAATAGCCTTTTTCTATACATCTAAGATAGGGTTTCTGCTCAAGTCATTATCAAAATTGAAAAGCAAATATGATATTGACTGCATAGGTTTTTGTAGTTGTGGAATTTCAATAAAAAGTTCAGAGGAAAACCAAATTTTTTGCACTATGTATAAAAATTGTCTGATTTAAGAAAGTTAATTTTATTTTTAATGTTTAATAAAAGTACGTTATGCAACCCGTGTTTTATTAATTGTATGTCCTAATTGTATAATATTCAGAGACTGAAGACCAAACAATGAGAAAAGGAAAGATTCTCAAACTTCACAGTCTCCATGATCACGCGGCCAGAAAAACAATCATCCAGCTACTATCTTTTCACTTCAGCATTACATATTTTTCAGTCCCTTTCATGGTTACTTGTTTGCTCGTGCTAGCATTTAACTCGTGAGTTCAGTTTTTCGTGCAAGTGGGCGTTAGAGACCTAACACTATGCGCGGCCACGATCATGCATGACCGGCAGCTATCTTCAACAAAACTGGTCGTGCAACCAAACTTTCTCCTGGTTTGGACTAAATTTAACAAGACATCCAGAGCGGGTACCCTCTGTACGCCCGCACCAGTTAAGGCGTACGGCCCCTGCGTACATCGGGAAATACAAATCGATGATACCTCGTTCACTCAGGGCGAGTCTCGTCTGTCAAGGGGCTAGAATTTTTGACTATGCTTGATTAACTGGCGTCGAAGGTAAGAACCGCCAGGTGATTTCTCACATTTTTAGCTCTCATCGATTGTTTCCTCTCATGAATACAACACTTAAATACAGAGTGAGACAAATCCGACATGGCAGAGAGAATCATTAAGGAGTTTTCTTCTTTTAAATAGAAATACCACAATATCTGAACTACCTAAAACTTTATTTATTAAATCTAAACATCATTTACTCTGCCCCAACCCAACCTAATCTTCTGCTCATGTAGTCTCAACCATGATGGCATGTTCTTAGGGAAAGGTTGGGCATTGGGGAACTTAAGTAGTGGTGGAGGTGCCTTGAAGGGGTCTTCATTCTTCAACTTGCGCAATAAATACTCTTTATTGATCTCCTTTGGATCTCTGTACTTATCCATGTAAAGGTTGAATGGTTTTCTTCGGGGGAACCATTCTTGAGGTCTCAAGTAAGGTTTAGGGAAGTCATACTCATATACTGAAAAAAAAAATGCGACCTTTTATTAAAATGAAAAGAATAAAATTAGGTTTATCTATCAACATTGAATGCATAGACAAAGTTTCGTGTCTGTGCCGTTGAGGAATTCTGTTGTGAGGAGGCGATCCTGGCTGGATCAGGTCATGTTGGTCATAAAAATCTATTGTACCCAAAACCAAAGGTGTGCAAAATTTCAGCTCAATCAGTTGGGGGGAAATGGTTTGAAATTCAGTCGCATGATGTGACCAATACATACTAACTAGCTAACAAGGCAAGTTTGGTTGTTTCAGTTACGTTTTTTTGTAATTTTCAGGTCAGTGTCAGGTTGTACATTGATGAAAAATGAGTAGCGCCAGTAACACGTATGTAGCTACAGAATTACAGTCATGAAAATTATCAATACAACACTGTTACCTTTTCACGCCTACACCACTGAACCGTTCATCCTGAAATTTTGCAAATACGTTTTCAGGTGTTCAGAAGTGGACATAGGTTGCTTTTTATCCGTAAGTTTGTTGCCGAAGAAAACAACATTAACGTCTTTATGATAATAGATGGCGCCATGTGTCGTTCGAATCATGATTGAATTATATTATTATAAGCAGAGTACAACCCGAATTGATCGTTAAATTAACGCGAGCGAAGCGGCGGGCAAAAGCTAGTTCTTCTTATAAATAAGAAACTTCTTAAAAGATAGGATGATAGGTATAAAGAGTGTAAACATACTCTTAACGAAGCCGAAAGGCACTTGTTCTCCCAGTCATTGCGATAATTTTTTTGTTCTAGACCATACCTGGGAACCTTCTAGTTACGGAAATATTGGGGGAAAAAAAAAACTTGAGAAAAAGTTGGAACTTCGAGTTCCAACTTTTCCTCAAGTTTTTTTTTTAATAAGTACATGTTTTTAATGTAAGATTTTTACTTTAAACACCGACAGGACCCCCTTACTTTTCAATCCATCCATCAGCACAATGTTTTGAGTACGTTACATTGAGTACTACTGTGAAACATGATTTTTTAGCCCAAAAAAAGAAGTTGTCTCCCAGCACTAATTTTTGCGTAAAGTTACTTAGTTTGATGTACATAATGCTTGGTTGACGGCTTCGTGAAGAGTCTGTTTACACCCTGTATAAAACGTATTTTGCTCTGCTATTTACCTGGCTCCTTGCTTTGCAGCACTTTGTGGAAGAAATCTCTTACTGAATGGTCCCAGTTGGTTTGGTAAAATGCTAGTCCTGCAGGAGTGATGTTGTCTTGATACTTCTGGTACCATTCTCTTGTCACAAATGTTCTATCTTCCAAAGGTGATGATGAAGTTACTGGAAATAATCATATTAATACGAGGTAATCTAAATAATTCTGTAGATTATTAGATTATTATCTCTTACAAAAAAACACTACCTTTTGACACATCATAAGATAATTTTCCATCTTGCTTGTAAAGAACAAAGGCATATCTATGATATCCAGTACCCTTTAATGGGATAGGTTGCAAATATTCCACAATAGTATCTCCTTTCTCAAAAGAGTTTCCAGGAATATTGGCAATGAGCCAGTGTACATACTCCTTGTCACTCTCTGTTAAGTGTCCATCCAAACTTGTAAGTGCTAGAGTCCATAATGTATCTGCATCAGACTCATAATTAACAATAGGATATTCAAGAGCTTCCGCTGGTTTTATATCATTTCCAGTGTAAACTGGGAGATATATGCCATTCTTCAAATCATACAACACTTCCAAATTTAAATATGGAATAAAGTACCCTTCTCCATACAAGTGTTCAAATATGCCATAGTGATCAGCAATTTGCTTTTTATGCTGGGGACCTAAAGTTTTAAGCCATTCTGATTTAACTTCATTCAAGTCAATTTCTAACTTATAATTGCGTGCAAGCTGTTCTATATTCTTGTCCGCTTTTATGTTCTTGAGATGTTCCAGTCTTGAGATACGGCTGCCATCTGATGATTTTCTAAAACAGAAAAGATTTATAATTAACAGACACAATTTCAGACTCCGTAGTAGCTGCTACTAAGAAATTCCTGATGGAAAACCCAATAACACCGGCTGACCCGGGAATCGAACCCAGGACCTCACGATCAGCAGTCGCGCGTGCAACCACTGGACTAGTATAGTATTATCGTCAAGTAGCCAATTAATCCCACAAATCCCAAGAATGGTATACGTGGTATATAGAGACATACACCTTGCATAGGTTTTATACCTACGGGGTTACCTAGTGATAGGATTTTAATAAAATGAAAAACATTCAGTTATTAACTAAACTCACTTGGTTCGGGGTAGACCGATATCAACTCTGGTTGTATACATTTCATCTTTATAATTCAGTTCATCCAGACGTTCCTTTAATGTGCGACAGAAAATAGGAGCTTTGCCTCTTATCCTATGTGCACATCTTATCTGATGCAACTGAGCATTGGCTGCACAGACTCCACGAAATGTTTTTAACATAGCTTAATTCTAATTGAAAAATCGCAACACAAAGTTACATACAAACATCCGACACACGGACACACAAAACATTGAAGATTGAGTTGAGGTTATAATTTCGACAATGACAGTTTAGAACAGTGTTATCAGATATAATATTAGAAAAAACAGGTCAGTAGAAACAGCTGATTACCAAAGAATATAATATAATAAAGTTTGTCTAGTGTTGTGAACGTAGGGTTCCGTAATGATTGATCACTTGAGTAAATTAGAAACTTTTTTTTTAAATTATTCTGTATACATGCAGTTTAGATCAAACCAAGAATTTTTAATTATGCGGTAGATGGTATGCGGTAATACTGAAAAAGATTTTATAGTCAATGGGGAACTCACGTAACAATCTATCTAAATATTTTGTGCTCGGTTGTTGCATGAGACTTACATTATAACTGACCAAACACGAAATATGAGTATATTAATAATATACCACTGCCTACCCTCTTGGATAGCAGGTGTCATGTTATGGAGCTAAAGCAGGAGGCTATGTAGGGGTTAGGCTTGCGTAGGGACAAAACAGGGGAAAGTAACTGGCGAAATGTGGGTATAGTATTCGTACAAATCTGCTTAACCCTTCGGAAATTGCAGGCGTGATTTCGTGTTATGTAGATAGTCTAAAAAAACGTTGAATTAAAAAAACTTTTTATTATTATTTAGTATGTTTTAATGTTTGTTAGGTGGCAATATAGGTGTTATCGATTTTTTTTAATCTACTAAACTAGGAAGTAAAGCAAATTACATAACAGATTATTATATATAATTATCATTAATGTATAACATACACAAAACCCATAGGTAAAGAATTACCTAGCCTACCTCATTCTGTCTGTAATATGTTGTCTTGGTGTGATGAAGCATCTGTCTTGTATACATCATAATAATATACCTTTACAGAATAACCAATACTCTGACACATACCTGTAAAGGTACAGGCGCCAGAACATCAAACTACCCGAAACTGTCAAATTTTCCCAATCAATCTTGAACCTAAAAGCGATAAAGTTGTAAATCTAATAAAGAAATTTGACAGATTGTATTAGCTTGATGTACTGGCGTCTGTACCTACCTAGTCTATCAATCAGAAGGTTACAGCCTGACCTAAAACTTAACGCTTGTAAATCGTCGTTCTCTTTTTTTCATGGGGTAGGCAGAAACTAGAGAGTCACGATTTTGTCTTATCAAAATTGTATTTGTTTAAGAAATTATTTCTGTCTACTGATGTAGCGAAACGTCACTTATAGGTAAACTTTCCGCAAAAAATCTTGACAGACAGAAACTAAAAGAGGAGTTGAGAATTGGAGGCAGGCGAGATCCATTTGATCATACAGGGTGGAAGGCACACCAACGTACAGACGCCAGCACATCAAGCTACCCGAAACTGTCAAATTTTCCCAAGCAACCTTGAACCTAATGCTTCGGCGATAAAGTTGAAAATCTATTAAAGAAATTTGACAGATTGTAGTAGCTTGATTTGCTAGCGTCTATACAAACGCTTATCACGTTTTCAATACGTTCGTTTTCATTTAACGTGAAAACGTACGTTTTCGTGTTCGGGTTTGTTTGTTTTTTTTTAGTACATCATTCTGAACCCCCCAATAGAAATTTTTGATGTACTGACTACGTTGTAAGCTTTTGTGCATCGGTATCGCTTCCATCCTGTATACATATTACATTTGAATAGGTCTATGGGTCCCGCACGCCTACTTCCAAATCTAATTTAATAAGTGCGTCATTACGCATTACTTTCAAATATGTAAGTTGTATAGATTTTTGTAGTCATCACCCTTCATTTTGATACTCGATGGGTTTGGAAGAAAAAAAAATCGGGCCCCAAAATGACGCGCCCAAAATCCACCATTTCTTTTTAAATTTTTGCGTAACCAGTGATACTCGCGCGACGAATTTGACGACTGTAGCACAGAGTACATTATATTGACGTATAATTTAGCGAAATCGGTTCATCCGGTTTAGGAGTAAAAAACGGATATACCTACATAGAGGTCAGACACATTACCTACCCTTCTTTAGGGCTTGGCAGTCTCGCAGTCGGCTAAAAATAAAGATTTGTAATCTAATGTAGGGTAACAATAATAATAGTATGAATTTAGACATCAAGTTACTGTTTATTTATTTGGTTTATGTGGTGCTATGCTTTTCTAGTACTGCGTACTTGCACGGTTTTCCTTTGTTTATTAGATGACAAATAGTAACTTGAGCTTGATAAGATGTTATTATACAATGAATCGTATCGAGCTGCTTAATCGAACTTTATTTAGTTATTAGGTAGGTCAAGGGTCATCAACGGACAACTACCAGTGTGCATAGCCGTGTCACAGAAGTCTACAAAGCGAGCCACTACGGATAGATTTTATGTTACCTATTTAACAATCCAACATATTAATATACACAGCATAGTTGCCCAACCCAAGTTAGTTGCGTTCATACATTAATATAAGTACTGACGGTTGCGTTAGTAGTCTTTGAGTTGCGTACTAAGGTACCGAGGTACCACAATAACAGTCCGTTCCGTCAGCCACAGCCATCTTATAGTATAATAAGTACCTACTTAGGGAAGGTAAAGCAATAATATTATTTTAGTGTGCGTTTTCTTGAATTTCTACTATCCGTTTAGTTATTAGTACCTACCTTACAAAAAAAAAGAAATGGATTCTTCACAAAAAGAACCTCAACTTACCGAATCAAGCATGTTGAATCATGGACAACGACTATCCAAATTCTAACCCTATTATTATGACTCGAAGTAAATTCTCAAAAATTAATCACGGTGACATTTTTGCTTAAAATTTCATTTCACCGCTGAACTTTCCTCTAAACTATATTTAAATGAAGTATCAAGGTTTGTTTGTACGGCTAAAAACACCATTTTATTTCTTTGTCTGCTAAATAATAGAAAAAGGATACCAACATACAAGTAAAAAAAAATTACAAACACCTCCATCGCCATTCGACCGACGCGCGACGGCAACGGCGACGAAGCAAGCATATCATCCCGATGTAATGGAATGGACCAATGGGATTGAGGAAGAGCCGAAGAGTAAGTCGACGATATTATTTTGTTGTGCATGTGTGCGTAATATTTTTGTCGAGCGAGCTGCGTTTGAACGAGGCATCAATGAACGAATCGTGGTCGAGTGAGTTATCAAGTAACTGGCTGGTTGTGAGATTGTGACTAGCCTGATACAGCTTTTGTAAACGAAATCGTATAATCAATACTAATTTTGTTTCATTATTGATAAAATTACATACGGCTTGTGTTAAAGGAGGGAGTGTGGATATTATTTTTGCATTTAAAATCGTCTCATCTGCTCATAATGCGGAATATGTCAATGGCAGTGTTTTAGTGTATTTTACTATCTCTATAAATAAGGAGCCATTTACACATGGCGAGAAGTCACGTAGACTAAACCGGAGTGAAATGTTTCACGTACGTGAGATATTGTAAGATTTTTTATTGATAATTAGTGAGGCTTTAATTCACTAGCGGAAATGGATTGCAAGAACATACAGAAAAATGCCATGCATAAAAGTGCAGAATTCACTTTCACTCCACCACCTGAAGCACCCGTTTTTGAACCGACGCCCGAAGAATTCTTGGATCCACTTGGATATATAGATAAAATCCGCCCACTTGCAGAGAAAACGGGTATCTGCAAAATAAAGCCTCCGTCGCGCTGGCAGCCACCTTTTTCTTTAGACGTGGACAAATTAAAATTTGTCCCGAGGATACAGAAGCTAAATGAATTGGAAGCCATCACGCGTCTAAAACTTTTGTTCCTTGAGAAAATTTTAAAGTTTTGGGAACTACAAGGATCGCCATTAAAAATTCCAATGATTGAAAACAAAACATTAGATTTGTACTGTCTCAAATTTTGGGTAGATGAAGAAGGCGGCTTTGAAGCCTGTAATACTCCTAAAAAATGGCGTAGGATTGCTAATGCGATGGGTTACAGTCAGCACATGGGTACCATGAATTTTCTAAAAAGTAATTATGAAAAGATTTTGCTGCCCTATGAAATATTTGAAAAAAGTAAGGCAGATATATTAAAAACTGTCAAGAAGACTGACCCCAAAATGGAAATTAAAGAAGATGAAGTTGGGAAACCGCAGATTACAGAAGTACCTATAGAAAGGATAACCAAGATCAAAGTGGAATATAAAGAAGAGAAACCACACACAAGTATTAAAAAAACAAAGACAGGATCTGATATCAAACTTGATATTGATAACCCTAAGAACAAAGTTGAGTGTGAAGAGATAAAACACAACAGAGAATTAAGAAGGTTAGCTTGCTATGGACCTGGACCGAAAATGCCAGGACTAAATGATGAAGAATTTGACATCACAAAATCAAGGAAGCGGCCCCGCTATGATCTTGATCCATTAGCAGTCTATCAGTGTGCTATATGCCAAAAAGACTATAGAGATGATTTGCTGTTAATTTGCAATGGTTGTTCTGAAACTTATCATACATTTTGTTTGAAACCTCCTATAAATGCTGTACCAGATGGAGACTGGCGTTGCCCATGTTGTATTGCTGAGGAGGTTCATAAGCCTGCTGAGGCATTTGGGTTTGCTCAGGCAGAAAGAGAATACACACTGCAACAATTTGGAGAAATGGCAGATAAATTTAAATCTGACTATTTTGCCATGTCGGGGCATTTGGTTCCGACGACAGTGGCTGAAAAGGAGTTTTGGAGAATTATTTCTTCAGTGGAGGAAGATGTAACTGTAGAGTATGGCGCTGATCTACACTCAATGGATCATGGATCCGGTTTTCCAACTAAATCATCACTAAATCTTTATCCCGGTGATCAAGAGTATGTAGATTCTGGATGGAATTTAAATAATCTGCCTGTTCTAGATGGTTCAGTTTTAAGATTTATAAATGCTGATATATCTGGCATGACTGTGCCTTGGATGTATGTTGGTATGTGCTTTTCTGCATTTTGTTGGCATAACGAAGACCATTGGAGTTATTCAATTAATTATTTACATTGGGGTGAGGCCAAAACTTGGTATGGAGTGCCAGGCAGTGGTGCAGAATTATTGGAATCTGCAATGAAGGCAGCAGCTCCAGATCTATTTAAATCACAACCAGATTTATTACACCAACTTGTGACAATAATGAATCCAAATATATTGATGGCAGCTGGGGTGCCGATTTATAGAACCGACCAGCACGCTGGAGAGTTTGTGGTTACATTTCCTAGAGCATACCATGCAGGTTTTAACCAAGGGTATAACTTCGCTGAAGCTGTAAATTTTGCTCCGCCTGACTGGCTGAAAATTGGACGTGAGTGTATAACACATTACAAAAATCTTAAAAGGTTTTGTGTCTTCTCCCATGATGAATTGATTTGTAAAATGGCATTAGAAGGTGATCGGTTAGATTTGGAAACTGCACTAGAAACACAAAAAGAATTAACTAGAGCCACAGAAGAAGAAAGAACTTTGAGAGCATTGATAGCTAAAAAAGGTCTGAAGAGTGTATCTAGGACTGCATTTGAGTTACTTGGTGATGATGAACGGCTTTGTGAAGTGTGTAAAACAACATGTTTCCTATCTTCAGTGTCATGTAGCGATTGTAAACACATGGTTTGTCTACAGCATACAAATAACTTATGTCAATGCCCTCTTGAGAAAAAGTCATTGAACTACCGTTATGATATGGATGAGCTTGGGATTATGCTACAGACTTTAGATTTTAGAGTCAATAGTTTTGACAAGTGGATGAAAGGGGCTAAGAACATACTACTTCCCACTGCTCCTGACATTGGGAGACTTCAAAAGTTGAAAGTTTTAATAGATGAAGCAGAAGAACTGAAAATACCAAAGTGTGCATTGTTATCACAATTAAAAGAAGAGTATTCAAAAGCAACAGAAAATGTTGAGCCAATAGTTATAGAATTAGATGATGATTGAGTTAAGATCGGACTAGACTAGTACAAACATAAGATCCCTTTTATTATGTATATTATGTAACTACCTACTCTTTACTGGCTAACAAATATTTATTGGATAGTTATAACATACCTACATTCTTATCACATTTATGTTCTCATCACAATATAAGGCAGCTTTAAGTATGCTCTAGTTAGATTATTTTTTATTCAAAACAAATGTTTGATCTTTATCTGTAACTTAAAACAGAAGCAGGTACTTAGATTATTAATTTTGTATGATAATTCATACATTTTTTTTTTTTAAATTGCTTTGTAAATAAGTACTTGGTATTTATTTATGAACATTCTTATAAAAATACTTCTATGAATATAATGTATATTTGAGACCTGTGACTCGGGTATTTTACTATGTAAGTAAGTATGTACATATTACAGCTTTTCCATTTCTTGTCATGTTGAAGTAGGTACCTATGTCGTGTCGTATTGTAGTGATTTCCCACCGTATCATAATAATAAGATTTTTTAGTTTTCAAGTAATTGTTATTATTTTCTTCTAAACAATATTTAAGATTAACTATTCATTTATACCTAGTTTGTGAGCCAAATGTTTGGGAGCTAGCTCAGTAATACTTTTCTTCCCTTTGTTCAAGTATTTTTTCACTTAAATGTACCTCTAAGGAAATAAAATGTATGTAAACGCAAATGCGAATGTATACAGTGTACCTAATATAACAAAATATCTTCCAACTTCAGTAGGAGATGGAGATAAATATTCTAGGACTCTAGGTATACCTAGACATAGCTCTAATTTTAATTGTCACTAAATCTGAACTATTCAAATATTTAATAGATAAGCCCCCTAAAGTTCTTGTTAATATCTCAAATGAAAAGTTGGTATAACATTTAGTGAATTTGTGAGTTTATAATAAAAAGTCCCAAGCTAATTATGTTTAGCCATGTTGATCTCAATAAACAATCAGCATTATAAATATGTAATGACAAACTTATGTACTTGCCATAAGGTTCAAATTTTTAAATATTTATGATGTTGAGAGTCCAGTACTGATACATGTTATGTTAATGCTACACATTTGGAAAGTATTGTATATATGTAATACATAAGTGTTTATCAGATAAATGAAAAGCATAGATATATAATACAAATTGTTGCAGTGATTAGGTACGCACTATGTGCATCAGTTGAGAAGGTACTCTAACTTCAGAGTACCATATTTATGTTTGCTTTCAAAGTTTCCTGCACATTTTGTGTAGAGTCACATATTATGTCTCTTCCATGGATGTTGATTACACTTCTTGTTAAAATGAGGGCTTTTCGTTTAAGCCCTTTTATTTATTAATAGTGTTTGAGTATGCATGAGGATTGGTTGACCACATCAGTAGTAGAAGTATTTACTTATTTAGCTATTGATTAAAACTAGATTAGAAGATAATTTTGAAAATAGTATGAGAGTATAATATTCAAATATAGGTAATGTTATTGTATAACAGGCTATGTAATGAGTATAATTAATCATATACATTATTGAGTGTTTAAAAAAATAGCCAAATTGATATTTATTTGTAGTTAATTAAGATTTATCATCAATTATTGACAACTATAAACATGACCAACCCTATGCTCTTAGTGATGGATTGAAATACCAACCAAAATAGCTAAAGTTGTGTTTAGTGTTTGTTACTAATTATGATAATTACCTAGAGCTAAATGATGGTCAGGTTTATGTTTGTTTCACTTAAAGTTATGTGATCAACAACCACGGCATTACAAGGGCTGGTTAAATATGCAGTGTTTTAGCTAAATTGACGTTATTTACAACACATCTTAATATACTTACAGTACCCTAATCATCACTAGTGATCCCATGTAATGTCGAGGCTAATACAATAAACATGTACGCCATCTTCTTTTTTGACTGACTTCTTGTATTCATAGGTATTTAGGTCATTATGTTAGTAAACAGTAAAATGTGACTAGTAAATTATTTTTCAGTTGTGTGATTTAAACTGTGATTCCAAAATTTTATTTGCTTCTGACATAATGAGAAATAATTAAGTGTGTGAGTATTAATTTCGATATAGTTACAATTAATTAAATTCTTATATTAATACCTATATGTTTTTTTTTATCCAACCCTTTAAACTCCATCCTCTTCCAATAAAAAAAACAACTTGTGCTAAGAATAGTTTATTCAAATTGTGTAAAACTTAACATTACATAAACAAATAAGCATAAATATATTTGGTTTTATAGCCGTGATTACATCACCGTAAAAAACAAAAGTTCATTACCCTTAAAATCTCTAAATTATATTATTATGCCTATGAAAATGTAATGTAATATACTGGTATTCAGCTGCATCCGGTTAGACTGGAAGCCGACCCCAACATAGTTGGGAAAAGGCGAGGCAGATGATGATATGCCTATGAAAATGAAAATACTTCTTTATTTTAAAATGGACACGCTCAGTTATTACTTTAGCAAGGAACATGTATGGTAGGTTGATTTATTTTACAAATCAATGATAATTTTATGAACTGCCAATAGGTTTATAGTTAATATTACATGCTCTTCTATGCATAACAAACCCTGATTATAACGTGGATCGATGTATAGCTCGGAATGATAAGTGCATTATTTATGCATGATCTCATTAAGTCTCCAGAAATGAAAACAAATTGGCTGGCTAAACTATAACTGTTGAACAAATGATTTCATCACTGTGTAAGCATGAGGTAACTGCCTTTTGCATTATCTTAACGGAAGTTTGTCGATAAATTGATTAAATTACTAAATCACCTTATTTTATCAGGTATATTTTTTTTTTTCGAAATATACATGATTCTTCAAATTATTTTCAGCTTCCATAATTTTACTATAAATATATAATAATGAAAATTATTGACAGTTACCTAGTCTTCATCATCTATGCAATATAATAATACTAAGTTTGGAATACTCCATAAGAGATTCTTAAATCCTATCTCACACAACAATAATAATAATTCCATTCAAAAGTACCGTCATAGCACCTAGCTTAAGTACTGTCATCACAACCTTAAGTTAATAATTAAAAACATGTAACGAGAGTGTACTCAGACATACGATCGATTCATTGACTAAATGAATTTCGGGATGAGGATGCCAAAATTTAAGATACCCAGGTTTCAAAGGTCTCATTGATTGGCGCTATTCGACGGTTTGTCCATTCAAAAAGAGGACAACGTGAGATACTGTGCGTCACGTCGGTGCGAAAGGATGCGTAGGTACTGCCGAACGTCGTCGATGCATAGCATAGCTAGCCTATTTTTAGGTTCCTAAGGCTGCGTTATAATATCGCTTCTTTTTCATAGCTTGAGGTATTCTAGTAATGTGATTGGTTAGTTTCATACACATCCTTGCTACGCATCCTCGCTCATCTCTGGTGGAAACGCAGCCTTAGGAACCTAAAAATAGGCTAGCTATGCTGTTGGTAAAGAAGTTTGAATCCTTATTGCTCCATGACAAAAATATTCAAGTACGGTATGAAAACAATAGGTATTTAAGATAGGTAAAACGCTTATATTGTTGTAGGTAGTTTGGGAGCGCTTAATTTGATTAAAATACTTATCGGACATCAGCTAGATGGATCACACTGATAATAACGTAATTATTATAGATGGATAAGATAAAATAAGTACCTATAACATGCCAGTGCACCAGTGGCGGCACAGTGGTAACAGATCCCCTCAACTTTCATGTCAGAGGTCGTGTGATCGACCCCAGGCAGGCAGTTTACTTTGTGTAATTTATTTCATCACTGCTCTCAAAACGTCGAAGGATGTTTTCCTTCGTGAGGAAATTGGCATGCCTTGTGATATTCACTAATCCGCACAGCTTGATTCCTAAAGTCTGGCAATAATGATATTGGGATTGGAAATTGGCATAATTATTATATTATTGCCTTCTAATCTATCGTATGCCTGAGCTCTAAATAATACAATATAGCGTTACATAATATAAATACTGACATTCCAGTGAAAACAATGATTACAAATAGGGAAGACAATGATTGTAAATAGGACGGAAACATCTGAGTATTCATTAGTATTGAGTATTTTAAGTACATTTTGTATTTTGATTATTTTAAGTTGCATTACAAAATATTAAAATTAAATACGTAACTACTCAAAAGCAGTCTTAAGGAGTTTAAACTTAACATCTAAGATCAAGTCTTTTACTTAAAAACAGCGTTAGGTATAATGCTCGTTTTTACTAACATCAAACTAAATAGAAAATGACTATCTAGCAGATTTCGGCCACAAAGAGTGCATTCTAGAGTAAACTAAAATACACAGTAAACGAAATCTAATGTTTGAGTTTCAACTTTCAGCACTGGGTCGAGCATTGATTATGCAATGTTAGTAAAAAGGGGCATAAAAGGCGGCATAATTTATTATTCGCAATAGTGTTGCCAGTTTGTACAATCGCAGTATTTAAGTTAAAGAGCTGTTTATTTAGTCCACAAATATTTTAAGGCACCACAGTTCACTCGATATAATCACAAAAAAATTGAGAACAGTTTAAAAAGTACCTAATAATTATAGTCTGACCATATTAGTAAAAAAAAAACTTACATCTATGATATTTGACTTAATTATTTTAAAAAATCGACTATATTTTATAATTGTTCCCTCAAAAATTTTGTCGGAAGTTACTTGCCACAGGCATTCTATTCAATTCTAAACATATAGTTGAATATGTAAGTGATACAGATCTTGTTTATAGAGTATTTGTTTTTTACAAAGTTGTCGACGAGACGTAGTCAAATGCCGACATTAAGCTCTCTCCCGAATTTAAACGACGGCAGCAAGTTACAACACTCAATGGCCGATCATTTACATTAACAAGGTCCCGCGGTAACTGATTGTCAAACGCAGTCAAATAAATATGATTAGTGATAGCAGAATTTCCCTTTGTCCCAAAAATCAAACATCACAACTTGGAAGTACTTGTCGATTTTGAGCCTGACTACGCCAGTGAGATTACCAATAATTACAATTACAAAATATTGTATAAGTCTGTTTGTTACTAAGGGCGTGTGAATTTCACCAATTAACTCTGTGTCAGGATGACTGTGGATTATTGATCCTGACATCACTTCAATGTAGTATAGATGATTACATCTTCAGTTTTATTGGTGAAATTTACTATCGATGTAAATAAAATGTGTAAGATCGCGAAAAGTCGCGGTTTGGTCTAGTTAGTGACCGTGACGGTGTCTCTCATCTCCCGTCCTTTGGTTTCTATGGGCAGTGCGAGGCACGCCCCCGCGGCTAACACCGCTACAAGAGAATATACGCTTGTCGCTATCACTATAGAGTTCTTTAACAGCACCTGGAATGAGATTTCGACTAGTTAATAACATAATATTAATATAGTGTAATAGACCCTGACTCGGTGGGTGTTTAAAAGGCATTGTTGTCGCGTCATTGCGATATATTTTTGTCTTTGGACTATACCTGTGAACATTCTAATTACGGCGATATTGGAGGTCAAAGTTCCCAGTTAATGTTGTAACTTTATTTTAAAAACCTTCATTACCCAACAGTGCAATGTTTTGGGTGCGCTATATTGTATCCTACCGTAAACCGTGACCTTTGTGTAGAGTTACTTGGTTTGATGTACAGAATGATTGGTTGACGGCTTCGTGAAGGGTCAAGAGTCAAGGGAATGAAACAAAAATGGAAAGTCGCTCAAGTAACTCTATTATCGGTTTCAGAACTTCTTGAAGTTATAAGACAGTCACCTGCGCCACATAGGGTGTGATCATGGCGCCCAGCCTCGCGACAGCGCTGCATGCACCCACTGCAGTTGCTCTCAGAGCTGTTGGGTACACCTAAAAGTCACAACAAATATTTGAATAGGTATTGAATCGATTTTTTCTGAAGTATGCATAACAACAAGCCTGTTTTTCCTGGAGGGTAGGGCAGAGGTGACCTATAAGTACACCCACATTTTTCCAGTTATGTTTAAGTCTCATGTGTAGGGGGCGAGCCTAGCCTGCAATAAACTGGGTCCACATACAGACTCGGTGTTACTGAGAAATTTCTGATAGAAAAACCCAATAACACTTTGCGTGACAAGGGAATCCAGGACGTCATGCTCAGCAATATTAAGAAGGGTGTGAAGTATCACCAGCGAATTTAATCTGGTTTTCTATAGAGCACAGGCACTATTAAGAGCAAGAATATTAGATACATCTGCTATCAAGTGTTATAGCTCACCTCTGGCGTGTAAACGTAGGCAGCTTGGAACAAACCAGCTATAATGCCTCTCGCAAGGAACAGAATACAGGTCAGGAATGTGCGGCTGAAATTGTTTATTTATTTATTTAAACAATAGCGGTATACATAGGCGGACCTAATTCCACAAGGCATTCTTTACCAGTCAACCTTTGTGTTCAATAAGAAAAGAAAAAAATAGCTTCTTGTTTTCGGAATTTATGTAAGTACTACTTATATTGACATGAAACCTAATAATAATTACTGACTCGACTTCAAATAATTGAGAGCTATTTATTCTGACTTAAAAAGTGGTTAGGAATTTTTCTTTTAAAAACTTTTCTATTTTTTTTTTCTTATCTTTTAATTATAAAACAAAAAAAGATTATAATGGTGCGGATTCCCTTGTTCACAAACTAAACTAAATTTAAGTTGAGTGCATCTTTTTCTTTCTACTTCATTACTTCAGAAGATAAATATTAGTTTAGTCCTGTCAAATTAGTCACCACCTGACGTAATTTGATGTAATTTTAGTAGTCAACTTTTTAATCACGTCTAAACTTGTGTCAGGCGCTGGTTAATTTGACAGGACTAAACTAAAATTTATCTTCTGTCTTTTTCTTAATGAAATGGAAAGAAAAAGATGCACTGAACTTAAATTTGGTTTAGTTTGTAAACAAGGGAATCGGCACCAATAACTGGTTTGCGAGAGATTGGCCAGAGAAAACCATACAGAAAGAAGAGTTGGTGGTTGTGGGGGAGATCTTTGCCTAGAAGTGGAACAAAAAAGGTAAAAAAATAACCAAATCACTCAATCTAGCTTTTGCTCGTGGCTTCGCTTGCGTTAATTTATAATTTGACAATCAATTGTACTCCGCTTGTAATTCACTCATGATTCGAGAGACACGTGGCGCCATCTATAAGATATTATTGTTGTTTTTCTCGGGAACATTTATTTTTTTAGGACGAAATGTACTCTATGTACATTTCTGTACACCTGGCAACGTATATGCAACATTTCAGGATGATCGGTTCAGTTATTTGGGCGTGAAAAGGTAACAAACAAACAAACAAACCTACTTTCGCATTTAACTATTATATATAGTTAGGATTAGGATTTTAACGAACTTACTTTCCATTGTATATTAGAACGCAGACACACATCGCAAATATAACAAACTGCGTAGCCATCGTCTTTTTGCGACCATACTTCTCAATGATGAATATTGTGGCGAATATACCTGCAAAAATAAATAAATAAATAAAATAAAAGTAACCTGTATAAATCGTAAACTTGCTAGAAGCGTAAAGCATAAACTACTCAGTCTAAAAGTATGAGTTGAGCGAAGGTGAGCATTAACCTTTTCAACGCCAGAGCATAAACGCACGTGCGTGCCCGCCACAACTTCATTGTCACGTATTTGTGTCGTTTGGAGTATAGGGCAAGCAAGCGTGTGCTTGCTTGTCACGTATATAAAGTCCCATTAAAATAGATGGACAAAATTTTAACTCAGCGTTCTGCACGTCTAACCAAAGATATCCAAGCAAAAAAAACACTGATTAAAGTGATTTTATTTTGACCTAAAATAATAAATTGCAGGCATTTTTAGTGTATTTTCGTTAGCTGCTTTTTTTTTCTTGTAAGTATCTAATGCGTTTTTTTTTGATGGTCTGAATGATTTCTAAAAGTTTGCCCATCTATTTTAACGGGACCTTATATATATGTATGACTATGGCGGTCAAAAGGTTAAGAAAGGATTTTTATTAATTCTCATAAAGGGGTTAAATACGATATATTTTTTATTCCTAAACATCGAATTTCATGAAGATCACTCAATTGAAAATTGTGCACTCTGAGTGATCCATATAAACCGTTGTAAATCTTAAACGTGGCTTTGAAACGAATCGAAATTTTGTTTAGCAGCTTTCACAAATCCTTCACAATTAATTAAAATGCAAATTATAAACACATAGGCAGTATATTCTTGGATACGCGTTATGTATGGCTTTTTCTTCAGTTGTCCAGATTGAGAGATCCAGTTAATGAGTTCTAACTTTCTTTGTTTAGGTTTCACAAATTTTATACCTTACCATGAAGTTTTCACAATTATTTCCTAAATCCTCTTATAATTTGGTTGCGATTGGAAGAGTTTTTCGAAAAGATCTCTCAATCCACACGCACATAGCACAATGTTTTGAGTGTGTTGACATTGAGTTTTACTGTAAAACGTGATTTTTCAGCCCAAGAAAAAAATCATATCCCAGCAATAATTTTTGCGTAGATATACATAGTTTGATCTACAGAATGCTTGGTAGACGGCTTCGTGAATGGTCCGTTTACACCTTGTAGGCCAAATTCTTTAAGTTACCAGGGAACTCAGCCAGTGTGGTCCACAGCAGGTCCATATAGTCTGTGGTCTGCAGCGGGCGGCAGTCGGCGGCGCACGGCTCCTCCAGGCCGCTGGGACCCGTCTCGAACAGTTCCGTAGTCATCAACACCAGGCCGTAGTAACAGAATGCACAGGACATCCTGGAAAACATTTCATCAGTCATTTACTCCATTTTGTTTAAAATAAAACAGAACTGTTTAGTTGGCCTAGTGCTAGCGCTATTGCTGAGTATAATTAATTAAATTTGAAATACTATCGCTATACCGACACGAAGAAAAATAACTTTGCGCCAGTAATATGGTTAGCTTACGGAATCAGCAAATAATAAAGCCACAACCTATTACGTACCTATTACATTCAAATAAACATCATAGATTATATTTTATTAATAATTAATCATTATACTACTAACCATATAAACCAGAGCAATAAGCTGGTGTTCCTCAGATGTGGAATGAGAAGGTGTTTCAGTCTGCCTCGCTGGCCTATACCCACGGAGTCATCGCATACCAAACGGCCCAGGAGCATCGGTCTACCATTGTCATGCGCTATCTGTAATGGACAGACATCACATAGTAATGAACCTACAAAGAATGTACCTCCCTAATCGTAATTAGTCGGTTATACAAATCAATAGTTTGATCTTTTTGGTGTAGGAGACAGAACCTTTTTCACATAATTATACGTGATAAGCAAGCGAGTGCCTTGTACGCCAAACGATACAAATATGTGACAAAATTGTAGGTAAAATTGTTTCTTGGTGTTGAGAGCACGCGCGTGCGTTTATGCTCTGGCGTTCAAAAGGCTGGCGTGCTAAAAGTGAGAATCAATGGCACCATTCCGTTTTCGGAAAGAAACAGTGATGGCTTTGTCAATACAGCACAGTGGCTGAGCAATTAGCTGCTGTGCTGCTTGTTGCGACTTCGATTCCCGCACGGAACAAATATTTCTATGGCCCACAGGTACTTGTTCCGGGTCTGGTTATTTGCGTATGCGAGTTTAAATGTTTGTTAACGCAACCACGATACAGAAGATATTCTTAGCATGGGGCTACGTTTTTTTTTTTTTTTTTTAAAACATCTGTTTTTGACAAGCTGAAACAAATATTAGGCTAAAGGCTTACGCAGACGAGGGACGTTAGTAATGTCGGGTAGAAATGGCCGTTCCTGTTCATGGATTGTTTTTCATCTATTGGTTGTTGCAAATTGTCCCTCGTTTGCGCAGGCCTCAAGTGTTTAATTATCGTGTTTCGGAAAAAAAAAATCATTATAGCTATAGTAAAAGGATAGTACATGCCTGTTCTAATGTAGCTAAGGCTTTATCAGGTTCACCACTCGCTACATGGTATCTCGCAGATTCAGGAAGCCACTGAAAAAGTTAAGTATTTAGGATCAAAATTGAGATCCAAATCATTGCTTTACTGGTCATTTGTTGAGGACATCTGGACAGCAAGTCCTTTCAAAGTTTCGAGTTTGATCTAGAGGCATAATAATCATAATATATGTATAAAAATCACGTGTTTACGTTATGTTCGTTCACGCTAATTTCCGAAACCACCCAACTGACTTGATGTTGAAATATTGTGTATGTATGTGATGGGTTCACATAAGTTAGTTTTGGACCCGATACGGCACCGTGCGAAGCTGGGGCGTGCTACTAATATTATAATTATGTTTTAAAAAAGGTATGATACTTTTTTGAGAATTTTATTATTAGTAGCCCGCGACCTTCGTTCGCATGAAATTATTATAGAAAATATTGCTTCCCTTTTTAAATCGAATTTTGTTACAAAGTTTACGGGTTTGATTTTTTTAGCACGGAACCCTTAAATAAAAGTAAGTAACTATGTTAGACCTTATAACATCAACTATCTGGCAGCAAAAGTCCCGTGAAAATCGGTCCAGCCGTTTCGGAGATTAGCCCGAACAAACAGACAAAAATCGAAAAAAATGTGGTATTGTTATAAGTGCCGTATATATTTTCATATGAATTCAGTAAAAACCTGTTATTTTTATATTACAAACAGACACTTTGATTTTATTTATTTGTATAGAGTATAGATATTTGCATCTTGCTAGTGACTTATACTATACTTACAGGACATATAAGAGCGAACAGCAGTAGTGGTATAGTCGACAATGCCAGTAGCCAGTGAACACCTAACGTTGGCATCACTACCAACGCCAGAGCTACTTCTAAACAAGCGCCCAGCGCCCAGAAACACTAAAAATTGATAATGGAATATTAGAAATGACTCTTGATAGATATTATTTTTATTTAAGTTTTTTTTTGTACACGAAAAAGTTTATATTCATATAATTACAAGATTTCATGTTTGATAGGTGTTCTACCAATGAGATGAGATTGTGATTTTTTTTCATAATATTCAAACACTGGCAGCCTGTATTAGTTTATTATTAGTTTAGAAGTTCCATTCGAAATTTACTTACATCAAGAAGTACAACACATTTAGCCCTCTGTTTTGTTGGCAAAAACTCTGCATATAATGTGACACTGAAATTAGAAATTAATCGAATTAATTTAGTGTGTGTTTCACTTACTTTTAGTCATTGACCAGTAATAACAAAACTGATATAATATAAAACAAAGTCGAGCTTTAGTTCGTTAGATCTTTTAAACTACGCAAAGGATTTTAATGCAGTTTTCAGCAATACATAGAGTGATTCAAGAGGAAGGTTTATATTTATATTGTATCTACATTGCACCCGTGCGAAGCCCGGGGGGTCGCTAATATAATATAATATGGTATAATTGCTGTTATTCAGCATTCACATTAAAATTAATTAACACTACTTGTTTAAACTTCTAGTTTCTGCCTGGGAGAAAAGCACGAAAGGCATACTTACGATTGTGGCACGCATCCTATAGCGAATCCGACGAGACCCCTTAGGAATAATAACCAGAGGAAGTTAGGGGCTATTGAACTCAGCAGACCATAGTAAAACAGTAATACTCCACACATGCTAAGAGCCTGAAAACAAATACAGAGGATATTTCAGTAGCGAAGGGTCAATTTTTGTAAGAGGTAAGCCGGAGCTTATATCTTTAATGTGATTATATTATTTATCTATAAAATACTGACTGTGCCATTGTTCAAAGGGAAGCCGGTAGGAATCGAGTTCTGTGGGACCTTCGCCACTGGGATCTATATCATCTCAATGCAACATTTATGTACTTGTATCCACCACGCGGGCCCACCTGCGGGTTGGTAGATGTCTCATGTCTTCGAATTTTTGGTTCTATGACATGCCTGTTTCCTCACGATGTTTTACATAAAGTAATGCGCCTGCCTAGGTTCGAATCCACGTCTTACTGCTCGTAAGTTGGGGCCGCCACCACTGGGCTACCGGTGCTCTCTGTACATTACTCACTCAAAAACTTATTTTTGTATTTAAACTATTATCTTGAACATGCATCCGCTCATAACAATCTAGAAGACTAGAGGAATATTTAAATAAAATGGGGAAGAATTCGTAATGAGGGTTTATTCCAAATACTAGATATTGTACTAACCAATGAAGAGTTTGGAATAGTTTTAATTACTTGATAAATACAGGTTCAACATAATTATGATTAAACAAGTTGGATTTAAATCACTTTATTTTCCTTTTTTATTAAACACATAGATGGGTTTTTAAACAAAATACTCACTGTTTTCCTTCCATAGCGGTCACTGATGTTGCCCCAGAATGTGGAACTCAGCATCATTCCCATGAACACTATTGTTGTGGTGAGTGCTTGCTGATATCTGTAATAGAGAAGGATTGGATAGGAGATAGGATTGGCCTGTTGGTCTAGGGGTTTGTGACCCTGACTGCTAGGACGGAGGTCGTGTGTTCGATTCCCACACAGGACAAATCTTTTTGCGATGAGTACGATTATTTGCTCTGTATCTGGTTGTATAATTTATCTATAATATGTATATATTTAGAAATATATAAGTATGTTTATCAGTTGTCTGGTTGCCATAGTACAGGCTCTGCCTAGTTTGGGATCAGATGGCGGTGTGTTGGTTGTCCCAAGATATTATTATTATTTCCTTTATTTATTTACATACATATTCATTTCATTTTTAAATATTTAAATAAAAAACAACTTAAAAAAACATTTAAAATATAAAAAATAGTAGCCCACCAGCATTGGGAACAGGGTCCGAGCTACCGGTGGTCAGGGCTGTTGAGAGAGGAACCTCCTGACAATTCGCACCGTGTCCAGAAGTACTGCTTTCTGAATCAAGCCCTTGATCCAGCTGCCAAGCGAGAGCCTCCTTAGATGTTGGTCGAGGCTACTGGCTATTAATCCATTGGCTGACACGACTATCGGCACAATAACTGCTGTACTCACATCCCACATGTCGACAACCTCGCGAGCCAGATCTAGATACTTGAACTGCTTATCTTTTTCTGCTTTCACGAGGTTCTCGTCATGCGGGACTGTTATATCAACAATCATTGCGCGGCGCTCCAATCGATCTATCACCACAATGTCAGGCTTATTAGCAAACAATAGTCCTGTCAGTGGTGATAGATCGATCCCAATACAACGTGATATTACCATTATCGAGAACTGGGTCGGGCGCATACTTATAGTATGGCACTTCTGATTCCACAAGGCTGTACTTCAAAGCAAGTTGCTGGTGGATAATCCTGGCAACGAGGTTGTGTCTATGTCGGATCGATTCTCCCGGACGGTGGCATGCCCGACATATGTCAACCGTGCCATCCTTCACAATGTATTTCCGATAGTTATTCGTCATCATAACTTCGTCCATTATTGCACAGACAAAACCTTCGGTTTCCCCGAAGAGATCACCGAAGCGCAGCCAAGATACGGGCGCTAAGAAGTCTACATCGGGCCCATGTAGGGCCCGGTAAAAGCGTCCGTGAAGCTCCTTGCCCTGCCATACCTCCTTGCGGTCATTAGTGTCTAATACTCTAGGTTTGCGCCAGCTCTCGTTAGCCAGGGAGAGTGGGGTGAGGCCCTTGTCCACTGAGACCACTTCTCGGTGCATACCCACGTCGGCTTCTAGGAAGTATTCCCTGAGACTGCATACCTCACGGTTATGCAGGGTCTTAGCATTTAAGAAGCCACGACCTCCGCATTTCCGTGGGATATACAGTCTCATCACCGACGACCGTGGGTGATGCATCCGATTTGCGGTCAGCAGTACGCGGACCCTCCTATCCAAGGCATCAAGTTCCGTCTGAGTCCATTTGAGTATGCCGAAAGAATACATCAAAACCGGCATGACCCAACTGTTGAAGGCGCGCACCTTATTTCCGCCTGATATTATTATTCCGTTTATTCATGTATATACATATTTTTTAACATTTTTAAATATTTCTTAAAACAAACCATATAAAAACATTTAAAAGTATAAAAAAATAGCGGTCCGCCGGTGTCGGGAACAGGGTCCAAGCTACCGGTGGTTAGGGCTCCAGAGACAGGAACCTCCTCACAATGCGAGCCGTATCGAGGAGTACTGTCTTCTGAATCAGGCCCTTGATCCAACCGCCTAAGGCGAGCTTCGAGAGATGGTCGTCGAGGCTCTTAGCCATAAGGCCATTGGCCGTCACGACAATCGGCACAATGATAGCCGAGTTCACATTCCACATGTCGACAACCTCGTGTGCCAAGTCGAGATATTTTATTTGTTTCTCTTTCTCAGCTTTCACGAGGTTCTCGTCATGCGGGATGGTGACATCGATTATCATTACGCGGCGCGCTGATCGGTCTATCATCACTATGTCAGGCTTATTGGCTACAATAGTCCTGTCAGTAATGATAGACCGATCCCAGTACAGCGTGACATGGTCTTTCTCGAGAACTGGGTCGGGCACATACTTGTAGTACGGTACCTCAGATTCCACAAGTTTATATTTCAAGGCAAGTTGCTGGTGAATAATCCTGGCTACTTGGTTGTGCCTGTGCAAGTACTCGCCGTTAGCCAGACGAGAACAACCAGAAATAATATGTCTAATGGACTCACCCGGACGGTGGCATGTCCGAGATACGTCAACCGTCCCGTCCTTCATAATATATTTCCGGTAGTTGTTCGTCAACATAACTTTGTCCATAATCGCACAGACAAAACCTTCAGTTTCCCCAAAGAGGTCGCCGAAACGTAGCCAGGACACGGACGCTAGAAAATCTACATCGGGCCCATGAAGAGCGCGGTAGAAGCGCCCGTGAAGCTCCTTGCCTTGCCATACTTCCTTGCGGTCATCGGTAGTAAGTACTTCAGGTTTGCGCCAGTTCTCTCTAGCCATGGACAGCGGGGTGAGTCTCTTGTCCACTGCGACCACATCTCGGTGCATACCCACCTCGGCTTCTAGAAAATATTCTCTGAGACTCCACACCTCGCGGTTGTGGAAGGTCTTCGCGTTTAAAAAGCCTCGACCTCCGCACTTCCGCGGGATGTACAGTCTCATCACCGATGATCGTGGGTGATGCATCCGGTTTGCGGTCAGCAGTGTACGGACTCTCCTGTCCAGGGTATCAAGTTCCGTCTGAGTCCATTTGAGTATGCCGAAAGAGTACATTAAAACCGGCATGACCCAACCGTTGAAGGCGCGCACCTTGTTCCCACCTGAAAGAAGGCTATTTAGTACCTTCTTCAGGCGTCCAAAGAAGCGTTCCCTCAACGATTGCTTCATGTCAGTTACGTTAATGCCTAACGCTTCCGACATACCCAAATACTTATAGCTTTCGACTGATGAGAGGGATCTCAGGTGTATGGAATCCGAGAGCTGAATTCCCTCGGATTCCATAATCTCCCCTCGCTTTACATACATGACTGCACATTTGTCCACACCAAATTCCATCCTGATGGCGCTACTAAAAGTTTCAGTTACTCTCAGTAACTCCATCAGTCGCAATTTGTTAGGGGCAAAGAGTTTCAGATCATCCATGTAAAGCAGGTGAGATATGACCTGACCTTCTCTCCTCAACCGGTAGCCTAGACCTGAATCCTCCAGCAATGTGCTTAGAAGATTCAGGGCTAGACAGAACCAAAGTGGACTCAGACTATCGCCCTGGAATATTCCCCGTTTAATCCATACAGGCTCATCGTTCCCCTGGATCTGTCGACATCCTGGATATCGAAGGACCGTCCTCCATTGCCCCAAACACGACTCGAGGAAGGCGCGTAGAGTTGCATCTATCTTGTACAACTCCAGCACCCTCATGAGCCATGTATGTGGCACAGAGTCGTAGGCCTTCTTATAATCTATCCAACATGTCGCTAGATCCTTGCGAGAGCGACGAACCTTTTGGCTAATGGCCATGTTGATGAGGAGTAGCTCCTTAGTACCGCGGGATCCTTTCCTGCATCCATTTTGAGAGGCAGACATAATGGAGTTTTTGTCAATGTGTGTATTAATTTTCGCTCTCAAAATGGATGTCAGAAGTTTATAGACCGTCGACAAACACGTGATCGGCCTATAATTCTTGGGTTCCGCGGGACTACCTGACTTATGGAGCAGGTGGGTAACGCCTGTTGTTAAAAACTGTGGCAGGAACCGAAATTCTAAGGATGACTGGAATTGGGATGCCAAGCAAGCGTGTGAACTACTAAGCCATTTTAGCCAGAAGTTGTGCAGTCCGTCCGGTCCTATTATTATTATTATTAAGTATTAGTCAAATGATTGAGACTGCCTCGTTGGTCGAGTGGTCGCAAGCGCTACTGCTGAGCATGAGGTCCTGGGTTCGAATCCCGGGTCAGACAAAGTGTTTTTCCATCAAGAATTTCTCAGTAGCAACCCACATCCGGATTTGTGCCTGGTTGATGGCAATAGGCTCGCCCCCTATTACATTGGATATGAACATAACTGGCTAAAAGTTGCTGTGCTTGTTAGGTACACCTCTGACTAACCCCTCAGGGATTACAAGGGGTAGTGTTATGTGGTCAAATCATTGCTTGTGTATCTGCATTCCTTTTACATTTTCTAACATTCATTCCTTTATTACTGCACTATTGATTCTCTTATTTAATAAATCTTCAGTAAAGTTGTCTATAGTTTTTTATTCCCTGGATTTCTGGTTTGAATGATTTTCTAGATACGGTTTTGTAGCACACTTTAGGCAACCACTTCATAAACGGATATGGATACTAATACATATAAATAAAATTTATGTTCTGATCTATCTGATTTCTATTTACGTTTAGATGATTTCAGAATTTTTTGCCTGTACTGTCCCACTGCTGGGCAAAGGCCTCCCCTAATTCCTTCCATAAGCTTTTTTCCCGTACCTCTTCAAACCAGCCCTCGCAATATGCGTCCAGGTTGTCTCGCCACCTCGTTTGCGGCCAGCCTCGGCCCCGCGGTCTGTCATCTGGCACCCACCGTGTGAAGACTTTTGCCCAGCGGTCATTATACATACGGCTGACATGAACACCCAATCCCATTTTTGCCTAGCAGCCTTCCTTCACAGTTTAAAAGGTATTTTAACTCTGCTTAATTACCTAGCAATACTTACTTGCTGATATTCCATTCACAGTGCAATGCTGGTGACAAAATACTCAAAATCGTCATCTCCATAGAATCGGCCATCCAGCACAAGCCAGTGAAGAGAGACAGTTTGACTTGAAACCAGCCGAAACCAAGCGCATTCACCGCTTGAGTGACAGTGAAAGTATCTAAAACATTCACATACCTATTACCTGATTCAATCTCAGAGTTAATTACTGCTTAACATACATCATGAGATCTGTTGATTAAACATTTTTTCGTGTCATATAATTGATACATAGCTGATTTCTAAACAGTAAACATTAATGCTTGTTTATGATAGTTAGAAATCTTCTTTAGAACAGTATTGTAATCTATAAAACATAGTATGAATACCAATCTTTTATGAGGCTATTAAAATCTCCAAAGGACGTGTTCGTGTAAGAAAATGAAAGTTACCGTACCGTCAGGGACTACCGACACCGATGCCATTTCGATCTCTTGGGGTGGAGGCATTGGTGGCCCCGGGGACCGCGGCCTGATATGGCTGTCATCCAAATCCTGGTACCCCTTAGACCGACCCATCTTACCGGCTTCTAAAATCAAGAATACACTTCTGACGTGGATACGAACTTGCGAACGACGAGTAACGGGAATATTAGCGGTTTTTACATTCAAACACTTAACTGTAACAATTCAGCCGCACAAAAATACTTCGGATTAACTGAACAGTCGCAACAATTGCTCAAAATAATTACTTTCACATACATTCAGTCTCGAAAATAATAAAAATAAACTTAACTAAAGTTGACTTGTTTTGGTTTCACCAGTGGTTTTGCCACTGACATTGACAATGACGTCAGTCGTCAGTGGATTGACATTTATTTTTAGTGTTGCGATTGGCGATATTTACAGCTTCGAAACTTAGGCTTTTTGCACCAGACAATTATTTCTCGTGATTGGTTCGGATTTTTGCACTAAATTATAAAAGAATTTATTTTATTTACATAATAACCAAATATTTTTACTGCTTGTACAAAATCTTATGCAATTTGCGTACAATGGCCAATCGTGGATTTTTGCAAGCCAGTCATGGCAGTCATCATCTGCCTAACCTTATCCCAACTATGTTGGAGTCGGCCTCCAGATAACCGGATGCTGCTGAATACCAGTATTTTACATGGAGCGACTAACCTACCTGACCTCCACAAGTCTATAATCCAGTTAGTATTACAGTTTGTACAGGGTAATATGACACTCTTTGCTATGACTGGTTGTCTAAGTCGACTATGCCTATACACCTACTCAAAGTTAACTTATTTATGTGATTTGGTATGAGTATTCTACTGTTTGGCTGTAAAACAGTATCCGTTTACTACCCAACATAAACCTCTTCTTATTATGTAATGCCTATTACCTACTAGCAACAGCTTCTGCCCGTGATTTTACTTTGCGTGGGAGTAACTATATAGATATATACTATAAAACATATTCTAAGAAGACGCCACAAGGGCGTTGCCATTTCGTTGCGTCGTAGCAACACTATGATTACAACTCAGACTTGACTGAACACTGAGTGCCACACGCGCAACGTAGCACGTGCTTTATCGCATCGCAATACGGGGCATGGCGTTCCAAATTATTCATAGAATAACGCAGCAGTGGCGTAGCTAGGCCTACTAGGGGCCTGTGTATCAAAATTGTTTGGGGGCCTGAAAACGAGTGCGGCGAAAACAAAAAAAAAAGCATCCTGACTTGCATCGCTTAAGCTGTCATTGATTTTTCTATGATAAGCAAAGTGAGACAGAAAATTTAGTAACCATGATCATGGCTCGCACAGAAAACTCAGACTCGCACTCGAAAATCCAGAAAACCGAGCTCGAAAAATTCTATCTTTCAAGCGAGCTTGAAATTTTGAAGCCTTCTAGACTGCAATTAGTGAAATATTCATTATTTAAACATATCGGGCCTCTTACCAATAACACTTTGAGGTTATTGGAATTGTGATTTTTTTCCTCTACACGTCCCGTCGCACGTCGGGGCCCTTTTTACTCAGGAGCCCCGTATCATTGATACGGCGGTAGCTACGCCCCTGCATCGCAGTGTCATCACTCCATTGTCGGTACTTAACAACAACGCACTTTGTGGCACTCAACACTGGCAGTGTACGTTTCAATCAGAGTTAGAATCGGATCAGTTACAGCCTGAGATTTCCTCTCACAAACAATCAAACAATTTTACCTCTTTCAAAATATTAGAGGGACATAGAAACTACTGTAGAGTTTCTTATTACCGACATACGGCAGTCAATTTAATCGGCGAGAAACGGGTCTACTCCAAGAGTGGAATGTGATAGGATGATTTCATGATTTGATTGACAACACGTTTATGCAAGAGCTTAGGAGGTTATTTGTGCAAATATAAGTTGTAATACTGTCAATTTTAGTTCAATGCTCCTATCTCTGTAGTCTCGAGTATCTCATAAAGATTTAAAATTACTAATTTTATGGTTAGCAGATACATTATTTTAATGACTACACTATTGCCACGGTACACGGAACTCCATCGCTGCCAGATCGATAGTCGGTATATAGACATAGTCAGGGAGTTGTACGATGCGGCAACAATGCAGGTCAGATTGCATGAACTCACCGCACCAATTTCTATCAAAAGAGGAGTGCGACAGGGAGATAATACCGAAATCCACCGTCGAACGAAAGTCTACGACGTCGGGGAGCGGGCGGTGCGCCTCAAATAGGCGTGGGCAGGACACTTGGCTAGACGCGAAGATGGCCGATGGAGCAAGGCTTTGACCGAATGGTGGTTAGGCCATAGAAACCAGGGACGTCCTAAAGCTCGTTGGGTTGACGACATCTTCAAAGTCGCGGGTAACACCTGGATGAGGGACGCACAGAACCGGGAAGTGTGGCAGGAAAAAGGGGAGGCCTATACCCAGCAGTGGGTGATTCCGGGCTGATATGATGATGATGATTGCCACGGTTAACGCTGCCCCCACCACCACCGCGCCGGCGGGCCCCAAGTGACATGGGACAAGATGATTACGAGTGCTACGACGTAGCTGGCTCTTCATAATGACGGTTACGGAGGGCTGTGCTACGCTCTTGTAGCAGATAGTAGACCAAGGAAAGCAAAATATTCATAATTATAATTATGTTCTACTTACTATATTTACTATTGAAGTTTTAAATGTTTTATTTTCTTTGTCCCTACACAGTTATATTAATATAACTTAAATCTCGAAGTGATCTCCAAAAAAATCTTCTAACTACATCTTAGGGGGTTTTTTAGTCTTTGTTTGTTTCACGATTTTAGCCAAACTGTTTCATGATTACATGTTAATTGTTTGCTGTTACCAGTACATTTTCTTGAATAATAATAATAATCTTTCATGGTCACGTACAAAGTACAACCTCATCAAAAAGAAAGGGGATGGGCAATCTTTTGTTAAGATCCACGCGCATTTTATCTGTTCCGGTTTAATTTGGACGGTAATTGTAAAAGCTATGAAGGATTGTTGGTTTTAATTTGGGAACGATCCTGGCCTTGAGTATCTCGTTGGCCTTTCATAAAATATTCAGACATTATAATAGATTGTAGAAACGAGAATTACCTACATAACAAAATATATGCGAATAAGTTGGTTACGGAATCTGTTCTATTGATTGTGCAGCTTTGGAGTGGTTTGCTGTGAGAGTTTTTCTTGGATTTGAAAGCATTTACGAACATAAAAACATTGTATAATACGAAGGGGCGTATACCCTTATTCTTATTCTTTATTGCACACTAATTAAAAAATATACATACAAATTGCAATGGTATAACTTATGTACAATGGCGAGCTTAACCCAGAATTGGGTTTTCTTACAGCAAACCAAATTTTGATATTGAGAATTGCAAAAGAGGATACACTTATGTGCATTAACATTAGAAACCCTCGTATTATACTTGTCGCCTTTGAGCGAGCATTTTGGCGAATAAAAAAAAGCTCTTTAATATTATCTTAATTGCTTGAAACAAGCTTCTAAACTCTTTCCAGAACAAGAGAGAGAAGCCTTTAGTGTGACTCATGTTCGTTGATTGTTCAATTTAGCCGAGAAATTCCGCAGTATGAAAATTAAGGACGTTGGTGGGCGTTGTGGGAAAGGTCAAAGGTAATATGCGTAGGTTTGCTGTATTAGGCTATTGGATCCCGTTTTCTGTATTTATCCTAGAAGAAAATGAATATGATTTTATTTAGAAACGGGCTTATTTTATTAGGTATTTTGCGATACCATTATTATTTAGATTCCCCCTGTTTTCACCTTATTTTAAGGCACAGGTACTCGAATCGATTTGATATGCCATACATGCTGAAAGTATTTACTGTTACTAGAAGTTTATATGTGTTTATCTTTGTCGGGTCGGGGTTGCTTTGCTGGTGTATCAGATTTCAATGTTCTTAGGTCTTAGAAACAATGTAGCGGACTTGGCTTATTTCATCGACCCAAAGTATAGATTAGATAATCGACCAAAAGATATATGGTTTTTTCTTAAGAATTGCTAGCTAAAACATTTATGTGTCAGATCTACCTGGGCTGCACGAGATATTTAGAGAGCTGTTTTGCATTTACTGCAATTATTTAATGTCAACCAGTGGCCTAGATTTTCCCTAATAATTGATTCAATTGAACGGAATGACTGACATCTGAAATCTGAGTTTTCCTGTTTAAACTGCCAATATCTTCAAATTAGACCGCTCGTTGGCCTTTTGGATGCCTTTTTAAATAACTTAAATTCTGTTTTTCCTGAACAATCAGATTTTTTTTTGGAACATATTACTGGAATACTGCAACTTTATTTTGAATGTATGCTGGTAACTTGCTATTTCATGGTATTAAGGTTTTCGAGGGTATTCGTAAATGGTATCCAAAAATAATTTCATTTTTCTCCTTACTAATTAATCGGCCATATTGGCTTTAGGCATTTTTCTTAAAGTTTCTCTCCCCCTGAGACAAATTTCCCTTAGTGAGGCTCTCTAACTACAAGTTTTCCTATAACAGTAGCGTGTATAAGCGGAAAACCTCGAGAAAATATTTGCTCGACCACCATTCGGATTTTTTCATAGACTGGGTATGGCAGTATTGTTGGTAATTAGGTATAGCTTTATCATCGCAATACATCGTCATCACTGACTTTTCTAGATCATGGAGATTAAACCTTTGGTATTATCTTAAGGTTTTGGGTTTTCTCTATGCATTATGGTAAGCAAAGATGGAGTAGTGGATTAAAGGGTGAGCGAGGATTGCCAAGGATACGGGTTGGTATGTACTTATAAATAAAATAAAATGCAGTAAAAGATGCTCGTACAATTTACGTAATGATTTTAATTATTTTTTCTCGTTTATATTGATACAATTTCATAGCTCGCTAAGGTCCGGATTTGTATCCATAGGTTCTTCTCAGTTACAAGTAGGCAATAATTAAAAAAATACCTATCTATTAAAATACAGTAATGCCTATACAAAATACAAATACACAGATAGCAATTTATGTAGGTATCTACTGATAGACAATATTCTGAGCAATACTTTGCAACACGGCTTTTAAACCCCTGCTTGGACAAGTTAGCTACTACACAAAATTATGTTCTCTACATCATAATTTTTTATGCTTCAACTATTTAGGAATTTGCACAATCTAAAAGTAATAATTGAGATCAAACAGAAATATGACGTGTGTATAGAACCCTAACTGTATTTTACAATTCTATTTAATTTTAATGTTTAACATCAACTAGTAATACTTTACAGGTCACATTATATAATATTACAATTAATTTCAAGGGTCGTGTAGTTCAACATAGGAAATTAATTTGACGATACTTTAAACAGATATGTACTTTGAAACATACAATTACTTATCAAATCTTATTAATGGTGATTTCTTAACTAGGACAAAGTAGGAATGTTCGAAAATGTGGGTACAAAAATGATTATTAGAGGAACGCAGGAGAATGTCATGTTCAAATAGCAAATAAAAAAGGGGTTAACAAAGATTATCATTTTTTTTTTTGTTTTGATCGGTCTCATAGACCACATGCATTTAAATAACTTTAGATAAGAAGCAGTAAAGCTAAAATATCACGTAATCCTCTGCTTCCCCAGAGAATCCTAACTCTTAAAATAGATATATTCATATACTAAATATCTGTACGTTTTTGCTTTGCAAAAAGTTAGTTTTGTGGTATTGTCTGCGTAGACCGTTAGTAAGTTTAACTTAAAATAATGAGTTAGCACCCGAGAGAAAATACAATGTTTACCAGATAGGCCAATATAACTCATGGTGTGAACAAAACTATACAAATGTATATACAATAAATTCAGAGAATCTCAAAATTAATAAAAAAATCAGTTAATTCGTTTTCAAAGATTCCTTCGACGTGTATTTGTCAAAGCTTGCAATCGAAGAAGCAGTAAGATTCCCCTGAAATCGATTTATAAATAAATTTATTTATACAAAACTGAAAAATAGTATTTAAAAATGTTTCTAATTTTTAAGACTTTTTGATGTATTGACTTCTATCTAAATAATTATAAGTCTTAGACGATCAGTACCTACCCATATTTACAAAATGCACTCATCGTGCGACATAGTAGCTGCCAATTGAAGGAGCAACTGTTATCATTATACTATCATGCAATTTTCAGTCAACGACTCATTTGTTCTAAATGGAGATTATAGTCACATTTTGTACCATCATTTACACCCGTACTCACGCTTAACATAACTACCACTAGTTCTGTACCGGAAGAAGTGTTCATAGAGATAGAAAAGGATCTTCTAAACTTTTTTTTGTATTATATAACCATTGACACAAAATTACTTATTATTCGAAGTGGACGACAAAACTTTATGAAATGGATACATTATACGCGTGACAAATGTTTATTTTATTTTATTTAGTTTGCCCTAACGCGAACGTTCCATGATGTCGCCGCTGCGTTACGATTTAGTCTACTTGTTACTCAGTC
The DNA here is from genome assembly GCA_950005105.1 of Lycophotia porphyrea. Lineage (NCBI taxonomy): Eukaryota > Metazoa > Arthropoda > Insecta > Lepidoptera > Noctuidae > Lycophotia > Lycophotia porphyrea. Next base: position 10,511,568 of record OX465393.1, read on the forward strand.
TCATATTTGTTGGCGATAATTCAGAAGTGTCTGCTTAAGTGGCAATGCGGTGTTTTAGGCCTCGAAGTTCCCCAACAAGATCAGCGTCGTCTGCGATAAAACGTTTTTCGATTCTTCGTCCTTTAGCTAGATCCTGTTGACAAGGTTACATAATGTTAATTTGGGAGTCTATGTTCATTAATAAGTTGATACAATTTTCAACTGAATCGTTTATAGCGAGGCGCGAGGGTTGGTATATGTAGTGGTTCCCCCCGGCGCCGATTGACCCGGCCTCTGGGCCCACTGTGTCACCCGCCAGCCCGCCAGGCCGCCACTCCATCACCCCTCCACCCCCGGCCCGGCCATACTATTTTTAGACTTCGGAGCTTCCACAGTCTTAGTGCGTTCACAAACAATGAAACATTTATTTTTGATTTTTATTGACGTCGAGTACATTTTTGTGATGTCAAGGGAAAAATCATTGTTTATATTGAATCTTCGGGACCTAAATATTTGTGAAAAAGGGTTGGGAAGTGTTTAGTTGATTAAGATTACTTACTTGTGAATTTTTATTCATATTCTTATCTGCGAAGTATTGCACGATGGTATCGTAGTAGGCATTGCTCCTTTTGTTCTGAGTGTTCTGGTGTCTGTGGAATGGATTGTTAGCGGGTCGCGGCATCACAACTTCCTTGTCGCCAGCCTTAGGAGCTTCAGTAGACATTTCTGGGGTAGCAGTAGTCACGCTTCTCTTGTTTCCGTTCCAGTTGATAAATCCGTCGTCTGATGCATAGTCGTCATCGTCGATCCTGGGCACGGTCTTGGGCACGTGGTACAGGGGTTGGCCTGCTAATGCCTTCAGTTCGCGAACATCTTCGTCCTCAGTGTCATGGTCTTCATAATCAACAGGCGGGAAGGCTGCGCGGGCATTTTCGCGCCGCCTCTGTGCGTCTTGTGCCATTTGTGTGAGGATCAAATTGTCGAGGAAGGCTGCACTGACGTCATCGACGTCGTTGGCTTGCCAGCGGGGCGTGGTGTCGCTCTCGAACCAAGTTTCTTGTCCAATGGGTAGCGCGGCTAGTCTCTCTTCTTGTCTCTTTGGTGCTTCATTTGCAATGAAATGGCCATAAGGGTCATAAAAGTAGGGGTATGGCACCTGAGCAGCGTGCATTTCGGGGACACTTATCGCCGGTGCATCATAAAAGTATTGTACTTTCGGGGCATAGTAAAATTCGTCATCTGGGTACTCCCTAGAGGTTTGCGGGTACATAGGCCATCCCTGCATAGGGTAAGCCTTGGCTTGAGCTAACAAGTAGCCAAGTAAGACCGATAATAGCCTAAAACAAAATAAATACCGTTAACTTTGCACTTTAAAAAAATCTTAAATTTATTTTGTGAATAATTACTTGCTTTTTTTTACTTGGGTACAATAATTAAAAACTTAAAAATCACCAAAATTCTAAATATTTGTTACATTATTTTTGAATTTATTCACGGGTTTATGAAAAAATATTATAAAGAAAGCTCACCTCAAGCTCGAAAGCCGCATGTTGCACATAATTCACTGATAGATGTTAGTCTTGGCGCGATCGGAACACGACTACAAGTAGGAGGGGAGGGCCGGCGAGCTTTATAAGCTGCTCGCCCACGCGCGCCGCCCACACGTTCTCAATGAAACAGCGCCCCCGAGCACCCCCTACACAACCCCAGCAGTTCAACCCCGAGCCCACGCCAGTCCCGCAACCCAGCCCCCCCAGCCCCCCCAGCTACCCTCAACCCGTGGCATTCTGCTATCGATCGAGCCAACAGATTATTCATCCTGCTATGACACTGTTTTTACTCCTAGAAAACTGTTAACGGCTATTGACGAGGGGTTACTTCCTAACGTTTAATAACAGTTTAGAAATATTGATACTTATATCAAGGGATTAAGTGTCACAGAAGGGTGAGATTTGTCTACTGTGCCGTGGGACGCACGTCGGCACGATATACACTTATACGTAGATTATACGCACGTTGGTAGATGCAGATGTAAGTAGTATACTAAAGCTGCGGGTTAAATTTAGAATAGGATCCGTAAGGACGAGTTCAGAATGTTTAAGATAACGTAAAGTACTTCAGTCCTTTTTGATGTTCCTAGTTTTACAACATAGGGCTTTGAAACCGAATTTTTGACTGGTTCCTAGGAATGTTGCCGAATTAGGTTTGGATCGTGAGGTTTGAGTTCTTTATCTCATAGTTTCAATTTTCACTGATTCAAAAGTTTTGCGCAAAGATAGTACGGAATTATTATTTTTTAAGGCTTTCATGCTAAGCTAAGTTATAAGAAAAGAAAAAAAAGATTTATCTTTTGAAAAGAAGAATTCTTCTCATTCATTTAAAACATAATCTTCATTCATACAGAAATCTCCATTCAGTTTCTTTAGTGCTTCATTGCATTCATATGTATGACGCAGGCCAGGCAATTAATCCCAAGAGAGCCTTCAGTTATAGCCGTACCGTACTCCGGTACTCCGACATGAGTGTGGCTCAGTATAAAACTCGGGTAGGACGTAATGACTGGCCTGCGTCACGGGAAGATGCTACACAAGTGTACGTGAAAGGCTGCGTCAACTTTGTCTGCGTGCGGAGGCGGAGTATAAGTATTATACATGTTTTTATGATATGACTACTCTTTCCTCGCAACTTCGTCTGCGTTGATTTTGGACGAACTAATCACAAATTGCATATATTCTCAGGTGTTTTTCGTAAAATCTTTTCTTAAAGAACTTCAGCAGCCAACAGCCTAAGAATCTATCCCGCACAAAATTGAATACTCTGTTACTTTACGAAAAATCCTTTCTTGCATATTATCCCTTAGTACATCCATTTTCGGTGACTTAAGACTGGGCGTTCTCTCGCAGTCAATCTATCAAATCAATCTTTCGGCTGAAATGATGATGATTACGATTGCGAAAACTGACAATGAGCTGATGATAACTGAAAGATGGTGATAAGAAGACGAAGTAAGATGGTTATTTAAATACAATAATATCTGAGTAGGTGTAACCTATTAATTATTTAATAAGGTATACCAACCCTTGTGTCAAAAATCTGTTCACTTTTGGTTTTGTATGCGTTTGAAAATAATCTTAGTTTTACGACGAAATATCTTCTAAAAGTAGGTGTGTGTCATATATTTGCACTTTTAGAAGATTTGTGACAACCATAAATAACTTTAATTTTGATATTGCACGACTTGACATACTTGTGTGAAAATTGTAATCTTTTTACTTTTTCAAATCGCTGTAACTGCAAGTCAACGCAAATTACGCGTAACTAAGTAGATTTATACATGTGGAAGCTTGTAATTAGCAAATGTTCCTACTTATGTATGATATCTAAGATTGTTATTAGTCTGTAAGCTTTCTTTTAAATTAATTAAATAAATATAAATACTATACCTATTGAGTCTTCATCAATTTGACTTGGTTCCAAAGGTAATATGAAAAAATTATCTGCTCTAAAAATAAATTCCAAAGACGGTACTTATAACGAGAACCCACTTAGGAAAAGATTTGATGTCAAAGGAGTGTTATGTGGCGGAAACATTATAACTGACAGTTATAATAAATGATTTCGGAGCAAATTATTTTTTGGAGAAGCAAGATAATTGTGTTACGAATAGAAAAGTCATAGAGGTTAACGAATCACGTTTACAGAAACGTTGTTTGACATCGGACAATCACTTACACGATTTTTCCGCCTAGCTAGTTTCGTGAAAATTCGAGACAAAGCCTAATATTAAGTGGATAAAAGAAACTACGCGTAGGAGGTAAATAACGGTGTTGAACCTATGAACCTACGTCATGGAAGCTCTTTTCACCTTAAAAGTTTTAAGGGCACGTTGCCACTTATTGAATACCAAGTACTTTTTTTCTCTTGGTAGTGCCTTTGAGAGTAAATTATTATTTTCTGCTTCTGTATATTAGTTTTAACGAACACTTTTACACGTCAATAAATATAGTACATTTTGATACAAGTGGAGAAACTTTGTTATTGCAGCCGAGGCGGAATTCACGCCCGAGCCGCATGCAAGGGTGTAATGGAGCCGAGAACTGCGGTACCAAATGCCTGAGTTTTTATCAAACGACGTTTTTCAATAAAATTTCGAAGAAATAAAATAACAGAACGTAAAGTATTTTTGTTATGAATTATTAGGCACTGTGATTTAATTTCCTTTTTTTTCACGCAGGCTGAAGGAGAATCAAAGGTACGAAGCCGCTAAACCGTCTAATATGAAAAATAGAAAAATCAAATAATTTTGAATTTAGAACACGTAAATTATTTTAATTTGTTCAAGTAGTATTTTTTATTTATTTAAATGATCACTTTTATTTATGATATTCTAAACCAGATGAGGTCGCTGTTTCCTATTCGACTATTCTAAGAAGAAACAAATCAAATTCACATAATTGGTCAAGCGGACTAGTACCATAAAAATAAGTGTCTGATATGGTCTTTTGAGCAATCACCACCTCTCTAGCCGCATAAGACAAGCACATAGTCTATAAAAATAGCTTCAAATAAGAAGTATTTTGTAAATGTCTGTCTGCCTAATATTTGTAAGTATTAGCACTCTATCGCTAGCTCACAAGGTACTTACTTTTATTTATAGTAACTACTTCCTATTTGTAAGTAAGATAGTTTATTGCTTTTTAGTCATCCTGTTAGGACATTGTGGAAATACTTCGTGATAAAAAGCTATTGAAGCATTTTCTCACATATCCCGTACCAGGAATAGAGCACGTAATTGATAAAAGTATAAAGCACAAATACGGAAACTGGTAATAGCCTATAAAATCCATAGTAAAGATATTTACGACTAAATGGATGCTTTTAGAGGATTTAATTCGTACACGTGGAATACATAATTCCTTTTAAGTATTTATACTTTGTTCAAATCCCCAGGAGTTATGTGGGAGGGCAACATGTGGCTGTACAATGAAACAATGTTATAACACAGCATATACATAACCTGTATACCTAAAGGGTAAAGGCGTACCTGGAGTATACCCACATTGTTTAAGACCCATATTATGTACGTAGTATTATTACAACATACCATCACGCCTGAAAGTGTTCACACTTAAATTATTATTGATGAAATGAAACAGTCTTCCTATTTTTTTTTCTTTTACGAAACCACAATTTTTAACCGAATTAAAAAACGTGGAGGTTCTTTGTACGTGTGTATGTATTTTATCTACTTTAAATTCGAGGGTGATGTCGTTTTAACTCAATATTTGTAAGAGTTATTCAAATAGATTTATGAAATGGAAGTGCTCTATTTTATTGAACTACTAGCTTTTGTGCGCGGCTTCGTTCGCGTCAAGATAGAATTTGACAGTCAATTTGGGTTGTACTTTGCTTGTAATAGAAATCAAAGAAGATTAGACACGTGGCGCCATCTATTATCATAAGAACGTTATTTTTGTTTTCTTCGGGAACAGTACCTACATTTTTTCGGGGTTAAAGGTACCCTATGTCCGTTTCTATACACCTGACAACGTATATGCAAATTGCAAATTTCAGGATGATCGGTTCGGTGGCTTAGGCGTGAAAAGGTAACAAACAAACTTATATCGACAATGATATAAGTTTGTTTGTTACCTTTGTTACGTTGTCAGGTGTATAGGAACGGAGTAACAGTACATTTTTAAATATTTTTAAAAACGAAAGTATACTTAACATTTTAAAATATAAAAAATAGATGGCCCATCGGCATCAGGAACAAGGTCCAGGCTGCCGGTGGTCAGGGCTCCAGAGAGAGGAACCTCCTCACTATACGTACCGTGTCCAGAAGTATTGCTTTCTGAATCAAACCCTTGACTCAGCCGTGCAATGAGAGCCTCCTTTCTTTTTTTTTTTTTAGGGATGGGAAATCATCAATTGACTTCTCCCGCTCCGGGCAGAGTGGAAGGGAGTGTCAGACTTGTACTGACTAAAACCCATCCATGTTCCTTCCTTGCCCTTTGTGTTCCAGGGCCGCGGTATCTCTTTCGAACAGTCCCGCAGCCCTGGCAGGCATCGGCCCTTGCGGGCCCCTCCCTGTTTGCTGACATCTCATTGAGGCGCGCGTGGAACACGAACGCGCCGTCTACATGGCCTGTCGTCAAAAGACGGCCGTGACCCCCGACGCCCGGGGCGTCGCCCGCGGTGGCTGAGACGAGAGGTTCTCTCCCTCTCACGCTCCACCACCTCCTTCGCTAGCATGACTGCTTCGCAGAAGGAGGTGATGGCGCCCCATTCCCTCTCGCTCCGGACCATGGACTGGACCAGGGCCGGACGCGATAGGTCGCCGCCGCCGATCGCCGCTACGAGGACACGGCGGTGCTCCGCCCAAATGAGAGCCTCCTAAGGTATCGGTCGAGGCTCTTTGCTATTTATACCATCTATATTAACCGTAACGACTATCGGTACAATCATTGCAGAGTCTTCTCACATGTCGACCACCTCGTCTGCCAAATCAAGATACTTGATTTCTTTATCATTCTCAGCTTTCACGGGATTCTCGTCATGACAGTGATGTCAACAATCATTGCACGGCGCTCTCGAAGATCTATCTCCACGATATCAGGTTTATTTTCTAAAATAGTCCTGTCCGTGATGATAGATTGATCCCAATATAATGTGGCATGACCGTTCTCGAAAACTAGGTTGGGCCCATACTTGTAGTATGGTCTTCAGAACCTACAAGATTGTATTGCAAGGCAAGTTGGTGGTGGATAATCCTAGCTACTAGATTGTGTCCGTGCAAGTACTCAGCGTTAGCAAGACGAGAACAACCGGAAACAATATATCGGATCGATTGAACGGGACGGTGGCATGCCCGACAGATGTCAACCGTACCGTCTTTGACAATGTATTTCCGATAATTGTTCGTCATGATAACTTCATTCAAAATTGCACAGACGAAACCTTCAGTTTCCCCAAAGAGGTTAACGAATCGTAGCCAGGATACGGAGTGAGGCCCTTGTCCACTGAGACCACATCTCGGTGCATCCCCACGTCGGTTTCTGCGGAGACTGCATACCTCGCGGTTGTGCAAGGTCTTGCATTTAAGAAGCTTCGACCTCCGCTTTTCCGCAGGATATACAGTCTCATCACCGATAACCGTGGGTGATGCATTCGGTTTGCGGTCAGTAGTTTACGGACCCTTCTATCCAGGGCGTCAAGTTCCGTCTGAGTCCATTTGAGTATGCCGTAAAAATACATCAAAACCGGCATGACCCAACCATTAAAGGCGACCTTGTTTCCGCCTGATAAAAGACTGTTTAACACTTTATTCAGCCGGCCAAAGAAGCGCTCCTTCAATGATTCTTTCATGTCGGCAGCATTGATGTCTAATGCTTCCGACATACCCAAACACTTGTAGGTCTTGGTTGAAGAGAGGGATCTAAGGAATATGAAATCCGAGAGTTGAGTTCCCACGGATTTCATTATCTCCCCTCGCTTTACATGCATGACCGCACATTTGTCACACCAAATTCCATCCTGATGGCGCTACTAAAAGTTTCAGTCACTTTTAGTACCTCCATCAGTTGCAAATTGTTTGGTGCAAATATTTTCAAATCATCCATGTAAAGGAGGTGAGATATAACCTGAATCTCTGTCCTCAACCAGCATCTAGTCCTGAATCCTCCAGCAGTGTGCTCGGAGGATTCAAGGCCAAGCAAAACCAAAGCGGACTCAAACTGTCAACCTGAAATATTAATCACTACATATTGGTGCCAATTCCCTTGTTTACAAACTAAACCAAAATTAAGTTCAGTGCATCTTTTTCTTTCTATTCCATTAAGAAAAGGACAGAACATACATTTTAGTTTAGTCCTGTCAAATTAACCAGCGCCTGACAAAAGTTTAGACGTGATTAAAAAGTTTAGATTAGTAGAATTACATCAAATTACGTCAGGTGCTGACTAATTTGACAGGAATAAACCAATATTTATCTTCTGTCCTTTTCATAATGAAATAGAAAGAAAAAGATGCACTCAACTTAAATTTAGTTTAGTTTGTGAACAAGGGAATCGGCACCATTATCAAACAAAGTCCTCCGTTGCGTCTGTGTTGTCCGTTCGCGATAAACTCAAAAACTACTGTACCGATTTTCATGCTGTTTTCATCAATGGATAGAGTGGTTCTCGAGAAAGGTATATAATTTATCAAGTTTTTGTATACATTGGCTAAAATATAATGATATTTGTTGGAGGTGTTGGAGAAAAATAAGCCGTCTGGAAGCTTTCTAGGAAAACGCTGCCTAAACCCTTTGAGGGGTTACCTATGTTTCATCGAAAATAGATACAGGAAAAAGTGCGTACTAAAGTCATTCCAAATGATTTTAGTACGCACTTTTTCATTTGGTCAAATTTTTATACTACGCACTTTTTCTTTTCGTAGAAAGCTTCCAGACGGCTTATTTTTTTCCAACACCTCCAACAAATAGCATTATATTTTGCAATGGTATAAAAAAAGTTGCTAAAATTGGTTTGGGTAGTGAAATTTAGTCAAAATCTTTTCGGTAAAACGGCAGGCTCCCCACCCCTATGAGATAAAACAAAATGATGTATGGTGAAATTGTGAATCTTATATAAGTGTACAGAAAAGTCCGCGATGGCATATGTCTATCTCTTAAGGATAACACACCAAATCCATTTTAATAGTTTAACAAATTGGCAATTATAAAGCGGTAATTGGAAAACTATTTACACAATTACGGTATTAATCCTTATCATTTTAAATTAGTTAGAGGCTTTAAGCTGAAATTTGGTATAGGGATAGATTATAGCCTGGAATAAGACATAGGGTACTTTTATCCCTGGAATAGGTTCACATGGAATGCGGGAACGGGATCAAAATTTCATGATTACTTTTGGTCGCGACAACCGACATCCACACGGGCGAAGCCGCGGGCATCAGCTAGTATATTATTAAGTACTAGCTCAATGCCCGCGGCGTCGCGCGCGTGGAGTTCGGGTACGGGAACATACTATCAGGATAAAAAGTATCCTATGTGTTAATCTATGTTATAAACTATCTGTGTTCCAAATTTCATCTAAATCCGTCCAGTAGTTTCGGAACCTATTCAATAGAAAGTACAGTACATACAGTAGTAAAAGAAATAGTACAAACAAAAAAATCTTTCCTCTTTATAATATTGGTACCTATAGATTGATTTTTAATCTATCGAAACTAACAATATTCCGGCTTTTACGTAGAGTACTTAAGGGTATGTGGTGCTTTGGTGCTTTCCCCACGAACATGAAATGAGGAAAGGTCAAAGGTTCGCCGCTTTAGTTTGAATATACATATATCGGTAACTGGGCACCAATCGGTTATACGGATTCACATAATATACTGTTTCGTAACTGTTATAGATCGCTGAAAGTTCCCAGGGGCGGCGGTTCTCTGCTTCATGGGGTAGGTCGGGAGAGGGGGTCGTATCGGGTGAAATTCGGTGCATTCGAAGTGCATCGTCAGGTTTGGGAGCGGAAGTCGTCACAAACAAGGGTTCAATGGCCGACTGGCGCCTTGCAGTCGAAGCAATCTTCGATATGTTGCGAAAATCTACCTTTAGTACACTTGTACTTATTGGAAGCCTGTCAAAAAACAACAACTGTCGAAACAACTACGTCGTTGTGAAAACTGTGAAACTTGCAAACTTTACATAAAACGTCGTTTTTGGGGCTTCGTTACGAAAGGGTCACGTTTATTTTTTTATTTATTTATTCCTCATGTTTGTTGGTAACTTGTGTTATTATATTTTTTAACAAGAAGAGTTTCTGGTCACGTTTATATGACGAAAGACCAATTAATTCCTTGTGGACGACGATAAAGGTTTTATTTTGTACGCAGACTATACCTAGGTTTCTTGTCCTGAATCACATTACGGAAAAATAGGAGGTGGACATGGGGTGCACCCCATGTCCACCTCCTATTTGCAACTCCATACCGGGGCTCCCCTAAACGGAGTTTGGCCCGGGACTCCTGTTCTCTTCAAGCTTCCTGGGGGTCCGCTAAACGGACTCGCCCGGGAACTCCACTCCTAGTTCTGCGATCGCCTGCCACCGAAACAGCCAGGACTGACCTGACTCCTGTTCGGTGGAGCCGCAGGAACAGGTGCTCCAAGGGTCTACCCCCTTCGGAAAACAGCAAGTACTTTCTCCACCTATTACCCCAGTTCTTGAGTGCGTGTAGATAGGTGTGTGTTTTTTAGCAGACTTGTATTTCATATCCTCCCCTTTTTATCTTATTAAATTTAATTGTACTGTCTACCTCCTATTTTTATTTATTTGGAACAGTAGACATGACAGTTTGGCGCCTAACGTAAATCAAAATAAATTGAGCTCAATTATTTTCAAAATTCAGAAAAATTACTAATACTAGTATAGCGATTTATTTTGACTCACTTATTTGGCTTAGATTCTCTTTATAATTCCTCCTTACTATTTCCTTATTTCTTTCTCTATCACTAGCTTATTTTGTCTTTGTTCTTTATGGAAACATAAAGTACTACGGTGTAAGCCACTGGTATTTTACCTGGTGGGATTTTTCGGAACTATTCGACCGAGAATTTTTTTATGGAAACATAAAGTACTAAGGTGCAAGCCACTGGTATTTTACCTGGTGGGATTTTTCGGAACTATTCGTCCGAGATTTTTTTTGTGCGATTTTTTTTTTTTGGAATTACTCGACTGAGGAATAAAGGAGGTTACAGCAAACTTAATTTAGGCCTCCATCGGTTAAATAACTAATCGTGGTCCTCTTTTAACTAATTTTTTTTTTAAAGAAAATACGTGTTCTTCTCACGTGTCCCTCTTATAACTAAAATGCCCTCTTCAACACTCTGACTCTCTTGAGTCCTGCTTCTATTTACTTTCCTTGAACGCAATGTTTACTCCCTTTTGCTATCATTTATATTATTTTTTAGTCATGGATAGAATTATTCACGACATTTATAATTCGCCTTCGTATTTTCATCTCTATCTCCTTTAATTATTTAGGAGTTGACTTTTGGAAAAAGTTTAATCAAGTTCCACACATACTCTCTTCGACTTTTAAGCCAAATACTAAACGTTTAGTGGTAACTGAAACTACTAAACAAGTACTACCTAACTACCTTTTAATAATCTCTCATTAAAGCAAAAAACTATTGCTAATGACATGATTAAACGTTTTAAAACTATATCCTTCGAAAGCAGAGGAGTACTAGGCCGCACTCATCTTATTAGCCACCATATTGATGCTGGTGATACTCCACCAATCAAACAACGGTGTTATCGTCTTTCTCCTGAAAAACAAAAAGTTAGTTAGTCTGAGTCTAATGGCAACCAAGCTAAATGGCATATTAAAGATTTTAAAATATAATGTATATAATTATGTAAATAAATTCATCCTTCGATATTATATTCATGATTCATCTCTATCTTATTTCTTTCTTCTAACTATAGAGTTCTTTTCGATCTATTGAAACTCTATTTGTTTTTTATTTTCATTTGGTTCTTAAACCATTAAAGAAGATTATTTATTAATCTTTCTTTTTATATCTGTTCTTAACAGAAAAACTCTAAGAAGTGCTTTAGGTACAAGTTACCTAACCTTCGTATAAACTAACTCTACAAGTTAGTTTAATCTCTCCAGATACTCTATGAAGTGCTTTTAGGTACAAGTTACCTAACCTTCGTATAAACTAACTCTACAAGTTAGTTTAATCTCTCTTCTAAGAAGTGTTCTTGGGTACAAGTTACTTAACCTTCTTATATACTAACTCTACAAGTTAGTATAACTAATTATCAACTACTGAGGTTGATTGAAGCGGTTAACAACTTCATAAAAATAAGCCTCGGTTTAAACTATATACTAACTCTAAAAGTTAGTATAGCTAATTATCAACTACTGAGGTTGATTGAAGCGGTTGACAACTTCATTAAAAATAAGCCATTGTTAAAAAATCTTTATATTTTTCATCTAATTATGGGTTTTCGACGCGAGCGGTTGACAACTCCGAAAATAAGCCTACAGTTATTGATATCAGGTTGCGTAGAGATCATTGAATGTGAATCCTACCTGACCTAACTTCGTAAGATGTCGGTGTGATTGAATGAAGTATGTAAGTTATGTGAAAGTTGTTATACTTTAACCTTTACAAAATTTTTGTTCAAGACCAAAAATTTTCTCGGGGTCGATGGGGAAATATAGTATTCTGCTATAAAGCAGATACGATAAAAAATAAATATACGTACAATTTACAGACCATGTGTCCTTCGTCTCATTTTTATCACAAATATGCCTTCTGTGGTAGCAGAAAGTAGGTATAAATCACGGCATCCATTATCCATTCAATTTCATCCATTTATTTCCAGTTTAACATTGTAATTTGAGCACTTTTATAAACTTTTAATAATATTTTTCACTAATGACAAGCAACGTCAATCTGTCAAGTTACTTATTCCTTTTTCTATATCGGCCTGTTAAATGAAGGTTGTACTAGATTTTATTACTAAAAATAATTAAAAATGTTTTGGCTAGTTTAAATCTAGTTTTGATATTGTATTACGTTTGTATACTGACTAATAGAATACTAAATGTTAATTTTAAAATTCATAACGCACTCTTGGATTGTGAGGTTTTATACGTCTTGGCCAACTATACCTGGCTGGTCAGACGAAATGTGGCTACAACAAATATAATCGTAAAGTGAGGCAAAGAGTTCTGGAAGACTAAAATAGTTCCTTATAAAAGACGCCGCTTACGAACTAAAACTAGTTTACGACGAGATTTCGGTAGCGACCAGTACAGTGCAGTCCACCCCACTAAAAGTGGACTAGTGAAAGTGTCAAGTGGTAGGGCGCCGACGCTCTGACGTGTCCCTCCACCACGCGGAAGTCGCAACTCCATCCCGGGGCTCCCCTAAACGGAGTTTGGCCCGGGACTCCTGTTCTCTTCAAGCTTCCTGGGGGTCCGCTAAACGGACTCGCCCGGGAACTCCACTCCTAGTTCTGCGATCGCCTGCCACCGAAACAGCCAGGACTGACCTGACTCCTGTTCGGTGGAGCCGCAGGAACAGGTGCTCCAAGGGTCTACCCCCTTCGGAAAACAGCAAGTACTTTCTCCACCTATTACCCCAGTTCTTGAGTGCGTGTAGATAGGTGTGTGTTTTTTAGCAGACTTGTATTTCATATCCTCCCCTTTTTATCTTATTAAATTTAATTGTACTGTCTACCTCCTATTTTTATTTATTTGGAACAGTAGACATGACAGCTTATAAGTGTCGAAAATAGGAGGTGGACATGGGGTGCACCCCATGTCCACCTCCTATTTTCGACACTTATAAGCTTGTGAATAAAATAAGATCAATTGCACGATTTGAAATTATTTTGATTTTAATTTGATTTCATTTTGATTTTAATTTTGACTTGTATTTTGATTCAGATTTTTATATAATTTTGTTAAGTATTGATTTCTAATTAAATTTTAATTGAATTTATTCTTTTCCCCACTTATGTACTGTTAATGTAAACCGGAAAAGCGGAAGTACCTAATACAAGCATTTTTTTGCTTAAAAGGTACTTCCTGTCATCATATTATTATTTAAATGAGTATTAGATTTTATTTTTTTTGAAAACTAAGTATTTTATTTCTTGAAAAAAATATCGTAGGTACTTATTTTACAATACGTAGGATTTAGGACAGTAAAAAAATAGATGCTTATGCTAAGGAACATACAGCTAAGCCATAAGGGCCTTGACAAGTGGCAATGAGTTTTTCGGTAGCTCATGTCAAACTATCTATGTTTTGATAGATTGTCACTCTGTCTTGATATATGTACTCACGTGTGTGTATGTACCTACTCAGTTTATTTTCATAAATCTAATCTCCAACTCAGTATCACTTTACATCACATAATTGCTGGTATTTGCGTCATCCAAATATTAATTTTCTCTTTTATCTGTACCGGCATGGGTTTTTCAAGAGGATCTGACGTACGTTATCACTAACAGGCAGTCTGTATTTCATAATGAGTATAAAGAAAATGAGTTTTATTCCTTTTGACTCAAATCTGGCTAGAAAAACTACATATGACAAATAAAACAAGCGAAAAAGTTTGTTGTAAAAGGGCTGTATTATATCAACTAATAGCCAACCAGATAAGTTTATGTTGTTTGTCAATGTGTTATAAGTAATTATAAAGCAAACCTTACATGGCTGCTCTTCAGTTTTAATGGCGCTAAACATTATCAATAAAATAACTCCGGCTTCGCTGTGAGCCCCAAGTCTTCAAAGGTCATAGAACCGAAGTGGGATAGTCACTTCAACGTCATTGATTTTTCTGCAAAGTTACAGCGTTGTTATAGGTACTTGGTAGGACACATTTATCTCACGACATAAGTGTATTATAATATTAGGGACTTATCGGATAATTCTTTTGTCTATTTTTGTTGAAAGTTCACATGATAAAATTTCGATGGCCTAATAAAAACGTCGTTCTTCGTGATTTCAATTGTAATATTATCTAAGGTCTAGCACAAGATCCAGTTTTCTCTTCTCCTTATCATGTGGGTAGTGCCTAACTAACCTGGTGTCAGAGTTTGGTTGCCACCCATGGGCCTCTGACTTGGCTTTACATGCCTTCGAGAAATATCTCTCAGGCATGTTGGTTTCCTCACGATGTCTTCCTTCACCGAAGAAAGTGCAAATTATATACAATAAGCACATGAATCCCAAAAAAATAATCCAAATCCATCTTTTGTAGTAGGGCTTTGCAGTTCAAATGTGAATGCCGAAATATTTGGATCTAAAGAACTCATATAAATAACGGAACGGTCTATAATTCCAGATATCTCAGCAATGCACAGTGGTCCCGCCATAGGTCATACGGCTGAAATGTCGATGGTCAAATTATGATGTCATTTTTCGTTACAGGATACACAAATAACCCTTCTAATCTGAAATTTTAATTTTGTACTCACTTTATTTGTGCTCATTAGCGTTATCTTTTCGCCGAAATTTCTATTGTTTTCAAAGTGTGGTTTTCCCGGAAACTGATTGTTTGTATTGTTGTGCAATGAATATTCAAATGTGTCAATGTACGACCTTTTTAATCCGTTTTTGTTTACTTTAACCCTGTGACTCGATAGTGACAGCACATCTCTTGTTTGTCTAGTTTCAAGAACTGAAACGTCTAGGTGCGCCAAGGTGCGCCGATGATTGCTATAGGTCATTGAAAGGACTAAGTCGTATGAAGGTAAAATACATTGCCCAATTCGGGCCCACCACAAACACATTTAGAAACATAATCAAAAAAAATAAGTTTTTAAAATAGAAATTATCCGTTTAAGATCTATCTCTAAATAACACGCCGCCGTGATCATATCTAATAAATAAGTAATTCAACTTATTATCAGTACAAGTTTTAGTTTCGTGCGATGTTTAGGGTTGCTATTATGTGTTCAATTTAATTTCAATTCATATTTTTAATCGATCGATCGATTTATATCTAATCGATTACGAGTTAATCTAATCGATTATGAATTAATCTAATCGATTACGAATTAATTTAATCGATTAATTAATTAAAATGGATTCATTATAAAAATCAACATGTGTGCTCAGTGGTGTGCAATCGAAGGACGAGACTAATATCCAGCAGTGGAGTAATATAGGTTGATGATGATGACCCAATGTAGTATGAGTGTACCTACAATGTACATACACTTCAGTCCTATTTCATGTATACTTTATACTTTCATCTTATTTACCTTTGACTTGGCTGAGAAAGTATAGAGAATAAAATAAAACATATTATTGGTATAAAATAAATAAAAAACCAAAACCCGTCAGCGAAAAAAAAAAACAAAATGTCGGCAATGTAAGTACAAGCATCTCACTGCTAATGCCGTCATGGAAATAACGTTTGATGGTACCTAGTGGCGATCGTGAAAGTATAGGTGTAGAGGTGAGAGAAATAGAGAGAATGGGTAAGAGTAAGTACATAGGTTATGTTGCTGATGTTAATTAAAACTTGAGTATTTTGTATGCTTTGACTTTGGGAAGCGCTTAAAATATTGCTCAATACGTTACGTATATACGTCATACGTTATAATATGTTTCGTTATAAAAAGTTTTTCTTATAATATCACGACCATTTTAGTTTCTTCGAACGAAACCTACTCGACCTTAAGACAAAACCACACATACATAAACATAATTATGAATGGTAAAATCACTGTATTGTTTATGGCTTTGCCGTAGTTAGATAAAAATTAAATTGATCAAGACCAATAATCGATGCAACTAATCGATTATATTTCCAAAAAAGGCAACATCATCCTTTGACATAAGATCATCAGTCAAATCCATCTTCTGTCATTGTCATGTCTGGATTTGTCAACAAAATGTAATCTATTTTCATAAAACCGTAGTTTTTTGTTGCCGCGGTTTTTGTCCTTTTGTAACCTTTTTTATGACAGTGGACGCCGAAATCTTCACCTGAATGACGACCCTCGCGCATACTTGGACCCTGGTTCCCCCTGATTTGAATATGGAAACTGTTGACCCCGCATCTAATGACGGACTCTCGCGATAATTTAAACTGTTTTATTTCCAAATGGCGACTTATTTTCTAAACTGATAAGTACTAGAAGGTGTTCATAACAACTTAAATTATAATTTCATAAACTATGTATCAGTGTTTACTGTGGGCCACGGTTGTTCTAATGGGTGGGCATTGACCAAGATACCTTTTTTTTTTTTACGGATTGGAAATCATCAAATGATTTCTCCCGCTCTGGGCAGAGCGGCAGGGAGTGTCAGACTTGTACTGACTAAAACCCATCCATGTTCCTTCCTTGCCCTTTGTGTTCCAGGGCCGCGGTATCTCTTTCGAACAGTCCCGCAGCCCTGGCAGGCATCGGCCCTTGCCTGCCCCTCCCTGTTTGCTGACATCTCTTTGAGGCGCGCGTGGAACACGAACGTTTCTTTGGTATTCTTGTTATTTTTATTTTGCCGGGGCCACCATCAAGTGTTCTTTTCCTCGCATGGTTGTTCTAAACACCTGGTTATCTGCGACGAATAAATAAAATGAGACAAAAAGATCTTGTGAAGTGTTTGGAATGCTAGCAGACTCTTTACCGGACACTGAAAAGATCCAGACCGATTACTTGATAGATTTAATTTATTATCTTTGTAAACGGTTTGCTAGGGAACTCTATTGGAAGGAACTGGAGAGGTCAAAAGCTAAGCTAATTGCCAAATACGGTAACTAGTTATATGAGATCGAGTCTGCATACTTGGGAGCTTTGACGGAGGACCTACTTATTTGTAGTAAAAGAAGTTACCGTATAATACCGTATAAACCGTCTGTATTTGCAAAAGAAGTGTTGGATTTGTTATGTACTTGAACCATAATGCAATTTTTCAAAAATGTAAGCCTTTGTTTTATATAAAATACTACGTTCCACTATCTATTATCTAGTAAATTGTATTATTTATATGCCAATTAAGCTATGTTCAGAAATAATAAATGTATAAAACCAATTTTTTTGTTACCTACTTATCTACTTATTTTTTAGTATAAATGAATGATTTTCTTTCGAGAATATATTTACCTTGCTTTTAAAAATATGTTTTTTTACTTGTATTGGACCTCAAGACAATCATTACTTAGGTACAAAAGTTATACTTTAATTTTTAATCCGACCTGCAATCCCTATTCTTAGGAAACGGGACTACTGTGCAATGTGTCACTTTAGAAAACTATATGTATATATATATACCTTTACATTTTTTACGTGTCTTCTACTATTTCTATAGATTTCATAGAAATAAGTTCAAACCCGTTTTCAAAAAGTTCGGCTATATATAAGCAATCCAATATTCTAAAGATGGATCGTGTACTAGATTTAATATTAAAGCTAACACCCAGGAGAAAACAATTAATTTGGTCATCCCAACTCTATCGCGTGAAGGTACATAGGGTAGGAGCATAAGATACCCTTATCCTCCTGTGTCTTAGCTGAAACTAACACTTACCCAACTAATTTTCTCATACAATGAGCCTAATATGACAAGAGTTTTTTCAACACACTTGCTCGTAAAGTGAGCCTTATTACATCGTTCTTAGGGCCATAAACCGAACTATAACATACACGTGCATAATAATATTACATACTAGTGCATAATAGAATTGTCCCTACAATGTAAAAAAAGTAGAAGAATAGACAGAGAAAGAAGAGTAAACAGCGCATTTTCAATTATACCGGGTAATACAGTTTTTTTTTGTAACAACAAAGAGGTTTTATGCCGATGAAAATCCATTCACGTTTTTGGAATAAATAAATGTGTCCCTAGACGAAAAAACATTTATTATTATCAAATTATTACAATTATTATTATTATTCACAATAATTTGTTATAAAATATTTGCATTTTATCACTAAAATTATAATTTTGAAGTACATAGGTTGTATGGCTATATGTAAGTAATCAATCACCTTACATTTGGAGTGTGCAAAAAAGAAAAAAACTTGCGCGCCATTTCCCATAATTTTCATATTTTGTTTGAATCGTATTTGTTGCTGTGTGGTAAATAATTATAAAAATGACAAGTTTTTACAGAAGATGAACACTTGATAGATTTAACAAAATGCAAATGAAACCCTAATACCTGCAAAATCTAGAGAAAAGTACTTAGCTGCTTAGAATAGTTTCCTACAAAAACCCAGTCATTTTCTGAAAATGTGTTTTTGGCGTATTTCTCTGAAGTTGCCAATACATGTCATGCTAACCCGGCTCCCTGTGGTGTTATTGCTGGTGCTATTCCATGTTAAGAAGCATGGTTAACTCAAACATGGTGTTGATATCAAAACGTACTGTAACCTGATGGCATTTTTGAAGAGACGCTCGGATGGATATATTGGTCGGAAATCTAAAGTTTTGTCACGAAGTGGCAAGTACCAATGTAACACAAACTGTGGAATTGACATCAAAAACAATCCAATATCGTTTTGAAAATTGTACATTCACGAATTGTTTTAATAATTAAACGATTTATGATTTATTTATATATGTTTGCTTTTTCCTCGCAAGTGTGTTGAAAAAGTGCGTATGGAACTCGTGAGCAACTTGCTCACTAGACACTCGGCTGATTTACGCTCTCGCCTCCGGCTCGGGCTGCAACCCACAGTCTCGTGTATAATGAGCAACTTAGCTCACTTGTATCATAATAAACTATGATAAAAGAGTATTTACCTATCATTTTAGAAAAGCTATTATTTTATCTATGCAAAAAATAAAATTTAAGTGTTTGTGATTTTGAAATAACAGTTTTTACTGAATGCATGTCAAAGTATACGTGCTTATTTAAAAAAAAACATTTTTTTAAACTGTCTCTCTATCTGTCTGTTTGTTTCGGCTTATCTCCGAAACTACTGGACCGATTTTACAGGCATATAGCTGATGTTATATACAGTAACTTAGGCTACTTTTATTTTAGAAAAAGGATTAGGGATCCGTGCAAAAAAATTAAAACCCTTGAAATTGTTAACAAAATAGGGAAAGTCGTATTTTTATAATCATTTGACGCTGACGAAGGTTGAGGGTAACAGCTAGTAGCATATAAATTAGGGACATTATCGTGTAACAGCGCATACGATTCCTAGAAGAGTAGGTGAGTACACAGGTAAGGTATGCATGCTCACAGAACCCATGAATCATTCGAGGCCAGTGGAAAAGTCCAGCAGAAAATCAACTTCTAGTGGCATCGCAGAATAAATTGTTTGTTTACTTTCACCAGTGGTATGAAATACATTAGTGTAATTTACAAATTGAACAAAAAAAATCAGAATCATACAATTTTCAAAAAATCAATTTCAAAATCATGGCTTTAAGAAAGATTTTCTCTAAAAACGTTTATATATGGTAATATAAATAAATAAATAAATAAATATCTAGGGACAACCAACACACCGCCATCTGAACCCAAACTAGGCAGAGCCTGTACTATGGCAACCAGACAACTGATAAACATACTTATATATTTCTAAATACATAATTACACACCCAGATACAGAACAAATAATCGTACTGTATCTGGGTATATATTGTTCGAATTGGAAGACGAATGTGTCGTGATATTCTGCCTGCCAGTCCATTGGTTATTTTTACAGTAATAGCTGTTTTAATTATCTGACTGGAGTCCTAACGTCGCAGTCTCCTCAGTTTTAGGTCCAGTAGAATGAAAGTAACTCCGAAAGGAATGCTGTACGAGCATTAACCGGGGCTCTTGATCTCCCTGAGACACGGCAAAGATTTTATTAGACAATGTCTAATGTGCGTTTTCTCCAAGTGACACCTAACCCAATGCCTAGTGACCGTTTTCACCAACACTAAGTGGCACCTAACTTAATACTTAATTCCTATTTTCACCAACACTAAGTAAAACCTAACTCAATGCCTAATCTCCGTTTTCACTAACACTAAGTGGCACCTAACTCAGTGCCTAATCTCCATTATCGCCAGCACTAAGAGTCACCTAACTGAATGCCGAATTCCTGTTTTCACCAACACTAAGGGTCACCTAACTGAATGCCTAATTCCTGTTTTCAACAACACTAAGTGGCACTTAACTCAGTGTCTAATCCCCGTTTTCGCCAACACTAAGAGTAACTTAACGGAATGCCTAGTGCCCGTTTTCACCAACACTAAGTGGCAGCTAACTCAGTGCCTAATCCCCGTTTTCACCAACACTCTAGTGGCACCTAACTGAATGCCGAATGCCCGGTTTCACCAACACACGACAATCGAGATTCGTAGAATATCTACATCACTAGCTACCGAAATTCGTAGAATATCTACAAATTATTTCCTTGCTATGGAAATAATTTCTAAGTCTTTGCCTTCGTAGAAACTCGAGTCTACGGGTCGCCCCACGCTCGTGACGAAGCCCTGTCGAGTTGTATAGAAAGAGCTTGGCCATGCTACGCGTGCTGGAAGCGTGCTAACGGCTAAATTTATTTGGAGTAATTTTATTATTACAAAATAAATGGCGTTTATTATAATTATCTGATCATTATTTTACATAATCGATTGTTAATAGCTTTTGTCTTTTCTGTGATCGAATAAGAATACTTTATTCATTCTTTTTAATTTGCGTTTTTTTCGAATAAATTAATTTGAATTCGTTAAATTGTAGCAAAACTAGCAATGCCTGCGGCCATGTAGGCGTGGAAACTTTCAACAGTTTCAGGGCAAACACTCCGACCTCTGTATTTAATTTAACCTAAGTTAGTTCAGTCATTATGCTTTCATCGAGCAACAAAAACGTTTTCATGTTTTAATTATTAGTTCGGGTAACGATTTCAGTAAATTTTAGAAGTCGGGTTTTACAGCTCCCACGGGAGAACAAGAAGCAAATCCAATTACTGCGTTAATACAATAAAAAACTAATCTTCTCTACAAATACATGTTTACTTAGCTTGGGTCGTAAGCGGGTACTGACCTGGAAGTGCCTGGGTAGGGTTCCAGGTGTCCTATGGGTCAGCAAACTGTGTCAGGTCGCTAAACTGGGTCACAGCCCCGCAAGTCCAGCCCAGCTCGAGCCAGCTTGAGCGTTGGATTCTTAGTACCTTATATTGGATATACAATCTGATATTGTAAACTTTTGTTATTTAATGTACCTACAGATTGTACTATTTTAGGTTCTTGGGTTTTAATTCAAACCAAATCAAGTTAATTAACTACTAATTTATTTAACGATCATTGCTATAATCAGTTAAATGTATGTACCCAACTACACAAGTAAATAAAAAAAACCATGTTTAGTTGACAACTCAATTACGAATTTCGAAAAATATCCGTAGAAGTATAAAATATCACATTTTTTATTTATTTAATTAAATCGGCTGGATTTGTAAATAATTACAGTAACTAATTATAAAAGTAAAAGAGACCATTATAACACATTAATATATACAAAATAACAAAGTAAAGCAAAATTTGAGAGACTGAAAACATAACAACAATTTCAAAAAATCGTCTCAAAGTACTTCTGACATATTGTTGGATTTTGTGATGTGCCTGGAAAATTGTTATACATATTAAAGGTACATTGCTTTTAATATTTTAACAAGGCACGAGTATTGATCACAACGTTTTGAACACGTGTACAATGTATATCTTACAAAACATAAGGTTTTGGACATATTTGTTCCTTCATTGTATGTCACAGTTTCAAGTTAACTTAGACAGTTTATTTTGAAAACTCAGATAATGTAGTTTCAGAGAAATTTACGAGTATCATTTCGTAGAATCTGCTGGATCACATGTAATATAGCCATGAAGTAAACTTGGCTTGGCTAGTCCTAGGAAAGCCAAACACATGAGACATGATTCATTGAACGTGGGAGAATTCACAGCAACGCCCTCGACTTTGCAGACAATTTACTTGAAAATATTAGTGTATTGCGTGGCGTAGTAATGGCTTTTGTTGGTTTACTGCTCAAAGTTTGTGTCTGGTAAAGAGTGTCTAGATAATCTTATTATGCCTCAAAAATATTGTATAATCTCCCGGTTTAATGCGTATTACTTCCATGTATGGAAGAAAAAGACAACCTGAAATAAATTGGGATAAGGGCAGGAGAATGTTGATGATGACAAAATGATGAGTTCCTGTAAATAAGTAGTCTAGTTTACTTGTTGAAATTTAGTCTAGTGGTCTAAATATCGACAAGTAAAATATTTCACGTTAAAGTTTTGAAATGCCAAATGCTTAGACTGAATCTTAGAAATTTTCACGAAAAGAGTTTCTCTTTATACTGTGATGGCGGCTAAAAGCCCATTTTTTCTATTGAAAAAATCTCACTGTAAACAACTATACAAGTTCCACGTATTGGCCCCATAAGCTGTCGCTGGAAACCACCTACAGCCTCTAATTCAACATGTGATTAGGTAATATTACATCAATTCTCAGAGGGTCGTAGTATTTTAATATTATTATGATCCCAATGTTAGATTAGTGCGTGGGCACCTAAAGCAGACACCGATGTTATATGAAATAATATAATTAACTTTAATGTTAAGTTTTCTGATAAAGCCCGCTTTTATATTTAATATAAATTCTCTTTTCAGTTGAATGAGCCCTGTGTGACGCCTACGTTCGTCTGATCGCTAAAAAGTATTTATTTAAAAAATCCTGTGAGAGTGTTTTATTATCCGTGTTTTTCATTTTGGGTGATGTTTTTGAAGCAGTAATTTAGGTGCCTGAACAATCCGTGGACCTGAAAATTAAATAAACACATTTTGAAAAAACTATGATATGACTTCAGCCGGCTTCAGAGCTGGCTGCGGGTGCGTGCTTTTTTTATTTAAGTTTTTATACTACCCCATTTTGCATATTGCTTCTTTTGTTTTTTCTATTTGGTCTCATGTTTTTTTTTCTTAAATGCAAAAAGGGACTAGATTCATAATAATCTCCAATATAGGGACAGCGATTGCGTCCCAAAACTATAGATCGAATGTAAAATAAAAATCGTCAATCTAAAACTATTAACTACTCAAATTAGTTGTTTCTTCTAATATTAGTCGTTCGTGTATTAAATCTAAACTACAACGAGTTTTATTATTGGCTAAATTATTATCTTGAACCGCCGTAAAAAGTTTTTTAATTAGGTTAAGTTGGTACCACATGACATTTTCATTCATTCATTTTGCCTGAACAAAGCAAACTCGTTGTAAAAGATATTTATAACACATTTGCTCGTAAAGGGTCTCTTATTTCACCAATTTCAATATCGTATTGTATCTCATTACGTACTTGTGCGGTAATAATAAAACGCACGGTTTATCAAGATGATCCGTAAAAACGAACGGTGCTTTTTTAAATCTTAGCAAAGAGTTTTGATGTCAGAAAATTGGTCAACATTTTATGAATAAAATTAACTCTGGGAGATAAAATATAATAAATAAACATTTAATTCTTTAATTTAATTAATTTTGACAATAGATTACAACCAACAACAACAATCTGTAACAAAAACACAAAAATATTAATTTACTATATTAGTAATACTGGCTGTTTTTTGTTTTATGCCTTCGCCTTAAAAAAAAGCGCTGATGCGTGCGCCTCACTAATTTGTGAACAAGTAAAAATTATTCCGCGCGCTTTTTCTTCTTCCAAATAAAAACAATACAGCGATATTGTTTTTATTTGAAAATGTCGTCAATTAATGATGAATTTATTAACTCGACACCGCCTGAAGTCAGAGAGATAGAGGCAGTGAAAAAGGCTACTCTAAGCCTCTTGCCCGAAAAATAGACCGATAGATGGAGAGACTTACAAGCGTATAAAAATTTCGTTTAAGAAAGTCCGAGTTTTATTTATTTCCTCGCAAATATGTTATAAAACGTCGTATGACATACGTGCGTTTTGATAATTACAGCCTCTGCTTTCTTGTCGCCTCGGCTTTAATCTTCAACTAACCGCACTTATATCATAATGTACTATGGCAGTAGCAAAATGTCCTTGGAACGTCATATTTATTTCAATTGCTTTCGATAGTATTTATTGCTTTCCTTAGGAAAGTCCTCCCACGCATTTCTTCGATAACAGCATTTACCTTTATTTTATAACGTCATTACCGCTAGTCAGTGGCCCAAAAGTCTGACAACCAGTCATACCAAGGGGTATCGTTCATGTCACGTTCATGTGTTCAGCTGCATTTGGTTAGACTGAAAACCGACCCCAACATAGTCAGAAAAAGGCTAAGCAGGTGATGTCTTTCTGTTCAGTTATTACCACTCCAGTTATATGCATAAGGGTTCTCGCAGAATGCTGAATTTATTAGTATGCGTTTGCTAAAGATACATGAACTTGATTACACTAATAGCTTCTTGAAAATTGACGATACCTCTGGCAATTAGATTTTTAGTGTATGTACGGAAAAAGTAATTCTTTATTTAATCTTTTGCAGTGTTGGGAAGAAATCAAGACGGTATAAACAGAGTATGCAGTCACAAAATTATTTTTACTGCATTACTCTTAGATTTGTGATTAGTGGGGAGTTGGGTATTAAAATGACGTGTATTAGTAGCAATATACTCCAAATTATTCTCTTCAACATTCGCACACAAGCTTTCTGATACGGACGAATATCTATATGACGGTCTTATTTCAAATTGACAAGTTGTACACATAACATTTAGCTTTATTTTACGCTAAAATTGTGTTTCTGTTGTGGTAAGGTTAATTCATGTTCAAATTAACCTATGACATTTCGAACTGAATAGGTAATGTTTTGTGTACCTACATGAATTTTCATAACTTCGGCCTCAATGGTTTTAACAACAATATGTTTGTGGAAACACTTTATTTACCCATGAAAATGAATTTACTTAGTATTAAATGTTCCAAGTGAATCATGGGAATTGATTAGAGTTTTCCACCTTCTACAATAACGGGTGTAAAATACCATTAACAATTCGAGGTTCTGTCCGTCATTGTGGTTTTTTTTTGTATTAAGTAAGCGCCTACGCAAAAAGTCACACGTGTAAGATAGGACTAAAAGATAGAACTAATAATAAAGACAGGACTGACACTAACGTTCGCAGGGAGGTATGGCAGAGTAAGGAGCTTCATGGAGGCTTTTTCCAGGCCCTTCATGGGACCAATGTAGACCTATCAGCGTCCGTAGCCTGGCTTCGTTCCGGGGACCTCTTTGGAGAAACCGAAGGTTTTGTCTGTGTAATTATGGATGAAGTTGTTATAACGAATAACTACCGGAGATTTATTGCGAAGGACGGCACGGTTGACATATGTCGGGCATGCCACCGTCCAGGCGAATCAATCCGTCACATTATCTTCGGGTGTTCTCGTCTGGCTAACGGAGAGTACTCGCATAGACACAACCTTGTAGCCAGGATTATTCATCAGCAACTTGCTCTAAAATACAGCCTTTTGGAATCGGAAGTGCCGTACTACAGGTATGTGCCCGACCCGACCGACAAACTTTTAGCAAAGCCATTTTTTGTACAGGATGCACCTGCCTCCACTTGAACAGTCTATTTTCCAAGTTAGCTTAAATTAATAACAATTAAATAAAATTAACCAGCTTTTTAAATTACATAATTAATAATTTTGACACGCTGTGTTAAAGTGTTTTACTATTACATTTTTGTATTTTTCTGTGGAAGCTTGTTATTAACAACTTAGTTATATATTTTTGTTACTATAATGTTATTACCTTTCCTAAAATGTAAAAACTAAAATAAAATACAAGGATTCTTTATCATCAGTCAAGCCATCCACATCTGTAATTCTCTTGATTGTTTGTTACATAGTCATCAATACATCTGTCTATACTCACCGAACTATTGAGAAAAGATTCCGTTAGTGCTATTAGCTCACCAGAACCGAGAGCCATATTGTGGCTAAAGGTCGCCGTCTTTGTTCGGAGGCCTCCTACATTCTGGTAGATGATTACAATTTCCTTAGTTTGTTTTATGTTCCTGAAATGGCTGATGTTATGTATGTATGTACTATTCCACAGCGAATGAAAGTTTCATGTTACTGAATACTGAAATACAGGTTATTTCCGTAATTTAATAAGCTAGGCATTTTATTTTCGCGAATATATGTCATATCGGAAGTAATTTCTGGGAAAAATTTGTTCCAAGAAAGAAATGAAGTACTCGTAAGTTGCGCAGGTACGCGACATCTATCTTTTTTCTACACGAGCTTTATTAATAACGCCTTCTCTTTCTACAGTGAGGGGGTAGCTGGTGCTATTTTTAGAACAGGCTGGTACATACCCCTAAAATATGTATTATTGGACTTCAACTTTATTCTAGCTCAGTGAGGTTTAAAATAGAGATTGGTCGAACAAGTATTACACTAAAATATCTTTACCTCAATAAAGGTTCGTTGATGTTTTCATGCTTATTATTTATATCTCGCCATCCGCGGCGTTTCTTGGAAGTAATACCGCGTTGTCAGTTAAAGACGAAAAGCTATTAATTTTGCTATCCAATTAAGAATTAAGTGAGTAAAGGCATAGTTGCTCGATTCACTGAAATTATTACTTCATACGATGTTCTTTCACTCATCAGACGAACCTTTTCCAACAATGTGGTATTGTCACAAGTTAAAATCAATTAAAGGAAGATAAAGACCGTAGAACCAAGTTCGACTAAATAAGGTCCCATTAAAATAGATGGAGAAATTTTTTGAAATCATTCAGACCACCAAAATAAGGACAATGGTAAAAAAATAAGAAACACGCGTTAGAAACTTACAAGAAAAAAAATCAGCTAACGAAAATACACAAAAAAAAAATTATTATGTTAGATCTAAATTAAATCACTTTAATTAATTAATTTATTTATTAAGACTTTATGCACATAATGTACAATGGCGGACTAAATGCCTTGGGCATTTAATTATTGTTTTTTTTTGCTTGGATATCTTTGTTTAAACGTACTGAACGCTTTGTTAAAATTTGTCCATCTATTTTAATCGGACCTTATACTCGTATGTATGTATGTGACATCTGTCAACCCGCTTTAGGCCTGCGTTGTGGATACGCAGGCCTAAAGCGATGGCGCACTTTCATAGAGATAGGCCGTGTCCCAGCAATAGAAACGCTTTAAACTGATATGCTAAAGACCGATAAGATAGCTTCGATATAGTAGCGTATTCATGTATGAAGAAGTCAGTCCAACTTAGAACTACTGCTGTGCTTATTTTTCCACCAAACAGAATTTTCGTTAGCTTAGGTACAACCTTCGTCTTTCAGATCGACAACTCAACGAAATCAAATCGACATGAGATCACATCGACACGAGATCAGCTCGACAACAAAACGTTCGACAGCCTTTGTCTTTGCGAAATTCTTACCTATAGGTAGACTGAAACTGGAGAAGCTCGTAGCTAAATAGAAGAGGCAAGGTTAAGCCGTTCCTGCCAAGGTCAATTTGTGGATGGGTGACTAATAATTAAATACCAAGTTTCCTCCGTAACTCTTAAAGCACGTTTAGCCATTGGTCCTGGCTGTCATTTGTAGATCTTTGACAGTCGTTACAGGTAGTCAGTGGCCCGAAAGTCTGATAACCAGTCTTAACAAGGGGAATCGTATTACCCAGTACTAACTTGGTTGTGGAGGTTAAATATAAAGTAGCTCCTTGTCAAAGGAGTCATCTGCCTTTTTGCTTAACCGCATGCAGGGTGCTTTTTGTATTTTTCGTTTATAAAAACTAAAATATAAGATGAGATTCTGATAACATGGTTAAAAATACTAGTTTAGTATTACTGTACGTATTTACAATAGACCTATTGTTTGTTTTATTTTATGAATGGTTTAGACGTACAAGCGTAGTATAGTGATGGCGCATGGCCCACAAACAAAATGACTGGCGGGAACTCTTGGCTGATTGCCTGAAAACTGTATGAAATGACAGATTAGGTTAGCGCAGAATCGCTGAAATATTTTAATGTGAATAATACCAAATCTGACATTACCAAAGCAGTATCGTATTACCTCGTAACCTGGGTCGTGGAGGTTAAATAGGCAGTTGTTCATTGTTAAAATACTGGTCAGACTAGAAGCCGACTCCAGCAAAGTTGGGAAAAGGGTTGGGCAGACTATAGACTCAATACTGAATTTATGTCTCTTTAAAAAAACTCTCCTTAGTATTTAAAATATCAACTTTCGCAATACAACAATAAGGAAGAACCTATCAATCAATAACGATGACGTCTTTACCTAGACAGATAATAAAAGCAAAAACAATTCTCCGTATCCAATCGGCTCCCCGATGTATATACGGTATTCAAATGTGTACCTTTAATAAGCACAAATAACTGCTAATTCTCTTTATTTAATTGCAAACTCCGCACATTCAGCTACCTGAATGCGATATACTATAATCCTACTGAGCGAGCACTGTTTCGCCGCGTCGCAATTCATGAGAGTCAAATGGCGGGTGTACCATACCGAATCAAATTATACCAATTACCAAAAAAATTTACCTAAAACATACTATTCTGTACCTATCTTTAAAAAATCTGTACCTCCTTCAGAAACAAATTATTTCGAATTTAAGGTACACCCGCCATATTGACATCAAGATGGCGGGTCTTCTATAATATTTTATAATATATATTTTATAATATTTTATTGGCGTGTGTACCATAGCGAATCAAAATATACCAATTATCAAAAAAACGTACCTAAAACATTCTATTTTCTACCTAGCTTTAAAAGACCGCGCGCTTTCAGCATAAAAACTGTGAAAGTACTGTATTTGCCCATTCCCTAGCGTAGATCTCTATGGAGAAGAACGGGCAAGAAACTCCATCAATACACCGTGATTTTTTAGTCGTCTGACAAAGGTGGTCCACTCAATGTATCCGACATAAAATACCTCTGGGCGTGTTTTTTTTACCATTAATTAATAGGTACAAAGAGGTTGTTCCGTGTGGTCCCGGAACTAAAGAATACGGCCACCCCATTTCATCCCGTGGGTGTCGTAAAAGGCGGCTAAGGGAACTTACGACCCAGTGCAGTCTAAAAGCACATTTGGCCAACCGAGTGGTGACGGATAAACCACCAACAAAAGCATTCCCAAGGAGGGTTAGTATCAGGTAGGCGGCCGACTGTAAAACCTTAGCTAAAACCTTTTTACAACATGGTCAGGAAAAATGATATGCGCGATAGGGCGTACCCCGCAGGCGACGCGCAGGGGCAGCACCCGGCCTCCGCGGGAAATGGACAAGGGTTGTTGCACCATCCCGGGCGGGTGCGACGTAAGACGCGAGCTCGGGAAGTCAGACTGAGGTATGCTAGTTGGAATGTTGGGACAATGACTGGAAGAGCCAGAGAGTTAGCGGATGTATTGAAAAGAAGAAGAATAAATGTGGCGTGTTTGCAAGAAACTAAGTAGAAGGGTACAAAAGCAAGAGAAATTGGCGAGGGATACAAGTTTTTCTACTGTGGAAGTGACGGAAAAAGGACTGGCGTGGGAATAGTATTAGATAGTAATTTGAAAGAAAGTGTGATGGATGTAAAAAGGATTAATGATAGAATAATAGGTGTGAAAGTTATGTTAGAAAATGTTGTCTTGAACGTGATTAGTGTGTAAGCCCCACAAGTAGGATGCGAAGAAAGGGGGAAAGAGAAGTTTTGGGAGGATTTTGATACAGTGTTGATGACCATCCCTGTGCATGAAGAATTGATAGTTGGAGGTGATTTTAATGGGCATGTGGGAAGAATGAGAGAAAGTTATAAAAGAGTACACGGGGGATGGGGATTTGGTAACCTCAACAATGAGGGGGAAACTCTATTGCAATCGGCTACTGCATTTGATCTCGCAGTAGCCAACACTTGGTTCCAAAAAGCCGATGGACACCTTATAACATATAAAAGTGGTTTGGATAACACGCAAATCGATTACTTCCTCGTCAGACGCAACAACCTAAAGCACATCAAAGACTGCAAAGTGCTACCAGGAGAAGACTTGGTCTCACAACATAGACTCCTGCTTATGGAAGTAGTCGTACAAATAAGGCTTCTTAAACAAAAAGAGCGACCTCCCCCTAAAATAAAATGGGATATGCTAGAGAAGTCTGATAGTGCAAGGAAATTAATAGAGCGAGTGGTGGATAAAATGATAGAGATGGGTGATATAACTGATCAAAGTGTAAATTAATGTTGGAATGAGATGGCTCAGTGTATTAGAAGCGCAGCAAAAGGTATTTTGGGAGAGACAAAAGGAAGGGGTACGATAGACAGGGATACATGGTGGTGGTCGACAGAGATACAGAATGTGCTGAAGGATAAAAAGAAGAAGTTCAAAGAATGGCAGAGTGTTGGAAATGGGCAAACTAGCACTTAGTTTGAAGGCTGAAAAGAAGAGTGAGTATGATACTCTCAAGAAAAAGGCCAAGAGAGCTGTGGCTATAGCGAGAGCAAAGCCCAGAATAAACTCAATGACACACTGGATAGTCCAGCCGGCCAAAAACAGCTATACCGGCTTGCTAGAGCTAGAGAGAGAAAGGCGAAGGATGTCTGTCAGGTCAAATGCATAAAAGACGAAACAGGACTGGTTATTTCGGATGATGAGAAAATTAAAGATAGGTGGAAGGGTTACTTTGAAAGACTGATGAATGAGGAGAATGACTGGAGTGGTGAGCTTGAAAATAAACCAGTAAATGAGGGACTAGTGAGAAAGGTTAGTGTGGATGAAGTGAGGATTGCAGTTAGTGGAATGAAGAATGGTAAGGCATTAGGACCGGACGGAATACCAGTTGAAGTGTGGAAGTTATTGCGGATGGACGGATGGACGTGGTTAGCTTTATTCTTCAATAAATTGTTGCTGGCAGAAGCCATACCTGATGAATGGTGCAACAGTTCGCTGGTGCCCATCTTTAAAAATAAAGGTGATGTGCTGGAGTGCAATAACTATAGAGGGATAAAGCTAATGGCGCATAGTATGAAGGTTTGGGAGAAAGTTATTGAAAAACGACTGAGAGAAGAGAGTGAAATTTCAAAAAATCAATTCGGTTTTTGCCTGGTCGGGGAACGACGGATGCCATTTTTGCCATTCGCCAGCTGTGCGAGAAATACAGAAGTGCGCACAAAAACACACATGGTTGCACATGGTGTTCATCGACCTCGAAAAGGCATACGACCGGGTACCTCGTGAGGTTTTGTGGTGGGCCCTGAAAGAGAAAAGTATGCCTGGGAAGTATGTGCAGTTGATCCGAGCGATGTACAGTCGATATAGTACTCAAGTACGGTCTACAGCGGGCACTACCGGTAGCTTCAATGTGGCTGTCGGCTTGCACCAAGGGTCGGCTCTAAGCCCTTACCTCTTCCTGGTGATAATGGACGCACTTACGTCGGACATCCAGGAAGAGGCTCCCTGGTGCATGCTGTTTGCCGACGACATTGTGTTGGTTGCCGAGAGCGGCTTAGAGGTCCAGAGCAGGTTGGAGGTGTGGTGGCAAAGACTGGAGAACGTTGGCCTGAAAATAAGTAGAACGAAAACGGAATACGTGTTCTGCGATTTCGGCGGTCTCTCCAGTTCAGTGCCCATAACTCTTGCCGGAACGCCCATACCAATCTGTTCCGATTTTCGGTACCTCGGGTCGCTTGTGCAAGGGGATGGAGAAGTAGACCGGGACGTAATGCACCGGATCAACTCAGGATAGATAAAATGGCGACAGGTCACTGGAACAACTTGTGACCCACGGATGCCCCTCAAGCTAAAGGGGAAAATATAAAAGTCCGTGATTAGACCTGTCGTACTGTATGGGTCAGAATGCTGGGCTGTGAAGAAGAAGGATGAAAAACGATTGCATGTAGCGGAGATGAGAATGTTGAGATGGATGTGTGGAGGGTCAAGAATGGATAAAGTAAGAAATGAGTATATTAGAGGAAGTTTGAAAGTGGCGCCTGTTACAGAAAAATTGAAAGGAAGTCGTTTGTCTTGGTATGGACATGTAATGAGGAGGGATGAAACGCATGTGACTAAAAGAGTGATGAACATGAATGTTGATGGATGGAGAGGGAGAGGCAGGCCAAAGAAAAGATGGATGGATTGTGTGAAGACTGATATGAAAGAGAAAGGAGTCAACGATGCCGTGACGTCTGACAGGGGAGAATGGAAGAAGAAAACATGTTGCGCCGACCCCAAATAGAATGGGATAAGGGCAGGAAGATGATGAATTAATAGGTACAAAGAAAAATAAATAATAGATTAGAATTATGAAACATCCTGTTAATAATGTTTACGTATCAAACAGTAGAACATACCTAACCATCGCACGAGTCGAGTAGATAGATTTACGCTCGCAACAGAATGTTTCAACGTCGTTATGCATCATAATAATGAATAATATATATTTTATACCTCTTAAATACCATTTTTTTTGTTATGAATGTATAGTAGTCATTGGATACATAAAGTGGGCTTCTGTTGTCAGACGACTAAAAAGTCACGGTGTATATCATAATAATTATCGTATTTACTTATAAACAAGACACGGTTGTTTTATTTCTCAGGAACTATCCCCGGATCAAGTGTATGTTTCTTTTTACTTGAGGTACTTTTTAGGTACAATTTTTTGGTGTATATTTTATATATTTTATGAATAATGGTTAAATAATAAAATATTATAGAACAACCGCCATCTTGATGTCAATATGGGGGGTGTACCTTAAATTCGAAATAATTTGGTTCTGAAGGAGGTACAGATTTTGTAAATCTAGGTACAAAATAGTATGTTTTAGGTACATTTTTTTGGTAACTGGTACAACTGATTCGCTATGGTACACCCGCCATTTTGACTCTCATCGCAATTCTCTGCAGTTATGACCTTTAGTTATTACATAGGAAAGGGGGTGCTCTGCCCACGCGTTGCCGTTTGGAGTCCTGACGCCTACGGCACAGCCGTGTCAGCAATAAAAGGTCATAATGCATCTATTTATAGTTTTTTCCCGGGGCTGAACAGCATCCGGCAATGTTATCTAACTGGAATTTTTGAATCTATATTTTCCTATATATATGTTTAATGAAGTAGGTACTGAAAGATAAGCAGGTTACATTTTTATTACTCAACTTTTTATAACTGACAAAATGTTGAAATACTATAGGCTACACCTGTGCTTAACCCTTCGAAGATTACGGGCGAGACGTTATGTGTAAAGTAATAACTCAAATTCCTTCATAAAGAGTTTTTCATCTTACCTTGAACTGAGGTGTCACATTATTGCACCGAGCAATTGTTCTCAAATAACTGGCCCACATTCTATTATTAGGTACTTATCAAAAGCGTGCGATCAATTTACGCACAAAACACGACATTATGAGCCGGGTACCAAGTTTCAGAATTTATTAGCGTTTATTTTTAGATCACTTGAAAATTATCGCAAACACCTCTAATAGTAATGAGGAAACATTATCACAAGCTTTGTTATCTTATCAGATTAAACATCACTGTTGGTGTGCTATGTTCAGCATATATTATGATTCCTGAAAGGTAACTAAAGCGGGTTGGCGAAGTAGGTCATAAATCGATTAAGTTGCACTACATAGTGATAGGTAGTTCAGCCTATATGCTTATCTACAGTGCTCCAGTGCAACCGGGCCATTTCCTTGATCTACTTTCAAACTAGCACGGGACGGTAGCAACTACGTATAGCCTATGTTTTTGT
This sequence comes from Lycophotia porphyrea, assembly GCA_950005105.1. Taxonomy (NCBI): domain Eukaryota; kingdom Metazoa; phylum Arthropoda; class Insecta; order Lepidoptera; family Noctuidae; genus Lycophotia; species Lycophotia porphyrea. The sequence continues at coordinate 10,545,791 of OX465393.1, forward strand.
TTAATGTCCTAGATTTAAATTGATATTAACTAGGATTTACATAGAGAGTGCTGGCTATTATACATAGGACAATACTGTCTGCTAGAGATAGAGAGGGCCTGGACAAATTATATTTTACTAGCGATAACTATGATAAAGAAGTCTAAAATGTGTGAAACACTTCAACCAACTTTTCTGCGCAGGCGGGAAAACATAGACTTAGAAATAATAATAAAATAAGGAGCATACAAAAATGTTAATACTTTATTAGGTTAAACTAACTATATACATTGATAGTTAAAAATATATAATAAAATAATAGATAATAATTTAATTCAGGTAACAAAGACCCATAACATAAATACCTTTCAGATTATCATTCATATTTATACAAACCAGAAAATATAAACTATTGCACACGAAGTGACGGTGTCGTGTTGCACTGGTAGAAACTGTTTGGTAGAAAAAGCTCGTGCGGTGGTCCCATTTAAATTTTATTATCTTGGCTTGTATTTCATGAGTTAGCTCCTCTTATACATATTTTTTCGTGACTATCCCTTAATTACTTCTAGTTACAATATAAAATTAACTCATTACAAGAATTGGGATACTACAACTACAAAGGGAAAATAAAAATAAAACTTTTTATTGGAAAATTACTTTCGGAAAAGTCAATAAAACAAACAAATTCACAACCTAAGTTATCGCTACCTATTTACCGTATGGGTAACAACAACTTTCATCTTTGAAAGTTCATAGTTTATTCATATGTCTTCAAAAAGAAAAATAGTTTTGTATTGGTATCCTGACTTATAAGATTTCTTATAAATTCTGTTTGACCTTCCCGCAGTAGGCGGAACGTGGGCGTAGATTTCAATTAGTTTGGCTTGATCTTTTTAACAGTTGGTTAGCGATCCTAACAAATATGTTAACATGGGGTAGGAAACTGAGCTTCAATATATAGATACAAATCAGACAGCGTATTTGTAGCAAAGTGCTAGCTTGATGAGCTTAATATGCAGTCTCATAAACTATATAAGATTTATCAGTACAATAACAGACGGTTTCAAGTTTAAGCATCTTACAACCTACATAAATGTACATTATTAACATTCTCGTCATAAATAAAGCACTTGAAAGTTCACATTGTTATGAACCTATACTATAATCAATACAACTCACGTATGGGTAGGTACTAATCAAGTCATAGCGGGCTTGGGCTTCAATCCATTCATGAATGTAAGTGCTTACGTCAGCAGCTCTCCCCTCTAGGAGGTGCGGTCCCCCTCGGCACTAGCGCACAGAAGGGAGGGGGATTGTGACGTCAAACCTTTATGCAACAAGTGCCGATAGAAAAGTACCTAGGTATAAGACATAGTTATTTTTAGACTGCCGAAATAGGCTCTACCTTTGTTCTGTAAGTAGGTTTAGATTACATAGTGCTATGATGTTGAATGATATAGCTACATGTGCCTTTTTGATCTTTCAATGAATGGTAAGTAGTCTCCTTTGGGAATATGTTTTGCAGTAGCTGCTGATGTAAGTTTCGTTATTCCTCAGTTATTGAGTTGCGGAGGTCTGATGGATGAATACTGGTTAGCCTTTAGTCTGGAAACCGTGCCAAATAGCTTGAAGGAGGCGGCTGTTAGACAGACCATCCCAAAAGCATTGGGATTGTAAAGCTTCCTTCTTGTACTTAGAAACGAATGTGAGACGAATATTGGATTGACCGCGAAATATATATGTATTCAAAAGTCACGCCAAGGAAACCAATACAGGTCAAGATGATCATCATTGATCACGAATACTGAATGTCTAACGAATACTAACAATCTAATAATCTACGTTTTTTACACGCAGATAAGTGCTATGCTTGACCTCCGCGACCCAATTAGACTCTGTCTAAAAAATAATCAATTATGTACTTAAATAAAGTGCGCACTGAAATATAATCTAATTCTGACTTTGAACCGGTCAGACATGAAGCTGACCTCAGTTTGTAACATACAAACTTACTTACAGCGAGTTATTGAAATCGGTCCGATTCTACAATACTTATATACTATAAATAGCACTACAGAATCGATAGAACTATTTCAAACTTAAAGAAAGCCTTAAATAGAAGTCATAGTACTAAGACTTATATTTTAGGTTCAAAAGGCAATTTAAAAATAGAATCCAGTCGATCGTTAGACGTAGACGCAATTACTGTCGTTCCGTGGAGACATGAAACCTCCTTCCCTCCTTGTTACCACCCCTCCCCGTATCGAACTGGCTGTAAGAACCTCCTTTTACTATGTAACAAGTAAAAAAACAACAACCGTCACAAATATTAAACCTTCTTTTTATATTAATTTTGACTTTCGACATTCAAATATGTAAATATTTACGGGTATAATTAAATGGATGAAATGAGAATTATTTAAATACTTACAGAAATGTGTTTGTTCGTATGTGGTTAAAGTGCTGCCTCTATTAAAAAGTAAGTCCAAACTAGAAAGCTTGTGCTCTTGACGAGTAGAAGTTATCAAGCCATAAAAGCTTCGAAACGAAGCGTTAACTAAAAGTATTTTCAGGAAAAAAACGATTCAATTGTTATTCTTAACATTATCGTGATAATAACTCTTATTTATTTTGTAGTGAAGAGCTACGAGGGAGTATGGTAGTTTTGGGCTTACACCGAAACAGGTATAGTTGTAGTAAGTCATGCCATCTATGTCAAAACAAGAAGTTAAACGCAAAAGCCCAAGGTCTTTTATTGACGCATGCTCTGCCGGTTTGATAGCTTTTTTAAAAGTAAATAGGTATTAATAAATTAACGTATTTAAATGAATGCGTTCCATATAAAATAATTAAATAAGCAACAACATGAGCCAAAAGTTGGTACAGCGCCATCTATGGTAAAAATGCAGTTACTATAAGAACTTAAAGCTCGCGCTCTTCAATGATACTAACTTTACGACCCAAGTGAACGGTAGGAGTTTTTGGTAGTGACCGGTAGATGGGTTTCTATGAATGTTCTAGAGCTTTTACCATAACAGAGTGAATCAACCGTGTATTAGGATTTGTTTAGTGAACATGTGTAGAGTAAACATTATTATGATGACACAAATATGTTTTAACGCGTGTAAATAATCAGAAATTGAAATAAGTTGAGTTTATTTTATACCTATTATTTTTAACCTAACCTAAACTTTAGGGAAGTAAGTAAGACATGAATAACACTTCACTATAAAATCTCGGAATGACTTAAAAAGTTCCAAATAAAGCTGTTTCATTAGAGGGAGGTATATTATCCACATGTTACTTACTTCCTTGATCGATCGATCTTCAGGTAAAGCCGCACTTGCTTAGGTTGGTCCGTAGATGGGTGACCAACCATTACATACCGAGTTTCCTCCGTGCCTCGGCAAGCACGTTAAGCCGTTGGTCCCGGCTGTCAATTGTAGATCTTTGATAGTCGTTACAGGTAGTCATGTGGCCCGAAAGTCTCACAATCAGTCTTACCAAGGGGTATTGTATAACCCAGTACTAACTGGGTTCTGGAGGTCAGATATTAGGCAGTTGTTCCACGTAAAAAACTAGTATTCAGCTGCATCCGGTTAGATTGGAAGCCAACCCCAACATGGTTGGGAAAAGGCTGGTCAGATGATGGCTTACTTCCTTGATGTTTTTAGGCATAAACTTGAGCTATTCCAATCTCTGATAGTTACATATGTTGTACAACCAGATTTTTCAGATGATAAGAATCTGTTGATAGCAAAAATAATATGATTTAGAGATGGGTACTGGTTTGCATACCACATTTTTGTCGCGGTCGTAACACTCAAGATTCGTTATCAGCATTAATTAACTTAAAAAAAAAAAAACAAGAAAAAAGAGTAAAAAAGTTTTTTTTTTAATAAATAAAAATAAAGTATTTGTAAATATCATAACCTTTTTAGTGATACAGGGTGTAAATAGACTCTTCACGAAGCCGTCAACCAAGCATTATGTACATCAAACTAAGTAACTTTACCCTAAAATGTGTGCTGAGAAACGACTTTTTTTTTGAGCTGAAATTTCACGTTTTACACTCACTCAATGCCAGGACTCAAGTAACGCACTCAAAACATTGTGCTGATCGATGGATTGAATAGTAAGGGGGTCCTGGAGGTGTTTCAAGTAAAACTCTGAAAAACTGTGAAAAAGTTGGAACTTTGACCCCCAGTATCTCCGTAACTAGAAGCTTCCCAGGTATGGTCTAGAACAAAAGTCACTGATCTGATAAACACCCTTTATTATACAGTTTTTTTTGCATAATGTAGTGCCAAATTACATGCGTGTATGTGTAAGCTAAAAGCATGACACATATTTACATTTTCATGATATTTACATTTTAATATAAAGCACATTTTCTCGTATTTTCCGCTAACTTCCTCACCGTAGCACACAGATTCTATCAACAAGTCAAACGTTTAAGATACTCCGAAGTATGTTACGAGTGCTACGAATAGTAAACGCGGCAATTAAATAAACAGTGTAACAATTAAGCTTGCATTGTGTCAACCTGACACGGAACTAACTGTTAGAGCTCAGCTGTTGGATGCGCCTGCGCAGGGCACGCGTCTCGTAGCCACTAGCCACGTATAATAGACATCAACGCACGGCAAACGACGATGGTGATAACCGTGGATAACACTTTAATTACTCAATATTATATGTTTATATTTACTTAAGATTTATTTGGCCTACAAATAAAATATTTTTCAGAAAAAAATACGATTTAGAACCTTAATAACGATTAGCTGACTTTTTCTTATTCGCATAAATTCTTATATATTTTAATGCATGTAGGTTTTCGTCTGATACATTGAGATAATTTTAAAGTATGTTTGTAACAGACGTGGCCCTAATGCAGTTGTGTAAATAATTAAGCTGGATTTTAGAAGATTACGAATAAGTTTCCTTACTAAATAACTATATTTGCTGCGTACCTATGCAGTGTAAGCTTTCTCGGAATGGTTAAGTGACTCGTATCGAACAATAAATAGTAGAATCCTTCGACGTCCATTATCTCGGCATCATCATCACGCAGCTACAGTCGAGAGCTTTCAAAGCTGCGGGGGAGGTTCGATGCGACGGAGGGAGGGGCGCGGGCCGGCGTGGAGGCCTCCGCCTGCCAGTGCCGCGCCGACTGCGACGCCGCCCGCATGCCGCATACAACGCGTTCTTCACTTGTCAAACATAACAAAAACATAACTGAAAAGTGCTTTCAAATTGTGTTGCGTGTTATCGGGTGACTATCGTAATTAGAGTCTTGTTCAGTGCACATCGGGACATACGTGTGTGACGGTCGTAGATAGTGTTTTGTCACGTGTTTACGAATGAATGTGACGGCGTAGGCGCAGCCGCGGCGGGTCGCACTCTCCGTGAGATATTCGTGCGCGCGCAGGTCGTCGCGGCCATGCTGCATACCTGACAAGAGCGAGCGCGCGAGTCTGCGCGAACGGGACACAGCGAGCACTCCCGGCGCGCGTCAACTTTCCCTGACGAAGAACAACCCTGCGATGTTTTTGTCGGTGTCATGACGAGGATGGGGCGATGGCACGTGGCGCTGGTCGCGCTGGCGGCGCTCCTAGGCGCGGGCGTCAGCGCCGCCGCAGAGCAGATGCAGTCCCGCGCCGTCGACACTGGCGTCGACCTTCGTGTGCCCGAAGACCAGCCCGTTGGCACCATCGTTGGCAGGATTCCCACCAAACCTGGTTTCACTTACCGTTTCAATGAACCTCCCAAGGAATTTCTCCTAGACCCGGTGTCTGGTCAGATCAAAACCAACTTAGTCCTGGATAGGGAAGCCGTAGACCGATACGCGTTCGTTGTGTTATCCAGTCAACCTACTTATCCGATAGAAGTGCGATTACGGGTGACGGATGTGAATGACAATTATCCAGAATTCCCCGAACCGAGTATAGCGGTTGCGTTTTCTGAGAGTGCTGCGGCCGGGACAAAGTTATTGCTCGATGCCGCCACCGATATGGATTTAGGAGAAAACGGTATCACGAATGATTACAGAATAGTTGATGGTGATACTGAGGAGAAGTTTAGGTTGAACGTCACCGTAAATCCAAGCGGTCAAACGTCTTATTTACATCTAGAGACAACGGGAAAGTTAGATCGAGAAACCACCGACTTTTACATCCTAAACATATCAGCACGTGATGGTGGTAATCCACCTAAATACGGGTATTTGCAAGTGAATGTTTCTATTTTAGACGTTAATGATAATCCTCCAATATTCGATCAAAGTGACTTTTCAGTGTCTCTAAATGAGAGTGTACCACCGGGAACCACAGTTCTGAAGGTTACAGCCACGGATAGTGATTTGGGTGATAATAGTAAAATAACTTATGAAGTGACCGATACAGAGAGACAATTTGCAGTGGATCCTGAGTCTGGAGTGATAACGACCACGAAGAAGCTGAATTGCCCTAAGTATTGTAGTAACACTACTTGCAATATGACTTGCGTTCTTACTGTAATCGCTAAAGATCATGGTGTACCGCGGCAAGATGCACGGACTTATGTCACTGTCAACCTCATAGATGCCAATGATCACGATCCAGTAATAACGTTCACGTATGTTCCTCCTACAGCTAACTTTGCTACTGTTGATGAAAATGCCAAAAATGGTTCTCTTGTAGCTGCTATCACTGTCACAGATTTGGATGCAGGTTTAAATGGCATTACTAGCATAAGTATAGTTGCAGGTAATGAGCTCAACCATTTTCGCTTGGAAAATTCATCCAGTGTGTATATTGTGCATGTAAATGGTGTTTTAGATAGGGAAGAAATTAGCAAGTATAATTTGACTGTTGTTGCAACTGACAGAGGATCTCCTCCACGTACTGCTACCTCATTTTTAGTTATTCATGTAAATGATGTAAACGACCATGAACCCGTGTTTGAAAAATCTGAATATTCAACGGTTTTGACGGAACTTGCCCCTTCAGGATCTTACGTGGCCAGCATAACTGCTACTGATGAGGATACAGGAGTGAATGCTGAAATATTTTATGATTTCTATGATGGAAATCAGCAGCAATGGTTTACTATCGACCATTTGACAGGTTTGGTTACAACTAAATCTATGTTAGACCGGGAGATTCAAGGAACGGTTGAATTGAACGTTTCAGCAAGAGACGGAGGTCCTAATCCTAAATGGGCATACACTAGACTAAAAGTAACTATTTTAGATGAGAACGATGAAGCACCCACCTTTTCTCAGCCTCAAATTAATGCAACTTTACACGAAAACATAAAACCTATCAAGGAAATTCTAATTCTCACTGCATCCGATTACGATCAGGGTACAAATGGATCAGTATCATATTATTTACCTTCAAGTATAGAGAGAAAATACCCTAATACTTTCACATTAGATCCTATTACAGGACAACTAAGTACAGTAATCGAATTGGACAGGGAACGAATATCTTTGTATGAAATACAAGTACTTGCGAAGGATCAAGGGTTTCCTCCGCAATCCTCCACTGCTACTATATTACTGAAAGTTCTTGATGTGAATGATAATGATCCAATGTTTTATCCTCAAAGATACATTGAAAGTATCAACGAAGAGTTGCTAATTGGAAGTAATGTGTTACAAGTTAAAGCTTTTGATTTGGATGAAGGTGAAAATGCTAGAATCATGTATAGACTTGAGAGTGGCGGAGACGGTTATTTTGATATAGAACCATGGACAGGAAATATAGTGCTTCAGAAAGATTTTCGTAAAGCTCCAGAAACTGTGTACACACTAAAAATATCCTGTAAGGATAAAGGAAATAGACGAGCATTTGAAGATGCTATAGTTGAAATTGTAAAGACATCCCAACGTAAGAATTTGCAATTTGACGGTTACAACGGCTATACTTTTAAAATTCTGGAAGACGAAGGTACTTCCAAGGCAGACATAGGACGCTTTGTAGGAAAGGTGAATGCCAGAATATCTAGTGACACTATTTCTTACTACATCTTAGAAGGTGACCCAAAGCATATTTTCAAAATGGACGAAAAAACTGGAGTGATAACAACCGAGTCTAATGTAGACCGTGAAGATAAGATGACCTATCACCTGAGAGTTATGGCGAAGACTGGGGTCGCTTTTGGCTTTACCACAGTCAATATTTCAGTTCTAGATGTGAATGATAACTACCCCATATTTATTGAAGACAAGGATGAAGTTCATATTCCGGAAAATATGGCAGTAGGACAAGAGGTTTATTTTGCCAGAGCTACTGACCGTGACTCAGGTTCTAACAGAACCATCTTTTATACGCTTAGTTACAACCCTGAAAGTAACTTTCGTATATCGGAAACGACGGGAGTTATTTATTTAAATAAGCCAATATACAGTGAGCCAGGCTCTGTAATGTTCATCGAGGTAACAGCCACCGATAATGGAAGTCCAGCTCTAGCGGCTAAGCACTCCATATCGGTTATTGTTGATGACGTCAACGATCACACTCCAGTCTTCGATCATACATCATACGAAACATCTCTGCTTGAATCTACGTTAGTGAACACAAGATTTTTCGCTATTTCTGCGTCTGATGCTGATCTAGGACCCAGTGGTAGAATTTCTTACTATATCGCAGAAGGAAACACTGATGGCAAGTTTGGAGTATTTCCAGATGGCTATCTGTACGTGAAAAGTCTATTAGATAGAGAAGAACGCGATTACTACTCGTTAACGATAATCGCAACAGACCACGGTAAACCAGCGAGATCATCTCAAGTACCAGTCGTTATTCACGTTCTGGATGAAAATGATAATAGCCCTCAATTTACTAACACCACGTTCATATTCAAAATCAAAGAAAATGAGCCACCTGATACTTTTGTTGGAAAATTAACAGCTACAGACCGGGATATTGGACGTAATGCCGAGTTAACGTTTTCTTTGCCTATAGCGCAAAATGATTTCAGAATAGATTCTAGAAACGGCTTTATAAAAACATTGAAGTCCTTTGATAGGGAAAGCTTGGCACAACATTCAGGTCAAAACTACATTACGTTAACTGTGACTGTTAGTGATAACGGTAAACTTAAATTGTCTGATTCCGTGAGAGTTACGATTTACATAACAGATGTCAATGACAACCCACCCGTCTTTACGCGAACTCCCTATAAGGTTGAGGTATCCGAAGGTGCCGCTGTGGGAGCTTCTATTATGCGAGTGTACTCGACAGATGCTGACGAAGGTTTGAATGGTGACATCTACTACAAACTGATTGGAGGAGACGATTTAGGAAAATTCAGTTTGGATGAAGCTACCGGACAACTACTCATAAACAAACCTTTAGATCGTGAAACAACGGATCACTACAAGCTTACAATACTGGCTCATGATTCCGGTCAGATAATTCGTCTGTCCGCCACAACAACTATCACAGTTGACGTGCTTGATGAGAATGATAATGCACCAATAATTACGCAGACACAAATGAAAGTGTCAGTGTTAGAAACGGAACCAGTAAATAAAAAGATAATACAATTCCACGCAACCGATGCTGACTTAGGTATCAATCGGGAGCTACAGTTCTCAATTACGTCGGGTAATAGAAAAGAAGCCTTCTTCATTGACAGCTATTCAGGGGAATTGTTCTTGCATAAACAATTAGATTATGAAGATTTAACTTCGTACGTTTTGAATATCACTGCTACAGATAACGGCAACCCGAGCTTATCATATTTTATATTATTTACTGTAAATGTTATTGACGCAAATGACAACGCACCAATCTTTACGAATACAGCTATTGTGCGTCAAATAAGAGAAGGTATACCGAAGCACACACCAATAGTGACAGTCACCGCAGAGGACCCAGATTCTGGATTAAACGGCAAAGTTTATTATTCGATCACGCACCAAGATCCTAATGACAGCAAGCGGCACTTTGCCATAAATAACATCACCGGGGTCATACATACTTTATTACCTATTGATAGAGAAAGTATTGACACGTTCAGAATAACTGTTGTCGCTTATGATAGAGCCGAGCCACCATCGGCAAGGCTATCTGCTGAAAAATTAGTTACTGTAATCGTCGAAGATATTAACGACAACGCTCCAGTTTTCGTATCTATGAACGCAGCCGTGATCAACACGGAGCGACTAGGAAGAAGTGCAGGCCGTGGAATATTTATTATGAACGTATTAGCCCGTGACTTAGATTCAGGAACAAATGGATTGGTCACTTACAAGCTAATCCACGGTGGCAACGAACTATTCGATCTGCACAGGAGTAACGGTGCATTGACTTTACGTTATCCTCCGGCGTCACCGGAGGCGCGCTGGAATTTGGTCATAAAAGCTACAGATGAGGCAGTGTTGAGTGAACAGAAAAGTACTGAAGCATACCTCACGGTCATTATGGGAGGAACAGAATTACAGGGTGTCACTTGGACTAACGTAGGGTCGGTATCTGTGGCTGAGAACGAACCTGCGGGTACGGCAGTGTTAAACTTGACTAATAACTATAAATCAGGTTTAGAATATTACATAGTGAATGTGACTGGTGATGGTAGACAAGTGGATAGGTTGTTCGACATAGATTCGTCGTTGGGAATACTATCGACGGCTGTTTCTCTGGACCGAGAAGCGGGCGTGGACCGGTACGAAGTGGAGATCTGCGCAGTATCATCAGGAACGCCGCTTAAAACGACAACGACTAAGGTAAGATTAAAATAATATAATTAATTGGACAGATTGTATGGTCGTATCGAGTGATTTTAGCGTTGTTGTACAGTTAACAATTCAAAACGGACAATCCAATTAACTTGGCACAATCGCCGGCAGAGACAAAACATCGGCACCGTACTGTTGTTAAAACAAAAATAAATAAAAAATGTATGCTCGTTAGCGTATGTCGGGCGGCGCAGTCTAATCGGGGGCTCTAAATTACGATAAGTCGCGTCTCGCAAACGATATCAGAACACTCGTTCTGAAACCTTCCAAAGATTACCTGTTCGGAAACATGAGTTTTGTTTGTTATACGTTTCGTTTCATTAATATTATCCTCAATGGTACACATCTATTGATACAGAAAAGATTTTGTTACAGTTAGTAAAACTTAGTAAGTTTGTTAAAGTTATTATTTCCTTTATTTATTTTAACACATTATTATTTTTTATTTTTTTTATTTAACGTCAATTTTAAATGTGGCTTTGGACGACCGAGCTTGGGCACAAGCTACTCTTCCTATTCGCATGGGAGGACTCGGCGTCCGCAAAATTTCCAGTATTAGTTTACCGGCTTTTATATCCTCGGTCCACGGCACTAAGAAATTAATCAGGAATATCCTGTCTTCCACACTGATTGATTTTGATGTGCCGTGCATGCCCGAGGCTATCGATGCTTGGAAACTCGCTTGCCCGAATACTGAAGAACCCGACCATCCATTTTCCCAGAGACGGTGGGACGAGCCGCTCTGCAGAGTAGTTCAGAGCAATCTGCTGAACACATCTGCTACTACTAGTGTTGCCATACAACGTGGCAACGCCGCCAGTCTCTTGGGCACATTACCATCTGACAGCGTTGAGGAGGAGTTTTTCGATGCCCTTTTATAGTTTGTTGTTAGTTTATCTATTTTAGTTTAATAGTTTTTAATTATCAATGTATATAGTTAATACAATAATAAACCCTATTATTAATATCAATTTATTTATACATTTTAAAACAATATAAAAAAAAAACATTTAAAATATATAAAAAATAGTAGCCCACCGGTATCGGAATTATTAACGTTTATGTTGAAAAACAAAATCTCTTTGAAACCAAAAATGGTTTCGATACATGGGATCAAATATTTAGTAGTTCATTGAACAAAATCCACCTCAATAATAATTTAACCTTCGATCCGAAAAAGCAATTTTGACTCACAAGTTTTAAGCGCAATTTTGTTATTAGCGAGAGAAATAAAAAGTACCTAAAACAGGTCGTGTGCTCGTAAAAGATCTCGTCACATTACGATTACGATATTGTACCTCACCTTTTGACGAATAAACTGTTGATCCTGTGACATGCGGGTGTGGTGTGCCCACTTCACACCGGCCGTTTACAATTCAGTCGTTTAATTTAAAATACTTTACTTTCAAAATAAACTTGGTTTATAAGTCAAATATGTACATACTAATTCTGCAATTAGACTATAAACTAAGAATCAAATTATTTATAATTGCCAAGATCATAAAATAAAGCATAAAAGCTTCGTTACAGATAAAAGTTAGCATTCAAATAAATTCAGTCTGTTATACACAAGTGACGTTTTTAATATAAAAGCTGCTTATAAAAACCGGCCAAGTGCGAGTCGGACTAACATACGCAGGGTTCCGCTTCCGTAGCACCAATCAATATTATAAACATATTTTTTTTTGTTAGCCATTTGGCTACGGAACCCTAGAAATAAAGTGTGATTAGATTAAAGGCTGAATAACATGGTTAGGAGATACTTCAGTAGATATTATTATCTGGCGGCAAACGCAATGGCTTTGTCATAAAGTTGTTTCTTACGACATCAATAAAACAGTGACTTCAGGGTAATTCAATGTTAAAATCCTGTCATGGCGTCGTAAATGTCATAGCATGCGAATTATTCTATTTAGGAAGTTTATTTTTTTAAATAATTACGTCATTTTTGCCATCAGGCAACACATAACATTGGCAGACTTATTTTAGGTCGGCAAAGCCGTTATCTTTAACGGGTGTCCGAAACGTCCCCGTACTTACAGTAAAAACTTTAAGAATCGGAGAAATAATAAAAGCGTATTAAAACTCGAGTCTTGCTTATTTGAATATACGAATCGAATATCTTACTTAATCGACGGCAAGGGATTGGTCGTCGAGTGAGAAGTGTCACATTTACTACTCAATATATTGTCATAAAACAGTACTTTTTAACAACATTTTATTTTATAATGCGGAATCTCGTTATTTCAGCTTGCTTATTTACATACAATTAGGAGTTGGTGCCTTTATTAGGTAATATTTCATTTTATATATGGATAAAAGAAGGTTGTGTGGAAAATTATTGAAATCTGATATTCTGGGGCATTTAACTCACAGTAGGTAGGTATACTGGAACCTTATACTGCTTACTGGTTGCAGTGTCATTGTCGACTTCAGTTACTAAAATCTTATTTTACATAATTAAGATTCTGGCACATTCATGAAACTTTACGAAATAATTTACCGAATTAAGTAAAATAAAGTAGGTTGTATTGTAATGGACAGTGTATACAATATAATATAACTGTATTGTATAGTTGGATCATTTCAACATCACTAAACCTTGTTAAAGCCACTTTGGTATTATTCAGTCCAAAGATCCATCTTAAAACCTATTTTCTTCAAATCTGCAAAAACTCAATCGTACTTACATGAATGAGCTTAAAGCTGTTCATCCACGTCAATGCACGAGCATCAACTTAGAAGTGTCAACTTTAAGAAAACGTCCCTAATTATTTTTGTGGTCAATCCGAGAAGTGGTCAGGTGCGGTCAGAAGCGGTCGTGCCCACTCCCGAGCATGTCTTCACCACCGTTACGGGTCAATTGACAACAAATTTGAATTAATTAAGCTATATCGCGTAACGATGTGAACCAACCATTACGGGCAAATAACCTTTTGTTTTAGACAAGTTTCGTAGATGCAGTGTTTTGTAGAAAAAGATGGATTACTCAGTCGTTTCTGATCTCAAATGATAGGCCCCATTTTCGAGCCTAAAATGTGCCGCATAAACAGCACTAAACGTACAAGTTATTGATGTGAATCATCATTTTGGTATCTGTTGCGTTATTATCTGCTCCATGCATCAACTTACCTAGAATATAAACATTTCATATAGCACATTTTGCGTAGCCTTAAAATTCGCAGAATGCACGGCTTTTTGTAACTGTTCGTGCGCAGTTAAGTCAGTCTCAATTATCATTGCATTTTTAATCGCGGAGGCCATAAAATCATTGGGGGGTATGATTATGTGAAAAGAAGCGATTTCAGGTAAGAAGGGGCGGGGGGTGACTATCAACCGACACCGAAAGCGCATTAGGTCGCCGGCCTGCATTCCCGGGACTGATTTATGCAACTTGCACCCGGCGGCTCGGCCATCGACACTCGCCTTAATGAACGTACAACCTTACGTTATACTGTGAAATGGCTTTCATTATTTCACGCCAATACAAATAGTCCTGTGTCTACGCGGTGCGTTTAACCCCCATGCGCGTAATGCTTTTTTTATTCTTCTTTTAACTGCCCAAGTTAATAAATATTGGAGATATGAATGCTAAATGCGAAGCAGATAGGAAAGTTAAACATTGGCAGTATATTGTGTTCGCGTACAAGAATTTATGTAAATGAACGCTACTTTTGTATTTATATGAATAAAAGCAGAGTTCAGAAATTGGTTTAATGAGACTTTCAAGGAAAAGCTGACGACTTGTAACGGTCGTGTATACTGATGCAGATACATACGTCGTCAATCGTTTACGTTTTACGAACTCCGTAGCAATGAGTTTTTACCTCGCGTCCTCGCGCGTTTTCTGTTACATATAACAGATAACGCGCACGTTGGACGCGTGTGTCGTCATGAGAATTTTCGCTAATTCCCACATTCGAGCGAAAAAGACATTCTTCGGAAAAGACACAAAAATCGATGACTCCGATCGTCAAGCGCGTCGCTCGGAATTGCCGATATACCGTCCAGCCGTTTTTAACTTATTAGCGTTTCGGTTTTTATCAATGAATTTATTGGTGGCCAACCAAACGTGCCGATTGGACGAAAATTTTAAATGCTAAATCAACGTTTCATTTGAAACTGTTACCCCGCGCAAATGCGTTCCGAGGCGCAATTGATAACGAGTTTGGGTGGCACGTCCTCTAAAAGCGTTATCACTGTAAAAAATCCCTCATCATGCTTTCTCAAAAGTAAATAAACAAGAGTTTTTGTTATATCTTTAAAAAGCATTAAATTGTTTCCGTTCTTTGATTTTAATTTACATACTAACTTGCCTGATGGTTGCGCCTTTGGAGATGACCAGTAGCAAATTAATTACAAAATGTAACCTTTTCCAAGTCAATGACTGAATTTAGATAAAGGTTAAAGTTAATAGGCTCTTGCATACGTTGCTCTATCTATTCAAATTGTAAATGCTTGTCTATTCTCACTTTTAACTAAACCAAGCGTACCTAGTAAAGGGCCTTCAGATTTACAGTAACTAATGAGTTAACAGTGACAATAATCAACCAATTATAAAGCTCGTGTCACACGACTGCATTTGCCATTATATTGGTATAATCGAGTAGATAACCGGTGACTGACAAGTTGCCGAAAGACGCCAGTCGTGACTCGATCCGCAGTATCCTAAGTGAAATCCTACGCTGTACCATTTGAGTAAGTTGCGTAAATCAGCGAAATCGTGCGAGGTTTAACTTTAGTTCAGTATCAAATTACTTACCAGCCCTAGTTGCACAATTCTGCAAACTTAAGGCAGGATAGGTGATGCACCCGGTTTCGAAGGCCATGTTAAAAATTAGTTTTCGGAAAATTGATGATATCTTATATGTTTTGCAATATTTTGAAGGTTTGTTTCTATTCGAATATAATTTAAAAGATTTCACATTTATAGCAGAATAACGCTCCTTTTAGTTTATGTTTGATAAAGCTTCGGTATCTGTTCTTGTTCATGTTAATTCTTAACATTTCGACGTCAGCCCATGGCATCAACAAGCAAATAAAATTAAACATTCAGTCAATCTCGAAAAGTAGTATTTTATCATCAAACTTAGTAACGATTTAGAAGTTCGACAGATTTCATCAAACAATAAAATACAAGAGTTATAGACGTGTGCTGACACAAATGATTACTTGGTCGTAACGGTTTCCTGTTAACACTGACACCTCGTCAGTGCTAATTTTTTGTTTATACTAATTGAAATTTCATAATATTTTCGTTTATTTAAAGAAATAGAATCACTTTTATATTATATATTTTCAATAACAAGCACTAAAGACATGAAATGTAAAATATATTATACAAAATGAGATAAAAGGTTGTGAACCGACAAATTGAATCATCATTTTATATTTACAAGCCTTTTAGTAACTATTGATTGCTTTCGATAGCTTGGTTATTAGTGAATTGAAATATTTTTAAATTGCAGAAAAAATCTAAACCCGAATCTGCGTCTAGACATTCTTAGACCATTGATTTATTGTTTACCACATAAAATACAGACATTGATACTTTCAAGGATAACAGGGTATCAAGGAAATCAATGTATTGTTTTTTTGCTTTTCTGTTGTATCAAATCATTGATTTATCATGTACATTTCAATAAGATAAAATAAAACATTTTGAGCGAAATAGGTAATAAAATATTATATATCATGTGTTTAGAATCTTACACACAACTAAGTTCCAAGTTTCAACAAAGAATTTAAAACATCATACATTTTTTAGTTCTAAAAGCCGAGGCGTTTATTTATAAAACATAGCGCAGTAAATTATAAAGCTATCAGGTGTGGTTCACATGTTGGGTTAGTGGTTGAGTTTTTCATGACGATAGAAATAGAAAATCGGTTGGTGTCACCGACGCAGACGCAGTCGCGGGAAGAGAGATCGAGCTACCTCTTACCCATCTAGCAAGAACTAACAAGTAGGTATAGGTATCTCTGGGGTAGCTATGAGACCTAGAATCCTAGATAACTGGCGTTTATCAAAAACCCCATTTTTATAAAAGGAATAAGTGAGTTACGGTTTGTATAATATAATAACTCGGAACGGCCGTTTAATTAATGGGCATTAATTATAGTAATAGTAAAATGTTATAAACTTATGATTTGTTTGTATTAAATATTGGCTAGATCATTTAATTTCCTTTCATATTTATTTATTTAATGAGAACTTCAATTCAAGGTGTTCATGCTGGCTAGCGAGTAAATGGCTAATTATGTAGATATTTCAGAGTAAGTATATATAGGCTGGGTATGTCAGCTCACGCAATTTTTGTTTATTTCAGTGCTCTTTGTTGATTTTCTTTTCATATTATAAGTGAATGAAAGTAAACAAATATTTGAACAAAATTGACTACATAGAAAAAAAACTAAATTCTAAGTAGCAGTTAATCTTTTATAGCAACTTTCTCCTGCGATCAACCCGTCTTTAGAAGATAATTCTACGAATAAAAATTTATTTCACTGTATAAGATACAAAAATACCACGCATATATTTAGTCACAGATCCTGGTATTCAAATATCCTTTATTAAAAATCGATATAACACTTAACATTGATAAATAGCTAGAGACGTGAAATAATTAAATATCTCATTTCTCATTTAGGTGTTTAATTTGTCAAACTTTATGGTCTGATACTCGTTTTAAAATGAATCTCTAATGAGTTGGAAATTGAAGACAAAATCATAATTTTGTCGATTACAAAAATAATGTTGATAGTTTACTCAGTTGATTAATGTTCAAGTTAAGTGGTTGCTGTGACCTCGGCAAAAAATGCAGTAAGTGGAAAATTTTCTAACTTAGATGTGCGAGGAAACGGCACGGTGACAGAGGCAAACATCCATCAATAGAATTGCTTCATAGCCAAAATGAAGCAATAATTAGAATTTCCTCGTACAGCTCTGTGAAAAGTTAGCTTTAATATATTTTTTAATGCAGAATTATGGAAACGTAGTTCCATAGAACATACCGCTGTGTTTAACGAATCAGCAACTAACTATCGTGTACATTAATGGAATTTGTACTATTGGAATGTATGGCCTATCTCTATTGGCATCTATTTTCGCAACAATTTTTCAATATCTGTCTGTAATCACAATATAGATTGTTTCTTGACAGTCCCTCGGCTGAGTCCACTTTCTTATCGTTGTTGACTATAACGACCACTGAAGCATGACCTGTCTTGCCTGCCCCTGCATTCCTGCGCGGAGACCAGCGCGGGGACACTGATCGCGCTGTCATAGGCCTTGCTTAATTGGACAGTTTATGTGTGTGCATTCATGTGAAGTTGGACCGGTTCCTAGTGGTTCTGTTGCTTTCTACATCATACATCGATGTTTCTGTAGGGATTCTTATGAGACCGCTGTGTGTATGTAGTTCACAGGTTTGAAGTTGTGTGAAGTTTATTATGATTTGTGTATCATTGGCGGAGGCGTGATGGGAGTTTAGCTGAAGCGAGCTTGTCGCTGTCGTCTTTATTATGTTCATATCTTCTCCGCGAGAGATGTACGCCGATGCAATATTATACAGCGACGTCGTAGCTTTCCCATCCCGGAACACATCTGCTCGTTTCTGCGGAAGACAAGTCATATTTATCTAGCATCTAATTATATGAAAATGTTTTATCAAGCTTGTCAAATAACTTATTCTGAGATAGTGAGATATCGTTCAACTTACTTCAGAATGTAAAGCTGTCCAAAGAAATAAAACCACTAAAATAACCCTTACAGAGTAATTTATGTGTATTGATTATTCAAATTAGCTAAACCGAATGCATGGAATTTTAATCTGAATGTTCAAAAAAATTATAGTGTGGTTATGTACGTACGTGGTACATAGCACAGATGTATGTATAATGTATAATGAGATTTAAGATTCGAAAGATTTATTATAGAACTAGCTGTGCCCGCGACGTCGTCCGCGTAGAATAGTGACTTTGGACAGCATTTTTTGGATTTATCTTTTTATAAACCCTATGAACCCTTAAATAAAAATAAATGAAATATGCAAACAGTCAGTGTTATCGATTGCAACTGTTACGCCATGCGCCTCCGGAATACGTGCGGTGTTTTTTTTTTTTTGAATGGCATCTCGCAGTTCAGTCTAGAGAGGTTGTCGTCTGCTTAGGACTATGCTGTGGGTGCCTTGAGTGTAAGGCCTCCAGCCAGGGCATAAAAACTTACAAACTAAGCGAGTACACGCTAAGGGCACCCCGTGTAGTGTACGGGCCTCGGCTTAGGGCGTCGCTGGGGCAGGGCAGCAAGGGGACAGGCTGGATCTGATTATGATTATTTAGGGGCTGATTTAAAACTACAGGCTCAGCCGCGCGGGCTGGCTCGAGCAAGGGACGTGGAGGGTTTGGACCGGGATCTCGCGACGGGCCTCGATGGCGAGGGCGGAAAGACGGTTTGCGCTTCTTGAGCGTGCTAGTTTCCCTATTGCACTCCTGGAGGAGGGTGATAGTGTCATCGGGATCGACTAAAGTATGCCTGGGAAGGCGAATCTGACTAATACGCGAGGGCTCGTATCGGGCGGCTGATGCGATCAGGGCGTAAGCGTACGTCATGATGGGACGGATCACCGCGGTATAGAGGCGCAACTTGCACCTGAGGGCCAGTTTGCTCTTTACCGTAAGCAAGAAATGGAGTCATAGCGAAGAAAGCTCGGTCGCGAGCTGCAGTGATGTGGGGACTGAAGGTCAGATGTTGGCTTACCGTACATAGTGATCGGGCTGGAGGCAACGGCGCGGCTCTTGGCGCGCTTAATATACCCAGGCGCAGGCGTGTACAACCTACAATCGTCCAGCCTAAGCTGAACCCTATTTCATATGATTGATGATATAGATCTGAGGTCAACTTACATTGGTTATTTAAAATTTCCGAAACTGATTATTTTTAAATTATTAAATGACTATTATATATAATCATAATTTAATATAGACCATTATTATAAGTTTAGTAAAGTTTCAGTCAATGCCACTGAACAGAGAAAGAATTGATCGATTTAGATAGTTTAACAAATTTTCTACGTGATTCTTTAAATTGGCATAACTTTTTTTATTTATAAACCGATTGACATGAAACAAACACTAAATGTTAAGTGAAGCTTACCACAATATATTAGTGAAAACCACATCTGAATCGGATAAGCCGTTTCTGAGATTATCGTGCACAAACGCACAGACAAAAATTCTAAAAATATTTTTTTTGGGTACTATTTGCGTTGATACTTCACAATACACATAATACACAACACACAATACACAATATGTACATAATATGTATAGATTATAGTTGCTATCCTGCCTGCAAGTGTATTGTGAAGTATGTAACTTAATTTTTCGATCAAGAGGGCAGTCTTATAGTGTCTATAAAAGGTATACTGTAACACAGCAGTTACAAAGCTTCAGCTTTTATAAGAGACACGAAAAGAGAAAATGGTTTGCTTTCAACGTTTGATTAGTATTTTCCACAGTATTTGTTGCGCCAATGCTTTCAAATATTCGCCACCAAAGGTTTCGTTGCAACTCTATACAATTTGGAAGCTCAACAGCTTTTAAATCGACATAATACCGCCACCTGTAACTAAAAGGCCACAAACCTTACGCCTCCACGACGTTTCATTGCAAAATTGATTTCCTGATGGTATCTAACCTCCCGAGGGAACGTTGGATAAATAAATACTTTACGATAATCTTCGGAGATCTGAGACAGGCCAGAATTACAGCAAGGCCGGGATATTACTGCGTTTTAATTCTGTTCCCGACACACCTCCGTCGCATTACGATTTGATATGATTTAGTGCGTTATTGTACGTGCCAAGCTCAGCCCTCGCTTCGCATAAGTCAAATAAATTTTGGTCAGGTTGAAATGAGCGTAGCTGGCTGATCTCGATATCTCCCGCATGTATTACCTACTAAATTACAATTAGGATCGCACTTTTGACATATCGTGTTATATTTAAGCGTGCGTTTTACTTATTATTTTGCTTTGGTGAGCATGTTTTGGCATGTTTTATGCCTATGTCGTTTTTTAGTAGAGCTTATTATGACTCTTTATTCATTGTGGACGCTTTCTTGTGTCCTTTTTTGCGATATCCTTTGAATGATATTAGATACTTAACTGGGATACAGATTCCAGAAAAGGCATCTAGTTTTATAGAAACAGAGAACACAGACATTAAAATTAGCTCCTAGATAAAAAAGCTTGATTAAGAAACGTTAATAAATCACCTAATTAAAACCTCGGGTATGAATATAGACACTAATCCTTTTAAAAGCCTTGGAACATAAGATTAAATGTAAGCAATATGGAAGACGCACTGATTCTCGCCATCCGCGGCAGAATCTCGTTTAGTACATCGATAAAAGTTGTAAAATGCAAATGTGGCTAGTGAAATGTTAAGAATCTTACGCCCACGCCGTTAGCACCGTTACTTTATTCACATAGAGATATATTTTCACACATTACGTTAACTTTTCGTATTCACCAATAAATATACATAATGGTACATTTTATGTAAAGAGTTTACACATATTTCACACTTCTCGAGGTATCGCATCAATTTATCGGACAAACCGTTTAGTTCGACGGTAAATGTTATCTAAGATGTTGCATTTGGTTTAAATATCAGCTATTTATAGTCAGTCTGGTTGACATATAAGTCACCAACAAAATGTAAGGTTCACCACTTCACAAAAAGTAACGAAGTTTCTAGAAAACGCAATATAGGTATATTGCGTCTTTTGTTCGTGACTAGGAGTTGGTAATAGCAACTAGTAGACCTGCCTGAGCCGTAATATTTTAAGGGATTTACTACTATTTATAATTATTCTTGTCTATATTTCAATCTCTTGAGCCTCAGCGGCTTGGCTTCTAAAGACATTCCGCCTTTTAACGACTTTCGTCTAACAGCTTTTGAAGCATCCTTATCGCTCACCTAGTGACATTTTAGTGCACTACTGGACCTCTGGCCGGCTTGAAGATATAACTAATAAGTGTTCAGCAAATTCTGGGAATTCTTGTTACTAAAAGAATGTAATCCTTTTGTAAAAAATAGTTTGACAAATAACTATCATGGATGATATCCCGTAACTGACAATAGGTATAAGTTTATGTATTATTCTTATTCTTTATTGCACACAAATTAAAAATATACATACAAATTGCAATTGTATAACTTATGTTCAATGGCGAGCTTAACCCAGAATTGGGTTTTCTTACAGCAAACCTAATTTTGATTACGAGAATTGCAAAAGAGGATACACTTATGTGCATTAACATTTAATTCATTATTAGATCTTTTACTTTAAGATTCTGTTCAATGTGAAAACATTTTACGTTTAGTCAGAGTTTTTATGCCGCCTATGGGCCTCTGACTTGGCTTACGTTAAGTTATACAGAGAGACCGTTTATTCTAAGAATGTATTTTTTTGAATTATTTCTTCTCTCCATATTCATTGAAGCCTCGTAAAAACTATGTGACTATGTGGACTCTGTGCGACTATTTTATGTTTAGCTTTGAACTCCAGTACAAAATGTTCTTTCATCTAAACATTCAACTACTTACGTTCCACAAAATAAATTATCTTGAATCTATAAAAATATATCTAAATAATAATTCTACGTAGCAATTTGAATGTGATGGGAGAGCCGAGTGTGGAGTCCATATATCTAGAAGGGCAAGACAATAGACTATAGCAGTGACTACATTTCATCCGATAATTGTAGAGGGCGCGTGAGTCGATCGTCGATGCGCAAGCGCCCCGAACGGCAGCTAAACGCCATTTTGTTATTAGGGATGCGATTCATCGATAATGTTCACTATTATTTATTATATCGATACGTTATTGATAGTTTAAGACCTATAAAATATATATTATCTACATTCCTTTTACTAATAAGGCACACACCAAAATTTAAACGATTACATTTATCTCTTAATTGTCAAATAAGGTAAATTTATCTGTTGTACCACCGATAATAATTTATGCAATCTAGACAAGTAGGTATGTCTTTTGTCAGAGTCGAGTTATTTATGAATGCCTACTCAAATTCCTAACCTAGAATCATGCGACAAATATTGGCGTCTGGTAATATTAAGACATGACAGCTAATTGTTAAATACATAAATATTAGCCGGTGCAAATTCAAATAGCGCTAATGACTTTGAAATAAAATATTTAAGAAAGAAAATATAAAAACTGCAGTGAAAATAAAAGATATCAATGACATCTTATTGATAACAATAAAAAAATACCTTGTGCGCTGACACATCACTATTCTGAGGAAACGGGCCGTTAAAAATATTTAATTTGGTTGGCGCGTAACCCGTAATTACCTGTTACATAGTTATTCACGATCCACAGCCTGTGAGTAAATCCACTGCTCAAGTGGTTTGGAAATGTTTACAGAAATGTACCCGGCTGCTTGTTGGTTTGTTTGTGAATTACGGCCACTTGGTCATTTAAATTAATTACTAGCGACCTGCAATCCCGCGCTGAAATGTTCTTACAAACATGCGTCATACATCTGTAGTCTGTGGAACGAGTAAAATAACCATAAAGCGTTCCAAGAGTTTATTTGCAACTAATACTAATTCAATCATAGCTGCAAGTTTTTTATCGTTTTATGATAAACCGATTGAATCGATTCTAATTGATACAACATAACTGATACGTTCGATTTTTGAAAAAACTTTCATATGTACTCCGTATTTCATTAGTATTGATGGCTTACTAAAACCAATTAGACATTCTGAAACCTGTTTGCAGGTTCTAGAACAAGTGTGAGAACTTGAATTATTGTACACTATAAAACATGAGCCCTCCCTTTTCCTTTAGTAATAAGCCTATTCAATAAAATAATTCAGATGGCAAAGGGGTTCGGGTTATTGTTGAATTTGAGGCTTTAATTCTGGCGAAGATGAAAAGAACTTAATTATTAAAGAATGACCTTGTAGAGCGGTAGAGGTCGTTGACACGCTCGTTCATAGTTAAATCTTTTAGTGCAATAATTGTGTTAGATTGTGATCATTGTCACTATGAGTATTTCCTAAATAGATTTTTCATTCCATCAATCAGGTATTCACATTTACTGTTAGTTTTAAAACATTTGTTGTATTACCAGAAAAAGCTTTGACACCGGTTTCTTTGAGTAGTGAAGTTTCATGACTAAGGCACAAGAATTCTCACTTTTGAATTTGAGAATACGTTGCTAGAAAAAACCAAGGAGATAAGATTAATTTACCTGTAAGAAGTGTCGGAAATTTTGGACATTTCAAATGTTGAAAGCATTTTTTTGTAGTTAAGCTCTTGCTTTTGTATACCGTTACGTGAGTCAGGTAGTTTCTTAGAAATATTGCCCGCATGTCTGAGCGAATCCTGTATTTGCAAGTTCTTTGAGTAAGCACCTAATTAAGTGGACTTAAAAATTTAGTAATATCAATAAAATAACTCCAATTAAAATGATATTGATCAGGCATAATTTTATGAGACATTAAAGACTAACAATTTAAAAAGGTATCACTTTTATTTATTTCATAACATGCTGTCGTAGATAATAATCACAAAAACATAAAAATCTGTTATATTATTCTGTTATCTGTGAGATATCTGTTATTTTTATCTTATAGTGGCAGTGAAACAAGCCCTGAATCTAATAAATATCAATGAAGTTTGTACATAAACCAAGCAAACAGGTTTCATACTTCGACCGCGAGGATATCAATTTTAAAACGCTTGTAAATATATAAATATTCAGCAAAAAGTCATTATAATGTGTTTAGATGTGATACGAGAAAAATAAATTGTACGATTTGAGCCTGCTATAATGAGTTTAGGTCGAAAATAAATCACTGAGGACTTTTACGATATAGCTTCATTTAAACTAAAAATAATGACGATTTCAAGTGCCTCAGTGGACGTTAAATCAAAACAACTTATGTTATAGAATATCACTAAATTACATCTCTATTAAATAATAGCATTAGTAATTGTGTTTGTAATTACAATCATATGATTGTGTTTACTGCATATGTTCTTCAATGAGTACGATAATTATGATAAAATATTCAAAAAATAAAAATACATACGTACTTTCGATTTTCATGTACCTGCTAGAGGAAGTGGGACATTTTGATTATTCGAAGACGTGCTTTGTTCGAAGTTGAATACCTTACCCATTCATTGAAGAACGGCACCGTGTCAAGAGTATCGAACAATTCATATAAAGTCAGAATTCTATTACGGCTGTGTGTGTGCGGCTTACTCAGCTGCAAGAAATGCAGGTACTTATAGAGGTGAGCACAGTTTGGTCCAACAGTGGGTCCAAGTCGCCCAGCTTGGCGTGGCATCCGCTCATCCTTACGTAGCTCGCGGCTATAAAGGTGCGCCATAAAACGGGTCTCATTTTATGACCATTTGACGAAGTTATATACGTTTTTGAAGCCATTTCTTAGTCGGGC
Organism: Lycophotia porphyrea; assembly: GCA_950005105.1. Taxonomy (NCBI): domain Eukaryota; kingdom Metazoa; phylum Arthropoda; class Insecta; order Lepidoptera; family Noctuidae; genus Lycophotia; species Lycophotia porphyrea. The sequence goes on from OX465393.1 coordinate 10,571,006, forward strand.
CGACCATTGTGGCTGCGTGACCACTCCGCAGCGTCTCCGTGCCATTCTTATTATTCTAAAGTCTTATGCTATTGCGAAGGATTTTTAGCTCAAATTTCTACGACATTCACGGATATTATTTAAAGATCTAATACCATTGTCAGATAATCAGTTTAGGTTAATTCGTTTAGGAATCGTGCCGGCAGAGAGTAAGGGCCCGGGCTATCGCGAAGGAAATCTGCAATCTCGACAATGCTGTATCAATATTCATGCTTACGGTCGCGACCCCTACTATTTGCATAACTGCGCAATGCATTCTCTCGGCTGCAACTGTTCTATTGTTTTATGATCTAAATGACCACGCGATATAGGGCCAGTCACGATAACCATGTATGTTAATATGTATAGATTCATGTTTATGGTTTGCACTACATTGTAATACTTAGTCTAATTTTGCTCCAGAATGTTAATCTATACTTTGTTAGAATTGACATAATTTTTAGAAAACCCAACTGTTTGAAGAGATCACTGCTCACATCTTTTCAGATACATACTCGCATAGCAAGTTAAATTCTCGATTCAGTCAATTCAATCTGTAACAGTCAATTAAAACAACAAAATATTGATTGTCTTGGTATTGACAATTACAACAATTAGTAATTGTGCACGCTCGGTTCGATTTGTGCATGGTAGGAATCTGATGATGGAAGCTGTATGAAACGATTTTAATAGAAAAACCGGTTGAACGCGAACATGAACTCAAACCACTAGGTTTCTAGCATGAACTTTCTTGAATTACTTACTCTGGAAATAGATAAATTTTTAATATAAGCACTCAGATTAAAACATGTCCTCGTTAATGATTAATTAAGACCGATATCGTTCTGATTCTGATGTTTTCCTTATCTGCAGTAAATTAGAATCGAGAAGACAAAAAGTAGTTCACACGAAGAACTCTTTATTAAACAGAGCCCTGTTCGATGTGAGTAGTAAACGTTGGTGGAATTTGTTCGGAGTAAACAAGCACGTAGTGTTGCGGTAATAAGATAGCTAATTACTGGTTATTTATCAGTTTTATGGTAGGTATGAAGAAACTCTGCTTGAACGTGGGTCGTCTTTTTGACATACTACTTTTCTCTGATCTTCAGGACACAACAGCTAATTTTCCAGTTTTATTATTATAAAATTTATTCCTGCGTTAATGATTTTCTCTGTAAGAATAGCAAGTACAGTAATTAAAAGCGTATTTATAAGATATCCAATCGGGTCTGAAACTAAACTTACACAGCAACAGAGTTGAAATATCGGAGTATTCCTCAAAGCCCAACTATTTTTGAGCGCAACTAAATTATTCCTCGAAGCGCAACCATTAGTTGCGCTCACCAATTCAAATTGTTCAAATGAGGAATACCCCGAAATATCGGGAGCTCAGAATAATTGTAAATCACAGAATATATCCCGTAAGTGACAGTGTAAGTTTAGCTATAAACCATGAAAGCTTAAAACTGTGTTTAAGTCTGAAGTTTTTCGGACACATTCGAAAATGCCTGAGTTGAACCATAAAATGTCTTAACATCAATAACTGTTACGTTAGATTTCCTTTGTTAAGTTCAAATGGAATTCTGAATGTAAATGATGTCCTCTTCCTTGTCTTTGTTCTTCTGGCTATTGTCGATGCCCGAATGTTTAGAGCAAGACGTACGTGTCTAAGTATTTTATGGAACGGATTTAACTTTATGATCATGATTGTGATTTTGGAAATAACTAACACTTCCTTTCTTCATTTCAGGTAACATTGCAATACAAACAACTGCGCTTTGTTCCCGTCGATGTAAGTGCATAGAGCTGGCCCATTCCTTGGGCATGTATGTTATTGTTTCATAAAGTACTGGTATTCCAGTGCATGTGAAAAACGATTTTTATTACCATTCAAGCCAGCCAGTAAGTGTGTTTAGATCAATAAAAATGACAAGTGGAAGCGAAACTACAGATAACTTCCACTAAGCCTTTTAATAGCGGCCTCTTGCTCATAAATTATGTTTAATGACCACTAAAATAAAATAAATTGGAAAATACGACGCTCCAGAGTACAAATAAAAGAATGCTTCCCTTTACAAATCCTAAACGCATATATTGAACTTGATAGAGATATTAAAGTTATAAACAAATCTCATAAGTACGCGTGAGACTATAACGGATCGTCAGGCGGTTAGGAAAGGCTAATTCTAAATTAATTTTATTTATTGAATTAATCAGTTATTCGAAACTTAATCACGTACAATAAAAGTAAAATTTTCCAATAAATTTCACAGTAAATAACTCAGTAGTGAGCTAATTGGGTCTATCTAGAAACATTAAGATAGGCTAACATAGCCTCTGATCAGCCGAAGATTTGGCTGGACACGCAATATTTAGGTAGTTGGAGGCTGTATGCGGTTCGCCTATGCCTAAGAATAGACTGTAGCGTTATATTGTTACCTGACTTGGGTTTCTAATATGGAGATGAATAAATTCATGTAAGCACCTTTAGCTGCATGGTTAGTGGTCACTCTCTTTGTGTTTAGTTATGTATGAAAAACATTGAATAATGATTTGTTTAGCTTGTCACAGTGCTGTAGCTCTAGTGTAAAAAGTTGTTGTTTGTTTCTTCTTTAAAAAAAAAACGGTACCTCACACTAAGAAACAGGTTGTAGCCAAATTTCTCCTGTATTATGTTCTGTTTCTGTTTTCTTTTTTGAGTTATTTACTGTGATAAAGTATGGCAATTGTGAACACAAGCATTCTTCTTCTTAGCGTGTCGATGTCAATCTAAATTGTGTCGGCCCTGAACTAAGATACTAGTTTGACGGTTTCAGTAGCGTCCTTCAGTTCTTATAGCATTGAAGAGTAAAATCCCCAAATTACTTTCGTTACTTAGAGACGAATAGCGAAAGATTATTATTTATTAATTGATCAAAACAATTAAACCAAGAAACCATCTCCACTCACAGTCTTATGCAGATAAACCTCGAGAATTTCCGCAGTGACTTCTAAACATTGCTCAACTCACTTCGAAACAGCAAGAACGATCTAATGCTGACCGTTTTAGACAAGAAATACTTATGAGGACGGTGACAACGATCGCAGGCGTAACTGAACGATAACCTTAGAACCCGACTCAACAGCTTGTAATGAAAATGTAAGCCTTATTATATGGCAAAGGTATCTTAGAGAAGGCAGCAACAGTATTATTGGATTATTATGCTATCTTACTTTATCTAACTCACTCTAAACACAACTTCTTCTTTTCTTTGACAGTGATGAACCGCTGGGAAATTAGTTTTGAAACAATATGTCACGGGTAAACGGTTAAATTCGGAATTTGAATGCTTATATATGTTCAGTATATGAAAAAGTTTTTAAGCTTAGAATATAAACATCTTTTCATGTTAGACACAAAGGCTACTTTTTTCAGGTGAAAAGATAGGATTTAATTTCGTCTGGTATTTTTTGTAAGGCTGTTTTACCACATGTCTGCCTACTATGATGAAATGCAAAGTGGAGTGTATGAATTATTTATATTGGAGTAAATTGCATGAAATAACGACCCACTTTATGTTTAGGCATCATAAGATAAAATAAGAATATAGACTGTAGACGCCAGGCCCTTGCAATAAGGTCTGAATTCGCTTAAAGTTATCACAGTTATTTATGTCTACCTTAATAATTATTTGTATATTCGATTCGCGCATTCACTCGTGCGCTGGGATTATTATGAAAGTTTGTGTAGTACAATATTCCTGCAACATAAATATACCATTTTTTACTTTGATTAAGCAATTTGTATTCATTGTGTAACGCTATTTTGCCTAAAATGTAAATACATACCTATTTTTGGGAAAGAATTTTGTGATTGCAAGTGATAACGACTTCCAAATATATTCTCATTTTATTGATACTGTGCCATTATCTCACTAGAAAAAGGTGGAAATTAGAAAAAGTTCAGAATCCTTTAATTAAGTACGACATGGTGCTGATTCAGGTAGATTCCTCCAATTCCAGGGGTAGTTTATGTCCACAGGGGTCAACGGTACTTGCCTATCAAGGAATTACAAAAAAGAACTTGACTAGATACACAAGTAAGATAGGTTTCCAGAACACTCCAGCCAGTTTTAATTAGCGACCGTACACGCACTGATCGCGGGATGCTATTAAATCGATACAATAAATTAATTCTTGACAGATCCATCAACTGGTGCGTTTACAAGCCATTGTGAAGTTATTACTGTGCCATCATGCGGTAGGTACATATTGGTGATACTCAATATGAAGACAATCAATATTTATGACCAGAAGATCATAGCTGTTTGTATTTCGCCTTATCTGTGGGCTTTCTTCACAGAGTTACAGACACATATCATTTACATACATACATAAATTCACGCCCTTTTCCCATGGGGTTAGGCAGAAACCACAGAACGCCACCTGCTACGATCCTTACATTGTTAAATGATGTGTGGATGTAGAATTCAGTAGATGTAGAAGTCAGTAGTATTAAAATTTTAAAATCGTTAGACTACTATTTTAAAATTTTAATACTACTGACTTCTCACGGAGTGGCTGATCGTAATGGCACTGTGGCTAATAATCGTTTCAGAATCTCTAAACCTATTAAAAATGCCTTTGGGAATTTTACTGATTAATACGATCAGTTTTCACTAACAAAAAAGTTTTCCTTTTTACTTTGTGTAAAAACAATGAGTTTAATAAACATAATAAGTTTGTAAAGCGAGTCGGAGGGAATTCTAAATTCTAACAAGATACCAACAAGATGTAAATAAAAAACTTCTTAGTGATCAAACATAATAAGAATTTAATTTAAGCTTGCATATTAATTTGTCCTTTACTCATTATGACCGTATTGCTAATGAGAAGAAGAAGCACTATCTAACTACTACCAAGAAATGTGTTATATAGGATGTTCACAAAAAGATACACACTCGTAACTTCAACTGTGTGTCGTTATTTAAATAGTTCGTAGAAGCAATACGCAAAGCTTTCGGTTGCTATACGATATTTTTAAGTATCGTCTCTTATAATAAGACAAAGGATGGTCATGCATAAGTATCGGGAGGACGTAATAGCATTGTCGTTATAAATCACATGGAGATATTGATCGTAAATAAAGTTGCGATTTATGACAAAACAGAGATATCTCGCGGCGTTAGTGGCTCGTGTAAGGTAGTATACATGCAGATAGCCTTTGCTCCTCAGTCTGATGGAAATGTCAGCTTTCAAGTAAATAAACGCATAATAATGTTGCCTTTTCACTTACAAACAGACGTAACTGTACACGTAATTATTTTCATATCAATGTGAAATGTTGATACTAATAGTGATAGAAAACACAGCTTTTAACGTACTTACTTACTTATCAGGAATAATAGGGTGTTTACGATAGCAATAACAATGTTCAAACCGCTTTTATGACTATAATTAAACATTGATATTACAGCGTTTGAAGTAACAGCTAACACTAACTCACACTTGACACAATTGCAACGTCGCGGCAAGTAACAAGTCAATAAATAAAATAGTATGCAGTATTCGCATTTAAATCACACTCTGTGTATGGAGATGAGGATGTTTAATACACCCTTTAATTGATATGTTGCGTGCTGACTTATAGTATCTGATCCGAAGCCAGGCGTGTTCCTCCGGCAATTCTATTGGGCAATTTATTTATATTGATTTCTATACCAATCCCTATCTGTCTAGATAGCTCATGACTTTATATATTGCCTCTAAAACTTGGCTTGATATATTAAATTATATGTGTGGTTAATTATCCAGCGTGTTAAACGTGGGTTGATTGGTTTTTTTCTGAACCTGAAATATACAGGTCAACTGTGAGTTACGTAGAGACGCCAGCACATCATGCTACTACAATCTGTCAAATTTATTTAATACATTTACAACTTTATCGCTGAAGCATTAGGTTCAAGGTTGATTGGGAAAATTTGACAGCTTCGGGTAGCTTGATGTGCTGTCTGTACATTCTTCAGTTTGTTCAAGATCTTACCCAAATAACGTTGACTTCTAAGTTTCTTTTACCATTCAATAGAAACAAAATTATTTTATAACTGTTGAAAACACCTGCTTAAGTTAAATGAGGAAAAAGGTCGAGACTTGAGAAAGATAAATGACTAAAACGAGTACCCATAATAAACGTGGATCGTTTTTCTATTTTTCTGAGAAATTCTTTAAAACGTGAAAAGATTTTAGGAAGTAAATTGATCTCGACTGATGAAGTCTATTAGTTAAAGTCAGAGATTATGTTTGAATATATTAAAAAACAATAGTTGAATGTCACCTGTCTTGTCTCTTATGATAATAAGATTATTTTTTTGTTTAATAAATACAAGTCTAGACTGAGGAAATTATATGATGTTTAGATAAATACAATTAGTTAGGGTTTATTTGGCATAGCCGCATAACACGCTTGGCATAATCTTCTTTAAACAAATATTGTTAAGGCATAAAAATGATTTAATATAATTATTTTTTGGCCGAATGTTTATATTTCCGAATTTACAATGGCATACAGATGGCTTAATTTTATTTGGCATGACCTATAACAAAGTTGACATTTCGCATAATTTCGTTTAGCATAATGTTTATTTAGCGCGAGGATTGTTAAGTATAATTTCACTTGGCATACTATGAAGATGGCAGAATTTCATTTGGAATAATTTTTAACCTTAAATTAAAACATTGTCTTAAAAAGTCAATATGTTGTGCTGCAAAAGTTAGTGACAGAAATTACAGGCGTGATGGTAGGTTATGTAATTAATCGTTATTCCTTCTATCCATGTAGTTTTTCTGTTCGCTGAAAATGAATTGAAAACACGTTTTGAAACTCAATTTTAGCTTTCTGAGTTCATAAATTAACAGTATGTACTAAATCTATTTTGTTTGGCAACCCAATCAGTCTATTTTATTTTCATGTAACATCATCGAAATTAGATTTTTGAACGAGTCCAGTTCTAAAGTCATCTGGCCAGTTTGACCTCACGAACGCAGCCTCTAATCAAGGCGTACCATTAAGCTATTGTTGCCATATTAATACCTATCATTAGGACAAAATTTGAATAAATATCAATATCGGATAGGATTCGCATATAATTTTTTTCTAAATTTTCTTTTTTAGCTGTAATGAAGCCGGGAAATTTATTAGATTATTATGTGAATAAATATTAATTTTATGCATCGTATCGAGACAAAAACACGAGACACTCGTTAGATGATTGTAGTCACAGCAAACAGGACTTTTTTCTAAGCTAGTAAATAATTTATTCAGAACATCGTCCGTTGGTTAAGCGTCCAATTTGTCATGGACAAATTCTGTGTGTTAGTTTAACACACCGTGGGTACCTACCCGCTGCGTTTGAGTGTTCTTGAATAATTGTTACATTTACTTACATTGGACGAACGTTTGCCTCAACACGCAATACTTAATCATTTAAATATTTAGACGTAATTGCTTTCATGAATGATCGATTTATCAAAACTTGCACCTGTAACTTGGGGTCACGCTTATTTTCAACGTGAAATAAGCTGGATCATGGCCTCTATTAACTCTTGATACACTTGTGTAATATCAGGAATAACTACTTGATTAGAGAGTGTAAATATTAAGGTGAAAATGATTCAGCAGGTTCAAGTAATCGGATCGCTTAGAAGCAGATAACAATTTAATCATAATTCAAACGATTCTCTATTCGGATGATGTTATTATATTAATACCAGTTCTTTTGAAGCGACTATTATCTAATAAACGTAACGAAAACGTCCGAAGGTCAGGGCTGGCAGCGTGAAGGTTGGAGGAGTATCTCAACTCAATCTCGGCTCGAAGTAGATTACTGAGAGGAATTAAAGAGAAATATATGGAGACATTATGCGCGGGCGCAGGCATATGAATAGCTTATCTACCACGTAAGAATGCCAATAGCGTGAGAACTGTCCGCGTCCACTTCCAAATTATTCTGAATACGTTCGATCCACGTCCTTGATGCGTGACCGGTTACTAAATCAGCGAGCTGCGAACAATACCACAACGTGTGTATTATTTTACTTTGCACGTACCTCCACCTACCCGCAGACTACCTTTTATCTATAAAAATGTTGTATCATGATCATACTGACGATGATAGTGCATCGCGCACTATTGTTGAAGTCCATTCCTTTTTTCCTTCACTTAAAAACTAGCTTTTATAAACTAGTCGTTTACCTGCTACGATTTATCAATATTGTGTCTGCTATACCTATTCAGTCAGCTTTTTGTGTCAGCCAGTAAAGAGAATTGAAACTCAATCAATTACCAGTTTATTGACCTCGGCTACTTAGCTTACACCAAGAAACTTTAATCCAATCTATCAATTCTATTCAAATGATGTTTTATGTATAAAATTTTGAGGAAAGAATATAAATAACAGTAGTAGCATCGAAGGAACAAACGGATATAGCACGTGAATCGAAGTTAAACGATTAAGACGAATAAGCCGTATCGAATTCGATTATGGCGGAGCGCGCTCGGTGCGAGCTCCCGATGACAGAATCGAGAATGCGATTTAAGATTTTGAGAGGGCTATGTGTACGTATAATTAGCGGTGCGGAAGCTGGGTAGTTAGTGCGAGGGGCGGGTTGTCCTCGTAACGATAAATCATAAGTGCGCAGGAGTCGCTGGGCGGACGATGGGCGGAGCGAGTGATTTTTAAACGGTTTTTTGAGTTTCGCGACGGCCAATGCACGAGTAATTCGGGCATCCTTTTCTGGCGCCTTGATATGGCGACACTTTTTCGTTAATTAGGAGAACCATGATTACGACTAATTTTCCGGACAACGAACTCAGCGACAAAAAGTGGTATTCAATTAAAACAATACCTATCCAAAACGTAAGTTGTGAAAGCTTCATAAAAACGATACTTGGTCTCCGCCAAAAAGTATTTTTCGAATGAGAAATTCTTGCACAGTGGTCGTAAAGCGTTCGCTTCCCGATTTTTTGGGTGGCGTTGTCACCCTATGGCTACTAATTAATACCCCGCGGCCGGTGCGCGGGCGCAGGTACTCTCTCTGTTCGTGCTCGCTGCTGCTTTTTGTCCCGCACTGTCTCTATTGTTCTCTGTCGGATCACATGATGTCGCTCTTAATTCCTTCTCACTGCCTCATGAGCTCTGAATACTGATGGAACAGTGACATATACAGCACGTATTTATAACTGCAATAATCTTCCAGACGGACGCTTTTCAGTGGAAAAAAGACTTGTCCTTGTTTTGATCGTATTAATTGAGTTTATAAGAAATTAAATTGATGTTATTATGCACAAACTTGACATAATTATCTGTAGGTTAGTAAAACTGCCTTTATATGTAGTGCAGATGTTAGGTGGCCATATGTCTTCATTGATATTGTCTATGTATATGTTGATCTACACTCAGAGACGGTTGGTTGGATTCACATATTCTTGCCTCGTTTCATATTATTACTCCTTACTTTGTATTTTTACATTCGATAAAAATTGAAGTCTTTAAAAATATGCAATGCAAGTGTGTATAATGGCCGGTCCTATTTGTAACAAGTAGTTATAACTTGATACGATATCGGCCCACCATCTTGTTCGAGTGTTCGTTTGAGTAATCTACGGCTCGTCCAATCGTTTCGTTAACTTGATACGCATTAAATTAAAAGAGCAAATCAAAATAAACATTCCCAATACTCCCTGATAGAGATACAAAATATCATATTATTTGAAATGCGAGGCAATATTTAAAATGCTTCATAACAACTAGTGATCACCTCGGGGGCGTTACTATCTACATATTTATACCAGATACAATTCAAAACCAGTTTCTTCTCGCCACTCGATTCTAACAAGAATTTGGACTCATACAAAAATAAATACTGTCCACGAAACATGAGAAAGGTAATATCGTCATATTAAAACATTTGCTAACTCAATTTTGGTCTAAAATAAAAGTTGGTAAGACTTGTTTTCGGTTAACCGATGGAACGGTAGTTAGATCGAAATAATTTTGGAAATGAAAAGCTATATAGCAGTATTTATTATGACATCCGACAGTAAAGTACAAAATTGATTTTATCGAGGTTTACCAACATGCATAGTTTAAATTTCTCTAGAGCTCTGTTAAACTACGATGTAGTAGGGTAATTACTTCCATGCTATTAATTAAAATTTAATTTAGGTAACCGTATTTGAGTAACGATATTGTAGACTCTAATATATGGAAGGAGCAAGTATGCTTCTACATTAAACGGCTGGGAACAGGCTCCTCGTGCTCATGTTGTGACAGACTCGTTGCGCGTAACATCCATACTCTTCTACACACACAAATATTCCGATAATTTATTAACATTCTCATGCAAAAGACACCTATTTGTATAGATTAAATTTAAAGATAAATTAAACCTTATTAAGTTTTTGCGGACAGTTTTTAGCATCGTTTTTCTCGTGCGTTTTTAGAGAGCTTTAATGAAGTGAAGCTTTAATAAACCATTGATTATTCGTTAATTGAACTCGTTTTTTAATTCAAGCATAATGATTTTGTTATTATTTTAATATGTACGCACGACGACATTAAGCTGATCTCTCATTGTACGGAAAGTTCATACAAAACGAGGTCAGGTTATACTGGATTTGTATAGTTTGATGTGTTACGTACGTAAGTAAGATTATGTCTGTACACACTTACAGACATAATCTTACTTAACTGTTCACATAAACTTATTTAGAAGCGGATCGATATCATTATTTATTTGTTAACAATACACAACAGGTGTTCACAAACTTTCAGATATAAAAAAAAAACAAATAAATAAACTCCCATGTTCACTTGTTACGCTACTTTATACACATCAATAACTTGCGACTTCATAATAATTACAATTTAAAGTTCATTCAACTGTTACTTTCATTCGAACTTGTTTCGCTGTCCAGGGAATTCAAATGCAGCTAATATTATTAAATTGTAAATTAGCCTTCAGGATAGCGTGACATAAAGTACACTATGGCCAGGTTTACGACAACAGCTAAACATAAGATAAGGGTGCGCTTTATTCGTACCATGTCCCCTTGAGTAATCGTTCAGATAGTTGCTATCTCTGCCGTGAAGCCTTCGTGATTTTTACAGTCTGCACGAGGCATTAGCGAGCCTGTTTATAGCTGACAATGCCTGGAAACGCGACACATGTATTTATTATATTGATTGTAATATGAATTGTAAACCATTTAGTATATTACATATGTTTTCCCGACATTTCTACGATATGACTTCGTTGTATTATAATTTTAGTGCAATTTATAACAAAGCCTCTGTAAGCGACACGTTTTGTTTGTCACTAAACTTGTATTTAGATAAGTTTCAATGAGACGTTCATTCAAAATAACAAAGACCAATAGTTAATAGAGAATAAAGTAATATAAAATAATAATTGTATAATTATAAATTTATAAAGGTGATTATCGTTATAGATTCGCAGTTACAACCGCTTTGCACCGCTTTGCAGGGATAATGCACACTTTTATGGGGCTTGCTAAATGAAACGAAAACTAATTAAACGAGCCTTTAATATCGGCCCACTCAATTATTGTTAAGTACGCAATAGAGTCCCAATAAATCATTTAGGTACACACACAAATTCCATAACTCATTCGTTATGTATTTTCAACATTTTGCTGTGGTACTAAAATGCGGGCTATTTTAGTGTATGGTGGACAATGCCGGCATAGCAGCGGCGAGGCGCGGGCGCAGAGCGGCGGTGCCACGACGCGCGTACGCAGAAAAAAAGAGAAAATACTCAATAGTCCTCCACGGCCCACACGCCAACCTATGGCCACTCAATCGTTCGTATTCCTCTAGTGGAATAGAAAAAGTTGCGGAGTCGATTATTCTAGACATAAATAGAATATTTCACACTACTCACTTATTTATACTCATACACTAATGGCAGCGGCAGTCACGACATGTTTCCTAATCTTAAATCAGTGTTAAATAAAATAAGTTTATGTTCCACGCATACCTTACAATAATAATGTTAATAAATGAAGCGTAAAACAACATTTTTAGTTATCATATTTTTATAGCTTACGGACGAAGGCTTTCTCAGAATTTAACAGGTGATATGATAATTAAAAAACGTCAGATACTTATTAGCAGTAGTTAATGATAAAAAGATCGTAAACTTTAATTACTATCTGTTATGGAAATAAAATCTAAAGTAATGTCTACTTCATAGGACTTGTGTTCCGTTGGGCTCAAGCAATGACACAGCGCTTACTCTCAAGAGATACTTGGATTCTTTAGGAGTTAACTTTGAGCCAGCCTAGCTAACGAGTAACGATTGACGTGAGTATTTTCAAGTACATACCCGACGCCTTAATGATTTATAATGATTTTGATGTAGAAACAATAAACAATGTATCGTTCTGGAACATTTTTTATGCCTCATGCATGAGTCGACGACCGGTCTTAAGAAAACACTATACACGATTTTCAGATGAATATTGTTTAAGCTGTTCAAGACTTGTGAAATCTGGGGAATGTGTAGAATTCCTAAAATCTCTTTTCATCTTTAACTATTCAAACTACTTTGACAGGTACCTACTCATTTAAATAAGTTGAATTGTTTCCAATCACAGTTTGAAAGTCATGCTCATCCTGCGCCTAATTATTCGAAGTCAATGTTCATCAAATACAAACATTCAAATTTGGAACAGTCGTGGGACACACCCACGGCACATATACAGTACGCAATGTTTTTCCACATTCAATTCAAATAAGTTCCACAACGACCGCTTTGTACCTTCGTCTAAAAAAATTAAAAATAGTATCGGTATGTGTACAGGTTACAAGTTTCATGAGAGATTCATGAGCCAAGTCAACATGCACATAATACATATTAATTGTTTAGACTAATACAAGCAGTTTTACTCGTAACATATTACACCAATATACACTTAAAGTAAATGTTTATATTACGGTTCGGTAATGTACTTATTTAAATGAATCATTTTGCCAAGATGCGTTCAGCTGAACTCGAGATAGATGTGCAATCATGACATGATGTTGCATCTAATAACTGACGGAAAATGGAAAACGTATACTGCAAATAGGCATGAATATTTGATTAATTACTTCTTTATCTATCTAATAAGAAGATAATTAACATATTTACGCTATTTTATCTTGGTTGTGTTACTATTTGAACGGTACATTAATAATTCAGACGCAAGTATGTTGTAATAGAGATTATGTACCCTATCAAGAATGCAAATTAGGTTTTAAGTGAACGACGACTATATAATATACACTATAGTAACTTAATAGGAAATAATTCTTGCTGTCGGTTTTCTGTTCTAAGACGTTGTAAGTACATACCGGAAGCTTGTAGTCTCAAATAACTCTCCCATGATTAAGAAACTGAGAAACTTGACCTCCATAATGACGTGCTCTATTTGATCATTTAACTTCTCAGAATGAAATTTAAGCTGGGATAACATTGAAGAGGATTAACCGCAGCTTAATAAACTCAATGTAAAAATGCGTACGACTGTAAAAGGATATAGGGACACGATCATACGCACATACGCCTAAAGTATTGTCTGAACAATGTCTCGCTGCACGACGCGCAACTCAATGCCTTTCAAGTCAGATTAAGTTAGGAAAGGCGCATTATTAATAACGGCCAATAACTTAACTGCCGCTTGAAATATCGAAGTTACTTTTGCTTAAGCGACACTCATATATTATGTGAACTAAGAATATGTTTCCGGATCGAGAGAGGTTTTGTCATTGGTTCTACAGCGGGATTATTTTATTTTGTAAGCGTCAATTGTAATGTATACAATTATTTATTTATAGCTTCGTTATTTTCCTACATTGAAGATAGATATTCTTTTTCTTTGTTGTGTTAACGATTACACACCATATAACATTTGATTTACCGTTGTTAAACCTATTAGAAACCAAAATTGATAAACGAGTTCTTACAAATACGAACTATATTCGCAGTAATCATTCAAATAAGCAAATGTGGTCGAAGCGTTGCTTAAGTAGCAAAAAGTATATGTAAAGTATGGTCTGTCGACATTGTGAAGTCCTGGAAGTTGAGCAGTGCGAATGTTAATAAATTGAATGCAGTCTACAAAAAATATGGTGATTTTATATAATGGCGCTTGTAAAGTTCCATTTGGACAAATGTGTAGGAACACGCCTGACAAGGGTCGTGAATACTTTTAAATGTTTTGTAAAACAACATTAAAACATGCACCCAAATTATGTTATAATAAAGAAAAAACCTTTTAAACATAAAGTTTTTATACAAAAAGTGGTAAGCGACTTCAAGCGAGACACAACTAATAACTCGCCGATGTTTTGATATGCAGTGTTCAGGGATTAGTGTTTACATCATGTTACTTATAATGTGTAGTAAGTATGAGTAAGTTTGCTTCACTGAGTAACAAATTAAAGAAGTAAGCACCATTTTCAAATGACTGGCCTGTTTCAATTACTGTACACAGTTACTGAGGTAATGAACTTAACACTTTACGTTCAGTATTTAACAAACAGCAAGAAAGCGTAAATAAGCGAACTAGAACCTGAACTACGGCTGTAGAACGCGCAGACAAAGTGGTAACACTTTGTATATTTCAATCTGGAAACGATGCACTAGTCAAACGAGCCGATTTATCTTGGCAACAAAAGCAAAGTAGATAAATATATTTATGGTGCAGGCAACATATCGTCCGGAGGTTCTTACCAGGTTTATCTGCACTTGGGCTTAATGCCCTGTACGGCCTCGGAAAAGCTTTTAAAAGGTTCGCTCATCCCTCGAGCGACGAAAGCTCATATTGTGATACAAGGCTTCACGTGTTATAAGTTTTTTATTTTAAACTTTACCTCGCTGTGAATGCTTGCGTTCTATAAGTGAATGGTTAGCAGCTCCGCGTCATGATATCGTCCCGAAGTATCGCACCGCTGTTCTATAAGTAGCCATATTTAAATGTAAATGAGCAGGGAATAATTCCTGCATTAAGGATGAGATGAGTGAGGAGATTTTAAATGTACTACAATGTAATTTGAATATTGAGAAAAAAAATACCCTACTGAATTGAGCGTTTTAACCTTTGTTCAGAGAGATTTTTTTCTCCAATTTTCAAAAAAATAACTGATGCCTGAATTTAAATTGATATTGGAAAGATTTTCTTAATTCATAAAGCATTCCGGTGAGACTTAAAAGTTTTCCATGGGTTCATATTTTGACACCTTTCTAGTAAAACTTTTACACATGACAAACAAACAATAAAGACAGTTTTTATTTTAATCCTTGAGAATGTGATAGAGCCATCTTAATATTTCACCATAAAACCCGTATAGAGTGGATCATAACTCAAATATTTTACTTCACACGGGCACCGTCGCTCATATAAAAGTTAATCTCTCACTTAACACTGTTACTGAGCGCGGCTTAATCTGCTCCTGGCTTTAAGCTTTCTTGTCAACGACGAGAATTATCCAATCTACGAGAAACCAAGAGCAAAGCTTTATGCTATATTGTCAATAAATTTTATAGCATACTTATTTTAAACCGTGTCGATAATTATACACTATGCAAAAAACGCTATAAAATTTTATTTAAAAAAAATCGGCTGTTTGCCTTTTTATTTTTTCTATTTGGTCATTGAGACATCAACTATGAGGATTTTATTTCAAACGTCACGGAAATGTTCTCTGGGCGGGCCAGTCTGTAACAAATCAAGTAATGTGCTTTGTTTTGTTTCTTATCTGAATCACCCATGGTTAGATTAATATTTTAGTTTTTTCTGATTTTTTACCAGGTTTTGCCTATTTCCATGGAAAACCAAGATTATAAATCCTTACTACATATATATTATTATTTTAAATGCGAAAGTAACTTTATTTATTTGTTTGTTACCTTTTCACGCCTAAACCACTGAACCAATGATCCTCAAATTTTGCATATACGTTTTCAGGTGTACAGAAACGGACATAGGGTACCTTTCATCCCGAAAAAAAATACTATTCCCGAGGAAAACAACAATAACGTTCGTATAATAGATGGCGCCACGTGTCTTTCAAATCATGATTGAATTAAATTATTAAGCGCAGAGTGCAAACCGAATTGATTGTCAAATTCTAAATTAATGCGAGCGAAACCGCGGTCAAGAGCTAGTTTTATTATAAATATATAGCCAGTCCTTACAAGAGATTTAAATCTTGGAGAAAAAGTGTACATTTTGAATCCTGAGCTTTCAAACAAAGCTCTTTCTTAGAACCCACAAATTCTGCTTATACCACTTAGCTTACCAAAACTAGTTTTTTTACTTTACCCATTTAGTGTGTACTTTAAAGCCTGTTTAATACGGTGCTAGTAGGTGTCCCGCTTGCGCATTTTACGAGGGGTTTAAAGCGACGTCGGTCAAGATGTAACAATTCGCTTTGTGTCGCTTTGTCGGCCGTCGACGGAGACGCTTCTCCTGTACCATGTACCGAACGAACTTTATTTTTTTACTCGCTCAGATTTATTGAGCCAAATATTAAACCGGAAATAACCGCTTAGATAGCGATGGCGGTTGTTATTTCATCTCAAGTTAGATTTATAGTGGGATAAGCAAGGATGATCAACGAATAACGTGGCTTGATGTGTCAATCTTAATGTCGGGTATATGTGTAGGTACTTGACATTCAATTTCGATCATTACTGTCCAGACATTAAATTCTATTTTGTGAAATATCTTAGGTTGTATAAGTCTCGTGTTAATAATATCGTTAACATGCATATAACCATTTCTTGGAAATGCTTTTATCTAAGAGCACTTTTATGCGAATTAATTAAACACAAGAATAACCTCATATTGCTCCCAGAAATCTGACCAAAATTAATTCAAGTGACAAAAAGAGGCCTTTTACGCAAGACGATAGATACTTATCCACCAAACCATATATATAAGGAGTTATCATAATTCGTAACCGTTTTATCACGTAATTATATGATTTCTGAACAAATTTAATTTTATATGATTATTACGATTATAAGATTTAATTTCAAGGCTCGATCTAATCCGTTCATTATGTTTTTTGCATAATTTATTGAACCGGTTTCTTATTTTTGAGCGCAATCATGTCTTGAAACAGAGACAGTGTGTTTTCAAATGAGATAGGCGCCATGCAAGGTTACTGCTTATTCACTATGTAGTTTCACTGCTCAGGGTTGCCACGGATGGAGTTTATACCAAGCACCATAGACTATGGCAGACAGACCATAGTGATATGAACAGGGAAGATTTTTTTAAAAGTATCTATTATTTATGAAACATGAAATCAAACAATTCGGTGTGCCTAAGAGTAAGTGTGAAAAAAACATAATAATACTCTCAATAACATATCAGTCACATGATGTTCTTGGTTTTCCAAAAAGTTCAGTTAACCCATTCAGTGCCCAGAACCCAACATATGAGTCGAACAATAATTTGTTCGTTCGCACAATCCGTATCCGTAGCTATGGACTCGCTAGTCGGGTTCTAGTCGTCTATAGTTCATTATAACGACGACTCGGATACGGGTTGTGGGCACGCGAACGAAATTCACGAAGTTTTCGCGAAATACTGGGCAGTGAATGGGTTAAGTAGGCATAGTCATCATCTTTTGAAATTTTGATGCAAGTGTCAAAAATGTAGTAAGAACAAGTCCATCATAAGAGCACTATTATAATGATTTACATCCCCACAAGACTTATGACAAACAGAATTAATAGAAACCAGATACATTAGCACAAAGGGTATTTGCTAATATTATTTTATAGCTCAGTTACCTATAATTTGCGTTATGTATCTCTGCAGATTTATAGACACTAGGATCGGCGCCGGCGATTTGAATGGCGGCGTGTGATTGGCGGATGCCGGGTGCAACTCAGGCGCATGTATTTAGGTCACCGCGCCGCGTGGGTCTAGACTAGCAACAGCTTTTATAACAGGGCTAGCATAAAACGATTACTAACCTTATGTCAGTAATTATGTGAATGGGTGCAATTATATAAATGACGTAATTATGGGTGTATGAAGTGATTGATTAATATGTATTTGGTTTGCAGGTTAAGGTTTGTCAAACCTAGAACTCTATAGCAGTAGACACCTATATGACGTCAGCAAAAGGTGTGGTAATTAGTTTTTATGACTGCTTTTATAGCCTTCTTCAGTTAATTAGAAACTTTACTATTTCCCACCATCATTGAATGTTTCCAAACAATAAAAAAAGTGTGTATCATATATCTAATAAAATATCAGCAGTAACTCAGGTCCTAACATTTAAACAAAAGCAATTCCATGAGTGTTTCTACCTGGTAAAGAGCCAGCTTTAAAAATGACTTACGACCGGCTACAGCTTAAAATTCCTATTCAATGAATGTTTCGGTAAAGCGTAAATTAGATTTACGCGGCGGACGCCTGATTCATTCCATCTAAAGGCTATAAAATCTAAACTTAAAAAGGGGATTTCTGGAAAAGTGCAAGGGACTGAAATAATCATAGGAGGTCTGAGCACAATAGGGCTAGCTCGTCTCAGCTCGGAGGGCACGTATGCTCGTAAATACGACGTCCCTTATTATTAGCAGCCATTGTTCGGGATTGCTCGGGTACAGTCGGCAGCGGCGCGGGCGCACCAGCTTGTCACACGAGCCCTGTTGCTTTTGGACATTTAAAAACATACATGTAATTTATTTTCATAATTCATGCCCCGTTTAGTTGACAACAAAAGCCTATACGAGTTAACTAAGTGATAACAATGAATCATTACTAATAAATCAATCAGGAATATTCCTGAGCAATTCTAGTTGTTATCGAACAAAAGCTTTTCTTTCGTTTCGCGTTCAGTTCTTAATTGATTTAGATAAAATGGCGGATTGAGTTTTATTGCTCGCGACTGTACTCCTAGCTCGCCGTCGGATATCCGACACTCGTAGCTTTAATATGCAGCCCTGCAGTCCTGGTTCGGCCGACCATTGCACAATTCAATCCTAAATAAACGCAATCCCGCCATAATTAGCTATGGAACTGATGAATTCACGAACCGCCATTAAAAATTCTGAACACAGCTTAATTAAAAATTGTGTTTATTAAAGCGCATTCCGACTTCGATAGATGTTAAAAATTGTTGGTTGTGTGTATGGAGGTGGGAGAAGTGGCTAAAGCCTTTTATCTCAGGTAGAGTCGGTGCAGGTTGTGGGACGCCAAAATTGGAATCATTCATCTTTTAATCTGACGTGTTCTATTGTGGTCGGCGCTGGCATGGGTTCAGTGGGAGGCCCGGCTGTGTTACTAAGAATATTTATTGTTGTACAACATATGGCCGGGATATCTGTAGAGCACTGATCAGCGAACATTTACCTGAATGCTTTTAACATGGAACATCATCTTTTATTAAATCAATTTTTTTAATACACATAGTAGCTAGGATTATACTTAGGTTTATGTCGGTATCTCTGTATTTTCTGGTTAGGTATTTAAAGGTTTTGTTATTTGAATTATAAGATATGAAACACGACTTAACTATAAGTAGGTACATATTACAATTATAAAATATTGACAGTCTTTACGAAGGTGTAGAACCCGTTCCAAAACCCAAATTCGAATTAAAATGATAAATAAAGAAGATTAAACACTGTTATCTAAATGATAATATATTTATTTAATTATTTACTCAACCATTTTATTACTTCGAAGCTAGAAAACGGTGTACTAACAGGTGCTGAGATAACGAGAACAGAACTGTTGTACAAACATTTAAATAAAAATTCTAAAAAAGCTTTGCGGCGGCCATTAAAGGGCAGTCGATTAGAGGCTCGGCAGTAAGAGAGGCTTTTTAACATCGATCCATCAGAACCCGGCCACAGATAAGGGCATATACCTGTCACAGTAATAAGTATTAAAGATTGAATCATACAAAAAAGAAAAAAAGACATTGTAATGGTCCGGGATCCGCGGCCGAAGCTCTCGATTGATTAATACATACAATTACGAAACAATATTTAGTTGTATGTTTTAATTCGTGCATGTTAACGAAACTTATTCTCATATTTAGATCAGGAAAAGTTTTTGCAAATAAAGACAGATTATCCAAAAAACAATGAGCGGGTGGTTTTAATACAAGTTTTTATCATCACAGTCACATAAAACTGTAACTCAAGACTTACAATGAGAATTAAATAACATGATAAGTGCGCTACGAAATTTCGTAGCAAGTGCTACGAAGTTGCCAAACTAACACATTATTAGATATTTCACAAAGACATGTTTACCTGAATCGTCTCTTCAACCGTATCCCAATACTTGTTCCAAAAGCTACATAAGCCTACCTTTATATTATTGTGTTTCTAAAAATAAAACGGTATTCGTATTAACTGTCATAAGATACCGGTTCCTGGCACCTTTTCAATGCACCTGAGTAGATTCCCGCGGTATGTTCGTCACATTTCTTCGTAAATTCTTTACTTATCGTCAAGTTCAAGTTGTTTTTCCTCAAAGTGGTAAGTAGATCGTAGACTGGTGTTAATGTCTTGATCTTGTTTGTGTTTATTTTTGTTAAGTTATTTGTTTTTTTTTTTTTTTAACTTGATTTTTATCGATTTTAAAATATTGAAACCAATGCTACGTAGGTGAATGTACTTACATTAAAAGTTATCTGAGAAATAAATAACTGTGGGAAAAACTAAATTGCTATATGTATATGACATTCATATCACATTACTTACCTTGTCATTTCCCTGAACGCTTAATTTTAAACGATATAACTGCAGTAATGTTAGGTTACCACGCAAAGCTCGTTCATTACTCAAACGACAAATTGTTGACTGCTGATTCACTAATCCCAAACATTTTTTGTCGACATTTGAAAGTAACTGTCTCAAAATCCGTATGTGGCAAGATACGCATCTTAAGTAAAAAGCTGTAGCGGCAACTAATGTATGTTGTTGATACTCGTTGCTTGATAAATGTTGTAACTGACAACTGGGGCTACTACCTCAATGAAGCGCTCCAATTACTCTTGTTCATATATTGGTTTGACATCTTAAGTTCAATATTGTGTAATTTCTCCTTTGACTCTAGTTTCACTCTGGCGTACGTCTTTGATTTTTCATTTACGAAGAATTAAGGATCAAGATTGGGAAATAGTCACATGGATGCCTACCTAGAATAAAACAAAATTAGCAAGATTTAAAATGGTTGTTG
Source organism: Lycophotia porphyrea (assembly GCA_950005105.1). Taxonomy (NCBI): domain Eukaryota; kingdom Metazoa; phylum Arthropoda; class Insecta; order Lepidoptera; family Noctuidae; genus Lycophotia; species Lycophotia porphyrea. The sequence goes on from OX465393.1 coordinate 10,592,283, forward strand.
TACGTCCATTTTTGAAGGCAACATATTGGTTTTCAGAAATCTTTACAATCCTACTAATAAAGGGTGTAAACAGACTCTTAACGAAGCCGAAAGGCACTTGTTCTCCCCGTCATTGCGATCGTTTGTTCTAGATCATACCTGGGAACCTTCTAGTTACGGAGATATTGCGGGTCAAAGTTCCAACTGTTTCACAAGTTTTTTTTTATACATGTTTTAATGTAATATTTTTACTTTAAACACCTCCAGGACCCCCTTACTACTCAATCCATCCATCAGCACAATGTTTTGAGTGCGTTACATTGAGTCCTACTGTAAAACGTGATTTTTCAGTCCAAAAAAAAAAGTCGTTTCCCAGCACTAATTTTTGCGTAAAGTTACTTAATTTGATGTACATAATGCTTGGTTGACGGCTTCGTGAAGAGTCTGTTTACACCCTGTATTATAAATGGATGGATGGACGTTTGTTCCTCTTTCACGCAAAAACGGATTAGGATGAAATTTGGCACACAGATACTTTAAAACCTGGATTAACATATAGGATACTTTTAATTCCGGTAATACTACCGGAATTAAAAGTATCCTATATGTTAATCCAAAGTGATCCGAAGTGATGAAAGTGAAGTATCCTATATGTTAATCCGCGTGAGGCGCGCGGGCGAAGCCGCAGGCATAAGCTAGCGTTAGATAATGATGAAAATCTAAGTTTTATCATTCCTGAACTTCATAAAACAGTAATGAGAAAATTTCTATTTACGATGTAATCACTTATTACTAAGTAGCAATTCCCCTGAGGCTCTGTCTGGCGAAACTAAAGGAAGTAAAAAGTGCTTATGTATCATTTTTATGAATATATGATAAGTACCCATTATGCCAAGAAACATTTTTAGCTGAGAAAATCTGGTGTCATGTAATCCAATCTCACTATAGATAACATCTATCTGTAAGAGCTTCGATTAAAACTAGAATGCCGCAAATATATCACATTTATTCACCAAGAAAAGTTCAATGCGGAATATCATTCCACATAATTAGAAGGAGATCATAATATTAATATAATTATTGCGTATGACGTGTATTACCATAAGGAGTCTTAAATTTATTATTGCTATCAAAATAATACGAGTAATAATAGTTTTACAATCTGAGTTTTACTATGAGTGGGGACTGTTGGGTATACATGCTCGTAAACTTGAAATTGCCTAATGAATAACACGGGATTAAGTTTAATGGCAATCTTACAAGTCTTGTCATTTGTGAGATTTTTATAATTATATATTATTATGAAACTAGTGATCACCCGCGGCTCTTGCCCAATGGACATTAGTTTTATTACGGCGAGCTCAGCATTGTTGGTATTTAATGCCTAACTTATGGAAAGCCAGGAGTTTCATGGGCCTCGTTTTATGATTATCTATGGATTTTAAAACAAGAAATGACGCTAAAGAATTCCCTTTCATTCGTCTTCTAAAAGAATGTCGTCTTCGTTATTTTAAAACAGTTTAATGAATATCCTAACTAATCACAGCGCACAATCACATGTGAACGTTTAGCATCAACATGAGAACATAACGTTCGTATGTTTTTATATTACCTTTTTCGCCAGTAATTACGAACGGTTAACATTAAAGTTTTGCTGGACCACGGCAGCGAATATAAATCGGGTGTTTCATGAAATATCGAGTCGCAGCCGTGGGCTACGCGGCACGAACGCGTCGCCGCCCTTATCTCTGCCGATACGATTTTATACGATATTCGATTTTTCTTTTTCTGACTTTTATGGATCGGTTGTTCGCGGTGTATCGATAATTCGAGATCGGTCTTTTATGTTATAATTTCTATACAGGTAGCGAGGCTCACTCTGCATCGCTCCCGGTGGCTTCTAAAATACAACATTGTAACATTGATTTGTGGGGTACTAATAAGCGAGTAGCTTTGGCACTATTTCAGTGTTCTCAAGTGTTTTAGAAATCGCTCGGGTTACGATGAATCCTTTTTCTATAAAAAGCGTTAAGCCATATAAACCGGTTGCAAACCGCGTTCTCACAACGTGCGTCCGCTTCATAACTGGCTACTTTATGCTATTGTAATGATCTAGGAGCTGCTACTGCCTACAAAAACACTGGCATTGTCTCTAGACTTGTTACCGTATACAGCCATGTATTTTATCACTTCGCGCGTCCACGCAGACACTTCCGAGAAAAAGATTCAAGTCGCTGCGTTTTTCTCTCTTCCATTTTTTTTTTGTCAAACGCCGAGCCCAGCTTATGCTAGGTAAACACGGACGGAACTGTGACAGTTTTCATGCCTTTGTAATATTTGTTTAGGCATCCCGAGCCAATAGGCCTTGTGTGCTGAACAAGTTGTAAAGATATCTACATGTGCATACATAATCGTTAAAACTAATACTAAGCACCAACTATTTCACGGTGCGGTCGGTTAATGAGGATAAAAAATGGAGATGCTGCTTATGAATTCCTGTTGTGTACACAGTTTTCGAAAAAGTTCGCAGACGAATTATTCATAATGAGTATCAGAGAATGGAATTATTACAGCGAATTTTATGACTTATTGCCATATTATTACGACACTTTTCTGGTTGGAGATTGTCGCGCCCATGTTGGGAATTTATATAACGTATCGTTTTTAAAATTTAAGAAATACCGTGTTTGTTGCTCGAGGGTTGAGGGTACGATCGATTGAGTTTATGATGGGTATTTTTTATTATATTATGTTAATTCACTAAATATGTAGTTACACAGTTAAGTCTGCTTGTATGAAAGTTTTATCAGGAACCTGCGTGCGCACATCTGGAACTTCTTTAGTAGTCTAGCATTTATAAAATTATACTTAAATTGCATTGAAGAACATATACTACATATTACATGAAATATTTATAGAGAGCACTGTTTAAAAATATGGCCAAAACCTGCAGTTAAAGTTAAAGCAAAAGTTGATGAAGTGTATGTTGCTGTTTGAGTGACTTAAAAGTTTATGAATTCAATAGAAACACTTTTCAGTAATTTAACAAGTTTTAGTGCCTACAAAAAACTACAGAGTACTCATAATATTTTATTGCCTGAATGCAGTTGTTAAAAATTGAAAACTTTCTTTTTTTTCCACAAAAAGTGCTACACTAACATATGAACTTAGAAACACGGAATCAAGATCGAAGTATTGGCAAAAAATATTTTGACAGGAGTCGGTATCAAAAATAAATAAAAAACTTTTATCACGGGTAGTGTCGGCGTTTGTTGGCGTGTCATAACTTGTCCCGGCCAGGTTCGTTACACGGCGGTAACGTTACACGACAAGCAACCGGACACCTCGTTGCGTGTTGCATGCGTGTGGTGGGCGGTATCCCCCCGGCTTCCTACAATATACAACAATAACAAACCAATAATGCTACCTTAAACACAACTAGCGAACTGGACCTGCTTTGGTTGCTATGGCGACACTTCAAAACATTAAGATTTCTAGAAATCAGAACTTACCCCACTGGTATGTATTATAAACATGCACACATCAAAAAAAGTTTGCGATCACTAGCAATTTTTTTTTTTTAAATTGAACTTTTTCAAGAAAAATTCTTTGTTGTGTGTTTTCTTTAAATAGAAATACCCTGTTTGAAATTAAAAAATAAAACATTTTTTTTTTTATAAAAAAAATTGAGTAATTAATCATAGTGTAACAGAAATTTTATATAAAGATAAAGACTGTTTAGCCAAACTTAAACAGCAAGTTATGAATGAAAGGTTTATATTCAATATAATATAACTCCTCCCTTGGCTCGAACACATGCGAAGATCCTCCTGGGTATGCTGAGAATCAAGTTATCCAGCATTTCTTGGGGTAACCTGTCCCATTCTTGAATAGCGGCTTACCTAAGCTCTGGCACTGTCTGGGGACGTGGCTGACGGTTCCAAACAGCTCGCTTAAGAGTATCCCACGCGTGCTTTACTGGGTTTAAGTGAGGCGAGCCGGCAAGCCAATCTAACCTTGTGATGTCGTATTTTCGGAGAGCAGCATTGACTCGTTGAGCTCGATGGGCTCGGCATTATCATTGACCAGTACAGACTGGTGCCCATGGTTAACTCGGAATGGTCTGACAATTCCATCAATAGTAACTGCTCTATACATGTCTGCTGTTATGAAGCCTACGATACGGGATCAAAGGCGTTCTAGCTCCAATCATATGACCACCCTAAAAGGTCATCGATTTCCCGCCTTGCTGAACTGTTCCAGTGGCAGTTCTTTGACTTTCACGGTATCCTGGTCTTTTCCAATCATGGATACGTCGGTTATCTCGATGAGTACTGATTCGCGATTCGTCAACGAAGAGACAGTTTTGCCAAATGTTTTCTTCTTCACTTTGCCGAAACCTAGCCCACTGCAATCTCCATCGTTGACGTTGCCGGGAATTCAAAGGAGCTCGCCAAGACCTCTCTGCTCGTAATCCAGCCTGGTGCAAGCAATTCCGAATGGTCTGAGTGCTAACTTCAAGCCCAGAGGCGGCTCAAACTTCTGCTTTTATTTTAGTAGCGTTGATTGTTGGGTCACGGACAGCCAGTAATCTAATATAGCGCTTTTGGGCAGCAGTCAAAACAGTTGGGCGAACACTGCAGGGTCGGTCAGCTTAATTACCCATCCCGTGGTACCCCTGCAACGTGGTCAGTACACGGGATTGGGATATAGCAACTCTGCGTGCTATTTCTCTCGTGGTGTATCTTTCTTTCCTCATAGTTACTATTCTTGCTCGTAAAACTTCTGATAACCCTCTTGGCATTTTTTCAATCACATCTTTCCGCGAAAAAGTATTATAAATTCCGTTAAATTAAATAAATAAGATTCCTGAATGAGCGTAAGCTAGGACTGAAAGCCTTTTTATATGGAAAATAAATTGAACTGTTTTATGTTTTATTATTTTACCGTAACAAAAAAGATTTCGATTTTTCAAAGTGATCGCATACTTTTTTTGATGTGTGTACGTACATCAATAGGATCCCAATGTATACTGAATTCCATCTAGATCCGGTCAACCATTAAGACCTAAAAATATAGCAGACAGACAACTACTTTTGCTTATATGGTACTAGCTTATGCCCGCGGCTCCGACCACGTGGAGTTCGATAATTATCACCCAGGATCTACTACCGGGATAAAAAGTATCTTATGTATGAATCCTGGTTATAAACTATCTGTGTGCTAAATTTCATCCAAATCCGTTAAGTAGTTTTTGCCTGAAAGACCAACAAACATCCTCACAAACTTTCGCATCTTTGTTATGAAATAAAAATAAATAACTTGAACATCGTTACTTTACTTTTTACTAACTACTTTACTTTTCTTTATTACTTTTTTTTTTTCATCAAAATCCATTGTGCAGTTGCAAAGAACTAAGTGCTCGCACAGACAGATACCTACAGGTATAGCTTATATACAAGCAGTATTAGCACCGATCTGTTCCACGCAGCGGGAATAGCGGAATAATCTGTGTAAATAACATAGGTCACGAGGCTGAGCCCTCGCACCACGTATCACTTACTAACTACATTCCGGATCCTACAGACGCCAGTGTTGTCGAAGATGTAACATGTAAGCATGTAGCTAATCTCATGCGAACCGAAAATAGCCTAAACAGCTTATCCAATTCCAAATGTAGAGAAAAGCCGTTTGATGGAATTGCGAGAATTTTACTACCATTTTTTGCTCAAATCCGAAGATTTGACGAACAGGATGTTGAGCCGCATAGAAACGACCTATTCTGTTTGTGTTCGTAGACCTAAACTGTCATAATCTGTTACTTTATTTGCATAATAACGTCATATATTGGGATTAATTGTGATATTAGTATAAATTTCAATACTGTCAAACACTCATAAATATTGTGTTATCTAAAGTTTTTCATTAGAACATTGGGAAAATATCGATATTAATAAAGTTGTTACCCTAGAACTGGATTTGTTAACGTGTATAGGCTTTAAGTTGAGTAACAGTTAAATTAATTAATATATTTCTTATATTTGTCGTTGCTAATGTTATAAAGGTTTGCATTCAAAATATTGTAGTACAATATACCGCTATATTACCACATAACGTTGCGGATTAGACGGAGACAGCACTACGACGAGGCAGAAATGGCGAAACAATGAAAGCTCATTAAAGCTCTTTCATACTTCCTCTTATTAAATAAACGTTTGTGTGCGTAATTGGATTTGTTTCGTCATGGTTTCAGTAAACAGCGAAGAAAATTCAAACACTTAATATATCTATGCAAAATATGCGTTTTTTCGCAAAAAAGTAATTAGACTATCAATCTTAGGTCATGGATAAAATTCATATATTTAAATTCAACATGTGAAGAAATATCGTGACTATTTTAGAAAAATCCTAATATTGATTGTAAACTCAATAGGAAGATTCCGTGTACGCATGATTCAATCACGTGAGATCAACGACCACTCATTGTATCAATTTAGTTGTCAACGTAACAAATCGATTGTATCCTGACCTGGCAGAACTGTGAGCAACTGAGCATTCGCGAACCGCTCCCTCGCCTCATAAATAAATTTTAATAATAGCCCGTGAACTTGTTCAAAGCTTTGGGCTATAATTTTTCATTTATTTATTGATATCTAATTATTTAAACTATCCTTAAAAATAATACAACATAACCTTCTAATCGTATCGTTCTGCCCCCGTTCCTAAATCTACCATGCGGCGGAATGCCGGAGAACGAGTTTTGTATCCGTCCTGCTCGTTTCTACGTTATGGCTATTTCCGTCCTTGTCGGGCGCTTGTCATTTTCTATAAGTTTTTCTAACATTCTCCGCTTGCACCGCCCCCTCTATTTCGGCCAAACGCCTGTCTTATGAGCGATAACTTTTGTTTGTTCTACAGTTATGACTATTGTTTGACACACCGATGCTTGTTACGCTCGCTTTGAGTGTTTACTCACTTAATGAAGCTCTGTTACCTCATCCTTCTAATGACTCTTTATTTATTTCAAATACACATTAGTGTTAGTCATCACCTTCAGTGTTACGTTACGAAATGGCAAGCGACGCCTGCTAGCGCCAAGCTTTTGTGTTCAGCCTCGTCACAGGTTGGTCTGGCGTCGCTACGAGATAATGTGTTCAATAATTAGCAGCCGATAGAGGCCCCGATCAACATAAATTAAAAGTCTTCCGATAACATTGGATACAATAAAATACAACAATATGAAAATGTTCCTTGACCGCGGCTGAAATCTTAATCTAAGCATGCGGGCTCACCGCCGCACGGCCGCTGCTGCTTAATGCTAACGAGTTACAAATTAAAAGAGACCAAGACGTGTGCCAAAGGTAACTTTATGGGCTTCGCATGTCTTATATCAATAAATTATTAACTACGCTCCTTGTTTGATTTTACATTCATACTTATTATTATTACCTTAAAGTAGACTTTAAGCCCTTTGTTTATAGTCCAAAATTGTGTACAAAACATTTGAGCCGAGACTTTGGAACTTAACCCTTACGACACGGCATTAATGTTCAGTTTGTAGTGACATGGGTGGGGATGAGCATGTACAAATAGTAGCAAGTAGGCAAGTATTTGAGCGTAAGCGAGGAGAGGCGAGAATCTTTAGTTTTAATTAATACGCTGAATCTAGGCACCGCGTATTCGCTATTTTCAATTAGTCGTCGGCGCCCAGTAGCATGTTTTGAGCTATGTGATTTAATAGGATCCCGGATTTCCCATACAATTTATTATTAACCTATAAGTTTGGTTGGGAGTGGGGTCAATAGCTGGCTCAGTCATGTTACTGCCGCACTAACAATCACAGAGTGGTCTTGCTCATAGCTTATAATGAATATTTCATTTTAGGACGGTGCCTTTGCAAGCTGTGTACCGCTAACGTCTTCGAGCGTATATGACGCATAGTTCATTCAAATTAATAGTTTTCAGCAAAACCCGCACATTGCTAAATACGTGAACCGTTACCCATTAACTAAGGTTGATCCTAAAGGGCTATGATATTAATTTGGAATTCTAAATAGACGGCCCTTTACACCAATTTATCAGAGAGTTGATTAAATGGGCACGTGTATAGTGTATATATTTGTTGTATGATGAGGATTCCGAGTAGTTTTAAAGTTGAACAGAAAGCGAATATCCAGCACGGCGGTGTCGCTCGCGCCCAACTGTCCGAGAGCCTGAGTGTCCGGGTGTCCGGGTGTCCGGGTGTCCGAGTGTCCACACAGTCACGAGCTCACGTTCACTTGATGTTATTCTCACGACTTTTCTCACTATTTGACACCAAATAATAATTATCACGTCGCTTTTCAAATACTTTGTGTCAAACAGATCGCCTACACGTACTAAATAAACTGAAAAAGCAAGTGTGAAATTAGTTCATGTAGCGAGAGTTCCGTATAACAGCATAATTATGTGAATACGGTGGTAATTTAGATCAGGATTTCCTAGTTCCTCTCATGCAAACTTTTTATACAATGTAACTTTAAGAAGTAATTTTCAAAACCATACTAAAAGTGTACGATTCATTAATGTCAATGCAATGTATCTGGATAAAAATGACTTCGAAGAATATTTTAAGCGGAACAGCTGATCTGAATATATCAACATATTCAGAAAGGCGCACATCCGTAGAAATAAAAGAGAGGGAGAGAGTGAATGACAAAGTCACGTAGAACGGAAAATTCTTCGCAGGCATCGCTGCGCGTCAGAGCAAACACCGTCACACATAGTTCCATGCTTCTGTCTAATACATTGATTAATTGACGGTAATCATATGTACATATTTAGCTGTATTGTAAATTCAATCTTAAAAATATAATGCCAATGAACTCTTGGACAAGTGGGAAGAAAGGCAATAAACATTTTTATAGTCTAACCAGCCTATTCCTTCGGATTTGGTTTACGATTTTATTCTTACTATTGCGTAACTAATGTCAAGCGGTTGACTGTTGATTATGGCATTTATAAAGTTGTTTGTTTATGTCCCTCTATTTCGGCGATCGGCTTTACTAATGCCCCGAAACGATTGCAATCAAATAAAACGTGCCGCCATGGGTCCGCCACGGGCATACCACGCGGCTACTTTTCAGCATTAATGTAATAAAACTGCCTACTCTCCGGCAGAGAATGCGATAGTACGGCAACACGACAGAGTCATACGCTGTCGGCTTACGTTAGAAACTTTCCGCCTTCGCAGCCACCACGGCGTTTAGCCTCAATACAAGCCGACGCCTTTACCTACCAATCAACAACATAATGACCGTCTAATCAAAACTAAGTCATTAATTTATTTAACTCGGGTGAACCAGTAGTTAAAGTCGGTTTAGCGCAGTAAGTCGCAGATTCACAGCGGCATGTTGGAGAGAGGCTTCCGGTGTGCGCATGCGCTTTCACGACACCAGGCCCCAGAGCCACTGAGCCACTCGCCTTTTATGTGGGATCGTAAATTTCACGACACGTTATTTTATGATTAAATTATTCAATATTAGCTCTATTGCTGTTTATTGATTAGAGACAATACAAAAGTAACTACCAGCAATGTTTCACATTATTATGTATTTATTCAATGAAAGCGTCCGAATAAAATATTGCGGAAATCGTATAATACTTGCATATATCTGTCACGAATCGGAAAGTAAAACCGTCTCAACGAAGCAGGATATTTAGTTACGGTACCTCTCGAGATATGTAATTAGAAAAACGACAATCATGGAGTTTAAAGAACATTTAGTTAAATTAAATAAACACGGAATGTCTTGTTAAAAACGTGGAGGTACAAATAAGGTATACGCTTCGGCACCGAAATTAGTTTCTTAATCAGAATGCCACGGTCATTTTAGTAATTTATAGCGTCGTCTATACGTTAGTGTTTGTTTCCTCCATCGTCGGGCGTCGGGCAGGTAACATATCTCTCGAGACAGCGGGGGGTGTCTGGGGCAAAGTTAAAGGATGCGCAGGAGTGCCCCTACGCGGAGGCGGCATTACTTGTATATACCATATCGAATTTATTGGTCCAAGAGCTATAAAACAATAGTAACGTTGAGAAATGATGTAAGTTACACAGCTAGGAACTTGGAGCTCCAATTCTTTAATACGGATTTACTGACTCCTGAGCTATTTGTTCATCTAGATGGGCACCTAAACAAGGTTTATTTTTAAAATTAATTGCGTAACATAGAACATAAATTAAAAATGCAAAAACGAGCCCATCGTCAATCTCGATTAATATTCCCTGGCTGCAGTCAGGATGTCTCGCACACCTGTGACACATTAATGACTCCGTGATAAGTTCACAATTAAGATGGAGCTATGTACGAGACCGTTTTTCTCTCTAATTGCTACGCAAATAGAATATTTTGTACCACACAGTATAAAGGAACTCACTAACACATGCTGCGCTTTGAAAACACAAAGATAATAACTTGTACAATAAAACGAATGATGCTAACAGAATAGGCCTCAACAATTCAGATTTAATGATTAAAAAGTACTTCAACATAATATTTAATCACTTAACAAACAATAACTCATCTTTAAGTGACACGGATCATTACAATAGGTATTTATTTACACAGCTATGTAGTAAATACACTTGCAGATACTCGCATAAATAAATGCACTTTATTGTTGTTAATAAAATTCTAAATGCAGCTCCTGACGCCCCATCTTTTTATAGGGCACCTTTGTAAATTACGTTAGGGCAGAGCTTACCTGTGGCCTCGCCATGGAATCGATTAGGTGCGTTTCGAACATATTTTCGTCGGAGTTCCATTCGATGACTCGCTTCAACTTTTGTCGCTTGATTGCTTTTTGATGTGGCGATAAATGTGACTTATGTGGTTTTGGGTTAACAGCGAATACATTTGTGTAATGATGGGTTTGTGCATAACGGGCGGGGAGCGTTTATACTTTAATGTGTGAACGTTGTTATTAGGGTTTCCGTAACGTTCTATAGCTGAGCGGTTGCGTGACTGACGCGATGAGTTTCATTCATTCTCTACTTAATTCATAAACAGTTCATTAGGAAAGAAACACATAGTGAGAATTAATTACTGAAGCACGTAAATGAACATTACCAATCATATTTTATGCTGCATATTCTCAAAATAGCCCATTTATTATACATATCTAATATGGGATTAACATGATATCAAATGTATTTTGCAATATTACATAAAATTAATTTAATTTTGTACTAATCTGGTCTTATACTGATGGTTTTATAATTCACACATGTAGAATTATGCACATGAGGTTAATAATGAATCTTTTATGTTCCAGGTATCTATAAGGCTATAAGCGAGTACTTAGGAGTTCTCAACTATTGAGCGGTGAGTTTAATAAACAATTCGCATTTTAATGACATGTCTCGCACGGCTGCATTACATCCAACACACGAGATAATCACAGAACACTTATCAAACAAAAAGTATTTTAATTTACCGAGGGGCAAGAGCTCCATTCCTGCATGCCAGCATGCCCTCAGATAGATCGACTCAACCTAGATCGCCGTTGGCAAAGAAGCATTCAGCTACTAGTCAATCTTGGGCAGGCATGCGGCGGCCATCTTGGATCTGCGGACAGACGGACGGACGAGAAGACGCTCCGACTGTAATTGCAACGCTATTCGCCCCCAGCCGTTTTTCTAGAATAGTTATCCTGCAAACTGTGTTTGATACGGTCGTGTGTGCTGTCCTTAACACAAGCGACACTGCCGATACTAAGTTAAATCACATTCTTACTTAATTCAATTGACTCTATCTGCTAAAATCCCACGATATCTTTTTGTAAACTCACTAAACATTCATGTATTAAAAAATGACTCGTAATTAGTTGTTACTTATCTCGTTGGCAAAGTGTCTGTAAGTGTAATTATCATAAGCAGTCCTCGGTGACACTCGTATTAACAACGATGAACTTGCTCCGAGCTATTTCAGGACACGTGTTGAAAACGGCGTCAATACATTAACGTCCCTGTTTGTAGACTAACAGCCGATAGAAACTTAAGATAGTATTTCTTTATAGAAAACACTCACTTCTCTAAGATTTTAACTATTATGTAAGGCACGTAGTCGGCCTTAAATGGCCTGTAATTGTAGGTAGTTGTAGAGAAGTTTTTGCACCTGTGATTACTGTCGCAACGATCCGACACCAAGTTTTTGCTACTTCCGAATGATATATTGTAGGTTTAGACGTGAACGTTGCGCCCGCGCCGGATACCGGCCTACAGCTACATGGACAACAACTGCTACGTTCTGAATTCAATAAAATCAACTTTTCTACTATTGCAAAAATATCTACACAAGTGTCAAAAATAAGTTAGCAGCAGATAATGGTTTCAAGCCAACAGCAAGTATTTCTCTTAAGGGTTCATGAAACTTGTAGCAGAATACACAAAACAGAAGCAGTCGAGAGCTGGTATTATAATATACTACATAGAGTTTCCGCTGCATGCTGCTGATGCTACATACCATACACCAAGCAATTACAGTTAAGGATTGGCAATTCTAAACAGTAGTTGCTCGTAATCTAACAATTGCAGAAATGTCGCCGTTATTTCTCCAGTATGATAAACATAGATCAATTAACGCACCTAATTCCAATCTGGGCTCAAGCTATGCTGACCAAACTCGGCGCTGTAACGTAACTTTCGAGATTTCCCGAATGGACCGGTACAGTCGACTTTTACCAATAGCATAACTTAAATTAAGAACACAAATACATTTATCATTCGCCTTTCGGAACAATGAGAATAATTTATGTACTGCTTTTCTAGCCCACACGAGTGCCGTGTTCGTTATATGCACGACATAGATTTTGAATCTTTGACATTTGTAGATTGTGCTTACATACGTCTGTCCTCTACGTCTTTATTTTGCACACATTGCTGTTTATTTATTGCTTTGTCTTTCCTGACTCATATTGCTTTGCGATGACATTATTTGTTTATCAATATGGAAATATACTTCGCCTCAGGTAAAACTAAAAACTTTTTAAACTTTTAATTGATAAACTAAGAACGTAACATTTGTAATAGTCAATGCAGAATATGTTAGTTGGTTTGTTACCAATAACAAATTCACAGAATTCAATTTGAAGCTTTATGCAAAGTTTTAATTACTGGTTAATTAGAGTAACCGTAGCTCTATGTAGATTTAAGACATTAACTCTTTTTCTTGAAGTACGTTTACTCATTCACAGACCTATATACATATATTTATCTAAATTAAAAGCCTTTTAGATGTGGCTTAATTAGTCAACGGGGACATGCGACATTTTGAGTGATACTGAAGGAAGTAAGTCGTTTTATTTGGATCACAGAAACTGGAGTGAGTTTGTCATTCATGTCTGCATGCAAGTCGATTTTGTTTGTATAAATGTCTCAATTTCTATTTGAATTTGTCCGCTGCGGAAGTAGTGCGCTAGTTTCAACGTGGCGTGTGTCCGAGGACTGTGAGAATATGTATTCATTACACTTTGCATGCGAGTATGGGAGGTCTATTCTTAGATTAATGACACTGTTAAATTTAATCATCTTTATCTGTAATGTAATGAATCAATCAATGATTCTATAATGTAGCGAAACATTCGTTTAACGCAATTAATTATTCAATAACTTTCAGATTGTTAATCGACATACTTGATTTTGGTATGACGGATTTCTATATATAAACGCATTATTATCATAAAAAAACAGTTTTATAGATTCACTTGTGTGTTCATTCAACGGATCGGTTTAGGAGAGATCTTAGAAAGATAAAATTGTGTGCTAATGAGTCAGCGCATTTTATTTTAGTTGTCCATAAGAAATATTTGACGCAGTAACCTGAAACTGTTTTGTATATTTTACGCGGGCTGGCGGGCGATAATTTCGATACCCGGCCGGTCGTCTGGCAGGGCTGCCTGAGCTGGCTGGCTAACGTGGCATTTATGATTTATAATCCGGCCCCCGCCGGGTCCCCTCTTCGCAGAGACAGCGGACTTAAAAATAATTTTGATTTTAAATTGGAAGCAACTTATTAAACTGGGGTTTTATGTGATGGGACATTGTAAATGATTGGCGGTCCCAATGTATCGGCGTCCGAGTCACATAAACTAGAATATATTCGACAAACGTATTTTTATTTAGTTTATGTTCATATACGGGGAAGTGGAAAATGTACGATGGGAAATCTTGTATCAGTTGTCGTAAAAGTTAACGGGGATCTACCCAAGAAATGTATACCTCTGGTATGGCATGAGCTCTACGCTACCAATTATAGCTACGAATATTATATTACAAAATGTTCAATCTTGATATCGATTAATATTTATTACATAAATTAATAAACCACATGACTGCATAGTAGTTACAGTTCTACTAACTTCAGAAAAAAAAGCTGGATCGGCACAGTTATTTACAGTGACTTTAGATGAAAAATGTTTCGCAGACAGCATTGCATACAAGAAGTCATAAAGTATGTTTCTTAATTGCGCATAGTACGAGCAGCTATTTAATAAGGGAGATAATCTCGCGTGATGCATACTGCGAGTGACACTCACATGCGAGCATAATGCAGTGACAAACTGCTGATGATTCCTGTATTATGTATCGGCCTGAACGTTTAACACGAGCAGTGCTCTCGCCACCTAATTACAACAGTCACGCTTCAACTAAGAAAATCTTTTGTGCTCTTTTTCCGAGCGTTGAGAAATGTAACAAAACGGGTTGAAGATTTTTTTTAGTTGGAATGACTTTTAGTGTCACGGCTTCGACCGGTGACGTGACGGTTTAATGAGAAAGCTTTGTGATCGGTGAGCAAGTCGACTCTGTGTCGAATTGTCGTTGTGATGTTCTTTAAAGTTTTATTTTACAAGGATCGCGACGGATGCCCATGTAATCCCTATAGTTGCTCTTTACGACGCGCGACGTTAACCTTCGATCCTGTAATGCGCTAGGAGGAATTATTTTGCCTTTTTTTGCCAAAAAAACTATGGCGAAATATTTGCAAGTTAATTCAATATAATTATGTAAACTGTTCAAATTATTCTTTTATAACGGTACCGTGATTGATGTAAAATATTCTTTGAGGCCGATAATTTACGAGGAATATTCGTCGATACAAAAAAAGGAAATGTGTTACAGTGAATATTGAAATTCATTAAGTTGGTATCGGGTATGGTTCGGCGGGGGCGTTGGGGGGACGTGGAGGGTGGTGGGAGGAGGTGCGCTCGTGACGGTGCGCCAGCGCAGTGCCGCGTGTCGGTGTTGTGTCGCGCCCGTGACGAATTCTCCTCGATGACCATACCCCTGCCTGCCTGACCAACGCTCGTTATTGATTTCCAATGCTGTGTCGTGACACATAATTTTGTAAATAAGCGAATTCCCTTTCAATTATGCTTATCTATAAATAATATGCGTGTAAAAGGCTCGGGATAAGGGTAACTCAAAAAAAAGTAGTCTCAATATGCTTTTTCATAAAGCACATGCTTGAAAAATCTAGAAGTAAGTACAAAGTTGGTCTGCTATTGACTTTCAGCCATATATTACGTCACTTCGCTTTAAGGATTTCCATCAAATAAAGCTGACCCGTATCTATCGAAATTTAGGTCAATCCTCTCCAAATGTCTTTGGTTCCCTCAGCCAATCTTACAGCCTCCAGACAAATACGATTTACATCGCAATTGCAAAAGTATTTTATTGCGAAACATAGATAAACCAGTCCCAATGCTGCGCTCAGCTACCGAAGCACCTGGTTCTAATAATGCGTACAATTTGGTTCAGCCTGTAAAAGATAAGACTTAAGGTACGTTAGTAAATACTTATGTGTGTGGTGCATTTATGTGCGTGTATACATAAATACAGTTTTTTCCACTAATAAAAAGTAGGGCTTTTACATACCGTCATGATAAATGGATTTGAGAAAATTATTGTCAAATTCAGTCACCCTGTTTTAATTATTAAATGAAATCTGAGTTTAGGTGCTGCTAAGGATAAAACCGAAAAAGGTTTCGTCATAAGGCCCGGGACGTTAGAAATACCTTCCAATTTATCTGCCCAAATAATAAACTTCTGTTTACGATCACAATAAGCGATAAGTATTTTAACTTTCCGAGAAATACTATAGTGAAATTTTATGAAGTGGCGTAGGGTTTTAAATGTGTGTTTAATTTAAAATGATTGCAAAACACCGTTAACTGCTCCAGGTTAACTGGTATCCATCAAAGGAAATTCTATGAAATTGGCCATTGTGTCGGCTGAGCCCATAACTCGAACCAGCTTAGAAGGATCGCTCTTTAACCCTCGGCTCGCTTCGTGATGTCGCCTCGACCTCGGGCGAATCTATTTTGCCCATCATAATCGCTGCTTTCAATTTACGGTGGCTATTCTATCGCTTGATATATAGCACCGCTCGATTTCCAATGTTGGTTATTGTTCGATATCGTTTTAACCCTTGAGGTGTAATGTTCAACTATGTTTTATTACAAGAACAATACGGCGTAATGAGGAACATATTTTGAACTAATAAAAACATCCTTAACGTCTGCGTATGTACATATTAAATACATCATATGAATGCCGTATAGATAGGAATTACATTAAATAAACTCAGAAGCATTCCGATACACACGGGAAGTATGGAAACCTTATCAATAAGGCGACGGGGAGTCCGATCATATCGCTCGTTGAGCACAGGAATATCTACACAGAGAGTTACGAATACACTCGCACATTACCTTATTTCGAAATCGTGACTGGAAAAATATTATATTATCCATTCATACACATTATGTTAATGTCTATCAGTTATATTATTACCCAAGTATCGGACTTGGGCATAGTTTCAATTTATGATTGAATCATTTTGATTTCTCCAGACATTTTTGTTTGTTCTGGTCGGGGTTACTAATGAACTATAAAATGTTGATGGTTCGAGTTAAGCGGGGATATTTTTAATAACATAACATAACATTTCTGTATAATGTTCTTACAGTATCATTTGAAAGTAATTAGGGAAACATTATATTATCGTGTGACAAATTCAAGTTTGTGAGAACGTGGAGCTTTATTATTCTGTGGCTTACTGAATCGTGAACAAAGATGGCGTCCGGGAAATTGTTATTGGTAATGGTTGGGCCAAGTGGAGGCGACTGCAACCGAGAGCAGCCGACTGGCGACGAATGGCGAGCGCGCCGGTTTCATGTGATTCATCAATTTTTGTTGGTCAGAAACCATTTTGAGATTATTCCTTGAGATAGTGTTTCTATGACTTGCAACACTGGTTACTCATGTTTTCATTGTCTATTTGCAGGACCCTCATATTTTTGAGATACTCGATACACTCTGAATCTTTGCGGCAAATGATGTTATCTTTCATGTTCACCTAATTCTTTAATTTGCAGTGGTCAAACGACGGCACGTTCGGCGCATTGGTTGAGCGATTGACTGGTCGTGTGCGTGCGCTGCGTGTCGCGGGTTCGATCCCCGCACGGATCAAATATTTGTATGGTCACAGATAGTTGTTCCGGGTCTAGCTGTTTGTGTATGTGAGTTTAAATGTTTGTGAACGCACTCACGATACAGTAGAAAATCCTAGAAAGGGGAAACGTTTAAAAAAAAAAAAAAATTGAATGAGTCAAAATTAATCATCTGCAACCAATTTGCAAAATGAGTTACACCTAAAAATAATCGTAACATTTTCTTCGCTTAACACTCTATGTACTTACTATACGACATTGCCTCCTTATAAACCCATGTAACAAACCTGAACTCGGTATTTAAAACTATGCAACACACATGCTTAGCGCTTACAAATGATTTTTAACGGTAAACGCCAGGTTTAATGTACCATTACCTAGAACTGTGGTGTGCTTAGTCTTCACTTAGCAAAGGCTAGCACGCACGACTGTGACAATACAAGACATATGTCGAATTCTACATGGAATTTGTGACACATGTCGGATTCTATACTAATATTATTAAAAGGTTAGTAATGTAAGTTTAAATATAGAGAGTAATCTTCGGAAATACTGATCCGAATTAGATGGACAAATTTAAACACAGCTTTAATTAACACAGCTTTCAGTACGTCTAACCAAACATATCCAAGCAAAAAAAAACACTGATTAAAGTGATTTTATTTGACCTAAAATATTAAATAATAATAAAAAAAATGTGTGTTTTTCGTTAGCTGATGTTTTTTTTTCTAGTAACTATCTAATACGTTTTTCTTACTTTTTTTACCATTGTCCATCTATTTTAATGGGTCTTTATATTTGGCCACCATACCGCTAACAAACGCGGTAGCCCAGTGGAAGCGACCCCGACTGACGAACAGTAAGTCGAGGGTTCGAACCCAAGCAGGCGCATTACTTTGTGTAATTTATTTCATCACCACTGCTCTCAAAAACGGTGAAGGAAAACATCGTGAGGAAACCGGCATGTCCTAGAGTCAAAAATTCGAAGACACGGATTGGTAGATGTCATCTACCAATCCGCACTGGGCCCGCGTGGTGGATTATAGCCCATTCCCTCTCATAAGAGAGGAGGCCTGAGTCCAAGCAGTGGGAACATTATAAGGCTGATGATGATGACCGCTAACAAAGACTCGGGCAAAATAACTAGTTTTTCACATAACTTGAGAAGTTGAGACAAATCTTCAATCTTCTCAAAACGGGTGCATTAGTATACGACGAACCTATGACGTAATGAAGAACAAGTGTCAAGCTTCGATAACACTTTGTATCACTAGTGCTAATTGAATTAACACCTGCGTGCGCTTACTTTGAAAAATAGTTCCCAACATACACCAGGTGTTTTATTTATGAGTACAATTTCTTTGTTTTGCATTCTTCGACCACTTACTGTATCTGAAAGTAAAAGAAAAATATCGAATGCTGTGTGTCGGTAACTGTTTATTTTCTTGGGCTATTCATAAAAAGTAGAATTCTGAATACGATTGAGAAAAAAGGTCTGTAAGGAATCATACATACATATGTATATTCACGCCTTTTTCCCATGAGGGTAGGCAGGAACTACAGAACGCACCTGCTACGAATACTTTTCCTTCGTCCACATGTATCCATCAGGTCGGTCACTCACTCTGGCAAATACTACGCACCTGACCTTTTCACGTGAAAGACTGATTTCAAGTAAAGAGAATGTCAATAGCAGTCTACGTTGTATATACAGCTACAACATTACTCTAGTTAGTATGTACAGTCACGAGCATCTATATGTATACACTTTCCTAAATTTAAAAGCACTTTTCGCGAGAAATAACGAATGTAACTTGGAGATAGGATATTTTTCATAAAAATATGAGTTTCAGAATGCTATGTTTTGATTAACAACACGAAATTTTAATCAGAACAGTTGGAGAAAAACACTTTTAAAAGTCGTTACGAGTTTACATATTGATGCTCGGGACTGTACGTGCTAGAATTATCTCCAACTTCCCTAGTCTAACTGGTTGATAGTAGGCATAGATAATCAATCAATTGTTGCCATAAAAAATGAAATACTAATTAATTACTTCATTTTATTATAGTCCTCAGAAATTATTTGCTTTGTTTTACGTGTATCAGTCATAATCGCCCATTATCGGTTAAAAGTATTAAGACATCACACAAGCATTCCTGATTCTATAGTCTGTGAGAAATATCTGAAAGCACTGACAGAAACAATGATCTTCCGCAATAAATCTCAGGAAACATGGCAACAGACCTGTGAATTCAGTTGAACGAACAATAATTGTTTCTTTTTACAAAATTCACAAAATAGTAGATTCGATCGCTTATAGGAATTTATCCCACGGGTACTTCATTTCAGGGAAACAGTCTATGTGGTAACCTAGATTCTGGTCTCTCCATATGCCAAATTTCGTTGAAACCCGTTCAGCCGTTACGGCTTTAAGGCCTGACAAGCCTCACTCACTTTAACAAAATAAGTGAAGACAATACTGCAATATAAAAAAAATTCTTTCTTCATAATAAAAATATTCCGTGAGATGCGTCTAAAAGCGCGGATCACTAACATTATGTTTGACACTGATGTCAATGACACTTTTGACCAGTTTTTTCGGAATTGAGACATTGCATGTGCTGTTGTAGAATACGAGATTAGCTTTAGTGTCACCGTAGTTGCATATATTTCTAGCTACTTTAAAAGCTTTATATTATTTAAATATGGAATAATTTCAACTAACAGAGGTTCTTTGCTTTACTATTTAATTCTTAGTTTCCATTACAAAACATACTGAGTGTTATGGCTCTTTTTAAATTCGGAAAAACCAGCAAATTGTCTATGGATGTATTTTCGACAGTTAGAACATATTTATTCTGAACAGCATATTGCTGAAAAGTATACTACTTGTTTCTTATTTTAAGCCATAAAGTAAGTTAAAAGTAGGTTTACATTCTCATATTCATAGTTCGTCGATAAAAGCATTAGTTTCCTATATGATAAGAGGCGAATATATCACATTTATCGGCGACAGTCACTATCTCGATCTTAAACTGAGAATTGTCGTAATGAGGTTTATCTAACTGAAAGTTATGTTCCCTTTAACTAATATAATATTGTACTTTATATTTTATTTGACTTATCTTCTCGAATAATGACGTATATAAATGTATATGAGTGGTACCCTTAAAGGGCGACCCAATAGTGTAATTTTCCGAGCTTCAAGAAACTTCAAACCTTCATTGAAAATTTCTAGCCTGATAAACATTTATTTCTTGATTAATTAGATTCTCTCATAATTAACTATATCAATAACTCATTTACCTATACACAATGATGTCTTCTTAGTGCTATACTATTTTCACTCACCACAGCTCTATAGCATAGATAGACAATGCCTTACAACTCGTGTCAGGGTTCACACGCGGCCTGCTATCACGAAAAGCTATTTACTACCGACACACTTCTGTCCATCTGTGTAGATAATAAACTGTTCTCTTAGTGAGCTGTATGAATTATTGTGCCAGCTCTAGCAGGAACATCACGCCAGCTGGAAGTACCTTTGTTTGGTACCTCGTTACAATGACGGGCGCCCTTATTATGTCCTGTTCGTCCTAGATTTTGATTCAGGCAGAGTATTGAGTTAAGGCTTTGTTATTGGACGTGAAATTATCACGTTTATGATATTGGGGAGTCACTTTTTCAGTGTATGGATGAAGAAGTTATTAATTCATTAAAATCAACACTGTAATTGATATCTCACTTACCATAGCAACAAGTTGCTACAAAGTGACATCCAGCGTCTTTAAAAGAAGTTTCTGAAGTGTACCCTTTTTTTAAGTAAAACTCCCGCTCCCTGTTCCACGATTATATTATTATTCATGCGACTAAATTTGAAATAAACTATTCCATTTATAAAATTGTTTTCTATGGTTACGCTAAGCCACGTTGGCCCGGGGCAGCACCTAACGCGCGCTGTCCGTACCATGCCTGTAGGCCAAACACGGAAATTAATCACGCTTTATTAGCAAAGCTTCCTTATATGTGAATCATATTAAGATATATCTTATGAATAATGTGGATGCTGCATAAAAATTTATTGATTTTAATTTTAAGATGGCATCGCCTCTGATTTTAATTAACAATGTGAAGTAGGTTGTGTCGTTTAGCGACTGCGTTGATTCGATATGTTCAATTTTTTTACGGTTCCATCGATCAGTATTCAAGTGAATGTATTGATATACATATTTAAAGTTTTATGTTAAAAGCCCTTCTCATTCCTAGCATACTTTGCAAATTCGACAAAAACTTTCAATAAAAGCTCCTGATAGCACCTATTCATTCCGCAACAATTTTATTCATGGTACATGTAAATAAGCGATATCTGCATGTTTAGTTTTTACTATTTTACGGCCGGCGATGATTATAAATATAAAATCGCTAACCGCAGGCCTTGTTGCGTGGCGTCTTTTGATTCTTTTTGCGACGTGACAGCGCCATTGCGTGTGCGCACTTATTGGGAACATTGAAAGACGCCATAAATTGTGCTGCGTCGTGTAAAAATACCATTTAATACAATAATTCCGAGTCACAGATAAGCAATCGTGTCTGTAATTGATATATACGGGAAGTTCGGTAAAAGTGTTGAGTAAAAGTTGTTCCGAGCATTTTTGCGTGAAAACTGGGGCGAACCGGTATTGGTTGTATCTCTATATGTTGACAAATTTATTAACGGCGAACGCTCGTAGAATTTCAAACAAGGAATTCGGATGTGAATACCACAAATCACACGGAAAGTGTATTTTTATCTTAAACTTTCGTCGGTCGGCCTTTTATCAGTCTAGTCTTTGTTGATTTCACATTTTTATTAATATTTTAATTGCAGTTATCTGCTTACAGCAGTTAACAACCCAATTAAAAAGATAGAAGAATATCAAAATCTACGATTTAATTCGGGAGATATAGAGTTTTTACTAAACAATTGGACAACATTTGTCACTACAGTTAACAAGTAACATCCGTTGCTTAACTAGTTTGTAAACATAAACGTTACTTGACCCGATTAGAAAGTCGCTTATCTCTGATCGAGATGAAGATATCGTGCGACTTTTAACTTCTTATATACTCAATTATAATCGTCATGAGAATAGCGGAGATCTCATTATAAAGAACTTTGGAAATGTTATGCTAAACTCGGGATAAAATATGTCCCATGAAGTAATTCTGTAAGGCGTTGAAAGTGATCCGAGGGAAGACGTACATTTGGATCCTAATCATCATTATTTTTCCGTTTTCATAAATAAAAGCTCTGTTGGATTTTCAACGGTCGGTTCAGAGCCAAGAGCTGTATTTTCAACAGTTAGTGAAAACCGTTTTTATTTACTTTGCTCCACACTAGGAGGAATTTCTCTTATGTCGTGGGTGCATTCACAAACATTTAAACTTACATACACAAACAGCCAGACCCGGAACAACTACCTGTGGGTAGTACGTACGATTATTTGTTCCGTGCGGGAATCGAACCGGGCGGCCGCGGCGGCACGCAGTGCAGCAGTCAATCGCTCAGTCACTGCGCCAACCGTGCCCTCAAATCTTTCAGTAGGTATTAGAACTGTGAATGTAAATGGACAATTTATATTTATATAAAATTATAGCTATTCATTACTTTCATAACTTAACATCACGCCTGTAATCCCCGTAGGGTTAGGCAGAGGTGTACCTAATAGTATACCCAAATTTCGCCAGTTATGTTTTAAGTCCCATGTAATAGGGGGCGAGCCTATATTGCCATCAACCGGGCACAAATCCAGACTCCGTGGCTGCTACTGAGAAAAAACCCAATAGCACTTTGCCTGACCCTTGAATCGAACCCAGGACCTCATGCTCAGCAGTCGCGCTTGCGACCACTCGACCAACGAGGCAGTATCTTCATAACTAAAGTTAATAATTTTGAAAGAAAGTTTTGTCGTTGATATAACTCAATTACGTCGTAAAGTCTGTTTGTCACACGTTTCTTTAAAGCAATCCAGTTGTGAAAACGCTCTAGTTTCCATCTCACGTTAGTAGCGGAACACACACTTACTCGGAATGCCTCGGAAATATATTTTGACACGAAGGAGTTTCACACGCCTCCAAAATGTGTGACGTCAGAGTAGTCGTAACAAAGGTAATTATTTTTATCTGATGTGAAAGAAATGCGAATGGACTGGCACTAGGGGATGCTGCTTCTTAATTAGGTAAATAGTATGTAACATTCATTCAAGGGTTCGGCAGAAGTGGAGATTTTTATTTATTTATTTTATTCATTATCACATACAATTCTTTTTGGTAGTAGCGTTGTTTTGTTTTTTTGATATCTATAGTACACCTAGATTTCGTCAGTTCAGTTTTCTCTCTCTCTATTTCTCTTCTTCAACCCTTGGCCACCCAATGCCGAGTGTAGGTCTCTTCCAAGTCTCTCCACTTTTGGCGGTTTTGTGTCATGGCTATCCAGTTTCTTCCGGCCACTTCAGCTTTAACTATGATGTAAAAGGGGCGAGCTTTTTGCCTATCAACCGCATCTAAACACAATTATTCAGACTTCTGGCTATTACTGACCAATCCAATAACAGTTTACCAACCTGAGAATCAAACTTCATGCTCATTCGTAGCGCGTGCGACCACTAGACACACGAGACACTTGATCTTGGAACAGGGCAAATCTCTTCCAATACAGAGAAGTCATGAACACTAATCACAACGCTTACTCAAGCCTGATTGGCGCTTCCAGACTTACATGAATTTATAAGTCCAGGATTACCATAGTTTTATTCACCGATGTCAGTAATGTCTAAGAAAAACTTAAAATATCTTTCATACGTATTTGCCCAGATTTGAACCCCACAACCTCTTGCATGAGAGGGGAAGCCTTAACCACTGGGCCATCAAGAGATAAGACATCACCTGTTTAGGAATATACGAGTATATAAAAGTGCTTGTTCCTCTATACGTCGTGTACAAACGACCCTGACATTTCTATTTATTTAGTGCGGTAGGGATGTGACGAAACTTCTTTTCGCTATTATATATATATTTTTTTTTGCTAGTTGTGGCTATATGTGTCAACTTCCAAAAACCATTTAAATTGTAGTTTAAGCCAGACTTTGCATAACGTCATAAACCGGAACCTGAAATCCCCGCAGGGTTAGGCAGACGTGTACCTAATAGTACACCCACATTTCGCCAGTTATGTTTAACTCCTATGTAATAGGGGGCGACCCCATTGCCATCAACCGGGCGCAAGCTAGAATCCGTGGGTGATACTGAGAAATTCATGATTGGAAAACCCTATAACGCTTTGCCGGAACTGGTAATCGAACCCCGAACCTCATGCTCAGCAGTCGCGCTTGCGACCACTAGACCAACGAGGCAATCATTTTATTATAAATTATTCTCATTCTATATTTACACATATATTACATAGATATTGTTACAATATTAGGTACAGCTTCGTTGTGTGCTTGTTAGTCGATATCCTCGATTTTTAGTAACGTCTTAATACATACTTGTAACTATATGCAGTTACACTGCCTAATTACATTTTCATTCAATTAATTTTCATCTCCCTCGAGCCCACTATAAAATACAGCATACAGTTATTGCTAAGAATCGATTTTAATGTTAAATTTTATTCAATGGTAGAGTTTAATGCAAGAGAGAGAAATAGTCGACTGTCGATCGTTGCAAGGTTTGTGTCCCATCCCTAACACAGACGTCTGAACGAGGTCTAGTAATTAACGTGCCCCTTGATTTGTGGCGTTATCATGATGTCTCGCGAAACACCAATTTATAGAGGCATTTAACCCGTTCTATCTATTGCTATACTTATTAGAGTATTATAAACTAATCCCATTGATAAAGGCTCGCTGTCGTATTCGAATTTAGCGTAGGATTAAATTTGATTGTAGTTTTTATAAATGATATCATTCATAAAAACCGCTGGGTCCTATCTTTATGACAGTTAAACGTATGAATTATAAAATTATTCAATTATGCTCTTTGTTAGTTCTTCCTCTAATAGGATGGAAAGCTTTTTATAAAGACAGTAACGATGGTTTCTGTTGTTGGTGTCAAATATTAAACTAATCAAACACACTCACATAGATGAAAAAGCTTAATGGTCGACTTCGTGTGAACCAAAAAGTTATCCCTAACAAAAGACATCAACGCGCTATCAGTAAGGTGCTTCTTTTTAAGTACATAAGATGCAACAGACTGGGCGTTTTATCTGGCTGATATTAACATAAAAATTGGTTATCTGATATATAGGATAACGGCTGTATAAAGTTTGTGATACAGGCCCTTTTTAATTTCTGTTTTAAGTCGATTCGTTAAAAAAATGCGCACAAAACGCGTTAACGCTTGGCCCACAAAACGCGTTAACATTATTAACGCCTACAATTTTATTTCCATTACATACCGAGAAATGAGGACATTAATACTATATGATTACTGATCAGGTTAGGTACAGTATACTATACTCTATGAAAAGGTATTTTATTCAGCATCATTAATTTCTTCGATAAATTTTTTACTACTTTTCCGCTCAATAAAAAAAGGTATAATCGGTTTAAAGAAACTTAATTTATTTCCAATAAAGATAATCACCAAGTAATTCGCACAAATTTTATTGGCATTTTCTCGACTTATAAACCTTATTCGCTTCGCATAAAGACATTAAATAAAAATAAAGTGTAATCGCAACAGGTAACGCGAACTACAACATAATAACATGTTTACGACCCACTTCCGTAATAGACGGATGCCAGAATACTTTCCATTCTTCTCCTTACCAATTCAACTTAGAAACCGTACGTACGTGCTTCGTTTCCTGTGAATTTAATAAACAGCATCTTTAGATTAATTAACAATAAATTGCACATTGTCATACAAACTTACAGCAGGTTCGTACAAGTGTTGCCATTTAACTCCGTGAAGATAAGTAGTGAATTCTTTCACTTTACAACCGTTGACTGTTAGGCTTCAGTTAAATTGACTAAAACCTGTTTACAGTTGAACATTAGAAACTTTATTACCTCTCAGTTAATGGTTTAACTTCTAGGAACCTCGTGTGTGGGTAACAGTTCAACCTCAATTTTTCACAGTACCTGCGTATTAACTTTTGGAAACAAATTTCAGTTGTTGAAAAGTTTGCCCCATCTATTCTCAAGTCAACAAATAACGAACGGCGAGCAGATGATATCTAGTCAGATTCCGGGTACGTTGTGTGAGTCTGAATGCCTAACGGACGCGTCTGCGTCTAGACTTGGTAGTGCGGTGTGACGGCCGAGCCCGGGTCTGTCCTGTCACTCAATCTTTCAGGCGATTATAACCCACGTTAACAAATAACTGTACTGATACCAAGACATTTAACAAATACGCTCTCATGCACCTTGGTGTGTTGTTTATTAGTACAACAAACAAGTTCATTGAAAAAACATTATTTAATTAGTCTCTTGAATTGCCTTCGTAGAGTAACAATCAAACAGGAAAATAACAAAACTAAGACGTCCGTAGTAAATGAAAATAAATAAAAAACAACCTTAACATCTTACTAGTGAGCGTAGGTCTGTAAGTAACTCAACATATCTGGATGTAATTAAAAAATGAAGAAACGAATTTACTCGTAAAACTGTGCAGATCTCACTCATTTCACTATCTGATTGACAATCTATACTATTATGGCGAACAAATGTTTGTAAAGGCATCATAAAAGGATCGTCAAATTATAAATTAGAACGATGCTTATAAAGAACCTAGTATAAATTGCCCTTTGCATTAAAAATTATACCCCGAGTTGTACCTAGTGGATTTATGTGAATCGCTTTAGCCAATAAAGTAGGAGATGTCTCGTAAATCGTGGGTACATCGGGACGGATGGTCGGCGCAGCCAGGCGACACCTACGGAGTGGGCGCATCCACCGTTAGACGCTCGCCCCAGGCCATACAAACCTCAGGGATCACAAGCCTTCACTTACCTACACCCTCCTATTTATTCTCAGCTCCGACACTACCTTTGTTTCACGCCAGATTTTGTTTTTGTACGATAAACATCGAAAGCATTTCAAACAAGATATCCAAATTGGGATAAGTGCAGATCAAATCGGTTCTCAGAATTGCTTGTAACCTTCCAGTTTTATAACTTATCTGTGCCCTAAATACCACTCTTATTGCACGAACTGTAATGACAATGTGTTCTTTATGTTATGAACAGAGCACATTGCAGACGTCGACGGAGTTGTTCTAAAAAGCTTACATAATTCACGGAAGAGCCGACCTTCTACCTTCTAGCACTAAATATCTCAGACGAGATTCAATCTCTTATTCTTAAATGTCAATGAGTTAAAATCACATAGTTTTGACATAGCAGTATAAAATGTTACATCAAGCGATATTATGCGTAAATTGTTGCATACCGCATCATTTGTTTGTCCTAGAGGCGCAATGTCGTCGTCCTACATAGCAGAGTATCATTTATCTGGTATTGGATTAGCACGCGTGTAACCCTAACTGTGGGCTTGAACGGTACAAATAGTTCGCACCGCGAGCCAAGCATCTATCAGACGTCCGGTGACAGCATCCCGATATAGACACGTACTGCTGTCGCTAAGTCTAAAAAATTGTTTAAAAATGTTTAAACCCGGAACAGAAGTCAAATTTTAGCAAATCTAGTTACTAAAGTGCGAACAATAGTGAAGTGCATATCATCATAACAGAACAACTCATAAATTACCAGTTAAAACAACAATTAAAAGTGCCAAATCCCATCAAAGTTGGACTCAGTTTTTCAAAACGCGGGTGTGTGAATAATAAAAATTAAAATATCATCAACACTCGTTGGCCGGTATCAACAGTTAACCAAACTAATACGATTTTTCAACACCTCTATCTATCGTAGCGCTGGCTCAACGGCCACAGCCGCAGGTCGATTATTAGTGTAATCGAAGAGGCGCAAGTTCGCATCCAGCCAACTGCAACACTTTTTGTGAAGTTTCTACATTGTGTCGTTTCAATCAAGCCCGATGGCCCTCATCCGATCCCCGACCGCGTCGGTATCGACACCAGACCTGACAGAACCTGTCAGTGACGAATGCGACGAAAATATTACTTGTCGCCATAAATCACAAAAGTCACTGAGTTTAAAACGTAAATGGGTGGACGGCGGCATGGACAAAGTTTTCGCAAAACTAGACGAAATGAAGGACTTGCTCTCTAAAACAAGTTCGGAACAGGAACAAAAGATAATCGCCCTACATGCTACTATATCCGAAATTAAAACCCAGAATGAAGAACTTAATAAGAATGTTCAATTCATGTCGGCAATGTATGACGAAGTAAAGGCCAAGCTAACTGAAATGGACAAGGAGCGTAAAGAGACTTTCACTTATATTAGGCAACTTGAGAGCAAGGTGGAATCCCTAGAAAAGAACGCACGTTCAGGAAGCATTGAGGTCCGCAACATACCCAAAAAGCAACAAGAAACCAAAAATGACCTCATAAGTATTGTACAAAAAATTGGGAATCTTGTGAGCACGCCTATCTCTAAAGCAGAAATAAGAGACATCTTCCGTATTAATTCCAAAGGCCCATCTAATAACACCATTATCGTCGAACTTACCTCGGTGCCAAAAAAAGAGGATATCCTCAGCTCAATAAAATCCTATAAAAAGAACCATAACGAGCTACCTACTACAAAAACTATCAACATGGATGGCCCTCCGCTACCGATTTACATCTCAGAAAATCTAAGTACGAGTACCAAACGTCTGTACGCCCTTGCACGCAACTATGCAAAGGTAAATGAGTACAAATTTTGCTGGACAGCCCACGGATGTATCTACCTACGGAAGAAAGAAGGTGACGCAGCCTGCCGTATTCAAAATGAAGACCACCTAGCCAATTTGAAAAAACTACCGTGACTAGTTCTAAGTTTCTGTTTTCTATTTGTTGTGTTTATTCCATTATTGTCGTATCATTTTCTCACTACAATATCTGCATACCAGGTCACAGTATCAGTACAAACTATGTCAACATTAATTTTTTTTGCTCTTAAATATTCACTCCAGCTCATTGCAACAAGGGTAGCTACAATACACAATCATAATATCCACATTTACACTACACTCGACCTTCCCATAACAAGCACACTTTCTCGACAATCGCTAGGTAACATATTGGATGTTACCAGTTCCTCATTGGGTAACACCATGTTTTCCTCCGTAAAGTATAATGGTAACAGTAGTTCTTCCTCACTCCTTGAGAATATTCCCTGCAATAAAATAAACCAAAATTCCACTCAGACAACGTAAATATTACTAACGACATAGAAAATAGTGGCAATATTGAGTGCTCTAGAATTGAAGACCCTTCAACAAGTCAGATAATTGTCAACCCAGCATCAGATAAGGATGCTTTTACGGTTCTGGCTGTAAACATCCGTAGTATCAAAAAAAATTTTGACACTTTAATTGTATTCCTAGCCAACATTGACATAGTTATTGACATAATAGTATTAACAGAATGCTGGACTGATAGCAGTTCGCAGATTGAACAAATAAACAATTACTTGCAATTTAGTACCCAACACAGCCACAATCAGAATGATGGTGTTGTTGTTTATGTGAAAGAGAACCTCGGCAACGTGAAAGTCCAGGAGTACTTGATTGTAGACGGTAACTGTCTGGTAGTCGAAATAAACAAAGTGACAGTTATTGCCTCGTATAGACCTCCTTGCTTCACGAATCCAAACAACTACATTAATTCTCTAAACGATTTACTCCTCAATACACACTGTGAAAATATTATCTTTGCTGGGGACATAAACATAAATACGCTGTCCGAAAACTCGAGTGGCTACACATCTGATTATTTGAACATGCTAGCCTCACACGGCCTAAGGCAGGGAATTGATAAGCCAACGAGGCTTGACAACTGTCTTGACCACTTGATGATTAAAACACGAAATAGAGTTAAAACGTTCGTGTTTGAGCCGCTCACAGATCACAGCCCAGTTCTGTTATACATGAGGAAGTTGAACACTGTGAGAAACTATGCTAAACACTGCAAAACAATAATCGACTACAAGCAATTAGATACTGACCTGAACAACTTCAAATGGGACCTCTTTCTCGACATTCAAAATGTAAACAATGCAGCGGATTACCTTATAAAAGTGCTACAAGATTTGATCACTAGGAACTCCACCACTAAAATAATTTCTAAAAAGAAACAACCACTAAAACCCTGGATAACCCCAGGCGTCGTTAAATGTATACAAAAAAGAGATAAAATGCACCTGAAACAAAAAAAGTCCCGAAACAACGAAGATTTAAGACAGGAATACACGAAGTACAGGAATACTTGTAACAAAATTATCCAAACTCTAAAGCACTCATACTATCAAACGGAACTGGAAAAGAACCAAAACAATATCAAAGGAACATGGAATACCATCAAAGAAATGTGCTATGTGAAAAATGACGCTAAAAGTGCCACGGAACTCCTACAATTAGAAGATAACTCACATAACTCTTTAAACGAGGTTAATAGATATTTTACGTCTATCGGGAAAGAACTGGCTAGCAAAACGCTTACAAAGCTAAACATGACCGAAGATACGCTGGTGAAAATCAGTGCGAAGTCTAATAGCTCTCTGAACTCAATGACTCTTGGACCAACAGACGAAGTAGAGGTTGTTCAGGTGGTCACAGGCCTTAAGAATGGAAGTGCCCCTGGGTGGGATAACCTGCATGTATCCATATTCAAAAAATATAAGTATAAACTTGCTACGCCCCTTACACATCTCTGTAACATGAGCTTCATGCAGGGTATCTTTCCAACCGTCTTTAAAAAAGCCGTGGTTTCACCCATCTTCAAGGCCGGCGACAAATCAAAAGTGACCAACTACAGACCGATATCTCTCTTGAGCACTCTCGCAAAAGTCATCGAAAAACTGGCAAATAGGCGACTCGTAGAATACCTAGAAAAGAACAACCTGCTATCAGATAAACAATACGGGTTCAGAGCTGGACGTTCTACAAATGACGCTGTTCTAAGGCTTACCACGGCAATAACGAACTGCCTAGATAGAGGAGACAAATGCGTTGGCATCTTCCTCGATCTTCAAAAAGCCTTCGACACTGTGTCAATTCCCATCCTATTGAGTCGATTGGAGGGCGTCGGCGTAAGAGGTGTACCCCAGGAGTGGTTTAAAAGCTACCTGTCTGGCCGGCAGCAAAGAGTTCGCATTGATGGGAAGATGAGTGACGAAGCTCTTTGCGCTTACGGTGTTCCCCAGGGGAGTACTATAGCCCCAACACTTTTCCTGGTATACATTAATCAGCTCTGTGACCTTCCAATCCATCAAGCCGAAATCACAATGTTTGCTGATGACACAGTGCTCCTATTCCATGACACATCTTGGGAAAACTTGGCACAGGTAAGCGAACGAGGGCTTGCAAGAGTAACTGCCTGGCTTGAAGACAGTCTTCTTTCCATAAACACCAGCAAAACAAAATACCTTTGCTTTAGTATGTCAACGCAGGGCAGCCCCAGTCCAGACTTTATTGTGCCCATCCACACGTTCCCCTGTAATAGAGGCTCATGTTACCAAGCTACTTGTGCTTGCCCTATGCTTGAGAGAGTGAAAAACATAAAATACCTCGGTGTTACAATCGATGAAAACTTGAAGTGGAGTCAACATATCTCAGTCACTGCAAAAAAAACCCGCAAACTTATATTTATATTCAAAACCTTGAAACATGTTGCCAACCAGAAACTTCTAATACAAACGTACAAAGCATTGTGCCACTGCGTCTTGGGCTATGGTATTTGTGCATGGGGTGGCGCCGGCAAATCCCATATGATAGAAATTGAGCGTTCCCAGCGAGCAGTTCTGAAGGTCCTTCTGTCTCTCAACTTCAGAACCCCAACCAGTTTGGTGTATGAGCAAGCGCGAGTGCTGAGCGTAAGAAAAATATTTATCTACGAGTGTCTACGGAGATATCACCGACTTACGGTCCCGTACTTGCCAACCAACAACAAAAGAGCTGACAGATATCCTGTACCACGGGCAAGGAGCAAGTTTGCCAGAAAGCATTATAACAGCTTAGCGCCACGCCTCTACTTCAAGTTTAGCCAGCACAAACTGGTTAAACATGTGAGTAATTTTCAGATAAAAAAGGAAATATTACTTTGGCTGGCAAATTATAGCTTCGATGACACTGAAACCCTTATCAGTACTTTAACCTAGTAATATAAATACTCATAACACCCAACACACACTCACACACACACACACACATACAACACACACACACACACACACACACGCACACATCTCACCACACACTCGCTACCTGTATTACATTATAATTATGAAATGTGCCTTTATTTTGTATAATCTGCCTTTTAATTTTCTGCTATTTTTTTTATTTTTTATTACCAATTTATCTTAAGTTTTATTTC
Source organism: Lycophotia porphyrea (assembly GCA_950005105.1). Lineage (NCBI taxonomy): Eukaryota > Metazoa > Arthropoda > Insecta > Lepidoptera > Noctuidae > Lycophotia > Lycophotia porphyrea. Next base: position 10,625,245 of record OX465393.1, read on the forward strand.
AAGTTTTATTTCATTTTTCTTAGTAGATAGTAAGCACTGTCTAAGCTTCCAAACTCAGAGACAAGTAACCGGAAAAAAACCTCAACCCTTGTCATACAGGTTGTCCTAGTTCAGGGGTTGAGACCACATTGATGTAATGCATGAAGTTATAGAAATAAATTTTATTATTATTTATTATTATTATCTATGTCGACCTGGTAACAGCTGGGTGTCGGGTAGCGCAGTCGGTTCGCCGAGGTCGTTACTCGGTACACTAACTAATGAACAAAATTGATATTATATACCAACACTACGTACTCCCATATAGGCAGGTACAAACGATAAAGTTGCTATCAATTAAAATTGTTGACGTCGTAATAATTTTACTTTAAGTGTCATTTTCGATATAAGGGAATCTCAGCTCCATAAAATTATTTGATCAACTCAAGCACATCGGATTTGCTTTAGAGCCAAGCGTGTACTCCCATCGCGGCTGTCACTGGAAAAATTAATAATATGTATAAATTAGAGTCTCAAAGCAAACGAATAAATAAGTGCCTACTTATATATAAAGATACATGTTTCTCGCGGTGTTTGTGAATTAATAGTTATAGCTGTTAGCTCAATAAACTTGATTTACATGCCCGACCCGGCCTTCTGTACCTCAAAAGGATTCGAAGCCTTTGGCAGAAGCGAACTCGGAGGCTATGTCAGAGTTCTAGGATTAGCAGTAGTTTGCAATGACCTAAAAACGTAAACAATTAATCAACAAAACCGGCTTTATTGGAAATTCTTAAGTAACACGATTATATATCAGGCTTATGTTTAATAGAATGAACGAAACAAACCAGTGAAATAAATAGTAACACGTGCAAACATCACCTTCGTTTTGTGTTCGCTATAATTGGTTAAAAATATTGCCTAGTCCCAACTCGTTTCCCCAAGTTCTTCTTTTAACTCGATATAAAAACAACGGAACAAGTTATCAAAGATCTAGGCTTATGCGAATGCATTTTCTGCAAATTATAGCCATGTACAATTCATTCGTTATAGCAGTTATATTGAAATGTATTGAAAATGAGGTCGTTTGTGAAAGATATTATTTCACGATCGATACAGACGTGAAAGTCCTACGTGATAGGCTCATGTTAATTTGATTTAGATACAAATCGCGTGAGGAATACAGTTTAATTTAAAGAAACACCAAATATATTTCGCCGTAGCGTGTAGGAATAATAAAGCTGACAGTTGCGAGAACTCTATTCGACAAGGATCATACTGACTCATTTCCGTTGTCATTCTTTTTTAATTCTTGGGACGGTGTGAGAACATCTTAATACATAAAAAGCCATAAAAGTGTGTAAGCCGATAACTGCGGCACGTTCTTCATACTATCGAAGTATCAAGCATTCTCTCCCAATCCTAGAACCAGTCCACCGTTTATACGTTTACAGCGAGGACTGTACCGATAGTGACACCCGGCGTCGATCGTCATGACCCGATAATGTTGTAACATTGTACCGCGCTCGATACCGCCATCTATGTTATGTATTATGTATTTTATTTAACTCACCAGATCTCCGAACCTATATATATAATTATCTACCAACTTTGACTGAATTAACTTACCGTTATACGAAATGGTCTTCAGTTATGTGGTATAGTAGTAGTGTTCTATGAGACAAGGTTAATTTGAAATGAAAGTAAAGATAATAATAAGCATTGATCAAGTGAAGTTGTTGGATATTCGATTCAATCGGGCCATCATATTGCACCTCGGAGTTCTCAGTATCCGATTGTCTCCGGCACTTTATTCAGCAAGATATCAACTAAACTATTATTGCCATAAACGCGTTAGTGTCTGCGTGTAACTCACCTAAGTAAATCCATCCCACACAAAATCTATCCAATAAATATCCAAAAAGCTTGTTCTGCAAGCATTCCGCGTCCATTGTGTTCCTTGCAGATATATCTTGCGTAAGGAGCATGCGATTCTTGCGAGCTTTGCTTTCTCCGCAGCCCACGCTTGCTGCTCGTCAGTCGTCACTGCTGATTGACAAAGTATCCATTACCGCATCGAACCTACTTTTATCAGAATCGATGTAATTTAAGAAGAGACCGACTAACGGAAAATATTTGCGACGCCGCGCTTTGAGGATTTCGAGTCGGCCGCGGTGACCGGTTACCTAATGCAATAGTTGACAAATCGCTCATTGTCCCAACTTGGCGGTTTGTCGGGCCAACTAGTTGGGTGGCGGGTTGGACAACCAGTGGCCACTACGGTTCGCTTGACGGATGCCGGAAGACATCCAACTTTATTGTGCTTTATTGCGATTGAACGGTGGTAAATAGTTGCAAATCGCATCTGTGAGAACATTTTGATTATTGGGAACGATTCTATTGAAATTTATTCAAAGATTTAAATAAAACTAGTTGTAAAGAAAATTGATCTAAAATATTAGCAACTACTTAGTAAATGCCTACAGGTGCCAGACCAGTTTAATAAATGCATTATCAAATTATTAAAGTAAATATTATAACATTCCGGTATAAATCAAACATTAATAATTTAATATGTTTTAATTTTTTATGCAGTAAAGGGAAAATATTAGTAGTGCCATAAATATGTCTCGTATAATCACAGCAGGGTGTGTATTTGCAATATTCGTGGCTTCTCCTACATTTGCATAAAATCTAAAATCGCTGTTTGATCCATAATTTACATGTGACATTCAAAATAAAAGAATACGTTATAAATGTGTCATATAATGTAAAACAATACTTATAAAACAGCTTTATTTGATCATTTGCAAAATAAAAAAAGTCTAAATGCACATAAATATTGTTTCAACGAAGCCATCGATTGATTTTTTCTATATTATTTTAATTTTAACGATCGCTCCAAAGAAGTCATAATAGTTTAGGCACCACCTAATTTGTATAAGCAGGTAGATCTATTGAATAAATATCAACCTTAACAATATAAAAAATGTGTACATTTACGTTATATTTGCATATATTTCTTGCTTATATCACACAGGACGCTAACTAAGCAGAAAGCGAAATGCTAATGAAGTGTGGTTATCTGAGTTGAGGCTTTTTATTTGTCAGATAACCCGTAATGTGTTTTAAAGATATGTTCACCTTCAAGTTTTGATGTTGTCTCGGGTTGTTTTTTACCTCCTGCTTTTAAATGCCCGTAATGCGCAACGTTTCTGTATTGCAACACTTTAACGCTATCTCACTTTGACTTATGTGGCATGACTTGTAGGTTTTGGGCAGAAATACCTTATTGAAACACTGTATACCTATGTAGACTCTTGTTATAAAAAAGTGCCTAAGTTAAATAAATCTTCTAACAAACAACCACATTCTTAAGATACAGAATGTATGAATGAATGAATGTACTGAATGTACTTATGTGCATAAAGTAACACTGTCAGAGTTTATTCACTTATAGTGATTGAAGCCCCAGGCATATCTTTGTACTGCTACGTTCGTCACTGTTAACGGTTGCTAGTCAACATCCTCTTTCCTCCACCTGACTCTCACCACTCGCAGTATGATACGATATACACTGTTTTTCTTCCATTCCCATACTTGCTTGCGGATTCTTAATTAGACTTCATTAATAATACATGTAAATTGTCTCATTCAGAGACACAGCTACCTCTCGATGCAATGAATTGCAGTTTTTATTCGATCGCACCGTAACGTAATACGCATCCACTTGTTACAAGAACGCTACTAGCCGAAAGAGTTCCGGGAACAGATAGTTGTTGTTACATTTGTAGATCTTTGAATTGAAATGTATCTAGGTATACAGTAATAGATACTATTGTCGTTCATGAAGGGAAAGGTCAAACATTGTCGTTGCTTTCAAACAGAACACAAGTACCACTTTTAATGTAATGAGTCCAATATTTCCATACAATAATACATTGTTACGTCTCAAGCTAATTGAAATAATATCCAATTTAAAGGTCCTGTCACAAGATGTAGGTACATTAATTAAGTACGCAGTTAAATCTTTGTGAAAGTCGTATTTTAACCCTTACAATCAGGTAGCATGGCATAAATCTCCCGGAAATGGAACCAAGGTCTAAGTAGCTCTTAACGATTTAGCCGACTGCAATACAAATCGATGTTAAGGTATATCCACGCAGTAATTCCGATAAGGCAGATAAATCATATAAAACTAGTAGGAACTAGAAAATGGTATTTTAAAATGTATTTCTGTAGCAAAAACAGAATGAATCGTGTGAAACACAAAGAAATCTACTAATGTTTGTCCGAGTGGCCGGCGAGGAGGCTGTACACCGCGAAATATTTCCCAAGATACATCGGCACGAGTGCGATGTGGCGATATCTTAGGTGCGCGCCAGTTCGAATCGTCTATCGAGTCTATGATCGGCTCCGTCCAGGGGTCACGCGCGTTAAACGTAAATCAACATATCTCGCGACGGGAGATCTAGCCGAGCATGCGCCCGACCAACAAAAACTGAATTTTATAGCCGTAACACTACACCTGGGAAAAAAGTAAATAAATTGGACGAGATCGAGTGAACGACCCGCGCCCGACCCTCCGACAACTACTCCCTGAAACTGGCGTCACGGGAATATTTATCTGCCGTCTAATACGTTCACTTCCTATGCCTAACAGCAGGCCTTGTAGAGAAAGTTTTTGATTTAAAATTACAAAGTCGTATACACGAAAGTAATTAAAATAGTAGTCGATAAACACTGAGCATCCAGCTTGTATTGAATAAATACACTTTACGAGTTTGCGTAAGTATGGCTGGAAAGGTTTCCGCCTAACGTGTAAATTAATCAAGAATCATTTAGCGGGTAATAGAATGGCAGAGCCTCTCATTACGGGCTGCATCGCTACAACCAACCTATAAAATGAAATACAATTAATTGATCATAAATAATTCGAAATTTATTGCACTCATAAAACAATTCCGTATTATTACAAATCGATAAAATAATAAATTAAATCCTCAATTGTGATGAGAACTATTATATTGAATTCCTAATTAACACCATTTTCGTTAACATTGCCTGATTTAGTCAAAAGATATCAGGGAACACTGTAGAAAAAAAATGCTAATGATAGTTACCGATTGTACATATTTATGATAAACACCAAAATATTTTTAAATAATAATAACTACATATTTTTAAAAGTATCGTTGAGAAATATTGCCTCATATATTATGACATAATCCACATTATTAAATGCAATGTCCATTAAAGTCGTATTATGAACATTCAATCAAGCTTTTTCTGTAGACCATACGTCGACGTCGCTTAGCACGTATCATATTGTACACATAACGCTCTAAGTTCTATGTTTTGTCATCTTCAGGACTAATGACTAAGATTTTATCGTAATTACAGTGTGACAACAGACCAGTAGCTTTATTTAGTTGCTTCAATTTTCTCCTGCATAAATACAGCCGCCCTGGACCAAACCAATAAGCAATTACATTAATTAATACACAACTTCAGATTACGTTTCCAATAATGTTATTACTAGCACAACATCACTTTAATTATTCTGGTCTCAATGAACTGTATCGAGGTCGTGTTCAATAAATATCCGCTCTATGTCATGTACATTAAGGTTGATGTTCCGGGGCTAGACGGGGTGCTTTCTCTGGAATGTCGGGCAGCTGTCGTACGAATCGCAGGCCGAGTTCCGATCGAGAGAGTCGAACCGTATCTTCGCGATCGATTCTTATCATGACAGTTTTACGCGTCGAGTCGCGGTCTCACTTCCAACACAAGCAACGCACAACACTACTCGCGGCCCTCGTCATCTCACCTTAATAACCAATAACACACGACATTTAACAAAACTACCTACTTTTTGTACTGTTCGAAATGTCTACCGAAGATTGATGGAGGTAGGTAGTCAGCTAGGTTCTAGCTCCTATATTTTGTCCAGCCAGGCAGTAGATAAGTATGTGGTCGTTACATCTTTTGTCGGGGCTTGTATCTTGTCAACGACTTGTCAAAGCTGCTCATGTTTTGGCTCGTTGGAACTTACATTTGAATAACAAATTGTTCGCCCGAAGTCATCTGGCGATCGCCACCACCGCCATGCGATATTATGCTGTTTGCAAGACAAAATTAAGTTGCAATTGATTTAATTGCTTCTTTTATCTGTAAACTATTAATAATCTATTCACGATTATGTAAATGGTTTAATCCGTGTTACTTAATTAATTAACAAGATAATATTGTATTACTTAAGGCGACATAATCCGTTCGTTACGTATAAATCGGCGCACACTTGTGTAGGTACACTGGCGCATGTAGTCAATTATGTTGATTCTACGACAGAAAAAGGATAACAAAATCTAGGCATTCGAAAACTATAATAGCGAGTCCAGTTTAAAGAATCTGAAACAGTAATCAGTTCGCTAAAAGCATTGAAAGATAACACACGCTCACATCCTTACAATCTCGGGCCGGGCGAGTGATAGCGCTAATGAACCCATGTTGCCGTCACACAAGTGGCACGGTTTGAACGATGGCACGGCCATTAGTGAGAAACTCAAGGCCAGCCGAGGGCGGACAGCTAGCCGTAATTATCTAAAACAAACTAAACCGAAAGGCGGATATATCGCCCGCCGCAACACTTCGCCCAAGACACGCTTCTCAGCATTCAGCCGATAAATGAGTTTGCCTATACTATGCTGACTATGCAGTAACAACAGAAGACTGTGTACGTATGTAAATAAGGAAAGATATTCTAGTCTCTTGGGAAATACTAACGAAATAGGAAAGATTATTTTCCTTTGTACATTCGGTCGTTAATCAACAAACACAAAATTTGTGGTACAAACAAAGCTTATGATTAGAAAGGGGTTTTAGTGTTGTAAAACGTCACTTTTGATTGTGATTATACTTACTAGTTTTGCACTCACTTCCTCATTTATACACTTCTGCTGAACACACTCAGCTCAACTGAACACAGGGCAACGGTGACGAGCTATTAGCTCAATACTACACAGTCAAAAACCCCAGCTTAGATTTATTGACTATAAAACTTTAATTTGTTCCTTTGTGTATTTTGGCACTAACTTCACTGATGAATGGAGAGATTGTAATTGACTGTGCTTTTATGGGAAGCCAGTAGCAGTAGGTAAAGTCAGTAGTTTTAGTTGAATACATGATTTTGCGACATCATGAGTTATGTATAATGTCTGACGAACTTTCCAGACTTTTATTGTAAATTATGTATTATGGCGCTATTCCTAGTCTATTTCCGACTTAATGGATACATCACATATAATAAAAGCCAGTAAATATTAACGTAAATACTTCAAGCGTCGCTATACAACACACTGATAGAAGCTCGTAACACATTTACGACGATCTTGATGCATGACGATAACTTTGATTGAGTCCTGGTGCATAGCAGTCCATAGCAGACCGTACCGCTATACTGATAGATCTGGAGAGTGGGCTTTACTTACTGTTGCTATGTTAGGCTCTAGTTAATTGAATTTACACAATAAACGGGTGTGTTTAGTTAATGGTTTGCTGTCTAAAGTTTGTGGTACATTGACCGATAATAAAGTTTAACGCAAATGGACGAACTAACTTTGCGAATAGACATTATTTTCCATGATTTACCATTTTATTCATCTTACTAATATTATAAATCTTACTTAATATTAAAAATGCGAAAGTTTGTGAGGATAGATGGATGGATGGATGTTTGTTACTTTTTCACCCTAAAACTACTCGACAGATGGTTTTGCATAAAATTTAGCACACAGATAATTTATAACCTGGATTAACACATAGGATACTTTTTATCTCAGTAGTATGATTCCGTGTGACAATTATCGAACTCCACGGGGGCGAAGCCGCGGGCATAAGCTAGTTTCTTATAATTATGACTAAAGTTTTTTCGGGCCAATCTTAGCTGACGGCTGTGTCAGTGTCGGTATTCAAATAGTGAATCTCGCGAACAAGACGTTCGGTGAACTAACACTGGGACAGAACTGGATTAGTCACCCTGTTTTCTATGACCGTTTAAAAAATCGGTGACCAATGAAAATCTAATACCACTTTCATGGGTGCAGGATATTTTACACTATCTGGTTTAGCTGTCAGTCGCGGTAATGGTCTACTTGCTGTATCAATATCTCAAGTGTCACTCAAAACTGAGACAGTCGCCAATTGATAACATTTGGCGCACCAAATTAAGTAGACGTGTGATTGACTGACATGTATTTAAAGTCCCATTAACTTATGTTTCTAAACGATTTTTTATTAGTGCTCTTAATGACGGTCGACCATTTTTAAACCTTATAACTCAAGGCATAAGGGAGAAAATGGTCGACCGTCAGTAAGCGTGGTAGTATCTGCATGAATTGAATTAGTTTGGTGGGAACATGATCATCTAACATACTTGATTACTCAAGGCATATCTATCCACATCAATTTAAAAGCCCTCTTTGCCTTATAAAACGCAGTAAAAGTAACCTCTGCGCTGCAACGAGATCGATCGACGAAGTTTTTGGCTAACAACTTGAAGTATGACGAACACGGTGGCACATCAAGTTTTAGATTTTCAGTATAACGTGGCTCCGTTATTTATACATTTTCTGTACAATGAGAGATTCGCATAAAATGGTTTTGTATAGCTTGATCAGCCGCCGCTTGTACCACAACGAAAAAGAAGAAGATATATGGCTTCTATCATTTTAATGATTTTGCAATATCTATTCTTATTTTATTCTTTTTAATCCATGTGTAGTTCAGGCTAGTTGAAAAGACCTCGCCGCTTCGATCCGCCCTTTTCCTACTTTGGCATTAAAACTAACCATGACGCTCGCAAGCCGGGTTTTCATATCTTGATGGAACTATCTCCGCAGAATTTCTTGTCACCCGGGTGGTCTATTGTTTTCACATTAAACTACTTTTGTTTAGATAATGTAAATAGTGAAGGGGCAGTTTATGACTAAAAAGATTTAAGGAGCCATAAAGAAGCTTACAGAAGTAGTGTCACGGAAAAACTATGAGCACAAGTCTCAGTGACGCCTTAAAGCAAAATGACATAACTGCCAAGTTGATACGTTACACTTGTAACAGTCGCCAACACATCAAGTTACCACAAACTGTCAAATTTTCTCATTTGATTTTGAACTTAATCATCAACATTTTATAGTTTAAAATTATGTGGAGAAATTTGTCAGTTTGTGGTAACTTGATATGTTGGCGACAGTACCGAGATCAACCAGTTGGTTGTTGCAAGTAGATTACGATGTAGTACGTTTATTTGTCTTTGGTATTAACTCTCCTTAACCTGATTAAACCGTTTGACCTCTTCGAAATTTCTCTACAAAACATGTCGTTTATCAGTCGATGGTAATCTCATTAATTCGCAGTGATTAGCCGATGGTATCTTAGCAAGTGGGGCGCACGTCACAGTTCATTATGAGTGCGCTCGCGCAGCCGTCGCTTGCTCCACTTCGTCTTACGTGACGAGCGTGAGAAACAACGCTCTTGAAAGTTTTTAATAAGCGTGCTAAATATGTATTATGATTCTCGGTTCACTAGGCACTGTATTGGTATTTGGTTTTCGCGGAAATTGAGTCAAACGGGGCATTGAGCCTTAAGGCTTCAAGTCAGGTACATATTCTTGACTCTTTACTACGTTCACATTTCACAGAATAGAATACCATGAACAAAGACCTTAAGTGTAGCTATGTTTCGTAGGCAGATAGCACCTATCTTTAGTAGTTTTTCAGATCTTGGCCAATAAGCTACAACTAGCTCATGATCTGCCAGGATAATAAATATAATAGTAAGTAAGAACATCATGAGATGTCAGAACACATTTCCCGGAGTGAACTTGACACGGAATGATAAGCCGCTTATTGTTATTATATTTAGTAGTTAAGGTCAGGTGGCTGTTTCAAAATAAGTATTCGCTTTCATATACTTGTCATCGATATACTTACTCTTAAAATTCCGTTCTATTTTCTTAATTCAGATAGGATATTATTTATAAGTTTTATGTAAAATTTAAGTTGAAGTGACTTTTAACTTAATTTCATTATCCTTGTGAGTTACCTCGCGAAGAATTAATGAAAAAATTGGTTCAAGTTCACTACCTCCCCTTAAAGAATGATTGAACGATCCCTAATGAACTGGCTAAGCCCTTAGGTAATATAATACGGGGTATTAGGAACCGTGCAGGCTATTCCGAATTGGTTTTTCGGTAATGAAACAATTGAACTTTTACGAGAACGTAAACGTGAGATTTATAAGTTGTTTCCGATACCAAGATTGAGCTGGTGCAAATGAAAAATCGTAAAGGAAATACTTTTACGAAATACGGGGTGGAACGGACTTCACGATGAAAAATTTGTATGTCCCCACTTAAAAATTTTTCATCAGTTATTTAAAAAAAAATCAACTGTTCCATACATTTTGACCGGGTAGATATTGCACTTTTGTAGGAAACATCTATTTTTTTTTAATAACTGATGAAAAATTTGTATGTGGCCCCGGCTAAGAATGATGTACTGAATATGTGATAACCGTTTTCGCGTCGCGTGTCCCTTCCACCCCGTATCGGTATAAGTGAGGAACTTAATTTTTTTACATGCATAGTGTGCAACCATCTTAACTTTCGGCGGTTGAAATGAGTGTGAATTATTTCCACAGTGACGTCTCATCAATTTTTACCTTTTCGATTAAGTTTAGGGCATGATAATGAAGCTTGGATATACACGGTGAATTTATTAGGCAGTCCTTATCACATTTTTTATACGTCATTAAATTATTCGGAACACTGAATAACGATTTGAATTTTTAAATGTTGTGATTTGCTCAAGTGTGCGGTCTTAAACTTTAAAGTTTTAAAATAAGTCTTTGAATTAAAACAAGCTTTCATTAAAATGTTGCTTGTGCGTGCTATCACATTACTAAGTTAAAACTAAAACTAATTTTATTTTTCCAATCCCAATGATGATAATAATGAAAGCCACACATATTTACCTATGTACTCAAATATTATATGTTATTTTCCTGTGGTGTCTACTGTGTGTACATAAATAGTAAAATGAATAAATATTTGTTAAGATTACAAATCTACGAAGGTCAGCATGATTCTGACCTACAATTTGTGAAAAACCACCTTAGCAATCCTCCTAAAAACAAACATATTCAAAGTATCAAATAGATCTTAGATCTTTGAATAAACTTTCGATGATTTTTAGAAACGTACCTAGCGGAAACCCAAACAGTATGTTTGATGTCATGCACCTACATATGTATACGTGCCCCATCCACGCTTAAAAAAAGTAAATCTTTACAATATAAAGACCTACAAATGTCGTGACTATCTTATGCATGTCCGAGCAGGTAACAATCATTAGTTTAAGCATCTTGATATTATAACGTTAGGTGGTCTGCCGGTCAATGTCAATGTAATTGATTTAAGCCGATTGAAAGCTTACTTCGAGCTTAGTGTATAAACAATGTAACTAGTCATTAGAAAGAGAATAATTTGAGAATACTAATAAAAAGTGTGTGTGTACTTATTATGCACGTAAGAAGTTATACTATATTCTTTGGCGTATAATACTAAAATGTTGTGTAGCTAACTTCAGGGTGTATGTTTACTAGCTAACTTCAGGTTATCGGTTTTTCGTGACGGTGTGCGCGTGCATCGTAAAAAATACTCTCATCATTTTTCCCTAACGCGCCAAAAGAGTATAACTTCAAAAAGTCTTTTTATAAAAACTATACCAATTTATAACGGTTCCTTGTTAGCAGTTCATCGCTTATGTAAAAAGAATAGTGCAAAAAAAGACGGTATTTAGGTAACAACACTATCGGATGGCCGTTCGTTAGCCTGAATTTCGTTGAACGGGAATCGAACCCGGGCCCACGGCCGTCGTGGCCAGCCGTAGACAACGATCTCGCTCCCATTGTATACTTTGGAACTTGATAACATTCTACTTTACTGTTAAAAAGGAGAATTTTAATGAAACTGCGAAAGAAAAAACTCGTCTCGCAAGTGTTGCTTATCTCGTTAGCTATTATGTTCTATTTTTGAATATGTTTATTAAAACACTAAAAAGAATCCAAATATTTACAAACTTGTTAGTGTAAGAAACTTTTTGCACGGATTTATTTACCTTCTGAAAAGAATTACGCTACGCAATTCGTGTGTTCTTTTGAAAATCCTGCAAATATATCTACGTTACGATACGATTGTTCTGCTAAGTAACAATCCATCAAATAACGACAAATACTGATAGCCAATTGATTCCGCATGCGGACAGAATAGGTACCTATTCATTACACTAATGGCAGTCCATTGTCGAGAGATACGTGTTTTTTTCTTCGCAATAATGCTTTGACTGTCCATTAGCATGTGTCAAAACAAAAGTCAATGCCTTTAGGCGCGTCCGCTAATAAAATATCACACATCTCTATTATAAGAAAATGTGAAAAAAGTGTGTAAAAACATATATATAATGTCTCTTGACACCTTCACAGATTTTTACAATCATACGGACTTTATAGATTTATGGTTTTTATTAGGATGATAGATAATATTTCTTTATACATATTTTAAGAAATCTATGACCATTCATAAAAAAAAAAAAAACTGTTGTCGGTACCAAAAAAGTTCCGAACTTTGTAGTCTGTACCCGTGCTCAGACATACAATTTTAGTCAATTAAAATAAAATACTTTTCAATTTGACCATATTCATATTAATTAAAAATACAAGTACCTAATTAAAGTCAGTAATTGTTAAAATCAAACACAAAGAAAGCCACAGCTATTCACTTTTCAGCTTGTACAAATATTTTGGCTATGGATTGATGTGGCTCGTTAGAAAGCCTGGCCTCCTAAGTGATTGAAGCTCGACTCATTATTATTAATTACTGAGTTATTGTTAAGTATTAGTACATACCTACACAGGTCATTCACAGATATTTTGCGGTGAACATCTTATAATACAAGCTTTTGCGCGCATCTACGCGTAGATCTTGGAAACATTATGGTATTAGATTTTTCAATTTGAATTTTACTGTTTTGTTGGACTATTGGTGGCAACCGCTGCTGCTGGGCAGATGTGGGTTTCATGAATTTCAAATTCTTCACTTGTAGATTATGTGTTGTCTTGTCTGTCTGTCACGGAACTACATATTAGATATGTATTAGTATCTCTTTGTTGCCAATTATAGATTTAGCTGTCTAGGATGAGAGTCATCTCAAGAGTTGAATAAAAAACTACAGTTCTGACATTGTAATTAATGTTTATTTTAGTTTTAATTGTATTCTCGCTGGCGAACGGGACTGTCAGTCAGAGCTTCGGGTAATGATGGCACATGCATAGAATATGAGCTTATTTTATATCTTGTTGGTTGGTATTTCTTTCATGGATAGACTGTATGAAAGATGATATGGATAGAAATGACTAGCAAGATGACGACTAATGGAGAATTAGGGCGGAAGACGTAACGACTCGCCAAATATATTGAGGTCAAGAAAATGTGAATGTTGGTAGGTTTTTAATTTTGTTAGTTGTATCGCTCCCTAGATTGATTATCATACTGAATTTCGAAAGTCAATTATTTCAACACGGTCCCAATTTCGAAAACCAATAGTTCGACTACTACTAACGATATAGCGAAATTTAATTATTATTGTATTTCTGAGCAGTAGTTATTATGTCGAAGGTATGTTCCGTCGAAATATATAGAGATCCGCCAAACAAGTGCATATCGAAGAAGGGTTCTATCGAAGTAGTGTTTTTTGAAGGTGTGTGTTGTCGAAGTATGTTCTGTCGGACTAATGCTAGACGAATATATGTTCTGTCGAAGCAATGAATAGTCGAACTACTGGTTTTCGAAATTGGGACCGTGTTGAAATAATTGGTTGTCGAAATTCAGCATGGCATTACCCCAAAGAGTTTATAGGAACCATATACAGAGCAAGTGGAAGTTCAAGAGTTGAAACTTAGCAGACTTTTTTAAGTAAGTTTTTACCGCTCCACGCCAGATGCCTAATTGTAGCAGACAAGAACATTGCTGAGGCAAGCTAAGCTCAACAGTCGAGTTGTATGCGTCACACAAATAAATTAAAACTGAAACAATAACTGAATGTCAATAACGTAATATTTTGATAAGTATTGTATAATTTTCATTTCTTACCCTTTATACAGATTAACATTACCGCTGTGAAAACAAAATTCTTAATTAGTAGGTTTATTAATACGTTGAAAACACTGTTTAGCTAACGATCGATATCTAGCATTAAACCTTCATCCCGAGCTTGTCTTATCCGGAATTACAAAGGTTTCTTACGTTATTTGTTATAAGACCTGCTTAATAAAACCTTTCTTCAATAGCTCTTAACTTCAAGCAGAAGATGAACCTACTATACCTTCATAGCGTGTCAATCATAACGGGGCATTTAATAGTCGTATTATTAGAGTTATTCGAAACACATTAAAGGACACATGACAATCATGCGTGTTTTATTTCGCGTGCCTTTAATAAGTTAACAACACACACTATTTATTAGTTTCTCAATTAAACTTGGGTCATAATATATGGGCATCATAAATGTTTTAAAATTTACAACCAATTACGTTTACCAAATGAAGTTATCACTGTTAAGTCACTAGTTATTCGAGTAATAAATCGTAAGGGATAAAACCCTATCTATTATTATTTACCTTCAAAGCTGACTTGAGCGAGATCCGTACTAATAATGCCGGGCTATTAAAACTCGCCTTTATGATAAACTTTAGGAGATAATAAAAATAATATAAATTATATACTGTGATACAGTTCGCTTTTGATATGTGACAGAACGTGTTTTCATCTATTTGAAACATGATACGGATTTTGTTTGTTTTTATTCTCCACTAATAGGCAGTTTTGTTACATGTAATGAAATATTGAAACTGAACACTTATATTATTGCGCAAATAATACTTGTAGAATATGCCTGGCAGCTTTGGTGATAATGATAGATGATGTTTATTTTGCAAGTAGGTTTTTACAAACTACTTTTATACGTAATTTTTCTTTTGATGAGGCCGGTTTCTCGTACCTGCAGACTACTCTGAGAAATAACAGCCGAATCAAACTCGGAGGTCATAAGATAACTGTGTTTTGCTTCTCGTTTTCACTTTTATAATATTTGACACGAAAACATATAATAAATGATTACACACTACATACGTTCAAATTAAATCAAAGAAATCGGAATGTAATTTATTTATAACCTACCTTACTATTTACCTCCTCACTATTTTATGGTTAAGTATATCTGATATGCAGCTTTTGCATTCAGATCCATAATCCAGCAATTAGATGCAACTGACTAGGGTGAAGAAAACGAATTTAAAAGACGTGGCTCTTCAGATATGTTTTAATTAAAAACAACTACATACCGATGTATGAGTTAGCACGCATAACATTTTTAGCACGTTGCCTGTTAGCCGGCGCATAAACATAGCAAAAAGAACAAACAACAAACTAGTTTAATATTTCTCATGTAAGTTAAATTTCTTATGGGAAATAAAGACATCTCAAACCTGAAAAAGGAAACCCATGTTTTATTTCTTTACACATATTGGTATATTATTTGTCGCAAATAATTAAGCAAATAATTCTGATGTTAGGAAAAAAACAAAACTTACACAGGTTATAAATATGGCATCGACAAAATTGTGCAGTGCGCAGGCAAGACTTAGAATGAATTAACATTGCAAGTTTTATGACGAAACTTTTTAATACATTAATATATAATATGCAAGATGTGATTGCTCAGCATAAGCACTTCCACAACATGCTATACATTGTCTGCATTTATTTTCAGTATACGATTTTAAAACAGTAGTAACAAGAATGATAATTTTCTTGAAAGCTTATTAAAAGTACAACGTCGCATATAAAATGAAAGTGCACGGTGAGCAATGCGTTAACTGTTGCTTGAGGTCTTGAGCATCGCCACAGGAGGTCCCTAGTGGCCACACTGCCCAGTGTCCACTGCACACAGTGCACACCACAGCTTCATAGATTACTACGGCTCGTATTACCAGACACTTTCAATATTTACTAGTTAGTACCTTAAAAGATACACAAACATTATTAGCGACGCGCCGTTTATATTTATTTTAATTGAATATGTGCTTTGCTTTGGTTATTATTTCATTCTGAATAGGGTAAATATAAGGTCAAAGAACCTTTTTGTTTTGGCTTTTAAATTCCTTCTGTAATTACGTATACTGTTATGGTTTGCTAATCGGTTAACACGATGTTAACGTGAAGACATTGATTGAATGATGACTGATGAGTTATAAAGTTATAATGGTTTTCATTTAGCCGTATGGCTCATAATAAGGAATTGTCTGGACATCAAAATAATTCGCCAACCTTTTATGAGCATAGGTACTTAAATACTACCGTAAGAGAAGTAACTAGAAACTGTAAATAAAAAAAGGAAATATTATTAGTTAATAGCAAACGTAAAGGGGCGAGATGATTTGTATCTGCGCGCAGATCACGGCACTAACTTGAAAACGAGATTATCCTAAAGCAGCAGTGCTCGCAGTGTCGCGGCAGATGTTTGATAAACGTACTAACAATGCCACATTAGTATGAATTTAGAAACAATGTAAATTATGAAGATACCACCGAGTGGGTAATTCTTAGCCAAATACTTGTTTGTGTCTGGCTATCAGAACCGTAAATTGCCAACATTCCACACCACCATTGGCTAAACGGAAAGTGAGCGAAGGAGTAGCATCAAGCACCGCCCGTGATAAGTTTATCTCAACTCAAAAGTCATAAACTTCTTCGAGTACACGACTGAGTCGCCGCTCGATAGCTAAACTCGCGACGTACAAATCGGCCGTACAACCAGCAGATCTAGCTAAACTGAACACGAGTAAAAGCAACAATAGTCTCGCCCGACATGGAAAAAGTCGTGACCGACTCGAGCGCGGGTCAGGCAGGATGCTGCGGGCGTAAATAATGCCGACGTCCGATCTTAATTATCGCTCCATCGTTAGAGATGACCGACGGGCAGACCGAAATCGGCGAGGTGGTTGCGACATCGCTTCTCTGTCGGCCGAAGTGCCCCGTCATTATCGAACGGTGTATCGCCCACCGATAAATCGCTAGAACCACCTGCGAGACGATCTGACGACCGCTGTTATTGTACGGTTTTGGCAGCAGACATTATAATTCTTTTGTTGCTATTGCTATTATTTTCATCGCGATGACTCGTCAATTTAATACATTCGAAGATTTGAGATAATATCGGATGATTTTAAAAGGATTTGATTTGAAACAAAAGATTATTTTGATACAAATGGCTATAGCAAATCAACATTATGGTGCAGAAATATCGAGGATAGCCTCGTAGTTCATATTTTATTTAATAGAATACGTAGAGAGCATTATCTTGGAATTGATACCAATTTAACCGAGAAAAAAAGTAAAAATCATATCTACCCAAAATATAAATGAAATATGCTCTCATTTGGTTTCAGTTCGTTAATCGTTACGTGCTTTGTGTTCGCCGCTGCGCTTGCGCCATCTCGATCCGCGAGCGACGTTGAAAAATTCAGAGCTCGTGATTTTCGTTCGTGTACTTCATTTATTTGCACGGAGACGGCCAATATTGTTTAGTGCGCCACTCTCAGAGCTTTCAGGCTTTCACTTTGACTGCATTATATAAAATAACCTTATAAAATTATATACTCTGTATTTTAATAGGATATTTCCTTCAAAACTTTACGGTCCTAAACTGTTCAACTTATTTTCAAACGCTACCTACTGGTAATGGTATGCCCATGAAATACCGTTCTGAACTTCCACAGCCTACTTATTTGTTAAATCTTATCGGCAAACCATTAAAATCGGACGGAATTCGCAGTCTTGTTCCATGCGATATGGAGCTAAAATGCACCACAATATGAACTTAACTGTAAGTATAATATGAACCATTTTGTTATTCAAGTTTTTCCAAAAATATTTGAGACGCGCGTAGTTATTACGAAATTATACTATCGATCAGGCAATAATACGAGGATAGTGCCCTCGGGTGGCGAATTTAGGAGAAATTGAGGGTGCCTGCGTGCCTTCCCGCGAGCAGTATAATCCTTGCATGCATGCATAATAATAAATGTTATTCACCAAGATCATATAGCACGGGGGAAACGATTTACACAATCAAAATACTTCCAGAACTACAGGCTCAAGTTGATTCGTCATGATTGCTTGTCTCAAACATGATATCTGAGCTGTAACACAACGGTACCATTGAAACAGATCAACAACTGGAGATATTAACAGATATATATTTACCCAACTATCAATACATAACGGTGTTTTATATTTGAAAAACTTTATTACATTGCAAATATTTCTACACCATATTTTTATGATGAATCACTCTAATTAACATTTACTGCCACGATAATAAATCGCGACTGATTATATGTATTAAGTATGTATATAGGAAGATAAGTACTGCTTATTATTAGATATATAGGCATATCGAGCAATCTGTTACATAGTGGACATAATTTCGGTAAACATAGGTCCGAAACAGTTTCGATCGATGTGCTCAGGGCGATGCAAATTGCGTCGCCTGTTATCGGTGCACTTTATCCGGGGTACTTTTGTGCATATTTTACATATATTTGTGGGGATGCGGCCGATAGCCGGTGTGGGCGGACCCAGCGGCCGCATGCTAATGCACGCGGTAAACGGCGCGCGCGCAGACTCGGACTTAGGTAAATTAAACGTTAACATGATCATATTGTACTGAGTTTTAGTTTTTCCAAGTAGATTTGCATATCGGTTATAACTGTTCTAGATAAAGGTCTCAGGTATATGAAATCAAAGTATATTAAAAAAAAACACGTGTAACAGCAAAGATTACGCACACTGCTAACTCATATCTGAATATCGTTCAAAAAGACGTAGATCAAACTCTTATACATAGGCACAAAATAAATAGAGGCAATAAAGATCAGTATCGCGTCTCTCGGCCACTAATCTCTGACACCATAACATAATTGTGCAGAGTCCCGGGGGGATAGCGGCCTCGCTGCGGTCACGAAGTGATCTAAACATAGAGTCTAGCCCTAAACGATGCCACCATATCCGTCGGCGGACAACATCCACTCATAAGTTCGTGTAGCCTCAGCCTCACGGGCTCTCGGGCTCACGGCTAGCTCAACATATACCTACCTATGTACCTACTGAACACACTGTATTTTCCAACGGTATTGAAGATTTGTCCAATGTTTTACAGCGCTATGTAAGGTTTACAACGTCTTACAATGTTTCGATTCTTGTGCAACAATAAGCAATCGTAGTACGTGTTTATTATTTTGTTATGCGGAAAATTAATTTCGTTTACGATGAAATTGTGTAACTTCAGACAATTTTGCTTGTATTTTCGAAATTGAAATAAAGTTACTTTCAAAGGTAAAGTTGGCTGATGATGATGATGATTGTTTAATCATTCCATACTGAGGTGTGTTTACCCAAAACATAAAATTTACACACAGATTTGTATGAAAAGGACTGTAATAAACTTATACTGTCACTTACGGGATATCTTTCACGATATTTCGACGCTGTTGCAAGCGCCATGATCGCGGGTCAAAATATCGGGAGCTTAAAATACTGAACAATCACGGAAGATATCCCGTACTTAAGTGACAGTATAAGTTTAGTTTTAAACCGTAAAAGCTTAAAACAGTGATTAAGACTGGAATAAGTTTGTAAAGGAATGTGGACGTTAAAATTGAACAATGTTTATAACACCTTTTAAATTCCTTCAGCTTATATTCGAAACAATACAAACTTGTTGGATGAAATTAATATAATCCATATGTATGTATGTGGCAGAATGTCAATAAAAGTCAGTTGGTTAGTAATGAATAGTAAGTATGCTGGTCGATGGGCGCCTGACATTTCAGTTGGCGACAATAATAAGAGCCAATTGCTTTTTTACCGCAAGATAAGCCGGTAGAATATGTTCATATTTTCTTCTTTTCTTTATTCTTGTACAACTTTATGATCTAGTTTCATTAATTTTTAAAACACATCTGTATATCTGGTCAAGAATTCAGGATGTCTTGTTTTCATTTTTACGTATCATTAATAAAAAATAAATTCTTTGTAGTTTAAACAGTTTTATTGCACACAAGACGAGATTGCATTAAAAAATGGAATGAGGTAATAAAGGGAGTGACGTAAAATTTGGAGGTAAACGACTTGAATGATTGATGTTCGTAAAATTACACTGTTTTAAAAACGACAGAGTTGTGTGGTCATCTTTCAGACCTTAAGGTTCACGTTGGGCTGAATCCGGATAGTAATTACATGAAAATTTTTAATTTTATATTAGTATAGAAATTGGGATTACATTAATCATTTGTAAGATGAATTACATTCACACACACGTTCACTGATATTCAGAAGAAGAGAGAAGGAGTGAAGTAAAAAGTAATGTTGTAACTAAAAGTGTTTTTGGTCCACAGGTCTGCTAGGCTGTTGCAAGTTTCAAACTAAATAGGGAAATCGTAGGAATGTAAACTGGCTGTAGTTTTTCTCCGTACTCACGTACAAGGCTTGAATTAGACAAACAGCAGTAATTTATCGTTTTCTACACGTAATTTCCATTTCAATAATAATCTGTGTAAGTTATAGCGCGGATAAATCAAGTTCATAAGTGCCATCGAGCGAGCGACTATGCATCGCGCGTTGTACCAAAAACTGCATGAAACCTATAATAAGAATATTACTTACTATTTGACATGGATATCTTGAATTATTATTGGATGAATTCGATATTCAAAGAAATAATATTAATAATAATACGGATTCTTACAAAGAAATCAAGCAATTATTTTCATGAAAGTACTAAGAATGCACTTATAGAATCGTCTCTCTGTGATAGTAGTCGGTGAGTCGGCATCCTGTCGCTACTTATGCGGTATTGTTATGTTAAGCCCAACCTGTTCTTACTGTACCTGTCTGATAGCATCTCCTAATACTCCTCATGAGCCTGCCCGCCTGCCCGCCTCCTAATGCGATCGTGCCGTATTTTTATCAACAACGGAAACATTCTGTTCCTAGCACTTACATCCAATGCCGACATTCGTTTTCCTAAATTATGATAATTGCATAGGTTCTTGTTCAATCCAGTGATTACAGAACTCGTAGGTGTCACTACATAAGAGACTTAATGGTTTTTCAACTAAGTATTATGTAAATGATATTACAATTTATATTCCTAATAGATTTCACCGATAAGATGTTCAAGTTTTGATATTGTCAATTTTTTACGTCTATTAAGTACGGGTCATTATTCAACACGCACGATACAAGGAAACATTCAATATTTCTTATTAATCTAGTAGCGAACCGTAATCAATTATCGAAACTTGACTAATCGACGATCCCAATAAACCGACGTACTGTCATTTCTCTTCCCTTAATCGATTACTTCAAACTTGAACTCTAGGGGGTCCACTAGCGCTCACAGTGCTGGGGCTACGCCGTACGGGTACCCATCGCGTACCTAACCTTTTTGTCCATAATAAATCTTTTCAGTCTTTTTGTTGTGAAGTATGTAGCGCTTGCCTGTTCAACCGTTCGTTGTTTATGCTCGCTCCACGCCACTACCGACAGTACCGACAGCGGTCAACAGTCATATTTTGCTAACTCATACAATTTAATATACTGTTTGATTTTATAACACTTTACACAGTTTATGTGCGAGGTGCCAGCTGTCAAGTGCGTCGGACCACTGAGCGAACTGCGCTCATCAATAAGACAATTAAATGTACAATCGTTGTCATTTCCGTATTATATTGCTTCCATTCAAAAATGTATAAAGCCGCTGGGAATTTGTATGTTAAAAACTATAAAGTCAATGTTTACAATCGATCCCTACGGTTCTCATGCATTCTTATTTCGGGAACAATAAATTTTATTAACACGTTTCAATTTATTTCGTCGAGAGCTAAGATCACACAATCAGCGTTAATTGCTGCTTCTCTTACGTGCGGTATCGTGGGCGTGAGGATAGGCCTGTGGAGGCTTCTACAGACGGCACCCTCGTCCAGATACAAAGAAAAGATTGAGTCATCATAACAAATGCGCAGGCTGTCCTCACCGGCGCGGCTGTGCGCATGCGCGCTGCGGCGAGCTGCGAGGGCAGGGAACTCTCCACAATCGGCCTCTTCTTATCTGTGACGGCTCCGATCATTGTGTCCCGAATACTTCGTGCTTCACAGTACCAATGACGAAATACTGCTACGTTTTAGTCTTTTACTTCGCTCAGTCTTTGTTGACTTGTCGAGTTCTTTCCGAATGGTTTTTTGTAAATGTTCAACCGCCACGCTTGTAAAGCTTGCTCTGACTTCATAAATCTTATCTAATTCATCGCATCAAGCGAGAATTAAACACCTTGTACCTTCGTCATAAGATCACTAAGTAAAAAATAGTAACTGTACAAATGTAAGAAATCATTCGCCCATTGGTATTGGTACCATCAATAAAAAAATATATCTATCAGTTATTCATTAATGTTGATTAATAAATACGTAATTATACTTAGATGTAATCAATCTTTGCGAAATATTCAAACAAAAACTCATCAAAATACTCCTTAAAAATGAAGAACGAAAAAATGGGACCCACCGAAAAAGTAAAAAAAGTTTAAATTACAAAAAAGGAAAAAAAAAACTGCTCCATCAATCATATTGATGAATGCACTTAGTATCACAGACACTAACATCGAATGCGATGCATCCTACTCGGAACATTATTTTTGATTTTCTTTCAATTCAACCCGTTTAAGTGGTCCGAAATATTTTAATAATGCCTCATGTTCGCTCGCGTTACATTTCGGAAAATGAACCATCACGTAATGATGTTTCGAATCGCGGCTTTGATTGAGGTGACTGTTTAATTAACATATGACGATCATTCATTCTTGTTGTGTAATTATTTTGGTTGAAAAGGTTATTGCTAATGATAGAGAAATATTGTGTCTGCGTTGTAATTTGTTCTTGGAGTTTGACATAAACGATTCTGTTTCACAACTTTCGCATATAGCTTGTCTGGAATATGCTACAGTTTAGTCGGAAAAATAAAATAAATTCGTCGATTATCGATGTTGGAGCGTATCAAATAAAATGGCCACAGGCGTATTTTGTCAACCCGTGTATCGTCCGGACAACCGACCGGCCGGACGGCGGACGGGCGCGGTTAGCCCGGCCAGTCACACATTTATCCAGCCACTCGCTCGCTGCCTGCATTTTTAGAATTATTAATTTGGTCCGTGTTCTTATACTGTGTTAAAGTGGCCGATTTTGTGCCAAGCTTATAAATAAAACATCACCCGACTTCTCTTGCGACTGTTTTATAGGAGTCGATGGTTGCTTAAATACGTTATTATTAAGTTGCATTGTTTTACTTTAAAAGGCATTGTTTTTATAGCATGGCAAATTTAGGATGTCATGATTTCATGGCTTTACATGATTAAATTATTATTTTACTTTATATTAAAACAATAGCCAATAAAAAAAAAACATTAAACTAACAGTACTTTTATTTTTCAGGTGGAAGTCGTAATCCTGGACAAGAATGACAGCCCTCCAGAATTCAAGAACATTCCGCCAGCTTACCTCGCTTCCGAGGACATGGCTCCCGGGCAGCGCATAGCAACCATCGCCGCCGAAGACCCTGATACCATCGGCAGCATCACCTACAGTATCCAGAATGATGAGCCAACACCATTTTCCTTGGATCTTCAAACCGGGCTGCTTACCCTCAAAGATCCTCTGGACAGAGAAACGACTTCTGAGTATCAGGTCATTGTGAGAGCTGACGATGGTGTCCAGTTCACGGATGTCACAGTAGTTGTTCAGGTTTGTTACTTTTTTATGAGAAACTCGAATTACGTAGCTTCGTAGCTGTAATAAAGATACTTAGATCTTGGAACGTAAGATGTACACTTGTCAACAGAAGCACTTTTATGTTTGAATGTTAGAGCTGATGGTGTAGTACAAACACTTAAAATGTTGTAAAACTTATTAAGTGGTTAAAATATAATATTTGTCATCATTTTTATGTCTGTACCTAAAAGTAAAGTAATAAAAGCCGCACGGCGCATGGATGGGTGACCATCATTACATACCGAGTTTCCTCCGTACCTCGGAATGATCGATAAGCCGTTGGTCATTTGTAAATCTTTGACAGTCGTTATGAGTAATCAAAGGACCGAAATTTTGGCAATCAGTCTTTCTTAACGAGGGGTATCGTATTACCCAGTTACTGGGTTTATGAGGTCAGATGGGCAGTCACTCTATGTAAAATACTACGGGGTAGACTAGCAGCCGACCCAAATGAAGTTTGGGAAAAAGGCTAGGCAGGAATGATCAATTTTTAGTTTTTTGTTCATAAATTCGATTCAGTCATAAATGCAGGCATTTTGATGATATTATGAGAACTACTTAGCTACCTATAATTGACACCTAGAGAGAGTATTAACAATACTATAGAACACGTCATCAAGTTATTGCTACAACACAAAATAAATGTTGTCATGTAAACTCAAATGAAACAACTCGAAAATTATAATAAACCGTTTTGGTGCGGCCTGTACATGAGTCCAAACATCTGCATGTCGGTCCGTTGCCGCGTCGGCTCAAATCAGTAGAGTTCTTATCACTCCGTCTACTTCCACTTGTCAGCCCGACGTATGACCGCCGATTAACTAATCACTGAGCCTTCTACCTACCTACCTAATGTTTACGATATCTAAGCACTTTTCTGCTATTTATTTACGATTACATTAACTTTTAAATATTCAGTTATGTAAATTTGTGTTTATCATAACATTATCTTACATCCCGCGAAAGATTTAAAACTCGGAAGGTTTTATTTTCGTATTCCCATGTGTTCATATAATTTTCAGGTGACAGACACGAATGACAACCCGCCAGTTTTCAAGGAAAGTGCTTACTCTTTCGACATTGCCGAAAACGCTGCGAGAGGTGCCATGGTTGGCACCGTTGCGGCCATTGACCTCGACTCAGGACCCAATGCCCAGCTCACTTACACCGTCATCTCGGACTGGGCTAACGACGTGTTCTCGCTCAACCCTCAGACAGGGGTGTTCACGCTTACAGCCAGGCTGGATTATGAAGAGGTAAGGTTAAGTTAAGAAAAACTAGGTAGTAGTTTTCTTTGTACTCAGAGTTTTTTCTTAAAATAGAATCTTTAATAGATTCTCAGTCGATTTACTCTTACAGATGACTTCGTCAGCATTCATTAGCAGAATAACGGTTGCTTTCTTAGAAAACTTCATACAAGAGCCACACCATAGAATCGGTAAAAAAACCTTCAAAGATAAGAAACAGATTAAGGTCACGTATAAAATACGTTACGCATGCTAATTGCTCAGGTCTCGACGAACCGAACCGAAAATAAAATGACAGCAAATGTTAATTGGGCTTTAAAACGATTGAGTAGTAAATATACATTGACAATAACCTCACAGCGGGCAGGCCGCTGCACCGAGATACGGAGGCAAGAGTTTAAAAACAGTCGTAAATTGGCGCGACATCATCGTAAAAATGGACGAAATGTGCAATTAAAAACACTTATATAGATTAAGTGATTACCGTGAAAAACATTTGCAAGCGATCAAAAAACAAAGCTGATTGAACGCGCTCCTAGACCTTGGCATATCGGGTTCGAAGTACAAAAACGTTTTTTTATCTAGTACATTTGCAATTTTTGCGAATAATCATTTCTGGAACCCCTTTCGCATTTTGAGCAGTAATGAGAAGAATTACAGTTCATTTTCATCTGATCAGTACCCGAACGTCCAGTTACATGGCTGTAACTGCCCTTCCATGTACTAAAATATTCTGATTGATCCCAATCCAATCGTTGCTCGTGGGCAATAAATAACAATTGTATCAGGTAGATGTTATTGCATTTCAAGATTTTTATTTTGAAACATTTGCTTGTGTAAATACGGAATTAATTAAAGCTTAATTAACTGTGTCAGTAAATTGTATATGTTCTGTAACGACATGCGACCTACACTCTTGAAAGTATAATCAATTTAATCTGCATTCGTTTAAGTTTTTACATACAGGATGCTTGATTGTAATGCATAATTAGTGCCAATTTATTTTTAATCAATAACACCTATGTTTTTAAAATAAACGTGTTGATACTCCAAAGTATTAAGTTGTTCCAAAAATGTGACTTTAACAAAACTTGTAATTTAAGACGTACAACTTGTCAAAGTTTACAACTTAGTTCGGCTAGAACACCCATTTAAAAGTTCGATCTTGTGTGCAAAATACTTTACGATGTTTACCTACCTGCGATTCTAGTAAGTATCGAAAGATTTTTACGCATATACTTTTCAGAACCCCCGGCCAGTACATGCTGCAATTAAAATATGTATTACTTAGATAAATATCAGAGTTTTGCGTTTCATGGCCGCGTTATTTTTTATCAAATTACAGCGAATAATAAAGATAGCAATCTTTCTTCGTCTACTTTAAGATTATTTACGACTATACACTGGTCGCACGGACTTTAAAATCATAAACGTTGTCTGCGCCTAACATTGTGAAAAGCTTTGTATGGGTGCAAATGATTTGCAGCGTAGCATCATAAAATATTAATACTTTCATCTGCATATTCCCTACAACAAAATTGAAAATTGGCGCTTCGTTGATGAGGCTTTAGTTGAGCTGTATGCTTTGAGATGGAACCATTACTTTGTCGATACTGATGAGTGCAATATAAATTGTATGTTTATTATGGTTATTATCAAGAAAATATCTAAAGACAGAATTTGATGTAGAAACTAGAACAGGGACATTTTTTTAGTTTTGGTTAACCCTGCTAAGTCAAAGCAAGAAGTAATGGTTTTAATTATCCTATCTTTTAGGCTAGGTTAGCAAGAAACAGGGCCACAGTAAGGTGAATTTCAAATATTATCAGATTGTATTTTGTTTAATAATAATATAAAAAACTATGTAGTGGTCATTATTATTTGCTACATGATACAGGTCGTTGATAGCACACAGATCCTCAAAGAATATACCTCCGGTATGCATCGCTCACTACCACGCCTGCAACATTTCATAATAATTTCATGTATCTTGCAATTTTTAAGTTGATAAACTATTTATAGTGGTTTGTACCGATTCACATGTGCCAGCCCCTTACTGCTCGCGGCCATACATTGCGGTTGAAAGAATTATCGTAACATAGATCTTGATGAGGGCATTGACCGCGCGGCCTCTACGCGACGTCACTTTTTTAACTACTTCTAAATAAGATTATTAGTTTAGTTATTGTTATTAGAAGCTACGTTAATCCAAGGTTCACATCTGACATAAAAATGCGATTAAAGTTTTTGGGTACGTCGTAAAACTCAGTTTACAGTCGGTTTATTTTCTTGAGAAATACAATTAAATGTAGAATGTCACTCACCTTTATCTGTAGTTGACATTCCAAATAGTCAACACGGTGATAAATGCAATGAAAACTCAGCGAAAACAAAAACTGATCACGTTGCTCTAGTATTAGGAAGGTTAAACAATTAATCTATGTAAATGGGGCATTCAAGAACCAGAATTTTATTTCCTGTGGAGTTTGGAACCTTCCGTATATAAAAATAGACATTGTTAATCGAATACTTAAAGCCAACCAGAGATTAACAATTGTTAACTTTTGCGCACGTATACTTTTGTGTGCAGTTATCTTTGAAACCAAGAATATGTTCTGTTTACATTATTATGTAGGTAGAGAACACCTTTCGTGAGTTTTTCGTATTTTAACCTATTTCTATAAAGCTGCTGGCAGCTAATTATAAATAAATTCCCCATTTTTTTTTGTTTTTTCTTTATTTATGATAAGCTATTCCACATTTATCAATTTATCTGCATGATAATCTTCATACCAGTAGTGTACGGACATGATATACACCGGACATTAATGTCTTTTCGCAAAAATAAGACAGGACTGAGTAAAATTTATTATGGACCATGAAAAATGTTGCATGTTGTAGATAATATACGCAATTTAATAACGAAGGACAATATTGCCTTCAGGCTAGGTAGGTAGGTATTTAATATGAAGCCAGTCTACAGACGTGCCCGATAATAATGTTGGCTTACTTTATACCACTGAATTATTGTAGGTATCAATACCAGTATAATTTGGACGTTCTAAAATAGTAATTAACTTACATCCTTTACTTCATATTGATCAGCAGTTCACATAGGTAGAGGCATCATTTTGGCTCTGAGTGAAAGTCCCTGTAGATTCAAAACTTGGAACTAAATAATTGCACAATAAGGCACAGTGGAGGATCAAGCACGATTTCACGTTATGGGTTCCGGTTTCTGATAAGCGGGATTTGTTTTCTTACAAGTTATGTTTGTTTGCGAAAACTGAATAATTCTACCGATTCAAACCTGACAGAAAGGTGTCTGCAAAAGTGCAAATCATTGATGATTTTGTTCAAGCGAAATATCTTTGTTCAAGCGAAAGGCCACGTGGCACAAAGGACAATTATCTGTGATTAATGCGTTTGTGGGGAAGGTTAAAATCGGAAAATCTTGATATCGATATAACGGTAAAACCTTTTCATCAAATATTTCACGGTGCTCGGGCTATAACAAGTATCTAATCATCTATTATTGTTCAGCAGTTTTGCACTGCGAATCAGAAATAACATTAACAACTACCAATAAAATAACAGTGCTATGGCATATATATGGCATATATATATGGCATATATAGGGTGTAAGGGGTCCTATTAACATCTTATAAGACTCAAGCCAACCTCACCTGCCCGTGGTGCACCCTGCTGTCTAACGAACGAGGCTCTGGCGCAACGTCCACCAACCCGCATTGGACTAGCGTGGTGGACTATAGTCCAAATCCCCCTTGAAAACATTAAAAACCATGACAGAACAATATAACCTCAGGCCCCATGTGCCCGGCAGCTCTGGAGCACCTCGCGACTATGACGGTAGTCAACGGGTTCCCAGAGCACGGGGTGCTAAGAATCCCCGGGTGAGATCGATCCTCCGTCAACGAAACCAAGCATCTACGAAAATGGACTCCGATACTAACTTAAATATCTTAACGTATAATGTACGCACACTGATGCAGGATGAACGATTACTTGAGTTAGAAAATGCCTTAAAAGAAATAAGATGGGATGTGATAGGGTTATCCGAAGTGAGGAGAATGGGAGAGGACACAGAGGAAAGAGAGAACTCTATATTCTATCACTTTGGAGCTACCAAAGGCCTTCATGGAATAGGTTTTTTGGTGGCTAAAAAGTGGAAGAACCATATCATAGAATTTATCGGATATTCGGAGAGGGTAGCAGTTCTCAAATTAAGTATAACAGACCAACATAGTTTGACCATTGTCCAAGCTTACGCACCTACATCGTCGCACAGCGATGACGAACTGGAAGAATTTTACGATATCCTTAACAAAGCGTGCGAAGAAAACCGTAGCACATGGAACGTCATTACTGGTGACTTTAATGCAAAAATTGGGGTTAGACAAGACCTAGATAACCCAGAAATTCTCGGTCCTCATGGCTTAGGAACCAGAAATGGTCGAGGAAATGCACTTATCCAGTTTGCATTTGGACAAGGGTTCAAGATAATGAACAGTTTTTTCTCGAAGAAGTCACAGCGCCGATGGACCTGGATCTCACCAGATGGTAGAACAAAAAATGAAATTGACTTTGTACTCTCTTGCAGTCGTAATAATATAGTAAAAGATGTTAGCATAATAAACAAATTTAAATTTAGTTCAGATCACAGACCAGTACGTGCAAAGATTGTCCTTAACGTAAAATTGCACCGTAAAACAGTTTTTAAATGCCGAATAAAGAAACTTAACAAAGATGTTCTAATAAGTAATAAGGAGAAATTCAATTTAGAATTAAAAAATTCATTTGATTTATTACCGATAGACTCAAACCAAAACCCTCAGAGCCAATACAACAGCATCATAGAAAACATTTCAACAGCAACCAAGAAAATTAAATGTGCAAGAAGTAATAATAACAAATTCAGCAATCAGACAATATCATTATTAGAGAACAGAGAAATGTTAAAGAATAATCTAGAAGAATACAATAAAATTGATAAACTAGTTAAACGAAGCATAAGAAAAGATGTTAGAGATTGCAATACACAGATGATTAAATCAGCTTTACTAAGCAGTACCTCTTTAAGATCTGCAAAACAGGGAATTACGAAGGGAAAAAATTGGATTTCCAATCTAAAAGATGAAAATGGGACAAAACAGGGCAGCTCAAGTAAAATCATTGAAATATCAACCAAGTTCTATACAAATCTTTATCAGGATCAACAGAAACAGCCCCGACACTTCATTTACTATTGCCCTGACTCCGTTCATCCCATAAGTCCCTATGAGGTTCAACTTGCTCTTCGCGAGATGAAATTCAACAAAAGCCCTGGAGTGGACGGAATAACAACCGAAGTTTTAAAGTTAGGGCGAAACGTTCTTGTCCCTCACATCACATCCTTCTTCAACACTATATTACACTCTGGCCAAATTCCCCCTGAAATGTGTCACTCAAATATAATTCTACTTCACAAGAAAGGAGACAAAGCAGACATCTCTAACTATCGACCCATAAGTCTCATTTCACACTTATATAAGCTTTTCATCAAAGTAATAGAAAAACGTATCGCTCCGACACTTGACCTGCACCAATCCCCCGAGCAAGCAGGATTTCGTCCCCATTTCTCAACAACAGACCATCTCCATACTCTCAACCAAGTAATCGAAAAATACAACGAATTTAACAAGCCACTTTACTTGGCCTTTGTGGATTATGCCAAGGCATTCGACAGTATACACCATCACTCAGTCATTAATGCCTTGGAATCTCAAAATATACTACACACCTACATTGATCTCATTGATACCATCTACCAAAGTAGCTCTGCGAACATCAAGTTGCACATTTCGGGTTCAAATTTCAATATAGAAAAAGGTGTCAAACAGGGTGATCCGCTCTCACCCAAGCTATTCACAAGCGCACTGCAGGAGGTTTTTAACAAGCTGCCCGATTCGTGGCAATCACGAGGCATAAAAATTAGCGGCCAACACCTAACAAACCTCCGCTTTGCCGATGACATCGTTCTATTCTCCACATCAGCTCCAGAACTGGAAGAAATGCTCCAAGATCTGAGCACAGCAAGTCTTGAGGTTGGACTTTCCATGAACAGATCCAAGACCCAGATCATGACCAACAGCACGAAACGTAGGGTCGCGGTAGACGGGCATACGCTGCAATATGTCGACGAGTATACCTATTTGGGCCAGATAGTGTCGTTCAAAAACAGGCAAGACAAGGAAGTCGAAAGACGAATCCAAAATGCTTGGAAGACCTTCTGGGCCCTGAAGGAACATATGAAGGGAAGCCTTCCACTTACACTGAAAAGAAAACTCGTCGACATGTGCATCCTGCCCGTCCTAACCTACGGTGCACAAAGTTGGGCACTTACTGAACAACAGAAGTCCAAACTCAAGATTTGCCAGCGAGCAATGGAGCGCAGCATAATAGGTGTTAAGCGAACAGATCGCGTTAGAAACACCACACTGCGCTCCATAACTCACGTAGCTGATGTTGGAGAAAAAACAGCCACGCTGAAGTGGGAATGGGCAGGCCACGTGGCACGGATGCACCCGGAGAGATGGGCAAGGATCGTCACACACTGGTCGCCTGAAGAAGGACAGCGCCGTCGAGGTCGACCTCGGCGAAGGTGGCGTGACGATCTGGTTGTGTTTGCGGGGCTAACATGGCCGGAGATCGCACAGAATAGAGAGGTATGGAAGGAGAAAGGGGAGGCCTTTGCTCAGCAGTGGGACACCATGTAGGCTAGAAAAAAAAAAAAAAAAAAAAAAAAAAAAAATGGCATTAATTTTCCAGTTGTAAAACTAACTAAAAAAAGCCGTTTTTAAAGTAGAAGTTAAACTCAAAACGGCAGCTATCGCATTCTTTAACATTTGCATGTTACCTGAACAATCATAAAAAACTCTGTGATTGAACAAAGGGAAGTACGCCTTAAACTTACGAGTATGCTATATGCACCAAGTTTTTTTTTCCAGAGCCCAGCATAAAGGCTATTTAACATGTTTTTGCGGCAAGTCGTCGCAACCGCCTTATTGTGCTCATCAATGCTGTAGTAAAATGACAAACAAGTCGTTAAAATTTCTATGGACATAAATCAGAGGTCGTTTTGTAATTTTTTGAGATTAGGTAGGAGGGCTAAGATCTTGTATTTATGTACAATATTTCTAAAGCCCTTCAAACAAATATTTACTACGTAGATCGATGAATTTAATCTCTGTAGGCACGGCTGTAACTTAAAAACTTGTTCATTGATCTTAGGAAAGTTGTTAAGGTATAGAGTATATTGATATGCATTTTTGTCCCGGTTTTGGCCGATTTTTATGTGTACCATTTCGAACGGTACACTGGCTCAGTGAATAAAGTTTCAGGCATATCCGTTTTTCGTAAAAGTAAAGTAGGTTAAACAAAAGTTTACTCTCAAAATATGTAAATATTAGTTAAACAGAGCCCCATACATTACAGAATCAAATAAGTAATAGCAGGTCCGCGATGTCAGACACTAGGTAGCCTACTTACTCGTAGCTCCCGTGGAGACCCCGCAATATCAACAATGTGGCAGACACTTTTTCAGTCTGGAGTCAAAAGAAACTCGTTCCATTGTTTTTAAAAATTATCTTCTCGTTACGTGATGTGTGTATGTGCTCGGCGACGTATCTCCGGCGCAGTACATAAGGGCGGTATTCGCGAGCCATCCGCGCCGCACTGGACTCATCAAGTCGGCCGGCCCTGCTAATTAGTAAAAACAATTCGCTGGGTACATTCGTTCTCTCGACCGCCCGCCAATTCCGCGTACCCCGCTAGAGAGCTGCTAATTTCATCCCGGTACAGTTTTTTCGCGTCGCGCATCATATTCGGCATTTGCCCGCTCGATCCGCCATCGAAATTAAGGCTCGAACAATGTCTGACAAAGCGGCCGTCCGCAAAACATCCCCGGGCCGGATTCCGCGACCGCTACTTGTTTTTTAAATCGCCATCTCGCTCCACGATCCACGAATGAGGGAGCTTGTCATAGTTGGGAAGCTTCGAAGTCCTATTATATGGAAAATCTGAATGCCACCGTCATTCGTAAAATGTTACCGTCCCACTTCTTGTAATGCGTTGTTTTACAGTCCAGGTTTTCGTGATGATTACTTACAACGTTATTTCGTGGACAATCTTGTACTTTTTAAGCTTTCATGACGTTATGATCATGACAGGATTTTTATTAATAGCACACTGAACGTAATAGATTTCCATCGATAATATTGAAATAATATTATTGCTGCATTAATAATTACTTTTATATTCCATTGATCCAAAAAGCCTCCCAAACTGAGACAATTTTTGTTTCATTTATCTGATTTTTATTATGTTTGTATGTTTCGTTTTCACACACTTTTTATGTTGTTTTATATTAAAATATTTAAAAATGTAATAAATATGTATATGGATAAATAAAATAATTACTTTTTATTTATTAAACATTATAATCATTTGTTTCAGACTCAACACTACATATTGGTAGCGCAGGCGCAGGACAATGGCCATCCCTCTTTGTCTGGCACTGTCACTGTCTACGTCAACGTGATTGACCTCAACGACAATGCACCAATATTTGACCCCATGAGCTTTTCCAACGAGATCTTAGAGGACGTCCCTATTGGTTCTTCAGTAGTCACCATAAGCGCTACTGATTTGGATTCAGGTAAATAAATACATAGTAGTTATAATGTTTTAAATAAATGTGTACAACTACATATTTGAAAATGATTAAATCACAATTTTTGTTTACTTTAATGCAATCATAGGACAATAATACAGGTATAGCCAAAGCCAA
This sequence comes from Lycophotia porphyrea, assembly GCA_950005105.1. NCBI lineage: Eukaryota > Metazoa > Arthropoda > Insecta > Lepidoptera > Noctuidae > Lycophotia > Lycophotia porphyrea. Next base: position 10,659,316 of record OX465393.1, read on the forward strand.
GGTGAGCAATGGGGTACAGATGGACCACACGTCTACATTTAAATCATTTTATACAACTTGCAGGTCTAAACGGCAAAGTCACATACAGTATCAGCTCAGGTGACGACGGCCAAGACTTCAGTATAGCTGAGAACGGTACAATTTACACCGCGAGACTTTTGGACAGAGAGACTCTGCCGATCTACAACCTCGTTGTCACCGCTAAAGATATGGCTAAGCCTCCTGAGCCTCAACTGTCATCGACTGTACAGGTAAGAACCATTACATTTATTAGACATTATAATTTTGTTAGCTTTGCATCCTCTTCTTGAATGAAATCTTGAAGAACGATGTAGTGTAGATCGTAGAGCACGGAATCGCACGCACGAGCACCGTTTAGAGATAGCAATAGATACTGATTTTATGGCGTCGAAAGTGTTTTATGAGCAGTACTTCTGTCACGGACCGCCTTCAAAGCAATCAGTCTCGATATGAACGAATAGAATTAAGAGAATTTATGTATAGAGGTCGCTTGCTCTGTATGAGAAGTGTTGACAATGTCGCCTCTGGCAGCTGCCGGCGAGGCGTCTCCGTGCTCTGTTATGTAGATACCTATACATAATTATATTATGTTTTCAACCTGTTTACTATATTCTAGTTCTCGTGGTTTTATTAGGAGAACGCAACTATGTCTTACTTTAATTTATAAAATGCTTGTACATACCTTCTCAAACTTGTTCATCTAAATGTAAAGTGAAATGTTTATAGTAAAAGAAAGTGTTCTTGTGAAATGTTTACCAGAAAACGTCCCATTGATCAAGTGGATACGGACAATTTATAAAAGCGTTGTCTCGCACATTCTTATTACCATATTTTTTAAGTTATGTTATAACGTTTACTTTCGAACAGCTAACTTCGTGTATACATGGGAGCGGGACGCCTTATTTACCTTAACACGGTCGTGTCACTATTAGAAAGCTCTTACTAGATACGAGTACCTATGTTAACGATATATATCTTTTGTTTGTAAAAGATATATATCTTTTGTCAAAAAAATAACATAGGTAACATATATAATTTTAATTCCATTCCAAATAAATAAAGTCGTTTACTATTTATTAAATAGTCACGAACTTCTGAAACTATGTATTACTAATTTAGCTAACTTAAATGTTATATTCCCAGCCCTTAAAAATCACGTTCATTACGAGCCATTGTTAAGTGCGTCTATTGTTGGATTCCACAATATGCTTCTGATGAGGGCAGACGGAAGCATAGGACGCGCTTTGCTTTATTATTTTCCTTGTATTAATTTTCTAAGAAATGTGAGATGTTGTTTTCAAAAAACATAATAAAATTCAATTGACGTTACATCCGGCCACTTTTATATTCCATTGATACGAAAAAGCCTCCCAAACTGAGAAGATTTTTGTTTCATTTATCTGATTTTTATTATGTTTGTATGTTTCGTTTTCACACACTTTTATGGCACTGTTTTATTATTACAGGTTACGATACAACTAAAGGATGTCAATGACATGGCACCTGAGTTTGTTACACCCAATATAACAACAGTGTCCGAAAATATTCCACTGAATACAGTCGTAATGACAATCAAAGCTGTCGACAAAGATGAAGGAAGAAATGGATATATCGAATATTTTATGACTCCAGATCCAGAAATTAACGGTTTCTTTTCTTTGGGAAATGTTGATGGTATATTACGAGCAAGTGGGAAACTTGACAGAGAACTAAAGGCTAGTTATACGATTACTGTCACAGCAAAGGACAGAGGTGATCCACCTAATATGACCAAGTCCAAAATAAAAATAAATATTTTGGATGAGAACGATAACAGCCCAGTATTTGATCCGAAGCAGTACAGTGCTTCGGTTCCAGAAAATGCAAGCATTGGAGCTAGCGTCTTACAAGTTAGTATGATACCGAACAGAAATAGTTTACAAATGAACTACAATTTGCTAATCAAATAAAAATTAGGAAGTAGGTAAATTATATAACAAAGCAACTCTTATTTAATTTACAGGTTTCCGCTACCGATATAGATGAAGGTGCAAATGGAAGAGTGAGATATGCAATTGCTTCCGGTGACGAAAATAGAGATTTCAGTATCAGTGAAGACACTGGTATCGTCAGAGTTGCTAAAAATCTCAACTTTGAAAGAAAATCTCGTTACCTGCTAACAATAAGAGCCGAGGATTGTGCTAAAGACGATGTCAGATTCGATACGGCTGAATTATCTATTTCAATTCAAGACATAAACGATAACCCACCCACGTTCCTTGATTCACCGTACTTAGCGTACGTAATGGAAAATGTAATTCCTCCCAACGGCGGGTACATAATAACAATTCATGCTTATGATGCTGATTCACCTCCATTTAATAATCAAGTCCGCTATTTCATAAAGGAAGGCGATGCGGATCTTTTCAAAATAAATGCTTCGTCTGGGCAAATTTCCTTGTTAAGAACATTAGATCGTGAAGCACAGGATGAATACAGCCTAGCACTCGTGGCAATGGATACCGGTAAGTTACACAGCTATAAAATGTACTTAGTTAGCAATTCGCGGATATAAGCTCATGGATATTATCAAATATTTTAGTAATCTCTCACACATTTGTTTATGAATCGTATGTGGCCTTGTGGTAATATTCATTAATAAAAGGTTAGCACAGAATCGTACTCCTGTATCTAATTACTCGGCTGCGAAAAATGACTTGGTTTTAAAGCTCGTTGTTGATGATTTTTTTAATTACAGGGTCACCTCCTCTTACTGGATCAGGAACAGTGAAAATTGTGGTACAAGATGTAAATGACAATAGTCCAGACTTTGAAAGGCAAAGTTATCGAACCAACGTAAAAGAAAATTTACTTTCTGGAACTGTGATCCTCCGTCCGAAAGCAACAGACAAGGATGTTGGCAACAATGCGAAGATAAGATACAGTCTTCTTGGTGACAAATCGGAACGATTTCAAATAGATTCTGCTACAGGCGTTATTTCAACAAATGCAACATTAGACAGAGAAGATTGGGATATTTACTATCTGATCATAATGGCGCAAGATTCATCAACCACTGACCCAAGAACCGCTACTGCCAACCTTACAATAATAGTTGAAGATGAAAATGATAATACACCTACATTTGCTCATCCGGTATATGAAGCTCACATATCTGATCGGACCGTCAAAGGCGATTTTGTTTTTGGAGTAAAAGCCAGTGATAATGATATTGGACTTAACAAAAAGATAGTCTATGATCTGAAAGGTGAACACGAAAATTTATTTGTAATAAATAAAGAAACAGGAGTTATCAAAGCCAACGAAAATCTAATGAAGTATAAAGACAAAAATGGATCCACTTTCAATCTACTTATAATAGCTACAGATAGTGGTGAAATCCCAAAACAGAGCACAGCAGAATTGATTCTAATTCCAAAGTCAGTGAAGAACTTCCCGAAGTTTACAGTTACAAACAAATTGACTTTTACTTTTTCGGAAGATACACCAGAAGGGGTTTTGGTGACAAGACTATCAGCGACATCTCCGAAGAAGGGTCCAACTGGACTACTGCAATACGGTATTGCAGGAGGAAATGTTGGTGATGCCTTGAGAGTAGAACCTATGAGTGGTGAAGTATTCATTACAGGAAAAGGGCTTGATTATGAGACGATGCCTCTTTACGAAGTCTGGTTTGAAGTAAGGGATTCTGACAATCCTCCACTAAAATCATTTATTGAAATAGAGATCAAAGTTACGGACGCAAATGATAATCCTCCTGTGATTGAAAGCGCTTTATACAATGCGACTGTATTAGAAGAAGAATATCCGCCTCAGTTGGTAATTAAAATTGATGCACATGATGATGATTCAAATGAAAATGGCAGAATATCTTTTAAACTGGTCAATGACTACGACGAAACATTTAGGATCGATACAGAAATTGGAGAAATTTATACAAACATTGCTTTGGATAGAGAGTCCATTCCATTTTATGAATTGATTGTAGAAGCGGTGGACCATGGAGTACCTCAACTCATAGGAACTTCAACAGTTATTGTGACCGTTTTAGATAAAAATGATAACCCACCACGGTTTACTCGGCTTTTTAGTGTTAACGTAACAGAAAATGCGGAAATTGGATCGTTTGTGATAAGAGTTACGAGTTCTGATCTAGACTCTGGTCCAAACGCGAATGCTACTTACAATTTTGTTGAAAATCCAGGCCAAAAGTTTGTAATAGATCCAATAAGTGGAAACGTTACAGTTGCCCGACCACTTGATAGAGAATTACAAGATGAATATATTCTCAAAGTAGCAGCAACCGATGGAGCTTGGCGATCTGAAACGCCATTGACCATCACGATACAGGATCAAAATGATAATGCACCAGAGTTTGAATATTCGTACTACAGTTTCAATTTCCCAGAATTACAACAGAAAAACAGTTTTGTTGGGCAGGTTATTGCTACTGACAGGGACAAACAAGGTCCCAACTCAATAATATCATATTCATTGCAACAACCATCTGATTTATTCTCGATAGATCCCGCAACAGGAGAGATACTTAGTAAATTCAAGATGAATTACAAAAGAACATCCATCAATTCATCGCCAGAAAATACTTATTCCGTTATTGTGGTCGCTACGGATAATGGAAAGCCCCCTATGTCATCTGAATGTTTAGTAACAATAAATGTAGTTGACGCTAACAATAATGCGCCAAAATTCAAGGATCACGAAAAGTTTGTACCTGTACCAAAAGACGCCACTTCAGGAGAAAGAATTATAAAGCTGACAGCTGAAGACAATCTAGATTTTGGTATAAATGCAGAAGTAGAATATTATGTGTCAGGTGGAAATGGCACTGCGTATCTAACCATTGACAAAAAAAGTGGTTGGATAATTGTGAGTAAACAGTTTTACTACCTAGGCCAGTATTACGAACTCAAAGTAAAAGCAGTTGATCGTGGAGTTCCTCCACAGTCAGATGAAACGACAGTAATATTTGTTGTGACTGGTGAAAACATCTATAGCCCCAAATTCACAGCTTTGAGCTACCAAGTAATTGTACCTGAAAACGAACCAGTAGGCGCACCCATTTTAACAGTAAAAGCAAGTGATGAAGATGACGGACCGAATGGTATTGTGCGATATTCTATTTCATCAGGGAATGCAGGACAGGAGTTCAAGATTCACCCGATATCAGGAGCTATAAGTATTTTGCGCCCTCTTGATTTCGATACTTTCCAAGAATATAGACTGAATATAACTGCAAAAGATCTTGGTTTCAAGTCTAAAGAAGCCATTGCTACGCTGACAATTATTTTGACCGATATCAATGACAACGCTCCACAATTCAACCAAACAAAATATATTGCATATTTACCAGAAAACTCTCCAGTAAATAGTTTTATATACAAAGTTACAGCACTTGATATAGATTCACCGAAGAACGCTATAATTAAATACTTTATAAACAATGATATGGCGTCATTGTTTCACGTAGATGTTAATACAGGTGAAATATTCTCCAAAGAAGTATTCGATTATGAAGAAAAAAAACTCTACACTTTGGAAATCAGGGCTGAAAATCCAGATTCAATTATGCGGAACACCACACAAGTGATTGTTCACATAACAGGAGTGAATGAATATTATCCTAAATTCAAGCAGCCCGTGTTTCACTTTGATGTATCAGAATCCGCCGAAGTTGGAGCACATGTTGGTGTTATTCAAGCTACTGATCAAGACAGTGGAGATGATGGTATTATTTACTATCTTTTTGTGGGTTCAAGTAACGATAAAGGCTTTAGTATTAATTCACAAACTGGTGTTATTCGAGTGGCTCGCTATTTAGACAGAGAAACACAGAACCGAGTGGTGTTAACAGTCCTTGCGAAAAATTCTGGTGGTATACGTGGCAATGATACTGATGAAGCACAAGTTATTATTTCTATTCAAGATGGTAATGATCCACCAGAATTCTTGCGCCATTATTACGAGGCTACTGTATCAGAGGGTGCTAGTATTGGACAAGAAGTTATTCAAGTAAAAGCAGTGGATAAAGACGTGCGGCCACAGAATAATCAGTTCAGTTTCTCGATACTTGGTGGCAATACAAACCAGGACTTCAAAATAGATCCACAAACTGGGGAAATTGAAGTAGTTCGCCAATTAGATAGAGAAACCCTGCCAATGTATTCATTGATTGTCGGTGCCATTGATACAGGTGTCCCACCGCAAACTGGTACCGCTACAGTTAAAATAAGTTTGTCAGACATCAATGACAATGGACCCATATTTGATGCTGCTGGGTTTGAAGGTTCTGTTTACGAGAATGAACCTCCCAACACTAGTATTGCGACGCTTTCTGCTAAGGACCCAGATTTACCACCCAACGGAGCACCATTCTCGTATGCTATTATTGGTGGAAAGCATCAAACCTATGTAAAAGTTCACAGGCATACAGGTGTGCTTTTAACAACAAAGAAAATAGACAGAGAAGAAACACCCAGTCTTGAAGTTATGATACAAATTGAAGACAGTGGCAATCCTGTAATGAAATCCAACTACACTATATTTATAAAAGTATTGGACAGAAACGACAATCCACCAACACCAAGATCAGCTCACGTTATTGTTTACGCTTTCAACAATAAAGTTCCACGTGGCAAAATTGCTGATGTAAAACCAAACGATCCAGATATCGTAGGAGATTACAGATGCAAGATTATCAAAGAGTCAACATCCGAAAATACACTGTCGCTTCTCAATATTCGATCTGGATGTCACTTGCACACCAACGCTGTTAAACCTGGGCAAGGATATTCGTTCACGGTTTCAGGAAATGACGGAGTTCATAGAGACGTTCTATCTTCAATAAGCGTAGAATATTTTTCCTTTGATAATAATACCGTTGAGCAATCTATTACTTTGAGAATTATAAACATGACTGCATCAGACTTTTTAACTCATTACTACCGGAGCTTACTTGAATTACTAAAAGAAAGTCTGAAAAGCAATGAGAGCATTTACTTGTACAGCATCAATGAAGTCGAAGGTCATTTGGATTTGACAATAGCAACAAAAAATAATCATTCAATTTGGAAAAGGGAAATGACTGAAAAGTATCTGAAAGCTAAAGAGTTCCAAATGACTAAGTTATTAAAGAGCCAAATAATAGTAGCTTATTTCCCGTGTGCTTTTCAACAATGTAAAAATGATGGCATTTGTACAGATTCAATCCGAGTTTTGGATGATACAAAAATAATAGAAAGCCCTTCTCTCATCTTGTCTTCGCCATTGGTCAAACACGAATATACTTGCCACTGTACAGATGGATTTATCGGTGGCAATTGTGAAAAGCGTCAAGATCCCTGCTCACCAAATCCTTGTCGCTTTGGAGGTATTTGTCGTAAACAGGGTCACGATTTTACATGCACATGTCCAGCTCGCAGAGATGGTAAAACTTGTGAAATGGAAAGAGATGACGTATGCAGTAGTAACCCATGCAAGAATGGAGGTTCCTGTAAAGAAAGTGCTGATAGGAATTCATTCTTCTGCTTGTGCCGCCCTGGATATCGTGGTAATCACTGTGAAGCTTTAGTTGACTCCTGCCGACCTAATCCGTGCATGTACGGAGGGATATGCATCAGTCTAAAACCAGGTTACAAATGCAGCTGCACAAATGGTCGCTATGGAACTCATTGTGAAAGTACTACTTTTGGGTTTGGCGAACTATCTTACATGCAATTCCCATCTCTTGATGCATCAACCAACGACATAACCATAATTTTTGCCACCACAAAGCCGGATGCCTTACTGCTATATAACTTTGGTGGCCAGACAGGCGGCAGATCAGATTTTATAGCAATTGAGTTATTGGGAGGAAAGCCAGTGTTTTCCTTTGGCGGAGCTAGAACATCCATTACTTCAGTCGCCATATTGAATTCTAAGAAGAACCTAGCTGATGGCAACTGGTACAAACTAACAGCTACAAGAAATGGACGAGTGATTTCATTAAGTGTGGCCACATGCACTGATCATGGAGACATCTGCACAGAATGTGATCCTGGCGATGATTCATGTTACGACGATGACACTGGGCAAGCAGGGTACGTACTAATTTTAATTATACTACTTGCAAGTAGCAAGCATTACATGCGAATTGAGTTCGCTTCCCAGGGCCGTTATGCGTTTTTCGAGTAATACTTTCCACAATCCTGAAGGAAAGGAAAGGAAAAGATCGGTCGAAGACAGAGTTAATCGTAATATATATATATATATAGTTTTTAATAATATTTCATAATACCGTGTAGACTTATAGACCTGTGTATAAGTCTACACAGTCAACACACTACGTATTTTAGTCGCGTACATGTGACTGTTCCTGAATTATCCTAGGTCTGAAAATTTTAGTTTTTCCTAAATCATGTTAATATTAATATATGTATATGAAGTTAAGTTTTCCCCGACTCAATTACTTAATTTCTTTTTCTAATACAACTCATCACATAAATTGTAGATGGTCAACTTTATGATTGGATGGATATTTTAACAACATTTTCTTTGTCTTATTTTCAGAACGTTGAACTTCAACAATGAACCTCTGCTCATCGGTGGTCTTCATAAAGCAGACCCAGTCCTAGAACGTCCGGGACAAATTCATTCTGATGACTTCGTTGGGTGTATGCACAGTATAACCATAAACGGACGAATGCTAAACCTTACTAACCCTATAAAGGCACGAAGCGTGGAACCAAAGTGTGAACGCTCAGAAGGGGGCGCCTGTTTCAAAAAAGATGTTTGTGGCTCAGGAAAATGTTTAGATAGGTGGAGAGCTAATTTATGCACGTGCAAAGGTGACTTAATTTCTCCTGACTGTGGTCTGTCACTGCAATCGATTTCAGTGGCCGAAACTGGATTTATTACTTACACAATATCCGAAAAGCATAGAAGAATGCAATTGTTGGAAACATTTTACGGAGGCAATACAGGTTGGTCGAAGAAGAACAGCAAATCTTCTGGCAAAGTTATTCCTAAACTCAATAGTCCAGCAAAAAGTTTATCGTTCTTCTTTAGAACTCACAGAAAAGACGGTGTCTTATTTTACTCAGCAACTGATAAATACTACACTTTGATTGAACTACTAGAAGGAAAAGTTTGCTACACCTCAAAACAGAACACCGTAGTTAATATGAGCCAATCAGAGCAGAGTGATGTTGCCGATGGTAACTGGCACAACATCACTCTAGTGTCAGTAGGCAGAAGTATACGCCTGCTTGTAGATAGCAAAAATGTTGGCGAAGAACTTGACTCCGCTGGTGTTCACGACTTTTTGGATCCCTATCTAACTATCATATCTATCGGAGGAGTTAAAAATGAATGGATAACAACAGCAAGCCAAAACAAGTTTGAAGGATGCTTGGCAAATTTTTCGATCAACAGCGAACTTCAACCATTCAGTGGAAATGGCAGCATATTCAAAGAAACAATTCATAGAGGTAAAATATTAAACGGCTGTCATAATGCCTTTGGTGTTGGAGCAGCGCAAAATCATCCACTGCGTATTGGCATAACGCTAGTAATAGTGTTCTTCGTCATTCTGTTAGTAGCAATCTCAGTCTCGATAATCTTTTATCGACTTCGTAAGCAGAAAAAAGAAAAAGGAAACGGATCTGCTAGTAAAGGCAATCTTGTACACTCTAAGCAAAATGGAGGGCCTGCAATGTTAAACGCACCAAATCTTATAGCAGGTACGAATGACAGCATAATGAATAGAAATCTTCACAATAATGACACGAGCCTCAATAGTTACATGTCAGATAATGCCGATATAACACGTAATGTCGGCCATATTGTTGGTCCCGAACTGTTATCAAAGAAGTACAAGGACAGAGAAATAATGAACATTGATCCACCGAGACCACAACGCCCAGATATTATAGAGCGTGAAGTGGTTGGAAAAAGCCCAGCCCTTCGGGAAGACCACCACCCTCCGCCACCATCTACAAATACTTCACACCACACTCATGATCACCCTAGTGGTATGGATTTAAATTCAGAAGTGCCAGAACACTATGATCTTGAAAACGCCAGTTCAATTGCACCATCTGACATAGACATTGTTTATCATTACAAAGGATTCCGCGAAGCAGCAGGTGTTCGCAAATACAAAGCTACTCCACCGCCCATCGCAGGCTACCACCATAAGCACCAAAACCCGCAACATCGGCACTCACCTCATCACCCGAGTGGGTACCCGTCTCGAGTACCACAGGCAGCACAGCCTCCGCCACAACCGAGACAACATCAAACAACACCATTAGCGCGATTATCTCCGAGCAGTGAGCTCAGTCAGCAACCTAGAATATTAACCCTTCATGACATATCTGGAAAACCGCTGCAGAGTGCTTTGTTAGCCACTACGTCTAGTTCGGGTGGTGTTGGTAAAGATGCTTTACACAGTAACAGTGAACGAAGTCTGAACAGCCCCGTTATGTCACAACTGAGTGGGCAAAGTTCGTCAGCAGGGAGGAAAACACCCAGCGCTCCACCACAAGTTCCACAAGTGGTGTCTGTTGGTTCAGGTGCAGTGGGACTCACAGCAGAAGAAATAGAAAGAATGAACGCAAGGCAACGGACATCCAGTTTGGTGTCTACATTAGATGCAGTGTCCAGTTCAAGCGAAGCGCCTCGAGGAGGAGGAGTCGGTCACCACATGTCGCACAGACATCACTCACCACCAGACGATAACAGAAGTTCTACTGGCTCAGACGATGAAAGTGGAAATGATAGCTTTACTTGCTCCGAAATAGAATATGACAACAATAGTATAAACGCAGATAAGTTAGAGGATGTTAGAAGACAGAATGTTAGCAGTGGAAGTAATCCTAAAAAACCTATTTTGCCACCACCTTATGAAAGCTTTGATTCCTCGTTCCGCGGCTCGCTGAGCACTCTAGTCGCATCTGATGATGATTTAGCCCCTCATGTTAGTTCAGCCCTTTACCGGCAAGCGAATGGATCTCCCGCATCAGCAGCACTGGGCTGGGGCCCAGCTGCTCTCGACTTGTTCAACTGGGGACCAAATTTTGAAAGCATGATCGATGTATTCAAGGATATAGCTGAATTACCTGATTCTGTGAATGGGAGAATGTCTTCGTCGCTTAGACTGCAGAATGGTACCCCGAAACCATCAGAAGAATACGTTTAAAGTGTTAGTATAGATTTAGACTGTAAATAGAACTAAATAATTATGTATTTGTTTTAAGATTGTGTAAAATAATTGTTGCGATCTTGTATCAAGGTCTCTATATTTTCTTGCCATATATTGTTTATATGATTTCATAATTAGGTGAGTATGTCTTGGATATAACTTGTGCAAAATTTATTCGCAGCGTATATCTTGACATCCTTGTTAACTATCGGCGTCAATAGAGATCATCCATTTTTGTATCTATAAATATTTAACACAAGATGTAACCAAGACACATGTGAAGTTCTTATGATAGACGGTGTTGTTTATCGTCGTTTGAAGCTGGCAATAAAACACATTGATAAATCTTAAACCAATAGATGTATGGTAAAAAAAATCCTGTTACTTGCTCAAAATAGGGCCAACTATAACGTTTTGTCCAATTCCTTATTGGTTTATTACAGCTTCAACATGTAAAACCTCATTGTACATAAAGATTGTAAATATCCGGATACAAATAATTTGTGTGTAAATATGTAGGTAACAGTGAATTATGTTAGGTTCAGTTTGTAACACAAAATTGTTAGAGCTCTGACTGACTGGGTATAATAAATAATGTGTAACTGTCTCTTGTAAATATTATAAATACGCTTATTTAATGGAATCAATTAAATCCATGTGATAATGTTTGTATGTACACATATTCATATAAATGTTAGTTGTCAGTTTGTCATTTAGACGGAAATGTAAACAGTCAGAGCGTTCATTCGCGTTATTATCGCCATATTATTTAGTAAAGTGCCAAATGACTTTAAATAATTTTAAATAACTGACTGATTTCATAAATAAAACATAATTTAAATAACATTTCTTTTATTAATTCAACCCCAACAACAGCCTACAGCTTCTCTTCCTACATGTAGGTAGAAAGATATACAATTAAAATTTAAAAAATATACTTAAGTAATATTCAACTTTTATTAACAGGAAAATTTCGTACTATGTTGACTCTCTGTCTGTGTCAGTATATATGATACTGACACAGACAGAGAGCCTTTTCATGAAAGCGGAGAAGAACGAAAGATGAGATATATGAAGAGAAGTAGCACCTGGTTACACAGTACACAACGATAGGTCGCCCTTTTCAAATCAAACTCGATTGACAGTCTCCGCATACTAGATCCGAGGCTCATTCCCAATCTCTATACCAACAATATTTTAAAGTCGGACAATCTTCTACGAGCTATTCAATTTCATGCGTCTTAACAATAATAAATCACATCCTGTAGCGATTAGGAATGGTCGCCAAAAGACAGCAAATTGAAATATAAAACGTGGTAGCAATCAAATAAATCAATCTCCCATAAGTAGGTATACTTCTTAACTGTTTAAGTCATACTTGACTTACCGCAAACAATATCCACGTAAAACAAAAAATAATGATGATGTTATAGCCCCGGCAGTGCCTTGAAACAAAAAACAAGTCAGTTTATGATTCGGTATGCAAAAACAAACAATATGTAAACCAAATACAAGAATGCCCTTAATTCACTATCAACGCACTTTTCAACAGTAAATTAGGTATAAAGAAAACACAGGAAAATACGCCAAACGTAGATAAGAAGATAATGCACGCTTGTTCCCTTACGACAATTTCAATGTCATTTACATAATAATTTGGAACAGTAGTGCGGAGGAGTGGTTTTTTGATGTTACGATTTTCAGAACCTAACTAAAATGAAATTATATTAAAAAACACTTATCTTAATGCCATGGAAGTTCGGTTGGCCTTTGGTGTGGGATGCAACTTGCGTCGACACCCTTGCGCCATCCCATCTTCGTAGCACGGTGGGATGCGCTGGGGCGGCTGGTGCAGGTGCTGAAAACCTCAAACAGCGCAAATACAATAACTTAATTGGTAGTTATGTGTTTGAGCCCTTTGGGGTTGAAACACTAGGGCCGTGGGGTCCGAGTGCCCACCTAGCCACGCCACGCGTTTGGTCGACTCTTCATGTGACCAGAGGGTTAGCCTTTTTTTGCCCAAAGAATCAGCAAAGCCACTCAACGTGGCAAGGCAATGCTGCCAGCCTACTGGGCACTTTTCCTATTGACAACTATGTGGTTGACGCCCTGTTATTGTTATACCATTTTGATACTTGTACATATTTTTATGTATAATTTGTAATTGTAAATAATGAACTTACATACTGTTATGTATCTCAAATAAAATTTCAGTTACATAGCAGTCTGAAATATGTTTTTTTATATTAAATCAAGCGCAGATGATGCCCGTCACATTGAGTCGATCAAGCGTTAGTCAAGGGTGATTTGTGTGATTGAACTGTAATAAAGCGGTACCGTTCAAAATTTGACGCATTGATGGAAGTGAATCATAAGTTTTTGGGTATCATCATCATCATCATTTCAGCCGAAAGACGTCCACTGCTGGACATAGGCCTCCCCCAAACGCGAGTAAGACGGGACCGGTCAATGTGGCGACACATTGACCGGTCCCGTCCCACTCGCGTCCAGCGGATCCCCGCGACCTTCACCAGTTCATCGGTCCACCAAGTGGGAGGCCTTCCAACGCAACGTCTTCCGGTTCGCGGTCGCCACTCCAGAACTCTACAGCCCCATCGGCCATCCGTTCTGCGAGCAATGTGCCCTGCCCAGTTTGGCAATTCTTCGGGCTACGTCGGTAACTTTGGATCTCTTGTGGATGGAGTTTTTGGGTATGGAAGTAAGTAAATATTGCACCGAAATCCAAATCACACGATTTGGAGCCACTCTCTCTCTCACTCTCTCTAATGATCACTCTGTAATCTTCCTAGATTACAGAGTGATCATTATATTTTAATATAATACATGAACATCCATACATTTTTGTTAGGTCCTAACCTAACAATAAAAAATAATTTATGAATGTATTAATTTTATAAGAAGTTTAATCAACTCGGATGTTTTGAATGTAACGCCCATCATGATGTTAGATTTATGTTAATTTTATATAATTCTTATAGAATTTATTAACAAGTGCTCATATCGGAACGTTTCGATTTTGATTTTTTTTTTTTTGATTTATCAACGAGCTGATACCTGTATTAGTCTTTGTAATAATATCAAAAATTATACGCTCATTGCAGTTGAGTAAATTTAGCCGCCAGTACTTAGTTCAGTGATAAGCCCATGCAACGTTTTTAACAGCACAGTCTAGTTCCAACTTTGCCTCGAGTTGGCGAAAAGTCTGATTGGAACGTCCACAGTTTTTATTGTTTTAATCAGCTGTTTTGCCGCTAATGTGTGAAGTTTGGCGGCTCGAAAGAGACATCGCGCAAGGTCTATATATATATGTGTCGGTGAGCCCTTAAAGATAGTTGGCATCTATCTTCACTATGGTTTTCATAGTTTTGTTTATTAATTTCATTTTCTTATGTGAGTATTGTGTTAAAATCAATTCTGTCGGTATTTACAATTAGAATATCCTTAACATTTTAATTAATAAAATTGATTCATTTCTTACATCCTTCATTTAAGTCTACGATTATATCTGAAAAATCTTTCCCCTTAATATAAAATATATTGATTTTAGATGCAATTTTATCCCCCGATTATTATCTACAGTTAAGTTATAAATTCTTAAAATTATTTACGTTTATATTTAGTTATTAGTAAACCAGAACCAAAAACCAAACCCAGTTAGAAGTAAGCTGTTCTTGGGTATCAAGAGACCCAGCCGGTTTACTTTTCGTGTAAAAAAAATTCTTACTGAATATCTGCTCTATAACCAAAATTACACGTGAAAATGTATTATTATAAAACAATTTCTACTATGGCGCATTTTAATAATTACGCTTTCCTTCATTTTGTTTTTTATTACAAAACTACCTTGGAGTGTCGCTAGACACGCGTCTTTTTATTTTAAATCAAGCATGTTTGGATTAAATAATTTGTTAAATTAACGCTTATAGTAAGCAGTTAATTTCCAAAATAAACGAGGGTAAGGTTAAGTCTTCTGATAGTAGAAACAATTAATCCTGCAATAAAAACAAAGAGGTTAATCGTTACTTTCTATATTACGGATTATGAAAACAAAACGAGGTCCCTGGTTATCTTCAAAAACGGAAAAACTACGTTTTTTTATTCCTAACACAGGTCTATTCGTGAGCCAAATTACATCCAAATCCGCTCAGCCGTTACGGTGTAACAGACAAAGTCACAGAGAAAACAACTGTCCGAGTTACTTGCTTGCTACTGAATAAATACGCCAGCCCTGAAACTTAAACGTATATATCCAACGGATTGTGTGTTTTTACTACAATATAAAGTGTTTTTGAAGGTATTCGTTCAACTAATGCAATATTTGATTGCATTGCACCGCCTATGGAGTGTCCGAATGAAAACATAACGTTCTGGCTTTATACTAGGTAAGTCGGTATAATTGTGCCTTTTATTAGCTTACAGTTCAATTAGATGAAATTGCTTTCAGCGACCCAACTATATGCTGTGATCCATGATTGGGCCATACTCAGGCATACTTTTCCTTCCAAAAATCTCTAAAATTTATAAAGGGAACTTTCTGAACGGTTTGCACAGCAATTTGCGAGATAACAAAATATCATACGCAAGTATACTACTTTGACAACAAATTATCAACAACCAATCAGATCACTTTAAATGTCTATGATTTTCGTCACAAAAACATTGGTGTTACTGATTATCTCAAGACTATATATGACTGTGATCAGGTCTTTTATCTCTTTTGAACCACACCGTTGTTTATCAATTGTGTCGATTGAACTAAATCATGTAGAATAGGCTCAAACGTTAAGCGCACAATAATGATTTATGGGCACGAGAACATAGGGTACATATAATAAATACAGAACTTCGGAATAAAGCAAAGTGTAACTAATTTATTGGTATTTTATTACTTACTTGGTTTAATACCTCTTGGTCAGTGACGTAGTGTGGGGGGGCCAGAGAAGCAATGGCCATTTCAGGGGTAGGAACAGAGCTGAGCCAGGAGGCGGTGGGTAGGGCCAGGTTACAGCGTCAGATCACGGTCATCCGGTGGAAACTCCGCTGCCGCGGCAAATCGCTGCTCAGCGGACAGATCTCATGGTGACATGGAAAGAGCTACTGCCGCAACGCCGTGCAGGGCACAATAGTGGCGATAAGTCCCCTCTTTGAGGAGTGGCTGGAGAGGCGCCACGGCGCCCTTACCTTCCGCCTGACGCAGATCCTCACCGGACACGGTTTTTTAGGAGGTTCTTGCACTGAATCGGACGAGACGAAACGTCCGGGTGTCACCATTGCGAGGATCGCCCGGAAGACACGGTGGAGCACACCGTGGGGGTCTGCTCCGCTTGAGCGGAGCACGCCGTGTTCTCGTAGCGGCGATTGGCGGCGGCGACCTATCGTGTCCGGCCCTGGTTCAATCCATGGTCCGGAGCGAGAGGGAATGGGAAACCGTCACCTCCTTCTGCGAAGCAGTCATGCTAGCGCCACCTTCGTGGTGACGGGCTGTGAGAGGGAGAGAGCCTCACGTCCCAGCCGACGCAGGAGACACCCCGGGCAAATAGAGGGGGCGGCGAATTCCCAGATAGCTCCGGGCGGCAAAAACCCCCACGCTACGCCACTGCATTTGGTTACAGTTTTTAATCCATTCTTTGCTGCTTTGCTCTAGTTTCCGAAAGCGCTTCTGCTGAACACGACGTCTTTGGTTCGATTTCCAGGTCGGGCAAAGTTTTATTTGGTTTTCCTTTTCCGTTTATGGCAATAGATATAAGACTTAAACATAACTGCTGAAATGTGGATTTATAGATACACCTCAGCCTAACCCCGGGAAAACCGGCGATGTGACGTTCTGTTACCTAACTATGTTTTACTATCTATACTTAACTTTGATTTTCGTATTTATCAGTCCTATATTAATATTTTTAATGATATCGAAGATATATTTCCGAATAACGTGTTCCTTTTTCGAATAGAACCAAAAATATTCAAAAAAGTTTTTAGTTGTATTAATAAAATAAAAAATAAACTATAATTAACATTACTTAATGACAAATTTACTTGATTAACTTAAACTCCTCCTCAACTCCTCTTCTTATTTGATTAAAAAACCTTTTATGATTACTTAACCAGACAAAATGAAGACAACCCACATCAATTGCTGGCTATGGATCAGAAGTCCATTGAGTCTGCACCCTGGGTAGAAAATGCACCTATTAAGATACTAATCCATGGATATACAGGCCATAAGGATTTCTCTCCAAACACAGAAATAAGACCAGGTAAACCTTGTTTTTTTAAGTATGCGTACTATTCGGAAACGGATTGCAAAAATACCACTAAATGTCGATGATCGAAGTCACATTTTTTAAACTATTTTTGCACCTTGTTTCAATAAAAAATACTCGTAGTATTCTAGTTAATCAAACAAATATTGCGACATTATTCCACCAAATAAATAATGCGTCATAGGTAATTAAACTTACATCATCTTCATTTTAAGATGCAAATAACCGCATCAAATTGTTCAACCATTTACTCTACCTCTGGCCGAACAACCCAAAAAAAAAATACAATCAATGCCGTTTTTACAAAAAAAAAAT
Source organism: Lycophotia porphyrea (assembly GCA_950005105.1). Lineage (NCBI taxonomy): Eukaryota > Metazoa > Arthropoda > Insecta > Lepidoptera > Noctuidae > Lycophotia > Lycophotia porphyrea. The sequence goes on from OX465393.1 coordinate 10,677,133, forward strand.
ATTAATAAATTTTAATGGCACTGAACGGCCAAGGCACCAAAAAGGTTTAATAATTTTGTGCTGGTTAAAATGATTAAATTAGGATTGGCGTTACAAATCTACGTTTCATGGGTATTAACTTTAAAAAAATGTAATTTATGTTACGATAGTACCGTAACATTAATTTTCTTACCAATACAATAAACAATCTTACCTGGGTCTAGCCTAAAATATTTAAGTTTCTTAAGTATTTTGTAAAAAAAAACTCACGAGGGGATGGAAGTTTGCATGGAAATCCATCAACTTTCCCGATGGGTGATCCCACTGAACACATGACTTATCGTTGATCGAAGAAGAAGAAGAAGATCGTTAATCCATATTATAAAAAATATGTAACTATAATTTCAGCTTACATGAAATGCTGTGACTATAACATAATATCAGTAGACTACAACCCAATAGCCCGAGAGCCTTGCTACATAGAGGCTGCCCGTAATACGGAGCTAGTGGGCATGTGTACTGCACAGCTGATCGACGAGCTAGTCCACAAATATGGCTTCAAGCTCACTCTATTCCACGTCATAGGATTCAGTCTTGGAGGTCAGGTGGCCGGGTTTATCGGAGATTATGTCACCACCGGGAGGTTGGAAAGGATTTCTGGTAAATATACTATTTCAAGGTTTTTTTTTCAGGATTTAATATTCAAACCACCAGGACATCACCTCCTGTGTTTATTTTGTTAGCAATGATTCTCTACAGCAACAACAGTACATAATGGACAACTTCGCACCTTGTAGTGATAATAATTTAACCTACATGTTGGCGCGACTGTTTGCCATTCACTTATTAAGGTGTGTGGTGAGCTAAACTTATACAGATACAAACACATCATACACATACCCACATATTTATGTTACATATTCACTTCTATGACGTTACCACTGCTGCCTGATGCGGCCTGCATAGTGTGGAGGCCTGTGTCTACAGACCTCTCTGCGAGAGGGAGTGGGCGCTGATGCACTACGCCAGCTCAGTACGTGTTGATGGAAGTCAATATCACGTGTCTTCGAATTTTCGATTCTAGGCATGTTGGTTTCTTCACTATGTTTTCCTTCAAGTTTTTGAGAGCAAACGACTGGGCCACCATTACTCCTCAATCCCAATCTTCCAAGTATGTAAGAGTTAACAGAATCCTCCTATAACAATACTCCACAGCACTGGACCCTGCTATGCCTCTGTTCGTGACCACCGACACAAAAAAGAAAGTGGACAAAGGAGACGCGAATTTTGTTGATGTCCTTCATACTAACGCACTGGAGAAGGGTAAGCTGGAAGCCTGTGGGCATATCGATCACTACGCTAATGGTGGCATGTCACAGCCTGGTTGCAAGACTACTAAAGAACAAAGTGAGTATATGTAATAATATCATCTTTTTCCCTTGGATTTCGTTTTGCTTCTATTCTATGATTATAACAATAATATCTGTATTTGTAAGGTGAATATGTCGAGACGACCTTGACTCGTACCGAAAGGACTCGAACACGGACTAGTACAAGACAGAATTGTGTTGAAATAAGAGAGCATTTGCCCAGCTAGCAGTAGTACGAAACAGGCTAATTAGTTATATTTGCTTATTAAAACAAAAAATGGTTTAAATAGTTCTTGAATTAATATCACAATAGTTTTAAATAGGCACAAGTACATAGGTACTTTTTTTCTGTTTATTACAATTTGAAGGGACCTCGTTCCTTCAAAATTTATTATTTTGTTGTAAGATAATATAATTAAACTGTTAACAGTCTTGAAAAAAAAACTATTCTTTAATTAATTCTCAACTGAAATAATAAATCATTTCCAGCAAAATCTGGCTGTAACCACGCCAGAGCGCCAGAATACTTCGCAGAGTCAATCCTTACAGACGTGGGTTTCTATGGAACCAAGTGCTACTCCTGGATAATATACATGATTGGCTGGTGCGAGATCTTCAAGTCCAGTGACGAAGCGCTCTTCGGAGAATATGTTCCGAGGAAGTAAGTATTGCAATGGTGTAATTGTTAGCCTGCATCATCCATGATTTCCAATTCTTTCGAACCTGGGCTTATGTGGGCCACTGGTCGTTGATTTTGTCCAGCTCATCCCCACATTTTCCACGAGGTCTGCCGTGTAGCCTTTTATTTGAAGGTATATTAATAGGCTTGTTTGCTACGTTGGAATCAAAAATTTATGAATGACGAATGGTGGGTGCTCCATTGGTACATCTCTGCTCTGCGGGGATTATTGGCATGGTGTTATGTTATGTGAAGTGAGCAAGAAGAAGTTTTGCAAGGGTAAAGAAATGAGTTCTACTTACAAAACAGTGGTAGTAAGTTGGACTGGCATTTAAGAAATGCCTGGGTTCACTAACACTAAGCTCCGCCTGCATTAAAGACTACATCATAAACGCTACTCTGTGCCACGAGTAATTAAAATCCAACAGTGCAATCATATTTAGGCATTAATTTAGGTCGCCTAGTTTTGTTGACATTTAACCTAGCGAAACCAGTGCAAAAAATTCTACTTCTGAATCATCGCATATGATAAACATGACCATCAAATGTCCGTTTATCGGCATTTTATTCAAACTAGAATGTCGTCAGGACAGCTAGGAAAATACCTCGTCTTTTTCTCAACAATAATGAATTACATTGTCAGCAATTTGCCAGTTCTATGATTAGTGCAGGCACCGAAACGTTTCGTTACTTTCACTCTAAACAGTTTCCCTTTTCATCAGCCATTCTTCCTCCTCGCGACGATGTTAATTACTAGCTTTTAGTATTACTTATGTACAACATAAGAAGCTAAGGTCGTTTAAGGTTAAGAACTTTTGTTTATCATGAGTAAAGGTGTACCTACACCGGCAATAATGAACGAATGAGCTGACAATAACGGTTATTTTTTATTAATGAATAGTTAATGTGCAATATAAAACGAAATAAATCATAGTTTCCTTTTTTTCTTTTTTGTGGTTTTGTTTTAGTTAGTTGACTTTTCCTTGATCTTGTCTTTAAAATGTAGTTCTAATAAGTTTGACTTTCCTTCATAACACATCTCCTCCTCATTACATATTTCCTCTTACATCATGGTTTGGCAAGATATGGGATTTTGCACCGAGGTCTACCGTCTGTCCGAAGCGTGCCCGCTGTCTTCAAAGCAATGATCCGAGGTTTCTTCCATTCACAAATAAAATATGAGCGACATTATTACGTAAACGACATTAAAAAAGTTTTAAAGCTTTTTCCCTAGTGTTATAAATGAATAGGTAGGTAGAAACTCCAATGGATTGTTATGGAATCATTTTTATAGTTCACAGTCATATGTCAAACGACCGTAAACAGCAGACTCTGATGCCCTGAAAAACAGGTTATCTTTGTAACAAACATTATTATATTATTTCAGTGCACGCGGGTTATACTTCTTCAGTACGAACTCGGAGTCGCCATACGCACGTGGCTCAAACCAGAAGAGCAGAAGAAGAAGAAGTTCTAATTACTTTAGACGAGGAATTATACGACTATAGAATAAACTTACTGTTTTACTTATTTGTTAAATACATTTTTCTATACACCGTCTTTCGAGATACTTTTACGTGCATAGTTCATGCATCAAGGCGTTGCTGGCCGTTCTCGGGGAGCTGGGATAGATGGAATGAACAATTCTTTAATTTCAATTCAATTTCTTTTCCTGAAACGAGGCCGTTTTACAAAACAATACATATAATAGGATATCACGATCAGCCTAAAGCAGTCTTATGCTGGATATAGATCTCCAAAACTGCAAACTATTCAGAGCAGTTTCATCCCCGGCATTTACTCTCAACCAGTTGCTGTAAAGTCAACCAGTACGATAAAGCTGATTGAATGCAAATCTGATTGGTCGTGGGCTCGCGGTGTGGAATAAATAATAAAGTAAAGATATGAATATTATACACCATGAATATTTCTCATGGTTTGTAACCGATACTGTACCAATTGATAGGTATATTACAAGTTTCTATGACCATCAATGTTGGTAACTTGTTTCATTTGATGTGCAACAATTCTGTTACAAAGTTATTGCAGCTTCTGGGATTTTATAGACAGGTTTATTTACATTTATGTAATTTACCCTCCAAAGCCGGAGATTAATTATTTTATTAGTTAATCTTTATGTTAATTTCGTTATTCTCGACATGAGAATTTACAATATTACCTATGTACTTCGCCCCCATAGTTAAGAATTAGTTGATACTAAGTATATCAAATAATTAATTACTACGTATATATGTGAATGAAGTATCTAATTTGCCTATTATGCATAATAATGCTTATGTTCAATCCAAACTTAACTTTTCAAGAACGTGCACTTGAAAGTTTAATGAAAACCGATAAGGTACTTGTAGCGAGGTAACAGGTAACCAATATGCAGTTCCTTCTTCCGTATATCGCGAATCTTGATAACCTTACACTTACCCAATCCTATGTTTATGTAAGTTTACATCAAAATCCATTTAAACTGTAGTTACAAGCCGGTCTAAGTGTTGCCTAATCTAAGTTCTGAACTGGTACTATCCGCTGGTGTGTGCTCTACATAAAAACGGATGCGTAACAGGCGCCAGATGCGTATATATTCGTAAGTACTGATTTTCCCTGATATTTGTGAAAAACTAATATTGTATCAAATATTAAAAAAAAACAGATAATGCAACGGTGGAAGATCTGTAATTTTTCTCAAACTACTTAAAAAGCAACTGTGGAAGCCGCACGCTTTAAATTCATACCTATTAACTAACACACGCTAAATACCAGGATGCTATCAGACAACCAATATTTAAATATTTCCAAATCGTGCTACCGGACAACCAAGCCGTTGATAATGACGGAGCAGACTAGCGGACATTCATATGGGCTTTCCCCACATCCTTGTCGCTATCCTCGATAGTAGGTTGCAACACCGCGCAGCATTCATGTTGCATCCATGGCCTTATTTAGCCGCCATCCGCAAATTGGGCAACGCCCGCGTGGGTTACGTACAAGTGTGCTCCGGGCCTTATCGTTTACTGCCGTAAGTTATCATAAACTGGATACCTATGACGAAAGCTATCGACAGCTCTGGAAGATTATCATTTTGTAATTTGATTTTTACAATCCGTAATATAAATAAGTTTAGGTATGTAAAATAATCTACAAATGAATTTATTTTGTTTCATATCGTCGCCGATATCTGACTCTCGATGGAAGATATCTTTATCTCACGATTATTCTAGCGGTTGGGCAATGCCTACCACAACAGGTTCACAGGTTACCGTGTCAGTACATGCCTTATAATAATGCCTATTGTAGCCTAGGTTCTCGGAGGTTAACGTGGCTCATCTTTATATGCATTAGTCGTAGTTAAATAGATTTTTTTTACGTGCATCGTAGGTATGCTGGAAAAGAATTCTTTAGAAATATGCATCACCTTTATACCTACTTTTCAGTTCCTTTCTTTTTTTCTGCTTTCCATTCCAGACTCCAGTATGCTCCCCAATTTTATATCCATGAAAAACACGTATTACATAACTAGCACTTCGCCTGCGACTTCGTCCGCAAAAAATGTGATAGCTCGGCAAATAATATGCAAGACATAAACATTATTTATAACCTTACAACCTACGAATAATGTAGCTTTCTGCCAGTGAAAGAATTTTTAGAAATGGATCATTAATTCCGAAGAGTATATCCCCTACATACAAACTTACAATCAAATTTTACCTCTTTATAATATTTATAATATTAGTATAGAAGTATAGACACAACACATCTGAAACCTGGAAAAGAAAAACAGAATATGGGCTTTGATAGATGCTGAGATTGGCTGACCTAATTTATCTTCTGAGCAAGATATACTTTAAATTTTAAAATGACTAAATAATTAACTCTAAACTCTAAATTACGCAAAAAAATGACCTGCTTAAAATGACTTCTCAATCAAAAGAGATAAAACGGTGTTGCATAAGTTGCATAATACAGTAATTCTAGAAGCATAACTTAAACTAGATTAGTACTATATATAGGTAATTTGAGATTGCAATGACTCAACTTAAAAAAACCGGCCAAGTGCGAGTTGGACTCGCGCATCGAGGGTTCCGAATAAACTTGTAGGTATTTTGCTATTAAACTACATATTTGCGGTTTTCAGATTGTTTCCTTTACATGTGCTGTAATTTCATTGGCATTGCTTCTTGCCAAATTTTGTGATTTAAACTACCATATATAGGTTTTCGACCCAAAACCTAAAGGGTACTTCCGGTTAACCTAGAATTGTCACTTTTGGTTAAAAGAAAGGTCTTACAGCACAATTAGAGGGGGAAATCCGAAAAATAAAAAAGTTGAAAAATTTTGATACTCACAAGTTTTTGTTTGCCTATATCTTTTTATCGTGTCGATTCAGGACCTTGATTTTTATACACCTAATAGAGACTATAGACCTCAGTACCTCGTGTAAGTTTCAACTTGCTAAGTCCACCCGTTCCTGAGAAAATTGGTGGTGACACACGGACAGACAGACGGAGAGACGACCAAGAGAGTGGTCTTATAAGGATTCCTTTTTTACGTTTTGAGGTACGGAACCCTAAAAAGGAACTTTGATGAGAGTTATCATGTCACGTATAAAAGTGGGGTCATTTATTTATCATACATTTTAATATAGTAACTTATGTAATAAAATTGTGTTTTTGTTGGAATTCTTCGTGGTCGTTCCGGTTTATGTAACTAAATGAGTTTTTACGCAGACAAACAGTTAAGTATTCGTGTTTGGATCACGCCTTTTAAGGTGTGTGTGTGTGTGTGTGTGTTGAACTCAATTGATTCCAACCAACCTAATTACCTATGTATAATAAATTCGAAGGGTGCATATTAGTAGTGCCCGATTATTTATATGTTTACCTCTGCATTTATTTAAGGAATTAATTAAATTTATTACTCACCCAATACTTTTTTTTTTAGTTAGCCCATAGTATCCCACTCCTGAGCAAACGCCTCTCCCCATTCCTTCCACTTCTCACGATGGTGCGCTTCTTCTCTTCAAATTGCGAGGAAGCCACCCAATACTTAACATATTAAATTAATAAAAAATGTCTTTGTAATTATTCATACAAAATGTGGCCGAATTCTTACAAAATTGGCAGTCATCTCATGCAAAAGGGGGGAAGTCATGTACGAGGCGAGGGTCAACATTATGCAGACACTTTCGCTCGTTCAGTACCCGTACGGAATACGCACGTGGCACACGCATTTGTGGCACACAGATTAAAAAATAAATAATTAACGTAAACAGTGCGAACATATTAAAAACCAAATTATCGATTGTGATATTATTTTCTGTGATTTTATTAGGAAACTTAATTTTTTTTTCTAACTACAACGTCCTTTGTGCCAATTTTGTAAACAAACAGTTGTTTATATTAGTTTATGAAAATTTTAGAAAACCAAAAATGATAACAAGTGTACAGTGGTTAATTTTGGTAGGAATAACTGCGCTGCAAGTATCCGGTAAGTTTTTTAATTATAACAATTATTTATTTTCTTCCTCGTTATTAAGTTGTAGGAAAATATTGCACCCTGTTTTTCCGTAAACCTGCCTCTGTTTTCTTAGTGTGTTTTATTTACTTTTAAGTAGGTTAATAAATAAGAGCGTTTACTTTATAATATTTACCTATTGACTCGTGCATGAGTAAATATCAATAGCTTGCCCATAATGCCTTAGCGGTCAGCCTAGTCATGGCTGGTACTCATATGCAGTAGGTACAAAGTGGATAACCAAACCTACCCCATTGTTATAATTGTAATTATTTATACGCCTAATTAGTTTTATAATATTCAACGCAAGACATTGTCATTAGGTTATTGAATAAAAGACAGTTCGGCTCGAAGGACCATTTTTGATACCAATGGGTTTTAAATATTTTGGTCCTGCCTATCGTCCGCCAATATAAATAAAACATGGCAAGTCTGAAGGGAAAAATACATCTTAAAACTTTTAATTGGATGTCATAACAAGAGATTCTGCGAAGATTCGCGAGCTGCAGTACATAATACGGCGGCAATGCACCGACATACATAACCTACAACTGATAATGTACTTATTGCGTAAGACCGTTAAGTTTGTTTTTGCAGTAACCGGCTGATCAGCTTCCTCATCCGCGTAGAGATGCTGCGCGGTACACAAAATGATGAAACTTATAAAACGATTTATTTCAGTAAGTTATAAGAAAATTGGAAAAAGAATAATTCAAATGTAAATATAAGTAAAAAAACCGGCAAAGTGCGTGTCGGGCCACGCATAATGTAGGGTTCCGTAGTTCATAGTTGCCCATAATAATTAAACGAAAACAAAAAAACGGCAAGAAATCACGTTTGTTGTATGTGAGCCCCCTTATATATTTATTTTATTTTGTTTTTAGTATTTGTTGTTATAGCATAAACATCATCTATGAAAATTTCAACTGTCTAACTATCACGGTTCATGACATACAGCCTGGTGACAGACAGCCAGACAGACAGACAGACGGACAGTGGAGTCTTAGTAATAGGGTCTCGTTTTTACTCTTTGTGTACGGAAGCCTAAAAACGATTTTTGAGAGGTAATTTCAAAATATAATATAATTCGTCCTTGCCATTTATGTCTAAACATTATTTTATAAATTTCTCAATCTTTCTGTTAACATGTAGGATCTGATAAGTTTAACAACTGATGTCTCTGCCTGAGTAAAAGTCAAGGCTTTTGCTTATTAATAAGCCTAAGAATATAGATAGAGAGGTATAGATACAGGGTGTAAACAGACTCTTTACGAAGCCGATAACCAAGCATTATGTACATCAAACTAAGTAACTTTACGCAAAAATGAGTGCCGGGAAACGACTTTTTTTTTGGGCTGTGAAATCACGTTTTACGACAGAACTCAATGTAAAGCACTCATAACATTGTGCTGATGAATGGATAGTAAGGGAGTCGTGGAGGTGTTTAAATAAAAACCTTACATTAAAAACATGTATTTAAAAAAAACTTGTGAAAAAGTTGGAACCTTGACCCCCAATATCTCCGTAACTAGAAGGTTCCCATGTATCGTCTAGAACAAAAAAATTATCGCAATGATGGGGAGAACAGGTGCCTTTCGGCTTCGTTAAGAGTTATTTTACACCCTTTATATCTGACGCTATATCATAAAATCATATCAAGAATGAAATGCAATGTTTACTTATATTATGTACTTGCAAATCAGAACCAGGCATCTCACTGGAGATCCTGAAGCCAAGGAGATCAAGAACTTCCTATGGTGCCCAAACGACTAACCTGGTCAGCTTGGGCATGGCTATTGCATATCTACAGTAGGTCATCATCTGCCTAGCCTTTTCCCAACTATGTTGGGGTCGGCTTCCAGTCTAACCGGATGCAGCTGAATACCAGTGTTTTACACATCTACAGTAGGTACAAAGTAGATAAATATAAAAATACCATGATAGAAGCTGCATTGATCAGTTTTTAATTAGTTGTAGGTTTTTTGAGAACCAAAGCATCACTCTAGGGATCCTAGAACATTATAAGCCACGGATAGCCTTTAAATCTGTTTGCTTTCCTTAAACAGAACATTGAGGAAATCGTGAGAAAATTCCATACGAAAATGAATAGCATCCACATAATCAGATAAACTTGTAAAAGAATGCCCAACTCGTGAACCGCGTGTCTCGTGAAGCATGAATCGCAGGTGTGTGCTCTCACAATAGCTACTTCCGAAATGTTACTCGGCCGACATTCTCGTTGCATAAGATCGCTCACCCACTCTCGACGTCTCGACTACGCGAGACGCGGGTCGTGCTTGCCCAATCCGGCTTGTTTGTCACATTAGGATGATAAATGGTGCAACTTTACTTTTTACTTACGACTGTCTTGAAAAAAATGGCACGAATCGTATTATTGTTTTAGGTTGATATTTTTGTGATATTATAAAGTGTTCTTATTTTTATAAAACAAATAACATTGTATGTACGTAGTTAATGTAAATAAGATGAAATAAAAATATAACACATCAAATTTTATGGGCTTTTAAGGCAGTATTTTGCACCTAGTTTCACCTAATATTAACCTCATAGCCTAATATTTGTTCCATTAGAGACATAACTGTCTTATATGTCTTACACATCACTAGTGCATACAATTGCAGAGTTGATCGATTACTTGAATATTATTTACTGTATTATTTTTCTTTTCCGTCATACTCTTCTTAAAATTTGACCCAGGCCTGATACTTCTGATCCATGGATGTAGATAGGTACCTACAAATTGTAGGTTACATGACTCACAACTACTTGCACGCCTTTTTCTGTAAGTATAGGGTCAGCAATGTCTTTGGGTCAAGGCTGTTTGTAAATGGTGTATCATTACAATGGTGGAACTTATATATGAAGGCAGTCAGTTTTAGACAGGCCTGCTTGAGACGAATTTAAGATAATTATCGCAATCGTAATCATCCAAAAGCTACTCTTAACTCTGTAAAGCAACGTACCTAGTACCTTTACAGTAGCTTGTTTTGGAAGAATAGTATTGTACAGTAGGCTTAAAAAAATGATTGATTTTTGTTTTAGTAGCCGTGAATTGTGACTCGGTGAGCGATAATGTCTGACCATTGTAGGTTTGGTACACATCAATGAGTTCGGGCCTCAAGGATCATCGCCAATTTAGCAGATCTCCTTTTTTTCGGATGGGTAATCATCAAATGACTTCTCCCGCTCTGGACAGAGCGGAAGGGAGTGTCAGACTTGTACTGACTAAAACCCATCCATATTCCTTCCTTGCCCTTTGTGTTCTCGGGCCGTGGTATGTCATTCGAACAGTCCCGCAGCCCGGGCTAGCAGATCTCCCTTCATTAGCGTATTCGTCCAGTAGTGTCGCCAGGCGTTGTCGATAGACTTTTTATTTCCTGTCTCTTTTCGTGGAAAACTTAAGAGTAAGCTGTAAAAAAGATTCCCCGAATTAAAACTAGTCCACCTAAGTAGATACGAAAAAGTAGACAACCTCTAAATCAGAAAATAAATAATTGATGAACTTTTAATATACAAAACGATCTCTTATCTATTAGCATACATTTTTCAAACAAACTTGTTGACCTCAAATTGCATCATTGGTTCTGACCGTGAAAACCGTTATTTCGCAACATTGCTTGATTATGTTATAATAGTTAAATAATTTCAATGTTTATTATATTAATGACCTTACTGGTTTGTTACTTGCATTTTTATTTGATTTATAGAAACTGGTTTTGGGTGCCTAATGAGTTATGTGTAAATTGATGGCAAAGTTTATTTTAATTTAAGACAGCATATTATGTATGTCTTCGTTAGAAGTTTATTGATAAATTATGGCAACATCTAAAGTTTTCAAATCAACTCGGAATTTTGAAATTAATTGGACTATTTTCCAAGTAGAAAAAACAATGATAACAAAGGCTGGTTTTTTTAAATATTTCAATTTTTTTTTTTTATTATTAGGTACATGCTAAATATTACTGTGTGAACTGCAGCAAAGTATGCACGGATTTGAATGAATTGATCACTGTGATAATTTAACTTAGCAATCGTTTGAAATTAATTGGAATATTTTCCAAGTAGAAAAAACTATGATAACAAAAGCTGTTTTTTTTTTAATATTTCAAATTCTTTTTTTTTTTATTAATTACATGCTAAATATTACTGTGTGAACTGCAGCAAAGTATGCACAGATTTGAATGAATTGATCATTGTGATAATTTAACTTAGCAATCGTTTGAGAACTAGTACAAATATTATTCTTATAATGTTATGTTTATTGCCATCGGTTTCCCTGAGGGTTAAGATACCGATTAATTAAATAATGGCGAAAAAAAATTTATGGCCTCATAAATTAATCCCTAAACTTTTTTTGGATCAATCATACCTACCTAAGACCCTTTTTCTGATTTGTTCAGATTACTTTTGATTTATCTTTTACTTGTAGGTGTGTTTGAGTAGGTCTGTATGTTTTACGCTGGCTTTAAATATTAAGAAATAACTGTTTGGTGTTGCACATGGACATTGTATCCACGTCTGAGTACACGTAGAGGGCTTAACAAAAACTTAACCAGAATACAAAGACTACCTTTCAAAACTTCTTCATTAATTCCAGATACCTTCAGAATATCTAATCAACGCACTCAAATACCAGTTAGCACCTTTTACTACTCCAATCCAGGGACAAGCTAAATTTAAATGCCAAATTAAATCTAAAAGCAGCTAATTACAATACTAGAGGTCAAAGAATGGTTAGGTAAGATTAGCAATGATGACCTTAGAGGATAAAATATATGGATGTTATTTGTCAACATCCGATATACGACAATTGCTTGTGATGGATGTTGCGAAAGAAATCGTGGAAGTTATGACCAGGCTTATTACATTAGCCGCAGGTCGACCATGCGTGCATTCCATTTACGCAACTTATTCATTAACAGTTACTACAGTATTTGTGATGTCTTAGGAATCTAATACTCTGGAGTTTCTTGACCTACCCGTTTGGTACATTCATAGAATATTTATTAACCAAACGACATTGCTTCTTATATACACAGATAAACATTTTGCGGCATTCTAAATAAATTGTTTAGAGTTTAAAAGTTTTAAAAGTTATCTTATTTCTTAGTGCCCAACTAAAACATAATGTTTTCTACAAATAACACAACATCTAAAACAATGCTGTAAAACAGGCACTTCTAGGATTCACACAAAACGTATAATTAAATAAATCAGAGACCACAAGATAATACAACAATAATATTAAGTTATGAAATAATCGTGTTTCTTAGATACATTTCTAACAGCGAAGATCTGAATAAGCTATAATATCTCATCCACTAAACTGACATCCACACCACGATGCATAACTTAATGTTCACACGTAATGGGAACAAGAAACAACAACATTGATGACGATTCTTTACAAGACATCGCATAACAAGACCAGTGAGTATCAATCTCTGACTACGTACTAATTGAAAGGTGGTAGAGTTGTTCTTTAATTGGTTGTATATGAGTCACAGTGCGATAGGTTATACTCGCAAGCGTGGCGACACTTTCACTACTCCATCGATTCACTTGTACTTTCCACCGAGCCATCGATGTGAACTCGTGATCTGGTTCAATTTGATTATATAATCGGTGAACTTGGGTACCTTTCCACGATTATCGCATTTCCTACTGCTCAGGTTCCTTTGAAAACTGATAGCGAATATCAGATGGTTATCAATATAACAGTGGAGAATAATAATGTGGAGAACGAGCTTCGTAAATTGTACAAGGATTATCTAGAACTTTCTGTAACAAAATGATTTTACTTTAATTGGGTTGGTAATTCCAGAGCAGAATATAAAGAAGTATATTGAAACTAGCAAGGGCCGGTCATTTCATATAAAAAGATTCAAATAGACATCGTGCCAACTCATATTAATTTGTAAGTTGTGTTGGAATTACATGAATGTGTTGAACAACCTTTTTACTACTATACTCTTGCAGTGTCTAACTAAGAACAATTAGAATCACAAATTTAAGATATTCAACCAATAGATATTGCTTCGGTTCTTGAATTTCAGCTGTTTCGCAGGTTATACTAAGCTCATCAGTTCTCTTACTTTATTAGGGTTGTAAATTGTTGGCTTAATAAATGTTTATAATTTGCAAAGAGATAATTATTTTTCTAAGAACATAGGCACATTTTGCCTGCAAATCAAAAGAGGTTTCACTTCCATTTAAAATGCGAAGGCCAACTTCTTTTGAAAATATGTAAGTGTAGCGACTACTGGCCGTTTTTGGGAAAAAAAAAGCAAATGCCATAAACTTATTTTTTTTTTTCATAGACGTTAATGGCATTTATTTGTGATTTTTATGAAACGCAGCCAGAATTATTTAAATCATCTTCCTAGCTAATGAAAACCTTCTTAGATCTATATTTTTGAATAAATAATACTTAGATGCTTAGATTGGAGATACACTATTTATTTCAATAAAATGAATTTCTAGGAACCTTGTGTCATACAATTAACTAAACGTTTTAAAGTTCAACAAGTTAAAGTTCGTAGTGGCAGTAGTGGTAGTGGTAGTTCAAGTTCATATTAAACACTATTGCGACATTCGATTTTCCATATGAATAAGGTTGATATTTCATAGGACATCAAGGTCAATCACTTAACCAATTAGCATAGAGAGGGAATCAATTAAATTGGGCTATAATGTTTTAAATGCCGATTAAATATGTTGAAACATAGATTTAGTTCAAGGATAGAAAAACATCGATATCGACATCAACTTAGATAACCTTTTAAAAAGTTTAAGTCATAACTTAAAACATTATACAAATACTATAATTTCGCATATTTATGAAAATACATGCAATATTCGAGCAAGGCTGTGACACTTTCCATCAGAAATATATGTACGTTCCGTTTGACTCCAAGTCCATAAGGCACTTATTTGACTTCGAAATGTCTTTTAAAGTAATTTGAGTCGCATTCCGCCGGCGGCGTCGTTTGTCGGTTAGAATATAATTAGCCTGAAATCGCAACATTTGCTAGGTTGGGTACACCATTTTGTAATTGCACTACACAATATATTATTGCGTAGATTTGGAAAAGTGGTATATGCATGCCCAGTGGAACCATATTGCATTATTATATCATCATCATCATCATCATTTTAGCCGCAAGACGTCCACTGCTGGACATAGGCCTCCTCAAACTTAGCAGGCGGATTGGTGAGCGCTGTACGGTTGTTACTAACGCACAGAGAACGCTGCTGCCCATTCTCTGCCAGAGAATTATATATACCTATTTATTTATTTATCAAAACAAAGTTTATAAGAACCATAGTAAACGGAAAGCATCGTGTAGAAACCGGCATATCTTAGAACTCAAAAATGAGCTGATCTTCTCACGGAAATGAGAAGTTTTTGCCGGCAGTAGAAACATTATTTGCTGATTATGCGATATTTGAAACGATAGCGTTGTCTGTTATTATGTATGTACTTAAGGTAAACATATTCGTAAAACTCATTGTATTATTCTGGCATGAGGATTTCCTCATGTTTTCTTTATTATTATTTACATTACAATAATTATTTTGTTAAATACGTAATCAGTTCTGCTAAAGCTATTATAAAGGCACACTGTCTGTAACAAAATTAACCTAGTGGAGAATATGGCTTCTTCCGGCGGATGTTCCCAATCAAGGTCACTTCCTCTATCTAAAGGCCCGCTAAATTGAATCACTCACTCGTTATCTTGAAACGAGCACACTATACTTGAATCTAGATAGGTAATAATTATTTAATACTTCGAGTAACCATATTACTGAATGAACGGCCAAGAGGATATGGCTGTACACATCATTACGTAATAATAGACCAGAAAGGTTCTCATCATCATTTCAGCCCGGAATCACCCACTGCTGGGTATAGGCCTACCTCGTTTTTTCTGCCACACTTAGGTACCGGTTCTGTGCGTGCCTTATCCAGGTGTTTCCCGCGACGTTGACGATTTCGTTGACCCAACGAGCTTTAGAATAGCGCTGGTTTATTTGGCCTAACCTTGACCACCACTCGGTCAAAGCTTTACGCTTACAGAAAGGTTCTAATCACGATTCCCTTTAATACTGTACTATCAAAAGTAAAAAATAGGTCGTCTACTATTTTAAACAAAAAATTCAGACAGTATTAACACAATTCCGCTATTTCCAAGTTAGAAATGAATATTAAAATTAAATAATATGCATTGATATGCAGGTCATGCGAATTCTAAAACAAAACGTTTATTGGGTGTTACGACAGAGCCGCTATATAACTTTATAAAAATATCATTGACTACTGCCAATGCCTTTGTTCTTAATACAATGTTAACGAAATTCAATAGAGCGTTTTTTTAATCATTTATCATATCATTTAATAAGTGACTGAATTAAAATCTGCGTTTGGTTATTTTAATGTTTATGTTATTGATTAAACCTGTACAATTTGCACAGATCCATAACCAAATAATGAAGTGAATTTGTTGAATCCTCAGAATTTAGACACATTATTTAAATCCATAACCGAATAATCAAGGGACATGTTTACCCATTTGGGACTTAGACCAAGGCTCGGGCTCCACTCACCCAACCTGCCCACTTATGCAGATGATGCTATAAAACAAGCTCTCACTCATTATAACATTATGGCAGTTATATCCGACAGATACCTATCAAACAAAAGTCTTGACAAGTGTCGCTTTGTTGTTCTCAAAATAACAACAACAGCATTCACCTATTACATAATTCTTGACGTATCTCAATGTTTTCAATATAAAGACGAAAATGCATACAAAATTCTGGACACAATGACAGAAATGTGAAGTTAAAGATGTAAGCAACCGTTCGCGAATTAGAATTGTTAGCTACAATCAGAGCATGACATATTAAGAGCCGCGTCTTTGCTTGCGAATACAAACATATTCCGTAACGACCTTCACTCTTAATATGTAATAATCCTGAACTATATTTAAGGAAAAGTATTTTCTTTTTAACGAGGTAGAAAGAAAGGCAATGTACGATACTTATCTTTCTTGTATTGAGAGTTAACTATGAGGAACGGTTTAAACGGAAAATTTATTATTACGATAAAAATAGAGCAATAGTTACTATATTCTGTGAGGGTAATAAATGATATTCAACTCCGTACGTTAGTTATGTAACAGTGGGACCTATAGGTTATCATACTTTCAATGGCCTATTATCGACTGTTAAGAATAGTGTATATATCAAAATAAAAGCAAATTCTCCTTGTTTCAGTGTCAAAGAGTCAAGAGGAGGCACCACCGGGGAAGAAGCCGCAGTCATTAAAAGATATTCTGAACACTACATCATGCATACCTCCGCCGTATCGATGTCCACATCCCAAGATGCAGTTCTACCTATATACTAGGTAAGTCACTGACTATTGTCATCTGCCTAACATTGTCCGAACTATGTTGAGGTCAACAGTTAAAATAAATAAAGCTAACCATCAGTTGAAACGACGGGTATAAATATATTTTTTTTTAGCTTACGTATGTTTACGACCTTAAAAGGGTAATGGAAAGGGTATTAAAATTAAACCACGTTATAAATTTTTATTTTAGTTTTTATTAATGGTGCTACATAAAAAAATCTGAGATCAATTTTCTTTATGTACCTATACTATAATAAATATGCAAAATCAACATAAAAAAATCAACAATATCGATTTGTGGTACACATAATATGAGTCACAAAATTATAATTATTTATAAACATATAATTTATTTCACTATGGGTAAACTAACTATATAAATTAATAAAAACTATTAAATAAACGAACAACAAACTATAAAAGGGCATCGGAAAACTCCTCCTCAACACTGTCAGCTAGTAATGTGAAATAAACTAAATTAAATTAATATTTCACACTACATGATAAAAACCCACGTTAAAGCTAATCATCCGTCACAATTCCGGACAAGGCGAACGTATCTCCAAATCTGAGGTTCTCCCTTTCAGTGCCCAGCACCCAGCATATGAGTCGAACAATAATTCGTTCGTTCGCACAACCCGTACCCGTAGTTATGGACTCGCTAGTCGGGTCCTGGATATGAATACAAGTCATCTATAGTTAATTAATTATAACGACGATTCGGATACGCGTTGTGGGCACGTGAACGAAGTACGCGAAATTTTCGCGAAGTACTGGGTAGTGAATGGGTTAAATATACCTACACGACCCTTGCGCCACTGCAACGATCCTGTCGGCGACTGAGTTAGTCAGGCGTAGCAAATTAATTCTGCGTACCGTTAAAAAGAAACAGCGATATTACGTTGAGGTACCCGTCGAATCGACGGAGGTTAACTATATCAGGGTTAATAGGGAATAGCCCTGTGTAGGTACTAGATAAAATATGACTAAAATGGAAAACTACTACATGATTATTTTCGCAACTTGCATGATAAGAAAACCCATAGGTTAATTGTGTTACCTAAAATAGTTTATAAGGCAATTTATAAAAAATAATTGCCTATTGAAAATAGGAAATTGGCAATAACCTTTTTTACATCATAGTTATTCACACGGGTGAAATCACGGTAATGACATTATTTGTCTGATAAACAATGAACATGAATATTGGTGAATAAAAAAATAATGGCATCGAAAACAATAGCCGATGTTTGTCACAGTTCGATGTCCATTTTTATTAGGCCAAGGTGTGTTTTCTAAAATTCTAGCTTTATGTTAAGCTTGGGAATTTTAGAAAACACACTTAAACAAAAACAAACTAAAATTTTAGCGAATAAAGAGGCATTTGTAACAGTATAATGTGTGCTTGAACCAATGTCATGTACATATGTACATACCTAGATAAATGAAAGAAAACTCAGTACCTAATATAAAATAAAAGTTATGATCTTTATATTTTTAGGACGTATCCAAAAAGGTTATTATTTAAACCAAGTTTAAACACATGCTGAATTTCATCAAAATAAAATTGAAAAACCATTAAACTCAAAGAAAACATAAAAGAAAAAAAATTAACGCTTTCCTACAATTTTTTCATCGTGCATGGCCAGCATACCTGTATCAATACATGATTAAAAATATTACCTTCCAAAAAGGTCACATTACTTAATTCGAGAATTAGATAGTGCTACAAGGATCTATTGGCGTTTCAAATTGGCATTGATAGGAGGTCATCTCCGTTGGTAAACGTTTATAAAGATTTATTGATAAAATAATATTCCTCAGAGTTATAGTCGATTTTGGCCATACGCCAGAATGTCCTTGTACATATTTGCTTCATGATTGTCACAAAATAAATGTCTTACTTACTTGTCTTAAAAAATAAAGCTTTAAGCGAATTATTCATTGAACCGTTACGAGTTGGTATTCCAATATTAAAAAAAAACTAATTTCCAGGACAACTCAAGAAAACGGTGAACTGATAAACACTCTGGACAATGACTCCCTGACAAACTCGAAGTTCAACACCAAACACCCGACGAAGGTGGTGGTGCACGGCTTCGGGGGTGGTCGGAACCTGTCGCCCAGCACTGACATGAGGAAGGCTTACTTCACGAGAGGAGACTATAATATCATCATTGTGGACTACGGGGCTCTTGTGAAGGAGCCGTGTCTTAGCCAGGTAGGTGTTTTATTGTCTATTTTATTAGCAAAGGCCAAATAGTTAATAGATAATAATAATATAATATAATATCTTGGGACAACCAACACACCGCCATCTGATCCCAAACTAGGCAGAGCCTGTACTATGGCAACCAGACAACTGATAAACATACTTATATATTTCTAAATACATACATATTGTAGATAAATTATACACCCAGATACAGAACAAATAACAAATAATCGTACTCATCGCACAAAGATTTGTCCTGTGTGTGAATCGAACCCACGACCTCCGTCCTAGCAGTCAGGGTCACTAACCACTAGACCAACAGGCCAATCAAATGCGTGTAGATTAGTGTGCAGCTAAACAATTATGTGCAAACAATGTCATTTAACAGCAAAAAGGGGAGGTCTATACCCAGCAGTGGGTGATTCCGGGCTGATATGATGATGATGATGAATGGCATCTCAAGCAATTGTCTATCATGATAATGTTTGCCTTATTACTCAGAAGCGAAGTTCGGACAAGGCGCAATGCACTGCAATCAATTGACAGTTTCGAGAAATCGATACTTTAACACATTTTTTTGTACACACATATGATAAAAGGAGATACAATTATCTAAATAATTCTCAATTTTGCCATCATTTATGAAAAGTATGAAAAAATGTCATGTGTTCCTCAGGCAAACTTACAAATATCCCTAAATTATGGCGACGAAGTACAAACGCAGTTATTATTTTCTTATAATCATCACAATTTCGCTAGTCATATGATTAAGTCCTGTATAAAAGATTCAACAAATTGCTTTTAGCCAAGTAGAAAATTAAAAAAGAACTCCCACGAAACATCAAAATTGTACAAAAGTATGTAAAGCTAAATTATAACGTAGGTACAAAATTACACGTACAGTCAGCGTCACGATGTGGGTACCCCTCTTGAAAGTACCTACGTTCCCAACTAGGGTACCCAATTGATGCAGCCCACCGTACATAGCGCTGAGAATAAAGTACTTGCTCAAGTACATTATAATCGTCACCAATTTCTCTAAAATTATTGAGGGCACTTCATAATATGTTATAATTAAAGGTCTTATGCAGCTGGAAATTTTTACATACGGCTTTTTACTTCGTTCCACATACAAAATTGAAAGTAGGTAAACGGCATTTTTTTTTCATGAAACGCGACTAGCATATTTTTTCATTACCACTTCACCGGTAGCTAGCAAAACATAGTTACATAACAGAAACGTTTTAAGATAAACTGCATTCGAGTTTAAAAACGCACTGTCATCCATAACTCACTATTAGTGAAAGAGACCATAATACTATTACTTCGTTACGTAATATGATACTTATTTGTGACCCTAATTTATTAACAATTGAGATATGTGCACCGTCATGTTTTTTTTTTGTCAACTGTTTCTTTTGTTTTTGTATCTGTGTTCTTAATTATAATGAAGTTTAGGTAACGACTTAACTGGCCAATAAACAATGGGATAGGAAAAGCTTATTTTTCTGCTCTCTTCGAAAAAGTGCTTTTCGATATTTTTGTCATTGAAAAATCAGCTGTTTCCTTCAAGAGTGCAAAACCTAAACGGTCAAGATGTATGGAACAGCTGATTTTTATTAAAATATCCGATGAATAATTACCGTGTAGGGGGGCTCAGAAATATGTACAGAATACGTGATACTTAACCGTTTTCGCGTCGGTATCCCGTCCACCCCGTGTACTTAAATATGAGTTATCTCTTTGTAAGTATCATTCAACTCTAGAACGTAGAACGTCTAAATTATGGCAACGAAGTACAAACGCAGTTATTATTTTCTTATAAAAATTATAATTTCGCTAGTCATAAATGCATAAGTCCTGTATAAAAGTTTCAACAAATTGCTTTTAGCCGCAGGGCCTTGAAAATTAAAAATTAACTCGTAAATATTTCGTGAATATCAATGTATCTACACAAGTATGTAAAGCTAAATTATAACGTACAAAATTATACATACATACATCAGTAAACGTTGAAATTATAGTACTTGCTCAAGTACATTATAATCGTCACCAATTCCTCTAAAGTTATCAAGGGAACCTCATAATATGTAATAATTAAACGTCTTATGCACCTGGAAATCTTTACATACGGTTTTTTACTTCGTTCCATATACAAAATTGAAAGTAGGCAACCGGCAATTTTTTCATTAATCGTGACCAGCATAGTTCCATAACAGAAGCGTTTAAAGATGGACTGCATTCGAGTTTAAAAACGCACTGTCATCCATAACTCACTATTAGAGAAAGAGATCATAACATAATACTATTACTTCGTTACATAATATGCTATTTGTGACCCTAGTTTATTAGCAATTGAGGTCTGTGTACCGCCATGCCTTTTTTTTCAAACTGTTTCTTTTGTTTTTGTATCTGTGTGCAATAATAGTTATAATGAAGTTTAGATAACGACGTAATTGGCTAACAAACAATGGGACAGGAAAAGCTTATTTTTCTGCTCTCTTCAAGAACGTCCTTTTCGTTAATGTTATTATTAACTAGGTGTATCTCTAAAGCTGACTTTAGAATACACAATACTCTATAACAACATATACTATTAATGAGTTAACTCTTTGTAAGAATCGTGAAATTCTAGAACGTAGATCTACGCTAGATGTTTTGATAGCGTTTATAATTGTGGCATTCATCTGGTTGATATAAGACGTTCACTTTGTTCAAGTTTAAAAGTCTACAACTAGTAAACTTTAACAAATACAACATTGTGTAATACGCAAGTAATGAGAATAATAATGAGAATGAGAATTTTCTACAAAATTCCAGATCGAGTGGGCGCCTCGGTTTGCCGGCCTCTGCATCGCTCAGCTGGTGGAGTACTTGCAGTACCACCCCGTGAAGTCGGTGGCACCGCACAAGCTCCACACCATCGGATACAGTGTGGGGGCCCACATGCTGGGTCTGGTCGCCAACTACCTGGGAAATGGAAAGCTTGGTAGGATAACTGGTGAGTTTGAGTTAGCAAGTAACTTTGTTTATACATAAAACTTCTCACAATCTTCGTTGCATTTTATCTCGGAACCGTATCAACGGGTGGTTCTATGACTATGTGCCCCTATTACATGGGACACAAACATACCTAACTGTCGAAATGTAAATGAACTATTGGTACACCTCCGCATAACCCTTTGGGGATTAGGGGCTTGAGTTGTGTTATTTAATGTGTCTATGACTACCTAATCCTACCTATGTTACAAAACTTTAATTAATACAAGATTTGCAAATACTACGTGATGGCCTTTAGTCAGCAATACTTAAGTATTTGTACCGTACACTGATTCCGTTCTCCTTATATTAATAACTTTTTGAAAGCGGGTGTGATCACAAAAACCAGTTTTGTATAACTTCCTGAATCAAAAGATAAACAAGATTTTATGCAACATTCATATAGGTAGGTAGGTATGTAAGTACAAAAGGGATTGTCTGACATTGAAACTCCTATTTCAGTATTTTATCGTAATTATAGATATTGTTGGTGATTTGCTCACTAGATAATAATGGATGCATGAATACTTAACAAATCGTTAAATTGTCAATCATATTTATTGCAATGCCACAACAGATATTGGAAACAAGGTTAACATTTAAATCCAACGTAATGTTTACATGAAAAAAAAAAATGTTTTTGCTGTATTCAGTTCTTTGACCTTTGTTTATTCGCCATTCACAATGTCAGTGAGAGGATATTCGATGAAACATCATACTCCATACCATTAAACTCAGAGTATCGCTAGGTCAAACTTAAACCTCGAACGAAATTAATATTAGGTTTATTAAGGGAATTAGGTGTTGAATCTATTCATCAGTCACATCATAAATATCACGCCATGTTAGAGGTGCATTATGTTTCAATCCCATACTCTTATGCTGTAGGGGGCAAGTCTATTGCCGTCAACCAGACACAAATCCAGTATCATATTGCGCTTAACGCTTGCAACCACTTGATCAACAGTCATTAGTTCAGTTGTAACAGTCAGAAAAGAAGAGAGAAGAGAAGGAAGAAGAAGAGTAGTGGTCGCCTAGTGGATACGGCCCCGATTTACAATTGGTAGGACGGCGGTTGGAACCCAGGCAGGCGAATTACTTTGTGTAACTTATTTCATCACCACTGCTCTGAAACGGTGAAAGAAAACATTGTGAAGCAACTGGCATAGTCCTAGAACCAAAAATTCGAAGATATGTGACATCTAACAACCCACACTGGGCCTGCGTGGTGGATTATAACCCATTCCCTCTCATTGAGAGGAGGCCAGTCCCAGCATTGAGAATATTAGAAGCTGATTATGCTTATACTTATGCGAGGTGCTCATTAGACCGATTATAATTATTTATCATTTTTCTTCTAAACCCCAGGTCTAGACCCAACAATATTTTTCTATATGGGCACCAACCGCTCCCGAGACCTAGACTACACGGACGCTCACTTCGTCGACATCCTGCACACGGGCGCCGGTATCCTGGGCCAGTGGGGACCTAACGGACATGCTGACTTCTACGTGAATGGTGGGTCCAGTCAGCCTGGATGTGCACATGACACCATTTTCCGTAAGTTATTTATTTATTTAAACTTCATGTACAAGAGTGGTACATAGGCGGACTTAATGCCAGAAGGCATTCTCTACCAGTCAACCTTTGGGTCAAATAGGACAGCATTGTGGTATAGTACAAAAACAACAAATAAGGAAAATACCATTTTTTCATAGTTATATTTTTCAAAATAAAATTTACTGTTTTTGGAGACAGTAGATACTCACTCACTGTCACTTTTGGAAGTGAGAACTTTTTGTTTTGCAGACAAACAATAGTTTATCTCGGGATTCTGTTTATGTATTTTTTTTTTAACTTCCTTTATAGTAGTACAAGGATATTTTATTCTCGGGGTCAAGATCGGAACTAGCGCCGCCTTCTAGTTTTTTCAATGTATAAACGACTCCCTGCCAATGATATTCAAGCGCTAAAAGATCTTGTAGCCACTGTACTAAAATTACGATTACGCTATGTAACTCAATACCCTCTGTTATCGGCTTGTGGAACTATACAACATTTAACGCAGGGTGCCTCATAAAAAATGAGGAACCATCACTAACACAGCCAACACAGGTATTGTAGTTTCAATTTAATCCATCGAATCCTGGCGAGGTGTCGCTATTCAGCGACAGCAACGCCATCTATTAATAGCATAGAGAAAGTGTCTAAGTTCCATCAACATTACACAGAGGGCGCTTCGAACGTCATCAATACCCTTTCCGGTGTTAATTAACTCAGCAGTAATATTCACCAATTTTTTTTTTCAGAAACCCTTGCGTGCGACCATACAAAGGTGACTCCATACTTCATCGAGTCGATCAACAGTCGCGACGGATTCTGGGCGGGCCCATGCAACACTTTGTTCTCATACCTCATCGGGTGGTGCGAGCCCAAGGACTCAGAATATGTGCTCATGGGTGAACACGTCAGTCATAAGTAAGTGCTCACAATTGGGGTAAATCGTTGCGGCTATTACGTCACTATAAAGATTTAGTCCAGAAGTTCCAATTTTTACAAAAAAAATTCTCACCCATTAATAAAAATGGTGATGTTCTCTGTTAGTCAATAGGTACCTCAATTTGTGGCAAACAATGTTCTCAAAACAATAATGTTTTAATTGAAAATACAATAAATGACCAGTTATGGAAATGCCTCCTTTTACCCACCTTGTTCTACTTCTCATAATATCCGAATTAACCCTGAAGTCTCCTGTCAAACACACACCCTGTATCTACCTACTACCTACGTATTTATGGAAATGTTGATTTTTTTCATAAACTTTTGATCCAAAAGCTTTACCTTATGTAGAATCTATCTGTGTTCAGACTAAATATTTCCTGAATACCTAATGACGATTTTCAAAACAGTGTTCTTTTTCTGTTTCAGTGCCAGGGGAGTCTACTATGTTACCACGAACGGTAAGCCGCCGTACGCAAGAGGTTTCCCCGGCAAATCTAGAAGACTCCGATCTATCACACCATACAGCTGATGAATTGACTCATAACTACTAGAACAATAATACTTACCAAAATAATTAATTAAATTAAGTAGCTAGCCATTGTTGTCGGGGTTTTAATAAATTAAAGGTACCTATTAAGATAAGTGCTAATTAAGAGATTATGGTAGATCAAATAAATTGACTGTCTTTACCAATAGAAGATAGGAAGAAGCCGACCTAATAAAAAAGATTTTTAAAATATTGATACTTAGTACAGAAATATGAACTAGTACAGTTTTGAATTATCTGTTTGTAAATATATATTATGTTCTCGATAGTCACACAGGGTGTTAGGTTCAACGAGGGGCATTCCTTATGGGAGTGCAGAACTTATAAAAATAAGGAACTTTTACAAAAGAACCAACTCTGAAAAACATCAGATTCTCCAAACATTTATGTTTGCACAGCTTTAAAATAAAAAACAGCTGTTTCTTTTATTCGTATCAAGGCCAGTCCCATCGTAAAAGTTGTTAATTCTCATGAGTACTACTGACACCCTATTAAAGTATGTCTTTCGTTTAACCTAACATCCTATATATGAGTGGAAGTAGTCACCGCCGTTATTGTATCTGTGGATATGACTGTGTATATAGTTACTCAAAATGAGTGTTAATTTATTTCGATATTTAAGAAATTTGTGATAATATTGTTATTTAGAATTAAACATGGATTTCAAAGGGAATGTTTTCTTTTATTAATTCCAAATTCTTTTTTCTCTGTCGTTAAGTTCAAGAAACAGGGTTTTCCTACGCGTAACTAAATTACTCCTCGAAGCGCCACCATTAGTTGCGCTCACAAATTCAAATTGTTCAAATGGTTGCGCTTCGTGAAATAAATTAGTTGCGCAATTATTCTTATTCTATTCTTAATGTAGGTAGATAGTGTAGGTACATAGTCATGACTCAAAAGTTTTTGATTTCAGTAGAAGAATATTTCACCGTCTATCAATTTAATAACAAAACACTTTATTAATTTTGAATGCATGCCACAAGAACGGCCCACTTAGAAACGACCAAGGTACAAGTGTTAGACGACATTTTTTTTAGTTAACTCCATACACTCGTGCCACATCTGGTTACCATAAATGAGACCATACCAAAACTGCGCAGCACCCAAAAGGACCATTTTAATAACTTTATAAAAAAAGGTAATATTAAGCTACCAATTATTTTAAAAATGGGGACATAGCTGATTATGGTGTTTTTAGATATTCAGGAGACGAGACAAGGCTGTCTGTTCACCACTATACAGGGTGGAAGTGATACCGGCGCACAAACGGGTCCAATGTATTCAGTACATCATTATGAACCCAGGGCGATGTTCGAAATGCCCACGGCGAAATTTTTCATCGCTAATTTTTTGAAGTGAAAACTTCTTTAGGCGCGTTGGGCATTTTTGAGATGGGGAAAAGCAATTGAACTCGCGACACCGTTAAACGACCTCTTTTTCGTTGCAGAGTTAGCCGTATTGCTACATATTACAAGCCCAAAAAAATACAGTGTATAGTCAAATGTATTAGTAAAAGGCTTATGCAAAAACATTTTCACAAGAAATAACTAATAATTAAATAAAAACTGAAAAGAGAAAAACAAGTTCAGTCCAGAAGTGTTGAAAGCAATAATCCATACCAAAATCATTCTATCCAATATGGGTCCCGACTGTTGCAGTTTAAATTAAATTGCTTTCTACACTTCTGGACTGAACTTGTTTTTATATTTTCAGTTTTTATTTAATTATTATTTATTTTTTACGAAGTCGGGTATTTTTTTTTTTTTTTAACCTTTTTAGTTACATGGTCATGATATTCCATTTTAAAATCCTCATGATGAGCCCTTTAATTTGATACCCATATAGCAGTATCTAAAAAAAAAATGTTTTATACTTTAAACTATAGCGTCTCACAGTCGTCATGTTGGTTTTTTTTTCATGTCACCTATCTAAGAACACTTGGGTTATCATGACGAATCTAACGATATGTTAATTAAATAAATCCGTGCAGCGGTTTGGAAGATACGAGGTTATAAAGAATATTACATGCATACATACATACATACAAGATACGCGCGAAAAACATAACCCTTCCTTGGCAGTCGGGTAAAAAAAAATCCAGAATCTTGAAAAAAAAGTTTTTGTCGGTGTCCCTTCCACCCTAACGAAGATGGCATGATGACGATAGACCTCAAAAATATGGCTGAGATACATTGCTGAAGGACGAGTAGGTACTAGGTGTTGTGGCGCAGTTGAGACACGCCTATGTCCAGCAGTGGACTGCCGTACCTATATAGAGTTGATAGAAGATGATCGTTATAGTCGAGGGTGATTTAAGTGCAGTAATTAAAACAAGCGTGAATAAATTTAAAACATATATTAGGGAAGATAATGTTACCATTTCGAAACGACAAATGGATACAATTTTAACAGCAAGCACATTTAATACACACATTTTTGCTCTACGGAACAATGATATTATTATAACAAATATATTATTATGACTGTATGGAAAACAGCATCAGCTTAGTGAATGAGATCATTTTTGGATACACTTATTACAGTAATTGAATACAAAATCAACTAGTATAATAAATAAATATAATTTTACCTCTAATTTATAAATTAACGAATAAAGTATTTGTAAGAGAAGTATCGAAAACAACGAAGTAGACTTAATAACACTAAACACATGAAAATATCTTATTTTAAGTGTTTGCTATACCATAAAGGACTATATTCCATAATAATAATATTCAAAGACATCCTGTAGCCCTAAAGAATATTTCCCAATGATCATTCCAAATAAAATTGAGACAGACGTCGACAGAATAATAAGACACAGGTACACATTTAACAAATAAGTATTTACATTTTTATCTACCTATAATATATTAGGTTCTTACATCACTATTATAAATTAACTAGAAATACCGATCAAAAACAAGCGCATAAGATATTTCAAGTTCGTTTAGAACGAAGTTTTTTTTCTGTTAATATAGAGCTTTGCATATGATGTTGTAATGAAGGAAATCCTTAAAAGGCATTCCTGTAAAAGAGTCTCCACAGATAAGATCGGACCTGATTGATTGTTATAGGTACTATATGCCTGTAAACATACTAAAGCATAGCAATCATTTTAATCCAGGTTAGTAAATCTGTAAGTTTTAAAACAAGATTTTTGCTAGAGCATTGTTCTTTACGGCCCTTGGTGGTTAACAACTCCATAGTAGTTCTTATGCAGTCATGTTCTTATTTAAATGAAATTCAGTCAAACTGATCTGTTGTAAAAAATATGATACAGGAAAATATAGGTACAAATTTTATCAATTAATCCTATTCTTTCTATTATCTAATTACATCTGATATAAACTTGTGAGTAAGAATCGTTGTATCATAGGAGTTGTCCAAACACACATAGTCCTTCCTTAAAATATTCAATAGAAATAATCATAATAAAAATTATGCCACCCAAAAACATAACCTCCTCAATTTTCAGAAGTCGGCTAAAAACATAGAGTAAATACTTACAAAAATAATATTTTTTTAAGATCTTTTCAATGACCAATGAGCAGCTAGGAGAAAATAATAAAGAAAAATATTTGTAAGTATTAGTTATTTGGTTTATACACACACTACGCACGAAATAAAGACGTTTTTTCTCATACAATCCACGTATTTACATATCGAGATGCCTGCACAAGTATTGGTATTGAGTATGATGTAATATTTGATCAAAGAGACTTCTAGAACCGAAAAGCAGGATATATTACGTTTGCCAATATACGTGAAAATGTATGGTGTATGCTCGAATGACGTCACTGAATTTGAAAGAGGTTAGTAACTAAAGAGTTCATGTAGGTTTGCTAGCTGAGTATCTATGCGTCAGTTTCCTTTATTTAGAGCTGTGAAGTTAGTAAAGGTTAGTAACTTCATTATTTTCAAATTATTTAATATCTCTAACTGTCAAAGGATCTCACCTTAAATTACTTATGCTAAGGGCATTATTTACAAAGCATTTTTTTTTACTTATAATTATCTCATCCTGATCTGAGCCCAAATTTTCGTTCATTATTATCCTTCACATTATCTCTTTTTTTATTCCTAATCCTATTAATTATCTTAAATGACTATTTTAACGATATTCCCGTGACTGGAGTAGAGTCGAAATTTTCTTAAAATCTCATCTCTCATGGCACCTACCGTTGATTAAACACTTCTTTATTTAATTATAATAGCTTTTACTCTATGTACAGACTAAATCGATAATAGGCCTGTTGAAACAAACTTTTGCTGCACTTACGAATTAACAAGAGAAAAACAAAACTTTTAATCTACTGCGCAGTGCCGTGGTAGCCTAATAAAGTAGTTGAAAAAAATAGCTTATTAGAATAATCGTTGGCAACCTAAAAACGTATTATATTCTACTTTTACCATGACAAAAACTGTAAGTACTTACTTTGGAAATCACAGAAGATTGGATGACTGATTAGTCTATTCACTGTCTAAATTGA
Source organism: Lycophotia porphyrea (assembly GCA_950005105.1). Classification (NCBI taxonomy): domain Eukaryota; kingdom Metazoa; phylum Arthropoda; class Insecta; order Lepidoptera; family Noctuidae; genus Lycophotia; species Lycophotia porphyrea. Next base: position 10,706,922 of record OX465393.1, read on the forward strand.
ATGATTATCTAGCTGAATAATGACGCCCACGACATTAATTATCTTGCGAGATAATCCATGGATTTGTGTCACGTAACATCGTTGCCTACACTAGACTATTATGTTTTCAGGATAACTAAATTCGGCACCGCTTCTGTACACCTAAACAACCTAACCTAACCAAAATAATTCGTATATACTTTAAATTTCCCTTGAAATAATGCGTTACCTAACTGCAAACCTATAAGTAAGACTATCAAAACTATTTGAAGGAAATCTCTAACTTTTTCTGAATAATAATCTAAAATATAGCTCTTCTAGTAAAATGATAAGAAGCGACACCAACTTATTTACAAAATCTTTTAGCTTCAATACTATCAGGACTTTGAAAGCAAATCCTTAAATATGAGCCTAATCAGTAATTGACTTATGACAGTGCTTCCGTGCAAGTTATTCCTTATCTAAGTAACCCTAAGTTTAAATGTCTACACCGTCCTTATTTGTTATAATATTAAATGTTTTTAGGTAAATAAACCTTAAGTAAGAAGTCATAAGTAACTTGAGCGAAGTCTCAAAATTATAAAATGGTTTACCTAATCTAATATTCACCCTGTATATTAAAAAATAATCTTTGCAAAAACACAATCAATAAAATTAATATGCTATTGTATCTATAAATCTGTGAAATAAATAGAATTTTATATAATTTATCAAATAAATATAAAAATTAACCGATAGAATACAAAAAAAACATTGAAAATTAAGTTGATACTTAAAGTATTTGCGTATATACTAATTATTATCTCATATTATAAGTGTATATCGTATTGTCTTAATTATTGTTTTTATATTTACAGCTAAGGGTCGCTTTTTCAAGCTTTATTGTCACCACAGCCTTATAGAGTGAGAGATCACTCCGTTTAAAATAAAATTATTGTCCTAATGTAAGCCTATCGTATTTCTTATGTTAAATTATTGTACTTTTTACTTATTCTATTTTGAGTACTATAAAATATACACTACAATATTATATATCTGAAAGTAACTAAGTATACTGTAACTCAAAAAGTTAAAAGCATAGTACAATGAGCTAAAAACTTTTAAAGAATGAAAAAAAATCATATATATTCAATTATGAATTTTTCAAGACGAAAACGATAGTATTATAATTGTGCCGATGATTCTAACTAATAAAGCTGTAACTCAAACCAGTTTTATCTATCGTGCAATTTGTTTTAGATAATTAGTACCACTGTGTCTTCGTTAAGATATCTCAAAAACTACTACACTAATAAACCAGCATTTTCGCCATTGTATCAAGAACTTATTATAAATATATATTTTAAAGTATCTTATTTTTATACGTAGTATTCAATCGCAAAGTACAAAAGTGCGCGCTTCAACAAGTGCTTGGAGATCCGTACCCTTTCCTCCATAGCTCTGGACATTGTGAAAATTATCATTACAAACAATATATATATATGAATAGGAAATATATATAGGTTTGTATATACAACTTGTCTATTAAATACTCCTTATTATAGTCAATGCACATGCCCCGGCCAACATACTTTAAATTAATATCGAGAAGTAGGCAGTCCCACCTGTATGGTATTTGAATAGATAAGAGATTATGGTATGCTTCTAGTTATGCGATAAGATATATAGGTAAGTTTCAGTGATATGCGATTACAGTTATTGCTCAACCGGTGTCTTAGTATTGACTCATTTAAACAAAGAACATAATTTAAAGAGTCGACCTCCATGTTTATCTAGCCCAGAATTATTACTTTCCATTCGACTATTAATTATTTCAACTGATTATATCGCTAAAATAACAATAGAAGATTTATTTATAAATAGATACAAATCACTACACACTCAAGTAATATCCTTTCAAAGTTAGTCAACGTATTTTACATCACAGAATTGACGGCGTAGAGATTATTTTAAAACAACGACTTTGCTTTATACTATATAATTTAGTCTATAATTTTAATCTTTTTAAGAAATATTTTTAAATTAAAATAATCTGATATGAAAATATATAAAATGTAATTATGTTTTACTTCGTTAAAAGTTTTGTGTCTTTTGTGACCCAAGAATGTGTGAAACGTTTGTGGCAATTGTTATGAGATGTTTAAAAAAAACTTTCATTTAGTTTACGGGATGGAAGTGACTTTATACTCTACAATGTATAAAATTTGCGATACTCTAAGCACATAATATTAAAATTGGAAGAGTTACATTAAAGTGTTTTTGACTATAAATGAAAAGCCTAGATAAAGCTGAGATTTTGTTCAACTTATTTTTGTTAACTTATGCTCAATTGAGCTTTTATAATGTTATGAATGTTTTTGGTATGATGTAACTGAAAGTATGAATCCGATCCGAGATGATAATTCTCACTCATGTCCAAGAAACTAACACTTGCTCCTACGCGAATGTATCTACACTAGCTTGAATCGTTAGTCGTCACCGGCGTAGCTCTAGGTATTTTATTATATTTACAAGACTCGCTATGTTTTTTAGAAGAAAATATATATTATTGGAGCAAAAAAGGTATTTTGGAAAATATTACAATCGTATTTTTATAAGTTTGTGTTTTTGGTGATTTAGTTAATGCCTATGCTCGCCATCTTTGTTTACATTCGTGAATCGTCAAAAAAGTTCATATGATATTCTTTAAATATTATTTTCGCATGTTTTTTGCTTACAAATTACAAGTTACTTACCCCATGTGTATATAATGTCACAAATTGTCAATGGTAGAAACAAATCGGTTCCAGTTTTTTATGGGCCGTCGAGGTCGCGGCATAGGACATTTCGTTTGCTTACCTAAATATGAAAGATATTTCCTTTTTTTATTCTTTTTTGTAGGATTTGTTTTTGCTAGAACTATAGTTCATTCATGTATATAAACTTGAATGAGTAGGTAGTATCATCAGGCATACATCAGTGCATGACTACATAACGTACGAGCTACATATGTGTTATATTCAAAGTAAATGGTAAAAATGATACAAAAACTTTGCAAACTGTCGTCATTGATTTTTCAAATGAATTTTAGATTAAACAGATAACTTGCATCTTTTCAAAGGTTAAGTAAATCAAAACATACTTCCCTCATGTCTTACCCAATAAGTGCGCATTTAACGAGTGGTCGTTGGTCTCAGACACCTCCAGTCAGTTATTATTGTCATTAAGTCATTCTTTCCTTTGAGCTTATATTTCTGAATACATACATAGATATACACATACATTACGAGGATAAATTATTGTCTAACGATCACTTAAAGTTAAAACTAAAAGGGATTTTGCAGTGAGCAGCATGAGTGATTAAAGCTAAAAAGACTTATATATAAGGGTCTGTCTGTCCGTCGGTCAAATTACTGTCAAAATATTTTTTACGCACAATATTTTCGCTTTTTATACTTGCACGCGATTTTATAAACTACTTACTTATGCTACATTTACTTGCTATGCGGTTTTTACATGCTTTTATTTATATTCCTAAGTACAATAGAATATTGTTCTAGTTTACGAATGAAGCTGTTTTATTTCGAAAACCAAAAACACTAAAGGTTAATACGGTTATTGAGGCAGCACCCAATATGCTACGATAAGAAGAAGAATAAATATGTGTGTTTATTTTTAGGGTTCCGTACTTTATCTTGACGTTTGGATGATTTGGTGTGATTTTATTTCACAAGGGATGTATAAAACAGCTCAAAAACCGAGATGAGGATTAAAGAAAATTCTCTAGAAATCGGTGCAAAATACTAAGAATGTGCATTGTATGTAGATATACGAACTTACCTTTCTAGAATACTCGAATATTTTACTCAATAAGAATAGCTGCATGTTCTGCAATTCCAATAGTAATTAATATCCGATCTAATGTATATATCACAATATTATTATGTGGGTACATGCTAACGATATCTTATTCCATGTATATACAAAGATTTTAGAAAATCTTTCTTACAATTTAGAAGATTTTATTTTTGGATTTTTTTAATATTTTTTGGTTGGCCATAAGTATGATAGCCAAATGATTACACTAATGTTAAATATTAAATAATGTCATGTTTTTACTGAGATTGTAGTCATTCAAAGATTCCATAATGTTCACGTATTATTTAGCAGACGTTTGTTCTCGGTGAATTATATATTTTCAAGAGTAGAGGCGTAATTTAAGGAAGGAAGATGTGTTTTTAACAACCATCCTAACTCTCTTCAATATCTATTATAAACCAACGCAAAGCTTGAATAAATTATATAACCCATTCTATTTTTTTTACCACTATCAAATATTTACAAGCGACAAATAAAAATAAACTAATAATCTGAAATTTTAATTATTACCAACGACTAATTTGCAATCAACGTAAATAATTCAAAATTATTTAAAAAAATAACAATTAAAATATCAACAACAATGATTACATTACTTCCCTTTACAGTATTAACATTTTATCTCAATGTCTACTCCTATGATACATATACATTTACGCATCCAATTAAATACAATTCTAAATTTTGAACAATTAAATTTATTTCGTAAATATTTATAAACATTTTACAACAGTTTTATGAAACTTAGTAACAAGGACTAGAAATGTTATAGTAACCATTAATTGTATTATAAGTACGATATCATGAGGCAAAACTAACTAGAAATTGTTTACTAAGTTAAAACAACCAGTGACAAATATCTCTATTGTGATATGCCAATATAATATTTATATACACCTGTACATGTACAAATGTAAGTAAAACAGGTACGTAGTTAATACTGATTAGATATAACTCAAGCATGACATGTAAATATAAAGCTCAGATTTGTAGTTTTAAAGATTTAAGTAACAGAAACATCGAGATCTTTGATTTTGGTAAAACAATCCCAATTTCCGCCTAAACGCTAAAAGTTTTAACATACAAGCTAACGATGAGAACAATATACTTTTCCTATAAAAATATGAGCCACACGGCGAGTCGTTCCGGGAACTGATGTCAGAGTTATTTGTTAAAGTATTAAGTATTACCTATTTATTATCATTATAATGAGAGGTAACATCGATAACGACGACGCACGTAAATAATTCAACTGACATTTACATTACAGCACTACATTGAGACATCTGCAACAAGAATTTAATTTGTAACCCCAAAATGTTAAGGAAAAATCACAGAGTGCCGATTGCCGCTTTTCTTGCCAGTTAGCAGATACGACTTAATAGTTTTGTCGCTGAAACCCCGTTGTAGTGCCGTAAAGTAAATGTAAAAAACTTCTTATTCACGCATCATCTAGTTAACGTTGGCTTCTACTCCGGGTAGTGTTTTTCGTTGGCGGCTGGCCCGTCGTAGTAGTCATGCGCCGGTGGCTGAATGGGCTCAGCCTGGTATAGGGCGCCTGACACGAAGGGATTGTTGGGCACGTGAGCGCCGGGCGCCGGCGGCCGCGGTGGTGGCGCTGCGATGGCGCCGTAACCTGCCTGCTCTGAACCTTTCAGAGGTGCTGATGGTCTCTCCGTCTTGGGTGGGAAAACGTGTAGATTTTACAATTTGAGAAAATTTTGGCTGGCAGTTGATGTTAAGACGGGTCTCATGTAAGACTTAAAAGTAAACATTGAACTAAAACACTGAACCACCATCATTATTTACTACTTTACGGCTGCCTTTTACATGGAAAAACGAGGCGTCGCACGTTACTGTAACATTACTGTAATGTTACAGTAATGTCCAGGAGAAACGCCCTAATGTTATAAAAAAGAGCAACTAGTGAATACTTACAAATGTAGTTTCCTGATCTAAGGACTTCATAGGCTGAGGCTCATCCACCGCGGTCTCAGCCCACGGCTGCAGTTCACCAGACGCGAAGATGGCATATATGGTGATGCCGATGAAGTGGACTGTCGCACCCATGAGGAAAACCGCCCGCCACTCCGTAATGGCTTTCTCCAATTGATTCTTTTGACAATAGGGATCAAAACGTCAGATAAGCTTCATTGGTTTCAGTATAAACTCACAGTAAGTCATTAAAACATAGGGTTCCATAGAACTACAGAAAACATCTGTTTAACCAAATAGTAGAGAATCCGACAGATCGCTGAACGACTTTCACTGATCTGTTTAATGGATAAAAAATATTTTATATATTAATCTTACATCAAAATAAGCACTGTTTCATTGCGAACACGATGTTATAGGGTTGTCTGCAAAAAATCTGGTTTGAATGAGGGTTGTCGAGTAAATAATAGCTTGGCCAGGAATTATTTAACCAACCCACCCACTCGCGATATATTTTTTGACATACTGATATAAAATAGTTCTTATCCAGTAAACAGATCAGTAAAGGTCGCTTCTAGCTCGGATCTCAGACTAAAACCTACTAATTAAAATGTAATGATTGTTGCAAATTATATTTTTTCCAGAAAACATCTATGTTATATAGCAAGAACTTTATAGACTTTTGTATGTTTATACAAAAGCCTATGACAACTTGAGAAAAGCGCAATACAATAACAACATTAGCCACGCCCGACAAGCTGACAAGATATTCAAAATTTCAGATAAGCATATCTGTAACAAATATCTAGTAAGTTGGTTCACAATGCATTCAGTCGTGCGCGGCGTTGCGCGGCGGCGGGCGATAATAAAGTGTTCAGGACCACCGTGCCGCATCGTCGCGCACCCACAATCCTACTCATTGTATATTCCGAACGCGACTCCATGGAGCTCGATTTCCTTTTTTAAATTAGCCACGGACGAATGTCCTTTTTGTTTCGCTAGTTCGCGCCTGAAAGCGATACCGCTCTATTGCATTGGGGGAGTATCTAATAAAAATTCAAGAACATATTTATTGAAAAACATTTTCCCTTTGAAAACTGATTCTGTTAGTAAAGTTCGGCTTTTGAAATAAATGGGTGGCTTTTTCGGAAAAAAATATTTTGAAATTAAAATAAAGAAATTTAAGCAGTCGTGCGTCTTGTTGCAAACCTAAATATTATAATACGAAACAATACTTTAATTTGTCTATATTACTTTTTTTCAAAAACAATGAATTTAAAAAAAAATAGTTTTATAAACTTACCTTTTCCTGCGTCATGTAATCGATAACGATGGGCACGACGAAGCCAGCGATGGTGCCGATGCCGTTGGACAGCCCCATGAGGATGGAGGCGTATCGTGGTGCAATATCCAGATGGTTCACATTGTAGCCAGATATAGCAAAGCCGCTGCACGCTACGCCGAGGGTCAGCTCTATGGTCGCCACGTACTAATAAATGAAAAATTTTTTTTTTTTTTCGAACAGAAGTTTCTTTAATGAGACACAACAACTTCATTTATTTTATTTTTTTTTTGTCATTAAATATCTTGAAATTATTTAGTGAAATGAAAATTACAGATTAGACGCGCTGCTTAACATAAGTCGCTAAATGAACCAACCATCCAAGGAAATTATGCAAAGGATTGACTGCATGCAGAAACCAGAAATAAATGAACGCTGCTGAACCCAGCTTAGCAGTGTTCGTTCGTTTCATTAAAAGCTTTATTTACCTTGTTATTAGCATAAGCGACGAGCACAAAAAAGAACGCCTCCAGTCCGAATCCTCCACAGTTGAAGAGTTTCCTCACAGTGGTGGTCGTCATGATGTTGTTCTTACGCAAGTAGTCGGCCATCATGCCGCCGATAGGCACCAGTGACGTCATTATTAAATGTGGAATGGCGCCGACAAACCCAGACTGAAACGACAAATACAATAAAGGAAGAGCTACTCAAACTTAGTCTAGTTTTGGGGTAACAAACATAATTAATGAACGTAGATAAAGGGTGTAAAAAGAATAAAATAAAAAGAAAACTCTTAACGAATACGAAAGGCATTTGTTTTCCCCGTCATTGCGATATTTTTTTTGTTCTAGACCATACTTGAGAACCTTCTAGTTACGGAGATATTGGGGGTCAAAGATCCAACTTTTTCACATTTTTTTTTTAAATACATGTTTTTAATGTATTTTTTTTTACCTAAGGCACCTTCACGACCTCCATACTATTCAATCCATCCATCAGCACAATGTTTTTAATGCGTTAGATTGAGTCCTATCGTAAAACGTGCTTTTTCATCTCAAAAAAAAGTTGTTTCCCAGTAATAAATAATCTTTGCGTAAAGTTACTTAGTTTGATGTGCAATCAAGGACACTCCCACCTGATACCACAAAGCTCATTTTTGCTTGCACTAACAACATGAAGCGCTCTCTAGCCGAGCGGCGCCTCCGCATGATTCAAGCGATTTTTTTTTTAATGATCATGCGGAAAAGGCCGCGACTGTACATAATGCTTGGTTGACGGCTTCGTAAGAGTACGTTTACACCCTGTTTATTTAGTAGAAGGTTACCTCTGTGATCTGCATATTGAATCTTGAGTTAAAGTAGGACGACTGGAATATGACTAGTAGACAGAAGTTCCACGTTCTGCAGAAGTTCGCTACGATAATGGCGTACACCTAAAAACATATAAACTCATTAAATACCATTAAAAAGAAAGAAAAATAGAACCTTATTTTTCAAATCTCACGCGTTCCAATACACAGTAGCCTTAGACAAATCCATTAGAAGAATAGAAAATTAAATTGTGACCATACTTACTGGTGGTGAAGTGGCAAAAGCTTTCCAGGGCGTCGACCAGAATCCAGGCATGGCGGCTTGTGTTGCAGTGCCAAGGGACTGTTCGATGTAGGTCAACTCTTTGGAGGCGATAGTGGGATGCTTGCTGGGCCTTTCGAATACCAGCCACAGCCATAGTACGTACCTTGATGAAAGGTTTAATTAGTTAAAATGACAATTTTTATTTTTGTGATTATTCTTTTATTATCAAGCAGTTTCTTTCTACATGCCAAAGGTTGTTAGCTATTCTACGATATTAGTTATCATTAAATACTAATTGTTTACCAGATGACGCCAGACACTCCGTAGAAGTAGAATGGCGCCTGCCAACTGATGTAATCAGTGAGGATACCGGACAGTGGCATGCCAATAACGATGCCAGCGTACGTGCCACAAAAGGCAAGAGTTGCCAGTCGGGAGCGCTCCATAGGAGGCGCCCACATCCGCCAGATACCATGGCAAGATGGATAAGTCACACCCTGCGAACAAACGAAAATTTTCAATAAGAAAATCCTAACTTCCAAATAAATATTTCGCAGAGTTTCGCTTTCTTTTGAAGAACCGTTACATTATTATTGAATCAGATAGGAAAAGGTGGATTAAAGAGAGTTCCATATTATATTATGTCAATGGTCCCAATCTTAAAGATTTAATAGGATAGCAGTGGCATTGAAGAATCAACTAAGCCGGGATATGCGGAGACGAGCAAATACGTCGCCATGGCAACGGAGGGCTCGGTAATCCTGAAGAGGCTTTGTACTTCGGTAAGCGATGTCGACTATACTCAAGTGCGATTGACGATAGATACCGATCGTTCTGTAGGCAATCTTTAAAAATCGCTTCTTTGAAACCGAAATACGAGGTGCCAGAATCAAAGTAATTTTAAATTCATTTCAAGTTGAAGTATTTTAAATTAAATTTCTTTTTTTCTGAATCAACTTACTCTCAACCTGCTTGGTTGGCATTTAACTTCCTACGTGTCGCTTAATTTAAGCATATCTTGTTCAACGTCACATTTACCTCCGTGACTAATCTATTTGTGCTCATATCCTTCAATTAGTCTTATTATGAAACAGTATCACTGACCAACAAACAGTTTATCAAACAGACAGAATATCTTGTATGTACTTACATATATAGAAACTATTTGACCCAAAATTCCAAACTACAAAACACATTCAACATCACAAGGAAAGGGAAAAGGAACTCGTCCTTTACAACGAAAAGGGTAATATCATAGAAATATGCATTCAAAGTGACAAAAGTACAAAGTGGGGGAGTGTTAAAACACAAACGTGACGAGTGGGACATTCGACACGATCCCGGGATCGAAAATTCGAGCATTAGTAATAAGCTTGATCATGCACCGGCACGTCCCGATTGTCAAATGTTTAAAATTTTAAACGTGTGACGTTTCACTCGTTACAACATGTTTCCCTACTGCTTCATTATGAGTGCTCCGTGTTGGTGAAAGTATTTTTGGATTTAGTATCGTTTCTGTTATATTTGCACTTTATTTGTGATAGCGATTTGTTAACTACTACTGCGATGTACAATCTTTAAGGGTGATATTTATATTCTAAAATATTGGGGAACTGTCTTTATCACTGAACTTATTTAAAATCACATACTTTAAGTTAGATGATAACCTATTTTGAAGAACTACTAACAAGATAAACACCGAATAAAACGTTATAAACCACATTGATACTAAATAAAAAATAATGTTTCCAAAAAATATAAGTAAAGCACTCCACTTACCTCAACAAATCCCTGCGCCACTTTTAAGATGACAACAGCTGCAGGGCCCACGGACATCGCTCCGGGGATCGCCATGTTGAAAATAGCTGATGTCACGATCGCTACGCCGAAGATCTTGTTGGCAGGGTACATGGAGGCCAGGAAACCTCCGGGTACTTGTGTGATGAGGTACCCGGCGAAGTACGAAGAGTCTATCGAAGATTCCACGCTCACGGTCCATTCGAATGGAGCTTTGTCTGTTGAGTTTTGCTGTGCGACAAGTAATTAGTTTAAAGTACCACGAGAAATTCATTAACGTTCAATACATAATAAATTGGTGGGGAAACATACTCCGTTAGCTTTAGATCTCACAATATCGCTACACCAAAGCCTTGTAAAAATGCCAGTATATTTTTAAAATGCTGCTATGATATTGTAATATCCTCGACGTTGTACCCATCGTCAACCAGAGCTTTATTCTCAAAGAATTCTTAAAAAAAAAATCGCCCAGTTCCCAGAAATCCTACACTATGTCACTGTTTTTTTCTATCGGCGATTATCCATGTTTGCCTGTAACCGATTTACTTTTTGAGTTACATAAAAGTGTAAAATAATGTAGAAAACTTACGGATTGTTTTTCAGTCATCTTGAGCTTGGCCATGCTCATGTTGCAGCGCATGCCGAACATGATGCTGAAGCCGAAGCAGGCCAGCAACGCCACAGTGTAGCGCGCGGTCAGGCATGGGCATTCTGCGCGCACGTACTTGTCTAGTGGAGACAAGAAAAAGAAAGAACAAAAATGTAATAAAAAAAGAAAGAAATAAGGCAAGACCTCTCTGTACGAAGGACCCACAACGCGTGCCCAGTGTGGGTTGGTAGATGTCACATGTCTTCGAATTTTTAGTTCTAGGACATGTCGCTTCCACATGATGTTTCTTTTCTTCACCATTTCGAGAGCAGTGGTGATTAAATAAAGTATACAAAGTACCAGTATGCATAGAGAGTGTGTAAAATTAGGCTATAGATGATTTTCATAATTAGATCATATTTTCCCCAATCGCAATGAAGAGTTTATTGGCATTATATGGATGAAAATGGAAAGAAAATGCTCTCTCGTACCAGATAATGTTGTAGCTACGATCGAATCTCCTTCTTGGTTCTTTAATTTAATTCGCCAAAGAGTTAACGTACCTATAGGTCGTGGTGGAGGTCGGTCAGGCGATGGTGGTGTTTCCAAGTCTTCGCCATCGTACATCTGGTCGTAACCCTTCTGATCAACGTGAAAATTCTCATATTGAGTATTTCTGAAACAAAGCAGAACAATTAGACAAACCAATACATACATACGTCAAAAAAGTTAACTTTGGGGTTAACTATGGAGGCAAGAATTATCCGGATACTGCGATAAACTTTTATTCTTAATAATATCACATCACATAGCACATTTCGATGCATTTCAAAATTACTTCTATTGCTGAATTAATATAAAATCAAGGAGCCCAGTTTCAATTACAAAAAAGCAATCTTCCAACGAACAGTTTCGCAAAACAACCCCGACATCAAACACAGACTTATAGACTTTCAATTAGTTTATTCCGCGTTATTTTGCGCTATTTTCCCTGTAATTGAAGCGGATGGGAAGCGACACACCTCGCCGGAGAAAATAAAATTATAAAAGCCTCTGCCGTCTAATAGGGATGCAACCAACATGCACGAACACCTGCGCTTCGATAGGACCTGACAATGGAAACTGATAATAAAACACTTACAGCGCGATATCAGTAAAGTTTTATTTTATTTGAAGAATAAAACTGAGAGCATGAAACTGAAACCAGGACATTTTTAATTATGTACAAAAAGAAAATCAAGAGCCCACAAGATTTTATTGAAATCTTTCACAATAGGAAAGACTGAAACTTCTGCGAAACTTATCCAACTTCGTTTCATGTCAGAGATTCTTCAGTTATCCATTGAATAGTGCACTACAAGGAAGTAGGGTACGCAGTCACTCGGAAGACCGCTTAACTTTTATACCTCTATTGAAATTGTTTTAAATACTTGGCACGCCACGATTCAAAAGAAAGGTGGAAACCCCAAGTTTTAAAACTTTAATTAGAAAGGTGCAAAAGTAGATATAGGTAGTAACATTCTCCCTTAAATGATATATCACAGGGAAAAGTTTGCCTATTTTAACGTATTCCAAATTAACTTCAACTACTCAATATTTTTATCGAAGTCAAAACAGAGGTTGTTCTAGATAATTATTGTTCTGCTCTTAGTACATCAGATCATCTTATAAATGAAACGAAACTATATAATCTTTCGAATTCAGGCGCATCTAAATTAATTTGACTGTCACAATTTTATTTAAGTGCAAACAACACATCCCATGCCAGTTTTCCAACCATATCATGAGTTCAGTTTTGCGTCTATCTAAGCGCCCAAAGCGCGCTCGGGTAGCCCATTAGTGGGAAAATTGAGTTATTCGCCATTGACGTAGCGTCGCGACTCATTGTTTGCAAACTGATAGGCTCCACTTTTGACGGCTCAGCTACGGGGGTTTTATCGGAAAACATGTAACTTCGTTAAGACCCCGCTTATCGTTTGAATAAAGCCTAAAGAGATGTTCATACCAGGTAAGACTTTATAGGTTATAGAATGTAAAACTGTTTTTTTTGTTTACTATCGTTGTAAATATTTTTCGTAATCATTAAAATTGAAACGTAGATTCATTGTTAATCAGACAGCCGCACTTCCGATTAAAATGAATCCTTTTAAAACACACGGAAATGAAGAAAACCGTACACAAAACATCAAAATTCAAAAGCCATTTAATGTAGCGATGAATATAACGACTTGTGGGCGACAACGGCAGTGCATAAGTCATCGGCGTGTAAATTCATTTTTCCGCTGACAAAAGTAATAAATGTGGCTATCTGTCCCCGTCCCCCGTTTAACGTTGTTGGTAATGAATCGTCGCATAAAAGGCATAACCAAGTGGAAACGAGGCGCGAACGCTACCCGAGCCGACGGTGCCCGATGCGACCGTGGCGGTTGGGTGGCCGTTGCGACGCCACAGCAGCGCCCCAACCACACCACGCGCCATCACGCCGGCTCCCGCGCTAATGCGTTTAGCTGCGACTGGACGAGATACCGACGTCAACAGTTACATTAGTCCGACACATCTGCAGGGATGTTGTGCTAATTACACAATTATGCGATTAAACGAAGGGTGAATAAATGGTTTTAGTGTGAGTTTTTAAAAGCTTTGTGAGCAATTGTTTTTTTTTTTAAAGAGTTTTCATATTATAGTTACAATTGGATCAAGTTGGGTAGTTTAACGACAGCAAATATGTAACGTTTAACTATAGCAATCCAAGGATGTTTAAAAGCACCCGTATATTACAATAGTTAACCTACTAGGTATAAATAAAACTTTCCTCCAATCTGCAATGATCAAGTCAATATTTTTCAGTGAACTCTACTAAAGTCTACTAAATAACAAATCATTCGACAACACACAATCAACCTACGATCATAATAACTAGCTTCAATTCCGAGCAGTGATACGTATACGAATAAAAACATGTGATTATCATTTTTGTGACCGTAGCCCCCCTAGCCTCCTAACCCCCTTTAGATCAGCCCCTCAGAAGCGTCGCGCGTCGGCGGCGCTTCATTGTACCACTAATGCACCCCATACACTGTGCCTATAATTATGTGACGCAACTCTAAATGCTGTAATTACTGTTTTGTCCCCGTTTGTCTACGTAAAGTTAATGGATACAGTCATTTTCGAATTTAACTATTGATTTAGATTAATAACACAGATACTGTAAAGTTTATTTACAGTTTGCTTTTACAGTAACATAATGATGTATTTTTATTAATTTTATCCAATTAAGTTATTGCATAATTCAATCTTAATGAAGATGGGTAAAGAATTGCTGTGCTAGTACATTCTCCAGATATAGCTCATAATTTTGGAGTGCAAATTGAATGAGTGACCGAGTATGGAACTCGGTCAGTGATTCACTTCACAGTTAAACTTCTAAGCCAACTTTGTCATTTGGCACTTCGTCGCTCCGTTCTTGCTGTTAGCTGAAAATCCTGAATTATTACTAGAAAGGGTTAACCTTTTGTGTCCGCTTAAATGAAAAGCTTTTTGCGGAGTGAAATATTGATCTTTATTTCATCCGACAAATATGAACGTATTGAAAAACTGTGAGGTACTTCAGAAAATCGTGTTTTCGAAATGTAGGTGACAAGAAACTGCTCTTAACTTTAGCCGTGCTGCCGCGTGTATAGGTTTCTCGACTTCTCGAAGACAGAACTCCTGGATCAGACGTGAAGAGCAGGGGGGCACAAGACTGGCAGGCGGAGAGGGGGGCTGTTGCGTAGATCACAATATGCACTTCAACATTCCCCACTATGAATACCTACAGAAAGCAGGGTGGGACGCCAAGACTTCTTAATTAATTAAGACTTGAAGTATGAGTGCCTGTTTAATTAACGGAAAATATCGTTAACTATTTGAAGGCCTTGTAAATTGTTTTCAGTTCTTTACTTTGACCTTAATAACTTAATTGACTACTCCTGCTATAGGTAATTAAGTAACAACTTCTCATTTTATAAATAAAAGACTTTAAATAGAAATTCAGGTACCATTCTCTGTAGAAAATCCAGCCAATGTTCCTATGGTAATAAATGTAACAGAATAAGTATAACATGTTCGATTCCGGCCCTGCCACAGCTCGGGAGGGGGTAGCTATTACACCCCGTAAAGCCACCCTCTCTAATTGATTTACAATTGTCGGTTAAATTTGTTTCCCGACCACCCTCTGCGATCATCGATCGCAAATGCATTTTGGTATACTATTGATGAACCGTGAAAATACAAAACATTCTCCCGCGAGACTTACGTATATAGCTGATTTTTGAATAAAAATCAAGTTTAATGAGAGAGTTAAGCGATATCAAAAGCTTCTGAGTGTGGTTTCGGACACACTAAACAGCCAAATCCTGAGGCATTTGTCGCTCATACATGTCTAAAATAATAAAAAAAATTACTTACATAGCTATCGACTAACATAATATGGACTTATATCAATTAAAATGTGCTAGGTCTGAACTAAATATTTTCAATTTCAATTAATCGAATCAAATCCAGTAAGTATTTTTGGAAGAATTGGTATAAAATTACTTATGGTTACGTTAGTTTGCAATACGTGCACCCCTTTTATGTTTTAGATTTCTATAAAAGTCCTTCTTCGGAAAGTAGATGTTAATGTAATTCATTTGTGTTTTTCATTTTTTCTGTATTTCATTTACTTTCCGGAGAAGGACCATTTAATAATACATTGTAGACCATTTAATAATACATTCTAAACTATTTTAATTTAGTAAGTTATGTATATCAAGAACTCAAAATAATTAACAAAATAAGTACAGAAAAAACTCATGCTAAGCTTTCTCGTAGCCCGTAGCACTGCTACGAAAGTGAGACAAAAACACAAAAGTCGTATTGTAAGCAAAACTAAAGTGATATTTATCTAAATTGGGACACTAGTGTGTAAGCCAGCCTGTCAACGATCCGAAACCGGCGGGATGGTGAATAAAACATGTAATAAATAAATGTAACGTAACGACCTATTACAGCTACGCGCACTTCGGTACGGCTACGCGTTTATTGAGTGGGACCTTACGGACATCGTCTTAGTACTGATATCATTGTCTGTAGCACATTCTTATTTTAGGATTTCAATTCCAATTTTCTACATACATCATCTTTTGTGTTTTTTTCAAGTGAAAGCTTTTCTAGCATCGTTGTGATGTGAAAGTCGATGAAACGAAAAAGTGACAGTTGAAAGAGACAGGCACATACATTCATAAGATTTAACGTGGGAGAAAATGAGATAGGAAGCATTATACAGTGTTTATCTTGAAGCCAACATTTTTTAAAGTTTCACTTCTACCACGTGTTAATTGCACACATGATTTTTTTAACTCATTTAATTAAAATATTGAAATGTACTTTTCTTTTTACATTTTTGAAGTGCCTCTATCTCCGGCTATTCTACAACTCAACGATGCACCCGCTCGCACGTCCTACACTGTGCACCTGTTCAACGAAAAGACAGGTATTCATCACAGCATGCTCCTTGCGAACAAGCCCACAAATAAATCAAGTGAACGATCTCGCATTTCGACACTCGCGAACATAATAGAGTTATGACAAAAATGGCGACGCGAGCTAAGAAATATCACTTGGTGAACCCGAGACGCTTGTTAGTGTCTCCTTGCTTTTATTTATGGCCAGATTTATTTTATGGCCGTTCATGGATGTCGGGGAAATCGAATGAAAAGACATAGCAGCAAATAAAACAATAATTTCATCGATTTGCGACGGCCAATACAATGTAAAAGAAAGTAACTTCACTGAGAAGTTAAATCAGTGATGTTTCTTTGATCTTAAGATTTTGCTTGGGACTTGACTGTGAGTATTTATATTTATTCTTATAAATGTATGTCTTTATTTTATCAATATGAGATTAGTTGGGAGAATAACAATAATAAATTCCTTGTCATATTTCCTTCTTTACTTGCATCTAGCTGACGTTCGAATAATAAAATCGCTTCGATATAAGCCAGACTGATGAACGTGCTCCAGTTCATATTTTCTATTTCAAATACAAATTTTATTTTCTCTCAACTCGTAGCGTACAACAAATATCATAAAAATGGAACGCAAACAAGACAGCTCGTTGTATTTGCTATGATATTCGTATTTGGCTGGTAGATTCTTACTCTCTTTGCTGGGCCCTAATCTGTCGGGCGGCGCGTACCTCACGTTCGGGATACGCCTCTGTTGTTTCTTGAGTTTCCCGTCCATTTGTAGATTTTTTTTTCGTTTTGCTAATGGAGACGTATCGTTTTGATAATTTGTTTTATTTGTAAAAAATCATTTTTTTTTTATGGAAAGCTGAAAATACAATCTACTAATTCAGTTTTTGAATGCCCCAACATGTTCCTCTTACAATCAAAACAATAGTAAAAGAACCTTCTCAAATAAAATATGCAAAACAAGAAAAGGTCTGCTATAACGCTGAACGGCATCAGTAAACGTTATTCGCGCTCAGGACGAGGTACAAGGCTGTAAATAAATTGAAGTGAATTTGCGAAGAAGGAAAATCCAAACAAATCCCGTCTAATCCTGGGAAAAGCGTTCTCAAATCCAGGTTAGTTGTAAATATCAATTACCCAAATACCCCGGATTAGGAAGTATAATGGTTGGCCCGGGTTCTGCGTGCTTTTGCAAGGGGTGAATTTGCACTTCACGCGTTTTTAAAGTTACGTTATACGACAAGTTGATGGAAGACTTATAAAGTACCTAATGTAAATAAATTCTCAATTACTTTTCTGTTTACATTAAAATACAACAAATAACATATTTACATTGCCAGTAAGATCAAGGTATGATAAACTAATAAGTACACTTCCTAATAACATATTTATGTGCAAACGATAATTCATTAAATAAGGTAATAATGACCAACATAATGCTGTAACGTACCTAACAAACTAATAAAATGTACAGTAGCCGGCAATTGAATAAAAGTCCCGAGGGCGATTTTTTCCCTCAAATCTAATAGAGCTGGGGACCGGGGACAGTCGTTGAAGACTTGTAGATAATTTTAATATTCGTGTCGCAGGCCCCGGGAGTCTTGTATCGATCTAACGTCAATCTGATAGACCTGTTATTAGGTCACAATGGGTTTTATTGTTCTGTGGAGGTAATTAGAATAGATGATGAATTATTGGTAAAAAAGTTTTATGATGAGTTAAAAATGATGTAAAATGAAAATGTCGTGTTTTTTTTGGGTTGGAAACTTTATCAATCCACTTTGTTCATGGATTGGACCATAGTTCTTGAAATTTTGAAAATAGTTGCACAAAAAAAGCTGCACCAAAAAAAAAACGTCACAAAAAAGTATGTCTTTATCGATCTTCCAGTTCGTACAGTTCAATCATAAAAATAAATTGGTCTACCTGTGACATCATAATGCCGTCTCCTGAGACCGCTCCAGAGGGGAACGATGACGTATGGAGACATAAATATAACACTGGCTTATTGTGCCGTGACGAGGGACCAGTGATTCCGAAGAAATGCCTCATCGGATTTGAGTTATCACATAAAAATGCTCTAACGAAGGTAACATAAATCTATTGCTAGGTTTCGTTTTGCCGATGAAATAGACTGCTAAGCTGAAATAAATCTTATACACTAGGATTTTCATACAGAGCAGTCTAACCAAATCTCCGTGTTCAAATTTAGTAAAAGTTGATCAGAATATTCGAGTATCGACACATTTTGCAATTTATGATTCTTCCCAGATTTCATAAATAAAAAGAAAAATTCAATAATTTCTAATATTTTTGCCAGAAGGGATTAATCATCTGAAAACCAAAACCGTCAAGGTGTGTCTGTACTTTCCTAACTTTTTAGCCTCACTTTTTCAACACATTCTGGCAGTATTTCTAAATATCAAGAGCGAATAAAACCACTTCACAAAAGGGTGTAAATTGGCAGTAAAGCCACACGCTTTTCTTTATCTTAAGAGAATACTTACAATATCCTCCAAAACATGTTCCCTGAGGATTTTCTCGGTGAAATCAACAGGTGATATCAGAATTCACACCCCCAAGTCTCTTGAGCAATTTACTACCTTATATTTGTGTCATTAAGTCCGAATTTTGAACTACGTTCACACAGGATATGAAACGCTATGAAACAACAACCTGTGGATTTCTTTAAACACATAAATAAACTTAAGAAAACGTGAACAGAATATTTTCAAACACTGTCTGAAGACACTGAAAGATTCACAGTTTTAACGTAGTATTAAACAGAGGAACACTTTATATTTCACAATAGAACGCGGTCATTGTGCACAAACTTCGGCCAAGTATAAGAGAACGATTGATCAAGAGTAATTTATCGTATATTTTAACGAAGGAACGAAGAAACGGTGGCGATGTGACGGGAGCTGATATCAAACTAGCCAGAAATGCGTGCCACGCTCCCTCTGTCCTCACTCACAGTGATATTCTGCAAAGACGTTTGACCTGTTGCTCATTTATTTTATTAATTATAATTTGCGGAGACATTAGTTATATCTCTTATTCTTCTTTGTTACTGAAAGGACACATGTATTTAAAAAATGCCACCTTTTCAAGAGGCCTGAGCCGGAGCATCTGTGCTAAATGTTTCATAAAATGTGTCAATTTCATACTAAGCGTAAGCTATCAACTCAGCCATGACCTAATCAATTATCAAGGTATTGGCCTTGTTGCGATTTTGCAACAATGTCTCCCGGTAGTGATAAATCTAATTGGTAAGGGCAAAACGCATAGGTTATCAATTGTCCTCCCTTGTGCGGAAACGATCTTAATTGAATATTTCTTACTATATTTATCATCCCTTATCAGTATTCACACGCGTGCCTTTACCAGTTTTTTTTTTATCCAATAATCAACAAGCTAAGACGTAAAATCCATCTATACAAAAGCATCTTACTGACCTAATTCTATTTATATCACAAAACATTCCTTCACAAATATTAAGTAATATTTATTGTAAAAAGTACCGAATCACTCTGCGGATTGATCCTGTATTCTGGTGACAGGAGTGTATATAGTGCTAAGTCCTGTGCGCCAGAGCGAAACGAAACAGCATCAGAGCGAGAAAACAAAAGGGAATTCATTCAAGATCAGCTATCTTATTCTGCAAATATTCTATGCCGATAATAATAATCAATCCTTATCTCTCCTTGTCTGTCCTTAAGGAAAAACGATGGACGGGAAGGAGAGACGCACAGTATTGGACTTTAGCGTTTTACTTCGAGTTGCAGAATGAGCCTGAAAGTCTCGCGAATGCTCCAGATTCACAGACAATGCCCCAATTTATATCCAACTCACTTACTGGAGTCAGTGTGGATGGTGTGGTTAAAATAGGAAGGATGTTGTAGTAATATGCATGGCACACTAGTATTGTGTGAGAAAACCGAGGTACTGCTCTTTATTTGTTTTGTTTTAGAACATGATCATCTAATTTTTGGAACTTTTGGAATATATTTGAACTACGAAAAATTTAATTATTGAAGAAAAAGATTTTCACGTGAAAATCATTTTCATGTTGAATACAAAGATTTTCCTTGACCTTGTTTTGTAGTTCATTCCGACTAAAACCCATTAACAAGTTACAAATGCCATTCAATAAGGAAGTACCACAAATAATTAAGACTAAGTTACAATGCGCTCAACGGAGTGGATATAACTGAAACTTTTCGTGTGTCGAACTACGCACACATGTATGAGGAAAGTGGGGTAAAAAAATCGTCTCACAGAGCCAATTACATTAAAACATTCGGCGCGGGACAAAGGGCGAGAGAACAATGCCGCTTGGAAGGAACCCGCGATATGTCTTTCAATGCTTTTAACTTTCCACTGATGGCGGCGCAGTAAGGGAAAAATGGTGACGTCCCGCGACAAATGCCCGTGAAATAGTGTTGTGACGATGTCGGTTATTTATCGTTTTTGTTTTATGTTGAAATAGTTTTATTACATATTATAACATATACTCAACAGGCTTGTATTTTAATGGATGTATGGATTGATTAAGTTCGTAACATAATAAATGAGCGACTTTATAGTCGTTTTCTTCATAAAGACAGATTCTTTGTTTATATTTAAACTAATTATACAAGTTTCATTTTATAATGAGGTGATGTCTGCGCCTTCGTTTGTGTATTTTTTTTTTGTATCCCATCGTTGTTTTAGTGCACCTGCCGGTTATTTTCTAAACTGTGGTTTAGGCGTGACAGTGTAATAAACAGACAAACAGAGTTACTTTCTAATTTTTATATTAGAATTGGTTATTTTGAGTTAGTTGTTATTACACTTATTACAAATCTTTAAAGTCATTTAAAACCCTTTTTAGTCAAAGATTACAGTGTAAAATGTTTTTGGTGTTTTAAACATATAATACACGTTTATGGTTGAACATGCTTCCTGAACATCTGTTACATTTGCAATACTTTGATGTCGTAAAACATGTGTTGATAGTTGATAGTAATATAAATGCCTAGATTACCGGCCTACCATAAGACACCTGTAAAAGAAACGCCTTTTCCATTGACATTGAAATGGGGAAGGTTGCAATTGGACTGTTTAGCCATGCTAAACTGGTAAAAACTAAAATTAGACAAAAATAATCAACTATTGATCTTGATGACCCAGAAAAACTGTTTAAACTGTAAAAACTTTATAAAACTGATCCACACGCTGTAGATCACTTATTCGAAAAATCTACTATGGAGAGTTGGTATAGAGATTAATTTAACACACAACTTTATAAAGGTAAACAAACAACTGTAGATAACCTAGTATCATTATGATAACTCTTTATGAAAATATAACAAGTATATTAAAAAAAAAATATCGATAGCACGCAAGTTCCCAGTCGGAGCGTCACTAATAAAGAAGTGAGACGTAACCAATGGGGTATCACGGCTTGGTTGCACCGCAAACTCATTTTATAAATCGTCCGTCCGCTCGCCCGGAACCACGCGTTAACCCTCCCTTCTAATGCACCTCCTTTGTAAACCAACTCTATAAAAAAACTACCTTTAAAATTACTTTTTATTTGAAAAAAAAAACCAAACCGAGTTTCGTAGATCCAGTAGTTAATTGATGTTAGTATTTTTTTCAAAAGTATAGACATATATAAAATATTTAATCACAGTCATACAATGGATAAAACCACCAGCCAACGACAACAGTACATCCCAATCTCGATTTGCACAATAAATTTTATTATAAGACCTCATATCTAGTAGAAATCACTCTACAGATACAGATAGATATAGCCAGAATATACTTCGGTCAGTACATCACATTATACTTTTATAAAAACGACCGTCCTCTTTCGTGAAGCACTCGCTTAATAGACAGTATCAGGGCAAAGATCTTAAGTAAATCAAATCGCCCCATGAATGGCGAATGAGTCCCGGGGCTTTTCACGGACTTCTCCACAGATGACTATCACAATGGCCAGGGATCAAGAGAAACTTATCTCGGAGGAGGTCGCAAAAATGTTTCTTAATGCTTATTTAAGTTGCATCCATTTGATCGTATCGTGATGCTGAGATGGCAAGCTGAATTGAAGACCCTTTTATCCAAGAATAAACTAAGACACATTGTTATTAACCCATCTAGAAATGGAAGCGCACATTTTGAATTTACAGCTGCGATTTACGAGCAAAGTTCGTAATACTTTCTAGGAGATCCCGATCAAGATCTTTTAAGAGCTGCAGTCTAGACTTTAGAATTGTATAATCCTATTTAGTGTAAAATCTTTTCAAACTGTATGATATAGAAAGATGGCGAAAATTATTGCAACTTCATGCTGTCTTAACTTAATAATGCGATACCATAAATATTAAATTTAATCACAATCGTCAAAAGACAAATTTACAATCGTGATTCACCAAAGAACCCATAAAATTATATAATAAATTCACATAACGTTTTTATGAATCCTAAACACTCAATAAATCCGACCGCGGGATATAAAAGCACCCACGGTGTATTAAATGTGCAATGCGTAGCTACAAATCTGTTAGAGGCGAAGTGAAACCGCGGTAAAACCCCTTTCAGTTGGGCGAAACGTTACCAGCTTTGAAAAACAACAATAACCCTTACTATACGTATGTATGAGGATACGCAATATACTTTAAAAGTACGCCCACGATAGAGGAGCGAAGCTGTAGACAGGACACTCATATGCGACGGATAAAGTTCTTTTGTATAACCGACCGAAGCATTACTATGAAATGTGTACAATAAATAGACCACACATAATAACTAGATGGATTTCTTTCAATATTCATGTACATAATGGTTTTTAAGACATATAATGTAAAAAAACATTACTGTTTATTTCTGAAAAACCTGAATCGATACTTCGATAGTAATCATGAATAAAGAAAAGTTTTTTATTTTCAACAATCGTCATGTTTTCCACATGGTGCTCTTCTATAGGCTCTTCAGTATCAGCGTACAAGCCTGTCTGATTTGCATACATCCTCGTCAGCGGACGCTTGGCGCATTTTATTAAGTCTACGCACCCCTCTCTGTTCGAGGGCCACGCTATTTTCATGTTTCGGGACTACAAATGGGAACCCATTTAAATACTAAGCCTACATTTCAATACGATGCGATGTAAGTGTTTATTGTAAGATTGATGAATATTGCCGAGACGATGTTATTAATTTGTCTTTAGAGTTGACGTTATTAATGTATTTAGGAACTACTTCGTTGACATTATGTGTTTTGCTACTTTTATTATTCTTCTAATATGAGTAAGTTTCTTTACAAAAATCTTTTCAAATTGTATTTTTAATTGCTTCATTAAATCGGGCTCGTAATATATATACGTAGTAAGCTCAGCCTTTGTAACGTTTGTGAGCGTGTTTCAAAGGAGTGGATCGTTCAGGCTTCTCTTTGAGCGCGTCACTTGAGGGGCTTGCATGAAATAGACTCGATTGTACCAATACGCTTATTTGTTTGCCGTTGATCGACTACCGAGGGTGTCCCCGAGTGTAGAAATGCAATTTTGTGGTTTCCGCCGCTTGTATGTTTTGGTATGTATCGATGGATATAATATTTTATACATCAACAAAGTAAATAGTAATACCATTTAGTTTTTGTTTATTTAGATTTTTTTCAGAAGAATCCGGAGCTTGGATATGTGTCCGATTGATGGTAATAGGCTCACCCCGGTTACATGGTACTTAAACACAACTGATGGGCAAAATGTGTGTTGTAAATACACCCGTGCCCATCTTTTCAAAGAGCAATCAGCCTACCTATAATTCAGTATAAATATTTTCCATTTCAGCACCAAAAAGCCCTCCATAACTTTGATCTAATAAAGACAACGGCAGCGCGTCACCGTCAATTACACCAACAACTTTACTTTCTCCAAGTTGTCGCCCCCGAGATTGTATTTTAGATAATGGCTCGGTAATCACGTCGGTGATTTATCACGTCGCTATCTCAGCCTTCACTGTCCATTAAGCAATAGCGAGTGCAACCCTTTGTTGTGTACATACGGGGAAGCTGTGTGCTGGCCCCGTCCGCGTCGTCACCGCGTCAATGCGTGAATGCGCGGTGACTTGTGTGACGTGCATCACTTGTTTCGACTCACAATTTGTGCGAGTGAATGTGCAGTGGTTGGGCTCATTTTGGTTTCAAAATATAGGCAGTGTTGTCTGGCTGAGTACCTAATGAAGATTATACATGTAGATACGCGGGTTTTGTTTTGATGAACGATGTGGTGTTAGTGTGGTGTATTTTTTGCGTATACTTTGCTGACTTATAAGCGGTTGGATGCGACCACGATTCAATTTAGTTCTTGAGACTTGTGAATATAACACAGTTTACGTTACATTAATTTAATTTACTTTTAACTGGTTGTGACTACTGCTGACCCCAATTTTTATAAGACGACTGAAGTCTCTTTGAGACACATAATAATACATATAATAGCAGCGCAGCTTGCAGCTTTTAGTACTTCATATTTTGCAAACCTTAGGTAGGTAAGGTAGTCAGGTTAAATCTTCGTAAAACGTTTTGTTCAATATTTTAAAATGAGGAGCAGTATTATCGCTTGGAGAGTGGGTGCTCAACAAAGTTAGGGGTACAACAATTGACATGCATTAACGGTATTTCCGCTGGCGTTGGGTCGCAACGTCGTTACCGCCCGGAAATTCAATCGAGTGCTGAAACGTTCAGCTTATATTAACTTGCTACAAACATTATGGATTTAGAAATATACTTTATAACTTTTCTTTAATAGGATTCCTTAATATTCGCTCAAAAGTTCGTATACTTATATGAAGCAAAGTTATACAGTTATCTTTATGTTTAGCAAAAACTTTCAAAAAATATTACAATATGCCTTTGGGGGTGTGAAGAACAGGGTGTAAAGCTCTTCATCCCCCATAGAAAAGGGAGGATCCTCCGACCAGACAGGTGTTATGTCTGGTGGGCTACTGCCCGATAGTTGTTGTCGGGTTCTTGTATATAGTCTAAAGTCGCGGATAACTTTGATTGCGGACACTCTGTCATAGATGGCGCTGTAGTACTTTTTGTTCTAAGATGCTTAATAAATTTTGTAGTGCCGCTACATGCCAAACCCTAGATGTGGCGGAGAAGTCATAAAAAAGTATAGAAGTTTTACCGTGAAAGCTTTTTACGAAGAAAATTGTAAGGTCGTGGAAAAAGTTTTTCGTATTTTGTATACAAATTCAACACATTTTTTTTTCGATTTTGATTTACATTTAATTATAATATAAATGCGCCATTTTGTTTGGTAACTTGTTGCCATCTTGTAGGTAGTGACATAATCCCGTTGCTGTCAAAATCTAGGGATTTTGATTTAAAAAAATGTCATGACAAGTAGTTTTGATAGTCCCAAAGAATTCTGAAGAGACCGAATCAGGTGAAAATCTGAGGGTACAAGGTCAGGACTATGTGGTGGATGCATTAACACTTCCCAACCAAGCTCTCTCAATTTTTGATTTGTGGCCAAAGATGTGTGTGGTCTGGCGCTAACATGGAATAAAAACACTTATTTTCTGTTGATCAATTCCGTTTGAATTTCATTAGTTGTTGGCAGTAGAGATCCGAATCGATGGTTTTGCCCGGCAGTAAAAGCTCTTAATGCACGAGGCCCTTCCAATCCCACCATACACATAAGTAGCATCACCTTATTGCGTGTTAATCCGGGTTTTTCTACGTTTTGTGGAAATTGACTAACCTTTGACCATGATGTTTTTAGCACGTTCTTGTCGTAGATAATCCACTTTTCATCACCAGTGATCAATCTTTTCAAAAATGGTTCGGTTTCATTGCATTTCAATAGAGAATCGCAAATGAGTACACGATTCTTTAGGTTTCTTTCAGTGAGCTCTTATGGCACTCAAATATCAACTTTTTTTGTATGTCAGATTTTTGAAATGGGTTGAAACTGTTGTCAATCTTTAGTTCCTCGGCTTTATTTTTACTACTAGCATCGGTCGATCTTGCTCCACTTAAAATAGCATCGTCTTTATCCGTATAAGGCCGACCAGAGCGCGCTGCATCTTTGGCATCAGAATTCCCGGGCTGACAACGCTTGAACCAACTTTGTGCTACTCTTACTGGTACTACATTAGGTCTATAAACCTCACAAAAAAGAAAAAAAAAACCTATTTTTGTAATAAAACTTCAGAATGCATCGCATTTCTTTGTTGGATTCACTCTTTTGACGGACAGAAAAACAATTGAAAAATGGCGGTTTTTACGTTTTATTTTTCTTAATGACCAATATTTATTGATATTAAAACCAGCCAGATACAAATAGTACAACCAAATAGATTTTTCTTCAATTTTATAAATACAAAATACGAAAAGACTTTCCCCGACCAATTATTTAGCAATCTGAAAAACGTGATTTCTCGATCACGAAACACACAAACTATATGTACATCTTTTAGAAAAAAAAAAAGTGCAACGAGTCGTGTCAAACATTGTTTTCCTCACAGCTCTGAGGGTCGGATCTCAGGGAGAGTGCAAAATTGCACGCACACCAGCTTACAAGCACTCCAAACGTGACGGAAGCGAGGAGTGCGAGCCGTCATGATCTCTCTCTGATCAATAAGTCTTGGCGAACTCAAATATTTGCACACCACGTACATTAGTGGAGGTGGAGGCGCACACTAAACGACGGATGTCGATCGACGACACAGAGTAGACGACGGACAGAGGTGACAATGTGTCTCTTCAGTTTTGTGCAGAAGTTTTGTAATAGAGTGTATTATAGGTGTATATGCAGTTGCGCTCAGAGTTTTTTTATTTAAAAGCACTAATGCTCCATGCAAGAAAATAGGGAAAATGATGGTAGGGTTGACTTTCATTTTACTTCGTCGCAAAGATCTAACACATTTTATTTTAACTTTTTATTTGGCTTAGTTTAAACTTAACATGACTTCACCAACGTTTTGTTGGGACAAAACTGAAACCCCATAACCCAAACCCCATTTATGAATATCACGACTATATACGCCACCAAAAATAACCAATTGGGAGAACTACCATCACAGTTGACAGTTACGAGTACTTTGTACGATTTGGTAACATTGTTCTTTATGTAGGCGCACGAGAGTGGAATAAGAGGCGCCTCGACGTCTACCCTCCGTTGGCGCCAGACGTCCGTCTTTGTTTTAAATCCACACACACACAGGATTTTTCGCTCAATCTCTATGCTAGTCAGAATAGGGGGTTTTACTAGTAGATGAATTTAGGTACAAAACTTAAATCACTCTCATTGATTGTTGATCTTTTGAGCTTCAGGTAGATCGTAGACTTTTAACAAACCTCACCAGTTCAACCAATTCGACATCAGAGTTAAAAAAAAAAAAAAAACAATATT
The DNA here is from genome assembly GCA_950005105.1 of Lycophotia porphyrea. NCBI lineage: Eukaryota > Metazoa > Arthropoda > Insecta > Lepidoptera > Noctuidae > Lycophotia > Lycophotia porphyrea. The sequence goes on from OX465393.1 coordinate 10,734,844, forward strand.
TTATGTTAATAACTTTATAAGAAAAAAGAACCAAAAAGTATTTACTTAAAACCCAGACCAGTCAGAAATAAAACCGACCCACAATTAAACAGTCTCATCAACTTCGTATCAGTTTAGAACCAGAAATAATTAACTCGCGCACGTCAAACTACGTTCATTTGAATATAATACCGCTATATACAGGAGGCTGTAATTCCAGTGTGTCCTTTGAAGTGGGATTAATACCGCCCCGCCACCCTGTGTGGTCGCGGCCACGCAGCAAATTAAATCTGTGTCCTTTCACAGAGGATTCTCATTACGACAATTTAGTACCCGTAATGAGTATAAGTCAGAGGGATGATGAATATACTTTTTTAATCCTCCTGTCTTTGTGGGCGTTGACTGATTGAACTTCTTTTAATCATTCTGATAGAAGGGATTTTTGATTAGTATTGATATTGTTGATACATCTGTGCATGATACATCAAATTCGGAGTGTTTTTATGATTGCCAATTTGTACGTCAACGAAATTTTCTTATGAAGAGTTGTAAGCCAAAAATTAGACAAAAATAAATAATTTATAGACTCTGAGATGATGGTGTACAATCAGAACTGGCTTTGTAACGGTTAATTTTGTCAAAATTAGATGCATGCATTATTTTGTTGAAATCTCCTTGAACGGTTCTTGAAACAAGTATTCAAAAGATTTACTGATTTAAAAGGGGTCTGGAGTTCTGGACTGGTTAAATGTTGTACGTACCGACACAAATTCTCCAGACAATTAAAGTTCAGCTTATTTTGTAGTTAATACCTTAAAATTAACCTCAAATAACTGGCCAACCGATATAGACATACAAAAATCATAACAAAAATAAATAATTTATAGCAGTAGCGGTTTATAAGATTTATTTGCGGATGAGGCGTCCCCTTGGCGCCGCGCCTCGCCGCCGGTGCGGGCGCCGCGCCGTCCCGCCGGGCAGACATCGCGGCGGCACCCGGCTATCGATCTCACGAGATGACGACACGATGAGCTACCATAGTTTACTTTACTACTAGGGATCACACTCATTTCGATTGGTGTTGTTATTCTGGTGAAGAAAAGAAAGTGTAAAAGTGGATTTGGAACGAGACTCTTTTATTTTCCTGAAGTCCGACTAGGGCTATTTTCAATAATTAAAATGGGATATGTCACAAATCTAAAAGGGCATTACTTATTGCAAATACAAGATCGTGTATTATAGTTTGAAGATGATCTTTTTTACCACAGCTAACTTTTTACTGCAAGTGGAGGCTCAAACTTTTTTGAACACCGTCCACCTTCTTACACTCATTAAAACTTCCCTACAACTCTATACAGGTACTCTTTACACAAAATATTTAGCATTAATTGGCCATGTCCACCCGCATCAGTCCCAGAAAGCAATCCTCATTAAAATTTCATCCGCAAGCCCAGAGGCGAAAGCTTTGACAACCAATTAGTTAAGTAACATAACACTTTGACGTCAAACTCTATGGCGAAACTCTAGTGTCTATGGATTCATATTTGAATCATGTTACACGAGTATTGTGCCCGAACAAAAGCTTGTTTTGTTAACTTATTAGTAATACTATCAGGTATTGCTTAGTTTGCCAATTAGTGGCTGTAAACCAGACAATATCTGCGGTACGTCAAACTTGCCAGTATTTTGTAGATAACTTATACTGACTGGCACTGATATCAATGAAATATGCATATTAAATTTACTGTTATTCCACACCTGTATTTTTAAGCAAATAAATTATTGTTATTCTTTAGGTAAGATACAGTTCGGAAAAATAGAGTACAGAAGACAGAAAAATGAGGGCGTTGTTAGCGACTTTCTGGCTACCCCGACACGCCAATGCGAGTGCGATGGCGAGTTTCACAAAAATCGTGGCATTGCCAGGTAGGAAATATTATTATATACATAGTTCCACGTTTTGCCACTATCTAAGCTTTTTATCGGGCTGTAACTATGCATGATCACATTTCGCTACCTTCAAATTTTGTATTTCAGTCGTTAATTAAATGGAGGAACTCGGTAATCCTAGTTGCCTAGTTAAACGCTACTGGGATATTGTTCGTATTTTGACCTATTTAAAATTAAAACCGTTAAAACTATCCATGATTCAGTTACAATTCAACCTTGACCTCTGCATCCCCTAAGATGATGTATTCGCACAACCAAAACAGGTTTCGTAACGGCCGAAGTTATTGAAATGAGAGACTTGCAGCGGTTTTTGATACAAAAATTCAAATATAAAACTGATTTGAAAAGGGGTCTGGACTGGACTTGACAATTCTTGTGTCAGTCTGTGTGCCTTCCGACAGATTCTCACGACATTTAAATTCATTGAAGACGGTTAAGGTAGGTTTTTTCTTAACATAAGTAACAAGACATTACCTACAAAAGCAAAAATCTCCACTCAAAAATTAAATAAAATGGAGACTCCGTCCTCCTGTTTTGGATCACACGGAGTCAATAAGGTTGGCATGTTCCAAATGTTTTCTCAAAATAAAGCCTGGTGTATCAAAATTCTCAACAATGGCTCAAAAACAAATGGACACATACAAGGAAGCTGCGAACTCTAATTTTGATTTCGTATTGAAAGAAAGATCGTTTATAATGCACTGTGTAATTATTTCGGTTAACCTATTGTAATTATTTGAGGGTATGTCATAAATTATTATTTAATATTTTTTTCGTTGGTAAGATATACTATTCAGCTGCATCCGTTTAGACTGGAAACCGACCCCAACATAGTTGGGAAAAGTATAGGAAGATGATGTAATTCTGGTAAGAGATACCATTCAAATTCAATAACATAATATTGTGCCTTGATATCAATGAGCAGGAAGTACGGGGCGCGCGTTTCCCGGATAGTGAAATCATCCAAGAAAAGGTGCAAATTGAGGAAATGAAGTTCTTCACTCTTGTTACAATTCACGAAAATGATAAACAGGAAGATTGCTATTTCGTCGAGGTTATCATGTGCTTGTCCATGCATAAACATAATGACCTTATAATGTTCTGCTGCAGCTGGGACACAGGCCTCCTCTCTATGAGAGGAACTGGGTTGTAATCTGCTGGGTGGGCCCTGTGCGGGTTGGTGTATGTGCTTGTCCATGGCTTGACCTTACTATTTTGTTTTCGAGCAAACCAGGTAAGTTTTTCAAAAGTAAATTACAACGTTAAAAATATGAATGTGTCATACATAGGTATAATTCGTTTCTTTTACCTTAGCATCACTAATCAAGCTACAAATTGTTGAAAAAAGTTCGACAAACAGACATTGCTACTTATTTTAAATTGAAATTAGTTCATTCTATTTTTTGTTTCAGTTTCCCTTTTAATATTTTACACGATTTCAACAGTCATTTTAATCTTTATCAAAATAAAACAAAGTGAGCAGAGAGCAATTAATTTAGGGGCCCGTACAGCGTCCTCTGTCGGGTGGACCAATCGAGTAATTGTCGCGCGCAATATTCAAATGGCGGAAACAATTAACGTAAGTGCTGTACATGTATATATTTAGTTGTCTAGACCTTTTAGTGCCTCGTACTGATTGCAAAACAATTAAGAGCTTAACACATTGTATTGTTTGGGCAATGGAAACGTGCTGCGGATTTTAGAAATTATGAAAGTAGAAGATACTAAAAGAGTGATGGACATGAATGTTGATGGATGGAGAGGGAGAGGCAGGCCAAAGAAAAGATGGATGGATTGTGTGAAGACTGATATGAAAGAGAAAGGAGTCAACGATGCCGTGACGTCTGACAGGGGAGAATTGAAGAAGAAAACTTGTTGCGCCGACCCCAACAGAATGGGATAAGGGCAGGAAGATGATGATGATGATGATGAAAGTAGAAGATATTAAGGTAATTTTAAATATTTAAGCTAACAAAATCTCATAATTATCTAGGTCCAGGCTGACAAGACGCCTTAGATAGTGTGTCTGTTAAAATGATTGGAGTCAATTGATTTTCTCCAAAAATACTAAGTTAAATTGAGCGATAATAACGTCTCTCCATCAATACATAAAGGCTTCTCTAGAAGCCGAAGCACCCAATTAAAATATTAATCCAGCCATTAAAAGATCCGTGTACAATCAAGCAGTACACTGTACAATATAGCTAAATATTATTAAATAAAAACTGACAGGTTCTCCCCTTGTCAGCTTGCTCTAAATCTCTTTTGTGTTCTGTGATAACGCTACAAAGCCTGCTAATGTCTTTTAAGGACTTAGTGATTTAAACGGACTAAATAATGAACCGACTACCCTTCTACGCTCGGAGCTCGCTTTGCAATTTATGGGCTTAAAACCTTAGGGATACGTCGCGGGACGCAGATGTATGATTGTAGCTAAAGTGAGTGGTCATTTTTTGACCGGCGACTTTGGAATTATGATAAAGAGCTTCGGTTTTTTTTTTAACTGCACTGTCTTGTTTTTTGCACTACCTACTTTCATCAATTTCGAATCTTTTATAAAATAATTGGTGAAAAAAGTAAAGTCATGTTAAAAGTACCTTTTTATCCTTTATACATTTTTGTATATTAGTAGACTTCTCCTAAAATCCTACTCCAGACTCAGATTCATTCAGATCTCTAGATATTTTATTTTAGTCGTTCTTGTCGACTTACTAAAATCATTCTCATTTTTCTTGCAGATTGATAACTAATCACTAGATAAATCTGATTCTAATAACTCACTTTGAAAAAAAAACATTAAACATAATTAACTTTCTCGACAAATGTTCCGCTTAACTAAAATAATTCATATCTCGAAACACTCACAGATTTGCGAACAAATCACCGTTACAATGTACTTATGTGCTCGTAGGTACTCGGCTCCTTGCACCGGGAGATCGGGAGCGTTCGCATGACGACACAAATCCGGATGATGTCTGTTTGTTATCAGCGCTGAGCACTCGACTGTACCTCAAGGGCTGCCACCAGCTCGCGCAGTAATCGCATTATTTATCGAATCCGGACCATTTGGTATTATGATCTGTGCAGAGGGAACTTTGTTCTTACTCCCATTACATAGAAACATTGATTTGTTTTTTTTCATTGCGATATCTTTAGATAATAGCAGTGATAAAAATTCATGTGCGTTTTCAGCTAATAAATTGTAAGCATTTTTCTGTTCGTCCATTTAAATAAATTCAGTAACATAAAATCAGTCACCAAGGCAATGAAGACTAAGGAGGAAAAGTGCCGTTTATAAATCAACATTAAGCAAAGATGGGAGGACAGGACTGGGCCTAGTGGGCCTCTACCCTAACGTAGAAATTGATGATGATGGAGACATCCAAAATATTCGAGTCAGTGGTACTGACTTAGCTACAGGACTTTGATGGTTGTATGGAGACTATCAAAATAGCGAATATTGCTCCCTACTAACACTAAGACTTTCGTCTTTCGGCACCTTCACCGTATCTTTTGAATTATTTTTTAAATCCTTCAAGTTTTTGTTCTTGAGTTACTCTAGTATTTTTTATTATTATTATTATTTATTATAAGCCTATGTTGTCCCACTGCAGGGCAAAGGCAAATAATAATATAATAGTATTTCTCATTAAAAACAAATGTACATATATAATTATGTTTTTAATGTGTAACTTTAACTTAGCGTATAAGCGATTTGGTGGTATACTTACCGATAATGAATGACAAACTTGACAGTTTAGTTTCATTGTTGGAACGTCTGGTTCAAACAAGCTTTGTTCCATGGAAGGACTGTTTTGAAAATCGACCTTACTCGCGCTCCTATCGTAAAAAAAACTCAACATAACACTATTTTGCTAAATTTTCTATTTTTTTCTAAATGTTAGTCAAATATCTTCTTGAATTCGAACTATATTTCAGTGGCTGAATTGAATTTCAGTTCATCATCAGCCTATAATGTTCCCACTGCTGGGAAACAGGCCTCCTCTCTATGAGAGGGAATGGGCTATAATCCACCACGCGGGCCCAGTGCGGATTGGTAGATGTCACATGTCTTCGAATTTTTGGTTCTAGGACATGCCGGTTTCTTCACGATGTTTTCCTTCACCGTTTTTGAGAGCAGTGGTTTTTTTTTTTTTTTTTTTTCCTTATTAGAAAGAACCAAGTTCTTACTAGTTAATTGCAATCTAGCCTAAAAAGACTAATAAACCATTTAAATCTAACTTATTATGCTACGTTAATTAGGTATGCTAAGAATAGTGTCCATAATTAGGTATGCACTTTTACACACGTTCGTAACACTTCCTTAGAGTCTGGTAAAATTGATAAAACACTTTCTTCATGTGTTATATAAATAGCACAACATTGTTACTATTATTGATTCACTTACACTACACTAATTCAAATGGTTTAGTTCTCTTTAGTCTACGCACTATGTCTGTATTGTCTAACAGCTGGATTGCCTCAACATTCACGTGTCGATGGAGTCTGTGTTCGTGGGCTTCAGCAAATTTTTGTGTGATGGTTGTGACGAATTCCATGTCGAGGTCACGGTGGAGGTCATCGTTTCTTATGTACCAGGGTGCATTTACAGCAGCCCTGAGTACTTTATTTTGGAGAGCAGTGGTGATTAAATAAATTACACAAAGTAATGCGCCTGCCTGGGTTCGAACCCACGACGTACTGTACGTGCTACCACTGGGCCACCGCTGCTCTCTGAATTTCAGTTAATGAAAACAGTTTCTTTATTTTCTCCAAAAATGCGACCCTGCGTACAAAATGCTTGTTAGAGAGAATCGTCCAAGATTTCTCCGCCCTTATATTTTATTTCGATTGCAACAAGTATTATCCGCCTGTCAATATTATCGGTGATCGTCTCGCGGCTTCCTTCGAAATTGCTTCGATTCCCCGCGCGTTGCCCAACCGTGTATTGTTTCTTTTTGTTTATTACCTCCGTTTTCATAGACTTTTTTGTAGCAACGACGTTCCATATTCGGGAAATGCGAAATGAAGAATGCCATTTACTTATTTGTTTTGAAATTCATTTTTTGTTTTCTTCAGATAGTGGATAGTTAAATTTAAATTTTAAATACGGGTTTAACACCTATGAGTGATAGTTCTTAATTGCCGTCTGGCCGAATAGTTGTACTTTCTAATCAAATACCAAAAACTTCACAAAATATCGAGATTTCTTTATTATATGTTGATAATTTATGTTTATTTTGAAAATCTGTTTTACAAACACTTTGACTGTCATCAAATAATACATATATATATTTTTTTAAACTAGGTGATGTTTCGTACCCGACTACCCTGAGAAGAGGCAGCGAAAAGAAACTCTGTTAGTTTAATACACATCAACCTTCCAGAATACATTCTGAAAATTATGGATAAAACCGCATGGAAACGTTCAAGCAGACCCAAAAAGCGATTCCCATTTATAATATGCATAGAAGATACATTTAATAAAGTTACACATTATATGATACATTTAAAAACATGAATTTGAAACAACACCAAAAAATCAAGAGCGATTTTATGAAACACTTAAATCTTCATTTTAAAACAATAATATCCTAAGATTATGTTACAGCTTAATAAAATTATAACAAGGAGATTTACTAACCTACAACAACACTAAAAGACATAAAGTACGTAACTAGAATTATGGTTTGACACATTTAGCAGATATGTACATCCTTTACTGCATTGCATCAAGACAAAGAGATTTAATATACTATACAGGCTCTTTGATAGTCATTACAGATAGTCAGAGGCTCGAAAGTGAAGGAATATAAGACAACCAGTCTCACTAAGGGGTATCGTATTAACTAATACTAACCGGGTTGTGGAGATCAGATAGGCAGCCGCTCCATGTAAAATACTGGTATTCCGAATACTAGTCTTACCGGATGCACCAGAATACCGTGTTCAGCTGCGTCCGGTTAGACTGGAAGCCGACCCCAACATAGTTGGGAAAAGCTAGGCATATGATGATGACAGGCTATTAGAAGAAATGTCAAATAAAAATGTGATCTGTCTCAGTGACGCTTTGAAGCCAAATAACATAATTGTCAATTTTGACACGCTACACTTGTATCGACAACACGCTGTTGCAAGTAGAATGCGCGTTGTCCCGTCTATTCTGTACAGGCTGTAAACACACTGACACTACACGAAGCCCTCAACCAAGGGTTCTGTACATCAAACTATGTCCTTCCCTATTTTCGTTAGGAGAAGGTTATAAGTTGGAAGGTATTATAAGTTGGGGGATCACATTGATGATAAAAATGCTTGGCTCAATGCTGGTCCTGCTCCACAACCATAGGGGCACTAATTGATTACTACTTGAAGTTATTGTGGAAGCTGCAGAAGATTGTAATAGTATCTTTGCACTGTATAGATTCATTCTTGTAGTATTATATAATTGCATAGCACATGTGTGAGTACTATGTACTATAAAGCTACCATTTACATTTAGTTATCTTTTATTGACTTGAATTTACCCTGGTGGCTGAGAGAATGTCATGCTCACTCAAATGTCTCGCTGACGGTGGTGGGTGTGTCGGGTTATTTAGCTCCCTTCAATATGGTTGAGCTGAATGGGGTTGATCCATGCGTCATGTTCGTGTACGGGCGCTGTCAGTTGGAACTGGTCATCTCTAGGCTGCCACGGTTTATTTTAACTACTTACTTTATTTTTAATTTGTTGATATAATCTTTGTCTCTGGACGCTCTTAACGTGCACGTATTTTTACATCGTTCTCACGTATGTATAATCTCAACAAGAATGATGTAACCAAGATTTTGTAACAAATATTTGATTGAAAAGAGTCTCCATGGAGTTTCTTGCCCATTCTTCTCCATAGAGATCTACGCTTTGGAATGGGCAACTACAGTACTTTCACAAGTTATTATGTCTTGTGTCTGTGATTGTAGCTTAGCCTTCTTTGTTTTTCTGACATTCAAAAGTGCCTGTAATGGTCTAATTGAAATAAATGCTTTTGAGTTTGAGTTTGAGTTGCCGGGTATGATCCAGAATAAAGAAAATATAGCAATGGCAGGGACACCAAGTTCCTCTCAGCTTCGTTAAGGGCGTTGTTACACCCATTATAGGTATCTGCAGTCTTTGCTGCATGACCATAATTTATTTGTCTCTTGAGAAGAGTATCAAGACTGACAATGTTGTTGTATTTTTGACAAGCGTTATCATAGCTATTCTATTCTCACTTTATAACCTAGTTTACTTTAACTTCAGATCGATCAACTAGGTCGACGAAGTTCACATGTCTCTCAATTTTTATTCTAAGTCGTCAGGATTTGTTCCGTTTACTGTCTGGAAGATTCGCGGTAAAACAAGTTTTCTACTTTGGTAATGCTTCCCTCGAAATACTCCTTGAGTCTATTTGATCTTAGTTCCTACTAAAAACCACGTTACACCTGATAAGTATACCTTTGTTTTGTAGTTATTAGGTACTAATTACTGCAAAATCCGATGATTTATAAACTGTTACGAATGTAATACCTTTTTTTTTCGGATGGGAGTGTCAGACTTGTACTGACTAAAACCCATCCATGTTCCTTCCTTGCCCTTTGTGTTCTAGGGCCGCGGTATCTCTTTCGAACAGTCCCGCAGCCCTGGCAGGACGAATGTAATACCTTGGCTATTCGTTTCTGAAGGAACTAATTTTGTTATAACGTCAATTTTTCATAATTTTTGGTTGAACTCAAAGCTGACCTGGCTGATTTATGCGTGCAAAAAGACCATTCGTGATAGAGTACTACTGTGGAGGTCTTTTGTTCCATCTAGGGGACGTGGCATGTTAAATAATTCATGGGTGTAAAAGCGAATTTTTAAGAAACTTTTGGCTGTTGACATCACGCACTTGCTCCGATTTTTAAGATTGGGAATTGACAAAATAAAAAACATTTTGCAAATAAGTGCAATTAGGTGAAAGTACCGTTAGTTTAGTTAGTTTAGAAATGTGTGAGTAGTTAAGTAGTTAGTTTAGAAATAAAGAGTTTCTACTCCGCTCTCGATACCAGAAACCCCTATACAAAGTATTATTGCGTTATGAAAACATACAAAAACATGCGACTTACTTGAACAGAAGGGGTTTGTTGGCGAAGAGCCCCGAGGCCTTCTCCTTCGCGGCACTGAGCCCCTGCATGCTGCTGGGCGCAAGTCCCTCATCAAATGACACTCTTCACTAACACCTGCAATAATAAAACACTATTAATATACCGTTCTTACGATTCTATATTTTAAAATGACAATCTAAAAAATCATAACACTTCTTTTTTGGGAAGTCGTATAATAATGCGCTAGCCTTAATTAACTACGTAACTGTAGACATGATCATTCTCTTGCCCTTATCCCAATTTATTTGGGGTCGGCGCAGCATGTTTTGTTCTTCCATAATATTCTCTATTCTAGCCACCTCCTTTCTAGCCATGTCATCTTTCACCAAGCCCATCAATTGTTTCTATGGGCACTCCCTCCCTATTTTTATACTCAAAACTTTTCTCACGTCATTATCCTCATTCCTCCGAATTACATAGAGCAGCAGTGGTAGCGGCCCCGACTTACGAGCAGTAAGTCGTAGGTTTGAACCCAGGCAGGCGCATTACTTTGTGTAATTTAATTCATCACCACTGCTCTCAAAACGATGAAAGAAAACATCGTGAGGAAACCGGCATGTCCTAGAACCAAAAATTCGAAGATATGTGACACCTACCAACCCGCACTGGGCTCGCGTGGTGGATTACAGCCCATTCCTCTAATAGAGAGGAGGCCTGTGTCCCAGCAGTGGGAACATTATAGGCTGATTATGCTACATAGGTACACAAGATATAATATGGCGTTGAAAAATCCCTTCACATCGCTGTCGACTAGTATTGTGCCCAAGAGACCGGCGAGATTGCTCCATTGTAACGTTGTATGGCAATGCTCTGACCAAGTTTAAAACCAGCCCTTGGGTCACGAGAAAAACAAACTTTTTCAAGATTTCTTCAAACAGTCTATGGAGCACTACTAACACCGTTAGAGAAATAAATCATGGGTCTGTTTCACTATTATTTTTATAATCAGAAAATATTTCCGTGCCCTGATAACTGTGTCATTTAAGTTTTAGTCATGAAGTAATAATACTCTTAGGTAAGTATAGGCTAATTTAATTAGATTGCCATCCTCACGCCAATGTGCAGGACGATAATTAATAACTAGTGCCACCAATTCTGACAATAATTTCTTTACGTAGTAGTAACTTAGATAAGATGTAAAAAAATTGAAAAAAGAATAAGAACCAAGTGCTAAAATTAAAAAAATTATATTGATTTGGGCTCGGGAAAGGTTTTAAATCAAATTTCGATTTTCTAACCTATTTTCCCAGTTTATTCTGGAAGTAAAGACACAACCTACAATCAGGTTATAGAAGCTGTTTGCTTTTTTTTAATAACGAATAATACTAAAATATGTACCTGACAATTTACAAATTAAGTACATTTTTTTGTGGAAATTCCTTGGAAAGGTTTCACACATTGGAATTGCTATCTAGTTTCTTCACCAAATAGAAATAGAAAATTGTTCTGCCTTAACTACTACCCTCATGTTACATAATCACCTAGTATGTACTGGGTACCCGACCTACCTATACATGAGTATATACCTATATACCAGTAGCACTAGCTATATACATGATACTTGTACACAATTACACAACGTTAAAATAAAAGTACTTGGAGACATTCACATTGAAAAGACAGAGATTCCTAACAAATAAAATAATTAGTACTTACATTTTTCAGTTCCCTGGCGTAGCAGCTCCGATGTAGCGTCTGTCGATCGTGTAGCTCCCCGCACGCCTCTACGCCGTAGCGCTACGGCTGCGCGTAGCCCCAACCGTCATTGGCTGCTACGAGTGCGGATGTAGACGAACTCCGACGAATCACAGCCGGTGCTGTAAATGGGGCGGGGTTTGTCAGATTTCTGAAAATTTTCAGGAGGTCCCAAAATGTATACTATTGACGTCAACCCTTGCAATGTTATACTGAGCAGCCAGGCGAGCTTAGCATATAGCCTGACGCCCACAGACATGAGGAATTCAAGTGAACTAACTGCAACAGTACATAACTTTACGTTATATTTCCTCAGGAAATCGATACTGTTTGTGCCAACAACTGCACAGTGGTAGATATGATTTACAGCGGCATATTTCATATTTTATAGTTACACCTTCCATGTTATAGCTGACGATTTTCGGTCATGGATTTAATTCTGTTTGTATTAGATAACCATATCACTGCTTTTCAATCATACTTAACTCGGCTTATTTCATGTAAAAAATACTTTTAACAAACACGATCTGTGGCTTTCTAATCCTTTCACAATCACAATCTATGACACCCTATGAAGCTCATGAAAGTCTCCTTAACCTTTGATAAACAGAAATTCGCTTTATTTAAATGACACCTTAACGAATACACAATCAATATCAAATCACTATAAATAGTCGTATAAATATTACACTTTCAGTTATTAGAACATGATGTATTTCATAAAATTGTGTTTCATGTCCATGTTTGTTAAGAAAAACTGTACTAGGAACCTTGCAACAAAATACAGGTACGTCGTATTTGGAGAACATGTCAAAGAATCTCAGTTTTTTACTAGCAGTATTGGACACATTATAACTCAAGGTTGACCATCATCTCTTGACTGCACATTTGTATGTCTTTTTACTTAATTTCTTTCTTTTCTTGTTATTCTTGGACATTATTTTATTACTTTAAGACTTATTTTGTGGTTATCTGCTATGTGGTCACATAATAAAGGGTGTAAAATGACTCTTAACGAAACCGAAAGGCACTTCTTCTCGCTGTCATTGCGATTTTTTTTGTTCTAGACTATACCTGGGAACCTTCTAGTTACGGAGATATTGGGGGTCAAAGTTCCAACTTTTTCACAAGCTTTTTTTTTTAAATACATGTTTTTAATGTATTTTTTTACGTAGGACACCTTCACTACCCCGTACTATTCAATCCATCCATCAGCACAATGTTTTGAATGCGTTACATTGAGTCTTGCTGTAAAACGTGATATTCCACCCCAAAAAAGAGTCGTTTCCTAGTAATAGTTTTTGCGATAAGTTACTTAGTTTGATGTACATACTGCTTGGTTGTCGGCTTTATGAAGAGTATGTTTACAACCTTTATAAACTAATCTAAACTAAATAAAGAAACGGGATTTCTATGTCGTGTCGGCCCAGTAAATATATGATTGAACCAGAATACAGATAAATAAGCTAAAACTTATTTGCAGTCGTTAATTTTTTTCTCTCGAATATTTTTTGTTATATTTTAAAACAAAGGAAAAAGTTTAAATGATCGCAGACGGTTTTAAAGCACGATTTACTTTGATAATTTAATATTATTTCGAATTGGTCACCAATAATAAAACCTTATTACTTGCTGTAATTTTAACTAACTTTGCCAAATAATACTGGACTATTACATAAACGCTTGGAGCAGACAGATCGGCACCAAGAGTACTGCGTCACAACCCATTGAACCTTTTTAGGCATTCTTCTTTTGTCTTTGGTATGATCATGGCATTTCGTGCCAACACATTAAAAGGTTTCATAATTACGTAAGCAGCACTCATAGCTCCTTGCCTACCCGGAAGTCTTTAAATTGACTCCGGACACAGATTGGCCGAAACAAGGAAAACCTGTTTAGGTGGATATTCATAGATGACTTTACCCTGAAGTGTAAATGTGGTGTTGTTCCACAAACAATGGGACACTTAAAGTCGTGTCCTGCCTTCCTATTGTTTGTACATTACAGGAGTTGATGCCAAACTTGTCGCCAATTTAGTTTGCCATCGATCGGTAAAAAGAATTCCTTGTGTTAAGGAAGGTAAGAATAAACTATCTTTATTTCGTAAGGTCTGGAATTTTGTATCTCTGTGCGAAAATCTCAATTAGATAGAAGATTATTCGAAACACACATTAATATTATACTAATCTAAATATTTCTATATCTATATACTAATACTATTTTAAAGAGGAAAGATTTGTATTTTTATATGTTACAAATAAACTTAAAAACTACTGGACCGATTTGAAAAAATCTTTCAGCAATGGATAGCTATATTATCAGCGAGTAACATAGGCTATTTTATCCCCGTACTCCCACGGGAACGGGAACCACGCAGGTGAAACCGCGTGACGTCCGCTAGTAGTTTATATATGTCATTCTCTTGCTCTCAATGCGTTAATGACGGGACCCGTTACATAATTTCCTGCATACTGTAGGGAACCACTTGATAGTTCCGAATTAGTAGTTAAGTAGCCCAACCGACATAGATTGCTGCCAAGTTGAAAAGAAGTTGTGACCTGTCCTTCGAGCGTGAAATGGAGACATTTGTGATGACATCGAGATTTCTGTGCTATCTCTATGCTAGAATATTTATGTATTATGCTTGCTATGCTACATTATACTACTTACACCTTCCGAAATAAATTAGGAACCATTAATGATAATATTTATCCGTGGTGCTAGGCAACTGGGCTTATTCCAGTTGTTTGTTCCGTTCTGTCTCCTACCTATATGGACGGAAATGGAAATTATGTTTTTCCCTACTCTTCCGCTTTTCTTTTCTGATTAATTTCGTTGCGTGATCCAAAACAGTTAAATTGTTTCCCTCGGATTTCATCGAGGCTCATTGTCTCGGCGCTTTTCTGGTGGTCGACACTGTTGATTCTGGCTTTCAGGAGTTGCAATGGTTTGGTAATAGTGTGGCGGGCTTGTCCCAATTAATAATTCCGGAATATATATTATCTAATCAGTTATGAAAACCGCATCAAATCCCTTGCATAGTTGTAGATATTATAACTTTCAAGCCACATAATAAAAGCAATAGCTCGGTTATAATCGTTTCAGTTATATGGTCCGACGCATTCGAGACCGATACCGATACCAATATAACATGATTGCTATATCGCGCCGACTTCATTTCACGGACAGAGGAGCTCGCAAATGAAGTTTCCGCGGTCCAGCGAACTCAAAGCCATGGGTCTCAGCCACCTTACTCATCGACGGATGGATGCGGTATTGCTCAGTTATTTCATAAAGCTTTTCTCTTACTGGGATTTCATATTTAAAACATGTATTCCCAGAATTCAAATCTTCAAGATTATTTCAAAAACTCTTAGTCAAGCTTGCTTTTAACTCCGGTCGCTACGATTTTGAGTAAAAAAACTTTGTTCGTTGAAAGCCAAGGCGTTAAAGAGTACCTACTACCTATATTCTTTAGATTTGATAACATTACTCACGGATGCCAAAGTTTATAAACCACTGATGAATATAAATTGCCTTTGTGAAAAAAAACCATAAGATATTTGATTTCATTCAAATACAAACTAAATCGTGCGACCGAGATAAAAAAAAAACTAAATGCTCCGTTAATAAAGTGATTAAACGTAGAGACAATATTATCCACAATATCCACGATCACTGTTATAACGCAGCACGACACGGCTATTACTCACTAAAGATATTCGTACTGTTATAAATTCTGTCAGAGCAAAGTTAGCCGTCCATAAAACTGTACGTAGCACTTTGTAGCCAGCGTAGAGCTTCGTAGCTCCGGCCCATGATTCATATTGCTACGCTCGCTGAATAACGCGTTTGAATCAGAATCTACCCATCAGACCGTTTTAACTTTTTATGATAGGAGCTCCTTAAGCCTTTGAAACGAGAGATATTTTTCAGAACCCTATCGACTGTTTACGAGTCATTAACTTTTATAAAATATTTTCTACATTTTTGTTGTACCTCTACGAAATTAAAATGAGGAATATATTATAACTACCCAGTATTTTCTACCCTAATAACGATTTAAAAACGTTAACGTTTTAGGTACTGTTACAGAACAAGAGAAATAAATAATTTCAATTTTATGCAGAGTATACTCTTTGCCAAAAAAGTCGTTAAACAAAGGATGACAAATTAAAAAAATCTGTGTACTTAGTTTAACGCTGTTATAAATTTAACTTACAAAGCGAGACCACCCTCTTAGCGGACGATTAATGTATATTTTTATATCGTGAAACGTCAGATTAGGGGTGGATCGCAATCCATTTAAATAGTTATAAAACCGCTGAGCGAGCAACTTGATTATTACGAGTTTGGATGACGTCAGTTAGAACTGATTGGATGCAATAAATTAAATTATTGAAGCGAATTTTATATCTTGAACTGAGATTAGAATGAAACTAGAGTCATGCAACTTGGGTGACATATTATCAGGGTTAACACTAAACTTGACAATAATCAGCGTTATTAATATACCTAAAGTAAAGGAATCAACTGATTGAATATGTTTATACCGCTATGTGGTCTAGGTCTAGTTTCTTGCCTGTTTCTTAATCCAAAAAATTGAATGCAGTAAATATTGTAAGTGCATTGCAAAAACGGAGACAAACTATCCGATTCTAATCACAAGAAATTGATTTGTTGATTTTAAACAATGCCGCAATACTAGTTTTATTCCCTAAGTAAGGCAAGTATATAATTTCCTCAATCGTTATTTGCAAATTATTTAACTAAAAGTGTTCAATTGTATTGAGACACAAAACAACATTATTTTAAACTGAAATAAGGTCTGTTTGTCAGCTTTTGTTAGTTTCCCGTTCCTTAAAATATGTTCAAACAAGAGACCAAAGCTTGATAATGGCGTATACTTCGTCCTCAAAAATGTCGTACGTGATTTTATCGGCAAGTATTATAAGTGGCAAGTGGCACTGTGGCGGGCACTTGCCAGTGATCGTCCATTCAGCGCACTCAGCGCTTATCGACGTCGTCGCTTACCGCTTTACAGCGCGATGCATCTCGATGACCCTCCACAGAAACAATGAGACTTTCAACCTGTCCTAAATACGGAGGGGTAGAAGCATTTTAAATAGGTAACGGTTACCTTACGTACAGTCAACAAAATAGATAAGTATCCATGGTCGTTAGATATAATTGCAGTTTTTTTAGAAACTGTTGCACATCTTCAAATGAAATTGAATTAATTTAACCAATTGTTTATTTTTCTTCGTTAAATTTCAATTTCATTCGAAAACATCGATCGGTTTTTAAGAAAAAATCAATTATATCTTTCGACCCTGGATACTAATCTATTTTTTTTTACTGTACATAGAATGGTACTTTCTAGAAACTTTATTTGTCAAGATAAAAGTAAGGAAAAATTACCGATCGAGAGCTTTTAATGTTGGTGACAAGTATCGACAGCAAATAACTATTTTAAAAGCCAATGTCAAATGGGGATATTAATAAGCAAAGTTGCCAGATTTTTGTCTAAAACTCTGACGTAGCTGTTCTACAAAATGGGGTAAAGAACATTTGAAAGACTTTTTAAGATAACCAACAAGAAAACTGGATGGAAAAAGCCAGCACCATTTTAGTAAAGTGCACCTTTCTTTATATAGAAACACAGGTGATTGAGCAATCACAAATTGATTGCTCAGTCACCTATCACCTCAAGTTACTCCGCTTGGAATTACATTAAGGACAATAATGTAACACTCAGTCGATAACAGACAACTATATTGTCGAAAATCGCAACTTTGTGACACCTCATAGCTCCTCCAAACGCACCTTTTTCCAGACGATTGCCGATCACCACCACTACCTGGGGTGACACACCCCTCTCTTTCCCACCCACACATATTCCATCGCTCTGTCCCCCTCTACCAAGCTATTTATGACTTATTAACTCCTCTAAGGTATCATGGCAACGGCTCTCCCGCCGCTACACGATTTAATATAGGAAATTGTGAAGTCAAGCGAGAATAACCCAGGACACAGTTTATTAAATTCTTCATACACGTGCCAATTCAAGTTTTAGAAGTTCATTTAGCAGGCTAATGAATTTAGTTTGATAATCAAGTTCACAAGTAATTCAATCTCTTCGTTTTAAATCATGACTTTGAATTGAATCAACACTTATTATGATTATAAGTTATAAGAGCAGCGGTGGCCCAGTGCTGGCGGCCCCGACCTACGAACAGTAAATCGTGGGTTCGAACCCAGGCAGGCGCATTACTTTGTGTAATTTATTTCATCACCACTGCTCTCAAAACGGTGAAGGAAATCACCATGAGGAAACAAACATATCCTAGAACCAAAAATTCGAAGACATGTTACATCTACCAAACCGCACTGGGCCCGCGTGGTGGATTATAACCCATTCCCTCTCATGGAGAGGAGGCTTGCAATGGGAACATTTAGGCTGATTATACTTTAGCTTAAGAATTTACAACCATTCAGTTAGAGAACTTACGTGAAAAATAAAAACGTATTAATATTTCTCAATACATAGGTACGGAAAACATAACATTGTTTTCCAAAGCATTTCTACCTGCACGAGTTCTGATCAGAATAGAATGTTACAAATAATCTACAATTCTAAGTCAAATGTCTAATTTTCCACTCTAATAGAACCTAACAAACAAGTATTTTTCCCATTTCAACTGAACGAAGCCAAAGGTAAAAAGAAAACGTTTGTGTTAATTTTATTTTTGTATTGAATTTCAACAGTAGAAAGCAATACGGAGCCACAATCCGTATCCTCCTGTGGAAGATTGCGATGTTTGCCAACCGATCGCTCCTTGGGGACGCGACTCAACCAGTTTTCGCTCGCGAAGCAATAAAATACCCCTAAACCCTCCGATATTTATTGAGAACTCACTGATAGAAAAGACTAAGTTGCTGAATTATTAACTTTTTGTGTGGTAATGTGAGAATAGTGCTGTCTTGATTTATGGAAAACAGGTTTTTGAATATGAATAGGCTTAACTGTAATTAAAAAAAGGCCACAAGCATAAAAATAATAGAATAAATCAAATCAAATCAAATCCATTTATTTGCCAGAATGTAGGTTTACAATGTATGATCTTAAAACTATAATGGCCCCTTTACATTCTACCATTACATTTGGTGTGCAAATATTTAATTTTAACCTGCACTATTTTATTATTTTAATTAGGTACATTTTAATTTATATTAATTGTAAAAAAAAAAATGTCAGTAACAACAAATAAGATCTCATGCATGTAATTATGGAAAAAAATTAATTAATTGATGTCAAAATTATACCTATGTCAGTTCAAGTGATAAAGTTTAGGAAAATGTCAGATTAAGATTATATAAATAATTTTAAATTGGAATTGATCATGTAATAAATATTAGTTTGATCATCAATTTTTAACAGGTTTATACCAATATTATTGATTTTCTCCGCGATCTGACATGTATTCATTCAGATTATAAAAGCATTTGTCTTTTAACCATTGCGTTACTTTTTTTTTAAACATGGCTAAAGGTAGGTCTTTAAAAGCATCCGGTAATTTGTTATACACCTTTACCGCATTTATGTACGAGTTCCTCTTATACAGGTCGAGCCTACTTTGCGGTAAACATAGCTCATGTTTAAATCTATTTTTGTTTCTAGGAGCTACATTTCTTTTGGTTTAATGAAATCATTGCGTTTAATGAAATATTCCGGATGTTATTTTACAAATAGGCACAATTCTCTAATGTACATACACGGTAATGGCAAAATATTGTACTTTTTAAACAAGGGCTTGAAGACGGAGCTATTGCTAATTGCTAAAAACATTGTCAGAAAAATAGTCTCTAAATGATTTAATGTATAAAATTCTATGTTAGAATATTATTTTTTTCTCACACTTATTTTGTTTTGTTTGTTACTAACGTAAGCAATACTAATCGTCGAGTAAAAACAACCTTCTGACTAGAGCATTTTTCACTTCAAATAGTATAATTCTTTATGATAAATAATGATGAACATACTGAATTCGAAAATCGTCTTAAATTAAGCTATGGTTTATTCTTTTTGTTTGTTACCAAGAGCATCAGAATATATACATATTTATTAAACAAACTAAGTACTTAGAAATTGTCATGTGATGGATGGTAAGATTTCTTATATATTCTTTCGTATATCAGGTATATTCAATCAAACAGCTTTGATGAAATTGAGACATGTTTGCATATCAGTGACCATTATGGGTCCGTCGGGAACGGCACACATCAGTTAATAACCAAGAGTTTAAAAACTATCATAAAATAGTTAGTAACAGACTACCCAATTACAAAAGCTTTTGGTCGTTTCACTTATGGAAATAACGTCATTTTACATAGTTAAATCTATGATAATGAAGTGACTGATCTCTGATAAAATGCATGATAATTAAAATCAATTATTTTACCTAAAACCAAGTTTTCGTGTGATAAATTAACAAGTTATCCGACGACACACTTATTAAAAACTGGCTTTAACACTTGTAGTATCTAAAAATGTTGTAAACTACCGACGTAGAGGGAAACTTAAATAAATATTCGTTTTTAAAAGCTTTTCACGCCAGGTGAAAATCAATACTCACAAAAAAGTTACAATCTGAAAGCGACCATTGTCCTATGCCAACGAACGAGACCGATCAGTTTTGCATCTCATTTCCTCTTTTCCAATACTAGTAATATCGACCGATGATACATAGCAACCATTGTAATAAATAGCTATATGATAATGAGATTTCAGGTGAGGAGAGGCGGCGCTTGCAGTGGCCCCGCCCCCACCAGCCATTGTCTTCCTCAAACCCAACCGAAATTGAATAAATTAACGCTAAATTTAATAACTCTATTAACGTTTTGTCGACGCAAACAACTTCTGACGTATAATAGTTGAAACGTTTTCAGGGGCGGGTTCGTTATTAGATTAGATACGTTCACTGTTTAGGGGGACGAGAAAGCTTTCCATACTGATTAATATCATGATCCAAATAAAATGGTACACAAAACAACATTATTTTTATCTGATATAAGAGCTTGTCAACTTTGGTTAGAGTCACTTTGCAATATCTTTGACTGTTTTTTTTGTGCGACAGTCGTTGTTTAAACTGGTAATAAAACTAAAAATTCGTATCTGTTTCCTGATGATGATGTGATGAGGAAATTTATGGCTATTTTTAGGGTTCCGTAGTCAATAAGGAACCCTTATAGTTTGGCCATATCCGTCCGTCTGTCTCTCCGCAGCTTAGCTCAAAGACTCTTAGTACTAGAAAGCTGCAATTTGGCATGAATATACAGATTAGTTACAAAGTGGTAAAATAAAATCGCGGATTTTTTTTTTTTTTAGGGGAATGTTTTTTTTTCTCGCGTACCCCATAGTGCGGGGTACCATGTCGTTGGATAGGTCCATAAAAAAATTTCGAGTTTGTTCAAATAATTTTTCGATTAAGGGATTCGTTTGTGATATATTAAGCTTTACAGTGCAATTTTTTGTTAGACTCAAGTGTCCCCTCTACCAGCTAAACGGTAGTGTTTGGGTGTGTGAAATAATTTACGGTGGTAGTATATTTAACAAAATTAAAAGAAAAATTATCACAGCTAAGTAGGCTTTACAAGTTGACGAGGAATAATCGACCAACTTATAAAATGTACTTGGATAAAATGTTTTACTAAACGTAATGTATGGGAGCACAGGTTTTTCAACTGCAATTGTTAGTTGGTTTTTTTTATTATTTCAATAAAAATCATCGTTCGGTGGCAAATCGAGCCTTAGAAAGTGTCCGCATATTTTGATAGGCAACTACGGAACCCTACATTGTGCATGGCCCGACACACACTTAGATTTTTTTTTTTAAATTGAGTAACACTAAAGTTCAGCTGTTATGTTTGTTTTTATGATGTTTTTTTTTTACTACTAACAGCTGGTATATCCTGTAACACTCCCATCGCTGGTACAAAGATCTCTTCTTTGTAAGAAGGAGTAGACAGTAATCAATTCTATTTTTATTCTAATATTTAGTTCTAGAACATGCCAATTTCCACACGACATTTTTCTTTGCTGTTTTGAGAGCAGTGGTGATGAAATAAATGATCAACAAAAAATGCCAATTGACTTAGCTTGAACCTACAACCTGAGCTGATACCATTGGTAACAACTGGTCTGTTTACACTGCTTATTTTGTTCATTAATTTCAAACAAACTATACAGGTAGACAATGCCCAAGGTACTTTTATGGCCACACATAAGTATAATAAACCCATCAAAAACATAAATGTGAAATGAGAGCCCAGTTCAATATTATTATATATACCTTGGTTGTTGCCTTCAACGACAAAAGAAGTGATATCTAAATGGTTGCCAAGTTCAATGGTCAGTCTTAAATTTTCTGTACAATAACATAAAATATTTTATTAAAACTTAAAATATCATTTCTTCTTATAACTTAGGATAATATATTGAAGCCTAAGGTCTGACTTGGCTAGTTCTCATATACGAATTATTATTAAGTACCTACTAAAACTGTCATGGAAGAGCCCTATGTTCGATGGCTAGCTTCTACCAGCAAGCCATATTTTCGGAAGAATAAAATAACAACTTACTTCACTTAGCTTTAGAACTTGCGAAGGCTTTAATATATATATATATATATATATATATATATATATATATACATATATGTTTTCATATCTAAATAACCGCTTGAGGTTTGTAGGTGTTATGAAATTTGGAGCACTTATGTATCTCGCTAATCTCAATATATGAGCTAAATTTGACATGTTGAGTTACGAGTGGGTCAAAACTGTCTCCTAATGGTTCGTGTAACACACACACGGTGCTGCTCGCCAGTCGCCAGCTTGAACTTGGCTTGACACGCTACCGCGTGTCTAGATCACTACATAGTATAAAACAAATTCGCTTCCCGCTGTCTGTCCCAATTTATGCTTAGATCTTTAAAACTACGCAATGGATTTTGATGCGGGTTTAAAATATAGAGTGATTCAAGAGGAAGGTTTATATCTACCATGCCCCCTTGCGAAGCCGGGGTGGGTCGCTAGTAAATAATAAACCTTTGTAAAAATTTTCAAAGATCACTTGCACCGTCTTATTGGTCCCGCATCACCCCTCAACATTGATTATACCTGTGTCATATGAAATCTTATGATGTGCTCTTTATTCCCATAAAAAACAACGGTTTTGGTGCATTACATTTAAAAAATTATTCTGACATGACATTAAAGATATAAACTGATAAAAAAATGTCAAATTAATGCTTTAAATGTGTTCTTCGATTAGTTTTAACAGTAAGGTCACTTAAAGATTGAATAGATACTGTGGGCCTGTAACTCATCTTATGACAAATATATTTCACATTGACATATTTGAATAATGTAAGTATCATTTCGTGTATTTTTTTTAAATCGTCTTTTTTTATTCATGATAGGAAACCGCATGTAGGTACAACTATTAAAAGAATGTTAAAAAAAGAGTTGAAATAATAAAAAATCACCGCTATCATTGAAACTGAAATAAAATTCCTTTTGTTCCGATTACCGACTGACTACACACTAAAAAAGAAACTAATCAAAGCGTCATCTAATATTCTTCGTACGAAAATTAATTTAGTGAGCTGGGATTCGAACTCACGACTCCTTTTTTGATGTCTCCCACTCAACGTCTTATAAATTTGGCTATGCTCACATTCAAGATCCAGCACGAAATAAAAGAGTATGTTGTGATCACCACCACCACTTCGTTAGCTTTCTCTTATTCTGTACCCAAAAAATGAAATCCTAATTTTTATAAAAGGTTTTATTCAAGTTTTTTCTTACAGTTAAGATTTCTATCTTATGTGTCTATTAAATATTTAAGTTAATGTTTCAGTTTTGTCTGTGTCTATGTTGTATTGTTATTATTAAGTGATTGTTTAACATGCTAATTAAGTAACTTCCTAATAGTAAAATTATGTTTGTTTTTAATTTAATTTGAACTGTGCAATAGCTTAGACTTTCCATCATGTGTTATACAGTCAGTGTATGTGTGCCCAAATAACAAAATATCATTTTTGAAGTTTTATCAAACTTTTATCAATCAGCAAACCATAAAAACACGCCTAAATAAAGTAATTTTTCTTTTAAAAAACCTTTTTTTACAATAGATCATAACACGAGTGATAATTATGAACATTGATTCATGCAAATTATACTTTAAAAGCATACATAAACTTAAACCAACACAAACAAAGTGTAAAAAAAAAAGTTTGTAGTTCTCACCTCTGATAAGATTTTCCTGAACACCTTAGTTTACACCTACTAATTTAGCTACACATTATTACATTTACATCAAGTACATGTAGTCTATTCTAATTAATTTAGGATTTAATTAATTACGATATTCCATTATAAGATATGTTAAAATTAGTTTGATATGTTCTGTATTGATATTCTTTAGAGTGGTTGTTGTATTATATACAATGTACTCTAATTCAATACGTAAACATCGATTTGAAATGTTATTCAAGATATGTTTTTATTAAATATTATTTATATCCCGCTCTAAGAAGTCACACCGGGGGGCATCACTCTTATGGGGAAAATTAACTACTGGAAAATTCAAAAACAAAATCACTTAAGAAATGAAGATCCGCTAGTGTAGTGGAAGTGTTACGGAATGTTGTTGTGGTAAGATAGTGTTGTTACCGATTCCACCCTTAAGAGTGATGCGCCCCCGGCGGGCGCGCCACGTGACTGCCGGCGTTGCTGAAGCTTTGTGTTTACATCCCCTGCCCCCCACTCCTCCCACGCGAACCACCCCCGCCACCGTCCCATCCCCACTCGTCATATTGTTCGCAATTTTACTGTTAAACAGGAAATCTGTTCAGGAAAATTTTCCATGGAAAAGAACTAGTTATGTTTTCCCTGTACCCGATCGGATGCCTGCCTTTTCTATTGAATTTATAAAAAGGGTCCCCAACAAATATGTTTTCTATCCTCTCTTTTTAAATGAGCCGAAATATAATAATCTTTATCATTTCATAAAGCAGAGTTTAAAAAAACGAGCAGATCAACCTGAACCTCTACCATAAAGAAAACAAGAATTTCTCACCAAAAGGGATTCCTAAAAGTTTATCTTGAAAACTATATCTAACACAACATAGAACTAAATCTAATGTAAACAAAACGTAGAAAAAAATCACTTCTTAGCGAAACCTTTGCTCAACTGGAAACTGAGATAAGGGGATTGACGCCATAAAAGCAGAATTACCTTCACGCTGAGTAAATTGGGAGCGGGAAATTATTTATTACAGCTCTTATATTCGGTGCTAACGTGCCAATTATAGTTTGGTGGACAAAATAGTAACATATCCCTTATTTTCTAACAAAGAATTGCTTGTAGATTATTTTTGTATGTGTGTTTTGATCTTAGTTTAATGAGTGTTATTTATAACAAAAATAAAGGCAGACTATGATGTAAAAAATGTATTGGTTGAAGATGACATATAAATATCATCTTCTACCAACCATTTTCAGGTTTTAGTATAAACTAAAACCTGAAAATACGTGTTAC
Source organism: Lycophotia porphyrea (assembly GCA_950005105.1). Taxonomy (NCBI): domain Eukaryota; kingdom Metazoa; phylum Arthropoda; class Insecta; order Lepidoptera; family Noctuidae; genus Lycophotia; species Lycophotia porphyrea. The sequence continues at coordinate 10,760,234 of OX465393.1, forward strand.
ATATTTTCACCCCACTGCTGAATAATTAAGAATTTTCGTTAGTAAGGCACTCAACAAAAGTATCTAGACTAATTTATCGTTTATTAAAGTCAAACAAGTAACCCAACGTAGTACTCGCCGAACTAATTTTCTGATTCTGCCGAAGATGAGAACTAAGTTTGGCAAAAAAAAAAATAACATTTGAAGGAGCACCATTGTACAACAAGATACCCCTCATGTATTAAAAAAGTACACTCATTCAATGCATTTAAAACCCTATTAGCTGACTATTTGATCATCTCCTTTACTAAAATGTGAACTCATTGGATGAGTGTCATCATAATATAAAAATTACCACCGTGACGTCGACGAACTTTAAATATAATTTATTTTAAGCATTGTTTTCATATAATTTATTTGTGTCTTTTTTGAGAATCAATATCTTTAAACCTAACCTATAAGATAAATAAGTTGCCGAGTAACTAAACCAAACGAGATATTTTCATAGATATTTCTCTCAAACCAATACATACTTTTCCTAAAGACCAGCAGTTTTATGCCTCGGTGTTGAGCTTTTAGCAGGGATTATCATAACTTGGTGCAGTAGGTAAGGTTTACTTACATAGCTGTTAAGAATTATTGTAAGTAAAAAATTAGTCTCTGCTATTTGTAAATTAAATATAAATAAGCTACTAAAAGTCGATTTTCTGGGAAACTGTAAGCAGAAACCACAAAAAGCCACATGCTACGATCCAAACATACTTCTTTTACAAAAGTAGCAAAATAAGTGCATTTGCTCTCAAGTAAAATGAGACGAAAGAGAGACCATACTTTTAAACTATACTAGAATAACTCTGCCATTTATGTACAAGGGACCTGTAAAATGTTGTATATAGTTCTGGTTTAAAAGCAGAGATAAGTGATCGCAGATAGCTGCACAATTATGTGAGTAATGGCTTGCGTCCATTAGCGGCGCATGACGACTCCGTCGGCGTCGTTCGCTTGTCTGTCACGCCATCCGTGTAATTATTACTGTCCTGTACCTACTGTGTATCGCCTCGATTCAGTTAAACCATATTTACAAGTAAAATGGATCAACTGTTATTTATTTAGCTTTAACTCATGCACTCAGGCGTTTTCTAGACGTGCGTTTTAATACCTAGATGCTTCGATTGGTTACCTTTTTGTAAATTGTTTTACAATTTTGTTAAGGACCCACTACTTGTCAGGCCTACGCTGTATTAACGGAGTTTCTTAGTTCTTCTCCATAGGAAACGACGTGAGGTATTTCCAGTGAACGGTATACTCGCACTCCACACTGGCACTTTGTTGGGACGGGTAAATGGTCAATCCTATTTGGCGGCCATGCTAGTTTAATTGCTTAGCTAGGCATGAATCATCTCAGCCTATTGTAGTCCACAGCTGGATATACCTCCCACACCTCCCGACCTGCGCCACAAAACCCTGTCCGCCGCTTTCCATATCTAGTCTGACCCAGCCACCATATGTTCGTTACCATTGCTCGTGTTTAAACCAACGGCAGTAAAAAATTTACTTACAATCAAAATGATTTTATTTATTTCCTCTTGTCACCAAAAGACGTCTCCTACGACATTTATAATGTACCTACTGTGGTGAATTGAACAAAATGGATTGTTATGTATAATATCCCTCAACGCTTTTTCCTAACTGCACAGTGGGTATTTCGATCCATTTGATTAAATTCAGACCTCCGCCCACAACCCTTTTTGCATCACGCTGCGCCGTAAAATATTGTATTTTGTTCTTGGTATACTTCATTTAATTTGTAATGTTTCTGCATTTTTACGAAATGGTATTGATTATTTTACTGTATCTATATTACTTTTGAGGAGCTCATGAATAAACAATAACTGCCACTCGGGCCGATCTTTAGGTTAAGCCGTGCTTGCTTAGGTTGGTCTGTGGATGGGTGACCACCCATTACATACCGAGTTTCCTCCGTGTCTCGGAAAGCACGTAAAATCGTTGATCCCGGCTGTCATTTGTAGATCTTTGACAGTCGTTGCAAGTAGCCAGTGGCCCAAAAAGTCTGACAACCAGTCTTACCAAGGGGTATCGTATTACCCAGTACTAACTGGATTGTGGAGGTCAGATAGGCAGTCGTTCCATGTAAAATACTGGTATTCAGCTGCATCCGGATAGACTGGAAGCTGACCCCAACATAGTTGGGAAAAGGCTAGGCAGATGATGATATTACTTTTGTACACTCTATTTTTTTATGTAACATAACTACTTCCATTTGAATACATGAAAGTCATGAAATTAGAGAGAAAGCAAAAAATACCTGTAACTAACCAAAATTATAACGATCCTCAGTAACACCTACGCCCGTACTAAAATACCCTTTCAAAAAGTTCCACGAATCTGTATCAAACTCAAATACTAAGAAAGAATTCCTCTCTAATTAGGTATCTACGTGGTATTACAAATTCCGGGACTTCAACTGGTTTAAGTACTAGTAGGCACCTTCTCCACCGCCCGCTGATGAGGAAGCGACAAACGCTGTCGACTATTATCACGCTCAAGAAACATACGAAAGATCCCGTGGCAGTACCTAAAAGAAATTAAGTTAACGACTAAGTATTATTTAGCTAACCTTTGACTGCCCCGTTGGTCTCGTCACAAGCGTGACTGCTGAGCGTGGGGCCCTGGGTTCGATTCCCGGGTCGGATAAAAAGTGCTATTAGGTTTTTCCATTAGACATTTTTCAGTAGCAGCCCGGAATTTGGAAGAGGGCGGTAAGATACCCCCGTGCCTCAGAAAGCATGCTAAACCGTTGGCCCTACACCTGATGTCTCTCTGGTCGTGTCGGATTGCCGGCCCATCGGTCTATTAGAGTAAAGCAACAGAGAGTGCATGTGTGCAAGCGCACACACTGGTACACTATAATATCTCCCGCGCTGCTCTGGATAATCTTCCGGCCCGCCGTGACCGGAAAATGCCAAAATGTATTATAGACTTAAAAAGTATCGACATATTTAAATGTAATGTTAAACAAATGTTATTGGTAAAATCTTATTATAGTGTTAATGAATATGACAAACTCTAAATGATGTTTATTACTTAAGTTTGACATAGATTGCGTATTTCACAATGATTAATTCTTGACATTTTAGCATAATAGTTTAACTTTGGCATTATTACTTTGACATTATTTACTTTGATTTTAATTGATAATTTAATAGACATGTAACTTTAAACTTTAATGTATTTAAATTTTTAATTTAGGGACTAACCACGTTCCGAACTAAATGTTGCATGCCTAGTGCAGAATATGGTGACACTAACAACTTTCCTGTTCTTCAAAAACCCACCTGTATAACCCATATTTGCAATAAATGAATTTGAATTTGAAAATGGTCAGGAGTACTATTATACAAGGCGGATCCTTCATGAAGCCGTCAACCAAGCATTCTCTGCATCAAACTAAGTAACCCAACACAAAAATTATTGCTAGAAGACGACTTTTTTTGAGGTGAATAATCACGTTTCACGGCAATACTCTATGTTACGCACTCAAAAAATTGCGCTGATGGATGTATTGGATATTAAACGGGTCATTGAGGTATTTAAAATAAAGGTTTCTTTAGGAACGCGTGGCGGTATCAATACTCAAGTCTGCTAGCTCAACAAACTTGTAAGTCAACGTGATCAATAGATATGACCGCTTATGTCGCAGATTTTGCGACTTCAAAAAGGAATCAAAGCCTATATATAGGGTACTTCCCGTTGACCTAGAATCATGAGTAATGTCTTACAGCACATGTAAAGGAAAAAATCTGAAAACCGTCAATATTTAGTTTAATAACATAATATTTAAAATAAGTTTATACGGAACCTTCGGTCCGCGAGTCGAGTTGTTAGCTCGCTTCTCGCTAATCGTCTTCAGTGGGGCCGGTGCCCTAGGCACCTAATACCGACCCACACTGCTTACCGAGCGTTTACCGACAGTTTCTGTGCTGCAAAGCCTCTTACATCTTAAGCTGGTCTAATTGGCACACTCTAAGAGATATTATGAGTAGCGTTGCCTCGTTAGAAGATATTTATGAACATCAAAATTTACAATAGAATATTACTGTATATTCCGTGCTTTTCAGTTTCTAAAAACGAAAGAGTGGTATTTTCTTTCGCTTTGCTCTGCAATTATTAATTATAAGTACGATAGGTAATCCAGAAAACTGAAAAAAATAAAGGAACTGTAAAAATATGATTTACTTTCGATTAGTTATAAAATTAAAATTAGTAAAGTATAATGTAAAGTCCTAATGCAAAGTCAAATTTTTTTTTCAGTTAGGCCATTAAAAGGCACTTGCCATACTGTTCCGACAGAATTTGAGTTTTATTGATACGGAAAGAAAACGAAAGGTGCTTTCGAACTTCAAAATTAAACCAAAGGAAATAGAATTGATTATTATAATGCATCGTTGGTCAAGTGTTCGCAAGCGTGACTACTGAGCAAGAGGTCCTCGGTTCTATTCCCGAATCAGGCAAAGTTTTATTGGGTTTTTCCATCACGAATTTCTAAGTAGCAGCCACGGAGTCGGAATCTGTGCCCGGTTGATGGCAACAGGCTCGCCCTCTATTACGTGGGACTTTAAGATACACCTCTGCCTAACCCTTCGGGGATTACAGGCGGGATGTAATGTACTTATGTATATTGCAAGCATTTAGCATCATCCGTCTAAGGCAGAATTTGAAATCCTCAAGTGCTAAGCTACTTGTCATTTTTACTTAACAGCGTCACATCTGCATTTAAACTAATAAAGAAATCCTAATTACCCAAATCCACGTGTGTACTGTTGGTAAACACAATCAATAGCAGATTAAAATAATGGTAACCGAAACCGAGCTTATTAAGAGCTATTACATTCATAGCGGGCGGTGAATAGCTGCTTATTCAGACCGTCAACAGGCAGCCCGCGGACAAATCATTAATATGAACCGGTATTCATCACCATGGTGGCATTCAGATCCACTGAATGCTATCCCGAAATAATCTCAGTGGGGTTCGGAAAAATACTTGCGGGGTTCCGAAGGCGCGGGACGCGGGGTGCGGAACAACGGCCTCGTTACGTAAGTTCCGGCGGATGTCGCCTCGTGATGCATTGTCGACGCCTCGGAGGGTGGACATCGATGTTTTTATTTTCATCACAAACATTAATATGTTCATTCGACTATACTTTATTTATTACGATTTTGCGATACGCTGAGCGAAACAAATTGCTGGACAGTAAATGATTTATTTATTCCTGCTTTAACGATGGTAGCACTAGCTATGCATGACATAGGATGCATGCAATAGAGCAGTCCCTATGTACCGAAATCTTCTAATGTTGTTTAACTATGGTGTCTACTAAAAAATAAATTAAATTAACTACCGTTTTAATCTAAACCAACTCGTCCATCACAATCTATTGAGACCCTAATTTTATGTCCAAAACAGTTAAATATATACCTACAATATTCATAAGCATAAAACCTTAGTCCCGCAGAAGCCAGCAATTAAGGCTAACGTCTTGACATTCATCCCGAAGCACCAATAATGATTACATCACAAAATAATTACGAGTGCTCAACACATCGGCAGCTGTCCACGGTATGGGAAAGTAATAATGTGGATGCAACGGAGGTGTCTTTTCGGTCCGTCCCCTCGGGAAATCACGGTAATCCGCGATGTCGACGGCGCGTCGACTAAACCTCTGTCGAACGTAGTGCTGCGACACTGTGGATACAGCCTCATAATTGATATCTATCGGAATATTTTATACACTAATCGATACTTAGAAACTGTGGTACTTATGAAGGATGTTTTAGTCTAGAGTTAGAGAGTTGCTTGCCTGATAGACGAGCCTTCTTTTCCGATCAATTCATGGAATTGCTCCTTAATTATGAAAAGTACATTAAAGTGGCCAGTAGCCCGTAAGTCTAAAAACCAGTCCTACTAAGAGGTCTCGTATTACCCAGTAACTGACTTGCGGAGGTCAGATAGACAGTCACTCCATCCAAAATACTGGTATTCAGCTACATTCGGATTTCGGCTAGACGTGAGCTGACCCCAAAATAATTAAGAAAAGGCTAGACAGATGATGTTGACAATAATTAAGACAAAAAGCTAAAAAATCCAACTACATTTATTCTGACTTACTCCTGAAAAATTCGTATCTCATCTCTATCTAAACCACAGTTGAATCCAGAGATCACTGTGAATGGGCACTGATGAATCATGCTCATTCACACGAAAAGATGTACCACACATTAGAGCCCCGATACACAAACCACCATAGAGGGGAACTTAAACCTGCAAAGAGATTTGCTTGCTTCCTCCGATATTAAGAACATGATGTGAACAAAGATATAAAAACTGTGATTATTTTCTTTTTGGTTAATTTATAAAAAAAAATTGCAGGTGACTACATGGTAGTAAGCTCCATCAAATCACTAATCTTAAACGGCTTTCATCCAATTTTCTTTTTCATCATTACCCAATTAAAATCACCAACATCGAAATGTGTCAATGTCAGTTAATAAAATCTTAGTAGATAACGAGCTCTTCTACGTAATATCCGAGATGACAATTATCGAGTCGGAGAAGCGACAGGGACGTCCAGACTCATAAGTCTTCATTACTCTGTGCCGAGACCAAGTTTGCTGCGTTGCGAAAGTTTAACGCGTCAATACGGAGCTTAACCGGTTTGCCACGAGCTACGCGCTCAAGCGACACCCGAGCTGCGCGACAGACATTGTGGAAAAAAAAATAAGTTATTGCTTAGAGCTTGCCAAGCCTAAGCAAAGATGAGACTGGCAGAGTAAGGCTGAGGCACTGCACCGCGCCGTAGTGAGGTGATGGCAACTATCTTCTGTAGTTATCCATGCAACAATGACGACTATGCCCCAGACATGGCCAATCAACCGTAGATTTTCACGGGAAAAAAGTATGTTTGCAAGAAGCCTGATGGTACTCCCGAGATAGAATCAAGTGATTAGAGCTTGTCACTCGGCACAATCGCATCGCAACATTCGCAACACGCATCGCCCGAGGTCGTGTACGGGGCGTAAAAATGATCCGCTGACAATGTCCACCCTCCCCCTTAGACGGTTTATCTTTATCCTTCTGCTGCATTAAAAACTGCAAATTCATTGTTTAGAGTATTTTAGGGTCTTGAAGTTCGGTTAAAATGAGACATCTCAAAAACAATTTTGTTTTATAAAAGTCTAAAATAAAAATTGCCTAATACATATTTATTTGTTTTTAAGCTTTACGTGCCTTAAAGTTTTTAAAGGATATGTACCCATTTCAGCTCATGTACACTGAACGACCAACAAAACTTTAATTTTCAATACTTATTAGCTACCTACAGGTTCTTTATTACGGCTACCATAAGTACCATGGGTGCCAGGTCTTCTGAAAGCTGATATTCTTCGACGTAATCTGTAGCAGAATACCGAAAACTTTGAACTGAAGAGAACCTATTTACTTACTAAAGTCTACTAATTTAGTTAAGGACAGCAGCTAAGAAAAAAAAATCACAGTTCCATCATTTTGCCTCAAAAACATGATCACGTAATAATGTGTTTATCATAATGGGAGTTGTTTATCCTAAAAGCAAAGTTAAAACTTAATACATCACAACTGGGGAGTCTCATTAAAAGTGACGAATCATTAAGGAAGCCCGCGACAACGGGATAATGTTTCCCATTATAATTACTGCTACTATAGGTATAAACAACGCTGTGTTAGATAACAGAACACTAAACTAATGAACTTTGAATTAATTATTTTATTAAGTACTTTTCAGACAGCCATTTCTAAACCGGCCAGTAGCAGCCGCGGAGTCAGGATCTGTGCTCGGTTGATGGCAATAGGCTCGCCCCTATTACATGAGACTTAAACACAAATGGTGAAGTATCCGTGTACCATTAAGAATACCGCTGCCTAATAACCCTTCGGGGATTACAAGCGTGATGTTATAATATATTATGTTACTTACTAGATTTTACTTTACGCCTAAGTTGAACAGATATCGATTTAAGGTGCAAAATTAATAATAAAAATCTAGCACAAGGCTTCGTCATCAGTTCATACCATACCTTAGCAGCTGCCTCTCCTTTAGGCTAGTGCAATCATTTAAATGTTTTAACTTAACAAGGTGACAAATAATGATGTGATGACGTGCCAAAGTGGCATGTATTTTGGCATACAAAAGATAAAACTAGCCATCATCTAACTACCTATATGATATATTAATTTCGACATTGGCGATGTAAATAAGAGTTCACTCTTATCATCGTTAATACGTGGACCACATGCATTCACAGAAAGGGCTACTTAGCAATAACACAGTTTATCTGTAATTTGAATAAAATCCCCCGCTAAGCCGAACTTCACACACATCAGCATTCGTACAGCGTATCCGTCATTATCATATTGAGCGAACATTGGGAATGAGGAAGTGAGTGAGTGAGCCGGGAACAGCCGGGAGGCGCAACGATATTGCTGTTTGCCATCAACAAATATTTGGACGACCGGCCTCCCACCCCGCTACTTACTGGAGTTAAATCAATATTTAAATAATTTCAAACTTTGATTAATTTGCAGATATATTGTTTGCAATGATGTCGTCGGGTTCGGATTAGCGGCTCGCTAATGTTATTGCTTTATTCAATGTTTTTTATTCGGAATATTTCTACCGTGTGCTTTTTTCCATATACCTAGGTATGTAACTATGCAAGTGAGAATAGTACCTACATACTAAGTAAATCGCGCTTTTTTTAATTTCCACTATTTATAACTAAATTAATAAAGTCGAGTTTGTTGTTTATTATTACGCACAAACTATTAAAAACACTGATTGGCTTGCTGTTATCACTAACCTATGTGGTCTATTTATCATTTCCGTCCACACTCGCACAGGATTCTATGGTTACTTAATTGCCCGAAATGATACTCTGAATGTTTTTATTCTAACGACGGCGACCTGCTTGATTTTTACAACTTAACAAAACATGAAGATTTCTTCATTTGATGTACTTAAATTTAATGTTATACACAAAATATTTTCTGAATAAATTCTCAAATTATGTTGAAAATCACACCAAAATCCGTTGTAGATGGACGTTGTTGTCATCATTAATTATAATACTTAAGGAGGTATAGGTAACAAAGCGACCATTTATTTTCACAATTCCAACTACGATGAGTTCAAATGAAACATAAACGTTACAGTTAAACTGCGGCTATTAACCGGTTTTAGGGTATGAATGTTTTATGCGGCTCGGTGTCACCCGGCTCCCGGGGGAAGGGTACGTACAAAACTCTACTAGCACTTAATTAAGGGGTAGCTTCGAAGGGAATAGATTTTAATTAATATTACGCGGTGATTCGCTCTACGGCCTTATTGTTTAGTCCAGATTGAAAAGTCTCTCTTTTGAAATAAGGTTGCCGTTTCTGTAGGCATTTCCATTTTATGTCTTATGAGTTATATATTGAAAATGACTAGAAATAAAGTGAATATGCAGAAACATTTAATATTTTTTGTATGTTTGTAGTTACTGCCTACATAAATACCTTTATGCTTTTGGCATGCATACATGTTCCAGATTACCTAGGTACCTAGTTACTGACATTTTGGTAACACTAACGAAGAAGAAGAACGATGAATTAGTTTTAGAACCAATAATTATCCAGTTTGTTCAATATTTACTTAGTACAAAGTTGAACCTAAGCTAAGTGATTTACATTTAAATAAAGAGATTTTTATCAAAAGGGAAAATTAACTATTTTACTGCTAAACAAACTAACCAACTCGTTCAAGACTTCCGAAACTCAGGGAGCGTAGGAAGACAAAGAAAATAGAATATTCTTTTAAGAATTTAAATAAATTTCCTATAAAGAGGGAGACTCCGCTCCCGTTACAAAAAGGAAAACGAGAGCTAATAAAAATGCTGGAGTTAAAACGTGCAATTTTAAAGCAGTGTCAAGTATTTATAAGATCCGTTTTTAAAAGTCTGAGAAGGTGAGTGTTACTTAATTAAAACATTGCTGTGAATACCGGAGTTCAACGTTTTAGGTTGGTATCTGAATAAAATGCATATCATAATGTACATAACTACCTACATGCTTGTTTTTTTTTATAAATAAATTATACTTTTTAGGCTTACTTAATAGCTTTCCAAGCATTAGCAGTACTGTTAACCAAACAATAAAAATATCGCACTAAACAGTGAACTGTGTTTTCCATTCGACATCAATCAACATTTAGTCATCTATGCTCATGATTTATTTTGATTTATTTTGAAAACTAAAGTAGCAAAATGAAATCTTAAACGAAATCACAAATTAACACGCGAATTTTTGTTTTTATTCACGGTAGTACCAGGGCGACAAACAAGCAGACAGCGCTGCGTTAGGATAATTTCCCAATTTATTAGATACCGATCTATACAACCAAAAGAATGAAGACCGCGGGCCAAGTGCTGACTGGTGAACTTAACAACGTACTCCAATCAGCTCTGGGACCGCATGGTGAGTCCAATACTTGTCACAGAGGTGGCCTGTGTACCAGTCCGAACAGTGGGGACGTTATAGGCAGATAATGCTAAGCAGCAGCCCTCCCAATGCAAGTGGTAATTAACGCCAAAGGCATGCAAAATACTCTATTGTAACTGTTGGTAAACTTCTAAATAGCCGTCTCTTTATTACCATCTTTATTTAGCGCCATCAGTGCAATATCGGCACCCTCCCATGAGACGTAAGCAAACAACACTTGAGCGCTCTTTCCATTCTCTCATCTTGGCATTATCGATTTTTTGTTTCACACATCGATTATTGCCTAAAACTGAAATTGTAGGATTTATTTATTCACTGCGTTGATTTCATTCAGTACCAACTTAAAATACGTAAAATAGTGTTGTGTACAATTCTTCACAAATCTTATCCTGACTTCCTAACTTATATATATATATATTATTTTATATTATTTTACGACATCATCCGACGAGCTCTTGTCACCGTCGGCGTCCCAGCTGTTTTAGAACCCAATGGCTTGGCACGCGACGATGGCAAGAGACCGGACGGCATGTCTTTGTTTCCTTGGAAGATGGGTAGGCCTTTAGTGTGGGACGCAACATGCGTCGATACTCTTGCGCCATCCCATCTTCCAAGCTCATCGTGCTGTGCTGGTGCTGCCAGAGAAACCTTTGTGGTAACTATATTTTCGAGCCGCTTGGGGTTGAAACTCTGGGGCCGAATGCTCATAGCCTATTTAAGGAAATTTCGAAACGCCTAGTTGACGCTTCCCGTGACCCAAGGGCTGGCTTTTACCTTGGCTAGAGGCTAAGTGTTGCCATACAACGTGGCAACGCCGCCAGTCTCTTGGGAACATTACCAGCTGACAGCGTTGAGGAGGAGTTTCGATGCCCTTTTATAGTTTGTTGTTAGTTTATTTATTTTAGTTTGATAGTTTTTAATTATTAATGTATATAGTTAGTTTAACCTAATAAACTTGTATTTTATAATATTATAAATGCGAAAGTAAGTTTATTTGTTTGTTTGTTACCTTTTCACGCATAAACCACTGAACCGATCATCCTGCATATACCTTGTCTGGTGTACAGAAACGGATATAGGGTACCTTTAATCCTGCAAAAAGTACTGTTCCCGAGGAAAACAACAATAACGTTTGAGTTATATTATTACAAGCAGAGTACAAACCCGAAATCAAAATAAAATTCCAAATTAACGCGAGCGAAGCCGCGGGCAAAAGCTAGTTAATTATAGATAAAAGTAGATTAACAAAGATGAGGTGCTTACTTAAACATAAAATATCACATTGCAGTACTGTATTAACCATCAAAAAATGTACCTAGGGACATTATGTTTTTTGTTTTAGTTGCCTTGTACGTCCCACTGTTGGGCAAATGCCTCCCCATATCTGTATAGGTTATCTTCGCCTGGGCCACCTTGAACCAGCCTCCGTGATCATCCAGAATATCTCGCCACTTGTAGTGTGTTTGGTAATCTAACGGTTACCGATACTTTGTGAATGGCAGCCATATTGTTTCTAAGGTATATTCAATGAATCTAATAGACCCAGAGACATGGAAAAGACCTTATTGCAAAGGTAAACGCCGATGCTATCGAATTACTAAATAAAATTTACCATATAATTTAGTTTGAGCAGGTACACAAAGTACGAGTGGGAGTGAGACGGCAGAAAGGTGAGTGACTTAAACCAACAATGCTTTAAAAAATTGTTATACAACAGGAAAATACGTTACTTACACACTCAGACATGTATGTAGCTAGTTTTAGTTTCATCAGCCTGTTGTCACGGCCACCATTACGTGTAACAGGAAACCATTCTACATTTGAACGAGGACAGTTCGGTAATAATACTTATTATTATATTCAGCTGTTGCTTTGCTGCTTGAAATGCCTATTGCTGTTATTATAATGCTATTAATGAGTTATCTAACTTTTGATTCAAGTGACAGGAATTACGTAGGTAGGTACTATCATGTGTAGGATTGTGTGTGATTATGCAACACACAAAATCTACGTGTGTTTGTGTCTTGTTTTAGTTTTACTTGACTTGTTATACATTTATAAAAAATATCTATACAAATAATCTTACAATTAAATAAAATAAAAGTGTCTGTAATTTCAAAATAACAGCTTTTTACTGAATGCTTATGAAAGTTTTTTTTTTCAATTTATCCGTCTATCGGTCTGTCTGTCTATTTGTTCGGGCTCTCCGAAACGGCTGGACCGATTTTGACGGGGACTTTTACTGGCCGATAGAAAATAAATAAATAGATGTTATAAGCAGTAAATTAGGCTACGTTTATTATGGTTCCGTGCATTTTTTTTTAATAATTTTTAACTCTTGAAATTGTTAACAAAATCCGATGTAAATAAGGAAGTAATATTTTAATTATAATTTCACGCGGGGCTCAGCTAGTTATTATGAATATAAAAGAACTGGTTTTAGATGGATAGCAAAATGATGTTTTTTACGATAATCTTTACGTTGAGTTTCGTAGAAACTTTATGAATAAAATGGCATTCATTTACATGGAAATTTTCCTCATGTTGCGAATGATTTTTTATGTGTTAATTTTTATCTGTGATAATATATCAGCTTTTTAATTTGGTAATCTAAAAATAAGTAATTGCAGAAAACGAGGACTTTCAATAAAATGTCAAAACTTTCATTATCCGAAAACAATGGAAAGGTAAAGAAACTAAATAGGTGTTAACAGCCAACACAAAGGTCATACTATTACGTCACAAAATAAAGTCTTCCAAATAGGTACAAATTAATCAAAAAAGAAAAAATCAGAAGAATAAAAAAAAAAACAACAAGTCGTGAGCTTCGTCTTTTTTATTTTAGTTTAGTACACCAATATACACAGCATAGTTGCCCAACCCAAGTTAGTTGCGTACTAAGGTGCCACACAGACGGTAAGGTACCGACTGAAACCAAAAAAAAACTTCTCTGAAAAATGGCCGTTTCCGTAGCCGTAGATTCTGGAATCTAGGCAGATCTAAGGCCTACATCTATTAGGGCTGCGGAACTGTTCGAAAAAGATACCGCGGCCCTGGAACACAAAGGGCAAGGAAGGAACATGGATGGGTTTTAGTCAGTACAAGTCTGACACTCCCTCCCGCTCTGCCCAGAGCGGAAAAAGTCATTTGATGACTTCCGATCCGAAAAAAAAAAAAAAGGCCTACATCTACTACTACAGTCGGCTGACCCACAATATGCTCCTCACCTACCTACACGACCTACACATAATATCTACAAAATCATTAATAGAGTTAGGTTAGGTTAGGTTATATTTATACATCGCATCCTGGTACTTAGGACCCTGGCCTGGACTTAGTAAGTGACATAATTATATATGTCAGAAATTCTATGCGCAGAATGGGATACGGGTAAACTAGAGAAATAGCTCCTTTAACTTGTACACAGTTCATTGTTACAGAGTCAATTACTAACGCTACTGTACTAACTAAATACTCTGAACTTAAAAGGAAGCACAGAGCAGTTCCTAGACCGCATGTGTCGCGACCACGACTGAACGATAACTGTCGATTCCTGGGACCATGGTCCGTATCGGGCACCAAACCTCTAGGGTCAGCACAACGCCTAACAAAGGCGCATGTGTTTAATTATAAGTACATACTCATCCGGATCCGACATATATTTAATTTTTATCTCATTTCTTTTTATTAAAAAAATAAACACCATCATCGTAACAAAGTACTAGTACTACTAGTACTTTGAAAATTGTTAAAAAATGGTGTTTTAAGTTTTCTAACGTTTTTTGCTATTTTCAGGTCATTGTCAGATTGTGTATTGATTAAAATATGATTCACGAAACCCGCTAACAAATATGGCTTTACTAAGTTATAATAAAAAATGGACCACTGTTTTCTAAGAACTAAGAAGTTACCGAAATCCTTAGTGCTAAAATTGGTCAAAAATAAGTTTGTCACTTTTAATTTATTCTTTATTTATTTTTTCTAACAACCTACTCGTCTACACTATACGGTATGAATCGTATAGGTACCTATAAGCCTATAACCTTTCTGTAGCGACCACCCTCTGGACGACAAAGTCAACCGTGGCGATTCGTCACGCGGTCACACCACCATTAATTTCTATAGAAAAATACACCCGAGCTTTTACAGCTCTTTCGATAACATCAAAACTACATTAGAGCCATTTTTCATTCATGTTTCTTTCCCGCTCATTTGAAATACCTACCAAGCACTTGCATAACGGACTGGTGTCCACAACTCCAGCAAGCACTTACTAGGTATTCAGGTATGACCGTATATGGGTACCAACAATGACACTCGAAGGAAAAACGATCTTCAAGAATTTAAAGGAAGTTTATTTTTAAGAATTTTAAATGCCGTGGCATTGTCCGTCTATGACTCCTGGCGATCAGTCAATGCCGCTGGACCGTGCACTGCGAAAGCTTGGTAAGCCAAACATAGGGCCACGTCTATATTAAATATTGTTGATGTTGTAAGTTACTAGTTAAGGATCTACAGAAGTTGCTCTAATAGCTCCCGAGTACTCCCGAAAAGACATCGTTGCCTCTCACAGAACAAAGTACCCAATTCTTGGTCTATCTAGTTGTACGGTGGCTCAAGGCCGCGGTGCTGGACGTAACATGGGCATGGGTACACACTCAAACTCGAACGAACTAAACGAGCGCTCGTATTTTATATTTGTTTAAAATGCCCCCAGTTTTATGAAAATGCCAAAAAATGGGAGTTCTTCTGATGTTGTCAGCAGGACAGCAGCATCAGAAGCGAGGAAAAAATAGGGTACAGAGTATTGCACGGTATTCTCAAATGAATATCATAAAAGAAATCATCATGTGATAATTTTCACACATATCTCGTGTACGGTGTGCATGTGATACAAGTTCTAAATGCTGAACCTGCTGTGCCTTCAAGGAAGCAAGTTAGCAGGTTTATCGCTACGCTCCGACGTAAGTAAGTCCGCGTTATTCACTCATCATCATCATCATCTACCGACGTTCATGTTGGTGCGGGTGAACGGTTGATGCAAAATTAGCCGTACAAATCCAGCAACCAACTAAGCGCAGGTCACACCGCCAGCTATCGAGCGAGCTGGTGGGCGAAGCGAGGCGAGGGAAACTATAGAAACTAAGCGAAGCTTTGGCGAGCTAATCAATGAGGGTTAACACCAAAAACTACGGAAAACAGGCGAGCGACGGTGTGGGCGGGCGCACCGGGTGAGGCCGGTGAGGTGAACAAATAGCACCGATGCCTGGTATCGTCGGATATTTCGTAAGCATCGTTTTTATCGCTGACGTAGCTTAGCTGTGTAGTTCGCGACGGGAACCAAGGTATGACAAAATAATAGAATTTTCTGTAACTTCAAAAAAAGAATGGAGAGTTTATGAAAACATTTTATCGTAAAAAAGCGTGGGGGCTTGATGTGTTTGATTTGATTTGATAGTAAAATGATAATGAAACTCCCCATTTAATTCCAGCCCGTAGTCAAAATGCTTGTCTCAATGATAAAGTCATGTACATATATCTGAGTACAGTTATATGGTAAATCTAAATAACTTTGCTGATTGTATAACCGAAGCGCCCACGACAGATCTTTCAACTGTCGATGATAGGTTCTGTGACTACGACGGTTTAAACGAGGAATCAGGGTTCGATTCCGGAGGAGGAGCGTGCGAAATGGCATTCATATACGAAGGCAGCAGCGACGTAAATTACCCACTTCCGTAATGGAGGAGCAATGCGAGACTCAATCGTGAAAACGTGATTTTTTAGTTTTTCTAACCATAATTTTATTTCGTTACGGTATACTCAAAACTCTTCAGTTGATCCTGTCCGTAGTATATGACTACTGATTGTTCACTTGTCTCAAAGCAAGGTCGTCGTCAGTTTTTGAGCCAGCGGGGGAGGCAGAAGGGTACAAGTAAAAATGAATTTGTTAGGGTTAAGTTTCCCATCTACGGATGCTACTGAAGTTCTTCAAAGACCTCGCGTCTACAAATTTTAGTATCCGTGCTGTTTACCGTTTAGGAGTTCCTTCGTGAGCAAACGATTCTGGCTGCTGGATGAGGTCATGATAGAAATCACGTTTATCCATCAATTATTAACGCGTCCACAAATTTTGGTATCCGTGCTATTTATTAACCGTTGACGAGTTCTCTCGTGAATCCTGGCCAGAGGATTAGGCAACGACGGAAATTATATTTATTCATCAAAATTGAACGCGTCTACAAATTTTGGAATCCATGCTATTTACAGTTGAGGAGTTCCTTCGTGAGAAGACAATCCTGGCTCAAGGATTAGACAAAAACAGAAATTATGTTTTTCATCAAAATTTAACGCGTCTGCAAAGAAGAATGGCATGACTACAAGCAATCTGGGGACCATGTTTAGAGTTTGCGTTCATTCATAAAAATACTCTCAAAAGATAGATCTCGGTGAAATTAAGATATAAGTTAATCACAGCATATTTTTTAATTATCGGGTTTCGTTAGGAAACGCTGTTGAAAGAGTAGTGGTGGCCCGTTTAAAAGGGCCCCATGACAGGAGACCAAAAAGTATATTATGTAGTAAACAGTGGAACACATTCCGAGATGGCGGAAATGAATAGTTCCAACAATGATCCATTTGGAAACAATGGCACTAGTAGTCGAATCAGTATATTAAGCTCCCAACACATTAGCCATCTTGAAAAACGTCATTTCGTACGAATATGCAAAACAACCTCAATGATGTTTTGATGAGAAATGACAAAATCATTCAATTGCCACGTTTCCATTGATTGACAATAATGAAAACTATACGTATAGGAAAATGCCCGAGTTCCAGCAGCCCAGCAGACAGAGGGACATTATAGGCCGAATATGCTTACGCTATGCTTATGTTATATTTAACGGAAACGATTTTCGTTGAAGAAAATAAAAAAATATGAACTTGACCAACACGCACAAAACATGGCAATTGCTTTAGTCATGTAGTTTGCTGACATGTGAACCTTTGCACTTTGATTTACATCGTGCATCCAGAACCTTGCACAAACGGACAGGCACAAATGGATAATGTATATAGAGCTTAAGTCAACTGTCAGTCTTGAAGTCATCTACTAATGTCGGGTACGACAGTGTTACATGGATCTTTTGGCACCCAAATGATGCTGCCGCTGTTTGTGAAATGTATTGATATAACAAGATGGTGGCATTAGTTCCGATTTTGGCCACGCGCCAAAAGATCCTTGTACAGTTATAGTCGTAAGCACTCCATTCATTTTATTTCTAATGTCACAATAAATGTGAGATTACTTGTTTGGAAAATAATATAAATAAATGAGTCAATGGACATAGTATATTTCTTTATTTTTACATACTACTAAGACATCGTTTATTTTTAGATTATAGATCATTTTATACTAATAGGTCTCATTTTTTAATATTACAAGACATAGAACTATTTAAACAAAAAAAACAATTTTCATGGAGCAGGGTCCATGAACCTACCTACCGGAAGTAAGGGCTCCTGATCTAGGAACCTCCTCACAAAACGAGCCCTATCGAGGAGTACTGCCTTCTGATTCAGGCCCTTGATCCAACCTCCAAGCGAGAGCTTCGAGCCTCCGATGATCGTGGGTGAAGCATCCGTTCTTCGGTAAACCGGCGAACAGACTCTTCTCTTTAGGGTGTCAAAGTCGGACTGAATCCATTTGATTATACAGAAAGAGTACATTAAAACTGACATGACCCAACCGTTGAAGGCATACAACGTCCGCTATTAACCGTTGAGGAGTTCTCTCGTGAGATGACGATCTGGCTACAGGAAGAGCTCAAATAAGGTCAAATTATTGTATTATCATCGGTCTTTGATAAGTGTGCGAAGTTTCAGTTCAACCCGACGTTTTAAAGTGGTTGAAAATCAAGTTCAAAGCGTGTTAAGAAGTGAAACGATGCTGGCCCGACTCGCTCGCTCGCTCGCTAGCTGGCGCTGAAATGCCATAGCATAAACGGTCGCGTGTACCCTCCACGACCAGCCACAGTTTCACCTACCTTTTTGTTACATTTTTGTGTTGTTTGGCGTACAGGGCACGCGCTTGCTTGTCAATACGTATGTACAGACGCCAGCACATCAAGCTACTACAATCCGTCAAATTTCTTTTAATAAATTTTCAATTTTATGGCATAAGCATTAGGTTCAAGGTTGATTGGGAAAATTTGACAGTTTCGGGTAGCTTGATGTGCTGGCGTCTGTACATGTGTTGTCCCGTCTGTCAATATATTTGTCAAGTTGGTAGTCGAGAAGATAACAAAACTACTCAATCTAACACCATCGAACAGCATCGTACTCAACGTACTCAACCAATCCTAATGTGATGTACGCACCGTACCGTAAAATGCTGCAACATTGCCATCAAAGAGTAGAAATACTAATACATAAATTGCCCTCACTGCTCAACATTGCCAGAACGGCTAGAACTATATATATATATATATAAATTTTAGTTATTGCCTTTCATTATTATATTTTTAAGTTCTCATTATTATTGCCTTTTGGAAACTGGCAACACTAGATGGTTTCCTTTTTATTCCAGTCCTCCTGCTCCATATCCGTATCCGTGCACTATGGTAGAAAAGGGTTGCCAGCCGCATTATTTTTTAAATATCGGGGTACATTAATACACTAAAATTCTGCAATCATCATGTACTGTCTCTAGCCGTCGAAAAGATTTGAGGGTACCTACAAGTGTGATTTCCCAAGAATCATAGTGTGCCTGGACTTGGTATAGCTGGACCTACCTCTCTGCCAAACTACGTCATTGGCCATAAGACCACAGACGTTAAATATAAAACTGGTTCATTCGCCGATAGACGCTATTGTGTATCGATTTTTTGTCGCAAAACAGTGCTCTCTAAAAATGGTCAATGTGTAGTTTCTTGTTGTAAAAACCGATCTGCAACTTAAAATCTGATAACCATGGTCACATTGTGGTATTTATATACGTTGATAGCTCAAACGTAGTACAGGGGTGAAAAGATAGATGATTTGGCATAGGGCTGGGACAACGGGAACAAATGCAAAAAAAAAGTCTTTTAGTTCGGTTATCAGCTGCTTATTAGTAAGTTCAGTACGTTATATAGTATTCTTATGTATGTGTCTGAGCAAAAAGAAAGAAGTAAGTTTTAAATAAAAAACTAATTATTATGCCACTTGTAGTATCTTTCTTATAGGAAAGGTACAGGCCCAACTATGGGGCATGTTTTTTTAATTATAAAATTAATATTATTATAATGTTTTATGAAATAAATACAATCGTTATCCTACATATTGTCGTTATTACTGACTTACGCAGTTTCACGGGTCATGATAATCCGTTTCTTTATAAACCTTTTTCTTATAAACTACAGGCTGCGCCACTTTATCAGCGCAACCTTTTTCATAAAAATATGACTTCCAGAATACTATGTTCGTAACACCATAACATTTTAATCAGAAGAGTAGGAGAAAAACCCTTTTAAAAGTGGTTACACACAAACTGTATATAACACTAATTACATAACATACATAACGCCTGTAATCCCCGTAGGGTTAAGCAGAGGTATACCTACTAGTACCCACCTTTCGCCAGTTATGTTTGAGTCCCATGTAATAAGGGGCGAGCCTATTGCCTTCAACCGGGCACAAATCCAGACGCCGTGGCTGCTACTGAGAAATTCCTAATGGAAAAACCCAATAGCACTTTGCCCGACCTGGGAATCGAACCCAGGACCTGATGAATGATGCTCAGCAGTCGCGCTTGACCACTCGACCAACGAGGCAGTCACACTAATTAATTGATGTTTAATTAAAAATAAAAATTTATTACGATTATTTGGAAGCTAGCTAAGCTAACTAGGCTGGATATAATTATTGACACCTGCCGGCTGGACTGACATCTGCCGGCACTGGTGTAGTGGCGGCATTTTCGACTTATAAGTTGCTTTGTGAGAAATACAGGGTGTAAAGGACAGCCCTCCACAAACTGGCCGGGTGCATTCAGCTCCTTATTTTGAACCATATTCCACCGGAATTTTTCTCCGATTTCTTATTTCCAGTCACTATTCCTTTATTTCAATGTAAAAGTACATTCCCTGTACACATCACTCTATTTAAGTAAAGAATACGGCTAAAATAAAAAATCCAACATTGGAGGTTGGAGGTTGAAATACTATAAGAACGACGCGTGAAATCAGCTGTTTACTTCCTACCTTGCTACAGAGTTCATGGAGCTTGTTGTTGCGCTTGCAGTTCGCTACGTGCGTTTTGCCACGGTAACGATACATTTTGTATGAGGAAATAAAATAAATCAAGTTAATTGGATTCCCATAACATTCCTGAAATAATTTATTGTACTGGTCAACTTGGTAAGATATACTGAATTCACCCCATTAGTTTGTGAAGGGTTATAAGAAGGCCCCATATAAGATTTAGCTACGGTACTTTTTATTTTTATTGTGAAAATGGTTAAAAAGTGTTCTATCATGTGATCATGTCATATTAAAGTAAATCATATGGTGATTGTGGGATATCATTTCACAGGTAAGGAATTCCTTCATTTAAATACTGCAGAGCAAACGGAAAAAGAGCACGAAAAGGCATCATAAGCCACGCATACCTACCTGATTGTAGTTGATTATTCGACACAATGTTGTAGGCTTACTATCATAACTTTTTTTCAACAGCGTAGCCAAATTTTTTTTTTGCCTAGTCCATATTTTAGAACTTTTTCTAGTGAAAAAAGCGGGATTCTTTCGTCGAAAGCAGGAAATTTTTATTTAAAAAAGTTTTATTCTTCAGAAAATTATGCTTCACAAACCATAGAAGCTTTTAATCTAATAACAGTTCAAGATTAGAAAAACAGCACGGTCGAGTTATCCCCAAAAAGCGGGACTGAGCCTGTCCCACGCGGGACATTTAATTTTGATTTTAAAATCGGATCATCCCACCACAATCGGGACGTCTGGCAATGCTGGTAGGTACAGACGCCAGCACATCAAGCTACCCGAAACTATCAAATCCCAATCAACCTTGAACCTAATGCTGTAGCGATCAAGTTGAAAATCTATTAAAGAAATTTGACAGCTTGTAGTAGCTTGATGTTTTGGCGTCTGTACATACATGATTTCACACAGACCAATAACACAAAAAGGACAAAGTTTCAAATACCTATGAGTTTTCGAGAAAAACTTTTATTTTAAATATTTATTTGTTTTCTCACCCGCTTGATCTCGTTATCGCATTTACAATTTCGACTAATACTATCGAGATCTCGCTAAAAAAGTTGTTTTAACCTATCTTAAAAAAACCGGACAAGTGCCTCGCGTGAAGAGGGTTCCGTACGTTAATCATCTACAAGTTAACGTAAAAATATTGAATCTCCTATGTCACTTTTAATACCATAGATTTATTATAGATTTTCCTGTAATCAGGCAAAGAACTATCTTTTGTATTTTTTTTTTTAATTTTCGGCCCTGTCGTTTCTGAGTTACTTAAATAACTTCAAAATTATTTATCTATGAATAAAAATCATCAATAGGCTAGTTGACAAGGTCAAAAATAAAATATAAAAATACGTAGAAATAAAGGCCACTCATCTTAAAAACTACCATCACCGTACAGAAATTAAATATTGGGGGACAATATAATTGTAAAATTGGATTTACTGATAATAAGTATTACATTTGATCCCAAATAAGTTGCGTTGCACCACATTTTGCGTTTTGACAGTTCATAAAAAAGTAACTATTTTGACTTCCTGTCACATACCCTATTCAATCCTCTAAGGGCTACTTGCACGAAAAACTTAACTCATAGTTAAATGCTAACACGAGGTTAAATTGACAATATTGTTTGATAAATTATCAATTTAACCTCGTATTTGCTATTAACTCTGAGTTAAGTTTTTCGTGCAAGTGGACCCAAGTTCATTTAACCCCATTGAATGACTTTTTTATGAAATATTTATTGAATAGGGTTACATGAACTTCGAGGGTTGAGTTGATGATTTTCATGATTGTAATTCTGTAGCTACATACTTTGTACAATATAATATATACCATTGTACGTGTAACTCACGTGACTCCTTTTTCTTCAACATACAACCTGACACTGACCTGCAAATTACAAAAAACGTAAGTTTGAATTTCGCGGGTACCCTAACGCTTCTAACTTAAGGCCTCTGCCTCGAAACTTGCGGGCAGCGGGGCGGCGGCGGTGGCTGCGGCGCGGGAGCGGCAGGATCTTATGCGTACATTGAAATGGACCGGTTCTCGAAAACCGTGGCGCGGGAGCGGGCAACAAGCGGTGCACTCCAGTCAAGCAGCGCCACCGCCGCCGCCGTCCCGAGAGGCCTTAGAGCTTCACTAAAAATTCTTTAACAAACACATAACTACACAAGGATTTTTTGGCTCGTGGGTAAAATCAGAACTAACACCGCCATCATTTATTTCAATTCATTTTACCAACATTACAACTAAATTTGACTGCCAAAATCTGACGTCAAAGTTGCCGCAGAGGCTGAGCGATTAACTGCTACGCACGAAACAAATATTCATATATCCGACAGATACTTGTTTCGGGTCTGGCTTTTTGTCAGTATATGAGTTTAAATGGTTGTAAAATACTGGTATTCAGCTGCATCCGGTTAGACTGGAAGCCGACCCCAACATAGTTGGGAAAAGGCTAGGTAGATGATGATGATGATGGTTGTAAACGCTCCCAAGATACTGGAGAAATTAATTCCTAATGTCAACCGTCACTCGCAGCTAACTTTCGAGCAGCCTTAAAGTTTGAACAGAATTAAACTATACGCCCGCCTCCGGTCCAACTCGTCTGGCTTCATCGTTTCGGGTATCTGCATTTAGATGGTTGACGAATCTTTTGACATCGATCAGTGCTTTGTAATCGACTTCATTCAAACTACTCTTATTCCATTGCGATGACCAGTGAAATAAATGCATTGAGTGTTTCGAATTTCAGCAAAACTATCGAACGATACGTGCTATCAATGATGATGATGTCAAAAATCTATCTAATCTTTGCTTAATTTAGTTCACGATTTCGCCACATGGTTTGGATCTATGACGTACTACTTCAATACACGCGAAAATAGGGAATATTAGGGAAATTTCGGTAATTTTATTTGGCAACCCTGCGTTTGTGGTGGACGCGGGCGGAACGTGGGCGGGACCGTCCGAACGATCGATTGTCGCCCCCCTCTCCCCTGTCTAGTTTTGCGCATTGCGACAGTTGTTGTACGTCTTCTTTCCTACACTTCGTGCAACGGTGAACGGAAGGAAAAGCTTCAGATCCTCGTAATATTTGTTGATAGTTTGTTTGACTGCATAATTAGGTGTTACAGCTATTTTTCATCGTGGTAAGTTATTTTATCCTATCTATAATGGTGTATACTTCATTCGAATCAAATAGTCAATGCGTGAATTGCCTCGAGTGAAGTTTGATGAACGCCATCTTAATTTTTAAACGTATATTCTAGCTGCTACTTGGAATTATGTATTAAAAATCATATAATTTCCTATATATTTTCATCTGGTATTGTTTAAAAGTGTAAATATTATGTACCCAACATCAT
This sequence comes from Lycophotia porphyrea, assembly GCA_950005105.1. Lineage (NCBI taxonomy): Eukaryota > Metazoa > Arthropoda > Insecta > Lepidoptera > Noctuidae > Lycophotia > Lycophotia porphyrea. The sequence goes on from OX465393.1 coordinate 10,784,428, forward strand.
TTTTTTCGTACTATGTGTATGTACGCTAATGAACAAACATGTTGTTATTTTCACATTCCACCTTCTGTACAAAATTACAAGTTTACCTTCGTTTTTTTTTCTCTTATCTATTAAATTATGATACTCCTGCTCATAGTCCCGGGCTTCGGCGATAGTTGTTTATAATTTAGCAACATCGCTATGCGCTGAGCTCAGCGTTTTCGGCACAGAAATATGATACAAGAAAGGTCTTGATCTCAATCTAAGTACTTTTTGCCTCTCGTCTCCATTCCATTTATTTTACGTTTATTCATAACTAAACTACCTTCATCGCGACCGCTAAAATGAGGTAGTAATCTAGTACCTACCTACTAATAATCTAGATTATAGTACCTACTTAAGTTGTTTTTGTACTAAGATTCCGTCGTTGGGTCGTATCTTCGTATGTGGACGGGCCACATAATTTTCTGAGATTGATTGAAATAACAGCTATTTCAATTTCTTTGCCATCCCCGGGACGTAGTAGGTACTTAGGTACTATGTCATTTTACATAAAGCCGTTTAAATCATGATAGTTGATTAAAATTTCTTCGAGTTAACTGTAGATTTTATTCCATTGCTATCTGTATCATTGTAAAGCCCTTATTTTTGGTTTGGTTGAGTGAAATTCCATGCTTTACTATTTAGTACCTTGCAAACATCTTAACTGTCACCCATGATGAAATTATTGATAGATTCAGTGAGTACTTCTATAAATGTTTCAAATTTATCTAAGTATTAAGAAATCAGAAACAAGTACAAAGATAGAATGTATTATAAAAAAGGAGAGCCCTGAGATAGTTCCATTTCCATCCCAGTGTCAAGGAATGACATATAAGAAAATAAATAATGCTGTTACTTAAAGTAACCATCATCTATCTAGCCTTTTGCCAACTAAGTTGGCATTGGCTTCCAGTCTAACCGGATGCAGCTGGATACCCATGTCTTAAAATTATAAACAGACACTTAAATTTTATTAATATGTGTAGACAGACTGCCATTTGTTAATAATAATAATAATAATGAAAACAGATAATGTCACATTGTTGTTTCCCAATTTGGAAGTAGGCGGTGTATACATATAATGAATCCTTTTTTATTCATGTGGCTTCTCCCACAATGATAAGTGTTTGACAATCTAATTATTACTAGTAAACCAAGTTGGAATCCAATAAAATAATGAATTACAACAATTGTCTTGCATGACTAGGTACTTGGTTATAATTGCTTTGTTAGGTCTCACAAACATTTCTGAGGGGCCCAACCATAGGGTTGCGGGACTGTTCGAAAGAGATACCGCGGCCCTGGAACACAAAGGGCAAGGAAGGAACATGGATGGGTTTTAGTCAGTACAAGTCTGAGACTCCCTTCCGCTCTGCCCAGAGCGGGAGAAGTCATTTGATGATTTCCCATCCAAAAAAAATAACAGGCTAATGTTAAATATGGTGAATGTCTTTAAAACATTGCTTCCACAATCTATCTTAACCTAGGAACCATGACAAATCTATCTATATACAAAAATAAATATCTGATCATACCCAATTGTCTCCATAGACAACTTAAATGATTTTGATTAAGTTTTTCTACATACGCCAAAAAAAAAATTGAAAATAAAACGACATCACAACGCAGGCGCGCCACAACCAGTGAATTATAAAATTGATTGTTTTGACTGTTTATCAACACACAGCTCATACCACTGGACGGGTTAGGCTAAAATTTAGCATACTACAGATAGCTATTATAACAGAAACTAAGAAAGGAATTTGGATTTTCATGGTTTTATTTTTTTTTGCTAGACCTGGTACAACCTACTTAGCTTATTGCCCTGTACTCACTAGACGTTGAATTTCGAGACACCCTGTAGGTATATAGGTTAAGTTAAATTCTTACTAAACCTATGGACTCCGGTCTGAAATAAAAACTTTTTATTGGGTACATGTTTTCAAGCAGTCATAGATGGCCAAATCCGAAACTGAGCAATATCAAATGAGCCTCAAGCCCGATTTTAATGAAAACTAAAACTGCATTTTTTTATAAAATACGTAACTGTATGCAAACAGTAGGTAGTATTCAACAAAAAAACCTTGAAACAAAATCACTATTGACAACAACTCACTTGTAAGTTCTAATTTAATTTTTTTAATTTATTTTATTCAAACTCAAACTCAATAGCATTTATTTCAATTAGACCATTACAGGCACTTTTGAATGTCAGAAAAACAAATAAGGCTAAGCTACAGTCACAGACACAAGGCATAATAACTTGTGAAAGTACTGTAGTTGCCCATTCCAAAGCGTAGATCTCTATGGAGAAGAATGGGCAAGAAACTCCATGGACACTCTTTTCAAACAAAATATTGTACAAAATCTTGGTTACATCATTCATGTTGAGATTATACATATGTGAGAACGATGTAGAAATACGTGCACGTTAAGAGCGTCCAGAGTAAAACATTATATCAACAATTTAAAAACAAAGTAAGTAGTTAAAATAAACCATGGCAGCCTAGAGATGACCAGTCCCAACTGACAGTGCCCGTTCACGAACATGACGCATGGATCAACCCCATTCAGCTCAACCATATTGAAGGGAGCTAAATGACCCGACACACCCGCCACTATCAGCGAGACATTTGAGTGAGCATGACATTCTCTCAGCCACCAGGGCAACTTCAAGTCAATGAAAGATAACTAAATGTAAATGGTAGCTTTACAGTACATAGTACTCACACATGTGCTATGCAATTATATAATACTAAGAGATTGAATTTATACAATGCAAAGATACAATCTTCTGCAGCTTCCACAACAACTTCACATGGTAATAAATTAGTTTGCCCCTATGCTTGTGGAGCAGGGAGCAGGACCAGCAGTGAGCCAAGCATTTTTATCATCAATGTAATCCCCCAACTTATAATATGCTTGCCTACATAGTGTGCGTTTTATACAAGATTTAAATTTCGTCTCGTTTAGTTATAGAATGTGGGGAGGTATTTTATTGTAACATTTTAAACAGTACCCCATGAAAGATGAGTCTACTTTAGCTAACCTAAAACCTGGCTGTACTAGTTGGTCCCTGTTTCTAGTACTATAGTGGTGCCTGTCACCTCTTTTACTAAATAAATGCAGATTTTTCCTAAGATACATGATGTTTTCATAGATGTATTGACAAGGTACTGTCATGATGTTAATTTCCTTAAACAGTTCTCTTAGAGTTATTATTTTATTGAGGCCTTCAACCACGAAGAGATAAAAAAATTGAACATAATGTTGTTAAAATGACTGTGGTGCGGGTGCAATCAAGGACAATTAAAATATGATAAACCAAAATTTTACATTTTCCTTAAATTTGTCGTATGTCATTACTTCCCAGAATTTGACCCTTATTAGCGACACTATCGAATGGCGTAATAAGTGTTTTTTTTTTTTTTTCATAACCAACTGGTGGATACCTGGCTAGGAATATCGATTTTTCAAAACGCTAATGTTGCAGTTTTAGTTTTCATCAAAGTCGGGATCGAGGCTTTTGAGTATTTTTCGGTATTGCTCAGAGTTTCGGCTTTGGACATCCATGCCCACTTGGAAAATTCATTCTGTATACCTTCAATTTCAATTTGTAATTATGACAGATATTCTCAGTTCATTAGAAAGATGATTTTAACAAAGCACTTTCTATTAAGTACTTTTTTGTAGATGTCTGAACCAGGAAGAGGGCGCTCCCGTGGACGTGCTGGCAGGGGCGGCGACAAAGGAGGGCCTCCTCCACGTAGGCCGGGCGAACAACCTCAGAGGCCCCCTCAGCAACAACAACCAGGCTCTTCCGGCCCACGCCCTCAGCCACCATCGGCATGGGCACCTCCCACAGTAGCCCCACCTGTTAGAGCTGGTGTGCCTACACCAACTGTGCAGGGAGGCAGAGCCTCTCACAGGTCTACTCCGACTACACACCAGGAGCAAGCTAGTGATGTAGAAATAGAACAGCGCATGCAGAGCATGCAAATTGGTGAGAGATAAATAATTAAATATTTGTTAAAACGGTATACTATGTTATGTTATAGAAATTAAATAGATTCAATATTCTATGTGTTTCATGATAATTTCAGCTGGTCAAAGTGCTGGCGGTGGTGAACCAGGCTCCGTGGTGATTGGGCGCGGCTCACGCCGTGGTGGTGGTAGGGTGTTGCCTGAGCAAATAACAATATTAAGAACTCGCCCTACTAGAATCCAGTCTAAGCAAGGTTCGATTATATTTTACTTTTTCAAGATTTATTATTATTATATTATGTGTAGAAAGTTTAGACAAAAAATTAATTAATTTACAGGAAGCTCAGGTACACCAATCGATCTAAAAGCAAACTACTTCACGGTAGAAACAACACCCCAGTGGTGTCTTTATCAATATCACGTCGATTTCTCCCCAGAGGAGGACAATACAGTGGTACGCAAAGGTTTAATGCGTATCCACGCCAACACCCTTGGAGGGTAAGTACTTAATTGAATGGCGGGTGATGTGTGTCAGTTTTTCGTAAAAACAGCTTATTATGATTATGAAGTAGTTATAATTACTTGACGAGTCAAGTAGATAATTATTTATAAAGCAATAATATATCAGGAATTTCCTTAAAAATCTTTTAAATTACATCATAGGTCTTTCTTATAGGTATTTATTTGATGGAGCAGTTCTTTATACTGTGAAAAGATTAAATCCTGATCCATTGGAGCTCTACTCTGATAGAAAAACAGACGGAGCACGTATGAGAATACTCATTAAGGTAATGTGAAGCAGAACATACTAATATATAATACTAGCTGACCCGCGCAACTTCGTTTGCGTCACATAATGCAATTAAATAATATTTCTACTACCCTACCTACCCTTCCCTACCCTACCTACCCTACATACCCATAAACCATCTACTAAATAGTCCGAACAAAGCCTAAACTAACATTTGGTTTGGATAGGTGAGCCTGTTTTTGAGTTATAAAATTACAACGAAAAGTGGCATCGATTTTTATATATAGGTATATAGATTCAAATTTAAACTTTTTTGACTTTTATGTTAAATTAATTTGTTTTGTTTGCAGTTAACTTGTGATGTAAGTCCTGGGGATTATCACTATATACAAGTGTTCAACATAATAATTCGGAAGTGCTTTAACTTACTAAATCTACAACTGATGGGTAGAGATTATTTTGATCCTGTGGCTAAGGTATGTATTTATTCATGTTTTCTACTTAACTGCAATTGCATTAACTGTGTTTTTTTTTAAATATTTCATTATTTATAGGTTGACATACCTGAATATCGCTTACAAATTTGGCCGGGATACAAAACGACCATTAACCAATATGAAGATCGTCTATTGATGGTCACCGAAATTACACATAAGGTAAATCTACTGTTTTTATTTTTCTATAAAACTTACTGAAACCTTAAATAAGATATTTGTACTAGAACATAGTGTCATGATTATGATGGATTTATAGGTGCTCCGTCTTGATACGGTGCTCCAAATGCTGAGCGAATATGCTGCAACCAAAGGCAGCAACTACAAAAAAATATTTTTGGAAGATATAGTTGGTATGTTTAATTTTTTTTTTAATGTTCCCTGTAGTTTGCATAAAATATGTTGAGTTATCCTGTACCGCTTTTTGAATCAAGCTCTCGATCCAGCTGCCTAACGAGAGCCTCATCAGCTGATGAGATCAGCTCTTGGCCAAGCCAATTAAGCCAGTGGCTGATTACGACTATCTAATAATCATCACCCACATGTCGGCTACAAAAACCACTAGCTACTGCCGTGAGCGTTGACGGCTGACGAACAGACAAGAGCGTCTGTCCCGTCTCGCCGCGCAAATACCTAAGGCGTGGTACGGCGGTTTTCCACAAACTATAAATTGATAAACTAAAAGTTTAATTCCAGGCAAAATTGTTATGACGGACTATAATAAAAGGACATATCGCGTGGATGATATTTCGTGGCAAACATCCCCGCGATCAACATTCAAAATGCGGGACGAAAATGTCACGTATGTCGATTACTATCAAAAGGTAAATAAGTAACTTTATGGGAAGCATTGTGCTAGGCCGAGAAATTCAATTGTTTTTACGCTTTTTGAAATTTCCCTGGTTCATTCACCTTATAACTTCCTTTTTATAAAGCATTCTCTTCTGCATTTTCTGTACAATCGCCATATTTTCAGAAATATAATATACGTATTCAAGACCTTGGTCAACCATTACTCATCTCACGGTCGAAGCCGCGCGACATCCGCGCTGGAATGCCGGAGCTGGTATACTTAGTGCCTGAGCTATGCCGTCAGACAGGCCTGACCGATGAGATGCGTGCTAATTTCAAACTCATGAAGGCTCTGGACGTGCACACCAAGATAGGACCAGATATAAGGATCCAAAAATTGATGGCCTTTAACCAACGTTTAAACAAATGTAAAGAAGTGGTCAAGGTGTGTTTATGCTTTTGATTTTTTAATGGTTCAACATCCTTTTTTCTGGATGATTTATGTTCAGGAATTAAATTAAAAACGATTTCATAAAAAATAACTTTCTTTAGGAAATGGGCGACTGGTCTCTTACGCTGTCAAAAGATTTAGTGAAGTTTAAAGGACGGCAACTCAATCCAGAAATTATCGTTCAGGGTGGTAATAGTAAATATCCGGCTGGAGATACCACCGAGGGCTGGACGAGGGACATGCGGTAAGATTATAATTGATTAGACACTGTAACTTGATTTAAAAAAAAAATAACTATCTTAAATTATGCTGGGCAAAAGCCTCTCCCCATGACTTCCAGTTGTTTCGATCCAAGGCTAACGGGCCACTGGTCGTTGGTGAGATGACGCAGGCTAACAGCATCAGTATCTTATTATGATCATAATTTTAACCAGGTCAAAACCTTTACTTGAGATCGCACAACTACCATCATGGGTAGTTATAACACCGGAGAGACAGCGTCGCGACGCTGAAGGTTTCATTGATTTGATTATGAAGACAGCTGCAGGTGTGGGTTTCAGAATGCCCAAGCCTGAAATAAGTAAGTAACAATTCCGAACCATAATTACAATTACACTAATATAATAAAGGTGAAGAGTATGTTTATTTGACCGGGCTTATATCTCTGGAACGGACCTAGTCAGATTAAAAAAAAAGTATTTCCATTTCATAGCCTAATTCTTGCAGAAGTTTATAGGCTATGTAATGTTATGTCATGAGTTCATGGCATGTTATGTCTTCTAGGAGGCACAGGGCCCTGCTAGTAAACATAACATTGGTCAAGCAGTGGGCCATAGTCCTTCCATAATTTTAGATATCCAGTCTACTATACCCTTCCATACCACAATAATCTTTTCTTTCCATGTCCTTGGTGCACTTCGTATTGATCACATACGATATTCGTTTTATGCGTCATTTCATTTTCCTCGTACGGTCAGGACTCCAAGGCCCTAGAAGGCAAAGACATTTTAAAATGATTTTTTAAAGTTTGAATAAACTCTCAATAACCTTAAATTATGTACTCCTAGTTGCCATCAGGAATGACAGCCCTATGGAATATGCTAATGCTTGTGAGGGTGCCATCGCACGAAAGAATCCTGCTATGATACTGTGCGTGCTGGCACGTCAATTTGCGGATCGGTGAGTGTTTTAACACCATTTACTTCAGTAATATTAATTCTTGGGATTAAACTCTACTGGATGGGTCATATGTTTTATAAAGCATTATAATTTATAACCTTAATGGGGTTACAGATGCTGGAAATGGATTTGGTCTTGTAATTTTTACTTTCTTTCTGTAGTTATTTATTGAGTTCTCTAAATTAGGTAGATATAATTGGCAGTAATTTTAAAAGATGTTTAAAAAAAATCTTTTCTAGATACGAGGCAATCAAAAAGAAATGCACGGTAGACCGTGCAGTACCTACGCAAGTTGTTTGCGCACGCAATATGACTTCTAAATCAGCTATGTCGATTGCTACAAAAGTGGCAATTCAAATAAACTGCAAGGTAAGCATTAATCTACTGTGATCTATGAATTTACTGAACTTGTATTTGATGAGGTTATTTATTTATTTGTATATTCATGAGTGCATCATTGTGTTTAGTTGTGATGTGATATTTTGATAATTTACAGCTCGGAGGTGCCCCCTGGAGGGTCGAGATCCCTTTGACTTCGGCCATATTTATTGGTTATGATGTTTGTCACGACACCCGCTCGAAAGAGAAAAGTTTCGGCGGGTTTGTGGCGACCCTGGATCGCCACTTAACACGCTACTTCTCAGCAGTCAATTCGCACACGTCGGGCGAGGAGTTAAGTGCACACATGGGCTTCAACATAGCTGCTGCCCTTCGCAGATACCGAGAAGTCAACGGTAACCTCATGACTACCTATGATTTTAGGGTTTTATTTCTTACGTATCTAAGACGGTTTTCCATCGTCAGTTTTATAAATAACTGCAAAATTCTAACTTGGTTGGTATATTAATTACTTGAATAATATTATTACAGAGGGGAATTTACCACAACGCATCTTTATCTATCGAGATGGTGTAGGTGATGGGCAGATTCCCTATGTGCACAGCCATGAGGTATGCCAATAATGATGAATGATTTCTGTCCATGTTATCCCATTCGAACAATTCTTACACTGTTTCTTCTTTATATACTGTTTCTAGGTGACGGAAATAAAAAAGAAATTATCTGAGATTTATGGTGATATGGAGTACAAACTCAGTTTCACGATAGTCTCGAAGCGCATTAATACCCGTATATTCCTGGATCGCGGCCGCTTCGGTGAGAACCCGCGTCCCGGCACCGTCATCGATGACGTCGTCACATCACCTGAGCGGTTAGTTGTTGACAGATTTTTTTATGGTCACCCTTAATCATCATATCATATCGAGGGCTTCATAACAAACGAGCGTACGTAACGTAGACAAAAGTACAGTTATACAGTAGCGAAAAAAATTAGAATAATTCAAAACTGGTTATTGTACAAGGTTGAAATTTGAAACACGCCTCTTCCTAGGCATAACTTGTATGCTGCTTCCGTATTCACAAACGCTTCGATTTGACAAGTCGTATGTCTATCTTTTTTGACTGTACGAAAGCAAGCGAGGTATACATACGACTTTTCGAATCGAAATCGACTAGAAGCATTTGTGAATACTGGGGTGGTAAGATTTACCTACTTGTAACACGTAGTTTTTTAAACCGTAAGTACGCGTCTTTCTTTGAACCACAATTGAGTAAAATATCTACATAATAGGACATTTTTTTTTTGTATGTGTTAAATTCGCTTAGATATTGTTTTTGGACGTGTTTCTGATGACTTCCCTACAACTGTCATACTTGTATCAGCTCTAATTTAGCAACTACCGTCAATTTTTTTTCTTTTCACTTTGACTTCAACAAAGATTCACAAATTTAATATTATCTACTATTTCGTTGTTTTTGTGCTATAGCGAGCTTTTCAAGGTGTTGTTTGACCAATCCAGGTGCATTTTGTTAATTTGTGGCAAATATACATTTGTGTAATACCGAAAATCCATAACAGAGTTCGTGAAAAAAGGATGTTTCGCTATTGAGCATAAAGACAAGCCTAGGGTGTCCTTTTGTGTGTAAAACATGCAGTGAACATTGAATCAATGAACAAATTGCAAAAGAATGTGTATAATGTTTGGGATACCGATGATTTGGAGATAACAACAAAATCACTTCGACGACTGTTATTTCTGTTTGGTTAAGATCTTCGGCATAAACCGTAAAAATCCAAGCGAATTGACATATCGACGGTTAAGAACCAATAGTGTCTATCTCAGTTTTTTACGTCTTTCACTTTTTAATGCAGGTAGATTTAAAGTTTAATTTGGCTTGGCCTACTGAGGCACTAATCTCAAAATTCACAAAATTGTTGTACGAGGTGCATTCAATAAGTACAACAATTTTGTGAATTTTGAGATTAGTGCCTCAGTAGGCCAAGCCAAATTAAACTTTAAATCTACCTGCATTAAAAAGTGAAAGACGTAAAAAACTGAGATAGACACTATTGGTTCTTAACCGTCGATATCCTGATATACTATCAGCGAGGAGACACCTCATTCCGAAAGCTTGGTCTAATGAAACAATTTGTAAAAGCATTTGACAAATCGGGTACATCGGACCCTTTCATTCAGTACAGCGGAAGGGCATTTCCAGATTTAAGTATGGAAAAAATCAAGGCTGGAATATTCGACGGTCCTCAAATAAGGAACTTAGTTAAAGATGATGATGAAGATGAACGAAACGCAAATTGCTGCGTGGAACGTGGAACTCATTAGTTATAGTGTATTCTCGGTAATCATAAGGCTGTAAATTATGAAATTCTTGTAAACCAAGTGCATTTTTTTTTTAAAACTTGGGATGTTATATGGGCATCAAAGATTATTTGGACTGCTTCCCATGTAACCTGAGTGACTTAAGTGAAGAACAAGGAGAGCGGTTTCATCAAGACATCAAAGTTGTGGAGAATCGGTACCACGACGAGATAGCTGATTACTACTGAGCTCTTAAGAGAGACAACCCAAACTATAAACACACACAAAAACAATCAAGAGACGTTATTTGTATTCTGAATAATAAAAAATGTGCTTAGAAAAAACTAGAGCTGATAGAAAAAAAAAACTATAATAATAATAAATAATAAAAATCTTTATTAAACCAGAAAAATAGATATACGTTCACACAATTTGTCAACAAACAACACAATATCAATCTTAAAAGTATAACCTCTGCAATTGTGTCTATTTTTAGCATCTGCTACCGAACTAGGTTTATAACCTGTGTAAGCAAGTATGAACTCACGAACAAACGTAAACATTAAAATGGGTGCTCAAATCAATTTGAAAAAATACTTTAATAAAAAAAAAAGGTAAAAACTAAACTAATTACTTAACTGTCCTCTGGGTGTGTAAAAGATGAAAAAGGGTGAGTGTATGTGTGTGAGAGGGTGTGTGACTAAGTTTATTAGAATAATTTCGCTAGTGGATTCTTTTAGAATACTGCTGCAATACATATCCAAAGCCACAATTGTATCACAGCATTATATCACTACTTTAAGATAGTCGGCAAATCCTCAGTCTGATCATACGTTAGTCTCCCCAGCCAATGAGTTACGGCTGTTTTTTCGCTGCCCTATTCATAGAGTATATATTAAGAGTCTTATTAATTTTGTCATGTAAAAATGGGCCCAAAAAGTAAAAAAATCTACAAATAAAGGCAGTTCTTGAGTGTGATATCCTCCTCTTACAAACAGGTAAACCTCTCCGCCTTGTTTACATACTCGAATTATACTCCATGGTAGTATGTTGTTTCCTAATGATGCTTAACATAAATAGTTGGCGTACAGTCAGGACCTCACAGTATTCATACAGAAGCGTGGTAGAGTAGCGAAAGTGTTTAAAAGTACTGAGTTTCAGTATGGATCTTTGTGATACCTCAAGTTGCTTTATCGTAGTTTTTGGTGCACAACCCCAAGACGATATATGTAATCAGTGACTGACAAAGCGCATAATAGATTTGCTTTAGTATTGTAGGGGTGACTACATGCCTCCAAGTCTTAAAAATGTAGGTAAGCTTACGAACACTTTTACTCAGTGCCTGAATGTGAGCTTTGAAGCTAAAATTGTCATCAATAATAACGCCTATATATTTAATTGTTTTTGCACGCTCCAAAGGATTACATGAGCATCTTAAATCTACCGAAGTGTCGAAGGAGCAGTTGTGTGCAATTAAATTTTGATTTACTTGGGAAGACGCACGGATCGAAAAGGTCAATAATTTAGTTTTCTCAACATTCAGGGTAAGCACATTATCACAAAGCCACCTCTTCACCAAATCAAAACCCTTCTGATCTAGCTGGTACGTCTCATTCCATGATTTAGCAACAAAGATGAGGGCAGTGTCATCTGCGTATGAGATTATTTTGCAGACAAAGGAGATTGTTTATATAAACGAGAAAAAGAGTAGACCCAAGAATACTTCCCTGCGGCACGCCGTAGGTCACTTGAAGATCAGAACTAGTGTAGGTACCAATCTGAACACATTGAGTTCTGTCGGATAGGTAATCAGCCAAAAGGCTCGGCTGTTTTCCCCATATGCCATTTTTTTTTTCAATATTTGTAAAAGGATTGGAACAGCAACCGTATCGAAGGCCTTTGCTAAATCGAGAAATATTGAAATAATAGTTAGAATAATAGTTAGTTAGTTAGTTAGTTTAGTTTATTTTCGAACGTTGAAAAAACACTTTTTTGATCTTCTAACGATACTTTTAATTGTCTTCCTCGCTTCACCGTGAAAACACTCTTATCTATACATATAATAAGACAGTAAAAAAACTGTCTGTACATTGAATATATAAAAAAATTGGGGGGTGTTTAGAAACAGTAATAGAGCACGAATCCAAAAAAAAATTCTGCCTGTTTGTCTGTACACGCTAATCTTCGGAACTACTCGACGGATCTGAATGTTTTTTTTTTTTGTTGTATAGGTATTAAGTCTGGGCAAAACATAGGCTATAATTTATCTTGGAAACTTGAACACCTGATGCAGAACCGCAACAGACCAGCTAAACTATAAGAGATACAAAAATGGTACCATAGCAAAAATTGTTCCACGTAATGAGCATTTTCTGCTAAGAGAATAAATTTGAAGATCTGGAACAGCTGATGCGGAACTCCAAGAGCCCAGCCACACTATAACATATATAGGAATGACGTCTTAGCAAGAGTTGTTCAGACTCTGCCTAATCCTTTGGGGTTTACAGGCGCACAGTGGAACGAATGTATGGGAGCGGTTGGACGTAGACATGTCCGAAAAATAAGAGTAAAATTATGACAAACTAATGATGCCATCTTATTCGATTACTTAATGCCTTCATAAATTGTGGTGATGAATTTCTTCATAACTCCCATATTTCGGGAGTAATTTGAGAAAATGTGAAATTTTACTATGAAAATGAGTGTATCGAGCTCTCTCCCTCCTGATTCCGGGCTTGTTTCAAGTACCGGTCTCTAATATCGTAATGCTATTACTAAGAGCTATATTTAATACTAAGACACATAGTGCGCCAAATGTGCACTTTCTGGGATAAAAGGAAATGAAAATTTAAAAAAAAAACGTTTTTTCCCCATTTGTATTTACTTTAAACCGCAGACAGACTTATTAAGAGGTCTATAAATATATTATATATATACAGAAATATATATTAACAAAAATATTCACAAGAACTGATGAGAGTATGACTTTTAAGTAAGTTGATAATAAATTACCTAGTTTCATTAAAAGTACAATAAATAATTAAGATGTAAGCTCTAATTTACTAAGTTACACATTTTAAAACAATAACATCATTTAATTATCTTCATCATCATCATCATCATCAATTAATTCAAATTCAGAATCGATGTCCGCTAAATCATTTATGTTAACAAATTCGATATCACTTTTCTCAGAATCCGTAAGCTCATAAAATTCCTTAAAAGAAGATTTTTTTACAAACTTATTTCCTTTTGGACGGATACTTGTAACAAGTGGATCAGAAGACAGTAAAAGATTGTGCATAATATCTTCATTGCATGAGATACTGCTATGCTTTCGAGAATGCCCCTCTCTATATTTTCTAAAATCTTTATTTCTAGCCTCAGATGCCTCTTCGGATAGAAAACCAATGGGCACAATTGACATGTTCTGAACTATGTCTGGCCCATGCATTAAAATTTTATGAAGTGAAGAAGGCATATAATACCATGGGTATAACTCCACGTAAAGCTTAGCAGTATCAAAGCAGAACTCTCGGAATTTAGTTACGTTGATCTTCTCTCCTGATGAAATACACTGCAAGATCACACAGATTTTTCTTAAGAGCATAGCATCTATTCCGGTCAGTTCAGCAGATTTAGTGTAGTTTTCAAAAAATCTCCTTGCCGAGTTGCCATTGTTGGTGGATCCACTGCCTTGTTTCACAACATCGAGAAGTAAGCCCGTTTCTCTTCTTACAGCCTCTTGAACTCTTTTCTTCCTGTCATCAACTTGCCTTTTTGCTATATCACCCCTTACTTGCCATGATTTTATGTCTAATTTGTAGGAAATGTGTAATAAGCATTCCATTGAGCGAATCCAAGCGTGAAGGGTGCTTAAGCTATATTTATACATGTCCTCGTTTGCGTGTTTATCTTTGATTAACTCTAAATTATTCATTTCTTTAGGACAAGCCTTGCATATGTCACACACTGAAGCTGCTGTATCGGATATAATGGAATGAATTTTACCATCAATCATTGTCAACAGCAGTTGGTGTTTGACACTAATTCCATCAGTGATGGTGGATGGAGTTAAGGCTTCAATCTCTGCTTCGATTTCAGCCATCTCTCTCTGCACATTTTCTTTGGTTTCCTTTATAAACTTAAACAATATTGGCCGGCAAAATGAAGTGGAAGATGGTCGCTCGTTTTCCCAAATTGTTACACCTTTTGAGACGAGCCGCAGTGGTACAAGACTAATCATAAAATTACTAGCAAGATCGATTTGCTCATCTTCACTCGTCCTTTGATGATAAATGCTTTGGCTAGATGATCCGTCAAAACCCCATTTGCTGGTCAATACGAGCTGTTGATTGGGATCAACAGGGGTTTCTAACGACCTAATAAGTCTTCTTGAGGTTAAATCCATCAAGGCTTGTAATTTGATTTTTGCAGAGCTCTCTGTAACTGTGAGATCTTCTTTGGCCGGATAGCACTTAATTTTTTCTTTAACCAACATGTAGTAACTCGGGTATTGAAGAGCTCCTTCTTGAGTGTTGAAATCCCGAAGAGTGTTATAGCGCCATTTCGATAAGTTCATCGATACATAAAGAGCCAATGCCTTCAAAGGGGATATTTCCCGTACCTGAATTGATTTACCTTCAATGAAGGCTTTGATTTTTGAGGCCTCTTCTGGATTCTCCGTCAAGTATTTCATAACATAAGCTGTATCGCTTTGTCCTGCCTTTTGAAGCGCCCTTTCGGCCGAAAACATAATTTCAGCGCTGCTACTGCTGCATGAAAGACTATCTTCAGTGCGTCTTCTTTTTTGCCGGTTACTAAGGTCCTCAAAAGATTTACGAGGACTAGGATGTGTACAAGTTGAAGCATCAGATTTAGCAGGAGAAATTATGGGCTCGATGACGTCACTTATATTTTCTGTAGAAGGTTCCATATTTTCATTCTGTAATTCCGGCCATTGAATTGCAGCCTGTAGCCAAATCTCATGTTTCTTCCGAAACTTATCTGTGCTTCTTCCAGACTGTGTCCATTTTGCATAAATGCGGTAGCAAAATCGACGACACCAGTCTTTTAAACTTGTTTCAGCACTTTCACATAACTGAACACAACTGTTATCTTTTAAAACACTGAACAAATAGTTAAAGTCGCGTAAATCTTTATGTGCGCGTGCGCATAAAGCAACGTGAATATCAAGATTTGTATTAAAATTTGGAAAATACATTGCGAGATTAGCTTGGATACAACGAGGTGTAAATCAACACTGATTTTAAAGTTACTAATAGTGACCTATTTATATAAAATCCAGGTATCCCAGGTATCCTTTGTTAAATATTGCAAGGTAATTAGTTATTGTGATAATTAGTAAATGATGCATGCTAAATTAGTGTATTAAGAGCCATTTAGTAATTAAATAATAGCAATGTTCTTATCAGTAATCATTAGTGCATCAGTTTTATATGTAAACCTTAAGTCCCTAATTATATATCCTAATTAGCTTATATCTTCTCTAATTGGCTGCTCAGAAATGTTATTGTAATAAGGTAAACCTTTAGAAAAACGGTTTTAATCAACAAAATAAACAAAAAATAAAAAAATTGTGTTATAAAATAAACATCACTCTTTATCCCAGAAAGTGCACATTTGGCGCACTATGTGTCTTAGTATTAAATATAGCTCTTAGTATTAGCATTATGATATTAGAGACCGCTACTTGAAACAAGCCCGGAATCAGGAGGGAGAGAGCTCGATACACTCATTTTCATAGTAAAATTTCACATTTTCTCAAATTACTCCCGAAATATGGGAGTTATGAAGAAATTCATCACCACAAGTTATGAAGGCATTAAGTAATCGAATAAGATGGCATCATTAGTTTGGCATAATTTTACTCTTTTTTTTCGGACATGTCTACGTCCAACCGCTCCCATACATTCGTTCCACTGTGAGGCGTGATCTTTTGGGAACTCCTTGCACTTCAAATGAGATGATATGATGATGATATATGATATTCTGAGATGCTATGTTATACTTATACAGTATTTGTTTTACTTCACAGTTACGATTTCTTCCTGGTATCTCAAAACGTGCGCGAAGGCACGATCTCACCGACCTCGTACAACGTTATCGAGGACACTACAGGGTTGAGCCCTGATAGGGTAATTCATCTTTTACTATTATTTGAAATCAGAATCAATTCAATGTGAAAATAAAATATCTGGGTAAATAACTAAAAAATCTATGGCCTAGCGTGTGTCAAAGCACACAATGTGGGTTCACAGTGAGTGGTGGTTGAAATAATTAAATATTTTATCCCACAAACACTTATATTTGCAGTTGAAAAAAAAATGAGATTCTGATCCAAGGTCGCTTTCTGGTCGAAGCCGATTGATTAATCGGCCCTACCATAAATAACCCCTATGAAATTCATTTCAGGGTTGGCTAAAAATTAATAACACAATAAATTAGCATTTATATAATAAAAATAAGTTTACTATTTTTATTATATAAATGCTAATAGCATTAATATTTTTATTATATAAATGCCATTAGCATATATATAATAAAAAAAAATATATAATAAAAAAATGCTGTAGTTTATTAATGAATGTATTAAATTTTTGTTCAATTTTAATTAAATTAATTATAAACTTTCATCGACATGACTAGGGCACTTGTTGAGTGCATTTTTAGCTTTTGGTAGGTCTATTTTTGTGGCGTACACAAAAATAGACGAGACATAAAGCTTATTCAAATATATTATAAATATAATTAAATTAATTGATAACAATTATGTATTGATTTCAGTTTCAATGGCTGACCTACAAACTGACCCATCTGTACTTCAACTGCTCGTCGCAGGTTCGTGTCCCTTCTGTGTGCCAGTATGCTCACAAGCTCGCATTCTTGGCTGCCAACAGCCTCCACAGCCAACCTCATTATACCCTAAGTGATACTTTGTACTTCTTGTAGATTTATAAACTGTGTTTCTTATATTATTACGTATTATACCTAACATGTACAATGTCAATGTTCCTTCGAGTCAGTTCACACAGATGAGACAATGCACTCACTTTTTAAAGATAACAAAATGACTTTGTATAACTTGATCAGAACTGGTTTAGCGCATTGTACGCACGACGGCTGATCAAGTTATACTTGATCGGCCGTCGTGCGTACAATACGCTTATTCAAGCGATCTGCTCGCAGGATCTCGTCTGGTTGAGAACTGATCCAAGTACTTGCTGCCAAATTTCACCATTGTTTTAGTTTGTGGTGGATTATTATGTCTTAACCTTGTGATCATTATTAATTAGATAACTTTAAGAAAGGCGGAAAGGCCTAGTTTATGCGGTCACTATGTGACCAATATCTGGCTAAGGGTAAGTGGAAGTGTGTGTGAGTGGTGTGAATTGGAAAGTGTTGAAGCCTATAAGGAATACTCTAAATTTGAATCTTAGTTACTGATAGTAAACCAAGTTGACATGATTTTTACATGATTCAAGCCAAATATGACATTTGGCCGACTCTTTTTTTAATATTTTTTTACGTTAATTTTGCTTAAGGTTTTGCAGTTCATGCAACTGTATTAATTACCTCATTTGTTTTTTTTATTTTTCGTGTTTATTGCTAGTTTCTTTTTTTTTATAAAATTGCTCTGTTGGTGATTTAATGTTAACTCAAACTCAAACTAAACTCGGTTACCGATACTTTAAGGGCATATTATATACTCATTTCTATCGACAAATACAAGTTTATAAATTACTCCTAACCCAACACCCCGCGATTGGCAGCCATCTTGTTTTATTTTCGGCTGACCTAGGGTATGTTCAATGGAATCTTTAAATCGGAGACCTAGACGTGCAAATGACCTTATATCAAGGGTAAACGGAGAGCATATCGAATAGCAAATATAAATTAAATATAATATTTTTTTCTTAATAATATTCAAAAGTATACGAAATTTTAGACTTTTTTTTTCACAATTTTTATTCTAGTACAAAATTAGTGACGCGTAGACTACAAAGACTCTGGTACCCTGTTCTTTGTTTGAGCAAGTAGTTAAGGGGCCGGCGGACGATGAATTGTCCATACAAACGTAATACCAAAATCATTTTCAGTTTAAGCATATTTCGACCTTATTATGCTGTTATTCGGAATAAGACAGTTTTTACCTAATTTTTTTTTTTTTTTGCAAAATATTTACCTAAAACGAATTGCAAACAAATTGAATTTCTCACATTTTTACAGTATAAATAAGATGTTTTCATCTCATCTGTTCTATATTAAAAACGGTAATATTTTTAATTTTGATTATTTCGAAACATGACTTATATTGTTAAGTTAAAGAATATAAAAAAAAATGGAAAAGCATTCGAGTTCATTCATCATTTTTGGTATCACACATTCAAATTAATCACAAATGTTCAACGGTGATATGAATGAACGATAATTATAGAATAGTAACTAGGTAAACACATGTCACATGTTCCCGCGCGGCTTCGCAATGCGGCGGGAAGTGTGAAAAAGAGATAACAATATTTTAACGGAATTTTCCTTCGCTTTGAATTGCAATTGCGCGCGGCCTCCGCAGGGTTCTTAAGGCACCAAATTTACGAGTGGGACTGAGATGGCAGTAAGGTTCGCGGGGTGTTGGGTTAGGAGTATTTATAAACATATATTTGTCTATAGAAATGAGTATATAATATGCCCTTAAAGTATCGCTAACCGTTAACCAAACACACTGTAGAGTCAGTCTTTTGTGAGCTTGTTTTGCATGTACGCCAGACAAGCGAAGTCGTGAAAATATTATCTTAAGTTACGCATTTTTGAAAGTCTATAAGGATTCGTGGTATTTGTCTAAAGTTGGTAATTAGAAAGTCTAAGTACCACATTAAATTGCCATAAAAATATGCCACAGGCATCAGTTAATAATTATAAGTTTTAGATTTAAGCGAGTAGTTATAAATAAAAAAGTACATACTACGAAAATCGTCCCAAAGGACGAGAAACCAGTACCAGTTCATTTGCCGTACGAAAAAAATGGCTTGCGGTATAATAACCTTGCTCTTGACTTTCCAACTGATTCTATATCGTTATTAGCCCAATCGCTGATTTAACACTGCTTTCCGATTTTTATTACTTCTAGTATTAGAATTCTTCAATTGACTTATGTCACGATTTACTAGTTGATTCTTGCAGTATCGTGATTTTATTGATAGCGTCTTAGTAATCTGCTGTTAAATTCAGAAAATAAATGACTTCAGCAAATGGGTTAACTTCATATCATCTTTTGTATATCTATAAGAGAATGTATCACACATAAGTAAATCTGATTTATAAATAGGTAGTTAAGTACTTACTGTAAGCATGTTTATTATTGTTAATCGTTTTATCAATTTGTACCTCACCGCCTTGCTGCGCCGCTATACTAGCTCATGACAGAGCTCTGGGAGTGAAAACTTTGTACACTTAAAACGGTAACAATAAAAATATGCCTCTTAAAAATATTGAAATCAGTCATTCGCAGACAGAAGCTGTCTACAAAATACTGCCTTCAGTATCCTTAAACTGTGTAATCTTTTTTTACTTAATACATTTTCTTTATGTAAATATGTTTTATTTTCATCCAAACACCACCCTCGAGTAAATGATACGAGCTCGTTAGCTGGAACACTAGTAGTTGGAACTTGTGTGTGAAGTGAATTTACAAGCTAAAAAGGCCGCTTTAGCAGAATCATTAACCTTTTGGCCCCCACAGACATGTATAGATGAAAAAGCAAAATGTGCCCAGTACGCCACGGTCACGTCTATAGTTGCAAAAAAAACCGTTGTAAACCAAAATCCGTGGTTTAAAACCACGACCACGTGGGCCATATATTGTTTACGAATTGCTTTAAAAATCGTTCGCATTAAAATCATCAATACAACTCTCTTTTTCATGAAATAGTTACAGAATAGGTTTAACGTTTTCACCGCCACGGACATCAATAGAAGTTCCAGATTTTCATACCACCAGCGCCACGACTTCATTAGAAGGTCTTCATTTTAACTGTTATAAAAAAAAATACTGTATTTGACAGGTTTTTTATATTTTATTATTTAAAAGCACTGTCTAATACCCTGTTTTCCTATTTTTCCACACAAAAGAAACCCTAATTGTCTTAAAATTGGCACAAACAAAAACTCCGAACATTTTTAATATCCCCAGAACGCCAAGGACTTTATATATAGTCAGCGTTGTTAACTTTCGCGTCACATCACTGGATGTGACGCGAAAGTTAACACTGTTTGATTTCACCCGTTGAAATATTTAGAAATATTATTATCGTAAACAATTTGAGGTCAGTAAAATATGAACTTAGATAACTACTTTATAACAAAGGGAAAATAGACGAATTTCGACCGTCGGATAGGTGCCGAACCGGAATTAAATAGTTGTTGGCAATCCTTATCGATAATTAGATTCCCATCTCTACAAAAAAATTGGTTGTCAGCTATAAGTCTATGATTGTCAGTGCTCTAGGCGCCACGGACTATTATAGAAGACGTTCTGTGACGTCATAAACGTATGGCGGTTTAGGTCACTGACATAGTGCAGTCTGTAGCACTATTTGTTGCGCTTTTTGTTGCTTCATTTTAATAAGTAAAGAAATAAGTAAGTTATTGACATAACGTAGAACTGGATACGGATGAGCTTTTAAGCATTATACAAGGTGTGGAATCGGACTCTGAGTACTTTGTGTAGAATTTTGGACCAGAAGACGATAATTCTGAGGTATGTCCAACTTGATAATAATAATAACGTTTATTCAAATGATTATCTACAAGAGATGAGTTCAAATAAAATAAAACATTGTATTTGCGAGATTCAATTCTAGATGAATTATATTTGATAAATAATACAAGTCAAAGTATGACTTGTATTATTTATTATTCTCAAGTTTCTATTATAAATAAGTAGGTATTGTCTGTCAATTACTTAGGTCAAACAAAAAGTAGAAAACAGTAATTAGTAAATTATTGCAAAAATGTGATTGAAACAAACTTGTCAAAATTTAATGTAAGTACTTAATCATTCATTAATTTCCATTCCGAAAAACACGGCGAAATCCACAATAAATAGGTACAATGAAAACTTCTGCCGCTTAGATACCTAGCGGTAAAAAATGTTTCCTGCAGTAGTTTAATAAAACACGGGATTAGACAAACATTGAAAAAAGACCATAGACCACATCCCTAATCAGAATTGAATTTAACGTGCTCTGAGCGCCAAGGACTTGAAATGAAGTCAAAGAATGACGTCATGAAACAATTAGAGATCCTCATTTCTTATGACTCTAATTGATTTATGTATTTGTTTCTTTGATACTCATAATTTATATTGTTTTATCTTAATATGGATACTGTAAAATAAAAAAGATGTGGAAATATTTAATCAGTTTTTATTTATATCCGTAAAATTATAAATAAAACATAACTTATCGTGTATAATTCTCATTTATCGATATGGCGCTACCCACATCACTACTTTTTACTTTATATTTCGTTATAGATTTATAGCTTGGCGCTAGGCGAGGCATCGCGTTCTGTGTACGCTGGCGGTGAAAAGGTTAAATGAACTTAGTTGTATTAATGATTTTAATGATCTTAATTCTGTAACTACATAAGTGATGTGCATCTGGATTGAGGGCTCATTTTTTAAACCTTTGAGAAACGAAACAAGACTTATAGGGAATTTACTTAAAAATTGGTAAAACTTGAAGCAATGGACCATGAATTTCTTAAACGTGAATTCAAAATGTTATGATTAAATTACTTGAGCCCTCAATCCAGACCCTTAGGTAAGGTGGCATAGTCTTAATCTCAAAAATAACATTTTTAAGTTAATCATTTTTATTTAAGAATTTATATATATTATAGTAATGTCTGTACCTACTGAGTGAATTTGCAAAACATGAATTTATCTGACGAAATACATAAATAAGACTTTAATATATTGTAGTTAGTAAATTAATTAAAAAGAAATAATAACACAAAAGTGTACAATTAAAAAGTAAATCAAAGTTGAATTTTACTAAAACGTTTGAACTGAGGGCTCAATGTTTTCGACTTTATTGACTAAGTTCAGCCTCATAGATTAACGCAAATTAGAATAAGTTTTTTTACTATTTTTTAAGTAAAATGTAACATATCGTCCGTTCCTCGAAATGCCATACTTTAAGAGAAAATTAATGTTATACTTTTTAAAGGAGAAAATTGTGTAGGGTGGATATGATTTTGTTATTTTTTAGGACTGCAAGTCGTATATTTGCGAGAGTCGTCGTAATCCGCAAATCAATTTAATTCATTTCGATAAATAAAACACGATCGGTATAAATTTAAGAAAATTATTTACTTCACATAATGTAACCTAAAAATAGTCTGAACTCGTAAAAATACAATCTATTTTTTTTTATAACAACTATTTAAATAAACGATTTAATTCGGAAATAGTTTAGTTCAGAGTAGTGGAGTTAGTTATGAATGCTATAATTTTTGGAAAAAAATAGCGGCTAACTATATAGAAAATTAAGGTCAGCCAAACCGTATGTCAGAATGAACCGTATGTATGAATCAATCAAAATCAAACCATTTATTTTAAGTAGGCCAGTTACAGGCACTTTTGTCAGTCGCTCCATGTAAAATACTGGTATTCAGCTGCATCCGGTTAGACTGGAAGCCGACCCCAACATAGTTGGGAAAAGGCTAGGCAGATGATGATGAGTTACAGGCACTTTTGAATTGTCGACAAGATAAAAATGTAATAAAGCTACAGGCCCAGTCACAAGGCATAAAAACTGTGAAAATACTGTAGTTGCCCATTCCCTAGCGTAGATCTCTATGGAGAAGAACGGGAAAGAAACTCCATGGACACTCTTTTAAATCAGTATATTTTTACAAAAACCTTGGTTACATCATTCATGTTGAGATGTTACATTATGTGAGAACGGTGTAGCAAGATGTGCAGTGTGCACGTTAAAAGTGTCTATAGTAAAAACAAAAAAAATAAACAATTCAAAAATAAAATTATTAATTCAAATAAGCCGTGGCAACCAAGAGATGACCAGTCACAACTGACAGCGCCCGTTCACGAACATGACGCATGTATAAGCACCATTCAACTCAACCATTTTGAAGGGAACTAAATGATCCGACACATGCGCCACCATCAGCGAGACGTTTGAGTGAGCATGACATACTCCTAACCGCCAGGGCACATTCAAGTCAAGAAAAGAGAACCTACTCTTTTCCAGTGAACGATAGCTATCTAGTACATAGTACTCACACAATATGGGCTATGCGGCTATATAATACTAAAGAGATTGAATTTATACAATGCAAAGATAGTTGTACAATCTTCAGCAGCTCCAACAATACAGTTTAATGCTATCCATTTATGCGCCCTTGTCCTTGTGGAGCAGCACTGGCATTGAGCCAAGCATTTTTATCAGCGATATAATCTTCCAACTTGTAATATGCTTGCTTACATAGTGTGCGTTTAATGCATGTTTTAAATTTCGTCTCATTCAGTTCAAGAATACTTTGTGGAATTTTATTGTAGCATCTCAAACATTACCCCACGAAAGATGAGTCTACTTTAGCGAGTCTGAAGCCTGGCTGAACTAATTGGTCCCTATTTCTAGTACTGTAATTATGTCTGTCACCTCTTTTATTAAAAAGATGTAGATTTTTTCTTACGTACATTATGTTTTCGTAGATGTATTGACAATGTACCGTCATGATGTTTATTTCCTTAAACAGTTCCCTTAGAGAATCGCGCCTACGAAGATTATATATGGCTCTGATGGCTCTTTTTTGCAGAATAAATATAGACTCAATGTCTGCAGCCCGTCCCCATAACAAAATGCCATAAGACATTATGCTATGAAAGTAACTAAAATAGACCAGTCTAGCGGTATCGACATCAGTAAATTGACGGATTTTTCTAATAGCGTATACTGCTGAACTTAGCCGCCCTGCAAGAGTACTTAAATGAGAACCCCATTGTAGCCTTGAATCAAGCGTAATCCCCAGGAACACCGTTTTATCTACGAATTCAAGTTTCTCTTTATTCCAAACTATATCACAATCGCTATGTTTAACATGCGGTAAAGCAAATCTTATGCATTTCGTTTTTTTTTTTCATTTAATTCTAAATTGTTTGCTGTGAACCAATTATGGACTTGAATTAGGGCATTATTTACGTCATCTAGATTTTGGGCCCTTCTATTTATCTTAAAAATTAGAGAAGTATCATTAGCAAATAGCACCATATTTTGAGGCTGGTTTACAATACAACAAGGCTGAATAACTTAAAATATTAGCTGTTATTGAATTTGTGCCCCCGTTGAAACCGGCTGATCTTTGTCACTACAAGGGGCATGGTTTTGTAAAAGGAGGCATGGTCTGTTATGATGATTTAAAACTTAGATTGAACAATAGTGGAGCAGAACAACTTATTTATTTACACATTCTGACATACGGTTTGGCTGACCCTAATTTTGAAGAGTAAAGATAAAAAATATTAAAAAACCACGACGGGTGTTTATTGATTTGGGGAAATTTATCAATTTAAACATGGTAAATGTAAATATTTGTGAATATTCTAGTACTATTCACTAATATTTATGTATATAGTTATCGTTTATAATCTTTTCGAAAGATGTTCTTCAAATTAAACAAAAGGCGCGACAGGTAGACGTCGAGTTACAGAAAGAAATATATCCTCTTTGTCGCACTTATGTCGCTCATGTAAAATTTGATTAAAAATTCAATGACTTACCCATTTGTTTTATTTAAGAGTCATCGTCCTCAGGATTTTTGAAGAAAAAAAGGTTTAGATTAGATTATATGTTTCTTTGGCTACCCTTGAAAGATGTAGTGAAGAATGTTAATTCCGCTTCATAGGATGGACTCTGAGATCAGCAGTAGAATATAGGTGTGATACTACTACTTAACAATGGGCTGTGATGAAATACTTGCATAAATAATACAATTATTGAAATATCATGTTCGAAGAGTAAGTTGCCAAACTTGATGTGCTGTTAAATGTATCACTATCAGTGATATTTATACTCCAAAAAACACTAGAAGTACCTAAATCGTGTTAGGTCCACGATCGAAGATATTAGTGAAAGTACTAAATTTAGACCCGCTGTTTGGGTTTTTAATCGGGTTTAACCCAAAAAACCTGGTTTAAACCCATTTCCGCCCATCGGGTTTAAACCCTCTGCCCATCTCTACATGGGAGCCCCAACAAACCCCTGAACGCGTTGTTATACTGGACGCGCAGAGCATTGCAGGCGTTTTTTAGTGTAATTGCTCCACAGGGTCCACTACATTATGTGAAGTAAATAATTTTCTTACATTTATACCGATCGTGTTTTATGTATCAAAATGAATTAAATTGATTTTCGGATTGCGACGTCTCTCGCAAATATACGACTTGCAGTCCTAAAAAATAACAAAATCATATCCACCCTACACAATTTTCTCTTTTAAAAAGTATAACATCAAGTATGGCATTTCGAGGAACGGACGATATGTTACATTTTACTTAAAAAATTGTAAAAAAACATATTCTAATTTGCGTTAATCTATGAGGCTGAACCTAGTCAATAAAGTCGAACACATTGAGCCCTCAGTTCAGACGTTTTAGTAAAATTCAACTTTAATTTACTTTTTAACTGTACACTTTTGTGTTATTATTTCTTTTTAACTAATTCACTAACTACAATATATTAAAGTCTTATTTATGTATTTCGTCAGATAAATTCATGTTTTGCAGATTCACTCAGTACAGACATTACTGAATTGAGGGCTCAAGATAAATCGCCATAAATTTGTAATGTCATATTCTACAGATTTGGGAATTTCTTACTTCCGGCTTTTATATCCTCGGTCCACGGCACTAAGAAATTAATCAGGAATATCCTGCCTTCCACACTGATTGATTTTGATGTGCCGTGCATACCCGAGGCTATCGATGCTTGGAAACTCGCTTGCCCGAATACTGAAGAACCCGACCATCCATTTTCCCAGAGACGGTGGGACGAGCCGCTCTGCAGAGTAGTTCAGAGCAATCTGCTGAACACATCTGCTACTACTGCTGAGCGTGCGCGCCTGCGGGCTGTGGGTGAGTGGGAGTCGGGTCTTTGGCTTCACGCACTACCGTCGTCGAGCATAGGCACATTGTTCGACGACACAACCTTCCGCCTCGCTGTTTCTTTACGCCTTGGTGCCGCTTGCTGTTCTCCTCATCGCTGTCACTGCGGTGAAGCTGTCAACAACTTCGGTCACCACGGCCTGTCATGCAGCCGAAGTGCGGGCCGTTTTGCACGGCACGCAAATATAAACGACATTATCCGACGAGCTCTTGTCACCGTCGGCGTCCCAGCTGTTTTAGAACCCAATGGCTTGGCACGCGACGATGGCAAGAGACCGGACGGCATGTCTTTGTTTCCTTTGAAGATGGGTAGGCCTTTAGTGTGGGACGCAACATGCGTCGATACTCTTGCGCCATCCCATCTTCCAAGCTCCTCGTGCTGTGCTGGTGCTGCCGCTGCGGCTGCAGAGAACCTCAAGCGGCGTAAATATAGAAACCTGTGTGGTAACTATATTTTCGAGCCGTTTGGGGTTGAAACTCTAGGGCCGTGGGGTCCGAGTGCTCATAGCCTATTTAAGGAAATTTCGAAACGCCTAGTTGACGCTTCCCGTGACCCAAGGGCTGGCTTTTACTTTGGCCAGAGGCTAAGTGTTGCCATACAACGTGGCAACGCCGCCAGTCTCTTGGGCACATTACCATCTGACAGCGTTGAGGAGGAGTTTTTCGATGCCCTTTTATAGTTTGTTGTTAGTTTATCTATTTTAGTTTAATAGTTTTTAATTATCAATGTATATAGTTAGTTTAACCAAATTTCTTAAGATGTTTAAGAAATTCTTAACTAAATTCTTAAATAAAAATGATTAACTCAGAGATAGTACTTTTTGAGATTAAGACTATGCCACTTTACCTAATAAGCGTCTGGATTGAGGGCTCAAGTAATTTAATCATAACTTTTTGAATTCGCGTTTAAGAAATTCATGGTCCATTGCTTTAAGTTTTACCAATTTTAAAGTAAATTCCCTATAAGTCTTGTTTCGTTTCTCAAAGGTTTAAAAAATGAGCCCTCAATCCAGATGCACATCATAAGTGTTACTTGCGCAACTCATTTTTCATCATCATACAACCTGACACTGACCTGCAAATTGCAATAAACGTAAGAAAATGAATTGAATGTTGCGGGCGACCCTGGCGCTTGCACCTCAATAAAGGTTGATTAAAAAAAAAAAAAAAAATCTTTGATTAAAGAAGGTGTGGTCTAGATCACTTCGTGTACAGCCTAAGAGCATTCCAGTAAAAAAAAAACGAAATAAACCATTCTAAACCGCTAAATGTTGTTTTAAATCGTTTTAAACCAAAAAAACGGTTTAAAACCAATTGGTTTAGAACGTTTAAAATCCGTTTTGCATCTATAGTCACGACTACATGACAGACTTACAACGTAAATAAAGCTCGTAAAAATACATAGTTTCCTTTTGCTAATTGTTTCTCGAATCATCCCAATTTTTTTTTTTTTTATAGGTGAACTATTTAAAATAGTGTCATGCTTTCTGGTGGAACCATATTGGCTTAAACAAGTATAATGTTACATAAAAAAATCTATGGAATGTCTATAAAATTCTAGTCCTGTTCAAAAAAAATCTATGGTGCCGATTCCCTTGTTCACAAACTAAACTAAATTTAAGTTGAGTGCATCTTTTTCTTTCTATTTCATTATGAAAAGGACAGAAGATAAATATTAGTTTAGTCCTGTCAAATCAGTCGGCATCTGACGTAATTTGATGTAATTTTAGTAGTCAACTTTTTAATCACGTCTAAACTTGTGTCAGGCTTGTCTAATTCGATAGGACTAAACTAAAATTTATTTGTTGACTTATCGGCAGCATTCGACACCGTAAATATCAAACGGCTGTTGTGGAAGGTGACTAACCTGACCGGGGATCTAAAGTTCACACAAATCGTCCGTGAACTGCTCAGCAACCGCAGATTCCAGGTGAACCTTCTTGAAGATAGAAGCAGATGCCGAACCCAAAAAAATGGACTACCTCGGGGTAGTGTATTAGCCCCACTAGTTTTCAACGTATATACTAACGACCAACCAGTTAGCCCAATCACAACCCGCTTCCTGTACGCTGACGACCTTGCACTCACTTGTCAAGCAACCAACTTTGAGGAAATTGAAACAACTCTATCTACAGCTCTAAGTGATCTCAGCCATTATTATGCCGAAAACGCTCTGAAACCGAATCCCTCAAAAACGCAGTCATGCGCGTTCCACCTCCGTAATAGACATGCAGGTTATAAATTAAACATCTCTTGGCAAGGGGTGCCCATCGCACACAGTTCCCACCCGAAATACCTCGGCATAACCTTAGACCGGTCACTAACCTACAAAAACAACTGCCAAAATGTAAAATTAAAAGTTCATGCCAGAAATCACCTATTACGCCGCCTTACATCCACCAAATGGAGGGCCTCTCCAAAAGTTCTGCGAACCACAGGGATGGCGCTCTGCTTCTCTGCTGGGGAATATGCCTATCCAGTATGGGACCGTTCTGCGCACGCACACCTAGTGGATACAGCTCTAAATGAGACGTGCCGGATAATTATTGGTTGTCTTAAACCGACCCCGATACGAATGCTGTATCCACTGTCTGGCATCGCGCCTCCTCAAGTTCGCAGGACTATAGCTAGTCGTATCGAGAGGAAGAAGCTACAAGTTGACTCACGCCACCCAATGCACAGCTACGTCTCTGTTCCCCAGAGGCTCAAATGCCGTAAAAGTTTTCTTGGGTGCGTGGGCCCAGCTAGCCCAGTCAACTTCAACGCCTCCACAGCAAGATGCGATCTCTGGCGGGAGCAGTTTAAACCCCCTGACAATTTCAACGATCCATCAGAGAACCTTCCACCTGGGCACGAGTTGCCGTGGCCGACCTGGAAAACTCTTAACAGAGTTCGAACCCAAGTCGGCCGGAGCAAAGACAATCTTTGCAAATGGGGGTTCATGGACGGCTCAGACCTCAAGTGCGCGTCATATGCGGCTTCTCCTCACAAACAATGACCCACCTTCCATCTTGCACTGCATGCCCTTTAACCTGCGCTTTTGATGATTTATTTACTGCATCAGTGAGCGGGGTTCGCGTGGCTGAGTTTTGGGCTAAACATACTATTTAGACTTTTTGCCATCGATACGCTAAGAAGAAGAAGTAGCAAAAAACACCACATTGCTGAACTGATTTTGATGAACTTTCTATGGGACAATCGGGAAGTATATCCTTTCACATAAAAGAAGAATTTTTGAAATTGGTTTAGAAATGACGGGAGTTATAAGGTAACAAACAAAAAAAAATACAGCCTAATTGAGAACCTCCTCCTTTTTGAAGAAAGTCGGTTAAAAAATTAAACACCAGAAAATGTTCTAAAGATGATAAATATTTCCTTTCTTGCGCTATTGCAATCCAGTACGTAATGAGAATCGACCATCTTACTATAATTATGAAGGGGGCAGATAACACTGAATAAGTGCCATTTACCACCGGAGTGGTAAACGCCACTAGTTAGTAGCATCCACCACCCCGGTGGCAAGCTGGAAGGGGACAAATGGGAATAAACGGGTGAAACACCCTCCCGGGCGGCAGGGTAGTACCCAGGCAAGGTCGGGGCGAGCGCCGCGCCGGCGCCTAACAGTCTGCTTACGCATGCGTTATCGTGACGTCGCGTCTTAGACGCTTTCCCGCGCAACGCCCGGCCCACGCGTGTGACGTACTAACCGCGAGTTTTATGAGATTGTGCGGTTGTATTTGTTAAGTGGAGAAAGTTTACGAGCAGCTCGCAGAATGTATGCAAGCCCATGGTGTCCCGAGCATACCTCGAATGCGAGCTCATGGTGTCTTTAACCCCGCAGTCCCTAATGAAAAGACCATTTTAGCAGCCACTCAAAGGCTGCTTGATCAGTCATCATTTTTAAATACGCCTTAATGCAGAAGTACCTATGCATCAAGTAAGTAATATCAAAAATTTGAATGCCGTATTTTCTGCATTTTGATGATCCTTGCCCATGAAAGTATGAAGGAAAATTTGAAATTACTCTTTAAATAAGTTCAGATCTCGGCCTAATCTTAATAAAGTCTAGTTCGAACCTGATAAAATCAGCTATCAGTACATTGTAACTTACGTAAATACCTACAAGCGCTTCGCCACGCGCACGCGGCGGCGCCGCACGGTGGGCTGAAAATCGGCTTTCATAGACTTAGGGATTTCAATTTGCAAGTGCTTGTTTTTATGCCGGATATCGCTTCTATTAGTCATTACTATGTACAAAAATGACACCCGAGTTAATTCTACCCAAAAACGAAGGAAATATAATTTTTTTACGAAAAATTTGTATGAAGCTAGTATGAAAAATCGAATTATCTCCTAAACGGCATGTTTAACCGTAATATCCTTGGAGATGGTCATAGTGCTAATTATTTATGATTTTTTGGTTGGCGATTGGACGAAAAATTTAATGCCGTTTTTTTTTTAAAAATCGTCAAAATATTTTTATTTATTTTTACATGTAAAACGATCCCTTTTAGTGTCTAAGTTAAAAAGTTCGATATGTTATTAACCCAAATATTAAGAACACACGAAACAAGAAAAATAAAATAAAAAAATTGCTGTTTTTGACACATTTATATTAATTTAAATAAAAAAAGATTTATATTGAAGTAACATATGAAGTTATATTTTATACAAAATAAGTTAATTTAAGGAATTAATACTAAGCATTCGTAAAATAAAGTAAAATAAATAAAAAAAATAAAACATATCATTAAATATTACAAAAAAACCCAAACACACTCAAATACAAATTTACAAATATGTACATATATATCTTTTTTACAAATTTTCCTTATACTAATCCATGGGGCTGACATAATCGAGAAAAATAATATTGTGCCGATTGGGACTCTCTCGGAAGAAGCCTCAGAGTCTCGAAACAAAGATTTTAGGAGGTTTCGAGAACATCATTCGCGGAAAAGAAGCAGGCAGGATTCCAATCAAGACATTTTAAATATGCTTGTTGTTTCTTCGGACCCTTTGCTAAGTGCACAAAGGCCTAAGTTAGATGCCAAGAAAAAGCAGAGCTTTTTTGCTGAAACTCTCGACTTAATTCAATTTCAGGAAACTGAGTTCGAATTTTTGGATATATCCAATCTGGATGCTGACTCAGAATTGGAGTCTGACAACGAGAGTGATAAGGAAAATTTGTAAAAAAGATATATATGTACATATTTGTAAATTTGTATTTGAGTGTGTTTGGGTTTTTTTGTAATATTTAATGATATGTTTTATTTTTTTTATTTATTTTACTTTATTTTACGAATGCTTAGTATTAATTCCTTAAATTAACTTATTTTGTATAAAATATAACTTCATATGTTACTTCAATATAAATCTTTTTTTATTTAAATTAATATAAATGTGTCAAAAACAGCAATTTTTTTATTTTATTTTTCTTGTTTCGTGTGTTCTTAATATTTGGGTTAATAACATATCGAACTTTTTAACTTAGACACTAAAAGGGATCGTTTTACATGTAAAAATAAATAAAAATATTTTGACGATTTTTTAAAAAAAACGGCATTAAATTTTTCGTCCAATCGCCAACCAAAAAATCATAAATAATTAGCACTATGACCATCTCCAAGGATATTACGGTTAAACATGCCGTTTAGGAGATAATTCGATTTTTCATACTAGCTTCATACAAATTTTTCGTAAAAAAATTATATTTCCTTCGTTTTTGGGTAGAATTAACTCGGGTGTCATTTTTGTACATAGTAATGACTAATAGAAGCGATATCCGGCATAAAAACAAGCACTTGCAAATTGAAATCCCTAAGTCTATGAAAGCCGATTTTCAGCCCACCGTGCGCCGCCGGCGTGTAGGGTGTCCATTAAATCATTTCAAAGTAAACATCTTTCATAAACGATAACTTTATTTTTTTGTACGAAGCCTTATCAAAATAAAAAAATATTCCTGTATATATTACTATACATAGTATAAGAAAATATATATATCTTATATCTTATTTAAATATAAGAACAAAAGACATGAAATTGGCATTGCACTAAATAACAATGATTACATTAAAATGTGGGTAGTTGATTTTACTAAAGTTCTGGTTTGCTAAGAACTAGGCGCTTAGCGACTATTTCGAAGAGAAAGTTTGAGGCACCGTTTTGTTTCGATTGTTCCCAACGAGTCACAGTGTGACATGACACAGTGTGACTCGTTGGGAAAAATTGTGAACAAAAATCCCAACCAGTCACACTGTTACTTGATAGGACAACTTTTTGTGTTTATTCCCAACGGGTCATACGCCAAGTGAAGACTGTAACTCGTTGGGAACAAAATATTCTCATGCAGTAACACTGTGACATATTGGCACTACTTCTTTCCCCAATCAGTAAGACTTGTGTCCGGTTCGTCACTGTCGTCATGGTTTGTCATCAAAAAACGAAAAGATCACGATTCACAACTGTTTCAACAATTTTTGTTTTTGTAGTACTAATTCGTCATCGATGCTAAAGTATCATCAAATGAAACTAAACTATACAATTCATCTTCACCCGACTGCCAAGGAAGGGTTGTGTTTTTATTTGGAGGTGAGGAACATTTTCACAAGTTTTTTAAACGGGTCAACATATGTATAAAAAATACTAGGCTGGCATAAATTCAAGGTGTTATATTAACAGTTCTGGAAGTTTTTCACTACTTACTTAAACCTTGTGGTATTTGTTAGGCATCTGACATTCATAAGCGTGAGTAGTTTTCTTGAATTCAAGTTCTTAAATTAATGTTAGGTATCAGATGAAGTAAGCTTCTATTTACTTATGATATCCTAGTAGGCACGCTAGGTAGGCTAGGTTTATACGCACGAGACGTATTCTATACTTACGCTTACTGGACCAACGAAAAGCTTTTGATTTTTATTGATATTGAAGATATTATGATTTTTTTTAGTTCAAGGTCGGCGTAAATAAATTGATTTAAAAGTCATACTATATTTTTCTTACTAACTGTACTTTTTACACGCAAATTTGTACTGATGACTGACCGGGACTTCTTGTGTGGAAAAAATATCCGGACATAAGTCTTACTGATTGGGTAAGAAGTAGTGCCAATATGTCACATGGGAATATTTTGTTCCCAACGAGTCACACTCTCCACTTGGCGTGAGGTACTAGTTCAATATAGAATTGTTATAGAATTATTTGATACTGTATATTTGCTTATACTATGTATAGTACTATTACTATACATAGTAGTTATTTGCTTATACTATGTATAGTACTATTACTATACATAGTATAAGCAAATATGAGAGTATCTTTCCCGGCGCAACCACCATGATATATCTATATATATCATGGTGGTTGCGCCAGGAAAGATACTCTGCAGCGCAACCACTTTAAATTAAAGTTTACGTCGAAACTAGAGATATAGACTTTTTTTTTAATAGGACTAGAATTTTATAGACATACCATAGATTTTTTATGTAACGTTATACTTGTTAAAGTCAATGTGGTTCCGCTATTCAAAATACCGAACGCGCTTGTTCGCTCGCGTGAGAGCTCGAACTAGTTTGAATGAGAAATTAACTTTATTCTAATTGTATATAATTATTTCGTATAACTTCATTCTTTTACACGACCATCTTTTATTTTTCTACCTGCATATTTCTTAAAAATATATATAAATAGTTTGTCTGTGTCTGGAGCAGGGTCCAAGCTACCCGTGGTGAGGTTAGCGTCAGAATACTCAGAATGGCTGGTTGCCTATGGCAAGCGGCCCTGAAAGTATATATTCAAGAATTGCTATCCAACTGCTTATACACTGGTCATCAAAAAAATACCCACGTTTTTCTTAAGCAAATCCAAATTAAATGTTTTATTCAATTGGTTTATTTACACCAATTTAATCACAAATAAAACGTCAAAATGACTACAAATCATTTGGATAAATAAATCAGAATCTTTAATTTTACACGATTTTTTTCATTGATTTTAAATACTCTAGTTTTTTTTGTCTTAAATGTTATGTACACATTGTGTGCGTTTCTACCGTGCGGCCATGGCGATATTAAAAAAAAAACTATGCCAAGATTATGTAAAAATATGTAAAAGTTGATTCCCAAATCCATAAATTTGTCAAAGTTATGGTTAAAAAGTCATAAGGGATTGAACGTGGCCGCGCCATTGAAACGCGGAGAACAGCGCGGCCACGGAGATCTTTAAAACTAAGCTTTGCAGAGACCCGAAAGGAGATTGCCGCGGATAGGCCCCACTTGTGGCACCGTGTCTTAACTTTATGCTATACAAAATGTATGTCTTATTTTTTCATGTGCATGTGTTTTTTATCAACATTTATTTTACCCTAGCGTTGAAAAAGATTATAGGTTAGTAAAAGATTGAATTTATAAAAATATAGGAAAAAATCCTAGGTTTATATTTTAAAAGCTAAAAACCCATGGCCGCGCCATTGAAACGGTGAACAATACGTTATCGCCGATATCACGCTGAAAAAGCATCGCAGACGTCTGAAGTTTTTGGAAAACACAGATTTATGTCCGTTTCAACCGCGCGGCCACCTCATAATATTTGATAAAATTTTGCTAAAAATTAGTGCTAATTTGTTATTTTACACACCTCTTTTCGTGAATTTGTTACAAAAAA
Organism: Lycophotia porphyrea; assembly: GCA_950005105.1. Classification (NCBI taxonomy): domain Eukaryota; kingdom Metazoa; phylum Arthropoda; class Insecta; order Lepidoptera; family Noctuidae; genus Lycophotia; species Lycophotia porphyrea. The sequence continues at coordinate 10,819,625 of OX465393.1, forward strand.
AACTAAAGCGCTATGACAAAGAATAGTTGGCCGCTAGAACCGCCACTTTCCGTAGTCATCGCCCGTGATTATACAGAAACTATGTAATGCAGATAGACGAATGATGCATCAAAAGAAAGGTCTTAATTTGTTCAATTTGTTACATAAATAAAAAACGTCAAAAAGTAAATAAACAAAAAGTTATGCAATAATTAGTTTTTAGGTTATGACTAGGTAGGTCCACCATAAATATCAAATTAATAGAGGCTAATGTGTATGGACAATTAGTTACTAATTTGTTATAGCGAATAAACAGAAAAAAATATTAGAAAGTAGGTTCAATAATTTGTTGGAGTTGATTTTAGTTGGCCGCTCGGATGGCAATATGCCTAAAATACAATGGCGTTTGTCTCGTTATTAAAAGTAGGTTTACGCATAATTAGAGAACTAATCGACGGGTAACGTAACCTAGTTTGGATAAATATGGCGAATATAACTGCAGCATTCATATTTTAGAAGATATTTACAAAAAAAACAGTAGTATGAAACCGTATTAGAGTAGGGTGACCACGAATTTTCACAATGAAGTGAGACTGAATCAAATAAGTAAGCCACAGGCTACCTACTTTTACCTATCAAATAAAATGCCGAATCGAAGGCCTGTATTAGACGTTCAGCTCTAAAAGCTTTTTGAGTAAATTAAAAGGAGATTGTGTCGGAACGGAGCACATGATATAGAGCAAATTTACAAGTGTAGATTAGAAATAACAAAAACTTTTTTCCAAAATATAGACTGCAGTTGCAATGTGACTTACTTATTTGAAAAAAAGTTCATAAAATATTTTAAAGGTGCTCAATACTTGAAAACCTGTACAACTTGTAATTACATACAGTTGAAAAGAAACTACGTATTTATTTTAATTAACCTTGATATTTTAAATTTATTTGGAATAACAAGTTTAGAAGAAGCAATCAAACCTACTTTTAATTACGAGATAAACGCCATTGTATTTTAGGCATATTGCCGTCCGAGCGGCGAACTAAAATCGACTCCAACAAATTATTGAACCTACTTTCTAGTATTTTTTTCTGTTTATTCGCTGTAACAAATTAGTAACTAATGGTCCATACACATTAGCCTCTATTAATTTGATATTTATGGTGACATACCTACCTAGTTATAACCTAAAAACGAATTATTGCATAACTTTTTGTTTATTTACTTTTTGACGTTTTTTATTTATGTAGCAATTTGAACAAATTAAGACCTTTCTTTTTATGCATCATTCGATATTTATCTGCGTTACATAGTTTCTGTAAATCACGGGCGATGACTACGGCAAGTGGCGGTTCTAGCGGCCAACTATTCTTTGTCATAGCGCCTTAATTTTTTTTTGTAACAAATTCACGAAAAGGGGTGTGTAAAGTAACAAATTAGCACTAATTCCTAGCAAAGTTTCATCAAATATTATGAGGTGGCCGCGCGGTTGAAACGGACATAGATTTCAATTTGTCGAAATATGTGAAAATATAACAAAAAATCCTAGGTTTATATTTCTTGTTTTATTTATTTTCACCCTTTCAATGGCGCGGCCATGAGGTTTTAGTCTTAAAGTTCCTGAAATATAAACCTAGATTTTTGGTTGTATTTTTAAATATTTCGACAAATTGAAATCTGTGTTCTACAAAAAACTTCAGACGTCTGCGATGCTTTTTCAGCGAGATATCGGCGATAACGTGTTTGTCACCGTTTCGATAGCGCGGCCATAGGGTTTTAGTCTTATAGCTCCTGAAATATAAACCTAGGTTTTTTTGTTGTATTTTACATATTTCGAGAAATTGAAATCTGTGTTCTACAAGAAACTTCAGACGTATGCGATGCTTTTTCAGCGAGATATCGGCGATAACGTGTGCGTAGTCGCAGCGGAAAATGTCGAATAAGTATCTTAATTTCAGTTCAATTTCAATAATTTAATTCGACGAAAAAGGCCAGATTTGTGTAAAGAAAATTCTTGGATTTTGCACCACAATAATGGGCTTTCGCACAAGGTCATTATTGTGAACGAATTTTTGACCAAAACTCAACAAATCTTACCAGATATGGCTTTAGCCGACATCTTTCTTTTTCTTAAACTCAAATTACCACTTCGTGGCACCCGTTTTCATTCGGTAGAAGACTTAGAGGAGAATTCGCTGCGATCCGAGAACCGAACTCAATTTCGGAAAAAGCGTTTAAAAAATGTTTTGATGATTGAATTATTCGTTGGCGTAAGTGTATCGTTTCTGAAGGAGCATACTTTAAAGGTGATTAAATAACTTTGGATAAATAACTAATATTTTGTGTATTATTGATCGTTTCCCGATACATTCTTGACCGAGTAGTAGGTACTTATGCATTCGATAAAAAATCTAATGAGCTTGTTGTCACACAATACTTAATGTCCCTTTTCACGGAACACCTTTTAAAGCTCACTTAATGGTATTTGAAATACTTTGCCGAAGACGATGACGAAAATAATGTACGTGAATCCAAGATCCTTTCCATGCACAAGATCCACCAGAATTCACTTCGCAAGAAGAGAATGTCAATGAACTCTTGCGACAGCAGCCTTAAGACAAGGATCACGTGGTCCGATTTGGTGGAGAGTTTTGGATATCGGCCCAAAATTAATCTCAAATATTCAAATTAAAAACCTTTAAGAATTCTCATTCCCTTTGCAACATCTTGTTTAGCTGAAGCCGGGTTTTCAAATATATTCTAGTGTGCCAAGATAATTTTAGAAAACTCTGCTTTTTCAAGTTGCTAGGGCGCCGAGACAAAATATTAAACCTCGAAATGCGCCGCGAACTGAAAAAGTTTGGGAACCCGTGGTTTAAATGATACAGCCCTTTGACAGGCAGCGGGAACCTTAGTAATAGGGTCCTGTTGGAACCCTTTGGGCAAGGAACCCTAGAAAAAGTGTGGTCTGGGTTGCACTTAAATATATTTTCATCTTGATTACTTTGATGGCTTTTATTTCAGAAACGTGACGCTTTACAAGATTTTGTCTAAAACAATGGTTGTTTGTATTGATATAAAAATGTAATATTAAGTGGTCGCATGAAATGAAATGGCGGACGAGTAGACAGCTAGGCCAACATATTCAAACCCCTTGACTATTAGGTACCACTATATAGCTGCTGTAATGTAAAAATCTAAAGGGATGCAGAAAGTATATAATTAACCGACTTTCTTCAAAAAGGAGGAGGTTCTCAATTCGTCTGCATGTTTTTGTATGTATGTAACGCGATCATTCCGCCAATCGATTTTGATGATTCTTTTGTTATTTGGTAGATTATACATCAAAATCGATTCAGTAATTTTGTTTTTTCCTCACGTTGATACACACACACACACACACACATCACGCGACGTCGCGTGAAGGTGCGTTACAATAAAATTATGTACGAGCCATAACAATGTCAAAATTATTCATTAATGAAAGGAATTTGGGTGGTATATAACTATAAAGGTTAAAATAAAAAGCTTTCTGCGGAAAAAAAACCGACTTCCAAAAAATACAAAAAAAAGTCTAAAAAAACTTTACTTCCGGAAGTCGGTGGTTAAAAAATCAATGAAATAAACAAAAAGACACCGACTTCACCACTTTTTTTTTATTTTATCGATACTGATCTACTCACTCTTCTACTGGGAAGCTGTATCTTGATGCAAGCATCCATAATAATAAGACTCCAATCCCGGGGTATGATTCAGTTGCTCTAGAGGTTTTCTTGTCAATAGATTTAGAAGAGAGAGACTACAAGTAGTACAAGTAGGTATTTATCTCATTCCCCTTTTCCCAAATCTCAAATAAATTGAATAGGTTAAGTGAAGGATTCAAAACAAACAAAGAAATATGCCAAACCCCAACCACAACATGGACGAGAAACTCGTCCCCATCCATAATCGATAATTATGTTTACGTTTTCAAAGTCCATGGCAACGCTGCATTCACAGTGTAGACTCACAGCATAAACTTACAAAGTGTGTGGCAATGTTCAAGTAGATAACTAACTGTTTCGTGATCTAATAAATATGGAAGAAGACAAGGGAAGTGAAGAAGCTGAAAATTGGAAAGTTTACGAAGTGCTGTGCAGCAAAACTCCAACCGAGGTACTTTGCCTACATTGTTTTGTTAAAAATAATGATACTAGAATTGTTGCGCTAGATTATAGTCCATAGTACTTACTATCTGTGTCCACATACAAACCGTGAAAACGGTTTTGTGGGGCATAGTTCTGAAGTAAGATTTTTATAAACTTTCCTTTAACAAAGAAATAAATAATAATCTCAGCAGTTCGGTACTGTAGGTCATGTGAAGCAGCGAGACGCACTGGTCAACTGATTTGAGACTGTGCATAAGTATTCTCGTACGAGACCCAAAACTTCGTAGTTCGGGTCTCGTAACAATAGGAATAATTGTCTCATTCATTATTAGGTGTTTAAATTACTTAGGTATTATTCATTTAACTGGCTCTGGCTGCTGGTCGATCTATGAATACAGGTACCTATCAGTGGCGAAGGTTCCATACAACTCAATTCCTACCGGCTTCTCTTTGAAAAATGACACAGTCAGTATTCTATAGACAAATATTATAATCACATTAAAGATTATGTACTCCGGCTTACCTCTTACGAAAATTTACCCTTTGCTACTGGTACCTTTAGCACCTCAACGGTCAGCGACAGGACGATGAACACTGTTACTTTTCATTACAAACATCTATACATTATGAAGGTTTATGAAAGTATCTTAGTTTGGATGTAGTTCTTCGGAACTACTACTTATTTATACGATCTAGAAAATTCTTTTAGTAATAGGAAGCTACATTATGCGAAACTGGTAGAGGCAATATTTGATTCCGTGGTCTTATCTCCGATCACAACGTGAGCAAATATTTTATTTGATAAAAGCACAGGAACATACTAACGATACAAAAGCCATTACTAACAACAGGAACAATGCGTTCTAAATCTGACTACTATTATAAATACGAAAGTTTCGATTGATGGATTGTTTTTGATGAGTACTCAATCAAACCAGAACGGCTGAACGGATCTCGATGACATTGGGCAGAAATATAGTTTATAACCTGGATTAAAATTATGATACTTTTAATCCCGGTATTACAATCCCGTGGGACAATTACAACATAATAAGATGGAACTGCGATACATCTTCGAGCCGACTGATAATTGCACCTAGACAGGCCCGGGTCACTGGTTTGATTCTCGCAATACCTAGTTACCTAACTACCTACCTAATACGGTACCTATAAACATTACCGTTTTCTAGTGTAGTAGGGTTGTCAGGATGTATGTCTTTCACTCTCAGTCTCATACTATTACAATAGTAAAAGGGAGGCGACAAGCGTGTTGTAGTGTTAACTGAACACAATTCCAAACTCTCACAGCCTACGCCTAAGATTTTCTAATGAAAACTCCTTATTATACTGCTCGTCCTGGATAACGAACCCACAGACAGACTCAACAATCGCACTGGTAAAAACAAAGCAAAGGCGAAATGAAACGTTTAATCAAATAAATTACAAGACCTACCTAAAGAGGCTAAATCAAAAGGTCGATAAGTTTAACGAGAATTAGAAAAATGTTCGCTGAAGGGGGTGGGAGCGGGTAGCGTCATAGCGTGCAATGTCCCGTACCTCGCACGGATTTCTCCTGGAATATAAACATAAATATACCGTCATACGTTCCTATACCTAAAAGAGCCACGAAGTCGTAGATTGTAAGCTTCCCTTACAGAAACATTTCCGTGTTTTCTTTGTCTACCCGCCACAAGCCACAACACAACGCCCGATTAGATGGCCGTGATGACATCGCAACTATATCACAATCCAACCAATTATCATGTCCATAAAAATCGTGATTTGGGGTACGCTCCCCATCGTTTATGTAAATGCTAAAGCTATGCATGTTAGTACCGGCTATATAGGTCGGTGGAGAAGGTATCGTGACTCTCGGTCGGTAAGTCTAAAACCTCGAGCCGTATCACGCTACATTTCGAGCAAGAAGAGGTACTTTACTACACTAGTCGTCTTTTGCTCGTCACGAAAATCTGACTTCTTTTTACTGTAGTGTATTACATGATCTAGTTCACTATGGAGTTTTGTAAGTCTCTCAGTTTGAACTTACCAGTTTTTGTAAATTCAATATTATAAAAAAAAGATCTCAAATCAAATAATACAAAATATATATTATAATACAAATAAAATTTCTTTAGATGGAGGCAGACGTTGGTAACGACATAATAACCAATCTTCGAAGTGATCTCGCTGGTCTCCAGTACAAGCGGGATAAGCTGATATCTGAAGTGAGCCATAAAGTTGTACATCTTCACATATTTATTTTAAAAGTAAAACAAAAAAGTAACCTATTTATTAGACCAATCTCTACAGTATACGTGTACATACTTATTACAGAACAGTGACTTAAAAAATCAAATGTTATCCCGAGATCAGAGAATACTAGAGCAGCAAGTAGAGATCGATCACCTTCGTGAACAGAATGCTCGCCAAAATGCTATCATATCATCACTTCGAAAGAAGATCCAAGATCTTGAAGAGATACAGCGAAATCTCCAGACTTCGCAAGGTCGAAGTGAAATCACGGTGCAAACCCTGCAAAGAGATAACCGCTATTGTGAGGAAAAGATTAAAGATTTAGAGAAGAAATTACGATCTCTTGAATTGGAATGCCACAGTGAAGAACAACAAAAAGAAAATGCCCGTTGTCAGTTTCACGACCTTATCCGTCGAATGTCCGCAGCATTGGAATCCGATTTTTGTGATACCGCACACACTCATTCTCCGGAAAGTTTGATTATAAAAGCTGCTGAACTTGTCCAAGAAATCACCAGACTAAAAAATAGATGTATGAATACAACAGAAAACCTGTCAACTGTCGAACAAGAACTGAGGAGTTGTAGAGATGCACTAGAAAGATCTAATACTGACAAGGATATTTTACAAAGGCAACTATCAGGACAACTTCTGGAACTCGAGAGACTGAAACAAGAAAAGGAATCTCTAAGTGTCCAAAACAGAGTTATCGAACGGGAACTACATGAAGCAAGAGAGAAACTATCACACTGTTCCAAAAACTTAAGTGTTGTTACTGATAATGTTAACCAGAATGAGTCTATAATAATTCAGCTGAAAGGTACTTATTTCAAAAATAATATAATTAAATAGCTTTAGATATTTGAACAAACAAAAACGTTGTGTGCTATAATTTTTGTATGTAATTTTCAGAGGATTTGAGGCATCGAGATGAAAAATATCAAAGGCTACATGCGGAATTTCGTAATACAATGGAGTCAATAGCCATCTTACTGAGTTTACCGACACGGTTTGTGGAAGCACACGAAAGTACTATAAAAGATAGAATTCGCGAAATCTTAAGTGATAATAAAGATAAATCTGTAGTGAGTAGCACAACATTAAATCATGAGTTAATAACTTTTTCAACAGCAACAACTCCTTATGTTTTGGTTTGGAGTTTATATAAACATCCTAAAAATTTTTGTCCCAGCATCCTGAATATCTCACAAATTTATGTCTCATCCCAATTGAATTTGCTTAGCTCGGATTAATAATTTATTTAAATTTTAGCAAATAGACGCTTTGCGCGATAAATTGGGTTTGGAGTCTCAGCAGTTGAGCAGGGCGGCACACTTGCATGACCAGGCCACGACACGAGTGCGTATTCTGGAGGATGAGAGAAACATGCTTGAAGCAAAAGTACACAAGTTGGAGTCTGAACTTAACGCCCAGGAACTCTCCAGGGAAAACCTACGCAAAGATAAGGCCAATGTAGGTAGCACTCTCATTCTCCCGACTAATAAATACTGTGTTTTAGCAGAGTTTATTTAGCTTCGACGCTGTCGTTTTAAGATAAAAAGCGATGGCGATATCTTGATCTTCTTTTCCATGTTCATGATTCCTCTTGTCTTGTCTTGTGTTTCAGCCACATCTAAAGCGTAAGCTATAACCTCGCGCAGGTCTGTGTATAGGGCAGATGGACCTACTACTTGCCAGAACTTGTCTGTAATTACAAAAAGATTGCAGCCCTAACGAAGCACAAAAATAAAACTGTAGCTTCTCAAACATCCTCCGCCTGCCGATTATCTGAATGAAGCCCGCAGAAAAGTTCCCGGCGGCCAAATTGCCTCGGGCCCTTGGCCCATTTAGAAATCTCTGAACCGACCACAAAATAATACGGACACTCTGCAATACAAGTCCCATTGCTGTCGCCGTCATTGAGCCTGATCAGGCTCCACACTCGCGACATCAATTTGGCCGCCGGGAACTTTTCTGTAGGCTTCATTCACATAATCGGCAGGCGGAGGATGTTTGAGAAGCTACAGTTTTATTTTTGTGCTTCGTTAGGGCTGCAATCTTTTTGTAATTTAATTTTAGTCCACCTGAAAGACTGTTAATTGTGACTTTGGTTTTGTATTTTGTAAGACGGAAACTATTCTGAAGTTTACAGAGAAATCTGCATTGTTACAGTTTGTTGCGTTCCTAGAACGTCTAAGCAGAACACTTAATATGGATGAGCTAACCCAAGATATTGGAATAGAATTGCACACTGAATCTATTATTCACCGCGCCGAGCAGTTGGCGAGGCTCGAGAGCGATAAGATTGTCGACAAGGTTAGTGTTAGTAAGTGGTACCGACAGCTGAGCTGGCAGATGCTTAGGTACTGACAGACATACCTAAAAACATTATTATAATACCGTTGTTATATTTGGCCCCACTTAAATTGATATAAACAATTGAACACATTGACAAAGTAAAGAGTCAAATCTTGTGAATGTAGATTAACCGGTGAATGCGTAAATTTGATGCGAATGACCGTAATTTATTCTTTTCATGATGATTTCGATCATTCGCTAGTGGATCTTAAAATTTAATAGGACGACTCAGTGAATGTTCGTTATGATTATGAACGAAATTATGATGACTTAGTTAGACGCTACATCCAAGTGGCAATATATTCGTCCCTGCCTACCTATATTTTCCACCAGGCAACTGCATTACAATTTTGTATAGGTGTAATTATTATGTTAATCCACCTATTATTATTATAAGGCTATGGTATGGCACCTTAGCAGTGTAATAACATTTACAATAGCACGTTACTTTCACCTTTACTGTGACGGTACACTTGTCCACGTGCGGACAATGTTGCAACTTGTACAGTGTTTGTCATCCGTCTCGTGTGTGTGTTATGGCGCGATTGCACTTGGGCGTTAGCCCATATTCAGGTGTTAAAATGATTTTACTCGAATTCGGGCACCCGATTCATTGATTACATTGGTCATCGCAATTGAATACGAGTAATCGACTTCGAGTATTTTTTATGATGTCATTGTGACGACTAGCCCTGATTGAGGTGAAATAAAAATTAGCGTCGTCCGTCAATCGTACGTAATCCGAACTCGGGTACCAAAAACGATGAAGCCGGACGAGCTTGTCCGAAGACGGGCGTAATCGACCCCGTTCATTTACTCTCAGGCGTTTGCCCGAATTCCAAATGCGATCAATTTTCGACGAACGACCAAGTGTAATTGTTCCATTAACCTGTATGTGTTCTGTGTAGATGCTATATTACGGATACTATGGCACGCTGCCCCGACTGCGCAGGGAAAGATCTTTCCATGATTTGCCTTATCTTAAAGAAGTAAGATTTGCACTTTAACAAATTGGAATGACATTGCTACAATAGAAATTAAGCAGTCATTTACACTAACAGTAATTTGGAGAAACCACAAACAGAATTCTCAGTTGCAATTTAAAAACTTAAGTACTTATCTATCATCCTGCACAGTTAATTAGCACAAAAATTGTACTTTATCAATAATTTCACGTAAATTAATGGTAATTAGAATCACTAGGTGGAGTTAAACTGCATATTATTATTGTTCATTAAATTAGATCATTCGATTCATTAAAGAATAAACAGAATAGTTGACATTTTCATTTATTTATGACGTACCTAGATTCATATCCATACTTTAACTTTACTTAATATGTACTTTGATTTTTTAAGGTTGAGCCACAATCATCACCCCCTGAGACAGAAACGTTAAAAAACATTATTTTCGTCAACTAACTTGTGCTAGTAGTATCTTCCAATAAATGCATTGAATATAACATTGGTTCATAACATTAGATCATACTACACTCGCGAGCAAAAGTATGGAATCACTTACTTGGACTTGATTCCGCGCGATCTTGAGTACTTAATAACTAGTTAAGAATAATAAAAATTATACCATTTTGAAGGTTTAACTGTTAACTTTAAATTAATACCAAATTCATCCACATCACGCCATTATTTAACAAGCTATCCCGGAATACGTGAAGAAGTAAGGAAAAAGATTTGTTTCAATTGTCTGATACGCCGCGAGTTGCACCCTATTGACCCCCTATAAAAGCACGTGTTATCGGATTTTTTTTATCAGTCGGCTTTCACACGTTGACCGGTACACATCTCCGCTACTTCTGACCCTTGAACTTGGAAGACTATGGATACTACACCTACAGAAGCAGCACAAATCGTCGCCCTATTGCAAGAAGGGCTAAGCCAGCGGGCTGTCGCACGTCAGCTCCACATAAGCCAGTTCTGTGTTTCGAAAGTTTATAAACGCTTTCGGGAGACTGGTGGCTTTATCCCGAGACCAAGATCTGGACGGCGCCGGTGCACATCGGAGAGGGATGACCGTTTTATCGTGTCAACCTCTCTCCGAAATCGACATATGACTGGTGTCGACGTCCAACAGGAGCTCCGAAATGTTCGTGGGGTAGCTGCCAGCGAGTGGACAGTTCGTCGAAGACTTAAGCAAGCTAATTTGACTCCAAAAAGGCCTGCCACAGGCCCGAAACTGACGGCAGGTCACCGACAAGCACGCCTTCAATTTGCTCGCTTCCATCTTGATTGGGAGGTTGAGCAATGGAGGCCAGTTCTGTTCTCCGACGAGTGCAGAATGTGTTTGCACGGCAGCGATCGAAGGGGTCGGGTCTACAGGCGGCCTGGGGAGCGATTTGCGCAGTGCTGTTTCGCTGAGACAGTGGCTTATGGGGGCGGTATGATGTGGGCCGGCATTTCCTTCGACGGTAAAACGGAGCTTGTTTTCGTGCCTGGCGGGGGACGAGGAGGCGGTCTAACTTCAGACCGCTACATTTCCGATATTCTGCTGGAACATGTCGTTCCTTATGCGGGATATATCGGTGATGACTTCCTCCTTATGCACGATAATGCTCGTTGTCACACTTCCCGTGCCACAACTGAATACCTCGGAGACGTCGGTATCACCACATTGGACTGGCCAGCGCTCAGCCCGGACTTGAATCCCATTGAGCACGTGTGGGATGAACTGAAGAGAAGGGTTCGTTCCAGAAATCCTGCTCCTTCAAGTGTAAATGAGCTGAAATTGGCTTTCATAGAAGAGTGGGAAGGTATCCCGCAAGAATCGGTTCATAAGCTGATTAGGTCAATGAAGAACCGTCTTCGAGCAGTAATTAGGGCGAGGGGAGGGAACACAAAATATTGAAAATTGATTTATTTTTGTTGTTTTCTTCATTTATTATTTTTCCATTATCCTTATGTTTTCCTAACTTCTTCGCTCTTACCGGGATAGCTCTTTAAATCCTGGCGTGCTTTAAATGAATTTGGTATCAATTTAAAGTTAAAAATTTAACCTTAAAAATGGTACCTATTTTTGTTATTCTTAACTAGTTATTAAGTACTCAAGATCGCGCGGAATCAATTCAGAATAAGTGATCCCATACTTTTGCTCGCGAGTGTAGAATCATGATTGACTCCAACTATATCAAATCAAATCAAATCCATTTATTTGCCAGAATGTAGGATTACAATGTATGATCTTAAAACTATAATGGCCCCTTTACATTCTACCATTACATATGGTGTGCAAATATTTAATTTTAACCTGCACCATTTTATTATATTAATTAGGTACATTTGAAGTTCTGATAACATAGTGCATGTTTTAGAACTTTTTACAATGAATGAAGCAACCTCAAACGATTTGGAATGTACAGTCGACAGCGCACTCGATGCCGTCTGCATCGATAAGAACAAACGCAGTACAGTCACGCGCACATTTTGCATGACAGCGTTGATTTATAGAGCAAGTTTTGTCATTTAGTACCGTGTTTAGTTCCATAAGTTGGTTTCCAAATTTCAGACTGCGGTAGTTTACCAGTTACAAAGACGAATACGCATTCTTAGGGAGCAGCTTCAGAGAAAGGACCTGCACTTAGACTTACTGCGACGGAAGCTTAGTGTACAGGTAAGTGAAAAACTCGTTTATTATAGATACTCAAACACATTGTAATAAATCACTTATCAAGGTCAAATTAAATTAGCTGGTGAAACTCTGGGGATGTGATGGGTTTAGACAAGGTTTAGATGTTTTTATTTTCATGTAATTTTATTATTTCAATTAATTCATTGTTTTATCTTTATGACTACTACTATTATGTTTTCCTGGATACATGAATGTCAGGATGAAAGTTGCCGCGTACGCGCCGTGCTGCAAGCGGAGCGCGACGAGGCCGTGGCGCGCAACAAAAAACTCGCGCGGCAGTGCGACAAGCTGCAAGTGCAGCTCAGCGACGCGCGCGCGCAGGTCCGGGACCTCAACGCGCAGCTTGTAGACGCTGCGGAGTATAAGGTAATCATCATCATAATTTCAGCCCGGAATTACCCAGTACTGAGTGAATGCCTCCGCTTTCTTCTGCCACACTTTCCGGTTCTATACGTACGTCCTTCATCCAGACTTTTCCCGTGATTTTTACGATATCTGCAACCCGATGAGCTTCAGGACGGCCCTGGTTTGTTTAGCGTACTTAATTCTTGACCAACAGTCGGTCAAAGTTTCAACTTCAACATGAACAGAACTGTTTTATGGCGTTCCTCAATCCTCACCACCTGCTTATTTTTTCTGTACTCTAAACCTCTTAAGGGGTGTATGTACTCATCATTATGAACGACTTTTACTATGGGACGAATCCTGTAATCGTGAAAACAAATATATTGGCAAACTAGGTCGTAACAAAAGCAGTATTATCAAACACGCGTCCAAAATTACACAGAAAATCTGACTTCGACAGTCTTGTAAATGGAATACTACATTTTGCCACTACCCGGACGAGACTCTGACCAAGGTATAGATAGCTGTTTTAGCGGCCAATCATTTAAAGGCCGATAGAAATTTTAAGTACAAATCCATGATGTAACAATAATTGTATGTAGATGAAGTAAATCTAGACAGCGAATTACTGGAATACCTTATTTACATACAAGGTTAAAGTGATTTGTTTAACAGAACCATGATCTCATTTGTTGTAGTTGAACTTTATAAAATGTATTCACTTATTCGAATCATCACGCTTTAACTATCCAACACTGCCTTACAATTATATTAGAGGTAATGGCAGCGTTATATAGTTATAGTCCATCTACAATCGGTAAATATCCTAAGTAACTTAATGAAATCCAGTTTATTAAAGTTGTACGTAATCATTTTATTGGCACTTGCGTCATAGTAACCATGTGCTTGAACCTTCCTGCCGAGGAAAACAAGTTGGAAACACAAATCAAAACACAAGGCCTGCGTCACCAGTGGCGCCTACATTCTTTAACTCTTAAAACATACAGATAACATCACTGGAACGGGCTCGCAAGGTGGAAGAGCTCCAAAAGAAATTGGAGGAGGCGGAACTGTTGCGAGTACGCTACAACCGTAAAGTGAACATACTGAAGGAGCAAGTGCGCTCCACTGGGGAGACCTTCGAGCAGGAGCGCTCTTCGAACGACCACCAGATCACCATCTTGCGAGATGACCTGGCACGGACCAAGGAGGCGCTCGCGGAGTGTCAGCGGAGAGAAGCACAGCTCACCAGCTTCAGGTTTGTTGAAATATTAGATTGTCATGAATTTACCAATCCTCCGAGTCTAATTGGCAGCCACCTTGAAATTAAAATTATACTGTCGTATCAAATGGAAATGGTGGTTTTTGGTAACATACAAATGGTGTCATATCCTACTTGGGTAGGTATTTACGTGACGTGACCTGTGAAAATAATGTTGTTCCAGAAATTCGATTGCGAAGTTGCTAGGCATCCTGGTTCCGGTATCGGTATCGGACTTCGAGATGGTGTCCCGCCTGCAGAAGCTGATCGACGCGCATCATGACTTCACGGTGGTGTCGCGACGGTACGACGACCCCGCGCTGCTGCGCGCTTCCTCCCGCTCGCCGCCACCCTCGCGCTGCCGGACCAGGACACCTGACAGGTTCGCTTTGAATATTCGGTACAACGTAATCGTCTTATAAAGAACTTCCTGCTGGGGCACAGGCCTCCTCTGTGAGAAGGAGTGGGCCGTAATCCACCATGCGGGCGCAGTGCGGGACCAATGTGAACTGTAAAGTGAACCAAAAGTGACTGCTCGACCAAAAAGTAGACGATCACCAACCTCTTACTTTTAAAGCACGTATTCATACATTTAGGCCGCAGACCGTCTGGTTCCATGCATTCTGAGTCATGCCTTACCCCGATGCCTTCTCCAAGTTTGCACTTGGCAATACATCCATCTCGGTAGGGGCACACAAAGCTTAGTTTGCCGAGTCACGGACGGACACCTGGACACTGGCTACTCTAAACACAATTGTTATAATAATAGTGTTTTGAGCATTCCATTTATGTTTCACATCACCATTATTGTCGACAAAGACAGGACGAAAACCCTACACCCAGTTTACGCGGAAGATCAACAAAAGAAAACACAGCGTGCCTCTGTATAATTTATTATTACACGATCAGTCGAGAACTTGTGCACGTTAATTTTAACGTGCACAAGTTCTATGATGTAAAAACTAGTTAAAACGACACTGCCCTCTACGAAAAATGTTCGCTTTTAATAATAGTGTTTTTTTACAGATCACTTCGTTACGACGACTCGGGGTACGCGGATCCAGCGTTCGAGCTGGACGACGAGATATACAAAGCGCGTGCGGGCTTGTGACACGCGAGGCGCCGCGCTCGCTTCTAGACCTGGACCTCTCCTTATTGTGAATGACCACAAACAGAGAAACACCACTTCATACAAGCGTGCCGATATCTGCTACAGCCCTTTCACAGTTGGTTTACATATGACAGCACCAGCCCAACAGCAACCTTATAGTAACTGTTTTATAGATTTTTGTCAATTTGACAGTGAAAATAACACTTAAGTCGTTGATACAGGGTGTAAAGTACACCTACATGCAAACTGTTACCATGAATTATTTATTTTGTAGGTAGGTATTGCACTTTTGTATGAAACAGCCGATTTTTTTTCATAACAAACGTACAAATTCAACTATGTTGTCTAAAATCATGGACTGACTGTCATGTCTTGTCTGACCGTCGCTCATGGAACAGTTTGCGCGTCGATGTCTTTTACAGCGTGCATCTCTTACGAGATCGAGTGAAACAAGGGATTTTAAGGACTTTGGAAGTCATCCTACAATGCATCTCAGGTTATCATATTGTCTTAGCTTGTGGATGACCCAAAACTGATATGAATTTTGAATGTACAACGATTATATTTCTCACACAAATAATCCTCAAATGATGACATAATTATGTAATTTTACATTATGATATGCAATCCCTCTCAAAGAGGAGGCCTGTGTCCCAGCAGTGGGAACATTTATAGGCTGATGATGATGATGATGATGCAATCTGCAACAACAACACAGTTATAATAGTAGATACGAAACTGTCTGTCTAACCCTGTGTGAGTTCCTCATCGCGCGTTGTATGAAGTGGCCTCTCTGAGCTCACACAGTGTCATTAAAACAAACATCGTCTGCTGACCCCTTAACGCCCTGAGTTTTTAGAATGCGAAATTGATTGCAGCTTTCAACATATTCTTCTGAAATAATACATTTTGGGCTATTGAGACTAATCGCAACACACAAGTTGTGAAATGTACCTATCATCTGCCTAACTGCCTATTGTAGTGCTAAAAATCAGTGGCTATAAAAAGCTGGGCGTTGCGTGCTAAGATGTGACGAATTTGACGTTTAAACATTTGAACAGAGGGGAACTACAAACTAGCAGTGGGGATTTTGAGAAATCGTTATTCTACTGCAGATGATTTATTTTATTTCAAAATCCAGAAGTTACACAATAAGTCCAGGTTGACCATAGCGAGCTAACAGCGGTTACCGATGTCGTACTACCAATTAGCAAACTGTCTTAGAAAGTCGCTGCTATTGAAACATGGTCGACATCGAAGATATTAAGTATTTTTAAGCCATCTTTAGGATCTCAAGACCCCATCACATCAGTGATTACAAAACCAGTATAAGCTGGTTTCTTATTCTAGTGAATCTCAGTACCACGCCAGGTCCGCGCAATATCAAAGTATTACCACCGTCACCGTAGTGCGGTCGACTATAGAACATTAAGAGATACAACCTTATCATCTAGTTTTAAATCAGACAAAACTAGAACCAATTTCATGGATTTTAAAAGTTATAAACAAATCATAATCGTTCACCAGTAAGAAAATAATATTTTTGATAAGGACATATCGCACCAAAACTACTGTCTACGCATGTTTTAAGTACAGCGACTGGATCATATTAAACAATTAAGTCTGATCGAAAAAACTCAATAGACCCGAAAATATTCGGCTGACGTACTCACGACTTACTCATTAATTTATATTTTTGAAGATAAATGTTACACATTAAGTAGCCGCTATGTAATTATATGTGCGACAAGGAAGTAGTTATTATCTTAAGAATGTTATAATGACTAATAAGCTATCCGTCGCAAATGTTAATTATATTTGTCCAAGTTTTTGGTGTTCCTATCTTTAGTTGAAGTCTTCCATTACTTTGTCATGCAAAGATATTAATCATTAAGTTGTTTGTTATTTTTTTTTTTAAATGTCCTAGAAAAATGTCGTAGTTTACATAAAAGTATAACATATGTAACTAGAAACAAATAAGTAATTTTTGAAATGTATCTTCTCGCAATTCTATAGTGCAATTATTAGAAATAAGAACTTTTATATAAGTAAGATTTTAATTGCAAGTTATTGCCCTGCTACATACAGTTTTTTTTTACTTTTAATACTTTACAACAACATACAGTTAAACCAGAATAGGTATGCGCTTCGTTAATCTTCGTATTGTTTTGGGACAAACGACGCGCCACAATTCTAAGTTATGTACTGCCGCGCTTTCTAGCGGCAGTTTCCCCCAAGGAGAAAATATCTAAAATTTGGCGAGGACACGAATTTAGAACTTACAAGTAATACAGATTATCATCATCTGCTTTGCCTTTTCCCAACTATGTTGGGGTCGGCTTCCAGTCTATAGCCGGATGCAGCTGAATTCCAGTATTTTACATGGAGTGCCCATAACCCAGTTACCCAGGTAATACGATACCCCTTGGTAAGACTGATTGTCAGACTTTTTGGGCCACTGCCTACCTTTAAAGACTATCAAAGATCTACAAATGACAGCCGGGACCAACGGCTAAACGTGCTTTCCGAGGCACGGAGGAAACTCGTTATGTAACACAGACTAAGATCGACCCGAGCGGCTGTCATTATTTAGCCACTAGCTCCTCTCAGGTAATACAGATATAGCTCTTTACTCAGTGTCATAGAGCAGCAGTGGACCAGTGGTAGCGACCCCGACTTATGAACAGTAAGTCGTGGGTTTGAACCCAAGCAGGCACATTACTTTGTGTAATTTATATCATCACCACTGCTCTCAAAAACGGTGAAGGAAAACATCGTGAGGAAACCGGCATGTCGTAGAACAAATAATTCTAAGACATGTGACATCTACCAATCCGCACTGGGCCCGCATGGTGGATTATAGCCCATTCCCTCTCATAGAGAGGAGGCCTGTGTCCCAGCAGTGGGAACATTTATAGGCTGATGATGATGATGATGACTCATCAGTGACATCAATAAAGTCCACAAAGGTTTTTCCGCTTGGTGGAAACTAACCATAAGTAGTGCATCTTTCATTGTGCGTTTGTATGAAGCCATCTATCTGATGGGTTGCCTTCTCCGGTCGCAGATTGTCATCTGTCACTCAAAAGTTTTGTTACCTATGTAAATATAATAATATGGCAGGCGTGGTTGTAACAGCACTATATTAGATCCAATCATCGCGTGATCATATTTTCGAAAATAGACGATATTTTTCTGAGAGATCCATACGATCTAAGTATACTTACAGTCAGTTTGATTTTAATTCGATTATCCTTGCCAATCTTGAAAACAGGTAAAACGAAGTTGAATTTAATCAATTTATTATTTTACAAAGACGTTGCACTAGTTTTAATTTGAAATTATTATTTCTATAACTCGGAGTCGTGGGCGGCCACTAGTACCTAATGTAATTCTATAAAATTAATTATAAGGTACGTTACATTCAGATTCTTTCCGGACAAATATATTGCGTCGTTCCTCTAATATTATTATTTATAATTATTAGAAACCTGTAATTACTACTTAGAAACAACATGTTCATATGTAGGCACCCGACATTACTAGGTATTCCGCATCCAGTAAATAAATATGTACATAATTCAAGTAATTGCTTTATTTATTCCATTTTTTCGACACACCCCGATCGATTTGGCCAGTAAGATATAATTAACATAACCACTTAATGTTAGCTGACCACCACTTGTTGGTTTTTGTATGATTTATCTAGATAATATACGCGTAACTAATTATGTTCAATGATAATGTGACTTACAGTAATATAATGCTTCGTACATTAACCAAAATTGCGCTATCAATCATTATTTCGACCTCGATCGATATGTAGATAAAACATTATTTTCAAATGAAGGGAAATAGCAAACACTTGAGATAATGCAATAAACCAATGAAAACATATTTATTCACAGATTCACTTCCTGAGCTAATACATGATACTGAAGTAAAAAGTGTAACGATTTTAGTTCCATTAAATAAGGTGGAAGTGTCAGAGTAGCCTGCGAAATTTAAATTTTCTTACGTTTTTTGTAATTTGCAGGTCAGTGTCAAGTTGTACGTTGATGAAAAATGAGTCGCCCAAGTAATACGAATAATTTGTAATTACAGAATTACAATCATGAAAATCATCAATACAGCCCTCTAAGTTCATGTAACCCTATTCAATGAATGAAAAAGTCATTCCATAGGGTGACAATGACCTGCAAATTGCAAAAAACATAAATAAATTTGAATTTCGCGGGCTACCACGTTAACACAAATAATATTCGTGCATACTAAAACAGATCACATCTAGCTATCTATGGTGCGTACCGTGTGACACTACCTTTACTTTGACTACGGTACCACTTTGTTTTAAGGTTGAGGGTAGTCTTAGTTAATTAATAAGTCAATGACTATTATCTACCCCAAACAAAAGAAACAAGGAAGTCAGCTCAGTTGAGCAAACGTGTTAACACTAGATCCGCCTTTAATTAAATTATTGAAAATGTGCATCAAATTCGTTTATTTCGTATTTTTCATCAGTTCCGGTGAGTAATGTCTGCATTTCGTGCAATATTCAATGGTCACAATTCTAATTTTAAATGATGTATATAAATATTTGCACTAGCACCATGCGGTGTTAATGAGTATCATTAGTGAATAGCGGAATAAACTTAATTACTTAGTAGCTAAAACATTATTAGAACGACATAACTATCAAATCATTAGTCAATCAACGTGTGCAATCAATCATCCCATCACTCGACACTCATCTTAACGGTTCTAGAAATGATTAATGGTTATTTGAGTAAGTAACTGATTCGTTTGCATGAAATAACGTAGGACTGATTAATGATTTATTTTTCATGTAGTGTGTTCGCGACACATGCCACGCTACGCCGATCTCGACGACGAAGACCAGCACCTTCTCCGAGCAGCGTACGACACACCTGCCTACGACCACGATGAGTACCAGGAAGACGACGACATACCTCCGGGCAAGCTGGACTTGCTCAAGGATGGCCTCTGGGCGGTCAAGGCGAAGATCAAGGAACTGAAAGCTTTCAACAAGGCTTTGGCTGCAAACTTCCTGTCCACCAAACTGAAGGTGAAGGAGTTAATCGCGGCAAGCTTGGTGCTGAAGAAACATAGTCATGGCGAGAAGAAACCTGCCTATAACTATCAGGTATGTTATTTCATTAAAATTTGTACATAGGGACTACTACACTACTACATGAACTAAAGGGTTACTTATAGGGTAGGTATGTAGGGTTGCTAATGCACTCGGTACACCTGACCGAACAAAGAGAAGAACCACGGGCTAGCCGCCTATGTCCAGAGAAGTATTTTCGCTGAAATGGTAATGGACTTTAGTCTCGATGTATCAGTGTGATGCATATCAGCTCAAAGTCAACTCATCATCTTCCTAGCCCTTTCCTAACTATTTGGGGTCGGCTTCCAGTTTAACCGGATGCAGCTGAATACCAGTAATTCAAATTGAGCGACTGCCTGTCTGACATCCACAACCCAATTAGTACTGATCTACTGGGTAATACGATACCCCGTGGTAAGACTGGTACAGCTCAAGTCAGTTTGCTAAAAGAGATATTGTTTTTTAATACCGACATTGAACCACGCTTCGTGCGCTCAAGTATATTCGGCGAGACCGCAACACGAAATCATGAATAGTGACTGCATACCATAAAATCAGTAATAAGTAATCAATTAAATCACACTAAAATCGTGGGCGGCTTGCAGAAGCAAAATACAATGTGTTATGTACCTGCTAATACAAGTTTCCTTTCCGTGCTTTTGATACATAGGTAACTATTCTAAGAATTGATGCATAATATAGATAGATACTTACACAAGTATTCATATACCAGCTATATAATGGTACAGGTATTCGATTGGTAAATGTAGTTTAGT
Organism: Lycophotia porphyrea; assembly: GCA_950005105.1. Lineage (NCBI taxonomy): Eukaryota > Metazoa > Arthropoda > Insecta > Lepidoptera > Noctuidae > Lycophotia > Lycophotia porphyrea. The sequence goes on from OX465393.1 coordinate 10,840,627, forward strand.
GTGACTGTAAACCACAAGAGATTTAAACAAGATGACTATGTTTCATAAATGTATTTTTCCTCGATGAATCAAAAGATTTGATTAGTTACATAATGCAATCAACAAATTCCTCAAGTTTTTATGCTAACCGCGAAATGTTTGTTTTTCTAGTTCAAAAAATAATTTAATAATGTTTTAATTGATTGTGCCAACTTATGTACCTACCAAGCTAATTGTTAAAATGTGTGCTAAAACAATGGCATCTGCTAGTTCAACGATAACCCTAATAAATAATATTCAAATGTTATAAAAACTTTCTCCCTCTAAAAAGGTTGTACTTACTATTAGAAGGTAGATAATGTAAGCATCCCAAGCAATTCATTCCAGTCAATTTAGGATCAGTCAGCTGTTCAAGTTAGATGTGATGAGATTTATCACCGTAGCGTTGCGGGCGTATGAGATAACTTGAACACATTCTTGGACTCATCAGAAGCAGTTATCAGCCATCAATCATTAGTATTATGTTATTCTTGCAGGCTCCATCGTACCAGCCCCAGTACGCTGAGACACAATACGCGCCACAGTACGCGGAGCCCCAATACGCGCCCCCGCAGCCGCAGCATCAGCACGATCCTTATTATGGCCACTAACACAACCGGTCTACTACCCTACACCTATTTAAGTTATTTATTTCAAATTTTATGGTCTATCATCTCTCTACATTCTTTACCAAAGAAAAAGAGTTGATCATTGTTTATTTTGTAAATTATTCAATTCGCAATAAAATAATTATTAATTAAATTCCTAACACCAATAAATTACTACCGTACGAACCGCTCTTTGTCTCATCATAGATTTCGATTCATATTCACGAGCCGTCGGCGTAACACTACGTCATAAGAAAGTGCATTAATAAAATAAATTCTTAATTGTTAAGGTCACCAGTACTGTTGAGTAGAGTAGTTGATCGCGGCGCGCGCGCAGTCCACTCGTGTAGTAGAAGCGAATCGCTTTTTCGTGTCGAATAGCGAATCAGAGGAGTTCGCTTAGTGTTGCATCGAGTCCTGGAACCGCCCTATACCTCAGTCCCATGCGCCCCACATAACGCCTCCCCTTTGTCCCCGTCAATAAGATGTGTTTGTTAGTAATTCCTGTCAGAGTGGACATGTCATTATCGATACAGTAGACCTAACTAGTGTATTAGTTAAGGTGCGGCGTTGTCCTGCTACGAAATGAGTTACAACTTGTTATGGATTTTTCTTCTGGTATGATATCATTTATTTTTATCTTACATCCTATAAACTTTAGCAATAGGACATTTTTTGAATATTGTAAAGAAACAAATGCGTTCATAACTTTAGATTTCGTCGCAGAAACTAAAGTTTGGTACGCATTCATTAACTAAGTTTCTGTCTTAGTAACTAGTGCCTGCTTGTTCAGTTAGATAGTCTAAAATATCTACTACTACTTTATCCTTTGATCACACTTTAAGGTTCCAACTTCCGATCTAGTTCTCAATCTACCTGAACTAGATCAAAATGCGCTTGATTATAAGAAAATACTTTTATTTTTTGTTAGTACGTAGGTCATAACATAGTATTCTAGTATAAATTTCCAAAAATACCTACCTTTATATGTACATATTATAGAATGGTTGTTAAACTTAATTAAATTGAATTCGTTCTTCTTTCAATTTATTTTCGTACCTCAAGTAGGAACCAGACCTACTACAGTCTAGGCCCCCCTAACCTGATCCCTATCGAATTTATTTTTAATTATTGAAAGCCTTTTTTCTGGTCCCAGTTTCTCCAATCACTTCGGAATATACCTAACTCTTCGTATAAATGGCCACTAGGCCATATATGAACACAGATTAAAATACATTTGCATAATTTCAATAAAAACAAAAAAATGCCTTCCTAAAAAATTAAAGACCGTTCACCATAAGATGTTGGCAATTCCCAAGGCAGGGGACATTTCTTATGGTGAACGGTCTTGGACAATTGATGTACATATTGCTTGGTTGACGGCTTCCTGAAGAGTCTGTATTTGTCCGTGAAACGATGTAATTGAGCTACAGACCGTTAATGCATGTCCTTACCATTCATCTATATAATAATATTTACATTGTAATAAGCTTAATTTTAATTTAAAATTTGATTTCTACTAATAAATGAAAAAGTCCCAACCCGTTTTGATTAAGCTTATAAAGCGCAAGCACACTAGCGGACATTTTTATTACACTTTTAATTGAATGTCACTGCAGCAAGGTTGATGAATAACATTTAAATACATTCACATAGTAAAAAAAAACCTCCACAAAATAATAATCAGACATCTATTTTTTCGTTACATAGTTTTTTTTAAAACAATAAAGTATTGTTCATGAATAAAGTCATTTATTATGCAATAAGTTAAACCATGTGAGCGTGATCATGCTTGCAATTCCCCATTGAATGTCAGAGATGCAAAGAGTAAACTGTTGAATCAAACTTGAATAAATCGATAGTATCCTTACTTACTTACTTGCAGCCTCTACTATACATATAAACTGATATAAGTCAGACTAGTTTAATGTAAAAACCCGGGTAGCAAAAATAGCTTAGAAAAGACCCTTAGCAACGACGGCGAGGCGGCCGCAGCGCCCTTTGCAAGTTAAAAGTAAACATATTTGTATGATAAATGTCAGAGTGATCTTTAAACAAACTGGATCGGCTTCGCACACTAATTTCGTTTCAGCTGAGGGCGAAACGGGTCTAGAACACTTCCTGGTCTTTTTATAAAATGGCATCAGGTAGGCGTGTTCGTATATTTTATGGACGTATATTGTCTTACATTCTCCGTTTTATTTTCGATAATATCACCATCAGATGGCAAGCGTATCTTCATGATCACTTCCTGTGATTAACTGAATATAGTCATTTATATTGCATATAATATGCGTCCATACCCGTAAATCCCAGTTGATAATTTATGAAGGGTGTTTAAACTTATCATTAACAAAACATTTAAATTATGCTCTAAATATCCACACGCATAGGAAAATGTTAAAATAAATAAATATTTGTTTCTGAATCTACTATGTTCAACTGACTATTCATGTTGCAGTTGCTGTTGCTAGGAGATCAACATGAATGTTTACGATAATCTTCGGTGGTAATTGTTACATGAGCGTAATTTAACACACGATCGACTCACTGCTGTAAATGGTTTTAAAGGATTAAAGTTTCACATCGTTTCCGCTATACTTTAAAATACCACGATTAATAGAATAAATCTTATAAATAATCAAATGATATTCTTAGATATTACTTTTAGCAACAGTATTTAAGTTCAAATTAACAAGAGCCTGTACAAAAATAATAACCACACAGGACTTTTAGCTATTAACTTTATATTAAACTCAATAAAACACATTACTTATTGCCATCGTAAAATAATGTTGAAGCTAAATAATATCTGTAATGTTAACTCCAATGCCAAGACTGAATAGTAAACTACAATACTTACAGATCGGTATGCGCCATCTTTTCTTTGTGCTCTCAAGTTCTTTATCATGGGTCAATTTATTTGCATTCGAGTTTAAAATACCGCACGATCTGGTAAATCAGAACTGGTTTGCTCGGTCCCCGTCCACTGTCCGCAGACCATATATGGATAAAAAAGACAAAGAATCACTAAATAAATCTTTTTTCAGACAAATGTCCTATGAGCTCCTTTCTCATATTAGACAGCAACATACTTTAACTTTTAGCCGTGATTAACTTGTTGAAAATTCAGACTTAGGAGGTTTACGTTGGAAAAGCGAAGTGTTATAGGAACACAGATCTATCATTAGTAATTAGTTAACGAACAATACACTGGTCAAGTAGTTATCCAGTGTACTGAAAAAAAAAGTTATACCTACGCACAGGATGAAGCCATTTAACGAGGAAACACTAAATTGGCTGATCGCCTGCCTGGCTGATCATTATTATCATCCACAAATAACTTTGCCGATTGCAATTTGCAATTACATTACATCAATAACTATTATTTGTGTAGTTTTAATACGTGTTCTGAAAAACTACGACCGTGAGGTCAAGGGAGTCATACTAAATCTGAGAATAAGCAAATAGGTTACGAAAAGTCCACTAAGTCTAGAGCTGCTTTGCAAATTTGCAATTCCTGTAGGTTGTTACTACTTAGGCAATTGTCTGTCGGTTCCATCCAAGTTCTATTTATGTGCATGGAATAGTAACTATCTGAATCTGTATAAACTGCAGAGCTAGTTTTTCTACTTTTTTATGTTCTACACACTTTAAGATCACCTGTGACCTGATCATACCGCTGCACAAGCAAGTCATTGCGCTCTGACAGTACTTCAATGACATGATAAATAGATTCGTTACGTATTACAAGGTCAGGTTTATTGTGGGGTGACAGACGTGACGCAGGTGCGACAGTTGCCACAATCGTTCAATTAGCTGACAATATTCGCGCATTGTCCAGCGCAGCAGGCGGCCTTCGACGAGCACTTTTATCTAAAGAAACGCCCTTAATCGTTCGTACAGGTCTAAACTAGCGACTAGTTCTGGTTTTTCTTGAGCGTGCATTTAGAATGTACTTTAAGTAAGATTTATTTAGCCCTACATACTTCTCAAGGGTCGAGTATTTATTCGTTATCATCACTGTTCGAATTCAGAGTATGCAGGATTTTATTGGTCATCTAGGCTTGGTTTCTAAAAAACTAAGCTTTTGTTTTATTTCTATTCCTAGTGTAAATCTTATCGATAGATAGATATAGATCTCAAGTAGCTTGATAATTAACATAAAACAAAACCAGCCTATCGAATAAGAATAGGCTTAGATTTCAAGAAAATTGTGAATTTGAATCAGGTTAGCCGAAAGTTAAGAATAGAGAGAAAAAGTTAGTTGGGCTTGCATTCATTTTAACACAAAGCCATGAAGTTGTACGCACGTTACAACTCAGGAACATTACAAGTGTTGTACTTCAAGTTTTAAAGATACAACTAGTAAGTCTAGAACCATAATTAAAGTTACCGGAACGCATTATCCTACCTACACGTTATGGCATACCTTTTGTTAGCTATAAACCCAAGGCCCTTTGCCAATTGTAGCCTTATCAAATAACATACGGACACTAGCTGTGTAGCACCTGGCATCAATTAATATTATTCCGAATTCTCAGAAATACAGACTTAACATTGGAAAATTTTGACATAATAGTGATGGTTGCCTCTTGAGTAATTTCTTAATATAAAATAATTTACTAGTACTAACTTGGTTTTAATAAGTTTATCTTTTCTATTTTTCGCTCTAAGTAGCCTATATTTTTTTTCGTTATGAACCGCGTATCCAGAAAGTTAGTGATTTAAAAAAAAAAAACAATTATTTTCAAGGTATCTTTACTTGAAAAAAATAACCGATGATAGAACCCTGTGAAACTTTCATCTTCCCACAAACCTAGCATCTTCTGTAGCGTCTATTCGGTTGATACATTTTGCAGTACCTATATAAACTCATTACAGTACCGTATGTATAAGCCTACCATTCCTGATTTAGTTATTTCCTGAATAAATATCATCTCAACGCAATTAAAAGCTCACAACGTGTAGTTGTACTTACGTCTCTATTTGAAAATATCAATATCAACAGCTCCGAAAATACCTTAAAAATATTGTTGTCCTTTGAATATGAAGGTCTAGAGGAAGTTATCACGTTGTATGGACTGAAATTTTCTCTGAAACTGAAACTTGCAGTATGTTATGAAAACTTCTCACTTAGATAAGTCCACGCAACACGATACGTAACACGATGCCATTCATATTTTGTTTTTAATTCGTCTTTTTTAAATAGCTCGCTTTATTTCTTTTCATAGGTCGATTTTTTTTTGTAATCTTTTTGTTTACTTTATTTCTGTACTGTATGGTGTCGGACGTAAAGAATAGCACCATCCCATATCTTTGCATGGGTGTCGTAAGAGGCGACTAATGGACTTACCAGAGAATGAGCAGCAGCGTTCTCTGTGCATTTTTAACAACCGTACTGCGATGGCCAACCCGCCTGCCAAGCGTGGCGATTATGGTAAAACCCCCCTTTTGGGGAGGCCTATGTCCAGCAGTGGACGTCTTTCAGCTAATATGATAATGATGAATTATGACGACATATATTTCTATCTATCTGATATTAAATTAAAATTGAAAGTAGCTATGGGAGCGGAGTATGTGTAAGTCTAAATAGTTTAATTATGTTGGGAAATTAAAGTAGGGCCGAAGTTTGATCCCATTGGAACTCTCCTCTCCCTATACCTGTTAAAGATTTTCCGTAGCGTATACTCAACAGTATTCATGTAGAAATAACTACTCATGTTGTACTAAACAACAACATGAATAATTGTATGAGTTTCTGGAACACCGTGTGTAGATACACTCAGTTTAATAAAACCTGAATCCGTATAAAGAATAATCTCTCATGTAGGTACCGATGACAGAACCTATTTAGTGATTTTGATTAATATAACTAAATTAGGATTAATGATTTATGCACTGCTACACTTAACATGTTATTTACTTTTCGTTTTTATACAAGCTTGTGGCCTTCGCGTTTTTCACTGTCACGGCGCGGGCACGTGTGTGTGGCGCCCACTGGCCCACTTCGCAAGTGCTTAGTGTTACCATCTAAACTGATTTGTTCGGAGAGGTCTGGATTTTTGACTCTCCGATCGACCTTGTCATATGTCCAGACATGTACGGTGGACTGCATCAATTGGGTACCCCAGTTGGGAACGTACGTGCTTTCAAAAGGGGTACCCACATCGTGATGCTGACTGTACAATAGTTTAATGACCAACACCTTCTACAGACTTTACATATCAGTCTCTCTCAAACATAAGTATGTTCGTCTATCAAAAGGACCACACAAACTGTAGGGGGATTCAAGCAATCAAGAGGTGTTCTAGTAGTTGAAGAAGTAATCAATACATATTTGTATCAATAAGTTCTTTATCCCAATAGGTGAGGTTCTTCAGAAAGACTAGGTGCGTTGCGTAGTATCCGGAACCGACGTGCATGTAAGAACGTGATGAACGAGGCAAAAGGAGTATGTGAGGATAGCAGGTACCGTTCTGTGGTTGCTGCCTACCCTCATGGGAAAAAGGCATGAATTTAATATGTATGTATGTAAGTTCTTCATCTAAACCACTATTAAGGTTTCCACACCACTAATTGTCTACTGGTTTGTTAGATAGACAAGATTTTGGCAAGTTCTTATCATACTGATAACTGTTATTTCCAAGTGGACCCGGGAAAATACTTATTTAGGGTACCTATATATATAAAATAAATACTTGTGAATGACATGTATTTCCCTGGGGAGTAACAAACAAGAACTTCCGCGCGCAACACTGGTACCTATTTCTTAAATGCGTCACAGTTACATTCCACGTTCATGGTATTTGCACAACTAAAGACCATTAAGATTTAATTGAGACATCTCGTTAAAACATTTAAATAAAATATTAGTTACACCAATTTATGTAACAACAAGTCTATGTTTTATCGAGGACCTAGGTTTTGCCCGCGGCTTCGCCCGCGTGTTGGTAAGAAATTGTCCCACGGGGATGTACTTAGATGAGTTAGATGTAGTACTGGGATAATAAGTATACACTATGTCCAAACATGTTTAACATCTTAAACCCATGGTCTATCCGTGTGCGCGTCCCAAATCCGTTCAGCCGTTTTAAGATGTGTAAGGTAACACAGACAGACAGGCACTGGTGCTGATTCCCTTGTTTACAAACTAAACCAAATTTAAGTTCAGTGCATCTTTTTCTTTCTATTCTTTTTCTTTCAAATTACCAGCGCCTGACAAGTTTAGACGTGATTATAAAGTTGACTACTAAAATTACATCAAATTACGTCAGGTGCTGACTAATTTGACAGGACTAAACTAATATTTATCTTCTCTCCTTTTCATAATGAAATTGAATGAAAAAGATGCACTCAACTTAAATTTAGTTTAGTTTGTGAACAAGGGAATCGGCACCACTATCGTATTTTACTAATTTTCACTTAGTTTGAATTTTATTCGTAAGTATTTTCTTTATTAATTGCTAACATTAAAAAACGATTACTTAATTAATATACAAAGTAAGTACTTTGAATTTGTAGAGCATTTTTCTAAAGGTCACATTCATATTCACTTTTAGATTTAATGTAAGGTCGGTTTGTTTCTTCAAAGCGGATTTTAGTTAGCTTCCGCACGTTCGGCGCCGACTGGCCTGCTACCACTACATCCACTACTGAAATAGGTTCTATTTTCTAAACAAAAATATTAGTTGATTACTACCATAAGCAGCCATTGGTGCCGATTCCCTTGTTTACAAACTAAACCAAATTTAAGTTCAGTGCATCGTTTTCTTTCTATTTCATTAAGAAAAGGACAGAAGATAAATTTTAGTTTAGTCCTGTCAAATTAACCAGCGCCTGACACAAGTTTAGACGTGATTAAAAAGTTGACTAATAAAATTACATCCAATTACGTCAGGTGCTGACTAATTTGACAGGACTAAACTAATATTTATCTTCTGTCCTTTTCATAATGAAATAGAAAGAAAAAGATCCACTCAACTTAAATTTAGTTTAGTTTGTGAACAAGGGAATCGGCACCATTATCAGCCTTAAACGTGCACGCTGCCTGCTAGGGCACAGGCATCATCATATGACGTCACCACGTGTGGCACCACGCGGGTAGATATCACATGATGGTGATGAAGTAAATTACACCAAGTAATACGCCTGTCTATCCTACATAGATACATACATAGACAGCTAAAATCATAACCGTTCTCGTTTTTTTATCCGATATATTAGATATATTTTTTATAGTCGGATAAAAAGACGAGAACTTCAACTTGTGCTCAATTAATAACGATGTCACATTAATAAACATGTAGGTGCAGGTAGGTGCCTATCTGTTGCGCATTTCACACCCGTGTACGACAAGTGTCCAACTTTTTGCTAAAGAATTCCGATGGAATCAAGTTCAGTTTTTTGTCTCGTTATAATTATTTACTGGTGCTTAGATAGCCAACAAAAAGTTGTTATCCATGTTGAAAAAGCTGCAATAAGTACTTAAATATAATTTCCCAATGTACATAAATGTTTAACTTATGACTCATTTTGATAAACTTGATATAATTTTGTGTGGAGGCTCCACACAAAATTAAATCAAGTGGAGCAGATTTTTTAGTGTACTTGCAGTAAAAATATATAACTACCAAACTCATAATAAAGAACAGGGGCGTAGCTACCGCCGTATCTGCCGTATCAATTATACGGGGCCCCTGGGCTACGGGGGCCCCCGACGTGTCAGACCTGTCACTATAGTCCATAGAGGCAGAAACTTTTTAAACTAAAGTCACCATCCAATGATTTAATAAATCAGTTAGCCGAAAAAAAGGCAAGGAGAGTGTATATTTCATTTGACTTGTTTGTAAAAAATTTGGAAAGATAATTATGATGAATAAATAAAACATTTTTTTTCTTTTGTGTGAAATCTTTACCCTTCATAAGGGCCCCCAAACAAATTTTTATACGGGGCCCCGCCAAGGCACGCTACGCCACTGATAAAGAAATAACGATAGCAACAGCTTGAGCTGCAGTGAGAACATCATCCTACTGGACGAGCTTTAGAAAAGCTACAGTATGGATGGAGTTCTTGTTAAGTACCTTTAAAGGAACTCTATCCAGGATGTCTGTAAAAACAACCGTCTATAACTGTCTGTAACTCTTATTCGACTAGCTAACCCAAACCTAGTTCAGCACATTACAAACTAGGCTTATTTGATTTAAGTCTTTCAGTATAAGTACAATATATTCAGTTCAAGTATAAGAGCAGTGGCTTGTGGTATAGTTAGGTGCGAGTTGGCAAGGACGCCCACGCGGTCACTGACAGCGTCGCTTGCGCCTGCGTCCTCGCATCCGCCCGACCGCCCGCCAGCCACCAGACACGCTCTTGCCACTAATTTCCCCTCTGAACACTAATTATTACTAGCTGACCAAATATCAAAACGCAGATGGCGCATGATTATTGAATTATTAAATTATGCTTAGTTCCTCTAAGCGTTACCTTAGTAGGTACATACGCCAGCAGGTCAAGCTATCCGAAAATGTCAGGTTTTCCCAAACAACCTTGAACCTAAAGCTTTCACATTGAAGTCGAAAATCTATTAAAGAAATCTGTCCGATTGTAGTAGCTTGATGTGCTGGCGTCTGTACATACTGGTGCCGATTCCCTTGTTCACAAACTAAACTAAATTTAATTTGAGTGCATCTTTTTCTTTCTATTTCATTATGAATAGGACAAAAGATGAATATTAGTTTAGTCCTGTCAGATTAGTCAGCACCTGACGTAATTTGATGTAATTTTAGTAGTCAACTTTTTAATCACGTCTAAACTTATGTCAGGCGCTGGTTAATTTGACAGGACTAAACTAAAATTTATCTTCTGTCCTTTTCTTAATGAAATAGAAAGAAAAAGATGCACTGAACTTAAACTTGGTTTCGTTTGTAAACAAGGGAATCGGCACCACTGTAAACATTTCTACGGCTTATTTATTTATTTATTTTATTTTGGATTACCAACGATGCACGTTACAATTAATCTTATATAACATGAAAACTACTGCTAAGAACATGCTCTTGTACCGCACACTCAATTATAGGTAACCACAGCTTACACATTGTCGAGTACATGATGCTCTAAATATACAATTTTATAGAAATTGAAAGCTTAAGCTTATAATTCCTTTTTAGGTTTCGGTAACTTGCTTAAAAAAATATTCACCTAAAAGATTATTTACGTAATCAGTTAGATAGGCATGTTAACCCTTCAGACGCAATTTGTTTTGTATCCGTACAAAGTAAAAAAAAACTCTACGTACAAAGTACACCAGTAATCCCCGAAGGATCAGGCAACTAGGCAGAGGTATCTGTGGCAGAGGTGTAGTGTAGATATGTACACCTAAAAGTAGTTAACTCACATTTCGGCAGTTATATTTGACGTTTTCGCATTATAAGTTCAGTTAGTAATATTAAATATTACAAACTATTCAGTAACTATGATTAACTGTCTAATCTGGTAGTCTAGATCTGCAGTTACGTTACGTAGTAGGTAACTATTGAGTAATCCCTGCCTTTGGTAAGCGCGACCTTATCAAATAATTAATTTTGCATCGTTTTTTTTTGCTAAACTGAAGGACTGCGCATTTACAAAAGGTTTTGACTAAGTACTTAATAGATATTTAATTAATTTATCTCGTATTTTACAGAAAGATTAAAGCAAGCGAAATCAATAATATTAAAATCTGTTCATACCCGAAGCTTGTGACGCATGGACAAGGAAATGTAACCATACGACAATATAAAAAGTAAGCAAGCCACGCTGACTTACGAAATATGTGGATCTGGTTTTAATATGAAGAAAACAATTCCGAATGGTAATACATCTGAATACCTACTTATATGCCTCCAAGTGGGATGTATGAATTGTAAGCAAAATTGTTGACTGTCTTACATGGATCGGTGCAGATTGCCAGTAACTTGCTTGACATTTTTGTCGCGCGATTTCGCACGTACAGTGCGCTATAGGTACATTAATAACAATGTGTTTACCATAATAATTTTCAGTAATTAAGTGAAACTGCTGTAAAATAATATCATGATTCACAGATTAAACATGAGACTCATTTATAGTCATGAGGTGCGCGAAATTAACCGGTCAACGTTTCACGGCGAGACTTTTTGTTTTATTATATTACTAACGACCCGCCCCTGCTACGCACTGTTTTTACAACTTGATAAAACATAAAATTTCTTTTTTTACATGCAAGTATAAACTGCAACTTACTATGACATATAAACCTTCTGGAATAAATTATTGTGAAAATTATGTCAAAATCCTTTGAGAAGGGTAAATGAGACATACACATAGTCAGTAATAGTCATACAGACGGACACGAAACACGACTTTATTTTATAATTTTGTTTTAATATATATGTCCAGCAGTGGACTGCTATAGGCTGATGATGATGATGATATATATCACCTAGTGGTTGTTATATTCTTTTCAACTCACTTGCTCATAAAATGGCTCTAATTTCACCGCAATTAGGCACATAATTACACCTGTAATCAAACTGTGACTTTTTCATTACTATTATTCACAAGTGAGTTATAGGGTTTTTATTTTTATTTTATTGGTTGAGTTGCTTTGTTCTTAAAAAGTTTCGATACAAAAAAGATCGTGTTCAATAGTACAAATAAACTTTTTTCAACACACTTGCTCATAAAATGGCTCTAATTTCACCGCAATGAGGCACATAATTACACCTGTAATCAAACTGTGACTTTTTCATTGCTATTATTCACAAGTGAGTTATAGGGCTTTTATTTTATTGGTTGAGTTGCTTTGTTCTTAAAAAAGTTTCGATACAAAAAAGATCGTGTTAAATAATACAAATAATCTATCTGATGACACCACTATGCCATCAAAAACAGTTAATTATAATTTTACTAACAGCACATTTACTAATTGTTTCTCTGAATAAACTTTGTATCTACTAAATAAAATGATTTATAGTATTATTTTCTTCACAAGTGTGTTGAAAAACGTCGTATGATACACGTGTGTATTGATGATTACCGTCCTCGGCTCTCACCAACATTACGCACTTGTACTACAATGTACTATTCCTGCACTATAAAAAAATCTAACGTGGATAAATATGAATAAAACATGTATGGACAATGTGGTCATTAATAAATCGTTTTTCTTCTCCCTATTATCTGTATCCATAGATAGAGCGTCCATGGCGGCAAGTCGTGCAAGTAGTCGTCCAGTTTATTCATATCGTATATTATCTACAGATTCATTTACCTTGATGCGAACAACATTTTTCCAGCCCACATTCCTCGGTGTACTTTGTAGAGCGGAATGTGTTAGATGTGTTACGGTTTGTGCTTTCATAGCATATTACATAATTACTTCATAATTAATTACTTTTTGGACTTTTTATCGCCAAACAATTTCATTTTGAATGTATTTGGATGCATGTTACTTTTAAAACGATCTATAAGTATCTATGTTACAAGCTGAGCTTTGATAAAGGACACCTACTTTATTAGTCTACTGTCTACAAGTTCTCGAAGTATTGCTCAGACGAGTAGGTACGGTCAGTGGCATAAGTCTGTGAAAACAGCCCAAAGTTTCAGAATTACTTTGTGTGTGACAAAAATATTGAACAGTCATCTTTAAAGAATATCATTATGGACCTATATTCAAAAGGGTACAATTTAAATGCTCACCAAAATAATTTTTAGACCCTAATACTAAGTACCAATTATATAAATTAAAAGCACTCTATACCGAGGTGCCTAAAATACAATATTTAAGTTCCAAAATAAACATACACTCATCAGAATAATTGTGCGTTTAGTATTTATGTTCTTTTCGTTTACCAAAATGGATAAATGCTCACTAAAATGAATAAATGCTCACCAAATAGTGTTTCACTGAAACACTAACATTAATACCGAAATTACAGTTCTAAATAGCTTTTATGTTATAATCCCACTAAATTATCCAAAATAAATAATCGATTAGATTTTATAAAGTTTATTTGATTGACTGATTATAACTATTATGTTCCTTATAGTGCCATTGATAAATCTTAAGAACAAATTAATCTTATAAGTACCTATTACATTTAATAAAACATAACTTCATTTTACTTTAGATTTTTTATTTTACTACCTGTAATTAATGTTATTACCTACCTTAGTCATGTGTTGCAGTAATATTGAGATTGAAAGTGAAATATTTATTTGGCTATGTTATAATATTTTAATCCAATTCAAGAAACAATAAAAAAGTAACATGTGTTCGGGATGCATTATTATAACTTTATATTCAATTTTTTTTTTCTATTGACCGTTAGCTTTTTCGCTCAGCAAAACTAACTAAATTGAAAGTCGTGAAATAGAATATTCGTAACATTTATTTAGCGATAATAAAAAATATTTGGTCTGAAATTAACTCTAAAGGCGTTTATATATCTTTATGGCATAGAATAAAAATGAGTATAGGTTCATTTCTACCATACTATAGGAAACATAATTTGGTGAGCATTTATCCATTCTGGCAGGTATTCCAAATTTTTCGGTAGTGAAATAGGTACATTTCTGGTATCCGTTTAAACACTAACTTTCAAAATAATGATAAGATTCTACAATACAACAATAAAAGTTCTGGAATGATCATTGACTAACTAGATACTAAACCGTCAGGCTGTTAACTAAGTAGATGTTGTTAATTACCTAGGTATATCTTGTTGTAACCTCTCTCCTTGAACAAATAATAAAACGTGTTTCAAAGGGAAATAAAAAAATCATAAATTGTCTTAATATTTAAACAAAATTTTGGTGTTCTCTTAAGTAATTAATTATAACTCAATAGATAGTATGGTAATGAGACTAATGACTACTTTTCTTTGTTTGCAGATCCTACAAAGTTTCACGGAGTCGTTCCCTGCATCAAATCAATACGATTTGAGCGCCATCGGCATCGATCAGGAACCTATGAACAATTCTTCAAAAATATCAGGTTATGAAGGTTCGCCTGATTCCTCAGACGAAAAAGTTATATCAGTTAGAATAACGTCATCAGTGGCTGTTGGGCGCGGGAGAGGAAAACCTAGCTATAGATATGCTGGTGACACGTTAGATCACGATCTGAAAAATGCTCCATCTAAAGTACCTCCCTCCGGTGCACAACCTGCAACCATAATGTCCAAAGTTGAGGAAAAGTTGGTAATAGGAGCAACAGACGTGCCGCCAAATCTGGTAGGTGCTAATATAGAATATATAAAGCAATTAAATGCGAAAAAAGAAACAAGAGAACACAGTGCGGATCCAGTTCACCCATTCGAGTTAATGGTTAAAGGTCAAAATTACGACGATAACGAACCCTCAACAAAAATAGACGAATATGAAGAGGATATCCAAGATATACCACTGGCAAGAAAAGTCCCATCGACAGCTGATGCTAACAGATTTCAAGATGAGAAAACAATACATAGATTTCAGAGTCCTCAAATCAATGTGCAAGCTGAAGCCCACGTTCAAAACCAACATATTAATATAACAAGTGGTTCAGTATTTGTGTCTCAGATGAAACTCGGGTTAGAAACTATTAGTAATAATGATAATAAAAACGAAGAGAGTGCTACAACTTTACCGATTGTTGACCAACAAACGGAAAACAAAGAGATTAGAAATACAGATTGCTTTTCGGGTACTGACCCATTTTCTTCCAATAGTAAAAATTATCAGACCGACGACGACTCAGTAGCCGAACCTTCTATAAAGTCAGTTGAGTTTACAAAATATAACGAAAGAAACGAAAACATTCCACCGACAGCAACAATTCCACCAGTGCGTTCTCCGATTAACGTTCAAGGTTTGACAAATATACGACAGGACGAAAGACGTAACAATCCAAGATTGTCCACTGTGAGTTTTAATATAGTGCACGATAATCCCAAAATAACTAATGACAACAAACCTGGTACCTCGTACATATCGTCAAGTCAAGTCATTCCCAACCAGTACTACGACCTTCCAAAAATTTACAGTGAACCTGCTAAAATATATAGTGAGCCAGCTAAGTTCTACAGTGAACCGGCCAAGATATACAGTGAGCCAGCTAAGATATACAGCGAGCCGGCTAAAGTGTACAGTGAACCTGCTAAAGTCTATAGTGAACCCTCCAAGTTTTACAGTGAACCTGCGTCTTTGCATCTCGATCAAAACGTGCCTTCAAGCATCCCTCCCAGCTACTCGACTTGGCGAAGACCTCATCCTACATTCGGTAGCACTACTGTGAACACGACTCCCATAAGCACTGTGACTAACGACTTCCAACAAGAGACCACAGTAGAGCAGCTACCGGAGAAAAACTATGAAGTCGACGAGAACATCAGTGTGCTCACCGATGGGAGGAGTCACGGCGTACAGCAAGACGCGACCACTGAGAAGTGTAAACAAGACAACTGTAAGGTGGGATACGTGTTGGAGGGTCGCCAGTTTAAGAAGTATAGAGTAGAAGAGAGAACTCCGGATGGTTTCATCGTTGGAGAATACGGTGTGGTGAGAAACGAGGACGGTGCGCTGCGGGGCGTGCGTTACACGGCAGACAGCGATGCCAGTCCGCGGCTTATCCACGACGCGCTCATGAAGTTCCTACAGCTCACATAGATTTACGCGCTCGTCTGGTCTGAACTCAAAATAAATGCAAACATAACTTACTTGCTCATTTAATTAAGTACTTACATCAAATATCATAACTATATGAATAACCAACAATAAAAGTACATTTTAACAGTTTACTATGTATTATAAAGACTGAATGATTAAATATAATGCAAATCCATATATTTCAGTTTAGTACCTTCAACTTTAAGAGCCAGCAAATCTGAAATCAATCTTTAACTGGTCTCCACTCGCAATTGATTAAATAATAAAATTACATAACATACATAACATCACGCCTGTAATCCCCGTAGGGTTAGACAGAGGTGTACCTAATAGTACACCCACATTTCGCACAGTTATGTTTTAAGTCCCATGTAATAGGGGGCGAGCCTATTGCCATCAACCGGGCACAAATCCAGACTCCGTGGCTACTACTGAGAAATTCCTGATGTAAAACCCAATAGCACTTTGCCCGACCTGGGAATCGAACCCAGGACCTCATGCTCAGCAGTCGCGCTTGCGACCACTCGACCAACGAGGCAGTAATAAAATTACCTATGCTTGAATCGAAAAATATAATTATATTAAACACTGATTATTTATATTCTAACCAGTCGATGTGTAACAGATCGGGCTGGTGAATTGTTCGAATTTAAATATGTGATAGCCACATTCTCGTTAGTTGTAGTTAAAACAATTTAAAAATAAAGGTAATGGAAAAACTCGATGTTATCTCTATATTTACTTATCTAATAATAATTCTGGTGCCATGTATCGCTGTACACGAAATTATTAATACTTAAATCACTGCCACTTCTCTTCTAACTTAATCGATATTATATTAAAATAAGTAAGAAATACACAATTATGAGATTGATGAAAATGCAGTAGAGTTTATTTTACCCAAACTAATCATTCACGATATGCAACTTTGCACACTCACTCCTAACATGGAAACATTTTTTCAATACACTTTCTCGAAAACTGGTCTTCTCTCATCGCACTACGATTAGGTTCAACATGCGATGTATTTCACACCCGTGGATTTTTAATATTTTACCGACGAAGGGCGGAAAAAAATAATCCACAGATACTTACCTAAACTAAGTCCAAATTGGTTCAATGATTTATGATGTCAGTGGTGATTGTTTTTTTTTTTTAAATTTCGTCAAAGATCCTTACGATTTAGATATTTTTTGAGTATTCAAATTGGGTTTATAAATAGAACATCATAGATAAACATGATTATTTAAAACAAATATTTAATGAACAAATTAACATTTATTTGTGTTAAAAATATTTTTTATTTAGTTGTCAAAAATATTTGAATTTTCTTTTTTTCATATGAGGCTGTTCAGCGGCATCATACCTTTGGTTCTTCTTCAACCTGGCGAAAGCAAAGCGCAGAAAAAAAACAAATTAAATCATAGTTTCATAATAATTCCTGACCAAAATACTTTCCCTTCTAATATTTTCTTTTTTCGAAAGTGTATTGAAAAACGGCGTTTGATACGCATGGGGATTTGTTTCTGCAGTTCTCGGCTCTTTATCACCCTCGCCTGCAGCTCGGGTGTTAATTCTGCCTCGAATGTTTCCCCACTTATATCAAAATGAAATATTTAATATTTTCGAAATATTTTTACGAAAGCTAAACAATTAATATAATATACCTGGCAGCAATGATGCAGGCAGTGTTTATTTCGACCTTTCCTTATATTATGAGGAAAATGAGTACCTAGATCATGTCAGTTACTATGGGTAATACCAATTAGCAAAATGATAAAACTACAGGTACAAATTATAAAACATACGTATACATAGAAAGTTAAATAAAAACAAAAATACGAAATACGCTAGTATAAATAACTTGTATACTCAAAGTAAGTGGTTATTCAGATATAGTTTTATAAAAATATATGTACCTAATTCGTTACGATATACAGTTTCGTTTGTGGTTCTTAGTGATCACAACTCGTCACCACTGAACCGGACATAATTACAACACAAGGGATATGCAACGAACAACACTTCATATTGTGGCCGATAATATTCATTAACATCTAACAACAGTGCTCTATATTAAATAATGTTATGTAATATACAACAAAGCCAAACGCCCATGTGTTGTTGTACACGTTTAAAAAGATTTTTCAATGTATACTGAGTACCTAGGTATAAAATAAAGTATATTTACTCTCTTCAATTTATTTCTTCAAAATAAATGTAAGAGAGTAAATATTTAGATATTGTTTACGAAGTTGCAAATTGTCAAAGTTACAGTATAATAGGTAGGTACCTAAGCATATTTCGATGATAAGAAGTTAGATATATCAATAGCAGCTCAAAATTATGATATCATTAGGAATTGTTTTAATAGATAAATAGTATAAGATATGTATTAATTTGGAACAGTAATCAACAAAACAGCACTATAAATTGAACTACAGTGGTATATTATATATGAATAAACATTAAATATAACACTATAATTAGGACTATAAAATTATATTATACCATATAGTAGCATTGGCCTTATTATCTACCATTTTGATTAACAATATTAATTTGCTTAACTTTCTTTGATGAACTTTATTTAGCCTAGCGCACAAGTGTGTCAATTTTCCAATGTAGATAAAATCTATCAGGCTGAGATTAGATTTGGTCATTTTTCATAATAAATTAAGTTATAGTTACTCTCAAATCCGTGAGATAATTTAAAAAATTTGCTATTCAATTTTAAGGATTAACATGTCTTATCAGATATCTTATAATATGAAAACTACATCAACGTAGATAACTGGAATTTCTTACACTATACTTATATATTCGTAACATATAAAGCAATATGTTGACAACGCTTCGTGCATAAATTATCAACAATAACCATTCGTGGAAGCACATTAAATCAATGGAACAAACGAACGATTGTCTGATGGCGATAGACATTACAACGAGTAAAACAAAAGCTCACTGTTTGTCACAAGCCTCTGGAAAGTTCAGTTGTACCTAATCTCTATGTTCATTTATTTATTTTTTATATCCCAGGCAGTCTCCTGGTACAAACGTGAGTGAACAAGCAGCGCACACTTCGCAACGAAACAAGTGGAGCCGGACAAAACTACGCTGCTTGATTTGTGTAGGTTCTACGTTTATATCGCATGTGCATGTAGTTCGCCTTCACTTCCGTCACAAGTTTGTTCGCTTTTCAGTGCCAGTCTTCGAGAAGTCGAGAGTTAGAGAGCTATTTCACGTCTACCACCGTGAGGGTACGTGTGAGGATCTGGTAGTGCAAACATCGCCAACAAAGAATCAGAACGTTTGCCGCGTGGTCCTTATATTTAACACTACTGCCAAATATTATCACAATTGTCGCTAATACAGTTTGTGCAACAACATAAACAGACGAACACCTAATTGTACAAAATTGTACCTAGCTATAAAATGTAACGCGATCATAGCCATAGCAACACATTCAGTTTCATTAACGCCGTGCCAAGGCTTTTATAATTAACGAACACACCAGAAAGTTTCTATTTAGTCTTCCTAGAATATTTATATTTACTAAAACGATAGGAAAACAGCTGATTGCTAGAAAAATATCATAAGGAATTACAAAACTAAAATTATATTAGAAAATCCGTAAGTGTCGGGATCTTCGATCAATAATAGCTCGAAGGTCGGGATTGACTTTATTTTTAGAACACCATCAACCATTAAAATTTGGGAACCTTATCGTTTTCTGTTTACTGTAATTAATGTAAAGTTACAAAATTATGTTATCAATTCTGGTGGCATGGCTCCACCTGGCAAATACTTTCCCATTTGGTAAGCTAACCTTCGTTGACATAGGCAAGCGGAGATAGTTTATAGAACACTGACATTAACAATATAATAGGACTGAAGATAACACAAAGAGTATTTATTAAAATTAAATATTTTATAATTATCATCATGCTAAATAACTAAGGTAAAGCTTGACAACAAATCCACACTTATTCAAGTTTTGCCACAAATGATCGCTATAATTTTATCTAAGTACACTACTTTTCGTTTATTTTTTGCAAGTTTATTTTATCTCACATATTATTAGCTAAGTAAATAGGAAGATCTAAATAATAATTTGGTGCAGGGTGCATATCAATAGCCTAGGTTCTTCCTTCTTCCTTTAGCTGTAAAATCATTTTTCCTTAGTTTTGGCAGTGTGACGCAGTATTACTTTTTATTTAGATAGAGACTATTCTGAGGCATTCGCTTACCCAACCAAATGTTTAAAGCAAAGCTTTATATTCGATGATATTATATTTTAATCAAGTCTAGATCTTTTGGCAAAATAGTCGAAAAAATACATGTTTTGAAGATGTGACGTAAGAAACATATAAATACAATTCAAACGAAGTTTGATTAGGTAAAGTTAGAGCGTAATAAAGATTTGAGCGATCAGCACAGATGGCTCCAAACTAGTGCAAGCCTGATTCCGTCGCTTCAAGAAGATTCCATGGTGTGCGCGTGATTGCGGACTGCTTAGTCGTAGGTCTCCGACTCCTGCTGCACCAGCTTGAACCGGCGAGGGCTCTTCACTGCGATGGATCCATGCCCGTCGAGTGACAGTCGGCCCTTCATCTGAAGGTACCTGTAAATAAATGACGTTACTATACATTTTAAACGCAGTTGGAACTGCGTTTACACACAGCATAGTACAGTTAACAAAAAGAATTCCCGTACGTATCGCTTGAAAATTTCTGAGCTCAGGCAAAATATATTAATATGTCTTCCAAAAAGCAACCCTAATGGCCCAAGAATTATATAAACATTTACCTTTTAATATAACGGCACACAAGCTTCGTTGGTCGCTGTTGCCACTCATCCAGCACTTCTTTGGGAGCTAACACCTGAAATCACATACTGATACATTGTAGGAGTCGCTTCTTTCTTCTCATCTCAGTTTTCTCAGTTATTTCGGTTCGAATAGGAATAGTGTCCAAGAGTATTTGCATACTCAAGCCAAATACTTCTATCGCAGGTCACTGCTGAACATCTTTAGCATCCAGACTGACCCACCCATTTTTTCAAGGTTTGGTCATCGGTCGTTGGTGTATATTACTGTGTACACAAATACTTTTCGACACGTTACTGTAATAACGAAGTTTATTAGTCAACTTATTTACCTGGTCTCCCCTCAGCCTATCGAGCAGAGTGACGCAAATGACAGCCGCCTTGATGCCCGCGTGGTGCGTCAGCGCAGCGAACGCGAGAGATTCCATCTCAATGTTGACGACGCCTGACTTGTGAATGCTCTCCAAGTACTCCATCTTGTCGGCTTCCGTAAAGTCGCAGAACGCTCCGTCCAGGCGACCCTGACCTGATATGACAACATCGCACAAGTATTTGTTAGTGACCTCATTCAGAACAACACTACGAAATAATTATGTTTTATGTCCGCTGATTTTATCTTGAGAACTATCTATCTATTACGCAAATTCCAATCTGTTTCCGCATTTCTGTTTCAGATTTACTGAGAGCAAAGAACGCGTCCTTTGCCTCACCTTGTCCTTTACCAGTTCAGTTAGCAGAAAGTAAAATTGACATTATACACTTTTATATTCTTGTTTGTCATATTTAAAAATTTATTTCCGTGTTAGAGTCAAAGTAAAAGTTATCAGTGTAGTGATAACTTTATTATTGCATTGCTCACTGGATCATGTCGTGACATTGGTAAGTATTTTATTCATTAGCATAACAATAGGGTCGCCCAAGTTCACCCAGATAGATAATGCGTTCCATTGCAAAAGCTTCGTAATAGTGATACAGTTTTTTAAAAATTGCCCGAACATCAGTCAAAATGGCTGTTCTAATTAGTCATCGCAGGCCCTAGATGGAGTGGACGAAGCTCTATTAATTGTCTAAGGGCAATGCTGTCGTTAGAAGAACGTCCTCAGCAGCGTCAAACAGCGTCAGTCAAAAAAGAAATGGCATAATCATTTCCCTACTAGCGCACTAGCGCTGTTGCCTTGCTATAACTGGCCTAAATTCTGAGAAATGGAGAAAGGGTACCTTCGTAAAAGTCATATGTGCACATGGTTTTTCCGGTGACAGTGTCATACGGATCCTCAGGGTCTGCCAAGCCCTTCAGCTCGCGGACCAGCCGCTTGTCCAGCTTCGCAGGCCTTTGGATATTCTTGCCTAATACGGTCTGAAATTGACAAAAAAACAGTTAAATACCATGCTTATACCATATAATGTTATCTCGATCATTGATTATAGCCACTCTAAGGCAATTTTTAGATAACACACACTCAATCGCGATAACGGTGATGGGAAAGCCAAAAACATATTTAATGGTCACAACGCACCAGCTCGAGCACATTCCTGAGGGCCCCGTCTACGGCCTCCTCGGAGATGACGACAGTGCCTCCCTCGTAGCCGATGCCGCCGCACGTACCGATCCTGAAGAACACGGGGTCCCGCGTCTTCGCGTGGTACATCAACTTGATTATTTCGTGCAGCAGGATGCCCACCGATGGTATGCCCATCCCATGCTGCAAATAAAAGAAATCTTTCAGTCTAACAGAGCAACTGCTATCTTATCATTTCACTCTTGGAAGACTAACTTGGTTGATAACGCGAGAGGCATTAAGTCCACCTTTGTACTTTATTTGTCGAGAAGTTTAAATATAAGAAACTAAAGAAAAGGCAGGAGTGACAATTCTGTAATAATAATTAACGACAGATTCGCAGTAACGATAACCATATCGGATACAAGTGGCGTGGGTTAAGAAGTGCTGATGGTTTGAGGACATTAGTCTATTTTTATTCTGCCACCGTAACTCCTTCCCAGTGATTAGTGTCTGACAACCGTTCATAAAGGATTTCATTATGTTATTCCGCAGTAGTCCTCGGGATACTATGTGAATGTGTGGTGTGTTCATCAAGGAGGTAATCACCTTTGTCTCAGTGAAATGCTTATCTGGCATTCTGTAAAGTTACAAATTAGGTACGTTTCAGCAAATAGGCTAAGTTAGCTAACCTATTTCCGGTTTCAAGAACGAAAGAAAATATTTTAAGATAGATGAATGTTTGTTGATTGACTTTTCAGACTGATGGGGTGGAATGGTATGAATATATAGATAAGTATACATACTATATAACTATCAACAAATAGGACTACTGTTCGGTTTGGTAAAAAAAAACTTCAGTCTTCATCGCTCCTTCGAAACAAACTTGTAACATTCAATACCTTCTATTTCCTGTTCCTTTCTTCTTTTCTGTATTTAGTCTGTACATAAACTGTTAAATAAATAAATACCTTCGTAATATTTTGTACTAACCAACACCCATCAGCTACATCTACGTTATATAAATTTAGAGTAGACCTTTCAATTTAAATGAAACTGCGGCGCTTTTGTATCGCCCGCAGATTTATTGGTCTAATATGGGCGCATCGTAGTTTGATAGTTTTGTGCCACAACTACCTATGGAGTTACGGACCCTACATAGTTTTGTTGTTGACAGGTCACCTAAATGTACAAAATAAAAGAAAGTGAAACTACATTATTTCAGAACGAATAAAACTCTCTATTTGCTCTCCCTAATACCCTTGGCCTTGGTTGGTTATCTCATAAAACCTTTTTGCGCAGATTTTAATCTAAGTAAGAAAGTTCCGCAGTATAAAACCACATGCGGTAGTGCGGGACATCTTTGCTGTAGAATTTTTATTTATAAAACTTGTAGAGCAACATTTCGCTGACATTCCACTAAAGTTTATAGCTGCCACAATAAAATGTCCAGACGACTCGTCTTCCTGAAAAATGTACGATGACACAATGTTTTATATCGTACATTGTACATAGTTGTAAAAAAAAGCTCGACGCCAAACAATGGAGGGTTTCAAAGCATTTCCGAGAAGTCGTTAACAATTTTTGCAATTTACAATGGACCCTCACATACAACAAACACATCCCTCTCCGGAAATTGCAAGACTTTTTATACGTAGATAGGGAACCGTACGTCTCTAACAGCCAGCACGTCATGGGTGGACTAGGTTAATTTAAATGGCTAGCTACTGCGCAGACTAATCGATCCATTGACGAGGCAAATCAACATTTCCGCGATGAGGCCCATGCCTACTGCCTAGTGCACGTTATGCAATCTCTCGAGCAATACAGCGATATTATTCAGAACAGATTACTTCTCATCCTCTCGAAATAGATCATACGTGTAGGTGATGTTTTGGGATTTGCCCGCGGAAATCCTAAATTGAAACACCTAATAATTTGGTTATCCGGTTATTAGCAGCTGTAGCAGAGTCTGTTAATAATATAACATGTCCCACTTACATACAGAGACTGCAAATGGAATAAGTATAAACTAAAACATTAGCAAAAAGGGTATGATAAAGCGAAAATAATACTAGTTTACAAGTTTTTTTTTTTGTTTACAAGATGAAACCGTTGAATTTGTTTTGTGACTACCTTCTAATCAGTAAAAATGAATGTAAAATATTTTTATCACGTCAGGTTTTAGTAGTGTTCACTGTAAAGATCACTTAATAGTCCTAAAAATCTAAAAGCAAACATTTTATGTAATGTCTATTTAGTTCAAAATGTTCTCCAGAGAGTGTGAATTAGATCATAACAATTTTCGTTGTAATTTTCAGAAAAATACGTAGTGAAAAAAAAGAGATCGACTACAGAACCTATAAAAATTGTACTACTTTATTTACTTTCAAATTTCAGTAGCAAATTTTAATAAAAAGGGTTTCTCAAGTAATGTATGATAATTTTGGAAATAAGAAATTTGGCATGAAATAAAAAAATACGTGTAATTTAGAGTATCCATTTTGTGGCGAGACCTGACAAATCACAGTACTGGCTGCTACTTCTGCGTAACTAAATATGTAGGCTTTAAAAACCAGAACAAGACAGTGGTGTATACAATATAATGATGACCCATGGGACAAAAACCGATGCTACGTTTCAAAAGAGTGCCTTACCCGATGTTGCCTAGTAGTTTCAGCCAATAAAATGAAGGCAAACACACAGAATTGGAGAAAGAGCCTAAGACCCTATTTCGAGCAAGATTTGTGATTTCGAAGGATCTGAATTGAAAGATGGCGAATAGCTAAGTCTTAACATGTCTTTAATAAATCATTTTCCACATTCACGCCAAAAATATTTCCCTTTAAGCTTGGGAAACTTGAAAGATAAACATGATGTTCGTTTTCACCATAAGTGTTTTGGGAAAAGTACCAAAAACAGCGTAAAATATGCAATTTGTAATACTTTCATATATAGTAATGTTTAAATTAATGTAAATATTTTAAAAACTTGAATTCCTAGTTTTTTTCTGACTTCAGAATCTCATTAAGCTTTATATCCTCTATGCAAACACATGGTTTTCATCTCTTGAACAAAAACGCTGTAAACTAGTGTAATGAGAAAAGGGGCTGGGGATGCGAAGCAAGTTCCAATTAAAATTGCATTACCATGTCAAAATCATACAGTGTGAATAATGAATGATGATGGGATCTCATTGTAGGCTGCCAGCCACTAGTTCTGCTTTAGTTAAAACTCAAAGTAAGTTGGAGCAATGGCATAAAGATGAACCATTCACTTAAGAAACATTTTAGTAATTTCAGTCAGTAATGGTCTTCCATAACACTGCCTGCTCAATTCAAAGAGAATTAAAAAACAACTAAATACTGATTCCAAGATGGGAAGCACATAATTCGTTTTGATCTTCAATAATTAGAAGATAGACAATCAGGTTAATTAAGTGATGAAGTCTATAGCTACTTATGCAGCAGACGACCATGGTAAGAACAAAATGTATGACAACAATAATTTGTGTCAATTGAAGCAGTCGCAACTGATAGAAATTTTAATTCAAGGTTGTCAAGTCAGAAATGCCTGAATGTCATGGGTGATATTCCGGTGAGTGGAAATTTTCAACACTGTGATGCAGTGCAGGTTGATAACAATCAGTTGCCAATTAGGTCGACGGCCCACCTGAAGTAAAGTCAAGGTAGGTAAGTCTGAACTGGAACACTACTCTATTATAATTTGCTTTTGATAGTTCAATTTACTGGTGAAAACAGCTTTGAAAAAGCAAAGAGAAAGGTATTTAATAAATGTTTCACAGACTCTTGAAATAAACCTAAACATGTCATACTAAGATTACAGCCTCCCAGAATGGACAGTGTGACGGTAACAACCCTACTTTTGTTTTATCAGTTGCCGTATACCACGTGACTATCACGAGGCGATAAACACGTGAATCGTAATATGGTAGGTACCTACACTACAACACACATGTCGTAGACAGTCGGTATTAATTACCTATCTTGATAGCAAATCATTGTTAGTGACTGGATCAAGTTAGTCCAAGCGTACCCACTATTAAGCTTTTGATGCCCAATGCACGCACGTACCACAGCCAATAGCATTATAATAGCAGCCTTATAGGTAGGTCAGTATTGAATTAAGCTTTAATTAGACCTTTGTGCAGTTGGATTTGAATTAAGAAGTAGTTTTGTACCTACCGCAAGTACGTTAAGTACTACTAGTGCTTTGACTGACCTACACGCATTACATGTATTTTGAATGATCGCTCAAAATATTTACAATTCGATAAAGGTTACACAACAAAAGATATCATTTTGTTTATGTTATGAGTAGTTTATATCATTAAAAAACATTTTTCTATTTTTATTATCTCGTTTTGCACTACTTATTGCACTACGCATGAAGTATGAAATACAATGCGAACCTAAGTTGGATGCAATACACATGAAGGCTATTTCCGTCACGACAGACAACGAATCAAACTGCTCACAAATTAAAAATAAATCACTATTGAACTATTGCTTTTGAAATAATCTAACACTGTATAGGTATAACATACGGAATATAACACGGGATATAGAACTGTGAACAAAAATGACAGTGATTTCAGTTCATGTTAGCTTAGCTGATAGAAAATTCTCAGCAGACGCTCACTGCTCAGGGTTGGAAAACAGCGATCGGTGTTCTACGAGATTGCAACATAGGTACCTAATAGGTAATTGCTTCTCTACCTATCCCTTCGGGAAATACAAGATCTTAGTCGGGTTGATATATACGAATAGCCAGTCAACAGCGGGGTAATTGTGTACACATTCGCATTCCGAACGTTATATCCCATTTTGACAATTCAACAACATGCACCGCGTTTTTTCGGTGATGAGCAGACGTATGTCTTAAACAATATATTATTACGAATTCCTTCAAAATCCTTCGGAATGCGATAGAAAGGTGTGCTGATTTGCAATTATGATGCAGGTTGGTAGCGCAACTACACTGATGTGACCAGTTGCCCAGATTGTGACAAATGAGGCGTAGTCTCCTAGCCGTCATTCGCAGTTTCCTTTGCCCCCTATTTTTATTGTTGGTACTCACACTGATACAAAGCACAGGCCCCACTTTGTACATGGAGTATCTGTAAGAGAACTGGCTGATGTCCTGCAGCGTGGTGCCGCATGGCAGTTTGTGCCCGATCTCCGCCATAATCGTGTACGCGAACTGCTCCATCCGCTTCGGGGTGCCCCCCATGCATACAAACTGCAGACAAAAAAACACATTTAATTACCCTAGATATAAGACTGCTAAATCAAAAGTATCTCGAGATGAAATGCTAGGTTTTGCATTTAGAATTTGACTTAAACTGTGTCCTTGTTATATATAGGCGAATAGTGAGCTGCTGACTGTTTGCTTTCAGTTCGCCTCTTTGTTTATTTTAAAAGGAGCGTCTATACACGCGTAATTTTCATACCCCATATTTACTCTTGCCGATTCATTCAGTGACCGGGTCGATTTGCAGCAAAATTACGCACGTTTGCACTAGTCAGTGTCGAAGTACGCTTGCTACGCCGCCGGGGATGGCAACTGTGTTTGCCTTCTTCGGCAAGAGTTCGCCAGCATGTCGCGGCTTTCACCGCTCACTTGACTTATGGTTCACGAACAATTCGTTGCTCAGAGTCAGTCAGCGGACAGTCAACCGTTCACAGTTCGCCTAATGAGGATGCAGCCTTAGAATCAAAATCTTGTGATTCGAAATGCATTTATTTTTTTATTTCAGAATTAAGAAATGTCAATAGTGAAACTCGAGACAAGTCTAAATTCCAGTAAGTATCCACTCATCCATTGTAATAACAATAAGTACCTTAACATCTCCGAACATTTCGACTAGATCGTGAGAACCGCTGCCGAGTGCCAAGTGGTATAATATATCTTGGTCCATTAGCTCGATGTTGGGGTTCCGTAGGCGCACCGTGCCATCGGGGTACCTGGCGAAAAAGGGGTCAGACATGAGTATCTACAAGCTTAAGTACAAGTAAGGATAAATACTTTCACATCACGTTTACACAACAACCCACACAATATTCTTTACCGTAAACTTTTCAATTTGTATGATTTCGGAGGGGAGTTTTTATTCGCAAGACTTGCTTTTGTTGTGGACTTTACCTGTTTTCGGGAAGCCCTTTATTAAACGGTTTCTACTGTTAACGTTGTATTTTTAACGTCATCAACATAGGGAAGGAAAGTAGCACATAAGAAATAAGTACAACGTCCGTTTAATTCCCAAACTGGCGATCACGCAAAACTAACTCAAACTTAAGGGGTAAAGATTGTCGAGAACCCTCAAAACTAAAACCACAGCTGTTTGCAGATGTTATGTTACTAGGTAAGTTCCTTATTTGGATTAGGAGGAAACAGGATACTAGAGCACTACATTTGCAGTACAAAATAATAACACTGTAGATACATAAAACTGCCACTATTTTCCTGCATTCAAAAATATTTCACAAATCTCCACCTAAAAATTTCTCGGTCTACTGGTTCATCAGAATGACTCTCCTTGACTTCTTCATGGCTATGGTCTTCTGGGAAAAGCTTCCGGTGTGGATGATGGTGTCCGTTCTGTCCGGTCGAACTGCGACGAGCATTCAATTCGCATCCGTTCTGATGCTCAGAGGATGCACCCGGGTCTCTGACCTTACAGTTACACGGCATTTTGTCTTTAACTTTGAACCTATAAATAATAAAAATACATACTAGTAAGTTACAGCTTCTGGGTTTCTTTTATTACTTAAACAAATGCTTTTAAAAAAAAATCACGTTGAGAGTTTAACCCTGCTGATCTTACTACTAAATCTTGGAAACGGAACCTCATTACATCACTGTTAGTTTATTCAGCGAATTAGTTTTATATCAAAGGTTATCGCCTGATGTTATTTTTTGAGCGTTGCGATAATAAACTACGTTGATCCAATCTGTTTGCAAACAATTTAATCAAGGTTAACCACTAATCGATGTTGAAAGAGTTAACAGTAACTGTTTGGAGCAATAAAACATGATGTTTGTTGCAACGAAAAACTTATTTAAACTAAGCATTTAGAGCTCCTTTTATGATAAATTAAAATTAGTAAAAAAGGAAAAAATATATAGCTTTTTGTCAAGAGGCACAAATTATGTCCTAAATCATAATACAAAAGTGTGATATGTACATGAAAGTTAAACTAGCAACAATTACCCATGTAGATAATACAACTAAAGAAAATACCAATAAATGCTTACCTTGTTTAATAAATAATAAATATTTATCACACACAATGTTAACCCGACACTTGCTGCCTTATAATAAATTTACGAAAAGCACACGAGTACGTATCGCGAGTCGCGAGGCACACCGAACGGTTACTACGTATTGTTTGATCGACTATCCAAAGGCGAATACTACACTAGCTGCGGTTCGCATAAAGCAGCCTGGGAATCCACGAAAACTTTTACTACACAACTTTGCGATATTGTCCTGCTTGTTATCAAAAATATTGTGCTACAGACAACGTTCCATTGAGCGTGCTCACAATAGTACCATTTGTACTCTCAAAGTACACGCCCCGATGTATAATGCATCATAATTTTATGTCACTGCCACAGAGACTTTAATCATTCCTGGTAAATAAATTGTGTGGAACGCTTTATTTTTAATTGCTCACGGAAGTTATGCGTTTCATTTAGCAATTTAAAGACGATGACTTGGTACTTACACAATAGAGGTTCCGTTGGAAGCTAATTCGATCAGTCTAGTGGATGGTACCTAATCAAGAGATATACGAGTAGCTAGTAGAGTAGTAAAACGAAGCCATCCAAATTTCAAATCCATAGCAAACATCGACTGCTAAATAAATGAATAACTAATACATATTATAAACTATTAGATCCCGCTGGATGGCCATCGTAAAATAGCACAACGTACGCCTGTTTTTCCGAAAGGGATGGGCTTATGTTAAGTCCCATGTAATAGGACGACCGACGACCTTATTTCGTTCAATATACTTCCAAGAATATTTTGTTAAAACTGGGAATCGAACTGGTAAATAAATATTGTGATTGACTGACTAATAAAAGGTTATGAAACCTTTTATCCTACCTGTAGTATTTACTGTTATGTAAAATAGACCAGCAATATACTTCCCTCCAAATTGCACAAGACATACAAACTTTAACATTGCCATTCTTAGACAAATACTAGGATGACGTCAACTCGAATTTGCAGACGTGATGTGACGCAGGTTGTAGATGTACAGTCGTAGTCAACAAAGGTGACTCATTACTACATAACGTTTACAAAATGAGTGATAGAGAAAACGCACCAGTTTTCCTTTTGCTTGTTATGTTTTCAACCATAATAGTGTGGGCTACCAATTTCAGACACGTACCTAAGTAGGGGTAAATAAAGAATCTTTGACTCTCCTAAATAAACAACATTTCCATTAAATTTGTAACCAGCCAACCAGCTCATAGTAAATACTTAACTGATCTGACAAAATTGTGCATCCAAAACTGAGTACAGAGCACTCATTTTGAAGTCGTGATGTTTACCTGTAATTTGCACGTGATTGGTTAACATTTAATTAGCTTGGCCCCAGGCTTTGCGAATCCTCTCTTATTTAATGATTCGAACTAAATATTGCTCTAATCACCACAATTTAACTGTTTGGTAGATACAGTTAAATTGTGCAGTGTGCTTCGGCACCAGATGTTGAAAGTTTACGGCCATCGCATTGTAGAGTTAACGTCAACTAGAACTAACTTAGCGAAGTTTCAAGGCGTAGCATTTGTAATTGGATCGAAACTACTTAAAGATTTATTCAACATTCGATGTTAAAAACCACATTCAATAACATACTCAAGGCCGTACCCAGTGTCGGGGTTTCTATGGTGTCTAATTTAAAGTTGGTTTAAACCGTTTCGTTTCATTCCCACTTCTTTATTTATTTCTTTTTTTTCTTCTTTCTTTATTTTTCCCTCTACTTTTTCGTTGAAAACAGTCCTCATCCAATCCATCCATCGTTTCCTTGGTCTTCCTTTTCTTCGCCATGCATCAACTTTTATATTCATCATTCTTTTACTCACATATATGACATTTTTCTCTCCTCATCACATGCTCAGCTAGTCGATTCCACCCTTTCCATTTATCTGTAACTGGCGCAACTTTAAAACTTCCTCTAATATACTCGTTCCTTACCTTATCCATTCTCTATCTACCTCAACATTATCATCTCATAATCTTTTTTCATCCATCTTCTTCACACCACCACCACCATTCCGATCCATATAATACGACAGGTCTAATCACTGACTCGTATATTTTCCCCTTTAACCTGAGGGCCATTCGTGGGTGCAAGTTGTTCCAGTGCCCGGTCGCCATTTCATCCATCCTGAGTTGATCCAGTGCGTGAAGTCTCGGACTACTTCGCCATCGCCTGGAGGTACCGAAAATCGGAACTGATCGGTATGGGCGTTCCGGCAAGAGTTATGGGCACAGGACTGAAGAGACCGCCGAAATCACCAGCATAACCAGCATACACAAGGGCCCCTGGTATATCCTAGTGTATAGGGTAAAAAGGCTTATTTCTGGGTGTCCGACGTAAATACGTCCATTATCACCAGGAAGAGATATGGGCTTTGAGTCGATACCCACGTTGAAGCTGCCGGTGGAGCCCGCTGTAGACAGTACTTGGCTACTACATAAAGTGCATATACTTCTCAGGCATACCATTCTCTATCAGGGCCCACTACAAAACCTCACGAGGTACCCGGTCGTTTGCCTTTTTGAGGTCGATGAACACCATGTGCAAGTTTTTGTGCAAAAAGTGCATCCGTCAACTCATTACCCGACTAGGCATAAAACGGAATTGATTTCGTGAAAATTCGCTCTCTTCTCTCAGTCGTCGTTCAATAACTTTTTCCCAAACTTTCACACTACTCGTATGTGCCATTAGCTTTATTCCTGTATAGTTATTGCACTCCAGCACATCACCTGTGTTTTTAAAGATGGGCACCAGCGAACTGTTGCACTATTCGTCAGGTGTGGCTTCTTCCAGCAATAACTTATAGAAGAATAAAGCTAACCACGTCCATTTATCTACCCGTAATAACTTCCAAACTTCAACTGGTATACCGTCCGGTCCTAACGCTTTATAATTTTTCACTCCATTTACTGCACTTCTCACTTTATCCATACCCAACCTAACCGTTCTCACTAACTCGTCATTCACTGGTGTATTGTCCATGTCCAGACTTTTAGACTTTTAGATAAGTAATTATTTAAAACTAGATTAATATTTAAATTGAGAAACTTCTTCATGCATGCGGCATGCGGAGCAACAGTGTAACAATCACTTACAGGTATAAGTGATTGTTACACTGTTGCACTTACATTTTTGTATGTCAGTTTTAGCATACCAGCTGTGTATACAAACGTTGGTTAACCAATAAATAAATAAATTACCAGCACACCGTTCCATTCATTCTCCACATTCATCAGTTTCATCAAAGCACTTTTCCATCTATCATTAATTATCTCATCCATCATCAATAATATTATTCCACCTTTATCTTTTGCGCATTTTATTTGGCATATATTCCTCTGTCTTTCTCTAGTAATATAGTTCTAGCAAGCTTGTATAGGTATTTTAGGCCTACTGGACGTGCCAAGTGCGTCATAAAGCTTGTTGACAACTAATTCTAAACAAGGATTACCTAATAATCTTCAATCAAATTAAGATAAGATAAAGAATTTATTGGTGACATTTCAGTTCTATTGTAACAGCTGTTTTTAGACACACCTATTTTTTATCAAAACTGTCGATTACCAGCAATTATCTAGACGTTGGATAATAATTAGGTCGAAATACAAAAGACGCTATAACTACTCACCAGAACACACACACACACTCCAGATTTTTTTAGAAACCGCTTCAAATTTTAGACACATTTTAGCAAACCGTAATAATTTGCTGCTTATGTTTCTGTAAACTAATTATGTAAATAAACCGATTACAGTACTTTTAGTGTGACTATCTGCCTGGCAATCGTTTGTAAATGTTTACAAGCAAAAAACACGCTTTATTCAGTGTGAACAACACGAAATGATTTTGTACATCGCCTCATCAATTAAAAAACATTTGTACACAATAGATGACCAATATCTAACGTAAGATCTATAAGTACTTCGGTTATGGGTTATCTTTTCAGCACGGTGTGTGGACGCTGTAAGTCTGTAATAATGTACTATTCCTAGTGCCATATTTTAAAAGATAGGTAAGCTGTTTTTGAACAACACCCGGAAGAAGTAGCACAATATTTTTCTTTTTTATAATAGAGAAAGCATTTAATAAGTTTTAGATTTGTGTTTACTGAAGCAACAATCTGAAAAGCAACATCATATTCACGCGAGACTTGAACGCCTCCTTCTTGTTTTACTTTACCACATTATAAATGAAACAAACAACAATCTGGCCAACAATTAAAATTTATCTGAACTTTTCCTTCCCTGTCTTTCGTTTACCTTAACAAATTTAATTCTAATAATTTCCAACAAGATTGGAATATCGGAGGACTTAGATTATGAAGTTTCAGCAAATCCATATCCAGCCACAACACCGAATAAGACAAAATATCTCGGTTTAGGTAATGATTTGATTTACCCAGTCATCGATTCACCTAGTTTAAGTTATCGCGAGTGCCAGTCTTTGCCGTAATAAGTACCGAGGAAGACTCGGTGAATAGATACGAGTTGGCGATACTTACTCGTCACGGAGTTCGTCTTTATCGAAGGACATGTTGTGTTGTTTTAATAATTTCACAGGCACAGCACAGTATCAATTAACGCGTTAGACTCAGTATCAGTGTAGAGACCGATCGATGAGTGTAGTGGTGGTAGCGAGCGGTGCGCGACTGTCTGCTATCAGCTACCAAAGGTTTTCCGCCCAGAGTGGCCAGGGCGCGGGCGGGCTGCCGAAGGGTCTGCGCGACCGCTGTGCGCGTAGACAACGATACGAACCCTTCTCTGCATCCGGAGGGTGCTGGAAAATGTGTTGACGCATTTCAATTTGTTTACCCGCACTTTGTCACTTGTAACCCACATTTAATTTACCTTGAATGTTGTGAACTAAGTACATCTACGAATAACATTTACATAACATAATATCATGCCTGTTTTTCTAGAAAGGTTAGGCAGGGATCTTTCTTTCGCAGTCGAGCATTTTGTCTAATTACTTAAGTGAGTGAAATTTATCTTTAATTAAAAAATATAATTTTATATAATTAGACTTTTGTATGTAGCAGGCAGGTACGTATGTATGATAGATAGAAAACGATTGCGGAACACAAATTGGTGCTTTTACTTAACTACGTACCCCTTACACGTATATGAATAGATTGTATATACAACATTATTTTTAGTATATGCGAAACCTAAATATAGTTTGATCAGAATAAGTTACTGAATCGATTCCAATATATTTTAAACCACATTTGGTCCCAAAAATATAAAAACGCGATCAATGAGTGCAAAGCGTCGTCTTGCACTCATTGATCGCGTTTTTATATTTTTGCGCGGAAGCGGAAGCGCGGACGGTCAGGGCGCGGGCGCGGGCGCCGCGCGGTGGGTGAGCATGTTTTTGTACGGGCAACCAGGTAACAAAACAATCTTATAACTTTGTGATTTTTCATGATACAGTTTTGAAATTTTGTACATATATTCTTTACATAGAAATACTTTTTTATCTACTACTACTACTTTACTTTTCTATCTTTTGTTCTCTATGTACAAAATTTCAAAACTGTATCATGAAAAATCACAAAAGAGAAGACAAACAAGAGAAGTAAGACATGTGTTTCGAGTTTCGCATGTACTAAAACTACTACTTGTATACGTACTGTACCCCGATAAGAAAAGCATTTTGTTGTGGAAAGTAGAAGAGGATACGTACAGTCAGTGATGAGAGAGTGAGTGAGTGATGGTTGAGATTTTTTTTAGAATACGAATCGATAGTAGAATTTTATTATATTATAATAATTTAATAATAATAATTCTTTTCTATTTTATTCATTTACTAGCTAATGCCCGCGGCTTCGCCCGCGTGGATGTTTATACTAAAACCTTCCTTGAGAACCACTCTATTCATTGGTGAAAACAGCATGAAAATCGGTGCAGTCGTTTTTGAGTTTATCGCGAACAGACAGAGAGACGCGCCGGAGGACTTTGTTTTATAATATGAAGTAATAGTGATGTAGTGAAGCATAGTAAGTACCTACTCGACCTCTATAATGCTTTACCATTTTTGACAACAATTCCCAGTAAATTGAAACTTCATAATATTAGGACTGAGACTGTCCGTGTGTCACATAGACAAAATATCCTTTCACACCTATTTTAAGTCTCACAGTAGTAACCCAACCACGACCTCATGGTAGCGTAAATAACTCCAGGAATTCGTGACTTTATTTTGATGGGGAAGATGCCATCACTTGTATGTCATAAAAACATTTTAAAAAGAAATCGCTTGCCTGAGTCGAGTATTAGTATTATAGTTGGTATTTCATAGGTACCTGCCTAACTACTTTTGAAGAAAATCATCATCAGCCGTTACGCCACTCAACTCGATTCTCAGCAACTCTCATCCAGTTGCCACCAGCCACCCTGCGAAGATCGTCGCTCCAGAAAAAAATGCAATGCTTCTTTTGAGTAAAATTGGTGACATCAATATTTAGCCAGGTAGCTACTAATAGTAATAACCCTCTAGGGTCTGTTTCGTCTTTCCACCCTGTATTATAAGGATAGTGATTCTACTAAAGTGTACCTAAGTCAACCTCAACGAACGTTTATCTACGCCTATGGGGTCGATACAACATGTGTGACGTAGGTTGTGATGTAGGGAAACAGGTAACCTTCCACACATTCTTGACGACCATAACTTCTTCGTAAAAGGAACTAACTGTGTCGGCAGATGCGAGGAGTAAACCATACCACCTACTGCTGTGACGGGGTTACAGGCGCGCACTGTAATCCCCAGATTCGGCAGTGTCGTTGGCGCATTTACCATAATGGGGGTTGGCTCCCAACCTATATTGCTCAGGTTCTTGGATAGCACCCTGTCACTCGTGCACTCGTGGCTTTTCGCCTTGCCTGTTTGTAGCATGCCCTAGCACTAGTATGATGGGATTGATGGGCGCCAACCCACATCCGTTGTTTGTATTCATCTAGGCACATACTTATTTACCCGAAATAATATGTTTCGCTTGCATGTTCAAAGAAGAAAGGCTCTGCTCCTAATTATTTAAGAAAAATAAATAAATTGAAGTGTCTCTTTGTTATTTCAAAATAACAGCTACCGTACCGTACTTGTAACAAAATATTTTATTTTTGTCTGACTGTCTGTTTGTTCCGGCTAATTTCCGAAACGGCTGGATCTATTTTGACGGGACTTTATACTGACTATACTTTTATTGCGATGGTTGAATCAAACCCGTGTTTGCATAAATATTCATCCTGACTATCACCGATTCTGCACCAGAAGTGATGCACAAGCACTTGGCCGACTTTTTGACTTATTACTTGTCCGTCATTTGTCAGTAAGATACCCAGACATGTCAACTGTATAAAATCATGGACCTAATAAGTAGGTCTACCCCCCTGGCGGGAGGCCTTAACTTCAAGGCATCCACAGGATTAGACCGGTTAAGCTGTAGCCAGCCGCCTAGGCTGAACTGCGAGATGCCATTAACAAAAAAAAAAAAAAAAAAAAGTTGGTCTACCTACTATTTATAATATGTATGTGGTACCTTCAAAGAAACATTTTAAAAGGAACTCGACATGCAATGTTTGATCGATGAATAAATAGGTACTAATTAGAAACTCGATTTCCACAAAAATTTTCAGATTTTACTACGATCTTTTAACTTTCGATAACTAAGTATTCGATTATTTTGTTTAAACTTTTATTTTATTCAAATATCCTTTAAATCAGGCAGATTACCCATAAATTGGCTAGTAGGTATTTCTTAATTTTCTAAATTTATTTCTTTTATGCTTCTTTTCTCGCTTCCTAAATTGTAAAATGCGGGTGCATTTTGGGATTTCCTTGAGAAAAAAATTACGGTTTTTTTGGTAAAACATATTTCAACTAAATGGCTAGGCTCAGATATGCCATTCTCCTTTGAGCTCGCCCAGCCTCGACTTACTTAAAGTAAGTACGTGACTTCCCAAGCATCAAAGCTCTCAAAACTGTGAAGGAAAACATCGTGAAGAAACTAGCACAAAAAAACCGAAGACACGCTATATGTATATATGTACTAGCTGACCCGCGCAACTTCATCTGCGTCACATAATGCAATTAAATAATATTGCGACTATAAATGAGATGTAAGCTATCCTATCTTCCAAGTTGGATCAAACTACACACGGTGCGCAAATTTGATTAAAATCGGTTAAGTAGTTTAGGAGTCCAACGCGGACAACGTGACGCGTAATTTATATATATTAAGATTAAGAAGAAGATATATCCACCAAACCGCACCCGGCCATATGGTATATCGAGTTTTAAATGTTTTTGTTCGCATAAAGCAGCGTAGTAGTGTAGCCTGTCCACCATCGATTGACTCGACATTTATTCAAATTGGCTCATATCAGTAGTTTAGGCACTTCGGGGTGGAAGTTTTTCTTCCTTTTGGCTTTGCTGAAGTTAGGTAATAAAGTAAATCTCTGCAAAGCCGGTGCAGTGCTTAATTCTGAGAGTTGTAAAGCGTTTGTGCCTTTGTCGTCTTGTAGAAACTCAAATGCTAGATCGGATCAACAAAAGATATTGCTCAGATTCACTTGAAAGTTTTTAAACCAGGCCCGAAGCCTGGGTACACATCCCGACATCGGGTTGCTTCTGAGCATTATTGATGGAAGAAGCCCAGTCGTCTTTTGACTACCAGACCATCGAGCCTGCTAAGGAGGATAGTTAACAATGAAACAACTAATAATGCTTGCACACTTTATTTCCCAATAATTAGATAGATCATATCAATACACTGACAATACACAAGGACAATTCGTTTTGGCAAAATTATTGACATCATATTGTGTAACATACCTAAACTTGTAAATCAATATGCTGCATGCTTTTGTTTCTAGTTAGCGAAATTCGAGACTGTCACAATCAACAAAAACTTTCTAACTAATTCATTTACTGTGTGTGACTACTTAAAACCAAACTAAGTATCAAAATATCTCTTTACAATTTAAAAAAAATAAAAAATATAAGGCTGGGAAGTGAACTGGTGATGTCGGATTATACAAAATAATGATAAAACATCTAATTAAAGCTTAATCGAGTTTAAAAAAAAATGTAGGTAACAAAAAAAAAGGGCAAAATAGTCCTAGTGTCCAAATAATAAAAGATAGCACTTAATCTATCTATAACAAATTCAGTCCGTAAAAGCCTAATTTTAGCTTATACGTTTATTGGCATATTGAAATTGAAAGCAAGATTATGCTAAATTATAAGACTACTGACTAGTAGTTGAAATGTACCTAAAACTTAAGTCTTTAATCCTAGTAACCTGCAATGGCATTGTTTTAATTCATAGAAACAAATGCAAAACAGTGAGATCACAATCGACCTCGGTGATGTCAGTTTATAAGCCTCTTCTAATAAAACATTACTTTATATTTTTAAAGTCAATTAAAAACGGAAGATAATAAATAATAACCTACTCAATTCGCGTCTCTAACAGTTGATCGTAAGCATGGAAAATATAAAGCCTTCGTTATAAAGTATCGTACTCACTAATATCGTTAAAATATTTTTATATGTTTTTTTTAATAAATATACATCCAATTGATATGAAACATTTAACTGTAGAAGCCAATATAATCTAAATTTATGTAAATATTCAAGGAAATAAAATTCCGAAGATCACTATTCTTTTTATTAAAATTGAATTACAATGACTAAAATCTAACTAATGACAGAATTACTAGATGGAATAATTCATTCAGACGACCTAATATACACAAAGTAGTTTCTAACGTATTGATCAGAACCAAAACCTTTCAAATGGAATAATTTTAGGATTTTAAGCCAAATCAATAAAAATTGAAGAGCTTTTTTCTGATTAGCGTGGGTTCTTCTTCTAGATACTACCTATTGAATAATTCGTCAAAATATACAGAGAAAAATAGCCTTTATTTGAATTCTAGAGTCTGGTCTCATTTTACTAAACTATTAAAAGACTCAAGGTTGAACGACACTGAAGATAAAATTCGGAAAGTTTTCTAATCACATTTCTATAACACTTATACAATCTGGCTACAATTATTTGTTAAGGAAGATTAAGGTTACAAGTCTTTTTTATTTACGGTCTGGCTTCATAAGTGATGAAATTAGGATGAATTTATACATTTTTCAGTGTGGAATAGGCACGAAGGGTATCTTCTTTGTGCATAATTATGTTAAAGCATTAGAAGGATATTAATAAATTATCCTCAAAACGTTAAGTAACAACGTTACACTTGCTAACTTTATCATAAGTGATGCAAGTTGCAACTAATCTCATGAACTCGAAACTAATCAAAAGTTAATAAAATCGTATCATAAACGTATTGCGCTTCGGTAATACTCATTTTATATGTACTATTTGCAGAGAGGGAGTCTTCAAGAGGTGTTTTTAACAGCGTTAATGTTAATATTCCTTATATCCCTTGAACGAATGAAGGCAGACTGTAACGTACAGAAAACACACCTAAACTAACTGGGTACTACGGAAAAGTAAAAATTCACTAAATCAGTCTGCAGGAATATTACAGTTCTAAAATTAACATTTTACATTTTCAGTAAAGGTAGTTTTTTCTAGGGAATATAGCATGGGGTTCCTTATAATTAGGATCAGGCTGGTTGCGGTATCGTCGGGCGAGCCATACAGCGAATAACTGAAACATAAAAATAAAGAATTAGCGCTATATACCTACGAAATGAGTACATAAGTAATAGTAGAAACGAGCAGGCGCGTGCGAACATGCAAATTATGTATTGTGAAACATTTAACATAAGCACGCAAGTGAAATAAAACTATTATAGAAAGGATAGTTGCGACTCCTGAAAAACTGACTGACACAACGATATATTAAACTGAGCGACTAAGATATTATAGAGGTATTCTACTTTCTGATTGAACGATTTTGTCGTAACATGCAATAATCTGGTTTTGTCGGAAATTAATGCCAATTTTTGATGATGATGATGATGATGATGATGATGATGATGATGATGTTGCCAATTTCAGATCGTCGCAATACTTAAGGAGGTGGATTGACGGGTTTCCTTAGAAGGTTCATCATAATACATATTAAAATATAGTAAAATAAAATATAAGTATTGTCTCATTTTTGCCTTAATTACATATTAGATATTCGTTATTATATTATAGTATTGAGTAGTGTATTCGTTTTGTATTCATATCATATTACGTTAGTACTATTCCGAAGAGGTATCCAGAGATGTTCAAAATACCTATATTTCACCGAGCTGTGTGAGGACAGTAATAATTTATAATGAAGGTGAGGCTTGAAACTTGATTTATGTTGAGTATATTCCCTAAGTAACCTGTTTAAAATTATAAAAGAAAAAAAGCAGCATGCGCACATCGATAATACCACACATGCAATCCAAAGCAAAACTCCAATCCACCTCAAGTGATAAATTTCCACATCGTCAGATCATTCACAGAAATGCACTGGGGTTAGCACGCGGGTCCTTTTGGTTACGGTATCTTACTGTCAACCACACACCCAGAAACTGCAAATTAATCGTCCGATTGTTAGTTACAAGTGCAAGCGATATATTAAGAAATGTTTCATGTACATATGTACACGTAGAGTGGATACAGACTTAATGCCCACAGCAAGCTAACTACATCTGGATGTAGTTAACTTGCTGTCAGAACAGAGAGATTTCCAAAAAAAAAAACAAAACGTACTGTTCCCGAGGAAAACAACAATAACGTTCTTATAATAATAGATGGCGCCTCAAGTATTTCAAATCATGATTGAATTATGATATTATACAAACAGAGTGGTACAACCCGAATTGATTGTCAAATTCTAAATTAACGCGTGCGAAGCCGCGGGCAAAAGCTAGTATAACAGTATGCTTGTATTTCACGAAGAGTTACGCAGAAGTATCTCTTCTCTGTGAGATCAAGTCAATAATTTGACAAGGAAAATGGTTGCGACTTTCGGGTTGAAACTAGGTACGACCATAAAACGGGTAAGGTTTTTTTAAATACGGCGAGCCTACTGCCATCAATCAAGCACAAATCTAGCCTCTGGGTAATTTTTGATGGGAAAGATGACTGCCCGACCTGGGAATAAACCGGACCTCGAGCTGAGCAGTAGCGCTTGTATAGTTAGTATTATTGGGCTAATCCATCAGGAATTCAGGGTATATTTTCTCAGGGTCTAGATTTGTGCTCGGCTCGGTTGATGCCTCTTTGATCTGGTGATTAAAGAGGCAGTACATATTCAATGTTAACTACTAGCAGCAGTTAACACTCGGCTTTCAGTTGTATTTAGTCTTGTATGTCGGAAGCAGTTTGCAGTCAATCTGTATACACGCTACGTGATCACCGTGATCAGTTTCTCCATATTTTAGTAACAAGTAATTAGCTGCTTCTAATGGAGCGGTCATCTGAAACGCTTCAATGTTAATTACAAATGTATTACATAGAAAAAATAATGTAAATCGAGAACAATAATTATATCCGTGCTTAACCCTGATTATAGTAAGTACCTCGTATCTACATGCAAAATTGCAAATATTAATTTACAAAAAAAATATAGTGTGAGTTGAATATGTTATTGCGAACGGTGATTGTTCCCGCATTTCCACAAGCAAGAAATGTCTGACATTACTGTCGATTGTAACTAGCATACAAATTACACTTGCTAGTCTTGCTCTTGCCACACAGTACAAATGCAATTTTGCATGTTTCTATAGAATTATGATACGGGCACACAACATATCTCGTTAAGTTTTGTTATTGTCGCGTGTGAAAATGCGGTCATAAAGAGTTTTTTGTCTTCTTATAAATGTGATCAGAATGGTATAACAAATTATGAAATTAAAAATGTATTATTAGAGATGTGTACTTAGTTATGTTTTCTAACATGCGATTTTACAATATTACATAACAATGCCATCTAGGTATTATTTATACGTATATTATGTATGTGGCTATCCATATTTTAGGGACAAATGTATTGTATATACATACATATATGCCAGAGATAAATATTTACTTGAATGTTTGTTTAACTCAATATTTCTTAATGTTCATTCCAACATGTTGAAGTTGAATAAAATTTTATTTAACAGTAATATACTCAGCCATATCAAACTGTATTTATTTATAGATGTACTATCACTGAACAATGATAAAGAATAGATAACTAAAGTCAATAGAACTCACCTCAGTGAAACTGAAAAACAGTCCAATGCCACCGCACAGTTTGAACGCATAATCAATAGTCTCCTTTAACTTCCCCATACATGGCTCACATTGGCAATGTATAGGTTCAAATGCATTGTGGCAACAAATTTTCTGGAATACAGAAAAACAGTTATTAAAAGAAAATAGACAAAATTAAAAAAGAACATGACAGATTGTTTATATTTTCCTTTATTCATTCTTATACATATAAGTTACATTCTTATATAAAAAAATATTAGGCCACCGGTATCGGGCACAGGGTCCAAGCTACCGGCGGTCAGGGCTCCAGAAAGAAGAACCTCCTAACAATACGAGCCGTGTCCAGGAGTACCGTTTTCTGAATCAAGCCTTTGTTCAAGGTACCTAACGAGAGCCTCCTCCTGTATTGATCGAGGCTCTTGGCAATTAAGCCATGGGCTGATACTACTATCGGCACAATGATCGCTGAGTCTACATCCCACATGTCGACAACCTCGTGAGCCAAGTACACCAACCAAAATACTTGATTTGTTTATCTTTCTCGGCTTTCACGAGGTTCTCATCATGACGGACCGTTAGGATGATAGACCGTTATGTCAACAGATTGTTTATATATTATTATTATTATTCCGTTTATTCATTCTTTGACATATCTTTTATATTTTTCT
The DNA here is from genome assembly GCA_950005105.1 of Lycophotia porphyrea. Lineage (NCBI taxonomy): Eukaryota > Metazoa > Arthropoda > Insecta > Lepidoptera > Noctuidae > Lycophotia > Lycophotia porphyrea. The sequence goes on from OX465393.1 coordinate 10,884,425, forward strand.
GTTATTATATTTGTTTAGAACAATGCTTTTCATGAATGTTGGGTCGGAATTGACTCGTTCTTGCATGTCCAGCGACTCTTATGATATGAATAACCGTGTTTAGTGATTATCAAAATATCAACAGTTATCGAGAACTGTGTTACGGTCTTGTTTTGTATCAAAATACTATTCTTGTCAAGCTGAAAATTCTAGTTGATGCTTCTGTTTGAAGATTACTTTTTGATAAATTTGAAAACCGAAGTACCTATAAAAAATAAATGATGTCTCTGCGCCTTACCCTTTAATTTCGTTACTATAATCTGTTTTACAGAGAATGATGTAATGTTAAGACTTTTATGGCTTCAAGTACTTACATCAACTAGTTCACATGAGGGATGTTCAGCAGTACCGTTCTCAGGCGTTCTGCTCTGGAAACCACAGCACTGGAACCTCTCCTGAACTTGTTCTTTGACATCTATGGTCACCTTGTTCCATCCCTTGAAATATAAAAAAAATTGCATAATTATCATTTACCTAAGCTTGAGCTCAATAACAAGGGTATCCTCAACTAAAAGAATTTTTTTTAAATTGGGGGTCAGATCACTTGAAGTCTATGCTTGGGATAATAATTAAATAAACTGCCACTAAGACATTTGGTGCTCAATATTCATATCTTTGCAATGCTGGCTGTAAATTTCTACCTAGTCATGTAAAATTCAATATAATTTGTAATACCTGGGTGACCGAGCTTTGCTCGGCTTTTTTTTATTTGACGTTTTCTAAAAATGAAACCTAGCTAGATCGATTTATCGCCCCCGAAACCCCTTGCATACTAAATTTCATGAAGATCGTTGGAGCCGTTTCCGAGATTCAGAAAATATATATATACAAGAATTGCTTGTTTAACCTTCAAGCGGTCGCGCGGCGTCGAATCGACCGCACTCGATACATTTTCGTTCATAATATCGTTATTTCTTATCGCATGCATTTCTCATTCCTAGTAGCCTGTCATTGTTTCATTGTGCACAAAATAAACATTTTACCTCCCTTCCCCGCGCCCCCTGGAGCGCATAGATCGCATTTGCTTTAGTCCCGGCGCAGGCGTCGAAAACACATCACGCGCCTGTCGTCGAAAAGGTTACGCGCCTGTCGTCGAAAAGGTTACGCGCGACGCTCAACGCGAGATATTATTTTTTGGGATATCATTATATTAAGTTTATTCATTGAGCTTTATGGCCGGTGAGCAGCCAAAAATCCCGTACCAGTTGAGTAATGCTGCAACAGACGTCGTGAAGAGGCTAATTATACCAATTTCTGGACACACAGGACGAAACCTAACAATCGACAATTGGTACACAATTGTGCCTTTGGTAGACGATTTAGCCGTAAATCATAAGATTTCTGTTGTAGGTACCATGCGTAAGAACAAGAAAGAAATACATCCTTGTTTTATGCAAATCAGGTGGTTATACAGTAAAGGCGAAAATATTTACGTAAATTAGGCATTGAACTTACAAAAGAGTACTTTCAAAGAAGGGCTACGATGGTGAACCTTCCAAGAAAACTCAAAAGAAACATAAGAGAGCATTTGAATATGAGTGTTGAAGACTCTGGTTATGAACCAAGCAGTACTTCTAGCACATGCAGAGGAAGCTGCAAACTATGCCCAGCAAAGAATATGAGGCAGTGGAAGACACAATGCACATCATGTCTGAGAAATATTTGCAGGACCCACACTACATTCATTTGCAATAAATTGATTCTGAAGGAAACTGGACCAAAATTCATGATAAATACTTTGATTTTAATTATTTGATCTCATGCAGCCAACTTATTTGTTATTTTGATTATTTTTTAATATATATAGCTAGTTAGAGGTATATAAGAAGATTTTGTGTTGCCGAATTGCTTTTTTCATCCGAAATAAATTTAATTTTGTTATTTGATTTTATGATTTTGTATTTAGCTGAGTCTAATTTTTTGGTAAAATTGAGTCGTAATATAATAATAACAGTCTAAATAAGAAATAATAAATCATTATTAATTCATTCGTGTTTTAAATCCCTATAATATCCAATAGGTCTTTTAGGTTACGCGCGACCGCTGCCGTTACAAATGACCGCGCGCCCGCTTGAAGGTTAAGGTATAAATGTAATAACAGATTGCGCAAGTTATTAGAAGTCACAGTAATAGAGGATGCTGATAATTTATTTACATTGGTCCGAGTATGACTGATATGATATCATTTAAAACAACAAAAAGACGAGTTATAGGCAAAGGCAGAGGCCCTAGCACGAGAGCGCGGTGTACACGCAACGTAAATACGTCGATTTTAAAATTGAAGATACTTTTTTCACATACAATATTTTCATAATTTTATGAATTTATTAGTACTTAGGGATGATACTGATTGTGCTTGTTGCACATAATTTATTAACAATCGATGTCGAAATCGTCGTACGACCTCTGGACGACATACGCAAATGTACTCCTGCTGAACTCAAAATTAATTCAATTCAGACATAAAAAACACCATGTAGGTTTAGTAATTTATTAGCCAATTTCTTTGACAAATTTCGGTTCTGGCGGCAAATCAGAAGAAATCTGATTTTCAGAAATCGGCCAATGTGAATCTCCAGACATACTATGTGTGATACTTTCTTTTTGTTGAATTTCTAAAACAGATCAAACACAGTGTTGAGTCTGTGTGATACAAAACAAGAGTGGACAAGCAGTGAGTTGGTAGGGAATCAGCATAAAAGTTGTAGTTGATTTAGTAGAAATCTCAAGTTCAAAATGAACAAAATAAAAGGGGTTGGAATATTTTTGTATGAAGCCTGGCCTGCATACTATCAGTATCTAATTTTATTTTATTGTTAAAATAGCATCCACACATAAAGCCTGTATTAATCAACAGCTGGCATCAATCAAAACAAGTTATAATCTCACATCTCAAGCATCACATTTCCAAAATGTTCATAAAAGATACAATCTTCACCATCAGTCAAGTTTGATAGTTTATTATACTTATAACACTTTATACACTTATACTTTGGTATACACCCACTGCTAAGTACAGGCTTCTTTTCCTTTCTCCTAAACTTCATAGTTCTGTGTCCCTCATCCAGATATTTTCCAAGTTGAATGTTAATCAGTATTATATACCTTGATATTATGATAGACATTGATCTCTATTCTATAAACTATCTAAAAATTCATTGAGTGAAAATTGTTTTATAAGATAAAATGACAGAATGAAATTCAGCTTTATAACTCACCTGTCGAGCCAGTATTTCCTGATGGTCGGAGTTAACAGTGAGGCAGGCACATGCCACTGAAAACTGTACCAAGAACAAAAGGAATAGAATCACCATGTACTGAAAAGTGAGTTAAGGTTTCTGTTCTGAATAATGAATACAGGGTGGAAGGGACATCAATGCACAAATGGATTCAGTTCATAATTCCGAATAACCCTACATAGATATTTTATATTGGTAATTAAAAAAAAAAAAACAGATGTACCATATGTCCATGTAGATATTGGACTTCTGTAAGAACAAGTGGTTTTTTTCTCTAATTACCTATTACAATTCCAATGTTCAGAATGATGTACTGAATAAGTGGTAACCGTTTGTGCGTTGATGGGCCTACCACCCTGTAAAATTAATAGGGTTTTAAGAAATATCAATCTGTCAGACTAAGAAGAAAGTCTATTTTAAACTACTAAGTGATAGAGAAATAGCATCAAAGTATAACTCACACAATAGGCCTTCATAAACCCTAGCTATCTGAAAACCTTCTATGAAACTTAATATTCATAGCAGTAATAAAATACTACAAAAGGAAACAAAAGAATGAGTACTAGGAAATCCTTGATGTATTTGTATAGCAATGTAGCACAATTACTTTCTAAAGTCTTGTGTAATAGTGTGCCTGTCTGAGCTGTGCACAGAATCAGTTATTACCTACTATCTCAAACTGAGCTAGCTTAAAACATGTGTATTGTTAGTAAATTAAGATACATAAAGCACATTTTTGAACTTTGGAAAAGGATACAAAGAATAGCATGACTTGATGATGTTTGACAGCTCCCAGCAACCCCAGCAGAGAGATTAAAATGAGGAACACCCCACATGCCAGTATTCCTCCCACAATCGGCAGGTTGGTGACCAGTGACGACGCCTGCCCGTACACCGCCACTGATATCAGAATGCTGGCCACTACCTGACATGTTGTTACATTCGCATTAGGAAAAATAGGGATTAAAGACTGCTTGACATTACACTGTCATATTCACCTGTTTAACAGAGTGTAAAAATACCACATTTAATTAATTTTATAGTTTAAACATATATATTATGATAAAAGATCTTACCACATAGAGAATGTTTAACGCAATAAGCGCATTTTTGGAACAAGTGAATCCTCCACACATGTTGACGCCAGTTATTTACACAAAATCTCTAATTCATTTACACGCAGTTGTATTTTCGAATGATACGACTCCTTGGAACTCTTTTGTTAATCTTTTCAGTATCAGTACACTTTACACCACACAAAAACTGCGAGAAATCAAGTCAAACATGAGCTAAATGAATGAGTTAAGAAAATTAACACACTACAGATGTAAAATTTTTAATAAGTATAATTTAATTGAGAGCTACGAAGTAACTGTCTGCAGAATAAATAAATTAGAGAAAAGAATTCAATCAGTGCAAGGGCAATTTGTTCATTGATTTATTGACAAAAGTGAATTAAGACATGAATGACATGGGTGAAGTCAGAAGTGAATGTTATGTCAGTAGTGTCACTATAACTAACAACATGTCAATAGCATGGAATTATTAAGTACAAGAAATATTTTGTCCGCAGCTGTGCCGCAATTTTGTATTCGCTTGGAGGTTGAAAATTATCCCTTATGATAATAATGCCATAATAAATAGTACCCTAAGTATGTATCGGACCCATGTTATGGTTTATCGACTATCGGTGTACTAAAACATCAGTACACGCACAAGCTCGCGTCGCGTCTACACAGGCATTACACGGGCGGAACCTTAGAGTAAGAAAGCTATAGATTATCGGGTAGCGTGGCCACAGATCATGAGACAAAACACTTACATAACCATAATGTATGTAGAACTCAGTGATACCATAAACCCTACAATTTAGGTTTATCTCGGCTTTAAAACAAGCAAGCAATTAAAAATGATGTAGAAAAATGCCAAAATAATCTTCACAATTTCACATTAACTATCCACACAGTACTTTTACTATATGTAACTGTCAAAGTTTGACGAGCTACTTAAGTTGCTGGCCTTGAAATAAAAAAGTGTGTGTGTACTTATGTACACGCGTTAGAAGTTATACTTATTTTTAAAAAAAATATCCGTCGCCTTATCTCAATATAGGTTTACCTATACAACCTAACCTCCTAGCTCCAGCGATTAAAAATAAAAACCTAATCTTATCAATATCTGACACCAAGCTAACTTCAGGGTGTATGTTGACTAGCTAAATTTTCAGACCACCTAGAACTAACTTCATGCTGTTAAATTTAGGTGTCGGTGTGCGCGCGCATCGTAAAAATTCACTCTCATCATTTTTCTCCATCGCGCCAAAAGAAGTATAACTTCAAAGACTGACACGCACTGAGAGACGGAAATAGTATAGCTTTGTCCTTTTCTGTTACTAATAATAACTCAGTTCTATATCCCTTTCTTGTGGGAATGAAATGGAGCTACCCGCCGTCTATAGTTTTCTTGGGCGGAACAGAACAGCGCCAGGAAAGCCCGCGAAATTCAAATTATCTTACAGTACAGGTAAGGCTGTATTTTAAACATAACATGATTCGTGACCGTAACACAGTATATATACAGAATTATAATTATTAAAGTCATTCACACCGACCCACAGGTCAATGTTTTTTTTAACATATTAAATACTAGCGACACGCCCCGTCTTCGCATGGGTACAATGTTTTACATATAAACCTTCCTTTTGAATCACTCAATTTATATCAGAAAACTGCATTAAAATCCGTTGCGTAGTTTAAAAGATTTAAGCGTACAAACAGCGGGAGCAACTTTGTTTTATACTATGTATTAAAGATAATGTGCGAGAAGAGGAAAATTATTGCGATTTTGTCGAAAATTATATAAGTAGTCAGTTGTAAAACTATCAAAAGATCAACAAGTAATAGCTCAGGAAGAAATTCAAAGCGTTCTGTCGACGGTCAGATTGATGGATTTATGTTTTAAAACTACCACCTTTTCTAACAACTCAGAATTTCAATCTACCTCTCCACCCATCTTTTACAACTTACATTCGTCCCAAAATACAAATAGGTATTCAGCCTTTTACTCCACCACCGCATTGTTCTCCAAGTCGCAATACTCACAGTTGCTGTCTAGTTTCACGGAACAGAAAATTGTGTACGAGAGAAGGGTGAGAAAAAACGGATCTTTCAGGGTTAAATTCACTATCGGGATATGCGGATGCAGGTTTTCGCAAAAACTTGTAAGTACCAAAATTTACCTTAATTTGAACCCTTTTTTTTCGGATTTTTTCCTTTACTTGTGCTGTAAGACCTTGCTTTTAACCAAAATTGACAATTCTAGGTTAACCGGAAGTACCCTATATGTATTGGGTCGAAAACCTATATGGTAGTTCCCGTTGACCTAGAATCACAAAATTTGGTAAGAAGCAAATATGTAGTTTAATAACAAAATACAAGTTAAATAACAAGTTTATACGGAGCCCTCGGTGCGCGAGTCCAACTCGCACTTGGCCGGTTTTTAGATATATGTAATTGCAAATTGCAGTCATATTATAAAATCTAATTTAAAAGCACAGGACTCCCGATCAGTTTGTCCAAGCAAAAATGTTTTTTTTTTATGGCACTTTGTTCAACCAATGTAGTAAACATGACGTATTGTGCATGCAGTGATTTATCGCCAAAAAAAGTAACTATCATCATGGGTGGCACGGGGGACAAGAATTGTTAAATTTTTGGTGGATCGATTTACTGTTGATTTATTAGTGTAATTTATGTGTGTGTGGTCTCACTAATTCTACGTTTTTGTAATACCTTATATGGTAGGACTAATGGGAACAAAAATTCCCATTAGTTCTACCGTAGAACTGTGTAGTAGAACTAGTGGAAATGATCCGGACACTCAGCCGGATAACAAGTTAACCATGGTTCTAATACTTAAAATAATAACGCAAATTAACGAAAACATTTATTTCTTACTAAAAGGATACACTATTAAATGATAAATAAACAAAATATAATTTTTAATCTAATGTTTCAGCATCGTTTGTAGTTACGGAAGCATTTAGTTCTTTCAACTTTTCTTCAAAATATTGTTTCCTATGAACTAGCGCTATACGGGGTTGTCGTATACCAAAATTTTCATTTCCCAATTTACTGTATTTCTTTTCTCCTTCACTACCCATCAATACTCTGAGGGCTTGATTTCTCTTTAAAACTTTTTCATAAAATATTTTACCACTTTCAACAAATTCAGGACCAAGTTCACACAATCTTTTGTCAGTATCTACTTCATAATGAACCTCAGTCATATCTTTCATGAGAAAATATGTACCTGATGCAAACAAGCCTATTATTGAGTATAATACCCCTCTTACAAATGGAGGTGCTGCATATAAGTTTAATCTCCTATTAAGATATTGGGAAAGATTATAGGCAATAAATAAGCATGTGAATGGGTATGCAGCTTCATACATTATCTTGTTATTCTGTGTCATCATGATTTCCCTACATATAGCAAACTCTTGCACTTTCTCAGGAAGTATTAAAGCATCAGCCAATTTTTTGCCAGCTTCTGATTCCCAGTCGACTTTTTTTTGGTTCACCTGAAATTTATACATGTTGTTTTTACTTATTTGATAAATATGTTGAACATAAACATAGGCATGGTTTCAATAAGCGAACCAACACATCGTCGTACCAACAAAGACGCATTTTGGTTTTTGTAAATAATAAAACAGGAAATGTAGCAAACAAAACTACAGTTTTTTTTTAATATAAATAATATTGATTAGATCATTTAAATAGGAAATGACATGAACATTATGCTCCAATGGTGGTATACGTATACCCACTCAAAATAAAAAAGGGTTATATTATAACTGTTCGTTGTCTAATATTATCATTTTTATTTTATTTTTGATTAGCCTATTTGTATCCCACTGCTGGGCAAAGGGCTCCCCTTACTCCTCCCAAACCTCTCTATCCTATGCAATGTCTGGCCATGTTCGCCCCGCAAATAAGATCAGATCGACACACCACCGCAGACCGCGGTGAAGGCGCAGGCGTCCAGTGAGTGACGATCATTGCCCATCTCTCCAGGCAACAATTATTATTATCATCATTATTATTGAAATAAAACTAATCTGTATAATCTGCAAAAATGTGTGATTGTTTAAAATGCGACTTTTAAGTCGCAATTATCTGCTCTAGAAAGGTTAATTTTTTTTCAGTTAAGACTACTATCGATTTTAGTATGTTCATGGCATAACATGAGTTTTGTTAAATTAACTTACTGAATTAAACTTATTTTTGGGTTCACTTTTTAGGGTTTTTTTGGAAATAGGTTGCAAAAAGATTTAGATTTTTTCCATTTTGAGTTGTTTTAAAATGGATGAGCTAGAGTGCAAATAACTTAAAAAGAACTGCAAACCAGGTTTGGTTTATGTAAAGAGTCCATAAACTTCTTTCAATAAAAAAAATAAGTTGTTTGAAGCAAAAACATGTACTTAACATACATATGTTTTTTTTTATAATTCCTGGAGTTGCATGAAATTATGGAAAACTTGAAATCTTTTAAAGTTTTACAAAAAAAGATAGTCACCTGAATATCATCTGCTTCTAAATCAGCTAAGCTTTTGTAGTAAAAGTTCACTGGAATACCAACTGCTACTCCAAACTTTGAGTTCATACTACCTGCAACAAAAGTGGATGTATATTGTTGCGTCGGTTGCTTTATGACAACATTCTAGATTACGTGCGAGTCTCGAATGTTCCACTATGAGACTGTATAAAAGATTCGAGTCTAGAATGTTCCACTATGGAACTGTCTAGATTCTAGAAGATTCTACAACTTCAAAAAAAAGTTCTACAACTTTCTCGAAGAACAATGTTCCACTATGGACAAGGGCGGATAGGGGGAGGGGCACATGCAACCCCACCCTTTTTTTTTCGGATGGGAAATCATCATGGCACCCTTCCCCAGACGGTTGTGAAGTTTCCATCACAGTACATACTTATAGGCAAATCAAATTATCTGAGATGTTAATAAAATTACAGAAAGAACATGAGTGATACTCTTGTCCGTTTCTGGCTGGAATAGCGGCGTGGTGGGCGAGCGCAGGCCGGGGCGCGGGTGCGGGTTTCATTCAGCGCACGAGCGCAATCAGTTGACAGGTCGTGAAAGGTCAGTCGGGCAGACGAGTTGTTATAAATACGACCACAGTAAGTCTGGAGAGGAAACGTGAAAATAGCACGAACGCATTCAATCAGGCTGGGGCCATCGCGAACAAAATTGGTTCAGAAATCACGGTCCGCAGAGTGACTGGCCGTCAAACAAATCACCCAAAAATTCAGACTCAGTCAGTTGAACAGAGGAGTGTCAATCTGGCGTGTATGATTTTTTCAATATGGGGGGGGGGGGTAATGAGCCCTGTGACAGCCCCCCCCCCCCGCCTAGGACCGCGCCTGATAGGTACTATTTTGTTTTATTTGTTATTTGGAATGCTTAGACTCAACATGCTATGCAACGGGCTATGCTTGGAATCTCCATGTCGCTGAGCGATCTTTAATTTATGGACTGTTACTGTACTAGCTGTCTGTCGGTGTACTGTTTACTGGACGTACTGTCAGTCACAGAATCTAACGACCCCAGACTCGATAGAATTGTGTCGCTTTATTACAAAGTTCCTATGGCTACCTTCCAGCTCCATCATCAGACCCTACATACCATCTAAAGATAAAGTACTCATCAAGACGAATAAAGAGTCCAAACTTGTTGGGGTTGCGTCCTTTCATTACTGGGTTCCTATGGCTACCTTTCAGCTCCATCATCAGATCAGCTCCATGTTATTATAATATTGTATTATCACGTGATATACATATGCGTGCAAAATTTCAGCTCAATCGGAAACCGGGAAGTGTGTCAAATTTAACTTGCAAGAATTGATTACAGACATACAATGGACAGGTGAAAGTAAATATAAGCTTGTAATAAAAAGCTCAGACTTTAGTAATGACTAGCTGTTGCCCGCGACCTTCGTTCACGTGAGATTATTATTTAAAAATCCCCATTATTATAAGCAGAATCGAATTTTGTTACCAATTTCAAGGGTTTTTTGTGCACCGAACCCTAATTATTTATCTAAAATAAAAGTAGCCTAAGTTACTCCTTGTTACATAAGCTATCTGCCAGTGAAAGTCCCGTCAAAATCGGTCCAGACATTTCAGAGATTAGCCGAAACAAACAGACAGACAAAAATTGTAAAAAAAAATGTTTGGTATGTGTACCATGTATACATCCATTTGCACTTAGTAAAAAGCGGTTACTTTAATATTACAAACGGACACTCCAATTTTAGTAATCTGTATATAGATTTTACAACATCAAACTTTAGAGGTTTGTTTACTCCAGGGCTGCGGGACTGTTCGAAAAAGGTTACCGCGGCCCTGGAACACAAAGGGCAAGGAAGGAACATGGATGGGTTTTAGTCAGTACAAGTCTGACACTAACTTCCGCTCTGCCCAGAGCGGGAAAAGTCATTTGATGATGTAATTAAATAGATCTGAAAAAGATGAGGTTATTTTTATAACCTCAACTTGCATCTTAAATATTTAAATTGCAATTTACAATAATTGTTGGAAAACTGACTAAGTGTCCCGTTGGTTTAGTGGTAGCCAGAGCGACTGCTGAACTGGAGGTGGACTCCTGGGTCGGGCAAAGCGTTATTGGGTTTTTCCATTAGAAATTTCTCAGTAGCAGCCATGGAGTCTAGATTTGTGCACGGTAGATGTCAATAGGCTCGCCCCCTATTACATGGAACTTTAACAGGTGAATACACCCACATTTACATGAGTACCAAGTACACCTCTACCTAACTCTTCAAGAATTACAGGCATGATGTTATGTTTTGACATGTTAGTAAAACATTGAAACCATCACACACATATTAATGATGTGTTACTATGTACCTTATGTGAGTATATTGTGTAATAATTTAACCTGAAAAGGGTTTGTTATAATTTTCATCAAAAAGTTTAAATACAGATTGTTGGTATCCTTCTCCTTGGATGGAATAATTGTAGCTTTAGGAATAATTTTCTAATATTCAGATAACTTGCATCTATAAACTATTTAATTACAAACTTACCAGCATGAAATAAGTCATATCCAAAAACACTAAATGGCACAATTAGTTTTCGTTGAACATCTGATATATTCAGGATATCCAGACATTTGGAGTACCTGTCGCTAAGTTCCCTCGGTAAAAGAGCCGGGTGGCCGTTGCTGTAAAACAACATAAGACAATATAAAATATCGTAAACAATTTTGTTGCCATGAATTGATACTGTTCAGCTGTACCAACTAACCTATAATAATGCACGAAATTTTTGTACTTCTCTAAGAAAAAAGTATGTGGTCCGTATTTCGCTAAAGCACAACCAAGTCCTGTTCCTGTAATTACAGCAAATGAAAACTTTCGACCCGTCTCAGTTAGAAACCAATTTATTGGTTTTCGCGTTGTCATAATGATTTAATATATATTACGATTGTATAATATGATGAATGCTATTTATAGACACAGCAGCAAATTAGTGATTGTAGGCTTATTGTGGAAGCTCACATTCACAAATACAATATAATAATATATTTTTTATTCCCAAATTTCTTCTCCAACTCAACTCAACTGACAGCCATTGACTGACACTGACAGCCGACAGGACATACTTTACTCTTTGGATAGGACCTCTGGGACAGGACACAATGAAAACACCGGTAATAACCACAGATAACACCAGTATCCATTGAGATATGCCAGTATCTATCACATAAGTTATTATGGAACTAAAAGTGTCTAAACACACTATGCCGAACTTACGCGACCGAAGTTCCGCGGCTGAATTTACGTTCCAATGTATTCGGCTGATATGGCACACCATAGGTGCCGAACATCATCATCATCACCCACAGCCCGATTTCACCCACTGCTGGGTATAGGCCTCTCTTTGCTTGTGCCAAGTTACACGTTATTGTGCCGAACATACGCGACGGAAATTCAGTTGCGCAACTTTGTGTGTATTCAGTGTCATTTAATTCAAGAAATTGGTGCCGATTCTCTTATACACCGAACTAAACTATCACAAAAAATTCTTACTTTTGGCTATGAGAATCATAAAGCTATTCTGCAACAAAAACTCTCTAAAGGACGATGTGTCAAAACGTCCCCCCAACCGATCCCATCGACCAACAGATTTAAAATCTCAGTCAAAATATCTTGGTAAGATAATTTTTTACATTTACTACAACTCTTAAAAATGTGGGATTTCCGAGAAAAATACTTAAAAAAAATAACAAAAAAATTTTTACAAAATTAAAATTACACTATTACAGGAAATCGAACTGTAGGAAACTGCGCACATATAATTTAAATTGTGTGGTACATGGGGCTAGGGCTTTACATTAATTTTAATCCACCGGCGGAACTGCTCATTTTGTATCGAATATGAAAAAATAAACAAGCGATTTTTTTTATTTTATTTTATTTTTAAACCCCATGGATTTTTGATTTTAAAATTGGTTGCTAGTCTTTTTATAGATCCTTATGAACCTACTGACACATACGAAAGAGCTCTTGGAGGGGCGGGGGGGGGGGTCTCATACAAACTTGGTCATCGTCCTTTAAAAATATATTTTGACTCAACTAAAATCGAATTTGACAATCGCGAATCCACATGGTACATATTTGCCCTATCCTGTGAATGTGTTTTAGAGCTGGAGACGCCCAGGGGCAGCGCGGGGCTAGCCCCGGCGTGTTTTGTATGGAATTTTTACTTTTTGTATGGAAAATATGAAAAATTATTACCTATAGGTTAAGTGTTAGGGTTTATAGATTTAATAAAGGGGGTCAAAATTTTCATTATTTTTGCGATAGGACACACCATTTTCGAGATATAAGCAAAAGAAAAAAAGACTACTGTTTTTGCACCTGAACTCAAGGTGTTGGGTGTGAATTTTAGTCCATGACAACAAAAAAAATTATCAAAGTTAATTAGGTACGTTGGCAATCGAACCGAACTTCGGTCGCGTATAACACACATGCTCTACAGAATACGTTGCCGCCGATTTGCCGCTGAACTTACGCCCGACCGAAGTTCGGCTGTACGCTATAACGCAACGTAATTTCGGTATAGTGTGACGTCAGTAATTCAAATAGCATTGCAGGTGTAATCATGCCGAACTTCGGTCGCGTAAGTTCGGCATAGTGTGTTTAGACACTGTATAGATGTGACCTATGGAGTTTGACATTAGCATGTGTCAATTTAGTCTCTAGGATTAAAAAACGCACTTTAGGTACGACTTGTATGACAGGACCTTACTCGACAGTAGCGCCATCTGGTGAGCTTAAAAACGACAGCCCCCATTTAGTAATGTTTCACCCATAGACTACTATATTGGTTTCACCAATGGTTTTATTTCACCCATCAAGCAGTGCATGAAGCGCCTCACCAAGCGCTACATGGACTCGGCCGAGAAGCACCCCAACCCCCTCATCTCATCGGCCGCCCGATACGTCCCCTCTCAGATCTCTAGAATCAGACGACCTAGACAGACACTTGACGAACCTGACGACCCTATCACTCTCCTTCAGGAAGCCAGTAGGGAAACCAGTACATTACGTAAATACAAATACAAACCGCGACTCCGTACCCGGCCTCGCCGCCGAGGCCCACCACGACCCTCTTGTAACGCCCGTCCCTTGCTCGACAAGCCAGCCCGCGACGCTGAGCAAGTAGCTTTAAACCCTTTAAATAATATAGACCCAGCCAACCCTTGCTGCCCTCCCCTCAATGACGCACTGAGCCTAGGTCCGAACCCCACAGGGGGTGCCCTCAATGACCGGTCATTTAATATAAATCCTTAGTTTGTAAGCCCTGGCTGGGGGCCTTAAAGTAATTTTTGGCCACCACAGGATTGTCCGGTTAAGCAGATGACAGCCTCTCTAGGCTGAACTGCGAGTGGTCATATCAAAAAAAAAAAAAAAGGTTTTATTTCACCATTCGCTACGCTACAGAGTACATTAGATTATCTAAGAAGTTAGAAGGCTTGAAGGAAGGTTCATAGGTGGGAAAATGCTCACAGCTGAGTTTGGTTTAATTTAATCTTTTACCGATCAAATGCACTTTAAATCGAAATCAATAACTTGGTGCTTTCAAATATTGTGTTCCTTCCTGATAGAATATTGTTGATACATTGAGATATAGTTTGGGAAACAACAACAACCAGAGAACCGGTGATTCCTACAAATATTGCTATGGCTATAGTAGATCAATTAAAGAATCTTGGCTTAGACTACCTGGACCATGGCTGGGTTAAAGCTATTTATCAAACAGAATTTCTTGAGTTTTGTGACTTGCCGCCAGAATATGAGAGTGCTTTAGAAACTCTAGATTTGAGCTCAAAATTTGAGGATATAATAACGTCGACTGATTCATGGCTGAACTCTGAAGCAATACCTACTGAAGAAAAGACTTGGGCTTCGTTATCGAAATTGATACAACACGAAAAAGTGTTAGCTATTTTAGCATACTACATAAATTATGGTTGCAAAAATGTGCATACAAAAGAATATAGAAACAATGCTTTATTAGCATCTCGAGTTTACTATAAGCTGTTGGCAATCCCTGGATGCAAAGCATACCATATCTATCATTCACAATTATTTGCTCATTCGCTGGCATGCCTTCGGTTTCCAGTTGAAATGTGTGATGAAGCAAGTAATTTCAATGCAAGAGATCTCACAATTGAAGTGAACTTAGTTTTGAAGCAACTGTCAGGATATGTAGAAGACCTGACCGTTGTTGCACAACATTTACAACTAAGCCCTAATGATTTGAATTTTGAAGAAATTTTAAGTAATTTAGTAGACGTAACGGGTTATGATGTTGTTGGCAAATTACATGTGGGTAAGTGAAGTTTGTGATATATAGCTTAAGTACTTATAAAAATAAATAAAATAAAAATAAAAAATAAAAAAGCCTTATATTTCTTACTAAAGAATACAATACAAACTTATTTCTAATTAATTACGGGTATTTTGTTTAGATTTATACTTTACATTTCTAGCTATATGTATTTAACTATTTATGTAAGAACCCCTCGCTCTCGAAGGTGAAGGCCTCCTCTAGAGATTTCCAAGTATCCCTGTTCTTCGCTGTCTCCATCCACTGTTTACCTGCCGCTTGAACAATATCGTCAGTCCACCGGGCGGCTGGTCTACCTCTCTTTCTAGTGCCTGATGGGCCCTTCCAGGATGTTATCCTGGTGGTCCATCTGTTATCTGTAAGTCTGGCTATGTGTCCAGCCCAACGCCATTTTAGCTTTTTGCAATGATTCAGAGCGTCTGTAACTTTTGTCCTCTTTCGAATTATACTATGAGGTATTTTTTGAATTCTTTTGATTTTTAACATACTCCTTTCCATTCCTCTTTGACACGTTCTGATTTTTGCTTTCGCTTGGTGTGTGAACTTCCAAGTTTGGCTAGCGTAGGTTAATGAGGGCAATATGCAGGTATCCATAACTTTTTGCTTAATTTTAAGTACTTAAGCAAGTAATAATTACTATAAAACTGTTATGAGTAGCATTATAATGAAATCCATAAAAAAGAATAGATGTCCAACAACGAAGTGTCTTTTTTTGTGTTCTTTGTTGTTGTTTATTATTCCCCCTTTTTTGCATACTGCTATTTCTTGTGTAAAACTGTGTAATTAATATTCCATTGACATCCACATGGACTTTATTTTCACACACAACTTATTTGAGACAGGTTCTTGGCAAAGACTCTGTGTGTTGCTCGATCCTTTTACATATTGTATTTTGATTCTGATAGATTTTTGCTTGGATGTGGAGTTACTATACTATATACTGATAGATAATTATGATTGGTAGGACTGTGTCTGCAAAATTTCTAGAATTAGTTTACCAGGTTTCATACCCTCAGTCCATGGTGGGCCTTTACTGTGTACTATAGTGATACTCTTCCGCCATCCCATCTTTTTGCTCATTGTGCTGTGCTGGGGCAATACACATGAGCGGTTCTTTGTAGTTCTCCAAGCATTTATTTTAGTTAGTTTTGCTATTTTTTACCCAGTAATAAGGTTAATCCACATTAGTCATGTCAAAAAGATGCAATAACGCAGTCAATGAACCATAATAATTTTATTTTATTTTATCTTTACAGACAAGTTAATACTTGAACACATAATAAAGGTGGTATATGATATAATAAATACTTTGTTATATGATGCAACAGGGGCATGCGATGAAAATGCAATAGCTTTTCTTTACAAATGTATCTTGCCCAAGCTGGTCAACTCATGTTTGGACAGCCGGCATACTAATGTAAGTACATTTTTTTATTTTATAGTTCTAAGAAAATTTCAAAATCCTAATAGAATCAAAAGAAATTAAAAAAAAAAATAGGCTAAGAAAAGTGGTAAAGGCTTTGACCCATAAAACAAAGTTTTTGCATAATGAACAACAGACTTCGAACCCAAGTCGGCCGGAGCAAATCTCTACAGATGTGGGCTAATGGACAACTCGGATCTCAAGTGCTTATGCGGCATCTCCGGCGTCTCTCCACAGATAATGCTCCACCTTCCATCTTGCACCGCATGCGCTTTTACCTGCACTTGATCGATTTACTGCATCAGTCAGCGGAGTTTCCGTGGCTGAGTTTTGGGCCAAACACGTTTGAACTTTTTGCCATCGATACGCTAAGAAGAAGACCAACTTCCAAAAAACACTAATTTCATTTCCGAAAGTAGTAGGCTTGGTACGTGACGTTGGGAAGAGACTACACGGCATAACGTTGTTGCCTTGGAAGGTTAGAAGGCCTTTGGTGTGGGACGCAACCCGTGCGGTGTCGACACCCTTGCGCCATCGCATGTTGCAAGCGCGGTTGGCAGTGCGGGCGCTGCTGCTGCGGCTGCTGAGATCCTCAAGCGGCGCAAATACTGCGACCATATTAATAGCTACAGTTTTGAGCCGTTAAAACGCTCCGGTCATGGGGCCCAAGTACGTGTCTCCTTTTTAAAGAAATCTCTCCCCGACTGGTCGACACTTCATGTGACCGGAGGCCCAGGGGTGGCTCATGCTTTGGCCAAAGTATTAGCATTGCCATTCAACGTGGCAAAGCTTAGTCTTCTGGGCATGTTCCCTGATGACAACAATGTGGAGGAGTACTTGATGCCTAAACATCCTATTGTCATCGTTGCATACAAGGTGGAAGGGACACAAAAAAAAAATGTGCTGTTCCATGCATTTTGACCGTAGTGTAGGTATTACAGTTTTGTAGGAAACAGCTGTTTTTTAATAACCGACTAAAAATTGCTATGTGGAGGGGTTCAGAATGATTTACTGAATACGTAGTAACCGTTTTAGCGTCGGTGTCCCTCCACCCTGTATATGTAGGTACTTACTTATTTTTAGTCTGAATTTAGTCCTTTTTTTGTAAACAATTTGTTTTTATATTTATGCAAGGTTATTTATCGGATGCTTTAAGAAAATAAATGCGTTATTAAGCTTTTATTAGTTGTATGTATTGGTCAAATCTTGCAACTTAATTTCAACCGATTGAACTGATATTTTGCACACACCTTTGGTTCTGGTGACAATACATTTTATGACAGACTAGCTGTTGCCCACGGCCTTCATTCGCGTGAAATTATTATTAAAAAAAAATGTTTTGAATCGAATTTTGTTACCAATTTAGAAAGAAAGAAAAATAATTTATTAACCCGCACAGGACAAAACACACAAAAAAAGAATGTTAAAATAATAAAATGTTAAACGTAACGTTATTTCAAGGGTTTATTTTGGTTGCACGGAACCCTAATTCTTAATCTAAAATAAAAGTAGCCTTAGTTACTCCTTATGACATCAGCTAGCGGTGAACGCGAGCATGGTCGAAAAGCTTGTTTTTTTCATTCAGAGCCGGAACGGCAGTCTTCTTTCAACTCCCCTGTCTCACCCCGCCCCGACCCCGCACGACCCGTCTCCCGCGCACCTCATACCGCCTAACGCGATGTCGTTGAACGAAAACTAGTGTTCAAAAATTTCATAAAACTTGTTCCAGGTAATACGTGTTTTTGAATAGGCCTTACAAGTTTGTGAAATAAATATTTTTCATTTAGAATCTCCATTACATGTGCAAGGTTTCTATCAAGATGGGCTGCGGGCTGTTCGAAAGAGATATCGCGGCTCTGGAACACAAAGGGCAAGGAAGGAACATGGATGGGTTTTAGTCAGTACAAGTCTGACACTCCCTTACGCTCTGCCCAGAGCGGGAGAAGTCATTTGATGATTTCCCATCCGTAAAAAAAAAAAGGTTTCTATCAAGATGTTTTCTTTACTTTTACAATTTATAAGTGCATTATGAACAGCCAAACTTCAGGTAAATTTTGTGCATAACAGCAGATTTTTGGAGGCTTATACTGAATTTGTTTCTCCAAATTTTTATTTTTTGCTTTCATAGAAACCTAGATATAGTGCACAAAATACCTTTTAGTTCAAAAAAAAACAAAGATAGATGTGTTACAACGGAATAATTACGTATGAGCGATTAGCGGGTTGGCCGCTCTTAATTTTTTTGCATGGAATCCTAATTATTTTTCTAAAATAAAAGTAGCCTATGTTAGATCTTATAACATCAGCTATCTGCCAGTAAGAGTCCCGTTAAAATCGGTCCAACCGTTTCGAACATTAGCCGGAACAAACAGACAGACTTAAATGGTAAAACAAATTGTTTTTGTTATATGTACCCAATATACTTTCATATGCATTCAATAAAAAGTTGTTAATTTGATATTACAAACAGACGCTTCAATTTTATTGAAGTGTAGGTGTAGACATGACATAATCATGCAGCCAGGATCGACCACTCAACGGTTTAATGGCACAGACACGAAATTTTGTATACGCATTCAATGTTGATAGCTAAACCTAATTTCTTCTTTTAATGTTAATAAAAGCGTGTTTTTTTTTAAGTTTAATACATTTCTTCTTATTATTCCAGAAATATATTGGATCATCTTATGTTACATATTCTGTTGTGTTGCTGGCCAAACATGGCAAGCCAGCACTGAATGCGTACATAATTCTTTTAGAACATCTGTGTACAAGTCTGGATGGATTGGTAAGTTAGACGAAATATTCTTTCTAATTTATCATCTGGTTCGAGGAGGCACGGGATTAGTGCACATGGAAGGAATTGGGGGAAGCCTTTGCCCAGCAGTGGGACAGTACAAGCTACTAAAAAAAACAAATGTGTGCGTGTAACCTTTACGCGCGATTGAAGTAAAACTTCTTTTTCTTTTAATTTACTTATTTTAAAAGTAATAAATAAACAAGTATATTTAGAGATTTTCAAAAAAATCTGAGTTACTCCCTAGTCGCGCCTAAAGAAGTTTTACTTCAAAAACTTTGACTTTGACTTTATTTGCCTGAAATATGGTGTTTTACAGATTTTATAAAACAAACATAGTTCTTTCGCCTACTAAAAATGGCATGCAAATAATGCGAGGAAATGAATTAAAATTTTCAAAATCAATGATGCACACAAACAACAATATTTTTTCTCGCGTTGATGAGTTCATTTGTTTTTTTTTCAATAAACTGCTTTCTATTTGCAAGCCAATTCGATATTTAAATAAAACCTTTGATAAGTTGGCTCCTTGGTTGCCATGCTTTTGAGTATAAGATCGTTCCATTTTTAAATATAGAAAGCGTTACTTCCGTCAGAAAAAAAATCTGAGTTACTCCCTAGTCGCGCCTTAAGAACTTTTACTTCAAAAAAAAATACTCAAACCATAGTAAATCGACATGATTTACTATGGTTTAAATCATGTCCATACCACTTCGCCACTTCCTGGATTAAGCTACACAAGTCTCCATTTCTGATGTGGAGCTACATGGAACCCATCTCTTTTCACAGCTCCTTACCATCTTGAAAACCACCATTTCAAAATACCGCTCCGTACACTACTACCGTACGTAACTACTATGTATATATATAACACTGCTATTTTATTTACAGGAACGTGCAGATGTGCGCGAGACGCGGTCGAAATTAGTTATTGGCATGATGAGTACTCTACCTCAGCCAGTTTTTACAGAGTTTATTATATGGCTGATAGATTTAAGTTGGCAACCTACTAAACTGCCTCATCGTCAGATAGCAGTAGTATGTATTAATGCCATGTCATTAAAAACTGCGTCACGTATCGTTGTGAACTGACCCTCAGTTCACACCGATACGTGACGCAGTTTTTATGATAGTGGTATAAAATATAACTTTATTCACTACACAAAAAGATACATATTTTGTTGGAGAATGCCTAGCGGTGTAGCGCGACGCTTCACTACGCAGCGGTACGAGAGCAGCGCTGCGCTGCGTGGCGTCTCGTTGCGCAGCTAGGCGTCGCGTCCTGTGTGAACTGACCCTTAGAATTATTACTACTATGAATATTGAACCACAAAAAATATATATTTTAATTACATACATACACATACATAAACTTACGCCCTTTTCCCATGCGGGTTTTTATTTTTATTTATATTTTATTTTTGATCCATTTAATGGATGAATAAATATATTTAATAGCAATTAAATTAATTAATTTATTATTTATATTTTTCATATTATATTATATTTGATTATAATTTTCCACAAAAAATGTTTCAATTTCAAAAGTCCGGCTTCTTTAAACTTCTAAAGGCCAATGTGTCATATTAATGTACTAGTGTTGTGCTCTATTTCACTATAACTTTGAATTACAGGAGATACTGGCTAAATTGTTGTGCAGTGAACTAGAAGAACAAGAGAATTTCAGTATGTTTCTTTGACTTTTTTAACCTTTTGCTTCTAAAAGTTTCCTGATCAGAATGAAAGCTTGCCGAGTATACAAGGATAATTTCGATTCAGAACAGGCAGAATTCAAAATGAGATAGCATTTGTGAGGTACTTTATAAACGGAAAATTATATGTTTTTAGTTGCTGGTCGCAGTGATGAGCAAGAACCACAACCAAATGGTGACCAAATAGTCCACGAACAAGCTAACGTCCCCGCACAGGTATGTAAAAATTAGAACAGTCCCGCAGCACAAATTACCTTTAATGATGACTTGACTACCAGTAGCTGTACCTTAATGAAGAGTTGACTACCAGTATCTGTATGAATCGTAGCATAATTGATGGGCTTCTTGTCGAAACAACAAATTCCAAGCAATATAAATTGGTAAAAGTTCTTATAAAAATTAAAAGTTCTTATATAATTGGTTCCGCCTTTGTTTACACAAAGGCGGAACATTTAAGTCATTATTTCCCAGAATTTGGTCCTTATTAGTGACACTATTGGATGGAGTAATAATAAGTTTTTTTTTTTCAAAATCGATCTATTCGATTCCTGGCCTGGAATATTGTTTTTTTTTTAAATCTAATGATGCAGTTTTAGTTTTCATCAAAATCGGGCTTGAGACTCCTTTGAGTATTTTTCGCTCTTCCTTATAATTTTGGATTTGGCTATCCACACCCACTTGAAAAATGTATCCTGTATTGAATGTTTGTACCTTTGTGGCGCTCTAGAGACCTAACCCAAATGATTTTGATGATTCTGATGTATATTTTTTTATTGTTTGTCTTGTGAGTCCCATAATTACTTTTTCGTCTTTAGATACCAAAGACTCAATTTATTAACTTTATTTCTACAGCCAAATATAATGAATGAAGATGAAGACCAAGAAAACGTTTTACGGGAACACAATCATAAAGTGATGCACCGGAAGATATTACGTGCCATATTCGATCGGACGGTCGACGAGTCGGCCACGATACGCACGCGCTCCCTAGTTATTCTGACAAAGTGCCTCACTAGTAAACACGTGCCTTTGATGAATGCTATAAAGGTAAGGGTTTCGTACGCAGAGATTCCTTACCAGCGCGTAGTCAGTGCACTCGGTGTAGACAATGGTGCGTAATGGTTTTTTTGTGCGTGTGGCCGAAGTCGGAACTAACGCCGCTAGCTTGATTTTTCAATATAATTCCACACACAATTTCACCAATGTTTACCAACAGCATCCTCCTGACAATGTTATTCAAGCGCCAAAGGAAGCATGTCGCACTACAACCGCCTCTACGGACAGCTAAGTGGACGGGTTTCGTGTTGCAGGACCTGAACGGCACGGGCGAGGTGTCGCGCATGGTGGCCGTGGCGGCGCGCAACACCAGCGACGACCGCGCCGTGGTGCGCAAGGCGGCCGCCGGCCTGCTGCAGCAGGCACTAGCCCATCACGACGCGCCGCCGCCCATGCGGCGCGAGCTGACGGTGAGTAGTACAACGAACCTACTAAATAATCATATTTTTTACATCATGATGTGCACTATCAGACCTCTGAACTCCACCTATATATTCTCTGTCTTCTAATTATAAAAGTGTTTAACTGCTTTCAATATAACATGCCAGTAAATTCTCAACTGACTAGAGGTAAATTAAATATTTATTTTAATTTAATTATTTATTTTTAAAGTGAATATACAACTAAATATTTTGTGAATATTTCAAGCGTTTACCTATCGCCGTTATTAAAATCGAGCAAAAAAAACGGCAAAAATCACGTTTGTTGTATGGGAGCCCCTCTTTTTTTTTACGGCTGGGAGATCATCAAATGACTTCTCTCGTTCTGGGCAGAGCGGAAGGGAGTGTCAGACTTGTACTTGTGTTCCAGGGCCGCGGTATCTCTTTCGAACAGCTCGCAGCATGGGAGCCCCCCTTAAATATTAATTTTATTCTGGTTTTAGTATTTGTTGTTATAGCGACAACAGAAATATATCATTAGTGAAAATTTGAACTGTCTAGCTATCACGGTTCTTGAGATACAGCCTGGTGACTGACGGACAGACAGAGAGACGGACGGACAGCGGAGTCTTAGTAATAAGAAGTAGCGGAGGCTTAGTAATTTTTATACATTGGAATTTAATTGTTTTTTTGACATTGAAAGGAGAACGGTCATTTGTGACCCAGGCCCGACACGAAAGAAACATATTTCAGTTTTCTTTGTTATTTAGGGTATAGCTAAAATTTTTTTTTTTTATATTCAAAATTAATGGCTAACACCAAAATTTTGCCTTATGTTTTTGTTCAGGGGATTAATTTTTAATACCCCGTTTTCAAAAATCGACTGATGCAGTTCTTGTTTTTATCAAAATCGGGATCGAGACTTCTTTGAGTATTTTACTCTATTCTTCATAGTTTCGGATTTGGTCATCCACGCCTGTTTGGGATTGGTGTAACCTTCAATAAAACTAGTGGACTGTATTAAGATGATATAATGGTAATGAATGGGTACAACCGTACAAGTACTGCATTGATCGGAGAGTAAATTAACAGAGTAATATGGCCCGTTCGCTTGCGAGGTCTAACGGTCACTGGCGGGCGGCCGGGCGGCCGGGCGGCGGCGGAGCGAGTGCGTCGCCGTCCCGCGCGCCTCACCTCCCCGCGTTCGTCTGCCGCCGTACAACGCGTTCGCGCGTGAACAACGCCCACTTAAAAAATCACCCTGTATAGTGTTCCACTAGAAATATTTTAACTAAAATGGAGCTAAAAGGTTGATGACTATCTATTTTTGTGTTTTTATCTAAATTGGCGTCATTTTAAATATATATAATTACTATTCATTAAAAAAAAATATTTCAAAATATTTAGCCTGAACAAAATCAAACGGCAATATGGAGGACTGGAGGTGTTAGCCACTGATATTCAGAATAGTGTCAATTTATTTCTGTTATATTTAATATTACAAAATAGCTGAGTTACTTTCCTTTTGTGTCGGGCCTGGGTAAATTTCCTATGGCTCGTGACCGTTCTTCTTTAATTCTTTTTCTTTGAATTTGGAATTTAATTATTTTGTTTAAATTATAGAATCATTATTACGGGCACAAAATGTGCATGCCGAATTTAGTAGGCGGAATATGAAGAACTATGTATGTGTTATAAAATCTGTAAAATACTAAATTTCAGGCAAATATGTAAATGAATCTATCTATCTACCTAGGGTTTACCCTTTGGGTACGGAACCGTAAAAAAAATATTAGACTTATTTCAAAGCGAAACCGGCGCCGGTCACGTGCCCTGAAGACCAGTCGTATCATGCTTTCACAGCGTTCGGTGTGCACGCGCGCGCTCTATTTGTTTACAGTCTGATGGAAATGAGGCCGAGATTTATAAACAGAAACACAATTTAGTATTAACTGTTGCTCAAACGATATTCGTGTCACTTTCGCACACCTGTAAAGTTACCAAATTCAAGA
Organism: Lycophotia porphyrea; assembly: GCA_950005105.1. Classification (NCBI taxonomy): domain Eukaryota; kingdom Metazoa; phylum Arthropoda; class Insecta; order Lepidoptera; family Noctuidae; genus Lycophotia; species Lycophotia porphyrea. The sequence continues at coordinate 10,909,040 of OX465393.1, forward strand.
TAGAGACCGAAACATGTCTAAGCCAACAGCTGAGTATGGTTTATAGATCTCAGCACGTTTCGCTTTGGACGCTTCCTAAGCCGTTAATGGCTGTTGAGACACACATGAGACAGACATGTCCCGACGAGTTAGCCGGTGCACTTTGGACTGTGAACGCAATCGGCGCTGTTCTCGCTCTGAAATAGGCCTTGAGCTCGTACACACGGCGAAACATCAAGCTATACATATCCAGCATAACTCATGTCCTCGCTTTGTCTCGTACAAGGTGAGAGATTCGCTTAATTTAGTTTTTCATAGCTGGATTGGTCGTCGTGCGTACGAGATGAAAATAAATACATAGCATGTATTTTAAACTGCTCAGATGATGAGAATTTTAGGGAGATACGCAATACCCAGTATACAGAATTCCATGTTTTACGTATTCGTGTCGTGAAACGTTTTCGGATCTTGTCAATCATGTTGGATGTGTTAAACCCGTAACGCAATATTTGTAAACAGTTTTTGGTGAGTTTGTGTCGTGATGCGAGCATCATTGTTCGGCAATCGGCCATTGCCGGTCTTGCCGAGCTGCTGACGGCGCGACCCAGCGACTCTGTTCTTGAAGCCTTCCTCGACGGGCCCCTGGCGCAAATCTCCGACCCAGAGACCAAGGTATCCATTTTTTCAATATTTAAAAAAAACCTGTCCAATCCGAAAGGGGTGTATACCAATGAAATTACGATTATAAAATATTTATGAAAGGAAATATATAAATGACGTTTAAAACCCTGATTGTTGTTCCCATATTACAACCACATATGCACGTGGGGACAGTGCAAGTCCTAAAGCCCATTAGAGACCATTCTGGACACATGTATACTTATTTTCTATTTTACGCTGCAAGCTATTTATTTTAGTAGTAAGTGTATCTGCTAAATGTGTATTTTATTTTCGTCCAGGTACAGGAACAGGTGTTGGGTCTAATAGAAAAACTCGTGATCGATCGATTGCGCAAGTTTACGGCGCCGGAATGCGAAGATCCGATGCCGTGGATGTTTCTCGCAGGAATCGCGCGTCGGAAAAAGATGGCGCATCTACAGAAAAGCTGTCATAAGCTTAAAAAGTCGGCGAAGTGCATTAAGTAAGCTAATTATAACTCTCCGACTTTTTACCTTAATACAGAGTGGATCAGTGGACAATAATCAGCATAATTAGGATGTTGTAAGAAACGGAATATTATGTTTATAATTATTTTCGATTAACAAGTTATGCCTGGTAGCTTTCTTGCGATAATGTCCTCTAATTTCGAACAAATATTTGGAGATATCTAATAAATACTAGGGTGGGAAAGCAATTTTATGGTTGACTTTTGATGCGTGAAACGCATTTATTTAAATGAATAATGATCGTTCGACAGCCATCGCTTAGTGGACATACTAAGCTCGCACTTGGGCGTGCTGAACGACGAGCGAGACGTCCACTGTATGTTGCTGCTGACGAGCGTGGCGCCTCATGTCGACTACTCCGATCTCGGCTTCGTGTTCGACTATTACTACAAGCTGTGCGACAGCGAACAGGTATTCTTTTAAGCTTTTCTTTACTGCACACATACACACATCTAAACAAATAAATTAAAGTTGAGTATCTGTTTGTAACGTCAAAATAACAGCGGTTGACTGAATGCATATGAAAGTATATACGGTACTTATGTCATAATGACATCTCCCTGTTTGTTCCGGCTAATTACCGAATCGGCTCGACTGTTTTTAACCGGACTTTACTGGCAGATAGCTGATGTTATAAGGAGTAGATTAGGATACTTTTATTTTAGAAAAAGTATTAGGGTTCCGTGCAATAAAATTAAAACCCATGAAATGTTTAGCAAAATCCTTTCAAATAGGGAAGCAAAATTTTAAAATAATTTCACGCGGGCGAAGGTCGCGGGCAACAGATAGTAGAGACTAAAAACACTAAAGGTTCCCTTGGTTTCTTTTGTTAGCCTGAACTGTCCTCCCCATCCCTTCCATTTTTGTAAGCCGGAACTGTCCTCCTGATCTCTTCCATTTTTGTTAGCCTGAACTTTCCTCCCCATCCCTTCCATTTTTGTTAGCCTGAACTTTCCTCCCCATCCCTTCCATATTTGTTAGCCTGAACTGTCCTCCCCATCCCTTCCATTTTTGTTAGCCTGAACTGTCCTCCCCATCCCTTCCATTTTTGTTAGCCTGAACTGTCCTCCCCATCCCTTCCATTTTTGTTAGCTTGAACTGTCCTCCCCATCCCTTCCATTTTTGTTAGCCTGAACTGTCCTCCCCATCCCTTCCATATTTGTTAGCCTGAACTGTCCTCCTCATCCCTTCCATTTTTGTTAGCCTGAACTGTCCTCCCCATCCCTTCCATATTTGTTAGCCTGATCTGTCCTCCCCATTCCTTCCATTTTTGTTAGCTTGAACTGTCCTCCCCATCCCTTCCATTTTTGTTAGCCTGAACTGTCCTCCTCATCCCTTCCATTTTTTTTAGCCTGAACTGTCCTCCCCATCCCTTCCATTTTTGTTAGCCTGAACTGTCCTCCTCATCCCTTCCATTTTTTTTAGCCTGAACTGTCCTCCCCATCCCTTCCATTTTTGTTAGCCTGATCTATCCTCCCCATTCCTTCCATTTTTATTAGCTTGAACTGTCCTCCCCATTCCTTCCATTTTTGTTAGCTCATTTGAATGAATGAGCTACTTTTTTATTTTTAAAGCTGTGAAAAAAAAGTAGCTCATTCATTAGATCATAATTGAATGATCTTTCATGTTGTCTATTAAAACATAAAGTTTTAATTTGAATGTTCGGGTTTAAGTTTCGCGACCTGCGCCTGATGAAGCTGACGCTACAACTGCTGGGCTCGTGGTCGCGGTTCATGTGCGCAAACGAGAAGACGGAGTTGTTCAACCATCTCGTGCAGCGTCTTGCAGAGGCGCGCCATAATAGTATGTCACTATAATTTATTATATACTTCAGCCTAGTTCTTTTGGCTCTATAATGACATTGGCGCTGCTGGTAAAAGTTTGCGAAATTATCTGTGGAAATCGTATTGGAAAAACAAAATGGCGGCGTTAGTTCTAACTATGGCGAATAGAACCAGCACTATGCTATTATTGACGTTTGGTTTAAACCTGCCAGTCTAACAGCCAGTCCTACCATGTGGTGTCTTGTCCCCCAGTACCTGGGTTGTGAACGTCAGATGGCAGTTGCTTCATGTAAGATAGAGAACAGCGGGAAAAAGCCACACAAAGCGGCTCGATTTTTTTTTTAAATTCAATTATTCGTTACTCCAATAGTTTACAGTCAACCGAAGGCCTATGTCCGTGAGCAGCGAATTTATTTCGTGGTTCAAGTGTTTGTACAGACGCTGCCATGCGACTGCGTCGTACACTGATATGTACGGGTGCTACATTGAGCCTATAATGCTATTTCGAATGTTTGAGTTTTACGTTTGTTTTTTATCGTCAACAAAGGTTTTATAGCCGTAATTGATTTTTTTTTGCAGCAAGTCGAATATATAGCATCAAGTTGGCATATCAACTAAATCCTGATAATTTAACGTGGGCTACCGAGATGATGCAGATGTGTAAGTATAAAATAATAGGTTACATATTATGTCAATTTTTTTTAATGTATTTCTCGGCAAATGTCCTCTATTAAAGGGTTTGGTTTCCGCACTTAGTCCCTAAAGGTGGAACATTGTGCGTGAGCCAAGGTGGCCATTACGCCAATCAGCCCACTTCCATCTAGAAGCAGATCAGACTTCCCGGTCTTCTCAGGGCATCCGCGAGGGATTTCGGTGTACCAAGATACTCCTCGCGGATCTGGGTGACGCCGGTGCACTCGAAAAGAATAAGAGCTCTATAAGATGTAAATGGTGCCCACAATAGTAGGGCCAATTTAGGAAGCTGTGGAAGTTTGACTTAGCATTTTGGCACACATAGATATAATATTACAATAGCCGTGCCCGCCGCTGCTTCGCACGGGTGTAAATTTCGAAAAAGAATTAAAAAAAAACCTTTTTTTATCATCAAAACTTTTTTTCATACATACCAAATCGAGTCGAGCCGTCGTCAAGTGATGCTCTGTCATTTATAGAGATAGATTTTTATTACAAATACACATACAAATCTAATCTATCTACTCTACATACATTTTAAAACTACCTATAAAAATATACAGGATGGAAGGGACGCCGACCGAAACACAAACGCTTACCACGTATCCACGTGTTTTCCACGTATTCTGTCTAACAGACAAACAAGTTTGGTCACAAGCACAACCGCGACTTTCATGCGTACTGTATGCATGAAAGTCTTCGGATCGTGAAACTAGCTGAATAACTAGAGTAACCGGGGCGTGGGTGTAGTGTACAGTCCTTTCACCGTTACTTCGTATTAGTGTTCAAATCGCAGCAATCCTTATTCTGGACATAATAAGGTTTCTGTTGGATTGCTTCTCTCAGAGGTAAAATAACTCATAAAATATCATAAAGGCGAAATGAGTGTACCTACACTACATCCACGCCGGTTACCCTACCGGAGTACAGTGGCGTGTGTTGTGCGACAGCGGAGCGGCGCGCCGTGGCGACGCGCGACGTGGTGGAGGCGGTGCGCGCGAGCGACCTGTCGCTGACGGCGCCCGCGCGCCCGGGGCCCGACTTGCTGCGCCTGTTGCTCAACGTGGCCAACCCGCCGCCAGGTACACCGCTACTGTTTCATTCATCATATTTCTCCTGCTCGCCTCTAAATTTATTTGGGATCAGCGCCGCAGTATCGTAATCTCATTAGGCCCCTTTCTAGCCATTCATCGTCCATCCATTGTTTCTTTGGTCTTCCCCTACTCTTATAGCCACATTCATACTCGGAACTTTCCTCACGACATTTCTCTCATTTACCGCATCACATGCCCATACTTTGCCAACTGACACCGATCCTACCAATCCTCGCTTATTGTGAGCCTAATAAGAATTTCACGTTTTATAGAAACAACCAAATAAGACCAAAATGGAAATCGCGAACTGTCCTCCGTCTTTTATAATTTTGTCTCTATTGGTGTAGTTGACGTAGACCGCTATGTTTTGCTCAGACTGGGACCAGACGCGCTGCGCTAACGCGGTGGCGGGCGCGGCGCGGCTGTGCATACGTGCACGCGACGCGGCCGCCACGTCGGCGCCCGTGTTCGCGGAGCTCCTGGCGCGAGTGTCCGAGCCGCTCGCCGTGCGCGTCAACGCACTCATTGCGCTCAGCGACATATGTGCCAGGTATGTCGAGCCGCTTGACGTCTTTTCCCTTTGCGAACTTATGCGTAAGAACAAACGATATACAACGCGTTTCAAATAAAAATAAGAACATTCATTCTTTTCATCATTCATTCAATTTCATATCATGGACGTACATTGAATTTCTTTAAAGGTTCATTCAAGTACATTGGTGGTACAGACGCCAGCACATCAAGCTACCCGAAACTGTCAAATTTTCCCAATCAACCTTGAATTGAATAATGATTTACCGAGAAAGTTGAGAATTTAAAGAAATTTGACAGATTGTAGTAGCTTGGTGTGATGGCTTCTGTACATTCCTTTCATATAATTATAACATATTCATTTCTGCAACAATATCATTCTGAACACGTCGGAACTCGTATTCGAAAATTACTCTAATTTTTGTGGTTTCCATGTTTAACTCAAATACTGAATATATTAAGACATATCAAAGTCAAACAAAAGAATATCATAAAAAAAAATTGAATAAGAATTTAAAGTTTTTGTATCTGTATAAAAAGTTTTGATCACGAATCTTGGCCACGCAGGTTTAATTTTAATTCTAGGTGGCAACTACGTTGAGACGGCAACTTCATTCTTTAACCCATATTTTTAGAAACCGATTTCTTTTAAACGCATGTTTTATGAATTCAGGTACACGTGCATAGTAGAGCCGCTGCTCGGCACGATGAGCGACTGCCTATCAAAGGATACGCCCGTGTTGTTGCGGCGCATGGGCACATTCCAACTTACTCGTCTCTTGGTGGGCGGATTCTTGCGTTTGCGCACTCCACTTTATTACCGGTAACACTAATTTATACCATGTCGCGATATGTAAGTCAATCTACATTATAACAGAACAGAAGTAATGCCAATTTCGCCGTAATTTTGGGTGGAGGTGTAGTAGCGCAGTTTGAGAGAGGCTTATGTCTATCAGTGGATTGCGATATGCACCTTATCTGCAGAAGGTGCCTTAAGTCACAAGAATGCTCATGAATTCGCGCTAAAACCCGTGATGCTCCGTAGTTCATGCCACTTTCTGTGAATTTCTTTGAAGATTTTTGATAGCTTTTTATTTTAGAAGGCACACTTTCGTATCGTTTTCTTACGCCACAATGTAAATGAACTTTTAATATGGTCACAACGGCTGTGAATTTCATATAGATCAAAACAACGCCTGGTGAATAAGTTAGTACAGATGGTTATTTTCGATCAAAACAACGCCTGGTGAATAAGTTAGTACAGATGGTTATTTTCGATAGATATTGCGCCCTGTTGGCGGATGGAGACAGCGAAGTGCGTGAGCCGGTTGAGTACTACGTCACGTGCGGTCTCACCGTCGATGCCATCTATCATCACTTCGTCGAGTGCGTGCTGTATTACAACCATGATCATAAAAGTAAGTCGTTACACAAATAAAAAGTAAGTCAAGATATATATTTTTGTTGTTTCCCAGCAATCAAAAGTTGTTCAATTTTACCCCCGGAATTAGTCTAGGACCTGTATGCAGATGGTTAGCGCCACGTACATTAGATTTCGCATCATTAAATAAATAAATAAATTAAATTAAATACATTCATTTCGAGCAACATGAACTCATATGTGGAGTACACACAAATACAGACAACAATTATATATAATTACAAACAAAAGATAATATAACAAATATAAAATAAAAGAAGCAACACCTAACCGGCCCTCACGGCATCACAGCAGTGCCGTATTTATGGGCACTCCATCCGGTCAGCGATCATCGCCAGGACAGCATTGGGGCTGCGCCACACCCTACGCCCCAGCGCCGCGCCCCGCTTGCGCATGGTCGCATAAAAGCAGTCAGTGCGCGCCTCAGTGAACATACCTGAGGCGCTGCAGTAGCGGGGCAGCCCCAATTCTGCCCTGAGCGCGTTGTTGAACTGAACGCGGAGGGCCCCGTATGATGCACGCGTGTACCTCGCCCACAGGCTGCACGTGTAAAGGGACGTGCAGTATGCCCTGAAGAGCGTTATCTTCACCTCCCTCGAACAGCGCGCAAACCTACGTGCGAGCATGTTCGCCCGCACCGACAAGGCCCTCCGTTCCCGCTCTATGTCAGCATTGTCCTTGAGGTCGGTCGTAACTAAATGCCCTAGATACTTAAATTGACTCACCCTTTCGAGTGGAACACCGTTTAGAAAACGGGAGGGCAATTTTGCACACGTTTTGTACCGGCCTCAAAGACCATGCATTGACTTTTGGTCACATTGTACTTCAACCCATGACCAAGGGCATACTCCTCACATGTCCGCACCAGCTTTCTGAGGCCACAGACCGACGCGCTCAGCAGCACAATGTTTTTTGAGTGCGTTACATTGAGTCCTACTGTAAAACGTGTTTTTTCAACCCAAAAAAAAAGTCGTTTCCCAGCACTAATTTTTGCGTAAAGTTACTTAGTTTGATGTACATAATGCTTGGTTGACGGCTTCGTTAAGAGTCTGTTTACACCCTGTATTTGATTTACTCTGAATTCCGCAATATTAAACAAATAAAACATTTGATATTGAACTTCTATGTTTGAGAAATCAAGAAAATTTTATAATACTGAACTATGCGCTCTTTAAAAGTCGAGTGTTAGTAGATTATCGATTAATTGTAATGACTGCAATGCCCATCTCTATCACACTGTTGTAATTTCTATGCCGGGAACGCCACAGTCGTCTATGTTTGACAGTCCCATGACGTCAAACGCGGAATTTTTTTTAATAGAGTAGTTCCTTTGCTGTTATTATTATTGTTTACTGTTTATATCATAGACATATGTTTATATGATTAATAATGTATGGATTATAATATGAGTAATGAAGACTTATTAAATATATTGCAAGGAGTCGTTACTCAACACGTGTATCATAGAAGACACTGATTTCTCGAGTGATAAAGAAAACAATACAATTTGAAAATTGAATTTGTTTAAATTAGATTAAAACCCTACAGGTACCTACTTATTTTTAAAACGTTACATATAAATACCAAAATACTTACCGTTTCCTGACATTTCACAATTAGTTCGTCAACACAACGTCTTAAAATTGAATAGTTAGGTATGCTTATTAATAATTTTCACTAATTTAATTTCAAACTACTAGTAAATGTTCGTAATTTCCAGAGGTAAAACAATGTTGCCCCACACAAATCGGTATATAATGTGTGAAGGTATTAAAAATGGTGTGATTGTTCTACCAATTTCTACTACCTAACTATTTAATTAAAGGACTGGTTTTTATAAAATGTTTTTTTTTTTACTTTTGTGAACTTCATGTATGTGACGCTTAAGAAACTTTGTCCATGTAGGTACCATTATTCCTCATTATTTCCTATTGATTTCAGTGTTGTAAATTGTCTACATTCGAAAGTAAACAACACTAACACAATAAACGGTATTTACTTCAGCACTGATGTCATCATAAAAACCAACCCACTTTCTGTCACAAATGTCGTTGTCGCTCCGCCGGCCTTCGGCCTACGCTCCTCATGCCAGCTAGCAAGACTTTTATGATAATTTTTGGGTTAATTGCTGATTACCCATGCGTTGTGGTAAGCATCCCCTATGCGGGGGCAGAAATATAACAACTAAATCAAATTAGATAGAAAAATTATCAGCGTTTAATGTCCAATACACCTTTTATGAAATAATATAACGAAATGCATACTTATAATAAGAATAATGATCTAACTGCCCATTCCATAATTTTTACTGCTCATTTCATCATTCTTACCGCTCATTCAGTTATTGGACTGCTCAATTATTTTTAGAATTGACATTGTATGATAAAATAACCGACTAATTGATTTTTTATTACTGTCCCATGTTTTACTGTCGCAATAATTAATCAACCGCCATTAAATTAAATAACTGCTCAATATGTTTTTCAACTGATCATAATAACATCTCGAATGTTTAAATAATAGCTCAAAAAATTAGTTCCTCATAAAATCTAGTCCCATTTCCATCCAGTGTGGTTGGAATATAAGTGCCAGCACCTTATCACGGTATTTTGCAGCCGTTAAATTGCATTTTTCTAAACACGGTCAGTTCGCCCGCCTAGACGTAGTCTCGCCCATACCATGATTATTTCAGTTTGATATGGATAGACTTTCTGGGGATTTCACAAGCTGGTCTCACGTCCAGGTGTTCGCCAAACACGTATTCTTCGTGTATCTAGAAGGATGCCGAACCGGGATTCATCTGAGAGTAACATCTAGACCATTGGGGATCATAACAAGCCAAATGTTTGTTTGCCTATTCTTAACTTTGGCCGCAATTGCTTCGTCGTAGTGCTGGAAGCGAAAATGGGTTACTAGCATGAAGGTTGATTGCTTGTGGTCTCTTACTGCCAGTTTGGTCACTAACGAAGATCAGGTGTTCTGACTGTACCTTTAAATCCAATTGCCAAGTCGTAGCGTACGGTTGTATTCTCACCGTAATTTGTAAAAATTGGTCTTGTCTGGTGGTGGCTTACCGAATATTCCCAGGTTTCCGCTCAGCCGACTCACTAGTATCCCGAAAGCGAGAACACAAACTGGATATGAATGACACTTTAACTGGTGCCAATGGTATCAGCAATATTGCACTGGCGCGTGCCTGGTTTCAGCAAGCTCTCAACATCTCTTACTTATAGTCTAGTCAACAAGTTCAAAAAGGCGAAAAATAGAGTTAAAGCTCTTAAAAATATGAGCGATAGCTCATTCGATTCGGAATGACGTCTAGAAAAATGTATCTCGAGGGTTTATTAGCACATAAAAAATTGCGATTGTTATTAACAAATTAAGAGAAAAGACAAAAAGTCATTTGGTTTTTTGTTAATAACTTAAAAACTATAACCATTTTTGAAATTTTGAAAAAAGGTCCTTAAAGAGGAGGAAATTTCCAATAAAAAAGTCCCAACTTCCCGAACTCTACCTCTATTATTTATAATTTTAATTTAACGCCGAAAATAGGTCTTCGCGCTACCGTTACGGCTTGGGCGCACTGCCGCTAAAGAGAGCGTACCACATAAAATATTTTTTTTATAGTAACAAATATAAATTTAAAAATTTAAATAAATTATAGTATCATCTAGACACTTGAAAGAATAAATCCCCGTTGGAAAAAAGTTATTTAGTCAATTATTCAAAAAGTTGCACTTTTGTTAACTAACTAATTTTTTTCTAATCTCCGTTCTTATTAATAACGACATAAAAGTTTAAATAATACACCTATAAATTTTTGGCTTCGTGGAGCCCTTCTTATATACATACAGAGTTGATATGACCGAGAGGCATTAAATTACACTACGTATACTATACGTGTTTAGTATTAATTCGATACGGTATAAAATAAATTATAAATAAAAATGAGTTTTTTTTTTTCAAACAAACTAAATAGCTTACAAGTCAGAGTAAAACGCAAACACCCTTTGTAAATAAATTTTACTGACCTTAGATACCTAGGTATTAAAGCGGCAACGTCGCACGCGCGCGGCGCGCGTGTGTTCTCTCGTATCAAAGCGGTCGGCCGGCGGACGGCGGCTTACGCCTTCGCTCGCGCTGATTACATTAGTTTTTGAAATACGCACACAACAATCACAACAAAAACACTAAATTTTTAAATTCTCCTCCATTCACATTAATGCACAAATTATACCGACGGAGAATATTGTTATTTATTTTTCCAATTAAATCACTATCCGTCGCTAAGCACTTTAATTTGTGAAATGCTAAAATAATCCTATTTTTTAGTTCATTAATTGTATTTACCTCTGAGGCATACACTTCACCCTTAATGTACCCCCACAAAAAGAAATCCATGGGAGTGAGGTCTGGAGATCGTGGTGGCCATCGAACAGGTCCGAATCGACCGATCCATTGCTGCCCAAACATTTCTGTGAGCCGCTCCCTGGAAGCCATCACAGAATGTGGAGGCGCTCCGTCCAGGTACCACAACTTGCGATGAACGGCTAAACAATTGTCAGCGCGCGAATTCGACAAAACAAAAGCGGCGCGGGAGCTTCCGTGTTACGTAACCTAAGTACGTTCCCAAAGGGTTGCGCCGGCGAACTGAAAAAACAAGTTTTTTAGACGCCCCACTTACCGACCGCAAAAATCTAAGATGCAGTAGCAACACAATGACCTATTTCTATTTCTTTTACTCGCGGGATGTTTTGCTATGATTGTCACTCTCGTAATGAAAGTGCAAGTGTGTGTATTTATTGCTTCCTTGTTTGCATTGCCATCTTTTAGCGAAAATATTTGGTTGTACTTGTGACTTGCGTCAGAGCGGCAACAACGCATCGTAGGTTATACTCCGATTTATCGTTTTAAGGTGCATGACCTATGCGTATAGTATAATCAGCTGTTAGGAAAGATACATCGTGTTCAAACAGGGCAAAAACTTAAAAAATCATTTGCGACTAAACTACTGCTCCTATTTAATTGATTTTTGGTACAGAGCTTGAAAATGGTACCTAGTATAGGCAGTTTAAAGGAAAGCCTATCTGTCGTATCAACTTTGTATATACTTAACAAGATCATGCCATAAAAATTTATTAAAGTTAAATAGATAGATAATATAATAAGATAATATAATAAGATAATATGTTAATAGATAGATAGTTTAGAAACAAAAAATGAAAAATCCAAAAAATGTCGTTAAAAAATTTTTTTTCGACAAATTTTATGTTTTTACTGTTTTCGCACCTAACAACAGCATTAAATTACAGTCGAAAACAATTTTTAACATTATTTGTTAAGATGTTTATAAACAAATAGACAAGTTTAATATTAAAAAAAAAAATTATACCATTACATTATCGTGTCTCTCATAGTTTATAAGTTATATATATTTGTTAGTTGACAAATCAAGAGGGCGATTCAACTTCGGTCTCGTATAATATTTAAAAGTGTTTTAAAAAATAGTTTTTTTTTGTATTACTGTCATACATATGTCAGTTTTGGTTTTTTTTTGCTCAACAAAAAAAATATAACAGTTTATGGAATTTGTTTATAACAAATTGTTAAGTTAACAAACGATGAAATTATTTTTTTTTTTTTTTTTTGTTTGTTAACTTATAATGAAACACCAATTATGATTTTTAAAGAAAAAATAATTTCTTATCTAATTATTTAAACAATCGAAATGTAAAAAAAACGATTATAAACAATTAAAACAGTTATTTAAGAAAAATAAATTGTTTTAAAAATCATTATTTTGCCAAGACAATGAAATGGTAATTTTTTTTTTTAAATATTAAACTTGTCTATTTGTTTATAAAAAATATCTTAACAAATAATGTTAAAAACATTTTTCGACCGTAATTTAAAGCTGTTGTTAGATGCGAAAACAGCAATAACAGAAAATTTGTCGAAAAAAAATTTTTTAACAACATTTTTTGGATTTTTCATTTTTTGTTGACTTTAAAAAAATATTATTAACAAAATAATAAACTTTAATAAATTTTTATGGCATGATCTTGTTAAGTATATTGTATAAGAAGGGCTCCACGAAGCCAAAAATTTATAGGTGTATTATTTAAACTTTTATGTCGTTATTTATAAGAACGGAGATTAGAAAAAAATTAGTTAGTTAACAAAAGTGCAACTTTTTGAAAAATTGACTAAATAACTTTTTTCCAACAGGGATTTATTCTTTCAAGTGTCTAGATGATACCATAATTTATTTAAATTTTTAAAATTTATATTTGTTACTATAAAAAAAATATTTTATGTGGTACGCTCTTCTAGCGGCAGTGCGCCCATGCCGCGGAGCCAGAGTCTGGGCTCCCTGACTGGTTATGTATGTATAATTACACCTTGTATAAGAATGATTTTTCGCACAACGCCCAAACTAACACAACGCATATCTGTTTCACAGATCTCATAAAGTTCGACGACCGGCAGCTGATATACGATTTGATGCTGCAACGCATGACACTGGTACAGAAGCTCAACATCCAGTGTCGCTTAGCTCGCGAAGTACTTGAACATGCGGCCGACCTTACTGACGAAGGTGATGAGGAGCTGCCTCCAGAGATGAATGCAGCACTGCTGGATACAATCACACTGTTGTGCGGACCTCGAATGAAGCTGCCCAGTAAATTGTTCTTTTTTTATTTGTTGCAAGGAAAACAGTAAGGAATAAAGTGAAATATCTATGCTGGACGCATGTTTGGTGATATCAAATTCTTAAGCGAGCCATTTTAGGCGCGTACATGATCGTAATAAAATTTAACAGTGTATCTTTTACTTTAAAGTCTCCCATTACATAGCTGGCTTAAAGTTTGAAAACTTGATTAAGTGTGACTAAACCCTCGATATTTTATTTTACCTAAATAATTATTTATCGTACTATTTATGTTACAGAAAAATCGCAAAAGCAAGGCGAGGTGAACGATTTAGAAGATTTGCAAGAGCGGGTGACTAACAACATTGTGTCTCATGTTAGTATTGATCTCTGATAATATTATTCGTATCCGATATCGTTAAGAGAACATTTTGATACATTTGAGGTTGTTATGGAGCTGAGAACTGTAGTAACAAATGTCCAAGTGTACCAAACAACGTTTTTCTATACAATAATAATTATTAAGAAACTATGATTAAATTTGCATTTTTTCCCCGCTTTGCTTTCGCCAGAGTGAAGGAGCAAAGGTATGAAGCAATTAAACACCCTAATATGGAAAATAGAAAATTCTTTTTTTTTTTATATAGATCACAAATAAATATTAATTTGTTCATAAAAGTTATTAGTTAGTTATTTGTTTTAATAATCATGTTTATCTGTGATATTATATTTATGAACACAATTGAAATATTTTCTCCGTAAAGACACATATGTCTTTACCGAGATTTAAAAAAAACATTACCGCCTACTATAGACATTGAACCAATTTGGGTTTATTATAGGTATAGTATCTGTGGTTTTTTTATTTGTGCACACGTTGTGATAAATGAAAAAAATCATAGTGCGATGTTAAACCTAATCGTAGTGCGATAAGAACCAGTTTTCTAGGAAGTGTATTGAAAAAAATAAAACTATTTCAGTTCTGTGCCTTCGGCTTGACCTTTCGGAGATTACCTACCTTACCCAGAGTACGCACATACCTAATACTGACTACCTTTCGTCTTCGTGTGAGCTGCGGGCGTTGACCTCGAGTCGGCCGCGCGGGGGTGAAGCGGCGGCAGGCGCGCGCGAGTGTAGCTCGGTCGCGTTCTCGCCAGTACGCTATTATTACGCTAGCGTGCGCACGTCTTGATATTGACTACACCACGTAGTACGCGTTATAGTAAATAACAATGTTAACGTTGTTGTAACGTTCATAATAAGTATATACCCTAAGTGTGGTGAAAAAACCCTAGGTGTGGTGCAAAACTAAATGCTGGGGTAAGTTATTTCTTTTTGTATTTGTCTTTTGTGTGAGTTGTGTGTCTTAAGGTGCGGAGCTGTGTTGGAGTAAAACGCAAAATGATATCGCTCGGTTCGCTAACGTAACTAGTGACAATCATGTTTGTCGGACATACCATCCACAAACTAAGTCGTGTGTATTCACGCTACGCGTCGGTCAGTCAGCCACGGTAGACAGGGTCAAAAGTACTCTTAAATCTTGACCTGCGTGGCTCGATCCTCGAGCAACGCGACTCGATACTTGAGCGGCGCGGCTCGATACTTGAGCGGCGCGGCTCGATACTTGAGCGGCGCGGCTCGATACTTGAGCGGCGCGGCTCGATACTTGAGCGGCGCGGCTCGATACTTGAGCGGCGCGGCTCGATACTTGAGCGGCGCGACTCGATACTTGAGCGGCGCGGCTCGATATTTGAGCAGCGCGGCTCGATTCCTGAGCGGCGCGGTTCGATAGTTGAGCGGCACGTCTCAATACTTGAGCGGCGCGCCTCAATACTTGAGCGGCGCGCCTCAATACTTGAGCGGCGCGCCTCAATACTTGAGCGGCGCGCCTCAATACTTGAGCGGCGCGCCTCAATACTTGAGCGGCGCGCCTCAATACTTGAGCGGCGCGGCTCATGGTTTACGAGCGGCACGGCTCAATTTGTTGAGCGACGTGGCTCTAACCTGCGAGCCGTACTGCTCAATTTTTGAGCGGGACGGCTCAAATCAGTGGACGGCGCGGCTCGAGTTTGCTCGTGATGCGGTTCAAAGAAGTTAGATACAAACTTCAAATTCACTTGTCATATTAGATGTTTTCTGAGCTGCGCCGAACTCTTAGCCGCATGTATATACAGCTTGGCTTAGCTTGGCTTTGGGTGGTACATTCGTCTCCAGATGGCGCTGAGGCAAGACTTCATCACCCTGGCAGACCTGTTGGATGAACGCGGCGAGACAGAGCAGGATGAAGAAATCCTAGGCCGTATCAAGGTCCTAGCTCTGGAGCATCTACCGGAAGGCTGGACACGTTGGCAAGTTTGCCGAGCCTTCAGAGAAGAGATTTTTGGAGAACGAATTGACGCAAGTGTTCTTAACCAGCTTGCCTTACCGACGGTAGGCTTAGCACGCGCTTTCAACCCAGACGCTGACCATCTTTCAGAGAAGGGGTATCGAGAAGTGCGATGCAAGCTCTTAGATTGGGCATTTGCTCGGGCACTTATTCTTGGACCACCGGCTATCGCCAATAGGATAAGAGGTTCTGCTGCGCGAACGAAAATGTTCAAAGAGTCGGTGAAAGCAATAAACCCCCTATTGCATACTCGATCCGAGGCCGACGAAGATCTTAGCTGGCGTTCTCCCAGAAGTCGAAGAGACTAAACGTAAGCAACGCAGTACGTCCATAGCATCCAATAACCAGGAGTCATCTGGTAAGAAGCTCCGGAGGTCTCCGCGGTCTCGCTCTACGTCTCAGGATAAGCGCTTCGAATTATTAGAGGGGAAAATGGAAGCCATGTTTTCCCTCCTCCTTGAAAAAATAGAGACCGGGCAGCGGCCTGTTACTGACTCGGAACCGGACCAGGAAGATCTTTTTTCGGAGTCGGATGCTGACTCGCTCTCAGAATCGCTGGGTGCTACATCATGGAAGGTTCCGATCCTGGACCCTTATATGAGTAATACTCGGTATGAGACAAAGGAAGCCGAACCCCGATACCAGAGCCATCTCCACAGATTAAGAAGGAGGGGATTGAATGCCAGAGATTGGGAACCGAGGGTTGGAATCGGATACGTTATAAAGACGTGGAGAAGCATCTTCATGCAGCGCCGGTGTTTAGTGCACTAAAGGTAAATACGGAGTTGGGAGGCCTCGCGACACAACCATCCCCCTGGCTTTCCAAACAGGAGGGTATGTTGGGCACCATCTGTCATGGCCTTCTTTTGCAAAGAAAGGCACTCGAGGAGGAACTAAACGCTGTAAGGAAGAAGTGTCCTGAAGCCGGAGAGGAGTTGAGGAAGGCGCTTTCAGAAGAGTCCGTTTAGGATTCTGTCGGACCAACTTCTGCAGTATGTATGTGCTCACCGGGCGGAGGCTATTGATATTAGACGCAAGGCATTCAAATGCAAAAGTGAAGCGTTGGCCGGAACTGTACAAGCCATACCTCCTTCGTCAACCCATCTTTTCGATGAGAAGCTATTAGGAAACTTCGTGAAGGATAACGGAGGGTCGGCGCAAATATTTAACTTGAGCAAATTCTCAGAAAGGAAATTATCAAGGAATACATTTCGCAAGCCGACAATGCCTACTCAAGCCTCCAAAGGTAGACAGCCAGCCTGGCGCACTCGCCACTCAGCGTCAACACACACGTCAGCCACTCGGACATCAAATTATCGGCCGCCAGGAAATTTCAAGTCCTCGGGTAAGCAGCACATCCAATCTGGGAAAGACAGGAAGACGCAGAGAAGTCGTAAACATTGACAGTTTTCAAGGGGGGCAATTGGAAAACTTCTTGTCCCGGTTGCAGGAGCTGGGAGCTCCAAAGCATATTTTAAAGATTATTTCAGGTTTGTAACAAAGCCGCCTTCCGTTTCCCTCTGCAAAAATCTAGAAAGGTTTTCAACGAAACCGTCCCAAGCCATGTCCAAAGAGTTAAAAGCACTTATCAAATCAGGGATAGTAGAGAGATGCGAAGTCACGAATGGTTTCCTATCACGTATGTTTCTGATACCGAAGGCAAACGGCAAGGTTCGTCAAATCTTCGATCTACGGCGTCTAAACCAGTTTCTCACAACTCCAAGGTTTCGTTTGATAAATCAAAGTCAGATTCCCAATTTTATACAGGAAGGAGACTTCTTCGGAAAATTGGATATCAGTCAGGCCTACTTTCACATTTCGATAAAAAAGAGTCATCGAAGATATCTCGCTTTTGTCTACGAAAACATGGTTTATCAGATGACATCTCTACCCTTCGGCCTGTCCAGTGCACCGGCAGCCTTTTTCAGTATCAGCAAATGGGTAGCCAATTTCCTGAGAGAGAAAGGTCTCCGGGTTCTAGTCTACTTGGACGATTTTTTGGTTGCACACCAGGACCCAAACGTGCTAGAAAATCATATGCGTTATGTGGTAGACGTATTACAAAGCCTGGGCTGGTGCATCAATTTGGAAAAATCCGTGTTGAAGGCAACAAAAGAAATAGAATTTTTGGGAATTATTTGGGACGTGGCTATCAATCCCGAAACAAAAAGGTAGGTTTCGCCTCGCTCGTGACTCCCCTAGGTCGTTTACACACCAGACACATGCAGAGAGCAGGCAGAAACAAGACCATCCCAGGATGTAAGTTGCTGTAACTCCACAGGCTTCAAGATTGTCGTTGGTGGATTCAGAACGTCAGAAGACCAGGGAAGATTTATGTACCGGAGCCGACGGTATTTGTCACCACAGGCGGTTTCGACGAAGGTTGGGGCATTCAGCTGGGCGACCACCTCCTGTCGGGTTCATGGACAGAAGATCCATGGGAATGGCACATCAATAGAAAGGAGCTCTTCACTGTCCTGATAGCTTTACAGAACCTCCGAGATGTAATTCTGAACCAATCAATTATGATACAGTCAGACAACAGGACGGTGGTGTCATACCTAAGGAATCAGGGAGGAACAAGGTCGGTGGCACTCCTGGAAATAACGCGAGAGGTCCTAGCGCTAGCCCACAATCTAGGTGTGACTCTCCACTCATTTTACCTACCGGGTCGGTACAACTCAATCGCCGACTGCCTGTCCAGGGGAAAAGCCTTACCCGATTGGCATCTCAAAGACGAGATCACACACTTAATTTTTGGAAAGTGGGGAGTCCCTCAGATAGATCTGTTCGCCACGAACTATTCAAAGGTCGTGCCGGGATATGTCTCAATAGATGCGTGGGACCCCCAAGCCCTCTTCATCAACGCGTTCAGCAGAGTTTGGAATTTCAAGTTGGCCTGGATTTTCCCTCCTCCACCTCTAATACCCCGGGGTATTCGTCCTTCAACATCTAAACAATTCATCCGGGACGTTTCTGATCGTGGTGCCTCTTTGGGAAGCAGTGTTTTGGAGGAGCGATCTCAAACACAGAGAGCTATGTGCGCCGTTTCCAATACCCTATCTGAGGAAGAACTTGATCGACCTATCCACGAACCTACCGCCACCGAAAGTGGGAAACCTCTTTTTGGAGGTCTGGAGGGTGGAATGAGTTAGTGGCAGGGCTAGAGCGGGATGACATTAACTTGATACAGTCAGCATGGCGTGAGTCGACATGGTGTACCTACGAGTCCGCGTGGAAACAATGGGTCCCATGGTGTAAACAAAAGGGGACAAAACCTGGTAGTCCTCGGCCTCTTGATGTAGCCGCTTATATAGGCTTCCTCTCGCGCGTAAGAAGATTAGCTCCTTCCACAATCTTAGTCCACAAGTCGGTAATTCTTACTTTTGCCCGACGAGAGAAAAACAGTTAGGCAACCGTCCGATAGTGACTGCCATGCTCAAGGCTATTAAGATTAAAAAATGTATATCAGTTACTCCAAAAGCGCAAATTTGGAACGTCCAGGATCTGTTGCAGTGGCTGAAATCGAACTTGCCTGCGAAGGAGAGCATTTTCCAAGTTTATCGACATGTAGCTATACTTCTGTTGTTAGCGTCGGGGCGGCGTATTCATGACCTCACGCTTCTAATGATAGATGATCAGCATTGTGACAAATCAGACTCCACAATAACTTTTAGGCCTAGATTTGGCTCAAAAACGGACAATGATAGGGTCCGCCAATCTAGATGGCACTTATCATGCTCAGGCGACCCGGACTTAAGTTTGGTCAGATGGGTAGAGTGTCTGATTGAAGTATCCACACAGAGGAGAAAAGCGCGAGTTGACTTACATAATCTATTTATTACAACGCGAGGTACAGTAAAAGCAGGCTCGATCAGATCGGCCGTCGCTTCGAACGACTTTCGGTACAATGTGCCGCTAGATAATATCCTTAAACGAGGAAATTGGAGAGGGGCATCTAATTTTTTCAAACATTATTGTAAGTCTGTGGAGCAGCCACGGGGTTCAAATGTTAATGTCCTTTATGATTCCTTTAATGTAGCCTAAGTTTGGCTTTTATGCATAGGAAGATTGTTCTGATAATGAATGTTTTGATCTCATTATTAATCTCAGTATTGTATAAACCTATTACGTTTTAAAATACGGTGTTTTTTATCTAATAAGAATAATGTTTGTGCCTTTAAGAGTGATGGTTAAGTTCAATAAAACAATTTGATTTTTACTACGAAAACAAAAGTGTTTAATTTATGAAAATGGTAAACTTATCGTTATCACAGTACGCTTAAGGGCGCCGGCAGAGGTTAAACACGTCTCCGAAAGGTCAAGCCGAAGGCACAGAACTGAAATAGCAACGTTTTCCACCCCGAAGGGAAGAAAACGATTATTTCAGGTCTTGCCGAGGCTTGACCTGAGCAAGCTCTTGCCGGCTTTCGGAGATAGGTACTGGCGAGAACGCGACCGAGCTACACTCGCGCGCGCCTGCCGCCGCTTCACCCCCGCGCGGCCGACTCGAGGTCAACGCCCGCAGCTCACACGAAGACGAAAGGTAGTCAGTATTAGGTATGTGCGTACTCTGGGTAAGGTAGGTAATCTCCGAAAGGTCAAGCCTCGGCAAGACCTGAAATAATCGTTTTCTTCCCTTCGGGGTGGAAAACGTTGCTATTACATTGGAATGTCATTGTTACAGAAAATGAAGGTACAAGTGGCAGAAGTATTGGTACCGGCGGTGTTGAGGCTGTATAATCGGCTGAGCCCACGCGGCGGCCAAATCAACACTTATCTAGTGCAACTCGCTAACGATCTCTTGAAAGATTACGAACAAGAGGTATTATTACATAACTTTTCAACTCGCCATTTTCATTATTAACAAAATCAAAACTATAATATGTCAGATAATATTCAAGTAATTTAGTACCGTGGATTTTGGAAATTTCTAAAATAACAATTTCAAGGCTTTTTTTTCCAATTCCGGAAATTCAAAAAATCTGCTCCATCGATTTAAAAAAATAAAAAACCGGTCCAGTGCAAGTCGTACTCGCTCACAAAGGGTCCGTAGCATCAAACAACATAATAACAATATTTTCTTTTAAGAACCTCAATATAATTTTTCAAGAGCTGTCGAGAGACACCCCCACAGTTACATATGTAGAAGTTTTTTTTAAAACTTCAGTTACATGTTTCTACTATACCGCCCCTATTCGTTTATTCGTAAATCGTTATCACTTGTTTAGCGGTTCATCGTAGACACCTGCCCTCCAAATTTCAACTGTGTGGAGTACCACACAAATACGCTGCTGCACATACTGGCTGTGACATAAAGACGGACGTGACAAATCTATAAGGATTCCGTTTTTAACGTTTGGTAACGGAACCCTAAAAGGCGTTTACATGACATAAAAAGTGTAAACAGACTCTTAACGAAGCCGAAAGGCAGTTGTTCTCCCCGTCATTGCGATCTTTTTTTTTGTTCTAGACCATAGCTGGGAACCTTCTAGTTACGGAGATATTGGTGGTCAAAGTTGCAACTTTTTCACAAGTATTTTTTTAAATACATGTTTTTATTGTAAGATTTTTACTTTAAACACCTTCAGGACCCCCTTATTATTCAATCCATCCATCAGCACAATGATTTGTAAAACGTGATTTTACAGCCCAAAAAAAAAGTCGTCCCGTTCCCAGCACTATTTTTGCGTAAAGTTACTTAGTTTGATGTACCGAATGCTTGGTTGACGGCTTCGTAAAGAGTCTGTTTACACCCTGTATAATTATTCTATAATGTAAAAAAAAATTGTACTTATAATAAATGTAAGTAACGCAGCAGTACCAGAATTTTAAAGAGTGGTCTTATTCATAGATCAAGGAGCTGTTCGAAGACAACGAGGCACTTATGAAAAGCGTACAAAGGTTCAAGAGCACCATCGGGGTCCAGGCGACGTTGGGCAACGTGCGCAACCTGGTGACGGGCACGCCGCCGCCCTCGCCCGACACGCCGCGCGCGCACAAGCGCCGAGCGCCGCGCGCCCCGCCCGCGCCCTCGCCGCGCAAGCGGGCGCTGCGCGTGTGACACAAGGCGCCGGCTGCCGCGCCCAGCCGCACCGCACCGCCGCCCGAACAACCGCATTTATCTTTATCTGCTACTTCATATGCGGAAATGAGTACTGCACTGGGTCCGAGTACGTGGCAGACCATTCTTGGACTATTGTTTGATTGAATATAATTTATTGTACACAGAAATTGTAACACACCTATTTTACAATATTGCTAATTCTATGGTTACAACATGGTTATGGCTGAATGGCAGTCTTATCGCGCCGATAGTGATATCTTCCAGACAAACTGGACTGTTTGATAAAATGAAAATGTCATATCTGTTTTGGTGGAATTAAACAGCCAGCTGCTCGTCAAAAGACGTCTGACGCTAGTCGTTGGATTTTCAGTTAACTTCTGGCCTTGCCTTTTAATAGTTGGTGACCGATAATAGTCTATTGCTTACAACTTTAGGGTAATCATTTATGCTATAATTATGAATAAATAAATTATTCTTATGCGTTTATTATTATTTTCCTTAGATATAATTTATTTACTCATAATATAGCTATAAATGATTATAATTGCTAATTGATTCCGTAATCATTTAAAGCTATAATTATGAGTAAATAAACTATTCTCCTATATTCATTGTTATTACACATTTTTTAGGAAATTTATATAGTCCATTGAAATGTTAATTTTTTTTGGGCTTAGCGTGAATTTATCTGAGGAATCAGTTTTATTTTTTAGGTATCAAGGGGGGGTCAGTTTAAAGATAAATCCAAGTTTGTGGGGTTGCAACCCTTGTCCCATGGCCGCCATCTTTGAAAAAAGGGTTTAAATGGTTTATCTGACGAACTATAGGTCTCACTACAAAAATAACATTTTTTGTTGCTAATAAGATTATCTACAACTTTTGTCAGTAACTTTTAGTCATAGAACCAAAAATAAAAAAGTTATAAGCGAAAATCCATGAAAATTCGTCGATATAACTTTTTTTCTAATCATTTTACAAAAATTAAGGAATAATTTTCATTCTGGACGTTTTAAATTATATTCATTAGTTAAGGTTTTACAACGCTCCGAAACGTATACTATTCTTCAGTATTCATTCAACTATACATAAATATTAATGATTTGCCATAATTTTTAATAATCTTTTTAATTACCTATTTCCGGATCCAATTAAATATTGTAAATGTTGGTAGTGATATTATTACTACTCAATTCATTTAAAGGCAATTACCACCGGTTAGTGCACCACCCATGATCCTTTGCTCTGATTGGTCGTTGGTGTCAAATCGTGTCTGGGTAACGTTAAAAATAAATTTGGACAATGTAATATTGCTCATTTTAATACAATTACTACTTAAGTTCCAGTTTTTTTTAATAATCAACCAATTCCAAAAATCCGGAGCAATGTCCTTATTAATACATACATTTCGGATAAATGACCCCAATTCAATCTACCTACTCCGATCTATGGTGATAACCGACACCCCCTTGATATTGTTACGTCTGTTACTTTACGAGAACATTCTAGATTACATGCGAGTCTCGAATGATCTACTATTGAACTGTCTAAGACGACTCGAGTCTAGAATGTTCTAGTATAGAAATTACTAGAAGATTCGAGAGAGTTGTGGAACCTTCTCGAAGGACAGTATTCACTATGGAACTGTCTAGAACATTCGAGAAAGGTGTCGAAGTTTCTTGAAGGATGACGTTCCATTGTGCCACTGTGAGAAGGTTCGAGAAGGATCGGTTGACCTATAAATAGCCGTCATGTTTGCGGGAGCAGGCAGTCTGATTTTGGCTACACAACGAAGCGAATCGAAGTGATTGAGAAGTGCGATATTTAAGTGACTAGTGATCGATAGCGTAATTGTAATTAAGTTTAAAGTGTTTTGTGTTAATTAAAGTTATTTGTTAATTAATCGGTGGTAATTAATTTATCCCATACCCAGCTCGTAACAAATTGGTGTCAGAAGTGAGGGATAAGTTATGCCGATTCTACCAAAGGACGACACGGACGGTATCCGTACCAGGAGTCAGCGACAGCAGGACATGGACCAAAGGCGGTTTGGTGATTCTCCGACACAGACACCGGGTGGTGTCCAGCCTACGTCAGAGCCAGTCGCTGGTCCATCTGGGGTTCCTCCAGCATCCGTGGCGCCAGATTTGTCTGCTTTAATGATGATGCTGCAGGAGCAGAATCGTCAGTTGCAGGAGCAGTTTCAACGTGATAAGGAGGAGCAGGCTCGCCGCCAAGAGGAGCAGGCTCGCCGTCAAGAGGAGCAGGCTCGCCGTCAAGAGGAGCAGGCTCGCCGTCAAGAGGAGCAGGCTCGCCGGTTAGAAGAACAGTTGAGACAGGATAAAGAGGAGCAGGTCCGCCGCCAAGAAGAGCAGATGCTCCTCATAAAGGATCTTCACGCCACATTTGGCAAAGACCTCAAGGTGATGAAGGAGCAGGTTCACCAGCATGAAAATCGTATCTGCGAAGCCGAAGTTCAGATTGCTGATGTGAAGAAGGCTTTAGGTGAACTTAAAGCTGGAGATGGAATTGTGGCTTCAGTGGTTGCTGCACCTTCAGCACGTGGTTTCAAGGTGCCGCCATTCGACGGAACATCTTCGTGGTCGGCCTATAAAATCCAATTTGAGGCTGTTATGAAGGCGAATGGGTGGACCAAAGCGCAAGCTATGACCGCGCTCACCTTGGGCCTCCGAGACCAGGCCCTCACCATTCTTGAGGCGCTCGGCAAGGATGTAACCTACGAGCAACTGCTGGAGGCGTTAGAGTCCAGATACGGCGACGCGCACCTGGAGCACGTGTTCCGTGCTAAGTTGAAGGATCGTGTTCAACGTAGTACCGAAAACCTACAGCAGTGGGCCCTGGAAGTGGAAAAGCTGGTTCGGAAAGCATACCAGTCTGCCCCTGCACTTATCGATGGAAATCTGGTGCAGGCGTTCGTGGATGGAATACGGGACCTAGAAGTTAGAGCCGCTGTGAGACTTGGGCATCATGAGACACTGAAAGATGCCTTGGCCCATGCCTTAGAAGTAGAGGCAGTGAGGCAAGACCACCGAACGCACCGCGTCAGGGAGGTTGTAGCATCACCTGTACGTGACCGCTCGCATGGCTACAGCCCTAGATGCTACACTTGTGGAGAAAGGGGTCATCTTCGGTCAAGCTGTCCTAAGCGCATCACACCGAGAGAAGATCAGCAGGGAAGGGTGGCTGAAGTGACTGCCCAGCCACAGCAGGGAAACGAGTAAATGCCAGGACTGAGGGGCGGGTGCTGGCTGGTATTGAAAGAGCCCCGAGGATCTTGATCTCGCAAGCACATGACGGGAACAGCCTGACCATCAAAGGCGAAGTCAACGGAACACCATGCAAACTGACGTTGGATACTGGAGCTTCTCACACGGTCGTCAGTTCTCACCTAGCAAGTCAGTTTCTTGGGGACTACTTCAATAACCACGACCGTATACAGTTACTAACAGCGACCGGTCAGCACATAATCGTCCGAGGCAAGAAAGAGGTGGAGTTAAAATTAGGTGACAGAATTTACCAGCACTATGTCATCGTGGCCGACATAGTGGACGATTGCATCTTGGGCTTGGACTTCATGCGGAAACATCGTTGTGAGATCGACGTTGATCAAGGAGTATTGAAGTGTGGTTCAGAGGAAGTCTTCATGGAAGGTGCACCATCAGGGAAAGTGTACTGCTTGAAGGAGATTGTTCTTCCTCGTAGATCAGAAACGATCGTGCCAATTAGTTTACCACAGAATTCTGGACGCAAAGATCGAAGTGTTCTGATAGAAAGGGTGACCAATGACTTTCCATGGAAAATGGCACGTACTCTGGTAAAGGCCACCAACGTCTCAGCAGTACGCATACTGAATCCAAGTGACAAGGAGCAAGTGATTAAGAAGGGCACGCTGATCGGCACTTGCGAGGAAGTAGCTTGGATGCGTCAATTGCAAGATCTGCCTACCGGTAATAAAATTCGTAGTGCAAATTTTGACGTGTCTACGCTTTTGGAAAACTGTGACTTAACTCAACGAGAAATGGACAAGGCTATGAAGATGTTACTTCAGTACGCCGGCATTTTCTCTACAAATGATGCTGACATAGGGAGAACTGGACTCGTTCAGCACAAGATTAATACAGGTAACGAGTTACCAATCCGTCAGCGACCAAGAAGACTGCCAGTTTCACGGGAAAAAGAGGTGGACACCATGATTGAGGGAATGGTAAAGGACGGTGTTATAGAGCCTTCATCCAGTCCGTGGTGTTCTCCTGTGGTCCTGGTAAAGAAAAAGGACGGCAGCATGCGCTTTTGTGTGGACTATCGACGACTGAACGACGTCACGAAAAAGGACAGCTACCCACTGCCTAGGATCGATGACACGCTGGATACGCTGACTGGAATGAAATGGTTTACCACGTTGGACCTGAAAAGTGGCTACTGGCAAGTGGAAATAGACCCCGAGGACAAGGAGAAAACTGCATTCTCTACAGGAAAGGGGTTGTGGCAGTTTAAAGTTATGGCGTTCGGATTGTGCAATGCTCCCGCTACGTTTGAAAGGTTGATGGAGCAAGTACTTGCCGGATTGATTGGAGACGCATGTCTTGTCTATCTAGACGACATAATCATCGTGGGCCGTACATTTGAAGATCACCTTAAAAACCTCAACCGAGTGCTGTCGAAAATCCAAACAGCAAATCTTAAGTTAAGTCCGAAAAAGTGCTCGTTTTTCAGACGACAAGTAAACTTTTTAGGACACATAGTTTCGGGGGAAGGTGTTCAAACAGACCCAGAGAAAGTAGTCGCCGTCAAGGATTGGCCAGTTCCGAAAGACAAGACACAGGTCAGAGCATTTTTGGGTTTGTGCTCCTACTATCGAAGGTTTGTCAAGAATTTTGCTGACATTGCAAAACCCCTACACAGACTCACTGAGGAAAAGCGGCAATTCTGTTGGGACGAGAACTGCGACATCGCATTTCAGGAGTTAAAGAAGCGTCTGTGCAACACTCCTATTTTGGGATATCCTGACACAGAAAATGACTTCGTAGTTGACACAGATGCGAGTAATACTGGAATTGGGGGCGTGCTGTCTCAACGGAAAGGAGACCGGGAGGTTGTCATAGCTTACTTCAGCAAGTCTTTATCCAAACCGGAAAGAAATTACTGCGTTACGAGACGGGAGTTACTCGCCGTAGTAAAGACATTGCAGCACTTTAGTAAATATTTGCTGGGACGGAAATTCCAGTTACGAACTGACCATGCTGCATTGAAGTGGCTATTACAGTTCAAGAATCCAGAGGGGCAAGTGGCAAGATGGATTGAACTGTTACAAGAGTATGACTTCGTAACTGAACATCGCAGTGGAAGAACTCACGGTAACGCTGACGCCTTGTCAAGAAGACCTTGTCCTGAAGACTGTAAGCATTGTGCCAGGCAAGAGACGAAAGAAGTAGTGCCCGTGAGGATGCTTAGAACGGATCTCAGCGATGAATGGAAGGAAACCCTACAGCAGGCTCAGCAAAAAGACACGGACATCAAACCGATCTTCGAGTGGATGAAAGCTGGTACTCCTAAGCCCAAGTGGAGTGATGTGGCAGCGATGAGTTCCATCACGAAGAGTTATTGGGCACAATGGAACAGCTTGGTGATCCAGGATGGAGTCTTGTGCCGTAAATGGGAAAACGCTCGAGGAGACAGCTATCATTTACAAATGGTTGTCCCTAAAGCCAAGGTACCGGATGTTTTACGGCTCTACCATGATGGATGTTCAGGAGGACATATGGGGGTAAAAAGGACTCTTTTGAAGATCCGAGAGCGATTTTACTGGATCCACTGTCGAGATGATGTGGAGGACTGGTGTCGCAAATGTACGAGTTGTGCGGCTGTGAAAGGACCCCAAACACGCAGCAGAGGTGCTTTAAAAGTGTACAACGTTGGGGCCCCCTGGGAACGGATAGCATTAGACGTTGCGGGTCCATTTCCAGAAAGTGAAAGCGGGAACAAGTACTTCATGGTTGTCATGGATTACTTCACAAAGTGGCCAGAAGTCTTCGCCATTCCTAACCAAGAAGCTACAACTGTCGCTGATAAATTGGTTCAGGAGGTCTTCTGTCGTTTTGGTGTACCCTTAGAAATACACAGCGATCAGGGAAGGAATTTTGAATCGCAAGTATTTCAGGAGACTTGTCGATTGATGGGTACTCACAAAACCAGAACCACTTCTTATCATCCACAATCTGATGGAATGGTGGAACGATTCAACCAAACGTTGGAGAGATATCTCGCAAAAGTCGTGGAAAGCAGGCAAAGGGATTGGGACAAGCACATACAGCCGTTTCTTCTGTCCTACCGTAGTGCAGTTCACGAAAGTACGACTGTGACACCAGCCTTCGCGAACTTTGGAAGGGAATTACGGTTGCCTGCAGATTTAATCACTGGGACTTCCCCTGATGCTCCACGCAGTGTAACAGATTATGCGAATGACTTGCGTAACAAGTTGAATGATGTTTATGAGCATATCAGACAATCCGGCCAACAGATGTCTGAGAAGATGAAGACCCGTTATGACCGGAAGGCAAACAGTAGGGGTTTCGAGGTGAATTCAATGGTGTGGTTGCATAACCCAGTGCGGAGCAAGGGGAAGTCTCCGAAGTTGCAAGGAAAATGGGATGGACCATACAGAGTCGTGACTAGGATCAACGATGTCACCTACCGAATACAGAAGGGTCCACGAGGTGCGCCTAAGATTGTCCATGTAGACCGATTGGCGCGATACTACGGGGCTAATGATGCTCGGGACGAGCATGTCTAAGGAGGGGGCAGTGTTACGTCTGTTACTTTACGAGAACATTCTAGATTACATGCGAGTCTCGAATGATCTACTATTGAACTGTCTAAGACGACTCGAGTCTAGAATGTTCTAGTATAGAAATTACTAGAAGATTCGAGAGAGTTGTGGAACCTTCTCGAAGGACAGTATTCACTATGGAACTGTCTAGAACATTCGAGAAAGGTGTCGAAGTTTCTTGAAGGATGACGTTCCATTGTGCCACTGTGAGAAGGTTCGAGAAGGATCGGTTGACCTATAAATAGCCGTCATGTTTGCGGGAGCAGGCAGTCTGATTTTGGCTACACAACGAAGCGAATCGAAGTGATTGAGAAGTGCGATATTTAAGTGACTAGTGATCGATAGCGTAATTGTAATTAAGTTTAAAGTGTTTTGTGTTAATTAAAGTTATTTGTTAATTAATCGGTGGTAATTAATTTATCCCATACCCAGCTCGTAACAATATCTAAAAAATAAAATTGAGTCCTCTGATAAATGCAACCCCAAATGTAACCTTTTAATGGACTAATATGTTAAATTAATAATAGTCAATTGCTTAACCACTCGCAAGCTGTAATTATAATCATTAATAGCAATAATTCTGAGCAAATAAATAATTATTGTGACTAATCTTTTAGGAAATTTACATGTAAAATTTCAACCGGTATTATTTGTGTCTACCATTGTAGACAGGCTTTGGTTTCCATTAGAAAGCGGTGCGGTGCTGTCACTGTGCACAAACAGGTGGGGGTTTCGGGTAGCTTGACGTGCTGGCGTCTGTACATCATAACGGTTTGAAAATTTAACCGGTATCCGAGCCTTGCCGCCGAGTCATTCCCGCTCGACTCTTTGTTGGTGGAAACACATGTAAGCAATTTTCTGTTGCGAGGGAAAAGAAGTCATTAATGGGTCCACTCCGCTTGCTTAGAAATGCCATCCGTTCAGCACAAACAATGCTGTGCAGAACGGATGGCATCGGTTATACAGGTGGCCCATGTACAGTAGTCTACTGATTCCTTTGTTCCCATCTGCCCCCTTCGAGCTTGTAACCGGGGTGGTGACTGGCACTAGCTAGTGGCGTTTACCACCCGGTGGTCAATGGCACTTATTTAGTGTCATATGCCCTCTTCATAGTTATAGTAAGGTGGTCGATCCTCATTAAGTATTGCAGCGACCTACACCCTGCTTTTCTCTTAGTACCGTTTAACAAATAAAAACGCGCCAATTTTGTATTAAAAATTACAAACTAAACTTAAAAGGTACAAACTTAAGAACCGTTGGCCGCAACACGATTTATAAATTATGTATGCAGCTGGGCTGGCTGGCTTCAAGCCAACCGCGCAACTGTCCAGAGATAACACAATATATAGTTTGGTGCAGTTCAATGTGGCGCTGCTTGTCAAGATGCAGCCATATGGCAAACTTGGTACATGTAATTTAGTTCTGTGTTTTCCCGCATATACTACTATTTATATGTTTTCCCATCTGCACAGATAAGTTGGTTGAAATGTACCTGTTCGTTAATATTGGCTTGCAGTAGTGAAGGGTCATTTTTTGTAAGAGGTAAAGCCGGAGTACATATCTATAACCTTTTCACCGCCAGCGTACACAGAACGCGATGCCTCGCCTAGCGCCAAGCTATAAATCTATAACGAAAACGAAATATATAGTAAACAGTAGTGATGTGGGTAGCGTCATATCGATAAATGAGAATTATACACGTTATAAGTTATGTTTTATTTATAATTTTACGGATATAAATAAAAACTGATGAAATATTTCCATATCTGTTTTATTTCACAGTATCCATATAAAGAAAAAAAACAATATAAATTATAAGTATCAAAGCAACAAATACATAACTCAATTAGAGCCATAAGAAATTAGGTACAGTCAACAAAACAGATAAGTATGCATGGTCGTTAGATATAGTTGCAGTCTTTTTTAGAAACTTGCACATTTTCAAATTAAATTGAATTAATTTAACTAATTGTTTATTTTCCTTCATTACATTTTAATTTCATTCGAAAACATCGATCGGTTTTTAAGAAAAAAACAATTATATCTTTCGACCCTGGATACTTATCTGTTTTGTTGACTACATCTCTAATTGTTTCATGACGTCATTCTTTGACTTCATTTCAAGTCCTTGGCGCTCAGAGCACGTTAAATTCAATTCTGATTAGGGATGTGGTCTATGGTCTTTTTTCTATGTTTGTCTAATCCCGTGCTTTATTAAAATACTCCAGTCAAGATTTTTTACCGTTAGGTATCTAAGCGGCAGAACTTTTCATTGTACCTATTTATTGTGGATTTCGCCGTGTTTTTCGAAATGGAAATTATTGAATTGTTAAAAAATTGACTTACATTAAATTTTGACAAGTTTGTTTCAATCACATTTTTGCAATTATTTACTAATTACTGTTTTCTACTTTTTGTTTGACCTAAGTAATTGACAGACAATACCTATTTATTTATAATAGAAACTTGAGTATAATATAATAAATAATACAAGTCAAAGTAATCAAATACAATTCATTCAGAATTGAATCTCACAAATACAATGTTTTATTTTATTTGATCTCTTGTAGATAATCATTTGAATAAATGTTATTATTATTATCAAGTTGGGCATACCTCAGAATCATCGTCTTCTGGTCCAAAATTCTCCACAAAATACTCCGACTCCGATTCCACACCTTGTGTAATGCTTAAAAGCTCATCCGTATCCAGTTCTTCGTTATGTCAATAACTTACTTATTTCTTTACTTATTAATAATGAAGCAATAAAAAGCGCAACAAATAGTGCTGCAGACTGCACCATGCCAAAGTGACCTTGACAGCCACACGTTTATGACGTCACAGAACGTCTACTATAATAGTCCGTGGCGCCTAGGGCACTGCACTGACAACCATAGACTTGTAGCTGACAACCAATTGTTTTGTAGAGATGGGAACATAATTATCGATAAGGATTGCCAACAACTATTTAATTCCGGTTCGGCACCTATTCGACGGTCGAAATTCGTCTATTTTCCCTTTGTGATAAAGTAGTTATCTAAGTTCATATTTTACTGACCTCAAATTGTTTTCGATAATAATATTTCTAAATATTTCAACGGGTGAAATCAAACAGTGTTAACTTTCGCGTCACATCACTGGCCGACTATATATAAAGTCCTTGGCGTTCTGGGGATATTAAAAATAGATAGTTTTTGTTTTTGCGAATTTTAAGACAATTAAGGGTCTTGGGTAGAAAAATAGGAAAATAGGGTATTAGACAGTGCGTTTAAATAATAAAATAAAAAAAAAACCTGTTAAATACAGTACTTTTTTTATAACATAGTTAAAATGAAGAGCTTCTAATGAAGTCGTGGCGCTGGTGGCACGAAAATCTGGAACTTCTATTGATGTCCGTGGCGGTGAAAAGGTTAATGTGATCTTAATATTTGTCTATAGAATACTGCCTGTGCCATTTTCCAAAGGGAAGCCGGTAGGAATCAAGTTGTATGAAACCTTCGCCACTGTTGGTTAGGCCTAGCGAAATGAAAAACTCTTCTGTCAGTATCACGTAGGAAGAGTAAGCCAGACGTTTTCTAAAACTTGTTCATTTAATCGGCTGCGTTAAAGGTCACTCATGAAATTCTGTCTTATCTTGTTGTTTGAGTTTAGACTGAAAATGCATTTTTATTGATGACTGTAATACCTAAATCACAATCGCCAATAACTTTTGCCGATTCGCGGTCTCCACTCAAGAACACGTCTACCCCAACGGTCATCGGTGCTACGGCTAACATGACCGACCCACTGCCTCTTCAGCTTACTTATTCTGTGAGTTGTACAACAACTCTGGTTCTCTGTCGGATCATCTCGTTCCGGATGCGATCCATCAGAGAGACTCCAAGCATAGCCCGCTGCATAACTCGCTGAGCGACCTTAGATTTTAAATTAAGCAGTAAATAACTTACCTACTTACATAAAATAAATGAAATCTAATTCAATTCTGGGTTAGCTCGCCTTTGTACATAAGCTATTTGTTTTAATTTTTGAGCATTTCTCTTTTTTGTGTGCAATAAAAAATAAGAATAAGAAATCCATGGCGTCATGCACTAAATAGTATTTTTGTTAGTTTTTCTAAAAACTTGGGTTTCAGATTTCCTACGGATTCCGTAATAGCGTTCTGATCTACTATAAATGACTATTTCCTTTTTACAGAATAAATATAATTTTATTTGTTGTATTTTCTGTTGTTACTAACTACAAAACAATTACTTTATTTAAAATATTTTGTCCTGTATTTGTATCTTTTAAATAATGGAGGAAAGGTAAGTAAATATTATGCCTAAACACGGACACCTTGACAACTGACAATTTGACTACAATAAGTACGCGAGCGGTACTCACACTAATCGCAAAATTGGAACGATAGCTATATAATCAAAGGTAGTAGGAACCAAAGTTAATTGAAAACTTTTCTTTTTATTTAATTAATGGGTACAAGAATAACAATATTATTAATAAGGGTTTAAAACTTAATAAATTATACAACATTGCTCAAATTTAACTTAACTACTAAATCACTCTCACTTTCTATTTTAAACTCTTTACCAAACGTTTTCTTTAATAATAAGTCAATAGCTGCTTCTTCTGAAACAAAAAAAAAGAAAACCATATAATATTGCTACAATCACTACATATTATAAAACAAAGTCCTCCGCCGCGTCTGTCTTTCTGTTCGCGATAAACTGAAAAACGACTGCACCGATTTTCATGCTGTTTTCACCAATGGACAGATTAGTTCTCCAGGAAGGTTTTAGTATATAATTTGTCAAGTTTTTGTATACATTGCTTTCATTGGATGGTCCGAAACTGAGGAATAGCCAAAACTTGTACTCAAAGAGGAGAACCCGATTTTAATGAAAAATATACTACTAC
Source organism: Lycophotia porphyrea (assembly GCA_950005105.1). NCBI lineage: Eukaryota > Metazoa > Arthropoda > Insecta > Lepidoptera > Noctuidae > Lycophotia > Lycophotia porphyrea. The sequence goes on from OX465393.1 coordinate 10,942,591, forward strand.
TGCATAGATAGATTTAAAAATAAAACAATATTCCTACGCAGGACTCAAACCCATTGATTTGGTGGAAAACAAAACAATGTATTATTACACCATTCGATAGTGTTGCTAATAAGTATAAAATTCTGGGTAAGTAATTACAAGCCAGTGTTTTTTTTTTGAAATATTGATTTCGAAAAAAAAACACTTGTTCGATTCCTATATAGGATGAATTGGATATAATGATGGAGATTTAGTTTTCATCAAGATCGGGCTCGAGATTCCTGTGAGTATTTCCCGCTATTCCTCATAGTTTCGCATTTGGCCATCCACGCGAACTTGAAAAATTCATTCTGTATAAAGATATTTATATGGAGCCGGAGGACCGGATTATTAGAAGCTAAGAAAGACTTTTGTAAACATAGGAGTTATTAAGAGGATCATTGTAGCTGACTGCCTGTTTTCACTAACATTAAGCAACATTTAAGCAAATGCCTAAATATTATTTCACTGTTAGAATTTCAACTCTCGGAGCTCAGCCGAGCAATATTATCTTATACAAGGCCGAGCGTTTAATTGGACCGGGACTCTTTTATTGCATTCATTATGGTAACACTTAATGTTATTGATAACGGGCATTAGTCCTGCATTTAAGACTGGTGCTCAGACATTAATTTAGATTTAAATATGTAAACTGTGTTCCTAATTTAACTAAATTAATTTGTTTTTTCGGAAAAACAACTGTAATGCCATAAACTTTATTTTCAAGTAAAACTTTATTATGACACTAGCTGTGCCCGCGACTTCGTCCGCGTGGACTTAGATCTCTCTCAGCCTGTTACTTGCACAGGTACTTTGTTACGGGTCTATTTGTAATAAATTCTTTAAGTTTGAATCAAGTTAACCTGTCCAATCAACAAACACCAAAACAATGGTGTAAATGGACATAATGCAATACTATACTGCTCACCCCCCTAACGTGATAATATACCCTATTACCTTCCTCGATGAATGGGCTACCCAACACTAAAATAATTTTTCAATTCGAACCAGCATGTTCTGAGATAATAGCGTTCAACCAAACAGACAAACTCTTCAGCTTTATAATATTAATATATAATATATATATATAAAGGGTGTAAACAGACTCTTAACGAAGCCGAAAGGCACTTGTTCTCCCCGTCATTGCGATCATTTTTTTGTTCTAGACCATACCTGGGAAACTTCTAGTTACGGAGATATTGGGGGTCAAAGTTCCAACTCTTTCACAAGTTTTTTTTTTAAATACATGTTTTGAATGTAAGAGTTTTACTTTAAACACCTCCAGGACCCCCTTAATATATAATTTATCCATCAGCACAATGTTTTGAGTGCGTTACATTGGATCCTACTGTAAAACGTGATTTTAAAGTCAAAAAAAAAAAGTCGTTTCCCAGTACTAATTTTTGCGTAAAGTTACTTAATTTGATGTACATAATGCTTGGTTGACGGCTTCGTGAAGAGTCTGTTTACATCCTGTATATATAAAATAATAAATAGTACACAGGGTGTAAACAGACTCTATATAGATTACTCTACATGATGACTCTAGATAGATTTTCAATAGGTAGTTAGTCGGTCTGAAATCAACCTAACTTACACTTAGCTTATTATAAAGTTGATAGTTTTTTAGGTGGTTGTAATAACATCAAATTAATGGAAACAGGAATTTTAATAGACTTTTAGATTTGAGAACAGGTTAGTAATGAAATGTCCTGTTATATTTAAGTCGAGATTAATGACTGAGCTTCGTTTTCATCATTCTCTGTACTCTACTTCTGTTTAACTTACCCGTAACTTGTATAGCCAGTAATTGATGAACAATATGACGTGCAGTAGTTTTAAACAGGTCACGGCTGCTTATTTTTTTCTTTTTATAGTACGGCATCAGCAGCTTCACTACAAGACCAGCAAGATCCACTTTTTCTGTTTTATTTGTTGTGTTTTCAATATTTGCATCCTTTTTGCTCTTATGTTTGCTTTCTTTACGACGTGGTTTATCTGTTTTATGTTTTTCACTTTTGCCTTCCCTCGTTTTTCGTTCATCCTTATTTTTTTTACTTAAGGTAAGTTTGTGTTTTGTTACATTTTTATTTTTGTCTTTATGTTTAGATGGTGTTGGAGAAGACTTTACGGTAACTAGTGCTTCGATTTGCTCAACATTAGGCAGGTGTTCAGGAGGTGCAGTATCGGGTGGCAGATCTTTGAACATTTGCAGTTTTTGCAAAACAGCGTCAGCTTCTAGACTTAATTTACGAGCTTTGTTGAAATTTGCATCATCACTTCCCATGTGGTCTAAGGAACTGCTGGATTTATTTGCTTCGAGAGACGTCTCATTTTCGTTTTTCATATCATCTGAATCTACTATGTCTGTATGAACTTGATCATGTTTAATGTCACTAAGTATCAATGTTTCATCTGCACTTTTGCTTATCGTTAAATCAGTGCCATCATCGATCACTAATTCCTTTTCAGATTCTTCATCTGACTGACCAAATAAAAATGTTGATTCCGTTGAAGTGTCGTGTTTCTTGTGGTTTTGTTTGTTAGACTCCTTGGCGCTTTTATTCTTGGATTGTTTATGTTTGCGATCAATTTTATCACGATGCGTAGTTTTTATTTTCTTAGATGATCTCGTTTCGCCATCGCTATCGGAAGATTCTCCAAAGAGAGCTTTGATTTTTCGTTTTGAAGGGGGATTGTCTTTGTGTAAATTATGATCTATCTTATGTTTCATTTTAGGTTCATCATTTTGCTTCTGATGTTTTACAATATCTTGGTCGTTATTAACATTACACGTTTCTTTACGTTTATTTGGTATACCTTGTAACGTTATGTTTATCACAAATGTTTTCGACTGTTTACCAGATTTGTATTCGCTAATGCTATTTCCGGCATGGTTATTAACAGTTTTTGTATCATCATCGTTATTTACAACTTCGTCATTTATGTGTTTTAGTTTGAGCGTAGTATCATTACTGCTTACGTGAAATTCGTTGTCGTCGCTATTTTTGGTGTCTTCATTTTTTTCATCAATAACAAGGCCACTACCATCATCTTCACTATCATTTGGTGTTTTATCGGGAGATGCCTCTGATGATTTTTTAAAAAAGCATTTTAGTTTTGTTTGTGTTAATGGGTCTCTTCTGAATGAATTTGCTTTTCTTTTTGATTCTTTGTCAGCTTTGGATAGCTGTGGTGCTTCCTTTTTTTGGTCCATATCTTAAAAAAAAAAAAAATAGTAATGTCACCTTGAGAATAATTTAGTTGATTATATTATAGTCGAGATAGCTTTAGCTTCCTTGAACGGTGAAGCCGGGGTGGGTCGGGGAGCGTATTTCTATTGCACCTGTGCAATAGAAATACGCTTACAAATTTCAATAAACCTTACTACATTCGCGATTCTAGCAAGCTGAACTATACATGTAGTCTTTTCAGTAATTTACTTCTGACCTCTACCTTGTAGCAAACTGAGTAAATATATTGACGGGCGTGCTAAGATGAGAATTTACGAGAGCCCCCAGTGTGGTGTACAGGCGCAAATGAGTATTATTGCCTATTACATAAGAGCATTTATTTTGTTTCTCAACTTGGGAGAGACAGCAGTGGGCGGCGATACGCCGACTTGATTGAAATTTAACTAAATGCACCTTACCAATGAAGCTTACCTAATTGTGATGCTGTAATAAAACCATTGCAGTTTTTGCCTCTTTGTTGCTCAAATTCTTTAACGAATTCATTGAGTGTGTTGCCTTTCTTGGGTTCGAAATTTTTTAACTGTGGATATACTTGATCTTTACACGCTTTAACGGCTGCAATCTGTTAAAATATATAGATTATGTATTAACGTAGCATGTAGTTCTTTACTAAATTAAGGGGCCGGACAGTGAATTTTCCATACAAACGTAATACCAAAATCATTTTCAGTTTCAGCATATTTCCACCTTCTTATGCTGTTATTCGGAACAAGACAGTATTCATCTAGGTTCCGATTTTTTTTGCAAAATACTTGCCCTAAACGAATTGTAAACCAATTGAATTCCTTACATTTTTACAGTATAAATAAGATGTTTTCATCTCATCTGTTCTATATTAAAAACGGTAATATTTTTAATATTCTTTATTTCGAAACATGGCTTATATTGTTAAGATACACAATATAAAAAAAATGGAAACTCATTGAGTTTTCATTCATCATTTTTGGTATTACTGCACACATTCAAATTAGTCACAAATGTTCAGCGGCAAGTCTAGAGCGGGGTGCGGGACAGGACACCGTGGATGTGTTGACGTAGTATAGTGACAAATGTAAATGTGTGCGAGGGCAAGCATGACAAGGACTAGGTGACTACTCTACACACACAGCTGTCGCACGCGCGTTAGCTCGGCTCGTAGACCATGGTATCTATGTGTAGTATGTGTGTCGCTTCGACAGGTATTCACACTAGCGCAATGTGCATGTAGATTGTAGACACCGCGCCCGGCCGTGTTAGACGATTACTTGATTGCGTTCTACGTGCGTATCCGTTTGCCAATTGTAATCTCGAAATATTCTTGACCTATGCTACGGATTTGGATTTAGATTTGCCTTGTGATTTGGAATCGAGTGACCTACCTACCTTGTTAATTACGACTTTTGTTTTGTTTATGGACTTCGATATTTGCTTATGATTTGATTAAATTTGGGTTACAAAATAGGTATACAAATATACCTAGGTTACCAACATGGACTCCGAACGTTGGGATGTATCTCACAGTATATTGCCTGAAATAATAGATCCCCGTTTGCCTAGAAATCTGCCTATCAGAGATAGAATATAAAAAAATATTTTATTATTTCACGGCCCAGGGTACTATTGAAATAGAATATTGAATATTGTCGCACTTGTCAGCTTGGTGAACCAAGCTGACAAGTGCGACAATTGTGAAAAAAAGATTGTGCAAGTATTTAATTATCATCATGAATGCAAACAAAAATACGGAAAATAAAGCAGTAATAAATGTAATTTTCAAAAATTAAATCAACCTTCACAAGGGAAAAAATGATATTTCTCTAAAATGTTATACAATTTGTCGTTCACTAAATTACAATAATTTTATTGTAATGTTTTACCTGACATAGCTCTCATAATATCATGTCAATTTTTACAACTGCGTAAAATGAAGTAGATAAGAAGTCCAAATCTTATAAATCAAGTATGTTTTATTTTTCACAATCATTTACCAAAAATGGTCACCACACACGATTTGATTAGAATCACGTTTCGTTTTTTTTTTTTTAATCAATGCCAATCTTTATTACTTTATTTATGAATAACAAAATAAATGTGTACCTTTGGAAATCCTTGTTTTTTATTTTTATCATTCTTAACCGAGATTGCTGTTATTTATCCTACGGATGTAAAGGCGAGCCGCGGGCGTAAGTACTAAGTAGGTAAGTAGGTACTTAAATTTCAGATTTTCAGGCGAACCGTATACTTATTCGTTACATTAGTGGTCCAGAAAAAGTAGGTAAGTAACCCAGATTTTTTTCTACAAAGCCTAGAGTATGAGATATTCTAACATTTGAGATAAAAACATCGTAGACAAATTTCCTAATAACGCATTACTAATCTGCACAAACAGTAACGATTGCCCGCCCAAAGTAACTAACAAAAATAAAGCAAATAATGAACATGATAATTACTTAAAAGAAATGCATTCGTCGATATGAATGAACACTATTCACACACGCTACCGCGCGGTTTCGCAACGCGCCGGGTAAGTGTGTAACAGAGATAACAATATTTCGATGGATTTTTGCCTTCGCTTCGAATTGCAGTTGCGAGTGGCCTCCGCCGCGCTCTTAATGTTTTGGAAAATAAAAATAATGTCTTACCAATTTGGACATAGCTCTCCTGTACAAACTGATAACTGTGCTACTGGAAAATGCCTCGTATTCCAACTCTATAGCACACTGTTCTATGTTGTGTTTCGACGGCGGCTTCTCAAAATGGTCAACGTCTTTCGTGCTTTGAAAGTTGTTATTTAGGGCATCGGTGAGTAATGTGAGATAGCCATCGCGACTTGCGACGGTTAATCCGTTTACCTTAAAATAAAATCTATGATTGTACATTTTGATGTTAAGATCACATTTTAGTATGAAGAGTTTCAATCAATCAATATTTCCTTTAAAAACAATGGCGTTCTCAAAATGGGTCATACTTTTCCGGCAATGTGTGACCGCCGCAACACATTTCCAGAAATATTTTAGGTGCTCCTCAACAGGCAAATTTATTTGTAACGTCACGCCTAATAATCCTTGAAGGTTGGGCAGAGATATACCAACACCCATGTTTCGCCAATTACATTTACATTTAAAATTTTTGGAGCACCAAGACCTACTTTATTGCCTGTACTTTCAGCTGCTTTGCATTTTGAGTGTTTAGCAGATTCAGCCTCAGTACTTGTTTTCTTGTCTTCTGTACGTTTTTTTCTATTGGCGAACTCTTGCATAATGAGAGATTTCGTTTCTTGTGCAATCCGACGCCTGTTAATTTCACCATCTGAGTCGCTGTCATCTCCACCGCCGTAATATGATTCGGACTCTCTGGAATGATAATAAAACGTACATATTCAATTAGGATAAATAGAATATACTCTATTGTACACCAAAATTGACACACAGTTTTTATAGTATATTATTCAAAAGTTATCAGCACAGGCGCGGTAGTAGCCTAAGATTTTGAAGGAGTCGAGCCAAGCTTTCAAAGTTTTGAGCTCATGAGTCATGACCCCGTGCCGTTTTCACCGATGACCGCGCCTGCATATATATGTATATGTTACCGGCAATCTGTATAATACGGTATTCTATACAATACCTAGGCAATTTATAGAATACCTTAAATGTGTAGGTAATGTATGAAATATTTTTTTTTTTTTATACTTTGCCCAGGTATTCTATACAATACCGAATGCGCAGCCGGTAATATGTCTAAAAGACGAGAGCAGGGAAGGAGGTGACGTGCAGACAATAAATAAATAAATAATAGTTCCTCATGTAGGAATAATTATTTGGTATTCAGCTGCATCCGGTAGACTGGAAGCCGACCCCAACATAGTTGGGAAAAGGCTAGGCAGATGATGATGATGTAAGAATAAATATATTTTTTTACTTACTTAATTTTGCTAAGGCATTAGACCTACTTATTATTTTTACAGAATTATTTTGTTTCTTAAGTTTATTCACAATTTTTCGAACGAGTCACACTGTAACATGTCACAGCGTGACTCGTTGGGAACAAACGATAAAAAGTTGTCCTATCTAGTAACAGTGTGACTGGTTGGGATTTTTATTCACAATTTTTTTAATCGGAACTACATGTTCTTTTTTTTTGAAGATTATTTTAAAGCATAATTTTAACTGGGTTGCGGAGGTCAGATAGGCAGTCGCTCCATGTAAAATACTGGTATTCAGCTTCATCCGGTTAGACTGGAAGCCGACCCCAACATAGTTGGGAAAAGGCTAGGCAGATGATGATTTTAAAGCATAATTTATTAATTTATTATGACTAAAAAGTTTTCATGTCATAAATGTTTAATATTTCCTTGCATAGGACCTAGTACCTTAAGATTAAATAAATCTATTTGAGTGCAGCTATTCTTAATTCTACTGCAGTAAATGTCTTCGAATTTTTGGTTCTAGGACATGTCGGTTTCCTCACGATGTTTTCTTCACCGTTTTTGAGAGCAGTGGTGATGAAATAAATTAGACAAAGTTATGCGCCTGCCTGGGTTCGCACCCACGACTTGCTGTTCGTAAGTCGGGATCGCTACCACTGGGCCACCGCTGCTCTCTAGGCCGGTTAACATTGATAAATATACACCAAAATCTATTTATTTTATACATTGCCGGTGGAACAGCAGGTACTCTATACAATCCCTAGGAATTGTATACATTACCTAGGTAAAGTATATAATGGACAACAATATTCATAATATTTCATACATTGCCTGGACGCCCCTGGTATTCTATACATTGCCTAGGTATTGTATAAAATACCTGAATTATACAGATTGCCGGTAACATATATACGCCAAAGATTCATTATGGCATTATAGTCGCGGCTAATAAGATACACGAAGACAACCATAATGAAAAATCAATAACTTTTTCTGTCCCTGGCGTCCCTCCCCGTAGAGGTCGGCCACGTCCTGGTGCACGACGAGCCCGCCGGAGCGCAGCTGCGCGGACGAGGCGCGGCGCTGGTGCTGCTCCAGCGCGCGCCGCACGCTGCGCTCGTCCGCGCACACGTCGCAGCGCGCGCCGCACATAGGGACCTCCTCGCCGAAATACTCCGCGAACACTTTGTGCCGGCACCTGAGAACAAGCATGTTGGTTAGTTTTTTTTTAGGACAAATTGTAACTTATATTACCCTTGTCAAGCTTTGACTTGGGAAATGCTATCCTATTATGGCATCAAGGGCTACTAGAAAATTATATTTTATTTAGTTGATTTAGGTTAATTTAATAATAAGCTATTGATTTTTAATTTTTATCATACTTACTTGATATCTTCACAGTATTTCACCATAACTTCAAAGCTCTTGTAGGCAGTTTTACAACGATTCTTTTGTTCTGGCGTTTTTGCTCTTCCTACTTCAGTTTTCAACAGAAAGTCAACTGCATTACGTTCAGAGCGGCAATAATAAATACGACAAAAAGCTGGCTTGCCGTCACGACCAGCTCTACCAGATTCCTGTTTGATAAAATAATAGTTGAAGATATTAAACATTATACAGCTTCGAACACACTGGGACACGGGTAGCATGTGATGGATTCGCAGGAGGCGATTTTTGTGTTTTGTGTTAATAAAGACAATGTGCTGATATTATAGCTATTAAGGAGAAGTTTTAATTAAATTTTAACAGATGTCAATATTTAGTAAAAGTAGCAAGAATTAGCCCACTTTATTTAGAGATGTATCATCATCTTCCTGCCTGTGTCCCATGTTATTTGGGATCGGCGCAACACTTTTTTTTCCATTCTCCCCTGTCGATCGTCACGCTATCTTCTTTTTCCGTCATATCATTCCTCACACAATCCATCCATCTTTTCATTAGACTTCCTCTCCCTCTCCATCCATCAACATTTATATTCATCACTCTTTTAGTCACGTGCGATTCATCACATGGCCATACCACGACAGTCGATTCCCTTTCAACTTTTCTTTAACTAAATGATAAATAATGTTTATTTTTGCAAATAGGTTTTTCAAACACTTTTACACGTCATGTTTTTTTTAAACTAGATGGGGCCGGTGTTTCGTACGTGGCTATTCTGAGAAGAAACAGCCGAAACAAACTCAGAGGTCACAGTCTCTTTTAAAGTCCAGACATTGGTTAAGTCATATGAGGATCATGCAGATTAATGTCTGAAATGGTCTTTTGAAGAGATAACCACACAGATTTGAGTCGACCTGTCCAGTCAGTGCAAGCATTAGTCAGCTCCAAACCCAATGAGCTCAACGACACGACGATCAATACCAAAGAAAGGACATTTGGGTAGGACGCATAAAGTACTCAAATTGCCAGACAATAGTGAAACTAAACTAAATCATATTCAAAAAATAAATATATGACCCACATAATCCTCATATTTACAGTAATAAAATAATACCACATAAAAAATTAAATAATGTCAAATAAAAAATAAGGTAAAAAAAAATACTTGAAACTTGAAATAACATACTTGAAAAACTGACGCAACTTTCAAACTTCCTTTAGTATAAACTCTCTGCTACATGCAATCTTTTCATCCAACTTCTTCACAGCCCAGCATTCCGATCCATACAGTACAGCAGGTCTAATCACGGACTTATATATTTAGACCAGCGACCCGAGGTACCGAAAATCGGAGCAGATCGGTATGGGCGTTCCGGCAAGGGTTATAGACACAAGATGACAAGACTGTAGAGATCGTCGAAATCACAAAACAAGTATTCCGTTTTGGTTCTACTTAATTTCAGGCCAACATTCTCCAGTCTTTGTCGTGTTGTGAGGAAATGTCGTGAGGAAAGTTTTGAGAATGAATGTGGATGGGTGTATGAGTAGGGGACGACCAAAGAAACGATGGATGGACTGTGTAAAGAATGATATGGCAAGAAAGCAGGTGTCTCATCAGAATGATGAGATCTCTCAAGAGAATGATGATTCTCCAGTCTGCCACCGCCGTCTCGGCAACTAGCACAATGTCGTCAGCAAACAGCATACACCACGAAGTCTCTTCCTGGATGTCCAACGTAAGAGCATCTCGCTAGGAAGAGGGAAGTGCTCAGAACCGACCCTTGGTGCAAGCCATCTGCCACATTGAAGCTGCCGGTATTGCCCGCTGTAGACCGAACTTGGGATTTACATCGACTGTACATTGCTCGAATCAACTGTACATACTTCTCAGGCACACCTTTCTCCTTAAGAGCCCACCATAAAAACTCACGGGGTATGCCTTTTTGAGGTCGAAGAACATTATTTACCTCTGTATTTCTCGCATAGCAAAGCGCGGATAGCAAAAATGGTATCCGTCGCTCCCCGACCGGGCATGAACCGAATTGGTTCCGTGAAATCTCGCTCTCTTCTCTCAATCTTTAGTCTTTAACTTTCTTCCATGCGTTCATAGTGTGTGACATTAGCTTTATTCATTTAGAGTTATTGCACTCCAGCACATCACCTTTGGCTTTGAAGATGGGTACCAGCGAACTGTTACACCATTCGTCAGGTATAGCCTCTTCCAGAAATAGGTTATTTAAGAATAAAGTTTACCACGCCCATCCATCCACCCGCAATAACTTCCACACTTCAACTGGTATTCTATCTGGTACTATTGCTTTAGTAGCTGAGTAAAAAATATATATTGGTTTTCTAACTTGATAATAGGCGGCGACATTTTGCGCGATACCCCAGTGCGCGACGGCTCGCACGCTCGCCTTGTCGACGCCCATGCCGAACGACACCGTAGCACATACGCACGGGACCTCGCCGCGCGACCATTTTTCTTGAACTGATATGCGTTCACCTGACTTCATGCCTGAAATATTAGAGAAATATAAAAACAGGAGTTTGAATTAATTTATCAAGAACAAAATAATGTAACTTAATTACAAATACAACAATTTTGTAAATAAAAATACCACACACCTACATAATATAATATTTTATAAGCATTTGCAAAGCATACCTCCATGATAAGCTAAAGACATTAGACCCCTTTTAGATAGCATGTTAGCTAAATCTTCAGTTTGTTCTCGAGTCCGACAATAAACAATAACAGCATTTTTATCTTTCTGAAATATGGTATAAACAAATTGAAAAAAAGTGGCCATTCAGATAAAATATAAAAATTAACCAAGAATTATACTAACTGGTTTCACATTTTCATCCTCTTTTAAGCTTTTTTTTAAAAACTCCATTAAATGGCCCACCTCATCATCTATACAGTTTTGATACATTACATCATAAAATAAATTTCTTCTGAAACTTGGTGTTTTGTATTGTGCCACTGGTAGCAACAGCTTGAGATTAGACAGAATATCTTTTGCCACTTCTGCACTTGCGGTAGCCGTAAGCGCAACCCATGGTACACTTTTATACTGTTCTCTGAGATTACCTAACTTCAAATAATCTGGCCGAAAGTCATGGCCCCACTCACTTACACAATGAGCTTCATCCACAACTACATAAGAAACTTTCTTATATTTGATTAGATGCTCCATAAGAGATTTAAACGTGCCAGTAGCAGCCTGTTCAGGTGTGACATATAAAAATCGAGTGCTAGGTTTCATGCTTCTTAAATCGTTGAGAACTCTCTCTCTGTCTTTTGATGTCATTTTAGAGTTAATAGACTCTGCATTAATTTTAATTTTAGAGAGGTGATCAATTTGGTCTTTGATAAGAGCCAACAATGGAGAGAATACAATTGCAACTTTGTTGTCTTGCAACATTGCTGGCAGCTGGAAGCATAAAGACTTACCAGAGCCTGTTGGCATTGATACATATACATCATGCACACCTGAAATAATATAAGTTGAATAGAAATAAAAAGGATCTCTGATAATATATATGTGTAAACAATTGTAGGCTAACCTAAATAAATAAATATAAAAATATTCCTATAGACCTAAATAATTGTTTTATTTATTAGACACATGTTGCCCTACTAGCAGGAATGCCTCATGAACCATAACAGTCAATCAAATTATGCTGAAAAATAATGAATTTAAAATGGTACAAAGATAGTATGCATATGATAGTATATGGGTCTGTTTCTCTTCTCTCCTCTTCAACCTTTGGCCACCCAATGCTGAGTGTAGTTTTCGTCCAAATCTCTCTGTTTTTGGTGGTTTTGTGTCGAGAATGGATTACTTTTGTCTAATAATAATAATATATGCACTTTTTGTTGATGTTTATTCTAGCTAGAACTTCGGTGCGTATTTTGGTAAAAAGTTGATGTATATTATACAATCACTTTAGAATTTCGCGTATTATTGCGGTTACTTGTTTTCACTCAAAATTTAAAAGGTACTACGATTTTTAAAATACCTACTTTCTCAATGCACGCTAAAAACTTTGATTGAATTTGGTTAAATTTGCGTTCCTTACCTCTTGCAATTGCCCTAATAGCACGCTCTTGAAGTTCACTTTTGAACTTGCGATGTCCAAAACATTGAAATAATTTTTCTGTTACGTTGTCCATCGTGAAAGCTGTTTTTGCTCTCTCTACACCAGCAAAGTTACGGCACGCAAATTGTGAAAACTTTTAACCATGACAAGTCTGGCGGCATATTAATATAAAAATTAAAGGAAAATTTTATTAAATAAATAAAGAATAAAAACAACCTCAAATTATTTCGTATCTAAATACGACATCATAAAATTCACGAATTGACAACACGGTGACATTGACAATTTTGACATGACAACAGAAATACAGATACAGACGTGAGACGGTTATAATTATGGTTGGAGTTCGTTGTCAGAAATTAGTCGAGTTCCCGAAATATTGAATGGCGCTTAGAAGCCCAGGAGGCCAGGACTACACGATCATAACATATTTGCACTTGAATTTACATACGCAAGCTGTGAAATTGCACACAGTGTTGGGCGTAGTTAACTACTTTTTTGTAATCTAACTACTAACTACGACTAAAAGTAGTTAACTACAAGTAGTTATTAACTACATGTAATCTAACTACAGTAATCAAGGACACACAAGTAACTACAAGTAGTTGTGATTACATGTAATCTAACTACAGAAATCAATTTACATAAAGTAATTGTTTATCTGATTACTGTAATCGACTAGTTGTAACTACTGATTACTTTTGTTCTAAGAATATTTTGTATTGTAAGTAAATATGTTTAAAAGTTAATATGTGCGAGTATTCGTTAATTAATCAACAGCAAATTGAAGTAATTTTATGTAACCACAAAATTATTTGTAAACCTGGGCCGGTATGAAAAAAAAAATCTTTAAAGTTTTTTATCATCGATTTATAAGTACAGACGCCAGCACATCAAGCTACTACAATCTGTCAAATTTCTTTAATAGATTTTCAACTTTATCTGTGTAGCATTAGGTTTAAGGTTGGTTGGGAAAATCTGACAGTTTCGGGTAGGTTGACCTGCTGGCGTCTGTACAAGACTCAGATGGATGTGTACGTATATTTATCTATTATTATGTAGATAGATAAAACAAAAACAATTTTTCTTAAACATCTTGAAAACTTGGAAATAATAATACTAATATCGTTAATTTTTAATATTTTTCAAGAAATATGTGAAAACCTTTTCTCGGCGCCATCTTGTTAAGATCTCATTTTCGATATCAGCAACACCGAAAACCACGAAAACGACACATGGCGGAAAAACCAAAAACTTTCTCCGGCGCCATCTTGGATTTTCATTTAGATCTCAGTTTCGTTATCAGTGACCTTAATAATCACGAAAACTACACCCATGTCAGGTAAACCTAAAATATTTCTCAGCACTATCTTGGATTTTAGTTTAGATCTCATTTTCGATACCAGCAACACCGAAAACAACGAAAACGACACCCATGACGGAAAAACCAAACATTGTCCTCAGCGCTATCTTGGATTTTCATTTGGCCTAACACTGAATAAAATATAAACATGAAAAACTTCCCCGTTTCTTTCATATTTTTCGGTTTTTGTCTGTTTTACTGAAAAAAAAAAACATGAAATATATTCTGGAGAACCTTCGGGAACTTTTCCTCCTTTTTTTAACGCTACTTTGAAGTAAACATAGGTTATAATTACAAAAAGTAATCACGTAACCGTGATTGCAACTACATTTTGTAGTTAGTAATCAAAACTTTTAACTACGATTACTTCATGTAATCGATTATTACTAGTTGTAGTTAGATTACATTTTGCCCAACACTGATTGCACACATAAATAATTGTTAATGCTAATTTCCAAATACATTGTTTGGACACCTCATGTTGTTTGCGCATGGAAACTGCTACGTGTAGCCGAACCTTTAATGCCACTTTCAAACGACATCATCACTACGTTTATTAAAGAACTAGCTGTTGCCCACTACCTTCGTTCTCGTGAGATTACTGACACTGTTAACCTGCGTCATCCCACTGCTGGGCAAAGACCTCTCCCCATGACTTCCAGTTGTTTCGATCCAGGGCTAATATGAGCTAGTCGTTGGTTTTGTCCAGTTCGTCCCGCCATCTTCTATGAGGTCTGCCGCGATGCCTTAAATTATTATAAAAAAATATTACTTCCTTAAAAGAATCGGATTTTTCACCAATTTCAAGGATTTTAATTTTTTCCACGGAACCCTAGTTATTTTTCTAAAATAAAAGTAACCTCAGTTATACCTTATATCATCAGCTATCGGTCAGTAAGAGTTCCGTCGGAGATTAGCTGGAACAAACAGACAAAAAATATTGTGTTTTTGTTTTAAGTGCCGTATATGCATTCAGTAAAAAGCTGTTTATAAGCTGTGTGTATAGATGACTAGCAACAATCTACTTTATATGAAGTATTAGGTTCAAGGTTGATTGGGAAAATTTTACAGTTTCGGGTAGCTTGATGTGCGTTGCGTCTGTCCGTAACAGGAAAAAGTAAAATATAAACATCTTGTAAGAATTAACAGAATATTTTAATGTTACAAAAATATTTGCTTACAATAATACCTATTTTAGGACATACGTAATTTTCGTATTTACCATGAATTCATATAAAGCGCAATAAATGTATTTTATAAGACAAACCAACTTCAGAAACACTATTCTGCTGACCAACATACACTAAAAACCCGGAATTGTTCCATAATTTTTATAAATGCGAAAACTACGCACACCTTTCAATATAAATTACAATATCACAAGAATCGACTTTATTTTATTGATATGGGTTAAAGTTATTTAAAACGAAAATATATTTCTCATATATTAAAATAGTCGTCATAAACTAGGTCACTCGTGCTAGTGCCTGTTGATGTTTCTTGTTTTTCTTCAGAAAACAACAAACTAACTGGCACCTAACGACAAGTCGCAGAGGTAGGCCCAGGCGCCACCTTGGAGCCAATCAGCCAGCTGTCCAGTTAAAAGGGTTTAGCGCGCGTAACCGAGTTTGTAGCCGCTTTACGCGTCTTACTCGCGAGGTTCTTGCAATATGGGCGCTTTGTTGCATCCAGTACACGCGGGTAAAACACCTTTTCCGGATAAGCACAAACCAGAATGATTTGATCGAGCAACTAGTGTGTGACGAGTTCATTGTGACTATATGGAATTTACCGAATACTCTTTAAAGCCACCAGACGACGTTGACTCATTGCTGTCACTAGTCGCCTAGGGCCTAGCGGACTGCGGCAATACAAATAAGCAATATTTTCGTTATAAATGTATTACTAACAGAATAAAATCTCATATCATAGCCCTCAGTGATGCATTTATTGAAAGGACGTTACTTAGGGCTATATTAATTGAAAACACTATTTTAATTATACACCTAGAACAACACTAATACTTTTTTGAAATTAAAATCATTAATCAGCAAGGTTTTTCAACGTCATTGCCACATAACTAATCTTTCAGTCTAGCTATAACTACTCAAAAATTTTAACACAAATTTTAGTTCATAAGAAATAGTAACACTTTGACAATCATTGTGATGCCACTTAAATACGATTCAATATTTATAGATCTATTATTATAATAAATACAAGCAAACTTAAACCTGATTTTGTGTCAAGTAAAGTGCGTTTTTTAATCCTAGAGTCTAAATTGACACATGCTAATGTCAAACTGTATAGGTCCCATCTATACAGTTTGACATTAGCATGTGTCAATTCCCAAAAAAAAAAACCCAAATTTCAAATTTTTTATTTTTGTTTTTAGTTTTTTTTTTTCAAATTTCAAATTTTTATTTTCCCAAATTGTTTCCTAGAGTCAAAATTGACAAATGCTAATGTCAAACTATACACCGAGAAATTTTAATGGTTGTTTTCCCGCGGCAGAACAACTTGCCATAGGGAGTACTTTCGAAACATATAGTAAAAGTAAAAAAATAAAGATGTTTTTGTTTTAAAATAATTTAAAAAATATTCATCAACTCGAAAACGTGAGAAACGATAGTAACATTAGACGTAACTTGTAGGTACTACTCGAATCGCACGCGCCGCCGCTGACAAAGGAAAAGCGATGCACAGCATAAATGTCCAAAGCAAAATAAGCTCTCGCACGGAATAAACTAGTTTGCACGCAACAATACAAAACACCGACAAAGGAAAGACCGATATAAAATTGTTCAAAGCAAAATAAGCTCTCGCGTGTAGTGGTACGTCGTAAACTAGCCTGCGCTCAACAATTTCAGACGAAGCCGCGCGCCGGCCTCCGATTGTGTTGGTGCGGCGCGCGGCGGCGCACTTTTTTAGTCAAACTTAGTTTTCCCGCGAATTTCGTACGCGCAGCACGCGTATCAGATATCAGTGCAATGGATCGACATTAAAGTTATGTCCAATTTGGAATACGTCGCTATGGTGCAACTGTATGCGAGGGCGGATTAGCGACTTTACGCGGAGCCGCGACACTTGGGAGTCGCTCCGTCTTCGCGGGGTTCTGAACCCCCAAGTCCCATCGCTCCGGACGATCGTAGCGGCGACACAGCGGCTACTCGATCATGGGCAGTTCCAGACACCAGCACATGCACAAGGCAGGGGACGATCGGCCGTTATTTCGCCAGAGCTCGACGAAGAGATCATCGAGTATTTCGAATGGGGTCCTCGTCGAAGTACGCGTAGGGCTGCGGTTAGGTTTGGCGTAAGCCAATATTACGTCTGGAAACTGCTCAACTCTGAAGATCCGCATCCGTATCATTTTCAAAGAGTTTATGCTCTCCAGGAAAACGACGCGCCGCCGCCGAACAGAATTGCTTTTAGTCAGTGGTTGATCGACAATCAAAATAAGAACATTTTGTGAGACGGATGAAGCAAAATTTACGCGATGTATCTAATTCAGAAAATTATTTTTCTTAGTTATATAATAAGCTTGTTTTTATTTAATTTCGTGCTCAGTAAATTGCAGCTAAAAAAGTATGTAAGACGGTCCTAAGCCCGTAAAAGTAGGAAGGGAAAGTTTGGAATAACTTGTTGGGTAAAGCTTATTATTATCATGTTTCATTAACTCGATAAGTTATCAGCTGATTGTAAGATATCAGCTGATTGAAAACCACGCGGGTCAACGATCGCGCGGCCGGTCGGCGCCCGGCTTGCGCTGAGCGTAGGTATCTGGATGTATTACTATTGCTTCGTGGTCGGTTTCGAGTTTAGTGTTCACAATCGTATATCTGCCATTTTTTGTTTCTAATATTTAATTTGTTTATACAACGATTGTATTACCAAGATTAGCTAAACCATTTCGCTGTGGGAAAACAACCATTAAAATTTCTCGGTGTATAGGTCACATCTATACAGTTTGACATTAGCATGTGTCAATTTAGTCTCTAGGATTAAAAAACGCACTTTAGACGATTTTCTTTGTTTGATAATGTGGTTTAGCTCAAGAGATCGGTGCTATCATTGGCAAAAGAAACATCCAATGACACATTGTTTTTTTTAGAGGCAAACAAAAAAGGGACATCTTAAAAGTACACTCTGACGAATTGCTTCACAAGCCAACCAACGTTTAGTCGCAACGCCATGTAAATG
The DNA here is from genome assembly GCA_950005105.1 of Lycophotia porphyrea. NCBI lineage: Eukaryota > Metazoa > Arthropoda > Insecta > Lepidoptera > Noctuidae > Lycophotia > Lycophotia porphyrea. The sequence goes on from OX465393.1 coordinate 10,960,826, forward strand.
CGATCAAGGTTCAAGTTTGCCAGCATTCATATAAATAACCTTGAATGTGTAATTTTGTTTTGAAACACGCAATCACAAAACAATATTTGACTTAGAATTTAAATTATTTCAATTAGAAAACCATAATTAAAGAAGTTTAAAGTATCCATATCTATAAAACTAGAATTTGGGCAAGGTGCATGACGTAAGTAAAAGATTGGATTCATAAGCCCTACGATAGCTTATTTCCAGGAAATTTTATGGTTAGTTTTCAGTCTTACCAACGCGACCAACCAGTTTTTGAATAGAGTGGAATGCCGTCGCAACATGTCTTTAAATCCAATTATAATTGAAACCGAGCCTGCTTTTGGAGCCTCGTCGAAAATAAAGAGAGCCACGAACACCAGACACAGACCGATGAAGAAGTTAATTGTCATATTTGTATGGAATTACCACAGGTTGGAACCTGATCGAAACTTCGCGCATGCCGTGGTAGTCGGCGAGAATTACTTAAATCGGGGCACGAAAGGTTGGACGCGACGCGACAGGTCGAAATAGGCGTGTGTCTAGGAGCCATAAACTAGAGCATAGAGATGCGAGGTGGTGTCTGCGAGTGCGTCGTCGGGCGCGCGCAGCTCCAGCACGTGCCCGCTGCCCAGCAGCAGCACGCGCGCGCACTCCAGCACGCCGCCCAGGCGGTGCGCCACGAACAGCACGGTGCTGCCGCCGAACGAGCAGCGGATGGCGTCCAGGATCTGCCGCTCGGCCTCCGGGTCCAGGTTGGCCGTCGCCTCGTCCACGAGCAGGATCTGATGGAAAACTCGATATGTCGCTCATGATCGAACAATAGCTACTATGCGTCACCGAAAACTTGCGTCCTTAATGGAGAAATAGCAGGAGGAATATGTCCTTAACCACTAAATCCTTACCGTTGAATACTTAATGACAATCAATTTCGAGTATGCAGAAAAATAGTCAACAAATAGTTTAACATACTTCTACATATTAAACCAGTTCAAAATATCATGGTTGGAGACGACTATATTTTGACATTAAATTCAAATTAAAAAACGTAAGCGTTCCGCGGGAATCAGGAGAGGATTGTGGCGAGAAAGGCTCACCACGTAATCCTCAACAAGACACTTTTATATCTCTGGAATCCCTTAATGACTATTTTCGAGATTTGGCATAGGCTTACAACTATTTAATTGAACTGAAACCAAGTCGATACGCGCGCCGTTTGCTTCCACTGAGGTGAGGATTGCGTGGAGACGTTCACCCCACAATCCTCACCAGCATTAGCTATAACTTCGGAATCATAATGCGACTATTTCTTTAACCTTAGTGACTATTTATGACAATTTCTCGACTATTTTTCTGCATACTCGAAATTGATTTATACAAAATAAATAAATATATGAAAGCGTCAACAAAGTGGTCAGAAGATGGTCCACTTACTTTATTAATTTTTTTAACATGTTGCACCTTATGGATTTTAATGAAACTTGGCATGTTGTTAGGCAAGGTATAGACAATTATTATATATTTTTTTCAAAGTGGTAATTCAATTCAATCTGATAGAAATCAAATAAATAATTAATTATTTGCATTTTTTAAATATTTTTATTTAGGCTTGGCTCATGGAAATTTATATAAAACTAGCTGTCCCGCGCAACTTCGTCTGCGTCAAACCTAGATAACGACTGCAGCGCCATCTGTCGATTTGTGAATCTAAACCATCCAGGGTGTCACCCAAACGCATAAAAAAATCATTCAAATCGGTCCAGCCGTTTAGGAGGAGTTCAGTGACATACACACGTACAGTAGAATTATATATATAAAGAAGATAAACTGTAAAGTGTACCATAAACACTGGAATTTGTTTTATTTTTCTAGCTTTAAAATCAACAGAGACATGAATAGCTCCTCAATTAACTGAGATAAAGAGCTAATATCTACTCGATGAACTATTATTAGTACCCTCTACAATATAACATAGGTTACGATATAGTTTTCTACCGGGGGCAGTTTGCCTATGGAAGGACGGTTAAACCCATTCCGGGAAAATGCGATGCTGCGGGGCTGTGAATGCGCTGCAGTTTTAACAGCATGGAACCAAAAGAAATTGAATCTGAAGAATAAATCAATCTACCAGAGCATCGGAGAGCACCAAAGAGTTCTTTAGTAATGGAGGTGCACTTATATAATCAGTAAGCGTGGGGTACCTTAGGGCGGTGCAGTAGAGCGCGCACGACGCACAGCAGCTGCGCGTGGCCGCGCGCGAGCTGGGCGGCGCGCGCGGGCGCGTGCAGGCCGCCGCGCACCGTCACCAGCTCGCGCGCGCCGCACGCGTCCAGCGCGCGCCACACCTCCGCGTCCAGGTACTGCCGTAGGGGGTCCACGTTCTCGCGGATGCTCCCCTCGAATATGAACGGCTCTTGTGGGATCACGCCGATCCGGGACCTGTTGCAGTTCAACATTATATATCGGAACTTACCTATACATAACGCATTTTTTCGCTGCAGTGTTGATAGTGTGCGTGCGAAGTTATGAACAGCGGCTAAACGTTTTCACAAAGGAATACACATATTTGGGTGCAATGCGCATAGCGAGGTCTTGTTACCTGAGCGCGTGCAGGTGCAGCGTGGAGATGTCGACGCCGTCCAGAAGCAGGCGGCCGCGCGCGAGCGGCGCCAGGCGCAGCAGCGCAGTGAGCAGCGAGCTCTTGCCGGCGCCCGTGCGTCCCACTACGCCCAGTTTCTCGCCCGGGTGCGTCGAGAACGTAACGCCGTTCAACGCCATCGCAGCATTCTCACGACCACTACAAAAGTAACACAAAATAAAAGTGTCGGATCTATTAAGCACATGCATAGCACTTACGGGTAAAAGAGATAAGCACCTATATTTTAGGTAAACGTCATCGAACTCTATGACGCCCTGTGAAGGCCACCCGTATGGTGGTGGGTCACCGTCAACAGTTTCGCTCTCCACCTGTAAAAATGCCATAATACGAATACATTTTGTACGACAGAGGAAAATTAGTTGAAGTTCGTTTTCTGCTAACGACATTCAACAACATACCTTCCGGATATACTCGCCGACACGCTCCACGGCGATCATCTCCCGCTCGGTCTCGGTGAAGGAGTTCAGCAGGTTGCTCAACATCGACGTCATCGACAACGCGTACGATATGGCGAGACCGATGAGACCTGCGTTTGGTAAGCATTTAACACACATATCTCATATAACTGATGTAAATTACGCTGCTGAGTAGGTTTAGCAAATTATGACTAAAAAAACCGACAGAAGTGGCAGAAAAGTTGATAGAAAGTCGTTGGGCTTTCCAGACGGCTTTATAAATATTTATTATTATTCCTTTTATTCATTTATATACATATTTTTTAATATTTTTAAATATTTCTTAAAACAAACGATATAAAAACATTTAAAAATATAAAAAAATAGCGGTCCGCCGGTGTCGGGAACAGGGTCCAAGCTACCGGTGGTTAGGGCTCCAGAGACAGGAACCTCCTCACAATGCGAGCCGTATCGAGGAGTACTGCCTTCTGAATCAGGCCCTTGATCCAACTGCCTAAGGAGAGCCTCGAAAGATGGTCGTTGAGGCTCTTAGCCATAAGGCCATTTGCCGTTACGACAATCGGCACAATGATAGCCGAGCTCACATTCCACATGTCGACAACCTCGTGTGCCAAGTCGAGATATTTTATTTGTTTCTCTTTCTCAGCTTTCACGAGGCTCTCGTCATGCGGGATGGTGACATCGATTATCATTACGCGGCGCGCTAATCGGTCTATCACTACTATGTCAGGTTTATTGGCGACAATAGTCCTGTCTGTAATGATAGACCGATCCCAGTACAGTGTGACATGGTCTTTCTCGAGAACTGGGTCGGGCACATACTTGTAGTACGGTACCTCAGATTCCACAAGTTTATATTTCAAGGCAAGTTGCTGGTGAATAATCCTGGCTACTTGGTTGTGCCTGTGCAAGTACTCGCCGTTAGCCAGACGAGAACAACCAGAAATAATATGTCTAATTTATTATTCCTTATTATTATTATTATGAGCCTGTTTTGTCCCACTGCAGGGCAAAGGCCTCCCTTCCTTTTTTCCATTCTTCTCTGTCTAGAGGTATTTCAGCCCAATCCTTTAGATAGCAGTCCAGCTCATCGCACCATCTCCTTCTGGGCCTGCCGCGTCGCCGATTGCATGTCATAAAACGAGTGATGAATAGATGGAGAGGAAGACCAAAGAAAAGATGAATGGAAATGTGAATGATAACATTTAGGTCGATAGCGGAGAATGGATGGAACGGCGAGCAGCGCAGCTCACGCCACTGCGCCGCGCCGGCCGCACTCAGCGTGTCGTGACACACTCGTGTACTCACCGGGGTCGGCGGCGGCGGCGGCCTGCAGGCGCAGCGCCAGCCACTGCGCCGCGCCGGCCGCGCTGAGCGTGTCGTGACACACTCGTGTACTCACCGGGGTCGGCGGCGTGCAGCGTGCGCTGCAGCACGGCGAGCAGCGCGGCGGCGGCCACGACGGCGGCGGCGGCGGCCTGCAGGCGCAGCGCCAGCCACTGCGCCGCGCCGGCCGCGCTGAGCGCCGCCCGCTGCCACGCCTCCACCTGCTCGGAGCCGCGTGACACCCAGGCGCCGCCCGCACCCAGCGCGCGCACCGTGTCGTGACCTACAAGTGTGTGCAGAGTTATTACATGCGGCTCGGGGTGCAACAAGGCAATTCGTACCCTAAAATTAAAAGTGCCCAGACACAAAATGTTCGAAACCTGAATGATGTCCATTCGATGAATGTTATGTATTTTTTTATTTATTTAAACTTCATGTATAATAGTGGTACATAAGCGGACTTAATTCCACACGGCATTTTCTACCAATCAACCTTTGGGTTCAATAGGAAAACAAAAACATTGTGAAAAAAAACCAAAATAATAAAATAACTTCTTGTTTTCGGAAAATTTATACATACTTCTATTGATACTAATACACATAATATACAAATAAAATAAACTTATAAATATTTTAAAAATTACCAAAATAAAAAAACGAGAAACCTAATAATAATTACTATGAAGCGGTACTCCTGGACACGGCTCGTATTGTTAGGAGGTTCCTCTCTCTGTAGCCCTGACCGCCGGTAGCTTGGACCCTATTCCCGATACCGGTGGGCTACTATTTTTTATATTTTTAAATGTTTTTTTATGTCGTTTTATATTTAAATATTTGAAAATGTAAAAAATATGTATATAAATAAATAAAGGAATTACTATGAGATTAATAGCCAGTAGCCTCGACTAACATCTAAGGAGGCTCTCGCTTGGCAGCTGGATCAAGGGCTTGATTCAGAAAGCAGCACTTCTGGGCACAGCGCGTATTGTCAGGAGGTTCCTCTCTCAAGAGCCCTGACCACCGGTAGCTCGGACCCTGTTCCCAATGCTGATGGGCTACTATTTTTAAATATTTTTTTTAAGTAGTCAAAAAAAAATATTAACAAAATTTAATTGGATTCATAAACACCGAAGTTTTTTAATTTTGTTTTGTTTTTTAAATTATAACTCTTCATATTTATTGATATTTTCAACATATTTTTACGACTAGCCGACGATTTTACGCATCATTTTTAACCGACTTTCTTCAAAAAGGAGGAGGTTCTCAATTCGGTTGTATGTTTTTTTTTTATTGTTTGTTACCTCATAACTCCGTCATTTCGAAACCGATTTGGAAAATTCTTCTTTTATGTGAAAGGATATACTTCCCGATTGGTCCCATAGAAATTTCATCAATATCGGTACAGTCATTTGGTTCCTTTTCACGTTAATTGGTACATCACGCGACATCTCATTACATTTGACGTACTTCCCGATTTCCGATCGAATTGAAATTTTGCACGCTTGTGTATATCGCGTGATAGTGTAATATATAGATGACATGGAGCTGATCTGATGATGGAGCTGGAAGGTGGCCTTAGGAACTCCGTTATGAAACGACATAACCCCATCGAGTTTGGGCTCGTATGATTTGTCTTGACGAGTACTTTGTCTCTAGATGGTATCCAGGGTCTGATGATGGAGCTGTAAGGTGGCCATAGGAACTCCGTTATAAAACGACATAACCCGATCGAGTTTGGACTCGTTTGATTAATCTTGACGAGTACTTTGTCTTTAGATGGTATCCAGGGTCTGATGATGGAGCTGTAAGGTGGCCATAGGAACTCCGTTATAAAACGACATAACCCCATCGAGTTTGGACTCGTTTGATTAATCTTGACGAGTACTTTGTCACTAGATGGTAACCTGGGTTTGATGATGAAGATTGAAGCTGGAAGGTGGCCATAGGATTCCGTAATAAAACGACGTAACCGCATCGAGTTTGATTTGTCTTGATGAGTAGTTTGTCTTTAGATGGTACTCAGGGTCTGATGATGGAGCTGTAAGGTGGCCATAGGATCTCCGTGGTAAAACCACGTCACCGCATCGAGTTTGGGCTCGTTTGAGTCGTCTTAATGAGTAGTTTGTCTTTAGACGGTATCCAGGGTCTGATGATGGAACTGGAAGGTGTTAGAGTCTCTGATCTTGATGGGAGTGGGTGTCATATGGGCATTAAACATGACCTTGGTTTTGTCCATGCTAATTTTTTAGTACATTTTATATCTTTTTTACCGGGGCATTATTTTTCCTTGTTAAAAATATGCTGTTAACAAAGATTTATGTTAGATACCACAACTAAAAAGGATAAAATAAAAGCTTTTTTGCAAAAAAAAACCGACTTTAAAAAAAAACACAAAAAAACTTTTTGGAAAAAAAATAACCGACTGCCAAAAAAAAAGTAATAAAAAAATTACAAATAAAAATTAAAAGCAGAAAATAACTTTTACTTTTTTAAAAAAATCACTTATTTTTTTTTGTGATTACGATTTTTTTTTTGTTTTTTTTGTTATTACGTTTTTTTTTTGGCAGTCGATTTTTTTTTGTCGTCAATGTCGGATTTTTCAGTGTGAACCACATTTTTTATAAGGTACTAATTCAATTAATTAAAAAATCGTTGGCTTACTAATATATTGTATGCTCAGTATGTGCGATTTTTTTTCAGATTATAATTCATTACCAGTTAGCCAAAAAAGCTATTGCAAAACCTGGTGCTTCGTGCTTACGTAAAAACGTGTTTGATTTTTATTTATCCTAATTTATGTTGAGTGGTTATCAAAATAAAAATTCGTATACTTACTTAATATATAGGTGATTTATAACTGTGAATTAAAAAAAATACCAGATACCTTATCGTTATTGAGAAATTTGAGTTAAAAAAATGTAGTATTTTCTGTTTTTAGACCGCGAAATTGATAGAGGAGCTTAAATAAAGGTTACGAACTTTTCTTTAAAAAGTGAATTTGCTTTCAGTTTTTTTAATGCCAGGGAAGCGCGTTCCAGAGCTTTATAGTAGAGATAGCGAAATAATTTGATTCTTGGAAGCTCGAAAGTTACGACTGTGAGAACTGCCCAACACTTTGAAATAAGTTTTAAGAAAATCGGGAGCATATGGATCGTTCATAATCGTGAAGAGCATGCAGAGAGATCTGAGCTCCTGAGTCGGATAGGCAACCATACAAAGCGAAATACAATTGTTGAGAAGTCGATCCAGTTTATTTAGAAGTTCTTGGGAAAGATCAGAACAACAAATATCAGCATAGTCGATAATGGGAAGCACAAATGACTGGACCAAGTGAGTTTGGTGCTAAATGGGAAGAAATGCTTGAATCTATAGAGAGAGATATTTTATTCTACATGTATGAAGTTTTGACAGAAGCCGCCGAAAAATGACACCAATTTACGTTAATGGCATTCACGATTTACATTACACATTACATTCCACAATTTGTAAAATACACTAAGCTCTAAAAGCGAATTTGTGAACAAAAATAGCTTAGTGAGTGTATTTAAATCGGGAATCAATTTTGTTGTAAAAACTGGATACCTTGTAGGTACACGGTTGGTCACGTCTTCTACGTTCTACGTTCTTCTTCTTTCTTTGTACGTTAAACTACAAGTTTAACGTGACAAAGAAAGAAGACATACAAAAAAAAAAAACAAAAGACATGACTTTCAAAATGTTCTTTCTAGGTTCTTAAGGTCATTGTACTAACCGTCGAGCGTGTCGTTGAAGTGCGTGTAGACGGGCGACAGCGTGACGCTCTGCAGACGCTTGAGCTGGCGTGACGTGACGCGGTAGCGCCGTTGCAGCCGGTAGTACACAAACGTCAGCGGCACCACGCCCACCACCAGCCACGGCAGACCGTACAGAGTCACCACTACCGCGCCTGTAATGGAGCCCGTTTGTTTATTGCCATTTTTTTTCTATAATACTAACGCAGCCTGATAGTATTATACTAATATTATAAATTCTTTTTTATGTCGGGCAGCAGCGTCCGAGATATTTTCACTTACTTTATTTACTAAATATCTACAATTACATACATACATAAACTCACGCCTTTTTCCCATGGGGGTAGACAGAAACCATAGAACGCCACCTGCTACGATCCTCACATACTCCATTTGACAACTATCTACTATAATAAACATGAAGAGAGACCAGACATTACACAAGTAGGTATATGTTTGACTTACCAACTAAAGAAAACGATTGAGCCAACAAAATGTTTAAAATAAAAGGCAATGAATCGTCCACCGTGTAAGTATCCGACGAGAATCTGTTAACAATACGGCCCAGCGGCGTTACGTCGAAGAACTTCACTTTAGCCTGAAATATGTATGTTATATTAAAAAGACGGTCAAGCGATTAACAGATAGATACATAATAGATACGTGTGAGTCGTAAAGTACATACTTTGACAATGACTTTCAGTAGAATCTTGTGAATCCTGGTCGCCGCCTTGACGCCGCCGTAAGCAAACAGGAACGCTCGCATTATTGTAAATACCAAGTTGAGTCCCGCCAACGCGAAATAGATCTCCAAGTAGAAGTTGTCGGTATAAGTCGGAGTTATATTTGCCATTACGTCAGATACTGTATATGGCTTGTTGTCTAGGTTTTCAGGAGCAATTTCGTTTCCAGTGTCGTTACTCAACCATTGCGTTGTTGTATTAATTATGGTGTGTATCACATTATCAATAGCTAGTACTCCATGATCCAATATGGAAGTCTTTTCCGTGGGATGAGTCGTAAACTCAACATCATGCAATGAAGTTGAATTTTTGGTTTTGTTTTTCACCCAGTAGGTGAGCCAGAGGAACGTGAAGTTTTGTGAGAGCTGCATTAGTATCAGCGAAAGAATGATGGAGATAGATAGGAATACTCCGACCGACCGTAGGTACAAGCCGACCACCCACCAGCCAACAGTTCCTTCAGACATTGACTCCTGTTAGGAAAAATTACTCAATATAAATTCCTGTTTAAACATGGCCTTTTTAATTAATTGCCTATAGGTGAAACTACAAAAACTTACTGCTTTTGCAACGTAATAGAAATAAATCACAAAAAATAAAATAGTTTAATCTAACTGATAAGTAATTTGTAGGTATAATTTTATAATAAGTTTTTTGTTGCTGTTTTACATATACAACCCATATCATATGTAAAATTTATGAAAATCAATAAAGTGGACAAGTAGTTTCTTATTTCTATACCTTATCAGTCAACTGTGCACATTTATTTACAAACCTCATCATCCAGACTGTTCCTGCTGACAGCATCCTGGTCATCCCACTCGGGCTCCGCGGGCCGCGGCGGCTCCTCGCCCAACGACTCTGACTCGCTTGGCATGAACTCTTCGATGTCATTCAAAACTGTTTCAGGAGGACCTATTTAAGACATTCAATTGGAAGTCAGTACCAAGGTGGCCAAATGAATGCTTTGTTTAGTGCACAGAAGACTGGCAATACAAACTAGCACGCCCAGCATGCACCTACCTTGTGTAACGATGCAGCCGTCGCGCATGAGCACGGTGTAGGCGGTGCGCGCGAGGTGGCGCGGCGAGTGCGCGACCAGCACGCGCGTGGTGTGCCGCAGCACGCCCAGTATGCAGCGCTGCATTATGTGCTGCGCCACTGTAGCGTCCACGCCCGCCAACACGTCATCCAATAGATACACTGCAGAAAAAGACACCCGTTAGCGTGAAATGGCATTGCTTCTACACACCGATAAGCTACAAGCACTGCAACTTCTGAAATCCAGAATCAACAGTGGCGACCATCAGAAAGCGCCAAGGTGATCAACTGGCTTGGATCCCGCAACGAAATTAATCAGAAAAGAGTAGTAAGATAAATCACAATTTCCACTTCCCTTCCTATCAAGCTCGAGACAGAACAGAGTAAAGCTAATAGGCACCAAGGGACGTGAAGCTACAGTCATACCTTGTTTATCTTGGTACACGGCACGCGCCAGAGCGATGCGCGCCCGCTGCCCGCCGCTCAGCGTACAGCCGCCCTCACCTACGTACGCGTTCCATCCGAGCACGTTCAAGTCTTCTGTGGATATTCAAATAACATAACAGAGCTGCTGTAAGGTTATTGATGTAAGATTTCACTTCAGATTCGTAATTACCAGTAAGTGCGCAAGCATCGACTATATTTCTGAATTTTGCCTCTTCGTACGGTTTTCCGAATAGAATATTATCACGGATTGTACCACGTACTAACCAAGGTTTCTGGGATACATATCCAAAGCCTGAAAGAAATAAAAAACCAGTCATTTTTTTATTTCTATGAATTATCGGATAATTTGGCTTCTCGATACTACTTACTGCTAAGGTTTTCCGGTATCTGTAGATAACCATTTTTCTTAATCATGTCTCCGATGATGGCATGTAGAAGCGAAGTTTTTCCGCTGCCAACGTTACCAGTAACACCAATCAACTCCTCCTTACCGATTTCTAAACTTATGTCCTTTAACATAAACGGCTCATCTTGTATCAAATGTTCAGATGATGAAGTAGAGTCTCGCCTCTGTATGCTACCCCTCGATATCCGTTTCTTAGACTTTCCTTTATTTTTCCTAGATTTCTTTGGTTGCTTTTTCCTCTTTGAAGGCTTAGCCCATGCGAATGTCGCATTTTTAAAAATGATAATTTTGTCTTCATCGTTATTTTTATTTAAGCGGTCGTAATAAAGTTCCGCGTCCATGTCTGGCAGCTAAAAATATCGATTTGTGATTTGATGACATTATTTAACATAGACATCAATTAAATAGAAATAATGAGTATAAAATTACTTACATCCAACAACTTTTGTATACGTTTTATAGACACCCAGGCTTCTGTCAGCCCGTTTAGCACCCAAGGGAAGGCATTTAGCGGTGCTATTAACATGTTAATTAGTGCAACTGTCGTGAAAACCTGTAATTAATTAAACTTTCACGTACAACTGAGGAGATTTCAAGGTCGAGATAATAAAGCAGAACTGATATCGATAATTAGTTTCATCACTACAGGGACAGATACAGTCCTTTCATACTTATTCTGCATCTCCGACTTAACCACAGTGATCTTTATTTTCATCACAATAAGGTTGCTGATGGGTAATGGGTTGCTACTGTCGGGGTGGAGTGGCCGTGAAGGGACTGTAGCTTCACCTTTTTGTTCTTAACTGATAATTCAAATAGGCCTGTAATTTCTTTATTTCAATAAATGTTTTGAATTTGAGTCACATACTGTCGGTGCATCAAGTGGTATCCCCCTGAGTGAATGCGTGCCGAGCGTGAAGGCGGCCACGAGCACGGGCGTGGTGGCCCACAGGACCACGCAGATAGCGTCCAAGTACTTGCGCCCGCGCAGGTAGCGCAGCTCCTGACCTCGCGCCTCTGACAACGACGAATAAGTGAATAATCTACACTTGTATTGACTGAATTGGGCTCCGTGTAAAACGATTTTTATAGAAAGGAGACAGGCGTGGTTACTCAAAGCAACACAAATCCTAAATCAAATTTTGCTGAACTAAAAAGTTTATTTTCAAAACCTCAAACAGGAAGCTTGTCAGCCTACATTAATGCAATAAAACTGAACTCTTCAGTAACCTCACTAACCTGATACTCTGTTAATGAAATAATCCTCCCAAACGTGAACTTTCACTGTTCTAATGCCTTTCAGCAAGTCACTGATCAGGCTGACGCGAGTGTCCTTGTGTTTCATCAGTTCAGTGCTAAGTTGTCCAATTTTATTCGCTATCACTTTGTTTATCGGAATCAGAATTACCGAAAAAGCCACACCAGCGAGAAAAGATATGCCCACTTGTTGATATAGAAGAAATAGTGTTATGAACAACTGGAAATTTAATAAGCATGAATGTATCATTTATTTTATGCATGGGTATCGAAAAAAACGAATGAATCACTAATTCTATTACCTGTAACGGTATACTCCACAATGCATGAAAACTAGGACATGAATTCACAATTCTGTCTGTATCAGTCGACATAAAATTGGTAATCTCACCAATTGAGAATACATTATTTAATTCTGTAGAAGTGACACTGAGAGTCTTTCTGAGTATGGTGGCTACGATAGCGCCGCGCATCTTCAGCCCAACGATCGACATCAACCAGTTGAAATGGACATTAAACAGAGCAGATGTTAGAGTAGCCCCTAGCAGAGATCCAGCATATACATAGCTGCAAAATAACATAAATATCAACTAATATAGAACTTTTAGGGACAAACTAATGTTTATCCCTAAAAATTACATACAGATAAATACATACCCTAAATGTTGATCAATACTTTCGTCTTCCACAAATCTAATAAGATAGTTTAGTAATATTGGACCTGCGAAGCCGGCCATATCAGAAACTAGTTTGAGTATTCCTATACTATAAAACTGCAGGCCGAAACATGTGTGCAACGCCCGTAGTAGTGTCACGTTCTGTCGTCGCGGTGAGCGGATGAGTACACGAGTCGTCGGCGTCACGGGGGTCGATGCTTGTGGCGCTGACTCTCCTGTTGCACCATATCCTACAAATAAATAGCAAGGTATCTTATCTATCTATATCGACGGCCGCTTCACCAAACGTGCGCTTCGGCTGACCAAACTACAGGTTCGCACAGTTACAGCTGCCATTACTAGACACGGCTCTTTAAATAAACACCTCTTTGTCATAAGTCACAGGCAGCCCCTTGTACCGAGCCTGCATGGAGGAAGACGAGACAGCAGCCCACGTGCTTCCGCACTACCCAGTGGTTGCAACATACAGGGCAAACTACTTCGATAACCCAGGTACTCTCCGCAAGATTGTCAGCAACACCACGGCGCTGCTGGCCTTTCTCGGGGAGTTGGGGTGGAATAAATTTTCCACCCGCACGCAAAATACGCGCTTGGACGTGGAGTTGCGGGCACCAGCCCGTTATACAATACAATAGCAAGGTATCTATATATTTGCCATAAATACATTAAATAAAAATTGAAGTCGAGTTATTTAAACACTCCTGAGGCGAAACACGATTGTAGCTTATATTAACCTTGTCACTCTTTGTCTATTTATAAGCACCTGTGTGTGTTTATAAATGGTGAAATGGTGGTATAATGGTGAAATGGGTGACACTAGACCTTATTTGCATGAATTATAATTGCAAATGAGTAATAAATCTTTCTTTATCTCGTAATAAACAGGGTGATTAGTAATTGGGTGCTGTCCTTGAAATGGGTGATACTGGACCTTATTTGCAACAATTTTGACCCTGATAACTTGGGGGTCCAAACTGGTTGGTTTTTGAGATATTGAACTTTTAGGGTCAGTTCACACCAAGACGCACATCGACTCAAAATATAACTTTATTTAATACCCGAAAATATACACATTTCATTGAATGCGTCGCGCTGCGCCGCGCGCTGCCGCCGCAAAAAAACTAGACTGGATAATTTATAAAAAAAAAACTTTAAAAGTTCGATTTCTCAAAAACCTCCCAGTTTGGACCCCAAGTTATTGGGTCAAAATTGTTGCAAATAAGGTCCAGTATCACCCATTTCAAGGACAGCACCCAATTACTAATCACCCTGTTTATTACGAGATAAAGAAAGATTTATTATTCATTTGCAATTATAATTCATAGTATCAGGTAATCTGATCCATAACATTGAGCTTGGGCTGATAAAAATTCTATAACAATAATGTATCCTTCCAATACAAATCACACTGAAATAGGTACCCAGGTAGGTTACAAGTGGATGTTATGAAAAGTCGGTTGTGGTGGCTTTGGCAGAAAGTTACAACATACTATAAATTATAACATAAACTGTGATTTTTGATATTACATAATGTATGATGATTCCCCTTCTCCACCGCCAGGCCACCACAACTGACTTTTCATAATATCCAATTGTTCTTGACTGTAGTAAGGTACTTCCACAGAAAAAAATTCAGCTTTTATAAAATGACATAGGTATAGCGTTCATGGGGTCTTGGTCCAATAACTCTTTTCCTGTCCGATAAACCAAATATGGGTCAGGGTGATTGTTTAGGTATTGTGTCTGCTTCACAAACAATTAAAGTGCTAACTATGCTCTCAGCTTAATGCATTCAATCAAAGCCCATCAGTTCCTATATATTATTTGAGTTGCAGTGCAAGTAAACAGTGACACCTCCTGGTGGTGTTATATTTATGGAAAATATTGACAATGCAGCTTCTAGCAGTGGCCACCTATGTTTCTGCATGCTCTTCAGCCCCATCAACAAGCCCAATACAAACATTAACTGTAATTAACAAGCTGGGGTTTAACCTGTTCAAACTGTAACACAGTGTAAACTGACAGGCAACAAAAGAGCTTATACAAGTTCTATCTTATCTTTTAAAGTCAGAAGCATTCTTAACTTGTGAGATAAAACTAGCAGTACTTGCATTATACATATCAACTGTTCTTACCTGAGCCTATAAAAGGTTCATGTGGCACTTCTTCATACTGCTGGTAATTGTCAACATTACCTATGAGTGATCGGTCCATCTTTGCTCCCACATAAGAACAACAATACTTTGCTGGTATGTCAAACAGTTCCTCTGGGTCATTTAATTTATTGTCCAAACCTATAAATTAAATCAAAATAGTTACACACTCGTTAATAATTTTAAATAGCTATGAAAAACATAGGTACATAATAATGTAGGCTGGAGGTAGCTTGTCACATTAAATTATTTAAAAACTATTTATTAAATATGGATTTATTTTAGAAACATGGTTAAAACTTTGGTTACAAAAATGTAGCTAAATATTATAGTTACCCTTTTGAAGAAGAGGATCAACCCACGAAAATGTTAATCTTGATAAAAATCCAGCTCCTTGCATAGCAGTTCCCAATATTCCTTCATCCATATGTGGCAGCAAGGGTGTGTACTCATTCTGTTAAAAATAACATCATATTTTTATATTGTAGCGGCACTACAAAAAGTACTATGCATCATAGAACAAAAAGTACTACAGCACGATCTATGATGGAGTGGACGAACAAATAAACAAAATCTTACATCATGCAGTTAAAGTTATCCCCGACTTAAGACTATATACAAGAACCCGACAACAACTGTCGGGCAGTAGCCCACCAGACATAACACCAGTCTGATCGAAGGATCCTCCCTTTTCTATGGGGGATGAAGGACTTTACACCCTGTTCATCACACCCCCAAAATATCTAGAACATTCTTTATTGACAAAATACAAAGAATAAAAGATTTAAACTTACATGTGAATGTTGTGATCCAACCAGACATGGTGAATAGAAGGTAGGCCTTGAATCACTTGCTGGTAGTAGAGTGAGAAAATACAAAACATGGCAGCAAATTGTAGCAATATTGAAACCTATAGTGGTCCCTAAGATAATGTTGCTGCGCAACGCTATCACGTTGACAACAACCGCTACGCTCCACATCAACAGCTGTGAAGTAGGACCGCGGGAACTCTGCCCCAGTCTGTGTTTCAGCGCCAAAACATAGCCGAAGTGGAACAGCCACGCCAGGCATGACGCACCGGCCGCGAAGTAGTTGACAGGGTACAAAACAAAGCCAGGAGTAGTAATAAAAACATATAACTCTATTATGGGAATGAACACTAGGGCTAATGTGACAAAACTTCGTAGTACTAATGCCCGCTCCTGTGCCTTTTCGCGTATCACCCAATCTTTTCTGTATCCAACATAGTAGCCTGATATAATTGCAATAATAAAGAAAACAGGTATTTGTAAAAATAATTCTTGGAAGCATTGTCCGAAGTCTTTTGTCACGTCGTTCCATGGTCTTAAGCCCTGAGGGCCGCACATGTATTCCCACTGCCACTGCATTTTGAAATAATTTTGTCTATCAAGTAATTTTTATCATCGCTCTTTTTGTCACTTCGTCTTATTTACTATTTTTAAAACATGCTCGTTGTTATAACTTAAACTATAAACAGCTTAAATAATGAATATGCGTCATAAATCTAGAATTTATTTTGAAAGTCGGGACTTTTTTTTAAAGACCGATACCTAGTATTTACTGATATTTACAAATCGGGATGATAAAATTGTTCTGTCACTCACTGAACTGTCAATGATAGAGTGTCAGATGTCAATTCTTTAACACTTGCAAAGTCGCAACACTCAAACCGACGTAGCCACGGAACAGAAAAAACAGTTTGTTTGTTCCGTGCTTGTATGAGATAACCATACATTTTCAGCCAAATTAAACATTATGCATTCATATCAACCGAAAACGGTAGGTTTTTAACTTCTAAGATTGTTTTAGGAAGTTATTTAGGTTTTTTTCACATAATTATTTAGTTCTAGATGAAACTAATAAAAGAGTAAGAGTCTGACAAATGAAAGTAGAGACTGAAAAAGCGAAAAAGTTTTTTTTTCTAAAAAAACTTTGTTGTCGCGGTGTATTAGTTTTATTAGTACATATTAATTCCATGCACAGAAATATGGAAAATAAAAAATAAATGAAATATGGAATAATTATATAATGAATAAGTATACTAGAATGCTCGGGTTGCGTCAGGGTAGCCCGCGAAATTCAATTTTTTTGCAATTTGCCGGTCTACCCTGACCTAACCCGTTAGTTACAGAATCACAATCATGAAAATCATCAATATAACCCTGTAAGTTCATTTAACCCTATTGAATGACTTTTTCATGAAATATTCATTGAATAGGGTTAAATGAACTTAGAGGGTTGTATTGATGAGTCTTATGGTTGTCATTCTGTAACTACATACGTGTTACTGAAGCGACTCATTTTCCATGAAGGTACAATCTGACACTGGTGCCGATTCCCTTGTTCACAAACTAAACTAATTTTAAGTTGAGTGCATCTTTTTCTTTCTATTTCATTAAGAAAAGGACAGGAGATAAATTTTAGTTTAGTCCTGTCAAATAAACCAGCGCCTGACACAAGTTTACAGGTGATTAAAAAGTTGACTACTAAAATTGCATCAAATTACGTCAAGTGCTGACAAATTTGACAGGACTGAACTAATATTTATCTTCTGCCCTTTTCATAATGAAATAGAAAGAAAAAGATGCACTCAACTTAAATTTAGTTTAGTTTGTGATCAAGGGAATCGGCACCACTGTCCTGCAAATTAAGAAAATTTGAATTTCGTGGGCTATCTTTATAGCTATGCGTTAGGTTATGTAAATATAATAGAATAATTCAACGTGATATTCGTACTTCTTTCTTTCTTTTTCTTTATCGTGTGGTAACTGCCTAACATTCGTCCGTAATAAACAGAAGTTTCGTAAAAATAACCGTTTAAGAATGCAAGATACTTGAAAATTAGAAAAATAAAAAGGAAAATTATCGACCGCTCTTTTCTGCAGAACGCACCTATTAATACGATCGCTAAATGTATTTATATTAAAATGTATTTGAAGCCTTAAGTATTTCCACAGTAACGGCGGGAGGGGTTCCCATTGGCGTCGAGTCGACGCTGAAATATCTAGGGCTCGTCCTCGACAGCCGGTGGAACTTCGTGGAGCATTTCCGACGTTTGGCTCCCAAACTGGAACGGACCGGGGCTGCCTTCAGGCGGCTACTGCCCAACCTGGGGGGTCCAAACGCCTCCTGCTGGAGGCCAAAGCGGGGGAAGTGCGGTCCATGGCCCTTTACGGGGCCCCGGTGTGGGCGCGTTCCTTGAGGCAGCGAGCGGCCCACTACCTGAACGCGCTCCAGAAGGCGGTAGCCGTAAGGCTAGTCCAGGGGTACCGCACGATCTCCGGCGAGGCGGCGAGCCTCCTTGCCGGACTGCTGCCATGGGAACTGGAGGCAATAGTCCTCGCGCGCCTACACGAGTGGCGCGCGGAGGCACTACGCCGGGGGGAAACTACGCTGCCGCGGCAAATTATCGCACAGTTGACAGACTTCCGGCGCGATCTCGTGGCGACATGGAGAGAGCGGCTATCGCAACCCCATGCAGGGCACGCCACAATAGTGACGATAAGTCCCCTCTTTGAGGAGTGGCTAGAGAGGCGCCACGGCACCCTCACCTTCTGCCTGACGCAGGTCCTCACCGGACGCGGTTGTTTCGGGAGGTTCCTGCACTGAATCGGGCGGGAGGAAACGCCCGATTCACCCGGCCCGGGTGTTATCACTGTGAGGGTCGCCCAGAGGTCACGGTGGAGCACACAGTGGAGGTCTGCCCCGCTTGGGCGGAGCACCGCCGTGTCCTCGTAGCAGCGATTGGCTGCGGCGACTTATCGCGTCCGGCCCTGTTTCAATCCATGGTCCGGAGCAAGAGGGAATGGGACGCCGTCACCTCCTTCTGCGAAGCAGTCATGCTAGCGAAGGAGGTGGCGGAGCGTGAGAGGGAGAGAACCTCTCGTCCCAGCCACCGAGGGAGACGCCCCGGGCGTCGGGGGTCACGTGGTGGCTTCCAGCCACCGTAGACGCGGACCTGTGGATGTTGAGTAATGGGCTAACTCGCCGTCCGTCCTTCTTTTGACGACAGGCCATGTTGACGGCACGTTCGTGTTACACGCGCGCCTCAAAGAGATGTCAGCAAACAGAAAGGGGCCCGCAAGGGCCGATGCCTGCCAGGGCTGTGGGACTGTTCGAAAGAGATACCGCGGCCCTGGAACACAAAGGGCAAGGAAGGAACATGGATGGGTTTTAGTCAGTACAAGTCTGACACTCCCTTCCCATCTGCCCAGAGCGGGAGAATAGAGATGGGCAAAATGTATCAATGAAAAGAAAAGATTGAAATGTATCACTCTTTTGTATCTTTATATCCTTATGTATCCGCTCACGACACGGAGTGAATTGCTCTGCGCTGCTCACTGCTCAGCGTGGCTCACTTCGATCAACTCAATCCAATGCATTAATGATATGATCAGAAGTGAATGAATCAGAGTGATAGATACGTACCTGAGCTGTTTGCACGTTGCTTGGTCGTTACATTACGTATCTTTCTGATTTATTGGACTGCTGTTCCTTTCTATGTTAGATACATTGTTATGATTGATAAATATTAAATAAATACCCGAAAATTGAACTGAAAAATTGAATTTTTAGTTTAAAATAATTAAATGAATACTTAACGAAGCCTTTAAGTGCCGATGTGTGTCAGTTTATAATGGTCAAACAACTCACTCTCAGTCTTGCGAAAGCGCGACAGAACATCCTAAATAGCGAGGTGCGAATGAGACGTATGTTGAAGTCGCCACGCCGGCCGTCCGGATAGGTACCGGCCGATACGACACAGACGTCAGATACAGATAAAATAGAGACGCTGTGAGCATGAGCTGTAAAGATACAGTGATACATTCGGATTTGAATGGATAAAAAGAGTGATTCCGAATGTATCACTGTATCTTTACAGCTCATGCTCACAGCGTCTCTCAGCGTGAGTGCATCTTTTTCTTTCTATTTCATTATGAAAAGGACAGAAGATTAATATTAGTTTAGTCCTGTCAAATTAGTCAGCACCTGACGTAATTTGATGTAGTTTTAGTAGTCAACTTTTTAACCACGACTAAACTTATAGTAGTGTTGCGCGCTTATTAATTTGACAGGACTAAACTAAAATTTCTCTTCTGTTCTTTTCTTGATGAAATAGAAAGAAGAAGATGCACTGAACTTAAATTTGGTTTAGTTTGTAAACAAGGGAAACGGCACCAATAACTTCGCTCAACGTTGTTGCAAAGTCGATTTACAAAATCTTATCTTATCTATTTTATTTATCTTTAGTAAGCATTGAGCATGGCACGCGTTACTGGGGCGACTGATTTTTCATCAACGTACAACCTGACACTGACCTGCAAATTACAAAAACGTAAGAAAATTTGAATTTCGCGGGCTACCCTGACGCAACCGCCTTAAAAATACTTTTTACCCGTGTACAGTGGGCCCCGCTCGTAGTGAGCTTCCCAAAGTCGAATGTCCCCAATTGATATTGAACTTTGTATGTTTGATATGAGGTCGTAATTAGAATAAAGAAATGTCAAAATTTGGACATTCATATGATGTAACATGAGTAACATCTATATAGACATGGGTACGTTTTGGCTTGTTAGGGTAAACACCAGAACACCCTGTAGAATTCTAAATACAGTCAACAGCTCATCATGGTATCCAAAACCAACACATTATTTGTACGCCTTGCAAGGCAGCGCATAGTGAGACATTTTTTTTTTATAACACCATCGTACTTACTTTTACCTGTGTGTCACAAATAAACATATTTGAATGTTTTTTGAATTCTACACTCTGCAGTCTAATCTATGGTTGAAGTTAAATAAAAAACAATGAAATGAAAGTAAACTGAATCGAAATATTGTCTAATGAAATCTATTGATTAAAAAATAGAAGTGCGACTGAGAGAGGATTTTATTAAGTTTTCTTACTTACCTTGTCTTCAGTATATATGCAGTTAAATTAACAGAAATCAAGTGTTGGTAACCGGCTGAAGTTGTTCATTTTTTTTTGTAAAATGGAGACTAATGGACCAGACAAAACAACAGCTGATGACAGTGAACATGGATTTGAAGAATCCGAAGTTGAGGTTGATCCCATTAATGATATAATTGATTATTTAGTTAGATGTGCTAAAATATCATTCAAGAATGCACATATGGATGAATCAGAAGTTCACACAAGCGATAAAATTAAAATTGCCTGCGAAATTTACAAGCAATCGCCCACGGATTTTTTAATGCAGTTCGGGAAATATCTAGCTCCACATCACATTGGTTACTTTGAGAACTTACAGTCTCGTGAGGATGGGAGCTTTCGAGAGTGTATTAATCAATTAAAAACTTACCATTCTGACAAGAGCAAATGTAAAAGAGTCCGAAATAGGCGTTATAATGCATTACAGAGACTTCAGAATGAAACAGATTATTTCAGTGAAAAACAAATGATGTATCGAAATCCATTACTTTATGAACAGCTAGTTGGCCAGTACCTATCTGATCAGGAAATCAAAGACCGTGATGGTGTTGATAATGAAAACCTTACCTTACTAACCATGATTTTAGAAACAGTAGACCGAAACGACATGAGAGAAATGAAGAATGAGCAGATGCTTGAAGAAGATCTAGAATCTATGAAGTTAACTAACACTGAAGATGATTCTAAAAGCAGTGATAGTGAGAACATTGACAACTTTATTAAAAGTAATAAAAAGCAATGGGGTGCCTTTGATACCCCTGATACAAGACCAAATTACATGCCTGAGCCTAGAAAACAAAGTATGATTAGTGCACCAGAAAGGAACCTTCTTCGAGCAGAATTTTTACAAGAAATGTTCTGCAGTTTTATAGAGGGAAGAGATACAGATGTTGATTATAATACCATTGATAATAATGAGGAATATGATGATCTTCAGCAAGTTTCACAAGATGCAGAGGACAGATATTTTGATACAGAATCCAATGATATAGAGAATCTTGAAGAGCATATGAAACTTGTTCAGGAATATGGAAGAAAAAACTCTGAAAGTAGCCTTCAAGACGATCCTTTGGATGAATTTATGAAACACATCACAAATAAACTTGACCAAAGTTAAATTTTTGTTTTCTTTATTATCAAACTAGCGGCCCGTCCCAGCTTTGCACAATTGGACATTTATTTTTATCAAGTATTTTAAAGGTGATTTGATGAAGACACAATAATGTTGAATTGAGTACATTTGTCCATAGTGCCATGGGCATTCTCCTTTTATACTTTTTGCTGTGCCCTACAGGGTCCGTAATTGTAGGTACAATTACGGACCCTGTAGGGCACAGCTTTAAGCCCAATGTAAGATCTTTACACAATATGGAATGCAAATAAAGATATGAATATGAAAATCTTTCCTCTTTATAATTTAAGAGTAAAAGAACCTACCACTACTACTCTTAAGATTTTTTTCATTTCATACCATGATTTTTGCAGACCGTTAATATAAAAATTGCTCAAAGATTGAGTAAAGCACGCTAAAAAGCTCTTTGAAATACCGCCTAAGTTTTTTGTTAATCGGCTAATAAGGTTTAATGGGTTATTCACTATTATTATCGATCGCGTGCCCGCGCCATTATTGCGAAAAGGCCTCACCAATTATATTGAAAAAAATATGATGTGCACCAAATAAAAAATTAGTGCGCTTTGTCGTTTCGGAAAAAAACTGAAAAAACGATTCCTGCTGGAGTAACGTTTTTCCAGCAGGAAAATTCTAAACGAATGATCGGAGAGAGAAATATTGTGCATGGCCAGAGAGCTTACATTTATGTAAAAAAGTGCACCGAAAATAAAACTTGTGCGCATTTAGGTTTTTGAGATATTGCATTTCCTGCTGGAGTAACGTTTTGCAGAATCGTGTACCGCTAAAACCATAGCATGTGCACCTGTAGAATAAACATACACGAGTAGCTCTATATTAGTGCGTAATTGTGAAATAATTCAATTTAAGAAAATATTTATAATTTTCAAGACTATCGCGGTTTTTTGAAAACCCGAAAAATATTATACCGCCTAAATGAGAAAACCTATAAGCTTGCTGAGAACTGTATTCGGTCCTTCTTGATGCTTATATTGATCTGAGATATTAACCATAAGTTTCAAAAATCCGGTGTCATAACTTCGACGATAACATAAAAGAAACCAGCTCAACCCCAGATGTGTAGGTGTAAAACAAACATTAGTGTATTTAGTCAAAAATATATAGTGAAAATATTCAGCTTGGAATGTTTCGCATTAAGTAAATATGAACAAAACACAAAACATGTAAACAACGGCTGGTTATCCGACCAAATTCAAATGACTACAAAAAAGCGACGGATTCATACATATCGATGACCTTTATTGGACGTATTAAACGTAAGCTGTTGTCCGTACAGTCGCATTCAAACGTTTGTTGGCAATTATATGGCCTAATTTTGGGGGCTATCTTAAAAATAATATTATTTGCATCTTGTGACCATATCAAATGAAACAGCTTGCTGATGTGGAAATTATTATTTTTCCTCCCTTAATTTTGATTCTTAAAGTAATTATGGCATTAAATCACAGATCAAATCAAATTATATGTACCTTGTGTAGTCATTATTATTTAAAATCCACAGAAATCTTAATAATAAGTTAAAATCCCAGATCAGTTTTTAATTGAAGTCTAAAAATTTAATACAAACAGTAACAGTGCAACCGCGTGACTCAACGCGACAGTGTCCTTGGCGTCATAACTGCAAGTGTTTACCAATACCAAGTCATAACCCAATCGCACTTCCTAGTCAAAAAACCACTTCGCATTGTTGATAATAGAGCGATGTTTATGTATCTGTCTCAGTCCCACTAATACCGTACGCGTACTAGGTGTCTCACTTTCTCCAAGCTAGACAAAGCGACTCCTTGCGTCACGAGTCCGCCACGCGACGTTAGCGGATGGCGCGGGGCCAGAGGTAAGCAGGTAGGGAGGCGAAAAAAGGGAATCTTCTATTAATAATGGAAAACTTAGTGTTATTTACACCCTATATACTGTATACGTAGGCCTTTTTTGTAGTAAGTTTTCATCACACATTTCTTGAACTATTTATTTTTAAAAAACAACCGCCAGTCTTTCGTAGTACATACTTTTTTTCTACTAATATTAAAAATGCTTATGTCTGGATGTATGTCCCTTGTTCACACAAAATACTGAATGTATTTTAATGAAATTTGGAATGAAAAGGAGAGCTTATACATTGGAAAAGGTCTTGCCTAAGCTACTTTTTATAATGCATATAGTCATGTGCAAAGTCATAGAAACAGCTAGTAGAATATAATCTTATATTCTTATAATTTTGACTAAATATACTAGTTTTTAGTTTACACCTACACATCTGGGGTTGAGCCGGTTTCTTGTATTTTGCCGACAACTTTGTCGACAAAATACAAGAAACCGTCACATGACACGTCGTCGTTTCGAGTTTTACCAATATTATTCAATAATGCATGCATGTACACTTTTGAAACTTTTTATGGTTATTATAAGCGTCAAGAAGGACCGAATACAGTTTTCAGCGAGCTTATGCCATTTCTCATTTAGGCGCTACAATATTTTTTCGGGTTTTCAAAAAACCGCGATTACTTTAAAATTATAATGTTTTCTTAAATTTAATTCTGTCACAAATACGCACAAGTAAAGAGCTACTCGTGTATGTTTTTTCTACAAGCGTACATGCTTTGGTTTTTGCGGTACACGATTCTGCAAAACGTTACTCCAGCAGGAAAAGCAATATCTCGATTACCTGAAGGCACACAAGTTTTATTTTCGGTGGCCTTTTTTATACAAATATACAACATTTCGGGGATAAATATAATGACCACCAAATATAACTTTATGACTACTAACGTCTATAACATAAAATATCAATTGATCACCAAATTTAGTAAATGAGCACCAAATTTTAATGAGGTGGTTGATGACAAACTAGTTTTGCCTAGGCCAATTAGAGGCACCCCGATACGGATCGTTTAGGTTTGAAAGGTATTGCGGGGTCGAATGTGCGAGCGAAGCGAGCGAATAGACCATTCGGAAGTAGGAGCCCTGCGAAGCGGGGCTCTGTTGACCCGATCTCCCGCGACTCGGATGCAAGATTATAACAGTTCAATTTCTGGTGGTCATTAACTATCTTTGGTTCTAATTTCACGCTCAATTAAAATCAAAATCAAAATGGGGATCTAATTTTGGTGATCATTTACTATTTTTGGCAATCAAAAGTGATTTTTTTGCCGTTACATTTTACTAAATCTATGGTTGATTAAACATAAGCCCAAAATTTCTCTCTCCGATCATTCGTTCAGAATTTTCCTGCTGGAAAAACGTTACTCCAGCAGGAATATTTTTTTCCAAAACGACCTAATTATACGTTCCGCTCATATCGTACTCTAGGAACCTCTTTCCTGGTGTACCTACGTTAGCCCTCCCCCCCCTACCTCTGAAACCATAGATTGTGCACATGTAGAATAAACAAACATGATTAGCTCTTTATTTGTGCGTATTTGTGTCAGAATTTTCAAATAATGGCGGTTTTTTGAAAACCCGAAAAAATACCGCAGCTCCTAAATGAGAAAACGTTTAAGTTCGCTGAAAATTGTAAAAAGAGAAACTTCACGCCTGTAAAATGAGTTAGGCAGAAGTGTGCAGTCAGACATAAATCCAGACCTCAAGCTACCGCTGATAAATTCTCATGTACCTTAGGTTTTTCTTTTGTAATAAAGTGGAATTTCAAAACTCAGTATTACAAAAAATACTGACAGATTTTTTTAAATATCAACCACATTTCATGTCTGTGCTGTGCGTTACGCGTACGCCATCGCGCCAACCATTGTTATAAACAGATATCGAGGTCCTGCATAACCCTACATAACTCCTGTAATGTAATAATCCAATAAACATAATTTAAAATCTAATTGGAAAGGTTGCACAACTAAGTTAAAGTTAGCATCACATGCGACAGCTTTTCTATAACTATAGAAGTAGTTAATTGATCGTTTCGAATACTGTGTGCGTTTCACTGGCGCGGCTGCCTAACGCATTTGTTATTGCGGACTCTTTCTAAGGTAGCCGACGCGAGGTATGCATACTAAGAAGTGAACTGCAAATTTCACATAACATACCTGTACACGGCTACGTACATGTTTTCGTTCTATGGATGCTATTTTTTTCCACAGGATCAAAATATAGTTCGTTAGGTAATTTAGATGTTTTTTTTGCAGAACGTGGGTTTTTGCGATAATGGTATCCTTATCACGTAGCTGATGTAGCACCATTCACCAGAATGATCGAGATAGAAAAACCGCTAGTGTTCCTGGTTTCGGCCACTGTTGGTGCCTTAAAGAAAGTCGTTTGACTAGTAAGAATAAGCCTTAGCTGAGTGATTATAACAGTTGTAACGTCACCAATGTTAGTTTACTTAATGGTTCCGCGGTGCTGAGCATGAGGTCTTGGGTTGAAAAAGTTAATGGGTTAATTATATCAGACTAGCTGTTCCCGCGACTTCGTCCGCGTGGAATAGTGACTTTGGGCAGCATTTTTTGGATATAACCATAATTTTATATAGACCATTATTATGAAGTTTAGGAAAGTTTCAGTCAATGCTACTGAACAGATAAAGAATAGATATATAGTTTAACAAATGTTCGACGTGATTCTTTAAATTGGAATATATTTTATTTATGAACCGATTGACATGAAACAAACGCTAAATGTTAAGCTTACCACAATATATTAAGTATATATGAGATAACGTGCACAAACGCACAGACAAACAGACAAAAATTCTAACTATCATTGTTTTGGGTGTTATTTGCGTTGATAAAGTTCCCAATAACATTTTTTCTCATACTATATCTTCCATGACAGCGATCCGTTACATTTTTATTATATGTATTGATTGATATTATGATATTTCGAAGTAGTAGCCATGGAGTCTGGATTTATGCCCGGTTAATGGCAATAGGTTCACCCGTATCATCATCATCATCATCAGCCTATAATGTTCCCACTGCTGGGATACAGGTCTCCCCTCTATCTCTCACCCCGTATCACATAGAGGACTTAAACATAACTGGCGTAATGTGGGTGCACTATTAGGTAGGTACACCTCTGCTTAACCCTTTGGGTAGGACAGGACTGATGTCATGTTCCGCGTTGGAACGACGTCAACAATGACTTCGACAAAACTGAATATTAAAAACTTAGACCCCGACTCCCCCCGGTGTTAAACTAATGAGTTAATTATATTAAATACGATGAATAATTTTGCCGATTTATATAGAAAAGCTCATTAATTGAGAACAGTTAGGATTCAAGAGCGAGCGCAGCGAGCTCGTAAAATTTAGCACCCAGTACGAATTTGATTGATAGGTTTTCAAAAATAATGTACTTTTATAAACCCCCCTTTGAGGGAGGTCTATGTCCAGCAGTGGACGTCTTTCGGCTGAAATGATGATGATGATAAAGAAAACAGAAAAGAACGCAGAATGTTAGCTATAAGCAATCTTTCGAAAGATATGCAATCTTCTTTTTCGTAATCTTGCAGTTTTGAAGGTCTGTCTACTGATAGCCATCAAGTGGCTGAGTTTGAAATTCTTAGTTAATTAGCTTTGATATTTGTAATTGTAAAGAGACTACTCATAGCAGGTGTTGCAAGTAGGTATATTTTAAGAACGAGTTATTTGTGTAGTATGTAAATACAGCCAGTACACTAAACTTATAAAATGTATGTTGGACGGTGGCGACTAGCCGGCGCACGGGCGGTGGCGGCGGCGGCCGGCAGGCAGGTCACCGGCAGCTCCGTTGTATTGTCACAGTATAATGGTTAACGCACAGTCTCCATGTCACCCCATTCTTTAACAACATTTGCATACAATCGGTTAAACGAACGGTCCCAAAAATTACAAACAGAAACACAAAACAACAGATCAAGCGTAAAATTTAAAATTTTGCTCAAGGAGGTCAGTCGATGCAAATTAAATTAACGACTCCTCCTATTGTCCTGTTATTCTTGTTGTACAATCAAGAACTTTCTGTGTGCATACAATGCTAATAATGGTTAATTAAATTGATAAAAATGATAAAATTGTTTCAGTAAGTAAATCACGTGTATGGGCAGGAGAAGTCGTGGGTCGGGTCTGCTGAGCGCGTGCGCTATGAATGGGCGCGCGCGCGGCCGCACGCAGACTCCGCACAGACGTCGTGCGGGAAACGCGCTGGAGCGGCGCACGCGCATACTGTGACATTCGTGTATAGTGGTGTCCTTACAGACGGTCGTACGAACATCATGTTTCTGGTAAGTATTTTTTTTTTGAGTTTTTGAGTAAATAGTTTCCGAAGTGTTTGTGCGAACATACAGTGTACACATCTTATTTTTTTTTTTATCTATTCTAAGGTAATATTATTAGGTTTCATGTAATTTTAATACGGGATCTCTTTTGATATTCCAAAAACAACATTAAAAATAAATACTTTTTTCTACAAATCACTCATGATGCAAATAATACTTAGTGTATAGCAAAATAATAACTTTTAAAACTAAGAATATAAAATACTCTAAACTTTTAACTATCCTGTGCTACTCTACGGAACCTATAATTTCGTTTCGTTTGCGTACAAAAGACATCAACGCGCTAGAGGCATATTTTTAACAACTTGTATAATTCTAGTTTTTAAGTTCTTAAGATTGCCTTGTTACTATAATATTGCCTAAATACTTTATTAATCTCCCAGTTTAAAACTTTTAAGTATACACAATAATCAGAACTCCAAAATAATACATTGTAATGCATTCCGTTGTAGAACTAAGGTACGTAAATGTTTTATGGCAAAGTAAACTATGTAACAGTGCTATATTCGAAATAATCTTGAAGCGTTTGTTATCTTACCTATTTACCTGCCTTTCAGGCAGGTAGAATTTTCCTGGAAATAAATAGTGCTACTTCAAAAATTTGGTGCTTCTTAAAACTCCTTCTTTCTCAACCCTTTGAATGACTTCTCTTTGACTTCTCTTCTCTTTGATAGACCTTTACAGTTTATAAACCATAAGGACTAAAATAAAATGTAGATTTCTTTATCTGCAAGCTGGTATAATTTAGTGAATAAGAACAACGGAAACTTTACCAAACGATACTACAATAGAGTAGTTAACCACTTATACTTCACGTTTACAAGTTTCGAAAAGGGTCGTAAATATTATTTATGATTAATAGATTGTTCATAAAAATTGAGAATTGTCATAAAATGCTTAGTCAGCACATAAAACATATTTGCGCGGTATCCAAACGACCACACTAAAACCGGTCAAGTGTGGGTCAAAGGCGAGCAATAAAGTTTTGTAGCAGTCGAGTAAATTGACTCGTCTACTGCCAAGTTCTTACTCGATGAGTTTTCTTCTAAACAAGCTTTGGAAAACTTGTCATCAAAAAGTTTTTGGTGCCCATGAACTGGCGTTATGTAATGTATGTTAATTTTGTCAGATTCTATTTTTACTCAAATCGATAACATTTCCCAGAAATATTTATATTTATAGCTATCATGTCGTTAACCACCTACGCCATCATTACATAACGCCAAATGAAAATGATATCAGCTGCTCCAGACATTATGTTCACATTACTCAATGAAAGGTTGGCAACAGCTAATTTCAAGATTGGTCCCAGAGTAGGTAACAGTTGTTCATAATGATGAGCACAATGACCCCTTTCAGGTTTTCAGTTGTTTCAAATAGAAACCTACGCCTTGTTAAAAAGAAAGAAACTAAACTGTGACTTCTTCGTGATATATCACAACTGCCATAATACTTAGTTGTTGTGTTCCAAGTTTTAATTGCGCCCAATCACCATGCACAGTGAATGTCGAGTTCTTTCCTGATGGTATGGCTTGCCAGTTTACTTAATCCTTTGTCTACGTTAAAGAAGAATCGTATGCCCATGTTATGGTTTGCATGTATTACTCAATAAAACATTCAATCCTTTCCTTAATAAAGCAACTTGCTCAAAATGACATGTGTCTAATTGTTGTATGCAAATCAGCGCAAGAGTCACTCTCACTACTGCTATAATAAGTACTTAATAACATCATTTTAGTTCGGCAGGTTTCGTAGTTCATTACACACACGTAGGTACCAACGTTATAAATAAATCAACAGCTCCCTCGCTGCCATCAGTGTCCATTGTACATTAAATCCAGGGAAACCAAGTGTTAGTGTGGGGTGTGGGACGCGGGCGGCGGGCGGGCGCCTCGGGCGCGGGCAGGCGCGGTACGTGGGCAAGTCTTCTGCCTCCCAGAGCCGACGAGCGGACGAGTCGTCGAGCCGACAGGTCATCGACACATAAAGCGTGTGAAAGTGTTATATCTTTCCTTCTGCACCCACACGCCAAGAGGTCGGTGTCACCTCGTTGTGCCGGACTATCACGATCGACTAAAACAATAGGATTTTATGTATTGATTAATACCTACTGTCGCCTCTTATAAGTAGGAAAAAATATGTTGGTAATTTGACTCCTTATAATTATGTTGTATTACAGTATTATGATGAGGCGGCCGACTGCGACAGAGATGTTTTGTGAGTGTTCCGTACCCTACAGAGGTACCTAATGTACCTACTAAGAGTTTCAGACAAGAAAGAGGAGAGCATTTGTACCTATCACCAAAGCTTTTCTCAGTGATCATGTTTTGTAGATCTTTCGGGCATGAGATAGGTACAACATACTTGTTCAGAATTAGGTGATTAGTCAAGATCCGATCAACATCGAAGCCGTTTGCGAACTTGGCCATTGAGTTCTCCATGCACTTCAACGCTAACCAAAGATCCATACTGATGGAATCCAGGGAACAAGATAATCAAATTTTCTCGAAGAGTCATATTAACCCATTCACTGCCCAGTACTTCGCGAAAACTTCGCGAAATTCGTTCGCGTGCCCACAACCCGTATCCGAGTCGTCGTTATAATAAGCTATAGATGACTTGTATCCATACCCAGAACCCGACTAGCGTGTCCATAGCTACGGATACGGGTTGTGCGAACAAACGAATTTATTGTTCGACCCGTGTGTCGGGTGCTGGGCACTGAAAGGGTTAAGCGTGGCTGAGGGTGGTCGGGTGGCTGTGTTGGCGTCAAACCGCCCGTGGCGCCACTCAGTCTGCGCGCGCGCCATTCCCACGCCCTCGCCCCGCCACCCCCCGCACTACCCGGCTCCTCTCCGCCACTCGTGAATCAACGTCGACTTTTACAAATAAATGCTTCAAAAACTTTCACTAACAAATATATACGACTTTTTGGAAGAACATGAATAATGATTATGTCTGAAAGCCCGTTTAAAATATATAGGTAAGTATAGCCGTTTGAGAATCTGTGGATGATAAGATAACAAAACAAACAATGGAAACCATATATCTTTAGTATTTTGCTCGCATGATGTGTTAAACGTAACATTAGGTAAGTAGCGATGATGAAAACTGAAGACAGTAGAATAATAGTGATTATAACAGCGAGTCTCGTGTAGGTACATATCACGTGATGAATCCCCATCAGGCTGCGTCCGCGCCGCTCTGCCTCATCAGTTCTCTTCACGCTACTCGTCGATACGTCTACTCAGAAATTAGAAGAAAATTGATTGTATGGACGCGCCTAGGTTACGTTTTTTTACGATTTGATTACATGCATAAACGTCGTTTTCGGTTTAATTGGTCGATCCAAACATTTAATAGCATGAGTTATTACTCCGCAAACCACTGTGGTAAAATGGGCCTAGCCTTAACGAAAAACCTGTAGTTACTAGCTAAACGCTCACTGAATGATTTTGAAAGAGAGTTCGAGACTAAAATCTTTCAATGAAAAAACCACAATATCGGTCAATGCAGTTGAGTCACAGGTTGAGTATCAATTAAGTACTCACTCCTCTCTAAAAGTAATTCTACCTATAACATAAGTTTTCTAGTAGTAACTTAGTAGGTAAGTACAACGGTTAGGTTCGCTTCATGCTCCACAGGTCCCAAATTGCTCCAACCCGGTATTCAAAGTATTTTAAAACTCTTGTAAAAGGAAAAACGAATAACCCACCGCACGTATTTTTTGTGGGTTACGTACGTACGTTATTAATTGTGGGTCAAAATCAAAATCAAAGCATTTATTTTAAGTAGGCCAGTTACAGGCACTTTTGAATAATTGTCGACAAGATAACAATGTAATGAAGCTACAGTCCCAGTCACCTGTCACAAGGCATAAAAACTGTGAAAGTACTGTAGTTGCCCATTCCCTAGCGTAGATCTCTATGGAGAAGAACGGGCAAGAAACTCTATGGACACTCATCTAAATCAGTATATTTTTACAAAACCTTGGTTACATAATTCATGTTGAGATGGTACATTATGTGAGAACGATGTAGCAAGATGTGCAGTGTGCACGTTAAAAGTGTCCATAGTAAAAACAAAAAAAAATACACAATTCAAAAATAAAATAATTAATTCAAATAAGCCGTGGCAGGCAAGAGACAAATCAATGGTCACCTCATTTGTCAAAATCTGTCCACTAGTTTTTGGATTGATTTCGTATTCGATTTGCCGTAATCGACTGATTTGCATATTTAATTTATGAAAAGTAATTATGACTTAGAGTTTCGAAGAATATCAATTTATATTCAGAGTGAACTATAAGATTGATGATAAAAATATGTACCTACATAGACCTACCTAACCCAAATCTTATGAAACTTTTCGCGAAAGCACATTTTATACTTACTTGTAAAGTCTCACATTCCCAATTAATATCAAGCGTTTCAATTTATTCTACTTTTTTGCTGTAGCTTGTGTTATGTTTATTTCAAGAAATCAATGAATATTAGTATTTACTTGGTAATATAATAGCAGATGTACAAGTAAATAATGCATGCGCTTATGTTGGTATCCGTATGCAGCTTCGCCGGCACCAAAGGCTAACGGAATCTGTGTCGGAGACAGGTTCGAAGGCAGTTTAATGTCACGTCCATTGTAGACGTGTACGTAGGTAATTCTTGATGCCTACAGACTTACCTATTAAAATTAAGTGGGTAGCTGTGCTTGCTCGTCTCTACATGCAACAACTATTATTGGAGGTGTGTTGCCGTCTTAGCAAAATATTTACGAGATAAAATCTTATGAAGTTTGTTTTACGTTAACATATTATCGACATAGACCATTTTTCGAATTACTTAAGGACAAAGGAATTCTTGGTTAGATCTAATTTTTAACTTCCTTACATTTTCATTAAAATACATACTTCAGTTAAGAGTTGTAACTTATGGACTCAGTCACTCAGCTATGTAAACGGAACTCGTGGCTTGAAAGAGCTGTGCCTAGCACGTGGACGATATAATATAATATATAGTACACTTAATCCTTGCCAGAGAAGTAGAAGAATGTCTTTGAATTAATAAAACGAAATTTTGGTAATGGCGCTCAAAGCCACAGACAAACAATGAATCATAATACTAGCACTTCGACCGCGACTTCGTCCGCGTGGGTTTCGCAAACAGCCTTTTCAACCAAAGAGACTGTTTGTCACTGGGACTTGTTAATAGTCAGGGCAAATTATGTTTTTACGGGAAACTGGAGTCGCTTAGAGACTGCCTCGTTGGTCTAGTGGTCGCTAGCGCGACTGCTGAGCATGAGGTCGTGGGTTCGATTCCCAGGTCGAGCAAAGTGTAATTGGGTTTTTCCTTCAGAAATTTCTCAGTAGCAGCCACGAAGTCTGCATTTGCCCGGTTGATGGCAATAGGCTCGCCCCCTATTACAAGGGACATAAATATAACTGTTAGTACCATTTAGGTACACCTCTGCCTATCCCTTCGGGGATTTCAGGCGTGATGTTATGTGAGGAGTCGCTAAACGATATAAACGATATACGCAGGTCCGTGGGAATCATTGGAAATCTCGGGATCTGCGCCAACTGGCCTGCTCCTGGTCCGATGAGAATGTACCATACCTACCTAGTACCTACCCTATCTACCTACCTAGTACCTACGTATCTACCTTCCTGGTACCTACCCACCTCCCTAGTCCCTACCTACCTACCTAGTACCTACCTACATCCCTAGTACAAACCTAGTACCTACCTACATCCCTAGTACCTACCTACCCTACCTACCTCCGAAGTACCTACCTACCTACGTAAGTGACGTGAGCTATCAATTATTATTAGAACCCAGGCTTGGCACGCGACGATGGCAAGAGACCGGACGGCATGTCTTTGTTTCCTTGGAAGATGGGTAGGCCTTTAGTGTGGGACGCAACATGCGTCGATACTCTTGCGCCATCCCATCTTCCAAGCTCATCGTGCTGTGCTGGTGCTGCCGCTGCGGCTGCAGAGAACCTCAAGCGGCGTAAATATAGAAACCTGTGTGGTAACTATATTTTCGAGCCGTTTGGGGTTGAAACTCTAGGGCCGTGGGGTCCGAGTGCTCATAGCCTATTTAAGGAAATTTCGAAACGCCTAGTTGACGCTTCCCGTGACCCAAGGGCTGGCTTTTACTTTGGCCAGAGGCTAAGTGTTGCCATACAACGTGGCAACGCCGCCAGTCTCTTGGGCACATTACCATCTGACAGCGTTGAGGAGGAGTTTTTCGATGCCCTTTTATAGTTTGTTGTTAGTTTATCTATTTTAGTTTAATAGTTTTTAATTATCAATGTATATAGTTAATGCAATATTAAATGAAATAATTATTGCGCTAATTTAAATACGCTTTTATTTATAAGTAGCTGATGCCCGCGGCTTCGCCTGCGTGGATGTCGGTTATCGCGATCAAAAGTAATCATGATGATCCCATTCCCTCAACTCATGGGAACCTAGTTTGCCCATTTTCAAAGTATTAAAATGGATATAGTATATTATCCTTAAGAGATAGACATAAGCCATAGCAGATTTTTCTGTAGACCTATATAAGATATACAATTCTACCATTCATCATTTTGTTATATCTTAAAGGGCAGGAGGAATGGAGGGAGGCCTTTGCCCAGCAGTGGGACAATATGGGCTAGCTATATTATATATTAAAGGGCAGCGTTTTCGTTGAAAGCTCCCCCAGACGGCTTATTTTTTCCAACACCTCCAACAAATATCATTATATCAATCTGCCAATCTGTACAAAAACTTGACGAATTATATACTAAAAAATTCCTCGAGAACCACTCTATCTATTTAAGAAAACAACATGAAAATCAGTGCAGTAATTTTTGAGTTTATCGTGAACAGACAGATAGACGCGGCGGAGAACATTGTGTTATAATATGTAGTGCTGTTGGGTTCGGCTTCCAGTACATCCGGATGCAGCTGAATACCAGTATTTTACATGGAACGACTGTCCATCTGCCCTCCACAACCCAGTTAGTTCTGGGTAATACGATACCCTTTGGTAGAAATATAGTGAAATTTGTGATAGCTTTAATTTCCACATCAGGTGTTCCAGATCTTCAATTTTTATACGTCAACAGAGAGTGCTCATCAGGCTAAACAACTTTTGCTAAGACGTCATTCCTCTAGATATTATAGTGTAACTGGGCTCTTGGAGCTCCACGACAGGTGTTCCACATCTTCAATTTTTATACGTCAACAGAGAGTGCTTATCAGTCTGAACAACTCTTTCTAAGACGTCATCCCTATAAAGGGTGTAAACAGACTCTTAACGAAGCCGAAAGGTACTTGTTTTCCCCGTCATTGCGACCATTTTTTTGTTCTAGACCATACCTGGGAACCTTGTAGTTACGGAGATATTGGGGGTCAAAGTTCCAACTTTTTCACAAGTTTTTTTTTTAAATACATGATTTTCATCTAAGTTTTTTACTTTAAACACCTCCAGGACCCTCCTACTATTCAATTCATCCATCAGCACAATGTTTTGAGTGTGTTACATTGAGTCCTACTGTAAAACGTGATTTTTCAACCCAAAAAAAAAAGTTGTTTCCCAGCACTAATTTTTGCGTAAAGTTACTTAGTTTGATGTACATAATGCTTGGTTGACGGCTTCGTGAAGAGTCTGTTTACACCCTGTATATGTTATAGTGTGGCTGGGCTCTTGGAGTTCCACATCAGCTGTTCCAGATCTTCAAATTTATTCTCTTAGCAGAAAATGCTCATTACGTGGAACAATTTTTGCTATGGTACCATTTTTGTATCTGACATACACCCTGAAGTTAGCTTAGTGTCAGATATTGACAAGCCTAGGTTTTTATTTTTAATCTACTGCTGGCTGAGATAAGGCGACAGATAATTTTTTTAAAAAGAAGTATAACTTCTAACGCGTGTACATAAGTACACACACACACTTTTTTTTTTTAATATATCCAATGTACAGACACAGTTTTTTTACTGTCTTATTATATGTAATAGATTGTGATAGCTTCGTGTATGCCACCAAGATGTCTTCGGTCATCGTCAGGCAGGAGAGAAGTGTATTACATTGCACCAAGCTCTTATGTGGGTTCAACGTTTTTGAATAAAATCGATGTGGTTAATTTATGGGTCACTTTCGATGAAAGTCCAGTAACTGTGTATCTGTATTTTTTTCCTTTTCATTGTATTTCAAATTGATTTTCTGGTATTAAACTGTTATATATAAAATTAAATTCGGATCGGAAAAATATGTCTTGTCAATTTGACACTCGGGCCACAGATTAGACAGATTGTTTTTAGAATAAAATCGGATTGAATTTTGCACTAAGGAGTATTGATATCAACTTCGATGCAAATCACCCACAAAATAACTTTCTACCCCTTTTTAACCGCGTTAGACGATGAGTTTTAATAAAATACGAAACATGTCTTCCATCAATTCTGTTAAAGAATGTTTATGCAAAATTTGAAGTAGATTAATTGGACCAAGGAATCACGTTGTCCCATACATACTTCGCCCTCGTTTTTCACTCCCTTAGGGGTAGAATTTCGGAAAATCCTTTCTTATCGGATGCCTACGTCATACAAAGAACACACCCTCCAAGTTTCAGGTCTCTACAATCAGCGGTTTAGGCTGTGCGTTGATCCGTCAGTCATTCAGGACAAAGCATTTTATATATATAGATGTAAGGCTGCAGGTAGCCTCTAAGAGTCGTACTAGATATCTTAACTAGACGCACTATAGGTAGATATTATATAATGTAATGCAGTCATTTACATACATATACTTTGATACCTACTCATGTAGTAACGGAGCAGCGGCTAGATGGGTGTAAGTAAAAAGTAATGATGTATAATGTCCGCAGATGCATTATGTGTCATAAAACTTACAAAGTTCACTTACCTGTAAGTAATCATCGTGTTCATGAGTGACTTAAAAATTAAAACCATCACTTTACGACCATCTTGCTTGCTTACTTTACGTGGAAGAAAAACAAGCAAGGAAATAATAAAATAATAAGTAAATGGTACCTGCTTGAGCAGGTTCAAGATTGTCTCTGTATTAAATATAGTTCTTACCAATTAAGTGTTTTAGCTTTTTTGTGCTTATTTTTCAGAAAAACTTATTCATGGAGAATAGGAACCGTGATGGTCATAGTACATTCAGCACTATGAACATCACGGAACTACGATCAAAACTACGCCTGCTGTAGACCTGTATTTGGTCTTAAATTCTTTCAAAGTATACAGATGTCAAAGTCGTTTTCACTAGCAACTTGAGCAAGCCGGTGGTGGTTAGTATATAATTTCATTCAGTTACTAAAACTAGAGGACTCGGTTAACCACAATGCTTATAAAACTAGAAAAGGAAAGTTGTACCGCGTTTGGAGTCCGAACAAATGTTTACTGAACGTGTCCATTGGATGAGTGCGGGGACCAAATTAACATTGCACTCGAGAATGATTACTGTCTTATATGATTATAATATTCTTAATATAAGTTTATTTGACAAGAACCTCAGGCAAAAGTTTCATTTCCCTCAAAAATTGAGAAAGTCATTTCTTTGGGCTACTTACTTTACTATACCAGCAACCCATAGTTTCGGATTTAGTCTCGTTCCAAAAAACAGCCTGTATCATCTGTATGACCGAATATAAACTTAGTTCAGACTGATTATTATGATTTATCATAATACAAGTTATACAGGGTGGAAGAGACAGCGACGCACAAAAGATTACTTAGGTATCACGTATTAGATATATCTTTCATTCCGAACACACGGAAATCTTAAATTTTATATCGGTAATTTAAAAACAAAACACAGCCATATATTTTCATCATGGAGGTATTGCAGTTTTGTAGGAGATAGCTTGTTTTTTTTAATTACCGATGAAAATTTTCTATGTGACGGCGTTCGGAATAGGGTTGTTGACCAAAAAAAAATCTAAATAATTCCGTCAGATAGATTTCCAAAAAATATTGGATACGAATTTATTTTTTTCTCGTAAACTATATATGAGGACGTTGCAGTGCGTCAAAAACTCGTGTGACGTGATATT
This sequence comes from Lycophotia porphyrea, assembly GCA_950005105.1. NCBI lineage: Eukaryota > Metazoa > Arthropoda > Insecta > Lepidoptera > Noctuidae > Lycophotia > Lycophotia porphyrea. The sequence goes on from OX465393.1 coordinate 10,999,186, forward strand.
TCGGTACACTTTTTAGCGGAAACTGACGTCACAAGCCCCCACTCATCATGAACTTGGATAAGTTTTATCTTCGTTATTTTTTATTGATTTGATAAAAACAAAAATACGTATCCAATATTTTTCGATAATTTAACTGACAGACTAAATAGGATTATATTTTTTTTACTCAGGAAACATCCCTATTATGTACAGGTACACCCGATGTCCCTTGTACTCTGTATAGTGTATAGGAACCTCATTTTCAAAAGTTTGAACAAGATTATTTCCTATATTTTTGAAAGACAACTTATCAAAGATGTGGCATGTACCGAGACTTCCGAGGTAGGTACCGCTTAGTACAGCTGGGTACCTACTTTACAAAAGAGTGAAAGGACACTTTAAAATAGGATAAATTAAATGCTAAACACCTTAATATGATTCCCGTCAAGTACTGTGCGTGTTTGTGATTCGGCGCACGCGCCGCTTTCACTGCTGCTGTGTCCATTGTATCCTGGTACAGACGCCAGCACATCAAGCTACTACAATCTGTCAGATTTTTTTAATGGATTTTCAACTTTATCTCTAAAGCATAAGGTTCAAGGTTGGTTGGGAAAATCTGACAGTTTCGGGTAGGTTGACCTGCTGGCATCTGTACCTAAGGTGTTCGAGGTATAGCAGTAGCTCTTACATCCCAACGATTTCCCAATAAAGGTCGTATCGATGACGAAAGTCGTGTCAATAAAGTACATAACGACTGACATTATGTTTTAGCACTGCGGTGGTCAAGTAGAACCTTTGTATAATGCTACGACATAATAATACCTTAGGTAATCTGGAACCTTCTAGGTACAAGGCTTTTGCGTCAAATTCGTTTAATAATATATATATATATAAACAATATAATGTAAAAATGTTGATAGTGTCTGATGTCCGCTACCACCACTGCCGCGTGCCGTTGTCTGAATAATGCATTCGGTATAAGTATGTACACATAGCTATAAAGGTTGTAAACGGACTCTTAACGAAGCCGAAAGGCACTTGTTCTCCCGGTCATTGCATTTTTTTGTTCTAGACCATACCTGGGAACCTTGTAGTTACGGAGATATTGGGGGTCAAAGTTCCAACTTTTCCACAAGTTTTTTTTTTTAAATACATGTTTTTAATGTAAGATTTTTGTTTTAAACACCTCCAGGACCAACTTACCTACTATTCAATCCGTCCATCAGCACAATGTTTCGAGTGCGTTACATTGAGTCCTACTGTAAAACGTAATTATTCAGCCCAAAAAAAAAAGTCGTTTCCCAGCACTAATTTTTGCGTAAAGTTACTTAGTTTGATGTACATAATGCTTGGTTGACGACTTCGTGAAGAGTCTGTTTACACCCTGTATGTCATAGGTTCATTCAGGGCCAGAGATATGTTTCAATTAACATTTAGGCACCATGGCGGAATGACATATTTTAGCTTAATTTATGATTAATTCAGCAAACATATTTGGAACAACACATATGAACAAGGAAACGACTTGAAGTTGCCCAGTTTTTTCCACAAAAAGGCATTGAGGTTAAGCATTCCGTATACATAAATATAGAGGATGGTTAAAATATCAAATTAGCTCGTCTTTCTTCCCGCTGAAGCAGTCGGCATTTTAACGAGGTACTGTCGTGTCCAAAACTTCCCAAAAACAATTCGCCACCACTCTACTAATTGGATGAAATTCATGTTTTCAATAGTTTGGTATATATAAACGATATATGCGACGACAAACTTAAATATTAATCATGCACATGCCGGACACAAATATGTCTCGAATGGGACTCGATGAGAAATAAAATTATGATTTTAAAATGTATGTTTTTGTTATTACATTAATTATAAGGTAAATTATAGCCGTCTTCGTTCTACGTTAGAGTATAGATAGAATATTTTTACCTATACATGATATATTTTTTATTTCCAGATAAAACAACATATTTTGTTGTTACTGTTCCTTGTGGCAGTCACAACATCTCGATCGTTATCTTCGGACTTGGTTGCGGCTCATTCGGCACCGATCAATCAAATTGCTAATGTAACTTGTAAGTATATTACCTACTCATGAAACGAAATTCATGCATTTTTAGAACAATGTGACTTAGTTAAACATTTCTAAATTAATTTCAGATGGAGCTGTAATAGAAAACCAAGGCAGCTTGACGTCAATATTTTCTCCTCGTATGGACTTTGAACAATGGAAGCCACTAACTGGTCGTGGGGACCCACTGCGCAACGATCCGACGTATGATTACGAACCTCCAGTCCTCGAACGAGTCCACTACTGGGCTGAAGAAACTAGACTGGAACGGGAACATTACCCTGAGAGGAAATCAGAAGTGCTTATGCTCGGAGTGTCTTCACGAAAACCGAGCGTAACTTCTAGACAGCCCCCCTTGCCGCCGAGGCGCCACGTACATCGGCCTCAACCAAATAAGTACGAAGACTTTACCTACAAACTGAGCGACCACTATCCAATGACTATTTTAGTACCACCGCCGCCACCTCCGCCCGGTCACCAACCACCACTTTTTATTCTCTCTGATGATAAAGCTTTACCACCCATAAACAATAAAGCACAGTCCTCAATGAATCCGAACAACTCGCCTCAGTATGTTATTCAAGATTCCACAACTGCACCCGAACATCTTACATCTGTGTACGCCTTGCAAGAATCAAACCTAATCTATCAGTCTTCAACAACCGCCCAAAATTGGTTAAGGGATTCGAATGAAACTAAAATCTTAGAAAATGCGGTAAGTAGTGATTACGCTGGTTGGGGACCAACGACACCGGTCGATAATAATGATGCCGCGAATGACACTCATAACTTAATTTTCAATGATCACATAGAATTTTCAAGACATCCCTATTCGTTCTACAAACCAATGCTGTCGGAATCGCCACCACCGCCCAAGGCGATACTAAACCCTTCAGTAGTATCAACTTTCATTCCAACTGCTTTGCCGCCTACTACTACGATACCAGCTTCTGTTGCTTTTACTCAAGTGACATGGCCAACAGAACGAACTACTGAACTGCTTGAAGTTACAACGGAGACTCCACAAGAAACGACCGAAAAAAGAACTACAATTGTATTTGAGCCGACGCCAGTTCCCACTACAACGACAAAACTAGAAACAAGCTTATTCGATATGCTCGGACCGATGATGTCGATGCCAATGGTAAACGGCCCAGAGAGGCCCGAAGACAATCTTTATGCTCACGCGTCTGAGACCGTTAACATATTTAATGAAAATAAACCGGAAGGTCCACAAATTGAAACAATGCAAACAATGCAACCGCCACCGCCGGTTAAACCCGCTGAAAGTTCAACAGTACCTCACAAACAACAATTTCATGTGAATTCACAAGTTTCCAATAAAAAATCAGCCTTGTACACGCATGGTCCATATTTACATAATCGTTTTACAACACCGATCCCAACCACTATAGAAGAGTACTCGGAGAATTTCAAACAAACAACTGAGACACCTACCGTGCCGATGTATCTTATAATACAGGGACACTCTAAAGTTAAAACTTATGGCTCAAAACCAAAAGTTCCTGATAGCAAGGATACAGTCACCAATGAGATTTCTAAACCTTTAGAAACAAATGAAGTTAAACACCTTCATCCAATAATGAAAAAATCAGCAAAAAAATTGGATTTCACCGATGCCACTCGGAATAACAAAGCAAAAAATTTGAAGTCATTGATCGATAGCGGGCTCGGATCCATAGAAATACAAGAAACCGATGTTGGGATAAAATACGATGTTAGTGATGGCAGTGACGTGCCGATAGAAATATACAGAAAAGGCATTGTCGACAATGATGAAAATAACTATTCAACCCCTAGGAGAAGTGCTAAAGAATTAAGGAGAAAACGACAAATTGAGCTCGAAGACTTATTACCGTTTGATGAAGAAACTATCGACGAATATGTTTATAATTTTTTAGAGGAGCGAAAAAATGAGACTGGTATTACAGGATTAATCGCACAAGCTGTAACTAGCGATGCAGCAGAAGCCGTAGACGAATTGGAAGACGACGATGATAGTGATCAAGAAGAAGAAAGATGAGTGGCTGTTAAATGCTTTTCAGAGATCTAATAGGATAAATTACATAGCACAATACCAAAAAACAAAAACGATTTGGGTGCAGAAGTTTCATAATTTAATGAATTAGATAATTCAACTTAAATATTTGTTGATCGAGCCCACCGATGGATCAGCTTACTAGTTACTCCACAACAAAAGTTATAACTTGGCATTTTGAAATTAGTACTTAAGAGATATTGGTTGCAAATACCGGTCACAACCATTTAAGGTAGGACTCTACCCATAGTACTCATCAGGGGGGTTACTATGACGTCTTAAAGCAGGAGTAATTCCAGTTTGGGAAAGAGATAGAGCTGAAGGGTGTAAAAAGACTCGAACGAAGCCGAAAGATACTTGTTCTCCCCGTCATCGTCATTGCGATTATTTTTTTGTTCTAGACCAGGGAACCTTCTAGTTACGGAGATATTGGTGGTCAAAGTATGTTTAGAGTGCGTTACATTGAGTCCTAACGTAAAACGAGATTTTTTCAGCCCAAAAAAAAAGGCTTTTCCCAGCACTAATTTTTGCGTAAAGTTACTTAGTTACTTTACTTAGTTTGATGTATGTACATAATGCTTGGTTGTCGGTTTCGTGAAGATCCGTTTACACCCGGTATACAGGTCGTCTAGCGCCATCTCTTTCTCACACTGGAATTACTCCTGCTTTAGACGTCATGGTAGGCCACATGTTGTCTCTCCACTGCAGTTTAACGAAATTCGCATACACAATCTCCGTCAGCCAAAAGGAAGGTGCTGGAAAATTAAAAAATAAATAATAAGGTAGTGCTCTTTTGGGAAAGTTTCTCAGGCAGAAGACTCATTTAAACGGGTGTTGTCAACCAATTCGAGACCTTTGTATGACCAAACCACCGTAAAACCTGCAATTAAACCAATAAAAGTATGTTTACGCGCACTAACTCACAACTGTTATCCCAACTTAGCCATGGTATGACTGGTAATGTCGTAGGTATAATTTTCCGGCATCTGTTCTGCGGTGTTTTAAATGCTCCTTTTTTCTATTGGTAGTGCACATATGAATCTACTGCGGAAAACACGCGTTCCTCAATAATGTAAGTTCAAGTACTGTAAGTAGTATATAATAATATTAATTATTTTTACAATAGATAAAAATTGTTAAAACGTTACAAACAATGTTTTACCAAATAAAGAGCGTAGTATAAAAATTGTTGCTGAATGTCACTGTGAGTCAGGTCAGTGACGGAGTAAATGTGTACTTAATTCGACTGTAATAAGACTATTTTGTACTGTAGTAGCTATTTAGTGAACGTATTTATTTTAGTGATAAGATAAACAATTATATTACTTTTTATACCTGCCTAATTTCCAGATTTTACTTATTACATTAAGTTTCTAAACATCAACGTGTACTTAATAAAAATCTTAAATTTATAGACAAACAACGCACAAAACCTAAACCAGTGTCTAAACACAGTATGCCGAAGGTACGCGACCAAAGTCTTACTATTACGCTTGCAATGCAATTTGATTTACTGACGACACATTATGTCGAAATTACGTTGCGTTATGGCGTACAGCGAACTTCGGTCGGGCGTAAGTTGAGCGGCAATTCGGCGGCAACGTATTCTGTAGAGCATACATTATGCGCGACCGAAGTTCGGTTCAATTCATACTAAAAAAGCTAAAAGCAAAGTGGCTTTCAAAAGAGTAGTTCGGAAATTCTATTTAAAGTCATACTAAATTGCTTACTATCTAGAAATCACTAGAGTCATAGTAATTATTATAAGGTACTTCACTCGTATTTCAGACTGTTTGTATGTATTATAATATATATTAGTTTATTATATCTTTATATATATATGTATTAGTATGTACCCGTTTAAGTGTATCACTACAAGTTTGCAAAATGGTAATTTCCTTATTTATTGTTTTTTTACTCTACCACAATGCTGTCCTATTTGATCCAAAGGTTGACTGGAAGAGAATGCCTAGTGGCATTAAGTCCGCCTATGTACCACTCTTGTACATGAAGTTTAAACAAATAAAATAAATAAATAAATGTTCTTTCTTGTATTTCCTCCTAAAGCCTCTGCAATTGGTATAACTGTAAAATAGTCCATTTTTCGGGTTTCCACCTCAAACGTAATAACAGAACCTTAACAGGAACACTTTGTTTTGCGTCTGTCTGTCCGGCTGCTTAGATAACACGACACGGCGACACTACAGCGCTCGAGCGAGACACTGAATACACACAAAGTTGCGCAACTGAATTTTTGCCGTGTAAGATGAGCACTTATGGTGTGTCATATCAGCCGAATACGTCGGAACATAAAATCAGCCGCGGAACTTCGGATGTGCGTGTGGATTAAGAGATCATTTCGAAAAACTCTTCCAATCCCAACCAAATTATAAGAGGATTTAGGAAATAATTGTGAAAACTTCATGGTAAGGTATAAAATTTGTGAAACCTAAAGAAAGTTAGAACTCATTAACTGGATCTCTCAATCTGGACAAATGAAGAAAAAGCCATAACGCGTATCCAAGAATATACTGCCTATGTGTTTATAATTTGCATTTTAATTAATTGTGAAGGATTTGTGAAAGCTGCTAAACAATATTTCGACTCGTTTCAAAGCCACGTTTAAGATTTATAACGGTTTATATGGATCACTCGTGTGAGTAGACCATTTTCAATTGACTGATCTTGTAAAACACGACCGGAACTAAGCATAATTTATGCATCACCATCTCTGATGCTTTGACAAAACCGCACGCCTTCTTGCTTAGTACCGGTAATGATTCCGATCGGCGATATGGTCACCCTACTCAACGTTTTCCTCAAGGATTGTAAAAAAATGATTTATCTTTTTAAGTCGATTACAGCATAAAAAAACCAGATATCTATTTTTTTTCGAACTAAAAGGTCACGAACGCCATGTTGGAAGCCCGCCATTGAATAGAAATTTTTACTCATACTTACAGGGACGACTGATTCGTCAAATTTTAGTACAACATTTTTCACAATTTCTGATGTATCTACCTTCTACCTATAAGTTTTGGTTTATTAAATATAGTTCAAAATAATGATCTCTCAGTTGGGACGATCGACAAAAAACAAGATTTTAATTTTTTCTTGAACCAGTAAGATTTCAATCACGATTTTTGTTTCACAAATTTTCCCAGGATCATAATTTGCAATAACATGATAATTATTCATACTTTTTCAGTATTAGGTCGTGTTTTACAAGATCACTCAATTAGAAAATTGACCACTCTGAGTGATCCATATAAACCGTTATAAATCTTAAACGTGGCTTTGAAACGAATTTAAATTTTCTTAAGCTGCTTTCGCAAATCCTTCACAATTAATTAAAATGCAAATTATAAACACATAGGCAGTATATTCTTGGATACGCGTTATGCCTTTTTCTTCAGTTGTCCAGATTGAGAGATCCAGTTTATGAGTTCTAACTTTCTTTGTTTAGGTTTCACAAATTTTATACCTAACCATGAAGTTTTCACAATTATTTCCTTAATCCTTCTATAATTTGGTTGGGATTGGAAGAGTTTTTCGATAAGATCTCTCAATCCATATGCATATGAACTTCGGGCTCGTTCCTTCGGCATAGTGTGTTTGGACACTTAGATTTAGAATGATGAAATTTCGCACAAGACTTCCTTATAACAAAGGTACCGAGTCACTAAGGAATCATTTTTGAAAATGTATCTTCCCTACCTATCTTTACAATTGATCCGTACCTGGTTCCTACTTCTCTCTCTCCGTCTTTTTCCGTAACAGCCCTGATTTGCAGCTTAGATAATATTCCATTTTTCTAATTAAGTATGTAGGTTTAGATTGATGCAAGTCTACAAAAAAGACACGTGCGAGCAGCGGACGCGGCCCACTAACACACACATTTCTTACCATCCTTTTCGTAGAAATAGACAGAGACACCTTAGATAAAGTGAAAGCTGCTTATAAACCCATAAAGTCACATTTATTGCGATCCAGTGTAGCCTGTATGGAGACATCTATGATGGAGGGTCAATGGCAGATAAGTAAAACAGCGTGAATGATAGGTGTCTACACCAGTAAACATTTAAACATTAGGTATACGCTTTCTATGGAAACATACTTATACGATCAGAAAATAATATGCTCCCAACTATGAACGAGATCAACTTAAAAAAGTATTGTTTAATAGAAGGGACCGTGCTGGACGCAGAGTTACACCAGTCTGCTTGGCACAGACACACCTTGTACTCGGCTTCAGGATGTCTGAAATAGGAAGACCAGTGTTATCACACGTAACTAGTCTACCATTACCTGTGCCTGTGTCTAAATTAGGAACAAGGTGTTTCGACCACACTTTAACAGTGTTCGATTAGGGAAATAGTTTGAACTACATAATTAGGACATCATTTTAGATCAGTGGTTCGATACTCGTATCGCGTGTAGACCAAAAATTTTTTGATAAAAAATCTACTAAGTATAAGGCGTAAAAGGGCCTTTCATGAAGCCTTCAACCAAGTAGGTATTCTCTACATCAAACTAAGTTACTCTTCGCCAAAATTATTGTTGGGAAACGCTTTTTTTGGGGTGAGAAATCGAGTGTCATGGTAGGACTCAATGTAACGCACTCAAAACATTGTGCTGATGGATGCATGGAATAGTACGGGGAAGGTATTTTAAGTAAAGTGACAACATTAAAATTTTGTTTTTCTTTTAAACTGTGAAAAAGTTGGAACTTTGAACCGCAATATTTCCGCAACTAAAAGAAGAAGAAGAAAGAAGGTATGGTCTAGAACTCTAGAACAAAAAAGTAAACGCAATGACGGGGAAAGCAAATGCCTTTCGGTTTCGTTAAGGGTGTATTTACGCCCATTAGTTAGTCTCATGGTGGCACTTAATACATTGATCACTCAGCTAAATATAGCAATTAATTTATCTTGCACACCAAATCCGTCGGAAACAATTGGTTCTACATACAGACATTACTCACCTTTCTTGCTTACAAGACATGGCTCTAGTGGGTAACGACAAGGTTCGAGGAATAAAATCGTCTGGTGTGGACTGGTAGCATCCTCTCTGCACTATCCACGCATGCCGCGCCCGCGCACTCCACGACCTCACAAAGCACATCGCGTTCTCTGGAACACAAAACCCCATTGAAGCTATGAACCCAAACTCAAAGTAAATCAATATAATCAGTAGAATGACTGTTAACACCTCCGGTACAATTAATAAGAAACATCCGTGTGCTGTTAAATGTAAGAGTCGACGGTACGAAGTCTCCTCCGCAGCGGTTCCAGTCGCTCTGGGTCGACGAACAGTTATAACAGAGCAGTGCCTCATTTGTCTTAAACAAAAACAACCAAAGCCACAACTTTATCAACAACATGTGTGTGCATATTTGAAATCTGTAAAAACTTTATCGAAGTCCACTGAAAGACTGAAATAGGTAGAAGGAATGAAATGGTGAATACGATTTAGAACAGCATGTACTAATTGTACTGAAGCGTGTGGAAACGAGCAGTGTGTCATGTGAATTTAAACAAGTGTTGACATAAGGAAAACAGGTATACCTACCTACCTATAGACAGGACGTAGCATGTGACAGAATAATGGAAAGAGGCTGACTTCAAATTAAGTAAAAAGGCCAGGTGAAACTTGGCAAGTTGGCAGTCTGCCGCAGACAGCGAGGAGCCTATTCTTCATTCCCGATCCTAACCTACCTTCGTTTAGTAGTTAGGAATTAAATACCGTTAAGCGCCTGCAATGCCTGTTGCTGTCGCCGAATTTTTCGAGTCCAGGCAACTGTCAGTAGAAAGTACCTAGGTAATTCCTCATAATTATTTCGGTAAACAATATATCATGCTGGTAACCTGAACGAATATTACAGTATGTCGTCAGTGCACATCGTGTTCTTGCCACAGCTATCCGACTGGGGCCGAATAGTCCCCTATATGTCACAGGGTCTTGTCCGTAACGTCTTGATGTGAATGTGCCATTGTAGCATAGTAAAGGACAGGTGTTATGGATAATTACAATGAAATTTAAGATAACAAATATTATAAGCATTTAGTCAATAGCTATTATTTGTGACATGAGACAAGTCCCTAATGGTATTGGTAGTCTAGGTATCGGCCAACTAGATTTTAGTTGGATGGCGCTTATGAGGCTCGCATTAAATAATAACGATAAGGCTGCGTTTCCATCAGAGATGAGCGAGGATGCGTAGCTAGGGATGTGTGTGTTTTGAAGTGAAAACTTCTTTAGCATCGTGATTTGAAAGTCGATGAAACGAAAAAGCGACAGTAAAAAGAGATAGACACAAATTCATAACATTTAATGTGGGAGAAAATGAGATAGGAAGAGCATTATACAATGTTTATCTTGAAGCTAAAATTTTTGAAAGTTTCACATTTTTATTTTTTAATTGTGTACAGGTTCTAACAAGACCCTCCACGAAGCCGTCAACCAATCATTCTGTACATCAAACTAAGCAACTTTACGCAAAAAATATTGTTAGGAAAGGATTTTTTTTTTTGGGTGAAAAATCATGTTTTACAGTAGGTACTCGGACTCAATGTACCTACCTAACGCACGAAGGGGGTTCGTGGAAGGTGTTAAAACTTAAAATCTTACATTAAAATCAATGGAAAAAAACTTGAGAAAAAGTTGGAACTTTGACCCTCAATATCTCCGTAATTAGAAGGTTCGCAGGAGAACAAAAAAATTATCGCAATAACGGGGAGAACAAGTGCCCTTCGGCTTCGCCCATTCGAGTCCACCCCCGTTTCAGAGAACTCATGCGCCATCCCACCATACATATTGAAAGTGGAACCTCCAGGTGGGTCACTGGCATTACGTGTGCGCAAAAGTGAACCCACCTGGTAAGTGGTAAAATAGAGTTTTCGGGGGGTTTTGTCGCTATATTCTCTATCTGTGGGGGTATTTTCATGCCCCAGTGGAGTGGGGGATGCGCAATAATCAAAATATTGAAAAGCAAAATTACCCGCTCTGATCCCGTGACAGGGTGTTCAACCTTTTGTGAGATTTTCATACGATTTTTTTTTATTAATTTAAGTAATCGCAAATATTGTTCCTTTTTAAATTTAATAAATAACATTCTAAAACTTTTGAATGATTAGGTCCAAAGCTGCATTGCATTTCTATAAATGCAACCTTTGACAGTAGGTTTGTGTGAACCACCCAGTAACTCTATTCATTACATACAGGGTGGAAAGGATACCAACGCGAAAGTAGGATTATTTAAAAAAAAACAGGTGCTCTATACATTTTGACCGTGTATGTATTGCATTCTTATTGGGAACTAGCTGATGCCCGCGGTTTCGCCTGCGTGGATATCGGTTATCGCGACCAAAAGTAATCATGATGATCCCATTCCCTCAACTCATGGGAACCTAGTTTGCCCATTTTCAAAGTATTAAAATGGATATAGTATATTATCCTTAAGAGATAGACATAAGCCATAGTGGATTTTTCTGTAGACCTATATAAGATATACAATTCTACCATTCATCATTTTGTTATATCTTAAAGGGCAGCGTTTTCGTTGAAAGCTCCACTAGACGGCTTATTTTTTTCCAACACCTCCAACAAATATCATTATATTTTAGCCAATCTGTACAAAAACTTGACGAATTATATACTAAAAAAATCCTCGAGAACCACTCTATCTATTTAAGAAAACAACGTGAAAATCAGTGCAGTAATTTTTGAGTTTATCGCGAACAGACAGATAGACGCGGCGGAGAATATTGTGTTATAATATGTAGTGCTATTGGGTTCGGCTTCCAGTACATCCGGATGCAGCTGAATACCAGTATTTTACATGGAACGACTGTCTATCTGCCCTCCACATCCCAGTTAGTTATGGGTAATACGATACCCTTTGGTAGAAATACAGTGAAATTTGTGATAGCTTTAATTTCCACATCTGGTGTTCCACATCTTCAATTTTTATACGTCAACAGAGAGTGCTTATCAGTCTGAACAACTCTTGCTAAGACGTCATTCCTATATATGTTATAGTGTGGCTGGGCTCTTGGAGTTCCACATCAGCTGTTTCAGATCTTCAAATTTAGTCTCTTAGCAGAAAATGCTCATTACGTGGAACAATTTTTGCTATGGTACCATTTTTGTATCTCTTATAGTTTAGCTGGTCTATTACGGTTCTGCATCAGGTGTTCAAGTTTCCAAGATAAATTATAGCCTATATGTTGCCCAGACTTAATACCAATACAACAAAAAAAATCATTCAAATCCGTCGAGTAGTTCCGAAGATTAGCGTGTAGAGACAAACACAGTTTTTTTTTTTGAAATCGTGCTCTATTACTGTTTCTAAACACCCCCCAATTTTTTTTTTAATATATTCAATGTACAGACACAGTTTTTTTACTGTCTTATTATATGTATATAGATAGCCGTTTTTTTTTAAATAATAATCGATGAAAAATTTGTATGTGGCCACATAATGATGTATTGAATATGTGGTAACTGTTTTCGCGTCGGTGTCCCTTCCACCACGTATTATTCCACCCTATTCTTCACTTGTTATACTGGGTTAAATTAAATTAGCTAGCGATACTCCGCAGACGTGATGGATATTGTTAGCTAAACGGCTAAACCAAACAAAAAATGGATTTGATGACATTTTGTTGGGTTAACGACCACTAGGAGTTCATTTCTTTCAAATACAAACATTTTTCCTTTTTTTTTGTTCTCTTCGTACTTCGCGCGAAAGTGTTCATAATGAGATTAGCTCGCTCGTTTAAACGCCACGGCCGATAGGTTTTTAAACACGATATACAATTTAAAAAGTTGTTTAAAAAAACTGACTTCCAAAAAAAAGTGAATATTATTTTTGTCAGCGACTTCCGAAAGTAAAGTAATTTTACTGTCTTTTTAGCAACATTTTTTATTTTATTTTAGGCTTTTTAGTTTTTATCTCATATAAATTCTTGTCGAGTATTAATTTTCCATTATAACTAGAAGTTATTAGCAGATCATCCACATAGACGAAGAAGATAAAATACGCATTATAAAAGGTAACTCATAAACTACACAAGAAAAGTTAATAAAAATCAAATAGGACCACAGCGCAAGCTTAAGCTGAAAAAAAGAATCACGTAAGTCGGATCAGTTACCACAGCGAAATCGGCATACATTAAAAAAGAAAAGATGATGCCGAATATATAACCTCCTGCTTTGTAAGAAGTCGGTTAAACACAAACTGATTTTCTCATTTCATTCCTCATATGACTACACTATTAGTATTACTTCATATGACTACACTATTAGTTAGTCGGCCCCAAAAATAAAATAGTTTTTAAGTTCCACACCTGCTAAGTTTCTCTAGGCAATTTAATTTACCCTTAAAAAATGCTAAGCATTAATTATTCGAAATATTCATAACCTACAAATATCAAGTCCTAGTGTTAGAAGTTTCTGAAATATGTATGTAGCCTATTATGACAGAGAAACGGGTAGGCTGATTAAGTCGCACCATTATAAGTATTTGTTTTTAACTATTTTGATACCGAACCCTGAAAAGCCTCGACCTCGAACTCATTCAAATGTCCTAAAAGGTAAAAATTTTTTTTTTTGAAAATCTTGCGAATGGTTTTTTCCACCCTTGAAATAGGACCCACCAGGTGGGTTCTCGGCATCTAGGAAGAGGTTAAATAAATATTTATTGAAAATAAAAGTGACGTGCGCTCTGAGGTATTGTACATACGGAATACCATAGCACGGCACGCCACGATTCGATATTATCCGTAACGTAACGGCTTAAGAACCTCACGGCTTGGTACGTGACGATGGGAAGAGACCGGACTGCATGATGTTGCCTTGGAAAGTGGGTAGGCCTCTGGCGTGGGACGCAAACTGTGTCGACACCTTCGCGCCATCTCATATTACAAGTACGGCGGGCTATGCTGGCGCTGCTGAGACCCCTAAGGCCGGACTCCACCGAAGCGGAGACGAGACGAGAGGAGAAATGTGTTGTTAACCACCGATAAAGTTACGTTATTTACACTTCTTGCCTCTGCTTAGGTTTAGTGGAAACGGTTGAGCAGATACCTACTGTAGGAGCAGATACCTATTGGTACAGCCGTTTGGTGCGAAACGCACGGGTCGTGGGGCCCGAATGCGCCTCTTTTTTTAAGGGAATTTCAAGCCGACCCGACTGGTGTTGACACTTCGCGTGACCAGAGGGCTGGCTCCTTCTTTGTCCAAACGATTACCATAGCCATTAAACGTGGCAATGCTGCCAGTCTTCGGAGCACGTTTCTGGATGACAGCGATGCTAACCCATTCGAGTCCACCCCCGTTTCATTGAACTCATGCGCCATCCCACCATACATATTGCAAGTGGACCCTCCAGGTGGGTCAGTGGCATTACGTGTGCGCAAAAGTGAGCCCACCAGGTGGGTTCTCGGCATCGCAATTGCGACTTGAGTGAACCCACCAGGTGGGTTCCCGGCACTGAATGTGTTAACGCTTATCTGTACTGTTGTTGTCATTTTATGTATGTACCTACTTAGTCTTAGTTTAAGTTTTTAATTGAATTGAACACTGTTTCGTTACCACTGTACTTTTCCTAGGAGCTCTTGAGTGGAGACTCAAAGAGCTAATCTGGCAGAGATAAAGAAACTGGTCAAACTGGTATTTTTGAAAGCACAATAAATCACTAAGAAAACAAACTGGTATTTTTTAAAGCACAATAAATAACTAAGAAAACGAATTGTTATAAGTTTCAATAATGTATTTCGTAGTTTCCATAAATTGATAACTATCCACTATCGGTGAGGTAACAACTCTTGTAGAACCATCTCAGCGAGCTACAAATCTAAATTCACAATCTAACTGATAATTTGAGGGTGCATCCAAAACATGGTAATGAAGTATTTTCAAAATCGGATCTATTTTTGATTCATTTGCCCTGAGACTACTTGAAAGTTTATTATGTACGGGTAAATACATATATTAGTCTATCTGGATTTAATTGCATTTTATGAGTGAGTAAATAAATGTATTGGACGCACCCAGCACGCGTTCACCGCCGCACAAACTCAAGGCGCACTCCCAAAACTACGTAAATAGCCACAATACATAACAACAAATTTAATAAGTGTTGCAGCGCTTCAGACTCGCAATCATCTTTTGGACCCAAATAAAAACTAAATACACATTTACCTACCATGTTACACAACTCAAGCCAGCATTTAACATCAATTCTTCTTTTAGTAAGTAATATAATCAATCAAATGAACTAATAGCCACCCTACGTTATATGCGTGCACCAGTTTTCAACATGCGCATTTCGTAAGATCCCACTTCCCAGAAGTATTTATTAAGTATTATAATTGATGTGATACAATATTTTTAAATATTATACAATTTCAATGTAGCGACTGAGCGATATTTTTGTTAATACATGTTTTAAAAAATATTATAATAGATCAATTTAAAACTCAATAAACAATCCAAAGTATTAATTGTCTATAAATGCAAAATAAAAAATAAATAATATATCACAATGTAAACTCGATAAGTTAACAAACTTATTGAAAAATAAAACATGCCCTACGCAAATTCCCGCTCAGCCTTGCTCATTAGTCAATTATTCAATAAGAATAGGAAGGTATTTCAATAACAGGATTTTATTCAATTTTGTTAATTAATTATCCAACAGGTGTAAGTTACATAACAATTTAGCTACACATATTAAATGTTTTGTTCATGTTAAATGCAGAAATGTAAATAAATCTAAACTAATAGTTTTTTTGAGAAACAATTAGTTTACAACTTCAATATGAAGCAGGCATACAACCTACAAAATATCAGACATTATTTTTATATTCAGACATTTGAATCAAATATCTGATAAACGCCAATAAACCAATTTACATCTACATTTTTAAGCCCGCTTTTAACAAATTTCATAAATATTTACAACATATTTTTGTGAACTACATGTGTAAGGCTATTGTTCTATTTTGTGATACACATTAAGAATAACACAGAACAGGTATTCAAAATAGTAACTTCTTGTGTTTGTCTACTGAATTGAAGAATCATGCTATATAAACTGACATTTACATATTTAAGGTGCACCTAAATAGTTATTACAATATATTGGGAAATAAAAGCCCTATAAAAGAAGCAGCTTTCTAGAAAGATTAACACCAAAAAGGACTTGTAACGATGCGATGCGAGTCGGCGGCGGCTAGGTACCAGTAGTCCACAACGAGAATACCATCTGGCACGATTATCGATAAAATCGAATAAATTGGTAATTAAAATGATATGACACATTGAAAAAAGTATTTCAACCAGTCTTAAAGCTTTAACAAATAACAAAATTTGGGTAATGAACATAGAGGATAATATACGGATACATACACTGAGAACAATAAATTACGAATAATATACTGAGTTCTCTGGCTAACTTGGACGGCCAGGTTCTATTCTCGTTGAGTATGAGGCAAGTTGTGTGGCAAAAGTCTAGCTCACAGTCCAGTCCAGTCCCCAGCGCTCAGATACCTTCAGTTGAGCTGCAGCTGCATCCTTCAGAGAGAACAAGTGTGTCATCTCTAGCTCAGTTTTGGCTAGTGAGATAGCCTTCTCAAATAATTCTAAGGATCGTCTCAGGTTTCCTCTGAAAAAGATTTTTTATTTTTGTGAATAGCAATTCAATTATTATGTAACCTAAATAAAGGTGAGTAAAACTTGTTCTACAAATGTTTGTGTCTATTTATTCTATTGAAATGTGCCAATGATACTTAATTATAAAACATTTCACAGAAAAATGTTTTGAGAAAAGGATGGGGCAAAGGTCTAAAACAACAGCATAGATTCAAACACAACTTATAAACTCGTATTGAGTCCAAGATAGTTTAATCAAATAATAAATTAGTACCAAAAATATTTGTTTAATCTCTGGATATGGTAAACTATTGAACTATCTTTTATAAATTGGGGTCAAACCCCTGATGATAACGTATCATTTGCTTTTTTTGAGGTACCATAATTATCTTAAATATTTATTTTGTTACAAAAGGTGTGTTTCAACTATTTCTAAATCAAGGACCTATATTGTAAGGTTGGTGTCTCTTACATAACAATAAAAAAATATTCTTTTTACAAGATAGGGTGAGTGAGATAAAGCTTCTTATCATGTATATATTTACTAGTTAAGATGATAAAACAGCTGTGATAACAGTGGATAACTCACCAATAAAGGATATCAATAGTAAAGAAATACTAACTGATTTTCTATTGGCCATGAATCAAAAGACAACTAAATATTAAGTATGGCATGCAAAATAAATGATATCATCAAACTACTCATGACCATCCTCCTGCTGTCAACTCAGTTTAAAATCATTGCATACCATGAAGCCAAGTATTATTTTAATCTGTTTAGCTTACCTCTGTACTTCAATTGTACCCAATGTCTCATATGCAAAATCACATTTGTCATCCATTTCAATGGCTTTGTTGATCAGTTTCACAGCTTTATCAAAGTCTGTACTCTTCTGCAGCTGCACCAGTCCTTTGTGCACATACAGAGTGGCATTGTTGGGGTCCACCGAGAGAGCAGCATCAAACAGTGCCTCAGCACGGCCCCACTCCTGTTGGTCTGATAATACTTGAGCAAACAAGATGTATGCTTCAGCACAGCGAGGGAATCTCTCCAAAGCCCGTTCAAAGTCAGCCCGAACTTGAGTCAGAGCTCCAACATTCTTATTGATCTGTGCATGTCTGTAATCAGCATAACACTTCTGTATGTAGGCAATTGAAAAGTCAGGGTTCAGCTCAACAGCCTTTGCAAATTCAGCTGTGGCCTCATCCATGCGCTCCAGGAGTAAATACACTTGTCCTCGGTGATGATAAATGTCAGAGTTATTAAGATCTAGCTGTGCAGCTCTCTCAAAGTCTTCTAAGCAGCGTTCAGTGTTTTCCAATTGTGTAAATAATGAAGCACGCTTGATCAAGGCATTTACCTTAACTTTAGTAGAAGCATCACTATCAATAACCTTTGCAAGATCAGCTTGGGCTTCATCATGTCTTCCTAAAAGAAGATAAAAAGTGGAACGCAGCAACAAGGCCTCATTTTTGTATTTGCCATCAGGATCTTTCAGTTCCTGAGAGCATGCCTCAACAATGGAATCATAATCTTGAGCATCAAGAGCTTGCTTCGCTTTAGCAAAGCCATTGGTAACCTTGTCATCAAGTTGTAACTTGGTAATGGGATCCTCAGAGAAGGCTGAGAAATATGTCTTGATGAAATGTTTGGATGGCATGACCGGGCGACGTTTGGCAAGGGCTTCGCGAGCATGCTGCCTACCCAGCGCCTTCAAGATTCTGTCAGCATTAACAAGAGAACTTTGTACCTGGAACCTTTCAAGAATGCAGGCAGAAGTAACATCTTCTAGAGCCAAAACGAGATCTCCACTTTTCTCAGCAGCACGGGATCGTCGCAAGAACGCTTTAACGTACTTCTCATTAAGTTTAAGAGCAAAAGTACAATCTTCTTTAACTTGCTCCCACATATCGCGTTTTTCGTAACATGCAGAACGATTCTGATAGAAAGTGGCAAGGTCGACGGGACGGTCGGGAGGGCAGGCTTCGATTGCTTCGTTGTATAAAGCAATAGCTTTATCATATTCTCCTGCATGGAAAGCCCGGTTTCCGGCACCTTTAAGTTTCATAGCCCGGTCGATAGCACTCTCGGAAACTTTAGCGTTATTTTCTTCATTATCCAATGAAATGGTAGTCTTGGCTTTTAACTCAGACACTTTTTTCTTTTCTGGATCTTCTAATCTGTTTCTGAAATAAAGGTAACCTAAACTGATGGCAAGAGGTGCGCCTAGAAGAATTGCCAGTTGCCATTTAGGAAAGGGTGTACTGCCTGTTGACGCCATTTCTTCTGTGAAACTGCTTCAAGAGATACTAAACCATAAACGATACACCATTAAGTTTATCACAACTACAATATCGTAAATACAGAACACCTAACTTATGATTTTCTTTACCATTCTTCCCATTTCATTGATGTCTTCACGCTCGAAGTTAAAGCAAAACATAGACAATTTTTGACATTTTTTTTTTTAACTATGATTCATGTCATGTGGATCTAAACTGCCAGTTTTATTACTTTGAAGACTGATTTTGCGTCTTAGTTGTGTCAATCTTACACTTATGCAATATGAAATACAGTATTATTTTGAAAGAATTTTGGACATTCAACCAAGTTCACGGTTTGAACCGATCCGATGGAGATGAGTGTTATGACATAGATGGCCAGGGCTGGCGTAACCATGTTACATAGAGGAATACGATGCTATAATTACGATCATAACCACAACAAATTACTAAATAAATTGGAGGGCTACAAAAACAAATACAATGCTACTTATATTTTTGTTCAGTTTCATATATCTAATTAAATAACATACACTATCAAATAAAAACGATAAAATAATCAAAAAGGCCATCAGCCCTATGGAATGTGGAAAACAAAATGTCAAGTGCTGTCAGTGTCACTGTCAGTAGCGGTACCAGTTATCAGTTATTTGTAGACTTCTGTCTTTCTAAAATTGCCATTATGCGATTATATAGACGGTTTCTTAGATAGAAATCTTGTATCAAATATATAAATTCTTATAAGTTTTTAAACTCAACTACTATATATACTTTACGAATAATAAATAAAGTTAATGTGTTAATTTGTGCGAGTTAAGTAACCTCTTCGCTTTCCTAACAATATTTTGATTTTATATTTTCTAGATAGATACTTACCCCCAATTATACAAAACACAAAAATGTTTAGTAAAAAAGCAATAAATTTTGTAAGTATTCTTAGTTTATTTACAAAACTTATTTCGAAATTATAGTTAATTTTAGCAAACCAGAGTAACTAACGAGGAAAGAATTATATTTAATTTCAGTTAAAACTTCGTCAATGCTTGAAGCCTAACAGCCTTCACAATCTCAGCATCCCAGCAGTTCACAGTCAACAGAAAAGATTAAAAAGTGATTTATATGAACCTGATTATTTAATTGTAAGTATTTTATACTCATTCATTAAATCTTTTCAAGATTCGCTGTAACTTATGATGTTAATTTATCTCATCATTTTTATTACAATAAATGGTTAGAAAAATAGAAATATATATGCAAAATACGCGCTTGGATGTGGAGTTGCGGATACCAGCCTGTTGTACAATACAATACCATGCAAATGTTCATTATCCCCTTGTACCCATCCCAATTGATTTAGGACTAGTGCAGTAGATACCTTAATTATTTTTAACACATCTTTCTTGATAAAGGAAAGCAAAAATTTCAAACTCAAATAATTTATTTCAATTAGACCATTACAAGCACTTTTGAATGTCAGAAAAACTGAGAAAACGAAACTACAGTCACAAGGCATAATAACTTGTCAAAGTACTGTATCTTTATCAGCATCCTATCATGTGTTCAGTTAATTCCTGTCCTTATAATCTTCTCCTTCCACATCAGTTAGCACCCCTTGCTTCTACATAAACCTGGATCGCTATTAATACTACAGTGCTAGTAACAAGTGAGGTTATAGTAGAATGCTTATTTGTTCAGAGCATGGAGCCTGATGAACCCGTATATGATTGCCTGAATCTGCAGCTGAAAGGGTATGACTTTGCTCTGTTAGAAGCCTGCCAAAGCCAGATCCATAGATATGCTGAAGTTATGGGGATTCAAGTTGATGAATGGTATGAATACATACAATGACTTGGTGTAAGGGATATCATGACACAAACTGCATAGATTTGAAAAATTTGCTGTTCCATGTATTGGAGTATTTTTTTTTAACTTTTTTTCTTGCTACTGAATCTAGTAATCTTGTACTGAGTACCTAGTAAAAGTTTGTGTTTCAATGTCCCTTCTGTATATTATGATTTTTTTTACAATTTCTTTGATTTCCAACCATTACATATACCTTTAATGTAAGTTACATATTTTTGTTTTTTTTTTTCAGTTGGGCGACACCAGCCCAGCAACTGAAAGTACAACGGTTTAAACCAGGTGGTACTGCACTTGATGCTGAGTACCATCTTAATGTCTATGAGAGAAATGTGCAGGTACTTAATTTGTTTAAAAATATATTTTTTTGGTACAGTCGCCAGTACATCAAGTTATCACAAACTGTTAAATTTTCTCATTCGATTTTGGAATTCACCATCAACATTTTATGGTTTAAAATCATTTGGAGAAATTTGACAGTTTCTGGTAACTTGATGTACTGGCAACTATATTTAATAGCCTTTTAACAGGCATAAATGAGGTGTGGGCCTTCAATGGTTGGTCATGGCGGTTGTAATGTTCTTTTTCGGCATACTCATATGGAGTCAAACAGAACTAGATGCCCTGGATAGGAGAGTCTAGATGTTGTTGACGGCATATCGAATACATCACGCACATTCTTCGGTTATGAAATTTTATATTCCGCGGAAATGTGGAAGTTGAAGATTTTTACATGCTAAGACTCCACAATAGTGAGATATGAAGTCTCAAGAAATATTTCCTAGAAACTGACGTGGGTACCTCGAGATGTGGTCACGGTGGACAAGGGCCTGACTTCTAAAGAGAACTGGCGCAAACATGTAGTGCTTTACACTAAAGATCGCAGGGAGGTATGGCCGAGTTATGGTCACAGCATACATATCAACTCGAGCCATTCAGTATTCTTTGTATGAAACTCTCTACTGCAACGCATACTATTTCACACTAATCGGAGTCGTAACCTAATCGCCTCGCCCTGGACAAGCTCACGAACGTTAGGCCGTAGCGTCGTCGCCTAGCCGTAACCGATTTGACGTATCGGACCTGCTGCTGATCCGCTTTGGTTACGTGCTTACTTTAGGTTGCCGCTTGTTTGACGGCGAAAGGCGATACGGTGACGATCCCTTTCCAAGTTGATAAGTGTGCTGTGATGTGGCCATAAGGACGGACGTTTTTTCCGGGCCCGTAGAGGGTCCCATGTACACCATCTGTCTGTAGCCTGGCTAAGTCCAGGGGCCTCTTGGGAGAAACCGCAACATGCATGAAGTTATGATGATGACGAATAACTACTTATTGTGAAGGATGGTGTTTGACATAATTATGTCGGGCATGCTACCATCCGTGCAAATCAATCCGTCATGTTATCTCTAGGCGTTCTCATCTAGCTAACTTGCATAGACTCAACCTTGTAGCCAAATTTATCCATCACCAACTTGCAAAACACCATTGTGGAACCGGAAATGCCGTTCTATAAGTATGTGCCCAATCTAGTTCTCTATAAAAAAGCAATATCACATTGTATTGGGATCGATCTATCATCACTGACAGAACTATTGTCGCCAATAAGCCTGATATAATGGTGGTTGATCGACTAGAGCCACGCGCAATGATTGTTGACATAACGGTCCCGCATGACAAGAACCTTGTGAAAGCCAAGAAAGTTATCTTAATCTTTCTCGGTTTTCACGATCACATATCTTGACTTGGACGCGAAGTTGTCGACATGTCGGATGTAGACACAGCAATCATTGTGCCGATAGTTGTCCGCCAATGGCTCAAGAGCCCAGAGGCTCTTATCGGGCAGTTGGATCAGGGGACTCATTCAAAAAGAGGTACTTCTTGACTCCCTCTATGCACTAACATTTAAGTTCATCAGTCTTTTAGTCACAAGCGTTCCAACTCACCTCATCAATAACTCATACCAAGCCAAACAATTTCCTTTGTTCTTTTTTGTTACTACGTCACTATTAAATTTCTTTTTCTCCTCCACCTCCTCCTATAATTTCTTACTTCATATATTTTTGTCACTCCACATCCACACATCTATCTCAATATTCTCACCTACACCGCATGCAATCTTTTTTCGTCTGTCTTCTTCATAGTCAAGCATTGCATCCATATGGTAAGATTACACCTCTGAAATCATGTCAAAAACTCAAAAGGATTTTTACATTACAGGTAACTGATGTTCCCGCGTGGGCTCTGGGCTCTTTACTGCGCGTAGCTCGTGCCGTGTTGCCCGAAGGCTGTACGTTGCGCGTGCATGAGCACGAGATCGTGCACGAAGAGGTCCGATATGTGCCCGACAACCAACTGCTGGAACTTAAGCAACAACTTCAAGTCATGGGCGGCAGTCGCGCCGACAAAAGGAAGAAAAAGTAAAATGTTTGTTGTTTTTGTATATGTGGTGTGTATCTTAGCAGTAATAGAATAAAGTATGTTATATGTTATGTACGCTTTTTTATTTAAAAAGCCTCTTATTTCAGCCATTCGCTTCTTTTGATTACTAACCATAAAATGACAGCTGGAACTCAAGAAAAAGCTTCATGAAGGCTGCATGCCCCAGAAGAAGGTAAACTCTTAAAACAACTGCAGTAGTTTTGGACGTATAGACTATTTGTAGGTAGGATTTGTTGGTCTAGGGGTGGCAGATTAGACTGCTGAGCATGATTCTGGGTTCGATTCCCTGGTCGGGCAGAGTTGTTGGGTTTTTCGATTTTTCGCCACGGAGTCTTGATTTGTGTCCGATTGAAGGCAATGGGGTTGCCCCCTATTACATGGGACTTAACGTATCTGGGAAAATGTGGAGTGTAGGTACCTACTATTAGGTACACCACTGCCTCACCCTTCGGGGATTACTGGTTTGATGTTAAGTTATGTTTACTTATGTAGGCAATTGCCTAGTCAGCATTTACCAGGTAACCTGTGAAGCGAAAAACAGTATTAAAAGTTCGTAGATAAGTACTAAGCACAGGGGCGTATTTACCCTAGGGCCAACAGGGCCATGGCCCGGGGCGCCAACCCGCCAGGGGCGGCGTGGCCGCCCGTGACCATTGCATGTTGTTTTGGTTTTGGCACCATTCAACTAAATTTTACTTCTAACCCTTTTTATTTTTTCTAGTCAATCTCAATTTAAAATTAACATAAAAAAAAACATAAGCTAGCAAGTCATTTGGTCGAACACAAAGGCTAGTCCAGGTGTTCCCAAACTGCGCGCCGCCCCGTAGAGAGTAAAGAGGGGCGCCGTGAGGAGCGCATGTTTACTATTCTCCGGAAACTAATCTTAAATATTCGATAAAAATGTAATTAGCTTGTTATTTCGCAAGAGTTAATATCCATTTTCACGGAAAACCTGTCGAAGCTCACTTACTGATTTCTAAAATACTTTGCCGAAGGCGATATCGAAAAATTTTCGTGAATCCAAAATCCTTTCCATGCACAAGACCCACCAAAATACACTTCGTAAAAAGAAGAGAAACTCGATTAAACTCTTGCGACTGCAGCCTTAAAACAAGGTTCACGTGTTCCGATTTGGTGGAGTTTTGGTTACTGGTTCATAATGAACACAAACTTAAAATTCAAAACCTCTTAGGAATTCTCATTCCTCTTGCAACATCTTATTCATGTGAAGCCGGACTTTCAAATGTATTCTTGTGGGACAACACTAGTATAAAAACACAGCTTTTTAGACTAGCTAGGGCTCCGAGGCAAAATATTAAACATGTAAGTGCGCCGCGAACTGAAAAAGTTTGGGAGCCCTTGGGCTAGTCAACAAGTTTAAGGCTGCCCGCCCACGTCCGATAATCGGTGACCGATTTTTTGTAGGAGGAAAATAGAATACACTGATAGCAATAGTGCAACGCACACGTCCTACAAAAAGTAGGTCAGAAATAAAATCAGCGCATCCCGACCGATCCGATTATCGGTGAAAAATGGAACGTTCGGAAATGTAGCGTTATTCATGAGATTCTCTCTGTCCATGACGTGCTGATCACTCGATAGCCACAGACAAAGTGACGGACGTAGGTGTTGAGTCGACCACAAAATCGATCCTAAAAATCGACTCCACTACTTAAAAAATGCAATTGTTATTATCAAATAGAGATGAAAAAAGATGGCATTTAGTTTTTCGTTAATAAGTCAAAAACTATTTTGAAAAAGATCTTTAAAGAGGAGGAAATTTCCCATAAAAAAGATCCACTTCCGGAGCTCTATCTCTATTATATATAATTTTAATTCAACGCCGAAAGTAGGGCTCCGCCCAGCCGTAACGACATAGCCGCACTGCCGCTAAAGACAGTGTACCACATAAAATATTTCTTTTTTAGGAACAAATATTAATTTAGAAATTTGAATAAATTATTTTATCATTCAGATACACACAAAGAATAATTTTTAAAAAGTTATAAGTACTATTGTTAAATATTATTTTTTCCATCTCTAAATCAAGTTTGAATAATATACCTAAAAATCTTTGGCTTCGTGGCGCCGTTGACACGCGATAAAAGTTAATTGAGGTTTATTATTTTGTTTTTTTAAATGAAGAGCCCAAGAAATGTTGTTAAAAAAAAAATCTCTAAATATTATGTTGTTTTTGTTTATAAGCAATAATTATTTTGCCAAGATATTGTCTTGGCAAAAAAAAAACAAAAAATATTAAAGTTGTCTATTTTATTTTAGTTAATATTTTTTTTTTCAATGCTGTAAAAAAAAATCTAACGTTACATAGTGCCATTTTAAGATGCAAAAACCACAATAACATAATATAAGGTGAAAAAAAATGGACATTTTTCAAAATCGACTTTCAAAAAAAAATATTTTTTTTATATTATGGATGGGATTTTAATTTTTTGTATTTTTTTATTTAAATCTTTTTTTTTCCTTCACTTCTGGGGCGGCGAAACTTATTGGCCTGGGGCGCCAAATTTCAAAATACGCCCCTGACTAACCACCTATGAAATCTATGCTTATCTATAATATATCTGCTACAAAAAGAATGCGACTTATGACACAAGCAGTTACATAAATATTATGATGGTTACGTCCGGATGAGACTGAGACACAAGTACACGACATCGACATTGCAAAAACTTTTCGACTTTCACCCGTGTAGGTTACCTAGCCTACTTGCGTGATCTCTGCTTTACCTAGCCTACTTGCGTGATATCTGCTCAGCTTCCTGGCATTCCGATTCAGATCATTAATAATCGTTTTTCCCATAATAACAATACGGAAATTTCAAACAAAAAAAAAATAAACCGACTTTTAAAAAAAAAACACAAAAGAGAAACTTTTTTGAAAAAAAAATAACCGACTCCCAAAAAAAAACGTAAAAATAAAATTACAAAAAAAATAAATAATGGAAAATAACTTAACTTTCGGAAGTCGGTGACAAAAACATCAAAGAAACAAACAAAGCTACCGACCGCGAACCGAAACCGCGATTACTTGAATATTATAAATATTTTCGTAAATTTAATTCTGTCACAAACACGCACAAACGAAGAGCTACTCGTATATGTTCATTCTACAGGCGCACATGCTATGGTTTTAGCGGTACAGGATTCTGCAAAACGTTACTCCAGCAGGAAATGCAATACCTCGAAAACCTGAAGGCGCACAAAACTTATTTTCGGTGCACTTTTACATATAAATATAAGCTCTCTCGCCATGCATAAAATTTATCTCTCCGATCATTCGTTTAGAATTTTCCTGCTAGAAAAACGTTACTCCAGCAGGCAGTGTTTTTTCCGTTTTTTTTCCAAAACGACAAGGCGCACAATTTTTTTATGTGGTGCACATCCACAGGAGGTAATACACTAACCATTCGTTCCACTCATATCACTCTAGGAGCTACTTTCCTGCTGGGGTAACGTACACGTCAACTAAACGAACCAACGATAAACCACTGATTTCAGGCTAAAGTGGTTTACAAGACGATCATAGACTACCCCGATTGAATGACAGGCTAATTTTGTAATTTTAAACTGACCAACAAGTCGAACGCAGTGTAATTGCTTTGGGTTATTAGTTACCAATACATTCTGATACGATAAATCATCACACCCGGTTTGGCCTAGGAAAAACTTTTTGGTCGGTAACAAATACCTAATTGAATGACTAAAACTCTTATACTAATAATTATCATTGTATTGTTGGAATTTCAACTCATGACGTTTTTATCTATACATCTATTCTATACAGATAAATAAAATTGGAGTGTCTGTTTGTAATATATTAAAATAACCTCTTAGTCCGGTCAATCTAGACCAAAAAATGAGAGTGAAGGTACATAAAGTCCCAACAAGTTGAAAATCAGTAAAAATGTTCAAAACATAATTATAAATAATATTTAAAAGTTCCCCATCATTCCTGTGTATGGAAAAAAAATATTCAAGGTCATATTTTTCTATCGGTCACTGTAATTTATGCAATTCAATTTGACAAATACAACTATTGTTGTTGGTGAAGATGTAGACTTACTCGTATTACTCACTGCTCGAACGCCAACTGAAAAAACTATTTTTTTCTTAAAACCAGGAAAAGCTCAACATCAATCAGATATATATTCATCAAAAAGTTGTCAAAATCATGTACTATTTTTACACGCAATAACTGGCTGTGATACGACATCTGCATTTTACAGGAGGGGTAAAACAGCAGTTTTCAAAATGTTTGAAAATCAAGATTTAGTTCAATGTGCTCAAATAAAAAGAGTAATTCAACTCAACAAGAAGTTATCACCAACGGCATCCGCTTTCTTCTTTCTATGTACGGAGTTCCTAAAAAAACTACCTGTTTAGATAAGCATCGATATGCATGTTTCGTTAAAAATACTAAAAATAAAGAAGAATTTGAAACTTACGAATCAGGCGAATGAACTTCACCACTTTTTTTTTAATTTACATCGCTTTTATCTTTTCCAATCTTTGAAAATTTCCGATATTTTGCAATAGTTTCACAATAAACAGGATCACAACTGACCCGTCGAGTAGGCCAACTGGGGAAACCACGTTAAAAAAAACGCGCTAGAAGAAGTCGCATATCATTTGCTTGATATCTTCACAATGTTTGGAGCTCCTTGCATTTTGCAGTGATAATGGCAGGGAATTCGTAAATAAAGTTATTGTCGAACTATGCCAAATGTGGGAAGCAATCAAAATTGTACACGGCAAACCCCGTCTCAAGGCTCAGTAGAAAGAATAAATCAGGATATAGAAAAGATGGTATTTACATGGTTGGAGACAAATGAAACCACAAAATGGTCGGAAGGGATTCGTACAGTTCATGAAAAATGGAGCTTACAACTTCGGCATCGATCGCAGTCCTTACGAAGCTATGTTTGGCTGCAAACCCAAAGTAGGTTTTAAATCAGTCTTGCCATCATTTGACGGGTTAACGGAGATACTAAGTGAAGATGACCTTGAGGCAATGTTAAAAGATGGTGACTTCGGTGAAGGTCAAAACGTAATTGTGGACAGAGCGGATGATGTCGTAAACGAAGACAGCGATAACATAGATGAAAACTCAGCCGCTGTTACTGGTTCTATTTCTGTTACGATTGAACTTGAACCCCGTTCGAAACTAGAACAACAATCTGCCTATATTCAACCAGAAAATCAGCAACCTACTGTGGACATAATAAATGAAAACCCTCGACCAGACGATCACCATCTGTTGGGGCGTAACTCCCAACAGTGATGTTACAAATGGTATGTTAACGTTGTGTTTTGGGATGTTGTGTTGATTGAGTAGACAACCGATTGGTATAAAGGTTTAATAGCTACTAAAAATAACATGTTCTAAAGTAATAATGTACTTATAATGTTGGATTAAACAATCTGCAACGTTTCACTATAAGTAGGACAAGTTAGTGGCATGTACAGCGTAGCTCGTACATATTGCCCACTCACAAAGATAATCTTAAATGTACATCTGAAGTTGATTCAAAATAAAGTTAAAATGTAAAAGTTAAATACAGACAAAGTTATAAGATATTATGGTCATTCACAACGCGCAATAGGGGACGTTGCTTTATTGAGTGCGCGTGCACTCGATAAGTGCGCTGCGGTTTTGTCGTCGGTGACGTCAAATAAGGTGTTGTCCACGATGCTCGCTGTCGACCTTCTTCGGGGCATCGGGTTGGGTATAGATGGAGGTTCTGGTTTCCGTCGACTCGCCCAATGCTTACGTAGGCGGTTGTAAGCGTATACTGCACCTGCGAATGCTGCCGCGGCCGCTAGTAGGTAGATGACAACGTATTGGTGGACATCGTGGTATGTTGCATGATCTGACAGGATGTATTCTGATGTTTCGGCTTTCAGTTGCTTTACTTGTTTGCCAAGCTCTTGCAGTAATGCTCTCTGCTCAGACGTGACGTCTCATTCTCGTGAAGTTGGTTGGAAACCGGTACAGGTAGGTTTATGATGTTGTTGATTGAAGGAATTTCTGCAGGACCCGCGTCGACCTGGGCTTGGATTTTGTTCATTTGTTGTCATTCAGGATAAACAGCAAAAGTTTCACTACTAATTATGCAATCGTCATTATGACATTTGTGTTATGACACCGGCCTTGTGTAGTAGCTACGTTGAAACTTGATGCCCACAAATAAGATCCACGTATTTTGCATTGTTGACAGCAAAAATATAAGTAATTGTTTACACTGTTTAATTCCAACCACTTGTCTCGGCAGGTTTCATGTGTGGTTTCGCAGCTAAGAGATTCCTTGTTCGTCATGCAGAGGCTCTCCTCAGACTTCATGCGGTATATGGGTTTTTGTAGTGAACATAATCGAGTTGTCGCGTCATTTTGCACGCATTGATGTATTTCGGATTCCGTCATTGGTATGTACGAATCCTTTTGAATGTGTATTCCTATTAAATGCTTCTTCTGAACTGTAACAACATTCTGCCGATAGTCTACCAGAAAATCAGCAACCCACTGTGAGTGTGGTCATAATAAATGAAAACCCGCGAGCAGCCGATCAACATCCTTCTGCCGATATGAGCAATGAAAAGGAAATTTCTGATAATGAAAAGGCTGCATCTTTACTCAACGCAAAATCAAACGAAATATCGGAAGGCTCGTAACGCAGCTAAAGTATCACTTGATAAGCAAGCCGAAAAAATGTTGGCGCGTTCAAATGCAAAATTTCCTATTGCAGAAATAGGCCAAAGCGTTCTAGTAAGGATACCAGATGTACATCGAGCCAAGACGGATAGTCGTAATATAATTGCTATTATTATATCTGTCGAAAACAAACTTGAAAAACTTTACAAACTTGGAACTAAACTCGGTATTTTAAACCAACTGTACTCCAGAAATGAGTTTACTGTGTGTAAAGAAAAGTTCATTTCGATCGACGATGTCCCAAAAGTTGAAACTACTCTTCGAGAATGTGCTCGAAGAGACTCATTTTAATGGATAAGGCTTCCAGCATTGTAACTGTAGTGGTGACCGCAATTCAAAACGTGTAAATGCAGGAAATCAAACAAACTTTGCAATTCCAAATGTCACAAAAGCTCATCTTGCAAGAATAAATAATTCTAAACTTAATAACTTTCTTGCACTTTCTCTCTTTGATTTCGAGCTTGCCCTGGTAATCAATGAATATTGACGGCGTCCAAGTAATCAGTGACAACTCTCGCGGTGCCTGCACGAGCGTTGTCGTGTATTAGAACAAAATTATTGAATTACTTGGACTTTTGACACGTACCTGGAAGCATTAACGCTGCCTCTATCGAAGCCGTACAACTCTGTACGGGCGTCGCAACAAATCTCACCCCACACCATTATTAAGCGTCCCCGTAGCCCACTGTTTCAACCACAGCACATTCAGCAAACCTTTCACCGCGGCGTCTATACACGCGCTGACGTCCATCTGGACCTCGTAAAGCGATTCTTGATTCATCAGAGAAGAGAACTGCCTTCCATTGTTCCGAAGTTTAATTTAAATGTTCTCTAGCAAATCTAAGTCTAGCCCTTCTGTGAGTTGCGGTCAGTTCTGGGACTTGAACTGGTCGAAATGCTCGCAAAACCGTCTCTGCTAACCTTCTTCTTATTGTTCTTAGGCTCTCACTTACATTTCATACCTGAAACAGGCGGTTACGAGCCTCAGAAGCCGTTGTGAACCGATTTCGAAGAAAGTCCGAGACGATGTAACGATCATCTCTCTCTTATGTACACCTTGTAGGACCTTGCCCTGGCCTTCTTGTGTAGGAACCGGTCTCTCTGTAACGCCGGATAACATCTTGTATAGTGGTTCGTGGATATCCAAGCATTCGTCCAATCCGACGATGGCTAATCACAGCGTCTGCAAGTGCCACAGCCCTGGCTGCTCGAGCTGCGTCCAGAGGCATTTTTTTTTTTGTGTAAATCAAATCACAGTACCCCAACACTTGGAATTACAACGTTTTAAAACAAATGTATCCTTCACACAAAACGAGCGGCGAGAATGTCAAAATTTGACTAAACTGATTATTGTTGAATAAAGACCACAGAAAAACGTGGATATGATTGTTTTTTTTTATTGCAGATAATATACCCACTTACCAAGTTACGCCTAGTAGTCAAAGCATAACTTAATATAAACAAACGATAAGGAGTTTGAGATGGGTGGACGGTTAAATGTGCCCTTGAGTGTATAATTGCATTCAAACTTTATGCTAGAAACACACGCAGCGACTTTGATCCAGCTAGTGATGCACCTATGTGATCGATGTCAGAGTCTCGACACGTCCGCAGCTCCGTCGTCGTCATTCGTCAGTCGTCATTGATCAAAGTAAATGCTCTGCGTGTGTAGTAGCATGGAACATTCGGTAGGTAGGTACATTGACGTTGTTGTACCGAACACAATAATATTAACGCCAGATTCAGAGAAACACAAACCTGCCCTGGGGGAATTCCAAGGCAGGTTTAGCCATAAGTACAACATTTCGACAGTTATTTTTAATAGAGCAACAAGAGCCGAAGAAACATAACCTATAGCATTCGATAATAGTGTAGTAGCTTTCTATCATTTAAAGATTTTTTTAAATCGGATGAGTATAGTTTCGGAGATTACCTCGCGTGTCCAAACTTGAGAGCAGCGGTGGCCCAGTGGTATATAGCGACCCCGACTTACGAACAGTAAGTCGTGGGTTCGAACCCAGGCAGGCGCATTACTTTGTGTAATTTATTTCATCACCACTGCTCTCAAAACCGGTGAAGGAAAGGTTTGCTCACGATGTTTTCCTTCACCGGCATGCCCTAGAACCAAAAATTCCAAATTCGATGACATGTGACATCTACCAATCCGCACTGGGCCCGCGTGGTCGATTATAGCCCATTCCCCTCTCATAGAGAGGAGGCCTGTGTCCCAGGAGTGAGAACATTATAGGCTGATGATGATGATGATCCAAACTTACAAGCTTTACGGTTTTTAATACCTATTAGTCAGTAGATTCCTTAACAATCGATGTAATCGCCTAGCTATGTTGCCTAATGTCGAATAGAACAACTAGACCATCGCGCAGCGAGGCCGTAAAACATGTGTTAAATCTACCAAGGATATTCTATAAAGATATAGGCAGGATAGGATACCCACTGGCGAGTGGGCTACAAACTTGACGCCTATTCTAGTACCCCGCTCAACCGGATCCATAGATCGGTTTAACTCAACAACGATACAAATTAGGAAATCTTTTATTTTTGCCTGCCAGTTACAAAGCAACACAATTTAAACATTTTGAAGTTGAATGAAAGTAATGTCAACACATTCATGTTCAGCCTTTAACATTTTAATAGAAATCTTCAATGTTACAGATTATAATATAACATAATAATAATTACGTAAGTTACATAAAACTTAATTATCCCCGATCATGATTTTGGATTGTGGATTGCCATCAACAATATGCATGGTCATTCGTGATTGATTGTGCATTTTTCGTCGGTGTACTTCTTTATCAGATAGAGTTTAAAAAATATAAAAAACCATGTATCAGATGAATGGCATCTATTCGTTTCCGACCTTCGTTCATTACGCTCACATTCATACCAGATCACCGAAGATGGGTACTTACATACTACTTAATTATAGTAAGAAACATACATGGGTCTTCCAAAACATAGGGATATTAATGTTATTTACTTGCCAACATCACATTGGTAACATCCACCGACAAAGTTAACATACACTAATTTACTTAGGTTCTAATTCGACATAGAGGTAGCAGGTATTGCATTAGGTTGCGTCACATGCAATTACACTATCTGGTGCACTCTTGACAATCATTGTGAGTATCACAATGGAATAAAACAGTGAGAAAATACGCAACTAATCCAAACAGATTTCCATGTGTGCTTAAGACTTAATGATCAAATATGAAATACTAGGTTTTGTAACTACCCTAGCAGCAATGATATTTATGTACTTACGTATTATCCAGTCTACCCTGCCCAAAAAAATTAAAAAAATGTACTGGGCTTATAAAAAAATAACTGCCAAGTGCGAAGCGGATTTGCGCAGCAAGAGTCTCGTATTCGTACCACCCACAGCTATCGAAAGGTAAGTCTAACACTCGAATCAAATAGACTTGCCACTGCATCTGCTCTTTTTTATAAGAATGTTTTCCCGTGACCTGGACTCTGTGTGAGTAACTATTGCTGCCTGAAATAATCCGAATAATTTAAAAATATTGTATTGCTTCATGTCCGTCGGTTTTAAGTGGAGCGTAGATTATGTGTATTGTACTACACAATTCCTTAAATGGGCTTTACTCAACTTCATTATGAAAGGAAACCTCTTAAATTTGTTTGTGCAATGTAATACAATATTGCAGTAGGTATCTCAGTAATCACTGCGTTAGATCCTTTCCCTGCTCGGTAAACTGATCGCCTTGTTTGCAACACTGGGCGTGTGACAGATTTCGTACTCGACAAGATAATTCAATAACTAGGTAATTTTTGTGTACTTGCTTATTTTTATGTAAGTTAGAACATAACCGAATTAGGGCAGGTCGGATTACAAAATTGGTCTCAGTGATACCTATGTTGGCAGAACGTTGAAAATGATCTGATTAATGTAGTAAGAAGGTAGTCCAGTGGTGTGACCGTCGGACTGCCAATAGGTCTCGAGTTCGAACCCAAGACACGCTCCTCTGATTTTTCGTATTCATTTGCGTATTATTATTATTGATTTGCTTCGGTGAAGGAAAACATCGTGAGGAAACCAGCATGCCTGAGAGATATTTCTCGACAGAGGCCCATGGGCG
The DNA here is from genome assembly GCA_950005105.1 of Lycophotia porphyrea. NCBI lineage: Eukaryota > Metazoa > Arthropoda > Insecta > Lepidoptera > Noctuidae > Lycophotia > Lycophotia porphyrea. The sequence goes on from OX465393.1 coordinate 11,033,390, forward strand.
GCATAAAAACTCTAGGTTATTCACTATCCACACGATTAAAGAAAGAAGCAGGAAAGTAGACGGTTAACGGATGTCAGATTTTAGAAGTTAGGGACTTATTATTTTACTTAACATTTTTATACCTACCTACTTCAATAGTAAAAGGTAAAGTTGTGGGAGTCTAAAACTTATATGTTGCATCAGGGGCTATTTATTGCAGTATAACACTTGAGATCTTACATTGGGGTAGCCAAAATAAAAAATCTGATGCGAGTCATTTTACAGTTTCGGAGCTTGAAGTATTTGAGAAGAATATCAAGTTTTTAATGTTATAATTTTACGGTAAGTATCTCCTTGACCCTGTACTCTATTCAATGAATCCATCAGCACAATGCTTTGAGTGCGTTACATTGAGTTCTACCGTAAAACGTGTTTAATCACACCAAAAAAAGTCTTTTCCCAGCAATAATTTTTGCGTGGTGTTCCTAAGTTTTGATGTACCGAATCCTTGGTTGACGGCTTCGGGAAAGGTCCGTTTACACCTTGTATACAATATCCTGAAATATAGTCGATCTCGTAATTGCTTCTGAAATAACTCCCAAATTGAAACTTCACTAAGGTATGGCGTGTAAATGACATTTAACCTAGGGTTGTAAACCGATAAAGCATTTACGAGGTCATCTATTACTACTTTAAACTTCAACTAGGCTCTATGTCTAGTTGTAACTGTAAATTGTATAGGTATGTGTATTGCAACAGAAACGACGCACAATCTAGGTAAGTAGTTATAATACGGTCGATCATTATAAATTACCTAATTATAATTTGTCATCAAACTTATCCATGACCCGTGCGTTAGTGCGTATGCGTTTGGAGGGAGAAGTTAACTATTTTAGTCTAAACAGGCTGCTATTAGCTGGACTCAAGTATTCAGGGCGCGTAGCTCCGACCAACCTCCGCGGTTTTAAACATAAGACACGCGGGAGGCCTTCCTCTTAATTTTGCACTATGACCTTCAACAGACTAAGATTTCTTCATTGTAGTTGAAAGGCATGATGTTCATTGAACAGTCTTTCGGACAGTGGCAGTACTGCAGTAGGTACCTAATGGCTCTTGAAATTGTTTCGTTATGCTAAAATTAGACGCGTTTCAGATAACAAAGAATAATCAAATGTTAATCTTTCCGCACTCATTGTAATTTGTAAATACTAAATGGTGAGGTGGAGTAACTAAATGATCTACATATCATTCAACACTACGATTGTTAGTAAACGCCGACTCGACCCGTCATTGGGTTGCCTAATATTCGCTTGGCTTTATGACGCGCGTACTTAAAAACCTAATCTATCTATACATATAATAAGACTGTAAAAAAACTGTGTCTGTACATTGAATATATTAAAAAAAAAAAATTGTGGGGGGTTTAGAAACAGTAATAGAGCACGAATCCAAAAAAAAACACGTACACGCTAATCTTCGGAACTACTCGACGGATTTGAATGATTTTTTTTTTGTTGTATAGGTATTAAGTCTGGGCAAAACATAGGCTATAATTTATCTTGGAAACTTTAACACCTGATGCAGAACCGCAACAGACCAGCTAAACTATAAGAGATACAAAAATGGTACCATAGCAAAAATTGTTCCACGTAATGAGCATTTTCTGCTAAGAGAATAAATTTGAAGATCTGGAACAGCTGATGTGGAACTCCAAGAGCCTAGCCACACTATAACATATATAGGAATGACGTCTTAGCAAGAGTTGTTCAGACTGATAAGCACTGTCTGTTGACGTATAAAAATTGAAGATGTGGAACACCTGTTGTGGAGCTCCATGAGCCCAGTTACACTATAATATAAATAGGAATGACGTCTTAGCAAAAGTTGTTCAGCCTGATGAGCACTCTCTGTTAACGTATAAACATTGAAGATCTGGAACACCTGATGTGGAATTTGAAGCTATCACTAATTTCACTGTATTTCTACCAAGGGGTATCGTACTACCCAGAACTAACTGGGTTGTGGAGGGCAGATAGACAGCCGTTCCATGTAAAATACTGGTATTCAGCTGCATCCGGTTGTACTGGAAGCCGAACCCAACATCACTACATATTATAACACAATGTGGGTGAGCAGCGGTGGGCCAGTGGTAGCGACCCCGACTTATGAACAGTAAGTCGTGGGTTCGAATCCAGGCAGGCGTATTACTTTGTGTAATTTATTTCATCACCACTGCTCTCAAAAACGGTGAAGGAAAACATCGAACCAAAAATTCGAAGTCATGTGACATCTACCAATCCGCACTGGGCCCGCGTGGTGGATTATAGCCCAATCCCTCTCATAGAGTGTCCCAGCAGTGGGAACATTATAGGCTGATGATGACGTGTCTCCGCCGCGTCTATCTGTCTGTTCGCGATAAACTCAAAAATTACTGCACTGATTTTCATGTTGTTTTCTTAAATAGATAGAGTGGTACTAAAGGATTTTTCAGTATATAATTTGTCAAGTTTCTGTACAGATTGGCTAAAATATAATGATATATATTATGTTGGAGGTGTTGAAAAAAAATAAACCGTCTGGTGGAGGTTTCAACGAAAACGCTGCCCTTTAAGATATAATAAAATGATGAATGGTAGAATTGTATATCTTACGTAGGTCTACAGAAAAATCCGCGATGGCTTTTGTCTATCTCTTAAGGATCTCTAAGATCTACAAATAGCACAAAATAAAAGAATTAAACTTCTATTCAACTACGATTATCACACACCCACATTCGAACTATACAAACACACGAAACTAATGAGCATTAATCAACTTTACACATTCAATTCTTACGTTCTCATTCGAAAAATTCTTAACAAAACCATACACACACAGTTGTCCTTTAACACGAAAACAGCTAAACTCAGGCAGCACGTCACTAACAACACAAAACTATTAAGTTACTCACAATAATATGTTGACATCGTACCCACCTGTATTAAGCTAACAAAACTGTTAACTACTGGACTACAAATTACCTTAGTTATGTATTTATTCTGCAAGTGAACAATGTATGTTCTTTTAGAAGAATCTTTAAACCGATAATATACTTTTCAACACACTTGCTCATAAAATGGCTCTAATTTCACCGCAATTAGGCACATAATGACACCTATAATCAAACTGTGACTTTTTCATTGCTATTATTCACAAGTGAGTTATAGGGTTTTTTTTTTTATTTTATTGGTTGTTGCTTTGTTCTTAAAAAAGTTTCGATACAAAAAACAATCGTGTTCAATAGTACAAATAAATTAATGTACCTATTGCTCGCTCATTTCATGCAACTTCGTATTTAAATAGATAATTTCAACTTGTACATTATTAATATATAAAACTTTCACTCGAATATAAATTAGTTTTCTCTGTAATAAAGAAAACTTTGAATTCCCCATTTTGTACGTGGATAAAACGCTATCCGCGAAAAGCCAAAAAAAAAGAAATCTCATTCTTTAGTCTATGGCCGATCGCCATTGTTAGATGCGCGCGCATAGGAAAACTGATTAATTTTTCCCGCCATTGCGAAATTATTTTCACAATTCGTTTTCACTGTTGAAATTATAGTTATTTATTAATTAAAATGTCTACAAGTAATAGTTGTGAAGAAAATAATTTATGTTTTATTCCGCCCGATTTAAGATGTAAAGCCCTTAGCGTTATGGAATGTTTACTACCTGAAAATTCCAAGGACAATTAATATCTATTGGCGTACCAAAATTTCATACAATGGCAAAACAACAAGAATTCGCAGTCTTTTTCAGAAAATGTGTTCATGGCGTATTTTAAAGAATTATTTTCTAAGTGCAAACCTATCTCTTTGTGGTGTAACAATCAATGTTAAAAAGTACAGTCCGAACAAAGAATGGAGTGGACTTAAAAAACATACTCTAATGTGTCAGCTTATCTAAACTATCACCAAGAGACTATCCGATGGATTTAGAAGCAAGAAATCAAAGTTTTTATCGTCTCCATATAACCAATATCTGGCTACTAAGGTTAGTTAAATTAATTTTAAATATCTATGCGATTTCAGCCTGTGTTGTGTGTTGAACTTAATTGTGGTTTCTTTTTTTCAGGTTGCTTTAATATTTGGTGTAACTGGTGCATTTAGGATACAAGAACTAACAAATATAACTGTAAAATACGTAGAGAACCATGGCCATCAAAAACAGTTACTTATAATTTTACCAAATGCACATTTAGTAATTGTTTCTGTAAATAAACTTTTTATCTACTAAATAAAATGAATTTTTAGTATTATTTTCTTCACAAGTGTGTTGAAAAACGTCGTATGATACACGTGTGTATTGATGATTACCGTCCTCGGCTCTCTTGAGACCCTCACCTAACGGCTCGGGTCTCAATGGCGCCTCAGCGGTAATCACCAACATTACTCACTTGTACCATAATGTACTAATATCCATTTAATACTTTGAAAATGGGCAAACTAGGTTCCCATGAGTTGAGGGAATGGGATCATCATGATTACTTTTGGTCGCGATAACCGACATCCACGCAGGCGAAGCCGCGGGCATCAGCTAGTTATATAATAATAAAGCCTTGTTTATTCCTTAATAAAAAATTACATAATTTTATATTTGATATAAATTTGAGGATCTAAATAAATTTAATTTAATTTACAATAATAATAAAAAAAACCTAATTATTATGTCCTAATTATTATATCCTATTTACATACATAAACTCCTCCCAGTTCATGTATGTAAAAAGGGAGGTAGGCACATGCCTTCTTCATTCTTTAAAGGTGAAGGCCTGAGGTGGCAACCTAATATTCTACGATAGAAAAACAATTTACCTACACTTTATTTAATATCCGCATATACCTGCACAGCATAGTCATGACTTGATCACATTCGTCCGTTAAATTGTTTTATGATCGATACCACTTAGCTAATTAAAATGTAGAGTCATGATCTGACGAGTCACGAATTCACGATAACGAAGGTTTTAAACACTATTTGGTTCGTAAAGCATGATAACCCCTTCTCCGGTTCTCCCTTCTTCAAATGTCTGATAGTCAGTGGTGGACAGCACACACCAAATGGAATGCCGAGCGTGGACGTGCTGGAAGTCCCAAGTTTTTTATCTGGGTCCAAGTAGTGGCTCATATAAAACTTCACGCATTTTCTTAGGTGACTCTCAGAACCAGTTCAAAATTTGTTGTTATACAGGCTAGAAGGGACTCCGACGCACAAACACTTACCACGTACCAATTTAGTCCATCATTCTGAACTGTACTTTCTTGGTGGGGCCAGGATATTTCATCAGTAATTTATAAAAAAATCTGTAGTTTCTTACAAAAGTGCAATGCCACCACACGGTCTAAATGTATGGAACGAACGACTGATTTTTATAAAATAATTCATAATTTCATTGAAGGCTGTTTGTAGTAATATTATTACATACACTACTAGAAATTAGTTTGGCACGTAGGTTGTATTTATGGTAAATACAAAGGTAGGTATATCAAAAATCTAAAGTATAAAAAAGTAATATATCAATAATAAAAATATAATCCTAAATCGTGGCTGCAAAATACCTAGTAAGTACGTACGTACACTATGAATCGTATTAAATTCCTATTGAACAATCGCCGAAATCGCAACCATCCTGCATTACGTTGCGTAATTTTTGCCTTTTACTCGGATGTAAGTGTAACTCCGAGAGTCGCGAGTTCGAGTCATATGGATAGCGAGGTGTTACGGATTCACTCTAATTGATGTACCAACGTAATTATGACTTATGACCTTGACCTTCTTCTTCTTTCTTATTATCAATTAAATAATTCAGAGTCTTCCACTCTGAATTATTTCTTGGTCACAATTCAGTGCTGGAAGCAATTCCGGTATGCTAAAAATAAATTATATGTAACCTACATGCAAAGTGAGAGAGTGAGTTTAAGTGAGTGATGCTGTTAATTCTTATCCAAAAATATTTTTAAACTAACTGTTGCTCGCGAATTCAAACCAATATGGCGGACTAATTATTTTTTATGCATTCCCTTGTTATGGGTATCAAATGAAAGGGTTTGCTGAGAAGAAAACTAGTTAGAAAGAGTGTTTTTTAGTTTTTAACCAGATTATTTATTTGCACGCATTTCCATCTCACAAATTCACACAGAGAACCGCCCCCTCCCCTCTTGGCTAAAGACGTCTAAATGACTGAGTTACGGGATTCAGACAATTATCATCGCATTCAGCAAGCAACCCTATTGGTCAAAACCAGCGAAAAGTTCGAGTAAGAATCGCACACGAAGGGTTCCGTACTATCAATGTTAAGGTCGAGCAAAAACGCCAAAAATCACGTTTTTTTATAGGGAAGGACCACCTTTACTTTTAAACTTTATTTATTTGTATTACGGTTATAGTTCATAAATATAGATCAATTATCTACCTATTACCATTTTAATGATACAGCCCTGTGACTGTGACAGATGTATAGACGGACAGGCGGAGCATTAGTAATAAGGTACCGTCGGCCCTTGGCACCCTCTGGGTACGGTACCAACCCTATAAAGCAAATTTCTCCTCCTAGGATGATGAATCAATTCAGTCATAAAGGGAATAAGGACTAAAGTGGTGACTGATATTGTGCGTGTAACAAAACCCTTAACGAAGCCAAAAAGCACTTGCTCTAGCTCCTAGTCATTGCGATCATTTTTAGGGTTCCGTACCTTAAAAGAAAAAAAAGAAACCCTTATAACATCACTCTCTTGTCCGTCTGTCTGTCCGTGTGTCACCACCGATTTTCTCAGGAGCGGGTCGACCTAGTAAGTTGAAATGTATACCAGATACTGAGGTCTTTAGTCCCTATATTAGTTGTATAAAAATCAAGGTCCTGAATCAACACGATAAAAAGATATGGGCAAATTTAAATTTTCGCGAAAACTTGTAAATAAGTACCAAAATTTACCTTAATTTTCAACTTTTTTTTATTTTTCGGACTTTTACTTGTGCTGTAAGACCTTGCTTTTAACCAAAATTGACAATTCTAGGTCAACCCTATAGGTTAAGAGTCGAAAACCTATATGGTAGTTCCCGTTGACCTAGAATCACGTTTGGCAAGAAGCTGTCTTACAGCACATGTAAAGGAAAAAATCTGAAAACCGCAAATATAATTTAATAACTATAATAACAAAATACCTATCAGTTTATACGGAACCCTCGGTGCGCGAGTCCAACTCGCACTTGGCCGGTTTTTATTTTGTTCTAGTTCTAGACCATAACTGGGAACCTTTGAATTACAGAAATATTGGGGTCAAAGTTCAAACTTTTTCACAAGTTTTTTTTTTAAATACATGTTTTTAATGTAAGATTTTTACTTTAAACACCTCCACGGCCCCCATACTATTCAATCCATCCATCAGCACAATGTTTTGAGTGCGTTATGCGTACATTATGTATAATACCCGCATTAATCACTTGGTCCATAACATACATAATGCTTGGTTGACGGCTTCGTTAAGGGTCTTGTTACACTCTGTAAGTAAGTACTCCTACTTACAGCTGAGTGTGCAAATATAAATCTAACTTGGATGACTTGAAAATACATTTTTGTAGTTTTCAAATTAAAATAAACACCTAATTAATAGATATCGATGACCTCTGTGCAGAATAAATATATCTTATTATATAAAATGCTTACCACAAAACATTCCATATGGTAAGAGAATGCTAAAATTAACATTTTATATAAAATTTGCATTTTTGTTTACCAAATATAATTTAAACGGGACAATAATATTACGAAATTCCAAAAATTGTTACATCAGCACTAATAATTAATTTACTAAGAAATAAAAAACATATTTTGTAGTGTGAATTAATCTGTTTAATGAGTAAAAAAATTAAATATCACGTTATATGAGTTAGGTACATGGTGATAGTAAATAGGTTCTAATTCCAGCATAAACTAGTCAAGCAGCGAGCTGTGCTTCGCACCCAGGGGTTTGCTTATTCATAAATGTGCTGGTTATGATTAAACGTATGGATAGCAAATCAAAGTTAAATCGATCAGGTAAGTGTGCAACTTTGTCATTCCACTCGAGGCGGGTTTGTAATTCGCAACCCTCGGCAAGTTTCGATAGACATTTCGAGTTCCTAGTTTCCTACTGCTCGCTGGCAGTCCTGCCAGGACACAACGCAACAGGTAACAAAAGAGGTTGATTGAAGTGAGTTGCAATTCAAATCGAGGGCAACAGCTAATTTCCATCTAATTTCACGAATCGCAAATAATTTACGAATTCATTATTTGTTTACTTACTTTAAAGGCAATAATAATTCTTAATCTTTGTGCTAACTAATAATTAAGTATCGAATTATACAAAACGAAGCTAATTCAATAGTGAGGCGGTTGCGAAATCAACCTACAAGGCATTTAGATTGCCACACTTTGTTGAGAACCTTATGTACATAATAAAATTAATGTTTACACGGTTCTGCGACCTTCTCACCGTAATAATCTCATCTAACTCATCTCGATCTCGATGGATTTTAAAGTTTTCTTGCATTAAGTACAATTACGAACCATTTCCGAATCCGTCCTTCCTCAACGTATATTTATGAATAGTTACTTGACTGAATGAGTTGGTTTTTAATTGATGTTATTTGATTTATGGTCACGTTCTATCAGCGAAAATTTGTTTGCCCCAAGCCTAGATGTCCCTGCGAGAATCACGTTCTCAATACATAATTATAGACCATGAACTTCTAGGGTAGGAAGCTAGGTGGTACAACACGCGAATGAAAAGATCCTGCACGAAGGTGCCCCTCCGCCGAGCCCGTGTTGCGGAACTGTGTCATAAAGAATGTCCCTCATGGGCGCCGGCAGCAGGGTGCAAAAGAGCGACTTGCACCCCCCTGTAAAAAAAGAAACTACATAAGTAGAAAAGATTTAGATTTTATTTTTAATTAAACTATCGTGTATTCATACAGTAACCTAGAACGTCTTCGTAAAACTAAAGCGTTTCAGGTTGCTGTCCACCGGTCATCACCTTATCAATAGTTTTCCCCTGTACTCTTTTCTTGTGAACACTGTCAGGGCCGTAGGCAGGGGGAAAATACCAAATCTTGGGAAACTATAGAGAAACAAATCTATCCAAGGTGGAATGCAAAATTTTACTCCTATTCTCGTTTCTGTCTGTGTGAGCAAAAATAACCTAGTTAGTTAGTTTAGTAGAGCTGTTTTCATGGAACTGAAGATGCACCCCCCTGAAAATAATCCTGCCGGCGCCCAGGCGCGGTCCCAGCCTACCACTTTGGGGGTGGTCACACAGAAGCGTAGCCAGGAATTTGGTTGGGATGGAGAAGTTTAAATTTGGCGTGTGTGATTTTTGGATTTTGGGGGGGACACCCCTGTGTCCCCCCCAATGTCCCTCCATCTATCCAGCCTTCTGAGCCCCAAAACATTCAAATTCAAATTCAAATTCAAATATGTTTATTTGTGACACATAGGTAAAAGTAAGTAGATACATGGTGTTATAAGAAAAAAATATGTCTCACTATGTGCTGCCTTACAAGGCGTACAAATAATGTTTACACATTAAACACTGCAGGTTACGTTTTTGTGAGTATAAAAACGTTGACTGAACTTAAATAAATACAAAAAATACTGTAATTACAACTAATTACTTAATACTAAATCTTTAATAAAATATACATTAAACAAAAACAAATTTTAAACAATACAAGGCTAATAACAATCTTATGAACTAAGGCTAATGATTAGGGAATAAAAAGTATTAAAAATATAAAATAAAAAACAGTTTTCATTTTTCTTCTAGGTATTCATTGATGGAATAATATGCTTTTTGTATTAAGAATGTATGAAGTGTTCTTTTGAAAGTATTGAAATCTCTTGACGCTTTTATGGACTTAGGCAGTTTATTAAAAATTTTTGGTGCCATTCCTAGGAAACTTTTAGAGTAAAGGGCTGTTTGATGGGATTTTGACTTCAGTGCACCTTGGTGACGTTTAGAGGATACGGTTTCAAATTGGTTAGGGTTATTTTTTATAAATATGGCAACTTCATAAATGTAAAGGGAGGGGAGAGTTAATAATTTTAGATCAATAAAAACTGGTTTGCAACTGTCAGTGTTTTGGATCATGGATAATGCACGGACGCATTTTTTTTGGGCTTTAAATGCCGCTTCCCTATCCGTAGAATTACCCCAGAATATTAGTCCATATCGCAGTGTTGTGGAGACGTATGCGTGGTATGCGGTTAGGACGGTGCTGCGATTTGCGACTTTATTTAAATTATGTAGGGCGTAACAATATTGATTGAGTTTTTTTACTAAATGTTCAATGTGTATTTTCCAAGTCATGTGCCGATCTAACCAAAGCCCTAGAAATTTAGTCTTGTCAATTTTAACAATGTTGTTGTGAACGTATTTAACATTTGGATTTACAGAATTGGTTCGTTGGTTAAAATGCATAATATTTGTTTTTCCAAAATTAATTTTAAGATTATTGCTGGTTAACCATTTAATAATTAAACTTAAACTATTGTTTATATCATATTCATATTTTTCTGAGTTTCTTCCTATAAATATGGTGGTACAGTCATCAGCAAATAGAGTCATGGGGTGTTCTATAGTTAAGGGTATATCGTTTATATAGCATAGGAATAGCAACGGACCTAGTACACTGCCCTGGGGTACGCCGTAGTTTATAAATCTTTGTTTAGATAGGTAGGTTTTTTCTGTTTTAGTTCTAGGGCATACTTTTGCTATTTTAGTCATTTGTTTTCTATTGACTAAGTACGACTTAATTAGCTCTAGGACATTGCCCCTAATTCCAAGTTTATTTAATTTTATTAGTAGGATTCTGTGATCTACAAAATCGAACGCTTTCGTCATGTCCATGAATAACGCCGAAACCGGTATTTTGTTGTCCATGTTCGTTATAATTTTATTTATTAGTTCATAGATGGCCATATTAATATTTTTGTGCTTTCTGAAACCATACTGTTCTTTAGTTAAAAGATTGTTTTTTTCAAGAAATGAATAAAGGCTATTATAAATCACTTTTTCAATTATTTTAGAAAACACTGGTACGAGAGCAATAGGTCTATAATTTTTCATATTTTGTGGATTATCTTTTTTATGAAGAGGTTTTATAATAGATAATTTTAAATCTTCAGGAAATTTTCCACTCTCTATACACATGTTTACAATATAGCTAAGAACTGGACAGAGTTCTGTAGCTACGATTTTTATTACATGTGTAATAATTTCATCATAACCACAACTATTGGTATTTTTAAGACCAACAATAATTTTATGAATATCATGAGGAACAGTCGGTGCTAAGAATATTGAATTAGTGTTAGTGTTAATTAATGAAGTTGTATTGTCGGTGTTGTGGTTATGTTTGTTTATTGGTTGAACTTGGTCAATGAAATAGTTATTAAACAATTCGGCAATTCTTTTTGGTTCTGTGATGTATTCATTATTATCTGTAAGTATTTTAGAAGGGTTTTCTTTTGGATAATTAGTTTTAGTTGAGTTTATAACTCTCCAAGTTGCTTTTACCTTGTTATCAGAGTTGTTAATGAAGTAGCTGTTTTGCGTCTTAGTCCAAATGACCTCTACGCTGCCAGTCTACCACCGATGACGCCCTAGAACTGGCGTTGTTTTGAGCCAACAAAATTTTAAGTAAGTAGGTTGGTATAATTGTCGTGCCAGCAACACGAAGAAGAAGAGTAAAAGATAAATGCTGTACCTATCTGAAATTGTGCCAAAAAATGCCAAATTACGTAGGCAATTCGGCTAGAATATAAAAGCAACTTAGCTTATTAAAACGTACTGTCCAATGCCATTATGTATCTTGTAAAAATAAATAAATAGCAAACTTACTGTGATGTATATAAGATCGATTTCAATTGTAAAATTATAGGTTTAGCTTTTTGCGGTCAGCACTTTGTTAAGTAGGTAGTTGACTGTCTGGGTAGTTTAATATACAATACAACACACAAGACTTACTCAATAAGTGGCACTTATTGCTTAAGGCTTAGCTGATTAGCTCATTGGCTGTTAATTAGTCCGCATATAAATAAGAAAACCCGCATACAAATGTATGCGGGTTTTCTTAGCATTCAAACAATTTTGAAAAGTCTTGCTGAACCAGGAATTCGAACCGACATTGCGAAAAAGAACATTGTGTAATTTTGTGTCACCATTTGGAATGGTCAACCTTAATAATAAATGAACAATCTAGCAAATTAATTTATAAAATAAAAGAGACAAACCTCTATTTCGAAACGTCTTCAAAAAAACTGGCCAAGTGCGAGTCGGACTCGCGCATGTAGGGTTCCGTACCACGTACGTGTATTTTTAAAGTGAATATACAACTAAATATTCTGTGAATATTTCAAGCGTCTACCTGTCGCCGTTATTAATATCGAGTAAAAAAACGGTAAAAAATCACGTTTGTTGCCACATAGGCATATTTATTTTATTCTGTTTTTAGTATTTGTTGTTTTAGCGGCAACAGAAATACATCATCTGTGAAAATTTCAACTGTCTAGCTATCACAGCTCATGGGATACACTCTGGTGACAGACAGACAGACGAACAGTGGAGTCTTAGTAAATAAGATCCCGTTTTTACCTTTTGGGTACGGAACCCAAAAAAGCAGGAAGTAGGCAGGAGGTAGGTGGTATAATTACAAACAAAAAGACACGTAATCGTTTGGTGCCGTAAAAATGCAAATGTTAGTTTTGATGACACAAAGAGCTCCCGCACACTGAGCCACTAGTGGCGACTACATTAGAACGACTAGTGGCTGCCACAAGTTGCGGACGCGTTTCTCTATACATTTTGTATAGCATCGGCGCACACCGAGCGTTTGAGTGGCCGCGCGTCCGAGCCACAAGCTGCGGGAGTCGACCAAGCTCGCTACTTGTGGCCGCGTTTTGACGTTCGACTCGCGCGCACACACGGCCACAAACACACGTCCGCCTCTGTCGAGTACCACTTGAACAACTACCGCAAGTGGCAGCCACTAAAGGCCGCATCCAGTCACCAGTGGCTGCCACTGGTGACTGGATGCGGCCTTCAGTGGCGGCGTGTAGCGGTCTGACTGAACCACGTCGTGGGCACGTGGTCGCGTGCGTAATGTGCGGGGGCTCAAAAATACGGGTTTTCTTTATTTCCACATGAGTCGGTTTGATTCTCGGATCAGGCAAGTGTAAATCATTTACCTAATTTTGGCACGACGAATTACCTTTGATACGATCAGCACGCATAGCGTGACCACCGTGGAAACGGTTTTTGTCGACGGAAGAATCGACAAAATGACAGATTACAGAAAGATTTCAAACGTGCGTGCGCATTCGCCATGCGCACGACGACGATAGAAATATAGTTAAAAATGTTGAAAAGAAATGTTTCTATTCTTCAGTCGACAAAAATCTACAATGTCAAGCATGAATATTTTCTCTCCTTTCTTCAAAATAAATTTCAAAAAGCCTACATCACATCCGACCAAGACAAGATTCTTTTTATTACTAAATATTCTTTGTGTGACCTATGTTGATTTTAGAAACATGTCGGGGTCCTGATTCCTCGACGTGTGCGAACGTTAACCGGGGCTCTTGATCTCCCTGCTGAGTACGGCAAAGATGTTATCAGACAATGCCTAATGTCTGTTTTCACCAACACTAAGTTACACCTAACTGAATGCCTAATGCCCATTTTCACCAACTCTAAGTGACACCTAACTCAATGCCTAATACCCGTTTTCACCAACACTAAGTGTCACAACGATCGAGATACGTCGTACATCACTAGTTAGTCGTCCCCGTTGCTATGGATATAATTTCATTTAAAATGTTAATCAAAGGTGCCTTCTTATCATTAGATCTTCGTGGATGTGGTAGCGTTGTTGCTAATGTTACTGTCTGCAATTACTACATCACAGGCAGTTGAGTGCAAATTGCAATGTTTCGAGACTGAGCGCAATATTCGTTTATAATGCATAATATCATTGTGTGCATGTTGCAAACAGATGGCATACAATAACGTGATGATAAATCACAGCATCACGCGTGTGATCTGACAACCACTAATAGAGATATTATTACCGTGCAAATAGTACCGGCAGATCCACAGAAAATAAATATAGGTACCACTTATTATATGAAATTCAAACTACACATGACATTAGTTTTGCAAGCTACTAATACTTTGCATTGCGACATCTTATCTTCTTCTTCGCTCAGTTTTCATAATTCCATAGATTCTTTTCGGTGTTTTATGTTTCCCATAAGTGGTGAAACGGGGGCCCTCTGTCCTGCTGTGGGATACTACTATACGAATAAAATAAAACCTAATTAATAATTGTAGTATATTAATGAATTGTAAAGGTACCTACATTCCTAGTTCCCAAAAGCACACAACCTGAAAAAATGTTACAGGGTGAAAACTCCTAAGTTGGTGTGGAAGACACCGACGCGAAAACGGTAACCAGTTACCTTGTGTTCAGTACATCATTCTGACCCACCGGACATAGAATTTTTTCATCGGTTATAAAAAAAAACAGCTGTTCCAATATACATTTTGACCGTGTAGGTATTACACTTTTGTAGGAAACAGCTGTTTTATTTAAATTACTGTTGAGAAATTCCTATGGGGGTGGTTTAGAATGATGTACTGAATACGCGGTAGCCGTTTTTGCGTCGGTACCCCGTATAGTACCTAGATGTAGTGTATCCTATGGTGTGTTAAGCACCCTTTTTCTACTAGCTTACAAGATACTAGGTAGGTATGTAGATATAGCTAGCAAGAGAATAATGTTAGGAAATAAATTATATAATAAGATTTATAACACATTTGCTCGTAAAGGGGCTCTTATTTCACCAATTTCAATATCGTATGGTACCTCATTACGTACTTGTGCGGTAATGTAAAGTAAAACGCACGGCTTCAAGATGTTCCGTCAAAAACGAACGGTACTTTTTTAAATCTTAGCAAAGGTTTTTATTCAAAAATATAATAAATAAACATTAAATTCTTTAATTTAATTAATTTTGACAATAGATTACAACCATTTATTTTTAACAAAAACACAAAAACATTAATTTACTGTATTAGTAATACTGGCTGTTTTTGTGCCTTTGCCTTAAAAAAAGCGCTAATGTGCGCGCCTCACTAATTTGTGAACAAGTAAAAATTATTCCGCGCGCTTTTTCTTTTCGCTGTAATGGTTTTATTGAAAAATGTCGTCAAGTAATGATGAATTTATTAATTCGACACCGCCTGAAGTCTCAAAGGCAGCGAAAAAGGCTACTCTAAGCCTCTTGTCTGAAAAATCCACCGATAGATACTTACAAGCGTATCAAAATTTCGTTTAAGAAAGTCCGAGTTTTATTTATTTCCTCGCAAATATGTTATAAAACGTCGTATGACATACGTGCACTTTGATAATTACAGCCTCTGCTTTCTTGTAGCCCTCGCCTACGGCTCGGGCTAGCAATTTCGCCTCTGCTGTAATTTTCAACTTACCACACTTATATCATAATGTACTATTATAACACATTTGCTCGTAAAGGGGCTCTTATTTCACCAATTTCAATATCGTATAGTACCTCATTACGTACTTGTGCGGTAATTTAAAGTAAAACGCACGGCTTCAAGATGCTCCGTCAAAAACGAACGGTACTTTTTTAAATCTTAGCAAAGAGTTTTTATGTCAGAAAAGTGGTCAACATTTTATGAATAAAATTAACTTTGGGAGATAAAATATAATAAATAAACATTAAATTCTTTAATTTAATTAATTTTGACAATAGATTACAACCATTTATTTTTAACAAAAACACAAAAACATTAATTTACTGTATTAGTAATACTGGCTGTTTTTGTGCCTTTGCCTTAAAAAAAGCGCTAATGCGCGCGCCTCACTAATTTGTGAACAAGTAAAAATGATTCCGCGCGCTTTTTCTTTTCGCTGTATTGTTTTTATTGAAAAATGTCGTCAAGTAATGATGAATTTATTAATTCATGAAGTCTCAGAGGCAGCAAAAAAGGCTACTCTAACTTCTAAGCCTCTTGTCTGAAAAATCGACCGATAGATACTTACAAGCGTATCAAAATTTCGTTTACGAAAGTTCGAGTTTTATTTATTTCCTCGCAAACATGTTATAAAACGTCGTATGACATACATGCGCTTTGATAATTACAGCCGAGGCGAAATTGCTAGCCCGAGCCGTAGGCGAGGGCTACAAGAAAGCAGAGGCTGTAATTATCAACTTACCGCACTTATATCATAATGTACTATTATTAGGATAAACTAACTATACACATTAATAATTAAAAACTATTAAACTAAAATAAATAACTAGGAAATAAATTGCACTAAGTTACAGGTATGTACATAAAGGTGGCTAAGATAGAGGCGTGTGTGAAGGTAACTTTTAACATTTAAAATATAGGAACCTATTAGAGAACCTAGGTAGGTACGCAAATTCCTACGTATTTGCTTTGGTTATTTTAATAATAATTGGCACTTCGCCCGCGACTTTGTCCGCAAAAATTCTGATAGCTCGGCTTATATTATTTTATTATTTAAAACCTACTAATAATGTATCTTTCTATCAGTGATTTTTTTTAAGAATTGGATCATTAGTTACGAAAATTTCCCACACACAAACTTACAAACAAATTCCTCTTTTAAATATTAGTTGGTATATTAGTAGATAGCTAATTCAATTACTATATTACCTATTTCAGTGAAGAATTAAATATTTACAGATAAACAAAATACAAAAGTTTAAATGTCAAAATTTATCAAAACATCGAGGTCAGAACTACCTGCAAATACTTTCCGTTTTAAATATCGAGTTCAAATGCATCATCATCACATCACCAAATTATTATTAAGGTTGTACTAGAGATTTTTGACCTTGCGTTGCATCGCTTAGCAGACGTAGATTACCTTCCAAATTAATTTACTCATCAAAGATAAATGTTGTTTTTGATTTTACAATAATATATTTCAATAATTTATCGTCTATGTTAATAAAAAAAATACCTTTTATCAAAATTATGTACTACCTATGTTTAGAAATGTTTTAATTTGTTTAAAACACATGAAGGGTTCCGTACAATCGTTGTAGGGAGCACCCTTAAATTTTTGATTTATTTTTATTATTTGTTGTTTTAGCGGCAAAAGAAATATACATTCTGTGAAAATTACAACTGTATGCCTATTACGGATCATGAGATATGTACAGCCCGTTGACAGACAGACGGACGGGTGGACAGCGGAGGTTTACTAAAAGGGTCGTTAGGTACAGACCCTTCGGGTACGGAGCTCTAACAAGCCCGTTAAGTTATGCATAACGGTATAGGTGCTAACCTAGTTTGTTTTTGTTTATTAGATCTTACCTCTATCATCTGCCTATGACTTTTCACCATTATGTTGAGTCCGACTTCCAGTCTAACCAGATGCAGCTGAATACCAGTATCTATACTATATTATATTATATCAATCAATCAATAATCTTTATTTATAAACATTACAGGTTACAACAGTGTGCAAGATGTTACAGTCATTGTTATGCACATTATACTTAGTTTCTTTATGTTTTGCCATTTGGGGTACAATTATACATTTAAAGGTGGTTTTTGCCAATCAAGTAAATAAATTATTTATATAGGTAAAATACTGGTATTCAGCTGCATCCGGTTAGACAGGAAGCCGACTCCAACATAGTTGGGAAAAGGCTAGGCAGATGATGATATAGGTACTAGTATGATAAAAAGGTAAAAGCTAAATTGGTAATGTCAATATCAATTTTAATAAAATGCACTGTGTCTACACTTGTGGACCGAGTTCCTGTTTTCTGACGGGGTGAGTACAGGTGAGAATGAGAATACCTACTTGAATAGAATAAGCATAATTATTTAAAAAAGTATTAGGTAAAGCGTAAATTTAGGCGCAGTAGTATTATTTCTCATACAATGGTATAATTAGTGCTTATGAGTAAAGTATATAAGGTCCCATTAAAATAGATGGACAAACTTTTAGAAATCGTTCATACCACTAAAATAAAGATAATAGTAAAAATAATAATAAGAAAAGCACATTAGATAACTTACAAGAAAAAAATACACAGCTAATGAAAATATACTAAAAATGCCGGATATTTATTATTTTAGGTCAAAATAAAATCAAAATCACTTTAATCAGTGTTTTTTTTGCGTGGATATCTTTGATTAGACGTACTGAACACTGTGTTAAAATTTGTCTATCTATTTTAATTGGACCATATATACAAACGAAATTCGAGAAATAGGCAAAACAAATATATTTATTAGCCAATTGAAAAAGTTCTGGAATCCAAGGCATACTACTCAGTAAAGGAGTTTCTAGATGATAAATTGATTGCAAAATAAATTTATTAATGCTCTTATATACCAAACATTACGAAATATGTATGTTTAAAATAATATGAAATGTAGGAAACCAAATATAAATACATAAATACATAATTTAATAATAATGAAAATACTTATAATAACTTCATAATAACCAACATTATTCTTATGCAATACATAAATAAAAATAACTAATGTTATTATACTTATATCATGCACAAACCCAGTAATGTATTCAGAATTTTATTATACCCCCGAATATAATTTTAATTTTATTTTATTTATAATAATATTATTAGGAGAGACGACGAGGGCTAAGATACTTAGCCCTCGTCGTCTCTCCTAATGTTGCTGGGCCAGACAGGGTCCATATTGATCTTTTACCGTGTTACACCATCTATATAATACATATGGAATGCAATAAAAAACATGAGAATTCAGTATAACTAAAATATATTTAACGCAACTTTTTATAAAAATATATTTTTAGCAATGGTAATGAGGAATTCAAATGATTGGTAGCGATCAGCCCGATCTAAGTTTATTCAAACCTGTGTTTCAGGTTTTCAGGCATAGCACAAATAGCACAATCTAATTGGGACAATAAACTTATAAAATCAAGTCCTACTGGAAAAACCCTATAACACTTTGCCCGACCTAGGAATCGAACCCAGGACCTTATGCTCAGCAGTCGCGCTTGCGACCACTAGACCTCAGTGTCGGCAGTTTTAAAGAATTAAAAGACTAAGGTTTTAATCGATTTACCTACAACCAATGACCTAGTATATCATTACCTACAATTCTAGTTTTCTAGGAAGTAAGTACTACCCGCACTGCCTCTGAGAAGTGACTTCTGAAAAATATACACTCTCCGACCTGGTGGATCGATCCCACAGAGGAGGTGTTCGAATTATGCCGGAAGTAACATTTTGATTATTACAGCATCATTTCATGCGGTTTACTTTCAAATTAATCATAAGCCGCATATTAAATCACGTCTAAGAAACTAGAACATGCTCAGTGCTTGACACTGTTCAGAAGTATGAGCAAACCAACTCTTAGCGAATGGGGAAGGCTACTCCAAGCTGATTGTAGATGGCGTGTCCATAGCTTAGTCCCAGTCTGACCAATGAGGTCAAGCTATTTTGAAATATAAAATGACATTGACAGATTTTCAACCAATGACCATGATTGGTACAGGTACGAGCTATGCTAGCGCCATTAAATTTACAGTTGCCTTCCCCATTGTGTCAAGTGCCCTATCTAGTAGTACCCATCTTACTATTTTTGCTCTAAAGGTACCGGTACGCAGTGTAAATATTGGAAATGACTTGGTTTTTACAACTGCACTACCAATGATACTTTGATGTCTTTATAGTGTTAAATCCAATAGTGAAGACAAGACTGAGCCAATGTTTCAATTTCCCAACCATTTGGGTCGTGACACTCGTGACAAAAAGATGAGGGGGTGATTATTTTCAAAATAACGTGCCCGATAGGACTGATTTTGTATTTTGAGTAGAACACTACCACATGCGGACAGGCGCCACTTAAGGGTCTGTGTTGGTGACAAAGGCACCTACTCCTTTACCACAGCACGGCGCACCACCTAGCTAATTAAAGGCCTAGCCGTCGCCGCTTCGTGTAGATGCATAAAATTCAATTGAAAGAAACTGCCTCTTTCTAATGTTGCAATTTTGCAAAGTGAGTCTAGTTACCCATTACAAGTTATCGATCGATCCGACCAATCAATGTTTATGTCAATACCCCATTTTTCCAGTGTGCTTCGCAAAAGTCCCCTTTGCCTAGACAGTGCTGCAACTACACGGCATAAATTGTGATAGGTTCTTTAAAAAATAAATGACCTAATCACAAAAACCGAATATGTCAGTAAAGCTCCACGGGATATAGACTAATGTGGTAATCGCAAGTCCGGCAAATGGACGCAGGGACAATGGGTTGCGTCACTGACGGCCGCAGAGTAGCTTCCGTTCGCCTCTTCACGGCGGCGCGCGGCGATGGCGGCCGCGAGAGCACCCGAGTGGGAGATGCTACATCACATATATAATGCGATAACAACGACCCCTCAGCAAGCAGTTTGCTCTCAGCTTCGCCATGAAGGTAATAAATATTTCATTTAACAATTTTACCGTTTAGGAGCTGGTCCTAAACTTTAAAAGTGATTTCAATTTTGTAAGTTATTTGAAGGAATTCGGACAATTATAAAGTAAAAGGACTTTAGTCAGCCCTGTCCCTTATGGCTATCTATAGCCACTATAAAAATCGAGGGACAACAAAGTGTCAAATAATCATCATCGTCATCATTCTCTTGCCTTTATACCTATTCATTTGTGGTCAGCGCAGCATGTCTTCTTCGATACTTCCCACAATTACGTTAGAGTTAAAAGGTCTAATCATAATGCCTAAAATAACCGACTTAGGGTCTAGTTACATCCAGAAGTCCTGCTCAAAATGTCTCGATAGGATCTATTTGAAAACAGAGCTGTAATCTCTAATACTAATCGAGTCAAGTCACTATGTAAAAAGACAAGACATTAGTAGATTATCTTTGTCCTGTATTTAATAGCTATTCTCTAGTGGAGACAGTTCACAATACGCTTGTTAAGATGTCCTAAATAAAGATGACCGACTTTATTACTTATTACATAAAAATATAATCTTTCCTCCTTTCATACCACTGTGACCTCATATAGCACTTTCAATTATTTCTCATCATTATTTTGAGATCAGATAAGTGTTATTGTGCTAGCTTGTGTTTGTTTAGTAAAAAGAATGTTACGTTCACCTAAATTACAAACTTACATAAAATTTAAGCTTCTCCCTAATTAATGTAGGACCAGCATCTCTTGACTGATCTTGTTGTCGTTTACAAAAAGTTCATAGTCAGTTTCGTGACGGCAGAAACCCTTATGAATCTTAATGTTACCTTGTCTTTTCTAGGTGTTCGTCTGTCTGTTAGCGTTAGCCGTGGTCGCGGCAAAAGCCGGCTACATCAGTAGCGGCGGTGGCGGCGGCTACAGTGGTGGTGGTGGCGGCGGCGGTTGGTCCGGCGGCGGCGGTAGCAGTGGCTGGTCTAGCGGCGGCGGCGGCGGCTACGGTGGTGGCGGCGGCGGCGGCGGCTGGAAGCTTGGCGGAGGAGGTGGCGGCGGCGGCTGGTCCGGCGGCGGCGGTGGTAGCGGCGGACGTGAGTTCTCTTCTAGCGACTTCTTGTTTCTCTATGACATTTCCAACCTTTCGATTGAAAACAAGTGTGACTAAGTGATCTGGTCCTTCTGTTTTAGAAATCTAACTCAATCAACTAAGAGGATTGCCGGTCTTGGGTAATAAGTACAAGGCAATTTTCTATCTCCCAGTACCCCATGATTTGTATAGTCGTCATCATTATAGGTAACTTATATCTATATGGTTTACCACCGTAAGATTGAATGTCACTTGCGAAATTCTCAGGATCAATTTCACAAGGTAATCGACCTAGGTATAAGTGAAGTTACAATTTACTGGGAGTTTTTGTCAAATTAAGTCAGTACGAGGAGAGAAGTAAAACAATTACCTACGAGGTCGACTACACCTACCAGCTAGTCCGGTAGTCCAATGTCCTCATCAAAATCCATTGTGTAAATAGTTTAAAAGATCACACAGACAGACACGCGACCGAAACGCGACTTTGAATGATAATATGCATAGATTTTATAGATCATAAAAGACGATATTTCTGTACGAATATTTCATTTTTTGTGCTCACAGAGGTGAAGATCATCAAGATCATCACTACTGGAGGAGGTGGTGGAGGAGGCTACGGTAAGCGCTTTTATTTTATTCTTTACTCTTACATTTTCTCTGAACAACTAAGTCTTCATTTTGTACTTAGAAATGTAGCTACAAGTAAGTCACTATACGCCTATAATAGCCATATAGGCATAAATAGCGACACCCTACTATAGCCTTATAGATTCCTACTTACAGTTCGATTGCTACACGCTACCGTCTACTACGAATAGGACTTGTACTAAGATGCAGAAATTTATATATGCACTGCAGTACCTTGCGAATAAAGCTACGTTTTACTGACCTCGTACCAAAGAAGTAATGACATGTCGATGAACCTCAAACTACTCGTCGACTTGTCGTAAGCACAGGGAACTTCGATCCCAGCTACTAACTTTTTATTGTGTTTTCATAATTTGCTATTTGGTGTAAGTATTACATGCACAGTAGAAAATTTGTGATTTCCTATATATCATCATAATCTAAAGAACTACAAAATAAGTGTACGGGCTACGCCAACCTGTTAAGGTAGTTTATGTATGTACGCTTGGAGGTCGAGATATCGCCAATAGTTAGGGTCATCCATTCGCTCAGCGGCAACCATTACGAATTTCGCAATGACTGGATTCAACTTGGACATTAGTTTGTCTGCGGTTATGTTCTCTATGTAAAACTTGACTCTTGAATACAAGCAATACAAACTTATTTTACGCAATCTTTAAATTATTTTAATGTAAGGTTATAGAGTATTTGACCGCATGTCAAGGTACTTAGTAAGGCATTGACTTTACGATATTGCAACATCTATAATAATTTGTCATTTCTAATTAAGGAGGATCTAATTATAGTACATTCTCTACCTACCCTCATAAGAACGAATGACCATCATTATCTTATCGTTTATACAATAACCCTATCCTTTACCTACTCTTTTTTTGTAATAGGTAGTTTATTCTTCAGATTATATCGATTGATTGTAGGCACTGACTGAGTATTATTCTTGTTTGGCCAGGTGGTGGCGGCAGCGGCTGGTCTAGCGGCGGCGGCGGCGGCGGCTGGAAGTCTGGCGGCGGCGGCGGCGGTGGCGGCTGGAACCTTGGCGGCGGCGGCGGCGGCGGCGGCTGGAAGTCTGGCGGCGGCGGCGGCGGTGGCGGCTGGAACCTTGGCGGCGGCGGCGGCAGCAGCGGCTGGTCCAGCGGTGGAAGCGGCGGCGGCTGGAAGCTCGGTGGCGGCGGCGGCAGCAGCGGGTGGTCTAGCGGCGGCGGTGGCTGGAAGTCTGGCGGCGGCGGAGGCGGCGGCGGTGGCTGGAAGTCTGGCGGCGGCGGTGGCGGCGGCTGGTCCAGCGGTGGCGGCGGCGGTGGCTGGTGGTGATCCGTCCCTACTAAACTTATAGCGAAATTTCCGACAATACAGTGATACCTCCGATCTTGTTGTTTTAATTATATTCTTCATACAAAAACCTATCTACTACATAAAATTGCAATAATCTATCACAGGCTACAGCATTTCACTTCCAGCAACATATTGGGCTTTATTGAAGTTAAATCATCGAATTAGTAAAGAAAAAAACACAACGTACTATTAAGTTAATAGGCGAGTTTAAGCGACCACCCCTCATCATCTTCCTGCCCTCGTCCCATCCTATTTGTAGTCGGCGCAACACGTTTTTTTCTTCACTTCCAGCCTGTCAGACCTCACAGCATCATTTACACTTTTCTCTTTCATAACATTGAAATTCCTCATACAATATCCATTTATCTTTTCTTTTACTTTCCTCTCCCTCTCCATCCATCAACATTCATATCTGCATCACTCTTTTCACATGCATTTCATCCCTCCAATGATCCCTCCACATTACACGGCCATACCAAGACAAACGACTTCCTTCCAAACGAATTTTTCTGTTACCGGCGCCACTTTCCAACTCGCTCGCACTTTTTTTACTTTTTAACCGACTTTCTTCAAAAAGGAGGAGGTTCTCAATTCGGTTGTTTTTTTTTTGTGTTTGTTAACTCATAACTCCGTCATTTCGAAACCGATTTGGAAAATTCTTCTTTTATGTGAAAGGATATACTTCCCGATTGGTCCCATAGAAATTTCATCAATATCGGTTCACTAATTTGGTTCCTTTTCACGTAAATTGGTACATCACGCGACGGCTCATGAAGTCTTGCATGTTACATTTGACGTACTTCCCGATTTCCAATCGAATTGAAATTTTGCACACTTGTGTATATCGCGTGATAGTGTAATAAATAGATCACATGGAGCTGATCTGATGATGGAGCTGGAAGGTGGCCTTAGGAACTCCGTTATGAAACGACATAACCACATCGAGTTTGGGCTCGTATGATTTGTCTTGACGAGTACTTTGTCTCTAGATGGTATCCAGGGTCTGACAATGGAGCTGGAAGGTGGCCATAGGATCTCCGTGATAAAACGATGCAACCGCATCGAGTTTGGGCTCGTTTGATTCGTCTTAAAGAGTAGTTTGTCTTTAGACGGTATCTAGGGTCTGATGATGGAGCTGTGAGGTGGCCATAGGAACTCCGTTATAAAACGACGTAACCCCATCGAGTTTGGGCTCGTATGATTTGTCTTGACGAGTACTTTGTCTCTAGATGCTATCCAGGGTCTGACAGTGGAGCTGGAAGGTGGCCATAGGATCTCCGTGATAAAACGACGTAACCGCATCGAGTTTGGCCTCGTTTGATTCATCTTAATGAATAGTTTGTCTTTAGACGGTATCCAGGATCTGATGACGGAGCTGTAAGGTGGCCATAGGAACTCCGTTATAAAACGACATAAGCCCATCGAGTTTGATTTGTCTTGATGAGTAGTTTGTCTTTAGATGGTATTCAGGGTCTGATGATGGAGCTGTAAGGTGGCCATAGGATCTCCGTGATAAAACCACGTAACCGCATCGAGTTTGGGCTCGTTTGATTCGTCTTAATGAGTAGTTTGTCTTTAGACGGTATCCAAAGTCTGACAATAGAGCTGTAAGGTGGCCATAGGATCTCCATGATAAAATCACGTAACCGCATTGAGTTTAGGCTCGTTTGATTCGTCTTAATGAGTAGTTTGTCTTTAGACGGTATCCAGGGTCTGATGATGGAACTGGAAGGTGGTACTGTCTCTGATCTTGATGGGAGTGGGTGTCATATGGGCATTCAACATGACCTTGGTTTTGTCCATGCTAATTTTTTAGTACATTTTATGTATTTTTTACCGGGGCATTTTTTTCCTTGTTAAGGATATGCTGTTAACAAGGATTTGTGTTAGATACCACAACTAAAAAGGATAAAATAAAAGCTTTTTTACAAAAAAAAAACGACTTTAAAAAAAAATACAAAATAAAAACTTTTTGAAAAAAAAATAACCGACTGCCAAAAAAATGTAATAATTAAATTACAAAAAAAAAAAGTGGAAAATAACTTAACTTTCGGAAGTCGATGGCAAAAACATCAATGAAACAAAGAAAGCCACCGACTTCCGAAATTTAAGTTATTTTCCACTTTTTTTTTTGTGGCGACTTGTTATAAACCTCCCGCAGTACAGGCGAGAAATAACAGATAGTAACTTTCACATGTATATTATTAAATCATTATCCCAATTCATTTAGGGTCGGTAATGCAATTTGCATTACCTACCATACTTTTCTATTAGTCGTCGTCATTTCAGGTTTCTTTGTAGCCACCAAGGCGGTGAGTACCGAGACGACGAAGCGATCTGAGGCACGCCAAACAACTTGACGTTACTAATTTGGAGGTGTGTTGGTGGTTTAGAAGGTGATTAAAAAATAAAATTGCATAAATAAAATTTAAATTTAAATGCAGCACTTAACAAATAAGGCACAAACAGAATCCTTAGCAATAACCAATACTTAATTTTAAACAATGTTTAAATATATTCTTACTTCATACAGCTAACTTACTGATTAAAATTAAAAAAATCTTCAATGTAGGTTGTATACTTAAATGTATACTACTTTTTCGTATTTTTTTTCTTTTTAGAGGTATGTCTTTTCATTCTGTTGGGATTGTAATTTTCTTTATCTGAAGAATCAGTGCTTGTGGGGGTGAGCCCTCGCGGTCCACGCCTTGGCCTGGCATTGTGCTCCTGAGTGTTCACTATTTCACTAAGAATACCATATTCCCTGGAATTAAAGTAATTATGCAATTAATCTTTGTTGTTACGGTTGGCTAAGTGGCTGAGCGATTGGCAGCTGCGCTGCGTTTCGCGGGTTCCATTCCCACACGGAAAAAATACTGTTCTGAATCTGGCTGTTTCTATGTTTAAAAAATTTTAAATCCACGATAAAAGAGGATATCCTAGTGAAGGACTTTTTTGAAGTAAGTGAAAACTTCTTTAGCATCGTTGTGATTTGAAAGTCGATGAAACGAAAAAGCGACAGTAAGAAGAGAAACATAAATTTATAAGATTTAATGTGGGAGAAAATGAGATAGGAATCATTATAGTGTTTACCTTAAAGCCAACATTTTTGAAGGTTTCACTTCTACAATGTGTGAATTGCACACATTTTTTTTTTTTTATAAAAAAATGATAATGATGATAACAATCTAAATATGTTTCATTTTTATCCAAACAACAGTTGTTGATTTTATTTTCATGTTCAAAAACACCTCAAAAATATCACAAAGAAATCACTAGTGAAATATGAAGTCTTATATTGACATATTCTGAATAAAAGTGATTCAACTTACGATTCATCACAAGACCTGTGGACATCAACTTTAACTGGCAATGGGCCACTTCCACCCATCTCCATATCACTGTCTGATTCTGCAATTACTAAACAGTCATGAGGGTAGTTTTGTTTACACTCAGTTCTAATTTTTTGTTGTTCTTCTTCTTCAAATAAATCTTTACTTTGAGTATCTGATTTCAATGAAACTACATCCTCATTACCATCTTCTTCCTTCAAGTTTATAACGCCGTTAACATCATTAGGAATAGTTTCGCAAATATTAGTTTGAACTGACACTGAATTTGTTGTATTCAGTTTAGATTTATTTTCAACCTCCTTGACAATCTTAATTGTAGTTGTGAAATCAGCATTATCTATGGTTATTTCCACTTTTTCAGGTTGGCCTACAGTTTTATCAGCTCCAGCATTGCAATATGTACATGTTTCTAAGATATAACTTTTTTTATAGAAAGGTACTTTTATATTTGGTTCTGTTTTACTTTGTATACCATCAGACTGCATTGGAATTTCTTTATTGGTATAAATTAAAGTTTTATGATCTTTACTATCTATGTTAACTAGGGAGGTAGATTCAATTTCTTCATTTTTATTGGCTTCAAGCACAGCTAGCCAAGCATTTTTATCTTTATCGTTTATTGTTTCTTGTGAGTCATCTATTACAATAGGATCATCATCCATAAAAATGCCACTTTCATCATTTTCACATTCTGTTTTTGTTTTATTTCCTACATGAGGTGCATTAGGCAGATGTAATTCTTGTTTGACTTTCTTAGAGCAAGCATAATGTTGGTTCTTTATTGATTTCATCTTTCCATTCTGTGGAGGAATGTTTTTAACAGTAGTTTTAAAGTGAGATCTCTTTCTATTTGTCTTGAGAACTGATACGTTTTCATCATTTTTAGTTTGCAGTATATAATTATTTTTGGGAAGTATTGTTTTATGATCTAATTGATTGTTCACATTCAGATCTCTAAATGGTTTTCTTCCAAAATCTGTGTTATTTTTGTTGAGCCACTGTTGTACATATCCGGCAGAGCTTTCCATTGTAGTATTTTCCCTAGGAAGTGATGTATCTTCACCAGGAAAAAATTGTGTATTCCTGTTTTCTTTACTTTTGTTAATAAAAGTAGATTTTCTTTTGTTTTCATACTTTGCAGGAGCTTGAATACATTCCGGGAACAATTCTTTTTCAATCCTTAGTTGCTCTGACAATCTTTTACGTTTGAAAACTAAAAACAAGAAGAGTAATTAAAACCATTGCAACAAATAAGTGTACAGATGAGTCAAAATTAATTCATTCATAAAATGTAGCATACCATCTGTACTAAACAAATCTTCACACATTTTTAGTAGTTAAGCTGGCAGTCTACTGCATCAATAACACAGTCATCACATGCAGTATGGCCACATGCATATCTCAGCCGCTGACCATCTGTTTTAGCACTGATAACAAAAAAAACATTACTAAAT
Source organism: Lycophotia porphyrea (assembly GCA_950005105.1). Classification (NCBI taxonomy): domain Eukaryota; kingdom Metazoa; phylum Arthropoda; class Insecta; order Lepidoptera; family Noctuidae; genus Lycophotia; species Lycophotia porphyrea. Next base: position 11,061,796 of record OX465393.1, read on the forward strand.
CTGATTCATACTTTCAATACTAATGTTTTAACTGAAATATTAAAACAGTAACCGACAGCAGGAACACAAACGTGTCAAAATTTACTAGAAAAAGGGGGGGCTCGAAGTTGAAACAAAGAAAGGGATGATGAGGATACCAATATATAGAATACAATATTCATTATGTATCATCCTTGTTTAAAGTATACACAGTGTTTCTGTGTTTATACTATAGACACATTCGATAAGCCAACAAGTTAACTTCGCAACTAACCAAATAGCACATTGAATGTTCTCAACTATTTTCTTAAAATATCCAATAGTTTCGTCGATGTGCAAATTATTCATGACAACTGATGCATATAAATCTCACAACACTATTATATCGTAAAATACAAAAGTTCTGTAAAGTTTTACAAACATTCAAGCAATTATGTCAACTATTACTTTACTCTATGATGTCAACTTTTTAAATTAATCAAACCAAACATCGGGATTTTAGGTCCGATACTCCGATGACATGACCTGCGCAATATTCTTTTTTTTTTTTGGCTTTGCGCTGTTCGTGCTTATTGCCACTGACAATGTTTTATTTGATAATAACAAAACGTGAGAATTGATTCATTCGAAATGATTAAAATATTACAACGGGAAATTTGGAAACGGAAAGGAGATTAGTTGTTATTAAATAAAAATTATAACAATTTAATAGAATACAGGAAATATAATACAAAAGAAAATTGTCGTTCAGGTGGCCCACCAAAAAGGCCGACTCGGTGCGTCTCTCTCTGTAATAAACGAATAACATTAAAATAATTACTGATATTTTATACACATAAGCTTAAATAGCTATATCATTAGTCATGGTATAAAGGGGGCAGGTAAAATATATTAGATACAACGACATTCGTTGTTGTACAGACGCCAGCACATTCAGCTACTACAGTCTGTTAAATTTATTTAATAGATTTTCAAGTTTATCACAAAAGCATTAAGTTCAAGGTTGATTGGGAAAATTTGACAGTTTCGGGTAACCTCATGTGCTAATGTTTGTCAAAGAGTACAGTAAGTATAGAAACTAATAAAATAGTAACTAATGAGGCCATGGTATTCACCAAGTGCACAAATTAAATTCCAGTACATGCATTTTGAGTATGTATGTGACATAATTACATAAACCAGAATCTGTGTTTGAATCAAACTGATTGACCGTTTCCGGGCCCTTAAAGACTAGGGTATTATTATACTCTTTGGACTAGGGCGACCCGACATAAAATTAATTGCTTATTATGTCACGGCAGGGCGCTTGCTTACCATCTAGTCTTGCCAAATAAAATAACGAAACAATTAATTTAGAAAAAAATGTCTCGCTAATGTTATTTTATTTATTTAAAATAATAAAATTTAAAAGATAAATGTCTACCATTGTGGTTGTTTATTTTTCTTGTTTTTGTTTATTTATTTGCGCAAGCGATCAATAAGCTGTTTCTGATACGGTTAAAATGCAATTTTGAAATGTTTTAGATATAGCTTAATTTCTAACTGTGTATAGTATCTATAAAAGTGCAGTGTGTGTCAAGATATTAAGTGTTGTCCGTATCGATAAGCAAGTTGAATTTTCAAAGATCTACTGAATGCTAAACATATTTATTTATTTATTTAAAAATTTCGTAAATAACATCTTAACAGCTGTAACGCCAATGCGATGCTACTACATATACCTCTACATTGACTAACAAAATTAAAAAAACACACAAAAATAACTTTAAAAATACCTACATGTAAAAATACAATTAAATTACATTACATGAGCACAAATATACTCAATTGTTGTGTTAGGTTGTACGTTGATGAAAAATGAGTCGCGCCAGTAACGCGTATGTAGTTACAGAATAACAATCGTGAAAATCATCAATACAAGCCTCTAAATTCATGTACTCATAACTACATGCGAGTTACGGGCGCGACGCATTTTTCATCAACGTACAATACAACCTAACACTGACCTGCAAATTGCAAAAAACGTAAGAATATTTGAATTTCGCGGGCTACTCAGACGCAACCACAAATTAACCAGCGCCTGACGCAATTTGATGTAATTTTAGTAGTCAACTTTTTAATCACGTCTAAAGACAGGACTAAACTAATATTTATCTTCTGTCCTTTTTATAATGAAATAGAAAGAAAAAAATGCTACTAAATGCTAACTTAAGTTTAGTTTAGTTTGTGAACAAGGGAATCGGCACCAATATCCAGCGACTAAAACGTGATGTAACAGATGCCATACTAACTATGCTATATTAGACTCTGTGATCTTAAAAGCCCATGTCTCAAAGGTAAAAAAAAAGTAGGACATATACACAAATACAGCAAACTAAAAATAATTACAAGCCGGCAAAACTATCTGATTTTTAATAATTTTTAGTGTTTTTTGAGAAATATGTGAATAATCTAAATCCTAACAATGGCGTTATTAGAATATAAACATTATTTTCCGATAGATAGCATACAAAAAGTATGTGATATGTTTGAAGAACAACTACGCAGTGAGACGGAGGCAGATTTAGCTTTGTTTTCTATTATTGTTGGAGCGGTTGAAAATAATTTAACTAATATTAAAAACAGCGACAAGGAAATTAATTTGGCGGCAAATAAAGTAGGGAAAATGAAGTTCCCATCTGTTGAATACGAAGAAGTGAAGTCACTCCATGAACGTTTTGTGACACTGATGCGTGGAGGCGTCGATGTGAAACTCCTAAACGGAGCTTACACCACAAGAGATCTGGTAAAGCGAGTTGCCGATATAGTTTGGAATTCCTTAACTCGTAGTTACTATAAGGACCGAGCGCACTTGCAGTCTATTTATAGTTTTTTAACAGGAAACAAACTTGACTGCTTTGGTGTAGCTTTTGCAGTAACTGCAGGCTGTCAAGTTCTTGGTAAACAAGATGTTCACCTGGCCTTATCTGAAGACCATGCTTGGGTAGTGTTTGGGAAAGATGGCACAGAAACAGCTGAGGTTTGTATCACAGGAATGCTTTTGCCACCAATAAGTTTAATTTTGGAATTGTTTTTGAGTCATTTATTTTTGTCCCCATTTATTATATGTACTTATTTTCCACATATATTGTACTTATTTTTAATTATCTATTTTGTCTATCTGTTTCTACCAAATAAATGTCTTATTCTATTCAGTTGAAATCCTTTTTTTTTGTAGCTTATATCTAATATTTGACTAACATGAAAACTACTATATGTTTCTAGGTAACTTGGCATGGCAAGGGTAATGAAGACAAACGTGGCAGATCAGTTGGTGATGGAGTATCTGCTCATTCTTGGCTGTATGTAGCTGGCAAACCAGTGATATGCACCCGAGTTATGGAACTAGCTGCTCTTGTATCTTCAATCAACCCCACATTGACTCAAACTACAGATGTACATGAAATTGCACAAATGCAGCACAGGCTTCTGTGGTTATTGTATGACAATGGTAAATATAACAAATTATTTAATCTACTTGTTAACTAAACTGTGGCCTTGACAAGTCAGGCATTATGTGTCATAAAATTGGAGCATAAAAAAATCAGTGTTAAAAAAAGAAGCTTGTTTGACCATTTACAGAATGGAAATTGACAATAATGTCAGTGATGATGACTCATTATTACTTTTACTAAATGAAATTAAACTACAGATTATGTAATAATAGAAATGACAATTTTCCCCTTCCAGGTCATTTGGATGCTTACCCCATGGGATTGGGCAATCTTGGGGACTTAGATGAATACATGAGGATAGCCAATTGTTCAGTAGAAGCTGATGTGGAGTTGCCTCTACTTAATGAATTAGATAATTTGCGACCTGATGGCACACAGAGACCAGACCCTGCTGCACTTTATGCACAAGCTATTCGCTCATCAAGAACTTATTATGAAGATCGCCATGTTTACCCATACACTTTCCAAGGAGGCCACTACCATCGCCATAAAATGTACAAAGAAGCTTTCCATGCATGGGCCTGTGCTGGCGATGTAATTCGACAGTTAGTCCTTTTGTTAATATATTTGTCAAAACTACTCTCTATGTATTTTATTAGTATTTTAAAGATCTCGTCTAAAATACTAATAAAATACATAGAAGTGAAGAGATTCAAATAATGATTACTATGCCCAGCCGCCTGAATAAAATAGATAATAAAGATGCACTACCCATTGTGCCTTACGATATTGTTTTCAATTCTGTGATCTAACTCGTAACACATACTATTACCATTTAATCATAATAGCATATTGCTCTTTACAGCTACAACTATTCCCGAGATGATGAAGAGATATATAAAGAGTTTTCTGAAATTGCAAATGAACTAATACCGCAGCTGATGAAAGCTGAAAGCTCTGGACACTCAGCCAGATCCATTCTGAAGGACCCAGAGTGCTTTGCGTCATTACTTAGGTATGGCTTGCATTTCAAAAGTACTCAGCACTTTATCTTCCTTCTAATAAATTGTTAATAACATAGCCTCTATTAACTTATAGATTTTATGATGGTATCTGCAAATGGGAAGAAGGTAGTCAAACACCAATTCTTCATATTGGTTGGGCCAAACCCCTTGTGAGCACGATATCAAAGTTTGATGCAGAAGTACGAGCTCAAGTTAACATAATATGTAAGACTGACACTGATGATCACTCAGAGTCAAACAAAGCATCAGAGAATGTTGACAAAGACAAAGGTGAAAACGACAAATGGAACAATAATTCTGAGAACACAGAGATGACTGTGCGCGAGCAGTTAACGGCCGCAGTCAACAGTCGGCCGCGCGTCACACTGTACAGTCACAAGATGGCAGCACTAAAGCCTCTACTCCTAGCCGAACGATTGAACACACACGCGCTGCAGCTGCAGTTAACGGCGCAGAGCCAGCTACAGCGCCCGCAGGCGCCCACGAAGAAGAGAGATGTCGATGACGCTAATGCTTCTCTACCGACAGCGCGCGCCAAACGAGCTCGACGCGAACGTTGAAGGAATTGGTAATATTTTTGAATTGAAACCGAATACGCTTCTCTGTTAGACTTGGTACCAATGTACCTAAATGAGTGATGTATACAAAGTATTTTATGTAGTTTATGTGTTTCTATTAGATTGTTAATGTTGGTAGTACATTATTTATTCTGGGTGATACTAATTATCAAGTATTTTTAGAGTCGACTTTAAAACTGAATAAATCACCCAAAAAAATTGTGACTCAATAAGGAATAATTTAACTTTGTATTGTCGTTGTGATTTTAATATGAATAGGGCAGCGCCACGAATCTACATTCAGAAATATTCTGCTGCACTGGGATGCCTACTCTTGCATTTGCCCGTCATTAGAAATTGTACCATTATATATGATGACTTCAGTGTCATCAGTCAGAGTCAGAGTTGCTAAATAACTATTATATTATAGTCATGTTGTATGTTGATGAATAGGAAATTTTATTCAGACTAGATAACCTCTAATGTAACTAACCCTAAATGCCAACTGTAATATTTTCCTTACTTTTAATTTCATATCAGTTAAGGTATAGTCTACCACACGTCTTAGGCAAAAAAATTACATGCTTATATTCCCTAGCAGTATGAACAGTTTTCTTAGTTCAACATTTCAAATGTTGCCTTGCTACTAAAGTGCGATTGATATAGTCAATCGCAGTTAAAGGCGATTTTAGAGTCATGAGCTTTTCATCACGCACGTAGAAATAAGACAAGAATTTGACTACGGTCGCCGCACATGTGGGGGGCTAGCCGGAGTGTGGGAGCTGTATAATTCTCATAAAATATTATTACTGTGACGAGCGGATGACTCTAGGAACGCCCAAGTTTGCATTTAATAAATGTCCCACCCACAGTTACTCATTAATATGTAGCATGTACTTATTGACATCGTTCTAAGAAGTAACATAATTTGTTTGCTTTGCCTTTCTATGTATATAGTTATTATAATAGCAAAACAGTTTAAGATTTAATGTACCAGTGTAAGAGTCATAGCAGACACAATACTTTTATCATCAATCGGTGATCGTTGACTTCATCAATATGCATACGTTTTGACACCTCATAGCATTAGCAAAGTGTCCAGTTCACGCAGGCTTCGATGCGGTATAAAAATGCATAAGTTAAGCTGCCTCTGAACGGTGTCTGATTTGGTGTTTAAAATGAGGTCTAAGCAGGTGCTTCCATATAGCATTTATTATTTATTATACACATACATCGGTACCTACCGAGACTCCACGTCTTAAGGTAGAAGCGCGCCAGGGTAGCCCGCGAAATCGAAATTTTCATACTTTTGTTGCAATTTGCAAGTCAGTGTCAGTTTGTATGTTGATTAAAATATGATTCCCGAAAACACGGTATGTATTTAGAGAATTACAGGGTGTAAACAGACTCTTCACGAAGCCGTTAACCAAGCATTATGTACATCAAACTAAATGACTTTACGCAAAAATTATTGCTGGGAAACGACTTTTTTTTTTGGGGTGAAAAATCACGTTTTACGGTAGAACGCAATGTAACGCATTCAAAACCTTGAGCTGATGGATGGATTGAATAGTACGGGAGTCGTGAAGGTGTCTTAAGTAAAAAAAATACATTAAAAACATGTATTTCAAAAAAAACTTATGAAAAAGTTGGAACTAGAACAAAAAAATGATCGCAATGATGGGGAGAACAAGTGCTCTAGAACAAGTTTCGGCTTCGTTAAGAGTCTGTTTACACCCTTTATAATCATTAAAATCATCAATACAACCCTCCAAGTTCGTTTAAGGTGAACGCAGACCTGCCCGCACCGTATGCGCCGCAGTCTCTCATTTAATGACTTTTTCATCAAATAGTCATTCAAAGCCTGACACTGGTCGGCAAATTTAATAAACAAACCGTAACAACACTACTAGCTTCTATGTATTTAGCGAAAATGCCGCCTGCTGCTGCGGTCGACCGCGACTGCAGGCAGACGCATACAAGTACTGAGTAAAGTATTGCTGTCAGTGTCAATGCGTAACAGAGCGACAAGACGTATTTTTGGGTTTCACAAATGAGTTTCGCTAAACTGATGAGGCGAAGAGAGAATTGCCGTTTAAATTATAGGTATGACGTCGCGTTCGGAATTGAAACCGCAGCAGCATTGTCGCTTGTGATTATTATCAACTGTAACGCCGCCACCGCTGCCGTTGCCTTCGGAAGCATGTACTGCATGTACCCGGGTTACTTCACCGGAGTCCGGTCGCCAGCATCCACATTCATTCCTATCGGAGGCACTTTCAACGTACGATTTCACAGCTTACTTTAGTGAGTGGTTATTCTAAGTAAAAGAAAGGGAAAAAGATGCAAGAAAATCCTGATCTCCGCGTGTAAATGTGATTTCACCCATTCATCACACACATCCATCACATTTCATTATATTATTAGGGGTTGAAGTATGAAATTACCGATTTGTGTGGACGACTAGCTGTTGCCCATGACTTCATTCGCAAAATTGATGGTGGGATTGGGATGAATTTTCAAAAATCCCTTCTAAGGTCACTTACGTCATTTAAGGAACGTTTGTGCAAAAATTCATGCTTTTAGACCCAGCGGTTTGAGCTGTGCGTTGATCGATCAGTCAGTGAATCAGCCAGCCAGTCAGTTTCTTATATAGATTTCGAAGTAAAAGTGATATTTCCAAACTCATTTATTTTTTCTTGGAAACATCTGAACCGTTTATGTATGATGCAATAGCAAACTATAGAGTGAAGAACGCTGCGCGGCACTGCGTAACTTAAATTCTCAAAACACAGTCTATGCCAAAAATTTACCTACTTGAAGTAGTGAAACAGGTGTTTTGACACACTACCCTATGAGGTAATATGCAACGACTAGTACGGTTTTTAATAATTAATCCAATAAAAATGGAATTAGGAAAAAATATAACTATAAGTACGTCAATATTACAAACAGAACACAATGTGAGAAAAAAACGGCAATTTCATCAAGACCTGTTATTTACTAATAGTTATTACTTTGCTGTTGCCTTAAAGTTTTCTTATTGCCAACAAATTGTTAACTTAGTCACCAATAAGCTATAAAGTAATTAAGTATGTATTTATGTAATATGAGCATTAAAACAAATCCATTGTCTAGAGTAGATATTGCGAGAAGATAGAATTTTAACTATTATGAGAACGATCACGGTAAAGCATTTATATTTTTTTAATTTAATTATACTTTTTTACAAAAATACCGTGATCATTGAACAACAAATTAATGTATGTAACATTGTTATTACTCCAGTTTCTGTCTACAAAAATTCCTCGTTTTATTTTTCGAGGTTTTTAGTTTACTATTTACTTCTAACTGTAAAGCATCATTTAATATAAATAATATAAGTATTTAAAAGGTAGAATGCATTTAAATTGAAGTGAGAAATTATATGTGAGGTCTGAAAATGATGTTAGGGATGTTAATTATATAAATATCATGAAAATCAAATGACGTCTGTATAATGTAGTAACTAGTTACCTATGTACAAAAAACTTAGACCTTAACAAAGTCGTAGCAATCAATAAAAAAATCGTAATTCTATCTACATGTATGTACTAGCGAGGAATTATATAATATTAGAGTGTGTAGTGTTGGACAGGGGAAGCTACAACATAGCAGAGATGTTATGGATATGATATTTCGGATCTGGATACGGATATGGATATAGGAATAAAATTAGTTCGGTTTCGGATACGGTTACGGATATGTAATGGTTTCGGATTATCCGTTAATTTCGCTTACGGATATAATAAAAAATTAACTAGTTATGAAAAAGGTTATGTTATGACTAGAAATAACAAACAAACAACAAAAATGTTTCATAGGTTTAGGAGCGGTAGCGGATACGGTTACGGTTACGGATATATTTTTATTTCGGACATCCGATATTTTCGGTTACGGTGACGGAGCTCCATAACATCCCTGCAACATAGTTGCTTTCAATAACAAATAGGTATAGGCTGCAGTGCCTCCTCACCATCATCAACCACAGCTCGACTTCACCCACTGCTGGGTATAGGCCTCTCTTTGCTTGTGTCAGTGCCTCCTATATGACAAAGCAAGACGCACGAAAAAGAAATATTCGCAAGCCATTTTGATTCATATTGCGTTGAAAAACATCGTTGGAAACACAACCATCTTCCCCTCTCCAACACGTAGGTAACTTTTAGCCCAGTCACTTTAGCCAAAAAAATTGGTCAACCTCGGAATGAGAGATAATAAGCTGTAACCTCGTATACGCCTTCATTTTGGTGCTCTAAAAGTTGTCTCAAAAGTCTCAGAAAATCTCGTGTCTGCGTCGTAAGTTATTAAAGGTCTAAAGTCACAAAAACCAGTTTGTCGTGATTATCTCAGTTTCTATAGCTCCAATGACGTTAACATGTTTCATAAAAATTGTCGAGAATAATATTTGGGACAAATTTTCTTTATTTTCATACGCCCAACCGTTTTTGAGAAACAGGATCGATCGGCATCAAAAAATGTTTTGTGTAAAATGGCCATTAAACTCAAAACTCAAAACTCAAAAGCATTTATTTCAATTAGACCATTACAGGCACTTTTGAATGTCAGAAAAACAAATTAGGCTAAGCTACAGTCACAGTCTTTAACTATTCATTTTTTTAAATCTGTGAATCAAAATTTTACGAAAAATTATGACTATAGTCTCCTAATACCATTTTCGTGTAGCTGCAACGGTTAAGGTAGTTCCCTTTAGTGACCCGTTGTAAGTTTCCACCCTCTATCTATATCAATAACGGATCGGCGTATGAAAAAAAAATTAAACTAAATTTGTCGCTCTACAATTTTATAATACTGTATGTTAACGTCATTGGAACTATAGAAAACGAGATAAACGCGAAATACTGATTTTTGTGACCTTGACCTTGAATAATTTACGATGCAGACATGAGATTTTATAAGAGTTTTGAGACAACTTTTAGAGCACCAAAATGAAGGTGTATACGAGTTTACAGCTTATTATCTCTCATTCCGAGGTGAAACCCTAATTTTACTGGCCTATTTCACTTTCAAAACGTTTATTCTGCCAAGTTCTGAGCAAATAATTTCTACTAATTTAGAAAAGTCCTAGATTACCAATAATAAAATTTATTTAGCTTCAAAAACTGGTACATAGTTTATAATAAATAGATTTTCATGGGACTTTTTCCTAGAGTTTTAGAGGTGGTCGTCGTAGAAATTTTACTTGTCTCCACCTTTTTAGAAACTCAACAAAATGTCCCAAGAAAATCCAACCACTTACATCATACTTCATTCCACTTTTAAGTATATTTTGGTCTACTTGCACTCAAGCTCGACTACTACGACTACGATACTATAGTTTGTTTTTTTATGAACAGTGTCATAATAATTATAATTAAGTCTTTTTTCATAGGTATTCTTAGGAAGGTAGACTTTTTGCATTTAACTCTGTACTAACGGAGCTATAATACATAACACCATTGAAACTGCATTTATCATATAAGTAACATCCTCTATTGCTTGTTCATGCATTAAATCAAAGCTTTTCAGCCTTCATGAGCTAAGCTTTAATGCGTTTCAACTAAAAATAGGGCTGAACTCGCGCCATATTGTGACGTCATTGCTGTGAAATCGAAGAACTCTGACACCAGATTAGTCTCTAACAACACGCAAAAGAAAGGATTGAAGAAATTGGGTAGGGTTAACAAAAAAGATATGTTTGAATATAATATTTTTATGCCAAAAAATACAAAAAAAAAAGGTTAAGATTGGCTCAAACTAGGCAAAACCTGCGCATCAATACAAATCCAGAACTTTCAATCACAAAAAAGAAATATTCGGTGGCATAAACATGAAAACAATTGGTGAATAAACCAGTCGCTTCTAAGTTCTAGTTTGAATCAACACTTCCACGCACTTAAGCCAACATAATAAAAATATTATTAACAATTCACTTGCGTAAGTAACATTTTGTTGCTAACCATACTTTTCAAGTGGCAGATAGATACAATGCGTTCCTATTCTTAATTGAAACGCATTATACTCAGTTTGCTAGCGTTATTTTGATTATTATTGTTAAACATCGTTACCCAAGGTGGCGACTTGTGAAACAAACATGATCAGACTCTCACCTCTAAACTGCATTGAAATCGTTGTTTTCAATTATTGATGTTATTTTCAATTATTGAAGTTTTTGTTGAAAATAACATCAATAATTGAAAACAACGATTTCACTTTAAGTGAGGGTAAATCAAGTCGATTTCTGATTGACTAGTGTACTACGCGGCGTTACATTTCCCGTATAACGTGGCCTCGCTTTGTATATATTTTCTGTACAATGTGAGATCCGCATATACTGGTTTTATATAAGCTTGATCAACCGTCGGGGATACTACTGAAAAAACACAAAAATGTTGAAAGTTGTAGCATAAACTGAACTTTATGTGCCGATGTTACTGTTGTATTTCCAAAAGCAAATATTCATTTACACGTTTAAAAACTCTGTGATAGACTCAGCGTGTGGTCTCGTCTCAAACTCAGCCTTGCAATGACTTGTCTGCTAGATCCGAGACCGCTGTTAACAGTCTTTGTTTTTATAAATTGGGAACTCTATGTAAGATATGTTTTTAATAATATTGTAATGTATAAATAGATGACATTACGTATGTTTTCCTTAATCCGCTTCCTGTGTAAATATTAAGTCTGTAATCATTTAATTAATGACATTTCATAAAGAGGTTTTATAAAACAATATTTTATTTTGAATAACGTCAAATTTCGACGTCATATTTAAAAACAGCTTCAACTTCATCAGAGTAAAAAATAAAAACTTCTCCGCTCTAAGAAGATGCGTCATAGTTTTCATATTTCCGACGATATTTTCGTATTATTATTAATGACATAATTTTATGTTTGCTTCAAATGCATTGTTATATACATTAATGTTAAATAATGCCGGTATCGATCAAATCGATTTTTACGCAATCCTCATGTTTGAATAAAATGAGATAAATAAATACTTATGAGTTGAATATGAATTGCATTTCATTCTTTACAATAGCCTTTCCAAAGTATGTTAGTCCAACTTCCAGTCTAAACGGATGCAGTTGAAAACGTAGGTACAGACGTCAGCAGGTCTAGCTACCCGAAACTGTCAGATTTCTTGAACCTAATTCTACAGAAATAAAGTTGAAAATCTATTAAAGAAATTTGGCAATTGATTTGATTGATTGATTTTGATTTGAGATTTTTTTGATGTGCTGGCGCACATCAAGCTACTACAATCTGTCAAATTTCTTTAAGAAAAAAATACTACCCTTGACGGATTCCCTACATTAGATTGTAGGTACAGACCTACATTCTGATGTAGGGAATCCGCCAAGGGTAGTATTTTTTTCTCGTTTCCACATCCTAATCTTGGCTACGCCCAATTCACTAGATAGGGACTCCGTACACGGTAGACATGGAATAATAATAGGCTAAGGAGTCATCCTAGGTTTAAGTCCACGCGCGTGCGTTTATGCTCAGGCGGTCAAAAGCTAAGTACCTATGCAGTTGTAGGTAGCGCTGCCTGTCAAGAAAAAATGCATCAATATGTCAAATTGAATATGAATTGCAATTCATTCTTTACATATCATGCCTAGCCTTTCCAAAGTATGTTAGTTCAGCTTCCAGTCTAAACGGATGCAGTTGAAAACGTAGGTACAGACGACAGTACATCAAGCTACTATAATCTGTTAAATTTCCTAATTAGATTTTCAACTTTGCGACCAACTATACCGAATGTAGGTCGAACATACCAACTTCTTGGATTTGTTGTGTAATGGGTGCAAGGTCGATTAGGAAAATTTGATAGTTTCGGGTAGCTTGATGTGCCTGTACATTTATTTTAGTTCTGTTTTCCTGCCAGCACAGATAAGTTGGTTGAAGTGCAACTTACAGTCAATCTATACAAATAAATAAAATTGAAATTTCTCTTTTTGATTTCAAAATAACAGCTTTTTAATGAATGCATAATATGAAAGAATAAACGGCACTTGAGAACATTTTTTTTATTTTTGCCTGTTTCGTTCCGGGTAATCTCCGAAACGGCTGGATCGATTTTGACGGGGGTTTACTGGCTGAAAGCTGATGTTATGAGAAGTAACTGAGGCTGCGTTTAAAACCCTTGAAATTGTTAAGGTGGTTGCGTCAGGGTAGCCCGCGAAATTTAAATTTTCTTACGTTTTTTGCAATTTGCAGGTCATTGTCTGGTTGAATGTTGATGAAAAATGAGTCGCGCCAGTAACACGTATGTAGTTACAGAATCACAATCATGAAAATCATCAATATAACCCTGTAAGTCCATTTAATCCTTTTTAATGACTTTTCATGAAATATTCATTGAATAGGATTATATGAACTTAGAACAGAATTACAATCGTGATAATCATCAATACAACCCATTGATGATTATCACGATTGTAATTCTGTAAATACACACATGTTACTGGCGACTCATTTTTCATCAACATACAACCGGAGGCGCGGAAGGAGAGCAGCCTTCGCCCGCTGTGACGAAGCACGGTCACTCATGCTTGGCTTCGCAGCTTCGGTTTCTTGGTCGCCACGGTTCCCGCGCTTTGTCACAGCGGGCGAAGGCTGCTCTCCCTCCGTGCCTCCGGTTTTTATATACACTCTAGGGGTAGGGCAGACAAGACCACGTGAAAAGTGGGGTGCTCTGATTCGGTTTTGGGTATTTTTTATGGTTAGAAATTATCTATCTCTAAAACATTACAAAATTGCAGTCTAGCCGTATGAGAAACAGTTAATTGATCGCTAGCGCAAACAAATAAACACAAGAAAAATAACGGACCACAACGGCACACATCTTGTGGTGTTGCCAGAACAATAAATCACCAGAGTCCTTTTATTATTTTAGAAAGAGAAATGTATTTATTTGTACTAATTTAGATAACAACTTTAACTTTAACAATTAAATGACTAAGGTGGTTGCGTCAGGGTAGCCCGCGAAATTTAAATTTTCTTACGTTTTTTTTAATTTGCATGTCAGTGTCAGATTGTACGTTGATGAAAAATGAGTCACGCCAGTAACACGAATGTAGTTACAGAATTACAATCATGAAAATCATCAATGCGACCCTCTAAGTTCATGTCATCCTATTAATGAATATTTCATGAAAAAGTCATTCAATAGGTTTACATTGACTTTTTAATTATTATAGCATGCGCCCTTGTGGCATGCAGCACAGTGTTGCCCCATTGTAAAATAGCCTTAAGATACTTCAAGATAGTATTATGATTGAAAATGCGAAAAATTGGTGACACTCGTGTGCAATTCAAACATCGCCTAAATAAGAATTAATAATTTTAGTCGATATGGAGAATCTGTGTGCGCCTTCGAAGGAATGTCGCACATGTGTCAGTGCTAACCCTATGTCAAGTTGACAATTTAACGCTGGTTGTGATTCTTGATCTTCCCTTCCTTGAATTCTTGATTTTGATTCATACCCTTCCTATCTTTAATTGAAAACGCTGCTAAATCGAATATAATACTTCTTGTAGTATTACCACTTGTCAACGTATTTACGTGAAATAATAAATTAATGAATACTATTCAAAATGATAAGCAAAATAAACGATATCGGAAAAAGTACAAGTACATGAAAATGAGAATTAAAAGTCTAATACTAGTAAGTATCTATACAAATGAAATTATCCATTAACTGATTTATAGGTTAGTTAGAAACAAATCTCAAACAGTTATTCCATTTAGACTGCTAGGACGGAGGTCGTGGGTTCGATTCCCACACAGGACAAATCTTTGTGCGATGAGTACGATTATGTTCTGTATCTGGGTGTAAATTTATCTATAATATGTATGTATTTAGAAACATATAAGTATGTTTATCAGTTGTCTGGATGCCATAGTACAGGCTCTGCCTAGTTTGGGATCAGATGGCGGTGTGTTGGTTGTCCCAAGATATTATTATTATTTGTATTGACAAACAGCATTATCAGACAGCCATTTGGATTTTGATGCCTGGTGTGACAAGTTTTCTTCAATGGTTTGCCTTTTTTTTTTCATATTTGGTCTTAATAATCGATTAGCATCACTTTTGTTCCAAAGGATGCACTCAAAATGAGTACATTGTACGAGTACGATGTTGCATTGACCCAAAGTTAGTGGTAGAAAGTATTTGCAATAGCTTCGTTTGGTCATTCAATGTGAAAAGAGCTAGCTCAAAATAAACCTCGCTTCTATTAAAATACATCTGAAGGATGGTAGGTATAACTGTCAGTCTAGAGTTCACAAAGTGGAGGAACCATTGCAAGTTTTGAATAATACTTTTGATCGAAAGTCACAGTAGTGGGAGATCAAGTATATATGAATGTAGAAAAATAACTTCATGGCAGATTTTAGCCAGCACTCTTTTTTTGACATTGGTATATCTTAACTATAATCATAACTAAAATTAAATTTAATTTTAGGAGAATGCTGCATTGTGCGATGAAGTGGCAAAAGTTCAGGAAAGTATATTAATTGTGAAAGATGAAAGAAGATTTTTACTTCACAAACTACTAGAATATGAAAATGATATTGAAGTGTCACAAGTTTTTTTAAAGAATGACACTGTGATAACAACAAATGGTTCAAAAACTAAAATAAAGAAACGACAAAGCTGTGATGACATTAGATAATGAAAACTGAAGAAAGAGTAAAAACAATCTTTAAATTTTAATGTGTACAACAGTGTGTCAATTATGCAGGAATTGAAGAAAAACTAGCAGAAGACACTCTAAATGGTAATACAGATCTTGTTGAAATAAAATAAATAAAAGAACTGAAACTTGACTTATTCTTAGTGGAAGAAGTCTGGATTTGTACATGCTTCTATTACATGGGACTTAAACATAACTGGGGAAATGTGAGTGTATACATGCCTAACACTTTTGGGAAAACAGGTGTTATGTTATCAACTTTACTTCTGCCAGGTACACTTTAATAATATTAACAAATTGTCCGACTGTTTTTTTTGTTATTGAAACTCAAACGCAGCGGCAAGGAAATAAAATGAATTTGTTCTGTAAATTAATGTTTTTAATTCTACCAGCCCTTACAATTATGCAACCATGATATTGTAGTATGTGCTATGTTTCATCATTTTCATCCTCCTCATCAACATCGTCATTAAATGACAAAACAGGACGGCTCTTTTTTTCTTTTGGAGTTTTTGTTTTAGGGGTTTCATGTCTTTTCCTTTTAGAAGTTGCTGACTCTACTGATGGCTTCTCTTTTGTCTTGAACAGAACTCGTTGACTTAGGTCTGCTTTTGTTTCAGATTCCATTTTTTCTAATCTTAGCCTCTCTGTTTCTGCTTCCTCTGCTGTTAAGTCACCTTCTTTAAGAACCACTACTTGTGGTTGCTCACTGTCTTCATCATCAACAAAGTCTTCCTCATTATTCATTAGTTCATCGAACTTGTGATTTTTATCATCATACCCAGCTTGCCTTTTTAAAACTTTGAGAAACTCCGGATCTTCTGGTTTTATGAAACTAACGTTTCTTTTCTTATTCATAATGTAAATAAATGAGAATTTGTGGAAACAGCAAAGATTTTTTTGGATTTTAGCAAGATTTAACTAACCCAAATTGTTTCCCAAATCTTTAAGTTTCTTAATATTTCTTAATCAAAGGATTGTACAGTTTATGTACCTACTATAGAAGTCTATAAAATGATTTTCTTAGCACTGCTATCAAACTGGACGAGTATCGAATGAGAGAACCACACAGCATAGAACAATAAACAAATTTTCTTAGAGAAAACAATAATCACATTCGCACAAAAACACACATGAATTATTCTACTCGAAATTCACAAGTCAATCAACCACCATCTATAAATATGTCAGTGTCATATCAAGCTGTCAAGCTTTTGTTAGTACCTATCCATGGAGGTAGGAATACTATGGAGTCGGCATAATTTACTATATATACAATTGCCTATACATTTGTTAGTGAAATCGATGTAGCAATACTAAAAAATATTGTTTTTTCTTTCTAACTTACATTGTCTCGCATAAGGAAAGCAGGACGACAATATATTTGTTTTTACTAATTTTGGCAACATTTAACCTGTGACGTCACTAGAATGTACCTGCGTGCCAATCCGCCATGTTTGGTTACGGTCACAGAGTACATTACGTTGAGTTTATCTTTGTTTACTTTCGCTGTATTAACTAGGTGTTTTTTTCTCAATTTAATGGAAATTGTGCTTGTATTATTTATAAAAGTGAAAAGACTCTAATTTGCGATGCCTCCTAAGTGCGCTGTGGTGCTTCTAAAAGCCAAAATTGGCCAAATTTGTCGTTTCACAAGTTTATTTAAAATATTAAAAAAGGCCTGGAAATACATGAAATTATTGTAGTCTGTCATTAAATTGATATGAAATTGTTCTGTGTATGAAATTCGCGTGTAATTTTAACTCAGTATTTAGCTTAAACTTATGTTTTGGGTTTTTGAACATTTATTTTGTTTATAGTGATGTGCTAGAAGCTGTAAGAGTAATCGATAGTTTTTTTTTAATCACGACTGACTTTGTACATTTTTTTACACTCAGGCTACCTAGAAATGAAGCAAAAAATGGATTTGGTTAGAAGCCATTGGAAATGAAAATTTAATAAGACAAACCAAAGAGATATTTATCTGTTCCTTACATTTTGAAGAAAGTTCATTCAACAGAACACTTGACGTTGTAAGATTGAGAGACGATGCAGTACCAATAAATGTTTTAAATATTGGTTGATTTTTTCATTATTTATTTATTGTTTAAACAGTTACTTGCCGCACTTACAGTTTGCACCAAAGCGTGCAGCAAGCCAACACATAGCGTACTAGCTAACTAAACTTAATTACTACCACTAAACAATTTTATGCAATAATTTAGCATAGCTTTACTGCCACTCATAAACATATCTAGATCCGGCTCCTGAGCAATCAGGGCGTTAAGTAAATTCATCGCCTGGGTTGTGGGCGCATATCGTGCTGTTTGGGTACGCACAGGGGGAGCAGCGAACAGGCCCGCTACCGCCGCAGTCGGTCCGGAGCAAACAAAGAACAGCGAGCTAACGTAGTCACGTCGTCAATTTTATTATTTAATAGTAGTGCATCAACAGCGCACACTTATCTTACTTCCATTTATATCTTACTTCCAGCGTGTTGATGCCCACCATTCTCGCGACAAACAGAGATGGATATAAATAGGGGTAATATCCATAAATTTTTTATATAAGTACCGAGCAAATTTCCGTTGGACCCGTTCTATCATGAGCTTGTATTTTTGCTCATGCGGATCCCATACCAGCGCATTGTAGGGCGCCCACACAAAACTGCGAATTCGCAACGCATCGCAAGTATCTGCGAGCTTCTGCCTGCAAATTCCTGTGATATCGCATCGTACCGCATCGCATCACGTTTTTGTGTGGGCGCCCGTACTCCAGTTTGCTACGTACAAAAGAATAGTACAGCGTAATTATAGCACTCCTATCTTTGAATTTATCTGCCTGCCTCATTACAAAACCAAGAGATTGGAAAGCCTTGCCACAGATGTTAATGATGTGCTGATTGAATGTCAGGTTTGTATCTAAGGTTAGTCCCAGATCTTTAATCTCGTTAACACGCTCCAGAGGGACGCCCGAAACGTGGTAGTTATATTGAATGGGCGTACGCGAACGGGTAAAGGAAATTGTCTTGCACTTAGAAGTATTAAACTCTAGGTGGTTGGCTTCACTCCATTTTACTACCATATCAATGTCCCTCTGTAGCGCTTCACAGTCCTCTGCACTATTAACACCCAAAAATAGCTTCAGGTCGTCTGCAAACATGAGACAGCGCGCCGTCCTGACGACCTTCGGCAGGTCATTCGCCATTACAATGAATTGTGTAGGCCCCAGGGTGCTAGCCTGACTGACACCGGAACTAGTTTTGTATGGGTTAGATTTGTGTCCAAAAATTTAGACATACTGAAGACGGTCAGAGAAATAGCTCGAGAAGAGTTGAAGCAACTTTGGGGTAAACCCTATGGCTGAAAGTTTTTTTAATAGGACATAATTTTGGACACGATCGAAAGCCTTTTTAAAGTCGAAATAAGCCGCATCAACTTGCTTATTTTTATCCTTTTATGTATTGACTCAAACACCTTACCAAAGGCGGATAGAACTGCGATAGGCCTGTAATTGTCCACTTTTGACCTGATGCTACCCTTGGGTACAGGGGTAACCCGTGAAATTTTCTACTCTGCCGGATACATAGCTGTTTGTAAGGCTAGGTTATAAATATAGAGAAGCGGGTCTCTAAATATTTCCAAGCAATCTTTAAGTACAAATGGTGGTATTCCATCAGGCCCTGCAGATGAATGGGCTTTTAGGCGGCGGATTGCTACTGATAAATCGGCTGAGTCAATCACATCTTCAGCGATAAGCAAGGAGCACAGCGTGTCTGCTGCCTCCAGCTCAGGATTAGTTACAGATAGAACGGGGTCACACGGCAAAAACACTGAACTAAAGTATTTAGCAAATGCATTTGCTGCGTCCTCCCCAACCACGATCCGTCCATCATATTCAAACTCAGTGCACGTTTGCCTAGAAGCCTGCTGACCTTTAACAAAATTCCAAAATGTTTTGGGATCCCTCTTTATTTCCACCTCTGTTCGTCTGATATAATCATTGTATGTAAGTTCGATTAACTCCTTAGCTCGCTGTCTGTAAAATTTATATAATTCCTGATTAAACTTTCACTGTTTAAATTTTTTTAAATGAAAATATTTATCTTTTAAAGTTTTAATTATGACGGGTGTAAACCACGTCGGATATTGGTACTTCGTATTGTAGATTTTGTTCGATTTTTTAGGTACATGTTTATTAAAAGTGTCATTTAACTTATTGTATAATAATGCAACTGCACTGTCAACGTCTGCTTGTAAAAAAATATCATCCCATTTGATAGAATACAACTCAGCATATAAAGCTTGGTAATCAGCTTTACGAAAATTCCATTCTGATGGCTTAGTAACGTCAGCACACACCGAATAGCGACGCGTGCGGACCACGTGACCCCGCGGCTGCACAGCACACTTACTTCGCACAATCACTGACAGCGGCGGGTGATATGCATCAGCCGGCACAACAGGCTCCACGTCACCACTCACATCAATCGCATCAACGTCCCAACTGCTCAGAACCAGATCTAGCATCTTACCGAATTTATTATAGACGGAATTATGTTGCTTCAACTTACAAAAAGATAACAAATATTTATATTGCATAATAACACTTTCGCTACAAGAGTTTAAATTGAAATCCCCCACTATCAGAACGTCATATTTATCAAACTTTGCAACAACATTCTCTAACACATAAAAAGTATCAATGGAGGAAGGTGGAACTTGGAGGTATATACACAACACAACATATAATTTTATTAAACTGTAGAGTTATTAAACCAATCACCACCTCAATATCGCTTGAGTAGCCGTCAATATCAACTATTTGTTGCACTTTATACTTATTACGGACTGCGAGGAGAACTCCACCCCATCCCACATCATCGGCAAGGTCTTGACGCAAGACAATATATTCCTCCGGGGGAAATAGTTCAGCATCACAAACACTACTTGTCAAAAAAGTCTCAGTAAATGCAAATAAATCAGCTGATTAAACTAATATCGCCTTCTTACAAATATCTAGCTTTGAACGCAGACCACGTACATTCTGGTAAAAAAAAAATATGTTTTTTTCCCCAGCTTATTAACCCTCTTGCTACTGTGACTTTCGAAATCCACTGCCACAGCCCAGTGCTCGGGTTTCATATAATTCTCAACGTTTTTTGTTGGCACAGTTAATTTAAACGATGCGTAATCACCGCGCGATTTTAACGCCTCCACGGAGCAGTTATCATCAGCACAGATGTTTCGTAGGTGAGCAATCACTTGATCAGTTGTGGTACCAACTTGGACGTAGTACAAATGCAGATACGATTTCCTCTCCGCAGCAGCCAATGCACAAACAGCCGAACCCGGGGCAGCCGTTCCACGGGTTACGTTATTAGGTGTTCGACGTGATCTTTGCCGTTTAACTTCAACCCAGTCCGAGTCATTGTTGTTATTATTTAGTTGCCCATGATTCACCGGCGGCGCTGTTATGTTTACGCTCTCTAGTTGTGACGTTTCTGACGGCAGCGGTGGCAACGGAGTAGGGGGACCACTAACACACGATGACTCACTCCGTTCGAGCACATCTAGAGAGCCCGTGAGTGGGACAGGCGATGCGTTGCGAGTTTGGTTTACGAGCGCCCACGGAGATTGCCGTCTCAGTCCGAACACGAGCACCACGCAGTGGTCGTTGGATCTGTTGCACAGCGTTAAATGTGTCATAATGATATTATTATTATGTTTCCCTATACAAAGTGCAATCCAATTGACCTTAAAAAATCCCGAAATGGGGTCATTGAACTCATAATTATGTATAAGTTTTACCAGGGACCTTGAAATTGATAATTATTAAATTCAGCTGATCCATACGTTTCATCAAGTTTCGTGAACACAGATTTATGAATCAGCCTTTTTTTTTGAGCGATTGCTTGTTTGATTCCTTATTAAAAGATGTGTATGCACAGACGCCAGGACATCTAGCTACTACAATCTGTCAAATTTCTTTAATACATTTTCAACTTTATCTCTGAAGCATTAGGTTCAAGGTTGGTTGGGAAAATCTGGCAGTTTCGGGTTGGTTGACCTGCTGGCGTCTGTACATGATACCGATCATTCCATTGGTTTTCGATAGGTGGTCAAAAAATATTTTAATTTGTGCATTTATTCGATAATTCTCTTCTCCCGTTCTTTTTCGCCCTTGTTCATCTCACAAAGGTCAAAACAACCCTAACGGATAAGTGGACTATGAAATGGAATAAGTACAATGGTGCGCAAAAGTTATAGAGAAAACTTTTTCGATATGTACGTTTTATCGATATCTTTTGATGAAAAGCTAAGACTAGTACAACACTAGGCGGCCATGTTTGGTTACCGTAGGTATGCACGTTTTTTTCGTAGGTATGGCAGTTCCATAGGATTCCTTATTCAGGAGTTAGTTCTAGTATCTCCATGGTGTAAGAGTTTGTCAAGTGCATGGAACTAGTAAGTACTACTCATGAATCACTGAGTTCCTAATTTTCTGTCGTCATTGTAGGAAATGTTTATTTTGCGGCAGTGTATTGTGTGAGATTTTATATATTAAAAAAACGAGCCTTACTAGACTACACGTGCCAAAAGATCTTTGTACGGACGCCAGCACATCAAGCTACTCAAAACCAACAAAAAGGCGTGCGGTTCGGGTCGGTCGTTTGCCATGGAAAAGAACCGACAAGAAACTTCATGGCGAACCATATACATAGTTCTGTTCTTACTTAATCAAGGTTTTTTTGAAGTATAGTTAACTTACTCGTGTTCAGCGATGGAACTACTTAATCTCGTGTGGCTTGTATTGTATTTGTATAAATAAAACGTTTTTGCTTAATAATAATAGAAATCACTATCCTTATCCTTTTTAGTTATTTAATAAGGGGTGTAAACAAACTCTTAACGAAGCCGAAAGGCAAGTGCCTTTCGGCTTCGTTAAGAGTTTGTTTACACCCTCCCCGACATTGCGATCATTTTTTTGTTCTAGACCACACCTGGGAATTTGGGAAACTTCTAGTTACGGAGATATTAGTGGTCAAAGTTCCAACTTTTTTTTTTAAATACGTTTATATAATGTAAGATTTTTACTTAAATTTTTTTTATACACATCTACACGTATACCAAACGGTTCAAATGCGTTAGTTGTTAAATAGAATTTTCCAGACATATTTCTGCTGACACCTTCACCCATAAAACCGTTAACACTGCATCGATTTTCTGTAAAATCCATCCAAGATTGGCACTGATAAGCAGGAAAAGATGTAGGAAATTTTATTGATTCTGTGAAATAATAAAATGAACGGCCGTGGCTGCATGCCTCTGCAAAATAACAAAAAAATAAACATTAAAAATAGCTGCACGACATATTAGGTACACATTTATGAATGTAGGTGTTTAATAAAAACGAACCAAAAAACTTGACGATATCTTCACATCCTGGCTGTGGTGCAATTCCTGCGTTAGGGTAAAAATCTACTGTTCCGACTGTGCCTTCAAAACCTAACAGACCAGCACAAGTGTGAATAACGTCAACAATTTCAGCATCAGAAGAATCCAGTTTTGCGAATGTGTCTTGAGGTGGGAACTCAAAAAAAGGTCTTGCTGGATCGAGACCTGAAAAAACATTAGACATTGTTAACGTTCGTACTATGAGAAGTAGTTTAAAAATTAAAATAGTTTATAGGTACGTGAATTTTACGTGCTAAAATACCTACCCGTGACCCTGTAGATGGTGTTGTTAGTTTTAGACGCTGCTATACCCATTACGTGAGCCCCAAGACTATGTCCAATAAGATGTATCTTTTCGCTAGTGACGTTGTACATTTTAGTCAATCCATTCAAGAAGCCGGCTACTTCACCTCCAATTGTTTTAGTTTCATTTGCTACCCATAGGTACAAGATGGAGTTCGCAGTGAAACTCCAGTCGACCGTGATGACGTTCACATTTTGAGCTTCAAGGTACGCGTTCTTTATATTTACGACGCTTTCTTTGTCCACTGAAGACCGCCATCCATGAGTAATTATTTTTATTGGTTTATAGGAGCGAAAAATGTCCTTTACAATGCTTTTCTCCCTCTTTAAAATCGGTTTTCCCTGTTTATTTAACAATATATAACTCTCAGTGTCGTTTCTGTATGGTAGAAAAAGGATTTGAAAAATTAGAGCAGTTAAGTTTTTTGTTTACCTACAAGTATATACAGACGCTAGCACATCAAGCTAGGTACCCGAAACTGACAATTTTTTCCAATTACCCTTGAACCTAATGCTGTACCGATAAGTTGAATATCTTTTATATATAAAGAAATTTGACAGATTAGATATGCTCGCATCTGTACTCAATTACTTTGTTACGATCAATGATGACGAATGACAAGAATAATTATAAAACTAATCAGACAATCGAACTTGGCACGGGCTAGGCAACAGTGGTTCGCTGATTCGCTCTGTATAAAATCTGTTTCTCTTACTAGAGCACACCAGAGTACACAGCATTCTGCCCACGGAATAGGGACAACAAAAGGGTGCTGATCATTGCTGACAAACTGTTCTGCAGTTTGGCAGGAGATTTGTATAGTAACATTTGTGATTTTTTTGAATAAATGAATACCTGTATATTTAAAAAATATATAAACTTAAAACAGAATATTATACAACATACCCAACATATAATCTAAATTCAATGTCATCTAACATTGAGTTTCGATGTACTAGCATTTCATCTTCCGTAATTGTTAGGTTTATGTAATGTAGCTCTCCATCACCATCCGGGTAATATATCCATTTAGTTCCATAATCATCACCGTACTCAGTTCTATAAATATCTAAATTATGTTTTACTAAAGTACCTGCAATTGTGGAAAAAATGTAGTTATAAATGACAAAAAATATTAATAAAAAATAAACGCCTTTGCACACCACGTTTTTTTTGCGCGTTATCAACTCGTTTTAGCAGATTTTTATTTTAATAAGAGTCTGTTGTTTCCCACTGCAGGACAAAGGCCGGGATTCTTTCTTTTCCTTTATCTCTGTCTTTGGCTGCTTGGGCCTAATTCTTTTGATAAGACTCTAGCTCGTCATGCCATCTCCTTTTGGGCCTACCGCGTCGGTCGCCGGGTTCTGTTGTTCGGAACTCATTTTGTTGCCACTTTGGCCCAATTTTGATGCGCCGTGTGGCAGATGAGCTTCAAACGTTTACAATTTGGGCCTTTTACTGTTCCTTATACGGTCAGAAATTTTGACGTCCGTACGTACTTGTACTAAACTGTTGTTCGTACTGGACGATAAATTAATTAGACAGGTACAATATACTATACGGTTGGGACTGTAACTAGTTCAAATCAAATACCTACTGTGAAATATAGTAGGTATGTGCAAATTAAAGGTAAGTACTTACTGTAAATAAAATCCATATAAATGCATACTTTACATAAAAAAATAAATATGATTAAATCCCAATTAGACATTGTTACCTATTTAAATGACAATGCATTTGAAAACACTGAACAAGTTTAAATTACACAAACTACGAATAGGTTGACTATTAATCCGTTTTATTAGATTGCCACATAAAATTTGTTATGCAAGAGGGTATCAAGCATGGAAGTGCTGCTAAAACCACAACGTGTTCCTCCTTGTTACTTCTGGCTAGGGTACGTGGACCCATTAGCAATCCTACAATCACCCTAGCAGTGACGGATTGCTATTACAAACCCAACCCAAAAGTAAAAGGGAAGAGTAAGAGGCGCGCGAAATCACCACGTGACGTGACACTAGTCCTACGTATGCTTAGACAACGTTCCTCAAGTTCGTCTCCTGCAGTTCATTTCATGGGGGGTGGAGGAGGGTATTGCCGGCCCTATTCCTACGTCGAATTCTTCGGGCGTGGATTGGCAGAGTGGAAGACACTCTCCCTTTCTGCTGTCTCTGTTTTTGCTATCACTTGTTCGGCGTATGCAGCTACTGCTAACCATCAGCTGTCGCTTCCGATCATAGATTCAATTCAAGTGGTAAGCGAGATATCGTCCCATACCGATCATACCGTCAGCTGCCAGGGTGTTGCGGTGCTGAAGCAGCCGTCCCCGACACTCCGTGACGCTTGTCCAGCCATAGTTGTATTACCAATTACCCCAACTGATGTACCTACATGATAGACAAATATGCAATTTATATGACGTATGTGACGCATATTTCGCTTAACTTTGGGGTTGACTGTCATCGTCTACTGACTATCAAAAGGTCAAGTCGCCATCGATGCTAAGGTCTAATCAACATGATATTGAGAGATTCCTTTACTTTTGGAGCTGTTTGGTATAATTTTATCAATTGGTTTAATTTTGTTGGAAATATAATATGTTTGCTTGAAGTATTCTTGTAGAACATTGTTCAGAGAGTTGTTGAGTTAATTAAGCGTTACTAATTGACCGCTTTATCTATGTCATAGATAAAGCGGTCAATTAATTATTATCGTACCTAACCGTAATGTCTACTTCTATCTACCTGTGTGCCTTAGTATTTATTGCCGGAAACAATAACTTAACCTTGAATTGTATTCCTGTTCTTTCCTTCCGTGGACAGGAAACCTTCAGAATAGAGAATGAGGTATCTATCGTAATAAGTACAATCTGTAGTAGATATTATAGTCGGTCGGCATGGGACTAAGGGGATAGTTCTTTCCAGTAGGTAGCTAGAAATGGGGCTAACTGCTCAGCACCGGATGTTGGTTTAAAGTATCGGCTGTCATAAAAAGCTATCATCGCTATTTTAATGTAGAAATCTACATACTGTATGTTATAGTTGTGTGTTAGAACTGCTGATTAATTATGTGCAGATTTTAAATTATTTGAATATTCTAAACTAGCTTCCCGCCCCGGCTTTGAACGGGTGCAATGTAGATACAGAACACTAATGTCATGCCAGTGTGGAGTGAGGCACCAATAACTATAGACCCGAATCCGTACTGCCAGTTTTCAGCAAGGTCTTTGAAAAGGTAATGCTTAAAGTGGTTGCGTCAAGGTAGCCCGCGAAATTCATTATTTTCTACGTTTTTTGCAATTTGCAGATCAGTGTTAGGTTGTATGTAGATAAAAATGAGTCACGCCTGTAACACGTATGTAGTTACAGAATCACAATCATGAAAATCATTAATATAACCCTGTAAGTCCATGTAATCCCATTGAATGACTTTTTCATGAAATATTCATTGAATACAGGGTGTAAACAGACTCTTCACGAAGCCGTCAACCGAGCGTTATGTACATCAAACTAAGTAACTTTACGCAAAAATTAGTGCTGGGAAATGACTTTTTTTTTGGGCTGAAAAATCATGTTTTACAGTAGAACTCAATTTAACGCACTCAAAACATTGTGCTGATGGATGGATTGAAAAGTAAGGGGGTCCTGGAGGTCAATAAAGTAAAAATCTTACATTAAAAACATGTATTCAAAAAAAAAATTGTGAAAAAAGTATTTTGACCAATATCTCCGTAACTAGAAGGTTCCCGGTAGGTATGGTTAAGAACAAAAAAATGATCGCAATGACGGGGAGAACAAGTGCCTTTCGGCTTCGTTAAGAGTCTGTTTACACCCTTTAGGATTACATGAACTTAGAGGGTTGTATTGATGATTACGTCGTCAAGTTTTGTGGCACGTCTGTTTATCTTAAATATTATAGAGGTATCGTCAGCAAACAACACCATTTGTGGTTGGTTTTAAAATAAATGGGATAGATCATTTATTGTATAGACTAAAAAGGGAAAAGGACCTAATATCGAAACTTGCGGTACACCCATACTTACTTTTAAACACATTGAATTGACACCATTTATTTGTACTTGCTGATGTCTATCGTTTAAACACGATTTCACTAAACTGAGCGCAAGTTTCCCTAAACGGTAATGTTCAAGTTAAAAAAGTAGGGTTTCGTGGTTTACGCAACCAAATGCTTTCGAGAGGTACCAGAAGATTCCTATGGCATCTTGAGCCTCTTCCCACTCAGTAAATATGTATATTTCCGGATATTTTCAATACCGTGATCACGGTATTGGAAGTCAATACCGTGATCACGGTATTAATACCGGTATTGAACGCAAGTTCAATTAGGACATTAATAAAACCATTAAAATACGTGTTTTTATTTTCAAATCAGTCTTTATTGTTCTCATTTATTATAAACTAGCTTTTGCCCCCCGACTAGACTTGAAGACTCTCCACAATCGCGAGATATGCAGTCAAGGAATATTTCCTGGGCTGCGGGACTGTTCGAAAGAGATACCGCGGCCCTGGAACACAAAGGGCAAGGAAGGAACAAAAATGGGTTTTAGTCAGTACAAGTCTGGCACTCCCTTCCGATCTGCCCAGAGCGGGAGAAATCATTTGATGATTTCCCATCCGAAAAAAAAGGGATTATTTCCTAGAAACCAACGTGGGGTTGTATCGAGATGTGGTTGCGGTGGACATGGGCCTTACCCCACTCTCCTTTGATAAACATAACTGGCGCAAACCTGTAGTTCTTGACACTAATAATATATATTTTTTTTAATAATGTATGTAATTTATGTATGTATGTATGTATTTCCAAGCATGGGCCCGACGTCATAACTACCGGAGATTTATTGTGAAGGACGGCACGGTTGACGTATGTCGGGCATGCCACCGTCCAGGCGAATCAATCATCCATCAGCAATTTGATC
This sequence comes from Lycophotia porphyrea, assembly GCA_950005105.1. Classification (NCBI taxonomy): domain Eukaryota; kingdom Metazoa; phylum Arthropoda; class Insecta; order Lepidoptera; family Noctuidae; genus Lycophotia; species Lycophotia porphyrea. Next base: position 11,090,228 of record OX465393.1, read on the forward strand.
TAAAATACAGCCTTGTGGAATCGGAAGTGCCGTACTATAGGTGGGCATATACCTATGACCCAGTTCTTGAAAATGGCAATATCACACTGTACTGGGATCAATCCATCATCACTGACAGGACTATTGTAGTCAATAAGCCTGATATATTGGTGGAGGATCGATCAGAGCGGCGCGCAATGATTGTTGACATAACGATTCCGCATGACGAGAACCTTGTGAAAGCCGAGAAAGATAAGCAAATCAAGATACTTATCTTGACTGGGCCCGCGAGGTTGTCGACATGTGGGATGTGTGCTCCGCGATCTTGGTGCCGAAAGTCGTTTTAGCCAATGGCTTAATTGCCAAGAGCCTTGACTAACACCTTAGGAGGCTCTCGTTAGGTAGCTGGCTCAAGGGCTTGATTCAGAAAGCGGTACTCCTGGACACGGCTCGTATTGTTAGGAGGTTCCTCTCTCTGGAGCCCTGAACACCGGTAACTTGGACCCTGGTCCTGATACCGGTGGGCTACTATTTTTTTTAATATTTTTTTAAGAAATATGTAAAAATATAAAAAAAATGTGTAAAGAAAAATGAATAAACGAAATAATACAAATAGTAATAATGTTAACGGCAAACATTATTACTATTTGTAAAAATTTGCGAAAAGCACGCTCTGCTGCTACACTTGTAATATCACAGACAGTAAGCATCTGTGAGTTGCCGATACATATATTTGTACCATATTCTAACAAATAAATAAGTTTGATTTTGATTTGATAGAAATATATCCCGACCACCCCCTGCAGTTTCGAAGAAACACATCTCTACTGATGCCCGCGTCTTCGCCTGCGTGGATGTCGGTTATCGCGACCAAAAGTAATCATGATGATCCCATTTCCTCAACTCATGGGAACTTAGTTTGCCCATTTTCAAAGTATTAAAATGGATATAGTATATTAACCTTAAGAGATAGACAAAAGCCATCGCGGATTTTTCTGTAGACCTATATAAGATATACAATCCTACCATTCATCATTTTGTTATATCTTAAAGGGCAGCGTTTTCGTTGAAACCTCCCCCAGACGGCTTATTTTTTTCCAACACCTCCAACATATATCATTATATTTTAGCCAATCTGTACAAAAACTTGACAAATTATTTACTGAAAAATTCCTTTAGTACCACTCTATCTATTTAAGAAAACAACATGAAAATCAGTGCAGTAATTTTTGAGTTTATCGCGAACAGACAGATAGACGCGGCGGAGGCACGTCATCATCAGCCTATAATGTTCCCACTGCTGGGACACAGGCCTCCTCTCTATGAGAGGGATTGGGCTATAATCCACCACGCGAGCCCAGTGCGGATTGGTAGATGTCACATGACTTCGAATTTTTGGTTCTAGGACATGCCGGTTTCCTAACGATGTTTTCCTTCACCGTTTTTGAGAGCAGTGGTGATGAAATAAATTACACAAAGTAATACGCCTGCCTTGGTTCGAACCCACGACTTACTGTACGTAAGTCGGGGTCGCTACCACTGGGCCACGGCTGCTCACCCACATTGTGTTATAATATGTAGTGATGTTGGGTTCGGCTTCCAGTACAACCAGATGCAGCTGAATAACAGTATTTTACATGGAACGACTGTCTATCTGCCCTCCACAACCCAGTTAGTTCTGGGTAATACGATACCCCTTGGTAGAAATACAATGAAATTAGTGATAGCTTTAATTTCCACATCTGGTTTTCCAGATCTTCAATTTTTATACGTCAACAGAGAGTACTCATCAGGCTGAACCACTTTTGCTAAGACGTCATTCCTATATATATTATAGTGTAACTGGGCTCTTGGAGCTCCACAACAGGTGTTCCACGTCTTCAATTTTTATACGTCAACAGAGAGTGCTTATCAGTCTGAACAACTCTTGCTAAGACGTCATTCCTATATATGTTATAGTGTGGCTGGGCTCTTGGAGTTCCACATCAGCTGTTCCAGATCTTCAAATTTATTCTCTTAGCCGAAAATGCTCATTACGTGAATCAATTTTTGCTATGGTACCATTTTTGTATCTCTTATAGTTTAGCTGGTCTGTTGCGGTTATGCATCAGGTGTTCAAGTTTCCAAGATAAATTATAGCCTATATGTTGCCCAGACTTAATACCTTTACAACAAAAAAAAATCATTCAAATCCGTCGAGTAGTTCCGAAGATTAGCGTGTACAGACAAACAGACAGATTTTTTTTTTTAAACCCCCCACAATTTTTTTTTTTAATATATTAAATGTACAGACACAGTTTTTAACTGTATATCTATATATTTAAATATATATATAGATATAGATTTAAAATCGGTGCTCGTAGCTGAGATAGCACTCTTGGTTTTAGGCAATTTGGATATCTCCCTCTCTAATTGTGGCATGTCTTCATTTTCAGTGGTCGTTTTTATGAATTAGAAGGTTCTCCTATCGTCATATCATGTTCATGATAGTCATTGTTGTAATACCGTAATCACGGTATTGAGGCGTCAATACCGGTATTGTAAAATCCCGATATTAAATGAGTGATCCCGGAATACCGGTATTGAAAGCCCTAATTTTATTGGTGTTAAGGTGGTTGTGTCAGGGTAACCTGCGAAATTTAATTTTTCTTACGTTTTTTGCAATTTGCAGGTCATTGTCAGGTTTTATGTTGATGAAAAATGAGTCACGCCAGTAACACGTATCTTGTTACAAAATCACATAGATATGTTTGAGCCGTTTGGGGTTGAAACAGGGCCATAGGGTCCGAGTGCCCACCTAGTGTTTCGGGATATCGCCAAGCAGTTGGTCGACTCTTCACGTGACCAGAGGGCGTACCTATTTTTGTCCAAAGAATCAGTATTGCCATCCAACGTGGCAATACTGCCAGCCTTCTGGGCACTTTTTTTTATATTGCTATACTTATACATAAAGTTTAGCATGTTGGTTCTTCCTCTGTAATTCACAGGCGCAAATGACAACATTTCATTTTTTACCAGGCTTTTTTTCTGATAAGATCATACAGAGTATCAAAAATGTTTTTACAACTTTTAATAAATAAATATTGTAGTTATGTTTCTAGAAATATCTATGAACGAACCCGATTATCTACTGATAAGCGTTCTAAACCTCACCCAGGGTATCTATTTTGTGTTTAGTTAATATTCTAAGTAAATAACCCATTTAACACAGATAGAAAACTGTATACTCAACCATGAAGTGGATTCCATGAGGTCCTAGAAATATAATTAGAGAAATAAATGAATATTGTTTATGCGACATGCCTAGCTTTTCTTACAAACCTCAAACCTACTTTAACATTTGATTTCTAAGTGTCACTGACTCTGGCAGGGCCACCGTCAGGGATTTTAATTTTGAAAACACAAAAAAATTGTCGCTAATTAGTCGAAATTTGTCGCCAAATATCAGAATTTTTCGGTCACTGGTTCAAAAGATATAAGGGTTTATAGGTGGCCGATCTGGAGAGAGTCTCCCCAGCAGGGCCACATTTATATCTCTAAAACTAGGGCACCTAGCGAAGATGTGTTTTCTTCCATAATTTGTCGCCAATTGGTCGCAATTTGTCGCCAAGTCACAGATTTAATCGGGTCTTAGTTTAGGAGATATAATGAAGTAGTAAGGTATAGTCCAAGAGCTAGATCGAAGAGTTCACGAAAAATTACCAAGAAAAATATTTCTATTAATATGTGTAATATACTTCTAGTTTTATCGGTCTAAAGTCTTTAGAAATGTCTGAGAGAGATAAATTCTCAATTAAATTCATGTTTTTATGTTTTAAATTACTAGGTTAGAGTGGCTTAAACTTCTTTGAAAACATTAAACCTTGCTCTTGGTCTATTTAGTGTCAAGATGTACAGTCGCATGCAACTGTTTTACCAATTTACAATGTTAAGCTCTAATTAACGTTAAAATAATAAAAAAATATCGTACCTTTAGTAAAATGTTTTTACAATTAAAAGTTGTAAAAACATTTTTGATACTCTGTATGATCTTATCAGAAAAAAAGCCTGGTAAAAAAATGAAATGTTGTCATTTGCGCCTGTGAATTACAGAGGAAGAACCAACATGCTAAACTTTATGTATAAGTATAGCAATATAAAAAAAAGTGCCCAGAAGGCTGGCAGTATTGCCACGTTGGATGGCAATACTGATTCTTTGGACAAAAATAGGTACGCCCTCTGGTCACGTGAAGAGTCGACCGAAGACTCTCTCCAGATCGGCCACCTATAAACCCTTATATCTTTTGAACCAGTGACCGACAAATTCTGATATTTGGCGACAAATTTCGACTAATTAGCGACAATTTTTTTGTGTTTTCAAAATTAAAATCCGTGATGGTGGCCCTGCCAGAGTCAGTGACCCGAATTCTTAAATAATAATTAACGAAAATCACCTAATCATCTATTAAAGAAACTAAAAAAAAAGAAAAAAAAATCATCCTCGGATTTGAATTCTGCTCACCATTGAATTGCTGAGCAGTATACTTAACCACTAAACCAACACTCCATTTATGTTATATTACCAAAACTTAAAATGGTTTGATGTCATTACCAAAGGGGGTTCCTTTTCTCTGAAGCTGACTGCTCCTTTGCTCTGTGGGCAAGTGGTGCGGGTCAGCCAGGGGTGAGACAGAACAAGCACAACTTCAGTAAAGATGGAGTCGCCATCTTCATTGAACGACGGAGAAACTATTATTCATTCATTCATCATAGATGTCTCTATGATCGCAACTGTAATTGCAAAAAATAAAATGAAATAATTTAGTTCTCTAAATTAATTTTTTGTATTTTTCTAATAATATAATTGTTAATTTTTTCATAAAAATGATCACATTTTTAAATTTCATATCTGACCAGTATTTTCAATTATGGCAACCTTGTCATTGTAAAACATATTCTGACAACTGTGACAACATCATATAATGGTGCCGATTCTCTTATTCACAAACTAAACTAAATTTAAGTTAAAGAAAAAGATGCACTCAGCATCTTTTTCTTTCTATTTCATTATGAAAAGGACAGAAGATAAATTTTAGTTTAGTTCTGTCAAATTAACCAGCGCCTGACACAAGTTTAGACGTGATTAAAAATTTGACTACTAAAATTACATCTACATATTTTTCTTCTTCTTTCATCAAATTACGTCAGGTGCGCCTGACGTAATTTGATGAAAGAAGAAGAAAAATAAAAGAAGAAGATAAATTTTTGTTTAGTCCTGTCAAATTAGTCGCAACTAATTTGACAGGACTAAACAAAAACTTATCTTCTGTCCATTTCTTAATGAAAAAGAAAGAAAAAGATGCACTTAACTTAAATTTGGTTTAGTTTGTATACAAGGGAATCGGCACCAATGTAAACTATTACTTACTCTATGACATAATGTTCGCCGCAACTTTCGCCTGCGCTTGTTTGTGTTTCGTGTGTCCATTTTGTTTAATTATATTCGCAAATCTCATTATGATCAACATACGATGTAAACACAGTTGCTTTCTGCAAAAAAACATGAAAGGGCATAGAACCGATCTGGCATATCGACCCGCCGCCATTTTGATATTTTTTTCAAAATGGCGGCGCACGATGAAACTTGTATGTGTGGGTAGAGGACACATAAACGAACAAAAAATGTCCAGTAACATGGTACCCCAAAGTGTCTCGTTACCGAGATATTCGAAGGTAAAAATCGACATATAAGTACAACGACAATCATTAAAGATAGACTTATTCCGTGTCCATAGGTGTCAGATTGTACCCAAATAATCATTATAATTATTACTGTGTATTGGCAGAGAGTAGGTACGCACAACGGCTGATTAAGCTAACCAAACCAGTTTATGCGGATCTCTGATTGTACAGAAAATATATACAAAGGGAGGTCACATTATACCGGAAATGTATAGCTTCATGTGCCGCCGTGTGTACATTACATACTACTAAGATCACGAGAAAACTGCTACTATAATTGATTATTTGCCTACAAAATCGCATCGCATTGCAATGAAACACTATATATTATGTCAAAAATTTTGGCTTGGCTTGTCTTTTATCTCGCCGCATTATGAAATCTATATCTGTATACATATAATAAGACAGTAAAAAATCTGTGTCTGTACATTGAATATATTTAAAAAAAAAATTGTAGGGGCTTTAGAAACAGTAATAGAGCACGAATCCAAAAAAAACATTCTGTTTGTTTTTCTGTTTGTCTGTACACGCTAATCTTCGGCACTACTCGACGGATTTGAATTTTTTTTTTGTTGTATAGGTATTATGTCTGGGCAACATATAGGCTATAATTTATCTTGGAAACTTGAACACCTGATGCAGAACTGCAACAGACCAGCTAAACTATAAGAGATAAAAAATGGTACCATAGCAAAAATTATTCTACGTAATGAGCATTTTCTACTAAGATAATAAATTTAAAGTTCTGGAACAGCTGATGTGGATCTCCAAGAGCCCAACCACACTATAACATATAGGAATATAGCAATGACGTCTTAGCAAGAGTTGTTCAGACTGATAAGCACTCTCTGTTGACGTATAAAAATTGAAAATGTGGATCACCTGTTGTTGAACTCCAAGAACCCAGTTACACTATAATATATATAGGAATGACGGCTTAGCAAAAGTTGTTCAGCCTGATGAGCACTCTCTGCTGACGTATAAAAATTGAAGATCTGGAACACTTAATTTCACTGTATTTCTACCAAAGGGTATCGTATTACCCAGAACTAAATGGGCTGTGGAGGGCAGATAGACAGTCATTCCATGTAAAATACTGGTATTCAGCTGCATCCGGATGTACTGGAAGCCGAACCCAACATCACTACATATTATAACACAAAGTTCTCCGCCGCGTCTATCTGTCTGTTTGCGACAAACTCAAAAATTACTGCACTGATTTTCGTGTTGTTTTCTTAAATAGATAGAGTGGTTCCCGAGGAATTTCTTAGTTTATAATTTGTCAAGTTTTTGTACACATTGGCTAAAATATAATGATATTTGTAGGAGGTGTCGGAAAAAAATAAGCCGTCTGGGGGAGCTTTCAACGAAAACGCTGCCCTTTAAGATATAACAAAATGATGAATGGTGGAATTGTATATCTTATACAGGTCTACAGAAAAATCCGCGATGGCTTATGTCTATCTCTTAAAGTTATACTATATCATGTGTACACCTAGCGATTGACCATGCCCTGCGTTTTATCGAATACATTAAATAATTAGATTTATATTTGTTCTATCGAAATATGCATAACACGCAAGTTTTTTTTTTTTTTTTTTAATTGACTTCTTCTATAACAGTTAGCCGGCGATGTACTTTTAAATTACGCACTTTAAAAAACAAAATTTAGATAGGCAATTAGTTCTACATTATCTCTAATTACTTATCTACTTTATACTTATAAAATTAATTACTTTAAGTTAAAAAAGATAATACAAAGAAGTAAACCTAGCGATGTATTTCTAAGTAAAATGAATTTCTTTCGCTTATAATGTGGCAGTTTTGTCACCATTACAATTCTAATTAGATTTTATTAATATTACAACTCATTTAGTATATTATTATGAATTTTTAAATACCTGCTTAGATTTTTTTTTGTGATAAACTATTAGTTTCATTTACTTCTAGAAAAAATTGCCAGGTGCAATTTAAAAATACATAAAATGGGATGATATAATTAAAATTAAAAACGTAGAGACAATTTTGATCATTAAGATTATCATAATAATATTTTCTTTACAATACATCGCTAGGTTTACTTCTTTGTATTGCCTTTTTTAACTTAAAGTAATGAGTTTTATAAGTATAAAGTAGATAAGTAATTAGAGTTAATGTAGAACTAATCGCCCATCTAGATTTTGTTTTTTTAAAGTGCGTAATTTAAAAGTACATCGCCGGCTAACTGTTATAGAAGAAGTCATTATTTTTTAAAACTAAAACGGAACAAATTGCGTATTATGCATATTTCGATAGAACAAATAAAGATCTAATTATTTGACGATTCATTAAAACGCAGAGCATGGTCAATCGCTAGGTACAGACACATTACTATATCCATTTTAATACTTTGAAAATGGGCAAACTAGGTTCCCATGAGTTGAGGGAATGGGATCATTATGATTACTTTTGGTCGCGATAACCGACATCCACGCAGGCGAAGCCGCGGGCATCAGCTAGTAAACAATAAGTGTCAAGTAGGTACTTGTCTTTAAGCCATAATTAACAGAGATATGTGAAATTAAAGATCGCTATACCTAATAATGATAGAACTATGACAAAATGATAGGTTGGGTGGTCGGATTGTACGCATAATAATACGAACGATTAATCAGCAGCTCTATCCCGGTCCCGCCGTACTTTTTATAAGTGTCGGCTTCGACGTCTTCCATTGTCGCCAGTACTCTCTTTCAATAAACAGTAAGAATAATAATTCAACCTGAAACGATTATTTGGATACAATCTGACGACTATAGACACGCAATTAGTCTATTTTTAATGATTGTTGTTGTACTAATTTGTCGATCTTTACCTTCAAATATCTCGGTAACGTGACAGTTTGGGGTACCATATTACTGGACATTTTTTGTTCCTATATGTGCCCTCTATCCATATATCCCACTTTCATCGTGCGCCGCGATTTCTAAAAAAAATCAAAATGGCGGCGGGCCGATATGCCAGCTCCCATACAAAAAAGTTCGAACCCCTTTGAATGATCACCTTTAAGTAAACAAATATTGATCTATAGCACAAACAACAAGGTATACATACATTCATACCTACCTATAACTACATATAGACCCTTAGTTCGCGTCACAAAATCCAGATGGCGTTTCAAATCGGTATGCTTCGAAATGGCACAAGAGGGCTCTCTTCTCCCCTATTATTATTATACTCTTTGGGGTCAGCTTTATATGGCATGTTTGACAAGATGTCATTTAATATGACAGATAAAAAAGATTTGTATTATCAATATTGTCCTCTGTAAGTAACTAATAATTCCATGGATGTAAGACATAGTTAGGTACATACAATGGCGGACACTCCCGCCTGGTCACCACTAAGGCACTAGACAGGCGGGGCGCCTCCGCATGATTCAGGCGAAAATTTTAACTGATCAGGCGGAAAAGGCCACGACTGTACATACGTGGCTGCAAGTATTAGGCACAACCTCAATAATAATACTGAGATTCGGCGTTCCAAGTTCATATGACCCGAATCTATTTAAGTCGCGAGTTAATAGGCATCTTTTGGGTTAGCTAGTTCTATCGTCTAACCCATCTCTGTGCTCAGGACAAGACTAGGCCCATCTAATATAAAAAAAAAAACGTGTGTGCAATTCACACGTGGTAGAAGTGAAACCTGGCTTCAAGATAAACACTGTATAATGCTTCCTATCTCATGTTCTCCCACGTTAAATCTTTTGAATTTATGTGTCTGCCTCTTTTTACCCGACTGCCAAGGAATTACTGTCGCTTTTTCGTTTCATCGACTTTCAAATCGCAACGATGTTAAAGAAGTTTTCACTTTAAAAAAAAGATTTCAGATTATGGAAAGTTTTGAGTAGATATGAATGTTGATTAAGAGTAGTGGAAGACCAAAGAATCGATGGTTGGACTGTATAAAGGATGATATGGCAAGAAAGGAGATGTCTGATGAGATGAGAGAGGAAGAAGAAGGCTAGCTGCGCTGACCCCAAATGAATTAGGATAAGGGCAAGAGAATGATAATTTCGCTAGTTTTAGAGACTTTGTTTGAAAATAATAATGACCTTGTAAATACTAACGAGAAAAAGTTGTTTTTTAAACAACGGAACGTAAACGGTATTTGATTTGATTTCACAAAGTGCCTGATTTAGTGCAATTTCGTAAGTGACTTCAGGCCAATTGCAGTACTTAGTGCACCAGCCAAGGTATTCGAGATGGCTGTTCACAATTGCCTTTACGCACAGATAGGCCCTCATTTATCTGATACGCAGCACGGCTTCCGTCCTGGGCGAGGTACAATGGGAAACTTGCTTCACTTGATGTCACAGTTGGTACCAGCTGTTGACGCTGGGCTTCAGGTTGACGTAACCTATCTGGACTTCAGGAAGGCGTTCGACACAGTCGACCACGACATACTCTTATCAAAGCTGGCAGGTATAGGCTGCACATTTCATACTGTAAAGTTCTTCGCTAGTTATCTTCGAGATAGACGTCAGTATGTGGACTGTGGCGGACGTTTCTCGGAGCCCTATTACACCAGATCGGGGGTCAGTCAGGGTACAAATTTGGGACCCTTATTATTTATTATTATGGTAAATGACTTACCGAAGGTAATCAAATCAACATGCATGCTATTTGCTGACGACCTTAAGTTGTCTGCAGTCATAAAAGACACTGCCGATCATGATATGCTGCAGCACGACTTGGATATATAAATTCAAGAAACAACAGAAGCACTGTTCAAAAAATATTCAATTAAGGAAAGAACGTGTTTCTCTTGTAAATAGATTAAATAACTATCAGATTAAATTGGAAGATAGTATAAATATTTATGAAATAGACACTGAGCGCTTACAATCTGAAATTGAGGCACTGAATAAGTCACTAAAATCTTTATCTTATAAATATGAAAGGTCTACAAACCAAATTAGGGAGCATATTCTAGCTACTAATGAGTTGGTAGACAAAGTGGACTTACTGACTTTTAGGAACGCTCATTGTACTTGTCGGAGTGAACCTAGTCTTGATGACCTCCAGCCTGAGGCAACGGAGGACCCGTCCCAGGCTGTGAGTTCTCATGACTGCATCACCAATCAAGACACTATACCTGTCATTACACTTCATGATTCACAAGTAGTACGGCCTGAGGTTAGTCATTTTGTATCAATGGATAGTAATGATTGTCATCATTCAATTATGTTCTCTGATAGTATAGGTAGAGGGTTAGGTAATTTAATCAGTAATCACCTGAGTTATTGTACCCAAAATTATTGTATGCCGGGGTCAACCTACAAACAGGTCATGGCATCAGCAATAAAAAATGTTTGTTATCATAATACTACCATTACTATATGCGTTGGTAATAGTTCTGGTATTAAAAAGGAAGATATCACTAACTGTGTATCAGAGTTGTTAAAGTTAAGTTGTAATAAAATCGTATTGTGTGCTTTTCCATATTTTGAAAATTTAAGTAGTAGAAAGAATAATTATATACATATCGCACCTTCGGTGCAACAAAGTCACAACAGCCCATTTACAAAATGGGCTGTTGTGACTTTGTTGCACCGAAGGTGCGATATGTTAAATAACCATTTACATTTCTTAGTAGGTCACTATTGTGACAGACTTATATATCTGGATATCAACACTATTGTTGATAAACTTAAGTCGACACGGGGTAAGGTGTATCTACCTATTAGATGTAGACACAAAATAGCTAGGCTATTAGCTTATAATATTCACACGGACATAAATAGTATGTCTAAGTTTAGTTATATTATTAACACAGCGACCATTAGTAATCATACTAATATACATTTTTATAATAACTGTACATTGGAGGATTCATGCATAAATGTAGATGATTCTCAAGTAGGATCAACTAGTAGTAGGAAATCATTGCCATCTACTGGCATGGGAGTTCTGGGGCTCACTCCGGCTCATTTAAACTAGGTAGCAAGACAATGGAAGATACTTCTTGCTCTCAGATAGTTAAATGTAAAAAAGGGGCTAAGCAAAATTCCTTGAAATTATTTCATCAAAATATTCAAGGTTTTTCTTCTAAACAACTAGAAATTGAGTTATTTTTAGAAAAAACAATGTTTCATATTGTTTGTTTCACCGAACACTGGTTGAAAGACTATGAAATGCTAATGAATTATGAAAATTACAATGTGGGCAGTTGCTTTAACCGGAAATCTAAGATGCGTGGGGGTTCATTAATCTTAGTTAAAAATTGTATTAAATCTAAGTCCCGTAGTGATATAGTCGATCTTTCGGTTGAACATAGTATTGAATTGTCTTGTGTTGAGCTTGATAAGCATGTAATAGTGTGCGTTTACAGGCCCCCAAATTACTTGAACTATTCTATCTTTGAGTCAGTACTGGAGGATGCTTTAGCAAAACTTGTAACTGGTAATAAACCAATAATTATCTGTGGTGACTTTAATGTTAATATCTTAGAGAATAATGTTAATAGCAGTAGATTTTTAAGTCTCTTTAAATCATTTAATTTGTCAAATGTGTTTTCTGAACCAACCCGAATTACTACAAATACTGCTACATGTATTGATAATGTTTTTTGTAGCGGCGACTACTTAGATAAATCCATCGTAAATTACCTTCCTTCAGATCACAGCGGTCAGACCGTTTCTTTCGCGTCCAATATACAATTACAAAGAATTCAGATACAAACTAGACAAATAACACCCAGCAGTTTGGATAAATTTAATAATAATTTAATTAGCAAGTTAAGTATACCGGGCCATATTATAAACAATGTAAATGAATTTTATGAAGAATTCTTTTCGGTAGTGCACACCGAGTTCAATAATACTTTAAAACAGAAAACTAAAACTATTGGGCCAAAATTTATTTTCAGTGACTGGGCAACACAGGGTATTAGGAAAAGTAGGGAACGATTGTTTGAGTTGTACGGCCTTAAGCCTTACATCAACACTGAAACCTTTAATAAATATGTTGCTACTTACTCGAAAATTTTTAAAAACACTTGCAGGGTAGCCAAATCTTTGTTCATTAGCAACAAGATTAAATCAGCCGACAATAAAATAAAAACGGTTTGGAAAATTATAAACAGTGAAACAAATAGAAATAAAAATCGAAATAATGACTTCACACTAGAGACCTCACGTGGCCTCGTGAAATCTAACAATGAAGTTGCTCAAGAATTCGTAAATTTCTTTACCAGTATCCCTCTTAAAACTACTGAAACCTTGAATTCTTCACCCTTGCTTTCTATTAATTTATTGAAAGCGAACGTTTCAGCCTGTTCGAATGAATTTAAATTTCAGCATATAAACCCCATAACAATCATAAAAGCTTTTAAACAAATCAAGATCAAATTAACCGAAGATCTATGGGGTATGTCTGTCAAAGCTTGTACCTCAATTATTGAGACTATAGCACCGTATTTAGCCTTAATATTTAATTTGTGCGTGGATAAAGGGGTCTTCCCGGATCTAATGAAATACAGTAAGGTAATACCGCTTTTTAAATCTGGGGACAGTACAGACACCAATAACTTTAGGCCCGTATCCGTGTTGCCGGTTTTTAGCAAAGTGTTTGAAAAGATAATGCTCAATCAAATGCTTAACCATTTTAATACCAATAAGATCTTACACGAGCAACAGTATGGTTTCACTAAGGGACGTTGTACAACTGACGCCGGTGTTACTTTATTAAAACACATATTTGCTGCGTGGGAAGAGGCACAAGATGCCATTGGAATCTTCTGTGACCTTTCGAAGGCATTTGATTGCGTAAATCACGAGACCCTGCTCATGAAACTTGAGCATTACGGTTTAGGTAAATCTGCACTCAGATTAGTAAAATCGTATTTGACTGATAGACAGCAGCAAGTACAAGTGAATGGTGTCAATTCAAAAGGTTTAAGAGTAAAAATGGGTGTTCCACAAGGTTCGATATTGGGTCCTTTCCTCTTTTTAGTATATATTAATGACCTACCCCATATATTTAACAACCAACCGCAAATGTTATTGTTTGCTGACGATACTTCTTTGATATTTAGGATAAACAGACGTGCCGCGGATCTTGACGACGTAAATAACGCCCTACTGCTGGTCCATAATTGGTTTACCGCAAATAATTTAGTACTAAATGGGAAAAAAACTAAGTGCATAAGATTTGCTCTACCAAATGTCAGAAGTAGTGATTGTGACATAATATTAAATCAAGAGAAACTAGAATTTGTCGATAAAACTGTTTTCTTGGGAATCACGCTTGACTCAAGGCTACAATGGGGTCCCCATTTAACATCTCTTGCAGGACGGCTGAGTTCGGCAGCATATGCTGTTAGAAAAATCCGTCAATTTACTGATGTAGATACCGCGAGGCTAGTGTATTTTAGTTATTTTCATAGTATTATGACATACGGTATTTTACTATGGGGACGGGCTGCAGACATCGAGTCTATATTTATTCTGCAGAAAAGAGCCATCAGAGCCATTTATGATCTACGTAGACGCGATTCTCTAAGGGAACTGTTTAAAGAAATTAACATCATGACAGTACCTTGTCAATACATTTATGAAAACATCATGTACGTTAGAAAAAATCTGCATTTATTTAGTAAAAGAGGTGACAGACACCACTATAAGACTAGAAATAGGGACCAACTAGTTCAGCCAGGTTTCAGGCTAGCTAAAGTAGACTCATCTTTCATGGGGTACTGTTTAAAATGTTACAATAAAATACCTCCCCACATTCTACAACTGAATGAGACGAAATTTAAATCTTGTATAAAACGCACACTATGTGGGCAAGCATATTATAAGTTGGGAGATTACATTGATGATAAAAATGCTTCGCTCAGTGCTGGTCCTGCTCCACAACCATAGGAGCAAATTAATTGATTACCATGATACATATTGTGGAAGCTGCAGAAGATTGTAAAAATATCCTTGCATTGTATAGATTCCTTCTTTTAGTATTATATAATTGCATAGCACATATGTGAGTACTATGTATTGAAAAGCTACCGTTTACATTTAGCTATCTTTCATTGACTTGAATGTGCCCTGGCAGTTGAGAGAATGTCATGCTCACTCGAATGTCTTGCTGATGGTGGCGGGTGTGTCGGGTCATTTGGTTCCCTTCAAAATGGTTGAGTTGAATGGCGCTGATCCATGCGTTATGTTCGTGAACGGGCGCTGTCAGTTGGGACTGGTCATCTCTTAGCTGTCACGGTTTATTTTAATTAAGTACTTTATTTAAATTATTGTTGATTTATTCTGCTACTCTGGACGCTCTTAATTCGCACGCCTCTTTACATCGTTCTCACATACATGTATAATCTCAACATGAATGATGTAACCAAGATTTTGTAATAATATTTTGATTGAAAAGAGTGTCCATGGAGTTTCTTGCCCATTCTTCTCCATAGAGATCTACGCTTTGGAATGGGCAACTACAGTACTTTCACAAGTTATTATGCCTTGTGACTGTGACTGTAGCTTAGCCTTCTTTGTTTTTCCGACATTCAAAAGTGCCTGTAAGGGTCTAATTGAAATAAATGCTTTTGAGTTTGAGTTTGAGTTTGGATAAGGTCACTGAATGGAGTCACTCCAATAAGCTATACTTTAATGTATCAAAGTGCTCGGTGCTTTCATTCACACGCACACGAATCCCGCAACACCACCAGTACAGCATGAACGGGGAGCCGCTGCAGCGTGTCATGGAGGTTAAGGATTTAGGCATTAATTTCACCAGTGATCTGCAATTTCGTAAACACGTTGTACAGGTTTGTAAAAACGCATACAGGAATCTGGGATTTGTGCTGCGTCAAGCAAATGACTTCACAAACATCAGTGCATTGAGGGCTTTATATGAGGCTCTTGTGAAGAGTCATCTGGAATATAATGCGGCCGTCTGGAGCCCGAGTGAAATAAAATACAAAAATATGCTCGAACGGATACAGAACAAATTCGTCAGATTTATGTATTTAAAGCTGTATGGGAGATACTCGGGATACCCGTTACTCTATCCTACCCTATTCTGTCTCGGTATGGTGGGCTACTACAAATTAGAAATTAGACGTGAAGTGACACTGGCAACGTATCTTTTTAAACTTCTAAGAGTTTGTATACTACATACAAAATTCAGGTATAATATCAGAAATAGGGTTTAATGTACCGGATAGGTATGTGGAGCGCCGGCGCAAGCCGCAGCTGCTGGTGGTGCCGAGTGCGCGCACTACCCTGCTGGGGCGCGCACCGTTGACTCGCGCGCTGCGCACTCTCAACACGGTGGCGGATACCATTGACATATTCACATGTGTGAGTTTACAAGGACCACGTACTGCGTAGCATGTAAGGTATAATTAAGTATATTTTAAGTTACTTTGTCGCATTAGATTTATTATCTGTAATGGCAAAGCCAACATGTGTGATAAATAAATAAATAAATTTCTGTATTACAGCATCGTTTTTTGGCGCGTGGTCATATTCTGAACTATTGCCGTCATTTTGTCTGTTAATACAATTTCCATAGACAATTTCACAAATATTCACCAGTAGAGCCCTCCTTGCAATGTAATTCTTTAACTAATAGCCACTACTACTATTCGCTATTTGTGTGATTTTCGGAAGGAGCTAAGGTAAATCCAAATTCGGAGGTTGGCAACACTTTTACTACAGTGTTTTCATCACACGTTTCACAGACTATAGTTAGAAAAGTATCATTCAGCGCGTGGCCAAAATTGAAACTAACATCGCCATCTTGTTTTTTTTCTGTATATTTCACAAAGTGGTAACCAATAGCGCTCCCTGTCAACGTCATTCGAGCGCCAAAAGATTTTTGTAACTGTGTAAGTAGGGTGGTATTGTCCTACCTGAATAAAAAGTACATGATCCTGATTAATCAGAAAATATTTAAAATTCTACTGCATAAAAAGGGTTACATAATAATTAATATCTACTTTTTTGCATTGTAGAATTATTGAGAAAATAAATTGTGGGACACAAAAAATAAGCATAGACAACATGCGTGTAAGCTTTTTCAAGCTTCACGAAAACAACGGATTAGTATGTATGGTAGTGCGTTAGACTGATTGCGCCGCAAATTATTTTCTCGGGTAAGTTAATATATTTGTCGTTATCACCAACCACTTTTTTCAGTGCCTTGCAAAATGAGCTAACTAAAGTTTTTGTCACACAATCAGTGTTACGATTCTTAGCAAACATCCTCACTCTCTATGCGGGGTGTGTGCTCTATATTTTCATTTACAACAAAAAAGCATTTGTAATTATCTTGTTATTTACGATTCTTGTAATCTTTGCACTAAAAACAAGTCATTTTAACCACAGTTCGATGTGTTGAACTATCCTAAAACTCCAATTTTTAGTTATGCATCATGAAGAGGTTATAGCTGGTAAAGTCTTTCCTAATTCAGGAATTATTTTTTTCAGTGATACGTATGGTGAGGAATGAATGTGAAAAAATTATCAGAGTTTTGATTTTCAATAAAGGGAACCAATTTTCAATAAGTTGTATCAAACAGAATGGCAACTTTAGAGCAACAAGCTTCCAAACTTTTGGATTTCAACCAGAAATTAGACATCACTCTACTTGATAATATAGTTGGATGTCTGTACTCAACTGTTGGAGAACAACAACGTACTGCACAGGAGATTCTGACAGCCCTAAAGGAACATCCTGATGCTTGGACTCGTGTTGACACTATATTGGAGTATTCACAAAATCAGGAAACCAAGTACTATGCCTTACAAATATTAGAACAAGTTATACTAACAAGATGGAAAATATTACCAAGAAATCAATGTGAAGGTATTAAGAAGTACATTGTTGGTCTCATTATCAAAAACTCATCAGACCCTGTAACAATGGATAACAATAAAGTGTATTTGAAGAAACTCAATATGATCTTGATTCAAGTATTGAAACGAGAATGGCCTCACAACTGGGAGACGTTTATAAGTGATATTGTGGGTGCATCCAAGACAAATGAAAGCCTTTGTCAAAACAACATGGTGATTTTGAAGCTACTTAGTGAGGAAGTGTTTGTTTTTAGTACAGGACAACTCACTCAAACTAAAGCAAAACATTTAAAAGACACCATGTGTTCCGAGTTCAGTCAGATCTTTCAACTCTGCCAATTTGTTCTTGAAAATTCACAAAATGCACCATTAGTGGATGCAACACTCCATACTCTGCTCAGATTTTTGAACTGGATTCCTCTTGGGTATATATTTGAAATGAAGTTGATAAGCACACTCATATTTAAGTTTTTGAACGTACCAATGTTCCGTAATGTAACATTGAGTTGCTTGACAGAGATTGCTGGTGTGACTGTGAGCAACTATGAGGAGCAGTTTGTTGCTCTGCTGGTCCAGACCATGGAGCAGCTTGAAGCGATGCTGCCACTCACTACCAACATACGCGAAGCGTATGCTGCTGGTCGAGATCAGGAGCAAGTTTTTATCCAGAACCTTGCCCTATTTCTCTGCACCTACTTAAAAGAACATGGGCAACTGATTGAAAGAAGGGGGCTAACAAACACTTTAATGAATGCCCTCCGCTATCTGGTTTTGATATCAGAGGTAGAAGAAGTTGAGATATTTAAAATTTGTTTGGAATTTTGGAATGCACTAGCTGCTGATTTGTACAAGATTGCACCAAGCTCACATACATCCAACATGTACACACTTGGCAAGAGTGTTGGGAGGAAAGCATTGTATTCAGATGTGTTGAGCAGTGTTCGCTACATTATGATCTCTAGAATGGCTAAGCCTGAGGAAGTATTAGTGGTAGAGAATGAGAATGGTGAAGTAGTGCGAGAGTTTATGAAGGACACTGATTCAATTAATTTGTATAAGAATATGAGAGAAACGTTAGTTTATTTGACACATTTGGATTACCAAGATACAGAACGCATTATGACAGAAAAACTCCAGAACCAGGTAAATGGTAGTGAATGGTCATGGAAAAACCTGAATACATTATGCTGGGCTATTGGTTCGATTTCAGGTGCAATGATGGAGGAAGATGAGAAAAGATTTCTTGTTGTTGTAATTAAAGAGCTTTTGGGCCTTTGTGAACAGAAAAAAGGAAAAGATAATAAAGCTATTATAGCTAGTAACATAATGTATGTTGTGGGCCAGTACCCCAGGTTCCTAAGAGCTCATTGGAAATTTTTGAAAACTGTGGTGAATAAACTTTTTGAATTCATGCACGAGACTCATGATGGTGTCCAAGACATGGCATGTGACACATTCATAAAGATTGCAATAAAATGTCGGCGTCATTTTGTCACTACACAGGTTGGTGAGGCTTGTCCGTTTATCGAAGAAATCTTAAGCACAATCAGTTCTATTATCTGTGATTTACAAACACTTCAAGTGCATACTTTCTATGAAGCTGTAGGATACATGATTAGTGCACAAGTGGATCAAGTGGCTCAAGAGCAGCTCATTGAGAAGTATATGCTGCTGCCTAATCAGGTTTGGGATGATATAATATCCCAGGCATCGCACAATGTGGATATCTTGAAAGATCCAGAGGCTGTTAAACAGCTAGTGAGTATTCTTAAAACAAATGTACGTGCCTGCCGTGCCCTAGGGCATCCATATGTTGTGCAGCTGGGTAGAATATATTTGGACATGCTCAATGTTTATAAAGTAATGTCTGAAAACATCAGTCAAGCCATTGCTTTGAATGGTGTTGTTGTCACCAAGCAGCCACTAATAAAGAACATGCGGATAATAAAGAAAGAGACACTAAAATTGATTGCCAGTTGGGTATCTCGTTCTACAGATAATAGCATGGTTTTGGAAAATTTCATTCCTCCACTTTTAGATGCAGTTCTCCTGGACTACCAAAGAACTGCAGTGCCAGATGCACGCGAACCTGAAGTGTTATCATGCATGGCTGCAATTGTTTATAAGCTAGGAGGGCATATAACATCTGAAGTACCAAAAATATTTGATGCTGTTTTTGAGTGTACTCTTGAAATGATTAACAAAGACTTTGAAGAATATCCAGAGCATAGGACGGAGTTCTTCCTTCTATTGCAAGCAGTGAATACACATTGTTTTAAGGCATTCCTAAGCATACCACCAGCACAGTTCAAGTTGGTATTGGATTCCATTATCTGGGCATTTAAGCACACAATGAGGAATGTGGCTGATACTGGACTACAGATTCTGTACCGGTTGCTGCACAATGTAGAACAACATCCCCAGGCAGCACAGAGTTTCTACCAGACCTATTTGTGTGATATTTTAGAACATGTATTTAGCGTGGTAACAGACACGTCTCATGGCGCCGGGCTTACGATGCATGCTACGATATTAGCGTATGTCTTCTCACTTGTGGAGGCGGGCCGAGTTACGGTGCCGCTAGGGCCCACACCAGATAACGTCCTCTATATTCAAGTAAGCATAATTATAATATATGTTTATCATACATTTTAGTAATCAGCTTTCTGCGTTTTGGAGGAGCTCGTGGCTAAATAAAAGCAGCCGCACGCGTCGATCTTGCCACAGTTGGTCTGTGGATGGGTTTCATTGTCATTACATACCGACCTTTCTCCGTGCCTCGGAAAGCACGTTAAGCCGTTGGTCCCGGCTGTAATTGAAGATCTTTGACAGCTGTTAGGTAGTCAGTGGCCCAAAAAGTCTCACAACTAGTCTTTCCAAGGGATATCCAGTACTAATTCGGTTGTGGAGGTCAGTTAGACAGTTGCTCCATGTAAAATACTGGTATTCAGCTGCATCCGGTTAGACTAGAAACCGATCCCATCACAGTTGGGAAAAGATGATGATACATTTGTGACCTCGTAACTCCTAAACGGATGAACCGATTTGGATAAATTTTACGTCGTTAGATTTGTCTTGAAGACGCGTGTGTCACTGGCTACATAAATGCGCGGATCTTGGGCTCCATATTGTGGAGTTCAATTTTTTTCTTCCAAACCTGTGGGTATATTTAAATGAAGGGTTTTAAAAGGTGATTACAAAAAAAAAATCGTATAGTAAGAAAAGTTAAATCGTCTGCGTAATCACATTACTAAACGAAATAGCTGGAAATGAAAAAAACTACTATGTAACACATTGTATAATTTCTAAATAGTGTTCTATCTTTTCAGGAATATGTGGCCAACTTACTGAAAAGAGCGTTCCCCCATTTAACAGACAATCAAATTAAAATCACTGTTCAAGGGCTGTTCAATTTGGATCAAGATATCCCTGCATTCAAAGATCACTTAAGAGACTTTTTAGTTCAAATAAGAGTAAGTATGAAGTCTATTATCTAAATATATAAAAGCGAAAGGTCACTCACTCATCACGAAATATCGAAAACCGCTTGATGTATACAGTGTGTCAGGTTAAACGAGGGACATACTTTAAGGGAGTGTAGTACACATGAAAATGAACAACTTTTACTAAGAGACCAACACTGAAATCAAGAAAATAAAACCAGCCGCTCTATACATTTATGTTCGCATAACTGGACAAAATTTTTTTGTTTCATATTTTTGCATCCGCGCCTTAAAAGTTGTTCATTTTCATGAGTACTACACTCCCTCAGAGTATGTCCCTCGTTTAACCTGACACACTGTATAGATGAAATTTGGCAGGGAGGTAGTTTATAGTTAGTAGATGTCCGCCAAGAAAGGATTTTGCGACCGGGCCGGAGGTCTAAAGGTTCTCGCAGGTTTGTATGTAAGTCCTTCATTTTTTGTGCTACAAACTTGAAATTTGGTAGGGAGGTAGGCTGTAGCCACGTGGACGAAGTCGCGGGCAACAGCTAGTCTTGTATAATTTTTGAGTATGTGTCTGGTTTAATAACTTGAAAGTGAATAAACAGCAAACATCCTAACGAGCTAGAGATCACCTACATAATGCTTAAGAACATTGTTAAAAAATATACTAAACACCCGCGTAAAGGCACTTGTCATGTCTCGCGAATGATTTGCCTAGCATGCCACTAGCTTAACGAACATACAAATAACTACCAGAACTAATATTACTTAAGTTTCTAATATTATGTAAGTTTCGTATGTAGGGTTTAATATTCCGAAAATTCTTTAATTAATGGGAAACTACATTATCCCTAAGTGTCATTGGCTACAATCATCGGCTTAAAACGTGCCTGTTGGTTAATTTCCGTACGTAATGCGAAGCCGCGACCAAAAGCTAGTTGTTAATAAAATTCGCCGCATCGTGGAATTCAGCAAATGCTCGCTGTGAGTCTGAGCACCCTGTCCACACAACCTAGGGCACACGTGGCAAACCATTCGCAGTGCAAGCGGAGGCTTGCGCGCAATCAGAGGCACGCGGACGGCTCTTCAATTCGCAAAATGCGAAAGCTATTAGAATCTAAAACGATCAGTTAGAATGGTCAAATAAATACTAGGTGTAACGCACTTGTTCAAGATGGGTTGGCGATTTCAGAATTATATTAATTATATTTATAAGTCCAGGTTTCCTCACGATGTTTATCTTTTTGGGGTATGGGGCACCAACGTCCAAGATAAAATAAGAAAGTACATATGAAATTAAAAATGTACCTACATTGATACTTGCCCGGATTTGAACCTACAATCTCGTACACAAGAAGCGAGGCCTTTTACCTGGGCCATCAAGACATTTAATTTTTTTGAATTCATCTTTAAGTGATATAATTTTTAAAGAGAATTACATAATTATTAATAAATATTGTTTTTACAGGAGTATACGGGTGAAGACGACAGTGATTTGTACTTGGAGGAGCGCTTGTTTGCTCTTCGTCAAGCACAGGAGGAGAAACGAAGAGTACAGTTATCAGTGCCAGGCATCCTCAATCCTCACGAGTTGCCTGAAGAAATGCAAGATTAATTGTAGTGACAATCTTAGAAATGGTGGCAGTTCACAATTTAGTGTGGATAAAAGTCTATGTCTATATTTGTATGTCTGAGGGTAATATTATATTATTCTCATTATGAATCATCTTAATACTTGAAGCTGAAGTAATGCAATCATAAATTATTTTTTGACATTCACTGTTCTTCTTAATTCTCTCGCAAACTTCGTAGAGGTCTTTTTAAGTATAATTAATTTAGTTGACGTTTTACAGAATCCGAGTTGTTCAGCTCAACCACGGCTAGCGTTAATTCGTCGTAATACAACACTGTAGGTTTAATAGGTACTTAATTTTAAGTTTTACCGTTACGTTTAAATCTTTGTGATGCATAACATTTTTTTTAATTTATAAAGTATGTATTTTTTTTATTCAGATAGTTTTTTTGCTAGGTTTCATAATACATAATATTTGAGTTTTAACATGTGGACTATTGAAGGTTGGCCAAGCTAGGCATAATTTGTGGACTGTTGCCATTTATACTGGTCTTTATCTTGTGCCTATAAAATGATACCTTATTATGACAGTTTGTACAGAGGACCGCTTGGAACAATGCGAGGTGATGAATGCAAGTGAAAAGGAAAGAAACCTTTTCTTTAAAGGTATCTTTTGCAAGCACAAGGCTGTTATGGGCCTTTATTAATTATAGGCAGGAAATCATGCATCCATTTACATTGCTAGTGAGGAAGTAGGATATTTCTATGTTTTTAAGTAATCTTCAAAATGTAGGTAATGAAATCTCTGTGATGGAAACCAGTGTCGGAATTTCAACATATGCACTGCAGAATCTGAGTATTACTGAGTAGATTCTAGGCGAACTTTATAAAGTGACTTGCTGTTAGTAATATTTTTATGTTTTGTTTAATGTTGTCGAAACTAATTTGGTAATGGTTTGGGAATCTAAACATTCAAGGTAAGGTTTCCGAATGCATTTTGGGTCCGATTAACTGTCAGTCTTTCAATTTTGTGTTTCAAATAAACCATTAAATATGAAAATATTGTTTTATTCATTTGGGGCGTACGCTAAAACTCACGCAGGTGCGGGTGCTGGTGCACGCTTGCGTGTCTGTATTGTGAATGAGCAGCGCTAACTGGTGCTGTGGCGTGTACGACGCAGACGATAATCAAATAATCATTCTCTTGCCCTTGTCCCAATTTATTTGGGGTCGGCACCTTCCATATTTCTAAATTACTCGTTATCTCATCAAACATCATCCTTCACACAGCCCATCAATCGTTTCTATTGTCTTCCCCTACTCTTATACCCGTCCATAGTCATAGGTACTGAAAACTTTCGACACTGATTTAATCTCGAAACATTATCTGTCGATGTTCCGTGTTGTATTCGCTGCAACTAAAAATGGGGAAGATCTCGACACAGTAACATTTGGTTTCTAATTTACTTCGGCGTGTCGTAACATTGTTACCATATTTCAACCAGAGTTCGCACAACACCATTCATTCATTCGCTCATTTTCGTTGGCTCGTGATCGAGTGACATCGTTAAAATAATAAAAATACAAAAAACTCCCTATCTTCCAAGATATGTAAGCAAAGATTTAGTTTTCATTAATAACTACGGTTTAAAATGCTCAAATCTTAATGGGAAAAGAAATTTATTGAGTAATTTCGTTCAATTTGTTTATATTTACCAGCGCGCCACATTATTATCATAATTTATTAATTCTGGCGAACGGTAAACTTTGTTTTTATCAAAAAAATTACATCGAGTGCTCAGAAGCTTCTATTTAAATACTAATTTAATAACAAATTATTTTAGCAAGAATTAAATTGATAAATAGTCAGGTTGTATGTACGTTGATGAAAAATGAGTTGCGCAAGTAACACGTATGTAGTTATAGAATTACAATCATGAAAATCATCAATACAACCCTCTAAGTTCATATAACCATATTCAATGAATACCTTCCTATTTCATGAAGAAGTCATTCAATAGGGTTAAATGGACTTACAGGGTTATAATGATGATTTTCATGAAAGATATGCTCGTCACAACCATTCACAAAGTTACGTTGATGTCGTCGGTGCGCCTGCCAAAAGTGTTATGTGCCTTAGAAACACAAAGGCACATAACGGTTTTGGCAGGCGCAACGACGATGTGTCAAGTTGTTCAAAATTACTGGATTTTTAAGATGGTTTCTCATAATAATATCTTTTTGGTTGCAGTGTTTCCCAAAGTTATAACCCTGCGTTTACACTGGTATAAAACGTGTATTCTAGATATTGTGCTTTCGATCTTGACGTATATATTACGTATATAAAGACTTGTCGTATATAATAAAAATAAATAACAATAAATATACGACAAGTCTTTATAACTCGTGTAAGGATAAAATGAATAAGATAAACGAAGATCGAGGGCACAATAACTATGTTTCGGGAGGTTCCTGCACCGAATCGGGCGGGAGGAAACGCCCGGGTGTTACCACTGTGAGGGTCGCCCAGAGGATACGGTGGAGCACACGGTAGAGGTCTGCCCCGCTTGGGCGGAGCACCGCCGTGTCCTCGTAGCGGCGATCGGCGGCGGCGACCTATCGCGTCCGGCCCTGGTCCAGTCCATGGTCCGGAGCGAAAGGGAATGGGACGCCGTCACCTCCTTCTGCGAAGCAGTCATGCTAGCGAAGGAGGTGGCGGAGCATGAGAGGGAGAGAACCTCTCGTCCCAGCCGCCGCGGGAGACGCCTCGGGCGTCGGGGGTCACGTGGTGGCTTCCGGCCACCGTAGACGCGGATCTGTGGACGGAGAGTAATGGGCTAGCTCGCCGTCCGTCCGTCTTTTGACGACAGGCCGTGTTGACGGCGCGTTCGTGTTCCACGCGCGCCTCAAAGAGATGTCAGCAAATAGGGAGGGGCCCGCAAGGGCCGATGCCTGCCAGGGCTGCGGGCTGTTCGAAAGAGATACCGCGGCCCTGGAACACAAAGGGCAAGGAAGGAACATGGATGGGTTTTAGTCAGTACAAGTCTGACATTCCCTTCCGCTCTGCCCAGAGCGGGAGAAGTCATTTGATGATTACCCATCCGTAAAAAAAAAAAAGGGCACAATAACTAGACTACATGTTTTATACCACAGTGTAAACGCGGGGTGACAAGATGCCTTGTCTTGAATCCGATGATTCATTGACAAGTGTATTTACGTCACATCCTTCGGCTTCTACGGCGTATTGCAAATACGTGGTACTTTATTGGTATCACATATTATATGAGACGGATCGCAACAGAGTCGAAATTTGAAACTGGCTCTAGGGACTATACTACTAAACTCCTCGGTACCAAATTTCTCACTGTTTTCCTGTAAATGCCCTAGAAAAAAATATGTTTTAAGTTCAATAAAATGGGTATCTGTCAATTCGCCCTATCAATAATGCAACATCAAACAATTAACGACATTAACAATTATAATAAAAAATTAACTTTACATGTACATAAGTTATTTTAGGACGTTAATTCTATAAACTCCTCTGTAAAAACTTGAAGTCCATTGGAATTTACGTGGGTTTTTTTGGTTGTTTACTCATTTTAATTAAATGGTGGATAACGGCAGCAAAAATAAGACAGTGGTGCTGATTCCCTTGTTTACAAACTAAACTAAATTTGGGCGCTGGTTAATTTGACAGGACTAAACTAAAATTTATCTTCTGCCCTTTTCTTAATGAAATAGAAATAAAAAGAAGCACTGAACTTAAATTTGGTTTAGTTTGTAAACAAGAGAATCGGCACCACTGTCTTATTTTTGCTGCCGCTATCTACCATTTAATTAAAATGAGTTCTTTTGACTGACGAATCGTCTAAGAGTATGTTAATAAAAAATGAGTCGCGCTCGTAACACATAATTATGTAGTTACAGAATCACAATCATGAAGATCATCAATATAACCCTGTATCTAAATACGTTCGTCTGTGCACGCGGTCACTCGAGCGTGCTCACATCCCTGCATTGCGTCGACGATTTTCTCACATTCTACAGAAACGGGTGGGAATTACTTTATCGAGTTAGTAGTTACGATGAAAAGTTACAGAGTGGGGAAGAAATCTTGGGACTAATGGCACTAGCATAGTTAGTTCCAACTCAAAGCATCATCATTGGTGGAAAATTTTCAATTTTAAATAAAATTGTGAAATTTTTTATAGGTCAGTTTGGGTCTTAACTATGAAATGAAGTCCATCTACAAGGAGCTTTGATAGACCTTCCTTATTAGGAACCCAGATTGAAGGCCAAGCGAAGTGAGCTCAAAAATGATATCACCCTACCTCGGATATTAGATAACTATTTATCCGAATAAAGGTACTGATTAAAAGAAAATCTAACCCAGATTTTCTTTTAATCATTACCTTTATTGGCATAAATAGTTACATAATTCTTTTGACTATTAGGTATTATAACGATTATACCAAAGAGTAGGATACTTACTATACAGTTTAGGTTAGTTTCTAATTTGATAAACGAACAAGTAGTTTAATTTCAAACTCAAGTAGAGTTTGACCAGAAGTTTGAGTTTATATTTTGTATATTACCCAATTCGGAAACCGGAAATTAGTATTCGTCTTGACGAACCATAGACGTGTAGACAACGCTCAAGACTAACTGGACGTCTTAAAAGCCTGCAAGTCAAAATCAGAAATGTTTTATGGAATTATAAAAATACAGTTTGTCAATGATAAGCGAATTGATAGAAAGAAAAATCCAATTTCATGTTGAGACGTAGGGAATGATGAGATTAAGTTGTCCTTGCAAATTAATGTTAAGTGCTACAAAAAAAAACAAGCAATAGCGAACCAATACCCAGTTATTCAGTATGGCGGAAACTGATAGTCTCATTCCTTCCAATAATCCCCCTGACGAGGCCTCCACAGAAAACAGTTTAGTTGAAGCAAATGGATCTTCTGAAGATGCTGTTGATGTAAGTAAACTGAAGTAAATTTATTTCGTATTGGAAAGAACACGATGGCATCAGAAGTCGGTCTCCACTATCGATTCAGAAAAAAAAATGAATATCTATACGATTATAAAAATAACCTGTAAAAACCATTTAGGTCAAGATCAATTTATTTTATTAAAAACCTTATACCTAATCACTATTGTTTTAGATCAATGCCCAGATTGACGAACAACGGCGCAGAATGCAACCAACTAAGCTGGAATCGTTTTTTGCTATCACAAAGTCATTGATAATAAGAGCCTTAGTGGTTTATTTCATCACAACCATGTTCCGTCAACCATCTGCACCCAAGACAGATATAAGCAACCCAAGTGCAGTGACCCGTGTTCCTGCTACTAATATGTTTAGTAATGGCACAGTTTTAGATATGTATTGTTATGTATCAGAGATAGCATATTATACTGATATAGATGATTCAGATTTAATTTGGAAGCATACTGGAATTGTTTATGGTGATTGGCATGGTGGTCCTTTTAACGATGGTACTTTCACACACTCTACCAGTATTAAGCCTTCAGAGAACTTAAAGAATAATGGAACGATTTATCTTCACGTATTCCTGGTAAAGACTGGCAAATCACCTGATCCCAAAAATAAAAATGACTATGGCGGACCATATGTTACATATGGAAAAAAACAGCTGAACAAGTACAAAAAACTCCGTTATATGAAAACACATAATTTGTTAACAGGGCAAACTGAAAAATCTGCTGAAGAAATAATAAAAGCTGAGACACTTAAAGAGGAAATAGTATCACATTGGCATCCAAATTTAACCATAAATCTGGTCACTGATCAAACTAATTGGATGCAAGGAAGTGTTCCACCTCCATTAGATGATTTTATTTTCTTTTTGCCAGATGGAAAACAATATAAGCCTGCTGTTTTCTTAAATGACTACTGGAATATGATGCGTGATTATGTGCCAATTAACAAGACCTCTGATACCCTAAACCTTGACTTAACATTTCAGCCGCTGAGCCTCTTTAAATGGCAGTTGTATACAGCTCAAGCAATGAGAGATAAATTGAGCATGTTCTCAGCACTGGGAGCTGAAGAGCAAGATGAGGAGCAGGACACAGTGAAGGAGTTACTTCTTGATACATCTCCATACTTGCTTGGACTCACTATTAGTGTGTCAGTTTTACATTCAATATTTGAGTTACTTGCTTTTAAAAATGACATTCAGTTTTGGAACAATAGGCAGTCTCTTGAAGGTCTTTCTGTAAGATCAGTTTTTTTTAATGTTTTCCAGTCCACTGTGGTGTTGCTCTATGTTCTTGACAATGAAACTAATGTCATGGTCAGAATTTCATGCTTCATTGGTTTACTTATTGAAGTATGGAAAATTAACAAAGTAATGGATGTAAAGATAAATCGAGAGGACCGCATATTTGGGATACCAAAACTTAGTTTTACTGATAAAGGATCCTATGTTGCGTCCAGTACAAAGCAGTATGATATGTTAGCATTCCGCTACCTCAGCTGGGCTTGTTTCCCTCTCCTGATTGGATATGGTGTGTACTCTTTGTTATACCAGGAACACAAGGGATGGTATTCTTTTGTCTTGAATATGATGTATGGATATTTATTGACTTTTGGATTCATTATGATGACACCCCAGCTGTTCATCAATTACAAGTTGAAATCAGTAGCACATCTGCCCTGGCGAATGATGACATACAAGTTCCTTAATACCTTCATAGATGACATCTTTGCATTTGTTATCAAAATGCCAACAATGTATCGTATAGGCTGCTTTAGAGATGGTAAGGGTACATTTCTTCAAAGTTTAAGATAAATATATTTGAAATACATACTCATAATTTCCTCTGATTCGTAATGTTTACTGTTACAGACATAGTATTTTTCATCTTCTTATATCAGCGCTGGATCTACAAAGTTGACCACAAGCGTGTCAATGAATTTGGGTTCTCTGGTGAGATGGAACAACAACAGAAACAAGTGAAGAATGGCACCCCACTTCCAGCTATTACAGAAACAGAACAACAACCTGCGGATAAGAAGAATGATTAATTTAATTTATTTTAGGTAAAGTCAATCATTTATTACTTATTTTGAAAATTTGGTATATTTCAACCAGAAAGCAGACTACTGGATAAATGTACCAGTTGTGATGGACAAGCTCTTAACATGGGTGTGAGTAGAGGTGGTAGAGTATTTTTCATCACTTTAACAACACAAATAAAATACCAAAATGAGTAATAAAATATATTTCAATATTCTCACAATTATTTTGAAGTAATTAATTAGAATGCTTTTTTTTTCAGGGCATGATATAGAAAAAAAATGTTTTTCGAAATATGAAGAACAAGTTGGATTTAGTCATTGTAGTATATCTTTAAGAAAATCCTAAATTTTATGCAACTACCAGAAGCTTTTGGTAAAAATATGTATTTGTGTAATAAATAATATAATACAATTAAGTTGGGTCATCAGATTCATATTGGGCTCCTCTTGGGGTGAAAGTTATTCAGTTCTCAAATATTCATTTTAAAGTGAAGCTATTATAATGTTAGTCATGTAAACTGGGACACGTATTATTTGATTATAATTAAACGAGATAAAAAGACATTTTCTTATATAGCACTTAAAAGTATTTATTTAATTTATTGTGTAAGAAGTTATGGTTGTGTGATAAGTTCATTATCATAATTTTTTCGGATGATCTTTCGTTGCTTTTTATTTTATTGTTATAATATATAGGAAACTTTGTGTATGTGCGTTATTGTATTCAGATAATGTCTTTATTAAGAATAGTTATATTATAACATCGACACTTGTAAATATTAAGCTATACATTTTCCTCATTGCAACAAATCTGTATTCTATACACATCAAGTAAAGTAAATGTTGCTCGACTTGGCGAGGGCACTGCCGTGCCCCCAGATCAAAAGTATTGTTAGGTGATGATGGTGATGTGTAAGTTTGTCGTTTTGTGTGAACTAGATAAACTGTTGACAGTGGAATTATCATGGACTGATAGTAGCTGTGTGCCTTGAAGTAGGTATATATCTATTTAATAAAACTTAAGTTATGTTTGTACATACACTAGGCGATATTTAAAAACATATACGCCTAAAAACAAAAAACAATTTTCTTAGGTAATACATTTAGGTTTTATACACACTAGGCGTAACTTAATATCACCAACCAATAAGCCGGGCAAGGCAGACTCAAGTTACGACACCGATTCGCCGATGCGCCATGCAAGTCTTACAGAATGTCTAGCAACACATTTCTAACATTATCTATTGACATTGAACTTGAATTGTAACCCGAAACTGTCAGATTTTCCCAATCAACCTTGAACCTATTACTTCAGCAATAAAGTCAAAAATCTATTAAAGAAATCTGACAGATTGTAGTAGGTTGATGTACTGGTGTCTGTACCATAAACAAGAGTGAAAAGTAGGTGCTTAGAAAACTGCATTTACAATAATAATAATAAAATCACCACAAAGACACAGGTTAATGGACATTCATCATCAATTAACCTGACCATATCATCATCTCACCACACTATCGGGGTAGTACTTGGCTTCGGCCCGTACTATTCTACTAATCCGGCATTTAAAGCCGAGCTACGTAAAATTATGAAAAGAATAATAATAATTCATGTTAGACATGACCTAACTAGACATTACTTTGTTTGACTTTAGTGAAAACGGGTATGATTAAGGTTTTTACTTACAAGTGTCGATCGATATACATTTGCATTCATGTTTATTAATATCTACTTAATTAAATTTGACTTCTACACAACGTAATTTTTATTATCAGTGTTAACTCTACATGTTTGTGTTAGTACCATAATATTTTTTCTTAGAAATTCAAAATAATTCAGCACAATATTTTTATTTTATTGCATGACTATTACAGATTGTAATATAATTTTAAATAAATTCGTTGTTTCAATGATCTCTTTTCATTTTGTGAAATGTCCTTAATTAATCCATACTAATATTTTTATCATATGAAAGTAACTCAGCTGTTTGTCTGTCTGTTACCTTACGGTTTAACGATTGAACTGATTTCGATGAATGAATTTGGCACACGGGTAGAGCATGACCTGGGTTGGGACATGAATGATAAAAAATACGGGCAGTACGTTAGAATTTACGATTTCCGCGCGGGCAAACAAATCAATGACATACGTCTTTCATTTCAGCAATGGGTCATTCGCTAAAACCGCATTCAACGAAAACATGTTGCCTCGGCGATGACTAGCTCTGCAACTACGTGCCATGCGTGACTCATTTATATACCGTTATTTAGAGGAAAGTAGCTATTACTCAGAGCGAAGGGCATCGCCAGCTTTTGAGCCTGTGGGAGGACCAGAAGGGTGCGAGTTATAACGGATTTGTAAGGGTTAAGTTTACCATTTACAGATGCTGCTGAAGTTCAGAATTTTTTAGATTTTTTTTTACATATTAGATTTTTACTCATAAAGAATCTATAAAATTCAAAAATATTAGCACCCTTCATGCAGGAGTTACTTGGTCGACTTGCAGAGAAAGCCAAGACTCAAGAGGAAGTAGGCAAAAAGAGCGAGTGAAGCGAAGTCGAAAATGCGGCACAATGATGAAGCCGATGAACGAGGATTTTTGAAAAAGTTGAGTGAGAAATTATATAAAGAAAAAGGTGTAAGTGATGAATAAAGAATGGAAGAATAAAAAGTGTTGCGCCGACCCCAAGTGACATGGGGGCAAGGGCAGGAAGATGATGAGTGCGTGTTCAGATTAAGACGAAAGTGGTTGCGTTATTTCAAATACGTCTACGATAAATTATGTAATAATTACAGTCTATTAATAGTTTTAGTGGCTTAAATACAAGTTTTATTGAAAAAATTAGAATTGAAATTATTCAGTTATGGAGCCTCTGAGATGTAGGTATCATTCTGCCGTGCCGTTGACAGGTAAGACCTAGTCTGCGAGCCGGAGGCGTAGCCATATACAGGTACCGCCAATCACACTACGTCTCTTTATCTGTAGGATTGTAGTTTCCCCCGCACTGACAGTGCTGTACCTGCCCGAGGGCACGCGCTTTGTTATTAGCACTGTATACATACACCAGCGGCAGAGTTTTAACGATGTAACAATATTCCTCACAGGGTCGCTACCCAAATACTGTGATGTACTGCGACGTTGAAATTCCTCGGGCTGCAGGGCGAGCTCCGTGTGCCGCTCGTTCTCGTTGGGAACTTCAACCTGTCGCCTACGGACCGATAACGGCTAGCCAACACTGGATTAGGGATTAGAGCTAGCCGTAGACACGTACCAACAAAACACACTCAGCGGCTCATGTCTACATTTGACATTCACCCGTAGTATGAACGCCGTTTGCAGGATCTACGCTTCCACATACTACCTAGACTTTAATCTGCTGAGCATTTGGTACGCTACTTCTAGTCACGCTAGCCACCGATCACCTGCGGCTACCGAACCAACCGACACACACTCGTACGCCATTAGAGTCACTGCTCGATTCTCTACAGCCCGATAGTGACTTGTCTACCTTTCATTGTGCATTGTTAAATCTATACAATATATGGACCTACATTTTTAGGAGGCAAAACATTGAGATAGCTCGAAGCCAAGCCAAGTCAGCACGAAAGGTAGATAAAACAGACGAATCTAGGACCTTCGGCATAATATTTAAAACAGTTGCTGGGTAATATTTAAAACAGTTTTTAGCTTCTCCTGTAAAAAAGGATGTAGTGCATTTACAAGGTCCTGCACTGACGCCGACGATATTTGGTTTGGTTTGATTTTGAATATTTGGTTTGTGTATTTTATTTGGTTTCATTTTACTTCTTGCCCAATTTTTTTTTTATAACAATGCCTCTCTAGTATTTCTCCTGTATCATGGGTGCGTTTACAAACATTTACAAACAGTCAGACCCGGAACAACTACTGTAGGCTGTAAATGTAGGCCATACAAACATTTTTCCGTGCGGGAATCGAACCCGCGACACGCTGTGGTGTAGCAGCTAATCGCTCAGCCACTACTCCATCCTCTCGTGGGTTCACCCTCTTGATTATCTCCATATGAATTATTGAACAACACGCAATCGCCTGATGTGTGTGTTCTCAATAAATCATCTCGTAGAATGGCCTTATTCTACTGCCATCCTCATCACTATTACAGTTAGCCTGAGATGTGAAACGAAATAAAAAATCTAAATACATGTATAAATAGACTGATTTATTTTAAACTTTTCAATCATTTATAATTTTACGTAACGGTAATTAAACATTTGTTTTTAGTTCCTATTGTTATACTACATTTGGTTTAATTCGCAACATATCCATGTGTTGCTGCCAGATAACTTTGAATAAAATTATAACATAAGTACACTAAAACAGCTCAAGTACCATTCACTTGAATACGAAAAGAACCTATATAGGTTGGAACTCATCGATGCACAAACGTGCACCATAGCATGCACTTATAATAAAAAACCATACCAACACAGTATTGGTGTAGGCTAGGCGTTCTGATTGAAGATTTGGTTGTAATATGCAAAAGTCTTGCATACACATTATTAGACGTATTATCACAGATCAATGTTCTATAGGAATACTTTGTACCAGCTACCAAGATTGTCTTATGTAACTATGCATTAGCTATTTTTTTTAAACAGAATGTTATTTTACAAAGGGCGTTCCCTCTAATGGATACCTCATACTATATCTCCTTACAATGTAAAGTTAGAAGTTGCAGATGGCAAACCTAAACCATTGGCAACTAACTTTACTCCGTGTTTTAATAAGAGGTATCATTATCTACCCAGATATGTGAGTAGTAAATAGTAGGTATTACTGGTTAGAGGGAACGGCTTTCGTAAAATAACATGCTAAGTGCGAGCAGACATTTTAAAACGAGTACAGTCGAGTCTTTTGCAATATATGCGAGACTTTGAGCGGTTTCAGACTAGCGTCTTTTTTGCTCGTATAGGGTTATGCGCTTTATTTTGAGATTCAAAATCTAACCTAATTCAAAATCTAAAGGTACTGGCGGACCTACAAACTGAACCTACCGGTTTGTCGTATATCTATAAAACTCCATTTTCTCCAAATATTTAACATACCCCAAACTCGAAATTTAGCATACATATGTACCACCTACAGGTTGTAGAGTATAGTAGCCTTATTGTATCTTTAGTTTCTTGATCTGTTGTGTGTGAAGCAGTCGTAGCCGTTGCAGGCATCACTGTGCTGCTTAATGTTCGACTCAAACATCTCTCTACACCCATCATCGTCGATGGCTCTTTCATATACTATCGCTATAGATCTCGTCGTCCCACTGTTCACCGCTGCTGTCTGAATCCCTGTGAATAAAAAATATCATAATGTTACTACCGTCACGAAGCTCAATTCAATTGTAGAAAGCGGCTGTTATTACTGGCTGAATAATGTCCGGGTAGTGTACTGGGTAGTTATCATAAGTCACTCATTAATTCAGATATAACAGAATAAACTAAACTTACTCGCAGTCCGGTTCGTCCTCGTTCTCTTCGAGGGAGGGGCTCTCGTGGTGGCTTTGTCTGGAAAGAATAACAACAAAAAATTGGTTAAAAAAGGATAGAAAGACCATTTATTCGCACTGTTTTCAGTGGAAACTTACTCGGACTCCTGGCTATCCTCGTTGTCTTGTTCCATCTCGTTCTCGTCGTGAGAGGTGGTCTCGTATTCTTGTGCAGACTCATCAGGGCTGTGACTTCGACAGAAGGAATAAAATTATATTACAACATCATTCTCATCGTCGCGCAGAAGAAACAAGGCCAATGTTAGGCTGCGTAGGCCTTCCCTAAGCATCACCACATGCAAGAAAGCGAAGGACACAACGCTGGTCCTGTGCTTCCCGCATCTAATAGTTATCGGCAACTTTCACAGGTTATGGATGCATGATTCTGAGTAGCTGGGGAGCTTGGTAGGGCAGCTCCAGAGCTCGTTTTGATTGTTTTTCGACCTAGTGAACCAGATATACCCCACCATGTATTATTGGTTTTCTGGTTTAACTGTAATACAATATTCGCTGAGTAAACTTACTCGGTTTCCTGTTCCTCTTCGTTCTCGTCGTGGGAGGGGCTCTCGTTGTCATGTTCGGACTGATCAGAACTTCGATTGAAACAATAAAGTCCAAATTATTATCGTCTCGCAGCAGAAATACGGCCAATGCTAGGCTGCTTGGGCCTAGTGATGCTTAGGGGAGGCCCCCCTAAGCATCACTAAAAAGACCAGCACAGTGCTTCCCGGCACGAATCTAGCTAACTCCCGCGAGTTTCATCAGTCCCCGTATGCACAAAGAGTTCGATTTAATTTTGATTCGGGAACTCGTATGTATTTTTTTTGGCTTAAAAAAATGTAAGAAGGCATGTGCAGATGTAGGAAAAGTATGCACTTTGGAAATTATATCGGTGTGGAGATTGATCTCCACAAAATAGACGTGGTTGTTACAACCTTGGAAGTAGTAGCAAGTAGGAAATGAATACACTAACAACTACAACATGAATCACTATTTTGAGTGACAAATGATAAGGTGCGAACGGAGGTGAGTTTACGTGAAACAGAATGTCCGTAGTTAACTTACTCGGATTCTGGTTCATTTTCGATCTCGTCGTGTGAGTGGCTGTCGTAATCACGTGCGGAGCCAGGACTTTGACTTCTTCTAGAAAAAAAAACAAACGTTCATATACCAAAAGGAGCTTATCGGGTTTGGGCTCGATATTCTATAGTTTCCCGTCTCAGCTTACTTTAATCACTACAGTAAGCTGAGAAAAGCGCGAGTTTGTGTACCCTACATCAATACATTTATCTTCAGTGGAACATTGAAAGTTCGACTCAACTACTTGAAAATCCAACAGCACGCTCGATACGTCTTTAATACGTAATTTTAACTGTCGTCGGTTCGTAAAAATAGATTGTTCACAGTGAAAACTTACTCGGACTCCTGTTCTTCTTCGTTCTCGTCGTGTGAAGGACTGTCGTCACGCGCGGACTCAACTGGGCTGTGACTTCGACTGAAACAATAATAAAACCATTACATCATTATCATCATCATTCAGCCTGCTGAAAGGCGCTCACTGTCGGACCTAAGTAAAATAAGATGGTATGTTACCGGTCATGCCTTACGGGCATGACCGGTAACATACCATCTTATTTTACTTTGGAACTAAGAAATCATAAAAGAAGCCGATTTCTTAAAAAAGTATGTAATTATAATTACTTGTTTTTCTTTCTTGTATTATTGCTGGGCTTCATCATCTACCTAGCCTTTTCCCAACTATGTATGTTTGGGTCGGCACAACCCAGTTAGTACTGTGTAATACGATACCCATTGGTAAGACTGGTTGTCAGACTTTCGGGCCACTGACTTAGCTGTAACTACTGTCAAATATCTACAAAAAATGATAGCCGGGAGCAACGGCTTAACGTACTTCCGAGGGACGGAGGAAACTCAGTATGTAATGGGTGGTCACCTATCCACAGTCACAGACCAACCAGGTAAGCGCGCCTTGACCTGAAGATTGATCCGAGCGACTGCTAATATTTAGCCATTTCAAATTGTTTTATGGGCTTATTCATTTTAAATTGTTGTTGACTCTGGATTGCTGTAACACCTATGTAGCTATGTCTAGTACCAAATAATTCAGTTAAAACTTACTCAGATTCCGGCTCTTCCTCCTCGTTCTCGTAGTGTGAGTGGCTATCGTAATCATGTGTAGACGCAGGGCTGGGACTTTGACTGAAGCAAAATTAAAAAAAAAAAGTTATGAAACATTTTACAAGATGGGTATGTGGAATTCTCTGACTCTTGCGATAGTTGAAACAGTGTTGCAGGAGCCAGTGTCCTTCACTAATAAAGTGGAATTTGTTTTATGACAAAAAAGCAGAAAAATATACACTCACTTATGCGTGAGTGTTTGTTTTGTGTGTGTGTGCGCGTAATTATATATAATGAAACAATTACATCATTATCATTCAGCCTACTGAAAGACGTCCACTGTTGGACCTAGGAGTTATGCGCATGAACGGTCACGTGCTTTCCGGATCATGTCTATTAAATCAATATTGTGCATGCGTCAATATGTATTGGCCGGTTTTTATTATTTTACTCCGAAAATAACCGTAATCAAGTAATGATATATCTCTTTTAGAGCCTTATTCATTTAATGTTGTTTGAATTCCGGATAGCTATGTGTATCTGTATTACATGTGATAAGATCTTAATGCATGTGATACCTGGATAGGGACGCACGGAATCGGGATGTGAGGCATAAGAAAGGCGAGGCCGATTCCCAGCTGTGGGTGATTTCGGCCTGAAATAACGATGATAAAACTTACTCAGACTCAGACTCTTCCTGTTCATCCCCATTCTCCTCGTGTGAGACGCTGTTGTCATGATCGGACTCATTAGAGCTGAGACTTGGACTGGAACGATAAAACCATTTGGTTATTAAAAGGATCGAATCCAGAAAACGAAGAGAACTGAGCTAAAATCG
Organism: Lycophotia porphyrea; assembly: GCA_950005105.1. Taxonomy (NCBI): domain Eukaryota; kingdom Metazoa; phylum Arthropoda; class Insecta; order Lepidoptera; family Noctuidae; genus Lycophotia; species Lycophotia porphyrea. The sequence continues at coordinate 11,128,334 of OX465393.1, forward strand.
GCAAAGTGCGAGTCGGACTTGCGTGCTAAAGGTTCCGTCCGTTTTGTGACGTCAGACTCGTGACAGTACCACGTGTGAAAAACTGAAGGAGCATTGCATGGTATATCTTGGCGTTTATGCCTACCTCCGTTAATAATTGTTTAAGGAGTTGAATAGAAAGTTTCCTGCGTAAACTTACTCAGATTCTTGTTCCTCCTCGTTCTCGTCTTGTGAGGGGCTCTCGTTGTCATTTTCAGACTCATCGGGACTGTGACTTCGACTGAAACAATACAATAATTGGGAACATGAAATTCAATACCTCGACACTATTTGGGCTTTAAATTATAATGCAATCCCTATCGACACGGCAGTGTGGGTGCCAAATGAAAGAATAAGGCGATTCTTTTGTCACGGTCTAACCCGTGACAAGGAAACATAGTGTAAATTAATGAAATGCATGGTTGGCTTAAGAAAACCTTAGCACTCTTTAGACACTTATTAAGTAACTAGCTGATGCCCGCGGCTTTGCCTGCGTGGATGTCGGTTATCGCGACCAAAAGTAATCATGATGATCCTATTCCCTCAACTCATGGGAACCTAGTTTGCCCATTTTCAAAGTATTAAAATGGATATAGTATATTATCCTTAAGAGATAGACATAAGCCATAGCAGATTTTTCTGTAGACCTATATAAGATATACAATTCTACCATTCATCATTTTGTTATATCTTATAGGGCAGGAGGAATGGAGGGAGGCCTTTGCCCAGCAGTGGGACAATATGGGCTAGCTATATTATATATTAAAGGGCAGCGTTTTCGTTGAAAGCTCTCCCAGACGGCTTATTTTTTTCCAACACCTCCAACAAATATCATTATATTTTAGCCAATCTGTACAAAAACTTGACAAATTATATACAAAAAAAATCCTCAAGAACCACTCTATCTATTTAAGAAAACAACATGAAAATTAGTGCAATCATTTTTGAGTTTATCGCGAACAGACAGATAGACGCGGCGGAGAACATTGTGTTATAATATGTAGTGCTGTTGGGTTCGGCTTCCAGTACATCCGGATGCAGCTGAATACCAGTATTTTACATGGAACAACTGTCTATCTGCCCTCCACAACCCAGTTAGTTCTGGATAATACGATACCCTTTGGTAGAAAAACAGTGAAATTAGTGATAGCTTTAATTTCCACATCAGATGTTCCAGATCTTCAATTTTTATTCGTCAACAGAGAGTGCTCATCAGGCTGGACAACTCTTGCTAAGACGTCATTCCTATATATGTTACAGTGTGGCTGGGCTCTTGGAGCTCCACATCAGCTGTTCCAGATCTTCAAATTTATTCTCTTAGCAGAAAATGATCATTACGTGGAACAATTTTTGCTATGGTACCATTTTTGTATCTCTTATAGTTTAGCTGGTCTGTTGCAGTTCTGCACCAGGTGTTCAAGTTTCCAAGATAAATTATAGCCTATATGTTGCCCAGACTTAAAACCTATACAACAAAAAAAAATCATTTAAATCCGTCGAGTAGTTCCGAAGATTAGCGTGTACAGACAAACAGACAGAATTTTTTTTTGGATTCGTGCTCTATTACTGTTTCTAAACACCCCCCAATTTTTTTTTTTAATATATTCAATGTACAGACACAGTTTTTTTACTGTCTTATTATATGTATAGATTATATTATTATACGGGGCAATGCTGACGTATTTCGACGATTGACAAGTAGGTAACGAGTTTACCGCGTCCAAAGAGATCCACGTTTTCGTAAGTTGATTGTACTAAAGGGTGCAAAAACAGGGTGTTTTTTCCGGTATTGCGGTACAGAATGAGTAATAGTTCTCGGATTCGTGAAGGGTCCGTTTACACCTTGTTTAAAGGCAGAGGTGCCTCTAGCCCATGTAGCGCCCGTGTGCAAACATTACCCTAGCGCCCCTTAGTATAAGCGCGTGGTCAACATGGAATGGGTACAAAGTACAAGTAACAGCGCATCAAGTTACCACAAACTGTCAAATTTCCCCAATGGATAATAAACTCTATTGTTTGGAGATTAAATTTGAAGATGAAATTGGTCGGTTTTGTTGTTTTTATTGTAAAAACCGCTCGTGGCGCGCCTTGCTTTGCTGTAATACGACAAATATAAAAAGAGCTCCAAATGCATTACAAAATGTATGCAAAGCGGAGCTCTTTTTACGTTGGTCATTGAAAAAGCCGCGGTCGGCCAACGCGCGCGCCGACTGGGGCTCTGTAGCGAGCGGCGCTCGGCGCCCCCTAGGACCGCTGCGCTCGTGTGCAACGCACACCCTGCACTATAGGTAAAGACAACTCTGTTTAAAGGTTCGCACATTACTCAGACTCGATGCCAACTCCACTCAGACTTGATTCGCGCTACAATTTAATGCTTTATCATGTCGAGTCATGTAATGTGCGTAGACCGCAATGCTCAAATCTTAAACTTACTCGGACTCCGGTTCCTGTTCATCCTCCTCGAGAGAGGGACTCTCGTTGCCATGTTCAGAGTCATCAGAACTGTGACTTTGTCTGGAAACAATAAAATCATTTGGTGTATTAATTTTATTCGCAATTATTTGTTTTACAAATGGAAGTACCTAACATATTGAATAAGTACCAATAAAGGACTAGATACAAACTGACGCATTGTAAAGGAATAATATGGTCTACTTACTTATCAACTAGGATTAATTTCACTTCTGACATATGCTTTTACAAAATGTCAGCCTGTATGACCAAATACTTGAAATTGAGCGAAAGGAGTGTACCTAAGATCGATCGTAATCGCAGCATTGGTACTCTTTTTGTGACTTTCACTTTTAAAACCATAAGCTTCGCAGTTTCTACTTTCCAAGGCGAGATAAAGCCATGAGTTTATATTTGAATATGTTATTTGCAAACTTACTCAAAATCGGGTTGCTCCTCATTCTCACCGTGGGAGTCACTATTGTCCTCATTTGGGGCAACAGGACTGTCAATTCCTCTGGAAATGTTAGTTATAAATTAAGAATATTAGATTAAGTCATTTTATTTTGAACTTTTTTCCGATTAAAATAATATAAAAAATTGTACACTTTGGTTCAGTTCTAAAATTAGCTTTTATTTTAGGAACTTTACGCAAGTCGCGACAAAACAAAAAAAAAAGAAAAGTAAAACTCATTTTGTAATGAGGCAGTTTTACTTTCATTTATTGGCCTAGGAGGCTTACCCTTAAATGTCTCATTGGTAATTTCAAGTTATCGGAGCTGCAGGATATTTTTTAGGCCTAAAAGCCGAAGTACGGTTACACCTAGGTGTAACCGGTTTCATTTGGCTAAAAATAGGTCTAGCCTTCTTTTTACTGGCGATTTGATGCAACCAACTTGGATGTAGCGCTCGCTGCCTGCTGCAGCCGCTCGCTAAGCTCGCGTGCGTTTGGTCACATAGTTGTAACCTAATCCATTTGGTCGGTGTGGCTTAGCAATGAAAAGGATACACCTATGTTTAACCAATTGCTACCAGCATCCGTAAAGCCGGATAGACCTAAGTGTAAACGTAATTCGGCTTTTAGCCTTAACATATTCATCCTTGAGAAGCGGGCCCCATAACCACCGTGTTGCCATCGGCCCTGGTGAAGTGAAAAAAAAAAGAAATAAAAAAAGCATACCCACTCACCGACTGTTGTTCGCGTTGGACGGCCGGGCTTGTTGTATCGAGTTCTGCAATTAATAGTCATCCCAATAATGTCACTCCGTGTCATCGTAACGGGAACATTCCAAAAGAAGTTGTAATATTGGATTATTAATAAATTTAATAAGGCATTGGGTATACCTTCTTGCATAATTATTTGAAAACTAACTATATTCTTCTATGATAGTCAATTGTGTATACTAGAGAATCGGATACTTTTACCATATACTAATGGGTCATAATATCATTAATGTAAGTAGATATTACCAGTGAAGATAAAATTATAATCACAATAGGCCTAAAAATTCCTGATCACGGCGCTGAGCACAAAATGAACTCAATTCGATTTAATAAAAATGGTCTCGGTCTCTAACAGCCTCAAAGAAACTGAACTTGCCATGTTGTTGATTTTGACTTAAATTTGGTCGATATTGGTGCCGATTCCCTTGTTTACCAACTAAACTAAATTTAAGTTGAGTGTATCTTTTTCTTTCTATTTCATTAAGAAAAGGACAGAAGATAAATTTTAGTTTAGTCCTGTCAAATTAACCAGCGCCTGTCATAAGTTTAGACGTGATTAAAAAGTTGACTACTAAAATTACATCAAATTACGTCAGGTGCTGACTAATTTGACAGGACTAAACTAATATTTATCTTCTGTCCTTTTCATAATGAAATAGAAAGAAAAAGATGCACTCAACTTAAATTTAGTTTAGTTTGTGAACAAGGGAATCGGCACCATTGACATTATTGACCAAGATGAAGAATAAATATGTCAGAGATGTATCAATCCGTGATCAACGGTGACGCAGTTCACGTATCACGAAGCCACCACCACCACATAGATACTTCGACGATCACATAGATACTTCTTTCAAGTTCTCTCAATATCGCTACCGTTTGATGACGTCAAAACTTCGGCCAATCATGCTGTAACTATACTAAGACGACCGACGTCCTTGTTAAAATTGCAGGGAGTCGCTGGATGCAGGTGGCATTGGACCGGACACATTGGAAATCGATTGGGGAGGGCTATGTTCAGCAGTGGAAAGCAAGGGGCTGAAATGATGATGATAGTTTTGAAACGTTCCAGCCAAACAGCGAAATTCAAAATATTTTATCTCCCATATCCATATCAGTCGGAAGCTAAAAAATTCGGAATGTGAAATAGCGGCAAAAAACCAAGGTTACTCTCGGAATCTACACCAATGTCGACTTATCACTGGATTAGGTGTAGAGATCCTAAGGAACGAAGCTCAGATGTAATCAGTAATGTTGCCGAGTTGATTGGCGATACATCCAGAGAACAAAAAAGACAAACGCGTTAAAACCCCGGAAGCGGAACTCGTCTGCAGTGCATGGTCCTCTCGAAGTTGTCGAACAAATGTAAATATGGGTGTAAATATTTTAGAATCGAGAAAAGTAAATCAATAAACGCAGTGTAAGACGCCCTTCGGCTAGGTCTTTGAAATGGATAGATGGGAGAAGTCGAGGGTCAGAGACAAACAATTGGAAGGGCCTTAGTTCAGCAATGAACTGCTGTACTGTTGATGAATGGGACACATAATATAGTTCGTTTACGAAAAATTCCTATAGCACCTCGGTACCTTTTGCATAGCACGGACATCAAGCAAAATACTAATATAAAAAAAAGTCACCGCGATCGTGACACCATCGACATGACACATTTTACGAATCGCGAAGATGTTTAGATCATCATCTTAAATACATTCTGAGGACGGGCCAGTTTATGCAGAGCAGCGCCGTGATCTCGCCTCTACCAGCAGTCTATGGCCCGTGTTACATAACACACACTCAAGTATTACTTAAAATTTAGAATCAAGCCATTTGATTGGTGGTTGTGTAAGTAATGCTTGAGTCTTGTGACGTTTTGTAATACGGATCTACGTGTAGGTTATCTAGGTTCTTTAGTTCTTTTTATGATCTGACATGGTTTGTAAAATAAAGTTATTACCTACATGCATGTAACGTGGTGTGTAATATAATAAATCCGTAAAACGGAATAAAATTGCATTTTTTTTATAAAAGACTGATTTAATTAAAATATTTCCATCATTATTTTACATAACGATAATAATAAATTTACATTTATTTAAAAAGGTATTAATTGTTAGACATTATTCATTTAACAAATTGTGGTTGATCTCAGATCATTATAAATTGAAAATAAAAGGATACTTAGACAGAAATCATTTAATTTTTTTTTTGTATATATGTTTTCTCTTCATACAATTTGTATACTAGATATCACTGAAATAACGTAAAACGATTTGTTCAATATCGATAATAAAATCTGGCAGGTTGGTCTGTTTGAGACATAGTAGCTCTCAAACAGATGATCAAATAATATTGTATTTTTGGGTGAATGTTAGTTTAATTCTTCCCTAATAGATTTTTGCGTTGGGTTAGGAATGCCTAAGGGATTCTTAAATTTAAAAATAAAAAAACAGCTCGTTAGTACATGCGGTCGATTTTGTTCATACGTTTGTAAGGAAAAATCTCTAAGAGAATTATGAGTTGTTGCATTATTTTATCTCATTTTGCGTTATTTCAATGATACATTGTTTTATAATGACAGAACAAACGAAACTTTTTTACATCGAGATGGGATACTGTCTGAAGGTTCATATTAATAAACATCCCTTATTTGAAGGCTTTTGATTGTTGCAGTCTTATGAGCAATAATTTGTGATTTTTATGTTTTTAAATTCATGAAATTAACATGACTTTTTGCCAGCTATCAAAAGGGAGCGGCTTATTTGTACTAAAACGTATTTATAAGCCGTTTCACTTGCAGAGAACTGAGAAAATATAGGTGACCTCAGAATTTTATACATCTATATTAATATTATTAAGAGGTAAAGCTTGTAAGTTTGTATGAAAGGGTATTCTTCGGAACCACTGATCCGATTCCGAAAATACTTTCACTAATGCTCCATTACCCCAGTGTCCAGTTATATTTACGACGTTCCCATGGGCTAATTTCCAACTAAGACGAGCGAAGCCGAGGGCAAAGGCTTGTTCAAAAATTCAGAAACACAGCCACGAGGGCTCTCAATTAGGATTTATATTTGGTTGACTGACTCGCGAGCTCATTCGCGAAATATTTACGTTAGTTGTTCATGTATTGAAACTGCATTAGGTAGAGATTATTGCAACGTAAGTAAACCCGCCCGCACCTGCGAATTAGCGCAAATAACCACTAATATTAAGAGTTCTACTCAATTAATCTGGAAAACTGAGATTACAGTTTACAATATACACCTATTCACAACAAACACGGACACTGTTTTTTTAAGTACCTTGTTACATACAACAATGCGCGAATCAGTAAATTGGTACATTGTTACGATTCGATTTCAATCAATTCAATAGATACATTTCTTATATAATATCTAAATAGATAAAACGACTATCGTCTGGTGCCAATAGCATTGAGTGACTTGTTAAGTTTAAATCAAGATTTTTTTTGTTTATCTTCGGAAATTTAACTCGTTTATCTGAAATTTTGCGTTTTAGCAATCTGAAGTTCTGAAGACATTTAGAAATTGCAAGTTTTTACTTTAGATCAGGAACTTGGGCCGCTGCGTTGTTTTATGGCAGAAAATAATACATGACACTATGTGTAAATAGAAATATTCTGTATCTACGAAATACTGGCAGTAGTTTAAGATATAAACAAACACAATACAGAAATTCAATCAATATTTTGTGAATTTTATGAAATTTATAAAATATGGTATTTAGATCTAAACTATAACATTGTAATTGGGTAAATTTTGACCCATATTGGTGATGATGGATGGACCAAATAAAGTGTGTAGGCTAGGTCCATATTAATTGGGCAATTTATATAACAAATGAATAAGAATGGTGCGGTTTTATATGCCAATGCCATCATTAATATTATAAACGTTTTATCACAGATAAATCTTGGATACATTTTGTACCAAGGTTGTCTTAACTAGGCATGTGTAAAGTAGCTATAGTCAACATCTTACAAATAAAAAACAAATGGAGAAAGAGAATGTGGAGTTGTGTGCATAATTATGCAACACTTACTAAACCTAATACCTAAAATAACATTTAAATTACACTACAGTATTACCTGGGTATGCTGTACTGTCGGTACATTCATTCGCATCAAGAACAAGAGAGAGACATGATAGCCACTTATTTTGTGCTTCTAACAATGTACACACTCGCCAGACCAGCAGCGGTCGACAAAATGGCGGCATCTAGAAACGAAACGTTATAGCATTCATTAAGAAAATGAATACTAACAATTTGTCTCTTTCTTGTTCTCCGTGTGCTATTTGTATACTCAGGTACCTACGGTAAATTTGAGATTTTCCGCACTATATTAGATGTTTGCACTATAAAATCTCACTTAATGGACCATGGTACAACTTTGCAGCACGAACATAATGAGATTATGTAACCTTAGTAACGCTTGCCTCCGTTAAAAGTAGGTAAAAAGTCAAAAAATTCTACCATTTGTCGACATTGAGTGCATGGTGCTGTTACGATTCTTTTGCAAAATGAGTGGATGGCGATACGATAACGGTGAGTTAAGTATTTTGCTAGATGTTCGTGCTGCGGAGGTATCGACACATCGCTACGCGTAGGGACAGCCGGGCGCCCAGTGGCCGCGCGCGCCGCAGCGGAAGCAGCGCCCGTAGCCGCCGTAGTAGGCGTCGGGCCGGCCCTCCACTAGCTCCCCTCTTCCTCTAACACCACTATCACTTCCGGCTGCTAAACATCAAATGTTCTACTCAATCATCTGGAAAAGTTTTCGTTACAGTTAAGACTAGAACCTTCTTGGAAGAAGGTACCTTTGTTGTTGTTGTAGTTGTCAACAGTTCACGAAGTTCCATGCAGTAACGTTTAGCTAATAGTTTGTATTATTTTATCCGATATTTACGTAATCTAGCTTGTTAATATCATACGTATGAAAAATCTTTAATAGAACTATAAAAGTAGACAAATCAGTTCGGTTTCATACGCACCCCAGTCCTCGTAGGCATCACTGTTAGATCCACTATCACCCTCGCGGTGGATCCAGAGGAATCTCTCGTCGTATCTCTCATCGTATCTCTCGTCGCTGTAAGCAACATTCAGGGATTACTTAACTCACAAAGTTCAGTAAAAGGAGAACGGTCATTTGTGACCCAGGCCCGACACGAAAGAGACATTTCTCAGTTTTTTTATTATTTAAAATATAGCTAAAATATATTTTTTTTGAATTCAAAATTAATGGCTAACACCAAAATTTTGCCTTATGTTTTTGTTCAGGGGATTATTTTTAATACCCCTTTTTCAAAAATCTAATGATGCAGTTCTAGTTTTATCAAAATCGGGCTCGAGACTGAGTATTTTATTCTATTCCTCATAATTTCGGATTTGGCCATCCACGCCCACAAAAAAATCGCCCTGTATAGTGTTCCACTAGAAATATTTTAACTAAAATGGAGCTAAAAGGTTGATGACTGTCTGTTTTTGTGTTTTTATCTTAATTGGCGTCATTTTAAATATATATAATTACTATTCATTAAAAAATATATATTTCAAAATATTTAGCCTGAACAAAATCAAACGGCAAAATGGAGTGACTGGAGGTGTTAGCCATTGATATTCAGAATAGTGTTGATTTATTTCTGTTATATTAAATATTACAAAATAACTGAGATACGTTCCTTTTGTTTCGGGCCTGGGGAAATTTCCTTTGGGTTGTGACCGTTCGTTCCGTTATTATAAATACTGTATCTAGTGAACCACACAAAGTCAAATTGGCTGTAGCGATTCAGTAGACTTTAGGGCTAGAAACACAGGTACGGAGACTTAAATGCCCCGTTGGTGTTGTGATTGCAGAATGCTTATACTTAATTAGTTTATTATGTTTTCCATCAGGAAATACTTGACAACAGCCCAGTCTAGATTGTTCTTAGCGTGTCAATAGTAAATTTTTATTAAATATGTTTGGCCCTAAATTCAAGTATAGATTTGAACTTGGTTAATAAAAAAAAGTGTTTTATTTCAGTAAAATTACCCATACACAACAAAAATAATAATCATCATCATTTCAGCCGAAAGACATCCACTGCTGGACATAGGCCTCCCCCAACTGTCGCTACAGTGCATCTCGCATCCAATGGATCGCCGCAACCAGCAAAAATAATAAATAATGGAAAATGGAGGATTAATGGTTCACCATCTATAACATACCATAACATGGGTCTCCTTTTATTTTTATTTATTTATTACATTTAGTACAGCATAAGCTAAATGTAGTTATCTTTTTACTCGGTCTACTCACAGAACCACAGACATTCCAACATTATCGTCTTCCATTCATCAGCAAACAAGTCCAATCCAGTGAGCGCGTTGAGCATCCTAACCATTGGCGGTATAAGGTAAAGTGGATCGAGCTACTGTGCGACAAAATGAGAAATTAAACAATTTATGCTCTAACAATTTAAAGCCTCTTCTCCGTTGAGAACCTATAAGGCCTCGCTTGTTGGTTAGCCGGTCCGCTATTACGGTGGCGAGTCAGCTGTACTACTCAGGGAACAGAGGTTATAATCGTAATGGTAACAGAGTAGTCACTTACTCGGTCTCCTCCTCCTCCTCCTCGTCGAGGTACTCGTAGTCGTCGGGCGTGGAGCCAAAAGAGCCGTCATCTCCTCTGTAAACAATGCAAACATTCTTCTTAGGGATCATTTTACATGCATAACTTATCTGAAGATTAAATATCAGATTTTTTTATACGAAAGCTGTCCACTAACCGCTTAGATTTACCACCGCCACCGCTTTATTACTCATATCAGACAAAAGTTATCAGACGGTTGAATAGTCAGCCCTTAGTTATTCCCTTTTATTCAATATTCATGCATGCATATAATTTATTGAGCATGCACTCAATCGAAAAACTATGCAAACCTTTCTATTTACTACTCCAAGTGATTCCTTGGATAAATAAAAATTATACTCGTTGGGTTGTCGTCGTTTATATTCTTATTAAGATGCATTACCCAGGCAAAACAAAAATAGAGTTAGAACATGATTATTTTCTTAACATATATAATGAATAGGACAACACCATTATTAACGAGAGGGTTTTATTCTAGTTTTTGTTACAGGTTTCTTGTTCTTACTTTGCGATCATTTAGTTAGTGCCAAGGATTGGATAATAAAGGGTACCCAAAAGTAATATTGAAGAGTTTAAATAAGCATACCGGTAGGTGTTCGCGGTGGACTGCCGGCCTTGTTCCGACTCGAGTTCTGCAACCAATACAGCTTCATAAAGCTATTCATATCTTATAACTAGCCCTTTGTTAATCTGAGCCCCATTATAAAATAAATAAATGTGAGAGTGAAAAACCCTACCTAGGAATGCACAATAGAACAAGGTTTGAGTTGATTAGTTTCAGTTAAATCAATGTCATCATCACTCTCCTGCCTTTATCCCATTTTTTTAGGGTAGTCGCAGCTTGTCTTCTTCTTCCGTATATCTCTATAGATCATCACGTGTGTCGCTATTACTAGCCATATTATATTGTTCAGGCCATCCATACTACTTTGGTTTTCCCCTAAACTTATCATTGTTGAACGAGTTCAATAATTTTGATGGTTTCTGTGCGTTAAAGCCTGAATTTAGGCTAAAACTGGCAGCTCTAAGGGTGTGCACGATTAGATCAGTGCAAAAATTAAGTTGTCAAATATTATATCTTCTAATATCATTAAAATATGCTTGAATACAAGAAATTAACTTGTACTTGACAAAAGTTATTGTTTTGAATAGAGAAATAGGAATGAAATTTTAGGAAGTAGGATTGAAATCAAACACTTTTCATAAAAATCTGAATAACGAATTTATTTTTCTTCAACAATATTTGTGTATATAGACGTAATTTAAGCAAAATTCATTAAAAAAAACATATATATGGTTATATGGTTTTAACTTAATATTACTTCATTTTTTAATTAACTATTATAATACTTTGAAATAAAAGACAATTATTAAAAGAACACTCAACTGTTATTAAGAATAGAATAAATAATGTATCGAGCCAATATGTAAGAAGTATAATACCGCCTCATTCAAGTGCTTCATCACTCGTATATAAAAAACTCACTACTCAGCTTGTATATTACTTATTTTAATTGTTTAACTTCAATCATTACTGAAAATGTTACCTAGCTTGGTTTCAATTTCAATTCGTACAATAAACAATATTTGCTTTATTCAACTAAATAAGAAATCAGACTTGACTGACTTGACGCTGCCAAGCAGACACATTTGACACAAGGACATTCAACTCCTACACTCACTTGCAAATTTTTTTTGACACTACACCTTAAATAATTCTTGGCTAAGTTCCGTCTTAGTAAGGATCTCAACCTTTTGTTTCGTCCCTATCTTAATTATACATTCTTTTAACGTCACACTGAGAGCCACTTATAGTCAGAAGTTAAAAGTTACAAAGGATTTACTGACGTCTCTTTCGTTTGGTGTTTGCCTGACGATCTGTGTAAGATAAGAATGAAAATAACTTTGGAGATGAATGGTTATAAAAGTGTTTAATATGTGTTGCATTTTGTAAGGTTACCAATCAATTCATAAACCTTTACTATTGCGTTAAAATAATTGATTATGAAGCTGCATTGTTATCGTCATGCATTATAAAGAAAGAATTTGAAAAAAAAAGATAAATATTGCTTATGTAAAATTCAGGGTGTAGTATGGTATGTTTTTATTTGAATATTTATCGAATTTTATGTGCAAGAATTTTATCAATTAGTGGATAATCAGACATCATAATTTAATATTAGGTATTCGTTTGTGCGTCGAAGTCTCTTCCACCCTGTATAATATGATATCATGATTTTTAGTTATGAAGATATACATGAAGTTTCAGTAACGCGGTTTAAAATAATTTCAATAAAACCAATTTATTAACACCCCGAAAATTAAAGCATAAGCATATATTTATCAGGGCCCTAATCAATAAAAAAATAATATTACTAACCTTTTCTTCCATCCAAGATTTCTTTTCTTTTTCGTTTCATCTCCTCACTAAGACTTTGTACCATTTTCTCTATGAAGGAGTTTAGTACCAAGCTTTTGCATTCTGATGTTATTGAAGCTCTGAAAATTATATAAAATTGTATCAAGATAAAAGTTTACAATAAGATCTTAAACATTGTTTTAAGAGGGCTATCACATTTCTTCTTGTATTTGAGCGTTTTACTCGTAAGTTTGATTATTTTTCTCGGGAATGTTTTAAACAAATATTTCAATTTGTTTACGCACATGAGTAAAAACCTTGTCTCTGCAAAGGATGTTTCATAAAATCCTACTTTTGGGCATCTTTGATGCTTTGTTACATAAAAGATATAATAATATTATATTATATAAAAATGTCAATGGTACAATTGAGTGGTGTACTTTGGAATGCTTTAATCAATTTTTTATATTTCATACAGAAATACACCAAAAAAAAATCCGTAAAACAGAAAGATACTGACCTTTTTTCGTCCGAAATGATATTTTTTATCTATGAAGATATAATCCAAATTCAAAGAAAATATTAGGTTTTTAATAAGTAAGGTTACTATCTTACCTTGCTTGAAAAAAATAATTAGACGATTTAAAAGTAAAATACTACTTGAAAACAATTGTTTTATGCAATGCTAAAAATCAATATAAATCTCGGAACGGGCGGTCCTTAGCTTGTTTGGTCATTTTGGTTTGTTCCTGGAATCCGAGGCATAGCTGTTTGCATGTGTGTGTAGTATACCTCGCTAGATGCACACTTGCGCATCCACTGCCGCATGCCGTCTAATTTACCTAAACTGAATTCTTTAATTTTGTGATAGTCCTCTTAAGCTTTCACAGTTTATATAACTAAAATTACATGGTCACTTAATTGCTTTGAAGATACCCTTAAGTAACAGTGTAAGTTTAATAAGATCTTAGCCTGTCTAATCAACAAACACATCACCAATATATCACCTGCATATAGGACAATCCTTTTTCTTTTTCTTCCAAACAGATATACAGTATTTGCAGAATGTATGTGAGCAGTTCAGTGTGGTGGGTTCCACAAATAGTTCATTGCATATGCTGCACTGTAGTTCACTTTCCATTATCTCACCCATTTCGTTCAGTACCATCTGTTTTGAAGAGCCTTCGCCAGAATTTTCCGGTGCACAGATATTTTCTAAAATTGTGTTCCTCTCTGTTTCAACAGTTTGTAGTTGGCTTTTAACCTGCAAGGATTTTTTTAAAAGAATTTAGATAATTCTTTATTTACGATCAAAGTTGTTTTTTTTTTAGCCAAAAAAAGGACCTTGAAGCACTGATTCCAACCATTACTCTTACCTTTTCAAGCTGTTCTTGTAATGTATTGATGACCACACTAGACTGCTCTGCTTGTTTTTGAATCCTTTCTGCTGCCAATGCAGCCAGCTCAGTTTCTCTTTCTGTTACTCGCATCTGTTAGTAAAAATGAAGTGTAAGGATGTGTTAAGGTGTAGTTCTGCTTAGCATCCAGTACCGAAATGTTTTAGTGTTTAAAAAAGTAAAATGGCTGAATGTGAGAGTGAGAAAAAATAAGTCTTTGTTTTCTCATATGGCAAGTTAAAATAATAAGACTATTTACCCTCAGTTCTTCAAGTGATTTTTCAGCATTGTTTTGAGCTTCCTTTAATTGTTTTTGTATTTCTTCTCTCTCTGTCATCTGAATTTAACAAAAAACAATAATTATAACAAAGTAAGTAAACCTCAGTATTCTTCTTGTCAGTACTATAGACCCGTTAGGTAAATAAGTATGATACCATTTCATAGTATTACAAACTTCGTTTGCTTGTAAGCAAAACTTTGAGAAAATTATCAGCTGTATTGAGCGTTGTCTCTGTCACTTTTTGTGAAATAGTTTCTTTGCAAAGGAACAATATATGTCATATCATAGCTTCGGTACTGTACATAGTTATGTTAAAACAAACATTATTACCAATTGGTCCATTTTGATTTTTTCTTCATTACTAAGTTTCTTCATATGCTCCTTTTGCTCATTCAGCAACTGCTCAGCTTTTAATTTCTCTTGTTCTGTTTGGTGTACTCTATCTTCAAGATTCTTCTTGATATTATTTAGTTCTTGTTTCAGCTCTGTTTCTCTTAGTATTCTTTGTTCTTCTATTTCTTTTAGTTCCTGTAAGTATGATTGTGTTTTAGATAATTGATAAGAAAATATAAGTGTTTTGAAAACAATATGAACAATGTTAAAGCAAAAGAAAGAATGTTAAGTCATAGAATCAGGCTTTACTTTGTGGGAATCTATGCTATTAAATGTTATACAAAATATTTAGTTTAAAATCCACGAAATAAATCCAGGCCTTCAAATAAATATATGCACTAATAATTAGCATTGACATTTGACAGTCATTACAGGTAATCAGTGACCTGTAAATCTGACTACTGGTTCTACCAAGGGGTCTGTACTGGTCGTATCATATTACCCAGTACTAACTGGGTCATAGAGGTCAAATAGGAAGTCACTCCATGTATACTGCTATTCAGTCTATATCTAGTAAGACTGGAAGCCTACCCTAACATATTTGAAAAAAAAAGTCAGGCAGATGATGATGATGATGATTTTACATAACATTAAAGAAAGTATGTTAATTAAAATTTGGTAATACCTTTTCTTTTGCTAATCTAAGCTGTTCAGTTTCCCGCTGGAGCATGTCTACAAATTCTTGCCGTTCCTTCAATCGTACATCTTCTTGTTCACGTATCTTGGCCTCTAACTTCTCTAACATCTCTTGTTTAGAAGTACTTTCTCGATTTAGTTCTGAATCAAACTCTTCCCTCTCTTTCAGTAGTTTCTCTTTAAGTGAGTTGTTCTCCTTCAGCAGTTCTGACTCAGTTTCATTGTGTTTCTGAATTTGCTCCTATGAATATTTAAATGAATATTAACATGGGTTCAATCATACAAAATTGAATTATCATCCTGTAAGCTAATTTACCAAAGCCAAAACTTTTATTTGTGAACAAATATAATGACTGAATGCTATGCAGATAGATCTATTATGAATAATGTCTCAATCTGATAAGCATAAAAAAGAGGTCATAGCAAAAAAACACCTTTATACTTTCTATTGCACATCTAAGTTTGGAATGCTGCTTGTCTACAGAATTAAAAACAAAGATTCAGTCTCTCCACATTTGTTATAATTATTATATGAACACTTACTCAAGTACTGTATGCATTAAGAGGATAACTGTTTACCAAAAATATTAATACCTATAATCACAATTATAGTATATTAGTAAAACACCGGTCAGTGGGTCGTCTTAGGGGCGGCACCTTATTAGGTATCACCAATTTGTGATAATAATTTTTAATGAGTATCATGGTTGGGTCAGTGGGTTGTTATAAGGGCGGAGTTAGCATCTAAAGGAAGACTTTCTGACTGGCTCAACATGTGAAACTTACCATGAGTTCACTAATTTTCTCTTCCATTTCATATTTGATGGTAGCAAGCTGTGCATCTCTTTCTTCCAAGAGTAAAGTTTTCTGACATTCAACCTCATTTTTCTCCCCTTTTAAGTTTTCTATTTGCGCTGCAAACTCATTTTCAAGTTGAAGAATTTTTCTATTCATTTCAGTTTGCAATTGTTCCTTTAATATCATTGATGTGTTTTGCATTTGTTTGGCATTTTGTATCTTTTCTTCAATATGCTTTATTTCAAATGTTTGTGACTCTTCAAACTTCATTTTTACATTATTGATTATCTTGTTATTTTGATCACTATTATCCATTTTTAATCTTTTTCTTGGTACTTCAAATACTTCTTCTGGTGAAGAATTTAGAAACTTGTACACGAATTCATCAGTCAATTCTAATGAAATGATGTCTCCATCGCACAGATTTTTCTCAAGCCCCTTGCCTAAAGTTACTCCATTGATTTTGATACCAAAAGTACTATTATCTTCAAGAGTCCATTCATTGTTTTTACCTTTTTTGAACTTGCAGTGATTTCTCGATATGGATATAAATGGTACTACAACCGAGTTCTTTAACCCACGACCAAGTGAAAACTGAAGCAAAACAAACAATAAGGAGAACAGAATGAAAATAGAGGTACATTTTTACTGTTGATCTGTAATTCTGCTGCAACTGCAACTGAAATAAAGTATACGTTAACTCTACTTACATTATCTGAGGTTATAGGTATTTTATTAAAATTATTAAACTCCGATTTTAGTTTTTTACAAGACTCTAGTACTGGACAGCTATCACCATCTTCCATCCTTACAGCAATAGATAAAAATATTATAATAAATAGTAAATATTAAAAACTGTAAACAGTTCAACAAACAAAACTGGGGATGTTTCCCATCAATTGAATTAACATCTGAATCGAATCGAACACGAGTTTTTAGATCTTCAAGACATCAACAACAACGTTCAATTATTCAAACTTCAATTTCTTAGTAATCATAAACAAAACAGTGTTGCATGCTGAACTAATATGGGAATATCTTTTTTGAACTATCTATCTGACATTCTGACCGATTGTTTTAGTCAACAGATTATAACTGCACACTATCAAATCGACAAGAATATTTTAATGTAATAAATTATGTATGGTTTCAGAGCTTACAAGTGTCATAATAGTCGTTTATGGTACCGCATTTTTTTTCAATACTTAATAGGCTTAGGCAACTCAACTGATGTAAAGCGATGACACGGCCTAAAGTGCGTTTTTTAATCCTAGAGACTAAATTGACACAATCATGTTAATGTCAAACCGTATAGGTCACATCTATACAGTTAGTACTTAGTAAATTAGCATGTGTCAATTTAGTCTCTAGGATTAAAAAACGCACTTTAGGGCGGAACACGCTTGCCTCGAAGAAACCGATACACTCTAACTTTGAAGAGAGCTAAATTATTATAATGATCGGGAAACAGAGAAACTGGCAGTGAATTCCTCAGACTGGTGGTTCGCTCGGTTTTTAAGAAAAAATGAATTATATCTTTCGACCCTGGATACTTATCTATTTTGTTGTCTGTACAACATACACGGCACTGCTGGGCCCATCGGTGGGGGCAGTCCGTACATTCGTAGCGATCAGGCGTATGTACACGGTGGAACATAGACTGAATTAAAACTGTAAATAGAGTGAAATTCTTGTTTTTAAGAGTGGAAAACGTGGTTCACTTCATGTTTCTTCACTTAGCACTATTAGTGGTGAGCTGTGTCGTGTATCTGGGGCACATTGTGACAGACGAATTGCAGGATGACACTGACATTGAGAGGGAGCGCAGAGCATTAGCAGCCAGGGAGAACATGATTACGAGTAGGTTTGCTCGCGAGGGAAGTTAAGGCGGTTGCGTCAGGGTAGCCCGCGAAATTCAAATTTTCTTACGTTTTTTGCAATTTGCAGGTCAGTGTCAGGTTGTACGTCGATGAAAAATGAGTCGAGTCCTTATGATAATAGATGGCGCCACGTGTATTTCGATTCATGATTAAATTATTTAAACACAAGCAGAGTACAATCCAAATTGATTGTCAAATTCTAAATTAACGCAAGCGAAGCCGCGGGCAAAAGCTAGTCCCAAATAAATGACTTAATAATAAGAACGGTGACGCATCGCCGTATCTCTGCTCGTCCGATGATAGAATGGGGGGGGACAGGGGAATTAGATTGTGTAATTCCAAAGCACACTTCGAAAATGTAACCGGTAAAAAACCGATAGGCTGGCAACTTTGCGGCGATGTTCAAATCTTTGGAACGTGGCCTTGACAAGGAAGTCGTTGTCAATGAGCGTCTTGACATGTCGCTCAATAGATTCTAACGTTTGCAGCTGGTACATGGCTGACCGATCCCATAGGTGCGTACAGTATTCCACGCACAATCGAACTTGTGCTTGGTATACTGTGAGCAGTACTCTCGCACCTTTTCGAGAACATCATATATGTATAGGTACACAATATACTACCCGAGTGAATGAGAGAGTCCGGCATTTTAATTGTAGCCGATTCGATCAGACGAGCAGCCATCAAAAACTACGCGTATTGACCGCTCTCTCAGGAAGTCCTAAATCCACTCACAGAATCTAGTCGAAAAGCCGTACGATGAAAACTTATTTATAAGGCCATCATGCCAAACCCTATCAAAGGCCTTCGAGATGTACAGGGAGACGGCAATCGCTTCCTCGTATTTATCGATGGCCTCACTCGATGTGAGTGGTGTACGCTATAATAGAAGGCCTCCAGTGGACCAATTTTGACGGAGGCTGTATTGTTGATCGCTGCGAGGAGGTCATTAGCGTCAAGGCACGCCAGGAGCTTCTTGTTGAGGACATGTTCCATGGTTTTGCAGAGAGTAGACGTGATCGAGATGCACCCTGTAATTTGAAGGATCGGTACGACTTTTTTGGGCACGCTGGGCTGCACATTAGCAAGTTTCCATAATTTCGGTATTAATCCAGAAGCCAGAGTGAGCCCAAAAAGGCGTGTCAGTACAGGAGACAAATCAGGTGCATAGGTCCTCAGAACTATAGCTGGTATACCACATGGTCCACTGGCTTTGTTCACTGTATCGGAGACAGTGGCAGACACTGCGGGCTCCGGAGGCCTTTCTCTTAATTTAGTTTAGTACTTAATTTAGTATTAATTGCTTATGCTGTAATAAATAAATCATCGTTGGTCTAGTGGCCGTGAGGTCATAGGTTAGATATGATTGATTGGCTAGGTTTGGTTTGATTTTTATCAGTAATTTCGTAGTAGCAGTCACGATGTCTGGATTTGTGCTCTGTTGATAGTATTAGGCTCGCTCCCATTAACATGTGACGTGGCGTGACGTGGTGGTGTAAGCGGCGTAATGTGGGTGTACCTACTATTACTATTAGGTACAACTCTGCTTAACCATACATCAAACATCAATCGGTTTTTTTTGTTCTAGGACTATGCTGGTTACGTTAGAATGTTTATAACACATTAGCTCGTAAAGAGTTTCTTATTTCACCAATTTCAATATCGTATTGTATCTCATTACGTATATACTTGTGAGATAATGTAATGTAAAACGTACGGTCAAGATGCTCGGTACCTACTTTTTTAAATCTTAGCAAAGAGTTTTTATGTCAAAAAGTGGTCAATATTTTATGAATGAAATTAACTTTGGGAGATCATCATCTGCCTAGCCTTTTCCCAACTATGTTGGGGTCGGCTTCCAGTCTAACCGGATGCAGCTGAATACCAGTATTTTACATGGAGCGACTGCCTATCTGACCTCCACAACCCAGTTACTACTGGGAAATACGATACCCCTTGGGAGATAAAATATAATAAATAAACATTTAATTCTTTAATCTTTAAAAGTGGAAGGAATGGGGGGAGGCCTTTGCCCAGGAGTGGGACAGTTCAGGCTAACTAAGAAAAAAACAAAATTAATTAATTTTGACAATAAATTACAACCATTTATCTGTAACAAAAACACAAAAATATTAATTTACTGTATTAGTAATACTGGCTGTTTTTTGTGCTTTTGCCTTAAAAAAAGCGCTGATGCGCGCGCCGCGCCTCGCTAATTTGTGAACAAGTAAAAATTATTCAGCGCGCTTTTTCTTTTCGCTGTATTGTTTTTGTTTGAAAATGTCGTCAAGTAATGATGAATTTATTAATTCGACACCGCCCGAAGTCTCAGAGGCAGCGAAAAAGGCTACTCTAAGCGTCTTGCCCGAAAAATCGACCGATAGATACTTACAAGCGTATCAAAATTTCGTTTAAGAAAGTCCGAGTTTTCTTGACCTATTTCCTCAAAAATATGTTATAAAACGTCGTATGACATACGTGCGCTTTGATAATTATAGCCTCTGCTTTCTTGTAGCCCTCGCCTACGGCTCGGGCTAGCAATATCGCCTCGGCTGTGGTTTTTAACTTACCGCACTTATATCATAATGTACTATTTATTATCTTTACAGTTTTGAGAGCAATGGTGATGAAATAAATTAAAAAGAGTACCAAAAGTATCTACCTGGATTCGAATCCACGACCTGCACTCGTAAGTCGCAGCATTATTTGTTGTAAGCTTCATCACACTAGATCTACTAAACGATCTTATTGAAAAAAAAGGCAACAGCAAGATTTTTTTACTTGAAAAGATAGCAATGTATCTAGGAGTTAGCTTCTTTTATAGGATAAAGAGCCGACGAGAGTGAAAGCATATTTCGGGGTGGATAAAACGAATAGATAGAGGTCTTTAATATAAACGAAGCAGACTTTAGTACTCTCGAAAAATGCAAGCGTGGCGGGTGGGTACACACTGAATTTTTAAAGCATCGCCAGCGTTCGTAACTTGTTGGCTTGCACAGACTGAAATTTTGCGTTAGTTGCTTTGCTTTTTCCTTTTCAAGCACTAAGAGCAGTTTCTTAGTCGTGAAAATGTTTAAAGGATTTAGCATTATTATTATATAGGTTACCTAAAATGTTACAAAATAAACTGAAGATGGTAAGGATTATTGTGGTTGCGGTTTTTTGTGGGCTGTGGTCATTATAGTTACATTTTTAACCGACTTTCTTCAAAAAGGAGGAGGTTCTCAATTCGGTTGTATGTTCTTTTTTTTTTTTTTTTTGTGTTTGTTACCTCATATCTCCGTCGATTCTTAACCGATTTCAAAAATTCTTCTTTTAGTGAAAGGATATACTTCCCGATTGGTCCCATAGAAATTTCATCAAAATCGGTTCAGTAATTTGGTATGTTTTCACGTTAATTGCTATATCACGCGACGACGCCTGAAGTTTTGCGTGTTTAATTTGACACACTTCCTGATTTCCGATTGAATTAAAAATTTGCACGCTTATGTATATCGCGTGATAGTACAATATATCGATGTCATGGAGCTGATTTGATGATGAAGCTGGACGGCGGCCTTAGGAACTCCGTTATGAAACGACATAACCCCATCGAGTTTGGGCTAGTATGATTCGTCTTGACGAGTACTTTGTCTCTAGATGGTATCCAGGGTCTGATGATGAAGCTGGAAGGTGGCCATAGGATCTCCATGATAAAACGACGTAACCGCATCAAGTTTGGGCTCGTTTGATTCGTCTAAATGAGTAGTTTGTCTATAGATGGTATCCAGGGTCTGATGATGGAGCTGTAAGGTGGCCATAGGATCTGCGTGATAAAACGACATAATCGAATCGAGTTAGGCTCGTTTGATTCGTCTAAATAAGTTGTTTGTCTTTAGATAGTATCCAGGGTCTGATGATGGAGCTTGAAGGTGGCCATAGGATCTCCGTGATAAAACGACGTATCCGCGTCGAGTTTGGGCTCGTTTGATTCGTCTTAATGAGTAGTTTGTCTTTAGATAGTATCCAGGGTCTGGTGATGGAGCTGTAAGGTCGCCTTAAGAACTCCGCTATAAAACGACAACCCCATCGAGTTTGGACTCGCTTGATTCGTCTTGACGAGTACTTCTTTAAAGTTCTGGTTACAATATAAAAATTAATTCATGATTAGAATTTGTGTGATATGCTAAAAAGTCTACAACTAAAAAGGGTAAAATAAAAAACTTTCTGCGAAAAAAAACCGACTTCCAAAAAAACACAAAAAAAAAACTAAAATAACTTAGTTTTTTTTTTTTGTTTTTTTGGAAGTCGGTTTTTTTTCGCAGAAAGTTTTTTTTATCAATTAGATCGCAATAGGGATGTTTCCTGAGTAAAAAAAATAATTCTATTTAGTCTGACGGACTGAAGAATTCATTTTTTGTTAGATAATCGAAAAATAATGTCAAAAAATAACGAAGATAAAACGCCTCAAAGTTCATGAGTGGGGGGCTTGTGACGTCACTATCCGTTAAAAAGTGTACCGGAATGTGACGTCACACGAGTTCTCGACGCACTGCATCGTCCTCATTTTTAGTGAGACAAAAAAACGAGAAAAAAATACCTATGTGTCCAAAAGTTTTTGGAAATCTATTTGCCGGACTAATTAGATTTTTTTGGTCAACTACCCTATTATCAGATGTGTTGAGTAGTAGTTAGCCTGAAAGATACTGCGGTGCACACCTCTTGAGAAAGAGAAGAAGAGGGAGATGAAAGGGAGGGGAAGAGGTGTCCGGAAGTGTTGTCAATCTAAGAAGCAATTAGTCTCCATTTGGCTCTTTCTATAATCGGATCACAGCAATACTTACGACACTGGAAAAGTAATGGTGGCACTACTTGGTTCAGTTCAGGCCAGTGAATAATGGTCGTGCCGAAGCAAGTTTCCAAAACTGAAGCTAATTTTGCAAAAAAATAAAATAAAAATCTAGGTTGGTCAGCTGTTTAGAAAAGTTGTAATTTGTTTAATGTTGACATGCATGCTGTTGCCTGTGATTTCGTCCGCATGTATTACATCATGTTTTAATAAAAATATTCTGTATAAAAATAACTTGTCTACATTCGAAATTTTATAACGATCTGTTCAGTGGAACGTAAGAGCACAGAATAAATAAAAGCGTAGCAGGTAATAGATCGACAGACAGATTTTTGCATTTATAATAGTTTAGATTTCATCATCATTCTTATTCTTTGACCACAAAGCAAAAATAATAGTTTAAAAAAAACACGCTTTTGTAAATAGCCCAACTAAAAGTAAAAAATAATTTTCTAAAAGTTCAAAAAAGAATAGAGAGATTAAGATATATTATAGGTAATGACTTTACATTAACCAATGTCTGTCAGTAAATTATTTAAAATAATTGACATCTAGCACCCCGCGCTTTTTTACGATAAAATATTCTGGTTTTGAACTTATACAGGGTGTAAACAGACTCTTCACGAAGCCGTTAACCAAGCATTATGTACAGTCAGCGTCACGATGTAGGTACCCCTCTCGAAAGCACCGACGCCGACGTTTCCAACTGGGGTACCCAATTGATGCAGCCCACCGTACATCAAACTAATTTAAGTAACTTTACACAAAAATTAGTGCTGGGGAACGCCTTTTTGTTTGGGCTGAAGAATCACTTTTTACAGTAGGACTCTATGTAACGCCTTCAAACCATTGTGCTGATAGATGGTTTGAATAGTAAAGGGCTCCTGGAGGTGTTTAAAGTAAAAATCTTACATTAAAAACATGTATTTAATAAAAAACTTTTGAAAAAGTTGAACCTTTGAACCCCAATATTTCCGTAACTAGAAGGTTCCCAGGTATGGTGTAGAACAAAAAAATGATCGCAATGATGGGAAGAACAAGTGCCTTTCGGCTTCGTTAAGAGTCTGCTTACACCATTTAGAAAATTATTTATTAGTTACGAAAGCGTGTTTTTTTTAACTACTATTTATTTTTGCTTTTTTAGTCTTTAACGATGATAATTATATAGTAACGAAGAATCGGCTTTTTAGGGTATCATATCAATATGTGAAAACAGATGATCGTTCTATGAATTATTTCGTAATCTAACCATTTCATCCAATGCATCACCATATTACATGGGACTCTCCCTGCCAATACTTTAAAAAATAAAATTTTCTGATTTGTTTTACGGAATTGCAAAGTTTAAAATTTATGAAATTGAAATTTGTTTTAAAATAGTCTAATCAACTTTTCTCTAAAATTGTAGAGTTTGGATTGATAATTTTATTTGCTATCTTGTATTATCTACTTAATTGATTGTAAAACTATAATAAAACTCCCCATTTAATTCTGCCAGTAGTCAAAATGCTTATCTCAATGATAAAATCATAAATCTTACTTAATATTATAAATGCGAAAGTAAGTAAGTTCTCCATTGTTTGTCTTTTTATTTTAGTATACCCGTGTAATTGTCTATCTACATATAGATATACTTTGATATATATTTATAGTATTTCATATATCCTTGTAGTCTATCTTAGTATAAAATTAAAAAATATTTACTGATTTATTGACTTGTAGAAAATGCCTATGGCATTAAGTCCGCCTCTGTACTTTGTGCTTGAAGTGTTAAATAAATAAATAAGTTTGTTTGTTACCTTTTTACGCCTAAACTATTGAACCGGTCATCCTAAAACTTTGAATATACGTTGTCAGATGTACAGAAACGGACACAGGAAACCTTTCATACCGAAAAAAAGTACCGTTCCCGAGGAAAACAACAATAACCTTATAATGCTCATAGATGGCGCCACGTTTCTTTCGAATCAGGATGGAATTCCAAGCAGAGTACAATCCGAATTGATTGTCAAATTCTAAATGAACGCTAGCGAAGCCGCGGGCAAAAGCTAGTAAGACATAATATGTCTGAGTACAGTTATATGGTAAATATCTACCTTATCAACTGATCTGTAAGATGGGTTCTGGATTCTAACGGGGAATTAGGGTTCGATTCCGGAGGAGGAGCGTGCGAAATGGCAGCCACGTAAATTACCCACTTCCGTAATGGAGAGGCAGTGCCGAGAAGACTCAATCGTGAATTCTTAGTTTTTCAAACCAAAATTTAATTTCGTTACGGTATACACAAACTCCTCAGTTGATCCTGTTAGTAGTCGTTACTATTTACGGATGCTGCTGAAGTTCTTCTAAGAATATAAAATATAATAGCCACTTCTAAAATGTTAGCACCTCGAAGACCTCGCGTCTACTTGGTATCCGTGCTGTTTACCGTTTAGGAGTTACTTCGTGAGCAAACGATTCTGGCTGCTGGATGAGGTCATGATAGAAATCACGTTTATCCATCAATTATTAACGCAGCCGCTAATTTTGGTATCCGTGCTATTAACCGTTGAGGAGTTCCTTCGTGAGAAGACAATCCTGGCCCAAGGATTAGGCAACGACGGAAATTATGTTTATTCATTAAAATTTATCGCGTCTACAAATTTTCGTGTCCGCGCTATTAACCGCTGAGGAGTTCTCTCGTGAGAAGACGATCTGGTTGCAGGATGAGCTCAAATGAATACAAATTATTGTATTGTCATCAGTTTTGATAAGTGTGCGAAGTTGCAGTTCAACCTGACGTTTTGAAGTGGTTGAAAATCAAGTTCAAAGAATTCGTCTCATAGCAAGCTAATAAAAGCGTGTTAAAAAAGGAGCTTAAACCCGAAATCCGTAGTTTGACTATTATCGCAATGCAATTATTGTGTTCGGTATCTGGTGAAAAAAGTAAATGAGTTGTGTCGTCGGCCGGCGCGGTGGGCAACGGCTTCACATCGGCCCTCAATATATCAACGTGGACAGGACGAAAATTGGACTGGACCCTTGTTAATGTCCCGTACTTAGGCCCTTCCGCCCTTGTTTCTGATTATTTATTTAAGACCTATTGATACTTACACCCAACAGAGGGTAAGTATACCAAACAAATCGAAGGAACACACATTTATTTGCTTTTGCTTTTAAACTAAAACATTGATTCACAAACGAAAGAGCTCTTTCTTAAAATGGTTAAATATGCGGTATTTGTGTGTAGGCACCTACACATAACTACAGACCTTTATCGTGTACATAAGTACACACACACCTTTTTTTAATAGATAGAGTGATTCAAGAGGAAGGTTTATATATACATTGCACCCATGCGAAGCCGGGGCGGGTCGGTAGTTTTTAATAAATTCAGTTTATTTCCCAATGCGGATTTATATACGCTGCCTCGATACAGTTTATAGCAAAAAATGCTGTTCCTTTGACAATCATCTTATTTACCTTTGCTAAAAGTTGTTTATATGGGTAATATGAATGCAGGGTGGAAGAACCGGCGCTAATACGGTTACCAGATATTCAGTACATGTACAGACGCCAGCACATCAAGCTACTACAATCTGTCAGATTTCTTTAATAGATTTTCGACTTTATTGCTACAGCATTAGGTTCAAGGTTGATTGGGAAAATCTGACAGATTCGAGTAGCTTGACCTGCTGGCGTCTGTACATGATTTTGAACCACATATAAATTTTGTTATCGGGATTTGAAACGTAATCAGCTGTTCCATACATTATAACCTTGTTGGTATTGAAGAAAAAAGCTGATTTTTTAGTAACCGTTTTAGCGTCGGTGTTTCCACCTTATAAAGGTTTTGGGGGTCAAAGTTTTTTTTACTTTAAACACGTCCAGGACCCCCTTACTATTCAATCCACCCATCAGCACAATGTTTTGAGTGCGTTACATTGAGTCCTACTGACACACATGATTTTTCAGCCAAAAAAAGTCATTTCCCAGCACTAATTTTTGCGTAAAGTTACTTAGTTTGATGTACATAATGCTTGGTTGGCGGCGTCGTGAAGAGTCTGTTTACACCCTGTATATAGGTACAATAAAAAACAATTAAGTAATTATTATCTTAAATGAAACTGAATTTACCTGATACTAATAAGTAGTAGTGTACATTTTCCAATATAAGGTAAGGTAGAAACTTACTACCAAACTACCAACCACTCTAGATACTTTAAAAAAAGGTTTACGTTGACGATTTACAGTTTTCCACTATATATTTCAGCTTGCGCCTATCTGCATCCAGAACCTAGGCTGACGTGACACGTTTGAGCATTCGCTGCCCATTGATGGATTACTATGTATTTACTTTGATGGACCTTTTCTGAACGAAGTGATGGATGCCGGCAATTCATATGCCAGCCAACACACGCTAGCGGGTAGAGCCAGCGTGGCATCAGTTACAGAGATTATTAAGTGACTCTTTGAAACTTAGATTTGAGCTCTAAAGTAAAATGGCCGGATATTTGAAGAGATTTTTGGGCTACTCAGAAATTAATTGGTTCTAACATTATCTATATATAAATAGAAGAGATAGACCTACTAGTATCTTACGGTCGAAGGCATTCGGAGTAACAGAGTAGTCAGTATTTACAAATCTACACAACGCCACGAAGGTACCTACAGTCGAAGAAAAGCGCGCTTAGCGTTATATGACGGGAACACGGTAATAATATCTACAGTATTGTATCTTCATACAAACGGTTGGAACGCGAGTCATACCTACACGCGCTCGAGGCGGTGTGCAGTTGGGAGGCAACAGTCGCGAATGCACCGCACTGACAAGCGAACGTTGTGTTGGTTTTTAAAGTAGAAAGCGTGCGTTTGAGATAAAAGGAGGAACATATAATTATGCCAAAGAGCTATAATAAAGTATTTTGTGCTGTCTTTGGTTGCTTGAAATATTCAACAACGCATCCATATATCATTTTTTAAATGACATGGAAACTCCCTACCTACTAGTAATACGTGATTTGTTTATTTTTTAATAGGTATGTATTTCGCTATTTGCATCGAGTAAAATACCTGGTTTAATTAATAATAATTAAGTGGATAGGGTTGCGCCTGCGTTAAAAAAAAACTAATAGGTAGTTTCCTTGGTTAGACTATCTACTTAGGTACTCATGTATTTAGCTACTTACATATATTATTGAATTCAAACTCAAAAGCATTTATTTCAATTTTTAATTATTGTATTAACTATATACATTGATAATTAAAAACTATTAAACTAAAATAGATAAACTAACAACAAACTATAAAAGGGCATCGAAAAACTCCTCCTCAACGCTGTCAGATGGTAATGTGCCCAAGAGACTGGCGGCGTTGCCACGTTGTATGGCAACACTTAGCCTCTGGCCAAAGTAAAAGCCAGCCCTTGGGTCACGGGAAGCGTCAACTAGGCGTTTCGAAATTTCCTTAAATAGGCTATGAGCACTCGGACCCCACGGCCCTAGAGTTTCAACCCCAAACGGCTCGAAAATATAGTTACCACACAGGTTTCTATATTTACGCCGCTTGAGGTTCTCTGCAGCCGCAGCGGCAGCACCAGCACAGCACGATGAGCTTGGAAGATGGGATGGCGCAAGAGTATCGACGCATGTTGCGTCCCACACTAAAGGCCTACCCATCTTCCAAGGAAACAAAGACATGCCGTCCGGTCTCTTGCCATCGTCGCGTGCCAAGCCATTGGGTTCTAAAACAGCTGGGACGCCGACGGTGACAAGAGCTCGTCGGATAATGTCGTTTATATTTGCGTGCCGTGCAAAACGGCCCGCACTTCGGCTGCATGACAGGCCGTGGTGACCGAGGTTGTTGACAGCTTCACCGCAGTGACAGCGATGAGGAGAACAGCAAGCGGCACCAAGGCGTAAAGAAACAGCGAGGCGGAAGGTTGTGTCGTCGAACAATGTGCCTATGCTCGACGACGGTAGTGCGTGAAGCCAAAGACCCGACTCCCACTCACCCACAGCCCGCAGGCGCGCACGCTCAGCAGTAGTAGCAGATGTGTTCAGCAGATTGCTCTGAACTACTCTGCAGAGCGGCTCGTCCCACCGTCTCTGGGAAAATGGATGGTCGGGTTCTTCAGTATTCGGGCAAGCGAGTTTCCAAGCATCGATAGCCTCGGGCATGCACGGCACATCAAAATCAATCAGTGTGGAAGACAGGATATTCCTGATTAATTTCTTAGTGCCGTGGACCGAGGATATAAAAGCCGGTAAACTAATACTGGAAATTTTGCGGACGCCGAGTCCTCCCATGCGAATAGGAAGAGTAGCTTGTGCCCAAGCTCGGTCGTCCAAAGCCACATTTAAAATTGACGTTAGAGTATGTCTGATAATTTCATCCATTTTGTCCAAAAGGGGAGTGTGCTTCCATAAAGGGGAAGCACGAAGGAAATACGTCAATTTTGGACTGAAACAGCAGTAACGAATTATTGTGATGGCCGAATGTATGTTAATTTCGAGCAATCTTTCCGAAACATCATTGAAATTTTGAATTTTTTCCTCGATAAAATCGGGAAAAGAATTTTCAAAGATGGGAGACCCAAGGAGACGAAGAGAGCTTTTTTCTGTAATTTTGATGCCGGGGGCTATGGCGTTAAATTTTGATAGAGTCTGTTGTCTGTCGGTACTGTCCGCTACATAAATTTCACATTTTGAAAGGTTGAGGTCGAGGCCAATGGAATGAAGTTCATTTTTTAGGAAATTTAGATCTTTTAAAACAGAATCTACATCGCCCCCCAAGGTTCCATCATCTAGATACCAAACGTTAAATTTGGAATTTAGCTGTCGAACAATTGGGTGAATAGCTAAACTAAAAATCACTGGCCCGAGGGGGTCACCTTGTTGACAGCCAACAGCAGATTCCAAAAGGTTGTCCCGATACAGTAATTTAGATGGGTATCTGTAACATTGCCAAAGAAAACTATAAATTTGGGGTAATTCTTTTTTAGTTTCTGTTAACAAGGTGTCCCTGTTCACTGAATTGAAGGCGTTCTTTATGTCAACCTTCAGGATGACCTCACCTTTGCCAGAATTTAGGTAGTTTGAATTAGACAAAATATCATTATGAAATGATTATGAGACTAAATGGTAGGTATCTACCTAGTGAGATTTACCTACATTATAATTTAGGTACTTTTTAAGTAAGATTTTCTAGTAGGTAGATAGAGGTTTTGATTGCTGTAGGTAGCGCACACGCGATGAGATGGTTGATATTAAGTAACGTTTGCTGCGGTTCGACATCGGATGGGTGACCAAACAACATTTGTTTGCTCTGTGTTTTTAGTTGCTCCGTGCTGTAGGTAATGGGGACGTTAATAAACTGAGATGAAAAAAGATGTTGTTATTATAATTACTCGTCTGCTGTTTCTTGCATTTTGGTTGAGTAGGTAGGTGTTGAAGTTTGTAAGGATTGTAGTAGATGACATTAGTAGTATTACATTTGTAGTAGATGAAATTAAAATAGTGTAGGCGCGGCAGCCCTATCGCGTGCGTACGTACCGCCCGGCTGTAGGTAGTTATTTCAAGGCCAGGGCCGAGTCATAATACTGATTATTTTTATACTGTGACGGGAGGGACGTTGAGCCAGAGTTGAATAGATCTGCGCACACACCTGCAGCAGTGTGAGCTCTTTATCTGATCTTATTAAAGGCGGCAGGAAGCCTCCATTCCGATCACGTAGACAATTATTCGACTAAAGTGTGCGGGCTTGAATCACTAACCTCAGCGAACGGCCAACTTTTACAATAAATCCATCCTGGTCTCTACACTTAATCAGTTCTCCGATAAAAGCTTTAATCGAGAGTTAGAGAAGGTACCTACTAAGACGCACTGATTTTATTCCAACGTTACTGAACTAAATTAAACGAGGAAGCGACTGCGATTACAAACTCAGCGAAGTTTTTATTCAATGAGGTTGACTCAATCTCGTTTTGTGAACGTATACCTAACTGCGTACCTATCTACTTCTACCTAGTCTATGTAATCTACGTTAGTAACTGTTGTCCAGTAGTAACTACCAATAACAACACACATAACAATATACATAACATACATATTTCTGGCATGACATACGACGATACCAAAATAAAGTCAAGTGATTTTCTGAACCACCACTATTTAAATACATAGCGTTTTTCTATAATTTATTTTATTAAGTTATACAACCCATGAAACAGACCCGTTCGTTAAATAAAATAAACTAATGTATGTACTTTGATACAAATCCTTTTAGAAGAAATTGAGATATTCGACACTACGTAATTATTTTGTTCACTGCGCAACAGTAAAAATAAGAATTTGCTGAAGAACGCTTTTCTATTGAGATTTTTATTACTTAGCTAGAATTGTAAGAGCTTATTTTATTTTATTATTGCACAGTCAGGCAAATTATTTTGATATATTGACTATGTTATAAGGCTTCTTCGGCTACTTTGTGGAATAAATATAATAAAATTAGATCAAGTGAACTAGTGGGTTACAAGGCGGTGAAACCCATGAATCCATGAATCCACTGTGGAATCGAATATTAGTGGGGTTTGGAAATAGATAGCGTGGCTAGGGCTTTGTCACGACTTAAGCCAATTCCGCGCAGTTAATTTCACTTAACCGCGACCATTTGTTCTCGCTTTTCGATTTTATTGTGCTTACGAACGTTTGTATTGCCCTGTCTCTATGTATAGATAGACGATCTATAGTTAACATCAGGTAATGGGATTTCTGATTTTCCGATTGAATATAGGTTTACAATTTTGAAAATAACTCTTTTTCCAAAACCGTTCCAAACATACCCCCTTTAACTATATTCGGTCTTACCTAAGTAGAGGTACTGTACAACCGTATGATAGTCTACAAGTTCATATGAGACTCTTGAAATTTGTTACTAAAGTCGGCTAACCCCCATCGTCCATCAACAATCCCCTTGGCAATGCCGTCGTCCAAAGGAAACGTAAACACTTCCAATCAGGTGGGCTATCCCGGCTTGTTTGCCTACGTATAACATAATAACAGTGTTCATAGTATACATAGACTCTGTTCTTTTAATTGAAAAGCCGAACCGTTCATTGTTGTTTTAGATCTCAGTCCTTAGTTCTTAGCTACGAACGTGGAAATCCACTCAAAACTTCAGTTAATAATCTATAACTAATAAATTTAATTCTTAGTAAAGTTCGCGAAGCCTCGTCGGAGTTCATTTTTGAGTTTCAAAGTTTTATGGGAAACCTTGTCCGCTGCACCTTGTTTACGAACAAAGCGAGATCTCGTTCAGTTTCCGATACGAGGGCGTATCGAGTCTGCCATTCACGTCCAACTTATCCGTCTTTGTTCCGCCAACTATTGATGCTTGATGAAACTCCGGCGTCCGCTGCGCTCCGCCTTACAGGTACGAGTTGGTGTTGGGCGGCGTCGAACGTCGTTTCGCCGTAACGCTTCTACAGTTTGTACCTGTCCTCAATTTGTGTTCCGTCTTATCTCTGATACGAATTTGATCTTGAGGAATATTACAGTTTGATACAAGTGTGGAAACTTTGTCATTGTTGCCGAGGCGGCACTAACACCCGAGCCGAGGGTGACAGTGTTATGGAACTGAAAACAGCACTAACAATTGCTCACGTCTATCAAACAACGTTTTTCAATACACTAACGAAGAAATAAAAGAATAAAAGCCGCAGAAGCCGCAAAACATAATATTTTTCAATGTCTGCGAACCGAAACGAAACGACTCATTCAAAAGTTAGTTAAAAATAAAAATCTTGTTGAATAAAGTTCCACCACCGCTGGAGTTGCGTTTCGCTTTTGTGATAGTGTGCTAGAGGCATAAAGAATCCTTTGTTTCTACATCAGTGTGGAAATAATGGAAGAAGCTAACATATTAGGAGCAAGTTACAACATATCGGTAGTTGCACAATAGTTCGCCTGAGGAGGCACGCGGGCGGCGGCGTCAGTCCCTGGGCGGCGTGACACACTACCGTCACGGCGGTCGCCGATGCAATGGGTATTATTGAAAGACGTCCACTGCTGAGGCCTAGGCATAGACATAGGCCTCCCGCTTTTTTCAAAGTTACTGAAAAATGGTATGTTGATCACTACCTATAAATGTTCTTTATTAATACGACTCGTCAAATAAGGCGATATGCATATCATCAGCCATGCGGGTACCTAATCCAGAATTCTAATCCAAAACCCTTTACTCGAAGATACGTTGGATAAATTGTGCCCTTAATTACATTTATATAAAACGTATTAAAGATGTACGGTGCAATTAAACTTTTGACCT
Organism: Lycophotia porphyrea; assembly: GCA_950005105.1. Classification (NCBI taxonomy): domain Eukaryota; kingdom Metazoa; phylum Arthropoda; class Insecta; order Lepidoptera; family Noctuidae; genus Lycophotia; species Lycophotia porphyrea. The sequence continues at coordinate 11,161,552 of OX465393.1, forward strand.
TTGGCTTATAATAAGACTTGAAATTAAAAAACTTGAACACTAGTCCAATTAATTTCTTTGACATTTTTTCAAGCAAGTTCAAAGTTGTCTTTTAAATGAACCGAGTGCTCGCTTCGGTTCACATTAAATGACTTGCTTAACTACTGATACTTCTTTACTGAAATATAAATTAATATCTTCCGCTGAAGTAAGTCTAAAATAAATAATATCTTAAACATCACTGACCTTGTTATATTATTTCCATTTACTCACTTATAACTGTAATTCGCAGGCGTCGCATTTGGTGGCTTAAATAGATAGGCCTATTTTATGTAAAAATTACCACAATTTCATGCATATGTAGTAATGTAGATCTAAGGTACGATTTTATGTTGAGTGTAAAGCGACGCTTTTCTAGAGAGAAAGACACTCTCATGTGAGCAGATGAGAGACGTGATTCAATTTGCATGGTATGATGGACGGATTACACGGTGCCAGTACTCGTCCCTTTGTCGCCATGTCGGGACAAATGGCTCCGGAAATAGAGTGCTGTTATATTACTATAACAATTTTGCGTTTTCTAACTAGTTGTCCACTTATTTTTTATTATTGCGATGCATATGCATCGAGAGAGTTTTATTTTTATGAGTATCGCTCCCTCTCTTGAACGTAACGGTTCCATGAAATGAATTGCTAGAAGTTCTATAACAACAACAACATATATTTATTTTCAGGCTACTTTGGCCCATAGATCGTCACCCATCGGTCGCGCATTTAGTTTCCGTAAGTGCATTAAAACAATAGTTATAACGTTTTACTATGTATGTATGTATTTTTTTTTAGACTGCCTCGTTGGTCTAGTGGTCGCAAGCGCGACTGCTGAATATGAGGTTTTGGGTTCGATTCCCAGTTCGGGCTAAGCGTTATTGGGTTTTTCTATCAGGAATTTCTCAGTAGCAGCCTCGGAGTCTGGATTTGCGCCCGATTCATGGCAATAAACTCGCCCCTATTACATGGGACTTAAACATAACTGGCGAAATGTGGGTGTACTATAAGGTACACCTCTGCCAGACTCTTCTGGGATTATAGGCGTGATATTACTGACTGAATTTTAAAATAAAGTAGCTTACATAAAACTGATGTTTAGGGTAAAAGTAAAGCCTTTTTCCAGCATTGTAGTAAATTACGGTATCCACGGTGATAATTTATAAGGAAATTCTCTGGTAGCGGGACAAAAAATGTGGTCTATACTTGAGACCCCACCGCCCCGTACTGGCCCACTAATGAAGGAGCTACTCCGTCGCTAACATCGAATTACATGCCGCTTATTTTTCTTAAGAGGGAACCTATGTGATTGGATTTTCTATTTATAAAAGTTAAACGGTGTGATGCTTTATTTTAGCCAGTATTTGTAAGTTCTAAACAGGGTATAGAGCAAAATGCAGGAAGGCAACATGGCTGACTGTTCCGAAAAGTTACTCTGGTAATAACTTTGCAAAATACCTTTTTTTGTGTGAAGTGTGATGGCAATACACGGCTCAAATTAGCAACTTTTCCTGCTCCTGCTTGTATCACGGATAGGAGATATTCAGAGTACCTGGCACTAGATGCCGATTCCATGAGTACCCCGTAAAGCAAATAAAAATTGGACGGTAGTACTTAGCCGGAGTTGCTAGTAAGTGGCATAAAAAGGAGCACGGGCTACTTTGGTCTCCTAGCTAGATGGGGGCAATCTAAATGAACGGCTTGTCTTTAAGTTGCCGTAAATTATCCCTCATTACCTAAAAAGAGAGAGGGGTAGTTATTATTATTTATCAGAAACATACACTCTTTTTGGCAGTTCCTTTAAATCGCAAAGGTTACACTACATTCTGAACAGAGCGTCCTTTAACTAACACCCACAGAACAGACATGAAGGCGATAATCGATAGCGACGTCCCAATGTCTCGCCGAACAATGTGAGCTTAAAATTTACAGAATGCTAAAGTGTATTCTGTCTACCCCAGGCTTTATAGTGTCTAATGTGGGTGATATTTTGGCTGGCAAGCAGGATTGAGTGAAACACTATGTCCAGTAAACAAATGCTGTGATCGCGCTATAAATAATTCCACAGATTGCACTAAGTCGTAGAAAAATCAATAATAAGGACTGAAATGGGAAATAAAACTTGTAAAAGAACTGCATAGATATCTTCGGAAATTGAACTTATTCCAAGAACTGTAAAAGAAAGAAAACCATAAGGAAAACGAGGAGAAGGAAGCTGCGTAATCCTAAAGCAAGCTATGGGTGTGCCTTACAACCGTACTTGGTTGTAAGGCACACCCATAGCTTGCTTTAGGATTACGCACAGAACAGACATGAAGGCGATAATCGATAGCGACGTCCCAATGTCTCGCCGAACAATGTGAGCTTAAAATTTACAGAATGCTAAAGTGTATTCTGTCTACCCCAGGCTTTATAGTGTCTAATGTGGGTGATATTTTGGCTGGCAAGCAGGATTGAGTGAAACACTATGTCCAGTAAACAAATGCTGTGATCGCGCTATAAATAATTCCACAGATTGCACTAAGTCGTAGAAAAATCAATAATAAGGACTGAAATGGGAAATAAAACTTGTAAAAGAACTGCATAGATATCTTCGGAAATTGAACTTATTCCAAGAACTGTAAAAGAAAGAAAACCATAAGGAAAACGAGGAGAAGGAAGCTGCGTAATCCTAAAGCAAGCTATGGGTGTGCCTTACAACCAAGTACGACCAACACGAAAAACCGTAAAAACAATTTCAGGTTTAATTACAATCCGGTTCCGCTTCCGTATACCGAAAGCACGTTACGTCGTAAAAGTTACAATAGTAGGTGACATGTAAGCCCAGCCGTAAGTCAAGGCGCTAATGAACCGCGCGAAGAACATCGTACTAAAGACTTTGGAGTGATCTTGGGGTGGATTTTTTGAGCGTACCTTCCCTTCTTCATTAGTGTAATTAACTTATGCCGTAGGTATCTATTCTTCTACAATTCGTTGCGGATCCCCGAAGATTATTAAATTACTATTCGGCTGCCAAGAATTTTGGATCAGGATTTCGAGTATCTTTTTAAAAGTCTTCAATATGGCTTTTTATAGCATCATGCTGAGTTTTGATTCAGAAGTTATCTTTATTGAGTATTTTGGTAAGTGTCATTTCGTTTCGTTAAAGATTTTTCGAGACTTCGTAAAACAGGGACCTATATTTAATAACAAGACGTATGTTTTGATATCAATCAAAATCCATAACTTTGTAGAATTTCCAAACGAAAAAAGATTGAAAAGAAACTCCAATTAAGCATGTACTTACTCTGGTTCAACGTTGTTAAACTGAGGACGGATATTCGGGAGTCGTGCTCAAATTTTCCTCGTAAAGCTCTTGTGCAACACTCATAGAAACCCTGACCAACAGCTACTCAAGGAAATTCGTAATATGTATACATTTACAATCAGTAAACAATACTTTCATTTATTGTTTCTTGAGTTGTAAAATAATCAAAAAAAAAGCATATCATTATTTATTACACCGCTTGTACCTTAGTGGCCAGTTAGCGCTTCATGTATGTTGTTTTGTGCAACAAGCGGGTAGTTAACTTACAAAGTGGTAATTGGTAGGCACTCGGGGCCACATGGCGCACAAGCTGAATTAGTTTTTGTAGAGGATGGCGTGCGGGCCGCGACGTGGACGGTTCGACTGGGAAGGCTCAGCGCAGGCGGAACCACCCTCACCTTGCCTCAAATTAATTAAAATAATTCGTTGAAAACGTCACGAATCTACCAGCTTCCGCAGCTTGTTAGTACGCTCTTGTTGTTTTGAAAACATTAAATTCCAACGGATCTGTGTGGAGAATTTCACCGTTTAATTCTCGTAATAAATTCGTCGCACGTCGTGTTTTGACATATGACGGTAGTATATGATAAGTAAATATCCATATTGCCAAACTATTACTGTACCTACTAATGTAATATTACCTTACACGTACTGGTGTCGTCATTACTGCAGAGAGTTAAATAAATGACGATACGGGGTGAAGTTTCCCAGTTTAGAACATTCAATAGTGTTCCGTACGTTCTTAACGTGCTGTAATTTATAGGGAACGCTGCAGTGCTCAAGAACGAGTGTTTTTACTCTTTTGCGCTTTTATCGCCACGGGGGAAAAATTCATTGAAATTCCGGAGTAACGTAGATAAACTATATGAAACTGGGAAGATACACCCAATTAATGTAATTTATATCATGTTTATACGAAAAATACGCCCCAGTAAATAGTTTCACGTTACTTTGAAGTATCTTTTACGAAAGTAGCTCTTTTTAAAGAGACAGCAGTCTTTCTGTTTACTTAATTGTAAAGAGCAATACGTTTAAAGAATTTAAATGGAAATATTTTATTTTTAGGCAATCAACTAAAGGTGAAACCTAATGGTAGTAAGAAAGTAGCTAAGTTTATTCATACTTCCATACTATATACTATACTATATTGTACTATATTAATATTATAAATGCGAAAGGAAGTTCGTTTGTTACCATTTCACACCAAAACCACTGAACCGATCATCTTGAAATTTTGCATATATGTGTTGTCAGGTGTGCAGTAACGGACATAGGCTACCTTTCATCCCGAAAGAAAATACTTTTCCCGAGGAAAACAACAATAACGTTCTGATGATAATAGATGGCACCACGTGTCTTTCGAATCATGATTGAATTATATTATTACACAAGCAGAGTACAACCCGAATCGATTGTCAAATTCTAAATTAACGTGAGCGAATCCGCGGGAAAAAGCTAGTTCTCAATTAATTGAAATGTTATTTTCCTTTAAAATCCGTAGGTAAGTTATATGGAACGGTTTCAAGTTTTTGCCACTTTTGCAGCACTAGCTATAACCGTGTCAGAGATCACACCCTTGACGTCATACACGTAATTACGCTGAGAGATGGGTGGTGCTGAAACTCCTCGTGCTCATGCACTATAGTTTCGTTAGTTTTGTTCGGATATATCTACCTATGTAGCACTACTATATGCAGAGCATGTTTTTTTTACAAGAACGTTGTCGTGTGTAGTTAGCGCTCTGCAATGCTGAAACTGAAAAACTAAATGCAATGTATATGGAACAATGTAACCGCATGCAATAAATATCAAATAGTGCATCTAATATACATAGTACACTATGGCTCATTTCCCGTTTAGCAAAGATACTTTTATGTGGAGCAAGTATTTGGCATGGCATACACGATTCTCTCGGCGATATAACCACGTAAGTGATTGCCTAGCCGTGTATACGTACAACTATTCCTCGAGATTTTCAGGAGCACTTGAGAAAATGTTGATGCGGGGTCACGCATGCCGGCAGTCAAGGGGTGCGCCTGCATTGAACGCCGCCGACCCTGTGATGACCTGGACGTGTTCCAGTGGCAAGTGGTTCCAGTGGTACTGGTTAAGTAGGTTCAGATTGAGATGAAAAAGTTACTTGATATAAAGGAGGTAAACACGAAAAAGTACCTGAATTTCAATTTATTTATTTAATATTTATTTAAATTAGAGAAACTCCATTAAAAGTTACATTAAAATAAAGCACAAAACATTAAAACCTAAACATAAAAAATAGTGTTTTAGTAACATAAATGTACATAGCAAATAAATAAATGATTTGTTACCTAAAAATATGATTAGTATTTTTAGTACCTAAATCTAACTGATGCCTATGGCTGTCCTTATCCACAGATTCTGGAAAAGACAGTCGAAGCGGGCAGCAATCGCCTCAATATGCAAATGTTTCAGTTTATGAAAGTATGCAAGTTATGAGAGCCGTCTACGAAGTATTGGTGAACTGCTTTTATACTGCAATCAGTTATATAATACACATCTCATCTAGTCTTCACTAATAGGCTTCATTATTGTAAGAGGCCTTTAACAAAACCTTTGTAAACATGTTGCAGCGTAGACGGTTTGTTAAAAGTTCTTTCTCACAAACTTGTGTAGATTATTTAGTTTACTGAAAGGCTTGATGGCTCATAGTAAACAGTACAGACTTGGCTTGGAGTGAAACCTCGGAAACGGACTAGTTGTAAATAAGGCAGCGCACACACATATAACTGCGCTATCGTCGCCCGCTCTGTCCGGCTGTGTCGTTTTTGCGCCGGAACTGTGTATGAGTTACTGAGGCCGCCGTATCCGGTAGCCCCAGCCTTTTATTATTTAACATACATGAAGGTATTTCGTGGTGGACCAAGTTTCAATAGCCGAAAGAGGTCAAAACGTTTTATGGGATTCTGCCTTTAAGACATTTGTGTATCTATATATTGGCTATACGATTCCTGATGTGATAAATGCTCCACTGAGAATTTTTTTTTGGCTTCTTACTTTTAGAATAGAATAATAGTGTCTCTGTCTAGTATATCGTAATGTAGTCGGCATCTACTTAATTCAACTATGGTTTTTGTCAGAATAATTTGCAAGCAATCATACATACATAAACACACGCCTTTTTTTTCCATGGGGGTAGGCAGAAACAACACAAAAACAAAATTATTTTACAGCCATTGTATGTAGAGTGTGTGGATCTTTTTTATATTATGCACAATTTTATTATGATTTCATTCAGAAGCCCAAATGGCAGTCTGGTATATTAGATAGATTATACGGGGTGGAAAGGACACTGACGCGAAAATGGTTACCACGTATTCAGTACATGATTCTGAGCTGAGCCTCCTACATAGAAATTTTTCATCGGTCATTAAAAAAAAATCTGCTGTTCCATACATTTTGACCGTGTAGATACCTATTGCACTTTTTTAGGAAAGCTGCTGCTGATTTTTATTAATAATCGTTGAAAAATGTCTATGTAAGGGGACTCAGAATGGGAAACGGAATGAATGAACACAAAGGGCAAGGAAGGAACATGGATGGGTTTTAGTCAGTACAAGTCTGACACTCCCTTCCGCTCTGCCCAGAGCGGGAGAAGTCATTTGATGATTTCCCATCCGTAAAAAAAAAAAAAAAAGGGGAGACTCAGAATGATGTACTACGTGGAATATGTGGTTACCGCTTTCGCGTCGGAGGCCCTTCCACCCCGTATTAATTAATATACAATGGAAACTATAATGATGCAACATTATAATTTCCAGGGCATTGTTGGCTAACAAAAAATATTTTTGTGCCTTCTATTATCTGTATGACTACCGAGTTTGAACGAAACTGTAAGTAATAATTGCTGTTTTATTTTTGCTAGAACAACATAATAAAAACTAGGAGTATCAAGGCTCTACTTCTCTCCAGTGACAAATAGGTACACAATTTTCTTGTAGTTTTATAAAAACAGTACTGTTACACAAGACTAAGTAGTGAGTAAAGTGGTGAAAACGGTCCGCAACGAGCGTTCTAGTGAGATCATTACGCTGGTGGCCATTTGTATAAATATCTGTGGCGGAAAAAGTCGCGGCCGGATTAAGTTGCGCGTCGTACATTATGAGAACATCCGCATTATATTTCACTGAGCGGCATGAATTATGTGCTGTTGGACCGCACCACTGTGAAGCTATTTTGAATCAGGCGATGGAAAATTCCTTTTGTGGATGCTACGAATTTTTCCGCAAAGGCAATATAATTAGTGAGGCTTCTCCAAAATCCCTTTTTGCTATATTTGGCACAGTCGTTTATAATTTGTCTTTTATTTCTGAAAGTTGTAGAACGTTTCTTTCAGGAATTCGTGTGTAGTCTTCCTGATTGTATTTGTGCTTTGGTGAAGGGTCATTATTATTTCATGTTCTCGTAATGGCCATAAAAACTAATGGGTAAACCTTTTTGATATCTTGTCGTGATTAGCAGAGTTTGTCTACTGTACGTTAAAGGTAGGTTGTCATAATATAATATGGGGTTAGGTACCTACATATGTTGTATGGATAACCGAGTTACATGGGTACGTGTACAAGGTTACAAAACGGTATATAGATCATGAGCTAATTTATACTTATAATAAAATCGTAGGAAAGTCAAAACTGTACATTGGTTATTTTTTAAAAATAATACTTGGGGCGTGATCGTGATTGATATCGCAGCCAAAAATATATTTTTTAGAATTTTTGTCTGTTTGTCTGTCCGGGCTAAACTCAAAAACTACTGCTAGATTTACTTCAAATTTTGCATGAATATTACTAAGAGGTCGGGTCAACATATAGGCTACATATTATCACGCTATCACCTACGGGGGAGGAGCTGTGAATCTTTATTTTTCTCACGCATTCTGTGACAGCGTGTAATCTGACGACGCATATTTGTAAAAATAAATATAAATATAAATAGTATAAATGTTGTTTGTGAGTAAGCCATGCTATTATCTAGCTTTATACTATAAAAACTACGCCATTTAAGTAACTTGGGCAGAGACACATAGTTTAATGAATGTTAGTAGTATAAAGACAATTTTGAAGCAGCGCCATCTATGAGATTTTATAGAAATCAAATCAAGTTACATGTTAACACTTTTTGGAAATTAATAATTTAAATTTGATCATGTTGGCCAGGTTACTAGTTAGTTATTCTTAAAATTCATAGATGGTAATGTGCATTTTCTTTTTTTAAAGTTGTACGTTTTGACAAATTCAAGTTCCAACAAAACCCTCAAAATCTTGAGCAGAGTTGAGGAAGACAATTTAAAAAAAATGCGGTGTTAACTATTACAAAAAAGTTATGTTCATTGATGATGATCATTTCTTCATCAATTTCATGTTGTTAGTACAAAATTAACATTGACTGTTAATACTTTTGCTCGGTATTTATCTGTGTGATTATTGCTTGGTAATTAATATATTTTCATGCCGTATAACTAATTATAAACTTAAATGTGATGTAAAACTGGCTGGATTTATTTTTACTCAATCACAGCCATTTATTTTATGTTCAAAATGGCAAAACCAGGGTAAAATGTTTTTCTTGGATGCTCTTGGTGGAACAGGAAAAAAATTTGTTACCACTGGCATACTTGCAGAGGTCAGGAGGTAAGGCAAAATTGCTATTAAGTACTGTAGCGTCGTCGGGAATCACTGCCACACTACTTCCGGGTGGCAAGACAGCACATGCCATGTTTAAAATTCCCATCGATTTAGAGAGCGCCGAAACGCCTGTTTGTGGTGTGTCACGTAACAGCGATAAGGGACACGTGCTCAAGGATTGCTCTGTGATCGTATGCGATGAGTGTTCGATGGCTAATGGGAAGGCAGTTAAGGCCGTGGACAGAACCCTGCAGGACATCCGCAGGAACGAACATTTGATGGGTGGTGTCACAGTTCCGTTCAGTGGCGATTTCCGGTAAACGCTTCCCGTGGTGACGCTGGGATCGAGGGCAGACGAGGTGAATGCTTCGTTGAAACTTCTTCGGAACCTATCTCCTCCGAAGTTGTGTAACGGGACCCGCCTTAAAGTCATCTCGCTCCACAGACACACCATTGAGGCGGAAATTCTTACGGGTTGTGGCGTTGGCGAGGCAGTATTTATACCACGCATTCCCCTTATACCTCATAGCTTCCCGTTCCAGTTCAAGCGCGTACAGTTCCCCGGGAGTGTTTGCTTCGCGATGACCATCAGTAAGTCGTAGGGGCAGACACTGAGGGCAGCGGTGTCGACCTCAGGACGAGTTGTTTCTCACACGGGCAACTGTACGTCGCTTGCTCCCGCGGCACCAGTCCTGACTCTCTTTTCATTTTGGCTCCTGGCAGCATAACTACCAACGTAGTTTATAGGGAAGTGTTGTAAGGTATGATATCTTTGTACGTATTTTTACTCATTTGTGTCCTGGAATGTATTCGTGCATTATTTTCCTTCCGTCACATCTTATGACTGAACTCAGCAGGATTCCCATATAACTCTCTTCACTTGCTTCGCTTGCAAAAAATACTTATATTTTAATGCTATTTTAAAAGTTGTTTACTTATAATGCTATGTGTGCCAGCGACATTGGCATCTTAGGTATTTTTGGTGCTGTAGAGCCTTCACGCAGATGACGTCGCGAGCAGCAGCTAGTTCAGTAATAATCATAGATCGGAGTAGGTAGATTGAATTGCGGTCTTTGATCCGAAATGTATATATTAATATGGACATTCCTCCGGATTTTCGGAATTGGTTTATTATTAAAAAAAACCGGAACTTAGGTAGGAATTGTATTAAAATGAGCAATATTATATTGTTCATATTTTTTTTAACGTTACCCAGTCACGATTTGACACAACTCAACGACCAATCAGAGCAAAAGATCATGGTGGTGCACTAACCGGTGGTACCTTCCTTTAAATGAATTGAGTAGTAACAATATCACTACCATCATTAACAATATTTAATTGGATCCGGAAATACCGGAATTACTCTCCGGGAAAATGACTTATCCCTGTTATTCTTTCTGTGAACATTTATGATACAAGTACCAAAAATCAATCTACCTACTCCGATCACTGGTAATAATTATCTAATGCGACTAAAAATATCTTTTTTTATTGACTTACATGTTTTTCAACAAAACTGTGCCTACAATATTTTATACAATTATAAATTAAATTAACCTAAAATAACTTAACAAAGAACTAAAAAAAATTGCGTCTAAAATCTCCGTTGCGTTGCCACGTTGTATGGCAACGCTTAGCCTTTGGCCAAGGTAAAAGACAGCCCTTGGGTCACGGGAAGTGCCAACAAAGCGTTTTGAAATTTCCTTGAAAAGGCTGTGAGCACTCGGACCCCACGGTCCTAGAGTTAAAACCCCAAACGGGTCGAAAATATAGTTACCAATAACTAGGTTACTACATATATTTACGCTGCTTGAGGTTTTCCGTAGCTGCAGCGGCAGCGACAGAACAGGAGGATGAGCCAGGAAGTTGGTGCAAGAGTATCGACACATGTTGCGTCCCACACTAAAGGCCTACCCATCTTTCATGGAAGCAAAGACTTGACTAATTAAAATTAAGACTTGATTTATTTTAACGTTGAATACCTGCGAAACTTAAAGGTTCTCTTCAACAAGGCAAGCAATTACACTGTTTTGTTCAAAACGAGCATACTTCGACGGAAACAAATGAATTGTCTCACAAGTATTGGCGAACGGCCAAGCGTCTTTTTATTGAACTGTACTTTAATGTTACTGTTCCCTTTAAGTAAGTTGCAATTGACAAAGAAATAATATAATGAGTATTCTAAGTACAATGTTACTTGTGAGTTGTAAGGTTAAACTCAAATATATAGGTCGTTTCCCTTCCCCAGGGTGTCGTTATAGGTGATGGAGGAATTTTGTCAAATGGAGCGATAGGTTTCTTTCTTCTTTCCACTGAGCAGAACAGTTGAATGACACTACGTGAATAAAAATAACTACCACGATTATTTTTGGTCACGAGCCCTTGTTTCTTGTATTTTTTAGGAAAGCAATCACAATAGGCCGGTAATCCACTCGGATAAAGAGAATATTTATGATGTTTTATTAATAACTTCCTTCTTCTCATGCTCATTTCGGTTTCTCAGTTCAGAGCCAAGAGCAGTTTTGCCTGAGATTTGTTTTGTAACCTAATTGTAGTGATTCAAGTTATGCGGTTGCTAAAGTAGCCAGCACAAAGGGGCTTAAGCTGTGATATAATCTTAAGAGTGACATTAAGTTGGAATATTACAGACACTATTTCTCTCGCAGATAAGGATACTGAATTGTTTAATTTAATTTATTACAGTCTTGAGAGATCGAGCTCCGAGGAAAAAAGGTTTAGATAGTATGGAGTTGTTAACCGTATCGTATGAGACGTTGAAAGTGTTTTGCTTTAGCCTGAAAACTTATCAGTTATACCACCCATGAGAGTGTTAAAAGTGTATTACTTGTTATTAAAATGTAGGTGTGTATACTTAGGTCTTATTTATTCAGTATGTACCAAACAACGCGTGCTAGAGTAAACACATAATGTACATAAAGGACACTTTAATCTATCCCTTACTTGACATGATACATCACTTAAAGAAAAGACAATTATCTAAGTACTTTATGTCTTTTCTCTGTTCTGTGCCAACTTTAAGTAGGTAGATGCTACTTAATGCGATATTCGGTTGCCTGACTGTTACCTACAGTATTTTCTTATATTTTCAGATTGCTTCACAGAAAGCTCTCGGAGTCAATTTCGAGAAACAGAAACAGCCTTTTCTTTTCTGGTTTCTAAGACCATTAATTTATACGATGTAAATGTCCCTGTACATTCTAGCGAATGTTTTTATTTAAAGAAAAACACATTGTTTCAAGCTCATACAACAATATCGACAGTAGGTACCACAACGATCCCAGCTTGGCTTATTCTGCCAGCATTTATTGCCTGTTTGCGCGACAAACCCCCGCAATTGCAACGAAGATTTTAGGGTTTCACAAAATGGATTCTTCTTATCCCACCAATGTTACATTACAGCTTGGGGGTACAAGCAGAGGGAATATATAATGTTGCGTAAACACTGCTACAAAATGTAGATAAATCTTTCCAAAATGTTATGCGTCTGAAAAGAAAAACGGTTATGACGAACGTTATCACACAGCACGCGATGAATTATACCATCTACTGAAGTAATGTGGGCTAGCAAACCAGTTGCTATTACAAGTGCCATAACGTCATATGTGTGGGTAGGATAGGTAGGGTGACATACATAGGCACATTATAAGTTTTATTGCTGAATGTGGAATACTGTTGCCTCATAGAAGTGAACCAGTGGTAGGTTGGTAAAAATGCTTGATCTTTAATTTGATAAACTTTAAACAAGTCTCATAACTGTAACTGACAAAATAATTGATCCTTTGAGTTTATTTTTATAAAGAAAAGAGAAATAAAATGTCAACCAAAATAAGAAAAAAAGCTTATTTTCTTTTTAAATAAAAATCTAATTAGCTCGCAGTACTGCTATTGTTTGAACGATTAAGAAAACAATTTAATATGATGTTGTGTATCCTTGCTCCATATAAGCTCCGGGGATTTTAGAGAGCTTGCTCGGATAATTAGGAGGAGCGCTAAAGACGACGTTAATAGATCTGTAAGATTGATGGTGCGAGCACAAAGAAAAACACGAACTCATGCATCAATCTGACAACCACGACGCTTTCCCACAATTTTGGTTCACATCAGATCCTGTCAAGACATTTTCCGGGGTTGCTGGAAAGTGAAAGCACATAATAAAATTAAAAGGAGTTCCGATTTTCCCAACTGACGTAAACTTGGATCCATTTTTGTTATTATATTGATGTAAACACGTAAAGAATGCTAGGGTGTATAAATAGTTTGGCCTTTGGATTGAAATCATTTTCATATTCAATGAATGAATAAAAATGTACGTTTATTTGTAACTACATTTCTCTATTTTCAGGCTTTTGAATTTAGTTTGTTTTAACTAACAAACTGAAATACAATGTGTATATACCTTCATGCCAGTTTAGGTTTTTTTTTTTCAAATGCATATTGCTATACGTGCTTACGTAGATTCATAGTCTCCGTAATGTATGGCGTAACCCGCTTGCAAGGATTCCTACCGTACAGTTATGAACGTTTGATTAAAGAGGGCAATTACACACAAATCACATTTTCGAACATCTAGGCTCGGAACAAATGTCTGTTAGCTCTGCAAACATATATCCCAAGCGGGAATCGTGCTGCGATGACGACCGCAAACAATCCATACCGATATTATGTTCAAGTACTATGAACGGAAGCAGAAAGGAATAGCTAATTTTGTAAAGAATTACATAATAAAATAAGAGTAGATAGTATTCGTATCAATCTACATATCTGCTAAGGAGCAGGACAACTACTTACTGTATCTCCCGAATGTACTGTCAAGTCAAACCGCCCTGCCCTGCTTAAACCTATTTATTTTTATAAGATATAATAACTATGGACCTTTTTTTTTACGGATGGGAAATCATCAAATGACTTCTCCCGCTCTGGGCAGAGCGGAAGGGAGTGTCAGACTTGTACTGACTAAAACCCATCCATGTTCCTTCCTTGCCCTTTGTGTTCCAGGGCCGCGGTGTCTCTTTCGAACAGCCCGCAGCCCTGGCAGGCATCGGCCCTTGCGGGCCCCTCCCTATTTGCTGACATCTCTTTGAGGCGCGCGTGGAACACGAACGCGCCGTCAACACGGCCTGTCATCAAAAGACGGACGGACGGCGAGCTAGCCCATTACTCTCCGTCCACAGGTCCGCGTCTACGGTTGCCGGAAGCCACCACGTGAATTGGTATCTACGTAACGCAGCAATGTACAGACTCCAGCACATCAGGCTACTACAATCTGTCAAATTTCTTTAATAGAGTTTCAACTTTATCGCTAAAGTATTTGGTCCAAGGTTGATTGGGAAGACTTGACAGTTTCGGGCTGCTTGATGTGCTGGCGTCTGTACCTACACATACGTTACAGGAGAAAATTACTCGGCTATTTGATCATCCCATTCTGATATTAAGAGATTGGAAGATGGGAATGTTTATAAGCTGAGCTTTCATCCGGAATTACTATTGTTTGAAGTATTTTGCAGTGTTATCAATCAATACTGAAACGCCTATCACATCGGTAAGGACTCACTGTGACATTAAATGAGCCTAAAATGATTTACGAGTATGTGTGCCAAGATAAAACCAACCTCTCTATATATCAATCATTGTTTGATGGTTACGACCCATCTTCAGCTCTGTTTCTATTGTCTATTGAGCGGAAAAATGGGGGAAGTACTTGAGGAAATTGCGTTTGAGATGCAATATAAAACAAATAAACTCGTGAAGGACTGGCCTCATTTGTACCCGCACAATATGTGATCTCTTGGGGGATCGTTTCAGGATCGATGTAATTAGATAGGAAGCCATTACGTTATTGTGTTATTGATGCCCATTTTTTCTTTTGGATAAGAAAATATATCGGGAAATAAATCAAGTGTACGTCTGCTAGTTTGTTTGGATATACGACTAAGCTGCAAAACGGACATTTAAAGGACCAGGGCGCCTACTTTTCATTCGGAAAAATTAGGAGAATTTCATGCGGGTGGATTTTCCTGTAAACAACAAAAAGTAAGGCTACAGTCAGCACTGTTTTTAAAAGCACTTGGCTCTTGATTTAATTTATACTCCCAAGAAAATTATTTCCCTCGGCTCACTTCATATTTTTCTACGGATCAAGCATTTTACTTAGATTAATTTGCTTTCGCTATTTATGTTACAGATAAGTGATTTAATTTTTATAAGTAAATTCTGAGCCAGAAAATTAAATGTTTTGTCCATGTAGGTAGAAAATTTGTTGGCAAAGCAATTTACTTTCTGCGAGGATACATAAATAAATTAAACTGATAAAAGTTCATTCGTGCGAAGCTTATTTAAGACTTGTCGTATTGAAACAGTAAACAAGGTCCCTAATTAATAGAATGACAAAATAAACAAAATACGTGCCGGTTTTCATTAAGGGCTCGACTACCGCAATCAGTCTTTGAATGTGGATGCTTTAAATGTGTCGCTCGATGTATCGTGATTTTTATCAGAATTGGATGTTAACTATCGAGTCGTTTAAACAACAAATTAATTCAGTGATAATTATAAAAAAATCTTCTCAAAAAGTGGCTTATTTTTGATTTGAGTGTCCCAATCTCATATTGGCGATTCAAATTTTCACAAAACTAAAGTTTTGTAGGTGTGTTAATTTTCATTACTTCCATAATTATGCCAATTTCTAAAATTGGCATAGTACTTATCGCTTTTTATTAGTTGTATATTTCGTTCAAGTTGGGAAATGATATGAAATTCTTGAAGCATCTTTTCATTTTCTTCAGGAAGTCGGTGACGGCTTTATAGTTTATTGTACAATCAAATTGATCTAATGCATAAACTACGGACGGATAATAAGTTTCCAAGTGATCGTCAGCTTACTTTATGTTTACAGCGGGTTTTACCATTTTCAGTTTCCTTCATAGACTTTGTTTTGTTCCAAGACGGCGAGAAGCGACTGAAGTCTGGTGTTGAACTATGTGCCAACATGGGATTTAATAGAAGCCTTATTGTGGTTTCCGTTGGGCTACAACACTATAACCAATAGAATATTGTGACCGAAGTCAGAAGTGCGATTAGATATTTTAATCGGTTTTTCAAGCGTGGAGGTGGCAATGTTTCTTAAAAGCACCTAATATTCAGGAAAACAGTTAAATCAGAAATTTCTTAAAAATAACCAGTATATTTGAACTGCTAGGCTAAAATAAATAAATAGCCCCTATAAAAAATTGGAATGATGTACAGTCATGTTGTTAAGGATACGATTTAGTGATCATTAAACACACGGTACATAAAACGATTTGTATATTCTTTTTTAAAAACATCGTTGCGATTCCGAACGAACGACTAAAATATCCTAATGATGTCTCCAAGTTATTAATTTACGACGTAGCTGAATATAAATCATAGAGATATCAGTTTTACGCTTCGTTGTTTTACTAAGTGCGAACTATCTCGTGATCAGGTAGTTGGCGCAGGTCATTAGTGACAAATGTCTTGAGTTGGCAAATTGCGGAAAAAATCGCAAGTAATGAGCGTGAGTATGTAACGCTATATTTTGGCGCGAACCTTCATACTCATTTATTCTTACGTGTAGGTAAAAGTTGGGAAAGTAGGTTAAGTCTGAATAAATGAAGTAAATTATGCTTTGTGTCGATCTCATATTTTAAGAATTAGGTTATTTGGGTTTTGTGATTCAAGTTTTCTTTAGATAACATTTGTACCCGTTGGTGTTACAAAACGATATGTGGATTTCATCCTTTATTTTTTGTGGCACTGGAGACTGTGTAATAAATTTAGCAACATTCCTATATTTTGACTAAAAAGGTAAATTTTTTTACGTTATGTTAATTTGACGTGTAACTATGACGACGAGGGTTGTAAGTATTCCGTACATACCTGCTCGTAAAAGCAATACAGAATAAAAACACAAAACATTTGATTTTGATTAGAGCCATGTGTGGTCTGAAAACAGATGACAGCTGTGCACCGCACTTTAAATCATTAAATATACTTACGCTACCGGCGTTATACATATTAGAAATTAGTATCTTCGTCAAATCAAATCCCAACCTTTTTGAAAAAATGGCAATGGTACGAAATGTTCCAATTCGTAGTCAGTACAGAAATGCTTTGAGTAATTATAAATGTAAAACTGCATTGGTAACAAAAAGTGTCCTTGGCTCCACGCATTTATAATAAAATTCCAGATGCCATAAAAGAATAAAATTTTACACAATTTAAGAAACAAATGAAATTGTTCTTAATTGGTAAATGTTACTATACTATTGACGAATACTTAAATGACCAATTAATTTAGAATTAGAAATCTGAGGTTTGAGATAAATTGAGACAAATATTATTAACTTTAAATAACTTTGATGACTTAATTATTTTGACATAAACTTTTGACATTTTTTTTATTTTTATTTTTGACATTAAATAACTTTGACATTTTAATTATTTTGACATAGATTTTTGTTTTTTTAATAATTCCTCATTTAGATCTGACATAACTGGAGCATTCAATAATAATATATAATTGTTGAATTTATTTTTCTTATTTAATACCATAATTATGCATTATTTTGAAATATTTAGTAAATGATAATTATGTAATCCTATGCTAGATTGGCACACCATATTTGTACGCCTCCTGGCATGACAGCGCTCTGTTCAAATATAAGACCTGTACCTTTTTATACCTATGTTAACAAATAAATTATGATTTGATTTGATTTGATTTGTAAATAGATGTTTTCATGGCTTTATACAAATAACTAAAGTAATCTAAACAATTCTTCCAGCAACGTGTAATCGATTTGTATGTACACTGGTAAAATTTCCACTTTTCTTATTTCAATAAAGAAAAATTAACAATGGCAATGTCAAATGTAAATTATAAAACATAAGTGGGTACCTCTATTACACACGTAACTATTGTAGATCTTCGCGAAACATCGGTAACTACATATTGCTTCATTAATTGAAATGCTGAGTAAAAGAAAGGGGCAGGTGAACGGAGGAAATAAATTGTTGTTACTGATCGAAGATTTTTCTCAGCCACTCAGCCCAAAGAAGATTTGTCAAAATTTGTCTGCGTAATAAATTTCATCGTTCGCCAATTATTTATACCGAGACAGGAAACTGAGACTCGCCCCCCGAGAACGTTTTAATTTATGGACACTTTAGACCCAGACATTGTTCTATACTTCTTAAAAATGAATTTTAAATATGTGAATACGAAAATTCTGCTTGAATTATTTTCGTTAGATCATGTTGGTAATAATATCTTGTAGGAGTAAATTATACATAATCATGTCATTTTATATACCTAATCATGTCATTGGACATCCCCAAGTCAAAAAAAAGTAGGTATAACTTAAAAAGGATGAAAACCAATCACGACCAAGGATCAAGCACGAGATTTTAAGAATTTATTCATATTTATGGATGATACTGAGTTTGCTTGTTGTAAACAATTTACTAAAAATTGTATTTTTGATTAAATAATTGACGTATAATTACGTTAAGTTTATACCGCGCGCTCGTGCTAATAGGGCCTGAATCGTGTTTGAAGTTTGAAACACGATCAGAGGGTTTAATTCCACACAAAAGTTGTATATGACTAGGATTCGAATCTAGTGTAGATTGCTTTTTTCTATTGGTGTGCATCGGTTGGCAGCTGCAGGTGCAGCCCTATTAGGAGAGCGATCAAAGGTGATGCTTACTCGACTCGTCTGGATCGATCTTGGACGAAGAACTGTGACGACATAAACAGTTCAGCGCAAACGATATCATCCAAGTAGTTCCAGTCTTATATTCAATTTAGTTGTAAAGGTTCCGTTTTTGAATCTCTTTATCTTTATCCGACGAAAGTATTTTTGTTTGTAGCAATTTTATAAATCTGGTGATATATTTATTTTATACTAGCTGTGCCACACGACCTTTGTCCGCGTGAAATTATAATAAAAGTAATTCTTACATATTTGAATCAGATTTGTTAACCATTTCAAGGGTTTTAATTTTTTTTTCTAAAATTAAAGTAGCCCAAGTTACTCCTATTACATCAGCTATCTGTATGTAATGTCCTGTCGAAATCGGTTCAGCCGTTTCGGAGATTAGCCGAAACCAACAGACAGACAGACAAAAATTTAATCTATTGTGTTTTTATTATAAGTATTTTTATGAAATAAAAATAAGAAACTGAACTGTTATTTTGAAATTACAAACAGATACTTCAATTTTATTTATTCGTATTGTACCTATGTATTGTAAAGATTTCTCAGCATAAGACTCAAAACGTACCTAGATTTTATTTATTTTCTGTAAGTGTGTCTTCTTAATTACGTATGTTCCTGACCTGGAAATTAGTAGAGGTTATTGTGGATTGTGTTGCTAACATGTTATTATACTTAGCATCTAAGGGAATCCCTTAGGTAATTTCGGCTACAAATATGTGAAGAGATACTGTTTGTTGTTAGCCAGAAGGTTACGCTTGATATTATAAGTCTTCTACATGTAAATAATTGTACATAGATAAATTACTGACTAAAAAAGAGCGAAGTATTGTTACAGACAACCCTGTAACCCTAACATTCGGAAAAATCAGAACTAAAATAATAAAACTAGAACATGAATTGCAATAAAACTTTTTATTGTAATTTTTCTATCATGCCGTGCTAAAGAAAACTATGTTACATAAAGTGAACATAAATATTTTGTGTAATATCAATCCACGTTTTCCTCATGAGGGGAGTTGTAATCGTGTAGGTACACTGTTCAGGTAGGTCCCGCGTAATGGGCTTTTTTGTTTTCTCCCGTTTCGGTCCTCAGGTGGTGCTGTTACATTGTTTCCTAAAGAAAAAAACGGCGCACAGTTTCCGGTGTATGCGGGTAATCGTAACACTGAATCACCACTCTCGCCACTGCAAAGGGCGCGCTCCCTGCCCATGCGGTACTTCATCGTGGAATTATGACTTTGGTACGTGCCCGATATTTCGGATGAGATAAGAATATCGTTTTATGTGTATTCGTGTCACAGCAGACCAAATTACTGTGAATAATGTAGTTTATAGCATTCCTTTGAATGTCCAACGCCTCCTTTGGCCTTCTGTTCCTTTGGCCAAACGTCTGCAATAAAAACACCAACAACTTTAAACAATTTGCGCGTTCAACTTTTACAAACTAAATGCTTCATTAACGCGTTAACCAGGAATCAAAAATACAAGTGTGAAAAGTGAGTAAATTACATGGTATTGCGTCATTTACGGACATTATTTAATAGTTTTGTGAAAAGTATTAACAAAAGGCCAGTTTAATCTATTAACACTTATTTCATACTACTTTCCAGTGCTAAATGAAGTTTGCTAGTCACCATGAGGCCTTCCCAGAAGAGGTAGTAAAAAAAATCAAATCATTTCCTTTGTGCATCTACAAACTATAGTAGTGTGGAGAGCATGAAGTGGTACATTGATACAGAAAGCCACAAATAACAATAAGCCATTGAATTCAAATGTTATTGTGTAGGTAAAACGTGAAACAAGTTGGTACCAACTGTTCAAGCGATATTAGATTCTATTACGGAACGTTGGATACTATTTAGTTCTGTAAAATAATTCCTAGTATCGAACGGTAAGCGGCGAACATCGTTTTCATCTACGACCTCGCAGTTAACCAGTTTTTAATGAGTTAACTAACTTAACCCTCCGAAGTTCAGACCTCAGGGGAGGTGTCCAGTCAACAAGGTACCTATTTATGCTCCGCTTTAGAACAGTAACACTTTTGACGTGACGGGGTTATCGAGACACTTTCAGATGTTAATCTTACTGTTGGGACGTATTCGATATTCGTTGGAGCAATTTCCCAAGTAATTTCATCGAAAATTATTGATTCGTTAAGTAACAATCTATTAAGGGCTACTAAACGGTACAAATAATGGCGGTGTCCTAGATAAAGCTTAATTGAATATGTGGTTTCTATATCACATCGAATCTAATAAATATTTAGCGCTAGCTACTCATAAGTATTTAGCGTTTAGTTAAAGACTGACTGAAATATTTGTCGTTGCATTTTTTGTGGTTACAATACAAACAGTAAGTGTTACTTAGTAGTAGTAGTAGTTTTTATTATTCAAAAGCGTTTACCTATTTAACACCAGTTTCTGTCTCCCGTTTCAATATACGTCTCCCATGGTGCAAGTCGAATATAAGTTTACAGATGCCTATAAGATGTGGAGATGTTTTGCTTGTGCATGCAGGCTATCTTTAAACTCAACATATTACTGGCGAACATTGCTTTGAGAACTCCCGACACAAATAGCTGTGAGCGAAAATAAAGTTATATCTTATACGTAGTGGTACTGTTTGAGAGTTTTTTTGGTAGATGACGAGGTGTGGCTAAAATAAATGAAGTTTAAAGACTAGACGCGTCTCATAAACTTAAGAAGAAGTACATACTTACATGGAACATGCTTACCTAAGCTTATTTGCAATGATAGATTTGCTTTCAAAAATCAATCTTTTTTGGGTCTCACCATTTCAAAAACACGGTTTGTACTTGACTACAGTAACTTTACTTTTGAAACATTCTCGCTGTGGCAAAGGAAGCTGTTCACTGAACTTAAAACTACCGTGGGTAAGGTTTTAGTTTTACCACTGCACACTCCGCGGTAGATTAGATTACTGTTATAAAGAAATTATACCGGTAACATTAACAAACTTTCACAATATTAAAGTAATGACGGAAGCACAAACTGCTTACAGCAATGGAAAGTTTTCCAGTGCTTATAACACTCTAACACCTTTTTTATTTCTTTGTACAATATTAAATCAAAAAACTGTAATTTCGTCGCCTCGTCTCAAGATATTACAGAGAACCGGAATTTCGTAATGGAACACGACAAGCAATTTAGACCAAACGTTAAACATAAAGAATTAAATGAGTATATATTTACTCCATCACTGAATTATTCACGTATCATAACGGATTTCAGAATTAATGTAAAGTTGAGCCGCCTAGCAGCCTAGCCGCCACAGACAAGCTCATCACACAAACTTACGTAACAAGTGCCCTATTTTTCATTGCTGCACAGAATATAAATAAACAGGCGCAAGAAGAACGATAACAAAAGGAATTTGAATCTCGTACTTTCGAGTTTGAATATTTAATTTATACTGAGCTTAAAATTCGTGCAGGCGGCGATTTAAAATTGTATCTTGTTTGGGGATGACTGTATATACTGTACCTACTGAAATGAGTTCGTTTCTGTTTACTGTTTAGTTTGCGCTGTGAATAAGTTAGATAAGTGGCGAGAGGGCCAGTGCCTTTGAGCCGACAAAGAGCAGTAGTAAACAAGAGGATTTAATGGTTATGGAGTAGTCGGTGGCGCTAAGTGAAAATGAAAGTGATTCCCGGGAGCCCGTTAACTCCTCGGAATTATGACGAAAATTCTTGCGTTCACGTGTCCCTACCGTTTGTGACCTGACTACATCGCTTTTACGATATTGTTACGTTCATTGCCCTTTTACATTACGGGAATGGATTCTATTGGTCTATTTCGTGGCGGCTGATCGTCCCTTACGTCGAGGATGAGTGGTTAGCCGATTTCGATGTCACTCGTTCGAAACAGGGTGCTTGTTCCAAGTTGCTTACATGAATTACGCAAGATATGGACGGGATAAAACTTAACCGGGTTTGTATGTTTAGTTATGTAGGTATACAGCTTTTTTGTATGTTCACCGGGGAAATGGAATATCAAAACAGCTTATTTGCGGTTGAATTTCGTATATAAACATGTTGTTGTACAGGAAATACAATAGAGGGATACACGATATCGTATTCTGTTTTTATGTGGATACTGTGTTACGAAAATTAATGTTTTCACATTATAATACGTCTTCTGTACTTTAATTATTTCTTTGGAAGGCCTCCAAAGACTTTCACTGTATTTGTTGCTTAGTGAAAACTCATTAGTACAAAACCTACGAATTTATCATTTACTTTATCTTGTTTTAACATGACATTTACCGTTCCATAATGTTCTATTTTGACTTGTTTACTGGCCCACAACGCAGCAGTATCTGGTATACAACAGAAATATTCATAGACGTTTCAATCTGTATAAATCTAAAGTTAATATAACACAAAGCAGCTCTGGTAATATTATTTGTGAACACAGATTGTTGCAAATAAGTCCCTCGGGGTGGTTTGGGGTTGTAGTGCCGCTCAATATTATGTAGTTTCGATTTTAAAAGCGTGTCGCTTTGGTAATACAACAGTATAAGCTTGGTATTATATAGGTAAGTTCTTTCTTGTGTTAAAATTAAGGGAATATTGCAGATCTTTACCATTATGCAGATCTTTGATTAAATATTTTTTTTTACTAAAGTGGTATAAAATGTAGAAGGTATAGGCGGTTATGAATAGTGAGTATAGATAAACAGAAAATAAGAGTAGGTAGACTAAGTTACTCAAAAGTTTTCTAATTGAGGTACTTAGTAATGATTTTCATTTTGAACAATTCAATCCTATACGTTTATTTCAACTTATCGAATAAGATAAAGAGCTAACAGTTTAAAGTTCAATTCGATTTGATTTTACACTGAACAAAATATAAAAATCACAGTAGCAGTATACGTGTTACTTTAGTCAACGTGTATCCAGTATTATGGGGTGCTTCCAAAAGGCGCCCCTGAGCTCGCTTCCAGCTTTAAGCATCCAATCTTTGCCAGCCACTCTTAGTAAATCGTTCGGAGTTGTCTTACACTATGTTAGTTTAGATGCGAGCCTCACTCTCCACCGGTTTTGTCTGACAATAGTCGTGTCATATAGTAGCAAGACCACGTAGCCTTTTATCGCCAATGACTTTCTTTGTTGCATCTTACTCTCTGGATTTATCGTCGTAGAGTATTTCTTGTCTTATTTACAATTAACTGTTCACTTTATATCGATTAACTTATGTCAAATGCATTCGCCATTTTAGGTACTTTCAAACTGCAAAACATTTCGGAAAAAATATTGGGTACGAGAAAACATTCAAACTTCGATTCCGAGTTTCCTTCTTTTTTTTAATAAACACTGTTCACAGTTAGTCAGGCAATTTACTATACAGCTTTTAAGGTACTTATAACTGAAACAGAAAAGCTTTGGTTATAACATACAAAAGTGGTTTTTCTACGTATCATGAAATGTTTTTGTCTAATTTATGGAAACCTTGAAGAATGAACTAGGCTCATTATTAGGCTACAGCTATGTTTAAGGTTTGGCGTTATAAATCAGAAGCCGTCAAAAATGGCCCCTCAATGTGATTTGTGGCTATCCAATTATAAGATCTTGTAATTTTATCTGTATTTTTAAACGAGGTATCTATAAAAGGTTTGGGTGGATCTTGGTGGATCTTCTAGCCTTGTGGCGTTGTAATTAAGGTGCAATTTGGTGTTTTCAGTGTTATTAATGGGTAGGTGGATGCCGCTGGCCATCTGACCTGATTTATACCTATGCAAGCTGCCCTTAGCCGTGTCTTACAATCCCCACAGGCGCCGACGAGCTGACCTATTCTTAACTGGGCACACACGGTTAAACTGCTGCCTAATATTATTAGATAACAGACTTGCAAGTAAGCTCCTGGGGGTCGGTGGATCCTTAAATGAAAAAGGGGTAGGAAGGGGGTGAAGCCGGAAAGGGAAATAAGCAAACACGTAGCTTTGAATTTATGTAAAATAAGGTAGGTTAAGTCAAAGTACGGATTTAAACGTTGACTCTTGAAATAAAACATGTACTCGACGGCAGATCTAATGTTTGACTTCTTTGTTGAATGTGGAACACATCACATTTTGATTCGTTTTGCTTTCGCTTTAAATAAGTACATGCTCTGCTTTCCAAAATTTTCTCAGAGCAGAAAAACGAAAGAATAAATAACGATATAGGTATAGAATTAAACCGTAATTTACCTAGAACGAAAAGAAGGAGAAAATTCACAACAGAGTTCTAAAACTTAAAAGGAAGGAAGCACACCTCCGGAAGTCAATTAGTTGAAGTACAAACTTACGTGTTTCGTGGCGCTAACGTCGGAATATATTACTTCTAATAATAATGATAAGGTACTCTCATTAACAATGGGTTGATTAACAATTCAACCTTTCAGAATATATGTCAAGCTTTGCGTAAATGCATGACTAATGTCTATGTTAATATTATGAATGACCGAAGTGTCTTCTTCAATATACTGCGAGGACGTCCCTTTCCTAGCTCTAATTGCATGTTTATGCAAATTCGTGCTCCCGACTTTACTGTTTAATATTGCATTCGAAGCATTTTTCTACAAGTGTTTATCAGCTGGAAGTAAATGTTGCAGTAACGCTATATGTGTATTGGTAAACATTTGTTGACTTATGTTGTTGAAATAATGTGAGTTTCACTTTAAGTTTAAAAAATACGTACTAGCTTTTGTTATAAACTGCTAAAAATTTAAAATTTATGGAATTTAGTCATGCCTAATACATTGCCGATGTTAATTTTTCATTGATGATGTATTGATGGTATTTTTGCATACTTACAAAATATTTACATATTCTACAGAAGAGATTTGAAAATAATACCTCTAATGAAAAAATATTTATTTTAAACAATATTACAAAAAGTCGAGTGTTTTCCAAAAACAGAATTTTGAATTCGCAAGTGTACGAGGCTCAAAACGTAAGCTTCCAATAAGAAAAGCAATTTCAGAAATACGAAAGGCGACAAAATATTCATGTTTTTACATTGTTTTAGTGAATAGCGTCGTCGTAAGTTTAACAATGTAAATCACTTTAATTAAAAGTATTCACCCACGTCACAAGACTGGTGAAAAAAAAAGCTTTTCTCTAACAAGCCGCATCTTTGTAACTTTGTAAGTTCGTACCCTATATCTTCTGTCCCGTTCAAATCTAACCACGCGCGTATAATCACGTTTTTAGTAGTAATATAATCACATGGCATAACCTCACACCTGCAATCCCCAAAGGGTTAAACAGAGGTGTACCCAATAGTACACCTATAAGAGGGAGCTTGGAGTTTTCGAAAAGTCAACTATTTTCGTAGGCCAGCTCTAATATAAGATAATTTAGATTAGAACTATGTCTCTCATACTAGAATATTCTCGAAATATGCAGCATTTTTAAGCAAGTGCATATTTGAATTTAAGTCGTGTTACGGAGAGTGGTATAATCCCAGTTTATAAGAGTTAGTGTTATTACGGCCCGCGGAGACGGCAACGCTTACACTTCCTAGAGGTTTTTAAAGGATTAAAAGCAACCGACCCTGAGTAGGTATCAACTTTGACCTAATTTTTTATGAAAATCTTATTACTACTTCTACCCTTCTGCCGAATATTTCCTCTTAGTAAACACAAGTTTACAAATTAAAATTATTTACGTATCTACATAAATTGAACGAAAATTAAAGTTAATTTTGCTGACGGGTAATTGAGAGTGGAAATTTTCAATATTCTCAAATTTCGAATATTCTCGAAATGTTAAATAACTATTTTTCGGTAGTTCGGTACTAATGTAATTAATCTTTTCGAAACAATTATATTTCGCACTGATAACTTTTATTTCCGCTCGAGTGCATTCGATAACGTGTACTCATATCTAGCGAGTACCCGACAACACCATCCAATTTGGACTGGGTGGCCGACTGTGAGCATAATTGCTTTCCCGCCACTTGTTCTACTTGCTTTACAAATAAACCATAGTTTGGCTTCGTCCGACAGAAAAATCCATGTTTATTGACGATGTCTGAATTCATATAACGAGTACGTATTCATGGTTGTATGAGCACTAAATGTAGACAGACGTTTGCTGATAATGTCTCTGCAAATATTTAAATAGCTTTAAAATGTTAAGATATTTTTTTATTGAGATGCAAATTCTTCTTTAAGCGTCCTATTACATTTTTTACGGAAATTCATAATTTTTAACGCTGTAATTGGAACGGCGAACACGAGTCGATAATAATAGCGATCTTTTTCTTGTCTTTGTTCTTTGTTTAAGAAAACGTTGCCCCACACTAGGAATTTCTCCTGTATCGTGGGTGCGTTTACAAACATTTAAACTCACATACACAAACAGCCAGACCCGGAACAACTACTTGTAGGCCATACAAATATTTGTTCCGTGCAGGAATCGAACCCGCGACACGCAGCGCAGCAGTCAATCACTCAGCCACTGCGCCAATCGCGTCGAATCGTCGATCTCCGGAAGATTACGCGCAAAAAATTTGTGTACAGGTCCTTCCTCGTCAAGCGCTGGGGCGAGATAGAGGGGCGAGCTTGTTTTTTTTTTGTGAAGGGCATCTCGCAGTTCAACCGTTCAGGGAGGTTGTCGACTGCTTAACCGGGCTTTTCTGTGGATGCCTCGAAATTAAGGCCTCCAGCCAGAGCAACTTACAAACTAAACTACAAACTAAGCGACTACGCACTAAGGGCACCCCCTGTGGGGTACGGACCTCGGCTTAGGGCGTTGCTGGGAGAGGACAGCAAAGGGACAGGCTGGATCTGAGTGATATTATTTAAGGGCTGATTTAAAACTACAGGTTCAGCTGCGCGGGCTGGCTCGAGTGAGGGTCGGGGAGGAGAGGAGCGAGCTGAATTGACGCGGAATATATAGTACTTTAATTTTATTTATTGTAATTTTGTCTTATTATATTGACAAACGAAAACTAATGAAACGTATTCATTGTAAATCAAAGTTCATCATTATCATCATATTAGTTTATTTGATAAAGTTGTGTCTATTTGGAGCTATTGGTACCGCTGTATTTTTTACTGTTGTATAAAATGTGCACATTGTACGCTCTGTTCTGTTACTAGGGGTTCCAAGTTTATAAATTGAGCATACATTAGCTAGGATGAAAGTAAAAAGGCCAACAGTCTGCATACAACAGTGCAGTGTCGTCAGTTTTTGGCTTCGTTGCCACGTTAAATATCGTTTGGCTGGTAATACATACCTACTGCACTTGGAGAAATATCACTGAGATTTTTCTCAAGCCTTGATAACCTCTAAGGCTTGAACTCTTTGCGACGTCCACTTTGTGAATGCACCCTTCTATTTGATCTAGTTTGTTGCATATGCAAGTACAGCGCGTCATTATCATTATAAAAATAAAATAAAAAACTGTGTGAAATGACGCACACCACGGCTGTGTGTTTTATTCGAATGGTTAAGAGATAATACATAATGATGTAGCATTATGTTCACCCCACTTATAAATTTGCGTTATAAATCCTCATTTATGTTATATATGAGGTTAAAGTAAGGCGATATGTGTTTTCGTTTATACACCCAAATCAAGAAATGTTATGGTAAGGGATGGATTTAGCAAAATATTGGTCAACATTTTAATCTGACGGTGAGGACTATGGATTATCTTTTATTTTAGTATTATCACTTGCTACGGTGAAAGACAACATCGTGAAGAAACCAGCATGCTGGGAGATATTTCCGGGTGGCATGTAAAACCAAGTCAGAGGCCCATAAGTGGCATAAAAAGTCTGACACCAGGTTAAGCACTAACCACACGCTAAAGACGAGACCATAATGTATAGAGCTTCAGCATAATAAGAATTCATAGAATATCACAGTACACTTAGAAAAGAATTGCTGCTAAATTTAATCATTTATGTTTTATTTCTCTCTGCTGACTCTTAAAAAATATTTT
This sequence comes from Lycophotia porphyrea, assembly GCA_950005105.1. Taxonomy (NCBI): domain Eukaryota; kingdom Metazoa; phylum Arthropoda; class Insecta; order Lepidoptera; family Noctuidae; genus Lycophotia; species Lycophotia porphyrea. Next base: position 11,190,262 of record OX465393.1, read on the forward strand.
CTTTTAAAATGAAGTTAATTACTGCGTAAATATATTCTTGGTAGAGCTTCACACTTCTTTTTATTATTACTTTCCTGCAGGAAAAATCCCAGCCTATTTTTAACTTTTAACTACGTGGCTTTTTGTTAAATCGACTGGAGAAAATTATGGAATCTTAACTTCAGTTTGATGTTGTCCAGAATATTAAAAAATAAAAGCGTTGTAATCAGTTTAACAACTCTTGACTATGGGTGGAGCTTTTCTTAATGAAAATTAATTTTCAACTTTATTCTAACAGTTTTTCTATGTAGGATGACCTTTCTAAATGTCAGCTTGGTCTACAATACAATACAACAGGGTATCAAAGGGTTTCAAAATGAGATGAACAATCGGAAAATATAGTGAATAGCTTTAGGTTATTATAGGTACTCGTATTTTTAAGATGGAAAACTCGGTTAAGGGTGGGAAAGAAACAGTAAGAAAGACTTAAGTTTCAGCTTTAGTATTGGAATTAACCTTTAAGTGTGTATTTTGATATGGGAAATCAAAATCCTACAAAAAAGTGTGTATTTTGCTATTTTCAAGACAAGGTCAAACTTGTCTGAAATGTTGACGCATTAACTGTCTGCCACTTAACCTTTGTACAGATATGTGCCATCGCAGCTCCGTTCACATGTATTTCCTTACATGAAGTAGTAATAATTATATTAACCACAGTAAATGTTCCCCGTTAATTCCTTCCTAGTACTACTCCTTTAGTACATTTGATCCCGGAATTCATGTTGCTTTGACACCTACAGCTACTAGATCATGGAATATGAAGATCTGAGAAACGTATATGGTTAGACATATGAGAGGAGGTTTCAGGGGAACGCAAACTAGTCTCTGATTCAAGTTAAGAACAGTTTATTTATCAGTTCACAGTATTTTATTTAAATAGTTCGGAATAGTAGATTGTATGACAAGGGAGCAAAATAATATTTCTACTGCGAGGGATTCTAAAATAGAATCCTGAACGTAGCGAGGGATTCAAAGTACATCGCCTGAGGGAAGAATATTTTTGCTCTCGAGTCATATACTCTACTTTTCATCTCCTTCTATGAGAAAATAAATAAGAGATATTTTTAAGTACTTAATGAATAAGTTTAATTTTAAAAAATGTTATGAATGTAAAAAGGTCAATTACATATTGAACACTGGCGCAATTTTGAAAATTTATTGTCACTGTTTTATTTGGGACTGATATAGTTGTGGATTTATTTATATTTTGAGTGTTTGTAATCTCAGTATATGGCTGGTGCTCAGGAAAAGGTACTGATTCCTTTGATGTAGAACGGCGTGGTGACAATGGTATGGGCCTTGGAATACTAAATACAAAATCCGTACCGATTACAAGACCAGGGAAGTAAATCGCGCGCCTTTGTTTTTTTTTTTAGTTACCGCACCTCCCCGCACCTTACAGCCAGTAATTTATACAATTTGCGTTCGATTTCAATGAACGATTCATGTTCTAAATTCGAATTTCATTACTGCCCGCTAAAAAGTCTAGTGGAGAAAAGAGCTACTTTGCTCCCGCTTATAGAGGAACAAAACGACACTTTTCGAATAGAAGGGATGAAAAAGTATTGGACAATATTGGCGCGTGACGTCCGCTGCTTACGCGCAAGGCACTCGTACGTGCATTTTTCAACTTCCTGCACAAGTGATATTGATGGTTCCGATTTGAAAAATAGGCCATAATTATGTATAATTATTATAGACCTACAATGAGGTAACAGAGACTGCCTTGTTGGTCTAGTGGTCGCTAGGGTGCCTGCTGAGCATGAGTTCCTGGGTTCGATTTCCAGGTTGAGCAAAGTATTGTTGGGTTTTTCCATCAGGCCTTTCTCAGTAGCAGCCACGGAGTCTGGTTTTGTGCCCGGTTGATGGCAATAAGCTAGCCCACTATTACATGGGACTTAAACATAACTGGCGAAATGTGGGTGTACTATTAGGTACACCTCTGCCTAAACCTTCGGGAATTACAGACGTGATATTATGATGTTATATTTATAGATATCAAAATCACTTGCACATTTGGCATTGGCCAGTGATGGCATTTCCACGGGTGAGCAATCAAAAAATTGAGCTTCCTTTCTTTTAAGTAAAGCAAATTCTGGCAAAACGCCGAGAAAACGCGACGATGAAGACTATATAAAAATATACAGCTTATAAAAGTTCGTAAAGTTCATAATGTAAAGCCTGACACAGTACTTGAATATTTTATTATGTTAGGACACATTAAACTTGAGGCCCTTTTTAACCTTGCTTTCATTCAAAAACTCATTTATTAAGTTTTGTGAAGAGAAAAAAGCCGGTCAAGTGAGAGTCGGACTCGTGCATGAAGGGTTCCGTACCATCGTAGCAGGGGGGCCCCCTTTAATTTTTAATTTATTATTTGTTGATATAGCGGCAACAGATATACACTTTCTGTGAAAATTGGCTTACTTCCCTTTTTTAATCAGATTTTGTTGATTAGTTAACGCAAAAATATTGAATTTCCTACCAAATTTTTAGAACTATGGAAAGAACTATTTTTTGTATTTTTTTCAAAATAGTCTAATTAAATGTCAAAATTGTCAAATTCTTTAATTTAAATTGACAATTTTCGCCTATTTTCTTAAATATCTTCAAGACTATTTATCTTAAAATTATATTAAAAAAAAATATATTTGAGATGCTCACAATGAACCCTTTCATTTGATACGTAACACGATATAGTTATCAAAACTTTTTTTTTTCTGATTTACCCCCCAAAAGTGATACCCGTGTTTAAAATTCATTAATTTACGTTACACGTCCTATTGCCACCGTACTTGAATATGTGTGCCAAAAAACTGAATCGGTCGAGTAAATTCAGATTTCGACGGACAGACAGATAACCGAGTGATCCTATAAGGGTTCCGTTTTTTCAAAAAAGGTACGGAACCCTAAAAAAAATATTGAACTTGCAGAGAACACAGGCTTGTTTGTCGTTGGCAGCGGGCGGAGCATCGAGCTGATATTGCAATCCCCTTCGGTATCTTAACAGCGTCAGTATTGCATATTAACTTTTTGTAAAGCCGTGTATTTAACACGTCAAGGGTAGAAATTGATGTACAGTCAACAAAATAGATAAGTATCCATAGTCGTTAGATATAGTTGCAGTTTTTTAACCAATTGTTTATTTTTCTTTATTTAATTTTAATTTCATTTGAAAACATCGATCAGTTTTTAAGAAAAAAACAATTATATCTTTCGACCCTGGATACTTATCTATTTTGTTGACTGTACACGAGATTGATATGACACTTTTAATAAAAGTCTGACACTAAGTTTTTCACTCCGTTTTTACGATGGCTTGAGAGAAAGTACTATTAATACCTACATAACCTCTTTTTGATATGTGTTTCAGGTTGTCTTTGTAGATTTTTTTTACTAGGGGTGCCTGATAGTATTCTTACTTATCCAAAATTAGACGCTAGACTTGTGGCCCCGTTGTCGAGTTATTCACAAACGTTTGGTTTTGGTAAGTAGGTTTAACATATTTTCGTCATTACCTACTACGAAAATAAACTATATTTAATTAATATTACAAAATGAAATACATTGATATCCAACAGTTTTAAAACCCTTAAACCCATAAAATTTTACTTAAAGGTATTAAGTGAGTACATACATATATGTGAGTGTAATTTGTATTTGTATAGTAAATTCACGCCTGTCTCTCGGTGGGTGGATTCACAGAATACCTAATGTTCCCGGTAGATTCCCCAAGCTACGATGTTGGCAAACCTCTTTCGACCACCAAATTAAAAGAGCTATATAACAGGTTCGTAGCTATGTAGGTTACCACAAAACGTATTACGTATAATACAGCTGGTGGTTACTGCCACCCATACACCTCTGCCAGTGTAGCCTCTGACTTCTTTACAGTACTTGTTTGTACTTCTTTAATATTTTTGTAACGACTGTTAATTAATATACGGCCAGAAATATAACCCTCGTTATCATAAAACATTCTGTAATAATGTAAATATTTGGACTCAAGGTTTAATTGGACCGCATTTATCGATGTTTTTCTGTTTGTTCTTTCTTCTTTATTAATCCGTTTTGTTGAGGAGTGGCTGACATTCAAAGAGCATAATTATATTCCTCGAAACGTAAAAATATTTCGAAGTGAAAGTGTACAATAAATAAAAAGAGGCAAATAAATAGAAAAGAGCTTCGTGGTTGAATCTCTAAACCTCGCAATCAGTCGACGAATTAAAAAGAGAAGTAAGTCGAAGAAAATTCGAACTGAGTGTGGAATTTTACCGGAAGGCTACCGGAAGCGGTTGCCGCAATCGAGGGGAAAAGTAGCTCGCTCCGGGACGCTTTGACCGGTCATTCGTACTACTGCCTTCAGAGATTTTCTGTTTAAAAAGTTTTTTCAATCGTAAACATTTCTTGTACTCCGCTACGCCAAGTTGTCAGATGTTGTTTGGTTGAAATGCCAATTCCTGCTGCTTCTTTTGTGAGAAACATTTTCATGAATGTTGGAATATTCAATTCGTCGTTTTAAAGGCTTTAACTGGAAGGCTTTTGATGACTGCATACAATCTGGGGGCATTCACAGAACCAGATCCTCTAATAATAGATCAAGGTTCGGATATCCGGGATAGAGATGTTGACGGATTTGACGGCAGAAGGCGCTGGCTCGTGCGGATTCCAATCTAGCGTCAAACAGGACAAGACGCGGGCATGCCGGGTCCCCCCCTCCACTCGCGCCCGCGCGCCACCTGCCTCACCCACCGGCTCGGCGGTTCATTATGCAGCCGCCCACGCCACGCGCCAATCACATAGCATCGCAGCGATATTGCCGTCTCCCTAGGGATTCCAACGATGTTTGTCGATTACTTGGAATACGGTTGTTTAGTTCCTTAGTTCGCATGAATAACAAATTTTTGGATAACGTAGGTATACAAATATTATCTACAATTTAAAGCCTTGTTATAAAAAAAATCAAATTGTGGAAGTTTGAACTTGATACCAGCACTGAACTAGTCACAACTAGAATATCCGTGTTCAAAGAAGTTAATCCTTTTATAATTTTATCTCTTCTGACCAAGAGAAATATAATTAGAAAGTCTTCGTCTTTGAGTGTCGCTCTAGATGTGTGTCCAGCACCCCTGTTGACGTGGCGTAGAGCCCGCGAAGAAGCGTCGTAGCAGCTTTGTAGCACTAAACCCGGTCGTTTGTAGCGGCGCGCGGCGTAGCAGTGACGTAGCAGCAGCGCAGCACTGAAACCTGTCGTTAGTAGCGTCGTACCGGTGACGTAGCAGTAGCGTAGCACTGAACTCGGCCTGTTAAAGCCACCTATATACCTAAGTGGTGTAGTATGGAACCCGTGTACAGGATGCGTAGGAGTCTCGTATCGCCGCCGCGAAGCCGCAGCGTAGGTTTTTTATAAACTTGGCTTTGCGTGAATGAAAACGCTGTGACCGGATTGTTTTGGAAATATACGTGCATTTTCGTGGCAAAACCGTTTATATTGGAGTAATGGTAAATGTTACCTTTACTCACATGCATCAGTAGTTTTAGGGTTATCTGTAATTTCATAAATGTTGATAATTTTTTAAATATTTGCAAACGAGTAAACAATATTTATTTTGTAAATTGATTTTTACGAATACTTTTCACGTCTACATAAATGTAGCTAGCATTCTTACCTCGAAACTAAGAACAGCGTAAGTAACTTCGATCAATATTAGTTGCACTTTTCATGTAAAGCCACGATATCTAGTACAAGTATGCTCATGTAGCTGTTCTTACCTTTAGTTGTGCTGTGGTGTTTGAATGAATATACCAAATTTTGTTCGTTTCAAAAATCACAACTTTCTTTTAAGAATGGTATAGTTGTGAAAATAAAAAATCTCACAAGACACATGTAACTAGTTTTCTTACTACAAGTCAGTACTAAAACAATGCTCGGCCATCGATACTTTCAACAAAAGGCTCGCACTGGCACATCACTATCAATATTACCTGTTCCTAGCATAAAGAATAATCCGGGTTGGTCGTCATTGTATGTTGCACGGATGACAGAAAGCCTCATAGCTTGTATAACGTCTTTGGTATGGCCGAGTCAGCTGTACCTACGTATTTTTTATTGCTGCAGACGGCACCGGTGAATATGAATGCACCGGCAAGACGGCCGCGGCCGTGTGCGAGCCGGCAGCGTATCTGATAAGTTATTTCCGTTACTGTGAGACTCACGCCGGATGCATGATTTTTATTTTAATTTAGCTTTAATATTAAACTTGACATGGTTTTTTTTGGTCGATAAAGGATTGTTTGTAGAGTTGCTCATTAAGGAGGTTATGCTTACGATTTCTGTGAGATGCAGAGTCAAGTGATTGTATTCTTGTTGATAACGTTATGTTCGGATAGGTAGGTTATACGTTATGTTGTTATGTACGTTATGTTGTCCAGTCAAAATGACATTGGATGACAAATAAAATTCCTTACGGCCATAACAATACAAAACATGAATAAATAAGATGAAGCCACACACAAAGCTGAAGTAACAGGAACCAGTCCGGAGTGTCATGTAGTGCGAGTAACAATTCCTCAATCTTTATTGTCACCGATTGGGGCCATGGGTAAGTCTGGCATTATTATAGAGTGGAGGTAGTGTGGCGGCGACGACACTCGCCTGCAAGTGGGAGTTCACATTCTCACCGCGGCCTAGGGCTGACTCACAGACATAAATTGAGACTTAAAATTTAAAGTGAAATTGATTGACTGACTGACTTTTTTGGGTTTTGTATAATCTGTATATTTCTTGGCTGCTTATTTTAATACACGTGACTGTATTAAAGGTATTTTTGTTTCTATAAAAATATTGTCCAAGCCTCTCTGAATAAAGGATTTAATATAACCAGGTCAACTTTCACATACGCTAATAAATAGGATATTTCACGAGGTCAAAAGTCTAGGTGCACAATATGCCGCCGGCTATATGTAACTGTGCGATATATGGGTCACAAGAAACATTTTCCCTTGGTATCATTGTTTAGGTGGAGCATTTTATCCCGCGGCACGGCACGTTGCCCGTCAAACTGCGGAACATTGCTCGATAGTAACACGTGGCTTGAATTCCAAGTGTGCCCGCTACAATAAGCCTGATAACGGCAGGTCTGTTAAGATGATAATTACTGCTATATAACAAACCCTTGGCGGTCGCTGTTAAGACATTAGGTTAAAGCATGCCATCCCTTGGTGGTGGAACAGAGGGCGGGCAGCGAGCAGCCCTAACCGCAGCAGACATTCCTACACAATTTCCCTTTTAACTCGGACTCTGCGGCCAGTATTTATCAATGGAATGATCTCACGGCCCGGGCTCACACGAGTAGTTTATTTATTTAGCATATTCATTCGACAGGTACCCGTAACCCGTCAGGCATCCTGTTACTTTATTTGTACCATTATTTAGGAATTAGACCTTTTTTTAAAACAATTTATTCGAGGATGCTGTAGTTAAGGAAATCCAGTTTGATATTTTATTTGGATGGATTTTTAATGAGATTGAATATGTCGGTATATTCTTTGTCATTTTATTGAGCTACAAACTTTTACATGACAACTTTCACGGAACATGATTATGTCTATGATTGTTGTCGGTTTAAGTCACGGTCAAGTTTCGGAAGTGCCCAAACTGTTGAGGACAGAGCCGAAAAAGTGGTTTGATGTAAGTGGTTTATATGTAAATATCTATACAAATGAATCGTGTGGGGAGTGATATGGTTGGGGAAGGTTGACGTCGATCAGTGAACGTCTTTCGGCAGAAATGATGATAAATATTAATAAAATAATGTCACAGTTCAATTGCTTTGTTATTAATATAGTACCGTACATACAAAACCAAATGTCTTCTGGGTAAGTGACTCAATTTAGCGAGTCTAAAAATAACTAAGTTAACTCCATATCAGACCTCTTAGATCTCTCATCAATAACAGAAGCAAATGATTCAATAGCCAAAACCTGGGCTGCTCAACTTTTGGGTATATTGAACGTTGGATATTCCGACAAAATGTTATTTTGGAGTTAACAAATAACAACATAGAGACATTCGGTAGCGAACACCTTACGAATGAGCACACAATTCAGTCAGCAACGTGTTCTATTGGCCTTATTGTGTGCGACACATCCTGTATTAACGTGCGATATGTTCGTGTGAGTCACCCTGTCACACTCTACGTATCACCCACACAGCGGTATTGCGAGACATGTATTAACCTGTCGATTCAACCTTGTTCCTTTGTCGCCTTGGTTTATCGCTATGCAAACGAGCTTTTGTGGCGATATCACTGAGTCATAGCATTCGTAAATACGATATGTTAAAAACGTACAATACAACAGCTTACATCCACCGGCACCGATGCATGTGCCGGAAATGACGTTGTTTAGTTTAGATAGAAGTGTTTATGTAGAGATTATGAAAACGTTTAAAACAAAGTGTACCTACTTCTTTTCTTTTCAACGCGTTTTTGTTTTATGAATTACTTTGTTTTAAAAAATTTGAAAATAAAATGGCACAATTATCGTACATCAGACAAAACATAGGTTTTTTTTTAAAGTAAATTTTCAATGCATCCTTTGATACTACGCTTCTGGAAATGTACGTTCAAAAATTATTTCTTTAATCACTTACAATAAGAAATGTATTAATTAAAAACATTTCACATTCATGTCTTAAAAATGAACCCTGATAGACTTTGAATCAGAAAAAAAAAATTGATAGCACTTTCCCATTAGGTAGTAAAAGCGCGTAGCTAAATTTCGTAGCACTTGGCCAATTCAGATTACTCCGAGTTTTAATCCGTGACTATCGAAATGAATCTGTACTTTGAGCACCTGTATGACGCTGATGGCTCGTGAGTTGTGCTATCATGCCGAGGTATCATTTACTCTGTGAAACTTGTGCCTCAAGCCAATTTGCGAGAGAGCTAGTAGCCCGCCCGAACCCGTGTAAACTTGCCGACTCTTAACGAATGCGAATTATGATTTAATTTGATTGAATTATTTCTCAAACAAGAGTTTCGGAAGTTGATTTTACGCAGATTTAACCTGAAGTACCTGCCTGTTCATAATCTGATTAAACTTGTTAGTCCGTATTATGGAATTAAACTGCTATTTATTTGTATCACATTTTATTGCAAGATAGCGTTACAAATAAGGCGTTAGTTGGTTTGCAGACGCTAACATTTACTACGTTAAAGTTTTCTAGCCGAAGCTTGTCAGTGGCTATCCTGCATTCCCACACCGTCTAACGTTCCGTATGCAGTTGTTAAATTTACTTTTTTAAAAGTCGATCTTTCAGTAGGTAGAAAAACGAAAACAAATTGATAATATGCAATATACTTGTATGGTTTAGTTTAATGGTAAGTCTAAGTACGTAAATAGCTTTCATTATGTACCTATGAAACCAGAGAGCAGCGAAGGAAGGTAATATTGCTTATAAAATACAAAGTTTTTATAACTTGGTATATATTATAGAGTAAGAATGCTACACATTTCCCGGCGGCACATTGTTTGTTGGCGGTAAGCCGGGACTCCGGACTCCGGACTCAGGCCTGCGGACTCCGGGAGCGGACTCGGGACAGTTGCGGCCCGCCTGGAAGTTCACTTACGTGAAATTTGTGAACTATCCGACACTGACCACGCGTGAAGTATTTGTTAAATATGCACACTGTAGGCATGTGTCTAGCGGCTCTAGCGGGTTACAAAGTGCACTATGTTTGCGGTCCCGTGCGTCGCGCCGCTCTTAACTTATTATTTTGGGATGCGGTACGGGATATGAAAAATATAAAGATGACTTTCTGGGAACTCATGGGTTCTTATTTTGTCATGAGTTGGAGCTTTCACTAAATTATTACACCTGACATCAGGCACTATTTAGTACAGGAGGCCAGGCACTTCATATTCACATTAAGTCCGTCAGTCTAATTAGCTATAGTAGCCATAACTACAAACTTCCACACAATGTAAACACTGCATTAGCCCTCACACCAGCTAGCTAGCAATGTTAATTAAATAATTATGTTGTATTATGAGGAATGCTTGAAAAAAGCAGGCAGGTACTAATTCTTTTAAATTATACACTGAAACGTTGAAACGATTCCTTTGCAAATTTTAAATTCCTTAGAATAACATCCAACAAAAATCAGGAAGCGAATGTGGGATTATAAATACGTGAGGTGATGTGAAGGATGTTGGTTTTGTCCCCCTGTCCACCGCACCGCGCCACACCGCGCGCCGCCCACGCCTGCTGCCTGGTGCGCGCCGCTTTTGTTCACAATGAGAATGGCAAACAGTCGTGACGTATTTGGTGACTGCAGAGCATAGAAACGTTCCGCCATCGAGCCCTTCCTTTCACGTCAAGATTTTATAAATATGTCATTTTAAGTACGGTACATATCTTGTTTCCGCCTCGTTTGTAGATGGTTATTGAACATCGGTGTCAGAGAAATGAATTTCAGTGAATACGAGTTTTGTTACCAATAAACAGCAATTACTGGATAAACATTGTAGATAAATGAAAACTAGAATTTTGTTTTAGAGGGCCTGATTGAAAGTATAAGGAATTTAGTAAATGTAATAATAAAATGCACCTAATACTCGAGCATAATCAGAGAGAAAAAGGTGAGGGGATGACCCAACTACCCAAGTTAATGGGATAGGAATGGGTGAATTGGGTACAAAAGGAGCTGAGTCATTGGGGTGAGAGATTGGAGCTAGGTGCTTGATAACGATGCGCGGCTAACTCCGCGGAGATACAGAATAGACAATAGAATGGTACAATGAATTATATCTAAAGCAGGTACCTTGTTAGCTATTTGCTTAAATGTAGGTAACTGGCGCCTTTTTGTGATCTAGTTTTTTTCTCCTTAGAGATTTATCTGAAAAATTAGCACTAATTCGAAATGGTGCAACGGTATTCACCGAAATGGCATGTTTAAAATCACAGATTTTTACTCTCGGACCAAAAACATTTTGCCATTTAAGAGTTTTGTATGCAACGTAATGTCGAAACCGACCTTTTCATAAACCCAATATTATAAACGTTCAATATGTAGGCTACTTGCCCTCGTATAAGTTATACTATAACATTCCCCAAAGATCCAAGATTTCCGAGAAATAAACGCATTGTTTACCTTTTCCCTATCGATATGATATCTAAGTAAATCGCAATAAAAGCTGACTAAGGTCTGATAAATCAGATTCCGGGTCGGGATGTTCGAGTGAAATTAAAACAAAGAGTTATTTCTGCCGCCATTCGAATCGAAAACGGGAAAAAAGAAATCAAAATAAGGCGTAAAACGGTTGTCAAATCTGTCACTGACAGGCATCTCATTCAATTATCGTAACAACAACAGTTCGCAATTTTTATATTTTTTTGCCTTGCTGGTTTTAGCAGGAAATGTGTCTATGTTGTTGCGGTGTAAAAGCTTTAATGGACGTTACGAATTTCTATTACTTGGAAAGACACAATCCTATTCAGCAAAAATAGCCAATTAGGTAGCAAACAATTTTTAATTGAAGTAAGTCACTCACAATAAATAGTCGTTGTTGTGAGTAAATCTAAGTACAAATATTGTATAGAAGTAAAAGAGCCGTTCTCAAATCGATTTAAAGGCTTAATAATAAATTACGAACGATAAACTTATCTTGTTGCTACAATTTCATGTTCTGACGAGCAAAGTAAAAAGAAGTAGGAACTTCCTTTGACTAGATAAATTGTACATAAAAAGATATATTATTCTACGTCTTCATACGGAGTACGTGACTACAGGCCACAGAATATATATTATACGTACTTACTCAAGGGTTCAAAGGCCTTCAGTAGGTATTATAGCATATTAAATAATACTAACCCGAAACCCTACAGGCACAGACATAAAGCTGCGCCGACTTTTAATAGCATAAGGTAATAAAGCCTCTTTTATTTACACTACAGAACCGCTTGGGAGCTACTAATGATTCTGGGGCGGAACAGTATTGAATATTGGAATAAAAGGCTAAATAGCAACCTTGTCATGGTTCCGGACTGGTTTATGGTTGGAGGGAAAGTACAAATATGTTTTGAACTAAGAAGACTTTTCATGCGTATTACTTTTATTTTCCATTGTAGACTTTTCTTACTTATAAACTCGGATGAGTACATTAAGAAATAAAATACACCGTTTTTTACATACGATACTTTGACAGCATAAAGAGATTTATTTCCCAACACAGTCTGCGCAAGTCATCATTGTTTGCTGTTTTCGTACAATTTTACTTTTACTTATAATTTACAGAGTGGTTCACATTTAAAGCATAAAAGGACGAAGTCGTAGCGGTGTATGGGGACCGCCATGTTTAGAAGTGGACATTTACGACCAGATGCGATGATAAAAAAGGTAGTCCGTTGTTATTTTAGTCCATTACCTTCTTGAGCGTTCTCATCAAACGGTTTTTCAAACAGTACAATATAAAGTGAAGAAGGCTGATATCCAACAAACGTCAGAAGTCAGACGTCACCATAATGTTGTTATCTAACGATAACACACTCCACACGGTGCGCGGTGTTACAAATTAAAAATACCTCCGAGATTGCCCTACGCACGCACAATCCCTGAAAAGGTCCGCTTCAATGTTTCGAGGTGGGAGCCAGGTACGTAGGTACGTGTATTTTATCCTGAAATGGTTTCTGAAGTGAAATAATTTGTTAAGCCAGTCTACGCTTATGATATTCATAGCGCTTGTAAATGATAAATGTAATCCACACTGTTCTTAAATGGCATGAGCCGAGATCTGTTGTTAAGAAGTTTCGCATGCCGATATTAATTTAGGTCGATTCCAGACGAGCGGCATCCATGATACTCGTACACAAGCTGTCCCACGTCCCGGACGGAGCATAAAGTAATTTACACACTTCATTAGCATAGCTTAGCCAGCATATCTTAACAACACCTTGCGGTTTCCCGATTGGGAAATGCTACACGGCCACTATTGTTAGTAACCCGTCATTGTATAATGGTGAGTGTCGTCGAATAAAATGCAAATATCCGGCACAATTCCTCAGCGGGCGAGGCCGAACTTAGACCATGCTTTTTAATTTACCGAGTGCCGCCATTACCGACCTTATCGCGCCAGTTACCCTCAGATCTAAAATAGGGTACTCTAAAATTGCCTTCTTATTCAGATTATCCTCAGCATGCGCCGATGTCGAAATTTAGAATGTTGTGCGTCGAACGGCAGTTATTGAGCCTAAATGGGCCCGGGTCGCTCTCTCTAGCGTTATTTGCTCGCGTCCGTGTCGTTAAAAACAATGAAATGAATTTTGTTACGTCATTACTGAAATGAAATAGGAATATCAGAACAATTGAACAGCACGTTGAACATTCTTGTGAAGACAAAATAACAAACACGTTAAATGAAGATCATTTCAAAATCTGTCAATTTCTGTTTTGAAGAGTGGATTAACGTATGTAGTTTTGAGCAGGATAAAGGAGTCAAAGTCAAAGTCAAAACGTTTATTGCGAACTAAGTGTACAATGTGGTGTTATGTTATAATAGTTCAAGACTTAGCAGCGTTTTACAAGCATTGCAATAATTATCATCTAAATTAGCATGCATAAACATTGTTATTAACTTTTATTTTCTTTTATATACAATGAAATAGAGAAATGATTAATATTAATTATAATTAGTTTTGTCAAAATTAAATGTCAATAATAGTGAATTTAATACAATTATTCAGTAATATATATGTAATCTTTTTCAGGTAGTATAAATTTAAATTTTTATAAGGATAAACTAAATCTTATTGTTTGTATAGGACAGATCGCCACTTTTTTTTAGGAATAAACAATATTGTTAAATAAAACCAATGTATTAATACACACTAAATGTAGCAACAGGATCTAATAAGCGCGCTGAAAAAGGAAAACTTATCAAAAGGCAGATTAATAATTTCTACAAAAAGGTACTTACCCGAAAAGAATTGTCCTTGTTGCCGGAAAAAGTAAAATTACAAGGTTGAGTTGAAAGAACCTCCCCGGGCGTTCGGGGGGGGGTTCTCTTCATTATGTATTGTAGTGAATCAAACATTTTAAAGGTCTTTAAACTTAAATCGATTCAAGTCAGATCGGTCTCGATATTCCGACATTGAATTTGTTGTCCAATAAATAATTTGCGACTTTATTTATTTCACGATTGTGTTATATTATTTAATCAAATGGGAAGCGATATTATACGCGTCAAAGAATAAAAGTCACATTATGCTGGTTAATCCGATTCAAGATATCGGGGCAGATCTTAGTTAGGCGGGAAGCGTTGAAGCGATAATACCCTGTAGGCGTGCGGTTTAACCCTGTTTTTAGTCCACTAACCAACCGATCCGGGTTATAGCGGCTGGAAATGAGAAATATATTGAATAATCTGCTTTAATTGGAGCATACTGAAATTGTTGACCCGGATCGTATGCCCAAAAATATACTGTTTGTATTGCCGATCGGAGATTTTGGCAATGCCTCACCAGTCCTTTGAAAACACTCTTATGGCTGTAAGCTCTTAAAGGAAATCTCCTATGTTAAGCGTAGAAAATTAGGTTAGTTTTGATATATGTGAAGATATGGAAGCTCCAGTTTAACGATTAAGTTTCGCCAGTAAGACTTTGTGTACTATTACTTATGAAACTACAACGTCAAATCTTGCAACTCCGTTTTGCCCCATTTCTCCGAATATGTCGTATTGATTTTAAACTTACTGAAGTGTCATGAGAATACAATTCTACATCGTCGAACTTTGGATACTTGCAGTTGCTGAACGTCATGACGTGGATTTTGGAATCCAGCAATAATATAAGGTGAAATGTTAAGTTAAAATCCTCCTCATGTGAAATCAAAATATTATTTCTAGTATCTTTTGGAATTTATTATTTACTCATAACATAACATAACATCACGCCTGTAATCCCCGTAGGGTTAGGCAGAGGTGTACCTAATAGTACACCCACATATCGCCTATTTACTCATACAATAAACTATTTGACTACTTTACACAAACAACAACATATCAATTAAAAACTCATGACGAAATTTCAGTTGATGTTTATGGAAGAATCTGTTTTTAGAGAGACGATTTCCTGATATTTGCGAATGAATTTTTAGTCTCTTTACTTCTTGAACATGTTTTTGGTCAGTTATCTGTGAAAAAGTATCAGTAACCAAAGTCAAAATAAATCTTAGTCTTAAAATTCGGTGTTTTAGAAAAAACTGCAGAAAACAGAAAATTAAAAACTTGAACCTTTAATTTTCATCATTTTTTCATCTACAAAAACGAACAAATAAACAGACCACAATGGCGTTTGATGGGTGCACACAGATCACATTATTACGCCACAATATAAATTGGTCAAACTTCAAGTTATTCATAAACATATAACTTTCCTCCCCACGTTTCTAGAAACTCAATAAAAAAAAGTCTTATGACAATCCGATCACTATAAACTTCATTCCACCTTTTTGTCTAATTGCACTCGACTATAGGAGAATATTTAGATAGTTACTTGGTCCCCTCTCACTGTCATTCGCGACATTTTTACAAAAACTGAAGATTTAAAATGAATGCCGCTAACTTGTCACATATTCGATAAAGTAATTAGTAATTTCATGAAGGAATGTAATAGTTTACCAAAGGAATTATATCTGGCATTTGTGTGAAATGTAATTGACCTGACTGAGGACTTGCTACTGTATAATTTAAAAGCGAACTACAGAAACAAGGAATATAGTATAATAATAGACTGACTCATGGCGCTTGGCATTTAAAACCGTGTGAGGCTGAACACTCGTCATATTATTTTAAATTATTTTATCCTTCACTGAAGAGCTCCGAAATGAGTGAAGTGGAGTTTTCGCACAGTAAAGTGGTGGCGGTCGCTGACCACCGGAACTAGCTCATAATCATTAAATTGGGACGCTCGTTTAACTGTTAATTATTGCCAACGGTTTGGTCATTAAGGGGCTCCAGAAAAAAGAAACGCACAGATGTGAATACAAGCGACATTTTAAATACAATTAGGTATTTAGGTAGACTGCTAAAAGCCAGCAAATGTCAAACGGGTTCTGATTTTAATGAGCGCGTTTTTTCGACCGCTTTGTTGAATTTTAATTTGCATTTTTATCAGAAGACTACTGAGTTCTGACACCTTTTCGCATTTAGTGTACCTTAATTATCTATATCTACATATGCGGTGGGCTGCATCAATTGAGTACCCCAGTCTGTTGGGAACGTAGGTGCTTTCAAAAGCGATACCCACTTCGTGACGCTAAATAAATAAAATTGAAGTTTCTCTTTGTTATTTCAAAATAACAGTTTTTTACTGAAAGCCGACTTTTTTGTAAATTTTTGTCTGTCTGTCTGTTTGTTCCGGCTTATCTCCGAAAAGGCTGGACCAATTTTGAAGAGAATTTTACTGGCAGATAGCTGAGGTTCTAAGGAGTTAACTAAGGCTATACTTATATTTTAGAAATAAAAGTCGAATAGTTAAACATTTTTACAAAATCCATGCGGATGAAATAGCGGGCAACAGCTAGTTTGTAATAAAATGTAAGTTTTTTCGACGTATGATAATTTAATACAAACTAATCAATTAAAGTAAAAATAAGAAAAGAACAATGCATAAAACGGTTTATCAAAATATAATCCTTAGTAGAAACCTGATCCTATCGGAGTAGTGAAGTAACTCAGTAGTAGCACAAGCCCACTTGCCTTAATTGGTGGAGTTAGCGGGAATAGGAGAGCATCATGCATTGTTAGCTAGGGACGCCATACATAATGAACTGTAAGCGCGCTGTAATCTCTTTAAATCCTTTAGCGGCTCAACTAATTTATATCCTTTAGTGAAAAAACAATGTGTTTTTGTTTGAAGTTTGTTTTCAACCGGCCTTGAATACTAATGAATGAGCGAGTCTTTTAATTCTAATTAATATTAATGAACAGTATTGAGTAATTACGTAGTTTAGAATTCTGATCTTCTTATGACTGTATTTTATTTAACAAACAAATGTTTATTCATTTAGCTTTGAGGATCTGCATGAAAGACCCCTACGGAGCTTTAATTATATAATTCCGATTCCGATTAAATAGCAATCAGTTCCTTTTAATTATGAATTGTTATGTGGATTGTGCATGCAGTAGTCCAAATTTTTCATCGAAACCTTTTTGAATAAACATGAGCATTTGAATAAACATTAGTTTGAAAACAAAATAGGAGCTCATTTCTAGGGTTCCATACCCAAAGGGTAAAAATGGGACCCTATTACTAAGACTCCACTGTCCGTCTGTCTGTCACCAAGCTGTTTTTCATGAACCGTGATAGCTAGACAGTTGTAATTTTCACAGATGATTTGTAACATAATTAAAGGGGGCTCCCATAAAAGAATCGTGTTTTTTTTCGGTTTATGGTACGGAACCCTTCATTTTTTTATCTTTTTAATTTTGCGTTATATAGAAATTAAGTATTTAAAAATACAATAAAATCAAAATGATTCACTTATAAGAACTTGAAAACGCCTCAGTTTTTGATCAAGGTACTTGAGAACGCGGAATCATAAAGGCAAGCTTGTGAGTTCGCCACAAAAATAAAATAAAATGCTCACTTTTTATTCACTACGCCTTTTTACCACGCTGCTACAGGTGTTCCTGAATCTGTTATCAAATAGCTTTTTTAAAATTACTAGCTGATGCCCGCGGCTTCGCCCGCGTAGATGCCGGTTATCGCGATCAAAAGTTACATCTCAAAGGGAAAGCTCCCAGACGGCTTATTTTTTTCCGACTCCTCCAACAAATATCATTATACAGGGTGTAAACAGACTCTTCACGAAGCCATGTCTAGTCGCCCCACTAGGAACTGGAATAATACACATACATACTAACTGTTAGGCGAATGATACGACAAGACTTACAGATAATCCTTAAAACTATGTCCAAACCCTGCACCATGTCTGGTAACTGTATTGCTAACCCGAATTCTCTAAAGGGAAAATGATTAATATCAGAATTTACCGTTTACATTATTTTCAGCTTCCGTTTACTTTCGTTATACAGATGTTATCATAATAACTTTCCGAACTGTTTTGAGATCACCCGACTGTTGAATGTTGAATTATTGTTTTAACTGTGCTTCTATTTCTTCAATGAGAACGTTTTTGTTGAAGCCGGCTTAATTCAGCTGCAGTTTTCAGGAAGAATATTGTTGTTCATTAAACATACATTCCCCAGGTATGGGATCAATGATCATTAAACATTTTTTGTTTATATGTAGACGTTAACGGAACCATTATTATGATTTCACAATTCATTCTTCTGTTGAGATTGTTTGACATGCACTCGGACATGTTTATATTACGGTGGAGATGAATGGCGGCTGTTATCGTTTGCAGGCTATAGATGCATTGTTGAATGTAATGAGGAGCTAATGTTGGCCAACATTATGTAGGGACCGTGAAAGACACCTAATTAAATTACAGGTTTCTGCTCTTGCTTAGACGGTCTATCGTTTTACTTCAGTGTAGGTTGAGAAAAGCCAAGTGTTTGCATGAAATAAAGGATCTTTAATATAGTACCTGTATATCAGACAATGAGTTCTATTGTCATTCCACACTTACGTCATAAAAGGCCAGTGAATGTAAGTGGATGAAAAAGGATGTATTATAATGTATGACTCAAAACCAAGTGTTGTCCGAGTAACTGCACAAAGAGCGATAAGCCTTACTTTATATGGAGCGGACAAGCAGTTTTTTGCACTGTGTTTTAGTGAAGTTTAAAATGTTGGTCAAATTTTCATAGACATTAGTTTTTATGGTACGATACATAAGAATAAATAAAGTTTGTTTATGCTGAAATAAACGCTATTTATGGTAATAAACTTTCAACAAAACCAAATACTGTGGTATAAGTATGGATATATTGAATGTGTATATAGGGGCGTATGTATGTTTTAGTTAACGTTTTCGTGAAAAGTAACATCTACTGAAATAGATTATCAAAATACATAAAAGAAAATTTCTTCGCGTTTACCTATGTACTTGTCTTTACATCAGTGAACTTGCTTCAGATGTTAACAAAATTAAGGTTCGCGTATATTACATTCTATAAATATATTGTATGACCATTACTTGTTGAGTGGCGCTGTTAATTTTATTAAAAGCTGTGAGAAGCCGTGTAAGGGGCGGCGGCATGTGTCGGGCACCTCCACGCGCTCGCCAGGTGAGGCGCAGCTGACTGAGCAGAAGACGTCCCCGGCGCCCGCGCATATGGCGGAGCGTGCCAGCCGCGTGCCACATCACTAATTTCGTTTAATTAGCTTCCTTCGAACCTTTGTCGAGGCTCGCTAACATACGTACACTTGAACAGTTGCTATAATTTATCGCAGCTTTACACCCCACTTATAGGATCCTGCTAGTAAGCCATGCCTAAATTATTGCTTGCGGATCGCTTCAGTCTTAGAAGAAAATTATTTTCCTTTTTTGTTTTGGTTTGGAATAATAATTAGCAATTTCTAAAGTTAGAAAATGGGTGGTTATCCTTTATAATCATTAATCATATATGTGCGTTGTGTCTAACTAGTAGTAACTAGTTTGGCAATATTCTGAAGGTTTTTTTTCACTTGAAAGCTTGAATCCACATATTTTTGATGGAAGTCTCCAGTCCTAATAATTAAAGGAAAAAAAACTTCGTTCGTTTCGGCGTGAGGTTTTAAGTTTCTATCAACAACGTTAGATCGTTTTTTGGAGTGGGTGTGGCCAAATATAAGGGTTGTTATTTAATTAATAACCGTGTATCGTAAGTAGCTCGTAACTTCTGAACTGCGGATGTATCGCCAGTTCAACCAATAGCTAGGTACTTTATCTAGTAGAATTAATAAAAGCTGTAATTCTAAACAAAACTCTATGCAAATTTTCGATACTAATCATCCCGAAAATATTGTACTTAATAAGAAGCAAAACATGAAACATTCTGTATAAACTTATATTGACACTTACGGGATATCTTCCGTGATTTTTATTTATTTTGAGCTCCCGATATTTCGACGCTGTTGCAAGCGTCATGATCGCGGGTTGGCTTAAGATATCAGATTAGTTGTAAACCGTGAAAGCTTGAAACATTCTGTATAGTTGTGTATGTAACGCATGTCCCGAATGAACTACCATTTATTTCCAAAGCTTTCACGGTTAGCTATAGTTATATGACATTGGTGCATCCAATGGGGCAACAAACAGCTTTTTCATCGCCAAATCGCCTTAAAATCAGTCAGTTGTTGCGATTTAAGCTCGTTCAACGAAGAGATGAATGAATCCGTCGCATCCATTGTGCGACACATCCTGTGTTATTGTTGCTGTATACCTGCCATCCCTTCGAACTGCTATTTATAATTAGTCCTCTACCTGATGCGATGCCCGACGTGTTCTCAACAAAAGGATGCGTATTGTATAACAATCGGAGCGGTTTGCGTGCCGCAGTTGAGCGGACCCAGTATTGTTTGTTGCATCTCCGACCGGCATAGCCATTGAAACTAGCGCCCGCCGCCGCCGCCGCCGCTAGTGACTCAGGTATTTATGAATGAACGTGACGAGCTAGCGAGTGGGATGATCGGCCGCGGTCACAGCCAGGTAGAAAATTACACTTTTGGAATTCTTTCCACAGTTCGCGTCGAGTAGGGCTACTCAACTCGGTGGTCGAGGAGAGCCGCAGAGCGGGGCGCGGGGCGCCGTCAGCACGCATGCGTCGAGCTCTGTTACCGAGACGAGCAGACGATCCCTCCCTCTCAGTTGAGTCCGAGTCGTCGCGCGAGTACGCCGTGCCGTCATGTACCGTTTGCCAACTTTCTCGAGTAGTGATGTGATACGATACCGACGATCAAACGCGACTTATCATTAGATATTATTGAATATTTGTAAACTTTATGTTTATTCCGACACATGTTAAACGTGTGGATTAAGTGAAAGAAATGTTACAGTGACTTAAAATAAATTGGATTTGAAAACAAAATGAGGTGGTTTATAGTGACAATGAGCGTGATGGTGTGGGAAACAATTTTAGCCGGTATCGCACCCCCAGGCTCTTGCCCTGCTGTGTGTGCGTGTAAGTGGAAAGGTGGCAAGCAGACTGTAGAGTGTGTGGACAAATCTCTTATCACAGTGCCCGAGCCAGTAGATCCTGCTACTCAAGTATTGGACCTTTCCGGGAATAATCTTCAAATACTTCCTCAGGAAGCGTTTGCCAAAACTGGGCTGCTCAACTTACAGAGGGTTTATTTACGCAATTGCAATATTGGCCAAATACATGATAGAGCTTTTAAAGGCTTAACTAACTTAGTTGAATTAGATCTGTCTTTAAATTTACTCACAGAGATCCCTTCCTATAGCTTCAAGGATGCGCCCTTCCTAAGGGATCTTACGTTGTATCACAACCCAGTATTAAAAGTGCATTCTGATGCTTTGAACAATCTTGGCAGCGTCGTTAAACTTGATCTATCCGAGTGCGAGATTAGAGAAATAGCTCCGGACGCGTTTAGAACGTTGCGCTCGCTCGAATCTTTAAAATTAAACAAAAACAAGTTACGTGACATACCACTGAGCTCATTAGAGAAGATAGAGAAACTGCGAGCGATAGACTTATCGGACAATCCGTGGACTTGTGATTGCCGGCTAAGAGATCTCAAATTATGGTTAGCGAAACATAAATTGTTATCAACTCCCAGCTGTTATGCGCCGACACGTCTCGCTAACCGACCATTTTCAGAGTTACCTATTGAAGAGTTTGCATGTAAACCGGAGATATTACCAGCGAGCAGGCATATCGAGGCATCAGTAGGTTCCAATGCTACTATTACATGTCGGACGGAAGCCATACCGAGTGCCACTATCAATTGGTACTGGAATGGGAGATTGCTTCAAAATGGAAGCCACTTCAATTCGCATCAGAAAATTTATATATTTGAAGAAGGGGATTCTAAAAAGAAGTCTTCTTTAATATTGACGAATACACAGGAATCAGATTCTAGCGAGTTTTACTGTGTGGCTGAAAATAAAGGCGGGAATGCCGAGGTCAACTTTACAGTACATGTGACACAACTGCCAGTGGGGATGGCATCTTTGGGAAGCGCACAAATAGCGAGCCTAGGAGCTGCGTTATTCCTAATCGTAGTCGTCATATCCTTAGCTCTGCTGATTACTTTCGTTCGGTTTCGTCCAACACCGGCTTGTGAGAGTAAAACACCGAATACCATTGATAGGGTTGTTTCTGGAAATGAAGTACACCCAACGTCGACAGATCGACCTCACGTCGCTGTTCTGGCAAACAGACAAGATTCACCGAATTACAATGACCCGAAATGCAATCCTGTTCTAAAACCTCCGAGAGCGAATGATATCCCTTACACCACGAATCACTATGAGGGAAGAGGAAGTGTTGTGACTGCTGGCGGACCTGTAGTAGTGTCTCCCACAGTTTCTGGCACTATCGATCCCGATCTTATAAATGATACGAGACCAGAAAGCGCTGCAAGACCAGGAAGTGGCGAGTATGCCCGCGAGACCTCAGAATCGTTATACCCATCCGGCCTTTGGGATCAAATGAAAATGACCCAGGCCAGTAATTTGGCTCGTGCGGTCAGCACGGCTATTCCCACGTACTATAATGATAGAACGCCTATAATAGAGAACTGCAGCGTGGACGGGTCGCAGGAGGAGCTGGGCTACATGAGCCGCACGTTTCCGCGGTCGCACGCGGTGAGCGCAGGCAGCACGCCCAGCCCGGCGCCTGCGGCCGATGCGCCATACCCGCCTGACTACGGGCTGCCCGTGTCCGGCGCGCGCACGCTGCGCGTGTGGCAGCGCGCGCCCCCGGTGCTGCCGCCTGTGGCCGCGCTCAAGCGCGTCCTCACCATCACCAGGCCCTCGGCCGACGATCACTTTCAGGATGGCTGTGCTACTGATGTATAATCTGATAGAAGAACGCATTGTTTGCATATATCTAGATGACATGTCAGAAATTGTAAATTTGTATCCTAAGCTAGAAATCATCTTATACGTAAGGTATGTGTAATTTATACTTAAACAGGTTGTTAGTGTAATATTTTTTGTATCATATAATTTATTTAGATAATTAATGGAAAGTTACATTGGATCCACGTGCGACGGGTCCGCGACTGATTAGTTGAAGAATGTAAGTGTACATTATTACGTGATATGGAATGGTATCGTCTATGATCGCCAAATAATTAAAATACTGAATATAAATATATCTTGATTGTTGAAACTCAAATAAGATGTTAAATGAATATTAATAATAACTATACAGTGTAAGACATACACGAACTATCCAAAGATATTGAACTTCCCCTGAAAGTAATATAAATGAAAGATATTACTATTATTGTAATTCACGATGAATGTTAATCAATGTACGATAATGAATGTGTAAATTTTATGTTGAAAAGGAATAAGAGTTTTAGCAGTAAAATGGAAAAAAATAAATCAGGCGATTGTAAAATGTACACTTTGTTTGACTTAGTTTCACCTAGTTCCACCTGATCGCATCGCACTATCTTGGTACATCCCAAATGAGTCAAAGATTGAATGTTATTGCTGTCTGTAAAAGTGCCCAGTGGGGCAATGACATGAAGTGGCGGTTGAAATACTACTGATATTTGTCGTAAATATCAAAGACATTCTTATACCCGGCACAAGATGATTTATCTGAGATTTATAAAGTACCTCCACGTACTGAGACAGGATGGCGTGGGCAGCATGTTCGTCGAAGGCCCGCTAGAGACTTACCATGACCATGCTAATGAAAATGTAAGTGACCAAACTTCTTTACATGGATATTATGTTGTAAGCAACTTAAAATATATTTAAATATCATATGGTTATCCTACATACATGAATATTTTAGGTCGTACACCTGCTTTTTTGGTATTAAATCTAGGTTAGTGTATGTAATTGTATGTACTTGATTATTACAAACCTGCGCCGGACATTTTAATTTATTTTAGATATAATTTGCAAATAGCCATCTAGGCTAATTTCCTTCCAGACAAGGTTATTTTACTTTGATAGCCATCGTATCCGGACAAACCGGTCGGAGCTAGCTTGTTCATTCATAGCATCGAAAGGTGTATCACAATCTGAATTAACAATTGAAAAGGAAACTTGATTTAATTTTTGTGTCATTAGAAGTCAATGCAAGAATAAAGTCGACTTGAAATATTTTCTATAGAGCCATGTCATGGCGACAAAAAAGGGAAAAAAGTTTGAAGCGCACCTTCCAGCCCGCCGGAGAAAAACCGGTTAACGTTATTTCATTTCCGTTCGATTCAGTTTTTTATTAGAACTAAACTCTGAACGGGTTCGATGGAGTTGAGCATTTCGAAACAAGATTTTTAAGGCAAAGTATTGAATTACAACAAATTTGAAATTTAAATAAATGGGGCGAATCGTGTCGTTTTATCAAATAATATATCATCTGTGATTTTAATAGCGTGTTTTAATACTATTGTCCTACTGTTTTGGTAGTAGTTATTATTTTTGGCACAGGCGAAATATTAGTGCTAATATTATATCTATTTCAGCATCTTGTGAACATAAAGCTATGACATAACGTATATAATCATTTATAACTGTCAATACATTACATAATGCCTGAAAGGTATAAATGTTTAATACCTATATTTCCTACTTACGGACCTCATCAAGGTGTGATGTACGAGTATGATTGGCGATTAATTATTGACGAAACAAGAAACTGATCATGATATTTTACTGTCAAAGATTATTTGAATACGAAGATCTTTAGTTTCGTAGTCATCTATTGTATCACTAATTTTCCGATTTTTCCGACTTTTTAACTTTGACCGTCATCAATAAAAAAGTCGTTCTAAAGGCTAAATAAAATTATATTTTCATCGCTTTCGATTTGACAAACTGGCATTTTTGCTTTAAATATAAAACTTCAGAATAACTTATTCTTCATAAATATTCAGAAGTGCGAAATATAAAAAGGCGAAAGCCACTACCCATTGTGGACATTTGCTAAATTGCATCATGTGGGTTTACCATTTTGTAGCCTATTTTGTGCCTAAGTGGTTAAAGGTATTTATTGCGCACGGAACGCAGTACGTGATTAGTCGGGTAAATAAAACAGCTATATAGTAGTTTGGAGTGATTGATGATTTATTAAAAAAGGAACAAGATAAATGACAAAATATTTCCTATACCTACGTAACAGTATTCATAAGATTTCTTTTTGTATAGGTTTAAACGCTAAGTCAAGAACGTGGCTACTGTATTTGTAGTTTTATCGTTCTGAGATATCGATGTAAAGCTTGTCTAGACACGTTTCAACATGTCGATGTTTGTAGGTACAAGCCAAACTTGAACATGGCTTCAAGCCTATTTATCTTGAATTAGTACACATAACAAGAGCGACAATTGTATTTTATTGTTAACAGTTTCTCAAAATATACTTTATATATTTTTTTACCCACTGCAGTAGTTATTAATTCATGTTTTGTTTTAATATTCATGCAAGTTCACATCCTGTCTAACAATGAAAAGATTTTCTCACTGGTAACTACATATTATTCCATTGTGAATAAGAGTTTCAAAGTTTTTGTAGATGCTCTAGTGTTCATGAATTTAGCAGATATACTTAGTAACGTACACACATAAAAAAAGTTTGCGATCACTAGTATAAGCTGATATATTTTTATAAATTGAACTTTATCAGGAAAAATTCCCTGAAATGAAATACTCTAATAGAAATACCCTGTATGAAAAATAAAACTATTTTGTAGTTTTTACAAAAAAAAAAGTAATTAATTATAATGTAATTGTATGTAACAGAAATTGATAGAAAGAACACTGTTTAACCAAACTTAAACTACAATTTATTAATAAAAGGTTTATATTCAATATAACTCCTCCCCTGGCTCGAACACATGCGAAGATCCTCCTGGGCATTCTGAAAATCAAGTTATCCAGCATTTTTTGGGGTAACCTGTCCCATTCTTGAATAGCGAGCTCTGGCACTGTCTGGGGACGTGGTTGCCGGTTCCAAACAGCTCGCTTAAGAGCATCCCACGCGTGCTCTATTGGGTTTAAGTCAGGCAAGCCGGCAGGCCAGTCTAACCTTGTGATGTCGTATTCTCGGACAGCAGCATTGACTTGTTGGGGTCATTGTCATCGACCAGTACAAATTGGTGCTCATGGTTTACTCGGAATGGTCTGTCAATTCCATCAATAGCAACTGCTCTATATATGTCTGCTGTCATGAAGCCTCGATACGGGATTAAAGGCGTTCTAGCTCCAATCAACTGAACATAATATACAAAAGGACACTTATTTCTCGCCTTGCTGAACTGTTCCAGTGGCAGTTCTTTGTCTTTCACGGTCTCCTGGTCTTCTCCAGACACGGACACTCCGGTTATCTGAATGAGTACTGATTCGCGATTCATCTACGAAGAGACAGTTTTGCCAAATGTTTTCTTCATCATTTTGCTGAAGCCTAGCCCACTGCAATCTCCGTCGTTGACGTTGTCGGGAATTCAGAGGAGCTCGCCAAGGCGCTCGTAATCCAGCCTGGTGCAAGCAATTCCGAATGGTCTGAGTGGTAACTTCAAGCCCAGAGGCGTCTCGAACTTCTGCTTTTATTTTAGTAGCGTTGATTGTTGGGTCACGGGCTGCCAGCAATTTAATATAGCGCTTTTGGGCAGCAGTCAAAACAGTTGGGCGACCACTGCGGAGTCGGTCAGTTAAATAATCCATCCCGTGGTACCTCTGCAACGTGGTCAGGATACAGGATTGGGATATAGCAACTCTGCGTGCTATTTCTCTCTATTTCTCTGGTGGTGGTATCTTTCTTCCCTTAAAGTTACTATTCTTGCTCGTAAAACTTCTGACAATCCTCTTGGCATTTTTTCATTCACAACTTTCCGCGAAAAAGTATTTTAAATCCGTTAAAATCATATTTCTGAATAAGCGTAAGCTAGGACTGAAAGCCTTTTTATATGGAAAAACAATTGAACTGTTTTATTGTTTCATAGTCTAAATCTATATTTATTTAAATAATCTTAAAAGAAGAAGATATCATAATATAATCTACCGTAACAAAAAATACTTCAATTTATCAAAGTGATTGCAAACTTTTTTTGATGTGTAAATGTACAGTGAATACATATATTTGCTGTTGTTTAATTTAAGAAGCTCTTGGAGGAATAGCATTCTTATAAATTATTTCTAGAACCTGACTTACAAGAGTAAAACTGCAAGTAATCGCACATTGTAGGTAGCTAGGGGCCGTCTACCGCTTGCTTGGGCAAGCCTCTCTAGTCTAGAGTCTAAAGAGCGGCTAGCTTAAGAATTTAGACACTCTTCCCACGGGTATTCTACGCAAACACAAATACTAAAATGGTTACAAACTTAGAAGTAAAACGTAGACATGCTCGTTACTCAACACAAAATGCTGCACCCCTTAAATCAAGGACTCTCTTCTCTCCTGAAGTCAAACACACACAGACACACAGACTAGAAACCACAAATCCGCAACAATTAATTGCGAGTCGACAAGTATCCAAACTTTCTTGTCTATTGCCATCTCGAATACTATAAGATAGGTAACTCCAAAACTTTGATAAGAGAAACAATGATATTGAAATAAGCAAAATTTTGTAGAACGACAACCTTATTTACCTACCATCAATGGCTTTGCGCTTTCTTCTCGTAAAAGCGGAGACTTTCGCTGACAATAATGATGTTTCGGCCCTGGCAACAATGGGAACTCAGGCAGAGCGATCTTGATTGTTCGCCTGAATATTTCAATTGTGTACTGCTTTCGAGACTCGCTCTTTGTATATTCATTGCTATCATATTTTGTCGTGTAATGTTTGTTATTTTATCGTTTGTTAGCTTTCGCTGTCTTAGTGGTTTTTACGTTCGGCTATCTAGTTTGTTTGAATTTAGGCTCGGTTTTGGAGACAATGTTATTAGATTTTGTGTTGTGATCACAACTTCAAATACTTCTTATTTGAAGTTATGTTTGTGTTGTTTTTCTTTTCTCTTTGAATATTTCTAAAGGAATAAAAGCAGGTAAACTATTTCTTATACATTATTATATGATGAAATCAACCCAGTACAACGATTATTTTTTTCTGAAATCCAAAAGAAATCGCTACCACAGACTGTGAGGGCCTTAGCTGCGATTACATAATATTTTGAATATATTTTACAAACTTGGCATTTAGGCCTACAATAATGGTATTGTTTATCTTTGATATTTTGGTAGGAATGTTTATCTGTTTCTTTTCGTTCCGTACCTCAAAAGGTAAAAAAAAACGGCCAAGTGTGAGTTGGACTCGCGCATCTAGGGCTCCGTATAAACTTGTAGGTATTTTAGTATTAAACTATATATTTCCCGTTTTCAGATTTTTTCCTTTACATTGCTTCTTGCCAAATTTCGTGATTCTAGGTCAACGATACCATACAGGGTGTAAACAGCCTCTTCACGAAGCCGCCAACCAAGCACTAAGTACATCAAACTAAGTAACTTTACGCAAAAATTAGTGCTGGGAAACGACTTTTCTTTTGGGCTAAAAAATTACGTTTAACAGTAGGACTCAATTTAACGCACTCAAAACATTGTGCTGATGGATGGATTGAATAGTAAGAGGGTTCTGGAAGTGTTTAAAGTAAAAATCTTACATTAAAAACATGTATTTAAAAAAAAACTTGTGAAAAAGTTGGAACTTTGACCACCAATATCTCCGTAACTAGAAGGTTCCCAGGTATGGTCTAGAACAAAAAATGATCGCAATGATGGGGAGAACAAGTGCCTTTCGGCTTCGTTAAGAGTCTGTTTACACCCTTTATAGGTTTTCGACTCAAAACCTATAGGGTACTTCCGGTTCACCTAGAATTGTCAATTTTCGTTAAAAGCAAGGTCTTACAGCACAAGTAAAGGGAAAATTCCGAAAAATAAAAAAAGTTGAAAATTTAACGCCATACATACATAGTCTAATGTTGTAAAGATAATGGTACGGAACCCTTCGTGCGCGAGTCCGACTCGCACTGCCTAGCTGAGCTAAAACGTAACCAATTATCTTACGTGTCTCATAAATTTCAACTTTACATCACTGACCAAAAGGAACTTCAATAAACTAATAACATTTAACTTTATCAAAAAAGAAAACTTAAAAAAAATATAGTTGTAGCTGTTATCATCTGGGTCTTGCTGAAATACACAGAGATACTTTGCAACATTAGCGCTGAAAGGGTAAGTATAAACTACATGATTGTACCTAGATATACATACATCAACATCAGTTGGTAGTTGTTAAAATGTTAATCTGAAATAAAGCACGTTTTAACAGCTTCTGAATTAAACAAGCGAATTTAAAATTATTTAATTATTTGTAAGTATTTCCGATCAACAACAGTATGAAGTATTCTTTTGCCAGAGTTATTATTTTGCTGCGGGCTGTTCGAAAGAGATACCGCGGCCCTGAAACACAAAGGGCAAGGAAGGAACATGGATGGGTTTTAGTCAGTATAAGTCTGACACTCCCTTCCGCTCTGCCCAGAGCGGGAGAAGTCATTTGATGATTTCCCATCCGTAAAAAAAAAAAGAGTTATTATTTTTTCACAATTCAGTAGACAGGCCGCTAATTAGTTATATTATAACACTATTTTCCTGATTTCTTTTATCAGCTGCGATCAACTTTATCAACGGTAAACATGATATCATTCAATTTTGATTGAATCATGATCGATTAATATTGATGTTAACATAGTAAAGCAAATTATAAAAAAGAAACTAATTAGACGAACTGGCCGGCGGCGGCGGCGGCAGCAGTGAAGCCACCGGCGCATGATGTTGCCAGTGCCAATATAGATTGATTTTATTTTTCGTTATTGACACGTACTGGCATAATTAAAAGTGCCAATTCCATTCCACTTTTGATGAAAAATCTCTTCTCCCGATTTGAGTAAACATCAGTTGTTGTTGGTTCGTGATTAATTGCTCTATATTTTATTGTGTTACGTGAGTCATGTTACATGACCTTTCACAAAGTGGAACTGAAAAGTTATCCAATTCCATTATAAATATTAAAATAATGACCGTTTATTTGGTGGACGACGTATCTTAATGGTACAAATACTAACCAATAAGACACTTGCTCTTTTATATCCAGAAAATACTAAAGTATCTACTTAATTTGTATCATAATGACATAAGAGAAAACGACATCAAAGTCTTGCGTGAACTAGAATAACAACATAAAGCACTACAAGTTAATCAACATGATTAATAAAAAACACCGCCATTCAATCGTCGAGTAGGTACCATAAGCAACTCTTCTTCGACAAACATATTCAATTAACAATGTCGGCCATGCCCCAAGGCCACGCTATAAAAGCCAAAACCAGATTTCAGTATGACGTAAACTCTTTATGGTTCTATGGCTTCTATAATTCTAACAACAAGGAAGAAAAAAAGAAAATAATACTGGGGTTAACAGTATGTTTTCTTTTTTAAATTATCGCTAGGTAAATACTGCTTGTGGTGGTATTGCATTTGCTACAGGAGTCACCCACGATAGTCCCGAGTAAGTGACGCACATGGTTTCCCCGAGAGCTGAGCAATCTGCGATAAACTTAAACAGAACAAAAAAGCTTGTAAAAATATAAAAGTTTACCTACAACTTCTTTTCTTTGAAGAATGCAAGCTGGCTAAATGAGACTTCAATCTATTGAAGAACTTGCGAGCTAGATTAATCTGGCTTATTAATCTGGTTTAGTAAACCCGTTGAAATGTTCTGTGGGTCACAAAGGAGAATTCAAAGAGTAATTTTCAGAGGCCCACGCTTGTGGTTTGAAGTGTGATGATCCGGACATGGACGTTATAAAGGTATCTCATACCGACATTAATGCAAACATGGAACTGTTGTTGGTCATGTGATTGATAATTTAATTAATGGTTAATTCCATCGGGTACCAATCGGCTCCCAAAGCAATTTCGTAAATCGGCGGCCGCCGACCGCTCCACACCTATGAATGTTCTTGCACACTCATAAATTAGTTAGGCATGTGTTTTGGTTTGCGCCGACATCAACGATATGTGTGGTCACTTCGATAGATAATATTGCATGAGCTTTAACAACAGCGATTAACAACCAGCCTGGCCGTTTTTTATACACCTGTATTATAAAATTATTATGGTTGAAGTTTTTGTACGACAGAACACTCTTGATTGCATGGAATGATAAAATCGACATAAATGTGTTTGATGAGTCTTTTAACGAATAAAAATACATTTTGGTGTATTTATGGAGTTCGTAGCCATTTAGCCAGCTGCTACAATTAATATGTAGTTCTAATTATAAATTTCATTACATTCGATCAATTCCATTTCCAATATTCTAATTATAGAACAGCTTTCGAAAAACATTGTTGGAACTTTTCCTTATTGTTTGTTTATTTATAAAGTCAGTTGAGTAACCTCACAGGACTCACAGGACTGATGCCCCAAGGAGCACATGGATACCTGTACAGTTATACGATACTACGTTTGTATTTATTCCACTAGGGGTTCAGAGTTAGCATAGTTCGCCCAGATTTGACTTTGCACATAGCCTGTGGGCATCGTTAGCAAAGATCAAATTATTAGCTCAGGATCCTCTATGGTTTATGATGTGCAGAGTGGACTGTACTAAAGGGGCGGTGGGTGATGGTCTATCGTTTTGGATATTTGCGAAGCTTGGCCAATTTCGTAAAGGAGCATTGCTTAGTTAGCTAACTGAGCGTCGCGTCGTTGTCTGTCCACAGTCGCATAGAAG
Source organism: Lycophotia porphyrea (assembly GCA_950005105.1). Lineage (NCBI taxonomy): Eukaryota > Metazoa > Arthropoda > Insecta > Lepidoptera > Noctuidae > Lycophotia > Lycophotia porphyrea. The sequence continues at coordinate 11,222,186 of OX465393.1, forward strand.
ATCTATGTTTATCAGCATTCTTATGGATCTACATTTAAATATTATGCCATGAGTCTGTTGCTCATATTCACTGACACTAATATTGATTAGTACTAAATAAAACCCCCAAAATATGATTGCACTGTTTGAATTTCAACTGTCAGTGCAGGGGCGAGCGTCCATTTGGATGTCGCTTAATGTAAGGGAATCGGGCATATGTATTCCGAGAGTTCCATTTGTTACACTAGCACTTACATAATTCTACGGAAAAGGTAAGCATTTACTCTTTCATTTTCTTACTTAGTTACTAGGCGAAAGGAAAACGAAATAAAATCAGGTTTCCTCGACTTAAAGCTCAGGAACTCGAAACGTTTAATTAGATTATTATTTTTATTTAAACGAGAAACCAGCGGTTCACGTATTATGCTCTGAAATAATTTTACTATCCAGTTTTAAATTGTCTACAGTTTCTCTTTAACTATGCTAAAACGCCCTGGACTCCCGAAATAGTAGGTTGAACACAACTTGAGTACCCAAGTTGTTTGGACTCACTGACAACTTATTAAAGGCCTCGATAATTATAAAATGTTTCCTGCTTAATAAGACTCCCCACGCGTCCTATGACCCAAAAAGACAATACCGAGTATCCCTCGCTGAGTATCCCCAATATAATTATGTGGAGCAGTTATGTGACCTTCCTATTATAATATTACTGTACGGTGTTGGTTATTTTTATGTCGGTCTCCTTTAACTTCCATTTAGTGGCTACCCTCCCACTTCAACTCTTTTCAAATTGTTCGTTGTGGTAAAACCCATTGCCTTTTAAACAGACCTCAGCCAGGAAGCTGGCAAAAAAAATACGCAGAAAAAATAATAGCTACTTTCACAAATAAAAGTGTAGGACTTTAAATGTACACATATATCCGACCGGCCTTTTGGTTGTGTTGTGTTTACCGCTAAGTCCGGGGCTAAGCCTAACCACCTTAAGGCTAATACCGGGATTTCCTTATCCCGTTGGCCGGTGGTCAGTTTGGCCGACGCCTTAACATCAATTAGCACTGTGTCTTGGACTTTGCTATCTTAACTGATCCAACGCTTTGTTTAGATAAAAGGCTTTTTATCTTTTTATGTACCAAGCTTGGTCGCGTTCGCAGAAATAGAAAATTTGGTTTTGCATACATTTACATCTCTGGGCTTGCAGAAATAAACAAGGTAAAATGTTTTATTTTTACATCTTTTTTGGTATAGTAGCACGCTGATACAAATTATGTATATCTTATATATGTATATTCTTGTATATATGTAGCTATAAATATATTTTTTCTGAATCACGGAAACAGCTCCAACGATTTTCATGAAATTTAGTATGCAGGGGGTTTCGGGGGCGATAAATCGATCTAGCTAGGTTTCATTTCTGAAAAACGTCAAAAAAAAAAACGAGCAAAGCTCGGTCATCCAGGTACTATTTTATTTAAGGGGACAAGATGAATCTTTCGCGATCTTCTTTAACAGAACAAAAGGAAATAACAAAATAATCTTTTAGTCGCCATTCTTTTGTTTATTTCGAGTTGGCGCGGGAAAAGTGAGAGATCCTAATGAGTTAAAAGATTTTAGACAGATTCATCCGACAATCACTAATAATTTTATTACGTTGAAGGCTTGGAATAAACAGGATCTAAATTATTAAAATCGTTGATTTCAGCATCAAATTAGTTTGTAACTACAAGTTTGAAATAAAGACTGCAGAATTCTATCACTCCAGGTAATTGATAATAAGAAAACGAATCGTCATTTTCGTCATTTGATCCCTAGTTAATTATCCTACATTATAGAAGGTTACTTTTGACTATAGTATCGACTCCAGGGGGTGTTTCCATTTTCCATTAGATATTGTAACGGTACAGGTATCTTCTTATTTCAGTATTATTTCATTTACAGTCGGTGTTCCTTTGTAACCGTTTCCTTTGCATAAGGTTTCATGTCTATTTTATTTGAGTCCGATTGACCAATATACTCGAATTTAAGACTAAAATAGCAACACGAAACTACAGTAAACACCTGGGAGAAGAGACAAAAGGAGAACATAATTCATACAGAAACCGAAATGAGATCAAAATGTCATTTAAGAATTTCAAGACATTTCAATATGAAAACACAAATTCCTGGGAGACACATAAAAAGTTGGAAGACGGTTGGGTGTTGGTTACGGATTGGTAGATAAATTGGTAAGCATTTCCAAATCCATGGAATATAATATAATGATTTGATAATTATAATTCGGGATCCAAGCAGATGCATAAACCGTTGAAGTTGAAATACAAAAGTTAGTTCTGATTTGTATTGATACTTAACCACTAGCTGGCGATAGGGGTAGGCGCCTATAAGGCGGATGGTCAAACAGAATATTTATGTTGAAAACTATCGGTTTTGGCCTATTTGGATTAGCTAATTTATTTAAAACTCGAGCTGATAAAACTTAGCAGACTTTACAAATGTAGTACCTATATAGTGTACTGGTCTATTCAATCATCAACGGTTGGAGGCTTTCGTGAACTATGATTGGCGGTTTCCAAAAACTGATTGCAGATACACAAATAGCAGGGCTCGAACTTATAGTAAGTCAATATTGAACCTTTTCGGGCTTCTCGATAGCGTGCAGAAGGCCGTTAGCATGTATAATCGCCCTTGTACGTTTTAAATACTCCCATCCTTGCTCATTATTTAGCTCGTTTATTATTACTAAGTACATCCGTTTTCCTACACGGAATGATGTTCACACTTAGTCAATTTTTATATAATTACTTGGCAGATGAGTTCTCGTGCTACCGCAAACAAATGAAATGCAATTTCTATGTGTAAACGCACACGTATCGAAATTACAAAACTGTCGACGAACGAATTAGCATTTTGTGTTTTCATGCTAAAGCTATTGCTACTGGACACACGATTATCGGAACCAGTTCAAATGCTTAACACTTATAACATCGGGAAAATAGGGTATTTCCTGTTTTCTAACCTTTCTAATGTCTATAAGTTTTAAGTCAAAGATAGTCTTTGATCAGTTCAATTTTATTTCTAAGCATTAATGAAAGAGGTCAATGAAACACTACAATTGAATAAAATCCGGTTCGGAGCGACGTCTTTTTATTTACAACTATCATTAATATCGTTCGCTTCCGACGCAATCTACAGAAACATTATCGACATAAGTACTCATTATTGACATCCTGCGTCCATCAGAGGACCATTAATGAAAGTTTTATGCCATTCTGATTAACCGCTGTGGTGTGGAAACGTAAATATTAACAAAACTACCCGTTATTTGTGTTCCAAATATAACGGTTCGATTGTGACCTTATTTTCAATATAAATTGCAATGCAATTTCATTTTATACGAATGATTTTTGTTGAATATTTTAGCAGTAGATTTTTTTAACCTGTGGCTGGATATTGCTAAACCTGTAGTTCGTATTAAAAGCTCTGATGATGCTTTGTGCAAAATTGACATATAATCACCACGCCTGGAAAGCTGATTGGTGTTCCAAGCAATGACTATACATGCAAGTAACATTTTGATCACATAGAAGGATATTGAACTGCTTTATAAAGATTCATTGTGTTAGTATATATATAACACTGCAAGTAAAATAAAAACAGAACAAGTGTTATCGCCTCTATCATTGGACGCAAGTCGTAAAAGTGACTGAGTGACGATAAGTAAGACAGGCGACGGATGGATAATTTATTATGAAGGGAAGCAATATACTGTAATGAAAACAAACATATAGCTAGTTTTCAGTACCGCACCTAATTCCTTTGTCAGACGGTGCCAGTTACACGAAACACAACAGTGATAACTGTGAAGTGAATATTACCTACTATTATAAAATTTGTGACACTTGTTTTTATTAGTTCCGAACACTAATATAGTTATAGTAGAATTTATTCACGTACGTACTGAACATGGAGCTAATTTTCGCGAATATAGGAGGAGAGAAGTCCCAGTCAAACAAGAAAGTTTACGATATTGGATTCAGAAGACTTATAGTGAATGGGATGTTAATATCGTAAGGTAGGTGATACATTTATGTATATTGTGTCCTTTAACTGACTCTTACCTAACTCTTTATAGTCTAGAAGACTGTTGTGGATTTATTTATTTAAAAAAAAAACCTTTAATTTAGTCAATACCGGTTTCGACTTAGATATTGGACTTGACTGGGCGCAGACCGACACCTAGAGTCAGAAACCTAACATAAACCACTACGAAAGCATATTAGGTCGTTTATAGATAATCGGGCGTGTCAGGCAGAAATACATTAAACCGCCGCCGTCGTAAGGGATCCATTTTCACGTTATTGACACGGAACCCTATAAAACGTGCGCGGTTAAGGCTTGAGATCTGTAAAGCCAAGCCACAAAGAGAGAGCAATCCTTTCTTAATGGAAAGTTAAAACACGAGACTACGATTGTCACGGCGAGTTTTTGCTTCGATGTTCAGTCACGCAGCGGTCACACTATATACTACCTCAGATATAAAAACCAATGTCTCTGGCTCTTCGCCTCTTCCTTTATAAATTCTGAAGCGTTGGATTCCCACTTTTTGTTTTGTTTTGGATCATTTCACTTCCCTAGATTTTGTTTTTAACCGATCGATCGAGGACTACAATCTGATACGCACTGACTTATGATTTATGAAGCATCTGTAAACTGAATGTTGTAAACATGAGCAGTGACGAATTTATATTTTATATTAAACGATTTTTGCTCGACTATCAACGCGGTTAAAAGCTTGATAAAGTTATTCTCATTCATTATTTAAGTTGTAAACAATATAGTATCGCCTATAATAGACATTTAAACTGACTAACAGGCCAATCAGAGTAGGTTCCATTTTGTGAATTAAATTATCGCAATAAGAAAACAGAACCAGCCCAGTTTTGTAATAATACGAGTATTAGTTTTCCCACGTGATGTAATTCGTGTTTTTTTCTATAGTTAGGGTTGTGTTACTTGAAATTAGATATGAAGGCAGAGAAAGGCAACATGTAGATTCGGTCCGTTGGCGTCTGCGTAAGTACACCCAGTGAAAGATTACTCACCGTGACAAGTGCCTGGATCCCGGCGAGTTCATTACCGAGGCACCGAAGTCGATGTGACGGTGTGACCACTTCATTTGAATACTGTTTGGCAGTAGCGAACCAACATTTTACCTCGTTTAGACAAAACGGATTTTGAAATAACTTTAAGTGCTAAAGAAATGATGGTCTATTGCATAATAATAAATTCTCACCATACAGTGTTTGATAAAACAGAAAATTTAATGGTGGCGCGGGATTATCGACGACGCTCTACGCATATGTCGTTGTCTTGTTGCAACTAGGAAACCCTGCTCCAAATATATTGATTTTATAACAAAAACGAGGGGATGGTTGCACGCGGGGTGAATGCCCCTGTCACTGCAGATTCACCCCGCCGTATTGGTAGGGGTTCCCGCGTCACTAATGGAGTAGCGACTGCGACGGCTAAAATATGAGCCTGTGCTCCTCTCCATACGGTGAAAAACATGCGGACTCAGACAAACCATTTTGGGAATTAATTCTATTACACATTTTGGAGCTCGCAACGATTTAACCAATTTTTCCATTAACTTTTGTAGATTTAGTACGAGTACGTAACGTATCGTACGCGTGGACATTTTCTCTCAATGTTGTAATATTACCGTCATAAGATGTACGTATCAAAAATGATCAGAAAGAGTAAGTCAATACCTGATATCTTCTTATAATAATCGTTAATATTAAATAACAATCATTTTCAGAGTGAGAGTTGCCAAATGTGTAACAGATAACACAGGTGGACAACCTAACAATAATGTGGCAACCTAGATGCCATCTATGCGGTCAGATTTTCAGACAACATCTAAAATAAATGGATATGTATTGTTATAAATCTTAAGATATCTCCATAATTTTCAATAACTTTATTTCCATTTGTAGGTTTTCACTTCTAATTGGATCTGGTTTAATTGATCTTTGCAATTCATGGAGTTGATTTGAATATCAACCAATTTTATATTGACCATTACAATGTAAATTCAGTTAGTGTAAACTTTTCAATTAGTAAATACTGGTTGTGTTATGAAGGTTTTAAAGATGTCTCAAATTTGCATAACTGATTCCACAAATTTGACATAAATAGTCTTTGGGTGTCGCTTTCGACCTAGGTTGATATTTTTCTGAAAGTTTTCGTCACGAAAGAATAGCTCTCACGAAACTTTCACGATAAACCGCCAAGTTTCAGCCTAAGACTCAAATAATAAAAAATATCCACTTCGGTATAAGAAGTCTAATGTTGTATGAGGGACTTTTTATCTCTTCCAGTACAGTACTTAGCCAGATTATGTAGCAGTGTTTATAGCTACGCGCTCTATGACGCTACGCAATGTGTAGTTCAATTTTATAATAATACTTTTTGTTTTGGTGAGTCTATTGTAGACTAATTTGATGAGTGTGAGCAAACAGTGACCTTTCATAATCGTCACGCCTTTACCTTCAGTAAAGGTACTCGGAAGACAATGTACGTCTTGTAATTCTTACTGTTTATAAGCATATTAAGGTCTTATAAAACCATAGAGGGTGACAAAATATCTAAGCAGCCATGAACTAACCTGAAAATAGAAAACCCGGTTCACCTATGCCTGAAACATAATCAGGATTATCTCAATACACGCCTAACTTCGTTGACCCTGTTCATAGAGTGCAGGGAAGTGTTTTAGGCACTCGACGGCGTGTTTATCTAGCCTTTCCAATAACAATACGTTGTTTGGGCGTATTTGTACGGAGCAGGTTTCGACCGTTTGTTGTGATATGGTGAGGGGGCAGAACTAAGGAGATATTGACAATGTAAGTATTATATTGGATGTATCATGTTGCTTACGTTGGTTTTACGGGCTGATTCCCTCGATGGTTTCTGGATTTGACGCTATATCGGATTAAGGCCCGTTTTCTCTAAAACCAAACAAAATATTACTTCATTGTTGGGATTTTAACTTTCGGCGATGAGCTGCGTTAATATCTTATAGTTCGTTTCTGTTTAGGTAATGATTAGTGTTAAGGAAAACAGATATAAGTGTGATTTATTATTTTCTGCCGCGAATGTCTCAGTGAAGCTGAACTTAGATTTATGTCCATTGCAGTTGATGACACTAAGTTAGCCTCCTATTATCATGGTGCTTAGGTGAAATGTGGGTGTTGTGTACAACATACGCCCATAGACACCCACTGCTCGTCAATATATTGAATTACCAATAATCTAATGAAGTAATGTTTAATTTACTAAAAATTTTAACGATGACGTGGGTATGACGTGCAGACAAACCTTTATACATTGAATTCTTACTTGAACGCGAGTATAGGTGACTACATACGACAACCAGTACTATGTTTTACTTACCAAATAACTACAAATATTCACTGTAGTTATTACTGCAATCTGAGAACGGAGCATGTTGCCATAATGCTTTTTATATGAGCGATGGATGAAAATGTCTATATAAACCACCCCTTTGTTACATCCCCATGTAAAATATAACCCAGAAAGCAGGTACACGCTACATTGTGTGTAAGTACTAAGCATAAAGGCCGAGCACTGAATAGTGCATCATATTTTGTGTATCGTCTCAATATAATGTAAAGGTGTCCGCTTTACGTAGAAATGGAGATCTAAGCTATTGTGAATCGTGCATTCAAGAGGATTTTAACGAGAAACCGTATCGCATTACCGCTTGCGGTATGGAAGCTGTTAGATCTTTGCAGGTTGCAGTGACCAGTGGGCTTCTACATCATACCCTCTAGTCTACACTATCAACCTAGTGTCACCACGATAAGGGTAAGGCGTTTTGAATACTTGTAAGTGTTAGGGGCCCATCCATAAATTACGGCACACGTTGAGAGGGCGCGACGAAGTGTTACATTGTGTCACAAGGGGTGGGAGGGGTCCTAACTTTCGTGACGTCATATTTCAAAATCTAATATTTCTAAGTTTAAACAATAAAGCACGAACTACATATTAAAGAAAAACTTAAAAATATTTCCAATTCTATCTGTATGAACACGTAAAATTACAAAATATCTGACTTCACAATAGGGAGAGGGACTAAAAATCATCAAATTCGTATGATGTGGGTCATTCTGGATGTCCCCTTAACAATGAGTAGAGATAAAGAAATCGTAAACTAGTCAATACTGTTTATAACACGACCGTGACGTTTCTCTCCATAATTCGTATGAATGTATGGTGGGCATAATAAAGAGTAAATATTCTACCATTTTATCTCTCCTAGGAGTTGTTTAATGGTGTTCAAAGCACATATCTTAGTCTATCACAACTCTTCAGGATTAAAAACATCATTGAAGCATATAGACAGCAGCAGATGGAATTCCAACAAAACTAACAGAAAGTTCCACCGGGAGTCATCAAAAAGGCATGTTGACTGACGAGCGGTCATGTGGTAAACAAGCAGGAAGCAAGGGATAGCAGAGTTGTAGGTACATGATAGCTAGGCGCGAACTAGATGCTAAATCTGCCTTGCTATGTAATGGTTCCAGAAAACCAGTATTCTTAAAGTTATAGTAACATATTCGACCAAATATTTTGAAATGGACCTATTGATGTTCATGAAAGTTGGGCCTTACATTTCCCCTCAAACTTTCTTCCACAGCTCGGACATTTTTACAAGAGAAATGTGATCGCGCAACCAGTTACAACTGTTACAATTGGAAATGTATGTAGGGAAAGTCTCAAAGTTAATAGAGGCCGTCTGATTTGTACGTGGGGTGGTCGGGCGTCCGTTACCACGCACGTTTCTGGCACCCTAGCAACACTCCCCTCACGGCTCCGTACTTCCTTATACCCGGCTGCCTCGGTACTCCGCCAGTTGCGATAACTTTGATAGCTGACGGTCGGGAATTGGACAGCGACTGATTGTGTTTACTACCTACAGAACGTTACGTAAATGGTGCTCGTCCGTTCGTCTTTCCTGTATGACTGTACGCGCGCCAGACTAAATATCGATCGGGTATCGTACTTAAAAAAACATGCAGGTGAGAAGCTGACAACAACAATACAAACGTTTGTTCTAAAGTGCTGTATTGTACAGTCTCATCAATAGAAAATGGGTTCTAAATATAACATAATGAAGTAAACAAGCACTTTCATTAAACCGGGAAAGTATAACTAAATGCCCACATCCTACATGTGAGGTGAAATCGTAAAAATAGTATCAAACTGTTCCTATTTTAGAATCGAACGGCTTTGGGTAATCGCAACTAAAGGACAGCATCAATAGCACGGGACTATGTTTAGAAAATCATTCTAAGATTAAATTCGGATCCCTCCGACCACAAATCAGTAACGAGTCCTTATTTATTAGGGTAGAAATAAAATATAGCATCAACTTTTCATGTAACATGCTCAAATGGGAGGTTTGGTTACAAAGTTTGTTCGAGGAAAACGTCTCGGTTCCACTTAATAAAAGAAATAATGATTTTTGGTACAAAAATGGACAAGATTAAAGTGTAATATAAAATAAGATGCTGAGGTACCAGGGGCTACGAATTCCGACATGTGGCTTCATCGATATATCGGTTGCGTATGACAGTATAAAATGTATAGAATGTATGTAGGTAAGAATTTCTTGTAATAAAGGATGTAATGTTCTCCCCCGTCATCGTCAGTTACGGAGATATTGGGGGTCAAACTTCAAACTCTTTCACAAGTTTTTTTTTAAATACATGTTTTTAATGCATTTTTTTTAAATGAAAGCTCCTTCACGGCTCCCGTACTATTCAATCCATCCATCACCACAATCTTTTGATTGCGTTACATTGAATCCTACCGAATTTCATCCCAAAAAAAAAGTCGTTTCCCAACACTAATTTTTGCGTAGTTACTTAGTTCGATGTACATGATGCTTGGTTGACGGCTCGTGAAAAGTTCGTCCGTTTACACCCTGTATATTATGTACAATCGAGGACACTCCCGCCTGATCACCACTAAGCTCATTTTTGCTTGCATTCACGTGCGCGAAACGCTCTCTAGCTGGGCGGGGTGGCTCCGCATGATTCAAGCGAAATTTTTTATAACTAATCAGGCGGAGAAGGCCGCGACTGTACATAGTAAAGTCGCTGTTATCGTTTTGCCATTGAATTGTATAGCAACGGACAGGACTGTGGAGGCGTATTTGGAACTAAACAATTACTGGCACGAACTTCTGACAGCCGGTTTTGTACCATATCAATTTGATAATTGAGAGGTATAAGAGAATTTATGAATGTTTTTTTGACGTGAGTGCTTATTGAATTTAACTAAAGCTAGCTATTGATAAAAACATAACTGTGACGTTATGTACATCCATGGTTAATTAACGACTTCAGGTCCTAGATTTCCAGGAAATTCTGATTCTTCGTTGTAAGCTTTATTCAAATAAATAAGAGGAAGTATTTTTTATATGGAAAATACAATAGTAATACCATAACATATTACGTAAATATCTACTCTTATGAGAAATGTCCTGTCTACTGTCATTATGTCATTAGTGAACAAAATATAAATAGCGGTCCATTTATCAGATACCGGTATTTTTTACAAGATTTTATCAACCTTTTTATACAAAATAACATCAGGATGTACAGACGCCAGCACATCAAGCTACCTGAAACTGACAAGTTTTCCCAATCAACCTTGAACCTATAATGCTTTAGCAATATAGTTGAAAATCTACTTAAGTTTGACAGATTGTAGTAGCTTGATGTGCTGGCGCCTGTACCTAATACATAGTAAGACAAACTCAATGAACATACCGTACAAACGCAGCGCCATAAATTGAGTTCGACTGCAAAAAATGGCAAAGGAAATGATCCTACTTATCTTCCGAATGGTCTTTTAAGTATCCACATTCGTTTTACATAAAGACGAATTTAGCAGAATAAGTAGGATATGGGTACAGTGGGATAAAAGTACAAGTCGAGTGCAGGCGTTCAGTGAAACGTTTCATATGTAAATGGCTCCGTAATCTGTAGAGGGCTCCCGGCGAACACACATCTATCGCCGGATCAGACTTAACTGCGAAACTTTTCGTTTCTGATATGTATTCTCCAGTAAACAGTAGACTGAAAAGTTCGTCACAGTTTTATGTACAGACGAACTAGTGTCGATACATTTGCAAGTACTCGGCTGTGAGTGCTGTGACGCGAAGGGTTCTCATGTATTCTTTATTCCATTTGAAAATATCGCTCACTAACGGTGTATACTGTAATAACTTTTCCACTTTATCTTGCGTTTTGTTCCTTCAGTTTTGTTATTATTTTTAGCGAAAATATTGTCTATAGTACGATGTCGGTTGTTGCAGATCTGAAATGGTACTAATACTGTATAAGTTATTAAGATTTGAATATGGGAAGTTTCCTTTTTCAGAATTTTATTTTAAGTTAATTAATACCATTAGTACCTATATGAAAGACACATTATTGCTACTACCTCGTTAGCCTCAGGTGATAAATCAAAACCGGTTTTATAAATATGTCTGCTCCTTGAATAAAAATATTTAGTCATTTTATTCAAATGTTATGTGTAATCACTTTACAGTTCTGTAGACATGTTTCTGATGACTAATTTGTGAGGTTGCACGTCATTTGTACGATATGTCCTAGCTCTTAGGCGGAATATCTTGACTCACCCAGATGGCGTTTTATTGAGTAGGCCTCCTAAATCTTATTAGACACATGTGGTTTATAAGTCTTGAGTAACATTTCACCAGCTCTTAGTCATAGGGATTTTGTCAACATTGACCTCTTTAGTCTGTTCTTTGTCACTGATCTCTGTAACTAGTAAATAAATGTAGAAAAGCAAAATGATAAATCTGTATGGAGAGGAGCAATACACAAAACAATAAATTATCATGAGTAATTTTCCTGTACGCACACCGACAATTTATTGGATACCAATCATTTTGTTCATTTCGTCCCCGGGGTGTCCATAAATTTCAGGAATATCTTAACTCAAAACATATCAATTCAATTCAAAGGCTGTAAGATGGTCTTTAGGAGCTATTTCCATTAATTGAAGGAGTTCTATTTTAAGTTTCGTTTTATTGCTCTTGGTTTTAGATAAAAAAGTCTAATATAATGAATACACATACCTGGATAATGAATATATTGACTGTTGTCTAGTCTACATTCAGTCCTAGAGTGTGGCTTTTAACGTAATGAATAAAGAAGTAACTATTTATAATATTTTAATTAACTCGTGTCGTCAAAGTCATGATGACTTTAAACTCATGTTAAACTTTAGACTATTTTGATTAAAGATGAGAAAAACATTAGGATCAAATTTAGACCTAGAAGAGTCAGAAACTTAAGAGTATATCTATCTATCTATAAGGGTTTGGTTTCCGCACTTAGTCCCTAAAGGTGGACCATTGTGCGTGAGCCATGCCATTACTCCAACCAGCCCACCTCCCTCCAGAAGCAGATCAGACTTCCCGGGCTTCTCAGGGCGCTCGAGGAGCACATGCGCCACCGTTTCCTCCGCCTCCATGCACGCTCTGCACAGAGGGCTATCCGTGATTCCTACGGTGTGGAAGTGTTTGTTCAGTGAGCAGTGTCCAGTGATGGTCCCCGCCACCAGTCGTAGGCTATCTCTATCCAGTCGCAGAAGGCGCTTGGTCAGCTTTGCATCCAGGGACGGCATAGCCTCCTTGGATTGCCTGCACCCTGGTGTCGAGGTCTACCATTTTTCCGCTTGTGTCTTAGTGTGTCCCTTTAGCCAGCCCCTTAGCTGCTTAAAAGGAAAGCGCACAATGGGTTCGGGTCCGATGGCTTTTGTGCTGGATCCCCTTCTGGCAAGCTCATCAGCCGCATCGTTTCCGAGTGATCCACTGTGTCCTTTGATCCATTGCAGTGTCACCGTGTTGCCGTTTAGTACCGTAACACGTTCTAGGGCATTGTGACATTGTAGTATTAATTTTGATGTGATCTGGTTTCTCTTTAAGGATTGCAGAACTGAGGCACTGTCTGAAAGTATACGAATATGGGTATCCGTAAGTTCCCTGGCTTCTATGGCGTGTGCAGCTTGGATAATGCCTACACACTCTGCTTGATACACAGAGTTGAGCATTCCCAGGGGTCTGGATATTTTAATGTTTAGGTCGTCGGAGAAAACTCCGATACCTGTCCCATCGTCAGTCTTTGATCCATCTGTGTAGATCCTTAGCTCGTGTGGACCTGAGTAGTCACACATTTCCGCTGTGAGCTCAATGTTATAGTGTTTTTGAAAATAGTGGGTCTTCAGGGTTCTATCGTTGGGTGATGCCATCATAGGATGTTGTTTGATTGCATCATCCTTTATGCGTGTATATTTTATTCTGGAGTCGTTACTTAGGGTGCTGGATACATCAAGCCTGAAGATCCCTAGGGTTGCTTCCTCTCTTACGACGAGGTGTAGAGGTGGCAACCCCAGCATCACCTGTAGAGCGGCAGTGGGTGATGTCCTCATGCTGCTGGTGATTGCTACACATGCAAATCTCTGTAGCTTCTCGAGTTCTTTCTGGGCAGTGCTCAGGTTGGTCCTGGGCCACCAAACTAAAGAGCCGTAAGTGATGATTGGTCGGATGACTGTAGTATATAGCCAGTAGGTGATTTTGGGGCTTAGGCCCCAATTTCTCCCGAGCAGTCTTTTGCATTGCCATAGGGCTATGCTGGCTTTTGTGGTGATGTAATCGGTGTGTTTTGCCCAATTCAGCTGTTTGTCCAAATAGATGCCCAGGTATTTGGTTTCAGTCGACAGGCTTAGGATGGTCCAAAAGAAGCGTCGCAACTGTAGGGTTGCCAGCTTCTTTTTTTTTGTGAAGGACAAGTTCAGTCTTGGTAGGATTTACTGCTAGTTTATATTCCTTGCACCAGTCCTCTACTATCTTCAAGGCTTGGCGCATAAGATTACACAGTGTGTTTTCGTGTATACCGTTTATTATTATGGTTATATCATCGGCGTAGCCCACCGTGAAGTAACCTTTGTCGTCTAGACGCTTGATAAGGGTGTCTACCACGAGGTTCCATAGCAGTGGCGAGAGGACGCCCTCTTGAGGGCATCCCTTCGCCACGATGGCTCTGGTGGTGTCGTTCACCGTAACCTGTACGGCTCTCAGTCTGAGCATGTTTGTTATCCATCCTCGCAGGGTCGAGTCCACGCCGTGTTCCTCGAGGGCTGCGTTGATGCTGTGGAAATTGGTTTTGTCAAAAGCTCCTTCTATATCAATAAAAACAGCTAGTGAGGATCCTTTGGAGTCTACTGCACATTCAATCTTTGAGATCACACTGTGTAGTGCGGATTCTGTCGATTTGCCTGTGGAGTAGGCGTGTTGTTGCCTGTGGAGTGGTAGCTCTCGGAGAGGTCCGTCCCGAATGTGTCGGTCACAGAGTCTCTCGAGGGTTTTCAGTAGGAAGGATGTCAGGCTTATTGGTCGGTACACTTTAGGTTGTGTATAGTCAGATTTGCCTGGTTTAGGGATGAAAATGACTTTCACCTCTCGCCATTGAAGTGGTACATAGTTGTGTGCTAAGCAGGCCTGGAAAGTGACAGCCAGCCATGGCTCAAGGGCGTCTACACCCCATTGCAGCAAGGCCGGGAAAATGTCATCTAAGCCTGCGGATTTGTATGGTTTGAAGGTTTTGATTGCCCATTTTATTCCGTCTACGGTTACTACCGTGCGGGCTCTGGACCAGTCCTGCTCATTTGGTGTGTGCCTATCTTCGGAGAGATTGCAGTCTGGGAAGTGGGTTTCCAGGAGGACTTTGCTAGTTTCGTAGTCTGATTTTGTGTAAGTGTTGTCTGGGTTTTTCAGCGACCCGAGGGTGCGATCCTGATCGGTAGATAGGATCTTCCTTACTCGCGCGGCTTCGCTGTTTGATTTGATGTCCTCACAGAATTTCCGCCAGGCCGCTCTGCTGGCGGTCCTGACTTGTTTCTTGAAGGAGTATTGTGTCTTTTTGTATAGGTCCCAGTCCTCTGGGAGCCTGGAGTTTTTAGCTCTGTTGAATTGTTTGCGCATCGCTTGCCTGAGCGTGCTGAGTTCTGCATTCCACCAAGAGTTTCCCTTACTTTTGGTGTTTGGCTCTGGTAGCTTTCAGCAGGCATGATAGGCTTCTATTATGCATTCTGAGAGTTTTGTTACAGTGTCTTCAAGTTGTTGGATCCGTTAAACTAGGGGTGTTTGGTGCCGTGTTAGCAGTGTGGCCAGAAGCCGCCTGTAGCCGGGCACGTCGGTGCGGCGCGGATTACGCCTAGGTTTTGGTTTTTTTGTGTTAGCTTCTAGTGAGAAACGAATCCTTCTATGGTCGGAGCAGGAAGGCTCGTTGGATACATGCCAGTTGGATATAAGTTTTGCCGCGCTTTCTGAAGCCAGCGGTTAGGTCAATTATTGTTTGTCCGCGAGCTGTGACCCAAGTGGGTTCTGAACCACGGTTTACGATGTTAAGGTTAGTGAAGAATAAGTATGTGCATAATACCTCACCTCTAGTGTTGGCTTTGTTGCAACCCCAAAGCGGGTGATGGGCGTTCGAGTCCGTGCAGATGACCAGGTCCAGGTTGGCGTCCTCACAGTACCTTACCAGGTCGGCCATCTCTTTTGGTGGGCAGTCTACATCTTCGCCAGGCATATAGACCGAGGCTAGGACGATGTCAGGTGCGTCGCCGTCAGTTTTGAGCCTGACGGCCGTCAGGTCTCTGGAACATAATTGTGTTAGTGTTGTGGTAGGTACATCTTTGGGTATATAGGCGCAGGTTCGTGGTTTTTCTGTGCCCTGTGTGTCGAGGATCAGCTTACCTCCAATGTTTCCAAGGCCACATATCCTGTTATTACGGATCCATGGCTCTTGGATCAGTGCAATGGTTCGGGGTTTCATCTCCAGCGCCCCGCGTAGGGGCAAGCCGTGGCAGTCTGGCTATGTTGGAGGTTTGTCTGGATGATGTTTAGGGGAGCGGATGTGGGTCGGCGGCGGTGGAGTGGAGTTATGAGGAGACGGATCCATTGGATAGGTCCCCCCCGTCCTCCAGCCCATGCCGGCCGTCACTCAGTGATGGTGACGAGGCGAACAGGTGCTCTGTCCACCCTGGTGGTGAGGTAGGCATGCTCACGGCGTCGGCATCAGCCATCGCCGCTCTGGCCATCTCCTCCTCCAGTCGGGTCATGGTCAGATCTACCGTCGGTCCCGGTCGTGTCAGTGCAGGGTCTGTGGTCTTGGTCTGGGTGTCAGAGGGTTGGGTGTTGGGGAAAAAGCGCACGTATATCGACCCAAGTAGGTACGATACCCGTCGCTCCCTCCCCAAGACCTTTACGACCTCCTCCGGTGGGATACCCAGGGTCAGAAAAGTCCTATGCTTATCCCCACCGACTGAAGTCGCCCTGTACAGTGACCACCTCCCTATGTCGTACCAAGTATTCTGACGAATCAGAATACTCTGGAGCCGCGCTATGTCCCCATTATATCTGGGCACGAAAAGCGCTGCTCGGACACGGGTCGGTACGTCGGACTGTTTCATTACATTCAGGGTCGCGTCTGTGTTGGGCAGTCTAATTTTCGGGACATTCTCAGTAAGCCAGGTCAGGGTGCCGTCGTCTTCGCACCACATCTGAAACGTGCCGTCCGCTACCCGTGGGTAACCGCGGAAGGCCGGGAGCGGCTTGGAGGGGTCGGTGTCCATGACGAGGTCTTCGAGGCCGAGCTTGATATGCTCCGCCTCGTCAGGGGTCATGTCGCGGGTTGGAGGCGAGAGGCAGATCGCTACGGCGAGCCGCGCGGGAATGTCCTTTGAGGCCCGTGCGTAGGTTAGCACTGCGTGGATCGCCCGGAGGACATGGTGGAGCACACGGTGGAAATCTGCCCCGCTTGGGCGGGGCACCGCCGTGTCCTCGTGGCGGCAATCGGCGGCGGCGACGTATTGCGTCCGGCCCTGGTCCAAGCCATGGTCCGGAGCGAGAGGGAATGGGACGCCGTCACCACCTTCTGCGAAGCAGTCATGCTAGCGAAGGAGGTGGCGGAGCGTGAGAGGGAGAGAACCTCTCGTCCCAGCCGCCGCGCGAGACGCCTCGGGCGTCGAGGGTCACGTGGTGGCCTCCGGCCACCGTAGACGCTGACCTGTGGACGGTGAGTAATGGGGTAGCTCGCCGTCCGTCCGTCTTTTGACGACAGGCCGTGTTGACGGCGCGTTCGTGTTCCGCGCGCGCCTCAAAGAGATGTCAGTAAACAGGGAGGGGCCCGCAAGGGCCGATGCCTGCCAGGGCTGCGGGCTGTTCGAAAGAGATACCGCGGCTCTGGAACACAAAGGGCAAGGAAGGAACATGGATGGGTTTTAGTCAGTACAAGTCTGACACTCCCTTCCGCTCTGCCCAGAGCGGGAGCAGTCATTTGATGAATTCCCATCGCCAATCCACCAGACTTGCCTTGAGGATCTACACGACTGTAGCGCTCCCCCTCAAGGCCCCGCCACCTTACCGCCTCTGAGGGAAGCAGTAAGGTAGGCCTGCGTCTATACTACCAAGCAAAGCAGAAGCAAAGCGTGTCGTTGTGCAACCGCAAAAGCACAAATGCAAACCCTCCCCACTTAAGAGTATATTGAGTAGGAGTGGTAACAGTATCTTCATATCAGTTTGTAATTGCCCCAATGTGAGGCAAGCTTTTTTTTCACATAGATATGGAACGAACATGAATCACCACTCTTACTTAAGAGTATATTGAGTAGGAGTGGTGATTCATGTTCGTTCCATATCTACGAGTATGTGAAAAAAAGCCTGCCTCACATTGGGGCAATTACAAACTGATATGAAGATACTGTTACCTATATCGCTTTTTAAATTTTCTTTCTAAAACTAAAAAGCACGTCAGCAGGAGATGGTAAAGAAATGCAGTGTGTAAAAAAAATCTGATGTTTTTTGCACATTGCATCAATGTTTGAACTTCAAGAAACGTAAGTTATTAAAATTAAAGAAAATCTCATTAAACATTCAATCTAGGTACAACAGTAAGCAGGTTTCAGAAAGTATGTAGTTGTAGTTTTTTAAAGTATTACCTAATCCTGTCCGTTCCCGCACAAAAAATATAAAATATAAAAGTGAAATCCCAGTTTTTTTTTCAATTTACAAATGACGTCCATCATTTTCGCTTCTTAAACAACCAGTCTGCATGAGGAGAAAGTATGTATACTCTTTAAATACAATTTAAAAAGAAATCTTTCACTCAGTATAGTCATTATATAATTGCATAGCACATGTGTGAGTACTATGTACTGTAAAGCTACCATTTACATTTAGTTATCTTTCATTGACTTGAATTTACCCTGGTGGCTGAGAGAATGTCATGCTCACTCAAATGTCTCGCTGATGGTGGCGGGTGTGTCGGGTCATTTAGCTCCCTTCAATATGGTTGAGCTGAATGGGGCTGATCCATGCGTCATGTTCGTGGACGGGCGCTGTCAGTTGGGACTGGTCATCTCTAGGCTGCCACGGTTTATTGTAACTACGTACTTTGTTTTTAAATTGCTGATATAATCTTTTACTCTGGACGCTCTTAACGTGCACATATTTCTACATCGTTCTCACATATGTATAATCTCAACATGAATGATGTAATCAAGATTATGTAACAAATATTTGATTGAAAAGAGTGTCCATGGAGTTTCTTGCCCATTCTTCTCCATAGAGATCTACGCTTTGGAATTATTTTGGAAATTTAGCCAAATCAATTACTTTGGAAATAACGTCTTACTGAATAACATCTATTTATTTCGGTAAGTAGGTTTTATGCAACAGTTACTAAGGCTTTGACACTGACCGGTTTATTACAAAAAATATGGAAGAAAACTATAATAGATATAAATGGTTTTTTTTTAGAATTAATATGGCTACAATTATTGTAATTACAATAGCCAGTCTGAACATTTTTTTTTCATATAAAAGAATATTTGTCATGTCACTTGGACCTCAGAACAATATATAATAGAGAGCGAAATTTGGACTATAACATTGAAATTGCTTCTTTGAGTAAGAAAAGTTGATATACATAATTCCAAATCGATATTCCTCAAGTGGATTATCTTATTTGTAAAAATGATTAATGTCCAAGATACTAAGGTAGGTATCGTTATTTTACCCTGTTCAAAGAATAGCCACCATTTTGTGGTTTTGCGTCGATTCCGTGATTACGCGTTTTTTGTTGATAAAATTCGTTCGAGCTTTTATCGGACTTGGGTTTTTGTGGGCGAACCATCATTGCAGCATGACAATACCAGAGTTTCTTGCTGGTCCGTTAAATAGGGAGGTAGGTACTTGAAAATATCCAAAACACGATCCTAACCATTGCGTAATGTTTAGTTCCTTTAGCAATATTTAAAGAAAAACGTACCGCATTGATTTCCAATGAAGTAGCCAAAGATAATGTATTAAATATGTCGTCCTTCTAAGATAAAACAAGAAAATCAAAACAACGATCAAACCTGTGATTTTATGAACTTGCAGCACATTTTCATTATACGAGCTGACAAGACGATTACGTCCAGATGAGAGTGTGCTCGTCAACTGGTGACTCGTGTGACATGCCAGTGATGCAAGACTGTGCACACAATGTTCTCTGCAGGTAAATCAATCGTGAGTTCGATAGCTTCTCACGGCGCTCACTCAGAGGGCTCTCAAGTCGATCGCGCCTTCCATTCAACGCCTTTTTGTGTTGCACGCCATTTCCTCTCGACGAAAAAATTCCGAGCGACAGTGAGACGGACGTTAGTGGTTCTTGTGATATTTTCGTAATACCTCTTCGGAGATTAGATTTTGACATCGAAGAGCTATTCTGCGGCCTCTGTACCTGTAACAGATATAACAGGTATAAGTAGTAACTTTTTCTAATTTTAATAGGGATGAGGTAGTTTCTTTTAAACGAATGGCTAATAAACTAGCACACCTATTAGTAGTAATTAACTGGAGCGTTGCCTTAATCTGATAATAATATTTTGAAGTAAATTAACTCAGTGGGCAGTGATTATAAGTATGCGTCGTTGCATTTTTTGAACCTAATTTGCCGTACATAGTTGCATGTGCTCATATCACGGCACGTCTGGCATATCAATACGAGCTTTGTTCACCCCGAAAAGAAAGTTGTACATCTATTACTCAGCCTAATTACGCTAGCCGTTCTATAGAGCCTTCTACTAGACCGCCATAATGATTGTAACAATAATTACCGCATAATTGGAAACCGAGACGAATCCCAAGATAAGCAGGAAATACTTAAGACTTTATCGCTGCAGCTTCCTCTCTTATACTGTTTTTCCACCGTGCGAGCAAAGTTAATGAAATAAAAATAAAACTAGTCATCATGTACGCTTTACATTGAAGATCGATAAAAAAAAGAAATCGATGTTTATAGCTGTTCGCAGACGCACTGAGTAAATCGCATCGACATAGTTTTTGCTCCATTAGATAGGTGTGCAGTGAGTGAGTATAAGGCAGGTGTTGTTTTATCAGCGGA
Organism: Lycophotia porphyrea; assembly: GCA_950005105.1. Taxonomy (NCBI): domain Eukaryota; kingdom Metazoa; phylum Arthropoda; class Insecta; order Lepidoptera; family Noctuidae; genus Lycophotia; species Lycophotia porphyrea. Next base: position 11,242,738 of record OX465393.1, read on the forward strand.
CGGGAACGTTGCCCTCGCTTCCGCCCTTATCTGAGTTTACTTACCTTTGCCTGAGAACCCACGGCGACAAGTCAGCTGTGCTCTTTTCATTCATACGTGTATCGAAGATATCGATATTTTACACGGCTGTAAATAGACGGAGACAAATATTTGTTCCGCTAGTTCCGTATTTATTAGTAAATACTAATTTTGGGTTACGACATAAAATAGTAAAGTGGTTGGTATTTGCTTGGGAAATGTGATTGATGTAATTGTGACGTGTATGTGGACACAAACAGTTTCGGCAGAATAATATTGCAATGGGGATTTTACTAATATATGAAATACATTTCAACATAACTGATACTGATACTATTAGCCTATGTCATCCCACTGCTGGGCAAAGGCCTCTCCCCATGACTTCCAGTTGTTTTATCCAGCTCGTCCCGCCATCTTCTACAACACAACTGATTTAAATACAAATAAAAACAGCAAAATTTTAATTACCATGAAATTGGGGCGCAAATAATCTTTATTTAACAAGCATAAAACCTTAACTTGACAGTTTCTTTTGAAAAGTTTGAAACAAACCCTTACATTTTCCGATTAGCTAACTTTCGTACAACCAATATTGAAAGCAGAAATTCTTTACAATACTAAATTACTTATATTTTTCGGAAAAAGTCCTTCTAAAATATATTTCTGTTAAGCAGGTATTTAACAAAGAAAGGATTGAAGTTAAAGGCCCACTTTAACCTTTACCGGCTGAGTTGCGTAGCCAACGATAAAACTCAAGATCAAGCCTGTGAAGGAACGTAACATATGGGCAGGTATTGGCTATCAAGAGAGAGGGTAAGTGAAATAAAATGTTAGTGGATTGGAATCTCGCCGCAGGTTAGGCCGCGAGGACTCAACACTCGCAGGCGGTCTATTGATGTTCCCGCGCCGGAAAACCATCTCAATGAGCCTACATACCTATTTTACATACATACTGCCTACGTAATGGTCGCGCAGACGAGCTAGGCGTGAACCGATTTCAGATAAAATACCTATTTCCCTGGAAATATACGAATCCCTTAATCTGCATCGCAATAGTGAGTACATTTAACGCTTTGTATTTTTAAAACTACAGTTACGACAATTTATATGCATGAAGGACGCCGGGTGGCCATTACTTGAAGCGATGAAAAAATGTTTATTGAATAAAGCCTAAGTAGGTGCTCAAGAGAAAGAGGTAGAAAAAAGAAAATAATGTTTCTAGGATATGTAATACCGGGGCCCATAAATATAAATTATAATACGAGTATACGTAGTGAACTAGGCAGGCAATATTTACTAAGTTAAACGAATCAACCCAATTGCGGCGGAAACGTACGCGCGATGAAAACGTTGAATATTTTAGTGAACAAAGAATTTAGTTAAATATTGGCTTTCATAAATGCTCAAATTAGATAAAATAAAACGCGAGGAACGCAAGTCAACTTTGCATGATGAATGTTTCGTAGCCATAATTTTTATATATTGCCAAGGAGGTACTTATTGGTTTTTGCGCAGCTTTGAGAACGACTAGAAATCCGGAGCCATTTGTTACAGTCACGTTAGTGAAAAGGGTTGTCTGAATGTTTTAGAGGAAGCCTAACAATCTGTCAGTGCTTGTGCTAGTCTATGGCTTCAACAGATTATTTGTTTCTTATCTGTAGCTTTTATTTAGTTAATAAAATACGTAAGCATTTTGGTGTTAATGCTGGTTTGCAGCTATTTAATATAGAGCTGGACAGGATGACAAGATTTGCGCAAGTATTGGACGCAACAAAGCGAATTTAGCGAAAATCTCGCGAGTTCCGAGATAATATGAAACTTGTTCAATAATACCTTTATTTGTACCTACATACATAAGGTAGTGAAAGTATTTGATTTCTTCATCCTTTTACTATTATAAAGCTCATAACGTGCTGGTGCATAATGTTCATTTATAGGTAAATTTAGAAGGGTTCTAATGATTATTAATATCTGTCCTATTTCCTCTGTTGACTTACGAACGAGAGCAGCGGTGGCCCAGTGGTAGCGACCCCGACTTATGAACAGTAAGTCGTGGGTTCGACCCCAGGCAGGTGCATTACTTTGTGTAATTTATTTCATCACCACTGCTCTCAAAAACATGTCCTAGAACTAAAAATTCGAAGACATGTGACATCTACCAATCCACACTGGGCCCGCGTGGTGGATTATAGCCCATTCCCTCTCATAGAGCGGAGGCCAGTGTCCCAGCATTGGGAACATTATAGGCTGATGATGATAATGATGGTGATGACTCCTATATTATTGATTCCTTTATTTAATTTGCGTATATAAAGTTTATTTACATAAAACCATTTTTGGCATGGCTGTCGTTGGTAAAAAGTAGATAAACCGCAGTATGTAGTGACAGTATGCCAACACGTCGGCTATCTACCAGCACAGCAGTAAACCTTTCTCTCAGAGCTTTACGATTTGTGGGATGATAAAACGAGCAGTTGGTACGTTCCGCTCTTTTCCCCTTTATTTGCAGGAAGACGCAGATTTTCATGTAATAAATAAAGGTTTTATCAATAGTTAACGTTTAAGCGTTTACGGGATAGCATAGTTGAATTTCTGGTGTCATGTGCGTACCATATGTTATCAGTTTATCACAAACTGTTCTAAGTCAGAACTGTAGTACAGTAAGTAGGCAAAGGCCGTGTAAATATTGACAGACCTAGCTGCGGATGTTAAATGCAATAGTTGAAACCGTTTAATATTGTTACGAGTTGGGTATGGGATACATTAATTACCACCGATTAAACAAATTATAACTTTAATTAACACAAACCACTTAAAACTCAATTACAAATACACTATTGATCACTAGTCACTTAAATATCGCACTTCTAGTTCACTTCGATTCGCTTTTGAAGGGCATCTCGCAGTTCAACCTAGGGAGGTTGTCGACTGCTTAACCGGGCCTTTCTGTGGATGCCTCGAGATTAAGGCCTCCAGCCAGAGCAACTTACAAACTAAACTACAAAACAAAGCGACTACGCACTAAGGGCACCCCCTGTGGGGTACGGACCTCGGCTTAGAGCGTCGCTGGGAGAGGACAGCTAAGGGACAAGCTGGATCTGAGTGATATTATTTAGGGGCAGATTTAAAGCTACTAGCTCAGCTGCGCGGGCTGGCTCGAGCAAGGGTCGGGAGGGCGTGGACCGGGGTTTCGCGACGGGCCTCGTCGGCGAGGACGGAATGACGGATAACGGCGTCTGTGTTTTGTGAGCGTGCTGGTTTCCCTACTGCTCTCCTGGAGGAGAGTGATGTCGTCGTCGGGGTCAACGAGAGTGTGCCTCGGGCGGCGGATCTGACTAATACGCGAGGGCTCGTATCGGGCGGCCGATGCGATCAGGGGGTTACGGTGTCTAACATCAGAATCGAAGAAGCGTTTGGTGAGGCGCTTCATGAACTGCTGGATAGTGGGCAATCTAAGATCAATGTGCAGACGATCATTGCGGACATCCCGTGACTTTTCGTAGGAATCGGTTTTGGAGAACTTGCATCTTATAAAGGTACTTTGGACTGGCGTGAGCGAATACGACGCACGCGTACGTCATGATGGGACGGATCACCGCGGTATAAAGGCGCAATTTACACCTAAGAGATAGTTTACTTTTTGCCGTGAGCAAAAAGTGGAGTCTACCCATCGCGAAGGAAGCGCGGTTACGAGCTTCCATGATATGGTGTATGAAGGACAGATGTTGGTCGAGAACTACTCCTAGATACTTGGCTTGCTTCTCCCAAGAGATAGGCTTACCGTACATAGTGATCGGGCTGGGGGAGGTGCGATTGTTACCGCGCGACGATTTCGAGTATAGAACCGCCTGATTCTTATCGGGATTAACCTCGATTCTCCATTTCCTGAAACAAGCGCCTAGGACGTTGGCTGAGGTTTGGAGGGTTTTGGCGATAGCGTTCTTACAACGACCCGTATAGTAGATGGCCGTGTCGTCTGCAAACAGGGCCAACTGAGCCTTTTTGCTCTTTGGGATATCGCTCGTGAATAGGGTGAAAATGAGCGGAGAGAGAACGGAGCCTTGCGGAACTCCTGCGCGAATGGGGTGAGGGGAGGAGAGAGCGTCTCCGATGCGATCCGACAGAAAGTCTCGTAAGATGAGCACGAGACGATCCGGCACGCCCAGTTGGTACAGCTTGTACAACAAGCCGTTGTGCCAGACTTTGTCGAAGGCTTTCGCTATGTCGAAGTACAAAACACCTGTCATCGCTCCGCGCTGGAAGCCAGCGCTCAAATGTTCGACGATGCGGTGAATCTGCTGAATGCACGAGTGTTCGGTCCTGAAGCCGAATTATTCGTTAGGGATGAGACTCTTAGCTTCGGCGTAATCCTTGAGTCGCTTATAAATAAGCCTCTCGTAGATTTTGCCGAGTGCGTTCAGGAGACTGATAGGACGATAGCTGGAGGGCTCCGCCTTGGGCTTACCGGGTTTCGGGATACCGATAACAGTGGCCTCTTTCCATATTTGGGGGAAGAAATTATTACTCAGGGCGCCATTGAAGATGGCCGTCAATAAAACTATGAGTTGACTGGGGAGAATTTTAAGTACCTTGTTAGTGATACCGTCGGAGCCTGGTGCTTTCCGTGGTCGAAGCTTTTTAATGATGTCGTGCACTTCGTCTGGTGAGACTTCAGGCAGAGGATCATCGGGGTCTTCGACGGGAGGGATGGCAGCCCTACGTTCGACTTCAGCGTTCACCATCTCGAGGTGAGCTCTGTCTACTGGTTGAGAGCTAGGAGAGCACTGAGTTTCTAAACTGTGGGCTATGCATTCGGCTTTTTCAGAGTCGTCAAAAGCGACGCTCTTGTCGGGTCGGATGAGAGGAGGCATCGAAGCCTGATCGGTGGTACGCATTTTTCTTTGCAATTGCCAGAAAGTGAGGTGGGTGGGCTCGAGTTCACTAATGTCCTTCTCCCATTGGGCGGAGCGATGCTCACTGATGCGCTTCTTTGCTGCGGGCTGTTCGAAAGAGATACCGCGGCCCTGGAACACAAAGGGCAAGGAAGGAACATGGATGGGTTTTAGTCAGTACAAGTCTGACACTCCCTTCCGCTCTGCCCAGAGCGGGAGAAGTCATTTGATGATTTCCCATCCGTAAAAAAATAAAAAATAAATGCGCTTCTTTACAGCAAGCTGCAAGTTGCGCATATGGGTCTTATTCGCGTCGCAGGGAAAAGAGCTGTAGGCACGGATGGCCGCGTTATTCTCGTTTATCAGTTCACGTACGTCATCGGGAAGACGCCAGCGATGATGACTCATGACTGGGACTTTGACTGCCCCCGCAAACATGACGGCTATAGGTCGACCGATCCTTCTCGAATCTTCTCACAGTGGCACAATGGAACATCATCCTTCGAGAAACTTTGACATCTTTCTTGAATGTTCCAGACAGTTCCATAGTGAATACTTTCCTTCGAGAAGGTTCCACAACTCTCTCGAATCTTCTAGAAATTTCTATACTAGAACATTCTAGACTCGAGTCGTCATAGACAGTTCAATAGTAGATCATTCGAGACTCGCATGTAATCTAGAATGTTCTCGTAAAGTAACCGACGTAACAATATTATAATGGGTTGGGTGTAAAAATCCCATTATAAAGAAGCCAAAAGGCGCTTGTTCTCTCCGTCATTGCAATATTTTATTTTTATTTTGGACCATACTGGGAACATTCTAGTCACGGAAATATTAGAGGTCAAAGTGCCAACATTTTAACATTTTTAGAAGTTAAGAAAAAAAGCAGTTTTTAACGTTTATATTTTACTTTAAAAAACCCCCATGATCCCTGTACTATTCAATGCACCCATCAGCATATGTTTTGAGTGCGTTACATTGAGTCTTACCGTACCTTAACCTTGATTTTTCACTCCAAAAACAAAGTTGTTTCCCAGTAATACTTTTTGCGTCGAGTTATTTAGTTTGATGATGTTGCCATTTTGCCGTCATCTTCATTATAGAACCATAAGACTTCTATAACTTAACATACTCCTCCCACATTATACGTCTTTATCAAGAACCAGTCACCAATTAAAATCCTTTTATGTTCAATCAGTTCACAGTACATTAAATTGTAGCCCACACGAAGGCTAATCGGTAACACAAAGAGTCATTACAACGAAATATAAACCCTTTATCCCTTGTATCGTTTGTTTACATGCCAATGGAAAGTCGGTGAACAGGAAATATGGTGCTCGGCCTCTAAAGAAAACTTCAACGACCCTGAATGGAAGCATTTCTAATTTATCGAACAACAAAAGCAATTTTACAACAGTTGTAGCATCGTGTGACGGCGAGCATGTCTCGCGGCCCCAGGCTGGCGTCCGCTACCGCGGCCGCTCTCGCCGCCGCGCCCGCCTCCGCTCGCGTGTTCGTGTCGATGTCTTATCTTGAACCAACTTAGCCACACAACTAAGTTTAACCTACTTCGCGGTGTAACGGCCTTTTGAACATTCCTGATAAAAATGATTGTAAAAATACTTAATTAGATTTTAATTGTAAACTTCCATGTAGGTGTTGCTGTTTTTGTTCGCCTTGAACAGACTAACATTTGAAACTTGAGCTTAGAGTTCAATAAATATTTCGAGTTAAATATAATTTTTTATGAAAGAAGTTTATTAAAGGAGAGCACAATTTCGAAACTACTAAACCCACATGTAATTATTAATTCAGACAGTAATGTTGTTAGCCAGCCATTAGGTAAGTGAAACCCATTGAAATCTGGGCTTCGTGTTTGATAACTGAATATAACAAAATGTTACGTTAAATTGAAATTTTATTATGAAGTTAGTCTATGTAAATGTTGTTTATTTCGCATTACGGCTCTCATAAGTTAACGCCACTATTTGATATTTCTTCATGACTGAGCTTTAAAGGCTTATATGTCACGTAGATTTATGCAGTGATATTTAAATGTTGAGCCCGATCGCTCAATATGGTGGAATAGTAAAGGAAACGTAGTCAAATCGACACCGGTACGGGTGTACAGCGCTTGCCGGGATTCTCACGATTTATGAGGCAATATGTTTAACGTCTACTACGGGAACCCTCTCCGAACATAACGGGGCTGTTACGTAAACAGATTGCTCGCGAGTGGTGGGCCGACGCCGACGCTCCAGATATAGGCCTACCAACGACTCCTACACTTACAACTTTTGTACCAAATCGACGACGACATTTCGCTCTTTGTAAAGCTCCCTGCATACGAGTAGCTAGCTATGGCGACAATTCAAGAACAATATCAGAAAACTGCGCTTTGTAGAGATCTTTATACTGTAAAATTCGGCCGGTAATCCGCTATCGCTTACTATTGGAGAAATCTAGCTTCGATCGAGGTTTAATGGTTGTAGATAAACACCGCGCCAACTATTTAGGATTTATGTCCGACTTGTATATCCCTTCTTCACACTTTACAAACATTTCTTCCTTTATTGGTAGCAACAGATACAACTTATTTATTTTACGGATCGGATTTCTTCTGTTGTTAGGAAAACTGTATTTCCAGCAGTGAGCTGAGGAAGGCTGTTGATTGATTCATGAGTATATATCACTCTAATTTATTCTACTAGCCACCAGGGAAAAAATGGTCGTGAAAATTGTTCAGCAATAACAACGTAAGAAACAGAATAATTTTATTGGCCGCGTGTACGTTTCATTTCCCTTGACTTTTAAATCTAAACTCGTCTGTGTAAGTCGAGTTTTACGAGTATGAGTATAAAGTGATTTTTTAAATTTCACTTTTATTGTTTACGATCAACGTTAAAAAATAAGAAAAGAATATAAGCCTCTGTATGACATTCTTGTTCATGATGCTATAAAAGTTACATTAATATTATGAAGCAATCTGCTATGCTTTGTTAAAGTATAAGTACCTATAGGTTGATTTTCATGTTGTGAAAGCTTCTGTTTATGAATTTTCACTTTAACTGTTGCTATAGCATGATTCTTTTCAATTTTATTAATCATCAAAACTTTAACCATTACCGACAGATTTCATAAAGTAAGATTCTTTACGGTTTTCAAAAAAGTTATGAATTTCACAACATTAGATGTATAAATACTATTGTGAGTAAACTGCTATGTCTGTGAAACAAATTAAAAAAGTGTAATGACCGTACATACAATTTACGACACACTCTACCAAAGTTGTGATGTCTCAGTTATTCACATTCTTTGTGAATTTATGTTGGCACACCCACCGGCACAAGCTCCAGTTTATAAGTACCTTACTAATTAGTAGGTTTCTAATTTAATTCAGGAAATGTGGCAAACTGGCGATTTAAATTAATGAATAAATACGTATAAAATCGTGCGGGTATTTCTGTACGTACCTACACACAACAAAAAAAGTTTGCGATCACTTTGAAAAATCGAAATCTTTTTTGTTACGGTAGATTATGATTTCTTCTTCTTTTTAGATTCTTTATTTAAACATATAGATTTAGAATGAAAAACAATAAAACAGTTCAATTGTTTTTCCATATACGAAGGCTTTCAGTCCTAGATTTAAAATACTTTTTCGTGGAAAGTTGTGATTGAAAAAATGCCAAGAGGATTATCAGACGTTTTACGAGCAAGAATAGTAACTATGAGGGAAGAAAGATACACCACGAGAGAAATAGCACGCAGAGTTGCTATATCCCAATCCTGTGTCGTAACCACGTTGCACAGAGGTACCACGGGATAAGTAATTTAGCTGACCGACCCCGCAGTGGTCTCCCAACTGTTTTGACTGCTGCCCAATAGCGCTATATTAGATTGCTGGCAGCCCGTGACCCAACAATCAACGCTACTAAAATAACAGCAGAAGTTCGGGCCGCCTCGGGGCTTGAAGTTACCACTCAGACCATTCGAAATTGCTTGCAGCAGGCTGGATTACGAGCACGGAGTTCTTGGCGAGCTCCTCTGAATTCCCGTGAGATTACTTCTTCATTTTGCCGAAACCCAGCCCGGTTTCGGCAAAATGAAGAAGAAAACATTTGGCAAAACTTTATCTTCGCTGACGAATCGCGAATCAGTACTCATCCAGATAACCGATGTGTCTGGAGAAGACCAGGAGACCGTGAAAGGCAAAGAACTGCCACTGGAACAGTTCAGCAAGGTGGGAAATCGGTGTCCTTTTGGGGTGGTATTATGATTGAAGCTAGAACGCCTTTGATCCCGTATCGAGGCTTCATGATAGCAGACATGTATAGAGCAGTTGCTATTGATGGAATTGTCAGAACATTCCGAGTAAGCCATGGGCACCAAGCCCATGGTGTTCCCGAGAATACGACAACACAAGGTTAGACTGGCCTGCCGGCCCGCCTGACTTAAACCCAATAGAGCACGCTTGGGATGCTCTTAAGCGAGCTGTTTGGAACCGGCAACCACGTCCCCAGACAGTGCCATAGTCTTTTTCTTTCTATCAAATTTCTGTTACAATTACGTTATGATTAATTACTCAATGTTTTTTTTATATTTTTTTACAATATCTAATATCTAATTTCTATTTAAAGAAAACACACAACAAAAACTTTTTCTTGTTAAAGTTCAATTAAAAAAAAATATATCAGCTTATGCCAGTGATCGCAAACTTTTTTTGATGTGTGTATGTGTGAGTAAATATCATATTCACTTAAGAACATCCAAAACTAAAACTTTCCATATAAAATAAGTTAGAGAGGTTAAAACTTACGCCATTTTAGTATTAGTTTTCTGCGAAGCCCAAAGTAATGTTCCATCCATCATTGCAAGTGGCACTGGGGTAGACCCAGTATGCATAAGTAAATTTTTATCGATCCTGTAGTGGACTAAAGTAATGACGGCAGGCGCCTAGCGCGGCGCGTGGCGTTGCCTCACTGCAAGCCCTTAAAAGGCAACAATTGCGTGACGTCGGAAGATTCTTAATTTTGATTAGGAGCTTGCGTGAATATGGCGCTCGCAGTGTTCATCAAATGATTTAACCACTGCTAATGTTTACCTTACAGCTTTATTGACTTTGTGTCGAGCTATTTGAAGAAAATAAGCCCATACGCCATACGACTCCCTAGCCCGGTAAGTAGGTACAGTCAACCATAAAAATCAAGACTTTATGGTTTTCTCCCTTTTCAAAGGCTTTCATGCAAATCGAACGCTCCCGCCTCAAAAAAGTTAAAGGACAATAAATGAAACCACGAACAATTGTCAATAAACAATTGAGTTAGCAGCGTAGAAAAAATAAGCAATCAGAAGTCTATTTTCAACGCTATACCTTTTTTTGCAGCAATTGTAAAGCAATACACTTTAAAAATAAAAGCAAGTGTTCAAACATGGATTGGCTTGGCGAAGCAATAAATTGCGGCACGAGGCAAAACTCGCCGTTAAATATACTCTTTTAAAGTTTAACTTAACATTTGCGACGCTTGTTTTATCGTCTAAAACAAACATATAAAAATACGTAGTTTTGTTATGTGCATGTGATATAAACATTTCCCTAAAGGACGGATATGAAGAGAACGCCACTTTGCACTTTTGTAAAGCACATTTCGTTTTCAAACAGTTACATGCGCTTTTATTTTAACATGCGCTTTTGTTATTCGCCTTTTGTTTTGTTTGTATAGGGTATGCCGTATAGCCACAAAGCAGCTCTAAATGGATAAAAAGGGTTTTAACAGTTTTGGTCTTCGTAGAACTCTATCCTAGATTTTATGATATTTGTCTCAATAAAGATTTACAGTTTTTATGTTAAATTAGAGTTTATGGAAGCAGTGCTTTTAAGGGATCTTATTTTTCGTTCATTAAAAGTTAACTTTTGAGTAAATGTTTATCCAATACATTCTTTCCTTAAAATGGGTCAACAAGGAAGGAAAACTGGGTTATTTTTGTTATATGAGAACAATAAAGCCATTATCTACCAACATTAAAAAATAAACATTAAAAAAGTCTGTCAGAGCTTTCCTTTTATCGCAATGCGATAGAGAAAACAAGGATACCGTTGTTGTACAAGTTTATATCCTCAGCAAAACGTAGATTTTAAGTTCTCGTAAAATTATTAATCCGTTGAGACGGAACAACAAAAAGAAATAATAATTCATTCTGCTCGCGGACCCCACGGGGTTTACGAAACGGGATAAAAAGTAGCCTGTTTTCCCATGTAAGCTTTCTATGTCCAAACTTCGAGCCATCTGATTGACTGATACCGACATGCTATAATATTGGCGTTAAAATATTAAAGGCTGACGGCGTGTGTTATTTTAAATATTGTGTGCGTTTATACAATGAATGTGTGACATGTGCATTAAAACAAGTGCTCTATTCATTGTGTTGACTGCAACACGCTGTTTCGTTGAAAGCTTTGTGGAATTATTGCGATTGGAAAATTCTCGATTACAGAGGCGTAAATTGATTTGAAAATGTTTTGTCAACTGTATGTTTACAAGTATGTAGTCTGTAAAATTCCTTTAGTTGTAGTGTTCTTGGTTTACACGTATTTTCTGAAACAATTCATCGTTCCCATTCCAACACAACACACGATATTTGAATTTCTAAATGCAGAATAATATATCCGTAGCTGCAATTAGGTTAGAGTTATTAGGCAAAAACAAAGTCGGTATCATAAGAAATATATGTTTTACTTTTCCCCTAAAAATAATTAATAATTAAATAATTTTAATTCTGTGTCAAATTAGCTTCCATTTATATTCAATATAAGAAAAGAAAAATTATCTGAAAACGTAATAAAATGAATGAAAATTAGTAGACCATTGTTTTATTATACGTGTTAAGTGTGCGGGAAAGTAAGCAGCGGATGGCAAGAGCTGATTGAAAATAACCTTATACATACATGCATAGATTTGATATCATATTTTGCAGGAGCTGGTGGCGAAATAATAACAGCCCCTCGAGTAGATCTTGGTTTCGGAAGAGGCTTTAGTACCATAGACCACATACATACGCTGCGGCAGATTATACAGAAGACCGAAGAGTATAATCGGCCCTTATGCTTGGCGTTTGGGGACTATGAGAAAGCCTTTGATTCGATCGAAATTTGGGCGGTTCTTATGTCTCTCCAGAGGTGCCATATTGACTATCGGTACGTGGAAGTGTTGAAGTGTTTGTATAACAACGTCACTATGTCAGTCGGAGTACAGGAGCAGTGCATGAAGGCGATTTCGATAAAGAGAGGAGTAAGACAGGGAGACATCATATCTCCGAAACTGTTTACGGCTACTCTAGAGGACGTCTTCAAACTCCTGGAATGGAAAGGACTTGGCATCAATATCAACGGCAAATCATCACCACACGACATCACTCACCTTCGATTTACCGACGATATTGTAGTCATGGCTGAGTCACTGGAAGACCTAGGACAAATGCTCGGTGACCTCAATAGTGTCTCCCAGCAAGTGGGTCTTAAAATGAACATGGACAAAACGAAATTCATGTTTAATGTCCATGTTGCACCCACCGTACTCGCAGTTAGGAACACTACTCTCGAACCTAGGACAGGCGGTCCGGTTAGGTAGGTCCAACTTCGAGAGAGAGATCAATCGTCGAATCCAACTTGGCTGGGCAGCGTTCGGGAAACTACGCGATGTCTTCTCGTCCGAAATACCTCAGTGCCTCAAAAGTAGGGTTTATAACCAGTGTGTGTTACCAGTGATGACTTACGGATCTGAAACGTGGTCTCTCACAATAGATCTTATACAGAAGCTCAAAGTCGCTTAGCGGGCTATGGAGAGGGCTATGCTCGGCGTTTCTCTACGTGATAGAATCAGAAACGAGGAAATCCGTAGACGAACCAAGGTCATTGACATAGCCAGCGGATAAGCAAGCTGAAGTAGCAATGGGCAGGCCACATAGCGCGAAGATCGGATGGCCGATGGGGCAAACAGATACTGGAGTGGAGACCACGCATTGGAAAGCGCAGCGTGGGACGGCCAAAACTCAAAAACTCAAAACTCAAAAGCATTTATTTCAATTAGACCATTACAGGCACTTTTGAATGTCAGAAAAACAAATTAGGCTAAGCTACAGTCACAGACAAAAGGCATAATAACTTGTGAAAGTACTGTAGTTGCCCATTCCAAAGTGTAGATCTCTATGGAGAAGAATGGGCAAGAAACTCCATGGACACTCTTTTCAATCAAAATATTTTTACAAAATCTTGGTTACATCATTCATATTGAGATTATACATATATGTGAGAACGATGTAGAAATACGTGCACGTTAAGAGCGTCCAGAGTAAAATATATCAACAATTTAAAAACAAAGTAAGTAGTTAAAATAAACCGTGGCAGCTTTGAGGTGACCAGTCCCAACCGACAGCGCCCGTTCACGAGCATGACGCATGAATCAGCCCCATTCAGCTCAACCATATTGAAGGAAGCTAAATGAGCCGACATACCCGCCACCATCAGCGAGACATTTTAGTGAGTATGACATTCTCTTACCCACCAGGGTAAATTCAAGTCAATGAAAGATAACCAAATGTAAATGGTAGCTTTACAGTACATAGTACTCACACATGTGCTATGCAATTATATAATACTAAGATATTGAGTCTATACAATGCAAAGATATTATTACAATCTTCTGCAGCTTCCACAATAACTTCACATGGTAATCAATTAGTTTGCCCCTATGGTTGTGGAGCAGGACCAGTATTGAGCCAAGCATTTTTATCATCAATGTAATCCCCCAACTTATAATATGCTTGCCTACATAGTGTGCGTTTTATACAAGATTTAAATTTCGTCTCATTTAGTTTTAGAATGTGGGGAGGTATTTTATTGTAACATTTTAAACAGTACCCCATAAAAGACGAGTCTACTTTAGCTAGCCTAAAACCTGGCTGTACTAGTTGGTCCCTGTTTCTGGTACTATAGTGGTGCCTGTCACCTCTTTTACTAAATAAATGCATATTTTTCCTAACGTACATGATGTTTTCATAGATGTATTGACAAGGTACTGTCATGATGTTAATTTCTATGAACAGTTCTCTTAGAGAATCACGCCTACGTAGATGATATAAGGCTCTGATAGCTCTTTTCTGCAGAATAAATATAGACTCGATGTCTGCAGCCCGTCCCCATAGTAAAATACCGTATGACATAATACTATGAAAATAACTAAAATAGACTAGCCTCGCGGTATCTACATCAGTAAATTGACAGATTTTTCTAACAGCATATGCTGCTGAACTCAGCCGTCCTGCAAGAGATGTTATATGCGGACCCCATTGTAGCCTTGAGTCGAGCGTGATCCCCAGAAAAACAGTATCTTCGACGAATTCTAGTTTCTCTTGATTCAATACTATGTCACTAACTATACTTTTGACATTCGGTAGAGCAAATCTTATGCATTTCGTTTTTTTCCCATTTAATACTAAATTATTCGCGGTGAACCAATCATGGACCTGCAGTAGGGCGTTATTTACGTCGTCAAGATTTGTGGCACGTCTGTTTATCTTAAATATTAAAGAGGTATCGTCAGCAAACAACACCATTTGTGGTTGGTTTTTAAATAAATGGGGTAGATCATTTATATAAACTAAAAAGAGGAAAGGACCTAATATTGAACCTTGCGGTACACCCATACTTACTTTTAAACCCATTGAATTGACACCATTTATGTGTAGTTGCTGATGTCTATCGTTCAAATACGATTTCACTAACCTAATCGCAAGTTTCCCTAAACCGTAATGTTCGAGTTTAAAGAGTAGGGTTTCGTGGTTTACGCAATCAAATGCTTTCGAGAGGTCACAAAAGATTCCTATGGCATCTTGTGCCTCTTCCCACGCAGTAAATATGTGTTTTAATAAGGTAACACCGTCAGTCGTACAACGTCCTTTGGTGAAACCATACTGCTTCTCATGTAAGATTTTATTGGTGTTAAAGTGGTTGAGCATTTGATTAAGCATAACCTTTTCAAAGACCTTGCTGAAAACCGGCAACACGGATACGGGTCTATAGTTATTGGTGTCTTTTCTGTCCCCGGATTTGAAAAGTGGTATTACTTTACTGTATTTCATAAGGTCCGGGAAGACTCCTTGGTCCACACACAAATTAAATATTAAGGCTAAGTACGGTGCAATAGTCTCAATAATAGCTTGACAAACTAACCGACATACCCCATAGATCCTCGGTTATGTTGATTTTGATTTCCTTAAAAGCTTTAATGACTGCTATGGGGTTTACATGCTTAAATTGAAACTCAACCGGACAGGCCACCTGCCAGATGGACCGGCGACATTGTAAAAATTGCAGGGAGTCGCTGGATGCAGGTGGCATTGGACCGGACACGTTGGAAATCTATTGGGGAGGCCTATGTTCAGCAGTGGACAACGGGCAGAAGTGATGATGATGATGAGTAGATCTTCGGCTTAAACCTCATTCCCTAGGTTGGTTCGTGGATGGTTGACCACCCATTACATACCGAATTTCCTCCGTGAAAGCACGGAAAGCACGTAAAGTCGTTGGTCCCAGCTGTCATTTTTAGATCTTTGACAGCCGTTAGAGGTAGTCAGTGTGGCCCGAAATTCTGACAACCTCCTTACCAAGGTATATATATATAATAATAAATCTTTATTCAGAAACTCAGAAGGTAAAATACAATATGAATCTAAAACTACTCGTAACAATGTAGGTATAACATGTACTAGCCTGTACTAGGATAATCCTGTATCACAGCCTGGAGGAACTCTAAGAATATTCTTTAAGTACATAGGACAGGTTTTTTTTTATATTTATCAATTAAAATAATTTCAAACTTATTTTGATTAACTTAAAATCTATTAACTTAGAACTAAACACATAATTATTACACGTTATTATTAAAATCGATGGTAAGTATGTCAGCGTAGTGGTCTGTTATTGCCATGTTGTGTCAGCAACATGCGTCAAACGCGGAAGTCTAACCTAGAGTATGACGCTCTACGTGCCCTCGTAGTCGATGGAGTTGATATACCTAAATTCTGCTAATTTCTTAGCTGGGCATTAAACATCTCCCGTTTTATGGTTGTTGGGCGTTTTTAAACCGCGAACAGGTTGCACATTTAGGGGTATCCGCTTTCTTTGCGCACTCAGACATCGAATGTCCTACTTCTCCACAGTGACCACACGTAGAGTTTACCTCTCTGCATGATTTTGCTGCATGACCAAATTGTTGGCATTTGTAGCATCTGGTAACCAAGGTGAAGTCTCTAACAGGGCAGGAAGTCCAATTTATAAAAAGCCTTGCCTGAGATATTAAAGCTCTACGTATCTTGGCTGGTACTTCTATATCAAAGTTACAGGTCAATGCATCTTTCTTCCCAGATTTGTGGCTAAATTTAACTTCGGTCAAAAAGGTCTCCAGTGACATCGCTGGAAACTTATCGGCGATGTTCTGCTCGTACATGAACCTGAAGACGTCAGCATCAGCCAAAGCAGTCCGCACTCCTACAACCGTGATCCGTGGTTTCCGCTTGATGGACTCGTCGGCGGTGAGTTCTGACGTAGACGTTTGAACTGCGTGTTTGAGTTTATCAGCATCCTGTTTGGTCTCAGTGCTGATAATGACACCTCCATTTTTGGTTTTCCGCACACCACGTACATGGAGCTTCATTTCGTCAGGCCGTATGATGTTTTGCACCAGGTTTTTTGTCTCGTCACTCGACTTCAATCTATCGTTGGGATAAACTGCTACGGAACTTAAATTGTTAGGTCGAACAAAATCACTGGATCCCTTCTTCACCATATCGGCAAACGAAGTGGTTCCCACAGCACCAGAGTCCTTTATCGTCTGATTGAGCTCCGCAATTTGTTCTGTGATGTTGCGTTTTTCTTTCAGGTCATCGATTATGATGAGGGCTTGATGGGATTTCTGCTTCAGAGCCTGATACAGCACTGCCATTAGAGAGGTGTCAGATTCTACTTTACGGCATAGGTTGGTAACCTTCAATTTCTGCTCCGAGTTGAGTTTGCCTTCTGTGGCAATAGAGCAAACCTCATTTAACTTCAGCTGAATGGTTGACATCCATTTTTGGATTTCGGGCGTGGATACAAATTCGATGGTAAAGTTAGACTGGGGGCTTTTCATTGACGAGGCATTTGGGTTGCACTCGACTTCTTGAATTACCGGGGCTGTTATCCATTTTTGTACCAGTTCACTATTTTTATGTTTCCATTATTTAATAAATTACACACTTAGCAAAATACTAAAGAAGGTCACTATTATTGCGTTAAATAAATACTGCTAACGAGCATGTCTGTATACTGCGAACGGTTGAAATGTAAATCCAAACCAATATGATACTACTCAGTACTAATTGGCATGTAAAATACTGATACAGCTGCGACGGGTTAGACCGACCCTAACATAGTCGGGAAAAGGCCAGGCAGATGACAATGTTGACATAGTTTTGGATATTATGTTATTTTTAAATAATGTACCTTAATTTGCTCCGTTTTTGGATATTAAAGAGATAATAAATACGATGGATGAAGGGTTAGAAATACTAGGATCTGTAATATTTGGACTAGATATGAATGTATTTTAATTATTGTTGAGTTTTAATCTACAGGTTATAGTATGAATACATTAATCAATACTGATAGATAATCTAAGCAATTTTAAAAAGATTAATCAGTAGCTATCTGTCAAATATTTATTTTCTCATTTATATTTTTGTTTAACAAGATTTTTCAGAAAATCGAATACTTTGTGATTACGAGTACTACAATGATATTTGTCTATTCTGTTGCACTTGCAACTGTTATTCTATATTGAATTCATATTATTAGTTACAGTCGTTTGTCGTGTCTGTCTGTGTGGCCGCGTTGTTCTTATAAACAAAACTAAACTACAGTAAAATCCATTGCGGATTTTACTGCGATTTTTACCATAATTTAGAGAATATATTCGGGAAGGTATGTCCATAGGTCCAATACACTCTTAGCAAAGGAATCATTTTGACGTAAAAACCAAGCCAAGCAGGGGCAGGTTTCTAGTCTTTTAAAAGCTAGAGTAATTAAGTGTCTTTATTTTTATTCGTTGTATTTGTCAAATTGATAACTAAAATTGCTAGTATTCCATTGTGAACTGATTTACTGAATTGCATACATTGAAATGAAAACTCTGATATCAATGATTACAACAGGTATAGAACAGGTTCAAATAAAGGTAGCAAATTAACGGTATTCGGTGGTTTGTCGTTACAAAAGGAGCACAAAGTATGGGCGTGCTTTCGGCACGGTTGTTGCGATAGGATGCGTATACAATCTATGGGCTACCCATAGATTGTACTCTTTTGCATGAACAAACTATCAAACGCCGTCGATCAATGTATTGTAACCCTAAACCATAATATTAGTCGGTGGCTTGCAACACCTCCCCCCCCCTTTACAGAAGGGTGGCCTGAGTGCCAGCAGTGGGACATGATAAGAAGGGCAAAATGAATGTCCCTAGAACGATCGATTCATCCCTCAAACGTTAAATTTCGTTACAAAATGGGTTCATGGTACTGCTGTCCCCTACCCGTAGGCAAATTTTACTAGTACCTACAGGCTTATAGCGGATGAAGGGAGTCTTGTGCTAAGCTACTAAGATTGCGGTATTGGCATGATATTGGTACGGACATACCTATATACACGAGATTTACACAAAGCGATCGGTAAGTAACTGGAACCGGATATGAAACCATTTGCCTCTGTCATTTAGTGCACATTTCCCGGGTATTAATGAGTAAGCGTTGACGTAATGAATCGAGATACGCTCTGTCTTTGCATATCAAGGTTGAATCGAGTCAATTTCAACGCGAGTAAAGTTTGACAAGTCAAAGGCCAAATTGAAGAGTAATTGTTCGAACTTTCGGCTTATTAGTAGAAGCGACTGATATATGTGGGTACTTTGCCCTTGTGTAGCTTGGGTTAAATGGCGAAAAAGGATCATCGTTATAGGTATGTGCCACGTAATCCAATTTTTGAATCTTCGATTTCTTTTTTGGATTAGCTAACTGCATCATAATTAGTTTCGGATATTACCAGGTTACCATCCTGATTCGAAAGGTTATTTTTGTAAGTCTATTTAAGAATTGTGTCACAGACACCTAAGTCACCGAATGAGAAAAATACTAAGTGGAAGTTGGCAAACTTTTGGTTTAGGTGGAGTTAACAAAATAAAAAGAAGTTGGAAATATCATCATACTTAATGCTCTGGAGGGTTGCTAGTTACTGTACAAATAATACTTTATGTCAAATCCTCAGGTAAGCTGACAGACAGATTTTTCGCGTGCAATATACAAGGAATTGAGTCCCCGGGGTGTTCTCCCTACGTTTATCATTTACGTCTAGCTACGTTTTAGGATATGAGGAATACGGCCACAAATGTTACCCACTTCGAGGAAAACCATAAAGAGGGTAGTTAGATAAATAGATTGCTAGACGCGCGGAGGGCGCACGCGTCTAAACTACCCTTTAATAGAGAAAAATGTTCACAGAAATCAACAGTTACTTTTATAGTCTTCATCGTGACCGGGTTCCTAAATAAAAAAATGACAACAACGCCATGTTCGCACGTATCGCGGGTTCCGCACGTTTATTGGCACTTACCTTAATTTTCCCACTCGCAGGGACGCTTGAACCCTCACGATGAGCGAGTTTTTAATACGTATGTATATTAAAACATGCAAGTTGAATAAAATTATACGTCATGTATATACAGTGTACGATATTAAAGAGCTTAGTATTTATTTTTTTAAGGGCTTAACGACAAGGACAAAGTCATTAACCCTTGTCGTTAGATCATCTAGAAACTATATCTTCATAATTATGAATTTTATTATTTTGGGAAAACCATTTCAACGTTCGCGGAAATCATTTTAACGATCTTATTTTGCTATTTTACAAAGTTTTATATTATATTAAATTAGATCATAAAATGTTCAAGAAGATATTAGGCATTAAGCTTACCCTCGCTTTTGAACCTAATCCCCGATGTAAGCTCGCGTCTCAACCATATGCTGAAATCTGTTGAGATTTGACGAGAAAGAGGACATTGGCCGTTGTTTAAAAGATGATAAATTGAGAAAATCCTGTTTGATCACTTCTGATCGTTTCATTCTGTATTATTGGGAGTTAGTCCTTATTGAAACTCATTGTTTGATGTGCGCGCTTTAACATGGGTATGTCGGGTATGTTGACAATGAAGCGACATTATAATTCCGGAATATTTTTCGGGCCTACGTGGAACTCCAAGAGAATATGCGGATATAACGTTCTTGGGTATCCATAAAAGAAATATTTCCCTCACAGTTATTTGAGAGAGCAAAGCGGCTAAAATTCTACTTCGTATAATAATATGTTTATATGAGTAGGTACCCCTTGTTCACGCTACTTGTAAATTATTCATTTGGACTACGAAAGACACCACAACTAGAGCAGTAAGTACTTTGGAATAAATAATTAGTTTATATATATATTATAAAAAAACCTGGCTACAAAAAAGAAGTTTAACTCCTATTCAAGTCTAAGCATAAGAAACAATTAGGTCGGCACATTTTATTATTGATTAGTTCAAGCACGGCACTTGGTCAGTAAGTAAACTACGGATTTAGACTTCTTGTCTTCGATTTTTTACATATTTCAGTCTCATTTAAAGTTAACTAATCTACTTATTAAGTTTTGGTTATCTTGTTAAAGAAACAGCCACCGTCTTCTGTCCACCCTAACTTACGAAGGCTTACTTATAATAATTATTTTATAACCCGGCTTTACCGCTTACGTTCCTAATCCGAGGAGTAAGCCTACCACCCGAAAGGGTAAGAAGTATAATATTGTACATCTACTGTCTGCCAATGGTCGTAGTGGAGAGCCGATCTGTTTAATCAGGTTCGACTATAATTTCGTATATCATCTAAATTAAAAAGTAGCAGGCGATGTGGTATTTATCATGTTACTTTCACCCACTTCGACAATTACAATTATATCAGATATTGCTGAATTTCCGAGTTTCTGATGATGATGAAAACACGGAAATTCATCTTCATTTCACATCAAGAGTGAGAGAGACATGATACAACAACAGTGTTGAAAATCTTTTCAGTCGATGTCTTTGCTGTTTTTTTACATTAAGTGGTTGCGCATTAGTGATACAAAACGTCAGTAATAAATAATGTAAGTTTTCCTAACATTGGCAAACACAACGAAGCTTTTGTGCTGTTTCGCTTTTAAACATAATATATATCATCAGAAAACGCATCGCCTGGTAATTGGAGCGATGTCAGCCCCTCACCTAATGTGAACTGAACCTTCTGTTCACCAGTATAAACTTATTATGTACCCCGCCTAGTGTTACTATGGTTCTGGTCTAAATAAACTTTGACTTTGACTGTGATTCGATTTCCGAAGTTTGATTTGATTTTGTTTGCTATTTCACGATTATAGGTGTTTAGCAAGCAAGATACTACGAATTTTTAATTAACATTGATGAATTTGCTCGATATAAGGGGAAACTTCTTTATCCCCGTCTACCCCCACTGGTCTGTACTTGATTTCATTTGTAAACAAGATAGTTAGGTTTGATTAAAACCATACCGGTTTTTGCCTTGAGAGATGACAGAAACCACCGAACATCATATAGCGTCGATCCTGCCCCACTTCTTCTGCTTCGTCCGAGTTCAGGCCATACACGTGCCGATTGCGATTGCTACGCACTTGACTACAAGGTCGATCAAAATACCTGGGAATTGAATTTGATTGAGTCTTATACATACGCGTGTTGGTGTTAAGTGTAATTGACATAAATACTGGTATAAATAACATTTCTCTACCGTATTTTTTATTTCAAACATGTTTGTTATGATTGTGCGCTTATGTTAATACACGTGTAATTAATAAAATCGATTGCATCTCATTACAGAGAGCAGCGCGCTGTGACTGCGAGTGTGTGCACTGTGCAGGCGAGGCTTACAGCTTCACCAGACCGACAAACTTCCGTTCCGGTGAAATCCGATTTTATCGTAACTGAGACAAATTCGGTTCACATATTTTTTACCGAGTGCACGGTGAATTATTCCGGCGGCGGCGAGGAAAGCGGCGCGCAGCGTGTCGTGTGATTCCGTCGTATCTCGGCTCATTATCGGCAGGCGGGGCGCCGCGCCGCCACCACCGCTGACGCGCTCAGCCGTGCCGCTATTACAATCGAATTCTACTTGACGACTCGTGATTCACGATCCAAATCCCACTGCGTATGATTCGAATTATGCCTGTGTTTGATTCACATCTTAAATACGCACTTTTATGTTGTGACTGTGTTTGAAATGCGGTAATTTATTAATTAACCGAAAATTGCACCGATATACGTATTCACTTGCATCGGCATATTATTCAGAATGGTTACGTGCTTTGCATTATCATATTACGTCATGAAAACGGCACCTTCAGCGTAAAATTTATTTTTCTTACTTAACTTGATTACCTTACTGTTGTAACGTACCGTTCTATTATTATAATGGAGTTCAATATTATTACCTCTTGTTATACCAAAAGCATAATTTAAAAAAAAATTGTAAAAGTGACGCTCCAGGGTACAAGGTTACTTAAATAAATGGAGTGCTCTGGCAAGTACATTACCGCGACCTGTGCGGTTGTCGCGTAAGGCGTCAATGTTGGTAACGAGGACGTGTAGCCGAACTTCACGGCTGAAAGCGCTCTTATAACAGGTTGTTCAGTTCCGTGCGAGGCAAAGCATTAATCGTGTAACGTAGCGGGCATACATCACCTCTGTAGCGAGTCTGACATCGCACACTCCAGTTCACGTAAATCACTCATTAGAACCATACTTAATGACTCATCCACGGGATGCTTTTCTAATGACAATTTAATAACGCTCATCGCTTAATTTCGCAGAGTAATCAAACTTTCAAGCAACGTGGCTCTTAAGGTAAGCTAAGGATAATAGACAACACCTTTGTGGATTTGAATACATTAAGGGAACTGTTGTTTAGTGATTTATTATAAAGCCATTTTGAATTTGGCTTTTGATGTAGGCAGACGTTCAGTTTCTTAAACAAGCAATGAGTTTAATACTACCGTTCATTAAGTATTGATCGCAGCAAGAAGCAATCAAGTAATTTTTTTGTAACGAACGTTAGAAGCTTTGTTTTTTTTTTTCAATTAAAAAGAGACTACGACATCAAAGCAGTACTACCTACACACCTAAGTATACATTTGAACATTTACAGTTGAAAACACTCGGTAATGAACTGTAGTTAATAGAGTGCCACAGACACCACTGTGTCTGTGAAGTGTTATGGCAAAAGTCAAGTATAAGCCGTTGTCTTCTCAAAGTGTTACAAATTTGAGGCGATGGAGACTACGCATGTTGTACAGCATAAATTAAATTGATACTTAGGTGTACGTGTTACATAGTTTTAGGTAAAGGTATTTCTTTGATCAACGCTGGAATGTAGTTAAAACTTTTATAATAGCATCAAGTTTTACAAAATATTAGTGAAATTGTCATTTATGTGACGGTTGTTAAACTTCAAATCCTAGGCGGTTAATAACACAGCTTACCTTTGCGTAATTTTAGCTGAGATCATCTGAACTAAAATTTCGTGCCCCTCAATTTTAGATAAATACCTATGGATGTTATTGTATTAAAAAAAGTCCCACACTAGGAATTTCTCCTGTATCGTGGGTGCCTTTACAAACATTCGATTTACCTGTAGGCCATACAAATATTTGTTCCGTGCGGAGATCGAACCCGCGACACGCGGCGTAGTAACCAATCGCTTAACCACTGCGCCAACCGTGCCGTATATATAATGGGCGGACATTGATATCTTAAATTGCCACGATAAATATGGTGCATTTAGATTTAGGAATAATAACTTTTAGTGAAGGGACTTATAATTTTGTAATAAATTATGATGAATAAGAATATAATTACTATTAATTGACTAGTTCTAAGTCCTCGATACTCATACGATAAATAACAAAAATTCTATATCTGTCTAACAAATGTGTTCCGCAAAAAAATATTAACACATTTTTTCAAAGCTTATTTTTTATTTGCTTTTCCTTTGTATCGTTATGCAAAGATATACAACCTTTCGTGATAAATGCCTTACACTTCACTGGGTACAGTCGCGAAATCGGTTAAATGGTTTCAGAGTTTTCGTACTACCGAACCTTTCGTTATGTAGAACGATATATTGAGTGTTTTCGTAGTTTTATCTGCTTTTAGTTTAATACAGTTGAGTAGTTTATTTTATTAATGAACTTTAAAATTCCTTGAAAGGAATTTTATTGATATTAGTTTGCAAACATGATTGATGACGATTTAGTTTCGGTTCATGGCGGTAGGTATATAAAATATAGTCTGTGCAATCTGCAATAATTTCACCTAAGATAAAATACTTTTAACTAAGCTACCCAACTTAGCGACCCCGACTTACGAACAGTAAGTCGTGGATTCAAACCCAGGCAGGCGCATTACTTTGTGTAATTTATTTCATGACCACTGCTCTCAAAAACGGTGAAGGAAAACATCGTGAGGAAACCGGCATGTCCTAGAACCAAAAATTCGAAGACATGTGACATCTACCAAACCGCACTGGACCCGCGTGGTGGATTATAGCCCATTCCCTCTCATAGAGAGGAGGGTTGTGTCCCAGCTGTGGGAACATTATAGGCTGATGACGAAGCTACCCTACATAATTAAGGATCTTGATTATCATTGGTTTTAGAAGACTTTGAACTGTATTTTGAAAAGGCGAAACTGTAAAAATACTGAACAACCCGATTAATATAATATTTGTTTCTTCAAACTGTCCACAACTGCGAACTGCATGCGCTCCATGTTCACAAACAAGTGAATGCTCTCGTCTTTTTCAGCTGAACAAAATTCTCAGAAGTACCCACGTACACGTGCCACGAGCGAGACGCACTGTAATTGTTAGTAACGTAACATTGTAAGCATTTTTTATGTTGTGTTATAAATACAATTTTGAGCGAGCTTTTCACCCTTTGAATTTTCAGTTTACAGAATATAGGATTTCAACGTAGGTAATTTATCAAACTGAGTATTAAAATATCGATATGTTTTACCTTAAAAAAAGATCAAAATATTGTCTGTGATGCCCTGTTTTTTAATTAAAAAAAAAACAAAATTAAGGTAATTACGGTAGACTTTGTCGAGTACCTATTTGATGATACTGATAACGCTACTATGTAAGTATAATTTTTATAACCTGTTAGTTACAAAGTAGCATTGAGTGATTTCATTGCCTAAATACGTTCGTGTGATCAGGCATGAAATAAAAAAAAAAAACATTATTTACATTTCAAAAGCCCGTTAATTCACTTCATCAAATATTCTACAATTTTTTATCGTTTTATTGGATTCATTGAATTCTGGGAATACAATAGAATAGTTTCCGAGAACCAGGTATTTTATTGTTAACATTCTACTAATATATTTTATAAACAAGTTGAAAAGCAATTTGTTTTCGTTCAATTGTTGCTATTGATTGAAAGTTATTCTATTATTAACTGCTGGCAAGAATGTGAATATTGATTGTGAGAGTACCTACCCACATATCTTCGCATCATATTGTTTCTTCGATTAAATCCAATTTAAGTTCCTTAGGCACTCAAAGAGTGCAAACGGGACCCTATTACTAAGGCGCAGCTGTCCGTCCGTCAGTCTGTTACAGCCCTGTGTTTCTTTTGAACCTTAAAAGTAAGAAACTTGATATTTGACAGTGTATTAGTATCGGTACTTTAGCAGAAATACTCAAAATTTAAAAAGGAATGACAAAAAATTCGACGGTGTAAGAACCCTTCATGTGCGCGACTGACTCACGTTTGACGGGTTTTAACCAGAATGGTGATCTAATTGATTATTCTAACAAAGCTAGAAGAACAACAGCCCAATTGGGTCACACTTTCAATCACGATCCGAAAGTTTTTAAAAGAAATTTGTAATACTTTCATTTGTTTGAAAAATAAAAACAATTTATTGTTAGTGTGTTACACCCACAGTAATATCAAAGATAAGACACCGTTTTTGCACTTTCCGTTTAGTCTCAGTCGAGAGCCAGGTGATTCGTGACATTTTGCAGGACGGACGGGTAACTAAGTTTTCGATTATCCGTTTTGCTCATCAGTCAGTTGATGTCTCGCTCTATCCGTCGTCATTTCCACTGTTGCCCAGTTCTGTTTCAGAATAACAATACACCCCAAGTATATTAAATAAGTGAAAATTAATTATATAAATTAAAGCAGTTTGGTACTGTTGTTTTCAAGTGTATACATTTCACTTTAGTTGCTCAACTCGCTAGTGGCGCTCACCGTAACCAAAAAGTAATTACTTCAGCTACTACAGACAATGACACCGCCTGTGCTTACCTACCTCTACATCTCGACCTACCAGCCAAGCCATTCTCGTGTAGGATGGCTTGGCTGGTAGGTCGAGAGGGCTGGCTGATAGGCTAGTTTTAATTTACTTTGACTCGGACCAATTTTGGTAGTTGTTTTGAGATTCACGAAGAAGTTTTATAATTAGGTACCTTCTTGTGTTATTAATTCTATGTACGACCTGCGTAGGTACCTTAGTCTTAACCCAAAGCTACAGGCAGTGCAAATGCTAACTCTATAAAGCTCATAAAATGCAATATCAATAAACAATGCCATACCCTACTCTCATTATGTCTAAACTGACGGAAATATGTACATAATATCAGAACAATACTAGAGGGAAAATGTATAAGACCGTCTACATGAAACTTTTCTAATAATTGCATTCAAACAACTTGGCAAAGCGGGAATAAAGTGCGATGCGATGCGCAAGAATGAACACTGTAATAAATGTGGAGCGAACATCGAGCGGAAACGAAACGTCCATTGAGCCTCAATCCCTCTGCTCAACCGGATAAACAACAGGTAAGTATTCAGATTTTACTACGCTATAGATACCTCCCGTAATGGGTTGCCCGTTCACTCCTTGCTCGCCTTCGTTTCATTTATCTTTAGATCTCCGATTCCGTTTCTATATCCCCATTGCTTGACACTCAAAGCGGCCTAATTGCTCACTCCTACAAAACATACTTATCACGAGGTTTCGCTCCAATTAATGGTTCTCAATTACTTGGTGTTGTTGATAAAGCGGATCATCTAAACTGCTATGCGTGATTAATCAGAAACAATGAGGAGTTCGTGTATCGGTGCGACGAGACGCGAGGGCAGTGCTCCGGCTGCCATTGTCTCTGGTCACCGGTGTGTGGCGGCCAGCGGACCACGAAATCGGTCCCAGCCGCGCGTCGCACTGCGCCTCCGGAGCCCAGCACTACTCCAGTAAAACTCGGCCTATTAAGTATGGAGCACAGTGGCACTCCTGAATATCAGAAACAAACGAAAAGGTGGACAAGCCCGCTGCAGGTACCCTGCACACATACTTAGGAAATGAAATACAGCTAAGAACGATTTCTTTTTTTTTTTTTTGGAAGTAAGTGAAAGGCCGCCTAGCGACCTGACGGAGTCACACAATTGGTATCAGGCATCGGGCCACACCGCGCCTTCTCTGCGTTACGACACACGTTCAATGATATGACGCCTTTACAGCCGCGCAACCAGTGTCGTTTTATGTTCCCGAACGTGGCCTAACCTCCAACCGAATGTCACCTCCAACCGTAACTTGATTCGCTGAAATCAAATGAAATATCAATAATAAATGAAACAAAGGGAGTTTTTTTAAGCCCCTGCGCGTAATATAAAATTTAATTTGAGTTCGCATTGAGTTTTAAAAGTAGAAAGGATTTCATTTTTACATAATCTTTTTTTTCCATCATGGAATTAAGACTGTCGTAGCTCGTAGTACGTATTAAGGAGGCCGTTGACTAGCAAAAAACATAGAGTTTAAGTTGGTAAGAAAAATGAAAAAATATTATCATTGTACTTCGTAGTTTTGTGGAGTGGTGACGAGTAGAGCCGGTAATATTGACGCTGACAATAAACGGCCGAAATAAAATTTGTCGCGATGTGTTTGCCGAACGTAAATAAAACAAACAGTGTGCACCCGGGACTTTGTTCCTGTATATTTTAGAGGAATATTGAGTGACAAAGGTTTTATTAATCGAATGAGCTATATTATTAAAAACTGGCCAAGTGCGAGTCAGATTCGGGCACGAAGGGTTTCGTACCATTAGCTATACAACATTAGACAAAAACGGCAAAATAATCATTTTTGTTGTATGGGGCCCGTAAATATATATTTTTTTAAGTGAATTTACTTACAATTAAATATTCTATCAATATTTCAAGCGTCTACCTGTCGCCGTTATTAATATCGAGCAAAAAAACGGCAATAAATCACGTTTGTTGTATGGGAGCCCCCTTTCAATATTTATTCTATTCTGTTTTTAGTATTTGTTGTTATAGCGGCACGGTTCATGAGATACAGCCTGGTGACAGACGGACAGATAGACAGACAGATAGACGGACTACAGTAATAGGGTCCCGTTTTACCCCTTGGTACGGAACCCTAAAAATGTCTAAATAATCTGCGTAGGTATATCGCTTTCCAAAGGGTAGGCAGATAATTATCTACCCATACTGTCGTAGGTAAGTACAGCCATAGCTTTCCTATATCAATGTCATAGGGGACTAGTCGATTATTGTCATTACCGGGACCGCTCACAGACATGGCGTAGGTAGGTACATATATGCCTATGGCACCCGTTCCATGAATGGTGAACAAAAACAAGCGTAATCAGCCTTTAGGGGTAGCTAATTACTATGAAGGTGAAAATATTTATAATCGCGGTTTGAACGTACCTGGGAAACATAGGTATTGATAAGGGTACATGTACGGGTTTTTTTGAGATATCAGTTGTGGGTTGGCCACTTATCGGGTCCCCGTGAGATTTATGATTGAGAGCCAATGACTAAAAAGTTTAGTAAAACCGGCCAAGCGCGACTTTATGGGGTTTCAACATAGAAATTATATTTAGAGCCTTCAACATTTTTGTATCTATTATGTGGTCAACTTACTACCTTGTTATTTGAGATGCACAGAACAGAGAAGGAGGCGAGAAGTTGGCAGAAGAAAGGGGAGGCCTATTAATATAGTTCCGTTGCCACCTTCGGACCGGAACCCTAATATGGAAGCTCAATTTAAGGTTGTAGTGTAAACTTACAAAAAAAAAAATCATTCAATTTGTTATGGAAAATAGTTATCATTTTCACACAAAAAGAATGCGTAAAAGGTATGATGTAATAACAACAACATATGTTTTCAAAAGCCGGGAATCCATCACCATCATCAGCCTTTTAATGTTCCCACTGCTGGGACACAGGCCTCCTCTCTACAAGAGGGAATGGGCTATTATCCACCACGCGGGCCCAGTGCGGATTGGTAGATGTCTTCGAATATATTTATATAATATTCGGTGCGGTACATATTCGATAAAAAGTTGATATGGAAATGATTGTGTCTATCAGTCTATCCAAGTGAAATACACATGTTACAAAATT
This sequence comes from Lycophotia porphyrea, assembly GCA_950005105.1. Lineage (NCBI taxonomy): Eukaryota > Metazoa > Arthropoda > Insecta > Lepidoptera > Noctuidae > Lycophotia > Lycophotia porphyrea. The sequence continues at coordinate 11,272,270 of OX465393.1, forward strand.
AGTGATAGTTAACCACATTACTGAAATACCAAACATTACCTTTTAGTCATATTCAAAAAGAAAATCTTTTAAACTAAGTTAAAAAAGGACGACTTATTGAAAACATTCATTCTTGGATCATCCTATTATTACTCGTTCGGCGAGCTTTCAGTAAAAAGTAAAAGGGATCATAACAGAATTTATTTTATATAGAATTTATTTTATCGGCAGTAACTTGTGAATCGATCGCGGCGCTGAAGGAGAGCTTGGAAAATTATTTTCGAGGGTGACCATCAAACTACTTACCGTTCGCTACAGAAACTTCGCGTAGCATAAAAGAAGTTTTATGGACCGATAAAGACCTTTTCAAGGGGCTTTGGCAAAAGAGAGCGCGTCCATATATGTTAGTGCCGGCTGCTTTGCAAATAACCCCAAAATCAAACGTTGCTTGCCAATGCTGACTCATGGATATAATTTATATTACAAAGTGCCTACCAAGAGACTTTGTTTCAAGTGTCATTACTTGGCAAAGGTAACTTTGGTGGATACACTACTGCGTACATACCGACTAGGTACCAAATATACTCAAGTTAAACGTCGTTTTACCATATCGATATACAACGTGTGTAGCTCTTTGTATCACTACAAAAATAATCTAATTGCAGTGTCGTTTTTAACCACCTTACGTCAGGTCTACGCCCTGTAGCCATGCTAGACACTATCTTATAAATTAATCGTAGCAACCTAATGTACCGCGGCTCCGCGGCAGGTAGCTATTATTTTTTCCAGGCGCTAGCTTGACGAGGGAGAAAATTCACTATGGTGAATTAATTAGTCTCTTATTTGATTAATTAAGAAGAACAGCTATTGAAAGTAACGGGAAGTATTCGTTATGTTTCACTAAAGACTGTTAAGAGCGCCAAGGCAATTAGTCTTTGTTTCCACCTGTAATAATTTTGTATAAATTTAACAGGTAATTAAAAGGTCAAATAATTACTTGACCTTTCCCTCACGCCCAAGGTGATCATAACTTCATAGTTAATACTTGATAATGTTAAAGTGTCATGACCTAATAAAACACTAATCAATACCATAATCTATGTTTAGTATAAATTGAATTACATTATAGAGAAGTTAGCTGATCTATATTCCGTGAGCCAAAAAAAGATTTCAACGTAGTCTGTATAAAACCGCCCTGGATATACAAACATGAGCTACAATATACAAGCAAGTAAATGCCTAAAGCCCGTATCCGATCCCTCCCTTTCCGATCTCTTCAATCCAATGGAGACATTATTTAAATTGATACATTTGTTTCACCGAACCAGTTTGCAAAACATTTGAATTGCATCCAATTTCCATGCCTTTAAATGTACTTATTTAAAAGGATGTCAAAGCTTCACAGTTGTAAGGATTTGCTTTGTTGATATATACATATGTTCAATGGTTACCTCAGTAACCTCAGTAATTGCTACCTCAGTAATTGTTGTTGTGTACACACATCAAAAGTGTCTAGGGGTATTTTGTTAATCACGTATTTAAACAAAACTATAAAGAATTTCTTGAAGCATCCTTATATTAAAGTGTGTAGAATTTTATACTCTTACAGAAAATATAATAAAAAACACTTTTCATAAAAAAACACATTTTTTGACAAAAATGAAAAACTTAAAAATTTTCTAAAATTAGACTTACTGTTTTTGGTGATTAAAGCAGGAAACAAAATTAAATGAAACAATTAATTTAGTGTAAAATAAAAATTAATAAACTGTAAGAGCACCTTCTTTTTTTTTTCGTATGGGAAATCATCGAATGACTTCTCCCAGCTCCGGGCAGAGCGGAAGGGAGTGTCAGACTTGTACTGACTAAAACCCATCCATGTTCCTTCCCTGCCCTTTGTGTTTCAAGGCCGCGGTATCTCTTTCGAACAGTCCCGCAGCCCTGGCAGGCATGGGCCCTTGCGGGCCCCTCCCTGTTTGCAGACATCTTTTTGAAGCGCGCGTGGATCACGAACGCGCCGTTAACACGGCCTGTCGTCAAAAGACGGACGGACGGCGAACTAGCCCATTACTTACCGTCCCCACGTCCGCGTCTCCCGTGGCGGCTGGGACGGGAGGTTCTCTCCCTCTCACGGTCCGCCGCATCCTTCGCTAGCATGACTGCTTTGCAGAAGGAGGTGACGGTGTCCCATTCCCTCTCGCTCCGGACCATGGATTGGACCAGGGCCGGACGCGATAGGTTGCCGCCGCCGATCGCCCTACGAGGACACGGCGGTGCTTAGCCCAAGCGGGGCAGACCTCCACAGTGTGCTCCACCGTGTCCTCTGGGCGACCCTCACAGTGATAACACCCGGGCGTTTCCTCTCGCCCGATTCGGTGCAGGAACCTCCCGAAACAACCGTGTCCAGAGGACCAGCGTCAGGCGTAAGGTGAGGGTGCCGTGGCGCCTCTCTAGCCACTCCTCAAAGAGGGGACTTATCGCCACTATTGTGGCGTACCCTGCACGGGGTTGCGATAGACACTCTCTCCATGTCGCCATGAGACCGCGCCGGAAGTCTGTCCGCTACGGCCTTACATCAACTCGGAAACTTTTAATAAATATGTTGCAAAATACTCAAAGAAAATCACTTGTAACGTAGCTAACTAAAGCCTTATTCATTAGCAACAAGATTAAATCCGCCGATAATAAAATAAAGACGGTTTGGAAAAGTATCAATAGTGACACTAATAGAAATAAAAAAATATAATAATGATATCACACTAGAGACTTCTCGTGGTCTTTTAAGCTCTAAAAACGAAGTTGCTCATGAATTTGTAGACTTCTTCACTAGTATCCCACTTAAAACTACTGAAACCTTAAATTCCTCACCCTTGCTTTCTATTGATTTATTAAGAGCGAACGTTTCGGCCTGTCCGGTTGAGTTTCAATTTAAGCATATAAATCCCATCTTCTTCTTCTTCTTCTTCTTTGCGTGTCGATAGACTCAAACATTAACACAATAAATTCAAATAATGCCCGCCCAGTATATTGCCACCTGCACAGCTCTGTCATTGGCTTCATTTAAATCCTGGAAGGTGCAGGTAGCTGTGCAGGATGGGCATGAAAGGAGGTGGGGCATATCCTGTAGATGGGCTCCATACTCACATTGTCTTTGGGACGGGTCGATGATACCCCATTTGACCAGATTATTTCTACAGCGGCCAACCTGGGCCCGCAGACGGTTAAGAGATCTCCAGATTGGCCACTGCAGTTCCTGTCCAGGAGGAAGATGTTCTGCTGGATTAATGAAGTGAGGAGGGGGGGATGTTTGTTCCTCCGATCTCTGACGATTATCTGACGCACTGTCTTTGGAGGGAATCGTGTGTCTCACGAAGCTTTTACGGCTTTTTAAGGGTGAAGGTGGTATTTGATGCCCGTGCAGGGGGTTGGGGTTGTCTTGTTCCTGTTTTCCCTTCTCGATACGACTAGCTATTTCGCGCCGAGCGTCTGGTGGAGCTATACCTGCCAACGGATACAACATCGCAAGAGGGGTGGGTTTTAAGCAACCCGTTACAATGCGACAGGTATCGTTCAGCGCTATGTCAACTTCTCTAGCGTGGGCCGAACGGTGTGCATGCGAACTCCCCAGCCGAAAAAGAAAGACATAGGCCGGTAGTGCGTAGAACTTGTGGCGATGCTCCCCAGCTGGTGGATGTGAGGCCGCGAAGAACGTTATTTCTAGTCCCGACTTTTTGCTTGGTTTTAATGCAGTGGGACTTATAAGTCAGAGATCTATCTAGGGTGACGCCCAGGTAGCATGGTTGAGAGCAATGCTCCACGTCGACGCCCCGCCACGAGATACAGAGAACTCTGTTTGCCTGACGGTTACGGAGATGGAAAGCGCAAGACTGGGTTTTCGATGGATTTGGCCGTAGGGCATTTTCATCATAGAACTTTCCTAGTGTTTCCAGAGCTTCCGTCAATTTATCTTCAGCCTCTTCTAATGTAAGTGTCTGGGCGGCTAAAGCGTTTCGTTGCTCTCCGCAAGGCTGTTCGTTTGTGTAAATGTTAAAAAGGGCCGGGGCTAGCACGCTACCTTGAGGGAGCCCGTCTTCTGGCAGCGCCACCTACTCTTATTATTGTCAAGATGAACTTCAAACCGGTGGTTATTTAAAATAGCACGAAGAATTTGCACGAAACCTACATACTTGGTGAGCTCGCTGACTTTTCGTAAAAGTCTTTTGATGTTGACTGTATCATAGGCTGCCAAAAGATCAACAAATACAATACCAATCATATAACATAGGTGGGTAACTTTTTGGTTCTTTCGGGCATTTACCAGGCTTAAGAATAGCAATTACTTTAGCTCGCCTTCTGAGTATAGGGATCTTGCAGTCTTTAAGGCACGAGTTGAAGAGCGATAGAATCCAGGAAACAGCTACTGGTCCGAGATGTTTGAATTGTTCGATCGTAATGTCATCAAAACCAGGAGCTTTGCCATTTTTTAAGTTTCTAATCCCGTATATAACGTCTGATATTTTAAAAGGCTTGCTGATATTGTGTGTGATATTATCATCTACCACTTCAGACAACTTTCCAGTTTTGGCTAAGCAGTGAGGTGGTTTCCCAATTTAAATTTCATATAAATCCCATAGCAGTCATTAAAGCTTTTAAGGAAATCAAAATCTATGGGGAATGTTGGTTAAAGTTTGTCAAGCTATTGTTGAGACTATTGCACCGTAGTTAGCCTTAATATTTGTGTGTGGACCAAGGAGTCTTCCCGGACCTTATGAAATACAGCAAGGTAATACCACTTTTCAAATCCAGGGACAGAAAAGACACCAATAACTATAGACCCGTATCCGTGCTGCCGGTTTTCAGCAAGGTCTTTGAAAATGCTATGCTTAATCAAACGTTCAACCACTTTAACACCAATAAAATCTTACATGAGAAACAATATGGTTTCACCAAAGGACGTTGTACGACTGACGCCGGTGTTACCTTATGAAAACACATATTAACTGCTTGGGAAGAGGCACAAGATGCCATAAGAATCTTCTGTGACCTCTCGAAAGCATTTGATAGCGTAAACCACGAAACCCTACTCTTAAAACTTGTGTGTTTAGGGAAACTTGCGCTCAGTTTAGTGAAATCGTATTTAAACGATAGACATCAGCAAGTACAAATAAATGGTGTCAATTCAATGGGTTTAAAAGTAAGTACGGGTGTACCGCCAGGTTCGATATTAGGTCTTTTCCTCTTTTTAGTCTATACAAATGATCTACCCCATTAATTTAAAAACCAACTACAAATGGAGTTGTTTGCTGACGATACCTCTTTAATATTTCGACGTAAATAACGCCCTACTGCAGGTCCATAATTGGTTAACCGCGAATAATTTTGTATTAAATAGGAAAAAAACGAAGTGCATAAGATTTACTCTACCGAATGTCGAAATTAGTGATAGTGACATAGTACTGAATCCAGAGAAACTAGAATTCGTCGAAGAGACTGTTTTCCTGGGGATCACGCTCGACTCAAGGCTACAATGGTGTCCGCATATAACATCGCTTGCAGGACGGCTGAGTTCAGCAGCATATGCTGTTAGAAAAATCCGTCAATTTACTGATGTATAGATACCGCGAGTCTAGTCTATTTTAGTTATTTTCATAGTATTATGTCATGCGGTATTTTACTATGGGGACGGGCTACAGACATCGAGTCTATATTTATTCTGCAGAAAAGAGCTATCAGAGCCTTATATGGTCTACGTAGGCGTAATTCTCTAAGAAACTGTCTAAGGAAATTAACATCATGACAGTACCTTGTCAATACATCTATGAAAACATCATGTACGTTAAGAAAAATCTGCATTTATTTAGTAAAAGAGGTGACAGTCATCACTATAATACTAGAAACAAGGACCAACCAGTACAGCCAGGTTTTAGGCTACTTTAAGTAGACTTATCTTTCATGGGGTACTGTTAAAAATGTTACAATAGAATACCTCCCCACATTCTACAACTGAATGAGACGAAATTGAAATCTTGTATAAAATGCACACTTTTTAGGCAAGAATATTATAAGTTGGGGTAATACATTGATTATAAAAATGCTTGGCTCAATGCTCAATGCTCTACAACCATAAGGGCAAACAAATTGATTACCATGTGAAGTTATTGTGGAAGCTGCAGAAGATTGTAATAATGTCTTTGCTTTGTATAGATTCAATGTCTTAGTATTATGTAATTGCATATCACATGTGTCCGTACTATAAACTGTAAAGCCATTTACAATTAGTTATCTTTCATTGACTTGAATTTGCCCTAGTGGCTGGGAGAATGTCATGCTCACTCAAATGTCTCGCTGATGGTGGCGAGTGTGTCGAGTCATTTAGCTCCCTTCAATATGGTTGAGCTGAATGGGGCTGATCCTTGCGTCATGTTATTGTACGGGTGCTGTCAGTTGGGACTGGTCATCTCTAGACTGCCAGGTTTTATTTTAACTACTTACTTTGTTTGCACGCCACAATTGGCAGAATGTGATGATACCCCTTACTAATCTTAAGACCATTATGTACCATATTCTGACAAATAAATGATTATTATGATTATGATTTATTCTTAAATTGTTCATTAATCTTTTACTCTGGACGCTCTTAACGTGCACGTGTTTCTACATCGTTTTCACATATATGTATAATCTCAACATGAATGCTGTAACCAAGATTTTGTAACAATATTTTGATTGAAAAGAGTGTCCATGGAGTTCCTTGCCTATTCTTCTCCATAGAGATCTACGCTTTGGATTGGGCACCTACAGTACTTTCATAAGTTATTATGCCTTGTGTCTGTGACTGTAGCCTTTCTTTGTTTTTCTGACATTCAAATGTGCCTGTAATGGTCTAATTGAAATAAATGCTTTTGAGTTTGAGTTTCCTCAAAGAGGGGACTTATCGCCACTATTGTGGCGTGCCTTACTGTAAGAGCACCTCAAGTGTTTATAACACACCCGCAAGGGTTCATTCAAGCTCAGAAAAATGTTGTCAAGTTCGCCTCGTGGTGTAAGGTACCAGGTCCGACGAAAATGCACGAAAAGTGGACAGTTCGGCAGCAGATTCTCGGGAAATTCGTAGAGACCTTCGTTGCAGCATATTTCAGGCGTGCTTAACAGGATTTAAATCTGAAGATTGCATGGGCCAGTCCGCCCAGTTACCGCTGGAGTCGTAGTTGGGCGGGCCTCATCATGCATACGCATAAAATCTAGACCCATTTCCATCCGGTGTGGTTAAAATATTAGTACCAGCACCTCATCACGGTATTTTGCAGCCGTTAAATTGCATTTTATCTAAACTCGGTCAGTTAGTTAGTGTTTTGGATGCAATCCACAAGAAAAAGTGGTGATTCCGAACGTACTTGTTAACGTCATGCTCTGGTTAATTAATAGCGTCGTCGTTCGCAGGATTTTGCCGCTAAAAAAAAACCAAATTCCACCCAACAGCTTGTTCTGAAATATTGTTGTACGGAGTGTCAACGTGGTTTATATACCCACGACAAGTGGCCGCTGGCTCTCGCTTTACAATCGTATAAAAACAATGTATACATATAATGTCTGTTGCTGAATGTATCGAAATATCAGCGCGTTATTGTCATAAAAATGCAAAAGTTATATTTGATTTTAATTAAATTTCGTCCCCGTTTAAACAGCTTGTGGTTATCGATTTTCATTTAACTCTTCTTAAATAGGTCATTACGGCAGTGTGTTTATGAGCGCCGTGGCGACGTCGGTCGAAGGGCAATATTGCGTTTTGTGCCACTGCGTACAATAATAGGGTGATTAATGGCTCAGGCGATACACGCGGCAAGTTCTTTGTTGTTCGCCAAATATTTGATCCGGCGCCGACATCGCAATCCATTCCTTTGATATTACTTATAACAGTGATTTCAGCCGCATAAACTTGCGGGGGATGTGTGAGGACGCGTTAATGGTCTACGAGCTTTCACCAGCCACATCCAGCCTATACGAGGGGGTTTCGCCGTGAATAAGTAATACGTGTATTACCCACTCCACTTTTGAACTGTTTGCTTTTATAAAATCTCGATAAATTAATAATTACAAATCTTTGAACAACAACTGGCCGCAATAAACTTTGATATTAAAAGTCTTTTTTTTACGAATGTTTTCAATTGAAATAAATGGTATTATTTAACCTTTTTGACTCAATGCTTGAAATGTTATGCAGAAAATAGAATTGTGGAGCCCGGTGGAGGTAGTAGACTGAAATAGAATAAAACTCCACTGCACACCGTATATTGTATCGGCGGTAGCGACGGTGGTGGCGGGACGTATCCTTCACTATCCTTAATTATACTCAATATATTGAAAGGCCAATTAATTATTCAGGCGGTATCAATGGCGGGTCGCTAGGAGAGGAGGTACATTTTCACATAATGGTTATTTTATTGATCAGTAAAAATCAATTAATCTTTAATAGGTTTTTAATTTGGTCGTCTTTCCAATAAACTATAAGTAGAATTTACCTCGTGATACTTGAGAATTTTTTTTTAAACAGAAATGGCCTCTATGAAAGAACTAGGTATAAGTTTGTTTCTACACGGTTCTATCAAATGATTTTTATTACGTAAGTGGTAAGTAAACCTACTCAGTAAGTTCGCATAGTATAGTGTATTTATTGTAAGTTAGTATCTACCCAGCTTTACGAACAAAATGGTCCAGCTAAAGTGTAGAGCTAAACGACTTACCTAATGCCTATTCATATACCTACGTAGAACATTGAAACAATATATTGAATTAAGGTTATAAGTGTTACCCATTATCCTGATTTATACTTGAGCAGAAGCTAGCGGTCGGCTATTAGCCGGAGCCAGGACCTGTGTAATGGGCCGTGATCGGCGAGCTTTCAACTTCTATCTATAACGTTTCTGTTCCTGAACGACGCTCCCGAATAAACACAATAATAAGAGGTAAAATTTACAATTGACAGCTACAAGCTAAAACACGCTAAGCCACGTGAAATGTATGTACGTGATTTATGAGCACAGCTTATGAGATTCTTTCGTAGACATCTCTAACTTATCTTAAAGAATTTAGCTCCGGTACGCTGTGGTTGATGCCTACGCATTTCCTATTCACATATATTCACGTCCTCACTATTCATCACATATTAAATATTTGTTACAATATTGGTTTTTATGAGGCTGAAGGCTGTGGTATAGGTATTCTATTCTATTCTATTCTAAAGGGTTTGGTTTCCGCACTTAGTCCCTAAAGGTGGACCATTGTGCGTGAGCCATAGTGGCCGTTACTCCAACCAGCCCACCTCCCTCCAGAAGCAGATTAGATTTCGTGGTCTTCTCAGGGCATCCTCGAGGGATCTCGGTGTACCAAGAGTCTCCTCGCGGATCTGGGTGACACCGGTGCACTCGAGGAGCACATGCGCCACCGTTTCCTCCGCCTCCATGCACGCTCTGCACAGAGGGCTATCCGTGATTCCTAGGGTGTGGAAGTGTTTATTCAGTGAGCAGTGTCCAGTGATGGTCCCCGCCACCAGTCGCAGGCTATCTCTATCCAGGCGCAGAAGGCGCTTGGTCAGCTTTGCATCCAGGGATGGCATAGCCTCCTTGGATTGCCTGCACCCTGGTGTCGAGGTCCACCATATTCCCGCTTGTGTCTTAGTGTGTTCCCTTAGCCAGCCCCTTAACTGCTTAAACGGAAAGGGCACAATGGGTTCGGGTCCGATGGCCTTTGTGCTGGATCCCCTTCTGGCAAGTTCGTCAGCCGCATCGTTTCCGAGTGATCCACTGTGTCCTTTAATCCATTGCAGTGTCACAGTGTTGCGGTTTAGCACCGTAACACGTTCTAGGGCATTGTGACATTCTAGTATTAATTTTGATGTGATTTGGTTTCTCTTTAAGGATTGTAGAACTGAGGCACTGTCTGAAAGTATACGAATATGGGTATCCGTAACTCCCCTAGCTTCTATGGCGAGTGCCGCTTGGATAATGCCTACACACTCTGCTTGATACACAGAGTTGAGCATTCCCAGGGGTCTGGATATTTTGATGTTTAGGTCGTCAGAGAAAACTCCGACACCTGTCCCATCATCAGTCTTTGATCCATCCGTGTAGATCCTTAGCTCGTGTGGACCTGAGTAGTCACACATTTCCGCTGTGAGCTCAATGTTATAGTGTTTTTGAAAATAGTGGGCCTTCAGGGTTCTGTCATTGGGTGATGCCATCATAGGCTGTTGTTTGATTGCATCATCCTTTATGCGTGTATGTTTTATTCTGGAGTCGTTACTTAGGGTGCCGGATACTTCTAGCCTGAAGATCCCTAGGGTTGCTTCCTCTCTTACAACGAGGTGTAGAGGTGGCAGCCCCAGCATCACCTGTAGAGCGGCCGTGGGTGCTGTCCTCATGCTTCCAGTGATTGCTACACATGCATATCTCTGTAGCTTCTCGAGTTCTTTCTGGGCGGTGCTCAGGTTGGTCCTGGGCCACCAAACTAAAGAGCCGTATGTGATGATTGGTCGGATGACTGTAGTATATAGCCAGTAGGTGATTTTGGGGCTTAGGCCCCAATTTCTTCCTAGCAGTCTTTTGCATTGCCATAGGGCTATGCTGGCCCTTGTGGTGATGTAATCGGTGTGCTTTGCCCAATTCAGCTGTTTGTCCAAATAGATGCCCAGGTATTTGGCTTCAGTTGACAGGCTTAGGGTGGTCCCAAAGAAGCGTGGCAACTGTAGGGTTGCCAGCTTCCTTTTTCTTGTGAAGAGGACAAGTTCTGTCTTGGTAGGATTCACTGCTAGTTTATATTCCTTGCACCAGTCCTCTACTATCTTCAAGGCTTGGCGCATAAGATTACACAGTGTGTTTTCGTGTATGCCGTTTATTATTATGGTTATATCATCGGCGTAGCCCACCGTGAAGTAACCTTTGTCGTTTAGACGCTTAATAAGGGTGTCTACCACGAGGTTCCATAGCAGTGGCGAGAGGACGCCCCCTTGAGGGCAGCCCTTCGCCACGATGGCTCTGGTGGTTTCGTTTACCGTTATCTGCACGGCTCTCAGCCTGAGCATGTTTGTTATCCATCCTCGCAGGGTCGAGTGCACGCCGTGTTCCTCGAGGGCTGCGTTGATGCTGTGGAAATTGGTTTTGTCAAAAGCTCCTTCTATATCAATAAAAACAGCTAGTGAGGATCCTTTGGAGTCTACTGCACATTCAATCTTTGAGATCACACTGTGTAGTGCGGATTCTGTCGATTTGCCTGTGGAGTAGGCGTGTTGTTGCCTGTGGAGTGGTAACTCTCGGAGAGGTCCGTCCCGAATGTGTCGGTCACAGAGTCTCTCGAGGGTTTTCAGTAGGAAGGAAGTCAGGCTTATTGGTCGGTACGCTTTGGGTTGTGTATAGTCAGATTTGCCCGGTTTGGGGATGAAAATGACTTTCACCTCTCGCCATTGGAGTGGTACATAGTTATGTGCTACGCAGGCCTGGAAAGTGACAGCCAGCCATGGCGCTAGGGCATCTACACCCCATTGCAGCAAGGCCGGGAAAATGCCATCTAAGCCTGCGGATTTGTATGGTTTGAAGGTTTTGATTGCCCATTTTATTCCTTCTGCGGTTACTACCGTACGGGCTCTGGACCAGTCCAGGCCATTTGGAATGTGCATTGGCTCACTTGTCCATGCTGTATCTTCGGAGAGATTGCAGCCTGGGAAGTGGGTTTCCAGGAGGACTTTGCTAGTTTCGTAGTCTGATTTTGTGTAGGTGTTGTCTGGGTTTTTCAGCGACCCGAGGGTGCGATCCTGATCAGTAGATAGGATCTTCCTTACTCGCGCGGCTTCGCTGTTTGATTCGATGTCCTCACAGAATTTCCGCCAGGCCGCCCTGCTGGCGGTTCTGACTTGTTTCTTGAAGGAGTATTGTGTCTTTTTGTATAGGTCCCAGTCCTCTGGGAGCCTGGAGTTTTTAACTCTGTTGAATTGTTTGCGCATCGCTTGCCTGAGCTTGCTGAGCTCTGCATTCCACCAAGAGTTCCCCTTACTTTTGGTGTTTGGCTCTGGTAGCTTGCAGCAGGCATGATAGGCTTCTATTATGCATTCTGAGAGTTTTGTTACAGTGTCTTCAAGTTGTTTGGGGTCCGTTAAAACTAGGGGTGTTTGGTGCCGTGTTAGCAGTGTGGCCAGAAGCCGCCTGTAGCCGGGCACGTTGGTGCGGCGCGGATTGCGCCTAGGTTTTGGTTTTTTTGTGTTAGCTTCTATTGAGAAACGAATCCTTCTATGGTCGGAGCAGGAAGGCTCGTTGGATACGTGCCAGTTGGATATAAGTTTTGCCGCGCTTTCTGAAGCCAGCGTTAGATCAATTATCGTTTGTCCGCGAGCTGTGACCCAAGTGGGTTCCGAGCCACGGTTTACGATGTTAAGGTTAGTGGAGAATAAGTATGTGCATAATACCTCACCTCTAGTGTTGGCTTTGTGGCAACCCCAAAGCGGGTGATGGGCGTTCGAGTCTGTGCAGATGACCAGGTCCAGGTTGGCGTCCTCACAGTACCTTACCAGGTCGGCCATCTCTTTTGGTGGGCAGTCTACATCTTCGCCTGGCATATAGACCGAGGCTAGGACGATGTCAGGTGCGTCGCCGTCAGTTTTGAGCCTGACGGCCGTCAGGTCTCTGGAACATAATTGTGTTAGTATTGTGGTAGGTACATCTTTAGGTATATAGGCGCAGGTTCGCGGTTTTTCTGTGCCCTGTGTGTCGAGGATCAGCTTACCTCCAATGTTTCCAAGGCCACATATCCTGTTATTTCGGATCCATGGCTCTTGGATCAGTGCGATGGTTCGGGGTTTCATCTCCAGCGCCCTGCGTAGGCAAGCCGTGGCAGTCTGGCTATGCTGGAGGTTTGTCTGGATGATGTTTAGGGGAGCGGATGTGGGCGTCGGCGGCGGTGGAGTGGAGTTATGAGGAGACGGATCCATCGGATAGGTCTCCCCCGTCCTCCAGCCCATGCCGGCCGTCGCTCAGTGTTGGTGAGGAGGCGAACGGGTGCTCTGTCCACCCTGGTGGTGAGGTAGGCATGCTCACGGCGTCGGCATCAGCCATCGCCGCTCTGGCCATCTCCTCCTCCAGTCCGGTCATGGTCAGATCTACCGTCGGTCCCGGTCGTGTCTGTGCAAGGTCTGTGGTCTCGGTCTGGGTGTCAGAGGGTGGGGTGTTGGGGAAAAAGCGCACGTATATCGACCCAAGAAGGTACGATACCCGCCGCTCCCTCCCCAAGACCTTTACGACCTCCTCCGGTGGGATACCCAGGGTCAAAAAAGTCCCATGTTTATCTCCACCGACTGAAGTCGCCCTGTACAGTGACCACCTCCCTATGTCGTACCAAGTATTCTGACGAATCAGAATACTCTGGAGCCGCGCTATGTCCCCATTATATCTGGGCACGAAAAGCGCTGCTCGGACACGGGTCGGTACGTCGGACTGTTTCAGTACGTTTAGGGTCGCGTCTGTGTTAGGCAGTCTAATCTTCGGGACATTCTCAGTAAGCCAGGTCAGGGCGCCGTCGTCCTCGCACCACATCTGAACCGTGCCGTCCGCTACCCGTGGGTAACCGCGGAAGGCCGGGAGCGGCTTGGAGGGGTCGGTGTCCATGACGAGGTCTTCGAGGCTGAGCTTGATATGCTCCGCCTCGTCAGGGGTCATGTCGCGGGATGGAGGCGAGAGGCAGATCGCTACGGCGAGCCGCGCGGGAATATCCTTTGAGGCCCGTGCGTAGGTTCTCTGCTCCCCTTGAGCGGTCTGGATTTTGACCCGCTTGGCGTCCCCCTGGAGCGTGCTCGGCGAAGCCGTGTCGTCCGGGCGCACCCTCTTCGCCTTACCCAGACCGCTTGGTCCTGGTTGTGGCTCCGAGGAGCGTGGCACTGGGTTTTGTGCCAGGGATACCCTGCGTGTCAATCCTGACCGCTTGCCTCGCCTTTGTCTGGGTCGGTGTCGGTCTTTGGTCGACTCGGTGCGGTACTGGTCGCGTCCTCCGGATGGTCCTGGTGCAGGCAGTGACTTTTCGCGCTGGGTTTCCCCTTCGCGTACTGGTCCCTGCCCGCGTGTTTCCGCGTCCGGCTGCTTTTCGCGCTGGGTTTCCCCTTCGCGTACTCGCGGCTGGTCGCGTACTTCTCTTTCAGCAGCCGTCTGCGCATCGCGCTGGCTAGTGCCTTCGCGGATTTTGCACAAACGGCTGCTGAGGACCTTCTCTCTGCTCCGGATTTTTCCGCACTTGCGTTTAAGCGTGCGTACTTCGTCCACAGAGACAAAGTCGGAGCCACTGGATTCCACTTCCTTTCCCGTTCCGTGGCGTCCAGAGTCAATTTCCCTCAGCCTTGCTTCGATCCTCTCGCGCTGGAGCGCCAGCATGCGGAGTTCGTCGTCAAGACTGGAGAGTCGTGCATTGTCGGTGTCATTGTCAGGGTTGTTCGTTTTACTGTTCCGAACGATGCTCTGTTGCCAGGCCCTCGTGGAAGGTAAAACGGGTGTCAGTGTATTGGGCGCGGAAGTCGCAGCCGTCGTGTCGGTTGGCGCAGGGTTCGCAGCCGTCGTGTCAGGTGGCGCAGAGGTCGCAGCCAGGGTAGGGTTTGGTGGCGCGTGAGCCGCAGCCAGAGTTGTTGGCGCTAAAGCAGCCTGCCGCGCGGAAGGCGCGGCACTAGGTGGCAGATTGTTGCCCCCCCCCAGATTACGGTGGAGGCTGACCGACGAATCGGTGTGGGATTCCCCGGCATTGCCGGGACCCACCTGGGGAATATTTTTTTTAACATTCTGCATTGAAGGGTTTGTGGGCTTTTTTCGGAGTTGAGGTTACCCCTCCTCATGGACCGAAGGGAGAAAAGGGAAAAGGAGGGAAGGTGTTGGGCATGGGATCATGGGAGTGGGGTTAGGGTTTCCCTAGGCCTGGGAGTTGGCTTTCGGGAGTTGGGGAAAAAGGGCGCCTGGCGGTTTTTGTTTCGTCTATTTCTTAAGGAATTAGACCAAGAACAGGGCGGCAACCACGTGAAGGAGGAACCACCAGACTTGCCTTGAGGATCTACACGACTGTAGCGCTCCCCCTCAAAGCCCCGCCACCTTACCGCCTCTGAGGGAAGCAGTAAGGTAGGCCTGCATCTATACTACCAAGCAAAGCAGAAGCAAAGCGTGTCGTTGTGCAACCGCAAAAGCACAAATGCAAACCCGCCCCCAGTATAGGTATTTCCACCGGATTGTTTCATATTTCGAAATACGACATTGCGACATCCATTGAAGTTTACAGGCACTGTAACAATTTTCTACAGTAACTCGTTTAATTGGTTAGCCAGCATTTACAAAAAGTTTAGCCGATTATTCCATTGGAGTAAGCTCACAGAGTGATTTGCAAAGTTCCACAATCACAACAATAGGCACATTTATCTTTAGAAAAGTTTCGCTACAGCGCTGAACAAGCATTAACGCGTTATACTTGAAATTTTGAAAAGATTAAGAATCCTCTTAAGAATTTTTGTAGGAGTGTTATATAAATACGTGGCTATCTCTCCGTGTTGATTTATCCACTGGAACATTGGGAGAGCACTTGTTGCTGCAAATTAATTAGGAAACAAGTTAACAAAAAGTGCAATAAACTTCGTTAAGGAAGCTTAATTTCCATCGGAACCCGAAAGAGACTGACATTAATCAACTGAGATCGCTCTCGACTGCCGCCAATTTCATTACGGAATCAGAGCCGACTAGGATTATCATTACATTGGAGCGATAGATGATATCTGCTGTCTTATCTACGATCCACCTCTATAACTATAATATTTGGGAAGTTTATTTTATTGGCTTGTATTGGATTCTGGGCGAGCCTGAACGAGTTGATTGTAAATCTGATTTTGAACCTAAATCAACAAAAGAGTATACCTTTATCGGGCATCTGTTTTGTGTTGTAGGTCGGTCACGGTTAAAAAGCTTTTTCGCAGGTTGTGGAGGTACAACATAAATATGGGGTGCGGCGGGCGAACACTACTGTGCCGCAATTAACAGTTTCGACGAATCTGTTGGGAAACGTTAGAAAGCTTTAATAAGATATCTTTTTATACTATTTTAAGTTCAACTATAAATAAAATACTCACTACTCTCTGTTTCCTATATATATTGAACTAGTATAGGTATGAATATGTATACTAGGCTATGTCAACAGGTGTGAAAATACATACATATTATGGAGAATTCATACCTTGAGAACTTTATTTCACTTCTGTTTTAGTACGGTCTTCCTTTGTCAAAAACTCCACAAACATAAAATTAAGAACCAATTTTAAATATGTGTTATGTTACTGTTACTTGAAAACGTGGCTATTATTATCGTGGTATTACCGCTAAAGCTAGGCAAGGGCCTCTTTATTATTTTACTAATTTAACACGTTTCTCGCACGCGACAGGAATAGACGGTTCAGACTGAAACATTAGTGAAGAGTTTAATAAGAAGGTATTGTACATTCATTTTAGATAGTAAGTAAGAAAAGTCATTAAAAGTAGTTACGAAAGCCTGACACCCAGTCTTACCAAAATCGCATTACCCAATACATAACTGGGTTATGGAAGTCAGACAGGCAGTCGCTCTATGTAAAATACTGAGCTATATCCGGTTAGACTTGAAGCCGACCCAAACATAGTTGAGAAAAAGGCAGTCAGATGATGAAGTTTGAAAAGATACCTACAATGCTGCTTGTATCTTTAGGCGCTTAAGTGTTATTGTGAGGATAGCGCTATTGGTAAACATTTGTAAAATAGTATGTAATGGCAAAACTTTTGAAAAAAATAACCGATTATGGTCACGCAACCAAATATCCTTGTACAACTATACCTACCGATTTCATGCCCTTGTAGTGAACATGATCACATTGACAGAAAGAACACTAGCGGCATCTATGGCGCAAATAAAGAACTATCACCCTGCATTGTGCCATCAAAGTTATCCGCGAGTTAAGCCTCAACAACGACAACAACCAGACACAACACGGATGACAACGGAGGATGAGAAATTTCACACCCTGTCCCTCATACCCCTAAATCCTATTCCCCCGAAAGTCAAGTGTACAAAACCTTACTATAACCATTTCCAAAGTAACCAACCATTCCATTCTTGTAGCCATCTTTAAAGGTGACCCGCAAAATACTTTAAGAAGATGGGCAATAGCGACCAACTGTTAGTTAATAACAACTAATTGCGATCATTATCCGTCTGCCAAGCGGTCACCGTAGTGTTAGAGGATCTTATGAAGCTTAATACAGTTGACATGAAAGGCATGGTAATACAATATAAGCGCAAACCTGATGGCCAGTATCATATTAGCTAGGCAATTTTACCAACACATAAAACCATCTTCTTATCTTTTCCGTAAGGTTTACCTCCATAATATTTACGCAGAAGCATATTATACCCATAACTTTTCAAAAGAAACAAATGAGTTTAAACTTTCCCTTTTCCCACTTCATAATGGCGCTTCATTAACCTTTGTAAAAGTTTTCTTCAGAACAAAACAAATTAGCGCAAAACCAAAGATACTATAAACTCGATAATATAATCCGCCAACTATCTTAGTTTACCAAACAGAAAATGTTATCATAACAAATAAACGGCTTCAAAGAAACATTTGCTGTTTTCACTGCAGTTAATTGACTTTTGACTTTGAAGTGTTGATCAAAGTTATGCGATGAAGTCTAAGCCGTTTGCGATCCCCAAGTTTCCTCGTTTGCATCACTTAGGGCGTGGAAAGGCTTTAAGTGCCGCCGTGATTAGCTCGCTTCTCTCAAATAGTTATACTTACGGGCCCTTGATTATAATGAAACCTTTCATTACACATGCTCCACGTCTGCTTGCGGTGAACGGGTAAACCTACTGCCGACGTCTACCAGCCTAACTATGCACAAGCCTAGTTAGCTTCATCGTTATTCGTAACGTAAATATGGCCGCAATCTCGGTTAGACACGCCTGCTATTTAAATACGAGCTAGATACGCAACACAAGTAAACTCCAACTAAAAACAATATTTGAGCGTATGTAAGTTTACGTAAACACCGACTGCATATTCAGAATTTGATGGCTGACGAGATGAAATTGAAAACAGGTGCAAATATGAAAGTTAGTGAAATATCTAAATCATTACTGGATGTTGTATTTTCAGCATGGCATAGACTTCGATGTTTTTATAAACAAAAATATCTTATCACTATTGTTGCTTAATTTATTTGCCAAGTTAAATGAATTTGCTTTTTAACATAAACCTTTGTTTATAAATTCTAAATATCTTTTGAAACTTCGAGCAGTATTGAGAGAACCTTATATTTGTGGAAGTGCAATTAAACAGATTAGCATCAGTCAAAGTAATTACAAACAGGATTTGGGTAAGTTAAGCAACGGAACTTCTTCCATTCGATTGCTGTGGCTTCGTTTGAAAGCGTAGAATCGTTTGCTAATTTAAGTGTCTCTTTAGAATATACAAATTATTCAATTTCTTCATCAATTTCTTTATCAATATAACCAAAGTAACTGCTACGACGGCGTAGCTTGCGTAGCGGTACTACGCATAGCCTACGGCGTAGCACATCACAATACAGCATCAGCATGGGAAACAGTGCAGTTCTATCCTTATCCTTACTTAATTTTATAATATAATAAATGCGAAAGTAAGTTTGTTTGTTTGTTACCTTTTCGCCCCTTCAAATGACTTCTCCCGCTCCGGGCAGAGCGGAAGAGAGTGTCAGACTTGTACTGACTAAAACCCATCCATGTTCCTTCCTTGCCCTTTGTGTTCCAGGGCCGCGGTATCTCTTTCGAACAGTCCCGCAGCCCTGGCAGGCATCGGCCCTTGCGGGCCCCTCCCTGACATCTCTTCGAGGCGCGCGTGGAACACGAACGCGCCGTCTACACGGCCACCTTTTCACGCCTAAGCCAATCGATTATGCTGGAATTTTGTATATACGTTGTCAGGTGTACAGAAACGGACATGATAATATGGTACCTTTCATCCCGAAAAAAGCACAGTTCCCGAGAAAAACAACAATAACGTTTTTATGATAATAGATGGCGCCACGTGTCGTTCGAATCATGATTTAATTATATTATTACAAGCAGAGTACAACCCGAATTGATTGTCAAATTCCAAATTAACGCGAGCGAAGCCGCGGGAAAAATTTAGTTTTATTATATTTGAGTCTTTTGTCCCACTCTTAGCTTTGCTATAATCTATCTGCAGTGCATGAACCCGACTGCATTAAAATCTGAGACAAATACTAAATCGTTCTACAAACACAAAATGTACAATAATGTATATGACACAGAATATAGAGATCCACGAAACCTTAACCCATTTCTGAGTTCAAAAATAATAGGGTAAGACCTATAATTAAAAAAAAACCACAAGTCCTACATTATGGTTGGTTCCAGGAAACAGTGTTCATGTACATAGCAATTTGAAATCTTAAAGTAAATGTATTAAGCTCCTTACTTACCTAGTTCTCTCAAGTCAAAGCTCAAAATATAAAATTCGGTATCTAGTGCGAGCCAAAGTCACCTTGGGGTTTCGTACGACAAACAAGAAACAAATTTAATTTTAAAACACAAAGAAAGCCATTACAAACAATGGAGGTCTTGGGTAATTTTCTTCAAATTTAGACCTCATAGCGTTTATCGTTATTTTTTTATTGTTACTTTACGGAATCGTTCTCGGTCGGCATTATAGGGGGATAAAAAGTTTTCTGGTCTGACAGATTGGCGCCGACTTGTACCTTTACTACCATATTTTATAACACCAACCTGAAAGTTTAAGCTAAAAAAAAACATTAAATTTCCACGTTTAGACGTTAAACGCTCTTATATCGAAAAACCAGCAACACAAAATGGTCACTATTGAGAAAGATTGATTTTCTTAGCAATTATGGTTTTTTTCATATGTCTCCGAGCTAAATAAAAGGTACATTTTTTCAAAAAGGCTATTATTATATCTTGGGGTTAACATGAATATGTAAATACGTAGGATATAACCTAATACATATGTATGAAGCGAGGCTAAGCTTTAGTTATCTGTGATCTAACAAGATGATTCTCATTATTTATGGCTTGTAATTAATTTAGTGCGCCGCTCACTAAACTCCAGCAATTTACTGTAATTTGTTATAGGACAATATTATTAATAATAGTACCTACACTACCTACTAAAATATAGATATTTATATATAGGTTAACAGGTTCAGGAAATGTTTTCAATATTATGTTCAATGTTTCGTTTGGCTCCAACATAATTATGCTGTGTTCAGATAAATCTATTGTTATGTTCAGCACATGTAATTATGGTTATAATTTTAATAAACTAATTAGATAATACGTTACGTATTATTTTGTGGATGAGTCTGCACAATACTGCGATATAATTATTCTTGCGAGCTTTGTTACAGTAAAATTATTAGTAATTTGGCTATACATGATACTCACATCAACTATGTGAATCTCCACAGGGTTACGTAGACCTTGGTTTGGGCGATAAGAGAAAGCTACAGAGAAGTTAAAGAGGCCTTGAACAACTTCCTACGACATTCAGTCAGATAGTAACCTTGGCTCCCAAGTATCTAGAAACTGCCGTGTAGGTGTAAACTAATTATTTCGGAGCGACGCCTTTTTTTAACAGGTTTACATAACATTTTCATAAATTAATTATCGGTTGGTCACAGGATGGTCTTATTATAGTCACTTCAGTGTGCCCGGAAATCGATCGTAGCCACGTGTAACGTATACAAGGAAAATCTAGAAAGTCAGATAACAAATACTTTTTTACTACATTTCAAATGTAATTAATATGGCGTTAGTCATTATGTAATCTTTCTTGCTACCTTATCAAAAGGTAAGTAAATAGTCATGGTTTATTTGTAGGTCTAAAATGATACCTATTCTCCTTTCTAGCAAGCCTCTCCGAATTCGGCAAGGCGAGGAACGACCCACTCTCTTATTGGATTTGATTTGGTCAGTAATGTCAAATTGATAACTCATTATTTTAGTTCGGACGTAATCTGTTTTGTAGGAATGTCCATAAGACAGTCCAACAATTTTTGCGAACCGCAAATACACAGAATAATACCATTTTTTCAAAATGACTTTACTGAAATGCAGAACGCAGGTCAGACCATTGCTGATTAAAGTTTTTTAAACTACATTAATAAAGTGGTCCTAAAATAAAATATATCTAGTGGTAGCAGCAAGAATGTAACTGACATGAGAAAAAAGGCCCTTTTAATTAACTTTTGGGTACACAAGACGAAGATCCCAGGGGTTTACTGGGGTGTACCTTAGATTTTCGCAGGTCTCGGTAAACCTTAAAGATTTCCCCGGATCTCAGCTTAAAAGCTATCTCAGAACCACTGGGTGGATCCATTATGGCGCTTGTGGGACCACCTTGAGGTTACAAAATGATAAAAGCGTTAGGCATTTAATGGATTATGACAAAATATCATAATATTGTAATTGTAATTTACCATAATACTCAATATTGAATGAAGTAACATGCTATCAATGAAGAACACGATAGCAATTAAGTTTCAAAACTTATTTTGAAATTAATTTAAAGTAATAGGCAATTCAAAATATACATAATATTAGTAATAATTGCTCATCATTTTACGATTAACCATCGTAAAATGATGACATTTTAAAGTAATTTGGTAAAAAATAAAGTGCATTAAAGGTTTGCCGCAAACCAAAATGTGTGTCCAAAGTTTTCTGCAACGGGTTTAACAAAAGCCTTTCTGTGCAAGAATTCTGTTATTCGTAATAGACTGTTCTCTAGGGTAAAGTTGCATTAAAACATACGTTACATTTCATTTTAAAATAAAACTGGTTGAAAATTTAAATAAGGTAGTGGCCGATAACGTTAGATCTTTTGTCTGAGAACAACTTTTCTTTGAACTTACTGATTACTTTAGGTGATGATTTATGCAAAAGGAGGGAAATTTCAAAAACACTCGGTGAAATTCGCCAAAGCGTTGCACCAGGGATTATGACGAATCAACTAACTGTTCCAGGCAGAAGTCATAATATTCCCTATTCCCCAGTCAGAGCAACTGTCATAAGCTCGTTTTAAAGCTTCGGTTAGCCTGTTAACGTTCAAAGCGCCCTAAAAGCAATGGGAGCTTAAAACTCTGTTCAAGGACAACTAACACGTTATTATGTTTTGAGTCGACTTATAGGGGATAAAGCTATATCCCGATATAACTTTTCTCACTGACTACCCTAAATTTGGTGACGAACCGGGACAGTGACGAAACGGGCATAAGTCTATTTAGATAGAGGTATTTGTGAAATTGAAATGTCATAGCAAAATAATCTTTCTATAGACTAGTGTACGGTTTAGAACGTGTCATAGAATGCCTGCGTGTTTAAATTAATACATTCCCGTCCTATTCAAGACATGTATTAGTTCTTTCTAGATGTGGTAATCTGATTAGGAATGTAATTTTGCCGCGAGTTCGTGTAGAGACACCATTGCAGTATGAAAATACATTTGCATGCAGTGATGCAGCATTTCAATCAGTTATAAGAGGCTATTCTGGTGTACCCGCCGCGTGTCGGGAAAATAGTAACCCAACCCATACATATTTTAGGAGTAGGTGAAACACATTGTCGTAGCGCAACTTGGAGGAAGCCTATGTTAACATTGCAGTGGACTGCGGAGGAAAGGTATCGTATTAGAATTTTATATGCAACAAAGATTGTGAAGACTTTAAAAATATTATTGTACCGTTGGCTGGAATTTCTTTTGTATCGTCGCGTCCGTGTCGGTGCGTCAGTTACACTAACAGCTACATATTCCCGGAACAAATATCTTTAGACCATATAAATATTGGTTTCCTGTGGGAATCGATCCAAGCGAATCCCGAAATTTCTCGGAAACTGCGCTAATTGTGTGAAACTGGCCGCATCTTCAAAGTATGATTGGATTTGGTTTTTATTAATTACGAAATAAAAACACAACGTTTTGTGGTGTAACGACTTTTTGGCTCAAAAATTCACAGATTTTTGAGTCAAAAAGTCGTTACTGCCTCGTTGGTCTAGTGGTCGCAAGCACGACTGCTGAGCATGAGGTCCTGGGTTCGATTCCCGGGTCGGGCAAAGTGCTATTGGGTTTTTCCATCAGGAATTTCTAAATAGCAGCTACGGAGTCTGGATTTGTGCCCGGTTGATGGCAATAGGCTCGCCCCCTATTACATGGGACTTAAAAACATAAGTGGCGAAATGTGGGTGTACTATTAGGTACACTTCTGCCTAACCCTTCGGGGATTACAGGCGTGATGTTATGTTATGTTATGTTAATTCACAGATTTTTGTTTGAAAATCAATTTGTTATTCGTCCCGGTGCCGAATAATGACTGTCACATTTCCGATACGTCCAACACGTCCTACGATGTTCCGACATTGCAAAGGATAATATCCATAGCAACATTAATGTGATTAGTATTCAAACCTTCCCGGACATAGCGTCGCTGATTCTGATTGGTTGACAGTTCGAGATTATGGACGTACCTTAACGATAGCAATCTGTATTGTACCTAGTCGGATCCATTGAAACATTGCGGTTCTTATGTAATTATAGTTTGCTTGTGGTTAATCTATAATAATATGTTTTATTTTATTTGTTTAATGCATACAACCAAGCAGTAAAATGGTCGGATGATTCGGTTTAGGGCTTAGCTTGAATAAATTATTCACAACCGTTATAATTCATTCTGTGATGACCTCATGTGCTCGATGAAATTGGGTTGCTATTTCAGGTTACGTATCGAAATAATTATTTATCAAGCAATGGATGTTGTAAGGTATTGTTGTGAGATATTCCTGAGTTCCGCAGTCAACAGTACCATGTTTGTAGTTTTAACAAGACTTTGGGACACAACTGGACAGTACGAAGCGGAAACCTTTATAAATTTAGCAGCCCCTACAATACTCGTATATTGGAGAAATGCTGTGAAGATACTGAACAGCTGCAAAACTACTCAATAATGCATGCTCGTAACGCCCGTGACCCGCCTTATTGTCAAATCTGACGCAATTATTTGTTTGTGAACAATGAGCAAAGGAATGGTAAGGTATCTAGATACGCGGCAGCGTGTCAAGCCAAGTTCAAGCTAACAGAACTGGCGAGCAGCACCGTGTGTAATATTACACGAACCATTTGGAGCCACTTTTGACTCCCTCATAACTCAAAAATTATTTCACATAAACATGTCAAATTTGGCTCATATATTTAGACTTGCAAGATACATTATGTGCTCCAAATTTCATAAACACACCTCAAACGGTTATTTAGATATAAGCGTCAAAAAATCATCATTTTTATCACTGACTGACCTATAGATGAAAACTCTAACCCAGTTCCAGATGACCTAGAAAGTTCAAATTTGGCATCCAGATAGGTAGTTGGGTGAATACAAAGGAATAAATCAAAAACTGATATTTTAAGTTGTTATAAATAAATTTCAGGACTGACCATTGAACTTGGCTCCCATTTAGATCTCACTTCTTTTGTCGTTGAAGTCAACAACCAAGCCATATATCATAATATTGAACTTGGCTCTCATTTCACATTTATGTTTTTGATGGGATAACTACTACACTTACTGATTGTAGTAGATTCAATGGAACACTTATAAGCACACCTAAAAGCAATTTTATTAGAAAAGTAATCAAAACTTAAGTAGTATAAGTACACCCAAGTGATTTAATTTGTGTACGTAGTGCCTGAGTTCTTATGTAATCCACGTGCCTATGTATACAGGAATGAAGGTGACGGTGACGCGCGACTGCTGTTTTATTGGCTCGCCGAATACTAAATCCAAGTGTCAAAATATGCAGCTGAAGGAATTCTGACTATATACTCGATTTGATTTTCAATCTGTTTGCAATTTGTATATTTTTTAAAATAAATATAAGATCTTTAAGGAGAAAGACAAGATCTTTAAAATTAAACGGCTGTAACTTATTGGTCTTGTTGAACTTGTTAACTTATTGGAATGTTCAAGGTATTTTTATATTTTATAAGCTTAGATATTTTGTCTATATCTTTTATTTTATAACATAACTGTCGACACACAAAGGTAATTTTCTTAAGCATGTATTTATGAAACTCGTATCTCCCCCGAGATAAGTTAGAATTATATTTTTGGACGTTCACAGAGCGCAAGCATTATCTGTACACTAATATTTAACAAGTTTGCTAAACCCGTGAAAACAGACATTTAAATGGAGTGTCCGAGCGTGTGACCGGCGTGTGATTGATGCGGCCACTGGTGCCTGCTCTATCTCAATCGACTTCGAACACCCAGTGCTAACGATTTGCCATCGATCTGCGGCGCATACTAATATAAATAAGACTACAATTTATATACATACATACAATATAGTTTACCCTTTACCAAAGTGAATATATCTATTGGTCTTGACAAACAGACCTTAAAAACAGGTAATTATTATTGCGATGATCGAACCGCCAGTCAAGCACTTTAAATAACTCACTAAAATAGTGACCGGCATTATGGCCCCTAAACGAACTGGTGTATTACTATATGTTAGTGAATAGACACCCTGTAAATGGCATTGAACAAGTAGACTTTTAATCTTGTCAGTTTGAGTACGGAGTACGAAGATTGTGTTTAACAAGATAAAATAATGACAAGATATATTTTGTGAGGTTAAACATGAATTTATCGTCCTTTGCTACACGGCTACTAACTTTATTGCCGATTCTGAAAAACCACGCGCAACGAAATTAAAAATTGAGTAATATAGAAAAGTCAATCGTTCGTCATGTTTATTTTCAGTAGGTGGTACGTGTTAATTGGGGACGCTGAGCACGTCGGTCGGCTTGTTGACTTGCGACAGGGCCATTAGGCCCGAACAGTAAAGGGGGCGCCCCACATCCTGACCCTCCCATTCTTTGCGGGTTATCTGCATTATTATAAAGCAGAACGCTAGCACTTCTAATATTAATATTAGAATCAACACAAAAGATATTATAGTAATATGAGGAGCTCGTGGCTAAACAATAACAGCCGCTCGGGTCGATCTTTAGGTTAAGCCGTGCTTGCCTAGGTTGGTCTGTGGATGGGTGACCACCCATTACATACCGAGTTTCCTCCGTGCCTCGGAAAGCACGTTAAGCCGTTGGTCCCGGCTGTCATTTGAAGATCTTTGACAGTCGTTAAAGTAGTCAGTGGCCCAAAAAGTCTGACAACCAGTCTTACCAAGGGGTATCGTATTTCCCAGTAGTAACTGGGTTGTGGAGGTCAGATAGGCAGTCGCTCCATGTAAAATACTGGTATTCAGCTGCATCCGGTTAGACTGGAAGCCGACCCCAACATAGTTGGGAAAAGGCTAGGCAGATGATGACAAAAGATATTATAGTACACCTCGTCAATGGCGGCGGCGTTTATTACTGACCCAGACAACACTTTCAATATTTCGCAGCCGTAAGCTTAGGTAAAATGGTACTCAAAAGCGATATTCTGAATAATATTTACCTTCAAGGGTAGCTAAACAAAATTGTTTTTTGTTTGAGAATGAAGATTAACAATTTAACGAGAGATTTAATTTACGCCTATTGTTTTGTTTTGTTGATGGACGGTTCAGCCATGTTGACCATTGTATTTTTCAAAAGCAACTCGTTTTGAACTGTTATTCAATATAATATATTAGAAGGTTTTGTTATTGACCTACTTCCAAAGCCGGAATCATTGCCTCGAACTATGCAAGTTTCATGAGGACCTATACCTTACCTAGCTAAATAACATTGAAAATAGTTGCAGAACCTACGTGGGTGGGTGTAGGTACTCGAATTTATGCGGCAATCAGAACCCCTTATCGTGATAGTTGAGAAAGTTAATATCAAGTACCTACATAGTACTTTAACAACTTGTTTCATCAAAAATTTATCAATAACGGGTTTAGTCAGAAAAGCAATATTGACAATCAACTTACACGCTTACATTATGCATTTACTAGATATGTACAGCTGCTTCTGTAATATTACCAATGGCAGATCATGTGAAAAAAAAACACAGTTGGAAAAAAATCACACACAGATAGGAATTTAAAACACAAAAATCGATACGGGACAAATGCACTACCTCGGTATTTTTGCCGTGGATTTTGTAAGCGGCGACTGAGGGATTAAGTCATGGGAACGGGCGGGAGCTCCCGACTTATGCCGTGATCAATCCGGCTGCCAAACGCGATGATTATCTCATTATTCTCTCAGAATCGCTTGCTGTCTACTCGAGGTCCCATTCGCTGATAGTATATGGCTGATATTAGCTTGATTTCGGTGCTAAAGGAATATGTAAACAGCGGCGCAAATGTTGTCTAGTATATACTATACCTTGCCCAATATTGATTAGCTACGTAGTAGGTAGGGATAGAATTTATTAAATACGAATAAGTGATGGTAATTTGTCTTATTGAAAGTAATTCTACTAACATTTAAATTTAAATACATTGATAATTAAAAACTATTAAACTAAAATAAATAAACTGACAACAAACTATAAAAGGGCATCGAAAAACTCCTCCTCAACGCTGTCAGATGGTAATGTGCCCAAGAGACTTAGCCTCTGGCCAAAGTAAAAGCCAGCCCTTGTGTCACGGGAAGCGTCAACTAGGCGTTTCGAAATTTCCTTAAATAGGCTATGAGCACTCGGACCCCACGGCCCTAGAGTTTCAACCCCAAACGGCTCGAAAATATAGTTACCACACAGGTTTCTATATTTACGCTGCTTGAGGTTCTCTGCAGCCGCAGCGGCAACACCAGCACAGCACGATGAGCTTGGAAGATGGGATGGCGCAAGAGTATCGACGCATGTTGCGTCCCACACTAAAGGCCTACCCATCTTCCAAGGAAACAAAGACATAATTTAAATTAAATATTTTTAATAAGTTAAGGCTGGTTTCCCAGTCCAATGCCTCTATAGATCTCCTTTAAAGGGATGAGCATAAATTAGTAAAAAGTCAGATGATTTAAAATAAAGTGATCAAGTACTTACCTTCGTACTTATGTAGAAGGGGCTGAGAACAACCGCCGTAAAAGCAAGAGCAGGAGGACAAACCTTCCCCAACATTCGTTATTTAAAATTTAAGCATACAATACTTGAACTTCTTGAGTCACTGCATTCACCTTTAGATTAGTAAGGCAAGCTAACTTTATCGTGAACAGCTAAAGTGATCATCGATTCATGTACTTTGATAGAGGTAACGTTCTTATTTTGCGTTAAGTCCAATATGAAAATAATTAAAATAGTTATTGATAAGTTAAGGCAAATAGTAAAACATCGCAAATTGTCTGTGTATTGTTTCACCTGGTATTCTGTTTCTAGGCAAGAAGGTCTAAAACAATTGGGTATTTTTGTAGAATGACTATCTGACCCCGCAAACGTTGTTCTCCCATATAAATTATGATGATGGTGTGAATAATATACTTCACGACCTATTCTCATACAGCATACCAAATATACATAAAGAAGTTCATAAAAATTGGTCGAACCGTTTCGGAGGAGTGCGACCACAAACACCGTAAGACGAGATTTTTATGTATAAGATTATCTGACCTGTTTCGTTTCCACATTTGTTAAATCCGCAGCTAGGGTTTGGCTTTATTAACTGGCGCCTAGATTGATGGCAAATGTACTCAGTTGTTTTTTCCACATATGCCAAGCTGTAATTACACTACTTTCGCAAGTTTCTGAAATTGGAGTGCGGGTTAAGGATAACCAGTATTTTTAACCCCCGACGCTAAAAGAAGATTTTTTTCAGTCTAGACGATGATTTAACCTACGTTGACATCTTCATCTTCTTAGTTGACATTTAAAAACAAAAAAGAATACTGACCACGTAATTTTTTTTTTATAATGTAATTAATAATTCATAAAAATACGTAACTCATCTAAATATTCTAAAATAATAATGCTATTGGTTATAAAAAATGTTTTTAACATACCCTTATATACGTCGTGCGTAGACCTTTAACCACCAGCCTCTAATATTTCATAAAAATCAATCAAATATAGCAAAGGCAAACCTAATCCTTTCAACTTATTTTTAAAGAGGTTTCTTTGTTAACGTTAAAATACCCTTCAAGTGCCGTCCCATTATTCCTTGGAAATTTTGAAATATAACCACAGCACTAATTTAATATTGCCACATTTATAATACTTACAGACAACATAATCACAAAACTTTATAGCTAATTATAATATGTTTGTCTCCTTCGAGACTCCAGACAGTCATTGTCACAGCAAGGTTATGCCAGTTACTCTCTAACTAGCCAAATGTCTACGATCCCTTGGATAATATTTGCGCGAGCGAACCCGACAAATATAATTAATACGACTGTTATTTTTACTGTAACTATATTCAAAATATATACTTATGTGTACTAGGGGTAAAATGAGGTGAGCAAATTATTAAAACATTGGTGTAATTATCCTCTTTGTATGTGCTCATGAGCAGCTGTCAAAGCGGTGACATTATTTGGAAATGATTAAACTGTTTTATGTTAAGCAATGCATATTTTATGATGAATATGAAGAGCTTGTCAATTTGTTTGTTTGCCCCTTTCCAAATAAATAATTATCGTTAGACTTTTTTTTTTAAGAACGGGTCAAAGTTTATGCCAAATGCGTATTTAGTTCAAAAAAGATATTTTACATATTACTGCACCTTTGGGTATTTTTACAAATAATAATAACTTGGTCTTCTTAGAGCCCCATGCTATGGTCAGGTAAGGAGTTCGCTCTTGAAGAGCAGCATACTATGACTCTATCTAAAATATTTATCCTGAAAAGAAAAATAAACAAATCATAGCTGACTACAAAGTATTAAAACCTTGTAATTTGTTCACAGTAACATTATATCGTCGCGGAACCCGTAAAAAATATCTAATTGCTATAACGTAACATTCTTTTTACTACACCCCGTAAATTTCACAATAAAAACTTAATTTAACATAGTAAAAATGCAATTTTTATTCTCCAATCGTCCGCCTTAAACTTTCCAGCGAGAGCCGTTTCTTACGAGTTATGAGAGCAACGAGGGGAATATTGGAATTTATTTTTATGAAGCGAGATCCCCGACCGAGTTAATCTGTTAATATTGAACATTTTCCCCACAAGAGTAAACCATCCCCCGGCTTAGAGTAGGACAGAAATAAGATATTACCACTGCTTTACATATAAGTATTGTCGTGAGCCTAGACCTTATCTATCATTTTGAGCCTACAAGATTCTTCTGTAGCCACTTATTTTTCGTCTTCATTTAGATCATACACAAGTAGGTGTTGTACTGAGGGGGCCAGTCTCCAATAGTGGCGATAAGTCCCCTCTTTGAGGAGTGGCTGGGAGGCGCCACGGCACCCTCACCTTCCGCCTGACGCAGGTCCTCACCGGACACGGTTGTTTCGGGAGGTTCCTGCATCGAATCGGGCGGGAGGAAACGCCCGGGTGTTACCATTGTGAAGGTCGCCCAGAGGACACGGTGGAGCACACGGTGGAGGTCTGCCCCGCTTGGGCGGAGCACCGCCGTGTCCTCGTAGCGGCGAGCGGCGGCGGCGACCTATCGCGTCCGGCCCTGGTCCAATCCATGGTCCGGAGCGAGAGGGAATGGGACGACGTCACCTCCTTCTGCGAAGCAGTCATGCTAGCGAAGGATGCGGCGGACCGTGAGAGGGAGAGAACCTCCCGTCCCAGCCGCCACGGGAGACGCGGATGTGGGGACGGTAAGTAATGGGCTAGTTCGCCGTCCGTCCGTCTTTTGACGACAGGCCGTGTTAACGGCGCGTTTGTGATCCACGCGCGCTTCAAAAAGATGTCTGCAAACAGGGAGGGGCCCGCAAGGGCCGATGCCTGCCAGGGCTGCGGGCTGTTCGAAAGGGATACCGCGGCCCTGGAACACAAAGGGCAAGGAAGGAACATGGATGGGTTTTAGTCAGTACAAGTCTGACACTCCCTTCCGCTCTGCCCAGAGCGGGAGAAGTCATTTGATGATTTCCCATCCGTAAAAAAAAAAAAGGGGGCCAGTCTTAATAAAGGGTGTCGTATTACCCGGTACTAACTGGAGCAACTGCCTATCTGACCTCCACAAGGAGGTCAGATAGGCAGTTGCTCCATCTAATATACTGGTATGCAACTGCATCTGCTTATACTGGAAGCCGACCCCAACATAGTTGGGAAAAGGCTAGGCAGAAGATGACAAGTATCTCGGTGTTTTCCTTACTATGGTTTAGTGAGCTCTGGTTAAGGGGACCCAGCGAAAGAAAAAAACAAGTAAAGTCGAGTAAAAAATTGTTGAAAATCCTATTACTTGTAACCTTGTTTATCGATACGATTCCCGTAAACATTTTCCGTGAAGACATGAATGTATTTTCACTTTGTCACTTCTTCGGAGACAGTTTTGAAAAATTGAAAAGTTTAAGCAGACGAACACGATACGTTATAAAACTAGTGAAAATTTCTCGTATCCTGAATTGAACAGTTTAAAAATATAATAATAATACCGAATAATGTTAACATTTTGTATTTACAGGTATATCAGCAATGAAATAAAATCAAACGGGGGTCAATTCCCGTACAGGTCATTGAGTTTTTGTTTTTTTATGTTCATTTGTGTTATCGCTACGCATTTACATCTACTATTATGTTTAATAATGTTTGGTTACAAAAAAAAAAAAAACCAGCCATGTACGAGTACCATCGTAAAAAATCGTAAAAATCTTTTTAATTAATTTTATTTGTTGTTCTAACAGAAATACACATTCTGTGAAAATTTCAACTGTCTACCTATTACAGATCATGAGTTACAGCCCGCTGACAGACAGACGGATGGACAGCAGGGATAAGTAATAGGGACTCGTTGGTTACGTTTACTTCCAGGTCTAGCAAATATTTTTTAACCTCAGGATAGTACCATATGGTAAGTATTATTAATCATAATAACCAGTAGGTACAAGTGTATTTACTTACAATATGCGCAAAAACTGTTCTGGATGTTTGCAGTTTACCCAAAGGCTATTGTTTTGTTCGTCATATAACAATAGCAGTACCTCAAGACCCTAATTTTGTAACATATCTTAATAGATCGGTCAAAAAAAGTTCAAAAAATAATAGTAACATTCAAAAATATCTAGGCCAAGCTCGGTTGCTTAGCAACACTTACAAGAAAAACAAAATATTGTGTCGAATGAGCTATAATATTTGATTACATTTGTTAGATAATACATGATGACCTATTGCTATAAATACGCTTTAATATTACACCAAGTTAAATACCAGCACAAAGAAGAAGCATTAAATAATTTGCAAAATGTCCAAGATAATAGCAGTTAATATATTGAGAAAACTCAATTCCTTCATCGGAGGCATCTTTAGATTGATTGTTTCTAAACGAAATATAGTAACGTAAACAATTGTGTTTGTTAGGGTTCCAAGAGCAAACACACCTTGGGCTATCCCTATAATCTATTTGAATTAAATAACCAGTATACTTCAGGTACATCAACTTGTATTGTGTTTATAAATAAGTAAAACAATTTGAGAATTACGTTCCGAACAAATATTGTTTATTTTTCGTGTACCTAATAACTTCAAATATTCAAAGAATCCACTGAAAATGGACGAGTATTTAACTGTTAAAAATAGAATTGTCCGAATCAAAAGTTTTTTTCGGGCACTCGGACAAGATTGAGGCATTCCATTTTTTGCTTCGTGGTCGTTACACACGTACTCGGGAATACGCACGACTCGCGTAGCGTGGCATGTGAGAGTTGCTGCCCGCCGCGTGCCGCCTGGCGCCCGGCGCCCGGCCGTGGCGGATGTTGTGCGGAGGGATACGTACGAAGCTGGCGGACAGTGGCTAAGTGGTCTGTCGGGCCTCGCTTACGCGTGATGGATTGCACAACCGTTTCTATAACACTGTCCCATTTAGTCTTAACCTTAATGATGTACCTACCACAGTACCACTACGGCCGCAGCCAAATTGTTGCCCATACTAATGACCGCGTTAGTCTTCCTAAATAGATTTATTGTAAAAGGCGCATTTAGTTCAACGTTGTAAATTGCTATATCAGAGTTTGCACGCAGTTTACTTAATTGGGTAGCTGGCGATGTTCCTAGTTCAGGATTTGCTAGTTGTTTTGCACTACTCGGAAAATTAACACTTTGCTAATGACCATTGTTCAATAAGATTATGTTTTCATCAGTAGAGGCTACATCGAAAGTCTTAGTCCTAATAAGAACGGTATCTCCAACGTATAACATAAGATCTATTTTCGTCAGATCTAATATGATACAATTCGGGATCGGGATTTAGCAAAGACGGGACATGGGGTCACATCGCCACAAAATTTCGCTCATATTGTATCTCGAACAACCGTGCACTTCATGACGAACTCGTAAGGTCTATATTAGAATGACACTCGAATGCTAAGCTTTTTAGCCAATTCTTTCTCGTATGCGTATGTGGGGTGGCGTGTAATTTTTATGGCAATATCAAACCGCGCCATTTTAATTCTAATGAGTCGATTTGGTTCATTCGCGAATTTAACCGACCCCAAAGTACCCATATGCCGAATTTCATTTAAGCCGATTAAGAAATATGGTCTTCCGTTTGCGAACAATTTTGTTTTATGTAATAGGTACGGCTTCGAATGTTAAGATAATATCTGTACATATAAAACAGATTAGGAAAGTAAAGTGTCTGAAATAATAATGTTTTAGGATCGAAGCAGATTCCTTTTGTAAATAGGCGGGCAATACTAGGCTAAGTACCCTTTAGGTTTGGCTTTATAAGATTTTTTCCACTACTAGATACTTGCTCGGTATTGCCTGTAGAAATCGCCTGAAAGAGGAAACTTCTAGAGATTCTATCGTAACCTCGATTTTATGTTAACTCTGTGACATAATAATATATGTAAGTATTATACTGGTCGCGCAGGTATATCGTGCCTATCGCCGTCCGTAGGGTATTACACTCCTTAGAATATTGCAGAAACGTGGCTTTTCTCACTACATTTTCCGTCCCGAAGCTGTTGACAAATGATGTGGGAGAATCGGGAGAATCTTGTGCAAATGTTTTTGAAATAATATTAGTTGGACCACTCTCCGGTTCAGTAATGTTCCAAAATAAAACGAATCGATTACGTACTGTCTTACTGTCGTACTTTACAATATTTTTTTTTTCGTTTTTAAATTGCCTTTTATTATATACCTATTCTTATCTATAACTATGTCAAACTTAGTATATTGCTAAGTATATTACGGGATACTAGAACCAAACAACACACAAAAACCGAACACGCTAGTAAACTTATAAAATCGAACACTCGAGTGCGTGTAAAATGCCTATAAAATCTACCTGAAAGGTTATTACTGTATTTACGTAAAATATGTAGGTATGTATAAATCTCCGATCAAGTTCGACGAACAGATACATCAAGTGGTATTACCGTTTGAAAAATCGCAGGGAGGTGACGTAGACGATGGTTGGAGGTTCCACCTCACTTTCACTAGCTGAGGGAAATCTTTCGCGCACATTTTACACGTTCATATAATTTCCTTACATGTTATTTGCCTTAAGCTAATCAAGCGTAACATGGAAATATTACAGGTATTTTTATATTAGTAACGGTATCTGGACGCCGAATCGAATGTTGATTTTTCTTACATACCCATCGATCTAATAAATTATTCCGATGTAGATAGGTACAAAACTTTACCGTTTCGATTATATTCTCATTTTCTTCGTGTGTCCGTTCCAACCTGAGCATTGTTTACGCCATTTGCCTGTTTTCCACGATTTTATGTTCATATTTTCGTGTTCTCTCTTCTGATCTTGGTTAGATGGACATTTTTAAAATGCTTATTTTAAAAATGTCCATCTAACCAAGATGCTTTTGATCGAATTATTGGCACTCTATCTTATTTTGATCATCAAGAAATTGTATTTTGCTTCTTAAATAATATTCAGAAAATTTTCCTTAAATCAAAATATATTTCAATAATAGTTAGAATATTAATCAAGTTAACAGACCATTTTATAAATGGGCACTATCCATAATGTTCAATATTTCTAATATCGATGAGTTACGAGTTGCGTAAGGCATCCATTAATTTTTAGAAGTGGCAAAATGATGACTAGTGATTTTATTAGAATGGAAGGGAAAGGGGCGGAGGGGTCTGTGCTTGGCTGCCTCTGCTTGGGTAGATGTCATAAATCAGCCATTACCGAACATCATTTATTTTAATGATGGTTTATAATTTTAGGTAAATGAAGCTTGTAATGTGTGTTTACTTTAAGTAGGTACCTGAAATGAGATAAATACGAGCTAATAAGAAATTTTATAACGAGTCTTAAACATATGTAAAGGTAATTAAATTTAATCTTTACTTATCCAGCCATACATAAAGGCCACACAGTGTGGTAGCCATCTCTTTCATGAAAATGTTTCCGCCCTTTGAACGGACCAGCAGAATATAAGCGGCGCTGCCGTTTGAAGAATGTATTTCAAAAATGTCAAGTATCTCTTTATAAGATTGTGGGTGAGTGTAACAAATAATGCTTTAAATATACTTAAAGTACAACATATTGAGACCATCGAGGATATTACTACATATTTTCTATTTTATGTTGGAATCACAATAGAATTCTGTTATAACTTTCGGCGTACACCACATATCCAATAACTTTGGCTCTCATATGTGCTCCAGTTACAACATCATATTATTATTTTGTTAGTTTGTAGGATTCTGTAAAGTAAGAGCGCTTTTTGTAAAGAATAGATAATTTTCTCCTCTTTCTAAGATCGTCATAGAAGGCACGTAAGTGATTGTCAAGAGCGCGGCCGTACTGGGAACACACAAATCTCGTTATTAGGTACAGCAATGTGGCACACAGATGATGCTGTCTTTGGGCTTTCTGGCAAAATAAAAATAGCTAAGTTAATACAAACAAACAGGCCACTTTAACTTTACTGTGAAAATGAATCGTTGCCGATTCATAATTTAACGACAAAACATTCCTAGATACATACATTACCTACATCACGTCTAAAAGCCCTGAACGATTAGGCTGAGGAATCAGTCATAGTTCACCCACACTTCGCCAATTATATTTAAGTCCCATGTAGTAGGGGCCGAGCTTAATTTCCATCATCCAATTCTAATTCGCGATGGTAAAACCCTAACAGCACTATGTCTGATCTTGGTGTCGAACCCAGAGGACCTCATGCTCAACTGTCGCGCTTGAGCAACAATTTTCATGATTATCTTGCGAATCAATACATAATTCATTATATATAAGATGTAGTACAATCATACATATAGGTACACAGGTAACTTAATATTGCGCAACTAGTTTCCCTAAGGGCTGCGAGATTGAGACGGCATGCGACGGAGGGATCCATTAGAGCTTGAAACTCCTTATTTACTGGCTTGTTAGCTATCGTCAAATAGCGTACCGCGGTAAACATTATGACGCAACGGTAGGCTCACCAAGATTACTATAGAAGATATTTACAACAGCTTTATCTCAGCAACTTTCGGCTGCGGAAATACTGCCGATGCGTGGTAGAAGACTAAAAAGACTTACTTATTTATTTCATGCCTATCTGGATCATTCATGAATCTTTGTTATTGTGGATTGCGAAGGATTGATAAGTCTTAGAACTAACAGTGTGCGATTCCACAAAAGATGTGTCTGGAAGCTGAGTGGTGCGAGGAGGCGTA
This sequence comes from Lycophotia porphyrea, assembly GCA_950005105.1. Classification (NCBI taxonomy): domain Eukaryota; kingdom Metazoa; phylum Arthropoda; class Insecta; order Lepidoptera; family Noctuidae; genus Lycophotia; species Lycophotia porphyrea. The sequence goes on from OX465393.1 coordinate 11,309,052, forward strand.
CCGGAGCTGTGGAACTGTATAACTTTTATGCCGAATTTGCAACCGAAGCTGTAAGAGAAGCAGTGTGGTGCGAGGATGCGAAGCGGACTGTGTTGAGCGAGGAAGCGATGTGCTACGATTCCGGAGAAGGCAACCAAGGTCGAGCAGGGATATTTGAATGATACCCATCACTAAGATTATTTTATTTTCACTTAGGTTCTCACCATGCAGTGTTGGTAGAAATGGGCTTAGCGGAACTCTTGTCTTGTACATACTATATAAGACCTCTTTTCCACCAAAGTTGCGCTGTGCAAAGCTAGGAAGTCATCCGTAGGTGGGTCTCACACACGTCTCTTCCTATGTACATATCTGGTGGAATTGCGCCCTGAGCAAGGTTTAGCAGAAGTGAACCAAGGACTAATAACATTTTGGAGCTTGGCGTTTATGACAACGACCTCTCGTTGTGCTGATCACCTCAACAAAGAAGATTTCTCCCACAAGGGGCTTTCATAGGCCGTTACTATTCTACTATCAACAAAGGAATATCAAATTTTGATTTTGAATACGTGCACGTTTAAGAATAAGAATAAATTTATTAAACAATTGTTACAAACATTTTCTTAACCTAACTTAGCGCTATGAATAACAGTAACAAAAAAAATAATTAAAACATTTTTAGAAAACAGAGGTCTAAAACTAAATGAGACGAAATTTAAATCTTGTATAAAACGCACACTATGTAGGCAAGCATATTATAAGTTGGGGGATTACATTGATGATAAAAATGCTTGGCTCAATGCTGGTCCTGCTCCACAACCATAGGGGCAAACTAATTGATTACCATGTGGAGTTATTGTGGAAGCTGCAGAAGATTGTAATAATATCTTTGCATTGTATAGACTCAATATCTTAGTATTATATAATTGCATAGCACATGTGTGAGTACTATGTACTGTAAAGCTACCATTTACATTTGGTTATCTTTCATTGACTTGAATTTACCCTGGTGGGTGAGAGAATGTCATACTCACTAAAATGTCTCGCTGATGGTGGCGGGTGTGTCGGGTCATTTAGCTTCCTTCAATATGGCTGAGCTGAATGGGGCTGATTCATGCGTCATGCTCGTGAACAGGCGCTGTCGGTTGGGACTGGTCACCTCAAAGCTGCCACGGTTTATTTTAACTACTTACTTTGTTTTTAAATTTTTGATATAATATTTTACTCTGGACGCTCTTAACGTGCACGTATTTCTACATCGTTCTCACATATATGTATAATCTCAATATGAATGATGTAACCAAGATTTTGTAACAATATTTTGATTGAAAAGAGTGTCCATGGAGTTTCTTGCCCATTCTTCTCCATAGAGATCTACACTTTGGAATGGGCAACTACAGTACTTTCACAAGTTATTATGCCTTGTGCCTGTGACTGTAGCTTAGCCTAATTTGTTTTTCTGACATTCAAAAGTGCCTGTAATGGTCTAATTGAAATAAATGCTTTTGAGTTTGAGTTTGAGTTTGAGTCCCCAAACTAGGCTGCGCCTGTATCTTGGGGCCCGGAGTTGCGTTAACTTAAAATTTAAACACATAATTTTTTGGTGTGCGTGTGATAGTAAACCTGTTTACAAAAATACAAAATTATATTACAATAATAAAAAAGAATTCAATGTTTAATAAAGGCATGTGAGTGTGTGTGTGTGCGTGTGTGTGTATGTGCAGGTGTGTGTGTGCAGATTTTTTTTTATAATTTAATTAACTTAACATTTCTTCCGTCTCCTTATATGTCAGTTTACCAAACCATTTTACTATCGATTTCTTGCAAGAAAAGTTGCTCATGTCTTTAATGTCACAGGTTTTGCGTCTGTTGTAAATATTGATGTGTGAGTAAAACGGGCATCTTCTGCTAAGAGGCTATTCGCTTCGGGAAGGGGAATGTTGAGGACACGTTTAGAGATTAGTTTTTCATAATTGGATCTTTTTTTCAGTGTTTTGTGAACAAGTAAAGTTGCCTTTAGGATAAATAATTGCCGTACCCTCAAGACAGCCAACTCCTTATAAATTAAATCTGTTGGGTAGCGGAATGGTTTTCTTAGAGCTACTTTTATAACGGCTCTTTGAGCTCTTTCTATTTCTATAAAACTGCTTTTCCCGGCTGCAACCCAAACAGAAATCCCGTATTGAAGGACTGACTGACATAGCTACCAAGGTAAATTGTTCGTAAGATGTCAATGGGTGTACAGCCACGTAGTTTTTACATCACGTATATCAACTTCCTAACGCGACCAGAGACCAGGTGTATATGTGATTTGAATGAGAGGTTTTCGTCTATTGTGATGCCAAGGTATTTGATTGAGGCAGTGTGATCTAAAACTAGGCAGGTACAGGGTATAAGCGGTGATGTCTGGTAGTTGCAGCATGTATGGTATTTAAGTATAAGATGATGTGGAGGTTGAGAAGCTATTGTTTTGAAAAAGGTAATGAACTTAGTTTTTTTATATTCAGGAGATTTGCGTCAAGAGCCTTAGAAACAGTTAAAAGTCCAATTTCTGCAAGGCGGTACACTTGTTCCCAGGATTTAGCGTGGAAAATTATGACAGTGTCGTCAGCATATGATATTATTTCTGCGTCGTTTAGTTGTATGTCTAAGATATCATTCATGTAGAAAGTGAAGAGAGTTGGGCCAAGTGTGCTGCCCTGTGGAATTCCAAAGGCGATGGGAAGCATGTCATTCGAGTATTCATCTACTTTGACTAGCTGTTTGCGATTAGATAGGTAACTCGTGAACCAATCAAGTGCAGCCCCTCGTTTACCTGCGCAATCTAGTTTTCTCAGGAGGAGTTCAATTGATATTGTATCGAAGGCCTTTGCCAGATCTAAAAAAACTCCTATGGATTGTTCTCCTTTTTGAGTGTAAGTAGCAACTAAGTTTGTCAGTAACGTGGCCGCGTCTTCAGTTGACCTTCCTCGCCGGAATCCGAACTGTTTGTCTGATATCAACTTGTGCTCTTCGAAAAAGTTTACTAGCCTGTTGTTGACTAATTTCTCCAGTACTTTGGACAGAATGGAAAGAAGTGCGATTGGTCGATAACTTTCAGGTAAGTCTGTAGGGCCGCTTTTATGTATTGGCCTAACGGAAGCAACCTTCCAGCACTTCGGAAAGATTCCAGATTAAAAATGATGTGTGATACCATCAAGTCCTGGTGCGCTGTCAATTTTAAGTTGATGAATATATTTAGTTATTTCGTCTTCATCTGTCGGGTGAAGAAATAATGAGTGCAAGAAATTTTCACGAGGTTTGTATTTTTTTACTAGCGATCCTTGAGTCTCAGAAATTCGTGATAGTATTAAATCAGAGAGATTTTTTCCAATCGAGGTGAAGTAGTTATTGCAGTTGCTAAGTGAGTTAGCTGGATCCTCCGAATTAGATATTAGTTGGGATGAGTCATTTCTTTGACTATTTGGGCTATAAATTGACTTGAGGGTGTTCCATAGTTTTTTCGGGTTCTTTCGATTTTCAGTTATTAGTTGGTTATTGTGCTCTGTTTTTAGGTTATGTAAAAGGTTGTTACAAAAAATCCTGTACCTAGTATAGACTAGTTTTTTCATCTGATCGTCTGGGTCGGAATTTGAAGCCTGATGAAGATTGTCTCGGTGCTTAATGCAACTCATAAGACCTGGATTGATCCAGGGCTTAAGATTGAATCTACTTCTGCTTATTTTAACTTTCTGCGTGTGTTTAATTCTTAGGTTAGTGATAATAGTTGTAAGTGTGTTTAAAGAGGCATTGGCACAATTAGAATTGAGGATATCAGACCAGTCGATGTTCATAAGCTCGTCCGCGATTGCGTCATCGTCAGTTCTGTTTATCCATCGGGATTTTGTATGAGATTGGGTGCCATTATTTTTTAGCGAAATGACCGCCATAACTATATCGTGATCTGTTATCGAGCATTTGCCGATTATTCCTTCGGATCTGTAGCTTGATTTAACAAAGATGTGATCAAGACAAGAACGCCTCCTGGTTGGTTCAGTGATAGCAGGTAGAAGACCATGTGAGGCCATCAGGCTCAAGTATTCAGCATGATTTGAGATAGTGGTATTAATTATATCGATGTTTAGGTCTCCGGCTACAACAATAGTTGGGTTCGAGCTTTGTTATTCGCTCCGAAACTTAACTGTTGTTCTTAGGAAACTTCCCTTAAGCTGAAAGCGCCAGGCTAGCCCGCGAAGTTCAAATTTTCTTACGTTTTTTGCAATTTGCAGGTCAGTGTCGTGTTGTATGTTGATTAAAATATGATTCGTGACAAATATGATTTAACAGAGTTGTAATTATTAAAATCATCAATACAACCCTCCTACTTCATTTATTCCCATGGAATTAATATCCATGTAAAGTATATCCATGTATAGTCAATGAATAAGATTAAATTAACGAATAAAATTAATTATTAAATTCTTATTAACAATAATTCTGTAACTACATTCGTGTTGCGGTCGCGAATCATACATACATCCTGACAAATTACCTAAACAAATGATAATGCAAATTATAAAAAACCTAAGAAAATTTGTATTTCTATATGTGCTGTAAGACATTGCTTCTTGCCAAATTTCATTAGGCCAACGGGAAGTACCCGAAAACCAAAAAACGGTTTAAAACCAAATAGTTTAAAACGTTTGAAATCCGTTTTGCATCTATAATTTTAATTAATTTATGTTTCTATAGTCTTGAGAGACAGACAGATCGACAATAAAATGATCTTATAAGGGTTTACGTTTTTGCCGACTGAGGTACGGAAGCCTACACAAGGAATTTTCTTCCGCAGAACCTGGTGACTGGTGGTTAAACTACCATCAATACGAGGAAAAATGAGTTCAGTGTTATCAACGTAATGTTATATTTCTACTACCTACTAGTAATATATTCAAATGTAGTGTATCTGTTCATTTGCGTAGTACACTACTGCGCAATCCGTCGTTTGTAAGCTAGCTGGCGATTGGCGAGTCGGGCACGCGTGCTAGTTTATCGTCCACTACAGAACATAGGCCAGACTGCTTTTGATATTATTGTGTATTTCTATTTATTGTGAAGAAAGCCATCGGCCGGAAAGCCCCCAGCTTTGACTAAACCTCACATGTAGCAGCTTAACCTTTTCATTGCTTTATCTGTCTTGTAATAAATAAAAAGCCTTATATATTGGTAAGCTGTGATAAGGAACTTTAATCTTTGTTATTTTTACCCAACAACAGATGTTATTTTTGGGAGAGGTATTAACGTGAATAAATTTTACTTCACTTATTTATTTTTAGTTAAATAGTAAAGTATCTCAACTTGCGACCCACGGATGCCCCTCAAGTTAAAGGGGAAATATAGAAGTCCGTAATAAGACCGGTGGAACTGTATGGATCAGAATGAATGAATGAATGGGCTATGAAAATGATGGATGAAAAACGATTACATGTAGCGGAGATGAGAATGTTGAGATAGATGTGAGGAGCGACAAGAATGGATTAAATAAGGAATGAGTATATTACATGCAGGAAGTTTGAAAGTGGCACCTGTCAGGTACAGAAAAACTGAAAGAAAGTCGTTTGTCTTGGTATGGTCATGTAATGAGGAGGGATGAAACGCATGTGACTAAAAGAGTGATGGACATGACTTTTAATTTTGATGGATGCAGAGGGAGAGGAAGACAAAAGAAAAGATGGAAGGATTGTGTGAGGAATGATATGCAAGAGAAAGGAGTAAATGATGCCGTGATGTTTGGCAGGGGAGAATGGAAAAAGAAAACGTGTTGCACCGACCCCAAATTGAATGAGACAAGGGCAGGAAGGAAGATGAGGATGAGTAAAGTATACGGGGTGTAAACAGACTCTTCACGAAGCCGTCAACCCAGCATTATGTACATCAAACTAAGTAACTTTACGCAAAAATTAGTGCTGGGAAACGACTTTTTTTTTTAGGCTGAAAAATCACGTTTTACGGTAGAACTCAATGTAACGCACTCAAAACATTGTGCTGATGGATGAATTGAATAGTAAGGGGGTCCTAGAAGTGTTTAAAGTAAAAATCTTACATTAAAAACATGTATTTAAAAAAAAAACTTGTAAAAAAGTGGGAAGTTTGACCCCCAATATCTCCGTAACTAGAAGGTTCCCAGGTATGGTCTAGAACAAAAAAATGATCGCAATGACGGGGAGAACAAGTGCCTTTCGGCTTCGTTAAGAGTCTGTTTACACCCTTTATTTACTAATAAAAGGATTAATAATAAAATAGGAGATATTATAATCATAATTGTCCTGCATTAATTGATATGTAAGTTATAAGGAAAATTAAGTTTCCGTTTATTGGATTTTCTCTCATCCTGATAGTTAAATTTTATTTTGCTGCAAGTATTTTTAAAGCCTTGTAATCTTTTTTTTAGGTCCATACTATGTATGCGTTGAGTCCATCGTTAACTCTGTTAGCGTGTTTTATATCAGCGTGACTTTCAACAAGGTCCAGTGGGTACTTGAACACAGCAGGCAGGACCCAGTGGCAACTTACCTAGAGTAGAGTAGGTACCTATACCTAGGATTTTGATGTTAAATGACCCTACTCTTGACCTCGATCTTCTAAAAAGACAGAGATGAGGTCGACGATGCACCGAGCTAACCGAAAAGAAGCCTATTGCACCTGTTATCATTTCATTACGTACCTAAGCTTTTCCTAAATCCCTTAAAAATAATATTTGATTTTCTTACATCATACCCAGGCATGAGATAGGTTACCGGTTATACGTAAACCGTTAATTTATTCACGGTAGCTGATAAACAGTGTGTATAAAAAGTACGTTTTGCGTGCCTTCTACTAAAATCCCCGTACAAAGGTGCCTCACTAGTTTCAGAAAGTTCAGTGGCAAGATATGATTACGATATGCTGTCTCTACTGAAATTGGCACCAACCCTAGATTACCAGCGCTTTAAAAAGTCAAAGGTACACAGCGTTGCGTTGAGTTTTATTTTTGAAATACACAATTCTTGTTAGATGTTTGAAACGGGCACGTTTGTAATACGGGGCGGGCGCACGGGCTTCGGGCGGAGCGGGGCGGAGCGGCGAGACGCGGCGCGCGTCGGCCCACTCTCTCCGACCACGTCTCGTCTCCTCTCCTGGGAATTTATATCGTGTGTGAAGTTTTTCGAATCTTCTTTGTTTCTTTATAGAACCATAACTCGAAGTCGGAAATATACCAACACTCAACACAGTTTCAACACTAGGGCTATACATAACCCTCATTAACAACTACAGTTGCTCTCATTGCTTTCTAAACTTAAAATTTGTGAAGTTATTAAAATGTACTGAAATCTGAAATAAGTTTCGAGAATTTAAATCCAGATTCAAATTTAACCCCTATTTAAATTTTATTACATCCAAAATTAAATTAGCTCCAATTTATCCATTTGCAATAAGTGTTTCTGTAAACAGAAACAGTGTATAAAATATACACTACGCGTGGCACATGAAGTAAATTAGATTGTTCACTTTATTTCTTTTAGCATAAATCGCTTTGTTAAATGTGCACAATACATTCAACATTCTTTGTAAATTAATCTAGTTTAAGCTTATAATTCCTGCAAGTTACGAATTTTGTACCTGCAGTACGTGACCTAAATATTAAATTAGCGCATTATAATCCAGTTCCAAAGGCGTGAAATGACAAAAATAGTGAACAACAAATAGATGTGCGAAGTGGAAGGCGCAACCCTAGGGCTTAAAGCGTTACGTGACCTGGGTACGGCGGACATTATAACCAGTTTAAGTCCCAACTCAAAGTTCCATTCAGAATCGCAATTAGCCGCATCCGAATTGTGAAAACGTCAGGAAAGGCAACACTTTCAATTATAAATTAAAGCTCGTAAGCTAGTCAATGTAAAATTTGAATATTCATTTGTGATTCCAACAAGCCTAAAAGAGGGTTATACGAGTGAAATTTGTCAATTTATTGGCTGGTACTTGTGTTTAATTTCGTCGCTCACCATACAACTGGTGCGACGAAATTATTTTTTGTTGATTAATTATTAATATTCCTCAAAGTAGCTTAATGAGGTTGCGTAAATCAGTGTATGAAATGTTTTAATATGAACAAATCTGATCATGGGCTTCAGAGATATGGAACGGAACTCTTCAATAATATACAGCAAATCTATCGTGATTACTGCAATCGCTTGGATTTTTATTGTTTACACAACACCACAACACAACACGCATGTATGCTTTGAAGGGGTACGCAGATGTGTACAGTAGACCCACATTTCGACAGTCAGGTATGATAAGTTCAAGTTTATTGGGGATAAACCTATTACCATGACATGTAGTGCATATAGCATAGCAAATATTTACATATTGCAACTAAAAAAGGAAAATAAAATTTAACAAACAAAAGTCACCGACTTCTGAAGCTAACATTATTTTAATTTTTTTTTTGTCTTTGAAGTCGGTTTTATTTTTTGCAAAAAAGTTTTTATTTTCCTTTTTTAGTTGCAATATGTAAATATTTACTATGCATTTATTTTGTATGTTCATTTGTATGTATGTATGTTCATTTTTTGTGTTTTTGAAGTCGGTTTGTTTGTTTTCTTTCTTATTGTTTTATTGTTTTGTTCTGTGGGAGTCAAATAAATACTTTTTCTTTCTTCTCTTCAACACTTACGGCGACTTAAAGCGTGATCCGACTTCAGTTGAATAAGAAACATGAACTGTCGCAGAGGAAGCTTCATTCAAAAAAGTACATTCGCGTTATTGCATGCCCAGAGACGATTTGTAAAGATAACGCAGAATGTCTGATGAGTAGATTACGTTCAGTGATTCGCCTTCAAGCTTACTTTTTGAGTTAATACGAATATAGACGTAAAGTTGTTCGGATTCACTTGAATAATTTATAAGGTTAATAGAAAGAAATGATCAGATTACCCTAAGTTGATTCAAATATAAAGCTGTTAATACACTTAGAATTTAAATCTATACGTTACTGAGGAAATATGGATATTTCTGTTTTAGACCAATTGAATTATTCATGTACAGACGCCAACACATCAAGCTACTATAATCTGTCAAATTTATTTCAAAGATTTTCAACTCGATCTCTAAAGTTTAAATTAAAGTCTAATTAGGTTTAAAGTTGGTTGGAAAAATCTGACAGTTTCGGGTAGCTTGACCTGCTGGCGTCTAAGATCTTATTGACACATTAAGAAATTCGTTAGTGTATATTACTATTGTTGTCGGACACTGAAGTTTGTGAATTACAAAACGCTAAAATTGGGTTGGTCACATCCCAACATATTTATAATATTAACCACACTACCAGCACCATCTCATTCAGCATGAATTACTTGGAGGAGCCAATTAAATTTGTAGTGAATGAGGCAATTCACAAAATTGGTTTATAGGCTATATAGGAACAAAATTGAGTAGGTAATGCTAAGCCCTTACTCGTGTTTTCAGACTTCCTTCCCACGCAACTTAAACATTATAAACATAAAATGGTAGTTATTTTAGTATTAGCTGCTCATGAATAGACTATAAAGTAGAATACGAATACTCTTTGCAAAATTGGCTGATTTTGAAATCGATGTCAGTTTGTCCTGGTTCTGACTGTATTTTTGTAAATACCGGTCAAAATGGCTAGCTTTCATTGTATACGTAAACCAGTGGGCTGTCATAAACGAAAACGCGCTCGCGCCGCCCGTCACGCCCTCTACATGAAGAGAAACAGCAGTCAAGAAAAAGATTAAATAGAGCTAATGAGCGATTCAAGGAAGCAATATTGTAAAATACATCTGTTGAAAGTTGTTGCAAGCGTGGCTGACCTTTTTTTGATGTTAAATACACGTGCTACGAGTATTTGAGCTTTCCTCTTATTTTATTCCAACTTCTCTACGTAAAAAGCTCGCCCAGAACGGTAGGTTATTAATAAAAAAAAAAAAATATGACTCTTATTTCCGTTGGTCGTTATTTTATGCCAATTCAATGCCAAATCCGGTATTCTGAATAATCTATCATAAAACGGTGTAGAATATTAAATTATAACAGTTATTGAAAAATGCATATGCACACACCTATGCATTTTTCAATAACTGTTATCAATTTTATTAATTAAATCTACGGTTATCAATTTTATTTTATTTTCGATTCTTTTTATACGGTTAGTTTCGATGGTAGTGATTTCAGTATCATTCATCTCTTTACGATTAGATATTTACGGGAGCAACAGAGAGGTTCTGCTTACTCCTTGGATGAATACAGGTGTAACGTGTGTAGGCTTAGTTCGGCTTGTACCGAGTACTAATCTGATATTAGTCAATGGAGTGCCGGTCACTGTTTTACAACAATTTCTGAGATTGGGATTGACCTAGACATAAGTAATCACAGTTATGTTAAGATACTTCATAATTAATTAATAACAAAGCAAACGTTGCTTTTTTAAGTCACAAAGTAATAATAATAATATATATTTAGTGTTATATATACTAATATTTAGTGTTTTTCATTAAATATGAAAAAAAATCGGTCAAATGGCCGCCTCTGAACATTCTGCAGGAGTCGATTCATTTGAGTAGTTTTCTATGACATTTTCGCAAGTTTCGGATGTTATTTCAGCTAAAACTCGTTAGATGTTACTTTTGAGGAGCTCCAACGTTGCAAGTTTGTCGATATATACCCGAATCTTAAGAAAACCCCATAGAAAAAAATCTAACGGCGTTAAATCGCATGATCTTGGCGGTCAGTTGATGTCACCATGACGTGAAATAATGCGACCTCTGAACTTGTCACGCAAAACTTCCAACGTTTCTCTTGATGTGTGGCATGTTGCGCCGTCTTGCTGAAACCGTAGTTAAGCGATTCTTATCGTAAATGTTATGTTTTAAACTAGCATTTGATACAGTGTTGCCAACAGGAAACTCAATTTGGATCACCCTTTACATTACTTAGGTAGTACTTACTAAATAATGTAATAATTCAAACATTATGAAAATAAGCGTGAGTTCAAACAATTCAGGCATTTTTATTTATTTATTCAAAGCATAAATAAAAATAAAATGCCTTTCTGATTTATTCCCGTCAAATTGATGAAAAGCAAGTACTCCAAACGAGAAGAAACTTGATCGGAACAATCAAATTGTGTTAATAAACCATTAATAGCTGCGAGTTTTTTGTTAAAAATTTTCGCAAAGAGGTCGTGTTCTAACATTCCCTAGCCAACCTCTTGTATCCCACAATGAAACCTTTTCCCTACTTGAATCCACCACAACTTAGGGGTGACGGACAACGCAAGTAGCAGCTTATTTACGGATTTTCTCACGTTCCTTAAACACCTTAAACGCCCACAATTCCCGTGCATAAACAATCCCCTACCTTCATCACTACAGCACCATTCTTTTAATTATCACTTTTAATGAACACTGAACGATATAAGGAGCGTTTACGCACGTAATCGTTTAAAGCCCCTTTATAGCCGTTTTGAGCGGTTGTGAGCTAGAGCCGGGCTTACCGAATGATGGATGCACTGCAGGATTACGGAGCGCTGTGTGGCGTTCAGATGACCGGCTGACCACCGCCACCGGTACTAGTACCTAGCACTGCCGTGTTGTATTATGTAAACAAACATTTGCTTAATACTGCCACAACTAACAAATGATACAAGATGCGAAATGGAGCGTATATAAATGATATCGTTTTACTGCCTCGTTTTAGTAGTTTGTGCTCGTTTTCGGAACTTGATCCAATGTATGTTTCGTCACGTTCTTTTTCTTTACATACTGATTTAAGATGACACGTGCTATGTTCCTAAAATTATGACGAAATTAACTTTTATGAGCTTCTGGAACTAAATTTGAACATCGGTTCACGTTTTCCTCTTCGAACTCGCCTACCTGTTAGTTGCTCAGTAACAGTAAAGACTGGCTGTCTAATTACTGGGAATAAAAGCTCCTTGATAATCAAACTAATTTCCTGAATAATATTACTTACACAAAAATATCTTATCACTTCTTCCTACTGACAATATCATATATTATTTACAGTGGCGTGCAGTGGTCCTCCACGGAGGGTAGGCCACGCATACTGACACCCCAAAAAAAAAACAAAAAAAAAGAAAATCGCGCATCATCACAGTGTCGCAGGTCGCTCTACTCTACTTTAGAATTATGCCTTTCTATATCTAATCTTAACTGGCTGTTAATACTAGTTTCAATACGTGATTTACCAAATGTATTTAACTTTAAGCAAGCCTCTAAATGTTTTTCTGATAGGTCATGCTTTTTTGCCGAGGAATGAAAATTATGTAAATCAATGAATCCCTCACTCCACTTACTGGAAGTATTAAAAAAAATGCACGGAAAACAAAACAATTTATTCGTGTGTACACAGCCACACAGCCAGCTAAATGTTGCATAATTTTGAGGATTGAAATGACGAGTACGAGATGAATTATTATATTTTTGAGTTAAATCTCGTAATTCGGGTACACATCTACCTTTAGGTACAACTAGAACTTTATCATTATAATGTAATTGCCCAAACTTACTGCTTTTAACTTCTAACAAACACACATTATCAGCGCAAACTTCACAACAGAACACCAATTTTACGTAAATAAACAAATAATAAACACAACAACTAATATTTACAGCACCTATACGTTTCAAAACGAATTACTTATAACTTATTAAGTTAGAAAAAGCAAAACATTCAAGATTGCGATATAAACTGCTTGTCACATGAAACAATATGGCTTCTTTAGCAAAAATAATGTCTAATTTCGATATAAACAACACTACCAAATTAAATTGCATCATTTTCATACCGTGATCTTTTACAAAAGCGGTTAATAAAATTTTGCCGGATAATACTGAGAGTTTCATTCATTAAGCTGGTTGCGTTAGGGTAGTCCGCGAAATTCAAATTTTCTCACGTTTTTTGTAATTTACAGGTCAGTTTCAGGTTGTACGTTGATGAAAAACAAGTCGCGCCAGTAAAACGTATGTAGTTACAGAAATACAATAATGAAAATCATCAATGACCTGAAAATTACAAAAAACGTAAGAAAATTTGAATTTCGCGGGCTACCTTGACCTTACGTCTTGACTTTTGTGGGGCAGCCATTCGGCCAATCACAAGCCGTCTCCAGTCGCAGGAGACGACGGCCATTATCTATGCATGTGTGCCGTTTATACACACGAAAACATGCATCAGTGTGCGTAAACTTATGAATGACTACTAGGCCCTCAATGTTCGAGCCTAAAAATACAAACGGAGCGGTGTAGTAACATATATAACGTAGGAACGGTGCGTTCACACGGGCGCGACAAGTTGCTATAAGTATTTAACAGGAGTTTTAACTTATTTTTTAATATTTTGTGTTATTTTATTACGTAGTTGTAATAAATGCATTTGGCGTTATTGGTAGGGTAGGCTAGGCCTAATTGCCTTTATGGACGGCACGCCCCTGATTATTTATACCTTTATTTTATTGCTAAAACGGGCAATATAACAAGACAAACTTCAGCAATAATCCGGGAAAACTTTAGGATAAAGAAATCTTAACTTAATATCTAAAAGAAATCATATTTCACTGTTGATCTCTAAGGAACTAGCGATCCAATCGGGTAAACAAGTAGCCTATGTCCCTCTGCGCGAAGGCAACTTTCCCTGCAAAGTTTCATCGCCAGCCATTGGTCCTTCGGGACCGGATCGAGTAACAAATAAAACTACAATCAAATCTCATTCATAACATTACAAACCGAGATCGCAGAGTTCTCGGTTGTAAATTTCTTGAATGAGAATTATATTTGGATATTCTTTATTTAATCAGGGAACGGGGATCCTGAGGGACAAACTAACAACTTTCTGTTGAAGAGGCAGATCTTCTGTATCGCACTTACAGTTTCAACAGAAAGGAATTCTTTTGAACTATGAAATGGTGTAAAAAGACCTTTGACGAAGCACTTGTTATTTTTTTTTCTAGGCCATATCTGGATCTCTAATTACGGAGATATTGCAGGTCAAAGTTCCAACTTTTGCACAACCTTTTTTTAATACTTGTTTTTAATGTATTTTTTGACTTAAGGCACCCTCACGACCCCCGTACTATTCAATCCATCCATCAGCACAATGTTTTGAACGCGTTACATTGAGTCCTACCGTAAAACATGATTATTCACCCCAAAAAAAAAGTAGTTTCCCCAGCAATAATTTTTGCGTAAAGTTACTTAGTTTAATGTACAGAATGGTTGACTGCTTCGTGAAGAGTCCGTTTACAGCCTGTATAGGTAAATCACTTCTCTTATATAGTAAACAGAATGTCAGCAAGCAAGTAAGTAATCTACATAAAGAAGCACAAATTCTACTAAAGCAAAGCATTTTCTCCCGCCCTGGGCGGAGCGGAAGGGAGTTTTCGTCAGTAAAAGTCTGACAGACCTGTACTGACTAAAACCCATCCATGTTCCTTCCTTGCCCTTTGTGTTCCAGGGCCGCGGTATCTATTTCGAACAGTCCCGCAGCCTTAATGCAAAGGGCTAATTGCAACTTATTTTCTATTGCGCATTTCAGAATTTCAGTGAAGGTCAACCGTAAACCGGTTAACGCTTAAACGAGGAGCTTCTATAAATAAAGTGCATTAAACGAGCTCAACTCTTGAAAATGCGTGTTATTAGGTTTGCATTCAGAATTTTTAGGGCCGGTTTTTCAATCGCCAGTTAACTTTTATACAACGAATAAGTTAGTCATTTTGACAGATTGTCTTTAAAAAAACTGACAAAATGACAAACTTATTCGTCGGATAAAAGTTAACTGGCGATTGAAAAACCGGCCCTTAATGATATAAATAACGTTAAATAACGGATCTAAATGTCAGCTGTATATAATATAATTTTAAATAAGCTAGGATTCTAAGAATAAGATAGGTTGGATATAAGATAGGCCTCAAAGACAGAGATTGAGTAATGAACACAAGCATTATTTCTACGCCGGGAAAGATTAGTTCGGGCGGCAGAAAACTATGTAGTTGGAAATGGTAGTAATATTTAATTAAATAAATATGTGCCTAAATAGGCAGATATTTATTTAATTAAATATTACATTTATGTTCATCTGAACTAAGTTTTAACTCATTCGATTCATGATAACAATGCTATATATCTTTTAACAAAGGCAACCTTTTTCAGGTATAAAATTGAATAATAATAACTAACCTTAACTTACAGTTACATTTGTTACATTTGATTGTTATTTATTGTTGCCACAAAAACTGAAATACTTTACGTTAGTATTTCCATAAATAGCGGTTATTAAGGAAATATATGATTTATTTGATCGTATTTCCTAATACGTGCCCATATAAATAGACATTCGGTGGATGAATTTATCACATCATCGTGAAGACCTCTTGTAGATAGACGTACCTATAAACAGTCCATAATATTGACGTCTAAATCATAGGCGAGATAGCAGGCCACTAACTAAGCTTATACCCGAGGACATAATGTTGCTAATGGTACGGGATAACCGAGGGGACGATCATAATTTTGGGGAACAAAGCGTTGCCGTGAACGACGTGTTTTGAGTTCCATCGGAACAATGAGATAATGATTCGTGAGCTCGTAAAGTGTGCACTTGTAACTATGGAGTTGTCAAACTTCCTTCAGACGCGGATGCGAGGGTTTGATGAGGGCCCAATCTCTGTCTCCACGTACTCCGACGTGCTCACTAAAATACTACCTCACATTATATTGAGACAATGAAAATGTTTCTAGTTAATTTAAATATTGAATTCGCTTAACGCATGGTTACACACCTACACATACAATATATTTTGGGAGGTGCTTGCGTCTTCAACACCTCGCGTTACACCATTTAAGTTGATTAATGTCATTTTATAAATGGTGACAACGTGTAGGTGTTTTAAATTTAATTACTTACCTGTGTTTTGAAACTCGTTAGGATTAAAATCATTACGCTACTTTTGTAACTTCAATATGACTGTGCAAACCATAGGTTGTGGAAACTTTTCAAGAGAAAATGTAATGCTTTCTATTTCATACTTTTCAAGTTTTGTGTCGTCGGGGAATGTACATAAAATCCAATATGTATAGAAAGGCTTGACATGTTTTAGTTCAGATTGCGCCATACATGTCTCGTGAATGATAGGCACTTTAATCAACGTGCTTCTACGAATAACGCTCGTGATGTCCTCGGCATGTTGTCATAAATCGTCGGCGCGGCCGCGAGCAATGGTACGTCGCGACAAATTGTGAGAAAAATAAATTTCCGGATATCAAGCAAAGCTCTTGTTAAAAGAAGGAAGGTGGCAGCTGGACAAACAGATTGCTGGAGGCACCAGCCGCGCGCCCTCCCTGACAAACGAGCTCACTCCCGACACCACAATCTTTTTTGGCAAAACACGAGCGTGTCTGAAACATCTCTACTACATACCCGCGGTTGTTTGAGTATCGAAATTAAAAAAGAAAACTAAAACACTATGCCAATAAAAGTAGCTTAACCTAAATAAAGTAAATGTCTAAATTGTGTTGTGGTTTTATTTCTGACCGATTATACTACAAAGCTTACAATTCTAAGTTACGAGCATTTTGATGGTTGTGGCCGCTATAAAAATAATTACGACGTCTAGCTATGATTAGATAATTTAATTATTTACTGCTTTCATTGTGAAGATGATAATAAATTGAAGACAACAGATTTAGGATACACAACACAACAGACCGAATACTGGGAAGATATGAAACAATCACAATGAGCTCATCGTCTTATCTATCCGTTTAGAGGTATTTGCTTCTTAAGTATCATGTATGTTTGTTTAACTAGACTACATTTCGAAGACAGTTAGGTTTTCAAGGTCTAATTTATATATAATTCGTATAATTTAATATGATTGGCATTGTTAACGAAAGCTGTCACTATACTAAAACCGAGTCGGTATTCAAGGAACTGCCGCCGAAACTAGCGCAGAATTTATTTTTTCAAAACGACAAGTGCCTCTCTAAAATGAAACAAAGTAATGACGAGACAGAAACAGAGTAATATCTGTTTATTCCATCTAATTCAACTTGTGTTCGACGTTGATCGTTTTAAAATCATTTCGGTAATGGCACTATCTCTAGATGCTGAAAACAGTTAAAAATGCATTTACAAGTTAAATGCATTTTTTGTTCAAAAATATTTTATACGAACCGACCATAAAAGTTTATAGGTTTTCTATTGCATTCTCGTCATCATTATTCATATTTCATGTTTAAAATAATATGAATAATGTTTGCAACACATTATTATTTCGCTAAAACTCATTTCTGTGTCAGATATTTGTAAATAAATGAGCATACCAACTTTAATACGGCACGTGTAGTGATTTCCACCACAACACCAGTTGACATCAATTTCAGTACAGTACTTAGAAAAACCACGTCCCTTAAATAAAACTTCACCTTTTCCTGTATTATAATGTATGGATAAATGTCATTTTCTAAGGTGAAAAAGGTCATAGGGTACATTTCGGTGTGAGTCACGCGTGGCCCGCGTCAGCTGTTGGCGATCGCTAAGCCTTAATATTTCTCATATGAGTTCCTTTCCCCTCTGTAAAAAATGCCAAGGCCGAACTCACTTATTTATCGAATGTTCCGTATAAACGACGTAAACATGCTGAGACTGATATTAAATATTCAGGCACCCTTTCAAGGAGGCTGGTTGACGTTTACCATTGATAACGATTAAGGGAATAAACTCACGCCGGATATTAATTTTCCACGCCCGCATGCGGTTGTGGTTTTGCGGTTAAACTTTTATATTATATAGTCTTAGATCTTTTGGTTCATATTCTATTCTTTTGATTCATATGGTTTATGTTAGAATTCACAGTGACATATTATAACATCCAGTGTGTGAATAATAACTCAAGAACACATTAACGTGCAAATTACAATTCAACAGAGACCTGAATAATAACATTATTTTTGTTCTATTTGAATTGAATTGTATACATTTGTAGGTAGGTTTTATATGTTTGAGAACAATAAAACAAGATAACGATCTCCAACGATGCCCGCATGCGGTTTGTAACCATAGTTACGCTTAGCCTAGCACATGATGCTGGGGTATAAACACTACCTTAAAAACCCATTCTTAAATCCAAAATAACCGTGAGTTCATGGTTTATTATGCTTAAATATTTGTATTATTACCTTAATTATAAGTTACTAGTTATGATGATAAACTTTCAGAAGATATACCTAAACAAAACCATAACTGCGTACAGTACGTAGGTATGATCGATGTTGTTGTACTGAAAAATGAGATTACAATTCATTTCATATTCATTTTAACGTCTCAATGTAATTTACTTTATACAAAGAATAAACATTATTCGAATGTCAATCATTCGGGTCCTTGACAAAAATAAAGGCCTATTATTGTATTTAAAACATTGGATGGATAAGTTTTCTTTCGACTTGCAAATCCATAATAGTCACCATCATCATCCACCTAGCCTTTTATTATTTTGAGGTCAGGTTGCATTGTCATAGGATGCTGGTGCTGCTGGGTACCAATATTTTACTTTAACCTCGGCAACCAGGTTTCCGGGTAACGCGACCCCTTGGACAGACTGGACATCATACTTTCGGGTTACTTATCCAAAAGTGTTGGAAACAGCCTAAAAACTACATAAGAACACAAAACAAACAGAATATCTTATTGTAACGTTATACAGTCAGCGGCTGTAGTGCCCTTCCTCCCTATTTTTATACCGTAGCGAATAAACTCAAAAGCATTTATTTCAATTAGACCATTACAGGCACTTTTAAATGTCAGAAAAACAAAGAAGGTACAGGTAGTAAGGTAGGTGTGTCAACAGTCACAGACACAGGACATAATAACTTGTGAAAGTACTGTAGTTGCCCATTCCAAAATGTAGATCTCTATGGAGAAGAATGGGCAAGAAACTCTATGGACACTCTTGTCAATCAAAATATTATTACAAAATATTGGTTACATCATTTATGTTGAGATTATACATATATGTGAGACGAAGTAGAAATACGTGCACATTAAGAGCATCCAGAGTAAAAAATTGTATCCATAATTTAAAAACAAAGTAAGTAGTTAAAATAAACCGTGGCAGCTTAGAGATGACCAGTCCCAACTGGCAGTGTCCGATCACGAGCATGACACATGGATCTGCCCCATTTAGCTCAACCATATTGAAAGGAGCTAAATGACCCGACACATCCGCCACCATCAGCGAGACATTTGAGTGAGCATGACATTCTCCTAGCCACTAGGGCAAATTCAAGTCAATGAAAGATAACTTAATGTAAATGGTAGCTTTACAGTACATAGTACTCACACATGTGCTATGCAATTATATAATACTTAAAGATTGAATCTATACAATGCAAAGATATTGTTACAATCTTCTGCAGCTTCCACAACAACTTTACATGGTAATCAATTAGTTTGCCCCTATGGTTGTGGAGCAGGACAAGCGCAAGCATTGAGCCAAGCATTTTTATCATCAATGTAATCCATCAACTTATATGCTTGCCGACATAGTGCACGTTTTATACAAGATTTAAATTTCGTCTCAATTTGTTGTAGAATGTGGGGCGGTATTTTAACATTTTAAACAGTACCCCAAACGCACATTCAAAATTAAAAAGCATTTATTAGAACATTACATTACAGGCACTTTTAAATGAGAGAAAATCTAAGAATGCTAAGCTATAGTCACAGACACAAGTCATAATAACTTGTGAAAGTACTGTAGTTGCCCATTCCAAAGCGTAGATCTCTATGGAGAAGAATGGGCAAGAAGCTCCATGGACACTCTTTTCAATCAAAATATTGTTACAAAATCTTGGTTACATCATTCATGTTGAGATTATACATATATGTGAGAACGATGTAGAAATACGTGCCCATAAAAGATGAGTCTACATTAGCTAGCCTAAAACCTGGCTTACTATTTGGTCCCTGTTTTTAGTAATATAGTGGTACCTGTCACCTCTTTTATTAAATAAATGCAGATTTTTCCTAACGTACATCATGTTTTCATAAATGTATTGACAAGGTACTGTAATGATGTTAATTTCCTTAAACAGTTCTCTTAGAGAATCACACCTACGTAGATCATATAAGGCTCTGATAGCTTAATACATATAGACTCCAGTGGCGGATCTATCATACAATCCGAAAAGCCCGGCTTGCCTTACAATCAACTCAACAAATAAAAAAAATACATTCTTACAAAAATAAAAATGTATGTCAAACAATAATAATATCTGCGCCAAACGCAACGTGCGATGCGACGGCCTGGCGTTGCCAGGTTTCCACACAACTTTATCAATCCAGAAATTCGCGCATCAAACGCGACGTTGCCAAAATTTTCTGATATCTACAAAAGAAGAGTTGTGCCTACGGCCTATGGCCAGTGACCTAGTGCGAGCGCTTTCTCTTTCACACCCATTGGCTTGTAATTTGGCTTCTCTGACCTTTCATTTTCTCTAGCAAAATGTTTCTGTTTTTGATAAAATTCAAATTTCGTGCCTATTATTGAATAGGCACGAAATTTGAATTTTGTATTGAATTAAAGCAGGGCTTTTGTTATGAATGTGTGTGTGTGTAAGTCAGTGTAAGTTTGAGAGAGAATTGTGTGTTCGCGCCAAGAATGCGCCACAAAAGCAGCGCATCGCGCGAATTCTGGTTACAAACGATTTCAAATTTGTTCATATTTGTTTTGAGCGGTTACTGGTGCATTTCTTTTTTGTGTTTTAGTTTATTTAATTTCTTGTGATTTAAAGTTTTGTGATTAGTTTTTGCTATGATTAACGCTGATTAGTAGTGATTATAGTTTTTTAACACTAATATTAATTCTAAAACGGATGCAAGTTCCTTGTGAAGGATTAAAGTGTGTGAAATCGGTATTGGGCAAGGTAAATGCTTTGAGTTTTTTTAATTGGGCTTTGCCTCCATTTCATTGCGGGCATATGACATAATACTATGAAAATAACTAATTACTATATAACAAATTACCAGAAGACATAAGAAACCAAAATAAAACCAATATATTTTTAAATAAACTAAAGCAATACTTAATTAAAAAAAGCTTTACATAGTGCACGAATATCTAACGGATAAATTCAATGATAATACATCATTATAAAAAACAGATGTAAAATAAATTATACTAGAACACAACATATACACACAATAAATTATATTATAACACTTATATATAACTTTTATAATTATTTCTATATCATTATTTCTAGTGTAAATAATGAACAATTTTTAAAGCGAGTAAACAAATTTAAATAAAATAAATAAGGAATGAATAGATAGAATTGATATATGATAGACTTGAATATAAAACATTAATAAAATACTTAATAGGATATAAAACAATTCAAACTAACAAGGAAAGTTACAAAGCGCTCTTCCTCTCTCTACTTATTTAAACATTTGCTGTGCCCGATAGAGTTCATAATTGTTTCTTTTTTTTTATTTACCAAAAGTCCGTCAATATACACCTGTAAGTGTATATTGATGGATTTTTCTGACAGCATAAGCTGCTGAACTCAGACGTCCAGCAAGAGATGTTATATGCGGACCCTTTTGTAAAAGAATTCTTTATAAAATTGATTAACATTTTCCATAATATGGCCCGGTATGCATAAATTACTAATTAAGGTATTATTAAATTGATTCAAATTCATGGGTGTTATTTGTCTAGATTTTATCTGGATTTTTTGTAATGGGTGTAGGACTCGAAAGCAATGGTTTGACCACTGTCATCAGAAGGCAGGTAATTTACGATGGATTTATCTAAGTAGTCGCGCAACAAAAACATTATCAATACATGTAGCAGTATTTGTAGTAACTCGAGTTGGTTCCGAAAATTTAGTTTAACAAATTAAATGATTTCAAAAGATGTAAAAATCTACTGCTATATTTGTCTAAAAAATTAACATTATAATCACTACAGATAACTAGTGATTTGTTACCAGTTGCAAGTTTTGTTCCATTTTAGTCAAAATATTTCTAGTGGAACACTATTCAGGGTGATTTTTTAAGTGGGCGTGGATGGCCAAATCCGAAACTATGAGGAATAGAGTAAAATACTCAAAGAAGTCTCGAGCCCGATTTTGATAAAAACTAGAATTGCATCACTAGATTTAAAAAAAAATCCCCTGAACAAAACATAAGGCAAAATTTTTGTGCTAGCCATTAATTTTGAATATAAATATATATTTTAGCTGTATATTAAATAACAAAAAAACTGAGATATGTGTCTTTCGTGTCCCAGGCCCGATACGAAAGACCCTTTCAACACAGCGTTCAGTACGTCTAACCAAAGATATCCAAGCAAAAAAACACTGATTACAGTGATTTTATTTTGACCTAAAATAATAAATTGCCGGCTTTTTTAGTGTATTTTGTTAACTGTTTTTTTTTCTTGTAACTTATTTAATGCGTTTTTCTTATTTTTTTTTTTAACATTGTTCTTATTTTGGTGGTCTGAATGATTTCTAAAAGTTTGTCCATCTATTTTAATGGAACCTTGTATATGTTCGGGCATAACTCCGTCATAATATGAACAGATTTGCAAAATTCTTTTTTTGTTCGAAAGGGGTTTATTCCGAAATGGCCCCAATTAAATTTCATTTTAAAAATTCTGATGATGAGTTTCGGAGGCAGACAACGGAACTCTTAAAAAAATCAACTACAACAAATCAACCGCGATTGCTGCAATCGCTTTATATTTATTGTTTACACAATATCATAACGTAACATCACGCATGTGTGCTCTGAGGGGGTACACACATGTGTAGTACCTACATTTCGACAGTTAGGTATGTTAAGTTCCATTTTATTGGGGTTAAGGCTATTACCATGACATGTATTGTTAACAATGTAAAATAAATGCATAGCAAATATTTGTATAGGACCACTAAAAATGCAAAAAATAAAACAGACTTCAAAAACACAAAAAAAGTGAAAAATAACTTCAGCTTCAGAAGTCGGTGACAAAAAGAAACTGAATCAAACAAGCAAATGTCACCTACTTCTGAAGATAAAGTTAATTTTCATTTTTTTGTGTTTTTCCTAAAAACAATTCAATTATAATATTGACATGGGCTGAAAAAACTGAACTTGGTTCCCCTTGAAAGAAGCTTAAGTGTGATTGAAACAGCGCTGTTGAAGTATCGATACTGGAAAGTAAGTAACTATTTTTTAGTTTTGGAGTTGAATCCTTACCCTAGAAACTGAGGAAATACCTTGAGAACATTCTAATCTATGTACGTGGGATGAGGGTTTTTGGGCCATTGTGTTTGTTTATCTTTTCGAGCGTATGGCAGTCGAGGGCTGCAGCTGAAAATCAGCGTCAGGTGGTTTACCTTGTGTTGCCATCTTGCATTTATGCTGAGCTGAGCCCCTTTTGGTATTAGTAGTTTTGTTTTATTTTGTTTAATTTTAAGTCTAAGTCAAGTCAAAAAAAGACAAAGGTCTGTTACCGGAAAAGTAATAGAAAATACAAGTTTCAACATCTTTATGTAAACATACGACACATGTCTACAATATTCGATTATTTCTTTCCTATAAAATCTTCTTGTGAATTGTCCATGCTTAACTTTTCTACCTTTTGACTTAAATGCTATAAAAAGATACTTTATTTTTGTAACAATGTTTCACACGAATACCAGGAATATTAAAAATTACATAATATTACCAGTGATTACGGAACCCCAAAGACAGGCCGAACCTTCACATCGGCTGGTGTTCTCGAAAGCAGTCACAATTTTACTTTGAACATCTCTTTGTGTAGTTGATCGTTCATAAATAAGTACCTACATTTTGTATTGTTACAGAGTCAGCTTATTTTATAAGGTCATATATATTCTTTAAATCAGAATTGTTTTTCAAAAAGCTATTTTTTTCGAGCCACGCAAAAATTAAGCCGATTCGTAAAATATTATTTTGGTGTAAATATGTAAATATGAAAGCCTAGCTCAATATATGATTCAAGTTTTCGTGATAGATATAATGGGTATAAAAGACCCTTCACGAAGCTCAACGCACTTATTCTCACCATCATTGCGATATTTTTTCTGTTTTGGACCATACCTGGGAACTTTCAAAGATACGGAGATAAAATTTACTTTAAATACCTCCATGACCCATGTATTATTCAATGCACATCGTTTTGAGTGCGTTAGTGCGTTACATTGAGTCCTACCGTAAACCGTGATTTTTTTCCCCAAACGTTTGATGTACATAAGCTTGATTGACGGCTTCGTGAAGGGTTCATTTACACCTTGTATGCAGCTTATATCTATGTAAAACGTTTTAAATAGTCAACCATACCTACTAATGAATAATACATATAATAATGAAAAACCGCACAAAACAAAACTATAAATCTTCAATCCAACATGACGCTATCAACTCTGATGGTATTCACTATTCAGTCACATCTGGTTAGTTTAGAATTAGAACCTCCACAGTCAAGACAAAGACTAAGCTGATAAAGACGTTTAACAGCCACAGCTGGTGCTCTTAAATAGTTCAGAGTGAGAGAGTATTTTTTTAATCACGTTTTAGAGAGCATTGCAAAGGACACTGGTAAAGTTTCCAACACAAGTACGTGGTACCGAAAGTTTAAAAGGAAAAGTAATATTTTCTTGTTTTTGTAAAGAATTCTTAAGATTGTTGAGCCCATTCCACAGAAGTTTCTGGTACACTAAGGAATAATAAGGAGTCATAAACAAACATTGTGTTGTACAGAGGAGTAAATAATATAATACTTATTCTTTTATAAAATGAACTTCTAAGCGGTCTTATACAACTGTTGTCCTTGATAGGGTGTTTTTATTACGTTCGGTAACAAGCACGTTGTTGATGTTTATACGTAGCAGTCATACGAACAGATAGCTACGGAAAAATATCTGTATTTTTTGTTAGAACCGAGGTTGAATGAGGCGATTGGAGCGAGAAAGGTGAGTGAGATGATATCTGATTTTGTACCAACAGACTGTAGAAAAACTTTGTAAGAGTTTTTTATATATAACCTTAACAAACGTATCAGTGTAGAGGTTTTATTTCGGGTTCCGCTAAAATAAGTAGCTATGTGTAGGAGTAGATTAGATTCGAGAAACGCCAACGCGTCTTGACCCTAATTAACCCTTCAAGATTTCTTAAAGGCTTTAGTGAGTGTAAAAAAACTTGCAGAGGTGTAGGATTATACATTCTTTAGATTTATGTAGTCAACTCTTCGTAATAACTGCTACAATTTCGACGATATACACCAGTCAAGTTCTATAAAATGATATAATAAATTTATTCAGAAATCCCCTTCCAATTATCATTTCACAGAGATAAAAAGGGTTCGCGACAGATATCCGAACATTGTGAACGGCACGTAGAATTTTGGCCACTAAAACATTAAAAAGAACATAAAGTTGGTACAGCTATCTCAACAAACTAACGTTAGGGAATCTCTCGTAGTGGGGTCAGGTATTGTGAAAAAACCAGGGGCGATATCACAACAAACCCGAGGTGCTCGGCGCGCGCGTTGTTACGCCGACGTGACCCGAATGCCCACGCCCCGATGTTCAGGGATACTTCACAAATGTTTCCGTTACGATACGCGATCTTTTCCTTTACTGAATGCGTACTAAACACGTAAATAGCTATACGATCACCTTAACTTCGTCGTTTAGATGTATTTATATACGACTACAATCTAACAGGATCTACTTTATTTTTATGAGAGTTTGACGTTATTATCGTCGTGAGATATTGTTTTAATACTTACGAGTATATAGCTAATATGTAAGATATTGAAATGGAAACCGCATAAGATGTGAATCACGTTCCGCGCTGTATCGTATTTCACCAGGTCTATGTTTTTAGTTTTACTTGATATAAGTACCTACAATTTGCTTGACCACACCAAATGTTTTGCTTTCAAGTAGGTAATGTAACCGTCTAATTACAATGTTCATTCGTTACTCTGATCATATAATTTTAATATTTACCGCGTCATTATTTCGCCTACATTAAGAAACACGGAATTCGTTTTAGCGGGTCCTCGATATCGCTTGCAACAGCTCCCTAGCCACCGCGAAACATAGCGGAGGGGTCAAGGTGATTAGCTAATTAGCCCGACGTCACGTGATTGATATCTGTAAAATTGAGAAATATTTTGAATGTTATCCTACAAAACATTTCCGCTAGGACTACGAAGGGTTGGGTTGTGAACTTGTGATATTATAATTTTTGTTTAATTATTTTTTATCGCACATTCTTTTTGATCTCTACTACAATGTAGAAAATAAAACATAACACAAATACAAGGCACATATTGAAAGAAACCATCCTATGCTCGGAAATAGAACTCTTTGTATGTATGTAGGTAGTCGAAACTTACGCCAAATCCATACAGGAGTCAAGTGTGCAAGACTTTTTCAGGCAGTGTGCATCGCAACGATTCGTCGAGTTTAATGCATGTTCAACCATTGAACGGAACACTATAGTTCCGGTTTCGACTATGTTCTTGTAAATGTAAACATCTAACATCTATGATACAGCTTTGATCAGACATACGTAGTGTATTTAGTTACATCAAGAAATCACATTGAGAGCGGGTAGAAACCAAAATTGATGAACACAAAGATGCTTCATGAACATGTTAGGCATAAAATAGAAATAATTTGTGTTAGATTACATCCAAACTTATACTGTCTCTTACGGGATATCGGGATCATGGCGCTTGCAACAGTATCAAAATACAGGGAGCTCAAAATTATGAACAATCACGAAAGATAAAGAGAAGAAAGTGAGTGTATAAATTTAGTCTTATGGGCGCCTGTTACAGAAAAATTGAAAGGAAGTCGTTTGTCTCGGTATGGACATGTAATGAGGAGGGATGAAACGCATGTGACTAAAAGAGTGATGAACATGAATGTTGATTGATGGATGGAGAGGGAGAGGCAGGCCAAAGAAAAGATGGATGGATTGTGTGAAGACTGATATGAAAGAGAAAGGAGTCAACGATGCCGTGACGTCTGACAGGGGAGAATGGAAGAAGAAAACATGTTGCGCCGACCCCAAATAGAATGGGATAAGGGCAGGAAGATGATGATGATGATGATGGGTCCCTATCAGTTTCGCAGTATGAAAACAGACAACGCTACTTTTTTCAGCTCAAATTTCTCAAAAACCATAAGGTGTCTGATATGTTTTATAATGCACAGTTATAAATCACCTATATGTCTAATAAGCGTACCCACGGGCGAAACAACGAGGGAGCGCATCGGCTTAAAAGGCATTATTTACATATTTTATTACAATTAAGTAAGCAGTCAAACAAAATATTAAAAAATTGAATTAGATAGATAAATACCTTAATTTTTTAAAATACTTCATATTTATAGATGTTTACAACATATTCTTACGAGTAGACGACGATTTCTCATAAATGGATGTCTCGAACTATTCTCAATCTCATAATTTCCCTTCTTTCTAATCAGACTTTTTTACAATAGTTTTCAAATCATTTGTACATCTTTTGCTCAGAGTAGTCACAGCACTGATAACAATATTCTTCATCTTGGACGACCCATTTGATTTTGACGAATCCCTCACTTCTGTCAATTTTTTTTTTCTGCGCATTATTTTATCGGGTTTTTTCAGTGTAAACCACATTTTTTTAAAGATATTGTTATTCAATTAATTAAAGAAAAAAAATCGTAGACATAATATATTATTTGCCCAATATGTAAGATTTTTTTTTAGATTATTATAATTCTTTACCAGTAAGCCAAAAAAGCTATTGAAAGAACTGGTGTTTCATGCTTACTTATAGAAACGTATGTTTGATTTTTATTTTTCCTAATTTATGTTGAGTGGTTATCAAAATAAAAGTTAGTACACTTACTAAATATATAGGTGATATAACTGTCATTAAAAAAATACCAGATTCCTTATGGTAATTGAGAAATTTGAGCTGAAAAAAGTAGTATTTTCTGTTTTTAGACCGCGAAAATGATAGGGACCCTTAAACCGTGAAAGTTTAAAACAGTGTATATTATATCCAAGTTCTAAAACTCTATTCTAAAAGAGATCCATAAAATAATAACATTTTCTCGATCGAAAAACATAACAAACAAACTACGTTGAAATTTGAACTTTTCTCGAAATTAGGGGAAATTTCGTGGGTCTCGAGGTGGCTTTGCACAAGTCCGAGGCCATGTGCTTTCACGGGCCTTGCAGTGCGCCACCGTCGGGATCCACAGTAACGGCGGGAGGGGTTACCATCGGCGTCGAGTTGACGCTGAAATACCTAGGGCTCGTCCTCGACAGCCGGTGGAACTTCGTGGAGCACTTCCGACGTTTGGCCCCCAAATTGGAACGGACCGGGGCTGCCTTCAGGCGGCTCCTGCCCAACCTGGGGGGTCCAAACGCCTCCTGCCGGAGGCTCTACGTGGGGGTCGTGCGGTCCATGGCCCTTTACAGGGCCCCGGTGTGGGCGCGTTCCTGGAGGCGGCGAGCCGCCCACTACCTGAACGCGCCCCAGAAGGTGGTAGCCGTAAGGCTAGTCCGGGGGTACCGCACGATCTCCGGCGAGGCGGCGAGCCTCCTTGCCGGATTGCCGCAATGGGATCTGGAGGCGATAGTCCTCGCGCGCCTACACGAGTGGCGCGTGGAGGCACTACGCCGGGGGGAAACTCCGCTGCCGCGGCAAATTGTCGCGCAGCGGACAGACTTCCGGCTCGATCTCATGGCGACATGGAGAGAGCGACTATCGCAACCCCGTGCAGGGCACGCCACAATAGTGGCGATATGTCTCCTCTTTGAGGAGTGGCTGGAGAGGCACCACGGCACCCTCACCTTCCGCCTGACGCAGGTCCTCACCGGACACGGTTGTTTCGGGAGGTTCCTGCACCGAATCGGGTGGGAGGAAACGCCCGGGTGTTACCACTGCGTGGATCGCCCGGAGGACACGGTGGAGGTCTGCCCCGCTTGGGCGGAGCACCGCCGTGTCCTCGTGGTGGCAATCGGCGGCGGCAACCTATCGCGTCCGGCCCTAGTCCAAGCCATGGTCCGGAGCGAGAGGGACGCCGTCACCTCGTTCTGCGAAGCAGTCATGCTAGCGAAGGAGGTGGCGGAGCGTGAGAGGGAGAGAACCTCTCGTCCCAGCCGCCGCGGGAGACGCCCCGGGCGTCGGGGGTCACGTGGTGGCTTCCGGCCACCTTAGACGCGGACCTGTGGACGGAGAGTAATGGGCTAGCTTGCCGTCCGTCCGTCTTTTGACGACAGGCCGTGTAGACGGCGCGTTCGTGTTCCACGCGCGCCTCAAAGAGATGTCAGCAAACAGGGAGGGGCCCGCAAGGGCCGAGCCTGCCAGGGCTGCGGGCTGTTCGAAAGAGATACCGCGGCCCTGGAACACAAAGGGCACATGGATGGGTTTTAGTCAGTACAAGTCTGACACTCCCTTCCGCTCTGCCCAGAGCGGGAGAAGTCATTTGATGATTTCCCACCCGTAAAAAAAAAGGGGAAATTTCGTATAGTATCAAAGAATGGTCAGATATTCAAAAATAGGTCATGAAACAAATTAACGTCTAAAATATGAAGTGACCCGTTCCATTTTTGACCAGTCGTATTCCCGAGTGGTTCAAAACAATATAAGACCAATGCCTATCCAGGCTCAATTTAACCACTCACGGTATTATTGACAGATCAGACATCATTAAAGGCATTAATGACGCCATAAATATCAGCGCCGCCGTGCCGGACGCAGTTCATAATAATCCGCTTATGGGAAAGGTCACGCAATACGAGAACGAATTCTCCGGCTCACTTGTAAGGGACACTTTTATTATAGCTCTTAAATCAAGGGTGTTCAATAGAAGATCTTGTATTAATATTCTATGGTATAACCCTTTTTATCTGGTAAAGGGAAACTTTATGGGTTTTCTATGTGTTGTGGTTGACTTTTAATAAGACTCTGTAGCTATGATTGAAGTGGGATGATTACAATTTTTAGAGTAAAGCGCTCTAGGGTGCTATGTTGTACGTTCCAATATTGTAACGTTTTGGTGTACTAAAAAACTTGTATATCCTCGGAAGCCAGGAGTTTCTTCACAAGGTCCCAAACTCGCCAAATAATGAATGAAGGAACTAGCCGCGTGACAACACTTAGTTCTTTAATTAAAGCGAATGGGTCAATGACTGGTGAAATGCTGACACAAACAGAAAGCTTTATTTAATAAATATTTTCGACAGTTATTTACGAGTATGTAATGAAAGGTTTGCTAGCGGATAATACATTTCATGAATGGTACAATCACATCATACACACACATAACTATGGCCCACCACAGCCCACACGACAAGATCGAGTAGTATAATTAAATAATAGTAGCAATATGGAATAATAATA
This sequence comes from Lycophotia porphyrea, assembly GCA_950005105.1. Lineage (NCBI taxonomy): Eukaryota > Metazoa > Arthropoda > Insecta > Lepidoptera > Noctuidae > Lycophotia > Lycophotia porphyrea. Next base: position 11,339,521 of record OX465393.1, read on the forward strand.
TTACTATAGTTTAAATAAATACATTACAGCTCGTTAAATGAGCAATACTGTTACTGGCATATACGAGTAACTTGGGCGATATTACTATAATATCAAGTTTTTATGATAATATTACTAAATATAACTAAGATGTAATAAATATTTTCTAATAAGATAATTCATAATTTTTTTGCTGGTTGCTGTACACGACAGATGATCAAAAACGAATGAAATATTAAAATAAATATCTACAACGATTCGAACCTATAAGGGTTCGTTAAATCGTATAACAAACCGCTTATCTCATTAAGATAATTTTATATTTTAATACATGTCCCTCGTTATATTTTTTACATTTTAAACAGAAAGCAATGGAATAAATAAAACATGCGATTGCTAACAAGTCTCACTTTAACGAAAGTTATCGAATAAATGCTGAAATAATTGGCATCGGCGCTCATTTGCCATTGTACTCGGACACAGGCGCTCATCGCCGATACAATTCATGTATTTCATGTATATATCACGTGTATATGAATTTCTGTGAAATACAGTAAATGAAATGTCCATTTTTACATGGAGTAAAAGAAATGTCCATTTTTACATGGAGTAAACGAAATGTTCATTTTACATGGAGATGTGCCTTTATTCGTTCGCGTTGAATTAAATACCATCCCGGGAGTATTACTCGATGTTTCGAGATAAAACGGCCATGTCCTTCTCCTTGACCTGATATTTTCCTTGGAATTAGATAAGGACATTGTGATTATTGGTTCTTTGAAGTTTCATTGAATTATGTAGGCACAGATAAATTAGTATCAGCATCTTATGTTCTAAGTAACGTATTAATATTTATTTCTAAGTGAATAAAATACTTGAAATCTGTACTTGAAACCTACGAAATGTAGGTAGAAGCAATTTGTGGTCATTATAATTGGAGATTGTAAAGTCTTTGTGCTAAAATAAATTATTCAATAACTTTCAATGCCCTAGGGACGGGCATAACAGCAACAATGCAAAGATCCGCCTTAATGAGGAAAAGGAAAGAAATTACAACTTTTCTCAAGATAGAAATAATAATTGACTCGCTTAAAAGCTACAAAGGAACAACTTCATATGTAGAGAAGAGAGTAGATTATTCCGTAGTGCAACTTTTTCTCAAGTATCATTATTTTTGCAGCTCTACAGATATTGGTCTGGTGTAGCAAAGATATTGCCTGTAGCTGTCACCGCCAGTAGTTTCAACTGGCTTATGTACTTGTGTCGTTTCGCCGCATTGTACTCCCGGACCGAGCGCGGAATGTGTTTCTATACGCTGTATTATTCTTTTTTATTTACCCGACCGTTTTTTGTCTTCATGTTTATTAATATGTAGTGGACGTAATGTTACTTGCGGTGATTTGGTTTAGGAACATTACATTATGGACGTTTTTATTTCTAAATAATGCTTGTTTAGGATTCGATGTAATTTTCTTTGTCTAGTTGTTCTCTGCAGTTCTGTTTAAAATATAACGCTTTCTACCTACTTATGTGGTAAACTAACCGTGACTAAATATGATATCATTGGATTTTAAAGCTTACCCACGAGCTAAGAAGATACAGATTCAAATCGTAGACAAAATGGGATGCATTAAGTAGAGAATGTACTCATTGTCCTCCCTAGACGTGCAAATGTACAGCAAAGGCGCATTTCACAAATTGTTAAATATTATGTGCAAAGTAAAGTAACGTAAGAGTGTTTGTAGACATAACACTCCCGATAACTTAATTCTAGTTAGCCATTGTATACTCGTAAGAAAGCTTTGAAAGAAATATTACATTTATCCAACACTGTTCAATTTCAAAATAGAGAGATACTTACAAGATAAGTAGCTGATTCTCACTTTATTGAGATTCTAATTTTCTAGCACGTCTTCATACGAAACAGACAGAATCTAGATATTAAATATATAACAATATAGGCTGGAATCATTTTGGGTTTTCTATTAGGTATTAAAAGATCTGCGAGTGAAACAAACATTTATTGAACGGACGGTACAAAAACGTCAGAAACCTTTTTTTTTTGTTGTGAAATCATCAAATGACTCTTCCCGCTCTGGGCAGAATGGAAGGGAGTATCAGACTTGTACTGACTAAAACCCATTCATGTTCCTTCCTTGCCCTTTGTGTTTCAGGGCCGCGGTATTTCTTTCAAACAGCCCCGCAGCCCTGGCAGGCAACGTCAGAAACCTTTATGATATTTTAATTTAATTGTACTAGTTCTAACCTTTAAGCCCTAACCTTTCTTCTCGGATTGGAATAAAAACAAACTTTTGTATAAGAAATTATATTTCTATGAAATGTTGGTACTGTCACAAGCATTGGAAGATTTGCGATGTAATACTTTAGCAGTTGTTGGTTACCTACTGAATACTATGATTTCCTTTTCAATATGATATAATATCGAGGCATGAATGAATACTCTTAATTGGATTCTGAGAATGGGAGGAAGAGAAAAATAAATGTTGAAAATGCACCGCTTACACGTGGTTTTCTGCTTATCCTTAGGATATAAGATGAAAATGCAAAGCCTAAGAATTCTGATTTTTTAATAAATTCGAAGGGATTTTAAACCATTGTTACAGTCATTAACTAACTAAAGTATTTTGTCATCAGAATACCCACATAATCGCATTCAATTTTAAATTCAGTTAATGTAATGAAAAATACGTCAAAAATGTGAGCTTGTGGCTTCGTAAAAGTTTAAACGTACTAAAAGTTTTCGTTTCACTGTGTTCACTATTGAGGGTATTAAATAGGTTCTGTAAAATGTCAAGCCAGTTAGTGGTAACACCATACTATAAAAAAAACTGGCCAAGTGAGAGTCGGACTCGCACACGAAGAGTTCCGTACCATTATCTATACAACATTAAGCAAAAAACCCCAAAAAAAAAATACACGTTTGTTGTATGTACCCCTTACATTTTTATTTTATTTTAAGTTAATTATTTATTTTTAAAGTGAATACACATCTAAATATTCTGTGAATAATTCAAGCGTCTACCTGTCGCCGTTATTATATATCGAGCAAAAAATCACGTTTTTTGTATGGGAGCCCCCCTTAAATATTTATTTTATTCTGTTTTTAGTATTTGTTGTTATAGCGGCAACCAAAATACGTCATCTGTGAAAATTTTAACTGTCTAACTATCACGGTTAATGAGATACAGTCTGGTGACAGACGGAGACACAGACAGACAGACAGACAGACGGACAGTGGAATCTCCCATTTTACCTTTTGGGTACGGAACCCTAAAAATTACACTAAAAAGGACTCTTGCCGTTTAGATTGAGATTTATTTCGCGGTAATTACAAGGAGGCGGGTACTAAAGAGCGTGTAAACGCTTGGTGTAGTTTTTCCGCGGCGTGGCTTCCAGGTATATGAAGAGTTATTTCCACAAATTCCCCCCACTAGTGATAGCCCACCGAGCGACGTGTCCGGTGAATCAACGAGAAGCGCTCCGCTCGGTCGGGCAAAAACGGAAAACCATTTTACGGTCCATTGTGAAAGAGGATTGGCAATTTCGTTCCGAGCTTACTCGACCATCGGCCGGACAAATTTTACAACGTTTCTGATGTAACGCGAATGCTCTGACGAAACTCTAATACATGCGCACTAATCCCGCTGATTCAGCACTTCATTTTCTCTATTTAATCTCAGAAAAGTTTAGCTGTAACTGACGTGATTTTATTACTAACCATTTCTCTGCCAATGAAGCCTTGTATCCCGTAAGTGACAGTATAAGTTTAAGTACAACCTTTTTACGATATCTGTCTCACAACATTCCCAGTTCTGTTCTAAACGGTTAGTTTATTTAAGTCATCATGATCTGAAAACCTGAACTTTGATTACATTTTTGTTGCGTACACGACTATCCGACAGCTGCATTCGTCGCTGTCGTAATGGGTTACCGAACCGCTACGCAGTCGTAGCACACCACCGATCTGCTACGATTCGTAACACTCATAACTTCATGCTGTATCTAGTGGCCGCAAAGCGCTATTTCTGAGCATGAGATCCTGGGTGCGATTCCCAGATCGCGCAGTGTTATTGAGTTTTTCCATCAAATACTCATTAACAACCACGGAGTCTGTATTTGTGCCTGGTTGATGGCAAATTACAATAGCACCCCTATTACATGGGACTTAAACATAACTGGAGAAATGCGGGTGTAATAAATAGTATACCCACGTTTCGGTAAGTACACCGTCCTCTGTCATATGCTCTTACTTTAAATTTAACTATTACTTTCCCATGATTTTGCATGTGACTTATATATTGTCATTGACTGTAAAAATCGTTAAAAAAATGGTTCACGGCTTTGGTTTCATTCTATTTTTATTTTACGTTTGGCACTTAGTTTATCTCATAAAGTACGAAAATCCTCTTAAACAAATATCAAAGCATAATGAAAAAGTCATAGTAGTTAATACCTAAGTAATTGTGATATTGAATGCTGAAAAAATCGCTATCGTCGAATCTAATCCCATACAAACGAAGCCTTTAGAGAGGATTAGTAAGGTTATACAATAATTAGATTGGAAATCGATATCTACTCCGTATGTACGTGAAACTTTTACCTATTCGAACCTATATAAAATGGCTTAGATAAACCCACATCTGGATTAAACAACAATGGATAGAGCCAAAGGGCGACTCGGGTATAGTGAGTATAGAAAGTGTTTATAACAATATAACGATAACCGTTGAAAAAATTAGGTTGATAAGGAAAGTTTATAAGAAAAAGTGAGTATTTTCTTGCTTGTTTTCTTCCTTCACGGCATAAAGGGATACTTAACGAAATCACGTCAGTGTGGTAAATTGCGTAATGAGCATGCCAAACGTGACAGGTGGCTCAACCTAACTCCGTTCTCAGGGCATTTCACATGAGAAGGAAATTCCCTCAAAGCATTTTCCTCAATCGTTGAATTTGAACATGATTCATACTGGTCGGATGCAGGTAATTTGAGTCCATCGACACGCAAAGGAGAAGAAGAACTTAATTCGTGTAGATATATTTAAAATATATCGGCACCTGCTTTGAATCGCCCTGACGCACCTCAAAACCGTAACTTTTAGCTCCTTGAACGTTTATTTAAAACTTTGCCCATACCATCAAAGGAAATGGAGAGCGTGGCACGCTTCCAACTACTTATTTCTAAACTGTTTCAAAACTAAATCATCAAATATAATCTTTAGAAAAAGGCCAGTCGTAAACTTTGACGCAATCAACAAGTAATACAACAACATTAAACATAATATTACCTCATTTAGTATAAACGGCAAAACTACTCCGCAACAAGGACTCACGTCGGACACCGAAACGTCCCCGCCGTGTAATGGCACCCTCAAAGTTATCACACAACTGCATTTATTAATGTAACAAATGGTCTGTTGACAATGGTAGGCACTGGATGTTAAATTACTAAAACCCATATCAATTACCCAAACCGAAGAGAATTATAATGCGGCCCAGCATGTTGGCGTCGAACCGCGAACAGCTCTCGTCTGGATAAACGGAGGCCTATTTGAAATTCCAATTAGAAAGTTTTCTCATTTACTTGAATCAGGGCGTAGAGTGGCGGAAGGGCAACAATCCGCGCTGATTAGTCCTGGTCTCCACCCTGCATCAGATTTAAAGGGTATGGGTTCACCGCATAAACTAATCCTTCATTGAAGACTACCTTATTTGAATTATTTTTGGGCCTAACCCGGCTGTTCGCCGGATTATTCGAACGTCGCATTTAAAAACAAATTGATTCAAACAATTAACTTTTACTTCTACGAGCTTTGTGACTTTACTGTAGACCTACAACTATTAAAGCTCTTTAGAAACACATTATGAACTTTGTATTGGCAAAATTAAGTTCTAAATAATTTTATGTTGCAGCTGAAAACATCCGTATAAACCCACGGGAAATAAACGTACTGCATTGTTTTCTGTTTACGAGACTTGCTTAGTTAATTAAAATACATTGAGATATTATTGCTACGAAGTTAAAATAGAATAGAATGATTTAATGAATAGTGAATGTGGAAATCAGGTGTTCAATTATGTGCTTAGAGAGTCCCTGTAAATTCTGGATTTAAGGCATGCCAAATTAATATAAACATTCTATCTTAAAAAAAAAATTAAAGAGCTAAATCAACAACTTGAAATAAATATGCTTACATTTGCTTCTGCGTACATGCTTTAGTCCACTATGTGTGTCTACAATTTTATGCTGGTACTCGAACAGAGGGCATGTCGATGAATATTTGTCAGTTCGATGTATCTATCCACGCATGGTAACAAAACACAGAAAGTCGAATTTCCGGCAAATATCACGCCTACTTCCAAGAATAATATTTTTCTTGATAGATGTGACGGCGTCCGACCACCGACCACAAACAAGCTCAGAAATACGGATATTACTGATTCAATATTCTACGAAAAGTTATGTTGCCTTTCGATAACCTCCGAGTTTTCTATACTAGGTACTATCGATTCGTCGCGGGGCCAATTTATTCAAAAAGTATCAAGCGTGAACCGCCCAGACACGGAAGTTACCCAGTTGAAAATTGAATTTATCAAACTTTTCCGGGACAAACAGATAGGTACTTTATAGACTGTGAAATGCAATTTGCTTTCAATTGCTATCAATCGGGTGAATTGAAGCTTGTAATGCTAAATGCCACATTGAAACATGCTCACCCGGCGTGTGCAAGTACATAGGATCTCCCAGTACTTGGATACATAGGTATGTGTATAATAATTTATTATAGGTCTACTTTTAGGAGCGTCGTTATAGATTTTAAAATAAAACTCAGTCATATTTAAAAATAAGTAAGCGAGGTTCCCAAAAGTATTTCTTTTATTTAATAACATAAAACATCTTAACATCACGCCTGTAATCCCCGAAGGGTTAGGCAGAGGTGTACCTAATAGTACACCCATATTACGCCAGTTATGTTTAAGTCCCATGTAATGGGCGAGCCTATTGGCATGTTTTTTTTTTTAATAATTCTGTAATATTCATTTATCGAGTCAACGTTAGATAGTCGTCGTTTGTCGCAAGCGCACAAACAAAACCATGATTGGTTCTGTCTGTACCTGATAACTTTGTCATAGGTTTATGATTTTTACTTAGTATAGGTACTTGATTCAATAAAATCTCACGGGTTTTTTTTTGATACAGCTTTCAAACAAAAACCAAATTAAATACTTGCTTAATAAATATGGCCACCCTTTCTTTGTATTTCACGAAACTCAACCGTTCTCAAATAGGAATGAAATGATAAGTCCCGACGTTCGGAGTGGTCATCCCTTCGCTAAACAGAGCCGACTTAATAAACGCCGTGCCGTTTTAAGAATTTAATCCGAATACTCATACAACGTACTCACAACATGCTGGCATTCATGAAAGCTGTAAGGGTCAATACCGTCCCGTAGGCACTTGTGAATTTGGTATGACCACTAGACGTCACTCTATTCGTGGCGGCTATGATGTCTGTAATTAGTGCGTCGCATGGTGCGTGTCATATGTCGAACTGGATCGAATTGCCTCCGTTTCAATTAAATTCCGACATGAGCGCAAACCGTGCGGCCGCCGGCCAGCTCGAGAGCTCTTATTAAACACGGTTAGGACAGGACGGTTGAATCGAATCAATTCCCGACCTACTATGCAGATTTTTTTTTTTACTATACGGAAAAAGGTACTTATACCGATAATTGGTGGAATTACTGATAGAATATACCGCTTTGTGCGTTTTTATTCAACTTTTTTTTATGGAAAACTAGGGCACAGCCAGAAGTTGGCTAGCAGTTACGTAATGAATCCACATATGAATTTTCATGTTTCACTCACACAAAGAATCATCTCGTCACAAGTTGTATATAGCTCATAATAAAATTGCTCCGAACCGCAAAATACGTACCTACAGCGCAGCTCTATTTAATCAAAAGACCACGTAAATAACACTTTCTGTGTCAAATAGCATGCGACCTGACAAATGACAAGTTCTAAGTGCATAAACAGGGTTTCAATATCAAGTTTGATCTAAAATTTTCATTTGCAAGTTGGCAGCTGTAACTACTGTCACCAGCGCCAACGAGGCGTCACGTCTGCGAGGACATAATATTAAGAAAATGGCCAGACCATCAGTAGACGATTACAAATGGCTGGGACACGAGGGCGATTAACCGAAACACATTTTACAAGGTCGGCTTGTTAGTAACTTTTTACCTGCTCTTTAGTTATGAGAGGCCTCTAAACTGGTACAATGATGCCTAATAATATTTAGCATATTATGATAATACAACCTCTTTTTTTGGATCGGCACGTTGACGCTATTCGAGTTACTTGGACACACGTCTGCTTTATTATTGTATGCTAATGTCTGAGGAGTGAGGCACTTTTAATTACTTAGAGCTACTTTAAGCTTGCGTGTATGCTAGCTACTCACATTATGGTCGAAGTGGTTTAAAAGCTGTGCTTGGCCGTGACAGCAATAGCAGTAACACTTTACATTTTTTCACTGACGATTCAATTTATACAGATTTCAAAACGGAGTCCTCACTTCGTTGTTTGGGCCTCTGATAACTGTACGACTGAAGCCATTTGAATAAATGGTGGCCGATTCTCCAGCCTCAGTATAAAATATGGCCATTAATTCATTACACCCGAGCTAATTGCTTTACTGCAATTAAATTATTCTAAATAGCAACCATTACTGATATCGTTCTACTGTATAAACACTTCAATATGCATTAGTTAACAACATTTCGTTGTAGTTTATTTATCGAAGATAGTTGCTACTGTTTAATACCTTGTTTCTGAGGGTATAAATTAAGAAATATTTACTTGTTATCCAGGTAGATACCATTAATCCCCGTAGTTTCAAACAAAGATAAGCCTCCAAGACGTAGACATGTCCAAGCAGTAATTTATCTGTTTTACAAGACTGGAAACTGTCAAGCAAAATGTAAAATTTGAAAAGAATAAAAGTATTTTTAAAATGATACCAACAATAAATTAAAAAGAAATTAGAATTATCTCGAGCAGAAACATATTTTTTCGCAGTTATCGCTTTCGAGTGTCGGGGACGATTCCATTTGTCTTGTGCGCAAGTGTATTCCCTGTGGAGTTTTCAAAGCAAGTTTACTGGGCGCGCGATAAGATAGAATAAGCCCTTTGCGCTCGTATGTCATGACTTCTTCCTGCAGACGAAGGCCAAGGTTTAGTGAAACTTGGACATATTTATTTCTGTTCACTAATGCCACTTATATCTCAGTAATTGAAATAAGAGATAGCTTAGCTTTGCTGAAGTTTTATTACGCTCAATGTTAGTCATAAATACTTACTTCTTATTTGACCGAACATGTAGATCCCGAAATAGAAATAATACTTTTGTGGTCTGTTTTCGGAGTCAACAATATATCTCAAATTAAACTGGCAGATGTTTACTTCATGCTTTTATTCTTATATGAGATTAAACAATGTCGAAGTCATGAACATGTGTTTAATCCTGGCGAATGTCACGAAAATTCAATATGCGCCTCAGTAATTTCAACCAACCACTGAATGTATCCATTCAGTTATTTCACCAGTTTTAACATGTTAGTTAATGAATTTCATAGTGCGAATGTATCTCGCTAAACGTCTGTCATTTCGTGCCAAAATCTACTTGTCATTTGTTACGTGAAGTCTAAAATGAAGCTCGACAGCCCTTCTCTGAGTGACGGCTATTTATCCAGATACCCTTTCAGCGAATTACATAGATAGGATTCAGCGGATGACAAGTTTAATCGGGAGAAAATTCGAACTATAACAATAACTAGATAATAAACATGCATAACATATCGCCATCCGTTTTAATAACTGCCGAATTACTAAATACATTCTGCGTTAGAAAATTTTACCATGTTCAACATCATCACGCGAAAAATATACATATTGTACCACAGACAAGACTCAAACTTCAACTAGAATTTTAAACAAATTCACATCCACGGTTTCTGCAGCTGTGGAGCTTCAGTGTAACTAATAAAATAGCACACACAGCCACGAAATCATATTTAGCTATAAAAGTTGGCTACGAACATAGGCCTCCAACTCATAACGGCCCTCCTTTTTCGCGTTGAGGTTATAAAGAAGGCGGGCCGGAACAGCTGATGTTAAAGTGATTTGTGAAAGTAAACGCTAAGAGAATAAACAAGAGACCTGAGAAAGGTCTAGAGGCTGAACGGCACACTTGAAGGTAGTTTTCTCCAAAATTGTAGGTACGTAAAAGAAGTGTGACAAATAAAAAATGTAAAAAATAACAGACTGCCGTTGTTGCTGTTTTTTTTGTGTTATTTTTTTAAAGTCGGTTTTTTTTTGCAAAAACGCTTTTATTTTATCCTTTTTAGTTGTGGTATCTAACACAGATCCTTGTTAACAGCATATCTATAACAAGGAAAAATAATGCCCCGGTAAAAAAGAAATAAAATGTACTAAAAAGCACTAATGTAATTTATTACATATAGTACAGCATAGCCATTAACACTAAATTTAATAATCCTTTTACTCGGTATTCTCACAAAACCTCAAACATTCTAATATTATCGTCTTCCATTCATCAGCAAACAGGTCCAATCCCGGGTTGGTCTCCACGAGCGCATTGAGCATCGTAAGCATACGCGGTATAGGGGAGGCGGATCGAGCTACAGTGCGACAAAATGGGACATTAAACAATTTATGCTTTCTAGAGCGATTATAATTATTTGGAACAAAGAATTGACACAGCATATATAACCATGTATAATTTTATACGCTGTAGTTAGTCTACAGAACGCCTAACTTTAAGGGAGTTAAAATTTAAAAATCCTAAAAAAAACTTAGTAGGATACATATATGGAATGTAATGTACTAATGTGTAAAATGAGGAAACTTACATGGCTACATGGCAACACGGGAGCGCGCGCCGGCGGCGACACTCCGGTCGCTTCCCGGGTAGTGACGTCACAAACAAACACTTGACGATCGATTATAGTATTAATGCCGAAGATGGTGTTGTTCAAACTTTAATAGATTTTCAACTTTATCACCAAAGCATTAGGTTCAAGGTTGATTGGAAAAAATTGACAGTTTCAGGTAGCTTGAGGTGCTGGCGTCTGTACGTTTGAAAAGTATTTTAGATTTTAAGGAAATGGTGTTGCAAATCCTCTACTAATTTGCGCAACACGGGGTCGTTAGAATTTAACGAACATGAAACCACCCTTTCAATTACGGCTACTCCTTGCGGAGTAGAGTCGAATTCCGGGACATTACTACACCAAACAAGCATGTGCAAATGTGGGCTACCGCACTTTTGGAACTCTACTCGATACCAAAAGTCTTCAATAGGACCACCCAAGCAATCTTGATCGCGCTTCAAGAACCGCATGAGAGCGTTAACACGCAGTGTGAACTGTCGTGCTATCACTACCGGATGTCTTTGCACTAGTTCTAAGCGCTCCGGGAGTGTCAAGCGTTCGGCGTCATCGATGTCACGTCCATCGGCGATTAGCAAGGCTTTTATCATATCAGATGAATTCAAATCATTGCAGGAAAATGTTAAAAACCATGATGGAGGCCCTAAAGTTCTAACCATTGCAATTAATTCAGAGCAACATTTCTGCCAATATGAAGCTGATCCTCTAATATTTCGCATAGTGATTTGCATGTTATCCACAAGCCCCTGAGGTGTGTGCTCTCCATGACCTTATCGCATCCTGCATGACACAGACATACTTGATTTCGCACGAAAATATTCTAGATATGGATGAATGGATAGAGCATAAAAAATAAATAATCATTTCTGTTGAACCTCTTGTCAACACTCATTATCCGGTTTCCATTTCCGTTTAGGACCAAAGTACTTGTCGAGATGAATCAAAAGAGCCCAAACTCGATGAGGTTATGTCGTTTAATAACGAAGTTCCTATGGCCACCTTCGAACTCCATCGTCAGACCCTGGATACCATCTAAAGACAAAGTACTCGTCAAGACGAATCAAACGAGGGCGAATTTGATGTGGTTACGTCGTTTTATTAAGAAGATCCTATGGCCACCTTCCAGTTTCATCATCAAACTCTGGTTACCATTTAGAGACAAAGTACTCGTTAAGACGAATCAAACGAGTCCAATCTCGATGGGTTTGCGTCGTTTCCTTACAGAGTTCCTTGGGCCACCTTTCAGCTTCATCATCAGACCCTGGATACCATCTTTAGGCTAAGTACTCATCATGACGGATCATACGAGCCTAATCTCGATGGGCTTATGTCGTTTCATAACGGAGTTCCTAAGGCCACCTTCCAGCTCCATCATCAGATCAGCTCCATATCATCTATATATTGTACTATCACGCGATATACATAAGCGTGCAAAATTTCAATTCAATCGGAAATCGGGAAGTATGCCAAATGAAACATGCAAGACTTCATGCGACGTCGCGTGATTTAGCAATTAACGTGAAAAAAGAACCACATTACTGAACCGATATTGATGAAATTTCTATGGGACCAATCGAGAAGTATATCCTTTCATATAAAGGAAGAATTTTTCAAATCGGTTTAGAAATGACGGAGTTATGAGGTAACAAACACAAAAAAATACAACTGAATTGACAACCTCCTCCTTTTTGAAGAAAGTCGGTTAAAAATAACTTGAAACCATAAATACGTGGCTCATTATCGATAAATTAATTTAATTTCCTTGTGAAATATTTATAAACTCGTATATTAGCTGAGCATTCCCGCTATTTCAATTAAGTACTCTTTGTTGAATTTATTGAGATAGTAAAGTATTGAAATATATTCCACGTGGCCAAATTATGCAAATGAAATGTTAAAAAAACTGTCGCTAGAACCAGAAACCCTCCAAATTGTGGATAAAAAATACTGATCTTAATTAATTTACAAGAGGTAAGGTAAGGCTTTGTGGTAGGCCGGCAAAACGCAAGAATGAATAAGATTTCTCGTTTTAATAAATTAGATATATTAAAAAAATACCTTTGATTCAGATTGAATCTCGACGGTTTTCAAGGAGACGTACCTAAGTTGTTCTAGATCTACTAATAAATTACATTGAGGAGTTGCCCCGGCTAAAGGTCATAGAATAGAATAGAATATCATTTATTTCTGAGTATATGGTAGGTACAATTTATTTTAGTCCACATATACTACCGATACCAGTGTAGAAATATTAGAATTTTAATACAATATAATCATTATTCATAATGTGACTATACACCAATATTGATTTATTTACAGAAGAAAAAAAAAAAAAAAAAATTAAAGGTACATTTACAATACTATATACTATTATTGGAATTATAAATTAATCATTAAATCTTATGATCAATAAATTCGCTAACAGAGTAGAAACACATGTCCAGTAGCCAAGAAAATATTGCATGTTTAAATTTATTGATAGGTAGCTGTCTGATATGTGATGGTAGCTTATTGAAAACCTTTATCTCCATGCAGTAGGCATTTCGACTATACAAACGAAGTCTTTGGGCCGGTACTGGTAGTTGTTTTGGATTTCTTTCTTCAATTCTTTTTAAACACGTTCAGTTACGGGGAACAAATAAGTATGTCTCTTTACAAACAAGCAGATTTCAAATATGTAGAGACATGGTAATGGAAGTATCTTTAATTCCCTAAATAAAGGTTTACAGTGGTCTAGATAGTCAGCTCCACATATAGCTCTAATACATTTCTTCTGCACTATGAACTTATAAAACTAGATTCCCGTGAAAAAGCGGGATTTATATTTAAAGAAGGGCTTGAACCTTGCTAAAACATAATTCTCTGCGAGCTGCGTCAAGGATATTTCGGGCAATAAATCAACCTACTTTCAGGATTTTGCCTTGTGCGCGATAATGCGATCCTTGTCATCGTATCTTATTACCTGTTGAACACGGATCCAATTTTATTACTTAAGAAAATGAAGTATACATTTGAACAACATTCCAGATGAAAATATTAGCATAAAATATTTCGGCTCACATCTGACTCGGAATGGAGTGGCCATAAAATTCCTTTATGGCAGGAGAATCAACATTATTATCGTGGTCCTCAGAACATTATGCAAACAAATTGGTACATTTACTACAACATCATAAACCAGGTAAATATGTTCGATAATTATGTCAACATAGCATACGTACATAGGTTACTACATTCATTTGCCTAGGGCTAGAGGTTACTCAAATAAAGCAAAACATTTAGAAATTGGTGCCGTGGCAGTAGGCGGCCCATTTTATCTAGTGTTTCGTAGCGTAGGACTATACCAATAGCAGCGAGTTACAGCAATATAAATAAAACATTCCATATTAAAATCCGATTGATAACCAAATAATACAGGCGGATGGTTCAACTATCCGTATCAATAAATATTTCGACTGTGAATAAACAAAAGTTTTCACATATTTTATTAACATATCGGCGGAAAACAGAGAGCTTTTTCCATTATTCGTCGGTTATTCACCCTGGCCATTATAATTTTGTCCAAAATTACTAAAGTTTTTGCCTAATTATTAATATTATGATAGAGGTGTCAAATAGCCCAGGGCTGTGGGACTGTTCGAAAGAGAAACCGCGGCCCTGGAACACAAAGGGACTGACTCTCCCTTTCGCTCCGCCCAGAGCGGGAGGAGTCATTTGATGATTTCCCATCCGAAATAAAAAGGTGTCAAATAGTAGATATTTCGTGTGATATATTGTGAACATTATTAATGTTGTTTTAGAAATAGGTGGTGTAATTTAAATAATTTCATAATGACAACGTTAGTACCTATAACTTCCGTGACGGCTTTACTTTTGATGTTTATACAAATTATCCATTAATTTTATGTTTAAACAAGTCAATTACAATCATAACATTGCATTATGTCAGTGTTATGGTTGTAATGTTAGTTACTAACTCTAAGTCGGATTAGGTAATCTGAATCAAAACAGTTCGATTTTCTGATCTTGCGTTAATGATATTAACATCGACCGATAAGATAAAATAATTTTACTACCGTCATGAAAATATTGACAAAATGATAAGCTTCCATTAAGCTGTTTTCCGAGGTAATAAACATTTTTGTTCAATCCCACCGAACACGCTTGCGGCAACGGATAAAAGTTACAAATGGAACTGTAAAAGTACGCTTCTACCTTGTTTTAATTTATAAATTCATCAAAATAAGAGCCCTGTTATTTACACATTGTTCACATATTTTTCTCTTGAATAATTAATGAGTTTTCAATTTGAAACTTCAAAGTACCGTAAATACAGCAATATGTTTCTATAAAATATGAATTTAAGTTGCAAGTGAGAAATGTTTCATACAAGTCGAGGTGACACCCGCACCTGCGGTCGCGACCAACTTTTAACATCCAATTTCATAGAAATATACATACACTTATAAAGTATTCAGAATTAATTTAGATATACCCAAGAGATGCGATGAGTTGAGTATAAATCTAGAAACTTAATTTCTCTGTAGGTCTTCTTTAGAAAATTGTTTGTGCTCACTTTCATCATTGCGGCCTAGAATTTTAAAGAAACAAAGGTGGTATTTATTTATCTTGGTAAGTTTAAATTTGATTAGAATTTATAACAAATTATGTTTTTTTTAAGTGCCACAACTTCTTGTACTCATTTAGTCATTTGTTTTTGAATAACCTACCCATGACCTGTTTCTGCCCCATAATATTCGATTCATCTATCCGTCGGTCCATGTACCTACGTAACGTGAACCTGAAAGAAAATTTATGTGCCGATTAAGACCCTTTGAAGGGCGGACGACCGCAAACGCGCTGCGCCGTCATTTGGGAAACCGTTAGTTTGCCAGAATTAAATATAACTCCTCACTATTTTGCGCATATATCAAAGAAACGTGACTAGTTTAATTTAAAAATACGTCAAATAAATAGGATGAACTATTTTATCACCGCTGAAATCAATTTATTAATTTGCAGCGTTTTGTTTTAAAACCCTCCGAGCGGACGCGGACAGTCACAATGTTATTAAAACGCAAATATACACCACTTGTAACTGATGTTTGACATGCATGTGTACACGAACGTTATAATTTGTACGAGAGGTCGCCACTACGGTGCTACAACGTTTTTGTTCTAATAGAAATGTAATAAAATATTGGCACACACTTCGACTTAACATTTGAAATGAGTGTATCTATCAAAGATGTGTTTCTGCATAAATCGAAATCTAGTGTGCACGCGTGATTTACTCAAGAAAATAATAAATTACTTTTCACCAAGTCTGTGTACGACGCTATCACAAATCTCCGTTAGCGTACAGTAAGTTAAATTGAATGTCTAAGCTCGCAATCGAGGATTCAGCAAATACCAGTATCTATTGGAAGCGACCGGAGTCTTTAGAAAATCCCGCAGCTTCACTCGTCTGCTGTGATTCCAACTAGGTCCGCCACTGAGAGGATATTTTAAAAATAGATTTATAACTTCGAAGAGCTTCAAAAGATAACAACAACACATAGCCGCCGTCGCGTCGTCCAGTTAATGAATTAAAAGCAAACATAATATATTTTTTTTGATACAATATATTTTAATTACTACCTAAGGTATATTGTGGCTATATTGGGAAATAAAATACAATTAGAGGTAGATGCTCGGTGGCTCGCACGCACGCAATACGCAGCATGATATGAAAACGAACATAGATACTATAAATTATGGAGGGAGACGCGAACTGACCGCGGGAACCGGGGACCGTAAATGTTTAGAGCCTTTAGAGGTCGCACTGCACGAGACGGCCGGCTAGATTCGTTACTTCTGCAGGACAAAAGCAAATGAGAATTACCCTTAATTGGAATTGTAAATGAGTCTTGCGGCACTTTCTTGTCGGTTGAACGCCCGTTTCGCCATCACAGTAGAATAAACTGTGATGATTTCATTTAAATTAATTCTCAACGCGAGAGGGCCGCGGACGAGATGTCTAAATTGAGACATCTCTGGATCGTTTGTACAGACTTCTTGCTCGTTTAAGACGTCTCGTGTCCTAAATTCTTAGGGACCGCGTCGTTAGGGTTTCTTTTCCCCTTAAAACAAGAATTTCCGTTTTAAAAAGTAAATTACCCCTTTTAGAAGCACATTAAAACCTAAGAACAGGAATTCGTTGTCTTTGTCCACGAAAGTGTATAGTTAGTTGTGACGAAATTAACGTTTTGATTGAGAAATAGAAGCTTGCAATAAAACAAGTTGATTGAAAATTAAACGAGATCGTAACATTTTCTTCGATTTAGTTGGTTACCTTCGAATCTTATAGATACGTTATGTCATGTGAGACGACATTTGGATAACATTTTCAAAACGCCGTAAAAAAGTAAATTGTCACTCGATCGTCAATTTATTTCGCACGATGTTACGAAAATGAGAAACGACGGGTGCGACCGATATTATCACAACGTTGATTTGGAATTTATTGGCATAGAATTCGTAACTGGAGCGTCAATACTGGCTCCAGTGGGGTGCACCTGTGCCTTCACCTTCATCAAGCATTGACGCGGGTAGCGAACATTAGTCACAAGTGTGTAAGACATGTATGCACGCCGGGAAGGGAGGGAAGTAGCCACACTTTCATATCGAATAATTTATAAAATATAAGCACATTAATTTTTTTTTTTTCGACCAACATCTAAGGAGGCTCTCGCTTGGCAGCTGGATCAAGGGCTTGATTCAGAAAGCAGTACTTCTGGACACGGCGCGTATTGTCAGGAGGTTCCTCTCTCAACAGCCCTGACCACCGGTAGCTCAGACCCTGTTCCCAATGCTGGTGGAATACTATTTTCAACACACTTGCTCATAAAATGGCTCTAATTTCACCGCAATTAGGCACATAATGACACCTATAATCAAACTGTGACTTTTTCATTGCTATTATTCACAAGTGAGTTATAGGGTTTTTATTTTTTATTTTATTGGTTTAGTTGCTTTGTTCTTAAAAAAGTTTCGATACAAAAAACAATCGTGTTCAATAGTACAAATAAATTAATGTACTTATTTCTCGCTCATTTCATGCAACTTCGTATTTAAATAGATAATTTCAACTTGTTTATTTTTAATATATAAAACTTTCACTCAAGTATAAATTAGTTTTCTCTGTAATAAAGAAAACTTTGAATTCCCCATTTTGTACGTGGATAAAACGCTATCCGCGAAAAGCCAAAAAAAAAGAAATTTCATTATTTAGTCTATGGCCGATCGCCATTGTTAGATGCGCGCGCTTAGGAAAACTGATTAATTTTTCCCGCCATTACGAAATTATTTTCACAATTCGTTTTCACTGTTGAAATTATAGTTATTTATTAATTAAAATGTCTACAAGTAATAGTTATGAAGAAAATAATTTATGTTGTATTCCGCCCGATTTAAGATGTGAAGCCCTTAGCGTTATGGAATGTTTACTACCTGAAAATTCCAAGGACAAATATCTATTGGCGTACCAAAATTTCATACAATGGCAAAACAACAAGAATACGCAGTCTTTTTCAGAAAATGTGTTCATGGCGTATTTTAAAGAATTATTTTCTAAGTGCAAACCTATCTCTTTGTGGTGTAACACTCAATGTTAAAAAGTACAGTCCGAACAAAGAATGGAGTGGACTTAAAAAACATACTCTAATGTGTCAGCTTATCTAAACTATCACCAAGAGACTATCCGATGGATTTAGAAGCAAGGAATCAAAGTTTTTATCGTCTCCATATAACCAATATCTGGCTACTAAGGTTAGTTAAATTAATTTTAAATATCTATGTGACTTCAGCCTGTGTTGTGTGTTGAACTTAATTGTTGTTTCTTTTTTTCAGGTTGCTTTAATATTTGGTGTAACTGGTGCATTTAGGATACAAGAACTAACAAATATGACTGTAAAATACGTAGAGAACCATGGCCATCAAAAACAGTTACTTATAATTTTACTAACTGCACATTTACTAATTGTTTCTTTAAATAAACTTTTTATCTACTAAATAAAATGAATTTTTAGTATTATTTTCTTCACAAGTGTGTTGAAAAACGTCGTATGATACACGTGTGTATTGATGATTACCGTCCTCGGCTCTCTTGAGACCCTCACCTAACGGCTCGGGTCTCAATGGCGCCTCAGCGGTAATCACCAACATTACTCACTTGTACCATAATGTACTATTTTTATATTTTTAAATGTTTTTTTTATGTAGTTTTATATTCAAATATTTAAAAATGTGAAGTAATATGTATATAGATAAATAAAGGAAAAGACATGTGTTGCTAAAAATAAATAAAATAAAATAAATCCGTATCCTGGCTACGTTCCGGGGATCTCTTCGGAGAAATCGAAAGCTTTGTCTGTGCAATTATGGATGAAGTTATGATGACGAATAACTACCGGAGATTAATTGTGAAGGACAGCACGGTTGCCATATGTCGGGCATGCCACCGTCCATGCGAATCAATCCGTCACATTATCTCCGGGTGTTCTCGTCTGGCTAACGGAGAGTACTTGCATAGACACAACCTTGTAGCCAGGATTATCCATCAGCAACTTGCTCTAAAATACTGCCTTGTGGAATCGTGTGGAAAGTGCCGTACTATAGGTATGTGCCCAGTTCTCGACAATGGCAATATAACACTGTACTGAATCAATCCATCATCACTGACAGGACTATTGTAGCCAATAAGCCTGATATAGTGGAGGTGGATCGATCAGAGCGGCGCGCAATGATTGTTGACATAACGGTCCCGCATGACGAAAACCTCGTGAAAGCCGAGAAAGATAAACAAATCAAGTATCTTGACTTTGCTTGCGAGGTTGTAGGATGTGGACTCAGCGATCATTGTGCCTGTAGACGTATCAGCCCATGGCTTAATTGCCAAGAGCCTCGACCAAAACCTGAGGAGGCTCTCGTTAGGCAGCTGGATCAAGGGCTTGATTATCTTGATATATTAACTTAAACTAAAACATATTCTCGGCATTCGGCTCCCACCTCTTAACAACCCACCTCTTTGTCTTTCGACAAAGGCCTCCTCTAAGGATTTCCGCTTCTTTCTGTCCTTTGCTGTACGTAACCATTCTGGACCAGCACTTTTTTCAAATCGTCTTCCAATCGTTTTGGCTGTCTTCCTCTACTTCTTCGGCTTTCTCTAGGGTACCATCCAGTTATTTTTCTAGTCAATTTCTCTTTCTTTTCTCTCAACATATGTCCTGTCAACGCCATTTTAATTTTTTGCATCCGGATTGGACTTTTCTAAACTTTCCTGTCTTTCCTTTGATCTTTTTTAATTGTAATTTATCCCTTCTCCTTACTCCCAATACGCTTCTATCTATTCCAGCCTTTCCCAATGTGGGCGATAACTTCCCCTTGTGGGCGCTACAGGTAAGAGACCCAGAAAAAAAATCAGGGGGTTGTGTAGAGGCTTGGGGGGTGATTTGTAATTTCATCTACTAGGAGGACTCTTAGACACCGACTGAGCTCTCGACTCTCGACTACAACTTGTGAACATCAACTAATATTCATTAAGAGATTGCTCAAACTAACTCGGTTCGAAATTTATCTTCTCGTAGTTCAGGTTATATCTGTCCTGTTTTATTGAATAAATAAGATAAAAAACATGTCAATCGGTCGCTCCGTTTCGAAATGAAAGTAGACACAAACAAACAATTATAAAGGCAACACACTTTCGCATTTTAATAGTTATTAGTATTCCTAGATAGATAATTTTCGTAGATAGTAGACCGCGGACAATCATGTTTTAACTAGTTTTTGTTTAATAATCCGATTTGAAAATGATGAAGAAGATGGCGGGACGCCTTGGATGGCTTTCTCGGTAATTGGCAAGAAGAGGCACAACATCGGGAAAAGTGGAAGGAATGGGGGGAGACCTTTGCCCAGGAGTGGGACAGTTCAGGTTAACTAAAAAAAAAAACCCCGTTTTGAGCGTACCTGTATAAATCATAGAATACTGGTCCTTACTTGTTGAGTACGATTGAGCGTCGCATGAGATAAACGAGTTTATGCATGTTTGTCTTATTCCTGTCGATGCGTGCTGCTTACGCAATCCTATATACACAACGTAATATTTATTTTATTTTCATTTCCGGTATCGCGCGTAATAGATAAGCAGTACCTACTTTAGTTCAACACTTACTTACGTATTTCTTAAAACAAAACAACGTCGGAAGTAAAAAAGAAGAGAGGATTCATTGAAAATCCCACAAACCCATTGTCGCTTTTGTGTGTCTTCTATGTCTCAAAACATTTTCATGAAGCCTTCAAGACTGCAAGATCATTTGAATAAAATGCATCCAGATAAGAAAGACAAGAATGTACCTAGCATATTTTCAAGACCTAGAGAACGAAGCGGCTGCTAAGCAAGATGATGACGGACTTCGAGCTTCGTATAATATCTCTTTGTTAATTGCTCAAAAAGGCAAACCACACAACATCGGGAAAGAGTTAATTTTGCCAGCAATAAAGGAAGTAATAACTACTGTGCTTCATAAACCGGCCGCAGATATTATCCGAAAAATTCCGTTGAGTAATAATTCTGTACAAAGACGAATTGATGAAATGGCTGAAAACATTGAAGAATCATTGTGCAATCATCTGAGGACTAGTTAATTCTCATTTCAGCTCGATGAGTCCACTTTACCAACTAATGAAGCATTGTTGCTGTCTTACGTGAGGTTTATTAAAGATGAGTAAATATGTGAAGAACTGTTGTTTGCTAGAAATTTAGAGATCGATACAAAAGACGAAACCATATTCAATATATTGGTAAAGTTTTGTGATGAGAAAGAGATTCCCTTGAAAAATATTATATCAGTTGCGCGGTGTTGTTGCGATGGCGCTCCAGCTCATAGGCCCCATAGCCTAAACTAACTACTAACTACTTAAAAAATTAAATTCCAGATGTCCTTGCTACATTGCGTTATTCATAGACAACATTTGATTGCTCGAAATTTAAGTGAACGACTACATCAATTTACTGCAATATGTCATCAAAGCAGTCTATAAAATCCGTAACAGCTCTTTGAATTATAGATTATTTCATCAGCTTTGTGTTACTAATGACGAAGATTTCAACCGTTTGGTGTTTCATACTGAAGTTCGTTGGCTATCAAGAGACAATTGTCTGACTCGATTTTACAACCTGTTTGACTCTGTGATAGAGTTCTTGGAAACTAAAGACACAGAATTGTGCAACAAGCTCATTACATCAAAGAATGATATAGCTTATATGACAGACCTGTATAAATTGTCCATCCATGTTCCTTTCTTGCCCTTTGTGTTCCAGGGCCGTGGTATCTCTTTCGAACAGTCCCGCAGCCCTGGCAGGCATCGGCCCTTGCGGGCCCCTCCCTGTTTGCTGACATATCTTTGAGGCGCGCGTGGAACATGAACGCACTGTCAACACGGTCTGTCATCAAAAGATGGATAGACGGTGAGCTAGCCCATTACTCACGGTCCATAGGTCCGCGTCTACGGTGGCCGGAAGCCACCACGTGACCCCGACGCCCGGAGCGTCTCCCGCGGTGGCTGGGACGAGAGGTTCTCTCCCTCTCACGCTCCGTCACCTCCTTCGCTAGCATGACTGCTTCGCAGAAGGAGGTGACGGCGTCCCATTCCCTCTCGCTCCGGACCATGAATTGAACCAGAGCCGGACGCGATAGGTCGCCGCCGCCGATCGCCGCTACCGCCGTCACGGCGGTGCTCCGCCCAAGCGGGGCAGACTTCCACCGTGTGCTACACCGTGTCCTCTGGGCGATCCTCAACCGCTATTGTACCAGGGTACAATAGCGGTTGAACTATTGACCACAATCCAGGGATTGTGGTCAATAGTTCAACGATTCTTAATAGCATTCCTATCGTCATATTTTAGTGAACGTGGATTTAGTGCTATGGCAACGCTGCTTACTAAAAATAGAAATCGTTTGCATGTTACCGAACGTGGCGACTTGCAGCTGTTCTTGAGTAAATTGGAACCTGATATCAACAAACTTATTAAACAGCATCAGATTCATCCTTCATATTAGTTTTTATATTAGAATCGATTATGTTTGTTTTATTTTAAGTAAAAGATACTCTGTCTGAATACTATAAAGTTGCATTTCAATAATCATTCTCATTGGCAGGTGTAGCCCGTAAGAATTAACTAGCGCCGTCGTGTACTATCTACTGCGCTCAGGTCTTTAGTTAACTCTTGCGGGTTATAGTAAAAGTCTCGTTTAGAATGAATGTTTAATCTCCGTTAATATAGCTCACAACAATTAATTTAATTTGAATTTATAGTGGTTTTTAAGTAGGTGAAATAATGGGGGCGCTAAAAAATAATTTATTCTCAAAGTGGGCAGTAGACAAAATAAGTTTGGGAATCCCTGCTCTATTCCATTTCGACATATATTTAATTTATTTTGTTGTTGTTCAGTTAAGGCCCAAGTTTGGCATCCGTACGTAAGACATGGTAATATGCAAGCATTCAAAACTTTTCGTTTCTCCAACATAAGCATTTCTTTATTTTTCATTACTTCACTTAATGACCAGAATCTCTTCCAAGTGTTTGCTATTCTTCTTTCAATTTCTTTCTGCATGCTCTCTGTCGGTGATACTAATTGTCCTTAATAAATGTACTGGCTTACGTATTCTAACTAATGATTATTAATTGTAATGTGTTGCTAGGCGTAACCTAAATAAATTCATGATTCAATATCAAATTAGAGAGTCACGGAGGGAACGTACAGTCAGCGTCAGAGAAAAGGAACCCCACAAGTCTTTAAAGAATATCGCCCGAGCGACGGCGGGCGCGTCACTTGACTCTGGTCCCGAGCAGCTCCCTCCCCCGCCGCCACACCCATCTCTGCCCGAGCATCCGCCGAGTCGATTCAAATATTATTTGCATGTTTTTAATAATTATATACTATTTTCGGATTCTGGCCGAACCAAGATAACTTACAAAAAGACACTATACGTGGGGTTAAGGATACGAACCCGCATCACTAGGCGCCAGTGGATTATTTAGACCGTGCCTTATACCATTAGGATATTGACTCGATTAGCAATCTCAACGAAAATTCGAATAGCATTACTCCTTTTACCGAACAAGATTGATAACGGTCTTATCTCCTAGATATTAAGGTTTAAATTTCAACGTCCACCACTTGTGATAATATTAGCACCTTACCGTCTTGTTTTACAAAATGCAATCCGTAACTCCTCAGTTACCTAAAAGATAAGGTTGAAATTAGCATAGATTTCTTGTTTGGTTGAATAGAATGTGCTTGATTCCGATTGTTGCACTACCGTAATTTTACTTCAGAAACTTAACTGCTTTATGAACTGCAAGTTAAGGTTGAATTTAAAATACTTCTTTGCCTTATTTACTAAACTGTGATTGAGGGTATTTATAATTACTTCAAATAGTTTCGTTTTCGTGATCCGCTTGTGTAATATCGCCGTCGTAACATTATTTAATTTATTAAGTTTTTGAATTTGATTTCTTAAATAATAATTAACGAAAATTACCTAATCATCTATTAAACACTTACTAAAAAAAAAGAAAAAAAATCATCCTGGATTTTGAACTCGTGACCATTGCATAGCTGAGCAGTAGTCTTAACAACTAAACCAACACGCCATTTACGTTATATTACCAAAACTTAAAATGGTTTGATGTCATTACCAAAGGGGGTTCCTTTTCTCTGAAGCTGACTGTACCTACCTCGGTTAGCACGTAAACGTTTTCGTTCCAGTAACATGACAATGATAATTGTTAAAGGTAGTCAAAATTCAGGAAGTCTGTAACCGGTGATGCCTTGGCGTTTCGGAGATAAAAGTGTTATTTAATGAAAAAAAATCAGACGGTTCAATATAAAAAATAAAAAGCTTGGGTAGTATTAAATGCCTCCCTATCTAAAGATTACTTAAAAAAAAAGTATAGTGTATGAATAATGAATGAGTTGACTATAAAGTTTTGACGTAAAATAATTTTCCAGTCTCAGTGGCGGAAGTTATACATTTTTAATTAAAAATGTTAATACCAAGCTAGGTGTATATATAAAGTTTGGTTCGAGAAGCGTATCGGCAAAATCTTTCTTTAGTTCCTTCAGAACTTCAGTTTCTTAAGTATTAATAACAATGTTTTTCTTTTGTTCATCTTTCAGAAGGGTTTTGACTTTACTAAGAAGCAGGATAGTGGAGGTCCATTTTTTAAATATTCTGGATTACCAGAGCAAGCCCATCTTGAATTAAAAAAGACGAAATTACTGCTGGAGCTAGGAGGTTAGCCTAACCTCCTCCAGCGGTTGATTAAAAATAATAACCTAGGCTTGTCAATATCTGACACTACGTGTAGGTGTTATTTTGTTGTTTTTTTCATATTCATCGTTTTCAGTTTTTATTGAACGCAATGAGTTATCAAAAAAGTTAACGATATACTTATATTATTCCAGCTAGACATTATTCGCATTCGAAATGGAACACAAATCTTTTTTATTTCTTTTTGCTTGAAGCAATTCGTTTGAGAGAGACATAAAAATCTTACAACTAAATGATTCCATATTCATATCCTAAGAGTTAGAACAGTTTTCTCAACTTTTATAATTCAGAAAATTACGTAAAAGCTTCAGCCGTCATAAAAAGTCTGTCCGGAGTAAAAATCCCTTTCTTTCACTCTCATTATTTATAAAAGTTCAGTGAGAATCCCTATTATTTATTTAATGAAATTAGTCATCAAAGAAACAAAGCACTTTTTAGGAAAGGGGGCTAATTACTTGGGTTGGCTCAGTCAAAGATATGAAGCTTCATTAGGGCAGATGGACATTGGCTATCCTATTAGGTACCCGATGTTCATGTTTTATGCATGCTAACTTGCTTTTTTTATTTTGTATAAAATTTAACAGATTACTACACTAGTGGAATCGTATCATACCTAATCAATTTTATTTAACAGTATGATTAATTGGATGGACTGCTACAATAGAATTAACAGTAAAATACCGTCAATGACATATTGATTTACTAGTAATAACCCGGCATTACTGCTGCCGAGTACAAGTTAACTAAGAAAACATTGTAAGTACATATAATTATGTACATACGTCGGCACATGAGTATAACATCATATGAGTAGGTAAATTTTACCAAAAACCACTTTGTCCCTTGCGGAGTTAAGTGCCTTGTCAAAACTTGTTCTCTTATGGTATTCCCGTTTGATTTATGACTTCGATATGTCAATTTTACGTCAGTCAGTATGATTTATATGGTCATTTGCACAACCTTACGTGTCGTATCGAAATTCACACATTTGATTTTACATTTAGCTTACATGGTAAACGGGTAAATACTCAAATATCAAGTGAGATCAGTAAAAACGTTATCTACACGAATTTTTATTCCACCGAATTACGATAGGTGCCGCGAAACGTGAACAATATAAAAACATTTATTTCCAATGAGTGAATAACAAAAATGTAAATAGAGGTGGCAAAGCGACCGACAGCCGTACATTCGATGTATCGCGTGCTGGTGTGATTAATTGTTCTACAAAACAGTAATAAAAATGTCCATTCATGGAAATCCGAGTATCTCATGTGGAGTGCGTTAAATAAATATGAGTGTGAAGCTAAACAGTATTTTCCATTAGTGTCATAAAAAGGTAACGTTTCGAAATAACCGCGAGGCCGGGGCCATATCCACGTGTGATAATGCGCAGTAACATTTTATAAGGGATCTAAATGTGAGCAGATGGCACAATGCGAATCGCTGGTAGTACTTCCCGGCACGGCCGCAATCTGCCATTACATTTTATGCAAACACTGTCGGAATGATTTCGGTTGTACAATTTCCAAAATAGAATACCGACAACTTTTACAATACAACCGTTTGTTATGCGTAGGTGCTTTAAATGCCAACATTATTGTGACTTTTAATTCCCTCATAAAAAAAGCTTCGTTAGCAAAAATGTATGCAGTTATTGCTAAAGTTCGTGTCAAACACAACGCTGTAGCGTTTCGTTACTATTGTAGGTATGGTCTTAGAATGGAGTTAATTAGGTAGTTAATATGAGAGCCCATGATCACAGCGCACGTTTTTACGTAAATTATACTTCTAAATTCTCCTTCATAGTCCCCCTTATTTAAATGTCTACCTCTCCATTTACATTTTGCTCCTCAGTATTACTTTCTATTGATTTCATCTTCAAAATCACTGATTTATAGATTTTATTGGTACGGGGTAAAAGACTGTTAAAATCTTTTTTCCCTAGGTGACTTGTACCGGACTGCGGTGTAGTAATGACAGGATAATGTTTTTACCGCGGGATTTCCTGGAAATAATGGGCAATACTTATTGCTTTTGCCGTAATTCGTGGAAGTGGCCAAGGGTTTTTTTTTCTAACATTTGGCTCTGGAGTTTTCAACTTTTCCAGTCAGTGGTGATTTTAGCGGTAGTTTGGAATATTATGATGGGCAATTGTTTACTCTGAAAATATTTTCTTGCACACATTTGCCCATATCAGCGTAGCATAATCTGCCCATAATGTTCCCACTGCTGGGACACAGGCCTTCTCTTTATGGGAAGGAATGAGCTATAATCCAGCTGGCCCAGTGCGGGTTAGTAGATGTCACAGGTCTTTGAATTTTTGGTTCTTAGACATGGCCGGTTCCCTCACGATGATTTTCGAGTGCAGTTTGGTCCATATTGGGCAATTTAAAATGATTTAACCGTAATTAAACCTCTTCATTTCATCATAATGATTAATTTTGTCTTCTGTTCTAGTTCCTCAACTTTCCCGTCCCGTAAATCACTTTTTTAGTTAAAAAGTATGAAATCTAGTTCAAAGCCTTTGTTTGTTTTTATTGGTATAGTAGCAATTTCGTCACAGTTTATTAAGAACGTTATTAAATAGTTTATAGGTGTGCGGTGGTAACAGGCAAACGGAATAAGGATGTTTACGACCAGTCATGTGCTGCAAATTGAGTCTTGCCACAACTGATTGTTTTTTCCGAAGATTTTCCTTCCTTAATGGTTATAGCGCATTAATGTGGGAAGGAATAATACGATCGAGGTCCCCTAGCTGTTCGTACCTCGTTATACATTCATGATGTGTTAACAAATCATCATGTCTACCACGCAACAGGATTTACTCATCAATATTTTATGAATGCAATTTTAAGGACGTTATACGTCAGCTTTTTATAATGAATTGATGTGTAAGCAGTAGCGAAGGCAACAGTTTAGTGAGTAAGACAGCGATCAAAACCATCGACATTTCTCCTAGATAAAATATCATCCTCAAGCGGCGATACATAAATGTAGGTACTTCTTACTGGGTAGCCCTGAATAGACCTTTCTAGTAGAGTGATATTTTACTTCGGTATGAACTATTAAAATATGTATAATTCCTAAGGGAAAAACAACCTTCATCACGATCATCATTAAACCACTGCTATTTCGAAGCACCGATCGTTATTTTTCTAGACAAATAATATGTTTAGACTACGATATTTCATTTTATAAATACCCATAAGTTCCCATGAATATTAATGAATATTATTAAGGCTCCAAGTTCCAAGCTCTACCGTGTTCTTAAATACTATTGTAAATTGCAGAGTAGGGACATTTACTGCTATTTAGATTCTTAGAACCGGCGCTCTAGTTAATGCATAAGAAATGCAAAAGCTTTACTTACTTAGGTTATGTGACGTCCAGAATTAATTTTACGTTCAACAAATATTTTTCCACAACGGTTCTTCGCCAACTTTAATTAAGAACAAGCGAATTTAAAATAAACCTGAAAGCGTCCAACGACGAGTGACTGTAGTGTTTAATTATGATAAAAAAAGAATTTCTCGAACCCTCCATTTTCAATTTAATATCCCGATATGTATCGCGTCATGTTCGGCGTACGGCGTACGGCATACGGCGTATGTACGGCTGTAGGGGTGTACGCCAGACGTTCTCCTGGCACAAGGGTAATCGAATGTCATACGCGGTCGCTACCCGACAGAACTATTCACGAGCTGCCAGCTGGCGCACTCCACGCCCTGATTTATGTCCCTTTTGCTGTCCAACTTTCTGCACCTTGTTCGTGCAACATTTGTACATGACGTCTTAAATATATAGAGCAACGGAAGGCGAAACTCTGGCGGCAGCCAATGGTACTCACTCACATACATGTGTGTTTAAGCATCATTAACTTTATAGTTTTATGGCTTTCACACTTTTCTTATAAGAATACGATTTCCGAGCTTTTTGAGGCAGTAAATACAATTGTTTCAATCACACCCCACTGGCAAGCACTGGACAATATTTTGAAGATTCTACTGAAACGTTAAAAACACATCTCTATGGCAACTTCTGTTTTCTGAATCCTAAATCAACACGGAAATGGTAATCCAGACACTTGTATCCCATAACACCTAACATTTCCACGCGTTTATTATCTTAAACAAAATCACATTACAGTTGTCATTCAACATGTCACACGGACGAACTAATTATGTCAATATGACATTCGGGAATAAGTTACAGACGGGTTACCTACACCGAGCTACGCCAGGAGTGCTCATAAACTCATTAAAAGTTGCCTCCATATACTAAAACGACTGACCTTATCCATACAGACGGCAGTTTTAATCGAGACCGCTTTACGAACCATTAAATTCCACGGACGGTTATTGTCGAGCTGGGATCGTTAAATGAAATTCTAGACACAGTGACCGCTGTCCTGCACCATAATAACATGCGGATTTGCAAATTTAACCCCTAATAATGAATTTATTCGACGCCAATATCGCAGATAGAACTACTAACAGAATCAGTTAAGTGCAGCTTGATTAACCTATTAAGACTGATTATATTCTGTTTTCCCAGACAGAAGAAAAGAAATGAACATTTAAAGGAAGAACCAACGAATAATAAAGTAAAATTCCGCGACGTATACTTTCGTAAAGAAAGTATCGCGATCAAGACCGTATTGAAGCAAGACGGAAGGAATTGAATGTCGATCCACTTATACTGAAGATTTGTTCCATAACTGAAAGAAAGCGACACCCCTTTTCGCACAAGAAGCGAACGTAAAAGATTGCTAAAAAGTAAGTACGCTTATTCTTGACGCCAATTTATTGGTTCAAAGGTGCGCCGTCGACTAAATGGTACTGTATAAACTCATCACCTCCTCAGGACCGCCTCTTCCATGTAGAGGGATTTCGCTCGTTCATTCACCTTAAATCGACGTCATTCCGAGAGGCAAAATAGAGCACTTCTAAAAAAGAGTTTCCGATAAAAAGGGGCCCATCAAATTTTTTCAATATCCATTTACGAAGGAATAAGAAAGGATTATGCGCAAACCAAAACCCTTTAATCCGTGATATGGGTTATTGAAACATTGCGCAAAGTGTGGACGAATTATATCGGCTTGTTCACATATACGTAATCCTCCTAATCTTCCAGCCCTTGCCAATAATTGTGGGAAGCTCCAAAAGTTATTTCTGTTAGAAGCCGTGGTAGCTACTCCATGTCATTTTCTATGCAATTGAAATTGATTTCCTCACATCTGTTACCAACTGCTTAACTCGCCACTTCCCACTACTCTTTGACGTCGAATTGATGCTTGATAAAGTTGATTCCGTTCGGGATTTTCGTTACCTTAAGAGCTCAAATATTTAGTGAATTCAGAGTTTGGAATCGTGCCCAGTATAGCAAAATACACCAATAGTTTTCAGACATCTCTCCGCTCCGAGCTTATCAACATTTTATTGTTCATAATATTTTATAATTGGTTTTGTTTTTATTTCAGCATTTATAAGTAATCTTTTGAATCTATGTAAATATGAATGAATATTCATCCTCGTGTTAGTATAAATAACAGTTTTAGAGCAAAACGTAACTCATTAATATCACAGTACCTACTGTGACGATAAAAAATAAACAGCACACCACTTGTATTAAAGAAAATTTAATAAATAAAAAAAAATTGAACTAAGAAAACATGATTAAGATTAACAATTCAAATAATTACGAATAAAGAAATAGATAACAGTGACAAAATTAGATATATTACTAGCTGACCCGCGAAACAAAAAACAAATTCGTCTGTGTCACACAGTGTAATTAAATAATATTGCGACTATAAATTGAGATGTAAGCTATCCTATCTTTCAAGTTGGATCAAACTACACACGGTGTGCAAATTTGATTAAACTCGGTTCAGTAGTTTATGAGTCCATTGCGGACAAACAACGTGACACGTAATTTATATACAGGGTGTAAACAGACTCTTCACGATGCCGTCAACCAAGCATTATGTACATCAAACTAAGTAACTTTAGTCAAAAATTAGTGCGGGGAAATTAATCGGTGAATTTTTTTTTTGGGCTGAAAAATAACGTTTTACAGTAGGACTCAATGTAACGCACTCAAAACATTGTGCTGATGGATGGATTGAATAGTAAGGGGGTCCTGGAGGTGTTTAAAGTCAAAATCTTACATTAAAAACATGTATTCAAAAAAAAACTTGTAAAAAAGTTGGAACTTTGACCCCCAATATCGTCGTAACTAAAAGGTTCCCAGGTATGGTCTAGAACAAAAAAAATATCGCAGTGACGGGGAGAACAAGTGCCTTTCGGCTTCGTTCAGAGTCTGTTTACACCCTTTATATTAAGATTCGTGTTATGGTAATCGATATTATTTAAAGAGGTATTTTTGTCTAAAAGAAGCTTCTTATAGATTTATTAAAACCACTTTTACAAATTGGTAGTTAAAAATACTAAATGGTTACGATCCAATGCAATTAGTTATTTTAAACCGTGTAAAAAAATATGTGTGCCAGGCTCTTCAGCTCGCTAGGTTACTGTCTCAACAACACGATACCTTCAGTTCATCTTCGTAAGTTTAAATGTTTAAATTATGTTGATAACTCTGTGGTGACGAGGTTGAGTCACAAGAATACCAGTTGCTAGGATACCTAGAAAATATGGTTAGGGAAAACAACTTTTAAAGTCAAAAGTATTTGTTGGATTCTTACCAGGTAAATGTGCATGATTATCACTCACTACTCTTTTATAGTCTCGTTTAAAAATTTGTTGCCATACGGCGAACACTCTTGTAATTGATCACAGGGAAAACATATAACCAAGAATTTAGGTGTATTTTAAATCAAAACATCATTTCACCATAAAAATCAGAACACGAATGAAGTACCTAATCAAAAAAAGACACATCTGCCTAGATAATTGACCATCATAAAGAAAAATATGGCTTTGAAGTTTCAGTAAAAAGGCTTATGTAAAAGGTAACTTTGCACTACCGATCCGTATATTATCATAATCACATCTGAAAAGAATTCGGTGTCTAATTTCATGATTAATTAAATGCAATCCCGTATCTAGGGATAACTTATATAATTTCAGTATTGAGTGTTCACAAAAGAAAATTAGAATGCTGATACAAAAAGTAAAGAATAATTTTACTTAGAAACGCTGCCCCTGAGCGTAGTTTTCATTTGTTTCACAAAAGCGGTTAATGTAAACGGTTGCTCTTTAACATTTAGCTCGATTACATCTAGCGACTCATCGTGCCCCGTGTTTTGTTTTGCGGAATTATAAAAAGCAAGGCCATTTCTTTCGACGAACGCTAACAACTATTGTTCCTGTATATTTTTTCATAAAATAATTGTATTTTTATGCTGATAAGCTTACAGAAAAATAAAAGTGCATTCCTTTTCTTTTTCAGAATGTACATAACAAGTAATCATTGGTGTTTTCCATCGCATTATGTTTTTGTTACGAGAAGCGGGACGACTGCCGCAGACCATCAGGTTGCAATAATAAGCACTCGGATACATTTTCGCCCATACGGCCGTCACTAACAATTGATTTTTATGACTCTCCCAGACAACCAACCCAGGAAGGAAAGTAAGTACATATCAAATTTTCCTTTATTTTTGATTCGGTGTTTCTCGAAGGAGCGAATGGCGTAAGTCGTTCAGTAAAAGTTCACAAAAGCCGATAACGTAAGGACCGTTAAACATTAAAAAGTGTATGTATAAGTAAAGGCTGCCAAGATGAATGAGTACCTTCAAGCAGGTCTACTTGCGCTGAATAATAAGCTATTAACAGTTCCTGTGTTTCGCTTTGTCTCACTTTGCCTGTTCAATATTCTAAATTAAAAGTACAGCGTTAACTTCATTACATTATTTGATTACATTACATGTACATTTTATTGTAAATGGTAGTTCTCAGGAAATCTACATAAGTAAAGTAATTTATATAATTACATTCAAGTATGCATCATCACCATGGTCAGACTCACGGGTGGATTCAAACTCTCCTCCTCTTTGTAGCCACCCTGGCGATGTGGGCCTGCTTGGCTACGCATTAGGTACGTAAATATCGCAAAACATAAACCTGAGCACGACATCATTACCAAGTCAAAAGAGAAATTACGTTGAAGTGTAAATAAATATAAAATTCGTCTACTGAATATGTAGACAAATTATGCAAATGATCATGCGTAAAACATGGATCAATCCAATTTACTGTCAAAGGGCACGGTTAGAAAAGAAAGGGAGAAATCAAATTGTTTTCACGAGGATATCAAATCGACGATGTTTAACGAAGAATTTAGGTCACGTCTCATGGATTACGGCTTATTTCCCGCCTCTCTTTTTCTTCGTTTGACGTTAATCCCAGCGGCTTCGCAGAGATTCTAACGCCCAGCCTTCGTGCGTTGGCATTCCCCTCCTTTAGACTCTACATCAATTTCAGGGTCAAAAGTATTTAGGAATAAATTATGGGATTTTTATTAATTCTTTGTTATCACGCGCAGTAATAAAAATAAGCAACAAAATCTTTACTGACTGGCAACGTCCCAACGTGCAAAGAAAAACTAAATCCAATTACATTATTAAAATATGAGTACCTAATCATATTTTAATAATGTAAGTATACATTATCTAAGAACGTAATTATGTATAATAATTGGATTCCCGATTCACTTCACGATCTTGTACGTAACTAAATCAGAGACGGCACTCGATTTCGTTCCATAATTCGGGCCAATATAATTACAATCTAGTCTTTTATCGTGTTACCTTTAACATAATCATATAATACTAATGTAAGTGAGCGCCAATTCTCATCCTAATAACATCTAGAAGGAGTCACCTCGACCCGCGCGGAAAATCTGATTATTCAGTGAGTGACGGCGCGCGGCGCACCACCGACCGAATATTAATCGTGCTCTTCCACTTAAACTAATCATTGTAACTATCAGGGTTACAGAATCAACTAGGAATCATTCCTCGCTCCATTCTACATTCTACCGAGTAGCACTAACGACAAAAGAAAATATTATTTGGTAGGTACGAGTGCCCGAACTTCAATTCGACGTGCTCAACATTTTAATGAAAAAACCCTTAGGTATAAGAGTCAAAGCCATTTTATTGGACTTCACGCGTATCAACACAAAAGAAACTGGACATTGGGAAAAGTGAGCGGTCTGGAATGTCTCCTATAAAATCTAAGAAGGATTTGAAATCCACACTCGCTTTGTGGGCCGTCAGCCCGTTGCCAACGATGACAGCGAGGATAAAAGTTTCACAGCAAATCTAAATTTTTAATTAAATTAATTCCATTACCAAACCATGTAGCTATTAAGCTGTTAATCCGTTTACTAATTTGGCAGTAGTAATCCGTAATATTGCCAGTTTATGTAGATACAACCAATTATCGCTGGTTATATTTTAGTGCTAAAATGCGGCCACGCACATGCAGCCGCAACATTCCAAAACTACCAAAATGCAATTTAAACTCAGTATAGCCACTGTTCCTGCGCTGTTATGTGACAAGTTAAAGCATTATGCAAATTTTGGTTAAATCTGGGTTACAAATGTACATATTACCCAGGAGCAATTGCAAAATGCATTTCTTTAATTGTGTATTCTGTCCGTTTACGCAGCCGTAATGATATTATGTTAAAATATCCGAGAGGAAACTTTTTATCAAATTAAATCCAATTAATCAAAATTACTTAGAAGATATAAACGGAATCTAGATTCAGTTACAATCTTCTTTTAAATGAAGTATACGGTCTATGATTTGGAATACTAGTAAATAAAACTCTCTCTTTACATAAAACTTATCATACTTCAACAAATGCAACGGCGCGACAGATTAATGTACGAAAACTGCAACAGTCGTCATACTAGAATAGAAAACTAACAATAAAAATGGTAGTTATAGAAGAGTGCGTGGATGTAGAATGAAATACTATTCCTAGACGCAAATACAAATGAACTTTTACTTAGAAACACAGTACGGTACCTATAATTTTACTGTATTTTAAGTTGTTCTTCCAAGTACCCAGGTTCTTCATCAAAAAGAAAAAATATTGTAATAATTAAACATTAGATCCATTTACTTAAAGAAACACTTAGTTCTTCGCTGCCCACTATTTTATTGCTAAATAAATTAGCTTTTATTGGTGCTTAATTTGTTTTTAAATTAGGTTTGTTAAGCGTATTCAAGCACTTAAACTTGTTTAATTACTGATATCAGTTTTCATTATTGATTGAACTTATTGAACCAGTACTTTAATAAGTGACTTTTAGCAAAATGTGTACATAACTCGGGTAGGTACGATCGCAAAGCTAAACACAGCCACTTCTGTGAAATTCTGCGTTTTCTCAATGTCACAATATATATAAGTACTGTGATGCAATTCTTACAAGGACCGTCTTCTTCACTTTAAACTTCAAAGTCTCAACAGTCGCAGAAAAGCACTGGATTTATGCTTCCTTCACAAATTAATGACATCCAAAATGAATACCGACCTCCTGTCAAAAATATCTATCAATGTTCCAAACAGGTGACCCCGGTCACATACCTATAATCTGTTCAGACAACCTATGCACAAAACCCACTTAGGTGACAACTCTCCCCTTACGCGAGCAACCAAATTATATAACGCTATATGGCGTAAAGCTGAACTCGACATCAATCACGATAATCTTGCCATATTTAAAAGCAACTATATAACCACTTTCAGTTAGATGACATTTGATTTATCATTCCAATAATTAATTAATTTGAAATATGTAATATAATTATCATCACCATTTTATTCTCAATTCCAACTATTATTATTCATTATGACATTACTATGTATTTAATTTAACTTGATTTGACTGTATTCTGGGTTCTTAATCTTTAATAATTGCATGTTTGTATAAATGTATGTATTTTTATTTTTCAATTTCTATTAAATTTTA
The DNA here is from genome assembly GCA_950005105.1 of Lycophotia porphyrea. Lineage (NCBI taxonomy): Eukaryota > Metazoa > Arthropoda > Insecta > Lepidoptera > Noctuidae > Lycophotia > Lycophotia porphyrea. The sequence continues at coordinate 11,375,825 of OX465393.1, forward strand.
TATTTTGAGCATCATGTACTCGACAATGTGTAAGCTGTGGTTACCTATAATTGAGTGTGCGGTACAAGAGCATGTTCTTAGCAGTAGTTTTCATGTTATATAAGATTAATTGTTACGTATATCGTTGGTAATCCAAAATAAAATAAATAAATAAATTATCATCATCATCATTGGGATGCTGCCCCATAAACGATGGGACCCTTGATATCGTATCCTCACTATCCTGTTGTTTTCACATCACAGGAGCTGATGGACGCTACTGAAAATATCAACCTCATCGCCAAATTTTGGGCTGACTCAATTTGAATTGTTATAGACACGCTAAGAAGAAGAAGAAGAGTCGATCAGTAACTACGAACTATTTTTGCCACAAAATTATGAAAATGTGCAAAATATTTATTTACTACCAATAATACTGTAGGTAAGGTAAATACACGACATTTGGTTCATTTTCAGTTGAACGTTTTCCAAAAAACATAAATTAGAAAATATCTTATTTTTAAGACCAAACATTACGCTTGAGTTTGCCTTAGTTTTTGTATAAATCATATTTATTTGAACCTAAATCTTGTGAACGAATAAATAAGAAGAGCTTATAAAACTTCGGTCACCTTAGTCACTACTACTGCAGCAGTACCTCTACCATGAGATGTCATCGAAAACTTACTCGCTAGCGTTGAACTCGCTAGCGTGCTAACGTGGATCAAATAGATTTCGATAATGCTTGCACCATGAGATTTACGGAGTCTTACGCAGGCGATAAGGTAAGCTCGATAGATCGTGTCGTCTAGCTAACTTCACTCTACTCATTAGAATACTTTCGTCTATGCTTCACTACTTATGTTTTGCTTCTTTCTTTCCTATTAATAAGAAAAGAGAACGGCTCTTATGCTCATAATGTACTGTTATCGCTATGCTAAAAATGTTAAGACAGTCAATATCACAAATAAACCGACGAATTAGTAAAGTTGACGGTTAGTGGACAACTTAAGGTATTTAGTGGTTTTTGAATTTTTATTCCTTATAACATGTCACTGTCGTCGTCTAGTTTGAATTTATAATTTTGTTTGTTGACGTTGTGTCACAGAGCTACGTTGTGGTTTAAAAGTTTACTTTACAATTAGATTCAAAGTATTCAAACAGATTATTTTATACAATGAGGACCAATGTCTCACAGTTTTAATTGTTGGTGGATTTCATGGAAAGGTATGTTTCAACTTTCTATTCAATTTACTGTATGTATTGATATATAAAATAAATAAATTAATAATTTACGTTTTTATTATTACTTATTATTAAATTAATTTGAAAGTTTGTGAGGATGGATTTTTGTTATTCTTTGACGCATTAAGATGACTTACATTAATTTACTTTCTATTAAATTATTTAAAACGTAGAGTTACAAAATTCCCAAATAGTTGCCCCTCAACTCAGGTAGATATGCCAAGTCCACTTGAAACTTTGAAAGTGTATTAGGTCAGCTTATCAGCTAAGTTCAAGTGCCCAAAATAAAGACGTGAGGAATGCAACAAATAAGTAAACAAAAAAATATAGTTATGAATTTGATGTGACTAAATTTATATGATTCTTTAGAGAGTCTGTAAAGCTTAATAAACTTTCTTTCACTTATATTTTTCAATTGGTATCCAACATGAATTCTCATTTTGGCTTGAAATTCACGTTGTTCACGTCGTTGGTCTTCAATTTCACATATTCTACGCTAAATAAACTCTTGCAGACATTATTTTCACTGTAATAGACTCAAAAACGTATTATAATTTTAATGTAAACATATGTTTCACTCGTCAAAATGCTAGTGAGCTACGTAACCACTATCGTAAGCGTATTATTCGATAGCTTCAGTGAAATTAGTGACTCATGGTACCGTTGTATATGGTGACAGCTGAAAAACGTTAGTGACTATCGAATAGAATACGTTAGGTTTTTAACCTATCGTAATCTATAGTGCTAATGGTACGAATTTTAATTCTGTCTGTGACCGCTAGGGGCGCTGAACAATATTTCATACAAATAATTTACGGAGACGCTAGCGAGTTTTGGCTGTGTAAACTCATGGTAGAGGTACAGTTAGGGCGATTTTCGTGGTTCAAGTGTTACGCACTGTAATACCGACAATCTACATGACATTGTTGAACATTTTTTTTTACGTATTCTGAAACTAAATTCGTTTTATTCCAACAGTGAATAAATACATATGTTAGTTTTCATCATGATTGTAGGCACCATGGCAACATGATGTTTCATGATTGGTGGTATGGCATGGCATGGCATCATGGTTGTTATTTGTTAACATATAGGCTCCTATTTACTCCAAAATAATGTTCACTCGCAAAAGTTTAGCTAAAATTCACTTTTGAATTCAGTCAACCGTAATCAACTTACACGTGACTGTACATACAGTAAAGGTAAGAACATAAAATTGATTCGAAAGAATTCACATCTTTTCCCAGCACAAAGCAAAACGTGGGCGAGCAATTATACTCGTGACAAGTGGTGTCGAGTAACGAAGCGTACTTTAAACGGTCCAAAAGAAAAGGGACAAAGTACATTCATTGTAATATAACGTATCACGAACTCCGTCTCCTAAGCGATTTTTCATGAGGTGTGCCACGTTAATGTGTACAACGCTCCGGCTCGGCATACTTTGCTTCTTTGCAGGAAATAAATTACCTATGCTTAGAGCGCTACCTCCGCGATGGCTTTGCTACACGAATTTCGCAACCAGATAAGCTACCCCGCTATTTTAGTAGTTTAAACGCGTTGAATAAGTGTTGACAAGTAAGACGGGTGATAACGGTAAGTCAGTAAGGAGATTTTGTTTTCCTCTTCGTTTTATTTTTGCGTGTAAAGATAAACACATTTGTAAAGCGCACGTCGCACGTCTGAACTACTCTGGGTTATCTGAACCGATGTTTATTCAGCTATCTGCTGCGATAGATTGACTGGATGAATAGTTTTTCCCCTAAACCAGGCTTGCGTACTCGGGGTTTGGAAAGTCCCGCGTTTTCCGCCGGTTAGTCATAAAACGTAAACATCAGCATATGGAGCCACAACGATTTCAACTTTAGCTTCACGTTGCTCTGGTCTATTGAACAGGCGTCTATTTACCTTTTTTTTGGGATAACAATATCGTCTTTTAGGGTTCCGTTGCGAAATGGCAAATATTGAAACCCTTATACATTCGTCCTGTCCGCCTGTCTGTCTTTCCGTATGTCACAGCGAGATGGTTGGTACCACATAGTTGGAAATGAAGAGTGTAGGTTTTTTTAAAAGTGAAGAAAAAAATATATAATAATAGGGATGGTTTATGGAAAATATTGTTTGATGCTACATTACCGTTTGTGTGCCAGTCCGACTCACAATTGGACACTTGCTCTAGAGCTAGACAATAGAGATACAATCACTTTACTGACGAACAACTTGAGGTATGTACATCTAAACTTTAACGTAACAAAATCGCCTTTAAAAAGCTCGTCACACCGTAAAAATCCTTCGTAACAACTCTATTGGTAGTAAAAGTACAAATTCAGTTATCCATTCTGCCATCCAGAATTAAAATTCCTAATAGAATATGAAATTTCCTTGAACACGATAAAAGAAGCGAGAACACTTTGTTAGCAAAATGTAAATAACCGATACACTCTGTCGAGGTTATCGGGAATTTTACGCAAAGAATTCTGATAAGCTGCACGAATATTCAAAATGAAATAACTTAAATCCCTGAGAACTGACCGGCAATTTGCTTTGTGGAATAAGAAAAGAAGCTAGACACTGACTTATTGGCTTCTGCATAGATCAATGGTTACAAATGCTGTAATATTGGAGATAGTAGACCAAGAGAGGCATTTATAAATACATACTTAATAGCCACTGTTGTTTATTTTGTTAGTTAGTTTATTTTATACTAGCTTTTGTCCGCGGCTTCTCTCGCGTTAATTTAGAATTTGACAATCAATTCGGATCGGAGCGAAAGACAGGTGGCGCCATCTATTTTTATAAGAACGTTATTGCTATTTTCCTCGGGACCAGTACTTTTTTTCAGGATGAAAGGTACCTATGTCCCTTTCTGTAAAACTGACAACGCATACTTATGCAAAATTTCAGGATGAACGGCTCAGTGGTTTACGCGTGAAAAGGTAACAAACAAACAAACTTACTTTCGAATTTATAATAATAATATATATATGTTTTTTCCTGTATTTATTTTTTCACATACTCATTACATTTTTAAATATTTCAATATAAAACAACATAAAAAAAACATTTAAAAATATAAAAATAGTACCCCACCAGCATTGGGAACAGGGTCCGAGCTACCGGTGGTCAGGGCTGTTGAGAGAGGAACCTCCTGACAATACGCGCCGTGTCCAGAAGTACTGCTTTCTGAATCAAGCCCTTGATCCATCTGCCAAGCGAGAGCCTCCTTAGATGTTGGTCGAGGCTACTGGCTATTAAGCCATTGGCTGACACGACTATCGGCACAATGACTGCTGTACTCACATCCCACATGTTGACAACCTCGCGAGCCAGCTCTAGATACTTGAACTGCTTATCTTTTTCTGCTTTCACGAGGTTCTCGTCATGCTGGACTGTTAATATTTTATTATTATTATATTTATATAAAGAAAGGATAAGGATTTAGGTAGGATAGGATAGGATAAATCAGTCCCTTTTTCTGTAAATATTTCGTTTTAATTATTCTATAGCTTTAATTCATTTATTTCAATACAACAATAGGTACTTAAAATACAAAACAAGTGGATAATCCAGGCTATCTTATGAATGTCTAACTACTTTCCTGAGAACTTTCCTAAAGGTCAGACTCAAAAAGTGTTACCTACATCTTTTCCAATTTGGCACAGGTAGTTTTTGTGTTGGTTTTGATACCGAAATTGTAATTTAGCAACCCACATGTCGTAACTCATTCTTCGTCTTGAAACATTAACATTAACATTTAACATTTACACAATTAACATTTTTTATTTGTTTGTCATTCCTCATACAGGTATAAGGTGAGTAGCATTATCTGCTTTTCACTGGCTGTAAGGAAGCCAGTCTATCCGACATTTATCATTTCAGACGATCATTTATTTTCCATTTCTGCGGATAGCTAGCCCCATGCCATATATTCTATACTAAACTTGAACACTATAATATAGCTTAAACAACGCCAAAGTCAAACTTGTAAACTTATAAGTTCACGAATTTAAATTTGACCTACATGGTCTGCCAGAGACCTTGGTATAATGCGTATTTCGCTCAAACTTATTCAAATGTGGGTGATGTCTCACAGCTCCGCTATCCTTCTAGCTGCCAAGTTGCCGACCCTCGCACTGTGTTTACAATAACAACACTAATTGCCCAGTTACCAAATTAAGAACAGCTTGTGATATAAGCGGCAGTACAATTACAACATTATGACAATTAACATTTTGGGCCATTTGATACCCTCCCTTACTAACTATTACGATGAATATATCATGAAGTTCATAGTCAAGGAGCTGGAAGACAAAGGTGCCAGGTAGTTGCCGAGCTTAGTAAATGATTCACAGTTCACCATGCCTTTGTTTTGTCAAACGTAAAACACAACACGTAATTAAAGCTAAGTTGGGAGAAATCAATAGTGTAAGTAACTACGTATTAATAGGTATAAATATTGTATGTACGCAGTCACGAGAGCCCTTATTTAGCACCTAAACACTTTTTTCCGCTTACTCACTCTGCCACTTGTGAGGTAAACGAGTTTTTGTATACGACGCGAAGGCGAGTTAACCAGTCGATCGACATCCACTGACCGGGTCGCATTACCTAATACGTTACACACATTACCAGCAAAATGAAGACCGCGCCTGTATTATTCGTTTTTCTTTTTTCGATCATTTGTGTCGTCCATTGTAAGGATCTGATTGTGGGTTCCAGTTTCAACAACCGTTTGATACATCAGCAGAAAGCCGAGTACAATGCCATCCCACTCAAGAAGCGAGTTAAAGAGGTGTTCTTTTCTGATCCAGGACAACAAGTTATTAAGGTAAACAATTTTGTGGTCTATTTAATTTTTTAATTATTTGAATTGTTTTTACGCAACTTTTCTTCGCACCCTTTTCAGTAGGTACCTATTATATCTTAATTAAATTTCTAATAAAAGATATTTAATTATACTTTCAAACTTTGACTTGATTGACTTTAGTAGAAGTTCGTAACGATAACTGGCACTAAGAGTTTCATAGGCAAAGTTAAAGGTGATCTAAATGCGACATCAGCACTTTGCAAATTTTAATTACGTATTTGTAATCAACTGATTCTTGGAATTACACTTAAATCTTGCAAATATACAGCGCAACTTGTTTATTAATATTTTCGCCTGCGTCAGTTGGGCCAACAGATTGTATACTACAGCGCCGCAGACTAGACGAAGTAAACAATTTTACTCTTCTATAAGTATCTATTTTGTTTAGGAAAGTGAAAAGTATTTAGATACGGCGTCCCAAACCCTAGGCAAGTGAGTCGTCAAGAATAACGATGTCAATAAGGATTTCGGCTTTCGTTTTATGTTAGCAATTAGGGTCACCCCAAGCACTTGCCTTCGCGTTGATAACAAACTTCATCTGTAAATAACATGAGTCATATCCTAAGATTAAGACCAATTTTAACTGTTCAACTAATTAACATTTATCAGAAAGGTTATGCCTTTACCTTATAACGTGCGAGCTAGGTAACACCGAAGTACTCCATTGTTTTAATTCTAGTCATAACCAGTTGAAAACTGGAACAAGTAATGCGTAATATTTTATTCAACTTCGTTCATAACTCATGTAGCTTTCACGTTTTCTACCATAGGCCTTGTACACAGCTAATTGTAAGCAAACATTCCTTACATTTTTGTAGAAATAGGTAGTACCGTGTGTCTGTGCAAGAATGCGCGTATTATGCAGGACAAAAGCACGAATCATTTTGGTTTATTTATTACCGAGTCTGTAGTCGTATAGTAACCATCGCACACTATTTGTGGAACATTTTGCAATTTCCGGCATGAAAATACTATACCTATGCATCTAGTAATAATGGATCGACTTTACCTAGTAAGTTATTATTTTATTAATATAAGAACTCTTAAGGGTCAAGCTATCATGGGTAGAAATCTCGTCCGGGATTAGCTCAAAAAAACTGTTTTACTATGCGCTTGCGCTCTGAAAAATGTGTCAATAATCGCCCAGTCTTTAATACTTTAATATAGACAAAAGTTATCATACTTATCATACCGCATTGTTCGTTATATTAAATGAAATTAAAAGTGTAATGCGGAAAAATGTGGGTCATTCCAGCGACAAGAAATGCCCTGAGTAGTGTAAACAAGGCTTTAGCTACATAAAACCTTCTCGCAAATAATTCAACCACAACCAGGTACCTAACAAAATTAAACTGACTTCTATACCGTATTTGAATTGCCTTACTCCTTATTACGAGTAAGCGAGCACTATTGAATGTTTTGGAACCACATACATATCATATTACTATGAGTAAGGATCGTTTTGGGAAAAGGTTTTCTTTTATTACGAAACTCTACATAAAACGTAAACATGCATGAGTATGTACAATCGTTCTGATCTTATTCATTTAATTGATACTCAAACGCAAAGGTTTTTTTTACTGTTCTAACAAATAAAAAGCCTTTTTGCTGTGATTTTACGTTCAGCAATTTCGTGTCATATAAAGCTTTATTTGGCACCGTGGAAAAGGCCGATTGGCTTTTTTTGTTAATGTTTTTGTCAGTAAGGTAACGATTATTGCTTTTCGTAAAAGCTAAATCAAGTTTCTGGGGTGTATATTTCTAGCTCGTTCGAGTCTTTGTCATACCTAAACTATTTAGACGCTCACAAAGCGTTAATTATTCTCATTTGTACTAATACTGTTCTGTAAATGGCTTTACGGTTTATAAATCGTTAACTTACTCGAACTGAATAGGTACTAAAATATAAGAATGTTTTTAATAGCACCTTCTTCAGTCTTCGCCTTTGTTTTTAATAATAATAATGAATATCTCAAATAATGATGCGTATCTGCGAAGCATCTGACTGATAAGACAGAAGTACAAATAATCATTATTTTCAAACGACAAAATGTTATACAAGTCATTCTTTCATTACAATTCAGACCATCACAGTTCAATCGTTGACAAAATAGACACTCCTCGTTTTTGAGAACGGAATCCCCTGTATCGCAATTCTAAATGCCTTTTTCCGTATTCTAAAATTATTATTAAAAAATCAAAATGAGAAAAGAATGTTGGGAAACATATTATAATATATTTATTTATTTATTTGAGCACAATGGAGTTCTCCATTGTGCTCAACTACTACAACAACCTGGATTTATAGCTGAAGAAATAATACAACTTTCTTATAATCTTTATAATAAGACTAGCTCAGACTTCAGACATCCTCACAAGGGAATTGTCCGGATTCCCCCCGGGCCCAGTCGAACTGCAATGACTCATACTCGTAAAGTTGTTGGAGTTATTATAAAAACTAGAGCACAAGTTGCCCACCTTGGCATAATAATCAATATGTATGAGATTGTATGTACCAATGAAGATAATATGTCAAGTGAACAATCCAGTAGCTTGTGTGACTTTATAAAAAATATTGTTGACTCGCGAAAGCCTTTTTTTGACGGAATATGTTTTATAACCGGTTTCAAAAACCGGTTACAAAACATATTACGTCATCATCATCGTATTATATGCCTGAGTTTATAAAACGCCGAGGTGACTGCCTCTGGTGTTGCAACTTTTTCTGCTCGCTCGTGTACATACCACAAACTGCAAAGCCATTTTTTTCTTAAAAACGAAACCATGGTTGGGCTATGATAAAAGTGATATATGTACAGAACTGTCAGTAATTATGTCTGATGCACTGCAACCCAGCTCTACCATAGATAACGATATCTATGGTAGCCTGACATCTAAACCAATCATTAACTGAGTGGGTGACATAACAGCTCGTGCAGACACAAAAGATGAAGATAATAGACTCATCGCAATGCTAGACACGTTATATTATACAATCAATAATAATCATATAATATCTAAGCAATTGCAAGAAGATGCATAATACCTACCTCATGACCTGAGGATCGTTACCATAATATGTTATGCTATTATTATAACTAGGTATGTAACATCTACATCTACTACATAGATACATATTCGCAACTATTTTCACGACTCATTTCGCACGGTAAAAGCGTTTTCAGTCATTAAAACTCGCATTTTAACATTCATTTACTAGCACAAAACATCATTCAGAACGATTTACACTGAAAAAGCTGAAAGAGCGCCAAATTAAAGCCGGCACCGAATCGGAACACCTTTTGGTATTGTAGGTGTCCGACTATTATGGAAACTGAAACCACTTTTCAGCAGGTGGGCAGCATCGTGGGCAGACAATCTTGTAAAAATGATACGGAATTTAAAAATATATAGTCGAAGTAAATAGTTATGTTGACTTTTATAACTTTACTTACATAAAGTTACGCTTTTTCCCTGCATGGGGATAGACAGAACGCCACGTGCTACAATCCTTAAATATACCTTTCGCCTCATCAAAATTTAAAAATCAAAATATTTTATTTCACATAGGCCTACGTCGTACGGTGCATGGTTCGGGTTGCTCGTTTCCTCTGGAGAAGAAACGGCAAGAAAAGACGAAAGTCCATGGAATTTCTTTATATTATATAAAATAAAATTATTTGATCTTACAATGTTATTATGTTATATTTAAATATGGGAGGACAGCGTAGCCCTGACAATAAGTCGTTGTTTACTTCACAAAAACTTAAAACAAGACAGAAGTGGACTAGTCTCTATGAGGCCTTATAGATTCCTAGGTGCTTGTTAAGTAAACATTTAGGAATTAACATTGTAGAGGCATTCTACAAGGCCTCTGTCCATAGTCATACTGTCATACATGTACGTTTACACTTTGACCCGACTGCCAAGGAAGGGTTATGTTTTTTTTATTTATTTTTTTATTTTGTTTTAAAATTTTTAGATTATAAACAAAATGATTTCCTATCAAATTATCTACCTACTTGTCGAGATATTATAGACTTATTTCCAGAACTTGTAATTATCGGCTGAACTCGACACGTGGCGAGGTCAGAAATTGACCTATGTAAATTGATGACAACTTCGTTTCTACGAATACTTTAGAAAACATTATAATATGTTTAATGTTTTGATATTTATCTAGACACTTAAATAAATAAATAAATTTGACACACACACACAAGTATGATACATACATACATACAAGATAGAAAAACAAAGTATAGTTAAAGTAAAACAAGCCGTGGGCCCCTAACTAGGCACAACCTATATCTTAGTGGCCCAATATATTCAGTAAAAGCACATTGAATATACGATCGTTAAAAATTAAATTAACAATCAGATTTTTTTGTGAACTTGACAAGCTAATCTTTACTTACTGTTTTACCTATATTTTTTGAATAAATATGATTTATTTGTTTTTACACGACAGCCTTAAAAAAGTTAGTTAGTTATTATTATTATTAAAGGTATAAATATACATTATTAATTCAGGGTTCCTGTTTGTAAGTTTCTTTTTAGATATATGACTTGAAACTTTTTTGTTTACAGGGTATAATTTTGCGGGACCTGGACCACACGGATGCCATCCCCAGCGTCACGGCCGGAGGAGTCGGCTTCTCATACGCCAACATGAGGCTCAAGAGCGACCGGGGATCCGGACTCAACTACCAGATCGAGATCTACGTCTAATACCAACAGCACACACAGATTAAAAAAGTACCTCTAAAGCTATACCTATAGGTATATTTAAGTATCGCACATTCGTTAGATCACTCATTAATTTTTGTAAGATTAAAATAAAGAAAAACTCACAAACTATTTGTTTTATTTCAATTACTTACTTTTATTATGTGACTCATTAGAATTAAAATAACCACTAACACGTAAAATTAAATTCTTTACAGTCGTGAATTTATGAACAGAAATGAATGGTCACTCGGTCACACAATAGGTATAATTCACCGCAAACAATTTCAACTAGCAAAATAATAATGATAACAAATGAAAGCTGACTATCCTCGTAAAATTATTATGTTAATTTCATTAAGTTAATAATTTCATAATATGCTCAAGGATTATAGGTAGTCAGAATTATGTTTATGTTAATTTTTGTTGTAATTAACATAATTGTATTTGACAACCAAACTGACCGGAATCACCTTTGATTAAAATAATTATATTTTGATGATTGATGACGTATGCATTTTACTGACTATCATTTTATGTCATAGGTTTAACTCCATCAATTGCAATGCTCTACTTAATCTTTTTTTATTTAAACTACCTATTTCATACAGAACACAGACTTTAACAATCCATTAAGGTTATAACGTCCGTGTAAGGAAAATGTTAACAGGAAAATATAGCGAGCAGTCTGAATGATGTCACCCTCTGCGGCCAGCAAGAGACCTCACAACAACAGGAAATCTTTATTTAGCGAGGTTGATTGCCGAATGATGACCGACAATTGGCGACCAGCCGGTCCAAACTACTTACATTTGTGAATAATCTTTTAACCTCCGCGATCAATCCTGCCTTTTGTTTTGTCTAGGTCTAGAAAAACTTTAACTCAAGCTGCTTTATCCAGCGGCTAGTCCTACCTGGAGCTAATAAGACGAAGACAAACGACTTTTCTTTTCGCTTCATGCTTTAAAAACATTTAAAGACCTCTAATGAAATTGTTTAAACAATTACATAAATCTGTCTTTTGAATAACGTGATGATAGTATTAATTTATAGCAGCTGTGTTCTTAAATTATGTTATCTTGATGCCTAAATTAAGTCACACATACTCACATGCCCAAGTATACTTGCTAGTAGATAGTTCTTAAGTACTTCAAAGTAGCTTCCACGCCTGGCTCGATTACGACTAGACAGACACTTTGCCTGCATTAAGTGCCAACTTTCTGACTCTATAACAAGATTAATATTTCATCATTTTAGTCTTTAGGAGTCCGTACAAATCAGACACTCTTTCTTTTAGCCTGTCACAGCAGTCATATTTTACGAGCATCCTCACTCCAGGTCATTGAGACCGTGGAAATGATGAATTAAAATGGATCTACTTATCTTAATCAGCACGTGATCTGATAAATGCAAAATATTAAAAACTTCTGAATATATTTGCAATAATTTCGAAAACTTTATTATACTTGTAATTTATTGTTTAGTGTATATTTTTATAATCCAAATTTGAGTCATATAGAATACTACTCAACATACTCATTCCGAGGTCATGGAGTGACTGTTGTTCTGTGGTATAGCCGCGCCATTGTAGTAGTTGCAGAATATAAATCTAGTCTATAGCAGTGTGAGTCAACCTGTGGCCGATTACATTGTTTTGTAGCTTATTATATTAAACAGGAAGACGCATTCGACGCGCGCTCGCGTAACATCCTGAGTCGTCTAACTGTGAACGATGTGAAATATTCTGTAATGATTATAGTGCCCATGATTGTAAAATCTAATCTACATATGTACCTCTGGCGAGTGTTCATATGAGGGTACATATAAATTCACTGTTGTCTAGATTCAACTCATTCAATAGCAGAATTCAGCCTAAAAGTTTTGTCAATCTAAACGCCGCTCTTATAATCACTCTCAATAGAACCGAAACCCAAAAAAAGCTCTCAATATGTGTAAACGTGTGTTATCTGAATTTCATATTAAATTGACAACATAAAAGGATTTTTCTTTTTCAAATCAGAATTCTAAGAGATAGAGAGCATTTTAAAGTAAAAGGTGCTCCTTTATAAGAGTGATTTATCAATAGATCTAAAGGCTCGACCTTTACTTAGTACTCACTTCATAATTAGGTATGTTTGAAATGTACTCAATGTAAAAGGGATACCTTATGTACTGTCTCAGCATCACCGAAATCTTTTGCTGTCCTCGGATATTATTTTATACGGCTAATGTTCAACAGGTAATAACGCATAAACGGCACACGTATGATGACAGGGATCCTATTATCGCCCCTCGACCAAAGACCCGGGCTTGCCCGTCCTATACAAAGGGTCTCCGCTAATTTATTACCAAAATATCTTTAACACCACCCGCCTACAGATAATTAGACACCTACATTACGAAATATGTTCTCTAAAATATACGCGAGAATTTCGGATTATGTTTTTGATATAGCTTTAAGGTATAGCATGTAGTCTGGGTCGTAAAGGTAAAATCAATAGAGCTCGGGACTCTTTCTTTACGATTTGTCAATTAGGATTTGCCCTCGGGAGCACGCAACGGTAGGCTTACCGTGTATGCAGGAGGCATGGTGTCAAATCAAGCAGAAAAGTGCTGTTGGAACCTAGACTATTAAATTATAGAGCGACGAGTAAAGCTTTAAACGGAACGCCTTATGGAAATATCAAATAGGGATGAGCCCTGTGGATCTCTATACGTTTATCATGTGGAAACTGCACGTTGAACATAACTTCTTTAAAGGTAAGAATACGTTATCTTTATAATATAGGATTCGACACAACCCATAATCTACTACTCACTACACCACACCATCAGTGATCATTGTGAAAATTTTATACCTCAAAGACATAAACGAAGTTTTTAGAGATTACAATAAAAATAAATTAAAAGCGACAGCCCATTAAAACAGCTCAGGCTTTGAGTGCTATGCATAAAGTTGGACATAATTTGTGGAAACATGCTTAGCCTTCCGTCAGCTAAAATGATTTCATAAATATGCCGTCCGCTCTACAGATTTATAAAATTATAACAGATCAATTTTGCGTTAATTAGAAAATGTCACCCCCGAACGCTTTAACAGCGTGAACGAAAATAGAGACTGTTTTAACGATAAAATTAATTTGAAACACATGTACAGTGTACAGGTACGTAGGTACTTAAAATCTTCAACAGCCGGATTTTACGTTTCGACCAAATGAATTTGAGTACCAAAATACTGATCGTGAACCAACATCTAACTTTTAATTAATTTGAAGTTTCAGCGTATTTTTATTTTTCTAACAACTCTACAATTTACTAAGAATCCTCCGAAATCGATTGAGATACTGCAAGTCTGTCGGTAACGAACCTTTGTTTCAAAATAGCCCAGGGCATGAAATAAAATTCAGTACAAATTGGATGAGTCCTAAGATAAATGTTAGTTCAGTGAAAATTCTTAATTAATTCGGAGAATGAATCTAAAGTGATATTCCGAATAAGGATAAATGCAATATGTACATGTAGCGGGACTACAAAAAGTACTAAGCAATATAGAACAAAAAGTACTACAGCGCCATCTATGACGGCGCGGACGAACTAAACAACAAAATCCTAGATCACGCAAGTAAAGTTATCCGCGACTTTAGACTATATAGAAGAACCCGACAACAACTGTCGTGCCCACCAGATACAACACTCGTCTAGTTGGAAGAACTCCCCCCTTTTTATGGGGATTGAAGAACTTTCTTCTTTCTCCCAAATACGCATTGATATTTGCCTAGATTCCTGACCTTTTATTCGAAACGTGGCGGTTTTCCGCCTATCAGCCAGTTTCTACTCAATTAATTATTTATGGTTCAATAATTGAGCATGTCCAATTTTAAATAATTATAACACTTTTTGATATCCTGTTATGTATTATAGGTAGATAATTTTATACTGTTAGATCAACCTTTGTTATTTATTTCTGAAATCAAAATAAATGTGCGTGTGTAAATGTGCTTACTGATAAATCCTTTTGAATTGTCAAGAAACCATTTACTTTACGAATTATACTCATACTAGCTGACCCGCGCAACTTCGTCTGCGTCACATAATGCAACTAAAAATAATATTGCGACTATAAATTGAGATGTAAGCTATCCTATCTTACAAGTTCAATCAAACTACACACGGTATACAAATTTGATTAAAATCGGACAAACAACGTGACACGTAATTCATATATATTAAGATAATACACCACGGCCAGGTCGGTACAGCGGCAGCGGTAGTAAAACAGAAGTCTGAAAGATATTACAGGTTCTCCTTACATCTGCGGCACAAACCAAAATGAATCGTACTACAGTGAAACGTATGTACTAATGCCAGATAATAAGATAATATAGCGGAGAAGTCAAGTGCAGTTAATGAACAAGCAGTACGTCATGCAGTAGTCAGGTAACACCCTCCCCCTCCCTGCCTACGCCCTCTTCCTTCCGCCTCGTGCTTGTGACGTCACTCACGCGACTCGGTGCAGCGCCGTCGACTTCGCCGGATCCGCAATTTCCCAACCTGGAAATTACGAATCCTAATGAAAACGCAAACGTTGATAGAATAACATCCGCACATACAAAACAACGTTATAGCGTAAATGCAGCATCCTTGATAAAGTGATAAGCAAAATAACGTTCTGAGTTTCGTCCTTGTTTTTTATTCTCCTTTGTCTGCTGGAATCCTGATGATTTGTAACGTTTTTTTCCTTTTTGTGTTTATTACAGACCTATATCGTACGAATAGCAAACGTAAGTCTGAGTACAATACTTGTAAAAACGCCTGTCAAAATCTAGACAACTATCTGTAGACCAACCGATGCAGGTATTTCTCCTTTGACACGCAGCCGCCACACAGTGGAACGAATGTATGGGAGCGGTTGGACGTAGACATGTCCGAAAAAAAAGAGTAAAATTATGCCAAACTAATGATGCCATCTTATTCGATTACTTAATGCCTTCATAACTTGTGGTGATGAATTTCTTCATAACTCCCATATTTCGGGAGTAATTTGAGAAAATGTGAAATTTTACTATGAAAATGAGTGTATCGAGCTCTCTCCCTCCTGATTCCGGGCTTGTTTCAAGTAGCGGTCTCTAATATCATAATGCTAATACTAAGAGCTATATTTAATACTAAGACACATAGTGCGCCAAATGTGCACTTTCTGGGATAAAGAGTGATGTTTATTTTATAACACAATTTTTTTATTTTTTGTTTATTTTGTTGATTAAAACCGTTTTTCTAAAGGTTTACCTTATTACAATAACATTTCTGAGCAGCCAATTAGAGAAGATATAAGCTAATTAGGATATATAATTAGGGACTTAAGGTTTACATATAAAACTGATGCACTAATGATTACTGATAAGAACATTGCTATTATTTAATTACTAAATGGCTCTTAATACACTAATTTAGCATGCATCATTTACTAATTATCACAATAACTAATTACCTTGCAATATTTAACAAAGGATACCTGGGATACCTGGATTTTATATAAATAGGTCACTATTAGTAACTTTAAAATCAGTGTTGATTTACACCTCGTTGTATCCAAGCTAATCTCGCAATGTATTTTCCAAATTTTAATACAAATCTTGATATTCACGTTGCTTTATGCGCACGCGCACATAAAGATTTACGCGACTTTAACTATTTGTTCAGTGTTTTAAAAGATAACAGTTGTGTTCAGTTATGTGAAAGTGCTGAAACAAGTTTAAAAGACTGGTGTCGTCGATTTTGCTACCGCATTTATGCAAAATGGACACAGTCTGGAAGAAGCACAGATAAGTTTCGGAAGAAACATGAGATTTGGCTACAGGCTGCAATTCAATGGCCGGAATTACAGAATGAAAATATGGAACCTTCTACAGAAAATATAAGTGACGTCATCGAGCCCATAATTTCTCCTGCTAAATCTGATGCTTCAACTTGTACACATCCTAGTCCTCGTAAATCTTTTGAGGACCTTAGTAACCGGCAAAAAAGAAGACGCACTGAAGATAGTCTTTCATGCAGCAGTAGCAGCGCTGAAATTATGTTTTCGGCCGAAAGGGCGCTTCAAAAGGCAGGACAAAGCGATACAGCTTATGTTATGAAATACTTGACGGAGAATCCAGAAGAGGCCTCAAAAATCAAAGCCTTCATTGAAGGTAAATCAATTCAGGTACGGGAAATATCCCCTTTGAAGGCATTGGCTCTTTATGTATCGATGAACTTATCGAAATGGCGCTATAACACTCTTCGGGATTTCAACACTCAAGAAGGAGCTCTTCAATACCCGAGTTACTACATGTTGGTTAAAGAAAAAATTAAGTGCTATCCGGCCAAAGAAGATCTCACAGTTACAGAGAGCTCTGCAAAAATTAAATTACAAGCCTTGATGGATTTAACCTCAAGAAGACTTATTAGGTCGTTAGAAACCCCTGTTGATCCCAATCAACAGCTCGTATTGACCAGCAAATGGGGTTTTGACGGATCATCTAGCCAAAGCATTTATCATCAAAGGACGAGTGAAGATGAGCAAATCGATCTTGCTAGTAATTTTATGATTAGTCTTGTACCACTGCGGCTCGTCTCAAAAGGTGTAACAATTTGGGAAAACGAGCGACCATCTTCCACTTCATTTTGCCGGCCAATATTGTTTAAGTTTATAAAGGAAACCAAAGAAAATGTGCAGAGAGAGATGGCTGAAATCGAAGCAGAGATTGAAGCCTTAACTCCATCCACCATCACTGATGGAATTAGTGTCAAACACCAACTGCTGTTGACAATGATTGATGGTAAAATTCATTCCATTATATCCGATACAGCAGCTTCAGTGTGTGACATATGCAAGGCTTGTCCTAAAGAAATGAATAATTTAGAGTGAATCAAAGATAAACACGCAAACGAGGACATGTATAAATATAGCTTAAGCACCCTTCACGCTTGGATTCGCTCAATGGAATGCTTATTACACATTTCCTACAAATTAGACATAAAATCATGGCAAGTAAGGGGTGATATAGCAAAAAGGCAAGTTGATGACAGGAAGAAAAGAGTTCAAGAGGCTGTAAGAAGAGAAACGGGCTTACTTCTCGATGTTGTGAAACAAGGCAGTGGATCCACCAACAATGGCAACTCGGCAAGGAGATTTTTTGAAAACTACACTAAATCTGCTGAACTGACCGGAATAGATGCTATGCTTTTAAGAAAAATCTGTGTGATCTTGCAGTGTATTTCATCAGGAGAGAAGATCAACGTAACTAAATTCCGAGAGTTCTGCTTTGATACTGCTAAGCTTTACGTGGAGTTATACCCATGGTATTATATGCCTTCTTCACTTCATAAAATTTTAATGCATGGGCCAGACATAGTTCAGAACATGTCAATTGTGCCCATTGGTTTTCTATCCGAAGAGGCATCTGAGGCTAGAAATAAAGATTTTAGAAAATATAGAGAGGGGCATTCTCGAAAGCATAGCAGTATCTCATGCAATGAAGATATTATGCACAATCTTTTACTGTCTTCTGATCCACTTGTTACAAGTATCCGTCCAAAAGGAAATAAGTTTGTAAAAAAATCTTCTTTTAAGGAATTTTATGAGCTTACGGATTCTGAGAAAAGTGATATCGAATTTGTTAACATAAATGATTTAGCGGACATCGATTCTGAATTTGAATTAATTGATGATGATGATGATGACGAAGATAATTAAATGATGTTATTGTTTTAAAATGTGTAACTTAGTAAATTAGAGCTTACATCTTAATTATTTATTGTACTTTTAATGAAACTAGGTAATTTATTATCAACTTACTTAAAAGTCATACTCTCATCAGTTCTTGTGAATATTTTTGTTAATATATATTTCTGTATATATATAATATATTTATAGACCTCTTAATAAGTCTGTCTGCGGTTTAAAGTAAATACAAATGGGGAAAAAACGTTTTTTTTTTTAAATTTTCATTTCCTTTTATCCCAGAAAGTGCACATTTGGCGCACTATGTGTCTTAGTATTAAATATAGCTCTTAGTAATAGCATTACGATATTAGAGACCGGTACTTGAAACAAGCCCGGAATCAGGAGGGAGAGAGCTCGATACACTCATTTTCATAGTAAAATTTCACATTTTCTCAAATTACTCCCGAAATATGGGAGTTATGAAGAAATTCATCACCACAATTTATGAAGGCATTAAGTAATCGAATAAGATGGCATCATTAGTTTGTCATAATTTTACTCTTATTTTTCGGACATGTCTACGTCCAACCGCTCCCATACATTCGTTCCACTGTGCGCCACCCGAAGCAATGAACCCGACTGCTAGTACTATCGCCAATTGAGCCGTCATTCATACAAATTCAGATTATGGGAAACTTGATTGCTAATTGGCTAATCTAAGAGTCAATGCATATATTTTTAGGGTTCCGTACCTCAAAAGGTAAAAAAGGAACCCTTATCAGATCACTCTCTTGTCCGTGTGTCACCACCGATTTTCTCAGTAACCGGTGAACCTAGCAAGTTGAAAGAAAAAGTTATGTCAGATACTGAGGTCTATAGTCCCTATTAGGTGTATTAAAATCAAGGTCGTGAGTCAGCACGATAAAAAGGTATGGGCGAATTTAGATTTTCGCGAAAACTTGTAAGGACCAAAATTGACCTTCATTTTCAACTTTTTTATTTTTCGGAATTTTACCTTTACCTGTGCTGTAAGACCTGGCTTTTAACAATTGACAATTCTAGGTCAACCGGAATTACCCGATAGGTTTTAGGTCACCTTTATGGTAGTTCCCGTTGACCTAGTTCATCACTCACGAAATTTGGAAGAAATTCCAAAAAATAAATATAGTTGAAAACTAAAGGGTGTCACCATACATACACAGTCTAATGTTGTATAGATAATGGTACGGAACCCTTCGTGCGCGAGTCCGACTCGCACTTGGCCAGTTTTTTGTTCTCATTTGTCAGGATAAACCTCGAAAAAACTTGTTAAATGAGCGCTACCGTCAATGCTTTACGTATTACAATCAGCGTAAAAAACCCAGAATGTACGCAAAAAAATTTCGAAATACATTTTCCAATTATTCTGCGACATACGCCAGAATAAATCCTATACACGAAATCCTCGTAGCTTCATATCTATTCCTTGTCTTCGTTATCCTTGCCATTTTCCTGTCCATGGTGTAATTCAGCTTGAATTTAATGATACTATCTAGGCAAACTGACCTTCGCAATAACTTTGACCCTCAGTGAGGAGTAGCAGATTCAGTTACATACGCGAAACGATTCACGTCTGAACTGAGATTACCAATACAAGAGACAGATTGGCCTATACAAAAGTAGTAATCATAGAATCATTATCAGGAAAATGAGTATAATTGTCATAAGATCTGATACGAAATTAACAATCGTGTTTACAGCTGATGATAATGACTTCTAAAGAAAATTGCAAACAGGATTAATTTGCTATTTGTGTTCGATTCATTATTGGCCTATTTGGAAAATTTCTAATAATATGTAGGTAATTTTGGTTTAACAATATTTAGCCAAAGTTACTTAGGTAATAGAAATCCTCCTCAACCCTCAGACATCAGTAAGTAAACGTTTCATATTTAAAATTCTTATAAAAAGGAACTTATTCTCGGAGTGGCACCGAATGTTCTGAGACATGAGCGGAGTTGGCCGCTTGCGACTTGCGCGAAGGATAGCGTAAGCTACAATTTATGAGGCAATTCATCAGATCTCTGAGAGCTCCAAGAGCCTTATTCCACTCCCGTGGAATAGAGGCAGAGGCATGACAACGCAAATTATATCGATACCATACTGTTTCATGTCAGCTTACATTGCACAAACAACTAAATAGATTTATTCAGGTTTACTTCATGTATTTTAGAGTAAGCATAATGTATAGTGGAGATAATGCTGCGACTGATATTTAAGTAGACACCAATCCTTTCCATATTCCCGTTACACCATAAAACAGAAACTATGACGTGGACCTTAATTAGTTTACTTGCCTATCAAACCTTGAATTTTCTCAGCAAAGAATAAAGATATCGTTTTACTTCTGCAACAGTCCTTTTCTGAAAAAAAATGTAAGGTATCGTGGTTCAGAACTGTCCGTAACTTTGATTTATATTCCTCTATGCTGCAACTGGAATTCTCTCAATATTCGTTTATCATAAAAGTGCATGAGACAGTCACAGGTTGCCAGTCCATTTCCTGGCGCCATAACTTGTGTCTGTGAAGTCCCAATTGTGACTGTCGCGATGAAAACGTGCTACATCTGCTGCTGTAGTGACGTAGCGACGAAGACAACCACTTACAGAACTAATCCTACAACACAAGAAATATATGAATCCGAGTTTTCATTTATAGAAAATTCAGCCTCTCAACACGGGATTAACTTAATAAGATTGTACAAAAAAACTGTTAGAGAAATTATTTATTTAGAAAATAAATAAGAAATAGTTATTAAGGTCAACGTACACGTATACACACTGTACGGGATCGGCATAGTCTTGTCTCTAGCTGTTAAGATTCCTTTCGCTGCACAACCACACTTTTAAACATCGTAACGGCTCGTGATCACCTAGCAAATACACTTATGGTGAGAGGATCACGAGCAGACCCGCTTACGTAGGGTTCTCACTACCTTCACCCTAGGGTGACGGCTCGCCGATCTAGTTGTAGTAGTTGGTGCTTACGTTGTGTTGACACCTGGTTGACGTGTTGTGTCATCGGCTCGAGATGAAATTAGCTATGGTGATTCCGATCCCATCCTGGACTTGTTCCTGAGTCTCTAAGCTGTTTCCAAATACGATTGTTAACTTGGCAAACAGACGAGAAAATTTGGATAAACCGAAAAGGAACTAAAACAGAAAAAGTAATATTCTCTGAAATGGAAAACTTTTTTAATTTTCGTTTCATTAAAGTAGTGAGCTCGTACTCTTATCATTTTAAACATTTCAAACAAGCGCCTACTAAAATGGACGCTTAATTACTCAGTACGAAAAAACGTGCTATGTAATATTAGCAAGTTAAATTTAGTAGCCGTAACAGTGATGAATTACGTCACGCTATAAGGCTAATATAGCCTCAAGGCATGACTCCAGATTATGGAGTTAATACGCATGGAGCACCGGGGGTGTTTGTGAAAGACGTTATAGAGCGTGTATTATGTATCAAAATCGTTAAGTAACTTCCCCCGGAACGCAAACACAATTTTAAATATTTTAGAGCTGGTACCCGATCGCTCTCTAATATTCCCGGTGAAAACATATTTCGCCTCTTCCCGCTCAATTTATTTCTGAAAAATTCGTCGTTAACGATTGCCGACATCAGAGAAGGTAAAGTTTATAGGTGCACGGCTATTTATGTGCTGCGATGAAAGGAAAACATGAAATACTTGCTTTATATTAGACCGTACAAACAGTTCGCCGTAAAGGTGTAGTTATATTTATACGAAACTTACTAAAATGACGAAGGCCGTAGACAAAGCTTAGCAACTTATCACATAACGATAACGGCTAACATATACAAAAACTAGCTGATGCCCGCGGCTTCGCCCGCGTGGATGTCGGTTATCGCGACCAAAAGTAATCATGAAATTTTGATCCCGTTCTCGCAACAAAAACTTGACAAATTATATACTAAACCTTCCTCGAGAACCACTCTATCCATTGGTGAAAACAGGATAAAAATCGGTGCAGTAGTTTTTGAATTTAATGCGAACAGACAGACAGACGCAGCGGAGGACTTTGTTTTATAATATGTAGTGATATGTAATTCTGACAATATTACATACATACGGGTCGAGTTGATAAACTTTTTTGTTGAAGTCGGTTAAAAATAAAACAAGAACAAAACATACATTACGCGAGTAAACCTACTTAAACTAAACGAAAATCAATGTTCACAGCACAGAAACATTCGTCATAAAGTTATAAAAGTAATAATGCTATGTAACTGGGTCATCTACCTTGAACTATGTATCGAACAGATAAGGTCGAGACATAACTTGAACAACTAGCAGCAGCGCACGAGCAGGCGACCTAACTCACAAAACTATTCAGCAAGAACGTTACACTTCCATACAAAAGTTGACTTCCATAAGTACATTAAGCTATGTACGCTTTCGACTTATCCCGCCGGACCGTTACTTAAAATTGCATCGTTTTGTTACGGGCTAAGTAAAGTAAGTACAGTGCTTAGTGGTACTGGTATTTGGACTGAGCTGCGGAAGTTAAATGAAGTTCAGTGTAATTACTCTCGGAGAGGCGGTTAACTCGGCTCGGTTATGGTGACAGCCACTGGCGCACGCCTCGTGTCGACTTGCCTCTAATTGAGGCCAATATTAATAATGAAATACTGTTCCGGATAAAGAGAAATCTCTTTACAGGGAATTTGATTGTATCGAAAAATGCTTAATGCCTGAAATGAAAATTCTGTCAAGGGATCGGAATGTTTTAGGTAAAACACATTCCTGAAAAAGTTTATGTAGCAGTGTGTATGTAGTAGTATGTTTATGTAGCTGTGTACAGCAGCTATATTTAGGATGCCTGCATGCATACAGGGTGTTTACAGACTCTTCACGAAGCCGTCAACCAAGCATTATGTTCATCAAACTAAGTAACTTTACGCAAAAATTAGTGTTGGGAAACGACTTTTTTTATGGGCTGAAAAATCACGTTTTCAAGTAGGACTCAATGTAACGCACTCAAAACATTGTGCTGATGGATGGATTGAATAGTAAGGGGGTCCTGTAGGTGTTTAAAGTAAAAATCTTACATTAAAAACATGTATTTAAAAAAAAACTTGCAAAAAAGTTGGATCTTTGACCCCCAATATCTCCGTAACTAGAAGGTCCAGGTATGGTCTAGAACAAAAAAATGATCGCAATGACGGGGAGAACAAGTGCCTTTCGGCTTCGTTAAGAGTCTATTTACACCCTTTATACACGTACGTGTATATGCGTACATATACACGTGACATTCAATATATAATAGCAAATTGGAACATATTGACACCACCACAAATAACAGTTAATAAATCTAAATTAATATAGCAGTCAATAGATGCTCACTGTATTTCGAAGGTAGTTTCAGCATAGTATGTCGTACCAACATATCTATACATTATAGTATCGTCCCACTAAGTACAGAAATGTGGCTGAATCGTTTATCCAACTATTTGTGAAATTGTAAAGCTTCTATTTGTCCACGATGCATTTGCCTAAGCAATTGACATTACGATGGTTGCCAGCTTTTTGCAATTCTTAAATAGTGATGTACCACTACCGTATATTGCCTTTAATAAAATCAAGTATTATCGTTTTTTTTTTAAATAAGTTATCCTGAACAAAAGGTGTAGGTAGTTATTTAAAACGAAATAATACAAAAATAATATTGAAATTGAAATAAAACAAAATTCGCATTGATCGGAATTCATCTCCTTGTGGCAATCATCTAGCCCGTTTAAATTACTGTTTTGTAAGAGAAAAGGGTTTATATATCCGCTTGGGTACAGCAGTACAGCACTGATGGCATCTATTTTTTTTCTAATCGTCTAATAAATATAAAAAGTTACGATTCAACAAACCGGTATCGTATTTACAACACTACACAAAAGAGCTGGTATCATTATTTATAAGTTTGACATTAGCATGTGTCAATTTAGTCTCAGGGTTTAAAAAACAGAGTATAGTTACACAGGCAACGGCAAAATGAGTTGGACAATAGGGGTAAGAGCCAATTTTCACCATTTTTTGTTTCGCTGAGTTTTAACACCTTAACAAATTAATGTGTGAGTTTTGATCTGAAATGAGGAACGGTTTTGACCCATCTCAATTCTATCAATCTGTGGCAATTAACTGATGGAAATTAATCATTTTAGATTTGTCACTGTTTTGTAACAACTACTAGGAAGCCATCGGGATGCTTCGGATATCTAGTGTGTAGCCGGAAACAAAGGTCCTGAACTAGACATCTCAAGTTGCTATCTACGTCCCCTTATTGTCTTTGGTGTGGCACTTCCTGCTAATCGTGGTGCCAAATGTACATTAGTATTTGTTGCAGTTAAACTGAAATGAGTCTATTTACCTTATCATAACGTGTTTTAAACCTATTGCCGAAAACACGCTTAAGGCATAAAGCTTTCCAGGGCTGCGGGACTGTTCGAAAGAGATACCGTAGCCCTGGAACACAAAGGGCAAGGAAGGAACATGGATGGGTTTTAGTCAGACAAGTATGACACTCCCTTCCGCTCTGTCCAGAGCGGGAGAAGTCATTTGATGATCTCCCATAAAAAAAGGCATAAAGCTAAATTTCCGTGGTACCAGTTGAAAAACCAATATGTAATTCCATTTTTTTTTTGGAGATTTAACCAAATTTACCTTTTTCTTGGTATGGATTTATCGTTATGAAGGTTTACTCCGCTAGCTCTTACTTAGAAACATACTTGTTGGAAAAAAATGGCAGAAAGATTGAATTCCGTATTTCACCTTACAGGGGACTATTAGGTTACGTGGCCCACTTTAGGAAGAATCATCTAATAAACCGGTAACAAGTACCTACATTGCGTTACATGTACAGGTACATATTTATTTACTTATTATTTTCGCTTATCATCAGTTACAGCATTACATAGTTTCTAAATAACAAGAAAGACAACAATCGCAAATTGTCTACAGTCTCTTAAAAATCAGGCACTTTTTATTGCCGCGCGACACGGAACAAAAAGGATTAAACATAAGCTATGTGGTTATATAGCTTTATAATTCGTGGAGGCAGTCATGAACAGGACCTACTTACCGGCAGGACTCGTGTTTCGTTGTGAGACGACCCTTACGATATTTATATCCTCTCACTCTGAGATTTTGAGCCTTTTTAACGTCTGCTCTGATGTAATTTAGAGAATTTTATATTCTTAGAGTTTCCGAAACCAAGACCTTCTGTGCCGAGAACCACTTCCTTAAGTAACCTTATGTTCACAATCCCCTTAATATATGACGGTTTTTATGTAAACAAAATACGTGGAACCTCACATTACGAATAATTTTAAATCGATTGATAAAAATATTACTGGAAATTACTCACAGAGCTCCTATCAAATTCAAATCATTTATTTCAGACACTCCTCCATAATCCATATCAATAACTCTATATAAATATATGTTATGAAGAGTATACGGTAGGTCTTGCACTTCTCATATTCTGGGTATACCTTCACCTCAAGTTAATACGAAATTAAATTTACTACCCAAAAATCACATGGTATTGAAAACCAAATCACAAATATGTAGGAGACAGTGATTGAGTGTGCTTTATTTGTGCGAATGTGAATTTTGATTTTACAAATAATTGTAACCATCAAATCCTCCCTTCAAAATAGTTGTCATTTTTGAATGCCTCCTTGTATCGCAGAAGAACTGAATTATTGTAAATCCAAAGTTTCTTGACACCACAAAACCATTATTTATCAACTAACCAACAAGAGTTTACAGCCCCTAAAGTTATATTTTCAAAGCTATTTAGAATGCGCACCGCTTTGAGCTGGTAATGCGGGTAACCAATATTGGTCGAGTTTTATTAAAAGAGAGCATCGAAAATTGTTAGACCTAGTCGTTAAGCGAATTTTAAAATTAAGCTTAATTTTTAACCTCGTTATTATAATGGAGACCCAAGTCAATCAACTTGGCCGCTGTTGCGTGAAAGCTTGATGTACGGATAGAATATTAAAACACTGATGAATATAGTCCGATGCGAATATGATTAGGTGATATTCGCATTAGCTAGCAATGTGCGGAACAATATTTGTGTATTTATCGGTCGCGTCGTGTTGTGATTCAGCGCGAGGACGCGGCCCGCGGCTGGGGCGGGCGCGCGTCGTGTTTGGCGACTCGGTGAGCAAACTCGCGCTCTAGCCGCATTTGCAATTCGTTTGCGGACTACGAAATACTCTGCACCCGACCAAGTCTTTTGTGTAACCGGATTTCTCGGTTAACGACCTAGATTCTGCATATTTATGCAGTTTGGTCACACAATTTTTCGTGTCTGTAACTATCTCTTAAGCCTTCGCTGAATGTGATGTGGTGATAACGTTTCTCTGCTCGTTACACATTTGTTTTCAGAGCTATCTTGTACATACAAGT
Source organism: Lycophotia porphyrea (assembly GCA_950005105.1). Taxonomy (NCBI): domain Eukaryota; kingdom Metazoa; phylum Arthropoda; class Insecta; order Lepidoptera; family Noctuidae; genus Lycophotia; species Lycophotia porphyrea. The sequence goes on from OX465393.1 coordinate 11,402,816, forward strand.
ATCCAAAATGGTTTGTTAAATAAAACATTTTAGACATGTGAGATAACACACGTGTTTGCTGTGCGAGTTTTAAAATTTTAAAGAAGAGTCCTTTAGATTATTTATGACCATACACGTCAAAATGCTCTACGTTAATCTTCTCATCAACATAATATTGTGACCATGAAATGCCAATGGCAACAGCAGGAGTTAAGTTACTATTAGAGAACACGAGGACGTCGGTGCTCCTTCTCTGGAAATCCAAACTCTACGTGGATGAAGTTATAAGCATTCGTTAGTTCCAAATAACATGGCTGGCAGCGCAAGATATCTTGAATTTAATTATAAAGTTAGACAATAGTCGTATAGCTACGTTCATGAACCCGTTTAATGTTCACTTTATGAGAAAACAGTCACAAAATAAACAAACAAGATAAACATAGGTTCCGCATCGCCGCCGCGCCCGCGCCGGGGTAATAATCGTACCAGTGTATGAGTGTAGCAGAGGCGGGACCGGACGGGCTGTCTGACGCCCTGGCTCCCTGGCTCTCTGGCTACCCCGCCAGCTACAACTTACACTAATGTTCTTAATTTTTGCACCGAGGGCAATACGAGCGAATCCAAGATTAACAATTGCCCTAAAGCGAGAAAATTAACTTTTAAATGTAAATTTTACGAGGAAGTCATAACGTGAAAGCTGCCGCGGTTAGCTCTGATTTATTGCACTTGGAATTGAAAGTGTTAAAGGAGTTGCAATCTGAAAAAAGTTTTAATAGGTACCTCTTTAAAGAAATATAAATCATGATTGTAGAGCGAATTTAACTTTCGCAAAGTTGTACAACATTTAGGCTCATCTACTTGAGTGGCTATTTGATGATGGCGCTTATTTCGCTAATCAGAAAAGTATTCATTAGCTTCACAGGCGACGTGGATGATCATATTTTACCACCCCTTTGCGAAGGTCTGTGAAATCTCTCTACAATAAAATATACATTGTTTAAAAGTTGAGATATTTACTTGAGAGTTTCTGCTCAAGCTCAACGTATGTACATACATGTGCAAACTTACTTTATTGAAAAGAATAATACAAGTTCAGTGTACCTATATTGTAATCTTTATTCTTTTTAATTAAAATAACTACAAAGAAGACTGAAAACCTACAATTTCTGTTTATAAACCTACGTTACCCGAGCCGTGGATGTTAATACAATTTATTAAATTTAAAAATGATTGAGCAATGTCTGTCGCCGACACATCAACAAAACTTCAATTAATGTGAATACGACTGAAACTCATTCCATACCCATATTTTTAAACTTGTAAGCTACATTAATTCCGTAACAAATTTCAATTTCCAAGTACTCGGAAGCTTAACTCTTTGGACCGCAAAGTTATATGGATTGGAACTCTTTAGCGTTGACGAATGGTAGGAGGTAACGAATGTGTACAATCAAAACTTTGAAAAGATTCATTGCCGCAAATTTAGCCAACCAAAAATATGATCCAGCCTGAGTCAAAGAATTTGAGAACGGATGTGGCTCGGGGCGGTGCGCGGTGCGATGCCGCTACTCGCTAAACTTTTTCATTTCCACGCAGAAATATAAAAAGCGGAAACTTTCTGCGAATAAACTATCATCCTGGAATATTTTAAAAACTCCTACAGATTTTTATAGTGACATACTGATTTGTTCTTTTTGAAAACATCTAAAACTATTATAATCAAGTTTTCTTTTCTGTGAAATGAAACCATTTAAAGAAGAAAATAACGATCCTTCCAATGATTCCTTTATAAAACCGGCAATCAGATTACTAGTCGTGCAATTTAAAATAAATCATTAAGCCTTTCAAATGTCTGTTTATAAATTACAAAATATCGAGTCGAATTAGCATTAGAATCAGTTCGCCATTTGGAGGTTATTTACAGACAATCCAGCAATTTGGAATACCATCTTATTATAATTCGAGTAGACATTTTCATTGATTCTTAGACTATCTTTCCGAGCGGACATTCAACACGGAAACGATAGAGTGAAGTGGTGAGTGAGGAGGGTAGTGTTTCAATTTTTTCTATAAATGTAACGGCGGCTCCTCGGTTCACCGGAAGGAAGCACTCAATTATGTTATAATCAAGGTGTCCGGGGTCGCGAGCGGGAAGGCGGCCGCCGGGGCGACCCGCTACCAGCCAACTTAAATGTCACGGCTTTAATGCACGACCCATTCGTTATTAAAATATGAGTCTCAGCGTACAACGACCCTCCCTGTACCTCGGAAAAAGTTCCTACGTGGAAATAATACCAAAATACACAATAATTCCTGTACTCATCTGGGAATGAAGATAAACCGCGGGTTGCTTATCGGGGCAGGTTGAAATACACTTACAGACCTACTGTGTAGAACAAACATTGCAATATAAGTTTTGCTGATGCAAAAATTTTAACAAGATGATTGTGTGTGATTCAGAACCCAAAATAATAAAAAAAGATATCTTAATCGGCCTTTAGCTTTTTATTGGGTTTATCTTGTATGTCGGTCGAGGTTAAAGGGCTTTTCCGGAAATAACTGGGTTTTTTACTGCTTTAGTTTAGAATACGGAATTCAATCAAATCGTAGTGGCTTGTTTGCGTTCAAATGAAAAAGACAAAATGTTAATACAGCATAATCTAAACCTTAAAGTTTACATTAGCAAGGTTACTTTATCGTAGTTCATATAATACCTTCATTCGTGGAACCGAATCATAAGTATAAACACACCCACGACAGACTATATTTCAAGGGAAAAATAACACATACACGTGTAGATTACAAACTGGCTCAAGCACTGGCACTTGAACTTAAAATCGAATACTAGTATTTTACATATATCTCTCATGTTGTTAAAAAACCAATTCGCTTTCCAGCCCGATAAATTTCATTTTATCCTCCGTTTATGATCCGATTTTGTGTAGGAGTGAGTGTTACCATGTTGTTGTAAGGAAAGCGAAAGCATATCAAATTGATTGATCGTTCTGTCGACGAAAATGTTCCATATTTGGACGACTACAATTTCAATCTGTTAACCTTTATATTAGAGCAAGATGTTGCGCATCGATTTGTACGGAAAGTTACAATATATTTTCCCAAAGTCTGGAAAATAAGTAACAAAAATATTTGCAGAATTTCGTTACTACACTATGAATTTCGATGCAGCAAATGTTGCGAATTAAAGGAAGGTATTAATAATCGTCCGTGTAAGCTGTAAGTAAGCTAGGCAGGGTTTTTTTGTGATTTAGCATGTGTACTAAAACCGCAAAGAGCCGTCGCCCGCTCGTTAATTTGCTCCTTTCTGTGTCGTTCACTCGTTCGTAATCAAACAATCGCGGCTGGCCGGTGGTCGAAGGACGGGACTATAGCGATTTGTTACATATTGTGTTGATATTTCATTTATCACGGTGATTCAATTTTCCCAGCAATTAATCACTGAACAATAGCTGTGGTCAGTGGGCGACGGCTGGACGAAAAGATAGACGAAGTACTCGCTTGAAAATTATAAATATAGACGTTCCCTTATCCGCCAACGATCACCCATTCCGACGCGTTATTGGGAAAATGGCACCGTTTAAAATAACGTTGTATGGATAATACGGCCGTCGAGATCTTAAGTATTTTTGGTATTTAAGGTCAATAAATATATATCACGTCACTCAGGATTATCTTGTTTTTGTAATAACCTGAACTGATTTACACTACAGGTTTGTGTACTTAATTCGACAAAAATCCCGTTTTCGCAAATAACTGTAACACCTCAATAATGCCTGTTTGGCAACAAAACTGCTTACTTGCTTAGTTATAAAAGAAAACTTAACATACATTGGTATAGCCTGGTCTGGTTCTGCTTAATTAATAGACAAAGGACTATACCCATTAATTCCATTCAAGGAGTTCGTAAATTAATGTATTCGAGGCATGTTCAATTAGTATATTCATTTTGTATATTGAATACCTACATCTAGTACTTATAAAAAATACCGCCTAGAGCATTTTCTATGTTTATTGAACAGAAACAGTCTTTCAAAATTGCTATAAATATTCCCTATCTGTGAGACACGTGCTAAATAGCTTTAAAAAATACCATAGCCGTTTGGTGTCATTATTATTGAAGGTTTCGGCATCCCGAAGTCCTGCGCTTCTTTGAAAACTGAACTACTTTATTACAATGTTTCATTTTGAATATGTAGATAGCTAACAATCTTGCATCTCTCTCCGAGTAAGAATATATTTTCGCGAGCAGATAACTTAATAAAACTCCAACATAAAGCCATTTTAGCTAGATAGACTAAAAGCAGCCACCAGCGTTAGACAGAGAATAATTTTGTCATGGAAATTTGAAATCTCTTAGTAGTCTAAAGCCTCATATCCAGCACGGCTGCATGCGCATTAGCCTTGAAATGAAACGTCACCCATTAGCACCGTAGTACCGTCACCGATGCCTATATTTTTCTTCCACTTTTTGATTTCCTATTTATCCTTTGAAAATAATCTGTTCTACTTTGCATATTCCATGCTTTCTTTTTTAGGGTTCCATACCCAAAGGGTAAAACGGGACCCTATTATTAAGATTCTGCTGTCCGTCCGTCCGTCCGTCTGTCTGTCGGTCTGTCTGTCCGTCTGTCTCTCCGTCTGTCACCAGGCTGTATCTTATGAACCGTGATAGCTAGACAGTTGATATTTTCACAGATGATAATATTCTGTTGCCGTTATAACAACAAATACTAAAAACAGAATAAAATAAATATTTAAGGGGGGCTCCCATACAACAGACGTGATTTTTTTGCCGGTTTTTTTGCTTGATATTAGAATATTTAGTTGTATATTCACTTTAAAAATAAGTAATTAAATTAAAATAAAATAAATGTTTAAGGGGGGCCCACATACAAGAAACGTGTTTTTTTGCCGTTTTTGTCTAATGTTGTATAGATAATGGTACGGAACCCTTCGTGCGCGAGTCCGACTCGCAGTTTTTAATTGGTATAGTTTAACTGAATTCTTTGCTCTATCCATACTTGTGTAATTAGATGTCATCATCATCATCATCATTTCAGCCGAAAGACGTCCACTGCTGGACATAGGCCTCCCCCAAGTGTCGCCACATTGACCGGTGTCGTGCGACTCGCATCCAGCGGATCCCCGCAACCTTAACCAGGTTTCTTTCATCGGTCCACCTAGTGGGAGGCCTTCCAACGCAACGTCTTTCGGTTCGTGGTCGCCACTACAGAACTTTTCGGCCCCATCGGCAATTCTTCGGTTTGGCAATTCTTCGGGCTACCTTTGGTTCTCTTGCGGATGTCATTTCTGATTCGATCACGCAAGTAAACTCCGAGCATAGCCCTCTCCATTGGCCTTTGGGGGACTTTAAGCCTTCTGATGAGGCCCATTGTGAGCGACCACGTTTCGGTCCCGTATGTAATCACTGGCAACACACATAAACACTGGTCATAGACTTTTGTCTTGACACACTGCAGTTAGTTGGACGAGAAGATACCACGCAACTTCCCGAATTGGATGTATTGTATTTTATCTAAATATTAACTTGTGACATGAATTTTGTATGCCTCAATGGCGGGACATAGCAGAGTTTGATCCACAATAAATTATTAGAATTTGAATACTTTTCAAAAAGTCACGACTCATCTGAAAACTTCACTATTCGGAAGTTGAACTAATTATTAACAGTAGGCCCAATTAGCACAGATAAGTACCTACTCACTCTAATATAGTGAGTCACTAGTATAAAGGGTGTAAACAGACTCTTAACGAAGCCGAAAGGCACTAGTTCTCCCCGTCATTGCGATCATTTTTTTGTTCTAGACTGTTCGGGCACCTCCAACTACTCGGCTATCTTCGGCTGCTGTCGTGGGACAGCGGGCGGCGGCGGGCGGCGAGAGGTGCGGCGTGCGGGACGCGGGCCATCGACTCCACTTCGCGACCGATCTACAACGGCGGCACGCGCGCGCACTCCATACGTTTACCAATTTATAGTCATTGTACCTTGATCTAAATTACATTCATTTTATATACAGTCCACTGCATTTTAAGTCCTACTTAGGTCCCTAACATATGGTCATTCGAGCCTCTTTAAAGTCGCGTTTTGGTACAACCAATTTCGGCGGCAACTGGCATTACAACTCGACGTTGGTGAACTTTGGACTCATAGCAAAATTGAATTCGCTGCGTCACCGGAGCAACGGTTTTTTCTACCGAAGTCGAAAGAACACAAGAAGAATAAGAACGGGACTACACTACATTTCACCAAGTCTAGATAACGACGCCGGCGCTTATTATATCGACAGCATTGTACGATTTACGCCGAGTCATCGCTTGGAAGAATTTTTGAACAGGTTTCTTGTGGATAAAGGTTCGGTATTGGGTGAGTTCGTTCCAATTATTTCCTTCTTTATCCTTTTCATTTTCAAACAAAGTTCAAGTGTTTTATTCCGTTAAATTCAAATTGGTTTCCGTTTTCACGTTCATATTTGAGTCAATACGTGTTAGCATTATACTTATCTCTTTCACTCTGACGCACTGCTTACGCTTGCGCTCCGCTGAACTCCCGTTAATTTGGTGCATGATCAGCTGTGTGCTTATACAGGGTTACTGGTAACTCGACGTATTCCTTGCAGGACGTCATAGTAGGGTTAAAATGCAACAAATTAAGCCACCAAATGTTCTACCGAAATTCAGTAGTTTTTGAGTTAGTTCGATTTTTAGAGTTTTTATGAATAATCCCAGATTAAATCATTTGAAACCAATTTAAAAATTATTTACGGCGCGACAGTACAGAAATTTTAAGTTATTATCGTAGTTGATGCCGTAGCAGATCTTTGTTAATAATTAAAAGTTCAAAAATGCCTTAAACCTTGGCAAATATCACTAATCAAACATTTTTTTTTTTGTAATTTTTGTTATTACTCCATACAAATTGTTGTCTAGTGCAAAAATAAAATACTACGCCTGATGTACAAATTACTAGGAAAATATCCTTATCTTATCAGCTATCCAAAAAGGTATGAATGTTAATACAAAGTCATGGACTACATTATGAAAATCGTTTTTGATTTAGTACAGGAAGACGTGCGTCTCACAAAAAGGTGATTATTCGGAAAATCAAATAAAACAATTTCGTGAATGTTATTATTATTTTTAATAAATTTCAATTTAATAACTTTTATGACATACATTTCACACGTCTTGTTCGATGTGCTGCCCTCGGTTTCGAATACATGTTCTTATTCGCTTCCTCATTTCAGTTTTTGTGATTCTTGATGTGATTGTTGCCCTCATCTGGTCCGCCGCATCTGTTATTCTCTCCCTTAGTTCTTCAATTGAATTTACTGGGGTCACATAAACTAGGTCTTTCATATGACCCCAGACGTAAAAGTCTAGGGGCGTCAGATCAGGGCTTCGCGCAGGCCACGGAATCGGCCCACCGCGCCCTATCCATCGGTTTGGATAGTTTTCATCCAGCAATTGTCGAATTGTGATTCGGAAGTGGGCTGGACATCCGTCATGTTGATAAATCATGTTTGCTCTTCTTTCTTCCGGTACATCCGCGAGCAGTGGTGTTAAATGATTTCTAAGGAAATCTTCATAAAGTTCCCCATTTAGTGTTCGGGGTAAAAAATGTGGGCCGATTAATTTGTCGTCGATAATACCCATCCAAACATTAAGCGAGAACCTACGCTGGGATGCGGTTGGTTTCAGTTTTTTAGGGTTTGCTTCTGCTTTCGGTGCCCAGTAATGTAAGTTGTGGTAGTTTGTGATACCATCACGGTCAAAACATGACTCATCGGTCCACAGAATGTTTTTTAAAAAGTTTTCGCCTTCGGCGTCGGCACTCAGCATGAAACGACAAAATTCAAGCCGTCTCGGCGGATCTCCCTCTTCTAATGACTGGACTGGTTGGTAGTGATATGGATGTCGGCCTGACAAGTGAACTACAGACCAGACTTTCCACTGTGACATACCAAGCTCACGCGCTACGATGTTTGTCGATATGTTGGGGTCGTCAATAAAACGTTGAAGAATCAGCTCTTCGTCGTCAGCCGTGTATCTCCGGGACGACCAGTGTCAATTTGCCTGGTTCTTTGGACGCTGCCAGTTTCAGATATTCGCCGATAAGTCGATCCGAAGACACTAACGTGTGGGAGTCGGCGGTTGGGAAAGCGAAGTCCATATTCTCTCCGCGCTTCAGCAGCGTTACCGTCACAAAGTCCGTAACAGTAAATTATGTCAGCGTATTCTGGATTAGAATATGCAGCCATAGTCAGCACTTATGAAGGCACAGCACAGCACGAGAGCAAGATACGCGATAGGGATAGCCAGATAACAAAACACGAGCTTACGCGACGTAGAGTTGAGACTGACTAACGCTGACGACCAGAAAATCGCACCCCGAGTCATGCCGAGAGAACAATAGTAACCAATCACAAAGCTTACCGTGTGTTTGGAGTTCAAGCTCAGGTAAAACTACGAATACTACGAATAACAAACAAAATGTTGATTGTCTTACAATTTTACCTGCTCCCCATAAAACTCTTCTCTACCCTGTCATACATGCAAAAGTATTGACAATCATACCTTTCTAAATAGCTGATAAGACAAGGATATTTTCCTAGTAATTTGTACATCAGGCGTAGTATTTTATTTTTGCACTAGACAACAATTTGTATGGAGTAATAACAAAAATTACAAAAAAAAAATGTTTTATTAGTGATATTTGCCAAGGTTTAAGGCATTTTTGAACTTTTAATTATTAACAAAGATCTGCTACGGCATCAACTACGATAATAACTTAAAATTTCTGTACTGTCGCGCCGTAAATAATTTTTAAATTGGTTTCAAATGATTTAATCTGGGATTATTCATAAAAACTCTAAAAATCGAACTAACTCAAAAACTACTGAATTTCGGTAGAACATTTGGTGGCTTAATTTGTTGCATTTTAACCCTACTATGACGTCCTGCAAGGAATACGTCGAGTTACCAGTAACCCTGTATAATAGTAACAGCTGTGCGGTCGACCGGTGTAGCTCGCCTGTGACATTCATCAAGGTCACGCGGCTATTCATTCACATTTTTTATGTGTTTTGTTCAAATATAACTGCCAACTGCTTTACGAAGCTTTGCTACGCATAGTCAAATACTGTTAATATTACGGTCTATTACTTTTATTTCTGGATTACGCTATGGCCTCTTTAGACGTATTATTGAGAAAACGAAGTGCCATTAAGGCAAAGCTTACAAATTTCACAAATTATTTGAATGTGCTTCTTAGTTGTAAAACTGTTTCCGATATTCAACGCTTAGAGTTGGAGAGCCGTTTTAAAAAATTTGAGGCTACATACGACGATTTTGACAATTTACAGATGGAAATTGAGGTGCTTTCGGATGATCCTGGCGAGGCGTATGCAGAGAGGGCAAAGTTCGAGGACCGGTATCACGCACTCGTAGCGCAGGCGCATGGTCTGCTTGCCAGTAGCGATGATGGCGGGTCTGTAACAGGCTCGGTGAACAAACACACAGGTGAATCGTTCCAACAACGTAACTTTATACGCTTACCTAAAATAGATTTGCCCAATTTTGATGGTGGTTATCAGTACTGGCTTGAGTATAGATATACATATTTGTCACTAATACATAATAGTAGTAGCATAGATGCCATTAGTAAGTTCCACTACCTCCGTGCGTCGCTTAAAGGCGATGCTTTGGAAATAGTAAAAAACATTGATTTTAAAGGTGATAATTATGAGATGGCGTGGAAGTTACTATGCGATCGCTTCGATAATAGTAGGCTTTTAGTAGATACCCATGTAAAGGCTTTGTTTAATGTAGATTGTATTACACAAGAATCATCTACTTCTTTGCGACGTTTAGTTGATTTAATTAATAAAAATCTCAGAGCACTAAAAACAATGAACGAGCCAACGGACAATTGGGATACGTTGATCATTCATATGATGGCTATTAAACTAGATCCAATCACCAGCAGGGAATGGGAAGCTTATCGTAATAATACATCAACAAACCCAACAGTTTCTCAACTTTGTTCTTTTATTAGTAAAAAAGCAGATTTATTGGACACATTAGAACATAACAAAATCACGCTTAATGTAGAAAATAGTACTAACACTCATATCAATCAAGTAGACAACAGACATAAATCATTAATAGTAGAAACTAATCAAACCAATAGTTCAAATCATAAATACAAAACAAAATGTCCCTTATGTAATCAAAGTCATCTATTATACACTTGTGAAGAGTTTCGAAAATTAAACGTAGAACAACGCATTTTAAAGGCAAAGGAATTCAAAGTTTGTTTTAATTGTTTACGTAGTGGTCATTTAACAAAGCGATGTAGATTGGCTGGGTGTAAATATTGTAAAGGTAGACATAATACCCTTCTACATGTGGAACAGTCTACTCCTTTTCAAGATCCTATGCCCAGTAGTGTAGCATTGCCCACTGATGTTTCTGGAGGTGTCGCTCCACACGGTTGCACCTCGGAAAGCATCTCTTTGTCGAGTGACGCTCGCTCGCAACATACTACCTCTCATATTTTACTGTCCACAGCTTTGGTGAAGGTGGTGAACCACCGAGGCATCAGGAGCGACGCCAGGATCCTGCTCGATAATGGTAGCACAGCTAATTTTATTACGCAGAAACTATGCGATCAGTTAGGACTACCTCGACGTAGCACGAGCTCCACGGTGACAGGTATAAACAGCCATACTACATTAAGTACACGGTCTTGCAACCTTACCATTGAGTCGTGCAGCGGCAGCTTTAAGACAGATATCAATTGTTTCATTTTACCAACAATTACTAACTTACTGCCGTCTACTTTAGTCGACATTAGTAGCATTCCCATTCCATTAAATTTAAATCTGGCCGATCCTTCATTCAACGTTCCATCAGAAATTGATATTCTAGTTGGGGCAGAGGTATTTTGGAATGTTCTAGGCAGTGCATGCATTAATTTAGGGAAAAACCAACCCAAAATACATGAGACAAAGCTTGGATGGATAGTATCAGGCTCTGTAGCTCTTCTAAAACATCCATCCAAAAAGATACATTCACACCTTTGTAATATGGCTATGTGCGATTTAAATAACAGCCTGAATAAGTTTTGGGAACTAGACTCCGTTTCTTCTGAGCATTCTTTGTCACTGGAAGAACGAGGATGCGAAGAAAGTTTTCGTCTTAACACTGTGCGTGATCAAAACGGGCAGTTCATAGTAACAATACCTCTCAAAAATGATCCCGGTGAATTAGGCGAGTCTTATGAAATAGCTAAACGTCGATTTTTATCGTTGGAACGACGTTTCCAACGTGATCCTGCTTTTAAGGAGAGATATGTTGCATTCATCGAGGAGTACGTGAGCTTAGGGCATATGACTGTGAATGACTCAACAAGGAAACCTCATTCAGGTAACAAAATTGAGTATTTATTGCCACATCATGGAGTCATCCGAGAATCCAGTACCACAACTAAGCTCAGGGTAGTCTTCGATGCATCAGCAGCTACTACTTCTGGAGTGTCGTTTAATGACATCCAAATGGTGGGGCCCACTGTCCAAGATGATCTCTTTTCTATATTGCTGCGTTTCCGTCAGCACAAGTTTGTTATTTCTGGCGACATAGAAAAGATGTATAGGGCCATTCTGATAACACCACCACAACGTAGCTTACAACAAATCATCTTTCGCGCTGACCCTAAGCTACCACTTCAAACGTACAGTCTTAATACTGTTACGTATGGTACAGCTTCCGCCCCTTATTTAGCTACTAAGTGTTTAGTCAGTCTAGCAACAACCGCCTCTAAAGACATTGTAAAATCGTCCATCGAACGAGATTTTTATGTCGACGATTATCTCAGTGGTGGTGACTCTGTTTCCGAGGTGGTCCAGATGGGTAGGGAAGTCGCATCTATTTTAGCGTCAGCTAACTTTCATTTGAGAAAGTGGCAATCTAATAACTTAGATATCTTAACAGAAGTAGCCGGTGTTTCAGGGCATTCTGACAGATTGAACTTGTCTGAGAATAGAAACGTGTCATCTAAAACGTTAGGCCTATATTGGCTGTGTGAATCTGATTCTCTCGAGTTTTCAATATCGGTCGATACCAGCAAACCAATCACAAAGCGCCACATTTTATCTGTGATTAGTCAAATTTTTGACCCATTAGGTCTAGTAGGTCCTTGCATTATCGAGGCTAAAATTGTCATCCAAAGTCTATGGACGGCTAAGTGTGACTGGGACGAGCAAGTACCAGATAACATACATACGTCCTGGTTAATGTTCGTGAATAGTCTTCCATGTTTAAATACCCTTAAAATTCCCAGGTGGATTTCATGTGACAACTCAACTATAAATGAGATACATGTGTTTACTGACGCGTCCGAAAAGGCCTACGGTGCATGTATTTATGTAAAATCTAGTACTAGGGATGGGTTGATAAGAGTACAGCTGTTGGTGTCTAAAAATCGTGTTGCACCAATCAAGCCAACAACCATCCCGAGACTTGAATTATGTGGGGCTTTATTAGGAGCAAGACTGTGTGCTAATGTACGTAATTCCTTCACCAAACCCATAAATAAATGTTACTTTTGGTGCGATTCGACGATAGTGTTAAGTTGGCTTACCATGACACCTAATTTATTAAAACCTTTCGTCCGTAATCGCATCAATGAGATACAAGAATGCACCACAGGGCACACGTGGAGCTACGTGCCGTCGAAGGAGAATCCGGCGGACCTTGTTTCTCGCGGGCTGAAGGCTGACCTTATCAGCGAGTGTTCTTTATGGTGGTCAGGTCCTCGGTTTTTGTTAAATGATGAAACATATTGGCCAAAAATGCCTAATGAGAACTTGAAACAAGATCTACCTGAAGTAGTATCATCACACTTTACTGATCACTCTTCCCATCATCAATCATACAACAATGTAACTTCTAATCATTTGTCACATCATAATAATCACTCATTCATTAAGTCACTTATTCACAAATATTCCAATTTCAATCACTTATACTAAGATTTATTTACAATTTAAAACATAAACATGATAAATTCCTTGGTTCCCTTTCTTTTGAAGAACTTACAAATTCTACAAATTGTATTTTACGTTACGCTCAAATGGAGATGTTTCCTGATGAGTATAACTTACTGCAATCAGGAAAGTCTTTACCAAAAAAGAATAGGCTTATTTCTTTGACACCTTTTACAGATTCGAATGGTCTCATACGAGTAGGAGGGAGACTTGACAATTCACCTTATGATTATAATGTCAAACATCCCGTATTATTATGTGGTAAGCACCATATAACCAAAATTATATTTCATAAATATCACCTCGACTATTTACACGCTGGCCCTCAGCTACTCTTGGCAAACATACGCCAAATGTATTGGCCTCTTGGTGGCAGGAATCTTTCTAAATGTATAGTAAAAAAATGCATCAAATGTTTTAAACACAAGTCTCAAACTGTGCAACCTACAATGGGTCAGTTGCCCTCTTCAAGGACACATTTAGAACACCCATTTTTAAATTGCAGTGTGGATTATGCTGGGCCAGTGCTGATAGCTGATCGCAAGGGGCGAGGGTGTAGGCTTATAAAGGCGTACCTGTGTATTTTTGTTTGTCTTGCCGTTAAGGCTGTTCACATCGAGCTTGTTACAGACCTTACGAAAGAAGCCTATATGGCTGCTTTGAACCGTTTCGTGGCTCGTAGAGGTAAACCCGAAAGCATCTTGTCCGATAATGGGACAAACTTTATAGGTACGTGCAATGAGTTACGTAAGTTTTTACAAGACTCGAATCTCGTGTCCGATGTGGCTCAACAAGGCATCAAATTTTCTTTTGCGCCTCCATACTCTCCCCACTTCAACGGCATTGCTGAAGCTGCCGTCAAATCTACAAAGCATCACTTAAAGAGACTTTTAGGCTTAGCGCACTTCACATACGAGGAGATGGCCACGTGCTTGACTCAAATAGAGGCCGTCTTAAATTCCCGTCCTCTTACCCCTCTTTCCACTGATCCTCTAGATTTTTCCGTGCTCACTCCTGGACATTTCTTAATTGGGCGACCACTAATATCTGTTCCGCATCCACAGGTTACTGATATCAACATCGGGCGGCTGGAGCGCTACCAAAGAGTAGAGCAACTAAAGCAACACTTTTGGAACCGCTTCCAATTAGAATATGTTTCTCTGCTCCAGCAAAAAACAAAATGGACAGAGTCAACAGGCCGACTTTCAGCGGGAACACTGGTGCTCATCAAGGAGAAAGGCCAACCGCCCTTGGTGTGGCCACTGGGGCGTGTCATCAAGGTCTTCCCTGGCTGCGACGGGACGACACGGGTAGTGGAGCTGAAGACGAAGAGAGGAACGGTGCTGCGGGCGTACAACAACGTCTGCCCACTTCCTCTCACTTGAATCCTTCAACCCGGGGAGGATGTTCGGGCACCTCCAACTACTCGGCAATCTTCGGCTGCTGTCGTGGGACAGCGGGCGGCGGCGGGCGGCGAGAGGTGCGGCGTGCGGGACGCGGGCCATCGACTCCACTTCGCGACCGATCTCCAACGGCGGCACGCGCGCGCACTCCATACGTTTACCAATTTATAGTCATTGTACCTTGATCTAAATTACATTCATTTTATATACAGTCCACTGCATTTTAAGTCCTACTTAGGTCCCTAACAAGACCATACCTGGGAACCTTCTAGTTACGGAGATATTGGGGTCAAAGTTGCAACTTTTTTTTTAATACATGTTTTAATATAAGATTTTTACTTTAAACCCCTCCAGGACCTTATATTCAATCCATCCATCAGCACAATTATTTGAGTGCGTTACATTGAGTCCAACTGTAAAAAGTGATTTTTCAGCCAAAAAAAAAAGTCCTTTCCCAGCACAAATTTTTGCGTAAAGTTTTGCGTGATGTACATAATGCTTGGTTGCCGGCTTCGTGAAGAGTCTGTTTACACCCTGTATTTGGTAAAGTCACTATACAATACAACATAATATACCAGTGGCATATTTTTAGATGAACAAATGAGATAGAACTTCAGGGGTCTAAATGACCTGGGAAGGACCCGCAAGAGTCGATGCTTGCCAGGGCTGCGGGACAGTTCGAAAGAGATACCGCGGCCCTGGAACACAAAGGGCAAGGAAGGAATATGGATGGGTTTTAGTCAGTACAAGTCTGACACTCCCTTCCGCTGTGCCCAGAGCGGGAGAAGTCATTTGATAATGTACATCCGAAAAAAAGGGGTCTAAATGACAATATGAACACAACAAGACTTATCTCACACCCACACATCATCTAAAAAGGTACGTTGTTCCATAGTCAGAACGAAGTCAAATTATCACAGGTACAGTTAATTGGTAGCGCTAACTATATCTGCCGTAGCTTTAACTTTCAGTAAGGTTTTTTTCGCCTGGGTTCGCACTGAAGCGGAGTGCAGCTTTTCGGTAATCTCGCATAATAACGCAAAATACGAGTCGCACTCGCGTCCCCTCTCTCTGCACTCTGCGCAGATACAACTAATTACTTGCCCTCTAATTAAGTGCGAGTTAACTAACTGTTTCATGAACTTCTAGTCATGAGACAAGTTATAATGCAAATAAGTTTGTTCGCAACTTTTTACGGCTAACTACCGAACTGTTGTTGATTTTAATAGAAGCGAAACTCGAATGGCATAAAGTTAAGTTGCAGGCGTAAATGACACCTGACGACACGCTGGTGCAGGTGCAGGGGAGGTCGTACGAGGCGGCGGCCGAACTTATGACACGCGGGGTTGCGATAGTCGTGGAGAGGATCCGGCAATTGGGTCTCGAGGTGGTTTTGCACAAGTCCGAGGCCATATGCTTTCATGGGCCTGGGAATGCGCCACCGTCGGGATCCATAGTAACGGCGGGAGGGGTTCCCATCGGCGTCGAGTCGACGTTGAAATACCTAGGACATCCGGTGGAACTTCGTGGAGCATTTCCGACGTTTGGCCCCCAAATTGGAACGGACCGGGGCTGCCTTCAGGCGGCTCCTGCCCAACCTGGGGGGTCCAAACGCCTCCTGCCGGAGGCTCTACGCGGGGGTCGTGCGGTCCATGGCCCTTTACGGGGCCCCGGTGTGGGCGCGTTCCTTGAGGCGGCGAGCCGCCCACTACCTGAACGCGCCCCAGAAGGTGGTAGCCGTAAGGCTAGTCCGGGGGTACCGCACGATCTCCGGCGAGGCGGCGAGCCTCCTTGCTGGATTGCCGCCATGGGATCTGGAGGCGATAGTCCTCGCGCGCCTACACGAGTGGCGCGTAGAGGCACTACGCCGGGGGGAAACTCCGCTGCCGCGGCAAATTGTCGCACTGCGGACAGACTTCCGGCGCGATCTCATGGCGACATGGAGAGAGCGACTATCGCAACCCCGTGCAGGGCACGCCACAATAGTGGCGATAAGTCCCCTCTTTGAGGAGTGGCTGGAGAGGGGCCATGGCACCCTCACCTTCCGCCTGACGCAGGTCCTCACCGGACACGGTTGTTTCGGGAGGTTCCTGCACCGAATCGGGCGGGAGGAAACGCCCGGGTGTTACCACTGTGAGGGTCGCCCAGAGGATACGGTGGAGCACACGGTAGAGGTCTGCCCCGCTTGGGCGGAGCACTGCCGTGTCCTCGTAGCAGCGATCGGCGGCGGCGACCTATCGCGTCCGGCCCTGGTCCAGTCCATGGCCCGGAGCGAAAGGGAATGGGACGCCGTCACCTCCTTCTGCGAAGCAGTCATGCTAGCGAAGGAGGTGGCGGAGCGTGAGAGGGAGAGAACCTCTCGTCCCAGCCACCGCGGGAGACGCCTCGGGCGTCGGGGGTCACGTGGTGGCTTCCGGCCACCGTAGACGCGGACCTGTGGACGGAGAGTAATGGGCTAGCTCGCCGTCCGTCCGTCTTTTGACGACAGGCCGTGTTGACGGCGCGTTCGTGTTCCACGCGCGCCTCAAAGAGATGTCAGCAAATAGGGTGGGGCCCGCAAGGGCCGATGCCTGCCAGGGCTGCGGGCTGTTCGAAAGAGATACCGCGGCCCTGGAAAACAAAGGGCAAGGAAGGAACATGGATGGGTTTTAGTCAGTACAAGTCTGACACTCCCTTCCGCTCTGCCCAGAGCGAGAGAGGTCAAAAAAAAAAAAAAAAAAAGTCGTAAATGACTGGGAAAAAAGAGCGTTTGAACTATTCACAGAAATCCTTAAATTTTCACTACCTTCTAAAACATATATATAAAATACTAATTGAAACATTTGCATACAATATCTTTTACCTATTGGAACTGTGTTATATGGTCTAATATAACTTTTGTACGTACTACTCGATCTTAACTAAGTCACCTTACTACCTACAGAACGAAGTTGATAGTAAACACGACTGTTTGTGTTTTATCCCGAATTCCCGACGAAAAAAACTCTGTTACAACCGCTACTCCTAATTCTAAACGTAAGCCCTTACACACGTTTTTCATAGTTGTAGTATTGTTCTCTATTGATTCCGAGCGAACGTTTGCGGTCACTGAGCTCGATCAAACTTTATCCTGGCCTTATTGGCCGAAGTTATATCGGATCCACGCGGCAGTAAAACTGGATAATAATAAGCAGTGGATGCAATAAAACACGGCGCTTACGATCAGACCATTCGATGACACCTATAAAACCGGGCTGCATAACCCATCCGCTCTGTTTATGTCACGCCCCCAATTTATATGCTTAAGAACTTTTTATTTTATAGCACACGTAATAAAACAATGTTTGTATTCATACGTTGTATTAAATGAATATTTTTATTGACATTTAAGCCCGGCACGTACATTAATTCGTTTCTACTTCGCGTGTAAGTTCCTTGAGATTATCCAGACACGTTTCTTTTCAGTTGTAGTGGTAAGTGGTAGCTTTCAATCATCAATAATAAGATGGCAAGACTTTAAAGGACCCTGGAAACGCTCGTTGTGTTCGGATATTACCAGTTATTAGTATCGGTGCAAGATGAGGTCACATAAAATATCGTTTAAACAGGTAGATACCTAGTTCTTTGCCACATCAGGTCATCACTCACAGGCTATTTGATGTGAAGTGCCCACAAACTACGGTATCGATATTTCAATTAATATGCATCGTTACTTTAAACTTTACTTAGTGGAAGTGGGGTGAAGCAAGTTTTAATAAGGGTCTCTCCGGGTCATTACAGGCTCGTAGCGGTAATTGTCAGAGGCGGCGCGGCCCCAGCACTTAACGACACTTCTGGTTGACGTAGGCAGCCACTCCTTACTGCCGCCGTTTGTATTTCAATGGCTTTGTCAAACGAAATAAACGTATATCTGCTCTCCAAATATACGTTGTTAGCATAAATGTGCCTGGCATTTGTTTTGTTTATTTTTTATTTAAACAAAAGCCTCTGAATTCATCTTATTGTTATTGAAGTACGCATTGTCAAAAATACTCGAGGCATCATTCGTTCTAGTACCAAACACTCGCTTGAAAGAGTTGCTGAAGTTTCCAATCTAATAAAACGAATCACGTGTTCAACGATCCTTACACGAGTAAATTAAGACGAGGAGATTGCAAGACAAGAGATACGACATCTGTCGTATTCAAACTTTACATGGAGAGTTGAATAGGCTTCCTTATTTAGTCTCTTGTGTTGTAATCAATTGAGGTGCCATCGTATTTGACATTCGGCGCTACGCAACGCGACGTCCAGGTATTTGCTACGCCACGTCGACGCGGTTGCTAGTTGCTACGCTGGACAGATTAAACAGCTCCCATTACGGAAGAACTATAATAAGTCAATTAAATATACCACGAATTTAGCTAACTCTAACAAAAATAAATACCCTGTTGCCGTTGGTATGGAAACCCAGATGAACGGATTAGCCGTGATTCAATTAGCTAAGTTAAATAATGCTTCATTTCTAGCGCTTATTTATCTTATTGCTCCATAACTACACCTTATTCAAGTTATATGGAGTAGTATTGTTATATTATATTAGATATCTACTTGCATTATATATAGATTTATAATTATCATGAAAGGTTTCATTAAAAACTTTTTTTATAAAAAAAACAACGTGTTTTACCATAAAACGTAAACGAGGGAAAACAACCCGTAAATTAATCAATCAAAAAACGTGGGTAGGATAGACCTACTGACCTAATTATCATATTTGCGTATGCTATTGAATTATGTATGTTTTTCGGTGAAAGGCATGAAAAGTTTAGATGTTTACATGTTGAAAAGGCGCATGTTCTAATTGGTGCGGGATCGCAATCACGGCAGACTTGACATGTCAAACGTGGAGCGTAGGCTCGGCGGCTCGGCGCGTACGTAAGGTTACGGGTAGACGGCGACGACTAATTCAATTCCGCAGCAGCGAACTGAATGCTAACGACCGGCTTAAAATGAACACGTATACTGAAATAACACATGCGAGAACATACTCTATTCACTAATAATACGCGCCGAATATAAAGCACGGTATTTCTACCGGTTCTGACGTAACCATCCCCAGATTATTATAATTCTAAGCGGTTTAAAGATTTAGGTTTTAATTTTCTTAAAACTTTCCCTCAAACTTAATTTATTTTTCTTTGAGAATTATTTTTCGAGGCCCCTGATTTTCTCGCTCACCTTTTTAAGGGATTTTTCGTGAGTAATACAATTTATTATAACAGTCTTGATCTCACTTTAATCAAGTGTCCTCACTGGCTCATTAATGGATAATTCAAACCGCTCTTTAATTACGCTGAGTCACAAGCTTTTAAGAATATTTTGTCGGTGGCTCCCGCTCGAGGAGGGCGACGAAACGTCCAAATGAAAGTCACGATACAAACGACGAATATTTGCCGGTAAATATGGAATGGTACGTATACATGTGTAAAGGACGTGTGAAAACGATATTTTTATTATATTTCGAGCACGAAAAGTTTTTTTATCGCAATGGCTCCGTCTCCGGCGGCAGGCCGGTAGCGGCGCGGCGGACAACCAGTCCGCTGTCGGCAAGTAAGTATTGTGGAATGATTAATTGTTCTGTAAATTGAATTCACCGTGATAAATGAAATATCCGCACAATAGGTAATAAATTACGCTGACCCGTTTGGGCGTAAGATGAAACGATCTGAAAGTAGGTCCGGACGGATGTTACAGGATAATAGGTATAAAACACAACACACGTAAAACACCTGCCCGAAGGTATTGTTGGGATTTTAATTCGCATGGGGCACGGAACGGCTTTGTTAAACGAACTCGTACAGCTTGCTTTCACTCCGTTACTGCCCATGTTCTATCTCGATTTTGCTGTGTTCGTTACTTTTCCGATACAACCCGAAACATATGCGACAAATACTTCAGGCTTACTTTAAACATTTATTTTTTAGACATTTATTTATTCGAGTACATTTACAAGTGACCGTCCCTAGTACCTATAGGTTACTGACTGGCTCGTTAGAGGGTTACTTTCTACGTACCGTGCCATTTGTTAGCTGACAGACATAAGCATTTGGAGCGGTTAAATAATTATTAGTAACTTATTCTACACTCAAAAACCTAAGTATAAATGATTCTCGGAGTTTTTGTTCAAATTAAAGAGCAGATTACTTACATACATACATACACAGATTATTATCTTACTATATTTACAGCAAAGTCCATATACCCAGCTGACTAAACTAAAACCACCCCGTATTCTTACCTTAGGTGTGATACTTACCACACGCTGATAAATGCCATGATCTCTTGATTAAAGGTGACTTCATTATGTGGTTACTTTCCGTTCAATGTTTTGTTGCACAGAGAAATACTTTTCCAGTTTATTTAATATCCTATCTAAACGGTGAGTAGCATGCACTGTAAATGTTAATAGCACTGCCTTTAAGTGAACAATACATAAACAAAGCGATGCCACCTTAATTAATGCGAGAAAATTTCAACCAAAGCTAAATACAGTCAGTTCTAAAAACTCAAGTCTATTAAATAATCAGGAACCCGAGATCAAACTTTAGCTTCCTTTAATGGATACTTACATAACTTACATTAATTCTCGGAGACACAATGTCCTGATTCTGTTTAAACTTCTAAGTGGCAATGAAGACAAAATACTGGAATAAAACAAAAGGCAATTTTAAATACAGAAAGACAAACAACTTACGAGTATAATGTATTACAAGATAAGGAAGCTAAGTCACGCATCTCGATGTGAGAGTAAATACATGGTTTGAACTTTAAAGCATTATTACGTAATTATGATTGTAATATGAACCTAACATGTGAGAAAGGCACTCCAGGCGTACATTTATTGAACAAAGCGGCAAGAAAAACGACGGCAACAAGCGGCGCCGGCTGTTCTAAATTGCCAACACTTCAGAGCCGTGGGCGTTTACTGGAGTTCACTCCACTTCATTATTTGTTACATTGCATCGATCCGGGATCGCGTAAACTGTTATATGATAGTACCATCAGTGTATGCGCCAGATAAAAGACGATACCGTGCTTCCGTTTTCCGCATTGCAAGTACGAAAACGCTGATGATAAATGTAAAAGGGAAATTCGTTTGTCATTAGGTTGCATTGTTACAGAAAAATATTCGCAAAAATAAAAATGTGCTGAATACCTTTCGGGAGAGCATTTTTGTGCAGAGGGATAATGAAAGCAAATCAGAATAGAAAAATAATAGAGACTTATATCCCTACAACATGGATAGCATGAATTTTAAGTGCTCACATTTTCTATAAGTATGCGAGTGCATATTTTGGGAATAGTGTGTCCATCCATTAGTCATGTTTCAATGTTAAAAATAAGTTTGTGCATCAAGCCAGACGGCCGACCAGTGAGCGTAACTTTTTTAAATTCCAACTCGGTAAAGTAATTAGAATTTTTCCAACGGCCCCATTGTGCTACGAACTCAGCTCACGCAAACTTTTAATGCGACTTAAATTCAAATGCTATTTTACGGTTTCTCTTTGTGAAGTTGATTTTAATGAATTATTGAAGTCGGCGACATTGATTGTCTACTTTTTTTATATTTTGCTTGATTTGTTAAACTATTTATTTAATTTTTTTTTTTTTTTTTTTTTTATACGAACATTATATACATTGATAATTAAAAACTGTAAAAAAAAAGTAAAAAGCGTCAAATTGACAGCACGTATTTTTATCTTCTCGAATTTTAATTTATTAATAATATTTTATTTTGGTTTTCATGTCAGTGGATTGCCGGTGTGTTTGAAGTTCCACGCTGAGCACAAAACGCGCGACGCTTGGCTCCTCCTCACCTGCAGCTGTTGCAGGGGCTGTGCTGCAAATTCTAATTTATTAATAATATTTTATTTTGGTTCTCATGTCAGTGGATTGCCGGTGTGTTTGAAGTTCCACGCTGAGCACACGACGCGCGACGCTTGGTTCCTCCTCACCTGCAGCCGTTGCAGGGGCTGTGCTGCAAATTCTAATTTATTTATAATATTTATTTTGGTTTACATGTCAGTGGATTTTCGGTGTGTTTGAAGTTCCACGCTGAGCACACGACGCGCGACGCTTGGCTCCTCCTCACCTGCAGCCGTTGCAGGGGCTGTGCTGCAATGTTTTCATTGGCGGCCCGCTCTGAACCCTCAACCTGACAACGCTTTTTGTTTTTTTTTATTATTTTTTTGTTTTTCCAAATTGTGTTTCTGTGTCTGTAATCTTTGTTTTATATTAATTTAGTTAATTATATTTATTTTGTTTAGCTTTATGTCTAATAGTAGCAGCGATGTGGTGGGTGATAGTGCATGTCAATCTTCAACATCGTTGACGACCCTCGAGAGATGCCCGCTTTGTACCCAAGCACGATTTTTTAAAGGTAAGCGGGGTCTGAATGTGCACATTGGAAAAGTACATAAAGTACAAAACGCACCGACTTCAGACCCTGTTATAACACCCTCACCTATAGCACAGGCAATTTCCTCTATTGACCCACTTTGGAAAACCCTTTCAAAATCCAAAAACTCCGTTCCTGTATTAAAGCGAGTTCCCCGAGGCGCTAGACCGCTTGTAGCACAAAACTTAGCAAGTTGCGTGCGCTGTGCCGTCCGGGAGAACTCGCTAAGTGCTTGGGAACAACTGTTCACCTTCCCTTACCGAATTCTTCACGTGCAAAAGAATTTGGCAACCAAAAAATCTTTAACATCACAAATTAAAGAAAATTGTAATATTTCGGCTCAAGTTTTAGACACAAAATTATCGGCACAGAGATATACGCCCTCAAGAGGTATATCCCACCTGGTGGAAACGAAGTTAGGGGAAGGTGACATTAGCGGAGCAGCCAGGATTCTCTTTAGCAGCGATGTGGTGGCACCGTGCTCTCCAGAGACACTCGCGGCTCTGGAGTCCAAACACCCCGCCCCAGCGGATGGCCTTTCCTTTCCCGACCCTCCTGATTCGGACTTGCATTCCCTCACCATTACAGGTCGAGAGTTGGTCATAGCCGTTTGCTCCTTCCGGAGTGGCTCCGCAGGTGGCCTCGACGGCCTAAGTCCTCAGCATCTAAAGGACTTAATATGTTCAGGCGCCGGGGAGGCTGGTGAGTTGCTCTTGAAGGAGCTTACGGCTCTTATTAACCTTATGCTCTCCGGCAAGGTAAACGAGTCCGTCATCGACGTTCTGTACGGGGCCAATCTATGTGCCCTGCGCAAAAAGGATGGCGGAATTCGTCCCATTGCCGTGGGAACTACCTACCGTCGTATGGCAGCCAAGATTTGCTGTAAATTTTATGGTGAGGCTGTTTCGAAAAAATTTCAGCCCCTGCAGCTTGGATACGGCTCTAAAGGGGGCTGCGAGGCTGCCGTACACGCTTTGTCGACCTACCTAAATTCTGGCAAAGGTGAGGTCATCCTGAAGGTTGACATAAAGAACGCCTTCAATTCAGTGAATAGGGACACCTTGTTAACAGAAACTAAAAAAGAATTACCCCAAATTTATAGTTTTCTTTGGCAATGTTACAGATACCCATCTAAATTACTGTATCGGGACAACCTTTTGGAATCTGCTGTTGGCTGTCAACAAGGTGACCCCCTCGGGCCAGTGATTTTTAGTTTAGCTATTCACCCAATTGTTCGACAGCTAAATTCCAAATTTAACGTTTGGTATCTAGATGATGGAACCTTGGGGGGCGATGTAGATTCTGTTTTAAAAGATCTAAATTTCCTAAAAAATGAACTTCATTCCATTGGCCTCGACCTCAACCTTTCAAAATGTGAAATTTATGTAGCGGACAGTACCGACAGACAACAGACTCTATCAAAATTTAACGCCATAGCCCCCGGCATCAAAATTACAGAAAAAAGCTCTCTTCGTCTCCTTGGGTCTCCCATCTTTGAAAATTCTTTTCCCGATTTTATCGAGGAAAAAATTCAAAATTTCAATGATGTTTCGGAAAGATTGCTCGAAATTAACATACATTCGGCCATCACAATAATTCGTTACTGCTGTTTCAGTCCAAAATTGACGTATTTCCTTCGTGCTTCCCCTTTATGGAAGCACACTCCCCTTTTGGACAAAATGGATGAAATTATCAGACATACTCTAACGTCAATTTTAAATGTGGCTTTGGACGACCGAGC
The DNA here is from genome assembly GCA_950005105.1 of Lycophotia porphyrea. Taxonomy (NCBI): domain Eukaryota; kingdom Metazoa; phylum Arthropoda; class Insecta; order Lepidoptera; family Noctuidae; genus Lycophotia; species Lycophotia porphyrea. The sequence continues at coordinate 11,427,443 of OX465393.1, forward strand.
TTGGGCACAAGCTACTCTTCCTATTCGCATGGGAGGACTCGGCGTCCGCAAAATTTCCAGTATTAGTTTACCGGCTTTTATATCCTCGGTCCACGGCACTAAGAAATTAATCAGGAATATCCTGTCTTCCACACTGATTGATTTTGATGTGCCGTGCATGCCCGAGGCTATCGATGCTTGGAAACTCGCTTGCCCGAATACTGAAGAACCCGACCATCCATTTTCCCAGAGACGGTGGGACGAGCCGCTCTGCAGAGTAGTTCAGAGCAATCTGCTGAACACATCTGCTACTACTGCTGAGCGTGCGCGCCTGCGGGCTGTGGGTGAGTGGGAGTCGGGTCTTTGGCTTCACGCACTACCGTCGTCGAGCATAGGCACATTGTTCGACGACACAACCTTCCGCCTCGCTGTTTCTTTACGCCTTGGTGCCGCTTGCTGTTCTCCTCATCGCTGTCACTGCGGTGAAGCTGTCAACAACCTCGGTCACCACGGCCTGTCATGCAGCCGAAGTGCGGGCCGTTTTGCACGGCACGCAAATATAAACGACATTATCCGACGAGCTCTTGTCACCGTCGGCGTCCCAGCTGTTTTAGAACCCAACGGCTTGGCACGCGACGATGGCAAGAGACCGGACGGCATGTCTTTGTTTCCTTGGAAGATGGGTAGGCCTTTAGTGTGGGACGCAACATGCGTCGATACTCTTGCGCCATCCCATCTTCCAAGCTCATCGTGCTGTGCTGGTGCTGCCGCTGCGGCTGCAGAGAACCTCAAGCGGCGTAAATATAGAAACCTGTGTGGTAACTATATTTTCGAGCCGTTTGGGGTTGAAACTCTAGGGCCGTGGGGTCCGAGTGCTCATAGCCTATTTAAGGAAATTTCGAAACGCCTAGTTGACGCTTCCCGTGACCCAAGGGCTGGCTTTTACTTTGGCCAGAGGCTAAGTGTTGCCATACAACGTGGCAACGCCGCCAGTCTCTTGGGCACATTACCATCTGACAGCGTTGAGGAGGAGTTTTTCGATGCCCTTTTATAGTTTGTTGTTAGTTTATCTATTTTAGTTTAATAGTTTTTAATTATTTAATTTAAATATTCATGATGCTGGCGGGACCTTAATGTGGCGTAGGCGTGATTTCACATGCTAGTGAATATCTACCAGACTGTCATAACTAGTGTCTAACCGGAGCTTCGGCTTCAGTCACCTTCGGCCAAAAATACCACCTCCGGCTTCTGCCAAAATAGGCCGAAGTTTTATCCGAAGCCGAAGGTTTCTAGCTAAAATGAACGAACTGTTACGAATGCGTCAGAGCGCTATGGAAGAAGCGAAGCGCGGGGGGCAGGGGTCAGACATTTCGAAATGTAAAAAACCTTATTATTTTTGACAAGTTGTAGGGTAATTTCAATTATCTTATTTTGTTGCGGATATTAGTCAACATATATACAACAAAAATACATGAATAAAAATCAATTGCCGCAAGTATGACGGAGCATCGCTTGAGGGCGGCTCGACCGACTTGGCTGTTTTATTTTGTTGTGTTCGTAATGGTCAGGAGACGGTTTGTACACAAAGAAAAAAATTTATCTAATCACCTTTATTTTCATTTCATCATCATCATCAGCCTATAATGTTCCCACTGCTGGGACACAGGCCTCCTCTCTATGAGAGGGAATGGGCTATAATCCACCAAAAATTCGAAGACATGTCACATCTACCAATCCGCACTGGGCCCGGCCTGGGCTGGGTGGATTATTTTCATTTACTTCACTAGAAAATTGTACCCGTGTGAAACCGGGTCGGGTCGCTAGTTTTAGTAGCCAATCTTGAACTGAGTTCTTAGGGTTATTAAATCTTCGGCATTGGCCCTAAGTTTTGGCGATAGCCGATAAACCAGCTTCGGCCAGAAATTAACCTTCGGTGGAACACTACTCACTAGTCAGGACTCTGCACTTTAAGGTTCTCTTAAACATTTTTATACACAAAATTATACTTACCTGATCTTATATTGGTTTCTCATAAACGCACGTGATTCATGAACCAATAATATTCCAGTGATACATTTTTCGAACAACTCAAACGCTAAAGACAAACTTGAAAATCATTCAACGAACTCGAACTCGGCGCAAATAGATGTCATCAATCGAAGAGGCTTTCGATCAAAGACAAGGGACAAAGGGACATCGTAGAGCAAGGGCTGATATGCGGAAGAATTATTGGCGAAGAGGACGGCCCTAATGCCTGAACTGAACGTATTTATTTGGTGACATGCTGGAGGTAAACTTACAGCCCGAATGCACGTTAACTTATTGTTTCGATCAGGCGTCGCTCCTCAACATAATCTCCTTCATCTATAGCTTTAATGGGCTCTACTTGTAATTTAAGGGCAAATGAAGGGTAAGTCTTGTATTAAAACGTGATCTATGGATAAGAGCTAGATACTTATATTGTTAGTGATATCAGGGCATTCTTTTCCATATTTTCCTTCCTAATTTTATCAAGAAGCAATCGCAACTGATATCTACGATCATACACCTTGGAATCACAATGTCACTCAACTGCAATGGAGGAAAATAAAATTATTTCAAGAAAACAAAACAATAACAAAGACTTTGAACTCCTCTGGCTGGATATTCCCGCGAAACTACCTTCTAGACTAAGCGTCAAATCCCACTTTGCAAAACGCAGTTACTTCACAAATCTTAATCAGGTTTCTCATAAAAGGATCTCCAACAGTGTAGACGTTTAATCCTTGCTTTTGAAATATTCCATCAATCTTATAATCGCGCGGCAGTTGTTTCATTATGCAAATTGCTCAACTGGTATTTGTTTTCCCTACATGCTATGCACTACAAGGAACTGACGACAATATGTTATCGATAGCAAAGGTTGTTATAAAAGTAATGGGCATGTTGAGCCAATATATTATTCATGTCGCGTACTTTTTCTCAGGTAGGTACGGCAGATGCAAGTCTAAACAATGTAGGTATTACGATTGTGATACCACTACTCAATTTGGTCATCATGGCACACATGTTATCTAAACGTGATGATTGTAAGGATTTTTAACTGGATTTTTAATTTCAGGCGTGAGTTAGGATATTGTGATAATTATCATAAATGAACAAAAACAATTCGTAAAACTATTCTATGACAACAATAGCACCCTACCCATGTATTCTTTTACATAGAGAGAGCCGTTTAGATAGCCACGTACAGTCAACAAAAACAATGTCGCGCCGTGGTTGAAAGAGCGAGATTCCGGCTGCAATCATCTAGATAACACTTGAGGGATTTATCCAAAATAACATTTCGCCTGCGCAAAGTTCGTAATGAAATAAGTTAGTAATCCTCGGGTAATTCGTTAAATGTTTGTGCGATAGATACTAGTTTGGAAGCTCTCCCCGAGTGGCTGTTTCATGCTATGATTACAGTGCGCCGCGTCTTCAGTGTATCAATGATTCAAGCGAACGTGCTCGCAAGTTTACCTATCATTTACATTGTTATACAAGAACGTTATAAAGTTTCCCTACATATTTATGAATAGTATGCTGATTGGGAGAAAGTTTCAGGCGAGTTTGCTGTTTGCTACTCTAACCATTGATCATAATGATCAGCCTAATAACGTCTCTTTGAGCTCAAAACTTTACACAACTTTAAGTCAAGGAAACTTATTGTATACCAAATTGACTACGAACTTAAATAACGTAAACATGAATTTCAAATGTAATTTTTGGAGACTTCTATGAAATGGCAATACCACGAAAAATGTACGTGTATTTCAATTTATTGATATTAATATCTCTGTCTGTACGTATTTATAGGGCTACGAAGTGTAAATAACGAATTGTACCTAACCTACTTAAAAATATAATATACTATAAAAGAAGCATCGAGTTCATAAACGTGAAAAAAACGTTTGCCTAAATAAAATCGCGTGATTTACAAATTTAACTCTGCCTCGTTGCGAGAGGTTATCTCCCAGAATATCTGAGTACTCCACTCATTGAAGCACGCAGCAGCCGCGATACATTGGCGATCCTTTTGTGACCAGCGTATAATGGCTAGATTTAACTAGGTATCTAAATATATCAAACTGTCGCTCGAAAATAAAGACATTGAAAGCAAATAAAAGCAAACAGGCCAAGTGCGAATCGGACTCGCACACACAGGGTTCCATAGCACCAAACAATATAAATTGTATTATAAGTGTATTCAGATGTAAATTTACACTAAACAGCAAAGCTAAACTTGTTTTTCTGATATGTTAGTGAAAAACAAAAAAAAAACGAAATATCAAATCTTATTTGACGGCACCGCCGCGATCTATGGTTAACATTGCAAACTACACAGACGAGAGAGATGCTGACTGATATTCTCACTGGCGGTACGTCATGAAGCTGCGGGAAGCCATATTGACATGAGCGGTTGTCACGAATGGTGACTCGTGACAAGCATTGACGGATCGCTGACGTCTGTTTTCCTAAATCCAATTAAATCTTCCTCAATTTTGTAGCAACGCTATATTTTAATGTTAAATTACGTTAGAAGTGCTTAATTGAAGATATCTGTAACATATGTTTTGTAACTGAATGATTATTATAACAGATTTCAATCAAACGAAGAATTGTTTAATCAGAACATCAATCGTTGTGATCTCACATATCATGGGTGATTCTGATGAAGGTGGGCAAGAGCCTTTATATCGATATAAATTTTCGTAGAAAGTTTTTTACGTAAAACGAAATTAGAACGAAATAGAATTCGTCGTTTTTTTTTTAGAAATTAGAAGGTAGGGACAACTTTTACAGCTTTGGAAGCAAATATTTCATCAAATTTGCTTTAGAAAAAAAAGTGTTTTAGGGTACCTTTTTTTTATCCCCCACACAGTTATATACACTGAAATATTTTTTTCAACCCTCAGTTATATGTATAGCCACCCCCAGCCCAACCCGAGCCAGGTATTTTTATTTTTCACAATTCACATCACCTTTGTGTAGCAAATTTCAACTGTGTGGTACCAACGGCCTCGAAGTAAAACGGCTGTGACATACGGACGGACAGACAGACAAAGGGACAGCGCGAATCTCTAAGGGTTCCTATTTAGCTATTTGGCTACGGAACCCTAAAAAGGACTGCTCTAGATATCTTTTAAAGCAAAACTCTATATTCTAGAAATTGTAAACTCTACCACGATTCTGAATCATACATTTTATAAAAATATCAGTTCCTCTTTTATTTTTCCAGAAATAACACAATGTTTTTCAGCAGTTTCAACTATAATGTTTCAGCAATTTCAAGTAAGATAAAAACTAACCAGTTCTCGTTTCAACCTGTTACATCTACTTACTTCATATGTCCGTATAACAATTTACTCACAAGGGTCATCGGAACCCCTGACTTGGGCAACACTAAGTTCTGTCGAATAAAAAAGTCCCATAAAATAAAGCTAAAACTAACCGTCGGTCGGTCGCCGGGCACAGGTTATTTATATAAGTCATGTCAGACAACGCTTCTGGCCTGAAAGTTCACTCATATTTTTTGTTTGACAAATTGCCGCGGTAACGGGACTTGGCTAAAGTTTCACCTCCATTTAAGCGTCCATTAATACCTACCCGGTGGCCGTGACTCTCTTTACATTTTATGAAATATTGAGTATCGACCTACCTATCGCAAAAAGTATAGAAGCGCCTCTTACTAGCTCGTTGGTGCTGGCGTACTTGGAACTGAAAAATATTTTCTGTTCATTAAATATTTTTTCTTTTAAAAAACCTGAATAAATTAACCCAAATACTTGTTTACGGTCTAGGTAATGTACAAGTAATTATTTACCGTGTAGTAGTCACAGAACACTAATGAATTCCACGAAAATCTCGAGGTTTCCATCAGGAGTGACGTCACCCAACGTTCAACGTTGTTCAACGTCTCGAGTTGTGATCTTGTTTGTCAATTTTATTATTCGTCACATCGCTCGACACGTTCCGCGCCCTTATTCTGCTGGAAGGCAACCCCCTTAGCTTTTTACCCTTGGCCGACATCACGCTAATGAACATCAAGGATCTTTTATGCTCCGCTGAGATAAGTTTTTTTTCTATTGCTGTAAGTTTTGAAGTGGATTTTCGATTTACTGATAAAATGTGATTGGGGAGCAAAAAGATACATAATCATTTGTAAACCCTGTATAGCAAAAGACAGGAAAGAACACCACACAATAACGATATACATTTTGAATTCTGTTGCTGGATTAGATATGATTTCCATTAGAAACCTTTCTTATTAACCTAACTATGGCCACAAAAAGGCTATCGAGATAAAACAACACCTTAGTCAAGTATTGAATCGGAGAGCGTTAAACAATGTCCACCTTTTCCTGAAGCCCACTTTACGTTGACTGCACATACCGGTCCTACAAATGCCTGTGCCAGTCGTCACAGCCAGTCCAAAGCCGGACAGGCCGCCTAACTAAGGAATATTTGTGCCTCGAGTTATTGTCTAGTCGCTTGCAGTGAAATTCTAATATTCAGCTATACCTACTCGTATTCAATTATTTTTGGCAGCTCCTGTATAACTGCTGTAGTTACTAGCTGGATAAAGGCTTAAAAGGTTTTGAAAGCTGAGTAACATTTCTGTCAAATAAAATAAAGTGTAAAATATAAATCTTAAAAATAAATAAGCGTATAATTGTAATAAGATTAGTTTGCGTAAACGTCTTACAAGTGTCTACGCGCTTTCGAGGCGTGCTACGAGCGCTACGCGGATCAGATTACCTACGCGTCGGCGTAGCACTTCAACTTGTGCTTCAAGTACCTTGTTCTGCAAGTACGAGCATATATTACATTCCCACAATCACTACTGAGTCAAAACCATTTTCCTATGTTCTATATATTTCTATAACAGTGTAAATAAATACCAAATAGTGTAGGGATGTTGCATGAATAAAGTATTCTTACAGCTTTTATTAAATAAATAAGGCTAAAACGAATTACTATAAATACAGAACTAATTTTTATTATTATAATGGAGTCAATAGAAAAGTTGTGGAATATTTGTACAAATCAGACGAGCTCATTGACTGATCGGTTCCAGCGTAGCTCACATTTCACTCAACTATTGTTTCTGGCCGAAAGATCAAACTTTTCATTGAAATTCAGGCTTCGTTAGCATGCCAACCGCAATACCGAAATCAATTAAATATACATTCCAGGTCAGCGAACTGAGAAATGCATGGGTGGTGCTCGCACGGGCCTCGCGAGCCCCCCCCCCCCCTGCGCCCCACAGGCTGAGCGCGCCGCACCCCCGCCGGCGCCCGGCGTGCCCCCTGCACATTCTAATCACTCCTAACTACACTTCTTACCATTCCGAACGTTGCAATTAGCCTAAAGCCGCTTTGTTTGTTTCCAAGGATGGGAAATATCGTTTCAAAATGAGCTATCCCATTTGATCTATCTATCTAATACTTCCAACGAGCAATTCTTGTATATACATATGTATATATATACATATATATATGTAATCTGAATCTCGTAAATGGCTCCAACAATTATCATTAAATTTAGTATACAGGGGGTTTCGGGGCGATAAATCGATCTAGTTAGGTTTCATTTTTAGAAAACGTCGTTTTACCCGTGAAAAAAATAACTGAGCAAAGCTCGGTCAGCTATTAACTTATGAAGGTTCAACGAACCTACGTTGAACCTTCATAAGTTAATAGTACCTGGCCTACCTACTGTTATTATATAAAATATTTTGTAGTTCTACCTAGAACTACAAAATATTTTATATAATAACAGTTCTATTAAATTATAAGCTTCGATAACTTTTATAGTTAGTTTTGTCAATATTTCACCAAACGATCCCAATTCACAGAAAAATATATTATATAGCTTTATTTTATTTCTAAAGTAACTTATTCACAAAACAACTGAAAGCTTTAATAGACTAACGTGGTTTCAGTTGAACGATTAACGAGAGCGAATTGTCACTTAGTGACTCGAGTGGCACGAGCTATGTGAAGAATACTGTGTGTGAGCAACGCCGCGCCGGAGCTCGGCGCCGAAATTGTCAAGTTATGTAAATGCGGTTGGAAACTTGCAGCGACGAGCGGCGCGTCCGCTGTGCTGTTGTGTCGCCTCGCTCGCCTCACGATACTCAATAACATGCCACTTTAATAATACATTACAATATTCACTTGCCTTTACTTTGCTCCGATAATAACTTTCATTGCTGTTAACCGATGAGACACCATTTGTTAGTGCTGTCATGTTCTGTGCCTCCTCACTCATTCCTCTTTCGATTATTCGACTTTTACGAATATCAAGTTACAATATTATAAACAAAATTCGACGAAACTGAGCAACGTAAGATTTATGACATTGTTTCTAATGAAAAATAATATAAACTAAATATACGCTTCTCTGTTCGTACATTTCTCTCGCAATAACAAAAACGTTAAACTTAATCAATACAGACAACGCAAAAGCTCTATGCAGCAGCGCGACTCCCGAGAGATGCTAAAGTAAATTAAAATCTAAAATGAAATGGATTTAAAAAGAATATCAAAAGAGGATACGGAGATATTTTAACCTTTGGTGGCGTAGAATGAGATGATAACAAGGCGTTCAGTATTCGAGTCACGAAAGGTCGATCCACCTGCTTTTCATATCACGACAATTGCCGACCCCGAGGAATCGGCTCTCTAGCGGAATGACAATTCTTGTCTATGAAAATCAATTGGGGAGAACGAGGAGCTCCGGGGCCGGCGACAATTCCAATTTCATTAATAGCTTCCGTCGCAGCGTAGGGATGCCACTGCGTCGGCATTCGGAATACCTCAAATTCTCTTTTGTTTACGGCCGCTGCTAGCTATAACGAGCGCTGTAATTAACAAACGATTAGCAGCCGACGTGCGAAGCGCCGTGAGCGCATGTCACACTACACTACTACTTGAATATCGCGCGCCCGATTTATTACTACTCGTCAAATTATAACAGATAACAAAATTTTTGCAGCAGTAAAATATTTCTTATTCGAGCCTTTTGAAGATATTCTTTGCTGAAATATTTTAATTCTGGTGTTGTGATTTCGTCCATGTCAACAAATTAATACAATTCAGCTGTTGTATTTTATGAGTAGGTATACCAAGCAGTACGCTTCTTTGCTAATCGCACTAACTAGTTAGCACAAGTTGTGAGCCAGTCCCCAAGTTTCGGGACGCTGATGTGCTCTACAATAGAACTTCCTGTGTAACATAAACAAGTAATTACATTTTATTCACAGACGCCTTAACTTAGTAGCACTTCATTCTAATTGTAATGTAAGTAGTTTTAATATAATTTTAATTACGTCTGTTGTTTCAAGTGTCTAATCAAGTTTTATTCTCTTACTAATAAAGTTAAGACTCTTCAGACAAGTGACAGGCACTCAAACATAACGCTCTAAAGATGACACCGTGGTGATGGCGCTACAATTACTACGTCAGACTTGTCTATTTTGAGAACATAACGCCATTTGCATAGTCAGTGAACAAAGCAATAGGTCGCCTTAGCGCAGCACACACGCAAGTGGCGTGACAGATTTCCTGGCGAGCGCGACCGCCGTGGTTTGTCATAAACTTATATTGCGTTTACAGGCTGGATGACGGATCGTGGATGAAAATTAAAACCATTTGCGACTCTTTCCTATGTAGGTAGCCAGGTTTTCCAGTATCAAACAAATATTTTGCTTCTGATTTCAGCGATATAAAAATACTTTTTTGTCATTTTTTTTTAAATTTACTTGGCTGTTAAAACTACTTTAACGATAACAACCCCTTGAAACTTTACCAAAATTAAACCAACCGTTAGTTTTAATAGTTGCGATAGTTTGAGTTTGAGAACCGGCCCTAGTTCTAGTTCAGTGGTAATTACAGGGAAATCACTTATTACCCTGCTCGTAGACGGTTTACAGTCAGGCTCCCACTAAGTCAGCCACTTCGAAACTAGGTATCTAGACTCGAACCTATCTATATAGGGTGACTGGTAAATAGTGACCGATACTTATACACGTGTATACTCATGATAACAAACAACTTTCCTAAAGAATACATTTTTTTTTAATACTTTTAATTATGCAACAACCTAAACATGTAGGTACCTACACTGCTTACGTACACCGATAATTAACTAACTAACTACATAGCTGCACGGATGCTCTGCCTACCCACTGTTGCACGGTACGATAGTATTGTGACAGAAGGGCGTCACGCAGCTAACAGCTGATAGGTTACAGGCGCGCTCGCGCGAATTTCATACGGCTGCTTTTGTGATAAAAAAGAATGAGTATTTAAAAAAAATGTTACTTTGGGAAAGTTGTTTGTTATCATGAGTACAATCACGTTTTTAATTATCGGTCACTAATTACCAGTCACCCTATATGAAGAATTTTGATCATCTTAAAATACGATATCTTATTTTATTTTCACAAACCACTTCATAGCTTTGATGTTTCTGAACGTTAATTAAATAGACTGGCTGGCAAAATAAATAGTAAGTGAAGTACTTAGCTAGGCACTAAGCAAACTTCATATGCGGGTTTATATAACGATGAATGCGTATTGTGTTGTGTTTTTTGTGTGTTATTGAGCCGACTGCGCGCCAACGCAAACAACGGAGACATTGATGTGCAAGTTACAAGCACACATTTATTACAAATGGCGTTCGACGCTAAAATATAAATCTGGAAGCTGGTCACAATCAATAATATCTACCATTGTACGAGTATATTTCTGTTTGTTTAATACAAATATCATGTGTGGTTTAACAATTTCATGCACGTAGTCATAAGTTAATAAAGCGCGCAAGTTACGATTATGTATGGCGGTGCTTATCCTAGAGGCTGTTTTATGGCGGCATTAGGGTAACCTTTGACCAGTGGAGACGCGTACCGCAGGTGTTGAACTACAGCCGCAAGGACGTAAAGCTTTCATGTATTTAGATATCATATGAGATATGTTAATAGTACCTATGCCTAAACTTTGGGGACACCGAACCAACTTCGGCCTTAAACAAGTACCCAGTGGTGTATTTCAACAGACGATTTAGGAATATATCACTTAACTTGAAGACAAAAACAATATTCATTAAAATACAGTATCGAAAAAGTACTAAAAAGTATTATATCATGTCTTCTGATCACTGAGCAAACTACTGTTTATGTGTCAACTCACAACCCAACTTGTTTCCATTACTGGCAAAATTGAATGGAAACGCAGGGAACTTCGGTTTTCTCATCAAACTACAAAAGTAAGTTTAAGTAAGTATACGTTTTAGTTTTGTATTTTGTACCTGCACAATGTCGCCAATGAAACTCAAACAAAGAATGGAAAAGGAGACTTAGGAATGATTTCATTATTCGCAAGTTTCGTAACTATTCTGACGAAGACGGACTGACCTATATTCTAGCTTAAAACATACTTCAGATATTTGTCTCGGCTCCGGCTAGGCGGAGAGCCGATGTTAATTAACTGCAAGTTACATAGTTACTGGTGCAAACATTGCAAGCGGCAGGTGTATTTGCTGAGCAGTGGCTGAGGTCGCGGAAACCTTATTCTGGTTTAATACTTGATAGAAATGATTGTGGCTTTGACAATATTATCGACCGTGACGGCTACGACTTATATAACATGCCTTGAACGTATACTTACTACGAGTGTTCATAAATTATTTACAAACAACTTATGATTAAAAAGGTTTTAAGTTCATGGTCGTATTCACAAAGGCTTTGTAATGTCAAGTATTTATTATACACATTATTTAAATCAATACAAATCTGAATAATAGGGTACTAATATGTTAGGCTTCCCTACTTTCAGAAGGTACCCATGCGAAAAAGATCTTGAAAAAATGTAAAACGTAACAATATACGGATATACTCAGTGAATTATATGTGCTTATTACTGTTGTTTGTACTAGGCCGGCCACTCACTGCCAAATAACTCCCAACCAAGGAATACAAACCTACGCCTCACGTTTGGCCAAAAGACTAATGGGCGGTTTTATCGAGAGCTATTGGTTTGAAAATATACCTACTTTTATACAGTTACTGGGATTTTTGTGAAATTCGTAGTGCGATAAAAAAAACCCGTGAGGCAAAGTAAGGTTATTCATCTTAAAAGAGCATCTATATTATCTTAATGGTAGTTCTACAGCTTAGGTTGCTTATTAAGAACGGAAGTTTATTTAATCCGAAATAATTAATTACGACGCTGATCTTAAGTACAAAATGGATTTACTGAGAACTTCTAAATGAGTCTTAAAGATATTTAAATAAGGGGAGGCGGGGAGTACTCGACTGGCTTACCATACTGCCTATTTGTATTCAACAACTAAACCGCGTCGTTTCTCCATTTTTATGGTTAGTATATTATAGATTTTAATTTAAACTGAGATAAACAATCTAACACTCACCTTTTTACCTCTATCCTTACCACTTTACTATCATAGAGATCTCTCCACCTTATTTTGACAACCACAATGTTGTGATACAACTAGAGGTAGATACATACTTAGATACTGCTGGTTGTATTTATTATTTATTGAAAACTATGAGAGTGTAGATAGCAAGCAACACACTCATAGTTACCAACCACAGCACCTGTAAATATCCAAGCACGTAGTCAATCAACTCGGCATAGTCGGACATGGGCCTCTCATTGCACACTATCCTTCAGCGCCGCATTCACTGCCATACATATGTAATGTGACGTAATAAAGTGGGCCCGACACCCGCCTGTTGCCTTCCGACTACCGACACATTGGAAGTAGCCCACTACGGAGGATTAATACGCCTGCCTGGTTTGGTTTAGCACAGACTCGGATTACGCGGACTACGCCGTAATTAGTTTCGGTGTTACGTGTTGTTATACATTCAAACAATATTTTGACATCTATAAATACCCAGGGTAATATCACAATAACAATACGTCAGCAAAGTCTCTTTGCTGGCGTATAGAAATTCTCAGTTTTGAATAAGTTTTGATTTACAGGTAAAATAAAGGGTTCAAAAAACGCATGATTGTCTGATTGATCACTAACTTAATTTGTGTTAGGTACTATTATTTTCCAGTCACAGTACTTTTCCAAAAACTTTATAAAAGTGTTTTTCAACCCGAAAAGTTTGTATATCCTCTAAGGAGGCACGTGTACCTATATACAAACACTGTATACAGTTTGATATAAGTATACAGCCATTGTTTCAGACTTGACACCTCGCCCTGATTCGGATTCTGAACACGGCCGTGTAGTAAATTTCTTTCTCCCATTTTGTTTGGTTTCCTATAGAGACGGCCGGATCGGCCAACAGAATTGTTACGAGATTAACTTTATTTGATAATCTTGGGACCAACGCTAATTTTAACTGGAATGGGGTGAACGTTTTCAGTATCTTATTATGAAATTCGGCCTCAATTTTAGGTAAGCGAGGCTATCGAACATTAGGATTACCCTCGGGGTAGGACAATGTCACCAGTCACCTCTCAAGTGATACAAAAATGATTTAGTTTTCATTCTAACTTGTAAAAGAATCCTCCACTAACGTCTATTCGGATCACAAACACAGTAGGTTTAAATAATGAAATGGCAATTATTTTTAAATTAAATTTCTTCTCAAGTTAATTACGGCATTAGAATAAAATAAAGAAAAAAGATGTTTAAGATGAATTAACAAACACGTGTTGCCTCAAAATTGAACCAGTAAATCTAATACAATGTTTTAATTTAAACTAAGTTTCTCTCAATGTAAACAGGTGCCAATTGCTCGGCTGTGCAACACTATTTGTGAGCGGCGAGCGCGCGACTCTTGCGCACCCGACCGGAAACGATGACGAAAGAAATCGGTCAGAAGAAAATTTAGACAAAAGATAATAAAAAATGAGGGCGACTACTTCGCAACATAACCTTGACTGGCGACGCCCTTGACTCTAGTGAAAACGGTCGCGACTTCTGACGGCTCATCAGCAATGTAACCTTAGCGAAATGAAATTCTGTATTATGTTCTTTCGTCTGTTATGTGTGGATACAAAGTAAACATGTGATTCAATATGAAAGTCTTGTTGTGATGTGTTTATTTGTAGCTTTAGTGATTTTTTTATTTACTAAGGTGGTGCTTAAGAGCAAACTATATTTTTAGTTAGTACCATACTTTTTCTTAGTACCTATCAGTGAAAGTCCCTACAAAAGCATAATTTTAAGTATAACTTAAGTTAGATACTGTAAAAAAGCATAAAAAAGACTACAATAAAAAAGACTCAATAGATACATATACCAATAAGCTATACTCGCTCATACTTATTTACTTAAAGCACTCCACTTCGCCGTATTTCATAAACTCGGCAAGGAAATATGGAAGCAACCGTACACATACAACCACCATACAACGCATTAATTTATTCCCTGCCCGAGTGCGTGACGGATTGGCGCAAAGTTCAAATTGTATCAAAAGTTCGTACTCGTCGTCGCCGTTCTTCGATGGTAGTTTATCCGACTTTTGCGTCGGTTTGGTGTAAGCCTAAATTTCATGAATTTTAATTTGAGTAACTTTGCAATGCTAACACAGATGTAGTTAGGAGAAAGTGTGTAACGACCGCACGAAGAGTCAATGTTTACTTTATTCCAAACGAACATTTGATCATAATTATAAAAATAAACTTCATAAGCAAATGAAATTGTAACGTGTTTTTTTAAATGGCAAGGCAAACAATACGTTGTTAAAGGCAAACATTGATACATAAAATATGTCTCTATTTACTGTTCCACTATATAATCCGTGCCCGAAACATGGTTCGTGTGGTGAGAACTCGCCTATATTTACAAACGGGAACTTCACTGTAATGGAGTTTTAATTTATTAGTTGCACATCGTTATATTTACATCTGTTATAATATAATAGTAATTGTACACAATTCACAGCTGTTTACTTTAACCAAACATGGTTGTTTTCAGTACATTCTTCAATCATAATATAAAGTCAATGTAACCAGGCTATGTTCTTGAATATTTTTGTATTCAATTAGTTATACATATAACTTAATTAACGTGCTAGTACATCTTTAAAACCTGTTTCGTGCAACCGATGACTTATATCTTTTGTGTGGCGTTTCTTTAATTATATAAGCTTTCATTGTATAGCATAGTAAAGTAATGTAATATAATGCACTAGTTGCATGGACCGAAACATTGGCGTTGATACGTACCTATTATTTAAAATATAATTCAGGTCAGTCGCGTACCTGTGACCGTCATTTATTACCCTGACATTAAAAGCAATAACTTCACTATTATTGGTAATACTATATAAGCTCAGAGAAAATCGTAACAGGTATCATTTGGCAATCATTACCCAACAGAACCAGGACAACAGTTCAGGATGAGAGCAACCGTCACAGTTTGCTTGTTGGCGCTAGTGGTCGCCGTGTGCGCCAGGGACATGCGCCTCAAGAGAGACGCCGACCTACAGACTGCGGCCTCACATAACTGGGAGAAGGGCGAGGGCGGCGAACACCACGGTGACCACCATCACGAGCACGGCGGACATGGCGAGAAGGGATACAAGGGATACCACGACCACGAGCACGGCAAGAAGGGACACTCCCACCACGAAGGACACAAGGGTCACTACGATGAGCTTGGAGGACACAAGAAAAACCATCATCACGACGATGGCTACTATGACGAACATCACCACGGTGAAAAAGGCGAGAAGGGCCACGGTTTCGAAGAACACGGACACTTCCACAAAGGGCATTCCACGAAAGGACACCATGGTATCCACAAACTAGACGAATTCAAGAAGGACAAGCACTTCCACGACAAGCATGGTGAGTCTGGTTTTGAAGAAGGATATGGCGGGCACCATCACGAGGGAGGCTACAAAGAAGGTGGACACTTCGACAAGGGGCACAAGGAAGGAGGCTTCCATGAACAAGAGCACGGTAACAAGGGCTTCTATGAAAAGGGAGGGCACCACAACGACCACAAGGGTCACCACGATGAGGGCGCCGGCCACGAGTACTGGGGACACCACGCCGACCAGGGCAGCAAGGGAGGCCACGAGGACCACAAAGACTGGGGCTGGAAGAAAGGTCATAAATAAGTTAACGCTATGATTATTAAGAGATGAGGTTTTTTGTTACTGTTGATACTTTGTGATACATGAATAAATATTTATTTTAATACGCTACTGAGGGATTTTATTTGAAAAAAAATATTCGTTTAAGGGAACCCAAAAGTAAACTTATTTTTTGGAGTTTCGGTACTTGCCTAAATTAATTAACCCTCCTCTTCTGTCTGACAGCAAATAGAGATTACTGGCATTTAAATATTATACCACCGGATTTTCTTTCGGAAGGACATCGTCACATTGAAAAAGTGTTTTCTGGGGCCCTCTACATTCAAATGATTCGAATAAATAACTGTTTTACCTATTCATAACTGAAATGAGCTATTCGTAGGTATAACAATCAATTAATAACTTTTCTTTTATATACAAATAATAAAGCCAGACTATGATAAAGGTGTTACAAGGGTTGTGTTTTAGAAAAATTTAATTGAATAAAGATTTATTCAATTAAATTTTTCTAAAACACAACCCTTGTAACACCTTTATCATAGTCTGGCTTTATTAACTAACTATTTTTTTTACTTTAACTATTTTTATTTTAACAACAGATGTTGTTAAAATAAAAATAGTTGAAAACTCTGGGATTAGGTTTATTAGCCACGGCTTTATAAAACTAACAACGCGGCAGTCTCGAGAAGCGTCGGCGGTTGAAATCCCCACTGAATACCTAATCCAGTGTCCCAGCAGAGTGCCCGTCTACTAAAAAGTATCCTATATTTTCACTAGCTTCTTTTATGTACTAGCATTACGTAACAGTGGGCCATTGTTTGCTAATGTCATATGTGGCTAAAAACTTGCTTTGAAAAATTTACGTCCTTTTCAATTCAAACTCAATTATTCTAGTTAAACAGTTTAATGAGCCGCAACAAATTTATTAATTTAATGAAAACGTTTAAATTATTATCTTGTTAATAACGTTAATCCAGTGTCATCAAGCTTAACAAAAAGGTTCTTAACAAAACTGGGTCAAAAGTAAGCCACGCGAACGACGAGCGAAGAATTGTTCATGGTTAATTATAACAACACTAATAACAACCTTAAAAATGGAGGTATCTACAATTAATATACTCTCTGATAGTAAGGTCTTCTAGAAAAAAATACTGTTACTGTCTCTACGAATACGGCCACAGGTATTATAAGCTGTGCCATTGCCCAGCCTATACCTGTAGCCTAAAATACAGGGAGCAGGAATTAAAAAGAAAAATCATTCCCTTAGGGTTCAAAATTTCGAATAACAGGATGAGGTTTTTCATTTTCGCCGATGGAAATCTCATCAGGCACACGTACGGCATGATTTCTAATAAAATGCGTGACAAGTTATTCGTAGGTATACAAGTACCAAGGCATTTATGTAACCGATGGTCGGACAAAACAAATCTAGGTTTACTACAGAACTCTTAAAATACACTACTCATATGATATTATGCATAGTAGTTCTGAATACACGCGACTTTGTCGACAGTATCTTAGTATACTGTTGATTGTATCGTCGTTTTCATAGCCTATGAATCCTCATTTTGATTAAACTTTCCTTATAGCAGCAACACAATTCTAAGCGATAGGAATCAAATACCAAGGAACATTGTTTTAGCGGGATTCAGTATAATGTCAGCTTGTATGTCACCAAGTTATGTATGAGTTGGTAAAGGGTTTTGTAAACCATACGCTTAAAAGTAAATGCTTGGACCTGCTTAGATGTTTACCGACTTTTTACAGCAAAGGGCTCTTTTATTTTCGGTAGACTTATTGAAGATCTACTTCAGTTCATATTTGGATTAAATCGTAATTTGGATGTGGGTGTATTTCATTTTACTTTGTCAAAATCTACCCACATATGATGTGATTATTGGAACAACTGAGCTACTCATGGCTGCGCATTACGTCGGTAAATCGTGATTGCTTGTTGGTCGTGACGAAAACAAATGTCCTAAGTGAATCTAATTAGTTACTGCGCCCGCTTTACCTTTAATTTTGTCTCGCCAAGTTATCTATTGTTTATGCCTACAAAATAATAATGTTTGTTTTTTTTGTCCCTTTGCTCTGCTATTTTTATTGTCCACACATGCCTTCATTATGATAAGATCCCTTTTTGTTTTTACGGATGTGAAATCATCAAATGACTTCTCCCGCTCTGGGCAGAGCGGAAGGGAGTGTCAGACTTGTACTGACTAAAACCTATCCATATTCCTTCTTTGCCCTTTGTGTTCCAGGGCCGCGGTATCTCTTTCGAACGGCCCGCAGCCCTGATGCCCTGAGCCTACAAAATAATAATGTTTGTTTTTTTTTGTCCCTTTGCTCTGCTATTTTTATTGTCCACACATGCCTTCATTATGATATGATCCTTAGAAGATATGTAAGTTTTTCCAAAAACTAAATAACAGATCAATAAACATTTCACAAGAGACATGGCTATCAATGCAATAAACATGAGCATTTTTATCTCAAACTAGAGAATCATTTGACGCATACCGATCCGCAAGAATTCCCTTCCGGGGCCGGTGCCGGTTGCGAAGATAATGACATTCCTAACTATACCCCCTCATTGCTAGCATTTCATGTCAATATTTATTTAAAGCATCGCTTCATCCTGTTGTGAATGATAAAGATCTGTAAAGTAATTGATGATTGGAAGTTCTCATAAACAGAAAAAATACCTTCTGCGCGAATGACAAAACATGAATTAGTTTAAAACATGAATTGAAGGATTCAAAAACATTATTTGAAGGATTGATTTGAAGCTTTCATTTTTTTATTTCATGATTATACGTTGACATTTTCCTATATATACTATATGTTTTCCGTTTTTCATTTAATTGTCAATTTTAAACACTAGGCCAGTAGGTTGACAGGCCATCTAAATATGCTTACACAGATTTTGATCACCAAAAAGGAAATCATAGGGACAAGGAAGAGGTTGATATTTATTTAACTGTAAAAAATCATAGTATTAATGTCATAAACCAGAAAGAAAACAGGCGAGAGCGTTTGTATGGAGAAAAGACCACCCGTATTTCTTCTTAAGTTTATTTATATGTACGTAATGTTGATAGCACGAATAAATTCAAAATAAATGTACATATTACAAGTTATATTTGGGTGAGACGTAAGTTAGCAGATAGTAATGCAAACCAAATGTTCGCTATAACACACTGCCTGCACTTATGTAAATGCCAGCGCTACATATTCTGAATGTAACTGGGCGTACAATTATAGCCTGTTGCGCAACAAACCAACCATCCATTGTGGAGATTTTGGATAACATTCTGATGTATAGACCTAATACGGAACAAATATATGATTTAGAATCACTACACCGGGTTTTGTTTCAAATGTTGCGGATCCAATTCCTTTATCTTTGTTACCGTTATTGGTTAAATCTACGTGATCTACTCGTGTTTTTTTTATGCAGCGTAGTTTCCGTCGTTCAGCGTCGAAGAATTTTTGCTTCATTAGTCGCATCCATGGGTAAAGCTTTTTCACTGGAACAATTTCGAATAAAGATGATTTTACGTTTCTCTTTCAACTTACTAATGGGCAATTAGCTAGGTCCCTGAGCTAGACTATTGATTAAACTCATAGGTAAGTAACTTTCTATGAAGATTATGAAGACCTTCTGATATGTCTGCTGAAAATGGTCACCCAAATGTCCGACTTGCTGGCAAGAAAAGGTAAGGGTAACTGTATCAATATTCAGGGTAAGTAAATATAAACCGGCTAAGTGCGAGTTGGACTCTCGCACCGAGGGTTCCGTATAAACTTATAAGTATTTTGCTAATAAACTACATATTTGCGGTTTTCAGATTTTTCCTTTACATGTGCATAAAGACATTGCTTCTTGCCAAAATTTCGTGATTCTAGGTCAACGGGAACTACCATATAGGTTTTCGACCCAAAACCTATAGGGTACTTCCGATTGACCTAGAATGGTCATTTTTGGTTAAAAGAAAGGTCTTTCAGCACAAGTAAAGGGACAAGCCCGAAAAATAAAAAAGTTGAAAATTAAGTAAAATTTTAGTTTTCGCGATAATCTAAATTTGCCCACATCTTTTTATCGTGTTGATTCAGAACCTTGATTTTACATATACACCTAATAGGGACAATAGACCTCAGTATCTGATATAAATTTCAACTTGCTAGGTCCACCCGTTCCTTAGAAAATCGATGGTGACACACGGACAGACAGACAAACGGACAAGAGACGGATAAGGGTTACTTTTTTACCTTTTGAGGTACGAAACCCTAAAACCCGCCCCAGTGACCTTCAGTTACATGTACGGAAGGCCACCACTATTTATTCGTACTAGCACATCACTTTTGTCTAGCGGATCATAGAAAACACCTGCTCTCCAAATTTCAACCTTGTGGTGCCAGTAGTCTCAAAGTAAATGGCTGTGACATACTGGCAGTCAGACGGACAGGACGAATCTATAAGGGTTCCGATTTTGCCATTTATATAATGTTTGCGATTTTACAACAGAACCCTAAAAAGTAAATACCTACCCCAAATTCTATCAACAATACAAAATCTTCTCTCTGCTTCGTAGCCCACTTTTAATGCACCTAATTGTAGTACTTTATACTAAAACAGACTAATATTTTTATGTAATAAAATGCCGCTAATGGTACGCTACCCCTGCCATATCAGATATCGTCACAAAACAAAGATGAATCACAAGAAGCAGCGAGTACGAACACGGGAAATAAGTAAGAGGTACAGAAATATCTTATGTCTGCCTCATTTATCATTTTCAAAGTGAATATTAACGGCACGTCAGTCATTTGGCAAACGAGATAAGGATCGTGTTAATGTACAAATCATATTTCTTTTTCCTTTCAAATTATTCTTATAATTTCAAATATATTAGTATTCTTTACGCAGAATTTTCATTGACTTTTCTCATTTAAAAATTCATGGAAAATATCTTTATTTATTTTTCTATGAAAACAGATTAAATGTTTCTATTTCCAGTACAACGTTTTCTGTTTATGTTTTCCTATGCTTCTAAAGTAATGACACAAACCAGCGGTTTATAACTTCTAGAAGTTAATTGTCAAAGGTTAAGGCTTTACACGAAGCTAACTGTCCGTAGCTGACTGTTCTTAGCTGACTACTTTCACACTTTTCATGGCTTTTCTTTCTTTGGTTATGGAGACTGACTATATTTGGATAGTGAAATTAATTTTATCCTACATTTCTTATCGTTTTAAAATACTTATCTCAACCTTGAAAATGGGCTGCTGCTATACTTCTATTATTTGTATGTTATCGATATACTACGATCAACAATCAATTTAAACATGTTATTTCAAACGAGTCAATTACAAAGGGCAACAAAGTTCATGTAAGCATTCGTTAGTAATGAAATGAAATGCATCTATTTACAAGGGAAAATAAAATAGATTCAAACACATGGTAGTCAGTTTATATTGTTTGTAAACTTATTATTTGAATAATTATATGCAACTCGAATATTCATACACTCCACCCTTGAACATTACAAACGCTATTATTCGTTCACCCCACCCTTGAACATTACAAACACTAATATTCGTACACCCCACCCTTGAACATTACAAACGCTAATATTCGTACACCCCACCCTTGAACATTACAAACACTAATATTCGTACCCCCCACCCTTGAACATTAGAAACGCTAATATTCGTACACCCCACCCTTGAACATTACAATCGATAATCATCATCTTCCTGCCATTATTCCATGATACCTGGGAAAGCACTAATTATACCATAGTAAAAAAAGGCTCTGTCAACGCTACTGATTCGTAAGTTATCTCATAACAAACGTTGGCGACCTGGAAGGAAGTGGAAATCTCCGGCGGTCGTTAGTTGTTACAACCTTGACACTATCAGCAGCAGTGACTTACCTCATCGCCGCGCTCGTTTACTATATAAAATGATTGCCACTGATGAATCACTATCATTCAGCAACAACTAGTCTAATCAATCATGAGGAGTGTCCTTCTGGTGGCATTTGGCCTTTTGGCCATCGCCGCCTTCAGCTCGGCCAGGGAGATCCGCGAGAAGAGGGATGCTGACCTGGAGACCGCCGCGTCCGGTCATAAGTGGGACAAAGGTGGCGGCCATGAGCATCATGGGCATCACCACCACGACCACGGCGGTGAGCACCACAAGGGACACAAGGGACACCACGAGCACCACCATGGCAAGCACGGACACCACCACCACGAGGGACACAAGGGCCACCATGGAGAGCACGGCGGTCACAAGAAGCACCACCACCACGACGACGGCTACCACCATCACGAACACCACGGTGAGAAGGGTGACCACGGCCATGGCCATGACGAGCACGGCCACTGGCACAAGGGACACGACACCAAGGGACACCATGGCGTCGAGAAACACGACGAGTTCAAGAAGGACAAGCACTTCCATCACCATCACGGAGACAAAGGCTTCCATGAGCACCACGGCGGGCACCACCACGAAGGCGGCCACAAGAAAGGAGGCCACTTCCACAAAGGACACAAGCACGGCGGCCATCATGAACACCACCACGGCAAGAAGGGCCACCATGAGCACGGCGGCCACCACCACCACCACAAGGGTCACCACGGCGAAGATGGCCACCACGAGCACCATCACCATCACCACGATCACGACCATAAGGGAGGCCATGAGGACCACAAGCACTGGGGACACAAGAAGGGTCATTAAGCTGTTGCTGAATGTAACTGAACTGTTATTTTTTGAAATGTTGTTGTTAACGAGTGTTTTTGTTATGTTTATACGAAAAAGAATTACATTTTGTACAAAATAATTACGAACTCCTCTCTTTAATTTTATACTGCCACGAACTATCGGGTGGTGTACGATACCACCGAATAACTAGCATTAGGGTATTAATATGTGCATGGTCAGCAGCAGGTACATCAAGGAGTGTTGATGGAATCCGAGAATTGCCTTTTACAGGATTATATCCTGGTGGAATTACTCAGAATACTTTAGTAGCATCTCAAAATTTATCAATATTAATAAAAACGAACACGCATATTTTGCCGCCTAAAATAAAATAAAAAAAATATCAAAAATACTCAGGTACCCACCCAATTATAAACAAGTACCATCCTTACCGTGGTCAGGATACCAGCCAGAGGAAACTCCTAACACAATAGAATTACATCATTACATTGTTGACGAACGTTATTATAACTCAAATAAAATCCTATTTCGTGAATTTGTGCTTCGAAATCTGTTTCTGACGTCACAGATTGTACACAGCTTTAGGAACGTTTTGTAGGAAGGTTTTAATAAACTATACACGTCATCTGAAACACGTGGTAGGATTAGTGTGCTGCGACATGGTTGGGCCGCATAAAAAAACTGCAGGTTTTTGACAGATTCGACATATTGTAATTCATCGTTGAAAGTCTCCCGACGCAAAAGTTCACACGCTAGTACTTGTATCGACTCCAACTTCATTTATATTAGCTAGTCACCAAGGTATCAAAATTATCTGCATACGTTGCAGGATGTACCGTAAACAAACAAAACAACACATTGAAGAAAAACATTACTTTACAATTTATAACACAAAATGTTTATTGTGTCATGTAATAATACTTTTGTTGGGGATTGTCTCGCTCCTTCCCTTATTTTATAGTTAACAATATTTAGACTTTATAAAATTAAATTTAAGTTTAAGAACAACATTTTAAGACCAAAGAGAAACAAAGTACTTAATTAGCAGCTCTTTATAGTGTGTAGTTGTATATGTATGTGTGAGTAAAGTCGTGTTTGATTGTGGGTTTGTGTGTGCGTGTGTGTGTTTACGTAATTGCTGATAGTGCTTATAGTGCAAAAAGGTCGGAGATTAATTTAGCAAAGGAACCGTTTTGAGTCAAAAGCAAGAATTTTAAGATAAAAATAATATAACATCATTTTATTGGCATATTGTTTTGATCTTGAACACAAATTGGAATAATTTAAGTAAAAAAAAAAGAAAGAAATAGATAATTACCTACCTACTTCTATTTTAGAAGTAATTCTTTTCTCTAAGATTTTAGTTATTATAAGGTATCTGGGCGACTGTGCTGTACTTGAGTGAAAATACAGAAAAATAATATTTCCAGTTATGTGACTTAGCTAGATCGTTTTTTCGCCCCATAAAACCCTATACTGTAATTTTCATCGAAATCGTTAGAGCCGTTTTTGAGAACATGGTTACAAATATTAATCATTTATAATTATAGGCCACTTTAAATATGCATGAATTTCCACATAAAGCCCTGCAGAATGCATATTTAATGATCTACTGGGCTTAAGTAACTAAAATTGTCAACTTAAAAACCTTTTCGGATACTAAAATTTATTTTCTTTAAAAAAAGCTACTGCAGGGTCGTAGAGGGTGGGAGCTTGGGGTGATCTGATGCCCTGGGTCGGGCAAATTGTTAGCAAGAGCAGTCTGGTGGTAGAGGAGCCAAAAGGTTCACACTTTCAGCATGAAAACTTAATAGCTTAGCAGGTAAGGCGTGACGAAAGAACGCTAACACAATATTTGAAAAGTTTCATTTAGGAGCTCTTTGGCCAGACTTTTACTTTCAGTTTTTAAGAAGACCTAAAAACTAACTAAGAGCTGCTCAGCATGCCTGCCAGGGCTGCGGGATTGTTCGAAAGAGATACCGCGGCCCTGGAACACCAAGGGCAAGGAAGGAACATGGATGGATTTTAGTCAGTACAAGTCTGACACTCCCTTCCGCTCTGCCCAGAGCGGGAGAAGTCATTTGATGATTTCCCATCCGTAAAAAAAGGGCTGGTCAGCAATGTTTATTTCCATCTCACCCTTCGAGGCCTGAACAAAAAGGACTTAAACTTGAAGAATCTCAAATTTCATGCTGAGAAACCTTCTGGGCTCTACCATGATTTGAGAATTTGTGACCAATTGATGGCAATAGGCTTAACCATTACTTATCTATTATGGATTATCATACGAAATATGGGTAAACTTATCAGTAATGTAATCTTTTTCACTTCTACCATAACATCGGAGAAATTAGGCATAATTTTATGTTATACAGGGTGTTTGGCAAAAACATTTTTTCAGGGATTGGTTCATTTCACCTTAAGAAAATAACATCTCAAATACCGTGACACTTAAGACGCTTGTGGAGTTCGGGTATTATCTCACGGGAACGTACTAGGTACACGGTATCTACTGATGTAAAAAGAATCCTATATCTTGACCCATGTCATGGTTCACCTAAGTGCCAGACATCCAAATTCCTTCCACCATTAAAACGTGAAAAGATATCAAACAGACAGAGTTATTTCGGATTTACATTATTAAAGTCGAGTATGGACTGACTATAATATACTTCGAACATGATTTTCTCGTAAAATCCCTTTCAGTCAACAGAACCTGTGATTAAAGTAGGGCAAAGAACAAGCGGTTTCCGCATGCTATCAGCGGAACAATATGCAACATGTATTATGTATATACGAGTACATCGAACATGTTGCTATCACTAGCACATGTGAGAGAGATAATGAGGCCTTGTTCCCCTACAGCTGTCTGTTGATTACATGCATGTTCTCTTGTTGCAATCTACCATTATAAAGGGTGTAAAAAGACTCTTAACGAAACCGAAAGGCACTTGTTCTCCCTGTCATTGCCATAATTTTTTTGTTCGAAACCATACCTGGGAACCTTCTAGTTACGGAGATATTGGAGGTCAACGTTTCAACTTTTTCACAAGTTTTTTTTTTAAATACATGTTTTTGATGTATTTTTTTTTACTTAAAGCACATTCACGACCCCCGTACTATTCAATCCATCCATCAACACAATGTTTTGAATGCGTTACATTGAGTGCTACTGTAAAACGTGATTTATCACCCCCAAAAAAAAGTCGTTTCCCAGCTATAATTTTTGCGTAAAGTTACTTATTTCGATGTACATAATGTTTGGTTGACGGCTTCGTGAAGAGTCCGTTTACACCCTGTATTGCTGTATTTTTAGTTTATAAACTTGTAAATACTTTACGGAAAGTTAGTAAGTAAGAATTAATCTAAACCATAATCAATCGACAGTTAGACGAATGAAAACTGAATTAAATAGTTTAAGGAGCAACTAAAAATTTTGTCCAAGTTTTCAACTAAATAAAGGTAAATTTTGAAAATATGGGTAAAATAGAAAGACATCCACCACGCAAAGGGCGAATACACTACATTGCGCTGCCTGCAATTTATTCGCATCCTATGTGTCTATTGAAAGATCATAGGCAAAATAATGTTTGCAATTACTACATAACAATCGAAGTAAAAACGGTCGTTACCGCTACCGATCAAAGTTGATAATAAATCAAAACTCACCTAGCACTAGGGCGCTTGACCTTGCTGGTAAGTAAGTGCAAGCACCCGACTCAGTGCAACTATTGCCTAACGCAGGTACGAGAAAACCAGAGCCACAGTATCTATAAAACGTTGTGGTGACAATAATACGTGTCATATCTCATCTCAACCTGTCCAAGAATACAACAACTATGAGGGTGACGCTCCTTTTGAGCTGTGCAGTGCTGGCGCTGGCCGCACTAGCGCAGGCGCGAGACTTACGCGAGAAACGTGATGCGGACCTGGAGGCGGCTGCTACCGGACACCACCACGAGAAGGGAGGCGGCAAGGAACATCACCATGATCACCATCACCACCACGAGGGAAAAGGCCACAAAGGATACAAGGGACACCACCACCACGAACACGGCAAGAAAGGGCACCACCACCACGAGGGACACAAAGGACACCATGACCACCACGGAGGGCACAAGAAACACCATCACCACGAAGATGGACACCACCACGAACACCACCACGGAGAAAAGGGAGAGAAAGGCCACGGTTTCGAAGAAAAGGGACATTACCACAAGGGTCACTCCACGAAAGGACATCACGGTGTTCACAAACTAGACGAGTTTAAGAAAGACAAGCACTTCCACCATAAACACGGCGAGAAGGGCTTCGAAGAGGGATACGGTGGACATCATGGCGAGCACGGACACAAGAAGGGTGGACATTTCGACAAGGGACACAAGCACCACGGCCACCATGAGCACCACCACGGCAAGAAGGGCCACCATGAGGAGGGAGGCCACCACCACGAGCACAAGGGCCACCACGACGAGGGCGGCCATCACGAGCACCACCACCACCACCACGGACACGGCAAGAAGGGCGGTCATGAAGACCACAAGCACTGGGGCCACAAGAAAGGACACTGAAGATTAGGCCCGTAATATATTGGTGTTACTAATAGACTTATAATAATTGTTATGTTTTTATATTTTTGTTACACGATGGTAAATAAACACTATTTTATTGGAGAGCGCATTGGATTTATTTAAGGCAACAAAGTTTATAAAAACAATCCTTCCCTGGTAGTCGGTTAAAAAGAAAAGGAAACAAAAGGGTTACTTGAGTAATCAGGATATTTTTGCTGGTTATCTGTTCATCATTAATTCATCGTGCAATACATTCTAGAATTTAGAATTCTAGAGTCTAGAATTTTCAAAACTATGAATTGTCTGACTGATGAAAAGCAGTTCACGCTAATCACCATATCAGCCCGTTGCTGTCCACTGCTGAACATGGCCTATGTTCAGCATCCCCAATCGATAATAACGCTGACTAAAAACGACTGTTTTTATGCCTCGTCATTCATTTCAATGGGACGAGTTCCGTGTATTAAATACATATTAATAACCCATATTCTAACTCTCCTGATCTCCTCTCGTGTGTCGTGTCGTGTCACTATAAGCTATATGAGGATAGCATGATTTTAACAAAATTAAAATTTTATTCAAAGCAAGGATTAAGGAGTCAGTCAGCATGTTTGCTAGTGAGGCAGACTGTCCAAAGGGGTGATAATATGATGAATTTCGTCAGTCATGGAGAATCCTTTTAATCCTTACGTTCTCAAGGTTTACCTTATTGAAACTTGTGCCTTATCCCACGAGAAAACTAAAAACGATAAGGTTACGTGCTACGATTTCGCGGTTGTTTTTCGTGCCATCCCATATTCACATTTCAACATAAGCTTTTTCTTATACAAAATAGTAGAGGGATAATTTCACACATAACAGTCAAAAATATCCACTATTTTCGATAAAAAGAATCAGCAAAAGTGTATGATACCGTTCGAAATAATAAAGACACACACATATAATGTCATTAGAAAGCTTATTTACTGTACAGTTACAGTTATTATCACGGCTTATTTCAAATAACACAAGATTTTTTTTTTGTATTGTTCATAGCATGTTACCAGGTTTAATGCTAAGAAAATATATTTGTAGTAAGTTTGTATAACGATTCATGTCGTGGCATATTATAAGGATTTATTTATATACTAGCTTTTGCCCGCGGCTTCGCTTGCGTTTATTTATAATTTGACAATCAATTCGAGTTGTATTCTGCTTGAGCTTGAGTTGTAATAATACAATTCAATCATGATTTGAAAGACACGTGGTGCCATCTATTATCATAAGAACGTTATTGTTGTTTTCATGGGGAACAGTAGTTTAGGCGTGTAAAGGTAACAAACAAAGTAAGTAGTAAGTTTCAAAGCAAGTAGCAAAGCTCGGTAATCCAGGTACTATATTTAATAATATAGTAGCTGGATGACCGAGCTTTGCTCGATAATGCAGACAAAACGACGTTTTCTAAAAATGAAAGCTAAGTAGTTAGATCGATTTATCGCCCCCGAAACCCCCTGCATACTGTTATGAACGAAGGTGGGTGATTTTATAATAATGCAACCGATTTCGACAAGCTCATATATTGGACTGGCACAGCAGTCGTTCACTTAAAAGTAAGTACCTAAATCTACCCTACATATTTATGATAAACAAGTAGGTACCCAAATAACATCCCTCCACCTTTAATTAGAAAAACTTCTTATAATCTATATCAGTTCTATTTCATTTCGACCTAGTGTCAGGCTAAAGTTCTTCAGAGGGAGCTGCTGGAATCTGTTCCCTTTCAGCGGAATGGTCGCCTTGAAGAAGCTCTGATGCAGGCGTTACAGATTCAACTGGTAGTTCTTGAACAGACACGTCGGACGACAGCTGTTTGGAGCTAGTCGGTTGTGAAGGCATTATAAATGCGGGAATAATCTCTTCACATGGCTCATCTTCCCTCCCTTTAAATTTGAGCAACTGATTAGCGTATCTTTTCACTGTTTGATCCGTTCTTTATACAATTGCCACTCTTGATGTTCATGGTTGAACACTGTTAATGTGCCGACCGTAACTGTAGCGGATACTTTTGCCATTTTACGATACTATTATACGCGTGATTTGTACTTTGACCTCGTCGCCAACTGTTATGGACGAAGGTGGGTGATTTTATAATAATGCAACCGATTTCGACAAGCTCATATATTGGACTGGCATAGCAGTCGTTCACTTAAAAGTAAGTACCTAAATCTACCCTACTTATTTATGACTAGCTGATGACCGCGGCTTCGCCTGCGTGGATGTCGGTTATCGCGACCAAAAGTAATCATGATGATCCCATTTCCTCAATTCATAGGAACCTAGTTTGCCCATTTTCAAAGTATTAAAATGGATATAGTATATTATCGGTTTAAAGATTCTTTAATTATTCTAAAAGAACATACATTGTTCACTTGCAGAATAAATACATAACTAAGGTAAATTGTAGTCCAGTAGTTAACAGTTTTGTTAGCTTAATACGATGTCGACATATTATTGTGAGTAACTTAATAGTTTTGTGTTGTTAGTGACGTGCTGCCTGAGTTTAGCTTTAAATAGGTTGAAAGAAGATGAACACCTTCGTACTTTATATTTTTCCTGCCATATTGCGTTCGCGGGGGGCGTGTCTGGATTTGGTTAGGGTTTCTTTGGCTGTTTGGTGTTCTTTGGTATTTGGATGTTTTCGTGTTAAAGGACAACTGTGTGTTTATGGT
This sequence comes from Lycophotia porphyrea, assembly GCA_950005105.1. Classification (NCBI taxonomy): domain Eukaryota; kingdom Metazoa; phylum Arthropoda; class Insecta; order Lepidoptera; family Noctuidae; genus Lycophotia; species Lycophotia porphyrea. Next base: position 11,457,553 of record OX465393.1, read on the forward strand.
TTTGTTAAGAATTTTTCGAATGAGAACGCAAGAATTGAGTGTGTAAAGTTGATTAATGCTCATTAGTTTCGTGTTTTTGTATAGTTCGAATGTGGGTGTGATAATCGTAGTTGAATAGAAGTTTAATTATTTTATTTTGTGCTATTTGTAGATCTTAGAGATCCTTAAGAGATAGACATAAGCCATCGCGGATTTTTCTGTAGATCTATATAAGATATACAATTCTACCATTCATCATTTTGTTATATCTTAAAGGGCAGCGTTTTCGTTGAAAACTCCACCAGACGGCTTATTTTTTTCCATACCTCCAACATATATCATTATATTTTAGCCAATCTGTACAAAAACTTGACAAATTATATACTGAAAAATTCCTTTAGTACCACTCTATCTATTTAAGAAAACAACATGAAAATCAGTGCAGTAATTTTTGAGTTTATCGCGAACAGACAGATAGACGCGGCGGAGACACGTCATCATCAGCCTATAATGGTCCCACTGCTGGGACACAGGCCTCCTCTCTATGAGAGGGATTGGGCTATAATCCACCACGCGGGCCCAGTGCGGATTGGTAGATGTCACATGACTTCGAATTTTTGGTTCTAGGACATGCCGGTTTCCTAACGATGTTTTCCTTCACCATTTTTGAGAGCAGTGGTGATGAAATAAATTACACAAAGTAATACGCCTGCCTGGGTTCGAACCCACGACTTACTGTTCGTAAGTCGGGGTCGCTACCACTGGCCCACCGCTGCTCACCCACATTGTGTTATAATATGTAGTGATGTTGGGTTCGGCTTCCAGTACAACCGGATGCAGCTGAATACCAGTATTTTACATGGAACGACTGTCTATCTGCCCTTCACAACCCAGTTAGTTCTGGGTAATACGATACCCCTTGGTAGAAATACAGTGAAATTAGTGATAGCTTTAATTTCCACATCAGGTGTTCCAGATCTTCAATGTTTATACGTCAACAGAGAGTGCTCATCAGGCTGAACAACTCTTGCTAAGACGTCATTCCTATAAAGGGTGTAAACAGACTCTTAACGAAGTCGAAAAGCACTTGTTCTCCCCGTCAGTGCGATCATTTTTTTGCTCTAGACCATACCTGGGAACCTTCTAGTTACGGAGATATTGGGGGTCAAAGTTCCAACTTTTACACCAGCTTTTTTTTAATTACATGTTTTTAATGTAAAATTTTTACTTTAAACACCTCCAGGACCCCCTTACTATTCAATCCATCCATCAGCACAATGTTTTGAATGCATTACATTGAGTCCTATCGTAAAACGTGATTTTTCACCCCAAAAAAAAAAGTCGTTTCCCAGCAATATTTTTTGCGTAAAGTTACTTAGTTTGATGTACATAATGCTTGGTTAACGGCTTCGTGAAGAGTCTGTTTACACCCCGTATATGTTATAGTGTGGCTGGGCTCTTGGAGTTCCACATCAGCTGTTCCAGATCTTCAAATTTATTCTCTTATCAGAAAATGCTCATTACGTGGAACAATTTTTGCTAGTACCATTTTTGTATCTCTTATAGTTTAGCTGGTCTGTTGCGGTTCTGCATCAGGTGTTCAAGTTTCCAAGATAAATTATAGCCTATATTTTGCCCAGACTTAATACCTTTACAACAAAAAAAAATCATTCAAATCCGTCGAGTAATTCCGAAGATTAGTGTGTACAGACAAACAGACAGAATTTTTTTTTTGGATTCGTGCTCTATTACTGTTTCTAAACCCCCACAATTTTTTTTTTAATATATTCAATGTTCAGACACAGTTTTTTTTACTGTCTTATTATATGTATATAGATAAAAAAGTAGGTACCCACATAACACATACTAAATTTCATGTTATCTTTGGAGCTGTTTCCGAGATTCAGATTATATATACAAGAAATGCTCGTTTAAAGTATTAGATAGATAGTTAGGATTAATATATTGACGCACAGGATGATTTATACATAATGATTTCTATAGGTTTATTGCTCTGTACAGTCTGATTTATATTTATAGATATTATAAACAACTATATAATGCATGTCTCGCTATAGTTTAAAAAGACTTGTATGAAGATTGTGTAAAAGCAAGTTAATAAAATTCTGTTGTAAAAGAAAATAAGTAAAAGGCTTCAATTTTCAAACATAAATCTTTTACGAAAGTACCTACTTTAGGTTTAGAAATCGCTTATATACCTACTTGAATAGTTTTCCACAAAATTGAAAAGTAAAGCTGTGTACACACGGCGACACATCAAGCTTTACATTTCGAGAGATCTGCATAAACAGTTTTGTTTTGTAGCTTGATCAGCCGTCGTGTGTACGATACACTTGAATTGTTCCTTTTTCCATTTCATTGCACAGGATTAAAAGAAAGTGACGGTTATAAAACTGCTGTTCCTTTAGCACTGTGACCGTTTAGGTTTAGGATTTTTTTAATATCAGTTGAAAAGTTTCTGAGCTTGGGGCTCTGGGATCATCTGCTGAATTCATGATAACAGTTGACGCGTCGGTATTCCTTACACCGTGTAGGTAAATCTGGAATTGCTCAAGATTCTCCTGAAGCTTCAGTTTCTGCCACCTGACATATTTAATTAACTTTGGGTGACTGTCTTTTTACTAAAATGACCATAAGACAATAATAAGGTTCAATAATATGAGGCAAAATTGATTTTAACAAAAGATTCGAAGCTGTAGTGTGCAAATGGAGTAACATAAATAACCGTCCATCATGTTATAACATTTCAGTAATTTAATAATGACCCGCTTGTGCATTACAAATTATAGAGCATTTTTAATATGATAATATTTGATAAAATATTAAATCCGTATTTTAATTGCCCAACATCAGAAACACAATATATATGTGGTAGGCAATTTGTATGACTCCGCCGTCTACATTCGGCGTCGTCAGTTTAAAAACGCTCGCTGGTATGTACATATTATGCCGAAGGCAAAATATATATTGCCGTGTCACTTTATAGTATGCCACAACATTTCATCGACAATTCAAACGCCGCTTACATAATGCCGCGGCAAATTGAAATATTTAGTTCTAGTTCTTGCCACGCGCGTCGCTGTTGATCACACCAAGAAAAATGGCGTCAAGTAGTGGTTTTGTGACACCATAATGTTCAAAAACGCATGGGAAATCAGCAATTTTCCTAAAAGTCTTGCTAGCTGGCTTGAGGAGCGTAGGCCGAAGGCCAGCGGAGCGACGACGACATTTGTGACAGAAAGTGGGTGTGTAATGTAAAATACGAGCGTAGCGAGCGCGTGTCACATAGTCGTATATCATGGTCACCCTAAAACTCCAACCAAACGTCGAAATTATAACAATTGAACAAGTTATAATTTTGCCTTCGGCATAATACATAACTGCGAGCGTTTTTAAACTGACGACGCCGTATGTAAAGGGTGGAATCATACAAATTGCCTGCGACATATATATATATTTATATAAACAGATCCGTTATTTTAAAAGGTTAATGAGGCTGCTGGAATTGGACTGAAATTAGGTGCAATGTCTAATCAATATTATTTCGTGTAATTTTAAACAAAAAGCCTTTAATGGCTTAATGCTTTAAATCAACCTCCCTTAAAAGGCATGAAATGAGAAAAAACGACATCGGTTTGGAGGGTAACGAGGTGCTAACAACCACGACAGACAAGTTTTTGTAATCATGCTAAGAGCTAGAAAACTGTAAATTGTGTTACGCAAGCGGATAATCTAACTAACTAATTAATTAAAGAAATAGCCACAGTTTTTGCAAACTTAGCTTTGGAGTTAGTCATATTTGGTTTATTCAACATAAATAGACAAAGTCCCGTTTCCCAAGGAACTCTAGTAAAAACTGCTCTTCTGTCAACATACTTCTTAAACTAACAACGTTATAGGATAGCGCTGAGGCAGATCATAAGCTGCGGGATTACCATTAAGTGTACCTAAGTAATGTTGTCCTCCGCAAAAAATTTCAATTATGCATGAGAATGAAGTTGTGCGCAATTTGTTACGGACGTCCGAAATCCGTGCAGTAAACTTAATAACAACGTATTCATTTAGTTACCTACTAATAAATATCACACCACTGCTTACTCACTTAATAATGTATATAGGGTAAGGGCATACCTGTCAGCGAAGCAACCATTAGTTACAGCGAGTAGAACTAAAACTTAATTGTTATCTATGTTAACATGTTCAAATTGTTAAACGTCAAACTCCAAATTATGCTTAACTACAGGCGTCTAAATAGTTGCCGCAACAATAGCGACGCGCACATTGTACCTTTGGAAGTAGACAGGCGTTTTCCGATACGACTCTTGTATGGACGTCGGCGCTTCAAAAATATATTGTTGGCCCAACGCGTTCATTATTCACTTACAATTGTTTGTCTTGTACACTATAACAATGGCAGCAGAGCGTCATATGTTATACTGAACTGTTCATAACCGCTGTCCCGTATTTCCTAGAACAACGAGCATCGATCATTGAACAAAAAATGATACTTAAATTCTTACATGAATTTCAGTGAAAATATACAATAGTCGTATATCTAAACATAATAGACGCCACCAAACTTTTTTAATGTTTCTAAAGTATTTTTCCTCAACACCATAAGTCATTATAAGCAAGTTCACGTAGCCCGTAAAAAGTTAAAATAACAATGTCGTTGTTGTCTCAAAAAACAGGACAGAATAATAAAAAAGAACATATATTTTCCTAGCGTAGTCTTCTGCGTACTTAATAAACTGAAAACTGTTTATTGTTTACTTATCTGTCACCATACAAAAAAATTAAAAGAAAATATTGGTGGTTAAATATAACAACATTGTTTTAGTTAGTTGTAGAAAGAATTCAGCCAATAAAGCTTGTGATGCCTGAACAAGGAACGTCGCCGCGTCGTCCCTTGTAGTGTCCTTGAAATAATGACATCCTTTTCGCTAGCACCCTGCACCGCAGTACGTCTCACTCTGACGTACAACTGGTTATGCTTTGTATGAAATTGCCCAAAAAACCGTTGAATAAGGAATAAGGGATATTTCGTAGTACCTATATTCCACAATATTCGAGCCTTTAAATACTAATTACCTTCCTAAATACCACAACTTCAAGGCTATGGTGCCTTGAAGTTAGAAAATATTCTCGCTCTCCGGAATAAAATAACTATAATATAACATTAAATAGTGATGTAGCTTGGCCATCACGTAATACCAGTAACAGTAATATATTTCTCGGCGGGTAAGGGCAAGTCTTACGACGTACGTGTGAAAAACCATCTAATGCATTCTACGATTTTCCTTTAGATCGTCGAAACATATTTTTAAACCACATAGCGTTTTGTTCTACTTCACTAGGCCAGCTAGACTTCTAGAGGGTGGTAAAATAAAGGTTCTTAGCGTGAGTTCTAGTGATCAATACCGAAGCCGAATAAAGTGTTATTTAGGTTTATTTGTTACTTTAACCACATTTATAATTTTTTTCAATTTTATTGTCTCTCCGTATCTCCGCATTGTCTTGTCAATGTTGTTAACGTTCCACCACCGCCATGTGAGTTCGACTATTGTAATGTTCTGCCTATACCTTAAAGGAGGCGTGATAAATATCATTTATATTCAGCTCAATGTGTTCGTTGAGCAGCACCAGTTAATCAGTTCTGCGTAGTATTATTACGTTGTTACGACTAAACGCTAATAATAACTTTAGTCTCGCGTGAATGCGTGAATGGATATCGAGTTCATAGTGATGGCGATTGACGATTAACGGGCTGACAAGCTCTCTGTGTACACGTTATCGAAGGTTTAACCGCAGTACGCTATAGCGCATACACAGGTACTTGCGGTAACAATGAAATTATTACGGTACCCGAAGATCCGATTAGGTTTACTAGGTAGGTATTATTATTGTGTAACATAAAGGTTCTAGGTGTTTTAATAAGTTAGATTTAATGATGAATAGTTAAGCGTATAATACAACTAAATAATGATGCTATTAACAGTAGAAGCGACTATAACAACACCCCATGCATCACGGGGAGGGCTCGACTCAGCTCGGCACGGCGCGGGACGTCAGCTCCTGCTCACTTGGTCAGGATTACGACTGACAGCGTCTGCACCCATAAATCTAGTGAAGTGACGTCACTAAGCTCCATACTCACTCGCTAATTAGTGTAAAAGCGTTATCAATGGATTACAACCTCACCCGTCTACTGTAACCACGTAAATTCTAAAATATGTGGATAAATGCTCACAAATCTTCTTTGCGGTTCTGAGATTAACACCGATGAGGGTTTTTTAGGGTTCGAAATTAACAGCCATTCGTAACCGCACAAGATTTAAGCATTGACTTTTGATCTAGGTAAATAACTGCGTAAGTTTAGGGATGCTTGTTATTTTTAAATAAATCTAAACATTTAAACGAGTTATGTATATAGTATACAGGGTGTAAACAGACTCTTCACGAAGCCGTCAATCAAGCATTATATACGTCAAACTAAGTAACTTTACGCAAAAAATAGTGCTGGGAAACGATTTTTTTTTTTGGGCTGAAAAATCACGTTTTACAGTAGGACTCAATGTAACGCACTCAAAACATTTTGCTGTTGCATGGATTGAATAGTAAGAAGGTCCTGGAGATGTTTAAAGAAAAAATCTTACATTAAAATATGTATTTAAAAAAAAAACTTGTGAAAAAGTTGGAACTTTGACCCTCAATATCTCCGTAACTAGAAGATTCCCAGGTATGGTCTAGAACAAAAAAATGATCGCAATGACGGGGAAAACAAGTGCCTTTCGGTTTCGTTAAGAGTCTGTTTACACCCTTTATAGTCGCGGTGGACAAGGGCCTCACCCCGTTCTCCTTGGCTAAAGAGATCTGGCGCAAACCTGCACTATTATTATTATTATTTCCATGTGAAGTTATTGTGGAAGCTGCAGAAGATTGTAATAATATCTTTGCATTGTATAGACTCAATATCTTAGTATTATATAATTGCATAGCACATGTGTGAGTACTATGTACTGTAAAGCTACCATTTACATTTGGTTATCTTTCATTGACTTGAATTTACCCTGGTGGGTGAGAGAATGTCATACTCACTAAAATGTCTCGCTGATGGTGGCGGGTGTGTCGGGTCATTTAGCTTCCTTCAATATGGTTGAGCTGAATGGGGCTGATTCATGCGTCATGCTCGTGAACGGGCGCTGTCGGTTGGGACTGGTCATCTCAAAGCTGCCACGGTTTATTTTAACTACTTACTTTGTTTTTAAATTGTTGATATAATATTTTACTCTGGACGCTCTTAACGTGCACGTATTTCTACATCGTTCTCACATATATGTATAATCTCAATATGAATGATGTAACCAAGATTTTGTAACAATATTTTGATTGAAAAGAGTGTCCATGGAGTTTCTTGCCCATTCTTCTCCATAGAGATCTACACTTTGGAATGGGCAACTACAGTACTTTCACAAGTTATTATGCCTTGTGTCTGTGACTGTAGCTTAGCCTTATTTGTTTTTCTGACATTCAAAAGTGCCTGTAATGGTCTAATTGAAATAAATGCTTTTGAGTTTGAGTTTGAGTTTGAGTATTGAGAATAATGACCGCAGGGAGGTATGGCAAACTAAGGAGTTTCATGAACATTTTCCAGGCCCTGCATGGGCCCCATGTAGAAATATCAGCGTCCGTAGGCTGGTTATGTTCTGGTGACCTCTTCGGAGAAACCGACCGTTTTTAGCTAAACTACAAAGATTCCTTGTTGACTACGGAACCCTTGTAGTTTCGCCATGTCCGTCCGTTTGTCCGTTTGTCTGCAGCTTAGCTCAAAAACTCTTAGTACTAGAAAACTTTAATAATGGCATGAATATACAGATTAGTTACACTGACAAAGTGATAAAATAAAATCTTGAAAAGTATTTTTTTTAAGAGCAGCGGTGGCCCAGCGGTACCGACCCCGACTTACGAACAGTAAGTCGTGGGTTCGAACCCAGGCAGGCGCATTACTTTGTGTAATTTATTTCATCACCACTGCTCTCAAAAATGGTGAAGGAAAACATCGTGAAGAAACCGGCATGTCCTAGAACCAAAAATTCGAAGACATGTGACATCTACCAATCCGCACTGGGCCCGCGTGGTGGATTATAGCCCAATTCCTCTCATAGAGAGGAGGCCTGTGTCCCAGCAGTGGGAACATTAAAAGGCTGATGATGATGATGATGATGATGATTTTTTTTGGTATCTCCTGTATAAGTAAAGTGGGTTTTTTTTAATCTCGCGTACTCCATAGCATTTGATGTCGTTGGATAGGTCTTTAAAAAATATTGCGAGTTTATTGTAATAATTTTTCGATTAAGAGATTCGTTAGTTAAATATTAAACTTTAAAGTGCTAATTTTTGTATACTCAAGTGTGACCCGCTCAAGTGTGTATAGGAGCTCGTGGCTAAATAATAACAGCCGCTCGGGTCAATCTTTAGGTTAAGCCTTACCTAGGCTGGTCTGTGGATGGGTGACCACCCATTACATACCGAGTTTCCTCCGTGCCTCGGAAAGCACGTTAAGCCGTTGGTCCCGGCTGTCATTTGTACATCTTTGACAGTCGTTACAGGTAGTTAATCAGTGGCTCAGAAAGTCTGACAACAGGTCTTACCAAGGGGTATCGTATTACCCAGTACTAACTGGGTTGTGGAGGTCAGATAGGCAGTCGCTCTATGTAAAATACTGGTATTCAGCTGCATCCGGTTAGACTGGAAGCCGACTCCAACATACGAGTAGTTGGGTAACGGCTAGGCAGATGATGATGACTCAAGTGTGTCCCGCCTCTACCAGCTAAACGGTTGTGTTTGGGAGTGCGAAAAAAATCACAGTGGTAGTGCATATAATATAAAGAAATTAAAAGGAAAACTATTACAGCTAAGTAGGCTTTAGTTTACAAGTAATAGTCGATCAACTTATAAAATGTACTTGGATGACATATTTTCCTAAACATAATGTATGGGAGCACAGGTTTTTAACTGCAAATGTAAGTTTGTTTTTTATTGATTCTCAACTCACTTCAACTACGCAACCGTGCCGACACGCACGGACTTGCACTTGACTGGTTTTTTCTGTACAATTATGGTTAAAGTTATGATGTCGAATAACTACCGGAGATTTATTGTGACGGACGGCACGGTTGACATATGTCGGATCTGCCACCGTCCGGTGAATCAATCCGTCACATTATCCCGGATATTCTCGTCTAGCTAACGGAAAGAACTTGCATAGACACAACCTTGTAGCCAGGATTATCCATCAGCAACTTGCTCTAAAATACAACCTTGTGGAATCGGAAATGGCAATATCACATTTTACTAGCAATACTATTGTAGATAATAAGCTTGATATAGTGGTGATGGATCGATCAAAGCAGCAGGCAATGATTGTTGACATAACGGTCACGTGTGACGAGAAACTCGTGAAAACCGAGAAAGATAAGCAAATCAAGTATCTTGACTTAGCTCGCGAGGTTGTCGACACGTGGGATGTGACCTCAGCGATCGTTGTGCCGATAGGTGTTTCAGTGAATGACTTAAGGCCAAGAGCCTCGACCAATACCTAGGCTCTCGTTAGATAGCTGGATCAAGGGCTTGATTCAAAAAGCGGTACTCCTGGACACGGCTCGTATTGTTAGGAGGTTCCTCTCTCTGGAGCCCTGACTGCCACTAGCTTGGCCCTGTTTCCGATACCGGTGGGCTACTTTTTTATTTTTTTAAATGTTTTTTTTTTGTTTTATGTTATTTAATGTTGAATTATTTGAAAAAAGTAATTAATGTGTATAGAATTATAAAAAAGAAATCATAGTAATATCATGATAGTTATGACATTTCCATATATCCTTAATCAAACGCAAGATTTCACGGAATTTTTAGATTATGCCCGCGTGGTGTTCGATAATTATCCCACGGGATTATACTACTGGGGTAAAAAGTATCCTATGAGTTAATCCAGGTTACCTGTGTGCTACATTTCATTCGTTCAGTAGTTTTTACGTGAAAGAGTAACAAACATCCACCTATCCATCCATCCATCCTCACAAACTTTCACATTTATAATATTAGTAAGAAGTAAGATTAGCTCTTAGATATACTCTCAATTTCTTTATTTCGAAATGGGTGGAAATAGAAATTGCAGCTCGTAACCTTTACAGAAGCTTTTCATGAAAGTTTCTAAAGTTTAGTACCTACTGGAATATTCTTTCCATATTTTCTATGTCCGCCCACTGGTTTTTGTAACAATGTGTCAGATTTTATATACAATAAATAAGTTTAGATTAAATAACTTACCTAATAAAGTTCCGTAAAATTCTTCAGAAAAAAAGGAAATGTCAGTTCTAGAAAGCCGATTCTCAATTGTTTACCTGACGTTTCATACAAAAAGAAATTCATGTCTTTTAGGATTCCGCCACCTTGTTCTTTGTTCATATAATTATTATTCTCTTCAGAAACGAAGTGAAATATGGTATCTTCCTAAAAAGTTATCGTTAAGTTTAAACAAAAGCTTTAAAACACACCTGCTACGAGAAAAAAATAAAATTACGGATTCACTATAAATACATCCTGAACGTTGAGATACATTTTTACTGTAATAATTTAGATACGTCACAAACATACCATCCTTGCTATACATTCTACTGACATTTGATGACATCTTTACAACCCATCAACCCACCAATCATTTATTTCTCATAATATATTCTCAATCAGATATACTACCAGATATAGGCATGTGTGTATGTAGGTACTATAAATTAGATCTATTTCAACGAATAAGTTTGTGAACCATAAACGAATACATTACTCGCGCGAGTACCGTTAAGATTTTAATGTGTAATTTGGGTTCGCACAATGATGGATACTACGACACACGTAGCCGCGTGTGCTACACACGTAGCGCTACGCTGCCGACGCTACGCCGCCCCGTAGAGTCTACGAGCTGAACGATCCACTCATAGATAATGGTGCTGATTCCCTTGTTCACAAACTAAACTAAATTTAAGTTGAGTGCATCTTTTTCTTTCTATTTCATTAAGAAAGGGACAGAAGAGAAATTTTAGTTTAGTCCTGTCAAATTAACCAGGGCCTGACACAAGTTTAGACGTGATTAAAAAGTTGACTACAAAAATTACATCAAATTACGTCAGGTGCTGACTACTTTGACAGGACTAAACTAATATTTATCTTCTGTCCTTTTCATAATGAAATAGAAAGAAAAAGATGCACTCAACTTAAATTTAATTTAGTTTGTGAACAAGGGAATCGGCACCACTGCTTAACTGTCGTGAAATAATTTGTAAATTATTATCAAAGCGTAACAAAAGGTTGCTTTACCCGGCAAATAACCGGAAAAATAATATGCGACGGTTAAACTTTTGACCAATTCTCATGGAACGTCTGTGTTATTATTTCCATCAATAGTTTATAACTAACCGTCCAAACTTTAATAGTTCTGTTGTTGACACCACGATAAAATTGTTACAAAGTTGGTCACTCGCCGCCGTAATGTACTAGGTATAAAATCAGAATTATGTTGTAATATAAAATACAAATCAAGTTGGCACAGCCTGTGAAATTAACAAATAATTAGATAAACCGCAATCTGTTACCACCGAATTAAACGAGTAACGTTCGAATAGATACTTTAATTAGTACGTGAGCTATTTACGTATGCAACACAATGAAACAATAGACTCGTCTAAAAATACAGCTGAAACGCTGCTTGCATGGGAAAAGTGAGTGTCCCATAACATAGCAGAATAAAACATACAGACAATGGACTGAGCTGTTTGTCGGCAAAACGACAGTTTGATTGAGTCGCTCGCATGCGCTGCAGTACTGGACCTCATTCACTTTTAATCCTTGACCGACACGTTGTTCGACCAGAAATCGATCGTGTAACTGAACCCTAAATCGTTCAATCCGTCAGCTAGCGACATAGATCCAATATCACGCTATTTAGCTTTACAGGTGGGCAGAATTCCAAACGTGACAAATCGGAGGCGAGGTGACACTGCCGAGAGCCAACGTGACTTCAGCAATGACAATGCTGTAGAAATTGAAGACAGAGATAGTGCGAGGTTAATTGGTTGTTTGGTAATGTATGACCTTCGTGAACTCGATCTGTTCAGACACTATTGTTTATTTTTGCACAATATGTCGTGGGATAAGCTCGCTTTTGTCAAAAAAGGTAATAACATCTTATGAGGTATTAAATATGCCATTAGAATGATAAACCAATAACTGTATGCTCTTTCTTAAAAATACCTAAGCATTTATTTAAGTACGAGATGGCTATCATTACCATCTCAGACCTAAATTAATGCCATTAAGTAATTTTGACATTTAGGTGGCACAAAAGACCGACGTAGACGCGGCCGCTGGCCGTACTCAAAGTCCAGGTGTACGGCGATTACGGTCAAACATGTACCAGGCCGATCCATATGTGTCCCACTTTTCTAATTTTAATACTAAACAGTTAACATAATATTTACATATTATCTCGACGTGAAAGTCGTACGATCCTGGGTGGTGGTTGCCAACCTTAATTAGTTTAAAAGCATACTTAGATAAGCGACGGAATTTCGCACTCACACCATCTAAAGTGCTGGGAGGAAGCTACGATTTAAATTCATTCTCCACTTCGATGTTAAAATCAATTAAAGTTTGGGTTTCGTAAAACATCAGTAAAACCACTCAGATTAAGTTGTACATTTATTTATTAAATGACTTAAGAAGTTACTTAATATAAAAATAATAATTTAGTTACCTACATAATTATGCCTTCACTTAACCGTTGTCGCAGTATTGAGTGCACTGTCATCAGATAAGTTACAGTTACGAGAAAATAAATAAATCCGTTCCTAGAGATGTGTTCAGTGTCCCTTCTTGTAACCATATTTCTTATGGTGCTCATGGTCACCCTTCTTACCATGGTCGTGATGATGTTTATGATGCTCGTCATGTCCACCGGACTCTTTATGTCCTTTATGTTCATGGTGGTGGCCGCCCTTTTCATGGAAACCTTTTTCTCCATGTTCTTTCTCGTGATGGTCACCATGGTGATGACCTTTGTGGAAGCTGCCTCCCTTCTTGTGACCATGCTCCTCGTGGAATCCTCCGTGCTTCTCTTCGTGGCCGGAATCGCCCTCTTCATCAAAGAAGTGTTTATCTTTCTTGAATTCATCAAGCTTATGAATTTCGTGGTGTCCTTTCGTCGAGTGACCTTTGTCGTAGTGTCCCTTCTCTTCGTATTTATGCCCTTTCTCGCCTTTTTCGCCTTTGTGGTATTCATCATAATGTCCGTCATCGTGATGATGTTGTTTTTTGTGTGCACCATGATCGTCATACTCACCCTTGTGGTGCTCCTTATCGTGATGTCCTTTTTCTCCCTTCTCATGATGATGATGGCCTTTGTATCCCTTTACACCTTTTTCGTCGTGGTCATGGTGATGATGCGCATGGTGCTCTTTGCCGCCTCCTTTTTTGTATTCATGATTCTTTGGGGCTTCTTTTTTGTGTTCCGTCGCAGCAGGCGCTTGATCCTTTGTCTCTAGTTCTGTATTTTTTTCCACTTGCCGTGAGGGTAAACGACGTGTATGCACAACTGCCAACAACGTTAGAAAACCTAAAACTAACGCCACCCTCATATTGCTAGGTTTTTTTATCACGCGGTGTTGATGCGGTGTGCTCTACTCTTAATATTGACAACATCATTGATGCTGCAGCAGTTTTATATAAGGTATTGAGTCAGATGTGCTAATCGCCGCGTCGCGCGACAGGCGGGCGGCCACGAGTTGCGGCAAACGCTTGCCGGGAGAAGACTATTAAAATCAACCGTTTGTACACAAAGACATGGACGCGGTATTATTCCAAAATAATGACTTTTTATAATTTCGTTATCACTTCATCTTCATCATCATCCACCATCCACAGCCCGACTTCACCCACTGTTGGGTATAGGCCTCTCTTTACTTGTGCCAAGCTCCACGGTTATCACTTACTTGGATTAATAAATTGATACAGGCCAAAAATAATTGCTGTTTTTTAATTTGCTTGCTCATCGATATAAACTCTTATCCCGACACGTTCACAGCTGAGCCCCTGCAGCCCCTACCTTAAAATATCTACCCTACTGATACAATGAAGTACCTATATAGATAATATTATAGCTAATAGTAACAACGAGAACAGAGCACAATCATACTATATTTTCAAAACTATAACTTTTGAATCCTAATATACAGGATGCCATACATAAACGGTTACCATGTATACAGTATATCATTCCGATCGGCCCACATAGAATTTTGCTTCAATATATAGATAATATTATAGCTAATAGTAACAACGAGAACAGAGCACAATCATACTATATTTTCAAAACTATAACTTTTGAATCCTAATATACAGGATGCCACACATAAACGGTTACCATGTATACAGTATATCATTCCGATCGGCCCACATAGAATTTTGCTTCAATACGCGGTTTACCCGATTGTGCGTCCGTATCCCTTCCTTCCTGTATATTTTCTCTGTGAAGTGTTCTGTCAATCTTACACTGACAAATGTAATATACATGAAACAGCTGGAATTAACTATTATTAGAAACCTGTAATAGAATTGAAATCTTCCGAAAATCAAATGTGAACTCCGATTCAACTTTAGATTTCCAAATTAATTTAAGAACTAGATTCCTGTTTTTATATCATTATTTGGTACCTACAACCTGGTATCGTAGCAGGATTATCAAGGAGTTTATATAAAAGGAGGAGGAACGTTACTCTTTACTTTTACTAGATGGCTAAACGTGCAACAAACGATGGAAGGAAACACAGTCTTGAGAATGTGGTAATCCCATAGTGTACACACAATGTCCTTTATTATTAGGTATTCGATCCCGTGGTAGACCGCTGGCCTCAAGATTCAACCACTTGTTGCGCAGGATACCGTTAACCACATAAGGTCGCAATGTACATAATTACATAAATATTATTAACTTGAAACGAACTAATCTTGGAACAAAAATAAAGCTGAAACTAAACTCATCCAGTGAGGGCCATACTCATAATGGCACTGTGCCAAGAGAGCTAACTGCATTTCTTGTAATTTACAAGGGACGACGTCCAAAATCGTGCAAAGTGGAAAAGAATTATCATAACACTCGTTATTGACTTTAAAAAGTGTACTTGGAAATCGATATTTGAAGATCTCTGTTTGCTCTCTAGGTACCTCAACATTTGTTTTATTAAAGTGCACTCCCCATCTTTTCAGCTTTGGTCTGAGACTAGTGCATGGCTTATCAATGCATAGTTAAAACTTGGCGATGTTGACTAGTTCCGCTGATCATACCTACCTACATATATGTAGGTATCTAATAATCTAATATGGCGATAGCTGAACAAAGAGAACTCGTGAAAAAGCAAAGAATAAAAAAGCTGTGTCACGTTAATAAAACAAAGTTTGAACAGCTTGGACGCCAAAAATTTGATTTTTAATAATCAAAATACTGTTACACAAGAAAGACCAAGGCAGTCATGACTTAAGGATTGAAAGGAAAAGGACCTATTTTATACTCAAAATAGTTGCTAACTTAATTATATACAACGTGTAACGGAAAGGGTATTGTCAGCCGGAAGGGTCACAGAACTCTTCATTCGGAACCACTTTTGTTCTACGACTTTTGGAAATTCGTGAAAAAAAAAAAACCTACTCCCTATACTAAAAAGTCATATGACCAACAAAGTTTGTATGGAAAAGCAAATTTTTTTTTCGTGAATTTTCCAATGTCGTAGAACAAATGTTGTTCAGAATGACGAGTTGTGTGACGCCCTTTCGGCTTACTATACCCTTTCCGTTACACGTTGTATAGGGTAGGTACTATAGGTACTATCACATATCAAACTAAAATTGGTACTTATTTCAGGTCACCACTGTTTGTACCAGAGAGAAAATGCGGAAGCTTAAGGAAGTTTGAACAACTACCCGTGATCCAGAATCGCAACAAGTAGCGCCATCTATAAGGCAGATGCAGAGCGACTAGCTTTCTTGAAACCTTCAAGGACGAATGTTAGGTAGCTGGTATAGCTACCTAACATTTTAAATAAAATATGTAGGTACTACTCCTTTGAAAATTGATAAAGGGGAAGATTAATGTTTTATAAAAAAAAATAGACTAACTCAAAATAAACACAGTTATTACATGTTACAAACTTATGACAGAAAATGATTACTAAAGTATCACATTGACCCAATGTCGACAAAAAATACATTGTATTTATGCATGGTTGTTTTTTCTATAAACGGAATCGGTAGCACAAATAGAGCTTTGTACCCACTTTAGGTGTTCAATAAAGCGTGAAGCGTCGAAAAGTAGTGGTACTCACGTGCCATTGAAAATATACTACTGGCTACTATTTTGCCAAATAATTTTGTAAAAACGACCGCAGTAGTTGAAAAGTTGACTGAGAGGGCTCAAACATGGTCAAGATTAATGTTATCTGGGCTTTTGTCAGACCAAAGAGTAACTTATTTGTATTGACAAGCTGGCTATTGAGAAATGTTATCAATTTCAGTGGCTGCAAGTGTTTTCTATAGGAAACGGTTGATTGCAACCACGACTAATTCGTTGCCCAGTACAATGTAGGCCAATCTCGGGCAGCGCTCTAGTTTCTCAACGCTGAGTTACTTATCTCGTCGGGAGCCGTTGCCAACGGACCAACGCCAACTATTTTATGTAACTTTGTTGTTGAAACGTGCTGTGAAATTGATAAGTTTGTTTTTGTATCTGCATCCAATTGCAAACATTATTTCTTTTTTCATAATTGAATTATTAATAAATAATGTATTAGTTTAAATCTATGTCTCATATTTAACTCTGTGTCAATGAATTGCTGGCTTGTAAACACGAAATCAGTCATTGTTGTGTTTCATAAACATTTCTTTTTATTAACAACAAAACATCACAGTCAACAAAACTTAACACATTATGAAAGCTTAATTAGATACAACTAAATAAAGACTTCCTTAACTCGCGTAGGTAGGCATCAGTCTAAGGAACATTTACTTGTGTCCCTTCTTGTGGCCCCAGTGCTTGTGGTGCTCATGACCACCCTTCTTACCATGATCATGGTGATGATGATGGTGATGGTGGTGACCATCTTCCTCATGATGTCCCTTATGGTCGTGATGATGTCCTCCCTCTTCATGGTGGCCCTTCTTGCCATGGTCATGCTCATGGTGTCCATGGTGCTTGTGTCCTTTGTGGAATTCTCCTCCCTTCTTATGGCCGTGCTCCTCGTGATGTCCGCCGTGGTGCTCGTGGTGGCCGCCATCGTGGTGGTGGTCGTGGAAGTGCTTTTCCTTCTTGAACTCGTCATGTTTGTGTACACCGTGATGACCCTTAGTGGAGTGTCCTTTGTGGTAGTGGCCTTCTTCATGATGCCCATGTCCCTTGTGACCCTTGTCACCGTGGTGGTGCTCATGGTGGTGTCCGTCGTCATGGTGGTGATGCTTCTTGTGTCCGCCGTGTTCATCGTGGTGTCCCTTGTGCCCTTCGTGGTGGTGGTGGCCCTTCTTGCCATGCTCGTGGTGATGATGGCCCTTGTATCCTTTGTGTCCCTTTTCACCATGATCGTGATGATGATGTCCGTGGTGCTCGTGGCCACCGCCCTTGTCCCACTTGCCACCCTTATGCGTGGCTGCTACCGCAAGATCGGCATCGCGCTTCTCGCGAGTAGTTCTACAGCTAACGTACGCTAGCGCCGCGAGGGCTACGCAGCACACAAGTGAAACCCTCATGTTTCCAGTGCACCGATGTGATCTAAGCAGTTGACTGATGCCTGTGTTTGCGATAGCTTAGTTTTTATACTGGTAGCCAGTTTAGTTGGTGTTGTATGAAAATTGTGTAAAGCTCCAAGGTTGCAGCTATATGGCGACGCAGTAGAACGGTTGGGTTGCGCAGTTCCACCCGGTGTGTCAACGTGAAAATCAAAACTGTGCTAACAAATAGTATGGATTTGCATGACAAGGGCCACAGCGTAATAATGTTTCCCTTTCATGACTTTGTTGAATTATACTCGACTTACCTATGCGTACATGGGTAAAGCATCCATTACAAACGCGCTTAAACGCAATTTCCAGACTAGGTACTCATACTTAGTTTTACGGCATGGTTGTGAAAACGAGCTGTTACTTACGAATTACTTACGACATCCAGTGAAAAGCAGTGGAACGTACGCAGGTAGCCAGAAAATATACTGTCACCAACGCTGGCAACCCGGCCGGGCAGGAGATAAATGGGCATGTAGAGTCGAGACCTATGAATAAGATAGAGTAATAAAATGTTTTTTCAGAGTTTTCAATTGGAATAAGAATAACACACCTATTAATAAATAGTAAATATTATACATATTAGGATTATTTGAACTGGCGAGAAGCACCGTGTGTAATATTACACGAAACATTTGGAGCCACTTTTGACTCCCTCATAACTCGAAAACTGTTTCACATAAACGTGTCAAAGGACGATGCGTCAAAACGTCCCCCCAACCCAGCATCGACCAACAGATTTAATATGTATCTCAGTCAAAACACTTTAGTAAGGTGATTATTTCTTATTAAGGCGACAACTGTCACAAGCGTGGGGTTTCCAAGAAAAATCATGTTTTAATACTAACATTTTGGTACAGTCAACAGCAAAAGCAGATAATCAAAATCAGAAATTCAATACTAATGAACGGAGTTCGCGTCAGAACTGTGTGGCGTCGAAGTGATTCAAAAGTATGTGATTGTAAATTATACCAAACATTTACTACTAGTACAGCTGCCATATATTCGTGATCAGTTTTGACTCCAAAAGTTATAAACTCAATTCGCATCAGAACTAAGAAGTGATTTTTTTTTTCAAAACTATTGAACAGTTAAAATCAAAAATTAAATGATGAAACTGAGGCCACGTAATCATCAGACAAATAATTCATCAATACTTATTTTTAATTATTAGCTGAATTGGATAATGCATATTTAATATATGCCAAATTTCATCCAATTGAACCCTGAAAAAAGCATATGTACCCTGATAAAAATCGAAGCGAATGATCCTAACTAAACAGGAATAACAGTCGTCGAAGTAATTTTGTTGTTGTCTCCAAATCATCGGTATCCCAAACTTCATACACATTCTTTTGCAATTCGTTCATTGACTCAAATATTCACTGCATGTTTTACACACAAAATGAGGCACCCTAGACTTGTCTCTATGCTCAATACTCAAGTTGAAGTAAGCGAAACATGCTTTTTTCACGAACTCTGTTATGGATTTTCGGTATTCCTCAATGGTATATTCGCCGCATATCTGACAAAATCAAATCAATCAATATCTAAGCGAATTTAACACGAACCAAATTTTTTTTTTTTATAGGCCTGTGTTATGAGAGACAACCCAAACGACAAACACACAAAAAAAAACAATCGAGAGACGTTATGTGTATTCTGAATAATAAAAAATGAGCTTCTTCCATACAAATTGATTTTTTCAAATAAATTAAAAACTAGAGCTGATACAAAAAAACGACGAAAATTGTGTTGGCCAGTGTTATTGTTCGACTCATATGCTGGGTTCTGGGCACTGAATGGGCTAGTCTTTTTATAGATCCTTATGAACCTACCAACACGTACAAAAGATCTATTGGAGGGGCGGAGACGGGTCTCATACAAACTTGTTCATCGTCCTTTGGCTCATATATTGAGACTTGCGAGATACATATGTGCAACATATGAGCATATGTGATACATATGTGCATATGTGCATGTGTGTAATTTCATAAACATACATCAAACGGTTATTTAGATATTAAAGTCCAAAAATCGTCATTTTTGCACTGACTGACCTATAGATCAAAACTCTAACCCAGTTCCAGATAACCTAGAAAGTTCAAATTTGGCATCCAGATAGGTAATTGGGTGAATACAAAGGAATAAATCAGAAACTAGTAAATTTTTATCATTTTATTATAATTTTTCAATTAATTGATTCTATTAAGAACACTTACAGTGACTGTAATATAAGAATTAGCAATCAAAAGTGATGACAGCCGGTCTTTATGTGGATTTTAAGATCTTCACGTAAATATATAACGAGTGGAATACCCCCCTTAATTTTTTTTTATTGAAAATAACAAAAAAGACAATTAGACCCCTTAAACGTAGGAAAATACAGTACATTAACAAAACCATTTGGTATTAATTTTTAACCGACTTTCTTCAAAAAGGAACTTGGTCCAATAGAAATTTCATCAATATCTGACGTCGCGTGAAGTCTTGCATGTTTTTGACATACTTCCTGATTTCCAATTAAATTAAATGTTGAACGCTTATGTATATATCATCGCGTGATAGTACAATATATCGATGACATGTAGCTGATGATGGAGCTGGAAGGTGGCCTTAGGAACTCCGTTATGAAACGACATAACCCCATTGAGTTTGGGCTCGTATGATCCGTTTTGACGAGTACTTTATCTCTAGATGGTATTCAGGGTCTGATAATGGATCTGGAAGGTGGCCATAGGAACTCTGTAATGAAACGACGCAACCCCATCGAGTTTGGACTCGTATGATTCGTCTTGACGAGTACTTTGTCTCTTTAATAATAACCAGGGTTTGATGATGAAGTTGGAAGGTGGCCATAGGATCTCGTGATAAAACGACGTAACCGCATCGAGTTTGGGCTCGTTGGATTCGTCTAAATAAGTAGTTTATCTTAAGATGGTATCCAGCGTCTGATGATGGAGCTTTAAGGTGGCCATAGGATCTCTGAGATAAACCGACATAACCGCATCGAGTTTGGGCTCGTTTGATTCGTCTTGACGGGTTCTTTGTCTTTAGATATAATAGAAGTCGGAGCTAGAAGCTAGGTGGGCATAGGAACTCCGTTATAAAATGACATAACCCCATCGAGTTTGGGCTCGTTTGATTCGTCTTGATGTGTACTTTGGTCCTGAATAATATCCATATGCAACGCCATTAGATTTGGGATATTAAGTTCATTTCATTTGTTATTAATGAGAATTTGATTAGATGGATGACCCAATGCCAAGGTGAGTACGTGCCGAAGGCTGAATGGTATGAGGGATATAAACATGTCATATCGCTAACGTTGCGCCTCAGGGTACCTGGGCGAACCCTGTTGTACTGAAGCCCTTATCCACCTAAAATGGACCTTTGGGGGGATTGGACCGTTTATGTCCTATATTCGTGAGAATAACTTTATTAACTAAAATTTCATGACTAACCATTGAATTTGGCACCCATTTAGATCACACTTGTTTTGTCGTTGAAGTCAACAACCAAGGCATATATCATAATACTGAATTTGGCTCTCATTTCACATTTATGTTTTTGATGGGATCTATTTACTCTCGATCAATCATTTTTTTGGGGCCGACGCATGTCATCTCCTTCCGTAGTTCTCTGTTACTAGTCATGACAAGAGCCACACGCAATGAAAGATTGTAGAAAGATTTATATCGCCGTAAGCATATGGCGATGTTAAAAAGGTAGAAAAGAAAATGGTCGAAAGAAAGGCGTTCTATTCTTCAGTCAACAAAAATCTACAACGTTAAGCATGACTACAATTTTTTCTCTACTTTTGACACTCTGGGTAGAAACGTTTCTTCTCAACATAAGTCAAGTAGTCACACAGTCAGTAGAAACACACACAACAAACAAACATATGTTGTATTTTTGAAGTAAAACTTCTTTAAGCACGCTTGACTTGGGGAGTGAGCTGGTGAATGCGTTACGACGCATTCGGGCGAGGCGAACGCTTGACTTGGGGAGTAAACTGGTAAATGCGTTTCGAAAAGTTACGTTATATGGCGAACGGAAAAGTTAAAGGAGAAGTTTTACTTCAGTCTTGTGGTCTAAAGCACACTCGTTTTTTTTTATTGTTTATGTATTTATTTTTTGCCATTATCCTGCCGTCGCCGTCTCCTCAGTTTCAAAGCCGACAAGAATGAAAGTAACTCCGTAAGGAATGCTGTACGGCGTTAACCGGGGCTCTTGATATATGTCTGAACCTAGCGATTGACCATGCCCTGCGTTTTAACGAATACATTAAATAATTAGATCTATATTTGTTCTATCGAAATATGCATAATACGCAATTTGTTCCGTTTTAGTTTAAAAAAAAATGACTTCTTCTATAACAGTTAGCCTTCCTTACTTCTTTGTATTGTCTTTTTTAACTTAAAGTAACGAATTTTATAAGTATAAAGTAGATAAGTAATTAGAGATAATGTAGAACTAATCGCCTATCTAGATTTTGTTTTTTTAAAGTGCGTAATTTAAAAGTACATCGCCGGCTAACTGTTATAGAAGAAGTCATTATTTTTAAAAAATAAAACGGAACAAATTGCGTATTATGCATATTTCGATAGAACAAATATAGATCTAATTATTTAATGTATTCGTTAAAACGCAGGGCATGGTCAATCGCTAGGTACAGACACATGCTCTTGATCTCCCTGCTGCTGCTGTGTACGGCAAAGACAATAAGCAATGCCAGTTTTCACCAACACTAAGTGACATCTAACTGAATGTCTATCTTCCGTTTTCACCAACACTAAATGACACGACGATCGAGATTCGTAGAATATCTACGTCACTAGCTACGTAAATATGTTGCTATGGAAATAATTTCTAAGTCTTTGTCTTCGCCGTGAAACTCGAGTCTACAGGTCGCCCCATGCTCGGGCAGAAGACTAGTCGCGTTGTATAGGAAGAGCTTTGTCCATTCTGGGCATAATAGAGATAGAATTTGGTTATATCGTTGTTTAACGTCATTCCGAACGCAAAATACGCGCATTGGATGCACGTGGAGTTACGGACACCAGCCCACTATACTATACTATCGTCGTAACTGAACTATTCATTAATGTGTAGTAATGGTGTACTTACTACACAGCACTTAGAGCAGCGGTGGCCCAGTGGTAGCGACCCCGACTTACGAAAGTAAGTTGTGGGTTCGAACCCAGGCAGGCGCGCATTACTTTGTGCAATTTATTTCATCACCACTGCTCTCAAAAACGGTGAAGGAACCGAACATCGTGAGGAAACCGGCATGTCCTAGAACCAAAAATTCGAAGACATGTGACATCTACCAATCCGCACTGGGCCCGCGTGGTAGATTACAGCCCATTCCCTCTCATAGGAGGAGCTCCGCCTGTGTCCCAGCAGTGGGAACATTAAAAAGGCTGATGATGTTGATGAATGGTGTACTTAGCAGTAGACATTTTCGAGAAGATAATATTAAACTTCTGTATTCTTCTTCTGCATTTTTTTAGCAGTAGGTAATTAATTGTTAGCACTAACTAATTGAGTATTTTTCAAGGGCGCGTTTTTATTGAGGAGGAGACGAGAGGACTGAAGAAGAGACGTACAGGAATCATCACATTGGTTGAAATCCACATCTTGTTCCGGCCTACCATTTGAAACGAAAAGAATCGAATGAAATGTACAGTAGAGAAGCGGGGTATAGCGGCACGAACAGACATCTCGTCCGCACGCACTGCCGGCGTAGCAGGAGAGCACGCTGCGCAATACCGCACTCGTATCGCTGCCCAGTCGCCCTGACACGTGTGGCGTGCGTAACTTCTTACACAAACTCAGTTACTGATTATGAACCAAAGGAATCTATCACGAGTTATATAAAAGGCAAATGATTTTTGCTTAATTTATTGATACAATCCTCAACAACAATTACATGAGCACTACATGATGCCATTATGGTTAATAATTTTAATCTACATACCTATTAAATTTAAACTAAATATATTTTAATTCGTAAAGTACTTTATAATAATAAATCACAATATATACCAACTTTCAGTTGACAAAATTATTTAACTAAAGGAACATATCTAAATATCTTTCGTAGAAACGCATCAGTGTTTCACACCCTAATGTTAAAATTTGATATACTTTATCATAATTTCAGTCCTAATTATGGTTTACAAGCACATATTAAATGCAACGGCTACAAGCCACAATATCCCGCAGTATTTTAATATCTTCATTAGCTGTCTGTATTTCTGTGTTAGAAATTATATCGAATCTTGCCTAACAAAAGATTTAGCCGTTACATAAAAATATGTGTTGCTTACCGAAAAGCTTGCATTTATTTGTTTTTGGTTTTAATACAATTTATATAGTGAAAATAAGTTAAAATTTAGAAGCATATTAATATTTTTTTCGATTTGTTGCTTTTATAATTACTGTTGAATGGCGTTGGAAGCATAAACTCAAAACAAAGTAAATAGTTAATATTTTGAAACACTTCCTTTATTGCTGATAGACCAGAGATTACATTTCAACTAAACAAGTCTTGGAACAACTTACATACCCGAAAATAAAACTAAATATCACCACAGCATACACAAACATTTATCTAAAATTAGCAAGAAACGCTAGACGCTTATTTAATATTTCATTAATTTATCTTTAAACACACTCAAATAAAAGTCACACAAACTCTACTGTTATTAAACTTTTAGTCAAATGAACATTAAAATGTTTATGTTAGAAGTGAAGCGAATTCAAATTGAAGTAAAGATCGCTTAGCTTATTATTATATTAATACCAAAAAATAGTTTTATTTGTGGATACAGTTTAGATTGTTGCAATATTTATAATTATATTTATTTAGTCGAATCTCTGAAAATTACTTTTATTTAAAAATCGTTTGAATATTGCCATTAATTCCCAATAATAAAATAGGTTACAGTAAGCAGCCTCTTATTTTTCACACATTCACACCATCCTATAAAATATTATAAACCCATGCAATTATTTATACATAATATTAAAAATAAAATATATTATTGCATGATAATAACAAAAATTACGACGAACGACACACTTTTCTTTCTGAGAATAAGGTCAATATCTCAATATAATAAAATACTATTTATTTCATAAGGAGAAATGTCTTGAAAAAATATGTTCCAAGAGATCAGTTTTATATTATGAGCTGACATACTATACACGTTACATATTTATGTTAAAAATAACTGTAACTGCTTATGTAATTTACTCGAGTTAGGTCATTTAGTAAGTTCAAATCTGACAAGCACTATGGTTTTTATTTCGCTTAGCAGTCAAGGGTAAAGGCTACTGATGTTCAATAAATAGATAATTATTTCTAGTTTCGCGTGTCCATAGGCGAAAGTGCGTGAGTGACAATAGTGTAAAAGTTATTCTCAACATATTCTGAAACACCCAGGCGTCGATAGTCTTGGCTGTT
The DNA here is from genome assembly GCA_950005105.1 of Lycophotia porphyrea. NCBI lineage: Eukaryota > Metazoa > Arthropoda > Insecta > Lepidoptera > Noctuidae > Lycophotia > Lycophotia porphyrea. The sequence continues at coordinate 11,482,895 of OX465393.1, forward strand.
TAGTAATAGTTGCATCTAGTTGAGATGGAAGCCACGCTCATTGGTGGCAGCGAGCAACCTTTCTCGCAGAACCTCTTTGCACGAGTACTCCGGCAACTTCAGGTAGTGCACGCACGTGTTCACTGACGGGTAGGACCCGTCACCAGCGTCAACCTGCGAAGATAAGATATAAATAATTCACATTCATGTTAACTCTGCCTACACTCGAGTATAAAAGCATCGGTATAACGTAAAATGAGCGTCAAAAATATCGAGACAAATTGAATTGAATACAAAGTGAATTGAATACAAAGTCATCATCATCTGCCTAGCCTTTTCCCAACTATGTTGGGGTCGCCTTCCAGTCTAACCGGATGCAGCTGAATACCAGGTGATTAAAAAAATAAATAAGAAAAAGCTATTTTATCTCAGTGGACCAAATTCCTGCCAGAATGTCGCGTGACATATTTTTCGTTTTAATTTAAAAAACGCCCTTTGATTCATAGATTTTTTCAAATTTTGAACCCGTTTCCCCGTTAGTTTTAACGATGTTTTCCTTCACCGTTTTGAGAGAAGAAGAACAAAAGTGTGAGTATACCTTCCGCACGACAGTGAGGCGGGGGTGCAGGTTGGCGAGGCCGCCGGGCGGCAGGCTGCTGCAGCCCGTCGCGAACTGCAGGAACGCCTTGCGCTCGCGCAGCGACATCTCCACCAACACGTCCACGAGGCGGAGGAAGCCGGGGCTGGAAACGATGACGTAAATTGTTTAATGTTCTTAAGATCGCAGAAACAAAAACATACCAAAAGTTCAAACTTAAGACTATGTTAACCCATCGTAATCAGTGATATGGCGGCAGGAACACGGTACCACAGTACATAGTGTGCTCATACCTGTCGCGCGTGTAGCCGAGTTTGGGCTCGGTGTACTGCAGCAGGTGGTCGCGCGTCCACACGGGGCCGCGCTCGCCGCACAGCAGCAGGCGCAGCTCGGCGGCGCAGAAGGCGCGCAGACGCCGCGGCGGGAACACGGCGCCGAAGCCGCGCCGGAAAGCGGCCGTTTGGCGCCGAATACCGCCGCGTACCATCCAGCGCGCACTGCTTTCGGCGTACGCCCGCGCATTGTGTGGGCCCACCTGGCGACATAATAAATTGATCAATAAGATAACACAAAAGGACCCCAATAGTCAGAAGATAGTCTGCTAACAAAATTTTTCATAAATCGTAACGTTACTAAAATTCGTTCAGTGTTTTAGAAAGGAACATTATTTATCGCAAGCTGTCCATTTCTCCAAGTAATAGGCATGTGCGTACCTCGATGTTCTCTCCGTTGTCGCAGAGCGGCTGCAGGGCGACGTCGGCATCGCTGTGCGCGGCCACGTGCGTCATGGAGAGCGCGAGCTGCTCGAACGTGGCGCCGTCCACCGTGAGCTCGGCGGCACGCGCCTCGCGCTCGGCGGCGTCCAGCGCGCCCGAGCGCATGATCGCGTCGTACTGCTCCGCCGCTGACAGCACGCTTTGCAGGAATCTGGTGAGCGGAACGTATAAGGTCAACAAAACTTAACACTCGCATCTATACAGTTAGCACACAAAAACCACTCTTTTCTGCTACACTATAAGGCCAAGTTACCACCAAAGTGTAGACGAGCGGGGTTGAGAGGAGACGCGTATGGGAATCGACCAATCTTCAAAAGATCCACATCGCAGCTTTCGCCACTCCTGTTTGGTCGAAACCTGCCCGTCTCCCCTCCACTACGCTCGACTTCGCTTTGGTAGAACCCGTGCCTAAAGTCAGTCAGCGGAACTCATTTTTTAGGTCAGCATTATTAGAAGCACGGCCTGTCGTCCATCGACAAATCGTAGTTATATTTATTACATTTAGTACAGCATAATCCATCATCTTACCGATGCCTGATGGGATCGATCTCTTCTAAACAGTCATTGGTCAATTCCTCGCCACACATAATACGTAGGAAGGGCTCCGAAATCGGTAGATCAACAAGCCGCCCATCCTGCAGAACCTGTAAAATAACAAAAATCCTTTATCAGCCATTTCTATTCGATCCTGCACAAACAAAAAAAACATAATAAACAAAAATACATACCTTAGCTAAAAATACTCCTAAGAACCAGAAATATTTGCAAACTGTATCACAGATGTGAGAATCTTGAGGCAGCGGCGCTGGGAACAGGCCGCCTGAACGCGTCACATAGTATCCCGGCGGTTTCTCTGTTGACGAAACATCAGTTACAGTAACTGCACTTCGTTGCTATTGAAGGCTGAATACATGGTGGAAGAGACATCGACGCACAAACGGTAACCATGTACCAAGTGCCACATGAACGCACAGTGATATAGTGCACAAGTGAAGTGTTACTAACATAGTTTTAAGATTCTATTTAGTAACACAAATTGTATTTTTACGTTGTATCTATGGGTCAAAGTTCATAAAAAATAAATAAATGTTATTAAGATACCGTCGGGGAGCACGAGATGGTGCGGCGCGTTGTCGTCGTCGTGCGTGTTGGCGGAGGGCGCGTCGTGCAGCCACAGGCCCAGGTCGGCGCGCTGCAGCTCGGCCGCCACCAGCGCGTAGAACTCCAGCGTGGGGCCCAGGCCCGTGCCCTCCTCGCCCGCGAACTCCACCTCCAGCACCGACTTGCGGCCCGCGTGTACGCGCATCACCTGCACCACGGAATATTAAAGGTCGGACCTTGACAAAGAGTTTCCGCGCAGTGTTCTTTGTCCTCCCACAGCGGGACGTCGGTGAAGGGGCCCGGGAGGGCTAGGCATGGCGGGGTGATCCCAGTCGAATGTCACGTTCATTCGCGCGCATCCGCGACTAGTATTAGCCTTACCATCCGGTCTCGGACTGAAGGTTCAACAGTAAGGTTTTAGTCAATAAGACTCCGACAGAACCCTCCGCTTCTCAGACGGATGGTATTCATGAGGACTTCCCCGGAATATGATAATGATTCCATATTATTTGCAACGTAGGCGTACGAATGCCGCTGCACTTGTACGGTTATGCAATGTCAAGAAATATATAAGGTAGTACATACCTGCATAGCAGATCGCAGCAGGTCGGGATGGCGCGGTATCCGCACGCGCTCGTGCCGCAGCCGCCCCATGCGGAACTCCGTCGCCTCCAGCTCCGCGCGCCGAGGCGACACCGTGTTACCGGATCTACATAATTCCAATGTTACAATAACTTCTCTCGAGTTTAGAACTAGCAAAAGAAACTATGGTTGTTTTGTGTCCGTACAAGCCGTACCTCCGATGTGAGCCAAAATTACGAACTCACCCTAGCTTTCATCAACTCTTGTGCAAAACGGTAAGCTTTTAGATCCAGCGGTATGGGCTGTGCTTTGTTTGTGAGAGTTAAGATTCGTATTAAATAGAAGAAAATGGCACTTAGATTTTTATACTATCACTATTATATGGCGCAGTTTATTCAGGGTATATTTAGCTGTGAAATCACCTTTGTCTATCGAGAGCCCGATCCCTCTGAGCCTGCAACCACACGATAGTGCGGGATGTCCCGAAAGCGGTGCACGCGAAGAACATCTGTCGAGTCTCCAGTGGGAACAGGAACGGACACCAGTCATTTAATTGTTGACACCTGGAGAGCATTCGTTGATATTAGTTTAAATTATTTGCTTGGTTTGTTGTCCATTTATAGGCAACAAACGAAAGACACATTAAAGGGTGTGTTGAGACTAACATCATTATTGTGAAAAAAAAAAAACTCCATCGAAAAGTACGGGACAGCAGATAATTTTTTCGCGATTAGTATTTATTTGTAATAGCGCTATAGCACAGAATTCTCAAAAAAAAATTGTGGAAATGTATGGTTCTCGGACTCCTGTGCTAAGTAAGTTACCAGAGTGGCGTAGCGGCGGCGGCGAGGGTGAGAGGCTCTTGAAGCTGCTGGTGCAGCTTGTTGGTGAGCTTAGTGGACACAAAGGCGTCGGGCGGCAGGTCGGGCGCGGCACTGCGCAGGCGGCGCAGCACTCGCACGCAGCACGTGGCCATGGCGCCCTCGGGGCCCTCGGCGCCCGCGATGCCGCGCTCCGGGTCGCACGGCTCGTCGTCCTCGCTGTCGCTGGATGAAGCGAATGTTTCCATGCCCTCTATTTCCTTGTAAGTTAATCTGAAAAAAATAACATAAAATCAGCTTAGAATATTTATTAAATATATTCTAGACTTTGATACTTCTGTTTTAGTTCTCCTTAAGGTGATTCAAGTCACTTAGCTTCGACTAGAACTTTGCCACATCGGCAGTGTGGTTTTTAGTCGATCATGAAGGTCGTGATCGTGATGTCTGAATGGAAGAAGAAAACGTGGTGCACCGACCCTAAATAGAATGGGACAAGGGCAGGAAGATGAAAATGGTGATGACGAAGGTGTCGTTGTTCTGTCCGACGTACGTGTAAGTGAGGTCGCGGTGCGTGTCGAGCAGCGGTAGGCGGTTGTTGAGCGCGAGCACGGCGCGGTACAGCGTCCAAGACGGGCGCTCCAGCGGCACGGCCGCGCCCGCCGCGCTCAGCACCAGGCGCAGCGCGGGCAGGCGCCCGCCTGACGTAGCCTGCGCCTGCGCCTGCGCCTGCGCCTGCGCCTGCGCCTGCGCCTGCGCCTGCGCCTGCGCCTGGCCTGTGGACGAGCTGCTATTCTCCTCGCCATCTGACGACTCGTTCAGTGGGATTTCGAGATCTGCAAAACAATCGTTATTCATTTGGAATCGGAAACACGGTCGACCAAACTGAAACAGCACTTGATTCGTTTTGACTTATAACTTCAAGTTAAAGTGAATGCACAAGGCACTCTGAATTACTAAAAATATGATAAGGACTAGATTTCATCGTTCCACTTACCAACGGTTTGGTTAAGATTGGTCCTTCCGGGGCGAGGATCAAAAGCCGGAATAAGTGCAGAGAACTGTCGTTTTAGTACGAAGTCGTCATCCCAAGGCTTACGCTGGCGGCCTCCCTGACCACTGCTACCACGGACTGCTTCCAAAGCTTCCTCTTCCATCAACGACAGAAGATTCCGAGATACCTGAAATTATTCAAATAGTAAGGCATCTGCAGAAGTGTGTAGTGACAACGATAGCGGTTTTCTAAATGAGCATACACAAGATCACGCGAAAAAACAATGATTTTAGTTACTACTTAAATTCATACTTATTCTAAAAGCGAACCAATCGTTAAAGGTACAAAACAACGCGAAAATCTGAAAATGTTTTGAACACAAACAGTGGATTAAACTTAAAAACCATACATACAGCTTATTATTTTATTTATGGACGCCTTAAATAACCTAGTTGTAAGGTAATATTCGTCATAAAATATAAATAAATACTGTTTTATTAGCAAGAATATGTCTACAGGAACAGAAAACAAAGCAGTATAAATTAAAAAAGGCAAAACAAAACTAAACTCTTTAGACTGTACAGTCATGCAGCTAGGAATGACCCAACCTACTTACAGAATTTATACTCACTACCTCCTGGTATGTGGGCTCGTTCTCTTTGTCGCTGTCCAGCGCGTCGTCGCCTTCGTCGTCATCTTCTAGCTCTGTGAGCAGCGCGGGAGCGCGGCACGACTCCAGGAAATCCTCTAACGACACCTGCAGCCACTTTTAATATTTAGACCCAGATTAAATATCTAACTACTGCTATGTGCATATAACATACAAGGTGCGAATACTCAGTGGAAATATCTGCGGAGCTGAACCAATTACAGCTTAAAATGACAATGTGATGTCATTTAAAAACAGGTTACAGAAGGTTGAGGTCCACAAATTGCCCAGCTGAGTTTTGCGAGTATTTATAAAGTGTACCTGTTCGCTTTCACTAGACGTCGAAGTCAAAGATAAAGTGAGAGCATTTTGCGCGTTCGGTACCAGCGATGGATAGCTTTGAGCAGCTGATAATAGACCGCCCGGGAAGTTACTCGACAGAGCTAACCGCACCAAACTGAAAACAACAAATGTATTAATGAAATCGAAGCAATTTTTATTCAAAGGACTCATACAATAGCACAGAACCCAGACGTGTAAATATGAAAATATATCGAAATTCTGATTGATACTGTCACATACTTATAAGTGACTGGCAGAACACTTTCTAAAGCAGAACTTTTTCGAAAGCTAGTGTTTTTTTTTTTCGGCTGGATACGGTGCAACCGTTTACTCGATGTCTGTGAAATCAGAAGAACTTACCTCGGGAAAAGACTAGTGGAGTGATTAGTTCTGGTGGCGCGTTGCGGATTGTTGCCGCGACCTGCACCCGAACCGCGTCCCACTCCTAGAGATTCTAACAATCTTGCGGCACCCTGAGTAAAACGCAAACAAATCCAACGTTAAAACACATGAAAACGTGTAAAATACATGAAGACTTTATTCATGCAATTAATAATTATTTATTTTAAAACCGATATGATCGGACCCTACACTGCGAGGATAACGACAGACGGTAATATAAATGTGATGTTGTCATTCTTATTTTCTGATCTAATGTTATTGGTATATGTTTTCCTTTTAAAGCATTCTCAAATGCGAGCTTCTAAACTTTGGCGCAGTAATTGTTTACCTGTTGCGTTAAATCTGGTTCGCTAGCGCTCATAGCACCCGAGCCGCCGGACTGACCGTCCTTCTTGTGGTCACCGTACTGACCATCTGCAGCGTCGTTGTCCTCGCACTGCAAACAACTCGTAGGATCAATCACACACGCCCGAGACGCACAACATTAATTTATAAAACAACCTAGACAAAGCTTTTACGGCTACAAAATAAAGTAACAAGGGCCTCCCCGTTAACGCGATTAACCACAATCGTGCGAGTGCGTCGAAACAACGAACACTTTTGCACGTTGTGATAGCTGATGTGGAGGCGGTTGGCATCGTCACGCTGCTGCCAGCACACCGCACAGGCACACACATGAGCCTCACCTCATACACCCATTGTATACGTCGTGGCGTGCCAGATTGGTACCACTTTTCACATTTAACAAAACCCACCACGATACAACGCACCAATCGTTGTTCTGGCGTGCCAAAGCGCAGCCTGACACGTGAGCTAGGCTTAAATTTCCATCACCAGGCACACAACCACACAACTTATCCTACTGCCAACCAGTTTCACGTGCCAACGGCCAGAAAACGTTATACGGCTTCCCCAATTTTTAATTTAGGTGAGGCAACATCACAGACAATTATATTTACGTTTTAAACTCTTTAAACCTCTCATGTAGAACACTGACAAAATGTTGAACGGCGATGAAGCTAACATCACGCTAATTTCTTACTTCAAAATAAGTGTGGAGCGAAAATTGGAAGCGTAAAGTCTAATTCGTACAATTCGAGTGCACATTTTCTCCCAAATCTTCAATATTGTATGGCAGTGCAGGATCGTATATTATATCAATAGGAAATAAACATTTTGTTTGAAACATAACAACTGACCTCTTGAGCATTCGCTTCCGGTACCGGTTCTTTGGCTGGGTAGGGCTTAGTGATATCAGTGATACTAGTTGGTCCCATTTCCATATTTGTGAAAGATGTGTTGCCCAAATCGGTCATACAGTTATTGCTCTCCGCTCCGAGGGTCAGCGATTCTACTATTGTTGCCAGATCTAAAACATAGACATTTAGATGTTTTACAAAAATTTTGCAGATTGGAGAAATGGACGGGAACTCGCACCGGACATCGTGTTTTTGAGGTATTTTTTCAACTTGGGATTATACAATTAAACTAAATTAAAAATTTACTATAGAATGTGACAATGTCCGGTGTCCATTCGTTTTGACCGTACCTTATTGGTTTGCGGGACTCATAGAGAGATTGAAGAAGTAATGATGCCGAACTAGTGGAAATACGTGAACAATAAGTACCTGTATTGATATGATGTGTGGAGTTGTTGATAGCGGACAGGTCTGTGGCGTGAGTGCGCGGCCGCGACATGTTGCTGGCCATTTCCTCGCTCGAAATGTTGTCCGCTGACGAAGCCTGCTCAGTTGAAGCCACCGATACCTGACATTATTTGCTATTAGTACAAGTCTAGATTTATCAAGATAATAATAGAACATCATTTCCTCCTTCGTTGGTCTCGTGATCATAAGCGCTTCAAGCATGAGCTTCTAAGTTCAATTCCCAGGTCTAAGAAAGTGGTATGGAGTTTCTCCATCAGGAATTCTTTAGTAGGAGCCACGGAGCCTGGATTTCAGCCTGGTAGATAGCAATAGGCTCGCACTTAACATGAGACTTAAACAACTGGCAAAATGTTTTGGCTTAGCTACTGCGGCACACCTCTGCATGGGGATCGTTTTACGTTACAAATGTCATAAATTTTATCTTCTTTCGCTTTCCCTCACCTGATGGTCGACGGCCGTGGCATCAGGCAGGCTGGGCGTGGAGTGACTCTTGCGTCCCTGCTTGGCCTCAGCGCCGGTGGCGCCGCCACTCACCACCTTCAGGTCGAACTTGCCCTCGGCGCCCATGCGGTACGAGTTGCGTCCGCCGTGGTCCCACCTCATGTTACACACGATTCAATTATAGCACACACATAATTATACACGTTAAACCATAACTACACGTTGATTACATAATTTAGAAATTGACCGCACTAATCTGCGAGATGTCAGTTTGGGTCTGTAACATGGCGCGGTGTCCGAATCGAAACGGAGGGAATGAGGAACGTTGACATTTTCATTTTTATTGCATGGCCCTGCGCTCCTCTTCGGGGCAAAGAAACTAAAAGAAAGATTTAAGTAGATCGATCCAGGGTTACCTCAGTAAAATAAGATTTAGTCCATAAGTTGAACAATAGTGAAGTATAGCGAGTTACCTAACATCGAGCCATCCATTGTGCAGGTCGGAGGTGACGGTGCCGAGCGCGGGGTGCGGGCCGTCCTGGTCGCGCCACTTCCAGTCGGGCCCGCGCAGCACGCGCGCGCCTGCGCACACGCCGCGCGCGCGCGCCCAGCGCCGCCCGCGGGCCCCGCCCGCCCCGCCCACACCCGCGCTGGCGCCGCCCGCAGACCCCGCCCCGCCCGCTTGTCGGGGAGCCACCTCGTTTACGCTCACCACCTAAAGATCAACGAAACGCTTGTGTTATACTGCTGTATTATGAGCGATTTGAGGAAGCTAAAGAACTGAATCCAAGGAGACCATCCAAAAATGCGTAACTGCTATCAATGTCATGTTTAAAGGTAATTAATTAGCTAGCGAAACGCTACAAACGTGGTGTATCTTGATATCTTAACTCGACCAAACAACAAACAAACTGCGGCCATTGACCCTATGAATCCACTTCATTATTATAATGTTAAATATACCCATCACGTCTGAGTTTCGCTAGCCTAAATTTTTAACTGCTATCAATGTCATGTTCAAAGGTAATTAATTAGCTAGCGAAACACTACAAACGTGGTGTATATTGATATCTTAACTCGACCAAACAACAAACAAACTGCGGCCGTTGACTCTATGAATCCACTTCATTATTATCATGTTAAATATACCCATCACGTCTGAGTTTCGCTAGCCTAAATTTTTAACTGCTATCAATGTCATGTTCAAAGGTAATTAATTAGCTAGCGAAACGCTACAAACGTGGTGTATATTGATATCTTAACTCGACCAAACAACAAACAAACTGCGGCCGTTGACCCTATGAATCCACTTCATTATTATCATGTTAAATATACCCATCACGTCTGAGTTTCGCTAGCCTACATTTTTCGTACCCTGCCATAAATCTCGAGTCCAGAAAGCGACAGATAATGGCTCTGTCCACTAGCGTTCTTGCCGTTCTGCTGTATCCTCAGGAAACGGTAAGGCGCGTCGGCCCGGATGCGCCACGTGGCCGTGCTGCCCGGCTCCTGCAGCGTCTGCTCGTCGCTGTGCGCCAGCAGGGTGCTCCACGTCACACCGTCAGCTGACATCTGAAAGAAACAAAGAAAATTGTATATGCAAAACAACATAAACATTTGATAGCCCATAAGCCCACTAGTAATACTGCGAATGTAAATCTCACATTCAGACACACAGATAGACCATGTCCTAGATTAACACAAGATACTTCTTTGGGAACATGAAGTATTTTCCCATGGATACGAGTTAACCGACAACAGCTAGTCTATATTAATAAAACTCTTCTCCTAATAAACAAAATCCCGCTTTACTTACTTGGAATAACCAGTTCCTGAGCGCCGAGCGTCCGTACCCGCGGGCATGACGTAACGTGTACGCCGAGGGCACTACTTGTAAGCCCAAGTCACAAGCTATAAAGGCTCGTCTGTCGTCGTTCGTGTGAACGTTTAGCGGCTCCGGTGACCGCGAGAGTGCATCCTCAGCGCGACCATAAGGTAATTGCCTCCCGTCAGAGGACCACACGCTGACCAAACCGTGAGCACCCGGATTTACCCATTCACAAGTACCTCCATTACTACCAATAAAGTAGAGAATACCATTCTCGTCGAAATCGTGCTGCAACACAAAAATATTTGTGAAAGTTGTATTTGATAAGATCAATTATTTAATACTCAGTATGGAGAGCTTCTTACTTCGTAAGTAAACGTCATAGGAGCTTCTGCTTTTATCTTCTGTACGAAGTTAAAAGTGGTTCGCTCCATGTCATACCACTGACGCGCGACTGACTTGGCGAGGAATCTCTCGAGCTGCCGTACTGTCGTCAACGCTTCCACCTTTAGATTACGGCCAGCGTTATTGCCGTTGTTAGATGTTGTGTCCTCTGTCGATTCATCGCTTGCACGTTCAACTCGCAGCCTAAAGAGAAACGGATGATTAGAGATGCAATATGAGTATGACAATGGTAAACTGAGTAAATATTATCTTACCAGATTAAAGTAAGATGCGCGATAAATAGGCCGATCTCGTTTTTTGCATTCGGGTCGTAGTGCGGTAGCGGTTACCTGATCCTCTTGGTGAGATGGTGCAGCGTGCCGGCCGAGGGTGGCGGCGCGTCGCCCGCGGGCGCGTGCACGGGCAGGCGCTCCACGCTCTCCAGCACCGCCACCAGGCGCGCCGCCAGCCCCGCGCCGCCGCGCCGCGCCAGCCAGCTGCGCACCACGCCCGCGCGCGCCCGGCCCTGCCCCACAGCGTCTGTGGGGACACGAGGCTTGCTACAGTGGTTCTACATACATATGGTTGTTGCCACACGGTGCGTTAAAATAGCAGGAGCAGGGGCGTGCCGTCCATAGAGGCAATTAGGCCTAGCCTACCGTACCAACAACGCCAAATGCATTTATTATAACTACGTAATTAAATAACACAACATATTAAAAAATAAGTTAAAACTCCTGGTAAATACTTATGGCAACTTGTCGCGCCCGTGTGAACTCACACTATACGTTACTACTCCGCTCCGTTTGGATTTTTAGGCTCGAAGATCGCGGGCCTACCTTTGCATTCATAAGTTTACGCACACTGATGCATATTTTCGTGTGTATGAACGGCACACATGCACAGATTATGGGCGCGTCTCCTGCCACAGGTCCACAGGAGCTGTGTTGTCATTGGCTAGCTAAATTTTGAATGACTCAGGGTTCCCAATTTGTGGAGATTTCCCCGAATTACGGGGAATTCAAGAAACGGACTACACATAAACACGATAGTTTCATTAATTACTAATAGAGACAATAAAAAAAACAGGGTCGTATTGTCGAATTTATACCTTCCAAAAAATTATAAATTGTAAGGAATAGCAATAGCCCTTTATTATTATTATTATTATAGCTAGCCCATATTGTCCCACTGCTGGGCAAAGGCCTCCCTCCATTCCTTCCAACGGTCGCGATTCTGTGCTACTTCTTTCAAAGCCCTTTATAAAACAGAAACAACAATCATGAATTTTATTTTCCGCTTTGTTTTTAGGGGAGTTAGGAAAATAAATATTGACAACTCTACAGTGTCCTTTTATTGACAAATTAGAAATTAAACCTTTCTTAGAGAAGGTTTTATGTGACAAACAACTTATTGGTTTGGATTTTTATATCTTACTAAGTTATAACACTCGCAATGTCTGATGTGTGTGAACAGATATTAAAAATGATCTGTTGATCGCGATTCGCGCCAAATTGAACCGATTTGTTGTGTTATTTGTTTATTTACTTAAAAATGGTGTTCTGTTGTGAAGTTTGCGCTGATAATGAGTGTTTGTTAGAAGTTAAAAGCAGTAAGTTTACGTAATTATCGTATGAATGATAAGATAATTTAAGCAAGTTGTGTCTAAAGGTAGATGTGTACCCAAATTACGAGAATTAACCTAAAAATATGTATACCCATTTTTATTTGGGTATCGGTATGCATGGCCTACCCTACGTGGAGAACCACTGCACGCCACTGTAAAACAGTATGTAGAGACGCGACGAGTGCGCACACCAAGAAGCAAGAGAGTCGAAGCGGGGAGTAATGCTGCAACACCATTGTTTCAATCAATTTCAATTTTTCTTCATTCAATGAGAGCTGGCATACTTATCACAGCATAGCAAGCCACGTTACGCACGACTGATACTAGTCTAATGAATCAAACCCATATTTTCAACTATATAGTACTTCCATGGAAATCCAGTTTATGTTAGTGTAAATTACGTTGATTTTAAAATGTGGTACTATTAAAAGTTATAATAATGTTTAAAGCAAAATGAACTTAGTGTCACTTACCATTAGCCTGCGGTGAAAGCACTTGCAGCAAGGAAGGTGCTAAGCCAGATGACTGCAGCTCGTAAGCCGAGAGCAGCTCATCTCCACACAACAGCTCTGTCAGTTGATCTAGCGACTCGTTCAGCTCGTTTTGCCAGTCCTCTGTACAGTGATACAATTTTGAAGATGTTTCGTGAGAATCTAGTTCAATAAAAATCCTAAATTCACGCACTTTGGGTTAAATAGGAAGACCCTGTGATAGTGATTTGTTAAACAATGTCAATACGACGCAAAATAAATGTTCTCAAATCTATCTCAGAGCATTGGGTTTTTCCTTTTTGAGTACGTATAGCGTGTGCCCTCACCAGTAGGCTGCGTGGCCAGGCGCTGCACTTGCGCGAGCAGGGCCCGCAGGCGCGCGACGGGCGGGCGCGGCTGGCGCGTGGCGGCGTTGGCGAGGTGGCGCGAGTACAGCGCGCGCGCACGCTCGCATACCTACCACAAAATCAAAATGACGTGCATCCTTAACTTTTTGTTTAAAATACAAGATCCTGAGCCCCGGTTCTATCTAAAGTGGAGGTGAATACTGTGAATACATTGCATCTCTCGAGTTTGCTGTGATCAGTCGAGTCTTGCACAAATCCTTTACGCTTCACTCGCCTCAGCTTTCGTGGAAACCGGACTGTTGTAAGATTTGGCTAACCAAATAGTTTAAATGGATAAAGAACAAGCAGTGGAGCGCCTGGGAGCAACATTTTGTTCAGAAACCTTTAGGGGAAGCCAGGCTTTTCCGGCATTACAAACATAATCAAAATTAAAAATCTAAATCAGGAAAGTACCTCCACTAGAAACAAGTTATTTCCTAATTTTGGTCAACTTTTATTATTCAAATTATAAAGACACATCAACAAACCTGTGCTTTCAACGCCTCTGCTTTGGCCGCTAGTCTTGATCGACTCGCGTTTACCGCGTTATGAGGCGTTACAGTCCTGCGATCTGTCCAGCCACTCGCTAGCTCAGGACCTAAAAAGATGACACAAATATTAGACATTGTGCAGCAATCAAATTTATAAAATTGAAAAAAATATCTGCAGAAGTATACAACATTATTTTTAGTATATGAGAAACCTGAACATAGTTGACTCAGAATAAACAACTGAATTTATTCTGGGAAGATTCCAATAATGTTTAAACCATGTTATATTTTGTCCCAAAAATATTTAAAAAAGGTTACAAGTTGGACACATGAGCACAAGACGACGCTGGAGGCGCGGGCGCCGCGTGGTGGGTGTGCATGTGAGCAGTACGGACAACCAGGTAACAGAACAAGCTTAGCAACTTTGTGATTTTTCGTGATAGTTTTGAAATTTTGTACATAGTAGATTCTTTACATAAAAATACTAGACATGTGTACTAAAACTGTTGAATATTGTAACTTTCGTCGTTTCTTACGCTACTTATCATTTAACTATTATTATACAATGAGTATACATTTAAGCTCTATATTCTTACCTAAAAAGGTTTCAGCTGTGAACGAATGTTTGGTACCCCTGTTTGATTCGAAAATAAAGCCAGGCAGGTCTTCTCTGAGCACTGTAGTTTGTTGCTGACCATCGGTATTGTGAATCTGTAATTCCTTTTCCCTGAAATAACATACAATGAAGTTTTAATGGTATCAAATAACAAAATGTTAGATAATAATTTGTGAGAGATGCAATTTGATGAGGTTCTTCAGAAAGGCAAGGTGACCAGATGTATGAACGTGAACAAGGCAAAAGGAGTATGTAAGGATCGTACCAGGTGGCGTTCTGTGGTTTCTGCCTTTGCCATTCATACATAATCTCACGCTTTTGTCCCGTGGGGGTCCACGGACAAAAGCGTGAGATTATGTATGAATGTAAAATGCGATATACTTACTTTTTACATGAGAGAGCCCAGTTGCCAATAATTAATTTAGACGCTCCGGGTTTAGACAGAATTGGTTGAGGGACCGAATTCTTTACTGAAGCTCGTGCTCTTTGAAGTTTGTCGATAAATTCGCCACGATTTTCTGTAATTAAACCATTACTCACAATGTTTTCTCAACACAACATGCATTACATAACTTTTAAAACCTCAGTCAACAAAACCTTTACTTGGATTAAAACATTTTATCACAATCGCGTAGAAACTAAACTTCTTAGGAGCTGCTTAAGAACACAAATGAATAAAGAAAAATAATGAAAACACGAGCATGTAAAGTGAGCGATTCTCCACCAAATAGAATCTGCCATTGACCAGGCAGAATCTTGTCTCTGGCCGCAAGAGTCTAGCGACAACAAAGTCGATTCTTATAAACATTAAAAGCGACACTAATAGAGACATTTAATCTGTTCCACGACCAAGTTCCTTAAATGTCTTTTTTGTCTCACTGTATTTGTGTAATTTTATATTGTTATAAAAATAGTAAGATGGGATTAAACTCATTTTGTAATACTAGGGTATTACAAAATGAGTTTAATCTTAAATATTTAACCAATATTTCACAACATACATTCATTTGTACCTTTACGTACTATTTAAAAAATGCTCGAAAATGTACATACCAGTGTTATCAGTCTGATGTTCGGGACTGCCGCTGGAGTACATGGTGGCGAGCTTGCCGTCGAGCAGGAAGCGGAACCAGCCGTTGCTGCCCGTGCTGAGCTCCAGCGCCGCCGCGTCGCTCCACACGTACAGCGCGTCGCGCCCGCGGCACAGCGACCACTCCGCCCACGAGTAGCCCACGCCGCTCGACAGGCACGACGCGTCCTCGCTACAACCTACACCCCACAAGTATGCAACATTAATACAGTTATTGCGGTCTAAAATGCTACGCGATCTGCACTTCTTAACCACGTACAATTACAACTCTTGAATGTGGTTCAAAAGTATTGATCGCGTGAAATTCAACCTCAGTATTTCAGTAATTGGTAACAGGTAGATTCTCGATGAGATGTAACGACATCAACGACCGACGCATTTGAATAGTACTCTATCAACCTAGCTGGCTGTCTACATTTAAATCACAGGCACAGCTATTCTCTTATGAACATACAAAGAAAAAAATTTCCACTAGGTACCGTCTTTTTTGTCGTCACTTAAAATAATCATCATAAAATTAATATGTAAATAAAATTAGGAATGGTTACCACAATATATGTCCTTACCTGGAATACTCGACGTTTCGCTGTCAGATGACAAGAAGGCCGCCGGCGCGGCCGCCAGTCCCTCCACCTTGCTGAACACGCCGAGACGTGCGAACTGCTCCAGGTATATGTCCGAAGCCTTCACCATCAGCTCCTCAGCGATTCCCAGCACGATAAGATGACCGTCGTCATCGTCCTAGGTCGTAGCAAAATACCATAATATTTAAAAAAAATCCGGGTACATTCGGTAAGAAATATTCCAAGGAAGAAAAGTGGGGCCTACAAAGATTTTTATTTGACGAAAACTGTACATTATTTGTCACAGATTTTTTTACTGTAACGTAATTGAACATACACAAATATTGATATGTCACAAAACAAATACAACAATAAAAAGATAAACTATTATTAAACACAAAAAATAATAAACACAAGAGAAGGATTGTTGATGCAGGTAAGTTTCGATGGTGTGATGTCTTTACAAAAATGTGGATGCATTCAAGAATAAATGACAGTGCGAAAACAAGTCAGAATCTTAATCAACTGAGCAGCTAACAAATAAAATTATTAGTATTATAAGTCTGATGCTTTTGATAACTGACATTCATTATTTATGTTTAGCTATTCTAAGTTGAGCGCAGTTGATGGCATCGTTCGACGGATTTAAGCCAAAACATGGAATCAAACGTACACATAAAATCCGTGCAACGGTGTCTCAAGCAATGATGAGGGTACGACTCTAAAACGGATGATCAGCTTAGCGAGTTTCATTACTTTTGTGTAACTTATTAGTCATTGAAATCACTGGTCTCTTATATAGCTACGAAGGATAAAGGAGTCGGCCACTGCACCGTGACATACCTTGACTGTGCTATGAACGTATTAGGCACGTAAAGAAATATGGGACGGCCTACTATGCCCAGTAGAACTTATCAACAGCGTATCATACCCGTTTGAAACGTATCAGACTATGTCCACTAGACCATTCCGTCACCGACCAACACCGTCGCGTGCCATGCACGGGCCGTATCGGCACCGGCCGACAATTGTTGACGCTCCATATATGGCAAAAATGTGGATACATACTTTTCATTACAAAGATTTTTTTTTCCTGTCTCGTTCCAAGCACGGTCATGGTATGATACGGTGTAGTGTGCAGACTCCTTAAATCAGGCATTTTAGAGCCGGCTTGCACAGTCAGGCCTGGGAGCATCACACCATCGTAACGTTACCGCGGGTGGCCGGATATAGCGACTGCGCAGCACTCGCGCCGGAGCGCGTCGGCCGGCGCCCAGCTCGCCCTGCCACACACACTACGTCAGCCCGGACATCGACGACGCGGATCATTGCGAACTATGGCGCAATACTACCGTGAAAACAATGTTTGGCAAAGGTTGTTTTACAGTTGAAGTGACAGATAGATGACGAGGTGCGACGGCCTTAGATTGCTATTTTATTCGTATTACATGAACATTGCTGAGACGCATTACTTAAATTTTAATTTGTGTTGAAGCTGCGTGGTCTTATGCTCATTATCATAAATCAGTCAAGCAATAAATGTTATGTAAAATATTTAATGTCATGGATTTCCGCAATAAATTGATTGTTTTTACTGTACTGTGACGTCTTAGATTGCAACTAATCATAATGAAATCGTGTGTGGTTGTATTGTGGGGTCTTTTTGGCGGCCTGCCCGCCAGTGCTTCAGTGCGCTATGATTCTTTTAGAGCTTGAATGACATTATTAGGAAAACATTCGGTAAACTTTTGTTGTGAATGTTTCTGCGGATATTGTATTTAAAACCAAGACGGCGGCGAGTAAGGGAACGCTCGAACGCAGACGGCGCGTAGGGCGGGGTAGGGCGGGGTAGGGCGGGGCAGAGCGGTACTCACGGCGTTGTCCAGCACGGCGGCCACCAGCATGGTGAGGTGCGCGGCGGCGGGCGGCTCGCGGCGCAGCGAGATGGCGCGCAGGAGGCGCGCGGGCGCGTAGTGCACCATCTTGCGCACCAGCGACAGGCACGCGCGCCGCACGCCCGCGCCGCCCGCGCCCAGGTAGCGCGAGCAGAACACCGGCACCAGGCGTCTGCGGGGGGAACGACGGAATATAAACGACAGACTACTACGCTCCATTCACTTATTTTACCTCTGAAAACAGCAACCTTATGTATTAGTATTTACGAAACAAAAATATCATAGCTTACTCAAGGTATACTGCTGCCATTTCCTTGTCTCCAGTTTCAGGGAAATCATCATCATTGGTCGGCGAGGGCGAGTCATGATTGCCGACTACTAACCACTCGCCCGGACACTGAAGAATAGCTGCCACTTCCCTGTGACCTGGATTTACAAATAAACATAATTACACTATGCGTATTTGTTTATTACACATTATTTTGTTTTGTTTGTTTTATTATTCATGTTTTTATTTTTTTCTCTTTTTTATTATATATATATATATTTAATCATATAGTTGCAAATTGTTTTCTGTTGTTGTGCTCATACTATGATTTTTTATTATAATATAAGTCTATACGGCGAAGGTGGTGTGACGATCTGGTCATGTTTACGGGGCAAGCGTGGCCAGAAATCGCACAGAACAGAGAAGTTTAGAGGGAGAAAGGGGAGGCCTTTGCCCAGCAGTGGGACACAATGTAGGCTAAAATAAAAAGTCTATACGTGAGGTTTTGTAACTGGCTCTCTGGAGACTAAGGTTTCCTTTTTTGTTTGTTTTTTATTAGCTGTAAGTCATCCATGTACTAAATAAATAAATAAATAAATTACCAAATGGAACCATCGAAAGAATTTACTTCTATTTGTTTACCTTGGTCATGTCTTTCCCGAGCCTTATCAAGAGGCGTTTTACCGTCTTCGTCTCGTAAGTCAGCATTGGCACCGTAACGGAGGAGCACCTTGGCGATAGCGGGCCGACCAAAGCAGGCCGCGTAATGCAGAGATGAACTGCGTTGACCACGATTCACGTCAGCACCTAACGTCAACATAAGTATTATTTAAAATTAAAAAAAATACTAAAGCTTTGTAATGAAGTATAAATGAATATTAATATTATAAATACGAAGTAACTGTCTGACCGTCTGTAGTCTTTTCAGTTTTAACGGCTGAACGAATTTGGATGATGTTTGGCACAAGAACAGACTATGACCTGTGGCCTTTAACATCCACGCAAGCCATGAAATCGAGAGCAAAGGTTGCACTCTTTTAAGAGAGATAAAACCTGAAAAAAAAAACAAGAAGACCTTACCTTTCTCGCACAAGAACTCGACCATTTCTCTTGTACCAAAAGCAGACGCCCAGTTGAGCAGGGTCTGTCCCACGTCATCGGTAAAGTTGACGTCGACGGCGCCGCTGGACACGGCGGCCAGCAGAGCATCGGTGTCCTTGATAGAAAGATAGAATACTCTTTATTATACACCATACAAATTAAAGATACAAGACAGAAAACAGTAAACATTTTACATATTATTACTAAAACCGATCTTTTCAAGACAATCTTTAGATGGATGACATGGAGAGGGAGACAGTTCTGCAGGTAGTGTGTGGTGTATCATTTAAATATGTAATAATTTATAACAAATAATACGTACCTTGCCGCGGATGCAGTCGATTAGCTGTCGGTGCGATTTGTCTCCGCGCGCGCCGCTGCCGCTGGCCGACGAGCCCTCACCGCTCGCGCCGCCCGACGCGCTCGAGCCCGATGTCGAGCTGCCGTTGCGAGTCGAACCACTGAAACACAAGGAAAAACGTAAGAAAATAGTTCAATTACTAAATTATACACTACCAGAAAGGATGGTCATATTTCAAGAAGTGATTCAGACCATCAAACTGAACAACTTTTTCCATGGGACCACCATCGAAAAAGCGAAAAAAATCGGCTGTCCAGACTACTGCTGACCTACTCGACCCACACACAGCACTAGCACTAGGTCAGCATTAGTCCGAACAGCACATTTTTTTTTTGCGCGCTACACGCTGTAGTTTACTTGTGCAAAGATCTTTTGTCTGCTTGCCAAAATCGGAACTAATACCGACATTTTATCTTACCAATGCAATTTTGTTTCTAAAAGTAATTCAAGCGCCAAAAATTCTTGAGAGTCTTAAGACAATGCAGTCATCACCGGGGAAATATAACCCATAACCAATAAAAACATATAAATGTATTTACTTCTGTATAGCATGCCGTCCCTCACACAGGAGCACTAGCAGCAAGTCGACTAGCCGCATGCACTCGAGGCACCAGCGCTCATCGGCTTGCACCGCCGCCTCCACCGCCGAGCATAACTCCAAGCGGACCAGATCCTATAAACAACCATTTTTTTTTTTTTACGACATTCATAAACATCAAAATTGCTATTTACCCGTTTGAAAAGCATTTACTTCGAAGTTCTTGACGGTTCTATCTAGAGTTAGATCCCGGGATCCCAAATTTCAGGATTCCGACCTTATACCATACTAAACAGCTGATTTTAATACAGTACAGTAGTCTCACTAATTCAGAACTATTAAAAACTAGGGGGTGCCGGATTATTGGAATGTTCAGATTACTGGATTGTTTATAAATATATATATATATATATATATATATATATTGTTAGGAAGAAATGAGGTTTTACGTAGCGCATGTTGGTTCTATGGCAAGGGGTGACAGCTTCGAATTGTTGCTGGTCGCGGAAGACTTTTGTTGGGAATGTCGCTCAAAGGGCTGTAAGATTCATAATTCCATATTTTGTGTACTTACTCACTCTTTATGTATACAATTACGTGTTAATTGAATTCGTTATGATTTGTGCCGGTTTAGGTTGGTTTCTGTGATTGATAGAAATACCATATCGGCAATTTTTCTCCGCTCAATTAGTGGAAGAATGTGAAACTTCCTGCAGTGGCTGTAATAACCAGGTAAATAAGTTTTAGATCTAAATTGAATGTACCTCAAGAACGTCTTTTAAATACTTTCTATGCGACTGACATAAGTGTTATATATGATGTGCTTGTATTTTTTTTATAACAGGGACATATCTAGTTCTAAAATAATACTTATTTGTGGTCTGTTTTTTTGCAACTTGTAGTTCTTGTAATCCTTGGCGGAGGGACTATTGAAGGTCCAGATAAATGAGACTCTACTGTACTTGATTTTTTATTAACAATTTTTTTATTACAATACCGGAATTATCAAAAAGAGCCGCGATCACATTCTCTAGTTTATACATAATTATGTTTATGTTATAGTCAAAGGTCGATATGCAGCCTCTTCGCTGGATGACTGGTTCATCCTAGGTTTGACCAATGCCTTTCGGCAAACTTCGAAATGGATTCAGATTTCGGCCTTTAAGTGATGGATGTTGAGTTAAATGTAGAAATACCTAAATTTTTATTTGACGTCGAAAGTAAAATAATCTGTTTCGGGCTTTGCCTAGTCTATCCTAGAAGCAACTGAGGTAAATTCGGTTAAACGTTAATAAACGCGATTGGAAAATTTGTAACCAACTATTCCCAGCATCGATAGAGGCAGTTTTGAGCATAATATAAGAGAAAACAGTTGATGGTTTATAAAGGGTGTAAACAGACTCTTAACGAAGCCGAAAGGCACTTGTTCTCCCCGTCATTGCAGTCATTTTTTGTTCTAGACCATACCTGGGAACCTTATAGTTACGGAGATATTGAGGGTCAAAGTTCCAACTTTCTCATAAGTTATTTTAAATACATGTTTTTATTGTATTTTTTTTACTTCAGACACCTTCACGACCCCCGTACTATTCAATCCATCCATCAGCACAATGTTTTGAATGCGTTACATTGAGTCCTACTGTAAAACGTGATTTTTCAGCCAAAAAAAAAAGTCGTTTCCCAGCAATAATTTTTGCGTAAAGTTACTTAGTTTGATGTACATATTGCTTGATTGACGGCTTCGTGAAGAGTCTGTTTACACCCTGTATGTATAGTAGGGACGAAACACGGAATAATAAATACACTTTTTGCTAGGATATCAGATACAAGAATACAAAGAGAAAGTTTTTAATTTCGAAGATATGCCCGACGTAGGGAGATCAGTACAAAAGTTTGGGGGTCGAGGTTTTATGAAATGCTACTGTAATAAAAAATGCTCTCAAAATTGTGTAAATGTAAAAGATCAAATGTATTGTGTAACTCAAAATGCCATAATGTCCTGACCTTGTCAAAATAAAGAGTATTTTTTTTATTCATTATTGTCTTAATACTAAACAACAATTTTTATTACTTATTCTAATTATTTGTCAATCCATTCTTATAAATATTGAAACAATAAAATTATATTGAAACATTAAAATTTTTAAAATATGCTGTTATCTTCTAAATATCGAAAGGTCACTCACTCATCACGAAATATCGAAAACCGATAGACGGATAGAGATGAAAGGCAGGGAGGTAGTTTATTTAAGTTTATAGTTAGTAGACGTCCGTTAAGAAAAGATTTTGCGCCATTGCCCGATTAACGAGGTCTAAGGGCTCTCGCAAGTTTGTATGAAAGTCCTTCATTTTTTGTGTTACAAACTTGAAATTTGGCAAGGAGGTAGTTATGCGGACGAAGTCGCGGGCAACAGCTAGTTATATATAATAATAATCATCGTAATCTAACAAACTAACACATTTTTTTACCGAATTTAGGTCTGTTTAGTCACACCCCAATTTTATCAAATTGAGTTTCGGCGTTTGACTGTCCAAATTAGTCTCTCCTAGAAAAGACAAAAATTTGTAAGTCAAAGGCCGAAAGATGCTATTGGTTTGGACTTTGACTAAGACTTTATGTCAGACCTGAGGTTTGACCAGCCAAACCTAGGAGCGCCGGAGCTAGAAGCTCCGACAAGAGAGTGATCTTATAGGGTTCCTTTTTTTACCTTTTGAGGAACCCTAAAAATTGCATAAGAAACATGTAATTAAAAAAAAATGTGAAAAAGTTGGAACGTTGACCCCCAAGTTATAATCTAGCATAAATAGCATTTTAACTTACATGTGTTATTTGCGCAGAACCTCGGCATAGTGTGGAGAGCAGACTAACAGTAGTAGATACAGCTGGAGCTGAGCACTTGTCATCACCACTTTCAGCACTGCCCAACCGACGAACTAATTCTTCAATCAAACCTATGATGAAAGTGTAATGCATGAGATGAAATAGTAAAAAACATCATGATTCGAGTTTTTTCTGTACAAGTGTACAACAGGACCAAAAAATGTCCTTTATTGATTTAAAAACAAAACAATAACTGGTCTGAAGGTACAAATTTAAAAACTAAATGATTTTTTGGCACACTGACACGTTTGTTTCGATTTTGTGTTGACTTTATTTGAAATGTTATGCTACATACCATGTTCAGCAAGAGGAGCTGGATCAGCATGCGCGCGCGCAAAGCGGTCGGCAAGCGACGCGAAGCATCGGAGCGCCGCGTCAGCCACGCGTGCGTCATTGTGACGCAGCAATGCCGACAGCGACGAGACGGCGTCACCGACGCGAGCGTCACCCGGCTCCATTTTGCCACATACTCTAACAAAAGAAATTATTTGTCAATCATCACATCGAGTTCCGGAATTCTCGCAAACATTAAGACCAATAACAAGACTAGAGACAATATGAAATATACCAAAGATTTATCAATAAAATACCTTGAAACAACTGCCATAGCTGAGTGGAGAGTATCCTTGTGTACAGATGTACCATGATGTGTTATGAAATGTAACACTGCAGGGAGGCCGCCGCCTTCCCAAACGGCACCTGCTTCCCTGGTGCATACCAACTCCAATACCTGTGATAAAAGATAGCATATACTGTAAGTAAACGCTCCTTTAAATACAATAAACTTACCCATTTCAAAATATGTTCCAAGAACTTACTTTAATGCACTGTTCAGCAAGGTCCTTGCTGGTACGATTGTTAGGATCTACAGTGAGCAGTCTGCTGCAAATAGCCTTAACTGCTCCTTCAATAGCAACAATCCGTCTTGTGCATTCAGCTGTAAAATGCAATCACATTCAATGTATACCTAGATGCATGTCCAGCTTTTACACAAAAATTAATAGGCAGACAAATTAATTAGGTAAAATAAGGAAGATGAATGATGATACAATGTCACGCATTTATAATATTGACAGATATACCTATTTCAGTCTACAAAAGTAAAACAAGACTATTTTATTTATTTATTCAAATGGTGAATAGGTATACACCGTGTGTCATAATCATGACCATGTGCAATGGTTTTTTTTTGTTTTATTGCTAATATATAGTAATATTTTAAATTCATTTGTTATCAGTTTTTCCAATCTTATTAGACTTACCAGACACATCCAAGTAGTATGTGATAGCCCTGGCTGTCACCTCCAGGACATTATCTGGTGCACATTCATCTAAGAATATTTTACACAATGCCGGAAGAAATGTTCTAGGAGGGCAACTGAAAATAAAAGTAGGTCACATTCAATGTGCTGCTCCAAATACGATAATTTTACAACATTGTGATACGATAATAATAATTATCAGACTGTTAGTAAATGAAGGGTGTAAAAAGACTCTTAACGAAGCCGAAAGGCAGTTGTTCTCCCCGTCATTGCGATCATTTTTTTGTTCTAGACCATACCTGGGCCTGCAGTCTTGACATAGTTAGCGATCGCAAAACCACCGAATTCGGTCGCAAAATCATAACGCTGCGGATTTAAGGTGGAAGCGTCAGGGTAGCTCGCGAAATTTAAATTTTCTTGCTTTTTTTTGCAATTTGCAGGTCAGTGTCCAGTTTTAATTATTGTAATCCTGTAACTACATACGTTTTACTTGCGCGACTAATTTTTTATAAACATACAACCTGACCCTGACCTGCAAATTGCAAAAAACGCAAGAAAATTTAATTTCGCGCAAACCCCTCCGACGCTCCAAGTAAAAAGCCTGTGCCTGTAAAAGCGCCGAATAAGGCTGATGATGAGGGTTTCGTGCAGAGAAGGAAGCGCCATTCGCGAACAACCAAGAACCTCTACGGCAAGGCTGCGGATCCTGAAGTGAGCCTGCGTGCCGCCAAGCCGAATACATCGGTGTACATTCCTCGCTTACATTACACCACTAAAGCGGAGGACATTGTGGAGTACGTGCGCCAAAAGACGAGGTACACAGCGAGGGTGCAGTTACTGGTGTCGCGCCACAACGTAAACTTCAGGGCGTTCGTGGTGCGAGTACCGAATTGTTATCTGCCCATGGTGATGAAGGAAGACTTTTGGCCGCAGGATGTGGTGTTCTATCGCTTCGTGGAGAAGTTCCACTAGTCAGCCAGCACTAATGAAGTGTGTACAAGTGAAGTGCTACTACCATAGTTTTAAGTCTTATTTATTAACACAAGTTTTGTTTTGTATTTACTTTATATATGTTAGTTTATATATATCTGTGGGCCATTGCAGCCTGAAATAAATGATGTTGTTGTTGTTATTAAATCGGCATCGTTATGACTTTGCGACCGAATTCGGTTGTTTTGCGATCGCTATCCATGTCGAGACTGCAGGGCCTGGGAATCTTCTAGTTACGGAGATATTCGAAATATTTCGATTGCAGATAGTGTTATTAATATCGCATTATTCGCGTGCCAATGCTCAAGTACGACTAAATAGGATCCAAACCATTAAAAACCACCAAATATTTTCTATAAAACCATGTCATTGCAAAAGAAAGTATTTGACAGACGAAGTCATAAACCATGTGTTTTGTCAAAATCAAGAAATTGTTTAATAGGAACTTGATGAATGTGGGATGTTGTCATCCCACAAATGTTTTTATGTAAACAATTGTAAAAGGTTGCAAAGCTAATTTTTATTGCAAATTTTTACCACTAAGCAATATTTTATTTTGCTCATAAGAAGTGTGCTTTCAAACTTTGAACAGTAGTGTATTTGGCAGAACGATGTTTGAGGGGTCAGCTAGTATTACTATGTAATGTTAGTCAACTAGATAATATTTTACGAACTTAACGATGGAATACTAACATTCCAACAATGCTAAGTTTATTAAATAGGATATGAGACACTTTCACATTGTAGCATATTAGTATTCTCTTTTATATATTCTCTTTACATTTAAAATTAACTATATGTGTAAATTTTAAATATATAAATAAATGCCATTGGTAAACTATTACTCAATCTGTCGAAATATTTCACTACGCACTAAAAACAAGTCATAAATAGTTCTATTGACAATAAACTGAACTCAAGTGTAACCAAGTTGATTAACAAAGGTATCACATCAATCAATTTGTAGTTAAGCTTAAACAAGCATCTTCGAAACATGAATGCTGATAACCTATTTTTAATTGGCTGCTTTCCATGCAGACTTATTTAAAAATGAATTACCTTTCAAAGCACCTATCAACATTATCAGACATGAGCAGTAACATGCAGAGTTGTTCAAGAGCGATGAGCTGCATGTCACGCTCATCACCCTGTCCCGTCAGCAGCCATTCTAACAAGGTTTCTGGATCCACTTCCGCCATCTATATCAAAATTTTTCTGTATAAATTGCAATCAACACTTTTTAATATAATTCTGATAATTATTAATTTTAATTAAATTAAATTGAATAAGATGACACTAAATATTCAGTAGAATATAGCAAATAGCTACCTTCTTGATTTAGTGGCCCAGGTAACCTGAAATGGGATTAAATAACTGTGAATGGAAGCATTAGTCACCACTTCATGTTCAAAAAGTTCATACCTACTTAACAATTTTTGGTAACTTTTGTAGACTATAGAATAATATAATTAGGATGTTGAAACGTAATTATGAAATTAGTTCAATGAACTATATACTATTTATAAACATCCTAAGTTTCCAAATAACAGTTACTTGAAGAAGAAAAAAACATGTTCTTGTTAAAGAAAAAAACATCAAACATGAGAAATGCTGGGCATAGATTTTAATTGTAATTTTATGTAGGTTACGGATTTTAATATGACTGAGAATAATGTGCAGAATAGTCCTTTCTCTTTCGTAATATTAACTCAAAAGATTGCCAACATGTTTTCTTAAATATTTAAAAGGTACGATCAAGTAAACAGTAAATTATGATTAAAAACATAAACAATGATAAATAAGCACAATAAATAAATAAAGTTTTAGGACAAGAGTGAAGGTGACAATGTATTTCTTACCACTTGCAATCAGTTGACACTAATCATCGATGTCAAATAAAATGCACTTCAAGCTAGTTTAAAGAAATCCAAAGTTTATTTTAAAAGAATTAACACCCAGCTAATGTTACAACGCAATATACTCGCACAAGATTTCTACAAAAATCTCTTGACATCAAGATCATCAATCGCCATTTCCACAGCTAAATAAAGTTTTTTTTTTAATTTTGGTTTCGCAACTTTGCTTTTCATACCACAGACAAAGTGACAAAACAAATTAAAGTGACCCCACGCTACTAAACGCGTTAATAGTAAATTGTAATAGACTTTACAATATGCCTACTTTAAATGTAACCTAAGCAAGCGCCAAGTGCAAAGTTTCTAGGATGAATCCGGATGGGCGAAGATAGTCACACAGTGGGTGCCTGAAGACGGCCGTCGTAACTGAGGCAGGCCCAAGAAACGCTGGTGAGACGATCTGGACCCATTCTTAGCGGATTGGGTGGATAGGGCAAACTATATGATGGATTGGAAAATCATTGCGCAGCTGTGGGACAGAACAGGCAGACATAAAAAAAACGAGTGTGCTTTAGACCACACGACTGAAGTAAAACTAAAAAAATGCCGAACAATCGTCTGTCAAATTCAAAAACGTAACTCTCTCTTTTTCTATCTTCACTAACTTATATCTCCGTCTCAAGTTCCGTTCGCCTCACCCGCTAACTTTCCGTAACGCTCTCGTCACGCATTCACCAGCTTACTCCCCAAGTCAAACTTGCGTAAAGAAGTTTTACTTCAAAAAGCAAAGTGCCACAACAGAGTGATATGATAGTAAACGGCATGTGATTAAATAGGTATCACCTCAAAACGAATGATAGAACGTTCGTTGTCCGGCTGTCCGCTAGGCATGACCCTTTTCCACAAGAACGGGTAGAGGAAGGATATATGGAGATATCAAGCTGGAATTAATATTGAATACTAATGCTTCAAATATTCAAGTATAAGGTGGTTGCGTCAGGGTAGCCCCCGAAATTCAAATGTTCTTATGTTTTTTTGCAATTTGCAGATCAGTGTTAAGTTGTATGTTGATGAAAAATGAGTCGCGCTAGTAACACGTATGTTGTTACAGAATAACAATCGTGAAAATCATCAATACAATCCTCTAAATTCATGTAATCCTATTCAATGAATATTTCATGAAAAAGTCATTCGATAGGATTAAATGGACTTACAGGGTTATATTGATGATTTTCATGATTGTGATTCTGTAACTACATACGTGTTACGAGCGCGACAAATTTTACATCAACATACAATCTGACAATTGCAAAAAACGTAAGAAAATTTGAATGTCACGGGCTACCCTGACGCAACCACCATAAGCACTCAATTTGTTGGTAGATCTACAAATTGGCATCCACAGATCCGTTATCAAATCCATTTGCTTACATGTGGAAACCGACCTGCATACTAATAATAAGATGATTTAAGAAAAACGAAACTGTTATCAGCCTAGGGTATTTTAGGAACCATCACATGTACTTTTGGAACTTAACCCGCCACCGCAGGCCGGCTCTGTCTGAACAATGCATTATTATTAGGGTTTTTGGCAAGTATACACGCGCGTGGTACTTTTTATGTTTTACCTTTGGTTGCTAGGAAACCATTTACCTAATCAAATCAATCTGCTATATAAAAAAGATAGTGTGTTTACTTTTGGAGTTTCCTGAGTAAAACGCAAATTTAAATTTTGCTAAAGCGGTGACATTCTCACGACTGCAGTTCGACACTTAGCCTCATAACTAGAATTATGTTATCAATACCAGAAATAGCTACACAAATAATTGATAAAACGCACTCAAACGTGAACGAAAACAACTCGCGAACAATATTTTTTGTTGGCAGCAAATCAGTGGTGAGTTGGGGTATTTAAATTTTTTCATAGACTCTTCTGTCTCACCCCTGGGCAAAGGTCTCTGTCCTCTCCTTCCACTTCCTCTCCGAGCATCAATGAATTTTATTTAAATCGAAATACGCACGCTTGTTACGAGGTGCGCCAACCTCAACATGATGGGCAAGAAGATGATAATGACTTGCCGCATTACTCCAACAGCAAAGAATTTAATTTATCATTCAAAACTTTTAGGGCAAAACAACACTCCTGCATACCTTTCTAGAAAAGAACGATCCACCACGCGAAACATTAGTGGTAGAATACTCGTTTGGAAGGAAATCAAACCAAAAACAAGGGATCGATAAAACTCTGTGTCACATATGGGAATACGGCGGCAAATTGGAAACATTGAATAATATACTACAAGCCACACCTGTACGAGGAAAGTTCTTTTTCTGCGTCATGGTAGATCTTTGTAAAATTAAAAGTATTTGGGAGATTTTAGAAACTTGTACACAAACAATGAACGACGTCTATTCAAGCGCAGAACGTTCACCAGAATTGATAATAATTTGTGGGAAATATGACCTATTTAGGAATTTTGGTAAGTTTAAACATTCTGGCCGAGATACAATAGTATTTTTTCCGTGTACTTGCTCATACTCTTGGAGGACTTACAGGCAGTACTGTCGACAACACGTCGCGTCGGTATTAACACTTTAGACCTTGAGCTGGCCTAGTGTAGTTCGGCCTTTCAATAGGACTTGTGGCCTGCGTTTCAATAATAGTACATTATGGTACAAGTGTGTAATGTTGGTGATTACCGCTGAGGCGCTATTGAGACCCGAGCCGTTAGGTGAGGGTCTTAAGAGAGCCGAGGACGGTAATCATCAATACACACGTGTATCATACGACGTTTTTCAACACACTTGTGAAGAAAATAATACTAATAAATTATTTTATTTAGTAGATAAGAAGTTTATTTAGAAAAACAATTAGTTAGTAAATCGTGCAGTTAGTAAAATTATATTAATTATATCAGATAGATTATTTGTACTATTGAACACGATCTTTTTTGTATCGAAACTTTTTTAAGAACAAAGCAACTCAACCAATAAAATAAATAAAAACCCTATAACTCACTTGTGAATAATAGCAATGAAAAAGTCACAGTTTGATTCCAGGTGTAATTATGTGCCTAATTGCGGTGAAATTAGAGCTATTTTATGAGCAAGTGTGTTGATAAAAGTTTATTTGTACTATTGAACACGATTCTTTTTGTATCGAAACTTTTTTAAGAACAAAGCAACTCAACCAATAAAATAAAAAAACCCTATAACTCACTTGTGAATAATAGCAATGAAAAAGTCACAGTTTGATTACAGGTGTCATTACGTGCCTAATTGCGGTGAAATTAGAGCCATTTTATGAGCAAGTGTGTTGAAAAGAATATAAATACATAGTTGGTATTTCTAGAATGTAATACAATTTAAATAAGTACTACAATATAATGTTTTTCTTTTTTATTTACTCATTTTCAACGAGTTTTTTTTTCTTAAATATCGAGCACTAACATAACATAACTTTACATCACGCCTGAAATCTCCGAAGGGTTAGACAGAGGTGTACCTCCCAGTGCACCCACATTTCGCCAGTTATGTTTAAGTGTCATGTAATAGGCTCCTATTGCCATCAATCGGTCATAAATCCAGACTCTGTGGTTGCAACTGAGAAATTTTTAAAGGAAAAACCAATAACAATTTGCCCGACCCGGAAATCGAACGATTGAGGTTTCTATTAATTAATAATTTTTACAACTTGAAAATAACCACTCATCATCCATTTGGTTAGATCAATGGGCACAATTTGAATTTAAGGGTTTTTTTGCAGGCAAATTTTGCATTTTCCAGTAAGATACACTTAAAATTTTACTATAGGAAACATGCCTAAGAATGCTCCTATGCATTCTAGGTAGAAATGCATTATCTTCAAAAAACATAATAAGCAATATAATCACGTCTATATTAATCACTAACATGGAATTTCAGATAGCGAAATAAAGAAAATGGTCTGTACAACCATAAGAAGCTTCGCTCTGCTCCAACATGCGCACTTAATGTTCTATTCGTCTAAAGAACCACAACTTCTGCGACGCGTCAAAGACATGCTGTTCAACATCGCTTTTGGAAATTGTATTCCTATCAAAGAGAAGAATACGAACTACACAAAACCTTTGTCTATACCTAAAGATTCGGATACTTGGGAAAGTATAGGAGTGGCGCCATCTACGATAGAGCAAGTGAGTTCTAACTTACTGACTGATGATTGGTAGTTTATAA
The DNA here is from genome assembly GCA_950005105.1 of Lycophotia porphyrea. Lineage (NCBI taxonomy): Eukaryota > Metazoa > Arthropoda > Insecta > Lepidoptera > Noctuidae > Lycophotia > Lycophotia porphyrea. The sequence goes on from OX465393.1 coordinate 11,514,087, forward strand.
TTATCAGTTCATTATCATCAGAGCAGTAGAGTTAAAGTCTAGAGCTATCGATTTACTATACCGTAATCTGCTAGGCTCCGCTACGGTTAGCCGTTACTAAGCAAAAGTTACGCGTAGAAACGTAGTATCTAACCTTTTCTCCGTAGAAGCCTAAACTTTACTTCGTAGCTCGGCATTAGTCGTTACTTCGTAGAAGCGTATCCGTATATACCGTAACAGCTACGGCGTAGTTGCGTAACCGTAACGACGTAGCAGCGTAGTCGTTACGACGTAGCTTGTTAGGCGCTACGACGTAGCAGCGTAGCCGTAACGACTAGCAGTGTAGATATTACGACGTAGCAGCGTAATTGTTACGACGTAGCAGCATAGCCGTTACGACGTAGCAGCGAAAACGTTACGATGCTTAGCCATTATGACTCAGTGGCACAACCGTTCAGCCCAATCAATCAACCACTCCAACCATACCAATCTTTATTTTAACGAGACAATTTTTAAGCATGCGCCTGCTTTGCACCAGTAATACCTATTTCTTTCGTGGTTTGCATCAGGTTAGTTGCCAATGCTTAGTTGGCAGTGCGGCTCGTTCATTGTTTTGGAACAGATTTCGAGTTGCTTAGAGTAAATATTGTTATTTGTACACATATGCAGCCGTGTGTTAGCCGTAACACTCATTGAAGAATAAACTATAGAGACGGCTCAGCAGGGCTTACCCCTCTGCCAAAGTACATTGTCCATTTGACCATACGCGTTATACAGGGTGTAAACAGACTCTTCACGAAGCCGTCAACCAAGCATTATGTACATCAAACTAAGTAACTTTACGCAAAAATTAGTGCTGGGAAACGACTTCTTTTTTGGGCTGAAAAATCACGTTTTACTGTAGGATTCAATGTAACGCACTTAAAACATTGTGCTGATGGATGGATTGAATAGTAAGAGCGTCCTGGAGGTGTTTAAAGTAAAAATCTTACATTAAAAACATGTATTTAAAAAAAACTTGTGATAATGTTGGAACTTTGACACCCCATACGGAGATATGGGGTGTCAAAGTTCAAAGGGTGTTAAATAGAAGGTTCCCAGGTATGATCTAAAATAAAAAAAATGATCGCAATAACGGGGAGAACAAGTGCCTTTCGGCTTCGTTAAGAGTCTGTTTACACACTTTATAAAACTACATAAGAAGCTGCAGCAACAAGAACTGTAGAACTACAGTTCTTAAGCACCGCTCATCGCATCGCTAGAACGCTTTGTGTCGCAAGCAAGTCCTCTCTGAAATGGTCAATTGTGGTCAAAAATCTATAGTTATTACTGACCTACGTAGTTTCGCTGGTCACCTACGCAACTTTAGGACCCGATATTGAAAAATTGGCCGACGACACAAGTTAGCAGGTATGCATACGTTCACAGTAATCGATGCCACACGTTTTGTCAATGAGAAAATAAGTTAGATCTGGAGAAATTCTGGGATCTTGGACCATTATCATGTGTATTTATTTATTTGTGATATTAGTCAAGTTTTAGTTCACTTGTCGTAGGACAATTGTATACATATTATGCGCTAATTTGTCAATGTGTGTGAGTTTCTTTATTGTGTGGTTGTTTTTGCTTCGTGTCCGTTTATAGCAATAGAATGCATGTCACTGATGTGGTATGTGTGATTTTCAAACCCCCGTAGTATGGTGGATGTATTTACCTTGCCTCCCGTAAAAAGTGGTTTATTGCTTCATGATTCCACTTGAATTCAGAAAATCACGTAGCGCAATCCCTCTAGTAGGCCTATACTAAGTCTTCACCATTATCTTCTAAGTTTCCACTGTTTCTAATATTTTAATAAATATTGATTTTATGTTAAGTTTCAGCTCTTTTATTTAGTTTAGTTATACCGTACATACTGTATGAGTTGTTAAAGTCGTATTCACACTGTATGAAATGTAAAAATCGAATTAATTCATCATTCAATAATTTCAGGTTAAAATCCGCCACATAACGCGAATACCGCCGAACGCAGTGACCGGTATATCAGACACTTCCGTGTCAGCTCAGATGCACGCTTATCCGGAACTCGCACTGGACTCGCTGGTGGCCCTCAAGTACAATGAATTGCGGAATATGGAGTCTCTGGATATATCCACTGATTATTTGCTATCCATAAATAAATAAAACATGCGACAACATTTTAATATTTTATTTTAATTCCTATACAACAAACAACTTGATTTATAACACCATTTCTACTTATATCTCCACAGAGATCTACTTATTGGTACAGAGATCTAAGATCTAAGCGTACACACAGTGGGAGCGACTTTGTTTTATACTATGTAAACAATAATGATGCCGATGATCGACGAAGTGTTAAAATAAAAACTTGAGAAACAATATTTTTAATGGTAGGAACCCTAACCCCACCCCTACATCAAATTTTTTTTTCTCGTCTATGCCCTTTTGTGGGCTGGCGCTTGAGTTTGATAGTATAAAAAAGTGTGTGGAAACCATTTTTCGATTTGAGGGATCCATTTGAGAAATTTTAAGCTTTCAGGTACCTGCCTGCCAGCTAAATGGTTGTTTTTGATTATGTTAAAAAAAAACAGCAGTAGTCTACAACGAAGATAAAAGGAAAACATAAAAAAAAAAAAAAAAAAAACGTTGCCCCACACTAGGATTTTCTCCTGTAACGTGGGTGCGTTTACAAACATTTAAACTCACATACACAAACAGCCAGACCCGGAACAACCTACTTGTAGGCCATACAAATATTTGCTCCGTGCGGGAATCGAACCTGCAACACGCAGCGCAGCAGTCGATCACTCAGCCACTGCGCCAATCGCGTCGTCAAAAAAACTATAACTCTCAAGTAGTTAAGTTGGTGGACTATTATGTCCACCAACTTAACTATACTTTATACTATCTATACTTATACTTATTACTTATAATACATATAAAGAGAAAACATTTGTATTTTTGTATGTAACGAATAAACTTAAAAACTTTTCGGTACGATTAGAATAATTCTTTTAGCAATGGAGCTGCATTATCAGCGAATAGCATAGGCTATATTTTATCCCCGTACTTCCACGGGAACGGGAACTACGCGGATGAAACCGCTTGACGTCCGCTAGTAATATATATGAACGTGAATAATATGTTCTCCTATACGGAATGTATGGGGAACATGTTTTGCATCTGCAAAATGTAAGTTTAAATAAATTTACATTTCATTGCAGGTAGAAATCTACGGAACCGTTTACTGTGCATGTTGCGACACGCTCTTAGCCGGTTTTTTTCTTGCGCGCAGTCTCGCATCTAAAACTTGCAACGCATGTTGTGAAGCTTCATTCTTCGAGTCTATTGCCAGACTTACCAGCAAACTTCGGTAAGCCAATGTTACGTCTCCAGTAGACTGAAATTGTATATGTATAGTTACAAATTTGGATGTTAAATCTTTCTTTATTTATTTCTTTCGAACTTAATTCAAAGCCTTACCAGAGCAACATGAGCAAGATTAAACCAAATGTTCGACCGGATATCGGGATCAGCAGAAAAGTAAAGAGCCTGCCGAAAGCATGGTATTATCAAATCCCATTGATTACAGTACAAACAGCAGAGTCCTAGGTTGTTGTATATTTCTGGCCCGGTGGGGTTTGTTGCTAACAACCTCCTGGAAACAACAGAACCTTCAGTTCAGTCTTATTACCAAGTGGTACAAATTACTTACGGTTCCAAGAGCTCATCTTACCTATAATATCTCAAAGCTATTTCTGGCTGATCATTATAAAAATTGTACATCCCTATGTTGGCGATGGCCTCCATGTTCGATGGGTCCTCTAACGCTACCGTGCGGTACTCGTTCACAGCTAGCGCGGAGTTGCCCATTTGCTCGTGTATCCTTGCTTGCTCTATCAACAACGGTGTATATTCGTGGAAAACAGATAGTCCTTGCTTACAGACTTCCAACGCTGAAATTGGCTGATTTAGTCCTACATACATCGCCACCAAACGAAGGTATATAGAGATGTGTTTGTTTTGTTTGAGTGCCTGACGTAGACAATCTTCAGTGTTTCTGTACATTCCAAGCGCGTAATAGCAACGAGCTAATGAGAAATTCCACCACCAGTCTGTGGAGTCTTCTGATTTCTGTGCTTGAAACGCCACTTCCATGGCCTGTTGAAATTAATTATTGTAATCTACTTGATAACCTGCTACTAAGTTAAGACCCGTTCCTACATTCACTCTGAGAGGCAGACATGATAGAATTACTCTCAAGTTGGTTGATTTTAGCTCTCAAAAAGGGATGTAAGAACTTTGTAGATAAGTGACTGGTACCTGACTAACTACCTGATTTATGGAGCAGGTGGGTAATTTCTGTTGTCAAGAAGTAGGGCACCGACCCTAACTCTAAGGCTGATTGAAACTGGGACGCCAAGCGAGCGTTGCGATCTATGAAACCACAATAAGCAACGGACGGACTGCACGAGCTACGACTTGGGGGCTGATGATAGCCCTTATTTCTGGCTATACCTATTATTATTATTAATTTACCTTCCTCACATCCCCTTCGCAATAGAACACATACTCAAATAGAGTCTTCGACGACGGAGCGAAGAGTTTGTCGTCTTTTGAAAGGAATCTAAGTGATAGTGGTGCGCCAGGAGTGAAGGGTGCTCCTCCGGCGAAGGCCGTGGCTGCGCGGGACATACGGGATGCGGTGTTGAGAGCAGTGCGTACGCTGCGAGCCCCGGCCGTATTGGTGCCCGCCCGGGACCGCACTGTGGCTGTGGCTCTTTTCTAGAATTAGAAAAAAAACCGGCTAACTACATGTCGGGCCACGGACAATGTATGGCTTCGTAGTTGCCCATAATAATAAAAAACCAACTGACATTTGCAGTTGAAAAACCTACATACATTAATACATTACACCGGCCAACACAATTTCTGGTGCCGTAATTTGAAGACCTAATTTTGAGAGTACCTTTATTTACCTAGTTCCAAATATGCATTAAGTTTTTTTTGTATCAGCTCTAGTTTTGCAATTATTTGCAATCTATTTGTATGAAAAAAAGCTCATTTTTTATTATTCAAAATACTAATGACGTCTCTTGATTGTTTTTTGTGTGTTTGTCCTTTGGGTTGTCACTCAGAACTCAGTAGTAATCAGCTATCTCGTCGTGGGTATCCCATCTACCCTGGTACGGATTCTTCACAACTTTGATGTCTTGATTAAACCGCTCTCCTTGTTCTTCACTTAAGTGACCAGGTCAGGTTACATGAGAAGCAGTCCAAATGGCTGTGTAGGTAATAAACTTTGATGCTCATCTATCATCCCAAATTTTGAAAAGATAAATGCATTTGGTTTACAAAAATTTCATAATTTACTGCCTTATGATTACCGAGAATTCTTTTAATCACTATAATGAGTTCCACGCAGCGAGTTCCGTTACGATCATCTTGATCATCATCTTTAACTAACTGTCTTATTTGAGGACTGTCGAATATTCCACCTTGAGTTTTTCTATAATTAAAGCTGGAAATGCCCTTGTGCTGTACTGAATGAAAGGATGTACCCGATTTGTCTAATGATTTTTACGGTTTATGCCAAACAGAAATAACAATCGTTGAAGTGGTTTAGTTGCTGTCTCCAAATCTCAAACTTCATAGCCATTCTTTTGTAATTTATTCATTGACTCAAATGTTCACTGCATGTTTTACACACAAAATGAGGCACCCTAGGCTTGTCTTTATGCTCAATACTCAAGTTGAAGTAAGTGAAACATGTGCTTTTTTCACGAACTCTGTTATGGATTTTAGGTATTCCTCAAAGGTATATTCGCCGCTAACAAAATGCACCTGGATTGGTGAAACAACATCTTGAAGAGCTCGTCGTATCAGAAAAACAAGGAAATAGTACGAACAACGAAATATTAAACTTGTGATACTTTGTTGAAGTCAAAGTGAAAAAAAAAACATATTTTTCTTGTCGGCCTGTGTTGGTTTTAGGAAAATATCAAATATATTAACCAAGTACAGATGCCAGCACACAATCTGTCAGATGCCTTTAATAGGTTTTCGACTTAATTGCTAAAGCATTAGGTTCAAGGTTGATTGGGAAAATCTGATAGTTTCGGGTAGCTTGACCTGCTGGCGTCTGTACATTTTATAACTTGGTCGACTATTACTCGTAAACTTGTAAAGCCTACTTAGATGTGATAGTTTACTTTTTAATTTCGTTATACAGGGTGATTGGTAATTGAGTGCAGGCCTTAATTGTGGTTTTGGAGTAATCGAACTTTTAAGATTTTTTGGAAATTTTCCTCCTCTCGACCAAAAATAGATAATTGTGACAAATCTACATCGCTCAGAGCGTTAATATGATACTTTTCAGAGAGCGCATAAACGAATAAATATTTTGAAATCCAATTTATCAAAAAATAACCCAAACCTTTGGTTTAACAGCGTCATAAAGTTCATAATATGAAAAAATTGCAAATATCCTTGCTTATCAAGGCAGCTTACTCAAAATAAATGTACGACACTTAACGTGCATATTACAGAAACGACTCCCTTGTCTCATTAGCTTTCAAAATTGGTGTCACAGTACCCACTTCAAGATAGAGTATGGATACTAACAGTAGTGGTTTCAGACACAGTATTTTGACCGTACACACCTGGTTATTACACATTTTTTGAAGATGGCTTGCTTGTTTTTGTTTTGTTACTACTGTTTTGGCGTAACTAATCTGTATATTCATACCAAATTACAGCTTTCTAGTACTAAGAGTCTTTGAGCTAAGCTGCGGACAGACGGAGGGACATGGCGAAATTATAAGGGTTTCTTGTTGACTTCGGAACCCTAAAAAGAAGTCTACCCGACAGCCTAAGCTGCATTCGATTGGTAATGCTTATTGCATAATGCTTGTCTTATCTACACACATCAAAAGTGTCTAGGGTGCACATTTATTAGCATAACTTTAAAAGTAATGGACATTTCAAAAAGATTTAAACGCGAATTTGTTCCTGGTACATTTATCTTCCATATAAAGAAATAAAATAATTCAGAATTGGCAAAATTCAGTATACTTCATAATAATCATCATTTTCTTCCCTACATGTGTTAAAGATTTTACTGTTTTTATTTAAAACAAAGATTTTTTTCGTACATTTTTGACTTAAATCATCACTGCTGAGTTTATCTAAACCATGGAACATTGACATTTATCTAGGTAAGAGATGTTGAGAGCAACGGGCTTGCTGGAACCAAGCGCGCGCCTGTGCAATATTGCTGATACCATTGGCACTAGTTAAAGTGTCATATCCAGTTTGTGTTCTCGCTATCGGGATACTGGTGAGTCGGCTGAGCGGAAACCTGGGAATATTCGGTAAGCCACCTCCAGACAAGACCGATTTTTACAAATTACGGTGAGAAGACAACTGTACGCTACGACTTGGCGATTGGTTTTAAATTTACAGTCAGAACACCTGATCTTCGTTAGTGACCAAGCTGGCAGGAAGAGCACACAAGCAGTCAACCTTCATGCTAGTACACCATTTTCGCTTCCAGCACTACGGCGAAGGAATCGCGGGCAAAGTTTAGAATAGGCAAACGAACATTTGACTTGGTATGATGGCCAGTGGTCTAGACGTTACTCTCAGATGAATCCTGGTTCGGCATCCTTCCGAGGAAAATTCGAAAAAAGGAAAATTTCTAGTCTTGGTCGAGAGGAGGAAAATTTCCAAAAAAAATCTTAAAAGTTCGATTACTCCAAAACCACAATTAAGGCCTGCACTCAATTACCAATCACCCTGTATAACGAAATTAAAAAGTAAACTATCACATCTAAGTAGGCTTTACAAGTTTACAAGTAATAGTCGAACAAGTTATAAAATGTACAGACGCCAGCAGGTCAAGCTACCCGAAACTATCAGATTTTCCCAATCAACCTTGGACCTAATGCTTTAGCAATTAAGTCGAAAACCTATTAAAGAAATCTGACAGATTGTAGTAGCTTGATGTGCTGGCGTCTGTACTTGGTTAATATATTTGATATTTTCCTAAAAACAACACAGGCCGACAAGAAAAATATGTTTCTTTTTTCACTTTGACTTCAACAAAGTATCACAAGTTCAATATTTCGTTGTGCGTACTATTTCGTTGTTTTTCTGATACGACGAGCTCTTCAAGATGTTGTTTCACCAATCCAGGTGCATTTTGTTAGCGGCGAATATACCTTTGAGGAATACCGAAAATCCATAACAGAGTTCGTGAAAAAAGCATATGTTGCACTTACTTCAACTTGAGTATTGAGCATAAAGACAAGCCTAGGGTGCCTCATTTTGTGTGTAAAACATGCAGTGAACATTTGAGTCAATGAATAAATTACCAAAGAATGGCTATGAAGTTTGAGATTTGGAGACAGCAACAAAACCACTTCAACGATTGTTATTTCTGTTTGGTTAGGATCTTCGGCATAAACCGTAAACATCATTAGACAAATCGGGTACATCCTTTCATTCAGTACAGCACAAGATATCCAAGGTGATACTCAAGGTGGAATATTCGACGGTCCTCAAATAAGACAGTTAGTTAAAGATGATGAATTTAACGGCTGCAAAATACCGGGATAAGGTGCTGGCACCTATATTCCAACCACACCGGATGGAAATGGGACTAGATTTTATGCGTATTCATGATGAGACCCGCCTAACTGCGACTCCAGCGGTAACTCAGCGGCTACAGCAACATAATGCAGAGGCTCTGGACTGGTCGACGCAATCCCCAGATTTAAATCCTGTTAAGCACGCCTGGAATATGCTGCAACGAAGGTCTCTACGAAAATCTGCTGCCGAACAGTCCACTTTTTGTGCATTTTAGTCGGACCTGGTACCTTACACCACAAGGCGAACTTGACAACATTATTTTGAGCTTAAAAACCTTTGCAGACGTGTTACAAACGTTCGAGGTGCTCTTATAGTTTTTTAATTTTTATTTTATACAAAATTTATTATTTCATTTAATTTTGTTTCATGCTTTAATCACCAAAAACAATAAGTCAAATTTTAGCTAAATTTCAACTTTTTCATTATTATCTAAAAAACCCTCATAAAATAAAAAAGTTCAGTTTTATTATGATATATTCTGTAAGAGTATAAAATTCTGCACACTTTGATATAAGGATGCTTTAAGAAATTCTTTATAGTTTTGTTTAAATACGTGAATAACAAAATATCCCTAGACACTTTTGATGTGTGTATATTACTTAGGTTCCTACAACATCAAACTTCCAAGGTGTTCTTTTAGTTAAATATTCTAATGGGTAGGTACCTGATATGAAGTGTCAATAATCCGGCCCGTTTTATTATTTCGTTGAAATGCAGTTCCAGGCCGCGGTGTTTTGGCAACCGCTGTAGACATCAGATCATCCTGCTGAGGATAATACTCCACTTCTTCATATCCATTACCGACGACCTTCGCCTGTATAGTCATAGCGCGCATTCGTATGAACTCTATCATACGGTCATCTTTTTCTTGCAAGGCCGTTTCACATAACTTGAGACATTCGTCGAACTGTTTTGTTTTGTACAGATTCAATATTCTATATTCGATTTCCATTTCGAAGTTTTGATGCCCTTTTGTTTTGATTAAAGATGCACTATTGTAGGTATTCGGAGCCTAGCAACGAGTCCAACAACAAACCGTAGAGCCGTACAACCGTAGAACTTATACAGAACTGCTTAGTTCCTTAGGTACTCCCTCCCTACTAACAATATGGTAACATCTAGCTACACAATTTGTTACCTCAATCAGGTCAGTGCTACAAAGCTTGGTATATGATATTTACCAACGTAAAGCTGCTACGTTAAACGCAATAACAGCGATTAGCACAGGCCGTTTACTTGTTTGCTACGCGCCTCATAACATTTTATGCCCAACGTCAGTGAAATTTATGAACTGAAAACAAACTCTATCTTCAAAATCAGACGCTATAAACAGTTTTAGGTTGTTAAAACGTTTAAAAATATGTGCATTATTTACAAACTACAAATCTATAATAGTAATAAAAAATATGTACAAGTATCAAAAGGGTTACAGGGCGTCAAAAAATTTGTCCACATCGCTGTGAATAGGAAAAGAGCCCAGAAGGCTGGCAGCATTGCCACGTTGGATGGCAAGAGTCGCCCAACCGCTTGGCGATTTCCCGAAATACTAGGTTTTTGGCCAATTTGGACCAAAACAGCAATATTTGATAAGGGTGAAAGCCGAATGTAAATTAATTTTGGAGAGTCTATCCGAAATATCATTAAAATGTTTGATTTTGTCATTGATGAACCTTTCTTCTAAAATAGCGGAATCTAGGAGGTGCAGAGAATTTTTTTCTAAAATTTTAAAAATATTAATAAATTAGACATTGTTTTTGTGAAAGTCGTACCAATTATCATATGCCTCTAACATTTCTGTTAGACAGGTGTGCTTGTTAAAATCAAACCAACGAAATAATTTCAACAATTAGTTTAAATTTCTGGCCCCACGTCGGGCGCCAAATAGTAATTAAATAAGTCTTTAGACTCATGTGTGTCGAGATGAGTGTTTTAATTATTTACCTAATGGCGCAATTACGCTTGGCCGTTAGCCCGTATTTGGTGCTCGGAAGACCTACTCGAAATCGGGCAACCGATGCATTTAGTACACTGCGAGTACCTAGTTTCAATCAAGTCGAACCATGAAACCGAACAAGATTGTCCAAAGACGGATGTACTCGACCCCGGTATTTTACACTTGGTCGTTTGTCTAAATTCCAGAGGCAATCGAATTCGGGCAAAAGTGTAATTGCGCCATAACAAATGTTGTTACTTTACTTACATTGTTACATTGTACAATCGCCATACCGCGCGTTCCTACTCATAAGTAGGCTATTTCTATGGAAATCGATCACTAGATATTTGTATTACTTAGGTACGTCTCTGTTAAATAGTGCCCCAACTTGACGATCTCTGCTCAAGAGTTTCAGGATAAAAGGACAGGATTACGAATTATTTTTCATTTACAAACAGTAGTTCGAGTAGAACAGTTCAAAAATGCTTCTGTGGGGTTTAATACTACTGTTATCTCTCACCAACGTATTCACTGCAGAATCATGGAGGAAGCCGGGTTGTCATCGAATCGGTTAGATACATATTTTCTACAAAGATTTTATAATTTCTTGTTTATATAATACATATTTTTAAACTGGCATGGTTACTAATACTTAAAAAACATGGTAAATATACCGTTTTAAGTGTTAATGAAAATAATATTTGGACTTTACTAACTGTTTTTTTCGTTTCTAGCTTGGATAAGAACTTCAAAGTGGAATAATATCCATTCAATAAGCCTTTGGAACAGTACATGACTAAAACTGACTTTGCATAGGGTAGTTTACCAAAAAAAATCGAATAAAAAAATATTAGACACGTATTTTTTCTTTTTTCACGTCATTAAAAAATTAAGACGATACAGTGCGTCAAAAACTCGTGTGACGTCATAATGTCAGTACTCTTTTACTGGCGGAGTGAAATCACAAGCCCCCCCACTCATGATCTTTGATCCTCGACAGTTTTTATTGATTTGTTAAAACAAAAAATACGTATCCAATATTTTTCGATAATTTAACTGAATGACGGACTAAATAGAATCATATTTTTTTACTCTGGAAACATCCCTATTTTCAGGTCACACACGGAACATAAGTATTCCAGACTGCGTAGAATTCAAAATAACTACAAACGCCTGTCGCGGCTTCTGCGAGTCTTGGTCACTGCCCAGCATCATGTTGGGCTTCAAGCGACATCCTGTTACATCATTGGGCCAGTGTTGCAATATCATGGAATCCGAAGACGTAAGTATATTAATACCATCCTACTAGTTACTACTGGCACTGCATTTACAGCTTGAAACCTGGTCTCCACCAAAGTGGATCAGACGAATGGAACTGAGACGAGATGTGCGGAAATCAATCTATAACATTTTTGGAGTTCCCTCCTGATTGGTTGAATCTTCCACGTTTTCGCACCACTTCACTTTATTAGATGTATAAGTAGTAACTAGAAGTGTTGCCTTTTTTGTAACATTTCTTTGTCTTTGTTTTGTGGCTGGTTCATACGACACTCGGACACCAGATTTATTTCGAAGATCCCAATTTTATATTGCAGCCTCAGTAGAATTTAGAACCACTACCTCAATTGAGTTCGTAAAAAGTCCCGTACCTTTGATCTTCCTCTTGTTTTGAATACGTATCCAATAACATTCATACAGGGTGTAAACAGACTCTTAACGAAGGCGAAAGGTTCTTGTTCTACACGTCATTGTGATTTTTTATTCTAGACCATACCTGGGAACCTTCTAGTTACGGAGATCTTGGGGGTCTAAGTTCCAACTTTTTCACAAGTTTTTCTTTAAATACATGTTTTTAATGTAAGATTTTAACTTAAGACACCTTCACGACCCCTCGTACTATTCAATCCAGCCATCAGCACAATGTTTTGAATGTGTTACTTTGAGTCCTACCGTAAAACGTGATTTTTCAGCCCAAAAAAGAAAGTCGTTTCCTAGCACTAATTTTTGCGTAAAGTTACTTAGTTTGATGTACATAATGCTTGCTTGACGGCTTTGTGAAGAGTCTGTGTAATTGCTGAATTATATTTAGCTAAAATTCACTCTCTTGTTTCAGGTACCCGTTAAGGTGCTGTGCTTGGATGGAGAAAGAAATTTGATATTTAAGTCAGCGGTTACATGTGCCTGCTACCATTGTCAAAAGGAATAATTTGTCTAGAAAACTTCAAAATTACCTTGTTTGTTCATTGCCTTGTAGAGATATAATTTAAAGTGATTATTGAAATAAAGTGTAATGTAGATACCTACTTAACACCTATGTACTTATACCATGTAAAACGTAACTTGCAACATTTTCTACATAATTAACTTTAAGTGCGATTAAACATATCGAACAATATTAACGTATTGTCATTCTTTCTGTACACCCATCACCCATACATTTAATACGGTCGTCCGTCCTATACTTGTCATACCTACCTGAAGAAATAATTTAATGCCCAGTACCTTAACCAGTACCGCGCCGAGATGATTGTTGAAAAGCCAACATTGTGCTTGAAAACGAGCCTATCTAAAGCTTCAAGACACTGAGTTGCCATGCCCATTGCCCATTAATATAGAAACAACTCACTTACTCGTAATTACTAAATATTAGCGACCCGCCTTAGCTTCATTCGGGCAACCAAAAACCAATTTAATGACTATTTTAACAACACCGTAGGTGACAGCTAAATTAATCTGAATGCCTAAATATTAACAACAACAACAACATACATTTCTTTTCAGGCTACTTTGGCCCAGTTATATACAGTACAGATGTACCTTACAGACTAACATACTTAGATAAACGCACCAAGTATTAGAATTTCAACTCTTCGAGCTGATCTGCGCATTTAAAATCCATCAATGCACTTTTATTAGGAATGTCTGTTATATGTATAAGTCACCTATTGTTAGAATTGAAAACCGACGTAAGTTTTTTTTAAAAGATTTTGATAATATAATAACAAACCTTTAGGTAAATGAGAGAAAATAGGAATAACCTGCCAAAGTTCCTATAATTATTACTTCTGCAGCTCTCGGTATTCGGCATACAACCGACATCTCAGGTCGTATTGCGAAAGGGCTCATTTACGGACGGGGAACGTTGTGCGGCGTGGTCCGCAATAAGTTCAAACATAAATGTCAATGAGATTGATGTATGAGAGCTTTTACGGAGCGATTCTATCTGCATTTCATGCGAACGCACGTAATGCGTTCGCATGAAATGCAGATTTGCTTTCTGCGGTGCCCGCAATTACGTTGCGGCAAGTTCAAATGTTCCTTTAAATACTTTGTTCACGGAGAAGCAGCGTGTGAAACGTAACGATACCCGCGACGGAGCACGTAACGTCGCATGCGGACCGGTGTCTTCACGTCCCGCGCCTCCGTAAACAACATCGTATGTACATTGTCATGTTTGTGTTTGCGCGTGTTTTAACGCAGGCCGCTGCCTGCACGCGCCACCTCTCCGTAAACGGAAAAAAATGTGCATAGCACCGCGAGGCGCCATGCCGCGCCACAAGCGTCACGTAAATGACCCCTTTACGGCCATTTTCAATCACTTACTTACAAGTCGCCTATACTTAACATAGATACGTAAGTAGGCGCACTCCTAAGGAGGGGGGGATCACAGGGGTCATGACCGCCCCCAAAATCCAAAAATCATACACGCCATATTGACACTCCTCCGTCCCAACTGAGTAAATTCCTGGCTACGGCCCTGTGTAACCCCCCCCCCCCCCCCCCCATAAAGTATTAGGCTGGGACCACCTGTACCTGTACTCAAGATGTGCCACGTATCGTCAGTTAAGTGTTTGTGAATTGATCAGAAAAAGTAATAAAATATCCAACCTACTCGACGCACTCTCTATACTATACGCTACTTTTTGGAGTAAGTATTAACTGATTAGACGTGAATATTTTTAACGTTCTGATTAGGAGTAGAGTATTGGACTAGGAGAGGAAGGCCAAGGAAAAGATGGATGGATTGTGTAATGAATTATATTGTATGAAAGAGAAAGGACTAAATGATGCCGTGACATCTGACAGGGTAGAAAGACAGAAGAGAATGTGTAGAACCGACCCCAAGTAGAATGGGACAAGGGAAGGAGGAGAGTGATAATATTTCATAATCACACATATACGAATACCTACTTGAATATCAAGTTTTGAAAACGTCTGATTGAAAAACAATTTAGGTAAAATAATAAAAAAATGGTTTGTAATGAGAATAAGAAGTAGCAAGTGGTAATAATTTATTTATTCATTTATTTATTTATTGGCCTATCTACAATTGTTACACTGTTTATCCTAATAATACAAGCAATATGATACAAGCATAGTGTACAATATGATGCGATAGACACAGCATGCAAAAAAAAACTAAATTAAAAACCTAAAAAAAAATTACAATAATAGTGCAGAGATAACACTTTCAACAGCAGCGGGTGCGAAATACAGCAAATACAAAGATGACAGAAAAGAAAAAAAAAAAACAATAATATGGTTAGTTTTGGTGGACTTGGTGCTTGAATTTTTGAAGTGTTGCGGAAAAAATATCAATTGATTCGTCACAATTATTGAGAAGCCTGCAAATTCTGGGGATGGGGGAGTTGGATCCTGATACAGTTTTGCGGAATGGAGGACGTAATAATTGTATAGGGTGACGCGGATAGTTGTGGGGTAGGTTAAAATTAAACTTGCTTAACAGCTGGGGGCAGTCTATTTTACTTTGAAGTATTTTGAAAACAAAAATTAAATCTATATTATTTCTTCGTTTTTCGAGTGAAGTCATGCTAAATTTTTTAAGACGTTTTGCGTAGCTGCGAATTTTTTTATGTAAACCCGCAGAATAGGCAAGATGGTTTAAAAATCTTTTCTGGATCCTCTCTAACCTGAGGCTATGTGTTGCACAGTGGGGACGCCATGCAACCGCGCAGTATTCCAAAATAGTACGAACCAGACAGTTAAAAAGATAAATCTTAGTTTTAGGCTTGCGAAAACATTTAGCGTTACGTAACACAAAACCCGAGTGTCTTTGAAGCTTTTTTAATAATGTTGTCCATGTGGGGAATAAATGTTAGTTTACGATCAAGGAGTACTCCCAAATCTCTGATCACATCAACTTTACAGAGGTACGTACTATTCATGCTGTAATTAAAATCAATGAAGTTGGCTTTGCGAGTAAAAGTAATTTGGGAACATTTTTCAACATTAAGTTGCATATTATTATCCTTACACCAGTTTAAGAGTCGGTTCAAGTCATCCTGAAGTAACGCTGAGTCGGCTAGAGAATCTATAACGCGGACTATTTTCAAATCATCAGCGAATAGAAATGGCGTGGAGTTAAAGAAGCAATAAGGAAGGTCGTTTACAAAGATAATAAACATTACGGGACCAAGGTGGGAACCCTGCGGAACACCAGAAGTTATGATCATGGTATCGGATTTATAGCCATTGGCCACGACATAAAAGGACCTATCCGTTAGATAGGAGTGCAGCCAATTAAGAAGAGATCCGGCAAAGCCGTACGCAGCAAGTTTTTGAATCAGCATTTCATGTGAGACTTTGTCAAAAGCCTTGCAGAAATTAGTGTATATGGCGTCGACTTGCTGGTTTGAATCAAGTGAAGCTGCAATAACCTCAACGAAGGCTACTAGGTTACTACAGGTGGATCTTGCAGCAGTAAAGCCATGCTGGTGGTCTGACAGATATGACGAGAGCTCGAAATAGTACCTAATAATTCCATGATTTCGTCTCGTTATAAAATGGCATAGAGGAACAGAGCTTTTTCGTCTATGTTGTAACCCTACTGGCTCACTGGCGGCCTTTCTGTCAACATTATGTCAAATACGTCAATTGTCAAATCGTGTCATGTCTGTCAATTTTTATTTACCATGTCATGAGTTTCTTGGGTGGATTTACGAAATTTTATATATCTATGTTAATTACCTTGAACATATAATTAATTATTCCCGTTCTATAAGACAAACATGGTATGGAGGACAACTCTTCATCTTGTAAAAAGCCAACATGGCAAAACTGTGTTCACTGTCCGAGACTACTTTTCACTTCTGCCACGGAATTTGAAAGGTTATACACATAATATTATTTGTATTTATCGGTTAACTGAAAGCAATATTCACTAGAATAAGAGCGTTGCTTCATAAAAATGTTTTGTTGCAGGCATGTTCAAGAGAAGCACAGTATTAAAGAGGGGTCCATCATACTCTGTCAGTATGGGCAAAATGGAGTGTGTTCATCCTTGCAATTTGGTGATTTGCGGAAAGCAGGCTTTAAGTATCACGTAAGAGAGTACCACTTATATACAAAAGACTCAAATGATGACTGGACGTTCTATTCTTCCTCCCAAAACCTTCCAGCAGTATTAAATGATCCTAACAGAGGTAAGCAGAGCAATTTTTTCACTAAGACGTGGGGAGACAGTTTCATTGATAAAGTTGATATATACCCTAGTCCATATTTACCTGAAATCACATTGGCACATTTTGAATCATATTGCAAAAGAGTTGCTAAGAAATATCGGCGTCACTGCAGACTAAAAGAAAGTGTTCCAGTCAAAAATAAAACACCTGTAGTAGAAAATGTATGTGAGGTACCAAGCATATTCTATGAGCAATCACTACCATTAAATGATCCAGATGTTTTTAGCCAAGTTTTTCCTAGTCTAAGTCATTCTGAAGATCCCAGCATTGCTATAAGAGCTCTTCAAGAAACACTGAGTACATACCTAGATGTTATTGAGATGAAAATCTCTAAACAAGTAGCTCAAAAATCAGATGCATTTTTTCATGCAATGCTGTCTCACGACACTATAATGGAACAGATGGCTAGAGCAGTAAAAACAGTTAGAGAAACCAGACAAAATATAACTCATGTAAAGGGAAACTTAACTGAGTGTCCATTAAAATTAGCAAGTTTAACAAAAATTAATCATAACCTAAATAATGTCCATGATCTTTTAAAGTTAATGGGCACAGTACAACAGACACAACCAATGATACAGCTTCTTTTGAGTACTTCAGATTATGTAGCTGCCTTGGACTTGATCAGTTCTACCCAAAAAGTATTATCTACACGCCTATCTGGCATACAAGCATTTCGACATTTATCTCCACAACTAACTGAAATGAAGAGATTGATACATAAAATGCTGAGTAACGAATTTTTAAGATTCATTGTCACAGATTTAAACAGACCTCCAAAAGATGACACAGAAATACCGGAAAGGGAGAAAATAGTATCCATAGTGTCTGGAATTCTCCGGTTAAAGGAATATGATTTTATTGATACATTCAAAATAGAAGCCATGACATCCATTCAGGCTACAATCAAACAATCTGTGATAGAAATTATTTCAGAAAGAGATGGAAACACAGAAATTGTTTTGAGAGGATCTACTGCTGACAATACATGGCTTTTGTGTAATGAAGGTATAACATTTCTACAGAAAGTTAGTCCAAACTTAATTAATTTATTTAAAAGAATCTTATCTTTAAATAATTTGATACTAGACATAACTCAAATGGATGATGTAACTGGAAATGATAGTGAAGATGTTTGGTCACCCGAAGAACTACTTTTTGTTGAAGAGAAGTTAAAAAAGATGATTGGGTCCCTTTCTGACTACTGTAATGAACGATGTGCTAATCTCATAGTAACTAAAACTGACAAGGATTATGTTTTTTCTGATATGTCCCAATTATCAATACTGTCCAAACTCATTGAAAATTTTTGTGATGAATGTGAAAATATTACTGGACATTGCAGTAACGCAATGAAGCTAGCTCTTCGAAGCTATGCCATGAAGTATATACAATGTTTACATGCTGAAAGAAGAACTCAACTGACATCTGCTCTAAATGCAGAGCGCTGGAAAGCTGCAGATGTCCCTTTTAAATTACAAAGTGCAATAAATAGAATACAAGAATCAGGCGAAATACCAAATGCCCTTCAATATGACAGTGGGAAGCCTGATGGAAAATATTTAAACATAAATAAGGAGAGTTATGCTGTTGTTGCCACAGTGCAGCTTTTAATCAAGATTTTGCTGGAATATTGTGATGCAACAAAACAGTCTCCTGTCATCGTTCAGTACTTGGTGCACTGTATGTTGGAATTGATTCGCTTGTTCAATTCTCGATGCTGCCAATTGGTTTTAGGTGCTGGAGCAATACAGAGTGCTGGCTTAAAAACGATCTCCACATCAAACCTTGCTTTAGTGTCTAGATCCCTACAAGTGGTCATGTGGTTTCTACCTAAGATAAGGGAATTGCTAGAAAGACAGCATTCTAAAGAACTATCACTTAATGGTTTTAGTAACATAGAAAGTGATATAGTAAGCCATAAGCAGGAAATAGAGAATAAGATTTGTCTCATAGTAAGTAATATGCTTGCATCTCAACTGACAGGGTGGGATGCTAAACCCCCTGTTCCATCTCAAACATTCCGAAATATTTCTAAACACTTAGTTAAATTACATGAAGCACTTATTGATATATTTCCTAATGAACAAATAAGGACTGTTTATAAAAGAGTACACGATAACTTCAAAGATAAACTCAGAGAACAATTAGTAAAGATGAACATAGTAGCAAATGGTAGTCCTCAGCATGGTGTAGTCACCTCAGAATTGACTTTTTACTTGCAAACCCTCAAAACACTACGGGTGATAAATGAAAATGATGCAGAGGACAATATATTGTATGATATTTGGTTAAACTAAGTTATGCATATAAGGTATAGAGAAAATATTCGGTAGCCATTTTTATAAAAAAATACTTATTCTTTTTAAACACTATCTATTTATTGTTCTGGATGTGGTATACAATACAATGACTTAGCTTGGTTACAAAACCAACTTGTAAAGGTCAGAGATGAATTTCATTGTAATGCCTAGTATAATATTGATTAATGAAACTGATGTATAATTATGTATTATGTAAATAAACTGTTTAATAAGTTTAAATGATACAATAATGTACTTATATTTCTCCTCTATAATGAGAAAACAGGACATCCCATCCTAAGTATATACTAGAATAACCAATTTATGATTCATACATTCACACACCCCATGCCTCTACCTAAAGTATATATATATAAACACGACACATTTTCGCTTTACTTTCTGCTCATAATCCGATACAAGGATATCCTTATTCCCCACCACCTTCACCCGGCTTCGTTACCGTTATAGGTATTCTACGCAATACGCAAACCTATGAAAATCTTAGACGGATTCCAAGTTTTGTACTTATACCTTTTTCATCTGCTAATACCTATTTACCAAAATTTGTTTACCGTAAGCAGTGACAAAACAGATATGGATATGACGAGATAAATGGATCCTAGCGCCATCGCTATAGCATACAACCCCAATGGCAATAAATTGTTTATTCCAAAGATTTTAGATGCAACTGAAACATTTGGAAATAATAGATAACTTGTTACCCAAACAATTATTTTAAAATTAACTAGTCATAAAAACCATCTGCATTTCCAAAAAGAGCGAACGCACACTGCCAGCTAGCGAGCGAGCTAGGCGAGGTATCGTTTCGCCTCTTTTCATACTTTAGTTCACACCGCGAACTACCGACTCGCTCACTAGCTGGCGCTGTAGGCGTCTCATCTAGCAGTATGGAATCGCACTGTTCCATGCTTCTATCCTTTTCTGTCGCTTAGAAGTTTAGAACCGTCATTTTCCGTGCGATTCCGTGCTGCTAGATGAAATTCAACCCTAAAATATACTAAGTCTGTTAGTCAGCAAAAAAAGTCTGTTATCAACTTTTAATGAGTTTTTTTTTAATGATCATTGTTAATTTACATAAAAATTAGATAAAATTTTAACTCATAATCATAACCATCACAGAAAATACTAAAAACACATTTTTTCACGGCTTACCAAATATTTTTTATGACAATTTATTAAATAATTAAGATTTATATGTTGCTGTCCATACCGTAAAACGCGGCGAATCACGACAAACCTTTTTAAAAGGGTTTTAACGTTGAATTATTAAGGTATGTTGGCAACAAGGTCTCTAAATAATAAAGTATAATTAAGTCAATAAAACAGAGTTTTGTTGATAACATATCATATCTCTCGTTCCGGTAAAGCACCACAGTACTTAAGCGATCACAGAAATTGATAAAATATATGAACTCAGTGTTAAAATCTCACTCAAAGTTTGGTCTCGATTCACCCCGTTTTATCCGGTACCTATTACTCATTGACAGTGAATCTCCTACCCACAACACGTCGCAGCTATCACAAATTCACAGTAGTTATGCAATTATGCCAACAGGTTTCATTATGTTTGAGTGAGCAAAGGCTAGCCTACAGCAGTTGGACGTAGTTAAACAGAAAGGACTCAATCCATATGTGACTTACATAGTCCTTTCTGCTTAACTGAGATGATGAGACACTTCTGTTAACTTTAGTGCCACAAGTTTAAACATCAAAGAGAATATTGTGGCGCGGACAAGTGATGATAATATTCCCCAGATAAAATAAAATCTGTACAACAAACATCCGCTTTTAGTGCTGACTGTAATATTGTAGGTACAGACGCCTGCACTTAAAGCTACTACAACCTGTTAAATTTCTATAATAAATTTTCCAACTTTATCGCTACAGCATTAAGTTCATGGTTGTCCCGGAAAATTTGACAGTTTCGGGTAGCTTGATGTGCTGGTTTCTGTACATTGAAGAAATATCAATTGAGTATCATGTTCTATTATCTTTAGATCTATTAACCGATTGTGATTTTATTTGATTACGTTCTACATTACCACCTTGACACAAATCACATGTAAACAATTTAAACAGGATAAACTTACAACAGAGGTGCCGATTCCCTTGTTTACAAACTAAACCAAAAAGTTCAGTGCATCTTTGTTTTTCTATTTCATTAAGAAAAGGACAGAAGATAAATTTTAGTTCAGTCCTGTCAAATTAACCAGCGCCTGACACCAGTTTAGACGTGATTAAAAAGTTGACTACTAAAATTACATCAAATTGCGTCAGGTGTTGACTAATTTGACAGGATTAAACTAATATTTATCGTCTGTCCTATTCATAATGAAATAGAAAGAAAAATATGCACTCAACTTAAATTTAGTTTAGTTTGTGAACAAGGGAATCGGCACCAGTTTTAATAAAATGTAGTAAATTGTTTTTGTGATGTATGTACTTCCTACCTATTTATAGTAATTTATGTTGATTTTATCGAAAATAAAGAACTTGTTTTATAAATACTTTTTTATTGTATGTAACATTCATAAAAAATATTAACAATAATTACGGTTTCAATGGAATTGTATTTACGATAATTTATGGACCAATAATGAAGACAAGAGCAATATTTGAATTACAGTGTTACTTAACCTAACATCACACCCATGTTCCCCAAAGGGTAAGGCAGAGATATATTAGATACTCCCACATTTCGCCACCATGTAATAGGTGAGTCTATTGGCATCATCGTGGCTCAAATTCAGATTCTGGGATGCAATTGAGAAATTCCTAATGGAAACAACAATTGAGAAATTCCTAACACAAGTTAAATTACACCTTATTTGTGCCGATTTAGTATTTTTTTTATCACATTTTGATCTTTGGGTAACCTTCTAAATTAGTAAAACCTTAAAAAAGCTGATATGGTCACATAAATAAATTTACAAAATAATATACTAAGATATAACCTAACCTAACCTAACTATTTGATCACTAGTTTTAACTATCATAGAAGTATGATGCTAAAGGATATCTTATTAAAAAAGCTATACAAGTGCACACAATTTGAAAACCCATAAGCTTTGTGGTCAGTTGAACTTCAGGTATTGGCCCTAACTTAATTAAAAATAAATTAATTAATGTCATATTATTTATAGTTATACTTTCCTTATCTTCACTTTTATCAATTAAATGTAAGATGGTTAACACACGAATTATCAATTTGCTTAAGGCAGTCATTTCTTTTTTTGCTATGATTGTTCTGCTTGCATGAAGTAAATCTGTCTCTTCACTATACTTTGGTAAGCGATGTCTTGGACATGGGATTATATGGAATAGTTGAGGCACTGAATACAAAAAGTTGATGATTTGTGGTAAGAAAAATAGTAAAACTGTTTTACTGAAATGACTCAATATAGCTACAACTGCAAATGTCATTCCAGAAACATAACAAAATGTGTCCCCAACAAAGACTTTTGAAGGAAACCTGAAAAATAGAAAAGAAACATTTAAGTCGTGCTAATAATTAACACTTCATCATCATCATCATCGTCATTTCAGCTGAGAGACGTCCACTGCTGGACATAGGCCTCCCCCAAGTGTCGCCACATTGACCGGTCCCGTGCGACTCGCTTTAATTAACACTTATTTACTTATAATTACTGAGTATAATTTGAAGGTGACACTCATCAAGTGTTAAATAGAGGTCTTTTCTTTTTGTCATTGTTGAAAGTGCCCTTTGGGAAATGTATAATTTTATATGTATACTTCAATTTAAACATAGAAAACTCTTTTCCTGAAGTGGCTTATTAACCCATTCGCTGCCCAGTACTTCGCGAAAACTTTGTGAATTTCGTTCGCGTGCCCACAACCCGTATCCGAGTCATCGTTAAAATGAACTATAGATGACTTGTATTCATGCCCAGAACCCGACTAGCGAGTCCATAGCTACAGATACGGATTGTGCGAACAAACAAATTATTGTTCGACTCATATGCTGGGTTCTGGGCACTGAATGGGTTAATAATGCAAGAGCATGCCAGTATAAACAGTAGGCTGAATATGATGACACGAAATAAAGATAATATATGACTGCTGCAATAGCTTACCAATTATGTTTCAACAAAGCCAGTGCAGTAGCAAGATAAGGTATCATAATATGTAAAGAGAATGCATGGGCCTTATACTGGTCTCCTCTCAATTCAATGATGTCAAAAATAACTATAGAAAAGGCTATGATGACCGATTGTCCAACTTCAAGTCCATTGATGCCAGCCAATATATTAATAGCATTTGTGCAGAATACAGCTAACATTCCCATGTAGATGTAGTATAGTACCCCTAGAACAGAATGAAAAGAGTTTTCATAAGGGGTAGACTAAATTTACTAAAATCTCTAATGAACAATACATACCGATGTTGATGGAAACTCCCAACCACTGCCTCAGAGGAATAGGAACTACAAAAGTAGTGGAGTTGAAGTTCACATAGTAAACCACAAGCAGGGGTAATGAAGCCACTGTGGGCAGTAACAGTTTATATCTCCATCTCAAGTCCAAAACATCGTCAGCAAAGCCAAGAAGGAGCATACAACAGATGGATAACAATCCTGCCAATAGTTCTGCAAACTAAACAAGAACCTGATTTTAGATCATTTCATATATTGGTCCTCATTAATCAGCCATTTGGTGACACTAATACCCTGGCCACTTTTACTGGCATGAATTGATAAAGAAAATATATCTTACCTCATTGTGAGGGAATTGCTGTGTATCCATCAAGCCATTACCAAAAACAATTGGTATAAATATAAAACTTGTTATTAAGAAGACGCATCCAGATACAACACCTATTGCTTCTGGGCTGAAAATAAAAAATAGAGTAACACTTCAAGATTGATTTCCCTCAATGATGCAGCAGCAGTAGACAACTTCTCACAAAACCCGTATCAGATTTAGTTGAAAATTATTATAATATACTTCGTTTGCTCACATTTTTTTCTTATTGGTTTTACATAGATCTATTCCAAATAGACCGGCTTTAACAAACAAATCTGTAAGGTTGGGTATTAATTCATCTGTTATGAAGTAAGCTACCGCCGACAATATTAATAATATAACTATTTCCCACATCTTGCAGGTTAACAGATAGTAGATATCATTGGCAAATAGATAAACGGAGAAAAATAGTACGAATTCTTGTTCAATAACATTGATTGAATCGACAGCCACGCAAGTAGGCTACTCATACATACAGTACATACTGTAACTGACAGCCGTTTTGACATGTGATGATGTGACACGACGTGACAGGCCAACAAGTTAAAAAAAGTCCACAGAAAACGCAAAATTCCCTAGGTTCGAAGCGGAAAAAATCCGGTTCGGATCTAAGGTTTTAACTAACGCTAGATTGAATGTCGAAGGACCAAGGATCCTACGGAAGTTTTTTTAGCGTTAATACAGCATTCCTATCACAAAATAAAGTATCCATTTTAAATCTAGCTAAAGTCAACGACCATCTAACAGTTGCGCTGGATGTCGGCGACGACGCGTGTATTCGGAAACTGCAAATAGATCTCCAACCGCATGCCATTCACTAGCTTATGGGTCAATCCGTGGAAATCCATTAATGGCGAATATATGATAATAATAAATTAAATATCATAGCTGCATTCTTTTTTTATTTTACATATCATTTCTTACATGTTTTTACGTAAGGCTCCACTATCTAAAATAATTCATCATATTTATTTAATTTATTATTTCAGTTAACACGCACCAAACGTCATCACCATTTAGTAAAAAAGGTCGAATATTAAACTTTCTTATTTATTTTCTACAAACTGTCAATGCAGTTTCCGTTTTTTTTCTCATATTTCGAAAGTACACATTATCTAAAATAACATAATAAATCATGAAGTGATTTGACAACAAATAACATATAATAAAAAATAAGATAAATTTTGTCACACAAATTCGTCAACACCGTTCCGGCACCGTCAAAGTTGCATTTCTCGAATGTTCTTACTAACTACCGCGTTCGAGAAGCCATGCCTCCTTTCCTCAAGCCCCTCAGTCTCTCTTACGAAGCGAAGCCGAGCGCACGTCAATTTTACCGCGCAAATTTTTTCAACTAACAGTAGTTTGTGAACAGTTTGTCAATTATATAAGTCATCACCATTACCACAAAAAAATCAGGTAAGTACCAATACTATATCTTTTTTAAATATGCCCATTTCTGTGTTTTAGGTACATAACCATAAAAATGGCTGGTTTTGCTTTTTGCACCGTTGTATTTAGGTACAAAAATCGTAATTTAAGCCATAATCGTCATAACCATCACCATCATTACCATTTTTTCTTGGTTAATGGTAATGATAATATGTGAATGGTAATGAAATACTGTGTGTAATAAATCCTGTTTATTGTGTTTGCTTTAAAAAAAAAACAAATAGCCTATTATTATAGTCCATAATATGTCTAGTTTAAATTTTTTCATGTAAATATTGATGTTAATTTATTTATGTTTTTAGATAAATCATGGACAGAAAAAAGAAATCAAAGCAAAATGAGCGGTTACTGAAGCAAAAGATTGCTAGAAGAATAAAATACTCTGAAATCAAGGCAGATCCAGTTCTCTACGAGTTAGAAAAGGAAAAAGAAAAAAGAAGATATCAGAACAGAAAAGATCAGAAGAAAATTAAAAGCGTGAATGAATTATCTCCTCGCGACCAACGGGAAAAAAGGAAGAAATGGCGCGAAGCTTCTAAAAAATACAGAGAAAATAAGAAGGAAGAGTCTAAAAAAAACCAGAGGTTCCTGAGGTAAGTGTAATTATTGATACAACTATAAAAGACAGCAGTGAAATAGAAGCAAAATATGAAGATCCCTTAAAATTAAATCAATCTCAAGCTAATGTAAAACTTCGAAGAATTCGATACATAGAACAGAAGAAAAGAAAGTACCTTATGAGAATAATTAAGAAACTTAAAGAGGAGAACAATCAGTTAAAAGTAAAACTTAATATGTGTAGGAAAGAAAAGAAGAATAGAGAAAAAAATAAAATAAAATCGGCTGAAAAAGTTAAAAGAGTGATAAATAAAGAAAAGGATAAAGATGATAATCGGATTCAACAGTTGGTAAGAAAAGTGCGCAACTTTTATCTTGACGACTTAAACAGCACAATGGGAGCAGGAAAGAAGGAGTATATAACAAGACTGAAAGTACAAAAGCAAAAACGCTACATGACAAGCACACAAAAAGTATTACATCAGAAGTTCATGACTAAATATCAAATAAAAATTAGTTATAGCTTTTTTTGTAAGCATAGGCCGTTTTGGGTGTTGGCTCCTAAGAGTGCCCAAAGGGACACATGCAAGTGCATAGTTCATGAAAATATGGATCTCATGACCAAAGCATTGAAATCATCTTCTATTATAGACGAGCCAGACTGCGATGCATTACTAAAGAGTATGTGTTGCTCTATATATGAAGATAAATGCCTGAGACGAGAGTGCCAGTGCTGTAAAGATAAGTTAGTACAGTTCAAGGAATTTTCTGATGATCAAGAAATTACTTACTGTAAATGGATATGTGCGAGAGAAACTGTTAAAACAAAAAAAGGCCAAAAAGTTATAACAATCGTGAAAAAAGAAGAGGTAAAAGCCACGCCAAGAGAATTAATTAATACTTTGATCGCAAGTTTACCAGCATTTTTCAAACATATTTACAAAATCCATAACCAATATATTACTTTGAAAAAATTTAAGGATTCAATGCCTGTTAACTGTGCTGTAATTCATGCAGACTTTTCTGAAAACTATGGATTAAAATTTAATAAAGAAGTGCAATCCATGCATTTTGGTGGAAGTCGAAAAGAAGTCTGCCTTCACACAGCAATAATCTACAGTTTTGATTTTGCAACTAGTTCAACAAAACCAAAATCGATTTGTACAACGAGTTCTTGTTTGAGGCATGATGCTCCAGCTGTTTGGGCACACTTTATTCCTTTGATACAAAATGCCATCAAAGACAACCCATTTATAGACACCTTACATATTCAAACAGATTCGCCGACTTCTCAATATAGAAATAAATACATATTTCATATGATTCCACAATTACACAAAGAATTCCCACAAATAAGTACTATTACATGGAACTACAGTGAAGCTGGTCACGGCAAGGGTGCTGCCGATGGTGTCGGGGGAATAATAAAGAGAACACTTGATTCTTGTGTTAATCATGGTACTGATGTAGGCAGCTATGCGCAATTTATGCGTGTGTGCAGAGACAATATTACTAATGTGTCCCTAATTGATGTACCCGAAGAAAAAATCAGTGAGATAGAGAAAAAGATCCCAAAAAACTTGCAGACATACAGAGGAACGCTAGAAGTCCACCAAGTTTTGTGGAAAAAAGGAATCCCCACTTTGACCTTTCGGAATGCAAGCTGCTTTGAGTGTGACTGCGGAATGGTATGCGCTCATGGGAAACACCTAGGATTTTTTAATATATCAAAAAGCTTGAGCTCGCCCCCTATTCCTGATACAGATAAAGTGATACCTCTCATAGCTACAAAGAGACATTATGGTAACGAAGTATTCGCAAATATTACTAACACGATGCGGGCGACCACATCAACTGTGGGACCTTCTAACATAAAGATTTTATCTAATAAAAGAATTATATTAACAAAAAAATGAAAACTAATATTATAGATAGTTTTAGTGTCAACTGTATTTCAAAATTGATCTCATTTTATAGTGCTTATTTACAAATTTTGTTTAAGTCACTTTTAATTTCTTTAATCATCATTCATATCGTCACCGGAAAGCCAAAAGACCATTTTACAGTACTAGGCATTTGAAGTTTTTATTTTATACAAAACCGTGGCTAACTTTTTTCTAATTTAGTAATCGAAATATGGTAAAGACAAAAAATAATTGTGAAATTATTATCTACATACTGGAATCGAGATAATAAAATTATTGTGCATTTATATTTATTGTAATTCTGGAGATAACTGTCGCTAACTAGCTGAATGATAACTTCAAATGGCTCTACTGTAATGGTCTTTTGGCGTTTAAGTATTATTGGCTTTCCGGTGACGATATTATCATCAATAAAAAAAATTCTGGGCTCTTATGATAATTTGAATTTGTTTTATAGTTAAAGATAGTTCTTATAAATTAATTGTAAGTCATTCGACCTTAATTTCCGCAGAATTAACCAAAAATCGTCTTCTCAGTGAAAAATTTTATTGTTAGGATTTTTTTTAAGCTATAGTTAAAGATAGCTTAAATTTATTGTAGTCATTCAATCTTAATTTCCAGAGAATTAACCAAAAATCGTCTAATTAGTGAAAAATTGTATTGTTAGGATTTTTTTAAAGTTATAGTTAAGGATAGTTCTTTTATATTAATTTGTAAGTCTTTCGACCTTAATTTCCAAAGAATTAACCAAAAATCGTCTAATCAGTGAAAAATTTTATTGGGATTTTTTAAATTTACCTTAAACTATTCGGTCGTTATTGTTAAGAAAATCTATAATACATACTTTTGGGTATGTGTCAATCGTTGATTTGTGATATTTTATTATGATTAAATAGTGATTCAAAGCAGAAAAATGTGTTATTTACTCTCTTGCATCATTCCCATTAACAGTTTGTCATTCCCATTAAACAAAAGTCATTTCCATGATGAATACGTCATTACCACTTCAGTTAAATAACTTTGAAGATCGATAACTTCTGATTCTCTTGTTGGATTTCCGTGCCTTCAGTAGTTTAGTAATGATTATTACAAAAACTATTTATTTTTTGCGTTTAGCACGCATTTGCGACGATTTAAAAATTTTTACAAAATAAATAAGAAAGAATCAAAACGGCGGATTCACCCTTATCGCAAAGATTATTAGAATTTTACAGTAATAATGCTAAACGGCTAGAGTTGAGACGATGCAGACCAGTCCGGTCGACATATGCGACCTAACAAACATAACATCGCGCCTTGTAATCCCCGAAGGGTTAGGCAGTCAGTGATGTACTTAACAAGTACACCCATATTTCGCCAGTTATGTTTAAGAAGGCTATTACAAAATTAAAGAATTCAGTTTAGGTAAATTAGACGGCATGCAGCAGTGGATGCGCAAGTGTGCATCTAGCGAGGTATACTACGCACATATGCAAACAGCTATGCCTCGGATTCCAGGAACAAACTAAAATGACCAAACAACCTAAGGACCGCCCGTTCCGAGATTTATATTGATTTTTAGCATTGCATAAAACAATTGTTTTCAAGTAGTATTTTACTTTTAAATGGTCTAATTATTTTTTTCAAGCAAGGTAAGATAGTCTACCTTACTTATTAAATATTTTTTCTTTAAATTTGGATTATATATTCATAGATAAAAAATATCATTTCGGACGAAAAAAGGTCAGTATCTTTCTGTTTTACGGATGTTTTTTTGGTGTATTTCTGTATGAAACATAAAAAATGGATTAAAGCATTCCAAAGTACACCACTCAATTGTACCATGGACATTTTTATATAATATAATATTATTATATCTTTTATGTAACAAAGCATCAAAGATGCTCAAAAGTAGGATTTTATGAAACATCCTTTGCAGAGACAAGGTTTTTACTCATATACTTAAACAAATTGAAATATTTGTTTAAAACATTCCCGAGAAAAATAATCAAACTTTCTCGGGCATATATTTTTTTTTAATTTTGTGGCCATATATAAACCATAATCACACATCAAAAATCGAGTAAAACGCTCAAATACAAGAAAAAATGTGATAGCCCTCTTAAGTCCCACGTAATAGGAAGCGAATCTACTACCGGACACAAATTCAGACAATGTTATGACCTTTTCTATTTTTTTTTTGAACGAACTGAAAGTCGCGATTGTTAATGCTGTTTGTTAGATATCACGAGGCGGTATGGTATACAAGACCTTAGCCTGTTCGAATAGGGCAAAGGAAAAAAAAATCTTATGTCATTGTTTGTTGTCAAAATTTTGCTTAGTTTATTTATGTAAGGGTTTTACTAATTTAGCTAGAAATTATCATCTGTAAGCCAATTTAATAATCCAAAGTACTTTTTAATTAACGGTCGCCTAAATATAGCTAAAAACGGTGAATTGCTTCTGAAACGAGAATGAGTACCATGGATGAAATAGAAGCTGAAGCGAAAGCTGCAGCCGAAAAGATGGTAATGAATATGATGCAGAGACCCGGACAACTTGAAAAAGTAAGTAGAGACATTCAGTTTTTTACTGGTAACAATAATATTAACTCTCCTTCATATCGTGTAAAGGTATTTATCTAAGCTTTGACCAAAAACCCTCAATTAAGTAAGTAGTTATTTCTTGTAATATATTTTGTAGGCGTTACTAGAACTAACGGGAAAAAAAAAACTTCTATAAAGTTTAAAGAAAATTTGATTCTTAACTATAAATATTCTGGTATATCATTTGATTGCAAATTACTTTAAAAAAGTGCCAAGCCACCTATTTCAATGTACCACTTTAAAATGCATAAACCTCAGTGGTTTCTTTATCAACGATCCCACACATTCAGACACGAACTCTCAACGTTACTGTATGTAGGCAATTATAACTTTTCAGAAGATTTTTTTGATGGCTTTGGCCTATCGGGTTTGGGATTTACAGGACATTATGTACTTAAGAACTAATAACCCAGAAAGTATTAAATAACAACAATATGAAAGCAAACAAATAAAAACAAAATACTAACTGAGGAAACGCTAAGGTTACAAGAAGAAAGAGGTAAACTTATTAGTATTTTAAATAAAAGCAAAGAAACCAGACAAGACATACAAAATATTTCAAAACAACTGAGGACTAGGATGAGGAAAGATAGACAGACATATAGACATAAAACATTCGAAGAACATAATATATTCAAATCAGGATGAATAAAAAAGGCCAAAGTGTAAGGGCTAAAGTTAAAATAAAGAGACCAGATATAATAAGAACAGCAACAGAGTTTTTCCAGGATTTGTACTCAAAGTCATTATCAACAGACAATGTACCGCTTGGTAACCGAACTGATGTCCCACCAATATTAGAAAAAGAAGTTGAACAGGCTATAAAAACACAAAAAAGGGACAAATCCCCTGGTTCTGACAACATAACAATTGAAATCTTGTTAATATTACAGCATACCATAACACCAGCTCTAACTTCAATTTTTAATCATGTATTCGAAACTGAGATCATATATGCATAAAAATTATCCTAACCCACATAACTAAAGTACTTGACGAAACCAACCACGAGAACAGGTGGGATTCCGAAGCAAGTACTCAGTCGTTGACCATGTCCATGTGGTGAAACAAATATTTGGAAAATATATAGAATACGGCCTACCAGTCTACTGCTGCTTTGTCGACTATTACAAGGCCTTTTATTCCTTAGACCACAATAAAATTTGGGATGCCTTGAAGAAACAAGGGGTGGAAGGAAAATATATTAGGACTAGCTGACCCGACAGACGGTTGTCCGGTCAATTGAATTCCAATTGACCTACTACCTACCTACATTTTTTTTTGTTTTTAAACCTTCCCTGTATTTGGACAAAGAAAACAAAAAAGAATTATTCAAATCGGTCCAGCCATTCTCGAGTTTTAGCGAGACTAAAGAACAGCAATCGATTTTTATATATATAGATAGATAGATAGATATAGATAATAAAGAATATCTGCACAGGAGTTAAGCTAGAAAGAGAAGGAGGAATTATCAATCTAGAAAAGGGTGTACGACAAGAAGGCCCACTTTTACCGAAATTGTTTACTGCAGTACTGGAGGAAATCTTCAGACAATTCAATTGGGAGAGTTGTGGCTTAAAAATCAATGACGAGTATCTAACGAACTTAAGATTTGCTGATGACATTATTCTGTTCGCGAAGTCCTCTCATGAGCTTCAAAATATGCTGGCAGCAGATTAGCTATCTAGACACGTATAGCAAAGCAGTGGGCTTTAAACATGAATACATCTAAAACTAACAGAGCGAAAGAAACAATTATAGTAAATAATATTCCTATTGATTATGTGGATGAGTATACATATTTGGGTCAGGTAAACAATATGTCAAGCAAAGAGATTGAGACACGCATAGGACATGCATGGAAGAAATACTGGGCACACAGAGAAATAATGAAAGACAAAACAATACATATCTCAGTTAAAGGAAAGCTATTTAAAACCTGCATACTAGGGAGTAAATGCCCAAGTCTGGCATCCATATGTTAGGATAGGGATCCTAACATATGGATGCCAGACTTGAGCATTTACTAAATCTCAACAAGCCAAACTTCAAACTTGCCAGTGAAGCATGGAACAAAGCATGATGGGGAAAAGAAAAATACATAAAATCAACCACAGCAAAATTAGGAAAACTACCACATCTTGGGTCTTTGCCCAAGATGTGGTGTTGAAAGTAAGAACACTAAAGTGGAAATGGGCTGGCCATGTAATTAGAGGAGTAGAAAAGTGGAACAAAGTAGTAACGTTGTGGTACCCAAGAGAGGGAAAGAGAAAAAAGGGGAAACCATTCAGAAGATGTGGTTTAAACAGCTGGAAAAACCTGGACTAGACTGGCCCGATAGAGTGAAGATTGGAAAGTGTTGGAGGAGGCCTTTGCCAAAGGGCACACAGAATAACAAACCTTTAAATAAAAACAATTATGAATGTATACTTATGTTTTCTGGAAAAAGGCTATAAAAAAAAAAAAAAAAAAATGTACTTGACCTTTGCCCTGCAGTGGAATGACACAACCTGAAAACAAATATTAATAAACGCATTTTAGATTATTTCTTAATCAAACAATGGATATCGTTTTAAAGCTCACCACATGGCGCCACTGTCGAGTAACGTCCTGTCATTAATTCTATTTTATACTTTAAAGTACAAATAACTTCATAAAAAGTTTATTTCATTTCTATAGTGAAACACGCGTATGTCGGTTGAACACTGATTTATTTCATAGTACCTACAAGTGCATAACAAAATATAGAAACCTACCTACATAATTATATACTACATCTTTCCCCATACACAGGAAAAAAAAATTGAACATAGAACAGAGTAGGTATTTAAAAATAATCGTCATTAACACTGCCTACTCACTTACATGACATGCATAGCATGATGAAGTACTTAGGTGACAAAGTTCAATGAATCGGCTAATACAGCCAGTTAACAATAATATATATAGATAGTAAGAGCACAATTAATTACTTTACTAAGCAGGTAAGTTGAGTCAGGCTAGGGAAACATAATTAGGTTGTACTACAATACTAATTGGACCTACACTTACAATATAATAGTAACTAACTAGAGGCTCATTAGTAAGTATAATTTTAAAAATAATTGGTTTCAAACATCTTGAATGTAAAAGTACTGGGTTTTTTTTATTTTTTTTATTTGTTCATCATCACCATTGTTTGCTCCAAACAATAAGTTATAACCTATTGACGTCAGCATTCGAGCCTTGGACCGAGTGATTGGACCTTGTACTACCGGAACAGTATCATCTCGAGGACTGTCACTTTGAACCGTAGGGGTAGCATTGTCCCGGGGAATGTCACTGCCTCCAGGCGGCGGAGACGATTCACCTTCACCAAGTTGTTTCTCAAACTTTGGTGTTATCTCACGTCGTCTATATTTCCTTTCTTCTGTGACATGGGACGGATCAAGGTTTGGTTGGTCTACTGAAGAGGCAAATCTCAAAGATGGACCAGCTTCGACACTCGGACTTCCTGAAACACTACTCCGAGCTACCAAGTGACGTCTACTCCGCCTGTAACGTTGACCGTGCTCATCTTGCACCACAAACGATCGTGGTTCCGAAGCACGCGTAGTTATCAAGACCGGTTTTCTTGACCCTTTATCTATCAGCGTCGCTCTGTCACCTGACGTTAGCAATGGCAACTGTTTCGCTGAGCGATCGTAGTATTGCTTATCTTTTTCCCTCTGTGTGTGTAATTACGATCTTTATCGAATGATTCGCGTAATAACTTTGAACTTACAGGCAACTTAGTGTTAATACGCCTACCCATTAATATTTGTGCCGGAGAATCTAAATTAAAGCGAGGAGTAGTTCTAAAATTTAACAAGCTAATATGAAAGTCTTTTTCCCAGATTCCACACAAATTTGTAAGCATGTTTTTTATAGTTTGTACTGTCCGTTCGCTTTTTCCCGTTGGATTGTGGATAATATGGAGAAGAAGTCACATGATATATTTCCCACTCTCTCATGAACTTTTTGAACTCAAGAGAACTGTATGCTGGGCCGTTATCTGTAACAAGTTCCATTGGAATCCCATGCCGCGCAAATTGGTCCTTCATAAAAGTTATTACCTGTTTACTACTCGTGCTCGTTAAATCCCCAACTTCCACATCATTTGAAAAATAATCTACTAATATGGCAAATAATTTCTTTCCTTATTCAAATATATCGGAAGCTAGCTTCTGCCAAGGAAGTGACGGCACATGATGCTGCATGAGTGGCTCGCGCTGCGGCGTCGGCGCATGCAGCGCGCACGCGGGGCGGCGGCGCACCACGCGCTCCACGTCCTCGGCCATGCCCAGCCAGAACATCACCTCTCGCGCGCGACGCTTGCACCTCTCTATGCCCAAGTGCCCTTCATGCACTCTCGCTAGCATTTCTTCACGTACGCCCCTTGGAATGAACACACAATCTCCTTTAAATATGATACTATTTATGTAATTCAATACTTCGCGATAGGGCCAGAACACGTTTACCTTTTCATGAACGTCACGTCTGTGTTTTGGCCAACCGTTGACTATATACTTCACTAACAAGTTAGTCTTTATCTATTTTTGTTTCCTTTAAAATAAGGTCCATTTTTTGTTTGCTGAAAGGTACGTTTTCTATCATAAAACACGTTTGAATTTCTACCTCATCTGAAATGCAATCAAACAGCAAGTTTTTCAGTGGGGCCCGTGATAAGGTGTCGGCGATATACATGTACTTACCTGGCGTATAAACTACTTTGAATTCATACCCCTGTACCCTTAGCATCATACGCTGCAGCCGCGCCGGCACTGAAACTAAAGGTTTGTTGAACAGCGCCTCGAGCGGCTTGTGATCAGTGTGAATTGTAACATCTGTCCTACCATAGATATACTGCCGAAATCGCTCCACCGCAAATACGATTGCCAGCATCTCTTTCTCTATCTGCGCGTAGCGCGACTGCGTGTCGGTGAGCGTCAGGGAAGCAAACTCGACGGGCCGGCCCTCCTGCAGCAGCACGGCACCCACCGCATGACTGCTCGCGTCCCGGTGGACGCGAGCAGTCATGCGGTGGGTGCCGTACAGCACTATCGGCGCTTCCAGCGAGTATAACGCCAACACTGGAGCCGTAGCCAATTTACTTTTTAGCTTGTCTACCGCATCCGTATTGTTTTGTTCCCAAACCCTTCAATGTGTACTCTTCAATGTTTATTTCACTAACACAATTTACCAGTTTTAACATAATACTACCTTCTAGGCCAAGTACATTTTGACAATTCAGATCTGCTACTACAAATGGCAACACATAACTCTTACTATTAAAAATAATATAAATATTGTCAGTGCCAACAATAGGTAACCGGTTCCCAGTAAATGAATGAGCTCTCTTTGTAAAAGGTTTTAGATTATCCATTGATAAACCTAACCTCAAATATTCTGCTTTAGAGATAACGTTAAGCATTGAACCGGTATCTATTTTTAGCACAATTTTTTTACCGTTACATTTCACTTTTTCAATCCATTCTTTATGAAACTTATTCAGTTTTTTGTCCTCATCCAAGGTATTCACGTAGAATAACTCATCACTCGAATCGTCACTAACTTCCGACCGCGTACTTAAATCATACACCTTTTTATTTTGTTGCTCTTTTTGTGGCCACACCATAGAAAAATGACCTTTTTTATCACACACAAAACATATCGCACTTCTCGCCGCACAACGCTCGTCGCCGGGGCACCGACTGCTGCCGCAGGTGGCGCAGGGAGCGCGAGCCTTGGGCACCGGAGGCGCCCTAGCGCCGGCGCCGCCACCGCGCTGCCGCGCTCCTCGCCTACCGGTCGAACGCCGCGAGCCGCCTCGCGCGTTCAAGCTTTCGGCTTGACCCCTCACCGCGTTCGGCTGCATCTCTTCTGAGGCACCGTCGATGCATCGACTTTCCTCTTGCGACATTTCTGCCGCCTGACAGATTTGTATCGCCTTTGCCAAAGTCAACTCGTCCGTACGCAGTAGACGATCTCTTACTTTGTTGCTTGTTATACCGCACACGATCTTATCTCGGATCAGACTGTCATGTAGCTCGCCGAATTCGCAAGACTGACTCAGCACACGTAATGCCGTCACATACTGGTCAATATTTTCTCCTTCTTCCTGGCTACGTGTGAAGAACTTGTACCGCGACATGGTAATATTCGGTTTTGTACCGAAATGAACATCAAACTTTTTTAATAGACAGCCGATGTCATCTTCACTTTCACCCTCACTATAGGTAAAAGCAGTGAAAATCTCGTAACCCGCTGGTCCAACGAGGTTCACCAACAGAGAAGCCTGTACTTCCTTGGGCTTCTTGCTCACTCCAGAGGCTTTTAGAAACACGGTAAACAACTTTTTCCACCTGCGCCACGCATCAGACTGCGTGGCGGGGCCGCCTTCTAAAACCAGTTCGGCGGGAGGACGCGCGTGTTCCATACTTCTCAGTTATTATTTTACACTTTCTACACTAATACAAGTCGATTTTAATCGATTTAAGTAGAAATAGACCAGCTATAATGAATATTATTGAATACCGCTGTCACCATATAGTGAAACACGCGTATGTCGGTTGAACACTGATTTATTTCATAGTACCTACAAGTACATAACATAATATAGAAACCTACCTACATACATACTACAGTTTCGTATATCAACATAGTGTAAACTTCAGATACATATTTACAAATATTCTCCCTAACATTAAAAAGCATAAAACATTTAAAAATCATTCTACCTCCAAGTACCAACAAATAAGATCCTAAGTTGCTACTTAAAATCTTCAAGTCATAATTAATCAGGAATGGCTCAAACTGGACCAGAATCATGAATATTAGTTAAAATACGTGATAAAAGACCACGCAACGCGCGAAAGCTATGACATCTAACATTTTGGAAGACCTTACTCTACACAAACGCCTCTAGCGGCGAATTCATGCGCGATAGCCCCAATTGGCATATTATTAGAAATTGTAATAATTTGGCTGAAATGTTTTCTTTTACCTATTCATTATTCTATAATATTACTTTTGCTTTCAATTCCAGGTGGAACATTATAAAAAAAGAATCACTCACAAGAAAGCATCTATTGAGGCTCAACTGAAATCAGCTGTGCAGGGCAAACTAGATGGAGTGAGTGTTGGGTTGAAACAGTTGCAGGAGTGTTTGGAGGATGTGCAACAAGTTAGCCTCAAGTAAGTATTATTGTATTACATATATAAACTTACACCTTTGTCCGATAGGAAGTGCACACCGCAGAAACAACTACAGAACGCCACCTGCTATTATT
This sequence comes from Lycophotia porphyrea, assembly GCA_950005105.1. Taxonomy (NCBI): domain Eukaryota; kingdom Metazoa; phylum Arthropoda; class Insecta; order Lepidoptera; family Noctuidae; genus Lycophotia; species Lycophotia porphyrea. Next base: position 11,552,074 of record OX465393.1, read on the forward strand.
TTATTATCTCCTGTTAAAAATATAGTAGCCTGAGATCATTCGTATTGACCAATCTTTTGAAATTAATAATAATAATACGTAAACGTAATAATTAGAAACTAGAAAGTAAACGTGTCAGAAATACAGACTTGTGAAGGCAAAGGGATGATAAATAAATTTAATTATTTCAGAATGGATGAATTGGAGGAGTTATTGAAAAGTGTGCCACCCCTGGTGGCATCACTCCAGGCAGTCAGAGAGGAAGACTCGCGTCACTCACAGTATGTGACAGCTATGGACAGTCTGAAACACATATTTACAGTGCCTGAAAGTGTGGCCAAGACTAAGCAATGGATAGGGGAAGGCAAGCTTCTGCATGCCCACCAAGTAAGTGTGTGCATGTTATTTGAGTCCTTTTTAGGGTTCCGTAGCTAAAGGGCAAAAAACGGAACCCTTATAGATTCGTCATGTATGTCTGTCTGTCCGTCCGTATGTCACAGCCACTTGTTTCCGAAACTATAAGAACTATACTGTTGAAACTTGGTAAGTAGATGTATTCTGTGAAACGCATTAAGATTTTCACACAAAAATAGATAAAAAACAATAAATTTTGGAGGTTCCCCATACTTAGAACTGAAACTCAATTTTTTTTTTCATCAAACCGATACTTGTGAGATAGCTATGGATAGGTCTTCAAAAATGATATTGAGGTTTCTAATATAATTTTTTTCTAAACTGAATAGTTTGCGCGAGAGACACTTCAAAAGTGGTAAAATGTATCCCCCCCCCCCCCTGTAACTTCTAAAATAAGAGAATGATAAAACTAAAAAAAATATATGATGTACATTACCATGCAAACTTCCACCCAAAATTGGTTTGAACGAGATCTAGTAAGTAGTTTTTTTTAAATACGTCATAAATCGTTAACCGGTCTAATGTTGTATTTTGCTTTCAACTTTGTCTAATGTGCACAATTGTTTCCACTTTCAGTGTCTTAATGATTTGGAGAACTCCAGAGATGACTTACTATATGAGCTGCATAGGTTGCCAAATCAATCATCTCATGATAAAATTATGCTAAAGGCATATTTCGAAGATGTTGAAATGGTGTCCAATTTGCTTGAAAAACAGATAAAACTGATTTTAGCACGAACTTTGAATACTGTTCGTAAAGAGCCTACTGTTATTGTTACTGCACTGAGGATTATAGAGAGAGAAGAGAAAAGGGATCAAATGGCTTTACAGGTTACCTACTTACATTACTTTAAAAATACAACAATTTTTGAGACTGATTGATTAATAATTTAATTAATATAATTTCATTTAATTAATTTAATAGTTTTTCTTAAATTAATTAATATTAAGTTAATTAAACAATCGTTTTTCTATATACAGCAACAAAGCCAAACCGGTTTTATGCCGCCGGGCCGTCCTAAAAACTGGCGAGCCAAAGCTTTTGAAGTTCTAGAATGTGCCGTCGCTCAGCGTATAGAAGGCACGCGCGTCGACGAGCGAGAGGACAATAAACTTTGGCTGGTTCGGTACTTAGAGCTCACCAGACAACTTATACTTGAGGACTTGAGAGTCGTCAAAACATTATGTGTTCCCTGCTTCCCACCCCATTATGATATAGTGAACAAATATGTCAATATGTACCATATTTGTTTATCTGCAAGTGTAAGTTTTGTTATTTATTTCCTTGTTAATTTTTAAGCTGTTCAGACTACTCACAGCCAGCATATTTTGTTTAATCATTATACTGAAACATTGTTACAGCTCCAAGATGTAGTAACTAATGGCATAGAAGGCAATGAATATGTAACCCTTCTATCCTGGGTTTTAAATACCTATCCTGGAAACGAATTGATGGGTAGTTCAGAGTTAACTATTGACGTTTCGACTTTGCCACCTTTGCTCAGTAAGGAAACAATGCAAAAAATACAGGATGAATACTTGCAGGTGAGTTTTTAGATGTATCAAAAGAATTGCTGTAACTTATATATGTAGCTAAAAACAAAAACACAGTGGGTACAGCGATAAATACAAAAGCAACTATATATATGATTGTACTATCAAAGCAAAGCGGGGTTTGGCATGAATTAACCAAAGAACCTGTTTGCCCCTCTTTCTATCTTAATGTGTACCAGTAATTACCGATCATCGGCAATTTCCTTTATTTTAAATGTGATATTTATGTTTCTAGAAAATGGAATCGAACTACATGGAATGGATGGAGAAGACTCTGGAGTCGGAGCGCGCGGAGTGGGCGGGACAGCGGGCGCCCGACGTGGAGCCGCACTCCAACGCCTACCACACGCACGCGCCCGTTATTATCTTCCAGATGATCGACCAGAACTTGCAGGCAATTAACTATTTTTTCATTAATACAATACTAAATTCCGTTTTAAACTGCCACGTGATTCTAAAACTATACAGTATAATTTCATACAGTTCTGCGCCGTGAGACCATGGGCTTAGGCCTGTTGTGCAGAAATTGACAGAATTTTACGGTTGATTTCCCAGAAACTTTTGGTGCCACTTTCGTTAGATAGTAACTTTGTGTGTAGTGAACAAGCGGCCTTAAATCGTCACTAAATGTGTTCCATATTTTTTTGTTTAATTGTCTCGAACAGAGCTTGACTGTCATTATTTTTATCGAAATGGCTCCCACTCTTCATCACCATTCTCCTCCTCCTTATCCCACTTTGGGATCGGCGCCTCATGTCATCTTCTATACTACATCTACTATACTCATCATCATCATATTATTATTGGTATTTGTTTGTAAGTTTGTATGTAGGGGGTAATCTCAGGAACAAATGATCCAATTTAAAAAAAATCTGTTATTGGCAGAAGTTATTTTATACATTATTAGTGGGTGCTATATATAGGCTATAAATTATATGTATATCATAGTTTTTAACCCAACTATTACAACATTTACGAACGAAGTCATTATATTTCTCTATTTTATTCGTCATTTCATCAGTCATCTCTTTTCTAGCGCCCATTGCACCCACTCTTATTATCTGTTATATCGATAGCTTTATTTTATTGATTAATAACTACAGGTTTTCGCGTGACTGCAATTTTGGAAATAAAATGGCAGTTTGTTACGCAGCTCAGGCTCCATACTAAAATATTCAAACCAATTTCTTCTTCTTCTTCACTGTACCAAGCGCACACATCGCAGTGTGAATTTTACTTCTAGAAGTTTTCAAATAAAAGTTCCAATTTTTTTAGTTGCTTTTGCGATTACGAAAACAATAATGGTACTATCAACATAACCTTGAACTTCCTGCAAGTCAACCGACACCGCGACCGTTTCGTAAGCGGCCTTATTGAATAACTTTCCATAGCTATGTATTTTTCTATGTGACTGATCTATGTGTTTTTACAGGTTACTGAAACTATAAGCAAAGATATAACGTTTAAAGCGTTGCTACTTAGTATTGATCAAGTTACACGCTACGGGAATATGTACAGAGATGGTGTTATACAATTTAAGGTGAGTTCAGAATAAGTATGCAAAAAAAATAATTGTTACAAGCTGAACAAGCGCCCAACCAAATGTCAACGATACGACGTTACGTCGTCAACTGTGACAGCACTCCACCGTTGCCGTTGGTTCATAGAAATAGTGACAGCCGCGAGCCGTCGTAAGGTCTAAAACATCTTCACGTTACGACGTCGAATGATGATGCAAGTGTTGTGTCTAAAGAGTATTGTAACAAAAAAATCGCAAGTGGCTCGCGTTATGGCCTCGGTGTAGGATTGTGTCGTCAGTTTTTGCAACTTGCGTTTCGACATTTCGTATGTATGTATGTGCTTTGACCCTAACGACGCTGACGCTATGTAGTTGACATGTGGCGGGGTCGTAAGAGCTGATTTGCTATTTTGTCCTATTTAAGATTTATAGAAATAAAAAAATAAAAAAATATGTAATAAATAGAACGCTCACTTCGCGGATCGTTCCCGCGTGGCGTACTTCACGCACCACATGATCACCATCGTGAACAACAGCGAGCAGATGGTGCGGCTGGCGCAGCAGACGCAGGCGCGCCACTGGCCGCCCGCGCGCCACGACCCGCCGGCAGAGGCCAAGTTCGACAGGATGCTCAATACCTTTCAGGTAACTCGTTTCATCTCGTTATGGTAAATTAAACACGATTTTTTTCAATCAATCGAACACTTTTTTTTTTAGGATGGGAATTCATCAAATGACTCCTCCCGCTCTGGGCGGAGAGGAAGGGAGTGTCAGACTTGTACTTACTAAATCCCATCCATGTTTTCTTTCATTCCTTCCTTGCCCTTTGTGTACCAGGGCCGCGGTATCTCTTTCGAACAGTCCCGCAGCCCTGGCAGGCATCGGCCCTTGCTGGCCCCTCCCTATTAGCTGACATCTCTTTTAGGCGCGCGCGGAACACGAACGCGCGGTTTCAATCGCACACTTGAAGTAACTGTAAATATGTTCTGTACCTATACTATGATTTACATCAAAAACTACCACCAATTCCTGAAATCTTAATCTCAAACGGTACGTCATATTTGTTTGCCATAACAGACAAGTAAAGAAACGATAATGATTAGAAATACAATTGACTGCGGATCCAAATAGGCCGCTGAAAGCATAAATCTATCGAAATGGAGAATTATAGACCACACAGACACCCTATGCGAATGCCTGACCAAAACTTGTTCCATAATAAGTTGGAGTTGAGTTCTAAAACACCTGTACTTCTGAGACTCTAAAAACCGGAACCGAAGCCGCGATCGGCGGGGCCACTGATGGGGCTCAACTCATTTAATTATAATGATGTATTTACCATCGATTCGAAGAAGAAAGAGAAGACCACGAAACTAATTGCCACCTGAATCAAATCAACAAACTGAACATAGACAGACACTTTCGTTGAAATTCAGGGCCAATCGTGACAGTTCAACGTTCGCTACGGTCAGTGAGATCTCGATGTGTAAATAACTCTCATCGGTACAAGGTCAAGCGCCGCTCCGCGGTCAACGGCAAAAAAACTCGTGTTGGCAAGATAATGAACAATAGCAAGTACTGAACTTTCGACCAATATTGTACACATTCTTTTATTTTGCATATCTTTCGTACTGCTGGATAGAAGGAACCGTGTCCATGACCAGAAAACCAATGTTTGAAATTGGAAGGCAAAAACCTTTACCTTGGTGGCACACCTACATATTTTGTTCACCGGTGAACTATTTACAGATTAAAAAAAAAAAAACGATTGTAAAATTATGTCACTGTTTATAAGCTACAGTATTCCTGAGGGACTTAGTGACATACACAACATTTTTATATAAAAAAAAATGCCCGCTGGGAATCTCCATGCAAACAAAACCGCGGAGCACTGCTTGTTTTAAATCAAGTCTAAGAATTCAGTTTGTACAAAATTTTATTCTTTGGCGTAGGAACATAACAAAAACAGTCGGAAGTAACATTTTAACAAATAACAGTTCAGTTACATTCAGCAACAGCTTAGTGACCCTTCTTGTGTCCCCAGTGCTTGTGACCCTCATGGCCTCCCTTATGGTCGTGGTCGTGGTGATGGTGGTGGTGTTCGTGGTGGCCGCCTTCGCCGTGGTGACCCTTGTGGTGGTGGTGGTGGCCGCCGTGCTCATGGTGGCCCTTCTTGCCGTGGTGGTGTTCGTGATGGCCGCCATGCTTGTGCCCCTTGTGGAAGTGGCCTCCCTTCTTGTGGCCGCCTTCGTGGTGGTGCCCGCCGTGGTGCTCATGGAAGCCTTTCTCTCCGTGATGGTCATGGAAGTGCTTGTCCTTCTTGAACTCGTCGTGTTTCTCGACGCCGTGGTGTCCCTTGGTGTCGTGTCCCTTGTGCCAGTGGCCGTGCTCGTCATGGCCATGGCCGTGTTCATCTTTCTCACCGTGGTGTTCGTGATGGTGGTAGCCGTCGTCGTGATGGTGGTGCTTCTTGTGTCCGCCGTGCTCTCCGTGGTGGCCCTTGTGTCCCTCATGGTGGTGGTGTCCGTGCTTGCCGTGGTGATGCTCGTGGTGTCCTTTGTGTCCCTTGTGGTCGTGTCCGCCGTGGTCGTGGTGGTGGTGCCCGTGGTCTTCGTGGCCGCCACCCTTGTCCCAGTGGTGGCCGGACGCGGCGGTCTCCAGGTCAGCATCCCTCTTCTCGCGGATCTCCCGGGCCGAGCTGAGGGCGGCGATGGCCAAAAGACCAAATGCCACCAGAAGGATACTTCTCATGATTGATTGGACTTGCTGTTGCTGAATGATATCGATCCATCGGTGACAATGATTTTATATAGTAAAGTGCAGTGGCGGTTAAGAAATTCACAGTTGCTCCATAGTGTCGAGGTTGTTACAATTAATTCGATCGTTTGCAGCATTACTTTCCACTTCCTAGGTTGACAATATTTAGTTCCGTTTTTTAACTTTAGACTCAATATCCCGTAGGATTGTTTGCGTTATAATAATTCGCTTCTTCCCAAATTTCCTGGGTGATTTAACCCACGTTTATCCGGATAACTTATACCCGTGAAATAATGTCAATACCCAACAATGTTTGTAATAAAATCATTCTAAAACCCTATATTTTTCATTCGTACCTAACACACGAATGAAAAATATAGAGTAAGCAGCTATAATATACTTTATAACACATTTGCTCGTAAAGGGTCTCTTATTTCACCAATTTCAATATCGTATTGTATCTCATTACGTACTTGTGCGGTAATGTAAAGTAAAACGCACGGTTTCAAGATGTTCCGTCAAAACGAACGGTACTTTTTTAAATCTTAGCAAAGAGTTTTTATGTCAGAAAAGTGGTTAAAATTTTATGAATAAAATTAACTTTGGGAGATAAAATATAATAAATAAACATTAAATTCTTTAATTTAATTAATTTTGACAATAGATTACAACCATTTATCTGTAACAAAAACACAAAAATATTAATTAACTATATTAGTAATACTGGCTTATTTTGTGCCTTTGCCTTAAAAAAAAGCGCTAATGCGCGCGGGTCACTAATTTATGAACAAGTAAAAAATATTCCGCGCGCTTTTTCTTTTCACTGTATTGTTTTTATTTGAAAATGTCGTCAAGTAATGACGAATTTATTAATTCGACACCGCCTGAAGTCTCAGAGGCAGCGAAAAAGGCTACTCTAAGCCTCTTGTCTGAAAAATTGACCGATAGATACTTACAAGCGTACCTATCAAAATGTCGTTTAAGAAAGTCCGAGTTTTATTTATTTCCTCGCAAATATGTTAAAAAACGTCGTATGACATACGTGCGCTTTGATAATTACAGCCTCTGCTTTCTTGTAGCCCTCGCCTACGGCTCGGGCTAGCAATTTCGCCTCGGCTGTAATTTTCAACTTACCGCACTTATATCATAATTTACTATTACGATGTAATTATTTTTGTTTTAGAGCTTAAGAGATGAAGCCGCAAGGTTTCTTCTTGAGGAAGCGTTCTTAGACCTGGAAGTTCACTTTGACGACCTATTTACCGCAAAATGGCTACCCTCCACCATTCCAGTTGACACTATTTGCATCACCCTCGACGACTATTTCCAAGACTACAATCATTTGAGAGATAAAAACTTTGAGTATGTCATAAACGAAGCTCAAAACTTGGTATACAAAAAGTATATTACGGCGATGCTGTCCAAGAAAGTGGCCTTTAAAAATGTAGAGGAAGCTCAGCAAGCTGCTACCAAAATAGTAAAGGAGGCGAATCAAATAAGGTCGTTCTTCAGGAAGATAGCGGCGGAGGGCGTCAACGTGGACTGGCCCTTCGAAGTCATCAGTATGCTAGCAGAAGTGAGTTTCACAAACCCTACTGACGAATCTAATATTTAACTATGAAAACTATCGAGATGCAGTTAAAATGATGTATAAGATTTATATTGCAAGAGTAAAGCCTTCGAAAAAGGCTTCGAGTGACAGACGGGACCAACGGCTTAACGTACCGAGGCACGGGTCTCAATACGTAATGAATGGTCACTCATCCATGGTTAGATCTTGAAAAGCGTAGCTTTGATAGAACCTTGCGCCTGTAACCACTTAGACACGAACCCCTTCTTAAATTTACCTATAAAACTTATATTAGATTTCGTAAGTTGAAGATTCTCACACTCATTATGTGTACTTTTTCTCAACAACCATGAAGAAAGATTTTGTGGATGTCTATAACCCGGAGTAAACTCATGTTCTATTTAGATCATAGATACGTATGACGTATTCGGTGTAAGAATAGTTTGACTGTTCATCATGTTATTAGAGTTTAGATTTTTAGGGTTCCGTACGTCAAATGGACCGATTGAGTTGAAATTTGGAAATAAAAAATTAATGAATTTTAAACATGCGGGCCCTATTAAATGGCCACTTTTGGGAGGTAAATTAGAAAAAAGAAAAAACATATATCTGAGCATCTCAGATATATGTTTTATTTTAAGATAAATAGCTTTGAAGTTAATTATGAAAGTAACCGAAAATTTACTTATTACCCCCCCCCCCCCCCCCCTTAATAGTCGTCCAACTTATAAAATGTACTTGGATAACTTGATTTCCTAAACATAACGTATGGGAGCAAGGGTTTGTTATCTGCAAATGTAAGTTTGTTTTTTTATTATTATGGGCAACTACGGAACCCTACATTGTGGCCCAACACGCACTTGGCCGGTTTTTTACACTTAACACTGTATAGTTGCATGTTATCGCACTACGGTCAGTCTAACAGCGTAAATAGTTATAATTGAATAAATTCGTTATTTTAGTGACAACATACACAACATCCAGAAATGGTGTCCCACACATAGGTCCCCTGACTTCCAAACTAGATCTATACCTTCTACTTGGAAGACAATGTTTCTCTATTACAAAGTCATCATCACGTACGTCTTAGGTAGTCAAAAATGTAATGAAACAGTGTGGTTTGAGCTTTACTACAGAACAAACATTGTGTGCAGGTACTGCGGTGCCAGGACATTGAGATGCTGTCTCTGGACCTGCACAGCGTGGTGGCGAAGTGCCCCGACATGTCGGAGGAGCAGCTGCTGCGCCTGCTGTGGCTGCGCGGGGACGTGCCGCGCGCGCGCCTGCGCGACACCGTGGCCATCGCGCTAGCCTCGCGCCCGCCGCCGCGCGCCAACTCGCACCCGTCGCTCTTCAAACACATCACCTTCAGCGACAGACTACTCTCACACTTTAACCTCTAGAAGACTGGCACCACACATCATGTTTATACTTAAAGTAAAAACGCCAGGCTAGCCCGCGAAATTCATTTTATTAAGTGTTTTGCAATTAACAGATCATCGTTAGATTAATGATTGATTGATTTGCGACCGCAACAGATGTGTATTTATAATCATTACAATCATCAATTCGCGGGCTACCCTAGCGTTTCCACCTTAAACAGATAGATATAAATTTGCTATGTTCGTCATCGCCGTCTTACACGTAACAGTCATTTTTATTAGTGGAAACGGAAAATAGCGGGGTTGACGAACTCCGTCTAAAGAAACATAGCTTTAGTCAACATTCCCCAAAAAACCTAGTAGATTCTGACAGTAAGACTGAAATTACGATGTAATTATGTTCCACTTCCGGAGGAATTTGGAACAGCAATAACATTATGGCGAGGTTTTGTAAAAGAAGCAGTGATGTTACGAAGCTCTGAGTGACGCTTCGCCGTTTACCGTAGCGGCAATATAATAAGTATTATTACGTTTAATACAATCTATTTATAAATGTGTAAATTATGAACAAATATATCTTTATTTCTATTGAACATTTTTTTAATGTTTACTACAGTGATAAGATAAATCATCAAATACAGAACACACTAACTATACTTTCATTTTGTGCAATGCAAAAGTAAGTAATGTAGTAGTAGTAGTGCATTTTGTGTAATGTACTAGTGATATTTACTTAAACTACCTATTACCTTAGGTATACATGCCTATACTGACATATATGTTTGTCCCTCTGATCGTTAGGAATCTACTGAATGATTATTTATAATGCTCCGGCTTCGAAATTGGACGTCTTTGTGCCTTTAATGGCGTGGTATATGCTGAAGCAACTCTTGATACATAAAATGATATAAGCATTGTTGAATTGATTTGATTTGCTGTCTTGGTCTAAAATACACTACCACACTTAAAATTAGGCACACACTGGCTAAAATTAAGCTTTATATCTTAGTTCGAGTTTGCAATAAGTACATCAGATGCATATTTAGTTCTCCAGATAAACAAATACTCTAAGAAATTCGTTTATTGAGAGACATGACGTAACTCTTACTAGATCTTGCTCACGATGACACACCTAGGTGACAACAATGATCTCCTGCTCATGATCTTATGCTTCTTCACACTGAGCTACAAGTATCATTGGGTACAATTTAGTGGTTACCTCGCGCTGCCTCAAGGCCAATTGATAGTCCTCGGGCGGGCGGCGTCGTGTGCGGCGGCAGTCGCTCGCTCGTCCCGCGCGCGCCACACGCCATGTCCGTCTCCAGCGCCGCGCTGCGCGCATGCGCCCTGCTGCTGTGCCTGGTGGCAGGTGAGCGCCTTACGCTACTCGCATCGGTCATCTCGTGCTAGTGCGCTGACCTGATACTTCCATGTGAAATGCTTTCCACGATGAAATAAATCTGGCCCCGCAAAATTTTCAAAATTTATATTGGGTGATCTTTACGATTTTCTTTAGTTTTATTTACTTTGACGCTGTTTTACGTATGTTAAAACTTATCCGTTACAAATAACATACTTTTCGTCATTTGATGTGCCAGCTAGAATTTATAGGTATTGTGTCAGATAATAATTTAGTTTGAGATTTTAATATTTTAAATGAGTTTAAAGCCGAAGTAAACCTGAAGAGTTATGAAGATTTTTTATAGGTTGGGTAAACGCCACTTCGCACCGAATTATTTACCTAGATTAGCTTTAAGTAGGAATATGTTTTTAGGCCAGATCGGTAACCTTCCCAAAACAGCTGCTGCAGCAATATTTCTGTGAGTACAAAGATGTACATTCTATACATATACTTAGATACAATAGGATGCTCAAATCCCTGTTCTACTTCACATGACTCATCCAATCATAACACCACAGGAAGACAAACTTTTGTATGCAATTTGCTTTGGTACGCACTGCGCGACTTATATTTCTATTTCCTTTGGGGTTTGTTTACAACGTATGTTTGAAAGATATAGTGACGACTCCTGCTATAAAAGAGGTGCCTTTGCCATTGTTGATCAGCTAGTCGATATTTTATCGAATAATACAAATCCCGTCGACGCACACCGCGTGCGCTCTGGTCACGGTGGTATTTTTAACATTCCCGGACCGCCTCAAGGTTAGCCAAGATAGTCGCTTATTCATTCATATGACCTAATTTCCTATAACAAATTATTTATAGAAAGTTCATAGAGGAATGATGGCAAAGTCAAATATGTTGGAGTTTTAAACATAATAGAGGATCGACCTCATTAAGGGATTGTATGCGGAAGTTGGTTCATCCGCACTTAAATTAAGTGCAGCGGCACGCCGCTATGTTTACATTAAAATATCTTATGCTAGTCAAACCATATACACCTACAAAGTAGAATCACATACTTCAAAATGACACCACACACACATTTATTTTAATCTTAAAATTGTAGCGTGGGTGGTCTTTTGCTAAGGAAACTCCAGCGATGAGCAATATTATACTTAAATTAAAATATCTAAATCATCGTAATAATCGTATGATTCGTATGCGATCATAAATCTTAGGTAATGCAGATTTATTGTCCACCCTAGTAGTTCCGTACCTACATACACGTTATCGTAATGATAGTGATCCTGCCAGTGCCCGTCTATTTCAATTCTTTAGCTCTTTGCCACAACAATAAAGCAATTACCTACACCAGACGCTTTGAGCTATGAAGCCAAAACATGAACCGATTTATGTGAATATAATATTAGCACTTTCAATTAGTTACATAGTTGGTTATGTTATGCATATATTCTTGGTAAACATTCAAAATTCTTGGACAAAACAATTGCTTAATTTTGTTCTGAAGTTATTATATTATTTAACGTAAATTAGTCGTAGACCTGAACTGGTGAACATGGACTTCACCTTAAACCACATTAACGCACAACCTTGCCTGAGCAGTTTCGCACAAACGCCATAACATTTTACTGCCCCCCACGATCTGCCTGCCAAGTGTGACGATAAACGTTACTGACCACGTTTTGTTATAAGGATTGAATGAATACTAGTTGCATATCCAAAATCGCGAAATCATTCACATGTTTATGATTTTTTTTTATATTTCAGAGTTGGGTTCTATTTTCATACCCACTAGACGTGGGTATGGAAAGTGGTTCATTTTCATGATCCCTTAAAGCATAGCCTTCGTCTAATCTAAAAAACTCTACAGAAATGAAAAAAAAAACTATATTTTATTGTTGACTGTGAAAAAATTAAAGTATGATATTATAGGCCGTCAAAATTGAAGTTTTCACAAATACCTATCCTGCATGTGTTCACAATTTAATTTAATTTGCACAAACATAGAGTGGATCTACTTAGGCCTGATAGTATCTTTCGAAAACAGGCAAGAAAACAAAATTGAAAGCCCAGTCGAAAACGCGTGGAAAAGCTACTGATCCACAAAGACGCTCATGAAGGGTGATCTATCGATCTCCCAAAAGCGCTAACTCATCGGCATGTGCATAATGCCCGTCCTAACCTACGGTGCTAAGACCTGGTCGCTCACTGCTGCGTTCCAAAACACATAATGGATGTTGCTAAGAAGGCTGCTAGGCTGAAATGGGATTGGGCGGGTTACGTCAGCCGCATGCAAGATGTCCCCTGGGCAAAAGTCTCCACACATTGAGTGCCAGGAGATGAATACCGCCGCAGAAGCCGGCCCAGAATGCGGTGGCGAGACGACCTAGGTGCATACCGCGAAGGCTGGTTCGAGGTAGCGCGAGAAAAGAGTTCGTGAAAGGAATTGGGGGAGGTCTTTGCCTAGTGGGACAGCAAAGGTTAAATAAAAAAATAAAATTGGTAATGCTTTTGATTAAATAACATTAATTGGAAACTAAGGTTTCAGTATGGAATAAAATTTGTTTTTGTGTGGGTTGTATATCTATCTAGGTTTTATCTTTACACGACTTCCCAAAAAGGAATGTTTAATAACAATTAATAGTAATAGGTAAGGTTAGGTATTCGGGATCCGTGTCCTTCGTCGTATCAGAAAATACCTACACCTTTTGACCTACAATAATTTTCTCATAGTGCCTATCGGCTGCATAGAGACAGGCGCATGCGTTGCATGCATTTGTAACAAATATACTTACTTACTATGATATGGAAAGTATTTTATACTACCTACTTAATATAATGGATGGATGTTTATGACCTATTCTAGATAGTTCCTGCGTAAAACAACGCATCGGTTCAGCTAAAACCCAAAAGTAAACCGTTAATTTGTAAACATCGTACGTGAAGTAAACCAATTTAAATTACAGGTAGTCGCCAATTATCGATAAAAGAAATTGTGGTGCCGAAAGCTATAGAAGTTGGGAAAGATGCTGAACTGCGATGTCAGTACGAGCTAGAAGGGAACGAGACAGAGGAAGCGATCTATGTGAAGTGGTGGTGGACGCCGGGGGCCGGAAACGGCGACGAACCAATGCAGTTGTACCAGCGCATCGGCGGCCTGGACGCACAGGCCATCCCTCACAACAATACTAGCCAAATAGGTACTATAATTTACACAAGCAATACAGGGTGGAAGGGATATCGACTCACAAACGCTTGTAGGAAACAACCGATTTTTTTAAAATTGCCGATTAAAATTGTTTATGTGGGAGGATCCGCAATGATGTATTGAACATGTGGTAGATAATCGTTTGGGCGTCTATGTATACCACCCCCTTTTTTTTTTTTACGGATGGGAAATCATCAAATGACTTCTCCCGCTCTGGGCAGAGCGGAAGGGAGTGTCAGACTTGTACTGACTAAAACCCATCCATGTTCCTTCCTTGCCCTTTGTGTTCCAGGGCCGCGGTAACTCTTTCGAACAGCCCGCAGCCCTGGCAGGCATCGGCCCTTGCGGGCCCCTCCCTATTTGCTGACATCTCTTTGAGGTGCACGTGGAACACGAACGCGCCGTCAACACGGCAACCCTACCACCCCCTATGATCTAATGCGAATAGCATTGATCTAAAAATCCTAGATTTTATTCAATAGACTGTTAATGTGGGTGGATTCTCAGCAAAAATAAAACCGGCACACGTTGCCCAGACACACTACCGACTAAACCAAACGTGTACTTTGAAATATACATATTTAAAGCACACCTTGCATTACTTTTCAGAGATAAAGGGTAACGATTCCATAATCTTACAAGATGTAAACCCTGTGGATTCCGGAACTTACGAGTGTGAAGTGACACATATCGATATCGAAGTAAGAAAGCACGAAAAGCTAATTGTATTCTGTAAGTATCAACCAGTTCCTCAACAAGTATACGGGTTCATTTCCTAAAATCGTTTTACACCTATCTTGTATTTCACACTGCTCATCTTGTATCTCACGATGCAAGATGAGCAGTCATTGTGTGATTGTGTATGTAGAGTTGTACAGTCGTTGAGAAAACAAGCCAGGACACAATACTTTTGTAAAGCTACGGCGTTGAATAAACTAAAGTATGGAAAACTGTATTCAATCGCTTGATAACAAGGAACAAAATAGCATAAACCTTGAGCAAATATCTTGCTGACATCAATCAAAGAGTCGCTTTTCTTGGACTGGCAATTTTATTAAATATAAAAATCTTTGTTTTATGCAATAATTTTCAATTTTGAACTGAGTGTCATTCTGTAATATTGAGATTATGACACAACTGAGTCAGTAAAGAAGAGTCCACAGAGCACGGACGGTGACGCCTCGACGGCCGCTGCTAGCAGCGACAATGTTAACACTCTCAGTCCAATCTCCATGATGGCTATAAAGTGGTTTGAGTCAGAAGCTTTGTGGTCAACTCACTTTTGGCACCTAAGATTTAATTAGTAATGCCGTCACTAGCCCCTGCTTGCACTGTACTTCCGTGCTCTGTGGCAAATTCCATCGTGCACGAAGCAAACGAAAATAGACCTTAAAGTCAAAAACCATTTTTCTTTTTTCATTTTTTACTGTGACTGTGCATGCATCTGACACACATAAACACCAGCTTCCGTCAGATTAAATATCAAAATATTATGAAATCTTAATTTTATGCTTCAGCAATGGGTACCGGTCCAGCAATCAATTACACGTTAATAAACAGTGAGGCGGAGGATGAAAAGGATATGTTGTTAATAGAATGTGAAGCTGAAAACGTAGCGCCCTTCCCAGATATGACCATCTCCTTTCAAGGGTACATTTTTATTTAATATTGAGCTCTTCTGAAGATATACGAGCCAACCTGTACATGCAGCCGACTCCTACTTGAAAGTATAGCTTCAGATTTTTTATTCACTTTCACTTGTATGGTGCCATAGTCCTAGGTATATGTTTTTGTAACCTTTTTACCGCTTGTGTCACATTTATGCGACACATATGTATTTCCGTGCCTCTACCGCTCGTGTCGTATTTCTGCGACAGAGAACATGCATGACTTTTTCGTTATATTTTCGTCTTATTAATGGCTAAACTAAGACCATTATTAAATAGATATATTATTTATTAAATATTCTCGTAGCTCTAAGTATTGATGCTTATTTATTATCGGTATTTTTTATCTAGGGGCCCGGCAATTTATATGTAGCCAAGCGGTCAAAGGTTAAACTAGATAAAATTTGACAAACTAGAAGTAAATTATATTATAATCGCAAATAAATGTCTATAATATCCATTCACAGCGTTATACTATAGAATACAAACTTATTTTTTACATCTGAAATTAGTCAGTTGCAGCCTCGGAGTTTGAATTTGTGCTCATTTGATGGCAATAGACTCGCCCTCTATTAACCCATGTATAGGTCGCGGCACGTAAGTTGAACCAAAATGGCGGTCGTTCGCGCAGGTACAAATATCAAGTCTTAGACGCATGATCTGTGGTTGCACGGGAAACTCAAAATTCTTTAAGGAAAAACCGTGAATTCGTCGTATTTAAATATAGTTTTTTATAAAGTCTACAAATGGAGTGAAGTAATTAAATTAAACGAAAGTTAAACGGAAAATCAAATTTCATAAGTAATAATAATCTCAGATTTTCTTACAAATTATTGTATTTCTCGAAAAAAAGTGGCGTGGGAAATGGTCTTTGGGTATTATTAAAATAATTGTGGTCGAGTAATTTTCTTGAAATTAAATTATCACACATTTGAAAGAAATACAAAGAACTGAAAACTTCGTGCGCGATTGTACTCCAGGGCCGCGAGGAGTGTGCGCGCGGGGCGGAGTGCAGCTAGTGTAACCATGTTGCTATGGTTACGCGCGGCCCGTCGCGGCGCACCTCATACCCCACTTCGATTGAGACCCGAAAATGTGTTACTGCGCATAGTTCAACTTACGTGCCGCGGACTATAACTAACTTAAACATAGCAGGGGAATGTGGGTGTGCTATTGGTACACCTCTACCTGCCTCTAACCCTTCGGGGATTACAGCCCTGATAATGGTGCCGATTCCCTTGTTTACAAACTAAACCAAATTTAAGTTCTGTGCATCTTTATTTAAATTTTAGTTTAGTCCTGTCAAATCTTTAGAAAAATTTTAGTTTAGTCCTGTCAAATTAACCAGCGCCTGACACAAGTTTAGACGTGATTAAAAAGTTGACTACTAAAATTACATCAAATTACGTAAGGTGCTGACTAATTTGACAGGACTAAACTAATATTTATCTTTTGTCCTTTTCATAATGAATTTGAAAGAAAAAGACGCACTCAACTTAAATTTAGTTTCGTTTGTGAACAAGGGAATCGGCACCATTATGTTATGTTTACAACTAACTTATTTTTACTGTGTTAATATTTCAGGGAAACAATCAACACAACATCGATTGTAGAAGACATAAGTGAAAATGGCTTGTATAAAATATTTGTTAACACCACCGTAAGCATAGCAGATGTCAACGAAGGCGAAATACGCTGCGAGCTAACGTACTTCTCATTAGAACATCCTCCGTACGTAGCGCTGAAGAAATATGTTCCTGCAGGTATGTTATAGACTTAATAAGTAGGAAGAGAGGGAGAAAGAGAACAAATGCTTTCAGAAGCACGGAGCTACCGTGCTTCTGAAAGCATTTGTTTTCTTTCGAACAGCCCGCAGCCCTGGCAGGCATTGGCCCTTGCGGGCCCCTCCCTGTTTGCTGACATCTCTTTGAGGCGCGCGTGGAACACGAACGCGCCGTCGAGGCCAGCGCACACCCCGGACGGCTGGGCAGAGCATTTTATTTTTACCTAACGTAAATTCATACTTGGGTGGTGGTAACAAGATACAGATTCTAACGTGTAGAGATCGATCCCAAGGCATTATTAAAGAGGATACTACTGCCCTGCCGTTCCCTGTGTGCGCTGGCCTTTAAGGTGCTGTTAAACTGATAGATATTTCAATGTATTATCTGTTAAACTCCGGTTCAGTCAGTTTGACTGCACCAAACAGCCGTTGGGCTTGGCTGCCAATTGCAGATCTTTAATCGTTACGAGTAGTTAAAAGTCCAGCAGCCAGTCTTATAAGGCGCAACATATTAAAAAAAAATGTAAAATGCAATGCAGTGTAAATGTAACGTGCATATTCTAAAATGTTTAAAATCAAATTCCTTAAGTTATTATTTTAATTGCTTATACCTATATGTAATGTATTTAGATTTTAATGATGTTACTTAATATTTTTGTGTTTTGTCGAATTGTGTTTGAGACTGTATGGATATTTTAATTTGTCTGACAAATAAATGAATTGAATTGATTGATCGAATTATCCGGCAACTGGGTTAAGTAAGTCAGTCAGTCGCTCATCCCATCTAAAATACTGGTAGTCAAGCATCCGGTAAAACTCGAAGTCGACCCCATCCCCAATTTAGTTGGGAAAAAGCTAGGCCGATGTTGACGTAGGAAGCGAAAAAATATTTAATTGAACTTTAGAGATGACTTATGAATTCAGGACTGTACTTATTAAGTATTTATGTTTAATAACATGGTAATTTTAAAATGAAGCCGGTATCTTTACAAGTTGAATGCACCAATTGATTGCTTATGGCACACATGTGTTGCTTTGGAACGTCTTCACATTATTGTGTTTATTCAAGCAAAGAATTAAACTTACATATTTGCATTTTTCATTTACACAACCAACTAAACATTCTCATGATTACTGCACATTACCCATTATACTACTTAGATATTGGATTCAAAAGCATGATGAGTAACAGCATTTCGCTTTTAGTACAGGGATAGATACAACATACTTCAAGGTTTAGTTTCAAACCAATTAAATAATTTGTAATTTACAGGATTTGTTAAAATCAGAACAATGTTGTTATCAACACAGAGTACTAATCAAACCTATTGGTGTTTTTGAACAGTATAATAAATTTCTTACAATTTTGATAGTCTAATCGCCTACAGGAAATCCAAGTTAGCAATATATTATGTGCAGTGTGCTGCGATCAATCTGTTGTTAATAAATAAGACCTATGTAGTACTGTGGCTGGTCGTAGAGTAGGTGTGTGCCACTGTGTGTTGTCTGTGTACTAACGTTGGTTGTTGGTCATGGTCGACGCCAGGCCGCGATGCACCGCCCTCCACTGAGCCGCCCGAGGACGAGACCGAGCCGGATCCTACGCACGACTCCTTGCAAAACCCCAGTAAGTCATAGACATACTAGGAATACAAGACCAAGGATTACACTTTACGTCGGTCAATTTTTTTAAACTAACTGAAAGTGTATTTATCAACAGTAACTATCTTGACACATTAAGAACACTTCAACGCTATCAATATAATGTGTAATTATATTTTCTTATTTTTATTACCTTTATCCACTCGGTACATTAGTATTATCATTTATTTATTTCGTGTTATATAATTGAAAAAGAACATATTATTTTACCCATCCGAGGATCCTGGCCACGCCCATATGCCTGATATATGACTTCCTACTAACTAAACCTTAAGTGAAAGCGCGGTTAATCGAGTTGACTTACTTGTAAGAACGGTTCATTACCTAAAAATCTTGTAAAGTCCAAAGATATGTAAAGTACAGAGACTTAAAATGTCAACATCACTTATATCAGAAGATTCAACTCGGCTAGCTTTGTGCTTACGCCTATGAATGTTCGTATAGTTTTGTTTGTGGTGTTATGATTATCAAGTTATATACCCATACGTTAACAAGACACACTATTAACAACTATTAACCACATTTTTTTAACTAAAAGTTTAAAAAAATGTGGTTAAAATAGAAGCCAGCAGGCAAAAAGTTATTAAATTACGAAGTCAAATGACAATAAGTCTTCTCCTTTTGCCTGAATTGTTAACTATTTGCTCACCGTATGATAATGATACATTCATTTGCTTGCTTGTGTTCTTGAAACTTGTATTTTCAAAATGGTTAAATTCTAAATTGAATATAATCCACGGCACAATACTGGCATGAATCACGCCGTTCTCTAATGGAGTTCTATTTAGGTACAACAATACGATTTCAGAAATCCTCTTACTAGTGCAGAGCAACATCTGATTCGCATATACACCGTGATTTTTTAGTCGTCTGACAAAGGTGGTCCACTCAATGTATTGGACATAAAATACCTCTAGGCGTGTTTTTTTTACCATTAATTAAGAAAAAACAAAGAAAAATAAATAATACATTATAATTATGAAACCTCCATCATGTTAATAATGTTTACGTATCAAACAGTAGAACATAAAATCGCACGAGTCGAGTAGATAGATTTTCGCTCGCAACAGAATGTTTCAACAACGTTATGCATCACAGTAATGAATTTTATTAAAAAAAAAAAAAAAGATCTCTTAAATACCATTTTTTTTGTTAGGAATGTATAGTAGTCATTGGATACATGAAGTGGGCTGCTGTTGTCAGACGACTAACAAGTCACGGTGTATATAATATTAAGAACATAAACAAGGCTCGGATACCGGTTAAATTTTCAAACCGTTATGATGTACTTCCACGCAAAACCTCTACATTCGGTTTTGTTCGCAAAAACCGTTTTATTTAAACCGGTATTGGGAACAGTATTTTCATAAAGGTTTTGTTGAATTAAACGGTTTAGAGCAATATAAACCGGTTAATACGGACGCATGATAAACAAACGTCGCGCGCTGTTCAGTTTTTATTTAGTAGTAAGATTTTGTTAGTTAGTGGCAACGGCACCACGCGTCTTCACGGACTGTGGTGCAGGCTAAAGATCTCTTACAGCGGTGGTTTGCTTCAGCCGCCTGGTGCACGACCACCCTCCTGCCGGAGTCCGGCGCCAAACAGCTTGCCTATGTGACGTCGGTGTGCGGGAGTGCCAGTGCCAATGGTGGATGGAAATTGTCAGTTACGCGGCTTTGGAACAGTCTGGGTTTCTATGTAACTCTACCGGGTGACTCATACTGGAGAGTAGTGGGATCCGAGGCACGGTCTCTGCTGTTAGCCGACCACAGTTAGTAAGGGCCCAAGTACTGCGCCAGCCACGTTGGAGGCTGTCCCGCCAACTCGTGAAAAATCCCGAAATGCTCCACTGTACCAGATGGCGACTGGTAGTGAGGACCCGGTATCCATTTTGGGGGGCTCGGCCGTCGCCGCAGTCTCCAGATGAGTCTCCCACAGGTCGGATGAGCTGAAGGGTCCCGTTGGGTAACCAAGCCGCGTCTCGACCATCCTTCTGTTTCCCCACTAAAATACTCCACATCTTGAAAAGCATAAAAATAAAACGGTTTTGAAGCGGCAGCACTTCCTCCCACGTAAAGTGCATCTTACCAACATTAGGGGGTTGCACTCAAATAACGGTCCGGTCCTCCACCACCTCAAAACTTATTCTTTTTAATGGTGACGCTTGACGCAGATAGCGACTCCGTCAGACGTGGCTTACCTCAACTACACAGGTACTCGCTTGAACATAAGTTCGTAAAAGGAGCTGGGGTCTGTGTGTACGACCGCGATGACATTACAAAAATTATGCTTTCGGCGTCTCCGTTGCTTTGAAGATACCGGCTTATCTACTAACTGGATACGGTTGGATACCGGGGTCGAGAAATCACTCTACGTCAGTGTCTACCGGTCGCACAGCGGTGACCAGGAGACGACCAGGCTCTTTGAGCACCTGATGGAGAAGGCGGATTGGGCCCAGCAAAGATACCCAACGACGGAGCTTCTTTTTATGGAGGACTTTAATGCCCACCACGATGAGTGGTTGTTCCCGTTCCAGAAAACTGACCATGCTGGGAGAGAGGCTCGCAAACTTGCATTGTCGTTAGACCTCACCCAGCTGGTGAGTGAACCTACGCGGGTCCAGATGTTGACGGACACACACCCAACTGCTTGGACTTGCTGCTGACCATTAACCAGCCCCACTGGGAACATCTGACCACTGTCTAGTAAACTCTGTGTCTATCAGTTCTCCTCCGGATGATAGCTCAAAGGGCGAGTTTGGCGATACGAGTCAGCAGACTGGGATGAGATGCGGCATTTCTTTGCGTCCTTCCCTTGGCATCCAGTGTGCATGCCAAGGGAAGGACGCAAAGTTTCCCTTCTCCGACATACCGGTCGGTCACAAAGCCGTCTTTGGTTCAATGTTGATTGCGCTCGTGCTGTGGCTCGAATGCAGTCTGCATACCAAGCCTGGGTGCAAGCTCGTGACCGCAAAGTTCGAGCTCGACGGGTTCGCACGAACCTTACTACCACTTTTCTTTTTCGGATGGGAAATCATCAAATGACTCCTCCCGCTCTGGGCAGAGCGGAAGGAAGTGTCAGACTTGTACTAACTAAAACCCATCCATGTTCCTTCCTTGCCCTTTGTGTTTCAGGGCCGCGGTATCGTTTTCGAACAGTCCCGTAGCCCTGCCAGGCATCGGCCTTAACGGGCCGCTCCCTGTTTGCTGACATCTCTTTGAGGCGCGCGTGAAACACGAACGCGCCGTCAACACGGCCTGTCGTCAAAAGACGGACGGATGTACCTGCGTCAGGCGGAAGGTGAGGGCGCCGTGGCGCCTCTCCAGCCACTCCTCAAAGAGGGGACTTATCGCCACTATTGTGGCGAGCCCTGCACGGGGTTGCGGTAGTCGATCTCTCCATGTCGCCATGAGATCGCGCCGAAAGTCTGTCCGCTGCGCGACAATTTGCCGCGGCAGTGGAGTTTCCCCCCGGCGTAGTGCCTCTACGCGCCACTCGTGTAGGCGCGCAAGGACTATCGTCTCCAGATCCCATGGCGGCAATCCAGCAAGGAGGCTCGCCGCCTCGCCGGAGATCGTGCGGTACCCCTGGACTAGCCTTACGGCTACCACCTTCTGGGGCGCGTTCAGGTAGTGGGCTGCTCGCCGCCTCAAGGAACGCGCCCACAACGGGGCCCTGTAAACGGACCGCACGACCCTCGCGTAGGGCCTCCGGCAGGAGGCGTTTGGACCCCCCAGGTTGGGCAGGAGCCGCCTGAAGGCAGCCCCGGTCCGTTCCAAATGCTTACTACCCTTCAGGTAGTAAACAATTTTGGTCCTTATCCAAATCGGTCGGAACCAGCTTCTGCCGGGCCACATTATCCCCCCTGCAAAAACCGGATGGGTCGCTAGATCACTCCTCTACCCAGAAGGCAAATCTGTTTGCATATCTGTTTGCGAGCAAAACACGTCTAGATACTGACTCAAAACAGTTACCAACGATTCCTCACTGTGATTCTTAGATGCCGGAAATTACAATACACATTAAAGAGGTTCGTAGAGTACTCCATAGCCGAGACGTGAACAAGGCTGGCGGTCCTGACGGCAGCCCAGCAAGAGTCTTAAGGAACTATGCGCCTGAGTTGTCTTCTGACTTGACACGCTTAAACTGCCTCTCTCTTAAACCCAGAACGGTACCAGAGTCATGGAAGGTTGCCAATATACAACCAGTACCCAAGATGGGACCGTGCCGACCCAGTAACTATTGACCAATCGCCATCACCTCCATACTTTGTAAAGTTATGGAAAGGGTTCTCAATGGGATGCTGCTGGCGTACCTAGAAGCAAACGACCTACTAATTACCCGTCAGTATGGCTTTCGCCGTAGACGATCAACCGGGGAACTTCTGGTGTTTGCTACGCACTGCTGGGGCGAGGTCATCGGGAAACACGGCGAAGTTCTTGCCGTGGCGCTTGATATCCCGAAGGCTTTCACCAGGGTATGGCACGCAAGTCTGCTGAGCAAACTTCCTGCATAAGCCATTCCCGTTGACTTTTGCTGCTGGATATCTAACTTCCTGAGTGAACGGTCGATCCGAGTGGTCATTGCTGGCTGCTCCTCTGACCTTATCGCTATTGATGCCGGAAATCCTCAGGGGTCTGTTCTCCCTGTGACACTTTCCCTGCTGCACATCAATGACCTTCAGGTTCCTGGTATTGTTAGGTATGCCGTCAACAGCACTGTCATGAAGAGTTTTGCATCCAGCGCAAAAGTCAGCGGTGAAGAAGAGCGTTCTTTGAGAGAGCCCATGGTAGAGCGAACGAATTCAACCTTAAGTCTTGTCTCCAAGTGTGGTGATGAAAATCTGGTTGTTTTTAACGCCACCAAAACACAAGTTTGCCTGTTCACCACCAAAAGAAGTCCGTTCCGTGGCTTCTACTTTCCGGAGTGCATCAGTACGAGTTACAGACAGCTTCGAGCTTCTAGGCACGAAGTTGAGTGCGAATCTGAATTCGAAAAAAGAACTGAATTTTAGCTGAAACCTCAAACAGCGGCAAAAAAGCTAGGTATCTTCAATAAGGTTAAGCGTTACTTCAAGCTTAGACAGCTTTTAGTCATATATAAAGCTCAAGTTCGGTCTGGCATGGAGTATTGCTGTCACCTGTCCCACCATCTCCCTTCTTCCAACGGGAGTCCAGACGTACTACAGGTTATCACCACTACCTTGTCGATGTCCCACACATTCGAATTAAGCGCTTTATTATGCGCACAACCAAGGAGTGGGATTCCCTGTACCCAAGTTCATAATTAATGAGTACCCAAGTTCATAATTATGACGTCAATCTATTTAAGTCGTGAGTTAATAAGCTTCTTTTTGTTTAGCTCGTCCCATCGTCGAACTCCGGACTAGATTGCGGTCAAGAGTAAGCCGAATTAATACTAAAAATAAAAAAAAAACGGTAAACATAATATTTCTTTACACAGATCGTATGGACCAGTTAGATAGTCAGCCATTTTATGATGAAAAAGAAAACTCTCAATATATCCTATCCTTACAAATAACCAGAAGTTGCAACGCGTTTACCGAAATGCCGCTCGTCCAATAAACCGGTTAAAATAAAGTTCTTAAAACGTTTACGTTCTTAAGAAAAGTTGGGAGGAAAACCGAAATAAACCGGTATTAAACGGTATATTTTAAACCGGTTCCGAGCCTTGACAATAAATGATACCTCCTACATAGATCCATTGCGTTCATATAAAAACCATAATTATTTATAGCACATTCTAGAATATTCAATAAGGATGTTGACCGTGGAATTATTCTAAATAACCGTCCCTCAAGTGGCACGAACTTTCTTAATACTAACGTTCGTTGTTTGAGGCTATTGCCAAACTTTCGAACTTCTACACGGTCTACACCCAACAATTTATCTGTGCGTTGTCTGTTAGTAAAATTAAGATTTTTCAGGGGACGCACTGCGCTTTTCAAGAGTCTTCACGAATCGTCTCACGCGCAAGTTTGACTATTTCCATCCTCCCGAACAAGCCGGTTTCCGAAAAGGCTTTAGCACCGTAGACCACATACATACGCTGCGGCAGGTTATACAGAAGACCGAAGAGTATAACCTGCCTCTCTGTTTGTGGACTATGAGAAAACCTTTGATTCGATCGAGACTTGGGCTGTACTGCAGTCTCCAACGGTGCCAAATCGACTATCGGTACATCGAGGTGTTGAAGTGTTTATACAAAAACGCCACCATGTTAGTCCGACTTCAGGACCAGACCTCGGAACCTATCCTTCTCCAGCGAGGTGTGAGACAGGGGCACGTCATATCTCCGAAACTGTTCACCGCTGCACTGGAGGATGTCTTCAAGGTTCTGGACTGAAGGGCTAGGCATCAATGTGAATGGCGAGTACATATCTCACCTTCGGTTTGCCGACGATATAGTGGTTATGGCTGAGACCATGGAGGACCTCAGTACAACGCTCGATGATGTCAGTAGAGATTACGGAAGAGTGAGTCTTAAAATGAACATGGACAAAACCAAGGTCACGTTGAATGCCCATGTAACACCCACTCCTATCAAGATCGGAGACTACAATCGAAGTTATAGACGATTATGTCTACCTGGGACAAACGATCCAGTTAGGTAGGTCTTACTTCGAAAAAGAGGTCAACCGTCGAATCCGACTCGGCTGTGCAGCGTTCGGGAAGTTGCGTGGTATCTTCTCGTCGAACTTACCGCAGTGTCTCAAGACGAGACCAGTGTGTGTTGCCAGTGATTACATAGGGTACCGAAACGTGGTTGCTCACAATCGGCCTCATCAGAAGGCTTAAAATCACCCAAAGGGCAATGGAGAGGGCTATGCTCGGAGTTTCCTTGCGCGATCGAATCAGAAATGAGGACATCCGCAAGAGAACCAAGGTTACCGACGTAGCCCGAAGAATTGCCAAACTTAAGTGGCAGTGGGCAGGGCACATTGCTCGCAGAACGGATGGCCGATGGGGCCGTAAAGTTCTGGAGTGGCCGGATGCGAGTCGCACGGGACCGGTCAATGTGGCGACACTTGGGGGAGGCCTATGTCCAGCAGTTGACGTCTTTCGGCTGAAATGATGATGATGAGGGCACGCACTTGTTTGTCACGTATGTGTGATTAAGCCGGTCAAAAGGTGAAAAAAGCCGTCTTAAAGAAAAATCGTGAACGCAATCAATTAATTATTTATGTACCTATATTCACATTATGATGATTATGTTTTCCAGGTAGTGATGGCATTCGGCTCCACTGCTCGTGGGTGCTGCTCACGTTGGCAGCTGTCGTGACGTATCTACAAGCGACACTGTGACTCTTCTCTATTGTGATACTAATTATGTAACTATGTTATACGATACTATTTAACTAAGTGTTAATGTTATTAAGCTTTACCTAGTAAGTAACTGTAAAAAATATTTCAATTTACAATATTAATAAAAAGATACTTCTTGTTGAAAATTATTTAATCTTTTGAAATACCTTACGAAAGGAAAACGTTGTTTCTTTAAATGAAAAGCATTTACTTAGTTAGTAAAACGGTACACATAAAGTAATACAACATAACATGTAGTCAAATTGGAAGGACCAAGTCTCCAATGTCTGTCATACAATAAAGGGTGTAAACAGGCTCTTAACGAAGCCGAAAGGATTGATTGATTAATTTGATGTACATAATGCTTGGTTGACGGCTTCGTGAAGAATCTTTTTACACCCTGTATGTACAATTATAACCCCACATAATAAGGGGACAAGTCTAATGCCATCAACCGGGCACAAATCCAGACCCCGTGGCTGCTACTGATAAATTCCAGATGGAAAAATCCAATAACACTTTATCCTACCTGTGAATCAAACCCAGGACCTCTGCTCATCAGTAGTGCTTCCTTCCACTAGACTAACGAAGAAGAGTGTAAAAAAAAATAAAAAAAGTAGTAGAAGTAGTAGTATAAAGTAATATAAAATAAAAAAAATCTTTAGGTCTGAAACACAGATGAATATGATGTCACTTACAGCTAACAGGTGTCAGTTGATTGGTTTATAATAGGTGAAAGGATAATAAAAAAATAAAGAACAATATCTTATATTTTTCCTTATACAGCACATTTCTATGTCTGTCCAATTAATATATTTTGTCCTTATTTACTAGGTAGCTTTCTTATACCTTATATACACAGCATCTCTAATATAATTGATTTTTAAATTTCGTTAGCTACTCCTTACTTATAAATGGCACATGTAAATATAATTAAAATCTAAACCACATGCCTACACTTAGTCATCTCATTTTTACTTTTCAGTCAAATAAAAAAAACAACACAAAACATCACTATGTATTGGAAGGGTTGAAATAAAAGTCTTTGGTTCTTACATTTTTAAAGCATTAGGGATAGGACTGAAAATCAGTCAACAGTTTCACAAAAAACTACAGTAAATAGTCCCTCAACTAGGCGTAACAACCATGTCTGCTCTACGATAATATTATAAAACAATAATTTACAAAGTAAACTAACGGAATTTTTGGCTTTTCAATATCAAAAACCGATATAGATATATATATTTGTGCCAATGCAACACTGTTTTGAAAAGAGATATCGTAATTTACATGATACCGGATTTAGCGAAAGTATATGAATATTAAAACAAACTTTCTGCGAAAAAAAAACGACTTCCAAAAAAACACTAAAAAAAAACTAAAATAACTTTTTTTTTGACTTTGTTTGTTTCATTGTAATTTTTTGTCACCGACTTCCGAAAGTAATTAAAAAAAGTTATTTCAGTTTTTTTTTAGTGTTTTTTTGGAAGTCGGTTTTTTTTCGCAGAAAGTTTTTTATTTTACCCTTTTTAGTTGTAGACTTTTTAGCATACCACACAAATTCTAATCATGAATTAATTTGTATATTGTAACCAGAACTTTACGGAAGTACTCGTCAAGACGAATCAAGCGAGTCCAAACTCGATGGGGTTGTCGTTTTATAGCAGAGTTCTTAAGGCGACCTTACAGCTCCATCACCAGACCCCGGATACTATCTAAAGACAAACTACTCATTAAGACGAATCAAACGAGCCCAAACTCGATGCGGTTACGTCGTTTCATCACGGAGATCCTATGGCCACCTTCAAGCTCCATCATCAGACCCTGGATACTATCTAAAGACAAACAACTTATTTAGACGAATCAAACGAGCCCTAACTCAATGCGTTTATGTCGTTTTATCACGCAGATCCTATGGCCACCTTACAGCTCCATCATCAGACCCTGGATACCATCTATAGACAAACTACTCATTTAGACGAATCAAACGAGCCACTTGATGCGGTTACGTCGTTTTATCATGGAGATCCTATGGCCACCTTCCAGCTTCATCATAAGACCCTGGATATCATCTAGAGACAAAGTACTCGTCATGACGAATCATATGAGCCCAAACTCGATGGGGTTATGCCGTTTCATAACGGAGTTCCTAAGGCCGCCGTCTAGCTCCATCATCAGAACAGCTCCATGTCATCGATATATTGTACTATCACGCGATATACATAAGCGTGCAAATTTTTAATTCAATCGGAAATCAGGAAGTGTGTCAAATTAAACACGCAAAACTTCAGGCGTCGTCGCGATATAGCAATTAACGTGAAAACATACCAAATTACTGAACCGATTTTGATAAAATTTCTATGGGACCAATCGGGAAGTATATCCTTTCACATAAAAGAAGAATTTTTGAAATCGGTTAAGAAACGACGGAGATATGAAGTAACAAACACAAAAAAAAAAAAAACAACCGAATTGAGAACCTTCTCATTTTTGAAGAAAGTCGGTTAAAAAAAGACGTGTGGCACTCGGAGACTGCCGCGGTAAAGCTATTGCATAGCATTTTTTATCAACTTATGTAATTATAATTATTTATTCACTTTCGTAGTGTCAGATATTGACAAGCCTTAGCTAGGAGCTAGGAGCTAGCTCCAGCGGTAGATTAAAAATAATAACCTAGGCTTGTCAATGATGACACTACGTGTTAGGCACTAGGTGTTAGGTTATTTTCGTTACGGAATTTCTGGATTCGGTCTCCACGCTCAAGGCCCGCGATAGAAGCTATGCAATAGCTTAAAAAGATATCCCATAAAAAAGAAAAATAGGAATTGGTACGAACCAATTTATAATAAAGATTTGTGAAACGTGAAACTTAGTGAAACCAAGCGATTAATAAGAATATATACATACTACTGATAACGAATATTATTCATATGAGGCAGTCTGTGAATCGTGCCCTTTGTTAACTCTAAAGATGCCTGTAACATACAAAGTCTGATAATAATGTCTTTTCAGTTATTTTACCCTGGGCAGCTGCAACCCAAAAGCAACCTTATTGCAAGGAACATAAAGATCACTATCACCTTGACAGACTTGGCAGTGAAAGCAACCAAAAACCAACCCTATTGTACGACAATAAAGATGACTGTGTATTTGACAGAAATCCTTGATGTAAAATAACTATGAAATTACTGTAGAGAATTAAAAAACATAAGTACTTGAGAAGTTGAAATGCGTTATTAAGGCGATTTTCACACTGCCCCGCATGATGCAGCGTAGCGCGTGGATGCGTGTTCTTCCGTTGCTTGTAAGTATCTCCGTTTGTATGGAAAACACGCACAGTCTAACACACAGAAAATGCATCCATTTTCTGTCCGCCGTGTTCGCGTCCACGCGCTACGCTGCATCATGCGGGGCAGTGTGAGAATCGCCGAAGAGTATCACTTTCGCATGGTGGTTGCGTCAGGATAGCCCGCGAAATTCAAATTTTCTTACGTTTTTTGCAATTTGCAGGTCATTGTCAGGTTGTTTGTTTTTCATGAAATATTCATGGAATAGGGTTACATGAACTAAGAGACTTGTGTTGATGATTTTCACTATTCTATTTCTGTAACTACATACGTGTTACTGGCGCGACTCATTTTTCATCAACGTACAACCTGGTACTGACCTGAAAATTACAAAAAACGTAAGAAAAATTGAATTTCGCGGGCTACCCTGACGCAACCACCTTAATGATAAACGTAGACAGTTATGTTCAATGGAGGTGATATGGAGAATGGAGGTGATATTAATTGTTTTTATTCAGAAAGTTATTAAAGATTGTTTGAAAGTTTCTAAATTAATATTGACATTTCGAAATTTAGGTACATTTTGAACATGTAAAATGTCCAGCTGCAGTAGAACGTTTTCGTTCAAATTATTAAAAAATCTCAAGTTAAAAGAATACATATCATTTCAAACTAAGCAAATCAAGTTTTCCTAAAACAAACAGTGTTATTCAACAGCCAATAATTATTATGAGGATATAATTGATTATGTAGCTGATGTACGACTACTTAAATAACTAACATTTAAACATTGGTATTTGTCATTTGGTTGATAAGTGTGTAATCAAAAGCGATTAGGCCAGTCACATATTACAACTAAATATATAACGTATTCACATTACGAATACTTAGGTTAGACCCTTGCTTTTTCAGCACCTTAGTCTCAATTTCACAGATAAAGCACCTACCTACTAAATCATTAACACATCTAACATACTACACCATTTCCTAAACATTCGAATAATAAATTTTATTATCCACAAATTAAACATTATGCAACTCACTTGAAAAAATATAATATATAGGTACATAATTTAAATATTATTTAATGTAAAAAAAATGAATATAAAAAGCTTCATAAACAATAGATACTAGGGCTTTATGATTGAAACTTAGTCATCATTAGTAAATAGTAAACGGTATGCACGGCACTCAAACTGAATAAATGAGTTTACTGTGAAAATTTGTAAAAGATTGACTATCTAACTACAGGTCTGGCTATTTTTGTAAACTTTAGCGACATACTAAGTTTACGCTTGTTATTATTTTCTACATACTTAATAGCATATTATAAAAATACATTAGTAGAGCCCTAAAAAAAAGGACTAATTTTAGTCATTGGCTTTTAATTAGGAAGGTAATGTTACCGTGTATTTTAAACAACAATTGCAACTCATAACTTACCACAAAAATGGCAACAAAATACAATGTATCATGTTTAGTAACTCTAACCTTGTACAATGACAAGTAAACTTGTGCTTTTGAACACATTTTTATGTGATAAGTAACATACTTGAACCTATTCACTTTAAAATCCAGAATTACAGACATTTAATTAGATTTCAAGAGTTGATTGATATTATTCACTGTTTTCGATTTTTGGTGTGCTAGTCACTAGTTGTAGATACTTTATGTTATGGTAGGTATCTACCTTAATCACAGGTTACATTTGGTAAACACTACTTTGTAATAACATGCAGTATAAATATTTACATAGGTTAATTTTAGGAACTAGAATTAACTCAAATTAATGCTTAACTAATCAAATATTTGGTACATGTATACAATAAAATTGTACAGGCAAAAGCCAACATTCATATTTTTAATATATTTCCACATCTTAAGATGAGTGAGATACTTAATTAATGCAGCTGATACCACATGCATTCATTTCTAATATTTTGTTTAATATTGCACCTTACATATTCTTTGAATATTTGCATTTATAACTTGTAAAAGTGGGCCGCACTTTGGACACGTTTTCGTAATACCCAATAGTTGATATGTCTTAGGTAAATGTTTTTACACTGGCACCGACTGAAATGGGTATGATACTTTTTCAGGGTAGCTTCTCCTAAAAGTAGTCTAATAGAACTCTACCGACGAACCATGGCATTTAGGCATGGCGAAAACGGACGAAAGATCCCAATGCACCTATTACAGGTAAAGATTGCCTAATTTAAAATTGCGGACTCACTCTGCCATTGTCACAGGTGCCGAAGCGTCAGCCCGTAACAGTGACTGAATAAACAATGACGGTGACCAATTCAAGCGTACATGTTGTGCACCGGGTGAATATTCAAACGAACTTATCTTTAAGGGAAATTCGACGGTTATTATGACAAGTTGTTGTCGGAAAAGAAGTGCAACAGGCGCGATATTATAAATTAAACGATCTCTATAATCCGATGGCGTTGGAATATTTCACGTTACAGGGCCAGATAATAAATACAAAAAATGAGTGACGAAAAACACGTTACCAGTATGGGTACTGTCCTAAGACAAGGGTCGTAAATTTACGTGCGATACAAATTCGTATCAGATGTGCGGCGGGCTTTAAAATATTTTGCTATACAGAGTGCAATACTTAACTTTTATTTTGTTTTGTCATTACTGGCTGGACTTCCGCAAATGATATTACATGAATTATGTCTAGTCTTGCGATTGCCATCTGCATCGCAATCTGCTCCGGCAGCTACAGATGTTAACGCGACGGTTTTATCAAAGTCAATAGTCGTGTAACCGATGGCAGCAGACGGTGCCGTTGCGGGGTTGTTGGCAAGGCTCACTTTCTCTACACTGCACTGCGAAACAAGACGTCCACGTGGCTGTGACGAATACGAAGCAACGCTTTCTTTATTAGAACCGCTGATTGACTGACTCTCGGGAGAAGTTAAATCTCTTGTCATTTTTATAATTTCTTTATTCGAATCAATATCTAATATCGCATAGTTGACTTCTAATTCCTCAACAGGTGACATAGACGTAAAAGTATCGGATTCTGAAAACTTTTGGTTGTGTTCAGAAGGTGCTGAGAAACTTAATATTTGTTTAGCGTTTTTAATACTGTCACCCATATCACCGAGTGATAAATTTGCGTATGTGTTTATCTCGGGTTTATTCCCCACAGACAAATTACAATATTCTACTTGTTTTGGTGTCAATGGAGTGGTAGGCCCGGTATCATTCTTACCGGCTTCTGTGTCAGTGGGTATGGTTGGCAGGTTCATGTACATTCTAGCAGCTTCTTGTTGCTGCTGCTGTTGTTGTTGCTGTTCTAGGCTCAATTGGGCGTAGTGTTCACTCGAGTTACTCAACGTCGGGGATAAAGGGCTATTCATTTGTCTGATATTTGAAGTATTTTTATCCAAACTTTCAAGGAATAAGCTTTCATCTTCTATTTCTTTCATTGTATTCATAGCAGCCTCTTGACGCAACGTGCTCCGTAAGAAAGCTAAATCTCTATTTATGTCATTTGAGTACACATGACGGATTTCCGATGCACGGTTCTCGGTGATCGCTATCGGCGTCTCACCGTGATTATTATTAGGTTCTCTCTTAAAATCCCTGACCTGATAGACATTGGTGACTTGATTGGTACTGGATTGGGATCTTGGATATAGCGGCATTACTTCTAGTATGTCCGCGCTGGATGGTGATCGTGGTGACTGAGTAATATTACGTGGAACAGACACATTTGGTATACTATTTGGTAAATTGTTGTTGACAGCCGGGCGCGCATTGTCTGGCTGACCATTGTCTATGGATGAGCGATGAACTACACTAGCCTGTAGTGTTTGTCTGCCCTGAGGAGATGGTGTTAATCTGGATACAGGATATGGCACAGAATCATGGATCACATTCCTTATTAGAATGTGTTGTTGTAGTGTGCGAAATAACAAAGAGGCTCTACGACAGCGAAAGGCATATATACCTTCGCCAGTCTCACAACGTCTACCTGAAAATCCAAAACATTTTTATTTATTTATTTAACAATTTATGTACACACTACAAAAATAAAAGAAGAAAGAAACAGAAATTGTACAAAGGTGATGCTTATTTCTAAAGAAATCTCTTCCAGCATACCTGCGAAAGTAGATACTAAAAAAAGAGATGTAGATAGAGTGTGTAAAAGAAGAAGAGAAAATGGAATACATAAAACATAAAGCAGATACCTATTTACATATAATATAATGAGCGATTTTTGTTACATGAAGCAATATTTAAGGTCTTTTGAGGCGATGGCTTGTCGGAGCCATATACCTAAGTAGGGCGTCAAGTACAGTTTTGTACAGTAGGTACGAACAAAGAAAGAAAAAAGTAGACTAACTTTGATGATTCGCAAGTTTCGATATGGCTTAAGTGATTGGTTCATTTTTTGTGACTTTTGCCACAAAGCAAAGATACTAGCCAATCAAAAGTTGGTTGTCCAACTAAATGAAAAGGAACTAATTGGAAACCGGGTGCAG
Organism: Lycophotia porphyrea; assembly: GCA_950005105.1. NCBI lineage: Eukaryota > Metazoa > Arthropoda > Insecta > Lepidoptera > Noctuidae > Lycophotia > Lycophotia porphyrea. The sequence continues at coordinate 11,586,055 of OX465393.1, forward strand.
CTGTAACTAATTGTTTTCCTAGTTTATCAGAATAATCTATGGATTTTTATCATCAATAATTTTAAAGGACATTGGCAAGAAACGTCCAACAGATTTGAAACAAGTGTCATTCGAAGCGTTTGGTGCAAGCGCGGATCCACCGTTGTAGGCACGATGGGCATGCCCACAACCACCCTAATAGAGGTCGATAGTCTGATGTTCTATTGCCTTAATACAATTTAAAAAAATATAACCCTAGTTTACCTTAGCATTCAAATTTTCTTACGTGACTCGTACGGTCAGCGTGGCCACCACGGAGAAACCATTTTTGGTATGATATTACCAGTTAATGGTATATCTTTCTAATGATACACCATAATCGGTGGAATAGTTTAGAGTTTAAATGTGTGATATGCGTTCTAACAAACACACTTTTGTACTTTTCGTGATGAAACAGGCTAACATTTTACAGGTTTATTATTCATTTATTAGTGTTCTTCCCACGATTTTAGCTGCGTGGACCTTTACACTGTAGTTGATTGTAGATACAAGCAATGGCGTATTTATTTACCCTTAGGCTGTGGCCCTGGGCGGCGAGAACTGCCTGCCTTAACTTATTGGCCTGTCGCCTCATGTTGAAGTAGCTTCTTCTCTAATTTGTATTGCTTTGTGGTCAAAAGAAAACCTAACCTATCCGAACCGCGCTGCTTAGTTTTCGAGCTCGCTACTCTCGCACGCTAGTCTCTGTCTCTTAAGCTGTTCAGAAACTTTTAAGCGTAATTATGTCGACAATATTACCTGTATGAATGGTAAATATAAAATCTATACAAATCCGAGAAGGACTGTTAAGTTTTTCAAGCTCGTTTCGCTCGCTCTTGCATTTTGGAGTCCAATTTACTTATGAATTCTGAAACTGTTATGCATAAGTCGGCAAAGTAAGGTGGGTGCCAAAAATTTCGAGCTCGCTCGCCTCTTAAAGTAATCATGGTCCTGGGACTTTTCTTGACAAAGTCGGCAAATTAATTTTAATAACGCCTATTTAAATGGTATAAACAAAGTACAAATCGGAGCAGAGCTGCTAAAATTTTCGAGCTCGCTGCGCCCGCTCCTGAATTCTAAAGTCTGTTGATTATTCTGAAAATATAACATATCAGAGGCGGGTGCAAAAAAAATTGAGCTCGCTGCACTTGTTCTTGCATTATTATAAGTTTCTTCTTGTGAAATTAATCATTAAACTACAACCACTCCACGAAGATTTGCACTTTTTTTTGTTTCAACGTCACTGCCGATTTTAGGGTCATGCCCACAACCTATTTTGAAGGCTGGATCCGCGCCTGGTCTGGTAAGTAAGATATTTTTTACTACGGCGACCTTCTTCATATGTGTGGGATATATGTACAGTCGCGGCCTTTTCCGCCTGATCACTTATAAAAATAATCACTAGAATCATGCGAAGGCGCCCCGCTCGGCTAGAAAGCGTTTCGCGCGCGTGACTGCAAGCAAAAATGAGCTTAATGGTGATCAGGTGGGAGTGTTTTCGATTGTACATACCTGGAATATTCCTAACTCAAACTAATCTCACTAACCTAACCTAATCTACAGTAATATTTTTTTACATGTCTCATCTCAATTTGAAACATTATGAATGGAGGAAGGAAACCCTTACCATGTAATATAAAATTCAAGATTGGTAAAAAACATTAATTCATGCAGATTTTGTAATAACATACCTGATTCAAAGCTGAATATGTCTCCTTCAAATCCATATCTCCTTAATGAGTGTAAAGGCCATACAGTCGAGTCTCTGCCCTCACGATACAATATTATATCAGAATCTGTAATCTCTAACTGACCAGAACATAAATCAGCACCATTCTCATCAATGTTTACAACACGAAACACATTAGGATGTAAGTCTGAAGTTTCTTTCTTGCTGTGTAAGCACCCCATTATGCTACCTTTCAAAACAAGTTAGGTACCATTTATATTTTTATGTAATCTGCAAATACAAATAATAACACCATTAGTATGATTGATACGTATGCAGCTAATACAGTAACAATAATGTAATTTTACAAATTTTCTAACAACAGACAGTTTGCTTGCTGGTCATTTCAATGATTTTTTTGGATTTTTTTCTTTGAATAATGTGTTATTTCGCGTTTAGTTTTCGGTACCTACAAACTATAGACCAATTAAGTGTTTACCGACGGTTTATAAACTTCTTACATCCATTCTGAGCGTTAAAATTGCTCAAAATATTGATTGCAATTGAACCTAGGAATGGGCACCGTGGTACTAAGAGCTGCTTCTTATCGACATGGCCGTAAGCCATATTTATAAGAACACATGTACATGATTCATGAGGGTTGTACAAAATAGACGCAACTCTACGCACCTGTGTCGTGTATGAGGCAGTGGAGGACGGTCCTTCTCTACCCTGGATGTCGCAGATTCTTGTGAACGATGAGCCTATCAGGATTGAGCGACTATTACATTATGATCGCCCAGTCTGGTTTTGCTTGGCCTTGAATCCTCTGAGCACACTGCTGGAGTATTCAGATCTAGTCTACCGGTTGAGGAGAAGTAGTCAGGTTATATCTCATCTGTTTTACATGGATGACATGAAAATCTGTGCCCCCAAAAATTAAAGACTAATGGAGCTACTAAAGTTAACTAAAACTCGCAGTAGCGCCATCAGGATGGAATTTGATGTGAATAAGTGTGCTGTCATGCATGTAAATTGAGAGGCGAGGAGGAGAGATTATGGAATCCGTGGCAACTCAACTCTCGGATTCTATATTCCTCGCAGTCAACAAGACTTAGAGGCCTGCTGACATGAAGCAATCGTTGAAGGAGCGAGAATAAAGTTTTGTATTAGGCGGAAATCAAGGCCATCCATGGTTGGGTCATACCGGTTTTGATGTATTCTATTAGCATACTCAAATGGACTTAGAAATTGAATAGGAGGATTCGCACCCTGCTGAACGCAAATCGTACGCATCGCCCTCGACCATCGGTGATGAGACTGTATATCCCGCGGAAGTTTGAGGGTCGTAGCATCTTAAATGCATAGACCTTGCTCAACCGCGAGATGTGCAGTATCAGCGAATGCTTCCTTGAAACCCACGTGGTGATGCACCGAGATGTGGTCTCAATGGACAAGGGCGCCTCACCGAGCTTTCATTGGCTTACCAGAACTGGCGCAAACCTGTAGTATTGGATACTACTGACCGCAGGGAAGTATTGCAGAGCAAGGAACTACACGGACGCCTTTTCTGGGCCTTATGTAGACCGACTTGGACTCCGTAGCCTACCTACCTTTCGCTGCCCTCTTTGGAAAAACCGATTTTGTGCGATTATTTATAGATGAAGTTATCATGACGAATAATTATCGCAAATACATTGTCAACGAAGGTACAGTTGAAATCTGTTGGGCATGCCACCGACCCGGTGAGTCTATCCGACATAATTATTGTTGTTAGGTTAGTTGTTTTCGTCTTGCTGACGGCGAGCGCTTGTACAGACTCAATCTATTAGCTAGGATTATTTAACAGCAACTTTCCTTGCCATACAAACTTGTGGAATCTGAGGTATGATACTAGACGTTTATCCCCAACTCAGTTGTCGAGAACAGTCATGCCACATTGTACTGGGATCGACCTATTATCACAAACAGATCTACTGTAGCAAATACGCTTGATATAGTGATGTCAGATCGCCAAGAGCGCCATGCAATAATTGTTGACATCACCGTCCCTCATGATGAGAATCTCGTGAAAGCTCAGTGTGTTAAAAAAACCAAGTATCTTGATTTAGCACAAGAGGTTGTCAACATGTGGGACGTGGACTCTGCAATCATTATACTGATAGTCATTACAGTTAATAGCAAAGAGCCTCGCCCAACGCTTAGGAGGCTCTCATTGTGTGGTTGAGCCAAGAACTAGTTTGATATGGCATGCAGTAAGGAGGTTCCAATCTCCAGAGCCCTGACCACCGGTAGCCTGGACCTTATTCCTGATGAAATAGGATCCATCATCACTGACAGGACTATTGTAGCCAATAAGCCTGATATAGTGGTGGTGGATCGACCAGAGCGGCGCGCAATGATTGTTGACTAGGGCTTTCAATACCGGTATTGACGCCTCAATACCGTGATTACGGTATTACAACAATGACTAATCATGAACATGATATGACGATAGGAGAACCTTCTAATTCATTAAAACGACCCGTGAAAATGAAGACATGTCACCAGTGCTATCTCACCTACGAGCACCGATTTTAAATCTATAATAAGAGTAGAGATGTGTTTCTTCGAAACTGCTGGGGGTGGTCGGGATATGTTTTTATCAAATCAAAATTATTTATTTGTTACAATATGGTACAAATATATGTAATGGCAGCGTTTACTGTCTGTGATACTTACAAGTGTAGAAGCAGAGCGTGCTTTTTCTTCAAAAGGCTATTTATGTTACAGGCCGTCAACATTATTACTATTTGTATTATTTCGTTTATTCATTTTTCTTTACACATTTTTTATATTTTTACATATTTCTTAAAAGAATATTTAAAAAAAAAACATTTAAAAATGTAAAAAAATAGTAGCCCACCGGTACCGGGACCAGGGCCCAAGCTACCGGTGATCAGAGCTCCAGAGAGAGGAACCTCCTAACAATACGAGCCGTGTCCAGGAGTACCGCTTTCTGAATCAAGCCCTTGATCCAGCTACCTAACGAGAGCCTCCTAAGGTGTTGGTAAAGGCTCTTGGCAATTAAGCCATTGGCTAAAACGACCACGATCGCTGAGCACACATCCCACATTTCGGCAACCTCGCGGGCCCAGTCAAGATAAGTATCTTGATTTGCTTATCTTTCTCGGCTTTCACAAGGTTCTCGTCATGCGGGATCGTTATGTCAACAATCATTGCGGGCCGCTCTGATCGATCCACCAACACTATATCAGGCTTATTGACTACAATAGTCCTGTCAGTGATGATGGATTGATCCCATTACAGTGTGATATTGCCATTTTCAAGAACTGGGTCATAGGTATGTGCCCACCTATAGTACGGCACTTCCGATTCCACAAAGCTGTATTTTAGATCAAATTGCTGATGGATGATCCTGGCTACAAGGTTGTGTCTATGCAAGTTAGCCGTTAGCCAGACGAGAACACCTGGAGATAATGTGATGGATTGATTCGCCTGGTGGCATGCGCGACATATGTCAACCGTGCTGTCCTTCACAATAAATCTCCGGTAGTTATTACGTCGGGCCCATGCTCGGAAATACATACATTCATACCTCCCTTCGGTCGTTAGTGTCAAGAACTACAGGTTTGCGCCAGTTCTCTTTAGTCAAGGAGAGCACGGTAAGGCCCTTGTCCACCGCGACCACATCTCGATGCAACCCCACGTCGGTTTCTAGGCAAAATTCCCTTTTTTTCGGATGGGAAATCATCAAATGACTTCTCCCGCTCTGGGCAGAGCGGAAGGGAGTGTCAGACTTGTACTGACTAAAACCCTTCCATGTTCCTTCCTTGCCCTTTGTGTTCCAGGGCCGCGGTATCTCTTTCGAACAGTCCCGCAGCCCAGGAAATATTCCCTGAGACTGCATATCTCGCGATTGTGGAGGGTCTTAAGTCGAGTCGGGGGGAAAAAGTTAGATTATAATAAATAAGAATAATAAAGACTGATTTGAAAATAAAAACACGTATTTTAATGGTTTTATTAATGTCCTAATTGAACTTGCGTTCAATACCGGTATTAATACCGTGACCACGGTATTGACTTCCAATACCGGTATTGATACCGGTATTGAAAATATCCGGTATTTGAAAGCCCTATTGTTGACATTACGGTCCCGCATGACGAGAACCTCGTGAAAGCCGAGAAAGATGAACAAATCAAGTATCTTGACTTAGCTCGCGAGGTTGTCGACATGTGGGATGTGGACTCAGCGATCATTGTGCCGGTAGTCGTATCAGCCCATGGCTTAATTGCCAAGAGCCTCGGACCAACACCTGAGGAGGCTCTCAATTCCTGGACACGGCTTGTATCGTTAGGAGGTTCCTCTCTCTGGAGCCCTGACCGCCGGTACCTTGGACCCTGTTCCCGATACTGGTGGGCTACTATTTTTTATATTTTTAAATGTTTTTTTTTTTATGTCATTTTATATTTAAAAATGTGACAAATATGTATAAAGATGAATAAAGGAATAAATAGGTAAAAATTGTTAATGTTGTTATTACATAGTACAGTAGATCTTTTAATCTACGCAATGGATTTTAATGAGTTATTAAAGAGGAAGGTTTATATCTACATTGCACCCTTGCCAAGCGGGGCAGGACACAAGTATTTTTTAATTTTCAAAAATGTATAACATATGATTGTGTAAAGATGAATAAAGTAAAATACTACTACACTTAACAAAGAACATATTACTTTTTGACCATCTATTTTGTAGCTAACCCGACAACCCAGTTTCGATATTTATTCAGAACTAGCTGACCCGCACAACTTCGTTAGCGTCACATAATGCAATTAAATAATATTTCAACTACCCTACCCTACCTACCCTACATATCCATAAACCATCTAATAAATAGTCCGAACAAAGCCGTATTTGGTTTAGATAGGTGGGCCCAAAATTAAGCATAAAATTAAAACGAAAAGTGGCATTGATTTTATAACTATATGGGTAGGCCTTTAGTGTGGGACGCAACATGCGTCGATACTCTTGCGCCATCCCATCTTCCAAGCTCATCGTGCTGTGCTGGTGCTGCCGCTGCGGCTGCAGAGAACCTCAAGCGGCGTAAATATAGAAACCTGTGTGGTAACTATATTTTCGAGCCGTTTGGGGTTGAAACTCTAGGGCCGTGGGGTCCGAGTGCTCATAGCCTATTTAACCCTTTCAGTGCCCAGCACCCGACACACGGGTCGAACAATAAATTCGTTCGTTCGCACAACCCGTATCCGTAGCTATGGACACGCTAGTCGGGTTCTGGGTATGGATACAAGTCATCTATAGCTTATTATAACGACGACTCGGATACGGGTTGTGGGCACGCGAACGAATTTCGCGAAGTTTTCGCGAAGTACTGGGCAGTGAATGGGTTAAGGAAATTTCGAAACGCCTAGTAGACACTTCCCGTGACCCAAGGGCTGGCTTTTACTTTGGCCAGATGCTAAGTGTTGCCATACAACGTGGCAACGCCGCCAGTCTCTTGGGCACATTACCATCTGACAGCGTTGAGGAGGAGTTTTTCGATGCCCTTTTATAGTTTGTTGTTAGTTTATCTATTTTAGTTTAATAGTTTTAATTATCAATGTATATAGTTACATTGATTTTTATATATACAGATTTAATTTTCTAGTTTTTTCAGCCTCGTAAATTGCTTTACTTTTGATTAGATGTTGTAGAATCTTTGGTTGGATGGCCATTCATATATCTTACATCCTAGGGTCTTTAAAAACCAGAAACTCTTTTAATTTGATTGTGTTAGATAGGTGAATAGAATATGCTTTAATAAACACCAAAATTTTGACTTTTTCCTTTAAAAAACCATTAATATTCAGGGTACAATGGCAGTCTTCTCGCTAATAGTAATATCTACCAATCACTTTTATATAGAATGATATACCTACAGGTATAATATTGATAAGAATAAATTTATAAAATTATTAAATATGATCCCCAGGAATTTTATTTTTACTGCAACTACACAGGTACGAGACGGACGCCCGGTATACGCGGGCATGCCAGTCCTACCCCCATTCACCAGCCAGACCATCAAAACCTTTTTCACGGGGAATGATGTGAACACACTGCTGTATTATAAGCAATAAAGAAATATGGTAATTACCTGCTCACTTAAAAATTGGAGTAATCAATCGGATTCCTCCATTCTTTATTTAAAATAGGAATATCTACGAAGCTCATTATTGTTTTACAAAACAGTTTATCAAGAGTCACTGTCACTTGTGTATAAATCACAATGTTGGTAGAAATGCAAAAGAATCACGAAATTATGGAATTCATCCAATATCTCTGCAAATACCGAAGAACATTAATGGATTATAACCCTGATTTTAATTACAAAATAAAGACGATAGACTTGATTTGATAGAGCACAGCCACAGTGTCTGTCAGTCAACTCAGTCAGTGTGTGGGAGTTGTGCTTTTTTTTTTTTAGTGAAGGGCATCTCTCAGTTCAACCTAGGGAGGTTGTCGACTGCTTAACCGGGCTTTTCTGTGGATGCCTCGAAATTAAGGCCTCCAGCCAGAGCAACTTACAAACTAAACTACAAAATAAGCGACTACGCACTAAGGGCACCCCCTGTGGGGTACGGACCTCGGCTTAGGGCGTCGCTGGGATAGGACAGCAAAGGGACAGGCTGGATCTGAGTGATATTATTTAGGGGCTGATTTAAATCTACAGGCTCAGCTGCGCGGGTTGGCTCGAGCAAGGGTCGGGGAGGGCGTGGACCGGGGTTTCGTGACGGGCCTCGTCGGCGAGGACGGAAGGGAGTTGTGCTTGTGGGCACAGAACATATTATATACTCTAGCGAGGGTTGTGGGTAACAAAAAAAAGCCATGAACAATAAGCATGAAGTAGGTATAGTCCTGCATGGTCCTTTCAGCGCGTGGCTTTAATCGGAACCAGTATCAGTTAAACTGGCTGACTTAGATTTATATCTATGGTAATTTCATAATATTGTACAGACGCCAGCAGATCAACCTACTGTATACAATGTCAATTTTTTTTAATAGATTTTCAACTTTATGTTCAAAACATTAGGCTCAAGGTTGGTTGGGAAAATCTGATAGTTTCAGGTAGCTTGACCTGCTGGCGTCTGTACATGTGTCATAATCTAGTTTCTAAATATTTAACAGCACTCAGAAAGCTTCATTAAATTAGTCCTAATGAATACTTAACCAATTAGCATTAAATTCGTTAATCAATGGTTCATCCCAGAGACATAATTTAAGGGTTCATTAACTAATGACAGTTTTAAGTATACGTAGGGCGAAGCATCATATACCTAATCATCTTATCGGCTTTATCGATTGCGTATCGATAAAGCCTTGGTGAGCCATATTTAATAAGTGTTGATATTAAATAACATTAAAGTTTATTTATACACGTTGAAAACTAACATTCATAGTAATATAAATGACAATCAGTACTTTTACTGTAAGTTTTTACTAAATTGCAAAAGGGAACAGCTATTTTCATTGAAATAAAGTAAAGCGATTGCGATCTTTTTTCTGTAGCATCACTTCTGTCAATTGTAAATGTCAAATCGTGTAATTGTTATATTTACGTATTTTTAGGGTTCCGTACCCAAAGGGTAAAACGGGACCCTATTACTAAGACTCCGCTGCTCGTCTGTCTGTCTGTTTGTCTGTCCGTCTGTCACCAGGCTGTAGGTATCTCATGAACCGTGATAGCTGGACATTTCAAATTTTCACAGATGATGTATTTCTGTTGCCGCTATCACAACAAATACTAAAACAGAATAAAATAAATATTTAAGGGAGCCCCCCTATACAACAAACTTGTTTTTTTGCCGTTTTTGTCTAATGTTGTATAGATAATGGTATCGAACCCTTCGGGCGCGTCCGACTCGCACTTGGCCAGTTTTTTGCTTTTTATTACCGGGCGGGAAAGTTTTGTGTTGTGAATTTTAATTTCATCTATATTCATTTACGTTATGTTAAGTATGGTAGTATATAAGTACTTTCAGTGAAAGTGCGATAACAACACAATTCATGACACACATCTTGTAAAATCGAAGAACTTCCATTCATATTTCTGTTTTAATATATGTGGATCTACAAAAAAAGAAACCACGCCACCAACGGCCATGTACACCGTGGGTTAAATTCATGAATCTCTTGTGAAGGGATCAGAATACCGCTTCGGTCCCACTTCTCAATGTCTTCTAACATAATCTACAAACTCGATGAAGACCGCCAAATCAGACATTATTGCTTTTAACTACTTTTATTATGGAAGCGACTTCGCGGGTAAAAATATAGTGCCAAATGTAGATGTCAAAATCAGCTATTAAATAGTTAAGTTAAGGTTTTGCTGTACTTAACTTTAATTGTCATTAAGGGACGCTAAGGAGCCGCCTAAGTAACCATTAGAGGACTCTGAGTGTGGCTGTAAGTTTGCTAATTTCTAAGTAGAATAAAGCCTTAATTTCCGAAAGGCTTTGAGTTTTCTTTATATCAATTTATTCTACTTAAAAATAATGTAATGTAAACGCTATTCAAAGCAATTCAATAACAGTTATTTTCACGGATGTCTAACGGAAAAAAAAACATCTGACATACTGGAATCTATATCTTACTTATCCAGATAAGTTTGATACTGATCCGAGCTCTGAATAAGGAATCCTATGGAACTGCCATACCTACGAAAAAAACGTGCATACCTACGGTAGAGTGCGCGCAAGATAAGTCTGCGCGCGACTGGTGGCGTGCTTAATGTTGCCAGACTAACTAGAATATGTTTTCCTTCAAATAAAGGAAAAAATATTCTAGTTTTTTTTTTAAATCAATACTAACTTTTTATAACAAGTAATTCAAGTTTATTATTCAGGTATAAGTTATTGCCACTAGCATAAAAAAGAAACTTCATGGGATTATTGTAAATCTTTTATTGAATATCTAACAGTGCTATTAAATTTGGAATATGAATGGTCCTGCAGTGGGTTAATACCTTCCATTGGACAATCTTCATCGGAGTCCATGTCTGAGTCTTCATCAGAAGAGTCGGAAGTGTCGCCGGTAACATTAATTATAAATTTGTCCATTTCCGTATCCAGTAGCCTGTCCGATTCGAAGTACTGGTCTTCTATTTTTTCTACATGTAGACACACATTAAGCCATTCTTCTGTCGTTACTGTGCTGAATGCCGCCTGAGTAATCGAAGCTATTTCGCTAGGAGCTTGATTGACATTTTTCTCTGCAATACGCCTCTTTACAATTGCCCAAATCTTCTCGATTGGATTTAAATCGCAGTGGTATGGCGGTAAATGCAGAACTTCATGTCCATGTTCATTTAACATTTTTTCCACTTCATACTGTGGATCACGTTTGTGCCTTTTAATTAATTCGTATAATTGTGCTTTTGTCCAGCAATCATCGACATGTCATTTTTCGTAAGCCACTCTTGTAGCTCTGCTTTTCTATTGCCCATTGAAGGGGCCTTATTTATTTGTGTGCAGTGGTATGACGCATTGTCCATCACTACGATGCAATTCGGTGGTAGATTTGGTACAATTTTTTCTCTCATCCATCGCATGAAGTTTACAGCATTCATATCGTCATGATAGTCACTCGATTTTGATTCTAACCAAACATGGCCGCCTAGTGTTGTACTAGTTTTAACTTTTCATCAAAAGATATCGATAAAACGTACATATCGAAAAAGTTTTCTCTATAACTTTTGCGCGCCATTGTACGTATTCCATTTCATAGTCCACTTATCCCTTAGGGTTGTTTTGACCTTTGTGAGATGAAGAAGGGTGAAAGAGAACGGGAGAAGAGAATTATCGAATAAATGCACAAATTAAAATATTTTTTGCCCACCTATCGAAAACCAATGGAATGAACGGTATCGTGTACAGACCAGCAGGTCAACCAACCCAAAACTGTCAATTTTCCCAACCAACCTTGAAATTTTCAACTTTATCTCTGAAGCATTAGGTGCTTCAGAGATAAAGTTGAAAATTTATTAAAGGAATTTGACAGATTGTAGTAGCTAGATGTCCTGGCGTCTATACATACACATCTTTTATTAAGGAATCAAACCGCCATCGCTAAAAAAAAACAGCTGATCCATAAATCTGTGTTCACGAAACTTGATACAACGTATGGATCAGCTGACTTTAATAATTATCGATTTCAGGGTTGGTCCCTAGTAAAACTTATACATAATTATGAGTTCAATGACCCTATTTCGGGATTTTTTAAGGTCAATTGGATTGCACTTTGTATAGGGAAACATAATGAAAAAATCAAACAATATTTAAAACATTTATTGGTACTGCATCGTCTCTCAATTTTACAACGTCAAGTGTTCTGTTGAATGAACTTTCTTCAAAATGTAAGGAACAGATAAATATCTCTTTGGTTTGTCTTATTAAATTTTCAATGGCTTCTAACCATATCCTTTTCTTTGCTTCATTTCTAGGTAGCCTAAGTGTAAAAAAATATACAAAGTCAGTCGTGATTACAAAAAAACTATCGTTTACTCTTCTAGCACATCACTATAAACAAAATAAAAACAATGTTCAAAAACATAAAACATCAGTTTAAGCTAAATATTGAGCTAAAATTACACGAGGATTTCATACGCAGAACAATTTCATATCAATATAATGACTGACTACAATAATTTCATGTATTTCCAGGCTTTTTTTAATATTTTAAATAAATTTTAGGTTAGTCACTTGTGAAACGACAAATTTGGCCGATTTAGGCTTTTAGAAGCACCACAACCCACAACAGCGCACTTAGGAGGCATCGCAATTTAGTCTTTTCACTTTTATAAATAATACAAGCACAATTTCCATTACATTGAGAAAAAAATAGTTAATACAGCGAAAGTAAACAAAGGCAAACTCAACGTAATGTACTCTGTGACCGCAACAAAACATGGCGGATTGGCACGCAGGTACATTCTAGTGACGTCACAGGTTAAATGTTGCCAAATGAGTAAAAGCAAATATATTGTCGTCCTGCTTTCCTTATGCGAGACAATATGAGTTAGAAAGAAAAAACAATATTTTTAGTATTGCTACATCGATTTCACTAACAAATGTATAGGCAATTGTATATGTAGTAAATTATGCCGACTCCATAGTATTCCTACCTCCATGCTCCTGACACATACCAAAGTGACATTAATACTGTATAGTTCAATGGGAAAACTGTTATAGGTACTCTTTCATTGTAATTGTGTCAGTATGTACCTACAATTATGTCCTAAGTGAATTATTTTAATTATTTGTCGTACCTTACAGTAGGAATCCAAGTTTAGTGAAATTATTTTAGTTATAATTCTAAAAAATGAACATGCAACAAAGAGAGGAAAAGCAACTGGAGACTACAATTCAAGCAATACTAAATAGAGTTAATGATTTAAAAACAGCTCTCCAGGCACTTATTAATAAGTTAGAAAATGAATACGAAACTATCAACTGGCCTACATTTCTGGACAACTATGCAATTTTATCAGGACATGTAAGTATTTGTTGTCTTACACATGTTTTATGTTTAATACTTCTTTCACGTTATTAAAAGTAATCACAATCTTTTTTTTATCTCAATATTAAAAATTACAGCCGCTGGTACACATAATATGCACAATCCTTATAAATAGAGAAAGGTGTCTGAAGTAGGAAGGTCCTGAGGTACCAATCACCTCTCCGGCTAAGATATGACATTTTATTTATAGCAAAATTTTAAGTCAAGATAAAATCGAAAGTAGGTGAAAAAGTACCTTTAAAATTAATTCGTTTAAATTGACTAGTTGAAAGTTGCTTTGCCCAACTGGTTATGGGTTTTAGCTTTTTGGCAGGTAGGTATAGTCACTCATTGCAGAAAAAGACATTATTGGGAATCTTTCAAATTCAAAAAAGTTCTATTGGCACAATGATGTTTGTTTTTTCATTTTATAAAGAAAGTAATAAAATTATTTTTTAACAGTTGACTGGATTGAGTAAAATACTACAAGCGGAACTTGCCGCATCGCTTAGATCGCGCATTGTGTTGCCTCTTCAACTAAGCTGTGAGCGTGATGAAGCATTGGCACGATTAACGGAAGGCCGAGTTCCAGCATGCACTCATGACCTTGTTCCAGATTTACTTCGTACCAAGCCAGAGCCCCAAGCTGAACAAAGGCTTCAACAATTTAACCACAAAGCTAGTACTCTAAGTTATGATACAGCACAGGTAAAATTATGAGGATAAAATTATAGTTTCAACTGAATTTAAAATGAGCAAAATAATATTATTTGAATACTTTTGGTTTTAGAAACAAGTTGCGCAGTTTACTAAAGTAGTGAGCCATGTTTGGGAAATAATATCCAAAGGACGGGAAGATTGGGATGGAGAGTCTATGCGATCAGCTGGTATGTATTTACTGTTGTTGAATAACTTTAGCTGTCCAAGTGGCCAGTGACAGAAATTGAAAATGAAATGTTTGTCTGGCCTTGAAATGAAACTGACATCTTCAGGACAATAGAACTCTGAATGGATTTTAACTATGGTGCCCACCAACTATGGTAACTTTTTTTTTGTTATGGTATGGTGGTGGTAACTTCTATTAAGTTAGCTCAAAAAGAGCTTTAGACTCCAAACATTTTCTGGCATCATCCTATGTATTTTTCTTTTCAGGAATGCAACCAACTCACAGTATTTCTGATACCCATGCACTAGTGACTGCTGTAGGCACGGGTAAAGGTTTACGTCCAGGAATAGCATCTATAGTACCGCAAGGTGTAGCGCCAGGGATGGGACCATCCCGTGGACCAACACCACAACTTGGCCAGGCAACTCCATCATTACCAAAAGCACCATCTGCTATTAAAACAAATATCAAAGCTGCTAACCAGATTCACCCTTATCAACGTTAACTTGTCATAGCTGTACCATCCTAAAACTGAATTTGGTAAAATAATGCTTCAATGAATTGCAAAAACTAAATCTTACCAGTCACCTGTATCTAAAAATTCGAAGAGGATGATGAAGAAAATATACTATGGGAGTAATGTCTTACTGCCCGTGTCAACGAAATGTTACCATGATTGAAATTATCATGCAGGATGGTATTCCCTAATTATTGACAAAAATATCCTTAATCTTTTGAACGGCATTGTCACATACGTGACAAGTAAGCGTGTGCACTGTACGCCAAATGGCACAAATAGGTATGTGACGAAATGGCAGGTGAAATTATGCATTGTATTTTACGTGGAGGGCACGCGCATACCACAGTATAAATATGCGCATAACTTTGTGCTCTGGTGTTCAAAAGGTTAACGTCAATAGACGTACTCTGCTCCGCGATAAGAATTCGACGACGTGCTCACCGCATTGAATGCGTTCAACAAAGCGACCTTCTGTACTGTCCCACTACTGGGCAAAGGCCTCCCCTAATTCTTTCCACGTGCTCTTTTCCCGTCCCTTCTCGAACCAGCCCTCGCGGTAGGTACGCGTCCAGATCGTCCCGAACTTTAATCATCGCTATTGATTAATTGTCAAGGTATTTAAGTTTAGTCTTAGGTGTAGACTGTAGAGGTACGTCTCGACTCCTGCTGAGTGATGACGCGACGCGGATGCGGGAACCCGCGGCGTCACCACTGAAATTAAATTTACAATTCCATTTGCGAGAAAAACAATAAACTTTTGTATAGTACTGACGTGTGTAATATTTTATTTGTTGACAGTTGCCCTAAACCCTACCAGTATTTAGATAAGTGAAATTACAATTGTTTTGAAATTCTATCCCGACGCATAACTCTTCGGAGATTCGCTTGGTGAAATAACAAAATCCACACATTGAATTCTCGTTGGAGAAAATGTTACAAGTGGGCTTCCCTACTTGTAACATTTGCTTAAAGTTGACAATCGTGCACCGAGTAAACAGAGTCCTTGCGGTGACGATTTATTTACGTTTTTTTTTTTTTAACTACAATATTAGATTGTATTTGTAAGGGATTGTATTGTACTTGTGGGCGCAGCAATAAAAATAAAACAAGTTACATCTTTTAATTTATTTGGAAATTATTATAATACTCATGTTATTTAAATTAAAAGAAACTATGCAGTAAGTGAAATAATTCATAATATAAGCTTGTAGTGTACTCACATGTAAGCTCTCATTAGCAAATCAAAAGACAAATTAAGGTTATGACTGTCTCTTTAGTAGGTATATCCATAATAACCATCAATATTAGTATGGTAACAACAGAATCATAACCGATTTTAAAATAATTGTAACACATTTATTTGCACTGAGCAGCATCATTTTCAAAGTACAACTCCACTTGAATGGGTTCAAAAGTAATGGATTAGAGAATGATTTTATGGGGTACTCAATCAATTTGCATCTTATTATGTATGCTACTGTTATGTACTGTTAGCAACTTCACCCGCCCCATTTTCTTCGTCAACTTTTCGTCACGTCCATACAAACTTGTATCGCCTCTTGTACAAAATTTCATGCTTCCAACCCAGCAGTTAAGACTTCTCTGTCGGTGAGTGAATTAATATTCAAAACTTTCATGAAATAGGTAGATGATGGTATTGATATAATTAATTAAATGCTTTAGTGAAAGTTTAGTGACCTCGTAATTGCTTTATTACACTAAGGCTGAATGCCACTTGCTTTGCACGTCATAAATTGTCAGTCTGTATTGCTTTCAAGACTAATGTGACAGTTACTGGGCACATTCCAGCAACGGAATTGTTCGTTGTCAAAATGATAAAGAAATTACAAGGTCGAGTGTACATATATTCATTAACAAAAGCCCATTAGCACTATTATAATTATCAAAATTGCAAGTAAGTAATTTTAATTTTACTTACGACAATTGTAATAAAATTAATATTTAACTCAATAATTATTAGAATTAAAAATAACTGAAGTGTTAATACTAATAATTATTTAATCATGTAAAGTAAAGCATTTTGTAAAGATAAGGACAGATTTAAAGCTTCATAGCTATTAAGTTCTTCAACTAATTTAATGTGTTTACCTGGAACAATGAGAAATAAGAATAAATTATAAATCAAGAATTACAAACAAAAAGGCCGTAAGTTAAGTCTCATGTCCCCTATTAAATAAGACTAACTTATGGCTAGGATAGGGTTCAGTGTTTTCAAAAAAGGTACGGAACCCTAAAAAGAAATAAATGATAGTGAAAGTTGACAGGGGAGTAACATGGGACAAGGGCAGGAAGATGATGGATGACTTATGAATTATGAGAGATAGACTACGCACGTTCAAATAGGCCATAGAAGGGGTGACAAACTCTGCAAGAGAGCTCATTTTTATCGAGTTTAATTGTAAAACCGGACTCAGTCACAGGTGAGGCTGCAGGCCCCACTATTGGTGCTCTACTACCTTAAGATATTTGATGATATCTGATAGTTCTTAAGCACGCTTTTTTTGTTTACCGTCATGACAACAATATACTTACAATGTCGTCTATCTTGAGTATAGCGCGCACGGTCTCCGTGGAGAGAGCCAGCGCGGAGGCGGTGACGTGCAGCGGCTGCAACACGTGTTCCTGACGCATGTCGGTGACGCGGCCGCGGCGCACATTCACGCCCGCGTTGGAGCCCACACCGCTCTCCGCGCCGATGGCGTGCGCGGCACGCAACTCGGTCACTGTCTCGATTGGGTTCAGACCTGCGGATACACCATTCATATGAATGTTTTATTAACAGCCGGTTTCTTCATCCAAGCAGTAGCTAAAGTAAAGGTCAATTGAGTTGCCACTACACAAACGTCGTAATTCCCCAAAAAATCGTGGGGAGCTTGTTTACACATGGCAGCACCGCTATATCACTGTCAAGTCGCGCCAAAGTCAAATGTCAGTTCCTTAAAAATAGGTAAAATGAATAAGGACGTATAGCACTTACATTCTTAAAAATTTACTTTCTTTCGTAAAATTACTCTCAAAAGATAGATCTCGATCATACTAAGATAAAAGCTAACCACAGCATATTTTTTCAAGTTTGGGTTTGGCTGGAATAACATGATTTATAATAGTACATATAGCGTGGCCAAATTCTCAACTAAAGCTACCATTTTATTTTTTTAATACATTTGACAGATGTTTACAAAGCGCGCTCTCCTCTCAATCACAATCTAACGTCAAAATTTTAGCTGTTACTTTTGCCTTTAACTTTTACTGTTCACTAAGGTGAGGCTAAAGCAAAAGTAATCGTCATGACAAAGTTGTAGGTAGAAAGGGTTGTCGTGAGAAATGAAAGAACTGGAGTGGCTGTGGGACAGAGTAAGCTAGAAAACAAATATTTTTGCTTTTTTATTTGCTATTAAAATGTTATCACGGTCTTCGTCCAATTAAAGTTCAAAGTATCACAGCCTATAGCTTCTTTAGCAAGGCTGCGGGACTGTTCGAAAGAGAGCTAAGGAAGGAACATGGATGGGTTTTAGTCAGTACAAGTTTGACACTCCCTTCCGCTCTGCCCAGAGCGGGAGAAGCCATTTGATTTCCCATCCGAAAAAAAATATAAAAAGGGATGTTAATACAAATGCCAAGAAATTAAGAAGTAGAAAGCATATCTTGTTAATTTTACGACATAGCCACATTACCAAATGTAGTAACACTTTGTTGATGTACGTGTCGGCGACGAAACCCCGTCCAGGGCCCAGGTGCAAGTAGTGGCGGTACGTAGATACACGCACCTTCAGTACAGTAGGTCGCAAGTTAGGAATACAACAATTTCAATTAGATTTAATTAATTTCTTGTGTTATTTTTCTAGTTAGCCTTTAAAATGTTACTTGCAGTTGGTTTTCTTATTAGAACCGCTTAAATACTGATAAATGTTAATTTAAAGCGAAAAAATCATGTTAGAGAATTGATCTTATAGAATTACGTAACCTGAAAATGAGTTTTTTTATTAATGCAGATATTTTAACCATATTAGTCTCACTGACTAATGAAGTTATTTACACATCTGTTTAAATAACTTCATTAGTTTAGAAAATATAATAAAAAATGTAAAGTGAAAATTATATTATAAGTGCCTTGCGTGAAAAGTTACAATTATAGTTTAATTATTATTTGTGACGCACAGCTTCCAAGTAGGTTGTTGCGTTTACACACACCAAAAGTAATTGGAGCTATTGACTGTACCCATATAGTAATTATATCACTTGGTAGGTAATATTTATTGCCAACCTACACTGCAACTACTTAATTCCCCAGGACAAATAGTATCCTATGTGTTAATCCAGGACGTGGTCTGAGTGCTATAAGGATCTTTTAACGCTCGATAGAGGTTGACAGGATAGTGGCTCTTGGTAAATATTTGTGAAATGTAATGATAAAATAAAATGGCAGCTTTAGTTCTGACTTTGTCCACGCTGTATGTATGGTTATAAATAATTTTATTCCAGCCAAACCCAAACTTGAAAAAATATGCTGTGGTTAGCTTTTATCTTAGTTTGATCGAGATCTATCTTTTGAAGGTAATTTTACGAAAGAAAGTAAGTGTTTAAGAATGTAAGTGCTATCTGTCCTTATTCATTTTACCTATTTTTAAGGAACTGACATTTGATTTTGGCACGACTTGACAGTGATATAGCGGTGCTGTCATGTGTAAAAAAGCTCCCCACGATTTTTTGGGAAATTACGACGTTTGTGTAGTGGCAACTCAATTGACTTTATTTTACTTTTGCTTTGGATGAAGAAACCGGCCGTTAATATACATTACAACCCAAAAACGGGGATCAGCACCATTTTAAGTAATAGAAAACCATCAGGACATCTGAAAAGATCATACGGAAAATAAAAAACAATGAAATGTCTACCAACTCTCACTGGTCTAGCACGGTTGGCCACACATAAAGGCCCATTCCCTCTCACAGACAGAACGCCTGTATCCCAGCAGTGGGGATATTTCAGGCTGATTATGCTACGTAAAAGAAATTTTTAAGGTCTCGTGCTCAGTTAGGAACTCACCGGCATTCTCGGCGAGCGTGGAGGGCACGACCTCGAGCGCGTCGGCATAGGCGCGCAGGCAGTAGTGGTCCGCGCCGGGCGCCGCCACAGACGCGCGCGCCAGCTGCGCCGCCGCCGCCGCCTCGGGTGCGCCGCCGCCCGCCAGAAGCGCGGGGCGGCGCGCCACGCAGCGCACGGTGCACAGCGCGTCGTGCAGCGAGCGCGCCGCCTCCGCCACCACGGCGCCGCTCGAGCCGCGCACCAGCACCGACACCGTGCGCCCGCCCGTTGCGCATCCGCTCATCTGAGAGAGTACACAGCACATATAAGAATGGATGGAGCCTTGCTTGGTGCAGGTTGCTTTTGCCTAGTCGCAATTTTTCTGTTTTCCGATCTCAATCAGCTCAAGAGTCCACTGTTGGACACAGGCCTCTCCTGAGCTGCTTACACACCCTGTCCTAGCCTACCATGAAACCTTTTATATCTACTGAAACAGCTGACTTAATTCGTCGTAGACGTGAGTTGAAGGAAAAAGGTCTAACCACACAGGAGAACCGAAGGTTGTACAACCAACTCAGCACAGAAAAATAACCATAAAACCAGAGATCTTTACCGGAATGCTGGAAACAGTACTACACAACGCTTTATGCCAACTTATCACGTTCGACTTATCACGAGCGGCGCGCCGACATATTTTTCAACGGCAGAACCCAAAATTCTGCAGTCAGAGTTCGAACATACCCTCCCTTGTCTCAAGAATAGAAAAACATCAGGTGAAGATGGAGTTTCCGCCGAGTTACTCAAAAACCTAGATTCCAGGTGTGAAGCAGATTATTAGCATCTGCATTCTATCTGGAAGACCAAGAGCTGGCCTGAAGAGAAGACAGAGTACGTGTTTGCTCCACTTCATAAAAAAGGCTCTACCAAAGACTGCAGCAACTACAGGACCTTGTGACTTATTCCACATGTTTGCAAGATACTCCTGTACATCATAATCAACAGGCTAAGACACTTTCTAGAGCCACAAATTCCTGAAGAACAAGCAGGTCTTGTTAAAGGCAAAGGCATGCGGGAACAAATCCTGAACGTTCGCCAGATTATTGAGAAGAGCCGGGAATTTAACAGGTATTATTGTTTCATTCCTTTGCCTTTGATTGTATAGAGTGGGACAAGCTGTAGGTTCTAAAGGTCATAGGTATGCATAAATATCTTATTGACGTAGTCCGATACTACTACATCAACAACTGTTCTTTTGTTAAAATAGACACAACTGTTCAAATGTGTTCTCCCTCTGTAAAGGCGTTAGGCAGTGATGCATGCTCGCACCTCTGCTATTCAATGTGAGTATATCATTCGGAAAATTCTTGAGAGCTGGGAAAAGGGGTTTGCTGTTGGTGGAAAGCGCATTTCAAATCTGACGTACGCTGACGCCACCGTTCTCCTTGCTACAAGATTAGGCGATGTGAAGGAGATACTACACGATTAGAGGTGGAAAGTGGCAAATTAGGGCTTGCAATAAATAGGCAGAAAATCAAGTTTACGGTGAAGATCGTGCGAAAGCAATCGGGCGCCTGTAACATCCAAGGCATCGATACTTTGGACAGTTTCCTTAATCTGGGCTCTAATATTAATAATGATGGTAGCCTGCGTCTCTGAAATAAAACGGCGGATAGCCTTGGCTAAAAGTGGTATAGGCTATAAAACGAAAGACTGATTAGTCAGAGCGCTAGTTTTCCCGATTTCAATCGTGGACAATCCGAGCAAGAGAAAGACAGAGAATAGACGCATTCGAAATGTGGTGCCGGAGGCGGGTGCTCCGAATTCCATCCACAATTGTGTCTTCACAACCTTTCCTAACTCGATCAAGACCGATTGTCTACAGTTTGCCTACAGCATATTATGTTGACCTATTTCGGCCCTATAATGTGAAGGGGAGATAGCAGCCTTGAAAATCTGGTCATTGTTTGCAATACCGAAGGCACAAGAGTTGATGGAGGCAGATTGTCTGTTTAAAGGGGTCCAGTGACCACGATCCTCAGTAATGAGTGACCTATTGAAGAATAGTCCTCCACCTGCATCCGATCAGGAGATACAGGTATCTCTTGACAGTCTTTGGTCCAGCTGAGGGACATCCAAAGCTGCGCTATCCGATATGCGGTTACAACTCCAGGACTCATTAACCCTTACGATCATCGTTCTTTGGAGTCATGACCAGTTGCCACTTCAGCTAGCTTAATTTGTGATCTTTATCAGGAACTAATTTCACTTCAGATTTTATCTTTTAAAGGAACTTCCAGCATAGCCCACTTGTCTGCTGTGGCTTTTACTGATTGTGACGATTTATGCATGCATACAATACAACAAACACACATAATAAAACACAATTAAATAAACTCATACTCACTTTGATGTATTTCCCAGCAGGCTCATTAACTTCCTCTACTAAATCAACGTTAACAAGGTTTTCTGATGTAAAATGGTCCAGTGAAGCAATAGGTCTGCAGCCAAGAGTTTTGCACACAAACTCTATGTCTTCACGTTCAATGTCTTTAATCACCATTGTTTTGATCTTATCCAAGAAGTGAATAGCCAAGTCACTTAGAGCATCACTGTAATTCAAATTTTCAATGTTTCATCAATGAGAAAATGGTATGCAGTTTGAAACTTAAATAGTATTGACCAATAAGCTTACCGCAAAATTGACTTTTGCACCAAGAGCACATTACAACCAGCTTTTTTGATTTGCTTGACGATATTCAAGATGTACTGACGTTCCTCCTTCAAGACGCGGTCCATCGCAGCATAGTCAGATACGATAACATTGTGGTCCATCTAAAACGAAAATGAAACAAATGAGTAATCAGGGTAAACTTCCTTCCCTCCTCTACTGAATTTATACACTTACATCTGTCTTTGGTGGTGAAATACAGAACTGTATGAGGCCAACTTTGGCTTTCTCAATTCTGTGTGGTCCATTGACATTTGATGCGCGGTGGGGAATGACTAGTCCTTGAATCAGTTCAGTGTCTTCTACAGTCCCTCCAATGCGTTCAATAACTTTTACATCACGCAGGTCAACTCGTGCACCCACACCTCCCACAATAGGTTCCATTACTGAAAAATCAATTTAAGTTACTTTAATGATAGTTGCAATATATAAATTAATACCAAAATCAGCCTTGCTATATTAACTGACCTGCACGAATAGCTTGAACAGCAATAGGAGCAAGTATTGTAGAATGCTGTGATACAACTTTCGAGTTCAGGGATGTTGCTGCTGCCTTCAGCAGAGCATCTTCATTTGACAAGTCCACCGGGGTAGCCATACCTTCAACCACCTGAAAGTATAAATAAATTAAAATTTCACTTTTAATTGCAATAGATCCAAACTCAAACTCAAAAGCATTTATTTCAATTAGACCATTATAGGCACTTTTGAATGTCAGAAAAACAAAGAAGGCTAAGCTACAGTCACAGACACAATGCATAATAACTTGTGAAAGTACTGTAAGTGCCCATTCCAAAGGGTAGATCTCTATGGAGAAGAATGGGCAAGAAACTCCATGGACACTCTTTTCAATCAAAATATTGTCACAAAATCTTGGTTACATCATTCATGTTGAGATTATACATATATGTGAGAAAGATGTAAAAATTCGTGCACATTAAGAGCGTCCAGAGTAAAAGATTAATGAACCATTTAAGAACAAAGTAAGTAGTTAAAATAAACCGTGACCAGTCCCAACTAATAGCGCCCGTACACCAACATGACGCATGGATCCATCCCCTTCAAAGAATACAAGACTCTAATGATTATTTTTATGAATACTGTTCAATTGCAGGGTGAAGGCCTCACCCCTGCAACTTGGATGATACTAATAAAAATTTGGTAGGTTTAAAGTTTTGATGAAAAGAATATGGGACAATAACGGGCCCTCCAATTTTTTTGACAACGTAAAAGCTAGTTGTGCATGTGGACAGAAATTCACCTTAAAAATTCAATTTGAAAAAGGCATATTCAAAACAAATAGATAACCAGGATAATCTTGCTTTAATCATTACCGCCCTAAGGGCATCTGCTAAAACGCGCATGTGCATGCTCCCATCTCAATATTGAAAAATAAATTCAGCAGCGCCAAAACACGTGGATGCGTGTGGCGGATACCCGCGCGAGGTTCAGTCCCTAATGGTGTTATAAAGACTTTAAAATCAGTTACTTGTAGAGCCATCTGCAGCGCCTTCTGGAAACCGTCAGAAATGACTGTAGGGTGTATTCCTTTTTGAAGCAGCTTTTCTGCAGCATCCAAAAGAGCACCAGCAATAACCACAACAGATGTGGTACCATCACCAGCTTCAATATCTTGAGCCCGAGACAATTCCACCAACTGTAATTGTTAATTCTTAGTGATAACAACTTCTTTCTTCCTGATGGTAGAATATGTATGTTTATCAGCACTTTGGTTACAGGACCAATACTCATTTGGTGGTTGCTTACCATTTTAGCAGCTGGATGAATTACACTCATTTGCTTCAAGATAGTGGCACCATCATTAGTAATTGTAACCTCACCATTACTAGCTTGAATCTGAAAATTTTGAGGTATTTAAAATAAGTAAAGCAGTATACAAATACAAGCTTAAGTTTTCAGATACCTAAACCTCGCTTAAAGTAGTAAAGTAGTATTCACCACTCACTCTTTTACTTTTGACTTGTTAAATGACATTGTGCCCCCTTTTAAAACAAGGCAAAAATATATAAATACATGATGAGATAATAACAATGGAATACAGCAAAATAGTATGATTTTCAACTTTAATTTACCATTTTATCCATCCCACGAGGGCCCAGACTTGTGCGAATGGCATCTGATACAGCTGAAATTTATCATAATATATTTATTATACTGTGGAAGAGAATGAGATTTTTCTGTAATAGAAGTTAATTAACATCATGTTCTGATAATGTAAGTAATATTTAGGTACTAAACAAACATGTTTTCTTTTGCTACCAGAAAAAAAGAAAGCAATTGTTTGTTAATGTAGGTCAATATTTGATGATAATAATTGTATCAACCAAAGAGTCGTTTATACTATATTAAACCTAAAATAACAAAGTTAACATGTATATTATTTATAATTATTGAACCATAGATAAACTGAAAAATCACGAGATTCTTTTTTATGAGATTTTTTCAGATAAAATGAATGGAATTGACTAAACAAAATTGGGTAACTTTAATTTCGTGTTTCTAGTTGCATAAATGTAAATTAAAGTACCGATTTTGTTATAATTTGCTTTACATCATCGAAAATAGTTACAGATGTTTTTACCTTTTGCGGCATTTATGTTGCTGAGCCGAATGTCAGTTGGCTTGCTTTTATCTTTGTACACCGCTGAATTAACTTTAGCAGAATCCCCACCAGCTTTTGGAGCCATCGTTATATGACTTTAAATGCCGTTCTACACAACGAAAATCAAGATGAAATCAGATTAAAATTCAGCTAAGAAGCAATGAATCTATAGGTACCTAATACAATGAATGACACAAACTGTCAAAGTCACCCGAAGTGTCAAGTCAGCTCTCATGTCATCTGTCAAGTCTGCCTTTTTTTATTAGGTTGTCAGATTACAGAATGACCGTTATGGTAGAAGTGTTTTACTCTTTGGGTTTGAGTTTTTTATCCGGATGCAGCTGAATGTCAGTATTTTATATCGAGTGACTGCCTTTTCTAGGACTTTAAAGTAATTAATTCGATGCATTGTTGCCAGCAATGATGTCGATATTTGCAAGGAACTATTACTTCCATGGAACTTTTGTTTGACAATGAAAAGTGTACCGTAAACAGTGGGCAGTGGGCTATGGAAGAAGATCCGACTTCAAACACAACAACTTGTGAAAAATAACTTTTAGGTTCAGAAGTCAGTGACTTTTGTTTGTTTGATTCAGTTTTTTATCACGCTTTTATTAACATGGTATGTATGTACCTATGTAAAGGATTCTTTGAATTTCATTTTCTGACTTACTGACTGCTAGGACGGAGGTCGTGGGTTCGATTCCCACACAGGACAAATCTTTGTGCGATGAGTACGATTATTTGTTCTGTTTCTGGGTGTGTAATTTATCTATAATATGTATGTATTTAGAAATATATAAGTATGTTTATCGGTTGTCTGGTTGCCATAGCTCTGCCTAGTTTGGGATCAGATGGCAGTGTGTTGGTTGTCCCAAGATTTTATTATATTATTTCCTTTATTTATTTATATACATATTTTTTACATTTTCAAATATTTAAATATAAAACGACATAAAAAAAACATTTAAAAATATTAAAAATAGTAGCCCACCGGTATCGGGAATAGGCTCCAAGCTACCGGCGGTCAGGGCTCCAGAGAGAGGAACCTCCTAACAATACGAGCCGTGTCCAGGAGTACCGCTTTCTGAATCAAGCCCTTGATCCAGCTGCCTAACGAGAGCCTCCTCAGGTGTTGGTCGAGGCTCTTGGCAATTAAGCCATGGGCTGATACGACTACCGGCACAATGATCGCTGAGTCCACATCCCACATGTCGACAACCTCGCGAGCTAAGTCAAGATACTTGATTTGTTTATCTTTCTCGGCTTTCACGAGGTTCTCGTCATGCGGGACCGTAATGTCAACAATCATTGCGCGCCGCTCTGATCGATCCACCACCACTATATCAGGCTTATTGGCTACAATAGTCCTGTCAGTGATGATGGATCGATCCCAGTACAGTGTGATATTGCCATTATCGAGAACTGGATCGGGCACATACCTATAGTACGGCACTTCCGATTCCACAAGGCTGTATTTTAGAGCAAGTTGCTGATGGATAATCCTGGCTACAAGGTTGTGTCTATGCAAGTACTCTCCGTTAGCCAGTTATTATATTATTATTAAATTATATCAACAGTTGGTATAACTCACGTTTATTATACGTACGTTCGTCTTGTGAACGTTATTGAAATGAAAATATACCAAACAACTTTATATGATATGAGACGCACCCGCCCGTCACACATCTACTTTGCCTTTTCCCAACTAATTCCATAAAACCAATAATTTCCATTTAACATATTATTATGATAGATATAACAGGATCAAAAAGTAATAGGCTGGCATGAATTCAAGGTGGTAAAAATGGTGGATTAAAATTACAGAAAAAGTGCTCAACGCCGCTAAAGAAGTTTCTACTCTCCATCCGTCTTACGCTTTTTCGATCAGGTCACGTGTCCTGACGCGAGTTTAAGATTTTATACCCATACAGAAAAAGTGCTCAACGCCGCTAAAGAAGTTTTCACTTCAAAAAAAAAGGGAAAGGAAAAAAAAAGAAATTGAAAATGTAATGGATTGGAATGGTGGTGATTTTAAGATTAAGGTAATTAAGGATTTTTTATCTGTGTCGTCTAACATTGCTTCATTTCTACGTTTTCGTCACCAGTCAAAGAAATTGCTGTTGTAGACTTTAAACCTTTCCATATAATTCTTCTAATATTTT
The DNA here is from genome assembly GCA_950005105.1 of Lycophotia porphyrea. Lineage (NCBI taxonomy): Eukaryota > Metazoa > Arthropoda > Insecta > Lepidoptera > Noctuidae > Lycophotia > Lycophotia porphyrea. Next base: position 11,613,268 of record OX465393.1, read on the forward strand.
TAGATCCGATGATTTAATTTCTCCACTTGATGATACCTTATCCTCTATGTTCGTACAAATATCATTAAATTTATCGTATAAATCGTAAGCTTGTTTATATTTACTACTTTAATCTTGTTACTGATCTCCTGGCTGGTCCCAACTTCTTTAAATATTCTTTTATATACTTTAGTTATGTTAAAATATAATTAATTTCATCAGCCATATAGGGTAATTATTTCATTTGGTTTAAATCGGCTGTCCGCGATAATATCACCATCTAAATGAAGTTAGATTTTTACCTTGTTTAAAGTAACTTGTATGTACTATTGAATGATTTCTAAATGGCGCTTCTTTTAAATTTACATTAAAAAAATATTAATAAATAATAATAATATTAATTTATATTAATTGTGAAAGTTATGTTATTCAGAAGGGCCAAACTGTCATTACCAAGGGGTGTGCGCTTTCCAGTTTTCGATAAAACTTCAGCAAAATGTTCTATTAAATTCATGTTTACGGCTTAAACTACTGTATACGTAAAAAGTTTAATAGTTAAGTCATACATTGGTGCCGATTCCCATGTTTACAAACTAAACTAAATTTAAGCTCAGTGCATCTTTTTCTTTCTATTTCATTAAGAAAAGGACAAAAGATAAATTTTAGTTTAGTCCTGTCAAATTAACCAGCTCCTGACACAAGTTTAGACGTGATTAAAAAGTTGACTACTAAAATTACACCAAATTACGTCAGGTGCAGACTAATTTGACAGGACTAAACTAATATTTATCTTCTGTCCTTTTTTGACGGCCTACCCGCATATTTTGCTCGGCCTACCTTCAAAATTGGATGAATTACTCAAATGCGTAGTAACGTTACCCACATTAAAAAACTTAAAATAGCGTTAACTACAGCCCCTGTACTTAAACAAGCAGAATGTGATACTCGATTTACAATCGAAATCGATGCAAGTCAATTTACAATTGGAGCGGCTTTAGTGCAGGAGGAGGGCGAAGACGAACACACAGTTAAATATGCAGACTTTCAATACTACCTGAATGCAATTATACTGTAACTTAAAAGAAGCTTTAGTATTTATTTGGGCAAACCCAAAGTCACCAGAACAATCTATGGGAAAATATCATACTTCAGCAATATGTAAATTTGAACAAAGAGATGAAATAGTGCCCAAACCTTTAAATCCCATAAGAAAACGAGGGAGACCAAGGAAGATGGATACTGATCCTGGTAACATAGAAGCCAGTTACGCTTATCGACAAGTGACGCCATCTACAATCTTCGTGTGTAACAATCAGAACCAGCACCACTCCGGGAGTCATCAGCACTACATTACAGAGAACCACACACCGATATTATGCACACATGTAAACCGAAACCGCTTTATAAGCAGAGCCGTCCCCCTTAAATAATACAGACCCAGCCAACCCTTGCTGCCCTCCCCTCAATGACGCACTGAGCCTAGGTCCGAACCCCACAGGGGTGCCCGCAGTGATCGTTCATTTAATTTGAATCCTTAGTTTGTAAGCCCTGGCTGGGGACCTTAAAGTAATTTTTGGCCACCACAGGATTGCCCGGTTAAGCAGACGACAGCCTCTCTAGGCTGAACTGCGAGTCACATCAAAAAAAGAACAAATTGTCATTCACAAGCTAGAGGTTTCTGAGCGCGGTAGCCACGCAGCCCGCTCTGATCCTAAGTAAACTAGTTCCTGCTTCGATAGCCTAGCAGTCTTCAGGAACTAGACAGCTAGGGAAGGTCTGAAAGGCGATAGCCACGCAGTCCCTTTCATCCCTCCACTTAGGGCTGCCACCTGATATAAATATTTGTAACCATTGTAAAATAGTATAAGCAAGTTGCCAATAAAATATCAAGAAGTTAAAGGGGCTTTCATTTCACAACTAGCAACCCTACATTGGCACATTTAAATAACCGACGTGTCACGTCGGTTATCTAGATGAGTACTGATTCGCGATTCATCAACGAAGAGACAGTTTTGCCAAATGTTTTTTTCTTCATTTTGCTGAAGTCTAGCCCACTGCAATCTCCGTCGTTGACTTTGCCGGGAATTCAGAGGAGCTCGCCAAGACCTCCGTGTCCGTGCTCGAAATCTAGCCTGGTGCAAGCAATTCCGAATGGTCTGAGTGCTAACATCAAGCCCAGAGGCAGCCCGAACTTCTGCTTTTAATTTAGTAGCGTTGATTGTCGGGTCACGGGCTGCCAGCAATCTAATAATATATCGCTTTTGGGCAGCAGTCAAAGCAGTTGGGCGACCACTACTGGGTCGGTCAGCTATATAACCCATCCCGTGGTACCTCTGCAACGTGGTCACGATACGGGATTGGGATATAGCAACTCTGCGTGCTATTTCTCTCGTGGTGTATCTTTCTTCCCTCAACGTTACTATTCTTGATCGTAAAACTTTTAATAATCCTCTTGGCATTTTTTCAATCACAAACGTGTCAATAATATGTAATAGCCAATTTAAAAGTGTTAGCACCTCGAAGACCTCGCTTCTACAAATTTTGTTATCCATGCTGTTTACCGTTTAGGAGTTCCTTCGTGAGCAAACGATTCTGGCTGCAGCATAAGGTCATAATAGAAATCACGTTTATCTATTTATATCAATGCGTCAAATTTTCGAATCCGCGCTATTAACCGTTGAGGAGTTGTCTCGTGAGAAGACGATCTGGCTGCAGAATGACCTCAAATGAGGTCATATTATTGTATTGTCATCGGTCTTTGATATGTGTGCGAAGTTTCAGTTCAACTCGACTTTTTTAAAAAGAAAGGTCAGTAGGTAGTAGGTAGGTAGGTAGTAGGTAGGTAGGTAGTAGGTAGGTAGGTAGGTAGGTAGGTAGTAGGTAGGTAGGTAGTAGGTAGGTAGGTAGTAGGTAGGTAGGTAGTAGGTAGGTAGGTAGTAGGTAGGTAGGTAGTAGGTTTACTTCTTTGTATTATCTTTTTTAACTTAAAGTAATGAATTTTATAAGTATAAAGTAGATAAGTAATTAGAGTTAATGTAGAACTAATTGCCTATCTAGATTATGTTTTTTGAGAGTGCGTAATTTAAAAGTACATCGCCGGTTATCTGTTATAGAAGAAGTCATTATTTTTAAAAACTAAAACGGAACAAATTGCGTATTATGCATATTTCGACAGAACAAATATATAGATTATAGATTCGATAGAACAACAGGGCATGATCAATCGCTAGGTATACACATGATATAGTATATTATCCTTAAGAGATAGACATAAGCCATCGCGGATTTTTCTGTAGACCTATATATAAGATATACAATTCCACCATTCATCATTTTGTTATATCTTAAAGGGCAGCGTTTTCGTTGAAAGCTCCCCCAGACGGCTTATTTTTTTCCGACACCTCCAACAAATATCATTATAATATTTTAGCCATTATGTACAAAAACTTGACAAATTATAGACTAAGAAATTCCTCGAGAACCACTATCTATTGAAGAAAACAACACGAAAATCAGTGCAGTATTTTTTTATTTTATTGCGAACAAACAGATAGACACGGCGGAGAACTTTGTGTTATAATATGAAGTGATGTTGGGTTCGGCTTCCAGTACAACCGGATGCAGCTGAATACCAGTATTTTACATGGAACTACTGTCTATCTGCCCTCCACAACCCATTTAGTTCTGGGTAATACGATACCCCTTGGTAGAAATACAGTGAAATTAGTGATAGCTTTAATTTCCACATCAGGTGTTCCGATGATCTTCAATTTTTATACGTCAACAAAGAGTGCTCATCAGAGCACTCTTTGTTGACGTATAAAAATTGAACAACTCTTGCTAAGACTTTATTCCTATATATGTTATAGTGTGGCTGGGCTCTTGGAGTTCCACATCAGCTGTTCCAGATCTTCAAATTTATTCTCTTACCAGAAAATGCTCATTAAGTTGAACAATTTTTGCTATGGCACCATTTTTGTATCTCTTATAGTATAGCTGGTCTGTTGCAGTTCTGCATCAGGTGTTCAAGTTTCCAAGATAAATTATAGCCTATATGTTGCCCAGACTTAATACCTATACAACAAAAAAAAATCATTCAATTCCGTCGAGTAGTTCCGAAGATTAGCGTGTACAGACAAACAGACAGATTTTTTTTTTTGGATTCGTGCTCTATTACTGTTAGTAAACCCCCCACAATTTTTTGTTTTTAATATATTCAATGTACAGACACAGTTTTTTTACTGTCTTATTATATGTATAGATTTTTTAATTATAGCGTACATACGGGTTGTAAACAGACTCTTCACGAAGCCGGTAACCAAGCATTCTGTACATCAAATTAAGTAACTTTCCGCAAAAATGAATGCTGGGAAACGGCCTTTTTTTTTGGGGTGAAAAATCACGTTTCACGGTAGGACTCAATATAACGTATTCAAACATTGTGCTGATGGATGGATTGAATAGTATGGGGGTCGCGAAGGTGTCTTAAGTAAAAAAAATACATTAAAAACAAGTATTTATAAAAACTTGTAAAAAAGTTGGAACTTTGACCCCCAATATCTCCGTAACTAGAAGGTTCCCAGTTGCCTTTCGGCTTCGTTAAGAGTCTGTTTACACCCTTTATATTACTTACCCGTTCTAGGCTAGGCAGTTACCTCACGAAAGTACTGAGCTAGCATAAATCTAAGATATTATTTAAATTATAGTATCCACTAGCTGATGCCCACGGGTTCGCCCGCGTGGATGTCGGTTATCGCGATCAAAAGTAAGAGATAGACACATGCCATCGCGGACTTCCTCGAGAACCACTCTATCCATTGGTGAAAACAGCATGAAACTCGGTGAAGCAGTTTTTGAGTTTATCGAAAACAGACAGATTGACAGACGCGGCGGAGGACTTTGTTTTTTTTTAGTATGTAAGTAGTGAAGTTAGATTATTAGTAATTTGAATACAATGACACAAAGTATGTAAACCTGACTATACTTCAAAACATAATATTATTAAACTCGACGATGTAAAGGTAATAGAAGCGGGCTAAAGAAACTCGACGAGAAACGGGACAGAAATCGTAGACTCGACGTAGGGGTAATACAAGGGATGCAAGGTTCTCGGCTCGACGTAAAGGGAACACATCGATGTGCCAACTTCCGCATTAGCAATTCAACGATGGTGCCATCTTATATAGCTTTGATTTCGGAAACGCTTAAAGATTTTGTCTCATACAATATTTGTTTGTATTAATGCCAGCCATTGATTAATACTGATGCGTGTAAAATAAAATGGTGGAAACAGAAAGTTAGGCAGGCCAAAATATTCAAACCAAAGGGGTTTGAATATTGGGCTGCGGGACTGTTTGAAAGAGATACCGCGGCCCTGGAACACAAAGGGCTAGGAAGGAACATGGATGGGTTTTAGTCAGTACAAGTCTGACACTTCCTTCCGCTCTGCCCAGAGCGGGAGGTCATTTGATGATGTCTCATCCGAAAAACAACCACCTTTTAGCACGCCGGGCTCCCGTGAAAATGTTAGATTTTCTTTTTGACCATTAAATTAAGCTACGTGCGGCAGGCTAAAACATCGCTTGTATCAAGTAAATAAGGTGGCAGGCCAGAAAATAAGAAGCGGCATCTGTCCCTCTCAGTTTGGGCCTGTGGCTATGCTATGGCCTGGCGTAAGGTTAAAAACACACCTGTCACACAATGATTGTGAAAATATTATCAGAAAAAGAATGCTTTTGTGGTTGAATTCCTGTAATATATATCTGGATCTTGTTTAGGATGGGCGCATAACAAACAAAATATTGCTTCGAAATTTATTTTACATAAATAAATAAAGGCTGGGCGTAAAGACAACACAATAGAAATCACTTGAAAAAAGTTTTAGTGCTTTTTTTATATGCTGTATAAAATTTTAATATCCTATTAATAATCAACACTGCCAGACGCTTCCTGTTGGCGGAAACTACCAGACCCTTTAAAACTCGGAAAAATAACGAGATTTAATTATACAAGATGTTGATTTGCATCCTCGTCAAATTTCAGGAGGTTGTCATAAAAGACATAAATAATCAATTGAAAGTACGGTAGCGGACAATAACTAATAAGCGCTGCTTTTTTTTGTTGTTGAAATTAAACAGTATTTCAGAATTACACCCTTAATTCAATACAAATAAAACAGAATAACTCGACTACGCACACGGCGACACTGCAGCTGTGTGCGTAAGTGTCGACGTCTTACCTACGAAATGCTAGCGCGCGCGAGCGCGACAGAGCAATGACCGGTAGCAATAATTTTACCTAATTTTATTTCGAAAATCACCTGAATTATTGTCATAAATTTCGCTTGATAATTAACTCATTTTTGAGCATCATTTGAATACGGTAATCTTACTAATGACAGTAATATTAGTGCGCCAAAGAAAAGTTCATTGACCTGTTATCAGATGATTAATTAAATGTTAGTTTTTGCTTTATCCTTCAACCTAAAGTTTTCTTAGTGGTTTTGTTTTTATTTGTGGATTAAATTGGTTGATTTGAAATTTCCCTTCCTACCCTACCTTAGTTGGTGTACCGATCTACTAAGTCTAAAAATGTTTTCTACGTTTGATGGAGATGGAAAGACGTGTTAGTTAAGTGTAAGTACGTGGTGATACTTTCGACTCTTAGGTATTATTGGCGTAGTTAAAAAATTGAAATAAACTTATTTACACTAATAAAATTGACGTATTTACAAAATGTACAAATAATTACATAAATTACCTACCTACTTATGTTACCCGGAGGTATTGTTCAAAGTTGCCACCATCACATGTTACACTTTAGGAGTAGTTGTCTAGACTCGCACACTAAACAACCGCCATAACAGCAAATAAGAGGGGCAAGAGTTGGATTTATAGTGGGGAGTTTTAGTGGGGAGTAACGGAATAGCGGAGGACACATTCGTTCGACAGCAGTCCAGTAAGAAGGTTGTCTCAAGTAGCTTTATAACTGTTCAGTGCTCGATCAGTGTTGTAAAACTTTACGTGTGTGATTTAATGTGAAAATAAAACGAAGTTGTGAAAACGCTATCTGACGTTGTTATTTGAAGTAGCCTGCCTGAGCGTCCTTTACATCTCAGAAGTGTGATTAATTGGGCAATTACATATGTGAATTGCCCTCCCTGCGCCAAAAGTAACCTAATAAAACGTAAGTTTTTTTTGCTTATTATATAATTAGATCGTTATTGGTCGAACTAAGAATTTTATTTTTATTGTGTTTGTGCACGGTACAAAAACCGTTACCTTATGGGCTATTGACAGGGGTTCACAACTTATTTACGGCTGATAAAGTTGATGAGATAATGTTTGAAACCAGGCAATTATATAGCCTACGTAACAATGAATTATTTTAAATGTGGTATTAGCAGTTTTATTTTCTGTTTCAAAACTCTTAATCCTTTTAACCCACCCATAATATTAACTGTTTTATGAACAGTTTGATTTGAATTATTGAATTTATTACATTTACGAAGGTTTCTACGTGATATTGAAAGGAAAATATCCTTTGTTATAAATATGTTTATGCATTTCAGAAATAATTCTAAATAGTGCATTTTTTTTTAATTGAGCCCTAGATAAATAGGCCAAGAAGTAAAGCAACCCGAAGTGGCACCCCGGAGTTACCAAGAGCTTCAAAAAGGGGTCTCCGTGAAGAAAGTCGACGCCCGCCGAGCAGCTCTAGTAGCAGCAATGACGAACGAACATCCCGTCGCCGCCAAGGAAGCCACCGGCGACAGGAAAAGCGGCGGGAACCTAGCAGTAGCTCTTCTACTGGAAGTGAACGTAGGCCAAAACGTTCTCGCAGGTACGATAGCCAAAATACGTTGTTGAAACAATTTGTCGAAATTATGAAAGATATGAAGAATGTTGGTGAACGTGACAAGTTTCCTGTCCTCCATAATGTTATACCCGAGTACGACCCAATGTCCAAAGAACAGACGATGGATGCATGGATTAACAAGGTTGAGGAATGCGCTTACATTTATGGATGGAACGACAGGCAGTTGATTCACTATGCCTTACTAAAATTGAGTGGTGTAGCCAAAACTTGGTATCAGGGATTGCCTACAGTTCTGTTCTCCTGGACGGAATGGAAATGTAAACTTAAAGAATCTTTTCCAACCAAAATTATGCGGATTTACTGAATGAAATGTTATGTTTGAGAGTTAGATACGGAGAATCGTTAGAATTGTATTATTACTCCAAAATGAACCTGTTGAAGCGGTGTAATATTACTGGAAACCGTGCCGTTGATTGTTTAATTGCTGGTATTGACGATCGTGGAGTAAGGTTATGTGCTCAAGCGGTTGAGTTTTCGGAACTTGAGCAAGTTTTGAAGTTCTTTAAAACTGTAAAAATTGGCCAAGAGAAAGTTATTTCAGAAAATTCAAAGAATAAGTATAAGGACAAACGTACAGTTACTCAAAGTACACAAACGATATTGCCTAACCCTAATAATGCCCAGTCGAGTTCTAGGTATAATCGCGTTGTATGCAATTATATTGTAAGGAAAAGGGACACCCATTCTTTAAATGCACTAAACCTAAAATACAATGTACCAAATGTAATTGGCTAGGGCACTTGGAGAAAAATTGTCCGAATAAAAAGGATAAGAGTGACGCTTCCGAAGCTTCGACTAAAACTGTGATGCAAATTAATAATAGTACTGAAAAATCAAATTATAAATATAAGATGCCAATAAAGTTAAATGATTGTATTATTGAATGTCATGTTGACCTAGGAAGTGATGGCACCTTAATCCGGCGTAGTGACGCTTGTAAATTAGGAATAAAATGGCAAACTGTACAAACACCATTGCTTAAGGGTTTAGGTAATGTGCCATATTATTATCAACCATTAGGTTTAGCTTATGTAACAATTGAAATTCAAGGAGTTGTGCAAAACGATGTGGAAATACTAGTAGTCGATGATGAACTTATAAATGTCCCGGTATTAGTGGGCCACACATACACGGAAAGACCATCTATCAGAATTATTAAAACTGCCACTGATGTAATATTTCAAAAAGTTGAAACCCCTATCAGTGATACCGTGAAGTTTCCCCTAGTTAGTATCTCTGATACAAATATCATGCCGGGTGATCTTAAAGTAATCCCTGTAAAGTATCCGTATGATTATACCGGTCAAGTATATAATCATGGTTCTTTTAGGGGATGTCCCGGTTTAGAAAATTATTTATTGCCAGGCGAATATCAATTGAAGCTGGGACTGGGGAATATCCTTATACAAAATATCACTAATAGAAATATAGTTATACGAAAGGACGAGTTAATAACACGTGGTCATAATGTAGACAGATGCCTGCAGGTTAATACCATTCAGGAATTTCATGAAGGCAACTTGAATAAAATAGATAAAATATAATAAAATAAAATATATAAAATAGATTATCTCGGGTTTGAAGTTAGCGAATTTGGCATAAGACCAGGCTCATCTAAGATGGAAGCCGTGTCGAAATTCCCAGTACTCAAAAATGTACACGAAGTTAGGAGATTTCTGGGGTTAGCAAGCTTCTTTAGGAGGTTTGTTCGAGGGTTTGCTACCATAGCACGTCCCTTGACGAGCCTCTTGAGAAAGGACCAGGTGCAGAAATGGAGCAAGGAAGAGTCGGACGCGTTTGTACAATTAAAGAAATGTTTAATAGAACGCCCTGTATTGGCACTGTATAGACCGGATGCAGAGACTCAGCTTCATACTTATGCTAGTAAAACAGGTGTCGCTGGTTTTTGATGCAAATGAGTGAGGTTGGTTCTCTGCAACCGGTGGCTTACTATAGTAGACAAACGACCGTTGACGAACAAAAATTACACTCTTTTGAGCTCGAAACCCTTGCTGTCATTTCTTCACTGAGCAAGTTCCGGGTATATCTATTAGGCATAAAATTCAAAATCATTACTGATTGTAATGCTCTGCGCGCAACATTGACCAAGCGCGATTTGATACCGCGTATTGCTCGATGGTGGGTGCATGTTCAAGAATTTGACTGCGAAATTGAGTTTAGGTCAGGTGATAAAATGGCACATGTCGATGCTCTAAGTAGGGCCCTCATCGAGACCGACCGTAGTTATAACGATGATGACATCTTAGATGTCCTTCCTATTAATTCAGAAGACTGGATAACTACTGTCCAACAGGCCGACGATGAGATTAAACGTATTTCATTAATTTAAACGATCCCAAAACTAAAGAGATGGCTGACTTACATAATAATTATAAAAATAAAAATGGACGCATTTACCGCATAATTGATAAGGACAATTTACGTTGGGTTGTACCCAAAGGTGCTCGGTGGCAGATTTTAAGAAATAACCACGATGATGTCGGACATTTTTCTTACGACGCTATGTGAAGAAATATGTTTCGGCATGTATGGAATATGCTCATCATAAACTACCTAGTGGTGCAAAGGCTGGCGAGTTACATCCAATCCCTAAAATCAGCAAACCATTTCACACAATACATGCTGATCACTTAGGGCCGTTTATTAGAACAAAGCGTGGGAATACATATATATTAGTAATTATCGATGCATTTACAAAGTACATAAATTTAACGGCGGTTCGTAACACAAAATCTGCCACCAGCGTAAGAGTATTTCGCGAACATTTTAGTTACTTTGGTACACCTAATAGACTCATTACGGACCAGGGAAGTAGTTTTACAAGTAAAACTTTCAAGGATTTTATAAAGGCTAGTGGCATTAAACATATTTATAACGCCGTCGCTACACCGCGTGCAAACGGGCAGGTAGAGCGTTACAACCGAACTATACTAGCAGCATTAGGAGCCATGAACCACGATAAACCTAACGGCTGTTGGGATGAGCACTTAACAAACATACAGTTAGGAATTAATACAACTCCGCATGCCACTACCAAAAAGACCCCCTCAGAACTATTATTTGGTATAAATGTTTTAAACCCATCTCAGGGTATATTAAATGAAATCGTGTCTGATATTTTGCCCCCATCTTCGGAAAATAATCTAATAAAAATTAGGTCAGAGGTTGAGCAACTGATAAAGAAGCAACAGAGTAAAGACAATGAAAGATTTGACAAAAAGAGGAAAAAGGGTATTTCTTTTAATACCGGAGATCTTGTAAAGGTAATAAGAGCGATTACAGGTATTGAGGGTCAATCCAAGAAATTGGAAGCTAAATGTAGGGGACCCTATAGAATAAAAAAAAGTACTTCCTAATGATAGGTTCGTTATCGAGGATAACCCACTCACGAAAAGAGGTAGACGTTATGAAGCTACAGTATCCCTAGACAAGATATCCCCGTGGCTTAGTTTTAGCGATCCTGCTTCTGACTCTAATTAATCAACAAGTGATGATGAATGTAGCGAGAAAGATGAATAAAGTTATAAAAGGCGATGTATTTAAAGGGATTCACAATGACTGTGTCATGTGAATCCCTTTCCGACCATAGAAGGATTCGTTTCTCAATAGAAGCTAACACAAAAAAACCAAAACCTAGGCGTAATCCGCGCCGCACCAACGTGCCCGGCTACAGGCGGCTTCTGGCCACACTGCTAACACGGCACCAAACACCCTTAGTTTTAACGGACCCCAAACAACTTGAAGACACTGTAACAAAACTCTCAGAATGCATAATAGAAGCCTATCATGTCTGCTGCAAGCTACCAGAGCCAAACACCAAAAGTAAGGGGAACTCTTGGTGGAATGCAGAACTCAGCAAGCTCAGGCAAGCGATGCGCAAACAATTCAACAGAGCTAAAAACTCCAGGCTCCCAGAGGACTGGGAACTATACAAAAAGACACAATACTCCTTCAAGAAACAAGTCAGGGCCGCCAGCAGGGCGGCCTGGCGGAAATTCTGTGAGGACATCGAATCTAACAGCGAAGCCGCGCGAGTAAGGAAGATCCTATCTACCGATCAGGATCGCACCCTCGGGTCGCTGAAAAACCCAGACAACACCTACACAAAATCAGACTACGAAACTAGCAAAGTCCTCCTGGAAACCCACTTCCCAGGCTGCAATCTCTCCGAAGATACAGCATGGACAAGTGAGCCAACGCACATCCCGAATGACCAGGACTGGTCCAGAGCCCGCACGGTAGTAACCGCAGAAGGAATAAAATGGGCAATCAAAACCTTCAAACCATACAAATCCGCAGGCTTGGATGACATTTTCCCGGCCTTGCTGCAATGGGGTGTAGACGCCCTTGCGCCATGGCTGGCTGTCACTTTCCAGGCCTGCTTAGCACATAACTATGTACCACTCCAATGGCGAGGTGAAAGTCATTTTCATCCCCAAACCAGGCAAATCCGACTATACACAACCTAAAGCGTACCGACCAATAAGCCTGACATCCTTCCTACTGAAAACCCTCGAGAGACTCTGTGACCGACACATTCGGGACGGACCTCTCCGAGAGCTACCACTCCACAGGCAACAACACGCCTACTCCACAGGCAAATCAACAGAATCCGCACTACACAGTGTGATCTCAAAGATTGAATGTGCAGTAGACTCCAAAGGATCCTCACTAGCTGTTTTTATTGACATAGAAGGAGCTTTTGTCAAAACCAATTTCCACAGCATCAACGCAGCCCTCGAGGAACACGGCGTGGACTCGACCCTGCGAGGATGGATAACAAACATGCTCAGACTGAGAGCCGTACAGGTTACGGTAAACGACACCACCAGAGCCATCGTGGCGAAGGGTTGCCCTCAAGGGGGCGTCCTCTCGCCACTGCTATGGAACCTCGTGGTAGACACCCTTATTAGGCGTCTAAACGACAAAGGTTACTTCACGGTGGGCTACGCCGATGATATAACCATAATAATAAACGGCATACACGAAAACACACTGTGTAATCTTATGCGCCAAGCCTTGAAGATAGTAGAGGACTGGTGCAAGGAATACAAACTAGCAGTGAATCCTACCAAGACAGAATTCGTCCTCTTTACAAAAAAAAGGAAGCTGGCAACCCTACAGTTGCCACGCTTCTTTGGGACCACCCTAAGCCTGTCAACTGAAGCCAAATACCTGGGCATCTATTTGGACAAACAGCTGAACTGGGCAAAGCACACCGATTACATCACCACAAGGGCCAGCATAGCCCTATGGCAATGTAAAAGACTGCTCGGTAGAAATTGGGGCCTAAGCCCCAAAATCACCTACTGGCTTTATACTACAGTCATCCGACCAATCATCACATACGGCTCTTTAGTTTGGTGGCCCAGGACCAACCTGAGCACCGCCCAGAAAGAACTCGAGAAGCTACAGAGATATGCATGTGTAGCAATCACTGGAAGCATGAGGACATCACCTACTGCCGCTCTACAGGTGATGCTGGGACTGCCACCTCTACACCTCGTCGTAAGAGAGGAAGCAACCCTAGGGATCTTCAGGCTTGAAGTATCCGGCACCCTAAGTAACGACTCCAGAATAAAACATACACACATAAAGGATGATGCAATCAAACAACAGCCTATGATGGCATCACCCAATGACAGAACCCTGAAGGCCCACTATTTTCAAAAACACTATAACATTGAGCTCACAGCGGAAATGTGTGACTACTCAGGTCCACACGAGCTAAGGATCTACACGGATGGATCAAAGACTGACGATGGGACAGGTGTCGGAGTTTTCTCTGACGACCTAAACATCAAAATATCCAGACCCCTGGGAATGCTCAACTCTGTGTATCAAGCAGAGTGTGTAGGCATTATCCAAGCGGCACACGCCATAGAAGCCAGGGGAGTTACGGATACCCATATTCGTATACTTTCAGACAGTGCCTCAGTTCTACAATCCTTAAAGAGAAACCAAATCACATCAAAATTAATACTAGAATGTCACAATGCCCTAGAACGTGTTACGGTGCTAAACCGCAACACTGTGACACTGCAATGGATCAAAGGACACAGTGGATCACTCGGAAACGATGCGGCTGATGAGCTTGCCAGAAGGGGATCCAGCACAAAGGCCATCGGACCCGAACCCATTGTGCCCTTTCCGTTTAAGCAGCTAAGGGGCTGGCTAAAGGAGCACACTAAGACACAAGCGGAAAAATGGTGGACCTCGACACCAGGGTGCAGGCAATCCAAGGAAGCTATGCCATCCCTGGATGCAAAGCTGACCAAGCGCCTTCTGCGCCTGGATAGAGATAGCCTGCGACTGGTGTCGGGGACCATCACTGGACACTGCTCACTGAATAAACACTTCCACACCCTAGGAATCACGGATAGCCCTCTGTGCAGAGCGTGCATGGAGGCGGAGGAAACGGTGGCGCATGTGCTCCTCGAGTGCACCGGTGTCACCCAGATCCGCGAGGAGACTCTTGGTACACCGAGATCCCTCGCGGATGCCCTGAGAAGACCACGAAATATAATCTGCTTCTGGAGGGAGGTGGGCTGGTTGGAGTAACGGCCACCATGGCTCACGCACAATGGTCCACCTTTAGGGACTAAGTGCGGAAACCAAACCCTTTAATAGAATAGACTGTGTCATGGTTCATTGTGATTCCAAAAGATCCATATACGTTGGTCAAGGTAACCGGCCAATGTATACGTTATGATGCTTAAAGACCCAGTCAAGGTCATGGACTGGTTGTAAAAGACTGATCAACGTGAAGGCGTTGGTCAATGTCATGGACCATACGTTAAGTCGAGTAAAAGTACGAAATTTTGAATAATGCTGCTAAAAGACACATTATACATTGGTCAAGGTAACCGATCAATGTATATGTTAAGACTCTTGAAGACCCCAGTCAAGGTTATGGACTGGTGGCAAGTAAAGACGAAAGAAAAATTTGTATAATTAAAATTTTATTTCAAGGTCTTTTTCAATTGTTATAATTCTAGTTTTAAGTTATAAATGTTGAAAATATTCTATAATTGTTGTTAAAGTGATTAATTATTTATGATTGTTATTTTAAATGAATAGATTTTTATGTTTGTTATTCTAATGAAAAAATGTTTTATGATTGTTGTTCTAATGGAAAATATTTTTATATGATTGTTTCTCTCATAGCCCATTCCCTCTCATAGAGAGGAGGCCTGTGTCCCAGCAGTGGGAACATTAAAAAAGGCTGATGATGATGATGTTTCTCTAATGAAAAATGTTTTATATATGATTGTTATCTTATTAATTACATAAAGAAAAATGTTATGGGTTGTACATTCAAAATTAAAACATCCAACGATGGGACTCGTTGTGGAACGGATGGCCGAGCTGTTACACTTTAGGAGTAGTTGTCTTGACTCGCACACTAAACAACCGCCATAACAGCAAATAAGAGGGGCAAGAGTTGCATTTATAGTGGGGAGTTTTAGTGGGGAGTAACGGAATAGCGGAGGACACATTCGTTCGACAGCAGTCCAGTAAGAAGGTTGTCTCAAGTAGCTTTATAACTGTTCAGTGCTCGATCAGTGTTGTAAAACTTTACGTGTGTGATTTAATGTGAAAAATAAAACGAAGTTGTGAAAACGCTATCTGACGTTGTTATTTGAAGTAGCCTGCCTGAGCGTCCTTTACACACACTCTTCGCACAATCGAGCACGACGTACCTGGTTTTCCTTCAGCTTACGTAACACTAACACATTAGTTTTTAAAGTGTCGAAAGCACTAATGATCCTTGCACGTAATTCTGTTACACTTGACACTTCCTCCGTGTAAACTAACCTTTTAACGTCTCCCCACAAATAAAAGTCTAGAGGAGTCAGGTCCGGAGAACGCGGAGGCCAGACCACAGGTCCTCCGCGACCGATCCAGTGGTCACCAAAACTTTCAGTCAAGTACTCGCGTACTTGCCGATCGGGAAACATTTTCGTGACAATCCGGATGGCTCCACGTAGGCTGTCTCCACTGATGGCATACAGGCGGACCATCTCCACCAACTCGACATTTGAGTAATTGTCCGTCATCTTGCACTTTGTACCTACGTCTCAACGATGTACCGAGAAGCGGAATTCGCAAAGCGCACGCACGCTTCGGCGATATCAAACACACTGTTAGTTCCCCGGGGCCGCGGCCTATGAGCTTGCGCGGGAGAGTACCCGCACCGTGATTGGGGTGGGATTGATTACCTACGAATTTATCGAATGATCGTTGTGAATGCGTTGTGTATGTTTTGTTTGTGTGTGAAAGCGCTGTTATAAGGCTAGTAATCACGGGTCGCGTTTTAATACGGCTGGTTCATACTTACGGATTTCCGTAAATAAGAAAAAAAAAAAAAAATCCTATCCATTTTATTGTTGATTTGGGTCGAGAATCATTAGCATATTTACGTCCTTGAATTTGACTAGGATGCAAATCAACACCTAGTTTTTTTTTATATTTGAAGCGTAGGCAATTGTTTCAAAACTTGATTGATCATTTTTGTATGGGTTAATAAAACGAATGCGCTCAACCAGCGACATTTTAATTATGTGTCTGTGGGATGTTTGGCCTCCACGATTAGTCTGGCTGCTCAGAATCTAGACACGCGGTAGCGTGTCAAGCCAAGTTCTAGCTAACAAAACCGGCGAGCAGCACCGTGTGTAATATCTAGACACGCGGTAGCGAGTCAAGCCAAGTTCTAGCAAACAGAACTGGCGAGCAGCACCGTGTGTGAACCATTTAGAGCCACTTTTGACCCCCTCATAACTCGAAAACTATTTCACATAAAAATGTCAAATTTGGCTCATATATTGAGACTTGCGAGATACATATGTGCTCTAAATTTCATAAACTATATCAAACGGTTATTCAGATATTAACGTCAAAAATCGTCATTTTTATCACTGACCTATAGATCAAAACTCAAACCCAGTTCCAGATGACCTAGAAAGTTCAAATTTCGCATCCAGATAGCTAATTGGGTAAATACAAAGGAATAAATCAGAAACTTGTAATTTTTTATCATTTTATTATATTTTTTCAATTAATTGATTCTATTAAGAACACTTACTTATATAGTGACTAATATAAGAATCAGCAATCAAAATTGATGACAATATAACGAGAATATATAACGAGTGGAATACCCCTCGTTTTTTTTTATTGAAAGCAACAAAAATAGGCAATTATTTTCCCCGTAAACGTAGTAAAATACAGTACATTAACAAAAACCATTTGGTATTACTTTTTAACCGACTTTCTTCAAACAGAAGAATACTTCCAAAAAGTAATTAATCTGGACTTGCATGCGAACTCAGCGAATTGAGAGAAAGCTTGGCGGCAAGTAAGATAATTTATGGATTAGACGACAAATTCAAACTTGGTTGCAGAACATGTTTAGAGTGTAACTTTATTTCAGCAAATTCTAAATTAGTTAATGTGCATATGGTGTCATCTGAAAATGTCAATTCAGCTTTATTAACTAAAGAATTAAAAATCAATTTCAGTGGTGCACGTTACCCCAGCAGGAAAGTAGCTGCACCACGTAAAAAAATTGTGCGCTTTGTCGTTTTGGAAAAAAACGGTAAAAACACTTCCTGCTGGAGTAACTTTTTCTAGCACGAAAATTCTAAAAGAATGATCGGGGAGAGAAATTTTGTGCATGGCCAGAGAGCTTATTTAGGTAAAAAAGTGCACCGAAAATTTTGTGCGCCTTCAGTTTTTCGAGATTTTGCATTTCGTTACGCGTTACATTTTTCCGTTACGCGCCATCTTTTTGAAGTGAAACTTCTTTATCGACGTATGGGAGAAATTTTATTGACGTAACGTCACGTTTTTCGGTTACGCGCCATGTTGCTTTTTTATCAAAGTTTAGTATAGTGACGTAAAGAATATAATGTATCATTATTGATGAAATACAACAATAGCAATGATATTATAATAAGAACAATGATAAAATAAATTACTCATCAATTGTATGCATGTCTATAATAATAAAATAGCTTTAATTTAATAGGGAAAAAAATGTTTTTCTTAAGGCTTAATCTACCCCATTTTCGTGAAGTTGCAAATAGTAGAAAAATTATGTCGTAAAGAAGTTTCACTTCTTACCTGTGTACTCTGGTACACACACATATTTTTTTGAACAGCATTTTCTTCTATCATGATTGGTTTTTCATATAAGGAAAATGATTTAAGATTGCCTTACAAAAACAAAAAAAAATTGAAAGCACCATTATTTAATAAATAACTATTTTAAATCCAGATATTTTTTGTATCGTAATATTATTTTTGCTCATTGAAACAAAGAAAAAAGGATTAAAAATCATTTTTAAAGCAAAATATTATTATTTAAAATATTTTAAAACAATAATAGATGGCTTTTGAATAAAACCAACGAATTATCTCTATGATTTGTATCTATGGCATTGATTCCTTTGCCTCTAATGGTATATTATGAAAACATTATCTGTGGGTCATACCAGCAGGTCTGTATCAATGACTGCATGATAATGACGAAAAAAAATTCGATAACGGGAACAATGACAAAATCATCAATGATTTTTATTTGAGTACTAGCTGATGCCCGCGGCCTCGCCTGCGTGGATATCGGTTATCGCGACCAAAAGTAATCATGATGATCCCATTCCCATTCCCTCCCATTTTCAAAGTATTAAAATGGATATAGTATATTATCCTTAAGAGATAGACATAAGCCATAGTGGATTTTTCTGTAGACCTATATAAGATATACAATTCTACCATTCATCATTTTGTTATATCTTAAAGGGCAGCGTTTTCGTTGAAAGCTCCCCCAGACGGCTTATTTTTTTCCAACACCTCCAACAAATATCATTATATTTTAGCCAATCTGTACAAAAACTTGACGAATTATATACTAAAAAATTCCTCGAGAACCACTCTATCTATTTAAGAAAACAACATGAAAATCAGTGCAGTAATTTTTGAGTTTATCGCGAACAGACAGATAGACGCGGCGGAGAACATTGTGTTATAATATGTAGTGCTATTGGGTTCGGCTTCCAGTACATCCGGATGCAGCTGAATACCAGTATTTTACATGGAACGACTGTCTATCTGCCCTCCACAACCCAGTTAGTTATGGGTAATACGATACCCTTTGGTAGAAATACAGTGAAATTAGTGATAGCTTTAATTTCCACATCTGGTGTTCCAGATCTTCAATTTTTATTCGTCAACAGAGAGTGCTCATCAGGCTGAACAACTTTTGCTAAGACGTCATTCCTATATATATTATAGTGTTACTGGGCTCTTGGAGCTCCACGACAGGTGTTCCACATCTTCAATTTTTATACGTCAACAGAGAGTGCTTATCAGTCTGAACAACTCTTGCTAAGACGTCATTCCTATATATGTTATAGTGGGGCTGGGCTCTTGGAGTTCCACATCAGCTGTTCCAGATCTTCAAATTTATTCTCTTAGCAGAAAATGCTCATTACGTGGAACAATTTTGGCTATGGTACCATTTTTGTATCTCTTATAGTTTAGCTGGTCTGTTGCGGTTCTGCATCAGGTGTTCAAGTTTCCAAGATAAATTATAGCCTATGTTTTGCCCAGACTTAATACCTATACAACAAAAAAATCATTCAAATCCGTCGAGTAGTTCCGAAGATTAGCGTGTACAGACAAACAGACAAACAGACAGAATTTTTTTTTGGATTCGTGCTCTATTACTGTTTCTAAACACCCCCCAATTTTTTTTTTTTAATATATTCAATGTACAGACACAGTTTTTTTACTGTCTTATTATATGTATAGATTATATGTATAGATAACATGAAGATCACGGCACTTCAATTACGAGTAATGAGTAGATACTAAAATGATCGCGAAACGGTTTAAGGCCAGCTCTACCAAGCCAAGTAGGTATTTAACGCTACCACGCTTTACGCGAAGCAAGCCGTGCGACACGTTCTTTATTTGTTGTATCCAAATGTAAAAACACTGTGTGATTGTGTGCGTGAAGATGAGTAGCGTCAGTACAAGACCATAGACTACTATATTATATATACCAAGACTAAGACTCCACTGTCCGTCTGTCTGGCTGTCTGTCTCGCTATCTGTCTGTCTGGCTCTCTGTCTGTCTGTACGGCTGCCGCTGCCTGGGTGTCTGTCTATCTGTCTCAGCGACCCCTAAAACCTCGAAAGACACCCATGACGGAAACACCAAAATTTTCCTCGGCGCCATCTTGGATTTTAAATTTTACCTCTTTTTTGTTATCAGCGACGAGTTCAACGTTTATTTGTATAAAATTGGATTGAGTTTTGCACTAATGAGTATTGATATCAACTTCGATGCAAATCACTCCAAAAATAACTTTCTACCCCTTTTTAACCCCGTTAGGCGATGATATTCAATAAAATACGAATATTATGTACCGTGTATACATCCATATGCACTTAGTAAAAAGCGGTTATTTTAATATTACAAACAGACACTCCAATTTTATTTATCTGTATAGATAAAATTCGGATCGGATAAAATGTCTTGTCAATTTGACACTCGGGCCAGATTGTTTTTAGAATAAAATCGGATTGAATTTTGCACTAAGGAGTATTGATATCAACTTCGATGCAAATCACCCGCGAAATAACTTTCTACCCCTTTTTAACCACGTAAGACAATGAGTTTCAATAAAATACGAAACACATCTTCCATCAATTCTGTTAAAGAATGTTCGAGCAAAATTTGAAGTAGATAGGACCAAGGAATCACGTTGTCCCATACAAACTTTGGCCCCGTTTTTCTCCCCCCTAGGGTTAGAATTTCGGAAAATCCTTTCTTATCGGATGTCTACGTCATACAAAGAACACACCCTCCAAGTTTCAGGTCTCTACGTCCAGCGGTTTAGGCTGTGCGTTGATCCGTCAGTCATTCAGGACAAAGCATTTTATATACATAGATTATCACGCGGCAAACGAATTGAATTTGACACTTGATTGACGTTAACACTTTTCACAATGACAATAATGACTTCCAACCGAAAAGTGTTGTCAAAATCAATAATTACCGAGGGTTGCAGTTTATGTTTTAAATTATAATTATTTAAAATTATAATAAATCCATACAAAAAAATAACATGTCCTTTGAGAAAATATTTATAATTTTCAAGTAATCGCGATATGTACGAATCCGTCGCTTTTTTATAGTCATTTGAATTTGGCCGGATAACCAGCCCTTGTTTACATGTTTTGTTTGTATTTACTTAATGCGAAAAATGCTTCGTCTGCGTCACATTGCAATTAAATAATCTTGCGACTATAAATTGAGATGTAAGCTATCCTATCTTTCAAGTTGGATCAAACTACACACGGTGCGCAAATTTGATTAAAACGGTTAAGTAGTTGGAGTCCATCGCGGATAAACAATGTGACGCGTAATTTATATATATTAAGATCTCAGACCAACAAAAAAAGATCCTTTTTTAGTTGGTCTGAGATTAAGACGTTACCCACGCTCTGTTCTGGCAACACGAATGTGAGGTAATTACCGCAAGTCCATTTAGTCGCGTACCAACCAGTGCCGCGGCTGTACGTGATATTAAAATAAAATGACTTGTGTGAATAACTTCCTCAAAAAGCAAAAAAAAAAATGCCATCCTGTATTTTTAGAGAATGTAAAAATTATACTGCAACTGTAAAAGATAAAAAAGTATCATTTCATGCGTAAGTATCAAGATTTTTTTTTTTCAATTTATTTTTTCTATGGCTTCTAATGGCGGCTGCCATTAGAAGCCATAATTTGTTTATTTGTTTCATTGGGTGCCTGAGGTAAGTCTCGTGCCGTGCGTACAGGATGACAACGTAACTAAAGAAATAACAACAGGAATTCCGTAGATGACATTTAATTTTCTTTCCCTTTCTTCGTGCGTCTAAGTACCAATTTAGTTACTGATAAGTTTTACGCTGTTTTCGAGTGGAGTGATATTCATGCATGCATGACGCGTCTATTTATTTATAATAAGTATTGGCTCCAGCCAACTTCTTTCTTTTTCCTCAATTCAAATTAGCACTTCGTGGCACCCGTTTTCATTCCGTAGAAGACATAAAGGAGAATTCGCGGCGAGAACTGAACTCAATTCCGGAAAAAGCGTTTAAAAATTGTTTAGATGCTTCGTTAAGAGTTTTTTTACACCCTTTAGATAATGTTACGGAACAGTTTTTCTGTTATTGATAGTTTTTTATTATTATAGTTTCTCGGTACTTTCTTGAGTAGTATTTCAGTTCTGTTGAACTTATGCCCATTTTGACCATGACCCCTTGATGTACAGACGCCATCACATCAAGCTACCCGAAACTGTAAAATTTTTCGAATCAACCTTGAACCTTTAGCTTTAGCAATAAAAGTTGAAAATCGATTAAAGAAATTTGACAGATTGTTGTAGCTTGATGTGCTGACGTCTGTACAATAAATTCGCAAATTAATGTTCCCGGTAGGTACGGTCCTTTACAGTTTACGCCTAACCAACACTTCGCAACTTTCAACTAAAAGCTCTGTAGTTTTGATATTTTGAGAATTTGCAGGGTTATTTGCAATTTTTTTATCTATTTGTATAAGTATTTTTTCGAGTACCATTTTCGTTGTGGCCATTGACGGATACGCTGGTATCGAAGTATCTAGTGCCTGTAACAAAAACAATATTATAATTATGTATTTAATCATTACTAAAGGGTGTAAACCGACTCTTAACGAAGCCGAAAGGCACTTGTTCTCTCCGTCATTGCGATCATTTTTTTGTTCTAGACCATACCTGGGAACCTTCTAGTTACGGAGATATTGGGGGTCAAAGTTCCAACTTTTTCACAAGTTTTTTTTTAAATACATGTGTTAATGTCAGATTTTTACTTTAAACACCTCCGGGACCCCTTACTATTGAATCCATCCACCAGCACAATGTTTTGAGTGTGTTTCATTGAGTCCTACTGTAAAACGTGATTTTTAACCCAAAAAAAAAACTCGTTTCCCAGCACTAATTTTTGCGTAAAGTTACTTAGTTTGATGTACTTAATGTTTGGTTGACGGCTTCGTGAAGAGTCTGTTTACACCCTGTATAATCCATCTACTCTCTAATCGTTAATTTTCAATTAAGAAACCAAAAAAGTGTGTCAGACTTTATCCACGTGCAACTAAGGGTCACACCGAGACGCGACGCCGCGTGAAATCGTACTACGCCGAAGCATATCCGCGTTGCGCTGCGCCATGCGACGTATTCGAATTTTACACTAAAAATTTTCAACTTTTTGTGTGGTCAATGAAGTTCTATATTGCATCGTTATCTTTAAAAGTGCGCCTCGACGCATCGCGTTACATTTCTGTGAGACTTAGCCCAAGGTACTGTGCCGAAAGAGGCTGCAACCGCAATACCTCAATCCACATGACATCGATGTTTAAAAATGGAGGGATAGGAAAATACTGACTGTATTTTGTAGACGTTTGTAAAGCTGTGGTGGCATTGTAACTATCCACTCCGGCTGATTGCTTGATTGTTCCAAACTTCTCTTGAATCTTTGCGTAGTTATGGCCAAAAGTGATGGCAAGACTATTTCTGGTTCCTTAAGTAAGCCTATTATATTTTCAGCTAGCATGTCATAGCCGAGATGGTAAAGTGAAATTACCTGTAAACAAATACAATTAGATAGGTATCTAGTTTATCTGCAAAAAACGCATTTATTTTCTTAGATTTAGGTACACCGTCTTTACCTGCTGGCGCCGTATAAAGTCGACATCAATATTCCATAACTCTGCTAGGAGGGCGATTCTTTCAATCCAAGCAAGACATTCTTCACTATTATATGTTTGGTATGGTCCGTCACTTTCCGATGCGCTTATAGTTTCTACCGCAGATCGAATGAGTTTCGTTAAAAATTTCATTCTAGGATTTCTCAATTTTTCAGATGCTTTCATGCTTATTTCTCGGCTATGTACGTCACCAGTTAATGCTTCAAATATATACTGGTAGTCAATATCGTACAGACTATCCAATGGTTTGGACAGCTTTACATTAAAATGACACATATAGTACACGGTACATGATATTTGATAGTTTAAATTTAATATGTCAGTATTAATACTTTTACTATCTTGTGCCACTTCCACTAAAGAAGGACTACTTTCATCCCAAATTTTCTCGAATTGAATATTTGTTTTATTTTGATTGATCGACACATTTGAACAGTTTAGGAATTCATTCAAGTATTGTGACGCAATTTGAAGGAATTTGACCATGCTTATGCTGTCGAAGCCAACATCTTGAAGACACAATGGATCTTTTGGCAGTCTTCCGACTTTGTTCACTAAGCGGCAACTCACTTCGAACACTTGCTTAATATATGTTGACCATATTATGGAAAATAAACCTATTCTAATATGCAAGTCCGATATACATGTAAGACATTGAAGGACTGTTTCAAGGTGCTCACAATTTTTCATTGATTTCTGCCAAGCCATAGAATATTCCCAACACATGTTTGCAATTATGTAATTCGATGATGTGCTTAGTGGGAATTGTTGTCTTAACAGAGAGAGCCATTTAAATATCTTAGGATTTTCGTCAACATATATACGATTGTTTTCTCTAAAAAGATATTCAGATTCATTGTCATCGTTGGTTTCTGGTGATTCAATACCCATACTGGAATATTTTTCAAGTAATTCGTTAGCAACAATTGCCTCGGGAACAACGCCCATTCCACATAACCATTTCGCTATTAATTCTGTTACAGATCCTTTCCCTCTTGTGTAAATATATTTGAGATTTATATTTAATTCAGTCATTTGTAATTTTGGTAAGGAGGTTCCAGTGAAAGAATCTTTGAACATAAGGATAATACTGAGGATAGAAATATCCTCTAGCTTACCAATTAGTATTCCCCATTTAGCGTTTTCTTTTGTAACAGACTCCCATATATCATCTTCTATCTCTTGACGTTTAGTTTCAAATATTCTACTAACTGCTTTACAAGCCATTGCAACAATCATGCTCCGCAGAGGACAAGGCATGTCTACTAACACATCGCGAATATCTTGCCACCAGGCCGATGTCTCATTGTAAGCTATATGTGTGGCCTCTTCTATAACATTGCACAAGTAGTATAAAACTTGTATGAACTGCTCAATAAGTTCAACACTTATATCTTCCAAGGGCATGTTCATTAACTGCATAATTATAAGTTTTACTATTTCTTTTGCGTCTATGTTACTTTCTTTTACGAAATCACTTAACATTGATATGTTCTTTAATTTAAATATAGACTTGAAAGTGACACTAGCTAAATTATTTATTTGGTCTTCTGTTGTATCAACTTTCAAAGAAATGTATTTATCGGTTTCATCTAACTTGAAGCACGAGACAAACTCTCTGTATGTGTTGGTGTTGTTAACGGCAAATGTTACTCTGGCGTGATGGTGATCCTTGTAATTATTATCTTGTGCTAAGGTCAGCAATCTTTCCAATATGCAATTATCATCCTCCAAAAGATCGAAACATAGGTCCTGGCAGATTTCGGTTAGTTGATTTTTTTCAGTTTCAGATCTTTCTGTATTTAAATGCATAAAGGTGTGTATTTTAGTTGTAAGATCCTGCATGTCATCAGTGTTTTCTCCATTGATATGTCTAAAGAACAAAGTGGCTAACCCAAGATTTGCAAAGTAGTGTTTTATTTCGATTTCTTGGTCATTTAATTCATCATTTTCAGTACTATCCCAAAACAAATTTAGACAAGCCATTACAGTTTTTGGGGACATTTCATATTTTTTTACTAACATATCTAAGCAATGTTTTTTCAGGTCCAGTGTTTTTAATTCCATAGCTTTTTTCAGTAATTCATTAACAAAATCCTCAGAATTTGTAGATGACTTTTTGAGATGCTCACGTAATTCTCTCAAAGCATGAAGATCTTTAGATCTTTGGGAATGTTCGCCTTCCAAGGCATAAAAAAATGGAATATTAAACTTCTTCAATTTTCCGTCTGGGTCTATTAATACACATTGAAATTCGGGCAAATTAAGCTTTTTGTATGAATAATTTTTCTCAGCACCAACTAGACCACAAGTGTTGTATAAAAGTAAGCCGTTTTTTGTCGCGGTAAATGCTGCTACTCTGTTTCCTTTTTGCATTAACCTTATATCTATGAGCCCTTTTTTAGGGTTATAAATAATTAAAAATATGGCTCTCTTAAGTTCCTTAACTACTGACAGTTGAGGTTTTTTGTCATCCATATCGAATATCTGCAAACACATACATGGGGTTTAAACAGGTCGACCGATAATAGTTATAAAGTACGAATTTAAAAAGAAGCAAGACGCCAATAGGGCAGACAGAATTTAGTTTTGTATGCAGTATAATAATTACTTTATTAACAAATCAAGTCAAGACATAATAAAAACTGGCCAAGTGCGAGTCGAACTTGCGCACGAAGGGTTCCGTACCATAAATCGAAAAAAACACGTTTCTGGCTGTATCGCATAAACCGTAATAGTTAGACAGTTGAAATTTTCACAGATGATGTATTTCTGTTGCCGCTATAACAAAAAATAATAAAAATATAAACTATTTAATAATTAAAAGGGGCACCCATACAAGAAACCCGTACCATAAATCATTTTTTTGTTATAGCGGCAACAGAAATACATCATCTGTGAAAATTTCAACTGGCTAGCTATCACGGTTCATGAGATACAACAGCCTAGTGACAGACAGACAGACAGCTGAGTCTAAGTAATACGGTCCCGTTTTTACCCTTTGAGTACGGAACCATAACAATTGAGAGTTTGATAATCAGTTTTAAGGGATATACGATTGACTTCAAACTATACTATCGGCAAACTATTGGCCAACCGCTAGATCGGTTCGGCTCTCTTACCCCGCGCGCATACTTGCCGATTATCACTGAGCGCGTTCTTCAAAAGCCACCTACTAACTAGCAAATTTTTTCGAGCGCAGTCGACCGGTTGTTGGTCTGGTTTGCGCATTCGTCACCAACCCGACCATTTAGTTGGCCTAGTGTGCAGCAAATCCCGACTAAACTATCGGCCGATACAAAGTCTGCAGTCTGCTGGGACTATTATTTTTTGATTCATCGGTTTGTTTTTTGGATTAGATTGGCTGGTAGCAACTGGATTGGTTGCCGAGAATCGAGTTAAGTGGCGTGCGATTGAAGAAGCCTATGTCTAACAGTGGACTGTTGTAGACTGATGATGACTGAATTTTATATTTTATACACATACTTGAACAAATGCACACTGAGCATCTCTGTAACCTTTGATGAGTCTAATTAAATGTCCTCGTGTAACGTCTAAGACCGCAACGCGTCCGAAGCTGTCGACTATGGCCGCAATCCGTCGATCTGGTGACACAGCCACCACGTTGCCATGTCGCTGACCATCATATACGCCGTTGCGCATCGATAAAGGTTCGGAACGAACTAATGGTTCATTTCCAGTTGTTGTGTTTTCTGTAGAGCCGCCTCCCAGCCAGCCCCTTTAATCAAGCCAAATAATAACCCTTTTAATAATAATAATCCGTAATCTGTAATCACTGCCTCGTTGGTCGAGTGGTCGCAAGCGCGACTACTGAGCATGAGGTCCTGGGTTCGATTCCCAGGTCGGGCAAAGTGCTATTGGGTTTTTCAACCAGGATTTTTTCATTAGTAGCCACGGAGTCTGGATTTGTGCCCGGTTGATGGCAATAGGCTCGACCTCTATTACATGGGACTTAAACATAACTGGCGAAATGTGGGTGTACTATAAGGTACACCTCTACTTAACCCTACGGGTATTACAGACGTGATGTGATGTTATGTTATGTAATCACTAATCAGCTTTATTTTACACGGGATTTTACACATTCTAATCTCATTAGCATCAAGAGTAACAAAAAATAAGTAAAATCACATGATTTCGGATAATTTAAATAAATCAAATGAATTTTTAAGGACCTCTTTAAAGGCTGATTCACGTATTAATACTCGAAAACTATAAAGAATCGCGGAACATACATGGGGTATTTTCGCATTACCCCTGTCACTATTTGGACCAACCTGTATGTAAAAACTTTAATTATACTATAAAACATTATGTCATACTTACGGAAGAGCAGACTTGATTTTATTTGCAACAGCTCTAGCCACATCTTGCAGAGGGGGAGTAGTTCCTCCTTCTAGAGCATAATGAAAACCAATATATGGTTTAACACCAGCTCCAAGTATCAAAGTGTTAACAGGTGGCACAGAACGATACCTGTAATATTAAAATATATTTTTGATAAAGTAGGTAATAAAATCTAATTGCTATGAATGTTGTCTAAAAGCCGTGGCTATGCGCCATACATATCTGTTTGCCGAGCAGGATGGAATTTTGAAGAAAAGTAAAGTATCTAAGAACCGCTAAGTTACAAAATAGGGATTATGAAAAAATGCTACCAAACCGGAATGGATGAATCGTTTAAAACCAATTGGCTAACTACACTGGATGCTTTTTCAAGGTTCCTCCTGGTTCAACTATGCGGCGTGCCCAGTGTGTCCCGGTAGCCCGGCGCATGGTCAAGTAGGTTTTATGAGCGCATCTCTTTCCGTTTCTCCGTTCTCTTCTCTTCCGCCTCGAAACTGGATATCCGTAGAAAATTAACGCAGTGCCAACTTGGGTAAAAACATGAATAACACTTTTGACATTAGGGTATGGCACCTTATAAGAAACAACCAATGTCCAAAAAATACATCCTTTATAATAATAAAATAATCATTGTAGAAGAAACAGATAAAAAAACAATGTAATTGTTAAAAACCTTGAATTTTAATTACCAAACATCATATCCTCCATAAGTGGATGCTGCTAACAGGTGGTCGTAAGTGTTTTTGAGATCAAGTCCTACAACTGCAGCATCATTCATAACTTCTTGTTCAGAGAAGATCCATTTTCGTATATTGATGCTTCGGCTATCTACTGAGTAGTCCCCCAGGATACCAGCTCGAACTAAAAAGATGAATTATTTACTTTTTATTAAAGAAGTTCTGATCATTGCCAGTCATTCTTTTACTCAACTGGCCCAGAAGTTGACTAGTCCCAAAAACAGTATTTTTTTTGGTTTTAATTAATTATTATGTTGGTTTTGAATGCATTGTGATTATAAGTGAGTAAAAATACCTCTGGCTAGTTGTGCTTTCGCATTCCTGAGTGTTTGGTACAAGCTTGACCCTGAGATGATACACTCACAAGTTGGAAATAATATATGTATATCATCAGGTAAAGTTCCATAAGTCCCAGTGTGACAAGATATTTTCAAAACTGGCTTGTCATCTAATTTTTCTAGTAACAGTAAGTGACCCGTATTGGTATAGAATCCAACACTGCCATTTTTAAAGCCAACAATTATGCAGAACCAATCAGGTCCATTCTGTAAGCAAGTAAAATTATAACAATATAATACAAATTGATGCAAGTGACTGGAATGGGCCTGAAAATTAAAATGCTTTACTTAATATAACCTCATTTTTCTTACCAAGTTTACTACTTATCTACTAGAGGTACTGTGCCTTCTATTATTACCTACTTTCTTAAACTATCAGTACATATATGAAATATGTATATCAGTTATCACCCATCATACTTAGGAAAATGTGTAAGATAGTTTAACTGGATCTTATGAGGTAGGCAAGTAGGCAGTGCCTACCTGCAACAGATGTGCTTGCTAAGAGCATTGGATTTTTACCTGAGAAGATTGTTGTGATGGACATATAGGTAATGCCAATACCACTGTTATTTCTGAAGGCAAAGTTCCACTCCATGATATAAGAAATGTGTTACTGTTTGTCAGACTAATCCATTGATTGGTAAGTAGACAGAGACGATTCTTATATCCGACGGCCATTAAGCTGCTGCAGGAAGACAAAGAAATGGAACACTGTGGCAACCACTTAGTATCTGAAAATATAAACATTTAAATAAAAAGAATATCAATAAAACGAATAAAGTACAAAAACTCACAAAAAATACCTTCTTTTTCTGATATAAACAAAGCTCTTGCTAAACTGGATATATCACCACAGTCAGCTATTTGTTCCACTTGACAAGACATTTTCAAAAAAAATATAGTACTTTGCGAAATTAATCAATACATATGGTAAGTATTTTTCTAATAGAAAAGTTAACACTTAAATAAATCATTAAGTCGAAGAGACCTACTAATAAATAATACAAATAAATTCTGCCAGCAAGACTTAGACGAAAAGTTCATTTATTTTATTAGATTTGGACAAAGGACATTATCATTGACGTGTAGATTTGACGTTGACGTTTGAGGATTGTTGTTGAATTTTTTTATATTTTTTTCGCGACATGTAATTTGACAGCGCTTTGGTGAGCTTTGGCAACACTGCCAGTCTTGAGTCTACTGTCAGTGTCGGATGTCAGCACCCCCACCCAGCACCATAACAAAATGACAACTGAATTTGACTAAAGTGATAAAGTCCCAGACTCCCAGTTTGTTCCAACGTTTATTCTGAATTAGGCGTTACTGGTTTTTGTATTTTGTCCACGATTACACCAATTTTAAAATTGAACAGATAACTTTTGTTGTTGTTGAATTAGCTGATTGAATCAACAAGTTCGGCAGTTCTTACCGTAAACTCGATTTGTCAATTTTCACGAGTGTACCATTTGGTGGCACAAACATGGAAAGTAATTCAAGTCAACCAATATCAGTACTAAATGTAGAGAAAAGAACAACTCCGTGTGTCCCTACACCTGATTGGACCACTAATCCAATCAATGAGGTAAATACATTTTTCTTCGTCATTATGGACCGGATTTTAGGCCAGATAAAATAATCACAATATGCATCTTATAAACTCGAAATATGCAATAAAATGCCAAAATATGCAACTTAAATTGAAACAATACAATAAAGGTTTTTTATTTACTACATTTTCACTAGGATTATTACCATTTTTGGTCTTGAAAACCTTAATAAATCGAGTAATGTTTTAAATTTTCGGTAGTATGATTGGGCCTTCTATTACTAATGAAACGAAATTGTAATTTGAAAACGATTGTTTTACATCCAGTGAGGTCACAAGGCACTAATTGAATTTAAGTGCTTTACATTCACTGGGAAATTTTTGGTTAACAAAGCAAAAATGCATGATCAGATGATTTTGATCTAAGACATGCAAAGAATGTCTTTATTTCGCTCCACAACATGACATCACAATGACAGACCTCATAGATTATATAAAACTATAAGGTGCATTCACAAACAGAATTATAAAAAAAAGAGCCATAATCAGTCTAGTCATTACCAAACCAAGCAACCACTTTTGCTCCATGCATTCACAGCTTTTGTAGCCTGTTTCGAAAAGTCGTTAGTAGTCACTATACTGATATTTAATTTTATAGTATGAGGCTGGCACAAGAAAGAGGAGCTTGGCACAAGGAAAGAGAGGCCTATACCCAGCAGTGGGTGAATTCAGGCAGTTGATGATGCCCTTATTCCAATTTATTTGGTATCCCAAGTGCATAAAGAAGACATGCTGCGCCGACCGCCCAGCATGTCTTATTTATGCACTAAACTGATATTGTAACAATTATAAATACAATGTTGGTGGGCTACTATTTTTTAATGTTTTTTTATGTTGTTTTTTATTTAAATATTTAAAAATGAAATGATTAAGTATGTAAATAAACAAAGGATAAATACAAATCTCTACTTAGCAGATGGAAATAGGCAATGAAAAATTAGCCACAAAAAATAATCAACACAGTTCACAAGATGACATAGAAGGTGTCACTTCAAGTAACAGGGTGTCTGTAATTAGCACTGTATCAAATCAGAATGGGAATAGTAGTATGAACATTCATCATACTCCCGCTCACTCTAGAGTCAGTGGCTCTTTACTTACTACTCCTGCAATGCCAACTTCACAGTGTTATATTGCTGGGGAGGTAGCACTTACACCAACACACAGTACTTTTACACCACAAGCCATAAATCCTCACAGTGCTATGACTGCTATCACTCCGATGGTGAGTGGAACAGACCAAGCTAAGAACAGCATAAAAGTTCAGTAAGTAATTTTGTGTTGTTGCTATATTAATTCTGCTATCACATCACATCATATTTGTACCACATAATGCTGCATCAACCCAATATAATACCACCTGCTACAATAGTAATTGCTGCTGAGCACTAATAGCAGGATTTAATTCTTTGCCAGTAACATTATCACTTTTTCTTTGTTAAAATGTTACTGTTGTTTTGTGCATGCGTTTTAAATAGTGACGAACCAAAGATTTGGTTTCAGCTAAGAAATCTAGTTTCGGCCAGTTTCGGTTTCGGCCATTTGGCTGTCGGTCAGCCAAATGGACGAAACCAATTTTGCACAGTTATTCTACATACGCCGGAGGGCCCAGAAGTGTCTCAATAAAAGGCATGCCAGGCACAGCTAGTTTAACATAATAATATAAAATCAATATTTGTTTGTTCGTATTTTATGTGCTGACATACCGTTAATCCGATCGCTATAAGCTATTGCTTGCACTTTCGCGAAGTTTGCATAGTACAAAAACCTTTAAAAAAATAATGCCTTTTTTCGATTTTATTAACTGATGAAACTGAAACCGAACCTTCGATCACTAAGTAAATCTATCTCTCATATTGCTATTTTTACTTCTAAATATCTCATTGAAAGGGAAACAAACAGCACTGCACTGGGATATAAATATTGTGATGGATGGCTTTTGGCTAGTATACAAAAAATTAAGCAGGTTTTTTTAATATATTTTATTGTTACAGAAACTGTGTATCAACTATAAATTTGGGTTGTGAATTAAAATTATTGGATATTTACTGTAGAACCCGATTTTCCGAATATAATCCGGCCAGATTCCATGGGGTTGTCATGAAAATAATTGATCCAAGAGCTACAGCACTGGTGTTTAGGTAAAAAAATAATATTTAATATATTATATTTTTATAACAGACCATACCCTAACAATAAATTGACCTTACTTAAAAGTTCCCTCATGTTTAAACAGATTTATACTTACAGATCTGGAAAAGTCCTCTGCACTGGGCTTAGAAATGAACATGATTCCTATATAGCTGCCAGAAAATTTGCTCGGATTATTCACAAACTTGGATATCCTGTAGGTACTTATAACAAATCATAATCTTATACAAATGAACTAGTGCTTTCAAATTGTCATCAATTCTTTAAATTTGAGTAAATAATTATAATAATTTAAAATTTGATATTATTAATAAATTTTTTTATATTTTTAATAATTTTAATTTGAATTGTCATTAATTCTTTTTATTGGTTGTATTGATGATTTTCACAATTGTAACTCTGTAACTACATACGCGTTACTGGCGCGACTCATTGTTCATCAACGTACAACCTGATACTGACCTGCAAATTGCAAAAAACGTAAGAAAATTTGAATTTCGCGGGCTACCCTGACGCAACCGCCTTTAATTCTTCTAAAATAATAAAGGAGTCTAGTGATTTATTATTCTGGAAACACCATAATATAAATGTCTGCCCTTGTGATCGGTTAATATTCTTGTATGTTTATTTATTTGCGCTAGCGATCAACAAACTTTTTCTGATACGGTTAAACTTCAATTTTGAAATGTTTTAGAGAAAGCTTTTAAATGTATACAACGTGACCCAGAAATCAACGTCAAGACGAAAACGGGCAATAGGCCACGTCGTGACAGTTATTAAATAAAATATTAGTCATGTACTGTTCAAATTCTGATTCAAAAATAAATCTCAAAAAGTGACACCCTGTGATGATCTTTCAAGTTCTGTGACTACAAATATTAACTTTTCGTCAGTTTTTTTTCTGTGATGTAACCATGAATAACCGTTCTAGAAATTACAGCTAAAAGTTAAAACATAACTGCCACAGTTTAAAATAAAATGTTAGATTTTTGCGCAACATTGATTTCAAAATTATTACATCACCCAACTTTAACCACGCCACTTTTACACTACAGTGTAAAAAAAATGTACTACACTATTTTGGCAAATAACTTTAAAAGATGGCGCGTTTAGTCTAGATTCCGAAATGGTATGCCACATACTAATCGCTACTTCTTAATTGAGGAAAAAAAAGTAAATTGTTAGTTTTAAATAAAATTCAGTTTTTGGATTGCTTTAGTTATCATTTTTGAGCGCCTCGCGCGCGTGTGTTCAAGCAAAAATGGGCTTAGTGATGATGCGAACTTTCGACCCACTATTTATTATTTGAATGTTAAAACGCAAAACTTAATTAAAATCTAATGGTCTTGGTATAAAAGTCATGTTGTTTATTTTATTACAGGCAAAGTTTTTGGACTTCAAAATTCAAAATTTTATAGCTACCGCTGATTTGAGATTTCCGATAAGATTAGAGGCACTACAACAAGCACATGGCCAATTTGCATCTTATGAACCAGAATTATTTCCTGGTCTTGTTTACAGAATGGTACGCCCTAGAGTGGTTTTACTAATATTTGTCAATGGAAAGATTGTATTTACAGGTAAAGTATACACATTTATACTAATATATAAGGTCCCATTAAAATAGATGGACAAATTTTAACACAGCGTTCAGTACATCTAACCAAAGAACATATATACAGCTAAAAAAACACTGATTGAAGTGACTTTATTTTGACCTAAAATAATAAATTTTTAGTGTATTTTCGTTAGCTGATTTTTTTACTTGTAAGAATCTAATGCGTTTTTCTTTTTTTTTTTACCATGCTCGTTATTTTCTTAGTCTGGATGATTTCTAAAAATTTGTCCATCTATTTTAATGGGACCTTATATAAATAATTCAAAAACTTTTGTGGGTAAAGCTGTTAGAGCACATTTGAACTCATTAGTTGATATAATTAATGTTTTAGACGTTTATGTTCTAAATTCGACTTATTCCCTTGATTGTCTCAAAGGTTAACACTGGTCTATGTGGGACCGCGTCTATCGTGATATTCTTCACAATGTAATGATAGGCAATTGCCGAAGGCTCGAATTATTAAAGATTAGCTTGCCCGTGGCTTTGCTCGGGTTAATTTATAATTTTACAATCAATCCGGGTTGGACACGTGGCACCATCTATTATCATAAGAACATTATTGTTGTTTTCATCAGGAACAGTAGTCTTTTTCGGGGTTAGGGCGCCCACACAAAACTGCGAATTCGCAATGCATCGCAAGTATCTGCGAGCTTCTGCCTGCAAGTTCCTGTGATGCGGCGTCGTCTCGCATCGCATCGCGGTTTTGTGTGGGCGCACAATGTATATGCAAAATTTCAGGATGATCGGTTCAGTGGTTTAGGCGTGAAAAGGTAACAAACTTACTTTCGCATTTATAATATTAGTTAGGATAGGAAGTTAGGATATCGCACAAACGCGGTGTACACTTTGGCTTCGTAATATTTTGGGTTGCACTGCCACCCGAACTGAACTCGACCCCATCAGTAGAGTCGTTCAGAAGGTTGGGCCAACTCCGAACACAAGACCTTGAGGCCATTCAAGTATAACGTAAGCACTACAAGGGGGCGGGGGGGTCTTCGCATTGCTTATTTTTAATTATATGGGGGATGGAGGGGTCTAGATGGTAATTACGTCAGCATTACTTTTTCGGAATTTCTACAAAATTTAACCGATTTCGGTTTGAACACATGGCAAACCTACTTCCAAGCCTATTCCTTAATTCTAGACTCTGTTGCTCATGAATCAATCAAGAAACCAGAACACATAAAAAAAATTGACGTGCCAATGTTCACGTAAGCATGGGAGGGGGGTAAGAGCTTTGCTTTACTTTTCTTTTGCTAACGAAGGGGAGGGGGGGTTAATAATTGCAATAAATCTGCTAACGTAATACTTGAACGGTCCCCCTGACAACACAACCTCTACAACTCGACCCGTAGGGCTATTACGTATCTCTGTTGACAGTTCAAGTGATAATCACTTTGGCTCAGTGTCCATCAATTAACTGTCAAAAGCTTAGTTTGGTATCGGCTATGACCAGTGACTATCGAATATGACGTCATTGGCGCTCATCGTCGCTGATAGTCACCGTGACTGGTTTTGACAGTTGTTTTCGTATCGATACTTGTATTATTGCGATTGTGTAAGCATAGTGGATATCAAATTGATGTTCACTGAGGTTGAAGTTGCTTTCGTGAAAGACGCTACTCATGGTAGTGTTTTTCAAATTCAGTAATGAACACCGAAGCCGGTATTAAATGTTAACATAACGTTTCTTGTTGTTTTATTGTTTTGTGTGTTTGTGGTGAAGTATGGCACGTACAATAGTGCTAGAATTTGCCGAAGAAGAGAGAAAAAAAAGTCTCATGGTGACACCGCGCCGCTTACGCGATTATGGAATGCTAGAGATAATTTGTAAAATTCTATAGATAGCTTATAATGTTTTAAAATGTTCATTTTTTTGCATTAATATTAGTTTTTGTATTGATTATTTTATGTGAATAAAACCGGAAGTAATGGAATGGTATAGTTATTTCTGATTTTAGCCACACGCCAAAATATTCTTGTACAGTTACAAATGAAAAGGTTTGATTTATTAAAGATGGTAGTTTTATAAATAGCTCTTAATACTTTTACCCTAACTTCACTTTTCTACATAATGTAAGTATATTTTTGTTTAAAAGGTATTCAAAAAAAGGCAATTAACCCAATTAATAATAATCCTGTACGAACATTTTATTGTTTAAAATTATTTTAATGTAAGTATTATACTAGTTTATATAAAAATTAGTTTACTTTTTGGCCCACAATAGGTGCCTGTATTAAACTATGTTAGGCCTCTTCTTCCTGCAGGCATCTTAAGGAAGGGTTAAATAAACTTCCAGGGTTACATTGATGATTTTCATGATTATTTCTGTAACTACATACGTGTTACTGGCGCGACTCATTTTTTTTTCAACGTACAACCTTACACTGACTTGAAAATTACAAAAAAACGTAAGAAAATTTGAATTTCGCGGACTACCCTGACGCAACCACCTTAAGTTGTAAACGTTACTAAATATATTATGTTTGTATAAATTAAGTGGATTTACTAACATAAATAAAGGTATTATTTAAAGAACCAAGTTATTCAGAAGTAAACTGACAACACAAAATAATTTACAATAACCATTTCACATGTCATATAAACCGCTAAATATAAAATGTTCCCTTAAATCAAGTATTATAACGCTCAAAGGGTGCTACTCAATTTAGCCGCATAATAGTCGATAAAAATTAGAGGCATCAAGTAGGTACTGACACAAAGAGCACCGTACCCGGTCTGTTAGTCACCGTTACGTGATGTCCACTCAATGTGATACGCAATACCAATAATATGACATTATCGGTTGCCAACAAACTTCGGTGTACAACTGAAGCTTGATAGCCACCGCCTATCAAAAAGATAAATAATAGCCCTGCCGATCAACTCAACCCTAGGACAACTCGTCCTCGACATATCAACTCCAACAATAACATAAAAAACATGCCGTATTCATCAGATTAATATCGAAATGAGTCGGGAGGGATATGAAATACTAAATAATTTTTAACGGACTTAAAAAAAAAGGAGGTTGCGAATTCGGCCGTCATCTTTTTAATTTATGTGTACCGATTTCTCCTCGATTACTAGGCTGATTAACGTGCTTTTTTCATTTGGTAGAGAAACTCCGCGCGGTGGCCCCATATTAATTTTATCAACTTTGGTTAAACAGGTTATCAGTTAGCTCCTGTAATACGTATTTTTTTCTTGCATATGTTATTGACATACTTAATGTTATTATAATTTAAAATGTAAAATTTATACATTACAAGAATTAGTGTAGGATATCACAACTAAAAAAGGTAAAATAAAAAGTAGAAGTTGAATCAATGTAGAATTTAACAGTTTTACAAAGTTTTCAACTGTGTGTAATTGTTGTATTTTTCTTTTATTTTGCAGGTGGCAAAACACGAGGTGAAATTAACGAAGCACTAGACATAATATATCCAATTTTAAGGAGTTATCGAATAAGTTAATTTATTTATAATGTTTAAATTATTTTATCTACAAGGTGCAACAATAATGTAATTTTAAATTATATTTTTTTTTATTTTATTTACCGATGATCAATATTAAATCAATATCTTGTGATGTCGATTAACGCGTCCTTAACGGAGAGACAAACCAACAACCGAATCTACAATATGCTAAAACTACCTGTCCGATCCGAAAGGACGTATGGCAACGACATTGCCAAATAAAGAAAGAAACAAAAAATATTCATGAAAGTAAACATTAATTTTAAAATTTTACGACCCTAATATTTATGCCCAAATTACCACCATTTCCCCGACATCTAACAAAATTTTAAAACATGGCAACACCATCTTCGGCATTAGTACATACGATCGTTAGTTGTGTATTTATGACGTCGCTACCCGAGAAGCAACCGAAGTGTCACGGCCCGCGCTCCTGTGCTGCCATAGTTTCTTCATTTTAGTACATTTTATTTAATTTTTGTCAGGGTAGTTTTTTTACTTGTTATTCGAAAAGACTACATAAATAGAATCTAATCTCGATACCTAGTAATACCCTCACGGATCGGACAGGGTTTTTGATGTAAAATATCGATAGCCGCGAGTAAAACCGACGCATCGCCTCGCTATGCGATGGTATATAAACACTCGTAATACTGTTACTGTGTACTGTTCTTTTATGCATATTACTTTTACAACATAATTTCGATGTTTCACATCTGCTAGGGGTCCCGTGACGGCTCATATTTTTGACGTGACAACGTCTAATAAATCGATGAACGCAGGCTGCATGCACGAAAAAGTGTCCCGTTACGCTCATTGTACGCATGCGCCGCATCTATCTCTCTTCCACTCGATTTTATGACGTTGTCACGTTAAACTATCGTCCGTAAACCAACTTTCTAGACAACCAATTTTTTTAACATATTGTCTAAGGGTTTCGTTTATACCATTTGGCAATGGAACTTAAAAATAGGCTTTCGTTTGGCCACAGCCCACAACTCGCCCAATATGAAGTGATGATGCGGCCGAGGTTGGACTCTTGCCTAAAAGAACCCGATTCACTCGAACCTTGAAGAGATCCAGATTACAACGATTGGGCGACGGGGAACAGCATAGCATAGCGGTTTGTTCGGTTCCGTGGAATTATATAATCGTGACGCTTATCCGTATCTCTACTCGTGGGATGATGGAATGGCGATGAGAGAATTAAATTATGTAATTCCAAAGTACACTCCGAAATGTAATCGATAATAAAATACCGACAGGCTGGCGACTGTTCGACGATGTTCAAGGCTTTGGAGCTTAGCCTTTTTTTTTCGGATGGGAAATCATTAAATGACTTGTCCCGCTCTGGGCAGAGCGGAAGGGAGTGTCAGACTTGTACTGACTAAAACCCATCCATGTTCCTTCCTTGCCCTTTGTGTTCCAGAGCCGCGGTATCTCTTTCGAACAGCCCGCAGCCCTGGCAGGCATCGGCCCTTGTGGACCCCTCCCTGTTTGCTGACATCTCATTGAGGCGCGCGTGGAACACGATCGCGCCGTGGAAACGGCCTGTCGTCAAAAGACGGACGGACGGCGAGCTAGCCCATTACTCGTTAGCGTCAGGATGGCTGGACCAAACGAGATATGTCCTTGAGACCATGTGCACTATTTAATACCTATTTGCTACTATTTACTACCTATAGTGAAATATTTGCTACCTTTTCGTTAAGAATTTTATCAAAGAAATAAAGTGGTCAGCCAACCTGACGTCAGGTCCAAACTTTTGATTTTAATTTATCTTTATTTCTTTTTACACATTGTACGATAGGCTGGATTTTCTCCCACTGATAAAAATCTATGTAAAAATCAAGTTTTGCAGTTGGAAGTTGGGACTGTTGTAATCACTGTATTCTTTTCAGTTATGGATCTACTACTTGGGTCTGCAACAGTCGAAAAAAAAAATCGTAATTTTTTTAATGGGGAAGAAACCTGTCAAATAGTTCCAAGTAGATGGCGCTGACTATTTGTTACAAACAAACTGCCAAACTCTATAGAAATTGAACAATATTTTATTATTTTAGGACTTGTGATTTTATGGGTCGTTGTGTAGCCTTTGGATGGAAAGAAATAGGCGTTGTCACATTTCAAAGAAATTTGCGCATGAAGCGAAAACGGGAAAAGGCACTTAAAATAAAAAAAATCAAACCAAGTAATTTTTCGAGGTTATGTGGCAGATATTAAACAACAAAACCTCTTCTGGCTATTCCATCTTGGATTCAGGACTGTTACACACACTGTCAAAGTTGAAATTTCTTTCGTAAGCTTCCAATCTGTGAAGAAAAACTGGGTATTTTCAAATAACCTTATATTTTGTAACAAGAAAACAATGATGTATTACCTTAGTGAGTTTATCAATGAGTCTCATTAAAAAGTTAGTGAGTTAGTTTATTTTACAACTTATAGAACCATAATATTGCCCAGAAAACAGCTAAAAGTCGATAAAATATTAAATATAATGTGCCTTTCGACAAGCCCCGCTTTCATTCCTTTGCCCCTTGTTTTTTCTATTTTTCCTTCAACTGGGTGATATGCCTGGTAGCATACATTACGCAGCAACACAAATTGAGGAAGAAAAACACGCAAACGCTTAAAAAATCGTCCACGCAATACACACGTTTATACTAAAAACTTGACAGGTAACAAACTATCAGCGCCATCTTGCGGCGAAATTTCCGGGAAACAACCCCATTGATTGGTACCTATATAGCTTTTTCTGACATTTGGTATTCCAGAAGTTCACTAAGGTTATGAAACACTGGATCACACGGTGACGGAAGATCATTTTTTTTTTTCAGAAAAAATATTTTTGAACGTTGAAAAAACACTTTTTTGATCTTCTAACGATACTTTTAATTGTCTTCCTCGCTTCATCGTGAAAACACTCTTATATCTAATATGATTTTTAATAAATTATTGTTAACGTGTGATTCAGAAAGCAGTACTTCTGGACACGGCGCGAATTGTCAGGAGGTTCCTCTCTCAACAGCCCTGACCACCGGTAGCTCGGACCCTGTTCCCAATGCTGGTGGGCTACTATTTTTTATATTTTTAAATGTTTTTTTTTAAATTGTTTTTTATTTAAAAACGAAATGAATATGTATGTAAATAAATGCTTATTATAATAAGCATAACAATATAGTTTTTTGCACAGCAAAGATAAAGTCTACAAATAGTCTATGCATACAAAAATAATAATGAACCCTGTCTCTTGGAATATGGAATTTAATAAAACTGTTTTTTTTTTTGCAAGAGTGAAAGTGTGTCGATTTACCATTATAAATGCATATTAATATAAATCAGATATCTGTGAGTCTTGGGATGTGTGTGTGGGAAGGGAGTGGGAGTGTGTACTGATTTATGTGTGTATAATTGTGTGTGTATGTTGAGTATTTGTGGAGTTTGTTTTTTTTTTTTTTTTGAGATGTTTGTTATGTGTCAAGCGATGTATGATAACAAAGATTCTGTTTTGATATAGTCCTGCAGTATGAGCCAGTCAGAGGTTTTTGATTTGACATTAAATTTATTTAGGTTTATTATGTCTAGTTCTTTCTGTATTTTTTTAAAACTTGGTGGCTTAGGACATAGAATTGACGTCTTGCAAATGTGGTTCTGTACGCTTCCTTGGGTCAGATGGAGGTAAACGGGCATGTATCCTTAGGACTGATTGGAGGATAAAGATCTGCCGAACCGTCAGTACTTTGCAATCAGCATAAACTTGCGTTGTTGGGTATCTGTAGGGTTTCCTTAGCATTACTTTAAGTACAGCCCTTTGAGATCTTTCTGCGCGCAGAAGATAAGTCTTTGCTGCTCCACCCCATACGGTTATACAGTAGCCAATAATTGATTGGCATAGTGTATGATACACCATTTTAAGAATGTCTCTACTGGCGGATTCTCGAAGAGATTTAAGGTGTGAATAAGCCGAAGTGTTCGTGTAGTTAGCGTATCGAGTTGTTTGTCCCATTTTAGTCCATCGTCTATATGCACACCCAAGTACTTAACACTGCTAGCTCTAGCAATAGGACATGAGCACGAGACGAGCTGATTCTTGCATGAGTGAGCCGTTATCGTGAAACTACTTGTAGGTGTGGTGTTGCACCAGGTTGAAAAGGGTAAATAGTAGGTTTTTTTTTAGATTTAATGTCAGCAAGTTTAGGTCCAGCCAGTTCATCATTGCAAACAGTGCGAATTCCGCCTTTCGTTTCATATCTTCCCACGAGGGCCCATCAACGAGAATCGCTGTGTCATATGCATAGATCTTACAAGCTGGTAGTGACATTCTACAAAGGTCATCTATGTATATTTGAAAAAGTGTAGGGCCAAGAATGCTTCCTTGGGGGACCCCGTATAGTACAACCTCTTCATCACTGTAGCTAGAGCCAATCTTTACCAGCTGTGTGCGATTTCTCAGATAATCTTTGAAAATTGCCAGAGCTATCCCACGTACACCCAAACACTAGCTTGGAAATTAGTGTGGGGACAGAGACTGTGTCGAAGGCTTTTGACAGGTCCAAGAATATACCGAGGCACTTATTTCTACTGTCCAGGGTCTTAGCAATAGATTGCGTTAGATCCAATACTGCGTACTGATTGTCCGCTATAATTTTGTATTTATCGAGAAAGCTTCGAAGGTTTTGGTTAAGAATCTTCTCGTGGATTTTGGAGAGCGACGACAGTACTGATATAGGCCTATAATTATCGACACAGCCTCTGTTCCCGCCCTTATAAATTGGGTGAACTATGGCCCTCTTCAGAGAATCTGGAAAAACTCCTGTCCCAATGCAAAGATTGCAGATATATGTTATCGGCGATAACAGTATTGACGACATGTCTTAAGGAGCGAGGAAGATATTCCATCCCAACCCACAGCACAGTCATGGCGCATCTGCAATATAATAGTGTCTATGTCACATTCGTCAACTTTTTGTATAGCACGTGAATTGACAGGCGGCCCCAGTGTCTTGTTTATACCAGCAATGGTCTCGCAGTCTGAAGGTGCTTTATTTGGATTGTTAATTATTTTTGCAGCCATGTTTTGACCTATATTGCTGAAGAAAGAACAAACACTGTTGAGGGAAGATGCAGGACTGTCGCATATTTTGAGTAGATCAACAAGACTAGAGCATATTTTACCAGTATTCGTTATTTCCTTAATGGTTTTCCACAATGCTTTCGGAATTATTCCTAGATTTTTCAAGCTCACTCTTCTCATAGGTCCTCTTTAATTTTCGCAGTAGCGTATTGCAGAAATTTCGATAACGCGTATAGGTTACATGTAGTATTAAATTATCTGGTGACTTTTTAGATTTTACGTGCAGTTTATCTCGGTGCTTGATACAATTTAGAAGCCCTAGAGTTATCCACGGTTTTAAGGTTCTTTGTTTTCTCGGAACATTGATATGCTTTGTATGTTTGGTTATTGCTGTTGATATCTTTGTAATCAGTGTAGTCATAGCAATATTTGCGTCTTTAATTTCATAGATATCTGAGAAGTCAGTGTTTTCTAGATCTGTCTTAATGGCTTCATGATTTACTCGGGATATAGTGAAACTTTTAATTCTTGTTGGGTTTGTATTTGAGATCGAAAGAATAATCGGTTTGTGGTCAGTAATATGCGACTCCAATACCAACGTGGTAGCCATTTCTTTTTTTTTTAATAAGTTGTGATCTAGGCAGTTTTCCATTCTAGTTGGTAGGAGATGGGTTGGTAGTAGTCCATGGGACGCATTTAGGATTAGATATTCTGGTGCACGGTCATTCCTACTGTCTAACTTTATGTCAATATTCAGATCTCCCACAGTTGATTGCGTGAGTACGATATTTCATCATAAATATTGTTAAGACTAGTCAAAAAGCTATCAAAGTGATCCTTGGTATTATACGATGGAGAACGATAAATTGCTACTACCGAGAGCTTATTATCAATTTGACATACAAGACTGTTTGCATAATTTATGTTTGGTACCTACCTATACCTTGACGTTTAGCCCAATTTTGGTGTAGATTATAACCCCATCGTTTTGGTTTGTAATGTTTTTTGTTGAGTGCGATTGGTATCCGTTTAGTACTGGGATGTTAATCACTTTACTCAGCCAACACTCAGTCAAAACAATTATATCAAAATCAATATTAATTAAACACATCAATGCTAGGAGGCTATCAAATTTTTTATTAACGCTACGAATATTTATGTGCAATAATTGTATGCTACTGTCAGTTCTATTTATATATTTAATACACTCATGCGGGTTACAAGAGAAAGAGTTTTCAAGGTTAAGATTATCTAGGTCCTGATTTATATTATTTATGTTAGTCATTTATGTTTTAATAACGAACAAAAGAGAAACATTGAGATTGATAGTCTTGGTATTTGACAATAACATCGCTTTTCTATTGAATATAATGTATTGGCGTGGGGAAGTATGTATGTGTGTGTTAATGTTAATTTTTAGTATGTAAGTAGGCTTTATTCTGTATGGGATGTGTTTATGAGTGCATACATTGTAACAAAGTGTAAAATCTACGGTCAAAGTTAAAAGGGTAATTAAAAAGTGAAACAGATACAATAATAAATAGCCTAGGGTTTCCAAGTGATGGCTGGGTGCAGGTTCAACTAGTCACTTGCTGGTGAGATCTTGGAGACATTTCTCTGAATTTATCAACAGCTGTTTATCGCCCGTTTGCTTGCGAAGGAAGATGTTTCCATTGCTTACCCAGCAGAAAGAATAGGCATTTTTCTTCGCAGATTCCCGCGCGAGGTAAAATAGCTTTTTTGAGGCCGAAGGCAGCTGCTCAGCAACATATACCGCCTGCCGT
Organism: Lycophotia porphyrea; assembly: GCA_950005105.1. NCBI lineage: Eukaryota > Metazoa > Arthropoda > Insecta > Lepidoptera > Noctuidae > Lycophotia > Lycophotia porphyrea. Next base: position 11,658,101 of record OX465393.1, read on the forward strand.
TTCCCAGGTATACCAATCAGCTCGGTGTTTTATTTGTTCTCTTTTGACTCCTTATTGTTGTAAGAACGGATGGCAGACAATACATTGTATTTTGTTTGCACTGTTGTAAACTAAGCAATGATTGGGCGTGTGGTGGGGGCCGCCATACCCTTGGTACTTTTTCCCGGGAGGCGATATATATCACGAACTTCGGTTTCCGATATAGACATTCCAGCTAGTTGGCCTATGTTGCAAACCGTTTTTATTAGGCCGGCCGTAGTCTCGCCGTCAATTTGTGGAACATTTCTAATTTCTATTCCCGACGACCTTGACTTATATTGGAGATCCATAATCTTCCTCTCAAGACCTTCTATATAGCCACGCTGTTCCTGCCGCTCTTTTTTAAGCTCTTCAACCTCTTTCTTTAGGTCTTCAAATTGTTGGTTCATGAAGGACATCGAGCGCTCAATCTCTGCATTGGTTTTGCAGCTTTCGACGTTAGACGCCTGAATTTTTATGTTTTGGGCCTTAATCTCACTTATGTCAATTACTAGTTTTGACATGAAAATGGTTTGATCTTCTAGCATCTTGGTGATACGGGTGTCTTAGTCTCTTTTCCAATTAGCAAGTAGGTCCTCCACATCCTGCTGGCCTCGAGACGAGTGTTCGTGTTTTGGTCATTTGTTCCTACTGGTAACATATTCGGTCATCTCAATCGCCGAGTTGATGTCTGATTCAGACTGAGCCTGAACCAGAGTAATATTTGTATTTAGCGGATAAGGAATATTAAAAATTAGGAAACGAAGATATTGTAGGTAGTTTTAAATAAAAATAATCTCAGATGTCAAATAATTTATCAAATATTGTATCGTAATTTAATAAATCCCCAAATAGGTACATACATACTTATAACATAAATGCGATATGTTAATAATTATACAATTATCCAGAAACAAGTTGTTCATAAGCCACTAAGCGCCTACAAAAACATTGTTAGCAATGGTTCTGAGAAGAAAAGATGTAAATAATTGATGTACAGGCGTTTAAATGGCTTTTATTAATAACTTTTATAGGAGCTTCTTAGAGTTGTGGAAAACATATATGTTAAGGTAGCAATCAGGTAAAAATATTTACATTAACAACGCGGTTAATACAACGCTAAAACTATGAGAACTTGGAAGTGGTCCGTCAGGTTGGCTGACCACTTTATTTCTTTGATAAATTTCTTAACGAAAAGGTAGCAAATAGGTATTAAATAGTGCACATGGTCTCAAGGACATATCTCGTTTGGTTCAGCCATCCTGACGCTGACCATTACTCACCGTCCACAGGTCCGGGTTCGGCTCTATAGTGGGCGGAAACCACCACGTGACCCCCGACGCCCGGGTTGGAGCTTAGCCCTGACAATGGAGTCGTTGTCAATGAACCTCTTGGCACGTTGCCGCGTCGCTCAATAGTCATTAACGCCTTACTACAACATTTTGATATTTACCTTGACGTTGATTTTGTTCCTATTTTGACCTCGACTTCTGGGTGAAAAAATAGAAAAAAGTAGGTAGTTGAAAAAAAACTAAAAAACCCGACTGAAAGAACTGAAAAGTAAAAAACAGGCACATTTTAAATTAGACTCCGCTACTGAATGTCGAAGTTTGAAATGTCGACGTATTCTAGTTCTAAAGTACCTACGAAGTATGAAATGCCTCCGTACTGTTACTGGTACTCATACAACATTATAATTAGCAAATTTGTGTAAAAATAAATTTACTTCATTTTTTATATAGGGACAGACACGGATATTAGTAATTGTTTGTACCTATTATTATGATGAATATATTTAAACGGAAGTTTAACGCAACAATCAAACGCAAAAAGAATAGTAGTAATAAAGTAAGTACTCCGCTACTAAATACTGAAAAATACTATAAGTGTAGTAGTAGTAAAGTATAGTAGTAGAAGTATTTTTCAGTATTTTTTCATTACGGTAGCATTTCATACCTCGTAACAGGGTAATTTCGAACTGGCGTACATCGCACTCGTATGCTTTCTATCTAACGATACGTCGGCCTTGCATACTTCGTTCCAGTGAACTTTCGAACTGGCGTACATCGAGATCCTGTACTTTAGAACTAACATACGTCGACATTTCAAACTTTGACATTCAGTAGCGGAGTCTTTAATATTATTTATATTACAAAATGGTCAAAATATTTAAAAAGTGTTACAACACACTGCCTCAGCCCATCACAGCGCGCCACCCTAGCCAGCCAAAGCCAATCACAGCCAAGCCAAGCCACCGCCATAACTGCCGGACGCCTCCGGTGGGGGGAACGCTATATAATGCCCTGTAAGCTCATTTACGCAACTTTGCAAGTTGCGTATTTTCACAGCGTGCATTCGGCCAATCATGACTTACGCTTGTCCCGTGTTCGCACACGCCAAACCCCACCTTATCCATAGGATGCAGACCCTCCAGAACCGATTTCTCCGCAACGCCTCGGGTGCTCTTTGGTTTGTTAGGAACGAACGTCTCCACCTAGACTTCAAAATCCCCACCATCAAGCAGTGCATGAAGCGCCTCACCAAGCGCTACATGGACTCGGCCGAGAAACACCCTAACCCCCTCATCTCATCGGCCGCCCGATACGTCCCCTCTCAGATCTCTAGAATTAGACGACCTAGACAGACACTTGACGAACCTTACGACCCTATCACTCTCCTTCAGGAAGCCATTAGGGAAACCAGTACATTACGAAAAAACAAATACAAACCGCGATTCCGTACCCGGCCTCGCCGTCGAGGCCCACCGCGACCCTCTTGTAACGTCCGTCCCTTGCTCGACAAGCCAGCCCGCGACGCTGAGCAAGTAGCTTTAAATTCCCCTTTAAATAATATAGACCCAGCCAACCCTTACTGCCCTCCCCTCAATGACGTACTGAGCCTAGGTCCGAACCCCACAGGGGGTGCCCTCAGTGATCGGTCATTTAACTTAAATCCTTAGTTTGTAAGCCCTGGCTGGGGGCCTTAAAGTAATTTTTGGCCACCACAGGATTGTCCGGTTAAGCAGTCGACAGCCTCTCTAGGCTGAACTGCGAGTGGTCATATCAAAAAAAAAAAAAAAAATTTACGCGACTTGGGGATCGCCAGTGTTCCTGGACGACGGTCGTGCAGCAACCAGTGCCCCTAGGCACTTTCACAAAAAGTTTCCTATGGACTCCGGGTCCATAGGAAACTTTTTGTGAAAGTGCCTCCATTTGGGGGTACTCGATCAAAAAGTTTTCCGCCCGGACCGCCACTTCGCTTCACTTTCCCTGTGTTCGTACAAGTGCCTAGCACTGGTGCGAGCACGGGAGAAGCCGTCGCTGCGCATTCCGGTGCCTAGTGCACCGTCGCGGTCGCGGAGCCACTCCCCAAGAGAAGCCTTTAATCAACAAGATGTTGAGGACTGGCCACAGCGATCCCTACGATCGCCGTGAAGCCATCCTCGACGAAATCTTCGCCGAAGACCGTCCAGCATTGGGCCGGGCGTTGTCTGTGCCGATTCTCGGCCGGACACCGTACGATGCAATGCTGGAGGATGCCAGACTCCCTTCCTCTACGAGGCTGCCACGGAGAAGAAGAGAAAGAAGAAGAGGTCGCCGAGGAAGAAAAAGAAAGCGGTAGCAGGGCCGAGCACGGAGGCGACTTCGCGCGTCCCGTCGACGACATTGGCGCCTGCGCGCGTTGCGCCGTTGCCACTGCCATCGTCGAGCCGCTCGCAGCCTGCCGCACCGGTCGCGCGCGACGATGCGCCCCCAGCGCGCGCTTACTGCGGTGCGTGGCACCGCGCCGCCTGTGCCCGCGCGGACACCCGCGCCGACGCGCACCCCTGCGCCTCCCGCGCACCGTGTTGCGCACCCCCCTGCGCCCCCCGCCGCTGCAGTGCGCCCCACCGCGTCGACCGCGCCCTCTAGGGCTGCGTCCGCGGCAGGCGCCTCCAGCCGCGCCCGGACACGGCTTGTTGACCGGGCCGGCGCAAGCGGCGCGCACCAGGCCTTTCTCCACCCAGCTGACACCGCCACCGTACCTGACTCGCCGGCGCCGCCGCGCACGTCGGCCTACGACTCGCCGCTGGCGCGGTTTTCATGCTCGTCGCAAGCCGGCTCGAGCATGTCGGTAGCGTCCGCGGGCTCGTGTGAGTTGGGGCCGAGTGCGTCAAGGCGGCGCACACCACCGGCCTCACCGACGTCGTCGCTGCACGGTGGCCACGACTACCAGCCGGAGTCGCGGCCACAACGACGACGCCGAAGCACCGATGAAGAGGAAGAGGAGGAAGCGAAGCGATACTGCCTCGACCCGCCGCGCCTGCAGCGCGAACGCGTGCGACCGCGCGGTCGGGGCGGTGTCGCATCGCCCACATTCGCCGAGGTTGCCTGTCGCACACCTCCTGCGTCACCGTCACCGACGACGACGACGCCCATGAGTCCCGAGGGGACACAATACGGGGTGAGTGTCTCTCACGTCTATGATTCCTTTTCACAGATCGCAGCCCCGACTACCGCTGAGAGTGCGGCCACCGACCAGCCCAAGCCGAAGCCGCAGCAGCGGCGGAGGTACCCTCCGCTGGTGGAGAGGCTGCCGGGATGGGCCGCTCACTTCAGGGCGATCACGGCGCAGCTGGGCCGACCACCCAACGCCCGTCCTTACGGCGCTGGGGGACGCTTCTCGCCTGAGAGCGAGGAGGAGTACAGGTTGGTCCAGCGGTACCTGACCGTCCTGAAGAAAGAGCAAGGCATATCTTGGTTTGCCTCCTCACTCCCAGCGGAGCGAAGCTTCAATGTGGCCATCAGGGGGCTGCCTTCAGACACCACCCCGGAGGAGATCGAGGAGGAGCTCCAAACGTTGGGGCACGAGCGGGAGTACGTGCGCCACATCAAGGAGCGCGGCGATCGTCCCAGCTGCGTGTTCCACGTTATCCTGAAAAGGAATCCGGACGCGCGTAAGATTCTCAACACCTCCGTGTTCCTGAACATGAGAGGTGTCAGAGTTGAAGTCTGGCGGGGCAAACGTGGGCCCGCCCAGTGCCACCGGTGCCAGAAGTTTAGGCACTCATCGCAGCACTGTCACCGGCCGCTCGCCTGTGTCCGTTGCGGGGAGGCGCACGCTGCGCGTGATTGCCCCCGCCCACGCGAAGAGCCGACGACTTGCGCCAACTGCGGGGGTGATCACCCCGCTAACAACGTGCGCTGCCCCGTATTTCAGAGGGAGATACGGAACAGGCGAGCTGGCACGGTCGCCGCCACAGCTGCCTCACGCCGAGCCACGCCCGACGTAGCCTCTTTCGAGGCCCAAGGCGAGTCGCTGATGGCGGCGGCCAACGGGCCCACCGACAGGGGCCAAGCCCCCTCCTCCTCGAAGCGACGAAGGAAAAATAAGAAAGAGAGGCAGAAGGGGGGCAAGGGGAGCGCACCCGCGCCCCCCGCAGAGTCTCAAGACAGCTGCAGGGGCGACCTTATCCCGACCCCGGCGCAGGCTGTCCCCACTTCCCAGCCTCCACCCACAACAACAACAGTGAAGACTGCCGGCCCACCCGTCTGGGTGGGCCGGCAGTCACTGCCGGTGCGGCACGGCCAACGGCCCTAGCCGTCCACTTCCAAGCCGCCACGAGCGCCGGCGCAGCTGCCGGCACCACATCCACTGCCAAGGACTTCACAGCCTGCGCCATTCAACTGCTGATGGACCTGATCAGGGCCATCAGGCAGGGTCAGGACGTGGAGCTGGTCGTCCTTGACGGCCTGGCCTCCCTCCTCAGCCTGAAGCTAAGCCGCCAGGGGCGCCCAGTTTGTGCGTCCGCGACCTAGGAAGGTCGCCCCCCTCCGTCGCTTCCTCGGGACTCAGTGCCCGCGTGCTTGGACGCGGACACCGACCCAACTCAACCGGACTGACGCTCGGGTAAGTTGCTTCCCGGATACACGCAGCTTACCTGTACAATAGAGACTCCACACACACCACACGCACCTGCTACGTGACGCGTTCTAAGTTAATAACGTTAATAACTATTAATATTATAAATAAAGTTAATAACCACGCAGACATGGGCGGTGTTACACATACAATACCGCCAACACACACACGTCGGCCCCTCAGTCCGGACCGACACCGGACCGCCGAGGTGTCGTGAAACAAACAGCGCTGCGCGCAGCGCTGCGCGCAGCGCTGTAGGCGTGCCTACAGTTCACATACGACAGCCACACACAGAGCGCACGTTATCCAACGTGCGCTCAATACCTCGGCCTATATGGCCACCTCGAGGTCGGGTCCCGTGGTAACGGGCCCAGGTTAGCTCCCGCGGCCAGAGGGCTGAATGCCCTGGCACCGCGTCGACCTCCAGGGCTGCGTCCGCGATGAGCGCCTCCAGCCGCAGTATCACAACTTCGCGCACCGCCTCCGCCAGCTCCGGGCACAGCTGACTGACTGGACCGGCGCAAGTACCTGACTCGCCGGCGCCGTCTCGTGCCTCGGCCTTTGACTAGCCGGCGGGACGATCGGCATGCTCATCGAGAGTCGGCTCGCGGAGACGGGGCAGCGCCGCATCGCCTACGTTCGCCGAGGCGACTCGACGCACCCCTCCGGCATCACCGACACCGACGACACCGAGCCCTGAGAAGACCGGGGTGAGTGTCACTAACTCTGCTTCTGACCCACAGACTGCAGTCCCTGGAGCCACCGACCAGCCGAAGCCGAAGCCGCCCAAGCGGCAGAGGTATCCTCCGCTGGTAGTGGAGAGGCTTCCAGGATGGGCCGCCCATTTTAGGGCTATTACGGCCAAGCTGGGCCGGCCACCCAACGCCCGACCATACGGCGTTGGGGTCCGCTTCACTCCGGAGAGTGAAGAGGAGTCGGCTGGTCCAGCGTTACCTGACTGGCCTTGAAAGGGATGAGGGCATCTCTTGGATCGCCTACTCACTACCGGCGGAGCGAAGCTATAAGGTGGCCATCAGGGGGCTGCCTGTTGTCACCACCCCAGAGGAAATCCAGGAGGAACTCCGCGCGTTGGGATACGAGCGCCACATCAAGGCGCGCGGCGACAGACCCGGCTGCGTATTCCACGCCGTACTCAAGCGGACGCCTGAAGTACGCAGGATTCTCGACACCTCCGTGTTTTTATACATGCGTGGTGTCCAAATAGAAGCCTGGCGGGGCAAACGTGAGCCCGCCCAGTGCCGCCGGTGCCAAAAATTCCGGCACTCGTCGCACCACTGCCACCGGCCGCTCGCCTGTGTCCGCTGCGGGGAGGCGCACGCCGCGCGTGATTGCCCCCGCCCGCGAGAGGAGCCGGCGACCTTTTTTTTTTTTTTTTGACGCTGGGAAAAAATGCATTACGCATACCCTCCCGTCGGGGGATGGGAGGGGTATGTGGGACTCCCCGGGCGGCCAAACACCACGGTATACCCACTAAAACGACCCAGCGCATTCCCGCTTCGTCATAGTGGAGGGGGACTGGGAAACCGGCACAGCCTTTACTGCCAGTCCCCCGCCGACGAACACACAAGGCGGACCCCCCCTCTTGTCCTCACGGCACGGACGTGGAGGGGGGGGGTTCGGGAATGACCGACGGAGGTGACAGGTGCAATGCGGGCGGAGGCACCCCCGCGCCTGTCGCCCGCCCGTCACCGTGAGGAGGGAGGGCAAACGCCCCTTCCCCCCCCCCCCCGCCCGCAGAGCAGCGCAGCGAGAGTAAACTCCCGCTGGCGCTCCGCCTCCTCCTTCTGCGAAATCGCAGAAGGAGGCAACCGCTGACCAGGCCTCCTCGCTCCCCAGCATGGTGTTCCAGCACGCACGCCGGGAAGCGGGAGGCCCAGTCGCCCGCGAGGTGACGGGTGCAATGCGAGCGAAGGCACCTCCGTGCCTGTCGCCCGCCCGTCACCGTGAGGGGGGAGGGCAAACGCCCCTTCCCCCCCTCTCCGCTAGCGGAGCGGCGCAGCGGGAGGGTCCTCCCGCGCGCGCTCCGCTGACCAGGCCTCCTCTCCACACTCCCCAGCATGGCCTCGACCACGCCGGGAAGCGGGAGGCCCAGTCCCCCGCGGCACTCCCCTGCTGTGCCCTCTGCTATGCCCGCTGCTCAGAGGGCACGCAGGGGAACGCACACCGCACATCGCATGAGTCATCACACGACGTGCGGTGCGCCCCTCCCCAGAAAGCGCCTGGTGGTTTTTTGTTGCGTCTATTTCTTATGGAATTAGACCAAGAACAGGGCGGCAACCACGTGAAGGTAACACACCAGACTTGCCTTGAGGATCTACACGACCGTAGCGCTCCCCCTCAAGACCCCGCCACCCTACCGCCTCTGAGGGAGGCAGTAAGGTAGACCTGCATCTATGCTACCAAGCAAAGCATGTGCAAAGCTTGTCGTTGTGCAACCGCGAAAGCATAAATACAGATCCGCCCCGGGAGCCGGCGACCTGCGCCAACTGCGGGGGTGAAAATCGGCCACCTAACGACGGGCCTATTTCTATAGGCCAAGGGGCAAAGCCTCCGCGGCCGAGGGACAAAGCCCCGAGACCGCTCGCCACGCCCCCTAGCGGGGGCGTCGCGACTTCCATACAAAAGTTTCGCGACTTGTCGCTACGTTTATACGATTAAGCTGAAACTCTGTCCAAATTGTGTTAAAATTAATAATTAAATCAAGTGTGATTATACAAGTCTGCCTTTATCATTTATGCCCTTCATAATGTAATTAATGTGCACAGAAGTAAATGTAAAAATAATGAAAATACTTTGAAAATCAGAAAGTATGGCTTATAAACAGTTATTTTGTGCCAAAATGTTAGTATTAAAACATGATTTTTCTCGGAAATTCCACTCTTTTGAGAGTTGACACCATAATAAAAAATGATCACCTTACTAAGATGTTTTGACTGAGATAGATTTTAAATCTGGTCGATGTAAGGGTTGGGGGGACGTTTTGACGCATCGTCCTTTCTTTAATAGATGTTCGGCTTTATGTTTGAGTAATTTTAGGTTTAAGGTTGGTTGGGAAAATCGGTCAGTTTCGGGTAGCTTGACCTGCTGGCGTCTGTACTCTTGTAACCCAAAGATAGAACAGTACTTAGTAAAATTATATAATTATAAACTATAGATACGTTACCCGCGCTCTGTAGTGGCAACATAAATACCGGACAATTGTCCTGAGTCTCTTTAGTCGCGTACCAACCAGTGCCGCAGCTGCACGTGATACTAAATTAACTTGTGTGAATAACTTCCTCAAAACCAAAAACAAAATGCCATCCTGTGTTTTTAGGAAATGTAAAAATTATTCTGCAGTAAATAAAGATAAAAAAGCATCATTTCATTTGTAAGTATCAAGAAAAATGTATTTTATTTTATTTTTTTCGATGCATTCTGGCGGCTGGCGCCGGCTGAGCATGCACCACACAATGGGAACGTAACTAGAGAAATATATTTATCTCTCTCTAACAACAGGAATTCCGTAGATGACATTTAATGTTCTTTCTCTCGCTACCGATAAGTTTTACGCTGTTTTCGAGTGCCGTCACGTCATGTTCATGCATGACGCGTCTATCTATAATACGTCATTGACTTAGTACATATTAATTCCATGAACAAAACCGATATTATTATTCAAATGGCATGCCACACGCTATCTGTAAACTACATAGCGTTATATAAAGCGTTGTGTAGACAGAGGCGGCTGCAAATAATACAATTCGACAGTAACTTGTACGCTACAAAGATCCTTTGGCACTTAAATGACTGATTAATTTCATGAAATTGTATCGAAAAACAAGATGGAGTTAGTTCCGATTTTACCCACGCGCCAAAAGATCTATACGCAATGTATTGTTGTTTTGTTTTTCCATGTCGTGTTATTTCCCCGTTCCCGCCAATTCCCGCCATAAACAACGTCATTTCACTCTGCTGGCTTGCTGAGCAACCGGTTGATTAATTCTAATTTCTCTCTCAATTCCTAGCATCATGGTGGGCAAACTTAATAGACTGTTCGTTCTCAAAAGAGGTAAGGAAATTCGTATAAATTTTAATATAATTCTTGTGGAATCTATTCTTCTGCCTAAATCAAACAGGTACTGTTTGATTTAGGCAGAAGAATAGATTCCATCTGGTATGTTCATCAACCATAAGTGTTGGATTGAATATATGCCTATAGTCACATTACCAGCAAAACAAACACATCTTAGAGGCTCTCAATAAATCCCCTAAGATAACTCTTTGACCCAATTCTTGTTCCCCTAATCTTGACCATTGAAACCTTGAGCTTCAATATTGCATGAGTCAATGCTGACATTTTTTCACATATTTTGTTACTGTTTTAGTTTATGTACACAATTATATTTTTATTTTTCAACATACCTATTTTACCCTATCATCTTAATTATTGAATATGAGGACATGGATATGGATAAATTTAGATTTTTGATTGTCTGTCTATTTCAATACTTCTTGTAGCCTACAACCTTCTTGTGTTTACACAACTGCCCTCATACAAAAGGAGTGTTGGTATTGTTGTTTGAATAGTTGTGCTCCCTAAGTTCTGAGTTGGAGCTACACAATAACTGCCACTTACATGGACTGCTTGGAGAGATCAACTCAAGGTGCTTTCCTCAGACTTAATCAGCTAGGAAACACCAACCTCATAGAGCTTCAATAATTATGAAATGTGTTATTTTTAACTTTCTTTTCGTAATAAATAAATTATAATTTATCATCTGAGAAGCAGAAAAAAATACACACCAAAATTCAGAAACAACTTAGTTTGCACTGTTTCTTAAAAGCTATAAGGTGTCTGTGGATAAGGTTAAAAATTAATAGTTTAAACCAAACAAGAACGCCCTCCCTCCCTGAACTGATGAGTTGTAGGGTTGGTTTGTTGTAGGAAAATGGTTTCTATGTATTACGTTCGAACTTCCTGTGGAGTTCTACTTCAGTAGTATCACACTTATTACTTATTCAAATTAGCCCTACATCTTAATTACATTACACACACATTCTCTCATAATATGAGAAACTTGCCCAATGCCTTGTGAGTTGTACTTTTTCATTTATTTTACTGCAACTAGTTTTTTTTGCATCCTTAGAAAAACAATGTTTGTTTTGCAGGTGGGAGAATGGAAGAGGTACATATTGATAAGATCACCTCAAGGATAAAAAAGTTATGTTATGGTCTCAACATGGATTTTGTAGACCCGGTAAGTATTTGTGAATCTGTTTCCAATCTAGCAAATAATTAGTTGATCAACTTTATTCTATATAATATTCTAATCTTATGTGCAAATATTTCATCCTAACTAAATAATGACTGATGCAGTACACCCAATTCACAAAACATCATGTGAAGATCATGATGTTTTGAAAAAGCCAAGTCCACATGCCTCATTTCAAGAACTTCACCAGCCAAGTCAGAAAACTTGATTGTTTATCATCCTCTGAGTTTGCCAGGTTTTCAGTTTATAGTAATCTAATGCTTGCAGGTATCCATAACTCTCAAAGTAATCAGTGGAATATATTCCGGTGTAACAACTGTGGAACTTGATAACTTAGCTGCTGAAACAGCAGCGACAATGACTACTGATCATCCAGATTATGCAATACTTGCTGCAAGATTGGCCATTTCTAATTTGCACAAAGAAACAAAAAAACACTTTTCTGGTAATAAGGAAATTAGCATGTTTTTTTATATACCAATACTAATAAAAATGAGAAAAATATTTAAAATAAAGTATTCTACAACTGTTTGTTACTCATAAAAATTATAAAATACAGTTTTCTACTACAGTTCAAACATTCTTTATTTTTCAGATGTAATTACTGATTTATACAATATAATCAATCCACATACAAAGAAGAGGACACCAATGATATCTGAATTTCATTACAATATAATCATAAAAAATAAAGAGAGGCTGGACTCTGCCATTGTGTATGACAGAGATTTCAAATACAACTATTTTGGATTCAAGACTTTAGAAAGGTCATATTTGTTGAAAATAAATAATAAGGTAAACTTATTACATGTCAGTGTAGTATTTTTTGTTAATTTATTATGTACTATCATTAACACTATAAATGGGATATTTACCATTTTTTCTATTTGTTGTGTGCTTCTGATATTTTAGCACTGGTGCAAGCGCATTTAGTGTCATCGCGTGCGTTTTTAGTGTTAAGGATAGCGTTAGTGACCATGTCAGTTTCAAAACTTTAAAGCATAGAATGTTGACCTTACCTATAACATTTCAGGTTGCAGAAAGACCACAGCATATGCTCATGCGGGTTTCCATTGGAATTCATGGTGAAGATATTGAGGGAGCTATTAATACATACAACTTACTATCTGAAAAATATTTTACACATGCAAGCCCAACCCTTTTCTCAGCAGCCACTCCACGTCCCCAATTATCTTCTTGCTTCCTTATAGCCATGAAAGATGACAGCATTGAAGGCATTTATGACACTTTAAAACAATGTGCACTCATTTCTAAATCAGCTGGTGGGATTGGCCTCCATGTTCATTGTATTAGATCTAAAGGTACTTATATAGCTGGTACAAATGGTGTGTCTAATGGTCTTGTGCCCATGTTACGAGTGTACAACAACACAGCTCGCTATGTTGACCAAGGAGGTAATAAAAGACCTGGTGCTTTTGCCATATATTTAGAACCTTGGCATGCTGATATATTTGAATTCTTGGATTTGAAAAAAAATACTGGAAAAGAAGAAGTACGTGCTAGGGAACTGTTTTATGCATTATGGATACCCGATTTGTTTATGAAAAGAGTTGAAAGCAATCAAGATTGGAGTTTAATGTGTCCTCATGAATGTCCTGGTCTAGCTGATTGTTGGGGAGAAGAATTTGAAGCATTATATGAGAAATATGAAAAAGAAGGTCGGTTTCTAAAACAAGTTAGGGCTCAGGTTTTGTGGAAAGCCATAATTGAAGCACAAGTAGAAACTGGAACTCCATACATGCTTTACAAAGATTCATGCAACAGAAAAAGTAACCAAAAGAATCTAGGCACCATTAAATGCAGTAACCTTTGCACTGAAATTGTAGAGTATACTTCAGCAGATGAAGTTGCTGTGTGCAATTTAGCTTCTGTTGCATTAAATATGTATGTGAATGATGACAAAACTTATAATTTTGTTAAATTAAAGGAAGTCACTAAAACTATAACTGAAAATTTGAACAAGATCATTGATGTGAACTTTTATCCAGTGCCAGAGGCAAAAAAATCAAATATGAGGCACAGACCCATTGGAATTGGGGTTCAAGGATTAGCTGATGCTTTTGTTTTAATGCGTATACCGTATGAAAGCGAAGCTGCTATAAAGTTAAATCAACAAATATTTGAAACAATCTACTATGGAGCACTAGAAGCTAGTTGTGAATTAGCCAAGAAGTATGGACCATATGAGACTTATGAAGGTTCCCCTGCAAGCCAGGGCATATTACAGTATGACATGTGGAACAAGACCCCGACAGACTTATGGGACTGGGTATCACTGAAAGAGAAGATTGCAAAGCATGGTATTAGAAATTCACTTTTGTTAGCACCTATGCCAACTGCTTCTACAGCCCAGATTTTAGGAAATAATGAATCTTTTGAACCATTCACATCAAACATTTACCAAAGACGTGTCTTGTCAGGTGAGTTCCAAGTGGTAAATCATCACCTCTTACATGATCTAACTGAAGCTGATTTATGGGATGAAGATATGAAAAATCTTATCATCCACAATAATGGATCTATTCAAAACATTGAATCTATTCCTAAAGACATAAGAGACTTGTATAAGACTGTCTGGGAAATTTCTGTAAAAACTACAATACAAATGGCTGCTGACAGAGGTGCTTTTATCGATCAAAGCCAATCCTTCAATATCCATGTTGCCGAACCAAATTATGGTAAATTAACATCTATTCATTTCTATGCATGGAAAATGGGTTTGAAAACTGGAATGTACTACCTACGTACAAAACCTGCTGTCAATGCTATACAGTTTACTGTTGATAAATCTAAGGTTGGAGGTAAGGGTCGAGTCACAAATGGAAAATCAGAGGCTAATGGAAAATCTGAGGTTGATGATGCCAATATGGCTGCAATTACTTGCTCTTTACAAAATAGGGATGAATGTATGAGCTGTGGTTCATAATTCATATGATAGGTATAATGGCTTCTATCACCAGATTTAGTGAGGCTATAAGAAACAGTGAGTTAAATTTTGGTAAAATACAAATGTGATTATTTTTGTAACTGCATCTCAATTCTCACGTTAAGGATAAAATTTTCACCAACATTAACTTCATAGAAATATATTCCTCTGTGTAGTCATGGACATAATTCTGCAAATATTTTTTTAATAAATCTATTACGACAAAATCTTTTTCTACCAGTAACAATAATTATAAAAAAGTTATAGTTTGTAAGTTATAATTAAGTGCTTATTCAATTATCAATAAAGTGAAATGAATCTAATATAAATTTTTATTAATGAAATGAGAAGTGAAAAGAAGTGCAGGCGGTTCCTTGCGTTGGTAGTCAGATACACGTACTCCCGTATCAGGACGATGCGCTGACCGGGGCATACCCTCACTTCTTTCAAAGACGCTATAATTCTTTTGGATGTCTAACAGTAGTAATGTCCTACTACTACTCAGTAGGGCATAGACATAACTGGCGAAATGTGTGGGTACTATTAGCCTTCGGGGAATACGTCATACTGATATACACTAAACTGACTGTTCACACCGACTAAAAAAATAATTAATGGTGTGAATTGGAGAAATAATAAACCCCACGTTTAAGCACCAAGGTCAGCATACTTGTAGCTTCGGCTCACCAGGCCGCCCGTTGTCAATCATCGCAACCATTCGCACGGCTCGCGTAAGCTCTGTAACAGCTGTTGCACTGTGACTATAGCCAATACCGTTACGATACTAATAAGTGTGTTGCAGTGTGGAGTTTCAAGAATCCCGAACAGGTTCCAAATGGATATCGCCATTTGGGACTGTTAGGTACTCGCTAAAAAAATCCATTCCGTACCCAAAAGGTGCCAACGGGGCTATTACTAAGGCTTCGCTGTCCGTCCGTCTGTCACAGGGCTGTATCTTGAAATTTTTCGACATAACGAATTAACGACACAATAAAAATATCATATAACAGTAACAGTGGAATAATCCAAGTTTA
The DNA here is from genome assembly GCA_950005105.1 of Lycophotia porphyrea. Taxonomy (NCBI): domain Eukaryota; kingdom Metazoa; phylum Arthropoda; class Insecta; order Lepidoptera; family Noctuidae; genus Lycophotia; species Lycophotia porphyrea. Next base: position 11,673,277 of record OX465393.1, read on the forward strand.
AGTTTTTCCACCAAAATCGATCATGGGACAAAGTGGGCGATAAACATGCCATTTTTGGTGTAGTCTGTTAAGCAGCCAGAAAGCTTCTAAAGGGAACTGCGAGATGGAATACCTAGTTTAAAAAAATGTGAGTGTCACTTCCCGAGGTCCTCTGTGGACATCGTCGGTGTCAACGAACCCTAGTCCCTTCAGGGTGTCAGTCAATCGGTAGCGGGTGCTAGTATAGTGTAGTAGCCTTGGAGGACCTCCTAGTTAATCTAAATCTCATGACTTGTTTCAGTACTAGTGTTGGTCCGGTGTGTCCACCACCCCTCGCAATAGACTGGTCAGGGGCCCCGTTTGCACTAAAACACATTGCACGAGCTTTAGAGTTTACCAATAGGTACAGACACATCAAGCTACTACCACAATCTGTCAACTTGAATAGGTTTTTAACTTTATTGCTAAAGCATTAGGTTCAAGGTTAATTGGTATTTAACAGTTTTTGGGTAGCTTATGTGCTGGCGTCAGTACCTACTCGCCTCCCTGCATATGATATTTCAAGTAGACTGTTCTTCCGTGTAGGCCTTGTTGTATTATGGAATTTCAATAGAATAAGAGGCCAGCTTACTTATACTGGATTTATCATTACAGATGTGGGGGCGTGGGCCCTACTATGCTAACTGTGGAGGATCAATATTTTGAATTAAAATTCAATTTCAAGTTTAAATTAGGTAGGTAGGTACAGACGCCAGCACATCAAGCTACTACAGTCTGCCAATTTTCTTCAATCGATTTTCAACTTTATCTCTAACGTATTAGGTTCAAGGTTGGTTGGGAAAATCTGACAGTTTCGGTTAGCTGGCGTCTGTACCTTGGAGATTCCTATACAGTTAAAATTATTGAACTTCGGTAGGTAGGTATGTTTTATTTTTATGGTCAATTTTATACTCTTAATTATACATAATATTGTGTCACTCATTTATTACAGGATGGCAAAAGACTAGACGTCCAAACTAATTTTAAGAACCTGCTCCAGTGGCTTCACGAAACACCCTCATTTATGTCCAGCGATTATTTATAGTAATTATTGTGCAGAAAAAAAAAATTAAAATACTAGGTACTTAACTAAAAATAATCGCTAAACATAAAAATGGGGGTGTTCTAGGAAGCCTTAGAGAATGTGTCTGAAATTTTGTTTTGGAGATCTATTCCTGGGCCAGCCTATACACAATAATATATTTGTGTAAGGATTATATTAATATGTACAATGTATAGTCGAACTTGTAAATGCTCTACCAACATAAGGTTGCACGTCACGTGCACGATTGTATTTTGCTTTCAAGATAATTGTGATACAGTTTCAATTTACTTACTGGGAATGATTATAAAGCAATTAAGTGGTCGACTATACGTACTTAATACAAGTAACAATTTTTTTACGGCTTCATATGACACCTATAGGGTTCCCTACTTGAAGTTGACTGACGTTAGTTTTATTGACCAACGAGTCGAAACTGCAAAGTGTAGACAACAAACTACTCAACTCATATACAAGAGTGTCCTTAAACCTGTCGGGATGTACGGTATACAGCTCTGGGGTAGCGCTTGTGATTCCAATACCATAATAATACAACGAATGCAGATCATGATCCTCAGAAACCTATGCAATGTTCCATGGTACAGACGCCAGCATATCAAGCTACTACAATCTGTCAGATTTATTTGCTAGATTTTCAACTTTATCTCTATGACATTAAGTTCAAGGTTGGTTGGGAAAATCTGACAGATTCGGGTAGGTTGACGTGCTGGCGTCTGTACATCACCAACGCAGAAATACACCATCGTCTGGAGATGAGCACGGTGAAGGAAGAGAGCCATAAAACCACAGATACATAAAAAGGGAAGCTGGAAAGACACCCCAACAAACTGGTGGATAAGCTAACAACTCAAAGCTACATAAAATGGCTAAAGCGGAAAGACATTGACCATATAATCGACTTCTATGCTATATTGATGAGGAGATGACCTCACTGGAGGACACAGTCAAACTGCCACATTTTACACATACCTGCTTATAACTAATGCTGATTGCCGAAAACAAAAATTCATAACAAAAAAAAAAGTTGAAGTCTATAGGGTCTAAGAACAAACTGAACAGACATTGATTTGTTCTGTACCCGAAGGGTAACCAACGGGACCCCCTATTACTAAGCCTCCGCTGACAGTCCGTCTGTCTGTCAGCGGAGGCTTAGTAATAGGGGGTCCCGTTGGTGGTACAATTTCAAGTAGGAAACCCATACTTATGTGGAGTGCAAGATTAGCATAATAGGTAATCTTTAGTGTCCGACCGAAGCTTCAGCTTCGGCCAAGATGGGCCGAAATTTCGAAATTAAGCGAACTGTTACGATGGCGCGGGGGCACAATGGAAGAAGCGACACACGAAGGGCTACCGTATACAAATTTAGAAGAGTCAGTACTTTTGAAAAGTTACAAGTTAATTTTATTAAGCTTGTTAAATTGCTTATTACAGTCAACATAAAGTTTAAAAGTAAAAAAATATATATATATATATTCACTTGTAGCCAATCTAGAACCGAATTTCTTAGGGTTATTGGACCTTTGGCTTAGGCTTCGGCCGAAGATTTTAGCGACAGCCGATTAGTCGGCTTCGGCCAGAAATCGAACTTCAGTCGGGCACTAGTAATCTTTACACATAATATGTCGTCCTTATGTTAAAGGGATACATTATTTAAATAGTCATCCTGTAGTTAGTTATTACAAAATAACATTAACATAATATTGTATCACAAATTATTTAAATTTTAAGCCATTACCACAACAAAGAATATGAAGAAGAATATCAAGACGCCAAAAATTTTAAACATTAAGGCTCTATTGCCTGTTACACTTTGGAAGTACTTCATGATTTCTCTATGACCAGCTTCAACATTCATTTCTGCTTCTTGAATATTTGCATCAATTCTTCCAATAGCTTCATCTTGTTCCTTCACCATGTGTGCTAACTGTTGAAATATGCCCCCTAACTCAACAATAGTACTCTCAATATTGTGCATGGTTTCAGCCCTTTGTTGCACATATGTGTCAGAGTCATCTCGCATGGCTAGCTGTTGTGTTTGAATACTAGGTGCATCTCCCAAGTCTATGCTAACATCATCCTGTTGCAAGAGAGATGGGACCTCTTTGACTAAAGGTCCCACTCTTGAAAACTGTTCCCGTCTATTATTTTGATGTTTTAAATTTTCAGAACGAACCTCAAGAACCTTAAAAGGAAATTTAAGGAAAAAATTAATCATTTGAAATCATTATCAAAAAATCCATTTAACAAGAAACAAAAAGTTATTTTATCAGTTGCTATTGTTACTTCATTTAAACTGCTCTAAGCAAAATACATTTTAATTAAAAATAATAATGATTCATCCACTTTCCATTATTTATTGTTCAAAATTATACTTCTCATGATTTAATACTTTACACACAGTATAGGGGACACAAAACATGTGGCACAAACTTTCAGTTTTGGTCAGTCAATTGTTAATTCAAACAAAAGAAATAAAAATAAATTTTATAGAAACCAATATAATAAAAAAATAAGTTTGTAAAAGAATAGACTGCAAATAAAAAGTTATGCCATCTTGAACATGTTTTGGGTATTAAAAAAAATACAATCTTGTAAATAAAACATGGCTCTCTCAAGACTGTTGTCAGTTCTTGCACAAACTTACACACTGTGTAATGATTAAATGTTTTTACCTGTTTAAATTGATTACTCATTGAAGCTAAACGTGATTGCAAAGCAAGCACTACACTAGATGAGTGACTGTGCATGCTGCGGCGACCCCTAGGCATCTCACCCAGTCTAGCAATTTGTTGATTCAAGGAGCTCAAGTCTCCCTTAATTATGTATGTTAACTCTTGTATCTCTGTTGGTCGATCATCAAACAAAGACTTCTTCTTGGCCACTATTGAAATAAAAACAAGATAAAAGAGTAACCACTATTGATTGTGTTGTTATAATTAAATTAAAGACAAGTCACAAAAAAACAGGTTATACTCACACATTGCTAATTTCTCAAGTTTGGCATAAGTGCTTGTAATGTTTTTACTAATAACTTTTGCCATGCCCATAAATTGGGAGTACGTCTCCAGCATTTGAGCTTTTCGTTCATCTCTGACAACTGGCCTAGCCAGAGTTCTACCCTGTAAGCTTCGTACAGCCGATATGAACTCATTGGTTCTGTCTCTAGCAGCCATCACGGGCTCGAACACAAATTCTTCAAGAATTTCAAATGTTATATCTGGTTCTGCTATATGATTTAAACGCACTTGCTTCACTTGAGTCTTTGGAAACGGATTAAAAATACTTGAATTATTATTCGATGGTTGACCCCCTTTTTTGTCTAATTTATCATAGGAATCTAAATCGTTTTCCAAAAGTCGCTCTGTCACACCTCCGATGTTTCGCCGACGAGGGAGCATCGCATTCTTTAGTATTTTCGGTAAAATATATATTTACTTTGATAATTCTTCACTGAATAAACTGATGTTCAAACAATAGATTTCTGTTAACACGATCGATGGATTGCAAAAGAAAATAATCAAATAAATATTTTTGCCTGACAGCCAGCTGTTTACAACGTGAATGAAGACGTGTCTACGTGTCAATATGTCAATCGCATTTTTGTTGCCACTACGCAAAAGCGGAGTTGTCAGTGTTGTCACAAAGCATCTGATAATGGTTATAAATAAAAATGAATTGCTGTTCGTTAATCTGGCTAAAACTCGAGAACGGCTGAACCGATTTGAATAATTCTTTTTTTGTTTTATTCGTCCGAATACAGGGAAGGTTTAAAAACAAAAAAAAATAGGTAGGTTTGTAGGTAGGTAGTGTAGGGTACACTACCTACCTACAAGTAGTGTAGGGTAGGGTAGGTAGGGTCGGTAGGGTAGGTAGGTAGGTAGGGTAGTAGGACAATTGGAATTTAATATTCATGGTTGACAGGACAACGTCTGTCGGGTCAGCTAGTGGTTATATAAAACTCCCGAAATACTAATGTAACGAGCTGCGAGAGCGAGCGGTATGGGATAAATTAATTACCACCGAATAAACAACAAATAACTTTAATAAACACAAAACACTTAAAACTCAATTACAAATACACTATTGATCACTACTCACTTAAATATCGCACTTCTAGTTCACTTCGATTCGCTTTGCTGTGTAGCCAAAATCAGACTGACTCACAGTGGAACGAATGTATGGGAGCGGTTGGACGTAGACATGTCCGAAAAATAAGAGTAAAATTATGACAAACTAATGATGCCATCTTATTCGATTACTTAATGCCTTCATAAATTGTGGTGATGAATTTCTTCATAACTCCCATATTTCGGGAGTAATTTGAGAAAATGTGAAATTTTACTATGAAAATGAGTGTATCGAGCTCTCTCCCTCCTGATTCCGGGCTTGTTTCAAGTACCGGTCTCTAATATCGTAATGCTATTACTAAGAGCTATATTTAATACTAAGACACATAGTGCGCCAAATGTGCACTTTCTGGGATAAAAGGAAATGAAAATTAAAAAAAAAAAAAAACGTTTTTTCCCCATTTGTATTTACTTTAAACCGCAGACAGACTTATTAAGAGGTCTATAAATATATTATATATATACAGAAATATATATTAACAAAAATATTCACAAGAACTGATGAGAGTATGACTTTTAAGTAAGTTGATAATAAATTACCTAGTTTCATTAAAAGTACAATAAATAATTAAGATGTAAGCTCTAATTTACTAAGTTACACATTTTAAAACAATAACATCATTTAATTATCTTCGTCATCATCATCATCATCAATTAATTCAAATTCAGAATCGATGTCCGCTAAATCATTTATGTTAACAAATTCGATATCACTTTTCTCAGAATCCGTAAGCTCATAAAATTCCTTAAAAGAAGATTTTTTTACAAACTTCTTTCCTTTTGGACGGATACTTGTAACAAGTGGATCAGAAGACAGTAAAAGATTGTGCATAATATCTTCATTGCATGAGATACTGCTATGCTTTCGAGAATGCCCCTCTCTATATTTTCTAAAATCTTTATTTCTAGCCTCAGATGCCTCTTCGGATAGAAAACCAATGGGCACAATTGACATGTTCTGAACTATGTCTGGCCCATGCATTAAAATTTTATGAAGTGAAGAAGGCATATAATACCATGGGTATAACTCCACGTAAAGCTTAGCAGTATCAAAGCAGAACTCTCGGAATTTAGTTACGTTGATCTTCTCTCCTGATGAAATACACTGCAAGATCACACAGATTTTTCTTAAAAGCATAGCATCTATTCCGGTCAGTTCAGCAGATTTAGTGTAGTTTTCAAAAAATCTCCTTGCCGAGTTGCCATTGTTGGTGGATCCACTGCCTTGTTTCACAACATCGAGAAGTAAGCCCGTTTCTCTTCTTACAGCCTCTTGAACTCTTTTCTTCCTGTCATCAACTTGCCTTTTTGCTATATCACCCCTTACTTGCCATGATTTTATGTCTAATTTGTAGGAAATGTTCAATAAGCATTCCATTGAGCGAATCCAAGCGTGAAGGGTGCTTAAGCTATATTTATACATGTCCTCGTTTGCGTGTTTATCTTTGATTAACTCTAAATTATTCATTTCTTTAGGACAAGCCTTGCATATGTCACACACTGAAGCTGCTGTATCGGATATAATGGAATGAATTTTACCATCAATCATTGTCAACAGCAGTTGGTGTTTGACACTAATTCCATCAGTGATGGTGGATGGAGTTAAGGCTTCAATCTCTGCTTCGATTTCAGCCATCTCTCTCTGCACATTTTCTTTGGTTTCCTTTATAAACTTAAACAATATTGGCCGGCAAAATGAAGTGGAAGATGGTCGCTCGTTTTCCCAAATTGTTACACCTTTTGAGACGAGCCGCAGTGGTACAAGACTAATCATAAAATTACTAGCAAGATCGATTTGCTCATCTTCACTCGTCCTTTGATGATAAATGCTTTGGCTAGATGATCCGTCAAAACCCCATTTGCTGGTCAATACGAGCTGTTGATTGGGATCAACAGGGGTTTCTAACGACCTAATAAGTCTTCTTGAGGTTAAATCCATCAAGGCTTGTAATTTGATTTTTGCAGAGCTCTCTGTAACTGTGAGATCTTCTTTGGCCGGATAGCACTTAATTTTTTCTTTAACCAACATGTAGTAACTCGGGTATTGAAGAGCTCCTTCTTGAGTGTTGAAATCCCGAAGAGTGTTATAGCGCCATTTCGATAAGTTCATCGATACATAAAGAGCCAATGCCTTCAAGGGGGATATTTCCCGTACCTGAATTGATTTACCTTCAATGAAGGCTTTGATTTTTGAGGCCTCTTCTGGATTCTCCGTCAAGTATTTCATAACATAAGCTGTATCGCTTTGTCCTGCCTTTTGAAGCGCCCTTTCGGCCGAAAACATAATTTCAGCGCTGCTACTGCTGCATGAAAGACTATCTTCAGTGCGTCTTCTTTTTTGCCGGTTACTAAGGTCCTCAAAAGATTTACGAGGACTAGGATGTGTACAAGTTGAAGCATCAGATTTAGCAGGAGAAATTATGGGCTCGATGACGTCACTTATATTTTCTGTAGAAGGTTCCATATTTTCATTCTGTAATTCCGGCCATTGAATTGCAGCCTGTAGCCAAATCTCATGTTTCTTCCGAAACTTATCTGTGCTTCTTCCAGACTGTGTCCATTTTGCATAAATGCGGTAGCCAAATCGACGACACCAGTCTTTTAAACTTGTTTCAGCACTTTCACATAACTGAACACAACTGTTATCTTTTAAAACACTGAACAAATAGTTAAAGTCGCGTAAATCTTTATGTGCGCGTGCGCATAAAGCAACGTGAATATCAAGATTTGTATTAAAATTTGGAAAATACATTGCGAGATTAGCTTGGATACAACGAGGTGTAAATCAACACTGATTTTAAAGTTACTAATAGTGACCTATTTATATAAAATCCAGGTATCCCAGGTATCCTTTGTTAAATATTGCAAGGTAATTAGTTATTGTGATAATTAGTAAATGATGCATGCTAAATTAGTGTATTAAGAGCCATTTAGTAATTAAATAATAGCAATGTTCTTATCAGTAATCATTAGTGCATCAGTTTTATATGTAAACCTTAAGTCCCTAATTATATATCCTAATTAGCTTATATCTTCTCTAATTGGCTGCTCAGAAATGTTATTGTAATAAGGTAAACCTTTAGAAAAACGGTTTTAATCAACAAAATAAACAAAAATAAAAAAATTGTGTTATAAAATAAACATCACTCTTTATCCCAGAAAGTGCACATTTGGCGCACTATGTGTCTTAGTATTAAATATAGCTCTTAGTATTAGCATTATGATATTAGAGACCGCTACTTGAAACAAGCCCGGAATCAGGAGGGAGAGAGCTCGATACACTCATTTTCATAGTAAAATTTCACATTTTCTCAAATTACTCCCGAAATATGGGAGTTATGAAGAAATTCATCACCACAAGTTATGAAGGCATTAAGTAATCGAATAAGATGGCATCATTAGTTTGGCATAATTTTACTCTTTTTTTTCGGACATGTCTACGTCCAACCGCTCCCATACATTCGTTCCACTGTGTGACTGCTCTGTGTGGCGATCGCTGCGTCCCCGTAAGGTGACGCGGCAGGCGGTAACAGGACGTTAGTTCTCTGGCCGCGGAAGCCAACCTCTGCAGGGCTATTATTTATCTTTTTGATAGGCGGTGGCTATCGAGCTTCAGTTGTACACCGAACTTTGATGATAACCGAGAATGTCATATTATTGGTATTGCGTATCACATTGAGTGGACATCACGTAACGGTGGCTAACAGACCGGGTACGGTGCTCTTAGTCTCAGTACTTGACGCCTCTAATTTTTTTTACACGCTTTTTTTATTATTAGTTTCACCAGCAGGGCTAATGTATCTATTTGATAGGCGGTGGCTATCAAGCTTCAGTTGTACATACATCGAAGTTTGATGGCAACCGAGAATGTCATATTATTGGTATTGCGTATCACATTGAGTGGACATCACGTTACGGTGGCTAACAGACCGGGTACGGTGCTCTTCGTCTCAGTACTGGACGCCTCTAATTTTTATCGACTATTATGCGGCAAAGTTCGCCCTTTGAGCGTTACAATACTTGATTTAAGGGAACATTTTATATTTAGCGGTTTATATGACATGTGAAATGGTTATTGTAAATTATTTTGTGTTGTCAGTGTTTATTTCTGAATAACTTCTTTAAATAATACCTTTATTTATGTTAACAAAATCACTTAATTTATGCAAACATAACATATATTAGTAACGTTTACAACGGTGGTAGCGTCAGGGTAGCCCGCGAAATTCAAATTTTCTTACGGTTTTTGTAATTTGCAAGTCAGTGTAAGGTTGTACGTTGTCAAAAAATGAGTCACGCCAGTAACACGTATGTAGTTACAGAAACAATCATGAAAATCATCAATGTAACCCTGTAAGTTTATTTAACCCTTCCTTTAAATGCATTCACGAAGAAGAGGCCTAACATAGTTTAATACAGGCACCTACTGTGTGCCAAAGTGTAAACTAATTTTTATATACACTAGTATAATACTTACATTAAAATAATTCAAAAAATAAAATGTTTGTACAGGATTATTATTAATTGCCTTTTTTCAACATGTTTAAACACAAATATACTTACATTATGTAGAAAAGTGAAGTTAGGGTAAAAGTATTAAGAGCTATTTATAAAACTATCATCTTTAATAAATCAAACCTTTTCATTTACAAGGATCCTTTGGCGCGTGGCTAAAATGCGAACTAACGATACCATTCCATTACTTCCGATTTTATTCACATAAAATAATCAATAAAAAACTAATATTAATGCAAGAAAATTAACATTTTATCACAAGCTATATAAACACACAGTAGAATATTATAAATTATCTCTAGCTAGGGGGTGTAAGGAGTTCCCAATAACAGCCTAGGAACTCAAGCCAACCTCACCTGCTCGTGGTACACCCTGCTTCCGACCAACGAGGCTCTGGCGATCCGCCAACACGCACTGGACCAGCGCGGCGGGATATGGTCCAAACCCCCCCCATAAATGGAAAGCACAACGACAACATGTCCCCAAGTGCCCGGCGACTCCAGATGCTCTGCTGGCGTTGACGGGCGCCGACTCTGCACTGGAGTCAGGGGCGAGATGAATCTCCGGGCGAGATCGATTAACCGTCAGACGACTCAAGCTAAAGTTTTAAGGAATTCCGATTTGCTCAATGTACTCACATACAATGTCCGCACGCAAATGAAAGATGAGCGTCTTATAGAATTGGAAAACGCTCTTAAAGACGTCAATTGAGACATCATAGGTTTGGCAGAAGTTAGGAGACAAGGAGAACATACAGAAGAACGAGAAGATTCTGTTTTCTTCCACTTTGGAGAGACTAATGGACTTCATGGCGTGGGATTCATGGTCGCTAAAAAGTGGAAGAATAACATAATTGAGTTCATTGGGTACTCAGAACGAATAGCAGTTCTCAAATTCCGCATTTCACCCAAACATACACTAACTGTCATCCAAGTGTATGCACCTACGTCAGCATATCCAGACGAGGAGGTGGAAGACTTCTACGATCTCCTGAATAAAGCCTGCGAAGAAAACCGCGGAACCTGGAATATGATCATTGGTGATTTCAATGCAAAAATCGGACCAAGACAAGAGCAAGACGACGAAACCACTATGGGTCTGCATGGGTCAGGAATACGCAACGAACGTGGTGTACGGCTATTGCAATTTGCATTTGGACAGAGTAATTTTTGTTGCCAATAGTCAATTCAGTAAAAAACCCCAGCGCCGGTGGACTTGGATATCACCTAATAATTTAGTAAAGAATGAAATAGATTATGTACTAATTTCCGACACGCAGATTATAAAAGATATAAGTGTCATCAACAAAATTAAATATAGCTCCGATCACAGACCGTTACAGGCAAAAATCAAATTTAACTTTAAAATTCACCGCGCAAAAACATTCAAAGCACCTATTAAAAGACTTAGTAAAGAAACTCTAATTAATAACTATGAATCCTACAATTTAGAACTTCCAAACCACTTTAAAAGTCTAGACATAAATGTACCCGATATAGAACAATATGAATAGAGTGGAATACAGAATAGTTAGTGGAATAAAGAAAACCAGTAGTACCATAAAAACGAATGGGAAGAAGAACACAAAACTTTCAACAAATACACGTTGCCTACTAGAACAGAGGAACATGTCTGATATAGGATCAGAACAGCATAGATTAATAGATAAGCAAGTTAAGAAAGCTATTAAAATAGATCTCCGAAATTTAAATACCCACTTGGTCAAAGTAGCACTAGAAAAACACCGGTCGTTAAGAATAGCAAAACAGGGACTATCCCGAACCAAACCCTCCAACCATCAATAGCTTAATGGACACTAACGGAATCAAACACCATAACAGACAAAAAATCATAGGCATTTGCACAGAATTCTACACCAATCTTTATTCAGATAGTTCAGTTCAAATAGAATCAGAATATAGATATAGCTGCCACGAAGATATCCCTCCGATAACGGGATATGAAGTAGACAGAGTGCTCAAAACAATGCACTATGATAAGAGCCCTGGCGACGATGGCGTTACCACCGAAGCCATAAAACTAGGATCCACCACACTGCTCCCTCACCTAACTAACTTATTCAATGAAATCCTACAGGTAGGTAAACTCCCATCCCAGATGTGCCACTCAAATATTGTTCTTCTTCATAAGAAAGGCGACAAGTGCAATATTAATAACTACAGGCCCATTAGTTTAGTTTCTCATATTTATAAGGCGTTTATCAAAGTCATCCACAATCGCATAGATTCTAAATTAGACTCACACCAACCACAGGAACAGGCTGGGTTCCGTTCAGGTTATTCCACGGCAGACCACCTTCACATTTTAAACCAGTTACTGGAAAAATATTCAGAATTTCATAAACCTATGTACCTAGCTTTCGTGGACTACACAAAGGCTTTTGATAGTATAAAACACAGCGCCATATTCTCAGCTCTACGAAGTCAAGGAATAAAGGAAACTTATATAGAACTGTTACAAAATATTTACAATAATAGCACGGCTAACGTTAAATTAGATTCTGTAGGCTCAAAATTTAAAATTTCCAAAGGAGTAAAACAGGGTGACCTGCTCTCTCTTAAATTATTCACCAGCATCCTCGAGGAAGTATTCAAACACCTTACTGACAGATGGACAACGCAAGGCATTCCGATCGATGATAAAATGTTATCAAACCTTCGCTTTGCAGACGATATTGTGCTTTTTGCTTCTGAAGCAGATCATCTGCAACAAATGCTTCAAGACCTGAGCACTGCAAGCCTTGAAGTTGGACTGACGATGAATCAGTCAAAGACTAAAGTCATGAGCAATGCTGCTAAATATAGGGTTGAGGTCGATGGGCAGGAAATACACTATGTCGACGAATATTATCTACCTGGGCCAGCTAGTTTCCTTCAACAACAGGCAGGACAAAGAGATCGACCGTCGAGTTGAAAATGCCTGGAGAAGCTACTGGTACATGAAAGCGCTTATGAAGGGCGACCTTCCTATTTCACTTAAGCGTAAGCTCGTCGACATGTGTATCCTGCCTATCCTTACCTATGGCGCCCAGACTTGGTCCTTGACGGAGGCTCAGAAGTCCAAACTCAAGGTTTGCCAAAGAGCGATGGAGCGTAGCATTTTGTGCATCAAAATCACAGATCGAATACGCAACACCACAATACGCTCCAAGACAGGCATCGCCGATGTTGGCGATAAGTCTGCGAGGTTAAAATGGGACTGGGCGGGTCACATTTCCAGGGTGGGTCAGGACAGGTGGGCCAAAATCGCCACACAGTGGGTGCCTGAAAACGGTCGTCGTCACCGAGGCAGGCCCAAGAAACGCTGGCGTGACGATTTAGACTCGTTCCTGACTGATTGGCCAGAGGAGGCAAAACACCGGGAGAGTTGGAAGAGAATGGGGGAGGCCTTTGCCCAGCAGTGGGACAGATTAGGCTAATGAAAAAAAATCTCTAGCATTCCTTAGCCGCGTAGGCGGCGCGGTGTCAAATTCCAGCATTGTTATACGTACCATACTTCACCACAAACACACATAACAATAAAACAACAAGAAACGTAATGTAAACATTTAATACCGGCTTCGGTATTCATTACTGAATTTGAAAAACAACACCTATGAGTAGCGTCTCTCACGAAAGCAACTTCAACCTCAGTGAACATCAATTTGATATCCACTATGCTGACACAATCGCAATAATACAAGTATCGATACGAAAGCAACTGTCAAAATGAGTAACGGTGACTATCAGCGACGATGAGTGCCAATGACGTCATATTTGATAGTCAGTGGTCATAGCCGATAACAAACTAAGCTTTTGAAAGTTAATTGATGGACACTGAGCCAAAGTGATCATCACTTGAATTGTCAACAGAGATACGTAATAGCCCTACTGAAGCTTGATAGCCACCGCACCGCCTATCGAAAAGATACATAATAGCCCTGCTGATGGTCTGTAGTCTGTTGTACAGACGCCAGCAGGTCAAGCTACCCGAAACTGTCAGATTTTCCCAATCAACCTTCGACCTAAAGCTTTGATATTAAAGTCGAAAATCTGTTAAAGAAATCTGACAGATTGTAGTAGCTTGATGTGTTGGCGTCTGTACTCTCTTCATCTGTTGTCTAGCTTACAACTTGACAATGATTGACTGTCAAGTGTCAATCATTGTCAATGCTGTCGCGACAATAACATTGTATCCACAAACGCTTATGCACTATTGTTTAGGTAGCTATTTCGTTTTCCGGTTTCAAATCAAATAAGGGAGTAAGGGACTCTTTTATTGAATTTACATGGGTATCAGTTGGTCAGTATTTCATACCATGGCAAATTCCTGATAGAAGTACATACCTATCTCGTAACTATCTGATAAGAACGTACCTTGAAATGATTCATACATTTTAGCTAGGATGAATATTATTATACAGTAGGTGAAAAAAACGTGCTACAATGAAAACCTCTAATTTAATTATAAATGGCCAGAGTTACAATAATAGCCACTTTACAATAGGGTTAAGTCTTGCTATATCATCTAGTGTTTTTATCGGATCTAGTTTTATCATTAAAAAAGTTGCTTTAAAAAAACTCCAAGCCTCGGGAAATGTTCGGGCATCGGCGGGTGGGTTTGCTTACTTAAAACAATGGCTGTGGTGGCTTGGTCTGATAACAAGTAGGTAACTATAAACTTTATGACATGATGTATGATAGAATGTGTGGAAGAAAACTGTTCGGCCCTTAAACAACAGTGTAGTCAAAGATACCTATTTGTTCGAATGGGTTGAGAGATCAGTTTGAATAGATTCTGTAAGTATGTTGTCTTTTTAGGGCCTCAGTTTTTCTCCAATTTTTTTTTTACCAATAAAATACAAAAATATTGGTAAAAAAATAAATTACCTTCGTTTTTGAACTTCACTATTCATGAGTTTATTATAAAACCTATTAATTAACTTTTACTAATGAAAAATTATTTGCAGTGGGCATAGGGGAAGCAGCCAATCTTCTGGCATATGCATTTGCTCCTGCAGCACTGGTGACTCCATTAGGTGCCCTTAGTGTACTTGTTGCAGCAGTGCTTTCTTCTAAGTTTCTGAATGAGAAACTTAATTTCATTGGAAAAGTAAGTTTTTTATATGCATTAAATAATAAACAACAACATAAAATAGAAAAAACAACAACTATGACATGATATTATGACAGTGATGTGACACCTCTAACAGATTTTTATTTCTGTTACAGATTGGATGCTTTCTTTGTATTATTGGATCAATAATATTTGTAATTCATTCACCAAAATCAGAAGAAATCACAGCTTTTAGTGAGTTAGTAGATAAGTTATTTGACTATTTATTTGTGACATATGTTGGAACAATATTTTTAATATGTTTCATTATAAAATTGGTTTTTATACCAAAGTTTGGAAATACAAATATTGCAGTTTACTTGTTACTATGTTCATCTATTGGTAGTCTGACTGTGGTATTTTGTAAAGGAGTTGCTTTAGGTGTAAGGGAAAGTTTTTCTGGAAATGCAAACAATTTTTCAAACTATGTTTTTTGGCTATTGTTTGTTACTGCTGTCATATGTATCATGATTCAGATGAATTATTTAAATAAGTCCCTAGACATATTTAATACAAGTATTGTTACACCCGTGTACTATGTCATGTTTACAATATTAGTTATAATTGCGTCAGGTATCCTCTTTAAGGAATGGGATAATATGAGTACTCCTGATATCATAGGATGCATATGTGGTTTCCTCATAGTCATAACAGCAGTTTTTATGTTAAACGCATTTAAAGATTTTCAAATATCATTAAAAGATTTAAATCTTAATGCTAGACAAAGGAGAAGTGCTCTCAATTTACACACTGTAGAAGCAAGAGAATCTGAGAACTATACATTAAACTCACGCGTAAGACAGGCTTAGATGTATTTGTGTCACGCTGATTGTAAAAATATTTAAAATACATGAGTCAATACTTATTCATTCATTTTATAAAGGTACCACCCAGTGAATGCATTTTTTATTAATAGGATAACAACTTATGATGATTTCAGCATACTCTTTTTAAGTTCAAATGTATTTAAATGTTTTTTAACTTTTTATGCGATGATGATAGTGTTTAACATTATTTAAAAACGTGATTAGAATCTTAATAACTTGTAAAGTGTATTTTGTTTGTAAGCCATCTTAAATGTCGATAGACATACAACGGCACCTACAGATGCAAGTTTTTTATTGTACAGAAGTACTGCAAACCTGGTGATAAACTAAAAAAGATTATTTTCTAAACGAAATTTCAGCATTTTGTTTCTTCCTAGCCAACCTACTAGTACTAGGTTATTATGCTAATGATTTCTATGCATGTTGTGGGTACCTGAAAACTTTAATGGCGTAATAATTTATTCAAGATCAGCCTAATCTTTACATTTAATGTGCTTTTTATACATATGAATTTGCAACATTTAGTTCAAGATGTAAATGTTCATAATTATAGATATGATAAGATGATATTTGACTATTCATGTTTTGTACTTGTGAACACAGTACAAAGTAATACAGCTACCTTCTTTCAGATTTATAAGATTACCATGTTCCAAGTGATATCAGACTTTCAAAATACACATTTGTAACCAATACAAATAATATGACTTACTGATGACTAGGAACAAGCTGTATTTGTTTATATGTGAACCATTCAGAAAAACAAGTGTATAAAACCAACTAAATAGGTGTAGTTAGTTTTTTGGATTGTTATTAAAAAAAATGCAAATATCCTCATAACTCATCATAGTCATGGTTATAGCTCTGAATAAGGCAAAGTTTACATTAAAAAATTGATCAAATAAAATAACGTTTCCCAAGATAATTTACAAGTGTTTTATTTGCAATAAACATAAACTCTGAAGTTATAGCATTACAATAAAAAATTATACTCAATAACTTCTGTACACCCCTTTAGTGACAATGTTTATTAAATCCAATTCAATTCAATAGTAATTACTGATACAAAACTAAGACTTTAAACACAAGGAATGTAGGCAGACAATGCATACTAAAATTATATCTGAATGTCACAAATACACAGTCACTGTATGATAAATAAATGTCCTGCAAATTGGGCATGTGCGCTGATATCCATACAAGCGTCTACAACAATCTGTGCACAAGCATACATGGCGACACGGCAGTGTCAGTACACATTTCTGCTGCTCTTGACATATTACACAAAGCGAGTCAGCAGCATTTGCAGCATCGTCAATAGGTGAGGAACTAAAGTTACCTTGTCTAGAGTCTAAGCCTTGCCCACCTGTCATTTGTGTTATTATACCAACTTCTGAGTTGGTAAAATAATTAAAAACTACATAGTATAAATACAAAACATTTCTTATTAATGACCAATACAGCATGGTCATTTGAATAACTATAGTCTCCCTAAAATGCACACACAAGCGCACAATTATTATAGCACTTGTGATTCCCATAAAAGATTGTAAAGGCACTTCTGTTAAATAATTGGTGAATTTTAATAATGTCATATAGGCATCTACTATTACAGTACCTATCACATGGCCAATATACTTAAACACTGCCCTTAACAATTGTGGAAGATGTATAGGCACAAATGTGACTATAAGCCATGCAGTGTCTCCCACAAATATCACAGAAATCTTCACTAAAGTCAACACTTCACTTAATACCACAATAACTGCTCGAGTTAACCAGTTAGCCGTAGATAACACTCCAATGAATTTTAAATATATAATGTTATAGATATTAACAACTCCATCTTGGATGTTAGTTAGCTGATTGATAAATGTTTCAATAATTCCATGAGCAGAAGCCGGTATTTCTTCAGTAAATATGGATACATTGTCTTCATATACAATTTGAAAAAATAACTGTAGGCTTTTGAGGCTGCTCAGTATTATCGACAAGATCCATGTTACAGTTGAAACTATTAATTTTCCTGTAAATGATGCTAAAAGTAGAACAGTTTGAAGACTGGTAGCAAATATATTGATAATTTTGGCCACAAGTGAAATCATATTTGTATACTCATTATTGAATTCATGTAAGAAAACTATTTGTGTTCAAAAATAAAAACTGTTTACTATCCGTTGTTCTATTTTATAAACCTCTTTCAAGTTTTATCAAACGTCAACATTGACTTGACAGCTTGTGTCATATGAATTGAGAATTCACTTTTTTCTATCTCAATGGAATTCACCGAGTATTCCATGGATATATTACGAACTACTTCCACTTCACGCACTTTTCCCGATGTGGAAATCCTCAATGGATATCGACGACCTGCGGGTCTCGTGCCGGGGGTAGTGAGGTGTAAAACTCCCCCGTGACGTCTTGCACCCATATCGATAGTCAAGTTTAAGTAATTACTTTAGTTTAAGATATTACTATATGCAAACATTTTAATGCACTAGACCAGAATTTAAACAAAGTAAGGACCGTCAAAGAAAGCAAAGTTAAGAATTATAACTTTTGACAGTTTTAACTTCAGGCAATTACTGAACTACAGAATAGAAATCGTTTCCTAAATAATTACTTTTACTCAAGTAATCACTTGACTTGTTTATAAATATGGGTGTTAGAGAAGCACGTGTAGAACACTACACGCCGCAAAGAGTATAATAAAAATTGACACACCGCCTTCTCGGGTCTTCGCGATGGGTAGACTCCACTTTTTGCTCATGGCAAAAAGTAAACTGTCTCTTAGGTGTAAATTGCGCCTTTATACCGCGGTGATCCGTTCCATCATGACGTACGCGTGCGTCGTATTCGCTCACGCCAGTCCAAAGTACCTTTATAAAATGCAAGTTCTCCAAAACCGATTCCTACGTAAAGTCACGGGAGCCCCTTATTATGTCCGCAATGATCGTCTGCACATTGATCTTAGATTGCCCACTATCCAGCAGTTCATGAAACGCCTCGCCAAGCGCTTCTTCGATTCTGCTATTAGGCATCGTAACCCCCTGATCGCATCGGCCGCCCGATACGAGCCCTCGCGTATTAGTCAGATCCGCCGCCCGAGGCACACTCTCGTTGACCCCGACGACGACATCACCCTCCTCCAGGAGAGCAGTAGGGAAACCAGCACGCTCACAAAACACAGACGCCGTTATCCGTCATTCCGTCCTCGCCGACGAGGCCCGTCGCGAAACCCCGGTACACGCCCTCCCCGACCCTTGCTCGAGCCAGCCCGCGCAGCTGAGCCTGTAGACTTAAACCAGCCCCTAAATAATATCACTCAGATCCAGCCTGTCCCTTTGCTGTCCTCTCCCAGCGACGCCCTGAGCCGAGGTCCGTACCCCACAGGGGGTGCCCTTAGTGCGTAGTCGCTTAGTTTGTAGTTTAGTTTGTAAGTTGCTCTGGCTGGAGGCCTTAATTTCGAGGCATCCACAGAAAAGCCCGGTTAAGCAGTCGACAACCTCCCTAGGTTGAACTGCGAGATGCCCTTCATAAAAAAAAAAGCCTTCTCGGGTCCAGTGTGATGGGGGTGACCAAAGAGTACAGTAATAATTGTGCATTGATTTTTGTAACTTCAAACGCATAATTTGTTTAAAAAAAAAAAAAAAATGATAATGTTTGTTTGGAAGAAAAAATTGTGATAACGCTTAGAATTCTATGACGCAAAAAAGTAGAAAAAAAAAATGACATTTTGACCTGCGTACCTCCGCCTATCCTACATGGGCGGAGGGTAGCCCGCGAAATTCAAATTCCCTTACGTTTTTTTTGCAGGCCAGTTTCACTCTGTTTGTTAAACAAAATATAATTTGCGACCGCAACATGTATTTGCGGCGCAGATGGTGTGACGATCTGATATCGTTTACGGGACGAACATGGCCAGATATTGCACAGGACAGAGAGGTTTAAAAGGAAAAAGGGGAGGCCTTTGCCCAGCAGTGGGACACTCAATCAGGCTAATAAAAAAAAAAGTGTATTTGGAGTAACAGAATAAAAAAAAGTTTCAACAAAAATTGGTTTTAATAAATGCTTTGATATTTAGTTTTTGACATATGGGACTTTTTATCAAACTGCAGCAGTAACTTTATTTTTCATTCACTTACTATGAACATATGTATTAGTTATGCTGTTGAGTGTAAAAAAATGGGCGTTAAAAATATTGTTACTATATTGTTTGGTGCTACGGAACCCTGTGTGAGCGAGTCCGACTTGCACACCCAAGCGCTTACTCACATTTACAAAGCCGCGAGCTCGTCGCACGCACATAGCGCGGGTAGGTAGGTAGGGTAGGTAGGTAGGGTAGGTAGGTAGGGTAGGTAGGTAGGGTAGGTAGGTAGGGTAGGTAGGTAGGGTAGGTAGGTAGGGTAGGTAGGTAGGGTAGGTAGGTAGGGTAGGTAGGTAGGGTAGGTAGGTAGGGTAGGTAGGTAGGGTAGGTAGGTAGGGTAGGTAGGTAGGGTAGGTAGGTAGGGTAGGTAGGTAGGGTAGGTAGGTAGGGTAGGTAGGTAGGGTAGGTAGGTAGGGTAGGTAGGTAGGGTAGGTAGGTAGGGTAGGTAGGTAGGGTAGGTAGGTAGGGTAGGTAGGTAGGGTAGGTAGGTAGGGTAGGTAGGTAGGGTAGGTAGGTAGGGTAGGTAGGTAGGGTAGGTAGGTAGGGTAGGTAGGTAGGGTAGGTAGGTAGGGTAGGTAGGTAGGTAGGGTAGGTAGGTAGGGTAGGTAGGTAGGGTAGGTAGGTAGGGTAGGTAGGTAGGGTAGGTAGGTAGGGTAGGTAGGTAGGGTAGGTAGGTAGGGTAGGTAGGTAGGGTAGGTAGGTAGGGTAGGTAGGGTAGGTAGGTAGGGTAGGTAGGTAGGGTAGGTAGGTAGGGTAGGTAGGTAGGGTAGGTAGGTAGGGTAGGTAGGTAGGGTAGGTAGGTAGGGTAGGTAGGTAGGGTAGGTAGGTAGGTAGGGCAGGTAGGTAGGGTATAATAGTAAAAAGTATAAGGAGGTAGTAGGTAAAGTACTAGGTCAGCATAAATTCAAGGTGCTTATTGAAACGAGGTAGGTAGGTAGGGTAAGGTAGGATAGATAGAGAAGTAAAAGTATAAGTAGCTAGTGAAAAAACTGTTCTTAATAATTTAATATCATTCTTTTTTCTAAGTTTTAGTTCGTGCACAAACTTTTTCACCGCGGGTAGCACTGCGGGCGCAGCTAGTTAGTTTTAAATAACGTGTATAGTCTCATGACCAATTCAATTACTTTGGCAAAGAGTTGAGTACAGTTATGCCAACTCTAGAGCTTATTTCTCTAAGTCTTACACACTTAAACCCTCGTTGATTACTAGTTTAATATCACTGTAATCTGAATTTTATGTTCTATGGTGTTCTCTGAATCTCTGGTCTTGTCTTGTCTTTGGTTGGTCTTGGTTGGTTGTGATAATAATAATTTCTCACAACTTATTTGTGTTATCCTGAAAATCTGAAATGATGCCGACATCATTTCATTACACTTTTTGAAATTTGGGTGTTACGCTGTGTTACTCTTAGTGATACAATTAAAGACGAAAACTAACTGATTATGGTAAGTATTTTAGGTTAGGAAAAGAAATATAACTTGTCACAGATAGTTTGGTACCTAGTACATTGGTTACTATGCATAAATGTAAAGATTTAATTTATTTGATTGGTTAGAATATTTCTCATCATTATATGTACATCAAAATAATCGTCGGTAATTGTTTATATTGCCTTATTGCAGGAACCGCCTAATTCAGGGACCAGTTCACCTGGTCTGATTAGTTCGGGACCACTGATTCCTCCTGCGATGCTGGGTGGCCTGCCTCCTCCTATGCCTACGTCAGTTGGCATGCCTCCAGTGCCTGGTATGCCACCAAACATGCCTGGCATGCCACCAAACATGCCTGGCATGCCACCACCCATGGGTTTCCCGCCTATGATAGCACCATTTACCATGCCACCACCAGGTTTTCCTGCATTTAAACCTGTAAGTGTTCTTAGTAATATCTATAATTTTTAAGTTTTTAATTAAAGTAAAATAAATAGAGGCCTAAATAACATAATATAAAGGATGATGACCAAGTTTGTATGAGACCTGTCCTCCCTCTCCAACAGATCTTTCGTATGTGTTAGTAGGTTCATAAGGATCTATAAAAAGACTATGACTACTAAAGGTAACTAATTTTAACTTCAAAATACATAGGGTTAAAAATTACATAAAATTAAAAAATCGTTTTTTTTTTTATATTTGTTACAAAAATGTTATAAAAAATTAAAATACCAATATTATAGGCTGTTATGTTATGCTGTTGTTATGTTATATTAGTTATCATCAATTATACTGGTGGATTAAAATTAATGTAACGCCCTAGCCCCATATACCACACTATTTAAATTATATGTGCGCAGCTTCTTACAGTTCGATTTCCTGTAATAATTGTAATTTTAGTTTTATATTTTTTTTTTTATATAAATATTATTTAAATAAAAAAATGATAAAATATTTAAAAATGTAATTAATGTGCACAGAAATAAATGTAGAAAATAATTAAAATATTTTGAAAATCAAAAACTATGGCTTTTAAACTGTTATTTTGCGCCAAAATGTTAGTATTAAAACATGATTTTTATCAGAAATCCCACACTTTTGAGAGTTGTCGCTACAATAAAAATGATCACCTTACTAAAATGTTTTGATCGAGATACTTTTGAAATCTTGGTTGATGTAAGGGTTGGGGGGACGTTTTGACGCATCATCCTTTAATTATGTTTTAGACATTTTAGAAGGAAGGAATATTTTAAGTAGAGTGACATTTATTATTATTTTTATTTAAAGGTTTCATAGCTTCAAAGAGTTTTGATATACAAACTCTAACATTTTTAAGGTACAAAGATGTCATGAAGAGATTCTTAGATACGCTGATCAATATTCAAGTTTCTTACACATCATTAACTCATGCCTCTTGCTATGGGGGTAGGCAGAAACCTTGGACCCCCCTACTACAATTGTTTAATATTCCTTTTGCCTCAGTGTTTTGCTATTGATATAATAGTAGTAACAGTTATTGATGTTTAAGTGACTGTTGTTGTGTCAAGTTGTAGGGAAGCACATAAAAGATTTGTAAACCAGTAATTGAATGCTTCATTGAATGAACTCTATTACTATGAAATTATTCATATCCTAAGTATGTTTAATAGAACTCAGGTTTATCTTTGGTATGGTATGAGAAATTACTTAGAAAAATAACACAATTTGTTTCTTATTTAATTTACATGCACAACACAATATCAATCACATCTTGGCTTTAAAATAATCATTGACAAACTAGCTGATGGTATCCAAACCTGCCAGGGCTGCGAGTTGTTCGAAAGAGATACCGCGGCCCTGGAACATAAAGGGCAAGGAAGGAACATGGATGGGTTTTAGTCAGTACAAGTCAGACACTCCCTTCCGCTCTGCCCAGAGCGGGAGAAGTCATTTGATGATTTCCCATCAGTAAAAAAAAAAGAAATGGTATCCAAATAGCCTCCTACATAAGCTATTGCCATATACATATGTGGGACTGCTTTGCTAATTTGCTATTATATGTACTTACTAATGATGTGTAAGAGCATGCAACAATTGCAGGATATGAGTGCTCCAGCTCCAGATGTGGCCCCTATGGCCAACCAAAGCAGTCCTTGGTCTGAACATAAAGCTCCAGATGGAAGAACATACTACTACAACTCTGTCAGTAAACAAAGTCTATGGGAGAAACCAGATGATTTGAAAACTCCAGCAGAAGTAAGCAACAGCAGTTTTTATATTGTAACTATAGTCAACAATGTATACCATGATATGTTGTTATCCCATTTCACTATGTTGATATTGCATATTTGTTTACAATAGCAACCATAACATTTCCAAGCCATTAATGATATATTCATGTATAATTTTCTATCAACAGAAATTACTGTCTGCCTGTGTGTGGAAAGAATACACAACTGATGCTGGGCGTGTGTATTATCATAACATTGAAACTAAAGAATCTAGCTGGATTATACCAAAAGAGCTTCAGGAGATCAAAGACAAGATAGCTGCTGAGGAAGCTGCACAGTAAATCTCATAACTTTTCAGTTATATCTTAGTAACCTACGTAAACATATAACCTCACAAATGATAAACTTAAATGGGATGGGTTTAGACATATCTGCTACATACATAAACAAAAAATGGGCTACTGGGCGATAGCACAAGAGAGCAGGACAAATACAAATCAAAAGTCAATAATTAAAGTTAGGCAGAAATCCATTGTTTCATTTAAACAGATGGAACTTAGTATTAGATTATGAAATTGTGCAATTATTATTTCTGCCAATAGTGGCGTTATCTAATCCTTTTATAATACTTGCAGAGCAACACTGAGTGCAGAAATGCCTCCTGGAGAAGTGCCATTGCCAATGTCTCCATCAAATCAAACTGGAAGTTCTGCCTTAGATGAGGCAATGGCCAAAACTCTTGCATCTATTGATCCATCTCTTGCCAACTCCATACCAATACCAGAAGAAAGTAAGTGAATTAATTAATGGTTGAGTTATTAGTTACGCAATAGGGATGCGGATTTTCAAGACTAACGGCGATGATTCAGATTCTATAAAAACAAAACCAAACCCGTGAGGGACATAAGAACGCTTATTGACGCGACTGGTAGCTTTTGTTAGGACGGAGGGTAAAAGGTTTCACTACTATCGAGTGTTGTCGTCAACTGTTCCATTGTCGGACACTAATAGCGCATGTAAAGTACGTTCTACACTTGTCCCATTTTTTACATTGTAATAATTGAATATTCATATTTAATATTTTTCTAAGGTAAACCTGAAGAAATGACAGCACCACCGCAAGGCAATAATAATGAGAACTCCGAAAATCCGCCTGAACTACAATATAAGGACAAGAAGGAAGCCATTGAAGCATTCAAAGAACTCTTGAAAGATAGGGTAAGAAACCCAATCGATACTGCAATAAATACTTATACGTTAATTTGGCTCGCGCCTTCGTACGTCTGGACGTCGAAAAAATACCTGTAAAAACGTTCATCAAAAAATGTAAAAAAGGTTTAAAAAGACCGCGCGTACCTACTTGCCGCAAGGCCCAAGTCATGCCATCTACGCGTTCTGTACATACTACGTAACAATAACATACACACATTCTAATACATATATGTACATGTATGTATTAGTATGTACCTATTTATGTATATGAATTTATGTTAACAATCTATACTAATATTATAAAGAGGAAAGAATTGTATTTTTGTATGTAACAAATAAACTTAAAAACTATATTGGACTGATTTGAAAAATTCTTTCAGCAATGGATAGCTACATTATCAGCGAGTAACATAGTCTATATTTTATCCCCGTAATCCCATGGGAACGGGAACTACGCGGGTGAAACCGCGTGACGTCCGCTAGTATGATATATTTATTTTATACTCCTATTTGACCGAAAGGTTGACTGGTAGAGAATGCCTTGTGGCATTAAGTCCACCTATGTACCACTCTTGTATATGAAGTTTAAATAAATAAATAATAATAAATTACGTAACTCACAAACTAAGTAACATTGTATGAAAATATTGCTGGGAAACTTCTTTATTTTTGCGTGAACATGCGCAAAAAATTGTGTCAATGAGTGCTTAAGGGTATGATATGATAAGGGTTGAGGGTCTCGTAAGGAGGCGTTCCTTTAAACATTTGATTTCATACTGGCTGAAAAACTATAATAGTTTGAAAACTATTAGGCTCTAATCTGTATCTTTTCGTGTAGTAAATAAAGTTGTATTTTGAGTCGATGTGCAGCGCCGCATCGCGTCTCCGTATGAACTGACCCTTACATAGTAGTGCGGGTTCTAAAATGAATACATGTAAATTAAGTTGTAAAAAAATACATATTTAAATAATAATGTACTTTTCAGAATGTGCCATCAAATGCAACTTGGGAACAGTGTGTTAAAATAATATCAAAAGATCCTCGTTATTTAACATTTAAAAAGCTAAATGAGAAGAAACAGGCATTCAATGCATATAAAACACAAAAATTAAAAGATGAAAGAGAGGAGCAGAGGTGAAAGATATGAGATTTATATTTGCTTTTGGTGTTGCTTATATTATTTCAGTAGATATCATTATAATAAGCCATCTTATATTTCAGATTGAAAACAAAAAAGAACAGAGAAAACCTAGAAGAGTTTTTGTTAAGCTGTGACCGTGTAACATCACTAACAAAATATTATAAATGCGAGGAAATGTTCAACAACCTTGAGGTAAGGGCGTTTTGCGTGCGTGTTAGTTTAATCTTATTTTAATGAAATGGATAACAATTTAATAGAAGGATATGTTTGGCAACTTGCAAATAACGCCCCTCTTTTTGGCCAGGGGTTAAAAAAGGTTGCTATCGGTTTATAAAATCCAGTATGATCGTATTTAAACTAAAACTCCTGGTGCTAATGTAATCATTCCCTTAGATATGGCGATGTGTTCCTGAATCGGATCGTAGAGATATATTTGAAGATTGTATATTTACGATTACAAAACGCGAGAAGGAAGAAGCTAAGGCTTTGAAGAAACGTAACATGAAGATGCTGGCACAGGTAACTTTTGACTTCATCACTGAAGAGTAGTGGCAGTTGTGTTTCTGGAACTATGACGTACTTGTAAGCACTAACCCATGTAGATACCCCATTTTTTGGTAATCAGGTTCTTATCATCTTTTCATAAAGAAGAGTTCTAGTTTTAGAACTGAGAACATGAAAGGTTGATTATATTTAATTTTGGATTAGATAGGTTATTTAAACATTTAATCACTTCTTTGGAGCTTACACAAAATGTAATTGATTTAAAAAAATTAACTGATATCATTTAAATTACTTTCACATAATTTGTCACAATTGTTTAATTACAGGTCTTAGAGAATATGAGTGAAATAACATATAGTAGCACATGGAGCGAGGCACAAGTGCTGTTGTTAGAGAACTCGGCTTTCAAGAACGATGTCAGCTTGCTGGGCATGGACAAAGAAGACGCACTTATTGGTAAGTGGTTTTTGGTTAACCAATCAGAAGTGCTCTTGATAATATACTAATATTATAGAGTGCGAATTTTGTTAATTTGTATGTATGCGGTGGGTATTCTCCGGTACCACGGAAACTATTTGAAAGTTCGTTGTTCGGGATGGACATAGGTTACTTATTATTCGGGTATCGCGCGGGCGAAGAAGAGCACAGATACTATCTACTCAGTATGTGTAAAATATATGTTGTATGCTGAGTGACTACTTTCCCCTTTAACAAATCATAAATAATATTCTAATTCCTTTCAGTGTTTGAACAACATATTAGAAATTTAGAAGCAGAATACTTGCAAGAACGAGAACAAGTCAAAAAACGAAATAAGAGGCAGCAAAGAAAAAACAGAGACAATTTTTTGGTAGGATTTTAGATTATTTTAACAATAAGCATTATTTATTGTCCAGTCATTTTTACAAAAATATTGCACGCGCTAATCCTACAATATTTAACAGATTGCCAAACACTAGTTTATAAAAGTTTGTGATAAGCAAAAATGATAATGTTGCCAAATCTTTTTCCTTTTTAACGCGTCGTATCAGACATACTCAGGCACTTCATGAATATTTATGTAACTTACAGGTTTTACTCGACACTTTGCATGAAGAAGGTAAACTTACCTCTATGTCGTTGTGGGTGGAGCTGTACCCAGTCATATCGGCTGATATGCGCTTCTCGGCTATGCTTGGTGAGTGAATCAGTGAACCTTGTGTATTTTTCAAATAAACTATTCAATTTAGTGAAAAATATGCGGAAGCAACCAAAACTATAAAAATAAAACTATTAACTTCTCAGGTCAAAATGGATCTACTCCACTGGATCTGTTCAAATTTTACGTAGAAAACCTGAAAGCACGGTTCCACGATGAAAAAAAAGTTATAAAAGAAATATTAAAAGAGAAGAGTTTCGAAGTCAAGCCTGATACTACCTTCGAAGAGTTTGCGACTGTCGTCTGCGAGGACAGCAAGTCAGCTTCTTTGGATGCGGGCAACGTTAAGCTCACGTATAATTCATTACTTGAAAAGGTGAATATTATCAATTTTCTTTTTTTATGTGTGTCTGCACTTATGGTTTCAAAAATATGTATATATTTTATTTTCAGGCTGAAACTAGAAACAAAGAGAAGATAAAAGAAGAGTCCAAAGCTCAGAAGAAAGTAGAGAGTGCATTTAAATGGGCCTTGAGTGAAGCGAACATCGACCACCAGCTGCCGTGGAGCGAGGTCAAAGAGAAGCTCGATCTGAACGCGCCCGAGTTTGCGGCCGTGCCATATGAAGAGGATCGAGTTAAAATATATAAGGTACGTCTAACGTCACACAATTTAATCGTCCTTTTCACTCATATCAAATCATCAGACGAAGTCGACAGACGAGAAGCAATGTCGATATTTGATGTTATTTAAATTATAAGTTGTGGTGTGGTTATGAAATACCTTACACAGTACTTCTTCTTCTTAGCGTTTCGATTGCAAATTTTTAGTAAATATGTTTGGCCCAAAATTCAGCTACGCGATGTTTCTTTGGGAAAGTTGTTTGTTATCATGAGTACAATCACGTTTATAAATATCAGTCAACAAACACTTTATTTCAGACCTTGATATATATGGTATAAATAAAACACTACATAAAAGCTATGTTAGTAACAAACGTAATAAAAGTTTTTCATTAATATATCTGTTCTTTCTTCTTTACCGTGTGGTTAGTGCCTATGGGCCTCTGACTTGGCTTTACACATCAAGAAATATCTCTCAGACATGCTGGTTTCCTCACGATGTTTTCCTTCACCGAAGCAAGCGATAATTATACAATACGCACATGAATCCGAAAAATCAGAGGTGCGTGCCTTGGGTTCGAACTCGAGACCTATGACTTGGCAGTCCGACGGTCACACCATTAGGCTATCACTGCTTAATATCTAAAAATATATCTATTAAAAACAAGCTGTTACTTTTTGCAGGACTTTCAACATGAACAAGAAGAAAGCTGCATGCACTACCATCATCCTAAATCCAGAAAAACAAAGCGCTCTAAGAAGAAGAAGCGTTCGCACTCTGTCTCATTGGTTAGTGGATTAAGTCACTAATATAAGCAGAATCAGCCCATAACGTTCCTACTGCTGGGGCATAAGGCATCTCTGAGAGCTGATTTGTGGATTTCACATGTCTTCGATTTTTCGGTTCTAGGACATGCTGATTTCCTCACCATGTTTTCCTTAAACGTTTTGAGAACTGTGTTAAGGGGTCGCCCTAACGGGAGGAGGGGATCAGGAAAAAGTAACGATTAATCACGATTGGGGAAGGGATAATGTGCTGAAGATAATCTCAAAGATAACGTCTATTTTTTTCGTGGGACGAAAAAGATTAATTTTATGTGTGACGTGTAAAATATTTTTCACCAATATTAATTAAAGACTTGAGAACGTGTTGTCTGTTTAATAAACCCGAGCAAGCGAATTTTTATCTCAAAATTCCGATGAAAATATTTTTTTATTAAAACAGTTTCTAAAACTATCCGATCTTTTCAATAATAAAAAAATACGTGATGGTGTGTGGCGGGACGGGAAGGGGGGATTGGCTATAAAAGTGGCCTAATAACCTCACCTGGTTATAGGATGGACCCTAATTAAATAAATTACAAAAAGTAATGTGCCTGCAAGACTGACATAACTATGTATTCAGGGCCGTTATCACTGAGCTAACACTTCTCTCAACTAATAAGTGCTCGTGAAAACCAAGTCCGTTTTGTAAGTCTAACTAACGACACATCTTAAAATCAATATTGCTCTCTGAGTCATAAGCCATGTCCACCCTCGTCATATTTATTGTACATGTTTGTGCCCCAGTCTCGGTCGCGCTCCCCGACCCCCGTTCAGACGGCGCGCTCGCCGTCGCCCGCGCCTAGCCACGGCACCTGGACGTCGGACGAAGGCAAGAAACACAAGAAGTCAAAGAAGAAGCACCGCAAACACTCGCCAGTTCCTGTAAGTACTCATAACTCATTAGTAACCGTTCACGCCCACTGCACCGTAAAATATGTCATTTTACAGTACAGTTTACATTACAACAACAACATCTCACTGTTCATACGGTTAACAAGTGCGAGTCGGACTCGGGCACAAAGGGTTCCGTAGCCCCAACCAATACAATAACAAAACAAATTACGCTCATTCAGAGGTCAATTCACACTCAACAGCAAAACTAAATTCGGTTTTCTTGGTATGTTAATGAAAACCAAAATTTCTGCTGCAATTTCACGAGAAGGTCCCTATATCTCTCTCTCAAATCTTATTCAAAGCAATTTTCGTTAAAAGTTCGTATTTTTTCAGAATTTTCCTCCTTTTACTTTAAAAATTAGGAGGCGAGGACACAATTTTTACGGAAGAGACTACAGAAGAGAATATCAACAACTGACTTAAAAAAAAAAAGTATATTAAGGTGGTTCATGTTCATTCAAGTTCATGTAATCCTATTCAATGAATATTTCATGAAATAGCCATTCAATAGGATTAAATGGACTTACAGGGTTATATTGATTTTCATGATTGTGATTCTGTAACTACATACGTGTTACTGGCGCGACTCATAACCTGACAATGACCTGCAAATTGCAAAAAACGTAAGGCAATTTGAATTTCGCGGGCTACCCTGACGCAACCACTTTAAGAACCTCGATATCATTTTTAAAGAGCTGTTGATAGACATCCCACGCAGCTATATACGTAGATTTTTTTTCAACCTTCAGTTCATGTATGAAGGGGCCACCCCTATTTTTTTAATTCGTCATTTCATATAATTTTGGTGTAGCAGCACATAAAAAACACCTGCTCTCCAAAGAACTGTATGGTGCCAACAGTCTTGGAGTAAAATGGAAGTGACATGGGGAAAATGGACAGACAGACAGATGGACAGAAGTCTTAGTGTTATAAAATTAAGACACAGTAGTCAAGCCCCGTAACAATCTGCTTCGGCGCTTATTTTCCTAACTGGGTTGTAGCATCCGATATTCTCTGCACCACTGTCATGTCTTGGTGTTTCTCCACAAGCGAATTTGTGTGCCCAGTGGTGCAACGATCTACTCACGCAAAGCACATCGACGTTGCCCTGAATGAGACTTGCAGAATAATACTAAAATCGCGAAGAGCATCTGCCATCCTGACGTGACTTGCAGTGGCCTATATGGAAAACAATCAATCGACTCTGTACGTATCGTACGACGAGTCTTTTTCATTCGGAGAGATCCACTCTTATTTCGTACTCATTCGTCCTGTATTCTAACCCTATTTCCTTGATATGTTTTACAACATTTATTTATGTGTTACTGATGAAAATACTTGACCTTATTTAGAAATCTCCGACACCAGAAGAGGGCGGTATAACAGACGACGAGACATTGCGTCACAAGAGCAAGAAGTCGAAGCGCAGTGCTCCCAGTAGTCCCGAACAGGAGTCGCACGAGCACCCGCACAAGCCCAAGAAGAAGAAGGACAAGAAGGATAAGAAAGAACGGTGGGTACTACATCACGCACGATTCTACTGCACTACAAACAGACTTCACATTTTAAAACTGTTTCTTTCGTTGAGATTTGTCAACTAAGAACATTACGTTCAATGTTTTTTTGATGTAAGGTCATTTATTACGTCCTAATATGGTTTTTATTTTATTTTTAGTCAACTCATTAAGATCGACGTCTTCGAAGATCCCCAAAAGGGGTACATTAAAACAAATGAAATGTGGTATTGGGTCTTTTGCAGGACGTGTCGCATTTATGAGACTTAAACTGACGAAATCTGGGAGTACTATTAGGTACACCTCCGCCCTACTCTAGGGATTACAGGGTTACAGGCGAGATATTACGTTTTATATTGTGGCAATCCTTACTTATATATAAATGCGGAAGTAAGTTTGTTTGTTTGTTAGTTACCTTTACACGCTTATATCAGAACGCAGAACTAATCACCCTGACATTTTGCATAATGTACGTGGTCAGGTGTACAGAAACGGATATTGTGTACCTTTAATCCCGAAAAAAAGTACTGTTCCCGAGGAACGCAACAATAACGTTCGTGTTCTTATGATGATAGATGGCGCCACGTGTCTTCGCATCATTATTGAATTAGATTATTATAGAAACTTCAGTACATCCCGAATTAATTGTCAAATCCTAAATGAACGCGAGAGAAGCCGCGGGCAAAAGCTAGTAACATATATCGGTGTATAGATCGAGCGGCTCGACGGCGTGGAGCGACGCGGAGCTGGAGTCGCGGCGAGCGGCGCTGCTGGCGCAGCTGCACGAGCACGAGGCGGACTGACGTCGCGTCACGCATATCCACATCTTCAACGACTACCCCAAGCCGGCCACCGTCACGTCCGCCACCACCACCGCCGCCGCCGCCGTAGGGGAAATTGCCGCTGTTGATGACGCGCAGTCCCATTCGGACGATCATTCGCTATCATAAACTTGTTATTCTCTCACGTGATATCACGCTATCGAACTCATGCCTATTCAAAAATAATCTAAAAGTAGAATATTCTTACTTTATAAACGTATGAACTTTATCATGACCGTATGCACGTCGCAGTGTAGACACTGACCGAATAGTAACCGTGTGATTGTTCGCAACGCCAGACGAAGAACTCGCAACAGTTCAACTAACACGGACTACGACAGCAGTTATGATCTGTACTTTTTTTTAAGGCTCCGCAATATGTTGTCATACAAATATGAAAGAAAATATAGTTATTCAGTGTCTTTAAACTGTATGGTGTATTACCAACATTGTAAACAATGTAGAAAATTAATTTGTGTAGTTTCTGAGTGAACTTTGAGTAGCAACTTATTTTAATGACTCTTGATAATGAAAATAGTGAGTGCTTTCACCTTTGTGCATTTAATATTGAGTGTTCCATAAACAGTTTGTCAAAAGAAATAGAGGTAGTGAAAAAATTTCGTTCAGTCGCAAAATGCGATTCACCAAAATCGTTTTGCTGACGCAAATTTAATCGCGGTATCATTGGAAAAAAAGAATGCGTTACGTGGAATGGTCTATCAACAAGTCAATGTTAAAAAAATTGATTTAGTTTCCAAGTCACCTACAAAATTTTAACGGAAATATGTATTTATTTGATTGCGAATAAAATCATTATTCAGATCTATCCCAAAGTAGACTTTATGGGATCGCATTGTGAGACTGAACAAAAAATATTTTATGTATAATTAATTATTACCTATGTTGTTTAATACTTATTTAGCATTAATGGCCTGACGTAATTATGTCATCTCTTAGCAATAAGTTTTAGAATTTAATTACATAATACAATCAATTATATTATCCAAGCTGGGCATGGCATTCCGTTGCATTGAATTTGCCGAATAGTTTAAAAATGACGCATTCCAATCTGCAGTAAGGGCGCATTTCGTGTCCTACACACGTAATAGGCAATAACAGCTACACTATGCGAAGCCTATCACTTCAACGATGTGTTTATGTGTACTACTCGGCTAGGTAATAGAAGTTTAACTAGTTACCTACTTGATAAACATGCGTATTATCTGTTATATTGATACTATACATAACTTACAAATAACAATTTATTATACAATGTAATGTTTTGCTGATGTTACGCACATTAAAATGTTATGGTCGGCAACGATTTTTTTTTTTATAAATGACGCGTTTCATTTGACGCGAAAGTTATTTGATAGGTAGACTGCTATTCAGTATTCCACGGAGTTACTGTTGTTTCTTGTGTTTCTTGCTTTTAACATGTGATCAGAATTTACATAATTACCAGCGGACCCGGTAGGCAGACATTGTACTGCGACAACAGCGCCGCCTAGCTATTTTGAATTCCCTGACGAGACACTTAAATTTTTAACCGACTTCAAAAAAGGGAGGAGGTCATGTATTCAACCAGTATCTTTTTTTTATTTAATAGGCATGAATGTAGGTTTGTAATATGTATAGATTTTAATGTTAATTCTGTAAATATATATACAATCTGACGTGCAGATTGCAAAAACAATTATTTCAAATTCTCTTAGGTTTTTTGCAATTTGCAGGTTAGTTTCTGGCTGTTTGTTAAACAAAATATGATTTGCGACCGTAACACGTATTAAGAGTTACGGAATTAAAATCATCAATACAAACCCTTCAAGTTCATTTAATTTTATTTCATGAAAAAGGGATTCAATAGTGTTAAATGAACTTAGAGAGTTGGTTTGAGGATATTAATAATTATAACTCTGTTAAGAATATTTGTTACGACCGCGAATCGTATTTTAACACGTTAACTGCCATGTCAGGCACCAGTGCCTGACCGACTTGCTATCTGTTCAGCCCGTGTCAGGCACCGGTGACTGACACCGAAGCATCAAATTCAACTAACCGTAGTGCGCCACCTGGCACGTAGTTTTTTTACCGTTTTTTTATCCAAATAAAGAAAAGGGAACACTTTCTTATACATAACTATTCAATATAAACCAAGAATCAATACGTAAGAAATGAAATTTGGATGGTACAGAAAATATACCTTGGCAGTTAACGTGTTAATCAACATACAACCCAACATTGACCTACAAATTCTAAAAACGGAAGAAAATTTGAATTTCGCGGGCAACTCTGGCGCTTTCATGAGGGAGGGGTGGATGCTGCGGGACTGTTTGAAAAAGATACCGCGGCCCTGGAACACAAAGGGTTTTAGTCAGTACAAGTCTGACACTCCCTTCCGCTCAGAGCGGGAGGGAGAAGTCATTTTTTGATTTGTTTTGTTGTTCACATCCGAAAAAAAGGGGTGGATATTTATGTTCTGTGGTCTCTACACAACAAGGGCATGCTCGCTTACAATTCTCTCGTGTTCGAGATGAGCTACTAACCGACGAAATCGAACAGTCAACGATTGTATTTCATTATAGGTTAAAGCCCGGTTCCTATATTTAACAAATCGTCCTGGTATACAAACTACTATCCAATTTTCTAGTACAGACTACGAGTCGAAAATACCGTACCACATGTACTTTCTTTTACTGCTTTCGGCGAATTTGTCCGTTGGTCATTGAAATACCGAGCCCTCTTTACTCGTTTCGTTATAAGCAAATCTAAATTTAAAATAACACAAAATTCAAGATAAAATAAGTTAGATTTACAAACAAATTAATCTTTTAGTTTTATAATATGTGTAACTAACTATACCATCGCAGGCATCTGCGTGAGATATTTTTTTCTTTTCTTTACCAAACACAATTGAATCCAGCTTACACATAATAAGAATGGAACGTTATAACCAGTTCAGCGCGCGCTCTTGACACTGACGTCAAACAAATGTCCCTCAAATCAATGTGAAATTATTAGTATAGGAGCTAGCTAAGTGCTATTTTGACTGATAGGACGATCCACTACAATAGACCGGATTTAATCTTACAGGACAAAATAAATAAAGTTACATACCTGATGACCTGATAAACATCGCAGTCCCCAACACGCACAACATACAGAAAACAATCAGTGAAAAAATAAGTAAATACGTAGAACCCAAAGAAGTTACTAGAATTTAGCGTTAAGAAAAAGTATATGCTGTCCAATAGTCCTCTCCACAACACAGCGCCACTGTGTCAGCGTCAGGATGGCTGGACCAAACGAGATATGTCCTTGAGACCATGTGCACTATTTAATACCTAAAATAGGCAAATAGGCTATTTGATATTTTCTTTTCCGTATTCCTCGCTTCATCGTGAAAACACTCTTATATCTAATATGATTTTTAATAAATTATTGTTAACGTGTGCACGTCACAAACAACAAAACTAAAGTTGAACAGAATAACTTATCATCATAGTTGTGAATATTGTAGGTAGTTTTAAATAAAAATAATCTAACGTGTCAATTAATTATTATCAAATATTGTATCGTAATTTAGTAAAAAACCAATTTAATAAATCCCCAAGTAGGTACATAATAGATTATGCCGATGCCTGCTACCTGGATGCTGAGGAGTTATTAAATAAGCTTGAGCGCTTGCAAAATTTACGTATTCGCTTTATTTTTGGTCTCCGTAAATATGACCACGTTTCTCACCTTCGCAAAGAACTCAAGTGGCTCCCAATTAGGGAATGCATATCCGTTCTGTTTCAAAATCCGGATTTTTAAGAACGGATTTTCGGTCCAATCCGGATTATCCGGATTTTACGGATTTTTCATGAAAATAAACAATCTACCCATATTAGTTTATGGGAACTAATTTTTTGAACTGTATATAAACATTCGAGAGGTTATTATGATCATTTCAAAAAAATAATGGGCAGTTTTTTTTTATCGGCTGTTGGTAAATTTGTACAACAGGAAAACATAGACAGTTATAAAAAAAACAATTGGCCGGTTATTTTGTCTTAAAATGTCGGTACTAACAATACGTAAACAGACTAATAAATGAATGGCCCGTAAAAATGATAGAATGGGCAGTAAAAAATATAGAATAGGCAGTTAGATTATTATTCATTTTTCATACTTATTATTTACATTTTTTGGTACCAAAAATTATATAAAAAAAAATACATTTAAAAATCTAAAAATAAATATTATTATGAGTATGCATTTTGTTATAGTATTTTATAAAAGGTGTATTGGACTTTTAGTGCATTAAACGCTGATAATTTTTCATTCTAATTTTAGTTGTTATATTTCTGCCCCCGCATAGGGGATGCTTACCGCAACGCATGGGTAATCAGCAATTAACCCAAAAAATATCCTAAAAGTCTTGCTAGCTGGCGTGAGGAGCGTAGACCAAAGGCCGGGGAAGCAACGTCGACATTTGTGACAGAAAGTACGTGTTATTATTATTATTGTAATCAGTCTGTAGCTCGTGAGCTGAGTAACGTAAGGTCGGAGTGGATGAAACAGTATTTAAACTGATAATGGGGGGTGATAAAGGTGTAGGTGACGATGGTATGGATGGTGATTATCGCCTAGAAGGTGTGTATGATACTGTGCTTGGACTATACGGTTCTACAGGGGTCTCTGTTCTGTCCGTTAGTCTGTCACCATTGTGATGTTGGGAATTGGAGCGAAATGAAACCAAGACGAATGATGAGTAAATACTGTCTTTATTGAGATGTTGTTACCTGTTTTATACTGTAACACACTTATATGTAATTATAATATAAGGGTAGACACATATACCCACGACACCTCCCTGGGGGGAGAAAAAATAAAAATTATTGGAGTAATTTTTTTTTTGCAATATTAAATTATATAGTTATATAAATTGGTTAAGTACATTATATTGGGCGCTTATTACTAGTATATGGTTACATTTTGCTTAGTAACTAGACACGACAATGACAGGATGTTCTTCTGCAATTCAATATTATTGGTAACAATGTTTACAGTTCAATTGCAGTACATTAAGTACATTAATCATAATAGGGCTATGTTCTGTTTTTAAACGGTTTTATTTAGCTCACCCCGTTTGTTTTATTTATTATTCTTGGGTCAAATTTAGTAATTCAAATTTCACCCTCTTCCTGTCAACCGATTAATCTGAAATTTTGTATACACTTTGGATTTTGGTGACAATACAATTATGTTTATTCATTATCATTATAAATTCAAGATGGCCGCCGCTACAAAATGGCGGATAATTTATGTTTTATTATTAAACAGTTTAATTTTTTATTAATCCCATCAATATGGGTATCAAATGAAAGGGCTCAACAAGCAGAATACAATATACTATAAAAAATTGAAATCCAAGATGGCGGCCGCTACAAAATGGCGGATAACGTAGGTTTTATCAATCCCATCAATATGGGTATCAAATGAAAGGGCTCAACAAGCAGAATACAATATACTATAAAAATTGAAATACAAGATGGCGGCCGCTACAAAGTGGCGGATAACGTAGGTTTTATCGATCCCATCAATATGGGTATCAAATGAAAGTGCTCAACCAGTATAATACAATGTACTATATAAAATTAAAATCCAAGATGGCGGCCTCTACAAAATGGCGGATAACTTAGGTTTTATCAATCCCATCAACATGGGTATCAAATGAAAGGTCTTAACAAGTAGAATACAATTTACTATGCAAAATTGAAATCTAAGATGGCCGCCGCTACCAAATGACCGTGAATGATCCGCTGGTTTTATGAAGATAGTCCTTTTTTTTTTGGATAGATAAAAACATTGTTTTCTTTGTTTACTTCGTGTTCTTTCCTTAGTTTTCCTATCCCTGAATTATCTATAAATCTTCATTCAACCACTTCTTTTGTTCTATTCTGTGTTTCAACAATTTTTGGTTTTTCTAAATAATCGCATGGTTGGGCTGGCTCGCCTGATGATGGATTGGAATTCAATTTTAGTTTCTGCGCCCGTGTCATAACACATAAATTATTGTTCATGTCCTGCAAATCTTTGGAAGTTAATCGAGATAGTGCGTCCGCAGCTGCATTGTTTGGCGTATTCAATTTCGTAATCGTATTCCTCAAGTATCAATTTAAATTTTAGTAGTCTGCTGGATGGATCTTTGAGATTAAATAAGTAAATCAATGGTTTGTGATCGGTTTTAATTTTAAAATGTCGGCCAAATAGATATGGTCTGAAATGTTTCACTCCCCACACAATAGCTAATAGTTCCTTTTCTATGGTGGGGTAATTTTTCTCTGATTTACTTAGGCCTCTGCTAGCGTAAGCAACTGGACGCCCATCCGCATTTGATAAAATAGCTCCAACTGCATAGCCTGATGCGTCTGTTTGTAATTCGAATTTATTTTCTTGTGAAAAATTAGGATATTGCAGTATTGGCGGTGTTATCATAGTCTCTTTTAACATGTCAAATGATTTCTGACAGTTGTCATCCCAATTAAATACTACATTTTTTCTACATAATAAATTAAGATAATAAGCTTTCTCTGCAAAATTTGGAATGATTTTACGATAGTAGTTCGCAAAAGCGACGAAACGTTTTACATCGTCTACATTTTTGGGAGTTGGGTTTTCCTTAATAACACTTGTTTTTGCGGGGTCTGGCAGTACTCCTTCACTAGATACTATATGGCCTAAATAAAGCATTACTTTCCTTAGAAAATTGCACTTTGTTGGGTTTAGTAATTAACTTTTTTTAGTAATTAACTTTACGTAAGCGATCAAATATGTTTATGAGGTTTTTATTGTGTTGAGAAAGAGACTTTCCAAAGACTATCAAATCATCGAGATATACTAAGCATTTATCAAATGCCATAGCCATTGTCATCATGCGTGAGAAAGAACTGGGGCTGGTTTTTAAACCCATGGGCATACGCGTCATCTGGTATTGCCCTGATGCAAATGCTGTGTATTTGCGGCTGTCTTCGTGTAGATCTACGTTATAGAAACCTTGGTTTAAATCTAAATGACTGAAGTAAATACAGCCCGATAAAGAGTCTAATATTTCATTTATATTTGGTAGGGGAAACTTATCATCTTGA
Source organism: Lycophotia porphyrea (assembly GCA_950005105.1). Lineage (NCBI taxonomy): Eukaryota > Metazoa > Arthropoda > Insecta > Lepidoptera > Noctuidae > Lycophotia > Lycophotia porphyrea. Next base: position 11,712,535 of record OX465393.1, read on the forward strand.
ATGCTGCTGTTAAGTTTGCGATAATCAATAACTAATCGCCATTTTTTAGTTCCAGATGAGTCTGGTTTTTTGGGTACTAGTAATACTGGGCTTGACCATTCACTGTTGCATTTTTCTATAATACCTTGCTGAAGTAAATTTTCTATTTGTTTGTTTATTTCTCCTTTCTGGGAGTGTGGAAGTCTGTATGGCTTTGAATATATCGGAGCTACGTTCGGTTTCAAGTTAATTTTGTGCGTATATAATTCTGTTGTCGTCATTATGTCCCCTGCAAGACAAAAAATGTCGGAATACTTCGCACAATTTTTTTCTATTGATAATTGTTCCTCTTTGTTAAGGTGCTTTAAATCTAAAATTGAAAACAGTTTTTTAACCCTTTCCGCATTATTAATTGTTTTCTCAAAAGTACAAATATTGTATTCTGACGATTTTTGTATAGTGGGATTAATTTCGTCTAAGGTTATATCATTATCCGTTGTGTTAAGGACTTGGATTGGTAGCATTCCGTTTTTGGGTTAAACTAATGCGCTAGCTATGAAAACTCCGCTTTGTAGTTCTGATGCACAAATAACAATTTCTTCAAACGCATACCTTGGCTGGACACTAATGAAATGTATTGATTCACACCTCGCGGGTATCTTTATATTTTTGCGTGGTAAGCACAGAGGAAAAGAAATTTCAACATTATTATTCCATAGCAACAAGGTACGCTTACCTAAGTTTAGAATTGATTTGTATTTGTTTAAGAAGTCATGCCCTATTATGCCACTGGTCTTACAAGGTAATGAATTAAAAACATAGAATTTATGTTTCAGTATCTGATTCTTAGAACTCGGATCTAGATGAACATATCCAATTGATTGAACTTTGCCCCCCATTCCAGATACGTCGATGATCTGTTTATGGATTGGAATGTTTTGTTTCATTACATGGATATATTTTATTGCCGATATGGAAGCACCGGTGTCAATTAACCAGTTATATGGGTAACCATTACGACCATTTAAATAAATGGTACTTGAATTATTATTTGTAAAAAGAATTGCTCTTTTAGTCACGAAAAACTTATTATTTTCGTCGGATGGCAAATAAGATTCGGCCGTTTGCAAAGTAGCTTCGGTTGTCTGCAATGGAGTCGAGTCTGAGGTTGTCAAAGTATGTAATTGTGCTTGGCGACTATAATTAGATCTACCTCTGCTCCTGAAGGATGATCGCCTTGCACCGCGCGCTGAGCTCCGTTTACCTCGCCAACCGCGCCCTGTACCCTGTTGGTAACCGGAGGTCTCGCTGTTCTGCTCTTCCGCAGCCGCGTCTGACATATCTCTGGCCCTCATGCTGGCTCGACGATTCCCGAAACCCCTGTAATTGTTATTATGATAGTTATTGCGATTGAAATAAAAAACTTCAGGATCGGTGGGTCGTGATATTTCTTCATCTAAAGCCGCTTGGACGGCATCCTTTAACGCGGTATAGTTCCTCGCTGTGATAACTGTACTGAGTCTACGATTTCGCAATCCATCTGCGAAACATTTTATTGCGAGTTTTTGTTCAATGGGCGTAAAACCTCGTATGGGTGGTCCTTACCTCCCGACTGAGAAATGGTCAGGTCTACGAACATTTCTGTAATTTTATTACCAAACTCATTAATTGACAGATTATCTTGTTTAAAACCTTGCAGTTTGTGTTGAATAGCCGTCGCCGATTTTTTCGGTAAAAGCTGAATTTTCATATCATTAATGAGTGCATCAGTACTAGAATAATTAGGGGATAATTTTAATTTCGCGGCCCGTGTTAATCTATTTTTCAAAACAAAGTTTACTAACCTTTTCTGGGATTTATCGTCGAGCTCTGTGCTGTAATATTCAATACCATCTATAAGACGATTTATACTGGATTCATCGTCGGCTGAAAGAGGCAATAAATTCATAGCTATCTTTAAATCAAACTTCGCCATTTTTTGGCTTTATTTTTTTATATAAGGGTAGACACACATACCCACGACACCATCGTCAGTGATTTCTATAGTATCTTTGTCGGTGCGAGCCCGCAACTCCTCACCGCTGACGGTTTGCATGCTGAGACACCCAGCATCAGCTCCAGGTGTGCCCCAGCTATCGCCCCCGGGCAGTGGTCCTATACGTTTCTTTTTTGAACGTCTCGATTTTTAGTGGGTTTTCAGAGCGTTTCACGTTAACCACGCCAGCAATTTCTCATTCGTGTGTCCGCCCCCACGTGATTACATGGTCAATCAGGACGCGTGGTTGTTTAGGGCCTGTTATTATTATTTTTTCCTTTATTCATTAATTGTTTTGTAATATTCAGAAAATCCGGATGCAATTTTCATATCCGGATTTGGAAGTCGAGTAGAAATGTGCGAATATCCGGATTTTTCGGATTACGGATAGTCCGGATTGCATTCCCTACTCCCAATCCGCCTTCGCAGGAACACTAGGATCCTCTGTCTCCTCTTCAATATCCTGCACAACCCGTCCTATCCTTCTTATCTGCGCGAGCGTTTATCTTATGCCCGCTCTACTGACGCACCGTGTAGATCGCACCTTAGATCCCTACTTAAATCCCATCCTCATAAATCCAGCTATTACTCATACTCCTTCTCCGTCCATGCTGTAAGGTTGTGAAACTCACTTCCGCCTAGCATTCGTGATTTGAAGACCATTTCACTGTTCAAAGCCAGAGTGAAAAATCATTACCTTTCCTCTGAATTGTTATAATTTATTATAAACATATATATTTTTATTAGTTTATATATCTTAGCATTATGTATTTATATAAGTATGTATTATTATTTACTTATATGTGTAATTATATTTAATATTATAGGTTAAGTTAGGTAAGGCACATAAACGCATTATTCTCGTCCTTTTCTCACACACTTTGTCTACGTTTCTTTTTCATTTCTCCTTTTGCAGGTCTGCTGGCAGAAATTTCTTAAGAAATAAGCAGTACCTTTGTACTAATATTTTATAATGTTATTCTCCTGTGTTGTCTACTTTGTGTACATAAATAGTAAAATAAATAAATAAAATAAATACATACATACTTATAACATAAATGCGATATGTTAATAATTATAAAATTATCCAGAAACAAGTTGTTCATAAGCCACGAAGCGCCTACAAAAACATTGTTAGCAATTGTTCTGAGCAGAAAAGATGTCAATAATTGATATACAGGCGTTTAAATGGCTTTTATTAATAACTTTCTGTACGAGCTTCTTAGAGTTGTGGAAAACATATAATTATGTTAAGGTAGCAATCAGGTATTAAATATTTACATTAACAACGTGGTTAATACAACGCTAAAACTATGAGAACTTGGAAGTGGTCAGCCAACCTGACGTCAGGTTGGCCGACCAGTTTATTTCTTTGATAAATTTCTTAACGAAAAGGTAGCAAATATTTCACTATAGGTAGAAAATAGTAGCAAATAGTTATTAAATAGTGCACATGGTCTCAAGGACATATCTCGTTTGGTCCAGCCATTCTGACGCTGACCGCCACTGTCGCTGTTTATCGATCTTGCACTTTACAACTGTCTCTCGGACTACTAGCATCATACTGCAATACTTTTCATGACTTTTTTATTTTAATTCAAGGTTTAACAATCGAATTAAGACCTGGCAAATTAATTTAAAGTTTTTTTTTTATCTTTAAATAACATACAATTGTAATATTAAACTTACAGACATAATAAAATAATTTGATTTTTTTATTAAAAAGGAAAAAAAAATCGCAAGCTTATAAGCATAATTAGCATTGTCAAAAATGTCTGGCCATAAAAAAGTTATTTCAGGTAGACTTATTTAAAAACAAAAAATCGAAAATTACTCCTCTTAAAATGTTTTTAAAATCCAGGATTATTACTTAAACAGGTAGGATGCGCACTCTCACACCCAAAAAGGAAGACGGCGCCCCGCGAACATCAGAAGTGAAGCCACCTTTTTATCTATGTGTGTTTCGAAGGGTTGCCATTTGTTAAAGTTTTTCCCTTTAATTGGGGAATAATATTGTACGGGTACGATAATATTGTACAAGTTTTTATTTATATTAAAAATTGAAATCAGAATACATGTAAAGAAATAGTGCTTACTATTTCCATACCATACCATTTCTTTAACTTAATTTATCCGCTCTCACTGTTTAATAGAATGGGGAAATTTGAAATCATATTATGGCAACCCTGGCACTTAAAGTCACTGCTGTTGTTCCTTGAGGTTTTGTGTTCCAAGTTATAAAAATTCATAGTTGTTTAATTAAAAGACGATGTTATTTCAAGTACTTACAAGTGAAAAGTGATTCCGTGTGACTTTTTATGTGATTTGCTATTGTTTTTACAAGTTTTCACTACACAGGAAGGCATGATTCTAATTTATTTCTAATTTTTATAATGTTATCTAAACGACGTCTCGTGACGTACTAGGAGCGATGAGCATGATTTTAGTGTAGGTGTGTGCGTGAGCGTGTATGTTAACTTGCAGGAGCACGGTTTTGTGGCTTCACTTTCGATGTTCGCAGCGCGCCGTCTTCCTTTTTTTTGTTGGTCTGAGTGCGCACTAATGAACGCAACCGCTACCGCCCAGCCAGATAGCCCAGACTCTAACCGAAAGAGCAAGAAGGACATATCACAAAATCAGCTAACCTGAAAATCTTGCTTTTCAAAAGTTGCTAGCTCCCGTACTATATATTCGATCATTCAATTCTTCTGCATGAACTCGACATTTCAAAATAAAAAAGCGAAAACAGTGAAATACTTTAGAAATTTTATTCTAATCGACCGAAATTGGCAGGTAACCAAATGACATTACGAATAGTCATCTTGATAGTCTACGGACGGTTAAAATATTTATAGGAACACTATAAACTCTCATCTCCATACAATACGCTTACCGGTACCCTCCCATCCGTTAGTGGCCAGCTGTCAGTAAGTTGCACGACGAGACGTTTTTTATAGGAACGGTTTTAGCTTACGCCTCGTATATAAAACTACTATTCGTAACTAAAACGGATCTTTTCTCAAATATAGGAACCGGGCATTAATGCTATGGGTTAGCAAAGCGCTACATGGATCATTTGGCGCCTGGCTACAATTGAAAATACAAAAAAAATCGGCGCCTTGTATTTTACCTCTATTAACTGCCAACAGCACCTTAATTGCAACGAGTATAAATATCACTATCATCTTGAACGACATAAAGATTACTGTGATTATGACAGTGATGCAGTCAGAGGTACAGTAACTGTAAAGAACTGTACAATGCTGTATGATTCTTTTGGCGCTGACGTTGACAAATGTAAGGCCTCGGGCACGAAGTCAGTGGCGCGGAGGTGGCGGTAACTGCCAACAACTACAACTGCAAACTAAACTACTTAGAGCGCCTCCAAACATTACCGAGTTACGAGGTACGCGCGCCTACTGTGCCACTGAAGCGCTTCGTCACAGCCCTCGAAGTTGAAAGCGCCCATAGGTACAGACGCCAAGGCTGTGGGACTGTTCGAAAGATATAACGCGGCCCTGGAACAACAAGGGAAGGAAGGAACATGGATGGGTTTTAGTCAGTACAATTCTGACACTCCCTTCCGCGCCGCCCAAAGCGGGAGATGTCATTTGATGATTTCCCATCCAAAAAAAAAAAGTACAGACGCCAGCACATCAAACTACTACAATCTGTCAAATTTCTTAAGGTGGTTGCCTCAGGGTAGCCCGCGAAATTCAAATTAGAGTCGTGAAAATCATCAATACAATCCTTTAAGTTGATGTAATCCTATTTAATCAATATATCATGAAAAAGTAATTCAATAGGATTAAATGAACTTACAGGGTTATATTGATGATTGTAATTCTGTAACTGCACTTATTGATGAAAAATGACACTGATTATTTAACACTAATCTGCAAATTGCAAAAAACGTAAGAAAATATGAATTTCACGGGCTACCCTGACGCAACCACCTTAACATAGATGTCGCAGAAGACTTCGATGGCAAGGGCTCGACTAATAATATCGTTAACGCTGGCGTGCCGTGTAATGACTAATAAACTTTAAATGCGAACGAGCCCGAAACATTTTGTCTCAGTCAAATGAACTGACAATAATGTCAAATATGACAGGGCACTGCTGACAGTTGATATTGTTAAATATAGGTGACTGTGGCTGCTGTGCCTGTGAGTGGAATTTCAATTGATTGAAGTAATGGAAACATAAGAGTATTTCATGTTTATCTATTTACATTGAAAAATTAATAAAGTTACATCTTTTAGTTTTGTAAAAAGTAGATAGTGAAAGAAGTTATATAAAAAGCATGTCAATTTGGAGCTCTAATCACGAAAATGTGGTTGAAGATCAATCGGAATTTATAACAGATTTCCCCAAGAAGTCATACACCAAAATTGACGCTACATCAAAATTGCAAGTAATACAAGCTTTAGATAATGGTCAATGCAAATCCGACTTAGCTAGAGAATATGGCGTGCATCCCCAGACTATTTCATCTATTTACAAACAGAAAGATTCTATCATAAAAAAATATACCCAGAAATATAACCTTTTAAAGGAAATTTGTAGTCTTAATCTGGAACAAAGCCTTTTGGACTGGTTTGATCAACAATTTAAAAGTGGAAATGTTATCACAGAAGATAATCTACGCAATAAAGCACAGGACATACTCAAGGGATTGAGTGAAGAATTTACTTGTATTGATGATTGGCTGTTAAGTTTTCGCACAAGACATAACATATCCAAATACACATCAGATCATGTGTGCAGTGAAAAAGATAAAGAGAACTGGAAAAGGTTTCTCAACAGTTCAGAGTCCAAAGATATTTACTTGGGTGGTGTTTGTGCATTATCACACAATCTTGACTACAACAGCTATCTAAGTGGACAACATGCAGACAGCTATGTTTCATTACTGTTTATAGTAAATACTTTAGGAACTGATAAGAGAGAAGTAGCGGTTGTTGGTAAAGAGTTAATGGAAACAGAAACACTTGTTAGAAGTTTACCAGTAAACTACTTCTATTGTATTCATTCACAAATAAATTATTCTGCAGTCCTCAGTTACTTAACAAAATGGGAAAATGAATTAGTATCTAAAGGTAACCATGTGACCTTGGTGTTAGATGTCCCAGAAAGCTTGACACGAAATCTACATTTTCAAAATATAAAAATAGTCAGTACTACTGACTTAAGCTATGTGACAAATATTTTAGAAAGGGTGGTTGAATGCTTCAAGTATCATTATCGAAGATTACAAATAAGTAGATCTTTAACCTATGGTAAAGACAACTCGTCATTTGTGGATTACATTCATATGATAGGAATGGCATGGTATAATATACCACAGAAATATGTGCAGAGCCTATGCTTTCCTCCTGGAGATGGCAGCCTTTTCTTTAATGTCAAAGAAGACAGTGATAGTGATCATAGTTTATCTCGATGGTGCAAACTGTATAATGTTCCACTGAATTCTGAACATTGCCCAAGTTCATTGGATAAATATATTTTTTGTGACAAGAAACTGCCATGTATTTGTGGGCATCCGGATGAAAGTATGCAATCTACTGAAGTATTAAGTCAAAAAGCATGTCAGTCCACATCAGGAATGGAGGCCTATCAGGCTATGAAAAGAATTGTTTCATACCTACAAGGAGAGGGTGCAGGAAGTTCTATCATGAAATATGCCAAATATCTGGAAAATCATCTTGAATATGGAGCACTTTTGCAAATGCACCAAATTATAGCTAGTACAAATGATTCCATTTAAATAAAATATTGTTTTAAATTAATAATTATGTTTTATTGATTAACTGGTTATAAATAGTAATGATTAATTCAAAATATTATACTCTATTCTCGTACATGTCATTATATTGAGTAATTACTCTAGAAAATAACCATTGTTTGCTTGGGAACTTCCCTTTCTGGGATTATTCCACTCTGAAAACTTCAACATTGGTAGGCTACTTTGTCATATGTTTAGAAATAAAGAATACAGGATACAACAGAGTCTGAACCGCTATGTACAGACGCCAGCACATCAAGCTACTACAATCTGTCTTTCTTTAATAGAATTTCAACTTTATCGCTAAAACATTAGGTTCAAGGTTGATTAGTAAAATTTGTCATGTGCATCTGGATTGAGGGCTCATTTTTTAAACTTTAGAGAAACGAAACAAGACTTATAGGGAATTTACTTAAAAATTGGTAAAACTTAATGCAATTTCTTAAATGTGAATTAAAAAAGTTATGATTTAATAACTTGAGCCCTCAATACAGACGCTTGCGTAAAGTGGCATAGCCTTAATCTCAAAAAGTACTATCTCTGCGTTAATCATTTTTATTTAAGAGCGCGGCGGAGGCCGCTCGCAACTGCAATTCGAAGCAAAGGCAAAAATCCATCAAAATATTGTTATCTCTGTTACACACTTACCGGCGCGTTGCAAAGCCGCGCGTGAGCGTGTGTGAATATGAATAGTGTTCATTCATATCGACAAATGCATTTATTATCTGTGCTTCGAACACACAGCATTGTTGAAGAGGCATCCATCAATCTTAAGCCTAAGGGTCACGCAAAGGTATTGCTTACCTGCTCCTCCTCATGTTACCTGTCTCTTTCACTCTCAGCAGAGCGCGTCAGTACTCACAGAACTGGAGCGCAGTTGTCAAAGTCAACGTAACTGTCATAGCGTTCATCAATTTTGCCGCGAAAACACGCAAAATTTTTCACATTGTGATTAATATCATATTAAATAAGTTTTTAGTGATTTTATCGATAGTGAGAGAGTATGAGTGCTCAATCTGTGATTAATGTTGACGGTAAGGACAAGAGCGTGGGTGAACCGGGTAGTTCGATCGTTGCTGCTTCGGATGGGGAGCAGTCGACTCGACGCCCATGCCCACCGGTATCATCTGGTGATGACTGCAACTCGTCCTCATCTTCGGAAGATGAGGAGGGTTTTGCCTCACCACCTCCGAACAAGCGTCGTAAGTACAGACACAAGATTATTACTGATCCTCGTATTGAAAGTTTGATAAATCAGGTAGGGTACATTTCTGGTTTTTTACAACAGACTTTACCTCTCATGAATCAGAATCAGATTTCTGATACCCTAACCCTTCCTGGGCCCAGTAGGGGAACCGAACAGTCAGTTTTTCTTATTAACCCATGTAATTCCAATAAGTTTAATTTAGGCGAATTAAACACAGATTTTGACGAGAGAAAGATTGTGCCTCCTGCTAAGAAAGAAAGGTTAGAGAGGTTAATGAATCTACAATATTTTGATTCGCAAGCATGGAAAGGATTGCGATACAAGTCCACCTTACAGTCATTTACAGCGGCTCCAGGCTTCGTGCCGTTGAAAGTCAATGAGGAATTTTGTCATCTAAATAAGACTAAGGATTTCTTAGCTTCTGCAGAGGGTGTGCTAGCTGGTTTGACCAATGCAGAATTAGAACAACAAGAATTGTTAAAACAGGGATTGCAAGAATTATTAAACTGGGCCGTGGTAAACCAAAAGGAATTAAACCCAAATTCTCTCTTTGAAAAAATTACTTGTTTACTGGGACCTGGTTCCCCTTTGCATAAATGTTCGGAGAATATCATGCAGATTATATGTGGTAGAAGGGCAGAGTCAATTGAGATAAGAAGAGAAAGGATTATTAAGGAGGTTAATAATCCTAATTTAAAGGTGACTTTGAGAGGGATTCCTCCAAGTAATGAGTATTTGTTTGGTCAAGAGGCTTTACAGCCTGTGATTAGATCTTTGATCTCTCAATCTTGGTTAAGCAAACCAGATTACATGAAAGAAAATAGAGCTAACCGTGCTCTTGTAAACAGATCTGAGAAGAGAGGACAGAGCTCCTATTATAAAAGAACAAGATTTGATAACAAGCAGTTAAAACAAGAGAGCTTTCAGACTCCCCATAAACGGAATATTTTTCGTAGGAATCAGTCCAAAAATAGAAAATCCGAGCAGAATACAAAACAAAATTGACTATTTTCAAAAGGGGCAAGCTTTCCAGGGGGGGTGCTTACAGCACCATGCCGAGGCATGGAAGAAACTTGGAGCAAGCCACTTCATTATAAATTTAGTTACCAATGGCCGTTTACCTTTCAAAGCAAGACCCCCACTTCAATATTTAACACCAGACTTACTGAAAAAGTTCAACACAAGAGTGTCCCCAGAGATGACAGCTGTAGTAAACAGCTTAAAGGAGCAGAGAATTTTGGAAACTCCCACAGTGCTAAATTCTGGTTTCCTTTCCAAGATGTTTCTTGTAAAGAAGCGGGATGGGGGTATGCGCCCTATATTCGACCTCAGGGTACTGAACAGATATATAACAACCAAGCCTTTCCAGTTAGTATCTCAGACAGATGTCGCAGACTTCTTACAAGAGAACGATTGGATGGCAAAGATAGATCTTCACCAGGCTTATTTTCATTTACCCATAACAGAACCCCATCGTCGTTTCCTAAGAGTATGTTACGACAACCAGGTGCTTCAATTAACAGCACTACCGTTTGGCCTGTCTTCTGCCCCCCGAACTTTTGCCACTCTGTCCAACTGGATCGCAGAGATCTTACGTGCTCAGGGAATAAGGCTACTAGTCTACTTAGACGATTATATCCTAGTCAGTCAGAACAAGGAAATATTACAGAATCAGGTCTCCGAGACCTTAAAAATTCTGGAAAATCTAGGCTGGTATATAAATTACCAAAAGTCAGTCCTAGCACCCTCTCAAGAACTAGAATATCTAGGTCTATTATGGAACACCAAGAACAGGACCATGGCGTTACCAGCAGAAAAGGTGACGAAAATAAAAACAACATTAACAAAACTTCTACGGAAAGGTCGTTGCACTCTTCGGGAGAGTCAACGCTTACTGGGTCTATTGAATTTCGCAACCTTAACAACACTGAGAGGGCGTCTACATTGTCGACGAACACAAAGGTTTCTAAGAAATTTCAGTCGACTCAGAGGATCCCAAAGGAAAGATCTTCCTCCTTGTGTGCAGCGAGAACTACGTTGGTGGCGGAACGCCATAGACCACAGTTCAGTGGTCTTGCACAAAAAGGAGGTGACCCATTTTTTGACCACAGACGCTGCAGATACAGGCTGGGGCGCTCATCTGAACGAGAAGTATCTCTCAGGCAAGTGGACAATGCATCAGACGTCTTGGCATTCAAACGTAAAGGAGTTGTTTGCAGTATACGGTGCAATAATTCAGGATCAAATGTCCCTAAAGAATGCACACATTTTAGTTCAGTCGGACAACAAAACTCTCGTGGCCTACATCAGGAACGAGGGAGGGACGCGATCTTTAGCTCTACTAAACCTAACGACCAATCTTCTCAACCTGACCGAACGCCTGAACGTCACTCTCTCGGCGGCTTACCTCCCGGGGAGGTACAACAGCATTGCCGACCGCCTATCCCGAAATCGACCAGTGCCGGAATGGCACTTGTTGCCCCCGGCCTCGGAGGCCGTATTCAGAATCTGGGGCAGACCAGACGTGGACTTGTTCGCTACAAGACGCAGCGCGGTCGTAGACTCCTATGTAACTTGGGACTCCAGAGATGGGTCTGCAATGTTTTACGACGCATTCAGTCGACCCTGGAACTTCGAGCTGGCTTGGGTATTCCCACCGCCGAATCTCATTCCACGAGTCCTGCGCCATCTCAACTCGGCAACCGGGACTTATATTGTAATAGCGCCACATTGGACACAGTGTTTTTGGCTAGCAGATCTCAAGGCACGAGCTCTAACGGATCCAGTACCAATACGGGAGCTACACAACAACTTGATAGACATAACAACAGGCAGAGCACCTCCCCAAGTACAGAAATTGGAACTTCTAGCATGGAAGATTGGGGGTGGGCCAATCAGGTAACTCACTGGTCTCCTGAAGAAAGAGAACTCCTAAAAAAGAGTTGGAGAAGCTCAACATTATCGACTTACAAATCGCCTATAAGGCGTTGGATAGCATGGTGTTTGCAAAACAGTATCAACCCTAGTTGTCCTCAGAGCAATGATGTTGCTAGGTTTTTGGCCAACTTATGCATCAAGGATAAGCTTGCATATAGGACAATACTCCTACATAAATCTGCAATTTCGACTTACACAGCAAAAAGCGAAGAAATATCTAAAAATTTCTTTGTACAACAAATCCTAAAAGCTACATCATTAATTAAACCGCCAGAAAAGAAGACGCCTATCTGGGATACCGAGATACTGTTTAGATGGCTCAAGAATAACCCAAGGTCAGATACCTTGTTCGACATATCCCGAAGAACTGCAGTAATTTTATTACTTGCTTCAGGTCGAAGAATACATGACCTGACACTTTTAGAGTTGTCTAAGGACAGTCTTATCATGGATAATGACAGGCATGAGGTAACATTGTGGCCAAGATTTGGCTCAAAGACAGATAAGGCAGACAGTAGACAATCTGGATGGTTATTAAAACAACATCCTAATGAGAACCTATGCCCAGTCAGACATATTACGAATTTAATTAGAAAGACAGAGATCAGGCGTTCTGAAGGTGATAATTTGACAAGTCTTTTCATATCAATCACAGGCAAGATTAGACCAGCCACTCGTACTATTATAGCTGGTTGGATAAAAAATGTTTTTAAACAAGCTGGAATAGATGCATCACCAGGTAGTGTGAGATCAGCAGTGGCTTCTAGAAGTTTCGTGGAGAATAGACCTGTGGAAGAAATCTTAGAGAGGGCTAACTGGAAAAGTTCTAACACTTTTCGAAATTTCTACTGTCGGCCAGTACAAAAGACTTCTAATAGTACTGATTCTAATACTGATTATCTCTCAAATAATTTTTCAATTATATAAAGTTTAACATTTGTTAACATAATTACTCTTAGACTAAGACTGAGAACTACTTAAGGGTATGTAGTCATTACTTGTGATCTCAAGATTATCTCATATAAGTTATATTATACTTGTTCTAGTATTTATGTTCAGAGGAAAGAGTGCCTCAATATGTTATTTTTGTTTTAAATAATTATCTTTGATTTGAGGAAAGTTCCTAAGTTTTATTTTCATTGGATAATTGAGTTGTTTTTAAATTGAACTTTTATTACTTTGCTCCAGAAGTGTTCTTTTCATTAGTGAGAATATATTTTTAAAATTGTCTAATGGAATTTATTTATTTTCACATAGCGTTCTCAAACCTTTACAGCTTTACCTTTCACCAGCAGAAATCAAACAGGTCTTCAACAATGCTGTGTGTTCGAAGCACAGATAATAATACTGTTTTGCATTAAAACAAAACAGTTATTATATGTGTGGAGAACACACAGCATTGAAGCAAGGTGCTTGCTGGTGGTTGAAGAAGACTATGACAGTTACGTTGACTTTGACAACTGCGCTCCAGTTCTGTGAGTACTGACGCGCTCTGCTGAGAGTGAAAGAGACAGGTAACATGAGGAGGAGCAGGTAAGCAATACCTTTGCGTGACCCTTAGGCTTAAGATTGATGGATGCCTCTTCAACAATGCTGTGTGTTCTCCACACATATAATAACTGTTTTGTTTTAATGCAAAACAGTATTATTTTAAACCGACTTTCTTCAAAAAGGAGGAGGTTTTCAATTCGGTTGTATTTTTTTTTTGTGTTTGTTACCTCATAACTCCGTCATTTCTAAACCGATTTGAAAAATTCTTCCTTTATATGAAAGGATATACTTCCCGATTGGTCCCATAGAAATTTTATCAATATCGGTTCAGCAATTTGGTTCTTTTTTCACGTTCATTGCTAAATCACGCGACATCGCATGAAGTTTTGCATGTTTAATTTGGCATACTTCCCGATTTCCGATTGAATTGAAATTTTGCACGCTTATGTATATCGCGTGATAGTACAATATATAGATGACATGGAGCTGATCTGATGATGGAGCTTGAAGGTGGCCTTAGGAACTCCTTTAAGAAACGACATAGGCCCATCGAGATTAGGCTCGTATGATCCGTCATGATGAGTACTTTGCATATAGATGGTATCCAGGGTCTGATGATGAAGCTGAAAGATAGCCATAGGAACTCTGTAAGGAAACGACGCAACCCCATTGAGTTTGGACTCGTTTGATTCGTCTTGACGAGTACTTTGTCTCTAAATGGTAACCAGGCTTTGATGATGAAGCTGGAAGGTGGCCATAGGATCTCTGTAATAAAACAACGTAACCGCATCGAGTTCGGGCTCGCTTGATTCGTCTTGATGAGTACTTTGTCTTTAGATGGTATCCAGGGTCTGATGATGGAGCTGGAAGGTGGCCATAGGAAATTCGTTGTTAAACGACATAACCTCATCGAGTTTGGGCTCTTTTGATTCGTCTCGACGAGTACTTTGGTCCTAAACGGATGGAAACCGGATAATGAGTGTTGACCCTTTCAGTACCCAGCACCCGACACACGGGTCGAACAATAAATTCGTTCGTTCGCACAACCCGTATCAGTAGCTATGGACACGCTAGTCGGGTTCTGGGTATGGATACAAGTCATCTATAGCTTATTATAACGACGACTCGGATACGGGTTGTGGGCACGCGAACGAATTTCGCGAAGTTTTCGCGAAGTACTGGGCAGTGAATGGGTTAACAAGAGGTTCAACAGAAATGATTATATATTTTTCATGCTCTATCCATTGTAGAATATTTTCGTACGAAATCAAGTGTGTCTGTGACATGCAGGTTGCAACTTTCGGAAGTCGGTGGCAAAAAAATCAATGAAACAAACAAAGCCACCGACTTCAGAAAGTTAAGTTATTTTCCACTTTTAATTTTTTTTTTTGCAGTCGGTTATTTGTTTTTATTTTATCCTTTTTAGTTGTGTGCTATCACTACCGGATTTTCATTTAAGTGAAGTTTAATAGTTTTGTTTATGTAATGTTTAATCATTTGACAAGAAGTCTATTTGTCTTTATTTTAGATCTCCAGAGTTTCTTTTAATTTGTACCTATTAATTACATATTATTTTACTCACCACGCGAGTCACCGACTGATTATTTTAATAAGAATTAAATTGTTTTGTTACTTTTGTTGTTTCATAATTAGTCAAGGAGTCGATTTGTGGGCTGCGGGCTGTTCGGAAGATACCGCGGCTCTGGAACACAAAGGGCAAGGAAGGAACATGGATGGGTTTTAGTCAGTACAAGTCATGGAGGTAGGAATACTATGGAGTCGGCATAATTTACTATATATACAATTGCCTATACATTTGTTAGTGAAATCGATGTAGCAATACTAAAAATATTGTTTTTTCTTTCTAACTCACATTGTCTCGCATAAGGAAAGCAGGACGACAATATATTTGTTTTTACTCATTTTGGCAACATTTAACCTGTGACGTCACTAGAATGTACCTGCGTGCCAATCCGCCATGTTTTGTTGCGGTCACAGAGTACATTACGTTGAGTTTGCCTTTGTTTACTTTCGCTGTATTAACTATTTTTTTCTCAATTTATTGGAAATTGTGCTTGTATTATTTATAAAAGTGAAAAGACTGTAAATTGCGATGCCTCCTAAGTGCGCTGTTGTGGGTTGTGGTGCTTCTAAAAGCCAAAATCGGCCAAATTTGTCGTTTCACAAGTGACTAACCTAAAATTTATTTAAAATATTAAAAAAAAGCCTGGAAATACATGAAATTATTGTAGTCTATCATTATATTGATATTAAATTGTTCTGTGTATGAAATCCTCGTGTAATTTTAGCTCAATATTTAGCTTAAACTGATGTTTTGGGTTTTTGAACATTGTTTTTATTTTGTTTATAGTGATGTGCTAGAAGAGTAATCGATAGTTTTTTTTGTAATCACGACTGACTTTGTATATTTTTTTACACTTAGGCCACCTAGAAATGAAGCAAAGAAAAGGATATGGTTAGAAGCCATTGGAAATGAAAATTTAATAAGACAAACCAAAGAGATATTTATCTGTCCCTTACATTTTGAAGAAAGTTCATTCAACAGAACACTTGACGTTGTAAGATTGAGAGACGATGCAGTACCAATAAATTTAATGTTTTAAGTATTGTTTGATTTTTTCATTATGTTTCCCTATACAAAGTGCAATCCAATTGACCTTAAAAATCCCGAAATAGGGTCATTGAACTCATAATTATGTATAAGTTTTACTAGGGACCAACCCTGAAATCGATAATTATTAAAGTCAGCTGATCCATACGTTGTATCAAGTTTCGTGAACACAGATTTATGGATCAGCTGTTTTTTTTGAGCGATGGCGGTTTGATTCCTTAATAAAAGATGTGTATGTATAGGCGCCAGGACATCTAGCTACTACAATCTGTCAAATTCCTTTGATAAATTTTCAACTTTATCTCTGAAGCATTAGGTTCAAGGTTGGTTGGGAAAATTGACAGTTTCGGGTTGTTTGACCTGCTGGCGTCTGTACACGATACCGATCATTCCATTGGTTTTCGATAGGTGGGCAAAAAATATTTTAATATGTGCATTTATTCGATAATTCTCTTCTCCCGTTCTCTTTCGCCCATCTTCATCTCACAAAGGTCATAACAACCCTAACGGATAAGTGGACTATGAAATGGAATACGTATAATGGCGCGCAAAAGTTATAGAGAAAACTTTTTCGATATGTACGTTTTATCGATATCTTTTGATGAAAACTTAAAACTAGTACAACACTAGGCGGCCATGTTTAGTTACCGTAGGTATGCACGTTTTTTTCGTAGGTATGGCAGTTCCATAGGATTCCTTATTCAGAGGTACAAGTCTGACACTCCCTTCCGCTCTGCCCAGAGCGGGAGAAGTCATTTGATGATTTCAGATCCGTAAAAAAAAAAAAGAGTCTATTTGTCTTTTTTTTTTTGTTCTTCAGAGTTTATTTTAATTTGTATTTATTAATTATTTTACTAACGTTACTTAGCGCGTGAGTCACTGATTATTTTAATAATAAGAATATTATCTAATACCTTTAAACGAACAATTCTTGTATATTGTATGTACATAATATATATACTTAATCTGAATTTCTGAAAGGGATCCAACGATTTTCATAAAATTTAGTATGCAGGACAGGGGGTTTCGGGGGCGATAAATTGATCTAGCTAGGTTTTATTTTTAGAGAACGTCGTTTTATCCGTGTTACCGAGTAAACTCCAGTTACTGGCTATAAAACCAAAATTATGGTAGTTAATTTGAATAATTCCATATAGCAGAAATTTAAAAAAAATCATGATTTGATTTTCCTGCTTTTATTTTAACCCATTTACATAAATATAAGAAATATCAAATCAATAAATTAATATAGGTATATTTGTTTATTTGTTTTGAAAAATCCGTAAAATCCGGATAATCCGGATTGGACCACACCAAACAGAACGGATTTGCATAATTCCCTAGTCGGAACGCGAGTCATACCTACACGCGCTCGAGGCGGTGTTCAGTTGGGAGGCAACAGTCGCGAATGCACCGCACTGACGAATGAACGTTGTGTTGGTTTTTAAAGCAGAAAGCGTGCGATTTGAGATAAAAGTAGACACAAATATTTATTAAATACGCTAAAGGGTTATAATAAAGTATATTATGCTGTCTTTGGTTGCTTGAATTATTCAACAACGCATCCACCTTTCGGAGTTTACAGGTAATTTAAAAAAAAATGATAACTCATTTTTTAAATTTTCCCTGGAAGCTCCGAAAGTTAAGACTGTAAAATAATTTATATACTTACCTACTGATACTGTTAGCCTGCGTCATCCCACAGCTGGGCAAAGGCCTACTTACCTACTAGTAATACGTAATTTGTTTATTTTTTAATAGGTGTGTATTTCGCTTTTTGCATCGAGTAAAATACCTGGATTAATTAATAAATAAGTGGATAGGGTGAAAAATTGACACACGAGTGACTTAGGTACCTACGCCCGCGTTAAAAAAAAGTAATAGGTAGTTTCCTAGGCTAGACTATCTACTTAGGTACTCATGTACAGACGCCAGCACGTCAACCTACCCGAATCTGTCAGATTTTCCCAACCAACCTTGAACTTAATATCATAGAGATAAAGTTGAAAATCTAGTAAAGAAATCTGACAGATTGTAGTAGCTTGATGTGCTGGCGTCTGTACTTAGCTACTTACATATATTACTGAATTTGACAAAATATCTTATTAAATGATTATGAGAGTAAATGGTAGGTATCTACATAGTAAGATTTACCTACATTATAATTTAGGTACTTTTTAAGTAAGATTTTCTAGTAGTTACAAGGTGAAAAACATTTTAATGTGGAGGACATACGACAAACACAAACAAATCGAAAATCTACTAATCTAAAAACAGCACTTGTATTTTTATTGAACACTTCCTCTTTCATTCACATCAAATTTCATTTTTTTTAAATAAAAAGTATTCATTTACAATCACAAAACTAGAAACAAACTCAACTAAGTAGATGAAATTAAAATAGTGTAGGTGCGGCAGCCCTATCGCGTGCGTACGTACCGCCCGGCTGTAGGTAGTTATTTCAAGGCCAGGGCCGAGTCACAATACTGATTATATTTATACTGTGTCCACGTGGCGCGCGAGCAATTTATTTGTTTTTTCTAGTCATAACATAACCTCTTTCCTAGTTAGTTTTTTATTTTAACCGTAACCGAAACTAACAGATAATCCGAAATAATTACATATCCGAAACCGATAGTAGTAGTAGTAGATATAGTTTTATTCCTATATCCATATCCGTATCCAGATCCGAAATATCATATCCATAATATCTCTGGCTTGATGTGCTGGCGTCTGTACTTGGGCCCATTAATATATCATTGTTTCTCTATGTATTAACGCCTAAGTGTGTTTTTATCTGAAAAATATTCTCGCACTCGTAAGACTGTAATACAATAACTTATACTCTTCTTCTAAAGTTTTGATTTTCATCTCGGTGAGCGCTAACGCTTGCTGCAGTTGTACAGAGCCCTTATGTTGTTGCTCTTGCAGTTGTTTCCTTTCATCACTGATGTGCTTCCAAACAGAGTCAAACCAATGAAGACCTTCAAAGATGGAGTCCTGAAAAATTAAATGATTTAATAATAAATTTCCACACGCCCTAAAAGTTTATTATAAGGCTGTGTCTGGTAGCTTTTCAAGGCACCACTACTCATCCTCGCAGGCAGTGTGAGGATGAGTACCGTTGCTGTGATACGACGAAGGATGCGTGGCGGACCCTTTTCAGCTCTAGTTACTTCGATCAATAATAGCACTAGATAAATGATTGGGAGCAAAAGTAAGTCACTGAAGTGGCCACGTTTGCACACACATAAATATTTATATTTCTTACTACGAACTAAAGAAAAAGGTTTTATAATATTAACAACTTCAGATTATTATAAACCATAACACGCTGACATAAACTTTAATTACGATTGCAAATTATTAATATTTAAGTCCTTCTGTCATCAGAGAAAGGTTAAAAACAATTTTAAAATGTCACTTGAAAATCAAAAGTCAATTTTATAATAACTAAAAAAGTATTTATTCTAAAATGAAACTTAACGTCTAAGCAATAAGGTTAAAAAGATTTTGTTGACAATTTCGTGCTTACTCTATTTTGGAACTAGACGTAGTTCTTGGTATGACATTTCAATGCTCAGAACACAGTAATTATTGAAAGACGTAGAGTTGTTGCAGAATATAATATTTGCTAGGCGAAGGTTCGTTTTGTATGGTGGCAAATATTTTTAACCGATTTAAAAAAAGTTGGACTAAAATAGTACCTACAATATTATTACCGACTTCAAAAAAATGAAGTTATCAGTTCGACACGTATGTATGTAATATTATTGGAACTGCACTATATTCACATATGACAATCTATTTGGGCTTCCAAACAAATATACAAAATTTCATAGATGTATGTATGTTTGTCCACGCATATCTCCGCAACTGTTGATCGGATCGTGATTTTTTATTGGCTTACATATACTTCAACTTAGTTCTATCGATTCAGTAATTTTCAAGATATGGACTAATACGTGTAAGTGTGACGGCCTGGCTTATTTATACGAGCTACGGGTGTAGTATCAAAGGGAAAACATCTCAAAATCTTGGTCACAATCTGGTGCAATATTTACAACAATACTATTACCTACTTATTACAAAAACATATTCCAGTTTTTACTTAAAACTAAAAAAAAGTAATTTAAAAATTCCTGAAATTGTATACCTATAGAGAACATACCAATTTTATCCGGATCATCATAACTAAACAAAATTAATAAGTTGTCTATAGGTTACCGCTTTGAGGAAACCGAGGAGAAAAATTTAAGTTCTGCAGAAATTTAAAGGTTTCTAGTATTTAGAGTATCAAAAAGATCATTTAATATATTAATAAATTTTACTGTGATTTCTGATTCTCTAAATGCGGGAATATTCAAGGTCTTATTGCAAAAGTCTATAGCTTTTGCAAAGCTTCTACTAAGAAGTTGCGTTGCTAATTTCACGTTCATTATTTGATTTTTAAAATGGACATGTCGGTGTGAAAGTTTATTCGCCAAGTGTAAGCAGTTTTCTGCTAGCTCTTGATTTTTCACCAGTAGAATATATTATTTTCTTAGATTCGAAGGTGTTCCGCATCAGTTTTAACATATGACACGCGTCTAAAAATAGAACTACATCATAATCAGCACTTGGGTGTTTAAAATCAGTTTTTAAGTTTTTTAAATCATCCAATACGCAACCCAAATTTTTCATTGTTGCAATATTGCTTTTGCAGCCATCGAACGTGACAGAACGAATTTGCACACCGATTTTATAGCATTTTTCTAAAGCCATCTTTATTAAATTGGCCTTTATATCTGCCTTAATGCTGTCAATAAATAAATAAGCTAATGGTAGTTTCCAGGAATCATTAATAGCAACTAGCATAAAAACATAAGCTTGGGTGGCCATTTGGCTGCTGTCGTCGCTACCTAAACCCATATCTCCTAGGCCCTCGTAGCTTTTAACTGTATATTATGCCATATATATGCCTAATAGACATTTCATCAGCAACTAAAGCACATAAAATAATTTTATCACTCGATTTTACTTTTTTCTCAAGCCTATTTAAAGTTTCAGTGCAAAATCCAGGTTCCGCATTTACACTTCGATACCATTCATATAATGTATGAGGGTGGGGTAAACATGTATTAAACATTTTACGTACATATTTATAAGCAGATGGCGAGTAAAAATGCACCGTTAAAGCAAATTATCTAGCACCTGGAGGATATTTTATGAAGGGCCTCGTACGATTTTTTTTTTTATTATTGATGTACATTCCATTAAATACTTCTGCAACTTCAACATTCTTGTCAAATCGAAAAATATTGTATCATCAATCGTTTGTTTCTTTTGAACCAAATTAATTATGTTTTTTAAAGACAGATTTTTCTTACTCAGTCGCTTATTTACTTTTTGTAAATTATGAATTTTCTTAGACTTTTCTTACTATATATAATTCAGCGACATGTCGTCAACTTTTTTTAAATAACCTTTTCTAGGAGTGTCACATAAAGATGTTAAATCTGATAATGATATATCAGGAGACTTAAAAGAAACTGCATCAGGCCGAGACATATCACGTAATCCTGTGGTATCTTCAAAAGTTAAAGTTGCTGAAGATGTGGCCTGTAATGAAACGTACGCGGTTTATTTCAAATAATGAAAATACCTGCAAAAATAGTTTTCTTCTGATAAAGATTTTACAAAATTTACCTGATTGGATAAATCATTCTTCCATTCTGGACATATAGCTGATTGCAAAATTATTGGTCCGTGAAACTGCAAAAAAAAAATCATTACCAACTTACTTTTTTTTATCAAAACGTTATGTTGCACAAACTATTTTAATACTTTATATGATAATTACCTGCAATTTGGGAACCGCTGTTTTTAGTAATCTGGCATAGATTACTAAAAACAGCGGTTTCCTTGCGTGTTTCCTGTTATATCCAATCTATCAAAATGAATGGAACTTGTCGAATTTTTAAAAGGTTTGTATAATTCTTCTCCTCTTTCTTTCGCGACAATAAATACCCAATCTGCACAGCATAATGGGTCGCTAGGAAATCTACAAACAAAAATAACATAAAATTACAATACCACTCCATGCATTCCCTGTTCCAAAACAGTCGATATTTGTTAGAATAGTTGGCGCGTTGTCCCAAACATTGGCCAAACAATCATAATTTTTGCTAATTCATTATATTTACTATTTGATTGTGTTATTATTTTATGAAAAACATTTAATTTAACTTACCGAAACAAAGATATTCCTTCCAAAATCTTGGTGTTACGGTGGTTATTCACACAACTTTTGAACGCGCACTGCGGCATTTTGACGTATTAACGTTAGTTATGATTGGACGATACTAATTTGAAATAAGAACACAAAAGAATTCGTGCTTTTATTTTTCGGGCCGTTTTTGAAGCGCTTATATGGCATCTAGTGCTATTATTGATCGAAGTCTAGTTACAAAATTCGTTTTGCTTATTATATTCTCCGCCCGCGTCTTTGCATATCTCTCGCTTTTTTTATATCTAGGTGCTTAGGTACAGAACTACAGACGCCAGCACAAGCTACTACAATCTGTCAGATTTCTTTAATAGATTTTGGACTTTATTGCCAAAGCTAACGCTTTGGCAATATTTGATTGCTAATGCTTTATTTAATTGCTAATGGCTTTGGTTCAAGGTTGATTGTGTAAATCTGTCAGTTTCGGGTAGCTTGACCTGCTGGCGTCAGTACCTATGTCATAGAGGACCCTAGCTCCGGTAGGTCCTTTCCGTTTTTGCGTAAGGTATTTATATAACGTAGCGTTATATAATTACCTTGCGGAGCGCTGTCGGCGTTTCTTACCTACTTCTCCTAGCAGGTGGCGGTAAAAATAAAAAAGTAAAGAAAGGATCATAAAATTGTTTTTCATTACTAACCTGGTCCAGTAATTTTATAATATAAGCAACACCCATTGCAAAGCCATCGTCAGTAAATGCTGCACCGATTTTATTTTTCTTTGACATTTTGTCTTTTGATAATATCATATGCTCTACAAAGTTTAAAGTCAATGGTGGAATTATGATGTAGAAATTTTTGAGATGAACATTTTTAGGATTCCGAAATACAGGTGCGAATACAT
Organism: Lycophotia porphyrea; assembly: GCA_950005105.1. Classification (NCBI taxonomy): domain Eukaryota; kingdom Metazoa; phylum Arthropoda; class Insecta; order Lepidoptera; family Noctuidae; genus Lycophotia; species Lycophotia porphyrea. The sequence goes on from OX465393.1 coordinate 11,735,713, forward strand.
TGACAAGCAATTTGAAGTATTCTGTTCCTTGGATGAAGTTCGATATCAACTCATTGACATTATGATCTAAATTTTCTGATGATTCAATCGTTCTTGGTCCAAGATCACTCTCCTCACTTAATTGTTTAAAAGATTCGACGTTTTCAAGATTTGGTAAAAACATGGTAGCATCGGAGCAGCTATGACGACCTCCTGACCGAATCATTCTCACGTATCCAATAGCATTTCCAATTTGACTGATAAGATCACGAAACAAATCTAAATAGCTCTGTCCGTCTTCATTTAAGCCTAGCACCCTTATGCCTTTGTTAAACCGTTCAGCATTCTTGTATGAATATACATTTCCATTGGCATCAGCAGTTTCCTTGAAGTTTCTAAGATCTTTTATTAATCTTGACTTGATGTGTTCGTCATACATAAATTGGGAAAAGATGAAGAACTTTTTCTTCAAGAATTGATAAGTAAAATTCACAGTTGTATTCATAATGCCAGTACCATGAGTTCTAATAGAGTTAGCAATGTGCCTGATGTTTATAGAATTTAAATGTTTGTTATTACTGCTTTTCTCAATAAATATTTGGTTATTCAAGTTGTACAAGTATTTAGAAACAAATATATGAATATTGCGCATTATTTCTAATACATCCAAACCTTGTTCTAAGGTTTGAGTGGGTAAATTGTCTTGTACCGTATTAAGATTAAATTTGAATTTCGCCATTTGCCGCATTTCGCCATAAGTTTTCCAATCGGATAGAACTACTGTTGTTAGATTATAGTACATTGTAGACAAGTAGTGTTCTACTGAAGGCACAATGGACATGTAAATGAATTGCATCCTAAAGTTATCCACAATTAGTAATAATTTCTTGGTCATATCAAATGTAAATGGATTTACAACATCCAACTGTAGGTGTGAATGAATATGAAGTCTTAAATTTGTCTCTATATTATGACTTGCACTTAGTATAATTTTATTCTCTATCATAGATTTCATACTATTTAGAAACTGTTGGTACTTTGTAATTCCATAATGTTGATCACTTCTATGCAATAATACAATGCAGTCTTCCAAGACCATAAGAAAATATTTCAATTTCAAGGTATTCAACTGCATGCTAAAATTTTGTTCAAAATAAATGGGGATAATATTTTGGTGCCACAACAACCATGAGCAATTGCATAAATGATCCATGGAGTGTATAAAATTTGATAAAGTTTGGATTTTCTCAAGTAGTTTCCCAAGTTTAATGTAGCTGTCTTCTAAATAAGTTGTGTCTGGAACAAAACTCAAGGCGATATTAGCAGCTACTATTCTTTCGATTGTTGCAGCTCCCTTTAGTGCTCTTTCCGCAATCACTAGGCATGTCAGTTCATCAAGCCGCTTATTTGCATAATTTTTATCAGTCATTAAAGACTTTTTTACTTCAAGTATAGAGGATGTTGACTGAAATACAAGATGCTGTAGAATCATGTTAATTGAAATAATTATTTGATTACGATTCCTGGTAACTGCATTCTTTAAGGTTTTTAACATGTACATAATCTCAAACAATGATATCAACATACTTTTGGGTAGTGGTATACCTAGGGTGAGATGTAAATTAATTAAAGTGAGCACTGAATGGTTTGTTCTGGATGCAATGTCAAGACCTTCCAAAAGAGTTTTAGCATGCAAACTCATTTCAGCAGCACTTAGTTTATGATGGTTTGAAGAAAATATTTCTTCCATATTAAGTACCCATTGTGTACATATCATGTGAAGACTGGCAATATCTTTGACTAAGTTAGTTTTCTTTGTACTGATAAAAGCTTGTCTTGCCTTAATCATTGTTTGTGATATTTTGTCATATTTAGCACACTGTGATGCCACATGTCTTTGAAGAAATTGTTCTGGAAACCAGATTGTCATCCCAATGATGTTTATACTATGTGCCTGTAACAATTTTCAAGTTTGATAAAAGTTTATTGTTCTCTAACACTATAATTATGCTACATTACTCAGAAAAAAAATAAAGTTATAAATGAAGACAGACAGACTGCAAATTGGATGAAATGAGTCAATAAAAATATAACTGAAGACAGGTAGACTACCAGAGTGCTAATGTTACAATTAATCCAATTGATTATACAAATCAAATCATCATTATTTTGATTAATTACCTTTGTGTTCAAGTCTATTAATGCCTTGAAAATCTTCCTGTCACTGTTTCCAAACAAATGTGCTGACAGTACATAAAGGCCATTCACTTTGATACATTTATACATATTGCTAACATTGGGCTGCTCTTGTATAAGTTTGTCCAGATTTGCTATTGCTTGCTTCAGATATTGAGTGAATTCTGTTGCTACCAATGAGCAGTTCTTATCAACTAAACTGCTCCTTAATGCAGTTAGGTTTTGAATACTCTTTTGTACAATGTCATCATTCATAATTTTATTTGTGATAGTACTTATAGCTCCCATCATAGCCTTGAATTTGTCTTCCAATAAATCCAAGTTTTCTGGTACATGGCTAAAGGATTTCATAGTTTTACAGTATTTATTCCAATTAGTGACTAAAGAAGTGTTGGATATTAATATTTCTAGCAAAACAAGAACAGTAAACATTTCTCCAATGTGGTTTATAATGTAATGTAGTTGTATCCCATCTGAAACATAAAAAGTACAAATTAATCAAACGGTTTCATTCGATTAGTGTTTGATTTAAACCCAAAGGTTGGTGACATGACTTACTGATATTAATGGCACCTTTGGTGAATATAGCAAACACTTGGCTGCAGAGATTCCGCAGTACATCATCACAACGACTGGTGAATGCACTCAGCGAACAAATTGACTCCATTTGAGTACTAATATCATTGTTATTATATTCTTCATACACTGATAAAAAACTGAAATGCCTGTAATCAAATGTGAGAGCTCATATTATCATTATGTTGGTTCTTGTAACAATGAGGTCTTTTAAATAACTATCATTATCATACCTTTCAAATGCCTCTTTTTTGAGAGTTACAACTTCAACACACAATGATGAAAGCACACTTAAAACTTTCGTCATCCAAGTGTTATCAGATGATACCAATTCTGTTATTGGAATAAGTTCTTCTGGTGTCATTACAACTTGTACTGGCAAATAAGTTCTGTTTTCTTCCCAGAATTCACCTTTTATTGTAGACGCTAGATCCTGATATTGTATTTTGAAAAACTGGCCATATCTTTTGAGAAGCCAAGTCCCAACTTCTTTTTCTATGTCGGTTCTCATTGTTGTAGTGGATAAATTACCAAAATGATAAGAGATTGCTGACGTGTTTGTTGGTTAACAAATTAGGGCCTTAAATACACCACAATTTGAAAACCTTATTTAATTTCCAACTACAAAAAACAATGCGTATAAATGTTAACACTCTTATAATTCTATGTTCAATATTTAAATGTACTGCCGATATTTTTATTATTTTGAGCCCTGCCCACTGCTATTCAGTCAACAAAGGACGTCAAACTAACGCACTTTAGTTTAGTTTAGCTGTCAGTTTTGACGTTCTTTTGACGTGGGTTAAATACGGTATTGCCAGGCAATATTCGGGCAGAAGCATAGCACAGAGTACTTTTATATATAGGCAAAGCATAGCCAACGACAGGTATGAGCACACTATGTACTGTGGTACCGTGTTCCTGCCGCCATATCACTGATTACGATGGGTTAACATAGTCCTAAATCCAGGGTGTCACGTGACCGCTGACTGGCTTGTTTGACTAGTTCTTAATACGAAATTGCCATGCAGTTTTGTTTACGCCGTAAACTGTCTGGAAATAAGAGTTTGTAATAGGCTCCCGTTGTGACTCGAGGAACACGTGCTGACGAGACAAATGCTTCCCTAAAAAGATCCAACCTTTGGCCACCCGTCAATAAGTTAGAGCTTAAAACTAACATGAGGGTTTCATTGTCTTCACGTGAGAACAGGCTTTTTTCAGAGATGTTGCTAAAAGTTGGCAATGGAGAGTTAACACAAAGTGATGGAAGGATTAACCTAGAAAACGTTTGTGTTTTGATAGACAACATCCAAGAGTTGATCAACAATGTCTATCCTGATATTGAAACATAAGTTGTAAGACTATATATCTTGGTTTAAAGAAAGAGCAATTTTGTCACCAACTAACGAACAAGTAGATAAGGTAAATAACCCTATTCTTTCAAAGATTGATGCGCCGACGCAAATATTCTACTCGGTCGATACTGTTCTCGATATGGAAGAAGTTGTTCATTTTCCTACAAAATTTCTTAATTCTCTGAACCCGTCTGGACTCTCCCTTCTCAAAAAATGGTGTTGAAAGTAGGTTGTCCTATTATTTTATTAAGAAACCTGAAACATTAAAGGGCATAGAACCGATCTGGCATATCGACCCGCCGCCATTTTGTTTTTTTTTTCAAAATGGCGGCGCACGACGAAACTGGTATGTATGGGTAGAGGACACATAAACGAACAAAAAAGGTCTAGTAACATGGTACCCCAAAGTGTCACGTTACCGAGATATTCGAAGGTAAAAATCGAAATATAAGTCAAAATCAAAATCAAATCAAAATTATTTATTTGCAAGAAAATACATAAAAATAACAAGGAAAGATCTTATGTCCCAAAAGTCAATGTATACTGCCTGCATGCAAGCGTGCAAATGTTTTTCTTACAACTATTTGTGTCAAATTATCAAAATAACATGCAATTAGAATCATTATTAAATTATTATAACATCAATCATTCATATTCAATTATATCATTAACATTATTTTTTAAGTTCCATAAATTCCTTAATGCTATAGAAACAATAATTATGTAGCCACTCTGTCAATTTCTTTTTAAATACATTACCCTGCAACAATTTCAATTCATTTGGAATGTTATTATAAATTACAATACACATGTTAAAAGTACAACGACAATCATTAAAAATAGACTTATTCCGTGTCCATAGGTGTCAGATTGTACCCAAATAATGATTATGATTATTAGTGTGTATTGGCGTAGGTACGCACGACGGCTGATCAAGCTAACCAAAACCAGTTTATGCGGATCTTTCATTGTACAGAAAATATATACAAAGCCAGGCCACATTATACCAGAAATGTAAAGCTTCATGTGCTGCCGTGTGTACATTACATACTACTAGGAGCACGAGAAAATTGCTATTATAATTATTAATTAATAATAATTAATTATTTGCCTACTAAATGAAACGCTATATTATGTCAAAAATAACGCGCGCGCGTTGGCTTGTCTTTCGTATTGTCTAATGACAAAAAACTGTAAAGGACATTCTGTAGTAGGTAGGTATATTTAGTATCAGCATTGCACCCGTGCGAAGCCGGGGCGGGTCGCTAGGATCAATAAAAAAACTAATGTTAATGCAAGAAAATGAACATTTTAGAACATCACAAGCTAGACTAGATAGAATATTATAAATTATCTCTATTCCATAATCGCGTAGGCATGCAGCGCGGTGTCACCAGACGACTTTTTTCTCTCTCTTCTTCAGCAAATTCTAGCACTACTGAACGTTCCATACTTCACCACCAACACACATAACAATAAACGTTATGTTAACATTTAATACCGGCTTCGGTGTTCATTACTGAATTTGAAAAACACTACCTTTGAGTAGCGTCTTTCACGAAAGCAACTTAAATCTCAGTGAACATCAATTTGATATCCACTATGCTTACACAATCGCAATAATACAAGTATTGATACGAAAGCAACTGTCAAAATGAGTTACGGTGACCATCAGCGACGATGAGCGCATATGACGTCATATTTGATAGTCACTGGTCATAACCAATATCAAACTAAGCTTTTGACAGTTAATTGATGGACACTGAGCCGAAGTGATCATCACTTGAACTGTCTACAGAGATAAGTAATAGCCCTACTGACCGCCGGTAGCTTGGACCCTGTTCCCGATACCGTTGGGTACTTTTTTATATTTTTAAACGTTTTTTTATACTTTTTTTTATATTTAAAAATGTAATTACTATAAGTTAGAAAAATGAATAAAGGATATATATATATTATACCGGTGAACTACTAATTTTTATATTTTTGAATGATTTTTTTTTCATGTTGTTTTATATTTAAATATTTAAAAATGTCTAGAATATGTACCTATATAAATGGATAACATTTATTAGATTAAACTAACTATATACATTAATAATTAAAAACTATTAAACTAAAATAAATAAACTAACAACAAACTATAAAAGGGCATGTAAGTATATAAATAAATAAAGGAAATAATAATAATAATTATTATTATTATAGCTAGCCCATATTGTCCCACTGCTGGGCAAAGGCCTCCCTCCATTTCTTCCAACGGTCGCGATTCTGTGCTACTTCTTTCCAATTCTCAAGGAAGACATCCAGTTCGTCCCGCCATCTCCTACGTGGTCTGCCGCGACCCCGTGTCACTGTTTCAGGGCACCAATCCTGAGCTTTACGGGCCCACAGTTCGTTCGGCATGCGACAGACATGTCCCGCCCAGTCCCATTTAAGTTGGGCAGCTTTTTGAGCCACATCAACGATTTGCGTTTTGGAGCGCAGTGTGGTGTTTCGAACGTGGTCTGTTAATTTTACACCTAAGATACTACGCTCCATAGCACGTTGGCAAACCTTGAGTTTGGACTTTTGGATGTTAGTCAAAGACCAAGTCTGTGCACCATAGGTCAAGATGGGGAGAATACACATGTCCATTAGTTTTCGCTTTAGGGACATGGGCAAAGTGCCCTTAAAATACTCCTTCAAGGACCAATAACTTTTCCAGGCATTTTCTGTTCTTCTTGCAATTTCCTTATCTTGCCTTGCCTGGAAAGAGATTACTTGGCCCAAGTAGATATATTCTTGGACATATTGTATATTCTCCCCGCCTATGTGTATGCTCCTTTTGGAGCTGTTGGTCATGAGCTTGGTCTTCGACATGTTCATCTTCAGTCCAACCTCAAGGCTTGCATCGCTAAGATCCTGTAGCATTTGTTCTAGTCCTGTGGCTGTGGGGGAGAAAAGGACAATGTCATCAGCGAAACGCAGATTATTCAACCTTACTTCACCGACGACAAGCCCTTTCTCTTCCCATTTGGCTGCCAGCGTCTGGAAGACTTCTTCTAGGGTGCTGGTGAACAGTTTTGGAGACAGCGGGTCGCCCTGTTTGACTCCCTTGAGAATATCAAACTTTGGACCTAAACTCTCAAAAATAAAAAAATATTATATATAAAACCAAAAAAAAAATAGTATAAAATCTACACAAACAAAACACCAAAATAATAAATACTTAATTATATCGAATTGGCGCGGCGCATGAGGTCGACGTGTGGTATGTGAGCTCGGTTGTGCCAATTGTCGTTACGGCCAATGGCCAAGAGCGTCGAGGATCGTCTTTCGAGGCTCTTACTGGGCGTTTGGATCAAAGGGCCTGATTCAGAAGGCAGTACTCCTCGATCCGGCTTTCATTGTGAGGAAGTTCCTGTCTCTGGAACCCTAACCAACGTAGCTTGAACCCTGCTCCCGACAGCGGCGGACCACTATTTGCTATATTAAATATTTTTTAAATGTTGGTTTATGAAATACTAGCTGACCCGCGCAACTTCGTTTGCGTCACATAATGCAATTAAATAATATTGCGACACCCTACCCTACCTACCCTACCTAAACTACCTACCCTACTTACCCTACCTATCCAACCTACCCTACCCTACTTACCCTACCTAAATTACGTACCCTACTTACCCTAGCTACCCAACCTACCCTACCTACCATAGCCTACCCTACCTCCCTAGTACCTACCTACCCTACCTACCTCCCTAGTACCTACCTACCCTAGCCCTACCTACCTCCCCAGTACCTACCTACCTACCCTGCCTACCTACATTCCTAGTACCTACCTATCCTACCTCCCCAGTACCTACCTACCTACGTGACGTGGGCTATCAGTTGCGCTAATTTATTTAAAAACGTTTTTATTCATATTTTTTTTGCGTGAACGCGTTCGTCGGGATAAAAAGTATCCTATGTCCGTCTCCCGGTTCTAAGCTACCTCCCCACCAATTTTCAGCCAAATCGGTTCAGCCGTTCTGGAGTTACAAGTGGTGTAACTAACACGACTTTCTTTTATATATATAGATTATACCAAGTGTAGCATAAACAATGGTAGTATAATAAAAAAAAATTAAAGCCCCTTTTTTCTTTCATAACTGTTTAAAAAACACTTAATCTATTTATTACAGTAATCATATTGTGGTTGTCATTGTTACTGTCTTAATCTCACAACAAAATATCTTCTAAACCTTCCACAGGAAGCAGTGGAGCAGCAGCCAATGGTTCTCGTGTCAATAAGGCAGGTGCAATAATAATGCATAACATCTTGTCGACCTTTGAAGGCTGTGATGTTTATATCAATGCCGATCTGAACATTAATATATTTGATTTGATCATTCATCTTCTAAGTACGCAGACAGAACAGTTATTTTGTGGTTGAATAACATCTCAGGAAATTAATTGACCTAAGTGTATAAAATAATATTTCATAATGTAATTTTTTTTTGGCTTTTCAAGATACTGCAAAAATGTATGAAGAACGGGTGATCTCCTTTAGCTTTCAAGATTTCTTTACAGACAGACGGACACCTGGACAGGTAAAACTAAATTAAAGCTTGTAATGTTTTTTTTTTTGATTGATTGTTTTCTTTTTCTCATTTTCGTAAGTTAATCAATATTGGCTATTTCTTTGGCCAAAGAATTTGCATTGCCATTCAACGTGGCAATGCTGCCAGTCTTCTGGGCACGTTTCCGGATGACAGCGATGCGGAGGAGTACTTTGACGCCTAAGTGTCCTATTATTGTAATTGTAAATATGTAGGTACTTACTTTTAGTCTTCCCTTTTTTAGCATTATTTTTGTTTTATTTGTAGTCTGTATAATGTTGTAATGATTTGTACTTTTCATACAAAAAAGGAATTCAGAGAAAGATGCAAATGAAACTACAAATTAAAATTTATAAAATAAAAATAGAACAGAATTTATTTCACTTAAGCCAAGAACACGTAATTATGGTACTTACAACTTATTGTTTCTTAAAGCTTTTTAAGATTGGATAAATGTTATCAAATGCCTCATATATTTCTTCTCTCACTTTTGCACCAGTTAACACAACTTTTCCAGAAACAAAGATTAATAATACTATTCTTGGTTTCACCATCCTATAAATAAGGCCTGGGAATAACTCAGGTTCATATGAACTGAACTGTCCATGTGTCAATACTAAACCTTCAAGGCGAATTGGAAACTTTACATCACAGCTTCCAACCATGTTTTGGATTTTAAAGTCTAAAAACTTGGCCTGTAAAATAAAATGAAAACATTAAACATGTGTAAATATAGGAATTTTCGATTTTTATTAACCCCAGAATGTGAGTCCTGACAGACAGACTGATATGTACATGATATTCAATAGTGTTATGAATATTGTTAAGGGGTTTAATTGATGCAGTATAACTTTAATTGAAGTAAACAATATATTGACCAATAGTAGGTATAATATCAATACTTTACATAATATATAGCTACATAATTATTGTTTTATTTTCAGTTCATACTTACATAAAAACCAAGCTTCTGAATAATTCTAGCATATTTCCGAGCAGCGAGACGAGAGTCTTCTTCACTTTTGGCACCAGTGCAAACCATCTTTCCTGATGAAAATATTAGTGCTGTAGTTCTAGGTTCTCTTATTCTCATTATGACGGCAGCAAATCTCTTTGGGTTATATTCTGCATTTCTTGCATGTAGAGCGATTTTTTTTAAGTCTAATTTACAATTTAAGTTCACCGTTGAGACAATGTTTCTGAAAAAAAAAAAAAAAGATTATAGATAAATATTGACATTATATGGTTTTTAACAACTAAATGAAGTGAGTAACGTGTTTATCAGTGGAAACTTGTAAATGGCCTTTAAATTCGTATTGCTTAAGAACATTGTTTATATCAGCTGTAAGTTTCCCAAATAAAATAAAATATGAGATTTTCAAAAATTATTAAAAAGATTTTCTGTTTTTAAATGTCATGATACATATTATACTTGGTCTGTTTAAAGAAACCCATATAGAAGTACTTACTGTAACTGTGGTAAGATACCAGGGTCAGCCGAGTGTGGAGTCATAGGTGTCATTGGTGCGGGACTGGCTTGGCTCAGCATCGGTTGGCCTGCGAGACTGCCACTTGTGATCATGGGTGACATTAAGTTTTGCTAAAAATATAAGTAATAGTAGAATATAGTAATAATACTGAATTGGAAATTACTTATGTCCCAAGGCTGTGCATAGCTAATCATAGTTCTAGAGTGATACAAATCGTAGAACTATATTATTCTTGTAAATTAGGATATAGGAAAGGAGAATTGTCCTTAAACAAGTATGAAGGTAACTTGTGAGATAATAGATTTAACATGATTAAAGCCCATAATGAATGAAGATAGAAGAATACAGAATAATAATTACTGGAGTTTGTGGCTGCATCATCTGTTGAGGTGTAGCATAACTCGCAGCTGGCGCGTAGGTATGCACTGATCTCTGAGGAGTTCCCATTAGCGATGAACCAAAACCGACGAGCGGTGAGGATCCCATGGCGGCGAGGGCTTGTTGCTGTTGTTGTTGTTGCTGCTGATGCTGCTGTTGCATAGCATTCGGCAAAATCTGTTGATCCTCTTCTGGCTGATGCAAGGGAGTACCTATGCCAGGTATGTTGTATGGACTCGGTAGCATTTGATCCATTTTGAAGTTTGTTTTTCACTTTTTGACCGTATTGAAACAAAATCTGAAAACAATGCGTAAACGAATATTTTTGACCAGTAATTAATTTCCAGTAAAAAGAAACCCTGTACTTTATTTGTCTTATTTAAATCACTATCTTTCTATATTCATTATACGGAAAAGCATCATAAAATTCAATGCACAAATTAGTGTAGCCTCGGTATGGTAGCCTCCACCGCCAACGACATTGGTCTGCCCGTCATCATCAAGATGTCACTTGTCAGACATTTGTCACTGTATGTCATTGTCAGGATCCCAAAAGTTTTTTTTTAGTAATCTTTATTCCTGACTATAGATACAAGTCTTTCAGTCGCATACATAAATAAGATCTCAAAAGTAAAATTACAGTGTTGTCAGCCAAAAAAATAAAGGAGTTTCTAAAAACAATACAGGCGATATCATAATCAATTACAGAAAAATTACAGTTAAACTGTGTTTAAAATATTTAAAAAGTAGGCTGCTTTATCAGTTTATTTATAAAAATACAAATTGTACTTTTTCTAGAATAATTTCCTCATGATTTTGATTTGCGATCATACTCGAAATCATTTCTCTAGTTGGATTTTTGAAGCAGTTTTCGGAATTTCAACGAATGGCTTGCTTGCTTAAGTTAACATATATTATTTCTCTTAATGGTATCTGTGATCAGACCGTTCCTCTGCTTTGTTTTTACCACAGACATATGTTTTTACATTATTTATTTCACTGAACTTGAGTTCGCACTCAGCGTTCGAGTGTGGCAAAGACAATAATTGCAGCATAAAATGAGGCATAAGATGGAATTTAGTTTTTCTATCTCAATGGGATTTTAATGTCTCCGTTGCCATAGTTGCCGTTACTGAATTAACTTTTTTCATTTTGGCTCTAATTTCTATAAAATACGACCTGGCACTGAAACTCAAAAAAAAACTCAAAGCATTTATTTCAATTAGACCATTACAAGCACTTTTGAATGTCAGAAAAACAAAGACGGCTAAGCTACAGTCACAGACACAAGGCATAATAACTTGTGAAGGTACTGTAGTTGCCCATTCCAAAGCGTAGATCTCTATGGAGAAGAATGGGCAAGAAACTCCATGGACACTCTTTTCAATCAAATATTTGTTACATAATCTTGGTTACATCATTTATGTTCAGATTATACATATGTGAGAACGATGTAGAAATATGTGCACGTTAAGAGCGTACAGAGTAAAAGATTATATCAACAATTTAAAAACAAAGTACGTAGTTACAATAAACCGTGGCAGCCTAGATCTGACCAGTCCCAACTGACAGCGCCCGTCAACGAACATGACGCATGGATCAGTCCCATTCAGCTTAACCATATTGAAGGGAGCTAAATGACCCGACACACCCGCCACCATCAGCGAGACATTTGAGTGAGCATGACATTCTCTCAGCCACCAGGGTAAATTCAAGTCAATGAAAGATAACTAAATGTAAATGGTAGCTTTACAGTACATGGTACTCACACATGTGCTATGCAATTATATAATACTAAAAGATTGAATCTATACAATGCAAAGATATTATTACAATCTTCTGCAGCTTCTACAATAACTTCACGTAGTAATCAATTAGTTTGCCCCTATGGTTGTGGAGCAGGACCAGCATTGAGCCAAGCATTTTTATCATCAATGTAATCCCCCAACTTATAATATGCTCGCCTACATAGTGTGCGGTTTATACAAGATTTAAATTTCGTTTCATTTAGTTCTAGAATGTGGGGAGGTATTTTATTGTAACATTTTAAACAGTACCCCATGAAAGATGAGTCTACTTTAGCTAGCCTGAAACCTGGCTGTACAAGTTGGTCCCTGTTTCTAGTATTGTAGTGGTGTCTGTCACCTCTTTTATTAAATAAATGCAGATTTTTCCTAACGTACTTGATGTTTTCATAGATGTATTGACAAGGTACCGTCATGATGTTAATTTCCTTAAACAGTTCTCTTAGAGAATCACGCCTACGTAGATCATATAAGGCTCTGATAGCTCTTTTCTGCAGAATAAATATAGACTCGATGTCTGCAGCCCGTCCCCATAGTAAAATACCGTATGACATAATACTATGAAAATAACTAAAATAGACTAGCCTGGCGGTATCTACATCAGTAAATTGACGGATTTTTCTAACAGCATAAGCTGCTGAACTCAGCCGTCCTGCAAGAGATGTTATGTGCGGCCCCCATTGTAGCCTTGAGTCGAGCGTGATCCCCAGGAAAACAGTTCTTTCGACGAATTCTAGTTTCTCTTGATTCAATACTATGTCACTATCACTACTTTTGACATTCGGTAAGGCAAATCTGATGCACTTGGTTTTTTTTCCATTTAATACTAAATTATTCGCGGTGAACCAATTATGGACCTGCAGTAGGGCGTTATTTACGTCGTCAAGATTTGTGGCACGTCTGTTTATTTTAAATATTAAATAGGTATCGTCAGCAAACAACACCATTTGTGGTTGGTTTTTAAATAAATGGGGTAGATAATTTATATAGACTAAAAAGAGGAAAGGACCTAATATCGAACCTTGCGGTACACCCATACTTACTTTTAAACCCATTGAATTGACACCATTTATTTGTATTTGCTGATGTCTATCGTTAAAATATGATTTCACTAAACTGAGCGCAAGTTTCCCTAAACCGTAATGTTCAAGTTTTAAGAGTAGGGTTTCGTGGTTTACGCAATCAAATGCTTTCGAGAGGTCACAGAAGATTCCAATGGCATCTTGTGCCTCTTTCCACGCAGTAAATATGTGTTTTAATAAGGTGACACCGGCGTCAGTCGTGCAACGTCCTTTGGTGAAACCATACTGTTTCTCATGTAAGATTTTATTGGTGTTAAAGTGGTTAAGCATTTGATTAAGCATTACCTTTTCAAACACCTTGCTGAAAACCGGCAACACGGATACGGGTCTATAGTTATTTGTGTCTTTACTGTTCCCGGATTTGAAAAGTGGTATTACCTTACTGTATTTCATAAGGTCCGGGAAGACTCCTTGGTCTACACACAAGTTAAATATTAAGGCTAAGTACGGTGCTATAGTCTCAATAATAGTTTGATAAACTTTAATCGACATTCCCCAGAGATCTTCAGTTAATTTTATTTTGATTTCCTTAAAAGCTTTAATGACTGCTATGGGGTTTATATGCTTAAATTGAAATTCAACCGGACAGGCTGAAACGTTAGCTCTAAATAAATCGATAGAAAGCAAGGGTGAGGAATTTAAGGTTTCAGTCGTTTTAAGTGGGATACTAGTAAAGAAATCTACAAATTCTTGCGCAACTTCGTTTTTAGAGCTCAGAAGACCATGTGAAGTCTCTAGTGTGATATCATTATTATATTTTTTATTCCTATTAGTTTCACTATTGATAATTTTCCAAACTGTCTTTATTTTATTATCGGCGGATTTAATCTTGTTGCTAATGAATAAGGCTTTACCTACCTTACATGTGTTTTTAAAATTTTTTGAATAAGTTGTAACATATTTATTAAAAGTTTCTGAGTTGATGTAAGGCTTAAGGCCGTACAACTCAAACAATCGCTCCCTACTTTTCCTAATACCCTTAGTTGCCCAGTCACTGAACAAAAACTTAGGGCAAATAGATTTAGTTTTCATTTTTAATGTATTATTGAACTCTGTGTAAACTACCGAAAAGAATTCCTCATAAAATTGGTTTACATTTTCAATAGTATAGCCCAGGATACCTAAATTACTATTTAAGTTATTATTAAATTTATTTAAATTACTAGGTGTTATTTGTCTAGACTTTATCTGGATTTTTTGTGATGGTGTGTAGGACTCGAAAACAACGGTTTGACCGCTATGATCAGAAGGAAGGTAATTTACAATGGATTTATCTATGTAGTCGCAGCAACAAAAAACATTATCAATACATGTAGCAGTATTTGTAGTAATTCGGGTTGGTTCCGAAAACACGTTTAACAAATTAAATGATTTAAAAAGATGTAATAATCTACTGCTATTTGAATTTGTATCTAAAATATTAACATTAAAGTCACCACAGATAACCAGTGATTTGTTACCCGTTGCAAGTTTTGCCAAAGCATCTTCCATTACTGACTCAAATATAGAGTAGTTTTGATATTTTGGGGGTCTGTAAACGCACACTATGATATGCTTATCTAGCTCAACACAAGACAGCTCAATACTATGTTCAACCGATAAATCAACAATATCTTTACGAGTCTTAAATTTAATAAAATTTTTAACTAAGATTAATGAACCCCCACGAATCTTAGCTTTCCGGTTATAGCAACTGCCCACACTGTAATTTGCGTAATTAATTAGCATTTCATAATCTTTTAACCAATGTTCAGTAAAACAAACAATTTCAAACTTTGTTTTTTCCAAAAACAATTCAATTTCTAGTTGCTTTGAAGAGAAACCTTGAATATTTTGATGAAATAATTGCATAGAATTCTGCCTAGCCCCTTTTTTACATTTAGCTACTTGAGAGCTAGAAGCTACATTGTTGGTGATTGGTGCAACATTACTGTTACTGGTATCTTCTGTTGTCTTACTAAATAGTTTAAATGAATGTCTGGGGTGGGGCCCAGGACTCCCATGCCATTACAAGGCAATGAGATCCTACTACTAGTGGACCCCACTCGAGAATCTTCTAAAGTAACACATGGAACCCCGTAATTGTAAAAAGAATTATTAGTATTATTACTAAAAGTCGCAGTGTTAATTATAGACCTAAACATTGACATACTACTTATGTCTGAGTGAATATTATAAACTAATAGCCTAGCTATTTTGTGTCTACAACTAATAGGTAGATACACCTTACCCCGCGTCGAATTAAGCTTACCAACAAAACTGTTGATATCAAGATATAAAAGCCTGTCACTATAGTGACTTACTAGGAAATGAACATGCTTATTCAGCATGTGAATATAATTGTTTTTCCTGTTTGACAATTTTTCAAAGTATGGGAAAGCACACAATATTATTTTACGACAATTCAACTTTAATAACTCCGTTACACTGTCTGCGATGTCTTGCTTTGTAAGTTTTGAACTATTTCCTATAAGTATGGTTATATCAGTATTAACATTATAAATATTTCTAGCTAACGATGCCATTATCTGTTTGTATGTTGACCCTGGCATACAATGATTTTGATTGGAAAATCTCAGGTTATTACTAACTAATTTACCTACACCTCTTCCTATACTATCTGAGAACATTATTGAGTAACAACACTCATGACTATCAAATAACTCAGGCTGTAACACATGTAAATTATCTTGTGTAAAATTAGTTGATTCTTGGTTGAGTACACAGTCCTGAGACAAATTCTCAGCCTGGGACGGGGCCTCCGTTACCTCAGGCTAGACAGTATCATTGTTAGTAATTGTCTGACAACTACATTGACACATTACCAACTCATTTGCCGCAAGAATATGTTCCCTAATTTGGTTCTGAGAACTCACATACCTACTAGAAAGGGAACTAAGTGAGTCCTGAAGTACCTGTATTTCAGACTGCAAATGTTGAGTATCAATTTCATAAATTTTTATACTGTCTTCTAATTTTATTTGGTAATTATTTAACTTATTAAGTAAGTCAACAAGCTCTTTCCTCAGTGGAATATATTTGGAAAAATGTTTATGTTGTTTCCTGAATTGATTACATTTTTTAATTAATCTATTGTTTTGCATATTTTTTAATTTTCTTATTGCTAACTGTATAGTTCTGTTTATGTAAGGAATCTTGATTTAGATCAATAGTTATTAAGGAAGAGGGGTTGCAGTTACTATTTAATAATTCGTTATATAAGAGGTTTGTTTCTTTAACCTGACTTAATTATTTTTCTTTTTTGTAACTTTAATATACAAAATGAATATTTGAACACCGATATCTGCTGCACGTAAAGACTTGATTTGACTGCGACCGGACACCGATATAATTGAATTTTTACACTAATTCATGTACAACGCCATCTATCGTTTTTTTAGTGGAAGCTGGCCCAGAAAAAACCTCATTGTTTATTTATTAGACGTTTGATATTTTAATGTTGAGATTATGATTGTTGATCTTATTACCAATCCCAAGTGTAAAAAAAAAAACTTCCTGTGGTACTACGGGACCACTTGGTAGTTCTACGGGATTTTTTTAAATTATTGTTTTAGTACAGACGCCAGCAGGTCAAGACCAAAGACTACTATATATATACTACTATATATATAAGGAGATAGACGGTACTCTCAGCCGAATTTCCGTCATCATACAAGCAGCGCCATCTATCCGTGGTGATGGTGAACTAAATCTATACCTATACATACATACAGCTACCACAGTACCCTATATTCTATGTATGCAATTCATTTTGTTACTTTTACTTGCACTTGAGACCATACTTGTTGTCATGCGCGTTACATATTTTTTAAAGATTGTTTAACAAGCAAGTAAAATCAAGATGGAAATAACACAATTTATACGGAATAAAAAACGTTTTCAAATTACTAACACACTTTTATTTACGAACTTAGGTTAGGGATTACAACTTAGTAATGAATTGTATAAATAAATACATAAACAAGTAATAAGTTGGCAATGGATGCAAATCTCTGCTTGCTACGATCCTGTAGGGCTGGGCAGAATACATGATTTATCATCATAATTAAAAATATAAATTAACTTTCATGATTCTTACAAAATTCTTAAAAGTATTATGTGACTTTATTTTATTGAGATGTATTTTGAAAGATACGCGTTTGACAAATCAATTAAAAATACATTGTGACAAAAAAGCTTTCTGCTGTACAGTCAACACAAGGCTCTTTCAAACATGTACCTCAATACCACTTTGCCTCATTCTCTTCCTCAATTTATATTTTTGGTGGTGGTTCCAAGCCTGAACTTTTATAATATCCTTTGTATCACTTAATGGTGCCTTTCCACATAATATTTGGTTTACCTCTCTACACCAGTTAAATATACAAAACAAAACATTTTTATTTAATAAAAAATCTATTAGTTTTTCTTTGTGGGTTTGACATGATATGAAGTCCCACTGAATATGGATACTAATAATTGTTTTTATATATTCTACTATTCTTATTTGTTTTTTCGAATTTTTTAGTATGTCATACGTAATCCATTCTATGTGGGCAAAATTTTCAAATAATTCCTGTTTGGGATAGCACAGCCAACGCTTATTAGCATATTCTTTAGCTTTAATAAATTTGTGGAATTCATGTGTCTCGTCACTCTCCAAGTTGTTTTTACAGTTTACACACGATTTATAGATATGCTTTTTTGCAGTTTTAACCAGCCAGCCGCTGCAATAGCCAATGGCGGCACATTTCTCCTGATCCACTGGGGATTTACTTTTCATCAGTTTATTTATATCTTTTAGTTCCATAAATAAATGCTCCTCGGCAATTTCTATATTATCTTGTTGCGGCTCCTCAGTCAGGTCTTTTCTAAATAAATTTTTAAGGGATTTGAGACATTTATTTTCATCTTTTTCACAATTTGACCCAACTGAGTGAGCCGATGTCATATTATTAACTAATAAAGTTTTATAGGCTGCTTGAAAGCCTACAGCGGTAGGCATAATATTGCTTGCGCCATGAGCTCGAACTGCCCCAAAAAAGTTTTCTAAGGGATCTTGGTTAAAATGCCTTAACAAAAGCGAATTTACACCCATATTGTGCATTGTTTTAACAATATTTTGAAAACCTTCAATTGTTTTTACCCAACTGGAGAGTGACGGAACTTTCGCCAATGTTCCCTCCTTTGTGACAAATTTCATTGACCTAAGAATTGGCAGGCTATCAATCCATAATTTATGGTGTGGCGATTTTTGCGTTACTGCTGCTCTATATATTTTCCCGTGTTGTATCTCACTAAAACTTCCATTGACTGAGTCAAATAACCTATCAAAAATCATCAGAATTGTTGCAGTTTCTTTGGCCGCAGGTTGCAGTTTACCATCATCTGAAATTAAATTCAAAATAACATTAGATATGTCGAATTCATTCATGTCAGTTATGGCTGGGACCCACCCTGGCATTGTGTGGAGCTAATTAATTTTAGAGAAAATCTCTGTTTAGTCTCTACATATTCTACTGAGTTATGTACAAAAACCTTTCTGAAAATAGTTGTCTGATAAATAGTCAGTTGTATAAATATGTTGATAATAAACTATCATTGTCAAAATTACCTGCCATTACTCCCATTGCAACAGACACAGTGCTGCTAAAAACTTGAGTGCAATGTTTAACCCTCATTTTTGGTATCATGCTTGGCATCACATGTTGGTTAGTTAATTTGGGAACTACTGTCACACCCATGAAGCCTGAAGCGCGATGGTACAAATCCATTATGTCATCCCATTTCGCTACACACTGCTTGTCTCCATATTTGTAGTGTAGATTTTTTGTAAGCAAATTATTCCTTACACCTTTCATTAGATGTGGGGGGTCATAGAGTGGAATAATCTTTCCATCGTTTATTTCAAAAAATCCCCCTCGCCATTCTTCATTTCTCCTAACATATTTCTCTTTCGTTTCGCTTAACAAGCTATTTATTGCGGCCACATTTGTAGCGCCTTGGTCGCATACTGTTGCCACAACTTTTAGGGTTGTTTTCTCCACAGCTTGAACAACAGTTTTTATTAATCTTTTTAAATTAGGTGTTTTTGTGGACCCGGCACAGAAGCTATATGCTACTGGTTGTTTAAACTTTTTAACTACTCCCCTCACCATAAAAACCAAAACATGGTCTGCAAATTCTGCTCTTTGTTCATGTCCATCATTCACAAAACCAATGATTTCGTCGTTTTTTTTGTCGTAGGTCAAGCTGGGGGCAATTGACATCTCATCAAAAATTATTGTGCAAAACTTATGACTTTTTGGCAACTTCAAAACCCTCTTCTTCAGTTGTTTCATCATTACTGGATTTATTCCAGGTCGTAGAGTTAAGTTTTGAAGCACCCCTTGTAATGTTTTTCTTTTTGGCAAAATGCAGAGCTCACTTAGGTACCGGTATGCTTTTGGACTGGCTTTAAATAAGGACAGAGCCAAAACTTTTTCATCAAAAGTAAAACGTCTTCCCTTTAGTTTTTTACCTATTTGGGTGACCTGCATGTTTAAAAAAGTTTTGGTTGCTTTTGACATTTTTCGAGTAAGGACCTCAAATGCCTTTGTATTTATGGTCTTTGTTGCTATTGACAGCCTTTTTTTGAACGACATTTTTTGTACTTTAGCTCTTCTTAAATTTCCCTTTAATTGGAGTACCAACTTTCTTAACTCCGTTTCTTCTTTAGATAATATTTTTTTGTTTCCTGAAAAGGAGAAATAAAGTAATGAAATCAAAGTAATAAACACAGAATTATAATCACTCGTAAGGCAACAAAGTAACAAAGTAAGTTACCAATACAATAATATAAACTAATAAACAAAGCTGAAGAGTTTGTTTGTTTAAGCGAGCTAATCACTACTAATTATCCATAACTAGTGACCTGCCCCTACTTCACACGGGTGCGATCTACTGATGTGTAGCCATGTTAAAACATCGAGATTTCTATGATGTATCTAAGTTAAATATTAACATATTATCACATAGTAAACCTTCCAGAATAAACTCTCCAAATGATAATAAAAACAGCATTAAAATCCATTGTGTAGTTTAGAAGACCTAAGCAGACAAACAGACAGACACGAAAAGTGAGTTTATTTATAGATAGAAATATACTTTAAATAATACAAACACAAACTGATTCAAGTAGCTACCTTGCTTTTTCGGGATTGGATTATTCAAAGGCATTGTCGGTTCCGAAGGTACAATTTCCATAGGCATGGTGTTTTCTTTACATGACCTTGATGTGGATGGTTTACAATCAGCAATACCAATCTTAATTCCAGGACCTAGAAAAACAATAAAAATTATATTGTAACATTAATTCAGTATAGTTGTGAAATGTTTATTTCCTAGCTCAATTGTTTACAACTTTTTCAATTTGCATCAAAGCCAGGACAAGTGCTCCCCTTTGTACCATGGGTGGGCCAAATTAGGGTAATAAAATGAAATATAACATACCTGATATGGTAAGGTTAGTTACATCTAATAGAGCTGAAGTTGTTGGTTGCTCAATATTTAACATTTGAACAGGCTCTTTTTGATCCAATTGCACACCTAAAAATTAAATTAATATTAGCGATGTGAATGAAACTCTTTTTGGATACGTTATTACTATTAAAATCATTTCAGCAACAGATTTTTATGAAAACCATAACCCATATCCATGTATGGAGATGGTTTCTCCCCTGGAGCTTTACATAGGATCCTTTATATCTGGGTACATTAATTACCACTACCAACACCATTACCATTTACCACTTAATGTACTGCGGGGAACAGCTAGTGACGTAAATACACATTACAAGCCATACATTTGCAAGGTGGATATTGTGCAAGCAAAATGTATTTATTTACCTTGAATGAATAGTGTAGGTATTGCCAATTTACATAGTCTATTCTTTGGGTACTGGAAGACTGCTGCAAAATGTCTTCGGCATATTCTTCGGTTGTTATAAATGAAGATATCATCTAACTCTTTGATGGAATCTCCTACACTTCGAACCCATCTCTGGAAGCGATCTCTTTCAAGATTTGGGTTTGGAAATTTGTGCAGCACACCTGGAATTTTTTTTTCTAATTAGTTAGTGACCTACCTGACTTAGCTAGTTCATGTAAAATTACAAACAACAAAATAATATAATATGTAACAACTACCAACCTTCTTTTGTTGTGACCGTACAGCCAGGCACACAACAAGACATGAAAGACATTGTATGTGCTACAAGTTGAACACCACAAAATTATGAACAGCAGAAGAGTCAATTTCTCACACTTAACACTAACTACGAGTCCTGTCTCAAACCAAACAAGAGTCAATTTCTCACACTTAACACTAACTACGAGTCCTGTCTCAAACCAAACAAGAGTAAACTTCTCACACTTAACATTAACTACGAGTCCTGTCTCAAACCAAACAAGAGTCAATTTCTCACACAGAGTCCTATCTCACAACAAATTAACAAAAGCACTTGTGACCTCGACACGCCAATACGGAGGAGCAGCGGCTCAACTCCAAATCAGAATCCAGGGCAAAACGTTTCACAAACAAACAATTTCACCCGTAATCCGAAATGCAAAAATACACAAAACAGTAGCGCATTAGTGCAAAACAGAATCTCGATTGAAATCAAAATAACGCATTTTTCTAAGTGACGGACGGTTTATAGTGTAACCATGACTAAAATACGTTTTTGTCGTTGATTTAATTAATTATTTTATTTTTTCTATTTAGTTAGTTAGATTAGTGAAAATTAAATAAATATGGTTTCTTATCCTAAATAATCTATATTGTTATTTTCAATTAAATCATAACACTGTTTTAAAGTGGTAACCCAACCAGTAAATAGTTTTCACCATGTGGGATAGATGGCGCTAGTTTCCATACAAAAGTTTCAGGCAGTCTCCAATGTTCTAAGAGAGCATAGCATGGTCAAGACCCGAAACTGTCAGATTTTCCCAATCAACCTTGAACCTAACGCTCTCGATAATCTATTAAGGTGGTTGCGTCAGGGTAGCCCGCGAAATTCAAATATATTGCAAAAAACGTAAGATAATTTGAATAATAACTGGGAGCTGTGGGTTCATCTCCAGTGTATATCACTGAATACCTTACACCGAATGCAAGAAAACTTCATTTTATCTCTAGAAAGCATATTAAAGACAATCAACTGAAATACTGCTGGACCTCAAATGGACAGATTTTGATTAAAAAGGGTGAATTGGAACCTACTATCCATATCAAAACAGAAGAACAACTCGAAAAAAAAAAAAGTGACTTTTATTGGGGTCATGTTGTTGCCATAGAAACTGTATCATTATCACTAAAATTGCAACTAACTTAACTGTATCTTTTTTCTTTAGTTATAGGTTATGCTTATTATCACTACAATTACTGCTAGTGTTGTATCAAGATTACTATATTGTTTATTTCGCATGTAAAACGGTAAACTTTCGCTAAATCATACACAAAATTACTCACAATTACACTATTCATCGAACATACACATGTACTCACAACTCACTGTTTACTCATACCACAAACCTACTCAAAGCTAAGGGTTACACAATACATAACAACAAACTTAATTTTAAAAACCTTTCCACAACAAATAATTTTTACTATAACATTAATATTCTAATTCATTTACTGAAATATATCTTACAGATGAGCTGCTTGACAATGTTCACAATCAAACATCAAGTAATAATGTTGTACATCATTGTGAAATTTAATTTTATAATGCGATAAAGATTTATTATGTGAGATTGATAACTATTCTTTATCCGATACGATTTGCTGTGAACCAGAATGTTCCGCATCTTTTCTAAAACGACCTAACTGCTACCTAAAAATTTTGACGCAAAATATTCGTAGCCTTAATGCGAATTTTGATAATTTGATTATCCTCCTGCAAATATTACAGTTTGAATGTGACGTTATAGTTCTATCTGAATGCTGGATGTCGTGCGTCCGAAAACTTCCTGCATTAGATGGATATGTAAGCATGTCGACATCTTCTCATTATAACCAAAATGATGGTGTAGTAGTATTTATAAAAAATAATACTAAAGCCTCACTCGAAGAACCCGTTATACAGGAAGCAAATTGTCTACTTATTAAAATTAATAATGAAGTGGCTATTCTGGCTATATACCGTCCTTTTTGTTTCAAGACCATAAATAATTTCATAATTTCCTTACAAAAAATAATAGATAGTTTATCATCATTCAAGAGTATTATAATGGTAGGCGACATTAACATAAATATTGCTACCAACAGCTCTGATCGCTTCCTGTCCGATTATCTTGACTTTCTATCCCTTATTGGACTTCTTCCAGCTTTTAACACATCAACACGTGCACATAGTTGTCTAGACCATGTAATTTTTAAGACAAAATTACCAATAACCACGTTTTTAATTCTCTCACGTTTTCATTCTTCAGAATCTCTTATAACTGATCATGCACCCATACTTTGCTGTGCTGAAATTAAAAACGTTACCAAACAATTAAAGAAACAAGTAACTAAACTTGATTTTGAGGCTCTGAAGTTGGCATGTGAGGATATTGATTTTACATCTATTTTTAATGCGACTAACCCAAATACCGCCATGGATATTTTTATAAGCAAAATAACTCGTATTATGAAAATAAACACAACAATTATCAAAAAAGTAAAAGTAGTAGTAGTTCAAGTATCAAATCGGTTTAGAATACTAAAACCTTGGATGACCCTAGGACTTGTCAAGTGTACTCGTAACAAGGATAGGATGCACAAAAAATTCAAACAAAATCCGGATAATGTAGTGCTTGAAATTACATATAAGCGCTACCGGAACTTCTATAATAAGATTATTAATAGGTTAAGGCGAGAACACGAAAAAAGGCTACTAGTAGAAGCTGGTAATAATAATAAAAACATTTGGAAAGCTATAAATAATATTACAAATAGAAACGTTAAAAAAGATAACTCATTAGATCTTCTTTCGAAAGAGTCAACCTCTCAACAATCTGTCAATGCCACAAAAGAGTTTTTTGCCACAATTGGCGAAAATTTAGCAAAAAAAATCACCCCTCCAACAGGATTACATGACTCTACAAAGGTTTCGCATTATCACACGTCTTTAATTGGCAATTCACTTGTTTTCCTTGACACCGACGAAGATAAAATTGAAAAATTAATCATTGGTCTAAAAAGTAACTGTGCCGCAGGTGATGATGGAATCTCATCTGACGTACTTAAACACTTAAAAAAAAATATAATAGCACCACTTACGAATATCTTTAATATGTGCTTAGAGTTGGACATTTTTCCTGAACCACTCAAACGGTCTATTGTAAGACCTATTTTTCAGGATGGAGATAGAAGCCGTGTCACTAACTATCGACCTATTTCAATCCTTACCTCTCTATCAAAAATCTTTGAAAGAATAATTAATAAAAGACTCACAAATTATTTAGAAAAATATAACTTACTTCCGAAAAATCAATTTGGTTTCCGTAAAGGTATGTCCACAGAAGATGCATTAAATGAATTTACTGAACACATTGTCAAAACCATGGATAACAAAAAGAAATGCCTTACTATATTCCTCGATCTAGCGAAAGCTTTTGATACGGTTTCTATTCCCATCCTAGTTAACAAGCTAAATCAACTCGGTATCCGTGGAAATCAACTCAAATTACTGTCTGATTATTTATCTGGAAGAACACAAAAGGTCAAAATTGGAAATTATTGAAGTATTGGTTTACCTGTTACCCATGGAGTGCCACAGGGTAGTATCCTAGGTCCAACGTTGTTCCTAGTTTATATTAATGATCTCACACTACTTAATATTGATAACTGCAAAATAATTTCCGATGCTGATGATACTACCCTGACATTCCATGGTGATACTTGGAGAGAAACTTTCCAAAAAGCACAATTTGGTTTTAACATGGTCACAAAATGGCTTGCTCAAAACTTTCTTTCTCTTAATACCGAGAAAACCAAATATATCTCATTCTCTATTCGCAACCTTGATGAACCGCTAAAAACAAAAAAAAAGTATAACTTCACACATCCTATCTGCTGTTGAGTACATTAAATACTTAGGAATAATATTTGACAAAAGTCTTAATTTTAAAAACCATCTAATTAATCTCTCAAACCGAATAAGGAAACTTATATATGTATTTAAACAAATAAGACATTCAGCCAACGCTAATAATATGAAAATGATTTATAATTCTTTGTGTCAAGCGGTTATAACCTATTTATTTATTTATTTATTTTACTATTTATGTACACACAGAGTAGACAACACAGGAGAATAACATTATAAAATATAAGTACAAAGGTACTGCTTATTTCTTAAGAAATTTCTGCCAGCAGACCTGCAAAAGGAGAAATGAAAAAGAAACGTAGACAAAGTGTGTGAGAAAAGGACAAGAATAATGCGTTTATGTGCCTTACCTAACTTAACCTATAATATTAAATATAATTACACATATAAGTAAATAATAATACATACTTATATAAATACATAATGCTAAGATATATAAACTAGTAAAAATATATATGTATATAATAAATTATAACAATTGAGAGGAAAGACCTATTGTATTTCTTGTTGGGGCGGTGCTGCTAAAACGCATAATTTAATTGCTGAAAGAGCTCAAAGAGCCTTGCTTAAGGTAAGCTACTTCAAGCCCAGGTATTATTCTACCACGGAGCTTTACAGGGAATGCGAGGTACTAACTGTCCGTAAACTCTTTGTGCTAGCCTTAATAATGAGACAGCATGCCTGTGTCAGGCTAAGTGCCCGGACTGGAAAAGAGACAAAGAGCAGACGTTTCGATTTATTAAAATCGGTACCCTGTAGAACTGGTTTTGCACAAAAATTCCACATGTTTCTAGGCCCTAGACTATTCAATATTGCAAATAAACAGTTGCAAATTTTCTGTATGACAAAAAGAGAGTGCGAACAAAATGTGATCACTTGGCTTCTTTCACTAACCTATGAAGAAACGGAAAAGCTGTTTAGCGTACCCAAATAATGTTATTTTATTCAAATGACAGTTATAAATAAATGTTATGTTCTTCATGTAACAATAGTAAGGTTGTGTTATGCAAAAATCTGTATCCTAAGCTTTTCTTATTGCATAAAACACACATACACACACAGCTACACGCACGCGCATACACACACACACACACTCACACTTACACGCACACGCATTCACACAAGCACACGCACGCGCACACTCATAAACATCAATGCATGCACACACTAACAATACCGGTTATCTGTTTACCCGACTGACCCAGTAGGAGGGTAATGTTTTCAGTGTTTCTTTTTTTTATCCTCTTTGATAATTTTAAGTCTAGTTTGCACTTAGCGGTCTCTGATTCTTGTACTTAATATAAACCAATCTAAAATGTTAACTTGTTATTCTTTGAATTATTGGAGACTTGATAACTATGTATTTCAAATTATTCTTCAAAAACTATGAGGTTTTTGGATATTGGTGCTGCAAGATGAAGCACAATAACATTGGCTATAATAACGAGGGGGGCGCTGATACCTATAATTACAAGATATTAAGTTATCTTAGCTTAGGTATTGGCTGCAACTATAATATACAACTTTATTTACCTTAAGGCCTATTTTTATTGTAAACCATATTTTTAACTTGAAGGTGCAAATAAACTATTTTATTTATTTATTTTATTTTAATTTTGCGGGCTACCCTGACTCAACCACCTTAAATAAATCTGACACATTGTAGTAGCTTGATATGCTGGCGTCTGTACATACATTTTTGATTTTGTAGAGGTTGGTAGTGTGCAGCAAGCACTAAACATGAGTTAATACTAATTCCATGGTTGCTTACCCTCCGTATTTTTTTAAGACTCTCTCAATTTCATGTCTTACATAAAAAGAAAACATTTTGCTTTTTTTTTCGTATGGGAAATCATCAAATAACTCCTCCCGCTCGGGGCGGAGGCGGGAAGGCGTGTCAGACTTGTACTGACTAAAACCCATCCATGTTCCTTCCTTGCCCTTTGTGTTCCAGGGCCGCGGTATCTTTTTCGAACAGTCCCGCAGCCTTGGCAGGCAACATTTTGCTTTGTTATTATCACTGCCAGTTTGTCATTTATGATTCATTTCATTGAAAGATATAAAACACCTTAGCCTGCTCGAATAGTGCGACGGAAAAAAAAAAAGATTAATTTTGTTCATGCAGTTGTCTTAGGCAGCATGGTCTCAGACCTTAGCCTGTTCCGTCAGGAACTAATTTAAAAAAAAACATGCAGTTGTCAATGTCAAATTGCCATTTGTGATTTGTGAATGCCACGCTTGTTAGTTATTGAATTTATTTTCTCTGGTTGAGATTAATTATAAAAGCCTTTACAATGGCTGAGACTATGAAGCAAACTGTCGCAACCATACTAAAAAGTATTGAAAGGTAAGTTCATGCAATGATATTTAAGTTGTAGGGGTATTCGAAATTATTATTATGAATATAATGATTTATTGCTGTAAGTAAAAGGTTAATATAATACATCCTAAATAATTGATGAAAATGCTGTATTTTTGCATACGAATACGACTATCAGTTGCTAATATTAAATGACATGTTTATAGATACAATCCTGCCAATCTTCAAACATTAGAGAGGTATGTTGAAATGCAGTCACGAGAGAATACCTATGATTTGGAAGCAAATCTGGCGGTTTTAAAACTGTACCAATTCAATCCGGAGAAATTCAACGCTGACATCACATGCCAGATTCTTTTGAAAGCCTTGACTAATTTCCCACATACTGATTTTACATTGTGCAAATGTCTGCTTCTCGAATCTGTGGTAAGTGTAAAAAAAAACCAAATATAGTGTACAAATTTGTATTGTACTTGTAGTTAAAGTTAATTTCTTTATTTATTGTTTGAAGCTTTTTTATCTCAATGTATAATGTGTGTCTTTTTTTCAGGTGGAGAATGAGACAATATCACAGATTAAATATTTGGCTGATATTCTAGAGCAGTGTGACTTTGCCCAGTTTTGGAACAGAGTACATCAAATGCCAGAACTTTGCAACCGTATCAGTGGTTTCCATGACTCCATCAGAAAGTTTGTGTGCCACGTTGTTGGCATTACCTTCCAGACAATTGACAAGAACAACCTTGCTAACTTATTGGGAGGGATTGATGGTTAGTAATATAACTACTCATTTAATTAAAAAATTATGCATATACGAACATACAGCTCTTACACATACTTACGTACTTGTGGTGAGAGAAGTAATTTGTGCCCAGGCAGGCATTGCACCCGAAGAGACTGCCCTAAAAATGGTGTATGTTAACATTGTATGATATGTGGCAATTCTTCTAATTTTCTTTATGCATTTTCATACAGCAAGGCTTCACATTCTCACTGTACATGATTTCAAAGGTTTGACACTTAATTGCTTGCCTTGTTGATCAAGTGCTCATAATTGCAACCACTGAGCATGTTGTCCTGGGTTTGATTCCGAGGTCAGGCAAATTCTTATTGGGTTTTTCAATCAGGAATTTCTCAGTAGCAGCCACGGTGTCTGGATTTGTGCCCCGTTGATGGCAATAGGCTTGCTGTCTATTGCATGGGACCATAACTGGTGAAATGTGGGTTTACTTTTAGGTACCTCTGCCAAACCCTGTATCATTCTTAATTAGTTCAATTAATATTTCCAATACACAGTTTCAAAATGTGTTTGTGATTGGTTTTAGATATGTCTTTGAAACACTGGGTGAAAAAATATGGATGGAGAGATGACGGAGACCTAATCTTCATTGCCAACCAAGATGAAAACATTAAGACTAAGAACATTACTGAGAAGATTGAGTTTGAACATCTAGCTCCTCTGATGGCTTTGTTGTAAATCTTATGCAACTTTGTATTGAATAAATTTAAAATAAAATAATTGTGTCATTTCTTGCTCTGATTGCTTTCATCACCACATAAACTGTTATGTTTATAACTCGTTTTTTGTGCGATAGTTTATTTCGTTTTTTCAATCTCAATACTTACAATGCTTTGCCCCTTTAGCCTACTTGAGATTTATTACTTTGAGTTTGGCAGGTTTTTCAAGGTTACTTTACCTAAATAGTTGTAAAGGATAATTTTATTATATTTATAATATTCCGGGTAGTCCACTTATATTAACTTGACTATTCAAGCCAAGATCTTCAAACTCCTTCGGTCAACACCTCTTGGATTATAAATAATACATATGAAACATCTATTTGTTATACATAAAAAATACATCAATTCAACATCTATTTGCGTATGTGTTTGTATGGTTTATATGATAACATGTAAATTTGGGTTTCAAAATGAGGCACAGTCACAAGACAACTTTGAATTGAATTTTAATTTAAATTAGTAATGTCTTACGTAAACTTTTATGTACAATGACTTGTTGAAAAACGTAACAATAAAAAACAACAACATAATTTAACAAATAATTAAGGGCGTACGTCTTTTCCTCTTTACTCTTTCTTTGCGTGGCTGTAACCATGTTCCTTGCCGCCGGCATGTCCGCCCTTCTTGCCGTGGTCGTGATGGTGCGCAAAGTGTTCTTCATGACCGTGGTGGCCCTTGTGCCCTTTGTGGTCTTCGTCGTAATGTCCTTTATCGTGATGACCCTTCTTACCATGGTGTTTCTCGTGATGACCCTTTTCATGATGACCACCTTTCTTATGGTGACCACCTTTCTTATCATGATGGCCGTGGAAGTCACCGTGTTTGTGATGATGTCCTCCCTTGTGGAAGTCGTCGTAGAACTTGTGTTCCTTGTGATATTCGTCTTTATGAGATTTGTGATGGAAACCAGTGGTCTTTGAACCCTTTTTGTGGCCTTTTTTGTGTCCGAATTTCCCTCCTTTGTGTCCGTGCGCGGCCTCGTGATGTTCGCCGTGGTGGTCGTGTTCATCGTGGTGCTTCTTCTTGTGTCCACCGTGTTCGTCGTGATGGCCTTCGTGGTGGTGTTTACCATGATTTCCGTGCTCGCCTTTATCGTGGTGGTGATGCGACTTGTATCCCTTTTCACCTTTATCCCCGTGGTCCTCATGATGATGGGCATGGTGTTCATGGCCGCCCCCCTGTTCGTGGTGGCTGTCCTTCGCCTTCTTGTGCTCGGTGCCCGCTATCGCCTGATCACCGGGTTCACTGCCGGCTGCTGACAGGTCTGCGCCCGTGGGGGCTGCTACTTCCGGGACGGCCTTGGGTGCGACATCCTTTTCACCTTTAACGTTGGCTACATTTCGAGCATGCGCGAATAGCACCACGCATGCCAGAAGCTCTATTAAAATCAGGAGCCTCATGACTGAAAACAAAAAAGAAATCAATAGTAATTGATGAACTTATACATACCTAAATACATATTGATAATTTAATTTCAGAAATAATAAGGATATATTAATATGTGTAAAATAAAAAAAGTCTAACTCACTTTGTCCGGCTCGACTAAAGACGTAGCCGTCACCAAAGCTACGATAACAGTGTCAAAACTGTTTCCGCACTTTGCATTTATAGATTAGGTCGCTTTCATCTGACGTCGATTACGGAGTGGTGTTTGGCAATTGTTGCTGCAGATTTCTGGATGAATGATTCCGCGACGGCGACGAAGCGGTGGTAGTGACGACATCATGTTATGGTTAAACTGAATTTGTTCCGTTATTGACTGCTAATTATAGTTAATAGTGACACTTTATTGTTACTGTAACCATTTGTATGGATTGTATAGATACCTATGTAGGTTAAATTATGTATGAATGTAAAGGAAAATGAAACATGTTATTTTTTAAATTGGTTTAAATTTATTTACAAAGAGGTAATGCGTAAAGTAACAAAGTAAACAATAACAATCTTATCAGTGACATTATCAGTGCTTGCCGTGGTGGAATCCCCAGTGCTTGTGGTCCTCGTGACCGCCCTTTTTGCCGTGATCGTGGTGGTGGTGGTGGTGCTCCTCGTGTCCGTGGTGCCCCTTGTGCCCCTTGTGGTCTTCATCATAATGATGCTTGTCGTGGTGGCCGTGTTTGCCATGATGCTCCTCGTGGTGACCAGAGTGATGGTGACCGCCCTTCTTGTGACCACCGCCTTTCTTCTCGTGGTGTCCGTGATGGTGGCCGTGTTTGTGGTGCTTGCCTTCCTTATGATGGTCATCGTAAAAGTGATGATCCTTGTGGTACTCGTCCTTATGGTATTTCTTGTGGTATCCCTCTACTTCTTCGCCCTTATCGTGATGTTTCTTGTGGTGGTGCTTGCCGCCCTTGTGGTGGTGTCCGTGCTCGTGGTGTTTGCCATGGTGGTCGTGCTCGTCCCAGTGCTTCTTGTGATGGCCTCCGTGCTCGTGATGGTGTCCAGCTTTGTGGTGCTTCCCGTGGTGACCATGCTCTCCTTTGTGGTGGTGATGATGTCCTTTATGACCTTTGTGCCCCTTTTCCCCGTGTTCATGGTGATGGTGTTCGTGGTGCTCTTTGCCACCGCCCTCCTCATGGTGGTGGCCGTGGTGGCTCGCCGCGGCGACCAGGTCGCCCTGCTCCTCTTCTCGTCCAGAACACGCTACGACGACACATGCTAGCACGGCAAGGGCGACTAGCGACCTCATTGTTATTGTTTACTTCACTATTTGTTCTGTATTTGGCTACTTGGACTGAACTGCCTGTGAACCGCCTGTGACAGCATTTTATATCATTAGATTTGCGGGTTGCAGACGGTGAAACCATCGGCAAGGACGCCACGCCGGCCAGCTCGGAACGCGTTACGCCTAACCATTGCGACATGTCTAAAAGCCTACGCAAAAAAGAATAGGTACAGGTACTTACCAGTTAATTCATAAACAATCATCGTGCAAAGATAAACTGTGCAGTGTAAAGAAGGTAGCTCTAGCCTAGACACTTCATAGCAATTCAGTTTTTATTACATAAAGTAGTTCTTTTGATAGCTACCTGCTCTGTAACAAAAACTAAATTGCTAATTCGATGTCTTTTTTTAAATAAGATTTCCTAGATTAGATATGGTAACTGCAAGTTTTAATCAAGAGCCTTCTACGCCATCGAATCGAACCGTATTTTGTGTTGTAGTTGTAGAGCTTTCTAGGAAGAGATTTGCTTTTGGAATCCTGTCGTTTTTGCGCGGGTTCGCACGAATCCCTACACACCAATGAACTTCTTAATATTCACATCTTAATTATCTTCCAACGTTTGACTACCTCTTTGATATAGGATCACCAGCGCGACAGCTTAACGTCCTCGGTTTTATTCCCAGGTTCATCATCATCATCAGCCTATAATATTCCCACTGCTGGGACACAGGCCTCCTCTCTATAGAGAGATTCCCTCTTATAAGAGGGAATGGGCGATATATATCCACCTCGCGGGCCCAGTGCGGATTGGTAGACATGTATTCGAATTTTTGGTTCTAGGACATGCCGGTTTCCTCGCGATATTTTCCTTCACCGTTTTTGAGAGCAGTGGTGATGAAATAAATTACACAAAGTAATGCGCCTGCCTGGGTTCGAACCCACGACTTACTGTTCGCAAGTCGGGGTCCCTACCACCGGGCCACCGCTGCTCTCCAAGTATTTCCAGGTTGGACAAAGTGTAATTTTTAAATGAAGGTTTGTTTTCAACCGATGATGTTTTTGGTCAAAAGCGAAAGAAGCGTAGTATCGCTAAGGAAAGTCGATAGATCGTCGCTACACGGGTATTCCATTGCTATCTGCAAGGTTTAAATGAACTTAACACAAAATAGGATAATGAGGGTTTGTTCATTTTGATCGCTTCCTTTAGACCCTGATTATATTCGAACATAGCCAGAAGTCGTGGCAGGGTGCCCAAGTTCCTGACCCCTCTTCACTCACTCAGACTGATTTGGCTGATTATGGGTCACTGTACCCTGTTTCGATATTTTTTAATAAAAATACCCTAAAAATCAATGTGTATTTTGCTGATATAGTTCTGGCGTTCACGCCCCACCTACTCAACTATAAAGTTCTCGTGCTGAATATGCTTACTGATAAAACCACTATTATGTAACAATTGAGTTACCGCCAAACAGAAATAAGCATAATTTAATTAGGTGCGAAACGATGATAGATTGATCGATCTTCATTAGTTGTTTGTATGTCGCCGCTTCAAAATACTTTACATAGCTACTCGTAGTCGTAGCGTAGTTAGACTAAAAGGTTGTTATTTTTCGCTTCTCAGTTTCTTTTTTCTGTCGGAGTTCAAATAAGAATAACACTGCACTCGATCAAACGTAAATTGTGTTAACATCACTACCATGCGCCATTGGAACTGGTAGACCTTCTGTATAATTAACTTATGTTGTGGATTCTTTATGCTTTCAGGGATGTGTAGTACTTAGGTTATAGTACTCGTGAATTTGAAGCATCAGATATTTTTATCATATTTCACGTCCACGTGCACGAGTGAGCCCACGTTTAACCAATCACCCCAAATATATAAAATGATGCTTCAATTATAACCAAAAATTTTGTTAATCGATCCTGTTTCTAATACTTATCAAAAACTTTTATTGGACCAACCATCGTTGGAGTGCTAAAAGGTCAGAAGTCCTATATTTCTGTGTCTATTGGTAGCTGTTAAAAAAATTATCGAGGTTCTTATATACCTACGATGGTTGGTTTAAAGTCGTAAAAGTTGCCCCCCTCTAATTTTCAAAGTAAGAGGAGGAAAATTCTGAAACGATGTAGGTTTGTGGAACGAAAGAAAACTTTTAACTTGTAAATTTGCTGTTCATTAGCATACTATGAAAAACAAATAATAAAGATTCACGTCAATCAGCCCTGTAATCACGGAGAAATCGGTGCAATGCAAATACACAAAAAAAGGATGACGGATGAATACATAGACTCCTCCTTTTTTAGAAGTCGATTAAAAGTACTCGTACTGCACTTAATACAGAGTATTCACAAGTAAGGGAAATTGCTTATCGCATTTTTTTTAGTTGTCTTTAGTAATTTGAATGGCGTGCGATTGAGGAAGCCTATGACCAGCAGTCGACTGCTGTGGGCTGATGATGATGACGAATTTTTTTAACTAAAATTGTTAACTTTTGTTGAGAATACTACTGATGCGCTATTCCTCATGCTTTTAATTAGCTGACTGGCATCATCATCATAAATAAGTAATACGTGAGTTTACGTGACCCCAGAGTGCGTATGTCGAGCGGACGATTTTTTCAAACACGAAGAGAATTAAATGAAGAACACGAGCGTACAGAAGACGAAACGAGCAACAAACACAGTCCCGCAACCAGGCTCAAAAAATACCTCCTATTTTTTACTTACGTTTAGATGCCTATGTTTACTTTTTTTTTAAAAAGACATGAAAATCACAGATATTAATCAAAGTTTTAGTCCATTCACTATCTTCACCACAACTTTGATAGCTCTTATATCGGAAACGTGACACTTTGGAACATTTTTTCTCATACAAAACTGGTTACTATTGATACCATCTATTAATTAATATAAGTTTTATGCGTGGCCCCAACTTTGAAGAAAAAATAGAATGGCGGAAGTTAGCCCAGGCTTCACATGAAAATCTTTCAAGCCCTTTGTCAATCAAATGTGTGTGGTTGGTTCCAGCTTGAAATGTAGGATAGGATAAATATATTTTAGACCCAATAGGTGGCGCCGGGTGAAGCAGGGGCGAGCTAGTGTTCTATAAAATAACACGATACGATTATATCAAAGTTCAGTTTTAAGGTATAGGTATGGTCCCTGGTACAATCCATGGTCCGGAGCGAGGGAATGTGACGCCGTCACCTCCTTCTGCGAAGCAGTCATGCTAGCGAAGGAGGTGGCGGAGCGTGACAGGGAGTGAACCTCACGTCCCAGCCGCCGCGGGAGACGCCCTGGGCGTCGGAGGTCACGTGGTGGCTTCTGCCCACCGTAGACGCGGACCTGTGGACGGTGAGTAATGGGCTAGCTCGCTGTCCGTCCGCCTTATGACGACAGACCGTGTAGACGGCGCGTTCGTGTTCCACGCGCGTCTCAAAGAGAAGTCAGCAAACAGGGAGAGGCCCGCAAGGGCCGATGCCTACCAGGGCTGCGAGACTGTTCGAAAGAGATACCGCCGGCCCTGGAACACACAGGGCAAGGAAGGAACATGGAAAAAAGGTATAAGTATGGTTATTTTATTATTAAATTAAGTATCTATTTTTTTATGTAACTGGATACCTACTCTTGTAAGCAACGATAGTGACAACCGAATTCGGAGCTCTTATCTTATGATGCAAGGGTTACGACGATGACCTAGATAACCGTCTGAAGAAGGAGCTTTGCCTTGATTTCAGTTTTTTAAACACAATGATATGATCAAGTAGCTTATTATGAGATGGAGGAAAGAAAAAAAAAACAGATTTATGAAAAATTATTTACTTCGTATAAAAATAAGAACAACAACAATAATAACTTTCATTCTTAACAATAGTAATTCATAACAATCAGGATACATAGTGGTATCAGTGCTTGCCGTGGTGGAAGCCCCAGTCTTTGTGGTCGTGGTGGTGGCCCTTCTTGCCGTGATCGTGGTGGTGGTGGTGGTGTCCTTCGTGTCCGTGGTGTCCCTTGTGTCCGTGATGGTCCTCGTCATAGTGGTGCTTGTCGTGGTGGCCGTGCTTGCCGTGGTGTCCCTCGTGGTGGCCGGAGTGATGGTGACCGCCCTTCTTGTGATGTCCACCGTGTTTCTCGTGATGTCCGTGGTGATGATCGTGCTTGTGGTGTTTGCCTTCGTGGTGGTGGCCGTCGTGGAAGTGGTGGTCCTTGTGGAAGTGATCCTTGTGGTGCTTCTTGTGGTAACCGTCGACGTGTTCGCCCTTGTCGTGATGCTCTTTGTGGCCGTGCTTTTCGCCCTTATGGTGATGTCCGTGCTCGTGATGTTCACCATGGTGGTCGTGCTCATCCCAGTGCTTCTTGTGGCCGCCACCGTGCTCATGGTGATGATCCGCATGGTGATGCTTGCCATGTTCACCGTGATCGCCGTGGTGGTGGTGGTGATGTCCCTTGTGTCCTTTGTGTCCCTTGCCGCCGTGGTCATGGTGATGATGTGCATGGTGTTCGTGCCCGCCGCCATGCTCGTGGTGGTGTCCGGATGCGGCCACCGCTTGATCGTCGCGGTCGGCTTCAGTTCCGGAGCACATTGCCGTGAGGCACACCACACCAAGTACTAAAAGCACCCTCATGGTATATTTTACTATACTTCCTTGGTAGGTAAGTCCTGAGAGGAAGTCCGGTTGTAACTGACCTCTGATACATTGATTGCCTATTTATATCGGTAAGTAGTAGAGCACGTCTACAGCGGTGGAGAAATTATTCCGCAAGCGTCCGCACTAGTTCATGGACAAATTAAAAAGCAGCTGTCATTTTGTTAGGTGTTTAGATTACCTAGAGCAAATCATTTGATAATGGTGATCTAGTCACTAATCAGATTGAGTCCTTATAATTCATATTATATTAAACTTACAAAAAATATAAGGTCGTTGTCAATCGTTACAGATAAACCTAAACTTTACACCTATCGTGTTCTCTATTTTGGGGGTCGTCCGTCTTTATATGTATGTACCGACAGGTAAAATAGTTTCTAGCTATGTAGGTACCTACCCAACTTGAGGGTGGTAGGTAATTGTTTTATGTTAGATTAGCTGGGTTATTCCCGATTTTATTATATAATTCCCTTCAACAAAAGGCGAACCATCTATTTGGGGATCATATCTGACAGGACATGGATCTATTTTCAGTATTAAGTAACGAGGTTGGTTGTATGACAGTTCCTACTCGGCTATTTGCTCTCGAAATCTTTTATTAAATGCTCAGAAAGAAGCAATATAATGGCTTATTGCTATAGATACTAAATAACTATATACCTAATATTAAATAGGTATGTATAATGAATGTAAGTAACTACTCGCATCTGGCGTGCGTGTGTGACCACTTTACCAGATGTAGGTATGTGTGGACAAAAGGAAGAAATGAGGTAAACAAAAGCAGTTGGTAGGTATGTAAAAGGATCGTAGCAGGTGGCGGTCTATAGTTTCTGCAAACCTCCATAGGAAAAGGCGTGAGTTTATTTTTAACCGATTAATATCCCGTAGGGTGTTATATGGGGCACAATTCTTCGAAAAATGGTCAATGGTTATGATTATTTCAATTCATGCCATTTAGGTAGGCGCAAGTTACTTAATAACAAGTAGCTTAGTAAACAGCTAATATTAGAATGAATCTTTAAAGAATTTGAGCATATGTGACTGTCCAATTAATTAAATGACAATTAATAAAGTAGTGACTGTAATCTACACCTTCATCAAGCACTGTTGGGCACTCTCCGGGGGCACAGATTACCTACTTGTCGATTGTCTACTGCGTTTATGTGCGTTTCGATGGTGCGGCCACGACGATATTTAAAAAAAAAAAACTATGTCTAGATTATGTAAAAATATGTAAAAGTTGATTCCCAAAACCAAAAATTAGTCAAAGTTATGGTTAAAAAGTTATAAGGGGTTTAACGTAGCCGTGCCATTGAAACGCGGAGAACGGTGCGGCCATGCCACGGAGATCTTTAAAACTAAGCTTTGCAGAGTCCCGAAATTTAGGTATCTGTTGAACCTGTTTTCCTGTTACTAACAACGATTTCTTCAAACGATGTGTGTTAGGGTTGTAGTTTTATTGTAAACCGCTTATAAGGCGGATATCCATGACACACATTACGATTAATATTCTTGTCATTCTATTCAAGTAGCTTGGTCTAGTAGGATTGCATAACAGCGTAACACAAAGTTTACAACTGTAGAGTCCTTTACACTGTACACCGTGATCTGCTCTGAAACTCAAAGTAACTAGCACACCTACTTATTCTACCTAATAGCAGGTCGCGATTATTTTCTATACTTTCAGGTACACGATTATGAGCAAGTGTTCATATTTTACAAGTAATTGCCGGTTGAGCGAGTGCGTAGCTAACGCAGCCTCGACTCGAATAGGTCTCGACATCAATGGCGGCATTGTGAACTTCACCACGTAGAAATCTTCATTCAACATAACACACAGTTGATTGACGGCTCATAAGCTGGAGTCTATCGAAAATTATCTGCTTAGTGGGTCTTTTCGCGTTCCGTTCGCCGCTATTTGGATAGCGTTAAACAATTCTTCCGAATGACTTAGCACTGTTAATCCTCGCCCTTGTTGCTCCACGTCCGGATCTTTACAACATAATGCAGATCTGTTTGAGTATTCAGTTTGATTTTACACGCTTATGAGTCCATCTCGGTCTTTTGTAAACATTCCAGTTGTTATATAATTATATAAATATACATATTTGTATGCATTTATATAGATAGCAGTAGGTTGGTATTATGCCAGTATAAATTATGTACCTTCCTATTTTTCATGGCATTTTTCTGCGACTTTTACTTAGGTTCATTATAATCGTCCGAACAACCGTTATAGTGTCACAAATTGGCAAAGTTGTTTGTACCTATTTAATTACGCTTCACATTATTAACTTTCACAACACTTCAATTAAAGTGGCTGAATAAAATTCAAATTGCATAGCAGGTAAGACATTCGTTCATCACCTACCTACTGTACATGGGTCATGAAGGTATACACCTAAAGTAAAGCATTAAAAATATACATTAAAAAAAAACTTTGGAAAAGTTGGTACTTTGACCTCCAATATTTCCGTCACTAGAAGGAACCCAGGTATGACTCAGAAAAAAAATCGCAATGACGGGGAGAACAAATGCCTTTTGACCTCGTTAAGGGTCTCCTGGTTCGAGGACGCACAGGAAAAGAGCTCAAGGAAGGAATTCAGAGAAGGTCTTTTAAACCGATCTCGATTTAGCCGCACCGAATTATGCCCACTCGAACATTGTCTTTAGCACGCACGCATATCAGAGAGGTATGGTCAAGAATGGGAAATTGAAATCTTTAACAATAGGTAGGTACTTAATGCAATAAAGTATTAGCAAGATCAGACCGGTTGGCAAGAGATGTTGATCTCATTCCATTAAGATCGATGCAGCATTACAAAGTTAACAGATGACTCAACCAGCTTTATTTACAAACTCAATTTACAACAAATTACTTTTGCTTGTTGGAACACAAATATTTACAAAACTTTCACACATTACTTATTTCTGTTCCAACCTACTTATTTTGTTAATCTTGAAAAGTATTTTATTTTCGTATGTAACTGCTTTTAATAAATATACCTATTTGGATCGCGATCATCACATGACACACCAACCATCACTAGCAAGATGGTGGAAAGAATTTCAGCTACTTTTGTAGGCATTACCTACCTAATTTACACATGCACAATACACGTAATAATGAAAAATATTAAATCATCATAAAAATAATTATGCATATCAATAAAAACATGTCTCTTGCACAAATGAATAATTATGAGTGGTAAGTTCATGATCGTCACGGTCTATTGAGCTCTTTTCTAAAGGTTCGCTTTCAAAAGAGCCCCGAGTGTTCAAGGTCGCGGCTCGTGGCCTTCTGAAGTACTTTCGCTTGCTATGGAAGGCTTACTGATAGACAGAAGCTGCTAATTGTGCATCTTAATTTAATGAAACGGATTTGTGATTTGAGTACTACACAGAAGGCGTTAACCCATTGGTCCCGGCTGTCATTCGTAAATCTTTGACAATCGTTACAGGTACTTAGTAAGTGGCCGAAATTCTGACAGCTAGTCTTACTAAAAGGTATTGTGTTACCCAGTAGGTTGTGGAGGTCAGATTGGTAGTCAGTAAAAATACCGGTATCAACATCCGGTAAGGCTGGACGCGGACCCCAACAGTTGTAAAAAGGCTGGCCGATGATGATGATTTATAATTATAAAGTGTCCTTGGGATGCTTCTGTCCGTATAGAATTCTATTATAGCAGAAGAAAAAAAAGCTTTGTCTCTCACCATTTTTGGTGCTGCTGTTACCAATCTACTTTTACCGTAAAGCATAGCATAATCAGTCAATAATGTTCCCATAGCTGGGAAACAGGCCTCCACTCTATTAGTGCGAATGCACTGCTGGACATAAGCCTCCTCAATCGCACGTCACTCAACTCTCAAACAGTTTCATCACTTCACCATCACTACTATACGTTTAGCATATTTTGGGTAAAATACTGTCATTGCGAAGAGGGCATAAAAATCTGGGATGTGTAGAATTTATCCACATGACAGAAATGTTATAGGTAGCCTATCTAATGGGTGTGAAAAGACTCTTAACGCAACTGAAAGGCTGGTAAAGGTTCTCCCCGTGGTTAATGTTTTATATAACACCTACCATATAAAAGTTGGTTGACATCCGTTTGCAAAATATAATTAGGTTCACCATTTATAACAAGATAAATATGTAAAAAAATGCTGCGTCTTTATGGCACTTGGCGTTCGACTACGATGCCTTAAGGATATCAGCACATAATATACCTATATAGATACAGCACAGTTTAGGGCAGTCATCCTTGCAGCCTTGTGGTCAGAATAAACCCGGCCCAACCCTCCGCCTTTTAATTTACCCTAACGATCGACATTTTAGCACCGGCAGGGTTAAATAGCTTCATAACTAGCGATAGGTTATGTCGCAGTAACTTGCTACTTATTATATTAATAATATAATACAAAACATCACGCCTGTTATCCCCGAAGGGTCAGGAAGAGGTGTACTTAAAACTTAAAGTCGAAAGGTGGGAACAGGGGTTCCTTTCGCCAGTTATGTGAAGGTCCCATGTAATAGGGGGCGAGCCTATTGCCATCAACTGGGC
The DNA here is from genome assembly GCA_950005105.1 of Lycophotia porphyrea. Classification (NCBI taxonomy): domain Eukaryota; kingdom Metazoa; phylum Arthropoda; class Insecta; order Lepidoptera; family Noctuidae; genus Lycophotia; species Lycophotia porphyrea. Next base: position 11,777,011 of record OX465393.1, read on the forward strand.
GCAAATCCAGACGCTGTGGCTGCAACTGAGAAATCCTGATGGAAAAACCCAATATCACTTTGCCCGACCCGGGAATCGAACCCAGGACCTCATTCTCAGCAGTCATGCTTGCGACCAATAGACCAACGAGGCAGTCAATTATATTAATTAGCTATCACAATTAAAGAAAATCACTAAATTATGAAATTCGATAGGACAAGTGACCAAACAGACCGTAGCTCGTAGATGCGAAATTAGTGTAGCAGTTTCGTAGCCGTAGCACGGTTTCGTAGCCACGCACATGTGTGTGTGTGTAGCAATGAAACGTTTTCTTCCTAGAAAAGACATCTAATTATTTCTCGATGTCAAATTGTAAATTCTTTATTTTTATTTAGCTTTTTTATTGATTTCTTCATGTTCTTACTTCTGGACATGCGGGTTCTTTATTATGTTTATTATGTGTGTGAACGTTACGTGACCACTATTGTTGGGTTCATAGGTTTTGAAAGTTACTTCGTCGTTAAACACGAATTCTCTACGTTTCTTGGAGATACTGTGTTTTTTACATTTTTAAAAGACATCTAGGGGTACCTATGTAGGTATTATTAGGTTCCCTTAGATGTCTCTTAGGTGCTCATATAAAATCACTTACATTATTCATAAGCAGGTGGCATGAACTATTCACTCGTAAATCTGTACAAAGAAATCGTATACTCTTGCCGGAGCCCGAGTTGCAGTAAGTCACAAGGCTCTAATGCTCTTAGTGCATCCAGGGCGCCGTACTTAAGGGCATTAGGCGCTAAGAAGCCTAGCCATACATCACTCAATCTTGTTAGCGTGTGCTTGGCTAACACTGTTATTACTGTAACATTATATTCTTTGGATTAAAATAATATTTAGATATAGGTGAGTAGGATACTGTGAGGAGGGTTCGTACGTACGAGTAGTTAGGAGTCACTGTACTTAGGTTGGAGCTTTGCTTATAATAATTCGTACTCACAAATTAGGCGAGATCCCTAATTTCGCTAGTTAACTTCCGAATGTGTGTATGATCCATTTTAAACTTAAAGAACAGACCCTAAGTTATCCAACAAGAAACACTCGTAGCTTATTTTTTCCTTTCGTTCTTTGAGAGTCCAGAATTGGATTTTATTTAGATTAAGTAGTCGTTTTCAGGCGAATTGCAAGCGAAATGGTGAATTGGCGAATGTAAAATTACTCACCCCCTTCCCTGAAGAAACTTCCTATCCCACACTCAAATTCGGCATACCTACACAATAACTTGGAAGTAAACTAATAATACTCATCTGTAATTATTTATAGCAACATCACAGAATTATATATTCCGGCATGTATTTAAAAAGCGCACATTGCATTGTAGTGTAGTTTATAAATGCATGTGTATATCGATACCCATATAATGTTTACAGCATGGCGGACGTGGTTTGAACAACACATTGTTAGCAATCAGGAGGTTAGCCCCGGATAATCCCGCCATTGTTAGCTATTTTAATGCTTATGCCCTTTGTGTATGTCCTGTATTAAGTCATACGCGGATAATCGCCGTATTATGTAGAGTTAATTTTCCATTGGCTTGTACTAGAGGGATTGGCAGCTGTCGCAGTGGAACAAACCGGCGACATCCACGCCGTCCGCCCAAATGTGTGCATTATTTATATGTATTATGTTGTCCCACGGTACATTCTGGTTAATGTTGGCAATATTAATGTCAAATCGATATTTTATTCAACTTACATTACCGGATGTTGTGATTCGGATAGTATTTATCATATGTCAATAGGTAAGAGTTCCCATAATTGGTTTTATATTATTCTACTGATGATTGACGCAGATCCTACATCATACAACCAGTCTTCATATTTTCCCCAAGTAGGGAATATTTTCGAATGTTGTTTTAACAACTGAGGCAATAAGCTTCTGTTTACTTCTGTCGTTTCGTAAACGAATTTTAAATTGTTTGCATTCATTTGGTAGAATAAAATATACCTTGATTTTCCAGGTAATCTTGACTTACTGTCACGCATCGTCGAGTGACCAATATTTGTCGGAACAGAACACCGTAAAGATGTTTCCGGTTCGTAAAAGTATCATATTAACTGTTCAAACATTGGATCGGAGGTTTTATCGCTGGCAGCTGGGCGACACGACTAATTACATCAATTACAGGCAAACAGAGTCGCGCTCGGGTTTCGCTCCCACCTTTGTCAATATTTGGCGAGCGGCCGCCGCGCCGCCTCCCCGCCTCGAATGGACACTCGTCTACGCAACGACACACAGTCACACAGCCGTGGACATTATTAATGCACAAGGTCATCCTCATACTGTATACATCACTAATGGGGAACTTTTCAACGTGAGATTACCTACACTTCTGACTAGTTCCAAACTGACTGAAACAACTAACAAATAACAAAGGAATCTGACAGGAATATTTTAGGTGGCTTTTTGCTCGAGACTGTATTTGGAACATTTTTTTTATAAGTCCTATTTGTGGAATAATTGAACTCATGTGTCTCTGTTTGCACGGACTATTGCTAAACTAACGAGAGAACTTTTTTCCGTTTATTTGTTAATCCCGAATCGCGCGTATTTATTTATTTTAACTCAATGTTCTTTTCACGACAGCTTTATACCTAATAACACCCATTTAATTTCTTTTACATCCACAGATTGACAAGAACCTTTTTTACCCTTTATCCGTATAATAGAAGATGTGTGTAAGTGTGTGAGTCTTAGATATTGTTATACGATTCTCATAAGCTGCAAAAAGGCGAACACGTCGTGAACGCCGCGGGCGCAACTTTTGACAAAACAACTTATTCAATTTGTTCGCTGTTAGGTACAAGGTGTAATCCCTCGTGTCTCCACAATTGTCACAAAAAGGCTGAGTTGTGATCATGCGCCCGTATGCCTCGGAAGTGGAGGAGGGAGGTATTATATCTGTATTAAGGTATTATATGTTTTAAATGTGTACCGACCTCTTAAAGTAAAAGATAATCGTGACTAGGGTGGTTAGTAGTTAGCCTGATACGATGGAGGCAGTGCCGCATCATCATTGCACAACGATACGTACTAATTTGATTTGTTTTAGTAAGAGGTCGGTTTTTTTCAAACAAGCGATAATATGGTATGGTCATCGTTATTATCATCCTAGGAATCGGCTTCGAGTCTAACCAGAAGCAGCTGAATACCAGTATTTTGCATGGAGCGACTATCTATGTATCTGACCGATATGAATAATAGTTAATAAGGTATGTTCATTGGTAAGTAAATTAACTGTGTCATAAATTGTTTGGTATTTGCTTCCTTTCCGCCTTAAATAACTCGCCTTAAACCTTAAATAAATAAAACCTATATATACTTAAAAATTAACAGATGTCCGAACATAACCTTTAAAAAATAAAATCGTAACTATAGAATCCAATTAAGCAATAAAGCTAGACTTATTCTACATTGCACCGCTTGTCACTTGGTTATAAGAGAAGAAGAGGTAAATAGAGCGTAATACCTTCTGGCTTAATTTACAGACGTTTTTACAGACTACTTACTTAACAATATTTTTATGTCAGTGCCAGCAATTCTGATTATTGTTATTACCACGTAATAATATGAACGTGTTGGTTCGTTTAGCCGGGTCCAGCGGGCGCGGTGCGACGGCCGCGCTCTGCCTAACATACAGACGCGTTTCATTATAACAGATTACAACTTACGGAGAGGGATACACAGATTACTATTATATCAACTGTTCGGGAGCGTCGGCGTCGTATTGTCACATCCATTAAGCTGTGCTCGGGGCGGGGCCAAGCGCGCCACGCCCCCCGAACGCCCTGCGCTGCTCACCCCACACACGCCGCGCCCGGCACTCGCGCAGCGCCCGCTCTACTCACTAAAACGATTTGCTCGCAATCGCATCACCCGAGCATTATCCCATCATCACACCAAAAATCGACGCTTTTCCGGTTTCGAGGCTAATAGTTAATTCGAGCGCCCATTAAAATAATTAACGTGTTTTAGTTGGACCAAGTGATTAAAAAGTAAAATCGAGTGTTGGAAATGTTCGTAAAAACTTTATCAAGTTTGGTATGATGTGGTGCCTCGTGCGGGCTGGTGCCGCGGCGCGAGTGTGTGGGGGTCGGTGAGGGTCGTGGCGGTCGTGGTCAGCGCGGTGGCGACGCAGGGCGCGTGCGGCGGCGAGGGCGGCATGGGCGGCGCGGGCGGCGGCTGGTCGCGCGAGGCGCCGGCACTGCTCAGCACGGCGTTGCTGCTGGGCGGCACGCTGCCCGAGCGTCCGCCCGCGCCGCTCTTCACTATCGACAGCATCCTGGCACCGCGCCCGCACCCCCCGCTGCCTCCTCTGCAGCTACAACACCTGGCGCACTCGCCGTTCCATAGAGCACATGATCTCTTTGGTACGTTTGCCAACAGCTTAGGTAAACACCCTTGACATTCATATTTTACTAAGAATTAAGGAGCCGAACTAGCTCGCCTTCTCACCGCGCGGTGACGTAAGCAACTCAAACGCGAAAAACAATACTGTGAAACTAAAGTCTAATAAACACTTATACCCAAAACTAAATTTTGAACCATTAAAAATGGACTATACATGGACTTGGATCCGCCTCCCATTGTTGCGAGTGTGGATTAAAATATTTGGTTCCCAATTTCAAAACTTGATCCAAACTAAATCTATAGGTCAGATGTGTGTTTAGTTTTTCAAATTATTGACAGTGTTTGACAAGTATTATATACCTAGAAGTTGTATTACGGTATCGACACAGAACATTTTCTGACGTTACCGGTGACTTATAGGTAGCTGAAATAAAAAAAATACTAAAATGAACTAAAACATGCAGCTGATGCTACGCGCTACGCATGCTACGAGTTAGCGCACTGGTATTCTTAAATTATTTTGCTACGATTGCCCAGTCAGTTAGACTAACCAGTGATAGTCTGTGATAGCCTAGTGGTGTGACCGTCGGACTGCCAAGCCATAGTCTCAAGTTCGAACTTAAAGCTTCGGTGATAGAAAACATTGTGAGGGAACCACCATGCCTGACAGATATTTCTCAACGGCATGTAAAGCCAAGTCAGAGGCCCATGAGCGGCATATAAACTGAGACACCAGGTTAGTCACTAACCACACGATAAAGAAAGAAGAAGCCCAGTCAGTTGTAGGTTAAAGTAGCTACTTCCACATCATTCTTTAGTTCTTCTGACCCCAATTTGTTGGAGTCGGCGCAGCATATCTTCTGCCATACTTATCTATTAATCATCATCGCAGTAGTCACCCCTCTTGTTCTTACCCGTTGACCCGTCTAACATTTCTATAAAGTTGAAACTATTTACTAACAATATTCATTTGTTAATGTAATTTCAATCAAAAATATTTAACAGTTTTAAAAATATTCAATAATAACTTGGTATGAAGTAATTTTTATTATGAAAATAATCCCATAATCAACATTATTTAGAGGTCCTGCAGTAAATATTTTTTCTCACAATCTGGGTGAAGCTTAGATTGCTTTTATGAACCTTTGCTAATCTTGATATACTACAACTAATATAATTGAATCCTGTTGACTAACACAACATTTTTAAGTAAAAAAAACTGCACCTGTCACTACATCCGTCCGATTTTAGACTTTTCCACTATGATTTGAATTAGTGTGAAATATATCCCTGTGTCCTAGCGGTAGGAAACTGGGAACATTATAGGCTGATCATGGTGACAAGAATGTTGATAAACCGCACCAGCCCGCGCTGGCTGCTGCGGTGGATTAGAAGATAAAGGCCACTTGCTTTCCAGAGCCGTAAGAACATTAAAGCTGATAAAAGCAACACATTTTTTTTCCGTACCTCCATTTTTCTTTTCTTCTTTTCGATAGCCAACATCTTATAATTTAGAATTTCCTTCTGAGCTATCACCTTTTTCAAAATCATCTTTGGTCTGCCTCTCTAATTATAGAATCTACCCACACTCACTTTCGCATCACAAGCTCCTCCTCTGTTCCTTTCTTCTTTTCTGAATTTAGTGAAACATAAACTGATCAATAAATAGAATAAATTCCTTAATTTCACATAAAACACTAAAAACGCATTATGTTAGTTTGTATCATTTGAGCAGATAGATAAGCACACCAAGATTACACTGATCCCAAGAAACCTGACTATCCTAAGACTTCTAGTGTTACGAAAGAGCATCGTATTCTCCAGTTACTGTGTTGTGGAAGTCAGATAGACAGTCATTTTATGTGTAATAATGGTATTCAGCTGCATCTGGTCAGACTGGAAGCCAACTTCAATATTTATTTATTTTTAATTATTAAATAAACTATAATTATTACACAATTATAGGCTCATCAATGTTACCTATAACTTATAAGACAAATCATACCTACACAAGAATTAGATATCATAATAATTTAACATGTCATAGTTTATACTTTCAAAACTTTTTCAATTATTATTTGAGGCATTTTCAGATAACTAAGACAATTAAGGTACAATTTAGTGGAGACAGTAGACCGCAGACGGCTGTGGTAGTACCGCCAAACTAATGACAGGCCGCAGCGGTACTTCTAGTTATATGTAAGCACATCCGTAGAGGGCGATAGCTCCTATCGCTTGCTGCTGTGGTCGAGCGGTGACTTCAGAAGGTATACCAGTCGTGTTGCCAGTGGCTGTCTATTTGATGGAGAAGATCTATTCATTTCGTTTGAGAAATGATTTTTGAGAATCTGATGAAGGGGAGTCGTAAGTCTTCACAAAAGTTCTAAATCAAAATTGCAGTGGTACTGTGTGTCGCAACGCTGCACCTTCAGTATCGTACCTTTAGCCTTCGCCGCCTAATGTGCCACATTAATCTTAGTATATACTGCATTTAAAGAAGAAAATAATAATTGTGAAAACTGACATTGTCTTATTAACTTTGTCAGTTTGTTCATCGAATATTTGAGTGCCAGAAGTTCTGAGTCAAGCAAGACGATTACTGTCAAATGCATACACTGACTAGAAGAGGATGAGGTCAACTAAGTATGCATTTCCTCAAAAAACATCCTCAGACACTAATGCGCATTATATGTTATTGGTCCTTATATGCATGACCTGACCAAGAATGTCCGGGCTTGAAATGAGACTACGTCGGTATTCTATTCTTTAGCCCTCTGGAGATTGTTTCGGTGTTTCTTCTTCGAGTAGTCAGATATGGAGGATTAACGTCGACATCACCTAGTTTAAAAAAAATGTTAACGTTTACACTAAATTCCATAAATAAATACCCGTAACCGATGTTTAAATATTCATTCATACGTCCGTAATCCGTATGGCTGTGCTACAAAATGACTTGACCCAATATCAAATCAAATCAAATCATTGATTTCTTTGCAAACATGGGTAGGTACATAGATGTTCTTTTTTCTTGAGGTTCTCCACATTTTGCCGTCATATGGGCATGCAAATAGTAGGTGTACAATTATTATAAAATTAAGTGGCATGTCCTTGGATTTAAATATGATTAAAAATTAAAAAAATATGTCAATATGGTTACAGTAATAAAAAATTAAAATTAAAATATTATCAATAATGTCAAACGGTAAATTGTTCACATGGATAATAATTGTTATCACTTATTGTCACTTTGAGGTCAAGGTTTGGAAAATTTATCGTATAAGAAATCGTTCAAGTTATAGTAACATTTGTTAACTAATTACACACAAATACAATTGCAACTAATTATCCGACCGTGATTGTGTTAGTATAGTAAATTTTTGTAGGAAGACCTTAGAATTGACTAGCCAGACTTTATTTTTATTTCGTGGTTCTCTCAACTTCAATCTAAAACCGGTGACTCTTCTTCCGGATTTGGACCTCGCCCAAAGTTTAACCATTATTATCATCAAATCTAAGATTTCAAAACAATAAAGTTGCGTGCAGTTTGCTATTTTTAACCGACTTTCTTCAAAAAGGAGGAGGTTCTCAATTCGGTTGTATGTTTTTTTTTTTTTGTTTTTGTTTGTTACCTCATATCTCCGTCGTTTCTTAACCGATTTCAAAAATTCTTCTTTTATGTGAAAGGATATACTTCCCGATTGGTACCATAGAAATTTCATCAAAATCGGTTCAGTAATTTGGTATGTTTTCACGTTAATTGCTATATCACGCGACGACGCCTGAAGTTTTGCGTGTTTAATTTGACACACTTCCTGACTTCCGATTGAATTAAAAATTTGCACGCTTATGTATATCGCGTGATAGTACAATATATCGATGACATGGAGCTGATCTGATGATGGAGCTGGACGGCGGCCTTAGGAACTCCGTTATGAAACGGCATAACCCCATCGAGTTTGGGCTCGTATGATTCGTCATGACGAGTACTTTGTCTCTAGATGATATCCAGGGTCTGATGATGAAGCTGGAAGGTGGCCATAGGATCTCCATGATAAAACGACGTAACCGCATCAAGTTTGGGCTCGTTTGATTCGTCTAAATGAGTAGTTTGTCTATAGATGGTATCCAGGGTCTGATGATGGAGCTGTAAGGTGGCCATATGATCTGCGTGATAAAACGACATAAACGCATCGAGTTAGGGCTCGTTTGATTCGTCTAAATAAGTTGTTTGTCTTTAGATAGTATCCAGGGTCTGATGATGGAGCTTGAAGGTGGCCATAGGATCTCCGTGATAAAACGACGTAACCGCATCGAGTTTGGGCTCGTTTGATTCGTCTTAATGAGTAGTTTGTCTTTAGATAGTATCCAGGGTCTGGTGATGGAGCTGTAAGGTCGCCTTAAGAACTCCGCTATAAAACAACAACCCCATCGAGTTTGGACTCGCTTGATTCGTCTTGACGAGTACTTCCTTAAAGTTCTGGTTACAATATAAAAATTAATTCATGATTAGAATTTGTGTAGTATGCTAAAAAGTCTACAACTAAAAAGGGTAAAATAAAAAACTTTCTGCGAAAAAAAACCGACTTCCAAAAAAACACTAAAAAACAACTAAAATAACTTTTTTTTAAATTACTTTCGGAAGTCGGTGACAAAAAATTACAATGAAACAAACAAAGTCACCGACTTCCGAAAGTAATTTAAAAAAAGTTATTTTAGTTTTTTTTTAGTGTTTTTTTGGAAGTCGGTTTTTTTTAGACAGGTAGGTTTTGGAACAGTTTTAGTAGGTATACAACTACGTCGACTATATTTTGAAACCTCTTGTAAAACAAGTACTTTGCAGCTTTATCAAAATCTAGTTAGTATCTATCTTTTGAGTTTAACAAATTCATTGCTTTGGATTCTTGAAAAAAGCCACCGTGACCAAAAACTGTTATTCTTAAAAATAACTTAAATACCTACACCATTATTTAACTCAATTGTATTCTTTTCTAATGTTGCAATTAGGCACTTAGGTACTTTTTGATCAATGCTTCCCCCTTGTTATGCTATCAATGCAAAATGTTGGGAGAATATTATGTTATGTCAGGTGTGGTCAGAGAGTGTTGATTTTACAAATCAATTTCGCTGGGATATGTTTTTTAAAAGATTTCTTTTATAACGCTAGAGTTGTAAAAGAAATGGTGGAGTTCGGAGTAGCTTATTAATTTTCAGACACCGGTTCCTTAAATTACCGGGTTTTATGGTCAACTCGACTGAAAATATTAAGTCAAATATGAAAAGAATTTTGGAGTACCTACGCAACGCAACATATCCAACCAGGAACGAAGAAATAATATTTTAGAGAGGTTTGGACATTTTCTGCGCTATTTCAAAAAGATTGAATCAATTGACCCTTCATAAGGTAAATCGGCCGAAGCTTTTTCTACTTTTACCAGTACTAAAAACTAAATAAATAAGTTTCACAAAAAAAACAAAAAAATAATATCAACTAAGGAACGGAATGTAAATAATTATAGTCGACAACTGCACGTCTGCTTCGTGATTGTGATAAGAGGCTTTCCAAGCAGCTTAATGCTTTGTTTTGGGGGCCCACAGCACAATGATTTTCTGTGGTCACCATTCGGAAAACGAAACGTTAAAATCTGAAAATATTGTCCAATTTATTGGCCGCTACATGTACACTGATACTCTTCAAGGACGCACGCTGTCAGCGAGATACTTAGATATGCAGCTACGAGATATCGTAGCTAGTGCTACGACGTAGCACAGGACCATCTTTTTTTATTACAGCTTACTAAATTAAGTAATCCTTTCACTCGATCTTCTCACAGAACCACAAATATTCTAACATTATCGTCTTCCATCCAAACAAGTCTAACCCTGGGTTAGTCTCCACGAGCGCGTTACAAGAAAGAGAGTAGGTACAAGGAAGCATTTCTAAGCATGCTTCTTACGCATGTAGAAGCGTACTTGAGACGTGGAGCCGCCCTTTTTGGTCATCCTAAATACATACAGGTGTACAGGGACTCTCCACGAAGCCGTCAACCAAGCATTGGTGGGCTGCATGGATTGAGTACCCCGGTTGAGAACGTAGGTGCTTTAAAGGAGGGTATCCACATCGTGAAGGTGACTGTACTGAAAAACTACTTTTTTTTGAGGAGAAAATTCCCGTTTTACGGTAGGACTCAATGTAACGCATTCAAAACATTGTGGTGATGGATGGATTGAATATTACGGGGGTTGTAAAGGTATATATAAATATATAAATTACATTAAAACATGAATTAAAAATAAACTTGTGAAAAAGTGGGAACTTTGACCCCAACATCTCTGTAACTAGAAGGTTCCCAGGTATAGTCTAGAATAAAAAAATGATCACAATGACGGGGAGAACAAGTTTTGGCTTCGTTAAGAGTCTTTTTACACCCTTTATGTGGCAAAATTCTTATCATTATGATAAAAATTTTCATCTCAAGTACGATAAGACTATTCCAAAGACAAGACACTTTTGGAGTAGGACGCAACCTGCGTCGACACCCTTGCGCCATTTTATTTTGCAAGCACGACGGGCTGTGCTGGTGTTGCTGCTGCGGCTGCTGAGACCCTCAAACGGCGCAAATACTGTAACCTAATTGGTAGTTACAGTTTTGAGCCGTCTGGGGTCGAAACGATCGGGTCATGGGGTTCAAGTGCGCGTCTCCTTGTTAAATAAATTTCTCGCCGACTGGTCGACCCTTCGAGTGACTAAAGGGCTGGCTATTTCTTTGTTCAAAGAATTAGCATTGCAGATATTCAATGTGGCATTGTTGCCAGTGTTCTGGGCTCGTTTCCAGATGACAGCGATGCAGACGAGTACTTTGACGCCTAAGCGTTCTATTGTTTATATTTAGTTTATTTTATTATAGTTTGGCCGCTGAGAGAATGCGTTCCTGACAGGTCGTGAGCGAAAGAACGATGTAACTTTGAAGTGGCGAAGAATTTACGATAAACATATAACCATCGTTTTTTTGCCCTATTAACAAGTAATATTATTAAAAACGATATTATTACAATCAATGTTATAATTTCGTGCTAAATTTATGTTTCATAAATACGAAAACGATATATTTTATAATTCATCCCGCGTTGTTACAAGGTTACGTCAAACGTCATTTTTTGTAGTGTTGTGCCAAAAATAACTAGGCAGTTATCTGTCGTTAAACTATATAATAATACGTTTTTCATTATAATTATAAAATGCATGAATAATTCGCCATTCGGCACGAAGAAGATGATGAACCTATTAAAAGAAAGCTGCGAGAAAGTCACAAAAGATGACTGGGCTGGCTGAATGAATTAATACTTTGATTGATAATGATATAATAATACGCGTTGGCGAAACTGATGAAGACGGCACCTCCTCAAGCGAATCCGATTCAGATTAAATTTGTTAAATTTGGACTCAGTCGCAACTACTCAAAATATTATTGTTTTATTTTATATTAAATATTTCAGAATATTACTATTGCATATTTATTTTCTTCACGCTAGTTAAATTCAGAAATTAGAAACCAGACAAACAAGTATTAAAGCTAATGTTATTCTTGTTATGGGTCGGTTAAAAAACATATCTATTAATAGTGTTACTTATTGCTCATCACTAGTCATGACCAACTGACGTCAGGAACGCATTCTCTCAGCGGCCAAACTATAAGTCCTTTTTTGTAAATATGTATTTAATTATTGTAAAAGTAGATTTAAAATGGATTTGAGTACTTTCAACAAAGAGATTTGAAAGACTAACTCGTAATATTAGAATGTAGTTGACTTTCAAAGATAAATTTTAGTCTTTTGTCTCTATCTAGGCACACGTTGACGTTATACAGGGTGGACCAAATAGTGACTTCATTAAGAAATATTAGATTCCTCACGCGCGCCCCGGGGTATCCGAAAATACCCCATATGCTATGTTCTGCGATTCTTGATTGTTTTAGAGTTATCGATTCTTGAAAATTGCATGGGAACCGCTTTAAATAAATTATATTATACCATTAGTTTAAGTTATATTGTATTTTGCTTTGTTTTTATTCCCAAAACTCTTTATTCTATTAAAATATTATTTTGTCACAAGTATGCTACCATAAGTACAATCAAAGTGAACGAGGAAAACTGTTCCACCGTAATACAGTCCATACTAGTACGGGGAACAGAGCGAATCATTTCTGTGTTTGCAACTCAATGACGTACATAATAAGTACCGAAACGTAACAAAGAAAATTGTAACTACATCAACAGCTTATTTGTAATTTACTGAACTGTCAAGGTTGTAATTTTGATTTGGCAAATAAAGAAGTTTTTTTTTTATATCTTTATTTTTACGCGGCTTCTTCACATTCTTAAACGTTAACTAGAGACATTTTTTAATCTCCTTAGAATCAAGAGTAATAAACAGCCTGTAAAAATAAAGATCGTTTTTTCTTAAAGCGGTTCTCATACAATTTTCAAGAAGCGATAACTAGAAAACTATAAAGAATCGCGGATCATATATGGGGTATTTTCGGGTTCCCCTGGGCATGAGGAATCTATTTTTTGATGACATCACTGTTTGGACCACCCAGTATGAACGCTAAGGTCGTACCTACTCTGGGTAGTGGGTACGATTTCAGCTTCTATGTTTTTTTTTCTTTGAAGGTTTTTATCAGTTTACTTTACTTTTTATTGGTTTCTACCGGTTTTTATCAGTATTAGTCACGAACCTATGAAACTTTACCCGTCTATATACTTTAGCGACTAAGTGCAAGACATCGGCGGCGCGAGCCCCGGGCGATCCCTCGTATACATGCCAAACCGCATCGAGGGTGAAGACGGCTTATCTCAATTAAGATCTTTTTTCCTCTTATCCAAGCGAACATTTTAAAATTTAAAAATATCCTTAGGGTTCGGTGACTCGTTGCCATAACAAAAACAAACGTTTGTTTTCTTTTATTGAGTTCGCAAGTAATTTTGGATGTTTAGACTATATATCTACTCTAAATATCTTTACCTAAACCTTATTGAAAACATAAATAGCCAATAAGTAGACAATTTGTTTGTAATATCAAAAGGTTATCAATGATATTAAGGTTATACTAAGTAACGTATTTATTTTATGAACAGTTTTCTATCTCACAATATGGCGAATTTTCCTATTTAAATATCAAGGGCTGAAGGCGTGCGGTGCGCGCTCAATTCTCATTCACGTTTTCAAGACTCTGCTTGGAATAAGATTTACCTACCTGTGTGAATCTACCAACTTCTTCCAATTTATCATTATTATTATATAGATATATAGATATTATATATAGCTTCATTTATAACTTTTCATAGGTCCTATTGATTATTAGGTAATGGTTTGAATATTAGGTTTAATATTCACTCCGTTCGCGTTTTCCTTATCTTCATCCTAATAAATACACAATTTTGTGTCTTCAATCAGGAAACCATTGAATACGTCATTTAACCCTAAACTTCTGTTTGTTAATTCTATTAAGCAGGAACTTTGACATTACAATTAATTTGAATTGCTCCCTTCGCCAACCCTCTTTGAGGGTGCTTCTCGAATTAATTTACAATTAGGTGTCAAAACATTAATTGCTCTTAAGTATCATGTCAGTTGGAATGATTTGACGTCCATCAAATTTATTGCAAAATAGAAAAGTTAACTTTAAAGAAAAAACAACTCGCCTTCTAATATTGTGTTAATCTCAGCAGACCTGTATGCTATATCTCAATAAACACATCTGACATTTTCGCGTAGCATAGGATTTTATTAAATTCAAAATCGATAGGGCTTAGCTGGGCGGAGGTGCTGCGGTGGCGCGTGTGGAATACTGCCGATAGCGCCTTAGCAACGTGCCGCCGGCCTTAAAAGCTTTTATATTCCTTTAAGAAATAATACAGTGTAATGCCTCTCGCGATTCCAGCACAGTATAAAAATATTCAATTTTTATTCTTGGCGCAAATATTTTAACGGTTCGCTTTGGAGTGCGGCCCGGGGAAGCTCATGGGGCTCTAAGCTCAGATCTTCACGCACCGTCTACTCGAACGCGTATTAGCACTGATACGTAGTGACGCATCCTATTTTTATTCTAATTTATTTTTAAAAATATTCAAATTTAAAAATGCAGGTGTAGCTAGGAATAATTTTGATACAGTACCATATTTACTGTAACAATTTTTTAGAACTAATAACTAATTTGTTCACGAAAGATGTGAAGACAGGAAATGAATGAGACGGCTTATTATAATAATAATATCTTAACAAAATCCATGGTTATCAGAATTATAATTATCTTCATACCAGAGTGCTTTGACTTTAATCTATGTCTGAACACGTGACACACCTGAAATAATACTTAATATAAGAATTTCCTACTGGATCGATCTGAAAAATGTGATGTTAGGAACCACAAATTTTGTACACCAAATTTCTAAAATAGAATATCGCAGACTTCTTTTTCTGCCTCCCAGGATTATTCCCTATATTTAGCAAGGATTACCTACAGCCGAATATTATCAAGTGCTTTTAATTTCTTGATGATTTACAACTTAAACGCTTTCGCGTGCAGGTGTGAGCGGCGTGGGCAGCGCGGTGTCAGGCGCGGGAGGCTACGCGGGGTTGTACGGCGGGTACGCGGCGGCCGCGCTGGCCGGGCTAGCGGGCCCGCCGCCCAAGCGCAAGCGCCGCCACCGCACCATCTTCACGGAGGAGCAACTCGAACAGCTCGAGAGCACCTTCGACAAGACCCACTACCCTGATGTTGTTCTAAGAGAACAGCTCGCGTTGCGGGTTGACTTGAAAGAAGAGAGGGTTGAGGTATGTCTATTTGTTTTATCTGGAAACTGTCATGTTGCTCTTACAAGAAGCAACTGATTGTACCTACGAATCTTCACCGACTTGAATGAAGTTTAAAATAACGACAATTACACATTGTAACAATCAGTATAGGTAATACACGAGATAGAATCTTGCAATTGTTCTAGTAAGCTAGTTCTGAAAACAGTATTTTTGATCTTGTTGTTTTGTACTATTCGCTCGCTAGGTAGGTTATTAATCATAGAAATGGTTGGGGTACATAACTATATATAGCAGTATCTTAAAGTCTTTCAGTGAGCAGAAAAGCATCGAAACACGTTCAAAATATAAGTTCATGTACTTAGTGATTTTCTACCAAGTTGCGGACACATTCCCAGTTTTTTCGCGATCATACAATAAGCGATATTTAATAATAGAACTCAAAAATGTTCCTTTGTTTCACTATTTTCCTCCAAACAAAGTTAAATAGGAAATCTACTTAGTTCATAATACCAACCGTATTTTCTTTCCTTTGTTGCGTAAGGCTTCACGTTAAAATGTTAAGTAATAAAGAAAAATATTTTTTACTGGTACGTGACTGTACCTACGCGTGTTTGAAACTTTCCTTTCATTGAATTAGAAAAAACAATCCTTCATTTACCTACCTAGTCTTTGTGTTTGATGAAAGCATTCGAAACATGGAGATTATGTAATAATACATTTTGATACAAGTGGGGAAACTTTGTCATTGCAGCTGGAAAGTCAGTTTTCGAGAAAGTGTATCTATATGTGATACCTATGTAGTACATTTTGAAACACGTAGGGAATGGGCTTGGAAGATTTTTGTATGAAGCCTGGCCAGCCTCACTTCCGCCATTTTAATTAAAGTTGCGACCACGCATGACCTATATTAATCGAAAGCTGGTGTCAATACACACAAGTTTTGTATGAGGCAAAATCTCTAAAGTGTCACGTTTCCGAGATATGAGCTATCAAAGTTAAAGTCCATTCACTGATGGCATCTTCGGCACGGTAGGACTCAATGTGCTGATGGATGGATTGAATAGCGCGGGGGTCGTGAAAGTGTCTTATGTAAAAAAAATACATTAAAAACATGTATTTAAAAAAAAAAACTTTATTTTATACATTAGTTGGTTTGCGACTTCTCCTTTTAACGTGCAAAGGCAAAGCGAGGGGAAAAAAGTCAATTTTATCATAGTTTCATAATGGTTAATGTCAAAAATACTTAACTTTCTGTTATCTTATTATTTCACAACTGTATTG
Organism: Lycophotia porphyrea; assembly: GCA_950005105.1. Taxonomy (NCBI): domain Eukaryota; kingdom Metazoa; phylum Arthropoda; class Insecta; order Lepidoptera; family Noctuidae; genus Lycophotia; species Lycophotia porphyrea. The sequence goes on from OX465393.1 coordinate 11,793,497, forward strand.
AAAAACGTCGTTTGATTGACGTCATTCAGTTGTCACTACAGTTCTTGACTCCATAATATTTCGTGAATTCCACATCGGCTGCAATAACATATTTTCCCCACTTGTATCAAAATGTTCCTTAAATCTACAATCTACGGGATAAGGGATTAAAAGATACAATAGGTTTATATAAACATAATGTATTTTAAGGACGCCCTATAAGTACCTTTTATATGATTTCATTATATTCACTAGGTTGAAATAAATTCTCTGTCAAATTGTAAGTAGATCTCTCCTTATTTCTATTATAATAATATTTCAATCAACTTATTATGATTAAAGATGGCGTACAAAGCTTAGCTTGTACCTAAGCCGTCTGTTTCTATTTTCCAAAACGTTTAGGTCAGCCACAAAACCGGGAAACATTTTATCCAATTTCATCGACTAATAAATCGGAACAGTGAAACAACTTCTGTCAGTATAAGGTGTAAACAGACTCTTCACGAAGCCGCCAACCAAGCATTTTGTACACTCAACTAAGTAACTCTGCGCAAAAATTATTGCTGGGAAAGGATTTTTTTTGTCGTGAAAAATAACGGTTCACGCTAGGACTCAATGTAACGCACTTCAAACATTGTGCTGGTGGATGCAATGAATAGTACAGGGGTCATGGAGGTTTTTAAAGCTACAACGTTAAAAACTTGGAAGTTTGACCCCCAAGAAAAAAATATCGCAGTGAAGGGGAGAACTACTGCCTTTCGGCTTCATTAAATTGGGTCTTTTTACACCCATATTATACTTTGATTATTTTTCATCCATTCGTCAATGTGTTACTAAACGTGGACGAGAACAATATGTTTGTTCAATACCTTTAAGACTGTACGATTATACGACAGCCGTTACATCAAAGATAAAGTAAATATCAAAATGTATTTACAATATTAATATAAATAAACCCTTGGTTAATCCTTTTTCGAAGGAAAAAAAATTAAATTGGGCGCCCGTAGGCTGGTATGTGACTCTGAATGACGAGATTAACGGGGCGTAACGTTTAGTAGTAGCGAAGGGCCCACAGTCAACAACGCTGACGTGACATATTCTACGACACCATGTGGGTGGTCGGCCGTTTTATGAAACGCGTCAAGAACTGAACATGTTTTCTCTAAAACCAAGACTACGATTTCTATGACGCAATTTACGTTTGGTCGTTGTCTACTTCTTTTATAGTTATCCTAAACCTATCTCTATCTATCTTAACACCCTTTAAAGCCAATTCATAATTAATTCTACGGCCCGCTGGTCATATTTACAAATTCTTCCACTCCAAAACAACTAGGCCCATATTGCCCGCGAATTTAACTTGTGGAGTTCTGCTCGTGGCTTCACCGCTACATCGCAAGATTAGCCCGAGCTGCTGTATAGGTACTAGACCACAAAGTGCTCTCAATAGAATCTGTGATGTTGAAAGTAAGTCGGGATATGTTTGTGGGCTGCCGGCCACCGGCTACCGGTGTTGCGGCGATGTGTGCCGACCACTTGACAGCGTGCCACCCAGCCGGACGGCTCTGTTTACACGAACACTCATCTTATCCGGCCACGGACTGCGCAAATCCAAATGACATTCTGTACTTCTTAACTTTCGAAGGTTTCATGAAATTCAACATAAGTGTTGACTCGACTTTATGTGCGTATGTGGATATGACACGGATAATATAACTCATTATAAGTTATACTACTGGCAGAATATATTATGATATTTGTTTTTAACAATTTATATAACCTACTATGCTCCAGTCAAAATGAAAAATGAAGAAGCAGTTTGGAGTTCTGCCTTAGTTTAAAAAAAAATCCGGGCCAAGTGCGAGTCGTGCTTAAACGCACACAGGGTTCCGTAGCACCACATTCATATGTTGTATTGTGTTGTAAACAGCTACTAGCTATAATAAACTAGAAAATGCGAAAGGTTATGTTTGTTTCATTGATCTAGTTTTTCAGCTAATCCCCTGCAGATTAAAAGTCTGATTTCTTCGACGTCTCTATCTGGCTAATTTCATTTAAATCCAGTGTGCAGCTTCACGGAGTCCGAAATTCTTTTTTGATTGTTTAATTTTTATATAGGAGAACACACAACTTTCATTTTATTCAACGTACACATTGTTTACATTAGATTTGGCTTTGGGTCTGTATTCTAAACATACAATACAAACCCAAAGCCAAATCTAATGTTATATTGTTTTTCTTTCATTAACATACTATGAAAAACAAATGTAGAAAACTAAAACTGAAACTGTGTTGAAAACTAAATTTGTTTTTCGTTTGTTTAAAGAAAAACATTGTTACTGCTGCAGTTTGATGAAAAAGTCCCATATCTCTAAAACTATACATTAAATCTTACCAAATTTCGTTGAAAGTTTTTTTTACGTTCTACAATCCTACATTTTTTCAGAATTTTCCTCCTCTTACTTTAGAAATTAGAGGGACACACACACACATTTTACCACTTGGAAGTGTCTATCTTTCAAACTATTGACTTTGAGAAAAAATGTTTTTAAAAACCTCCATGTCATTTTTAAAGACCTATCTATACACACTTCGCACGTATAGGTTGGATGATTTTTATTTTTTTAGTTTCAGTTCCATGTATATGGAGCCCCCCCTTAATCTTTCTTCCTTAATTTTTGCATAAAAATCGTAAACCGGTTCACAGAATACTAGATGTATTCTGTTACACTGCCTACACTACCTACAAAGTTTCAACTAATCAGTCTTAATAGTTTCGGAATAAAGTGACTGTGATATACGGACAGACAGACAGACAAACATGACGAATCTGTACTAGGGTTCAGTTTTTTGTCTTGGTTCTGTGCTGGTGGTTGGTTCGAAATACTCATATTTTCTCATAGCTTACACCAATTATCAATTATAATGTTTTGGTAGGTTACATATACATTATTAACGTCGAAGCTCATTAATTTTTCGCCTCACTTAATTGGTAAAATGAAGCCCGATATGCAAACAAGTTAAAAGATCAGAACGTAATATAAATAAGTAAGTAATTTAAATGACTTCTATGGCTTGTCTGGCTGAGAGCAACGGTCTACATGTGAAATTTTGCTTTAGTGTAAACTTTTTATTAAGGAATCCATAGTAAATCACCGCGGGCGGGTAGAGTTTTCAACCGAGTACAATTTTGCCTCAGGGCAAATAAAAAGGGACGACGCGGTGAGACGGGCGCGGCGAAAATTAATCTGAGTTAATTAAATTTGATTTATTTATGCTGCCCGGCCGCGCGGTTGGAGCGAGGGAACGATAAAAGCACAACAATACGGCTAATGAGGGTCACTTTTACGGCTTTTTCCCGGATAACAGAGTTTTTCCGATTTGCGTAACTTACAACTTGAGTAATCAACCAAAGTTATTCTTTGTTCAAAGCTGTTGTTTTCATTTATCATTGGCCAGGTTTAATTTATTGAGGGATAAACTCTTGTATGAAAACTTTTTTCCACGAAGCCTTCGATGTACACGAGTAAGCTATTGTATTAGCATAATGGTGCTTACGAATTAAATAAGCTGGGACATGTTGGTTTTTTCAAAATTATAAAGAAAATCTAGGTATTTATCTCGATTTTAGATTAGATATTCATATAATAGCATTATGTCTACATGAACAATGAATAAGAAAAACAAATTAAAAAAAAAACTATTTTTCAATTTTTTATTTATTTCGTTTCTCCTGTTCTTAAATTGATTCCATATAATTTTTTCTAGGTCTGCCTCTTATTTTTTGGCTTTAAGAACCCAATTTAAAATATTATATAGTTACCGCATTGAATCGCACCGACGACGGGCTTATTTATTTTTAGGCTGCTGATTTTCTCAAATCGTTAAAAACACACTATGTCTTAAAATGCCCGTTACACCAGTTCCGGATAAATTCGCGCGAACTACTTTTGTAGATAATTTCTTAATATTCGGTATGTCCCATCTTTGATTCTTTCTGATATACTTAATTTTACTTTTAGGTCGACGTCTCCCATGCTTCAGCTTTGCTACATTTATGTTCTTATCGATTTTAAAAAAGTATGGAGATTTTTCGTAGTAATTGTATCTAATTGGTCGGACACCCAAGAATAGACTATGCTATGAATGAGGATACTTACTAAACTTTCGTCATAAGTCATGAAGGTACGTAAGCACAAAACATTAAAACCTGCACCTGTTTAAAAGAACATTCGCTACGTTTTATAATTCAGCAGTGGTTGGTTGTGTGGAGGAAGTACATTGTAGATACAACAAAAGTGTGAGTTGTTGGCAATACACTCGTTTTCGTTGTTGCCCCTGTTATTTGCGCAGCGGCAATTGGAAATTGCATTATTAAAACGCTTTTGTTTAGGCATCACAACACTTGCTCAGAATCGAGCGCACGGTCATAGCAATTGCTTTGTTTCTGAATTGGTTACAACTTTTTGCTATTAGTATTAATTAATGCAGTGAGTAAATAAGTTAGCATTTGATTAAATAAGTAAAGAAAATGGATATATAAGAGATTTATACATTTTTAATCTAAACAATCCAATCCAATGAAATAAATAATTCCTATGATAGATTAGATATGTTCGGGTCCATACCATGATACTTAATCATAATAACTTGCATAGGCATTTTGCACTGAGATAAGACAACCAGAAATAAACGTCATCTGTAGCAATGGGGCCGAATCTGATATTTTTAAAGATTTTATTATACGCCTACGCCGCGCTACGCAGTGCTACGACCGACGGCTGGCTACGCAATAAAATTCCTGTAATAAATAGGTTGAAAGTCTGACTTTTATTCCAGTTTACGACGACGAATTACTATGTCGATTGTAAAATATAGCCCGCTATCAGTAGGAATGTTTTTTAGCGCTGGTGACCTTACAGTCGCACTTAAATGTTCCCTTAACCAAACCGGTATGAATTCTTCGCGTCCTACTTGAACCATTTAAAACTGCATGCGTTCAGTGCTGCCGACCCCAGAGCGTAGTTTAGATTAGAATACAAACACTAAAGAGGTTATAATAGTAATATGTTGTTAGTAAGAAATGATTTAAATGCATGCTGGCTTGAGACATCTTCCCGGTAGGTTTGTTGAATAAAAACTCACTGTGTCAATATTGTACGAAGTACCGCTGCTGAGTAAACGAAAAGACAACGAAGGGTAGTTCGCAATCTTCCATTGTAGGATAGACGTTCAACTCTTTACACAAATTAATTATTAAGTGAGGTGTAATCTAGTTGTCTCCGCAGAGTGCTCGGTGCGCGGCGGAGCGCCAGCCGCCGCGGGCGCGCGCCCACGCTGTTTATCTTACGCCACCACTGTCTGATTAACTGAATGGCTTATATTCACTTATAACCTCACGATTTATGTTTTCTAACGATATTCATAATTAAACCATAATAATGCGCCCCACACCCGTGTGCTCTTTCGATTATAATCGTAATATTTATGTTAATGTTGCGTATGAATGTGAAAATGATATACTTATCTACCTATCTACTTAGTAATAGACCTAGGCGTATATAATCTGAATAATTTTCAGGTTTTACGTTTTCGTTAATCAGGTTTTACGTTAATGTTTTATGATTATGCAGCCGCAAATACCAGCAGAAGCAATTCAATAAATTATATCGACTTGCATTTAGGTAATTTTTTTATTCTGCAATGTTTGGCAGTTCGCTGGAAAAAATCGTTCTTCGAAGAAAGGACAGCTACTGCGGCGGCGACTTACGTCCACCATAACGCGCGTTGCAGTACTGTAAATTTAGTAAGTAACATTGGCAATGCGGATTGTAATTCACCAGAGCGTACTCACGTCACGCCTCGTTGCACAAATGCATTACAGTAACTACTGTGAATGCAGATAGTGGCAATCTGTTTTCATCAGATTTAATCTTCGTTTGGCGCACTGAGTTTTGTCCCACATAAAAAATCCTGGGTCGTCCCAAACAAGGTGCTTCCCGTCACAGTTCCTATTAGTACCTTCTTAGGTCTATGATGATAAAGTCTAGTCGTCTAGTTTAAAACGTTATTTATTTTTTTAAATAATCAATTCAGCTCATTAAAAAACTGGCCAAGCGCACGAAGGGTTCCGTACCATTAACCGAAAAAAACACGTCTCTTGTATGGGAGCGCCATTTAATTATTAAATAATTTATATTTTTATTATTTTTTGTTATAGCGGCAACAGAAATACGTCATCTGTGAAAATTTTAAGTGTCTAGCTATCACGGTTCATGAGATACAGCCTGGCGACAGACAGCCAGACAGACGGACAGTGGAGTCTTAGTAGTAGGGTTTTTAGCCTTTGGGTACTGAACCCTAAAAAAAGTAGTTTGAAATATAACAGTTTTTGTGAAGGAGCTATCATAAGGAAGCTATCCTACCTAGATATGATTTACACATGTTGGTATCGCCAAGTAGTATTGGTGCATGTAAAAAAATAAACATTGAGAAAAATCATTCTTTTTTTCTCACAACAACAATACTTTTACTTATAAAATATTCCATGTAAAACATTTCAATTGTTTTTATTTTCCAAAGTAATCGGCATAAATACCGGGAGTAAACAGACTCTTCACGAAGCCGTCAACCAAGCATTATGTACATCAAACTAAGTAACTTTACGCAAACATTAGTGCTGGGAAACGACTTTTTTTTAGGCTGAAAAATCACGTTTTACGGTAGGACTCAATGTAACGCACTCAAAACATTGTGCTGATGGATGGATTGAATAGTTAGGGGGTCCTGGAGGTGTCTGAAGTAAAAAAAAAATACAATAAAAACAAGTATTTAAAAAAAAACTTGTGAAAAAGTTGGAACTTTGACCCCCAATATCTCCGTAACTAGAAGGTTCCCGTTTGGTCTAGAACAAAAAAATGATCGCAATGACGGGGAGAATAAGTGCCTTTCGGCTTCGTTAAGAGTCTGTTTACACCTTTTATAATCTTTCCTACATCGTTACAAAGGCGTACTTAGTAGGTAGACTTTATTTTATGTAAATAACTTTTCATAAACCGAAAAATTTGTTTTAACGAACTTGCATTTTCCTTTAGCAATATCATACTACGTACCAATATGCACTCTCTACAACTTATTCCTTCTATGTAGACTGAAACTCATAGTTTCTATTGAAGTTGAAGATACGACATTCTTAATGATATTGTTGTAGAAGAGTGATGCTCTTGCTCTGTGTGCGAGCAAACGGCGCAGATGACACAAATGGAGGAACATCCAACACACAGCGATGAACAAGAAAAAGTGGGCGTGACGCTCCGCCCAGCCCCTAGCGCCCGGCCGCGCTTTCTTGTGATCTGCAGCCTCCCCCCGGCAGGACTTATCTCCTAATAGGTAGCTACAATAAAACAGATACGCTAGCAATGTGTTACTAAGTAATAAAGCGGCGCCATTTTGTCCTGCGCTTCCGTGTCGCCTGAAAGCAATAACGCCTTTATGAGCTGAGCAGCGATCCGGCATCTAGTGATCAAAGAACTCGTCCTGTTTCATTTTACGCTTGTTGCTCTCATTCATTGTCAAACGAAACGGTGATAACACAATCTTTCAATTCTTTTTTGTTTATCATAGGTATCACAGTTCAAATAAGAACGGCTGTATTTGTTCATGTTTCTTGGCAATTATTTGTATATGTTGGTTTTGTACGGTATGTATACCTTCCTTATATAATCTAGAATACATGATTACTACTTTATTTTATAAACTAACTATTATAACAATAATTATCTACGATTAAATAAACTAAACTAACAACAAACTATGAAAGGGCATCAAAAACTCCTCCTTAACGCTGTGCTGTTAGCTGGTAACGTGCCCAAGAGACTGGCGGCGTTGCCACGTTGTATGGCAATACTTAGCCCCTGGCCAAGGTAAAAGCCAGCCCTTGGGTTACGGGAAGCGTCAACTAGGCGTTTAAAATTTTCCTTAAAAAGGCTCTGAGCACTCGGATCCCACGGCTCCATAACGGCATGATTACTTATATTCCCGCGGCTTCGCCCTCTTAGAGGAAATCTCACGCGAACGTACCAGGACAAAAGTATCTTATGTCCTAACCAAGGGCGTCGCTAGCTTTTGGTCTAGGGGGGGCAAAAGGGTGCGACAGACAGATTTGTAAGGGTTAAGATTACTCCTGCCAGGGCTGCGGGCTGTTCGAAAGAGATACCGCGGCGCTGGAACACAAAGGGCAAGGAAGGAACACGGACGGGTTTTAGTCATTACAAGTCTGACACTCCCTTCCGCTCTGCCCAGAGCGGATGAAGTCATTTGATGATTTCCCATCGGTAAAAAAAAAAAGCCTTCCACTTCAGACAAGTTAGCTTTCCACTAGTCCTTTTATTCAGAAATAGATGTACCTAACTTAATTGACTTAGGGCGACAATTCTAAGAACAAAATTAACTAAGTTGGAGACTTAGTTCATTTTGTTCTTAGAATTGTAATTCTTAGAAAGCGAGCAAACCGAGCTCGGAAGTTCAAACTATAGAATATGTAAGTTTTTAGCGGTAGTAAAAGTACTTAGGTGCTCCAATTTTTAACCTAAAAATATTTTTGTTTATGTGGTTCTAACGTAGGTCTATCGGTCCAAATCAGCTCTGTCATTTACATTATGGCGGACAGGCAGAGAAAGTTGCATTACACTTTATTATTTTGATATTGATTTTTGTTTAGAATTGTCCTATAAAAGATGCTATGAGCTCTTTTTCAAGAAGCCATTTTTCTTTTCAATAACATTCGTGCCTGACGAACAAAACGTTGTGAGTGAAACTGCTACATCAGATTGCAACTAAACACTAGCAGGGTAAAATTGTACCACAATAAATACAGATGCTAAACCATGCAAAACAACAATATTAATTCTGCAACTGACCGGTTACTGAGTAAAACCTTGTGACAGACAGACAGACAGATATCCTTGGGTCAAAAATAAGGGTCAGAGTGACACACTTTTCGAGTGGAACTCTAAAAACGCATGACTTTCAACTGCATATTGTAGTGGTAATTAGTGTATTTTCGTACCACTTACTCAAAAATGTGATATTCTATGCCACAAAAAGCGAACATAACAATAGTAATTTTTGATCTGTTAAAAACAGGGAAAGAAAATTATACTGAATTTCATTCATCCTCTAGGGGGAGAATGTGATTTAAAATTGGAATACTTACCGAAATTTATACTGAACTACATCTGTGTTTACACCATTGAGTTTGTATATAAAGCATTATACATCTTTTTGAAAAAGGAATACGCATTTATTATGCAGTTATGATTATTAAATAAAATTACGAAAACCGACGAGGCCGTATGAGCTTGATGCCTTTAGTTTTCCGACAAAAAAAATATTAGTCTAGGGCTTTGCTGCGTTTTTGTTTTCTTCAAATACATAAACGTTAAGGTTTATTTTAATTTATTTTTATAAATAAGTTAATGTTCTAAAAATACGTTACGATGTTAAATCAAAGCGACCGCGACGGTGACAGTGAATTGTCGGATTCCATCAGTGCAAATGCTGCCGCAATTATAAATAATTTGCTTCCAACAAAATCCAAGGAAAATTATTTAAAAACTTATGAAGAATTTTCAACGTGGAGAAGTGCGAAAGGCCTATCAATTTCAGAATCAGTACTTCTTGTCTATTTTGATTATTTAGCCAAGACAAAGAATCCGAATACACTTTGGTGCATATACTCAAAACTGAAAGCTACAATAAGCATCAAACACAGCATTGAAATAAAAAGACACGAAATTACTGGCTTTTTTAAAAGAAAATCAAAAGGGTATTGCGCAAAGAAGTCTAAAATTTTTACGACTCAAAATGTGGAAAAATTTCTTAATGAAGCTCCTGACGAAATTTTTCTGGCCACAAAAGTAAGTATACATGATTTAACTATGAATATTTCGTATCTTAGTAAGGGTAATTTTTCTATATATTTACCTGTTTTTTATCTTTGTTATAGGTGGCCTTAATTTTTGGACTCAATGGTGCTTGCCGCGGATGTGAACTTGTAAACTTAAACGTTGAAAATCATTCCAATGAGTTAGTGCTGATTAATGTAAAGGAAACTAAGACAAAGAAAACTCGGTTATTGATTGTACAAGGACAATATACTAAAATCATTCATTAATACCAAGCATTACGTCCCATCAACATGGAAAACAATAGATTTTTTATAAACTATCGGAATGGGAAATGTACTCGACAAGCCATCGGCAAAAATAAAATTAGCAATATGCCAAAGGAAATTGCTAAATATTTAAAACTTAAAGATGTTGAACTCTACACCGGTCACTGCTTTAGAAGAACTTCGGCGACTTTCTTGGCGGATTCAGGGGCGGATATTACGTCAATAAAAAGACACGGTGGTTGGAGCTCTGTTAGAGTAGCTGAGGGTTATATCGAAAGCTCAATGGCGAATAAAACCATATTAAGCAGTCAAATTAACAAAAATATAAAACTTAATCCATCAGAGCCACAACCATCGGCATCTTATCTTCGTCCGTAACTCACGATGCACCACCACCACTATCTCCGACGTATACTATCTACAATGAAACGCAAGTTCCTCAGACGCAAGAACAGAGAAATACTCAAATGAACTCATCAACAATAAATGTTCCTTTAATGGTACGAAAAGTAGAGTATTTTCCTCGGTGATAAAGCTGTCTTAGTCTTGGGTGAACTTAAATCGTTCGCTACACTCAGGACTCGTATGAAATCCCTCGTGTGGTTTATCACGAGCGAAGGCTCGAAGAGCCTTCGCTCGTGATTTGAGTTTCTAACACCCTCGCTACGCTCGGGAGTAAACCTCGAGTCCTTCGTTACGCTCGCGATTTCAATCGTCACCCGCGACGGAAAACACTGCTTTATCACCTTGGTTAATAATCTACTATTATTGCCAGTTGTTAGCAGATAATATAATAGTATATTTGGATATGGTGACCAAATCTAAATTATCAAAAATATGGAAACACAATTATTTTATCATCATAAATAGCTAACAAAAAAAAAAAAGAATATTTCGATTAAGAAAGCCATATTCAAATACATACGTAACTAATGCTAACTAGAATATTTGTTATCTATTGGTCGGGTCTGTTAATAAAATTCATGTTAAGGTAGTAAAACCAAAAAGTATCCATGTAGGAAAATTAAATACCTATTACAATATAATATCTTAACACAAATTACAATAAACGATTTAACGCATAAAACTGCCCCAAAAACTGTTATCAATTAAATAATTATTTTGAGCTCGTTGAAACAAACGCGGTCACATCAGCGGGTGAAGTATCACTCTATTATTTATAGACGCGTTCGATACGCAATACAAATTATTGTTTTCAAAGTATAACGTTTAGGGGAGCGTTGTTTGCAGAACGACCCTCGGGGACTCCCTACGGGCTAGTACGGCTCAACGAATTTGACATTTACTTATGTAGCTTTAAGTGTTATTTTGTAAGGCTGTCGCGGGAATGAAATACTTTTTCGCTTTGCGAAGGTATTGTGGTACTATTAAAGCAATCTTTTGTCAATTGAATTTTGGTTCGAGTGGCGCTCGGAGAGTCGGAGCGCAGATACGTCTTTTCATCACCGAGCGTTGCATGGGTGTTTGCGTGCGGTAATTGATACGAAGTGACAGACACTAGGGGATACTTTTTCAGCCTCCGGCTGTAGAGAGGAGTAATGTTTTGACATCAACCGAAAAGAGATGGGTGTGATTTGAAGTGCCCTTTGTGGAATTATAGTCGCGGATGGCGTCTTTAATATTGACTAATGCATTTCGTTGCTAATGGGGAAATGGAATACGACAGGTGCGAGGGTATAACGACGCTCAGGATTAAAAAAACAACGACTTTCATGACTGTGTTTGATGTTAATGTACAATTGTTTGATGTGTGACATTTCACGGTTAGATAACCTTAGTTCCTTACTGTAACTTTTTAATTAATTGGGTAGAGTCGAGGGGAGCAGTGACAATTTAGGTTTTCTACAAAAGTATTACGCTACATAAGTGAAATAAAGGAACTGAATTGAATAAGTACATAACTACATACTTTACACACAATGTTGGATATCATTCTGCGTTTGTGTTTGTTAGGATATTGGGTACGTGTAATTGGAGTGGGTAGACCTTTGCGTTGCAAGGCGCTTGAAGAAGAAGACACAAATAGCCCTATGATAGGTAGTAGTAATACCTATAGGTAGTTAAAGCCAGCTAACTAAAGGTACTTAAAAATCTACTTACCTAGATAGGTATGCAAATTAAATCGACATTAAAGTATCAAGGGCGGATCAGGCGGTCCATTAATAAATCAGTTCGCTAAAACCGTAATTGTAATCTCAAACAAGGCGGAGGGAGCGCGGTGTTTGTTCTAACAACATTATTACAATAAGTTTGGGTTCGGTTCGCCGCCGCGCCGCGCCCGCCTCGCACCGCGCCCGTTGCGGCCGCGCGGCACCATCCGTGCGGTTCACACGATGGTTTGCCGTTGCAAACCTTAAACATACATTACGTACATATTTATATAACTAAACAACGTTTACTGTGCCGTTGATATCTTTTTATTTTATGCTCTTCTTTCGCCGATATTGATGTCAGAAATAAAATTCTGAATAACACGGTAAATTAGACGTGAATAAGTCTAAAGATAACACAATATTATTATCGGGCAGGTAAAAATGTTATAAGTACGTTGAATTCCCGGTTTTTGTGATTAGAATAAGAACGGGTTGTTTTTCTTGAAAATCCGTTTTCCGGAAAATCATTTAATTACTTTTCTTTACTATTCTGATTCGCGAACCGTTTTTTTGGGCGATGCTTATTCTCTATCGACAAGATAATTTAGAAAGAATCGTGTTTGCAATCTAAAAAAATCGGAATCGGGGCACTTCAATTTTTTTCGGGAAAGTGACACAAATACAGTAAGTTACACTATTAACTTGTCACTTAACTGATGCCGATTAAACGTTTCTTTTGGGTGAAGTCGTTGAAGTGCGCTTTTTAATAGGAAGACTACTAACAGATTGCGAGATGAGCTCATACAAAGAATTGTGTTTGTATCGGAGGGTTCAAGGAATGTAGCGTGACCCTCATGAAATTGATTCCATGTAGGAGAGATATATGATAGCGAGATTTAACGTGTAGAAAGTAAATTCTGTACGAGTAGAATAGACGGAAGAAGATTATTCAGTACTGAAATTCAATGACCAGCAGTCGTAAGAGCTAAAGCTTAGTATGCGGTTGTACGATCGTATCTTTGTCACTTGACAACACTTCAATCATACCTAATATTACAAATGCGAAAGTTACTCTGTTTGTTACCTTTTCACGATTAAACGGTTGTTCGGATCGTAATGGAATTTGTCAAGGAGATTATATCCTGGGGAAGGACATAGGCTATCTTTTTTTTCTTCATCAAATTTGCCACGCGTCGTATATTAGTCGTAGTATTTTTTAATTTTCGTGTATTCTACGTAACGTGGATCCAGGAAAATTTGGTAATAAAATGAATGTTTAACGATACCAAAACGTTACCCACGGTCCTATTATTTATAATATACAAAAGTAATCGTTTCATTACTGTTAATTTCACATGTTTGATATTTATTTTGTTCGTATTAACTTGGTAAAGCCTCTTAACAAATTCCATACATAGGAATACGTAGATTATAACGTAATATTGCTTAAATAAACTTCGGACGTAATAACAATCATTCATGGGTTGGCTACTTAATATAATACTCGGTATTTTTATAGGATAAATCGTGCTTTGTGTCTCCTTCCGTGTACCCGTTGATTACTCATTACACAACAAATTCAATAAGTGTCACATTTCTCGCGTCAAAATGTGCGCCAAAACGTCAAAACTTTTGACGTTATAGTGCATAGGTATACTCATATGCCTTTATCTTGAAATCGAACGGTCAGTGTCAGGCAGTTCATTTTGGAAGGCTTCGCTACTGATCGTCCAAATCGAACAACCACGCTGATTTGGAAATTCTGTAGCCTGGATTAGCTTTGCCACAATTTTCCTGGAAAACTGGAAACGCTGGACATTTTGTAGAAAAAATACACAAAAGGATTTATAAGATTGATTAGCATAACTTAACGTACTACGCTTTTATGGCTATGACTACTGTATTACAAATATCTCTACTATAGTGGGACTTCTACACATTAATAATGATCAGAACATAATTATTATGTACTCAATCAATATCAAACGGCGCAAATACAATAATTTAATTGGTAGTTATGTGTTTGAGCCATTTGGGGTTGAAACACTAAGGCCATGGGGTCCGAGTGCCCACCTAGTGTTTCGGGACATCGCCAAGTGGCCAAAGAATCAGCATTTCCATCCAACGTGGCAATGCTGCCAGCATTCTGGGCACTTTTCCTGTTGATGGCGATATGGACGAATTTTTGACGCCCTGGAACCTTTTTTTACACTTGTACACATTTTTTACTCATATACATGTACCTAGTTGAATAATTGAACTTAGTTTGTAAATAATGTAAAGATTTAATTAAACCGAATTAAAATTGGAATATCAATATCTCTTACTGTATTTTCAGAGGAAAATTCTCAAAATATTGTATTTGAGTGTGTGTTATAGTTATGTCTAGGCTACTGTGCCGCTAAGTAGCTAGTGTTTAGGGTGCGGGGGTGGGCAGGCGTCGAGGCGTGGTGCCCATTGCCGCGGGCACTGCGCCCCGCCTGCCGTCTCATCTGTTTGTCTTCCCACACGACACATCCGCACCGTCTTAATGAACCACTACTTAAACGTGGACACTTATTCATTTATTTGAATTAAAGTGGACTATATAAGGTCCTATTAAAATAGATGGATAAACTTTTAGAAATCATTCATACCACCAAAATAAGGACAATGGTAAAAAAAAATAAGAAAAACGCATTAGATACTAACAAGAAAAAAAATCAGCTAACAAAAATACACTATGGACATGTACATTTTGTTATAAGGGGGGAAAGTTTGTTATTGCATTCGAGGCGGAATTAACACCCGAGCCGGAGGCGAGGGTATTATGGAGCCGAGAACTGCAATGACAATTGCCAACGTTTTTCAATACACTTAATAGAACGAAAAGTATTTTTGTTATTAAAATATTTAATTATTGAATTAATACTGTATTATTAAAGGAGCAATTATGAAAATGATACACAGCAGATTTTGTTGGCATTTTCACGGTTTGTAAAATGTTATTGTTAATAACTTCATTGATTTCACTGTTTTGTGTGTTAGTGAATGTTGTAGATGACGGAATATAGGAGGTGGAAGGGTGTTCTAATTGGTCTTCAGTAGTTGCAGGAAGCGTACGTGTTTAGTATGGGTGACTTTCGACTAGAATCAATTTGCCATGATTTTCGATATCGTTTGTAGTTAAATTACAAAGTTCCTGACGTCTGCATGCACCATTTATTCCAAATATTAACGCAACCTGTAAAGATATAAAACACTACTTAGATAGCTATAGATCGTTTAGTGTATGGACGTAGACTAATAGTAGATATTAGTTCAATTATTGACCTTTGTTGCCAAATACTAGCCGGAGCTTCTTTCAAGAACTTTTCGACGTCATTTGGGGACAATACCTTTGATTTTTGTCCAATATAATAACCGACTGAACGTCTTAGTCAGGATGGAATATGCTTTTATGTCGACATCGTGGTTTTACTGAACCGTGCTTTCTAACATGGAATATATACTCCATAGTGTGTTAGGCTTATATCTAATGGCCATTTTATTGAAATATGCTAAAAATACTTGCTCTGAAAATGACGACGCATTTTAATTGATTTTATACTGAAGAAAATTTTGCAAAGTTGCCATTATATTTTAGCTTCGATTTAATCTACAGGGTGTAAACAGACTCTTCACGAAGCCGTCAACCAAGCATTATGTACATCAAACTAAGTAACTTTACTCAAAAATTAGTGCTGGGAAACGACTTTTTTTTTTGGCTGAAAAATCACGTTTTACAGTAGAACTCAATGTAACGCACTCAAAACATTGTGCTGATGGATGGATTGAATAGTAAGGGAGTCCTGGAAGTGTTCAAAGTAAAAATCTTAAATTAAAAAACAAGTATTTAAAAAAAAAACTTGTGAAAAAGTTGGAACTTTGACCCCCAATATCTCAGTAACTAGAAGGTTCCCAGGTATGGTCTAGATCAAAAAAAATGATCGCAATGACGGGGAGAACAAGTGCCTTTAATCTTCGTTAAGAGTCTGTTTACACCCTTTATAAAAGTATTTTCTAAAAACATAAATTCGATTTTTTTTCGCAAATTGTTCGCAGGTTAGAGGAGAAACAAAGGTATAAAACTATAAAGCCGCTGAACAGCCTAATATGAAAAATTGAAAATTCAAACATTTTGAGAACACCAATCAATGTTTTTTTTTACGTAATCATTTTTTATTATTTCTGATATTCTATTTATAAACACAATTTAAATATTCAAAATTTATTTACACCACTTTCTGCCGAGATTAAAAAAAACAAACACCGCCGACTACTTATAGGCATTGAACCAATTTGGATTTGGTATAAGTATCTGTGGAAATTTTTATTTCCGCACGTGTACGAAAAAATTTCATTGCATGTTGAACCTAATCGTAGTGCGATTAGAACCAGTTTTCGAGAACGTGTATTGAATTTTTTTTATTATTTTATGTCAAAATAAAAACACTAACATATCCAAGCAAAAAAAAACACTGATTAAGGGCCGGTTTTTCAATCCTTAGATAACATTTACCTGAAGAGTAAATGTGACGTTTTGATAGTCCGTCCATACAAAAACTGTCAAAATGACAAACTTATTCGTCGGATAAAAGTTAACTGGCGATTGAAAAACCGGCCCTTAATCAGTGTTCTTTTGCTTGGAAATGTTTGGTTAGACTTACTGAATGTTGTATTAAAATTGGTCCATCTATTTTAATTGGACCTTATACTTATATATAATAATCCTTTTTTTTTTTACGGATCGGAAATCACCAAATGACTTCTCCCGCTCTGGGCAGAGCGGAAGAAGTCCTTGCCCTTTGTGTTCCAGGGCCGCGGTATCTCTTTCGAACAGCCCGCAGCCCTGGCAGGCATCGGCCCTTGCCCTCCCTATTTGCTGACATCTCTTTGAGGTGCGCGTGGAACACGAACGCGCCGTCAACACGGCCTGTCGTCAAAAGACGGACGCACGGCGAGCTAGCCTATTACTCACCGTCCACAGGTCCGCGTCTACGGTGGCTTCCGGCCGGAGAACCTCTCGTCCCGCGGCGGCTGGGACGAGAGGTTCTCTCCCTCTCACGCTCCGCCACCTCCTTCGCTAGCATGACTGCTTCGCAGAAGGAGGTGACGGCGTCCCATTCCCTCTCGCTCCGGACCATGGACTGAACCAGGGCCGGACGCGATAGGTCGCCGCCGCCGATCGCCGCTACGAGGACACGGCGGTGCTCCGCCTAAGCGGGGCAGACCTCCACCGTGTGCTCCACCGTGTCCTCTGGGCGACCTTCACAGTGATAACACTCGGGCGTTTCCTCTCGCCCGATTCAGTGCAGGAACCTCCCGAAACAACCGTGTCCGGTGAGGACCTGCGTCAGGCGGAAGGTGAGGGTGCCGTGGCGCCTCTCCAGCCACTCCTCAAAGAGGGGACTTATCGCCACTACCTGCACGGGGTTGCGATAGTCGCTCTTTCCATGTCGCCATGAGATCGCGCCGGAAGTCTGTCCGCAGCGCGACAATTTGCCGCGGCAGCGGAGTTTCCCCCCGGCGTAGTGCCTCTACGCGCCACTCGTGTAGGCGCGCGAGGCTTATCGCCTCCAGATCCCATGGCGGCAATCCAGCAAGGAGGCTCGCCGCCTCGCCGGAGATCGTGCGGTACCCTCGGACGAGCCTTACGGCTACCACCTTCTGGGGCGCGTTCAGGTAGTGGGCGGCTCGCCGCCTCAAGGAACGCGCCCTCACCGGGGCCCCGTAAAGGGCCATGGACCGCACGACCCCCGCGTAGAGCCTCCGGCAGGAGGCGTTTGGACCCCCCAGGTTGGGCAGGAGCCGCCTGGAAGGCAGCCCCGGTCCGTTCCAATTTGGGGGCCAAACGTCGGAAATGCTCCACGAAGTTCCACCGGCTATCGAGGACGAGCCCTAGGTATTTCAACGTTGACTCGACGCCAATGGGAACCCCTCCCGCCGTTACTATGGATCCCGACGGTGGCGCATTCCGAGGCCCATGAAAGCACATGGCCTCGGACTTGTGCAAAGCCACCTCGAGACCCAATTGCCGGATCCTCTCCACGACTATCGCAACCCCGCGTGTCATAAGTTCGGCCGCCGCCTCGTACGACCTCCCCTGCGCCAGCACCAGCGTGTCGTCAGCGTAGCAAACTACACTGACGCCACCAGGGAGGTCGGCGCGCAGCACCCAGTCGTAACCGTTGTTCGAAGTTCAAAGGGCGGCCCCAGAACCGATCCCTGCGGAACACCGCACGACATCTCAGTAAGACGCAGCCTTCTGACAAGTTGAGTGCATACTCTGTAGTTTGTTCACTGTAATCAAGCATTGATACAGTATTATATTTATTTAAACTTCATGTAGGTACAATAGTGGAACATATGTAGAGCGGACGTAATGCCACAAGGCATTCTCCACCAATCAACCTTTGGGCAACATAGGGTGTATAAAATAATAAATAAAAAAGTAACTTCTTATTGTTCTTGTACAATTAACTTTAATGGGGCATTTTGAGAAGAACCGTTCCCTGAACCGATTCCTGTGGAACACCGCACGACATCTCTCGCCGGTTCCACTGGCCGTCGCGACCGGGGTAGATGACGGCCCTATCCGTCAGGTAGTCCCCGACAATACGACGGAGGTAGGTCGGCACCCGGTTATACCGGAGTGCCTCCCTAATGCAGCTCCAGGATATGGAGTTGAAGGCATTGGCGATGTCAAGAGACACCGCCAAAACCACCCCACCTCGAAACACCGCATCCCCCGTCGTGAGGGTTCTCATGCGCATGATGGCGTCCACCGTCGAGCGCCTCTTGCGGAAACCAAACTGGTGTTCCGCAAGATCCGTCCCAATCCCCGCAAGGTGCCCGGCGAGGCGGTTTGCAATTACTCTTTCAAAGAGCTTGCCCACCTCGTCGAGCAACACAATGGGCCGGTATGCGGACGGAGAGTCCGCAGGGCGCCCCGGCTTCCGAATGAGGACCAGTTTGCCCGTCTTCCAACGAAGCGGGAACTGGCCTCTCTCCAAGCATGCGCTTAGGAGCCCCTCCAGTCGGGGCCCGAGAGCCTCCGAGGCCAGGATCCAGGCTTTGCAAGGCAAGCCATCGGGTCCCGGGGCGGTATTTTTGGCCTTAAGCTTGCCTACCGCCACTCTCAGGTCTACCCCGGTCACTTCCGGAACGTCGTCGTCGTCCGTTGGGTGGTCCGCTTCTGGCATCGCAAGCGGCGGAGCCATAGGTAGGGGAGGGTGTTCCCCACGCGAGGGGTACAGAGCGCTCACCACATCCTCCACCAGCTCAGGCCGGAGACTCTGCGTCAGCGGAGGGGCCCTGGTGCGGAGTTTGTCCCGCACCATTTTGTAAGGGCGTCTCCACGGATCTGCGTTCAGAGTCTCCAGCATCTCTTCGCGGGCCGCATCCTTGGCCCGCTGGACAGCCTCTAGGAGGGCGGTCTTCGCCACTCTGTATCCCTCGTACAGCTCCGCCTCAATGGCTGCCGCATCCGGAGGGCGGATGCGGAGCCTGCGATGCCTGGCGTACAAGTGCCGCGCAGCGACGCACGCCTCGCGCAGAGACGTCAGCTCTCGCGACCAACAGTACACCTGACGCCGGGCGCTTTCTTGCCGAACTCGGGGCATTGCCACGTCACAGATATCGGACATGGCCTCCTGGAACCAACCGGCTCATCGTTGATATCGGCAGGCCTAACCGGTGATGTCACCCAGGCCTGCACTATCGAGGCTTCCAGAAGTAGCTCCCGGTCCAGCTGCTTCAGCGCCCATTGCGGACCACTCGGGGCCTGTAGGACCGGCGCGCTTGAGGCCTGGGCAGAGACATCGAACCGGATATACCGGTGGTCGGAATATGTCTCCACCCCCTCCATGACGCGCCAGTCAACGACACGCGGTGACAGAGCGGGGCTAGCGAACGAGATGTCCACTACTGACTCACCCCGCATCCGCACACACGTGGGGACAGAACCCCGATTTAGGACGACTAGGCCTGTCTCCAGAGCCCAGTCCTCCACCATCCTACCCCGCACGTCAGTGTGACGAGAACCCCAAGCCAAATTCTTGGCATTGAAGTCCCCGAGCACAAGCACGGGGAGGGAACAGCTACGGACGACGACACTCAACTCCCTGAGGGAGTTGTGGATATATAATAATCCTAAGCGTGAGTTATCTTGACGTGACTTAGTTGATCATACTCAAAATCGTGCCCTATATAGGCATCGGAAAAACTTCGTGAATTTTCTCAAGCACTCTTTGGTATGGGTGAGTTCCCTCAAAATGCAATTGTCGAAAGTCTAAATAATTAAAAGAATACGTGTCCTTCGGTAATGCCACGGAACTTACTTCAAACAACTATTTTCCATGGGTAGTTTATGTTTTGTATGGGTAATTTTCCAAAACCTCCAAAAAAACTTGATTGCTTTTCATGAACCTCATCATCAGCCTAGCCTTTTTCCAAATATGTTGCAGTGGACTTCCAGTCAAAACGGATGCGGCTGAATACAGTATTTAAATAAAAACTTCTGAAATCAGGGTTAATTTAAGTAGCTCCTGGAAACACTGTTGTTATGTACCAGCTTAATTGCATAAACGAGCAATAAACACTGTCAAGTATTATTTTAATTGACCCCAAATAACTTTCATTTTGATTTCATAAAAGTAATCAATGAATGGCCAATCTCAATATAATACTATAAATGCCTCTTTTTGTGAGTTTTTAATAATTTCTCTTGATGATAAATAATAGCAAGGTCAGTAACTACGACCAACTTAGATGTAGCGTTCGCTGGTCGCTGCCGCAGCACCGCTCGCTCCGCCTTTGTTCACAGTTCTAACAAAACCTATTTTTTCAGGGTCCTTAGAGCGGTGACTTTGACCATGTCGACTTGCACATAGTTGGTTACAGCTCTTACGCACCAAACCTATAATCGGGTTGCATAGTTTCCGGGACCAACTTTGAGAATAGGCAAGAAAGTGGATAAAAAGGAAAAAAGTACATCATTGAAATATTTCCCATTAAAAACATTTTTAATGTTTCATCTACTTAGTTATGATAACGTTACATCCTCATAGTTTAGATCTTCAATACCGTGTTTGTCTTCAGCAGAATGAACATTACCGCATTGAAATTATGCATGCATGATGCTAGCCCGCTGCAGCCTTATGTGGCGTATCGTACAATAGAATTTGGGAATTCTCCACGCTCTCAATGGAATTAAAACAATGGGGAATATCAGACTTCCAATATAAGCTATGCATGTAAGCTTCCGAGAGTTTCGACGGCGCTTAATGAAGCTAATCTATTTTAATCTAGGTAGGTAGCGTTGGTCCCCGTATAGTAACAATAGGTCTCTGGTGGTGAATGAAAGGCTTCGATTTATGTAATACTGCGGTGAACGTGATCCTAATAATATAGCAGTTGAACTTTTCTGATTCGTATTTAAGTAAGAAAAGTTTATAAATACTAAGTAACCGTTCCTAAGTAGTGGTTAACAGATTTACAGAGTTGCACAGATGTTGTTAGGCTTAAATCTTATGGCTCCTGCTTATTCAGCATTCTTACCAAGTTACAACCTTTTTCACTGATACACTTATACTTACACTTACCCTTGTCCAGCTGTTAAAGAACGGAGAATGTATAATAGAATGTATTTCCAGTTCTTCAGGAATCCATCAATTTTCCGCCATCGACTCCTTATCCTTATCTCCTCACCTGCCTCATGTGCCCTGAGTGGCACCGGTTTGACTGGTGAGCCGGATCAACTGTGAACCCAAATAGCTATCACATCACGCTTTGTAATTGATTAATATTAATGCCTCCCTAATCTCGGTGGGCACTTCTGTAAAAAACGTCTAATTTAGTTGATTCCGACGTTTGTTTATCCCACAAACGGTTAAGTACGTAAAGCACTTAGCGATATGCAGGAAACAGGGGTGCTTTTATTGCAGAAAATGAACTCATCGGCTGCAATGAAAACAGCAAACGAGTTAAACCAAACACAATCAGTAGGACACAAACGAACATCGGGATAATCTTATTGTGGGTGAGGAATGACAAAGGAGTCGGGAGCGAGGCGTGCGAGCGGGTGTAAGGAACCGGCGAGCGCGGAGCCCTGGAGTCTGGCGGTGGCAGCGGCCATATTTGCCGCTTGAGTGGCACCCAATGAGCGGAGGGAGTCGGGCGGACGGCGAACGCGAAAACCCCGTCACTCTTTCATCGAAAGTTAATAGGACCTTTGTTGGCCGCCGACCGACTCTTGTAATGCAATTAACTCCGACAATGGTGCTATCGTTAACGAATTAATTTTAAAGGTTCCTACTGAATAAGCTCAGGGTGCCCCTTTTAAAATGTAGATTTTGTATGGACCCCGGTGACGGATCACGGACTTGACTTATCTTATGGAAAAAGGACGTGGAATATTATTTTGTTTTTTATTTTATAACATATTTGCTCGTAAAGTGTCTCTTATTTCACCAATTTCAATATCGTATTGTATCTCATTACGAACTTTTGCGGTAATGTAGTAAAACGCACGGTTTATCAAGATGATCCGTAAAAACGAACGGTATTTTTTTAATCTTAGCAAAGAGTTTTTATGTCAGAAAAGTGGTCAAAATTTTATGAATAAAATTAACTTTTGAGATAAAATATAATTAATAAACATTTAATTCTTTAATTTAATTAATTTTGACAATAATTTACAACCATTTATCTGTAACAAAAACACAAAAATATTAATTTAGTGTATTAGTAATACTGGCTGTTTTTTGTGCCTTTGCCTTAAAAAAAAACGCTGATGCGCGCGCCTCGCTAATTTGTGAACAAGTAAAAATTATTCCGCGCGCTTTTTCTTTTCGCTGTATTGTTTTTATTTGAAAATGTCGTCAAGTAATGATGAATTTATTAATTCAACACTGCCTGAAGTCTCAGAGGCAGCGAAAAAGGCTACTCTAAGCCTCTTGCCCGAAAATCGACCGATAGATACTTACAAGCGTTTCTAGCATAAAAAGTTAGGCACTTTTTAGACTCATGGATCTAGACTACTTGAGACTTAACTTTCTTATCTGACATAATGAAAACATAATTATTCTTTGAAAAATAATTTAATGACAGTATTTAATCCTTATTATTTACTTATTAATTATTGGAGTGTTTGGAATATATTTCGCTACGCCTCGCCTGTTCGCATGTTAGTATTCTGTAACGAGTTCCATTATATTTACATTCACATACTACATCAATGAACGTCAGTTTTGTAAAGAAGACGAGAGATAACAAATGAATTCGTATGCATCGATTGGAATGAAGGCTGGTCCAGTGTTGTGACGGCGAGGTGCTACAATGGCTTGGCCAGCCGGACAGGCGACCACCCGCAGTCTGGGAACATCTCACACTTGTGCCTGCCCACTCGAGTGGAAGCGCGCCCGCGCAGCCCCTCTACCGGGAACTATCAATGATACCTCAACAACAATACCAGCTTTGAGGTTTTTTTTGCTATGCTATATTATGTAGTTCAGTAGCTCGGTCAATGTTTGCTACAAAATTGGGTCGTTCCAATTGTCCGTAGATAACACGGTGTATAACATTCAATTGATCTCTTTCAAGAGATCGTCTCGGCTCGTATTAGCTACCGAACTGAATGATTCAATATTTAAGAAACCTTTGAGTTATGATATCACACCGTATATTTGGATCTTTGTTATATTTGTTATCCTCACAGAGAAATGTATTGTTAAGTTTCTGAACAAATATACTGATTTAGATAATACGCATATGAAATCGGTTGATAGAATTTGTATTACTTAAGTAGTAGATATGAATTTACAAATACTTGTAACGTTTAGAAACGTCTGTAAGACTTAACTGATACTACAAGAAATAAGTTTTAATTTTCTGTATGTTCTGAAGGAACATACCTTAGATAACCTACTTAATTATAACTGGCTGAAAATGTTTTTCACCTTTCATATGTTGGTACATACATACCTGTATTATTTTCTAGTCATTATTTCGTAGTAATGGTATCATAACGATTAGAAAAGGCCTTGAAAAGTAAAATGACTGCTGTCATAGCGAGGCCTTCCCCCATTTTTTACATTTTTAAGACATTATGCTGACATTTCATTTTTTTCCGCAGGTGTGGTTCAAGAACCGTCGCGCAAAATGGCGCAAGCAGAAACGTGAGGAGCAGGAGAGGCTCCGGAAGCTGCAGGAGGAGCGAGCGTGCGGGCGCGCGCCTTTGCTGGCGCGACCACCGCTGTCGCCGGCGCACTCGCCTGCGCTTGCGCCGCCCGCGCCTCCCACACCACGCCACTACACCGACGACTCCGACTCTGACCTAGAAGTCGCCTAAACACTACACTTCCAAACACTGGAACATTCGTAAACACCACTATCACAACAAACTAACTTTAAAGTGACAGAAAATGAGAAGACAAGTGTGTAAAAGTGCCATCGCAAGTGATTTAGTTAGTTCTAAACTTAGTGCAAGAACGACAGTGAACTAAGTGTTGTGAAAAGAATCATTTTGACTGGTAGATATCTAAATTATGAATTATATTTAACTCAACTTACGCCTATATATAGGAAAATTATAACTTATAGTGTATTAAGAATGTATAATGTTTAAAGGCATAATTTATTATGTACGTATATAGAATACGAATAGTATCAGCGCTTATCGACTTCCTCTTCGACTAAACGTATTATTTTACTTTAGAAATAACCTTTCTCCTACTTAATGTAGATAAGTGTGTATATATCAACCCATATTAAATAAAATACATGATCATTCCTTTGATTTAAATTTTAAGTATCGACAGAATAGAAAATGTTAACCGCAGCGATTAGAAATTCCGCTTCCTGATATTCAGTACTTATCTATGTAGATCAATGTTTAAGCACAGTGTACCATATCTAAATATTAAAGTACTTATATCATCAATTAAACAATATCACCAGTATTTAACTTAACTAGTTTACATTATGAAAATACTGAAATGTTAGTAACACTTTATGGCGTAAAATGTTACCATGCAAACGTAGCTGACTTTGTATTACCCCGGTACAGGTAAACCAATTATTTTTTTTTTTGGGAAAATACTTGAAAATCGGTCTCGATACCCGTGAATAACCATCCTCTATAGTTTTAGAAGTGTTTTGTAGAAATCTTGAAGATTTTGCACAGAAGGAGATTTACATAAAGGCTTAGTCAATGTATCTATTTCTGACTATGATAGCCAGAGTGTAGCATCAATAGTCACGTAGGTACCTATTTCTAAAATAAAAATGTGCTAGTTTGCTTTACCATGGCTCCTACTTATGTATTCTTCTAATGTAAACTGGACAGATAAAGAACCGTTTTGGAATCCACTCATTGTATATTACCGCAGTTTCTAGAATGATCAAGGACGAACTCTATTATGATATTACCTTTAGTTTGTTTTAATGAAATGATATCTAGGTATGAAGGGCTTTCAATAAGTTGTCTATTTAGATTAATTAGACTGATGATCTTAGTAGACACCATTGTCTCAGTCAGGGAGACGCAATGCTTTTCCTCTTCCGTGGTCAGCAGGAGCCTCGGTAACACGGACCATTTGTATCGAGGGCTTTTCCAAGTGAACAACAAATAATTATAACAAAAAAGGAAAATATTTTATATCACGTATTTTAAAACACTGGCTGTTTTTAATGAAATAATTTTATAAAACCAATTTAAAAATAAATAAAGAAAAAAACATCAAAAACAAATGGCTTTTCAACTTTTTTTGACAAAAAATGGCCAGTATCTACTTAGTGCTTATAAAAAGGGTGCCTTTTTTTTAAGGACGATTAAGTATTTCAAGTGAAACAACACTCCTGTGTAAAATTTTACCTGCCCTTTTCCAATAATAGTCTCTCTTGAATTATTGTGTAGCTTTTGACTGCGGGTTCGCTCGCGTTACGGTCGGAAATTATCCAATTAAATACAGTCTTTGACAATCTAGACAAGGGCTGAAGCCTTTGAAAATGGTAAAAAGTGAAAAAAATTGTAGGATGAAACCCATTGGAAAAGGAAGAGAATATAACAAAAATGAAAGGAAAAATAATTTACGGGCGATCTGAGGTCGGGAAGTGGATGGGGGTGAGTTTTTAAACGTAAAAACCGGTTTGTCTCGATTTCCGGCAAAACTACAATTCCCATGGAAAAAAATAAATGGCAAAGTTTTAGGTAATAAAAAGATCTACAACTTTTGTATTTACACTTTTTTCACATAACCTCAAGACTTATGTGAAAAATTCAAATAACCAAGTTTTTGGTTTTTTTATTTCTGACTTGTACAAAAAAAAATATTCACGAAATCGTTCGAATTTATTCCATTGGGTTTTTCCGTCAGGAATTTCTCAGTAGCAGCCAAATGGCAATAGGCTCGCCCCCTATTACATGGGACTTAAACATAACTGGCGAAATGTGGGTGTACTATTATAGGTACTCCTCTGCCTAACAATACGGGGATTACAGGCGTCATGTTATGTTAAAAAATTATTCCCGAAATTTGGTGAAAACTTCCCTTTTTATGTCCCAAACACAACATAATTTTTTTGATTTAAAATATTTATTTTCTCACCATATTTAGACTTATTATCGAAAAAGTACCCTAATTTTCAATCGATAATTCTCACGTTAAAATATCTGCTTTTTTTTTAAAGTTGGTGGGCTTTTTATTCTTTGAAATCTCTTCTTTCTGATGGTGTAACAAAATATACTGATATACATTACTATGGTTTCTCAGAAAATGCAAAAAAAAAATGAAAAAATCTCAAATAAGAAAATTTCGATACTTCCATAGGACTTGTAGTTTTGCCGGAAATCGAGATAAACCGTTTTTTACCCTGAAAAAAACGCCCCCATCCACTTCGCGACCTTAGATCGCCCGTTTCCTTTTATTTTTGTTATATTCTCTTCCTTTTCCAATGGGTTTCATCCTACTATTATTTATTTTTGGGTTCAAAAATATCGACCCTTGTCTCCTCAGAAAAAAAATACCTTATGATAACTTCCCATTACTGAAATAATTTTTGGAATCGGATCACACACCAAACTTACAAACTTTACCGCTTTATAACATTAGTAGGTATAGATTTACATTGTTCGTAAGTACTTACTCTTCCAGATATTTTAATTACCTATTTCTAAATTCAAATAACCAAGAACTTATTGAACGCCCTGCGTAAATGTTGTTCATTTACCTGTTATTTATTTGGGGTTGAAACAAAATTCTAAGAAGAAATTAGAAATTGAACTGTCTTATCTGTGTTAAGATTTTGCTTCGTGACTGTCAAAAGTTTATTGCAAATGTACTAACTAAATGTATGGAATATCTAGATAAAAAAAAAGTAATTAAATCCGATATTACATAATATACCTAAAAACCTCTGCGTTTTTTTTTATTTGATAGTATATACCTAATGTAGTGCTAAAACAAGATTAAAAATGTACAACAAAATGATATTTCGTTTTAAGATGTGCCTGAAAGTCTGCCCTTTTAAAGTAAAATAGAGAATCTACCACTGTTCCCAAGCTGTCGGCTAAGGATTGCCATAATGTCTAGAAGATATAATGCAAACGACGATTTAAGCAGAGCAGGAGTACTATCATTATACCTAAGTATCACGTTGTGGAGTGATGTTATTCCGTTACTGCACTGCCTTCCATAGATCATTCTAACATTAGAGCATAGTTCGTTATCATATCAACACGAACATGCTTAGGTACTTACGAAAATATAAACAATGGCAACTTCCTAATATGTTCACACTTTTTAATCTATAACACCAAGGTATTTTCCTTGATCGATGACAAGTCGTGCAAAGGTGGATTAGGTACCTATCATTGTGTATGTAGCCTTTGACTGATGGTGTATTGCACCGGCATACAAATGAGCATGAGGAGTATGAGAACTGATGTAAGTGAGGCCTTCTACTGCCACTATTATTGTGTCATTGACTATGTCATCCCGATTAATACCTCAAGTACTACGCGCGTGTTAGCATGACGTGCGGTCAATGATGTGACAACGAGTATAATGATCATCGGTTTTTTCAATGACAATATTAATCAGGTACAATAACGTAATCAGGTAACTCACTTATTATTATAGGTATCTTGTTAGATATTAGTGTGGGTGGCTCCTGGATTACCACGTTCTTGGGTAGAGGAGGAGATTACTAGTTTTACCCTGTAGTGTAGAGGTTGTGCCTGCGAGGTAGCGTTCTAATAGGCACAAGGCAAAATGAGATGTCCTTTCACCTCTGCTATTACCCTTTCAGAAAATACAAAAGAGATATAAGGTAAAGAATAAAAAAAGTCTTTAGTGTTTCTTAGCATAATTTTTCAGTCATCAGCAAGTTTGAAGATCGATCAGACAAGATTTTTTAATCGACACTACGGCCCTTGAAACCCATTTCTAGTAATACTGGGTATCTGTAGCGAAAGCCTACGTACACACACCTCCTTAAGTAATACTTAGCTATAACTTGTAACTTAGTTAATGTTTCACGAGGGTCGAGGGTACGCCAGTCCTTAGCCTAAATCGAATGGATTACGTACATGATTCAAACTACCTAAGTACTTACTTGCATAGTTCATGTTTAGTTTTGTATGTTTTATTTTAGTAAATGACACTGATCATGATTTGATAATGAACAATTTTGTATTGTCTCGTCGAGACCAGACTAACTAAGAACAACTAGGTATGTAGTGGTATGTGGTGGTGTGTGTGGTGGTGGTATGTTCATAATATTAAGAACACACCTATTGACTATATGTGACAAATTGGTATACTTCACTAAATAAATAAGAAATAATAAGGATGGGGGCTGATCGGAACTTACTTACGTAAACATATATTTCACGCATAACTATAACGCCCAAGAGTTTGACAACCAGCCTAACCAAAGAGGAAGATCGGGTCTCATCGGGTGACCAAGTAGGTAACTGGTTTGTGGGGATCAGATAAGCAGTCGCTCCAGGTAAATTATTGGTACCTTCTGAGCTGCATTCGGTTAAACTAGAAGCCGTCCCCAACATAGTTAGGAAAAGGCTAGGCAGATGATGTCCTGTTGAAAACGTTTCATTCATATATGATCCAATTCCAATAAAACCTTACTGATAGAAGTCAGTTAATAGAGTCAAAAACATACATGTAGGTACTATACAGACGCCAGCACATCAAGCTACACGGAACAGTCAAATTCAATCAACTTTGAATCTAATACTCTAGCAAAAAAGTTGAAAATCTATTCAAGAAATTTGACAGATTGTAGTTGTTTTATGTGGTGGCGTCTGTACCTATGTAGCACGACCCATTCTGAATTTAATTGTTATGCAAATCAGATCCATTCATAGTTCAGCATATTTATTAGCGTCACCATCACCATT
The DNA here is from genome assembly GCA_950005105.1 of Lycophotia porphyrea. Taxonomy (NCBI): domain Eukaryota; kingdom Metazoa; phylum Arthropoda; class Insecta; order Lepidoptera; family Noctuidae; genus Lycophotia; species Lycophotia porphyrea. The sequence goes on from OX465393.1 coordinate 11,823,204, forward strand.
CAAGTGTAAAATATGCGTCAACTAGCTGATACGACAAATTAATGTCGATTTGCTGAAATAATATTGATTAAATAACACAACATCACGCCTGTTATCCCCGAAGGGTTAGGCAGAGGTGTATCTAGTAGTATGTACACCTACATTTCGCCAGTTTAAGTCCTATGTAACAGGGGGCGAACCTATTGCCATCAGCCCGGTTGAAATCCAGACTCCGTGGCTGCTACTGAAAAACTCCTGATGTAAAAACGCAATAAAACTTTGCCCAACCTGGGAATCGACCCAAAACCGCATGCTCCACATTCTCGATTGCAACCACTAAACCAATGAGACTAAAAAAATAATCGAGTTTTAAATATTGATCACATTATGTGGGTTCGAACCCAGACAGGCGCTTGACTTTATGTAATTTATTTCATCACCACTGCTCTCAAAACGGTGAAGGAAAACAATGTGAGGAAACCGGTATGTCCTAGAACCAAAAATTCGGAGACAGGTGACATCTACCAACCCGCACTGGGCCCGCGTAGTGGGTATAGCCCATTCCCTCTTATCGAGAGAGGAGGCCTGAGTTCCAGCAGTGGGAACATTATAGGCTGGTTATGCTTATGCTATGCTTATATGCCAGGGATGGCGAACCAATGGCACGCAACACAATGTTTTGGGCAGCCCACTGATCAAATCCGTTTGCATTTTAGTTCAAAATAACTAGATTCACCATTTTATCCTACTAAAAGTAAATTCTTATAAGAAGTTACAACAACTGTAATATAAAGTTATTTGTCATTTAATCTGCAACAACAAAAGTCACACTAATGTTTACTTTAGTTTGAATTACCTACACGTAAACATTTATCAACATTCAGTGGAAAATATATATTTGGTAGTAAATTAAGAGTTTTTAGTTGATACTTAGTACCTATTTAGTTTAATTATTTGCCTAATAATCACTAGTCAAAATTACTTGATAGCACGTCTATGGCGTCATTTAATATTTATTTAAAAAATAAGGCACGTTGATCCATAAAGGTTCGTCACCCCTGTTATATGCTATGCATGTATATTTCTACACCCAAAATGTGAAAATGGCATGAAACAGTCTTCAGATCTATGATGCTACTGTTTAGGAACAATTGGAAACTGTGCTTTAACACACAGCTCAATGAATAAAGGCAGAAAAAATACAAGCACCAAATCAGTATAGATACATTTATTGATAAAAATACCTCAGATGCTTACATGTTTAAAACATAATTATCACACATTCACAATATAATGTAGCAATGACTTTATATACCGATTATTAACACGAACCTTGATGCTATATAAGGTGTGTTATATACGCTCTGGTGGGTAGGGGAGGTGTTGATTGCGCGCTAATAGTAGGCTAGTGGGTAACCGTATGTGTAATAGGGGTAGGAGTAAGAGTACGCTACGGGGCTGTAGGCGTAGGCGGGGTAACTGTAGCCGTAGTCCAGCAGCACCTGAGGCTTAGCCACTGCAGGGCTCACCATCAGCGCCACGGCGAAGGCTACCAGCACTAACTGATGGAGAAATGAATATGATTAGAAATGTTCATTAAAACTTACTTACATAGCTTACGACGACTTAACATTACACCTGCAGTCCCAAAAGGCTTAAGAACAGTCACTTACGTAATAATTATAAACCATGCATGCATTATTTAACCATGCAGTTATGATGAGCCTATTGCCATCAACCGAGCACAAATCCAAACTCCGTGGCTACTTCAGAGAACAACCTATTAATACTTTGCCTGACATGAGAATCGAATGGGACCTGATGCTCAGCAGTCACGCTAGCGACCACCTTTCACACCAAATCATTTATCTAAAAATTACTCAATTTCTTCGGAGAATTATAGATACAAGTATATGTACATCATATACAGCTGGGGATGTTTATCAACCTATAATACAATGTTCTTTAGTACATAATAGTAATATTTAAAAACTTACCAATTTGAACATGTTGAAGATTTTTAAATCCTCAGACACAGCACCAAACAAAATCTAGTGGACACTAGACAGGACTGTAGTCGATAGTTGCGACGGTTAATATCATAGCTATCTCGCGCCCCAGCTTATATACGGAGCCCAGAGGCCATCATCCCATCCGTGATTGGAAAAATTAATGATCCTCCGACCGTCCTCAACATACTGCATATAGGATGTAAAAAATTGTTATACACAATGTCGCATTAACAGTAAGTTAATAGTACTTCATTTCCATATTGGACCCGGATCAGAGTGGGACAATAGGCGCGTAGAGGATTCGACGCCAGATTAATGGCAGCAAAAAATATAAAACACTTATGTAACGTTTAACACGAACTTTAAGTGGGCAACTATTTTTTTTAGAAACTGTGATATACAGTATCGTTTTCACTGTATTCAAGTAGAATCTAATTGTTAGACCCAGAAACTGCATATCTATTAAATTCACCTAAAATCGATTTAAGTGAGAGAAAACTGTAACTCCAAATATAAAATAAATATACTCGTAAACAATGGTCAGTACACGCAATACCAAAACAAGCATAGATACTTATTACGTCAATGATAACTTTTTCATTTTTTCTAATATGATAAAGAATAAGCCTCCCCTCTACAACTTTTATGAAAATTTACTTTCAGGAATTTTCCTAATTTCCAAGAACGGTTTGTAAAGTTCTTTTATTGTATTGTATGGCGAGCTGGTGTCCGCAACTCCACGACCAAGCGCGTATTTTGTACGGAATTATTATTGTATTATTAAATAAATAAAACTGTAGCAAGTGTGTGCTAATCCATTTAAATAAATCAAGGTGGCTTGTTTGTTTATATGAATTATAATAAGTTTAGATTATGCTTATGTAATTGATCTTATTCTGCATAAGAACGATTAGCAACTATTCTTATTTGTATGAAAATTTCCAATGCATACATAATAATTATCGCTTAATGGAAAAATAATGAAAACTATGACACTTCGTTTCGGACACTCAGTTCTAAGGAAAACATTGTTCCAAAACTGACAAAGCGTAGATAATTATAAAAAGACGCACCTCTGAAACGCCTGCAGTCAATTATTTTTAACTGTGTTTGCAGTGTCAATATCTGAAATGAGTCGATTGTGAAACTAGGTACCTGCGCTTCTAGTACGCATAGGTAATATGTTTGAAATGAACAATGAATAGTTCGGTCTTCTAGGTACCTTAGGAGTTGGTATACCTTAGTTTATTCTTCCTAGTTTAGTTCTTCTTCTTATGTGGGTGTAGGGTTGCCAACCGAACTACAATATAGTATAGTACTATATTTCGGGTCTGCGTACTATATACTGTTGAAGAAATTATAGTACGCAAAAATACTATATTTTCAACTCCAAAATCTAACAATCAAATCCTTCATTTAAAAAAATAATGAGTGCATTTACCTTAACTTTTGACTGATGCTATAGCATGTATGTATCCGAACTCATCTGTCAAACGTAAAAGATTGTAGTGAGTTTGCTGACAAAACTACAGGTCACAACCAACCGCATATTTGAAAAATACTAACAACTTACCAACATTTAAAGTAATTTCATTCCTGCTCTCTATAAAAAGGATATTAACGGTTATGAATAGAAACAGAAGTGGGTATTATCTCATTAATACAAAACTCGCCAAGTGTGAGTCGGACTCGCACACGAAGGGTTCCGTACCACTATCTTTACAACATTAGACTATGTATGTATGGGGCATGGGGACACCTTTAATTTTCAACTTTATGATTTTTTGGAATTTTTCTTTATTTGTTCTGTAAGACCTTTGCTTTTTGCCAAGTTTCGTAATTCTAGGTCAACGGGAACTACCATATAGGTGTTCGACCCAAAACCTATGGGTTACTTCCGGTTGACCTAGAATTGTCTATTTTGGTTAAAAGCAAGGTCTTACAGCACAAATAAGAAAAAAAATCAGAAAAATAAAAAAAGTTGAATATTAAGGTACATTTTGGTACCGGTACACCAGCACATCAAGCTACTACAATCTGTCAAATTTCTTTGAAAAATTTTCAATTTTATCTCTAAAGCATTAGGTTCAAGATTGGTTGGGAAAATCTGACAGTTTCGGGTAGCTTGACCTGCTGGCGTCTGTACTTACAAGTTTTCGCAAAAATCTAAATTTGGCCTTATCTTTTTATCGTATTGACCCAGAACCTTGATTTTTATATATATGTCGGAGGAAGAGGAAACGTAGAGTTGATTGTTGGTTGCATACGATAAATCGATAAGATTGATTGTTAATTTTAAATAACTTGCTAAATCCTAACTTAAATTGATTTGATTTATTACATTTTAATATTGTGTAAAATCTAACTAGTTTATTTAAAAGACACTGCATTGTATTACGTTTAATCCGAGCAGAGGATAATATAATATCTAGAGTAGGGTCGAAACGCCATCTTGACTTTCTTGACTTTTGTGTGACGGAGCGAGGATTGTTGGGAGAACGCTGGCTGATCGAGGTGGATATAAAGTTGCTTATAAAGTTGAATTGGTGTCGCGAACCTGCTGCTCAAATAATTAAATTGTGTGACAACTACATACTTTGTTTTGTGCTCGCATTTATACCCCAATGACGCCCTCTAAACTTCCGAACAATGACGCTGAAATCCAGAAGAATGCTCCTTCTCCGACATCAGAAGTGCGATCGATGCAGGCACAAAACGTGAACAAATCAAGTGATGGAAATGATGAGTGGCGTGCTCTATTTGAAACGCAACAAAATAGCTTGCGACTACTCGTGGAGACTCTGCGCAACGCGCGCGCTACTGAAGACAAGGATATTACGCTGCCCAATTTCGACCCTGAAAATGCAGACACCGACGCCCGCGCCTGGCTAGCGACAGCGGATATCTGCTTGTCGGACCGTGATATACAGGGCAGTAAACTTATTCTTATACTTAGTAAGGTTATGAAAGGTTCGGCCGCCACCTGGCTTTCCCAAGTGGCTTTTCCTAGCATGAAATGGGTAGCATTTAAAGATATTTTTCATTCTCGCTTTTGCACATTGAAAACGTCTGCAGCGACTGTTTTAAAAATGTTTTCCTGTAAACCATAAGACGGCGAATGCCTCGCGGCATATGGAAGCCGTTTATTCACTTCACTCATGTCACGATGGGGTAATTCAGACAAAGAAGAAATGGTGGTGTCCGTTATACTTGCTCATATGGGACAAATCGAACCACGTTTGCAACGCAACATTTTTTCTGAAGAAATAACTACTCGTGTTAAAATGCAACGTGAACTTATGGCATTTTCATATCGTAAGCGGAGTTTTCAAGAGGTTACGAAGACCGGTACCGGCACTATGCAGGATAGCAAACGCTCTAAGTTTAATCTTGCTTCTATTAAATGTTACGCTTGTGGAAAATTTGGTCATAGATCTTCTGAATGTTCCAGCCGTCTGCATAAACAACTTGGATTTCCGACCGCCCCGGCACGGCCGTGGCTACGACGAAGGGTTCTGTAACTTGCTACAAGTGTGGTGCCGAGGGTCACGTGGCATCACGGTGCTTCAAAGCCGGGCCAACAAACAGCAGCACGCAGCCTGCCAGCATCGTGAAAAGAGTGGACGTATGCGGTGTGAAGCCTGTCACCGGAGTGATCACTCAATTTGTTTTAATGCTTTTTGACCCAGAATTGCCAATAGAGCTACATACCGACGCTAGTAGTGAAGGGTACGGCGCGATCCTCTTCCAAAGAACTGAAGCAAAATTACATCCGGTAGAGTATTATGGTAAAAGGACTACTGACGCGGAGTCTCGATATCACTCCTACGAGTTGGAGACACTAGCGGTTGTTAATTCAGTCAAGCATTTTCGACATTATTTGCACGGTAGAACTTTTACAGTAGTTACTGTCTGCAACTCGTTAAAAACGTCTAGAACTAAAGTAGATTTAACCCCTAGAGTTCCTTCAAGCATTTGATTTCGATATTCAGTATAGAGAAGGTAAGAAGATGGCCCATGTTGACTTTTTCTCCATAAATCATGTATCTGTTTCAAGTAGTAATATTGGTGACAATCATAGTTTAAGTAAACTAAATTAAGTAGAGGAAAAACGCGTTAATGTAACTGAGTTATCTCCAAATTGGTTACAGGTAGAACAACGACGAGACCCTGAGTACCGTCAAATTATTCATAAACTTGAAAACGTTGACCTTGACTTAGAAAATTGTAGAATTTATGAGTTACGATCCAATGTACTCTATAGGAAAATCCAAAGAAATAACCGTAACATTTGGTTGCCGATTGTACCAAGGGCTTTTCGTTGGTTTATTATAAATCATATCCATGAGTCAATTGTCCATTTGGGATGGGATAAACGTTGGAAAAGGTATATCAACGTTATTGGTTCCCTAAGATGTCAAAATATGTTAGGAAATTTGTTGAAAATTGTATAACTTGCAAAGTAGCTAAGTCAAATAGTGGTAAACAACAAATAGAATTAAACCCCATACCAAAAGTCAGTATTCCTTGGCATACGGTTCATATAGATGCTACAGGAAAGCTCATATCGATAAAGAATAAATAAATCGATAAAGTACGGTTTGATGAAAACAAGGCAAAACTAACCACATTTTCTGTGGGAGATTATGTTCTAATTGAAAATCATCAACGGAATCAAACCAAACTGGACCCTAAAAATTAAAAAAGTATCTGAATTAATTAGAAATTTTAGCGGTGTGCGTTTGTGAACTGTCTGAGTACATAAAGTATGTGATGAGTACAGTTATATGTAAGCGTGGTGGCTACATAAGCTTTATGTATGTTGTCTTATCGGCGGTGGCCGTTAAGTACATAAACTTTCTTATCGGCGAGGTGGCCTTTAAGTTCTTAAGCTGTCTAAAAGGCGAGGTGGCCAATTAGACTGTGTAGATAGGCGCTGTCTAAAAGGCGAGGTGGCCAATTAGACTGTGTAGAGAGGAATTGTCTAAAAAGGCGTGGAGGCCATTTAGACGGTGAAGGGCGAGGAGGCCATTTAGACGGTGGTCTGAAGAGCGAGGTGGCTCTTTTGACACTGTGACTATACACGAAAGCATTCAACTTACAGAGAATTCATATCCTATGAGTGAAATCAAATAATAACCCTTGTTGTGTGCCTATTCTATTATGAAGTGTAGAATCTACTTTAGACGAAGAAATTGTGCAAAAAAAAATGCAACAAACACATTTATTTCACTTTGTCAGGAGTGGCCGAACAATCTTACAAAAGTTTTGTTCTTCTGGTTTTAGATTATACCGATGCTCGTCCCTCAACATCACACGAGGACGTGTGAAATGTCAGGATGGCCGTGTCGGAGGAAGAGGAAACGTAGAGGTGATTGTTGGTTGCATACGATAAATCGATAAGATTGATTGTTAATTTTAAATAACTTGCTAAATCCTAACTTAAATTGATTTGATTTATTACATTTTAATATTGTGTAAAATCTAACTAGTTTATTTAAAAGACACTGCATTGTATTACGTTTAATCCGAGCAGAGGATAATATAATATCTAGAGTAGGGTCGAAACGCCATCTTGACTTTCTTGACTTTTGTGTGACGGAGCGAGGATTGTTGGGAGAACGCTGGCTGATCGAGGTGGATATAAAGTTGCTTATAAAGTTGAATTGGTGTCGCGAACCTGCTGCTCAAATAATTAAATTGTGTGACAACTACATACTTTGTTTTGTGCTCGCATTTATACCCCAATGACGCCCACTAAACTTCCGAACAATGACGCTGAAATCCAGAAGAATGCTCCTTCTCCGACATATATTTATATTTTATACACCTAATAGGGACTATAGACCTCAGTAACTGGTATAAATTTCAACCTGCTAGGTCCACCTGACGTTATGAGAAAATCGGTGGTGACACACGGACAGACAGACGGACAAGAGAGTGATCTTATAAGGGTTCCTTTTTTTACCCGTTGAGGTACGGAACCTTAAAAAAATCAAGAAGTGCAACCAAATATAGTTTTTATAAAAATAACAAATAAATTATCATTGTTTTTTTTTACTTTTTTTCTATAAAATACTATAGTTTTTTGAAGTGTACTATATTTTTTATAGCTTATATTGAAAAATTCTATATATCGCCGAAGAAATGTTGGCAACCCTATGTGGGTGTACTATTAATTAGGTACACCTCTGCCTAACTCTTCGGCGATCATAGGCGTGATGTTATGTTATGTTATGATGATTCTTCCATTTCTTTACTAAAAACTCTTGGAATAGGTAACATAAATAATTGATAAGCTGTATGTTATGGTTTGATATTTTGATTGTGACCAGATAACTTTGTCGAATTAATATCTAACTGTTTAAAGTTTATTGAGTAGGTACTTTAGAAACCAGGCACATAAGTAGAAGGCTTAGAATGTTGTCATTATCACAATATATCTAAACCTTGTAAATCATTTAGGTACCTACCTACATAGGCACCTGGCAGCTATCTACCTACATCGTACTGAGATCCTGATTCCTCTGGCGTGATTGCATCAATAAAATGAAAAACAAAATACACGATGATCCGTGTATTGAATACATAACAAAGACTTTTTGTTGTGCAGTTTATTTACCAACCATGCATGTATGTACCTATAACCTACTAGGTATTCAATTCGCGTTTTTTTTAAGTTTTTGGGAATAACTAATTTGAAATTTTATTCCATTCTTTATAGGTTCAAGGTGGTAAAGAATAGTCCAGATTAATTATACGATCTTATGAAGGTAAAACAATCTTCGTCGTCGTGTCGATGATTTCACCACTTCTTTAAAAAAAAAAAAAACCAAGCGGCCGGCAGAGTTATAGGTACACCCACACAGCTTCCGAACAACTGAGGTAATAAACTAGGTATGTACTTACCTACTACCTATGTCTGCCGCTCGCGTGACTCCCAGCTTTATTGATCAACACAAATCTCTAAAAGTGAAACAAGAAACTAGGTAAGTAACTTACCTAATTCATTCGTTACACAAACATATTTCGAAGACCCTGATCTTTTCTAATCACAAAGTATACCTAAACATTTTTCAAATTAGGGGAACCCTACTGTTATCGATGTGAAGACCTACAAAGGTGAGTAATTACAGCAAGTACGGTTTCCGTTTCCTCAACTTTTCATGTTCTGAGAAAGTTTATTTTCATGTTGCATGTTACGGACTTAATATTTTATGAATATTTAAATTGTGTTTATAAAAAGAATATACTAAATAAACATTATTATTTATAAAGTCATTTGCTTTGTTAAATTGTTTCTCTGGGACTTCGTCGAGCTTCATTGTGTCGGCGCTGTTGATACTGGCTTTCAGGAGTTACAGTGGTTTGGGAATAGTGTGGCGGGTTTGTAATACAAGACTTTCTTTTGAACTAATAAAAAAACACTCGCCTAAATAGCAAAACACCAGCACATTTGGAAGCAGGTGGGACCCATTTGAATATACCTACATAACATAACATCACACCTGATATCCCCGAAGGGTTAGGCAGGTGTGTCTGTGTACCTAATAGTACACCCACATTTCACCGGTCGGTGAGTCGTCTTAGGAGCAGAGTTTTAGGATTTGGAGTATACGCTTAGGGGCACTATGAGCAGCAAAGAAAATCAAAAAAATAATATTTCGTTAAATACATTTTGGGACTTCAATTTTCCTGTTTTTTTTTTCGGGAATTTGATAACTTTATTGCAGTTTCGGGTTAAACTTGACCATGGAAACTATTTAGGTTCTGAGAAGCATGGCCCTACGACGCACCGTTGAAAACCTAAACCTAGTTCGCAGACTTTCAATTTATTCTTTTTCACAATACATGTGGCTAATGATCGTGTAACTTGAATAACAATTGATATCAGCCTATCACAGCTGTAGCATAGGTACAGTCAGCGTCACGATGTGGGTACCCCTCATGAAAGCACCTACGTTCCCAACTGTACCCAATGGGGAAGAAAACTGTCAAATAGTTCTACGTAGATGGCGCTGACTGTTTGTTACAAACAAACTGTCAAACTCTTATAGAAATTGAACAATATTTTATTATTTTATGACTTTTTTCAATATTATGGGTCGTTGTGTAGGCTTTGGATGGAAATAAATAGGCGTTGTCACATTTCAAAGAAATTTGCACATGAAGAGAAAGCGGGAAAAGGCACTTAAAATAAAAAAAAACAAATCAAGTAATTTTTCGAGGTTATATGGGAGACATTTAACAACAACACCTCTTCTGGCTATTCCATCTGGGATTCAGGACTGTTACACACACTGTCGCAGTTGAAATTTATTTCGTAAGCTTCCAACCTGTGAAGAAAAACTGGGTTCTTTTCAAATAACCTTACATTTTGTAACAAGAAAACAATGATGTATTACCTTAGTTAGTTTATCAATGAGTCTCATTAAAAAGCAAAAAGTTAGTGAGTTAAGTTTATTTTACAACTTATAGAACCATAATATTGCCCAGAAAACAGCTAAAAGTCGATAAAATGTTAAATATAATGTGCCTTTTGACAAGCCCCGCTTTCTTTCCTTATTGCGTTGCCACTCGTTTTTTCTATTCTTACTTCAACTGGGTGATATGGCAGTAGCATACATTACGCAGCAACACAAATTGAGGAAGAAAAACACGCAAACGCTTAAAAAATCGTCCACGCAATACACACGTTTATACTAAAGACTTTTGACAGGTAAAAAACTATCAGCGCCATCTTGCGGCGAAATTTCCGGGAAACAACCCCATTGATGCAGCCCACCGTACCTGCTAATTATGGATATCGGTTTTCTTCGTGTCTCGAAGGTCGGCAAGCATCAGTCAGGCTTTGCCTTTGAAATTAAGTCTTCATTTAGCCTGCAAATTATTTCTGAAAAATCGGTCCAGTCGATTCGGAGATAAGCCGGAACAAACAGACAGACAGACAGACAAAAATTGAAATAATGTGTTTCTTTTAAGTCCCGTCTATATTTTCATATGCATTTAGTAAGAAGCTGTTATTTTGATATTACAAACAGACACTTCAATTTCATGTATTTGTATGTATTAGATGTCTATTTAGCCGACTGCGGCGAAACCCAAAAGGCGGATTATTTTGGCGCTGTTGCTAGTACCATGATCGGTGTGTATTTTACCGTACCCACGTAAAGGTTCCTTACCGAGACGGACTGCAGACCGCAAACTGCAGGCGACACCACTTGTTTCTATGAATCTCTATGAAAGTGATTCCGAGCACAGCGACTGCAGTGCCAAGTGGTGTCGTGAACTGCAGAGAGTAGGTACACAGGTAAAAAATGACGACTTTTTCGCAAGATGACGAAGAGAAGTTAATTAACTTTGTTGCTGGTCATCCAGTCCTTTACGACAAGTCCGACCCAAATTATCGCAATAATTGGGTTAAAGGATGTGTGTGTGTGTGTGTGTGGAAAGCAATAGGAAAGGATATAAATAAAAATAGTAAGTACCTTCCTTAATATAATATTTTACTCAGATGTTTTTATTAATACTATCGGTAGCGTTGTCTGACATTCTGTCTCGCACGAAGGTACTGGAGTGACTGAGGCATGGTTCTATGTATTGTGCAGTCGCGGCATGCCACCGCGCTTGGAATAGAAGCAGCCGTGACCGCAGGCCGCACTGCGGTCCAACCGCAGCCGCTAACCGCAGTATCACCTGCGGTTGCAGTCTGCAGCCCGTCTCGGGAAGGCACCTTTACAGTTGCAGAAACACACCGTGTGTTTTGCCGCAATCACATTCCAGTAGCAGAAAGACACGATATGTGTTTTGCCGCACTTGCGTTACTGGTGCGAAAACAGCATGTGTTTTGCCGCAATCACTTTACAGTAGGAGGACGACACGGTGTGTTTTGCCGCACTTGCGTTACTGTTGCAGAATCATACGGTGTGTATTTTGCCGCACCCACCTTACAGTTGCAGAAACACACAGTGTTTGTTTTGGCACTCACATCACAGAAACACATGTTGCAGAAACTATATTGTTTAAGGTGGTTGCGTCAGAGTAGCTTGCGAAATGCATATTTCATGAAAAAGTCATTCAATAGGATTAATTAACTTAATATTGATGATTTTCACGATTGTGATTCGACATACGTGTTACTGGCGCGACTTATTTTTCATCAACATACAACTTGACAATGACCTGCAAATTGCAAAACACGTAAGAAAATTTGAATTTCGCGGGCTACCCTGACGCAACCACCTTAAAAAGAAGTAATTACTGTGTTCTGTTTTTATTATTTCTTAAGTATTATTTCGCTCTTTTCAATAATTTATCTGTGCATAGTAATTTCACATATAAAAACAGTAGGTATTGTGTTACACTAATTGATTTTATTTACACATATCATTGCCATCTCATCACCTATTACGTCACTTATTTACTATTATTATTATTCAGTCATCATCTACTTTTTGACGCATATTTCTTTTAGGCATACTGAACTTTCGCTTCTTGAACTCGACGGGTTCATCGCCAAGTGACTCGACGCGCTTCTCCTTAAACTGAATGATTTCTGGCTGCACGATGACTGGGGGTGGCGGTAGCTCCTTCTCAGGCTTCGGTAGCTGAAGATCAATATGCTCTACAGGTCTGGAAATAAATAAATCATTTGTGTTTATTATTTGTTGCAAATTGTGTTATTTGATGTACGGATTGTCAAATCCGAAACTACCAGGAATAGCAAAAAATACTCAAAGGAGAATTATTATATTTGGGTATTTTTCGATATTCTACATAGTTTCGGATCTGATCATCCACGCCCACTTGAAAAATTCACCCTGTATATTATGATGATTGGCCACTTGAGTCCGTTTACCAATATGCTGATATGCTTCTCCCAGCTCGGCAACTAAATACAATGCTATAAATAACCTGGTGCAGCATAGTTCTTCTGGCGATTGGAGGTTGCTGTTGGTTACATTTATAAAATTGTCTGTGAAAGTACGGCGGGGTTAGTTCCGACTATTGCCACGTGCTAAAAGAACCATGCAGTACTACGCAACAATCTTTGATTTCTACTTAAAATACAAGTAGCATAGAAACGCAATTAAGTCGACTTACTCGTTTACTACTGGAGTCCAAGAGCCATAAGGCTTAGTAGCGCGGGGAGCTGGTCCGTAGTCTACAAACTTCTTG